>OX465598.1:10000000-15000000 GCA_950022295.1 Bromus sterilis | reverse complement strand
CCGCAACTTCTGCTGATAGACTGCTGACCTGGACAAGGCCAACAGGAAAGCTTCTTCTTTGAGGTCGATGCCGTCTTCTCGCGCCAACCTGGCTTCTTCTTCGGTGTATAGGGCATGTCGAGGTGAATCGAACTCGATGTCGGATGGGATGACTGCTTCTGAACCATACACCAGGAAGAAAGGAGTGAATCCAGTCGACCTGTTTGGTGTGGTCCTCAGACTGAACAGTACTGCGGGGAGCTCCTCAATCCATGCTCCGGGTGCCCTTTCAAGTGGCTCTACCAATCTGGGCCTGATACCCGATAGGATTAATCCATTTGCTCTTTCGACTTGACCGTTTGATTGCGGGTGTGCCACAGATGCCAGATCAAGCCGAATGCCCTGCTGAGATGCATATCGAGCCAGTGCACCTTTCGCAAAATTTGTGCCGTTGTCGGTGATAATGCTGTTAGGCACGCCGTATCTGCACACAATGTCGGCCACAAATCGAACCGCAGTCGGCCCATCCAACTTCTTGATCGGTCTGGCTTCAATCCACTTGGTAAACTTGTCCACTGCGACGAGAAGATGTGTCATGCCACTGCGAGCTCTCTTGAATGGTCCAACCATGTCCAAACCCCATACTGCAAACGGCCATGCTATTGGGATTGTCTTCAGTGCCGATGCTGGCTGATGACTCTTTGCTTTGAACCGCTGACATCCCTTGCAGTACTTCACTAAATTCTCAGCCGCTGCTAGCGCAGTCGGCCAGTAGAAACCATGTCGGAAAGATTTGCTGGCGATTGCCTTTGCTGATGCATGATGACCGCATTCTCCTTGATGAATGTCTCTGAGCAGCTCCAAGCCTCTGTCCTCTTCTACACATCTCTGAAGGATACCAGTTGCACTCTTGCGCACTAGCTCGTTGTTGATTATTGTGTACGCCCAAGATCGGCGGCTGATTTGCCGTGACTCTGCTTCGTCTTCCGGGAGGACTCCGTCTTCTAGGAAGTCTCTGATCGGCTGTGCCCATGATGGCGCGCTGACGACTGCCATTACCACTGCATTCTGGGGTGGGACTTCTTCTTGGATCACAGTTCCTTGGCCATTGGCCTCCTGGATCTCGGCCTCTTGGATATCTGTCATTTCTGCCTCTGCTTCTGAACTGCCGATTGCGGCGCCTGGCACGCATTCGGCAGCCCCTGGTGCCGACTTCTCGTCTGGAGCTGGAGCTTCATCATTGCAATCGGCAATTTCTGATGTCATTGGCTATTCGGAGGCTGTGCATTCTGGCGCAGCTTCTTCTTGCTCCGCTGTGGTTTTGCTCTTGTCACATCCTTTGGCCGTCTCTGGCTCGCACTCGGCAGCCCCTGGTGCTGCTGCCGAGATACCTTGGGCACTGGATTGCTTCTTCATGGTCGCAGGTTTTGCCGGTTGAGCTTCTTTCGCCTTCTTCAAAGCTTCAAGGTCGGCCTTCGAGATAAAAATGGACTCCAACTCTGGGGATGGTATGATGGATGGCTTCTTGATGTGCTCCAACGACACACCTGGTGGGATAGCTTTCCTTGTTGAGCCGAGCTTGGACAACGCATCTGCTGCCTCGTTGTTTGCTCTTGGCACATGATGGAACTCGCACCCTTCAAAATATCCACTGATCTGCTGCACCAGGAAACGATAGCTCGCCATGTTTGCGTCCTTTGCATCCCAGGTGCCTGAGCATTGCTGTACAACCAGGTCGGAGTCACCAAAGCACTCGATATTCCGAATACCGATTTCCTTGGCAAGCTTGATACCATGCACAAGGGCTTCGTACTCGGCGACATTGTTTGATGCTGCAAAGTGAATCTGGAGCACATATTGCAGTTGATCTCCTCTTGGCGAAGTGAGTACCACACCAGCCCCTAGGCCATTCTTCATCTTGGAGCCATCAAAGTGCATTCGCCAGAAATCCGATCCTGGGAGCTGCGGCATGTACTGAGTTTCCGCCCAGTCCACCAGGAAATCGGCTAGCGCTTGTGACTTGATTGCCGTTCTTGGCTCATACTGGATGCCATGGATAGCGACTTCGATTGCCCACTTTGCCACTCTTCCGGTTGCATCTCTGCTTCCCATAATGTCGGCCAGCGGAGTCGAGCTGACGACTGTGATCAAGTGTGCTTGAAAGTATGGCTTCAGCCTCTTGGCTGCCATGTACACTCCATAGCACATCTTTAGTGAGGGTAATTCTGCTTGGATGCCGAGAGCACTTCGCTGATGTAATATACTGGACGCTGAATTTGCTGCGCCCTGTCCTTTTTAGGCCGCTCCACCACCATGACTGCACTGATCACCCGATTGGGTGACGCAATGTACAACATCATTGGCTCCTTCTCAATCGGGGCAGCCAAAATCGGTGCCGTGGAGAGCATGCGCTTGAGCTCTCGGAATGCTTCATTCGCTTGGGGGGTCCAGGTGAACTTCTCTGTCTTCTTCATCAACTGATACAACGGGATTGCTTTCTCACCCAGCCGGCTGAGGAACCGGCTGAGCGATGCAAGGCAACCGGTGAACTTCTGTACTCGCTTCAGGGTCTTGGGCTGCTCCATGCGCTCTATTGCTGCTATCTTCTCGGGATTGCATTCGATTCCTCTCTCGGAAACGAGAAATCCCAAAAGCTTGCCGGCTTGGACTCCAAACACGCACTTCTCCGGGTTGAGCTTGATCTGATAAGTTCTCAAGTTTGGAAATGTTTCTCTGAGGTCGTCTAACAGTGTGACTCCCTTTGCCGACTTCACCACTAGGTCGTCCACGTAGACATGGAGATTTCTGCCGAGCTGGGAGTGTGTGCACCTCTGAATTGTGCGCTGATAAGTTGCACCTCCATTCTTCAAGCCAAACGGCATCGTGATATAGCAATAAGCCCCGAAAGGAGTGATGAATGCAGTTTTTATCTGATCTTCCACAGCAAGTTTGATCTGGTGATAGCCAGCAGTGGCGTCCAGGAAGGACAACAGCTCGCAGCCGGCCGTAGAATCAATCACTTAATCAATACGGGGCAGAGCAAACGGATCTTTCGGGCACGCCTTGTTCAGGCAAGTGTAATCTATACACATGCGCCAGGTCTTGTTCTTCTTCATGACAAGGACTGGATTTGCCAGCCACTCGGGGTAAAACACTTCCATGATAAAACCTGCTGCCTGCAGCTTCGCAATCTCTTCGCCGATTGCTCTTCTCTTGTCTTCAGAAAAACGTCTCAGGGGTTGCTTGACTGGCTTCGAGCCTGGCCGAATGTGCAGCTTGTGCTCGGCGAGTTCTCTCGGAACACCAGGCATGTCTTGTGGAGACCATGCAAAGATGTCCCGATTCTCACGGAGGAACTCGACGAGCTCGCTTTCCTATTTACCGCTAAGTCCAGCTCCGACTACAACAAACTTAGTTGAGTCGGAGGGATCTAGAGCGATTTTCTTGCTGTCCTTGGCCGACTGAAAAGCCGATTCCTCATCCCCCCTCTTTGCTGGGCCGACTGGCAGTGGATTCTTGCTCTGCGCTTGTGCCATTGCAATCACCTTGTTGAGATGACGCTTCTCTGTCTCGACCACTTGGGAATCAGCCAAACTCCTGCCAGCGGATGTGCACTCGAGGGACTTCCTGAAGTCCCCGGTGACAGCGATGACGCCGTTTGGCCCTGGGATCTTCATCTTGAGGTATGTCTGCTGTGCGTTGATCATGAATTTGGCGAATGCCGGCAATCCTAACAAAGCATGGTAAGGACTACTGAGGTCGACGACTTCAAACCAAATCGGCTCTCTCCTGAAGTTTTCTTCTATGCCAAATATAACATCCAGCCGAATGCGGCCCATGGGGGTGCATGACAGTCCAGGAACAATTCCATGGAAAGTCGTCCGACTATGCTCCAGGTCCCTCTCTGTGAGCCCTAGCTTGATCATTGTATCTCTGTACAGAATATTGATTGTGCTTCCGCCATCAACGAGCACTCGGGAGAACTTGCATGAAAACCTTGGTCCTGCGAACAGAGCGTCCACCACCAGCGGATAGTTGCCCGGATTCGGCAAAATGGTGGGATGATCTGCTTTGTCCCAGGATATAGGACACTCGGACCAATGCATGAATTGGGGAATCGGTGGCATAGTGGCATTAACCTCCTAAGCTCGGGCTCTCCGACTGCCCTTATCCGTGGACTCGCTGGTGAAAATCATGTAGGCGGCGTCTTGCTGCGGGAACTGATTCTGCTGCTGAGGCGGTCCTCTGTTCTGGGGTGGTGGTGGGGTGGAGGTGGTAAAGCTTCTCCCTTCGCAATCCTTCTCACAAAATCGCACTGCCGAGTGCTATGCGCAGACGGCCTGCCCGGCGTGCTATGCAACTTGCACGGTGCGTCCAGCATATCCTCGAACGTGTACTTGGGCTTCATCTGCCCCGGGGGTCTCACATTTGGTCTCATCTTCCGACTGCCTCCTGCAGCTGCTGGATCTTCTTCATTCTGGACAGCGGCCACCTACCGACTGCCATACTGAGCATCGGGCTGTTCGTCCTTGCGTTTGCCATTGTTCTGCTGGTTGTGGTTGCTGTTGTTGTTGCGGTTGTTCTCTCTCCTTTCCTTCCGACTAAGGCCTTGGTTCCCTGTGTCCGACTGCGGAGCCCCTGGTGACTGGATTACACCTCCAACTCCGAGCTGAATAGGGCGCATCGCAGAATCGGACATGGCGAAAGCATTTGCCACCTTCATGAGCTCGGCGAGCGATGTGAAATCTTTGTGCAACAGCTTGTGCTTCAGCATTGAATCGGCCAGGCATCCATCTGTAAAGTACTGAATGGCCTGGATCTCATGGACTCCTTCGCATGAATTCTTCAGCTTGATCCACCGAGATAAGTAATCTCGGAGGGGCTCATCTTTGCCTTGCACACACAGAGCTAGCTGCCGCGGGAGGTTGGGCCTCTCATACGTGCTTTGTGAAGTTGTGGATGAATGCACTCGTGAAGTCCTCCCAACAGTTCACACTATCCTTGGGAAAACTATTCAACCACGTCCGAGACGAACCCTGCAACATAAAGGGTGCATAGCGGACTGCTACCCGCCGATTGCCTCCTGCAATGCGCACCGCTGTCAGGTAATCAGACAGCCAGTCTTCGGGCTTCACAGACCCATTGTACTTGGGCGTGTCTCTCGGTAGCGTGAAGCCTTTGGGAAACTTCTCCGTCCGAATGCGATGACCGAAACATGATGGGCCAGCTTCTCCCTCTTCATCTTCCTGAGCCTCCTTCTCCAGGAGCTCAATGTGATGCCTTGCATCATTCTGGCCGATTTGACGAGGGCCAAGTCGAGCGCTAATTGTTGGTCTTGGCGCCGATTGCTGCGGCATGTCATTGCGCCTGCTGTTGACCGCTGGCTCTTCCATTCTTCTGCTTGCTGCTGGAGGTGGCCGATTGCTTCTGACCTTGCTCTTGTGCCGAGATGGGGCAGGTTGATGTCTGTTCTGGCGCGATGCATTCGGTCGCTGGCTAGCTCCCGCATTCGGCCTCACAGTCCCCCTTGAGACCCCAGGTTCTGCATTCTGATGATCCATTGCAACGAGCCTCTGCTCCTTTGCAGCTGCTATCAGCTCACGCATTCGGCGCGACTGCTCGCGCCGCTCTTCTCCCTCCAGGTCCTCTAGCTCGAGTGCTATCTGCTCGGCTGATCTTAGATTCTTGTCCGGTGTGCTGTACGTCGGCCTCTGGACGAACGTTGATTGCGCCGGTTGCTCTGGTTGCGCCGGCCTCCTCGGACGTTCCGGTTGCTCGGCCCCCGACAACTGTTGGTTGACTGCCCTGCCCCGGCTTCTCAGATCTTCCAGGACTGCGGGCTCAATCGGCCGGCGCGGTCCTGCGTGCGCTGCATTGTATTCCCTAGTGATGGCTCCCAATCTGCGCTCTTCTGCCAACACTTGCTCAGCTCTGCGGGCCAGAGCGAGCCGTGCCGTTTCCAGCTCCATGTGCACTTGCTCCGGATCACCATTCCTGTTCATGGGTGTGTATAACACGTCCCGCAACGCACTGGTGCCGATTCGCTCTACAGCGTCAGCTACTTCCTTAGCCTTTCTTGCTGCACTTGCGGGGTCACGATTGGTTGATGAGGACGCTCCCGCCATCATGACGGTGGCGTGCACTCGGTCCGCCTCTCTGCCAGGTGCTGCACTGCAACCCCTGGTCGAGAGCGGGTCCGTTGCGCATGAGAAAACGCGAATCTTTCTGGGATACGCCTCGGGGTAGCTGCCGATGAAGAGGCGATGACTGCCGACCTGCAGCGACACACCGGGCGGCAGGGGAGCTCCAGTCCTGTGGCGCGCCGAGTAGTCCACCACATAGTCGATTGCCCCACGCCTTAGAATCAGGCCAGAGGCATGGCTTCCGCCCGATGCAGAGGAAAATCCCGTCCGGATCTTTACTCCAGTCGACGCCTCGGTCTGCCCCACGGTGGGCGCCAACTGTCGTCGATATGTAACGTCAGATGCCATGGGATGGCTAAAGTGAGGGGAAGACGCGAGGGAGAGAATGTCGATGGTGCCGGAATCGGGTTGGGCACAAACACGGTGGAGGACACTACGATGTACCCAGGTTCGGGGCTCTCCGGAGAGATAACACCCCTACTCCTGCTTGTTTCTTATATATCGATGCTCTGGCTACAATAACTACTTCTCTATCTTCTCAGGGGAAGGTGAGCGCCGCCGCCGTGGGCAAGGCTCTCTCCTGCGTCCTTGAGGAGTAACTACAAGCAGTGAACGAACTGAGGGGAATAATGGTGGTCTAGGATGAGTCGTCCCTCACGCAGGAGGGGTACCCTGGCTCTTATAGTGTGAGCCCAGGGTACTTCGGTAACTTCATTGCCGAATGGGCCCAGATGTCATCCTCTAATCGGCCTGGGCCCATCGACTGCTCCTCTCCGGGTGACCCGGATCCTACGAGCGGCGGCCCATGCTGTAGACCCATAGGGCCTAGGGATGAACAGTGGAGCTAGGAGGTGAGGTCTTGTCGCCCTGTCCGCGGAATCGGCGGAGAGGTCGACACCGTATCTCCGCCAGATCCGCGACATGACTTGGCCTTCCTGTCACCCAGATATCTCGGGATATGGCATTTATGACCTCGTAATCATACCCCTGACTGGTGTCGGGGTCAACTTCCTCCAAGGGCAATAGGTTGTTCCGATTGCGCCTGGGCCGACTGTTAGTTCTTGGTAAGGTTGATTGCTCTGGGCAATCGGCCTTCCAAGTGCCTGTCTCGGCCTAGCTGCGGACCAACCGGATGATTGTCTTGGTGACGGAAGGGTAGACCGATTGCGCCTGGGCCGACTGCTGGCATTCGGTACGGCCGATTGTCTTGGGGCAATCGGCCGTACGTCCGCCCAGCTCGGCCCAGCTGCAGCCCTAATCGGTCCATCCTTGTCTTGAAAGGTTGCTTCCGCTTGGGTTAGCCTACCCGGGTACCAATCCCCCGACAACAGCCCAGAGAAGTTACTCTCTCTAGGCATGCGACTCCACCTCCGCTGCCGAACAGAGAGCTTCCTCTCTCAAGGCGGGCGACCGTGCCTCCACCATTCTACCCTCCCTGACTTGCAGCGCCTGACCGTGATGAAGTAGGGTACACCACTCATCCATACCAATTACCAACATACACGATTGCCTCCGAGCTTGACTTGAAGTGGTTGCGCCGTCACCCGCCTCGAACCGTTTTTGCCGCCCGACGTTGTGCACTCTCGCTGTAGTGGAAACATACACTGACGCACATTGTCTTCCCGTGACGACGGAGAGTAATGTAGAGGGTCAACTCCTCCTCGTCCCACCTAGGACAACAAGGTCCCCAATTCCCATATCAGGGAATATCAGAGTTAGAAACCTCAATCTTGAGATTTTATTCTAATTTTCTAGGAATAGAAACCTCAAGATTGAGATTTTCTTCCCTGAGTCTTAACGACATGGTGATATGCCAGGTAAAAGCCATATTTAGCTTGCTAGTGTTGGGTTCTTTTGCCATCCTTTGTAGGAATTTAATCTTTGAATAGGTTGCAATTATCAAAATCAAGGTCACCATGCCCTCAAACAAAGTGAGAGCACTAGTGTCTAAAGTCATCTTATCATCTAGCCCACTTCCTACACTCTTTTCTATACTAGCTTTGATAGTCTCGAAAGTGTGGGGATGCTTTTTCCAAAGGGTCGAGGTTTCTTCATTCCCATTTATTTTTCCATTTGCTAGGACTAATAGGAGTATTATGGGTCCTAAAGGTGTTGAGTTCCTCATCCACATGAATGGTAGCAAGAGTAGTGCTCATAGCTAGATTATTGTCGGTCAATGACCGATCATACCTCAAAAGTTCCCATCTAGCATACAATTGGGCTAACACACTAATGTTCTCATCTATTTGGACTTGGATATAATTTATTGGCTTAACTTTATCACCCTCACGGGACGACTTTCCAATCTTTAACATCTGAACATCGTGAGAAATGTTGTCAACCTTCAAGACAAGAGTATCTAACTTCTCTAGCTTTTCCTCAATGGATTTATTGAAAAATAAAATCCAATAGCACGTTCTCAAGTTCAAAGGCAGAATTTTTATTGCGAACATAAGCATTACCATAAGAAGTTTCATATGAGTTGTTTTTGCCAAAGCTATTCCTATAGTCACTATTGTTGAATTTTTCCTAAAAATAAAGTTAACACCCAACACTTGCTCCTTCTCTTGAGTAATCAATGAATTCAAAGGAACATTACTAGGATGAAGAACTTGTTTATCAATCAAAGAGATAATCATCTCGTTTTTATCATTCAAAATGGATATCTCCTCAAAAAAATTTACCTTCTTAGCTATTGTAGCTCTTTCGATGTGCCATTGAGAATATTTTTCCATCATATCATGCATCCAATAATTTAGTGTATACACCAAGTGTGGTAGACATAAAGGTGCCGCCTGGCGAAGATAAATTTAACCCCGCATGTAAATTTTGTATGACCATTGAAGTAGTTAGTTCATAAATGGGACAAATTTTAACCATAAACTTCATTCTTTCCCAAGCTTGAGCACCATTCTCATTATCAAGTTGCCTAAAATTTATAATATTGCTCCTCAACTGAATAATCTTAGCAGGGGATAGTACTTCCGAATAAAAGCATCTTTGCACTTACTCCAAGAATCAATACTATTCCTAGGCAAAGACTAAAACCACTCTATAGCTATTCTTCTTAAAGAAAAAGGAAATAGCTTGAGCTTAACAATATCACCATCTATTTCTTGCACTTTTGCATATCACATAACACAACAAAGTCATGCAAATACGAGACAACATCCTCACCAACTCCAGAAAACTGCTCTTTCATAACATGATTGAGCAAAGCAGGACTGGTCTCATAAGAATCTGCCTTGGTTGTAGGTGGAGCAATAAGATTGTAAATAAACTCACTATTGTTGTGATTTGTAAAGCCACAAGGCTTGATGTTCTAGTCTGAACCCATGCTTGCAAGAGTAAAGAAAGCAAACAAACTACTAATCAAGAAAAGATAGATACTACTCCCTCCGTTCTGAATTAAATGACTTTCATTTGTTCACATGTGTATTTAAACATATACACAAATGAAAGTCATATAATTTGGGACGAAACAACCGACGGCCTTGATGTCGTTTTAGCGAGATTGCAGCTCGCTCTCGATCTCAAGCATAGTTCCTTGCCGGCAACCATGTCACATAGCTGGGCCATGCGCGGCGGCGGTCGGGTTCGGCTTGGAGGCTCTACTCACCACAATGCCGGGAGGCCTGTTGTCGACCCAAAAGAGGTCGGCATTCCGCACGGGCAAGCCCGTGACAATGGATGGTGGCCTCGGCGCCGAGGCCGACGGCATCCCGGTGAATTAGTTGCTTGTGTCCTTGCCACCGTTCACCACAGTCGCAATGAAATTGTGTGTTTTGGGTAGCTGTTAAGCCTTAATCATATCCCATGAAAGGAACCAAACACGCGTGTAGTTGCATGTATCGTCCAATGCGGACAACCAAACGCCATACCAAAATTGACCCCTAATGCAGGAAGCCTAGATGCGGGCAATCAAATAACAAGCATATGTTGATTTTTAACCTGTATTTGCTCAACCTTATCCCACAGAGACGCACATGCAATGCATGAAAAATTGCATATGACAACCAAACACGTCCTAAAAGCAACTCTAGCAGATACGTCAAATGTTGAGTCATTATTTTCTATTTGTGGGTCACGACAAATGGAAAATGGCACACCAAATCACGCGCGGTAGAACATATGTGCTAAATCATACGATAAATATACATATTTGAAATTTAAAGTTCTCCGCAGTATAAACAAGGCCAGAACATCACCGGAGCAGCTAAAAGCCGGAAAAAACCCAATATTTGGTCACCGGAGGTCGCCGGAGTACTAGATAGGGCGCTCACGCAGGAATACTAGATTGGTTGAAAGCGGGCGCACACCGCTATGTACTCCGCTATGACGAAGTCGTACGCCCCTAGACCTCGCCGAGGTGTTTGACTGCGCCATCTTCTCGGCGAATGACGGTGTCGATGGTGGCGCAACGAACATCGTCGATGATGCGAAATGCGGTGGTGTATTTCGTGAGGTAACAGGCGAGCTGAAGGTACCGCTCCTCATTTTCACTATGGAAGAACAACATTGTCGATAGGTGGAGCGAGCAGGATGACCACCACGGCCGGCGCCGTTTCTTCCACGGTCGAGACCGCCTCTTGCACTACATGCCATTGCTCGTCGGAGTTGGCTAATCTACACAACGGTGAAAATAAATTGTGGCGACGTCGAGACGAAAACCCTAAAGCGACGTCTGAGCCGTAGATATAGCGGCGAAGGGGGGGGGGGTTGCGGGTCGTCTGCGTAATTTTTATGAATCGGGTAAGTTTTGGAGGATTTGATTTAACCCGAAATAACGTTTATTCGCTAAAAAATTATTATATATACGAGCTGACGATGGGATAACACATCTTATAAAATTGTTCTGAGCGCATACGTAGTCGTGTTGACGTCTAGTTGTACCTGTATATGAGTGGGGCAAGCGTGGCTCTAGAGGACTCCTGGTAGTTTAGCAAACGAACTCTTGGCTCTTGGGACAGTCCTAGCTAGGTACGTGCTGCCAAATAAGTTAGGATCCTAACTTCAAAATATTGAGGAAGATACTAGGGCACAACGGTAAATATACTATTTATACAGATAGGCCCAATAGCTAGCCACCCAATGCTTTCCTATAAATATACGCCAGGTCAAAGGGGAGGCACCACCAATCCATGCATATCTCATCGGCGGCAGTTGGAGGACGGGAAAACCCTCGTTGATGCAAAATCCAATCTACAACTACGGGTTCCATTGAGGTATGAGCCAAACTAGCATACATGTGTTGTTGATTCGTTTGCTTTTAGATCTTGCTATTTAGATCTATTTTTGTTCTATGGTGAATTCAGATGTCCAATCTGAAATTCCACTAGATTATGCCAATTACATGATTCTTTTCTTTCCAATAAAATCTACCTCCCCCGATCAACATTAATTGTCGATGAACGGATGTATCTATATGTATTTTAGTATTATATACATCTGTTTTAACGATAATTAATATAGATATGATGGTGTATTAGATCCGCAAATTGTGACTTCATCTCATGCCAGATATGGGAGAATCGTTTTCTCGTCTCATCATCCGTTGGATCGAATCTCTGTTGGATGAACCCGATCCGCAGACGTTGGATTCATTGTGACTCCACCTTACTTCCTCATTGTTTTCTTCGAGCGCTCCTCGGCGGCGATGGTGGTTAAGGCTTTTCTTTCCCCATGACAGGCTCGAGACTTACTCGCAGGCACTTTGCCTCAGGTAAGGTGGGATGTGTAACGTTTCGGCCATAGCCATTGGTTCCCGGCCGTTATGCCTGGCGGGATCTAGACTTGTCCCCGTAAATCAACACTAGTCTTTTCTGCGCACTATGTTCTCGCTCGTGCGCACCCGAAAAAAACTTTTCTGTCGGTCACCCATCCTCAAATTGCTCAAAGTAAACACGTTTAACTTTGAAGTTATTTGGAGATGATATGAGTAGCCTATCATTTCTATTAAAGCCAGGATATCACATGATGTGCCATGGGTAATCTTGAAATTGCAATAGTGCAAGCCCGTGTTTACCCCGACTGAGGCCAGGTCTTAGACGTGAGATCGATGTAGGACGGCTCTTGAATTTGAGAATCAAAGTCTGAACATATAAAGATGGTTGGACAATCACATATACTTTAATACTCACTTTGTTCATAATTATAAGATGTTCATTTTTTTCCAAAAAATTGAAGATATATACACATATTTTACTGTATTTATTCAATTTTTCCAGTATGTATATTGTTCATATCAAAATATCCATAATATTTTAAATTTATTAACAAAAAAAGCACTCCACTAAACACTACTCCCTCCGTTCAGACAAGAAGACATTGCACGGTCTCAGATAAGAGTTGTAGTGCGCCGGAAGTCCTTAATAGTTTTTTTTCTCTTCAACAAGGAGGGATTTGCACATAATATATACATTAATTGTCTTATTTTAGTAGATTAACTTGCAGCTCAAGCCATCTAAATTTATGCCATAATTTAAGGAGAGGGGTCGTTTGCAGATTACATGTATATGATAATATAGTAATTGTCATCAAGCCTTTCAGATTCACGCCTTAACTGTAGGAGCACGTTGGTTTTGAGGTTACATGCACAATAGGACTGTCCAAGATATCTTGCTGTATGCAGATTGGATCTGTAGATCTTTTTTTCTTTGAGGCAGTCTGTAGATCCTTTTATACCTTGCATTATTTTACTTTACTTGGTGATCGGTTATTTCTTTCCTTGGCTGCTATCCCTTCTTACTTTTCTTCTTTGCCGTTCCGAACTTCCGGTATGTGTTGCTACTTCCCTCCTTCTGTTCGGAAATAGATAATTTTAGTATAAATTTAAATTAAAACAAGGTCACTTGTTTCCGAACGAAGGGAGTATAACACATTCAAGTTTCTTTTAATCTCTGCCTCCTGCCGGATTGATATCTTCCTCCGGTCCGACTTTGTTGTCTGCACCTTATTCTATTTGAACTAGCTCCCCTGAATTCAGTCCTCCACTAGTTTCTACTTGAGCCGGAGGTAGGGCTGGATCAAAAGCTTTTACCTCGTGAGCTTAATGAGCATTTGATAGTTTGACTTGTTAAGTTCATAGCTCTCTTCTTCATAAATTCAAACACCCATTAATTTCAGCTCGTTCAACTTAGGAAATTTAACGATCAAGTTAACGAATTTCACAAACAACTCGTTAGTACAACACAACACATACTTTTTAACTTACATAACAGTATTTTCGTAGCACCTCAATCTGTATATTCAATCTAATGTACACAACTTAGTCCATAGGATGTACTTCCTCCATTCGGAAATACTTGTAAAAAAAAAGATAAAAATAAATATATCTAGAACTGAAATACGTCTAGATACATCCATTCCCCCGACAAGTATTTTCGAACGGAGAAAGTAGCAAGCTAGCCCACCTCCTTATATAGTCATGTTCTTCTTTCATAAAAGCTATACCTACACGTTCACCTCGTAGGTAGTAACATAGTTTGTTATCGAGTTCTCACAAGCTTAACGAGCTTCAAAGAACAAAGCTGGGTAGTTTTTTTTTGCTCATTATGCTTAATGAACATTAGCTTAACGAGCTAAGCAACTCTCCTTTATCCATCCCTAACTAGAGGGCATGTAACATGTGTCTAGCATAGCAATATCCTACCTTCGTTTAAAAATAACTAAAGTTCTAGGATTGTCCTTAATTGGAATCTTCAAAGTTTGACCAAGTTTATAAGAAAGTCTATTAGGATATAAACTATCAAATTGGTATAGTACGAAAAATAAAATTTGTATTGAATCTGGTGAAGCAATTTGTTGTTGTTAATGTTGATAAATTTTTGTGTAGACTTGGTCATATTTAATGAAGTTTGACTTAGAAAAAATAACCCATAACTTCAGTTGTCTTGAAACATATGTAGTATGTTATAATATCGATTGGCTTGTATTTCTTGTGTTTTGTTCTCCGATAGAATATGATTTTAGAATTGTTAAAGTGTATATGTGAATTTCCCTTTTCATCAGTTTGGACTATTGGTTGTATTTGCTAGTGCATGAAGTTTAATATGGTATCAGAGTCCAAGGTCTTGAGTTCAAGTCCTAGCTTTCATAATTTATTTAAAATCTGTTGTGGCGCCTCTTTATTCACGTATGAGATTCTTGAGCCATACCTTTGAGTCTATTCATGTGTTGATTTTTCGCATCACACGTAAAAGGGGGTGTTGAATTGTATACGCAAATTGTCTAGCCTTTTCATCAGTTTGGAATTTTACGTTGGCCAGTGCATGAAGTTTAACCAGAATCACATATTATTGATACGTCTTTTCTTAGCTTTAACAAAATAACATAGTGCCATTGACGTGTACGATCAGGGGTCGTGTGTCAATGACACGAAATGTGGCATCTGGTCATTTTCTTGGATAATATAGTACATCTAGCTAACAAAATAACACGTTGAAAGGTCACGAAAAAATATAAACAAACCATAAAACTACCAATTATATTCTATTCATAGATTGTGAACAAAAGAGAAAGACAAAAATAAACTAATAACATAAAACCTAAACACGAAGTGAATGTGTCATGTTCGAACTATTTGGTGGAATTTTTTCCTTTTAGTTTCTTGAGTCGTGGTCTAAATTTGATATGAGTTTTTGACATGTTGTATGCACGTTGTATGAATTTTTTCAACTCTTTCCTATTTTAAGTGCACTTTTTCGTTTTTTTCATTGAGCCATGGATCAAATGTGGATATGAAATTATCTAACATGTACTCCCTCCGTTTCTTTTTACTTCGCATATAAAATTTGGTCAAAGTCAAACTTGATAAAGTTTGACCAATTTTTATATTATAAAGTATCATCATCCACAACATCAAAGTTATATGATATGAAAACTAATATCATGATGCTTGTAATGATATTGGTTTGCTATTGTGGATGTTGATAGATTTTTCTATAAAAGTGGTCAAACTTTATCAATCTTGACTCTGACCAAATCTTATATGCGGAGTAAAAAGAAACGGAAGGAGTATCTGCATGTTGTATCAATGTTGCTAGCTTCTAAAGTTTAGTGGTCATTAACTCAACTCAAACCAACAAACTATTTTGTGATAGAGTCGAACCAACAAACTAATTTTGTAGCTATATGTCAAATTAATGATATTTTTCTTGCAATCAGTGAACTTTTAGTAGCCCTTGGATCCGGGAGCAGTTGCTTGACCCACATGCCCCAACCCCCATCAAAGTCAAGGGTGGCATAAATTAGAGGACCCCGATCCCTTGGATCTAGATCTCATTCTACAATCGCAACGACATCAACTTTTTTTATGTAACCCTTGGATATGGAAACAGATGCATGTCCCACATGCCCTCATCGAAGTCAAAGATGACGTTGGTTAGAGGATGCCTATCACTTGAGTTGCTTGAGACACATGCCACCCATCAAAAGCAAAGATGACATAGGTTAAATGATCTCTGTCCCTTGGATCTAGATCTCACTCTAACATCACAACCACATCGACTATATAAACTTATTCACTAGTAACCCTAGCCCACGACCATCCTTAACCCCCCCCCCCCTTCTAAATTTGTGGCGGCGTCAACAGACTCGTCACCACATATTTATTCTTGTCGCACGTATGTTGACCCACTCTACCATAACCCTAGTCGCTCTCCATCGTTCCTCGATGAAGACGATATGTTCAAGGGCAACATCAACCTAGGCTCCCATTAGATGAATTTGGCCCTCATTCGGCACAAGATACATGCGAGAAAGACGACTTGGCAAAGTAGAATACAGAGGTGAGAAACCAAACTTAATCGGTTTGTTTATGGCAAATTCATCTTTGGCTGTGTGTGTGTGCATCCCATGTGTAACATAGACTGAAAAAAATAACAATTCCATTATCATGTTGAAAAATCTCAAACAAAAAAATCTTTTGAAAGATATCCACGGTGGTGGGAAGGCAAAGCTGCTCTTGTTCTTGACACCCACCTGGGGCCTGGGGGGCGGCGTGGCAGAGCGAGCACAGTGACATCCATCCCTAGATACTCCAATATATCTCTCGGCTAGATTGCGCGAGCAGCGGGTGGTGTCGCCGCCACCGATTCCGGAATATCTGGCGTCGGATCCATGTTGGTTCGTCTCCCCCCATTACCATCCCTATTCACTGCAGAAGAGGAGCAGGCGGACGCAACAAAGGGGGGAGCAGGTGCTGTTGCCGCCGCTTGAAGAGTAAAAATACCACTTTTCTTATTGTTTCACTACTATAAATCTCCTGCTATATCTCCCCCCCCCCCCCCCCCCCCCCTCCGCCGAACCACCTCCCCGTTCCCATTACGGCCACCGGAAGGGGCGTCAGGTAACCTCCCTGTTCCATCTTCCTCCTGCACCTTGCGATTTTCTCTGGGTTCGGACAGATCCGTTCTTGCGGTCCGGCCCCTGTTTGGATTCGGATTTACAGCGCGTTCGGTGATGTTGTAGGTTGGATAGAATAGAAGCCGTGGTGGAGCTGGCTGGCTGCCGGATTTGGAAATTTTGTTTGTTGTTGATGATTGATGGATGTGTTTGGGAGCGTGGTGGGCGGGGTCTCCACCCAATTTGGGGGAAGAAACATCTAGGTTTGGAGTGGGGAACCTATGCTATTGGGATGTATGAAGCAGGGATGGGGAATTTTTGTAGCTTCCAATAATCGTGATGTCTGTCGATCCGGTAACCGACCTGCGGGGAAGGCAAGATCTTTCTATATCGCAATTCGGACTCGCCTCGAACAAGGAACCCTAGATCTAAGCCGCAAGCTGTGCCTTTGCGGCCCGTGCTTCAGATCTGTTGCGGACTGGACGTATCTTGACCGCTTGAATTGCTTTGAAACTATTTTGTTTGAATTTGTGTCACATATGTGTATACGATTATAGTTGGACTGTTGTATCGGTGGAATGGTGGATCATTAGGCGTTGGAGTCGAACACCTGTAACTGGACCTATGATATGTAAAGGAACCATGGGGTAGCAATAAAAAGCATGACACACGATCATGAGAGGGTTTGTATAGTCATTGTGGCAAGGCTTGGCCAAACCGGCCGTGGTGGGTGGTTGGAAACACTGCCAAAGCCTTGGTAAGAATTTGCGTCGGTTGTTTTATGTTGATTTAATACAGGGAGGAGCACCCGAACAAAGGCTCTTAGAAATGTAGGTTTCAACTCAACCCCATCATCAAACGTCGCCTCGCCATTGTTATATACAATGTTCACCGAGAAGCGTCCTAGTAGTATCCATATAAGTGACCGACATGGGGCCAAACGAAACTAGAACATGGTTGAGGGGCTAATGAAGCGTATTATGTTTGTTTTCTGTTTCTACTTTGAGAAATGTGTCCTTACAAATCATCAGGTTGACCAATGCTATTCTAATTAAATCCTACTCCCTCCGTTTTAAAATAACTTTCTTAACCTTCGTACAATTTTGTACTAGAGCTAGTATAAAGTTGAGACAGCTATTTTGGAACGGAGGGAGTATCAAACACAATAGTTAGTACCATGGGAGAAGCTTGTGATTCTTTTAGAGGGCAAGAGTATGAATTGTTCAAAATAATGCAAGGTGGAAATATACAATTAATCGTACTCCTCATGAAGTTGGTTAAATTTTCTCTTTGCCTTCATCAAATTGATCTCTCTTGTTGTGGTTATTTGCCAGTCTTCTAGCTAGATGACGTACCAAGTCAAACATGACACACTATTTTAGTACATCTTCCACTTTATAGTTACATAATGTTTTCCTTAGAAAATATATAATTGATCTAATGCTTGCTTATCCTTATTGAAGAGCTTGCGAGGCGCTACAGGAGGGAAGGTTTCAAGTGTGTTTTATGGCCAAGGAAATTTGAGGTTGTGCTTTTTAAGCACTAGGCTCTTGCAGCCCCTCAATATCCAATTCTACTGCTGAGTTTTCCTTGGCCCAAACATTTTTGTTTTCAAGATTGTGGTAGAGACGGTCTTTGGTCTCATGTTCTTTTTACGGGAGAATATATGACTTTAAAATCTAAAATAGCCTCTGGGAGATCTATGAAGAACACCTTTTTATGTCAGAAGGAGAAATCTAAGTCGTTAGTAAATTATTTGGATTTATCCTCAATCTCGAGTTCGCCGACTGTCGATGGTGTTTGTAGTGTTCCTACTTCAGAGGATGATCACCATTTGTATAAACGGAGGAGAACGGAAACGAAATGTGATTTTGCTTTAACAAATGCAAATGGAAATAAGAGCAGGAGTACAACAAATAAAAGTGCGATCAAGAGTACAACAAATGAAAATGCGAGAAAACGTACAACCGGAAGTTATGCAAATTTTGGAGATAATTCGCCTCGGGTCCAAAATTTTGAAAATGCGGTCATTGTTCTTTCTGATGGAGAAGTTTCAGAATCTGAAACAAACATTGTTGAATATGGAACAGAACATAAAGATCCGGAAGAAGCTTCTAAGAGAAGTTCTTCGAAAAACTCGTTGGTGTCACTTTCTACTGTGGATGATAGGAAGTCAGTTTCCATATCAAGCGTGCCATCTTATATAAATCGCAAGATGGAGGATTCCAGGGAGTGTTCATTATCTGATACAAATGCTACAGACTCACTTATGGAGTTAACATCATCAAGGGAGGTTTGCATATCCATCCTCGAAAGGGATATAGTCATAGAAAAATCAGAGCTCAGCAACGCATCAACTACATTAGCCGATGATGATAATGAAAGCAACTCTTTATTTGCATGCAAGAGTTGTGGGTCTTTCGAAGATCCATGCCGCATGTTAATATGTGATTGTTGTGAAGAAGCATTCCACTTGCATTGCTGCCACCGTCGCACCAAGAAAATACCAGATGATAAATGGTATTGCCTGGATTGTTCAAGGAAGAAACCTAAGACTAAGAGGCAGCGTGAGATGTTGCCGAGAACAAAAGAAGGATCAGCCAAGCATATTCAAAGACCTCTCCAAGTTATTGGCTCAAAAAGAGATATGTTGATGAATGCAGAACCATATGAAACTCAAGTGAGGATTGGTAGAAACTTCCAAGCAGAAGTTCCAGAATGGTCTGGACCAATTTCTGGGTATGCTCACTCTTCATGAAATTTTACTCTAAGCCTGTCATTACTACTGGGACAGGAGAAGCAACTTCAACTTCAGGAGCAATTTAGATTTATGAAAAACGGCGATTTACGTGGGAAATATTGCTTCCCCATGGGATACTGAGTCTCTAATGAATGGATGTTGGTCCAGACAAGATTCTCCAACTTTATTTCTTGTTATAAAAATTATATGATATAAATAAACAACCAAGACTTTAAATCCTAAAATTGCATTTAAATTGTATGACCTACTTCAGTATCCCATTATCTGTATTTTTTTGCAACTTTGCACTATCAAATAAGTTTTCTAATAGTAACTCTTATTATCTATGCAGCAGTGATGATTATTTTGTTGAACTTGCTGAACTTCATGCCACTGAAATGACAAATCTCAGTGTAGGTCTCAGCACACTCTGGACCTTTTTAATGAAAATTGATAAAAAATTAATTCCATATTGGTTATTGTCAGCCTTGCATACTGACATTCTTTGCTTTAGTTGCAGTTGTCACACAGGCGTGAGGACAAGAAATATAGCATTGGTAACTGGATTCAGTGCCAAGAAGTCTTGGACACAGGTGCTATTTGCGGCAAGTGGCGGAGGTAACACAGCCCATCCTAATTCCTTTCAGTGTTTCTATTGGTTATGGATTGGTCCATGAGGGCATGATTTACCCTCACATAAAGCCAGGACTGTAGCCTGTTCAACCATGTTTGACTCTGAATATTTGGGTGGGGAGATTGGTCCATGAGGCCATGGTTTACCCTCATGTAAAGCCAGTACTGGATTCCTCAAATGGCAATAGTTTGAATAGGATAAAATAATGTCATCTTTGTTGTGTTAGAAGGCTATTCTATTTTCTGTGTTTTTGTTAACAACTATCATTAAGATATGAATTCATGTTTTCATTCCCTCATGGGAATGTTTGCAGGGCACCACTTTTTCTTGTTCAGTCGAGTGATTGGGATTGTTCATGTTCAGTTCTTTGGGATCCAGTTCATGCTGATTGTGCTGTTCCGCAGGTATGTTTCTGTTATACTTGCCTCTGATGATGGCCTCATGGGATGTACATCGTTGTCTTGCTTTACCTGTTGACTGCATTCGGCTAGGCGAGCTCTTCACAAATGATAGTTTTTATTGACCTCCCTTGTTCAACCTTTGGATGTATTAAGCATGTGCAAGTGTATTTCGTGATTTTCATCCATGCATCTATTTGGATTTTGGAGTCGTGTTGGAACCTCTCTGTAATAACACTCACAGTGTTTGCACCATTTAGTAGTTGAAACCGCAATACAAAACTGACATTTGGATTATCGTGTCCATTGTAGGAATTGGGAACTGCTGAAGTGCTTCAGCAAGTGAAGTACATAAATAAGGTATGCTTATCTGATTTTTGAAAGCGATTACAACCAGAAAATTCTTTGCATGAAGTTCTTGGGTGTTATTACCTGAAAGCTACTTTGCATGATAAGCAGTTGTTAGGTGTTTTTCTGATTTCATGACCTGTTAATGAAGAATTTGATTTCCACGCGCCTCCACATTTACGAGGTTGATTTTGGCCAAACTAGTTTTGCCCCCCCCCCCCCCCCCCCCGGGTTGACAACCATTCCAGTTGGGCCAGAGAAAAAGTCCAGCACTCTTAAAATATTCCGTGGAACCCAGTCTGGAATTTTGGATCGATCATCTAATCACGCACTCCATTGCAGTGTACTTGTTATCGCTGAAGCTCAGTCAGTTACCTTCCTTTCCTTTATGTAGTTCCGTTCTGTCTGTAAAACGATCTGTCAAAGGTACTATTGGACAACGTTTTAATTTCCTCATGTTAGTGACTGGCATATAGTTTTCCATACTCCAAAAGTATCGTCCAAAGGAATCCAACAATAGGCCTTATGCAAGATTGCCTGATCATCACATTACTACACTGGCCCGTCAATTTTTCTTTAGTTTGTGTCGCGTATTTCACTGTTGAATCCGAGCTGATTGATTCTTATCTATATGCAGTTGAAGGCACGTCTGGAAAGTTTTAAGCAGAAAAGCTGAAAGTTGTACAACTGTCATAAGTGAGTCGTGCATTTCCAGATACAACCAACCAACATTCAGCCCTTACTTTACCCTGTGGCACTATGTATGAAGTTTGATGCATCTATTTCATCATCTATCTTGAAGCAGGATTCGTCGACAAAGAAACCTGGAGAGAGGGAAAGCGTCGCACCAGCCCCAGTCCCGTCTTCACTGGTGCCACTGATAGTTGAATCTCTAGCTTAGTTATCCCCAGTTGTCCTTTGGAATGAGAAGAGAGGTTCCGTGGTGTCGCCTTCGAACATCTAGTTGTTTCTCCCAGCAATATGTTGTTATATGTTTCCTTTGTGAAGGAAACGATATTGCTGGTCGAGGATTAGATGCAAATTTTGATCTCTTGTAGAGAGATCAAAAACTGAAGAGGCTCTGTTAGCGTCAGGCGTGTCGACAATGTTGTCACTTGTGTAGCCTGGAGTGAAATCATGATGGAATTTGTGCCCCTGAACAGTAGGGTTGCCCCTGTCGAATTTATCGAATGGAAGAGTCATTATGCATCACCCTCTTTTTTCGCAGGACATCTAATTTAGGGCGTGACATCCCTCCCTGCAGCCCATGGACGACGCGGCGGCGGAGCACCGCCACGGCGTCGGCGACGAGCCTTCCTTCCGGATGGAGAACCTTGCTGGGGTAACTTCCATTTCGCCAGTCCCTCTTTTCTCTTTCTTCTCCTGACATCACAGCAAGGGGAGGAGGGGAATATAGTTGCTTAAGCATTTCACTATTACCCTAAAAATCCAACCAGTGCGTGCTTCATATGATTCCCGTAGCGTTCTCCACGGTTCTGAATCTCTAGGGCAATTAAAGAAACTTCTGTTCTTCGAGAAAGGAAAATCTCTGAATTACTTGCTGCTGAATGAGCCTGTACACTGTACACTACTTTGGATAAAAGGAGCAACGGCCACCTTATCTTCAGACGCCATCAGGGCCGCCCGCTGAATGTGTTTCCAGTGTTCGTTCTTCTGGAAGCCAAATCCTAGATTCATTCGTCAGCCTCAGGCATAGTAGTGGGATCCCTAGGAAGAATACCTCGAAAACATGCTTCATTCCTTGTGTTTTCCAAATAGCCCAAATGAACAAGGTCAGGCAGGCCACCCCAACTGCTAAATTGCAAGATCCAAGAAGCAGTCACATTAATGATAAGTGAAAGTAATACTACTGAATTGCACCGAAATGAACAGTAGACTACACTCCAAGTGTACTTCGTACCACATAATTGTTACAAAGAAAGACCCCGAAACTCCCATTGAAACCAAACTAAAAAGTTACAATTTGCATCTAGTTAGGATTCTTTTCTGTGCACTTTCAGGCCACTGTGTGTTTTGATTTGAGTAATTAGTGACTATCTCACCGACCAGTTAGTTTTAGTTAAAATTCAACCGACTAAAAATTCAGGTCATTTCATTTCACAGGAGATTCGACCTGTTGTGATTTTGTTAGAACAATTCAACATGTTGTGATGTTATGGCTTCCACGGCTGCGAGGACAAGCATTGTGTCGAGAAATTGGAAAATGCTCTGGAAAGTCCGAGGAAAGCTGCAAGTTTGTGGAGGACCGCCGTCACAGTTGAGCATCTTCCTATTTTTGATCTGGTCTACATTCTTTGATTGGTTGATGAAAATTCAGGAAAACAATGCTTCATGCTGTTGATATATGCGCTACTGTTGGATTTGGACAAAGTCATATTAGGAAGTAATTAATATCTGAAGTTATTGCTATCTTAATTCTGAAATAAGCATACATGATCTTTTGTTAATCATTTATTATGTCACTCTGTATTTTAATTGAGCTAGCTGTAGTAATCCTACATTTTACATGGTCGGTGTGCAAGTTAAGAAAGGTCTGCATAATAATATTAAATTTATAATGCCAATGTTGTGGTGCATCCGCACACATAATATGCATCGGTGAAACTTTTACTAGAGTAAAGACTAAAGAGCAAATTATCTTATTGATCTCTTACTTTTAAAATCTTGGTTTATTTTAGATGCACATTCTGTATAGTGGTTTACTGACTTGGAATAAGAAAAGTGATCACTTCTATTTTGGTTGAACTATCTATTTATTGGTAGTTTATTTGTTCTCATATATATAATGGTCATATGTTTGCTTTTCATAAGTGGCAAATAGAGCATGGTCCGCTATATATAGATATATCTGAAATGTAGGGTGACTGTTGACTAAAAAAAATGTAAATAGGATGGCGCCAGCCTTCTCCCTTGTTGATCGACATGGCCACAGTGCACCTTCGTCTGCTTCCCCAGGGGTGAGCATCTTCCTATGTTTGATCTGGTCTACATTTTTTTATCAGTTAATGAAAATTTAGGAAAACAATGCTTGATGCTACTTATATATGAGATACATTTATATATTTATGTGTTGGGGTAGGTCTTGCCGCTGATCCATCATGTATTGTTGCTGATTTGGGGATTTAAATATACCTGGTGTATTGTTGATGAGGATTAAGTATTGTACTGATATATCTGAGAATTTTAATGATCTATCTGCCTTCATGGCTTTGCCGCCCTTCAGGATTTCAGCTTATCTGAGTGATAGGTATATACAATGATGGTACTTTACAAAGGAAACGATGCCTTCTAGGCCAGGGATGTTCCTTTGCACTATAACCACCAGTTCGTTGTCTTCATCTCCTAGGTAGTTGTTGTTTTCTTCCACTGCCTATATGTACTCCCTAGCTTGTTGTTTATTCCCGCACTTTGTTTTAAATGCGTGTATAACTGTTATTGGAAAAAATAATGGGTTTCATAGTTGTAGGTTCTCATATTTTAATTTGTGCACTATCTTTTTTCTATAACAGCTCATGTTTAATTTGAAAGATTTATACTCGTTCCTAGGATGTGTGGCTTAATATGTTTACTTTTACCTGAAAGGGACTTCTACCAGTATGACTAAGATTGACACTGACAGTTAAATTTCTTTTGTTTGGGTGATGATTGAGTCCAATAGTCCATTATAAGACTGTTATCCCCGCTTTCACATGTACCATGCTTGTTTGAATCAATCCTTGTAGTGAGGATGTTAGGTGAGAAAAGCAATACGTATACACCAATGGCGCCTTACACAGTTAGCCCAGCATGTATTAAGTTCAGAACACAACTTACACACAATGGAGTTCCGAGGACATTGTTGACATTTCTATGAATTTAATTAGGCTTACCAAGTACTCCGTATTAAGTATAACATATTTGGTGTCCTTACTGACTGGAGGCCTGATGTAAGTTGATTAGGAAATGTGGTTTCATACTGGTTTGCGATAGATTAGCTGACATTGTTAGCACTGCAGGAACAATGGTGTGGCATGCAAGGTTCTGTCAACCAAGTAAAGTCAAGAATGCACATGAAGCACGAGGGCGCACTGAAGAGACAAAGAGCAATTGCTTATGTTCATTCCCACCGGGTATATACGGAGCCAATGAGAGATCTCTTAACACATCATACACATCCTAAAGTTTGATGCTGAATGCTGCTCCTAATTCTGGCAGCATCGGAGTACAAAATACAGTGCACGACCAAGCTCCCCCGCTTGCTCCCTGAGGAACCATGAGTCTTTTGTAGAAGTGGCCACATGAGCGCAAACCTTGGTGAATCGCGTCGTCTTCAGAGCTACGAGGAGATGATGAGCCTAGAAGATTCCAATTTTTCTGAAAATAGGGAGAAAAGATGCCAATGTTCTTGAGCACATGGAAATACATATGGTATGTTTCCAATCCAGGATCATGGCATCGACCGTACCGTGCCGGAACTCTGCAGATGCGCACGGCTTACCTTGGAGCGCTCCCGTAAGTTGATCACCGTCTTAGGTGCCCCTTCCCGGTGAGCTAGTGAGCCGATCCTTTGACTGTCTCATCTGTATACTGCTATGACCATGCCTTCTATTTTTTTTCAACTTACAAGAGGTTATTATTTGTCCCCGCAGCTGCTGAAGCTACTACTAACGACTGACAAACAACTTTAGTGGTGAATACAGAATGCTTGAACAAAGTTTCGCGTCGATTCTTAGGCTGATATGTTGTATCGTATATAACATTGATGATGGTTGGTGTCAAATGTGATGGTTATGCTCGCTGTGTTTTATTGTTCTACAGCAGCGATCACACTGCAGACATATGTCGAGATTCTGATAGAAAGAGCACTGGCGAACTGTTTGCCTGGCTTAAAATGAAACTGGATCATAGTTAATTTAAGATGTTTGGCTACTGGCTATACCACGAACTGAATTAAGGTCATCATCAAGGCTTTCCAAGCTCATTGCCGCTGCTAAATCATGAACTGAATTGATTCACAGATAAATTAAGATAAAATGATTACAAATAGATTATGTTGTTTTGAAGATAACAAATGAATCACGTGTGACTGAATTGATTATGTGGTTGAATACGCTCAGACGTAGAACAGTAAAATGAGATTCTGCGGTTAAGGGGATTTTTTTACATTAGAGCAAAATAAAAAAAGATTTTTTTGTAGTCTGTCAGACAACCACAGGGCCACCCTGCTCAGGAGTGAACCAGACAGGAACGATCCTCTACAGCCGTCAGATACACCCATTGGGTGGATCTAGGCCGTTAATCACGCTCTGGCCCAGTGGTCAGAATGCATCAACCAGACTGATGGGCTTGCCTCCTTATTAGTAAAGGATGCAGCGGTACGAGCCTATAGAACAGATCCTGTTCAAGTAAGGTCGTGCTACAAGTTGCAGCGCCCCGCCTTATAAACCGGTTCGGCTCACTGGAAACTTCCGAGGTGGGACTAAATGTGTGTGCCATGCAACGCAGCAGCGCAGCCCTCCTCGGCCAGGCAGAGACGAAAAGGAGGACTCGTGGGTCCTGGCCTGTTAAATTTAGACTGGAGAACGGCCCATCTATGTTTCTTATTGCCTTTTTCTTCAGCGGAGCCCGGCCCATCTACCTACTTTTCCACTGCTTGTATTGTTTTGTTAGTTCTTACGTACGTACTTACTACTTTGTCTTAAAAAAAGTTCTTATTACTCCTCTCATTCCAAATTCTAATTTAAAAAATTAAATGAATTCTAGTCAATTTTATTGATGCTTAGATGTGCATGTTACGAAGTATGTAACCGAGAGCCAAAAAATATATTTACAAGCCATGATCCGCGTGACGTTAAATGATGCAGCTCCTTGACATGGACACCAATCAACAACAAAACCAGATAATGACAACCTTCAGTGTTCTATCTATGTGCATGAGACACCATGTAAAGGCTCTGTACAAGTGCATGTAAAAAAAGGTGTTACAAGTGCAAGGGTGTTTCCAACAAGCTTTGAAGAGTTACGTTATGTTGGATTTGGGTTGGCCCATGTCAGCAAAGTGGGGTCAGGTTGGGGCATGCACGACCTCCCGTTGGTCATACCCACCCACCCCCTCACATCCATGGACGGCTCATCTATCTAGATGGCCTGTTGTTTTCTTCCAGATCCATTCATCGGTACCTCGACGACACCCACCTCCTTCGCCAACACGCCATGATATCCGCCCTTTGACTCTACATGTATGGCGGTCTGCTAACTCACTGTTGGCTGGACCGACTACGTGCTCAGGAGACATCCTTGTTGACCCATATCAGCTGGCCATGGTGTCTTTAGTCTCGTCCCTGGGGGCGTATTCCTTGATCTCTATTCGTCATCAAACCCGGATCCACAACACTTCATCGTGGATCTGCTAGGTACATATTTTCTATTTCGTCGCGAATATACCTAACGTTTCGCTGAGTTTGTCTGTTTGGAGCTAACGGCGCTCCTTCAAGGTACAGATGGTTGGTGAATGGCAATGTACTATCCATCTGCGGGTTCAGCGCGCGCACGCGGCGGAGAAGCTCGTCCCGTGGGTACGCCGGCGAAACGCTGGTGTCGGGCAAGTGCGAGAACGCCAAGGCCAGGTTGACGACCCGCGCCTCCCCAGCTTGGACACCTCGATCTTTGCCGCTCCGCAGCTGACCATTTTAAAACGGTACTCTATGCCGACGCGCTAGGTCAGCTTGAGCCGCTCCCCATCGGCAGAGAGCTAGACCGGCGCCTCAGCGGCAACCGCATCGGCCTCACAGTGCTCCGCTCCGCCACGCTGCTCTGTCTGCTCGCTCTCATGTCCGCCTTCGCCGCGGCGGGTTCGCGTCCATCTATGTCAGGGCGCTCTTCACAGTCGTCTTTGTTTGCGTCGCACACACTCGCCCTCCAGTGGACAAGTTCGACGGCGAACCGGTCATCCCCACGTTGTAGTTGTTGTTACTTTGGAATCGGCACTGTGTCGAACGAAGGAGACGACGGGGCAGTGATGAAGTTGAGCCGATGTATGGTGTCCTCCCACTCGGAGCTGCTCACCGTGGAACCAGACCCGCTCATGGCCGGCTTAGCCTCGTCGTCGTCGTTGAGCAGTTGTTTCTTCAGCTCCTGCAGGATGGACAACTCGCTTCCAACCGCCAAAGGAGCCTCGCCACCGCAAGAGCGTGCGCGGTTCGCTGAGGACTGCACAAACGGCGCCTGCGAGGGCACCGCCGAGGTTGCAGCTAGAGAAAAATATATTCTGTACCCATTACAGAGACGATAGATTTTCCTGTGCCAGCAGAGTAACGTCCGCCTGCATAACCCACTGTTCACGCGTGTATTTCTGCCTTTTTCCGGTTATTCAAGTTCCGATTTGACTTGCCAACCACATCCCAACGCACGACCCAACATCACAGATTTCAGGACTATCTAGACCCGTGATCATCTTATCCATGTCCGTCATTCTATTGCTATACATGCTCAAGAGTCAAGAACCTCTCATGGATGTCTTTGTGTTACGGCGAGCTTCATGCTCTTGGTGTTGTCTTAGTTCACGTTTTCTCAATGACAAAGCAATGATGCCTCCACAACTTGGTAATCATCATTTGGTGGAGCTCTAAGTCAAGGTTCATGCTTATCTATGACACTCGTTGATTATGGATCTCCTGTCTTGCTCCGTGAGGCTCAATATTCACGTCGGTGCGGTGCGTTAGTCTGTTTGTAAAGTCTTGGTAGTGTGAACCCTCGACGACATCTCACATCTACTTGTGTCTCTCGTGGTGATGGTCCTTTTGTATGCTAGCTAGGTCATGCCTTCTCATGGACGTCCATCTTTTCTCATCTTCTTTCCCCTTGTTACCTGTATGGTTTTCAATTCGGTTTTCCTCATGAACTAGGTCAACTTGTTTAACTTTTCGATACAGTTTCCCTTATATCCTGAATCAAGTTTTCTTTGAATGAGATCATATTCAGGTGGGGAGATCTCCCTCCGGTGAATGTTCAAAAGTAAAATTTCTCAATGCACCTACTAATGTTGAATATAATGATATAAGCCTTGGATGACAGACACCACTGGTCGCTCGCCGACGGGGCAGAAAACCGAGGAGACAGATCTAGGGCTCTCCATGGCAAGGGGGGGTGCAAGGAGTGGACACTGCTATCGAAGCGAAGAACGGCGGATGAGAAGGTGGGCGCCTCTTCCAGAGCGGAGAACGACGGCGGAGCAGGGTGGACGTCGGCGCCACGGTGGGCGACAGGGGCGGGGGAAAGCGCCGCTTAGGAGCTTGAGCGGGGTCCATGGGAGGAAATTTGTTCAGGAAGAATTTTTCCAGATTATAAAATATCAATATCTACAATACCATATATTTTTTAAAGAAACAACAATACTAGATAAATAAAATACACGAATCAACCGAGTTGGTTAGGTGGATGGTTGTATCCTCAGCCCACCAAAGTTCAAATCCCAGATTTGACAATGGTGCTCGCATTTTTCTGAATTTATTTCACGGCTTCCGGTGATCGCTTTTAATGGGAGGAGACGTTCCCGTCAAAGACGAGGTGTTGCCCAGAAAAACCTTTGGTTTTGGATGCTCATAAGGGTAGGATGTGCGTCGTAGGGGTGATTGTATACTCGTGTATGTGAGCGTCATAGTTTCCTTAAAAGAAAGATAAATAAAATACAAAAACGCATTGTTTTGGTGGATCTGTTAGTAACTTGCTGATGCCTAGTCATCAAGCATCCTCGGACCAGCCATGCCACGACGACCATCGTTGTCGGCGTCTCCGGCGAATGGGCGGCGCACCCGCCGCCCCACAGCTCCATCTCCAACAAGTCTCCCTACACCTCCGGCCCAAAGCCTCCCCGCCCGGTGTCAGCGCCGAAGTATCCGGCTCCTTACGCACACACTTTTTTTTGGCCAACGCGCCCCTCCCCTCCCCTCCCCTCCTCCGCTCCCTCCATTGCCCCCCTTGCTAAAATTGGCGCACCGGGCTAACTACCATCGTCCGTCGTGCGTGCGTGCGCGGCTGCTGAAGCTGGACCGCGGGCGCGGCGGGGCTGGGCGGGGGCCGGGGCCGAGGCGAGGGCGACGACGGCGGCCATGGGGTCCGGCACCTGGCGCAAGGCCTACGGCGCCCTCAAGGACTCCACCAAGGTTGGCCTCGCCAACTTCAACAGCGAGTACAAGGTCAGCCCCGCCGTCCTGGCATCAACTCCTCACCTTGCATTTCCATTCCTCATGTGGTTTGTCTGATTATCCTGCATAATGTCTCATCAATTGCTAATGCGCCCCATGAATTTCCGATCTTTGCAGGATTTGGATATCGCCATCGTGAAGGCGACGAACCACATGGAGAGCCCGCCCAAGGAGCGGCACCTCAGGAGTGAGTGATTTCCCTTCTTGACCATGCAATGCAGCATCTATATGCCACCTTGGTAAATCCTTTTGCTGGGTGCAGAGATCATGTATGCGACCTCGGTAAATCGCCCGCGAGCCGACGTTGCCTACTCCATATGCACATTGGCTAGGAGATTGTCCAAGACCAAGAACTGGATAGTGGGTCTTGCTCCTCACTTGTTTGTTAATCTATGTTGATTGATGATTCTTGGTTCAATCATCTCTACCCCATTTCTCCTGCTTCTCCTAATCTTCCTTTTTGCCCCTTGTGAGATGAATGAATAGCTAGTGAGGAGTAATGTATTAGTATCCATTTGGTGCATAGAAAGGGTGTATATTAACCAATATGTTTGCCACAGGTTGCACTGAAAACGTTGATAGTGATACATAGGTTACTGAGAGAAGGTGACGGGACATTCAAAGATGACTTCCTGAGCTATTCATACAGAGGAAACATTTTGCAGCTTCCAAATTTCAGGGACGACTCGAGCCCATTAGGTTTGTTTGCTTGTGCATCATTCTGAATTGCAGGAACCAATGAAGCTCGCGCTGTTCTGTTTCGGTATCTGATGCGACACTCTCTCCTCACCTTATGTCAGCTTGGGATTGCTCTGCTTGGGTTCGCCTGTATGCATTCTACCTACATGAACGCGTCGAATGCTTTAGGATTCTAAAATACGACGTCGAAGCCGATCGTCTGATGAAATTACCCCAGGCTTCTGGCAAGGTAATACTGATTTGTAATGCAGCCTTGACATCATTATGATTTACTGATTTGGTTGCCATGACTGTAATTTTCCAATGTTGGCAAATTTATCCCAGGCACACAGTAGAACAAGAACCCTTCCATGTGCAGATCTTTTAGATCAGTTGCCTGCACTACAGAAGCTACTACTCAGGCTTATTTCTTGCCAGGTTTGATTATAGGAAGATCACACTTCTTTGATATCATTATTTCCTTTTGTTCACCTTCTTCACTGTCGCAGCCTGAAGGTGCAGCCTGCACAAATTGCCTTGTACAATATGCATTAGCCCTTGTAAGTACCAAATTCTTTATGCTTTTCTCCTTTTAGTTAAAAAATAATATGTATCTCTTATTGATCTTATGGAGGTTTTGTGGTCCTCAGGTTTTAAAAGAGAGCTTCAAAATATACTGCTCAATTAATGATGGCATCATCAATCTTGTTGATATGGTACTCTTAACAGCTTTTCTAGATGTCATCCTATGTGTTACGCATATGCCTACAACCAATTTGTGAACATAAGTTCAGTTATTTTTCTCTTGTCTGAATAGTATTTTGATATGGCAAAAATCGATGCTATCAAGGCCCTTGAAATTTATAAAAGAGCTGGCCAGCAGGTACAAAAAGTAAAAAAGAACTTTTATATTGTGGGTTAACTAACCAGTTCTTGTGACTCCATGATCTGATTTTGCCTATTTCACAGGCAGAAAAGCTTTCTGCCTATTATGAATACTGCAAACATCTTGAGCTGGCCAGGACTTTCCAGTTTCCTACCTTGAGGCAGGTGTGCTCATTCATCCATGTTTTAATAGATATCTAATTTGCGATAACTAGTTTAGTTATGTAAATATGGCAGTCGTTATATCCCAATTAACAATGACCTACAGTTGCCTCCACAACTGTTATTTTCTAATTATACATACAATCAGTTTCTGTTCACTAAATCTCTGGGTACAAGGATTACCTAGTGATATATATGTTGATGTGTTACTGATATGCAGCCACCTTCTTCATTCCTTGTAACCATGGAAGATTACATCAGAGAAGCACCCCGTGCCAGCATCACGAGTAAGGGTGTGGTAAGTGCGTTCACTGTCAGAAATTGCAAACAAAAAGGAAGTCAAGACACTCAACATAAATCTACTGTTGTTCTGTTAATTCTTTCTGTTGCTAAAACAGGAAACCGATGAGCAGAGTTCACCTAGTGACCACGAAGATGAAGCTCCACAGGAAACCGAGAAATCGGTGCAAGAGAAGAAAGAAGAGCCAGCAGAACCTGAAGCTGAAGAAGAGCCACAATATACTGCTGAGCTCTCGGAAGAAGATGAGCCTCAACCATTGCCAACAACTGGGGATCTATTAGTAATTCCAATCCATTATCTTCTGTCTTCATGCCAAATCACTGTCTGCTTCTTTGAATCTCACATGCTTGCTCCTACGCTACTCGCAGAACTTGGACGAAGAATTACACCCCATGATTGCAGATCTTGAACAAAGCAACGCACTTGCTCTTGCTATTGTGCCACCAGGTATATATGTACTGGATGTAACCAGCAAAACCACACAAGTAGACGTTGACAAGGACAGCACCTCATGATCCAATAAGTTTCATCTGCATTGGTGCTATTTTGCGTGTCTAGAATGTTTATAATCTCCCTCCGATCCATATTACTTGTCTTAAAATTGATGTATCTAACACATTTGAAGACAAATAATATGGATTGGAGGGAGTATTAAAGGTTGTATCTGCTGCTAAATACTGCATCATGATTTTGTGAGTGATGTAGGGAGTGAGAACAATGCCTCAGCTCCTCTAGACTTGTTTGCCATTGACAAAGAAGGGTGGGAATTGGCACTGGTCACTGCACCAAGTAACCACACAGGTCAACCAGCTGTCAACCAATTGGTATGTATAAGTTGCTATATCTTTTTATTCATTCTGTTCATAAGATTTTATACAGCTCACTAGTAGCAAAAAAGATGGTCACAGGCTATCACTCAATTTGCTTCTGTTAAGTTGTGATATGCTGAGCTGTGGAATCTTGTCAGTTACGGGCAATTTTACCCATTCTAGTGATATTCTGCTGTTTAAATTCAAATACTAGTAAAAATACCTTTCAATCCCCAAAACTAGAAATAAAAGAAGTGCTTTTGAAAAGGAACCACAACGCGGAACACAGCATATAACTCAATGCAGTTTTACTAATTCATCTGCATTTGTTCAGCAGGCCGGAGGGTTCGACAAGCTGTTGCTGGACAGCCTATACGAAGACGAGGCGAGGAGACAGCAAATCGCGAGTGTGACCTACACCACCGGCAGCGTCGTGGTGAACCCATTCGACCCCAACGACCCGTTTGCCATGTCCAGCAGCTTTGCGCCACCATCGAACGTGCAGTTCGCCATGATGGCACAGCAGCAGCAGTATTACCAGGCACAGCAGCATGAGTACTTCCAGGTGCAACAACAACAGCAGCAGATGGTGACTATGCCACCCCAAACATACCAGCAGCAGCAGGCTCAGTACGCCACAAATGCGGGCTTATCCAACCCGTTTGGGGATCCGTTCAGCGCCCTCGTCACAATGGCGAATCCGCCAAAGCAAAACAATCTTTAGATTTAGCCTGAATTGCACACCCTTTGTTGTATCTTTCTCAGATTTTTTTTGTCGGCCGTATGCCCCTTTTCTAATTCTGAGGAGCAACTTGTATAGTTTGTAAACAAAATCATACTGTATCTTGTTGTAAATTGTATAACATGTTTGGGATTTGATACGATCATTTGAACATCATGACATGATTTTGACTATGAAGCACATCGCAGCAAATACATGAGAATGTTCATCAACATACAAGGCAGACAGTATCACAAAAGATTCCAAGACATCCTATTACTGTATCTTGATGAAAATTGTACATCAGGTTTGGGAACAGATACGATCATTTGAACGGCGATCGAGCACATGTCAGCAAACACATTATCATGTTCATCATCACACAATCACCAACATTTGCAACATTGTTCACCTCAGCACAGCAAGCAAGTCAGACAGTATCACAAGAGATGGTGATCCAAGACACAGTACTAGTAAGTGATCACAAATACTGTGAGTGTTACACATGACAGGAAAAGATTACACGAATTCAGCAAGTTCTTATTTTTTCCTCATAAAAGGGCCATGAATTCATGTGTTCTACATATGTACATTAGCAGAAACCCATAGGTGATAAATAAAAACATAAGACAGACAGGTCCTTCTTGATCCCCCACTCCACCCAGTGCAATGAAACTACTGGTCCCAGTTCAGTCCTCTTCAGCTAGATCTGCATCCTGTACTGATCCCTCTGCTTCCTCATCCGGAAAGCGTCCTGCACAACAATTAATCCAGGTTTTAGTAAGGATGGATGCAACACATGAAAGTGCAAGAACACAGTGTGTGAAGTGATCAACTGATAAATGTTTTGTTGATGCCTTGTTGTTTACAGAGAAAACTGTCACTCCAAGAACTCGAAGCCAAGCATCTGGCTTTGATGAGAGGATGAAAACTAGAGATGAAATGCAATTGACTTGGACATCTCTAGTTTTTCACTTGGAGCGATAAGCCCGGAAGAATTTTAGTAAATTCCTAAACAGGGAGCTACATGAGCTTGGATTGCAGAGCAAGACTAGGTTGGGAATCGGTGTGGATTCTCCCATCTGTCCTTGTGCCTATTTTGAGCCGTTTCGGAATTATATATATTTATTTATTCGTTATTACTTGGGGAGGGGGAAGGAAATGGGGGATCTGGGATCGAATCTTCTCACCGTCGACGAAGTAGGCGGAGCAGGGGTAGCCGCGGGAGGAGGAGGCGATGGCGCGGGCCTCGTCGTCGGAGAGCGGGGGCGGGAGCACGCCGATGCCGCCGCCGCGGGTGACGAGCTCGAGCAGGCCGAGGGCGGCGCCCGCGGGCCTGGGCGGCGCGAAGTAGGAGGTGCCGGGCCTGAAGGGCGCCCACTCGGGCTCGGACATGCGGGCCATGGCGCCGTCGATGGCCTCCTCCAGCCGCCGCTTAAGCGCGCTCGCGCCCTCCGCGCTCGCCGTCGAGGCCCCCGCCGTGTCCACCTCGATCACCATCGCCGACCCCGCGCCAGGCCGCCGCGTGTGGTTGCCCCGCCGGCTCGTGAGCCCCGCGGGCCGGGCCCCCAGCCGCCACGCCAGGCCCGTCGCCGCCCGGGAGGTGAGCGCTCGAGCCATGGTCAAGCAGTCACGGCGAGGTGGCCGGAGGAGGGGGAGAGCTCGCCGTGCCGTAGACCCTGGGGAACCGGAGGAAGCCGCGCGTCGCGTGCGTGGGGTGGGGTGCGTGGTGGTCTCGCGAAGGTCTGGGAGGGATGGGGGAGGTGGGTGGGGAGCCGGTGGTAAATATAGATGTCGGCTCGGGGGCCGATCCGCAAATAGGACGGCACGGTTCCGTCTCGGGCTGGAACTGGTTAACTTTTTAAAGACGGTTTTGCCCACCGGAAAAGACTAAACCTTGGGCAGTCGGTGTCGCCGACTGGTTTTTATGTGTTTACCCCTTGGGGGTCTCTTTTGTAAATGTAGTGAATTTATGGAATTCAGGGAGACTTGTGTCAAAACATCATAATATGAGTTTAAAAATAGAAAATTCAGATCTTTTCATCACAAGTACAAAGCACCCTACAAAATAAACATTACATCAAGATTTTTGAGTTACCAAACAACCACTATCGTCACTACAACGAGTGGTTGTTGTCGTCACTCTCCTACCGAAGCAGGCTTGACCTTATCAATGACAGTTCAAAATCCTTTGTGCAAGTGCCCCTAAGGAGCAGCGTCTCGAAGCAGCAGTCGTTGCCCTTGAACTTTTGAATTAATCTGAAGAACCTGACATCAAATCTCATTGTTTGCGTGCGCACAATAAAAAGCCCTAATCTCGCCACTCTGAGGAGTAGAAAGAAATCTACGACAGAGCTTTGTCTAATCCGTCCTGGCGAACAAATTTGGGTAGGATCGAACCCCGAAAGACTGACTCGAAGAAGTGCTACCATCCCTTCGAGCACCGCCCCTGCTGTAACAGCCCAGTTTTCACAAAAAAATTTTGTTTTCGGTGTGAATTGTTTGATTGACTGATTTGTTTGCGGTGTTTGCATCCCCGATTTATCGATCGGCGATTATCCCCCCCTCCTCTTATCTCGTTATCGGACGAAGACCGACCCTTGCCACCCTGACACTCGACCTTTGCGACACCGGGTTTCACCCGATCACCGTCGCGAAAACCCGCACGAGACCAGCCGCAGCCAACGGAATGAAAACCCCGTTTAATAATTAAACGGGTTATTTTTATAGCGCGCCGGAAAGTGTTCTCGGAACAGTTCCAGCGCGAGGTGAACGCCGCCGGCTCGACACGCTGATCATGCAGTTCGAAGTTTTACCCGAATCGGAGGTAATGCGGACCCCCGACGGTCAGAAACGTAAACACCGCGCGCGCGAGAGAAAACAGGGGATGTTTTTGCAAACTGCCAACCACCTGGGCTATATAAAGACCACCACACTCCCACCTCTTTCTAGGGTTTCCCTAGCCACAAAATTGCAGCCACCCCCCTGATTTTGCTCAGATCTGCCCAATTTATCCCAAAATCCCGAAATTCTGGCCTCCGTGCGATCTGGACCGTCGGATTGGCCGATCCAACGGCCCAGATCGTGCCCTGGCCAACCCCTCTCTCCTCTCTCTCTCTCCTGGACGCCTCCACGGCCACGCCGGCCGCCTCACCGCCGCCAGCCCGAGGAAGCCAGCGCCGCAGACGACCGGAGCCGCGCGCCGCCGCACCCCACTGCCCGGAGCCGACCCCTTCCTCCTTCCCTCCTTCTCCTCCTCCTCCTCCTCTGTCTCTCTAACCCTCTCCTTCCCCGTGCAGAAGCTGCACCATGGAGCCGCGCCATGGCCAGGGAGGGCGCTGCAGACCCGAGCTCGCCGCCCCTCCGGATCTGGCCGGTCCCGCGCCGGCGACCTCGCCCAGGGCCGCCCCGGCTCCGCCTCCTCTCGCTGCCCGCCGGAGGCAAGCGCCCGCGCTGGAGCAGCTCCAGCCCCGCCGGCGTCCTCGCTCGGGAGAGCTCGGCCTCCCCGAGCCGGCGCCCCGTTGACCGAGCGAGCCAGGCCAGCCAGCCGGCTCATGGCGCCCAGGCCCAGCGCCCCAGCAAGCGGCCGCGGCCCAGCCTCCCCTCAAGGCTCAGCCGCCTCTCCAGGCCAGTGGGCCAAGCCCACTAAGGGTGAGCCAGCGCACCCCTTTTTTCCCTTGTCTGTTTTTTTCTTTTTATCTATTTTTGCTAAGTCTGTTAAAAATTTGCTGCTGATTCAATTTTGCGAGTAGATTTGCGAGTAATCTGTAGCTCGGATCGCGTTGCGCCCAAAAGAAAAATTTCTTAGAATTGTGTGTACTTTAATCCATCTTTTGTGAGCATTTTGATTTGAGGTCATCTTGATGTTGTTAATATGTGTTGAAGTGGGCATCAGGTCGTTAACTGGTACTAATTGCTGTTATGTGCTGCTGATGTTATTTTATTGCAAGTTTGCATGATGATTGTGACACATCCATGAGGCCTATTGCACTGATTCTTTTTGCATACTGTTAAGTCTCATGTCTACTTCCATTATATGTATTGCATTGTCATGATATGCTTGCTGGTCATCTAGTTATTGAGCTCCAAAGTTGATATGCCACTGTTTTTGACAGCCACCTCTGTTTTTCTCTAAGTCTGTAACGTTCCCATGCCATGTTGCATGTTTAATATCTTTTGATCTATGATGCCTATGACCTTGATTCTTTTTTGTACCTGATCATCATCATGTCTACTTCATGCCCATGTATTGCTATGTCATGTTGCTGCACTTTTGCATATAGTTTTGCTCCTGTTTATATAGCATAAAAATGACAGTTTCTGCCATGTTTTCGTGATTTTCACTAAGTCCTAGACCAGTAATGTTTTATTGCATTTTGCATGAGGTATAACTAGTTGTTCATGATGCCTTTTTGCATGATTCCTTTTGCCATGTCTTCCATGCCATGTCTACTTTAGTTTCATATCATTTGTGAGCATGTTTGCATTCATTATCCTGTTTATGCATTGCTCTAAAGTGTGTTTCCTGATGTTGACAGATTGTGTTCCAAACTTGTATTGCTTGTATCTTTTTAACTGTAACTCCGTTTGGAGTGTTCTTTATATGTAACTTGATTAGTTTTTCGTGTACTTTGTGTTTATGCTATTGTTTGCTGTTGTTAACCAACCTAAAATATGGTTTAGGACAGAACAGTACCAAATCTTTTAATTGTCGTGGAGCACTTAGTGATATGCCATGTTTAGGTTGTGCCTCACTTAAATTGACTAGCATAGATAGTTTATCTTATGCTTCACCTCTTGTAATGTTTGTGTGCTATTCCATGCTTGAGTGAGATGCCATGTTAACAACCTTTCTCACCTTGAGTAGCTAAACAACTTGAACCAATATAAATGTGCGGTATCGTCGTGTGTGACGAGTACTCCACTTAACCTGTTAGTAACCGCTCTCGACGGTAGGTGCGATGTCTCGTGTTGCCTTATTGTTGATGCTTGCTCGTGTTTGCTTCATAGTAATAGATGCTTGCTCGTTGATTGCTTTCCAGTGTTTATCGTCTTGTGTGCTTCCGCGGGTACCCTTCGGAGACGATGCGAGCTTGCGATCAACTACACCTTCGGAACCCGACTTATCAACAGGCAAGGACTATACATTACTTATGATCCATTCTATTTCAACCAGCGGTTTGCATGCTAGTATAGGATAGGTTCGATGTTTGATCCTACCACATGTTTACAGCCTCTTTCAAACCGATACAGCCATGTCCCTTCCCAGCAAACCATGTACTGCTATGTTACTATTGCTCGTTGCTCAGCCCCTGCTTAGTATGCATGCTTAGGATGCTACGAGGTTACCCTGTTACTCCTTGGTTTGGGATATCACATTATTATATTGTTGTTGATGATATGATTATTATAATGTTGACTATATTCGACGAAGGATGGAAGGTCTAGGCTATCCCGCCTCGACGCTTTGTTCCATTCGAGTCACCTAGGATCCGAGTTCCGGGTATTGGTTTTAAGACTGAGCGTGCCTAACCGCATGTGGGATTTTATGGGGTCCCCTTTTCTTACCTACCTAGCTTCAAACATTTCTAGTGGTGGCCCAAGATGATTTACCATTTGAAAACCGTGTGTGTGCTTGGTTGGGCCCCATCAGTTTTAAAACAACTTGGGCCAGCGGAGACATGGTTTCTCTTGTTGGTCCACCCCAGGGAGCTAGGAGGTTGTCCACATCTGTTTGGGCAACTAAACCGACCTCATCCAGACGGTAGAGGCCGATTCGAGAGCGCGGCCGGCTTTTGAGTTGGGTGTCGACTCACCGGGGGCCACCCGGATTTGTTCGTTGTTAGCTAGAGGGACCTGTCGTTTCGGATCTCTTGGAACTAAATCATAAAATGGTTGCCTGTGGTGGGTAGCAACTGAGAGAGATGGGCGTGCGTGCGGAGCCTTGTAATGGGCAGTTGGTACACCCCTGCAGGGTTAAATCTTTTCGAGAAGCCGTGTCCACGGTTATGGACGACTTGAGACCTACTCCTTGTTCATAGACAACAACAACTGAGATAATCTTAATACAACTTGATCAACGTGTGTGTGTGTGCCTTGACTGCTTCTTCTTCGTCGGGATGCGAAGAGGAGGACAAGGATAGGATAGGTGTTATGTTTGCGTAAGTAGTTGATAGAGAGACTTGTTGGAGGCGATTCCTCATCGAAAACTTGGCTTTTTATCTTACTCTCTAGATTGTTAGCCACTTCATAAATGCTAGTGCGGCAGCAACCTCACCACTTACCCCATCCTTACCGTAAACTACTAGTTGTCCTAGAATGACGAGTGATGAAGTCCATGCTGGGTCAGATGACCACTACAGTTGGATGTTGAGTACTTATGTACTCATGATACTACCCCCAAACTCTTGTCACGGTTCTTGATCGACAACAGGTACGGTGAGCGACATTTCGCGTGGAGACTCGACGACGACTAGTTAGGCGGATCCCCGCGGAGGGCCTGGACCCGTGTGGTTATGGGGATCGATGTTTTTCTCTTTGCCAGTAGGCATTTGATTGTAGTCTGTTCTCAGACATATACCTTCCGCTGATGTATTGTATTTAAGGCAGTCGTATGCCGATTGTATGAGATGTTGTATCCTTGTATCTGTAATGTTGTGATATCATGTTGGAAATCCGGGGCATATGACTTCGTCATATGTCGTAGTGGGACCGATATGTGCTTCTTCCCCGGATCTGGATGGAAACATCTAGATCTAGAACAGTACCGCATATCGGGCCTTACACCTACCAGGGCTAAAACTATAATATATGCACTAGCCAGAGCCGAGGCACGAGTATCCTTCCTCATCATCGATCGTCGAAGTGACATGTAGCGAAAAGGCGAGTCATGTCCTACGAAGATCGATGGAAGTAAGACTTTGTCCTAACCACCCTGCGAGAAAAAAAATATACTCCTTCCGATCCATAATAAGTGTCGATCATCTAGTGTAAAGTTTGTACTAGCTTAGTACAAAATTTGCGATACTTATTTCGGATCGGAGAGAGTATATATTTTTAACTGTGAAGCCACTATTTTGTGCTAATGATTATCACAAGACTCAAACAATTCACATAATGTCTAAACATACCACCTGGGCTCACTTGTCAAGCGGCGCAATGACAATTAATTTAGGAGGGCTAAACTTTTGTTACCATGAAACAAACACTTTTAGAATACAAACTACAAAATTTTCAAAAATATTTGAAACAATTCTCTAAAATCATAAATAAAAATAGTTCAATAATTGTTTCGAAAAAGCTTCATCTTATTTGGAAGAGCAGCTTGAGGGAATCATTATTCTCAAAACCGTCATCCAAATTTGACCAAATTGCGATAGAAATTAAAAGTTTTCTAAAGGATTTAAAAATCTAAAATATTATAAATAGTTCAACTATTGTCCTAAGAAAATTATACTACCACTTTTGGATTAACTGGATCTCGCCTAAAAATCCAATATTTCACAACTTTTGTGTCTAAAAGTTAGTGCCATTATTTATCACCAAGTAATGCCTAACAAATGGGAAAAATCAGTTAATTTTGATATCACATGGAAGATTTAGGATCGTATATTAATCATCACATCTGTTTCAACGATATTGGGGAATAGCGAGTGAAACTGGAAGGGACTCCTCGCGTCCCGACCTAGCCGCTTGTGACGCCCCCAAAATCAGACCGTGTACAGTAATCATACACACAGGGTACACGACTGAGATTAGGGTGCCACGATGATAATATCACAGCACAACACTAAACATAAAAGGATAAACAAATATATTACAATAGAGGGGGTCACGCGGACCCGAATATATAAGTCATACAAACCATAATATCTGAGTACAGACATAGTTAGTCAAGTTTTGCCTTAAGAAGGCTAGCACAAATCACATCAGAGATACAGAACGAAAAGGCGAGGCCTCCTGCCTGGGATCCACAGTACTACTCCTGGTCAACGGGGAACTCGACGTCGTAGTAGGCGCCTCCGGGGTACTCCTGCTCCTGGGCTCCAACGTCGGCTGCAGCGGCCGATCAGGCAAAACAGTAAAGGAAATAAAGCAGGTGAGTATCTAGTATACCCGCGAGTCTTACGTCCGCTACTAAGCATTATGCATGATATCAACGGAATGAAGAGGCTGTATATAGTGGACTGAAGACAGAAGTTCAGAGCAAGGGTAAGAAGCTAGGCCTATCGAAGACTAGCATCTTCCGACGGTGTCTTGCAGCATGAGGTAGGAATCAGCCAACAGTTGATATAAAGCAGTAAAGTAACAATGAAGCAGAAGTTGCTGCAACATTGAATAATAATAACTTGTAATAATTAACAATGCCTCCGAGATCACCTCCTCGACATCCCCGCGAGGAAAAGAACTCGGAACCATACAGTTTAATAATAGTTTCTAGTGGTAAGATCCAGCTTCAGCATAAAGCGCCCTGTTACCGTGGACACGGCTATCGATAGATCAATCTTCCCTGCAGGGGTGCACTTGTGTTACGCTACACGCACGGATCTCCAGGGTGGCGGGAACCTTGTTAGGGAACGCTCCACCGAGGCTATCCGACACTTCATAGCCCATATTTCAAACTCAACAGAGAGATCATCCGCCGGTCTAAATCCTAAGTACGCCGGGCCTTGGACCCCAACCCAAACGTACTCCTGCACGGTGTGTGGCTGGCCGGTGAAGTTAAATCAAAGCAAATACAAATCACACTGCCGCGGCAAATAAGACAACACCACTTCCCGGCAATCAGCCCGCGGTACCGCTGACGTCTGAAGAGTCCTCGGACGACACTAAGAAGCAGAGGAGCCCATAACTCGTAGTTCCCACGGGTAGGTAGTGCGTACATGGCATATAGCCAACTCAAGACATTCACTGAACCATTTAGTATTTTAATTAACCTGCGTGACAACCGTTATCGTTGCCTCGACTTAACCGACCCGCGGACAACGACAGCAGCCAGGACCACCAGTACATCGGTGCCTGCCCTGTCGTCCCACCAAGTCACTGCGGTTACCAACGAGGTGAACCGTCTCCTTACCTTGTCTCGCGTGTGCTCCTGGAGGAGCTCGACTTTTGTGGTTTGGTAACTCTCGCGGCCAACGACCATGGGCCAAGCACACCGGTACACTGGTCGTGCCCTCCCTGTCGTCCCGTCGCAATACCTCTCGCGGGCACCGTTGGGTCGCCCGACTTCTTACCTGAAGGACAACCGTTTTCAAGACCCTATGGCGGTAAGACAAAGTCAGCCTCGAGTGGAGTACAAGGATTACTCCTTGATAGCTCACACTTGAGGTGACTGGGCATAACCTAGATAGGGCCTGAGGCGGTGTCTGCATTGTACCGTACCTGTGCAGTTATAATTTCACTCCCCTGAGTGATCACGGCCCTCTATCTAATCCTAGCTAACAATGCGCAGGGCTCACTGCTGAATAATGCATAATAATAATAATATGCAGCATAGGATAAAGGAAGGCACATCAAGGGGCGACAAAAAGCAGGCTATGCAGTTGAATAGGATTGTAAACGTAGCAGCAGCAGTAACAATGCCTAGTGCAAGAATTGTACGGAAAGATAGGCGATATCTGGGGAAGAGAATGGCTCTGCTTGCCTGGAAGCTCGACGGTAGTAGTAGGGTCGTCGACGACGTAGTCGTACTCAGCAGCGGTGTAGTCGACGGCAGCAGCGGGGTCTACCGGAGATTAAGGGGGGAAGAAACAGTAAATACATAGCAAGCATATACAAATAGATGCGTGATATGACAGATGAAATGTTAACGGTGTTCTAACGCAGTGTAATGCACGTTGCTCGGAACAGAAATTCATCTGAGGATGAACTACCGGCTCCGGGTGATTACCGGACAGGGTGTCCGGAGGGGAAGGATCAAGCCGGAGGTGTTGTAGTTACCGGAACAACATAAGGGGGGTGTATCCGTGCTATTAGAACCATTCCGGACAACTTTCGTGTTCGGAATAAATTCATCCGGGCACTCTAACAGTACCGGACAATTTATCGGACAGTCGGTCCGGAGGGGAAATGTTCGATGTTCGTTGTGTTAGAGGGGTGTGGTAGGCATACAGATAGCGTATTCGTATTCGTTATATTTTTCTGATCAATTTTCATGTATAAAGTTTTTGAATCCGAGTTACGGTTTAAAAGTTATTGAATTTCAAAGTTTAAACCAATTTAAATGATTTTCTGGATTTCTTTTATTATTTATTTAAACATTATCCAAAACATTATCCACAACATTATCCAGAACAGTGCTGACATGTGGGACCCACATGTCAGCCTCTGTTATTTATAAAACATTTAATTAAATTAGAAAATGCCTCTGGACCCACATGTCAGTGACTCAATTTTAATTATTTGATTAATCTAAATTATTAAGTTTAATTATTTCCAGGGGGACCCACCTGTCAGTGACTGGGGTTGCCCAGTCAGCACAGTTGACTGGTTGGACCACGGGGACCCACTGGCAGCGACCTAGGGGGGGTTGCCCCAGGGGTGCCACGTCAGGGGGCACCGGCGGCTAGACGCCGGCGTACCCAACACGGCGGAGGCCACGGGAGGGGTTCGGAATTTGGCTAGGGGGCACCGTTCGCTATGGGATTTGGTGCGTCAGAACCGGAAGACAGCGCCGCGTCGATTCCAAGTGGTGGCAACGTCGGGGGTGGCCGGAGTGAAGCTCGCCGTCGACAATGGCGGAGACAGCGCTCGGGTCAAATGGAATTCGGGGGTACGGGGTGAAATCGAACGCGCAAGCGGATGGAACCGAACCTACGACGCACGGGGAGTACAATGGTGTCACAAGCGCGCGCTACGAGGCCCTGTGAGCTCGGCATCGTCAACAATGGCGGCTGCCAAAGCTCGGCCATTTGGGGGTATCGGCTACAGGCTAGGCGGGCGTCTATGGGGGGTTGGGCAAGGGGCGACTGCTCACCGGGGTGTTGTAGCCGAGAGAGTGGGCTCGATGGTGACTCGGAGCGGCCGGAATCCGTCGCGGATCCCGCCGGAGCCGAAGACGAAGACGAGGAAGTAGAGCTCGACGTGGTGGACTAGGGCTCGATTCCTTGCGGGACTTGACGAAGACGACGATGACGCGGCTCCTGGACAACACGGCGAGGTGGAGAGAGCGCGTTGGCCGCGCCTGGCCACGGCAATGGCGACGGCGGCGCTCGGGAAACTTTCCCCGAAGCGTGAGAGCAGAGGAGGAGGGGAACGGAGGTGCGGGGGTGTCCAGGGGTTCGGGCGGGGTGTGCTTATCGCGTCCGCGGCGGCAGGGAGCAGGTGGAGGGAGGGGCCGGCTGGCAGCGGCGTGCCCACGACGGCCGCCGTACGGGGCAGGTGGGGGTGGTTGGAGGAGGAAGAAGACAAGGTGGGGGGGGTGGGCTGGGCTGAGATGGGCTTCGCCCTGGGCGGGTTTTAGCCTTTCCCAAATTGTTTTGATCTGTTGCTTATTCAAAAACATTCAATAATTGATTTATTAATCCTAGCATTTTAGTAAAATATTATTGGTGTTTGTAAATTAGGGTTACATCTTATTAAGGTGCCACAAAAGTTTTTGCAGCAAAATAAAATCAATAGATATTTCTTTTAAATATTAAATGCCCAAAATAGGGGTTTTAACCTACTGTTTGAATTGTTTGGAATTTTCTGCAACTCCAAAAATTACCAAAGTTGTTCCAACATGATTATAATGATTTTAGGAAATTTACAAAAATAGTTCCATGATTTTTGGAACAACTTTATTTCAGCACTTTTGTTTTAATTTCCATTTAAAGTAGTTTCAACTAGGGTTTGGTTTGTTGGATGAGTAAGGTGCATTTGGCTTTGGGTTTTGATCCCAAGGGCTCAAGTACATGGGGCATGGGGTGTTGATCAACCACAAGAAGGTTTGATCATGAGCATCACAAAGTTTTATCAGTTACAAGGGAGATCAAACAGTGATGACCAACAATGATGATGATTACTGTTACAACAACTGAGGGTGTTACAAATCTCCCCCACTACAAGAATTCTCGTCCCGAGAATTTAAGTGGTAGGGAGGAAAAGATCGGGGTATTCATCGCGAAGGCGATCTTCGCGTTCCCAAGTGGCTTCATCTTCAGAATGATTCGACCACTGAACCTTGAGGAACTTGACGGTCTTGTTGCGGGTTCGACGCTCAGACTGATCGAGGATGCGGCTCGGATGTTCTCGATAAGTTAAGTCTTGTTGCAGCTCGATCATATCATGTTCCACTTCGCGGATAGGATCCTTGAAGCAACGACGGAGTTGCGACACGTGGAAGACATCGTGGACTTGGGAGAGGTTCGGCGGCAATTCCAACCGATATGCCACGGGTCCACTCCTGGAAAGGATACGGAACGGGCCAATGTAGCGAGGAGCCAACTTGCCCTTGATACCGAAGCGATGAGTGCCCCTCATGGGAGTGACACGGAGGTATGCGTATTCACGAGGCTGATACTCCATTTCACGGTGTTTGCAGTCATAGTTGCTCTTCTGACGAGACTGTGCGGCCTTGAGATTTTCTTACACAATGCGAACTTGTTCTTCAGCTTCTTGGACAAGATCCGGTCTGAAGTAGGGTCGTTCCCCAGTTCCTGACCAATTCAGGGGGGTTCGACATTTACGTCCGTATAGAACTTCGAAGGGGGCCATCTTCAAGCTAGCCTGATAGCTATTGTTGTACGAGAATTCTGCGTACGGGAGGGCATCCTCCCATTTCATGCCGAAAGAAAGGACACAAGCACGAAGCATGTCTTCCAGCACTTGATTAACTCGTTCAACTTGGCCTTGCGACTGGGGGTGATAAGCGGTGCTGAGGTTCAGACGAGTCCCGAAAGCTTCCATGAAACTATTCCAGTATCGTGAGGTGAAGATGCTGCCACGGTCTGAACTGATCTCCAACAGAATAGCGTGGAGTGACACAATTCGGCAGATATACAAGTGTGCCAACTGACTAGCAGTGATCGTCTCCTTGACCGGCAGGAAGTGTGCAATCTTGGAGAATCGGTCGATGACGACAAAGATGGCATCGTTACCTTTCTGTGACTTAGGAAAACCGGTGACGAAGTCCATCTCGACCTTGTCCCACTTCCAATCAGGCGGAGGGAGTGGTCGCAACCAACCAGCAGGTTTCTGATGTCCGGCTTTGACGCGACTGCAAACGTCACATTGAGAAACATAGCGGGCGATGTCTTGCTTCATGTAAGGCCACCAGTACCGTTGACGAAGGTCTTTATACATCTTGGTACTGCCAGGGTGGATTGACAAGGGAGAATTATGGGCTTCTTCCATGATATCCGGACCACAGTTAATGAGGGGCGGGCTCACAGGAACTACCAAGCGGCCCTTGAAGTACACAGTATCACCATCATTAGCATCAATGGTAAAAGAGGAGGGCTTTCCTTCGGCGATGTCCTGCTTGATCTTCACAATGTCAGGGGCCAGAGATTGTCTACTCTTGATTAGGGCGTCGAGTTTTGACTCGAGAACCAGGTTATTGGCGTAACCTTGAGGAACAATCTCGAGATTCAACTTGCGAAACTCTTCATACAGAAGTGGTTGCTGCACCTGAACCTCAAGTTCAGAACAGTAAGCTTTGCGGCTCAAGGCATCGGCCATCACATTAGCCTTGCCCGGGGTATATGAAATATCCATGTTGAAGTCGGCCATTGTCTCGAGCCATCGTTGTTGACGAAGATTCAGGTCTGGCTGAGTAAACAGGTACTTCAGACTTTGGTGGTCGGTGTAGACCTCGCAACGATTACCGACGAGGTAATGTCGCCACAGCTTCAATGCATAAATTACTGCTGCCAATTCGAGATCATGGGTTGGATATTTGTCTTCGTGAGCACGCAACTGACGAGAGCCATAAGCAATCACTTTGCGCTCTTGCAATAGGACACAGCCTAACCCTTGACGAGATGCATCGCAATATATCACGAAGTCCTTCTGAGTATCCGGGGGAGCGAGCACCGGGGGAGAAGTTAGTTAGTCCTTGAGTGCTTGAAAACTTTCTTGACATTTATCTGTCCACTCATACTTGACGCCTTTGTGAAGCAGATTAGTCAGAGGCCTGGCAATCTTGGAGAAATTCTCGACGAAACGGCGGCAATAGCTAGCGAGCCCGAGGAAACTGCGGACTTGTTTGACGGTCTTGGGAGGAGTCCAGTCAAGAATAGCCTGGATACGTTCTGGGGTGACGGCGATTCCATCCTTGGAAATCACATGCCCAAGGTAGGTTACTTCGGGAAGCCAGAACTCACACTTAGAAAACTTAGCGTAGAGTTTGTGTTCTCGAAGCTTCTCCAGTATAAGACGAAGATGTTCAGCATGTTCTTCTTCATTCTTGGAATATATCAAGATATCATCCAGATAAACCACGACGAACTGGTCGAGGTACTCCATGAAAATATAATTCATCAATCTGGAGAAGGTGGCTGGAGCATTGGTTAAGCCAAAGGACATGACAGTGTACTCGTATGAACCATAACGAGTAATGAAGGCAGTCTTCGAAATGTCCTCATCACGGACTCGGATTTGGTGATAACCCAACCTCAAGTCAAGTTTAGAAAACACCTTGGATCCGGCAAGTTGATCATACAGGTCGTTGATCCGGGGAAGTGGGTATTTGTTCTGGATGGTGGCTTGGTTAATGGGCCGATAATCTTGGACCAATCGGTTTGTCCCATCGCTCTTCTTGACAAAGAGCAAAGGTGCTCCCCAAGCTGAGGAACTGGGGCGAATGAATCCTTTCTGAAGTGCCTTGTCGATTTCCTCCTTAAGTTCAAGGAGTTCATGTGGCGGCATCTTGTAAGGACGCTTGGCAGTAGGAACAGTGCCTGGCTTCAAGTCGATGACGAATTCAACTTCTCTGATCGGGGGTATTCCCGGCAGTTCTTCTGGGAAGACGTCGGGAAAATCGCGAACGACTGGAACGGTCTCAATGCCTTCAAGGGGGGCGGCATTCAAAGCATTCATCATAAATATCTGTGTTTCAGCATTACGGGTTACTCTGGTGGTGTGGGTAACAATCTCGCCGGAGGGGTGTAAAAGTCGGACAGAGCTGGTGCCACAATACAGTGCGGCATCGTGAAATTTCAACCAATCCATGCCCAGAATTGGGTCTATGGTGGAAGTCTTTAGAACGATGGGGGAAACAAGGAATTCAATCCCTTCAATTTCAATGATGGTTCCGGGCACTATCTTGGTGGTTTGACATTGGCCTATTGGGGTGCGGACAACCATCGGTGGGTTTATCTTTTCTAGCGTGAAGTTATGCGACAATGTGAATGCTTCCGACATGAATGAATGTGATGCTCCTGTATCAAATAAAACAGTAGCAGGTACGGAATTAACGAGAAGGGTACCCATCACGGTAGCGGGTTGTTGCTGAGCTTCTTCAACATTGACGTTGTTAGCATGTCCACGGGCATAAGCAGCAGACCCAGTATTATAGTTGGGGGTCCGGTTGTTGCCACGACCATTTCCACGGCCCGCGGGGTGAACTACCAGTTGCTTCTGTTTCAGGGGGCACTCCCTGGAAAAATGCCCTGGTTGGCGGCACGTGAAGCATAATCCATCCTGAGGACGAAGGGGTGTAGCATTGGGTGGTGCAGGCAGAGCTCTTGGCATCTGCGGTGGAGGAGGCAGACGGGGTGCAGCATAAGACGGCCTTGGAGCAGGGACAGCTGCGTGGGTCACACTGGTAGGGAGCCAGATACGACGCTTCTGCGTTGCGCCCGAAGATGAGCCAACGTCACGATAACGCTTCAGAGAGTTCTTGTGCTCCATCTGGGCAGTCTCGACGGTGATAGCCTTGTTCACCATGGTGGCGAAGTTGGCGAAATCATGAACGGCAAGAGCGAGCCTGAGTTCAGGGTTGAGGCCACGACGGAACTTCTGCTGCCTGCGAGCATCAGTGGTGATCTCTCCTTCCGCATAGCGAGAGAGGTTGAGGAACTCGCGCTGATAGGCTTCAACAGTCATATCGCCCTGAGTGAGGTTACGGAATTCTTTCGCCTTACGATCCATGATCCCCTGAGGAATGTAGCGGGCGCGGAAGGCAGACTGAAATTCATCCCAAGTGATGACTTCTTCAACTGGCAGGGAACGCTTGTGGGTGCTCCACCACTGAGCAGCGGCGCCTTTCAGATGATAAGACGCAAAGTTCACATAGTCGGCTGGATCGACATTAGCAGACTCCAGCTCATGAGTGATGTCGCGAAGCCAGTCATCAGCATCCAGCGGCTGAACAGTGTTGCGGAACATAGTGGGGTTGAGGCGGGTGAAGTCGTGCAGAGTCACGGTGGCATGCTGATGGTGGTGCCCATTCTGATTCGGCTGTGGGAACCGAGCCATGATATTCTGCATGAACTGACGATTCATCTCGAACTGCTGCATCATCGCGGCCATGTAATCCGGCGGCGGAGGTGGGTCGTTGGCAGCACGACCACGACCACGACCACCACGACCAGCCATCCTGCTAGAATTTAACAGGGGTATTTCAGCGATGAACAACTTAACGAAAATACCGGAAACGAGTAAGAGGTAAAGCGACAACAAAGAGGAGGCGCGGATATATAGGAGTAGTCATATAAGACATACACATCCACACATAGAATCAACCGAAAATCGGGCAGCGTAACGTCGTAGAAATTAAGGAAAAAGGACTCTCTAGGCGGCGCGCAGACCGCGGTAAGGATTACACGACGCGACATAGATTCCACTATGTCAATCAGGCCGCAAGAAAACTGTTGGCCACAGGAGTTGATGCCAGAGAACGCGCGGCCTGCCCAGAATGAGAATGGGATCCGCGGTCTGGGATCTGGCGTACGACGCCTGCGACACGACTCAATCAATGGGGGGAAGCACCAAAAACGCCGGGTGGAATCAAGAGAACGTGATCCTAATGTCAGATTTTGTAAAACTTACCAGCAAGGATAAGAGAGCAGATTCCCAGAGCATAGGTAAGAAGAAAAGGATCCTAATACCATAGATATCACACGTAGTGACATCGATGTGGGCCCATAAGCCAAATATTAAGTTAGCAAAATAGTTTTTCAAAGTCTAGACTCAACATCGACCAGGTAGTGGTGGGGTGGCTTCCTACAGGCAGTCGGCTCTGATACCAACTTGTGACGCCCCCAAAATCAGACCGTGTACAGTAATCATACACACAGGGTACACGACTGAGATTAGGGTGCCACGATGATAATATCACAGCACAACACTAAACACAAAAGGATAAACAAATATATTACAATAGAGGGGGTCACGCGGACCCGAATATATAAGTCATACAAACCATAATATCTGAGTACATACATAGTTAGTCAAGTTTTGCCTTAAGAAGGCTAGCACAAATCACATCAGAGATACAGAACGAAAAGGCGAGGCCTCCTGCCTGGGATCCACAGTACTACTCCTGGTCAACGGGGAACTCGACGTCGTAGTAGGCGCCTCCGGGGTACTCCTGCTCCTGGGCTCCAACGTCGGCTGCAGCGGCCGATCAGGCAAAACAGTAAAGGAAATAAAGCAGGTGAGTATCTAGTATACCCGCGAGTCTTACGTCCGCTACTAAGCATTATGCATGATATCAACGGAATGAAGAGGCTGTATATAGTGGACTGAAGACAGAAGTTCAGAGCAAGGGTAAGAAGCTAGGCCTATCGAAGACTAGCATCTTCCGACGGTGTCTTGCAGCATGAGGTAGGAATCAGCCAACAGTTGATATAAAGCAGTAAAGTAACAATGAAGCAGAAGTTGCTGCAACATTGAATAATAATAACTTGTAATAATTAACAATGCCTCCGAGATCACCTCCTCGACATCCCCGCGAGGAAAAGAACTCGGAACCATACAGTTTAATAATAGTTTCTAGTGGTAAGATCCAGCTTCAGCATAAAGCGCCCTGTTACCGTGGACACGGCTATCGATAGATCAATCTTCCCTGCACGGGTGCACTTGTGTTACGCTACACGCACGGATCTCCAGGGTGGCGGGAACCTTGTTAGGGAACGCTCCACCGAGGCTATCCGACACTTCATAGCCCATCTTTCAAACTCAACAGAGAGGTCATCCGTCGGTCTAAATCCTAAGTACGTCGGGCCTTGGACCCCAACCCAAACGTACTCCTGCACGGTGCGTGGCTGGCCGGTGAAGTTAAATCAAAGCAAATACAAATCACACTGCCGCGGCAAATAAGACAACACCACTTCCCGGCAATCAGCCCGCGGTACCGCTGACGTCTGAAGAGTCCTTGGACGACACTAAGAAGCAGAGGAGCCCATAACTCGTAGTTCCCACGGGTAGGTAGTGCGTACATGGCATATAGCCAACTCAAGACATTCACTGAACCATTTAGTATTTTAATTAACCTGCGTGACAACCGTTATCGTTGCCTCGACTTAACCGACCCGCGGACAACGACAGCAGCCAGGACCACCAGTACATCGGTGCCTGCCCTGTCGTCCCACCAAGTAACTGCGGTTACCAACGAGGTGAACCGTCTCCTTACCTTGTCTCGCGTGTGCTCCTGGAGGAGCTCGACTTTCGTGGTTTGGTAACTCTCGCGGCCAACGACCATGGGCCAAGCACACCGGTACACTGGTCGTGCCCTCCCTGTCGTCCCGTCGCAATACCTCTCGCGGGCACCGTTGGGTCGCCCGACTTCTTACCTGAAGGACAACCGTTTACAAGACCCTATGGCGGTAAGACAAAGTCAGCCTCGAGTGGAGTACAAGGATTACTCCTTGATAGCTCACACTTGAGGTGACTGGGCATAACCTAAATAGGGCCTGAGGCGGTGTCTGCATTGTACCGTACCTGTGCAGTTATAATTTCACTCCCCTGAGTGATCACGGCCCTCTATCTAATCCTAGCTAACAATGCGCAGGGCTCACTGCTGAATAATGCATAATAATAATAATAATATGCAGCATAGGATAAAGGAAGGCACATCAAGGGGCGACAAAAAGCAGGCTATGCAGTTGAATAGGATTGTAAACGTAGCAGCAGCAGTAACAATGCCTAGTGCAAGAATTGTACGGAAAGATAGGCGATATCTGGGGAAGAGAATGGCTCTGCTTGCCTGGAAGCTCGACGGTAGTAGTAGGGTCGTCGACGACGTAGTCGTACTCAGCAGCGGTGTAGTCGACGGCAGCAGCGGGGTCTACCGGAGATTAAGGGGGGAAGAAACAGTAAATACACAGCAAGCATATACAAATAGATGCATGATATGACAGATGAAATGTTAACGGTGTTCTAACGCAGTGTAATGCACGTTGCTCGGAACGGAAATTCATCTGAGGATGAACTACCGGCTCCGGGTGATTACCGGACAGGGTGTCCGGAGGGGAAGGATCAAGCCGGAGGTGTCGTAGTTACCGGAACAACATAAGGGGGGTGTATCCGTGCTATTAGAACCATTCCGGACAACTTTCGTGTTCGGAATAAATTCATCCGGGCACTCTAACAGTACCGGACAATTTATCGGACAGTCGGTCCGGAGGGGAAATGTTCGATGTTCGTTGTGTTAGAGGGGTGTGGTAGGCATACAGATAGCGTATTCGTATTCGTTATATTTTTCTGATCAATTTTCATGTATAAAGTTTTTGAATCCGAGTTACGGTTTAAAAGTTATTGAATTTCAAAGTTTAAACCAATTTAAATGATTTTCTGGATTTCTTTTATTATTTATTTAAACATTATCCAAAACATTATCCACAACATTATCCAGAACAGTGCTGACATGTGGGACCCACATGTCAGCCTCTGTTATTTATAAAACATTTAATTAAATTAGAAAATGCCTCTGGACCCACATGTCAGTGACTCAATTTTAATTATTTGATTAATCTAAATTATTAAGTTTAATTATTTCTAGGGGGACCCACCTGTCAGTGACTGGGGTTGCCCAGTCAGCACAGTTGACTGGTCAACCCAGTCAACTGGACCACGGGGACCCACTGGCAGCGACCTAGGGGGGGTTGCCCCAGGGGTGCCACGTCAGGGGGCACCGGCGGCTAGACGCCGGCGTACCCAGCACGGCGGAGGCCACGGGAGGGGTTCGGAATTTGGCTAGGGGGCACCGTTCGCCATGGGATTTGGTGCGTCAGAACCGGAAGACAGCGCCGCGTCGATTCCAAGTGGTGGCGACGTCGGGGGTGGCCGGAGTGAAGCTCGCCGTCGACAATGGCGGAGACAGCGCTCGGGTCAAATGGAATTCGGGGGTACGGGGTGAAATCGAACGCGCAAGCGGATGGAACCGAACCTACGACGCACGGGGAGTACAATGGTGTCACAAGCGCGCGCTAGGAGGCCCTGTGAGCTCGGCATCGTCAACAATGGCGGCTGCCAGAGCTCGGCCATTTGGGGGTATCGGCTACAGGCTAGGCGGGCGTCTATGGGGGGTTGGGCAAGGGGCGACTGCTCACCGGGGTGTTGTAGCCGAGAGAGTGGGCTCGATGGTGACTCGGAGCGGCCGGAATCCGTCGCGGATCCCGCTGGAGCCGAAGACGAAGACGAGGAAGTAGAGCTCGACGTGGTGGACTAGGGCTCGATTCCTTGCGGGACTTGACGAAGACGACGATGACGCGGCTCCTGGACAACACGGCGAGGTGGAGAGAGCGCGTTGGCCGCGCCTGGCCACGGCAATGGCGACGGCGGCGCTCGGGAAACTTTCCCCGAAGCGTGAGAGAAGAGGAGGAGGGGAACGGAGGTGCGGGGGTGTCCAGGGGGTCGGGCGGGGTGTGCTTATCGCGTCCGCGGCGGCAGGGAGCAGGTGGAGGGAGGGGCCGGCTGGCAGCGGCGTGCCCACGACGGCCACCGTACGGGGCAGATGGGGGTGGTTGGAGGAGGAAGAAGACAAGGTGGGGGGGTGGGCTGGGCTGAGGTGGGCTTCGCCCTGGGCGGGTTTTAGCCTTTCCCAAATTGTTTTGATCTGTTGCTTATTCAAAAACATTCAGTAATTGATTTATTAATCCTAGCATTTTAGTAAAATATTATTGGTGTTTGTAAATTAGGGTTACATCTTATTAAGGTGCCACAAAAGTTTTTGCAGCAAAATAAAATCAATAGATATTTCTTTTAAATATTAAATGCCCAAAATAGGGGTTTTAACCTACTGTTTGAATTGTTTGGAATTTTCTGCAACTCCAAAAATTACCAAAGTTGTTCCAACATGATTATAATGATTTTAGGAAATTTACAAAAATAGTTTCATGATTTTTGGAACAACTTTATTTCAGCACTTTTGTTTTAATTTCCATTTAAAGTAGTTTCAACTAGGGTTTGGTTTGTTGAATGAGTAAGGTGCATTTGGCTTTGGGTTTTGATCCCAAGGGCTCAAGTACATGGGGCATGGGGTGTTGATCAACCACAAGAAGGTTTGATCATGAGCATCACAAAGTTTTATCAGTTACAAGGGAGATCAAACAGTGATAATTCAATAGTGATGACCAACAGTGATGATGATTACTGTTACAGCAACTGAGGGTGTTACACCGCTCCTCCTCCTTCCCCTCCCCCCGCCGCCGCCGGCCCCCGCGCCGCCCCTCCCGCGGGCGGCCCGGGCGGCGCCATCCCCGCTCCCCCTCTAGCGCCCCTCCTCTTCTCCCTCCCGCCGCCGCCGGCCCGAGCCGTTGGAGCAAAGCCCTCGCGGTGGCTGGCGGCGGGGGCATCTCTCCTCCCCTCGTACTCGGCCAGCGGGGGCGGCCTGGTCGGGGCGGAGCGCCGGTGTGCGCGGGGTCCGGCGGCGTGGTGGCGGGTCGGCGCGGCGGCGACAGCGGTGCAACGGCCGCCGGCCCGGAGCTGCGCGGCGGCGGTTGTGAAGCAACAGCGCGACAAGGCCTTGCCGGCGGCGCCCAATCTTGGCCGCGGCGGCTGGCCAGCTACAGGCTGACGGGACGCCGGCTGCAACGTGGTGGCTGCGTACGGGGCCATGGCGGCGGCGGCGGCGGTTCCGGCGCTCCCGTGGCTGGCTGTTGGCGTCGGTACATCGGTGGTGGGCGTCCGGGGTGGCGGTGGTGCTGTCCGGGCGGCTCGGGTTGGGTCCCTTTCGGCGGCGGGTGGTGGTGCATGCCCGGCGGCGCGGCGACGGGTCTGGGCGGCGGTCGGCCTGTCGATAGCGGTCTTGCCGGACCAACCTGCGGGGCGGCGCGGGCCGAGGGCGGCTTCAGTGGTGGTGCGTGCAGGGGACGCGAGCTTCGGTGGCGCGGTTCAAAGGCGGAGTTGGTGGTGCGGGCTGGTGTTGGCTGTGGCGTCGTGGCGGCTGCGGTCCGGCTGGCAGCGCGGGACGGTGGTGCGGCAGCCTCCTTCTCCCGGGACTGGGCCAGGCGCCTGGTCCTAGGGTTTGTGCTCGGGCAGGCCGAACCTGGGCCCGGGGTAGATCGGGGTCATTCCCCGGGTAGGAGTGACTGGTCTTGGCCTGGGGTGCCTCCGTGGACGGGCCGTCACGGGGGTGGTGTGCGGCGGCGGTGGCCTGGCAGTGCTACCTGACCTATTGATCGACGCATTTACCTCGGATTCGGCGTCGTGCGAGCTCCAGGCGGGCTTGCTGGCGGCCGTCGGCAGTCCTAGGATCGTGTCCCCACGGTTCATGGAGACTGGCTGGGGATGCAGGCGTCAACGCCTCCTGTAGTGGAGGGTCAACCCAGATCTGGGGACTGATGTCGGGCACTGAGTGGACAGCTGAGGTCTACTCGTCCGACCGGGGTTGAAGTGTCGTGAGGTGGAGGGTGGCAATGTCTTGGGGCAGGGATGCCGGGGCGGCGGCCCTGGATGGTGGACCACATGGTTGCTTTCCGGCAGGCACCATGGTGGTGGTGGTGGCTCCTCCCGGTTGTGTGGGCAACGGGTGGCGGAGCGGCGGATAGCTCGGGCATTTTCTCTCTAGTAGGGGCGATGCCCTGATCCGGATCTAGGGACTATACCTCGTCACGCTCTCCCTGGCGGCATCGGAAGCACGGATGAGTTGCCGAGTGAAAGCTCTGTGCCTTGGCATCGGCGGCGGCGACACCCGTGGGTGCCGCTCTCTTCCTGAAGACGTCGTCGTGGATCTTCTCCTCGTGTCAAGGCTACGGGTGAAGACCTTTGTCCTACTGGACTCGGCAGCGGCGACGCTCTGCGCCGTCTTCCCTCTTGAGGGCGTTGCTGTGTAGCCTAGGTGTGTTAGGATGTAGTGTGGGGTTGTGTGTAGTTCTGTCGATGTCGTTTGCTGGTCGCGTAGCGACACCGCTCATCTCATGATCGGCTTTGTAAGAGGGTTACCTCACCACCTTGTATCGTTCGACCGTGTACCTTGGTTCGATTCCTTTATCTATAAAGGGGGGCGAAAGCCTAGTTTCTCATATTGGGGAATAGCAATTTCTTTTAAGAGAAAAATGTAATTTTACATTAAAAACTCATAAAAACATTTTTTTACCCTGATAGTTGCCACATGAATGGGCGGAGCGCTTTCGTCCACACGTTTTTAAATGACAATTTTAGTTATGTATAGATGATAATTATGAGTCAAAATTGTCATCGAAAAATGTATGGGCGGAAGCGTTCCGCCCACATGTGTGGTGCGAATCATTTCCGCTTTTTTTACATAGACTCCGTAAAGTTGGGGCATGTAAAATATACTCTAGATAAATAGTTAGATAAGCAAGGGGCATATAGTAAAGAAACTTACCCCACTTTTCCTCCTCTCGCACGCGGCTTCTCTCTTCCTCCCCTGCGCTTGTGGCGGCGGCGCGAAACCACCGGAGAACTTTCGCGGGGGGAGCTAGCTAGGGTTTGGGAGGATGTCGGCGTACGACGAGGTGGAGATCGAGGACATGGAGTGGAGCGAGGAGCTGGGGGCGTACACGTACCCGTGCCCCTGCGGCGACCTCTTCCAGATCACGCTCGCCGACCTGCGCCTCGGCGAGGAGATCGCGCGCTGCCCCTCCTGCTCGCTCTTCCTCACCGTCGTATACAACGAGGAGGACTTCGCCGACGCCAAGGACCCCCCGCAGAAGCCGCCCGCCGCGCCGCAGCCCGTCGCCGTCGCCTGAGGCGCGCAATCCCCCGTCGGCCCGCTCGTCGGCGTGGACGGTAAAGGCTTTTGCTCGATTGTAATTTTAGTTTTGAGTTTCCGTCAATTATTAGAAGAGATAATTTCGCAGTATAATTCGTGCTCAGTGTTTCTGTAACAAGTTTTTTTTCCCTATTGTGTACCGCATGATTTTGGATTCAGTAATTAATAACTGTGGTGAGATATTAGCTCTTGATGAAGGTCATGGGGTGTACGTTTCAGTTTGTTAAAGTGGGGAACCATGATGTTGGTGCCATGGTCACTATCTTTGGTTAGGATTAGGAAGTGCATCTATGGAAGTCTGGAGGTTTTGTTTTCCTGCAAGTGCAGTGCTGGGCTTTAGCTGGTGGTTTACATATTCACACTATTTTCACCGGTCAAGGAGGAAGGCTCACGATTTAGTAAACCCAGTGGTGGAGCTAGTATTTGATAACAGGGTGGTCCGCCTTAACAAGACTTTTTTTGACAACAAACATGAGATGTGAATGTTGTAACTAATTCTAAATACTACATATAAATATATCAATTTAATCTTAGAAGAACACTATTTTCTATGAAAAGGAGAAGCAATTTCGAAATAGAATTTCGTTCCCTTTTATAAATAAAGACACTAACGATCACAAAAGAGAGGCAATGTCCCATGTCCTCTTCATTCTTTTATATTCCACAATGATATTTCATTTTTATCAAAATCATAATGGCACAATTTAACACAAGATGATATGGAACTTGATTACTTCATGTACTGGATGGGCAGTAAATAGCACAACAACATAAAATAAACCTAAGTAAAAATCGGGGGCAGTGTACGAACTGCAAGCTAGGTACTCCATCCGATCCATATTAATTGACACACACTTACTACAACTCTAATACAAAGTTGTACTAAGTGCGCGTCAATTAATTTGGATCGGAGGGAGTACGTCAAGTCCTCCAATTAGACAAACACTAGTTTTTTTTTTTTGAGGGGAAGGCAAACACTAGCTGTGTTGGAACTAGAAGCCGTCCGCTTGCAGAGGCCGGGGGGACACAACGTCAGGAGGACTCGAGATGATGTGCCTGCAGCGTGCTGCGTTTGTGAGCCTGCTCGTCGCCCTGCGACCTGGGTCATTATCAATCGGTAAGCTGGCCCAGTTACAAATACCAGGTATATGGGCTGGCTGAAAATCCCAGGGTGGGCCGCGGCCCACCCTGTCCACCCTGTAGCTCCGCCCCTGAGTAAACCTTACACATACGTGAATTCGCAGTTCCTCGCTCTAGTAGGTTTATTTTGTTGCATTATTCCGAGTAAGTTAAGTATGATGGCATTGTAATTTGTAAAGTTCGAACTCTGATTATGACTTGTAGACTGGTGGTGAGCCTGACAGACGATTGGTTGATGAGCTTTGGGGGCTCAGTTTATTGGTTGGTTGTCTGTGAATTAAAGGATTCTGCCGATCCACATGGACTACTAGGTTCCTGTTTGACTGTCCATTGATGTAGGTATTAGTTTTTAAATAGTTATCTTGCCCTGCTAGATCCTTCAGAATTAGAGCGAACAATGTTGGCCAGCAGGCTTCGGTTTGTGTGCGACAAAGTTGAAATCTTCAGATTTTAGCCAGACCTCAACTGTAAACCTTATTACTTAGGTGGATGCCTTTTTATTAGGTTTGATTGTTGTTTGGGTGCTTGATTCAGGGGTTTTGGAGAATTCATTTGCATGCTAGTCACTATGTGTTGATCTTCAGAGTTTTCAGTGGTTCAGCTTCCAGAGGTACACTTGGTACTATTTCCCCCTTTTTATATATTCTTAAACAGGGAACAATCATGTACGAACTTAATAATACCTAAGTTCTGTTATGGCTTCCTGATGCACCATCTTATTGAGATCTTATATGTGAACCTGCTGTTGTTTATGCAATTGTAGCCAGGAGACCATGTCATTGTCCCTCTCATACTTCCGAAATAACTGAGATGTAGGTAGAAACCTATCTAGTTTGATTGTTACCATGAATTTCAGTAGCTTTTCTCAACTAGTTTGGTCAACAAAGAATTCAGGATTTGCAACTTCTGTTGCGCCAAAATCTTTCAGTGTCACCTGTCATGTTTCATGTTGCAATCATTATGGACAGAGTTGACCTTTTGCCTCCACTGCTTGCAGGATGAGGGGATCAGATTCGTAGCTGGGAGAGGAATGAGAGATTGTTTGGCATACCCGGGAGCATTTGTACTTGTACTTGTAAAATGAGAAAAATGGTGACATCGTATCAAACTTTTGATTGTTGAACTGAATTTATCTGTGTGGACTCACTTAGTTTTCTTTTATCTTTTTTACTACGTCTGGAGACACTCACTTATTACAGAGGCATTATCCATGACTGGTGCTTCAAAATTTTGTTATCCCAATTCTTGTAATCCTAGTGTCTCTCCATTCATCATTACTGTGCCTTGTGGTAATCTGTGATGCGGCTTAGGGCCAGTTCTTTTGTCGACTTCTCCTAGAAGCTGCCCTTCCCCCAGCTTCTTTGAGAAGCTGCCCCAAAAAGTTAGGAAGGCTTTCGGAATGGCCTAACACGAGGCATTCAGAAGCCTCCCTAACTTTTGGGGGCGGCTTCTCAGAAAAGCTGGGGGGAGGGAAGCTTCTGGGAGAAGCCGCCAAAAGAACTGGCCCTTAGATGGGTTTGAGCAGTGGCTTAGCCAGTTAACAGCGCTCTTGTCGGTTACGTTTTTTTTACAGAAGCGGCATTAAATTATATATCTTGCCATAAACGTTCAAATAAACAAGCTCAATGTGTACCCGAAAAAATGGTTGTAATGCCCGCCAGCAGTAGTTTCTCAATTTAGATGCTGCCACAATGGCCACCAGCAGCAGGTTCTTAGTTCCCACAAGTATTAGATACGCACTTTTTGGGTACATAATTTAATACTCTACATACTCATATTTAGTAATCAAGGTTCTTAGTAAAAAAAGTTTTCATGTAGTTTGACAGTAGGATCACAATTCACAAGGGCAGAAAATCAACTACCTTTGGTTTCTTGATGAAGTGAGGTATTGAGTTTTTCCAGAGGGAAGCTAACATGGCAGCAAATGAGTAGCTAGATCAATATATTTTCTGTATGCATCATGCACCTGGATCGATGAACCCTAATGCCTCATTCAGACACTAATCTAACTCTTGTTGATAATGAATAAAAGCTTCGTATGGCTTTTCCCTCAGAAAATGAAATGGAAAAGGATACTGGCAGTTTTATTTTGCAAATCCATCATTTGGTCAAGAGCAGGTCAAAGAAAAGCAAGCAATACAGAAAAATTATCACAGCTTCACTTGTTTACAGCCAACCAAGATTTGATCAAATATACAGTTATTATTTACAGCCAGCCAAGATCTGATCAAATATACAGTTATTATTTACAGCCAGCCAAGATTTGATCACATATACAGTTATGATTTTTTTTATCAGGTTACATAGATTATGCACCACACACTACTTAGGAAAAGGTGGTATTTTGCACCACTCAACAATTGATTGGGTGCCCAAATGCAAGTTAAATGTGTACAAAAAAGATTTAGTTATGCTGCACTAGTTAAGATCCAAAATAGATAGTCGCACTAGTTAAACACGGCGTAAAAGATCACTGATCTTCTTGAGTTTCTCAAGCGCTGCGAGCGCCTTGGCTTGCTCTGTGCTTCCAGGACCATTTTCCACTGATGCCGTGTGTAAATTTGGTCTAATGTATAGTTCAATAACCTGTTGAATAAACTAGAAAATTAGACACCAGATGGACACACTTATTCATAATGATATCATGATCTGAGCTTCGGGTTTATAGATCTAGAGAAAAAATAAGATAAAGTAGCAGCTTTAGCAAAACCTACAGTTACGTATGAGATGTTGCATTAAGTTCAGGTGGCAGTAACATACTTTAAATTTTAGAATCAGCAGCTTAAACGTGGTTACCTGAATATTATCAACCATTGATTCTCCAAAAGACCTTAATGTTCCCATCAACTCCTTATCATCCACCTTCAAACTTGGGCCTACGTCAGAACATATGCTATGCTCTCGAATTGGTTGACAATCCACTGGTTCAAATGTTTGATTTGTAATTGCTGCTTCATCAGTCTTGCCATTGCTCTGACAGGGTTCATCAATCTTATCATTATGCACAGAGAGTGGATCTGGCTCATTAACCACCTTGGCATCATGAGAAACACATGGTTCTTCCACATGACTGGTATCATGGGTACCATGGTCATGATCAGCACGACGCCGAAACGATGGAGGCTTATTCCTAGATAAATACTCACGAGCTGCTTCAATGTGATCTCTAATTTTGACAGAAGGATAACCATCATGTGGGCCTACCTCACATAGACTGTTTGAGGTACTTCTAATGATCTCTGCAGTACCTTGACCAACACAAGCCTTTCGGCGTTCTATATCAGCGGCGTTCAGATCATCAACAATAGGCTCAGGCTGGCTAGTTGAAGTCAAATTGCTGTTTTCAACACTGGCACCCTTGGTTTTGGAGACATTTGATTCCGTGTTAGAGACACTTCTTCTTAAAAATCCCCTTCCTTTCATCCTAACAGTTGAACCACCACTTCGTTTGTCACCTGACATCTGAAGCGTCTTCCATGTCTCTTCCCAGTAATTGGGTGGAGTCAAGGGAGATTTTCCTGTCAGGGGAGACAATGGAAGATTCACTTCTAGAGCTAAGGATTGCAATAGCTTGGCCTTCTCAATCAAGTTCTTCAAGTCAATATCTTGAGGAAAATTTAACAATCTCACCAGGCAAGAAGTTGCATGCTCACTTCCCAGCAAGGAGGATCTGAGATGAAGCATCATTGAGACTGCCATTGACAAAATCAGGGCACCACGGGGAGAACATAAAACCTTAAACTGATAATCTCCCCGATTCTTTATGTCTGTACAATATGAATGGTTTGGAGAAGAGAATATTTCATCCCAAATAAACAGAAGATTGTCGAGTGTAAATTCACGACCAAATAGGACTCGAAGCCATCGTAGTGCAAAGTACTGGGGTTCTACTCCCAACTCCACAAGATGACTGTGAAGAGAGGAATCCACGCTAGCAAGCAAGTGATATATTGCAGATGATGCCTCCCTTACAGGTGTTAAACCTGTACTTGACTCTGTTGCAGGACTGAGGGAATAGAAGTCAGTAATAGCGACTACACCTTGAGCACCATTCATCAAACCATTCATCAAATTCTCAAACATACAATAGGCATCATGCTCCATAAACTTTTCAGATAAAATAATACCCAGCTCACCCTCTGCTCCATATGCATCATTTATCAAGAGGAGGTCCCTAGTACCAGCATCAAGCTCATCCAAACTTCTAATTTTAGCTGCAGTACCCTCAAAAGTGTTTGTCCTGTCACTCCTGTTCAGCAAAAACCTATCTGGAAATGTCTGGCCATCAAAATCCTCACCCAAAAGCTCTTCGTGGAGCTCCTTAACTTGTTTAAAGTGCTGCACATCAATGTGAAGGACATAGAGCAGAGGAGCTAAGGTTTCATGCATTCCTGTAAGTGAGAAGTGATTTCTGTTGTCAATTGCGCAACAAAAATAGATAGGTATTAGTGCAATTAGGGGGGAACATGAGTTACTCCTAGTAAGTTAAAAAATATGTAGCAGCTAAAATAGAATGCTGAGTTCCACATGCTGGAAAGATGTGCACCTCACAATTATTACCCATATGGCATAAATAAAGCTACTGTACTTAATTTAATAAACAAACTTAAGTCCAATGTGCTCATGTCATGGAATCCACCAGTATTACACCATCAATTGCAAATAATATATTACATCTATTTAACAAGCAGTTTGTGGTTGCAAAATATCTTGAAAAGGATAACTCTGTATTCAATATTAATAAGTACAAGGCTTATGAACCAATTCTCTTATGTATAACATATGGTAGGATCAGCAGCCTTAGTTGGATTCGACCAATGTTAGGCCAGATGAGAAGTGCACAATAGCTGAATACACACTGATGACTTACCTTGCTTATATCCAAACTCTGGGTATTTAAGGCTCCATACTAATAGTATCCGTTCAAGCATGGACTGACATGTGGTCGTTTGGAAAAATTCTCCCAGTTCAGGATAGAGTCGGGACAGATCTTGCTTCAGCATTTTCTCTAGTTCCGCATTCCTAAAATATTGACCCCAAGTGCTTTCTGCATTCATGATGCACACGATAATTAGAACAAAAGAAAAAAAAAGAGATGCTGCAACTATTTTTTTTCTTCCATTTTTCATGGAAAATGTAGAGAACGTGTGAAAGATGTCTCTTTCTTGCATTGCCGAGGATAGACGCTGAACCCAGAAAAATGCATGACTGCAGAGGAAAACAGCAGCATGTTCTACTGGTTTTAACCAGTGTATTATCAGCTGAGGGGTGATGTTATGTTGTGGTGAGACATGGATGTTGGCATCTCAGGAAAAAAAAAGGGGCTATCTGAGTTAACACCTTACCACTTTACCCTCCTTATCCCACCCTGCATCCCCTGAGTCATCTAGCACCAACCATTTAACCAGACAGACCGTGACAGATCATCATTAATTGTATTTCAGTAGCCATTGTGGCATGAGCAAGGTGCTCCAGACAATCTGATTAACAACCTTAATCTATAAGTACTTAAGCGATACATCCGTTTGAGCCACAAGTAATATGGATCAGAGGGAGTAAGACACCTGGGTTCTGTGACAGTGGATTCTCCACAACAAGATCAGGAAGGCCGTCTTCATCCTTGGAGAGATGGGGATCTATCAACAGCCGCCGCCGCAAATTCGCATACCTGCAGCAACATACACCAATTGCAAGCCAGAAGCCGGAACATCAGAGCCATCAAATTTGCCCCTATACTGATATTAACAAGTAAGATGATTCATAAATTAATACTTTCAAAAATAATCATAAATTAAACACCATGCAACATTTACAGCGTCAATGAATGTTCATAGAAATGTAACTTGACACAATGATAAGCGTGTGTAGAAAGCAGCGTAAACCCCCTTTTCCCCCACGCGCTGATCAAAGCAAGAAGCGTGTGATCTGACAGCGACAGCACATGCGGCGCGGCCGGGGTTGGGCCGGGGCATGACTGACCTGCGGCGGGAGTCGGCGGCGGCGCGGCGGAGCTCGTTGGTGGGGACGTCGGAGGAGCCGGGGAGCACGCCGAGATCGGCGCGCCAGCGGGCGCCGCGGAGGCCGGAGAAGCGCTGCCCCGCCGGTGGCTCCGGCATTGCCAGTGGCCGCCTCGGTTCCGCACGGCCGGTCAGCCCCTTGGACCGGGCGATGAACTCCCCGCGGCGATCTGCGGTCGCGGGGTGGGAGGGCGGGGATTGGGACGGAGGTGGGAGGAGACCCTGGTTGGGCTGACCGCGGGAGGAGGGATCAGGGGGGAGGGAACTGATCTGACAGACAGATAGATACGGGGAAAGCGAGGGAGAAAACGTCTTGGTGTTGCCGCTTGGATGACAAGGACCTCGCTTTGTGCGCATGCGCTGATGCACACACCGTCCCGAAATATAAGTTGAACTCAAGATACCCCCGAAACTTGTTGAATTTTATAATTGCTTTGATTGAAGATATGCATTTCTTTCAAAAAATGAATAAAAACAGAGTTCACACGAAAGTTAAGTTAGGTCTCGGTGTTAACATTTGAAATGTTGCATAAACACAATTCAGTATATGTGGAATTAATAACAAAATAAGGTTAAAACTGATACTACTAACACTAGATGATCTTTCAGGCTTTTACAACTGTTCAGGGGCGAACTTAGATCGAAAATAACCCGGTGTCACATGATTCAGTTAAATATATTTTTCATTAAATTTAGAGGTGTCACCCACTATATGTGAATAAATATATTTATAAAGCTGATCCTGATATACTCGGTGCACGTGCACAACTACGCTACCAGCAAAGAACATCGGAAAACTAAACACAACCCCAGTCTACACCCTAGCACACCGGCTCCACGAAAATGCCCTCAAGAGGGAAGACGACGCAAAGCGACACCGCTACCGAGTCCACCAGACAAAGGTCTTCACCCGAAGCTTTGGCACGGAGAGAAGAACCACCACGACGTCTTCAAGAAGAGTGCGACAACCACGAGTTTTGTCGTCGGTGCCAAGGCACAGAGCTTTTACTCGGCAACTCACCCGTGACACCGATGCCGCCAGGGGTATTGCGAGGAGGTCTAATCCCCAGATTCAGATCAGGACGCCGCCCCTAGCAGGGGGTACGTCCGAGCATCCCATCGCTCCACCCCCCGTTGCCCACACAACTCGGGGGAGAGTCACCACTGCCACAATGATGCCCGCTGAAGAGCAACCATGTGGACCAACATCTAGGGCCGCCGCCCCGGCATCAATACCACAAGCTATCGGTTGTCGCCCACATCACAATGCACTCGACCCCGGCAGGGAAGAGCAATGACACGTCATCAGCTCTTTGCCCCGCATCAGTCCCGAGTCTGGGCAGACACTTCCATCACAGGAAGCACCCACACCTGCATGCCCAGCCAGTCCCAGTGAACCGGGAGGACATGACTCTGGGACTACCGACGGTCGCCGACGAGCCAACCCAAGCCTACGTGGTTAAAGTGGAGGTATTTTTTTTGTGTGTGTGCTACTAAGCTTGTGGTGCAAGATATTAGGATAGTCAAAATATTTTTTTTATGGACAAAGGTGTAGCTTTGATGTGAAACATGTTAACTAAATGCATATTATTTACTTACATGAAATTGTATTGCTAAATGTACTTTTCTTGTTTGCTCACTGAATTGATGTACTGATTGTACCTCGATGTCTTAGTCTTGACTAAACTTAGCTTGATTGCTAACTAGACTGACTGAAATCTGATGGGTTGTGTATACAGAACTTCGTTTGCTTGCTAACTAACCTTTACAATTTCATTGATTTTGTTATGTATTTGTGATGTAATGAATTTCACACATGTAGTTCGTTTGCACATGTTATTCGAGTGTTCCATGTTAACATGCTCGATTACATCCAAGTAGAAGAGTTATATGAGGAGGAAGAGGTAGATCATGTCATTACATAGGTACATTGCATACTGCGTTAGTTTTCACTGAAACTTGCCTACTTATTTTAGTTTAGGTACAGACTAAAATGTGCTTCGAGATTATACCATGGTGCTAGGTGATCAAAATATGGCTATATTTGCAAACGTGGAGGACACTATGACCAATGAGACGATGGAAAATGTAAGACCCTCTGGTCGAGTGGCCATTGTGATCAACTAGTTTTATTGAACTTCTCAATGTGTGCCTAATGCCCAAATCACAATATTTCACTGAAAATTGTTGCATTTATCACCTCCTAGGCAAACAAATGCACACTCATTACCAATCTCACCTTTCATTGATGCTTCTTGCATATGTACAACGTGCTAGTTGGTGCATGTGTTCCATTGGTGGAAACCAACATTGCAATGAAAGCACAAACAAATGAAGCAAGAAAATCTTAGAGCATTTCAAGAGAAAAAGGAAGTTGTAGTACTTGAGAAGCTACAAGAACAAAAAAACACGCACAAGAGAATCAAGATAAAGCTGCAAAAATAGATCAAAGGAAGAAACAATGTGCCAAACATAGAGTCAAACAAATAAAAGAATATAAGGCAAAGCAGAAAAGGATTGCTCGAGAGGTGAAGAAGTCATCTCAAGTTGCGGTGCAAAAAATCACACGTTAACTGCACATAGAGGTGATGTGAGAAAGAAAGGGATCTGTGACATAAAACAGAGGAGAGGTGTGAGGGAAGAACAGAGGAGAGGTCATGTTACTTTGTTCGTGATGCACATGTATAACCTGCAATTCTGGGTGCTTGTCGATGGTCAAAACGAAGTGCCTCCACCTTAACGCAGTCGGGGCACTTGATCAAAGAGAGGCACCTCTCAAAGCTTGCATGGCGATCAACGGAGGAGAGCTAGCAACCATTTTCCGTAATGTTGCACGAACAAATTTGACAGTGGCAAAAGAGCTACGTCAGCGAGGCAGCGGCTAGGAGAAATGGCGAGGGGGAAGAACAATGGAGTGGGGGGGTGAAAATGGGTTCTAGGCTAGGGATTTGGGATATATTGTTAGAACATCTATAATCGAGTTTCTCATACCGTTCCTATATGATCGAACGGATAGCCCGGTCACTGATCGATTATAAAAACATGGTCCAAAGAACACCTCGTATTAGTCCTATACGTTCGATTAACAATTATTTCTCATATCCAATCCAAATCTTTTTTTTAGCGAGAAAATCCAAATCTAAAAATGAATATAGAAAAACCCAAACACGTTCATCACATTGAATCCGACCCACTTAACCTATTTTGATTCTATATATATTCGTTTCCATTCGCTCTTATTGACATGATTTTTTTTCTTTGAGAGTACGCAAATTGCGTACCATAGCTTTATAGAAGGAGAGAATTACAGACATATAAAGACAACTACGACTCGCTGCTCACAACGAGCATACCACAACTCCACAACAGGCTTGTACAACGAAAGCCACACACAACACCACATGTACGATACAATATAGCCTACCCAAAACCGAGAATCTCGCTGCGTCTTGACCAACACCGGGGATCTCCGAAGAACAGCAGCTCCGGCTTCCTTGGATGAACCCGTGATGACCGTACATAGCGCCAAAGAAGAACGATCCAAACATCGATGAACACCGGAGGAGAGCAACAAAGGCCATCAGGTCTCCCAGCACAATGCTCCCAGCAGAGGAGCCACGTCAAAGACGTCGCCATTGTGCCGATCCTACGAATCAAGGCTTTCGCCCTGGAGACAATGACCGACTCAAGGCTAGCGGCAAATGGCAACGCACTCGGTGACGCCTCCAGGAAGGTTAATGACACCCAGAGGTGCCATCGACGCCGGTCCGGCCAAAACCGAACGAGATTTTCATCTGTAGCGTTGCACATCTCCACGCCTCCAAAAGCACGACCAGCCCCGACAAAGATACCTCGCACCGCCGTCACCGCAACAATTTGCCATCGAAGTCACGCCTCACTGCCGAGGGAGCACACCTCAAGCCACCACCTTCAACACACTAAAAGCCGCAGCATCCACCGAGCGGTGCAGGGACCAGATCCACCATGACGACCTTCATCCGCACCAAGGAACTGCCACCCGAGCGGATGTGACCCGCACCACTCCGACGGCAACTTATTGACATGAGTTAATTTGGGAAATTTTAGCTGCCTGCATTTTCTTTACAAAAAAGAAATTCCCTGCTACGCTGCTCATGTGGCCTCGGGGCGCGTGAACAAAAATCACACGGACCGGCCATCTCCCCTCGGGGCGCGTGCACGGCGCACGCAGCCGCACGTGACACGGACCAAACCGTCACATGATGCAACCCCAAACCGCCGTGGTCTTCCTCTCCTCTCCTCTCCTCTTTCCCCGCTCCCCTCCGTCGCATCCCAGCCGTCCATCCGTCTCCTGATCCGCCTCGGACGGATAAATACCTCTCCACCGAACCCGCACCCAAACTCCAGCTCTCTCCGGCGGCCGTCCCTTTCCCCTCGCCCTCCTCCTCCTCCTCCGCTCCACTCGCGCCAGCCAGCCAGCCAGACGCTGCGGGTTCTCCACGTCCCGCCCGCCCCCCTCTCCCCCCGGCCTCCCTGCGACGCCTCGCCCCGCGCTCCTGGTCCAGGTGAGTTCTTGGCCCTTATCCTCCTCGCGTCGCGCCTTCTTTCTCCCCCTGCTCGGTTTCGTCTCTCTGGTTAGTCGATTTCCTTTGGAGGAGGCAAAGATGGCGCCCAATCCATCACGACGCCGCGCTCTTCGCGCCGCGCCCGCTCCCTTCCCTCCCCCGCGGTCACGGCCGTGCTTGCCGTTGCTCGCCGCGCCGTCCTGACAGAGATCGAACCGGTCGGCCATAGGTTCTTGCTTTGCTTTGCTTCCATGGGGGGTGGCGGCTAAGCTGCTAGGGGTTTCAATCTGGTGCGGCGCATGACCGGTTCGCCGCGGGCGTTAGGGATTGCAGGCTATCGCGGCGCCGGCTGCTGCCGTGTTTGGAACTACTCTAGTACTCAAATTTATGCGGTAATTGCCGTGATGCAAATTTGGAGTCTTTTCTGGGGAAAAAGAAGGCTGGATTTACGATCTTGTAGCATGTTGCCATGATGGACTGTGGTGGCAATTCTCGGATATTTTCAAGAGGAAAATTCAGATATTGTTACGTACTCTGGGCCACAGAAGTAGAACAGAATAACTGAAGCGTAATTGTTATGCCGAGTAATAATTGAACTATTGATGCACAACTTGTGGGTACGAAAACACACAAGATTGTGTGCAATATGCTCAAAGAATCTCATTAATACCTTTTTCCCTAGTGGAGCGTAAAATGAGTAGGGAGATCTTTGATGGGCTCACACTATTCAATGCAAGTGTGCAAATACTCTGTAAACTTGAGTTACTAATGATTGGGGAATATACTTCAATCAATGTGCAGGTCCTTGTTCAGTAAAGAATCTTTGTTCCTTTTCGTGACATGGGTATGGAGCATCTGATGAGTGTCGTGAAACCTTCGTCAGGTTAGCCAAGGTTTTCCTTCAACAGTATAGTTTCTGTGATTGGCCAAACTGTGACTGACTGTGTTTGCGCATAGGTTACATCTTACAAAGAGGTCTTGAACACCGTGGTGATGGAACGATGGAGGAAATGAAAGAGCTACAGAAACAGAGGACAGAAAGAATGATGGAAGCCTACCAAAACACAGAAAGCAGGGATGGAGCCATCAGATGTCCAATACCATGCAAAAGCAGCAGGTATACTTCAGTTCTCTGGTCAACTAGATTTTACTACGGTTTGTGGTCTGCATCTTGTATGTGTTCTATTAATCACCAGTTATATAAATCCCCATGGGCCTTAAATATGTGTTTCTATGCAATTACCAAATTTAGCTGATTTGAATGCACATATTGTTGGCTGAAATCATTTGGATCATCTAGAGTTTTCCCAATCATAATTTTCTCACTTGTATTTTAAATGGATCGCACTATGCAATAATTTTACAGTGAGTATATGAAATTTTCATAATTAGTCGGGCTTTTAAACATTTACAAAGTTGATCAGTTTTTTTTTTAATTGTTGATCAGATATTTCCATTTTTAACTAGACTCTGTTTATTATCCCTTTGTTCAGGCCATACAGGGAGTATGATTTTAAAACTGCACAAGATCTCTCGGATTTTATGGTGAGCAAGGTTAGTCTCTCTCTCTCTATCTCTCTCTGGTGTTCGTGAAATGTGCTTCCACTTTCCACTCATAGGCTGTTGAATTTTTGGATTGAATTTCTTTTTCTTTTTTATTTTGAGGTTGTGTTTGGAGTAACATTTTAGCACAGGTAAACAAATAATATGACAATTACAATATGATTAGTAATATAGAAGGTTTGACAATCTGCAGGCTTCTCCTCCGTACTTTATGGGATCTCCACCAGTTCGTGCCAGCAATCCCCTCGTCAACGACACACAGTTCCGTGCTTGGAAAGTACAAAGCGTCGATCAGTCACTTGGCATTCCTATACCAACCAAGGGCTACCGCGTTGGCTACAACGCCAGGGGAGGATCTATTACAGAGGCTTGAAGCTATGTTTATCAGTTTCATGACCGCTCATAGACCCGCTGTGAAGTTGTAGTTGTAACAAGGGCAAATTGTACATAAGAGTCATCATCTTCGTAAGCTTCCGTTTTCGAGGTTTTTTGTGTTATGTCATCAGTAGTTATGTGTATATATCCTTTTGTTCAGTTTTGTGGGCAGTGAGGCTAGTTTTGGCAAATAAATTTGTCAAACTTTGTTGTTGAGAATTGAGGTTTTTGTTCAGGTTTAATTGAAATGACAGCATTTCTGTAGTTTATAATTGTCAAGTTAATCAGTGCTAGATGTGTTACTTTTTGTAATGAGCTGCTTTTTCATCACGATTATTTCTGGAACACATTGACTGTTGGTAAGTACAGCAAGATCAGGATCAGATTCCTTATTTTTGAAAGATTACAGGAACTTCTGGGCTCACCTTGTCACTGATACATACACTTCACACAAGCTTTGTGAAACTCTATCTCTCATTTGCACTTTAACCAACCGCTGTAATATCTAATCAATCTCCTACTGACACTCAATCGATGGTATGCATTATCAACACATGTACTGTTATTTTTGTCTTCTGTAAATGTTCTTTGGCTTTGTCTGCCTGTTGAATTGCTGATCTTTTCTCTGATGCCCACCATCAAACTTCAGTGGGACAATCTGCTTGATGTATGAGGCCCCTGGGAAGTTCCTCCTTTCCTTTGCAAGTGACCGGAGCTCCGGTAGCCAGTAGGCGACATATTCGCCGTCGGGATCGTATGTCTTGGCCTATAAAGGAATGTTTCATTCATGGTCAGACTGCTGAAGGTATGGGTACTGCAAATCACCATGCGTTGGCATCGACATCTAATGGTCATGAGGCGATACATTGGTGCTCATAAAATCTACAATTTCTTGCCAATTAACTTTAGGCCAGCCTGGTAAAAACAAGCATTCAGATGGTGATGATATTTAGTCTTGAACTCTTGATGCTTACTTGCTTGGGGATGCTGAAGTATCGGTCTTCTCGTGGGTCATTGCCAACTCCTGTGAAGAGTCCAACAGCAGTTCAGTCAATTCCAGTATTTCAGAGAATTTTGTGCACCTGAGCTCCCAAATTTTCATTGTGTGGTTGAATCATACACTATGCTATCTAGTGTGAACTATGAAAGACAGGAATGGGACATAAGGAAAGACTGACCTGCTCCATATGTCCAATTACCATAATTAGAAGCTGGGTCATAATCCAGTAGGCATGTTTCAAACCATTCGGCTCCCATTCGCCAGTCGATGCCCATGTCCCGGACCAAAAAAGAGCAGACAATCTGCATATAATCGTTGAATTTGAATGATTGGCAGCTGGGAACAGATGACCTGCATAAACCCTGATGCAGTCATGCTGATGATGAGCAGTATGTCGAAAGTTACCTGCCGGCCACGGTTGGACATGAAACCAGTAGCTAATAGCTCCTTCATATTGGCATCAATAAGAGGGTAACTGAAATTCACCATGGCCAGATTCAGAACTCAGAAGGTACGGCAAGCAGCAGGAAGATGGAACAGTTCAGAGTAAGCCGTACCCGGTTCGACCATCTTTCCAAGATTCAAACAATGCCTGATCTTGACTCCACTTGGATGCCACTTTTCTCGGCCCCCCTACAACATTCACAAAAGGATTATGCTCCCTTTATGGCCAAATGCAACCTTTTTTCAGATGAAACAGTTGTGCATTTTTTTTTGTAATAAATCAGAACAATTGTATCCTTACCTAAGTGGAAAATGGAGTTCCCATATTTTGCTGAAAGGAATCTGAAGTAGTCTCTCCATATCAGCTCAAATAAAACCCTGAAACCATGGCCATGTCAGGAAAGGCAGTCCTGACAGTATGAATTTTAGCATCCCTTAAGCTTCAACATGAAATTTGGCCAGAAATGCATACAGACTAACCAGTACGTGGAATCATTTGCTACTCTCTGCTTCTCGTATCTCTTTACCTGTGTAATGGCCGAACATTTAGCACAAGAGAGAGCTGATAATGTGTGCAGAAAACACTAAATATTCACCTCTTCGCAAACATAGCGTGGTGAAAGACTGCCGGAAGCAAGCCAAGGGGAGAACTTGGTGGAGTAGTCTGGACCAAGCATGCCATTCCTGGTCTCTTTGTAGACCTTCAGCTGATCATTCTTCCAGAAGTACTCATGAACCCTTGCAAGAGCCGCGCTCTCTCCTCCGATGAAACGCATCCCCTTCTCTGACTACATAGTGATGCAAACGATGCTAACTGTAACAGAAATTCCAGAAGCATATCCACCAAGGTGCAGTGGAGTAGTAAAAATTACTCCAGTACAATACAGTTAACTGAACCTGCCTTTGTCACACTTATACCCAGTGACTCCAGAGTCGGCACTGATCCCCACCCTCCAATCTCATCAAGACCAGAACTCGGGGCCGGCCCGAGCAAGGGCGGCAACTTGCCGCAGCTCCGGACCGAGGACTTCGACTCGACTGCCTGCCATGGCAGAAGCATTGCATAGCATGAACAACAGACACCAGCCTTTACCATTACAATTTACAGAGCAGTAAAGATGAATGAGTGGTGCTCCTACCTTTCTGAACTGCGTGTACACGTCGGGCAAGTTGCTCACGGCGAACGGGAGATCGTCGATGTGGTACATCGTCGATCCCCAGACGAGCTGAAGCTTTGGGCTCAGAGGCTTGTTCTGGCTAGAAGCTCCTCCTTGAGGTTGAGGGATAACCACCTGCTCCAAGCCTCTGCGCACGAGGCGCTCGACGAGGAGCTCCTCGCTGCAGGTTTCCATGTGAGCATAGACCTGAAGATCGACCATGTCAAGCTGAAGTAATTCACCAGCTCGGTGGATTTGGATATGATATTGTTGTGCAGATGGTATGGTGGCTTACTGTGTGCGCACTGACGGCCTTGGCGATGGAAGGGAGGATGTCTTCCGGCTTGCCGTGCCGGACGAGCAGGTCGAGGCCCCGTTTCTGCAGATTCTGCTTCAGGTCTCCCAGGCACTCTATCAGGAACTGCGCCCTCAATGCTGCAACAATCAGTCAATCAATCAATCATTCGGATTCCGTCGCTTGGATCACCAAGAAAGCAGCGAATTTCCAATTCAATTGCAGCAACGGCTTTGCTTTCTCGCACCTCCGGTCTTGGGGAAGCCGAAGCGGTGGGTGGCGCCGCCGAGGACGCGGGGGTCGAGGCAGTAGACGGGGAGGACGGCGCCGGAGGCGGCCCAGGCCCGCGCCAGCGCCTCGTTGTCGAGCACCCGGAGGTCGCTCCTGAACCACACGAGGGCGACGCCTCCCGTGCCTCCCCTGCGCATCCCCGGGGAGGTGTACCTCCGGAACGCCTCGTCGGCCGCCGCGGCGGTCTGCTCGGCGCCGAGGGACGGCACCGCCGCCGCCATTACGCTGCGCGCGGGGCGGAACGGGGTCGAGGTGGAGGCGGCGTCGGTCATGGCGAGGAGGGCGCGGAGGCTGGCGGCCGGCCTCGGGAGGAGGAGGAGGGAATGGGCGGCGGGAGGGAAGGAGGAGGAGAGGAGGTGGTGGTGCGGGTGGAGCATCTCGGGGACCGGGACCTGAGGGTTTTGAGAGTTGAGGGGGGTGTGTGGAAGATGGGGGAGAGGGAGGAAGGTGGAGGGAAGAGTGGGGATTGGTGCCACGTCGGAGGAGTTGGGTGGTGCTACGTGGATGAATGTGAGCCTGTCGATACGGGTGATGGATAGTGTGGGCCAAGTGCCCAAGTCACAGAGGTTTTATGGAGTGAGATGTTAATTCTTTGTGCTTTTCTTTTATAGATATTTGAGCAGAGATGTGAAGTGTGCTTGTATGAGAACATATCCAGCAATTGTCAAATGAAATGAACATCTGAAGCAAAATATAGAACAACTCAAATGAAGTTCCTAAAGCGGATAAACAAGTTCATTATAGAGGCACTAACAATCATGAACCAAAATAAAACCTACATAGTGTAGTCTCGCAGGTTTATATAAAACATCTCTCGGTAGTTCATATGCAATAATGTCTCAGTCCCTAAATATATCAAACATACTTGTCCTTCTTGGAATTTTAAAACCTCTCATGGATTGACTGGGATTTCCTCTTATGGCATTATTTTGCTTGTTCATCTCTTCTTCTTTCTCTTCGCAATCTTGCATCTCGGATGACGTCTGCACCTGACCCATCGAAGCTTGTTGTCTTGCTTGGTCCTCTCTCTCTTTGCATATATTTTCTCATACCTTGCCGCCTTTCATGCTTCTCTTCCCGCATTATTAGAAATTGCGCCTCTTCATATCTTTGGGCATCCTCAGCCTGTTTTCTCTTCTCCTCTGCAAATTTTTTCTCTCTGCAACTCTCTTATTTTTCTCTTCCTCTGAGTGTTTATTTCTAGCTTGTATAGCTTGCTTTTTGGCATCTGCTAGGGCTTTCTTGGCTTCTTTCTCCTACATTGCCTTTTGCTTTCTTTCCTCAGTTGCTTTTATTTTTTCTTCAGCAGCCAATTGTTTTTATTGCAACAGAACTCTTTGTTTCTCCTCTTTCTCCATTTTTTTGCTGCTGCTTCCTCTTTCCTCTTCTGTTTGCAAGTATGAACTCCCTATTTTGCAAGTTTTGTTCCTGAATTGTGAAATCGGGAAGTTACTTACCATAGTTTGCATTTTATATCATATTAAAATTATAGTTATAATTCAATGTTTATTGTACCTGTGTTATCACAGGAGCTTCTTCATCAGAGGAGGAGACGTATGGCTCTTCTCTAACTCTCTTCTTTTGTCCCTTTTTCTTTGGCTTGAGGCCTAGTTTCAAATCCTTGCACCCACCAATGTTACGTCATGCATCTCCACAATAGCTGCAATGAATAACAACCCCACCCCTCCCAAAATTTTTGCCTGCCCTTCCCTCTTTCTCTTTAGGTTGTTTCCTTCTATTCTTTTGTTTTCTCCCTTTCTTTGTTTTTACTTTAGGAGGAATTATTTCCTTGGCATACATGCTCTACCACTCGCCAACATCATTGCAAGGCATAATTATGTGCTCATATGCCTTGCGATAGGTCTCAATGGAGTACCATTGGTGCACCATTGATTCTGAAGCAATCTTTTCATATCTGCAAGCCGAAACACCATGACAACAAGGAATCCCTGTTAAATCCAACCTCCTACAACTGCATTTCTTCAGGTTTATGTCAACACTAAACTGAACACCTCTATCATCCACTTCAAAGATGCCCATTCCAGCTGGATCTGCAATGCAAGTATTTGATGCATCAACATTCCTATTCAATCTTTTTCTGATTTTCGGGCATATAGGACCAGTCCACTTCTGGGACTCCTCTTGCTTACCACATATTCTATGTAAAAAACACTCATTTTCTATTTGTCATACATTATTGTCCAAGGGGAAGTGTTCACAATGCCCAAGTCTTCTTTTAGAGAACTAAAAAACCAACTCCATGACTCAGTGTTCTCAATTTACACCACTGCAAAGGCCATGGGATATATGCAATCATTCGGATCCATCCCAATAGCAGTCAACAAAATGCCTCCAAACTGAGTTTTCAAATGACAACCATCGACAAATATTACAGGCCTACAAGCAGACAGAAGTCCCCTCCTGCAAGCATCAAACGAGAAGTAACACTTCTGGAACATTCCATCATGAGCAACTTCAATGAAAATTGTACTCCCGGGATTGGATCTCCTTAACTCTGTTGCATAGTCCCGTAACTTCTTATATTATGTTGTTTCATCTCCATATACGGTGTTCAATGCAATTTTCCTTGCTCTTTGTAGCTTCTGCCTATGAATCCTCATATTCCACTCTTGTTGAATCAATCCTCCTAAACCCTTGATTGACATATTCTCATTTGCTCCGATCTTTTCAACTTATTTCTCTGCTATGTATCTTGCTGTAAAATCTCTCACTTGCCACTTCTTGATGCATGTGTGATCATCTTTGAACGTGTTTACCATAATTCCCTTTGTTCTATTGTCATCTGATGCATACAAATACCATGGACATCCATCTGTGCACTTTGCTCCAATCCTTTTTTTATCATTTTTTTGAAATGTTATGCCAAGTCTCTCCTTGCAACTATACTCCCTAATTGCCTTCCTAATCAATTCTATTGACGAGAAAACATGCCCACCATGAAACTTCTGTTCATACAAATCTTCTTCTGTGAAATGCTTAAACTTAAACTTCATTTCCTCATTGTCTGACTCTGGCATTTCAAGCTTTTCATCTTCAGAGTTAGCTATCTTCCTCCCTTTCATTTTACCCTTCTTCTCATCATTAGCAACATGTGACTCATCCATCACCAAATCATCATCCCCATCCTGCAGGTCATAGTCACTATCCACGATCTCTTTTGGATCATAATCAGAGTCATCACTATCAGAATCAGAGCCTTCACGTTCTTCCTCTATGATTGCTCTTCTGCTTCTGTTTCCACTACTTGTTCCCTCACAAGTAGAATCACCTGCATACATCAGATCACTTGTGTTCTCCTTCACAATAGTTTTCTCTCTGATCCTCCTTGGACTGATCATAAGAGGCAGATGAGTACGAGGATTTGCAACCACATCATCCCATCCTCCTCCACCATAGTTTCCCTTATGATCAAGATAAAACACGAGATATTTGTACCCTCTTTGACCACTTCCCTAATAATTATTATGCCATTCTTCCCTGACAACAATTTCATCCCACCTTCATTAATTTGCATACCAGGCATCAACAAGTAAATAGCAATTCTTCCAGCAGTCTCATACCCCAAGTGTTGTACTAAATCGTACAACATCTCTATTGAAGCTTCATTAACATCACAAAAATCATAGCACACTTTGCAGCCATTCACATATGCCATGTTACTTCCACTATCATGAAAAAATCCACCAAATACGAACTTCGCAGTAAAGAAATCACAACCTTCCTCTGTTAAATGCATAAAAACAGAGTTTCAGATGGAGAGGGTATGTACAACACAACAACAATGCAGAGACAAAACAAACTTGCAGGATTGAGTTCATTAAGCCACAAACAAGCTTACATTTTTTTGCACAACGTATCAACATACCATGCGCTGGGACGTCATCCTTCTCATGTCGTTGTGTCGGCGCTATTGGAGCCGACCTCTCACAACGGCAGATGTCAGCGCCTTGGTCTGTCTGGATGCCTCTGAGATCCGCCGCTCCATCTTCCCCCACGGCGGCGATCTCTGCCGCCGCACGCTACGTAGTTATCTGGTAAAACAAACGTGAACGAACGATCAGATACCTGCGTAGTTTTCGGGATCGATTGATCAAGTAAACTGATATCGGTTGGTTCAGCTGGACCAACTCCCATCGTTGAGTTACGTGTTACCAAGTCTCATGACTGTATTGGAGCATTTTTCAAATATGGGGATGGTTCTGTTACAAGCCAACAAATACAAGGATGAAACGTGCAATTTACTCGACTTAGGGGACATAAATTACTGATTTTATTCGCCTGAAAATTGACTGCGTATTTTTTTAGGGGAATTGACTACATCTTCTATACTCAAATATGGAAAGAAAAAAACTCTCAAATGCTATTTAAACAAACAATAGAAAAGGACTCGTCCGAGTCGATCTTCTCCCACTCCAGTAAAATTCCCCACCCCATTCGAGCTGAGCACGCTGTAAGACCTAATTTTTCCTCACTCCGCCGAATCGAGCTCGCCGCCGTCCTGCCCTGTGGATCCCGGATCGATCTCGCTCGCTTCCGCTCCGCAACCCGCACCTCGCACAATGCCCTTGATGGCTTATCGCCCCTCGTTGGTTACCCAAAGTGGAAGGTTGAGATGTAGACAACAACAAATTTCCCTCGGTGAAGATACCAAGGTTTGTCTCCAGTAGGACTCCGACAACGACAGGAAGGTGACAACGGCGCCAACAATTAGGCGGTTGACGTGGACCTGCACACACAACAGATAACTTTGCTCCCAACGAGTACAGAGAGGTTGTCAATCCCTCCGGCCTTGTTGTTTACAAAGGGTCAAACGCACGGGATAATAATGATAGCGATAGCAACAGAAAAGGAAATAAAGCAGAAAATAAATAGCGGGTGTAAACAGTGGTGGAAATATGGACCGGGGTCCCATGATGTTCACTAGTGATGTCTCTCTCCCAAAAGACGATAAAATATCCATGCAAGGTAAACAAATTACAGCTGGGCAATTCACAGGATTATGTGCACAAACCAATGATAACTATGCTACAAAGAAAGGAAGAGACTCAAAAGCTTGGGCGGTACGCCAAGACAAGTAGACCGAAATCCATCTTCATCTACCTACTAATCATCCACCTTGAGATATCTATCCAGAACATCTCGCTGGTATTAAGTTGCGAATCCCACCCAAAGTGTAAACTCAAAGCAACAGACAAGTGCATTAAATAACTTTGCGTAAAGTAAACAATCATTGCACCCGCAAGTACAAGCACCATTGTTTTCTCCCTTGTGGCAACAACACATCCGCTAGACTCATGTTTCTGTCACTCAAGCTAGTCATCAGGGGGCATGAACCCACAATCATGCACAACGCTCCCTCTTGGAGTTACTACCTACTACTTGGCCAAAGCAATAAACAGCAACGAAAAACATGCAAGAATTACTCAAGAACATAAATATAAAAGAGGAGAATCAAATATATTACTCAAACACAATCTGAACATAGTCTCATAATCCATCAGATCCCAGCAAACTCAGCATAGCAACAGCAGAAAGATTACATATGTGCCTCGATCATGTAGGGCAGCTCACGAGGTCTAAACCATGAAGAACAAAGAGGGGAGGAGAACATCACATAGCTACTGATCATGGACCCATGGTCCAAGGTGGACTACTCACGGTTCATCCGGGAAGCATCCATGGTGCTGGAGAAGCTCCCGGAGGTGGTTCCTCCCTCCGGCAGGGTGCCGGGAAGAGGGCTCCTCGTGCTCCCGATCTTGGAAGCGCTGCGGCGGCGGAATAGAGGAGAGATCGCGAAAAGGGGTTATGTCCTCGAGGGTTTCGGTACGAGAGAGATATATAGGCGAAGGTCGGCAGCCAGAGGTGGACCAGGGGCCCCAGGCGCCCCCCTGGCGCGGCCTAGGGGGTGGCCGCGCCAGGTGACCGCCTGGGCCACCCCTGGCTCCCTCTGGCCCCACTTTGGCTCTTCCCGAAGCTTCATGTATGTTGATTTTTCCTATATTTTTCTCGGAATTTTTCTGGCACTTTAAGTAATGGGAAAACCTGAAATACAAAAACAACAGAAAACAGGAACTGGCACTGGGGTGCACTGAGTTAATAGGTTAGTCCAAATATGATCAAAAGTGTATGGAAGTGCATCAATATCATAGCAATATCACATAAAAGATGCATGGAGCAAGCAAAAATTATAGATACATTTTGGACGTATCAACATCCCCAAGCTTAATTCCTGCTCGTCCTCGAGTAGGTAAATGATAACAAGCATAATTTCTGTGGTGACATGCTACCAACCATGTAAGAACTTTTAAGTAAAGCAATCAAGGCATGTAATTCAATTCAAGTCATAACAAACAAGAGTCTATATTAGCATTGAAACAAGCAACATAAGAACATAAAGGTGCAAGAGCTCTCGCTGTCCGTGACTCGAATGTCTCCAAATGGTGTTTGCGTGCAAGAAAGGGGATAGAGATATACGAGAGAGTAAAACATAGTTTTTATTGTTGAGAACTTAATCTACTAAAGTTTCAGACTTGGTCTTCTTTGGAATCTTATCTTGACTCATCCCCAGACCACTAGCCAGGTACATGTCAAAATGATCCACTCCCTTTCGATATTTTGAGCACTCATGCAATGGATGAGCGTAAGCAAGAAAGTTGACACTTAGGATGGCAAAGAGAGAAAAATGATGGAGGAGTAAGACAAAAAAGGTGTGAAAGGCTCACATCAATGAGGACAATCATAGGCGAGAGAAAGCCAAATGATAGATATGATGTGAGGAGTAGGGATTTCCATGCAACGGATGCACATATGAGCTAAGGAAATCTCTCCAATGGAACTAGTGGGGGTGCATCCAACTTGCTTGCTCAAGAAGACCTAGAGTTCATTTGAGGAGGCTCATAATTGGAATATACAAGCCAAGTTCTATAGTGTGAAGGTCCCCACGTAGCTATATGCATGAATGATAATCTCTATGGAGTATAAGATATAAGATGGAGTACGGGTGTGGATCTCTCAAAAGGAATAGCAGTGTGCCCCCTTCTCTCTTTTTATTTCTTTTTATCTTTTTATCTCTTTTTTGTATTTTTTGGTGGCCTCAATGGCTCTTTCTATTTAACTCTCATTTGTCCTCTTTGGGATCTTTTGATTTTGTCCTCTTCGGGATCTTTTCCTCACTTTAGGGGCAACACTCTATATATTACAAGAAGTATAGAAGATCTTTCACACTTTACAAAAGTACTCAACATAAATAAAATGAAACTATCATGAAGAGTGCAAATGTATGCCTCTGCCAGTGTAGCAGGATATGCAATGATACTAGCGCGTCATGTAGCAATGATTAGGGCAAGGCCCAACTAGCATGCGGCTCATCGATCAAGCAAAAGCATGTATGACATGAAGATCAAGTCATGAGAAGGTGGATGTTGCATGGCAATGTATCTCGGAAAGGCTATGGAAATGCCTTGATAGGTAGATATGGTGGCTGTTTTTAGGAAGGATATTGACGGGGATCAACCCCGGAAAATCCCATGGCCAGGGACCCTGGGTTAGTCATGAGAGGCACAGGTTGGACGATAGCTCGTCGGCAAACGGGGAGGCACGCTCCTTCTCGATATTATTGATGGGGGAGATGCGATTACAGGGGATGCCAAGGCTGGAGCGCTCAAGGCTAGGGTTACAGATGATATTGGTTGTCCTTTTCGTCGCCCCTCCTAGCCCTTATATACTGGGCTAGGTCTCGGGGAGTTCATCTACGTTTACAGGTAAGCTTTCCTAACCCTAGCTTGCTCCGTACGGCAGGTTCTCGCACCTTCCTTGTGAGTCGCACACTCCTATGTCGGTGCCAATTAGCGGGCCGAGGCTGTATCTTCATGGGCCTTCTGTCTTCAGGGACACCAGGTAGGCTTATCCGTAGGAGTCGTGGGGTCACCCCCTCGTCAGTAGCCCCCGAGTGCCTGGGGGACTACAAGAGTCGCGCAGGGACTCGAGTACATCCATTTTTCAGTTATTTGTATGCGCGGTGCAACCGCGGGTCGCTGGCAGTCTGGTGGCCATGACAAAACCTGTTTCGAGGGATGCTAAGCTGAAAGGGCCCAAGGAGTCGACTGATCGAACCTTGGTGAATTTCACTAGGGCAAATACCGTAGTAGCCCAATCAAACCCACGTCCCTCGACGTGAGCTTGGAACACTGGTGTCGAGCAAAAGTCCTGCCGCTTCAGGTCTTACGGTGTTCATTTGCCGCCAGTAATGTGCGTAGCCTAAGGCGCGTCCGCCCGGCTTTTTCTATCATGCGCAGCGCATGGAAAAGGTTGGGAGTGAAATCGCTCTTCGGCAAGTCCCAGCCCGGTCGAACTTCGCAGCGGGGTCTTACCTACACGCTAATCTTGCGTGGCATCTGGGCACAGTGTATCGTGTTCCAGGAATGTGTGTTTTTGCGGCGCGGAGCCTTATAGCATTGCACCCGCTTGGAACAAAACATCAAGTGAGTTGTTCACTCATTCACCCGTGGAGCTTGTTTCGAGTGCTCAGATGGGGGTTTTCGCGAGTAGTCACTCGAATGCCGTTTCGGTTCTTGAGGTGAGGGAGCACCTGAGACTCTTAGCGCCGTATGATCTTGGCGAATGCATGTTTGTCTTGCGTCGGGTTGAGGGAGCACTCGAAACTCTCGAGAGTGCGAGTGGTCACTCGAGCACATTGCTGACCTTTGTGTGAGGGAGCACCTGGGACTCTCATGATGTGCTCTCCCGATGGGAGTAAGATGTTTTTCTTCATCGGGAAAAAGATCTGAAAGATGGAATCTCTGAGCTTTGATGTCTGTTTGTATTCTTCACCACTTGCCAGGATAACGATGTGTTTGATGGCTGTCAGGGATGCTCCGCCAGTGAACCATCACGTCTTCATGACCAGTCGTAATGATGACCGCTGTGGCGTGCGGCAGGCGCTGGTTGAGTTTCCGATACGCGCGTTGGAAACGCGCGTGACTTGACACGTCTCGCGCACAGTGCGTCCCGTGGGAAAGCATCTTGGTCTTGGAATCTGAGACGTCTGCGACGTTTGGTCTTTGAATTAATTGCCGCTGCCGTGTTGGCATCTCTGTGCTGGGAGGTTTTTGTTCTATAAATAGGCCTTTTGCTTCCACAGCGTTTCTCCTCTATCCATCTTGCTGCTTTGCCTCTTCCTTCTTCTCTTCTTCTTCTCATGGTTCCTAGGCGGGGTGCTGGTCGTGGCCGTGGTGGCCGTGCACCACGCTGATGCCGTGGTGGTCGCCATGGTGCGGTGCCAGTGCCTTTCTCCTCTCCCTTGGAGGAGGGTTTCTGGCGCTATGATTTTCTTTTGCATGTTCGTGGTCAGAGCGCCAGTCGCGTTCTTCTTCCCTCTGCTTTTTCCGCCATTGTCTCTGAACGTGGCTTAGATGGCTTGCTTCTGCATCTTCAAGGGAGCTTTCAATCTCCTTCTTATGTTGACTTGGAGGTTGATAGCTCCCGCTTGATTTTTCTTGGCTCTGGTTGGAGTGTGTTTGCTCGGCGGTTGAAGTTGCGGGATGGCGATATGCTCAGCTGTCGTTTTGACGGCGAAAGCACCGTCACTGTCCGAGCGTTCGACCCGAGCGGCAACATCATGGATCCGCACTGGCAGGAGTCGAGCAACGACATATCCACAAGGTCGAGGAGTTCTACGCCTGCACCTTCTACAACTCCGTCTTCTGGCGACTCCTCAGGTGGTGGTGCCGTCTCCATCAGCTCCGAAGAAGACGTCGATGTCAAGCCGTCGATCAAGCGGGTGCGCCAGGCGACCTTGTAGAACTGGAGGCGGCCTCATCTTCGCTGGCAACTCGGAGAAGAGGTTGTACGTCCAGAGAAGAAGGCGTGCAGCTGCAGCTGGAGAAGAAGCTGGTGGAGCAGGAGAAGAAGCTGGTGGAGCATCGACAAATAAGTCGAGCTTCACCCTTTTGTTATGTCATTGACATCCCCAGCTAGCTTCCTTTTCCTTTGTCTGTGGTGATGCCCTTGTACTAGGGTCGATTACCCCTCATGGGCACACATGTAGAAGTCTTAATTCGTTGGGTAATTCCCTCTTGTAACAGGAGCTGCCTTCTATCCAAATGTAGTTGAGTCCTTTTATGCCTTTATGGTTGAATTCAAGCTGTGGTTGAGATCTTGCAATATTTTCGACTCCTGAGATGCACTGTCTTCGACTCCTTCTGATGGTGCAGAACGTCTTCGACTCCATATGATAGCGCTAAATGTCTTCGACTTCTTCTGATGGCGTGGAATGTCTTCGACTCCTCCGTGATGCGCTGACTTTATCTTTCTAGTGAGTTCTTTCGGGTGCGCGGCAGCGCTCCCGATGGGAGTAGCCCCCGAGGCTACGTTGAGTTGTAGAGTCAAACATAGGCTTAGATTTGTTTCCCTTGTCGTTCTTCCGTTAATTTATGTCTTTTATCGGGTGCGCGTCAGCGCTCCCGATGGGAGTAGCCCCCGAGTCTTTAGGTGATCGTTGGCGATCGGATGAAGACTAAAGGAGTCTGTGTCCTGTGCTTCCTTCAGAATTTCTTCAGAGTACTTGGTGCTACATCTGATTGTGGCCATGTCTTTGAGCCTTGTTCTCAGCAGGTGGGGCTGGCCGGGTATTTTTTGCTTGGGCTTTCTAAGATTCAGACTGCGCGAGTGGTTCTTGGGAGGAGGCGGTGCTTGAGCCTCCGAGTACTTTGATGTAGAGATCGCGAGAGCCACGATAACGTCTCTCGGGGAGAGTTTTTGTGCTCGAGTCCCCGAGTGTTTGTGGTTAGAATTGCTTGAGTGGCGCCTCTCGGGGGGATTTTATCTTTAAGTCCCCGAGTGCTTTGGTTAAGATCGCGTAGGCGATAGCGTCTCTTGGGGGATTTTATTCTTAAGCCCCCGAGTGCTTTGGTTAAGATCGCGTAGGCGATAGCGTCTCTCGGGGGGATTTTATTCTTAAGCCCCCGAGTGCTTTGGTTAAGATCGCGTAGGCGATAGCATCTCTCGGGGGGATTTCATTCTTAAGCCCCCGAGTGCTTTGGTTAAGATCGCGTAGGCGATAGCGTCTCTCGGGGGGATTTTACGCTTAAGCCCCCGAGTGCTTTGGTCAAGATCGCGTAGGCGATAGCGTCTCTCGGGGGGATTTCACGCTTAAGCCCCCGAGTGATTTGGTTAAGATCGTGTAGGCGATACCGTCTCTCGGGGGGATTTCACGCTTAATCCCCCGAGTGCTTTGAGATGGCAGTATTTGGGCAACATTTTCTTTATTGCGGTCGAGCAGCTACATGAGTTGCCAGTCATCTATGACCGATGGGGACTATGGATAGAACAGTCGCAAGTTTGCTACGTTCCATGGGTTACCCACGTCCTCGTCTGTCTTCGAGTTCTTCAGCCTGTAGGCGCCACCTCCGATGACTTCTGAGACTATAAATGGTCGTTCCCATTGGGGGGCAAGTTTATGGACCTTCTCTTGTATCAGCCGTAGGACTAGGTCGCCTTTGTTGAAGGTTCTAGTGCGTAAGCGACTGCTTTGGTAGGTGCGTAGCTTGTCCTGGTACCCCTCTGATTTTGCCAGGGCTGTGTCTCTTGCTTCATCAGCCGTATCTTTGTCGTCTTGTAGTGCTTCTTCTGCTTCTTCTTCTTCGTATCCGGTGACCCGAGGTGCTCCGAACTTGAGGTCGTGTGGTAGGACTGCCTCTGCCCCGTACACCATGAAGAAGGGTGTGTACTGGGTCGCGGTGTTTGGTGTAGTTCATAGGCTCCATAGGACCGCGGGGAGTTCTTCTACCCGGTTTCCGGCGGCTTGCTCGAGTGGTGCGAGGAGCCATTTCTTGATTCCCCCGCATACAAGGCCGTTTGCCTTTTCCACCTGGCCGTTGGACTGCGGGTGCGCGACTGATGCATAATTGATTTTGATGCCCAGTTCTTCGCAGAAGTTCTGGAACTCTGCGGCTGTGAAGTTCGTGCCGTTTTCCGTGATGATGTTGTGGGGCACTCCAAACCTGAAGATGATCGATTTGATGAAGTTGACAGCCGTGAGGGCTGTGGAGCTGGTGATGGGCACTGCTTCGATCCATTTAGTGAACTTGTCGACTGCGACGAGCAGGTGTGTCCTTCCGCCCTTTGATGATTTCTTGAGTGGGCCCACCATGTCGAGTCCCCAGGTGGCGAACGACCAGGATAGTGGTATGGTCTTGAGATCTGATGCGGGAGCGTGTGGCCTGTTTGTGAATTTCTGGCAGGCGACACAACGTCGCACGATTTCCTCTGCGTTTTTCATGGCTGTGGGCCAATAGAACCCGACTCGGAATGCTTTGGACACGATTATTCGACTACTCGCATGGTGCCCGCAGGTGCCTTCGTGGATTTCGAGCAGTAGGGCTTTGCCGTCCTCTTCGTCGATGCACCTTTGGAGTATCTGGGTGATGTTGCGCTTGTATAGTTGTTTGTTGATCACCGTGAATGCCTTGGATCGTCGGCTGATGCGTCGTGCTTCGGCCACGTCTTGCGGTAGCGTACCTTCGATTAGGAATCGGAGGAACGGTTTTGTCCAGACAGGTCCTTCGAGCTCTGTCGGAGCTGTGCTGTCGGGTGTGCTGGTGCTTGTGCCTTCTGATGGGGTTGCTACTGCCACCTGCGCCAGTTCTGTTGCATCTTCGCCGTCCACGACTGCTTCGGGTGTTGCTGCCTGTACCTTGATGGATCTCCGGCCGATGCTTTCGAGAAAAACGCCGGGTGGTACAGGTCCCGGGGTCGAACCGATGTTCGCGAGCTCGTCAGCTTCTGTGTTGTTGGCCCTGGTGATGTAGTTGAGCTCGCAGCCGTCGAAACTTCCTTCGAGTTCGTTGTAGAGCTTCTGGTAGGCCGCCATGTTGTCGGCTATTGCGTCGCAGTTTCTCATCGTCTGTTGGACGACGAGATTGGAGTCCCCGTAAATTATGAGGCGAGTGGCTCCGCACGTTTTGGCCATGCGCATGCCATGGAGGAGTGCCTCGTATTCTGCTTCATTGTTGGAGGCGTGACTGAAGTTAATCTGGAGGACATATTTCAGCTTTGTTCCTTTAGGGGAGATGAGCACAACTCCTGCCCCAGCTCCTTGTTGTCTCTTGGACCCATCGAAGAACATTGACCATGAACTTGATAGGTCTGGGGGGCCTGGTGTCTGAACCTCCGTCCACTCGACCAGGAAATCTGGGAGTACTTGGGCTTTGATGGCTGTTGGGTGCTTGAACTGCAGGTCCCGTGGGCTGAGCTCAATGTCCACTCGGCGACTCGTCCAGTCGCTCCAGGGTTGTTGAGTATGTCAGCGAGTGGTGCGCTGCTCACGATTGTGATAGGGTGCTCGTCGAAGTAGTGGGACACCTTTCTTGAGGTCATGACGACGGCCAGTAGTAGCTTCTGATAGTGCGGGTACCGCTGCATGGATTTGGTCAGGAGCATGCTGAGGTAGTAGATTGGTCTCTGGATGCTCTGGACCTTGCCTTCTTCTGCGCGTTCGACAACGAGCGCTGTGCTTACTACACTGTTACGTGCTACCACGTAGAGGTATAGCTTCTCTCGTTCCTTGGGTACCGCCAGGATTGGTGGGGTCGAGAGTGTCTTTTTCAGGTCCGCGAATGCTTGGCGGGCTTCCTCCGTCCACTCGAATTTCTCTCCTTTCCTGAGCAGCTGATAGAAAGGCAGCGTGCGTTCTCCCAGCCTGCTGATGAAGCGGCTTAGGGCTGCGAGTTTTCCAGTGAGCTGTTGTACTCCTTTGACGTCGGTTGGTTCTTGCATTCGGGTGATGGCTTGAACTTTCTCAGGGTTTGCCTCGATACCTCGGGCGGAGACCATATAGCCAAGCAGCTTCCCCGCCGGTACGGCGAATGCGCACTTCTTTGGGTTGAGTTTGATTCTGTATTTGTTGAGCGCCGCGAAGGTTTCGCGCAGGTCGTCGAGTAGTGTGGCTGCTTTGTAGGTCTTGATGACGATGTCGTCCACATAGACTTGCACGTTTCTTCCGATTTTCTCCTTCAGGCATGCCTGCATCATTCGCTGGTAAGTGGCGCCTGCATTTTTGAGCCCGAAGGGCATGGTCCTGTAGCAGAATACGGCATAGGGGGTGATGAACGATGTGTGCTCTTCGTGTTCTTCCTTCATCCTGATCTGGTTGTATCCTGACTCCTGAGTAAGCGTCAAGAAAGGAAAGTAGATCGCACCCTGCTGTCGAGTCGATTATCTGATCGATTCTAGGCAGGGGGAAGTGGTCCTTCGGGCAATGCTTGTTGACTGGTCCGTAGTCGACACACATGCGCAACACGGTCGTGTCTTTCTTGGGCACCAGCACTGGGTTGGCTATCCAGGTGGCTTTCTTCGTTTCTCGGATGAACTGGACGTCGAGTAACCGGTTGACTTCCTCTCCGATTGCTCTGCGCTTGGTCTCCGAGAATCGTCTCAGCGCTTGCTTCACCGGCTTCGTGTTTTGCTTGATGCGTAGGGCGTGTTCCGCGAATTCGCGTGGTATCCCAGGCATGTCGGCTGGGCACCAGGCGAATATTTCCCACTCGTCTCGAAGGAAAGTGACGAGAGCCGTCGCCTGCTCCTCTGGTAGGTGGGTGTACACGCGGACTGTTTATTCCGGGTCCGTCGGGTGCACTTGGTGAGTGACTGTGTCGCTGTCGATGCTGAAGTCGCGTCCGTACTCCTTGGATTCGCTTCGGTTCACACACCGATTCCCGGCGTACACCTGGCGGGATCTAGACTATCCCCACAGACCAACACTAGTCTTTCCTGCGCACTTTGTCCTCACTCATGCGCACCCGGGAACAACTTCCCGGTCGGTCACCCATCCTCAAATCGCTCCAAGCCAAGCACGCTTAACTTTGGAGTTCTTTGGATCTGGGCTCCCAAAAAAGAAGGTGCACCTTGTTGATATGAGTAGTCTTTCATTCCTACTAAGTCAGGATGTCACACACACCCACTCAAAGGAACCGACGTCCTCGTCGGCCCACAGGAACGTTCCCTCTTGGCACATGTTTGTGCGTCCAGTACCGACACACGGCTCACCCATGTTCGCGCACTGATATGAGTAGTCTTTCATTCCTACTAAGTCAGGATGTCACACTCTTGTCCGTCACCATGGCTATTTCTCTGAGTTCTTGTTCGGCTCCGAATGTGTCGGAGATTCTGTGGAAGTCACGATCACATTGATCTGATTTGATGAAGCTTCCGTTGATCGTTAGGACTCCTGCTGATCCTGGCATCTTGAGCTTGAGGTAGGCGTAGTGTGGGACCGCCATGAACTGCGCGAATGCTGGCCGTCCCAACACTACTAGGGAAATAGCCATAAGACCTTAGGGGTGGCGCATTATTTTCCAGTGCGCCACCCCTAAGAGTGGGCCAGCCTGGATGAGCTTATACGTGGCGCACCCCTAAGAACCTTATAGGTGGCGCATTTCCAAAATGCGCCACCCCTAAGAGCTTAGGGGTGGCGCATTTTGGAAATGCGCCACCCATAAGCTCTTAGGGGTGGCGCATCTTGCGTATGCGCCACTAATAAGCAGAAAATTCCCAACACACAAATACACCCCCCCCCCCCCCCCCCCGTGGACCGCCTTTTCAGTTTGAAAATAAATAAAAGAAAATGATAGAAATGTCAAAAAAATAAAAGAAAATAAGTTTCCCAAATGATATGTGGTCTAGTTTTTAGGAAAATTTACAAATATGAATTTCGACTTTTTTTGCAAAATCTCCCGAGAATTTCGTAAAATGGGCTTAACTTTTGCATACGACCTCCGATGAAAAAGTTTTTTATATGAAAAATCATCTACTCGAAAAGTTATATCCAAATTCAACTGGGTGTAAGCCGTTGAACATTTTTAGAATCCTCAAAAACCTAACAGAAAAAAAGTTACGGGCCTTTGAAGATCTGGAGGTCAAAAAAATTGAAAAAAATTCAAAACTTATTAGTGGCGCATTTTGCTAGGTGCGCCACCGCTAAGGTTCTTATGGGTGGCGCATTTTGCTATATGCGCCACTAATAAGGGTATATATAACCCGTCCGGCTTCCTTCTCCTCCTTACCTCTTCATTCTTATCCTCCTCTCCACCATCTCCTCCTCCTCTCCACCTTCTCCATGGCGCCCTCCTCCTCCTCCCCTCCTCCATGGCTCCTCCTCCTCCCCTCCTCCATGGCTCCAAGTCTGCTGCTCCTCCTCATCCTCCCCTCCTCCATGGCTCATCCTCCTCCTCCAAGTTTCCCCCTCCTTCACGGGTCTTCTTCCTCCTCCTCTCCTCCATGGCTCCTAATCCTCCAAGGTTCCTCCTCCCTTTTCTTCTTCCTCCTCCCCTCCTCCATGGATCCTACTCCTCATGGTTCCTCCTCCCCTTTCTTGGCTCCTCCTCCTCCTCGTATCTTCCTCCATGGCGCCCTACATCCTGAGCAAAAAAATTTAGATGAACGAGACAGAGAATAAAAATGACCAAGCAGAGTGGCTAGATGAACGGGACAAATCATTCAAACAAAAAACAAGCAAAAAAAACATAATCCAGATCCAGATCCAAATTCAAAATTCAAAAAAAAGTTAATGGTGGCGCATCTTCAAAATGCGCCACCCCTAAGAATCTTAGGCGTGGCGCATTTCAGCAATGCGCCATGCCTAAGATTCTTAGGGGTGGCGCATTTGAAATGCGCCACTATTAAGGCCTTATTAGTGGCTTGTCGTTAGTGGCGCATTTGAAATGCACCACTAAACGCAAAAAAAGGACGCCACTAAAAGGCTATTCCCTAGTAGTGCAATATGACGTGGTACTGCGATTGCCAGTCGAGTACCTCGAACTCGAGGACGTGCTTTGCGAAGTTGCGTCGGTTGCGAAGACAACTGCGATTAGGTTCAATTACTTACTTCAAGTCAAGACACAAAACTCAGTGCAACAGACAAACTCTCTAAACAAGATAAACATGAAAACTCAAGAGAGTTCCAGCAACAAACTAAACAAAAGCTCTTAAAAATATAAGCATGAGAACTAAGAGCTAAACATGACAGCAACTACGAAAAAGATAAAGAACACACACAACAAAGATAAGCATGAAAATCCTATGTTGTGTTCTAGGGTGAAGTGGAGCGTGTTTCTCTCCCGCACAAAGAAAGCTGGGTTCTAACTTGTTATGAACAACAAGCAAAGCTAAAGAAAACAAAAAAGGAAATAAAGAGCAAGATGCTCCAAGCATAGCACATAACGCATGAAGTGATAAAAATATAGTGGAACAAAAGACGAACTGATAATTGTTGATGGAGAAGGGGATGCATGGGGGCATCCCCAAGCTTAGATGCTTGAGTCTTCTTGAATATTTCTCGGGGGTGCACGGGGGCATACCCAAGCTTGAGCGTTTGACACTCCTGAATCTTCTTTTATCATCTTCCCTCGCACACTTGAAAACACCCTTTATACATAACTCATCATAATCTGATTAGCGAGGTTAGTACCCATAATAAAATATTTTTTCTCTACTGGAAATAAGGATATTCTTGAAGATCTACTGTTTTTAAAAATTTCCAAAAAAAATTTGCAAAGAAAAAGCAAGCTTAAGGTTTGCAAAACGAAGAAAAGGCAAAACAGGACAAAATCTGTGAAAAACAGACCAGCAGGTATTAAATAATTTTTTGGGGGTACTTATGCAACTCAAATAAAAAACTCAGAACATACGAAAGTTCCGTGATTGTATAGAGCACGCTGTGTAAAAAATTCAGCTCAAAAAGATGAGCTGGGAATTTTCTATGATTTTTCCTGTCACGAGGACAGAATCTGTTTTCTGGACAGCATGTCACAACTTTCACTTCCCTTGTCATATGAGGCCATAAATGGCACAAAGCTTGAAAAGTAAAGATACAATGATGTTGCTACTGTAGTAAAAAACATCAAGACACAACAAAAGCAAAATAAACCTAATTCGTTGTGGGCTGCCTCCCAAAAGCACTTTCTTTTATGCCTTTAAGCTAGGCATTATGCAAAAAGAGAAGATCAAGTTTTATCAAGAGTAAGAGAATAGCTAGCCCGTGTAACGGACTCAAAAGGTAACTTAATATTCTTTCTAGGGAAGTGTTCCATCCCTTTCTTGAGAGGGAATTGGAATTTTATATTCCCTTCTTTCATATCAATGACAGCACAACGGTGCGAAGAAAAGGGTGTCCCAAAATAATTGGACATGATGGTTCACATTCGATGTCCATAATAGTAAAATCAACGGGAACATAATTGTCATTGACAATGATAAGAACATCATCAATCTTCCCCAAAGGTTTCTTTACGGAAGAGTCAACAAGACGAACACCAAAAGAACAAGGATCAAAAGGTTTCAATTCAAACATATCATACATTCTTTTCGGCATAACGGAGGTACTAGCTCCAACATCACATAAAGCGTAGCAGGAGAAGTTATTCAACTTAATTTTAATCATAGGATCCCAACTATCTTCTAGCTTTCTAGGTATTGAGGCTTCTACCCTAAGCTTCTTGTAAGGCCCGATATTCGGTACTGTTCCAGATCTAGGTGTGTCCATCCAGATCCGGGGACGAAGCACATATCGGTCCCACCGCGACATATGACAATGCCATATGCCCCGGATTTCCAACATGATATCACAACATTACATATACAAGGATACAACATCTCATACAAACGGCATACAACTACCTTAATACAATACAACAACGGAAGATATATGTCTGAGTACAGACTACAATCAAATGCCTACTGGCAAAGAGAAAGACATCGATCCCCATAACCACACGGGTCCAGGCCCTCAATCGGGATCCGCCTAACTAGTCGTCGCCGAGTCTCCACGTGAAACGTCAATCACCATACCTGTTGTCGATCAAGAACCCTGAAAAGAGTTTGGGGGTAGTATCATGAGTACAGAGGTACTCAGCATCCAACTGTAGCGGTCATCTGACCCAGCAAGGACTTCATCACTCGTCATTCTAGGACAACTAGTAGTTTACGGTAAGGAAGGGGTAAGTGGTGAGGTTGCTGCCGCACTAGCATTTATGAAGTGGCTAACGATCTAGAGAGTAAGGTAAGAAGCCAAGCATTCGATGAGGAATCGCCTCCAACAAGTCTTGCTATCAACTACTTAAGCAAACATAACACCTGTCCTATCCTTGTCCTCCTCTTCGCATCCCGACGAAGAAGAAGCAGTCAAGGCACACACACGTTGATCAAGTTATATTAAGATTATCTCAGTTGTTGTTGTCTATGAACAAGGAGTAGGTCTCAAGTTGTCCATAACCGTGGACACGGCTTCTCAAAAAGATTTAACCCTGCAGGGGTGTACCAACTGCCCATTACAAGGCTCCGCACGCACGCCCATCTCTCTCAGTTGCTACCCATTATAGGCAACCATTTTATGATTTAGTTCCGAGAGATTGAAATGACAGGTCCCTCTAACTAACAACGAACAAATCCGGGTGGCCCCCCGGTGAGTCGACACCCAACTCAAAAGCCGGCCGCGCTCTCGAATCGGTCTCTACCGTCTGTCCCAGGTTTGGATAGCCGGTTAATCTCACATGGGAAACCGGGTCCTCAGCCGGACAAGGTGGACCAACAAGGAAACCATGTCCCCGCTGGCCCAGGTTGGTTTGAAAACTACTGCCGGCCAAGCAGCACACACACGGTTTCAAATGGTAAATCCGCTTGGGCCACCACTAGAAATGTTTGAAGCTAGGTAGGTAAGAAGAGGGGACCGCATAAAATCCCACACGCGGTTAGGCACGCTTAGTCTTAAAACCAATACCCGGAACTCGGGTCCTAGGTGACTCGAATGGAACAAAGCGTTAGGGCGGGATAGCCTAGACCTTCCATCCTTCATCGAATATAGTCAACATTTATAATAATCATATCATCCACAACAATATAATAGTGTGATATCCCAACCCAAGGAGTAATAGGGCGTAACATCGTAGCATCCTAAGCATGCATACTAAGCAGGGGCTGAGCAACGAGCAATAGTAACATAGCAGTACAAGGTTTTCTGGGAGGGGACATGGTTGTATCGGTTTGAAAGAGGCTGTAAACATGTGGTAGGATCAAACATCGAACCTAACCTAGACTAGCATGTAAACCGCTGGTTGAAATAGAATGGATCATTGATGTCTACGCATGCTTCTATTCTTGTAGACTATGTTGGACCTTCAAGCGCAGAGGTTTGTAGGACAGCAGCAATTTCCCTCAAGTGGATGACCTAAGGTTTATCGAACTCAGGGAAGTAGAGGTTGAAGATGGTCTCTCTCAAGCAACCCTGCAATTAAGATACAAGAAGTCTCTTGTGTCCCCAACGCACCTAATACAACTAGGAGTTGTATAAGTGCACTAGTTCGGCGAAGAGATGATAAAATATGGGTGATATGTGTGATAAAACGAAGTAATATAAATCTGTAGTAAAAAGTGCAGCAAAGAAACAAGTAACAAAAGTGAGTGCAAACGGTGTAACAATGATGGAAACAAGGCCTAGGCTTCATACTTTCACTAGTGGCAACTCCCAACAATATTAACATAGCCTAATCACATGATATTTCCCATAAAACATGCAATGGAGACGCACTCGAAGGTCATTCCTTTGTGGTCAAGAGAGGACGAGAATTATGTAGGGCTACAAAAGCACACCTCAAAGTTCGTAGTTCTCGATCTATGGATTTCCCAATGTCACCGCGGCCATCCAAAGAGAGTACCACAATCACCACAACATATCTCAAGGATAGTCAAATACAAGCACCAAGAGACTCTCAATCTTCAATCAACACACAAAAGAGGAAATCACTCATGATAATATTCTTCTAACCCATGTCCAATAGACCGCTGTCACCTTGGTCTCGGAGATTATACTAGATGAGATCAATTGAGTACATCAATCCAATACATAGAGGAAGAGGAAATATCATGGGATCACCCTAGATTAACATAGCCTATGATCACAACAAAGATCACATCATGGGAGAGAGAGAAGAACACATAACTATTGGTAGAAACCTTAGCCCCGAGGAGGAACTACTCCCGCTTCATGGAGGGAGGAAGCAACGTCGATGGAGATGAATCCGGGGGGCACTTCCCCGTCCCGGCAGGGTGCCGGCACAGGAATTCTGGTCCCTCGAAGCTTGTCGGCGATGGCGGCGGAGATCGGAATTGCTTCTGGAGAAAAGCGGTCTGGAATCAGGGTTTTCGCGACGCGAGTAAAAATAAGGGCCAAGGGGGGCCACCAGGGGAGGTCCCAGTCGCCCAGGCGGCCTGGTGGCGCGGCCTACCCCTAGGCCGCGCGGGGTGGCCGCCTCGGTGACTGGTGGCCCCCCTCCGGCTCTCCTTCGGTGATTCTGGAAGGTTCCTTCACGCTGATTTTTAATATATTTTTCCCGGAATTTATTGGGCACTTTAAGTAATGGGAAAACCTAAAATACAAAAACAGCAGAAAACAGAAACTGGCACTGGGGTGCACTGAGTTAATAGGTTAGTCCAAATATGATCAAAAGTGTATGAAAGTGTATCTAAAACATAGCAATATCACACAAAAGATGCATGGAGCAAGCAGAAATTATAGATACGTTTTGGACGTATCAACATCCCCAAGCTTAATTCCTGCTCGTCCTCGAGTGGGTAAATGATAACAAGCATAATTTCTGTGGTGACATGCTACCAACCATATAAGAACTTTTAAGTAAAGCAATCAAGGCATGTAATTCAATTCAAGTCATAACAGGCAAGAGTCTATATTAGCATTGAAACAAGCAACATAAGAGCATAATGGTGCAAGAGCTCTCGCTGTCCGTGACTCGAATGTCTCCAAATGGTGTTTGCGTGCAAGAAAGGGGATAGGGATACGAGAGAAAAAGTATATTTGTTGAGAACTCAATCTACTAAAGTTTCACACTTGGTCCTCTTTGGAATCTTATCTTGACTCGTACCCAGACCACTAGCCAGGTACAAGTCAATTTGATCCACTCCTTTTCGATATTTTGAGCACTCATGCAATGGATGAGCGTAAGCATGAAAGTTGACACTTTGGATGACAAAGGGAGAAAAGGTGGAGGAGGAAGACAAAAATGGTGTGAAAGGCTCACATTAATGAGGACAATCATAGGCGAGAGAAAGCCAAATGATAGATATGATGTGAGGAGTAGGGATTGCCATGCAACGGATGCACATATGAGCTAAGGTAAGCTCTCCAATGGAACTAGTGGGGGTGCATCCAACTTGCTTGCTCAAGAAGACCTAGAGCTCATTTGAGGAGGCTCATCATTGGAATATACAAGCCAAGTTCTATAGTGTGAAGGGTCCCCACGTAGCTATATGCATATATGATGATCTCTATGGAGTACAAGGGATAGAGGATGAAGTACTAGTGTGGATCTCTCAAAAGGAATAGTAGTGTGCCCCCTTCTCTCTTTTTATTTCTTTTTTCTCCTTTTTGTATTTTTTTTGTACTTTTTTGTGGCCTCAATGGCTCTTTCTATTTAACTCTCGTTTGTCCTCTTTGGGATCTTTTGATTTTGTCCACTTTGGGATCTTTTCCTCACTTTAGGGGCAACACTCTATATATTACAAGAAGTATAGAAGATCTTTCACACTTTACAAAGTACTCAAATCATAAAGAAGATGTAACTATCATGATGTATGCAATGTATGTCGCTGCCAGTGTAGCAGGAACATGTATGACATGAAGATCAAGTCATGAAGAGGTGGATGTTGCATGGCAATATATCTCGGAAAGGCTATGGAAATGCCTTGATAGGTAGGTATGGTGGCTGTTTTGAGGAAAGATATAAGGAGGTTTATGAAGACAGAAGTATCATGCCAAGGGTTTGGGTGTACCGGCGAAGGTGGACGCCAACTCTCGGAGTGAGAAGAAAGCAATGCACGGCATAGGAGAGGCTAGCAAATATGGGAAGGTGGAAGTGTCAACTTTCAATACTTACATTAGTCCGAAGAACTCATGCACTTATTATCGGTAACTCTCAATCTAATAAGGAGGTTCACAAAGAGACAAGTACCCCGAGGAGGAGTGTTTGGGGGTTTGGTTATCCTTGCGCGTCCTCGACTCATGGTACGTGAGTGTTCTCTAATAATCGATCCCTCCAAAGATTAGTGATCCGTCTAGTAGCTAGAGTTCTCAACTGGTTTTGTAGGTTTTTGAAAATAAACACGGATTGCCCAAAATACGACACCTATCACTAATAGACTAGAGCTCTTGACACCAAAAGTTCAAACATTACTCACAACAATACCTCAAAACTATTGCAAGCTACTACTAGAATTAAATAGCAACCTCAATTACCTACTTTCAAGACAAGACACAACTCAGTGCAACAACCAACTCTCTTTAACAAGATAAACATGAATACTAAAAAGAGTTCCAGCAACAGACTAAACAAAAGCCAAGGCTCTTTATAAAGACAAACTAAGACTAAAACTAAACATGGCAGTAGCTACGAAAAGATAAAGAACACACAACCGCAAAAAGATAAGCAGGAAAAATCCTATGATGTGTTCTAGATTTTGAAAGTGGAGCGTGTTTCACTCACACACAAAGTAAGACGGGGTCTAACTTGTTATGAACAACAAGCAAAACTAAAGAAAACTAAAAAATAAAACCTAAGAGCGAGACGCTCCAAGCATAGCACATAACGCACGAAGTGATAAAAATATAGTGAGACGAAGGACGAACTGATGATTGTTGATGAAGAAGGGGATGCACGGGGGCATCCCCAAGCTTAGACACTTGAGTATCCTTGAATATTTATTGGGTATGCATGGGTGCATCCCCAAGCTTGAGCGCTTGACACTCCTGGATCTTCTTTCATCATCTTCCATCGCACACTTGAAAACTCCCTTCATACATAACTCATCATAAGCTGATTAGAGAGGTTAGTACCCTTAATAAATAATTTTTCCCCACTGGATATAAAGCTATTCTTGAAGAGCTACTGTTTCTCAAGATTTCCAAAAGGTTTTTGCAAAGAAAAAGCAAGCTTAAGGTTTGCAAAAGTTAGAAGAGATAAAACGTGGCAGAATCTGTGAAAAACAGAACAGCATGTAGTAAAGAATTTTTGAGGGGCACTTCTGCAACTCAAATAAAAAACTCAGAACATACGAAAGTTCCGTGATTGTATAGATCACTCTGTGTAAAAAAATCAGCTAAAAAAGATGAACTGGTGATTTATTCTGATTTTTCCCGTCACGAGGACAGAATCTGTTTTCTGGACAGCATGTCACAACTTTCACTTCCCTTGTCATATGAGGCTATACTTGGCACAAAGCTTGAAAAATAAAGATACAATGATGTTGCTACAGTAGTAACAATCATCAAGACCACTAAAAACAGAAAGTAAAAACTCAAAGTAAAGATAACAAGGGTTGTCTCCCTAGAGCTCTTTCTTTATAGCCATAAAGATAGGCTTAAGATTTTAATGATGCTCTCGTAGGAATAATAGTTGAAGCACAAAAGAGAGCATAAAGAAGCAAATACCAAACACATTTAAGTCTAACATGCTTCCTATGCAAAGGTATCTTGTAGAGAAATAACTCATTGAAGCATAAAGATATTAACATAGGAAGGCAAAACAAGTGCAACTTCAAAACCTTCAACATAAAGAGAGGGAACTTGATATTATTGAAATATCTATAATAATATATTCCCTTCTCATAATAATTTCCAGTAGGATCATGAATAAACTCAACAATATAAGTATCACGTAAAGCATTGTTACCATGATCCACATGCAAAAGGGTACTCTTACTCTCCTCATAAACATAATCTTTCTCATTGGTAATAGTGGGAGTAGGACTATCATAAACAACTTAAACACTATAGATTAATTGTGTATTAGGAAGATGGTGTTCAACAAGGGAGTAATTCCCTCCATGATTATGACAAGTTTCATAAGGATAATTTCTCCTTATGTCATAGGTACCTTTATAATCACTAGAGATAGGAGTTATAACATCATCATAGTAGAGAAGAGCATTATCATTGCTAGCAACTATATTTGTAAACATGTTGTATTTATTCTTACTAGCAAAAGAATTATCAATTACCACATCACTAATGGGTAAAGGACTTGCAATCCTATCATCCCCAAGCTTAGAGATTTCCATATCATCACTCTCAGAGTTAGTACCAAAAAGATTTTCAAGATCATAAGTAGCATTATCATCATTTTCCCAATCACAAAAAGTAACACGCATATCATAATCAAAATCATCTTCAATAGTACCTACAGACTTATCTTCAAGATAATAATGAATGCAATCAAGCTCACCATCCTCCATAAATTTATGTCCGTTAGGATAAAAATCGATGCGAGGAATATGCTCAGGCCAGGTTGTTACCCATTCTTCTTCCTTCCTGCTCCTCTTCCTCCTCCTCTTCTTTTTCTTCTTCTTCACCTTAGGAAGGAGTGGTTGGAGGGGAAGTTTCTCCACATATCCTGGTTTATCATTAGAAACAATAGGGGAAACTTGGGAGAAACTCTCCTTTTTATTATTAGAAATATAAGAGACGTTTTTATACTTTGGTAGAGTTCCCTCCTTTCTAATCTTACTTATGTAATCATTCTCATGGCAATTAACAACACAATAGAGATGGCATTTCTGCAAAGTGTTATTTATTCCCAAAGCATGACCATCTAGCCAAGAAGTCTTTTCTGATAACTCTTCACACATAAAAAAATAACATCAACTCATCATAAAGATCATGGGTGATCATGTCATCACACAACTGGCTAACAGTTATGTTTTGAAAGTACATGCACTGAAAATTGAAGTGACCCTTTATGCAGCAAAGTTCACAAGTAAAAGGATAAAGGTCACACAATTCTCTAGCAATTTCATTTAAATCTCTAACCCAAGTGATTGTTCTTTCATGCTTATGTTGCTTACAATACTTCTCTTCTTCAATCATAGGCCTTTCACAAGGTCTATCCACTCCACAAAAATTAACATGCTTATATAAAACTTCATTTTCAGGAATTGGATCATGCATGTTGCAATCATCATTAACAATTTCATTTTCTATGCAAATCTCTTTAAAAGGTTCATGATGCTTGATCCAATTCTCCTTAGGCATATTAAGATGTGAAGCAAAAGATTTGAGGAAATCAACAAGGAGTTGAGAATCAAGCCCAAACTTAGCACTAAATTTATTAAAACTTGCAGTTTCAACAAAGGACTTAATGCAATCATACTCATAAATTATACCTGACTCTTTACCTTTGTCGATCTCCCAATCTTCAGTATTGTGTTGGATTCTTTCAAGGAGTTCCCATTTAGCATCAATCTTTTCGTTTGTGAAAGAACCCATCGAGGAAGCATCGAGCAAGTCTTTATCATGTCGAGATAGCCTTGCATAGAAATTAGTAATAATCATATCTTTGGGGAGCCCATGGTTAGGACATTTTAGCATCAAAGTTTTCAGCCTCCCCCAAGCTTGAGCTATGCTCTCTCCGTCATGAGGATAGAAATTATAAATATAATTCCTATTCTCATGGACTTCATGAAGAGGATAAAACTTGGAGTAAAAGAGAGACTGGATCTCTTCCCAATCCCGTAGGTGAGAATTATCTAGTAGCCTATACCATTCCAATGCTTTTCCTTGCAGTGACAAGGCAAATAATTTCTTCATGACTTCACCTCTTGTCAAACCTGAAATCTTAAATAACTCACAAAGTTCTGTAAGTTTCAACAAATGAATACTAGGATTGATTGTCCCATCATAAAAATCATTAATAATTATTTCAACTATCCCAAGTGGTATTTGGAACGGGATACATTCAGTAGGCGGCGGAGACTTCTCTACCACAGGTGTGGCAAAGCGGTCTCCCCGAAGCAGCGAACTAAGATTGCAGTTTTCCATAAACCTAACTAGTGAAAATAAAAACAAGAAACTAAAAGATTTAATTGCAGAATCTAAAGATATACCTTCAAGCACTCACCTCCCCAGCAACGGCGCCAGAAATATCTTGATGTCTACGCACGCTTCTATTCTTGTAGACTATGTTGGGCCTCCAAGCGCAGAGGTTTGTAGGACAGCAGCAATTTCCCTCAAGTGGATGACCTAAGGTTTATCGAACTCAGGGAAGTAGAGGTTGAAGATGGTCTCTCTCAAGCAACCCTGCAATTAAGATACAAGAAGTCTCTTGTGTCCCCAACACACCTAATACAACTAGGAGTTTATAAGTGCACTAGTTCGGCGAAGAGATGATAAAATATGGGTGATAGGTGTGATAAAACGAAGTAAAATAAATCTGTAATAAAAAGTGCAGCAAAGAAACAAGTAACAAAAGTGAGTGCAAACGGTGTAACAATGATGGAAACAAGGCCTAGGCTTCATACTTTCACTAGTGGCAACTCCCAACAATATTAACATAGCCTAATCACATGATATTTCCCATAAAACATGCAATGGAGACGCACTCGAAGGTCATTCCTTTGTGGTCAAGAGAGGACGAGAATTATGTAGGGCTACAAAAGCACACCTCAAAGTTCGTAGTTCTCGATCTATGGATTTCCCAATGTCACCGCGGCCATCCAAAGAGAGTACCACAATCACCACAACATATCTCAAGGATAGTCAAATACAAGCACCAAGAGACTCTCAATCTTCAATCAACACACAAAAGAGGAAATCACTCATGATAATATTCTTCTAACCCATGTCCAATAGACCGCTGTCACCTTGGTCTCGGAGATTATACTAGATGAGATCAATTGAGTACATCAATCCAATACATAGAGGAAGGGGAAATATCATGGGATCACCCTAGATTAACATAGCCTATGATCACAACAAAGATCACATCATGGGAGAGAGAGAAGAACACATAACTACTGGTAGAAACCTTAGCCCCGAGGAGGAACTACTCCCGCTTCATGGAGGGAGGAAGCAACGTCGATGGAGATGAATCCGGGGGCACTTCCCCGTCCCGGCAGGGTGCCGACACAGGAATTATGGTCCCCCGAAGCTTGTCGGCGATGGCGGCGGAGATCGGAATTGCTTCTGGAGAAAAGCGGTCTGGAATCAGGGTTTTCGCGACGCGAGTAAAAATAAGGGCCAAGGGGGGCCACCAGGGGAGGTCCCAGTCGCCCAGGCGGCCTGGTGGCGCGGCCTACCCCTAGGCCGCCTCGGTGACTGGTGGCCCCCCTCCGGCTCTCCTTCGGTGATTCTGGAAGGTTCCTTCACGCTGATTTTTTATATATTTTTCCCGGAATCTATTGGGCACTTTAAGTAATGGGAAAACCTAAAATACAAAAATAGCAGAAAACAGAAACTGGCACTGGGGTGCACTGAGTTAATAGGTTAGTCCAAATATGATCAAAAGTGTATGAAAGTGTATCTAAAACATAGCAATATCACACAAAACATGCATGGAGCAAGCAGAAATTATAGATATGTTTTGGACGTATCAATCATAAGTAATGCATAGTCCTTGCCTGTTGATAAGTCGGGTTCCGAAGGTGTAGTTGATCGCAAGCTCGCATCGTCTCCGAGAGGTACCCGCGGAAGCACACAAGACGGTAAACACTGGAAAGCAATCGACGAGCAAGCATCTATTACTATGAAGCAAACACGAGCAGGCATCAACAAGAAGGCAACACGAGACATCACACCTACCATCGAGAGCGGTTACTAACAGGTTAAGTGGATTACTCGTCACACATGACGATACCGCACATTTGGAAAGGTTCAAGTTGTTTAGCTACAGGTGATCAACAAAGGTTGTTAACATGGCATCTCACTCAAGCATGGCATAGCACACAAACATGTCAAGAGGTGAAGCATAAGATAAACTATCTATGCTAGTCAATTTAAGTGAGGCACAACCTAAAGATGACATATCACTAAGTGCCCCACGACAATTTAAGTAATTGGTACTGTTCTGCCCTAAACCATATTTTATATTTGTTAACAACAGCAAACAATAGCATAAACAAAAAATACACGAAAAACTAATCAAGTTACATATAAAGAACACCCCAAACAGAGTTACGGTTAAAAAGATATAAGCAAAACAAGTTTGAAACACAATCTGCCAACATCGGGAAGCACACTTTAGACCAATTCATAAACAAGATAATGAATGCAAACATGCTCACAAATGATATGCAACTAAATTAGACATGACAGGGAAGGCATGGCAAAAGGAATCATGCAAATAGGCATCATGAACAACTAATTATAGCCCAAGCAAAACGCAATAAAACATTATTGGTAAAGGGCTTAGTGAAAATCAAGAAAACATGGCAGAAACTGTTATTTTTATGCTGTACAAACAGGAGAAAAACTATATGCAAAAGTGTAGGAACATGACATAGCAATACATGGGCATGAAGTAGACATGATGATGATCAGCTACAAACAAGAATCAAGGTCATAGGCGTAACAGATCAAAAGATATTAAGCACGCAACATGGCATCGGAAATTTACAGACTTAGAGAAAAACAGAGGTGGTTGTTGATACGTCCAAAACGTATCTATAATTTCTGCTTGCTCCATGCATGTTTTGTGTGATATTGCTATGATCTAGATACACTTTCATACACTTTTGATCATATTTGGACTAACCTATTAACTCAGTGCACCACAGTGCCAGTTCCTGTTTTCTGCTATTTTTCTATTTCAGTTTTCCCCCATATAAAAAGTGCCAGAAAAATTCCGGGAAAAATATAGGAAAAATCAGCATACAGGAAGCTTCGCGAAGAGCCCGAGTGGGGCCAGAGGGGAGCCAGGGGTGGCCCAGGCGGCCACCCGACGCGGCCCCACCCCTGGACGCGCCAGGGGGGGCGCCTGGGGCCCCTGGTCCACCTCTGGCTGCCCCCCTTCGCCTATATATTCTCCGTCACGGGAAACTTCCGGAGAGAGAACCCTTTTTCGCGATCTCTCCTCTGTTCCGCCGCCGCCGCGCTTCCGAGATCGGGAGCACTAGAAGACCTCTTCCCGGCACCCTGTCGGAGGGAGGACCGACCTCCGGGAGTCTCCTCTCCACCATGGATGCTCCCCGGATGTCTCGTGAGTAGTTTTCCTTGGACCATGGGTCCGTGATCAGTAGCTATGTGATGTTCTCCTCCCCTCTTTGTTATTCATGGTTTAGACCTCGTGAGCTTCCCTACATGATCGAGGCACTTTTGTAATCTTTCTGCTGTTGCTATTCTGAGTTTGATGGGATCTGATGGATTACGAGATTATGTTCAGATTGTGATTGAGTAATATATTTGGTTTTTATCTCTTATATTTTTATTCCTAAGTAATTCTTGCATGTTCTCCGTTCCTGTTTATTGCTTTGGCCAAGTAGTAGGTAGTAACCCCAAGAGGGAACGTTATGCTCGATTGTGGGTTCATGCCCCCCGATGACACGCTTGAGTGACAGAAACATGAGTCTAGGGGATGTGCTGTTGCCACAAGGGGGAAAACAACGGTGCTTGTAACCGCGGTTGCAAGGATTGTTTACTTTACGAAAAGTGCTTTTTAATGCAGTTGTCTGTTGGTTTGGGTTGACACTTTGGGTGGGGCTCGCAACTTAATACCAGCGAGATGTTCTGGATAGATATCTCAAGGTGGATGATTAGTAGTAGATGCAGTTGGATTTCGGTCTACTTATTTTGGCGTACTGCCCGTGATTTTGAGCCTCTTCCTTTCTTTTGTAGCATAGTTAGCATTGCGGTGCGTTCATAATCCTGTCAATTGCCCTTCTGTAATTTGTTCACCTCGCATAGCAGTTTTATCGTCTTTTGGGAGAGAGACATCACTAGTGAACATCACGTATCCCGGTCCATATCCTCATTACTGTTTCCACGCTCATTTACTTTTCTGCTTTTACTTTTAGTTGCTATCATTATCCCTTGTGTTTGATCCTTTGTGAACAGAAAGACCGGAGAGATTGACAACCTCTCTGAAGTTCGTTGGGAACAAAGTTATTTGTGTCTGTGTGCAGGTCCGCGTCAGTTACGCCGCTGACACCTACTTATCATCTCTGGAGTCCTACTGGAGACAAACCTTGGTATCTTTACTGAGGGAAATTTGTTGTTGTGCTACATCACGCCTTCCACTTGGGGCTCACCAACGAAGGGCGAGAAGACTACACCCGTCAACTCTCGCGCCATCAAGCAAATTTCTGGCGCCGTTGCCGGGGACTCCGAGTGCTAAGATAGGGGAGTTGCACACTAACCTTTACCTTTGTTTTTTAGTCTTGTTAGTTTACCTTTCAGTTTTTACTTTTGTGTCCCTTATCAAAAATATCAAAAATACCTACAAATGCTATCTTCACCATGGGTGTGGAACCACCCAAATATGGTAGGATGGACATGTTTCACTTGGCTCGTCTTCGATCAATTTGTGCTCGCGCTAAAAACCCAACCGACTTGGTTGAGGGAAAATCATTGGATGAGCATGCTCATTATACGCGGCACCGCCTATCTCAGAAAGGGAAACACTTATGAGACCAAATACAAACTTCTTATTGCTATGCCGAGTGTTTATGCCACATTTATGATTTTACTTGTTGCTCTAATATAGAGCGTAAACACCTTCCTTTCCAATGTGAGTTTAATGAAAATGAGATCCTATCTTCTTATGCCAAAGGTGTTTATGATTACTTTGATGTTGAAAAGATTGAAGAGTTTGTTGCTTTTAAAGGTGCTTATGAGATTGCTTCTTTGATTGAAAAGTATTACGATACTATTCACAAGTCTGAAAAATTTGATGTTCTTGCTTATTGCTTTGAGAATTATACTTCCAATGCTTATATTGAGGATTTTAAAAATAGAATGCTTTCTGCCCAAGAAGAGGCTAATGATTGCTATGAAGAGGAATCTTATGATTCCGAGGACTCACTTGATACTTCCCTTTCTGATGATTTTGATACTTGCTTTGTTGATGGCCATGATGCCACTATGGATGATGCCTACGAAGATGAACTTTCTATAGTTCTTTATGTTAAGCATGAAATTATTGTTGTTGCACCCACACTTGATTGCCTTATTATCCTTTTGAAATCTCCAACTATTCCGGAGAATTTTGCTCTTATCAAGGCTCAATGTGATGGGTTGCATCTATCTTATCATCCTAAAAACCGTGTTGAAAACAATACACGTGTGCTTGTAGGTCATGAACAACATGATTTATGTGATAGTTATATTCTTGATGTTGTTCATGATACTACTGAAAATTATTTCGAGAGAGGGAAGTTTGGTTGTAGAAACTTCCATATTACTAAAATACCTCTCTTCGTGTTGAAAGTTTTGAAGTTGTTCTTTTTCCACCTTCCTATGCATGTCACTTTGTGCTTCTTTGATTTATTTTCTTACAAGATGCCTATGCATAGGAAGTGGGTTAGGCTTAAATGTGTTTCATATTTTCTTCTTGATGCTCTCTTTTGCTTCAAATTCTTATTCTTATGAGAGCATCTTCTATAATTTTAATGCCTAGCTTAAAGGCATAAAAGAAAGCGCTTTCGGGAGGCAGCCCGCAACGAATTTAGGTTTCTTTTTTATTTTTGTTGTGCCTTGATGTTTTTTACTACTGTAGCAACATCATTGTATCTTTATTTTTCAGCTTTGTGCCAAGTTATAGCCTCTTATGATAAGGGAAGCAAAAGTTGTGACGTGCTGTTCAAAAAACAGATTCTGTCCCTTGACAGAAAAATTCGAATCAAATCACCAGATCATCTTTTTGATTTGAATTTTTTTTACAGAATGCTCTATACAATTGTGAAACTTCCGCATGTTCTGATTTTTTTGATTTGAGTTGCAGAAGTGCCCCTAAAAAATTCTTTACTACCTGTTGTTCTGTTTTTCACAGATTCTGCCACGTTTTGTCTCTCCTAACTTTTGCAAACCTTAAGCTTGCTTTTTCTTTGCAAAAACTTTTTGGCACTCTTGAGAAACAGTAGATCTTCAATAATATCTTTATATACAGTGGGGAAAAATTATTTTATTAAGGGTACTAACCTCTCTAATCAGCTTATGATGAGTTATTTATAAAGGGAGTTTTCAAGTGTGCGATGGAAGATGATGAAAGAAGATCCAGGAGTGTCAAGCGCTCAAGCTTGGGGATGCCCCCATGCATCCCCAATAAATATTCAAGGAGACTCAAGTGTATAAGCTTGGGGATGCCCCCATGCATCCCCTTCTCCATCAACAATCATCAGTTCGTCCTTCGTTTCACTATATTTTTATCACTTCATGCGTTATGTGCTATGCTTGGAGCGTCTCGCTCTTAGGTTTTATTTTTAGTTTTCTTTAGCTTTGCTTGTTGTTCATAAAAAGTTAGATCCCGTCTTCCTTTGTGTGGGAGAGAAACACGCTCCACTTTCAAAATCTAGAACACATCATATGATTTTTCCTGCCTATCTTTTTCCTGTTGTGTGTTCTTTATCTTTTCGTAGCTACTGCCATGTTTAGTTTTAGTCTTAGTTTGTCTTTATAAAGAGCCTTGGCTTTTGTTTAGTCTGTTGCTGGAACTCTTTTTAGTATTCATGTTTATCTTGTTAAAGAGAGTTGGTTGTTGCACTGAGTTGTGTCTTGTCTTGAAAGTAGGTAATTGAGGTTGCTATTTAATTCTAGTAGTAACTTGCAATAGTTTTGAGGTATTGTTGTGAGTAATGTTTGAACTTTTGGTGTCAAGAGCTCTAGCCTATTAGTGATAGGTGTCGTATTTTGGGCAATCCGTGTGTATTTTCAAAACCTACAAAACTAGTTGAGAACTCTAGCTACTAGATGGATCACTAATCTTTGGAGGGATCGAATATTAGAGAACACTCACGTACCATGAGTCGAGGATGCGCAAGGATAACCAAACCCCCATACACTCCTCCTCGGGGTACTTGTCTCTTTGTGAACCTCCTTTTTAGATTGAGAGTTACCGATAATAAGTGCATGAGTTCTTCGGACTAATGTAAGTATTGAAAGTTGACACTTCCACCTTCCCATATTTTGCTAGCCTCTCCCGTGCCGTGCATTGCCTTCTTCTCACTCCGAGAGTTGGTGTCCACCTTCGCCGGTACATCCAAAGCCTTGGCATGATACGCTCTGTCATCATAAACCTCCTTATATCTTTCCTCAAAACAGCCACCATACCTACCTATCAAGGCATTTCCATAGCCTTTCCGAGATATATTGCCATGCAACATCCACCTCTTCATGACTTGATCTTCATGTCATACATGTTCCTGCTACACTGGAAGCGACATACACTGCAAACATCATGATAGTTACATCTTCTTTATGATTTTGAGTACCTTGTAAAGTGTGATAGATCTCCTTTACCTTCTTGTAAAATAGAGTGTTGCCCTTAAGTGAGGAAAAGATCCCAAAGTGGACACAATAAAAGATCCCAAAGAGGACAAATGAGAGTTAATTAGAAAGAACCATTGAGGCCACAAAAAATACAAAAAAATAGCAAAAAGAGAAAAAGAAATAAAAAGAGAGAAAGGGCAACACTACTATCCTTTTGAGAGATCCACACTAGTACTCCCTTTATATCCTTGTACTCCATAGAGATGATCATTATGCATATAGCTATGTGGGGACCTTCACACTATAGAACTTGGCTTGCATATTCCAAGGATGAGCCTCCTCAAACGAGCTCTTGGTCTTCATGAGTGAGCAAGTTAGATGCACCCCCACTAGTTCCATTGGAGAGCTTCCTAGCTCGTATGTGCATCCTTTGCATGGCAATCCCTACTCCTCACATCATATCTATTATTTGGCATCTATTGCCTATGATTGTCCTCATTGATGTGAGCCTTTCTCATCCTTTTTGTCTTCCTCCTCCGCACTTCTCTCTTTGCCATCCTAAGTGTCAACTCTCGTGCTTACGCTCATCCATTGCATGAGTGCTCAAAATATTGAAAAAGGAGTGGATCAAATTGACTCGTACCTGACTAGTGGTCTGGGGACGAGTCAAGATAAGATTCCAGAAAAAGACCGAGTGTGAAACTTTAGTAGATTGAGTTCTCAACAAATAAATTGTTTTTCTCGTATTCCCTATCCCCCTCCTTGCACGCAAACACCATTTGGAGACATTCGAGTCATGGACAGCGAGAGCTCTTGCACCTAATGTTCTTTTGTTACTTGTTTCAATGCTAATATAGAATCTTGCTTGTTATGACTTGAATTGAGTTTCTAACCTTGATTGCTTTACTTTTCAAAGTTCTTATATGGTTGCTAGCATGTCACCACAGAAATTATGCCGTTATCATTTACCTACTCGAGGACGAGCAGGAATTAAGCTTGGGGATGTTGATACGTCCAAAACGTATCTATAATTTCTGCTTGCTCCATGCATGTTTTGTGTGATATTGCTATGATCTAGATACATTTTCATACACTTTTTATCATATTTGGACTAACCTCTTAACTCAGTGCACCACAGTGCCAGGTCCTGTTTTCTGGTGTTTTTCTATTTCAGTTTTCCCCCATATAAAAAGTGCCAGAAAAATTCCGGGAAAAATATAGGAAAAATCAGCGTACAGGAAGCTTCGCGAAGACCCCGAGTGGGGCCATAGGGGAGCCAGGGGTGGCCCAGACGGCCACCCGGCGCGGCCCCACCCCTGGCCGCGCCAGGGGGGAGCCTGGGGCCCCTGGTCCACCTCTGGCTGCCCCCCTTCGCCTATATATTCTCCGTCACGGGAAACTTCCAGAGAGAGAACCTGACGGGGATCAACCCCGGCAAATCCCATGGTCAGGGACCCTGGGTTAGTCATGAGAGGCGCAGGTTGGACGATAACTCGTCGGCAAACAAGGAGGCTTGCTTCTGCTCGATATTATTGATTGGGAAGATGCGTTTACAGAGGAAGCCAAGGCTGGAGTTCTCAGGGCTAGGGTTACAGGTGAGGTTCGATGTCTTTGGTGTCGCCCCTCCTAGCCCTTATATAGCGGGCTAGGTCTCGGGGAGCTCATCTACGTGTACAGGTAAACTTTCCTAACCCTAGCTTGCTCCGTACGGCAGGTCTCCGCACCTTCCTTGTGAGTCGAGGACCTCTACGTCGGTGCCATCCAGTGGGCCGGGGTCGTATCTCCATGGGCCTTCTGCCTTCATGGACACCAGGTAGGCTCATCCGTAGGAGTCGTGGGGTCACCCCCTCGTCAGTAGCCCCCGAGTGCCTGGGGGACTCGAAGAGTCACGCAGGGACTCAAGTACATTCATTTGTCGTTTATTGATATGCACGGTTCATCCGTGGGTCGCTGGCAGTCTGGTGGCCATGAAAAAACCTGATTCGAGGGATGCTAAGCTGAAAGGGCCCAAGGAGTCGACGGATCGAGCCTTGGTGAATTGCACTAGGGCAAATACCAACGTAGCCCAATCAAACCCACGTCCCTCGACATGAGCTTGGAACACTGGTGTCGAGCAAAAGTCCGGCCGCTTTAGGTCTTACGGTGTTCATTTGCCGCCAGTAATGTGTGTAGCCTAAGGCGCGTCCGCCCGGCTTATCAATCATGCTCTGCGCATGGGAAAGGTTGGGAGTGAAATTGCTCTTCGGCAAGTCCCAGCCCGGCCGTACTTCGTAGCGGGGTCTTACCTACACGCTAATCTTGCGTGGCATCTGGACACAGTGTATCGTGTTCCAGGAATTGTGTGTTTTTGAGGCGCGGAGCCTTATAGCATTGCACCCGCTTGGAACAAAACATCAAGCGAGCTGTTCACTCATTTACCCGAGGAGCTTTGATTCGAGTGCTCAGTCAGGGGGTTATTCGCGAGTAATCACTCGAATGCCACTTCGGCTTTTCAGGTGAGGGAGCACCTGAGACTCTTAGCGCCGTATGGTCTTGGCGAGTGCTTGTTTATCTTACGTCGGGTTGAGGGAGCACCCGAGACTCTCATGAGTGCGAGTGTTCACTCGAGCACGTGGCTGGCGTTTAGGTGAGGGAGCACCCGAAACTCTTATGATGTATGCTCCCGATGGGAGTAAGATTTTTTCTTCCTTCGGGGAAAAGATCTGAAAAGATGGAATCTTTTGGGCCTTGATGGTGTACCGAGTACTCCTTGCTGTGATATGACGTTGGCGTGGTCTTCTGCAATTTGTTTGACCGCTGTGGTCTATCGTGTGAGGTGACTTGGCGCTGTCCCGCCGAAATTTTCTCGTCGCGCGATCATGGTCCTCTTTTTGCGCGCGTAGTGGGCGGTGTTGTTACTACGCCGGTTGGATATTCCATGCTTTTGGCCTCTGTAGCGGATCGTGGCACATTTATTGGGCGAAAAGGTTGGTCGGTGGCCCTTCTTTCCAGGTTCTTGCGTTAAATACCATGCGGCCGGGTGAATTGTAAGTTTCATCCAGCCGTTGCCTTCCTCCGCTTTCTCTGTTTTCCTTCGTGTTCCTGCGCCTTCATCTGTTCTCCTCTGCGTGCTGCTGTGAGATCTATGTCCAAGCGCTCTCGAGCTGCTATTGAGTCGGCCAAGATGTCCGGCAAGTGGGAGCGGTCCTCATTCGGCGCTGAAGATCTGGATGCGCTGGTTGCTGATGGCATGGTGGTGGCCGGCGATGCTCGTCTTCCTGGCGATGAGTCGATTCCAGCACCGGCGGCGGACGAGCGGGTATGCTTCCAAGCTTTCTTCCATCGTGGTTTTGCTCTTCCGCTGCATCCTTTCGTTCGGGGCTTGCTTTATTCCTATCGGGTCCAGTTGCATGACCTTACTCCCAATGGGATTTTGCACATTGCATGTTTCATCACTCTTTGTGAGGCCTTCCTGGGGATTTATCCCCATTGGGGACTTTGGAGACGTCTTTTTAATGTAAAAAGGACGAACTGTGAGTACGCTGTGGGTCGAGTGGCTATCTCCATTGGGGATAAACACTCATACTTTGACTTGGAGAAGATCGATTCCGTTAGCGGCTGGCAGAGAGGCTGGTTTTATCTGAAGGATCCCTTCATTGTTGGTTAGCAATTTGGTCTTGCTTCTTTCAATCCGGGCACGCGAGTTGTCAGACAGCCTTCGTGGTCTCATTCTTTGACCGAGGTGGAGTCGTCTGAAATGATTCCATTTTTGGAGAGGATTTCTGTGCTGGAGGATATTTTGACTGGTGGTCAACTTATCTCTGTTTTTGTGGGGCGGCGAGTTCAACCGTTGCAGCATCGAGACCGACCTATGTGGCAGTATGAGGGACTCGATGACTCGACGAGATGCTCGCCTGAAGAGCTAGAACCTGATGACTTGCTGGATCGTATTCATCATGTGTCCAAGTGCTCTAGTGTTTCCGAGATGTGCCTTGTCCTTCCATATGCTTCTGATCATCTTCCGCCGCCGGTTGGTGCCCATGTTCCTTCGTTTGTATGGACGAGTACCTAGTTTTGTTTTGTTGTTGACATTGCTTGTTTTGTAGGGTCGTGCTCCAGTTCCGTGTAATCCTCCGCAGCCGGAAGACGCCGATATTCGTGAAGAGCCTGATGCTTCCGCAGCTGAGAATGCTGCGCCGACTACTAATGCTGAGGTTGTGCTGGTGGAGACCGGAGATAGTGAGGATTCGAGTCCCTTCTGTGTGAAGCGGTCACGCCCCTTGGATGCAGAAGATCATGCCGCTTTAGGTGATGTTGTCCCTTCTGCTGCTCCTTTTGCTGGGCCTTCTCCTTCGGCTGTTGCTTCGGCCCTTCCTCCCAAGAGGGCCAGGCTTGGTAGGTTGGGGCGCCCTCGTGGCGCGCGTGTTGGGTAAGATTCTACTGAATTAATGCCCGGTTCTTTTTCCTTGATCTTGCTACTGATAAGCTTTATTTTGTAGTGTTGCGCCTGCTTCGACTGCTTCATGCACCAGCGCGGCTGCTACTGATCTGAAATCGACGAGCTCTGGGGCAGCGGCCAGGCGTCCTGAAGACCACTCGACTGCCGCTGGTCAATCTGGGCCGGCGGCGGCTCCTTCCGTTTCGACTGCGGGTGTTGTTACCGGCGTGTTTCCTTCTGGTGTGCCTGGTGCTACTGCTCCTGAGCCTAGGTCGACTGGGCTTTGTCCTCCATTCTTTGGCCGTGTTGATCTGGCGATTGAAGACAAAGCTCGTGCTTTGATCATGTCTCCAAACTGGTAAGATGATTCATGTCTGTGTTGCTTCATCGTCGGGGGCACGGCAGTGCTCCCGATGGGAATAGCCCCAGAGGCTAGAAGTAACTGTTTGCAGTTGCTTGTAGCCTTGTCTTTAATTAACACCTGATTGCCTGGTTCTTGCAGCCTGTTTTCCAACACTGTGAGCGTTTGGTTCTTGAATCTGAGCGTTGGCAACGGGCCCATGAGTCTGCCCAAGATGCCTTATCTGTTATGGATGGTGAGCTTTATTCTTTTTAGCTCTTTGATCTTTTGGGTACTTCATCTTTTGTTCTGAGTGCTGTCTTTGACTCGCAGGTCGTCGCTAGGCTGCCGAGAAACAAGCCGAAAAGGCGGAGAGGACTGTTTCTGTTCTTGAGGCTGCCTTGGCTTCCAAGGAGGCGGAGTTGCATGGTCAACATGAGGAGCTGGTTCACCTTAGACAGACTGAGGATGCGCGTGCGCAGGTGGAGGCAGTCGAGGGCAGACGTCTTCGCGCCTTGGCGGGCTCTCTAGTGTGTAAGTTTGGTGTTCGACTATTGTTGTTTCCACTGTTTGCCCTTGGTGACGTTTCTTTGTTTTGGTGCAGCTGCTGTGGGTTCGAAACCGATGGAGGCTGCTGCGTCGGGGTCTGGAGTTCTCCAAGGTGCTGTTGATGCTGTGGCGGGTGCTGTTGCAGTGGTCGAGGACGTCTGCCCCGGGCTTCCAATGTTGTGGGTCTTGCGCACGAGCACCTTATGTCGGAAGGTACGAATGTGCCTGATGGGCTGGGTGCTCGGGTCGCTGCTTTCGGCCCTGATGGAAAAGATATGGTGGAGCTGGTGGCGGAGAGCGTGGTGAGTGGTTCTTCCACGGCCCTGGTCGTCCTTATGGGGCATGGGGTTTCCTTTGACGATTCCTTGGTTGAGACCATTCCGTGCTATTCTGGTGAGCAGGACGACCGAGCCGATAGGCTGGCTCGTCGCCTGTAGCAAGTTGTAGATGCTCAGGGTCCCCCTGCCGTAGGTGAGGGGGAGGCATAGTAGTGATTTCACCGTTTGGAGATTTTTTTCTGTAATTCCTGACTCTGTTGTGACGGTTGATCTTTTGCAACTTCTATCTGAATGTCTGTTTGGCTGTTCCTCTTGTTGTTTTTGATTTGTTTTGTTCGTCCTGCGGTAGGCCGCTCCTGGCCCCTTCGTCCATGGAGTTCGCTAAAGGATGGTGCTCGCGAGGGTGCATACGAGTCCGTTTGCTTGCGGCTGAAGGACACCGAGCGTGATATTGTCCGACTGAAGGGGTCCGTGGCCGTTCAGCGTACTCGGCGTGAGCGTGTCGAGTCCGTGGTTGAGGGCCTTGCTTCGTGGGTGGTGAAGTTTTCTGACCTCCTGCGGGGTGAGTCTTGCCTCTGTTTGGTTGCTTAATTCCGTTTGGTGGGTTTTCGCCATCTCTGTCTTGATCGTAGTTCTTGACTTTCGAAGTGCTGGCAGGGCGGACTCGGGATGAGGAGAGGGTCGTTCAGTCAGAGATGTCGCGGCTTGATGATCCTAGTGTTCAGGCGAGCAATCCCTTTTGGGCGGATGGGGATCGTGCTCGAGCGTTTGTGCTGCTTCGTCGCCGAGTTGAGCGGGTACCGGAAGCTCTCGGCTACTGCCAACGTGTGTTGGGTGGTATCCATGTTGAGTTCTATCCGTTGGAGGTAGTTCCTTCGTCCCTTGAGAGGCTTTGTCGCATGTTTTCTCAGCCTGCCGAGTTGCGCCGAGTGATGGACCACCAAATTCGTGCCGGAGCCTGAGCTGCTTTGAGCTTGGTCCATAGTCATTGGCCAGGGGTGGATTTTGCTCAGGTGGTGGCGGGTCCTCCAGGTGGTAGGGATCACCCAATGAATGAGCATTACGTGGCTGTAGATAGGCATGCGCTCCAAGTTGTGAGGCGAGTTTGCGAAGAAAACGACCGCCATCTTGGTGCACTTATTAAGGCGAAGTTGGAGCCTAAAGATTAGGTGCTTCCCTTTGTTGTATATGCTTCTTCTTGGTTGTATATATCATCTGTATTTGCAGTTGCATGTGGTGTCTCCGGGGGTGGCTGCTTCGGCGAGCCCCCGAGTGCTGAATTTATTTTTCGCGATTGCGGAGGACGCGTCGGGGGGTGGCTACTTCGGCGAGCCCCCGAGTGTCGAGTTAGTTTGCCGCGATTACGGAGGACGCGTCGGGGGGTGGCTACTTTTGGCGAGCCCCCGAGTGTCGAGTTGGTTTGCCGCGATTGCGGAGGACGCGTCGGGGGTAGCTACTTTTGGCGAGCCCACGAGTGTCGAGTTAGTTTGCCGCGATTGCGGAGGACGCGTCGGGGGATGGCTGCTGAGGCGAGCCCCCGAGTGCCGAGTTGGTTTGCCACGATTGCGGAGGACACGTCGGGGGGTGGCTACTTTTGGCGAGCCCCCGAGTGTCGAGTTAGTTTGCCGCGATTGCGGAGGACGCGTCGGGGGGTGGCTACTTTTGGTGAGCCCCCGAGTGTCGAGTTAGTTTGCCGCGATTGCGGAGGACGCGTCGGGGGTGGCTGCTGTGGCGAGCCCCCGAGTGCCGAGTTGGTTTGCCGTGATTGCGGAGGACGCGTCGGGGGGGTGGCTACTTTTGGCGAGCCCCCGGGTGTCGAGTAATTTTGTGGAAAAATATTTATGAAATATCTTTCCTGCTGTTCCTTTACAAATATGAAGAGGGTAGGTTCCCTTGAGAGTGGTGATGTAGTGGCTCTACGGGCCTGGTAGCTTTGTCTCCCACTTCTGGGTTTCTTCGGGCGATGTTCCTTTCCTCCTACGGGAGCGCTTCTTCCGTGTGTCCCGTGGTTCTGATGTCTTGGTGTGCGACGAATTCTTCTGCTATCTTGTGGAATTCTTTGTCGCAGCGGTCGGATCTGACGAAACTGTCGCTGATTGTGATGACCCCGTCTGGGCCTGGCATCTTTATCTTGAGGTAGGCGTAGTGGGGTACGGCCATGAAGCGAGCGAAAGCTGGCCGCCTGAGGATTGCGTGGTATTGCGACTTCCAATCGACCACTTCGAAGTCGAGTGTTTCCTTGCGGAAGTTCGTCGCGTTCCCGAAGACTACCTCCAAGCTTATCCTCCCGAGGGGGTAAACTGCTTTTCCTGGTACGATCCTGTGGAAGGTTGTGCCTGAGGATTTGAGTGCGTTGTTTTGGATGAGCATGTCGTCGAGTGTTCGGGTGAAGATGATGTTGATCCCGCTGCCTCCATCCATGAATACTCGCGACATGTCGTAATTTCCGATTCTGGCCTCGAGTACCAGCGCGGCGTGCCCTGGTTGGGGTACGACTCGTGGGTGGTCGTCCCGGGAGAAGGAGATTTCTGTCTCCGACCCACGCAGGTACTGTGGGACGGCCGGGTGTGCGGAGGTTGCCAGGAAGACTTGTCTGGTGACTTGTTTTTGCTGCCTGTTGGAAGGTCTGCCTTCTTGTATCATGTAGATCCTCCCGTGGGCTTCTGGGTATTGGTTTTCTTCTTCCGTCGTCCTTTGCCATTCCTGGATGGAGGCCACCTGTCTTGTTGGCAGAGGGGGGGCTGGTGGTGCGCCGTGGGCGACTGGCCCAACTGCTATGCTTGCGAGTAGTCGTGCTACTGCAACCAAGGAGCGGCTTTTCTCTTCGGCCAACTCGTTGAAGCTTCGACAGTTCCTGAGGGTGTGGGATGATTTGAGCTCTCCTCGCTCGTTTCTGAATCCGTGTAAAGAGCACGGTCCATCGAGTTGTTCTTTGGCGGAGCGGAATGTGCGAGTGCCGTCGCGTGGCTGTCTTGTCCTCCATTCTCGTCTTTGAGCCTGGGGCTCGTCTTCTGGGTTGTCTCGGCGCTGTGGTCTGTTGTCATCATGGTGCCTGCCGTTCCGGTCGTCTGAGAAACCGGGGGCGACCATGTCAGGTCCTCTATCGTTGTAGAAGTTCCGTCTGGGTCGCTTCCTTCTTCTGTCGTCTCCCCTATCTCCGTTGTAGTCGTGGTCATACTCTGATCGTGCGGTGTCGGTTTCTGTTTCGTTACGAACGGAATCTTCTCCGTCCGCCCAGCTGTTGGCTAGTTCTAGCAGCCGTGCGAGTGTTCGGACTTTCATCTGTCCGAGCTGCTCTTTGAATTCAACGCGCTGAAGACGTCGCCTGAATGCGTCGATCGCACTCTCGTCCGAGATATCTTCCACTGAATTCTTGAGTATCGTCCATCGCTGGATGTATGCTCGCAGGGCCTCCCTTGTTCCTTGTTTGCATGCCCGCAGCTCCTCGAGTGAGGCTGGTCGCTTGTATGTCGATTTGAAGTTTTCTATGACGGCTCCTCGGAACCGGCTCCAGGAGCTGATGGATCCGCGCCGAAGATTCTTCAGCCAGTGTCGAGCGGAGCTCTTGAGCATGAGTTGTACGTACTGCATCGCCGTGATATTGGTCCCTCTTTGAAACTTGACTGTTGTTAGGTAGTCATCGATCCATGCCTTCGGATCCTCGAGTCTGTTGTACTTTAGAGTCGTGGAGTTCAGTTTGAACCCGTTGGGCATGCGCGTCTCACGTATGGCACGTGTGAAGCAGAGTGCTCCACATGGCTCGATTTCCTCGTCGGAAGTCTCTTCCTCCGAGTACTCCTCGCGTGTTGCGCGTCTTCGCCTGCTGCGGTTGACTCTGTTCTGCGTGATGTCGTCTCGCGCGTCTTGCCGAGTGCTGCGGCGTCTGCCGTTGTCATCGCTGTCGTGTTTCTTGTGCTTGTCGAAGCGCCTGCGTCTGTCATCATTGTTGTCGTTGTCGTCGTCGTCGTCTGGCGAACTGGGGTCCCTGTCCGATGTCCGCTCGCGTGTCTGACGCTTTCCGCTGGATTTTTTTAGGTACCGAGGCGTCGATGGCGTCCTTCATTATCTGCAGAGCTATGGAAGTGTAGCGATCCGTTTTGCCCTTTCTGCTTTTCTGGGCACGGGACAGGTAGTCTTGGGCGCTTATGAGTGCTTCCGCCGGAGTGAGAGGCTCCTCTTCGTCGTCGTCTTCCTCTGACCTGAAATCATCTTCCAGTTTCCGTACTACTCTTGCCCTTTCTGTTTTCCGCAGGTTGTTGAGTTTTGATCTATTGCGGATGGGGGAGTCGTGACCTGGCGAGTCACTTCTGGGAGATTGTCTGCGGCTGCTTTTCCTTTCGGGTTCCGCTTTGGCTTGCTTCTCCATGGCTAGGCGCCACTGTCTCGTCTGCTTTGTTAGCTCACCCGCTAGCTTGTTGTATGCCCTTAGCTCGTCTCTTGTGGCGTTTGATGGTAGTAACCCGCCGCGGGCGACTGCTTCTTTTACCATTGCCATCAATTCCTTGGACAAGTATATTTTTTCTTTGGATGATTCGCCCGCTGCTGCAACCGGGGTTTGCTGCCTGTTGCGCGATGGCTCGCTGCCTTGGCCAGGTGCTTGCTGTTTGTTGCTTGGCAGCTGACTGCTTTTTTGATTGCTTGGTCCTTGATCCACCGGAACTTTCTTTAATATGGTCCCCGGTTCTCCTAGCTGTACGACCATCTGACTGGTGTGGCCAGGGCCAGCCGCCCTGTTGGTGGTTAGGGTGTCTTGTCGAGTGTCCGGGTCGTCGGCTCGGCCGTTGTTACCTGACGTTGATGTGCTGACTTCTGCCATGAACACCTGCGATGGTGCCCTTGCCGTTTCCTTGCCGATGCGTGCGATCGTGCTTCTCCATGCTGGGGCCTCACTCGAGCGGTCACGAGTAGCGTGGAGCCGCAAGTTGGGTGCGTAGCTACAACCGCCAGATGGATCGTCCGTGCGGGCGGCGTCCTCTATGGTCGTTGCTGTAGATGTTGCTGCGGGCGCACGGGTGTCGTCGATGAGCCGGAGGGTACCCCAGTGGTTGATGTAGATCTGGTACTCTCCGAAGATCAGATTGATGCCGGAGCGTAGGTCGGTGAAGACTGGTTTGAGGGCTAGGAGGTGGGCCGTGAATCCGAGGGTCTCGAACAGGTTGGATCTTGCCGGAGCCGCCGAGTCGATGAGTGCTGGTGGTGATGAGGCCGCCGAGATCGCGTTCCCAACCTGCGCGGTTCCCACAGACGGCGCCAATTGACGGGGATCAACCCCGGCAAATCCCATGGTCAGGGACCCTGGGTTAGTCATGAGAGGCGCAGGTTGGACGATAACTCGTCGGCAAACAAGGAGGCTTGCTCCTGCTCAATATTATTGATTGGGAAGATGCGTTTCCAGAGGAAGCCAAGGCTGGAGTGCTCAGGGCTAGGGTTACAGGTGAGGTTCGATGTCTTTGGTGTCGCCCCTCCTAGCCCTTATATAGCGGGCTAGGTCTCGGGGAGCTCATCTACGTGTACAGGTAAACTTTCCTAACCCTAGCTTGCTCCGTACGGCAGGTCTCCGCACCTTCCTTGTGAATCGAGGACCTCTACGTCGGTGCCATCCAGTGGGCTGGGGTCGTATCTCCATGGGCCTTCTGCCTTCATGGACACCAGGTAGGCTCATCCGTAGGAGTCGTGGGGTCACCCCCTCGTCAGAACCCTTTTTCACGATCTCTCCTCTGTTCCATCGCCGCCGCGCTTCCGAGATCGGGAGCACCAGAAGACCTCTTCCCGGCACCCTGCCGGAGGGAGGACCGACCTCCGGGAGTCTCCTCTCCACCATGGATGCTCCCCGGATGTCTCGTGAGTATTTTTCCTTGGACCATGTGTCTGTGATCAGTAGCTATGTGATGTTCTCCTCCCCTCTTTGTTCTTCATGGTTTAGACCTCGTGAGCTGCCCTACATGATCGAGGCACTTTTGTAATCTTTCTGCTGTTGCTATTCTGAGTTTGATGGGATCTGATGGATTATGATATTATGTTCAGATTGTGATTGAGTAATATATTTGGTTTTTATCTCTTATATTTTTGTTCCTAAGTAATTCTTGCATGTTCTCCGTTGCTGTTTATTGCTTTGGACAAGTAGTAGGTAGTAACCCCAAGAGGGAACGTTATGCTCGATTGTGGGTTCATGCCCCCCGATGACACGCTTGAGTGACAGAAAAATGAGTCTAGGGGATGTGATGTTGCCACAAGGGGGAAAACAACGGTGCTTGTAACCGCGGTTGCAAGGATTGTTTACTTTACGCAAAGTGCTTTTTAATGCAGTTGTATGTTGCTTTGGGTTTACACTTTGGGTGGGGCTCGCAACTTAATACCAGCGAGATGTTCTGGATAGATATCTCAAGGTGGATGATTAGTAGTAGATGCAGTTGGCTTTCGGTCTACTTATTTTGGCGTACTGCCCGTGCTTTTGAGCCTCTTCCATTCTTTTGTAGCATAGTTAGCATTGCGGTGCGTTCATAATCCTGTCAATTGCCCTTCTGTAATTTGTTCACCTCGCATTGCAGTTTTATCGTCTTTTGGGAGAGAGACATCACTAGTGAACATCACGTATCCCGGTCCATATCCTCATTACTGTTTCCACGCTCATTTACTTTTCTGCTTTTATTTTCAGTTGCTATCATTATCCCTTGTGTTTGATCATTTGTGAACAACAAGACTGGAGAGATTGACAACCTCTCTGAACTTCGTTGGGAACAAAGTTATTTGTGTATGTGTGCAGGTCCGCGTCAGTTGCGCCGCTGACACCTACTTATCATCTCTGGAGTCCTACTGGAGACAAACCTTGGTATCTTTACTGAGGGAAATTTGCTGTTGTGCTACATCACGCCTTCCACTTGGGGCTCACCAACGAAGGGCGAGAAGACTACACCCGTCAACTCTCACGCCATCACTTGTCAACAACAGCAGCATAGCAACTTTGGAGCTCAACATATCTATGACCAGGAATGTAAACATGACAATGCAATACATGTAATGGAAGTAGACATGATGCTTAACAGTATGCAAAAATAATCTATGCAATAGGCCTCATGGATGTGTCACAATCACCAATCAAAGTTGCAACAAAATAATAACATCAGCAATTTCCAGAGATTAACAACAGTTAACAGTCTGATGCCCACTTCAACACAGATTAACAACATCAAGATGGCCTCAAACCAAAATGCTCACAAAAGATGGATTGAAGTACATACAATTCTAAGCAATTTTCCTTTTGGGCGCAACGTGATCCGAGCTACGGTTTGATCACAAATTACGTCGCAAAAACAACATTAGCAATACAATTTACAGGACTTAGCAAAAAAATAAAAAAGGCAGAGAGAAAGAAAAAAATAACGTGGCCTCACCCCTAATGGGCCAAGCCCATCTGGCCGAAGGTGGCGGTGGCGTGTTGCGGCTCGCCCATGGCGAGGGGAAGGCCGTGGGCCACTGCAGGGAGGCCGGCCCACGCGCGCTTGGCAGACCGACTGGGCTCGTCGGCCCAGCAGGCGACGACAGCGGCTGGAGGAGGCGGCTCGGGCCGTGGAGGAGGCGGTCGGCCGATCAACGGCGGCATGGCTCGCCGGCCGGTGGCGGGAAGGCGGCGCAGGCAGGTGCGGTCGACGGATCCGGGCGCAGCCTCGCCGGATCCATGAGGTGGCGGAGGCAGCGACCTTCGAGGCGCCGACGGCGAGGTCAACAGGGCGGCGCGAGCACCCCGGTGTCGCGGCTATGGCGGGCGGCGCGGTCCCTGCGCAGAGGAGGATGGAGAGAAGGGGAGGAAGAAGGGCGCGGCGCGGCGGCGCGGCTGCGCGGTGGTGCCCTCGGGCTGGAGAGAGAGGAGAGAGAGAGAGGTGGAGGCTAGGGTTTGGATTTTGGGGATAAAACTGCGAAAATGGGGCAATTTTTGGGGCAAAGTGGAGGGGGTGGCTGCAATATTTGGCTAGGGGAAACCCTAGAGAGGGGTGGGAGTGTGGTGGTCTTTATATAGCCCAGGTGGCTGGTAGTTTGCAAAAACATTCCCGGTTTTATTCTCGCGCGCGCGGTGTTTACGTTTCTGACCGCCGGGGGTCCGCAGGACCTCCGATTCGGGTAAAACTTCGAACTGCGCGATCAGCGCGTCGAGACGGCGGCGTTCACCTCGTGCTGGAACCGTTTCGAGAACACTTTCCGGCGCGCTATAAAAATAACCCGTTTAATTATTAAACGGGGTTTTTCATTCCGTTGGTTGCGGCTGGTCTCGTGCTGTTTTCGCGACGGTGATCGGGTGAAACCCGGTGTCGCAAAGGTCGAGTGTTAGGGTGGCAAGGGTCGGTCTCCGTCCGATACGAGATAAGAGGGGGGGAAATAATCGCCGATCGATAAATTGGGGATGCAAACACCGCAAACAAATCAGACAATCAAACAATTCACACCGAAAACATTTTTTTTAATTTTTGTGAAATCTGGGCTGTTACACTTCTCCTCCCTAGCTATAATGAGAGCATTAGTGATATGCTCCGTGAAGGCAAGATTAAGTGTGCTAGTGTGGGGATCTCTAGACATTCTTTGTAAAAAGGTGACAACTTCTGAGAGACTACAATTATCAAAATCAATTTTATCATTATTAAGCAGAATTGTAGTGTCATAATCTTTGTTTGAATTGCTCTCTATTATAAGAGTTTGGACGTCTTCCCAAGTTTGGGGACGTGTGGGAGCAACTTTAAACAGAGGCTCATACTTCTTTCCTAAAAGACCATGACACGGGCATAACTCTCCATCAAAACTAACATAATCACAAGGTCTATTACTTTTGTAGACCCCGGCAGTGGTAATGGGCGTAATGGAAGAGGGGAAGTACTCATTCCACTTAGTGTTTTCAGTGGAACCCATAGCAGCAGCAAGCGAGGTAACAATTTTTTTGATTTTTTATAAGGGACACTAAAGCAAAAACTGAAAGGTAAACTAACAAGACTAAAAAGCAAAGATAAAAGATAGTGTGCAACTCCCCTATCTTGAAGAGTGGAGTCCCCGGCAACGGCGCCAGAAATAAGCTTTGATGGCTTCTCGCCCCTCGTTGGTTACCCAAAGTGGAAGGTTGAGATGTAGACAACAACAAATTTCCCTCGGTGAAGATACCAAGGTTTGTCTCCAGTAGGACTCCGACAACGGCAGGAAGGTGAAAACGGCGCCAGCAATTAGGCAGTTGATGTGGACCTGCACACACAACAGATAACTTTGCTCCCAATGAGTACAGAGAGGTTGTCAATCCCTCCGGCCTTGTTGTTTACAAAGGATCAAACGCACGGGATAATAATGATAGCGATAGCAACAGAAAAGGAAATAAAGCACAAAATAAATAGCGGGTGTAAACAGTGGTGGAAATATGGACCGGGGTCCCATGATGTTCACTAGTGATGTCTCTCTCCCAAAAGACGATAAAATAGCCATGCAAGGTAAACAAATTACAGCTGGGCAATTGACAGGATTATGTGTGCAAACCAATGGTAACTATGCTACAAAGAAAGGAAGAGGCTCAAAAGCTTGGGCGGTACGCCAAGAGAAGTAGACCGAAATACATCTGCATCTACCTACTAATCGTCCACCTTGAGATATCTATCCAGAACATCTCGCTGGTATTAAGTTGCGAATCCCATCCAAAGTGTAAACTCAAAGCAACAGACAACTGCATTAAAGAACTTTGCGTAAAGTAAACAATCCTTGCACCCGCAAGTACAAGCACCATTGTTTTCTCCCTTGTGGCAACAACACATCCCCTAGACACATGTTTCTGTCACTCAAGCTAGTCATCAGGGGGCATGAACCCACAATCATGCATAACGCTCCCTCTTGGAGTTACTACCTACTACTTGGCCAAAGCAATAAACAGCAACGGAGAACATGCAAGAATTACTCAAGGACATAAATATAAAAGAGGAGAATCAAATATATTACTCAAACACAATCTGAACATAGTCTCATAATCCATCAGATCCCAGCAAACTCAGCATAGCAACAGCAGAAAGATTACATATGTGCCTCGATCATGTAGGGCAGCTCACGAGGTCTAAACCATGAAGAACAAAGAGGGGAGGAGAACATCACATAGCTACTGATCATGGACCCATGGTCCAAGGTGGACTACTCACGGTTCATCCGGGAAGCATCCATGGTGGTGGAGAAGTTCCTGGAGGTGGTTCCTCCCTCCGGTAGGGTGCCGGGAAGAGGGCTCCTGGTGCTCCCGATCTTGGAAGCGCTGCGGCGGCGGAACAAAGGAGAGATCGCGAAAAGGGGTTCTGTCCTCGAGGGTTTCGGGACAAGAGAGATACATAGGTGAAGGGGGACAACCAGAGGTGGACCAGGGGCCCTAGGTGCCCCCCTGGCACGGCCTAGGGGGTGGCCGCGCCAGGTGGCCGCCTGGGCCACCCCTGACTCCCCTCGGGCCCCACTTTGGCTCTTCCCGAAGCTTCCTGTACACTGATTTTTCCTATATTTTCCCCGGATTTTTTCTGGCACTTTAAGTAATGAGAAAACTTGAAATACAAAAACAGCAGAAAACAGGAACTGGCACTGGGGTGCACCGAGTTAATAGGTTAGTCCAAATATGATCAAAAGTGTATGGAAGTGCATCAATATCATAGCAATATCACACAAAAAATGCATGGAGCAAGCAGACATTATAGATACGTTTTGGACGTATCAGCCCTCCAGCTCGAGCTCCCCTCCTGGCCTGGGCGCGAACGAGCATGGCCCCTCTAGGGTTTGACCCGCCGCCCTCGGCCATTCACTCCCCGCCTCAGTCAACTGAGCCGCCGTCCTGCCTCACGCCGAGACCTTCTGCGCCGCCTTCTTCCCCGACGAAGGTGAGCACTTCACCGCCCAAAGCGGTCGTCGTCCCTACCTCTCGTCCAATGCTTCATCTTGCATATCTCTTCATCTGCAGATTGAGCTCAAATCTCCCTTGTATTCGTGTCTATAGGCCGTGGAACGCACCGACGCTGCTGACATTGCTCGCCGCCGTGGCTGGACCCTTCTGCTCGTAGCGGCCTGTCTCCTGGGGTAAACCCGTCTCGCCTTCCTTCCTCGCGTATTTTAATTTGATCTGATCTGAAGGAATTAGCCGTGGAGCCGGGTTTTACTCTTGGGCACTAAAGCTTGCCGTGTCTTGCCAGTTTACCCGACTCGGTGGAGCAAAATGCCGGACCGGAGAGGCAACACCCTGCTCGAGGACCTGCCAGAGGACATCATGAACATGATACTCATCCGATTGACGTCCAAGGCCATCTGCCGCTGTCGTGTTGTCTGCACCGCGTGGCACAGTGCCACATCCACACCTGAATTCAAGCTCGAACACCGCCGCCGCCATCCTGTGCTCCCTATTGTCGATGGGCAGGGACGGCCCAACAGTTATGCAATCTTGGGTGACGTCGGTGCTGGCACCTCAAATCAAGAGCTCTGGCCCTTCCTCGGGGATGTCAGACACCGTTTCAAGAATATCCTCAAAGGCTCATGTGGTGGCTTCTTCATTATCTACCTTTCCACGCGATCCCACTTCGCCATATGCAACCATGTCACCCACAAGTATGTTGTCCTACCGCAACCTGAAGGGCAATTCAACAACGTAATTGGTTTCTACCACCACCATCCAACTGAAGAATATAGGGTGCTTTGGGTCTCACATTCACATGACTTGTCTACATTCTACTTACACGTCCTTACAGTGGGATCCGACAAGCCAAGGGGCATCAGAGTCGGAATTCAAAATGTCTCATCACCTTTCGTGGAACATAGGTTAATGAGTGAGTTGTGCTTTTCATGCGACCGTGCACCACTGGTCCACCACCATGATAGCCTGCACTGGTGTCTTTATGGTACCAGTGACATTACCGGAGGGCGTGGAGACATTATTGTGTTCGACACAAAAGCTGAGTCATTCCACTAGATGTGCAATCCTGCCCAGCAATGACCTAATAGAAAGTTGTTTGACATGAAAGGGAAGCTTGCTTTCTGGGCTGGCTGATACGGTGAGGATCTCTCACTCCTCGTTGGTTACCCCAAGTGGAAGGTGAGATGTAGCGTAGCAGCAAATTTCCCTCGGTGAAGATACCAAGGTTATCGAACCAGTAGGAATCCAAGAGATACAAGAAGGTGTCATGGCGCTTGACGTGGACCTGCACACAGATACAGATAACTTTGCTCCCAACGAGTACAGAGGAGTTGTCAATTCCTCCGGCCTTGTCGTTTACAAAGGATTAACGCAAAAGATAATAATGATAGTGATGACACTTGGAAAGTAAACTAAGGATGTAAACGGTGATGGCACCGCAATGCTAACTATGCTGCAAAGAAAGGAAGGGCTCAAAAGCAATGGGCAGTACGCCAAGGTAAGTAGACCTAAATCCATCTGCATCTACTACGAATCATCCACCTTGAGATATCTATCCAGAACATCTCGCTGGTATTAAGTTGCGAATCCCACCCAAAGTGTAAATCCAAAGCAACAGACAACTGCATTAAAAGAACTTTGCGTAAAGTAAACAATCCTTGCATCCGCGGATACAAGCACCGTTGTTTTATCCCTGGTGGCAACAGCACATCCCCTTGTCTCATGTTTCTGTCACTCAAGCTAGACATCAAGGGGTTGAACCCACAATCAAGCTTAACGCTCCCTCTTGGAGTTGCAACAAATCACTTGGCCAAAGTAAAATACGGCAACGGAGAACATGCAAGAATTTACTCAAGAACAAAATATAAAAGAGAAGAACCAAATATATTACTCATCACAATCTGAACATAGTCTCATAATCCATCAGATCCCAACAAACTCAGCATAGCAACGGCAAGAAAATTAGAAAGGTGCCTCGATCATGTGAGGCAGCTCACGAGGTATTGAAAGTGGAGGCACAAAGGGGGGAGAGATAGATCACATAAGTACTGGTCACGGACCCATGGTCCAAGGGAAACTACTCACAATACATATGGGAGGCGTCCATGGCTATGGATGGTCTCCCGAAGGGGGTAGCTTCTCCCGGCAGGGTGCCGGAGCAGCTTCTCCAGGCAGCCCCGATCTAGAAACGGAGATGGCGGCGGTACAGAGGCGAGATCGCAAAAAAGGAGTTCCTCCCAGGGGTTTCCGTCACGGGGGGTAAATATAGGCGAAGGGGGGCACCGAGAGGGGCCACAGGGCAGCCAGGAGGTTCCCTGGCGCGGCCTAGGGTGGGGCCGCACCAGGGACCCTTCTAGAGTCCCTGTGGTGGGCCCCCTTCCCTCCTTTGGTGTTTCCGGAAGCTTCCGTGTCACTGATTTTTTATCTGATTTTTCCGGATTTTTTGGAGCACTTTTAATGGCCGGAAAACCTGAAATACAAAAACAGCAGAAAATAGCAACTGGCAGCTGGGTGCACTGGGTTAATAGATTAGTCCAAATATGCTAAAAAGTGTATGAAAGTTCAAGCAAATCATGGCAAAGTCACACAAAACATGCATGGAGCAAGCAGAAATTATAGATACGTTTGGGACGTATCAACATCCCCAAGCTTAATTCCTGCTCGTCCTCGAGTAGGTAAATGATAACAAGCATAATTTCTGTGGTGACATGCCACACAACCATAAAAGGACTTTTAAGTAAAGCAATCAAAGCATGCAATTCAATTCAAGTCTTAACAAGCAAGAGTCTATATTACCATTGACACAAGCAACAAAAGAACAAAAAGTGCAAGAGCTCTCGCTGTACGTGACTCGAATGTCTCCAGATGGTGTTTGCGTGCAAGCAGAGGATAGGGAAATACGAGATAAAAAAAGTAATTGTTGAGAACAACTATCTACTAAGGTTTCACACTTAGTCTCCTTTGGATTCTTATCTTGACTCGTCCCCAGACCACTAGCCAGGTACAAGTCAAACTGGTCCACTCCCTTTCGATATTTTGAGCACTCATGATTTGGATGAGCGTGAGCAAGAAAGTTGACACCTAAAAGGCGAAACAGAAAGAAGGTGGAGAAGGAAGACAAAAAAGGTGTGAAAGGCTCACATCAATGAGAACAATCATAGGCGAGAGAAGGCCATATGATAGATATGATGTGAGGAGTAGGGATTGCCATGCAAACGGATGCACATGTGAGCTAACAGCTCTCCAAGGGAACTAGTGGGGGTGCATCTAACTTGCTTGCTCAAGAAGACCTAGAGCTCGTTTGAGGAGGCTCATCATTGGAATATACAAGCCAAGTTCTATAGTGTGAAGGTCCCCACATAGCTATATGCATGATGATGATCTCTATGGAGTACAAGGGATATAGGATGAAGTACTAGTGTGGATCTCTCAAAAGGAATAGTAGTGTGCCCCCTTCTCTCTTTTTATGTGTCTTTTTCTCTTTTTTCTATTTTTTGTATTTTTTGGTGGCCTCAATGACTCTTTCTATTTAACTCTCATTTGTCCTCTTTGAGATCTTTTGATTTTGTCCTCTTTGGGATCTTTTCCTCACTTAGGGGCAACACTCTATATTTAACAAGAATATAGGAGATCTTTCACACTTTACAAAGGTACTCACCTAAAGAAGATATAACTATCATGATGCAAATGTATGCTTCTTCCAGGATAGCAGGAACATGTATGACATGAAGATCAAGTCATGAGAAGATGGATGTTGCATGGCAATGTATCTCGGAAAGGCTATGGAAATGCCTTGTAGGTAGGTATGGTGGCTGTTTTGAGGAAAGATATAAGGAGGCTTATGATGACAGAGCGTATCATGCCAAGGGTTTGGATGCACCGGCGAAGTATGCGCCAACTCTCAAGGTGAGAAAGGGCAATGCACGGTACCGAAGAGGCTAGAAAAAGTATAGGTGGGTGGAAGTGTCAACTTTTGAATACTCACATTAGTCCGAAGAACTCATGCACTTATTATCGGTAACTCTCAATCTAATCAGGAGGTTCTCAAAGAGACAAGTACCTCGAGGAGGAGTGTATGGGGGTTTGGTTATCCTTGCACATCCTCGACTCATGGTACGTGAGTGTACTCTAATATTCGAACCCTCCAGAGGTTAGTGATCCATCTAGTAGCTAGAGTTCTCAACAGGGGTTTTTGGTTTTCGAAAAACACACGGATTTCCCAAAATACGACATCTATCACTAATAGGCTCGAGCTCTTGACACCAAAAGTTCAAACATTACTCTAGTCAATACCTCAAAACTATTGCAAGTTACTACTACAAAGAGAAAAGCAACTTCAACTACCTACTTCTAGTCAAGACACAAAACTCAGTGCAACAGGCAAACTCTCTAACAAGATAAAACATGAAACCTATAGAAAGTTCAACCTAAAACAAAAGAAAAGCTCTAGAAAAAATAAATCACTACACTAAACAGAGCAGCAGCTAAGAAAAGAAAAAGAACAACTCACAGCTAAAAGAATAAGCAAGCAAATCCTATGAGGAGTTATAATTCAAGCGGAGCGTGTATCTCTCCCACACAAAAGAGTAAGTAAGCTGAGATCTAACTTGTTACTACAGCAAAAAAATCAAAATAAAACTAAAAACAAAACCTAAGAGCGAGACGCTCCAAGAATAGCACATAACGCATGAAGTGATAAAAATATAGTGCAACGAGAGACGAACTAATAATTGTTGATGAAGAAGGGGATGCACGGGGGCATCCCCAAGCTTAGACGTTTGAGTCTCCTTGAACATTTATTGGGGGTGCACATGGTCATCCCCAAGCTTGAGCGTTTGACACTCCAAAATCTTATTTCATCATCTTCCATCGCACACTTGAAAACTCCCTTCATACATAACTCATTGTAGACTGATTAGAGAGGTTAGTACTCTAATAAAATAATTTTTCATCTACTGGAAATAAAGATAAACTTGTAGAGATACTGTTTCCCAAGATTTCCAAAAGGTTTTTGCAAAGAAAAATCAAGCTTAAGGTTTGCAAAAGTAGAGAGAGACAAAACGTGGCAGAATCTGTGAAAAACAGAACAGCAGATAGAAAAGAATTTTTTAGGGGTACTTCTGCAGCTCAAATAAAAAAACTCAGAACATACGGAAGTTTCATAATTGTATAGAGAACGCTGTGTAAAAATTTCAGCTCAAAAATATGAACTGGGATTTTTTCATGATTTTTCTAGTCACGAGGACAGAATCTGTTTTCTGGGCAGCATGTCACAGCTTTTACTTCCCTTGCCGTATGAGGCTATAAAAGGCACAAAGCTTAAAAAGTAAAGATACAATGATGTTGCTACAGTATTAACAATCATCAAGACCACTAAGAACAGAAGAAAAGCAAAAAGAAAAACCTAAATTCGTTGCGGGCTGCCTCCCGAAAGCGCTTCTTTAGAGCCATTAGCTAGGCTTAAAGATTATAAAAGATGCTCTCACAAGAGAATGGGAATTTTAGCAAAAGAGAGCATCAAGAAGCAAATTTGAAACACATTTAAGCCTAACCCACTTCCTATGCCTAGGAATCTTGTAAGAAAATAAATCAAAGAAGCACAAAGAGACAAGCATAGGAAGGTGGAACAAGAACATCTTCAAAACTTTCAACATAAAGAGAGGAGTTTTAGTAATATGGAAGTTTCTACAACCAAACTTCCATCTCTAAAAATAATTTTCAGTAGTATCATGAACAACATCAAGAATATAACTATCACATAAATCATGTTGTTCATGAATTGCAAGCACACGTGTATAGTTTTCAACACTGTCTTTAGGATTATAAGATAAATGCAACCCATCACATTGAGCCTTGATAAGAGCAAAGTTCTCCAAAATACGAGTTGGAGATTTCAAAAAGATAATAGGACAATCAAGTGTGGGTGAAATAGCAAAAATTTCATGCTTAACATGAGGAACTATAGCAAGTTCATCTCCGTAAGCATCATCCATAGTGGCATCACGGCCATAAGCATAGAAGGCATCAACTTCATCAAAAAGGGATATTTCAAAAGAATCCATAGGATCATAACACTCATATAAGGTAAGATTCAAAGAGTTACTCTCATTAGAAGGTAGACATGGATGGATCCATTCTTCCTCCTTTTGTTCGTCACTCTCCTCCTCTTTTTCATCCAAGGAGCTTTCAGTTTCAGCAATTTCTTCTTCCACAGAGTCCTGCAAAACATTAGTCTCTTCCTTTGGAGGATAGATTCTCTCAAGATGATCAGTAATATAGTAATTTGCATCGTAATTTTCCAAACAATAGTTAAGTATAGCAAGACTCTCAGATTTGTAAGGGGCATCATCAATATTTTTAAGAAGAGAAGTAATTTCATAGGCACCCTTATAAGCAACAAATTCTTCTATTGGCTCTGCATCATAAAAATCATAATTTCCCTTAGCATAAGAAGCTAAGGTTTCATCATCATTGTACTCACATTGGAAAGCAAGGTGTTTATGCCTCATAAAGCAACAAGATACATCCCTGCAGAAAGATATATTATATATTGAGCACAAGTTTCTAGCATACTCATACAACTGATGTATTTGTTTCCATAAGTGTATCCCCTTTTGAGACAAGCGATGTTCCTTGTACCACTTTTGTTGATCCTCGGTGAATCTTCCATGCCAATAAGATCTAGTTTCAAAGAAGTCAGACATTGATTGGCAAGTAAGGAACTACACATACTATTTTTTTGGATTTTTGATATAAGACACAAAGATAAAAACTAAAGGGTAACTAACAAGACTAAAAATCAAAGATAAAAGATAGTGTGCCACTCCCCTATCTTGTAGACTGGAGTCCCCGGCAACGGCGCCAGAAATTGGCTTGATACGGTGAGGATCTCTCACTCCTCGTTGGTTACCCCAAGTGGAAGGTGAGATGTAGCATAGCAGCAAATTTCCCTCGGTGAAGATACCAAGGTTATCGAACCAGTAGGACTCCAAGAGATACAAGAAGGTGTCACGGCGCTTGACGTGGACCTGCACACAGATACAGATAACTTTGCTCCCAATGAGTACAAAGGAGTTGTCAATTCCTCCGGCCTTGCTGTTTAAAAAGGATTAACGCAAAAGATAATAATGATAGTGATAACAACTGGAAAGTAAACTAAGGATGTAAACAGTGATATGAAGATGGAACGGGGTCCCGTGATTTTCACTAGTGATGTCTCTCTCCCAAAAGACGATAAAAGTGCTAGCGAGGTAAACAAATCATAGTTGGGCAATTGACAGGATTATGAAGGCACCGCAATGCTAACTATGCTGCAAAGAAAGGAAGGGCTCAAAAGCAATGGGCAGTACGCCAAGGTAAGTAGACCGAAATCCATCTGCATATACTAAGAATCATCCACCTTGAGATATCTATCCAGAACATCTCGTTGGTATTAAGTTGTGAATCCCACCCAAAGTGTAAATCCAAAGCAACAGACAACTGCATTAAAAGAACTTTGCGTAAAGTAAACAATACTTGCATCCGCGGATACAAGCACCGTTGTTTTATCCCTGGTGGCAACATCACATCCCCTAGTCTCATGTTTCTGTCACTCAAGCTAGACATCAAGGGGTTGAACCCACAATCAAGCATAACGCTCCCTCTTGGAGTTGCAACAAATCACTTGGCCAAAGTAAAATACGGCAACAGAGAACATGCAAGAATTTACTCAAGAACAAAATATAAAAGAGAAGAACCAAATATATTACTCATCACAATCTGAATATAGTCTCATAATCCATCAGATCCCAACAAACTCAGCATAGCAACGGCAGAAAATTACAAAGGTGCCTCGATCATGTGAGGCAGCTCACGAGGTCTCGAAAGTGGAGGCACAAAGGGGGGAGAGATAGATCACATAACTACTGGTCACGGACCCATGGTCCAAGGGAAACTACTCACGGTACATACGGGAGGCGTCCATGACTATGGATGGTCTCCCGGAGGGGGTAGCTTCTCCCGGCAGGGTGCCGGAGCAGCTTCTCCAGGCAGCCCCGATCTAGAAACGGCGGTGGCGGCGGTACAGAGGCGAGATCGCGAAAAAGGAGTTCCTCCCAGGGGTTTCCGTCACGGGGGGTAAATATAGGCAAAGGGGGGCACCGAGAGGGGCCACAGGGCAGCCAGGAGGCTCCCTGGCGCGGCCGGACCCTTCTAGAGTCCCTGTGGTTGCCCCCTTCCCTCCTTTGGTGTTTCCGGAAGCTTCCGTGTCGCTGATTTTTTATCTGATTTTTCCGGATTTTTTGGAGCACTTTTAATGGCCGGAAAACCTGAAATACAAAAACAGCAGAAAACAGCAACTGGCAGCTGGGTGCACTGGGTTAATAGATTAATCCAAATATGCTCAAAAGTGTATGAAAGTTCAAGCAAATCATGGCAAAGTCACACAAAACATGCATGGAGCAAGCAGAAATTATAGATACGTTTGGGACGTATCACTGGCTCGACTCCTTGTTTCACCACTATGAATGTTTGGGTGATGCAAGATTACGAGGCTGGAGTCTGGGCTTTCAAGTACCGGATTGAACTGTCAACGGTGGAGGCATCTCGGCGACTTTATTTAAGTTCATACAAAAAGAAAAAGAAAAAACCACTTGATTCATTGGTGCAGTCGTTTAATGATATGGATGTACTAAACAAGCGGGAGCTGCTGATCAGGTTCATTGACAAATATGTGTTGCGCTGTGACATTGATGGCAAGTTCTTAGGTTTGGCTAACATTGGAAAGAGTCAATACTGTATGTCGCTTACTCAGCAGCGCTTCCAAGAGAGCATTCTTCCAATTCCGTCCCATGAGATGCAAGGATAAGACGAGGAGGCTTGGTTCTCCACAGGGTGTGCCTAAATGTTCAAAGCTCCTGGTTTTCTTTACCCTGGGATTTAAATCATGGCTTTTGTTCTTAGTTCTTCTTACTTGTCAGAACTAGCAGTATAATATATCATTTTGGATGGTTGCAGTAGCACCTTCCGATGTCATAATTTGGTGCTTATTAGAATGCCTTGAAAATTCTGTTAATGTTCTGAACGATGGTATATCAGTCTATGGTATTATACCTTATTGTTACTATTCCTCCCTGCCTCTCAAATTTACTTAAGTTCTTGCATGGTTAGGAGAGAACTATGTTCTCTTTGGCTGTTAATCTGATCTCTGCAATTCAATGTGATATTTTGTCTTGAGTTGTTAGGTTTCACCATCTTGTTTTATCAGGCATACAGTTGTGTGAATTACGGAATTCAATTATCACCGTTTTGGAGAACTAACCTTGGTGCTTTGTTTCCTGTTGTTGTTTGTGTCCAGGGTTTTATGTTTTTCTTAGTAGAAATGAGTACTAAGTATGTTGTTTCTTGGTTTATCTTTCTCCGGATAAAATATTTATAACTTAATTACATGTTGTTGATACGTCCCAAACGTATCTATAATTTCTGCTTGCTCCATGCATGTTTTGCTTGAACTTTCATACATGTGAGAACCCGGAAATAATATCCAGACCCTCCTGTGTTTAACTGTCAACCCCAGGATCATTGTTGACAACACAGCGAAATGCTATCATTGCAGAATACATAAATGTATTACAAGTAGCATAAGTTGCCATAAGGCATACATATAAATTTATTACAATCAGAAAACAACGGAAAGTAAAAATGCGTAGCGACTCCATCTTAGCCACAGGCAGTCGATGTAGTCCACGTGACCTCACTCCTACGGATCGCCATAGTAGTCATAATCATCAGCTTCGTCTTCATGGAACTCTGTTCAAAAAAATTATTGCCATGAGTACATTTCGTACTCAACATGCCTCCCGGGAAAGTCCCTAATAACTACATGAGGCTTCAAAGGAAGGTTGTATGGTTCTTTTGCAGAAAAGCTAATTTTGTTTGAAAAACATAATAGTTTGATAAAGCGGTTTTAGATGAAAACAACATTTTCTCCATCATAACTTTCAACAAGGTGAGGATCCTCGATCCACTCACATCCTTCATAGGTTCCAAGAATAGGGGCAAAGAGGGAATAAGCAAGACAGGTTCCCGTATGTCAAGAAAGATTCATGTGTCGTCCATGACCGTGGACACGGCTATTCGAATAGTTTTACACTCTGCAGAGGTTGTACCCTTTACCCACACGACACAATCTCGTCTTGATGCCACCAGCCGTCGCTGGCGTAGTACACTGTTTTGTATACCGGCAGGGAGATTCTGACGAGGTCTTTCATTAGACCCACCCTTACTATGACATGCCCACTAGGTTTCACAAGGTAGTAACCGCAGTTCACAGTCCTTGCCCCCTTTTGTGCCGAGGTTCTCCTCGCAAGGTGGCAATCCCATCTGCGGTACGGCGATGACCATAATAAGGATGAACTAACTAATTAACCAAGCCAGTGCCCATATAGCATGTGGTTGTACGGTTGTCACAATCTTCAAATCCAAGACTTATTGGGCCTCATGCGGCATGGACGACGGATTGCCCCCTTCACCTCGTGAAGGGCAGCCAATCGCTCCTTCAATCCTTGATCCAGCTGTCGCCCGCGCCAGTATTTAGATGGTAAGTTTCACCCAGAGTAGAAGAGAGTAGAGGAAGTCAAAATGGCCAACCGGCCTAGCTTAGCAAGCTCAGTAACAAGTTTCAAGTGTTAATGACCCTAAGATCATTCAGATAAGCACCTATAGAATAATTAGCATGGCTAAGCATTTCTACTCTACTAGATTACTATATAGTTCTACTCAGGTGTCAAGTAAATAGGAGACAAGCGGATCAGGGTAATGTGTCAATCGACATGCTAGCTACAAGATAAAATAGAATGCATATAGTAGTTACAAAATACAATGCAATTTTGTAAAACATAGGATAAACATGATCAAAGAGGGAGGCATGCCTTCGTTGTTGAGTCCATCTTCGGTAACCTGAGTCTTTCCATATCCAATATCGTCACTCCCTACTCGTCATAACGATAGCAAATGAAAACAAATAAATACCAAAGCAAAAGTAAATCCAAATAACATTCCAAATAAATCAAGGTTGGATGGATAGCAAGATATTGATCAAGATGAATATTTCAAGATGGGGTTGCATGATAGACAAGGTGAGAGAGATGATTCAGTGAGAGACATGGTTTAGATTGATATGGCTTAAGAAGGCTCGACGATCAAGACTATCGTTCTAATAAGAACTATGATACTAGCAGCTAGTAGTGCTCACTACACATCTTGACTAACTATATAGGAAACCATTATATAACCAAGACAATGCAACCAATACACATGGAATAGAACCATCCATCCTATGCATGTTAACTACACAATCATAGCATAGCATGACGAAGGTAATAGTTAACCACAAATAAATATGTAGATGTTTCTAAATATTTATAATGGTTAAAATCAAACATAATCAAAGATTAACCATAACAACTACTAGCAAACATTTCTAAAACAAGAGTCAACCCAATACCATGGTGAAACATAATTAAACAAATAAATACTAAGACATGTATCATACAAGGCATGTGAACAATGAATCATAGAGATGTCTTATCTAATAACACAAGCATCAAACAGATGAGTTATCATGAGAAGATACTAAACTAGTACATGCTTTTACAATAAGAAACCACAAATATCCAATAACAATTCAACTAGCTATAAGATTACATCCACATACTTGAAATAATATACCAAGCTATGCACACTAAACCATATTATTCTAATCATGTGATGAACTATTGCAACACATATCGAACACTCATAATACTAACATGAGTAGATAATCATCCATAAAAAGTACACAAACTAGGTACTCAACTAACACACATGGAGCATAATTAAACACTACTTAGGCATACCACAAATCAAGATATAATTCTAAGCATGGAGATAATCACCACACAAGCAAGATGTTATGGTACCAAAGCAATACATCTCATAACTACATCATAAGTTCATTGAGAAAGACTTGAACCTCAATATCAAACAAGGAATTATTACACTGTACTACCATGCTATGTAACATATAAGCACAAGGGTCAAAGCATACAAGCATCTAAGCAAATAATAATAGATCATGGAATTAACCACATAGGCAATGCCCTATTCTAACATGAATAAACATGATGACATGCATTTCTATATAGTACATCCTACACCTGCAAAACATAATTCCTTGTTTGATATTGGTAGTTATGCATCTCGGATCCTCCTTTTATAGACTGTGGAGGGAGATCGAAAGGTCAATGCCAACTTATGGTATTTGGTGCACCAGTTTCTACTGAGAGATTAAGGCAATTATGCATGAGGAAAATGGCCTGAATGGATTCGTTGGTTAATAGGGAGTAACTTTCGTGTTGGTGGAAAGTTGAATTGATGATTGTAACGAGGAAAAAGTCTGAAATAAACCTTGAACTTGTACACAAAATTCAAATCAAATCCTGAACTTTGAATCCCGGTTGTTTGTACCCTAAACTATTAAATCCCGGTCTAAATTAAACCCTGTAGCTGTTTGGCGCACCGGGAATTAGAGAATCCCGGTCGAGATGGTTTGCTAGACATAAAAAATGAATCGGGTCAGCCCATTAACACAGTTACTTGCGCTCGCTCTTCTTTATTTTTTATTTTTTATTTTTTGTATTATTTTATTTCGTTCTCTTTTTCTGTTTTATTTCATTTCATATTATTTAATCTTCTTCTTCCTTTTTTTGCAATAGATAAATGCATTTATTGTGACAACTTTAAAACATATTTGCACTCCAAAAATTTAAAAAATTTAAAAATATTCGCATTCAATTTTTTAAAAATCTTAAAACAAGTTTGCACCTAAAAATGTTTGCTCTGCTCAAATTTTTATTTTCTTTCTCTTTTTTATTCTTTCTTGCATTACTTTTGAAAGATGTTTGCATTAAAAATAAAAATTTAAAAATGTGCGTACTTAAACATTTCTTTGAGTGTGATTTGTTAAACCGAGAATTGATAAGATTTTATAAAATAGATCAAAGGGTACACCAAACGTAAGCTTCAAATGTGCGCAGGGTTCGAACACGCGACCTCTCGCGCAGGGTTCGAACACGCGACCTCTGTGATACAATGTATGAGGACCGACCACCAAGCCACAGATTTTTTTGTGTTATATAGCAATGCCGAGTTAATATAATGATTCAAAATGATGTAGACGGTGAAGCCCACTGCGCTGCTTTCTTAATTTTTTTTGTACTGTTATTTTCAAAAATTATTTATAAAATGTATAAAAATAAATATTTTTATTTTATGTTATTTATAAAATATGTTTGAACAACGAATTTAATTGTATATTACCTATTATATATATATATATATATATATTGCCTATAAAATAAAATAAAATATACTGTAACCAATTTTATTTTATATTGCCTATAAAATATACATGTGTATATTACCTATTTTTATATATTGTATATACGAGTAACAAATTTTATTTTATATTGCCTATAAAATATACAAAAATTATATAGACGAGTGACGAATTTTATTGAATGTTTGTTGGATACCGAGATCATGTATTTAAAAATGTTTAGAAAACATAAATTTAAAAAAAATGTACATAATACATTTAAAAATATAGATAGTTTGTCAAAAATATTTTATATGTGCGCAAAAGATGTGTTTTAGGTACTGAGAAAAAATAGACATGTGTACACAAATAAAATAGGTTGCCGAGAAAGGAAAAAATAAAATAAAAAATAATATGAAAAAATCAAGAAGAAACCATAGTATAAGGAAGAAAAAAATCCAGAAGAAAATTGATAGAAAACCAAAGAAAAAATGAAAATTTAAAAAGAAAAAAAAAAGAAGAGTGCATGTGAGCGACTGCGCTAATGGGCTGGCCCAATTCAGCAAATACCGGTTAAATCCTGTCAAGTTTTAAAATAGACCGGGATTGAAGAGTTCAGTGTGCTGATTTCAGGGATTGAAAGTTCAGGGTTTGATTTAGCTTTTACCTATAAATTCAAGGTTTATTTTAGACTTTTTCCTTGTAATGATCACTAAAGAAGAGGAAGAGATGAAGGCAGCCATGAACGCATATGTTCTCTAACGTGTGTTCGTGTGAGGGTGGGAGGAGGAAGACAACGCTTAGCTGGATCTCTCGCTGGGATGGGCCGGCCCAAGTGAGAAGAGAGAAGAGAAAAAAATAGATTTAGCCTGAGAAAAATAGAGAAGAAGAGAGGTGCCAAATTGGGCTAGCCCAATTCAGTTTGGAGGTAAAAAAACAAATATGCGGTTGAACCTACAAGAATGGAAAATGTTGAGCAAGTAAATTTTGCCTAGAGTTTACGAGAGAAAATGAATTAGATTTTTCTGAAAGAAAAATCTAAAATAAAAGAAAAGACGAACAAACAATTTTTTTTAAATAAAGTTCCAAAATACAAATGTGCATAATTTAATATGCCAAAGACAAAAAAAGAATATTAGATGAAAAGAGAACAATAAAACTCAAAATCTAATTTAGGTTGGCATTAATTCAAATTAAACTCTCCAAAATTATGAAAACTCAATTTAAGATTTTAATAACCAAATAAAATAAACGAAATTTTCTGGCCCTACTTTTTGGAAAACGTTTTCTTAAACATTCCGAACATCGGGATGTTACAATACACTTTTGAACCTATTTGGACTAACCTATTAACTCAGTGCACCCAGTTGCCAGTTTCTGTTTTCTGTTGTTTTTGTATTTCAGGTTTTCCAGCCATTAAAAGTGCTCCAAAAGTTCCGGGAAAAATATATAAAAAATCAGTGCAACAGAAGCTTCCGGAATCACCAAGAGAGGGAAGGGGGCCACCACCAGGCAGCCAGGAGGGCAGGTGGCGCGGCCCCAGGGACCCTCCTGACTGCCTCGTGGGTCTCCTCGATGCCCCCCTTTGCCTATATTTACCCCTCGGGGTAGAAACCCCTAATATCGATCTCTTTCTCGCGAACTCCCCTCTGTACCGCCGCCGCCGCCGTTTCAAGATCGGGGCTACCTGGAGAAGCTGCCCCGGCACCCTGGCAGAAGGAGGAACCCCCTTCGGGAGACCATCCATAGCCATGGACGCCTCCCGGATGTACCGTGAGTAGTTTCCCTTGGACCATGGGTGTCGGGGGATTGGTACCCGGGTAGGCTAACCCAAGCGGAAGCAAGCTTTCAAGACAAGGATGGGCCGATTGGGCTGCAGCTGGGCCGAGCTAGGCAGAGGTACGGCCGATTGCTCTAAGGCAATCGACCATACCAAGTGCCGGCAGTCGGCCCAGGCGCAATCGGTCCACCCTTTTGTTCATTGAAGACGATCGTCCGATTGGCCTGCTGCTGGACCGAGGTCGTTTCCTAGAAGACCGATTGCCCAGAGCAATCGGCCTTACGCAGGAACCACCAGCCGGTCCAGGCTCAATCGGAGCTACCTGACACCCAGTCGGGGGTATGATTACGAGGTCATAAATGCCATATCCCGAGATATCTGGGTGGCAGGAAGGCCAAGTCACATCGAGGATTTCCGGGAGATACGATGTCGACCTCTCCGCCGATTCCGCGGACAGGCCGACAAGACCGTACCTCATAGCTCCACTGTTTATCACTAGACCCTACAAGGTAGCAGCATGGGCCGCCGCTCGTAGGCTCCGGATCACCCGGATAGGAGCAGTCGGTGGGCCCAGGCCGATTAGAGGTTGACAGCTGGGCCCATTCGGCACTGAAGTTACCGAAGTACCCTGGACTCACACTATAAGAGCCAGGGTACCCCTCCTGCGCGAGGGACGCCACACCTGAGATCTCATTAACTCTTTCTCCTTTCAGTTCATTCACTGCCCGTAGTCACTCCTCAGGGAAGCAGGAGAAGACCTTGCCCACGGCGGCGGTTTACTCCTTCCCCTGAGAAGATAGAAGAGCAGTTATTGTAGTTCCTTCATTGATATATAAGAGACAAGCAGGAGTAGGGGTGTTATCTCTCCGGAGAGCCCCGAACCTGGGTACACCGTGGTGTCTTCACCGTGCTTGTGCCCAACCCGATTCCGGCACCATCGACATTCCCTCCCTCGTGTCTTCCCCTCACTTTAGCCATCCCCATGGCATCTGCCGTCACATATCGACGACAGTTGGCGCCCACCGTGGGGCAGACCGAGGCGTCGACTGGAGTCAAGATCCGGACGGGATCAACCTCTGCATCGGGCGGTAGCCATGCCTCTGGCCTGATTCTAAGGCGTGGGGCAATCGACTATGTGGTGGACTACTCGGCGCGGTACAAGGAAGGAGCTCCCTTGCCGCCCGGGGTGTCGCTGCAGGTGGGAAGTCACCGTCTCTTCATCGGTGCCTTCCCTGAGGCATATCCAAGAGACATCCGAGTTTTCTCATGTGCTACAGACCCTCTCTTGACCAGGGGCTGCGCCGCAGCACCTGGCCAAGGGGAGGGCCGACTGCACGCTGCAGTCATGATGGCGGGAGCGTCGTCCTCGACCAATCGGGACCCGGCAAGCGCAGCAAGGAAGGCAAAGGAAGTGGCTGATGCAGCAGAGCGAATCGGCACCAGTGCGTTGCGGGATGTGTTGTACACGCCCGTGAACAGGAATGGTGATCCGGAGCAAGTGCATACCGAGCTGGAAACGGCACGGCTTGCACTGGCTCGCAGGGCTGAGCAAGTGCTGGCTGAGGAGCGTCGGCTGGGAGCCATCACTCGGGAATACAACGCAGCGCATGCAGGACCGCGCCGGCCGATTGAGCCCGCAGTCCTGGAAGACCTGAGAAGCCGAGGAAGAGCAGTCCACCAGCAGCTATCAGGAGCTGAGCAGCCGGAGCGTCCGAGAAGGCCGGGGCAACCGGAGCAGCCAGCGCAGTCGGCATTCATCCAGAGGCCAACATATAGCACACCGGACAAGAATTTGAGAGCCGCCGAGCAGATAGCGCTCGAGCTGGAAGAATTGGAAGGAGATGAGCGGCGCGAACAGTCGCGCCGAATGCGTGAGCTGATAGCGGCCGCAAAAGAGCAGAGGCTTGTGGAAATGGGCAATCAGAATGCTGAGCCAGAGGCATCAAGGGGAACAATAAGGCCGAATGCGGGAGCCAGCCAGCGGCCGAATGTGTCGCGCCAAAATCGGCACCAGCCCGCGCCATCTCGGCATGACAGCAAGGTCAGAAGCAATCACCCAGCAGCAAGCAGAAGAATGGAAGAGCCGGCTGTTAACAGCAGGCGCCATGACATGTCGCAGCAGTCGGCACCGAGACCAGCAATCAGCACCCGACTTGGCCCTCGCCAAATCGGTCAGAATGATGCAAGGCATCGCATTGAGCTCCTGGAAAAGGAGGCCCAGGAAGATGAAGAAGGAGAAGCTGGCCCAGCATGTTTCGGTCATCGCATTCGGACGGAGAAGTTCCCCAAAGGCTTTACACTGCCGAGAGATACCCCCAAGTACAATGGCTCGGTAAAGCCTGAGGACTGGCTGTCCGATTACCTGACAGCAGTTCGCATTGCGGGAGGCAATCGGCGTGTGGCAGTTCGCTATGCACCGCTCATGCTGCAGGGTTCAGCTCGGACATGGCTGAATAGTTTGCCCAAGGACAGTGTGAACTGTTGGGAGGACTTCACGACTGCGTTCATCCACAACTTCACAAGCACATATGAAAGGCCCAACCTCCCTCGGCAGTTATCTTTGTGCGTGCAAGGCAAGGACGAGCCCCTCCGAGATTACCTATCTCGGTGGATCAAGTTGAAGAATTCGTGCGAAGGAGTCCATGAGATTCAGGCCATTCAGTACTTCACTGATGGATGCCTGGCCGATTCAATGCTGAAGCACAAGCTGCTCCGCAAAGACTTCACATCGCTCGCCGAGCTCATGAAGGTGGCAAATGCTTTCGCTATGTCCGATTCTGCGATGCGCCCTATCCAACTCGGAGTTGGAGGTGTGATCCAGTCACCAGGGGCTCCGCAGTCGGACACAGGAAACCAAGGCCTCAGTCGGAAAGAGAGAAGAGAGAACAACCGCAACAACAACAACAACAACAACAACAACAACAACAACAACAACCAGCAGAACAACGGCAAGCGAAAGGACGAGCAACCGGACACTCAGTATGGCAGTCGGCAGGTGGCCGCTGTTCAGAATGAGGAAGACCCAGCGGCTGCAGGAGGCAGTCGGAAGATGAGACCCAATGTGAGACCCCCAGGGCAGATGAAGCCCAAGTACACGTTTGAGGACATGTTGGATGCACCATGTAAGTTGCACAGCACGCCTGGGAGGCCGTCTGCGCACACCACTCGGCAATGTGATTTTGTGAGAAGGATAGCAAAAGGAGAAGCTTTACCCCCACCACCACCCCCACCACCACCGCAGAACAGAGGACCACCTCAGCAGCAAAACCAGTACCCGCAGCAGGATGCAGCATACATGATTTTCACCAGTGAGTCCACGGACAAGGGAAGTCGGAGAGCCCGAGCTCAGGAAGTCAATGCAACTATGCCACCGATCCCCCAATTCGTGCACTGGTCAGAATGTCCGATATCCTGGGACAGAGCAGATCACCCCACCATTTTGCCGAATCCGGGCAACTATCCGCTGGTGGTGGATGCTCTGGTCGCAGGGCCTAAGTTTTCATGCAAGTTTTCAAGAGTGCTAGTTGATGGAGGAAGCACAATCAACATCCTGTACCGAGATACGATGCTCAAGCTAGGACTTACAGAGAGGGATTTGGAGCGCAGTCGGACGACATTCCACGGGATTGTCCCTGGGTTGTCTTGCATCCCCTTGGGTCGCATTCGGTTGGATGTCATTTTTGGCACAGAGGAGAATTTCAGGAGAGAGCCGATTTGGTTCGAGGTGGCCGACCTTAGCAGTCCATACCATGCTTTGTTGGGATTACCAGCATTTGCCAAGTTAATGATCAATGCACAGCAGACATACCTGAAGATGAAGATCCCGGGGCCAAGCGGCGTCATCGCAGTCACCGGAGACTTCAGGAAGTCCCTCGAGTGCACATCCGCTGGCAGCAGTTTGGCTGAGTCCTTAGTGGTGGAGACAAAGAAGCGTCAGCTCGGCAAGGTGATTGCAATGGCGCAAGCGCGGAGCAAGAATCCACTGCCGGTTGGCCCAGCAAAGAGAGCAGATGAGGAATCGGCTTTTCAATCGGCCAAGGATAGCAAGAAAATCGCTCTAGATCCCTCCGACTCGACCAAGTTTGTTGTGGTCGGAGCTGGACTTAGCGAAAAATAGGAAAGCGAGCTCGTCGAGTTTCTCCGTGAGAATCGGGACATCTTTGCATGGTCTCCACAGGACATGCCTGGTGTTCCGAGAGAACTCGCCGAGCACAAGCTGCACATTCGGCCAGGCTCGAAGCCGGTCAAACAACCCCTGAGACGTTTTCCTGAGGACAAGAGAAGAGCAATCGGCGAAGAGATTGCAAAGTTACAAGCTGCAGGTTTCATCATGGAAGTGTTTTACCCCGAGTGGCTGGCCAATCCAGTCCTCGTCATGAAGAAGAACAAGACTTGGCGTATGTGTATAGATTACACTTGTTTGAACAAGGCATGCCCCAAAGATCCGTTTGCTTTGCCCCGAATTGACCAAGTGGTTGATTCTACGGCCGGCTGCGAGTTGTTATCCTTTTTGGATGCTACTGCTGGATATCACCAGATAAAGTTAGCCGTGGAAGATCAGATCAAGACAGCATTCATAACCCCTTTCGGGGCCTATTGCTACATCACCATGCCTTTTGGTCTGAAAAATGGAGGTGCCACTTATCAGCACATGATGCAAAGATGCACACACTCTCAGCTCGGCAGAAATATCCACGTTTACGTGGACGACTTGGTGGTGAAGTCGGCAAGGGGAGTCACATTGTTGGACGACCTCAGAGAGACCTTTGCAAATCTGAGAACCTATCAGATCAAGCTCAACCCGGAGAAGTGTGTGTTTGGAGTCCAAGCCGGCAAGCTCTTGGGGTTTCTCGTTTCCGAGAGAGGAATCGAATGCAACCCCGAGAAGATAGCCGCAATAGAGCGCATGGAGCAGCCCAAGACCTTGAAGCAAGTGCAGAAATTCACCGGTTGCCTCGCATCCCTCAGCCGATTCCTCAGTCGGCTGGGCGAGAAGGAAATTCCCTTGTACCAGTTGATAAAGAAGACAGACAAGTTTACCTGGACCCCCCAAGCAAATGAAGCATTCCGAGAGCTCAAGCGCATGCTATCCACGGCACCGATTCTGGCTGCCCCGATTGAGAAGGAGCCCATGATGTTATACATTACAGCAACCAATCGGGTGATCAGCGCAGTTATGGTGGTGGAGCGGCCCGAGAAGGACAAGGCACAGCAAGTCCAGCGTCCAGTGTACTACATCAGCGAAGTGCTTTCGGCATCCAAGCAGAACTATCCTCACTACCAGAAGATGTGCTATGGAGTATACATGGCGGCCAAGAGATTGAAGCCATATTTTCAAGCCCACTTGATCACTGTTGTCAGTTCGGCCCCGTTAGCCGACATCATGGGAAGCAAAGATGCAACCGGAAGAGTGGCGAAATGGGCAATCGAAGTGGCCAGCCATGGCATCCAATATGAGCCAAGGACTGCAATCAAGTCGCAAGCACTAGCCGATTTCCTGGTGGACTGGGCTGAAACTCAGTACATGCCACAGCTCCCCATGTCGGATGTCTGGCGAATGCACTTCGATGGCTCCAAGATGAAGAATGGCCTAGGGGCTGGGGTGGTGCTCACGTCCCCAAGAGGAGATCAATTGCAATATGTGCTCCAGATTCACTTTGCAGCATCAAACAACGTAGCCGAGTACGAAGCCCTTGTGCATGGTGTCAAGTTGGCCAAGGAGATCGGTATTCGGAATATTGAGTGCTATGGTGACTCCGATCTGGTGGTACAGCAGTGCTCGGGCACGTGGGATGCTAAAGATGCTAATATGGCAAGCTACCGATTCCTGGTGCAGCAAATCAGCGGATACTTTGAAGGTTGTGAGTTCCATCATGTTCCAAGAGCAAATAATGAAGCAGCAGATGCATTGTCCAAGCTTGGTTCCACAAGGCAAGCAATTCCACCAGGCGTATCTCTCGAGCACATCAAGAAGCCATCCATCACTCCGTCACCAGACTCCGAGTCCATATTCATCTCGGAGACCGATCTTGAAGCTCTGAGAAAGGCAAAAGAAGTTCAACCGGCCAAGCCTGCAACCATGAAGAAGCAATCCAGCGCTCAGGGTGTCTCGGCAATAGCACCAGGGGCTGCCGATTGCGAACCAGGGGCTGCAGAAGAAAAGAAGAAGAGGGATACCACAGAGAAGCAAGCAGAGGCTGCGCCAGATGGCACAACCTCTGGAGAGCAAGTGATATCAGAGATTGCCGATTGCAGTAATGAAGTTTCAACCCCAGATGAGAAGTCAGCACCAGAGGCTGTCGAATGCGGGCCAGGCGCCGCAGTCGGCAGTTCGCAAGCAGAAGAAGAGATAGCAGAGGTTCAAGAGGCCGAGATCGAGCAGGCCAATGCTCAAGAGACCGAGACCCAAGAAGAAGTCTTACCCCAGCAGGCAGCAGTAATGGTAGTGGTCAGTGCGCCATCATGGGCACAGCCGATTCGAGATTTTTTGGCAGATGGGATCCTTACACCAGATTTGGCATTGTCCAGGCAGATCAGTCGCCGATCTTGAGCATATACAATCATCAACAACGAGCTGATGCGCAAGAGTCCGACTGGTGTTCTTCAGAGGTGTGTTGAAGAGGATAGAGGTTTGGAGCTGCTCAGAGATATCCATCAGGGTGAATGTGGTCATCACGCGTCAGCAAAGGCAATCGCCAACAAGGCCTTCCGACATGGTTTCTACTGGCCAACTGCACTCGCAGCAGCTGAAAATCTGGTGAAGCACTGCAAGGGTTGTCAGCGATTCAAGGCAAAGAGTCATCAGCCGGCATCAGCACTGAAGACCATCCCGATAGCATGGCCGTTTGCTGTTTGGGGTTTGGATATGGTTGGACCATTCAAGAGAGCTAGAAGCGGCATGACACATCTCCTTGTGGCAGTCGACAAGTTTACGAAGTGGATCGAGGCAAGACCAATCAAGAAGTTGGATGGCCCGACTGCAGTCAAGTTTGTGGCCGACATCGTATGCAGATATGGTGTTCCTAACAGCATCATCACCGACAACGGCACAAACTTTGCAAAGGGGGCATTGGCTCGATATGCATCTCAGCAAGGCATTCGGCTTGATCTGGCATCTGTGGCACACCCACAGTCCAATGGTCAGGTCGAAAGGGCAAATGGACTAATCCTATCGGGTATCAGGCCCAGATTGGTAGAACCACTTGAGAGGGCACCTGGGGCATGGATTGATGAGCTCCCCGCAGTACTTTTCAGTTTGAGGACCACGCCGAATAGGTCGACTGGATTCACTCCTTTCTTCCTGGTATATGGTTCAGAAGCAGTCATCCCCTCCGACATCGAGTTTGATTCACCTCGGCATGCTTTATACACTGAAGAAGAAGCTAAGTTAGCAAGAGAAGACGGCGTCGACCTCAAAGAAGAAGCTTGTTTGTTGGCCTTGTCTAGGTCAGCAATCTATCAGCAGAAGTTGCGGCACTACCACAGCAAGAAGATTCGACCTCTCTCTTTCCGAGAGGGGGACATGGTGCTACGCCGAATCGAGAAGTCAGATGGGCAGCACAAGCTATCCTCACCTTGGGAAGGGCCATTTATTGTCAGCAGAGCGCTCAAGAACAACTCCTACTACCTGATCGATTGCACCAAGGGAACTCGGCACAAGGACACGTCGGGAACAGAAACAGAGCGGCCGTGGAATGCCGAGTTGTTATGTCCGTTCTATAGTTGAACGGCATAAGTTTATGTAAGCCATTCGGCAAACAATCAGTTAAAGTTATCATGTCTCTGAAAATGAGCATTCGAGTACTTTCGTATAATTCCATTCGAAGAGCTAGCTGTAATCGGCAACGCTCCGTCAGACCCGAGATGCGCATAGCATACCCGGGGACTGGCCGACCACGAGGTCAAGAAAATAAGCCATCGTGGCACGGGGACTGCAGGCTGGCTCTCAATCGGATACCTAGCTCAAGCGCAAATCACTAAAGGGTTGTGGCATTGAAAAGGGTGACGATTGAGGCAGTCGGTGGTATAAATCCCGAGAAACAATTCGAAACATGCCGCAAATCAGGACACTAGATCCAGAAGCGAAGCAATCGGCGCCTGCTGTTGCAGAATCCTTTGCGTTAAAAATCTTGTCGTGTAAAAAATAAAAACTCATCGAACCTTGGCCGGATGTCTGCTGTGATCCGATTGCGGGCCGCATAACGGCAGCAAGACCGGCACAGTACACATCCCCAAGTGCAGCCGATGAAGGAAACCGGCAAAGACGCAAAGTTGATCGCACATGCAAACAGATAAAACGAGCAATCGATTGGCATCAAAAGTAACAAGCCCAAGGCCGAATAAGTTCATTACATCCAGATCCCCAGTGGGTGTCGGCAGAATTAAAATTGTCTTACAAGGAAAAGTAAAACCGATCTAATATCGGCAGGTGGACAGTCCGAATACAAATCAAGATGGCACATCTCAAGCAGTCGGAGGCACCGAGCTGGAGGATGGAGCAGATGGATCCGATTGAGCTTCAGAACCGGCAACATCAGCTCGTTTCGTCTTCGGAGAGGTCTGAGATGAATCGCTGTCGGAAGGCTCCTCGGCTAGCGCAGAGATAGTTGAAACAGGGAGTGGATTCCCTCCGTCATCAAGATATGGAGTGTAGTCATACGGAGAGAACCAGTTCGCCATAGTGCTGGCCAGCCGATTGACTTCAGCGTAGGTTTTCTCAAGAAGGTCCCCGGCACCATCTCGGAGGCTATATAACTTGGAGAGTTTCACCTGAGGGTACCAAGTCAATATTGTCTGAAGGGCGGTCTCCGCACCAGTATGACCCGTGGAATTCAGCAGAGCGTCGATCCGACGTGGGATAGCCTTGAGGAGAATCCGAGTTTGCTCAGTGGTCGCATTCGGAGTTTCTCCTTGATCAGAATCTTCCTCCTCTTGTGGGTCATCCTTGCGGACCTCGGCGGAGGAGTCGGCAGCATGTTCCATTCTCTTTAGTCCGGCTTTGAGCTCAGCCGCCGGCCACAGGGCTTCGGCAATCTTCAGAATTCCGAGTTTGAAGGACAGGGCCACTCCCTGGATGACCGGAATGCGAGCTTGAGTGCCGATCAGATATTCATGTCGGGTCCAGACGCTGTCCGCGCGGTCACAAGTCCCTCCGGCAGCGATATGGTCCTCCCGAGACTTGGCGACAGCGGCGTAGGCAGCCGCCTCAGATTCGGGCCAGGCCTCTGTGCCAAGAAGGAAAAATGTGAGAAATCAGATACAAGAAGAAAGCAATCGGAAAATGCAATCGGCATAAAGGAAGACTCACCGCTAAGGAGAAGATCCATGTCAGTTAGTGAGTCGCAGAAACCCTTGGCTCGGCGGCGCATTCGGGCATTCTCTTCAAGATGCTGCTTCTCCATTTCTTCATATTTGGCGATATGCTCGTCGCGATCCTTGCGAATGGAATCCCGCGTGGCGACTGCTTCATCCCTCTCGGCTTGTAAAGCATCTCGGGCGGAGACTGCGGCATCCCGCTCGGCAAGAAGCCCAGCGCTGGTAGCCGTCACAGCAGCAACGTCCGCAAGATGTTTCTTTTCAAGAGCTGCCATCTCGGCGCGAAGATTGTGAATAGTCCGGTTCAAGTCAGTTTCTACCCCTTGCAGCCGAGTCACTTCTTCAGAAGCTTTGGCGAGAGCTGGGCTCTGCTGGTTAAGTTCTGCAGTTAATTCAGAAATCCGGCCCTGGAGGTCACCTACCAGAGGAACAGTAGCTAGAAGAGAGCATAGAGATATGAGCGCTAGAGCAATCGGCTAGTGGAGAAAAGGCAGATGGGCTAGAAGATACCTTTCAGTTTGGAGGTCTCGGCTGACAGGTTGTTGACCTGCAGCTGGGCCTGGGCGAGGGTCCGGAGGCTGGCAGTATAAGCTTCAAGAAGTTTCTCAAAGACATTTCGTTTCTCCTCCATAACAGCCTGAGAAGAACAGTACGACAAAGTCAGTGATAGAGCAAAGAATGCTAAAAGATCCGAACCAATTGTAACCAATCAGCCCGAACCTCGGGGACTACACCCAGTGGGTGTGCTTGCGCGCACCCACCGGAAGGAAAGTCCACCGATTGAGGAAGGCAAATGAGAAAAGCAAAAATGCTAAAAGATCCGAACCGATTGTAACCAATCGGCCCGAATCTCGGGGACTACACCCAGTGGGTGCGCTTGCGCGCACCCACCGGAAGGAAAGTCCACCGATTGAGGAAGGCAAACGAGAAAAGCGAAAGTACTAAGAAGATCCGAACCGATTGTAATCAATCGGCCCGAATCTCGGGGACTACACCCACCGGAAGAAAAATGTCTAAAGTAAAAGAAGGAAAAGAAGGAAAGCAAGAGGTTACCGTATGATGCGAGGAGAGCTGTTGCAGATCCCGAGCAATGGCATTGGCGAAGCGGTTTACTCGGCTCAGCGCGGACGCCATGGGCTCTTGAGGAGGAAGCGCAGCGTCAGCCTCGGCACCAGCATGACGGGCGCGAGAGTACTCGGCCCGGAATTGATCCACCGTGCGCATTAAAACTTCTGAGGCAGTAGGGGTCGGCGTCGGCGCTGAGGTTGGAATCGCGATGGAAGTGGAAGTTGTAAGAGCTGGTGGCACCGTCGTCACTTGAAAATCAGAAGCACCCGATTGCGGCGGTGGCACAATCGGGCGAGTCGGAGCAGCGGTAGTAACGATGACTGGGGGAAGAGTTGTGGTCGTCGGCGGCGCTGATAGAACAGCGGGTGGCGTGGTAGCAATGGTTGGCGGTGCCGACATCACAGTCGGCGGCGAGATCGTCACCATTGGTGCGTCGGGCACGGCGGTCGACGGAGCGGGAGAAGTTGTAGCAGCGGCGGCTGGGCTGGAGCGGCGTGGCGGGGACGGGGCAATCGGATCGACCGATTGCGTTCCCCCGACACCAGGAGATACCGGGTCGGCTGCACGCTTGATGATCTTTGGGGCGAGGTCGGAAGGAGACGTCTTCTGGGCTGCTGCGAGCCGAGCTCTCTTGGCAGCACGTTCGGCGTCTTTGGAGGAGTGATTGGCGGCGGTCGGCCGCTTGCGAACAGCCGCAGCAGAAGCAGCAGGCGAGATGATGGCGCCGACACGAGCCGGAATCTCGGTGTCGATGTCATCAAGCCCAATCGGCTCGCTGAATGGAGAAAGGGAGAAGAGTCAGTAGAAGCAGAGGTAGCAAAGTACTGCGCAGAAAGTCAGAAGCGTACCCGATCGTCCGGGGTGCGCCGGTAGGCATTCGGCAGCGGAGTGGGGCGACATTCAGCGGCTCCTGAGTGGTCGGCCTTCGAGCTGTCGTCTTCTGGGCCTGCTTGACTTTGTGGGCAGTCGGCGCGGTTTGGATGACCTTGGAGGGAGCGGTACCAGAGGAAGAGCCAGCTGCCGAGATGCGTTTGGCTGGCACCCTGGGAAGCTTATCCCGAGGAGCTGCATCAGGAGCAGCACCCGTTGAGATACTATCATCGTCACTCCAATCAGCCAAAAGTCGCTCAAAGGAAGAGTCGGGCGTACCCCCTTGAGCTGGCAGCCGAGTGGTGGTCCTTGGAGGGATGGCGCGCGCAGCATCATCATCTTCGGCGTCCATGGGGTCGGAGGATTCCCCAGAGGACTCATCTTCATCCTCATCATCTTCACTGTACTCGGCGGAAGGGATCTCGCCATTGTACTCAAGGTCAATGGGGTCCTCTTCCGTGCGATCAGGGGCAAACACACCAGCTTCCTGGCCGTCCTCCATGAGGTCAGACTGAATGAAGTGCTAAAAGGGGCACAAGTGATCAGAGCAATCGGAAGAGCAGGTAGTTGGAAGAAAAAGCAATCGGAAGAGCAGGCAGTCGGACCGAATGAAGTGCTGAAAAGAAGGCACAAGTAATCGGAGCATACCACAGGCGGTTTCCGCTGTCGGGTAAGGTAGGCAAGCCCGAACCGGAAAGGATCAGGCAGCGCACTGGCGGTGATGGCTTTCACTCGGGCGCAAAGGATCTCGGTCTTCATTTCCCACGTGCAAAGCCGAGTGGGGTCCCGAGGCCCCGACACGTCGCAGAGACGGTGCGCTCGGCGCTGCAGGGGAAGAATTCGCGCGTGAATCCATGCCGCTATCAAGTCGGTGGGAAGGAGTCCCTCTCGCTCCAGCTGGGTGACCCTGGTGGCTTGAGCGTCGACGTCGCAATCCCCAGCACCGTGCTTCAGAGCCCATTGATGCTTCTCAACCGGCCTAGCGAGTGAGAACTCGGGCAGGTTGAGGAGGTCGGGGCCTTGATCGGGAGACTTGACGTAGAAGAACGACGTCTGCCAGTTTTTGCAGGATTGGACGATGTCGGGGCTGGGATATTTTATCTTGCCGGCTGCGGCAAGACAACTGTCGCAGTCGGTCATATCAGTCGGATAGGAGGGTTTGCCGCCTTCGATGGTGGGGGCAACGATCTCTCCTGTTCGAGCATTGTGAGCTCGGAGGTTGAAGAAGCGCTTGAAGAGCGCGATGCTAGGTCGGCAGCCGAGATAGCCCTCGCAGAGTGTCACGAACCCGGAAAGGTTCATGATGAAGTTGGCGGCGAGATGATGAGGCTGAAGTCGGTGGAACTCAAGGAACTCGCGGAAGAAGGCGCTTGCGGGAAGGCTGAATCCACGCTCAAAGTGAGCGAGGAAGACGACCCTCTCGCCCGTGCGCGCGCTGGGCACGACGTCGGCCTGGCCCGGGATCCGCCATTCGATCTCTGCGGGCATCTTTCGGGCGCGAATCAGTGCTTCGACGGCGACGGCGGTGGCTTCGGATCCCTTCCAGCACCCGCGGCTCGCCTGCGAGACATCCCGTCGTGGCGCCATCGATTCCGCAGAAGAGGAAGGAGAGGAAGCAGATCGAGGTGGAGCGCGAGAGCGACGCCGGCGAACTGCTGCGGCGGCGGCGGAGGCGGCGAGGAGCGCGAATCAGTTGTCGGAGCAGGCGGGAGAGCAGAGGTCCGCGGGAGAGAAATCTGCGCGAGGAGCGGCAATGGCGCAGAGAGAGAGAGAGAGCTGGAGGTTGAAGGAGATGTGTTGGAGAAGGAAGAGGCGAGGCTCCCCCCCGGTGGCTTATATGGGCGGCGGGGGAGGGGAGTGGGATCACCCCGTGGCCATGTGGCCCGGTGTGACCTAGGGCACAAGGAAGCCAACCGGCAGATCAGCACAGAGGATCCTGGCACAGAAGGCGAGACGTGCGACGTGGGGGTCAGCTCCTGCAGTTATGTCACGTCGCGCGTGGGTCGTAGGTCCCAGCTCATTGATCACGTCGTGGGCAAGTCGGAGGTAACCGTTGGAGCGCAATCGGCAGAAGGTACTGTTCCAGAAAATGAAGATGCGAAGCGAGAAGGAACCAAATCCAATCGGATGGGAACGAGGTCAGCCGAGTGTGATCTCCGAGTCGGCCGACGAACTCGGAATGACGCACTCGAAGAGGCCATAGCAGTCGGAAAACCTCAAGACAAATTGAAAAACTGCAAAGGCCCCGCGGTCAAGTGACTGTGGAACCTTTACAGCTTTAGGGGCTACTGTCGGGGGATTGGTACCCGGGTAGGCTAACCCAAGCGGAAGCAAGCTTTCAAGACAAGGATGGGCCGATTAGGCTGCAGCTGGGCCGAGCTAGGCAGAGGTACGGCCGATTGCTCTAAGGCAATCGACCATACCAAGTGCCGGCAGTCGGCCCAGGCGCAATCGGTCCACCCTTTTGTTCATTGAAGACGATCGTCTGATTGGCCTGCTGCTGGACCGAGGTCGTTTCCTAGAAGACCGATTGCCCAGAGCAATCGGCCTTACGCAGGAACCACCAGCCGGTCCAGGCTCAATCGGAGCTACCTGACACCCAGTCGGGGGTATGATTACGAGGTCATAAATGCCATATCCCGAGATATCTGGGTGGCAGGAAGGCCAAGTCACATCGAGGATTTCCGGGAGATACGATGTCGACCTCTCCGCCGATTCCGCGGACAGGCCGACAAGACCGTACCTCATAGCTCCACTGTTTATCACTAGACCCTACAAGGTAGCAGCATGGGCCGCCGCTCGTAGGCTCCGGATCACCCGGATAGGAGCAGTCGGTGGGCCCAGGCCGATTAGAGGTTGACAGCTGGGCCCATTCGGCACTGAAGTTACCGAAGTACCCTGGACTCACACTATAAGAGCCAGGGTACCCCTCCTGCGCGAGGGACGCCACACCTGAGATCTCATTAACTCTTTCTCCTTTCAGTTCATTCACTGCCCGTAGTCACTCCTCAGGGAAGCAGGAGAAGACCTTGCCCACGGCGGCGGTTTACTCCTTCCCCTGAGAAGATAGAAGAGCAGTTATTGTAGTTCCTTCATTGATATATAAGAGACAAGCAGGAGTAGGGGTGTTATCTCTCCGGAGAGCCCCGAACCTGGGTACACCGTGGTGTCTTCACCGTGCTTGTGCCCAACCCGATTCCGGCACCATCGACATTCCCTCCCTCGTGTCTTCCCCTCACTTTAGCCATCCCCATGGCATCTGCCGTCACATATCGACGACAATGGGTCCGTGACCAGTAGCTATGTGATGAATCTTTCCCCCTTTTGTGCTTCCACTTTCGAGTCCTCGTGAGCTGCCTCACATGATCGAGGCATCTATGTAATTTCTTCTATTGCTATGCTGGTTTGTTGGGATCTGATGGATTATGAGACTATGTTCAGATTGTGATGAGTAATATATTTGGTTCTTCTCTTTTATATTTTGTTCTTGAGTAAATTCTTGCATGTTCTCCGTTGCGGTATTTGCTTTGGCCAAGTATTTTATTTGCAACTCCAAGAGAGAGCGTTATGCTCGATTGTGGGTTCCGCCCCTTGATGTCTAGCTTGAGTGACAGAAACATGAGACTAGGGGATGTGTTGTTGCCACCAGGGATAAAACAACGGTGCTTGTACCTGCGGGTGCAAGGATTGTTTACTTTACGCAAAGTTCTTTTAATGCAGTTGTCTGTTGCTTTGAGTTTACACTTTGGGTGGGATTCGCAACTTAATACCAGCGAGATGTTCTGGATAGATATCTCAAGGTGGATGATTCGTAGTAGATGCAGATGGATTTCGGTCTACTTACCTTGGCGTACTGCCCATTGCTTTTGAGCCCTTCCTTTCTTTGCAGCATAGTTAGCATTGCGGTGCCTTCATAATTCTGTCAATTGCCCAACTGTGATTTGTTTACCTCACTAGCACTTTTATCGTCTTTTGGGAGAGAGACATCACTAGTGAAAATCACGGGACCCCGGTCCATCTTCACATTATTGTTCACACCCTCAATTTACTTTCAGCTTTTACTTTCCTTTGCACCTTTTATCTCTTGCGTTGATCCTTTGTAAACGACAAGGCCGGAGGAATTGACAACTCCTCTGTACTCGTTGGGAGCAAAGTTATTTGTTGTTGTGTGCAGGTCCACGACAACACCCTAGTCAGGAAGCAATTTCTGGCGACGTTGCCACTTACTTGTATCTCCTGAGTCCTACTGGTTCGATAACCTTGGTATCTTCACCGAGGGAAACTTGCTGCTGCACTGCATCTCAAACCTTCCACTTGGGGTAACCAACGAGGGGCGACAAGCCATCAAGCAAATTTCAGGCGCCGTTGCCGGGGACTCAAGTCTACAAGATAGGGGAGTTGCACACTATCTTTTACCTTTGCTTTTTAGTCTTGTTAGTTTACCTTTCAGTTTTTACTTTTGTGTCCCTAATTAAAAATACCAAAAATACCTGATGCTAACATGGGTTCCAATGAAAACACTAAGTTGTGTGACTTCACTAGTCACAACAACAGTTAATTTATCTGCACTCCTATTGCTCCACCTGCCAATTCAGCACCTTCTTATGAGATTAAACCTGCTCTGCTTAACCTTGTTATGAAAGATCAATTCTCAGGAGCAGGAGAAGATGCTGCCTTGCACCTAAACAACTTTATCGAGCTCTGCGACATGCAGAAGTACAAGGATGGATGGAGACATCGTCAAGCTGAAGCTTTTTCCTTTCTCTTTGAGACGAAGAGCCAAGGAGTGGCTACAATCTTTGCCCAAGAACAGTATCGATTCTTGGAGTAAATGCAAAGATGCTTTTATAGGGAAGTACTATCCCCCTGCTAAAATTATTCAATTGCGGAGTAATATTATGAATTTCAGGCAATTGGATAATGAACACGTTGCCCAGGCTTGGGAACGTATGAAGACGCTTGTCAAAAACTATCCCACACATGGACTGACTACCTGGATGGTTATCCAGACTTTTTATGCAGGCTTGAACTTCACCTCGCGGGACCTGTTAGATTCGGCCGCGGGAGGAACTTTTATGTCAACCACGCTTGGTGCTGTCACAAAGCTGTTGGGTAACGTAGTAGAATTCAAAAATTTCGTGCCTACGTAACAAGAACCCAAGATCATCCAAGATAGATCACATACAAGGTTTAGGTTTTCATGCTCACCAACGGTTGCAGCGGAAGAAGAGTTGGTGAAGCAACGTGGACGTAGTGGAAGTAGTCGAAGAAGATCTCCCACGAACAATCCCTCGAACAGATCTCCGAGAAGAAGATGGTCCTCGAAGCAAGATCAAAGCTATGATCTCTCCACCGGTATCCACACGTCCGGCACAGCAATCCGGCAGCGCTCCGCCGTCCAGAGAAGAACGCTTCCGAGAAAACTAGAGAGAGAAAACCCTAGCGAGTTCCGATCTAGATTAGAATCTAAACCGGGGTCTAAAAGTGGAGCAACTAGCAACTAGGGAGAGCCAGGGGGCGCCGGAGACTTGTGTGTCTCTTCCCCCCACCCTTGGCTCACCTTATATAGGTGGCCAAGGGGCCTAGGGCGCAGCTCAAGGAGGTTTGGGAGTCCAACTTGGACTCCCAAGCCTTCCAAAGCTTCCCACACCTTCCCACCGGAAACCTTCCATAATGGTATTTGGAAATCCCATCTGGAGGATCTCCCACCCCTTTTTGGTGCGCCCCCACCACCTGGCCGGCCAGGGCAGCCTAGGTGGCTTGCCCCCCAAGGCCAGGGGCGCAGGGCAGTGGGTGGTACTGCCCGAAACCTTCCGGAACCTTCTAGAAGCTTCCAGGACCTTCCGGGACCTACCGGGACCGTTTCGGGACATTCCGGACACTTCTGGAGCACTTCCAATACCTTCCGGAACCTCTAACGAATGTTCCGGAGCCATCTAAATGGGTTTCGGAGTCATCCGGGCAGAGGTTATTATGTCCGGTGAACACAACATATTGTTTAAGCTGTCCACCGATCACCGAAACTATTCCGGTTGATCGTAAACTTTCCCATTACCATTTTCATATGAACTAAAGTTATCTGAAACAATTCCAAAGTATCTTAGCCATATTATTTGCTCTTTACTTGCTTCCACTAAACCTTCAATCATTCTAGCATTCTAACAGATTACTGTACTTTAAGTGTGTGACCCAATAGGTTCGGTATTATGTGGACATGACTTGGAACGCTTTCCAGACTTATAGTCATTTTTCAATAATCAACAACGGAGCCATGGACACCCATGTTGACTCCCACACATACACGAAAAGACTTCGAGTGAACCTTTATGTTTATCGTATACTATTCCCTTTGCTTCGGGATATATGACAAAGTTAGAGGAGAGAAGTTTTGGCACCCATGTGAAACAACCCTTTTTTATCACAAGCCATTAGTTATCCTCATTGCTCGTTTGTCTTCATTCCTCGTTACGTATACCGGTATCTCCGTGATCAAATCACAAAGTGTCTGGCCAGACGAGAATAGATACCGTTATACCGAGTGGGCCCTGAATCTATATCTCTTCATCGTGAAGGAGCAAATCCCATTCTTGAACTATCACTGTTACTAGACACACTGTCCAATGTACCCAGAACTTATTTTACTACTTCCCATTTACGGGAAGATTCATCTAAGAACCAAAGCACATCTTCTTGTGTGAAGTGACTTGACATTCTCATGGTCTAAGGAACTATGTATATAACAACATTTTATGATATGACTTATAACGTTTGTTTTACGATGAGTTCTCTAAGTATATCATTTAACACTGGGGTCGGTTCAACATCATTGTTCTGCTAACAATATGCTCTCATTGCTATTGACATCCTTGTTACAAGAACAATGTCCATGATTAAGAAAACATAATCATCAATAAGCACATGGGCTGGTCTTAGAGGCAAAACCAGGAACTCTTGTTGTTTACATTTCCACACATGCATATGAGTTTTCTTCTGAATCTCACAGTCAGGATCATTGCAATTATAGCACAGAAATATAAACATTAATTATGAACATGAATATATAAATAATAACACACTTTATTATTGCCTCTAGGGCATATATCCAACAAAAGCTACTTGATGAGATGATGCTGAACTACTCGCAATGGCACACCGAGAGATCTCCAACCGGTAAGAAGGTAAACTCTGTCGAGGAGATCTCCTCTTTAAATGAAAAGGTTGACCTTATCATGTCTCTACTTACCAAGCAACCCTCTATTGATCCTCAAGATGTTCCTTTAAATTCTTTGGTTGCTCAGGAGCAAGTAGATGTTAATTTTGTCTCTAGAAACGACTTCAACAATAATGCTTATAGGAGTAACTTTGGTAGCAACAATCCTAGGCCTTTCCCATCCAACAACCATGGGAACAACACTCATCCTACCACCAAAAACTCCACTTCAGAACTAGAGACCTTGCTCAAAGACTTTATCACTACCCAGAAAGTCTTCAACAAGAGTGTGGAAGAGAAATTAGATAAATTATATATCCTCTCTTCGAAGGTAGACAACATATCCCATGATGTAGAGATGCTGAAGATCAGAACCTCTCCCCCCGAGGAGAGGAAGACCACTCCTATGAATGCCATCCAAGTCCAAATTAATGAAAACATTAGGATGTTGGGAAAACTAAAACAGAGATGGGCTAGAGAAAAGGAGGAAGAAGAGAGAATTAAGAGCCTTCCTACCTACCACACAGTAGCCACTATCCAAGTAGTTGAGGATGTCCAAACTATTAGCATCCATCACACCCCTAGTCCCACTGGACCTATCAATGGTGATGCTACCACCTCAACCTTAGAAAAGGAAACCTCTATGAACGTAGAGGCTTTGAAACAAGTGAGCTTAAATGATATCACTACTTCCTTGGTAGATAGTAGTGACTTAGATTTTGACAACTGCACTTTACCAGAAGTTATTGGTTTCCTATACAAGATGTCTAGAGACCCCCACACTAGCACACTCAATCTTGCCTTCACAGAGCATATCACCAATGCTCTAATCAAAGTTAGGGAGGAGAAGCTTAGACTAGAAGCCTCCATACCTAGGAAGCTAGAAGATGGTTGGGATCCTATGATAAAAATTAAATTGAATAACTTCTCTTGTTATGCTCTTTGTGATGTTGGAGCAAGTACCTCTGTTATGCCCAAAAGAATGTATGATATGCTTGAATTGTAACCTTTTGATCCTTGTTCTTTTGGTGTTCGTCTTGTTGATTCTTCCGTAAAGAAACCTTTGGGGAAGATCGACGATGTTCTTATCATTGTCAATGACAATTATGTTCCCGTTGATTTCACTATTATGGACATTGAGTGTGAGCCCTCTTGTCCAATTATTTTGGGACGTCCTTTTCTTCGCACAGTTGGTGCTATCATTGACATGAAAGAGGGAACTATCAAATTCCAATTCCCTCTCAAGAAAGGGATGGAACATTTCCCTAGGAAAAAGATTAAGTTACATTTTGAGTCCGTCACACGGGCTAGTTATTCTCTTGAAAAGACTTGATCTTCTGCTTTAAGCCTAGCTAATGGCTCTAAAGAAGCGCTTTCGGGAGGCAACCCGCAACGAATTTAGGTTTTTCTTTTTGCTTTTGTTATGTTCTTAGTGGTCTTGATGATTGCTACTACTGTATTAACATCATTGTATCTTTACTTTTCAAGCTTTGTGCCTTTTATAGCCTCATACGACAAGGGGAGTGAAAGTTGTGACATGCTGTCCAGAAAACAGATTCTGTCCTTGTGACTAGAAAAATCAGAGAAAAATCCCAGTTCATCTTTTTGAGCTGAATTTTTTACACAGCGTGCTCTATACAATTACGAAACTTGCGTATGTTCTGAGTTTTTTTATTTGAGTTGCATAAGTACCTCGAAAATATTCTCCTTTCTCTGTTGTTCTGTTTTTCTCAGCTTCTGCCCCGGTTTTTCTTTTCGCAGTTTTGCAATCCTTAAGCTTACTTTTTCTTTGCAAACTTTATTGGGAAGGCAAGAGAAACAGTAGCTCTTCCTGGAAAACTTTATTTGCAGTAGAGGAAAATTATTTTATTAGGGTACTAACCTCTCTAATCAGCCTACAATGAGTTATGTATGAAGAGAGTTTTCAAGTGCGCGATGGAAGATGATGAAAGAAGATTCAGGAGTGTCAAACGCTCAAGCTTGGGGATGCCCATGTGCACCCCCAATAAATATTCAAGGAGACTCAAGCGTCTAAGCTTGGGGATGCCCCCGATGCATCCCCTTCTTCATCAACAATCATCAGTTTGTCCCTCGTTGCACTATATTTTTATCAATTCATGCGTTATGTGCTTTGCTTGGAGCGTCTCGCTCTTTACTTTTATAGGTTTGTTTTTCTTTCTTTGTTGTAGTAACAAGTTAGACCCCAACTTACTCTTTTTGTGTGGGAGATTCACGCTCCGCTTGAACTAGAACTCCTCATAGGATTTGCATGCTTATTCTTTTAGCTGTGAGCTGTTCTTTTTCTTTTCTTAGTTGTTGTTCTGTTTAGTTGTAGTGCTTTAGTTTTTCTAGAGATTTTATTTTGTCTTAGGTTGAACTTTCTATAGGTTGCATGTTTTATCTTGTTAGAGAGTTTGCCTGTTGCACTGAGTTCTATGTCTTGACTGAAAGTAGGTAGTTAAAGTTGCTATTCTCTTTGTAGTAGTAACTTGCAATAGTTTTGAGGTATTGACTAGAGTAATGTTTGAACTCATGGTGTCAAGAGCTTTTGCCTATTATTGATAGATGTCGTACTTTGGGAAATCCATGTGTTTTTCGAAAACCAAAAAACCCCTGTTGAGAACTCTAGCTACTAGATGGATCACTAACCTCTGGAGGGTTCGAATATTGGAGTACACTCACGTACCATGAGTCGAGGATGCGCAAGGATAACCAAAACCCCATACACTCCTCCTCGGGGTACCTGTCTCTTTGTGAACCTCCTGGTTAGATTGAGAGTTACCGATAATAAGTGCATGAGTTCTTCGGACTAATGTGAGTATTCGAAAGTTGACACTTCCACCCACCTATACTTTTTCTAGCCTCTTCGGTACCGTGCATTGCCCTTTCTCACCTCGAGAGGTGGCGCATACTTCGCCGGTGCATCCAAACCCTTGGCATGATACGCTCTGTCATCATAAGCCTCCTTATATCTTTCCTCAAAACAGCCACCATACCTACCTACAAGGCATTTCCATAGCCATTCCGAGATACATTGCCATGCAACATCCACCTTCTCATGACTTGATCTTCATGTCATACATGCTACTTGCTTGATCGATGAGCCGCATGCTAGTTGGGCCTTGCCCTAATCATTGCTACATGACGCGCTAGTATCATTGCATATCCTGCTACCCTGGCAGAGGCATACATTTGCATCATGATAGTTACATTTTCTTTATGTGAGTACCTTTGTAAAGTGTGAAAGATCTTCTATATTCTTGTAAAATATAGAGTATTGCCCCTAAAGTGAGGAAAAGATCCCAAAGAGACAAAATCAAAAGATCCCAAAGAGGACAAATGAGAGTTAAATAGAAAGAGCCATTGAGGCCACCAAAAAATAAAAAAAGAGAAAAAATATATAAAAAGAGAGAAGGGGAATACTACTATTCCTTTTGAGAGATCCACACTAGTACCTCATCTTCTATCCCTTGTACTCCATAGAGATCATCATCATGCATATAGCTATGTGGGGACCCTTTACATTATAGAACTTGGCTTGTATATTCCAATGATGAGCCTCCTCAAACGAGCTCTAGGTCTTCTTGAGCAAGCAAGTTGGATGCACCCCCACTAGTTCCCTTGGAGATCTTTTAGCTCACATGTGCATCCGTTGTATGGAAATCCCTACTCCTCACATCATATCTATCATATGGCCTTCTCTCGCCTATGATTGTCCTCATTGATGTGAGCCTTTCACACCTTTTTGTCTTCCTCCTCCACCTTCTTTTTGTTTCTCCTTTTTAGGTGTCAACTTTCTTGCTCACGCTCATCCATTGCATGAGTGCTCAAAATGTCGAAAGGGAGTGGATCAGTTTGACTTGTACCTGGATAGTGGTCTGGGGACGAGTCCAGATAAGAATCCAAAGGAGACCAAGTGTGAAACCTTAGTAGGTAGTTGTTCTCAACAACCTTTTTTCTCTTTCTTCCCGGTCCCTTGCTTGCACGCAAACACCATTTGGAGACATTCGAGTCACGGACAACAAGAGCTCTTGCACCCTTTGTTCTTTTGTTGCTTGTGTCAATGGTAATATAGACACTTGCTTGTTAAGACTTGAATTGAATTGCATGCTTTGATTACTTTACTTAAAAGTCCTTTTATGGTTGTGTGGCATGTCACCACAGAAATTATCCTTGTTATCATTTACCTACTCGAGGACGAGCAGGAATTAAGCTTGGGGATGTTGATACGTCCCAAACGTATCTATAATTTCTGCTTGCTCCATGCATGTTTTGTGTGACTTTGCCATGTTTTGCTTGAACTTTCATACACTTTTGAACCTATTTGGACTAACCTATTAACTCAGTGCACCCAGTTGCCAGTTTCTGTTTTCTGTTGTTTTTGTATTTCAGGTTTTCCGGCCATTAAAAGTGCTCCAAAAATTCCGGGAAAATTATATAAAAAATCAGCGCAACAGAAGCTTCCGAAATCACCAAGAGAGGGAAGGGGGGCCACCACCAGGCAGCCAGGAGGGCAGGTGGAGCGGGCCCACCCTGGGCCGCGTCAGGGACCCTCCTGACTGCCTCGTGGGTCCCCTCGATGCCCCCCTTCGCCTATATTTACCCCTCGGGGTAGAAACCCCTAATATCGATCTCTTTCTCGCGAACTCCCCTCTGTACCGCCGCCGCCGCCATTTCAAGATCGGGGCTGCCTGGAGAAGCTGCCTCGGCACCCTGCCGGAAGGAGGAACCCCCTCCGGAAGACCATCCATAGCCATGGACGCCTCCCGTATGTACCGTGAGTAGTTTCCCTTGGACCATGGGTCCGTGACCAGTAGCTATGTGATGAATCTTTCTGTGACATCCTGGCTTAATAGGAATGATAGACTACTCATATCAACAAGGTGCACCTTCTTTTCCGGGAGCCCAGATCCAAAGAACTCCAAAGTTAAGCGTGCTTGGCTTGGAGCGATTTGAGGATGGGTGACCGACCGGGAAGTTGTTCCCGGGTGCGCACGAGTGAGGACAAAGTGTGCAGGAAAGACTAGTGTTGGTCCGTGGGGACAGTCTAGATCCCGCCAGGCGTACGCCGGGAACCGGTGGGTGTGGCCTGGGCGTTACACTTTCCCCCTTTTGTGCTTCCACTTTCGAGTCCTCGTGAGCTGCCTCACATGATCGAGGCATCTATGTAATTTCTGCTGTTGCTATGCTGAGTTTGTTGGGATCTGATGGATTATGAGACTATGTTCAGATTGTGATGAGTAATATATTTGGTTCTTCTCTTTTATATTTTGTTCTTGAGTAAATTCTTGCATGTTCTCCGTTGCGGTATTTGCTTTGGCCAAGTATTTTATTTGCAACTCCAAGAGAGAGCGTTATGCTCGATTGTGGGTTCCGCCCCTTGATGTCTAGCTTGAGTGACAGAAACATGAGACTAGGGGATGTGTTGTTGCCACCAGGGATAAAACAACGGTGCTTGTACCTGCGGGTGCAAGGATTGTTTACTTTACGCAAAGTTCTTTTAATGCAGTTGTCTGTTGCTTTGAGTTTACACTTTGGGTGGGATTCGCAACTTAATACCAGCGAGATGTTCTGGATAGATATCTCAAGGTGGATGATTCGTAGTAGATGCAGATGGATTTCGGTCTACTTACCTTGGCGTACTGCCCATTGCTTTTGAGCCCTTCCTTTCTTTGCAGCATAGTTAGCATTGCGGTGCCTTCATAATTCTGTCAATTGCCCAACTGTGATTTGTTTACCTCGCTAGAACTTTTATCGTCTTTTGGGAGAGAGACATCACTAGTGAAAATCACGGGACCCCGGTCCATCTTCACATTATTGTTCACACCCTCAATTTACTTTCAGCTTTTACTTTCCTTTGCACCTTTTATCTCTTGCGTTGATCCTTTGTAAACGACAAGGCCGGAGGAATTGACAACTCCTCTGTACTCGTTGGGAGCAAAGTTATTTGTTGTTGTGTGCAGGTCCACGACAACACCCTAGTCAGGAAGCAATTTCTGGCGACGTTGCCACCTACTTGTATCTCCTGAGTCCTACTAGTTCGATAACCTTGGTATCTTCACCGAGGGAAACTTGCTGCTGCACTGCATCTCAAACCTTCCACTTGGGGTAACCAACGAGGGGCGAGAAGCCATCAGTTGTCCGTTTGCTGGTTGTAAGATAAGAATGGCAGCATTTCTTTTCACGTGGAAAATACTACGAACTTCAATGGTGATGTTTTTTTTGTTCCACGAACCATTCCATTGAAAAAAGAATATAATAAGAGTACATCTGAGTCTACATCATGAAGTCATACACAAGCAGACACGAAGTGATGCCCGAATCAGAGGAGGGAGAGGGGATGCTCAGCCCGGCCAACTAAATCTTTTTCTTTCGAGAGTATGGCAAAAACGTACCATATTTTCATAGAAGAGGAACAAGAAGCAATGAATAGTTAGGGCTTGCACAATGGTGCTATCTTAGCTTTGCCATGCGGCGTATCAATGTCTATTTCATTGCAATGATGCACTTGAAGCAGAGTTGCAAGCAATTTTGGAAGGGATGAAGCTGGCTACGGAGCATACAATGTTAGCAGTGGTGGTACAATCGGATTCATCCACTGCCCTCCTCTCGTTATCCTCAAAAGCATTGAACATGTCGTCGTATGCTCATGTCGTAATGGAGATTCAAGAACTCATGATGGATCGGGAGTTTATTCCGTCGAAAATTCAAAGGCTTCAAAATAGAGTAGCAGATCGACTGGCGAATCATGGTCGTACTAGTTGTAGCACTGCATGTTGGCTACAAAGAGGATCCCCTTGTATAGATGAACTTTTGTCAGCTGACTGTAACTCTATGATCTTGGAATAAAACTCCCTTTATATCGCAAAAACAAAAAGCTTTGCCACGTAGGATGAATGTTGACATGAATGTGAGAGAAATAGAAAAAAGGCTCTCGCCTTCTCTTATATAAGCGATCACCTCTTAGCTCGATAATCACGTGATTTGTGATCCAACAATGAGCGTCTTCATGGATGGATTGAATCACGAGGTAGACGGAGGGCCGATACATCCATGACCCATTGCGGTGATTCCATAGATGTTAGGTTGTGAGGATGGTGATGAAGTAAAGGCCTTTATGTTGCGAAGATGGCACATTGAAGCAGGAAGAGGTCCACCATTGGACGAAGATGGTCGTTAGTGAGGTGATTCCATAGATGTTAGGTTGTGAGGATGGTGATGAAGTAAAGGCCTTTATGTTGCGAAGATGGCACATTGAAGCAGGAAGAGGTCCACCATTGGCCGAAGATGGTCGTTAGTGAGGACCGAGATCCAGTGCCTCGCTCAAGGAAAGGCATGCGCTGCCTTGAGGACCAAGATCCACCATACATCTACATCAAACGATCAGAGGGGGTCGACGATCGTCCTCGGTCCTCATGCGCGAGACAAAATCACCGCGGGAGTGAACTCCTGTGACGCCCCCAAAATCAATCCGTGTACAGTAATCATACACGCAGGGTACACGGCTGAGATTAGGATGCCACGGCGAGAATATCATAGCACAACACTAAACACAAAAGGATAAACCAATATGTTACGATAAAAGGGGGGGTCACTCGGACCCGAATACATAAGTTATACAAGCCATAATATCTGAGTACAGACATAGTTAGTCAAGTTTTGCCTTAAGAAGGCTAGCACAAATAACATCAGAGATACAGATCGAAAAGGCAAGGCCTCCTGCCTGGGAGCCTCCGAAACTACTCCTGGTCCTAGTCAGCGGGGGTCTCGACGTAGCAGTATCCGCCTCCGGGGTACTCCTGCTCCTGGGCTCCAACGTCGACTGCAGCGGCCGATCAGGCAAAACATAAAGGGGGAAATAAAGCAAAGGTGAGTATCTAGCATACCCGCGAGTCTTACGTCCGCTACTAAGCATTATGCATTGTATCAATGGAAAGGGGAGGCTGTATATATAGTGGACTGCAAGATAGAAATCAGAATAAGGGTAAGAAGCTAGGACTATCGAAGACTAGCATCTTCTGACGATGTCTTGCAGCACAAGAAGAGAACAGCCAACAGTTTATATAAAGCATACAGTAACAACGAAGCAGAAGTTGCTGCAACATTGTATAATATAAGTTGTAGTGATTAATAATAATAATAATGTCTCCGAGTTCCCTTCCTCGACTCCCTGCGAGGAAGAAGACCCGGAACCATACAGTTTAATCGTAATAGTTTCTAGTGGTAAGATCCAGCTTCAGCATAAAGCGTCTTGTTACCGTGGACACGACTATTCGAATAGATTAATCTTCCCTGCAGGGGTGCACTGGCGTGACTCTACGACGCTCGGATCTCCAGGGTGGCGGGAACCTTGTTAGGGAACGCTCCACCAAAGCTATCCGACACAAAGTAGCCCATCCTTCGGCAATCAACAGAGAGGTCATCCGCCGGACTATATCCTATGTACGCCGGGCTTTGGTCCCTAAACCGAACGTACTCCTGCACAGTGCGTGACTAGACGGTGAAGCAAAATCAAAGCAAATTCAAATACACCGCTCGAGCAAGAGAAGACAACACCACTTCCCGGCAATCAGCCCGCGGTACTGCTGACGTCTGAAGACCCTCGAACGAGACTACGATGCAGGGGAGCCCACACTCCTCGTCCCACGTGTAGGTAGTGCGTACAAGCCAAAAGGCTACTCAAGACATCCGCCGAACCATTTAGCATTTTAATTAACCTGCGTGACAACCGTTATCGTTGCCTCGACTTAACCGACCCGCGGTCAACGACAGCAGTCAGGACCACCAGTACATCGGTGCCTGCCCTGTCGTCCCACCAAGTCACTGCGGTTACCAACAAGGTGAACCGTCTCCTTACCTTGTCTCGCGTTTGCTCTTGGTAGAGCTCGACTTTCGTGGTTTGGTAACTCTCGTGAGATACGAGCAGGGGCCAAGCACGCCAGTAACGTCGGTCGTACCCTCCCTGTCGCTCCCGACAATATACCGCTCGCGGGCACCGTTGGGTCACCCGACTTTCTTACCTTTAAGGACAACCGTTGTCCAGGACCCTATGGCGGCAAGACAAAGTCATCCTCGAGTGGAGTACAAGGATTACTCCTGGATAGCTCACACTTGAGGTGACTAGGCATAACCCAGATAGGGGGCTTTGGCGGTGTCTTCTTTGTACCGTACCTGTGCAGTTGTATATATTGTATCCGTGTTCACTCCCCTAAGTGATCACGTCCCGCTACCTAGTCCTAGCTAACAATGCGCAGGGCTCACTGCTGAATATATGCATAATTATAACAGGCAGCATAGGATAAAGGAAGGTTCATCAAGGGGCGACAAAAGCAAGCTATGCAATTGAATAGGATTGTAATCGTAGCAGCAGCAGTAACAATGCCTAGTGCAAGAAAGTGCGGAAAAGGTAGGAGATATCTGGGGAAGAGAATGGCTCTGCTTGCCTGGAAGCTCGACGGTAGAAGTAGGGTCGTCGACGAAGTAGTCGTACTCAGCAGCAGTGTAGTCGACGGCAGCAGCGGGGTCTACCGGAGATTAAGGGGGGAAGAAACGGTAAATACACAGCAAGCATATACGAACAGATGCATGACAAGACGGATGAAATGTTAACGGTGTTCTAACGCAGTGCAATGCACGTTGCTCGGAGCGGGAATTCATCCGGGGATGAACGGCCAGCTCCGGGTGATTATCGGACAAGGTGTCCGGAGGGGGGGAAGGATCAAGCCGGAGGTGTCGTGGGTACCGGAAAAACATAAGGGGGGTGTATCCGTGCTAGTTGATCTATTCTGAGAAACATTCGTGTTCGGAATAAATTCATCCGGGCACTCTAACAGTACCGGACAGTTTATTGGACAGACGGTCTGAAGGGGGACGGTTCGATGTTCGTTGTGTTAGAGGGGTGTGATAGACATACGGATAGCGTATTCGTATTCGTTATATTTTTCTGATCAATTTTCATGTATAAAGTTTTTGAATCTGAGTTACGGTTTAAAAGTTATTGAATTTCAAAGTTTTAAATTATTTAAATGATTTTCTGAATTTCTTTTATTATTATAACAACATTATCCAAAACATTATCCAAAACAGTGCCTGACATGTGGGACCCACATGTCAGCCTCTGTTTATTTATAAAACATTTTATTTAATTTTAAATATCCCTGGACCCACATGTCATACCCTCAACAGCAATTTATTTTAATAAAACAGAAGGACTTACAGATGGGGCCCATGTGTCATTGACCTAATTTAAACCAACAGTTTTCTTTTATATTTAACAGGCAGTGCCCCCACCTGTCATAGGGGGGTTATTAAAAATATTTATATATATATATAACTTAACAGGGGGGGTTAACCAGGGGGTTAATTAGCCACGGCTAATCAACTCGCCGGCGGTGGCCTACAGTGGCGACGGCGAGGCCACTGCGGCCAGCCCGGCGGCCAAAACGCGAGCGGAGGGGGAGGGGCCGAACAGGGCGAGCTCCCCGCACCCACTGGTGAGGCTAGGGCGCTTAGGGGGCGCCGGAGCTGAGCTCCCCTTCCTTAATGGCGGGGGCGGGCTCGGCCTCTACGGCGACGGCGAGCACGGCGGGAGAAGGGGAGGATCCAGAGGGCGGGGACGGGCACTCACAGTGGCGCGTAGCCGTAGAGTGGGCTCGGGGAGGGGCGGTTGTAGCAACGGCGACGAACTCGGTGGAGAGGCTCGACGACGGCCGACGGGAAGACGAGCTCGATTCGCGGCCTGGAGAGGAGCCCGGCGACGATGGGAATCTCAGGGCGATGCTGCCGTCCACGGGGCACGTGCTGGGCACGCTGGGGAGGTCCCCCGACGCCGGTGGCCGCGGGCACTCACGCGGCGGCGGCCATGACGGTCACGGGCGCGAGCGGGATGCGGGTGGGGGGGGGGAGGGGAACGCAGACGCGGCGGCGAGGGAGGGGGAAGAATGGGGGCGCTAGGGTTCTCGCCGGGAGGCCGCCACACTTGTAGTCGCCGGCTAGCCGCTGGATTTGCGCCACGGAGGGGAGTCGCGGCCGTGGCAGCGGGGATGGGTGCCACGGTGCTCTGCTCTCCCCTGTAGCGAGAGGAAGGGGATGACCCCAAGTGGGCTGGGGTGGGCTGGTGGCCCAGGGGGGTTGGAGGGGGTGGGCCTCGCCCATGGGGTAGATTAGGTTGGGTTTTATTTTTCTTTTTCTTCTCTGTTTAATTTCTTATGCATTTCTTTTTATAGTCTTAGGCATTTTTGTAAAATATGGGATGTGTCCCATATTTATTGTTACACCATATATTACTGCCAGAAAAAGATTGGGCAATAATAAAAGTCATTTAATATTTCAATTAAATATTAAATGATTCAAATAGGGTTTTTGGCCACTGTTTTGATTTGTTTAGAATTATTTAGAGAATAGTAAAATCTCCAACTTGGTGATACATGCTCCACTGAATTTTAGTGATTTAATAAAAGTGGTAGCACAATTTTTGGACCAAGTTTATTTTGCACATTGTTTTAATATTCCACCAAAGGGCAGTTTGAGCAATTGATTTGATTTCAAAAGAAAATGGTTTGGACTTTGTTATTGATCCACGAAGGTTCATATGGCTTGCAACAATATCAAAGGAGAATTTGAATTTGAACTGAACCAGTTGATCAAACAAAATTTTGAACAGTAGTTATCAACAGTAATAGTGATTACTGTTTACTAACAGTGAGAGTGTTACAACTCCTGTGTGAGCTCCCTCCGGATAAACAACGATGGCAAGCCCCACCGCGTCCACGACCTTCTCCTCCCAGCCCCGCTCCGACGAGCTCCTCGTCCCCACTGTGATGCCGCCCTAGTGGGGTTGGAGCTCTACCGCCGTGGCGAGGGAGCCATGGGAGTTGCAATTTTGTTGGTGCCAAATTTGAGTTACAAACGCTACAAAGTTTGTATATTATTAAATTCATTTTAGGTTCACTTTTTAATTCGTCGAGCTCTTCCTTTTTCAGTTCATTTGCCATTACCAAAGTCTTTGTATTGAACACTTTTGTGCTGCTGATTTGCGACACTGGATTTTGTCTTTGTCTATAGTTAAATGAATTTATTTTGTCTTCCATTAACTGAATTTTGGATATGTGGTTGACTGAATTTCTTGTTTGTATATGTGTGATGATCCTGCCTCGCAGCTGCCAGCTCCAGGATGCCCGTCATGGTCGAAGCGGGCCATCGGAGGAAGCATGAAAGGACGTCACAGTAGGTTGTCAGAAAGGGCAGAGGCAGGCACCGACGTCAAGTGGGAAGAGAATGGAGCAGCCGAAGGTGGGTGGCTGTTGAGGCCGTTTATTCTCGTGGACGCCCGCCGGAGTTCAATCTAGAGGATGAGTCACGTGGAGTAGCAGCCGGGGCGACTCCTCTCCCTTTCCCACGGCACGCCACCGGGAGCTCTCTGCCTTTCTTGCAGCACACCGAGAGCTGCATCGTGGTGGCGATGATTGCAGGTTTTTTTACCTTACGGTCGTGAGAAGAACAAGGTCTACTTCACGTTGACCCCTTCTGACCGTTGGATGCAGATGAATGACAAATCTTGGCCTCAAGGCAACACATGCCTTGACTTTAGCAAGGCAGTGAGGGCCTGTTCTTTTGAGCGGCTTAAAAAATAAGCCATCTCTCCTAGTATAAAAGTAAGCCACCCTCTAAATTTGTTGAGGCTTTTAAATTATTATTTTGATAACTAGTTTAGAAGGCACAATGAATAAAAAGGAGAATTGTGAGAAAATAAGCCAACCAAAAAAACTGGCCTGAATCTCGGTTCCATCGGTGATATGGTGGCAACCGATGCCTAGCATCAGGCGAGGATGTCATGCCAATTTTTCTCGAGAAGGCGTATCTGATCAGAAGATGGTGCATGTCTTCCGGTGCTTGAGAACAAAAGAGCAGAGATCTGTGTGGGGGAGGCCATGCCTAGCCAGCCAGTCAACCGTCCAACATGGATCAAGAAGATAAGCCATAGAACTGAATCTTCAGATCCCATATATCATCTTCAACCAAACTAAAAATCAAAATGATAATGAAAATAATTAATATACTACTACTAGATAGTGCTTTGTAAAAACAACAAGGTAGTGCTAAAAAACAACTAAAAATAACTCCCAATTAAAAATTAGTTATAGCTAAATTCAATGTCTACCTGTATTAATTCAATGTAACATTAAGCATATACAAGACATTGCTAAAATTCAGTGTCAATTCGATTATAATTATCCAATGCTATAATTTTCTATACGCTATCATTTATAACTATAAAATAGTAAAATAATAATAAAATTAAGTTAATTATAAAATTCAGTATGCCACTGTACGTCACTAAAACTTGCTAGACATATACATGACATTACTATACACTACTATATATCCTCACATTGCTTCTTCTTCAAATAAAGTTTTCGTGATGGAAATATCAATGGTGCTGGCGGGGTTGCCCGTTTTGCGTCTGCGATATTGGATTCTTGGTATAAATCTCACCCTGGAGTTATTGATCCCATGACAGCGGAGAGCCTCGGCTGTCTCGCCCTTCGAGATGGTGTCATCTATGCAAATCTTTAAGGACTGACACATGTGATCATGGAGACCGATTGCCCTGAGGTCGTCGACCTCTAGAATACTCGCCACAATGACCGTTCTATTGTGGCACCGTTACTGTTAGAAACTGCAGAGTTATCTACTACTCCCTCCGTAAAGTAATATAAGAGCGCTTAGATCACTACTTTAGTGATCTAAACAAAAGTAACGGTGCAATGAGTTTTATTAAAGTAGTGATCTAAGCGCTCTTATATTACTTTACGGAGGGAGTACTTTCAAGTCTTTTGTAATTCAGCATGTTAGTAGATCGGCTAATGTTCCAGCAAATCTATGTGACAAGCGTGCTTGCACCTTGTCTGAAACTGAAAGCTGGCTTATGGAAACTCATGGTTTCTTGATTAGCAGCCTCCTGGCTGATAATCCGGCAAACACTTTTGTTTAATAAAGCTCTGAAATTCTGCGGAAAAAAAGTTTTCGCAGAGTCGTTGACACCTCGATTCGGTGGTAGTGGGAGAATACATATTTCTATTTCTCGTTGGCCTTTTCGGGAAGGGAAATAAAAGTAGAATTCAGATTGATGCAGCAGGGCAGGTGCATGAACGAAGCAGGCGGGTAGGTAGGTGCCCGGGGAATCCATCCATCCATCCATCCGCTCTACTACTACTACGCGTGCGTCACGTTAACGCCCGGCACGACGCCCGGTACCGTGTCGGCCGAGCCTCTTGAACCGGCCATGCTCCTCCTCTCTCGCGTCGTCGTCGTAGGACGGGGACCCCCATCCCTACACGTTCTTATCCTAGCGAGAGAGAGCCGGGGCCGCTGCCAGCCACTCGATCTGTACCTGTACGCTGCCCGCGCAGTTATGCTCACGCAACTTGCTCCCGGCTGTTTCTTTGCACCCGAAAAAAGGAAATAATAATGTTCCCTGCCGTGGAGGGAGGCTCTCCCGTTCGGTCCGGGGCACGTGTCCCACGCAGCGGCTCGCTCACTGGGCCGGAGACGTGACTGGCCGCACTCGCCGTCACTCGATCTTTTCCTGACCAGTCAATCCCAAGTCGACGTAGAATCACGGAGGGCGACGCGGTTCAAAACGGCCCCCCCCCCGAGTTGGAACTTCAAATCCAGCGTAACTAGTAAATTTCAGACCCCAATTCGTAGGAGTCCTCTCGGGCAGATTAGTACTAGGTTCAAAAAAAGAAAAGACGAAGCAGATTAGAACTATACAACCATGACACATTTCTTTCTTTCTTTGCCTTCCCCTTCGGGCTGGACTCCCCCCCCCCCCACACTCCCGCTCCTCGGGTCGCCGCAAGTTCTTCCTCCGCCTTTATCGTTCGCTGGTCACGGATTTGCGATGCGCTCATCTATCGATGTCACATCCTTTTTTCTTAACAATTCGCATCCTTTTTGATTCAGCACACGCCTTCTACGGTGAGAATTAGACCATCAAAAACCTCTTTCTTCTCATGTGTGCACACCAGCACCATTCGATGTCACTTTCTCCCTGTGTTGGCCTTGGCACGTCATCGGTTAAAGCTCCTTGGAGCTCTTGGTCCACATTCTACCCGCCCTTGTCGCGTACGCATGCCACCCTGCAGGTGCGGTGCTTTGGGCATGTGGAAGAGCCGGAACACCAAAGCTCTACCCGATGACCCGTTGATGCTCGCAGTCATCGGTTAATATTGCCATCGTTGCCCTCCATCAACGACGATAATGCTCACACTATGTCCGCTAAATTATCCTCGAGATTTGGGTGCAATGTTTTGTGGCTATTGTTTAAGGTTTCGACGCCCATCACCCTTTATGTTGTTCTTCTAGATCAACATCTCATCGTGTTTTCTGGCTACGAATGCCACATAGCCTTTACCTGATGCGAATCATAGTCATAATGCGAATACAGCCATACGATACTCCCTGTGATCCATAGTAAGTGTTGTAATTTTAGTTTGAATTTGAACCGAAACCACGATACTTAAAATGTATCAGAGGGAGTATGATTTGTGGATGATTTTGTCTTTTTTTCCTTGTTGTATTTCGCTTTGAAATGACATTTGTAACATCGTGTAAGGAACTCGTCGAAACATGTCGACTTGTTAATAATTTGTTTCACAACATCTTATTCGTGCTACTCCCTTCTTTCCATAATGTAAGATCTTTTTGTAAGCTAGGGAGTAGCATGACTCGGAAGCACCATAGCACCCTAATGGCCTAATCCAGTATATACTACTTGGATACACTATTCACGAGCACATCTTGTAGGTGATGGTGGTGGGAAGGCGGGGAGGGGGCTGAAGTTTAGGAGCACGAGCGCATGATTTCATCGATCAATAATGTAATTCTAGTTCTTTCATTTGCACAAAATGTTGACCCGCAAGAAAGAGCCGGATTCACAAGTTTGATCCAAGGATACGTTTTTCGGGGTGAGGTCAATATGGGTGCATGTCTTTCATGGAAGACAAAAAAAAAATACCGAACAAACAACATAACTAAATTAACACACAATCAAAATGGATGTGCGTGTATGTAAGCGTTGTGTTGTATTCTGTATTTTTAAGTTTCAATATGATTTTAAAACAAAAGTCATAATGCAAATTCCAAAACCCAGATCGGAGATTTGTCCCTCTCCCTCTCTCTCCCCCATGCTCACGATCTGAATGAAAGAAGCAGATCCGAATATTTCTACTGCTGGAGACCAAATCTGAAGGCGCGGGCCAATGAGCGGCCGCCGCGTGCCCCCCGGGTTTTGTCTTAAGATCGGGTAAACAATTACGCGGGGTGGTGGTGTGGGACCCACGCCCACGTCTCTGTCCGGGCTGCGGAGAGATGAAAATATGAGTCGTGGCTGGAAATCGTTCGTGTCGTCCCCCTTCTTCATCACCACCACCACCTCTTCGGGGCTCCAGGCGCCTCCTCACACAGATCGGGACCCCTCCCCCTCCCCCCATCACCCCGCGATCCCATCCGACGCCGCCGGCGACCCCCTCACGCCGGCCGCCATGGCGCACGGCGAGCGCATGACCACCTTCGAGGAGAGCGAGCGGGAGAGCGAGTACGGCTACGTCCGCAAGGTCCGCACCCCCCCTCCCTCTCCCCCTCCCCTTCTCCCCCTCGGCTGGATCGCGAGATCTCCGATCTGTCGGTCGCCTCGGTTCGCGGATGGACTGTTTCCGTCGGATCTCTCCACTGCGCGCCTCGATCGCGACAGAGGGCGGAAGGACGGATCGGCGGGTAGATTCGTCGAATTGGGCGGCGGCTCAGTTTGGGATTCCGACGGTGTCTGGATCGCGGGACGCGAGGTCGCCTCGCCGGGTCAATGGGGGGCGCCATTGCATCCTTAGCTGGCCACGATGGCACGGAACCAGTGTGCCGGGTTGGTTTAGATCGTGAGATTGCGCTCCGATGTGCTTGTAACCGAGCGCTCCTGCTCATCCAAAGCCTTTAGACGACGATTGTTACCCTTGTAGTGTGATTGATCTGGTGTGACGCGAAGGGGTCGTCTTCCTACTGGTTCCTGAATCGTGATGCATTGCCTCACCATTGTGCTGCTCTGCTGTTGCAGGTCTCTGGACCCGTGGTCGTGGCCGATGGAATGGGCGGTGCCGCCATGTACGAGCTCGTCCGTGTTGGCCACGACAGCCTCATCGGCGAAATCATTCGTCTCGAGGGCGATTCAGCTACAATCCAAGGTACTGCAGACTGCGATTTCGCCTCACAGTTTGTACTTCGAGCTGCTATATTCCCAAGGACACACATGACTAAAACCTCACCCGTCTCTACTGTATGCAGTTTACGAGGAAACGGCTGGTCTTATGGTTAACGATCCGGTGTTGAGGACAAAAAAGGTGAAACCCGTGCTGATTTCGATGTGCACTTCACAAGCGTATGCTTGCTTGTACTCCATCTTAACACGTCATTGTTTATGCAGCCCCTTTCAGTTGAATTGGGACCTGGTATTCTCGGAAACATCTTTGATGGAATCCAGGTAAGATAAATGAAGCAAACACACACTTATTATGCTTAGCGGGAGCTTCTGTTCTGATGGTATGGCTTCATAATCTTCCCATTGCAGCGGCCACTGAAAACTATCGCTATTAAATCTGGAGATGTCTATATTCCACGTGGTGTTTCAGTCCCTGCTCTTGATAAAGATCGGTTGTGGGAGTTCCAGCCAAACAAGCTAGGTAATTTATATGATAACATGCTACAACATGATGTTAACGTGCTTCTTCTAAGTTTTGTCCTGTACACAAAGATCAATAATTTGGACTTTTGTTTCAGGTGTTGGAGACAATATCACAAATGGAGATCTATATGCTGTGAGTTTGCAGGATATATAATTCCCCTTTTGTATAAATTACTATATTGCACACGTGCCTAAGGTCTAGGGTTTACTTCTATATGCATCCTTATGCTGTCTTACTGCTCTGCAGACCGTGTTTGAGAATACACTGATGAAGCACCATGTTGCTCTCCCTCCTGGTTCTATGGGAAAGATCAGTTACATTGCCCCTGCGGGTCAGTACAGTATACAGGTTAGTTAATGTTATTTGAAGATCTGCTTCTTCATTTCTCATCCTTCTTATTTCCATGTGACAACCTGTTTCTGTTTATGCAGGATACAGTGCTGGAATTGGAGTTCCAGGGCATCAAAAAGGAGTTCACTATGCTCCACGTAAATCATTTTCCCTTTATAAAGTTTGAATATGTCATGATTTCGCATCTCTTAACGATTGTCACATTTCTGCTCTGCAGACATGGCCTGTGCGTACACCAAGGCCTGTTGCGTCAAAACTTGCTGCTGACACGCCTCTTCTAACAGGACAGGTATATGAGCTAGCTACTCAAAACAATGTCCTCCCGATAAAATTTATTGGTGTTAGTGTCAATATTCATTGGCCAAATGCACCAACCATTGGAAGTGATGTTTCCTGTGTTACTCCCATCAATCTTGATGCATCTCACATCTACTGTGAATTGGTTTCAGCGTGTACTTGACGCACTTTTCCCATCGGTGCTTGGAGGAACATGTGCTATTCCTGGAGCTTTTGGTTGTGGAAAAACTGTCATTAGTCAGGCGCTCTCAAAGGTTTCGTGGCTATTCACCTCTTGTTGCATAACTGACATTTTAGTGGATGTTGGCCTTTAAATGTCTCAATGTGTTGATTTCTTCTGACTCAAATTACCTTGTACAGTATTCCAATTCCGACACTGTGGTTTATGTGGGCTGTGGAGAAAGAGGAAATGAGATGGCTGAGGTCCTTATGGACTTCCCGCAGTTGACAATGACGTTGCCTGATGGACGTGAAGAGTCGGTCATGAAAAGAACAACACTTGTGGCTAACACCTCCAACATGCCTGTCGCTGCTCGTGAAGCCTCCATTTATACAGGTAATATACAACTGTTGATGTTTTTCTATTTGCATCCTAGTATTCTACTGTTACAGCCTTGCCGTCATGCGGTCATGCCTTTCTATCTTATCTAATTCATTTTTTCAACAGCATTGTGTTGCTTGCGTTACTAAAACGAGTACTTGTGTAAAATTTATCATAGCGTGGAATTATTGCAAGCTTGTGGTTTTCCCATTTGTATCTATCTGTCTATGTACGATTGTAGATACTGGCTAGTTTTAGTATTTCCGGGTCTTCATGACACAAATTTGAAAACACAACATATAAAAAGTGTAAAAGCAGCATCCATAGGTAGAGACCTTGGGCACATCCCTAAGGTGTTATCATTAGTTTTTGGTAGAACATTGGATATATGCATCTTATTTTAGCATGGATTGCTGTGATTTATTCACTACTTTGTTTTAGACATATAGTTTGGTTTATTTATGGGAACTTGGTAGCCTACATCTTGTAGTGAATCGGGCTAAGTGATCCAGCATGTGTAGTTTATTGCTATTTTGCTAAAGAGCCATCATTTTCATGCTTTTCAGCTGATTTTTTTCTCTATGAGCAAGAAAATAATGTGTTCTTTCCCTCTAATCCAGGAATTACTATTGCTGAATATTTCCGTGACATGGGATATAATGTTAGTATGATGGCTGATTCCACGTCCAGGTGGGCCGAAGCGTTGCGTGAAATTTCAGGACGTTTGGTATGATGCTTCCTTCCGCGGCTTCCAGTTTCTATTTGTTGCCATTTTTGCAACTTATGTTCACTGCTGTATATACAATCTGGTGCAAAACGCGAATTTGTTCTTATTGATTTCTAAAGTTCCTGACTACTATTCATGATTAAAGTTTATTTTTTGTCTCCTTTGTCTTGATCCAGGATTATGATTAGAACTGTTTATTATCCCCCCTTAGCTAAGCCTGTTGATATTAAAGAAAGCGATTGTAGTGGACATTATTTGTCAGTTTCAAGAACATTATTGCAAATGGCAGAACAAGTATTTGCTGCAGAAGTAAAATCACATCATACATGAAATACTTACTGATAAGACATTAACTACTAACATATTACTGAGTTAAATGCTACTCTTGCACATGTGTTGATTACAGCTTTACTGCATACTAATGTGATTTTTGAACTAATGGTGTGCTCAATATATATAGGCTGAAATGCCTGCGGATAGTGGTTATCCTGCGTATTTGGCTTCACGGCTGGCATCCTTCTATGAACGTGCTGGGAAGGTGCAATGTCTTGGTAGTCCAGACCGGACAGGCAGTGTCACAATTGTTGGCGCTGTCTCTCCTCCTGGAGGAGATTTTTCAGATCCTGTTACCTCTGCAACCCTCAGTATTGTGCAGGTAAGGAAACTGTTTGGTTGTGAATCTTTAGGTAGTTATACCTACAGAATTTCCATTGCTTTGTTACTGTCAGGTATTAATTAACTGCTCTGAATTTCAGGTCTTCTGGGGATTGGATAAGAAGCTGGCTCAAAGAAAGCATTTCCCATCTGTTAATTGGCTCATTTCTTACTCAAAATACTCCACGGTTATTCTCTTGCCCAGAATTTCAATGCAATTAATGTTAGTGCACTTTGTGTTATACTGATGTACTATCTTCTGCACTGTAGGCTTTGGAAGGTTTCTATGAAAAGTTCGACCCTGACTTTATTGACATGCGAACAAAAGCTCGTGAAGTGTTGCAGAGAGAGGATGATCTAAATGAAATTGTTCAGGTATTAATGTTCACCTTGGGTCTCACTTTGTTGCTGAGGATTCATTCTAAAATTTGTTAACATGCTTTTGTATTGTAAATTTATCATATGAGCAACAATTGAAACTCTTAAATTTGGTGATATTATTTTTGGTTTATTTTTATCATGTTTTTAGTAGACAATGAATTGTGTAAACTTCTCAATATATACTTTACTATTGTATATGCTGAAGAGTTCCATATAGAGAGAGAATAGATCGGTGCTTTTGTGGGTTGCACAATGCAATTGCTGCCAAATACACATCATCACTGGACTAATATTTTCCAATTGGTCAGCTTGTTGGTAAAGATGCACTGGGAGAATCTGACAAGATTACGTTGGAGACAGCCAAGCTTCTGAGGGAAGATTATTTGGCACAGAACGCATTTACCCCGTGAGTGATACCCTAGTCAGATATTTATGGATATCTTCTAACTGTGTAACCATATCAATCCTGATCATGGATATTTGTTGAAACAGATATGACAAGTACTGTCCATTTTACAAATCCGTCTGGATGATGCGCAACATTATCCATTTCAACACATTAGCGAATCAGGTAATCCCACTTTCTGTGACCTTTTTAGTCCCTTAAGCTTAGATTGCACAAACAGCTTAAATGTTTGAACTTGAAAGTACGGATCTTTGAACAACATGTGTCTTTTGTTCCATTGGGAAGGTTGCCCTTTGGTTAAAATTTGATTTTGCTCACTCCTGATCTAAGGAATTATTGCAGAAATGCTTTATTCTATCCTTAACTCTATGGAAGTATTTATTTCAGTACTGATATCAAGTATGCCTAAAAAGGAAACTGCTATTGTTTAGCTCCAGGCACCAGTTGCACAAAGCCCATGTCAAAGCAGAAGTTCAATTTAATTATTACCTCCGACCCATATTAATGTACTCAACTTTGTCTAGATTCGTATGTATCTAGTTAAGTATTTAGACTAGATGCATGTGTATCTAGACAAACTTAAGTACATTAATATGGATCGGAGGGAGTACAGTTTTCTTAATTACAAATCATTCACCTAACCCACTCTGTTTGAGTTGTCTTCCCTGCCTCACCAGTTTGAGTTTGATGTGCCCTCATCATGCAAACACTCCAATGATAACTCGATGAGCAGACCTGGGCTTGAATAAACCGTTTATGCTAAGCCTATGGTATATTTTTGGTAATCGTACACCATTTAGGTTTAAGTGTAATCTACTAAAGTAGTACAATATTAGCATTTGCTAGCCTAGAAATGAGCTGGAACTTAAGTTAAATCCATTCAATAAAGCTACACAGTGCACGAATAGGAAATAAAGTAGCCAGCCAAAAGACTTGGATGCTTTGGGAAAATGAAAGGTGATAGGATCTGTATCTTCTATTGTATTTGTACAGCTGATATGTAAACTATCTGTAGACCTATCTCTTATATTAAATATTTTAATTTACTGGAACCAAATTTCTTGTATTAGTAGAAGTGGTGGAGGTAGTTCCATCTTTAAGGAAACATATACAAACATGTAAGTCTGCTTGTTAATTTAATACATGTATGTTTGTTTTGTAGGCTGTGGAGCGAGCAGCTAATGCTGATGGGCATAAGATCACCTACAGTGTTGTAAAGAGTCGCATGGGCGATCTATTTTACCGCCTTGTGTAAGTATTTCAGTTTTTATTCAAAATTGTTACTCCTTGGTGTTTTCTGCTTAAGTATGTAGTGAGGATACGGAATAACATTCTTATTTTGTATGAAACAGATCCCAAAAGTTCGAAGACCCAGCAGAAGGCGAGGACGTTCTAGTCGGAAAATTCCAGAAGTTGTACGACGACCTCACCACCGGGTTCCGCAACCTAGAAGATGAGGCTAGGTAAAAACAGAGAGGAGACCTTGTGTATGCCACCGTGTAAACAATAAGGAGCACCAAATGCTGTGAACGACATGCGAGCGATTTGCTTTTGCTTCAGCGGAGTTTGTAGATTCGAATTACGTTTCAGGATCCCCACCTTTTTAGTTTTTGCGACGACGACAGACAGCCTTGTTTTTTCAGGATTTTACATTGTTTGGTCTCCAGCGCACACCATTATTTTTTCCCCATGTGTACCATTATTTGCTGTAAGGACCCGGTGGACATGTTCATAGTGGAATAAGCACGATGTCCATCAACTTGAACATCAATAATGTCTATATTTATATTTATTTTGCCATCACCATCTTGTTGGAAGTTACAGTAATTTTCATATTCCCAGTAGACAAATGCCATTTTTTTTAACCTGGACCATTATATTTAAAAAATACGTAGTACAAAATGAACAACACTTATTATGGATCTAAGCATTTTTATATTTTTTTACAGAGAGAGTACTACTATTATTCATGAGAAGTCATCATTTATTGACTTGAGGTTAGTGTACTATATTTATATAACACCAATTACGGTGCGTGGTTGAAACGGCACGGTGATTACTCTGGTAAGTTTTTCAACGCCGATGTTTGGGAAGAGACCATGGATCTCGTTGGGAGAAAGCGTACATGGATGGATGGATTGGGAGAAGCAAAGAGTGGTGAAGCTCAGGAAGGAAGGATCCACCAACCGACCAGGCCAGCCTGACCGTGCTTTGTCTCTAGCGACATCCCTGTTTGCTTGGAGCCTTTCCTGCTACTCCTAAGCTAGCGGAACAGCCGGAAACCACTTTGGTTCGTTTTGTGCTGAGGATGTTGTGCATGTGCACACCCATCCATCCATGCAGGATGCGTGCTTGAGCTTGAGCCTAGAAGGAAGCACTGTTTTTGTTTTTGTTTTCTTCTCGGGCGCAGCAGTGGTACGCGCGATGCGTGGATGGTTCCTATTCGCAGCCGGTCCACATGAGAATGTAGTATACTAGTACTCCATGGGATTCCTGCCAGTCCACCAACGCCCATGGGATAAAAAATGCACATGGACCTCCCAAATTACTCTTCGTACTACTACTCCATGCAGCACATTGAGATTTTTTGATTCAAGTTCGCATGGTGCGGGATTTTAAAATCGAGGCAGTTTTGAAAAAGAATTCCGTATCTCGGAGGCCGTAGCCAGGCATTCCCCTTCCGCCGTGCGAATATGCTCCTGCATCTAGCCATCCCGTCGCTTTTTGTACTTTTGCTCTGCCTCTCTACTCGACATGTGTACGTGCACTGCTTTTCTACCAAAAGGGGGCTACCCAGCAAGCAAAGTTTGAGGACTAAAAGCAAAGTTGCCCGTCCTTTTTTCCCGGAACAAAAGAGGTTCCCCCGTCTTTTGATTCCAGCCAAAGTTTTTTAGGGTACAAGTCTGAGGATATCATTCCTGTAGATGAGATAAATATTGCTAAAGATAAAACACCTCGTATATTCTAAAAGGGCACCATGTGAGAGTATCTTTCAAGAGGTTTTAACCAATGAATGGTTATTGAAGGTCTTTTCATTTTAATTTGAGAAAAACATGTTAAACGTAGATGCTCACAAGTACGTTCATACAACAATAGGCGTTTCGCTGTCGACGAAAACGTCTCCTCGCACTGAACGAATATTCATCTACCGACGAGACATCAAATTATTAAACCTAGGGTTGGTTTGATGGACTAAGGATGAAGGGATTTGTTGGGATGACACAAAAACATTTTAGGAAAAATAATTTTATTGGAGCATTTTTTTGGCTCTACTTTTCCAATATCCATCTTTCATTTTTAATATAATATCTATCTTTTATTGAGAAAAGAAAGTCTCTTGGAGATGCTACACGACACGATAATCATATTTGCAACCTTTCTCACAATATGTAGCATCTTAACTATACTGATATCACACGGTCTGAAATTGCATTTGGTGAGAACTTGTGTTTCTAGCCTTACTATTTATGTGTGGGATTTTGGCACGTTAGAGTACTTGTAGAAACCTAACTCCATTTATTCTGAATGTCAAATAGACGGGCTGCCGAATTCCATTAATTAGAAGGGATGGTACAAAAGGACTAAAATTAGCAAAATGTAGAATTTCGCTTTGCTTGGCCAACCCTTACGATAAATACGTGTACAAGTACAATACTTTGATGTCAGCTCTGTTACCAGAAGTGAAGTTGTCATGCCAGCCTTGAACCGCTCGGTTATCTCCCATGCATAATCCAAACAATAGCATCCCGTATGAACAATATTTGAACACCATTCACAATTGTATTTCATTTTTTATCCCAACCGTGACATCACACTGTTCTAAAATTGTATTGTGTGAGAAACTAGTAATCTTGCCGTTAGTATTTACCCAAAGAGGGACATTATCACTTCATAAAACATACTCTCTCCGTTTCATAATAAGCATCGTTCGTTTAGTATAAAGTTTATACCAGTTTAGTACAAAATAAGCGACATTTATTATGAATCGAAGAGAGTATATCAAAATCAGTTTTCTACAAAATAAGCGACATTTATTATGAATCGAAGAGAGTATATCAAAATCAGTTTTCATCAGTATCAACGGAAGAGCTGCCGAATTCCATTAATTATGAGGGGATGGTACGAAAGGACCGAAAAACCTAAGTTTAGAATTCTCGAGCGCTTGGTCAACCCCCATGACAATGATTTGTATAATATATTGACATCGGTTCTATTACGAAAAAACGGAATTCCGGTGATGTCTTTACCATCTCTCATTCTCAACCTTACTACTTCCTCCGACCCATATTAATGGGCACACACTTAGTACAACTTTGTACTAGAGTTGTACTAAATGTGTGCCCATTAATATGGGTCGGAGGTAGTATAAAAAATAAACCAAGCGGATAGACAAAAAAGTAAAATTTTCGGGTGTCTCTAACTCTCATCTAAATGAGATTGAACCATGTCACATCTAACTTCTGCACCATTTGATTTATGTGAAGATTCATGTAATTTTATATTTAAATGATTTAAAAGTTAAATGCGATATTATTAAGAAAGAAATAAGAAAGTTGAGGGGGAGCATCAATTCGGCGCCCGGGTGCAGATGCACCCGGGGAGACAAAAACTAAGAAAATAAAAATGAAAAAAAATCGCATTTTGTGGTGAAAGATGCTTACGTCGAGATGTTCGCATTTTGAAGAAGTTCAGACGTCTGGAGAGCTCGTGGCAAAAAAAGAGTCAAATTTGCAGTTTTTTAAACGCTGCTATTTACGCACTACTTCGGACTGAATTTGTCTTTTTTACCGTGAGCTCTCTAGATATTCGAAAAAGCTCAAATTTTACACAAACATCTAGCCCCTAAGCATCTTTCACCATAATAAAATTAGGTATTTTTTTGAGCTTTTTCATATGTCTTTCGAAAGTTTCTTGTTTTTTGTGCAGAAGTATATGAATCTGGGCTCAGATTTAAATTTCTCGAAAGTTGAGGGGTGAGAGTGGAAAAGTGCGCGCCGGCCCACCATCGCCATCTCTACCTGGCCTGGCCTGGCGTCCATTTGGAAGCAAGGAGGAGAGGGAAGGAAGGAAAGCAAGTGGAAAACTCCTCCTCTGGAGTCTGGAGAGGAGTAGTAGTAGTACTATCAAGTCATCACATGTTGCAATTAGTGCCGCTTCCAGCTGCTTAGTTAATCCCCCTTCTCCTTTGTTTATATATCTCTCTCTCCTCCCCTCGGCTCTCATCTCTCCACCTCCACCTCTGCTGCCCAATCCCCCGCTCGATCCCATCGCCGCCCCGCCACCTCCAGATCCGCCGCCGAGCTCCGAACGCGGTAAGCTCCCTCTCCGTACTCACCCCGCTCGCTTCCCTCCCCCGCCGTCGCTTTCCTTCCGTTCGAACCAAGCCCGCGGCCGAGCTCGCCGCCCCGCGCATTGGGCCCTGCTGCCGGGCGCGCGGGGCCTCGCCGCGCGGGTCGGCGTGTTTGTTCAAAGCTCGAATTCCGCGTGAGCTCTCGGGAGCGAATTCCGGCGGCCCCGCGTGCGTTTCTGTTGGTGGCGGGTGCGGCTGGCTGGCTGGCTGGCTGGGGAATTGGTTGGTTGGATCGAGCTCGTAATGCGGCGGCGGGCGCGGGGAGCGGGATCGGGCGACGATTTGGTCAGGCTTTGACTTTTCCCCAGCCGCCGCCGGGCCGCCGTGGACTTCGCCCCCGCTGCCTTTTCTTTTTTTCTTCTTCTTTTTTCCGTGTGGAATGGAATGGAATTCGCCTGATTTGGACTGGTGGATCACCTACCACGGACCCCGATTGCGCCGCCGGCTCGGGATGGAAGCTAGCGCCTTCCGAGAGCTTGCCTAGGCTTTTAGTGGATCACTACTACTTCACTAGTAGTACGTTTGGTTTACTTTCGCTGGTTCGTTTCGCCACTTGCCATATCTGAATCACGTGTGCACGCGCGCGTTGGAATTCGCGTCGCAGTGCTGGAGCAGCCGTCCGTAGGGCCGATTCTTGGTAGATCGCCGTTGAGCTTGCTTGATTTTTTACTTCGTCATGGTTTCTGGCATTAATGATGTGCTCGCCTTGTGTTGCAAATGCAGGGGAAGGATTCAGTCGGTCGCCTGGAGTTTCATCAGGCCCTGGTGTTAGTAGCGACATAACCAGAGCTCTTTGGATGATCCAAAGATGGTGAGGAGCTGAGAGTACCTAGACTGTGACAGTGTGGGCAGCAAGGACATGACTGTCATGCCGCCTATGCGCCACCGGCCCGTGGCCAAGAAGCCCATGTGGATAATCGTGCTCCTGTGCCTCGTCTCTGTCGTGCTGATCGGGGCGTACGTGTACCCGCCACGGCACTACTCGCAATGCTACCTCTCTGCTTCTAGCAGCTGTGCACCTAGCTTCAAGGATTGGCTCCCATCCATCGGCCGCCGGGAGCGAACTGATGATGAGATCATTTCAGCCGCTGTTATCAGGGACATCCTTGCAATGCCCATGTCCGCGTCAAAGAATCCAAAGATCGCTCTTATGTTCTTGACACCTGGCTCATTGCCCTTTGAGAAATTGTGGGAGAAATTTTTGGAGGTTTTTCTGATTTCACCTGCTGCCCCCTTGCAATTTTATGGAGTATAGTTCATTTAAGGTCTCTTTGTGTTTCGTTAACTGATGGTGCCAAGAGATCATCAATATTTTTCAGTTTTTAATACACAGAGAGGCAACAATTTGGGTTCCTGAGAAACAATTTTAGTAGTAGTGGTCGATAATTTACCATTATTTTGAATAATAAATGCTTATTATTGAAATATGTTAGCTTCATGTCAGCATTCATTTTTTACTGGTGGGACATCAAGATATACCTTATCTGCACAAGTGAATTAATTGATCCTATTTACCAATTCAATAATAAATGCATATTATTGAAATATGTTAGCTTCATGTCAGCATCCATTTTTTACTGGTAGGATATCAAGATATACGTTTTCTGCACAAGTGAATTAATTGATCCTCTTAACCAATTCAATAATACCACTATCTTGCTAGCATGCACTTCACTGTAATCTCATACCTCCATGCTACTAGCCATCTCTGCATGTCTACATGAAGTAATATTGTCTATTGTTTATACGCTTCATGTGAACTTAAAACAAAATCGTTTTGACTTTACACAGGGTCATGAGGGAAGATACTCTATCTATGTGCACGCATCGCGTCAGAAGCCTGTGCATTCTAGTTCTCTCTTTGTTGGTCGAGATATTCATAGCGACGCGGTAATAATTATCATCTGCCCTTCAGTTCTTCGTAAATTTGCATGGGTGTTTTGCCTAAATGATACTCCCTCCGTTCTAAAATAACTGTCTCAATTTTATATTAGCTTTAGTACAAAGTTGTACTAAGGCTAAGACAGTTATTTTGGAACGGAGGGAGTACACTTTATCGGAGGAGATTTGTCAAGTACAATTTATTTGTTATATCTTCAAAGCTTATGTTTACAAGAAAATTCTCCTTCTCAATGAATGATGAATGTGTTAGTGGCTCAATTGATACATATTGATGGCATCTGGAACTTTTTTTTTCATTCATGTGTTTATTCCAAGGAGCATGGGTGTTTTGCATTGAGAGGGCCTTGAGCAATCAGCTAAACAGTGAGCTCATATTGACATAGTTGAGAACATAACTTGACCAAGATTGCTTGCATTTAAGAGTATTAGTATCATTCCGTATTCCCCATGGCGTGCTATGCCACAAATATGGTTCTTTGGATAAGTAGTGTGTTGCATTACTTGTTCCTCAAGGTCATTACAGATCTTCTGACTTATAAAGATCACTGTTAGCAGTTTGGATTGAGATGCCGAAAAAATCTCAGTCATCCTAGTTTTGCAAATCAAGGAGCTTTGTGCCTTACATGTTTTTTAGGTTTACTTCGAACAATTATAATATAGTTTCGCTGTTGCACATTCATGGTTGTTAAAATTGAATAGAGTATGTAATTGCTATGCAGGTTGTATGGGGAAAGATTTCAATGATAGATGCAGAGAAGAGGCTATTAGCGAATGCACTGGAAGACGCGGATAATCAATTTTTTGTCTTGCTTTCTGATAGGTTTGGATTCCTGATTATGAATAATTTCCTTTTTGAGAGATTCTTTCACCATACTGAAATCAGTATTTACTCTCTATCGCAGCTGTGTTCCACTTCATTCATTTGACTACGTCTTTAATTACCTGATGGGAACAAACATTAGTTTCGTTGATTGGTAAGAGTACTGGAACTTGTATTTCATTACCATTTTGAAAAATAAGGAAAGCAAAGGAGTATTACTGTATTAGTGAAACAAGTGAGACTGGCCAATACCACAAGGAAGCCGGTTATTAGTTTATACGTTGTTTTTCAGTTATAGATGTCCATGTCCATGCATGTTGATTTTTGTCCACATTTATTGCCATTTTGTAGTTTCCAGGATCCTGGTCCACATGGAAATGGAAGGTATTCTCTTGAGATGCTTCCTGAAATAGAGGAGAGAGACTTCAGAAAGGGCGCCCAGGTACAATTTTTTGTGAAGTTGTTTCCTTATTGTTGTTGTTATTGCAATGTGTATTAGTTTGCCAGATTATATTCCATCCGTTCCAAATTCATGCTTTTACCGATAATTAACTCGGCAATACGTAGTTTATGTTATACAACATAGACACAATGAAATCCGTATTCAAAAGCACTTCGTATGATTGTGATTACATAACCACGCCTTGTATTTTGAAACAGAGGTAGTATAGTACTTGTGGGTCCACCATTTTTAGTTGTATATATTTTTTCAGTTTTTCCATGGTATAAAGCTGACTTGTTCAGAAATCGGTTATTGAGTATCAGAATCTAATCTCACATCCTCTCTTGTGTAACTGTTGCTCTTGTTATAGTGGTTCGCAATCACACGAAGACATGCTTTACTGATTCTGGCGGACAACCTTTACTACAAGAAGTTCAAGCTATATTGCAAGGTGTGTTTCTTTTCTAGATTGCTATCTTTGATTAATGGATTGGAGATATACCAGGTATTTTAATACACGTACAATGTTAAACAGATTGAATGCGGCATATATGTTTTAATATAAAGGCCAGAGTTGTTATAGTAAAACTGTAGTACATAAATTCAGTAATTACCTCCAATTGGCCAATAGGCCATTATGAACTGAAGAATACTTTTGATAAACACCTCCATAGACATTAGAAAATTAATGTGCAAACTCTGTTGCAAAGTAGTTTTCTTTTCTTTCGTTAGCAACAGGTAACATATTCTAATAAGCTTAATCAGCATGGGAACTTCATATGTTTCATCTGTGGAATAAATTGCCTTCTCGGATGCATTTCAGTGATGCGCTTGTTCGGTAGTCATCATTCCTGAAGTCTGAACCAATATTTGAGTTTTCCATTTTTCTAAGTCAAGTTTTGGAAAGTTATTTATCTATGCCATGTGATTTGCAGCCAGCAGATGGGCGCAACTGTATTGCTGACGAGCATTATTTGCCAACCCTATTCAATGTTAGTATCTACAATCTAGGGAAGTGGCATTTACATCTTTCTTCCTTGAGTTACTTGCTAACCAACAAGTCATTTTATGAAACGTCAGATGGTAGATCCAGGTGGAATAGCTAATTGGTCGGTTACACACGTGGATTGGTCTGAGGGGAAATGGCATCCAAGGTCATACGCAGCTGCTGATGTCAGCTATGATCTATTAAAGAATATAACAGTATGTTTTTTACTTTGACTTTTTCCTGAGACGATCTTTTCTTGTTTTTCTGTTTAATGTGTAGCCCTTGCATTGATGCATTCTAATGTACATTACCGTCACACAGGCTGTTGATGAGAACTTCCATGTAACAAGTGATGAGAAGGTATGAGAAACAATTTTGCCATCAGTATTTGACTGACAAAGAACAATATTAATATTCATGCTAGATCTTGCCAGTTTGCCTTTTTTGTTGATTATCTGCTACATATTTAAAGTTATTTGTGTTTCCATACTCCTGTTTGACTCAAACTCATAGATGACATTATGATTTTTTCTTCATAAAAATGATGAAATGTGCAACTTGAAACAGCTGAACCTTCTACTCTCCCTGTCATCCTTAGCAATTACATGAGATACTGATTTCTGGTTTTTGGCCTCTTCTACAGAAACTTATGACACAGAAGCCATGTTTGTGGAACGGATCGAAGAGCCCATGCTATCTTTTTGCTAGAAAATTTTATCCTGAAACCCTTGACAGCTTACTGAAGATATTCACAAGTTACACGTCTGTTTGACTTCAAACCCAATTCTTTGTCCTCAACACATGGTTCAAGTACATGAGCATGTTCCCTGTCTTCATGTAAAAATTGTGGAGTCAATCGATACTTAGCTTCATGGCACGGATCTGGGCCTTGAGAGACAGGTTGCTGCTGCTACTGCTGCGGCGACCTGCAGTTCAGTCCATGGGTGGTAGAGATGCGGCGATATTTATAGCGATGATACTGCCCTCATTGTAATCTATTGTGCTTTCTGTATGTTTCCTTCAGTCCTCTCTCTCCCTCTCTAATCTCTGTCTTAGCCTCATTAGTTCCTGGCTCCTGGAGTTGGAGATCATATTTTTGTCAATATGCTGTTATTATATGATCCATTCTTTTGTAGACACAAAGAAATGACTGAGAAGTACCACATATCTTTTATAGTCTCTTGGTTGGTTTTTGAGTCCGACATGTCTTTATAATCGTCCAAGGCTTCGTTTGGAAGTAGATATTCAGGGTTAGGCGTTGAAATTGGGGTGTGAAAAACAAACCAGAGGGGGGATTGAAATGCCCTCCAATGCCAAGTGTGCTGTTTTTCATTAAAAAAATGTTTTTTTGAGAAAATGCTTATAGTAGTCATATTTCAACTCTTTTCTAGTCTCTCTTTTTCGGCGAACCAATACGTGTGTTGCAGAGAAGAATCTACCTCAGCAAGTTCTTGTGAAAATTATGGTGATGCCATGGGCTTTTTGGTGGGCACGGAGAAAAGTTATCCATGAAATGGAGTACCAGCATCCGTTACGACGTTTATTTTAATTTCAAAAATACTTGGCTGATCTTGAGATGCTCTGTGTGAAGAAGAAATATATGATTGCAGTTTGCATGCGTTCCAGGCCTTAGATCAGCTACTCGTTGGATTACCCGAGCATAGGGCTAGTGAAAATAAAAGTGATGAAAGTTTGTTTAGCAATGGCGAGATCAGAGTCGTTACCCGGGTGTGCCAAGACAAAAACAAGGCAAATTTGAGAGAAAGGCTATGACTTCCCTCACCATGTTGGTCTCTTGGACCCTTTGGAACTAACGAAATGCAAGGGTGTTTCGGTAAAGAAGTGCGCCAGCAACGATGTTGCTCGACATAATCATCGAGGAGTCTAGATCATGGATAATTGTGGGTGCGAAAAAACTAGACGCTCTTTTATTTCGTGACTAATCGTTCATACCGTTGTAAGGGTGGTTGTAATATCACAAACTCTATTATTATTTTAATTAATAAATGAGGCAAAGCTTATACCTCCATTTAGGGAAAAAAATTGGGCACCTCGGCACTGATTCTTTAAGGTTTAACAGAATTGACTGTGCTTGAAGCTTCATCCTGCCACGAAAAAGAATAAAATTAAAGATTATTGTACATAATTTTATGGATATTTATAGTGGGTCACAATTGTAAGGTTTTCCCTTTTAATTTTTTTGATTTATGTTGGTTTCTCAAATACATGCATACTTTTTGCAAATACACATATACCATTTTGTGTATATAGGTTGTACATTTTTCAGACATATTTTGAACTTTTTAAAAATACATAATATTTTTGTGAAATACATATTGAACATTTGTCGAATGCACATTGAACATTTTTTTGAATACATGCTAAACATTCTTTTGAACACACATTGCGTATTTTTTTCTAAATACAATAGACGTTTTTTAGAACACTCTAAACACTTGTTATGTATTAGAACATTTTTATTAAATGTCACGAACAAATTCTTGAATATTTTTAATTGTGCAATTTTTTACACAATATAAACATTTGTCAAAATTTCAGGAACATATTCATGAACATGGAGTAATATTTTTTGAATGTAAAAAACATTTTCTATAAATGACACAATCATTTTTTGAATGGTAGAGTATGAAACATCTATTAAAATTAGAAATATTATTTTTACTATATAAAATATTTATTTTAATGTCACACTTTTTCCTAAATGCATCCACGACAAACATTCTTTTAAATTACACATTTTTTTCATTTACGTGAACAATTTTCAAATGCATGCTGACTGCTTATCAAAATTTAAGAAAATTTATTTTAGAAATACACATTTTAGAATATTTAAAAATATAAATCTATGACGGAAAAATAACGAAGGACACAAATAAAAAATTGAACAAACAAACGGAAGAAAAATGAAGCATTTAAACCTAACGGGGCTAGTCCACTAAGGGCTTGTTTGGTGGTTAGGGGATAACAACCCAAGGTAGTAAATCCCGTGGGGGGAATTTCAAAAGCACATGACGTGGGATCTTCTTTCTTTCATGTTTTGTGGTGGACAACACACCGAGCTTTGGAAGGAGGCATGCAGCGTCACCGGGGGGAATTTTTCCAGGAGTGTCCTGGCGTGGATCTTTTCCCCGAAGAATGAGGAGGGTTTGGCTTGACCCGATCCCTGTTAAAATGCAGCGCTAGTAACTTCCACCAGAGATTCCACGTGGCTTTTGAGCCCTGCAACCAAACTAGCCCTAAGAGCTTCCCTTAGGGTGTGTTCGGTTTGAGGATCGCGTGGAACTGGACAGATTGGTTTCGTCCTCAGCCTTCGTTCCTGTGTTCAGTTGAGGTTGGAACCGGAATCAAGTGATCCGCATGCAGCGAATATACCTTTAAGATGCTTCATCTAGCGATGCCTCCAATTTGGAGGAACCACCTCGTTATTCCTCTGCCCATTGCTAAAAAAATGAAAAAATTCTGTCATCTCACCTCTCTCACCCCATCTACCCTATCCCGTGCTATTTTTCTCTTCCATCTCTTCGACCAAACACACGGGCGGAACTAACCCGTACCATCTTTTTTATATCCTACTGAACATAAGGATGGAACCAACCCGTTCCTCTGGAATGGAACCATGACATGCCATGCCTTTTGATCCTCAAACCAAACACACCCTTAGGACGAGGTCAAACCACAATATTTCATCTACTGTGAGATATAGTTCTGGCAGGAACTAACTGATGGGTTTCTTTTGATATGTTCAGGCATTGTCACGTGTTATGGGTGTATCCGTGATTTTTAACTTGCGCAAACTAAATAAATCTGTGACGACACGAATGCAAGTATGCGGCTAAAAGCAAAACAGTAATTGTACATGAAAAAAAAACCAAGACTCCACGAAAAAGATCGCAACTGCACGAGAAGCAAAAAAGTAAAATAATAATACTACAACAGATTTCAACCACAGTTTACTATAATTTTCACCATTTAGTATAATTTTAATCCACATACTTCACCCCTAAAAGGTAAAAAGGAAAATAAAGCTGTGACATTCCACCACAAGTTTAATACAATTTTCACTCATAATTTAGTAAAGTTTTCAATGAAAGTTTAGTAAAGTTTCCAGTCATAAATTTTGCCAACAAAAAGTTTATCGAAACCTATCAATATGTGATCTAATTTTAAAGTCTATTGTAATGGTGAAAACAGTTTATGATTTGAACGAACAATTCAAAAGATAAATTATTAAAAAAAAAAGAATACGGAAGAAGACAAACATTTTATCTTCCATCATCACAGGTGGACTGAAAAATCCATCCAAAGCTCTCTAATCTCCATCTCCATCTCCATCTCCACTACTAATAAAAGAGCAAACTTAAATTATCTTATAGCCACACCAGCAATTGTACACAGGATAACCAGAGACGTCAGATAAATCCAAGTAAATCACATCTAACAGCCTATATTACATCAATGGTCTGCCAGATAATCTAAGGGCTCAGATTAAATGGTTTGCCGTAGCAGACTGCGCATGTGTGCTCCCCCATCCCCACGCTTCAATCTAATCAATGTTCATAACCGTAAATTTCTCTCCACCCTCTCGCCCTCATGTGAACAACCGAAGACTCGCTCGCCCAGGTCCTTTCATGATCCACTCGGCGCCCCAGTTTGCCCGAAAATCGCTCCCATATCCACAAATCATGGAACAACCCTTTAAACCGTTCCGCTAAATTGATCTCCACATCTCCATGAAATCCCATATCTGCATCCATCAACGTCCTGTTGCGGTGCCTGGATTTGGCGAGGACGAACGCGATTACCTTGGTTGTTGAGGAAGCGCCAGCAGCCAGCACCGGGAGAGCGGAGCGCCGCACACATGCGCGTCGCGAACCCGACGATGCCGCCGGCGACAGCAGGTTGTTGAGACGAGTGCATAGACGTGGATGGCGACGACCCGACCTACCCAGCATCACCCGCCTCGACAAGCTGCTGACGCCTAGCATCGCTGACTCATCTTGGTTTAACACTCTTCTTTGCACTTTAGTTTTAGACTTTCAGTCATAGGTTTCACTCTTCTTTGCACTTTGGTTTAACGGCGTCTTCTCCCTCTACGGTCGGCACCTCGACCGCCTGCGCCCCACCGCGCTGATGCGGGGGAGCGTCATCCAAAGCCAGGAACAGGTGGTCTACGGATGGTGGACGCGCTTCGATCCAGGATTGAGATCTTGGACAACGCGCAAGGCACGGTACATGCTTCGTTTCGCTGCGGCGCACGACCTGACGGCCTTGGACGCCGTAGACATGGCCGGACTGCTGATCGCCGGTTTCCGACGCTACAGCGCGTGAATGATGACTGCCGAGCAAATCTCCGTGCTTGCCGAGCCGCTAGCCGACACTCACCGGATGCGCAGCGCCGTCACCAGGGAGTCCCGGTACCCCGCGTTGGCCCTGAATTACGGTTGAGCGCGTGTTCGTCCTAGAGCCGCCGAGACCGACGTGTAGCTCGCTGTCGCTGATCATCGTCATCCCTACAGGTTTTGCTTTCTCCCAGCTTCTGTTTGATCAATAGAGTGTAGGACGTTGTTGCGTGGTCCAGCTTTCGAAGGAGACTTCTAGAGATTTTCTTAGCAGATAAGCATGCATGTGGTTTATTCACTTGTGATGTGTTCGTTCAACTCAAAATACATGATCGTGAACGGTGATATTGCTAAATACGTACATGCACATTTATCTGCTGCTACTTTTGATCTGTTTGGATGTTATGTATTCCAGATCAGTATCTTTATGGAATTTATGTCAGATTTAGCTTGCATTTGCTCCACTACTTTTGTATCAGTTCTATGTAAATGACATTGTGAATGTAAAACTGGATCCAAAACTGGGTCTTTTTTTCATTTCGTCTTGGAAGTACAATGCTTGCTCCAGTTCTTTACAGTTCAGAACATAACAGCAACATAAGCACAATATGGGCGCAGACAACCGGAAAATATTTAGAGAACTAGGACAATGCCCGTGCTTTGTAATGAGAAGTAAATATTCTTGCATTTGTTCGTGATTTTCCTTCTCACAATTATGTGATCGTGTAATAAATGCTAATAAAATTCTGTCCGTGATTTACCTTCACACATTAAGGATTTCTTCAAAGATTTCAGAAAGGGATCCGGTGATTTTGAGGACAATTACTATTATTTATTGCTACGTGAAAGAGGCAGGCGAAGGTAGATAGATGAAATGGAGGATGAACAAATAAACGTTGCATTTTTTTAATTAGTATAGAGATACTTTTGTTTTGTAAGTGTGGAAATGCCTAATTGTTAGGAAATGGATCGCGGTTGTCGCGCGGTATTATTGATGTGAGGAGGTTGGTTAGGAAGGTGATCGTGGTTATCGCACGAGATTAGTGATGTGACGACCTTGATTGGTTAGGAAGGTGATCACGCAATAATTATTGTCAATAAGTATCGTCTACCGATTGGTTTGGAGTGTGATAAAATAGACATAGACACTTCGTCCAACTTTTCTTTTTCATTGCAGTGATTCCTTTCATAAAAAAATTCTTTTGCAGTAATATGTGATTTATTTTTTTGTAATGCACCTTACTAAGCAAGTTTGGCTTTCATAGAAATGCACAGATAGGTGATCGACAGAGGAGGGCTGATGGGAGTAGGTATAAAGTTTTTACAAGTGGAGATGCCATGATCCTTTTCATCTAGGACATCACATATTATGTTTTTACCCGTCTATAAAGTCGGAGTCTTACTGATATTGTGAATCGTGATTGTCTAATATTGAGTTATTCTTAATTTACGTAGCATTGTTTGGAAATGACATTTATTATGGATTGTAAGGTGATGTGTTTTGATTTATATATATTTATGATCTGTTAAAGATTGGCAAGACATTAATTAACATTTCTTGAGGATTGATTAAAAGTGATAGACGAAGAATATGAGAAGGAAAGAGCGATGTGAGTTGGACGAAAAGACGAAGTGGATGACAGAGCGCTACACTCTTTTGAAGTAGTATAAGATAGAGATAATCCAAACACATTGGTCATATACCTAAGAATAGGGAAGTTGGGCTATTAATTATTTTCATGCATTTAAATCAGTAGTGTCATTCATAGACTTCTGACCCCACTCAGTGTTAAATCCAGTTTTCATGGCCCTTCTCCTAATGTGATGCTTTCAAATAAAAAAGGGAGTACGGTTCTATTGTATGTGTGTTGATGCTTTTGCTCTTGTAGATGTATTATCAGATATATCTTATTTTCCTCCTTATATCGTGACAAATATACTATGATCTTTAGTTTCACATTTATTGACACATATTTTTTCTACTTTCTGGTTGCTTCCTACATTTTCTTGAAGAACAAATATTCAATTGTGAATTCATTTGAGACCTTGCCATCGTATAATGAAGAATCTATAAGGGAGTGTTCATACCGTGTGTCTATTCACACTTACATTGTGGGGTTTAGTCTATTTTAGGTGAAACTAGGAAGGGGTTGTGATATGTTTGATAAAATTTAAATATCGATTTTTGAGAACTCATATATGTGCATGAGATCAGTAGGTAGTAGGATGCCTTTGATGTTGATTCGGTAATATCTCACAAGAGTGTTTGGAATTGTATAGTTATTCTATCCAAGTGGTAAAAAAAGAAAAGATGTTGGGGTGTATTGATCTTGTTACATTGTAGAAGCTCACATAAAAAATTCAACTCATAGGGTTTATGCAATGTATCCAAGTCATTGCACGTATATGTGAATTTAAAATATTCAAATTTTATCAAAACGTGCGTTGCACGTGCAAACTTACTAGTTTCTATAAGTGCCTTGTATGTGTTGCATCACTTATCATCACCAAAATAATAAATAACTTATCCAAAGGGCAACCTCTAATCGGTCATGTATATGTACCTACATAAGCGATGCATTTCATATCTACATCATTCACTAAAAAGTATGTTGCTTCGAGATCTGTGCAATCATACACCATGAATTGCATAAAGTCATACTAATATTTTTGTGCATATTAGTAGAATATTCAGGTATGGTTCATGTTGATGTGATGATATTTCTCTAAATTAACAATGTGCACCAAATAAATCTGCTTAGATGCAATGTGAATTTCAATGCAGAAATCAATAGTATGAATATGACATGTGTCGTTTGTGTTGGTACAAAATCCGCACTCAACCTCTAATTAGTGGCGAATCAGTCTGTGGTTGAGTTGGTTAGGTGGATGGTTGTATCCCTAGCCCACCAGAGTTCAAATTCCAGATTTGACAATGGTGCTCGCATTTTCCTGGATTTATTCCAGGGCTTCCGGTGATGCACTTTCAGTGGGAGGAGACGTTCCCGTCGAAGACGAGGTGGTGACTTCGTTAATCTTAAGATGATGTACCGGCTCAGTATTGCGAAGATGCTCATAGGGGTAGGGTGTGCGTCTGTGCGTCATAGAGGTGATTGTATACTCGTGTATGTGAGCGTGAGAGTTGTACTGTGTTTCTAAAAAAAAAAACCTCTAATTAGTGATTTCAATAGATCCGGCTAACCTCTCATGCTTACGCCTTACGTTTCTCGTGGATGACCCAATAAAAACGTGTTGATGAGTGGTTTCTTAATGATTTTATATGTTTTTTTCTCTCTCTCTCTTTTCGTTGATTTATTTGTATTTCTTGGTTTCCTTTGATTTTTTTAATTTTTAAATATTGTCTACTCTCAAATGATAATATATATTTTTATATATCAAAGTTATTTGTAATACTTATTTAACCTTTTTCTAAGTACACAAAAATATTTTTTAAATATATATATATTTGTATGTCTAATTATTCATGTATGTTTTACATTTTTTCATCTGCATCAGTAACATTTTTAAGTACATGGTTATCATTTATTTCCAATACATGTCTAGTATTTTCATACATGTTATACATTTTTCATACATAAGAAATTATTTTAATAAACATTTAGTTTATTAAAATATATGTTTAATGCCTATTTTTTCATAAATGTAATGCCGTTGCACATATTTTTCAAATAATTTCTATACATGTTAATATTTTTATAAACACATAATTATTATTTCTAAATACCAAGTATATTTTTGGAAACATATGCATATTTTTTGTTACACATATTTTTATATGCTATCGACATTTAATTTAAACTACGGTATCAAATTTTGTACAATGCATTGAAACTTCTCAAGATCAGTTTTCTGTAAATTGAATCAAATTTAATATAAGGAATATGTATGTTAAATATTGTTTGTATTTTTTAAACTATAAGGAATTTTTTATCGGGATTTTAAATTTATTTTTAAAAAATGCATGACATTGGCTTAGCAAAAGGTTACTACTTTCATTAGGCGAGCCGGACTATTGTTTAGCACGAAGCAAGACATTACTCCCTCTGTTTTTATTTACTCTGCATATTAGATTTGATTGAAGTCAAACTTCGTAAAGTTTGATTAAGTTTATAGAAAACAATATAAGTATTTACAATAACAAATTTATATGATGTGTAAGTACATTTAATAATGAATCTAATGGTATTGATTTATTATTGTATATGTTAATATTTTTGTATATGAAGTTTGTTAAAGTTTACAAAGCTTTACTATGACCACAGCTAATACGCTGAGTAAATAAACATATAGTTTTATTTAGCGTGCTAAGCCTTTTAGCGGCAAACCTTTTCTAAACGCTATAGGATGCTATAGCAATGTTATAGCGCGGTACTACCTCCATCACAGTTTATAAGGTCTAAGCGTACCTCTAGTTCGTCAATTTAACCAACATAACATAAGATTTATAACATAAAAATCATACCATATGAAAATATAACATTTGAAGTTTCTAATGATATGATTTTTCTAATATTTATCTTATGTGATGTTGGTTAAATTAACAATCTAGGGATACGCGTGGGCCTTCTAAACTGTGACGGAGGTAGTATTTAAGATGTCGCTTCATGTGTTTAAAGCTAAGTTGTTTAGCGTCAGACCTATTCTAAATGCTATAGCGAAGTTATAACGACTGCAAACTTTTGGAGCTCAGGCTTCACACAGGAATTTATTTTTTAAAATTCAAAAGTCATATTTAAACATTTCCAAAGAATCCAATTTTTTTTCATGGATTCTTATGTGTTTCGTACTAGCGTGTAAAATTTCGTTCCAAAATATTATGATTTGCAGACTGTCCAAACACCCTAGAATTTTGCACAGATGTCACATGCATGAGCATATTGTATTTTGCAAAAAAACAGATTTTTTATATATTTATGTTTTGCTATTTTTTAAATTGTTACTAGTTAGTGGGTGCATATGCCCGCGTAAGCCATTTGAGATTTCCATGAGAAGTGTGCTTCATGTGAAAGCACACATGTGCTTCCTGAAGGGATTCGCAGCATACAAAACAATTTTTTTTCCTACGAGAGTACTTGTTCGCAGCACACGCGCCGGAGAACTTGCCGCTTGTACTGCTGATCCATGCAATCGGCTCATAAGTTTGACGATCGATCGAGGAAGCGAATGGTTTGCTATGCGTTTGTAGCTTGGAGTTGCCGATTCCGACCTGGAGTCTCATCTCATCGCTAATCCGAATACGAACCGGTGGTGACCACCAGCCGCTAGTGGACGTGGAATTTTGCTGTCATAAATAAAGGTTCGGGGCAGCTAGAATCGATCCATCGTCCCAACTAGCCAGCTTTCTACTTTCCTCGTCGAGTTGACAGTGCTACTCGATCGGAAGGTGTTGAGAAACACATGGACATGGCGGCTGCTTCTGCTAAGAGAGGGAGATGCATGGACGGCATCGCGGCCTTGCCGGAGGACGCCCTCCTCCATGTCCTGTCTCGCGTGGGCAACATCAAAGACCTCTTCATGTTCGCCGTCACATGCCGACACTACCTGCGCCGCTTCACCGACCCCGTCTTCCTCCGTGGTCTGTGTCCCGGCCAAGGCGCCGGGCACCGTGCGAGCCTCCTCGGCTTCCTCTTCCAGGAGATCACATTGATGCGCCTTCCAAGCGAGATCAATATGCGGATGATGCAGCACACCTCCGTGTGCGCACCCACCTTCCTGCCGGCGCCGGGGTCGCCGCTTGGCCCCCCCAAGGCTCGTGCCCTCACCTCCTTGGTCGCCGACGACGACGGCACATTCAACTACGCCGCGCCCCTTGCCGCGCGCCGCGGCATCGTCCTCATGAAGCTCGTCCCCCGCACCTTCGACGCCACCAGCCACCTCTTCGCCCTCTGCAACCCTATCACCGGAGAACGCCACGTTATCCCGCCTCTCGACTACTCCTCCGCCGAACACGTGTGCGGCTACGCCATCATCACCGCCGCCGATAGTGACCACGACGGGAAGCAGCCGCAGCCGCCGCCGTCATCGTCAGGCCGCTCCACGTTTTCGCAACTGCTCCTCATCACCCACGGCAAGCAGGATTTCAGATATTATCTGCACTCGTACTCCGCCGCCACGCACAACTGGAGGGCACCCACCATGTGTTTGGACGAGCCCCGCTTCTTCCTGCAGGTGGCTGGGAGATCCGCCGTCGTCCATCAAGGGGCGGCGCACTGGCTATGGATTGGCGAAGATGGCAACCTCCTTTACAAACTCAGCATAGACGTGGGCACAGCGAGCGTCTCCTTCACAAAGCTCGCCGTTCGGGTCGTCGGAGGTTCGCCGCACCTCCGCATCACCAGAGACGACAAGCTCTCCGTCGCTTGTGTGTATCTCACGCACGTGATTGTCTGGACGCAGCAAGGCGGAGAAGGTGGCGATGACACCCCGGCGGCGTGGCTCCGCACCGTGATCAAAATACCAGAGCAAAATCATCCCATGCTGTGGCAACCCCGAGGTATCTGGTTTAACTTCGACAAAGGATCAATGCTCATGCTGCACAGGAGAAGCGGCATCTTCGTCCTTGACTTAGAGAAGAAGGTGATGGAAAAGGTCATGGACTACATTCTGCCCATCTGCTATTGTAAACCCAATGATGCGTTTGTGCCGTACGAGATGGACTTGGTGGATTTCCTTGAGCGCCAACTTGGTGGTGTATGTAGAGGGTCTTACAAAATAACTAAATGATATCCCCCGCGTTGCTGCCGGAACTGTTATTTTTTTTTAATAATTTAAAAAGCAGCTACATATTAAATTAGGGAAAAAGAGATGTGCTTTCACTTTAAATTTTTTGGTTGATCTGTTATCTCTATCTCTGCATGATATTAATAGGAGAAAAGTGAAATCACTAATTAGCGAGTACTCTTTTCAATTAATCCGCAAAACCCATCCGCGCTTGACAAATGACGCTCTGTACGCGCGCTACTTGTCACACTCTGGTGTTCTCTTTTTTCTATTTGTTAGAAGCACGCGACGTGCCTCTCGCGTAAGTAAATTCGTGCCTCCATGGGGGAGGGGGGGGGAACGATTAGGATGTCACCCGTAGGGTTTGGGTACGGGTGGAGCCATCCCATACTCTTACTCGTCCCTCCAAACCTTACCCACCACCCATACCCATTACCCGTCGATGCGTACAATTTGTCTCATACCCACCATCCGACAGGGTAAATGGGTACCCGCGGGTATAGGTTTGCAACACATCAAGTTGAGCATTCCATAGTCATAAACAACTTATAATCATAATTTATAAATAATAACATATCATAACAACAACACATACTAAACACCAACACATTGTCATGAATAACAACACTTACGTCACTAATTTATGAGTCATAACAAAGTATAGAGGGTTTTTTGGGCTATCATATTTAGGTAAATATAATAGTTTTAATACGTGTTAAAAAAATACAGGAGCCCTAGTTGTCTAAGCATATGTGGGTACATGGATACACGATTACGAGTTGTACTTATCCAAACCCGTACCCGCTATACCCCATGGGTTTAAAATTATATCAATGGGTAATCTTTTGACCATACCCTTGCTCTAATAGGGTTTTACCCGCCGGTTACGTGGGTAATGGGTACCCATTGCCATCCCTAGGTATGATCTTTTTTATAGGCGTGCGGTGTGCCTCTGATGGAAGTAAATCCGTGCCTCCATGGGAGGCATGATCATGCCTTTTTTAGAGGCACATGGGATGCCTTGTTTTCAGAGGCACGCGGTCGTGGAAGTAAATTCATGCCTCCCGTGGAAGCATGATCGTGCCTCTTTCTAGAGCATGGGTCGTGCCTCTCACAGAAATAGATTCGTGTTTCCGTGAGATGCACGATCGTGCCTTTTTTATTTTTTTTGAAAACAATTTAAATTTTTTGTCACCAAAATATAAGACAAAACAATGCGAAAACTGGAAAGGCCATAACCCCTTGAAAAACCAATTTTAAACACCCAAAATGCGTACCAAAAAAAAGGAAACCAGAGGGAATAGTGAGGACGTGACAAGTGGCGCGCTCTAAGAGTGTTCGTTACGTGGGCTATGAAGGAGTACTCTCTAATTAGTTGCTCTCGAAGCAACGTTTCTCGATTTTGTGTACGTCACAACACTTTTCCGTAGGAAAAAGTCTGTTCTGATGCTTCCATTTGTAGAGGTTCGGTGATTTGAACTAGAAAGTGAAAATCCGTATCATTCACATCCGCAACTTTTGAATCTAAATTAAACCTTCTACATGTTTGGCGCACGGAGAAATGAAAGATTCCAGTCGGGTTGGTTGTCTGCACATTACAACCAGTTGGGTCAGCCCATTAGCGCACTCCCTTCCCGTTTACTCTTTTAATTTCTTTAAAAATGTTTGTGCATTTCGTTTTTGTTTGCTTTTTTCCGCTTGGATAAATGTTTGCGCATTTCAGAAATGTTCACACTCCAAAATATTAATTTAAAAAATAATATTCACACTCAATTTTTTTATAAATTGTTCACACAGGTCAGAACATTTTTTTGCAATACTTCTAAAAATGTTTGCACTCAAAAAAGTTAATAAAAAACACACATTTCAGAAATTGTTCGTACTTACAAAAATGCATTAAAGCAATTTTAAATTGTTTGCACTTACAAAATGTGTTCAAATATGCACCCACTTTCGCACAATTTTAAATCTTTATGTGCGGACAATATAACACATTAAAGAGCGGGAACATTTTAACGCATTTAAGTACACAGATATTTTAACGCATTTTCGAGTGCGAACAATTTAAAAATATGTTAACGCATTTTTAGTACGAATAATCTTTGAAATGCCCAAAATATTCCTAATTTATAACAAAACATACCAATTTTTGAAAGAGTGATGCAAAAAAGAATAGACAAAGAAAACGAAAAGAAAATGTTCCGATTAGGGCGAACATTTTTAAGTGCATACACCTTTAAAATTATTAAATTTTGAGCGTCAACATTTTTTTTTAATTTTTCGAGTAGAGTGTGAACGTTGTTAAGGCCAGCATGCGGCCGCGGTGCCGCGCTATCAAGCACACTTTTTGTGGGCACCGCCACCGCCGCTCTTCGTGAACCTCGGCATCAACGATGATATGGACAACGACTCCTAGGCAACGGGCATGGAGGGCGCGCGCAACGGGTGCGTCGACGGCTTGGAGGGTGGCCGCGTCTTTTTTCCCCTTAGTTTTTAGTTGCCATTTTAATTAGTGTAATGTGGATTTTAAATTTGTTTAATTAAGGCTTTTGGTTTAATTAAACGTTCGAGTCGTCGCTTCTATTTTCGCGTTGCGTCGACGCGTTGGGTGACCACGCGGGCGATGGGTAAAAGCGGATGTGCACGAACGCATGCGATTAAAAGGAACAAAAACTGAATGTAGTCGGTATTCGTTTGCGTCGATGCTTTGGAGTTGTGTGATGAACGCGTACAGCGCCGGAGAAGGAGCCGCTCCCGCTGCTGATCCATGCATGCACGCGCGATCAATCGGCTCCTAAGTTTGACGATCGATCGAGGCAGCAAATGGTTTGCTTTGCTAGTTGATTCGTGCATCAGCACAGCCAGCGCCCTAGCTGTGCTTTTGTGGCTTGGAGTTGCCGACTCCGACCTGGATGTCTCATCTCATCGCCAATCCGAATACGAATCGGCGGTGAACACATCCGGCCGCTAGTGTAAATAAAGGTTCGATTCTGGGCAGCAAGAATCGATCTATCGTCCCAAGTATTAGCCAGCTTTCTACTTTCCTCGTGGAGTTGACAGTGCTAATCGATCGGAAGGTGCACGGCTGAGGACATGGCGGACGCGGCTGCTAAGAAGAGACGGAGATGCATGGAGGCCTTGCCGGAGGACGCCCTCCTCCAAGTCGTGTCTCGCGTGGGCAACATCAAAGACGTCTTCATGTTCGCCGTGACGTGCCGACATTACCTGCGCCGCTTCACCGACCCCGTCTTCCTCCGCGGACTGTGTTGTCCGGGCCAAGGCGCGCGCCTCCTCGGCTTCCTCTTCCAGGAGACCGGATTCACGAACCTTCCAAGTATGGCGAAAATGCGGATGGCGCAGCGCACCTCGGTCTGCGCACCCACCTTCCTGCCGGCGCCGGGGTCGCCGCTTGGACCCCCCAAGCAGGCTCGTGCCCTCACCTCCTTCCTCGCCGCCGCCGACACATTCAACTATGCCGTGCCCCTTGCAGCGCGCCGCGGCATCGTCCTCATGAAGCTCGTCCCCCGCACCTTGGACGCAACCGACAACTACCACTTCGGACTCTGCAATCCCGTCACCGGTGAACGCCACGTTATCCCGCCTCTCGACTTCTCCGCCGGATACGTGTGCGGCTACGCCATCATCACCGCCGCCGACAACGACCACGACGGGAAGCAGCCGCCGCCGTCACCATCGTTCTCGCAACTGCTCCTCATCACACGCAGCAAACATAATTGTTCCATATGTTGTCTCTGCTCGTACTCCGCCGCCACGCACACCTGGAGCGCACCCACCGTGTGCCTCGACGGCCGCCGCTTCTTCAAGGTGACCGAGAGATCCGCCGTCGTCCATAAAGGCGCGGCGCACTGGCTGTGGATTGACCAAGTTGACAACCTCCTTTACAAACTCAGCATAGAGCTGAAAACAACGCGCGTCTCCTTCACAAAGCTCCCTGTCTGTGCCGGAGGTTCGTCGCACCTCCGCGTCAGCAGAGACGACAAGCTTTCCATCGCCTGTGTGTATCTCGTGAACGTAACCGTTTGGACGCAGCAAAGCGATGACACCCCTACGGCGTGGCTCCGCACCGTGATTAAATTACCAGAGGCAAATTATCCCCTGCTGGAGCATCCCCGAGGTATCTGGTTTAACTTTGATAAAGGATCACTGCTCATGCTGCACAGTAGCAACGGCATCTTCGTCCTTGACCTAGAGAAGAAGGTGATGGAAAAGGTCATGGACTACATTCTGCCTCAATCCAGTGGTAAATTGAATGAGACGTTTGTGCCGTACGAGATGGATTTGGTGGAGTTCTTTGTGCGCCAACTTGGTGGTCTGTGTAAAGGTCTTACAAAATAATTAGTACTGTAATATAAGTGGGCAGCAAAGCATTTCACATTTTTTGAAAAAATCAATCGACCTATGAATAAGATGTTATATCATTACATAGATCCACAAAATTGAAATAATAACAATCAAATTCATGGACCACCTATCCACGACTATAAGCACCGTCATCATTCCTCCGTCATCGGAGTCGGGCACCTCCGTTATCATCACTCTATCATAAAAGTTAGGAAATTCGTATAGTACTTGATAATCGATAAGGGTGCTAAGACTCCAAAGGATCAGCACACCAGCGAAGCAAGCATCATCAACCACAATCACGAGTGAAGACCAAGTCCAGATGGACCTGCCGAAAACCAACCGGATCCAAACAAATCCGTTGGAGATCAAAGCCGGCCGAACTTACACAGAGGCGGTGATCCAGCGGGAGCTCGAGAGGAGTACACGAGGCCACTACTCTCAGTAAATCCAATTCCGGATCGCACAACAAACCAATTGTTGACGAGGGGGACATTGCAACTTCGACTTAATTGCAAAATCTAAGCCTTATTCCTCACCAACTCTGACCTGGGTTAGGGGCGAAGCCTCTATGAACCTTCCAAGACCGAGCCATGACTCTGCTAACATTCAACAATGGCGAACCAAACCAAGAGAACAATAGGGCGCAATGATCTTCACATGGTCATGACAAACCGCCAATGTCGACACCACCACCACCACCACCACTGCAACGAGGACTTTGACAAGACACAACGCCACATGTGCGCCGCACAGGCAAAGGGGAAGAACAACATGATATCTTAAAGAACATCAAAGTGGTGTGGAAAACTTTCCTTAGCAATATGCCTCCATAATAATGTGCTCTTCTAAACAAAAAGGTAACATGTAATAGCAGATTTCACATCAACAACAACAAAAAATTAAACATTAATAGAGAACAAGGGTCACAACATGACATTGGATCATACATGAATAACGATGCATCCTCATGTAAGATGACATTAGATGTGTAATACAGTTGGACACTACATTAAAGTGTACAACAAAATAGATATGGCACAACTGAATTATCACCCTCGAATTACTAATATAATAAATTTTAAAAAGCGGATTGAGGCCGTGGAAATCACCATTTCTTCAGCCCCTTCTCCTTGTGGTCACCGGTGCGGTGCTAGTAGGCGGACGTGTCCTCTGTTTAGGTGTCATCGTCGTTCCTCGTCGTCCCTCTATTCGATGAGCAGGCAGTGAGCTCCGGGAGGCGCCGGAGGAGCTATGATTGCTCCTTGGTGTGGCGTGCCGCCTTGTTCTTGTCCGACTCCTCGATGCCGAGCAAGAGCGCATTCACATTTTTTTCGGCGAAGGCACCTCGCGTCTGTCTCTATCGTGGATAGTGCCCGACGAAGGACGTCGCGAAGGAGCTGCTCCTTTGTCCGGGTTGATCGACGATGAAGTTGAGAAGCGGGCGCGATCGTTGGATGGGCCCGCTAGAGCCACCCATTGACTTTCGTGTTGGAGGGGCTTTCGCATCCGACTCTAGCATTAGCATCAGACGATGGGATGGCGCAGCGAGCACCCGTCGCTTCCCGGATGGAGCCAGGCCCGGAAGGAGAGTGGGAGGCAAAGGGGGATATCGCCTGACATTGGATCTGTGACGCAGAGCGAGACGAGTGTGGAGACGAACCAACATCGTGGAGGATCGGGACTTATTTTTACAAGCACCTCTTTAAACACAATACTTAAATAAAAAATGAATTATTTTTACAAGCACCTCTTCTAGCATTTTTTTTATTGTGCAGGGCCTTATGGTGGTACTCCTAGCAAGAAAGACGGGAATATTCACATCAAGGTGCCGAGGGCTGGACGGCATTAGGGGATTATCATCATCAGTTTAATTTGCACGAGGAATATCCTAACAGCGACATGTGCACATCCTCCTCGTTCCTGTCGTGCTACACTTTGTTGGAATGTACTGTATGGACATAGTCACATCGCCTATATCGTGGCGCCACACTGCCACACCTACGTACGTACGTGCGTGCTATGCTCACCGGTCTCGCCGGAATGCGGGAGTAGTTTACAGACCGGACGGACGGACGGCGGCGACGAACAAGGCCGGGAAAGCGTTGCGGCCGGTCTCTGTCAGCTCCCGCCGGAACCAACGAACCCATCGCGAGATCACACCATCGCCAGCCTGCCCTCGGCCTCGGGACCTAAGCCACTCCGCATGCACCCGGCACGCCTATTCTTAGCTCTCCCCGCCACCTCCGTCGTCGCGTCGCCCATCCTCCACCCCGCCACCACTCCCTCCCGCCTTTCTTTAGCCGCCGCCGCGCGCCGCGCGCCCTCCCATTAATTAGCCCTCCGCCACCCGTCGCCATGGCCGGCGACGGCGCCGGGCTGACCCTCCTGGCCCTAGCCCTGGCCGCCCTCGTCGCGGCGGCGGCGGCGGCGTCCGAGGGCGACGTGCTGCTGGCGCTGCGTGCCACCCTGCGGGGCCCCTCCGGGGACCGCCCGCCGGCGCCGCTCGACCAGTGGGTCACCTCGCCGGGGGCCGGGCCGTGCCAGGCGCCCGTGTGGTACGCGGTGCGGTGCAACACGGGGAACAACCAGGTGATGGGCCTCCGCCTCGAGTACCTGGGGCTCCAGGGCTCCCCGCCGGACATGGCCCCGCTCGCGGCGCTCAGGAGCCTCCGCGTGCTCAGCTTCGCCAACAACAACCTCACCGGCGCGTTCCCGACGGGGCTCGCCGCGCTCCCGGCGCTCAAGATGCTCTACCTCTCGCGGAACCGCCTCAGCGGCGGCATCCCCGACGGCGCCTTCGGGGCCATGCGCGGGCTCAGGAAGCTCTTCCTGGCCGACAACGCATTCACGGGGCCCATCCCGGGCTCCATCACCTCGCCCAAGCTGCTGGTGGTGCAGCTCGCCAGGAACCGCTTCGACGGGGCCATCCCAAACTTCGACCAGAAGGGGCTCCTGGTCTTCGACGTCTCCCACAACAGGCTCTCCGGCCCCATCCCCGACGGCCTCCGCAACTTCAGCGCCGCATCCTTCCAAGGTCAGTCAGTTCCTTCCTTCAATTCCTTGCACCACGACCACGACCATGACCACGACGTGCGTGCACGACTGCACGTACGTTCACGTTATCAGTAGTTTCATTGATTTGTTAGTTTAGTTAATTTGATGATGCATGTGACTTACGTTCGATCGTGCATGCATGCATGGGTGTTGAACTGTTGATAGGAGGAGTATAGTGATCCTCTCTGTATCTCGTCGCTGGCTTGGAATGGTTTTATGTGAACCTTTCAAGTTTTGTTCTGGACAAATCTCACTTTTTTGTGAGCGTAAACGCACTTCATTCGAGCAGTTAATTATAGCTAAAGAGGTGGCGTTAAAATCAGTTAGGATGGTTTGGGTGTAACGGAGCCTGGCTTAATTTTCATCCTCACATTTGTCGCGCTCAGTTTAGCAATTTATTGTTAATTCCTAGGATCTAAATATTGATAAAGTAGAGATCAAGTTGATAGCAGCTTAAGTATACTAAAACTTATACTCCCTCCGTTCGAATGAATGTATGTACCTAGATGTCTATTAGTTTTAGATACATACAGTTTTATCAATTTTTCCGATAAATATTTCTGAACGGAAGGAGTAGACTATGTACTATCGAATAGGTTAAGAGAAATGCATCTCGGAGCATCATCAGCCACAAATACTTTAATACTGTAGCGTCTATAAGCCTTGTGGAGAAGAAATGGCTAGTTCAAGGGGCTCATAAATGGGTATTTTTTGTTTTTCTTTCTCAAAATTTCCTTTATGTTAGCAGGAAAACTTTTTTTATAAAGGGCGCTTTATTACTTAAGGTTTTAGTTAGCAGAAAAACGTATCCATTAATAGATGAGATTGCAAATGTAGATTAATCTTGCGGGAGGTGGTGAGAAATGAGAAACTAGGCTTTCGCCCCCCTTCATAGATAAAGGAATCGAACCAAGGTACACGGCCGAACGATACAAGGTGGTAAGGTAACCCTCTTACAAAGCCGATCCTGAGATGAGCGGTGTCGCTACGCGACCAGCAAACGGCATCGACAGAACTACACACAACCCCACACTACATCCTAACACACCTAGGCTACACAGCAACACCCTCAAGAGGAAAGACGACGCAGAGCGTCGCCGCCACCGAGTCCAGTAGGACAAAGGTCTTCACCCGTAGCCTTAACACGAGGAGAAGATCCACGACGACGTCTTCAGGAAGAGAGCGGCACCCACGGGTGTCGCCGTCGCCGATGCCAAGGCACAGAGCATTCACTCGGCAACTCATCCGTGCCTCCGATGCTGCCAGGGAGAGCGTGACGAGGTAAAGTCCCCAGATTCGGATCAGGGCATCGCCCCCTACTAGAGAGGAAATGCCCGAGCTACCCGCCGCTCCGCCACCCGTTACCCACACAACCGGGAGGAGCCACCACCACCACCATGGTGCCTACCGGAAAGCAACCATGTGGTCCACCATCCAGGGTCGCCGCCCCGGCATCCCTGCCCCAAGACATTGTCACCCTCCACCTCACGACACTTCAATCCCGGTCGGACGAGTAGACCTCAGCTGTCTACTCAGTGCCCGGCAACAGTCCCCGGATCTGGGTTGAACCTCCACTACAGGAGGCGTCGACGCCTGCATCCCCAGCCAGTCTCCATGAACCGCGGGGACACGATCCTAGGACTGCGGACGGCCGCCAGCAAGCCCGCCTGGAGCTCGCACGGCGCCAAACCCGAGGTCAAGGCACCGATCAATAGGTCAGGTAGTATTGCCAGGCCACCGCCGCCGTGACGGCTCTTCAACGGAGGCACCCCAGGCCAAGACCAGCCACTCCTACCCGGGGAACGACCCCGATCTTCCCCGGGCCTAGGTTTGTCCTGCCCGAGCACAAACCCTAGGACCAGGCGCCTGGCCCAGTCCCGGGAGAAGGAGGCTTCCGCACCACCGTCCCGCGCTGCCAGCCGGACCGCAGCCGTCACGACGCCACAACCAACACCAGCCCGCACCATCAACTCCGCCTTCGAACCGCGCCACCGAAGCCCGCGTCCCCTGCCAGCCAGATCTGGCTGACGCAGCGCAGGCACGCACCACCACTGAAGCCGCCCTCGGCCCGCACCGCCCCGCAGGTTGGTCCGGCAAGACGCTATCGACAGGCCGACCGCCGCCCAGACCCGTTGTCGCGCCGCCGGGAACGCACCACCACCCGCCGCCGAAAGGGACACAGCCCGAGCCGCCCGGGAAGCACCACCGCCACCCGGGCGCCCACCACCGATGTACCGACGCCAACAGCCAGCCACGGGACCGCCGAAACCGCCGCCGCTGCCGCCTCCATGGCCCCGTACGCAACCACCACGCTGCAGCCGGCGTCCCATCAGCCTGCAGCTGGCCAGCCGCCGCGTCCAAGCTTGGGCGCCGCCGGCAAGGCCTTGTCGCGCCGGTCGCCGCCGTTGCTGCACAGCCTTCGCCGCGCAGCTCCGGGCCGGCCGCCGCTGTCGCCGCCGCCCAGGGACTCCGCCACCGCGCTGCCGGACCCCGCGCATGCCGGCGCTCTGCCCCGACCAGGCCGCCCCCGCCGGCCGAGATTGAGGGGAGGAGAGATGCCCCCGCCGCCAGCCACCACGAGGGCTTTGCCCCTACGGCTCGGGCCGGCGGCGGCAGGGGGGAGGAGAAGGAGGAGGGGCGCTAGAGGGGGAACGGGGGTGGCGCCGTCCGGGCCGCCCGCGGGAGGGGCGGCGCGGGGGCCGGCGGCGGCGGGGGGAGGGGAAGGATGAGGAGCGGCTAGGTCATGAACCTGTTGGTCGATGGAAGATTCTATCCAATCAGGTGGTGAGAAATTACTAGGCGGCAAATGTAGATTAATCTTTTTGGATTCGAGCTCGTGTCTTCCTCTTATCAAGGAGATGCTTTAACATTGAATTACACTCGTTGTGGTATATATGTATATTATAGCGTATATCCCAGCTGGATTGATCATCTATGGCCGGGTCAACCGTTTTGTTTATTTTTCTATAATATTAGGTTTTCCTTAATCTAAGCAATGGAATTCCATAGTGCTGAAAGAAAATGGATTTCTTATGTGGAATAGTAATGGATAGGGCGCCATTGACAAGTTCTATGGATAGTGCGTCACTAATTAGTCCTACAAGATCAAATGCATTGAAAAACATATGTTTATGGACCAAAATATTTGGGTATGGAACATTGTCTTTTCCAAGTAAAAAACGTCCACCTAGAAAGAATAAGCAGACGTTTTTGTTCTCGAGGAATAAAAGTTTCATACCTTAAACAAAGGATAGCATAATAAAAGTTCCTACCAGTTGTTGCCAATGAAGCTCAAACCACGGCTGCCCCTAAACAAGCCTCTACCTCTTATCCTTTGTTTGAACCACCCAAACATATGTAACTGACGTGTTGGCTACATCCCCTCCATATGTAGCTAAGGTTTTTTTTCCTTATTTACTTCGTTCATCATTACTATGTCCATTATAACCTTCATATTTTGATCGAGATATTGAACACACAATATTACTAATTAAATAAAAAAATGAGTAGTCAGACGTGATAAGAAAAATGAGACTTTTTAGCTTATTATTTATTGGAAAAATTCTTTTAAATTGTAACTCTAATTTGGCCTCCTCTATGATCTTGAGGAGGTCAAACAAGAAGTTAAAACTACTCAATCAAAGATCTAACTCATCCTACACCTATTCCAATTAAATATCCATGAGTAATCACACTAAAGTAACAATTAGGCATGCACGAATAGTATTTGATATTGCTCTTCGACTAGCATAGGGTGATGCTTTTATTGAACTTTTAGTCCACAAGTACCAGCATATACCTTTCACATATAGGAAACTAGAAATATACCCCGCGCGTTGCTGTGGGAATTACTTTAAAAACAATATTATATAAATAAAAAGTATGATACATTAAGTGGTCTAAGTGAACACGCAAAGTTCAATTTGTCATAGTCGAGATACTAAATTTATTCGACACGAAACATGTTTGTATAAAAGATTATTAGCATGGACAATAAAATGATTAAAAGATGGTTGATTATAATTTTGCATATAGAGATTAATAAGTATTTAATGGAAATGACATGGAAAATTGATTGGCTATGGATCCAACACACTTCAACTTATGATAAAGATATTGTTCTGAATTTGGTGAACATCATTCATATTTTAATTATTCTCCTCGATAGATTCTATCTTAAAACATACATCACAAAAAAGTCAAACTTCTCATTTTGTTTGTTGAGGTGAGAACACGCCACAAACCAATAACGTTCATCACTTATGTACAAATCAATCTGATCATCGGAGGTGATTTTACCAAGGTTGGTAGTCTCCTTTTTATGGATGTAAGCCAATTATAATATTGAAAGACAAGTTAACTAGATATTTATGTTTAATTTTGTATGTGAACAGAAACTGGCAGAAGCAATTGTTGTACACCATATGATACCAAACTCATTGCGGCGAACATATCAAATAATCAAACAGTTCATATTCGTGTCAGTTTTGTGTTTGTCAGTGATAACTATAACAGATGTATTTTTAATACTGAGTGGAGAGCATACACATAATGTTATTATTCTTGAATCTCTATTATAAAATGGAATGTATTTCATCACGGAAAAAGGATTGAAAATCATTACAATTGTCTAATTTAAATCTATAAAATTATTTAAATTTTCTTACTTAATCAACTTTCACTAGAATCCTCTGTTAAGATAGTTATTCGAACATGCACTTTAGCAATCTTTACCTTGATATTTAAAAATATTAAATATACAACATGCATATATATATGAACTATACATATACACTATATAATTCACAGAATCAATTCAACGAGACTTATCATTTTTTTTACTTTTTGCATTTTAGTATTTTTGAGTCCACATCTTGTTAAGGGAAACGTTTCAAAAATGATAAAATAATGTAACTACTGTTATGAGATTCAATTCAAATTAAGCACACGTAGATAATACTTTGTAATATAATATATTGTGGAACTATATAAAATAAGACATTATAATTGATATTTAGCAATAATATTATGTGGTGAACCATCAAAACTAAGTGATAGAAAAGCATATAAATTAAAAATGAAATATGGTAAAAATTAATTATAAAGTTTAAAAGTTTGGTATAAATTATATTTATTTTAAATAAAGTTGGATAAAAACATTATTTCGATAGGGACTACACCCAAAACAAAACTCACGGAAATATAAACAAAAACAAAAATGTTTAAAATAAATAAATTGTGAAGTAAGCAAATTTTTTGTAAAGATTTTTTTTTATATAAATTTTCTAGTTTTCAGGAAAATAATTAGAGATACACACTAAAATATACAACATATATTTAAACATTAGAGTTGTTGTTTTTCGAACAAGTGAATCCAAATTTAACAACGCATATTAATTTCATCACATAAATTCTTGAGCGACCAGATTTATGTTTTTTTTTGGGTTGCGGGCATTGCTTTCGCACTTTGGATCATCAAGACTGCCAAAAAACGAATCAGGCGCACGAATCAAGGAGTAAATGGCGAGGACAGATTCGACGTGAAACTAGTTCGCGCAGTAGAAATAAGGCGCGGACGAGTATTAAATCGAACAATATTGCTAGCTGCGTAGTGCTCTCTTGCTTATTTCGTTAGGGCGTGGGTTCGAATCCCATTTGGAGCATAAAGTTTATGATGTTTCAATTTTTTTTCTAAACGCGTAGTAATTTGTTTATAAAGTCATGCATTTTTATGAAGTTTCATTTTTTTGCTAAACGCGTGGCAATTTGTTTTATATAGTCATGACATTTTTTTCATTGGGTTTGAACATTGCAAAAGAAGTTCATTGTAGTAATGGCAAATGTTTTTCTAAGAGATGACAAATAAAGTTTATGCAACATGACATATGTTTTTTAGACATGGCAAATGAAATAACGTAGCATGGCAATTGTAATTTTTGGTCATGGCATTTTACAGTATATATAGCATGACATTTTTTAGTTACCTAGCATGGCAAATGTATGTTTTGAACATGACATTTTTTAGTTACGTAGCATGACAAATGTTGTTTTTGAATATGGCATTTTTTAGTTCTGTAGCATGGCGAATGTAGTTTTTGTACATGGCATTTGTAGTATATATAACATGACATTTTTAGTTACGTAGCATGACAAATATAGTTTTGAACATGACATTTGTAGTATATATAGCATGATATTTTTTAATTATGTAGCATGACAAATTTAATTTTTGGACATGACATTTGTAGTATATATAGCATGTTATTTTTTAGTTACGTAGCATGACAAATGTTGTTTTTGAACATGACATTTTTTAGTTCCTTAGCATGGCGAATGTAGTTTTTGTACATGGCATTTGTAGTATATATAACATGACATTTTTAGTTACGTAGCATGGCAAATATAGTTTTGAACATGACGTTTGTAGTATATATAGCATGATATTTTTTAATTATGTAGCATGACAAATTTAGTTTTTGGACATGACATTTGTAGTATATATAGCATGTTTTTTTTTAGTTATGTAGCATGACAAATGTAGTTTTTGAACATGACATTTGTAGTATATAACATGTCATTTTTTTAGTTACGTAGCATGACAAATGTAGTTTTTGGACATGGCATTTGTAGTATATATAGCATGATAAGTGTAGTTTTTAGATATGACATTTGTATTGTATATAGCATGGAAAATGTAGTGTTTGGACTTAGTAAATATAGTGTATAGATCATGGTATTTTTAGCTACGTTGCATAACAAATGTAATTTTTGGACATATCATCTTTAGTTGCGTAGTATGGCAAACAAATAAAAAAAGAAAAATATATGTCATTTTAAATTACCATATATATAATATTATTAGTTTTAATAATTTATTATACTTATTTTTGCTATATCAGTACAAACGCAAAAAAAAGAGAAGCCTAGGACTTGAAATCAAGTCTCCTAACTAAGTATGAATGGTCTCAACCACTGGGCTAGCACTGAATAGCTATGCATACAAATATATTCGCGCTTTCTTAAATCTAGCGTGAACGACTACAATAGACTGATGTACTAATCAAGTGGAGAGGGGTTTGCGCTGGGAGCTTTCCGGAGCGACGGGGGTTCACGCCAACCTCTCTAACGGGCGTCTGTTCGCTCTAAATTGAGGTCCAACGTAATAGGTGTGAAGATAGCATATGTGAGATGTAACGGATGACTCGAGCACTTCACCAATTCGAAAGCCCCATATAAACTAGCATGAGCATTTCACCAATGACCCAAATTTGTGGCCTCTTTATCCACCACTGCTTTGACAAAAATACATATTGATATGACAAGGTTCGTAAATTGTAAGGCCAAGTGATTAGACAGAGCTCCATATCTATAATACATAAATAGTTTATCCCCACTAACCTATTTATCTTGACATGCAGACTATGCACATCATCAAGTAGGTCCACCATGTAATAACTCTTCATGCACATGCTCCCATTAACTTTACATGTGCATCTAACCTATCATAAAAAAAGTATGCACTTAACTCCATAATTTATAAGCAACATTTTTATAGAAAATCAAATTATGAGTTACATCGCATTTTATTTTTCTATATGATTATTTTTTATAAATACACATACATAGTTGCTACCATTGTTTGAGGTTTAGCCAAGGGTGAACACCTCTTCACTGTCTCTACTCAATGTTTTTTTTCTTATATCATCTCACTGATATATTGTCAAGTAAGTTAATTAAGAAAACAGAAATCAAACTCATTTTTTGATATATATTTTTCATCAAATTTCTTAGATTTTTACTTTAAACAATATTTCACTTTAAAAATATTATAATCAAATTGTACTATATTTCAAAAAAATTCACAAGTTTTAAAACAACAATTTTTTTAACAGTTTCCGCAGAAATGCGCGGGGTATCATCTAGTTTTTCTAGTGAATAGGTCGAGTAAGGTAATCTACCATTTCCAAGTAAGGCACACAAACATCACAAAATACACAATTTGACCCCTGACTACAGGTGGTGAACTATCCACACCTAATTTTTTTATCAGGATAAACCTAAAATTATTTGTATTTTAGGGACATTCATGCACAATCCTACTCGACTGTCTATACTAAGATCGACCAAAATGGTTAATTGGGACAGCAAGATGATCCGTATCAGCATAAGTATTCTGCTCCAAAAGAATAGCAGCATCAGTATGTACGCGATTTCAGCCCAGTGGTCAGAGCGCAGTGTTGTCTTGTACCCGAAACAGCTTTGATCCTTAGTTCTAGGGCCGTTCCCACATTCCCTTCTTATTTGGCCCCTTGCTCCCCCTAGTGGTCGAGTTTTTGTGATATCAACATAACACAAGATTTTTCGTCCAAAAAAGTGCAAGTCGAGGTCAATTAGAAATGCATGTGGTTAAAGACAATTGGTTTTTTTTTTCGGGAAAAAGACAATTTGTTACAATGTCACAAATTAAGAGTTGTGGCTCTCGGCACCATGGACAATGTTCGGCCATGTAACGAATTTGAATTCGGACAAACATATGAAACACACCAAAATTGCTAATGTGTATATTTGATCTTGCCACGATGTATGCACCCTCCTCTCATCCGAACTTGCCCCTGAAATGAAATCCTCAGGTAACACGGACCTCTGTGGCGCGCCGCTCGGTGTTGCGTGCCCTCCATCGGCGCTTCTCAGCGCCTCGCCGGATTCGTCGGACTCATCAGGCAGCCTGAGGATCCTCATGATCATCGCCATCGCGGTGGTGGCGCTCGGCGGCCTCCTCGCCATCATCGGCATAATCACGGCGCTCCTCTCCCGCTACAAGGACAAGGAGGAGCCGGCCGAAGGCGAGACACCCGGAGATGGAGGCGGCATTGCCGCCGCCAAGATGCAGTCCACCGCCGACCGGTCCATCAAGATCGAACACGTGAGCTGCACCATTCGTGGTCCGTTAGAACTCTTGAACGGAAGCAGCACTGAAACTGACACGATCGTGCGTGCGTGCAGGCTGACTCGGAGCAGCGCGGCATGGTGACGCCGGTGCCGGCGAAGCGCGGCGGGCGGCGCGACGGGCTGGTGTTCATGCAGGAGAACCGGGAGCGGTTCGAGCTGGAGGACCTGCTCCGTGCGTCGGCGGAGGTGCTGGGCAGCGGCAACTTCGGCGCGTCGTACAAGGCGACGCTCATTGACGGCTCGTCCATGGTGGTGAAGCGATTCAAGGAGATGAACGGCGTCGGGCGGGCGGACTTCAACGAGCACATGCGGCGGCTCGGCCGGCTGGTGCACCCCAACCTCCTCCCCGTCGTCGCCTATCTCTACAAGAAGGACGAGAAGCTGTTCGTCACGGAGCACATGTGCAACGGCAGCCTGGCTCACATCCTCCATGGCGGTAATCATCACTGATTCTGGAGTTCATATCGATGTGAATTTGTGATGGATGTCTGACGAGTGGATTCATGCAGGGGCGAGCTCGAGCCTGCCGCGGCTGGACTGGCCGGCGAGGCTGAAGATCATCAAGGGGGTGGCGCGGGGGCTGGCGTACCTGTACGAGGAGCTGCCGATGCTGACGGTGCCGCACGGGCACCTAAAGTCGTCGAACGTGCTGCTGAACGCGGAGCTGGAGCCGATCCTGAGCGACTACGCGCTGGTGCCGGTGGTGTCGCCGGGGCAGGCGTCGCAGGTGATGGTGGCGTACAAGGCGCCGGAGTGCGCGGCGCAGGGGCGGGCGAGCAAGAAGAGCGACGTGTGGACGCTGGGGATCCTGGTGCTGGAGCTGCTCACGGGGCGGTTCCCGACCAACTACCTGCGCAAGGGGCGGGAGGGCACGACGGACCTGGCCGGATGGGTGCACTCGGTGGTGCGGGAGGAGTGGACGGGGGAGGTGTTCGACAAGGACATGCGCGACACCCGCAGCGGCGAGGGCGAGATGGTGAAGCTCCTCAAGGTGGGGCTCGGCTGCTGCGACGCCGACGTCGCCGCGCGATGGGACATCAAGGAGGCCCTCGCGCGCATCGAGGAGCTCCGCGAGCGAGACCCCGCCGACGACAGCAGCACCGCATCGTCCTACCTCAGCGACGGCGGCGGCGCCGGCGCCGGCGCCACGGCCGACCACCCGCACTCCCTCTCCACGTAACATATATGTATCAAATTCTTGTGTTGGCTCTGGCTGGATCGGTGCATCGTCCATGCCAGGGTATGTAAACTTGTGACGGCTTTGCATGGGTGCGCGTGCGTGTAAGAATCGTTAGAAATTGTGGAGGAAAATGGAGAGGTCGTTGACTGTGGGATGACGTCGTCGTCGTCGTCGTCGTCGTTAGTCGTAGGGGAAGAGATTGTTCGTGTCGGAATAAGGCCGTTTGATTTGTGTCAATCCTTTCTTTTACAGTATGAAATTGGTATATTGTAGCAGGTGGTACGCCAAGTTCGTTCATTGTTGTGAGAATGAAGGAGTGTACTGCCGTGTACTCCACAGGAGGGAGCTGCTAACCGGAAGCGATGAGCCCATGTGTCGCGTTTTAACTGCGCCCGCATGAACACGAAGCGACAACTATGCATGTGACTGCATGGAAACTATGGATGTGCTTATGGCTGTGGCTTGGGCTGTGTTACTGTTTAGGGTTGTGGCTAGGACTATGGTTGTTGCTGAGGCTTTGGCTGCGCGTGTGACTGTCGCTGTGGCTATGGGTCCGAAAGTCGTCACGTGTCGATCGCAAAGAGGTTTTTTTTTTATATAAAACACATCAAAACGTGTCACTTGGCGCGTATTAAGCGTGCTCGAATGACTTTTACAAGGATGCTCTTAACTAGTGATTGCATGAATAAATGACGCACTTGTATTTTGTGTTAAGAGAATATTTTTTCCAAAAACCCATTCGGTTAAACCATTTTTGTTGTGTGTTATATGTCTGCTAAGTCGTTTGGACTCAGCTCGGCCCAACTAGTATCAATGTTTCACTATTTTCTAAAAATGAATATGTTTTAAAATTTATTAGTATCTAACAAAATTATTTTGTTTGTGTTGAACAATGTACAATTTTGCTATTTCTACTAGAAAAATGTTAGATTTATATTAATTTCCAAGCAATTTATCTTATAATTTTTTGGTTTGGAATTGTCAATATCTTGAGGATAAAAAAAACAGAATGGGGTGTCTTTGTTTGTTAATATCGAGACGTTTTAGCCCAATAAGCAATTTGGAAGGCATGTGATAGTGTTGCGCGATACTGTTGTATGCGTCCATGAGAAAAACATGATTAACAGGAATATGCCCCACTTAGTTGAATTGGGGTGGGTAATTAGCTGGCCGCTGCACGGCAAGTCGCGAGTGCAGCGCAACTATAGATTGGAATCATTCTTATGCTATAACACATACCGGACATGTTTTATTTTATGAAATTTCACGTTCCTTGTGATTCGACCTCTGTTCTATTTGGAGGCGAGATTTGTCCAATTTAGTTATATTTTATACTAAACTATTATACATCATTGTAACTTGTGTGCACCGTATTATATTTTTTATTTATATGTTTTTCTACTTATTTGACATAGTTAACCACACAATTATGTTGCTAAACATTAATAATAGTTCTATATGTTATATAGTTTACATGCATAATATTGAAAAATGCACTACTTTGTGCTAAATTTGAACAATATTTATAACCAAACTTTCACTATTTATCATTTTCAATGTTGTGCTTCAATAAGATATAGATGTGAAAATCCCTCAAATATGAACGAAAAAAATTAAATAACTAGTTCATACATCTACTTTTTTTTGTGGGGACGTCTATACATCACCTTGAATTGACTTTGGTTTTGTGAATTATATAGTGCGTATATAGGTGTGATCGTGTTAGAACACCTGCTGGTTTAAGTTTTTTGAAAATTTATAGTGCCATCATCGTCAGCTACACATTCTTAAATAGATGTATTTAATACTAAAATACTAAATACATCTAGATACATCCGTTTGAACGACATATAATATGAATCAGATATAGTAGTTTTTTATTTTCATGCTCTCAAATTAATTTATTTAGCATTAAAATACTTTTAGATACATCCATTTAAATGATAGATAACTACACTTCATCATATTTGATTGCAACAAAAATCGAGATCAACGGTAGCTTTTTTGTTGTCTTTGCAGGAAAAAATATGGTGGCATCATCGCCAGCCACACTATTTTAAATAGATGTATTTAGCATTGAAATTCATCTAGATACATTCGTTTGAGTGACATGTACTATTATGTATCAGATGTAATAGTTTTTATTTATTTTTACGCTCTTAAAACGATGGATTTGGCATTAAAATACTTTTAGAAGCATCAATTTGAATGGGGGGGATTTGATGATTTGCCACACCTTACATTAACATTTGATAATTTGCCACGGATTGTCTCAATGACGGGTGGGCCCTGGCCCCACTTATCATTCTCAGAGGGGTGGCAAATCATCAAATGGCAAAGTAAGGTGGGTCAAAATATTAAATTTACGTTTTGAATGATAGATAATATGGTTGCAATTTTCGTTGCCAGTCGATATTAGCATAAATGATCGCCGTGATATGCACCGTGGACACGACTGACCGGACTAATAGACCAAGCAAACTGTATGTGTTTGATATGTTTTTTTTTTTCTACCTGTCTTACTCAGTGATTGGACATGTAATTTGTGTAGGTAGTGAATGCACCGCTGTTGGAAACCGGCCAAACTAAATCTAAGGGCACGTGTCATCCTGAGAGTAATTCATCTCTAGCACTTCAAATCAACAGGATGGGTTGTAGCTTAGCCAACTTGTATTATTAGTATATATAATTTGTATGTCATCCATTGGAGAGAGAGATAGTACTTCCTCCGTCACGGTTTTAGAAGACACGTTTAGAAAATCTCTGGGATCAAGGTTGTCATCGATTGGTTGTGAGATGTAGCAAAAGTAACATTAATAAATGAGTAAAGTAGTAGTATTAATTATATTCACACCATGCATGCATCAACTCCATCTGGCTAGAGCATTAAAAGATTTAATAAATGAGTAAAGTAGTAGTATTAATTACATTCACACCATGCATGCATCAACTCTATCCGGCTAAAGCAGTAAAAGATTGAGAGGACGCATACATACATGAGTAAAGTAGTAGTACTAATTAATAGAAGTAATTGACTTCGCGCCTTAAATCTTGTCTATTATGAAAACGCACGCGAGTTTAACTGTGCCTTCTAAACCGTGACGGAGAGAGTACCAGCCTAGCCAAACTCGCCACCGCTGATCTGATTGATTTGTACATATATGGTACACGCTATTATATTGTTTTATGATCTGGTCTCGTCCTAAAAAAAGAATTGACATATGCTCTAAGATATAATCTATTGACAAGAAAAAAGGAAACAGATAAAAAAAAATAAGAACGCCATAGTGAGACAGAGAGGGAGCTGCCAAGTGAGGATATGGACATTTTTGTAATATAATGTCATAAACGGGCTTTGATCGATAAAGATGCGAGTGATATTATTTTTATCAACAATTGAATTTTACAGTGGAAAACAAAGTAGTTTGATATAACTAGAGGCGTAGATGATAAAAACTTTTTAGGTGATTTTTTTAAAACTTTGACCAAATCGAACGTAAGTATTTTGTTGATGTCATGCATAATGACATTTTGAGTATTCTGGCTAAAAAAAGGGTCTGATTTAGGATGTAGTTTCATGAAAAGATTATTTTCTATAATTTGCCGTGAAAACGCAATTCTAAAGATGAAAGGGAACATTAACATAATAATTGGGTGATTCATGTACAAAAGCAAGCTAGTAAGGAATGTGTGCGGTATGTGAAACCGAGCTCATATGAACTCGGTGAACATTAAAATTGAAATTTTTTGGAATAAAAATTGATTTTTTTGTGTCAAACATTGACAAATGTTTGAAATGCTTGTGAATTTTCATCACAAAATGACATTCGTGGAAACTGCAGGAAAAAAAAATCGATGCTTCAAAATATTACTCCCTCCGTTCCTTAATATAAGGTGCCTAAGGTTTTTGCACGGATATTAACGCGTACATGTAATGCTATAATCGAACTGATCTTTTCCTAGAAAAAATAGGGAGAAAATAATTTGAATCAGTCAATAATAGAAAAGAGACTCTCCGTTCTATCTCTTTTCGTAGGTATATTTATCTAGACGGGTGGTATAATACCAATATGTCATGCATTTTGAAATTTTTCTGAAAACCTTAGGCACATTATATCAAGAAACGGAGGGAGTATTGTTTTAAAAGCATTTTGGAGTTCTGAATTTGTTTTTTTCTGTTGTGACTTCCAGTCCTCAGTCGTTCGGTCTGGGCGATGTTCGAGCGACACAAGAGACAAACTACGGGCGTCGAAGGCATCTTCTTCTTCTTCGAGGTTAGGTTAGTAGGTTGTCGCGTGCGTGCGTGACAATTGACCGAAAGGCATTTCTATTCCATCGCACGCATCGGATTTCATCAGTATCTTAAAAAGGCGTCTCCTTTTTTGAACGCCCTGCTAATCATCTATCCGTCCCGTCCGACGCAGCTCCACGCGCGCGAGCTCAGGCGGCGACACATCCCCGGCCGCCGAGTCACCGCGCGCAGCCCGCGAGCGACACGAACGGGATCGGATAACAAAGGCCGCCGAGTCAACCAACAACCAACGCCGCGTCACGGCCCACTCACGAGCCAGATCCGTCGCCGGCCGGGCAGGGCACCGTTGCCTGCCTGGGAGCCGCGCAAAAGATCTCCCGTGCTGAGTCGGACGGGCGCGACGGGCTCGCGCATTCGGGCCGCCGACTCATGGGTGGATGATAATCTTGTTTTCGCGTGAGCCGACACGCTTTTATCTCTGCTAGTGCGTGGCTGACTCTTCTTCTGCTTTCGCAGCCACATGATGTGTTAACCGGCCTCGCCAGCCACGGGATAACGGCTCTTACTGTGGGTGTGGGTGGATTGTTGTAGATGGATAATAATCTGATGATTGATTGCCACTCACACCAGTGCCACCACCCAAGGTGCTAAGGGCAACTTCAACAAGGGTCATCAAATCGTTCTCAAATGTTCGAATCGAATGTTTTCAGTTTAGACTCTCTTTTTTTATCATCCAATGGTTGTTACAAAAAAAATCACCTTGTTCGGATTGGTTCAGACGTTCGAAATCTCTAAAACTCGTACCAAGCTCGGAGAGGTTTGGAGGAGTTCGAACGCCCTTCACGTCGAATGCCAACAATGTAAACCGACCAAAATCCCTCCTTGAGGCGTTCGTTTCGGAAACCTTCACCCACTTCTTGTCAATCAAAACCCTGACTATTTAACTCGATTGCCCACTCAAGCAAATCCATCATGCCGACGCTTCTCCTCTCCGATCCTCTCTCAAGCCCTTCATCGATCACTATGATGGGAAAATCCGATGACTCGAAGTGGTTTTTCGCACGTCATTTCGGTCCGCGGCCGGATCCTAATTGTTGCCGACCATGTTCTTCGGATCCCTCGATGTCGACGATTCCCCTAAAACATCAAGTCAGAGCCCATCTCCTCAGACGATGTGGATCAGAAAGCCTCCCCTCCTCGCCGAGTCTGTAACATGCAGGAGCGTGCCTACCGCCTAGTATTGCATCGCCATCCACCTCAGACCCGTTCGCAGCTAGGTACACTGTACTTCCTTGCCACCATCGTCCATGATGGATAGCAAACCCAGTAGGTGTTCGGTCAAATGTTATTAAGTTTTTTTACCACCCATTGTTCCTATTGATCGCGATGATAACATACACAATGATGGAGGATGAGTTATTGTGCGATGCTTGGTTGTCCGTGTCTCTAAACTTCCTAGGCAGAAAGCAAACGCGTATGAGCTTTTGGCAAAGCGTTCATTCTTCGTTTCATGAGCAAACACACAATAGATACTACTCTTTGCACTTGCACCTGACCCATGACCGCATTGCCAAGTCGCTCATCAATGAAACACTATCTACAACTCTGTCAATAAGTACCATATGCGGTTAGTCAAGTAAATTGTACAATGCAATCGAGCATCCCAGCTATGGAGATCCCTGGATGCGCTGACGTGTTGTAGCAAAGGAAAGAGGACAAATTATTTACATTGATGCACTAGTGGCTTAAAGCTGAGGGGGTGGCTTCTGTTGGGCGGCTTCTACCCATTCTAAGAAGAGCTTCATTTTAATTAAGTTTGATGAATTCTTAAAAGTTATGAATATTATACTACTTCATGCTATTTATAAACGAATTATACTGTTTTTATAATTATTTTAAGCTTTATCAACTTCAAAAAATAAATCTAAGAGTACATATTTACGATCAAGCTTGGATGACCGTTTTCCGCATCAGCATCATCTTAGAGATAGCGTTGAAGATACCTCTAGTTTTGGAGTTGTCCTAAATCTCACACTCAACTTTCTTGTCCGACACATCTTCGAGCCTCTTAATCTAGATTTACACTTCCAAAGAAGCAAAAAAATGTGCAAAGTTAATCCACACCTAGATCTCCACGCAATCGATCGACAACGGCGGCAGACGTAACCTAAGACCGACGACAAAGCGAGAAAACTGCCACCGGATAACATGATCCGCCAATAAGATAACCGAATGCAATCCGATTCATCGGATTTCATTTGCTTGTTTAAGTTGAGTATATACTTATACTTTGCAGAAGATCTGAAGCTCTCTGAAGCCATGAAAAGTCGCCGACGGACGGAGACGGCCACGCACGCACGCTGAGGCTCAGGCTCAGCCTTGCACGCTGCATCTGCCTTACTAGGATCCGAGTCAGCCCGCGTCACTGTCCATTCACCCGCCGCTATCATATTCATTCATCTGATCATCTCCCCCCAACGGAGCTTTCCACGCTCCCTTCCCCTGCCCCCATAAAAGCCATCGCCGGCGACGCTGTCACCCCCCTCAACGGAGAGGCCTTGCCAAAACAGACAGACAGACAGACAGACAGACAGACGCACATCGAAGTGACCAACACACGGCGGAGATGAAGAAGTGCCCGTCGGAGCTGGAGCTGGAGGCCTTCCTGCGGCACCACCTCGCCGCCGCCGCCGCCGAGGCCGGACCGGACGACGCAGGTGGGTTCGGCGAGCAAGGCGCCGGAGCGGACGTGTTCTCCCCCGGCGGCGGCATGCCGGGCCTATGCTTCGGCGACTCGGTGAGAGCAGCTGCAACTGTCCAAAGCTTCTCTTTTTATCAGCTCTCAGCCTCTGCTTCTGTGCCTGTGCCGTGCTTCATGCGTTTTAACTGGATGAATTTCATCATGTGCTCCAGCAGAGCGCCCAGGACCTGCAAGGGAGCGACGCCGGCCACCTGTGGTGGTCCGACGGGCTCCGTGCGCCGCAGCAACACGCCGTCTCGACGATTACCCAGTCGCAAACGGATGCTTTCCTCTCCGGTATGGACACCAAATATTTTGCCTTCTGCCTGTAACAGAGCTCGAATTTTATTCTCAGTATAAGCAGAAATGCTCTAGGTTAGGTAAATTAAATACCTACCTCGAACAACTGAGAAATCGGACATGTGAACCGCAGTGGATTTCATGGGTAATTCTTGACAAAACAGAAACATCACCTATCCATATCTGTGTGGATGTCTTCCTCTGCTTCAGAGTACCTAAGATTTTCTCTGATCTTTCCAAACTAGCCCTGTTCCAACATAGAACTACACTGATTTAGAGCTGAGAAGTTGATTGATCATACCCAAATGTGGACCTGGTCAAACATAGAAGAACTAAACTGATTTAGAGTTGACAAGCTGATCGATCATACCCAAATAAGGCATACCATGATTCCGTCTCACCTGCTGCTGCGTTGTTTTGATCGCAGCTAGCCCGAGGGAAACTATCTCAGGGAACCAGGCTCTCGAAACCGAGTCAGACTCCGATAGCGAATCATTGGTTGAAATAGGGGGCGGCCGATGCAAGCGAAGCGGCAAATCATCAGATACAAGGCGAATAAGAAGGTATACCGAGATCAAAGCCTGTGTCTAGTGCTGTAAATTCTAATGAACTCTGAACAAAGAGCTTACTGTTTCAACTCTATGATGAATGAATGAATTGCCCTTGTAATTTCAGGATGGTGTCCAACAGGGAGTCAGCCCGACGGTCGAGGAGGAGGAAGCACGCACAACTAACTGACCTCGAGTTGCAGGTACACCTTCCTTGATGCACTCCCTGCCGTTTTATCAAACGAAAATTACCTCTCTGTACCCTCCTTGTTGCCTCCTAATGCACATGTCATGATGCAAGTTTGTTTCAAGCTTCTGACCATCGACATGTGCCATCCTGATCGAGCAGGTCGAGCAACTTAAAAGCGAAAGTGCAACCCTCTTCAAGCAACTTACAGAGGCCAACCAGCAGTTCACCACCGCGGTCACGGACAACAGAATCCTCAAATCAGATGTAGAGACCTTAAGAATCAAGGTAACAGTTCTCCTCTGGTAGAAGAAAGAAATAGTCGCTGCTAAACGATATCAGTTCCGTAAACATCTGAAATCGGTTCCGCAGGTAAAAATGGCAGAAGACATGGTAGCTAGAGGCGCGGTGTCCTGCGGCCTAGGACAGCAGCTCGGGTTGGCACCATTTCTTAACTCCAGGAAGATTTGACAAAGCCTTGGTGAGCGTGCTCGAAGTCACAAGGTTGAACTTTCCAGGGAACCTTTCAGAGGTTTCTAGCTCTAGCTCGTCAAGTTCAGACATCGACGGTATGAACCACTCCATGTCTGGAGAGCTCAGATAACCGGATGCCAGCGATGCGACTGGCTGTGCGGCTGACACTTGGGCCCTGAGATCCACACCAGAACAGGGCCTTCATGTAAAGTAACAATTAGCGGCTGTTGCCTGGCATATGTTCGTGCCTGGCAAGCGGCAGAAGTACTAAACTCTGAAGGTAGTGAAGCTATTCCGTGTATTGTATACTGGTTACTGGTGAGTAATGAATATATATGTATTGAGGTTCATGTTCAACGAGCTGAGTCGTCCTCTGTTCATTAGTTCTGTAACTTCTGCTACAAATTTCTTTGTTCCATACTAGTACAGAAAGCTTAACCATGCATCAGCTGGACGGTCCTTTGATTTAGCTCTGATGCATAGCATCAGTGTATAGTGGCGTTGGCAATTCCAAAGGCAAGTATGAAATGGTAAGCCTCACACCTCAATCGCACTCAGCTCACAGCTGGAAAAGAGCTTGTGTTTGTACAAAACTGCGAAAAGCAGATGCAGATGTAAATGAATTGACAACATAATAGCCACTAACTTTGAAGTGATGGACAACAAGGTAACCCCCCACCCCACCCCAGCACACACAGAATTTAAAAAGATGTGTGAAATAAGAAGTGGCTCTTAGGATCCACTCAAGATTGGTGCCATGGTTTTGTAATGAGGAAACACAAAGGATTTTTTTTATGAAAATAGAATGAAAGTTAACCAGACTACTTGATCTAAAACGAAGAGTATAGGAAATTCCTCTAGATCCAAAAGCAGAGTGCAGATGTAAATGAAATCACACACACACATTTTTAAGAAGATATGTGAAATAACAAATAGACATGCAATCCGGTGTGTGTTCGAAAAAAAGTGGCAATAGGATCCGCTCCAGCTTGGTGAGATGGTTGTAATAAGGAAAACATGTCTTTATGAAAACAGCATATAAATTAACCAGATTACTTGATCTAAAATGAATAATATGGGAAATTCAACTAATTCTTAAGTAAAACTATAAGCTGAACCAGAAGTGCAGTTCTACTGGAAATATGTTTCTAAGAAAATAGCATAAAAGTTAACCAGGCTACTTGATCTAAAATGAATAGTATGGGAAATTCAACTAACTCTAGACCGAGATCCAATGGGGAGGATCCTATGGACAATATATTAAGACAGAGCCCACCCGGGTGAGATACCACTAATTCGCTCGCGACGGAATTCGAATCGTGGTCAGTTAGGACGCGGCACTGTGACCTAGCCAATGGGCTACTGCGCCCAGTTCTCAATTAACTGTAGGTCCAAAAGCAGAGTGCGGATGTAAATGAAATGGCATCATAATAGCCACAGATTTTGAAGTAATGAACGGTGAGGTAACCCTGATCGAGCCCGCCCTGTTCCGCAACACAGTATACACAGTTTTGTAAGATATATGAAATAAAATAAAATAAACCAGTCCAATTGGTGCTTGAGAAAAAAAATGGAAGAAATAAGAAAAGGAAGTAGGATCTACTCAAGCTCGGTGAGATAACTGCGATGGTTGTGATAAGAAAACACAACGGAAACCATGTTTTATGAAAACAACATAAAAATTAACCAGATTACTTGATCTAAATTGAATAATATGAGAAATTCAACTAATAAGTAAAATTGTAAGCTGTACAAGAAGTGAAGTTCTACTAGAAATGCAAGCGTTTAGTTATTCTTATTCATACTACTTTCATTCCACTATAGAAGTATTGAGACATCTAGAAAGCATAAAGGGGGACAGTGATTCCATACACGTTACGACATTTCGTGCAAAGCAATATTTCTATATAGAGTTATTGTGCCCCCACGGCCCCACAGATTGTTCGCTTCCTCTGTTATTCCAACTTAAAGAAAATCCTGTGCACCCTAAAAACATGGCGATATGGAACAAATGGTGGAAAGAATCAGATGGAAAGGGTTGACCGAATAAAAATCTAGGAAAAGTGAATCTGCCTCTGGGAGGTCCAAGGGGCACCACTTGCAGCACCTTTTCCCCCACCAAAAACGTATGATGCCGTTATTCTGTATTATTATTTGGAAAAAAGGTGTGACATTGCTTAAACATGCCATATTTTCATTTGTGCTTTTGGGCCACATAATTTTATTCTTGGTCCCCTACCATTCAATAGGCCAACCTGCAGGGACCATATCTGTCGTTTGACAAACGTAATGCTGTGATCAAACTTTATGCAAACTAATATACTGTATTATCAGTCCAAACTAGGGGAAAGAAAACTCATATACTGTATTATCAAGAAATCATACATGTGCTACTTGGCCCAACCAAATTAAAACCAATGATGAGTACAGCTTCAAAAAGCAAGTGGTAGGCAATCTGGAATGGTATCCCCACCACACCATGAATGACGAATCTAGGGGTGAACGAAGTGTTTAGTCAGAAAGAAATTAATCCAAAGTGGAAAGGGAAAAAAATGACATTAACTCTCAGTCTCTCACTGCCCCTCAACCAATCAATTGGCGACAGAAGAAATCAACTTGTGGATGACGAATTCATGACAGCCTGGCAGGAACGTAGGCATCAGCAATACTATTGATCAATCAGGATACGACACACATTGGAACGAAAGAGGAACCAAATCTAATGGCCTGCCGACTCTTTCAGGTTTCCTACGTAAAGGAAGATCTTATTATTTGTAAATGAGAAGAGAAAGCTTGACTTCTTTGCAGCTATATGCATGGAAGTTCTTAGCCTTTACTGTGACTATAGGCTTTAGTTTCTCTTGTATGTTCCATGAAATCAAAATGGGTTGTAAATGCACAGATATTCAAACCACATAAATTCTTGGGAAATCTTTAAATCATCAAACTTTCACTACCACCTGAATTGCTTCAATTTTCTAACCTTCTCAAACTATTTTTATTACTGTGGAAGCTTATATCTCCTTCACAATTTAGAAAATGTAATTACATCTCTGAATTTCAGTAGTAGATCCCACTGCTTATTAGTTTTATTTTGGTTTTATCCTACATTCACACCTATCATAAAAATAAACTAACACTTGACATTTCAAGCAATGTCAAGTTGACATTTATCCACTGTTCTAATACAGAAATTAACTTGTGCATGCCGACAGCACAAATGCATGATATAAGTAAAACCACATTGCTCTACGTGGAAGAGGATAGAAGATCTACCCATATCAAACCTAACATCTCCATCCAAAAGAATCTCGCATCGCCTTTGAGAAAATTCCACAGCAAAAAGGAAAACCATATCTTGAGGGTATTCCTTAGGAAGTCTATATATAACAAGTCAGAAGGGTGAAGAAGTCAGACAAGACACACATATTCATCTTATATAGCAAGCAGCGGCCAGCAGGAATGCATATATACACACATCATCCCTCTAGCTGTGTGCATCCTAGAGAGGTTTAGTTTCAGTGCTTCATGTCACTCAATAGCAGTTATGAGTTATAACATCAATGGCCATACGTGAATTGAGATAGAGGGCAGAATGTAGCCAAGGATGACTTGCCGGGTATGTGCATGTGTGCTTCATGGCAGGGTATGCATCCATGCTTTGAATCCATGCTGATATTTTCTGGCAAGTTGTTCTTGGCTAGCATCTTGTCCTTTTTCTCTCACGCGGGGCTGTTGTATGGATTACATCTTCACTTTTAGTTCCGGTGCAATGCATACATCATACCATTATACATTACGGATATGTGGATGGGATTAGACACTATATCATGATTATTATTTTATTTTAGCTGGGAATGATGTGCATTTTTGGGTTCAACATAACAGTCTACAGGTTAGGCTGGTAGTGGCATGGTCAGAGTTAGATGTGCCAATTGGGTGAGGTCGTCCAAGCCTGCAAATGATATTATATTATGTTCCTATTTATGCATATAGGCACATTTTCAATTCACAAGCTAGATGTCGTTGTAGCAAGTGGCTTATCACTTATAGGCATAGTGAGCCATGACAAGGATGAAAATAGCTGCAGCGGTACCATTTAACTACCCAGGTGACATGGAAATATACTCAGGCCATGGATCATAATTAATTTCCAGAGAAATGGTCTGAATCCAACAAACTATGTTCAGTTTCCCCCTTCTTGCTAAGAGTTCAAATACCAACAAACTATGGATCATAATTGATTGAACGGCACGGGCGCGCTCTAGGAAAACAATGCAACTAAATTCCAATCCATGGATAGACCAGGAAAACTGCATACGATTAACCAAAAGCGATCAAAGACAAGGACTGACCAAATCTGCAGAGTGTGTAGACAAATTACTGTCGATCAGAGCTTCAGAAGCTACTACTATCCGCGACGCACGCCCTTGCCCCTTGCTGATGATTTCGCTTGCAGTATGACAGGGTAAGTAGAGACCGGAATTCTACAACCAGAGAGAGCTCTGGCAGGAGTCTCGAATCTCTATCTGCCATAGATTTGCAGGCATACTTATATCAACAAGACCACAATCCGAGTTGCGAAGCAGTGTACCTCTCTCTCGGCATCTCGTGGCCTGCCGCCGCATGGTGGTGGATATAGGGGCAGGAGAAGCAAACGGCGGAGGCGAATGGCGCAAGCGCGGCGAGCCGCCGGCGACCCGTGGCTTGGCCTCCCCCCTTCCGGTGTGCGTCGGGAGGCCGGCGAGGCTTTCCCTATATGGGCTTGTCGTTCGTTCTTGGGCTCGTTGGGCCTTTATTTTTCTATCGTGTGTTTCGAACTAACAAATTAGAATTTCCGTACCCCTCAAATAAAAATTAGAATTTCCGTAGAATGGAAGGTTTGATATCAATTTCACAGAACTGGAAATTCGAGTTCTTTTTGGCTGCAGATTTTTTTAGAATTCTGTTATGAAAAGTTCGTAATGCCACTAGCTATACAATGTTTACCTTGTAGTACAGTGTAAATGTTTTGGTATGTTTATCATAGATGTGAACAAGAAAATAATTTACAAGTATCACAACGTACTGAAAATTAACAATTGCTTACTATCTAATTACGTACTTAAGAACTTATAGATGATCAACATCTTCTCACCGTCAAAATAGCTCCTTTTTTGTGAATAGGTTTTTGATTTATTGTAAAAGCACCAAAAATAATAATAAACATCAAGATTTCTGGACCACCAACAAACACTACCTCCTAGAACGAGCTGATGGCACACCGCGCCGCTGCTCCCTCTACTAAAACCGATCCGACCTTGTCGATGGCGGCAACTAAAAATTCTTCATACACATGACCCTAAAGAGGAGCGCTCGAAGTCACAATCGTTGTCATTGAACCCTTGAATTGGTCAAAAGCACCTAACATTAGAACTCGTCGGTGCGTAGGTAGGACAAGAAACCTTAAAGTCACTTCCCGTGAAGGCAACAAAATTTATGTTGGAGCTCCACTCATTTGAACCCATTGGATGAATTCGGGGTGGATCGGAGTCGAGAAGAGCATCGCGGCGATTAAAGAATGTCATATGTCGAGGACCACCTCTGTGAGGACCACACAAGCTGGAGTGGCAGATGAAAGCAGAGGGTCTTGCAATCAACGTCGAGGAGGTGGGTAGATCACTGCTACCCTGTTCAGAAGAGTAAAGAGGGTAGAAATCCTCATACTTCATTAATCTAAGTAATTAAATATTCCACATTTCAATGTTAATAATTGATTACAATAACATGCCTTGATATTCACATATGAAAAAGGTTCAACCTTTACATGAAGACTTAATATATAATCACTCATAAATACAAGTTTATATATGAATATTTTTCTATAATAAAGACGCTTTTAGAGAGTGACGGCTGCTCCCTAGTGCTCGCCAGGCAACCCAAAAAAATTGTGCATAATAATCTATAAAAGTAAAGTAACTTGTTCCCTCTAATCCATATAAAGAAAGTCTTATCCATATTAAAACAAAATACCATGTAAACATGTTTTTAAGATCCATGTGAATAGGTGTGAACATATTTAATTTTGGTTTTTTTAAGTTATAACTTTTAAATCACATGTCGAATTAACCGTTTGGGGAATCTACCTAACAGCCGATGTGTAACTATCTGACTGTCGATGTGCAACTTTTTTTATAACCATGGACGTGAAATTTTCACTTATGGTACCTCCATCCCCAAACAATCTTTTACGAATGAGATGTGCAAAATTCATCTACTACCCCAGCCAACTGCTTAGTACTTGACTAGAAGTGCAATGCGCGCTTTGCCGCGCCGTTTACGTTTTTTATTGTATATATTTTATTTTTATTTGTTAGTTTTCTTAAGTTTTTAGTTTCTATGAAGTTTGGGTGAATCCTTTTTATCGTGTGACTCGAAGTTAATTTTTTGATTGCATGTGTTATAATGGTACTAAATATGGTGTAGGCTTCACTTTCTTATTTCCAACCAAAACTCATACCACCCAATATTTTATCAAAAGTGTGCATCCGTCAAACGATTTCATCATAAAACCCAAGACAATGACATAATAAAAATCTTGTATCCAATTTTAAATTAAAGATCTCAACTGAACGAGGATACTTTAAAATTAAAAAGTTTAGTAAAATTAGAGATATATTGATTCTCTGGAACGACATCTATTGCATATATAAGTTGAATGGTTGAATCATGAAGTAGACGATTATATTACGACAATGTCTCTATTGTAAGCTCACTACAAATTCATATAGCATCGGCGTATTAAGAATACAAAAAATAACATTCTTTTTCCTAAAGAAATGTTAATGCCGTTCATATACTGAGCATCTAAAAAATTAAAAGATAAGAAAAAATTTAATAAAAAGAAAAAGGAAAAAAAGGAAAATAATAATTTACATACATGATCAAAGGATATGATCAAATCAAAACTGAATTGTCAATTAACTCCCATAGCTTTCACTCCCTTAAAAGCTGAAAAATAAAAATAAAATAATAATAATTTACATATATGGTTAAGAGGTATGACCAAGTCAAAATTGAATTCTTAATTGATTCTTATGGCTTTCACATCTAAGGAGCTTAGTATATTAGAAGATGTGCAACTTTCTTGCCATCTGCTGGACTTTGTGGACTGTGCACAATAAATTCACCATAAAACACTCCTTCCTCTCCAAACCTACTGATGTGGTGTTCAAATTGACTATTTTCTTGCTGCAATGAAAGCCGCTGCCTTCGGACCTGGTCACCTGGACACCACGGAGCTGCTAATCTCTAAAATAAAGGCGACAGTGCACTCTTTGCCTCTTTGCCCAATCCTACGTAGACACCTTCCTGACTTCATGATTGAAGCAGCACTAGTCTTCATGGCTCTGCCTGTGCATTCAGTTTATTTGGTTCGATTCGGTTCGGTTTATACGGTTTTTAGTTTATACAATTTTTATACTTCGGTTTGTACGATTTTATACATAGATACGGTTCGGTTTCGGTAATAACCACTTGTTATCGGTTCGGTTTCGGTAATAATCAAAATAATCAAAGTTGACGCGATTTTGAAGTTTCAAGCAATACTTATATGAGAAAATTTCTTATTTGACCTGTTTTTAAAATTTGCTTTCTTTATGGTCCTAAATTTTTCTTTATTCTTGTTTTGACATCTAAAATTCATTTTGTTTTCTTTATGACATTTTTGTCAGTTTTAGCCATAAATGTTATGTATGATATGAAAATTCTATTTTGGCCTTGCTTTAGCAAGCTAGAAAAAATACCAATGCTAGAGAGACATTTGTTATCCTTAACCGAAGAGACAAACCGGCAGCGGTATGACCGACGGCGACAGGAAATCAAGCAGTGGCGGCTGCCGAGCAAAGGCAGGGGATTCCCAAATCCCATGTCGTGGAGGAGGGTGACGCGGAGACAGTTGCCAAGCGGCGACAACAACCACTGAGCAGCGTCAACAAGGGCTGAGCCATAGGCGGGGGCGAGCGCAACGCCCGGCGGGACAGGCGCGGCGGCCGGCGAGATGGGTGCGACGGCTGGCGAGGAGGCCGAGGACGCCGCCCCGACGCCGAGGACGCCGAGACGCCGCAAGATGCGCGGCCGCTGGCTCTTCCTCCCGTTGGCTGCCTGGCTCTCCTCCCGCTGTGTGCCCGAGTGCGGCGTTTGGCTAGGGTTGCGACTCGCGTGTCGCGTGTGTGACTTGAAGTTGGGCTGGCTGCTTGGCTAGTGGCTGGGTGGGCTGGCCGCCTGGGCAGGCTTTCAGCCTTTCACCCCTAAAAAACAAAAACTTGGGTTGTTTTCGGTTTTATTCGTTTAACCGGTTTATTTTGGTTTAAAACCGAAAAAAAACGAATTCAATACTGTTTGCTATTTTGAAAACTAAAATTGAAACCTAAAACTGAAAAACCTAAATTTCGGTTTCAATTCGGTTTTTGGTTTTGCACAGGGTGATTCATGGCGCCGTTTTATTTTGGTTGTTCGAGTGCTTGTTCCCTAGTGTTGTTGGCGTGATACTTTGCTTCACCCTTGTGTGTCTGGTTAGGGCCTACATGCCTATCATTTGTTGTCATTGCAGCTATATGCTGATACTTTAAGTTGGGAACCTCCCTCATTGCTTTATCAATTTAAAGTTGGGCTTATGGCCTTTTCTATAAAAAAACTCAACAGGAGGATCATCTAAGAGGCTATTATAAGAAGGACCTCTACTCCTCTAGCCAACTTTGCTAATTCGTACGCAGCATAACTAGCTTCCATACGACAATGCACAAAGGAACTAACATGAAACACGCAGGTAACAATATAACAATCATAGAAAACTACAGCTGCAAGTCCTGCTAATCGATCCAGGTTGTCAGAGTTCACAACAATCTTATTGATACCGACCATTTGAGCAAGAATTTGACCACGACGAAGATCGATTGCTTCATTGGATAGAACATCAAGACACATATCGATTTCTCAATCCCCTGCTTTAATAAAAAAATCCCCTTACCATCCCGTATGATAGCTCCAGCAATACGCGTTTGAAGATCTTGGTCAAACGAAGAATTGAGGTTTAGTTTCACATGAGTCATGACCCTCTTGAGGTGACAGCAAACCCTCAACTTTCTTCATTGCCTTTGGTGCCACGGAAACTGTTAGAGATACGACAGGCAACAGATCAACGAGAAGAACGAAAATCACATAAGGGGATATAAGGAGTTAACGTGGAAACCCCCTCTGAGAAGAAGTATAAAACCACGGGCATCGGACAACAAGCTTCTAGTATCAAAGAAAGGTTACAAAACGCGAGGGATTCACAACTTAATCAACAATCCCATGTGATGGCTTACAAGGGGTATATATAACAGGTGGACGTGACCTAGGCTAAAACTGATCCATACCACGGGAGGAGGGAGGGGGCTAGCGCCCTCAGGACGAAGGCCTTCTCCTGGCGATGGGCATCCATTCTGCTCCGTTAGAAGTTAGCCTTTAGCATCATATATGAACTTGGATCACAACTTCAACAACAACAGTAACATTTTAAAGTCATATGTACACTTGGGTTGTGAACCATGTTTGTTCGCGGTGCCCCAAATTCCACCACAAGTACCAACAGATAATGACTATCATCTCATGTACATCTCCAAATACAAATGGAGATACGGAACAAAAGGTTGACAGAATCAGATGCGGCACCATTTCGTCCACCAAAATTGTATGATGCCGTATTATTTTGAAGAAATGGTGTGACATTACTCAAACATGCCATATTTCCATTTGTGCTTTTGGGCCACACAATTTTATTCTTGGTCCCCTACCATCCCAATACATGCTAGCCTGCAGGAATCGTATCTGCCCGTTGACAAACGTAATGATGTGATCAATTTTTATGCAATCTCTTATCCAAATTCCAAACTAGGCGGAAGAAAACACATACACTATATTATCAAGAAACCATACATGTGCTACCTGCCCAACCAAATTAAAACCAACAATGATGACTAGTACATCTTTAAAAAGTCATTAAGTTGGTACTGGTAGGAAATCTAGGGATGAAGGTGCACTATTTAGACAGAAACAGATTAATGTTGGCCCAAAAATACAAACCGACCTAGGAAGTGAACCGACTATGGTACACGTATGGGATGACGTCAAGCTGCTGGATTACATAAGTGATGACGTCTGCCTAGCACTATTTTATTGTATCTAAACCGACTTGCCGACCAGCCCTTGAAGACAGGTTTTTTTTAAACAAACAAAGAAGGGTCTCGAAGAACCACTACATTAATCCTAGACGTCGGTACAAATACATAGAAACCCCCTATAAAAATGGTAAAAGCACATAGGGGTTGAAAGCTTATTACAAGGAGAACCCTATGATAAGAACAAAAAAAGGAATCGGGTCCTCCTCCACCGCGATCGATGTGTCGATGCCTCCCGTCGCGGCCAGCTTCTTCATTACCGGGGAGCTTGTAATTTGGGATGAAGCCGTTGAAGACCGTCACGCTGCAGGAGCACATGGGCCTCCAAAATGGCAACATGGCCTGGAGGTTGAGTTGCTGGTGACGCCGACTTTGCTGCCTTGCGCGTCCATACCAGAAGGAGCCGCTCACTCAACAATTAACTCTTAAGTGTCTCACTGCTCCTTGACCAATCAACTGGCAATAGAAGAGAAGAAGTCGACTCACTACGGGACGGAGGCAATACGCCGACGCCGTCGGCGTAGGCCTACCCCAACGGCCGCCGTCGGCGTATAGCCGTCGGGCCAGGGTTCACTCGGGCTTGACCTAAAAGCCGTTGGCGTAGGCCAGGCCGTCGGCGTATACGGGCCCCCGACGGGCTTTTTGTGGCCGTCGGCGTAGAGCTCGTGGGCCCCACACTGGGCTTAACGGCCGTTAGGCCTGGTCGCCCTCTACGCCGACGGCCGGGCCGTCGGCGTAGGTTGCCACGCGGCAAGCTGTGGGTGGGCTGGGCTTGGGGTCTACGCCGACGGCCTGACCGTCGGGGTAGGTCCCCTTCCAGGCAGGCCACGCGTCACCCCCTCGTGTGATCTGGGCAGAGGGCCTACGCCGACGGCCTGGCCGTCGGCGTAGGTACTGGCAGGGTACCTATTTTTCTCTGTTTTGCTACGTTTCCTGCATATACAAACTTCTAGTTGCACAGTATTCATCCACATATCATTATATAGCACATGCACATCAACAAAGAACATAATAGATAGATAGATAGTATCGATAGACATGCACATCAACATAGAGCATAATAGATAGATAGATAGTATCGATAGACATGCACATCGTTTCGATACACGGTATAACAACATCCAAACATCTAAAATAAGATAGATAGTATCGATACACAGTACAAGAAGAGATAAACATCTACAAAGAGACCTCTACCCGGCCGCCGTAGCATCATCCTCAGCTCGTCGCGTCCGGAGAGGGAGTCGAGCCGGAGAAGCCGAGGTCTCCACGCGTGAAGATAGGCGACTGACGGTGCGGAGGCGCCGTCGAACCAGCACCGGAAGCAGGTGATCCCGCGCCACCATGAACCGGTGTGCTCTCGCGCGAGGCACCACTACCACCGGGGCCAGGGTGCACCGGTGTGACCGCGCGGGACGCCGACGGCGAGGCAGCAGCACGACCAAAGGGTCCAGTTCCGGAGGCTCCCGTTCCCTACACGTTTGAGCAATAGTTAGCAACCGCCAAGGCACATGAAAGTGGTAGCAACTGATTGGGCAAGTAAATTACCGGGGTTAAGCCGGTGTACTAGTAGTTCTGGGCGAACTCTTCCTTCGATACAAACTTCGACTTAAGCCCGGCTCGAGGAGGTCGTGGCGGTATATCAACGAGCACTCCCGTAAGCCGAGCACTCTCTAGAGCCTGCAAGATAGTTAACATGTCAGGCATTGCACAAAAGTATGAAAATTGAGACTTGTCATCTTTTGAAAAAAAGAAAGGTTGGAACTTACAACTTATTTTGCCTCTTTCCACTCCTCGTGTATTTGTGCTCTCTGTCTCCACTGCGCAAGGTCCACCAAATAGGCGTCGTTGTGGGCCTTGTAGGCCGCCTCGAAAGCAGCCTACAATTACAAAAATTGAACCATCTCATCAACTAAGCCACTGAGGAAGTAGTATTGTCACAGAAAGGATGGAAATGAGAGAAACTTACATCGTAGCCAGTCTGGGAAGGCCGTCGTCGAGGAGGCGGTGCGGGGTCGTCGGGACAGAGGGTAGCCTTGATCCGCGTGAGGCTCAAATTGGGACTGCGCGGGGTCATCTTATCCATGACCTTTAGACGGCCGTGCTGAAGGCCTCCCCCAGACACGACCAACGCTCTGGGGTCAGGTTCCGCACTTCTAGGGTCGTCCAACTCCGGATTAAAAGCGATCATCGCCTCGAGGTAGTTAGCACCGTCCTCCTGGGCAGTGCCGAAGTACTCGGGAAGCTGAGGCTGAGGCTGGAGAGATCGGGCGCCATCATCCTCATCGAGTCCCATGACTCATATGAGCTGACAGGCCTCCCTAGTTTATCCTCCTGCATCGCCAAAGAGATTTTATGAGTACAAAGTAGGAACATGCATGAGGGAAATAAAAGCAGGTTGTTCCATGTATGTGTATACCAGCTTGGCCTTGTAGCGCTCACTGCCTAGGTTTCCAGCCCGATGTGTCCCCCCGCTGCCGCGGTTCGCCTTGTTCCGCTCGCTGAAGGCGTTCCACTCCTCGTCTTCCCCGCGCCACCTCGCAGTCAACGCCCTCCATGCCTCCTCCTTGCCATAGGCCCAATCGGGCCTAACCTGAAAAATCAATACGCATGTGAAGAAGAGATGATGCAATTGCAACTTAGCATCAACATAGAATCTCATCGAGAATTTACTTACCTCGTCGTACTGTTCCTCGCTCATCGTCGAGCGTGACTTGACATTCTCGTGCTTCGGCGACGGCTTGCCCGATTTCGCCATGTTGTATTGACTCCTGGCGGTATGACCCTGGTTATAGCACTGCCGATTAGTCAACCTCTTACAATGAGCCTGCAGTGTCTTGTTCGCCGTCTCCTGGTGCTCCGGAGCCACCCTATAGAATCTCTGAAATCATGCATCAAAAAAGTGTGGGATTCATGAGTTAGCATGGCGGGGTCATCAACTATGAACAAAAAAAGTGTGAAGAGTCATGATTTTGCCTTACCCAAAACTTATTGATCACGGCGTCAGAAGCTTTCCCGTAGGGGGGACAATCTGCGAGCTCGTAGTGTCTCCAAGTCGTGGATAGCTTCCTCTCGCCTTTGTCTGTGGTGTAGAAGCCCGGCCAAAACTTCCTAATGATAGCTCCAAGCATGCAGCCAGGGACTCGGGTCCCCGCAGGATGAAGGCAATTGCTGCACAAGAATCAAACATTAGTACATGCCAAGTTGGTATCAATGAAATGAAACTATAGCCACTTACTCAGTTCTAGTAGGTTCAATGAGGGTCCGAGCCTCCGGGGCAGGCTCCTCCTTAGGGACTTCTGTTTCCCCACGAACCTTTGCCTTCTTCGTCGACGCACTCGATGGCCCCGACGCAGTCACCATCTCCTCGTCTCGAGACTCTGCTTCCAAGTCTCGAGAGTCAATTTCCTCGTCTAGAGACTCCGATAACGCGGTCTGTGAAGCCACGTCGCCGGAAGCGAAGGGTATGTCACTTATAAGGACGGTACCTCGCCCTCGTCCTCGACCTCGTCCTCGGCCTCCTTCAATCGGAAAAGGTAAACAATTAAGAAGCATGTTGAAAAATAAATACCAAGCATAATGAAGATGCAATGTGCCTCCTCGGTCTGACCTCGGGGGACGTCCCCCTCTTCCTCCCCCTCGTCCTGCATCCCCTCCTCCTCCTCCTCCTCCTACCTCCTCGGCGCCGTACCTTGAGGTGGTTGCTCTTCCACTCTTCGTCTTCTTTATCCCCTGAAGCAAGGACTGCGGTGATGCCTTGCCACTGCTCATATTGGCCAATCACCTGCATTGAGAAAAATAAAACAATTAAGCATAAAGATGCAATGCAATTAAGAAGCATAAAGACGCAATGCAATTAAGATGAAAAATAAATACTAATACTCGTCATCACTCTCAGCCTCGGGATCCTCGCACGGTGGAGACAAATCATTGTCATGGAACATAGAGTATTTTAAATAGCACGTGCACATGGACAAGATACAAAATAACATCATCATCAATTCATCGTAGCACATCCGCACACAATCATCATCATCATCCAAAATAACATACATATAGTATCGAGATACATAAATACTAATAATCATCATCATCACTCTGAGGCTCATTCTCATCTCCATCATCACTATCACTATCACGTGCGTATAAAGCGTCGGGATCCTCGGACGGTGGAGGCTCATCATCATCATCACTCTGAGGCTCATCATTGGCATGTGCCTTGTTGAGCATCTCTATGTCACTTATATCCGTGACTATCTCACCACGGGTGTGTGCATCGTTCTCGAGGTCCTCAAGACCTTGTAAGCCAAAGTCCCCAAAGTTCTCTTGCTCTTGATAGAAAATTCCCTCGTATGTTTGAGGGTTAATGTTGTTGTAATCGTCCTCGGAGGGCATGGGTAGTTTACCATGTGGCGATACCTGGTACACGACTTCCCAGCCCTGGAGGTATTCTTTCTGGCATGGGTAGGGCAAGTAATAAACTTGCTTCGCTTGGTGAGCCACAACAAAGACATCGGATCCGCTATAGGTGGTTGAAGGCCTAACTTCAACTAACCCAATGGAAGGGGTATTTTTGTGTCCATGGTGTGGATCGAACCAGTGGCATCTGAACACAACGAGATTGAGTTCTACGGGCCCATTGTTGAACGTCAGCTCGTATACGTTCTGCAACCTTCCGTAGTAATCAAAGTCATCTTGTCCCTTGGTGAAGACCCCGGTATTTATAGTTTTTGCACCCGGGCGACTATTTTGGTGGCCCTCTGTATGAAAGCGATACCCATTCACATCATACTTCTCATACATGTTGACTTTACTGTTAAAACCCTGAGAGACACATCTCAACTCATCCGACATCATCACTGTGGGATCAGCTCCCTACAAGTTTAGTACGAATCGTGCATTAGTTACGTGTAATAAGAGGGCCAAGTTGCCAGGTAATTAAGAGGGATAGGTTACGGATTACCTTTTCCCTGAACCATGACGTGAAACTTCTTCCCGGGGCACCCCCTTTCAGAAGAGCATCCAACTGCGCAGCATCGGGATCTGTTGGTCCCGGCCACACCTCATCCACGAATTGGCTAGAAGGAGAAAATACGTATTAGAACGAAACCGAGTTACCAGTTGCAAAGTAATTAAGTCGTCATTTTACCTAAGGAAACTGGGCACCTCCTCCTCCTCCCCGCTCTCTTTCTTCTGGTCCTCCACCACTTCCCCCATGTTCATAAGCACATAGAGCATTATGCACTCCTTATCTTGGTTGGACAAGGTATGAGGTTTTGCGCCACCGGCCTTGCCACCGGGAAACTTGAAGAGGAGGAGCTTGGGGTCACGCTTGGGCTCGTCGACATTGTACCGAGGTACCTGGTTATGCATAGTGGGAACTTCATCCGCATAGTACGCTGTCGACGGCGGGAGGTGCTCGGCGCGGCGCGAGCAGAAGAGGAGGTGGCTCGGCGGCGCGATGGACGACGACGGAGGGAGGTGCGGCGGCGGCGGGAGGGGGCTCGCGGGAGGCGAGAAGCGGGAGGGGCGGCCGGCGGCGGGAGGGGGGCTCGGGCGGGTGGGACGGCCTGCCGGCGGCGGGACGGGCGGCCGGTGGCGCGCGGGTGGGCGGTCGGGATCGGGGGTGGTTGGAATTCGATTTGGGGGTGGGGGAGACAGGGGGTTGACCAGGGGGTCTTGTGTCCGAATTTGGGGGCGCAGACCTACGCCGCCGTCGGCGTAGGTCTATTTATTTTTTTAGTCCGAGCTACGCCGACGGCCAGGCCGTCGGCTTAGGTCCATTTTCATTTTTTGTTTTTTATTTCTTTATTCTTTTATATTTTCAAGCATGTAAAATGTTTTGTTTAGCACATATATACATGGAAAATATTTTGTTTCGCAAATATTTCTTTATTCTTTTTTATTTCCGAAACCCTAGATCGGGGGGGGGGGGGGCGCAGATCTACCCTTATAGCTTTCTCCGTACGAGGATGGACCAATAGACTTTTTTATCTATCTATGTTTGTTTAGCACATATGTACATGGAAAACCAAGGTTGAACACATTTCACCACATTATTCACACCGGTAGACCCGTACCGGGAGTTTCCACATACGGATAGACGATTTTACTAAGTGTTAGCCCATGTCCGTGAACAACGTCAGACACAGGACCTACATATGCCATCTACAAACATTAAATCACACTTATAAACATAACCTAGCTCAACATGCAGGTTTTCCAATGATTCCGGCCCTCCGACGGTCATTCACCTCCGAAACCCTAGATCGGGGGGGCCCGCAGATCTACCCTTATAGCTTTCTCCGTACGAGGATGGACCAATGGACTTTTTTATATATCTATGTTTGTTTAGCACATATGTACATGAAAAACCAAGGTTGAACACATTTCACCACATTATTCACACCGGTAGACCCGTACCGGGAGTTTCCACATACGGATCGACGATTTTACTAAGTGTTAGCCCATGTCCGTGAACAACGTCAGACACATGAGCTACATATGCCATCTACAAACATTAAATCACACTTATAAACATAACCTAGCTCCACATGCAGGTTTTCCAATGATTCCGGCACTCCGACGGTCATTCACCTTCGAAACCCTAGATCAGGGGGGCCCGCAGATCTACCCTTATAGCTTTCTCCGTACGAGGATGGACCAATGGACTTTTTTATCTATCTATGTTTTTTTAGCACATATGTACATGGAAAACAAAGGTTGAACACATTTCACCACATTATTCACACCGGTAGACACGTACCGGGAGTTTCCACATACGGATCGACGATTTTACTAAGTGTCAGCCCATGTCCGTGAACAACGTCACACACATGACCTACATATGCCATCTACAAACATTAAATCACACTTATAAACATAACCTAGCTCCACATGCAGGTTTTCCAATGATTCCGGCCCTCCGACGGTCATTCACCTACGAAACCCTAGATCGGGGGGGCCCGCAGATCTACCCTTATAGCTTTCTCCGTACGAGGATGGACCAATGGACTTTTTTATATATCTATGTTTTTTTAGCACATATGTACATGAAAAACCAAGGTTGAACACATTTCCCCACATTATTCACACCGGTAGACCCGTACCGGGAGTTTCCACATACGGATCGACGATTTTACTAAGTGTTAGCCCATGTCCGTGAACAACGTCAGACACATGAGCTACATATGCCATCTACAAACATTAAATCACACTTATAAACATAACCTAGCTCCACATGCAGGTTTTCCAATGATTCCGGCACTCCGACGGTCATTCACCTTCGAAACCCTAGATCAGGGGGGCCCGCAGATCTACCCTTATAGCTTTCTCCGTACGAGGATGGACCAATGGACTTTTTTATCTATCTATGTTTTTTTAGCACATATGTACATGGAAAACAAAGGTTGAACACATTTCACCACATTATTCACACCGGTAGACACGTACCGGGAGTTTCCACATACGGATCGACGATTTTACTAAGTGTCAGCCCATGTCCGTGAACAACGTCAGACACATGACCTACATATGCCATCTACAAACATTAAATCACACTTATAAACATAACCTAGCTCCACATGCAGGTTTTCCAATGATTCCGGCCCTCCGACGGTCATTCACCTACGAAACCCTAGATCGGGGGGGGCCCGCAGATCTACCCTTATAGCTTTCTCCGTACGAGGATGGACCAATGGACTTTTTTATATATCTATGTTTTTTTAGCACATATGTACATGAAAAACCAAGGTTGAACACATTTCCCCACATTATTCACACCGGTAGACCCGTACCGGGAGTTTCCACATACGGATCGACGATTTTACCAAGTGTTAGCCCATGTCCGTGAACAACGTCAGACACATGAGCTACATATGCCATCTACAAACATTAAATCACACTTATAAACATAACCTAGCTCCACATGCAGGTTTTCCAATGATTCCGGCACTCCGACGGTCATTCACCTTCGAAACCCTAGATCAGGGGGGCCCGCAGATCTACCCTTATAGCTTTCTCCGTACGAGGATGGACCAATGGACTTTTTTATCTATCTATGTTTTTTAGCACATATGTACATGGAAAACCAAGGTTGAACACATTTCACCACATTATTCACACCGGTAGACACGTACCGGGAGTTTCCACATACGGATCGACGATTTTACTAAGTGTCAGCCCATGTCCGTGAACAACGTCAGACACATGACCTACATATGCCATCTACAAACATTAAATCACACTTATAAACATAACCTAGCTCCACATGCAGGTTTTCCAATGATTCCGGCCCTCCGACGGTCATTCACCTACGAAACCCTAGATCGGGGGGGCCCGCAGATCTACCCTTATATCTTTCTCCGTACGAGGATGGACCAATGGACTTTTTTATATATCTATGTTTTTTTAGCACATATGTACATGAAAAACCAAGGTTGAACACATTTCACCACATTATTCACACCGGTAGACCCGTACCGGGAGTTTCCACATACGGATCGACGATTTTACCATGTGTTAGCCCATGTCCGTGAACAACGTCAGACACATGACCTACATATGCCATCTACAAACATTAAATCACACCTATAAACATAACCTAGCTCCACATGCAGGTTTTCCAATGATTCCGGCCCTCCGACGGTCTTCCTCCTCCGAAACCCTAGATCGGGGGGGGCCGCAGATCTACCCTTATAGCTTTCTCCGTACGAGGATGGACCAATAGACTTTTTTATCTATCTATGTTTGTTTAGCACATATGTACATGGAAAACCAAGGTTGAACACATTTCACCACATTATTCACACCGGTAGACCCGTACCGGGAGTTTCCACATACGGATCGACGATTTTACTAAGTGTTAGCCCATGTCCGTGAACAACGTCAGACACATGAACTACATATGCCATCTAAAAACATTAAATCACACCTATAAACATAACCTAGCTCCACATGCAGGTTTTCCAATGATTCCGACCCTCCGACGGTCATTCACCCCCGAAACCCTAGATCGCGGGGGGGGGGGGGGGGGGCGGGGCCCCGCAGATCTACCCTTATAGCTTTCTCCGTACGAGGATGGACCAATGGACTTTTTATATATCTATGTTTGTTTAGCACATATGTACATGGAAAACCAAGGTTGAACACATTTCACCACATTATTCACACCGGTAGACCCGTACCGGGAGTTTCTCCGTACCAGGGTGGACCAATGGACTTCTTGTCTCCATCTGTGCTTGTTTAGCACATATATATGTACATGGAGAAGCACAAGGTTGGACACATTTCACCTTGTTCATCAGTTTTCTTCTTTGTTGTTTTAAACTCTGCAACCATCTTCATACCATCAACTGTGATATTTGGTTGCTGAGCACCACAACCACCTCTTTTCTTCACTGGCTCATCAGTGTCCTGCTCTTGCTCAAGATCTTCAACCTGGAGCAAACCTTTTTGCTCTTTGCAAGCATCTAGCTAGGGAGGTAGACGAGCCGGGCCCGCGCGGTACGGGTTTAATGAATAGGAAACACCGATAGCTTAATCAGGGCATCGGAACACAGACATGGTTTGTAATGACCCTAGCTATGACCTAACCAAACACAACCCAAGACAAATGTCCACCGGGCTACCCCCATCCGGAGAATATCTAGGGGGTAGACGATCGGGGGGACCAACAGGTCTACCCCTATAGCTTTCTCCGTACCAGGGTGGACCAATGGACTTCTTGTCTCCATCTGTGCTTGTTTAGCACATATGTACATGGAGAAGCACAAGGTTGGACACATTTCACCTTGTTCATCAGTTTTCTTCTTTGTTGTTTTAAACTCTGCAACCATCTTCATACCATCAACTGTGATATTTGGCTGCTGAGCACCACAACCGCCTCTTTTCTTCACTGGCTCATCAGTGTCCTTCTCTTGCTCAAGATCTTCACCCTGGAGCAAACCCTTTTCCTCTTTGCAAGCATCTAGCTAGGGAGGTGGACGATCCGGGCCCGCGCGGTAGGGTTTTATATATAGGAAACACCGATAGCTTAATCAGGGCATCGGAACACAGACATGGTTTGTAATGACCCTAGCTATGACCTAACCAAACACAACCCAAGACAAATGTCCACCGGGCTACCCCCATCCGGAGAATATCTAGGGGGGTAGACGATCGGGGGGACCAACAGGTCTACCCCTATAGCTTTCTCCGTACCAGGTTGGACCAATGGACTTCTTGTCTCCATCTGTGCTTGTTTAGCACATATATATGTACATGGAGAAGCAAGATTGGACACATTTCACCACAAGGTCATTCACCTCCGGGAGTACACGTCTACACGTGTGCACGAATCTTTTTCTAAGTGTTATCGCATTCATGTATGAAGAAGGTCACACCCGAGATCTATGTTTTGCATCTATGGGCCTTCCACCACACTTGAACACATAAACTAGGTCCACATGAAAAAATTTGTGGGATTCCGACGCTCTGGCGGTTATTCACCTGCGACATCCTGCTTCGGAGGGGGGCCTGGCGGTCTACCCCTATAGCTTTCTCCGCATGATGTTTCAACAATGTACTTTTTGGTTTGTTAAGATTTGTTTAGGACAAAACTACATGGAAAATAAGGTTGGGACCTTGTAACCTTTCGTAGCCCCCGGAATACCCGCAAACGGGTGTATTTCCACCTACATGTCCATGACTTTGAATAGTGCTATCACATGAATGTGAAAATGGTCACACCAAGGAGCTAGCCATTGCATTTATGCATTGATCTTACACCACACTTGGACACATACCCTACAATTAATCACATGCAAGTTAATGCGGTACTACGACGGTCTTTCTTCACCGAAACCCGGCTTAGTCCGGGCGCGAGGCCGGGGCCGGCCGGGAGGGGGGCGGCGGTGTACTCTTATAGCTTTCTCCGCACGAGGTACAACTGTGGAGCATACATATTAATATAGTAATAGTAGCATAATATATTTTAATTTAGTATTATAATTTGTTATTATATTATTTTATGTATTAATTAGTAGACATTAAAAGAATAAAGAGGCATACGTATATCGAGTGTTGAAATGAGATGATATATACTATAATTCCATTTCCAATATTATTTGATGTATTAGTATTAGTAATATAAGATTAAATAGTTAAACAAAAGAAAATAAAAATGAAAAAAAAACACAACCCGGGGTCTACGCCGACGGCCCCGGCGTAGCCCCTGCTGGGCTGACGCCGTAACGTCCGGCCGTCACCGGGGCCCACCTGGCAGGCCTACGCCGACGACCCATTAAACGCCGACGGCGGCCGTCGGCCTAATTTGGGCCTACGCCGACGGCGGCCCTCGGCCTCGGTACGGCTACGCCGACGGCCCACCACCAGAGCTAACGAGCCGGGCCGTCTACGCAGACGGCATCGACATTTGGCCGTCGGCGTAGGTTTCGGCCGTAGGCGTCAGCCTCCTCTCCCGTAGTGACTTGTGTATCATGAATTCGTGACAGCCTGACAGGAACGTAGGCATCAGCAATACTATTGATCAATCAGGATAGGACACACATTGGAAGGAAGGAAAGAGGCACCAAATCTAATGGCCTGCCGACTCTTTCAGGTTTGGACGTTTGGTACGTAAAGACAGGTCATATTGTTTGTAAATGAGAAGAGAAAGTTTGACCTTTTGCAGCTATAAGCATGTGGAAGTTCTTACTCTACCTAGGATTTAGTTTCTCTTATCTGTTTCAATAAATCAAAATGGGTTGTAAATGTACAGATATTCAAACCACATAAATCCTTGGGAAAATCTTTAAATCGTCAAACTTTCACTACCATTATAGTTGCTTCAATTTTCTAACCTTCTCAAACTATTTTATTACTGTGGAAGCTTAGGTCTCCTTCGCAATTTAGAAAATATAATTAGATCGTAGAATGCAGTAGTAGATCTCATCCCACTGCTTCTAAGTTTTATTCTAGTTTATCCTATATTCACACCATCATAAAAACAAACTAACACTTGACATTTTAAGTCCATTTCAAGAAATGTCAAGTTGACATTTTATCCACTATTCTAATACAGAAATTAGCTTGTGCATGCCGACAGCACAAATGCATGATATAAGTAATACCACATTGCTCCACATGCATGGAAGTGGATAGAAGATCTACCCATATCAAACCTAAAATCTACATCCATAAGAATCAGCATCGCCTTTGAGAAAATTCCACAGCAAAAAGCAAAACCATATCTTCAGGCTATTCCTTTGGAAGTCTATATATAACAAGTCAGAAGGGTAGAGCAATCAGACAAGACACACATACACATCGACACATCGTATATAGCTAGCAGCAGCCAGCAGGAACGCATGTACACACACATCGTCCCTCTAGCTGTGTGCATCCTAGAGAAGATCAGTTTCAGTGGTTCATGTCACCCAATAGCAGTTATGAGTTATACCGTCAAAGGCCATACGTGAATCGGGATAGAGGGCAGAATGTAGCCAAGGATGACTTGCCCGGTATGTGCATGTATGGTTCATGGGAGGGTATGCATCCCTTCTTTGAATTTATGCTGATATTTTCCGGCAAGTTGTTCTTGGCTAACATCTTGTCCTTTTTCTCTCACGCGAGGCCGTTGTATGGATTACATGTTCACCTTTAGCTTCCGGTGCAATGCGTACATCATACTATTATACATTAAGGATATATATGGGGTTAGATATTATGTTTACTATGTTATTTTAGCTGAGAATGTTGTACTCCCTCCGACCCATATCAATGGGCACACACTTAGTACAACTCTAGTACAAAGTTATACTAAGTGTATGTCCATTAATATGGATCGGAGGTAGTACTTGTTTTGGTCCATACTACATTAATAAATTACTTCAAAAAATATGCTACTTTCAATTTTGTACTAAGCTAATACAATGTTTGTACTAGATGAGTGATACTTTATTATGAATCGGAGGGAGTAGAAAATTGTGATACGAGTAGTTGGCAAGATAAAATTGTCTCAAAGTAGATGGCATAAATAGGGTGATTGCAGTCTTGATTACACTATTAATGACTGAATTATAAAGAACCACCATTTTCTACGCTTTGATCCGAATTTTCAATCACCTTACTTAGAAAAAATCTATAGGTCTAGAGTGCAACTTTTTTCAACAAACACTCATGAGAGGTCCAAACCGTTTAGTCCGATTTCTGACATGCATGGCCCGTCGTCCAATGCCACGTCGGACGAACGAGATGAAGTGGGCCGATGTCGTTAACCTTCTCTCAGTCGAATAAAACTCTTTCTTTCCTCCCTTCCACTCTCTCCCTCTCAATAAAACTCTGACATGCATGGCCGGAGCGCTGCAAGCTCCCTCTTGCGTGCCGTTACGCCGACTTTCTGTTTGAGATCGGAGCGGGGATGGTGGATGGGCACCAGTGTCTCGTCTGTCCAAGGAGATGCAGGGTTGGGTCGCCGTCCAAAGTCGGCGACCCGTGGGGGCAGCAAACTATAGGACGTGGGTGTTGGAATTATGCCCTAGAGGCAATAATAAATTGTATTATTATAATTCCAGGTTTATTATTAAAGTTTATATGTCTGTGCTATAACTGCAAATGGCTTATGCGGAGGTTTGCCAAGTAGCATGTTAACTGTCTCCGTAGGAAAACCCATATGCAGGTGTGGAGTATAAGCACCAAGTGTTCTTAGTCTGCCTCTAGGACTAACCCGTGTGTTATGGATGACATGTTTTCCTGTTCATAGGGCATTGAAAATGCCGGTAACACATGGGAGCACATTGTTGCCAGAACAAGGGTGCTGAACCGACCCAATTGTATGATTTACTTTGAGATCGCATCGTTTCCATGTTATAAGTAAAATCATCTAAGTTAATATGCATGTGTTCTTCATGACCATAAGAATGTTTCGTAACTTCATACCGGAGGGTGGGTTTTGACACTGTCCCAACACCACCCGTAACAGGCGTGGCAATAACGGCTTTGATCACTCACACCCGAAAGTGTGTCAAGGGACTTAAAGATTCGAGTTGGAATTTGCTCCTCTAACGATGGAGAGATACTTCTGTGGGCCCTCTCGGTATTACGGCACCCAACATTGTTTGGCCAGACACTGAATTGATCACAAGGGATACCGAAATACTAAACGAGAAAAATAGAACAAAACAAGTAGGAGGATGACTTGGTATAATGGTTAATGGTTAATCATGCGGATACCTAAAAGATCTCACCTCAGGTTTTGTATAATATCGTGAAGCAAATAGGACTGGCATGTTAAGCTTGTGGTTCACTCGAATTTATATTCGTGTAGGTACGGGAACCGTTATGGGTGTCCATGGCTCCGCTATCGGTTATTGTTCCGCGGGAAAACAAGTTTCGGTTCATGTCCGTATTCTACCGAACCTATGGGGTCACACACTTAAAGGTAGATGATCTGTAGAGTACTAGAGTGATAGGAGCATGTATTTATCACACCGCGAAAGTCTCGGAGTGATCGGGTTATGATCGATGAGAAAATCGGAACCGTTTCGGGACCCGGTAAGGTACCGGAAAGAGTTTTAAGAAAACCGGGTAAAACCGGAGGGCCGGAAAAGTTCCGAGTTGGTCTAGATATATTTAATATTCATTTATTATGTATTTTGAAAAGGTTTTAAAATTAAATTAATGAATTTAATATCAATGGGCTCCCTCTCACTTGGAAGGCCCAAGTGAGGAGGGAGCACATGGGCCAAGGGAGCCCAAGAGGGGAGGGCGCCTTGGGGGAGCTTCCAGGAAGCTTCCCCTCCCCCCTTGGCGCAACCCTAGGGAGGGGAACCCTAGGGCGCAGCTCCTAGGGCTACCCCCTCCTCCAAGATGGTTCCCCTCCCCCTTCCTCTATAAATAGAGGAGGTGGGGGCACCCCTTCAACACACAATTGGATTTGTTCTCCGCCGAAGGGCTTCCCCCTCTCTCTCCCTCTCATTAGATCCAATCTCCACCACCCCGAAGGGCTGCTCCTCCCTCCTCTCTACTCCGCTGGCGCCGAGCTCTGGACGACGGAGCCCTGCCGGATCATCTACACTGTACGTGTGGATCAACCGTAGAGAGATCGTGCGTTCGATCTTTGTTCGAGGGACTCCACGATGATTAGATCTGTTCGTGGGATTGTTCATCTTCACGCTTCTTCGACTCTCCATCAACATCTTCCGCTGCGAGAAAGTGCATCCGTTGAACGGTTGCAAGAAGGTAACAAGATCGATATCCTCATCTGCATCTTCCTAGATCCGTTCTTGGGTTTGGTTTTCGTAGTGCCGGAAAAAAAAATTGTTTTCTACTCCGAATCCCAATAGTGGGCGCCAAGCAACTGTGAAGAGCGGCGGGAGGAGCGGGGAGGCTAAGCTCGAAGGGAGCCGAGAGGAGCACCTCGGGAGAGGAGAGACATTTGGGGACACCGATAGCGCCATGGGTGAACATGGACGATTCCTTCGGCTAGGGGAAAGCCCCACGCGCAATTGAAAGTCAATAAATAATGCTGAGTACTACTGTATGCCATGTCAGCATTTACAGGTGGGTTCAATCGATCAGAACCATCATTAAAATGCTCAATTGGGCATTGGTGTTTACTGAAAAAAGTTGTGCTCTATAGCGGTAGATTTTTGCTAATGAAGGTAAAATGGTAGTTATTCGCAAAAAAAAGGGTAAAATGATGAAGTACATCTGAATCAAAGCATAGAAAATGGTGGGGTTTTGTAAGTCTCTCCACTATTAAGGTTTATGGTGTCCATTGAAATTTTCCATGCGTTAAAGCATCGTCAACAAGTCCTTCTTCCCATATAAATTAATTCAAGGAAAGTTAGACAGGTTTCATAGACGCGATTTGTTTTAGGGACCTCGTATAAACAGCTCAACTTTCCCGTCATCTAGGCCATTCTCTTAAACCTTCCCTAGAAAATGTTGGTAGGCAACCGCAAAATTTCATGACACCACCACGTTAGTGGGTGTATCGCCCAACACCTCATGCATCGGCCTTCCTCGAAGGCTAGGCCCGCCTCACTGGCGCATGGCCGCCTCTTCACACCCGTCCGCTAGTGATCTAAAGTATTTTATATTAGTTTACAGAAGAAGTATTAGAGAAAGATGTTTACAGGGTCAGCTAAAGCAACTCATATGATAACCTTCCATCCTTAAATTTCATGGATGCCCATGTAACCATTTTTAGAAAAGATTTTTAGGAATTTGTTGGAGATGCTAGTCTCCTACCTACATTGAATTGAACTTTATTGAAATGGAAAATTGAAACGAACATTTTCCGTAGAATTTCGTAACAAATTCTCCAGAGATTTGTAATCAAATTCAGCGAGTAAAAGCTCGTGGCCGTGGGCCGACGGCCGTACTTCGAATTGGACGGACACGGACGGGTGTGGAAGGAAACACACCATATCTATATCTATACCTTAATAATAAAGAGAAGTGCGTTTCTCTCCTTTTTTCGGTCCGTCACGCATATTTTATAGAAAGACCCCTGTTATTTCTGAAAATTAATCGTTTCGCTGCTCCACTTGGGCCGTCCAACGCTGCAGTTTGAAAGAAATTCGGCCATCTGAGGTTGGCACCCCACTGAAGCAGGATAAAAAAAACGCTTCGCTGCAAAACTTGGACCTCGGCTTTTTTCCGAACTACTGGGCCAGTTTCGTCATCTCCGCGCACACGCACCATCATATTGTATGAAAAATATATTTCACTCTTTAAAAAGTTGTTTGCACTTGAAAAGTATATATATATTATTTTGATAATAATTCACACTATAAAAAGTTTGTGTGTGAACAATTTAACACAGTTAAGTGTGCCAATGTTTTAACGCATTTTAAAGTGTGAAATATTTAATAAATATTTTATGGATTTTTATACATACATATATATATAATTTTTTAATTATTATTTTTAGTGCAAACATCTTATAAAAATAATGCAAAAAAAGAAAAAATATGAAAAATGTTACAATGAGGGCAAATAGTATTAAGTGCGAGAATTTTTTTAGATTTTACAAAATTTGAGTGTGAATAGTTTTAAAAAAATTTGGCTACGAACCTTTTAAAATTTTAACGCACAAAAAATTGTTTGCACCTGAAAAATATATATTTTTTAATAATAATTCACACTATTAAAAGTTTGTGTGTGAACAATTAAACACATTTAAGTGTGCCCATATTATAACGCATTTTTAAAGTATGAAATATTTAATAAATATGTTATGTATTTTTATACATTTTTATATAGGATTTTTTAAAATATTATTTTTAGTGCAAACATCTTATAAAATGATGCAAAAAAAAGAATAAAAATATATGAAAATGTTAAAAGGAGGGAAAATAGTATTAAGTGCGAGCATTTTTTAAAATTTTACAAAATTGAGTGTGGATAGTTTTGATTTTTTTGCCTAAGAACCTTTTAAATATTTAACGCACAAAACATTTATTTTTCATGCGAAAAAATGAAAGGAAGACAAATGAAAGAAAACTAAAAAATAAAAAAATAGATCAGAGTGAGTGCCAGTTACTGCGCTAATGGCCAACTCAATGTGTTCTAATATCCATCCAAGCATGCATGTATTCAATTTAGATCCAGATTCATTAGTTCAGGATGCAAACGATAGAGATATTAACTTTGGATTTTAATCATCAAACCCATAAAAAAGATTAATCATGTCGTGTGCAGATTGAAAGGTTGATTTGAGTATTAATTAGTTCCACCTTGCTCCCTAACAAGTAACTTGTTGAATTCAAATATGCTTCTTAATTTCTTTAGTATCAGGAAGTCATATGAGAGATTACAACAGTGAAATTAAAAAAAGATTAATTAAGTGTGATAAAGGAGTGAATGAGGGAAAGAGATTATCTAGCTATGTTGCCAGCCGACTTAAGTGTAATGTCGTTGTCATGCATGCAAAAGGAGTCAGGGAATGAATTAACTTCCAACATAATTTAATAAGCGATTTTTGATATTGAATGTGGAGCAATTTAAGGAACGATTCTTCATAATTTAAGTACAAGAAGAAAACGTATGCAAAAACTATGTATTGGCCAGTTGAACATTAAGATAAAAATAGGGTTATCGGCTAGCTGGTGTATGTTGCTTCCAAGTTAAAAAATAAATTTATTTTGATTACCAATAGGAAAAATAATTTATTTTCTCTGTTATTCTTTCATTATTAGTTCTATACATGATCATTCTACTATTTTTTTTGTTAGGACTTATGATTAAAAAAACACCTGTGAGATGTACCACATGAAAAATTGGTGGGCGATGGAGCCACCAATATCGACAATTGCATCTGGATACATGGATATGTTGTAGTTTTTCTCTACGTCGAACTAGCCGATCAACGAGGCTACCAATAACGATAATTGCATCATCACATAGGCAAGGCTCGACCCATCCTAACATGGTAGACTAGGAAGTAGAATTAGGGAGGAGTGAACAATGGTGAACAATACATTAGTTGGATCGCAGCTGGGTTGACCATCATGCATCTTATTCAGCAGCCCCAACACATCCAATACTATTGAGTGATATCATAGTGACATTATGTTTTTCGTTGCAACGCAACGGCACTTTTCCTAGTTACTCCTTTGCCCCCCCCCCCCCCCCCCCCCCCCCAACATGGGGACGCACGCGGCGAAGGACATGGAAAAGATGGCAGCCACGATCTCGACGACATGGCCCTGGAGATACTCTCCCGCGTGTCCGTGAACGCCGCCGACCTGTTCCGATGTGCCATGACGTGCAAGCGGTGGTGCGCCCTCGTGGCCGACATGTCCTTCCTCCGCCGCCGCTGGCCGGAGGCCTCTGTCCTCGGTTTCTACGTCCCGCAACAGCCCGAGAACCCCAAGCTGTCGATCCGTGTGGAGAGCGTGGACATCGACACCCGCCGGCAGCCGAAGGTCTTTGTCCCGGCGCCGCCGCCGCCTCCAACGCTCGGCAGTCGCTGTCTCACCTCGTTCTTGCGCGGCGTTCCGGCCGGCCTCCTCGATGGTGCGGAGCCGATCGCCGCGCGCCGTGGCCTCCTCTTGGTGCGCCTTGCCTGTGGCCGCCGTGTCAACCCGGTTCACTTGGCCGTCTGCGACCTGCTCGCCGGCTCATGGGACGTGCTCCCCCCGCTTACGTGCCAAGCTTCTTCCATCAATTGCACCATCCTGACCGCTTCAGGCTACGCCTCCTCTTCCTCCTTCTTCACCGTGCTAACCATTGTGGAAAATGTGAAGGAGTATCTGTGCGATCTCTATGGATTCTCATCTGCCAATTGGAGTTGGACTAGCGCCCCTAGATCGTGCTTCACCAATAACACTTGGTCCTGCGATAGGAACGGCTTTTGGATGGCAATGGAGGGAGTTAATTGCACGAAACCACTACAATTCAGAATAGGATTGCAGAAAACACACTTCTTCATTTTTTTTGCGAAAACCACTAACTTTTTTTACTAATCTTTTGCAAATACGACAAATCAACCGATTTGCTTCGTTTAAGTACGATTATGACATGTGGGACCCGTTTATAAAGATGATGTTTTGTAGAAATAACCCTAATTTTTTTTTAGAAAAGCAATCAGGTCCTCCACGCTCTTTGTAAGTGAGGCAGAGAGCAATCATCCGGCCGTCGCGCCGGCCGCCGGAGCAGGAGAGCGCTCAGCCGCGCCTCTGGCGCCGACCCACCGCCATCCATGGAGCACGGGCACGGATGGGTCGCAGCACGGGCGAGCGGAGGACAGCAGCAGCAGCCCCGCAGGCGCGTGGCGTGCAGCACAGGCTGTGCACGGCTGCGGTACGGGCGTGCTCGTGTGGCCAGTAGAAGATTGGATCTTGGGAAGGAAAGCAAAGGAAGTTGATGAATTGGCCATGGATAGGATGGGCGCCGTACTCTAGCCTGCCTCCACACCACCCCGTTGAAGCCGCCCCCGCCGCCTGTGTGCACGGGCTGGGCGCAGCACCGCCGTGCGTGCGCGCGCGCGTCCGTTCCACCGTTGAAGCCGCCCCAGCCCTGTGCTCGCTGCGGCCTTCGCTCCTCCTCGCCGGCCATGTCCTTCGTCGCCGCGCCTGCGCGCCGCCGAACCCACGGTCCGCCTGTGCCGGTCGCCGCGGTCGAGCCCGTGCCCCGCCTTCGGCAGCTCCACGGTGCGGGCGAAGCGGGCGGCGCGGCTCACCAGCGCGGCGGGGAAGGCGTGCGGGCGTCGCCGGAGTCCACGACCAGCACGGTGGAGGATGAAGAAGCTAAAGGGAGGACCTGATTGCTTTATTTTTATTTTTTAAGGGGGTTTATCTGCAAAATAATACAGTGATTGTTCCACGTCATCCTTACAAGCGGGTCCTACATGTCATAATCGTACTTAAACGAAGCAAATCGAACGATCTGTGGTATTTGCAAAAAATTAGTGGTTTTCGCAAGAAAAATGAAAAAGTGTGTTTTCTGCAATCCTATCTCGAATTGTCGTGGTTTCGTGCAATTAACTCCAATGGAGGAGAACCACAACCACAACCACAACGCAGCCGTGGTGTGCGGCGGCATGGTACACTGGCTCGTCGAGTACAGAAAATACATGGAGTCGCCCATTTACCACACCATGAACGTAAACCTCCAGACCGGCGACCTCTCCGTGACGGAGATCGACATCCCACTCGACAGAAGTTATGATTCGCCAATGCTTAAGCTTAGCGTCGGCGTCGACGGGATGCTCAGGTTGTTTCACGTATACAGCAAAGGGCGCCTCCCATGGCTAGATGTTTGGGCTTGCCGAGGAGACAACGGTGGAGAGAGTGGTGGAACCTGTTGGCTCCGTGTTGGGGTGTTCGACCTACAAGCACCGGGGAAGAAGGAGAAATCACCCGCTGCCCTGGGCGGTATCTGGACATGCTTATCGACAGACATCACAAAGTCGCGATCCGTGGCACAGCGTAGCAAACCAGTGTATTCAGACTGCGCCCACAAACGAAAACCTAGTACAATCAATTACTTGAGGCCATATTGGTGCACCGTGTCAGAGAACAATGCCCCACCACAATGCCCCACCAAAGACTTTCGAGTACCCAATGTGCCCGTTGGAGACAACGGTTGGGAGGTACTATATAACGTAACTTTTTCTTACCGCTATATAATTGAGGACGCGTTGGACTGGAGCATTAGATTCACAACTACCCACTCGTCGCCATGACACACAGGTCTCCCATCATCAGTAGACTGTAGACGTGCTTGTGCACCGCGGCCACCGTTGCCGCTCATTAGGTGCCACCCTGGCGCTGATGATTTTCCAAACCCGGACCAATATGACATGATGCCGGTGTAAGGTGGACGTTAACAAAGACGTCAGTTTAGATTCAACCCTAGATATGGCAGTTGCTAAACATGTGTTAATTGTATCGGTGCAAGTTTATTTTGTGAACGAACTCACCATTTGAAATAAAAAGGAATCACGTCAGTGTACCAGCTAGGTGGCGACGTACAGATCCACTCACCTAGGCACCGCATGCGTGACACGGAGTCAACGGCGACCGTGTGAACACGAAAACGTCGAGTGCGGTGAAATGCAACCTAATAATACATGCATGCCTGCGTCGAAGGGCCCTAGTTCTGTACTGCATCGGCCCACACACGCTTTGTGTCAATGTATTTGGTCGAAGGGCCCTAGTTCTGTACTGCGTCGGCCCACACACGCTTTGTGTCAGTGTATTTGGCCTGTATCCGCAACAACTAGCCACTTTTCATGCAATACGAACGCGAATCCCCATAAAATTTGTGCCGGTCAAATAGAGCATAGCAAATATCGGCATGGTTAGGACGTCCGCTCTCGGGGAAGAAGTGGGTTCCTATTGGGAGTATGCATGTCTGGTCGAGAGAGAAGAGCAACACATTGTTCATCTTAGATGTGACATGGCGGGTGCACAAGCTTGACATCCAAACAGGAGCGGTGGAGAACGTAACACGGCTATTTCGACATGGCTTCTGTATCCATGGCGTGCCTATGGAGATAGACTGGCCAACATTGTTCCTGTCTCGACTTGGTGGACACTTGTGTTAGCGAGTAGCTATCCGTTATTTCTCTCTAAGCTAGGTAGACCTGTAAATTATGCAAGGCCTTAGAGCTTATCTATTTAATTAGCATTATTTAAAATTTGAACTATATATGTGGTAGAATTTGGGCCAACAACAGGCTTTACAAGGATTCAATTTCAGATACGAAGGTCTGGAAAACAAGACAACGAAAGTGAAAGGTGAGCATTATATGTCCACTAAGACAGCATCCGTAGTTGGAATCTCTACATGTTATCTTCTTTCTAGCCAGGATGGACGATCTTACCTAGAAACTACTTTCACAACATTTGGCGGTATGAAAAGCATGGCTTCATTCCAGGTTTTCATCGGAGACACAACACACCGTCTTATGTCATGCATGGTGTGGAAAACTCACTTGTCGTGTGCCCGTCACACCACACCACATTAGCAAAAAGACTGGCCATTATCATGTCAAAGCTCTCACTATAGGAAACTGGGTAGTTACCGACGGTTTCGACTTTTGTGGGCTATGCCGAGGGCTGTGGGCCGTCGGCATAGAAGTTGATTCCTCTAGTGTGTCTATCTTGGCAAACCAAATCATGGTAAGAAGTTATGCTTGCTTAGTGCTTACCATCATCATGGCAAGCGAGGCGTCACTGACGTCGGCCGCGGCCGTCGCCGGATCGGCCTGCTCCGGCGGACTCGTCGGGGGAAGATTCTGGGCGCTCTCCCTCGACGCCGATGACGAGGACAGTGATGACGACGGGAACGACGCTCTCGCCGAGTCGTCAATGCCTCTGCTTGGAAGGGAAGCGCCCCCGTTTCACCTCTTGGTTCAGAAGGAGACGTCAAGGAGAGGGTTGCCGGGTGACGTTACGATCGACTCTCACCGGATCGCGTCAGAGCAACGAGCGACGGCGCAGGCGACGAAACCTTGGCGTGGTCCTCTCCCCAAGGTATGTCTTCCTCCTGTTACTTTTGGCGATTTCCTTGATGTGAATGGTTGGAAGGTGGTCTCTCGCCGGAGATCAAAGCCCTGCCGGGTGGCCGGAGTTGAGCCGGCGCCGGAGAAGACGGGATGCGAGATCCGTAAGTTCAGGAAGACTTTTTTGAATTCCCTGGCTGGGCAGGATGTGGCATGTCGTTCTGTAGGCCTTGGGCGTGCGTCCCTTTCTACGAATCGGACCGAGTATGCGACTCGGGATGATACGGAGATAGCCTACGACGACTCGGGTTCTGTACGCGCTGGGGATACAAGGCGTCGACCTAGGGTTGCTGTTCCTGGTTTTCCTAAGAGGATTTTGGGTTTGCGATCGCGCAGACCGATGACGGGCAGCGGCGGCGGCTCCGACGCGCCTCCGGCTAACCTGCATGCTGCTGGGGCGGGGACGGCGGTTCCTGGGCGCCAGCACCACACTCGCCCACCTCCTGGCCGTCCGCCTGTGATGCAGCAACAGGCGCCACCGGCTGGCCACCAGTCCGGCGCTAGGTCGCAACTGTCGTATGCACAACAGGCGAGTCCGGATGTTCAGCAGCTGCCGGCGGCTGCTCAGCAAGGGCAAGCTGGCTCGGAGGTGATGCAGCAAGCGCCGGCGCAACAACAGCGGGCTGATGCGGGTGCCGCGCACGGTCTGGGTGGGGCGCAAGTTGACACTCGCAGTGCCAGTTATCGTGGTCGCGGGGGGTACGACGCAGGACGTGCTCGCTGCGGCGGTGCCAATGGTGGTCGGCGACGCTACGATGACGGATTCAGAGAAGATTTTTATGACTATGATGGTTATGCTGCTTATGGTGATGACCGCTACAGAGGGGTCTTCTTCCGGTGGTGGTGGTCGCGGGAACGACAATGGGGGCGAGTTCGTTGGACCCCCGGCTCCTTTGTCGAAGGTTCAACAGGGCCTAGACAATATAGGTACCGTGATGGATACAGGCAACACCGTGGGTGGAACCGCTATGGTGGTCGAGGTGGCTTTGCGGGTCGCTACCACCAACGTCGTGAGCCACAACCTTCTTCGAATGATGCTTCGGGCGGAGGTACTGTGTCACCGATGGCTGCACTTACTCCGGCTGTTATCACGGCATCCGGAGCCCCAGTGCCCACTCTGCCCGGTGCGGCAATGGACGCTGTGAGATCGCAGACAGTGGCGCCTGCTCCGGCGATGGGACTGGCTTCTTCTGACTTGGCTAGCAACAGTGATAAGGCGAGTGATGCTTCTGATATTGAAAGGGTTAACAAAGGATCTCGTAAGAAAGACAAGCTTTATTGTTTCAGATGTGGCGAGGCTGGACACTTTGCGACAGGGTGTGTTGCGGAGCTCTGTGATTTATGCCTTAAGCCGAAGCATGTTGATGGGGGTTGCCCATTGCTTTCTGTTCCTAAGCCGGTTGTTACTGTCTACGGTGTTTGCGACAGTAGACTGATGTTTTTCGAGACTACCAGCTTGCATTCCAGCCGACCTAGGCTCGAGAGCTCGCGGACAGGTCGCGTGCGAGTCACAGGAGGCACGCTGACAGATGAGCAGATTATTTCGCAGCTGCGGAGGTTGGTCTCGGCCACCTTCAACTGGAATTTGATTCGGCTTGAGGACCAAGTGTTTAAGGTGGATTTTCCGCGGAAAGATCAGTTAGCCCAGTTATGTCTGTATGCATCTTGCAGGGTGCCTAATACGACTTGTCTTCTGGAGTTTGATGAGTGGAAAAAGAAGGAGCCTGAAGGTGTTCCATTGCATCAAATCTGGGTCAGATTTCACAGAGCTCCTTCTAGGCCTCTTAATGATTTCCTAGAGACTTGGAGCATTGGCTCGCTGATTGGAAAGACTGAGGAGGTTGATATGCCTTTTACTCGTAGTCATGACATTGCAAGGCTTCGAGTTAGTGTTATTGCAGTTGAGGACGTACCCGAAGAGGTGCCGTGGACGTATTGTGGGCATACTTATTTTCTCACGGTAGAAATTGAGGAGACAATTGTGGGAAATGACACCACGAAAGATATGTATGGATGAGGACTTGATGGATGAGGGGGAAGGGAATCATGATGATATGACGGGTTCAGCTAAGGGTGAGAATGCTAGTAAGGAGGCTGGGCAAACACCCAAGGCTGCAGAGAAACAGGGGAAGTTCAAACTTCAAATGCATCGTCTGCGCCCATGGCGGGCCTCAAGTTTGGTTCTTTCGAGGTTTCTTCACCACCGAGTCGACACTGGGGAGATAGGGTTGAGCATGACTGTGAGGGTGCCACGGTGATAATATCACAGCACCACACTAAACACAAAAGAATAAACAAATATGTTACAATAGAGGGGGTCACGCGGACCCGAATACATAAGTCATACAAACCATAATATCTGAGTACAGACATAGTTAGTCAAGTTTTGCCTTAAGAAGGCTAGCACAAATCACATCAGAGATACAGATCGAAAAGGCGAGGCCTCCTGCCTGGGATCCACCGAACTACTCCTGGTCAACGGGGAACTCGACGTCGGAGTAGGCGCCTCCGGGGTACTCCTGCTCCTGGGCTCCAACGTCGGCTGCAGCGGTCGATCAGGCAAAACAGTAAAGGAAATAAAGCAGGTGAGTATCTAGTATACCCGCGAGTCTTACGTCCGCTACTAAGCATTATGCATTGTATCAACGGAAAGAAGAGGTTGTATATAGTGGACTGAAAGACAGAAATCCAGAGCAAGGGTAAGAAACTAGGCCTAACGAAGACTAGCATCTTCCGACGGTGTCTTGCAGCATGAGGTAAGAATCAGCCAACAGTTTATATAAAGCATAAAGTAACAATGCAGCAGAAGTTGCTGCAGTATTGTATAATAATAAGTTGTAATAATTAGCAATGCCTCCGAGTTCACCTCCTCGACATCCCCGCGAGGAAGAGAACCCGGAACCATACAGTTTAATAATAGTTTCTAGTGGTAAGATCCAGCTTCAGCATAAAGCGTCCTGTTACCGTGGACACGGCTATTCGAATAGATTAATCTTCCCTGCAGGGGTGCACTTGTGTTACGCTACACGCACGGATCTCCAGGGTGGCGGGAACCTTGTTAGGGAACGCTCCACGGAGGCTATCCGACACTTCATAGCCCATCTTTCAAACTCAACAGAGAGGTCATCCGCCGGACTATATCCTATGTACGCGGGGATTTGGACCCTAACCCCGACGTACTCCTGCACGGTGCGAGGCTGGCCGGTGAAGTTAAATCAAAGCAAATACAAATCACACTGCCGCGGCAAATAAGACAACACCACTTCCCGGCGCAGGCCGCGGTACTGCTGACGTCTGAAGAGTCCTCGGACGACACTACGAAGCAGAGGAGCCCATAACTCGTAGTTCCCACGGGTGGGTAGGTAGTGCGTACATGGCATATAGCCAACTCAAGACATTCACTGAACCATTTAGCATTTTAATTAACCTGCGTGACAACCGTTATCGTTGCCTCGACTTAACTGACCCGCGGACAACGACAGCAGCCAGGACCACCAGTACATCGGTGCCTGCCCCGTCGTCCCACCAAGTCACTGCGGTTACCAACAAGGTGAACCGTCTCCTTACCTTGTCTCGCGTGTGCTCCGGGAGGAGCTCGACTTTCGTAGTTTGGTAACTCTCGCGGCCAACGATCAGGGGCCAAGCACACCGGTACACTGGTCGTACCCTCCCTGTCGTCCCGTCGCAATACCTCTCGCGGACACCGTTGGGTCGCCCGACTTCTTACCTGAAGGACAATCGCCGTTCAGGACCCTATGGCGGCAAGACAAAGTCAGCCTCGAGTGGAGTACAAGGATTACTCCTTGATAGCTCACACTTAAGGTGACTAGGCATAACCCAGATAGGGGCCTTAGACGGTGTCTGCATTGTACCGTACCTGTGCAGTTATAATATTTGTATCCGGGTTCACTCCCCTGAGTGATCACGACCCTCTATCTAATCCTAGCTAACAATGCGCAGGGCTGCTGAATAATGCATAATAATAATAATAGGCAGCATAGGATAAAGGAAGGCACATCAAGGGGCGACAAAATCAGGCTATGCAATTGAATAGGATTGTAATCGTAGCAGCAGCAGTAACAATGCCTAGTGCAAGAAAAGTACGGAAAGATAAGCGATATCTGGGGAAGAGAATGGCTCTGCTTGCCTGCAAGCTCGACGGTGGTAGTAGGGTCGTCGACGAAGTAGTCGTACTCAGCAGCGGTGTGGTCGACGGCAGCAGCGGGGTCTACCGGAGATTAAGGGGGGGGGAGAAAACAGTAAATACACAGCAAGCATATACAAACAGATGCATGACATGACAGATGAAATGTTAACGGTATTCTAACGCAGTGCAATGCACGTTTCTCGGAGCGGAAATTCATCTGAGGATGAACTACCGGCTCCGGATGATTACCGGACAGGGTGTCCGGAGGGGGAGGGATCAAGCCGGAGGTGTCGTGGGTACCGGACAAACATAAGGGGGGTGTATCCGTGCTAGTTGATCTATTCCGAGAAACATTCGTGTTCGGAATAAATTCATCCGGGCACTCTAACAGTACCGGACAATCTATCGGACCGCCGGTCCGGAGGGGGAATGTTCGATGTTCGTTGTGTTAGAGGGGTGTGGTAGACATACGGATAGCGTATTCTTATTCGTTATATTTTTCTGATCAATTTTCATGTATAAAGTTTTTTAATCTGAGTTACGGTTTAAAAGTTATTGAATATCAAAGTTTAAATCACTTTGAATGATTTTCTGAATTTCTTTTATCATTTATTAAACATTATCCACAACATTATCCAGAACAGTGCTGACATGTGGGACCCACATGTCAGCCTCTGTTATTTATAAAACATTTAATTAAATCAGAAAATGCCTCTGGACCCACCTGTCAGTGACTCAATTTTAATTATTAGATTAACCTAAAACATTAAGTTAATTATTTACAGGGGGACCCACATGTCAGTGACTGGGGTTGCCCAGTCAGCACAGTTGACTGGTCAACCCAGTCAACTGGGACCAAGGGGCCCACTGGCAGTGACCCAGAGGGTTGCCCCAGGGGTGCCACGTCGGAGGCCACCGGCGGCTGGTCTCCGGCGAGCTCTACCACGGCGGAGCGCACTGGAGCTGCTCGGGATTCGTCTACAGGGCACCAAATCGACCGTGGTCAGTTGCGTTCGAACGAGGGGACGACGGCGCGTCGATCTGAGGTGGTGGCGTCGCCGGAGACGGCCGGAGTCGTCGACGGCGTCGAGTTTGGCGGCGGCCCGTAAATTGCGAAGACGGCGACGACGCTCCCGTCCGTTTCTTAGCGCGGTACCTGGGGCATTCGTTACCTACGGGTGCGTGGAGTGGAACAGCACAAGGGGCGTGCCAAAAGTGCGCTCCGGGCCACGGGGGCGAGCTCGACGGCGGCGAGGCGCTTCTGCCCTAATGGCAGATCGGCCCATGGGGCACGGGAGGGGGAACGGGGCGTCGCCGGTGGTAGGGGAGCTCACCAGGAACGTGTAGAGTCTGGCAGCGAGCTCGGAGACGACGCGGCGTGGCCGGAATTGGTCGGAGAGCTAGCCGGAACCGGGGTTGAAGACGAAGATGTAGTCGGCGCAGCGAGGCACCACGGCTCGATTCCTCCGGCAGCTTGGTGTAGTCAACGACGGCGAGTCCAGTGGGCAAGGTGCAGTGGGCTAGTTCGTCGAGTGGCCGCGGTTGGCCACGACAGTGAACGGCGGCGGCTCGGGAGGCTTCTCCCCGAGGCGTGGAAGACGAGGAGGAGGGGAATGGAGGTGCGGGGGGGTCCAGGGGGTCGACCGGGTTGTTCTTATCGCGTCCGCGGCGGAAGGGAGCAGGTGAAGGGCGGGGCTGGCCTGGCAGCGACGTGCCCACGGCGGCCGCCGTACAGGGCAGGTGGGAGCAGGCGGGGGAGGAAGAAGACAAGGGTGGGGTGGGCTGGGCTGAGGTGGGCCTCGCCCCAGGCGAGCTTTAAGCCCCTGTTTTATTTTGTTTTGTTTTCTGTTTGCTCTATTTCTTTTCTGTAATTGATTTATTAACCTTAGCATTTTTGTAAAATATTATTGTTGTTTGTAAATTAGGGTTACATATTACTGAGGTGCCACAAAAGATTTTGCAGCAAAATAAAATCATTAGATATTTCTTTTAATTATTAAATGCCCAAAACAAGGGTTTTAACCTACTGTTTGAATTGTTTGGAATTTTCTGTAACTTCAAAAATTATCAAAGTTGGTCCAACATGATTATAATGATTTTGGGCAATTTACAAAAATGGTTTCAGGATTTATGGAACAACTTTATTTGAACCCATTTGTTTTAATTTTCATTCAAAGTAGTTTCATTTAGGGTATAGTTTCTTGATGAGGAAGATGCATTGGGATTAGGGTTTTGATTACCAATCAACATGGTTTGAAAAGAGCAGAAGCAAAGTTTGATTAGGGACAGGGGATAACAGTGATTAACAAACAGTGATGGTCAACAGTGATGATGATTACTGTTACAGAAATTGAGGGTGTTACAAATCTCCCCCACTACAAGAATTCTCGTCCCGATAATTTAAGTGATAGCGAGGAAAAGATCGGGGTATTCATCGCGAAGGCGATCTTCGCGTTCCCAAGTGGCTTCATCTTCAGAATGATTCGACCACTGAACCTTGAGGAACTTGACGGTCTTGTTGCGGGTTCGACGCTCATACTGATCGAGAATGCGGCTCGGATGTTCTCGATAAGTCAAGTCTTGTTGCAGCTCGATCAGATCATGCTCCACTTCGCGGATAGGATCCTTGAAGCAGCGACGGAGTTGCGTCACGTGGAAAATATCGTGTACTTGGGAGAGGTTCGGTGGCAATTCCAACCGGTATGCCACGGGTCCACTCCTGGAAACGATACGGAACGGGCCAATGTAGCGAGGAGCCAACTTGCCCTTGATACCAAAGCGATGAGTGCCCCTCATGGGAGTGACACGGAGGTAAGCGTATTCACCAGGTTGATACTCCATTTCACGGTGTTTGCGGTCATAGTTGCTCTTCTGACGAGACTGTGCGGCCTTGAGATTTCCTTGCACAATGCGAACTTGTTCTTCAGCTTCTTGGACAAGATCCGGTCCGAAGTAGGGTCGTTCCCCAGTTCCTGACCAATTCAGGGGGTTCGACATTTACGTCCATATAGAACTTCGAAGGGGGCCATCTTCAAGCTAGCCTGATAGCTATTGTTGTACGAGAATTCCGCGTACGGGAGGGCAGCCTCCCATTTCATGCCGAAAGAAAGGACACAAGCGCGAAGCATGTCTTCCAGCACTTGATTAACTCGTTCAACTTGACCTTGCGACTGGGGGTGATAAGCGGTGCTGAGATTCAGAGGAGTCCCGAAAGCTTCCATGAAACTATTCCAGTATCGTGAGGTGAAAATGCTGCCACGGTCTGAACTGATCTCCATCAGAATACCGTGGAGTGACACAATTCGGGAGATATACAAGTGCGCTAACTGACTAGCAGTGATAGTCTCCTTGACCGGCAGGAAGTGTGCAATCTTGGAGAATCGGTCGATGACGACAAAGATGGCGTCGTTACCTTTCTGTGACTTAGGAAAACCGGTGACGAAGTCCATTTCGACTTTGTCCCACTTCCAATCAGGAGGAGGGAGTGGTCGCAACCAACCAGCAGGTTTCTGATGTCCGGCTTTGACGCGGCTGCAAACGTCACACTGAGAAACATAGCGGGCGATGTCTTGCTTCATGTAAGGCCACCAGTACCGTTGACGAAGGTCTTTATACATCTTGGTACTGCCAGGGTGGATTGACAAGGGAGAATTGTGGGCTTCTTCCATGATATCCGGACCACAGTTAATGAGGGGCGGGCTCACAGGAACTACCAAGCGGCCCTTGAAGTACACAGTATCACCATCATTGGCCTCAATGGTAAAAGAGGAGGGCTTCCCTTCTGCGATGTCCTGCTTGATCTTCACAATGTCGGGGGCCAGAGATTGTCTACTCTTGATGAGGGGGTCGAGTTTTGACTCGAGGACCAGGTTATTGACGTAACCTTGAGGAACAATCTCGAGATTCAACTTGCGAAACTCTTCATACAAAAGTGGTTGCTGCACCTGAACCTCAAGTTCAGAACAGTAAGCTTTGCGGCTCAAGGCATCGGCCATCACATTAGCCTTGCCCGGGGTATACGAAATATCCATGTTGAAGTCGGCTATTGTCTCGAGCCATCGTTGTTGACGAAGATTCAGGTCTGGCTGAGTAAACAGGTACTTCAGACTTTGGTGATCGGTGTAGACCTCGCAACGATTACCGACGAGGTAATGTCGCCACAGCTTCAATGCATAAATTACTGCTGCCAATTCGAGATCATGTGTTGGGTATTTGTCTTCGTGAGCACGCAACTGACGAGAGCCATAAGCAATCACCTTGCGCTCTTGCAATAGGACACAGCCTAATCCTTGACGAGACGCGTCGCAATATATCACGAAGTCCTTCTGAGTATCAGGGGGAGCGAGCACCGGGGGAGAAGTTAGCTTGTCCTTGAGTGCTTGAAAACTTTCTTGACATTTATCTGTCCACTCAAACTTGACGCCTTTGGGAAGCAGATTAGTCAGAGGCCTGGCAATCTTGGAAAAAATTCTCGACGAAACGGCGGCAATAGCTAGCGAGCCCGAGGAAACTGCGGACTTGCTTGACGGTCTTGGGAGGAGTCCAGTCAAGAATAGCCTGGATATGTTCTGGGGTGACGGCAATGCCATCCTTGGAAATCACATGTCCAAGGTAGGTTACTTCGGGAAGCCAGAACTCACACTTCGAATACTTAGCGTAGAGTTTGTGTTCTCGAAGCTTCTCCAGTATAAGACGAAGATGTTCAACATGTTCTTCTTCATTCTTGGAATATATCAATATATCATCCAGATAAACCACGACGAACTGGTCGAGGTACTCCATGAAAATATAGTTCATCAATCTGGAGAAGGTGGCTGGGGCATTGGTTAAGCCAAAGGACATGACAGTGTACTCGTATGAACCATAGCGAGTAATGAAGGCAGTCTTCGGAATGTCCTCATCACGGACTCGGATTTGGTGATAACCCAACCTCAAGTCGAGTTTAGAAAACACCTTGGATCCGGCAAGTTGATCATACAGATCGTTGATCCGGGGAAGTGGGTATTTGTTCTGGATGGTGGCTTGGTTAATGGGCCGATAATCTTGGACCAATCGGTTTGTCCCATCGCTCTTCTTGACAAAGAGCGAAGGTGCTCCCCAAGCTGAGGAACTGGGGCGAATGAATCCTTTCTGAAGTGCCTTGTCGATTTCCTCCTTAAGTTCAAGGAGTTCATGTGGCGGCATCTTGTAAGGACGCTTGGCAATAGGAACAGTGCCTGGCTGCAAGTCGATGACGAATTCAACTTCTCTGATTGGGGGTATTCCCGGCAGTTCTTCGGGGAAGACGTCGGGAAAATCGCGAACGACCGGAACGTTCTCGATGCCTTTCAAAGGTGAGATATTCAAAGCATTCATCATAAAGATCTGTGTTTCAGCATTACAGGTAACTCGGGCGGTGTGGTTAACAACCCCACCGGAGGGGTGAAAAAGCTGGACAGACTTGGTGCCACAATACAGTGCGGCATCGTGAAATTTCAACCAATCCATTCCCAGAATGAGGTCTATGGTGGAAGACTTCAGGAGGATGGGCGACGCAAAGAATTCAACTCCTTCGATTTCAATGGTGGTGTTTGGCACTAGCATGGTGGTTCGGCATTGGCCAATCGTGGTGCGAACAACCATCGGTGGTTTCATCGTTTCGTACTTGAAGTTATGCGAAAATGCAAATGCTTCCGACATGAATGAATGCGATGCTCCTGTATCAAATAAAACAGCAGCAGGTACGGAATTAACGAGAAGGGTACCCATCACGGTAGCGGGTTGTTGCTGAGCTTCTTCAACATTGACGTTGTTAGCATGTCCACGAGCATAAGCAGCAGACCCAGTATTATAGTAGGGGGTCCTATTGTTGCCACGACCATTTCCACGGCCAGCGGGGTGAACTACCAGTTGCTTCTGTTTCTGGGGGCACTCCCTGGAAAAATGCTCTGGTTGGCGGCACGTGAAGCATAATCCATCCTGAGGACGAAGGGGTGTAGTATTGGGTGGTGCAGGCAGAGCTCTTGGCATCTGCGGTGGTGGAGGCAGACGGGGTGCAACATAAGACGACCTTGGAGCAGGGACAGCTGAATGAGTCACACTGGTAGGGAGCCAGATACGACGCTTCTGCGTTGCGCCCGAAGATGAGCCAACGTCACGATAACGCTTCAGAGAGTTCTTGTGCTCCATCTGGGAAGTCTCGACGGTGATAGCCTTGTTCACCATGGTGGCGAAGTTGGCGAAATCATGAACGGCAAGAGCGAGCCTGAGTTCTGGGTTGAGACCACGACGGAACTTCTGCTGCCTGCGAGCATCAGTGGTGATCTCTCCTTCCGCATAGCGAGAGAGGTTGAGGAACTCGCGCTGATAGGCTTCAACAGTCATGTCGCCCTGAGTGAGGTTACGGAATTCTTCCGCCTTACGATCCATGATCCCCTGAGGAATGGAGCGGGCGCGGAAGGCAGACTGAAATTCATCCCAAGTGATGACTTCTTCAACTGGCAGGGAACGCTTGTGGGTGCTCCACCACTGAGCAGCGGCGCCTTTCAGATGGTAAGACGCAAAGTTCACATAGTCGGCTGGATCGACATTAGCAGACTCCAGCTCGTGAGTGATGTCGCGAAGCCAGTCATCAGCATCCAGCGGCTGAACAGTGTTGCGGAACATAGTGGGGTTGAGGCGGGTGAAATCGTGCAGAGTCACGGTGGCATGCTGATGGTGGTGCCCATTCTGATTCGGCTGGGGGAACTGAGCCATGATATTCTGCATGAACTGACGGTTCATCTCGAACTGCTGCATCATCGCGGCCATGTAATCCGGCGGTGGAGGTGGGTCGTTGGCAGCACGACCACGACCACGACCACCACGACAAGCCATCCTGCTAGAATTTAACAGGGGTATTTCAGCGATGAAAATTTTGCGAGATACCGGAATCAAGCCTGAAGTTAAAACGACAGAGAAAAGGAGGCGTAGATATATAAAGGAGTAGTCATATAAGACATATACATTCGCACACAGAATCAATCGAAAGTCGGGCAGAGTAACGTCGTAGAAATTAACGAAAAAGGACTCACTAGGCGGCGCGCAGACCGCGGTAAGGATTACACGACGTGACATAGATTCCACTATGTCAATCACGCCGCAAGAAAACTGTTGGCCACAGGAGTTGATGCCAGAGAACGCGCGGCCTGCCCAGAATGAGAATGGGATCCGCGGTCTGGGATCTGGCGTACGACGCCTGCGACAGGACTCAATCAATGGAGGGAAGCACCAAAAACGCCGGGTGGAATCAAGAGAACGTGATCCTAATGTCAGCTTTTGTAAAACTTACCAGCAAGGATAAGAGAGCAGATTCCCAGAGCATAGGTAAGGAGAAAAGGATCCTAATACCATAGATATCACACGTAGTGACATCGATGTGGGCCCGTAAGCCAAATGTTAAGTTAGCAAAATAGTTTTTTCAAAGTCTAGACTCAACTTCGACCAGGTAGTGGTGGGGTGGCTTCCTACAGGCAGTCGGCTCTGATACCAACTTGTGACGCCCCCAAAATCAGACCGTGTACAGTAATCATACACACAGGGTACACGACTGAGATTAGGGTGCCACGGTGATAATATCACAGCACCACACTAAACACAAAAGAATAAACAAATATGTTACAATAGAGGGGGTCACGCGGACCCGAATACATAAGTCATACAAACCATAATATCTGAGTACAGACATAGTTAGTCAAGTTTTGCCTTAAGAAGGCTAGCACAAATCACATCAGAGATACAGATCGAAAAGGCGAGGCCTCCTGCCTGGGATCCACCGAACTACTCCTGGTCAACGGGGAACTCGACGTCGGAGTAGGCGCCTCCGGGGTACTCCTGCTCCTGGGCTCCAACGTCGGCTGCAGCGGTCGATCAGGCAAAACAGTAAAGGAAATAAAGCAGGTGAGTATCTAGTATACCCGCGAGTCTTACGTCCGCTACTAAGCATTATGCATTGTATCAACGGAAAGAAGAGGTTGTATATAGTGGACTGAAAGACAGAAATCCAGAGCAAGGGTAAGAAACTAGGCCTAACGAAGACTAGCATCTTCCGACGGTGTCTTGCAGCATGAGGTAAGAATCAGCCAACAGTTTATATAAAGCATAAAGTAACAATGCAGCAGAAGTTGCTGCAGTATTGTATAATAATAAGTTGTAATAATTAGCAATGCCTCCGAGTTCACCTCCTCGACATCCCCGCGAGGAAGAGAACCCGGAACCATACAGTTTAATAATAGTTTCTAGTGGTAAGATCCAGCTTCAGCATAAAGCGTCCTGTTACCGTGGACACGGCTATTCGAATAGATTAATCTTCCCTGCAGGGGTGCACTTGTGTTACGCTACACGCACGGATCTCCAGGGTGGCGGGAACCTTGTTAGGGAACGCTCCACGGAGGCTATCCGACACTTCATAGCCCATCTTTCAAACTCAACAGAGAGGTCATCCGCCGGACTATATCCTATGTACGCGGGGATTTGGACCCTAACCCCGACGTACTCCTGCACGGTGCGAGGCTGGCCGGTGAAGTTAAATCAAAGCAAATACAAATCACACTGCCGCGGCAAATAAGACAACACCACTTCCCGGCGCAGGCCGCGGTACTGCTGACGTCTGAAGAGTCCTCGGACGACACTACGAAGCAGAGGAGCCCATAACTCGTAGTTCCCACGGGTGGGTAGGTAGTGCGTACATGGCATATAGCCAACTCAAGACATTCACTGAACCATTTAGCATTTTAATTAACCTGCGTGACAACCGTTATCGTTGCCTCGACTTAACTGACCCGCGGACAACGACAGCAGCCAGGACCACCAGTACATCGGTGCCTGCCCCGTCGTCCCACCAAGTCACTGCGGTTACCAACAAGGTGAACCGTCTCCTTACCTTGTCTCGCGTGTGCTCCGGGAGGAGCTCGACTTTCGTAGTTTGGTAACTCTCGCGGCCAACGATCAGGGGCCAAGCACACCGGTACACTGGTCGTACCCTCCCTGTCGTCCCGTCGCAATACCTCTCGCGGACACCGTTGGGTCGCCCGACTTCTTACCTGAAGGACAATCGCCGTTCAGGACCCTATGGCGGCAAGACAAAGTCAGCCTCGAGTGGAGTACAAGGATTACTCCTTGATAGCTCACACTTAAGGTGACTAGGCATAACCCAGATAGGGGCCTTAGACGGTGTCTGCATTGTACCGTACCTGTGCAGTTATAATATTTGTATCCGGGTTCACTCCCCTGAGTGATCACGACCCTCTATCTAATCCTAGCTAACAATGCGCAGGGCTCACTGCTGAATAATGCATAATAATAATAATAGGCAGCATAGGATAAAGGAAGGCACATCAAGGGGCGACAAAATCAGGCTATGCAATTGAATAGGATTGTAATCGTAGCAGCAGCAGTAACAATGCCTAGTGCAAGAAAAGTACGGAAAGATAGGCGATATCTGGGGAAGAGAATGGCTCTGCTTGCCTGCAAGCTCGACGGTGGTAGTAGGGTCGTCGACGAAGTAGTCGTACTCAGCAGCGGTGTGGTCGACGGCAGCAGCGGGGTCTACCGGAGATTAAGGGGGGGGGAGAAAACAGTAAATACACAGCAAGCATATACAAACAGATGCATGACATGACAGATGAAATGTTAACGGTATTCTAACGCAGTGCAATGCATGTTTCTCGGAGCGGAAATTCATCTGAGGATGAACTACCGGCTCCGGATGATTACCGGACAGGGTGTCCGGAGGGGGAGGGATCAAGCCGGAGGTGTCGTGGGTACCGGACAAACATAAGGGGGGTGTATCCGTGCTAGTTGATCTATTCCGAGAAACATTCGTGTTCGGAATAAATTCATCCGGGCACTCTAACAGTACCGGACAATCTATCGGACCGCCGGTCCGGAGGGGGAATGTTCGATGTTCGTTGTGTTAGAGGGGTGTGGTAGACATACGGATAGCGTATTCTTATTCGTTATATTTTTCTGATCAATTTTCATGTATAAAGTTTTTTAATCTGAGTTACGGTTTAAAAGTTATTGAATATCAAAGTTTAAATCACTTTGAATGATTTTCTGAATTTCTTTTATCATTTATTAAACATTATCCACAACATTATCCAGAACAGTGCTGACATGTGGGACCCACATGTCAGCCTCTGTTATTTATAAAACATTTAATTAAATCAGAAAATGCCTCTGGACCCACCTGTCAGTGACTCAATTTTAATTATTAGATTAACCTAAAACATTAAGTTAATTATTTACAGGGGGACCCACATGTCAGTGACTGGGGTTGCCCAGTCAACACAGTTGACTGGTCAACCCAGTCAACTGGGACCAAGGGGCCCACTGGCAGTGACCCAGAGGGTTGCCCCAGGGGTGCCACGTCGGAGGCCACCGGCGGCTGGTCTCCGGCGAGCTCTACCACGGCGGAGCGCACTGGAGCTGCTCGGGATTCGTCTACAGGGCACCAAATCGACCGTGGTCAGTTGCGTTCGAACGAGGGGACGACGGCGCGTCGATCTGAGGTGGTGGCGTCGCCGGAGACGGCCGGAGTCGTCGACGGCGTCGAGTTTGGCGGCGGCCCGTAAATTGCGAAGACGGCGACGACGCTCCCGTCCGTTTCTTAGCGCGGTACCTGGGGCATTCGTTACCTACGGGTGCGTGGAGTGGAACAGCACAAGGGGCGTGCCAAAAGTGCGCTCCGGGCCACGGGGGCGAGCTCGACGGCGGCGAGGCGCTTCTGCCCTAATGGCAGATCGGCCCATGGGGCACGGGAGGGGGAACGGGGCGTCGCCGGTGGTAGGGGAGCTCACCAGGAACGTGTAGAGTCTGGCAGCGAGCTCGAAGACGACCCGGCGTGGCCGGAATTGGTCGGAGAGCTAGCCGGAACCGGGGTTGAAGACGAAGATGTAGTCGGCGCAGCGAGGCACCACGGCTCGATTCCTCCGGCAGCTTGGTGTAGTCGACGACGGCGAGTCCAGTGGGCAAGGTGCAGTGGGCTAGTTTGTCGAGTGGCCGCGGTTGGCCACGACAGTGAACGGCGGCGGCTCGGGAGGCTTTTCCCCGAGGCGTGGGAGACGAGGAGGAGGGGAATGGAGGTGCGGGGGTGTCCAGGGGGTCGACCGGGTTGTTCTTATCGCGTCTGCGGCGGAAGGGAGCAGGTGAAGGGCGGGGCCGGCCTGGTAGTGGCGTGCCCACGACGGCCGCCGTACGGGGCAGGTGGGAGCAGGTGGGGGAGGAAGAAGACAAGGGTGGGGTGGGCTGGGCTGAGGTGGGCCTCGCCCCAGGCGAGCTTTAAGCCCCTGTTTTATTTTGTTTTGTTTTCTGTTTGCTCTATTTCTTTTCTGTAATTGATTTATTAACCTTAGCATTTTTGTAAAATATTATTGTTGTTTGTAAATTAGGGTTACATATTACTGAGGTGCCACAAAAGATTTTGCAGCAAAATAAAATCATTAGATATTTCTTTTAATTATTAAATGCCCAAAACAAGGGTTTTAACCTACTGTTTGAATTGTTTGGAATTTTCTGTAACTTCAAAAATTACCAAAGTTGGTCCAACATGATTATAATGATTTTAGGCAATTTAAAAAAATGATTCAGGATTTATGGAACAACTTTATTTGAACCCATTTGTTTTAATTTTCATTCAAAGTAGTTTCAACTAGGGTATAGTTTCTTGATGAGGAAGATGCATTGGGATTAGGGTTTTGATTACCAATCAACATGGTTTGAAAAGAGCAGAAGCAAAGTTTGATTAGGGACAGGGGATAACAGTGATTAACCAACAGTGATGGTCAACAGTGATGATGATTACTGTTACAGAAACTGAGGGTGTTACAATGACGACCGCACCCGACCTATCTCCGCCGATGTCTCCGGTTCTGTCGTATTCGAGTCTGAGGCAGGAGGCCTTCTCATCGGCATGTTTCTCTCCCCTTGTGGAGAATGTGGAGACCACACCTCTCGTGGAGATTACTTGTGAGTCATCTTTGTATGGCGAGGTTCTAGTGCAGGCGTCCTCTAGTCCCTTGCGCCCGGCCACTTCATCCGGCGAGTCTCCTTGCGCGGTAGGGTCACCGAGGTAGGCGGCCTTGACACCCTTACTACTTGATGCTCCGTCGACTGGAAGCGTGGGGCAGGTGTCTTCGGCTTCGGTCTCGCCCTCCCCCGTCGTTGCGGTCAGGAGTCCGAGACAGGAGGTCTTGGTCACACCACAGGAGGGGTCTTCTTCTCCCGTCCGGGAGACAACTTCGTTCGCGTGCTTGGAGGTGAGCTCGAGACAGGCGGCCTCGGGTTCACCATCAAATGCGTCTACTGTTTCGGTCGCAGTGAGTGCAGAAGGCATTCACTCGACTGGACGTGCTGTGGCGGACGTCGTGGCCTTCGGGGGAATCCCCGACCCCGTGTCCGTGGATCGGAGGGCGAGTCAAAGGATCCAGGGTCAGCATGACGCTGATGACTTGAAGATGGGGCGTGCTATGCGCAACGCCAAGCTTCGAGACATTGAAGCCTCTACAGGTATGACCGTAAATACTAACTTTTCTGTTCTGCATTTTTCGGAAGATGATATTATTAGTAAAGCTAATAGGTTGGGGATATCGTTGGGTAGTAATGATCGGGAAGTTTTGTCGTCGGTTAATGCCTTGCTTGACTTGGAGGTGGATAGAACGATGGAAGTCATGAGAAATATTGCGGCGGTAAAACCTATGGTTGAAACTGAATTACAAGAATTAGGTGTTCATGATTTGGAGGGGCTATGTGAAGATCATATCCCTACGGGTGATCTTGGTGTTGCGGAGGGGGATGCACAGGAGTATGCGGCTCCTAACCATCCACATTTTGCATCTAGTGAAGACCTCAGTCACGCGGACAAGGAGGTCATATTAGAGAAACCAAAACAAAAATGGTCTAGAAAAATTTACGTGGAATCGGCAGTACGGCGGAGTACACGTACCAAATACAAGAAAAAATTCCATGATGAAAGATGAGAGGAATTTTTTGGAATAGCAGAGGTCTTGCAGACTTGGCTAAAAGAAGGTTCCTCGCTGATGCATCTAGAGAACATAAACTTGACTTTATTGCCCTTTTAGAAACAGGCGGAGATAATTTTACTGCCCAATTTCTCCAAACTATTTCTGGTGGTTTAGATTATGACTGGCATTGTCTACCACCACGAGGTAGATCTGGGGGGATCTTACTCGGGGTCAACCGCAAGACCCTCGAGGTTGGGAATGTCTTCCTGGGTGATTTCGCCGTCAAATTCCATGTTAAATCAAAAGCCGATGGTTTTAGATGGGCACTCGTTGCTGTATATGGCGCAGCACAACCAGAGTTTAAATCGGCCTTTCTAGCAGATATGGTGAGGATCTGTGGGGATGAGAGGCTTCCTATCTTAGTCGGTGGCGATTTTAACATGATTAGACGGCGGGAAGAAAAGAATAATGATAATTTCGATGCTAGATGGTCGTTTATGTTCAATGCTATCATTGAAAGTCTAGATCTAATAGAGATAGACCTCACTGGCAGACAATTCACTTGGGCTAACTACCTTGACAATCCAACTTATGAGAAGTTAGATCGGGTTCTTACTAGTGTGGATTGGGAGCATAAATTTCCCTTTGTGACAGTGCGAGCGTTACAAAGAGGACTTTCGGACCACACTCCCCTTCTTGTTGACTCAGGGGATGCGACCCATGTAGGCAACAAAAATACCTTCTCTTTCGAACTAGCGTGGTTCGAAAAGGAGGGTTTCCTCGACTTGGTAGCCATAGAATGGGCAAAAGAGAACAGGGGTCACTCTAACATTGAGAGATGGCAGTTCAAAATTCGACACTTGCGGCAGTTCCTAAGGGGCTGGGCAAAAAATGAAAGCGGCATTTATAAAAAGGAAAAATATAGACTTGTCTGTCTCATTAACGATTTAGACTTAAAAGCAGAGGTTCATTCGCTAGATACAGTTGATCGGCTTGCTAAGCGAGAGGCTGAGAAGAAGCTCCAAGAGCTGCTTAGAGAAGAGGAGATGAAATGGGAACTTAGTGCAAAGGTGCGCCAGGTCATACAAGGGGATAATAATACTCAGTTCTTTCATTTGATAGCAAATAGGAAGCACAGGAGGAAAAAAATCATTCAACTAGAGCAAGATGAACGAACTATCACTGGGCACGAGAATCTAAATTATATATTACTGAATTCTACAAAAAGCTTTTTGGTCCACCTGATGAGAACTTTGTCTCATTAGATGAGAGTTCGGTTGAAGATATTACTTAATTAAGGACCGATGAGAATGAGGTTCTATCGGCACCCTTTACCGAGAAGGAGGTGTTTTAGGCTATATCACAAATGAAAAATAACAAAGCGCCGGGGCCGGATGGCTTTCCTGCAGAATTCTATAAGAGATGTTGGGGTATAATTAAAGGGGACCTTCTACCCATGTTCCATGATTTCTTTTGTGGCCAGCTTAATCTTTTCCAACTCAATTTTGGTACTATCACGTTGCTACCAAAAAAAGAGGAGGCTATCCGCATTGAGCAGTTTAGACCGATCTGTCTGCTCAATGTTAGTTTCAAAATTTTCTCTAAAGTCGGCACAAATCGGCTCACCCAAATCGTGCACACGGTCGTACAACCCTCTCAAACGGCGTTCATGCCAGGAAGACATATCCTAGAGGGTGTGGTCGTTCTACATGAAACGCTTCATGAGATCCATACAAAGAAGTTGGATGGAGTCATCTTCAAAGTGGATTTTGAGAAGGCTTACGACAAAGTCAAATGGACTTTTTTACAACAGGCTTTGCGTATGAAGGGATTTGAGGAGGCCTGGAGGAGACAGGTTCAATCTTTCACGCAAAAGGGGAGCGTTGGAATAAAAGTTAATGATGACATAGGTCATTATTTCCATACGCATAAGGGACTGAGACAAGGCGATCCAATGTCCCCAATCCTGTTTAATATTGTCGCTGATATGCTTGCTATTGTAATTGGTAGAGCCAAAGAGAATGGTCAAGTGGGTGGGCTTATTCCTCATCTTGTGGATGGAGGAGTATCCATTCTGCAGTATGCGGATGATACTATCATTTTCACGGAACATGACTTGGCTAAGGCTAGAAATATGAAGCTAGTGTTGTGTCTCTTCGAACAACTGTCTGGTTTAAAGATAAATTTCCATAAGAGTGAATTGTTCTGTTTTGGACAAGCTGTGGAAGAACAGGAGAATTATAAACAATTGTTCGGCTGTGGCTTAGGGAGTCTCCCATTCAGCTACTTAGGGATCCCAATTCATCACAGAAAGCTTGCCAATAGAGAATGGAAGTGTATCGAAGACAGATTCGAGAAAAAACTTAGTTGTTGGAAGGGTAAGCTGATGTCATATGGTGGTCGGTTAATTTTGATTAACTCTGTACTGACAAGCATGCCAATGTTCCTCTTGTCTTTCTTTGAAGTGCCGGTAGGAGTACGAAAAAGATTGGACTTTTATCGTTCTCGCTTCTTTTGGCAAGGTGATGAGAATAAATCGAAATATAGACTAGCTAGGTGGGACATCCTATGTCGACCGAAGGACCAAGGTGGCCTAGGCATAGAAAATCTGGAGGTTAAAAATAGATGTTTGCTTAGTAAATGGCTCTATAGACTTTTAGTGGAAGATGAGGGGATGCGGATTCAGATTCTACGAAATAAGTATTTGCACACTAAAACTCTGGCACAAGTGACACCAAAATCAACTGATTCTCCCTTCTGGAAGGGACTAATGAAAGTTAAAGTAGCTTTTTTTCAATATAACCAAATTCGTTGTGGGAGGTGGCGAATCCACCAGATTTTGGGAAGACACATGGTTAGGGGAGACGCCTCTTGCTATGCAATATCCAAATCTCTATAATATTGTGCAAAGAAAACAAAATTTCGTCAGCTCGGTTATGGGTTCGGTTCCGCTAAATATTCAGTTCAGACGGTCTCTTGTGGGAGAACGTTGGACTAGTTGGCTTCATCTAGTGCGCAGATTGATGGAGGTCAATCTTACAGATCAGCCTGATAAAGTGATCTGGAAACTCACCTCTTCTGGGTTTTTTCTGTTAAATCTATGTATATGGATTTGATCAATACCAGAACGATAGCCAGGTCTCTAAATATTTGGAAAGTAAAAGTACCCTTAAAAACCAAAGTGTTCATGTGGTTTGTCCACAAAGGGGTTATTTTGACCAAAGACAACTTGGCAAAACGTCGATGGGCTGGTAGCAAAAGGTGTTGCTTTTGCGATCAAGAGGAGACAATACAACACCTCTTTCTCAAGTGCCAGTTAGCTCGGTTACTTTGGCGTTCTTTGCATGTGACCTTCAACATTACTCCTCCTCACAGTGTAGATCATCTTTTTGGAGATTGGTTGAGTGGGGTAGAGTCCAATATAGCGGCACATATTCGAGTTGGAGTGTGTGCATTAATTTGGGCTCTATGGTTATGTCGTAATGATGTTATATTTAACAGGTTGAATATTAAAGATTTCTTGCAGGTTATCTTCAGGGCATCGGGGTTGATCCGTATGTGGTCATTACTCAGCACTGCGGGAGTCAAGGAGCTTTTGGATATTGGGTGCAGCCGCTGAGAGACGATAGCCGCTGGGAGACGATAGGAGCATAGGGTTCTAGTCCTATTCTTGCCGGTTGTGGCCATGATTTTCTTGTGACTTAAGTTGTATCGAACATATTTACTTATTTTAATAAGATGGCTGCATGCATCATTTTGATGCAGAGGCCATGCAGAGGCCGGGGGTAAACCTCCTTTTCAAAAAAAAAAGTGCTTACCATCACCGCTGACGAGATAATCTTGTTATAATTGTACATAGTTGTTGGCTTCTCATGGGGCAAGATACACATTTGGATGCGGCACAGAGAAAATATGGAAGGACCCAAGCATGGTAGCCACCGCATGCACTCCCACTACCCAAATTGTGTCACTGGGCTAGCACCTCAATCACAATGTTACATGCCCCGTGTATGTGGATACTCTGTTCTTTTTTCGTAACTTTTTTTTTATGTTTAACCATTTTTTTATGTTTAATGTTTTAATGTAAATTAGACCAAATGTTGTGAATTCGCTTAAATTTCGTTGAATTTCGCTTAAAATTCGTCAAACTTGGGGTACTTGTCTGAGGCCGCGGCTGGGTGGCCGATCGGCCCCAAGCCGATTTCGCCACCGAGAGCCTCCCCAGGGGCGCTAAAATGGCGCCGAAAAATGATTTGGGAGGAACGGCCGGAGATGCTCTTACATCTAGAACGCCGTAGGATTGAGCGTCGGCGGCAACCTGTCGTGGGCGACGGTGTAGGCCATGCACGCGCCACCCCGACGCCGACGGCCGGTGATCAGCAGCTCCCCCCCACCTTGCCGTACTTGAGACCGAAGGTGGTCATCTGCACCCCACGGCGGCGGTAGCGCGGGCCGACGTCGTCGCCTCTCTCTGCACAGCACTGAACCAGGCAGTACCTGCTGCCTCCCCCCATGGACAACAGCGTGGCCCCGAGGTGCCTGCTCGACTCGAAATCGAACACACTCTCCTCGCTCACCTTCCGGTCCGGCCCGCGCCGGCGGGCTCGGACCGCCGGGACGGGACGTCGCACGAGGCGACGCGGCCGGGCAGAGCCCGACCCACGCGTCCAGCTCGGCATCGTTAGTGCGCCTCACCGTGGAACGGCAGCAGCCACTCGCCGTGGTAGCGGAACTCGAACCAGTCCGCGTCGAACGAGTAGGTGCTCTGCTGGTGGTCACCGCCGGTGCCGGGCCGCCGCCCCTCGACCGACGCGAACGCGGTGACCCCGTCCGGGTGCAGCGCGTGGCATGTCACGTTCCCGGGGCAGAACGGCAGGTCCGCGCCGTCGACCCTGGACCAGGATCAGGGCGGGGGTTCCATGGCGCCGGCGGGCGGCGGCTGGGGGCCGAGCACCTCGATGTACTGCTTGACCATGACGAAGAGCATGTCGCCGGCGACCGACAAGTAGAAGGGCTTGCCATGCAGGACGCGGTTGCTGTCCGGGAGCCAACACGGCCATCGTGTCGGTGTCGAACCCTGAGACCGCGGGGCTGCCCTCGGCGGCGCACACCGCCATGATCTTGGTGCCCTGCGCGGCGAAGGACCACGGGAGCGGGTGCCGCGCATCGAGGCGGACGAGCGGGGGCGTGCCGTCCATGTCGGCGTCGAGGGCGTCCTCGCCGAACCTGTAGATGCTGCAGCCCCTCTCCCAGTCGTCCAGCAGCACGTAGAGATGCTGCTGTTGCTCCGGCCGCCGCTTGGCCGCCGGGCCAGCAGAGCGGCGATCCGACGACCACGGCCGCTTTGCCATGTGCGCCGCTCCCGGCTAGCTCTCGTCTCGCCCTGCGAGTCATCGGATCTCCTCCTCTGCGTGCCTTGTGCAGAAAAACAGAACACCTGACACCAAATCTTTGCCTATCCCTCTTCTATCTATATACACATAATCGGAGCAGAGCAACACCGTATCCGACTAGGATCCGAACCCAATTTGGATCGACAACAAAACCAGGAGACAATGAGCACAAAAGTAGACAGACGCATCAAGCAATCGGACACAAAAATTACACAGCAGCTATAAGAAAGCAACTCTGTCTGAAGATGCAGCTGCTGCTATTAACACAAGACAGATCTTGGAGAATTCTACTACATACCATACACCAGATAGATAGCATCCTTGATAACATACTACCGATAGCATCCATCCATCCATCCAGGAAAACAGAAAACATACAAGGTAGCATCATCATCATCATCAACATCCATATTTTCTCGGCAAACAATCACTCCGACCCAAGCAACTAAGACAAAGAAAGAAAGCGGCAATGCAGAACCTAGCTTAGTTTAGCCCAGGGCAACCGTCGGATCAGACCTTCGGATAGGCACACGCAAAGCCCAGGCGTATCAGGGTGGTCTATACATCGAGGTTGCGCCGTCCCCTCTCTCACTCTCTTTCTTCCATTTTTTTTACCTTTCTGGTCCTGCTGGTGCTAACCTCAGTCGGTGGTCATGGGCTCGGAGATGCAGCAGCGGAACCGTGCTTTGCGCACGGTGCTGACGACGTCCGTCTCAGCGGCCTCGAGCATGGTGACGACCTCGTTGAACGACGGGCGGACTTCAGGGTTTGCATCCCAGCAGCGGGTCATGATGTGGCTTAGAGCAGGCAGGCAATCATGTGGGATAGCAGGGCGAGCATTCTTGTTCACCACAGCGAAGGCTGCCTGAACCGCTGTCATGTTTGTGAAGGGGAGCAAGCCCGTCATGAGCTCCCACAATACAATCCCGAAGCTGTACACGTCGACTTTGTGATCATAAGGCCTGTGCTGGATCATCTCCCTGTAAATAAACACAAAAGATATCAGCATATTCTGAGGAGAATTTGCACACGTAAAAACATCGGTAGTGGTTGTTGCAATTGACTCACGGTGCCATCCAGCGGTAGGTTCCTGTCTCTGGTGTCATTCCCTCAGTTTTCACCTCAATTCGAGCAACTCCAAAGTCTGCAATCTTGATGGACTTGTCTGCTGAAATTAGAAGGTTGTCTGACTTGAGATCCCTGTGGATAAATCCCAGGGCATGCACATATGCCATTCCCCGGGCAACATCAAGCGCCTGCTTCACTGCTAATCTCAGGGGCACGGACTTGGTCTGCCTTCGGGCAAGGAACTGCCTGACAGAGCCACCTTTTGCATATTCAGTAATGATACACCAAACAATGGACTTCCTGCATGCCCCGATGAACCTCACAATATTTGGGTGCCTCAATGTTGACAACATCATAACTTCCTGCACAAACTGCTGTTCCATCAACTGCGCCCTCTCTGGATCATTCTCAGGCTTCTCCAGCAGCTTAATGGCAACATCTTCCCCATTGTACGTTCCCCGATACAGCTTCCCAAAGGCCCCCTGAGCAAAAGGAGCACCCATGTCCAGCTTCCCCAGATCAATGGTCCACTCCTCATAGTTGGTAAGTATCTCCGTCGGATGAGTCGGGTCCATCAAAACCCTAGCCAACGCATCCTCCCTCAGAATGGACGCGGCAGCCCGGTTGGGATAGATGACGCTGTTGCAAACCGAGTAGTTTGGCGTGGGAACGTCACGGAGGCCCGGGTGGTTGAGCATGACGGTGCGGGACTCGTTGGAGGCCACGCTGCTGTTGTCCATCGACATGGCAACCGAGCCGCCGACAAAGTTCATCGAGTTGATGTTGTCCGAGCTGTCCACCGACATGTGGGAGCTCTCGCCGACCTTGTGGTAGTAGGGCATGTCGTAGAAGCCGTTGCTCTCGTTCTCCAGCTTCCCTCTGCCACCGCCGATGCCAGCACCGCCCAGCATGTTGTGGAACCTTGCCCCCTCGATCATCTTCCAAAGATGCAACAACACAACGCACACCCGATGACAGCAAAGTTTCTGGAAATGATGTGTTCCGCGGTAACAAAAGCGGGTTCCTGCACATATATAAACCAGGACAGAGCGCATTACTGTCTATCGAAACGGACGTAACACGTAACCGATAACCTACACAAGTCATAACACAAGGTGAATTTGTCGCTTTGCGCGGCCAGCGGGCTCGGGAGCTGAGGGTTGCAGGGCCCGAAATGCATTGCATCCATCCAGCAGCAGCAGCAGCAGCAAAATTAACATTTCCTGATACGGAGATATACTACCAAATTAATAAGCCTCGGCCCAGGGATGATGATGCAGTGGAGGAGCTTGCCGACCTGGGCATTCCTTCCTTCCTAAACTGAACTGAACTAAACCAACCTGGCCCAAAATGAACTACACCAACCTGACCCAAACTGGACTAACCCTTGGAGGAGGCTAAAACTAGGATTTTTAATTTTAGCACAAACATGCCGAATTCGGCGGCCACGCCACGCCAGCCCCCCTGCGGCGCTGTGCCGAGACGACTAATCTCCTCCATAATTCAGCAAGCGGGACAGCCCCTCGGCAGACAGCCAGCCCGGCAAGGGAACGGCGGCGGCCGACGACGAGGAAACAGTGAGCGCAACCCTAGGAACAACAGCAGGCGGCTTAATCGGGCGGAGCGGGCGCGGCGGACGTACCTCTCTCGGCGAGGAGCGGAGGGGCGGACGGGGAAGGAGGAGGAGGGCGGCGGGGGGGACTCCGGGAGGGGATTGGCGTGCGGCGCGGGGGTTCTTGCTGCCTGACTGGGTGCGAGGCGACGACTCGGAACGGAAGTCGGGAGAGGAAGAGAGACAGAGGGGAACAGCTCACTGGGGTGGGGTGAGATGGATTCCCCGTCTCGCTCTCTCTCTCTTTTTCTTTCTCCTTTCTCTTTTGCTTTCTCCCATTCCCAATGCTTTCTTTCTTGGTGCGAGCGAGGATCATGTGGGATTTTGGCGACGCATTTCAGCCCAAGGCCTATGTTGTTCCTCGTGGGGGTGAGGGAGCCGGCCCGCGTAACAACATCTGCTCAGGTGTACACACACACATCATCCCTATTAGAGCGATTTTAGTAAGGTTGAGGTGCTAAGAAGGAGTATCAATCAATTGTTGATATTTATTGCAATGCTTCTGGATAAAGGATTAACTATGATAAATCATCAATGTATCTCAGTAAGTGTGCGCGTGAATTGGTTCGTAATGATGTTGAAACTATCCTTCAGATTCCTAATGAAACTGCCGACGATGCCTTCCTGATATTGGTTCATCGAAAAATGATGCTTTCAAGTATCTCAAGGATAGATTGTGGAGCAAAGCGCAAGGTTGGATGGAGAAAACTTTATCTTATGTTGGAAAAGAGGTCTTAGTCAAATCTGTTGCGCATATAGCTCTAGTATGCTCCCTGTCTTGTTTTTAAGCTACCCAGAGGTTTGTGTGAGGGTCTTAATATGCTCACTAAAAGGTTTTGGTGGGAAAGAGAGGAGGGCAAGAGAAAAATCGCATTGCGTTCCATGGGAGTTCATGACTCATCCAAAAGATGGGCGGACTTGGCTTTAAGATTTTGAAAAAAAACATTTCCTTTTTTAAATAATTTACCACTGTATTTATACGTCAAGGAAATACACGTAGAAAAACACGTACGAATACAAAAATGCACACACAATACAGAAAGCAGCAGGCCTCGCCGCATCCATCCTTCCGGTGGAGCAGAAGAAGCCCCTAGCGTTGTGGCGTTGAAGAGCCGCAGCAGCCACCAACCCATTGGGATTGGATGAAGATCCTTTGAAGAGCATGGCCGGAGGCAGACCACCCTCCCGGTGGCGCACTCCGAGCCTCCGCCACTCCAGATCTGGGACGAAGCCTCCTCGCCGCGACGACGACCAGATCTCCTCCTCGCCTCGAGCCACCAACCAAGCCCACCGATGTGGGTATTCAACATGAGCAGAGCACCTGCCCCCTCCCTGGAAACGGCAGGCCTCCACTCCAAAAAGGTCGTCGCCACCTTTTCACGGAGCCGAAGCGTCGGACCAGCCGTCGCCACCTCCCCGTGAAGCCGAAGCGCCGGACGCCAAGCTCCCACACCCTCCACAACATATTCCGAGAACCTGCCGCGACAGAGAAGGAGAGGGGGAGACCTTATTGCCAAGATGGAACTCGTCTCCGCCGCCGCGAACTCCACCGGGACACCTAAACCTAACCTACACGAGCGAGGGACTAAGCAAGTCTGGTGGTTTTTGCGGGACCCGACACTTTGAGTGCTAGAATTTTGCGTGTTCTGCATTTTCTCACTGGAACTATCCTTACTGTGAGCTAGGTTCTCATCCTTCTGAAATCTACAGGGTTGTTGTTGAGGGCGGAAATATTTAAAACAATGTATTATCAGAAGAATTGATGATGGGAGCATAATTAATATTTGGAATGATAATTGGATTCCCATGGATGTAGTGATGAAGCCTTTTGGGTGTCTCTCGACCAATCCTCCTCAACTACTGCCAGAAGTTACCGATCCAACTAATGTATCCCGGGTTTCTAAAAAGGTGAATGAATTTTTCCTACCTAGTGATTCAACGGTCATTTTGGGTACCCCACTATGTACCATAACTATTTTGAACTTTTGGGCCTAAAACTATGAGAAGAGGGGGGGTCTTTCTCTGTCTAGTCAGCATATCAGATGATTGTGGCCACCAAGATGAGGAGAGGGGCGTGGGTTAACGAACATGAGAGTGAATCAACTTCTAATGGTGAGCGGAAATCTTGTAAGCTCCTTTGGAATATGAAAGCACCATCTAAGATAACATCGTTTCTTTCGAGATTGTGCAAAATGTCACTGTCAACTGAAGATGTTGACACCACGAAAAATGTCAACAACAAATGCATGCTCTATGTGTGGTGTTGAAAACTCTTAGCGTTACTCCCTACTAGAATGCAACATGTCTAGATGCGTATGCGCGCTGGCAGACCCGATTTTGTTTGAAGTACTCATGGTAAAGAACCTTACTCGAAATAGGGGATATTTAAGTTGGTTGGTGCCCTTCCGAAGGATGATTTTATTAAAGTCATTGGGATCTATGGGCCATCTAGTATGCTCGGAGGCATACCATTCATCAATAAACATTTCAACCTATAAGTCGGGAGAGGCAGAGAGAGAGAGAGGAGCAACTCACAGGGTGGGGTGGGGTGGGACGGATACCCCGTCCCGTTCTCTCTTTTTTCCTTTTATTTTTCTTTTTCTTTTCTCCCCATTTCCAATGCTTTCTTTCATCGTTTCTTGGTTCGAGCGAGGATAATGTGGGATTTCGATGACGCATTTCAACCCAATCCTCTGTTCACGGGGCGAGCGATCGAGCCCGGGGCATCATTCGACGACCTGGAGAGCGTAACAACATATGCTCGTATCGATGGTCACTATCTGCCACCGAAAACCCTATTTTACCCGACGCATGTGTGCATTAGAAGGATGAGGCTTCGCTGAATCACCCCACTACCGGCGCGAGGTGATCCGACCCACGTATCTTTTTTTATGTTTCCATTTTTTTTCTTGTTTCCCTTTTTTATTTTTCCAGTTATAGATTTTCAAAATATATAATAACATGTTGAACTTTTTTATTGTATATTGAATTTTTTGTTATATATGTTGAACAATTTTTTAACGTACCATATCATTTTAATACAGGCTAAATTTTTATATTTTATATGAAGAAATTCTTTAAACATGTTGAATTATTTTAAATGCATATTACATATTAAAAATATTATATATATATATTGAATTTTTAATGTACTATGATTTTTTTTCAAATACACTGAATTTTTTATTTTAAACAGTGCCATTTTTTAACAAGTTGAACTTTTTGAAAAATGCATATTGAACTTCTTCGTTATATGTATCAAACATTTTTAAATTTTAAATTATTTTTTTAATAAAATAAATTATTTTATTTTATGTGATGAATTTTTTTTTAATATGTACCGAACAGTTTTTAATATAGAATGAACTTTTTTTAATATACATAAAAACATTTTTTTGTATGATGAAATTCTTATTACACACAAAATATACTTTCATGTATAAAATGAGAAAACCAGAAAAAACTATACCAAAAAGAGGAAAATAAAAAAAAATGAGAAAACAGGAAGCTAAACAAACATCAATTATAAATGGGCTGGCTCAATCGAGCAATCCCTTCAGCGATGATGGTTCCTCCTTCGAGTGCACAAGTGCGTCCAATAGGAGTTCTCATCTGCCACCATATACATATACCAACTTAAAGCCTACGGTGGCACGTAGAGTCATCATAATATAATTTGTATGTTTTATTGCATCAATTTGTGATGGACGTACATATGTTGTATTCGATGGTGTTTAGAGTGCTTCTGTTACGAGGGGTTGTACACCGCGAAGGGGCATCTATTTTTTCTTCTCTTTTTTATTTTATTTTTTGGTACATCCTGAATGTTTTCGGACATCTTATGGGTGTAGAGGCTGAACGTAATTAGTATCCTCGCCATACCAATATATTCCCCTTTTCGAAAAAATTATGTTTGATTGCACACAGTTGTGGTTTCGTGCACATCCTGAGACATTTATTTAACCAAATACTAGTATTTTATGCAAAACTCAATATTCCTTGGTGTGCATGTGAATGGCTGATGCAATCATATGACGGTTTAGGCCCTTCTTGGAATTTTGTAGACATACAATTTTTCTTCAGTAATTTCACATAACTCTTCATCAGCAGCCTGAATAAAATGTCCTAGGCAATTTGGATAAAGAAGGATGGCATGGAACTAACCGTGCGTAACTAAATCAAAACAGCAAGTGTATGTTATCTTGAGTTCAATCCATGTATATAGCTACATGGATGCAATTTACTACTCATGAGTGGAGATAGTTGTGATGCTCCTTTTTTTTCTTCACTAAGAGCATTTGTTTGCTTGTTTTTTTTAGCTTTTTAATGCCCCCTTGCTGTGTTATTAGGAACATATGGCTAGATGATTTTGTTTGCTAGATTTTTTTGGATGGTTCTCGGCCGGCGCACATAGGAAGGAGGAGTATGTATGGTTGTAGTGAGTAGTGGGACGATGGATGTATGGATCCTGACCGTGTGGGTCAGCCGTAGCCTGTGGCCCTGGAGTGGCTCTTACATGCGTGCAGACCGACGCCGGGTACGCGACCAGACCAGACGACCAATCAGCGAACCAACCAATCACTCAGCTAGGGAGGGAAACGCGTCCGCGGTCTTCCCCCGTCCCGCCGCGCTGGCTGCCAGTGCCAGTGCCAGGGAGGGAAGGGAAGCAAGAAAGCCCGAAATGTCCCCCGCCGCAGATCTCGCTCCTCTCCTCGGCAAGAAAGAAAGAAAGAAAGAAAAGGAATGCCGTGGAGGCCGCGGCGGAGAGTGGCGACAAGGGAAACCGCGTCCCTCCCTCCTCCTCCTGTGCGCGCGTGTGTACGTAAATGTGCAGTATCGTCGTGTGTGACCGTACTTTCCTTAACCCGTTAGTAACCGCTCTCGACGATAGATGTGATACGTAGTGCGTTGTCTCGTGTTGCCTTCTTATTGATGCTTGCTCCTGATTGCTTCGTATTAATATATGCTTACTCGTCGATTTCCTTTTTAGTGTTTTCTTCTTCCGCGGTTACCTTTAGAGACGGTGCGAGTTTGCGATCGACTACACCTTCGGCACCTTCGACGAAGATCAAAGGTTAGAATAGTGATTTTCGACCAATTTTTTCTCCGTTCCCCAAGGACCCGTGCACGAACTCCTGAGTCAAACATGGCAAGCCAGCCAGCCGTGAGACCACGACTGGATTCATTAGTGGCACCTCTCTCCCTCCTTCGATGCCATCGTGACCCGGCCACCCGGGAAACGCACCGCTAGCTCCTACTACTAGCTGCTGGACGGGTTGAAGACTGGTACTACGCGGGAGCGTGCCAGCCAGCACGCACCTAGTAATGGCAGTGCACGCACGTATCCTCCTCTTTTTTTTTGACTAAAAATCCACAGAAATCCGAGCCTCCATCCAGCCGAACCTTCCAATTTCCCATGGCTAGCCTAGACTGGATACACAACAACAACAACAACAACAACAACAACAACAACAACAACAACAGGAGGAGGAACAGAGATCGTCCGTTACACGTCGCCCTCCAACCACAACACACTCTACGTCGGAGAAGCAAGCACAGCAAGCACGGCCATGCATGTGATGTGCGGTCTTGTTGGATTTTCTTCGGATTTCTCGCACCGCACGCACGCACGAACGAATGATGATGCATGCCAATCACGTTGCATACGCTGGCTGGCTGGCTGGCTGGCCGCTGATTTAGTTAATTACACGACACTTGCTTTGGCTTAGTTTTTTTTGTTTTGCTTAGCTACCTCCTCCTCTGATTCTGTCTAGACCGACCGACCGACCGCGCCATCATCAATCAACCGGCGGCTCTCGCGGTTTGGTGGGCCGGTCTGCTGGGTTGCTCTTGCTCGTGTCCTGCTCATTGTGTGTGTGTGTTTTAACTCGTGCTGTGCTGATTGATGCAATGCATTCACTAGTCATGGATCGATCGGGGGCACCTGGAATTAGGGACATGTCTACCTCTTGTTTTGCAGCTTGTCGATAATAATTAGGTGGTCGATACGTAATAATGCCTTCGTTGTTGTGCTCCTATCCTCGACGTCCTCCTTGGGAGTAGTAGGTTAGGTCCAACCACAACAAACCTATTGTGCCTAGCTTGGCTATATATCCTGTGTGTGTGTTGCAAGCAACCACCCAAATGCGCACCGCCTCTTTAGTTCTCAATCTTCTGTCGTTGTCCCACATTGATTCAACGTGTTGTCAGTTTCGTCATGGCGTTTTTTTCTTTGAGAAACACAGTACAACTCTGACGCTCACATACACGAGTATACAATCACCCCTATGATGCACACACGCACGCCCTACCCCTATGAGCATCTTCGCAATACTGAGTCGGTACATCATCTTGAGATTAACGAAGTCACCACCTCGTCTTCGACGGAAACGTCTCCCCCCACTGAAAGCGCATCACCGGAAGCCCTGAAATAAATCCAGGAAAATGCGAGCACCATTGTCAAATCTGGGATTTGAACTCTAGTGGGCTGGGGATACAACCATGCACCTAACCAACTCAACCACAGGTTGATTCGCTGTTTCATCATGGCGTTGGTGATGCGGTACAAGTATAACACCATTTTTAGCTGTTTTTTGGTTATGATCCATCGATCCTCGAGGCTCATCATCACAATGCAACAAGTGTAGACCGAAACAACGACTCACCTTTTTTCTCATTTGTAAATGTTTGTGTATTTTATTATCTCAAACCCTAAGAAAATGAGCTCGTCTTCACCTTTCTCAACGGCAATGCCATCGTCTCATGCAACGGCGATTTTCTCGGTATGAAAAAGTAGAAATAATTCTAATTTTTTTGGAGCCAAACATTGATAGAAGTTTGCAATATTTGTGATTCTTTATCATGAGATGATATTTGTATAAGTTGCAGGGAAAAAATAAAATTAGAACTCCAAAATGCTTTAAAAAATAACATTTTGGAGCAACGATGTTTTTTATGCGACTTCCATGAATGTCATTATATGCATATTTTCAAACATTTATTAATGTTTGATAAAAATAATCAGTCTTTTTTATTTTTACTGTTCACCGAGCTCATATGAGATCGGTTTCACATACATCGCGTTCCTAGAGTACTTGGAACCGCATCACTAGTGCTCGATACTACAACAAACGAAACCCGAAGGAGAGTGCTCGATCAATTCCCTATAGAAATAAAATTTGATCGCCCTGCTCGATGGATCACGAATACGGAAAGACGCAAGGAAGAAACTGCTCCTAGACTCATCAGAACAGCCGGACCTAGCCACCTAGCACTAGTGTCGCTCCAGCCTTCGCCGGCCGGCGCTCGATTCTCGAGTCTCTCGACTCTCCGCTCCTGATTTGCCTACACAATGCCATGTAACTTCCAATCGAAACAAGAGGAAACATGATGCTCAATGGGTTGCTTGAGTCATCAACCGAAACAGCGCCCGCTCCAAAACAAGGGTTATCAACCGGCGTGCCTGATCTTCAAAACCAGATCACCGAAGCACAAAGGTAAGCTTGATGATCTATATAGTCCCAAAGCAAAAGAAAAAAGATTACATCACATTTCTTAAATTTAACCGTTCATTAGTTCAACTTTTTTTATGTATGATAAAACCTCATTTTAGAGTTTCGCAGGGTTCCACCGCCGCCTTCACCGACCCAAGCGTACCCCCGACGACCTAATCCGCTTAACTAGTCAGTTACTACGTAAACAAAAGGATCACTCCCATTGGCATCCACCTAGAAACACAAGACTAATCCACTGTCACTATCTAATCTCTCTCTCTAATCATGCTCACACTAACAACAACCCACATAACAAACCATTACATACACAAATAAAGCAAACAAATCCATCAAATAAAAACCCCTCCCCCCCGATTGGTGCGCGTTCTTGTTGCGCAGCGGCGGATTATTTATTACTTAATCCGAAAGCAGCAGCAGCTTCCTTCGGCCCTCTGTCTGGCACAGCTAATCCCTCCGGCGCCTCTTTTTCCTCCTCCTTCCTTCCACCCCCCCGCCCCGTCCCGAGAAGAGAAAAGCTGCCGCTGCTGCTGCCAGTCCGCCGTGGGCAGAAAAGGCCGCGCCGCGAATTTCGCCGACGGATTCGGGCCGGCGGCCGGCGCGCCCAACCCCTCCCTCGGCCGGCGGTTGCGGCGGAAAGCGGGCGGGGAATTCCGCGGCGGAAGCGGGGGCGACGCGGATCTGGACGATGGGGAGGCGGGACTGAGGAAGGGAAGAAGAGGGCGGGGTCTCCATGGGGGGATGCTTCTCGCTCGAGGAGCAGCGGCTCCAGAGCAAGACAGGTTCGTCTTTTCAGCTCTCCTTTATTTACTCATGCTCTACTCCTGCCGCAGCTTACTCTATCCGTCCCCCGTTGGTCTGGTTCGCTTGCTCGTGGTAGGCTTACGTCTCCTGCGTCGTGTGCGGATTGTTGTCTCGGTTTCGCCCAATTTCAGCTTATTAGAAGCGCGGATTTGGGGATTGTCTTGCTTGGTTGGGTGCCTAGGTATTTGGTTGCTGGCTGGCTGGCAGCCAGACCGTATCGTTTTTGGGGTTGATTTTGCATGCTGCGATAGGGCTTGTTGAGAACTAGCGCGAAGCCGAGCTTGCGCTTTTGAGCTGCTGTGTAAGGAGCGATGTGGAATGCCACACTATATTTGGTCCTGAAATTTTTGGTTCCAACCGTGGACATCAGGGTCCTCTATTAGCGGCTTTTAGACCACGCCTGCATGTTGATGTCCCTGATGGGGGATGCCGATGTAGCTGCAGTGTGGAGCAAGATCCATGTGACGGGTGGTTCGTGGTAGGATGTAGCATCACATTTAGCTCATTATTTCGGTGTAGAAAACTCTTGGCTGTAAACCGCTTGGAGCAAAATTTGAATAGTCAGATAATGCCAGGCGCGATTCCAGACAGTCTTCAACCTGATGAGTAGAAAAGAATGGTATTGAACTGCATAAGAGTGGTCTAGCCTGAAGGTACAATGTCATCTCTCCTACACAATCAGGCGTAATGTGAGACATTCCATGGTGATTCCTTGCAATATGCATATGAGTTACTCTGGCCATAGAAAAAGTGGAATTAACAAATGGTATATTCTGCCCTTCATTGGACATATGGCCACCAATGCTCCTTTTGAGCTATTCTTAAGATGGAGGCAATTACCTGTCCATGCCACAACCCTTAGCTGCACATTCAGGACCTGCCGAGTGAACTTGAAGATAATCAATAGATAACTTTGATTGTTATGGATAGTCATCAAGTTATTGGTCTCTATTCTTCTATGAATACATATTAAGTTTCATGTAATCTTCACAGGCTTGCTGATAAAACCAGAAAATTCTGGTCAGCATAGCTTACAAAATAATGTAGTACAGCCAACTAGGTGTTTCAGTGAAATGGCTTCGTGCATTATCATTTATTCTCTGCTCCTAACAATCTATTCAGTCCTTGCCCCTTTGAGTTCTTTGGCATCTCCTTACTTTTCGTTTTGGTCCACTCAAGCTATGCTCCTAACTGCACACAATACAATTACAGGCACTTCGGCTGAAGCCAGTGGACCAGATGGGTTGAGGAAGTGCAAATCTGATTCTAAAGCTATTTCAAGTGTTCTTGCCCCTCCGAAAGACGTGGAGGGCCTGCAAACAGAAGGATATGGAAATGTTAATATTTTCACATACAACGAACTGCGAGCAGCCACAAAGAACTTTCGGCCTGATCAGATACTTGGAGAGGGTGGGTTTGGAGTTGTGTACAAAGGCATCATTGATGAAAATGTTAGAATAGGTTTTCCATCCACACAGGTTGCTGTGAAAGAACTAAACCCAGAGGGTTTTCAAGGAGACAAGGAATGGTTGGTAAGTCTCCTTGCTTCCGTACATTTTCATGAACCTTGATATACATTAAGAAATCAGGTTAATATCTATGTGAAATCTTCACGAACCTTCTGTAGCTGATTGAATTTCAAGATTCCGTATATCGGTCAAAGCAGTTGTTCCTGATCTTTATTTGGGCATAAGTTATCTTGTTTATCTTTTAAGAATCAACTTTAACATAGTATCAGCACTAGGTGAAAGAGTATGTCTGCTTATTAGGTCTAAGTAAAGAACATACTGTTATGGTTGGCCATAGGTGGGTGAATGACTGTAACACTACACCTGTCATCATTTAATTATTTTCTGTTGTGTTTTCAGGCAGAAGTCAACTATCTTGGGCAACTTAGTCATGCAAATCTTGTCGAACTTATTGGCTATTGCTGTGAAGGCTCACATAGATTACTTGTCTACGAGTACATGGCTTGTGGCAGTCTTGAAAAGCACCTTTTCCGACGTAAGCTAACTCTCACCTTCTTGATAACTCCACTCATGTGCTCTTTAACATTCATTGGTTATGGCAGCATAATCTGCGCCCATTTACCTATGCATTGAAATATTAGTTCTGAACAAGATGCTGTTTTAGACTAAGCAACGTCAACATTCTCATACCTTGATTGACAATGAGTGGTAGTCCCTGCTTCCAAGTATTAGCTACTGCATTAGTCAAGTTTGTCAGGTGAAAACTATATGAGCAATCTAAATTGTTCAGTTGGTTTGCGATAGCATAGTATGATCTACCATCTGCATACACGTGTTAACATGGCTATTAAGAAACTACGAAATAAAATTGAAGTGGTAGTTAAACGGCAATTACACCAACACGGTAGAAAATGTTTACCTGGTAGGTTCTGAACCTAGCTTTGCTTCCTCACTGATTTATATACTGAGCGAACATGCTTAGTTCATCATCATAAAATACGCGAACAATGAGTAGAGAGTTGGTGACATGAAATTGAAAATATGCCAAGCGGTTTGACACAAATATTTTGTTAACAGAAGTTATATGCATATTTTCTTTCAAGGGAACATTTCATTAATTATATTTTTTTGGTTATAAATAACAGGGGTTTGCCTTAATATGCCATGGTCAACTCGCATGAAGATTGCGCTCGGTGCAGCAAGGGGGCTTGAGTATCTCCACGGAGCTGAGAGATCCATCATCTATAGGGATTTCAAGACATCAAACATCTTGCTAGATGCGGTTCGTATTTCACCTTTGATATCATTGTCCAAATACCCTAAAAAAGATATCATTGTCCAATTCAATCAGCTTGATGCCCGTTGATATATAAAGCTTTTTTGTGTTCCCAGCTGAGTGTCTTATGGCAAATATAATTTCCTTCTAATTATATATGTTCTTCTGATGTATTTTGCCTGTTTATGAAGATTCGTTAATGTTAATATCCAGATGTGTAACTCAGCATTAATTCCAAATGAACAGCCAAATGGATCATCTGTTTTTACCCTTGTTGCTGCACAATGCTTCTGCAGTTCTACGTGTCATGGCACTATCATTTAGAATTAAAAGAGATCTCATTAAGTGTATCCTCATTCATATGCTTTTAATAAAATGGCTGTGTGCATCGTGCGATGCAGAGGCCGGGGTACTCCCCTTTTCAAAAAAGAAAAAGGAAATCCTCATTCATATATTATAGAAATGCAAGACACTTCATGCATGATGTTATATTTTGAAGATAGCGTCTCGGTCTCACTCTGTGTTACCCTTGCAGGATTATAATGCTAAGCTTTCAGACTTTGGCCTAGCAAGAACTGGACCTAGTGGAGATCAAACCCATGTCTCAACTCGAGTCATGGGAACCTATGGCTATGCAGCTCCTGAATATGTGATGACTGGTGAGCCAACCCTTTCCCAGAAGGAAATTTTAGTGAATATATATGATTTCGAGAAACTCCGCCTATGTTGTCTAGACGTAGCCGGTCCCAAGCCCGGGTAAAGGAGGAGGGTTGTGATAGGCTTGGCGAGCCAACGTCAAAACTCAGCCACTCTTATGGAGATGAAACCCAGAAGAACATCCAACAAAGATTTAGCTCTGGACAGGGGAGCGTGGAAGTTAGCCATCCACGTGCCAGAACCATGACTTGTTTTGATATCTTATGGGTTTTAACTCTAGCCTACCCTAACTTATTTGGGACTAACAGGCTTTGGTTTTCTTGTTGTTGTTCTATATATGATTTTGAGAACGAATACACAATGCATCTTATGGACAATTTCATTTGTTAATCCAACCATTTGTGTTCTTACAGGCCATCTGACAGCACGGAGTGATGTTTATGGATTTGGTGTTGTGCTTCTAGAGATGATTATTGGGCGGAGGGCTGTGGACAAGAGCCGGCCAAGCCGTGAGCATAACCTAGTTGAGTGGGCACGTCCCCTCCTTGTCCACAACCGGAAGCTCTTCAGAATCATTGATCCTAGAATGGAAGGCCAGTACTCCACCAAGGCTGCCATTGAAGTGGCGAGCCTTTGCTACCGATGCTTGAGCCAGAACCCTAAAGGGCGGCCTACCATGAGCCAGGTTGTCGAAACCTTCGAGGAGGTTCATAACATGCCAGAATGCCAGGACATACTACTGCAGAATTATATGACCGGTTCTGTGACGCTCTACGAGGTCCCGAAGGAACCTGCTGAGCACGTTGAGACAGAGAAGGCGAAGCAAGAACCAACTGCAAAGACTGATGCTGTCGCTGTGGCTGTGCCACCGCCAAACGGAAAGCCAGTGCCTCAGAGCAGGAGAACGCGGCCAGCGAACGGCAGGAGCAAGAGCGAGCCGCCTTTGGAGTGCAAGCTGTACATCCCCTCGCCTGACTCTGACGGGCATCAGCTGGGGCTGGAAGCCCTGGCATCCCCTTCCAGAAATAGCAGCAGGGATGATCCTCCCGTCGACGAAGATCTGTACAAGATATAAGTAATAACAGCGGTTTTTGACGAGGCTCAAGCCTCCGTTGCCCGTGTCTTGTGTCACCATCCATCTTGTTGTCAAGATCAGCCAGTCAGCTGGTGTTTTCCTTTTCTACTTCTGATGGTGGAACTACCAAGCTAGGGTTCTTGTTCTTGCGGTTAGCGAATTGTATGTAGAGAGGGGCGTCGTGGGAAGCATGTAATGTGAGTTCCATGATGGTGTTCGTGCTGTGAACTCGAAACGGTTCTCTGGGAAAAGATCCACACCAAAATGGAAATGGAGAGATTTGTATTGTCGCCGCCCGTTTCTGTTCTAGTTAATTTGCAATTTTGCATGCATATTTGATTGTTCTCCGTTGTAAACATGAACAGGTCCTACTGGAGATCAATGCCAAGATGAGAAAAACTTGGAAGGTTCAGTGCCAAGTTGGAATTAAAGCTGTGATTCGAATTCCCAATTTAGATTGTTTCCGTTTTGATTTCGTAGTTGGACTGGGTTTGTCAAAGTGCTCAATTCAGTTTTCAGTTATGAATTCAAATTAGGCTACAAAGTATGGGTTCAAACAACGAGATCTCAGGAATCCTGTCCAAATACCAACTCTGCATCTGAACTTAACTGAACTTTTTGAATCCCTTCTAGATCTGTGAGTTCCTGAGAACTCGCCGGCCGCGCCGCCTCTCGTCGCCGCATCCATATCCCCACACAGCGCCGACGACAACCACTTACCATCGCCGTCGCCGCCGCAATCCCTTGGGGCCCGGACACGGGTACCGTAATACCCAAATCCATCTGCATCGCCGAGCACATGCTCGCCAAGTTCCGGCCCCTCATGGCGACGGCACCGACGACGAAGGCCGCCCCGGCCGTAGCGTTCTCCACGGCGGCGGAGCGGGACGGCTACGCGCAGTACAACCACACCGACGCGTGCCAGCACCTCCGGTGGACAGCCAGGTAACCTCCCCTTCTCCTCGCCTCGCTTCCCATGGCGTTTCAGGGCGCCCAGTATATGGTTCTGCTTGCTTACCTGTTTCGACTGGGCAGGGAGAGCTACGAGTACATGCACGAGCGGCCGTGGAGCAGGGTGGTCGAATTCTACGCCAAGCTCGTGCGCACCGGCGCCGGGGCGGCGGGGCTCGCCGACCTGTTTCGGAAAGACAAGGTAGAATTTGACACCCCCTGGCCCCTGCAATGACGCAAATTAAGATTCTGAATTTCATGGTTTGACTGATTGGATGGATGAACAAGTGCTCATGTCAATGATAATTCCTTTTCTATGTAGTGCTTATTATGTTAATAGAAAATTTCAACTGAATGTCACCCAAGAAAGAATTCCAACATCAGTTGCTTGGCCAAACACTAGAGTGTTTTGTTATGCAATAACCTGCCATTGTTAGTGTAGAAGCGGCACGGAGCACGGACGGTGGTTCTGACTAGAAACTCTGAGACCACTCGTATTAGTGCATATGATGGATTTTCAGAATTTCTGAATAGGCCCTTTTAATGCATTTTATACTGTTTACCGATGTCTGTCAGGTTTTCCTTCCGCAGAAAGATCATGCTGGTGATACGAACGGAGAGGAACCCTTAACATCATCTGAAAAACAAATGTCTGTTAAATCCTCCAAAGGCCGAGGAGGCAGGTGGGAAAGAGCAAACTTTAAGATTGTTCTGTCATATCATGGGGGGTCATTTGATGGTTGGCAGAAGCAGCCTGGCCTCAGCACTGTTCAAGGGTAAGAATAATCTCATTTCTGTGAGTTTGTTTTACACTTTTCTTCAACCTTTTTATCTTCACTTTCTTTACATTTCAAGGCATAATAAAACTAATGAAAAGTTGTTTATTTCACTCTCTATTGCTTGCAGGTTAGTGGAAAAACAACTTGGACAATTTGTCGACGAGAGAAAAGCTAAACAACTTCAAGAAAGATCTTTGCCGATAGAAGGCTGTGCCACTGTTGCTGGGCGCACTGACAAAGGGGTGACTGCTCTTCAGCAAGTCTGCTCATTTTGTTAGTTACACTTGAGAACACATGCTGTTGCGTTGCCTCTATCTATTTTAATCATGTTTATAAACTTGTTATGATGCATATCAACTTGTCTTGAGCCTGAAAGCTTATCTGTGGTTGTTGTTAGAAGCAAATGATAGAAGTTATTTGCTTCTCATTGACCTACTTTAGCAAATATTTACCAATGTTTATAAACTTGTTATGATGCATATCAAGTTATCAACTTTTCTTGAGCTTGAAAGATTATGTGTAAGAACTATGGCGTGCTTGACTTTGAACTGTGGTTCTCGATTCATATAAGTTATTTGCTTCTCGTAGACCTTTAGCAAATATTTAACTGTGAGAGCATACCACAGCCTTGATATTATTTTTTGCCCGAACATCTCTTTGTGTACAAATAAGTGCTAATGTTCCTTCTAATGCATGCTATATATTTAACTGAGTTTGACATAACTTGCTGTTTGCATAAGTCAATTAGTTTGTACTTTTGTGCTTGTCTGAAAAATTATTTCAGTAGTATTGATCCATCACATCTGGTAACTGATGTGAAATGCTTACTGTTAATTGCCTTAGATACATGGAGAAAGGACATACATCCTGGCGATATAAAAGACACAATAAATGAGGCTGCACCAGATAAAATCAAATCTTTGGTTGTGTCAGCGGTATTTCCCCTTGCTCTTGCAGAATATATCATTGTTAGTAATATGAATGCTAGCAATTGTATTCAATATTGAGTTATTGACTAGCTTCGTATAATAGCTATTTTCTGGTATGAGACTACCAGAGCATGTTTTATTTTTGCGTTAACTGATGCCCTAATTTGCAGGTCTCGCGTGAATTTCATCCTAATTTTTCAGCCAAATGGAGGAGATACCTGTATATATTTCCTCTTGATGGAGATATTATATCAGTATCAGAGGATGAGCAGTCCTCTACGAGACTAGAGAATCCTGAATGCGAAACATCTCGGAGCTTCGATGTGGCCAAGGTTGACCAAATCATTAGGCAACTGGAAGGAAAAACACTATCTTACAAAATATTTGCACGTGACACACAAGCTTCACGCAGTGAGTAAGTTTCATACAACATGCTTTGTATTTTCAAGTACAGAAATGTTTCCTGATGTGGATTAGCAATGGTTGTATCACCTAATTCGGACATGGTTGTTCACTAGAGACCTTCCTGTATCTGTGTGCCACTCTTTTATACATGTTCTCGAGTTCAATAAACCAATCAGTCACTTCACTTAATGCCCTGCTATTTTTGCAGCGGCCCAGCTACGGAGTGTTTTATGTTCCATTCTCGAGCTGCAGTAACCAAACTGTATTCTGCTGATGAGGTGATTCTAGCATATCTTGTCTCTACTTAATGCATACATTGCATATGCACATACATCATTTCAGTTGAAACTTATGCCAGTTCTTGTTTCCCATTTCTGCAGAATTGCAAAGAAGGCACGACGGTCATGTGTGTTGAGCTAGTTGCGAACAGATTCCTACGCAAGGTAATACAACACACTGCTATATGTTCTAGTACTATTTATTCTCAATCACTCCCTAAATTCTGGTTTAATTTGCAACGAGCAGATGGTTAGGGTTCTTGTCGCGACCACCATCAGAGAGGCTGCTGCCGGAGCTGACAAAGACGCCTTGCTGAACCTGATGGAAGCCACTTGCAGGCGCGCAACGGCTCCCCCAGCACCCGCGGAGGGCCTCTGCCTTGTAGACGTTGGCTATGAAGATTTCAACGAACAGAGATGCTTCATTGTTGACTAAACTCTCCATGCTCGAGCAAAGTGCACAATATGCAAGTGAAGATCAAACATTTCCGGTTCACATTCTTCGACAAGTGAAGATTAAATCATTCCGGTTCACATTCTTCGACAAGTGAAGATCAAATCGTTCCTGTTCACATGTCAATGCTTAGAGCCCGTTCGGAACCCCTCCACTCCACAACAGCAACTCCCGGAGCGGAGGAATCTGCAGCTTAATTTTTCAGAGTGGGTCAAACCCAGCTCCCTTTTCTGTTTAGCGCGGAGCGGAGTTTTGGGTTGGGAGGGGATCCGAACGGGCCTTTAGTCTGACACGTGTCTTATTTCTGATGTATTCGTTCAGAACTGTAATTCGGCGGTGCATCCCGGAATCTTTTGGCACCGAAATCGCACATCAAACATTTCTGAAGAAGCACCCACGATCAATGCATCGCAGCAACAACGAACAATCCATGCATAAGAAGTCCAAACAACAACTCAAAAACGCAGATCTTAGAACAAAAGCGAATCAGGATGGCTTGTTCAGTTTAACTCTCCAAATTGGTTAGCACAACCAGAGAGCAAAACTTGTTTACAGAAACACTCAGCTCACAGACCACCTTCTGGTTGGTACTACCGTACATTTTATGTCACTAGTACCCCCTCCATTCACAAATATAAGATATTTTGAATATTTCAATATAAACTATATATAGATTGAAATAAGTGACCAAAAACTTAAGACATGTCTGTATCCATCCGATTCAGAATACTAGCGACCATCTCTGACAAACTAAACATCAATCACTCTGGCAAGTGGCAACAAACATTGCTTCAGCAGTTCAGCTGCAGATTCAGCAATTGAACTTCAATTGCAGGAAGAAATGCTTGATTCAGCAATAAAGGGCACTCTAAACGTGCTGCGATCACGCAGGAAAAAGGCCAGAGTGATGGCGTTTCGTGGAGGACACGTCTCTGGCGACCCGCGGTGGCCTGTCCGCTACGCGGCGGACCTGCGCGCGTCGCGGACGCTGATGCTAGACGACGGTGTGCTTCTGCTCCGACGGGAGGCGGCACGTCTCGTCCTTGTGAGCGCACGTGGAGCGACGGTGGACGCACGCTACCTACGAGAGGGGGAAGATGTGTATGAGGGACGCATTTTTCAGTTTGCGTGTCACTTTGCTCAGATCGTTGGACCGATCTCGTCGGAGCCGACGCCGGCGGTGATCGGCAGATCCAATCGGGACGGTGCGATGACGGATTATGGTGACGCGGTTCGGGGTATCGCGGACGGGCGCGGTGTGCTTGGACCGGCTCCAACACGCGGTCCGACTCCACCAGCTAAGGCGAGCACGGATGTGAGACACGTGGAGTCGCATCTAGCCGGCCATGGTGGAGAGGCGCTCGCCACGACGGGTATTTTTCCCCTCCCCGTCGCCCGGTGAGTCAGTTCCTGGATCTGGATCTCGCTCTCGCCCACCTCTGGGCGGCGGAGAGAAACCCTAAATCTCATCCAGTTTCTTACGAGTGGTGGCGAGGGAAGATCAAGGGAGATCAGCGTTTGTTTGCGGAGGTTGCTGCGGTTCCTCTACGACCTCCAGATCCGATGGGGGAGGCGGGAGGCGGCGGCTACCGCGACAGCAGGCGTGAGGGCTTCGGTGCGGGTCGCTACGGCCGTGGTGCGGGCCGCTTCGACCGTGGCAGGGCTCGTGGTCGGCACCAATGGACGCGGGAGTTCGACGGCGCAAGCTCTTCCAACAAAGACGGAGCGAAGACCTCCAGCGAGTCCGAGCGGTGGGATGCGGCGTTGGCCAACTCTCAAAGCGCTGACACAGGGGGGCCGGTGTGGGTGGCGAAAACCACCGATACTTCTGTGCAACGAAGCAAGCAACCCATCCTGGAAGGCCAACGCCCAGATCCACAAATCCAGACGAATCAGGTGATACCGTCCATGAACTCTGGCTCATGCATGATTTTCAAGTCTGCTACTCATGTTATTATGGATTGCCCTCGTGCCTTCTGTGAGAGGTGTGGTAGGATGGGACACCTAGCTTCCGGATGCACGGTTTTTCTTCCTTGGGAGTGTATTGCACCCATGTGTGCATTTCAGGCTAAGGGGCAGGGCTTCTACTACATTCATGATTCTTGCTCTCTTAAGCAACACAAGGAGAGGTCGACTAGTATCGTGGCTACTGTAATAGAGGGGAATGTATCTGGACGCCAACTCGAGAAAGCCTTCGATGAGTACCTGGCTACGGGTTGGCGTTGCACAGCGCGTAGTATTGGACCGGAGACGTTTATTGTGCGGTTTCCTTCGTACAGAGAGGTGGTGAAGGCTTGTTTTAGTGATCACTTATCGTTCAAATCATATGGTTTTGTGGTTCGTGTTTCAGCTTGGGCTGCGAATGTGGGGGCTAAGGGAGAAATGGAAATGGCATGGGTTAAAGTTGGAAACATACCTACTGACAGGAGAAGTGAAAGAAATGTTGCTCATGTCTCCTCCCTAGTGGGTGTTCCCCTGGAGATAGACTATGCTACTATCTTCCGTCCTGATTCAGTTAGGGTGAAAATTGGATGCAGAAACGTGGATGAAATCCCTCCTGTTGCTGAGGCTGTGCTGGGAACGCACTTCTTTGATTTCTTCTTTGAGATCGATGTGGTGGTATCCCGGGATCCTAAGAGAGAAAAGAATGGCATTCGCATTGAGGATGCTCATGATGGAGAGACCTCCCTTGCTAAAAAACAGAAGACTGTTGAAAGGACGTGGATGTCGCCTAGAGGGGGGGGGGTGAATAGGCGTTTAAAATAATTACGGTTTCGGCTTGAACAAATGCTGAATAAAACTTAACGTTTAATTTGCCAAGCAAGAAACCTAAATAAGCTAGGCTCAACTATGTGCACCAACAATTTATACTAAGCAAGATAAACAACTATGTGATAGCAAGATATATGACAAGAGCACTATGGCTATCACAAAGTAGGTGCACAAGTAAATAGGTTGTCTAGAAGAACAACCTATGGGACAAGCAATGTACAATAATATGAGCAAGCACAAGATAAACAATGTAATAAGCTTGCTCAAAGTAAAGGTAGAGATAACCGCAAGTGGAGCCGATGGAGACAAGGATTTGTTACCGAAATTCCTTCTCTTGCGAGAAGTACGTCTCCGTTTGGAGAGGGTGAGGAGCACAATGCTCACACGAAGCCAACGAGGGCCACCCTATTTCTCCTCACGCTCTTACCAATGCAAGATGCCGTGATTCCACTATTAGGACACTTGAGGGCGGTCACCGAACCTGTACAAATGGCAACCCTTGGGGGCGGTCACCGAACCCGTACAAATGCTCGGGGCAATCTCCACAACCGAATTGGAGGCTCCCGTAGCGTCCCGAAGCTTTCCACCACAATGATTGAGCTCCGCAACAATAAGCCTCTAGGTGCCAACGCACCCACAAGGTACAAGCTCTAGAGTGCCAATGCACTCAAGAGTAGCAATCTTCTCAACTTCACTTCTACAACGAATCCTCGGAGAGAACTCAAACCGATGCACCAAATGCAATGGCAAGAGCACACGAAGTGCTCAAGTCCCCAACTCTCAAATCCCACCAAAGCAACAAAAGCTATGTAGGAATATGAGAGAAAGAACAAGGAGAACACAAAGAACTCCAAGATCTAGATCCACAAGGTTCCCCTCACTTAGAGGAGAGATGGCTTGGTGGAGAATGTGGATCTAGACCTCCTCTCTCTTTTTCCTCAAAAAGGAGCAAGAATCATAGGAGGGGAAGAGAGAAAGCAAGCTCAAAGAGGTCAACAATGGGGGGAAGAACTTGCACAAAACCGGTGAGGACAAAGGAAGAAGAAGACCCCCTTTTATAGGTCCCCACGAATCCAACCGTTGGAAGCCCACCAACCACGGTACTACCGCACAGCGAGCGGTACTACCGTGGAGCGGTACTACCTCAACTGGAGCGGTACTACCACCCTACGGTACTACCGGGCTCAGTACCGTGCCCCACTACCGCCCTATCCAGTAGGAATACGGTAGTGGATGCGGTACTAACCACGGTAGTACCGCTGGAGCGGTACTACCGCTCTACCGGGCGATACTACCGCTCGGGCGGTACTACCTCAACTCCGGGCGGTACTACCTCACTGGAAAAAACAGCACGGCCAAAACAAGCATAACTTTTCCATACGAACTCCGATTTTGATGATCTTGGGCTTGTTTTAAAGCTATGGAAAAGCTCTAGATCCTCACATAGAGAACCACCCAAGATCAACAAAAAGAAATGATGCAAATCATGGAAATGTTAGAATGCCAACAAGGTAGAAGGTGAAACCTTCACAAGGATAAGAGCCGACAAAAACACCAACATCGAAAACACAAAAGTAGATGTATATGAAATCCGTTTTCGATGAACAAGGGCTTGTAATGAATACAAACTCAAGCTCCAAAACTCACAAAGATAAAAACCAAACAAGAACCAATAAAGATGATGCCAAGGATGCAAAGGTTTGAGCTCTCCACGAACGATGCGGCCTAGCCTATAACCCGGTCTCCTAACTACCACCATGAGACCGGTAAACTAGAAACCTATCTAGTCAAACCTTTGTCTTGCGCATGATCCACTTGAGCTTGATGATGACGATCATGCCCGACTCAAGTTGGAACATCTTCCTTGATTCCGCCGGCTCGATGAAGACTTGTAGATAGCTCCCCATACTCCATTATGGGTGAGCCTCTTTTAGGCACATCTTCACACGACCATTATCACCAAATGGTCGGCAAGCTCCAAGCATATGATATCTTAGTGACGCTCCTATTGACCTTGCACACATCACCTTGACCAATCTTTGGATAGCTCCATGAAGAACACCTTGGTCAACACGAAATCTTCATCCTACAACCTTGAAGCCACCATATGATCTTCAAGCGTTGCCTATGGACAAACCTTAAAGTATAACTCAAGGAAACCATTAGTCCATAAAGATTGTCATCAATTACTAAAACCAAACATAAGGGCACATGCCCTTTCAACTGTCTTTGTTAATGAGAAACAAGAAAAATCGACCCATTTTGGGGAACCCAGTACACAATATGGGAAATCTGGGAAAGGAAGGGTGGAGAGTGAGGAATCCTGCTCTGAGGAATCTGATGGGTATGATGGGTCTTTACTCATCGATACTTTAGCTCGCGAGGCTGAGGCGAATGAACTAAAAAATGGGCCCATGAACTGGCTGGTTCCCTGTGTGAACTATCCTGAAAATCAAGATGATATACAGGTGTGTCCTGATATCTTATTAAAAATGAGAAATATACCTAATTGGTATGGTGGCCAATCTTATATTTCTGCTGTAAAAAAATGTGTTCAGGTGGAGGAAATTCAGGGGGGAGGATCTGACAATGAATCTACACCTGGTGTGTGTACTATTCAGTTTCCTTCTTCCCTTGTTGAAGAGTTGGGAGAGGTTATTCCTACTCCCCCTCTGATTCCTGAAGAAAATGTGAGGCTCAGTAAGAGGAACTTGCAGAATCTGGGAGAGACGATGGGAGAAAGAGCTGCTTCTCTTACCAGAAAGAGGAACTTGGAAGGTACTCCTATACTCAAAAATAAACCCAATTCTTTTGCAGTTCTTCTGATCCTGATTTAATGTTGCGAGCATCCAAGATGGGTGTATGCATTCCTGATGATAATTTTACAACTGTGGATATCATTCGTGAATTAGAGAAAACTAGGGTTGGTCAGGATAATATCATTACTAATGAGGTGTGTGAGAGGAACTGTGATATTCCCATGTACTTAACCAATGGTAAGGGCGAGTGCACTCCTGTATCTTCCGATTGGGGAGATAAACAGGAGGAGATAGAACAACAATTCTCTGTTGTGATGTCGAGGAAATCTAAAATAATATTGATTCCGCTCAAGCTGAGACCACTGTCCATATTCCTGACAGGGTTACCAGATTTGGGGGGAAAACTAAAAAGAAATATAAATGATGAAAGGCCTGTTCTGGAACTGTAGAGGGGTGGGGAAAAAGGAATGGTTCCCTGCATCCTTGAGATTATCTCTGACTATTCCCTAGACTTTGTGTGTCTTTTGGAAACTCATAAAAATAAATATAAAGATTGTTTTATGAGAAGACTTGATCCTAGAAATAACTTTTATTGGGAATATGTGCCTTCGATTGGAAGATCTGGAGGAATTCTCTGTGGTGTTAGAAAAGAGAAATTTGATGTGATTTCCTGCTGTAAAGGAAAGTACATTTTACAAGTCCATTTGTTTGATGTTGAAAATAAGAAGCCGTGGACGCTATGTGCTGTTTATGGGGCAGCACATGAAGATAACAAGCAAGAATTCTTATATGAACTTTCTGACTGTTGCGGCCACATGAATATGCCTTATGTGATTGGGGGGGGGGGGGACTTCAATATCTTGAGGCATTACGAAGAGAAAAATAAAAATTGGCATCATTCTCCATATGTTGATGTATTCAATTCTATTATCAACACTATGAACTTGATTGAGATACACACCAGTGGGGGTATGTATACTTGGTCCAATAATCAATCTCATCCAACCCTTGAGAAGCTTGATAGAGTTCTCATGTCTGATAGCTGGGAATGTATGTTTCCCACTGTCACGGTCAGGAAATTGGTTAGAGATACTTCAGACCATAATGCCTTGTTACTAGAAACTGACTTTGGTAAAACTAAAATCCCTGTTAAGAGAGAGTTCAGGTTTGAGATGAGTTGGTTTAAAAACCCGGACTTTCTTCCCTTGGTGGAGAAAATTTGGGGTGCTCATGTGGGGTCGTCCAACCCTGTTGATGTGCTCAACATCAAACTCAAACGGTTTAAGAAATTCTTCAAAGGGTGGGGGTCTCATCTTTTTGGCCATGAAAAAAAGAGGAAAAATGAGTTAAGAGAGGAGCTTCAGAATCTCGAAGCTGAAGAGGAATTGGGGTTCTTGTCCCCTGTTTCTCTTATTAGGAAGATGGAAATTCTAGTGGAACTTAATGAGATCTTGATAAACGAAGAACTCTTCCTGTTACAACAATCTCGTGAAAGGTGGTTGTTGCAAGGAGATCAAAATACCGCGTACTATCAGAAAATTGCGAATAACAATAAAAGGAAGCATACTATCCACTCTCTCACTATTGGGGAGGTGGTAATAGAGGGTACTGATCAACTGCTTAATCACGCAACTTATTTTTACAAATCCCTGTTTGGCCCTGTTGCTGGTAATTCTTTGCGTATAGACCCTGACTTGTGGGGAGATGAAGAGAAGTTAAGTAGAGCCGATAATGAGGTCTTGGATGCCCCTTTTACCAGGGAGGAGGTTAGAAAATCTTTGTTTGGCATGAAAAGCAACAGAGCCCCTGGTTTAGACAATATACCCGCAGAGTTTTATCAGGGATGCTGGGACATTGTCAGTAATGATATCATGGCTTTGTTTTCAGCTTTCCATGAAGGCAGACTTGAGCTTCATAGACTTAACTATGGAGATGTTACTCTGTTACCGAAAATTACTGGGGCTAAGAAAATCCAACAATTTAGGCCTATCTACTTGTTGCGTTGCCCTTATAAACTGATCACTAAAGTAATGGATAATAGGGTTGCTAATTTTGCTCATATTCTGTTTAGTGTTCATCAAAATGCTTTTATCAAGAAAAGGAACATTATGGATGGGGTGTTGACCCTCCATGAGATAATGCATTATACTCATGTTAAGAAAAGAGTGGGGATTATCCTTAAGCTGGATTTCGAAAAAGCTTACGATAAAGTCAATTGGAGTTTTTTGCTAGACTGTTTACACCTTCGTGGATTTAGCCCGAAATGGTGTAATTGGGTGGAAAATATCCTTCGGGGTGGTACGGTTTGTGTTAAGATGAACAATAAACTGGGAGCCTACTTTCAGAGTCACAAGGGTGTGAGGCAAGGGGATCCGCTGTCTCCTTTTCTTTTTAATACTGTGGCAGAATGTTTGAGTAAAATGGTGAGAGTGGCCCAGGCCAAGGGGCTGCTGGTTGGTCTGGCCCCGGATTTGATTCCTGGGGGGGTTGCCATTCTGCAATATGCAGATGACACCGTACTTTGTATTGAGCATGATACTGAGAAAGCTTTAAATTTAAAACTGCTGCTATATTTGTTTGAAATGATGTCTGGGCTCAAAATAAACTTTCAGAAGAGTGAGATTTTATGTGTGGGGGGAGATGATATCATTCTCCAAGAGTATGCAGATATTTTTAATTGCCAAATAGGGCATTTCCCTATGAGGTACTTGGGTGTCCCTGTAGGATACTCAAGACTGCGAGGTGTGGATTGGGATCTCCTGGATGCTAAGTTTGTTCGTAAATGTGACTCTTGGTTAGGTCACACCACTTCATCTGCTGGGAGATTAACTCTCTTGAATGCTAATCTGTCTAGCATTGCATATTATTATATGTCAATGTTTATGATTCCTAAAATGGTGATTAAGAGGTTGGATGTACATCGAAGGAGGTTTTTTTGGCAGGCATCAGCCGGTAAGAAAAGGTACTATTTGGTCAAGTGGACCAGGGTGTGTAGATCCAAAAAGAAAGGTGGTCTAGGGGTTAAGAACTTACACAGACAAAATGTTAGTCTCTTAGTTAAATGGTGGTGGAAACTCGAGAAATATAAAGGTTTATGGCAAGATGTTGTTCGTGCGAGATACTTCAAAAGAGATTGTGTGGCCTCGATAAAAGAGAAGTTTAATGACTCCCCTTGTTGGAAAGCTATATTAAAAGTGAAGCATGTGTATATGGCTGGGAGAAATGTGTTGGTTAAATCTGGTACTTCGGCTAAGGTGTGGTTGGATACCTTAAATGGTGGAGTTACATTTCGTGAACAATATCCTGTATTATTTGCTTTATGCTCTAAACCTGAGAGCACTATATGTCAGATTTTGAATGAAGACCCTATGACTTTATTTAGGCGTAGATTGAATCCTGAGCTTTCTGCTCAGTGGGGGCGCCTGATCTTGAGTTGTACATCTATGTGCAGCTCCAATGATGATGATGCGATTTCTTGGTCTCTGGGGAGAAATTCCCAGTTTTCTACTAGATCGGTTTATAAGTTTTTGGAAGAAGGGTTACATGGTAATGACTGCAGATGGATCTGGAAAGCTAAGATTGCTATAAAGCTACAGTTTTTTCTGTGGCAATTACAACAGGATGCGGTGTTGACCAGGGATGTTATGCGGCGTAAGAACTGGGGTGGTAATCCAAGATGTTCCTTCTGCTGTGAGAGGGAAACAGCTGAGCATCTTTTCTTTACTTGCCCAGTCGCTCGTGTGGCTTGGCGCACTGTTGCATCAGTGTTTGGATTTGATTTTTGCCATAACAACTTGTGGCAGTTCTTCTCCTGGTGCTATGTGATTTTTCCAGATGGTGAAACATTTTATACTGTTGGTTTGGCTGTTGTCTGCTGGGCAATTTGGAATGCAGAAAACAGAGCCACATTTGAGTTTGTGAAACTGCGATCACCTTTTGAAACTGTGTTCATGGCTTGTGTGAATCTTCTGTATTGGGCAGGCTTGCAAAAGGCGACAGGGGACATGGAGGACTTGAAGGCGGGGGCGTTGATCCTTCGGTCTAACACAGTGCAGATGATGGAGGCGTGCGACGACATCAGGGGGTGAAAAGTGGCTGGAATGCGTCAACTTTTGCGGGATGGATTTCCGGCGGCGCTATCATGCTTGTGTTCCGATTCAGACTTTATGCTTGTGCTGTAATATGCGTTACTGAGAACCGGTTGAGGCTTTCATGCCTATTGCTTGTTAGGACTAGTTGTGGGCAGTCGTATTGGGTTTTCGCCCTATTGCCGGGAGTCGATAACGACTCTCTAGGTTGTGGGTTTCCCAATTCGGCTGATCACGCTTTCCCTTTCCCTTCTATTTCTCTTTTGTATCGGATGGTGAACTTGTGTATTTCCGTTACCTGTTAATGGAAAGGGGTACGTGCCCGGTTTTAAAAAAAGCTGCAGATGAATTCTCAGCATGAAAACTTCTTATGGGAGACAAAGACACCTTTGCCACCCACTTGCACATAACACTCAACATCAAAACTTCTTTGTGAACACCCATCAATCAATCGCCCATCAGACTTTCAACTCACTTGATCGTCGTCATATGGGAGATCAGAACTACTGACACATACGATCCCTCCTTGTCTGATTCTTGTACGATGCAATCCAATGGTGTGCTGAACTTTGTTTTCACCCATGAATGTTTTGATTTAGTGTGTTGGACAATGATTGGATAGAAGGTATTGTATGTATAGACTATAAATCACACGAAACACTACATTCATAATTATTGATATTTATCACATACCAAGGGTGGACAGACTTGTCTCCTCCCGGATCTCTTTAGGACGACTCCGGAGGACCCTCGGCGCCACTCCCTATAATTGTCCTATAAGTTGCCACTGAGGGAAATGAGGACTTTCTTAAGGTAATTTATATTTCACATCCAACTTACTTATTTTATATGTTTCTTGTTTTAAATCATTTTTTTTGCAATTTATGAATTGCAGAGATATCACATGGACGCGCAATATGAACAACGATATCTTGAACTCCGGATGGTTCAAGATCTTATTTGGCTCTATTCCTACTATTAACGGAAGACCGCCGCCGATTTTTGTATCAACTCGTGATGGGTCAACCTCGAAGAACAAGAAATCAAGCGCTGCATCATTGAAGCCCGAGGATGATGGTTACTTCTCCAGTGAAGAGTTTATGGCAGCCAAGAACTGATCAAGCTCGAAGAGCAAAAAATCATATAAGTGTGTTGCATCAATGACAACCAAGAACATATCAAACTCAAATAACTATGTTAGCGAGAATAATGATAATGACTTCATATAGTGTTAGGTACGACAATCTCGAAGCACTACGATTGTGTCTTACTTTGAGTTTTAGTACTTCAGTTTCATTTCTGTTGTACTATACCGCAATATTATCTTTGTTCAAGTATCTTTGTTTTGAGTACACAAGTTGCTTTTTTTTCCATTGGACAAACGTGCCCATTGATCAAAACTTTCAAGCGCAACAAGCTCTGCGTAGAATAATCTCGGCTTACATCGTCTATGACTCTTGGGTTTGTTCCGTTGCGTCATTGTTGTTCGAGATTACGGTTGTGGCGTTCGGCTAATGAAAATAGAGAAACAAAATCTGTGGACAGATGTATAGTCAAACCCCTCGAATAAATTATCAGTCTCACTATATATATTACAACCTCTGTAAATTTTCTAAGACGTTGTAGATAAATAAAACAGTGATCTATAACATCTTATAAAAGTTACTTTAAAAAAAACATCTTATAAAAGTTTACGGAGGGAGTAGATAACATCGCACTCATCCATATATAGAAACGGCTACGATTGAATTGGACTAGTATAGTATAGGGTACCGTATAAAAACTCTCAACTTAAGACCATAATACAGTAACCTAATGAAGCGAAATCTATGACAGGGTGGTGCTGCTGCTTCTTCAGTTCATTCCATGATGTGCTTGTCGAGGAACCTCTTCTTGGCCCTGAGCTCGTTGCTGTGGCCGCACTTCTTCTTGCGGCAGTTTGTGGAGCCGCGGGGGAGGCGCGCGTAGCACTTGCGGCACACCATCTTCTTCTCCTTGTACTTGAGCGCCAGCTGCAGCAGGCTGGGGTTGGTGATGATGTAATGGCCCCGGCTGCCGCCGCGGAGGCGGAGCACCAGGTGCAGCGTCGACTCCTTCTGGATGTTGTAGTCGGCCAGCGTGCGCCCCTCCTCCAGCTGCTTCCCGGCGAAGATGAGCCTCTGCTGGTCCGGAGGGATGCCTGCAACAAATTCATAAGCAATATATTCAGCATGCATGCAGATCGTCCATGGATGCCGGCGATCAATGGTGGTACTGGTACATTACCTTCCTTGTCCTGGATCTTGGCCTTGACGTTGTCGATGGTGTCGCTGCTCTCGACCTCGAGCGTGATGGTCTTCCCGGTGAGGGTCTTGACGAAGATCTGCATCTTTTCTTTTCTCAGCCGATTGATCAACTGCTCCCTCTCGCTTCTTGGATCGATCGATGTGGTGGTCGTGTCTCCTGTCACACGGCTATATATATATAGCGAACTAGGAACGCGCACTCTAAGTATAGTAACTCTACATGGATCAGGGTTCTTTTTCTACTAGTATTCGGAGTAGTTTTCTTGGACGATTCTAAACCGGCGATGGTAGTAGGAGACGCGGCCGCTACGGAAAGAAAGAAAGTAATCTTCCACGGTCGAGAGCCTAAAGGCGCGCGTTATACCGACACAAATTTAAGCCGATCCGTAACTGTTCGATCTAATTCGAACATCTTTTGATCTTTTTATTGAACTCAAGCAGCAAAACGCGATTACGGTTGTAGTAAAATAAGTTATCAGTTACCATAATTTTTTTACCAGTTAGTTAAAAAAACACTTGTTACATTTCTTTATTATATTTGTGTATATATTTTTAAATAATAATAAAAGAGGCGTGACTGTGTATCTCAAGGAGACACAAATTTATTTCCACGAGAGATAAGCCGCGTGTCTTAAAAAAAGACAGATCGTGTGTCTTTAAGAAAAAGAGACACACCGTACCTTCTTAAAAGGTACGACCGTGCTTCTCGTGGAGGCATGAGTATGCTACCGTGAAAGGCACACGGTAGGGAAAAGGGAACCTTTAAATTGTGACAAGCGACGTTCGTACAATGCGCCACTTATCAAAAGTGAAAGAGATGAGGACGCTCATTGAAAAGAGTATTACTCAATTAGTGATTTTGTGAAGTGATTCCCTCGTTGAAAGAAAAAAAATTGGAAACCACTATGTCTTAATTGCCGCCATCGGGCTAGTTCTCGGCCGTAGGATCAACGAGTCCCTTCCCGTATCATGCTAACCTTCAAATTTTTCATTCCCTTCCCATATCAAATGGATCCCTCGTTCCTAAATATAAAGTGTGTATGTTTTTAAAAAATAACCTTTTTCAAAAAAATTATAGTAAAAATATCAACATATATAGTATTATATAAATACAATATAACAATATATTTTAAGATGAAACTAATGATATCGATTTGATATAATTGATTCGTTTTTTAATAAATCTAGTTGAAATTAAACATGTTTAACTTTTTGAGTAATTTATGCATCTTATATTTAGAAATGAAGGAAGTATCCAGTAAAAAATCGAAAAGGGGAAGTAGACTGCCTTTGGTAGCCACACACTTCAGGAATTCCTTGCTACTTTTCCACGGTGATGGGTTGGCCCAGTCGCACCGCCCTGTGAGATTTGGGGAAAGTCAAGCAGTTGGGGAAATCAAGCTGGCGTTGTGGGACAATGAATTAGACCCCCTAACAAATTTAGCATCTATTACATAAGAAATGTCATCTAATTTAAATTTGGCATCTATTACATAAGAAATACTTCCTCCGATCCATAATAAGTGTCGCTCATCTAGTACAAAGTTTATACTAACTTAGTACAAAACTTGCGACACTTATTATGGATCGGAGGGAGTATCATTTAACTTACATAAGTTGTGCCGGCCCTTCCCTTTCTTCGTCGCCAAACTGACCCCACAACGCCTTCATCATGAGCACAAAACCCATCCCCACCAAGCCCGTCGCTATGGCAGCCGTCGTCTTACTTTCTGCTTCTTTGGTCATACACCTTGCCCACTATGTGTTCTACAATATATTGTTCGAGATATTCAATTTGACTCTTTTGTAGGTAAAACAATGTATTCATCGGATGATGAGTTTCAGAACAATGAATATGATGAATTCATTCAAAAAGAGTTCGTCAATTCATCAGTTTCATCGGATGATGAGTTCACGATGATGGTAAGCATCCGGGGGATTGAGAAGAAAGTGGATCATATTATAAACTTCAACGTTCGATCAGGGGAGAAGAATTTCACATATCACATCTTTAAATTTTAATTGAAAAATGAAGCACAACCATGATTCCATCGCCCGAATAATTACAACTGCCATTTGCTTTCCTAAAAGCTCATACAGTTTTCGCAAGGTCTTCCATGCTCGTATAGTTCTGAACACACAAGGATCCCTCACCAGCAGTCGAAGGATCGAATCACCATGGCCACCCCTCCGCATCGAAGTCCTCGTGCTTTTTCATAGTGTCTAGCAGTGCAACCTCACCCCCCTTCTCCATCACGCAACCATGGACGTTGCGGTCGAGAACGCAAGGTCCTCCTCCCCGCCTCGCCATGGGTTCCCGAGGCCATGACTCCTCTGCTTCCTCGCCATGGCCGCCCGAGGCCGCGCCGCACATGCCACCAAAGGTCGCCTCCTCGCCATGGCCACCGAGGACGTGCCGCACATGACACCCTCCACCGCCGCCCAACCATGACCCTCCCCTGCCTCCTCGCCATGGCCGCTCGAGGGCTGCGGCGCACACCTCACCCTTCCCAGCAACAACATTGGCTCGCCCTCCGCCATATTTCCCTATCAGCCTCGTGTCGTCATTGCTATTTGCCTCCTGCCGCCGCTGCCATAGAGTTAGGTCTTTGGCGTGGGGTGCCCAGTCGGGAGAGAAGCATGTGAGGTGGGAGTCGGTTCAGCCACTAGATTTTTCAGAGGAATGTTTTTCTTACCCGTGAGTTAAAGAAGGGGCAAAAGGAATTTTTCATGTTACATTTCACATTGTTTGTGGTCAAAACTGATGAAAATGTCATAAAAGGAATATAATAATTTTGAGTGTCAAGAAAAATAGGATAAAAAAGAAAGCACCTTTTAAGAAAATGCCAAATAAGAAATCCTCTCCAAGTTCTAGGGAAATCGAATTAACCCTCACATAGTCAAACATCCCCCCGGGGAGCCGGAAATTTCCTGCCCATCACCACTTCATTCCCCAATCCGAGTCCCTTGCCCTAGAGGCACGCCGCCGCCGCCGCCGCCGGGCACCGTCCGCCGGCGTTCATCTCCCGTCGCAACCTACCCATTCCAGTCCATCCCTTCCGAGATCCGTAGCCAGCGCTCACGGCGGACACACGATATGGACGAGCCAATGTCCAGGCTCACCTGCGACCTAATCGCGGAGATCCTCTCTCGCGTGCCCTACAAATCACTCTGCATCTGCAAGTGCGTGTGCCCGGCCTGGCGCGCCATCATCGCCGACCCCGTCAACCAGAAGAAGATGCCGCAGTCCCTGGCCGGCTTCTTCTACCGCATCACCGACGAGGCGACGGCCAACTCCGCCGAGCCCGGCGGATTCGCCGGCGTCAACTACGCCGACCTGTCCCCCTTCCCGTGGTCAAGCGTACCAAGTACATACCCGCGCCTGCCGCTGCCGCCTGACTGCACGGAGGACTTTTTCTTCACTATTGAGGATTCATGCGATGGATTGTTTCTTACCAGCATTCACATGGGCACCCTCGCTGGAAATATTCGGTACATGGTCTCCAATCCAGCCACCTCTGAGTATATTGTGCTGCCTCACTCTGGCTACGCCGGCGACTCCTGTCGCGCTTACCTTGGTTTCGACAGTGGTGTGTCCACTCAAGAGTTTCATCTGTTCGAATTTGTGCTGGAACAATCCCAATCCCTGGCTGTGAGAGGGATGAATATTTACTCTTCAAAAACTGGTGTGTGGGCATCGATGGAAAGCCAATGGGACATCAAGGTCATCCTGTGCTGGGGTCAACCAGGCGTTTTCCGCAAGGGGTGTCTGCACTTGCTCATACATCAGTTTGGGTTGGCAATAGTTGATGCACAAGGGCTAATATGGAGAATCATTCCACTGCCAATATTCGTTGATCCGAGTTTCGCGGGTTTCATCGGAATGTCTGCAGGACAGCTATTTTATATCAACTCCGACGGTGTTGAAGGACACGACTCAAGCACATCTTCAACTATATCAGTTTACGTTCTTGGTGCTGAGATTTATCACTGTGATGTTACTCACCTGGATGATAAAAGCATGCCTTGGACATTGTTGCACAAGCTTTCAAATGTAGTAGCTCCAGAGAAGATGTTTCAGCTTGGCTTCGACCTCGAGGTCATTGGAGTACACCCACATGCCAGTATAATATTCTTTATAGCTCATTGGAACAATACACTGATTGCATATAATCTGGATCATCATGAAAGCAAAGTTGTATATCACATTGAGCCTAACTACCAGAAGTTTAGACGTTTTTTCTCATATGTGCCATTGTTGTCCCGCCTACCACTGGATGGAGGAATACGACTGGCAACTCCAAATTGATGAATGTTCTGCTGACTAAAAATTGCGCGGTCATCAGTGAGGTGCTCCGTGGTATTCTCAAGAGTAATCATCGCAAAGATTCAAATAGAGATATTGTTGTTTGGGAAAATGCCAACTTCAGTTTTCAGTTACTGAATGTTTCCCTTATGGATGTGTTAGCATGGGTTGTAGTATGTTGACTATTGTTTTTGATGCGCAACAAGTAGAGCTGTATGAGAACTCAGTATGTTCTATTTTGATTTATTTTTTATGTTTTACCGGATCGGCTAAGCAAGAATTGCTTATGTTATGACATTTACACATGGAATCTGCATTGGTCAGTTCTATCTAGGTCTTGGTATTGCTAAGATTTAATTGGTCTCTGCTTTTTTCAGGTTTGATGTTAGATTCATGGAAGTTTTGCATACTTTTGCAGCGTGTAATATGATCATGCTAGCGCAAAAGGCAGAGAAATGTCAACGTTGATGTTTTGTAATCCTAGCTGGTTAATAATGTTTGTCATGAAATGATCATAATCTCCTAATGTGAGTTCAATAATTTCTTTTTTTGTTTATTCTAATGGCTCCAAGTTGGGTCCAGGGTATCTAAATTAATTCCCCCCCAGCAATTATATTTCCTGTATGAGGCAGTAAGTGTATCCCTGATTTGAAGCTTCTTACTATCACCAATCAACGAAACTGGAAACATTAGCTTCACCTGTGCGATCTTCGTCTCTTTCTGAACCTGGCTTCATTTTCTAGCAGGTTTTCAAGATTCTGTGTGCATCAAAGGTCCTAGTCCTGCTCTCTTGGGCTAACCAGAGTAATTGCCTTGCCTCTACCAGTATCAAACATATAGTGTAATCTGCAGTATGAATAATTTGCCTTCTCTTAGTAGCATACTTCTATTTCCCAGCTTCCTGCCTTTATGAATTAAGGCTAGACTACTTTTGTTGTGTCGACTGGTTATGTACTGCTTTCCGCAGGTATCTTCCATTGTCGGTGTGTATTCCGCTGAATAATGTTAAGCATACTGCCTGCTAAGACTGCATACACATTGAACTGCTCTACTCCCTCTTGCTAGTAATTACCTGTAGTTAGATCCTTATTCCTCGGACAGAATTTTGTTAGCTCTCAACTAATTCTTTATAAATAATGGTTATTAGTATTCATGAGTATATACTAATTTGGAGAATAATTATTGTTCCTTTGTAACCATCTGTCTTACGTTGAGGCGGCAAGAAGCAGCCTGTCTTTTATGTTGTGTTGTTACTCTGTTTTGCAGACTCAAATAAACAGTGCTCCAGTCACACGAAACCTCAGGTTTGAGTTTAGCAACTCTCGGAGATCAGATGGGGGTGTATCTGCAGATCATGTTGGTTAGCAGTCCGAAACCGTGGGGTTAGTTTGCTTAGTATACTCACTAGTTTCTAGCTTTCTTTGTTATCCTTTTCTTGCCTTTTTTTCTGTACAGTTTGAATGTCTGATACCTTATCTAGTTTTTCTAATTATTTATTATATGCAGTGCAGCGATTTCAAACTGTGAATTTCAGATTCATCAGAGGTTGCCTGATCTCAGCCTAATTTTTTACCACTTGGGAGCGCAATTACTGTTCAGATGCCAATTCTTCAAGGCAAGGCAGATGCACCGGCCAAGCATCAATCAGTTCACTTCCACCAGCATGCTACGTTAGCTCGGCGACTCCTTGTGATCGTCGGCCGGGTGCCTAGGAAATAGTGGCTAAACTCAATGGCGGTGTGATGTTGGGGAAATTTTGGGACAGAAATACACTCAAGCAAGGTGAGTCTGGCAGACAGCGGATAAGTTTCACTTCTGAGTGAGGCTCGAGCCATTGGCTGCAGATGACTGTCACCCCGCACCAGCTGAGCAGGAAAAGCTGGATGGACCGCACCATGCCGGTGTTTCCATTTATGCCAGAGGCACAGCAGGAGGAAAGTTGCAGCCTCTCCTGAGGCTACATCACATTTGCAGAGAAATATGTCACCTCATATTTGGTAACAGTGACAACTTCAGAGACACCTGTTGGTTACCGTGCCAAACAGCGGGCATCCGTGTCATTCTTCGTGGCAAATGCCACCGCAGCGCAGAACGCAGGTCAGGTTTGGAGTTCCCGTGCGCCTATGAGCTGCAGGTTCTTTGCGTGGCTAACTGACCGTAGTAAACACCCGATAGGCTTCAACGGCTTCTAGTGATCAGCTGCCAGAGGTGATGTGGCATTTGCTGCTTGGCTGTGTTGTCGGGGACGCCTGACCGCGATGAGCAGCTGATTCACATGCTGGACGACGCACTTTACGCTGTGGAGGGGTACAAGAGACATGTGGACAGCCATCATGTTTATGTTGCGGTGCATCTGTCTGGCAGCACCACGAATGATGTGATCGTCAATGGCATGGAGGCGTCGGGAGCCATTGCTGTCTGTACCTAGAAAGAACATAATCTTTACATTGTCTTCAGGAACTGAGTTTAGCTTTGACAGATTGTTGTGTAACTGCGCCACTGTTCAACTCTGGCTAGAGCTTGTTGTCTGAACAAGTTGGCAGGAGCATAATCTGCATTCTGCAGCAGAAGATTTGGCAAATAACATGGAAATTCTTATCAATGCATTGTTCTTTGAAGGAAAGTCTAAATATTCAACAAGTTAGTCGCATATGATTGATAAGGAGATGTGGGTCCCTGATTTTTAGTTCCTGGGTCTACGCGCATCCCATATAGATTTTTATTTTACAAATATTAAGAAAATCAACATCTTTTTTTGTGGAGAATATGACTTTGGTAGACTCACATATAATGCTTCCCAAATAAGTGACTTCGATGTTCTTAAACAAATTTGCAACTTCAAAGACCTTGAATAGTAATTATTACATAGGTCTGATTTTGTGATTATTCGGGAAGATCATAGAAGTCATTCCTTCATGAAATGTCCATTTTCAGCTAATTTAGACTGAGTTTCTATCCACATGGATTCTATTCTCAGCCTAAATTTAGACTGAGTTTCTATCCACATGGATGGATATAAGACGATTGCGTTTTGCGTTCGTTCAGTGCCCCTACACGACAGCCACCCACCAACTGGAGTCCAGTCCTTGCAAATGCCACGCATGACGGGCACCCATCCGTGCCCACTCCTCTCCTTCACTATGCTCCTCCACCGCCGATAAACCCTAGGTTGTTCCCCATCGCGTGCGCAACGTTTTGAAGTGGAAGCCTGAGAAGAACGTCCGCACTCACTCCTCTCCTTCAATATGCTCCCCCGCCGCCGATAAAACCTAGGTTGTCGCCCATCGCGAGCATAACGTTTTGAAATGGACGCTTGAGAAGCACGACCACGAGGTCGGCTCCTCCTCGAGGCGTCGCCGCGTGGCTCCGTTCAACATGATGCCTCCGGAGCTGCACCCGTCCCAATCAAGACGTGCCATTGGTAGTAGGTAGGATTACAAAACATCAACATTGACATTTCTCAACTTTTTGAGCTAGCATGGTCACATCTCACATTGCATGCTGCAAACATATGCAGACTTGTATGAATCTAGCATCAGACCAGAAAATCAAGAGAGCAATTAAATATTTAAATCTGTTTTTGAGATAAAATATTTAAATCTTAGCAATGCCAACACCTAGATAGTACCAATCAAGAAGATTGTATGTGCAAATAACATAACATAAACTGAAAAATTGACTCAACTTCAAAATTTAAGAACTTCACATGAATACTGGTAACCATTGCTCATAAAGAATTAGTGTTGAGCTAACAAAATTCTGTCCAAGAGTAATGATCTAACTGTAGGTCGTTACTAAACAAGAGGGGGTAGAGCAGCAGAACGGGAATGCAAGGTTTCTGCTAAACATGTCCTTCAAATAATTAATTCTACTCTACGCCCGAGTGATCAGCATACTGTAAATTAGACACTCTGATTGCTACTGGTAGAGGCAAGGCAACTATTCTAATTAGCCGCGAAAGCAGGATGATGACCTTTGATTTTGCACACAGAATCTTCAAAAGTTGCTAGAGAAAGCAATCTAGTTCACAGAGAGACGAATATCCTACAGACGAGGGCTAAGGTTTTCGATTCCATTGGTTGGTGATGACTGATGAGTAAAAAATGGAACTGGAAGATGGTTAGTTAGATGGTTTATGAACTATAGTGAAATATAACTACGAAGGGCATCACACACATAATTTTGACATGGGGGAGAGGTGAAGAGACATTATTAGTGTCTCATAGAGGAAGATATTAGTCGCTGGCAGGAGCGAGGTGCCTGGACTGCTCCACCACTTGATCACACACCAACTAAATGAAAGTTCTAAAGAGCATAGGGAAATTGAAACTAGATACTCTGGTCATGGTTTGAACTTTGAGCCATTAGAATACTAAAAAAGAGAGTAAGAAATTGTTCAAGTTCCATTAGGAGATTATGATCAATTTTTGGCACAGAATATAAACCAGCTAGGATTACAAAACATCAACATTGACATTTCTCAACTTTCTGAGCTAGCATGGTCACATTACATGTTGCAAACATATGCAGACTTGTATGGATCTAACATCAAACCAGAAAAATAAGAGACCAATTAAATAATTAAATCTTTTTTAGATAAAATATTTAAATCTGAGCAATGCCAACACCTAGATAGTACCAACCAAGAAGATTGTATGTCAAATAACATAACATAAGCTTAGCAATTCAGGTAAAACATGGAGAGAGAAAATCAAAGCTTAGTCAACACATACTACAACCCGTACCAACAGGTCCATACGGGAAACATGCAGCCAGAGACAGTGCTAGATATGGAAATGAGTACAGATCAAACTGAAAACTGAAGTTGTCATTTTCCAAAACAACAATTAATATCTCTATTTGAATATCTGTGAAGATTACTCTTGAGAACGCGGCGGAGCACCTTACCAACGACTTCCCAACATTTTATCAGCGGAACATTAATTCATCAACTTGGAGTTGCCAACCGTATTCCTCCACTCCACCCCGTGGTAGGCGGGACAACAACGGCGCATATGAGAAAAAATGCCTAAACTTCTGGTGCTTAGGCTCAATGTGATATACAACTGAGCTTTGATGATGATCCATATCGTACGCAATCACTTCATTCATCCAATGATCTATAAAGAAGATTATATTGGCGTGTGGGTGTACTGCAATGACTTGAAGGTGAAAGCCGAGCAGATACACCCTATTGGCGTGGTGTGGGAGTACTATATTTGAAGTCTTGTGCAGCAATTTCCAACCCCCCTGATCAATTTCTTCAACACGAAGAAGGTAAATACATATAGTCGAGCCGTATCCACCGTCAGTGTCGATATAGAATAGCTTTCCTGCTGACTTCCCGACCAAACCGGCGAAAGTTGGATAATTGTGTAACGGAAGCTGGACGATCCTCCATTCTAGGCCTTGCGCATCAACTACTGCCAACCCAAACTTATGCACAAGCAGGTGAAGACAGCCGTTGAGGAAAACTCCTCGTTTATTCCGGCACAAGCTGACCTTGTAGTGCCATTGGGTTTTCATGGACACCCACACCCACCTGCAGGTTTTTGAAGAGTAGATCTTGAGTCCTCTGGCAAACAGGGATCGTTCCAGATCAAACTCAAACACATGAAACTCTTGGGTGGACGCATCAGTGTCGAAACCCAGGAAAGGCCGGCAGCAGTCGAGGGGGCCGGCGGCGGCGTAGCCGGAGTGAGGCAGCAGGGTGTACTCACCGGTAGCTGGATTGGAGACCATGTAGCGAAAGTTCCCGGCAAGGGTGCCCGTGTGAATTCTGGTAAGAAGCAACCCATCGCATGAGTCCTCAAAAGTGAAGGAAAAGCCATCCGTGCTGTCAGGCGGCAGCGGCAGCGGCAGGCGCGGGTAGGTCGACCACGGGAAGGCAGACAGGTCGGCGTAGTTGACGCCGGCGAATCCGCAGGGCTCGGCGGGGTTGGCCGTCGTGCCGTCGGAGATGCAGTAGAAGAAGCCGGCCAGGGACTGCGCCGTCTTCTTCCGGTTGACGGGGTCGGCGATGATGCCGCGCCAGGCCGGGCACACGCACTTGCAGATGCGATTTGTAGGGCACGCGAGAGAGGATCTCCGCGATTAGGTCGCAGGTGAGCCTGGACATTGGCTCGTCCATGTCGCGTGTCCGCCGTGAGCGCTGGCTACGGATCTCGGAAGGGGTGGACTGGAATGGGTAGGTGGCGACGGGAGATGGCCGCCGCCGGCCGTCGGCGGCGGGGTGCTCTAGGGCAAGGGATTCGGAGCCGGGCATGAGGTTTTTTTTTTTTTTTTTGTGATGGGCAGGAGGTGGGGGCGGGGGCGGGAATGTAAGGGTTAATTCGATTTCAGACGTGATGAGTTCTAGCATGGTATCAATGAATTAGTCAACATTACCAAACAAGAATGAATAAAAACTTATATGGTCTCCATAGCTCACTTGTCTTATCACACTATAGTATTTATTGGCGGAGTTGAAGATAACGTACTCACTTGTTCACAGCTTGCTTCATGCCTACTAAGTTTGCAGACGCGGTCAACCACACATAACAACTGATCCTCCATCACTGAGTATGTTGTAATCGTGATTTATAGAAACAATGAAAAGTTTTAAAGAACTCAATAGCATTTGACCGAACATGTATCGGGCGTGGTGTCTGTCATGAACAGTGATGGCAAGGAAGTGGAGTGTACCTGGTTGCACACAGATCCGAGGTGGGCGACAACGTCGTACTAGGTGGGAGGCGTGCTACTTGAGGCTGCAGAGGTCCAACAATGCTAGGCAGAAGCCGAAGAAGTAGGCGACAATCGAAAGAGGAGGGTGCGAATGCAGGTCAATGAAAGGGGGGTAGAGGTAGGGGTGGAGTGGACAAAAACTCATCTGAAAGTTGGATTTGAGTGGGTCGGGGGTGTAGCAAGAGTCCTGGTGTTAGTGATTTGCATCAGATTTGTGAAAAAACGGGCATTCAGACCGATTCCACGAACGAATGCAGGACTGCGTTGGATGATAAAGCAAGTCCTAACAACACATTTCAAACGGTTGCAGAAGGTTTGAAGGTCGGCGTTAAAGATGCCCTAACATTAACAAGTGTTCAAGTTTTTTGTGTGTGTGTAACAAGCATTCAACTTATTTACAACCTTTCTTACACGTCAAAGAATTGCGTTTAACTCTTAGCTATCGACTCACATTTTATTTCAGATGCAGATTTTTGCATATTATTACAAATCATTTCAGAATGGACTTCGATGATTATTCGAGGCAGCAGCAGAACTGGTAGAGTGGAGGCACGCACTGCCCTCCTTTGGGGTAGCCCCCGGGCGACTTGCACCAATTGTCGCAGTCCGGTATGTCCTCGCATTTTCCCTGGCACACATACTTGCTCTCTCCTGCACGCATACGTCCATATCCACAATGTCACTAAACTGATTCTAAGACACCAGCTGATTCAGTTCCAAGATGAATCATAAGTGGTGTAGCAAATTTATGCAACAACAAAAACCAATATCTGTAGAATCAGAGGAAGCAAGGAAGATCCGGCGCTAATCTTAGATAGGAATTGGAGACTTTCAGTTGAGGGGTAGAGAGTGAAAGAGGCATGGATCGACACACATACCTGGGGTGAGAAGGAGGGAAGAACTGGCCAGCGCGATGACGATGATCTTGAAGATGACAGAGAGGAAAGTTGCAGCCATCTTCAAGATGACGAGGTATGATCTTTTTTTTTTTTGAGGAAGACGAGGTATGATCTTGAGTAGTACTATATGCTGATGCATCTCAGGAATCCTATCTCAGCATGTTTATATAGACCGGGCATTAAATAGCATAAGAGGGCAGTGAAGAAGATATGTTTGAAATTATTAACTGCTTCACTCCTTTGTTTGGCATCATTTTCATGTATTTATTGGATCCGGTGAAGAAGATATGGACTTGATCAATACCTGAAGGCTGTAAAATTGGACTACTGTCACTTTTTACTAGTAATTCACGTGCGTGCGTGTGTTTTGTGACAGACTGGGAGCTTTTTGATAGCGGGTTGCTTTCCAAAGATTGAGTGGGATATCCGAAAGGGAGCGGGTCGAATATTTGTCCACAAACTATATATAATGATACGAAAAAGGAATTTTACAAAAATAAAATCAGAAAATACTAATATAGTGCGAAAATCACACTGAAGAAAAAACTACGGGTGCCAAGGAGCGCAGGCGATCAAAACAGTCACAAGAAAACAAGCAAACATAAACTACCTCTTATCTTCTTGTGCCCCAAAACAAACAACTATGCTTATGACACATCTCCAACCCTTCCTTCCAATTTCCTTAACTTTCAGGAGTTCGGGGTTAGAACTTAGAAGCCGGCAGAAAAGGCACCAAAAAGAACTGAACTGGCACTGGACAGCAGCCGGTAGCAGCACTACCGTCTACCGAACTCATTTTAGCTTTTAGATAAAGCTTTATATAATATTTATCCTGATGAACCTTAGAAAACAATGGATAAAATGAGATATATCTCTCCATTGTCTAATCTTAACAAAGGGGTCTCTAGGTTTATTTTGGATTAAAATCTACATGATGTAGAGGTTCAGGTACGACTACTAGATCCTATTAGATATTTCTGTATCTATTTCTTATGAAATTAAATATATATAGATATATATCCTCCATACAACATCTTCTCAGTGACTTTTAGAAAACCATATTACTTGAAGCACCATCATAATAAATAATAAATATAGGACCATAATTATATTTTTGGTTATTTCAAGACAAAAGATGGTATTTTCCCTATGAGGAAGTGAAACGGAAGGAGTTCATTAATGTTATTATTACTAAGAAGAAAACAAAGAACATGAATTTATAGTACAAAAAAGGTCTTTCCTTTATTTTCTAACTATTTAGAAGAATACAGTCTTGTAGTTTTCCTTTGCTCCACAAAAAAATCGATTCGATAGTGACATTGAAAGTTTGAAACCATTGAAGAAGCTATGCAAGGAGTGACACTGAAACCATTGTAGAATGTGATAACAGTATGAATAAACTGCATACCCGCAAAAATTTTATTTTTCCTACTCATAGAGAACCATAGAGCACACACCACCAATATGGATAAACTTATCTAAAGACTAGTTAACATTGACATCAACGAAGCAACACCTATTGTTGGCCATCATTTTACTACACGCTCCTGATGTTTTATCTAGCTTGAGTTATGTGTTAGTGCTAATATTTCACGGTGAATCAAATAGGAATTCAGTTTTAAAGTTGAGCTATCCCTTTATTTTATACATAAAAAACATAAATAATCTATCCACAAAAATTCTCAATATATATCATTCGTTCACTATAAAATCATTAACTATTTCTACAATTTCACGTGACTAAAATAAAAATGAAAGAAAAAGGTCAAAGGAAAATTAATTGAAGAAAATTTCAAGTCTACCAAGTCCATTTTTAATGTATTCTCACCAAAATGATCTCTTATAAATGGACGCCCATACAAAATATAACTAATATTTCAAAATATAATTCACACAATTTTACCAAGACTTTTCTGTTACTAAAAATCAGCTGCACATTTTTTTTAAACAAGTTGTACCACTTCATGTTTTAATACAACATTATAAATGCACAATTATAATATTTCAAATACAATTGTAATGCTGTATTAAGTAAATGCCACATTTTTGTTTACAATGAGAACCATAGTAACCTAATACAACATTATAATTGCATAATTAATATAACAACGTATAAAGATGATGCCCACACATTAAATATTTTTGATGAAAAAAATCAAACATACCTAAAACAAAACTATGTTTGTAAAAGGCATATATGTGGATGTGATCACATTTGAATCCAACAGATCAGTCCGGTACCAGCAGTTTCTTAATGTGGCAATGTTGTCTTGGATCAAACTCTTGGTCGCTGCATTCGCCAATCCAATGGTCTGCAATTATATGTTTTAACCTCGTCACTTCACATTTCTACCCAGTGTCGCATTTGTTGTATCTATTCACATGTTGAACGATGTACATTTCCACAAATCATCTACACATGCGAGAAGATTGAACATAATGAACAGAAGATTTAATTTGCTTCGTCGCTGCCTAATTCAACTTCCGTCGTTCTCTTTCTTATTATTTAATCTCTGCAAATAAGATTTGTCTATTATTAAACTTAGTAAAGTTTGACCAATTTTATAGAAAAAAACTACAAAAGTTCAAATATGGAATTAATACCATTAGATGCGTCATAAAGTTAAATTTTATATATACTCCATTTGTTTCAAAATAGATGTCTTAGTCTTAATACAACTTTGTACTAGAGCTAGTATAAAGTTGAGACGGTTATTTTGAAACGAAGGGAGTATTGTATAACTTTGATGTTATAGATATTGATGATTTTTAATATAAATATGATTAAAATTTATAAAATTTGACTTCAAACAAATTTTACATGTGAAGTAAAAGGAAATGAAGGAAGTGCGATGGCATCAGAACATACGAGTTTTTCCTCACACCCTATATAGTAAAAAATACAGCAACTACAGACCCCAAGTCAACTATTAGCGGACGAGATTCTAGGAGCACGTACGCTCAGGCTCCAAAATGCTGTGTCCCAAAATAATGGGTTATAATTCGCTAAATGCTAATATAGCTCGGGCTCTAGTAGCCCTTTATTTTCGAAAAAACAAAAATAATAGAAGTACTTAAATGTTTTAAAAAAATTCAATTTTTTTTCATGATAACATATATGTATCCCGCATGAACGTGTCAAGTTTCGTTCGGGAATATTGTAATATGCAGGCTGCATAAAAAATAAAATTTTGGCCCAAAAACAATTTTTTTTGGCCAATTTAAAAAGCAATAATTTGTTTTTTTGTGCAGCATGCATATTACAATATTTTCAAACGAAAATTTACATGTTCATGCGGAATACATATATGTTCTCACGAATTTTTTTTTGAAACATTTAAACATTTGTTCTGATTTTTTCAAAATAAAGAGCTACATAGAACCCGAGCTACATTAGTTCGCTCCCGTTATAATTGCGCTATAATTGTTTGAGCAGGGCGCTGCTATTTCGCATATCCGTTATTTAAAATTATGCTTTAAACCTTAACTTTTTTTTTTGTGAGAAAACTTTTGATCTATCCATCTTCAAACATGGTAGTACAAAAAGATCTAAAAATAATAAAAATTACATCCAGGTCCGTAGACTACTTAGCAACAACTACAAGAACTGAAGCAAGCCGAAGGCGCGCCGTTGTCATCACTCCTTCCTTGCCGGAGCTGGGTGAAACTTGTTGTAGTAGAGAGTCAGAAACTCATCGTGCTAAAACCCCATAAGACCAGCGCATCAGAACAACAACCGTCGCCGTTGAAGAGTAGAGTAGATCGAAAGGATCCAACCTGAAGACACACAAACGTAGATGAACTACAATAAGATCCGAGCAAATCCATCAAAAACGGATCGTCGAAGATACACCTCCACACGTCCATCGACGATACTAGACGCACCATCAAGATGAAGGCTAGACGGAAATACCTTTATTTTATCTTCAAAAAGCCGCCGCCATCTCATATTCCTGAGCAGAGACACAAACCCTAACCCTCCAATGGCAAAAACGGCGATCCACCGACTATTAAACTCTCGACCTCAACGGCATACTTTCTGAGTTAAAAAAAATCCGGCATACTTTGTCATCTTGACTGGAGAAGAACATGGTAGACAGAGGACAGAGGTAGCTGAAGATGCTATGCATGGTGGCCAAATTGCACCTCGTGCCGACCAGAAGATCAAACCGGGCTGGCTCAACTAGATTTATTTTACGGCTGATGTAGAAGAATATGCCCATACATTTCTTCTCGTTTCATTGCTCCTCATTATATGTAGCCTTTTTCAGTCTGAAATCTGAACCATCATTCGATTAGTTATAACTTTTACCAGCTGGTCGCTGTGAAAACTTTTTTGCGGGTGAGGTTCTGCTGGAAAACTTTGTGTGGGTGAGAAGGCGCTGCAATCCCCGGCGCGGCGAAGCGCATCTGTCACACTAGCTAGTATAGTAAGTTCATTGGAGTTTTTCAGGAGACTAGTATACATATATATACTACTCCCTCCGACCCATATTAATGGACACACACTTAGTATAACTTTGTATTAGAGTTGTACTAAGTATGTGCCTATTAATATGGGTCGGAGGTAGTACTACAATGGTCCCAGTTTCCATTTCCCGCACTCTTATTAGGAGTGGCTACTCGGATCAGTAAACTAGAGTAATCAGTTATCGATTAATTTCATGTAGTACTGTACGTGCTAACGTGCGTGTTGTCTAGCAGCAGATGGAGCTTGTCGGAAATCGTTTAAGTAATTAGCTCTCTAACAAGCCTTGATCTGGCACCAGTCTGTTTGGCGTAAAATAAAAAACCACGCAGGTGGCAGGTCGATCGGCAGCTCACCATCCAAACGCCTCCAAGCGTTTGCGAGATCACCCCGACACTATAAATACGTACGTACTTCCTTCGTCTACCACCACCCTACTATATCCCATCCTTCTAGCACCTGCCTACGCTCTCACAATGGCTGCCATTAAGATTGTGGCACTTAGCTTTGTTGTGCTATTGAGCATTGGGATTGGGTTAGCCAGCGCCGCGAGGGTATCTAGATACTCCAGCTCCACGGGGACGAGGACGGACTCGGGCGGGAAGAAGGGCGGCGGGGCGGTGAACGGCAGCGGTGGAGGAGCCGGGAGTGGCGGTGGTTCCGGTGCAAGTGCTGCCGGCGGCGGTGGTGGGGGTGGTGCGTCGCAGCAAGACAGCACTAGGTTTGACGCTGGGTCCAGCGCTGAGTCGACCTCTAGCCAAATGAGCAATGGTGGAGGTCCTAGCGCAGGGGCTAATGGTGGTGGCGGTGGCAGTGGCGGTGAAGAGGCAGAAGTCGATGGTGGCGGTGGACAGGCAAAGGTCGCTGGTGGCGGCGGAGGTGGCGGTGACGGTGGCTCTGTGTGATAGATCTATAATGGAACCTAAACTTTCCATATTCACCTTTTCCTTTGAGTTGTATTTCAAATCATGGTGGTATGATCTTTTAAAACCATGGTGGTATCATCTTTGAACCTGGCCTTTTAGTTCGTGGCCTTTATTGTTAAGGAACAATTGGTAAATGACCCAGCTATAATAAAACATCTATATGTGTGCATTTTGTTTTCTACAGATTCCTGCGTTCCAGACTAGACAATGTTTTATTTATCAAATCACGCATTGTGTGCATTTTGTTTACAAGGGGTTCTAATTCCTAAGGACTACTGCAGCTAATCAGTTATAGCTTACACCAATGATTTAAGAATAGAGATTGTAAAGATGCAAATTGTGCTGATCTTAGATTCACAAAAATAGATGTGAATGGAAGGTTTGAGAGGCAAACATACCTCATGAGAAAAGGAGGGCAGCACAAACTACAGCAATGACAAGAGTGAAAAGTTGCCGCCATCTCAATGTCTTCTAGTTGGGTCTCTTGAAATTAAGCAGAAGTGTTCTTTGTATATGCTGCCCTGCTGGTATCTCATCTCCACATGTTTATATAGGCAGTGTGCATTAAAGAGCACAAGATCGGGTTAACCAAAATTATATATGCTGTTAATTGGTAAAATCCTTTTTGAGAAGAAAAATCTATCAGATTAAATGCAAGATATGCTAGAGATTTACAACGGTACAATGCCTTCCCATCATGGCCTTATTGTACTGGAGGGTATACTGGTGCTTTTACAGAAATGTAAATCAGGGATAGATACGCTGTTAACTGGGAAAATGCTTTTGAGAAGAAAAACTATCAGATTAAATGTAGAAGATATGCTAGTGATATTAAAGCAGTACAATGTCTTCCCATTGTGGCTTTATTGTACTGCAAGATATAACGGTGCTTTTACGGCTGCACAAAGCAGCTCTGCTGCAATGTAAATCCAGATCCTTGATTGTTCTTGGAAAATGCTACGTGCATGTGTACAGCAAGAAATGAACAAATTCATATATTGATCACAAAAGGCATCACAATCTATTTACAGCCAAACTTTCCTGGAATAAAATGCAGTTCCATACGACCATACTAGCATTAGAGAAGGCTGTACAGAGGTTAGTTGAGGTTCCAATGCCTCGCCAGTTCCTTTCTCAAATTTCACATCAGCTAGAAAGATGAGAAGAGCAGAAGGCTACCCAAGGATACTGTTTGCCATTGCCAAATCTTGTTGCTTCTGTAATCTTTGGTACTTTTGGAGGAACACCTTTGATCTTATATCAGCCTGGGATAAGGATTGACAATTAGTAGTTTAGTACACAGAAATAACTGTTGATCTGTGGAAACGTGTGATGTGCTTTTCTTGAAATTCAACCTGGCGTGTGGGCTCTGGAACACGATATTTACAGCAGTACTTCACTATCCCAGTGGCAGAGTCGAGCGAAATGCGATGACCAACTGAGATGTAGATTGGCCTCGATGAACCAGGGCAGGAACACATTGCCTAGGACAATTCATTTGAGTTCATGCGCAACATACATTTCATTAACAGGAAGTATATGAAAAAAGGAAACCCGTCACACGTTGAGCAATATACATAATGCAATTTTTTTGGTGTAATAAAGAGTCTCTTACCGCTCCCCATGTCGTCCCAGACTTCCCAGTTAATGAAATACATTCGTTATTGCAGTTTCCTTTTGCTTCAAGCTGTCTTCTGACTTCAGATTGGTCAAGACCATCCACATGGTGCAACTGGGGCATTGAAAACACTGAAGGTTTAGTCTTGCCTAAAAGGAGAACCTTCGGGAGAAAAGCTTGAGACACTACAACAAAATACTTGCAACAGAAGTAAAATTAACCTACATTTTTTCCAACTCCGATGGTTGGCAGGTCTGCAAGGACACCGAGATGACATGCTAAACCAAAACCTGCTGAACATATATTTATTACAGGATGACCCATTCACACATACTCACTACAACTAATGCAGCTTACCACAAATATGCATAACCTAACAAGATGTATTGTATCACCAGGATTATATGCTAAGGGCTCCAGGGATTAGAAATTTACTCATTATTTCATAAGCACAGTAATCACCTTAGCCTTAGCCTTATGAACTAAGATTAATAAAAGAACAAAAATCCAATAACACCTCGTACATAGGATATGATTCTAGAACCTAATTTGCTATCCGCGCCATGCTATTTACTTGAGAACTGTAAAGAATACATAAGTGTGACTGTAATTGGTCTGTTACCTCGTGGATGGAGTAAACCATTTCCATCAACCATGAGTAACTGCCAAAGCAGAACAATAAACCTTAGAAAATGTAGTGGAAAGACAAATAATTACTGATATTACATGTTGAATTATATCAATACTACTGTGACATCTAAAATGTAAATTCACATGAGATTTTAATACAAAAGGGTCAATTCTCGTGGAGACTAAATGTCTGCACAGTACTGTACTTTACTACTTTTGTTCTAATCATGCAGGCACAGCCAACAGTAAATAAGGCACACAACGCCATGAGTTACTTCAGAATATATTCTCAGTAATCCTATTTTGCAGGACAGAGAATCATTTGATATAGTCCCTATTCCCTTATGCGGAGCTTCAACATTTTGGCAAGTGATGTCATCTAACTGAGACATGCTTGCAGAATTTTTATTCTACTGAAGTTGTTGTTTGCTAACAGAAATTCTATAGAGAACATCAATGTTTTAAATTGGTGTTACTCACCAAATACAGAGCACCAGATCTAAGATTAGCACAGTTGCAAGCACCACGAAGGATAATTTTACCTGAGGGTAGAAATGATGAGCGTTGACCTTCATCTTCTCCAGTAGTTGTAGAAGAATGGGAGCCTGCACCGGTGGATGGTTTTCTTACATAAGATACATGCTGGTACATAAATAGAATGTGTACCAGAAAGATAAATTCTCACAGATGTTTACAAGCAAACAAGGAAGCAAGTCAATCACGATTATCTCTCCTATGTTCTATGATAACTAGACGTCGCCTTAACAACACTGGAGTCACCTCTGGCACTAGAGATAACAACAAGCTGCAAGGCATGTCAAGTAACAAATAATACTGATTGTAATGTACAAAATCAGATATGTCTGGCTCTTGAGAGAACAGAAACGTTTGGGCCCGTTTTGCACATTTTTAGTAACTACTGTCCTCCAAAACATAATAAATCATGTGCCAAACTGATGCAAGTAAGAAAAGCTTGTTCACATATTCAACTTTAGTCCAAGAATTTTTATTATATTTTACTTATTTGTTTACTGTCAAAGCAGATAAAAATGTTGAGGTCCCTAAACTGAAGTACATACAAAGTGTCTGTCTACCACAGATGAAACTGCACGCGTCCACAATTTTCTTGGTCCGACTATCTCATGAAAGGAAGAGGATAGATATGATGAGCAATACCTCTCTGAAAGCAAGGAAACCAGGAATGTAGGGCACTTGCATTCGCACGACATCGAACTCCTCATGGACGATTTCCAAAGTATCAGCATCCAGAACCACCACTGCGGCACACGCCGTAGAAGGGTCCTCTTTCAGGAAGCTAATGTCAACCCCACCTATGTACCTCAGTTTGCCCCTGCCATCATCATCGCTCCGGTCTGAGTTGCTCGAGCTCGCGCAAGGTGAAGACCACTCGAAATCGTCTTCCAGAACGAGCCTGCCCTTGAGCGCATCCTGCGTTCTGCGTCACTAGACAACCAGCAAAGGACATGAATCGAATCCCCCTTTTTCCGAACCTAGGAGGAATCAAAGGGATGAATGGATTGGCACTGGCGAAGGCATACAGACCTCTCCCATTCTTGCTTCTGCAGATCCAGATCGCAGCCATCTCCTTCTCCGTCCATTCTCCTGCTCGCACAGTGGTCCGGAGCTCTCGGAGGAAGACCTAGAAATCTGGCGTTGGATTGGCGGATTGGGTACAGGTGCTGCGTGCTGGTTGAGTACAGTGGCTGCCGATTGATTAGGCTCGGGGGGTAAAACGCGCCGCGACTCTCACCTGTCTGTCACGGCGGTGGATGCCGGCGACGAGCTTTTCCTCTCTGGAACACGCCGACGACTCTGCCTCTCTGCCTGCTCTCGGTGCCTTCTTTGCTTTGCTTGGGCTTTGGGCTGATAACGGTGGTTCCTGGGCTTTGTTTATCTAGATGCTTCTCTTATCGGCTTTTTTAATTGTAGAGTACTCGTTCGCAGCCCGGTCCAACGAATGGTGACACGTGTCGCGCTCACAGCGTTTTTTTGGGATTTTTTTGTGTGTACGTGTTTTTGATGTTTTAAATTAATTTTTTCGATGGTTTTTTTTTACTTTCCCGGTTTTCACATGTTTTTTCTATACGTTTTGAAAAAAAACATTATTTTTTTCAAAAAAATAGAGGCACGACCTTGCCTCCGTGGGAGGCACAAGTCGTCGTGCCTCAAAAAAGTGCCTCGTGCCTCCGCGAGAGGAACTATAATGATAATGTTTTTTTTAGTTCCCTTGTGATGATAATGTTGCTCTGATTAAACACTAGGAGAAAGAGGATAGGACAACGAACTGCATTCTATAGATCAGTTGTAAGAATGTATATCCTCCAAAAAAAGATGCAAGAATCTAGTTAGTCTAAAAAAAACTTTTTCAAAAATAAAAGTTGGTCTTAAAAAAACATGCAAGAATCTAGTGATCACTGCTCTTGTTATTTATTTGATTATCAGAATTGCTCTGCGTACGATGAAAACATGTACGATTTTCATACTACACCATCCCAAACATCTAGCGAATGCAATGGACGGCTGCTATGCCAAGTCGTACTCAAATCGTACAAAAAAGATTGTACATGTAGCAGGGCTCTTTGATTATTATTCTATTATAAGAAATGATTATGATTCACTATCTGCTATGATATTACCAATCGGTTTATTTTGCTAAACAACAGTTCATAAGCCAGCTTTCTTCTTTCTGAGCAATCTGCTTATGGTTATCCAGAGAGCGCCACAGGAACACATCAAAGATGAACACAGCTTCACACCATCGGTGACCACTATATTGCTCTTTCTTCAATATGAAGGGGCGTAGCAACAGGAAGCAACAGGCGTCTTTATGTCGTAGCAGCGCGAACGATTTCACAACAAACAACATATACAGAAACCTTTGTCTCGCAAAACTATACAAAATGTCAGAACCAGTCGTAGAAAAACACTCCTACTAAAAACGATCATATCTGAAAGCTCAATACCACAAGGGATGTTTCCCGCTTTAAATTTCATGTCACCAAAAAGAAACATCACGAACAACTATGTTCAGCTTTCATGTTTCGTTCTTTGCGGAAAGCACCGTAATTTCATATAAACACGCGATATATATACATCCAATTAGAGTTGCTAGAGATTAAATGGAACTTCCTTCAAGGGTTTCTTAGCTACTGATCTCCTTGCTGTCAACCGCAATCTCCAGAAGGCTCTGAACAGGCTGCCTGCATATGGGGCATTTGTTGTTCTGGAACCTTAACGTCTGAGCACACTCCCTGCACAGGCACTGCAAAATAGCAAAATGCAGGGTTTTTCAGTTTCACTGGTTTCATGATGATGGATCAACAAAATTTGGTTTATTTTCATCTGCCCGTAACATATGAAACAGTACTGTAGGGACTATCAGCTGGATGTACGAAAAATGGAAAAAGAAGAGGTGAGCACACAATTCTAAGTACATAAGGTTCTTGTCTTGGCTTCAAGCTAGTGGCCAGTTTGCAGTTGATATACTGTGCCATGCTGCACTCCCATCTATGCCCATATGGGCCATATCTGTAGTAATTTTGAAGATTTTGCAGTGTTTCAAACTATGTTACATATACAAAACAAAATATTTTGTTATTCACCATTTCGTGGCCTAGGTAAGTAGTAGTTCTTCCATCTGTGGGTGATTACAAATGAGGCATGATGTGCTCTAAAGCTTTTCCTATTCATCTGTCAGGAAAGAATGGAAGCAACACACTGATGTATCTTTGCCACAATAGCAATTAGCAAGCATTGAAGAAAGTAGAAAGAAATAGGGATGGGTATTACAAGTGTCTGAATAAACAGTGACACTTGGTAAATTTTCGTGATAAGAAACGAATAGTTTATTTCGATGCGTGCTGGGTATTACAAGTGACTGGCTAAACAGCGACACTTGGTAAACTTTCGTGATAAGAAACGAATAGTTTATTTCGATGCGTGCTAACCAGATTACCGGGCGCATTGCAAAAGCAATTGTGGGCGCTTTTTAATGTTAATTAAATATGCAATGATGAACAATTGAACATGCATACAAAAAATCAATACCGAAAAAGAAAATTCCAAATGAAATACGAGTAAGAACCAAGAACTCTAAAAAACTTGATACTAACTCCGTTAAAAAAAATAGATGGTGTTGTGACATGACCTCCAGCAATCATCTTTCATCATTGCTTTTTGTATATGTTAGAAGATAAGAGTAAAATGTTATATTATGACAGTGTTACTCAGCAAATATAATATTACCTCCGACCCATATTAATGTACTCAACTTTGTCTAGATTCGTATGTATCTAGTTAAGTATTTAGACTAGATGCATATGTATCTAGACAAACTTAAGTACATTAATATGGATCGGAGGGAGTACTAACATTATTTTCACCTTGCCAAATGAACTTTTAAATTTTTATATAGTACTCACTCCATCTCAAAATAAGTATCGCTGATTTAGTACACCTTTAGTACAAAGTTGTACTAAGTGAGCGACACTTATTTTGGGATGGAGGGAGTAGTATTAACGGTTAGAACTTTTTACAACACATTTTCTAGGATCATGCATTTATGGATGAGGGTAATATAACTAATCTTGCCAGGCCTATTACCATCATAACTATCTTTAACAAGATAGGGTTATCAATTTTTACATTTAAATTCAAGTTTCAACAGCCATAAGCCTTAGATATGCATCTATACATCTAAAGAACATTTAGTAGGAAAGGATAACCTACCATATGCCTGCATGGAAGAACAGTTGTATCCCTTGGTTCTGTAAGACAAACCACACATTCTTTCCCAGAATCATCCTCATTAACATTTCTGTCTGCTGTTTTCCTGTCCCCAATACCGTATATCTCCTGCAAGACATATCTAGTTCTGTTTACCCACAGTATCTGCTGCACAACGTTAATCCCATATTCAGCACTGTCTTTCTTAACAAATACAGCAAATTTATCCAAAGACTTCGAGTCTTCAGCATCATGTCCCCTTTCTAATTCTTGGTTGCTTGAGACATCCACTTCCACTTTGAATGCGACAGGAAATACACCATCCTCCCCAACCTTAGTTAGCTCAGATTCCTTAAACATTGAGAGATCGATTCCAGTTCCACTTGGTTGCCTGAACTCCTGACCATGACCTTCCTTAAAAGTAACCCTGACAGGTTTGAGCAAATTTTCCTTTGTGCTCTTCAGTATACCATCATCGCCTTCTTGTGCAAAGAAGCAAACTGATATGCTGTTTGAGAGGATCAGAAATTAAGTATCAGTATCTAAATAAAAATAACGTCCCAGTATTGTCAAAAGATGAAAGAAGTAGGGGCGCTCACAAGACAGCTACAAAGCATGAGACACTACTCACAATGCAAGAACTTAAGGGCATAAAATGGGATAGCCTAACCTCAGAACTGGACAAAGCCAGACCGCATTTGGAGAATCTCAATAAGTGTGGCTTTGCCATGGTAAAATACAAAAGGAAGCACACACCCCAAGACCATTGAAGCTCCACTGAGCCTCATGTACCCTGAGTTTTTCACTTTCCCACCCAGATGAATATGATCAAGTTCAGAATCCCATACCTAGACCTGACTTGGCTACTTCCTTCCAACATTCAATTTTCCATAAGTGCACCCTAAATCTGTTTCTATAGGTTACTGCTCCCTGTTACTCGGAACTAAATCTAAAGCATTCAAACAATGGACACCGAATGCCCCAGTTTATTTAAAATTCAGAATGAAACAAATACCAAACGCATTATATGGCTCCAACAAGATCTGAAAGTACCATACGGCTCCAACAAAATATGCCCATGACGAGCTCCCCGGCAGAAATTCTACATCGACAATCTAATATCATCATGGTACAAAGAGCCCAATGATCGGCCACAAGGGTCCACAACGACACTACATCCACCTACTCAGCAAACCAAAGAGGAATACAAGGGGGGGCCTGACCTTCCGGGGGCGTCGGCGTCGAAGGAGAAGGCGAGCAGGTGGCGGCCGTCGTCTTCGCGCTCCAGCCGCAGGGTATGCCCCTTGACGTTGACGCCGGCGTCCACCGCCACGGCCCTTTGCCGGTCCACCTGCGTGGGGAACGGCACCGGGGGCGGCGCGGCGGCCCCCGGGGGGCAAGGCGGGTACCGGTGGTAGTACGGCGGAGGGAACCCGTGCAGATGAGGCGGCCGCGGCGGCAGATTGGGGCCGCTGCTGCTCCCGGCGTTGCCCATCGGCTCGTCGCCGTCGCCTTCGTGCTGCGATTTAGGTTTTTGCTTGACTTGTCGTCAGTCGAGTGTTGTTGGGGGAAGACTGCGACTTTGTTTGGTTCGGCAGAGTTGTTATGTGCTAAGTACCATAATCACATTTGTATTGAAAACTTGGAATTGTGATATGTAAAATGAAAATGAATTAGAATCATCAAATTTTTTTCTTCATATTTTCTTCAAAAAGTTATGTACATGACTCAGATCAATTATAAAGAGGATGAGATGGGGACACTCTATCCATATCTTTTTCATACGCTTCCCAACGATACAAATCACCACATGATGCTTTTGTTTGGTTTGAAAAGACTCAATCCCTTGGTGGAACTAATCCACACATGAATTAAGTTGATCGCATCAAAATTCTTTTGATATTCCTGCCGATTGGTGGTGGATTTGTTCCACGTCTCTTTGCCGATTCTATTTTACCCGATAGATTCAAGCGGAACTTGGTGTAATAACCCGCAGAATACCCACGTTTGAGCTAAACCAAATATACCATGAAAAAAGATGAGGTGGGGAGTTTCTATCCATGCCAACACCGCTGACATCGTGTTGTTGTCGCCAATCGAAAGACAAATCCTAAAACTATTTCTACCCTCACCATGAACCCCGGACACTCAGATCCAGAGTTCCCCCAAGAACCGTGACGCGTGAAAATTAAGAGAATATCTAATAACTAATGTGTTGACAATGTTTACAACTTATCAAATGTTTGATGACCCTAACACAAATACTATATATCTAGAGTGTCACAAATATATAATCTAATCTTTCCAAATATATATAAACTAAATATGATCATATGACAAATAAGATAAAACTTTATGTGATAATCTGAAGAGTTAATATATATATAGTATGTTGAAATGACCATTAAAATCAGCCATAAAAATTCCGCAAGTCCGTGAAAATCCGTTGGTGTTTGGATGGATGAAAGAAAATCGGGGTTACCCAACATGCTCAGGATGCGCCAGCTGTAGTTCTGCAGAGCCACCGCTCTCCCAATCTTGACAAAATGTCTGGTGTTTTTTTAAGGTGCTTAATTAAGCAAAAGTATATCTTTTCTTTTGAGATGGCAAAAGTTATATCTTTGGACCCATTATAAATTGTCGTGTTTGCCTTTATGATGGCGAGCAAACAAACGGTGGTTTTGATGATTTTTCTTGTGGACTTAGATGTTCTTTTGAGATTTCACATGAGCATTCCTGTAAATTGGGAACAAATTTTCAAGATCTAGATAATTTTCCTTGCGCTCATTTTATCTAATTAATACAATCTATATATTAGTATAAAAAATATGGCATTTCATGACTAAGATGTGCTGGTACTTATTTAGATTAGACTATATCCAATGCATATTAATTGCAAATATCTTATTTTCATCACACCTATACTAGTCATTTAAAAAAATCTTATACACGATGTTGCGCGTGTAATTTATAGCATATCCTTTTTGTGAAAGGTATATATAGCATATCTTGACATGTCAATCCATATCCTTTATCGGGTCATATCAATTTAAATTGTACTATAATATCATCTGAACCATTAAAGCACACATGCTACAAATAGCGTCATGAGGTTCTTGGTGGATCGCACAAACATCCAAGAAACCACACTATGAAGATCGTTCTCCTCCTTCTCGTCCTTTCATCCGTCAGCTTGGTTGTCGTCGCCCGGAAGGCATGCACCGGCGTGCCGTACAACGGCGCTGTGGCGACCTGCTACCATGCTTCTGGTACAAAGTTAATCTACGACCTTTGCATCCAAACAATGAAGGAGGGCGGCATCGACCTATCTCCTTCACACAAAGAAGAAACCACCATGTACGCCATCCTCACGGTAAGTGCCGCCGTAGCATCCTCGACCAAAACAACAAACACGCTGACCAATCAGCTCCAGAACAACGGATCACTCTCCGACCCAGAAAGGGCAGCCTACGGGGAGTGCCTTAACGACTACGTCGCGGCGTTGAACTCCCTCTACCACCCCCTCAATGTGATGCTACCGAACTGCTTCTTTGCGGGGATCGCCGACGACTATGTGTGCGGGTTGAACAACCTAGAGAGTTGCAGGGACCGGTTCCTAGGGCCATTGATGAACACGTCGCCGTTGTACCCCTTGGTTATGGCTGATCGAAGCAAGGTCTTGTTAGCTTTCTCTCTTGGCAAGTTGTTATTATGAGTATCATAAGATACAACAACAACATGTAGATCAAAGAGTGATCAATAAAAACAGGGTTTGTCTACACAATTTTACATGTGTGTATCTACTGCTTTGTGTAGCCTCTATTGCTTTGCATCTCAGGTTGTTGGTGGGCGAAACCCGATAGTAAATATATGTCACCCTGGGTTAATCACGAGGACCAACGATGAGAACATTTGGAGGTTGAGTGTGATACTCTGCGACTCTCCTCTTCGTTACAACATCAGAGTTTGTAGCCAGTCCTTAAACTCTTTCATAGACTTCAGTCCAATGATTTTAGAAGTCGGAGCCAGTCCTTACTCGAGAGAATGTTGTACTGGGAGCAACAGGGATAACAGAGAAATGGAAGAGATTCCCAACTATTGATAACGAAGGTAGAATTTATTGCAAAAAACAACAACATGTGATGAAATGAGGGAAAGTGGAAAACGTGATCATGATACTCCCTTCAGTCCTTTTTACAACTTTACCATACAATGCTTTCATCACCCAAATAATATAGTAAATGATTACGTATTAGTTGAAGAGTTGATTTCACAAAAGATGTGGGATGACATGTGAAGTCCTTGCAGGGGTGGCACTTCTTCTTTGAGTTTGTCTTCTCGGCTCCAATCCTCCTTGAATCCATTCATTTGGCCGCGGTCAATGGAGCTCCAACATAATTTCTACTGCCTATTTAGGGTGGCAAGGATATGGTTTCTCGTCGTGCGTACGTGATGGCAGGAATTCAGATTGACTCAAGGTTTATCGGAGGTGACTGCAGCTCCACGATGTTAGTCGTAGAGGGCACATGTATGAAAATTTTTTGACTATCATTGGTAAGGTCAAGCCGGCTTTGGTAAGGAGAAACGACAACACTGCGTTAATTGCTCGTTCTGCCATTGTAATTGGCACTCGAAGGTGTAGGGACCTTGATACCATTTTTATTATGTTCAGGGTGTTTTGTACTAGTGAACTTGTATACTAGATTTATGCTCATTTCCCAAATAAATTAATAATAATGGATGAGTTGATCGCGCAAAATATATCGACTGACATGTCAAGATATGATGAACCTCCTAATTTTAAAAAGATATGGACTGTAATATCGCTAATTAAAAAAAGATGTGGTCTGACATGTTTTTTTATAGAAAGACTGTAAGGAACCCACACAGTTTAATAGGTGCAACAAACCACAAATTGCAAATACCGTGCCTTGCGCGCCACTAGGCTATGCCTTAGTCAATATATGGTTGAGCTCTTTTTTCGTGGGGTAATATGTTGGAGCTCCTAATGTCCTGATACGTCAAGATATGTTTTCATTGGAAGGACTAGAAATGCTCTTAATTAAGAATGTCTCAAGATACAATGTGAATCATACGTGCACCCCGTGTACCAGATAGTAATTTACTAGTACATGTCTGAAAATAGAAATTAATTTTATACCATATATATATGTATGCCATTCCTACATATTTAATCATGATATGCAACATTTTTTTTAATGTGGAGGAGAAAACTTTGGGTACTTTGAGCCCAAGCTTAAATGAACCCGCATGAACAGTAAAATCGAAAAAATTGTATGAAATATAAAAAAAATCTGATTTTTTTGTGGATGAACATCAACAAATGTTCTAACATTCAGAAATATTTACTCACCAAGAGATATCCGTAGAGGTGTTTCCAAAATAAACAAAAATAAGTGCTCTAAAATGTGTTATTTCCATTCCTAATTTTTTTTGTACAAGCTTACAAAAAATGTCATTTGAAGGTGAAATTTTGCAATAATGTTAGAACATTTGTTGATGTTAATATACTGTTTTGATATATATTTTTGTATTTTTAATTATTTTCTAGAATTTCATGTTTATAGGGTGCATATGAGCTCATGATTACATACATAACTTTCCCACAAAATTATGTTCTCATATAAATTCAATGAATCAGCTAAGATCCTATTTTTATCAGTGGAGAAATATTGTCCTGAATAAATCTCCTTGTACTTCCTCTGGTCCTTTTTATTTCGTATATGAAAAAAAATATACATGTTTAACATTTTTTAATACATGATTTTTTTATAAATCTGACAAAATTGTACACACTGAAAATCTTTTAAATGCGTTATTTTTTGTCAAATGTATGGTTTTGATGTTTACTTTTCTATATAATTGTAATATTTTTGTATACATAGGGAACACTTTTCTGCACATGTTTAACATTTTTTAAATACATTAGTAGTATTTTATCATATACTATGTTTGTGTGCCTATTTTCCATACACATTGTACATTTTTATAAACATTTGAAACATTATTTTTATTCATGGTTAACATTTTTCAAATATATGATTACATTTTTGAAAATATATGTTTTAAAAATGGTACACGTTTTGTATACATCAGGTAAATATTTATATACATGTTTGACATTTTTAATGCGAAATTGACATTTAAAAAAAATATGCTGTAATGTCTACTTTTTCTATAGACGTTATACATTTGTTGTTTACATTAGGAACATTCTTTGAAAATGCTAAATTTTTAAAATACATTATTAACATATATATATATATATTTATATTTATGTATATTTTTCATAGAAATTGTATATATTTTTAAGATTAATCATGTATTCCTTTGAACTTTGCTGTGGAGTAATAAAGCTTGGTTAAAACTCAGAAAAAAAGTTAAGTCTCAGTGGATTGAGATGTAGACACTCCCTTCTTTTTAAGTAGTAGAGATACACGACGTTGCGCGTGTAATTTATAGCATGTCCTTTTTGTGAAAGCTATTTATATAGCATATCTTGACATGCCAATCCATATCATTTATCGGGTCATATCAATTTATATCGAACTACTAGATCATCGAAGGCGCGCGTTGCCGCGCCCGTCCATTTTACAAATAGAATTGTAAATAATTTTATAAATATACTAAGAGATATCTCAGGAAGTTAAACGTACATATACACGGCAAAACCTAGGTAAATTTATAGTAAAACTATGAAGACTAAAGAACTTGTGGATGTAATGTATGTGCAATTGCTCAATCCAACTCATGATGCATAAAAGTGATGGGCATGATGGTCAGTTGTATTGGTTGGAAAAGATTGAAACATGGAAAACTATAAATCTGAAGGAAACAACCTACACAACATATCAGTGTTTGCTACAAATTTTAGTGAAACGAAAACAACATATTCTGTAGTTCTTCATGTTATAATAGCACTCCACGCTCCAGCAACCACCTCCAAGTGGCCCTCCATAATTCTTCACTACAGCCACCATCACCTTAATCATGCATCGACAATTGTATCGAAACCACCAATATAACTCCACCTATCTTGTTTGCTCGAAGGTAGCTTGCATGCAATTTGATACCTGATTTGTATTTAAGGGTAAAGAGAAGCAATGTTTCTTCTGTACAACATTCATATTACAATTTCCAGGGCGAAGTCTGAAAAATTATTCCCATCCAAATTTGAAGACAATATTGAGATATAATGTGTGACCTGCCCATGCTAAAAAAACAGCATGAGTAATGGAAATAAAATCACCTAATGGAAATATACTTAATCGTCATATATAGCACAAGATTACAACACATGAAGTAAGAGAAGATTACAGCACATGAAGTAAGAGAAGATTCCAACTTGATTAGTCTAAATAGTATAGTTTCAGTGTTGCTACATAAAATAGAAAGAACAATTAGACAAATAGTATTAGCACATAAATTGAATGAAGTGGCATCTCTTCAATCTATGGAAAACCACCATACATGAACTGCAAAAAGGGAAGAACGTTCCAAAATTTTCCTTAGGAAGAATATCAATGCTTGAAATAATGACAGGATCGTAGTTTTGAGATATTTATGATTATAAGAGGCTTGGGGCTGTGGTGTTTCATGGGTTAGTGTATAACTGCATCAAATTTACCTACCACCCCTATACACATCTAGTTTATACCTATGGAACCCATACACATTAAAGCAACTCCAATACTTATTTTGAAATGAACAAAATATGTATTACCTATTAAATGCATAACTATGTATATATAGACTATAGTTCAATGTTTGTGCTCCTAAATTTAGTAACATACCTTGATTTTTTTTTGCGAAATTACTGGGTGAGTAGTCCCTCCACCTGAATATATTGCTCGAAGTGTCCATTATGCCAGAAGAGTGATCCGGTTTATAAGAAAAACTGGATAAAAAACTAAACGAGTTGACCCCGCTTATAAGGGAAACCGGGCCAAAAACGAACATACCCTGATTGATGAGCATTGCCAAGCTAATTGTGAACCAAACATGAGAACTACACGAAACATTTCAATGCAAAAGTTTGCACGTATTTCCAATTTGGTGGAACACCATAGCAGCATGCAAGCTCACAAATTATCGAAGCTTCATCTATTCATTGGAGAAAATATGGAAGCAGTACCCATCTTCAACATCCCTAGAATAAGAAAATGGGGAAAAGATGGAAGTCATATGTCAAATTTAATTAATCAATTTATGTATATAATGCAGTAAGTATTGTAATATGTATATCAATGGTTAGCGTTGCTTAGAAAATTTTCCTAGAGGCAGCAGGCAAGTGCAAAGTCAGAAAAATATGTGAAACAGAAAGTTTGAGAATAATAATGCAGTAGTGGGGACAGTAGCTATGAGAGCTATTTAAAATAACTTATGCGGACATAAAAAAATGAAGAAAAATGACAATGCTTATTACCAAATTAGTGCCAAAGAAATAATTAATATGACACTGGATGACTTAAAGAGGCATGTAACCATCATCGTTGTGCATGACTGGATTTCTCTAGATGTGGTTTCACAAGACATTTGAGCATCAATTTCTACAACAAAGTTGAAGTGTTTTCCAAGTTCGAACCTTTCATTGCTAAACTAAACAAAAAATTGTATTGTTTTATTTCTCCTCAATTATGTAAGAGAGAAATAATCAATTATAAACTTATCGCCAACGAACAATGTACACTTAATAAAAATCAAACCATACAGAAAATAAATAATAGAAAATTAAGTATACAAAAGTATTGAGGGCAAGTTGACAAAAATGATTATACAGATAAAATGGAACTCAAATGATTCAATCGAGTGTATTAGTTTTCAGTGTTCAGGGGCCTTGTGTCTAACAAGCTGGGTGAGAACGTATACAGCCATGTCTTGTGGCCTTCTCGTGTTTTTCTCTGAAGCATGGCCGCCTTCTCTAGCTTAGGCATGCATATTGCAGATGGGGAAATAGATTTGTACCTGTAGGCAAGCCACGATCAGCACGGAGCAAGTACAGCAGGGCGGCGGCCATCTTGGATGGTCCACATGTGGACGACCTGCTTGACGAGGAGGACGAGATTGAGATTGAGACCTGGGTCGGAGTACCAGATCGGTGAAGCCAGCGGCTAGCCCAGGTTTTCCCCGACACAACCTAGTAGACCTTACGAAGTACAGCCGGCGGGTCACAACAGCCGCTTCCAATCCCCTCCATTTGCCCCGCATCAGCTGCCTACATCACCTCGCCCCGCATCGATCGGTGAAGCACACACCGCTCCGCGTCGCTTCGCATCAGACGATGGCGAAGAAGGAGAGAGGAGATCCCGTCGTGGGCGGCGGCGGGGAAAGGAGTGAAGAAGGGAAGTGGTCTGCCAATTAACCACGCTCCTCCGATTCAGGCTGCGGGAGCAGCGTCCCTCTAGGACAGCTAGCCCAATGAAATCATACGATCAAAAGGAAGTATAGGAGGAGGGCGGGAAGGATAGCTGCGCCGCCATGGATCCTGTGGGCGCGACCACCATAGGAATACCTGCCGCCGAACTCCATCTAGGACGCCCGCGAGGATGGGGATGAGGGCCGCCGTAGGATGTAGAGCGACTACATATTTCGCGTAGCTCATGGCGAATGGGGGGTATGAAGGGGCTGGAGGCCCATTTCACCAGATTGCTTCGTTTCGGCCTCTAGAGCAGCTGCCCATTAGGACAGTTGGGCCGGTACTTAACACAGATCAGAGAGTCGGCTGTAGGCACTTGATCAGACGGTCAAAAACGTTTAGATCGCAAAAATGAACGGCTAGAAAAGACAATCGCTGAGAGGACTCGCATTAGGTCCGGTTATACTGTCCTAAATAACATCATTTGAACCATTAAATCACACATGCTACAAATAGTGCGATGATGTGCTTGCTCGATCGCACAAACATCCAAGATAGAGACCACACTATGAAGACAGTTCTCCTTCTTCTCGTCGTCCTTTCACCCCTGGCTTGTCCGGTGCCTTCGCCCGCAAGGTGTGCACCGGGCGTGCCAGCCAACGGCGCAGTGGCGGCTTGCTACCATGTATGTGGCACGAAGTTCACCTATGACATCTGCATCCGAACGAAGCAGCAGGGCGACATCGACCTATCCCCGTCGCACAAAGAAGAAACCACCGTGTACGCCATCCTTGCGGCGCACCTCACATCGACGTCCTACGACAAGACGATGCTTACGCTGGCCACCCAGCTCCAGCAGAACGGGTCGATCTTCGGCCCCGAGAGGGAACAACATGCTTCTTCAGCAATATAGCCGACGAGTAGATGAAGAGGATGACTAGCGTCGAAAATTGTAGGGACCGGTTGCTGCCGCTAGGGATGAACCATTCGTTGTTGTACCCCATGGTTATGGGCGACCGAGGCAAGATCTTGGTGGCTTTCTTGCTTGGGAAATTGTGAATTTGAGCGCACGTTAGATCGAGCCGGATCATCCAGATGGAAGAGTGAGAAATAAATAAGAGCGTGGCACATGTCGCCTCCTGGAGTTTTTCTTAATTTTTTGTTTTCTTTTTATTTTTCTATACGCATTTTTGGTGTTTAAAAATAGTGTTTTTGAGTTTGTATCAGCTCATCCGGTTTTCGCGCGGTGTTTCCTTACATTTTGATGAAAAAAAAGTAGAAATTTTATTTCATTTTTTTTCAAAATAAAATAAGAAAATAGGCACAATTGTGAATCTCGCGGAGGCAAAAATGTGCTTCTACGAAAGGCACTCCGGTGCCTCTAAAAGAAGGCACGACACATGCCTCTAAAAAGAGTCAGATCATGCCTTCACGGTAAGCACGAATCTGCTTCTGTGAAAGGCACGAATCTGCTTCGCGAGAGGCATACCGTGTGCTTCTAAAAAAAGTGGCACAACGATGCCTTCACGAGGGGCGCGAATCTGCTTTGCGAGAGGCACACCGCATGCCTCTAAAACAAAGGAAGAAAAGGGAAACCAAAGCGCGACAAGTGGCATGCATACAATGCACCACTTGTCAAGCGCGAAAGGGTATGAGGTGCTCGTCGCAAAGGGTACTATATAATTAGTGATTTCGCTAATAAGTAGATTTGTAGCCTATCCCAAAAAGACAAAATCTTGGCCCAATAACAACGATAAGAAGGCCCAGTTCTATACATGTATTTACATTTTTGTGCACATCGCACATGAAAATATATTCTTCATAAAACTTCATACGTACGAACTATACATGTATATGCATAAGCACGCCTTTTTAGATTTTTTTGTGAAGTTGAAATAGAGTTTTAAAAAAGAAAATAAAGGTCTCCCTGAAAACTGACCTCCAGAGCATATTATCGAGAAATTGCCAAATACTGGTGTTAAAGGTAGAATTGAATACAAAGAAGCAACATATGGTGATGTGACTAGTGTTGAATTTGGGAAGGTGGAGAACATGTTCATGGGACTAGGGGAGTAAGAGCAACATTTCCCACACATGAAATTAAATTAGGAGCTTAGTTTTACATGAGAAAAACATTTTTTGCAGGAAAATCACGTATAAAGATAGAGTTGAACGCAAGACTCTCGTCCATGTCAAGACAAATTATGCATAGACTAGCAAGCATGCTCGTGTGATTGCAACATAAGGAAATAATAAAAAAAATTTATTTTAAACCTTAAACTCGTAGTGGTTTGTGATTTAATTGTCGAAGTCAAAATTCCTGTCTTTTGTACATTGAACTAATAAATCCCGATCTACATTGAAATGATAAATGTTTGGCGCACCAGAAAATGAAGGATCTCATCAAATTGAGCCAGCCCATTAGCGCCGAAGAAACTATTCGTACTCAAAATTTTAAATTTTTAAAAAATGCTCGCACTTAAAAAAATACTTGCTCTCCTTGGAACATTTTTATTTCTTTTTATTCCAATTTTTCATCAGCTTTATAAGATGTTTGCACTAAAAAAGTAATATTTTAAAAAATGTTCATACATAAAAAAGTGGAGTATATAAAAATCAATGAACGCATTTATTAAATATTTTATACTTTAAAAATGCGATAAAATATTGGCACACTTAAATGTGTTCCGTGAACGCATTTATTAAACATTTCATACTTTAAAAATGTGTTAAAATATTGGCGCACTTAAATGTATTTAATTATTCACACATATTTTTTAATGTGAATTTATACAATATAATAAATATTTTTAAGTGCAAACAATTTTAAAATGCGTGAACATTTAAAAGAAATCAAACACTTCTAAAATTTATGAAAAGTGTTAGTGCAGAGCGAGCACGCGAGCGACTGCGTTTACATTTTCGACCATTTGTTTTTGCGAAAAAAGAAAAAAATACGGAAAAAATGAACAATAAAACAGAGCCTAGTTGGCTGTGGTGTTGGGTACATGATCATGATTAGGAGTGCGAAACATATGGTGTTTCAATGGTGTGGGAGGAGGAAGTGGTGACCCTAGTGTAACGCTCCCTTGTCGCTAGGGAGGACAACACAGGGGGTCACGCGGTGTCGTTTGGTAGTTGTTCCAAAGAAATATTTGTAAAAGTGTGAAGTACCTAATACTTAGTACTAATGAGTTTACAAAAGAAATTTAAACGATATGAAGATTACCCCCCATGCCCGTAAAAAGTGTATACAATAAAGAAAAGAGAAGCCTGAATGTATCTTTTTTTCAAATCTTTTTAAAACTGATAAAGTGCGTGTTAACACGCTTCCATGCCAAAATGTGCTTCATATTTCTGGTAACAAGGGTTGTTGCTTGTTTGGTGTTAGATCAGGCCCCTCATCCTCTGTCGAGTCCCTCAAATGAATAAATTTCAAACAAAATGACTGGAACTCAATGATAGGAAGGAGGATAAAAATAAATCAACGCCAAGATATCCATCAATCTGCAATGGTGATAATCCCATGTTATGGCGGTAGCGCCCAGTCAATGCTGACAAACTTTTTCTCTTTAGGACATTCCAACTCTCTCTCTCTCTCTTGGCTAGTTTCTATCTGCTCAGGGGTTTGATATTTGTAATGCACTAGAAGAACACCTCGCGCATTGCAGCAGGAACCTCTATAAAAACTGTACGATATAAATAGAAAAGGTATAAGATAGAGTACCAGAAAATGAAAGTGGATGACACAAACAAATGATTGGCTACAATATTGAATGATATGGATATCTTTCATGTTGAGATAGACACCATAAATGCATCTGAATGGGGTTTCGCTTTATAAGAGATATAGATACATAAATTGGGCTCAATTTGTGGTTGAGAAACTATGGTGCACTATTATTATTATTATTATTATTATTATTATTATTCTATAATCCACCACTGAAAATTACTCACAAGATACCACCAATAGGTTTGGACAGACATTAGAGTAGGTAAAAAGAAACTGGTGGACGAGGATTATAGAAGTTTTTAGTGCAGTTTTAGATTACAAGTTAGATTTAATGCGATTTTAATTGTGAAAACATAATGTGATATCCGACTAGTCCCAGATGACAAGATGTGGTTATAGGTTCACTACCTTTCACACTGATATGTTCAGAGGGATAAGGAACGGTTTGTGTGGCATTGCTCACCCTTCAAACTGGATGAGAACAGCTGAATGTGCGGTATTGGATAAGTACCAACAAGCCATGAAATATTGTGTTAGAACGCGGAGAATAGTGGGCAATGGGGAGAAATTAGCAACTATTGTTGATGGAGGTAGAATTGATCACGGAAAAACTATGCAAATTAGTAATGTAATGTGCGTGGAATAAGAGAAGATGAGCAATGCTCATGGATGAAAGGAGTACAAACGACATTTAATTCACATGAAATAAAAGGGACCCTTACCCGTTGATACGTCCTAAACGTATCTATAATTTTTGCTTGTTTCATCCTTGTTTTGGTGACTTTGCTACATGTTTTGATGCACTTTCATATCATTTGTAACATATTTGGGACTAACCTATTAACCTAGTGCATCGCAGAAAAAAGTTGAAAAATCAAAGTGCTCAAAAAAATCCAGAAAAATTCCTGAAATTATTATTCACCGAAAGACCCCCAGGAGCCAGAAGGACTCCCGGAGGGGGCGACCACCCGGCCAAGTGACCAGAGGGCGCGGCCAGGCCTTGTCCGCGCCCATTGGCCGCCTGGTCGACCGGCCCCACCTCTGGTGCCCTACTTTGCGCCTATTTATTCCCTGGAACGCAAAAACCCTGAATATCAAGTCGCTTTTTCCAAAAGGGTTTCCGATCTCCACCTCCATCTCTAACAAGCTTCGAGGGACCAGAAGTTCCTGTTCTGGCACCCTGTCGAGACGAGGAAGTTCCCCCGGATCAATCTCCATCAATGTAGCTTCGTCCCTCCATAACGAGGGAGTAGTTCCTCTTCGGGGCTGAGGTTTTCTACCAGTAGCTATGTGGTTAATTCTCTCTCCCATGATGTGATCTTTATTGTGATCATTGGCTATGTTAATCTAGTTGTATGTCATGATGTTTTCCCTTCTTCTATGTATTGGTTATGGTGTGATCACTTGATGATATCTAGTATAATCTTCGGGGACCGGTGACCTTGGGTCTCATTTAGACATTGATTAGAAGAATACTGTCATGAGTTCGTTCTTCTTTGTTGTGAATTGAATTATGGATTTGAGTGCTCTTGATGCTTGTGTTGAGTATAATTTTCATAATGCTTCGGTGACAGGATGGGCACTTTGTCATATTAGAAAAAAGACTATTCTTAAGATATGTTGTGGTGTCTGTAAGTACTATCTTTGGATGGCCGCAGTGACATTGGAAAATCCATAGATGTGGAACACAAACTCTAAGGTGTGCTCTTAAAGCCCTACACAATTCTTGTCCTCTTTTAATCCACAAAAGAATGATCTCCGAGTAACGTCTTTCTTTCATGTTTTTGAAGGAAATATCATGTATTTCAATTATTTTAATATTGTTGGGAGTTGCCACTAGTGAAAGTACGAAGCCTAAGCCTTGTTTCCAATCATTGAAATACAGTTTTAGTCATTTTTTCATTTGTTACCTTGCTATTCTTATTTATTCGGACATATATTACTTCACTTTACGACACATATCTCTCATATTTTACCAATTTTTTGCCGAACTAGTGTACCTACACAATTTGCCATTGTATTAGGTGTGTTGGAGACACAAGAAACTTCTTGTTTCTTAATTACATGGTTGCTTGAGAGATCATCTTCAACCTCTAATTTTCTGAGTTTGATAAATCTTAAGTCATCCACTTGAGGGAAATTGTTGTTGTCCTACAGATCTCTACGCTTGAAGGCCCAACATAGTCAACAATAATATAAGCGTGTGTAGACATCACCCGCAACAAAAATAAAATAATTAAAAGGGGAACCTAGCTGCTTCCTGTATTTTATATAAGAAAAACAAATATATTTGTAGATAAATCATTGAAGACAAGCATTTTCCCTCGTCTGTATCGACAAAATATTGCTTGATATTACTAATAAATATGTTCTGGCTTGGCATCCATTAAATACATACGTATCATAATTTATTTAGACAAGATGCAATATATATTTATATTAATTGCAAATGTCCATTTTCTTTCACTTGTCATATCTTGTAGACATGTCGCATTGTGTGATTATCCATATCTTTTTATCAAATCAAACCAATAAAGGATATGCATTTACAATGTTATCCAAAGGATTAAAACACACCTATTACAAATAGTGCAATATATTGCATGCTAGCTCGACCGCACAAAGAACATCTAAGGCACAACCGCTATGAAGATCATTCTCTTCCTCTTCATCCTTTCCCCCCTCAGCTTGTCCGCCACTGCCCGCCTCAAGTGCCCCGGCGTGCCGTACAACGGCGCTGTGGCGACCTGCTACCATGCTTCTGGTACAAAGTTAATCTACGACCTCTGCATCCAAACAATGAAGCAGGGCGGCATCGACCTATCTCCTTCACACAAAGAAGAAACCACCGTGTACGCTATCCTCACGGCAAGTGTCGCCGTAGCATCCTCGACCAAAACAACAAATACGCTGACCAATCAGCTCCAGAACAACGGATCACTCTCCGGCCCAGAAAGGGCAGCCTACGGGGAGTGCCTTCGTGACTACGTCACGGCGTTGAACTCCCTCTACCACACCCTCGTTGTGATGCTGCCGAACTGCTTCTTTGCGGGGATCATCGATGACTATGTGAGTGGGTTGAACAACCTAGAGACTTGCAGGGACCGGTTCCTAGGGCCATTGATGAACACGTCGCCGTTGTACCCCTTGGTTATGGCCGATCAAAGCAAGGTCTTGTTAGCTTTCTCGTTTGGAAAATTGTTATCATGAGTATCATAAGATACAACAACATGTAGATCAAAGAGCGATCAATAAACATAGGGGTTGTCTACACAATATTACATGTGTGTATCTATTGCTTTGTGTAGCCTCTATTGCTTTGCATCTCAGGTGGTTGGTGGACGAAACCCGATAGTAAATATGTGGCACCCTGGGTTAATCACAAGGACCAACGATGAGAACATTTAGGGGTTGAGTGCGATACTCCGCAACTCTCCTCTTCGTGACAACATCGGAGTTTGTAGCTGGTCCTTAAACTCTTTCACAGACTTTAGTCCAATGATTTTAGAAGTTGGAGCCAGTCCTTACTCGAGAGAGCGTTGTACTGGGAGCAACGAGGATGACAGAGAAATTAAAGAGATTCCCAACTATTGATAACGAAGGTAGAATTGATTGCAAAGAAACAACAACATGTGATGAAATGAGGGAAAGTGGAAAATCGTGATCATGATACTCCCTTCAGTCCTTTTTACAACTTTACCATACAATGCTTTCATCACCCAAATAATATGGTAAATGATTACGTATTAGTTGAAGAGTTGATTTCACAAAAGATGTGGGTTGACATGTGAAGTCCTTGCAGGGGTGGCGCTTCTTCTTTGAGTTTGTCTTCTCAGCTTCATTCCTCCTTGAATCCATTCGTTTGGCCGCAGTCAATGGAGCTCCAACATAAATTTCTACTGTCTATTTAGGGCAGCGAGGATATGGTTTCTCGTCGTGCGCACGTGATGGCAGGAGTTCAGATTGACCCAAGGTTGATCGGTAGTGACTGCGGCTCGATGATGTTAGTCCTTGAGGGCACATGTAAGAAAACTTCTTGGCTATCATCGGTAAGGTCAAGCCGGCTTTGGTAAGGAGCGACGACAACACTGCATCGATTGCTCGTTCTGCCATTGTAACTGACATTGAATGTGTAGGGACCTTGATTTTTTAATTATGTTTGGGGTGTTTTGTACTGGTGAAATTGTATACTAGATTTATGCTTATTTGACAAATAAATTAATAATGATGGATGAGTTGATCGCGCAAAAGATATCGACGGACATGTCAAGATATGATATGATGAACCTCCTAATTAAAAAAATGGACTAAAATATCGCTGATTAAAAAAATGATGTGGACTGACATGTCCTGATATGTCAAGATATGTTTTCATTGGAAGGTCTAGAAATGCTCTTAATTGAAAAAGTATCAAGATATGATGTGAATCATACGTGCACCCCATGTACCAGATAGTAATTTATTAGTATAGGTGTGAAATAGAAATTAGTTTTGTACCATAAATATATATATATAGGGTGGGTCTATTCTGACAGCACCTCTTAAGACCTTATTCTAACAACAAAAGCTTTATTTTAACAACACCTCTTAACCACATTCTACTGCACCCGGCCCATGCCGCGCGCCGGAAGCCACGGCTCTACCCTCCCGACCGCCGGCGCCGGATCCGCCGCGTGCGCCCTCCCTGGATCCACATCACTCCTCTCCTCCGGCCAAGGCCACCACCTCCGGCCCCACCCCCATCTTCCTCGGCTCAGGCCACCACCGCCGGCCACGCCCCCGCCACAGACCACCGCCGCCGCCCCCCGCCCCATCTCCCGTGGCTCAGGCCACCAACGCCGTACGCGCCGGGATGGACCCCTGTCGGCCGTGGATCCCCTGCCAGGCGACCGATGCGCAGCCGGATCCACCGCGTCCATCTACTTGGCTGCTGCGAGCGGGGGGCCGCCTCGCCTACTCCTGCCTCCCTACCCCAGCAAGCTCCTCCGCCCCTCCTCCAATCCAGTCCGGTCCGGGCCTTCCGCCGGAGACGCCGCCCTGCTCCCATCTCCGCCCCCTGCGCTAGAAGATGCTCGGGCTACCCTCAGTGTAGCTCGGTTGCCGCTCCCCGTGAAGTTCAGGAGCAGACCGCCCCTTGTTCACAAACATATTTGAATCAGATTTTTGATTTTGGTTTCATGTTCTGCAGTTCAGATTCTCCTTCAGATTTTTGTTTTTGGTTTCACAAACCTCCTTGCGTTTTTTTGTTGATGACAAGCATCCAGATTCATGCTAGCAAAATATTGGCAGCTAACCTTCATCGACTTTTACTCATTGTCGACTTGTGTCAGATGATGTTCCCATTGGCTCCTTGTTCTGCAGGCGAGAAGAGGAGTAGAACATCCATGTCAGCCCCCATGGAGTTCGCTCGAGGCGCCATTGCAGTGCGGCACGCATCTGCGTGCAGTCGGCCGGTCGACGGTGTGGGAGGGCATACGTGTAGTACAGTTGGATGTGGTGCTATTAGGTTTCAAATAATGTTTTATTGATTTTTAGATTTTAAATGTGTTGTAAAAAAACTATTGGAAAATTGTAGTTCAATGAAAAATATATTTGAATGTCATGTGGTCCAGTTCCGGTGGGACAGAGATGGATGGTTCACTTTTGTATTTATAAAAAGAATTTTGAAAATGCTAGTGTTGTATACAGTTCAGATTTATTGTTCAAAATTTTTAACGAAAAGATATGCACAACTTTTTGTCAAAAATATTGCAGTGCGGTTTAAGTCTGATAAATACATAAAAGATGTGTTTTGAGGAATGCGATTGAAAAATTGTGTGTAGTTTGCTTTATTAACATTGCGCGCTTGGTGTATCGATGCAATTTACTGAAAATGTTGCAGTGCGCTTGGTTTGTATCTTTGTTTTCTCATAAATTTTTTTGAAAAAATCATATGCAGTTCTCTCCGTCGATGAATGCAATCGGCGCCTGATGGATGCAGTTCGCTTCGCCGATTTCGTATCCGCGAAAAACACGTGCATTTTGTTCGCCGCTAATACAGTGCGCTTGCCCGTCGGATGCGGTGCGGCTGCCCGACGAATGCAGTTCACGTCGTCGATTCTGGTTCCGCGAAGAACGGAATTCCGCGATTTACTAAAATCAACACAACTTTTAAACCGTAAGGAATTAAAGGATGTGTTTTACATAAAAATGAAGCGCCTCGACGATATCTATCCAATGGTGTATCAATTGCATCAATCGTACGAACGAATCAAACGAATTTAAGCAAAAACTCCCGCTGTCCAAAAGAGGGCAGCAACACCGTTTTTCAAATTACTTCAAAACCGTGTGGAATATGGAAAAGTGTTCAACATATGGAATAATCTAATACTCCAGACGACTCCAACGGTGTATCATACGCATCGATCGGGCAAGCGGTTAAAAAGTTCTACTCTCTACAAGATCCGTCGGCGAAAAACACAGTGTGCGCGGTTTTTTGCGGTTAGATTTCTCTCAAATCCGTAGCGAATTAGACAAAGTGTTATGCATATGGATGGAGTGCCTGATCGATATCTTTCCAACGGTATATCATTTGCATCATTCCGATGAACGGTTTAAAAGAAATCGCGAAAAATGTGCAGCTGTGAAAGTGGGTCGCCGCACCATTTTCGGAACTGCTCTTAATCTGTTAAGAATCGGAGGAAGTGTTCAACATACGGAAGATGCTCCTTTTCCATACGAATCCAACGGTTTATCATGCGCTCAATTCCGACGAACGTTTAAAAAGTTATCGCGAAAATACCGCATGTGGTTCGTTTTTACCCGAGCTGCAGTGCTTCGAATTCAGTAGTGCAGTTCTCTTTGCGATACGATGCAGTTTGGAATGTTGTCAGAATAGTTATTCTAACAACGATGTCAGGATGGGTCTATTCTACAAGTGATTGTAGAATAGTACTTGTACAATAGGCACCATCCTATATAGAGGAATTTCTAAATCGAAGAAAAAAAACATGCTCCAACCCCACCTCCATCTCTCTCTTCCACATCCTGCAACCAACACGCCTCCCTCCCCCGCGCTCCTCGCCGCTGGCCGCCGCACCTCCCTTCCCCCACGCTCCTCACCGCCGGCCGCCGCACCTCCCTTCCCCCACGCTCCTCACCGCTGGCCGCCGCGCATCCCTTCCCCCGCGCTTCTCTTCGCCGACCGATGCGCCTCCCTTCCCCGTGCTCCTAGCCGCCGCCCGCCGTGCCTCCCTCCCCTCGCGTTCCTCTTCGTTGGCCGCCGCGCCTCCCTTCCCCACTGCCGGCCCGCCCTAGAGTCCCTCCCTCACCGCCAGCCCGCCCTGGAGTCCCTTCCCCGCCGCCGACTCGCCTTGGAAACCTTGCCTCGCCACCGTCCACGGCCATCCGCGCGTCGGCCACCTCTTCCTCCCTGCGCCTCCCTCCCTCGGCTGCCGCCTGGCCGCCCCTGCCCCGTCATCTTCCTCTCCGGTCGCCCCCGCCTCGAGCGCCCCGACGCTCCTCTCCTCCCTTCCCATGGGACGCGGGCCACCGGCTGGCTACCTTCTCCCTGAGCGCGCCGACCGTCGCTTGGCTGCCTCCCGACGGGTCACCGGCCGCTGCTTGACTGCCTCCCCGTGGGCCGCCGGCCGCCGCCTACCCCTGGACTCGCTCGCTTGGCCTCCGGCCGCCGCCTGCACCCTGTACTCGTGCGCCTGGCCTTCAACACGCCCAAGTTGTCCCGATTCTGTTTCTGTGAAGGAGAGAAAGGAAGATGTAAAGGACATAGTACACTGTAAAAATTGTTTGTATAGAAACATCAAACACAACAAATGAATATACATTGTGCTACATTAGTTTTTTGTAGTTTAATGAAATTATATTTCTATTTGACTTTGTAAATAACATAGAAGATCATTTTATAAGTTTTTTGCATCTAATCTTATAGATTACAACATATATCATAAGCAGTACAATAATCACACAATAAGAACTAATAAAGCAATATCATCAGCAATATAAAACATATGTAAAAAGCAGTATAAACTATAATTTTTTTAACGCAATACATAACTTTTTATTACAGACAGTACCATTGAATTACCCTCTGCAGTATTGTTTATTCATTTTTGGCAGTATAATTTATAAAATATTAGTAGTAAAAAAATCCCGGGCAGTACGAAACTCATAATCCATAGAAGTACAAGATACATCTCGAAACAAATTTACGAACAGTACAGTTAATTCATGTCAAGCAGTACAAAACTCATATCTCACAGAAGTACAATTTACCTATATGGGAATTTGAGTTCCATACACATAATTTACGGGTAGTACAATTTATTCATTTCGGGGATACAATCATTATTATTATTATTATTATTATTATTATTATTATTATTATTATTATTATCGGGCAGTACGAAAAGCATATACCCCAGAAGTACAAGGCACATGTGGAGAGATTTTGAGTTATCTGGGCAGTATAATTTAATCATTTTGAGAAGTACAAAAACTTCTTTATTGCCGGGAAGTACGAAACTCATATTTCACAGAATTAAAATACTATGTTTCCTTGGAACAGGAAAAATTTCAGTATTTTGAATATTGTTCAAAAACCGTAAAGAATTATAAAAATGTTAAAACACGAAAAAGTTTCTAAAGTTCAGTACCTTTTCAATGCCATATCATTTGCATCCGAGGTCCAATGAACATCAATGATCATCTTTTAATAAATCTAAATTTTAGTATTTTCATAACTGTTTAAAACTATAAATAATTTGAAAAAACTTAAAACATAAAAACGTTTGTAAATTTAAGCAGCTTTCTAACGGTGTATCATTTGCGCAATTCCGAGTAGTTGTTAAAAAATTTATATCAAATTATTGTTCGTCTATTTTGAATAAATCTCGGTATTTCCAAAACAGCTCATAAATTATGTAAAATTTGAAAAATCTTAATACACGAAAAAGATGGAAAATTTCAGTATCTTTCCAACGTCATATCGTTTGCATCATTTTGATATCCAAAAACGATCCATGATAATCTTTTAAGAAAACTGATTTTTTAGTATTTTCAAAATTGCTCAAAAATTATGCAAAATTTGAAAAATATTAAAACATAAAATCGTTTGGAAATTCCAGTAGCTTTTCAACGGTATATCATTTGCGCTATTCCGAGAAGTGGGTAAAATTTTTCGTTCAAAACAGTTTCAATCAGCCTGTGATTATTTCTGTTTTTTGAAAATTCATAATAAAAAATCTAAATTTTAAAAAAAGTCACAATACCAACAAGTTGAGAATTTTCTGTAGATTTCCAACGGTATATCATTTGCGCAATTCCAATTAACGGTTTAAAGTCTGCGAGTGAATTACTACACAAGTACAGAAAGGGTAGTACCGACTTCAGGAAAAAGCAGTACACCAGTGTAATGCAGAAACAGTACAAGATCGTCATCTCGGAAAGTACGACATTATTGCAGAATATTATTTATCATCGATTGTAGAATAGACGGCATATATAGAGATAGACTATTCATCACCCTGGGTGAGGAATAATAATTCTTCATTCCCCCTCTGATTTGACATTAATACACCATCATTTTACATTTCGTAAATTTGATCTTATTTCATACGTAAAAAGAGAACGTAAACAAATATAATCACCATAAAATATATTTTATGTTACGTAAAATTACAAACGTAAAAATAATGGGTTAAAGTATACATAAAATGTATTTTTTTTATCTTATGAGCTATATTTTTATTTTTTATGTCAAAATTTATGTAGTGAATTCATATTAATGTAACTATTTGTATTACAAATGTAATTTTTTTGAAAGGTTCATAAAATTAACTCGGATGAAGAATAAATTACTCTGTACCTTGGATGATGAATAGCTTCACTATATATATATACCCGTTTGGGGCACCTAAGTGCCTGGGCACCTTTCCTATAAACCATTGGATTACGCTGAGATGTGTGCATGTGTAAACTTGTAGTACTTCTTATTAGGAAATAATTATGGAGAATTATTGCTTGATATTAACAATTAATGCTTATATTAAGTACTAATAAGTGAATGAATGAATCAATATATGGTCATAAATGTTCCACGTGCATGCACTTTTGGTATAAATTGGACCTTTTCAATGTGTTATGGTTCAACCCATGTTCCTTCAAAATACGTGAGCGCGTGAGTACAATTTGTACTGATTATACCTTTGCTTATATATTCGATCAAACTATTTAAATTCTAGGTATGTCTTCAGTATCATTTATGGATATATCTTCAAAGCATATATGTGTATTAAAAAATACTATACTTTTTATGGTACATACTTCAATAAGTATCTAATACCTTGAATAAATCATGAGGTATATACATACGCCGGAACATCTTAGGTATGTATATATACTCGCAAATATACATACCCCAAAATATCTTACGTATGTATATATACTCGGAAATATACTAGGCACATACGTACGCGCGCATGTATTAAGAGTTAACGCAATGAATTTGTTTTGGAAACGGATCATTACTAATGAATCATTAGAATATTGATTTTTCTGGTAAGCTGTCATTAATGGTGGATACTACTTCATGCAAATAAACTTGGAAACCAACCTAGTTTTTTGGAAGGTACGTAACACTAATATTAATGACATACATTAAAGGACAAGGTGCCCAGGCACCTAGGTTCCCTAGACATTCCAACATATTTAATCATGATATGCAACATTTTTGTAATGTGGAGGAGAAAACTTCCTCTACTTTGAGCCCAAGCTTAAATGAACCCGCATGAACAGTAAAATCGAAAGAAATAGTATAAAGAAAAAAAATCTGATTTTTGTTTTGTGGATGAACATCAACAAATTTTCTAACATTCAGAAAAATTTACTCACCAACAGATATCCGTAGAGGTGTTCTAAAATATGTTATTTCCATTCCTGTTTTTTATAAGCTTACAAAAATGTCTTTTGAAGGTGAAATTTTGTATAATTTAGAACATTTGTTGATCTTAATACACATTTTTTTATATATATACATATATATAATAGTGAGGCTATTCATCACCCAAGGTACAGAATAATTTATTTTTCACCCGAGGTAATTTTACGAATCTTTCATAATGTTTTTACATTTGGAATACAAATAGTTACATTAATATGGATTCACTTCATAAATTTTGATATAAAAAAACAAAAATATTGATCATAAGATCAAAAAAATTACATTTTATGTATATTTACACCATCATTTTTACCTTTGTAATTTTACGTAATATAAAATATATTTTACGGCGATTATATTTTTTTACGTTCTCTTTTTACGTATGAAATAAGACAAAATTTACGAAATGTAAAATTATGGTGCATTGATGTCAAAACAGAAGGCGGTGAGGAATAACTATTCCTCGCCCAGGGAGACGAATAGTCTCACCCCATATATATATATATATTTATATATGTATTTTTAATCATTATTTAGAATTTCATGTTTATAGGATGCATATGAGCTCAAGATTACATACACCCTATCCTTCCGTTCAATTCTATATTATAGAGTAAGAAATACATAACTTTCCCACAAAATTATGTTCTCATATAAATTCAATGAATCAGCTAATATCCTATTTTTGTCCGTTAAGAAATATTGTCCTGAATAACTCTCCTTGTACTCCCTCTTGTCCTTTTTACTTCGTATATGAGAAAAAAAACATGTTTAACATTTTTAAATACATGATCTTTCTTATAAATCTAAAAAAAAATATACACACTTGAAATCTTATAAATACGTTTTTTTTGTCAAATATATGTTTTGCTGTTTACTTTTCTATATAAGTTCTAATATTTTTGTATACATAAGGAACGCTTTTATGAACATGCTTAACATTTTTAAAATACATGATTTACATTTGATCATATACTATGTTTGTGTGCCTATTTTCCATACATATTGTACATTTTAATACACATTTGAAACATCATTTTTATTCATGTTTAACATTTTTCAAATATATGATTAACATTTTTTTAAATATATGTCTTTGTTGTCTATTTTTCCACACACAATGTACACTTTTTGTATAAATTAGGAAAATATTTATATACATGTTTAATAGTTTTAATGCGAAATTAACATTTTTTCAAAATATATGTTGTAACATCTACTTTTTCTATACACGTTATAGATTTGTTGTTTACATTAGGAACATTATTTAAAGATGCTTAATTTTTAAAATACATTATTAACATATATATATATATTTATTTATGTATAATGTTTCATAGAAATTGTATATATTTTGTATACACAATTCACATTTTTCAAATCCATGATTAATTTTTTAATTTTTTATGTAAAAGTGTTTTTATAATATAATTATACATAATTCACATTGTATACTGATTTTAAAAAATACAATATTTGAAAGTGCACAGAAAATGGTAAAAAGAAGCACAAAACAAGAACAAAAAATGTGAAAACATGAGCGTTGAGCCATTTTTTCTCCCACTCACTCGACCGACCCAGTCTCGCTCGTTTCAATCAAGGCAGTCGTGTGTCTCTCTAAGCGAGACATAGACACACCCGATTTTCTTAACAATCCATCAATGGAGGTCACTTGTTTGCGCTTCGAGCATGACAAATGTCGTGTTGTGGTGCGTTTCAAAGGTTTTATAGTACCCCTCCCCGTTCAATACATGTCGCGTGGAGGGAGTTTCTCCGTTTCCCTTTTTTGGTTTCCCAGTCATGGGCATAGCTACAACCACAATCACAATCACAACCAAAACATGCAGCCACTGACACAACCATGGGTGCAGTCAGAACCACAGGTGCAGTCGTAGTTCACACAAGTTTGCCTAGAATGCGATACATGGTGGCTTTTAGACACATCAAAAGTAACCTTTGCGGTTACCCTGAATGGGTACCCGTCAACTAGTTGATCTCCTTAACAATGCTTAGTTTATTACCTTCTTAGGCTAAGTTGATTCAGATTTGTTGCTTTGGGTTGAGCCGAAAGTCTGGACAGGCCTGTCTAGCCCAATAGTGTGTCGTGGGCTGGGGAGTGAGGGCTGAAGGAAGGAAGCAGGTTGGGGGCATCTTGCTGTTGAGAAAAATATGAAACCGAGGTTGGGGGCAGGAACTGAATTACTAATGCTGGTAGTGCTCCGTAGTGGTAAATGAATCAGAGAGCAAAGGATGTTGCAACCACTACTTATTTTTAGAATTATATTTCATATCGCTACATATTGAAGCCTATTAAAAATAAGAAACAATTTCAAAAGAAAATATTAGCTCTGTGTTACGGTTTGGCGTTGGAGAGCAAAGGATGTTGCTATTTGAAACTTGTGTCGATTTTTTATAGACGTTTGAATAGTAGCCGTTAGACTTAACAAATGCAATTATAAATCATCTGAATTATTCTTAAAGTATTGAATTTATAGTTACAAAATAATATTAAAATATAAAAAATAAAATATAGACATTCTATATATAGACGTTCTGCTGTAAAACTGGAAGTATATACAAAGAATCTTTATAGACCATTGTTCATATGGATATATAGACATCCAATTTTACACATCCTGTTGGAGATGCTCTAATCTTGTCAACGCATTGGAGATGGTGAAGCGAGAAGGCGCTGGAGAGGCTCAGTATAATTTTTTGTGATGAAGCACATCTCAGCCGCCAAGAAAGAAAGTTCCGATTCTATTACTGGAGTTGTTATTAAAAAAAATTCCGCGTGATGTCAGTGTCCTACTTGTGAGTCATATCGTTGCTTTTCTATTTTGAATTATGTACAATATTGCTTAGCACAATCCTACCGATGCATGGTTGCACAGATCTCAAAGCAAAGTACCTCCTATAAATGGCATAGATTGATATGACATGTACCCGCTTGTGTCGGTACATGTGCATTTCTGTTAAGTTTAATATTTGTATGGATTAGTTGAGTGAATTGGTTATTTTAGATAGATATTTGTATGGATTGTTTGAATGTGTTAGTGGTTAGGGTTAGTATCTAAGTTATGGCAATTTTTAGGGTTATGGATATGATTATGAATTAAGATGCATTATGGTTATGCTTTTTTTTTAGATGGCCATGATAGAATTATTATATGTTGATATATATGAATTTGAATTTATTCTACTTTGTTTGTTATATGTATGTGAATTCATAGATAGTGAATGTGTATTGATAAATAATTTTGATTTTATTGTAATGTGGTAGGATGGCCGGTCATGAGAAGGACAACGAGCGTTGGTATACCGAGATTGACACCTCCTACGACAAAAATCATCGTGCCCGTTTTATCGAGAATGGTCGGGTAATTAATAAGCAAAGCAACCATTAAATTCATATTGTGCAACATTGTAGATAGTGATGATTTTGCAAAACTTTTTGCGGATGTTGGACTCACTCCGATTACGGGGTCACACAAAGGCTTTAGCATGGGATCCTCGGTTCGAGCCTTTCTTCCGAAGAGTTCCCCTTCTAGCTTTTGTGCTGCAGTTCAAGCGTGATTTGCCTGTGTATAACCATTCAACACTCCCAGCCTTTCTTGACCGATGGAGGCCGGAGATACACATTTTCCACCTTCCTTGTGGCGAGATGACAGTCACCCTCCGCCTGTGTATAACCATTCAACACTCCCAGCCTTTGTTGACCGATGGAGGCCGAAGATACACATTTTCCACCTTCTTTGTGGCGAGACGACAGTCACCCTCCATGACTTCGCCATGATCACCGGACTTTCCATCGACAGGCTTCCTCTCATCGGCTGACTGGCGAAAGAAACTGACGTTTGAGGGTTACCAGTCTCATCGATGGTTGCTCCCCCTCTCTTGCTGATGAAGGGAAGAAGGACAACCGGACATACGGTGTCCCTTTCAAGTTGCTTGTTGAGAAAAGGTATGGAGTTCCAGATACTGCCACCGAGGCGATAAAGAATAAATTATTCTGTACCCTGGGTGATGAATAGCTTCACCTTAGGGATTGACTATTCGTCACCCTGGACGAGGAATAGTTATTCTTCACCCCTCTCTGTTTTGTCATCAATGCACCGTAATTTTATGTTTCATAAATTTTGTCTTATTTCATACGTAAAAAGAGAACGTAAAAAAATATAATCATCATAAAATATATTTTATGTTACGTAAAATTACAAACGTAAAAATGATGGTGTAAAATATACATAAAATGTAATTTTTTTGATCTTATGACCAATGTTTTTGTTTCTTATGTCAAAATTTACGTAGTGAATCCATATTAATATAACTATTTGTATTACAAATGTAATTTTTTAAATGAAAGGCTCATAAAATTACCTCGGATGAAGAATAAATTATTCTGTACCTTGGGTGATGAATAGCTTCACCTTTATATATATATAGTGAAATAGATTGTTTCAGAACAACAATTTTGTTTAAATGAGCGAAACATGCTATCTGAAATGACTGAACTAGGTTATTTTAGAACTTAAAATTTGTGTAAATGAGCAAAACATGGTATCTGAAATGTGTGAAATATGATTTTTAAACGGGTTAAAGCATTATTTTAAATGAGTGAAATATGTTATTTTATATGAATGAAATAAGTTTCTCATAACTCTTTAAAAATATATCCAAAATTGGTCTCTTTTAAAAGGTCTCATCACTAGGAATTCGAATATATAAAAGGATTCATAAATAAAAATATGGTTTATTTTTTTTTGTTATTTAAAATATTATAACAGAGATAAAATGCAAGTGTTCTGTCCGCCTTTTCCATCTCTTGTCTCTCCTATCTAGCTCACTAAAAGCTCATTGCATAGAATCATAGATATATCAGATACATCTAACAATGTGTATATTTGAGCTGTATAGTTTCCAACCGTCTTTAGACAAACTAATGGGATCCACCGAACACGAATCTTAAAGTGGCATGCAGCGGCTAGCAATCTGCCCCTACATGGCGACACTTCCCTTCCAAATTGACTTCATGTTTGTTTGGAAATTGGAATGAAGCTATGACGGTGAAGACATAGGAATTACACACCACCTGTATGTTGCCACGGGTGTGGTATTCTTTGGTAGATTTCACCAGTGGAAATGCCATTTTTTTGGCAACTTTGTAGCAAGAATGCAAGATATGATTGATGAGTTCTGACTTCATGTTTGCTGTGTCAATCTACACTCTCTTTACTTACACAAATGGCTTTACATGTTTGTTGTGTCAATGACTCAACGTACACTCTTATTCACACAAATAGCTTTACTTCAATACATACTTATCCACTGTTCCTGTATGTGACATGTTCATATGCATTGCTGCTCACTTCCTGAAGAGCCTGTGGGAGACGAAGAAGCCTATCGAGAAAGCGGCGAGGCCGATGGCGACCACCTCCTTGTTGCTCCTTGCCTTCTCCACCACGTTGTCCGCCCACTTCATGTCCGTCAGCTGCTCCAGCCCCCCTGCCACGCGCTCTCTCCAACCGCTGCACGCCGTCGCCTTCTTCTCCAGCGCCGCTTTGGCTTCCATTGCAGCGGCCGCAGCCTTGGCTTTCTCTTCCTCGCTGCGGCGTCTCGCTACCGCCGCCAGGCTCTCCTGGTCCTGGTCCACCACAGCTTTGGCTTTATCTCCGTTGGCAACCTCCGGCTTCGGTGCCGCATTCTCGGGTATGGGTGTCGCCGGAGCTGTGGCCTGGGGAGCCTTAGGCTTCTCTTCTTGTTCCTTCTTCACCGCTGGTGTTAGCTTTTGCTGCTCTTCCTTGTGTCTGCTGGACTCCTCCGGTTGCTTCTGCTGTTGAGCCTTCTTCGGGCCCTCGTCCATGGCTTTCTTGGACGCTCCCTTGGGCTTCATGCTGTCGTCGCCGCTGTCGACGTCTTTGCTTGCCGCCGGCCTGACGGTGGAGGTGGGGGCACCGTCCTCCTTGGCCGCACCGGGTTTACTCCTCTTAACCTCCTCAATACTCGTCGGTGCGGGTGCACGGGCATCGGAGGAGGCGCGCTTGGGCACGGTGAGCGTGAGCACGCCGGCCTCGAAGCGGCCGGCGATGTCGTCGAGGCTGGCGGTGGAGGGAAGCTGGAAGACCTTGTGCAAGGAGCCTGGCGCGGCGCCCGGCCTCCCCCCGCTCACGGTGAGCCTGCCGGCACCGTCCACCTGCACCCTGAAGTCGCTCTTCCTGAACCCCTGGAGGCTGAGGCGGAGCACGTAGCTGCCGGCCTTCTCCGCCCACTCAAACTTGGGGTCCACGACCACGGGCTCTCCTCCAGCCGCCGCCACCGGCTGCTGCTGCTTCTTGGTGTTGGTGGCGGCCGCCATGAGGAAGCGTAGGCAGGGAATCGTGGTGGACGTTCTGATGGATGGATTGGCTGGTTGAATGGCGGTTCTGAATTGTGATCACAAGAGAGGTGAGATGAGATGGGAAGGTCGGCATGCCATGATGCATATATATTTAGGTGTTGGCATGGCATGGTGATGGATGGAATGCATGGTTGATTCGAAACTTTTACAAGGAGGAAATGGAAATCTTTGGATGGAATTAATCCGGCTACGTGCTCATGCATTAATTCATGTAGTGTATATAGATGGAGTCATGTGTGAGGAAAGGTTTAGGGATCTTTGTGCTGGAGGGAAAATCGATTTGGAGGGAAGCTAGAGCTTAGCTAGGGAGGTGAAGAAAGAAAGAATGCTTGCTGTGCATGCATGGTAATCGTGGCAACCAAGCCAACTCGATCCGTCCGGTCGCACAGCAGGACCTTCGTTCACATCACATCCGTCGGTGTCAAAAAGGAAGGAAGATTACATAGATGGCCAGTAAAAATATATTAGGTGTAAGATTATTGGTCAAGAAGTCCCCCTAGCACTAAAAGAGGACTCGTGAGTTAAATATCAGGTGCAAAAATTTAAAAAGTCAGAAAAACTCATCTAATCAACAAAACATATATAAAAATAAAAATAAATAAAATCCAGAGGAAGCATCAGCATGCAACACATGGCGCGTTTTCAATCCACCAAAAATTAACCTTGAATGGATCCCGTAAAAAGTACTCGCTAATTTGACGCTCTCTTAAGCGTGCTCTTTTTCCTGTTTAATTTTTCTCCGCTTAGTTTCTAATTTTCTTCAATATTTTCAAATTATTATTATTTTAAAAAGACATGTTGAACTTTTTCAAATTCACGTTGACCCTTTTTGTTATATATACTGAACAATTTTTTAAATGTACAATAAATATTGTTAATATAGATTATTTCTTATTTTTTGATAAACAATTTGGTTACATGTTAGAGTTTTATAAAAATGTATATTAATTTTCTATGTCATATATATTGAATATTTCATAAATATACAATGATTTTTTTTAATATACATTGAATTTTTGTATTTTATAAGATGAACATTATTTTCATATGTACCGATCAAATATATATATATATATATATATAATATGTATAATGAATTTTTGAATATAAATTATTTTACAATGATAAGTATTTTATTACACACCGAACAAAACTTTCATATATATTATGAAAAAACCGTTCATAAACCAGGTAATAAAAAAGTATAATAATAGGAAAAATGTTAAAGAACATGCTCGTTCTTGATGGACATGCTCGTTCTTGATGGACGCACACAAGCAGCGAAAAGGAGCTCTCCTATGCAACTGAAATCACTAATTAAGGAATGTCATTTGCAACGATCAATTCTATTCCCTAGACCGTTGACAAGTGATTCATTGTACGCACACCGTTTGTCGCAATATGTAGTTTTCTTTTTTTCGTAGATTCATGTTAAAAATGTGTTATCAATTAAATCGTGCGTCGAAATCCCCAATCATTTTTACAGTTGGATAGCTCGCGTTGAAATCTTTGAAGATTCCATTTTAGTACGTTTTGACGAACTTTTTTTTAATGGGAGGCATCGTTCGTGCCCTTCATAGAGGTAAAGCAGTGACTCGCAGAAGAAAAAATATATTTGTATTTTCCCCCTTTCTGAGAGGTACGATCCGTGCCTCCACGAGAGGCGCGACCGTGACTCTCATAAAAAAACACGTTTTTCTTTTCCGAGAGGCGTGACCCGTGCCTCTGGCAAAAACAAACATGTGCCTTCAGCCTCCATGAGAAGCACGGGTTGTACCTCTCGGGAAAGCAAACCCGTGCCTCAAAAGGCACAATCGTGCCATTCAATAAAAAAATACTATTTTTATTCTGGAGAGGCACGGCCGTGCCTCCCTCCACGAGAGGCACAATCGTGCCTTTCGCAGAAGCAAATCTGTGTCTCCATGAGAAGCAAGATCCCGTCTATCGCAAATAAAACACATTTTCCCGAGTCAATTGTCTTTGTAATTTTCTCTTTCTCTAAAATGTAAGAGAGATCGCGTGAAAATCAAGAAGCCAAAACTCAAAAAAGTCATCTAAACCACGAAAACACATATAAAGACTTAAAACTAAATTTTAAAAAATGCATAGCACACGACACGTGGTGCCCATTTAGCACACCATAAATAATTGTCGTGAGTTCTCGTAAAAAATACTCACTAATTAGTTGCTCAACCTCTAGAAGTGGTGTTTGCCTCCCCCTGCATCCTTTTTCAGCGGCCAAGGCTCAATGCTACGCTACACTGGTGAAAGAGCCCAACAAACCGAACAAGCAGACCGGTGAGTCATGATGGACCCAGAAACACTGGATTGTAGGCCGATTATTAATAAAAAATGAAGATGATTTTTTTCTAATTTTATATGATGAACCAAAAATCCACATTTTTTTACAAGGTATAAGAAAATGGTAAAGATATATGTAGAATATATTGAATATTAATGACAAATATATAAATCTTACTTTGTATATCTAATTTTACTACTCACTTTGTCATCATGTACACCTGTTGCACATGCAATGCAACGTATCTTGATATGCATGTGCAAATCACTTATAAATGTCAGGAAATACGTAGCATACAAAAAATAAAAAAATGTCAAGGAAATATGTAGCACACAACATGTGGCGCACTTTTAGCATACCGAAAATGATCATTATAACTCCCGTAAGAAATACTTATTAATTAGTTGCTCTTCCTCTATATATTTTTTTCCGTTTTTATTTACTCTGCATATTATAGTTGACTGAAGTCAATAATAAATTTTATGGTATTGATTTGTTATTCCACATGTTAATATTTTTGTTATATTTTTAGTCAAAGTTTATAAAGCTTGACTTTGATCAAAGCTAATACACGGACTAAATAAAACAGAGCGAGTAAAATAAAGAGTGAAGTGCATCCTAGGTCTTCAAACTATTACGGGGGTGTCACGTAGGTCCTTGAACTATGTAAAGTGTCATCTAGGTCCTCGAAAGTCCTTCGAAGTGCACTAAGTGTGTGCATATGTGACACTCTGAAATAATTCGAGGACCTATATGACATTTCTAAAATAGTTTGAGTATCTAGACGATGCATATATTGCACTTTGAGGACTTGGATGCCGAGTTTCACTGTTCCATGACCAACATAACATCTTTGAGAATAGTTCAAGAACCTAAGATGCACTTTACTCTATAAGAAATGTGATTGCCTCTCGCGCTAAGCTCAATGCTACGCTACACTGGCGAAAGAGCCCAACAAGCCGAACGAACAGACCTGTAAATCATGGTGGATCCAGAAACACTGGATTGAAGGGTGATTATTAATTAAAAAATGAAGGGGATTTTTTCTAAAAAATTCATGATGGACCATGAAATCCACACTCCATTATTAGGTAAAAAGTAAATGATAAAACAGAGAGGGTGTGAATTCAAAATGCAAAATCATTTTCGAAGGCCGAACTGCTAATACTAATACGGAAGCTTATAATTTAGCCAGATTTTCACTTTCTTTCGTCTATTTGTGGTTTTTACAACCCCATGATCCTGCATCTATCCCACAAACTGTGGTTTTCGGTGATTAAAACTTATTTTCTCACCTAAAAAATAAAAAAGTAAATGATAAAGATACATGTAGAATATATGAATATGAATGACAAATATATAAATCTTAATTTTATATCAATTTTTACTCCTCACTTTGTCATCATGTACACCTGTTGCGCATGCAATGCAACGTATCTTGACATGCATGTGCAAATCAAATATAAAATCAAATCATTTAAAACGCGCAATCTTTTCGAAAGATCATAGCCCGCATGCTACCTACCAATTGTTCCAACGATGTGTATATATACTTGCACTATATATACACATTCCACTATTAGGGGGTAAAAAGTGAAAGATAAAACAGAGAGGTGTGAATTCCAACTGCAAAATCATTTTCGAAGGCCGAGCTGCGAATATGGAAACTCATAATTTAGCTAGATTTTCATTTTCAATATCCGGCGACGAGAGGGGCGCCTATGAGGGATGCCTCGACGACTACGCCGCCGCCAGAGGCTCCATCGCCCGCATCCACGGTGACATGCTGCCCTACTGCAGGGGTCGCCGACGAGCTCGCGCATGGGGTGACGAGCTTGGAGACCTGCGAGAACCGGCCGCCTCTCAAGTCCACGCCGCTCTACGACCTCGTCCGGGACGACCGCTACAAACTGCAGCTCATTCACTTGCTTGCTGCTAAACTACTAGGCATATGATATCTGATCGTACGTACACCGAGGATTGATTAGCTAGGCCTACTTTGATGCATGGTTAGTGTCCTCTTTTCGTAACTGCATAAACAAAATTGTTTTGGCTTGGCCTGCAAGAATTAACTCATATGTATGCATGGAATTTCTTGTAGTGGTGAACAATGCTGAATCTAGACAAAAATAAAGGGCATGCTCAAAGTGTTGGTTAATTCATATGATAGTACACCAAGGATTGACTAGTAGTAAAAAACCCAATGTATTCTTATAAGCTATTTGTTCCGATTGATTTGAAAAACTATTGGCCGGTAAAAATTGTGAATCAAATTAAAAAACTGAACACTTCACTTGAATGATAGACCTCCTTGAAAAATGGTTGATCAAGTTAAAATTGGAAACTTAATCCAAAATCATATTGGTGTTATATTTTATAAGTTGTTTGCCACCGATTGACTTGAGAAATCATTGTCCAATCAAAATCATGAACCAAATTTAAAACATAACATCTCACTTGAACTAGAGAACTCCTTGATAGTTGTGGAGCAAGTAAAAATTAATAAACCAATCCAAAATTATGGATTATTAATTAGAGAATTTCTAGAAATTTTCATGTTAACCAAAAATTAGGTGTTGTTCATCTGGTGGGACAAACTTATTATCGTGTAGATCAACGCATATAATAATTCACAAAAAAACCATATTGTGTCATGTCTAGTTTGGAAATATATCGGCTACTCCAAATGGTTGCGCATGCTCCAGCGCTTGCCGGCCTCTACCAAGGCCGAGAAGGAGAAGGACAACATCCCGGATCGCGCTCGGACCATTTGCGTCGTAGTCGAGAGCTTGGCAGAGATCCAAGCATGGTGGGCTACCGCCGCCAAGGCTGAGAAGGAGAATGACGACGTTTGGCCAGCATGGACCATGGTAAATTGTTTTTTACAGCATGGAAATTTTAGTTTTGATCATGGCAAAAATAAAATTATAATCTGGCAAATTTAGTTTTGAGAATGGAAAAATTCAAACAAAAGTTATTCCTAATCACAAATTGTCATGGCAAATTTGCCATTGCATCATTCTTCATGGCAAATTTGACATTCATTTTATTTGGTCAAATAACTTTTTCATAATATTTTAAATAGTGTATTGATATAGTCTCATGGCATTTTTCATAAAAAAAACTTTGGGTACATTTTTACCATGTAAATCTCTTTACATAGCAAAATTAATCTCATGGCAATATTTACAAATTATTAATTTTATTTTTTTCATTAGTTATAACAAAACTGGGCTTCTTTGCGAACAGTTCAGATTGCGCGGAAGACATGCTTTTAGCGAACTGGTGGTTCGCTTCATCCTCCTTAACACGATTGTTCACTTTGGATTCAGGTCGAAATAAAATGGAATTGAATGCGAACCTTTCTCTTCCCAGTCTCGAAAAAAAAGGAACCAAACTTAAAAAAAATTCTCATTCGCCTCAACCAAATGGTGTTGTTGTACGCCAGTACAATACATGTGCTGGCACCCAGCACTGGACACATATATACAGGCTATACTCATTTATGTCTTCATAAAAAATATTTACTCCTCGGTACAACTGTTGTCTGTTGACCATTAATCTTTATGTCTTCATACAAAATATTTATTCCTTATTAGTTGTCATCAACTCATCATACACCATTAATCTTTATGTCTCCATACAAAATATTTACTCCTCAGTTGTCATCATATACAACTTTTGACCACTAATCTATCTGTCTTCATAAAAAATATTTACTCCTCCGTTGTCATCATCTACAACTGTTGACCACTAATCTTGACGCCTCACTCCATATCGTGCTACAAATAGTGCAATGTTGTGGGTGATAGCTCGCAAAAACTAGAACAGATCCCCACCAAGAGAGTGCTCATAGCTAGTCACAGCAGGCTATGGCGAAGATCATTCTTCTCCTCCTCGTCATCGTCATAGCCGCCCTTCGCATGGCGGCCGCCCTCCCGCACTGCTCCGGCGTGCCATCGCTGGGCGCGGTGGCCGCCTGCGAGAAGGCGTGCGGCACGAAGCTCATGTACGACCTCTGCATCAGCACCATGCGCGACAGTGACATCGACATGTCCCCGTCGCACAAAGTGGAGGCCACCGCGTTCGCCATAGCCGCGGCGCACGCGCTCGACAACTCCTTGGTCGACACGGAGGCCGCAGCCAGTGACCAGCTCAGCTACAACTCCTCGCTCCCACGCAACCAGAGGGACGCTTACGAGGGGTGCATGAACGACTACGTCCCGGCGGACACCACCAACGACCGCATCATCGACGAGTTGCTGCCCAAATGCCGCTTCTCGGGCCTCGCCGACAAGTACGCGCGAGTGATGAATGGCATCCAGAGTCTCTGATGAAGACGCCGCTCTATCCCATGGTCTTGGCCGACGGCAACAAAGCAGTGCTCTATAGCTATCTTGGTAAACTGATAGGCATATGATATGAGTTGGGCACCAAATTAGTAGTACTAAATTTTTTTTTTTGCTGGAGGTAGTACTAAATAATTAATAGGTGTGGCTTGCAGAGTGGTTCTCATGTAATATTTATCTCTATTATTTAAAAGAAATTGGTACGATTCGCCTCACCTTCTTAACATGGCAATCATTCTTACAACATGGATCAAAGTTGTAATTTACTTTCATTTAGTTAGCTCTTAATTTCCACACAAGATCGGTACGCAGGAGCAGTAGTACGAACCGCGGGATGGTGAGAGCGATCAAGTTTCGACGGCTTGCAGAGTCGTCCAAGCCTCGATGGAGTTGAACGATTTTGATAACTTGGGTGCACATTTGATGATTGCATATGGTGGACATTCATAAAGAGCACATATATAGTTGATGATCATAACGATCATCAAATTTTCTCGACGACTAAGACCGACACAAATAATGAAGCAAGATGCTCTCCCTAACCTTCTATTTGAGAATACATATTCTCCCTAATCGAACTAAAAACTTATACTATGTCTTCTAGGAATGATACTAATGGATCTTGATCTACGACATCTTTAGCTTCCATCTTGCATGCCTCTGTAATGGTACTACGGCGATTGCTCTGCAAAGCACAGATAAAGACAAGTTTTAGAGTACAATACTGATATTAGTTCATACAGCCATGAATGAATCTACCCCCCACAAAAAAAAAGATTTAATTTATCAAGAAACAAACTAGTTACTTACCTGATTTGCTTGATTATGGAGCAGCTTCAGGGGTGGGTGTAGCCCTCATCGGTGGTACGTCTGCACTCCCATCCATCAAAATTATTCAGATCATTCATAATCAAAGACGAAGCACAATAATGCACAAAACAATTTATATATAGTGCACGGGCGATCCCTTACCATTGCAGCCATACTCACTCGGGCTCGTGTTACAGATAGCCGGCAGACCAAAGAAGTGCCCGCCATCCATGGGCGCCGCCAAGAGCTTGTCGAGCTCGCCGTCGTTGAACACATGGCAAAGGCAGATGGGAGCGTCTTCGAAGAGCGACTTCACGCCGTCACAGCACTCGCCCTGGCTCGGAGGCCTGGGAGCGGTACCGTTGGTGAGGAAATCCTTGCACGGCATCAGTCCCATCAGCGACGGCAGGCACTCCTTCGGATGCGGCTTCGCCGGGGTTGGCGGCGTCGGCGGACAGAAGATCGGCGGTATGCAGAATATGGGTGGGATAAAGGAGTAGCAGGGAATCATGCACCATGCCAATGGTTTTGCTACTACTGCGTCGTCGTTGGTGGAGGGAGGCGGCGTGGCGGCGATCGTCGTCAGGACGACGGCGAGGAGCAAGGCGAGATGGGACTTGGATGGCGCCATTGGAATGGAACTTATATGGTTCGTGCTAATTGCCAGATGGGAATGTGAACTTGTGGTTTGTGATCAGTCTATATATAGACTCTGGGCTCGTGAGATAGGATGCGCGCACTAGCTGAGTGGGATAAGGAGATAGAGATGGTTTCTGTTGAGATCGTTCTCTACTCTCAAGGCATTCTCGTAATTTGTTAGGCCCGATAGCGTTGCATGCATGTTTTCAGTTTGTGTCCGCCCATATCTCGTGCTCTCTCCTCACGACATTCCCGTAATTTGTTAGGCGGTAGCCTTGCATGCTGGTACATTTCAATGCGTGCGTGATAGTTCGTTTAGTTAGTTCTGTCACACCCTAGGGATCGCCGGGATCGGAGCTAGGGTTCTCTCTTGCGGCGCAATTCGAATTGGGAAGAAGAAGGTAGGGGACGGGAAGCAGGAGCAGGTGAGGATGAGATGGAGAGAGGAGACAACTCTGGAAATGGTTCACTTAATCGATAAAGACACACATCCGCAATCCCGTGCTTATAACCGTGCACACCCTGGCCTCTGGCCCAATACCACGGCACGCACGGCCCACTCAACACTTAAACGCTACACAGGCTGAGGCCTACTCGTTCCCGCGCTCTGCGTGTCCAGGCGATGCCATCGTCCCCGCCGTGACAAGTCCGTGAGCAGTCAGTTCATAGTTGTAAGGCAAAGGGGGGACTAATACTAGGTGTGACTAAACCAGACTTGATCATGTCAGTGACTTGTTTCTCGATCTCATCTTTTTGTAGTGGAGAATAGCGATAAGGGCGACAATTTACAGGCACTTCTCCTGGCACAAGATGTATGGCGTGATCATACTCTCTATGAGGTGGTAATTCTTTGGGCTCGCTAAAAACATCCGCAAATTGCTGCAATACTGCGGTAACTTCCTCAGGCACTATCGCAGAATAAGAGCAGGTCACATGACACAACACGGCTGCGGCCCAAATGTCGTTCCCTCTGTCCCATTTCTGTAATTGTTCAGTGCTGACTTCAGTCAGTTGTGGTTGAGTAGTAGGTAAGACTCCTTGAAGTTTAATTTCTTTACCCTTGTGTTGGAACTGAACCCACTTTTCCAGCCAATGGCATTGCATGACTCCTCGTTGTTCAAGTCAGTCCATCCCCAGTATTATGTCGTAGCTGCCTAACTGCATCACTCGCATTGCTGAAGAGAAACTATGCCCCTGTATCCACCAAGTCAGCTGAGGAACATAGTCAGAACACTGAATTTGAGCACCATTTGCCACTTTGACAGACACTGGTGCGGCCAGTTTTTCAGGTGTTATTTGCACCCTGTCTAGCAGAGCTGCATCCACAAAAGTATGTGTGCTCCCAGAATCGAGCAACACTAAAACCACTTGGTTGCCCATCACACTACTAGGAAAATAGCTATACATGGAAAGCTTATTAGTGGCGCATTTTATATGTAATGCGCCACTATGTTGTAAGGGGTGGCGCACTGGTAAAAAATGTGCCACCCATAAGCTCTTATAGGTGGCGTATTTTCCAAAATGCGCCACCCCTAAGAGTGGGCCAGCCCTGGATCCCCTTATACGTGGCGCATTTGGAGAAATGTGCCACCCCTAAGAACCTTATAGGTGGCGTATTTTGGAAATGCGCCACCCCTAAGAGCTTATGGGTGGCGCATTCTGGAAATGCGCCACCCCTAAAGAATTATTAGTGGCACATCCAGAATGCGCCACCCATAAGCTCTTAGGGGTGGCGCATTTCCCATATGCGCCACTACTAAGAAAAAACTGTGCGGGAAAATTCCCAAATACACCCCCTCGTCGTGGACCGCCTTTTAAATTTGGAAAAAAAAAGAAAATGATAGTTTCCCAAATGATATGTGGTCTAGTTGTTAGGAAAATTTACAAATATGAATTTCGACTTTTTTTGCAAAATCTCTTGAGAATTTTGTAAAATGGACTTAACTTTTGCATACGACCTCCGATGAAAAAGTTTTTATATGAAAAATCATCTACTCGAAAACCTATCAGAAAAAAAGTTACGGGCGTTTGAAGATCTGGAGGCCCAAAAAAAGAGAAAAAATTGAAAAAAATTTGAACTTAGTAGTGGCTCATTTTGAATGAAATGCGCCACTAGTAACAGATTTTTTTTTAAATTTTTTTAAAAATATATTTTTTATTTTTTTAAATTCAAAATAGGCTAGAGGACAAATCGGGAAGTTAAAAAAAGTTGAAAATTTTAGATAGTAACATTAAAAAAAAATTAAAATAAAATTTAAATTAATTTTTTTTTTTTAAAAAGTTCAAAATATGCTAATGGTCCCATCGAGAAAGTTTCAAAAAACATATTGAAAATTTTAGCACACCCATGAACATTAACAAGGTCCTAGACATCAACATGGTTTAATAGGATTTATATGTTAGATATATCAACAAGTGCCTGCTAGGTGAGCTGGAGTGAGAGTTGAATAGAACCGAGAAGTTAAGGGGCTGGAGTAGTGCTAGGATGGGTGACCCTCGGGGAAGTTTGACCACGGAGGTTAGTTTGACCTGAGATTAAGCATAGTAACCGGCATTAAGCATACTAACCTGAGATTAAGAAAAAATAAAAAATAAAAAAAATTAAACAAAGAAAAATAAAAAAAATTGTTTTCCAGATCCAGATTCAAAATTTAAAAAATTTAATAGTGGCGCATTGCGCCACCCCTAAGAGCTTATAGGTGGCGCATTCTGAGATGCGCCACGCCTAAGGGTCTTAGGGGTGGCGCATCCAGAATGCGCCACCTATAAGCCCTTATTAGTGGCTTGTAGTTAGTGGCGCATCCATAATGCGCCACTAAACAGAAAAAAAGGACGCCACTAAAAGGGCATTCCCTAGTAGTGTCAGTGCCCTCAGTTGAATTGTTTTGGGATGAGGAGCACCTGATATAGTGCCCTCAGTTGAATTGTTTTGGGATGAGGAGCACCTGATATCGCTTGCACTGAAATAGTGGCACATTCCTCCTGAGATTCCTCCATCAGAGCATCTAGGACAGCATCTGTAATGATCTCGTGTGGATCAACTGTCTCTGCCACTTTGAGTTGGGCTGTAGGTCCCCCTGGTACGACGACACACACATGGCCCGGCAGAAAATTTTCACCACAACTATAACACAAACCATTTGCTCGTCTGTACTCCTTCAGCTGTCGAGCTTTCCAAAATTCTCCCCGAGAAAACTCTGTGCGTCTGTCCGGTTTATTGTACGGTCCTCTGGTATATGTTGGCTTAGGCAATCTGGAGCTGGAGAGCAACCCCTCCTGGACCAAGGCAAATGACACAGCACATGCCACGGTATCCGAAAACTGCATTTCTACTGCTGCACGAAGTTCTTCCTTCAGGCCCATCACAAACCGTGTAACCAGAAAAGTATCACTGATACATGGCTCGTACAATCTGATGTTATACACGAGTTGATAGAACTGCACTTTGTATTCCTCCATCGAGCCTTTCTGTTTGAGTAAGAGCAAAGACTTCATCAGACCGCGGTGAATGTTGATATCGAACTCACTGATAATCTCTCCGCGAAACTGTTCCCATGTTGGCCAAGTGCCTCTATGTTTGAAGGCCTGAAACCAGTGTGCAACGTTTCCCACCAAATTCAGAGAAGCGGAGGTCACTTTGAAATTCTCTGAAATGTTGTATAACTGAAAGAAAGCCTCACACTGATCTAACCAGATGCGAACTCCTGAGCCGTCAAACTTAGGGAAATCCATCTTCGGTGCCCAACTGCGTCGGCCCCCTGTTTCCTCTGTCGCCTGAACTGTATGGTGTTGGCCACCCCCTTGCAGATTCAGACTCGGGCTCCCACGCGGTGGCGGACGCCCCAAAGTTACTAGTGCTGCTCCCAGTATCACTTCTGTGGTGACGGAGGACGCCGAATTTTCCCCCAACTCGCTGGTACTCGGCCGCTCAGATCAGATGGTCTGCACTTGTTCTTGTTGAACTCTACCCAAGGTTTCATAGGACAGATTTACCTTAACTTGTACTTGATCCAGACGACGACCTTGCTCCGCCAGTTGCGCATCCATCGACTCCAATTTCTCCGCAATTGCTTCAACTCCAGCGAACTTGCTCTGCTTCGCCCGCAGTTCCGCGGATTCCTTCAGCATCAAGGCTTGAAACGCCTCCATGTTCTCTGAGAGGTGCCGCGTCTGGGCGCTCGGCTTGAAAGGCACCGTGGCTGCTGTTAGCTCGCACAAACCACCTCAGATCGGGATTTACGCCGATCAAGCCCGGAGGCGACCTGCGACCTTCTCGTCGGATTTGCCGGGTACGCGCGGTGATCACAACGGCGATGGAAACGGCCCTGAATGAACGGCTCTGAATACCAGACTGTCACACCCTAGGGATCGTCGGGATCGGAGCTAGGGTTCTCTCTTGCGGCGCAATTCGAATTGGGAAGAAGAAGGTAGGGGACGGGAAGCAGGTGCAGGTGAGGATGAGATGGAGAGAGGAGACAGCTGTGGAAATGGTTCACTTAATCGATAAAGACACACTTCCGCAATCCCGTGCTTATAACGGTGCACACCCTGGCCTCTGGCCCAACACCACGGCACGCACGGCCCACTCAACACTTAAACGCTACACAGGCTGAGGCCTACTCGTTCCCGCGCTCTACGTTTCGAGGCGATGCCATCGTCCCCGCCGTGACAAGTTCGTGAGCAGTCAGTTCATAGTTGTAAGGCAAAGGGAGGGCACATTTCCCTGCATAAAAATCGGTATGTATACTCCCTTCGGTTCCTCGATCGCTGACCTAATGAAAAAGATCTCTGGATTGAAAAACAAAAGCAGGAAATGGCTCGGCCGCACCATTACTTCGGCCATGAGCTCCCACTGGCCGCTGCTGGACTTTTTTTTTTCTCGTGGAGCTATATATACTGGAGACCTAAGTCCAATTCCACGGGGAGATCCAGTTGTTCACATTTGCTTCATTTGGGTTTACGCGGTAAAAAAAGACGGTTTAAAACGCGGCAATGTAAGTGGACCACGGTTTGTTTTTTGATTTACCGCGACCCATTTGCGAAGCAAATTTAGAGCACATTTGGGATCAGGATGTTAGATTATTTGCAACACTAAGGTGCCAAGAACATCATCAGATTGCATATTAGATCACCTAATTGCTAAGTTGAGAGAGGTTTAGAATACGTTACATGTTGCGGAAGTCGATATCGTCGCCTGCTCGTTGCAGGCTAACGTGGTCGAAGCAGATGGCCTCCTTGATGTCCTGATCCCTTCAGGACACCGCCGGCACGTTCATCGGGGCTACGTATTAGTCGCAAATTACCGTGCAAAAATGAATACAACAAGCAGTTCACAGGACTTAGCAAAATTACAGGTTCTCAGGAAAAAAAAAGATCTCGGGCTGATTTCTCACCCATGGGCTCTAAAGGTCCATCCGGCCTGGGCTGGCTTGGCAGGGGAGCTGGGCCACCTCGGGCGTTGTGGGCCGGCCCAACTGGCCACGGTCAACGGGGAGTCTGGCCGGCTCGGGCTCCTCCCGAGCACGACCAGGGCGGGCGACGGCGGCTGTCCCGGTGGCGCGCCGGCCACCGGCTACGAGGGGCAGCGGGGCGCTCGGAGGAAGGCGGGCGCGGCTCGTGATCCAGCCGGATCCAGCCGGTGGGAGCTCGCCGGCGGGGTGCAAGGCGGCCACGGCGCTGGTCCTTGGAGCTCCATGGCCATGGCAGCGGGCGTGCTGGACCTGCGGGAGATGAGGGGTGAGAGCTAGAGGAGGAGAGGGAGGAACGGAGAGGAGAGGGAGAGGAGGGCCGCGGCGGCGGCTGGCTGCTCGCCGGCGTGGAGCAGTGGAGGTGGCCGGCGGCCACGGCGTGAAGGCGGCGCCCACGGGATGGAGACGGCTCGGGGAGAGAGGAGGCTGGCTACGTGGCGCGATCCGGTTCGTCTGATCCATATCCGACGGATCAGACTGGGAGACCAGATCTGGCAATTTTTCAGGGGGGTGGCTGCGAATTTTGGACTAGGGAAACCCTAGAAAAGGGGTGGGAGTGTGGTGGTCTTTATATAGCCCCGGTGGCTGGCAGTTTGCAAAAACATCCTTGGTTTTTCTCTCGTGCGCACGGTGCTCACGTTTCTGACCGCCGGGGGTCCGCAGTACCTCCGATTCGGGTAAAACTTCGAACTGCGCGATCAGCGCGTCGAGCCGGAGGCGTTCACCTCGCGCTGGAACCGTTCCGAGAACACTTTCCGGCGCGCTATAAAATATCCTGTTTAATTATTAAACGGGGTTTTTCGTTCCGTTGGCTGCGGTTGGTCTCGTGCGGTTTTCGCGACGGTGATCGGGTGAAACCCGGTGTCGCAAAGGTCGAGTGTCAGGGTGGCAAGGGTCGGTCTCCGTCCGATATGAGATAAGAGGGGGGGGGGGGAATAATCGCCGATCGATAGATCGGGGATGCAAACACCGCAGACAAATCAGACAATCAAACAATTCACGCCGAAAACAATTTTTTTTAATTTTTGTGAAAACTGGGTTGTTACACTTATCTTAGCAGTAATCCCGTTTTCCTATGTTGTGGTTACGTAACTTATCCCCCCTTTCAACGTTAAACTGGCTGCTAGGCCATTAGGCCCGTTAAGCCGTTAGATCAACCAACATTCTCCATCGTTAGGCTTAACTACATCTGTCCATTTCTCCATAGGAATGATATACCAAAGTGAGGTGTTACAACAACTTAAAATGCCATAGAACCTCAAAACTTATAGTACACCCGCCTATTTCAAAAATGGAAAATATTTTGCTTTTTGGGAGTGGTTTATTTTAATGGTCCTCTTATTCCGGAATCATGAGGCTTCTAGTAATCCCAAGCCGGCAACATGCTCACGAAAAATACTGGGTGCTAAGCCTTTAGTCAGCGGATCCGCAAGCATATGCGTCGTTCTTATATGCTCAACATTGATTGTTTGATTCTGGATTCTATCTTTCACAACACGAAACTTAATGTCAATGTGCTTGGCAGCAGCACTTGACGGGTTTATTATCGTAGTACAACAAAATTGGTGTTGATATACTATCAACCACTTTAAGTTCGGGAATAAAGTTCTTTAGCCATACAACCTACACTGTGGCCTCGTAACATGCTACAAATTCCGCATGGATCGTAGATCCAGCCGTTAAAGTTTGTTTGGAGCTTTTCCATGACATGACTCCTCCCGCGAGTGTGAATATATAACCTGACGTGGATTTCTTACTATCGACACACCCGGCAAAATCTGAATCTGAGTAACCTATGACTTCTAGGTTATCAGACCTTTTATATGTAAGCATGAGATCTTTAGTGCCTTGCATATAATGCAAGACTTTCTTTGCGGCCTTCTAGTGGTCTAGCTTGATTGGAATCTACCAAGCAACCCGGTTACCAAAGCTAGATAGGGTGTGCACAAACTTGAGCATACATGATGCTTCCGACAGCTGAAACATAAGGAATCGTTTACATCTCAGCTGTTTCAAGTTTGCTCTTGGGACATTGAAATGCCCCAAACTTATCGCCCTTTACTATATGAGCAGATGAGGCCGAGCACTTATGCATATTTAATTTCTTCAGTACTCTCTCAAAGTATGCCTTTTGTGATAGTCCTAATATTCCTCTTAACCTATCTCGATGTCGAGGACATACGAAGCTTCACCAAGGTCCTTCATATCAAAATTGGATGACAAAAATTCCTGGTCTCATGTAGCATATCCTTATCGCTAGCCAACAATATGTTATCAACATATAGGACTAGTATTGTGAACCTACTGCCTTTAAATTTAACATATATGCAGTTGCCCACAATATTTTCTATAAAACCAAAAGTTCGGATAATTTTATCGAACTTAAGGTACCATTGTCTTGAAGCTTACTTCAAGCCATAGATGGATTTATTCGGATGACATGCTAAATGTTCCTTTCCTTCTACAACAAAACCTTTCGGCCGAGTCATATAAACATCTTCATCAAGGTCACCATTTAGAAAAGCTATCTTTATATCCATTTGATGTAATTCTAAATCGAAATGAGCTACTAGAGCCATGATGATTCTAAAAGAATCTTTAGATGACACAGGTGAGAAGGTCTCATTGTAATCAATTCCTTCTCTCTGTGTGAAACCTTTCGCCACAAGCCTGGCCTTAAACCTTTCGATATTCCCTTAATCCCTTTGGTGTCATATTTGGTTTAATAGACCCATTTACAACCTACTCTTTTTGCACCATTATGAATTTTTACTAACTCCCAAACATTATTTGAGCCCATAGATTTCAACTCATCTTCCATGGCAAGTTTCCATTTGGAACAATTCATACTTTTAATGGATTCTTTATAGGAGGTTGGATCCTCCATCTTTCCTATGTCACATACATCTTCACTCATATAAGTGACATAATCATGTGAGATGGCTTTCTTTCTTATTTTTGTGACTTCTTTATCCTCAAAAAATACTGCTTGCCGGGTTTCCACATACTTGGTGGTGTGACCCGGACAATAGAAACGATATCCCTTTCCCCTATGAGGGTATCCAATGAAGAAACAACTAACTGTTTTTGGATCTAATTTCTTAAGTTGTGGATTAAAAATCCTAGCTTCAGCGGGGCAACCACACACACGTAAGTAATTCAAGCTCAGTTTTCTTCCCGTCCACATTTCGTAAGGTGTGTTCGGTGCTGCTTTAGTAGGAGCAAGATTTAGCACATGTGCGGCCGTCTTTAATGCCTCCATCCATAGGCTGACTTGTAAACTTGCATGACTAAGCATGCTTCGCACCATATCCATAAGTTTGCGGTTTTGACGTTCAGCCACGCCATTTGTTGAGGTTCACCAGGCATTGAATACTAGGCAACAATTCCATTCTCAGAGATAAACTTAGCAAAGGGTCCTGGAATTTGCCTATAAGGAGCATGCCTGCCATAATACTCTCCCCCACGATCTGATCGTACAACTTTTATTTTTTTGTTTAGTTGGTTCTCAACTTCGGCTTTGAACACTTTGAATTTGTCCAAAGCTTCCGATCGATCACGTATAGGATAAATATATTTGTATCGATAAAAGTCATATGTGAAGATAATGAAGGAATCCAAACCATCCATAGACTTTAAATTAAGGGGTCCACATATTTCAGTGTGTATAAGTTTGAGGACACCCGTGGCTCTTACCGCTCCTTTATTAATCGTTTTTTGCATATTTTCCTTTTATGCAGTCAATGCATTTGTTTGCATCAGAGAAGTTTAATGGAAGGAGTACACCATTTTTAATAAGTCTTTCAATTATCTTCCTCGAAATGTGTACTAAATGACGGTGCCACAATTTCGAAGAAGTACGCATACCCTTCCATTTCTTCTCAATATTACATACATCACTCACATGCAGGATAGAATCATTCAATGATAACATATATAATTTGCCTCGTCTGACACCAAGGCCAACATTCATATTACATTAATTCAAAACAAATTGTTTGTTTCCAAATTTTCTCTTAAACACGTTGTCTTCTAGGCAAGAAACGGAAATTAAATTCCTACTCAAGGTAGGGACATAAAGAACATTCTCCAAATAAAGTCCGCAATTGTCCATTTTTCTTTAACAGAGTCATAGTGAATCTTGAATTGATTAAACTCTTCAAGGAGGGAGTCCAAGATCATGGTGACAAGGAGATTATCATTGATCTCACATTGTAATGCCTTCAACTTGTTACAAGCATTCACCATCCTTAAAATGTGAGCCCTCACATCACCATCATTGTTATACTTCCCAAGGAGCTTTTGAAAAAGCTTTTGTGCATAAACCATGTCAGAGCCTTGGAATTGCTCCTCGAGGGATGCCATTAACTCCTTAGGAGTATCCTTCTTGGGTAGAGCCCCAATTATGTTTGGTGAAATGGAAGCTCTCATCACAAGCATTGCAATGTGATTTGATTTGTCCCATATCCCCATCTTGGAGTCATAAGCTTTCTTTAGCTCAGTATACCCTGTGGATCAACAGCGGGAGCCACGGGTTTATCCTCTCGTAAAGCATAATCAAACTGATGAACAGCTAGACACAATTCCATCAAGTTCTTCCAATGAGGGAAGTTACTTCATGTCAATGATTCAACAATAAACGCAGCGGAAGCTGAAAATTTTATAAACACTCATAAGTAAGACTATGAATTTACGTTGGTGAAAAAACAAACATGAAAAGTAACAAATTTAATTCTATGTCAAATCACCGTTGGGCAGAAAAGACATGAAATAAAGTATCATAATATGATGCTGATAATATTAAAACAACGTTGGTTCGAATTAATATTAGAGTCATTTCATTATTTTTTAATATCATTATTTGATGCTCATAATATTAAACAACGTTGGTCCGAATTAATATTAGAGTCATTTTATCATTAATTAAGCATGAACATTAAAAAACATTATAATTATTTGATTTTTAAAAAATACTTAACATGTCAAAACACATCATAAATCCGAATAAAATATCTCGTCGGTTCAATTTTATTCAGAATAAAAATATGTTTTCATCATAATATTTTAGACATTTTTTGTTTAATAAAAAAAATAGTAAAAAAACATAATATATATTTACTTAAATGCATTGGTTTAAACTGAAAATACTATAAACAAAATTTAGGCGCAAAACCCACGGTTACATCTAAAATATGCCAGTCCAGCAACTAAAATTGTAAAAAAACACTTTCGCTGCTAGAAATTTAGATCGGGCCGAATCACGTGACCAGAATTGGCCCATTAAGACCCGAGTTGGTCAACCCAGCCACTCATGGTCACGGGGAGAACCCTATCCCCTCACTTTCTCTGTCCCGATTCCCCTCTCGGCCTCCCCTCCATTTCGGCCTCACAAGCGACAGCGACGACGAGATGTCGGGATCCCCGTGTCCATGTCGGCGCGACTGCGGTGTTTGCCGGAGGAGCAGCAGCAAGACGTGGTCCCGCGCGCTCTCCCGTCGAGCAAGGCGGTCGACGTCATGCTGAAGCGAGGTGGGGAGGATTTGAAGCGCGCCGGCAGGATGCTTCGTGCGGGGCGGGCCGACAGACCGGCGGCTTCACAGGCGACGATGTCGAGGCGCGGCGGCTCCGGCGTCCTACCGCACAGTCTCTTCGTTGGGAGGGAGCCGGCGTCGCTTTCCGCGCGCCGACCCAAGGGACGGCGGCGTCGCGGCATCGATGTCCTCGCATGGCGCCGACCATGCGAGCCATTGAGGGAAAGACGTCGACGCGGCGTCATTAAGATGAGCCCACAATGCCTCCCATTTCCTTAATTGTTGACCCGATTCGGACTGAACTCATAATGCCAAGTTAGGGTTCATACAAAATTGGAGAACTTTTCTAGGGTTCTACTGTTGATGTGCTCATGAAGCCCTTTCATCTAATTGACGAAATCATAGAGGAAACAATACTTAAATATGCTCAACTTTAATTAACTAGATGACTATGAGCTTTAGTTCTTAACTTAGATTAATTAAAATTGATGAACATATAGTAGCAGTACTGATCCGTAGCTAAAAACATTATCAACAGTGGGCATCTTATCATGAACATAAATCAACAACATGTGAAATTTGGGCTAACAGTAGGCATTAGGAACCAATCTTAAACATGATCTTGATCTACTGATCAAGAATTAGGGATCTAATTGCAATCAGGACGGGGACTGATGCCATTGTTAGATTATTTGCAACACTAAGGTGCCAAGAACATGATCAGATTACATCTTAGATCACCTAATTTCTAAAGTGAGAGAGGTTTAGAATACGTTACATGTCACGGAAATCGATATCGTCGCCTGCTCGTTGCAGGCGAGGTTGGCGGCGGGCGTGGTCGAATCAGATGGCCTCCTTGATGTCATGATCCCTTCAGGACGCCACCGGAACTGTCCGGGGACAGCGGCGACAGCCAGTCTAGGCCTTCCCGTCGCTGCAGCGCTCCCTCTGATCGGATGGAGTTTAGGGGTTGTGGGGAGGAGAGTAAATCTTACGAGAATTGTGATCGCACATGTGAGGGCTCTCTCTCGACTCCTTTCTTATAGTGCTGGCGACAGGGGACCCAAACCTGGGTTGGTTTTGAGCGCCCCCGATCAGGGCGTGTCGTTAGAGAAGGGCTCCCGCATGTTGGTGCGGAGGATTTTTATTTTAGCGGTAATTCTGGTAATTCTGTTTTCCTCTGTTCAGGTTACGTAACTTATCCGTGCTCTCAACGTTAAACTGTGGTTGAGTTGGTTAGGTGGATGGTTGTATCCCCAGCCCACTAGAGTTCAAATCCCAGATTTGACAATGGTGCTCGCATTTTCCTGGATTTATTCCAGGGCTTCCGGTAATGCGCTTTCAGTGGGAGGAGACGTTCCCGTCAAAGACGAGGTGGTGGCTTCGTTAATCTCAAGATGATGTACCGGCTCAGTATTACGAAGATGCTCATAGGGGTAGGGTGTGCGTGTGTGCGTCATAGGGGTGATTGTATACTCGTGTTTGTGAGCGTCAAAGTTGTACTGTGTTCCTTAAAAAAAACGTTAAACTAGCTGCTGGGCCATTAGGTTAGATCAACCAAACACAGGAGATATTGGAGATGCTCTTAGGATGTTATATAATCTTTTTAGTTTGAACAAAATCAAGTAAAAACCCATAATGGGTCCGTATGTCTAGAATTATTGATAGCAAAAATACAACGGTAGAACGGAGCGTGCATACAGGATGCGGGAAAAGAAAAGAGCAATTTCATTTATTACCAAAAACCTTGGTGCACACCCTCGCAATGAACTCATGGACTACAGGGCGAAAACCTGGTAACATGAGTACGTGTTTCATATATACATACACTAGTGAATCGTAGAAATAAACAAGTTGTATATATATTGATCTCAAGGTTCACGGTCTACCGGCATGAATTTCGTGACATGGGAATCAATCAGTCACTGAACCCGCGCAGCTCGCCTAAAAGATATGCAAGATCTGATCATGGTCCTCATGGATACATAGATGGATGGCTGTGGATGATCAGGAGGATGCCCTGCCGACGTACTCGACGTCGAAGAGGAGCGTGGAGTTGGGCGGGATGACGCAGGAGGTGGGCTCCCATCCCCTGCACCCGGCCCCCTTCTCCCCGTACGCCAGCTCCGGCGGCAGCCTCAGGCTCCGCTTCCCACCTGAAAAGCCACACCAGATCACTCACTCACTGACATGGGCATGGGGGAATTCAGACTTTCAGAGCACAAGGACGTGAGCTCGGCTGCGTACCGACTCTCATCGGCGGGATCCCTTCGCCGCCGGCGATGCACAGGTCCCACCCCTTGATCACCTCCCCCACGCCCACCATGATGGTCAGAGGCCTCCCTCGCCCGTAGCTGCTGTCGAACACCGTCCCGTCCTCGAGCATCCCCCGGTAGTGCGCCTGCCATGAACGGACCACGCGCCAATCGCCATGCCCAAACCAAAGAAAGATCAGCATGCAGTGCCGGCCGACCACCGACGGAACTAGAACTTGATTAGTTACCGACCAACCGAGAAACTAACTCTTCCGGCAACCAAAATAGGGATTTAACTGACCTTGATGAGCTGGCCCTTGACGGCCTCGGCGCCGGTGCCGACGACTCGGTCGCAGAAGGCGAGGCCGGAGGGGGTCGCCTCGAGCGCGCACTCGTCTGCGGCGGCCACTGCTGGCAGGACGCGGGAGAGGAGGGCGGCGGACAGCACGGCGGCCGCGGCCTCGCGCCGGCGGAGGACCAGGTTCTTGCTGCTGGCACCGGCGCCGGAGTCCGCGCTCGTCGCCTGGGCGCAGCGGGATGGCTTGGCGCTGGGCTTCGGGAGGCTGAGCAGGAGGCGGGAGAGCGGCGAGGTGGAAGTGGCGGGAGCCATGGCTGCAGTCCTGTGGCTCCTTGCTTCCCTCTCAGTCTCGGCGGTTCACTCGAACCAGAGCGCGCCGCGTCGGTAATGGATAAGAACGGGTTACGCGTTTCTCAACTGCGCTCTGCCGTGTGATTTCAGGAGGATGCGCATCCGGGCCGTCGGTTTTGGATCCAGTGGTCGGCAATATAGCTATCAAATGTAGATTTAAGAACCCAGAGGGCGGAATGTCAAAATAATAAAATAACAGAGGGTGGAATATTCACCAGGACTTCTTTCTAGAGCAATATTTTCACCAGACATTCTTGGTGCGTTTGGTTCCTTTGCCCAGCTTGCTCATAGCTGAGCTAGCCTAGCTAGCTTAGCTCGGCTGGCTACTTTTGTCTTAGCTGCATGTTTGGTTGTTTGCCATTGCTGGTAAGGGCAATCGGCTAGTTGTTTGGTTGTAATTAGGGCAAGCTAGCTCCGTCTTTGTAATATGTACAAGTAGCTAACAAATAATCATGTTGAAAATACTCCTGTAAATATTCAACACAACTTTATGGTAAATATTTTTTATCACACTTTGTAACCACACTCATTGATAATGAATTAATCTAAGTAACAAACTCATTATTCAGGAATGAATTAATCTGTAACATTGTTACATGCCTGAAAACATGAGGCATGTACATTATTTCCCTAAAAAACAATGCTGGAATACATACCAAAATATTCTGAAAAAATTCTAGTAAACTAAATCACACGCTAGGAGGAAGAATAAATTCCGGATAGTTTTCACCGACCCAACGTCGAACAAACTCTTGAATAGCAGGCATTGGTCTCCCCTTCAACATGGAAGCCACTTGTTCATTGGTGACCAAAGATGTCTGTAGCGCAAGCCGGACGAATATAGGGTATTCTTCCATGCCATCAATTATTTTGAATAAATTCTCATTCGGGTTGGTCACGTGAGTGAAACGCATAGTATCAGACATATCGCGCAGTGACTGTGTCATGTCTTGAACTACAGTCTCATCACGCTTGACCCTCTTACCTTTATCTCTTTTGCCACCTCTAGGACGCTTCGAAGACGAGCTTTCATTATTGGTGTCATCAGGAAGACAATCTGAATCGTAATGTGCTGCAGGATCAACCTCAACATCGCTCACATTCTTCTCTGATTCACCAATGAAATCCTTGTCACGAACATCAACACGGTCATAGGGTGTTTCAAGGACTGTGAACTCTCCAGTAGCATGCTTATCCTGAAATATGAACTCCATCTCATCAAAATTGGCAATAGGCACATTGATATATTTTGCCCTTTTGTCTTTGTTCTGCAAGAGAGAATGATGAATTAAAATGTTAGTTAATTACAAAAGAGATAACATGATACTGAATTAAAAAAATAATTTGATATAAATTAGATGTGGTGCTCACATTCTTCATTTGAACAACTTCGGTCTCGTCATATAATATTATCATGTTGACATCATCAAAATTGGCACCGCTCAAGTTCTTTGCCTCTAGTATGATCTTCCACTGACCTTTTAGCTTATGGAACTTGTGATAAACTTGGCGGTGTGTGAAGGCGGTGGTAAACTTTGCATTGATTTGTTTTGCACACTCCTCGTGATGCATCTCTTTGAAAACAAATTGTTTTCCCTCGGACTGAATCTTCTCTTTGTAGTAACGTAGCATTTCATCAACAACTTGGGGCAGCCACACCACATTGTTACCTGCCATATACCCGTGGCATCATTTAAATTTAGATTGGATGGAAATGATAACACACCTAAATGCATACAACATTCCACTCATACCAAGGAGAAAAGTATAATTTTGAAATAAATCATGGCTACAAGTTCAGAGTAGAAGAAACAAAACTCGGTCTTCTAAGTGCTAACAGATCAAGGAATCAATAGATTCATACATAAAGCTTGAATACAAAAATTAACCATGCCTAACATTATGCCTATTTCTCCACATATCGGCTGCCATGGTATCCCTCTGTCCAAGCACCTCCCTTTGTTCGTCACGTAAATCTCGTTGGACACGACCAGCTGATCTTGGATAATGTTGAAACCAGTTTTGCTCATTGTAGACTAGCTCATCAAGACCCCCGTTTAATAATATCCAATTGTGAAGGATACAACATGCTATGACGACTCGTACTTGTGCTGGAAAGGGATAATAAGGCCTAGTGGTCAAAACTTTGAAACGGTTCTTTAAAGTGCCAAATGCTCTCTCAATAGTAGTACGAAAGGATGAGTGCCTTAAGTTAAATAGCTCATTCTGGGTGCGAGGCCTATTATTTCCTCTCCATTCACGCAAATGATATCGTGTTTGACGGAATGGTGGCAGAAACCCTTTCCTAGCTGCATAACCTGCATCCGCAAGATAGTACTTACCTAACAACAAATTATAGACAATTAATCATGTGTTCACTCTATATGTTATATCTTAATATGTAAAAAAATGCAGGGGCCTACCTTCGGGGACTCTAAGGCCATTTGGGTGCTCAAGAGAATGTCTTAAAACAGTTGAATCGTGAGCTGAACCCCTCCCAGCCCGCACAAACATAAGTGAACAATAAATCAAAGTCGACGGCAGCAAGAACATTTTGGGTAGGGAAATGTTTCCTGCCACGAAATATGTCAACTATCCGAGATGGAACATTGCATGGAACATGTGTACCATCAATAGCACCAATACGGTCCTAAACATCCAATTAACAATTAATTAGTAAATACACCTACTACACTATGAAGTTATTTTAAATTTATAGTTAACAAGATGGACAGTTTACTATACCTTAAAATAGGGGTCAAATCGTGGATTGCCTTGAATTTTTGATGGTGTATCGAGTGTTCGATGCCTAAGCATTTCCGGTCCAAGTTTTCCAATTGCATATAGAACTCGGTTGAAGTAACGACTCACTGTCTCACCTGACCTTGTGAAATGGAAACTAATATCGATATTTTTCTTATGATGCCCTACTGTCGTGAGGAACATGGCTACCTGTTCCTCTACAGTACAATGCCATGTATCTTTAAGCGGTCCCATACTCCGTAATTTACGACAAAGTTTGAAGAACACTGATTTTCCCATGCGCAATTCTCCGATACAATGTTTCTCCTCGCCGCAATACAGTTTTCGTAGATACGCCATTCTATCTCTATTTCTCTCTAACAGTGAGTATCTTGTAGGGTGACTAGAGTTGCTTAGATATACGATTAGCGTATAATATGCCACTACAAAAGCACTGAAGAACGCAATTTTTCTGTTAATTTGTGCATTGTCGTCCATCTACAAATCAACCAATGAAGTTACAATATTAATATGGATGTAAATTCATCAGCAATCAGCGGCAATATTAGTACAAACACAGTCATCAGTACACCCAGTAAATAATTTCAGATGCATGTAAAGTACATAATTTCATATACATATTTCAGTACAGATCAAATCTAAATTAAGTTTCAGCTGCATGTTCCTGTACAAATCGATTACTATCACCCATTAGTATATATTGACCTAGTACTGAATTTTAGTTTGGCAGAAATAACAAGCATCTGATGCTGGATGCCTGTCAGCACCAGGATCCTATCCAACTCGAACGACCCCAACCTGCTATTATACTAGAATTTTCTAACCCCTCACCGTATCAATCTAATTCCAGTACCAGCTCACCCAAGAAAAATCAAACCATGCATAAGACTACTAGCAGCACACAAATATATTTAGGATCCATAGCTTCTAGTACTAATCGATTCATGAGCCCGTACTAATCTGGTACCAAGAAAAAATTGCACAGACATATTTAAACAGAAGAAATCAAGAGACGGAGGCGGATTCATACCTGAGCAAGGAGGAGGACGTAGGCGCTTGAAATCTGAAGCTCGTCTTCAGCTAATCGTTGAGGGGAGCTGGGGAATCTGGCTCGATTTATATCTGCAGCCAACAGAGAATACGGGAGGATTCGTTGTGGATAAGAAAAAATCGAGCGAAAAGTGGAGGAGAAGGTCGGAGTGGAGAACGAAGATGTAGGGATTTGTTGCAGACGATTTCTTCCGGCCGGAGAGTTCGGCGTGGATTTGTTTCGCGCGTTCCGAACTTGCCGTCGAGGGCGAGCCGAATCGGCTAACCCCGCGGAGCGAGGATTTTCTGGCCCAGGGAGGCTACCCTGCCTCCAAAAGCTAGCTTATATCTGCCCCACCAAACAACTAGCCTAGCTTAGCAAGGCAAAAATGGTTTTGCTCAGGATTTGCCAAGGAACCAAACGCACCCTCTGTCTCCTTCAGCGGAGCTTTCATATAAATCCTACTCGTATAAAGTTAGAACATCTCCATAAAACTGCTATTACTAAATAGCGGTAGATTCTAAAACAAGTTTTTAAAATCAATTTTTGTTAGGTTTCATAAAAAAATCTTTAAATTTACTTTTATATTTTAATTAAAAAAATAACTAACGATATAGGGGCTGCAAGTCAGTGACATGTGTCATGTTGGTTGGCGAGATGAGGTGCGGCGCGACACCCGACAACAGCTTGGCGGCGTGAGAAGTGGCAAGAATGACGGTGCGGCGACGGCGTTTCAGAAAAAGTTTTGCAGCATGGCCGCATGGCAGCGGTGCGGCGTCTGAAAATTTCACGAGCGGGTTATTGTCGCCGTAAGTTAGGAGAATGATAAGTGAGAAAAGTTGTGATAAAATTTATAGAATTCACTATTATTCTGGATTTACGGGATCCACCAAAAGATGCTTCTTGAGCTAAACTTTCTTCAATTGGTAGTTATTTTACAAATAAGGGATATGTTAGAGATGCTTTTAGAGCATATTTAACATTGATCAATAAATTGAAATTATCCAAAAAAAACAAATCAATAAATTTCATCCGAATGTGTTGGCAAACATCCGACCGACGGAGATCATCCACCATGGATCAGTATATCTTCTGAATCATTCGAGCTTTGCACTTTATACAATGTTTAAAATTAATAGCAACTTAATCATGCAATTAAATAGTTGCAAACAAATACAAACTACCAGCAAAGCATCTTGTGTATAAAATTATTTTACTTTCCTCAAAAGTTTGTTTGAGCCAAATGCCTCAATTTTTGACCTATTCGCCCTCCTCTTTCTTTGCTCAAAGTGTGCAATTATACTATTATGCAAAACATATCAAACGAATGAACAAACTTGCCCGCATCGGGATCCAAGTGGCCGATGTTCACATACAAGATTGTGTTCTTCTCGCATGTTTTCTTGATTCGGAGCTTCCTCTCCTCGAGCTCGATTTTGTTTGGATTATCATGAACAATTCATACATCTTCAACTTCATTTCCTCCTTTATTTCATTGTTCTTGGCACGCACCTCCTCCTTTTCTTCGCCATGATTTCCTAGTTCGATAACTTCATTATCACTCTTTACCGCTTCTCCTTGTCGGTCCCTACCCCCCATCTAGCCACATGGGTGGCCTGTACTAGCCATCCTTTGGTTGAATCAAGGCCATGAACATTTTCTTTGGCGTTAGTAGTCTTGATGGAACTGGCAATGGTTGTCTCAGTTGACCACCAATTTTGTGTTTGTGTATACGCTATACATGCTGCAATACTTGTTGACCTCATGTTGAATGGTGTACATGGCCTAGCGATTTTGAATTGCAATTGTAGATCACTTCTTTGTTGTAGGGGAAGTAGTGCTTTGCTCATGATATAAAGCATGCACACTTTAGGAAAAAGACGTATTCTTTTGCTTTGGGCGATGAAACGAATCAACACCCGTGCAACACCAAGCCGCACACAATTGATCATCTTTGTTCGAGTATGATGAACATATCTTCTTGTTTGTGTCCCCACTGGGGTCGGGCACGTCCAGCTCTGGTTGGATGGTGTTTTTCAATGTCTCTTGCTACAGCTGCATCGAGTAGTGGTCCTTAACTTGTATATCTTTGTGTCTTCCATTGTAGTCGATCATGTTCATCATCGCCTCATTGGTGAATGTCATCGAGCTTGGGGGAAGCATTTAGCCAAATAGTGATCGAGCATCACCGTAAGAGGGGCTCCTAGGACGGAAACCATGACTAGATGAGCGACGGTGACTGCGTGAACATATAGTCGGTGTTCAAGTCGACGATGTACAGTAGATGGTAGATGTAAGCGGAGGTGAAGGAGGACGCGGAATTCTGCAGTGATTGTTGGATGCCAGGTTAACCATTTAGATTGTTCAACATAGTAGTAGGGAGGCTTGTATAGAGGGCCCATGTTGTTATTCTTGGGTCACGGTGGTACGCTTTGCAGGAGGAGCTCTGTCTTGAGTGAGTGACATGGACTTATTGTCTGGCCTCTCCTTCACGCACCGCCTTTGTCATTTCTTTGACGAGGTGGTGTGCATCGTTTTCATTGGATAAAGAGGAATCTCAAACATTCCCATGGGTTTTGTACGATCCTTCATAGTGGAATTTGGACAACATAATGGGCTACAATGGTCGGAGGCGGCAGCGATCGAGCGGGAGTATGTTGGTCTGGTGCGAGAAAGTGTGTCGAATTGTGCACTTGCGCGAACTTCGTGTGTGGTTTTGGGTGTGTCTAGGGTATCAATACGAACAAGTTCGCGTCGATTTCTTGAAGTAGAGGGATCAAACCTCCATTCAGTCAATTTCTTGAAGTAGAGGGAGCAAACCTCCATTCATTCAACCCACAGACAACAAGGTGATCAATATTGATCCCTTTCCTATGGAGACGAAGCCAAGAAAAAATCTACACTTCGACTTCCCCGCGGGGGTTGAATCCCGAGATCCTTGCCACCAGATATTTCTTCATCTCTTGCTCTCCACATTGTCGCATTGATCGCCTGGAAGAGAACGCATTGGAGAGAGTTTCCACGGATCGATAAAAGCTGATTTTTACCTCGTTGTATTGAGAGGAAAACATAGAGGAACATATCACCTTGGCGAAGTCCTCTAGCCTGGCCAGCCTGGCCAATAGCTTCCCTGACCGGCCATTAAGAAGGTCATGCGAGAGGAGGTCGATGAACATGAAGCTAATTGAATGAAGTTTCTGCCCATAATAAAACGCCACCAGAACCTGAGTATGAGCATGACAACTAATAGTGTCAAAAGCCTTGGAGATGCCAGGCTTGGTATAAAAGCACTCTAGCATGGCAAAAATTATTGCAATTTATGTTATGAAAAGTAGTGTATTATCATTTGTCATTATGGATTAAACCATCTATCCTGCTCACATGCTTGGATCTGTAGAATATGGATGGTTTCACTAATGAAATCAGGGGAAACCAGAGAAAGCACCTTTAGTACTTTAGCTTCATGGAGCTCGCCTGTTTCAAATATCCAAAAAATAAACTTCAAAAAGTATTTTAAAAATCACATTATCATATGGATATATACGAGAACCATGGATGCGTATAAATTCATGAAAAAAAAACACATTGAAACGCATGTCATACAGGGCAGAAGTACTGAGCAATTGTGACCTAACCGATACTCACAGTCACAGAATCGTGTGTCTGACATGAAACGTGACGAAGCTCACGTGCACGAGCAGTGTATTTATGCAGCATGAATTCACACTCCCTCGCAAAATGCTCTTGAAGGGAGTCAAAAGAAGTGTTAGCATGGTTAATAGAAGAGCCGGCTACCGGCTGTATATCTATGTCATGTCACATGTAGCCTTCACAAAAAAAAGTTTCATATAATAGTGCTGGCTGTAGACGGGCTATAGTAATTGTTGTTTGCATGCACTTGATTGGACAGGAGGACGCAGGACCAATTACGAGCTGCATGCAACTTTTTTTTTCTCGTGTGTTGTGTTATAGCCGGGCTACAGATTAAGTGCCCGCTATCTTCTCTTTCCTCACTTCTCTCTCTTTCAGCTAAGATTTTGCTGATTTGGCATGGCTTATAGGCTGCTGACTAGGACCAATTATACTTCCTCTTAGAGCTGCGGGTGGCCTGATGGGCCATGATCCACCTTGAGATTGGAACACCCTGCATTGCAAGGCATAAAAAAATGAAAACAAAAATAATACAGTAGTAATATAAACAATTCCACTGGTGGCTCATCGTGGCCAGGTGAGCTAGCTTTGCTACTAGTCAAAAGTCATGGTGAAAACATAGAGGAACGAATCACCTTGGCGAAATCCTCTAAGCCTGGCCAATGGCCTCCCTGACCGGCCATTAAGATGGTCATGAGAGGAGGTTGATGAACATGAAGCTAATCCAATCATGAAGTTTCTGCACAAAACAAAGCACCCAGAACCTGAATATGAACATGAGAACTAACGGAATCAAAAGCCTTTGAGATGGACTTGGTGAAAAAGCACTCTAGCATGGCCAAAATTATTATGTTTATGTTATGAAAATAGTGTACTCCTCCGATCCATATTAATGGACTTAAATTTGTCTAGATACACATGCATTAGTATAAATACTTAACTAGATACAAACGAATCTAGACAAAGTTGAGTCTATTAATATGGATCGGATGTAATATTATCATTTGCCATTATGGATTAAACCAACTACCATGCTTGCGTGCTTGGATATCTAGAATGTGGATAGTTTCACTAATGAAATCAGGGGAAACCAGAGAAAGCACGTTCGGTGGTCGAGCCCCCTGGAGCTCGCTTGTTTTGAAATATTCAAAAATTGAATTTAGAAGTTTCAATTATTTTTTAAATAAATCACATTGTCATATGGATGTATACTAGTACATGTGTGTAAATTTTCATATAAAAAAATACATTGAAATGCAAGTCGTATAGGGCAAAAGTACCCCCTTCGTTTCTTTTTACTTTGCATATAGGGTTTGGTCAAAGTCAATCTTCATAAAGTTTGACCAACTATATAGAAAAATCTATCAACATCCATAATATAAAACAATTATCATTAGATTTATCGTTAAATTAATTTCCATACTATATAACTTTGATATTGTAAATGTTGATACTTTTTAATATAAACTTGGTAAAATTTTATGAAGATTGACTTTAACCAAACCTTGTATGCGAACTAAAAAAGAAACGGAGGGAGTACTCAGCAATTCTGACCTAACCGATACCCACGGAATCGCTTGTCTGACATGAAACGTGAGGAAGCTCACGAGCCCCCGCGGTGTAATAATGCAGCAACAATTGTTAGGTCGGAAAGGAGCAGGATAGGGCAAGTGAGACGAGGCCATGGCTTCAGTAACTGTCCATCTTAAAGCAACCCCACCGGCCCATCATACACCCAATCGTCTGGTCATGACTCATACCCCCGTGTAGTCACACTCACACAGTCCTCTCCCCTCTTCCTTCCCCTATCTCAAGAACAGTCTTCCTCTTCAATCTTGGCACCATTGGAAGATCGAAGCAGCAGGCAGGTGTCGATGGGGTGCATGCCCGCCGTCGCCATGCTGCTGGCGCAGATCGGCTTCGCCGGCAACAACCTGCTGTCCAAGATGGCGCTGGACAGCGGCGCCAGCCCGTACGTGCTCATCTCCTGCCGCAGCCTCATCGCCGCCGTCTTCCTCGCGCCATCCGCCGCCTACTTCGAGAGGTGCGTGCCCGGTCTTTTCCCTCTCTTTTTCCGGGAAACCACTCAAACCAGTTCAGATACCGTTTTCTCTTGGCAACAACAAACCTTTGCAACAATTAAAAGCGTTCGTCTCACAAATACTTATAAGTTCATGCATGGATCCTGGTTCTTCATTTGCTTTTGCTTGCCATAGTAGCATTTACAACAACAACAAGGGCTCAAGACTAGCTAGTAGTACTTATACATGTACTATAAATTGGATGATGATCACCAAGAAACGAAGTGATTATATAAACTGTTTTCAGTTACTACTCTGAAATGTGTTCGATCAAGTGAGATAATTAACCAAGGTAACTGCATGGATGCAGGAATAAATGGGCGATGATCACCAAGAAAGTAATTATCCAGATACTCATTTCGTCCACTCTCGGGTATGTAGTATGTACACGTATCATTTCAGCAGAGTGATTCTTTCTCCCTCCACGCCACTTGATTAGGTTGCAGCAATGTTCTCCCAAAAACGAACAAAAGACAAAAATAGCCAAATATGGCTGCATGGGCCAGTCTAGTGAAAATGTTCACATATGGGAAGAGGGACGCGCGTCTTTGTGTTTCGCTCCTGCCTTTTGTGGGACACGCTCCGTGCCAGTTTGCTGTTGCCGGTACGCTCTACACAAAGCACATATGCCAGCTGAATAATGTTGGGTTTAGATTGGTAGGAGACAATCTACACTTGGTTGTTGTTGATTTTTGGACGACATTAATTAGAGGAGCTCTCGTCCAAAAACAAAATTCAGAGATCAGGAAAAACTTCAAAAATACAGTAGATATTATGGATCATTGTTTTTCCTTGTACAGAGCACCACGAACTCCATCCTGCAATGAAAAAGTTTCATGCACATACAACATTTGAGCACCTTTGATGTTAAAAAATTCAGGTTTTTTCCATTTTTGTTGCTATTTTTTTCCAAGTTACTCTTCATCCTTCCCGCAAAAAAAAACTCTTCATCCTGGACTAGATGAGCTCAGATATCAATAGCAATTTTTGCTGCTTTTTTTTCGAAACGGTGGCAAAAGCTTTGCCACATCTATTAAATAAGGAAGAATCAGAGTTGCTCGGTTAATTAGGGAAAACCGAGCGAAAACCCTCACAACCGCTGAGCAGCACCCGTAAGATATATCACCCATCACACTCGAAAGAGTGCCTCAACGAGAACGCACGCAGGCGCCATCAACATCACACCACCCCACAGGCATCATCGTCAACCCTAAAACATACAACCAAACAACGCAGCTCCGACTCTGATGGAGAGCTCCGAAGGACAGAAGCCGGCACGGTAGGCGCCACGAAAGATCACTGAAAGGTTCACCTGCAGCCAGTCATCGTATACCACAGGGCCTCGCCACCGCGGCTTCGACTTCACAGCAACAAAATGAATCATTTGCTGATTTTTGGTACTAGTGAATTTGAGGCATTTGTCCTGGACTCCTGGATGGATTCCAGCTGACTGACCTGTCCTATGTCACTATGGGCGGGCATGCATGCACAGCATGGGGGTGAGCGAGGTGCTCTTCTTCGTGGGGTTCCAGTCCACCGGCCCGACCGTGGCCTGCGCGATCGGCAACATAGTCCCGGCCCTCACCTTCGCCATAGCCGCCGCCCTGAAGATGGAGCAGGTGCGGCTATCCACTCTCGCCGGGAAGGCCAAGGTGGTCGGCACGCTCGTCTGCGTCGGCGGCTCCATGATCATGCCCTTGTACAAGGGTCCGCTCCTCAAGGTCCCGGCCTCCCCTGTGCACTGGCGCTACGCGGAGCACGCCACCGCCACCGTGGGGCCACAGGCTAGTACTGGCCTCGGCGCCGCCCTCGTCATCCTCAGCGCCATCGCCTGGGCCGCCTGGCTGATCATGCAGGTACGATCGAGGTCGAGTAGCACGCACATTATCAGTGAGTGGCAGACTGACTGACAATGACTAAACTTTGCTGTGCAGAACAAGACGTCGGAGTCTTTCTCGGCGCCCTACACCAGCACGACGATCATGTCGCTCATAGTGTCGGCGCAGTGCGCCGGCGTCAGCGCGGCCGTGGACCGGAGCCTCGCCGCGTGGAACCTCGGGCTCGGCATCAGGCTCTACTCCGTGCTCTACATGGTAGTAATTCCGTCCGTCCATTGAGTGTCCACTCCGGCCATTTAACGTGTGCATGCATATTTGCTAGGGGATCATCGGGTGGGGGGTCACGTTCGCGGTGATGACGTGGTGCATCGAGGTGCGCGGCCCGCTCTTCGTCTCCATGTTCAACCCGGTGGTGCTCGTCGTCGTCGCCGTGCTCGGATGGGCCATCCTCGACGAGCAGCTGCACGCTGGAAGGTACGGCAGGCGTTCTGTCAGGAACTTATTACGATCCTGCTATTTCTTCTAGGGAATCCTGACGTTTTTCGCTGGCTGCAGTGCCATAGGTTCCGCGCTCATTATCGGTGGGTTGTACATGGTGCTGTGGGGCAAGGGGAGAGAGATGAGCAGACCGGCCGTAGTCGACGCCAAAAGTGAAGCGGAGATCACCAACAAGGGCCTGGAGATGAAGAACGACCACGCCGATTCCTCATCGCCGGTTTGATAGTTGTATGCTTGCGTTGTATGGTCATTCGTTAGGCTGTGCTTGGAAGAGTTCATATAATACGGAGCTGTATAATTTCCGGGTGTAACTTACAGAGCACTATTCATTTTCCGGCCGAAAAAAATACAACCAGCGGAGACCGGTATATTTTTTTACAGGAAACGGCGATCCAAACAAGGCCTTAGTCTTTTTTGATCATAGTACTAGACTAGAAGCGGCAGCACAACCGAATGTTTCTGAGGATAAATATTTTGCGACAGAAAAATCTCAACATATTATCCAGTAGAGTAGAATCAAGACCGCGCAAGACCTCGGCCTATAAAGCACACTTTGAGGGTCGTCATACCACCTCGACAATGATCGCTCTTGCCTGGAAGACTTGGACGCCCCCAAAACGTAAACCCTCTGTGTGGCTTATGATTCTAAACAGAGTTTGAACAACGGATAGGCTTGAGCGCCGGGGTTGGACCGACTGCGGCCTTTGTAAGGAAAACCCAAAATCATCAACGCAACTCCTCTCCCACTGTCGCTTCTCAATGAGAGTGTAGTGCAACATTGTGTTGATTGGCTCGGCCTTCCTGATGTCAAGCCCCATGATTGAAGATCGATGGTTAACGAAAAAGATTGGTTGATTGGGATCACTCAATCTAGAGCTCATCCGAGAAAGTTCATGTCCTACATGCTGATGTTGATCTCTTGGAAATTTAGAAGGAGTGTAGCGTTAGGATCTTCAGCAACACTGAGACTCCCACTAATACGGTCATTGTGCGCATTATCAAAGAGGACATTAAGTTGTCGATGCTTGCTTGTGCAAAGCATATATGTATTGTAATGTCGCAAGAGCGAACATTTTTGCCTTACCCTTTGTTGGGTGTCTTGTTCGAAAAATTTCCCTTCTTAATTAATGAAAATGACAAGCCTTATGCCCTGTTTAAAAAAATGTGCACAAAATCCTTGGTTAAAAGAAGTGCTTTTACAATCACAATAGAATCGAGTTGAAAGAGCATACTCTCTCCACCTCTTGCATTAGCCACTAAAATTCTGGTTTGTTGACACCAACATCACCTTAAGAAAAATAGTATACAAAATCAATTGTCTTCTCTTCATATATTTTTTGACAAAAGGTGAATTTTATTTCCATTTGAAATATAGCAACAAATATATGTAGAAAAAATGAGGATAACACAATGAGCATGACTAATTATCATGTATACAGTCAACTCTAAGGCATAACAAAATTCGTTGATGATTAAAGCAATGTCATACATGACCAAAACTAATAATAATTCCAAAGCGATCAGAATGAGATCAAAAAACTACATCAACGATCATACCCGCACCACACCATAAAGACAACAGAAAAAATGGTCTTCCAGGGAAACACCTTACAAAAACGACGCTCAAGCATCACTGACATCGAATCCAAAACCCGTAGAGCCGCCGCAGAGCAGCGCCAAAGGAGGAGTTGCAGCCAGTAAGAAACATAACAGGAAGCATGCACGCCCAAGGTTGTCGATCGCGTCATGAATCAGACGCAAGGACATGCCACATCGGAGGAATTCGTCGCTCCTGAGGTAGACACCATGCCACCATGCAATCGGGGACGGCGACCCCGATGCCGCACGTGTTGGCGCGATAACGGTGGAGTGGAGAGAAAGAGCGCCGGTGAGGCATGAGTGCTAGGTAGTGGTGGTGGCTAGGGTTACTCCCGGTCGTTGATGAACACCGATCAACCCTTATCTCCATATCTTAAACCCATACCACCACCTATTGGAATTAACCTGATCTAAGAAGGGGCTAGTTTTGTCGGCGATTGTCGGCGATTTTCAGAACAGAATAGCTGTATAAGCATATGCATATCACCGGCTTGTCTGCAGAAATTAATCGATCCTGGAACACGGTTAGAACATCACATCACGGATAGCCGCCGCCCGCCGGCCGGGAGTCGGGCTCGATTAAGTGCTTAACTGAGTTTGTAGTTACTTACTGATCCGTACCAGCCTCATCCCCGTCGACGTTTTGCACAACGGCCCGCCGGCGTTCCCTCGGCCTCCAACTTGACGTTGTCCTTGACGAACGAGATCGCCGCCACGTCGGCCATCGCCTCCTCGTCGGAGAAACGCAGCGAGAACTTAGCGGCGTTCCTCTTCGAATTCCTCGCCGCCCGCCGCTGCCGATTGGCATCCAGCGCGAAATATCTGTCCACCTCGGATCGGAATGCGTCCTCGTCCATCTCCAGGGCCGCCGCAACTCCTACCTTGTAGAGATCATCGGCGTCCTTATCCATGGCCGCGGAGAGTTGGCCGCTCGCCGGAACCTTGATGGCCGTGTGGTCTTGGTCTTGGCCGGCGACGGTGGCGTCCAGCGGCATATCGTGCGTACGTGTTGAGATTGATTTACATGGGCTGGTAGGTGCGTGTATATTAGATTAGGCTAGTACCTAATCTATTCCTACTCGGTGGGTGTTCGGGGGTGTTGAATCTGTTTCGAACTTTATCTCCTCTGGATCCGGATAATAAACGTAAACGTACGTATGTATGTTGTTTCATTTTCACCTACCCATCGACCCGAGGTCTACCCAGGGTTACTTCGCCGCGAGCAATGCCCCGCGCTCAGGAAATCGCCGGGTCGGGGCCCATGTGCCGACGACGACGTCCCCTGAGGGCATATCTTTCTCCTCCTGGACTGGGCCGCCGACCTGGCATGCGCGTGCGGGGCCAACTCCAACTTCCGCCGTATCATCATCGCCACGTGCTTCCTCCGCTGCTTCCACCTCAACCGCTTCACCCGCCGCCCCTCCTCGGGGTCCTCAACCAGAGAAATGCTACACTCAAGGACGGTTTACGGAATTTTACAGGGTGTTGATTACTTGGCATGGTTTAATTGGACTAATGAAGGGGGTTGGCCCCACTTGGGTTAAATTCAGGGAAGGCTTAATACAGAATTAGGAGCAGGTCCGTGAAGAGTCCGTGACTGTAGCATTTTTGCCTCAACCACGTCTTCCTTCGTGCTGAACCACCGCACCCCTCCGCCTCAGCGGCCCGCGCGCTCGTCGATTTCGGCAACCTCGACTTCTCGTGCATGTCCTTCATCCCATTCTCCCTCTCGTGGGACTTTCGTGACTCCAGCGACGACCGCGTCCTTCGGTCCGGTGATCACCAGAGCAGCCGCTGCGGAAACAACAACTCTTTGGCCAGGCCCCTCATCGTCAGCGACCCCTTGCACCGCCGGTACCTCGTGCTGCCTGCCATCCCAGATGACCTAGCCGAATCTGTCGACCACGGAGAGTACCTCGACCACTTCACGACCTTCCTAACTTCACCTGCCGAAGATGTGCAGGAGCAGCCGACTTCGCCATCATTCAGAGTGTGTGCTTGGCTCAGTGCGCGGCCAAGCTGGTCCTCTTCGTCTTCTCCTCCTCGGGAGACCGAGGAAGAAAATGGAGCTTTATTTCCGATGATTGGAGCACTTTGATCGGCTACGTGGAGGACCAACCGCACGGGATCTTCTACTCGCCAATCTTCAATGGAAGAGAGGTGCTCTTGTGCTTGACGCGCGGGGAGAAACGCATTTGTTCTCAACGATAAACTTCCTGTCCCAGGCCTGCAGGAAATTGTTCGCCTTCATGGAGGCGGCCGACAAACAGAAGAGGCCCACGGTAGTCACCGTCTGCTGCAAGCGAGGCAACAAACACGTGATTTTCTAATCAACAATGCACAACTTTAACCATAATTTCTTACTTATAATATGTCTAAAATTAATAGTAATACACATGAATAGAAATATATCGCAAGATAAAATATCACGATACCATTTATACAGCTCAATCCATACATTTTAAAAGTTTTTACATATTTAATTAAGTACAATACATTTTTATTTCATACAATGAGAATAGACTTCTATAGACAATGATGATATTAAACACATTTTTATAAATGCATATCAAATAATAAAATTTAAAAATGGAAACAAATTAGAATGCACACAATTTTATATTTGTTAATGGTTACTCTAAGAATTGTTGTTTCAATACAAATTATAAAATATGCATCATTCTTTTAATTTTTCTGTTGCTAGAAAAAACGTGAATAAAAAATAATTCAAAAATCATATTGTTGGATCAATTTGTATTCTAAGCTTCTATTCATATGTTTACTTAATCATATACTCGAAACATCTATTGTGATATTTGTTAAATCGTACTTCTTGCAAATCTTTACCATAAATAATATAAAATTTGTATTGTAGAGAAATGGTTGTAGCTCAAAATGTTGTTACAACATATATTTTTACTATGTGTCTATGATATTCAATACGAAACATAAAACACACCAACTAATATTTGTTAATATTCCATGTGGTTAAACTATGGCAACAAGAAAAGGTATGCTTATAATAATATAATAACATGATAATAATAAGATGTAGATAAGTAAAAATGTATTTATTATATTCGCCCCGGTCTATTAATTTTATTTGATCGACCCTGCTGGCCGGAGGGTACCGGTTTCTTGAGTGAGGCCTCAAAGTAGGTAACAAATGGAGAAGACGCTCCAACTCAAGCGGTTTTGTGGGGATAAATTGTCATTCGTCCAACGGCATCTCGTGAGTGTTCAGATTGTTTACAAGAGTGCTGGACTGTTGGTACCTGCATGTGTATTAGGCTAGCACAGAACCTAATCCTATTAGGGGATAAACCTGTTTCAAAATTTAGCTACTGGATCTCGATAACAAACAGCAATCGATGCGGCGATATGGATGTCTGCGGTGTTGCCTACCAATCCATCTGAGGTCTACCCAGGGTTTTACTTCACCGCAAGCGATCGATCGAGCCATGGCTTCGCCACGACCCACGTTACTACACATTCTACGATTGCGATTCCAAGCTAAGTGCACGACTGGAAGCGGTGGCGAGAGATATTTCTATTCGACATGGGTGGCCGCGTGATCTACGTATAGAGCTCTCTCGAGTGGCGATTGTTCTTTAATTTGTAACTTGTCGTACGATTTTCTTTATTTTTCATGTTGATGACTTGCGGCTGTGTGCATCGTAGCTATGCATAGACCGGGTGTACTTACTTAAACCTTTTGAGTAATAAAGCCCTTTATCCAAAAAAAAAAGATCATTCGTTACCAGATAGGTTTCTTCGAAGACTCGTCTGTTCCATGGCCCAGAGCAGCACCACCATCGGGTCCACGTTGAGCCCTTCCGACAGCACTTGAGCTCGCTCCCAGTCATTCATAGACGTTGACGCTTTGATCGCCATCTTCGCCAAAGATCTCGCATCCTTGAACCATGATCGAATCTCGAGAATGCGTGCAAGCTTCACCCTTCTTCGTTCATGATCTAAGCAAATCGAGTGTACTCCTCCGCCATCGCCATCAAAGATCGCCGCCTGATCACCGATGAGACACACCCTATCACCCTCCAACCGCCTCCAGGAACGTCACACGAGAGAGAGAGAACAGGAAGGGGAACGGGAATGTATACCGACGGGGAAACTGAGGGTAAGTCATGAGCGTGTGCACCTTTGTCTCATACCGACGGGGAAACGAGACGTGCATCGTGCATGGCCACGCAATTGGAGGGCACCATGTTGCTGTCGTATGACGCGGAAACGTGGTGTGCACGTCATTCCCCTCAGCGGTTTAGATGATGTCGATGAAATAAAAAAACCTACGATCTACAGTGAGAAATTTAAACTCATGACAATACTTATCTTAAACGCGATAAATTCAAACACAATATTTGGATTAGAAATCTCACCACTAAGTGTTATTAATATTCTAGTAAAAACGGTGGTGAACGCAGATTTCTGGTTCCCCTCGTTGTTAAATTAATAAGTACTGGTAGCCAAAACATTATTTGAATTAACCTTGGTAAAAATTAAAAAACCAGAAATATGAATGTTTGGAAGGTAACCTCGATCAGGAGTCAGGATACGTGTTATGCTCGGATGGTCGTATGTAGTACGGGATAAATTGGAAACTGGTCTCTCGCGAGTTTCACGCACCAATCCGCGCATACGTGATCAATCGGTCCATCTATGGCTTCGCCGTCGCAGCCAACGGAAGACCATACGTGGCGCGCCGTGGAGTGCGATGACTGGAACGTACGCTTTGAGCAAAGACCCACAGTACTTGTCGCCACCAACTGTTTGAAGACTCGAACGAGGCTCGAGCTCTTGCCTTGCTTAGGCTACGAGCGCATGTCGTTGATCGAGCATCAATGTATAAGGATGCTGCAAGATGTAAGATGCATGTTTTGTTTTCGAGTGTTTCCCAACTTTGAGGTCCAAAAAATCACATAGGGTGTCCTGATCTAGTTTAGATGGTCTTCTAGTCTCCAAGTAAGATGGTCATTGGTGTGCTGACTTGTGTGGTAAAAATATGTGGCTTTGCAACGGCTTCAGAAATCGGAATTGTAGGCAGAATCCATTATGATTTGACCGAGCAACATTTCTTTTCGTTTACTTTTTTTTGAGCGGTTCTTTTCGTTTTAGTAGTTTTGTTTTTCGTTTTAGTAGTTTCGCAGCCCGTTTTGGACAATTAGAATTTGGGCCCGACTTTCGTATATTTGGCCCAGATACGTTCATGGGCCCAGAATACGAGATCTGAATTTGGAAACGGAAGTACACAGTTTGATGCGATTCTGAAAGAGAAAACAAGTCAACGAGTCGATGATACTCCTCCCTCTCTTCTATAATAATTATACTCCCTCTGATCTATAATAAGTGTCACACATTTTGTATTAAGCTAGTACAAACTTTGTACTAGATGAGCGACACTTATTATGAATCGGAGGGAGTAACATTTTTTGAGCTAGACTATGGGACGGAGGGAGTATGTATCAAATCCTGAAAAAACAATTATACTTCACTTATTTTTTCAGAGGTAAAAAGGGTTCAAACTGTGACAGCATCTCTATGCATGCAAACAAGTCCTCGCTGTGTGTCAGGTAACCAGACGGGAATAACAAAAATGCTACATCTACGGATTAGTTACAGGCTTTTACAGGAATCTTTCTCTAATAAATTAGTGCCCCTCCTGAATTTAACCGGGGGTGGGGCCAAGCCAATCCTTTGATTCAATCAGTTATTGCCAAGTAAGCCACAATATTATGTAAACAGTCCGTAGATGTAGCATTGCTCCGGGAATAATCGTCGGGTTCGGCACGAGTTTTAGTGTGTGGAGAAAGAGAGTCGTATCGTAAAATCATCGCGTACTATGGAAGTAACTATCACCCACGACCGGCTTACGTGGCAGGAGTAAAAGCCAGGTAGTTTTCGGTCGGTTTCATCTCGCTGCTGCCGTCGTCGCGTAGATAGACCCTGTTTGATACTCTAACTCGTTTAGAGGTTAGAATTAGATTCTAACTCTAGACTAATTCTGAATTAACTGTAGAACGCCACTGGCCGGCAACCGTGCGCTTTGGAGAAGGATCCAGCGGCCGGCCTAAAAAGGAAGGATCCCCCCACCTGTCGCTTTCACCATCTGGAAAGGGAAAAGGGAGCCCCCCACCTGTCGTTTTCTCCCCCCACCGTTCTTTTTGTCGTTATCCCCAAGACCCCCAAGACCCAACCACCACCCGTCCCCCCTACAAATCCCCGTCCTAGCCCAGTCCTCTCCTAGAAAAAACCCTACCTCTCTTTTCCCACTCTTCCTCCCCACCAGCCGCCGCACAGCATGTAAGAACATGCCCACATCACAGTAGAAACTAGGCAAAAGAAATCCATCCCTGAAGAAACTCCCAACAAGAAGATCGAAAGCATGGAGAAAATCTGGCAACTTGTTTGAATCTCCCCAACGAAAGGCAACAGCAAAAATCACAAGATCTGCTGCTGGAAATCTGCCTAGCAGCAGTGATTTCTGGGTGAACGAAAACTTATAGCAAAAAGAGAGTTTCTTCCATCTCCTCTGATTTGCAGACAAGTTTTTGGTCTGTGGCCACCATCCCAAGATTTTCTCTCTGTTGTTGCTTGCTTAGATTCTTCCCCCTTGAGTCTGATTGCATCTCCGTCTCCCCCCCTGTGTGATCTTGTTCCTACTCTTGATAATCTTGCCTACCTTCTCTGTGTCCTAATTTGTACAACTGCTGCAAAAAAAAATGAATAATTCATATCAGTGCCTGATTTTTTTTGTAGTTGGCAATGAAAAAAAAAACCAATTTTGTGTAATACATTGCACTATTATTAGGGCAACAGATAAAAAGTAGCAATGCTTGTTTCCAGCACATAAGATGTTGGCAAATAATAACCATTATATGTCACTGTGATTGGGAGTGAACCAACTTGCTTTCCATACCCTGAATTTGTGCAAAACAGCTATATGTGTGCAGGGAGGAAGAGGGGAAGGTAGAAGATATAAGTTGCTTGTACATCATCTTTCTATTGCAGAAAAAATACAAAAGCGAACAATATAGTGTGCAATTCTACCTGACCTGAAGGCATGTATAATACAGTGCTTGTTTAGGGGAACAAAAAAATAACAATGCTTGTTTCCACTGGAAAGATGTTGGAATAAATAGTAAAAGTATTGCTTTTATTCTGGGATGAACAAAGTTGCTTTCCGTCCCCAACTTTGTGCGGCAGCTATGTGTGTGTGGGGAGGGAGAGGAAAACTAAAAGATATAAGTTCCTTGTTTTGTTTACCTGAACCTCTTGTCCCTTTCTCTGTTGATCAGACTGCCGGATCCTTTAGGCGCGGACCTGCCCCCTGTTGAAATTAGAATGCACAAAGTCAGTGAAAAATGTTGTTGTTTTTGTCGTGTGGAAATTTCCCCTGTGTTGTTGTTTGGAAGTCATGATATAAAATGCTAATTGGGTTTAGAATTCTGATGAAACCAATCGCTGGTATGCTCACATTGTTTTTTAGTTTCTTTTTTTACTCTTGTTGATTTGTCTTTTGTGATCAAAAACCAATCCCTGTTTTATTTTCTCCTGTAAGCAAATTTGTGATACGTGTTTTTCCTTGATTTTTGCAGGTATATGGCTGGTTTTGATCTGAACATTGTCCCTGATTTATTGGATGAAGATGCTGATGTCCCAGCATTCTGCACGCAAGCCCCGCCTCTTGGTTTCCCTACGTCAATTGAAGGTGTTGGCGACTCGCCCGACTTTGTTGGCGATTTGCACCCTGACCTTGCCCCTGAAGTGTTGGGCGTCAAGTTCCATGTTGCTCCTCCCCCCTTGTCTGATGCGCCCGGAACTGAAAGTGTTGCTAATGGTGATACAACCCAAAATGCAACCATTCCGACAGATGTGCCTGATGGTATGCAACCTTTGCGGGATGGGGGTGATGCTGAGGTATGTTCCACCCCCAAAGAGCCTTTTGTTGGCTTGGAGTTTGATTCAGTACGAGATGCAAGGATGCACTATAATGCTTATGCTCTGAAGCTGGGTTTCTCCATAAAATCCAACACTTCGAGGCGCTCTGCCCACACAGGTGTGCTTGAAAAGCAGACTTTCGTGTGCAACAAATCAAGGAAGCCGCGCAACGATGATGTGGTTGAGCTCAATGTTGCAGACCCTGCAAGGACGGACAATGATAGTGATGATGGTGGTGATGCTGCGGTAAGGTGTGCGAGTTCAGGCTCGAAGAAGGCTTTGTTAAACAACAATCCGAAGAAAAGGAGAAGGGAGTTCATCAAGCAGACGAATTGCAAAGCAAAAATGAGAGTGAAGCTGATTGCCAATAAGTGGATTGTCACCGGGTTGGTTGCTGAGCACAACCATGATCTGGTTGACAAACCATCTCTCTCTAAGTACCTTCGATCTCACCTGGGGATCCCGGAGGAAGAGAAACATTTCCTTAAGATTCTTCATGATTGTAACATGGAAGCTGGTCGGATGATGACGGTCATATCAAGCTTCTATGGTGATGCTGCTATTGTGCCGTACACGACGCAAAGTATAAGCAACATGAGGACTGAACTTAGAAAGTCTGAAGCAAAAGAAGGTGATCTTGTAGAGACAATTGCCTATTTCGATGAGTTGCGGGTAGATGACCCTAACTTCTTTTACAGAATTAAGTACGATGCTCTAGACAGAGTTGAGAATGTGTTTTGGGTGGATGGGAGAGCTCGTGAGGCATACAAAAAAGCTTATCATGACTGTGTTTCGTTTGACACGACCTACTTGACCAACATGTATAACATGTTGTTTGCTCCCTTTGTTGGTATTAACAAGCATGGGCAATATTTTATGTTGGGTTGTGGTTTTGTGCGGCAGGAGCTTGCAACCAGTTTTGATTGGCTATTCAAGGCGTTCATTGATGCAATGCATGGCAAAGCCCCGCTCAATATAATCACTGACCAGGATGTTTCAATGAAGAAGTCGATAAAAGACATTTTCCCCAACACAATTCATCGTTGTTGCCGTTGGCATATAATGAAAAAAGCACAAGAGAAATTGGGCGCTTTCCTTGCTAAGAGACCTGAGTTGGCAAAAGATTTTAATGAATGCATAGACTGTAGCATGACGTCGCCTGAGTTTGAGCTTAGGTGGGCTTCTTTGGTTGAGAAACACAACATTGGTGACAATCCGCATTTTGTTGGCTTGTATGAGATTCGAGAGCAATGGGTCCCTTGCTACTTCAGGCAATGTTTCTTCCCCTTCTTGCAGTCAACACGGCGGAGTGAGGGCATCATTGATGTCCTTAAGAGATACGTTAACCCTCATAATTCGGTGCTCAACTTTGTGAAACAGTATAGGAAGATAAATGATAAGATATTGGTGAAAGAAGGTGGGAATGACTACCGGACAAATGAGCTTGAGCCCAGGACTTGGTCTCCTTTTCCAATTGAGAGGAAACCTTTGCGGATTTATTGATGGCTTCTCGCCCTTCGTTGGTTACCCCAAGTGGAAGGTTTGAGATGTAGTGCAGCAGCAGTTTTCCCTCGGTGAAGATACCAAGGTTTGTCTCCAGTAGGACTCCAGAGATGATAAGTAGGTGTCAGCGGCGCAACTGACGCGGACCTACACACAGACACAGATAACTTTGTTCCCAACGAAGTTCAGAGAGGTTGTCAATCTCTCCGGTCTTGTTGTTCACAAAGGATAAAACGCAAGGGATAATGATAGCAAGTAAAAGCAGTAAAGTAAATATAGCTTGGAAATAATAATGAGGATATGGACCGGGATACGTGATGTTCACTAGTGATGTCTCTCTCCAAAAAGATGATAAAACTCCTATGCGAGGTAAACAAATTACAGAAGGGCAATTGACAGGATTATGAACACACCGCAATGCTAACTATGCTACAAAAGAAAGGAAGAGGCTCAAAAGCACGGGCAGTACGCCAAAATAAGTAGACCGAAATCCATCTGCATCTACTACTAATCATCCACCTTGAGATATATATCCAGAACATCTCGCTGGTATTAAGTTGCGAGCCCCACCCAAAGTGTAAACCCAAAGCAACAGACAACTGCATTAAAAATAACTTTGCGTAAAGTAAACAATCCGTGTAACCGCGGTTACAAGCACCGTTGTTTTCCCCCTTGTGGCAACAACACATCCCCTAGACTCATGTTTCTGTCACTCAAGCGTGTCATCGGGGGCATGAACCCACAATCTAGCACAACGTTCCCTCTTGGAGTCACTACCTACTACTTTTCCAAATCAATAAACAGCAACGGAGAACATGCAAGAATTACTTAGGAACAAAAATATAAGAGATAAAAACCAAATATATTACTCTATCACAATCTGAACATAATTTCATAATCCATCAGATCCCTCCAAACTCAGCATAACAACAGGAGAAATATTACAAAGGTGCCTCGATCATGTAGGGAAGCTCACGGGGTCTAAACAATGAAGATCAAAGAGGGGAGGAGAACATCACATAGCTACTGATCACGGACCCATGGTCCAAGAAAAACTACTCACGAGACATGCGGGGAGCATCCATGGTGAAGAGGAGACTCCCGGAGGTCAATCCTCCCTTCGGCAGGGTGCCGGGAAGAGGTCTTCTGGTGCTCCCGATCTCGGAAGCGCGGCGGCGGCGGAACAAAGACGAGTTTGCGGAATAGGGTTCCTCTTCTGGAGTTTTCCCGTGACGGAGAATAAATAGGCGAAGGGGGCAGCCAGAGGTGGACCAGGGGCCCCAGGCGCCCCCCTGGCGCGGCCAGGGGTGGGTCCGCGCCGGGTGGCCGCCTGGGCCCCCCTGGCTCCCCTCTGGCCCCTCCCGGGCTCTTCTCGAAGCTTCCTGTACGCTGATTTTTCCTGTATTTTTCCCGGAATTTTTCTGGCACTTTTTATATGGGGGAAAACTGAAATAGAAAAACAGCAGAAAACAGAAACTGACACTGGGGTGCACTGAGTTAATAGGTTAGTCCAAATATGATCAAAAGTGTATGAAAGTGTATCTAGATCATAGCAATATCACACAAAACATGCATGGAGCAAGCAGAAATTATAGATACGTTTTGGACGTATCAACATCCCCAAGCTTAATTCCTGCTCGTCCTCGAGTAGGTAAATGATAAAAAGCATAATTTCTGTGGTGACATGCAAGCAACCATAAAAGAACTTTGAAAAGTAAAGAAATCAAGGTTAGAGATTCAATTCAAGTCATAACATGCAATGGTCTATATTAGCATAGAAACAAGTAACTAAAGAACAATAGGTGCAAGAACTCTCGCTGTCCGTGACTCGAATGTCTCCAAATGGTGTTTGCGTGCAAGAAGGGGGATAGGGAATACGAGAAAAAGTAATTTTTGTGTTGAGAACTTGATGGCGCGAGGGTTGAGGGGTGTAGTCTTCTCGCCCTTCGTTGGTGAGCCCCAAGTGGAAGGCGTGATGCAGCACAGCAGCAAATTTCCCTCGGTAAAGATACCAATGTTTGTCTCCAGTAGGACTCCAGAGATGATAAGTAGGTGTCAGCGGCGCAACTGACGTGGACCTGCACACAGACACAGATAACTTTGTTCCCAACGAAGTTCAGAGAGGTAGTCAATCTCTCCGGTCTTGTTGTTTACAAAGGATAAAACGCAAGGGATAATAATAGCAACTTGAAAATAAATGCAGAAAAGTAATATAGCGTGGAAACAATGATAAGGATATGGATCGGGATACGTGATGTTCGCTAGTGATGTCTCTCTCCCAAAAGACGATAAAATTGCTATGCAAGGTAAACAAATTATAGAAAGGCAATTGACAGGATTATGAACGCACCGCAATGCTAACTATGCTACAAAAGAAAGAAAGAGGTTCAAAAGCACAGGCAGTACGCCAAGGTAAGCAGACCGAAATCCATCTGCATCTACTACTAATCATCCACCTTGAGATATCTATCCAGAACATCTCACTGGTATTAAGTTGCGAGCCCCACCCAAAGTGTAAACCCAAAGCAACAGACAACTGCATTAAAAATAACTCTGCGTAAAGTAAACAATCCTTGTAACTGCGGTTACAAGCACCGTTGTTTTCCCCCTTGTGGCAACAGCACATCCCCTAGACTCATGTTTCTGTCACTCAAGCGTGTCATCGGGGGGCATGAACCCACAATCTAGCACAACGCTCCCTCTTGGAGTCACTACCTACTACTTGGCCAAAGCAATAAACAACAACGGGGAACATGCAAGAATTACTTAGGAACAAAAATATAAGAGATAAAAACCAAATATATTACTCTATCACAATCTGAACATAATCTCATAATCCATCAGATCCTATCAAACTCAACATAGCAATAGCAGAAATATTACAAAGGTGGCTCGATCATGTTGGGCAGCTCACGAGGTCTAAACAATGAAGATCAAAGAGGGGAGGAGAACATCACATAGCTATTGATCACGGACCCATGGTCCAAGGAAAACTACTCACGAGACATCCGGGGAGCATCCATGGTGGAGAGGAGACTCCCGGAGGTCAATCCTCCCTCCAGCAAGGTGCCGGGAAGAGGTCTTCTGGTGCTCCCGATCTTTGGAAGCGCGGCGGCGGTGGAACAGAGGCGAATTCGCGGAATAGGGTTCTCTACCTGGGGTTTTCCCGTGACGGGGGATAAATAGGCGAAAGGGGGAAGCCAGAGGTGGGCCAGGGGCCCCAGGCGCCCCCCTGGCACGGCCAGGGGTGGGGCCGCGCCGGGTGGCCGCCTGGGCCCACCCTGGCTCCCCTCTGGCCCCTCCCGGGCTCTTCTCGAAGCTTCCGTCATGTTGGTTTTTTATCTGAATTTTCCCGAATTTTTCTGGCACTTTTTATATGGGGGAAAACTGAAATAGAAAAACAACATAAAACAGGAACTGGCACTGGGGTGCACTGAGTTAATAGGTTAGTACAACTATGATCAAAAGTGTATGAAAGTGTATCTAGATCATAGCAATATCACACAAAACATGCATGGAGCAAGCAGAAATTATAGATACGTTTTGGACGTATCAACATCCCCAAGCTTAATTCCTGCTCATCCTCGAGTAGGTAAATGATAACAACATAATTTCTGTGGTGACATTCTAGCAACCATATAAGAACTTTGAAAAGTAAAGCAATCAAGGTTAGCGATTCAATTCAAGTCATAACAGGCAAGAGTCTATATTAGCATTGAAATAAGTAACAAAAGAACATTAGGTGCAAGAGCTCTCGTTGTCCGTGACTCGAATGTCTCCAAATGGTGTTTGCGTGCAAGAAGGGGGATAGGGAATACGAGAAAAAAGTATTTTTGTGTTGAGAACTCAATCTACTAAAGTTTCACACTTGGTCTTCTTTGGAATCTTATCTTGACTCGTCCCCAGACCACTAGCCAGGTACAAGTCAATTTGATCCACTCCTTTTCGATATTTCGAGCACTCATGCAATGGATGAGCGTAAGCACGAGAGTTGACACTTATGATGGCAAAGAGAGAAATATGGTGGAGGAGGAAGACAAAAAGGATGAGAAAGGCTCACATCAATGAGGACAATCATAGGCAAGAGATGCCAAATGATAGATATGATGTGAGGAGTAGGGATTGCCACGCAACGGATGCACATACGAGCTAGGAAGCTCTCCAATGGAACTAGTGGGGGTGCATCTAAATTGCTCGCTCATGAAGACCTAGAGCTCTTTTGAGGAGGCTCATCCTTGGAATATGCAAGCCAAGTTCTATAGTGTGAAGTTCCCCACATAGCTATATGCATGATGATCATCTCTATGGAGTACAAGGATATAAAGGGAGAACTAGTGTGGATCTCTCAAAAGGATAGTAGTGTTGCCCCTTTCTCTCTTTTTATTTCTTTTTTCTCTTTTTTCTATTTTTTTGTATTTTGTTGGTGGCCTCAATTGCTCTTTCTATTTAACTCTCATTTGTCCTCTTTGGGATCTTTTAATGTGTCCACTTTGGGATCTTTTCCTCATTTAAGGGCAACACTCTATTTTACAAGAAGCTATAGGAAATCTTCACACTTTACAAGGTACTCAAAATCATAAAGAAGATGCAACTATCATGATGTATGCAATGTATGCCGCTGCCAGTGTAGCAGGAAAATGTCTGACATGAAGATCAAGTCATGAAGAGGTGGAAGTTGCATGGCAATGTAACTCGGAAAGGCTATGGAAATGCCTTGATAGGTAGGTATGGTGGCTGTTTTGAGGGAAGATATAAGGAGGCTCATGATGACAGAGCATATCATGCCAAGGGTTTGGAAGTACCGGCGAAGGTGGACACCAACTCTCGGAGTGAGAAGAAGGCAATGCACGGCACGGGAAAGGCTAGCAAAATATGGGAAGGTGGAAGTGTCAACTCTCAATACTTAAATTAGTCCGAAGAACTCATGCACTTATTATCGGTAACTCTCAATCTAGTAAGGAGGTTCACAAAGAGAGAAGTATCCCGAGGAGGAGTGTATGGGGGTTTGGTTATCCTTGCGCATCCTCGACTCATGGTACGTGAGTGTACTCTAATATTCGACTCCTCAGAAGAGTAGTGATCCATCTAGTAGCTAGAGTTCTCAACTAGTTTTGTAGGTTTTGAAAATAAACACGGATTGCCCAAAATACGACACCTATCACTAATAGGCAAGAGCTCTTGACACCAAAAGTTCAAACATTACTCACATCAATACCTCAAAACTATTGCAAGCTACTACTAAAATTAAATAGCAACCTCAATTACCTACTTTCAAGACAAGACACAACTCAGTGCAACAACCAACTCTCTTAACAAGATAAACGTGAAAACTAAAGAGAGTTTCAGCAAAAACTAAAACAAAATCCAAGGCTCTTGCTAAAGACAAACTAAAACTAAGAGTAAACAAGGCAGTAGCTATGAAAAGATAAAGAACACACAACAGCAAAAAGATAGGCAGGAAAAATCCTATGATGTGTTCTAAATTTTGAAAGTGGAGCGTGTTTCTATCCCATACAAAGTAAGAAAGGATCTAAATTGTTATGAACAGCAAGCAAAGCTAAAGAAAACTAAAAATAAAACCTAAGAGCGAGACGCTCCAAGCATAGCACATAACGCATAAAGTGATAAAAATATAGTGAGACGAAAGACGAACTGATGATTGTTGATGGAGAAGGGGATGCACGGGGGCATCCCCAAGCTTAGACACTTGAGTCTCCTTGAATATTTATTGGGGATGCATGGGGGCATCCCCAAGCTTGAGCGCTTGACACTCCTGGATCTTCTTTCATCATCTTCCATCACACACTTGAAAACTCCCTTCATACATAACTCATCACAAGCTGATTAGAGAGGTTAGTACCCTTAATAAATATTTTTTCACCAATGGATATAAAGATATTCTTGAATAGCTACTGTTTCTCAAGAGTTCCAAAAAGTTTTTGCAAATAAAAAGCAAGCTTAAGGTTTGCAAAAGTTAGGAGAGACAAAACGTGGCAGAATCTGTGAAAAACAGAACAGCAGATAGTAATGAATTTTTAGGGGCACTTTTGCCACTCAAATCAAAAAACTCAAAACATACAGAAGTTTCGTAATTGTATAGAGAATACTGTGTAAAAATTTCAGCTCAAAAAGATGAATTGGGATTTTTCTGGAATTTTTCTGGTCACGAGGACAGAATCTGTTTTCTGGACAGCATGTCACAACTTTTATTTCCCTTGCCTTAAGGGGCTATAACTTGGCACAAAGCTGAAAAATAAAGATACAATGATGTTGCTACAGTAGTAACAATCATCAAGACACAACGAAAGCAAAAATAAAAACCTAAATTCGTTGCGGGCTGCCTCCTGAAAGCGCTTCTTTAGAGCCATTAGCTAGGCTTAAAGATTATAGAAGATGCTCTCACAAGAATAAGAATTTTGAAGCAAAAGAGAGCATCAAGAAGCAAATGTGAAACACATTTAAGCCTAACCCACTTCCTATGCATAGGCATCTTGTAAGAAAATAAATCAAAGAATCACAAAGTGACATGCATAGGAAGGTAGAACAAGAACAACTTCAAAAATTTCAACATGAAGAGAGGTGTTTTTGTAACATGGAAGTCTCTACAGCCAAACTTTCCTCTCTCAAAGTAATTTTCAGTAGCATCATGAACAAAATCAAAAATATAACTATCACATAAATCATGTTGTTCATGACCTACAAGCACACGTGTATTGTTTTCAACACGGTTTTTAGGATGATAAGATAGATGCAACCCATCACATTGAGCCTTGATAAGAGCAAAATTCTCCGGAATAGTTGGAGACTTCAAAAGGATAATAGGGCAATCAAGTGTGGGTGCAACAACAATAATTTCATGCTTAACATAAGGAACTATAGCAAGTTCATCTTCGTAGGCATCATCCATAGTGGCATCATGGCCATCAACAAAGTAAGTATCAAAATCATCAGAAAGGGAAGTATCTAGTGAGTCCTCGGAATCATAAGATTCCTCTTCATAGCAATCATTAGCCTCTTCTTGGGCAGCAAACATTTTATTTTTAAAATCCTCAATGTAATAATTGGAAGTATAATTCTCGAAGCAATAAGCAAGAACTGCAAAGTTTTCAGACTCGAAAATAGTATCGTGATACTTTTCAATCAAAGAAGCAATCTCATAGGCACCTTTAAAAGCAACAAACTCTTCAATCTTTTCAACATCAAAGTAATCATAAACACCTTTAGCATAAGAAGATAAGATCTCATTTTCATTAAACTCACATTGGAAAGGGAGGTGTTTATGATCTATATTAGAACAACAAGTGAAATCATAAATGTGGCACAAAAGTTTAGCATGGCAATAAGAAACATGTATTTGATCACATAAGTGTTTCCCTTTCTGAGATAGGCGGTGCCGCGTATAATGAGCATGCTCATCCAATGATTTTCCCTCAACCAAGTCGCTCGGGTTTTTAGCGCGAGCACAAATTGATCGAAGACGATCCAAGTGAAACATGTCCATCCTACCATATTTGGGTGGTTCATCACCCATGGTGAGGATAGAATAAATAGGCAAAGCAAGACAAAGGCAAAAGGTAGCAACTATTTTTGTGGTTTTTCATAAAGGACACTGAGATAAAAACTGAAAGGTAAACTAACAAGACTAAAAAAACAAAGGTAAAGGGTAGTGTGTGCTTGACTATCTTAGCACTTGGAGTCCCCGGCAACGGCGCCAGAAATTTGCTTGATGGCGCGAGGATTGACGGGGGTAGTCTTCTCGCCCTTCGTTGGTGAGCCCCAAGTGGAAGGCGTGATGCAGCACAGCAGCAAATTTCCCTCGGTAAAGATACCAATGTTTCTCTCCGGTAGGACTCCAGAGATGATAAGTAGGTGTGAGCGGCACAACTGACGCGGACCTGCACACAGACACAGATAACTTTGTTCCCAACGAAGTTCAGAGAGGTTGTCAATCTCTCTGGTCTTGTTGTTTACAAAGGATAAAACGCAAGGGATAATAATAGCAACTTGAAAGTAAATGCAGAAAAGTAAATATAGCGTGGAAACAATGATAAGGATATGGACCGGGATACGTGATGTTCGCTAGTGATGTCTCTCTCCCAAAAGAAGATAAAATTGCGATGCGAGGTAAACAAATTACAGAAAGGCAATTGACAGGATTATGAACGCACCGCAATGCTAACTATGCTACAAAAGAAAGAGGTTCAAAAGCACAGGCAGTACGCCAAGGTAAGTAGACCGGAATCCATCTGCATCTACTACTAATCATCCACCTTGAGATATCTATCCAGAACATCTCGCTGGTATTAAGTTGCGAGCCGCACCCAAAGTGTAAACCCAAAGCAACAGACAACTGCATTAAAAAGAACTCTGCGTAAAGTAAACAATCCTTGTAACCGCGGTTACAAGCACCGTTGTTTTCCCCCTTGTGGCAACAGCACATCCCCTAGACTCATGTTTCTGTCACTCAAACGTGTCATCGAGGGGCATGAACCCACAATCTAGCACAACGCTCCCTCTTGGAGTCACTACCTACTACTTGGCCAAAGCAATAAACAGCAACGGGGAACATGCAAGAATTACTTAGGAACAAAAATATAAGAGATAAAAACCAAATATATTACTCTATCACAATCTGAACATAATCTCATAATCCATCAGATCCTACCAAACTCAACATAGCAATAGCAGAAATATTACAAAGGTGCCTCGATCATGTTGGGCAGCTCACGAGGTCTAAACAATGAAGATCAAAGAGGGGAGGAGAACATCACATAGCTACTGATCACGGACCCATGGTACAAGGAAAACTACTCACGAGACATTCGGGGAGCATCCATGGTGGAGAGAAGACTCCCGGAGGTCAATCCTCCCTCCGGCAGGGTGCCGGGAAGAGGTCTTCTGGTTCCTCGATCTTCGGAAGCGCGGCGGCGGCGGAACAGAGGCGAGTTCGCGGAATAGGGTTCTCTCCCTGGGGTTTTCCCGTGACGGGGGATAAATAGGCGAAAGGAGGCAGCCAGAGGTGGTCCAGGGGCCCCAGGCGCCCCCCTGGCGTGGCCAGAGGTGGGGCCGCGCCGGGTGGCCGCCTGGGCCCACCCTGGCTCCCCTTTGGCCCCTCCCGGGATCTTCTCGAAGCTTCCGTCATGCTGATTTTTTATCTGAATTTTCCCGAATTTTTCTGGCACTTTTTATATGGGGGAAAACTGAAATAGAAAAACAGCAGAAAACAGGAACTGGCACTGAGGTGCACTGAGTTAATATGTTAGTCCAAATATGATCAAAAGTGTATGAAAGTGTATCTAGATCATAGAAATATCACACAACATGCATGGAGCAAGCAGAAATTATAGATACGTTTTGGACGTATCAGAACTCAATCTACTAAAGTTTCACACTTGGTCTTCTTTGGAATCTTATCTTGACTCGTCCCCAGACCACTAGCCAGGTACAAGTCGATTTGATCCACTCCTTTTTCAATATTTTGAGCACTCATGCAATGGATGAGCGTAAGCACGAGAGTTGACACTTAGGATGGCAAAGAGAGAAGTATGGTGGAGGAGGAAGACAAAAAGGATGAGAAAGACTCACATCAATGAGTAAAATCATAGGCTAGGGATGCCAAATGATAGATATGATGTGAGGAGTAGGGATTGCCATGCAACGGATGCACATACGAGCTACGAAGCTCTCCAAAGGAACTAGTGGGGGTGCATCTAACTTGCTCGCTCATGAAGACCTAGAGCTCGTTTGAGGAGGCTCATCCTTGGAATATGCAAGCCAAGTTCTATAGTGTGAGGATCCCCACATAGCTATATGCATAATGATCATCTCTATGGAGTACAAGGATATAGAGTGAGTACTAGTGTGGATCTCTCAAAAGGATAGTAGTGTTGCCCCTTTCTCTCTTTTTATTTCTTTTTCTCTTTTTCTCTTTTGTTGTATTTTTTTGTGGCCTCAATGGCTCTTTCTATTTAACTCTCATTTGTCCTCTTTGGGATCTTTTAATGTGTCCACTTTGGGATCTTTTCCTCACTTAAGGGCAACACTCTATTTTACAAGAAAGTAAAGGAGATCTTTCACACTTTACAAGGTACTCAAAACATAAAGAAGATGTAACTATCATGATGTATGCAATGTATGCCGCTGCCAGTGTAGCAGGAACATGTATGACATGAAGATCAAGTCATGAAGAGGTGGAAGTTGCATGGCAATATAACTCGGAAAGGATATGGAAATGCCTTGATAGGTAGGTATGGTGGATGTTTTGAGGAAAGATATAAGGAGGCTTATGATGACAGAGCGTATCATGCCAAGGGTTTGGAAGTACCGGCGAAGGTGGACACCAACTCTCGGAGTGAGAAGAAGGCAATGCACGGCACGGGAGAGGCTAGCAAAATATGGGAAGGTGGAAGTGTCAACTTTCAATACTTACATTAGTCCGAAGAACTCATGCACTTATTATCGGTAACTCTCAATCTAATAAGGAGGTTCATAAAGAGACAAGTACCCCGAGGAGGCGTGTATGGGGGTTTGGTTATCCTTGCGTATCCTCGACTCATGGTACGTGAGTGTTCTCTGATATTCGACCCCTCATAAGAGTAGTGATCCATCTAGTAGCTAGAGTTCTCAACTAGTTTTGTAGGTTTTGAAAATACACACGGATTAACCAAAATACGACACCTATCACTAATAGGCAAGAGCTCTTGACACCAAAAGTTCAAACATTACTCACCACAATACCTCAAAACTATTGCAAGTTACTACTAAAATTAAATAGCAACCTCAATTACGTACTTTCAAGACAAGACACAACTCAGTGCAACAACCAACTCTCTTTAACAAGATAAACATGAAAACTAAAAAGAGTTCCAGCAACAAACTAAACAAAAGCCAAGGCTCTTGCTAAAGACAAACTAAGACTAAAACTAAACATGGCAGTAGCTACGAAAAGATAAAGAACACACAACAGCAAAAAGATAAGCAGGAAAAATCCTATGATGTGTTCTAGATTTTGAAAGTGGAGCGTGTTTCTCTCCCACACAAAGTAAGACGGGATGTAACTTGTTATGAACAGCAAGCGAAGCTAAAGAAAACTAAAGACAAAACCTAAGAGCGAGACACTCCAAGCATAGCACATAACGCATGAAGTGATCAAAATATAGTGGGATGAAGGACGAACTGATGATTGTTGATGGAGAAGGGGATGCACGGGGGCATCCTCAAGCTTAGACGCTTGAGTCTCCTTGAATATTTGTTGGGGATGCATGGGGGCATCCCCAAGCTTGAGCACTTGACACTTCTGGATCTTCTTTCATCGTCTTCCATCACACACATGAAAACTCCCTTCATACATAAGTCATCATAAGTTGATTAGAGAGGTTAGTAGCCTTAATAAATAATTTTTCCACTGGATATAAAGATATTCTTGAAGAGCTAATGTTTATCAAGAGTGCCAAAAAGTTTTTGCAAAGAAAAAGCAAGCTTAAGGTTTGCAAAAGTTAGGAGAGACAAAACGTGACAGAATCTGTGAAAAACAGAACAGCAGATAGTAAAGAATTTTTTAGGGGCACTTCTGCAACTCAAATAAAAAAACTCAGAACATACGGAAGTTTCGTAATTGTATAGAGCATACTGTGTAAAAGTTTTAGCTCAAAAAGATGAACTGGGATTTTTCTGGAATTTTTCTGGTCACGAGGACAGAATCTGTTTTCTGGACAGCATGTCACAACTTTTACTTCCCTTGCCGTAAGAGGCTATAACTTGGCACAAAGCTGAAAAATAAAGATACAATGATGTTGCTACAGAAGTAACAATCATCAAGACACAACAAAAGCAAAAAGAAAACACCTAAATTCGTTGCGGGCTGCCTCCCGAAATCGCTTCTTTAAAGCCATTAGCTAGGCTTAATGCAAAAGATCAAGTTGTATCAATCGAATCATTATCAAGATCATCAAAAAGCTCTTCAATTGTACAACTAGTCTTAAGAGGTCTTTTAAATAAAGGCCTAATGAAGATACTTCTAGGGAGAAAACCAAAAGGCGGAAAATCAATGGAAGATTCATTTATAAAATTATCAAAGAGAGGTATTTCTTCCAAAGTTTTCACGGTTTCAACTTCTTTGGCAATAGGTGGTTTATTTTTAGGTCGGGGAACCTTAGGGACATAAATGAACTTAGGTTCCCTTCTTGCCGAAGTCTCTACCTTTTTTGGTTTGATTGAGGAAAAAGTAGTTCCTAGGGTATTAATGATTTCCTCAATCTTATCTATCCTAGAAAGATCCGTATCACGGGATTTTATGACCTCCAAAGTTTTAATAATTTTAAGCATGGAACTATCAAGCCTATTCAAATTCCCTTGAATCTTGCGATCCAACTCATTTATCTTAGTTATACTTGGTATTTCTAACTCTATCTTTTCGAATTTCTTCATAATGTGAGATAGAGTTATATCTTCTTGCATGCTAGCAATAGGGAGATTTCCAACAAGATTTTCAATAACATTAAGAGACTCCCAAGTCGGGGCTTCTAGAAAATTCCCATTGATAGCAGTATCTAATATGAACCTATTCCAAGGAGTAATCCCGACATAAAAATTTCTAAGCAGGATAGTAGTGGATTGCTTCTTGGTGGCTCTTTTTTGAGAGTCATTAATTCTATACCAAGCATCTTTTAAACTTTCTCCACCTTTTTGTTTAAAGGTGAGAACATTAGTCTCAACAAAGGCAAAAGGGCCAGACATAATGACAACTAGCAAGATAAATAAATTTTGTGTAAATTTTGATAAAAGACACAAAGATAAAAACTGAAAGATAAACTAACAAGACTAAAAAACAAAGGTAAAGGGTAGTGTGCAAATCCCCTATCTTAGCACTCGGAGTCCCCGGTAACGGCGCCAGAAAACTTTTCTTGATGGCTTCTCGCCCTTCGTTGGTTACCCCAAGTGGAAGGTTTGAGATGTAGTGCAGCAGCAGTTTTCCCTCGGTGAAGATACCAAGGTTTGTCTCCAGTAGGACTCCAGAGATGATAAGTAGGTGTCAGCGGCGCAACTGACGCGGACCTGCACACAGACACAGATAACTCTGTTCCCAACGAAGTTCAGAGAGGTTGTCAATCTCTCCGGTCTTGTTGTTCACAAAGGATAAAACGCAAGGGATAATGATAGCAAGTAAAAGCAGTAAAGTAAATATAGCTTGGAAATAATAATGAGGATATGGACCGGGATACGTGATGTTCACTAGTGATGTCTCTCTCTCAAAAGACGATAAAACTGCTATGCGAGGTAAACAAATTACAGAAGGGCAATTGACAGGATTATGAACGCACCGCAATGCTAACTATGCTACAAAAGAAAGGAAGAGGCTCAAAAGCACGGGAAGTACGCCAAAATAAGTAGACCGAAATCCATCTGCATCTACTACTAATCATCCACCTTGAGGTATATATCCAGACATCTCGCTGGTATTAAGTTGCGATGTCGGGACCCGGGGTTAGCGTATGGAAGTACAGCTAAGACATAGTCATATGGAGAGCCGAGAACCGTACCCACTTGTCTAAGCAGACAAGGCCAAGCACAGAACGTTCTCGGAAAGCATCGTACGTGAGGGGCATCCCATCCAGGCCGGATGATCAACTGAGATGGGTCCTCATCGTCCGCACACAAGTCTAATGATATGGGTGGTGAACTCCCATATTCAAAGACAAGTCGCCTCAACCATACTATCGACTATCTCATAACTCTTACATAGACTTACTCCAGCCCGATCACTTAGTTGGGGTCTAGGGCGGGCTCAATCATACCACAAAGTGTGCACGAGACGGAGTCTCGAACAATCGCATCGCGATGCCCCAAGCTGCGCACATCTAAGGGACACTTGGTGTTTGAAAGACCGCCAGCCAGATCACAACTAAGGTCTTGAAAACCCATACAAAGACATGCATGTTATAAACATACAAGCAGCACACATGCCTTGTATGAACAGCAGGTATCATTGCAATTCTCTACAAAGTGTACATATTTATTGATAACTCTTATAGAGTGCACACAGAGATCACAAACATGTGATCCAACATTACAACACAAATGGAAGCAAATCATGTCTGAGTACAAACAAGTTTAACAAATGGCTTAAGAAGCCTTATTTAAACACAAGCCCTCCACGAGGGAACCAGTCGTCTGACTGGGACTAGACTAGTTGGTCTTCAGTCGTCCAGCTCGATGAAGAAGCCACCTTCGGGGTCAGTGGTCTCATCTAAAACATAGATTAAGCAAACGTGAGTACAAAGTCGTACTCAGCAAGACTTACATAGGAGCTATACTACTCATGCACATGTACCAAGGTAAAGGGAGGTGGGGTTTCACTTGCAGAAATGTCAGCTTTGACTTGGCTAGTCCTGAACTACGAGTACCAGACTTTGAGGTAAGAAGCGTACACGAGTCCAGTACTTTCTCCAACCAATTACACCACTATGGTGCCTTCCTCGACTTCCCCACGAGAAAGCACGCCATAGCACTCACACTTATCTTGGTGTGTTTTAGAAGTATCCAGTTCAAGTTGTCTAATAATCAAGCTAAGCTTTCCAAGCAGTCCATAACCGCGGACGCGGCTATTCGAATAGTTTTGTTAACCCTGCAGGGGTGTACCTCTACACACACATGATCATCGGTTACCGCCTTTGTACTCGACACCGTTCAAGAAAGTGTCGGCGAGGATGCTCACCACAACTGTTACCTCATAGCCGATCTAGTCCGAGAAAGCCGCCTACTTGGGTTGGCTACCACTATCGTGAACCCGGCCGGTTTACCGAAGTGGACCCAAGTGATGTGTGCGTGATGCATAAGCCGGTCTCGGATGAGCCGTTCTCTCACTTAGCATCCAGGCCACAGACCTACCAGAACTCTGAACTATTGCGACATCTGGACATCGAAAGGGATGAGTTAGTAAGTTGAGAGGGGTCAGTGAGCCCAATGTGTGGTTGTACTCTTCATCTTGGATCACCACACAAGAACTCGGACTTAGGGCGGTGTTCAACGAGACAACCCACCGTGTACTCCTACACAACCTCTCATCGTTCACCTTGTATTAGGGTCGATTCACCAACATTTTTCTACCATCATCATCATGATCACTACCATCCCGAATCACATCACAGTATCATCATGGTATCATTCTAAGCATGCAATAAGCAGTAACAATTTCAGAGGCCACATGATATCAAACAACTCCTACATTTGCTAGGATTGTGGTTTGCTTACTACTGTGACAAAATGATAGGTCATGCAAAGGAATGGGTTCATCTATGCGGTAGAAACGCATCATGGTAATCATCCTAAACAATGCATAAGCGAGACATGAGAGGGAAGTGGGATTTTATCGACATGATCAATGGGGGTTTGCTTGCCTTGCTGACGAGGTTCGGGTTCTGGATCTTCAGCGAAGGGGGCAGCCTCCTGCTCCGGTTCCACCTCTACTCGACAAACAACAAACAAGGTAGCAAAGTAAATACAATGCACAATCACATGATGGAAGGTTGAAACTTGATGTATATGCTTTGATGTGTGAAGCAATTCCATTTAAATGGAGTATATTGCAAATTGAATTGCAAATTCAAACTCCAAGTTGAATTCAAACTTATCCAAGTTACATGTGACATTGCTTGATCATTTTAAACCTTTTGGAAATGTGTATGATATGCCTCTGAAGTGTGGTTGAAATATAACATAATTCCATGGTCCAAGTTGCAAAAGCATTGAATTGAATTTGAATAAATTCAAAATAATTCAAATGGCATATGCTACTGGTACCATTTTACTATCAACTCAAACATAGTTGAAAGTTGCATTTTTTGATAGCTTATTTTCTTCTGATCATTTTTCATATATTATTTGTCCAATTTGGAGTTAATATGAATTTTCTATGAATTTCCAAAGTTTGGGGTATTTTCTGGAATTTCTGGAAATTCATTAAATCGATTTATTGCGTCATGCTGACTTCAAGCTGGCGTCAGGGGGGGCTGACAAGGGGGTCCCACCTTTCAGTGGCTGGTTGATTTAAACCGGCTGGGTTAACTTATCCAGTGGCTTAATTAAGCCACTGGGCCCACTGGTCAGTGACCCGGGGTGGGGGTTAGGAGGGGATTAGTGGCTAACCCATCGGCGGCTAAACGCCGGCGGCCTGGCCACGGCGGCGCACTCGCCGGAATGGGCTAGGGGCCACGGGAGGCTACGGGGAGGACACCATCGGGTGCAGCATCGTCGTCCGCGTCGTCTGGAAGCAACAGGGGGTCACGGGGAGCTAGGAATCGACGGCGGCGACATCCTTGGCGGCGACAGAACCACGGCGACGTCGGGATCGTGCTCTGGCGCGCCGTTTTGACCGGGGTTTGGTTCGTTGGAAAGCTGCGAGCACCGGAAGCGTTGTAGGCTAGAAGGAGGAGGTGCTGGAGCACGGGAGCGAGCTCTAGGTCATCCATGGCGGTGACCTGTCTCGGCTCTCATGGCGGTCGACGGAGGGGGCCCAAATTAAGCACGGGGTTTGGGGGGTTTCGAAGAGGAGCTCACCCTGAGGTGATTGGTGAAGACGGCGCGGTCGGAGAGGCAACGATGGCGAAGAATTTGGTGGTGATCTTCTCTGCGGCCGGCGAGAACTCGAGGAAGAATCCGGCGTCTACGCGGGCTCCGGGCTCGATTCCTTCTGCCTGATGACGAAGACGAAGACGAGGAAGAACTTGGACACGGTGGCGTAGCTCCTCGCTGTCGTTGGCTACGCAGGGGCTCGCCGGTGCTCTCCGGTGCGCTCGGTCCTTCACGGGGATTCGTCGGATAGAAAGGAGAAGAGCGTGCGCGAGGGGGAAAATGGCCTGGGCGTCTCCAGAAGGTGGCGTGGCGAGGGGATAGCCCTCCCGGGAGGCAGGCAGCTGCCTGGCGCGCCCACGGCGCTCGCCGCGACCTGCCAGCCTGCCTGTCCAGGGAGGAAGACGCATGTGCCCCCCTGGTGGGCTGGGCTGCGAGAGAGGTAAGTCGGGCCGAGGTGGCCCAGGTAAGTGGGTCACTTTCCTGTTTTTCTTTTTCTTTCTGTTTTCTCTTCTGACCTTTGTTCTGTTTAGCTAAATAAAATAGCTAAACATTTTAATGAATGCTCATAATTTTTATGTGGCCTCATAAAACAATATACTAGCCACTCATAAATTTTGAACATTTATAAAATTCAAAAGATTTGAATTTTAAATCAAATAGGGGTATTTGATTAATTCCAATGCACTGTTTGAATATTTGAAAAATCTATGAGCATGGGGTGGGTCCCACATCACTAGATATGTGATCACACTCATTTATAAGATTTTTAAAAAATCTAACATGAATTTTTGGAGAATATTTTTATCTGGCCTTTTGAATTAATTCATCTGGGGGGGTTCCTTCTCCCATTTTGCTTTTGAATTTGATTTCAAAGATTTGTTTTGAAATGTTAACATGATGCAAGAGTACTGGCTAACCCTAGCACATTACCTAACAGAGGGTTCTGACATTCGAGCCCCACCCAAAGTGTAAACCCAAAGCAACAGACAACTGCATTAAAAAGAACTTTGCGTAAAGTAAACAATCCTTGTAACCGCGGTTACAAGCACCGTTGTTTTCCCCCTTGTGGCAACAACACATTCCCTAGACTCATGTTTCTGTCACTCAAGCGTGTCATCGGGGGGCATGAACCCACAATCTAGCACAACGTTCCCTCTTGGAGTCACTACCTACTACTTGGCCAAAGCAATAAACAGCAACGGAGAACATGCAAGAATTACTTAGGAACAAAAATATAAGAGATAAAAACCAAATATATTACCCTATCACAATCTGAACATAATCTCATAATCCATCAGATCCCTCCAAACTCAGCATAGCAACAGCAGAAATATTACAAAGGTGCCTCGATCATGTAGGGCAACTCACGAGGTCTAAACAATGAAGATCAAAGAGGGGAGGAGAACATCACATAGCTACTGATCACGGACCCATGGTCCAAGGAAAACTACTCACGAGACATCCAGGGAGCATCCATGGTGGAGAGGAGACTCCCGGAGGTCAATCCTCCCTTCGGCAGGGTGCCGGGAAGAGGTCTTCTGGTGCTCCCGATCTCGGAAGCGCGGCGGCGGCGGAACAGAGGCGAGTTTGCGGAATAGGGTTCCTCTTTTTGAGATTTCCCGTGACAGAGAATAAATAGGCGAAGGGGGGCAGCCAGAGGTGGACCAGGGGCCCCTGGCTCCCCTCTGGCCCTTCTCGGGCTCTTCTCGAAGCTTCCTGTACGCTGGTTTTTTCTGTATTTTTCCCGGAATTTTTCTGGCACTTTTTATATGGGGGAAAACTGAAATAGAAAAACAGCAGAAAACAGGAACTGACACTAGGGTGCACTGAGTTAATAGGTTAGTCAAAATATGATCAAAAGTGTATGAAAGTGTATCTAGATCATAGCAATATCACACAAAACATCCATGGAGCAAGCAGAAATTATAGATACGTTTTGGACGTATCATTTATACAAGGGATATCTACTATAGGTGGCAGCATGAATTTGAGATGATTGGCAGATATAACGTTAGGCCGCAAGGGGGGGACATGTTCCTGATTGTGCCAAACAACACATATGCAGGTGTCTACGGGCGGAGGTCATACATGGTTAAAGCTTGTGTGAGTGAGCAATATTATTTTTGTGAATGTTGTAAGATGTTCAGGGATGGTTTGCTTTGTGTACACATATTGAAGGTGTTTACCCATCTGGGAATTGATGAGATGCCGGTGAATTATATTCTGCCTAGGTGGACACCGAATGCAATACCAGGGGCTGAACCGTGTGGTGCTGAAGGTGTTGACGTGATGCCTCCGGAGTTGGCTGAGCCACTTAGGCTTGCTTCACTTTCTGCCATGTTTGGTAGGCTTGCTAAAATGGGCAGTCGTTGTGATGAGAGTACAGCTCTATGTAGGTCCTATGGCCGGTCGCTGGAGACTGAGCTAAGGCAACTTGGAAAAGTGAAGAAGAAAAAGAAAACTGCAGCACTAGTGAACCCTGTTGTGTCTGCCCCTACTGAAGCATCCGCTGGTGAACCTACTGCTGGCCCTGCACGTGTGCGCAACCCACCGAAATCGTCTACTAAAGGGAGGAAAAAGGACAAGCGGTTTGGATCAGCGATTGAGTTGCGTCCAAAGAAGGCAATAACTTGTGGAACATGTGGTTTGAAAGGCCACAATGCTGGAACTTGTTCCTCGCGGTTGAACCAGAGTTTGTGATCTCTTTTGAAAACATTACGACAGCAGCAACAAAAGTGAAGAACAAAAAAAAGATGGCGAAAATGTGCGCTAGCAGCAGAAGTGAAGAACAAAGAAGAATCTTTTTGCGTTGTGGATTTTTTTTTGCTAATTTCAGCTATATTGGGACTGCATGCTTTTTTGTAACAGTTTTTTATAACAGTTGCTGCTAGAATGATTAAAAACTAGGGACGGAGAAAGACTTGTATGGTACCTTCTTTATGTTCAACATTCGTCTCCAGTTTACGTCGTTGTGATTACTATCCAGCCACTTTGCAACCATCAGCTTCCTTATGGCTGGAATGTTTTCATGGCTGTATTCTGTAAGAATTCTTCCCATCCACTCTTGAATGTTGTATAACATGTAGATCCCGCAATCAACTCTGCGTTTTTTTATATGTATTGTGATGTCGGTAGAAAAAACAGCATATGAAACAACACATTGTGATGTCAGCAGAACAAAACAGCATGCGAAAAAACGCAAAGGAAAAAAAAAAAGATGAGCAACCCACCACTTGACCGGTTGGTGGGCGATTTTGGTTTTTCCGTATGGCACCCCCATCGCGGCAACTTGAGCCGTGGGTGGGTGTGAACGACTTCGTATCGGTTTGTTGGACGAGTTTGGTTGTTCCGTATGGCACCCCCATCGCGGCGACTTGAGCCGTGGAGGTGAGCGACTTCTATCGGTTTGGTGGGCGAGTTTGGTTTATCCGTATGGCGCCCCGTCACGGCGACTTGAGCCGTGGGTGTGAGCGACTTCATATAGGTTTGGTGGGCGAGTTTGGTTATCCGTATGGCGCCCCGTCGCGGTGACTTGACCGGTGGGTGTGAGCGACTTCTATCGGTTTGGTGGGCGATTTTGGTTCTTCCGTATGGCGCCCCGTCGCGGCGACCTGAGCCGTGAGGGTGTGAGCGACTTCTATCGGTTTGTTGGACGAGTTGGTTTTTCCGTATGGCACCCTCATCGCAGCGACCTGGGCCGTGGGGGTGTGAGCGACCTCTATCGGTTTGGTGGGCGAGTTTGGTTGTTCCGTACGGCACCCCCATCGCGGCGACTTGAGCCGTGGGGGTGAGCGACTTCTATCGGTTTGGTGGGCGAGTTTGGTTTATCTGTATGGCACCCCCATCGCGGCGACTTGAGTCGTGGGGGTGAGCGACTTCTATCGGTTTGGTGGGCGAGTTTGGTTTATCCGTATGGCGCCCCCATCGCGGCGACTTGAGCCGTGGGGGTGAGCGACTTCATACCGGTTTGGTGGGCGAGTTTGGTTTATCCGTATGGCGCCCCGTCGCGGCGACTTGACCGGTGGGTGTGAGCGACTTCTATCGGTTTGGTGGGCGATTTTGGTTCTTCCGTATGGCGCCCCGTCGCAGCGACTTGAGCCGTGGGGGTGAGCGACTTCTATCGGTTTGGTGGGCGATTTTGGTTCTTCCGTATGGCGTCCCGTCGCGGTGACCTGGGCCGTGGGGTGTGAGCGACTTCTATCGGTTTGTTGGACGAGTTGATTTTTTCGTATGGCACCCCCATCGCGGCGACCTGAGCCGTGGGGGTGTGAGCGACTTCTATCGGTTTGGTGGGCGAGTTTGGTTGTTCCGTATGGCACCCCCATCGCGGTGACTTGAGCCGTCGGGGTGAGCGACTTCTCCGGGAACGAGTGAGACTTGGCGAAGCGGTGGCACGAAATTCGAAACGCCCCCCACGGTCGGTCCCTTTCCCCCTGTCCCCTTTACACGTGTCACTGGATGCGTTGTATCGTGCGGTCGGCGTTCGGCCGCTCGTTCTAGCACGATCGCGCGCACTTTCCGGCCAGCGATTGGGTTAACTCTAACCAAAAAAATGTTTGGATAATGGGGTTAGATTGGTAATAAATGTATTTTTTCAATCATTTGACTATTTTATTCAAATTTTGTATGATGAAGATAGAGGGAAAATAACTTTTTTTGGGCCCCACCTAACTCTAACCCAAATAAACACTTTTTAGGTGGGTTAGATTAGTTGGATGGGTTAGACCCTCCTGTTTGAGCGAATCAACCTGTGGTTGAGTTGGTTAGGTGGATGGTTGTATCCCCAACCCACCAGAGTTCAAATTCCAGATTTGGCAATGGTGCTCGCATTTTCCTGGATTTATTTCAGGGCTTCCGGTGATGTGCTTTCAGTGGGAGAAGACGTTCCCGTCGAAGACGAGGTGGTGAGTTCGTTAATCTCAAGATGATGTGTTGGCTCAGTATTGCGAAGATGCTCATAGGGGTAGGGTGTGCGTGTGTGCGTCATAGGGATGATTGTATACTCGTGTATGTGAGCGTCAGAGTTGTATTGTGTTCCTCAAAAAAAAAAACCCTCATGTTTGATTGTTTTGGGGTTAGTTCGATACAATCTAACCAACTCTAACGCTAACTCATGGATCCAAACAAACAGGGCCATAGTCGAGGATGGAAAATCATTGCAGGGGAGCCGGGCAGTGCATGCATGTTTGACCTGAAACACACAAGATCTCGAGGGGTGGCCGGAGCGAGGGAGGACCAATCCAATTCCCATCTCATTCACTCCTGTGATCGCGGCGGACGGAGGAAAACGACGCTCTAGGTGGCCGGCGAGCGCAATGGACATTCCTTACCTCTCTCTCTTTAATTTCTTTTCCTTTTTTATATAGTTCTCATAAATGTTCGGTCAAAACCACGTATGCAAACGTGCATGCACCGGCTTTTGGTAAGAGTGCACCTCCTCTGTTGCTCTAGGCCACTGGTTCTGGTTACACTTACACTGCCCGCTCAGCCTGTTTTTTAGCCCGCGCCACCACTGCATCTGCATGTGTCAAGTCAAATCTGGAGTGGTTTGACGAGTCCAGGACCTCGTCTCGTCTCGACCATACGTACGGTACGGACCCCAAGTCTGTCCATGGCCAGCATCACAAGGAAAACCAAGGCTTCCTCTGCACTGCACGGAGCAATTATTCCAAGTGGGTGCGTGCACAACTAGTTCGGTGTGCTGCACTTGGAATTTCAATGCAATCAACATTTTATTTCGGTTGCAAACTGACTGAGCCCTCGGTGGTATGAGTATGCTTACTCTGACTCTGTATAAAATGCGCGGTAGTACGTACCAACGTATATACGGTTGATTAGGTTATCTGAACAGAGAACATGCATTATGCTTACAATGGCATGCAGAACTAGACCTACCCAAGCAGTCTTGTTGGAGAAGCTCAACAACAAGCATGCTGCATGCGTATGTACGTGCGTGCGTACGTAGCGAATTTCCGGCCCAAGAAAATACTCATCTGGTGCTGCTGCTGGAGTGGACATTCCTCTCATATCATCTGATACTGGAAAATAAATATTCAGTCCGGGTGACGAACTGAAGTGACGAGCTAAACGGGACTGTATATACGTAATCTATAGAGCTTCCAAAGAGTGTTTCCATGGCATCATCAAGTGTCCGTCCGGAGGAGCAGCCTCAACCACTCCAAGTTTATAAGCCAAGTGGCCAACCAATGGACCATTGCATGCAGCTACACTACTACTGTAGTAGTGAAATCAACGAACGGCACCTGGGCAATCATCCATGACGGCAACGTTTCAAGACCCAGATCGGTCGGGAACTACCGGTACCCGGCCCCGTCTGATTGCAATTAATGGACGTTGGATGGATCCAGAATGGAGTACCGACTGCTGCTGCTGGTACAAGGACAAGGTGTGTTCTTCCCGTGTCCGAGCAGTACGTAGATATATACTCTGGAGGTGATTTAATCGCGCTGTCAGTGTGTCTCCGTCCCGGCAGGTTGCACTTGCGCCCTAGTACACGCGGCTGATAGCTTTGCAGTTTTGTTCCGGAGACGTGGTTGTGACGATGCTGCCGGGTGTTGTTAGGCTGGTGCCAGTGCACCGCCCGGCTATAGCCCCGCCACGTCAGCTTTTACCCCACTCTCACCCCACGGTGTCAGTGCATGGGCTATAGTGCCAGCTCTCACTTCTCTCTCCTCCACATCAGCATTTCTTTTTCAGATTAAGTTATTCGCTCGCTTTTGTGTACACATTTAAAATAATGCAAGAAAATTATTTTATTGAACTAAAAATTGTTACCGATTACATAATAATTAATAAAATTGCATAATAAATTAAAAAATTTACATAATAAATAAAAAAATTACATAAAAAATTGAAAAACTAGGACGGCCGAGAGCATCTACTCTTTGGGTGAAATACGGAGAGTATTCACCCAATCTTTCCACAATGCGCTTGAAAAGGGGTCGCCTCATCCGATACCTTCGCCGAAAGAAGTTCGGAGGATAAGTACAGTTGTCGCCGAAAGAAGTTCGGAGGATAAGTACAGTCAATGGCGTCGCGTCCGGCTTGACTCCGCCCCCTGGTTGAGCATCGCCTCCTCAAACTCCGCCTGGAATGCATCGATCATCTCACCCTCCATTCCTTCGCTCGAATTGCTGCTGGACGAAGACATGGCGTCGAGAGGAGTGGAATGGAGAGTGGAGGAGATGAAGTGGGGTGGGGAATGCTCTCACCAGGTGGGGGTATTTATAGGGGGTTGGTGATGAAATTTGCAATTTTTTGAAAAAAAAATCGAATTTTTTCCAGCTCCAACGGATACCTCAACGGCTAGCTGACGCGGACGAATCAGGGCTCGCCACGTCAACTAGCCGTTGCCACTACCGCCTTCGCCCCCCTCTCGCCCGTCCCCGCCATCGCCTCGCCCCCCTCTCGCCCCGCTCCCGCCCCCCTCTCGCCCCGCTGTCGCCGCTAGTGCGGGCGGTAGCCGGGCGGTGGATCCGTCGCCCCCCCCCCCCTACCGTCTCGCCCCTCTCTCGCCCGGCGCGGGGCGGTAGCGCCCGCGCTACCGCCCCCATTAGCACCATCCTTGTAGCTATTTTGTTGCACTTCCTCATTCACAGTTGCGTCCACCTACGTCTATATCGTTAATTTAATCAACATAACACAAAATTTACTTCCTTTGTAAATTAATATAAGATGTTTTAGATCATTAGTTTAGTTATCGAAAACATCTTATATTTATTTATAGAGGGAGTATATTATAAAAATATATCATCATAAATTTAGATATCATATTTATAAATTATATTTCCTTCGTTCCGAATTACTTGACATGAATTTAATTCTATCTTGGTTTAAACTTGAACTAAAGCCACGTCAGATGATACGGAACGGAGGAAGTATATTGGTTGAAAAACAGAACGTGCCTACTGATTAAACTTGATATATATCTATCTATTATATACTAAAAGCAAAATACGTACCAAAATTAGAGAAAATAGCTAGAAAATACCACAATAATCAGAAACATCTAGCCATCCGTTTAGAGTGTTGCCAAACAAAAACCGTTAGATTAATATAACAACCCTTTAACATTGAAGTTGAGAGAAATAACCCACAAATGCCATCATGAAAAAAACGTTTCATCTGTTTTACCCCATCAAACTACCATGCCTACGATTCAATCTGAACACCCAACCACCTACGGTTAACCCCACGAGGATGTCCAGTTTTGTGGCGTTCTCCAGCTTTGGAGAAAAAGAAGATGCGGCGTAGTTGCTTGAGACATCATCGGAAGTGCAGCGGAAGAAATTTCCATGGAGAGGAGTTTGGATCCAACAAGTGTTGCATGCATCATAATTCTTGCCCGGCTCAGTTTCTTTTGTTTTCCAGCCGACGGAATATGTCCACCTTCTTTGCCTGGCAGATCAAATCGAACTGTTTGACCCAGATTCCATCTCAGCGCTGGCCGCATTCTCTTCTTCGCCTCGATGCTAGGTTGCTAGCTGCGTGGTACAAGCCTACATCAGTGGAGATAGATTGGTACCGATGGCAATGGATGGAGGATGGCGATGGCATCTTACTGGAAAGCCAAGATTAGATGCGCCGGCCTGCGCTCTGGTCGCCACTACCCTTCCTTTCCGATCTGATCAGGTAATTCATTTTTTCTTCCCATTCACTGCCAAACCTGACTGCTTACCAACTCCTTGTGCACAACTGTTTGTTTGGTCGAAGAATTGAGTGGGATTTTGGTAAAAGATTATGTGGTGTGTTTCTATTTCAGTCTTGCAGAGAAAGGAACATATATTTCCCTTTCGTTGCCACTAGAGGAAGCTTAGTCTCACATGAAGAAAGTACCAGTTTGTTACTGTAATCATGTACTCCCATAATGTAGTAACGTTTTGTAACTTAAAATAGCTTGCAAAACGATACTATATTTTCGGACAGAGGTAGTAATTTAAACTCAAGGTATGTGTATTCAGATAAGTACATTTTTGGTAGTTAGTTATCATTTTTTTTCATTATGTAAATGATTTTTTACTTCTTCTTATTATTTGGAATTGAAAAAAGGAGAGTGTCTGCACTTTACAGGAAAAATGATTCATAAATAAGGTCCAAGCCAGACTCCTATTTTCTTGAAATTTTATCGCTTGGGATATCATACTCACCTAACTAAAGTTTTGGTGTATCCTAATGGTTCAAAAAATTGTGCATCTTTGCATGGTAATAAGTATACAAGGAAAGAAGATGAAATACTTATTTTAAAAGATGAATTCTAGATTACAATTCATTATTACTTATGGGTTATCTTTATGTTTCCAGCGAATATAGGTAAGACAACAAGTATTGTTAACCAAGAAAAACAAATATTTCTTTCATGAGTCTATATCCATTGATTCATTGTACATCTATTCATAAGAATGATGCTCACAAGGTTCAGCTTTCCAAGCTAGATGCCATTCTGTTTTGACTCGATATAACACCAGCCAAGCTGATGGAATCTGATTATTGCATCATAACAAATAGCAGTCGAATTGCAACAATATACACGTAGGAACAGGAATTTCAGTTAACTATTAAAAAAATGAATGCACAAAAGAGCATTTGGGTAGTTGCTGAGAGCTAGCTCTTTCCCCATGTATGCTGATTGGAAAAACATAGACGTTCTTTGTTTCTTCTAACATCTGAATTATTTTTCTATTTGCATAATTATATCAACACTTTGTGTCAATTATTAAACAGTTTCACAAATGTACTCTGCATTTGACTCTCTGAATTAAGTTTTGACTAACATTTCCCCCAATAATATGGGGGTTAAGTGGCACAAAATTGATACCATGTTTTTTTCTACTCGAAAAGAAACTATCTAATTGTTGTGATTTATAAGTACTGCCTAGAAAAACTTCCATAAACAATTTGAACTTGGATAGTCAAAATATGTTGCATTGTTCACATAACACAGAACGTAGTATTATTGTGTTTTTCAGAATTTATAGTATATTGCACCACAAGTTATTATTAAAAGTGTGTTTCGTATGCATGGTTGACTCCCACCCATATGATCAAGCATTATTAAACTGAATAGTGTAGAAATTTTTAGAGTTAGTGTTGGGAAACGTAGTAGAATTCAAAAAATTCGTGCCTACGTAACAAGCACCCAAGATCATCCAAGATAGATTGCATACAAGGTTTAGGTCTTTGCTCACCAACGGTTGCAGCGGAAGAAGAGTTGGTGAAGCGGGTGGACGTAGTGGAAGTAGATCTCGCAAGTTCTCCCACGAACAGTCCCTCGATCAATCCCACGAACAAGTCCCGCGATCTAGTCCCACGGACAAGTCCCATGAACAAGCTCCTCGAAGAAGGGTCGAAGGTACGACCCCTCCATTAGTATCCACACATCCCGTAGCAGCAATCCAACAGCGCTCCGCCGTCCAGAGATGAATGCCACCGAGAAAACTAGAGGGAGAAAACCCTAACGGATTCCAATCTAGAACAGCGTCTAAATCAGGGTCTAATTGTGGAGCAACGGGGTTTAGAGGAGGAAGGGTGGCGCATAGGCCTTGGGGATTGATTGTCTGTGTCTTCCCCCACCCTTGGCTCACCTTATATAGGTGGCCAAGGGGCCTAGGGCGCAGCTCAAGGAGGTTTGGGAGTCCAACTTGGACTCCCAAGCCTTCCAAACCTACACATACCTTCCCACCGGAAACCTTCCATAATGGTATTTGGAAATCCCACCTGGAGGATCTCCTACCCCTTTTTGGTGCGCCCCCACCACCTGGCCGGCCAGGGCAGCCTAGGTGGCTTGCCCCCCAAGGCCAGGGGCGCAGGGCAGTGGGTGGTACTGCCCGGAACCTTCCAGAAGCTTCTAGAAGCTTCCAGGACCTTCCGGGACCTACCGGGACTGTTTCGGGGCATTCCGGACACTTTTGGAGCACTTCCAATACCTTCCGGAACCTCTAAAGAATGTTCCGGAGCCATCTAAATGGGTTTCGGAGCCATCCGGGCAAAGGTTATTATGTCCGGTGAACACAACATATTGTTTAAGCTGTCCACCGATCACCGAAACTATTCCGGTTGATCGTAAACTTTCCCATTACCATTTTCATATGTTCCGGAACCACCTGGGACTACTCCAGAGTGATCCGCACATATCCTTAAATACCCAAAACTACTTTTGGTGCCCTTATGAACTATTTCATAAATCCCCGGAACTACTTCCGGTACCCGTATGAACTATTTTGCTTTGCTTCCACTAAACCTTCTACCATACTAGTATTCTAACAGACTACTGCTCGTTAAGTGTGTGACCCAATAGGTTCGGTATAATGCGGACATGACTCAGAACATCTTTCGGACATAGGTCAACAGCCTTTTGCCAATAGCCAATAATCAACAGCGGAGCCATGGACACCCATGTTGACTCCCGCACATACACGAAGAAACTTCGAGTGAACCATTATGTTTAGTCATGTACCATTCCCTTTGCTTCGCGATATATGACAAAGTTAGAGGAGAGAAGTTTGGCACCCATGTGTAACAACTTTTGAACACAAGCCACTCGTTATCCTCTTTGCTCGTTTGTCCCTTTTCTCGTTATCGTATTCCGGTATCCCCGTGACTGAATCACAATGCGTCTGGCCAGACTATAATGGATACCGTCATACCGAGTGGGCCCGAAGTGAATATCTTCTTCATCGTGAAGGAGCAAATCCCATTCTTGAACTATCACAGTCACTAGCCACACCATCTGACATACCCAGAACTTATTTTACTACTTCCCATTTACGGGAGGATTCATCTAAGAACCAAAGCATGTCTTCCTGTGTGAAGCAACTCGATACTCTCATGGTCTAAGGAATTACGTATATGAAAACATTTCATGATATGACTTATAACGTAGTTACGATGTGATCTCTAAGTATATCATTCAATACTGGGGTCGGTTCAACATCATTGTTCTGCTAACAATATGTTCCCATTGCTACTGACATCCTTGTTACAAGAACAATGTCCATGATTAAGAAAACGTAATCATCAGTTAGCACATGAGCTGGTCTTAGAGGCTAAACCAGGAACTCTTGGTGTTTACATTTCCACACATGCAAATGAGTTTTCTTCTGAATCTCACAGTCAGGGTCATTGCAATTATAGCACAGAAACATAAACATTAATTATGAACGTGGAAATATATATATAATAACATTTTATTATTGCCTCTAGGGCATATTTCCAACAGTTAGTACATACAACAATATGGCCAATGAGTGATTTGGACCAATATGAAGATCCTTGTATGAGTAAATAAATGAATGTTGATTATTAAAATCAAATTCTTGAGGGTGTGCCAATTATTCTTTTGTTATTTATTAACCAGTGCTATACGCAAGCAAGAAACCATGTTAGGCAATCATATATGAGCAAAACTAGATTACTATGGTATAGCCATGCAGACAATTTCAATGGGTATAAAGTTGGAGACCTATACTACAGAGCATAGGACAATTGATCAAATGGCAACATAGATTAGGGGTTAATTTGGTTAGCGTCCATACAACTTAAATTCTGACTGGATAAACAGATGATGAAGAAAAAAGCTCAACAATATTAATTATGATATTTTTAAGGAGTATTACAATTCTTTGTTATTTTTATTATTATAAATATAAGAAAAGTAATTATATGCAAAGTAGACGTCAAAGATACACCTTTAGCAATATATCAACACCCGGCCTAAAACATTATTTATTATGCAATGGATGTGATAATCACAAGTAGAAAAACACGTACATGTGTTAAAAATAAATATTTAGAGATTTCGATGCAGTAAAGACGATGCCCTCGCATTTGCGAGGCCATCCTGCTAGTTTTTAGAAAAAAGACTATTGTTGAACTGAAGAGCTATTACTGGGTTTCTTTTAAGGAAGAAGAGAGAACCTGCACGAATGGCATACTGTTAATGTGGTAGAACAAACAACTACTCGTACTGCTCCAACTCCATGACAGCAATATCCACATTTCATTCGATCCACTCATGTCAGGTCAAATCTGTGAGTGACTCCGCTAAAACAAAGGTTAGGAGCATGGCCTGCCTTAATTATCCGCTGCTCAAAAGGTACACACTCCACTCTTAAAGTTGTTGGCACAAACAGGCAAATGCTACTACGTTGTTAGCGTTTGACCACTTGAAACACGACCGTCATGGCTAAGGTACGTTTGTTTTTCGAGTGGAGTTGGTGGCTAATGTGAGAGTGTCCTTTGCTTGGTTTGACGACCCCATGACTCTTTTCTCTACACGGACGAACACCAACCTTATTGACAGGGAAAACCAAGGCTCTGCACGACGAAGCAATTATTCTAGCTAGGGAGATCAGGAGTTTTTGGTGTGTCCCGCTCATTTTTGAAGCACTATACTACCGGTTCCACTCATAAGCTGATGGATTCATGGCCCCAGATAGAGATACTTCTACTTTCGTTAGCGGTTGACCACACGGCCGGCCGTGCGACGCTAACAACCACTTCAAACCTGATCGATCATGCGTGCAATTGCTTTACGTTTGTTTGTGTTTTTGGCCTGATCTGATCGTCCTTTCCATGGTTTGACGAGCCCTGGACTCTCTTCTCCCCTAGTATACGGGCAGCACGGACGGTCGTACGACAGTTCGGCCGATCGCCAACTTCGGTGTGTTGCACTTTGGATTTCAACACGATCTACGTACTCAGGATTTTATTTTTTCTTCTTCTGTCGTGCAGAGGCATATTAGGGTTGCTACTAAGAGCAACTCTAGTAGATTCGCTAAACGTCTGATTTACGGATCGCCGTAAATCGCATATACGGTACGAAAATTGCTTCAGCGGATCAGATAACTCATCCTCGAAAGACATATTACAAATATCAATAAAGATTATTCGCGGTACATTCTCATGCACAGGAGTCGTAACGAGCCCCTTCCAGTGCACCCTTTTCGCCGATAACTATCGTGAAGTTAGCGGCGCGGAGAGCTTCCTTAACGGTGCACAACTTGGTGGTTAACGACGCAATCTTCTCGTCGAGCTCGGCGGCGTGGATCCAAATTTGCCTAACCTCTTCGACGGATCCGTGGACATGGAATCAGCTTTGCTGCCTACACAGCCGTTGGCCTGGCCGTCCGCACTTCCTTCGGTACACCGTTCATTTGCGTCACGGCTGAGGCCTAATCCCTCACCGGACGCCATAAAATTTCTGGTAGGAGTTGGGTACTATGCGCGACAGAGATAAGAAATTGCGGCGACGGAAAGGAAAATGGATGACAGACGGGACATCTAAAGCGCGGACCGACCTGTAGATATATCGGTTGAAAAACTGCTCTGAGGGCCGCCTGTAAAAATTTTACGTGCCAAAAAAATTATGGCAATTTTGCTCTGCTCCGAAAAATCATCGTCCGCAAAAAAAAACCCTTATATATACGGATCGACGGTGAAATGATGCATGTGATACAGTTGCTCTAACTGTACAGTGCCCCAATACTAGGATCTACGGAAGCAGTATACTCTACGTATGTGTATATGTTTATTCGGTTTTAGAATAAAAAACATTCTGCTTACAAATGCCATGTGGGCAGCTCGATCTAGTCGTACCCAACCAAGCAGTCTTGTTGGAGAAGCTCAACAACACACGTGCTTCGACGAACATATGTACCGGATTTCTGGCGTAAAAGAAAAGTATTTCCACGCATGTTGCCCTGATACGGTGGAGTAGACATTCCCCTCATCTTCTAGTAGTCCAAATATATATATTCAGTCTGGGTGAGGAGATGACGATCGATTGGTTCCAAGCACAAACCGAACTTAACGGGCGACGAGGATTCAGTTCACCAACTCCTTCCTTCCTCGTAACTGTACCATTCTTCCTGCCCGTGCCCATGTCGTCAACGGGATAAACAAAGTGTTCACGTCGTGTAAAATAAAATAAAATAAAATAAAATAGAATGAAAACAGGGACCCGCTGCACACGTAATCTACGAGCGGTAGTTGCAATTACATGGAGTAGTGATCTGACCGTCTGATGTCGTCAAAACTTGGAAAGAAATAAAGCAAGTGAGGGCAACTCCAACACGCCCATGCATAACACATTTTTTTTATATGTTTTGCTTCGGTGTGAACAGAAATCGCGGCTCAACACGCTGAAGCAAACGGACATGCGTCCGTTTTTTTGTTCATCTTAACCCATTTTTGGCCTAAATTTGGGACTGGTTTGCTTCGGCGCGGACACGCGCGAGCGCCCGCTCTTGTTCTTGGCCTACATGTTGGCCACACACAGCGCGCCACACAGCGTCGACACCAAATGTTTAGTCCGCAGCCCACAGCTGTTTATAAGGGAAAGCGCGAATGGACTATTGTCTAAATAATATGGTTTAAATAGATTTAGTAGATATGATTTGTTGTTTTAAATTGATGATTTAAAACTACATATCACATAAATTAATTTTACCTTAGCTATATTATTTTTAAATTAAAAAAAAAACACAGCGTCAGTGCGAACGCCCGCCCTTGTCCTTCCCTGGCATATACACAGTGTCAGCGCCAAATTTTAGTCCCATCTCGCGCGTCAAGGACGCCCGTACGTCTTTATAAGGAGAGGTCAAAGTGGAATCTTTGAGCGAAGAGAAAGGGAAGATTCAATTATCGGATCTTCCCTCCCTCTTTGCTTTTTATTTATTTTTTATATCTGAAATGGCGCGCCTTTCAGTTGACGCAGACAAAATGTGTCACGGACAAACGCGAACAATAGTCCACACGCCAACACAAATGAACATAAATGACCTGAGTGAGATCAGCACAAGTGTGGATTAACCAGCAGCGCATTGATGCAGGAGCAGCCCCAACTACTCCCGGCTCTACTACGCAATTAACCAACCAACGCAAGAACTCACTCGATTGGGCGCGTGATTTCGCCACGGGTTCGTTGGATCATATGAAAATCGGCGGCCCAAATGGCACCTGGACAAACACAATGATTGATCTCGATTGATTGCAGCATTTGAAAACCGAGCTCGGCTTGAAAGTGTCGGCACCACGTACCGGTCTGGTTTGCAATCTCAATAACGGTGAATAGTACATCCGGATGTGATCTTCCACCAAGGTGGATTATAGGGATTTACTAGATCATTGATGGCGCGCGTCGCCGCACTCATCTGTTTTGATGATAAGATGATAGAAATTTCCATAAGTATTTGAAGATGCTAAAAAACAAAGTTCAATTTGCATCAATTGAAACAAGTGCCTCTATTAAGATAAATGATGCAGCGAGAACCATCTAGACATAATTAAATTGTTGCTAAGTCAAAAATCAACATATAATTTGCACTAACATGTTACAATAGACGCGGTAAGTTATAGGGTACACATCCATTTGGAAGTTTCAAAAATTGGCACACACTTACAACCATCACCAAGAAACCCATGTCTTCAATGAGGAGAATACCTTTTAAAAATCACCCTTCACAGAAGAGGAGATTAAAAATGCGGTCTTCCAAATGAGCATAATAAGGCTCCTGGGCCAAATGGCTTTCCTGCTGAGTTTTATCAACACTTTTGGGATGACATTAAGACGGACCTAATTGAGTTGTTTCAATGTTGGCATGGGGGACAACTTGAGTTGTTTCGTCTTAACTTCGGGGAAATTGTTTTGTTGCCTAAGATTTTGGGGGCAGAAAGGATACAATAGTATAGACCAATATGCCTCTTTAACGTAAGCTTCAAAATTTTCACGAATACCGATACCATTAGATTAAATTCGGTGGCTGATCATGTGGTTAAACCTACACAAACGACATTTATGCAAGGTAGGAATATCCTAGACGGAGTCGTGGTTTTACACGAGACCGTTCACGAGATGCATACTAAAAAGCTTAACGGAGTCATATTCAAAATTGACTTTGAAAAGGCTTATGATAAAGTGAAGTGGTCGTTCCTCCAACAAACTCTGAGAATGAAAGGTTTTTCAGAGGAATGGTGTGCTTTGATCCATAGTTGTGTTTCGGGAGGAAGTGTTGCCGTGAACGTCAATGACGAAATCGGTCGCTTCTTCCAAACCAAAAAGGGATTAAGGCAAGGTGATCCTTTATCGCACATATTGTTTAATATTGTGGCTGATATGTTAGCGATCATGATTGAACGCGCCAAGCTAGACGGTCAAATTGAGGGAGTAGTCCCCCACCTGGTGGATGGGGGACTATCTGTCCTTCAATATGCAGACGATACAATTCTTTTTATGGATCATGATCTAGATAAAGCGGTGAATCTGAAATTAATTTTATCAGTAATCGAACAATTATCCGGATTGAAGATTATTTTTCATAAAATGAATTATATTTTTTCGGTGAGGCCCAGGATGCAGCAGCTCAATATGCCGAGATATTCGGATGCGAGCAAGGTCAATTCCCTATTATGTATCTGGGAATACCCATACATTATAGGAGATTGACTAATGCGGAACGAAAACACGTCGAAGAATGTTTGCAAAAAAGACTAGCTAGCTGGAAAGGGAAGTTGTTGTCCTTGGGTGGAAGATTGGTACTCATAAATTCAGTTTTAACCAACATGGTACTGTATATGATATCATTCTTTCCACTACCTAAAGGGGTCTTACATAGATTGGATTATTTCCGATCGAGATTCTTTTGGCAAGGGGATAACGAGAAGAAGAAGTATCGAATGACCAAGTGGAATGTCGTTTTCCGTCCAAAGGATCAAGGGGGGTTGGGTATCCATGACCTCCAGGTCAAGAACTCTTCTCTCCTCGGTAACTGGCTATATAAGCTATTGACTTCGGATGGCGTATGGCAAACGCTCCTTAAACGAAAATATATTGGCACAAAAGCGTTATCTCAGGTTGTATGGAAGCCTGGAGATTCACATTTTTGGGCCGGTCTCATGGCGACAAAGAAAGACTTTTATCGCTTTGGGGGTTTCAAGATTAAGGATGGGTCGGAGATAAGATTTTGGGAGGATTTATGGCTAGGAAATGCCACACTCCGAGATCAATATCCGGCCCTATATACCATTGTGCGACACAAGGGAGAGACGCTGGCCACGGTCATGCAGGAGCCATCCCCTAATGTCACATTCAGGAGAGACTTAATCGGTCCAAGACTAGCATCTTGGAACGCCTTGCTAGCACGGTTAGCAGTAGTGCAGCTGTCAACAGGTCACGATGAGTTTCGATGGAATCTCAATAGGAATGGAAAATTCTCTGTGGATTCTATGTATAGGGCGCTTGTCCAACCTGAAATACCAGTCGATAATAATATTAAAATATGGCAAATGAAGATACCTCTAAAGATTAAAGTCTTTGTATGGTATCTTCGCAAAGGTGTCATTCTAACGAAAGATAATCTTGTCAAGCGCAACTGGCAAGAAGTAAGAAATGTGTTTCATGTGCTCATGACGAGACAATAAAACACTTATTCTTCACTTGTAATGTTGCACACTCTATTTGGTCAGCTATCCAAATGGCTTCAAACTTATATCAACCCACATCCGTTGCTAATATCTTTGACAATTGGCTGAACAGGATAGATAATAAGATTAAAACCATTCTTAGGGTAGGAGCGCTCGCGTAATATGGTCGCTCTGGCTTTGTAGAAATGACAAGATCTTTTCTGATAAAAATTTCACTTGTTTGCAGGTTCTTTATCGATGCACGGGTATTCTCCGTTCGTGGTCCATCTTACAACGGATGGAATATCGAGGCCTTTTTATGGAGGCGTGTGCACGACTGGAAGCGGTGACGAGGGATATTTTTACCCAACATGGGTGGCCGCGTGACCTACACATAGAGCTACCTTGAATGGCGATAGTTCTTCTTTGTAACTTGTCGCATACTCTTTTATTTTCCTGGTTTGATGACTTGCGGCTGTGTGCATCTGAGTTATGCAGAGGCCGGGTGTACTTACTTAAACTTTAAGTAATAAAACCATTTATCTAAAAAGAAACAACAGTGGCCAGAAAAATGTGCATACATATAATTTGAGGGAAAAGGATCAATCTACATTGCAGGACTGTATACATGATAGTATTGTTGCTACAACTTAAATTATATAGTAGATAAAGAGATTGAGACAAGGATAACCAGCAGATTTAGGAGTTACCTCTAGACTCTAGTCACGATAAAAAAAACTTGTTATACCAAAGACATAGACTATGAACACAAAAAATATTAGGTTACAACTACAACATATCAGCAATCCAAAAAAACAAATGAACATATATAGGTAGGTCTGAAGAAAAAAAATGATATAGAAAATTATGTGAGCCCGCCCATTGTACCGCATCTCAGTTCAGAGTACAATTATAAACACACAAATTTTGATGTTGATCCTTGGTAGTACTATGCCTCAACATGAATTTGAAACTACATATACAAATCTAACCAGATTTCAACATAAAAAAGTGGTATATATACTTTTAGGAAATTTTACATTTACCTTTGAAAATATACCCCAAATCCTTCTCAATATATGTTTCCCTCGCTTTGAGAGATCTGTAACCAATGCTTCCTGCATGACAATCCTCTAATAAATTTATTTACCATACCATACAATTGATATGCATCAGTGTCGCGTGTTTTAGAAACCAACTCTCAAGGTGTCATGGGTAACAACAAAAGGTTAATATCCATGGGATGAAATTTTCATAATGACACTGAAATCATGAATAATTAATATTAGAGTGATGTCCATGATAATTGCGATCCAACTTCATCAGTAAGAAATAAATTCTTATGTGCATTGCATCACACTTATCTTTATTCCCCGTTCTCATGCCACGGCTTAGGTGCTTGCTTCAGGCCATATAAAGATTTCAATAGCTTGCACACCTTTCCTTCCTGGCCATCTACTACAAAGCCATATGGCTGTTGCATGTAGATTTCCTCGTCTAGCTCTCCATTTAGGAAAGCTGTCTTAACGTCCATTTGATGGACGAGAAGTCCATGCGAGGCAGCCAACGAGAGTAATACTCGAATGGTTGTCAGTCTGGCCACCGGTGCATTAGTATCGAAGAAATCTTCTCCTTCCTTCTGGGTATAGCCCTTAGCCACGAGCCTAGCCTTGTATTTTTCAATACTGCCATCAGGCCTAAGCTTCTTTTTGAACACCCATTTACATCCTACAGGTTTGCAATCATAGGGACGATCAGTGATTTCCCATGTTCCATTAGCCAAGATGGAATCCATCTCGCTACGTACCGCATCTTTCCAGTAGTCAGCATCCGGTGATGCATAAGCTTCTGAAATAGAAGTGGGAGTATCATCCACGAGGTACATAATGAAATCATCACCAAAGGACTTTGCAGTCCTCTGTCTCTTGCTCCTAATAGGAGCTTCATTGTCTTCCTCCACAGGATTATCATCATGAGTTCGTTCATAATATTCCATCGGAATGGCGGGTTCAGGAATCTCATCAGATTCCTGTCTAGAAGTGCTTTGCATATCTCTCATGGGAAATATATCCTCAAAGAATGTAGCATCTTTAGACTCCCGTTTGATTGGGGTGAATAGGGAGGCGTCCTCTTATGAATAATTCCATGTTCCGCACAGAAAGAATTAAAATCATTAGAAAAGTAATCTCCACCACGATCAGACCGAACCCGTTTAATCTTTTTCTCAAGTTGGTTCTCAACTTCTGCTTTATAGATTTTAAAGTACTGCAGAGCCTCATCTTTAGTGTTTAACAGATACACATAGCAAAATCTAGTGGAGTCATCTATCAATGTCATGAAGTATTTCTTTCCACCTTTAGTCAACACACCATTCATCTCGCATAGATCAGAATGTATGAGTTCTAGTGGCGCCAAGTGTCTCTCCTCCGCAGCCTTGTGGGGCTTGCGAGGTTGCTTAGCTTGCACACATGCATCACACTTAGAACCTTTGGCTAAAGTGAAACTAGAGATTAAATTCATCTTAGCTAGCTGCGTCATACAACCAAAATTTACGTGACAAAGACGTGAATGCCAAATCTCAGATTCATCAACGATAGAATGTATATGATTCACGACGTTATTACATAAATCATCTAGGAAAAGGCGGAACAGACCTCCGCATTCATAACCTTTACCAATGAATAATACATATCTAGACAAGATTATTTTATTCGACTCAAATAATAATTTAAACCCTTCTTTACATAGAAGGGAGCCACTAACGAGATTCTTTCTGATATCGGGGACATGCTGCACGTTCTTCAGCCGCACGGTCTTTCCCGAAGTAAGCTTCAGATCGACCGTACCAACACCAAGAACAGAAGCATGTGCGCCACTCCCCATCAGTACGGACCTGGTTCCTATGGTCTGGTAAAAAGAAAACAAGGATATGTCAGCACACACATGAACATTTGCACCCGTGTCAACCCACCATTCTGTAGATTGATAAACCGAGAAAACAGTAAATAAATTACCGTACCCAGGTGCACCATTGTGCGTGTTGCCCAGGACCACATTGACAGAATTGGAATTCTGCGCTGGCTTCTTATACTTGTTCGGGCACTTTTTAGCCCAGTGCTACAGTAAGCCACAAGTGAAACAACCATCATCCTTCTTGTTGTTGTTCTTCCCCTTCTTCTTGAAGGTAGTATTCTGTTGGACCTTGTTCTTTCCCTTGAACTTATTCTGAAAGTTCTTCTGCTGCACCATGTTGGCAGTAAAAGTTCCCTCAGCCCCCTTTTGGTGTGAGTCTTTTGCCCATGAGTTATTCTCCACACTCAGATGGCCAATAACATCCTCAACTGAGAATCCTCGCCTCTGGTGCTTCAGAGTGGTGGCAAAGCTCCTCCAAGATGGAGGGAGTTTAGCAATTATGCATCCCGCGACAAACTTGTCCGGTAGATCACACTTGAGGAGCTCAAGCTCTTTCACAATGCACTGTATCTCATGGGCCTGTTCCAACACAGAACGGTTCTCGACCATCTTGTAATCATGGAACTGCTCCATAGCATACAACTCGCTCCCGGCATGAGTTGCTCCGAACTTTGCCTCGAGTGCACTCCATAAGTTCTTGGCATCACGCATATGTAAATACGCGTCGACTAATTTGTCTCCGATCACGCTAAGAACTGCTCTAACAAAGACGATGGAGGCGTCCCTGACCGCCTTCTCCTGTTGAGGAGTAATCGTTCCAGTGGGAGTCTCTCCAACGACCCAGAAGACATTCATAGACGTGAGCCACAAAATAGTCTTTGTTTGCCAACGCATAAAATTTTGACCCGTAAAAGGGTTCGGTTTCAGTGTCGCAGCAAAACCAGGAGATGAAAATTGCCTATAAAAATAAGGTTTTTGGATTGATGGATATATTAGCAATTTTCCAAGCAGTTTAATCCCTAGATAAATCATGAACATGACGCATGCAAGATTAATCTCATACTGATATTTAACCATGCAACTCAGATCTACGCAGATAACACATATATGTACGCAGACAATAAGCATGGCATAGATGAAAACAATGATGAACGGGGTGAGTAGATCATACCCTCCGTTCGGCCAGATCGCAGCAGCGGATGCACTGCTAGCAGCAGCAAGTTCGTTGGCTGTCTTCTTGGCGGAGGCGGCTTCCTCCTGAGCGAGCTTCTCGGCGGCGGCCTTCTCAGCTTCGGTAGACATGGCGACGTAGAGGAAGTAGTCGAAGTAGACGAGCCGGAGCGGAAGCGAGCAGTCGCGTCGTAGGCGCTCCCCAAAAACCTTATTGCTCCTCTCCCGGTGCAGGATCGCAAGGAGCACGGTTCCGGAGGCCTGCTCTCCCGCACAGCCGTGCACGCGGCGGACGGGATGGGATCGCCGGAGGCAGCGGCAGTGCGTGGAACGGTGTGGGCGGTGCGCGAGGAAGAACAGATGCGATCTATTCTGTTGTGTGGCGGCTAGGGTTACCGCGACTCCTTTTATACACAGCCGAGGTAGGGTGACGTGGGACTGGATACCCGCGACCGAGTCGGCCCACGATTGACGTCTCAGATCGTGCAATGGTTAACTCGTGATTAATTGCATTAAGTAAAAATTAATTCCAATTAATTAGCCGTTCCTGACTGGCAAAAATTAAGCGCACACATGACATAGGTTTTAGCTCGGCTCGGCTCAATTCCGCAAACCGCAAACCGCGGCGCGCGCGTCGCGACGAGGCTGGCGGCGGAGGAGGAGCGTGCGTGAGCTCTCACTCTTCTACTTGCTCAATAGCATGTAGGAGAGCTCACCTTATAAAGAGGTGCAACTCACCCTCCACTTCCGGGGTGGGACTAAACTTAGCAACACACCCATGTCATTTTTCCCACATGGGCCCTTAGAGATTTTCTGAAATTGTTAGATGGGCCTAAAGCACATGCCTTATTTCAACAGAGACGACGGCATCCAAACCATGGGTACACCAAAACGACGGGGTGGCCAGGGAGATGCCGGTATGCTGTGCCGGTGCAAGGCAAGGTCGTGGGGGAACGAACATGAGCTAGGTGTTACAGGACGGCACCAGAGGCAGTGGGGGTTGAATGGCCTGCGAAATGCCGATGGGAGGCGATCAAACTAACAATAAAAGAAAGTGCATAATTTTTCCTTTCAGAACTTGAAATCAGAAGAAAATTAGGGAAAGGAGGATTCTTCTTACCTTAATAACGCTAAACAGGTAAACTTTTTCCTGCAGTAGAATCGGTGGAGGAGGTCCTGCCCGTGTTCATCACCACATGCGGACTTGTGTACAGCCAAGGGTTCCCAACAGTGTTATTGAATTGGAGGATGCCGGTCTCGTTGGCAAAGTGGCAGTTGCGCAGAGGGAGCACACCAGGCGAGCTCACCAACTCTGCCACGGCGGGATAGGGTCGATCCAGGGGAGTTTGAACCCCAAATCGTCTGCTTCTCACAGGGTCGATGCGGTGGTCCATATCGCCACAAAGACTGTGAGCAGGAGGATCGCGATGGCGGCGGGTAATGGGTGTGGAGGTCGTGCCTGAACCGTCGCCTATCCATCCACGCGCTCAGCAAGAAACGCTTTGCGCCTGCTGCAATGGGCCGGCGGAAGAGGCCCAATCAACCACATGGCTTCAAAAAAAAGTCCCCCAGAATAGCGGCCCATTAGAACAGTCGGCCCAGATCACGGCAAACTAAAGCTTACACGAGAATCTGACGGCCAGAAACTAACGGCCTAGAACGCAAATCACCGTGAGAGCTCGGTTTAGGTCCGGTTAAAATTACTCACGCCGTGCTCTGCTCTGGTTGCACTTGCGCCGAACACGCGGATAGAACGGTCGCCGCCAAACTCTCAGAAGAAAAAGAAAAACTTCAACTGGGGAAAATACAACGGTGTCAGCATCTCCAAGTAGACAAAGTCTCCTCCGCTGTCAGGTAAGTAAATCAGAAGGGACTTGTTTTAGTGCCGTGGAGTCGTCGCCTAGGGGGTGTGTGTGCACTATCACGGCGCACGTCTCGGCGCCACCCACGGCACGACCGTCTCACGTGGCCGTGGCCGGAGTAAAAGTCCGACAGCGGCAGGTTCCGGTCGATTTCATCTCGCCGCCGCCCTCGCCACCAGCAGCACATGCGCCCGCGTGCTACCTGTTTTTTTGGCCGCGAGAGTGCGCAGACCAGACCACCGTGGAAAACTACGGCATGGAAGCCGGGCACGAGCAGAGAGCATGTTGGTTGTTTGACCTGGAAAACAGGAAGATTACGACTCCTGTGATCGCGGCGGAAAACAGTACTAGATCCGAGCAGTGGACATTCCGTCAACTTTTGGCTTTGTTTTTTACTCTAACTTATTTATTTTGCAAGTTATAAAATCTACGGCCTCTCTTTACTCCTTTTTTGAGAAATTCTTCTTTTACCCTTGAAAGGACGGATAGGGAACTCGCACGATCGATCATGGCAGGTGATGTACTGATGTGTACTGTTTGACGAGGTAGGAGCAAGCGCAAGGTGAAGTCACCTTTTTGGCAGCATATGTAAAACATGCATGCATGCACGATCGAGGAGTGGCTCACCTGCTCGATCACTCCCTCTCTCCTGCCTGCTTTAGACCACTGGTTGCACTGCACACTCGCGATCTTGTTTCGCCAGCCACTACTATGCCGCTCCAACTCCATGACAGCAATATATACCCACGTAGAACATCCCAGTCAAATATGTGATTTTGGTAGTGGTGAGTGACTTAAACCGGACCTGGCTTCTTGCTAGCTTTATCCGCCGCCCAAAAAGTGTAAGAGCATCTCCAGCCGTTCGCCACCCAAGACTACTTTCGGCGCTATTTTTAGCGCCGCTTGGGGGGCACTTGCGCGGCGATAGCTCTTGGGGCGAGGTTCTCCCAAGGGTGGACCCAAGAAAAGCGGCGACGCGCACACAAGTTCGAATAGTTTTCTTCCCGCTTTAAAAAACAGCATAGTTCGGCGATCAACATGCCATGGTTCGGCGATCAAACGCGCCACAAGCGCCGTGATCTACGCGGGGAACAAAAAAAGTAGGCCGGCCGGCCGGCAGTTCTCAAAGGGGGCCGTCCAGGTCGACCGCAGAAGCCAGCGGCTCGCCGTATGTCTCAACCGGCGTAGAAGGCGTGCCCGGTGTCGGCGGCGTGCTCTTGGGCGAGGCAGGCACGTCCAGCGCAGGCGGGTCTACGGGGGGCGCGGGCGGCGTGACAAAGGGCAGCGGCGGCGCCATCTGGGGCAAGATCTTGTCGCGTTCGAAGACGAGCTCAGGCCCTCATCTGCGCGTCCACCGATCCCAAATCCAGGCCCTCATCTGCGCGTCCACCGATCCCAAATCCATCGTCGCCATTGTCGAAAGGAAGGCGAGATCGGTGTTCCTCTTCTTGGCGGCGGCGGTGTTCCTCAGGAGGTCGAGCTTGGCGTCCTGCTTGCCCAACAGTTCGGCCCACCTCGCCCTGGACGTCTCCTCCCTGACCGCGGCGTTGCTTGCGGCGTCGGCGATGCATTTCTCGATGGCCGACTGCAGCCGGCGCCGCAGCCTTCGCCGCCTTGGCCTTCTTGTTGCCCTCGGCGGGATGCCCTTCGGACGCCTCCGGCGCCGGCGCGTCTGGGTCGTAGACGCCGTTCTTGGTCTTGGCGAGCATCGTGCGCGTCTCCGCCCATTTGTCGCATGTCTCGATCAGCGTGAAGACGTGGATGAACTTGAAGTCCGTGCCGGTGTCATCTCGATACATCCTGAACATGCGCGTGTACTGCAAAAGACATGTCAGTATAGGCGAGAGCGCGTCGAGATCATACCTTCTGATCGGCGCTGGCGCCGCTTTCCGGCCGGGCGTTCACCTCTGCTTGAACACCGTGCCACTTGTTGCACGCCGTCTGGATCGCCGCCCAGTGGTTTGCCATGGCCTTCGCCCCGCGATCCATGTAGATGGTGTTGAATTTGGGGTCGGCCATCTTGCGCTCGTCCAAAGCTGCCTTGATCCTTAACCAGTACGTGTCGCCGCTTTGGTTGGAACCGGTGGTCGGGTCCATGCTCACCATCTTCCATGCCTCGGCGAGGCACTCGTCCTCCTTGGCCGTCCACTTGTACCGGCCCAAGGACGGCTCGCCGCTCTTCCTCTTCTTCTTCCCTTTGCCGCCCAAGTCCTCCGGCGGCGCCTGGGTCTCTTCTTCGACGTCAACCTCGAAGTCTTGCGTCTCCTCGTCGGCAGGTTGGGCGAAGTCGGTGTCCTGGGCGAAGAACGCCTCCGAACCGACGGCGATGCAAGTCTCGGACCCCGCGGCGATGATGTCCTCCATTTCCGTGGTGAACGGGATGGACTCTAGGCGCAGAAAGGACGGGGCAGTTGTGGGCGCCGCGTAGGCCGGCGAGTAGACAAGTGAGCAGGACGCCGACGTAGTCCGGGGTAGCGGGAAGGCGAGGTTGGGGTTGAAGCCGCTGTGGTCAGGCGACGCCGCCCAAGCCGACGGCGTGGAAGGCGAGAAGTTGCCGGCGGGGGAGGTGACACTCTGCTGAGTTTGGAGAGGGAACATTACCCCGCCGGAGCGAAGAGCCGCCGCGGCTTCAATTACCTCATTGGCCGCCACCGCCTGCGCGAGCGTCTCCTGGAGCTCACGCTTCGCCGCTGCCGCGGCGTCTGCCGCCTCCTTCAGCTCCTTCGCCGCGGCTTCCTGGAGCTCCCTGGATTGCTGGACGAAGAGGCGGTTGCGGCGGTCGGTCGTCGACACAGAGCGCCGCGTTTGGTCGGCGAGCCACTGCCCGTCCGTAAAGCCCTCCGGCCTTGGCAGCGGCGCTCTCGGCTTCTTGGGTGGCTTCTTGGGCGGCGCAGGTGCAGGTGCGCCCTCGACGCGGCGAGGGGCCTCGTATTTCTTCTTCGGCGCCATGGGGAGATCTGGGGGAAATGGCGGGAGACGGAGCAAATGGCGGGGGAAGGGAGAGAAAACGGCGGGAGGGAAAGGCCTATCTCGCCGACAGAGCGGCCCCACGCGTCTTTTCGTTTCATCCGACGCCCCCAAGAGACCCCGAGGGCGCTGGGTTTGGATTGGGATCGCCGGATCCACTTTTGGCCCAATCCGGCGCTAAATGGACTCTTGAGGACGTAGCTGGGCGAATTTCGTCCGTCCGGCGCGAAAAAAGGCGTCCTGGTGGCCTTTTAGGGGCGCGGCTGGAGATGCTCTAAGTACCACTCTTAAGCTGGTGTTAGACCACCACACGCACGTACACGGGCGGCTGGCGGTGGCGGGCCGTGCGACGCTAACAACCACTCCAAGTCCAATAGTGAGTGTGTTGCGGGTAGGGTTAGGGTACGTGCATTGCTTAACGCCTTGGCGTGGGGGGTTGGGGCTTTGCCTGTTGTGTCGTTTGACGTGTTCAAATTTCAACGGGATCTGTTCTGATCGAAGAAACTTCGTTCGCCAAATGACAAATGAACCCACGGTACCCTAACACCAGTACGTGTTGGGGGAAACCGTACATATACTCTCTCAGCTGCGTATTTGATTCCGTTTTTTAAGTTGAAAACATTCTACTTGCAAATGGCAGGCAGCTCAATTCCTACCCAACCAAACAATCTTGTTGGAGAAGCTCAACAACAAACGTGCTGTGCTGCCTGCGTACGCGCGTACGTAGCAGATTTCCAGGGCAAGAAAATACTTGTATCGTACTGGTGGAGTGGACATCCACCCCGTAGTGAGTGGAAGAGATAGATATTCATCAGTCCGGGTGACGGGCGAGACGACCGACGAGTGGTTCGCGCGCAAGAACCGAATTAACGGGCGAGGAGGATTCGGTTCACCAACTCTCTCTCTCTCTCTCTTGGCATCCACTATTCTTTGCCTCTGCCCATAGCCCCATACTCGCTACTCGCTAGCTCCTCCTGTTCAGGTTCTTATCCAAGGGATAAAGCAAGTGTTCAAGTTGGATATAAAATAAAGAGCAGGGACAACCTCGCATACGTAATCTCACTTAGATGTAGTTTTATTTTTTATTTTATTGATTTTTGCAGGGAATCTCACTAGGGGGAGTTGCAGGGAGTATCCGACCGTTTGGTGTTATCACATTCACAACTTGGAACAAAGTTCATCATCAAATTCAAAAGCATCTTCAACGACGGATACAAATAGATAATCGAAGACTAGTTTTAGATGGGTTTTATCATCATAATTCTTTGTCCCTTTTTTGGTAGACCCAAAAACGGTGATCTGAAATTTGGCCTTCTTCGTCAACCACATGTAATTGTGCATATGGAGTATTGTAAATAGTATCAAACTCATGATAAATTAATACAAAACAAATAAAGAATAGATAATAATTAATTATTTCGAGCACAAAGTGCTTCGAACATCAAGCACAAAACATGATGGTAGAGCTAGTGATCTTGTTGCCCATTCCACGTTCATCATTTCTTAATAATATCATGTTCATGAAATTTATGAGTATCCGCATCTTAAATTTTATGATGAACTTAAGAAGAGTGTTGAATGGTCTTCTGTTTTACGTGGATGCACCATCCTTCCTATAAAGTCATAATATGAGTAATTCGTATCTTGATCAAGCTCATGGCGTGCATTTAGAGAAGAATGGAGAGGGAGGCGAGGCGGTTGTGGATACTATAATTATGACCCAAATATTGGTGTAGGATAACACGTTTCTTGTCACGATGAAATTCGAGACCACCTATTAATATGTTGTTGAAGCATTTTTCTTTCTTGCAAAAAACAAAAGAAAGCAATACTTTGATGATGATTGTGTTTTTGGCCTGTTGTTGACATATTGGACCCACCTCCATGGAATTAGAGTAAATCAGAAAAATCAAATGATAAAATGAACCATGTCAAATTAGAATAAGCATACAATAAAATAAAATGCGGAATATGTTTGCTTAAATAAAGTATAAATGTATTTTTGTTAAATGAGATAATATGTGTGACAAACCTGAAACTTAGGATAAAAGTTGAAGTTAACTCTGAATCGAAAGGTGTCCCGGCTCCCGCAGGGAAACCAACACAGGTGTGTTGTATTAAGCAGCACGATAGCAGCACCAACCACTCCCAGCTCCTCTACTAAGAGCAACTCTAGCAGATGTGTTATATCCTTTCGTACTGCAAACTAATCACCAATATGACACCGGGAGCGTATTTTTTTACGGGGAGCGGTAAAAGCCACCCTGCAGCCCGTATGTCTATCGTTTTGCTGGACTGATTTGCAGTTTTCTGTATATCTGGAAAAATGGTTGGCCCCGTGAAACTCTCTTCGTGCCACAATGACCATGGCGGCAGAGACCCGGACGGAGCGAGGCCGAGCATGGCCACAACAACGGCTGGAGCGCGGACGGCCGTGGCGGGGGCGTGGCCGACGCGACCATACGAGACACGGGTGCGGTTAGGCGAGCCACAACGGGCACTGCGCGCGGCCTGGCAAAGCCCGAGGCAGCCGCTCGGGCGGGCGGCACACATTACGGCGCCGACAGGGGCTAGGGCGAGCGCGGTGGGGGATATGATTGTAATCTATATTTTATTTCCAAATATATTTTCTGTAAATTTGTGCGTATCTACTCTGCTGAAACAAAAATGATACTGCAAAAGCGTGACAAACGTTTTAACGATGAGTGGCATATTAATTTTGCAGTACCAGATTCTGTCACATATGTTAGAATTGCTCTAATTAGCTAATGCAAAAACACTTGGATCTCGTGAATCAGCTGTCCAAATGGCACCTGGACAAAACATTGATGGCGGAATTTGAAAATCGAGATCGGCATCGAAGAAGTGTCGGTACCACGTAGCATAGGCCCGGTTACATATGTAGTTAAGGTGAATAGATCCTGACGTGAACGTTGCCACGGCGCCCTGTCGTCGTAGTAGTACTGGTACAGGCTGCTGCGGGGCCAAGGACAAGGCGATCTTCCCGTGTCCAAGATAGATTCTACGGAGTACAAAGTGATTTATTTAAGAGGCGTGCTCTGCTCTGCCATCTTTGCACTTGCGCCTCACACGCGGCCACTGTAGTCAATGTTGCGTGGGGTACACCGAATGCTCTGCTCTGCTCTTCTTCGGCGTTCGGAATTTCAAATTTCCGGTGAGTAGCCGTACACTACACTTTAACCACCGGTGTACAGGACTTCCTCCGTCTTGGTTTATTAGGCTCCTAAGCAGCATAAACATGCCCCTTTTATAGGGACTCGTTTTAGAAACTTGTGTGTATGTATCATTTTTATTAGTTGTATGAGGAGTTATTGTTGTTAGTCTCATTGCTAGAAAATAAATACACTGCATGATATACTACCTCCGCAGTTCCTCTGTCCTAATTTATCAGTCCTTTTCTACTGCTATGACTCAAAATAATTCTAAATACGTAAATTTACTACTCCATTTTAATATGAATTCTATAATATAATTCTCATGACATATAACTTATATTTTGACATGCAAATATATTTGAATTTGAAATACGAGAGGTGCTAATATAATAAACCCCGACGAAAAAAGTGAACGAAAACAGAATAAGAATTCCAACAACTCAACCAATAATTGAATAAAATATGATAGGAGAAAAAGGAAAAACGCATTTACCCCCTTGTTTTTTACACGGATAATTTGAAGAAAATACGGGGATATTGAAAAATAAAATTTAAAACTATAAGATATGAACACAATACAATAAATATTTCTTGGAAACTACTAAAACCATAACATTTAAAACGAACATTCACATGGAAATTTGGAGAAGCAAAAATTGAGAAAATGCAATCTTTTGGTTGTTAGTTATCATTTAATTCCGAAATGATTTACTGACTTCATTGGAATGTTTGTGTTTTCCTTTAATTTTACTATCTTCCCCATTTCCCTAACACTTTTTTGCGTAAGTCAGATTGCGATGCATGTGCAAATTTCACCACAGAAAAATTGTATTATTTTTACACGTGAGGATCAACAATATATGGTGTTGAAATAGACAGGCTGAACTTAGAATTTCACAATAGTTGAGGACATAAAAATATACGCTTTTCTTAAAAAAATATCCCTAGGGCCTTGTTTGATTAGCAGAAAATACACGTGGATCACGGTGGTTTATGTCCTGGACCACTTCATTCCACGGGGATAAAAACCACGCCTACTAGTGGTGGAAAACTTCCACCAAAAAAAACCCCGCAAGAAAACACATTAAAATCCACGTCCATGGGTGGATTTAATCCACCGGTGGATCACTCCTTGGTAACCAAACAAGGCCTAAGTGATATTGTGGCACTAGTTCAATGATAGAGTTGGATGCATAGGATTATGATAATTTCATCCACGTTCTATTATTTCGTGTTTTGTTTTGCATACTGCATAAATATAAGAAAGTCCCATCCCATTGTGGTTCCTTGAGCATATAATAAACCTATTACTCCCTCCGTCCCAAAATAACTATCGCAGCCTTAGTACAATTTTGTACTAGAGCTAGTACAAAGTTGAGACAGTTATTTTGGAACCGAGGGAGTATTTCATATGTTAACAATTGAAGAAAAATAATATTCCAACTGGAAATTGAGTCCATTTTGGAGGGAAAATAAAAATATATTGCAAAAAATACTTGTACTCCAGATGTGTGATTCCTTTACCACATAATAAACATATTGTTTTATCATATGTTAAGAACTGAAAGAAAATAATGTATTACAAAATACTTGTAGTCTAGATGTGTGGTTCCTTGACAACATAATAAACCTAACATTAACTGAAATAAAATACTACCTCCGTCATAGTTTATAAGGCGCACGCGTTTCCCTAGGTCGTCAATTTGACCAACATAACATAAGACATATGTTATAAAAAATATACCATATGAAAATAGAACATCTAAACTTTATGATGATATGTTTTTTATAATACATATCATGTTTTATGTTGGTTAAATTGACGATCTAAGGATACGCGCGCGCCCTGCAAACTGTGACGGAGGTAGTAACATTTCAACATACGTAGTAGTAGTATTTATTTCCTTTTCGTAAAATCTCTTTAATCAATGTGTGCTCTCAAATTTGAAACGAAAAAACACTGGTCCCGAGCCCTTAAGCACACGCGGCGTTGCAATTATCCCCTGGGGACAAAGGTATGCTTCATGCGACCTTTTGAGCCGAATCTTTATTGCCACCACAACGTGGGGCAAGCAAGGCACGATCCATAAATTTTGCCAACCGGCCAAGCCGCTTTTACACCAAATCAGGGCATGCATTTTCACATTGTTCATTCCAATGCATGTGCTCCCCAACGCTAAGCCCATAGCAAAGCATATGGAGAGCATGCACCTCTTTTAGCTGCTGCTAACACCTCATCTCTCAGTACTAATATTTTTTTTAAACTACTAGTACTACTAAGAGCAACTCTAGCATCAAAATTACCTAAATTCTCTGTCTGCAAAATTCAGATGTGGATCGCCGCAAAATGATTATACAACACGAAACACGGTACGACAGAATAGATATAGCATAATCATATGACATAGATTCAAATTTGAAGATACAATGTTTCGCGATACAAATTATAATCGAAACATCACCGGAGCACACAAACACTGAAAAAAAACATCTAATATGAGATCACCGAAGGTTGCTGGTCCTCAAGGTCGGGGTTGAAGCGACCGCAGTCAGCTATGCATCGCTCGATGGCGAGATCGTACGACACCTAGGCGGCGGCGTGGCGTTCCCGGGCAACATCTTCACCGCGTATCACGACATTGATGGCGGTTCAAAGTCGGATATCGACGTGGACCACATCGATGGTGTACTGAAGGGCGTAGCGGCTGAGCTGCACGAACTGCTCCCAAGCGCACGCGGAGGCTGGGTCATCGACGTTGTGGAAGAAACACAATCCAGACAGGGGCTCGGGACCGACACGTCCCTCGTTGTAGCCGCTGGTAGCGCCACGTCCAAGACCTCCTGTCGAAACAGACTCCATTTAACTCGTCGTCAAAGTTGGCTACCGTACCCGACGAAGGAAAGAAATCACGACGGTGAAGAGTGGAATGGATGAGAGAAGGGAAGACTAAATAGCCCCGCGCGCCGCAAATATATCAGCCGAAGCAATGTTTTGCGAGATCAATCGTAAAAAATTTACGAACCGAAATAATTATGACGGTTCTGCTCTGAAGCGAAAATTAATCCGTTCGATAGAAAAAACACACACACATACAAACGGACCAGCAGCGGGATGACACGTCCGCTAGAGTTGCTCTGCCTAGTAGATGAACGGTGCAAGAAGAAATGGTTATGGTTGGGAGGACTCCACAGGAAAGGCACCACTCACTCCCCCAACAGCCAAACCCTATTTACCACATCCAACATGTACAAAGTAGTCTTCTTTATCATCTCTAACAGCATGAAGGATCAAACCACGCCATCAGAGCCTAATCGCCCTGCCCCCTAACACCGACAGCAACATCCAACCCATGCACAAGAGATTTACTACACTAGTAGTACCAATTTGGGTGCAGGCAACGAAGACAAGCACATCAAAAAGATCCATTAACTAACTAATTAATTAATTACATTTCTCCCCACCACCAACTCTTGTATCCCCTCTCCTGCTTCACTGCATCACCCCATGAGAGAGACCATGAGAACCATTCCATTACCAAAACCCATTTTTTTCCCTTGTCTTTGTGCCAAGTAGTATTTATTTAAATTCTAATTTATTCCCTATTCTTGGCTTGGCCTGTGTCGCGTAGGTCCCCTGAGGTCCTAGAAGTGTCATTACATAAAGTTGCGCCTCCTCCTCCACCAGCAGCAGCTCACTCCCCATCTCTCTCTCTCTAGACAGACCTTCTCTCCGCATTGTTCGCTGCTTTCCAGAGAAGGGAGGAATATCTCTGCAACAACGCCGCCCCGAGTTTCAAAAGAACCGCCACCCCCCTCCCCCTCTACCCTCGTATTAATTCCGGTTGCCCACACCACACCACACCGTCCTCCATTTTCTTGGTCGCCGTGCAGCCAGAGCTCCGTCCGTCCTGCCAAGCCGCTGCTAGTTTGGAGGAGCCTTTGCTTCCGTCTTTCCCCCTCTCCTGTCCGGTGACCGATCCCGTACTAGTCTCCCATCTTTCTGCTGGTCGGAGGAGTAGTCGTAGTGGTAGTCCCCTCTCTTCAATGCGAGGAGAAGGCACCGGCGGGAGCCGTCCTTGCTGAGAGAGAGGCTTCGTCAAGCTCTTGAAAGCGAACTTCTTGCCCGGCAGCAGCAGAGCAGAGGAGGCTTATAATGGCCTCCACGGAAGGTATCCTTCTCCATCCCATCTCCTTCAAATATTTTTCTGCTCCCCTTTCCCCCCTCCCCCTGCTCCGGTGCGGAGCATGCGGAGGAGGAGCGCCGCGAGAACCCGTCGCCGGCGATGAAACTGAGAGAGTTTTTGCTGCTTGAATCTGCTGCAGAGGAGGCAGCCGCAAGAGGAGGAGAGAGGGCGGGGGGTTCTCTTCCTGGTTCCGGTTCCGGCGAGCAAGGTAAGAGAGAGAGAGAGAGAGCCGTGCGTGCTTGGTTACTGATTATTACTCATTACTTTCCTCATTCTGCCTGCTCGAGCAATCAATTAGCTGGATCTTCAGTTTCCTAATCTGATCCTCCCGCTTCGTCGAGAAGATTTTGCACAATCTCCCTGATTTTTTGGCAAGTAAATCGAAAATTCGAGCTTTTTCCTTTTTTTGTCTCGTTCCTTCCAATCAATCCTGGAGGATTCAATCTGTGCCGTCAACACACGTGCTCCTCCGGTCCAAGGACTGACTGGCCAAGAGTTTATACTAGTCTTTTTATTTTGAAAGGAGAGTTTACTCGTCTTTTTGATTGATTGAAGGGAGGCCATTGACGATTCTCCTGCTTCAGTAAGCAGATGCAGAATCCTACCTTTTAATCGATCAAGTTTAAGTTTTTTCTTTCTTTCTGCTCGCATTTCAAACCTCAAGAGTTCCCAGGACTGACGGAGAGTTTAGTCTTTTTTGGAGAGATTGTTGATGTCAGTTTTGGGATTCTGGCCTCGTTTGTAACTGTTTTATATTCTGGTCTTGTATCCCTCCACATAAAAGACTGATAGGTTGTCAAATTCCTCTGAATTAAATCTATGCAATTTCAATCCGACGAATTGAATTTGTGTCACCACACGTGCTCCAAGTAAAGACTAAGAGTTTAGTCTTTTTGATTGAAGAGGGACGAATAATGTCAGTTTTGGGATCCTGGGGTTATTTGCAACTGTTTAAAATTTCAGGTTGAGCTGTCTCCCATATCTCTCCATATAAAAGACTGATAGCATGTCAAATTCCCTCTAATTTTTTCCTCCCCTACCAAAATCTCTGAAGTGGACGTTTACACTTGTTTATCTGCACCCTGCTGCCCACTTGATCCCTTTGCCAATAGGCCCATCCACCCTAGATGTCTGCATGGGTTAATTCCATTCCAGCCTTGGACGTGGTAGGCGCAAGGAAAGCATCAGTTTTGGAAGGGTGCAGGGGGGTGGTGGTGCAGATGTCAATTTGTTAGGGGGCGTATCCCTGCATGGATGATGGGGTTGGGCTATCACCAGGCACCATGTGCTTTTCATCGCCAAACCAGAGGAGCACAAACGTCCTCCTGTCATGATTCATGATGGAATTTGAAATAGAATAGAGCCTCTGTGTGTGACAATGATTTGTTCCTTGCGGCGACGGGCAGCGAGTTTTTGTCTTGTTTCTGATGGTTGGTGGTTGATTTTGTCCATGAACACAGACTTCAGTTTTGTTGCCAAGCAGACTTATGGCGGATGGTGCTAATTTGTGAATCTTGTTTTTTTTGTCTGATTAGTGCAAGGAGTGAACCAAGAAGATAGCAGGAGAAGCTCCGGTGAATCTGCAGATGAGGACCGCGGTAGCAACGGGTCAGTAGCAGATGCTGCTGTACCGACTGAAGGTCCCGATGAGGGGCACAGCAGTGACAGCAGCAGCAGCAGCAGCCAATGTGCTGGCTCTGATGGAGGGAGCAAAGAGGTGCCTGAAATGTACTCCAAGAGCGGCAACGATGAGAACAGCGAGTGCACCGATCAAAGCTCCCCCCGTGCCGTGCTAGACATATCGGTGTCCGATAGCGTGGACTCCGACGAGAGCTCCTCCGTCGAGCAGCCGGCGGTGCCCAGCCGCAGCGTGCAGCCGCTGCAGTGGAGGAACCTGATCAGCGGGCTGATACTCAGCAGGAAGAAGTTGATGGCCAGAGCAGTGACATTCCCTCGGAGATCCAAGAGCACAGGGATTAAAGGGTACCTCGGGAGGCTGCGGAGTGGTAAGAACCAGATAGACTGCAGCGCCATTGCCCCGGAGATCTTCCCTGAGATCGAGAAGTGGAGGCCATCATGGAGAAGCTTCGACTACAATGAGCTCTGCGCTGTGACTGACAGATTCAGTTCAGGTAACATGCACCATTAACTTCTATGTTGCTGTAATTCAGTGCCTTAATAATTGGACTCTGTTACTATCATTGCAAACCTTGTGGGATGTAACTTTGCCATAAAGCTAAGGATTTATAATTGGAGTGCTATGATTTCACTGAGGAAAGAGGGTTTGAGGTCCTAATCATGAACTGTTCCTTAGGTTAATGATGGTTGTTACTGGTTGCTACTAGTTGGAAAATTCAAGTACCAGACCACATTATTGTTATCAGTTATTACTCTGTACTAGTTTCTTTAGCGTGTCCAGTTTTCAAGGTTGGGGTACCTCCAAACATTGTGACACATAATATGGAAATATAATCCCAAGTATGTTCTAATACAAGTACTTTTCTTGACCAGACTTAGTTTTCTGTATCTGCATTATCTTTAAATATCTTTGTTTGACACCGGAACACCTGATATTACTAGATAATTTGATCGGAAAGGGAGGACACGCTGAGGTGTACAAGGGACAGCTTGCTGATGGACAGTTTGTGGCAGTGAAGAGGTTAACAAAAGGCGGTAACAAGGAGGACAGGATCAGCGATTTCCTGTCCGAGCTCGGAATAATAGCGCATGTTAACCACCCAAATGCGGCACAGCTGTTGGGGTTCAGTGTGGAAGGGGGCTTGCACCTGGTTCTTCAATTCTCACCACATGGAAGCTTGGCTTCTGTTCTCCACGGTACAGTCCTCTTAAGGGCTCTCCCAATGCATTGTATCTTAGCACAGTATCATAGGAGCAATAAAAACTTAAGATACAACCACCACAATGCATTGTTTCTTAAGGGTTGTATCTTATTTAATGATTTTGGTCTCATGCATACATGTGATTGGTTTAACAATGCTTTTTGCATATGGCCACGTGCAAGGGTTGTATCTTAGCTAAGATACAACCTCCCTCTCTTTCTTCATTAAGTGTTATGCCACATAAGCAAAATGCCTATGATATCGTGCTAAGATACTAGCATTGGGAGTGCCCTAAGGGCATCTTCAATGGTTGTAAGATAGGTGTTGGTAAGTTTGCCACCTAGGATAAAATGATGATGTGTCATGCAATAAATGAGGTGAGAGAGCAAAGTTGTATGTAGATTAACCAACACCTCTTGCACAAGCTCCAAGGTAGAATAGAGAGCAACCACATTAACTTTCTCACTTTTTATTGAATGACTTACATACAACCCATTGGAGTACTTGTATGATAACTTGTTGGTTGATGACATGGACAATTTACCAACAACACTTACATACAAACTGTTGGAGATGCCCTAACAAATTGTTAGGCAATGAATGGTACAGTTGACGCGTCGTCGTGGCTTCCAAAAAAGAGAAATAGAGCAAATATCTTGACACATACGCCAACACAACGCAAACATTTAAAAAGCATCTTAAATGCTGTTGTTGTCCATTGAGTGCATGTTAAAATCATAATTTGCATTTATGTAATACTTATTGCATCATCACTTCATGTAGTACTTCTTCAGTTGAAATGGTATGCATGGTTATAAGAATCACCTTTTTCTAATGAGAAGGACCATTTAAATAAGAGTGTACTTGAGGTGCTGTCAATTTAGTGATAAATGGAGCTTGCTGATCAGGTGCAAAGGGAGCCCTCAGGTGGAATGCCAGGTTCAAGATTGCAATTGGAATCGCTGAAGGGCTATTTTATCTACATGAAGGCTGCCATAGGCACATAATTCACAGAGACATCAAGGCTTCAAATATTCTTTTAACTGAAGATTATCAACCTCAGGTACGTATTCTACTGTTACACCGTTACACTGCCAGCAGCCCATTCTACTATTCCTGACGATGTAAACTGATGCATTTTTTGCTCCCTCATTGCACAGATTTCAGATTTTGGCCTTGCGAAGTGGCTTCCTGACAAATGCACACATCAGGTTGTGTTCCCCATTGAAGGCACATTTGGGTGAGTTTGATATGTTCCTGACTACTGCTTCATGTTCATGAATACTTCATATTTCCCACTAGACTGGCTGCTTGCATCAATCGATGCAGAGCCCGGGGCAGTTTTCCTATTTTCAGAAAAATAAACTCCCTAGTGGAACAAAGCAATGTTTCATCATCATTTCAACTTTGATTTTACCCCTTTTTACAGTTATATGGCTCCAGAGTATTTCATGCATGGGATCATAAATGAGAAGACCGACGTATTTGCATACGGAGTATTGCTTCTTGAACTAGTGACAGGGCGGAAAGCAGTGGACTCTTCTAGACAAAGCCTGGTGATATGGGTGAGTATAGCAGATTGCTCTGACATACTTTATCAGAAGTAGATTCCAATTAGCTCCCTGAATATTATTCTTTCATCATATAAATATAGCAAATTGACTCAACTGTAAGCTTAAAATGTGCATGAAAACATAAAGCAGGGTAGTTGTGTGCTTCTGAACCCTTTAAATTCATAAATTGTTCTTGATCATCTCAAAGGCGAAACCACTGCTCGAGTTGAACAACATGAAGGGCCTGGTGGATCCTTCTCTCGATGGTGGCTATGACCCAGAAGAGATGGCAATCACCCTAGCAGTCGCATCCATGTGCATTCACCACAGCTCAAACTTGCGGCCTAGCATGAAATCGGTGAGTGACTTGCACCTCCATGCCGCTTCAAGTGCAAAATGAGTACTTAAGCTGATGAAGTGACACGTTTGGTTGCAGGTGGTCCGCTTCTTGAAGGGAGATATGGAATCACTCGAACTAATGGGAAAGCCTAAACCCACAAAGCCCCCTATGTTTGACTCCTGCGATTCAGAGGACTACACTCGCACAAGTTACCTCAATGATCTGGACAAGCACAAGCAGCTTGCATTGGAGCAATGAATTTTTTAGTTGATTTTGGGCAGATTTGGCTTCTTTTTGTATATCGTCGCTTTCTACATTGTGATCCTCCCGCTTTCCAGAGATGTTTATAGATTGTATGGATAGATGTGAGGGATCAACCTGCCGTTTGCCTCCCTGTTGCTGATCTAAGGTGTCATTCTTGGCTTGCAGTGCTTCCTGTATGTTGTGATACTGCCCCAGTGACTGTATGTCAGTATTCCTCAAATGGGAACATGCTTAGAGATAGAAGAGTCGAATGTATTTTGGTCATCTTCAGTGTTAAATCATGTGTCCTCGTTTTGACCTTTCATTTTGGCAGTTTAGGCTTTCAGCACTTGTGTTTTCATGGATAAGCTCACTCGCTGCATAAAAAGTGCCCTTGGGTTTACATGGATCTGCTAACGCAAGGATTCCCAGACAAAATGCCTTATATATTTAGCATCGGTAGCTGGTGAGCTATATATTCTTTCGAGTAAAAATGTATGAAAGCTAAAAAATATAACCATATTGCTTCTTTCGTTTACACAGTGAACTATACAGCAGTTTCTTCTGACTTCCACTATGCAGTACTCTTTGCAATTGCATAGGCAAGAAGATAAAATAAGGCAAGCAAAACAATGCAGAGACAACATTGTTCTTGCAAATATAAACTTGCCACACATACATCGGTTACCTTATTGTATGCTACAATACCTGAAGATTTCACCTCATGTGTAACATTAAACATCGTACCCAGGATTGACCTTCTGCTGGACATCTCCATAGCTTTCTAGTTCGAGCATGTCCTCCATGCTCCCCAAGAACAATGGCAGCCTCTGGTGAAGCTTCACAGGCTGAATGGAGAGGATTCTGGTTTTGCCATCTGAGCCTCGGCCCCCTGCCTGCTCGGCAAGGAAACTGAGAGGATTTGCCTCATAAACCAATCGAAGATGATCCCTTGGGTTCATCGCGACTCCACCATATATGATTGTCCGATGAAAATCAGCGACCAGTGAGCACACGTAACGAGCCGAGTACTTCTTGGGATGCTGCCCCTTGCCTTGTCTGATCGTGTCAATGTACTTCTTTAGGCCCTCTGGCCAGTCGAAATACCGCGCATCATTCACTGAATATATCTGTCCTGACATAGTATGCAATTGCAGATTTTGAGAGGAAAATAAAAGTGTCTGTTTTATTGGACGAATGCAGGAATGATGCTTCAATATATTAAGTGTCTAATCGTGTCAACGCAGCAAGGAAAATAGAAGTGTCTGCAAGCAAAGTATGATTACAGGACAAGGCGCAACGATATATATTAATGAAGATTAAAGTACCTGTAAAAAGCATGGATTCTTAGCTTACAGGGATACTGGATGCCTAAAGACAGAGAATGAACCACAGTAGCAGTGTAGCAAAGTGTGGGGGTCCGTCTATCAGTTTTAGGATAAGAAAACTATTCTATAATACTATCTTCTAAAGTTACTCCTGTTAATTGCCCATTGAGCACTATATTGAGAATTCAGATTTGAGAAAGCTTGTTACTGCTAGTGCAATGGAACTAGGTAAAAACAACAACTACCAAGATTTAATATAAAACATGTGGTCAGCAAACTAACAAATGCAGATATACATCTTTTTCCTATTGTGGGAAATACTGACGAACATCTTAGTTACCTCTAGGCGGTATTTGCATGGAAGGATGCGTCAGAACAAATTCTCCTGTCGATCTATCCAACGTGAAACCATGTGTTCCCGCGCCAAAACTGATGCAGAAGATGGTGGCAGATGAATACAGGACGTATCCAGCGGCGATCAAGCGAGAACCACTCTGCAGTGAATTGAGCTCAGCCCTCTCCTCCACAGGGAGATGGTCGAGTTCCACGAGCCTATCGTATATCCCGAATATCGTTCCAGTGGGGATCGACACCTCGATGTTGCGAGAACCATCAAGCGGGTCGGTGACAACAACGTAGGGGCCATCATCGCACATCCAGACGGGGAGATCATTTTCTTCGGACGCCACCACTGCAACTTTTCCGGAGCTTTGGAGCGACGATAAGATGATCTCGTTCTGGATTGAAAATGAAGTTAGTATTCACGTTACCTGAATACACAAGGGGTATCATTCGTGCCTATGTGCATATCTTTCCATCAGGGATATTATAAGAGTAAAAACACTAATGTTGTTCCGCAACATGAATGGTGGAGACTGACAGTCATTCTTAGGGGGAGTATGATGCACAGATTTTGCTGGGAAGCAAACAAATCTATCAGAAGAAGATTGTACTAGCTAAAGGATTCAACAATGCATATATTCTCAACCAAAACTCTACATAATTCAGAACAACGAGCGGAAGCAGCACGCACCGACAATTCGTCGAGCGGCTTGGGCGCGTCACGCCCGGCCGCCGACGCAGCCGCCCCGCCTGCCGCCGGCTTCGCCCGCGAGAGGTCGGCGTTGCCGGGGGACGCGACGAGCCCGGCGATGCGCTTGCAGGCGGCCTGGATGTGGGCGACGAGGACGGCGAGGTCGGCGGGCGCGCCGGCCCGGCCCATGTGCTCGAGCAGCGTGGTGGGGTGGGGCGACGAGGCCATGTCGTCCCCGGCGCCTGCCCCGCCCGCGCGAGGCGGCCGGGCGAGGGGGACGCGGCAGCCCGCGAGCGGCGAGAGGAGGGGGCGGTGGCGGGAGGGAGCCGCCGGCGGGCGGTGGCTGCGGCGGTTTGAAGTTGGCGGGAGAGGGAGGGGGGAGGGCGGGCGGAGTGTGGGCGGAGGGGATAACGTCATGGCCACCGGTGGTGGTGCTCGATGACGCTTCGTCCCTCCTCTCCTCCGCCGCACGATCTTCCCCTCTCCGGGGATTCACTTTTTTTTTCTCCCACGAAACAGCATGCCTTTGCTGTGTTTTTTCTTGATTTTTCAAATAAACTAGATGATCCTCCGCACGTTGCTGCGGAACTGTTCACAAATAATTTAATGTTTAAAATTTGAATTTTTTATGAAATGTAGTATAATTTGATTTAAATTTGAACAACTCCAGCCCCCTGGGGTCTTCCGAGGCGTCCGATGCTATTTTCTGCATGCAAAAGTCCCACAGTCAGTCTCTCCTCTCACTCTCTTTCCTCATTTAATTGCGCAGGTCGCATGTGTATGCACTCTCTCTCCTCGCGTCCTTCACGCCGAAGAACGTCGGGCGGGCGGGCATGGCCGGGGCCAGGCGGAGCGGACCGGCCACCTGGAGATGGCGGTTTCCCGGCTGCCGGGGGGAGTGGAGCGGCCATGGCTTGGGAGGCGGAGCGTGGACGCAGGAGGAGGAGCGTGGAAGCGGGCGTGGCAGGAGACGACGCCCGTCGTGACGCGCGGGAGCTCGGTGTTCCGCTCGTGGCAGCCGCGACAGGGGTCGGTGCCGGGGAAGCCACAGAGCGTGAAAGCGGGAGCGCGGACGTGGGTGAGGAGGCGGCGAGCGCGACGGCCACGGATGGGCATGGCCATGGCCGTGGGTGAGGAGGCGGCGAGCGTGGCCGTGGGCATTCCCGTGGAGGGCTGGGCACGCCCCGATGCAGTCGCGGGCGTGGCCATGGCCGTGGGCGCGGAGAGGTCGGCGGCGAGCGCGCCCGTTGGTAGGGCTGGACGCACGAGCGAGCTTTTTTGGCTCGGCTCAAAACTCGGACAGCTCGACCCGACATGTAAACAGGCCGAGCCGAGCTAGCGAATTGAGACCCGTTCAGTGACCGAGCCGAACCTGTTTTCGCGCGATCCAGCTCGTTTTGTAGCCCAGCCAATTTTTCGAAGTCATTTTACCGCCCATAGCAGCCTACAGGGGCACCCCAAGCCTACCACGAAGCACCCCAGAGGTCTCATATCTCTTTCGTAACGAGGAAATGAAGCTGAGTCGCTAGGGTTTGCGCCGCGCCGCCCCTGCCTCGCCAGTTGCCACCTCGTCGCGCCGCCGCTGTTTCCCCAGTCGACACCCTGCCGCACCTGACCGTGGAAGAAGTCGCTGATGTGGTATTTGCCGCCTCCGGGCTTTGCGTGGTTGTGCATGGAGACGCCATGGATGTGAGGCTGAGCAGCAGAACCAGCAAGAGAGCAAGCATGGCCAGCAGCTTCCTACACCTACGCGTCCATACTCATTCACGCACACAGAGCTGATATAACTAGGCTCGTTCGACCAGCGAGCCGAGCCGAGTTAGGCTCGCTCATGGACGAGCTCAAGCAACGAGTGTCCAGCCCTACCCGTGGGCTTGCAACAAATTTCGTAGAGTATCAGTAACTTGCAGACATGCACAACAAATTTCAGTGCTTACTAAATCCAGCAGCGTGCTTGAGGAGAATATACTACAGACTTCCAATTTGTTATGGTAAATCATAGAAGCAATGTGGAATGCGCAAGCATGCACTGTGATATATTTCTGAGAAAAGTTTGTTTTTTTAACCACAATCTTTTTCTCGAAGCCAACCCCAGATGAAATGTTTTCTGAGAGGAATTCCTCAAGTTTACTGGTAAGCTCGATCGGTCCACATGGGAAAGTTTACACGAACAACACTTAATTGACTGGATTTTCCATGCGATCTCAGACATGGATGATATATAAGCTACAAATCTGTATCTAGACAGAGATGAACCGGAGAACCAGCACACTGAAACTTGATCCAAGAGAGCAAACTACTAACATGTTTCTACCCAAAAAAGCACCAGATACTGGACATGAAAGCAGCACGTAACAAAGACCGGAGAGATGACCGGACCAAATTGGTTGCCAAAATTTTCAACACGGCCATATTGAAGTAATAGCCAGAAGTATATCGGTGCCAATTAAGTAACAAATACACACAGCTATTTATTGAATGCAAGTATGCCTGGCAAGAATATCTCAACACAAAAAAGCAGAACCACTAGGTGGTATAATATATTGATCAGCAGCAAAGATAGCCTATCAGCTATGAAAGGAAAGAAAGATCTCCATTTCAAACACACTAAAAATGTCATGTGTCTGACAAAAACAATTTCTCAAAGAGCATGGCCAAGATTCCAAGGCTGAATCTCTCATTTGAACAACGAAATTACTATGCGTACGACAGTTTACCATACGATTTTCTTACGACAATCTGATCGATGGCTGCAACCCACATGACCAGATGCGATCGATGGCTGCTGTTTTGTGTCGTACAGGAATCGGACACAACCCGTCGTACGTGTAGCACTGCTCTTTGAACAATGCGATTCATGCTTCACAACAACACAAACTGAAAAGTAAATGTTGGGCACAAACAGGAGAAACATAGAATAGAATAGATAGATACTCCAGTTCAGAACATTATAACAGCGTTCAAGGCATCATGATAAAGCAACTACTGATGATAGCATAGGTGCTACTAGGAGCATCCAAAATAACATGTTCTGGTAGCAGTAACACTAATACTAGTAGTTAAGAAGAGCTAAGAACAGAAGGCATGACTCATACAGGATACGTAGATGCTTCAAGGGCTAAACAAACCAGAAAGAAACCCTGAATTATCAGACATGCTCTGTGTAGAATGGGAACTCCTCTTCTTCCCCTTGCATCTCACCGGTCGGAATCGGCATAATGCTCTCTTGGAGGCAATGGCTAGTAAGCCACATACGATATTGTTTCTTACCAATTGTCACCATTCCTAAGAACTTGCCGTCCGTGCCACAACGCAACACGTGTTTATAATTAAAGCCAACCAGCAGCTCATGTTTCTTCAGCACAGCCATGTCAGTGAACAATCTCACTGTTGAATCAAGTGGTTGTTTCCTTTTCCTTTTCTCTTCGGGGGAAGTTAAATCAGGTGGGCGTGATGCCTCTATCATTGACACCTTGATCCGGTACTTGAAGTCCCAGGTTTCAGTCTCATAGTCCTGCATCACCCATACATTCATGGTAGTGCTATCCAGAGACATCGTGCCATCCATGCTTAGAAAAGCAATCGTGCCCTCCATGTCGAACAACCTGTTGCACCTGAGGTTCTTGCGGGCAGGGCTTCTCATCCAGCGGAATGACTCGGCTTCGGTGTCGAACACAATAATATCCAGCGGAATAGGATCAGGCCATGAAAAGAACCAGTGCAGATTGCCGCGGTGGTGGACCGGTGAAGGCTTGAGAAACGAACTTTGTTCCATGGAAGGCAAAGGCAGTGTTGGCATGACGACATGGATGCTCCTCGACTCGTTTGCTCCCACGGTGAGGACGTACAATGTGTCTTCTCTATATCTGGACCAGAGCACCCTGTATTCCCTGGTGGATTTGTGGTGGTAGAGGCCATGTATTTGTATGCGTATGTAGTTGGAAGGGGGAGGAAACGGTAGGCGAGCGTGCTTGCGGGTGGTCGGGTTGCAGATGTAGAACTGAGATCCCCGTGAGACAATGAGGAAACCACCGCTGGAGGCTAAGAGGTGAATCTGGCAGCAGGATTTACGGCACCGGGAGAGGAAGGGCCAGACCTGCTGGCTGGAGGCTCCGGCTCCTGCGGCACGGAGGGTGACTAAACTGGCTGGCCGTCCATGCCCGTCAATGATGGGGAGCGACGGCTGCCGGCGGCGGTGTTCGACCATGAAATCCGGCGTGGAGGTGGCACTGCGCCATGCCGTGCGGACCACGCGGCAGCGGCCGATGTCCTTGGGCGGCAGCAGCATGAGGATCTTGCCGACGATGATGTGGTCGGGCAGGTCGTCAAGCACGGCATCGCCCCTCCTGTCCGGCATCCTGCTCCGTCGCGTCGCGTCGGGTCAACTAAAAGAAGCAGCAGGCGTAAGAAACCACCCCAAGATGGAGCGCCGCGCCGGCGGTTCGGCGGCCGGAAACAAGGAGTAGACGAGAAAGATGGTGGCGGCGGGTGACCTAAAAGGAAGCAGCAACTCATCAATCTTTCCCCTCAACAAGAAGATGGATTGAGGGACGGATCCGACGCAAGAAACAGGTAAAAGAAACAACGCACAGGCGCAAAGCCATTCTGCCCACCTCTGCGCGCTGGAGCTAGGAAGACGGCGGTCGATATATCCGGCGACGGCGAGCAACTCCCCCCGGCGAGAATGGCAAACCTCTCCAGATCCGGCGCTGGAGGAACCGCTCCCTGCGAGGTGCTCAAGGCCAGTGGAAAGCCTGCCGCTTTGATGGGATTGAGATGAGAAAGAGCATGCTAGTCAAAAACATCATTTATTACAGCTTCATTTACTGGCTCTCGGTTGCAGCAGAGACGATAGGACTACTCGGTTCGTCGTAGGGGTTAGCGTGTTTCTTTTCTTTATTTTGAGAGATGACTTAACACGATATCTTCATACGATCCTAAATTTTTTTAAGAAACACCTGCAAGATGCAAAACAAACTATGAAGCTTATTAAATTCACTAGTGTGATTGAGTAGAAAATACCGCAGGCTCGCAATATTGATTTTTTTTGCGGGAAGGCTTGCAATATTGTTAGGATAGAAGCAATGGAGAACGTACTATGATATACATACTCGTATTCCCCAAAAAAAGTTTTAATTTTTGAACCATAATCTTTTTCTCGAAGCGAACCTATGATGAAATGCTTTTTTAAGGGAATTTCTAAATTTCTACTGGTAAATTTGATTGGTTCACCCGGTAAAGATTACACAAACAACACCTTTTATTTAAACGCGGAGAGAGAAAAGTTGGTTGAAACAAATAGTTTGGCTGAGATATAAATTGTGGGAAAAGATATACAGGATCATAAGAATATTCATGATTTAAAAAAATTGGTTTGAACCAATTCAAAGGAATTAAATTCAAACACATTTGAATTAAATTCAAATAGTTTGAACTGCAACCACAATAAATAGAGGGGACAAAATAATGAGACTTGGAGGAGGGCTTGTACATGGAAAAAACATGTTGACACCCAAAAGGAGAGGCTTAGGGGATGACTTTCCAATCTTGGGGAAATTTGCAAAGATGCCACTTGAATTGAATGGATGCAATTAAATAAAATGAACTCAAGCCATATTAACATTTCTAACAATTTATCATCCACATGATATAAGTCACATAAGATCCATGCCAAGTCTCATACACAAAGGATGAAGCAAAAGAAAATCATGAAAGATACGTCAAGTGGGGTTTATTGCATTTGGACTGTTACAAGTGGCTGGATTTTCCATGCGATCTCAGTCGAAGGGCCGTTGTCCGATCTTTATTAGAAAGGGGTAGAAAGACATACAGAGGCGATAGTCCGGTCCAGGCGATCTGGACCAAACAGGGTGAATCTACAATGAAGTAAAAGGTGTGTGCAATTCTCATGAGCCGCCTAGCAAAGAGCGCAAATATTGTTGGACGGCCAGTGCCGCTTCTCCAGGTTGTTCGATTTCAAGCATTTACAGTGCACCGCCAGCCACATGAAGAATTTCTGCTTTTTCCGGTGCCTTCGACTTCCAAATGGGTTCATAGCAGGCAAAGGATACCGACGGCTGAAGGAACAACGAGTAGGCGTTGCGTACAAAGTACGTGTGATTACCAGTCAGCTTCCAAATGAGTTTTCTTCCTTTGCTGCGTCGATCTGCGTTTCTTGAACAATCTCCCATATGTTCAGATATTGAGCCAAGGCAATGGTGGACATGCCTCCCTGGATATCCCTGGCCCATTTGTGATGCAAAATAGCATTGTCACATATCTGTCCTTGCTTTTGACGAAGGAGAACATTGTCGGGGTCATTTGTTCAATGGATTGACCACCCGGCAGCCAGTTGTCGGTCCAGGACTTGGCCAAGTTCCCATCGCCCAGTTGAATTGCAGTAGCGCCTTTGAACAACGATAACACCTCTTTGTCCCAATTCTCAGCAATGATGCATCCGGTCTATCTCTATCCTCCCATTGCAAGCAAGGCCATCTGCATCCGAGCGCCGTCCCTATCCTCTTCAAATCAAGCACACCCAGTCCGCCCAATTTCATGGGTAAGCACACTCTGCTCCATGGCATTAAACAGTGACCGCCATTGATCTCTTGTTCGCCCTTCCATATGAAACCTCGACACCTTTTGTTAATGGTGTTAATAGCCCAAACCGGCAGGAGGAGAACCGAGAGAAAGTGGATCGGTAGATCCATGAGCACCGACTGAGTGAGAGTCAGGCGTTCAGCCGGCGCCAGTAGTTTAGGTTTCCATCCCTTCGTCTTGGCGAAGAGTTTGTCAATCAGGGGCACAATATCCTGTTGACGCAACCGATAGATGGAAAGGGGAAGTCCCAGGTACTGGATCGGGAAGCAGGTCTTCATGCAAGAGAAATGAGTAGCCATTGTGTTCGCAGTTGGGTCATCACACCTGATACAGGTGATCGAGCTCTTTTGGAGGTTTATATGCAGACCAGTCGCGTCCCCAAAGAGTTTCAGGTGTTGGAGATTTCCGCCATGTCCCCTGGATTTGGTTTGAAAAATATCACGACGTCATCCGCAAAAAGGGATGCTCTTGGGGCCCCAAATGGGAACGACAGATGAGTCAGCAGGTTCTGATTCTCTTCCCATTTCAGCATTGCATTCAGGGTGTCCATAGCCAGGATGAAGAGTGCCGGAGACTGCGGATCTCCCTGACGAACACCCCTCCCCAAGGCAAATGGCTCGCACGTTTTGCCATTGATCAGCACCGAGGAAGATGCCGTGCCCAGCAACCCACATATCCAAGCTCTCCATTTTCCACCAAAACCTCTGTGCATCAACATCTACAAGATGAATTCCCAAGAAAGTGTGTCGAATGCCTTTGATATGTCAATCTTCATTAACACCGCCTCCTTCTTTTTCTGATGCAACAGTTTGGCTGAGTTCCTCACAAAACGGAAGTTCTCATGGATGCTCCTGGAAGTGACAAAAGCGCTCTGAACCTTGTCGATGACGACAGGGAGGAAGACCACCAATGCCTTTGCAAAAAAATTAGCCGCACTATGGATGAGGTTTATGGGGTGAAAATCGGACACCAGCATAGAGCACTCTTTTAAAAATCCCATGAAAGTATATTTAAAATTGGCTAACATTGTGAGCATGTAAGTTACTACAAATCTTTATCTAGACAGAGATGAACCGGAGAACAAGCACACTTGACTGATCTAGGAGAGCACATTACTAACGTGTCTCTACCAAAAAGCAACAAGTAACAAAGACTGGAGAGATTACCAAAGTCAAAGGACCAAATTAGATACTCCCTCCGATCTAAATTAATTGACGCATGCTTAGTATAACTTTCTACTATAGTTATACTAAGTGTGCGTCAATTAATGTGGATCGGAGGAAGTACCAAAATTTTCAACAATGGCCATACTAAAGTAACAACCAGAAACAACTTGGTGCTAATTAAGTACTCCCCCGTTCCAAATTACTTGACATGACTTTAATTTAAGTTTGATTTACTTAAACTAAAGCCATGTCAAGTAATTTGGAATGGAGGGAGTAATAAATACACACAACAAAATAATTCACGTATGCGTATAAAAAATATCTAAAAATGCCATATGTCTGACAAGAACATTTACTCAAAGAGCATGACCAAGAGTCCAAGGCTGAACCTCTCATTTGAACAATGCAATCCATGCTTCTTAAAAATGCAAACTGAAAGTAAATGTTGGGCACAAACAGTAGAAATATATAATACCATAGATAGATACTACACTTCAGAACATTATAACAGCGTTCAAGGCATCATAATAAGCAACAACTCATGATAGCATCGGTGCTACTGGAAGCACCCAAAATAACCTGTTCAGAAGAGCTAAGAACTGAAGGCAGAACAAACTAGACAGAAACCCTCTGGACTATCAGACATGCTCTGTGGAGAATGGGAACTCCTCATCTTCTCCTTGCATCTCACCGGACGGAATCGGCGTAATGCTCTCTTGGTGGCTATGCCCAGTAAGCCTCATGCAATATTGTTTCTTACCAATGGTCACATACCTAAGAACTTGCCGTCAGTGTCACAACGCAATACGGTTTACCATTAAAGCCGACCAGCAGCTCATGCTCATTCAGCACAGCCATCTCACTGGAAAATCTCACTGTTGAATATTTCTCTTCTGGGGAAGTTAAATCAAGCGGCCGTGATGCCTCTATCATTGACACGTCGATCCATGTTTCAGCCTCGTAGTCCTGCATCAGTCTGGGGCGAACCCACGTTGATGGGAGTGGGGTGTTAGAATAATCCGAGTCGCATATCAATCTACCGAGGATCAAGCAATCACCAAAGCACAAACACGGCACCGAGATTTGTTAACGAGGTTCACCAACATGGCTAATCCCCGGGGCATGACTACGGGCGCTCCTCCCCATGTATCAAATCCACATGATACAGTCGGCGACAAGTCCGCCACGGCTACCGACAGCGCTCCGACCACCTTGCCACAGCCGGTCCAGCCGCCCCCGCCACGGGCGCCGGACCGTCCCTCTCGTGATCTCTGTCTAGCCTATCAACTTGTGTCTCGTCTATTTTGCTACCCCGCGGTGCCTTTATATAATAGGCCCGGGTTACCGCTAATTACAGGTCCAACTGTAGCACAACTCGTACACATATATTCGACACACATATTTTAACACTCCACCTTGACGAATATATCCTCGCCACCTTGAAGCCTCCATGTGCGAACCTCCGTGTACCTTGGACTTGAACCATGAGCATCACTGCTACTCCCAAACTTCATGTGACTCCACCTGCAACTGTAGTCCATTCTTGTCTTCTCCACAGTCAACACACGAGCAAAATTAAGTTAACCTTTACTCTAATTTGTGCTTCCAACTTCCGGAGTATCCGTTCAACATCATCACACGCCGATCACTGTCTGCGTGAAAGTGAACAACTCACATATTGGTCACCACATATAAGAGTTACCCGAACTCAACTTCCTAGCTCTTTCTTGACTGATATCTCAGACTTGAAGAAATTTCACCGTTGCCTTGTGTCACCCTGAGTCAAATTCGCAGTTGTCTCATTCCTTTTTTCCGGATTGTCTCTGACATGTCCCACCGCTATAGCACTCCGCCTCTTTTCGTACTTGTCATCCGCACTTTGCCATGTGCACTGAACACCACGGAATATACGGCCATGTACTCTCTCGGTTCTTGACAATTTCAGACTTTCCGCCACTTTCTCAGATTCCCCATGGTCAACTCCTGTCCATCAAACCGGCACCGACAGACCCTGTCACCAACTTGAATCTGGTACTCGTCAACACTGCTTCAGCACCCCCTGCACACCTCATGTCTGACCTTCTGTGCCCTGGCCTGTCGCTGTGTCCCGTGCTTACCACACACCTCGCCGCTATCCTCGCGTCGAGCCTCTGCTGTCCTAGTCGAGTCTCTTGGGTCGCGAATCAAGATGTCACTAAAACGAGATCTGGTACCACTTGTTAGATAAAACGAGATCAAAGTAGAGACAAGAGGCACCGGTTTAACGTGGAAACCCTTGCGGGAGAAAACCACGGACGCACGAAGGCGCAACTTCACTATGATGGAGGAGTATTACAAGAACGAGACGACAAGCCGTCTTTAGGTGTGACTACATGGGCTATATATAGGAGGCAATACATAAGAGTCCTAGTAGGACAAGTAAACGAGTTGTACTCGTACGCGTCGGTACCAACGCAAAGCCCCACACTGCTCATGACACGGTGCCCGCGTACAACACGGTAGACGAATTTGAATCATATTTTAACATGGGGGCCTAGGACCCCACTCAAAATATGAATTTTCAAGAGAATTCCTTTGAAATTTCAGACAAAATTGCCAAAACTATGTGAATTTATACAAAATGTGCCCCCACTCCTATAGTTTGCCCCCACTGAAAAATATTTTCTAGGTCCGCGCATCACCCATACATCCATGGTGGTATCCAACCTGCCTATAAAAGCAAGCGTACCCTCCATGTTGAACAACCAGTTCAGCATCATCTTGAACAACCTGTTCACCATGGGCCACTTCTGGGGAGGGTTTCTCATCCAACTGAACGACTCGGTTTCTACGTCGAACACAATAATGTCTCTGGTGCTGCTTCTGCCAGGAATAAGAGGAGACCAATGCAGATTGCCGCGGTGGTGGACCGGTGATAGGCAGGACAGACGCCGGAGTAAGCCATATGTTTGCCCCATGGAAGGCGAAGGTAGTGTTGGCATGACGACTTGGATGCTCCTCGACTCCTTGGCTCCCACGGTGAGGACGTACAATGTGCCAATGTGGCTTCTTTCTTGTGAAGATTGGCGAGTCTGGACCAGAGCACCCTGTATTCCCCGGTTGATTTGTGATGGTACAGACCATGTATGTACGTGTCGTCGGTGTAGAAGGAGTATTTAACCCGGGGAGGGCGAGGAATTGGCAGGAGAGCGTGCTTGAGGGTGGTCGGGTTGCAGATGTAGAACCCGTCTCCCCGCGAGACGATGAGGAAGCCATCGCTGCAGGCGAGGAGGCGAATCGCGCAGCAAGATTTATGGGGAGAGGAAGGGCCATAGCTGCTGGGTGGAGGCGACAGCAGCGATGGCGTCACAGGAGATGACCAAACTGGCTGCTCGTCCGTCGTCCACGTCGATGATGGGGAGCGATGGATGCCGGCGACGGTGTTCGGTCATGAATTCTGGTGTGGAGGTGGCGTTATGCCACGATGTGCGGACCATCCGGCAACGCCCGATGTCCTTGGGCGGCAGCAGGATGAGGATCTTGCCGACGATGATGTCTCCGGGCAGGTCGTGTCTCTCCTGTCCGGCATTCTGCTCCGTTGTGTCGTATCTATACTATTGAAGGGTAATAGGCCGTTGTAGTGATGGTTCAACCTCGTAGTAGTAGATAATTACCCATCAATGCCATCGATCACAACCACATTCTCCTACCTCCTAAAGAAAAAAAACTCCCACCTCATCCCCGCACATCTTCCAAACTGCCTCCCGCAACACCACAGACGCCGCCGGCCCTCCTGGCCGCCATTCACGCCGCCCTCGCCACCGCACTTCCATGCGCCCGCATCATCCGGAAACTCATCCCCTCTCAGGACCTACCCACTCCTCCCACAATGCCCTCACCTCACCGTCGCTACCACTGGACCACGCTCTTCTCCCCACGTGGGGGCGGCCGACGGCGAGAGGGCACGACGGCGCGCCAGTGCTACGAGGACGACAACCAGCAAGAAACCGCGCAGCGGAGTGGGTTGATGGCCACAAGAGCGCCGAGCCCACGTCGGGGTGGTCGGGCGGGGTTGCGTTCCCGATCTTTCGGGGCAAACATGGCAACCGTTCGTCAGCTCCTTCAGCTTTTCATCACAGGAGCGCCGAGCCCGTGCGGAGGTGGCCGGGCGGGGTTGCGTTCCCGATCTTTCGGCGCAAACATAACAACCGTTCGTCAGCTCCTTCAACTTTTCATATTAAGGTATACATTATTCTTTGATGCACATACATCCTCATTCTCACGGTCTCACCCTTCTCTTACTTCACCTGCATTGAATCCGGCGACGGCAGCAGCCGTGACAGCATAGGAGTCGATGCATTTGTGCCTAACCTCCCACACGACGAGGCGTCCGCCGCCGGACATGGCAGCGTCGATGCCAGGATTAACAATTGCAGGCTGCCTCAACTTGGGTCGTTGCTCCCTACTAAACCTCGCAATTTCTTATGACAGGTAAAGCATAATTTTGTTGTGCTTTAGTTGTGCCAACGATTCATACTCTATGCACATTGGTAGTTTCATGGCTTAGCAATCAATACATGTTCTTGTGGTTTTCTGTAACAAATAAAAAATTGAGAATTTTTCTAAAGACACTGAACATTGTCTTAACTCTTAAGGATTTTGGGCATGCAACTATTTTTTTTGGATAAAGAGCTTTATTATTTAAAAGGTTTAAGAAAGTACACCTGGCCTCTGCATAGCTAAGATGCAACTATTAATTACAGTGTACAACACATATTTATTCTGAAAGCACCGAATAGTAATAGATAAACGGAGAATACAATGTATATAATTTTTTTAGCACCTGGACAACTTGGACTGGTTGAAAGTTGAGACTTTAGAAGCTAGAAAATAGTTTGGATATGTTGTAAGCATTTGTTTTGGTTTCAGCATGATGCTTTATAGAGTTTGTAGTATTCATCTGATGCACAAGCTTTTCCAAATTAATTTGACTTGACTGATTTTTACTTTGTTCTCTTCTCTCATGCTTAAGTTTCTTGCTTGTGTTAAGTATGATGCGCAAGAGAGTTGATGCCCACCGCGTTCTAATTCTGAAGGATGTGCATCCACACACGAAATGGAGTTTATGTCTCTCTCAGTATACCACAAATTTCATATTGAAAGAATTGGCTTTGGTAGGAAAAGACTGAACTTGATCATGTTGGATAAAGAGGTAAAGCTCGGGCATACATTTTACTTGCTATACTGATTAACCATTCTGTTTACACCTTGTTTTATTTATGCTGAAAAAATATAAGAGACGCTTGCTATGCTATATTAAAACATAAGGAACAGTGTACGTAGGAATAAGCCCCAGACAACAGTGTAGCAAATTACAAGGAACATAGTTTTCTATTGGCAGAGATATGTAGTCTCTCAAAGGTCTATATAGGTATATTTATCTTGTTGTTTCAGGTGAGGATTATCACTTTAAGCTTTGTACATAATCTTCCACTAGAAGTGTCAATCATATAGCCTTTGAGCATGTGTCAGAGTGTTCGCCATCCCCAATGTCATGTGCGGCTGCTAGCAGGAGTATAGGAAGTGAGTTTGTATATTGAAAGAGAAACTAAATACTACTATTATACCTCATTTGGATGGAAGTATATCAAAAGGATTAGAAGAATTGACATGTCTTGTGAGCCATGTATTTTTTCTAATACCTGAAAGGGCATATAATTTACTTTTTTCTTTGTTGTGTTTGCGTCCGGCCATGGAAAATCTTCTCTAGAACACTCCTCGTATTTTCATACATTATATTTCCAACTGCAAGTAGAGTGGTAGATTTGCACATAGAATGAATTAATTCATACGAACCATGAAATTTTTGAATCTGTACAGTAGATTTATCATAGCCGATCTTTGATTGATTCCAAGTGATACCATTATAGTAGGATGATTAAGTTGTTTATGAAAATTTTCTATAAACTCATATTCTCCTTGATTGATTTTTATTATTGAGCTCAAAAGGTTTGTCTCAGCTAAAGATGCGCTTATGTGGATACGAAGACTCCAGCCCTAATGGGTGTTTAGAAGGCTATATTGGAGCATGTTATATTTGTGGACCAAGATGAATCCAATTGGCCATTACAGGACCCGTCAACACTTCAGAAATTTTTTGACAGACATCTTTTCTGCTACCCGGTACATGAATGCTTTACTGTTTACTTAATAATGTGAGTCGTGATCCCAAACGGCTCGGCGGCGGCGCCCATCAACGGCTCGCCCGCTTGTTTTCCTCGACTGTTCTCAGAACCATGCTCAAGTCCTAGGATCCCCAATCGAGGTGTGTGTTCCTCGCCTGCTCCCCTATACTAGCCCAACCAGCCACGCCACACTTCTTCTATACGATCTGATGCTTCGTTCCTAAACATATTCATCTGCTTCTCTTACTCTGATGAGCGCAGGAAGGTCGTCGGTGACGACAACAACTGCCAGCAGTACACTGGTGTGTTCTTCCCAATGGTGGTTCACTTCTTTCTTTCCCGTAGCCTCATATACACTGGGGACGCCTACTCCCGTCAATTCTTTGCCAACTGGGACATTTAGCCATGTCTATGTACGAGGTGGCAGTATGAAAGTGTGGCCGCAGCCACAGGTGAATACGGAGTAGATTTTATTCTAGCAGTTATCTGCTATACATATGCTACTAATTGAGAGCTCGGTCAACTTTTTTGGGATTTTTTTATGTTTGGTCAGATGCTCTCTTTATTTGGGTTAATCTATTTTGAGTTACGTACCATGATTAGAAGACATGTTAGTTTTCCAAACTCCTATGTGGATTAAGAACGGTATAATCTTCAATCCTGTTGTAAACTACACTGCACGTTCAATTCTTTTCAACAACAGATGTTTCAGTCTTCCTGTGTGAAGATAATCTTTTTTGGTAGTTTTCTGACATCATAGGAGAGGACGTTTAATATTAGTACTCTTGATTTTCCCCTCAAATAAAATACTCTTGATTCCTGAATTTGTAAGTTCAATGTGGAGTAAGAGCATACACCAGACAAGGATGCGGCTTTAAATTTTGTATGGATATGCACTCTATACGTGGGGAATTAAGAGCATCTAAAATACTACATTCAACCTTTTGCTACCCACATACTATCTTCTTAATTCTTATTAAAATGTAAGATGTTCTTGATTTTTCATAGGGCATAAAAAACATCTTAAATTTTGTTATGGAGAGGTACATTTTAAATTTTAGGTAAAGAGAGAATATTTAGGTAAACAAAAGAAATCTGTTTTACAATATAATAAAATTCGATACCCATATTTTCATCACCACATGATATGTGAATATCCGGCAGTGAAGAGGCTGGGGAGATGGAACAAATGCTGCAGGGAGGACAAGGTGCTCGGGGACGACAACTTGGTGCTTGCGACGAAAGTGGGGGAGGGGTGATTTGGGGCATGGGCGTCGGGTTGGAAGGTTGAAATCAGGAGGCGGCATCCCGAGCTCGAAGATTGTCGACCCTAAGTGGCGGCGGGCTCGATAGGCGCGGGAGTGCCGGTGGTGGCTGGAATAGACCGACGCGGAGGCGGGATGTGGGCAACACAGTGAAGAACTTTTTTCACGTGTGGACGGTTACTTACATCCACGTTGGGAAGTCTTTGGACTAGAGGAGTACGACATTTCTTTAACCCGTCGCAACGCACGGGCGTTAAACTAGTATCATCTAAAAGGAGAAGCAACAGCCATAAGAAACCCCCCAAAATTGTGAGCAATGTGGCGCCCAACGAGTTATGGTTGTGGGTGCTCCGTCAGGTGCAGTTTGTGTGAACTAAAAAGAAGCAACAATTGAACCTTTTGCTCAAGATTGATTGATTTATGGTACGAATATAATATGGGGATACAAAGAAAAATTCTAGTTCAATCACACTCAATACATACACACAGAGTTGCATCTCAACTCAATTTCAGCTGAAATGTCCAATCTATCAATTAACCTTTTTTTGGACGTTGATATCTACCTGACGTTCGGTGGAACGAAGGAAGGACCGAACGCTATCGTCAGGAGGGAACGATCGCTCCACCGAACCAAAACGCTTGTGCTGGACAGGGGGTTATACCGAACGTTTCAATGATCCCCTCCTACACAAACGATCCAGGGGGCCAGTACTAGCCCATCCACCTGTAAAACAAAAAGCAACATAAAAAATGGGCTGTGAGGATAAGAAAAAGACCCAGTTTTGATTCATATAAAAAAGCATGGCAACAATAATTCTAAACATATGATAAAACCCTAGAAGTACGATGACATATTAATAATTAAAAATTTCCACGGTTTCTAAATTAAATTTTAATGTTTCTGATTATAATTTTTCATTAATGTAAAAAACATGAATAATAAATAATAAAATTGTCATGACAATTTATATTGAAATTTGCCATGTTATTTTGATTCAAATTTCCATTTTTGTGTGTGAGAACTATAACATGTATGAACAAATATTGCCAACGCAATGATTTATATTAAGAAATATCATGGTAATAATGGTTCAAAAATGTAATGGTAATTTAAACAAAAATTACCATCCATGTTAAATTAAAATTGCCATGTGTAACGTCTAATTGGCATGACAAAACAGAAACTAAAAAATAATTGTCATGTCACACAACTAAGAATTTCCATATCAAACATATAATAATTGTATGTCACACAACAAAGAATTGCCATGTCACACAAATAAAAATTGTTATGGCAATTTTTGGTCATAATTTGTGTTAAACATGGCAAAAAATAATAATATGTCACACAAATAAAAATTGTTATGGAAATTTTTATCATAATTTGTGTTAAGCATGGCAAAAAACATTAATATAAGCATGTCAATTTTTTTAAAAATGCATCTCCCATGGGAAATTTTTTATCCTAAATTTTAATTTCTTTTATTTTACAAAGCATGGAAATTATAATTTGCGGGGCATGACAATTTCATACTTCATGAAATTGCCATCTTGCGTAAATAAGAATTACCATGTCACATAAATAGAAATTGCCATGTCACACAACTAAGATTTACCATGCCATATAAATAAGAATTGCCATATCAAACATGTAAGAATTGCCATGTTGCATAAATAATAATGGCCATGTCACACAAAAAAGAATTGCGTCACGTAAATAAGAATTACCGTGTCACATAAATAGAAATTGCCATGTCACACAACTAAGATTTACTATGCCATATAAATAAGAATTGACATATCAAACATGTAAGAATTGCCATGTCGCATAAATAATAATTGCCATGTCACACAAAAAAGAATTACGTCACATAAATAAGAATTACCATGTCACACAAATATAAATTGTCATGTCACACAACTAAGATTTACCATGTAACATAAATAAGAATTGCCATATCAAACATGTAAGAATTGCTCGCATAAATAATAATTGCCATGTCACACAATAAAAAATTGCTATGGAAATTTTTAATCATGATTTGTGTTAAATATGGCAAAACAAATTAATATAAGCATGGTATTTTTTTAAAATATGCATGTCCAATGGGAATTTTTTATCCTAAATTTTAATTTATTTTATGAGGCATGGAAATTGTAATTTATGAGGCAAGGCGATTTCATACTACATAAAATTGCCATGTCGCATAAATAAGAATTACCATGGCACATCGATAAGAATTGACATGTCGCACAACTAAGATTTGCCATGTCACATAAATAAGAATTGCCTTGGCAGTTTTTAATCATATTTTGTGTTATACATGAAACAATTCTTTTATATAAGCAGGATTTTTTTTTAAATACTGCCATGGTGATTTTCGATCCTCATTTTTACTTATTTCATTTTACAAGACATGGCAAGAGTAATTTAAGGGACGTGGCAATTTGATGCTTCATAAAATTGCTAAAAATGTAGTCATGTAAAAAAAATCTTGTACCTTTTACTTGTCACCAATATAAAAACCTTGCCATTGCAAATATCTTACAAGTTTTTCCATGACAAACAATATACAATTTTTATATGTTACCGAAACAAATTTGACATAGCATACTTCATTCTATTTTTAATGTACATCATATTTTGCCATAGCAATGAAACTAAAATTGCCATGTTTTTAGATAAAAAGCAATCATACACCTGCCACGTTAATTGCAAAGTTTGACATGGCAAAACCATTCATTCCATTTGAATTGGCGTCAAGTGGACAACACGTATACAAAAAACTGTGTTATTCCAGTCAAAGAGCAAAAGGAATCTGGGACTCACCGGGGTGGATGCGCGAGAGGCCGCCTCAACGGCCCGACGAAGCCATCTCCCCTCCCTGGCTTCCACCGCCAACTGCCCGACGAAGAGGTGTCGTGCTTGCCTGCAGTGTGGCGCCCGCGCCCGCGTTGCTCGTCGAGTTGCCGCGCGCCAACGCCGGCAGCTGTTCTTCAGATTCGACGACGAGAAAAAGGGCAGTGAGGAAGTGGGTGGGGAATGGATGGGTTGGTGAACAACGGTGTGACGAGCATAACGAATAACTCGTTCGAGCGACCCCGGTTGACCCGAACGATTCAACGTGGTGACGTGACAGACGAGAATCGTCAAGATTCGTGTAGCGGTTGCCAGAGCGTTCGGGTGGACAGGAGCTGTTCGAATGTGTGGTGAGTATTTTTTTTCGGTTTTTTTTTGTGAAAAGTTCAATGTATCAGTTAACCTGTATATTTAGAAAAAAAGTCACCTCTCTAAGGAAAGCTGGTCGGCGAGAACTGCGTGAGGCCGCGGTCCTCCTCATCCTCAGCGCGGGCGCTCGGAGTCGGAGACGCAACAAGACCGTGGAGGTAGAGCCAGAGCAGCAGAGGCGGGGCAGACGGAGGGCGGGGCAGGGGAGAGGCTGACGGCGCAGCAGAGGCAGTTGCTAGTGCCGCGCGTTCGAAGAACGGGACACGTTCGCAGGAAGGGCTTAGTCAACGGGAGCCAGGACACGGGGAGGAGGAGCACCGGAGCAGAAGAGCGGGGAGGAGGGCGGCGGGGCGGCGCAACAGAGAGAGAGAGAGAGAGGCAGGTCGCGGGGAGGGCGCTTGGAGTCGGAGACGCAACATGACCGTGGAGGTAGAGACAGAGCAGCAGAGGTGGGGCAGACGGAGGGGGGGGGGGGGAGGGGAGAGGCTGACGACGCAACAGAGGCAGCTGCCAGTGCTGCGCGTTCGGAGAATGGAGCGAGTTCGCAGGAAGGGCCTGGTCAACAGGAGCCGGACACGAGGAGTGGGAGCACCGGAGCAGCAGATGAGCGGGGAGGAGGGCGGCGGGGCGACACAACAGAGAGAGAGAGAGAGAGGCGGGTCACGGGCATGACAAAGGCACTTGGGCCCTTTCTAATTTTTGATTTTTTTCACCAAAACATATAGAAAAAATGTATAAAGGCCGGGAAAGTAAAAAAAACCACCGAAAAATCATTTTTAAACATCAAAAATACATACGCCTAGATGTATTTGTCTCAAATACATCTCACGTTGCGCTACCAACCCACCTAGCGAAGTTTCTCAAAAATTATAGAAAGGCCAGTTATATAAACAAATATTAAAAAAATGAAATTCCAAGGAAACGTTGTGAACGTGACACGTGTCGTTATTCGCTGAACCAGGCCACGAACGATTACTCTAAAACTAGTTGCTCTTGAATCCTGGCCTAACTTTAAATCAAATCTATACTTCAGTATTTGTGTAACCTCACTTGTTTATAATAATCCACACGGTTGCTCAAAAAAATCCACACAACATTATCAAGATTTTTAAACTTATTTTTTATATTAGGTGATACGTCATTCCAAAAATGATGAATAATTTCGATAACTTCGTAATGTTTGTGGAAGGCTGGTTATCTTTATCTCTACTCTCTATCTCTATCTAATAATAAAAAAAATACATTTCTTCGGATTTCGTTCCGTCGTTGATGTCACATATACATAAACCAGGTTTCGAACCTGGGTCGTCCCAAATACTAGAGAGCAACTAATTGGGGGGCGCTCGTTCGTTTCGTTTCGAACAAACCGGTACGGAGCGCTCCGAGCGCGACATTTGTCACGCGCGGAGAGGTCCTGCGCGCGCAAAAACCATTTTCCGGTTTTCCCTTTTCCGTTTTCCGGTTTTACGGTTTCGCAGACCGGTTTCGTACGTTTTGCAGTTTCACCCTCGTAGAATCGACAATTAATGGCGAACCGCGTGCGCTGCGCGTTTTTTAGCCTGCGTTTAGTATTGTTTCTACTCCTTTTTCCCTTTTTCTTTTTTTCCCATTATATTTCTGGGTAATGGACATTTCTGGGGTAATTACGGGTGGGGCCTTACAACACTATCAAACGTTAACTTTCAACTGAGTCATATGAGGCACGATAAACATAAATATCAGAGGCATGTTAACTTTCAACTCCGAGAACATACTTATCGGAGGCACGAGCACTTACATATCGGAGGCACGAGCACTTACATATCGGAGGCACGAGAACTTACTTATCAGAGGCACGAACGCTTACATATCGGAGGCACGAGCACTTACATATCGGAGGCACGAGAACTTACATATCGGAGGCACGATAAACTAACATATCAGAGGCACGACTACTTACATATCGGAGGCACGAGCACTTACATATCGGAGGCACGAGAACTTACATATCAGAGGCACGAGCACTTACATATCTGATGTCACGGGCTCGTCTCGGCTTCCGTCGTCGCTGCCGCGACGACGTCCGCCTCGACTTCGCGTACACTAAGCACAGTGGTTCACTTCTGTTTCCCTTTCATTTTAAAAGGTATATAAAAGGGTGCCTATCCCCCCCACCCTAAACCCTAAGATAGCTGGTGAGGCTCTCATGTCACGGGCTCGTCTCGGCGTCCGTCGTCGCTGCCGCGACGACGTCCGCCTCGACTTCGCGTACACTAAGCATAGTGGTTCACTTCTGTTTCCCTTTCATTTTAAAAGGTATATAAAAGGGTGCCTATCCCCCCCACCCTAAACCCTAAGATAGCTGGTAAGGCTCTGATGTCATGGGCTCGTCTCGGCGTCCGTCGTCGCTGCCGCAACGACGTCCGCCTCGACTTCGCGTAGACTAAGCTGGTGAGGCTCTGATGTCACGTGCTCGTCTCGGCTTCCGTCGTCGCTGCCGCGACGACGTCCGCCTCAACTTCGCGTACACTAAGCACAGTGGTTCACTTCTGTTTCCCTTTCATTTTAAAAGGTATATAAAAGGGTGCCTATCCCCCCACCCTAAACCCTAAGATAGCTGGTGAGGCTCTGATGTCACGGGCTCGTCTCGGCGTCCGTCGTCGCTGCCGCGACGACGTCCGCCTCGACTTCGCGTACACTAAGCACAGTGGTTCACTTCTGTTTCCCTTTCATTTTAAAAGGTATATAAAAGGGTGCCTATCCCCCCCCCACCCTAAACCCTAAGATAGTTGGTGAGGCTCTGATGTCACGGACTCGTCTCGTCGTCCGTCGTCGCTGCCGCGACGACGTCCGCCTCGACTTCGCGTACACTAAGCTGGTGAGGCTCTGATGTCACGGGCTCGTCTCGGCTTCCGTCGTCGCTATCGCGACGACGTCCGCCTCGACTTCGCGTACACTAAGCACAGTGGTTCACTTCTGTTTCCCTTTCATTTTAAAAGGTATATAAAAGGGTGCCTATCCCCCCCACCCTAAACCCTAAGATAGCTGGTGAGGCTCTGATGTCACGGGCTCGTCTCGGCGTCCGTCGTCGCTGCCGCGACGACGTCCGCCTCGACTTCGCGTACACTAAGCTGTTGAGGCTCTGATGTCACGGTCTCGTCTCGGCTTCCGTCGTCGCTACCGCGACGACGTCCGCCTCGACTTCGCGTACACTAAGCACAGTGGTTCACTTATATTTCCCTTTCATTTTAATAGGTATATAAAAGGGTGCCTATCCCCCCCACCCTCAACCCTAAGATAGCTGGTGAGGCTCTGATGTCACGGGCTCGTCTCGGCGTCCGTTGTCGCTGCCGCGACGACGTCCGCCTCGACTTCGCGTACACTAAGCTGGTGAGGCTCTGATGTCACGGGCTTGTCTCGGCTTCCGTCGTCGCTACCGCGACGACGTCCGCCTCGACTTCGCGTACACTAAGCACAGTGGTTCACTTCTGTTTCCCTTTCATTTTAAAAGGTATATAAAAGGGTGCCTATCCCCCCCACCCTAAACCCTAAGATAGCTGGTGAGGCTCTGATGTCACGGGCTCGTCTCGGCGTCCGTCGTCGCTGCCGCGACGACGTCCGCCTCGACTTCGCGTACACTAAGCACAGTGGTTCACTTCTGTTTCCCTTTCATTTTAAAAGGTATATAAAAGGGTGCCTATCCCCCCACACCCTAAACCCTAAGATAGCTGGTGAGGCTCTGATGTCACGGACTCGTCTCGGCGTCCGTCGTCGCTGCCGCGACGACGTCCGCCTCGACTTCGCGTACACTAAGCTGGTGAGGCTCTGATGTCACGGGCTCGTCTCGGCTTCCGTCGTCGCTATCGCGACGACGTCCGCCTCTACTTCGCGTACACTAAGCACAGTGGTTCACTTCTGTTTCCCTTTCATTTTAAAAGGTATATAAAAGGGTGCCTATCCCCCCCACCCTAAACCCTAAGATAGCTGGTGAGGCTCTGATGTCACGGGCTCGTCTCGGCGTCCGTCGTCGCTGCCGCGACGACGTCCGCCTCGACTTCGCGTACACTAAGCTGGTGAGGCTCTGATGTCACGGTCTCGTCTCGGCTTCCGTCGTCGCTACCGCGACGACGTCCGCCTCGACTTCGCGTACACTAAGCACAGTGGTTCACTTATATTTCCCTTTCATTTTAAAAGGTATATAAAAGGGTGCCTATCCCCCCCACCCTAAACCCTAAGATAGCTGGTGAGGCTCTGATGTCACGGGCTCGTCTCGGCGTCCGTTGTCGCTGCCGCGACGACGTCCGCCTCGACTTCGCGTACACTAAGCTGGTGAGGCTCTGATGTCACGGGCTTGTCTCGGCTTCCGTCGTCGCTACCGCGACGACGTCCGCCTCGACTTCGCGTACACTAAGCACAGTGGTTCACTTCTGTTTCCCTTTCATTTAAAAGGTATATAAAAGGGTGCCTATCCCCCCCACCCTAAACCCTAAGATAGCTGGTGAGGCTCTGATGTCACGGGCTCGTCTCGGCGTCCGTCGTCGCTGCCGCGACGACGTCCGCCTCGACTTCGCGTACCCTAATCTGGTGAGGGTCTGATGTCACGGGCTCGTCTCGGCTTCCGTCGTCACTGCCACGACGACGTCCGCCTCGACTTCGCGTACACTAAGCACAGTGGTTCACTTATCTTTCCCTTTCATTTTAAAAGGTATATAAAAGGGTGCCTATCCCCCCCCACCCTAAACCCTAAGATAGCTGGTGAGGCTCTGATGTCACGGGCTCGTCTCGGCGTCCGTCGTCGCTGCCGCGACCACGTCCGCCTCGACTTCGCGTACACTAAGCTGGTGAGGCTCTGATGTCACGGGCTCGTCTCGGCTTCCGTCGTCGCTAACGCGACGACGTCCGCCTCGACTTCGCGTACACTAAGCACAGTGGTTCACTTCTGTTTCCCTTTCATTTTAAAAGGTGTATAAAGGGTGCCTATCCCCCCCACCCTAAACCCTAAGATAATTGGTGAGGCTCTGATGTCACGGGCTCGTCTCGGCGTCCGTCGTCGCTGCCGCGACGACTTCCGCCTCAACTTCGCGTACACTAAGCTGGTGAGGCTCTGAAGTCACGGGCTCGTCTCGGCTTCCGTCGTCGCTGCCACGACGACGTCCGCCTCGACTTCGCGTACACTAAGCAAAGTGGTTCACTTCTGTTTCCCTTTCATTTTAAAAGGTATATAAAAGGGTGCCTATCCCCCCCACCCTAAACCCTAAGATAGCTGGTGAGGCCAAAAGTCCCTTACTCCCTTTAACCGTCATTTTTTAGCAACCGCTATCCAGTTTCTGCGTTCTAAAGGTTTTTTTGAGTTGTGGCCGATAATATGATGATGTACCCGTATCTGTTCCAACCGAAAGTGCCTCCAAATCAATACTGAAAGTGCCTCTAAAGTCCCTACTGAACATGCTGATCGCGCATCCAATTATATAGTAGTCCCTTCAAGTCCCTATGATACGTGCCTCTAAGTACATCATGTACGTGCCTCCAGTAATGCTTCCAACTCCATACGTCCGTGCCTCATAAAGACATAGTAACGTGTCCCCCCCATTTATATGAAATGACATCTCTAAGACCCGTCCCGTTCGTGCCTCCAATTGTTATAAAGTCATGCTTCCAACTACGTACTTGTAATGTTGTCTCTAAGACCCGCTCCGTTCGTGCCTCTATGTCCCTAACGGCCCTGCCTACAAGTCTATAACGAACGTTGCTTCAGCTTTTATAGGTTCGTGCCTTTAAGTCCCTTAATGACGTGCCTACAAGTCTATGGTCAACGTGCCTTCAGTGCTTATAGTATCGGGCCTCTAACTCTGGCACAACATCAGAACATCGGCCAAAAGTATCAAAAAGGTTGTGGCTCTCCTGGGACCACGTGGCACTATAACTGTAGCTTCTCTTCCGGTTCCTTATATTTTATTCGCCGCAACCTCTAAATCACTCGCTTCCCCTCTATCTCTCTCTCTTCAGTCCTCTGCCTCAGTCCGCTCGTCTGTCTAGGGTTCGTGTTCTTGATGCTCAGTCCGCTCTTGTAACCACCCCCCCCCCCACACACACTCTCTTATTTCGTTTGGGTTGACTTCTTGCGTTATTTTTTTGCTGCTCCCTGCTGCAGAATTGGTCTCCTCAGTCCCCGTAACTCTGTTTGAGTTTCCATTTCTAGGATTCGTCAGCGGCAAGACAAGTTCCGATCTATTAGACAAGTTCGGGTGAGTGAATTCATAGAGTAAATAATGTGTCCCTCATGCTCGAATAATATATATTTTGATTTCGTTATAGTGTGTAGATATCTTTGCTCATGATGTATTAGATCTGTCTTAATTAGTTTTTATATTTCTTTGCTAATGATCTATTACATCTGTCTTAATTGGTGTTTAGATTTCTTTGCTAATAAACTCACAGATCTATTACATTTGGTGATCATTTAACAGTATCGGGGACATTTGGTATGGCTTGCCCTACTTGCTGCCACCCAAATGGACCGTGCCATCCTTTTCCGGTATTCCACAAATTACCTGTCAACTTTCTGTCCCATCTTGATGAGAAGTGCTCGAATCGCATGGTTAGTTCTCAAATTTATGCATCGTATTTCAATTCTCGTTTAGCATTTAAAAAGCTACTCCCTCCAATCCTTATTATTAGAGTTATGCCTTACTTGAGTTCTTGAGTTACGTTGGTCCAATTAGCAGTCATAACCACTTTTTTTAAAAATATTTTTTCCAGTATGTTGAATGTAACATTAGAGCATTGCTAGCTCGTTACATTGATGACAACAAGGAACATGCAATACAATACCATGACAATCAGGTCAATCCTCGCCTTCTTACATCCGAAGGCGGGTCTTACTCTCTATTGTTTAAGCATAGCCCTAACTACACAAAGTTCTATGGCAATGATTGGACGTTGTTTGCTATCGAATATGGACTCAAATTTGGAGACATCATAGAGATTATTCATGGTAATTGTGGGCTGGATTTTTGGGTAAACGCTTATCGTCAAGCGAAAAGGCTGCCTCCATTACCTCATGTTGGTAAGACAACACTAGTCTATTTCATGCGTATTTCATTTTATATACATGCTTTGATATTTAATTATCATCTGGAATAATATTGTGTTTCACTGACTGGAATAACACTAGTCTATTTCATGTGTGTTATTCTTGCAGCTTTCGAAAATCTGGCTGATAACGATTTCGAGTACGTCAAATGTCGTGTCTACTCCGGCAATATTGAACTTAACTACAACCAGACAAAGTCATTTTTGACTTGCCTTTTTGGAGACAACTTCATCCGATGCCGCCCATTTGTCCATGTGCTCGTTGCAACAAACACCAAAAACAATATCATGGTTAGTCGAACCTTTATGTTTATCATGAAAATCAACCTATTAAATGCTTCATGTTAGTTATGCTACTGTCATCCCAATATGTATTGTTAAGAACTTGTACAAGTGGTAACAACAAAATCATAACATTCTAGTAAAACCCACATGTGGGATAATGTCAATAATCTGACCATTATTTTTTTGGTTTATCTCTGATTAATTTAGAAAATCCCAAATTCTGTTGTATCAAGTTTGAAGAAATGGGTAGATGTGCCTACCAATGCTACCGTAACTCTTGAAGTTCCTGATAAAGCTGCCCATGTCATTACTCCTTCATCATACTCCATATGCAAATCAGACGGAAGGATGTTGATTGACAAGTATTCTTTCATGGAGTTCCTATCAGCTGCAACCTTTGTTGAAGGAAATGTTGTTCTTATCACCTTCAAAGAACGCAGTGATCATTCCGTGTCCATCATCTTTCAACGCATTATGATCTAGGTTATGCGATATTTCGAGTCCTGTTAAGATGTTTGTCGTTCTAGAATTATCTTTGAACTTTCTGTATAAGTCAGTATGGATTATCATTATGTAAGATGACAACTAAACCGACTGTTTAATCCTATATTTTTCATTCCAATTATCGTTCTACATCAATATTATTATGATTCAAACGCATTCTAACAGACCTTTCATATGTTAACATACCAAACACGTTTCAATTTTATATATGAGTGCCTCAAATTTTTATAGCGTCGTGCCTCTAAGCTCCCTACGGAACATGCCTCCAAATTGATACCGAAAGTGACTTTTATTTTTATACCGTCGTGCCTCCAATATCCCTACCGAACGTGCCTTTAATTTTTATAGCGTCATGCCTCTAATGTCTCTACAGAAAGTGGCTACAAATCCATATAGAACGTGCTTCCATTTTTTACCGTCCTGCCTCTAAATATCCCTACCGAACGTTCCTACAAATACATACAGAACGTGCTTCCAATTTTTATAGCGTCGAGACTCTAATGTCCCTACCATACGTGCCTACAAATCCATATAGGACGTGCTTCCATTTTTTACCGCCCTGCATCTAATGTCCCTAACGTACGTGCCTACAAATACATATAGGACGTGCTTCCATTTTTTACCGTCCTGCCTGTAATATCCCTTCCAAAATTGCTTTGAAATTTTATAGTGTCTTGTGCCTCTAAAGTCCCGAACGAAGGTGTCGTGCCTCTAAAGTCCCTAACTAACGTGCCTCCAAATCCGTACTAATAGTGCCTTCAATTGTTATATTGTCGTGCCAGTCCCATGTCTGTGGAGTGATTCCTGCACCCACCAGTTTATCTTCAAACGCTCTCCACTTCAGAATGGCAGTCTTGTAGCCACCTGACCCCAAATGATGGAAAAATTCCTTCTTTGAAGCATTTTTCTTATTTGTGACCGATCGGGACACATGAGTAGACGATTGCTTATACCTCTTAAATGCGGGCCAGTGATCTTTTATCTTCACTAGATTATCATTGAATACTGGATCTTCATCCTTATATTTCTCCCATAATTTTTTCTTCCATGTCTGGAATAGCATGGCCATCTTCTTGAGAGTCCATTCCTTCAGTTTCTTCTTCTGGCCTTCCGTCATGTCTTCCGGTAGGCTGAAGCGTGTCAGTAGATTGTCGAAAAGAAAAATTTTCAATTGCGTCGGGCCTCGTTTTGTTTTAACAGACTTGCTCGATATTGATCCAGAAGGCTAAAAGAAAAATGATTCGTTAATAAGTGCAACACAAATAAATGAATGCATCTACTGATGAACATAGACTTGATACATAAATATACACCTCGCCAGAGTTTGTTATGGACACTTCATTCTCTCTTCTAATCTCTTCAGACTCAACGCCCTCACCGACATCGTTCAGAAACTGTGTGAGCTCAAAGTCATCTCCATCGGGTTCCGGCCCACGGGCACTCTCAAATATCATTCTCTGCACGGCTTCTTCTTGATCCTCATTTCAGACGAAGGTGTTGTCCTCCATAGCTCAATGTCACTACAAAATTAAGAAAACAATTAATTCATTCATCATTTCATGATCATAATAGAGATGAATATTATTATTTTGACTTATGAAATGTATTACTTATTAATAAATAATAAATAAAGAATATATAATTTTTGTAACACCTGTTCCTTTTTTCCTATGAATTTTATTTTAACATTTTTAATTTTCATTTTTTTTACAAAACAAACATGCTCTAAATTCTTTATTTGCCAATTTCTAAGGGATTAAAATGATTTATACCATTTTTTTAATCTGTTTAATCCTTGGAATAAATTCAGAGATGAATATTATTATTTTGACTTATGAAATGTATTACTTATTAATAAATAATAAATAAATAATATATAATTTATGTAACACTTGTTCCTTTTTTCCTATGAATTTTATTTTAACATTTTTAATTTTCATTTTTTTTACAAAACAAACATGCTCTAAATTCTTCATTTGCCAATTTCTAAGGGATTAAAATGATTTATACCATTTTTTTAATCTGTTTAATCCTTGGAATAAATTCAGAGATGAATATTATTATTTTCACTTATGAAATGTATTACTTATTAATAAATAATAAATAAAGAATATATAATTTATGTAACACTTGTTTCTTTTTTCCTATGAATTTTATTTTAACATTTTTAAATTTCAATTTTTTTACGAAACAAACATGCTCTAAAATTGCAACTATGACTTGTTCTGCCTAAAACATGCTCTAAAATATGCTCTAAAACATGCCCCTGTTCCCTCTGTTCTGCCTAAAACATGGCCCTGTTCCCTCTGCCTAAAACATGCTCTAAAATATGCTCTAAAATTGCAACTCCATCATCAGCTCAAACCCTAGCTAGAGAGAGGCGGCCTCATGCAGCAGCAGCAGCACCAGCCCCATGGCCCGCAGCCTCATGGCCGCCGCAGCAGCAGCAGCCCCATGGCCGCAGCAGCAACAGCCCCATGGCAGCAGCCCAACAGCAGCAGCAGCACCAGGAGCCGGAGGGAACAGATGCGAGGGAGGCGGGGATGCTCACCAGCACGGCGCGCGACGGGCGTCCACGGGAGGGAGGGCGGCGGCGGTGAGCTTGCACGGCGACGGGCGTCCACGGGAGGCGGCGGCGGCGAGAGCTTCTCCTCGGGGGTGGGGGGCAGCGCGCGCAGTGTGGGGAAGATATGAGAAGAAAGTGGTCGCGCGGGGTTATTTTGGCGAGGGAAAGGACCTTTGGTACCGGTTATAGCGGCGAACCGGTACCAAAGGGACCTTTGGTACCGGTTATAGCGGCGAACCGGTACCAAAGGTCCAGCCCTGGCGCCACTCCACCTCCCGAAAACCTTTCGTACCGGTTCTTAGTACGAACCGGTACGAAAGGCCCTTTTCTTTTTCTTTTCTATTTCTTTTTCTTTTTTTCTGTTTCTTTTCTTTTCTTTTCTGTTTCTTTCTCTTTTTCTTTTCTATTTCTTTCTGTTTTCTATTTCTTTATTTTTCTATTTCTATTTCTTTTTGTTTTCTATTTCTTTATTTTTCTATTTCTATTTCTTTTTTTCTGTTTCTTTTTCTTTTCTTTTCTGTTTCTTTTTCTATTTATTTCTCTTTTCTATTTCTTTTTGTTTTCTATTTCTGTTTCTTTCTCTTTTTCTTTTATTTTCTTTTATGTTTCTTTTTCTATTTCTTTCTGTTTTCTATTTCTTTATTTTTCTATTTCTATTTCTTTTTGTTTTCTATTTCTTTATTTTTCTATTTCTATTCCTTTTTTTCTGTTTCTTTCTCTTTCTCTTTTCTGTTTCTTTTTCTATTTCTTTCTGTTTTCTATTTCTTTATTTTTCTATTTCTATTTCTTTTTGTTTTCTATTTCTTTATTTTTCTATTTCTATTTCTTTTTTTCTGTTTCTTTCACTTTTTCTTTTTCTTTTCTTTTCTGTTTCTTTTTCTATTTATTTCGCTTTTCTATTTCTTCTTCTTCTCCGGTTCAGTTCAGAGAAGAGGATGCGTACCGCCAAGGCGGCGGTCCAAACTACGAATCTTTTGGAATATGAGAAATCTAAATGCAAAGCAGGCAGGCTACCTTCATAAATGACTATACGTTTGACCTCTGTGTGCCCTTCCAGTTCTCCATAAGTAAGACCCCACCAGCGCTCCCTTGATACGTTCTTCTACAGCACAGCAACCTCCAGCACCACGGTGAGCTTCTTCTGCCAAGTTTGCTCGCTTTGTTTGAAATTTATCCACATCGATCTTTTCTCCTTCCACTTACATACAGTAGCATCATTACACAAAAGTGATTTCCAAAGTTATGATCCCTATCTAGCTAGTTTTCTTCGTGTGTTTCCCTTTCTTCGGATTGCGACGCAACCATGGACAATCTTCATTATTTAAGATGATGCTTGGTTCAGTTTTTACCTTGAAGGGTGGAATATGATCAAACTTATTATAATCTTCTGACATGTCTGTCTTGTCCTCTACTCCCACGATGTTTCTTTTTCCTGAAAGAACTATGTGGCGCTTTGGCTCATCGTATAATGTGTACTCTTGCCTTTCTTTTCTTTTTTTCGGTTTGGTAGACATGTCCTTCACATAAAAAACCTGAGCCACTTCACTGGCTAGGACGAATGGTTCGGTGTCGTACCCTAGATTCTTGAGATCCACTGTAGTCATTCCGTACTGCGGGTCTACCTGTACCCCGTCTTTCAGGTTGAACCATTTGCACCGGAACAAAGGGACCTTGAAATTAGGTCCATAGTCAAGTTCCCATATCTCCTCTATGTACCCATAATATGTGACCTTCTTCCCGTTGCCCTCTGCTGCATCAAAGCGGACACCACTGTTTTGGTTGGTGCTCTTTTTATCTTGGGCGAACGTGTAAAATGTATTCCCATTAATCTCGTACCCTTGAAAAGTCGATATAGTCGAAGATGGTTGCTTGGCCAACAAGTATAATTGTTCTTCATCAGTGACATTCATTAGACGATTTTGCAACCAACCGCCGAAAGTCTTCATGTGTTCTCCATCAATCCAATCTTCACGTTGCTCCGGGTATTCGGAGCATAAGATATCCTTGTGTTCCACTATGTACGGAGCCACCAAGATAGAATTATGTAGAACTGTGTAGTGTGCTTGAGTGAAAGAATGTCCGTCCATACACGTTGTTGCTTTCTTCCCTAGCGTGCCTTTTCCACCCAGTCTCCCCTCATAGCGCGATTCAGGAACACCGATCGGCTTAAGGTCAGGAATAAAGTCAACACAAAACTCAATGACCTCCTCTGTTCCATATCCCTTGGAGATGCTTCCTTCTGGCCTAGCACGGTTATGAACGTACTTCTTTAAGACTCCCATGAATCTCTCAAAGGGAAACATGTTGTGTAGAAATACAGGACCGAGAATGCTAATCTCTTCGACCAGGTGAACTAGGAGATGTGTCATAATATTGAAGAAGGATGGTGGGAACACCAACTCGAAGCTGACTAGACATTGCACCCCATCCTTCTGTAAATTTTGTAGAGTTAGTGGATTGATCACCTTCTGAGAAATTGCATTGAGGAACGCACATAGCTTGACAATGGGTACTCGAACATTTTCCGGCATAAGCCCCCTCAATGCAACCGGAAGTAATTGTGTCATAATCACGTGGCAGTCATGAGACTTTAGGTTTTGAAACTTTTTCTCTGACATGTTTATTATCCCTTTTATATTCGACGAGAAGCCAGACGGGACCTTGATGCTACTCAGTACTTCAAAAAAGATCTCCTTCTCTTCTTTGGTAAGAGCGTAGCTGGCAGGACCTTGATACTTCTCTGGATTCAGGTTGTTTCCTTCATGGATACTTTGCTGGTCTTGCCGTGCATCCGGTGTATCTTTTGTCTTCCCATACACGCCCAAGAAGTTTAGCAGGTTCACGCAAAGATTTTTCGTCACGTGCATCACGTCGATTGCCGAGTGAACCTCTAGGAATTTCCAGTAGGGTAGCTCCCAGAATATAGACTTCTTCTTCCACATGGGTACGTGTCCGTCAACATCATGCGGAACAGATTGTCCGCCAGGACCCTTTCCAAAGATCACTTTTAAATCCTTGACCATATCATATATAACATCCCCAGTAGGGCGGGTAGGCTTCGTTCGGTTATCTGCCTCACCTCTGAAATGCTTTCCTCTCTTTCTTACGTGATGTTGTTTTGGAAGAAATCGACGATGCCCCAGGTACACATTCTTGTTTCCCAAATATATACTGTCAGTCTCACCTAAACAGTGTGTGCATGCATTGTATCCCTTGTTTGACTGCCCTGAAATGTTACTAAGAGAAGGCCAATCATTGATGGTTACAAAAAGTAAGGCATGCAGGTCAAATTCCTCCTTTTTGTGCTCATCCCACACACGTACACCTTCTTCACGCCACAACTGTAAAAGTTCTTCAACCAATGGCCTCAGGTACACATCAATGTCGTTGCCTGGTTGCCTCGGGCCTTGGATGAGCACTGGCATCATAATGAACTTCCGCTTCATGCACACCCAAGGAGGAAGGTTATAGATACATAGAGTCACTGGCCAGGTGCTATGACTGGAGCTCTGCTCCCCGAAAGGATTAAAGCCATCTGTACTTAGACCAAGTTTTAAGTTCCTTGAGTCATCTGAAAATGACTTGAACTTTCTGTCGATTTTTCTCCACTGCGACCCGTAAGCGGGGTGTCTTAGCATCACATCATTCTTACGGTCCTCTTTGTGCCATCGCAACAACTCGGCATGCTCTTTGTTTTGAAACAAACGTTTGAACCGTGGTATTATAGGAGCATACCACATCACCTTCGCAGGAACCCTCTTCCTGGGGGTGGACTCGCCCTCAACATCGCCAGGGTCATCTCGCCTGATCTTATACCTCAGTGCACCACATACCGGGCATGCATTCAAATTCTCGTACTCCTTGCGGTAGAGGATGCAGTCATTGATGCATGCATGTATCTTCTGCACCTCTAATCCTAGAGGGCAGACAACCTTCTTTGCTTCGTACGTACTAGAGGGCAATACGTTCTCCCCTGGAAGCATCTTCTTTATTATTTTCAGCAACTTTTCAAATCCCTTGTCAGTAGTACCATTCTCTGCCTTCCATTGCAGCAATTCCAGCGTGGTACCCAGCTTTTTCTGGCCATCTTCGCAATTTGGGTACAACAGTTTGTTGTGATCCTCTAGCATTTTCTCCAACTTCAACCTCTCCTTTTCACTTTCGCAGTTTATCTTCGCATCAAGAATGGCCCGACCCAAATCGTCATCGGGGTCATCAAAAATCGGGTCATCAAAAATGGGCTCTTCTTCAGCTTCGTCTTCCCCCATTCTACTATCACCGTCTTCAGTGAAAATAGGATAGTTGTCACTATCCTCTTCTTCTTCGTTGTCTTCCAATATAACCCCCCTTTCTCCGTGCTTGGTCCAACAATTATAGCTGGGCATGAAACCGTTCTCCAGCAGGTGGACGTGAATGGTCTTTGAGGTAGAGTAATCCTTCATATTCTTACAGGAACTACATGGACAATAGATGAAACCATTCGTCCGTTTGTTTGCCTCAGCCACGCTGAGAAAATAATGCATGCCTTTAATGAAGTCGGGATGGCACCGGTCACCGTACATCCATTGCCGACTCATCTGCATTATATATGTATATCAAAAATCATTAATTAGACAACATCATAGATATATCAAAATCATTATATATGTATATATGTATATCAAAAATCATCAATGAAGGATGAATCGGGTGGGCATGGGACAGGGATGAATCGGTGTGTTTTGTTAATATATCTAGAAATCCTTTAGTTCATCGACCAAATACAAATCATTCGGATTGGCCTGCATACGCCCAACGGTGCATTTGATGTGCGGGCACTCACGAGCCACAGTTGGGTTGTATGCAGGCGAAACCGTGTGTTTTGTTGATATATCTAGAAATCCTTCAGTTCATCGAGACTTTTTGTGTCTTCAAAATGAACCATTCAAAGCCACATCATCAATTTTCAACCCTGTCTGACTTCATCTGTCTTCATTTTTTATTCGCTTGTGTCATTTGCTTATTGCGCCGTAACCATCAATTTTCAACCCTTTCTGATTTTATAAAAAAGAAAGGGGCTCACCGAGGTGGTACGGTGTCGGCTAGGGGACGACGCTGACGATCGACAACGGTGAGGACGGGGATGATACCAAAACCTACAAAACATAATATAGTTTCAGCTCAAATTTCAAATAAATAAAATAAAATCCCAAACTTAGCTAGGCATTTCATCGAACACCTTGCTAGCACTAGAAAAATAATACGAGTTAACTAGCAAAGAGACGATCTAAATTAGGAACGCCGGAAGAAAGGATGATATTGCTAACCCTTGGATAGATAGATGTCGTTAATCTTGTTAAAATGGTGGACAAAAAATGAAGATTTGTTGAGTGTGAGAGGTGCAAAATGTTTACAAATGTGTGAGAGGGAGGTAGAAATGAAGGATGAATCGGGTTAATTGGGTGCATGGGACAGGGTATGTTAATTAGTACCGGTTCTACACTTGAACCGGTACCAAAGGACCCCCCCACCGTCTGGAAAACCTTTAGTACCGGTTCCTAACTAGAACCGGTACTAAAGCTCCGGACGAACCGGTACGACAGCTCCTCGCCCGCCTGGACGCCCAAACCGGTACGAAAGCCCCCTTTAGTACCGGTTCGTAATGAAACCGGTACTAAAGGCTTAGACGGATGCCCCGTTTTCTACTAGTGGTGCCTCGAGTTTGTATAGGGTAGTGCCTCTACTACCTTAGTTTTCGTCGCTCCAATTTTTAGAAGTCGTGTCTCTAAGTACATCATCAACGTGCTTCCGATTTGCATGAAATATAATACTCCTTTAAGAGTCAAACAAGACCAAGTGGTAGTTTGTATGTAGTCGTGCCTCTAATGCACGTGCCTCAGATGTATATCGAATGGAGCCTCCAAGATGCCTCCTATTTGTATGTAGTCGTGCCTATTTTTAGCGAGTTGAAAGTTAACGTTTGATAGTGTTGGAAGGCCCCACCCGTAGTTACCCCAGAAAACTCCATTGCCCAGAAATATAATGGGAAAAAATAAAAGAAAGAACCGGAAAAAGGAGTAGAAACAATACTAAACAAGCCAGCAGCGTCGCAGGCAAAAAACAACGATGCGAAACATACACAGTAGCAAAATCCTTAAAAGTTCTTGGACCAAATTGCAAATGTGGAAACGGGAAAACCGGAATCCGGAAACCCCGCGGGAATGACTCCGTGCGCGACAAGTGTCAAACGCGGAGCGACGAGGAAAACTCGTCCGCGCACGCACGTAGTGCCACTTGGCGCGCGCGGACGAGTTGAAAGTGATCGTTCCCACGAGTACTCTTAAACTAGTGATTTCGCAAATACTACATCTCACGTTGCGCTCCCAACCCACCTAGCGAAATTTCTCAAAAATTACAGAAAGGCCAGTTATATAAACAATAGCTGGATGATCATATGCATGCTTTTTGGGCCGGCCCAACGAAGCTGCATAGCACTTTCGTCAATAAGAAAAAAAACTCCATCCTTTCTCTTAGAAAGAGAATAAATTTAAAAAGAGAATTAAACTTTGATGTGCCAGAAATGAAAATACTAATTATCAAAAAAAAATATATGCGCACGCGTACATGTAACCTGATCACTTTTAATTTTGGTGCCTTTTGCAAGATCTAATTATAAAAAAAATCACGCACTTTAAAATGTTTGCGTAGTTTTAGAAAAAGTGTTCACGTATTAAATTAATTGTCATCTAATTTAGAAAATGCTCACCCTCTCAAAAAAATTCATGTCATTCAAAAAAGTGTTTAGATTCTTAAAAATATTCATAAATGTAAGATATCATGCTTTTTCAAAAAAGTCCATCTCCGCGAGATTAATGAATAGACATTCACTTGCAATAACGTGATTCAATGATAGATGTCTATTATCACATTGAAATTTATCACGTTGAACACATAGCTATGAGGTGCACACCGCAACTATGACCGGCGAAAAAGTGAAGAAAAATAAGCAACAACATGATTTAGGCGCTATGTTAAAATTTATAATGTGAAGAGATGTTAAATTGAGCTCATTGTGTTGGACGAATGCGATTCTTTTCTCCAGTTGCAACGCACGGGCATGTTTGCTAGTTTATTTAATAATAAAGGAGGTTGCGTTTCTCTCCTTTTTTCGTCCATCACGCACCTTTTATTAAAAGAATCCTGCATTTTTGGCGAATTAATCTGCACTCGAATAATAAGTAAAAAAAATGTTTCGCTGCTCCACTTGGGCCGTTTGGCACTGCAATTTTAAGTAAATACATCTACTAATTCGGAACTTAATTTGAAAACCATATTTCGACCCGGACGCTTAAGGTTGTTGCCCCACTGAAGCAGGATAATAAAAAAAGTTTTTCTGCCACATTTGGGCCTTGGACTTTTCCATAATTACTGGTCCAATGTCGTTACCGCGTGCAGACGCACCAAAGGAGAAAGAGTAATGGAATAGAACGAAGATGGAAACCACTATACACCTAACACGCTTAGCGGGGGGCGGTGAAGAAGCCATGGCCTTGGGGTGACGAACTATGGATCGAGGTCTGGATGGACGGGAGGCGCTGAAAGAAGGAGACATATAGAGATGGAGTAGCGGAAGTGGAACCCAATTTACCCCGCTATTTATGCAATGGGAGGTTTGTGTAGAAGAGGGGAGGAACTGCTCAATAATGCACGGTCGCGTCCCCAAGACGCCGGCCAACTGCACGCGTATTATCTAGTATAGTAATGCACGGCTCGCATAGAAGATAAGAGAGTTGAACACGAAAATGACCGCATGACCATTGGTGGAGGGCGAGGCGACTATTATAACCCACAGTTATTCAAAGCAATCCGCCAGTGATAGGCATCGTCATCACGCCCAGTTCATTTATTTTATTTAACTGTTGGCGTCGCAACTCTTAGATTTGCAGAAACGTTTCTGGTATGTTTTACATCGCACACTATGTTTTAATTCAGAACGTTTGCTTTACTAAGATAGTGATTCATTTTTCAGAACCGTAGGTTTTCTCAGGAGCAATCACAAACACTTGATTGTGGGAACTGTGTGTCGTGCATAACCAACACTTAGTTTTACAGAAACGTTCCTGATAGATTACACATCCACACGTTTCAGTAAATACAAATGATTGTGAAGAAGGGCTAGCGGTTCATTCTTTGCAACCGTGGGTTTTTTGGCTGCTCGTGTGGACGGTTGTTTGAACGAATCATTAGCCCTTATTTCACACACGAAAGGATTTTCAGAAGCGTACCTGACAGATTAGGCATTCCAAACATTTCGGTAACTTTCAACGATTGCGTAGACAGGCTGGCGGTCTTTTATTTGCAGTCGTGGGTTTTCACCCTAAACATCACAGATGGGTTTTCAAAGACCCGTCATCCCTACATCACCCACGCAATAATTTTCAAAATGATGTCCGTTGGCGTACGTTTCCCATACGGTTCAGTTTCGGGCATATAGATTTTTGTTTATACTGTTTGCGTTCATAGCATCGCAACCAGTTTCGGACAAGGGACTGAGATAGGAGTGTCGTGTTAGCCCCCTTTGCACTAGTGAAACTTACAATGGGCACTGAATTTGTAGGTTAGTCCAAAATATGTTGTAAATGGTATGAAAGTGCATCAAAGCATCTATCAATATCATTAAATAAGAATGGAGCAAAAAGAAATTATAGATACGTTTGGGATGTATCAGCGTCCCTAGTATTTTATTTTTGATTTTGGACGGCGGGAACATTGCCAGTAGCGCACCGTGGTGATGGTGCGCCATTACTAGTTTTGAAATTTGAAAACGGTAATGGCTCATAACTAGTAACGGCGTACCAACCCCATGGTGCGCCACTAGTAAGTTCTATCTATGTTTGAATTATTTTGCCTCCAAGTCTAATTTTTTTTTGGTTTTTGAGAATTCTAGAAAATCTATAACGACCATATGTTCATTCAATTTGGATGTAACTTTTCTACTAGATGATTTTTCATATATATATTTTTCATCGGAGGTCGTATGCAAAAATTATGACCATTTTACCGAAACAGGCGATTTTTTGCAAAAGAATTTGAAATTCATGTTTGTTAATTTTTCTAACAACTAGAACACATAATACATGGGCATCTCAAACGATTTTAAATTTTGAAATTTCTATCATTTTATTTTTTAGACTTAAAAGGTGATCAACTAGTGTGTGTGTGTGTGAATTTTGGGCAGATACTAGTGGCGCACTTGGCTCTGGTGCTCCATTGCTATTTATTTTTTGCTGGGCCCAGCCCCTTCCAAGCTTATCAATGGCGCACCAGGAACGCCATTGCTATTTTTTTGCTGGTCCCAACCCCTCCCTAGGCTTACCTAAAATAGCAATAGCGCACCTGACTCTGGGGCGCCACTGAAAGCCTAGGGAGAGATGGTCCGAGCCCAAAAACATAGTAGTGGCGCACTGCCTCCATAGTGCGCCACTACTAAAAATATATTAGAGAATCATCTATCTATGGTGCGCCACTTCTATATAGCAGTGGTGCACCACATCTATAGTGAGCCACTAATGTTGGTATTAAGGATAGCTTTTTTTTGTAGTAGTGTAAATGTACATACTCCAACTCGAATACGTGCGGCTGTCTTTGGCTCAATCCCATTTAACTAAGAGCTAAACAGACTAGCTAAGTTAACGGAAGGAATAATATTAAAGGAAACTTGTATTGTACTCCACAATAACCTGGCTAATGAACATTCGATAAAAAGAGGTTGAATCGATTCGTCCTGATCACAAAAACAACATCGTTGACTCCCGACCCAATTACACTTTGCCAAGTTGTCCTTGGTCAAAATGACTTCTGAACAAACAACATGATAACCTTTAGCTTTAATGGGACTTTGATATTACAAATATGAGGTGACTACGGAAGGAAATCATTATTAATCAAATCCACAAATATTGATTTGACGTAAAATATTCCTAAGACCGAAAGTTTTCAATTCAGAGTATACGCCCATCAGAGAGGTTGACCTCCATTAACCGGCGCACTAGATGTAGCCATTCATCCCACCTTTGATCTACTAGTGTTCTTCTGAACTGGATATTTAAAGAAACAAATCCAAGAATCGTACCAAGGAACGTCTCTTTATACGTTGTAGTTGCAAGGCTAACGGTGTGGCCCAAGTCAAGAATCTTTCCAGAATTTTGTAGTATTATCCTTCCCAACGATAAAATTACTCATGTTAAAAAAGGTTGTCTTTAATCGCATTAGGCCCTTCCAAGAAAGGGAATCGTGAGATTTTTATATTTTTTCATCGAAATTGGAAGCGAAGTAGAATTCGATTACAATGAGCAGAAGGAATTTAACTATCCTGGATGGATTAGGATTGGCACCATGCATGGTGCTATACGTTTAGTCCTTATAATTATTGCATAGATATTTTTTATTTTATCCATCTCTCTTTGCTTTACATGTTGGTTACATTTAAAATTAGAACGTAAATCATTTTTGGTGGGTAGTATCGGATTTGAAAATGGTGTGTAGGCGAGAAATTAATCCTTACTCCGAATTAAATTACTTTAATAAACACAATTATTTTTTAGATAAGTACGCTCGAAGTCTACAAATAAGATATTTTCTACTATATTTTGATTAATTTTGGATAGATGACATTTATTACTGGATTAGGATAAGAACATTTGAAATAGTATAGTACAAATCCACAAATAAGATTTATCTAATTATCTTTTTTGGATAGACATTAATTATTGGTATTAGGATGAGTACATTTGAAATATATAAATAGAGGTCCGGAACGCAGGGGCAGAGCAACATGTAAAGCAAAGCTACCTTCACATCACAAACAAAAGAAAGGGAAGCCTGTGTGCACTCAGCAAGCAGCAGGCTTCACAACATAATGTTGGCGTTCTGCTCCGTTGTGTCTGCCGTAATAGCGCTCATATACATTCTCAGAACCAAGAGCAAGGTCTTCAGTGGCACATGCTCATCGTCAACGGTGTCGGTGTCACTACCCCCGGGGCCATGGCCGTGGCCAGTGGTGGGTAGTCTGCCCGAGATGATGCTCAACAAGCCGGCGTTCCGTTGGATCCATGGCGTGATGAAGGAGATGGGCACCGACATTGCTTGCTTCCGCCTTGGCGGCGTCCATGTCATCCCAATCACATGTCCGAAGATCGCGAGGGAGGTACTCAAGAAGCAGGACGCAAACTTCATGTCCCGCCCACTTAGCTTCGCCTCCAGCGTCATCAGTTGCGGGTACAAGGACGTCGTGTTGGCACCGTTCGGCAATCAGTGGAAGAAGATGCGGCATGTGCTCACCTCCGAGATCGTCTTCCCTTCCCGACACAAGTGGCTCCACGACAAGCGAGCCAACGAAGCCGACAACTTCACGCGCTACATCTACAACCTCGCCGCCACCGCCGAGGTGGGCAGTGTCGTCGATGTCAGGCACGCCGCACAGCATTACTGCGGCAACGTCATCCGCCGCCTTGTCTTCGGCCGGCGGTACTTCGGGGAGCCCCAGCCAGACGGCGGGCCGGGGCCGATGGAGGTGGAGCACATTGATGCTTCATTCACCCTCCTAGAGCTCTTCTTCTCATTCAGCATCGGCGACTACCTCCCGTGTCTAGTTGGCCTAGACCTTGACGGTCAAGAGAGTAGTATTAAGAAGGCCAACAAAAAAGTGGATCGACTTCATGACATGATCATCCAAGAGCGTTGGAGGCAGTGGAATAGCGGCGAGAGGCAGGACGGGGTCCATGACTTCCTTGACATTCTTATCACGCTGGCCGACGATAACGGCAAGCCATTGCTCAACATCGAGGAGGTCAAAGAAGTATGCAAGGTAAGGAAACCGTTAATTAATTAATAAGAAATCTTAAGAAAATGTCTAGATTGAATGCAGTGACCTCTTCTGATTGTCTTAAAAAAACTGAAACCATTCTGACAAAAACGCAGATCTAGCTAGGGTCTCGTGATTTGTAACAAAGGATTGTACGTCTACTCTTCAGCTAGCTTTTTCGAGTCCTGATATGGTTTTCTGTTTTTAGAGGGAACGGTTTCCTTATTTTAGGTACATAAATGACATTAACTTTCATGAAATGCATGCAGGACATGATATTAGCGGCTATAGATAACCCATCAAGCGCAGTGGAGTGGGCGCTCGCTGAGATGGTGAATAACCCAGAATTGTTGTCCAAGGCGGTGGATGAGTTGGACCGGGTGGTGGGTCGCGAGCGGCTGGTGCAGGAATCAGACATGATTCAACTCAACTATCTCAAGGCGTGCATACGTGAGGCGTTCCGCCTACACCCGGTCGCTCCCTTCAACGTTCCGCACGTTGCGATCGCCGACACCAATGTCGCCGGCTATCATGTCCCCAAAGGTAGCCACATCATCCTTAGCCGGATGGGCCTCGGCCGAAACCCCGCCGTCTGGGACGACGAACCGCTCCGCTTCAAGCCGGAGCGCCATATGGTGGGAGCCAACAACACTACTGTGGTGCTTACTGAAAGCGAGTTGAGGTTCATCTCCTTCGGCACGGGAAAGCGGGGCTGCATTGGAACGTCGCTAGGAACAACCATGTGTGTCATGCTCTTCGCCAGGCTCCTGCACTGCTTCACCTGGACCAAACCGGCTGGGGTGTCGTCCATCAATCTCAGCGAGTCCAAGTACAGCCTCTTCATGGATAAACCACTAGTGCTTCATGCTGAGCCACGTCTTCCAGCGCACCTCTACCCTCTCATGGATGCACAATTGAAATAATAATGAGTGAGCTAGAGCACGGTCAGTCATTACTTGAGAAGTTGGGAGTACAAGGTTGTGAGAAGTGTCTCTAATAAATTTCTTTGTGGTTATTTCCAATAAATTTATATGTAGTGGAAGGTTCATGAGAAGCTTTCCTTTAAATCTCTTTTGATACATAATTTTTCTTTATTTGTGTATACTAATGTAGATACACATAATAAAAACCATTTTACCATCAATATAGCTCAAATACATATAATTGATCATAATTTCAAATCCATAATTCAAGAAATGCAAATTCAAATTCAAATTCACACATAATAAATGATTGAAATGTGTTCAAAGTAAACGTTCAAGAAGTTCAACACCCGTGTAGCTTTCACAAGTGCTCAACAAGTGTTTACGCCCCTTGCGATCTTCAACCTGACGAAGCACTTGAATAAATCTTTGTAGACGTTGCTCTTCGCTCAGAGGGTTCACAGAAAGGATTCCATATGGATAAATACAACTGCATTTGTTGCAGCCAATAGACAGAAGAAACACTAATGCATCATTCCTGAGATTTCAATTGTTCACACATATTGGCAACCAACCTTTCAAACAGAGAGGACCTTCATTCATTGAAGACACTTTTCTAGCACTTGACCAAGTTCCACAAGATTTTGGCATGGATATAATCATCACTGCTTATTAGAACCTCTGGATTCAAAGGACCACAAGGTTTTTAGGAACCGAACTCCCATTATTTTCAGCTGGAGATAGGGACTTTTTCAAGATCTCGGCCTTCTCAAGCATAAAGTGAGAGTCAAGCATGTTGTTCACTCCAGGAATGATTAGATTACAATCTGTAAAAAAAATATCATCACTGTTGCATAGAGCTAGTATTGGCTAATTTTATAGTTTTATTTTAGGCTAGATTTTATTTTACTGTTTTTCCTCCCTAAGATTGTACTATATTTTGATTATAAATGCAAAATAATGTAGAAAACTGTTCTATTGTTCTGACTTAAAAATTTAAAACTACCTTGTATGGGTTACGTTTGTCACAAAAATTCAAAAGAGTCGTTGCATATTTCAAAAAACTTTCTTAATACTATCTTCTTATTTATACAAGTAGAATATTGTAAGAAATTAATATTCCGTGTGCAACAAAATACAGAAAGCATTCTCTTATCACACCGAAATATATATTATTGGTAAATATTACTTCTTTAATACTTCCTCCGTATCAAAATAAATGTCTAACCTTTTGTATAACTTTGTACTAATTTAGTATAAAGTTGAACAAAGGAAGTATAAAGTGTTGAAAATACCACCTCGGCCCTTGGGTTTCCAATTGTAAAGTGTATTTTCTTTCTTTAGGCATTTTCAGCGCGGACTCTTAAATCATCCACAAACTTCTCGGCCGGGTTCTTCAAATGCAGTAGCCATTCAATGTGGTCTCGTATTTGTTCACGGATGTGTCCGCTTGTTCGTTTCTTTCTTAAACCAGACACAAACTATGGGAAAGTTTACGGGCGTCTGCACTATCTATGGGAAGGTTTACGGGCGTCTAGACTTTTGCCATGTACGAATTTGACGCCTCAGCTCCATCCAAAACTCTCTCCGTAAAAAAGCTCTTTCTACGTGCAACGATTGGCGCACATTCATACCGATCAAACTGCTCCAGAGCGATCGTAAGTTGATGATATTGATGCTAATCAGAGCGACATGACCAGACATGGAAAGACCAGTGGGCAATGCGTTTTCAATGGGAAAATGTTGTTTTTAAACCGGCTGATTTCCACGAGAGTGCTTTTAGTCTAACTCATTGTGCGCACAACCTGTATCCACACCACACATCTGCTCTATTGTCAAATCGAGTGAGCCCACCATGTTGTCAGCCATGCACTAGAGATTCCCCTGGATTTCGGCTTTCACCTCACCCCGTGCGTGCTTTGATTCTCCTTTAATTACATAATCTTCTATAAACAAGCTCGTGATTTCATTAAAACTCATAAAGGATCGGCTTGTCGAAATATTTTGATCAAAATAATAGGTCTGCACGTAAGTATGTAGTATTCGCAGAAAGTTCTTCAGTTTGATACATTAAAGTTCCAAACCTGTAACACAGTACTTTCGACTTCGCGTACACTAAGCACAGTGGTTCACTTCTGTTTCCCTTTCATTTTAAAAGGTATATAAAAGGGTGCATATCCCCCCCACCCTTAACCCTAAGATAGCTGGTGAGGCTCTGATGTCACGGGCTCGTCTCGACGTCCGTCGTCGCTCCCGCGACGACGTCCGCCTCGACTTCGCGTACACTAAGCTGGTGAGGCCATGATGTCACGGGCTCGTCTCGGCTTCTGTCGTCGCTACCGCGACGACGTCCGCCTCGACTTCGCGTACACTAAACACAGTGGTTCACTTCTGTTTCCCTTTCATTTTAAAAGGTATATAAAAGGGTGCCTATCCCCCCACCCTAAACCCTAAGATAGCTGGTGAGGCTCTGATGTCACGGGCTCGTCTCGGCGTCCGTCGTCGCTGCCGCGACGACGTCCGCTTCGACTTCGCGTACACTAAGCTGGTGAGGCCCCGATGTCACGGGCTCGTCTCGGCTTCCGTCGTCGCTCCCGCGACGACGTCCGCCTCGACTTCGCGTACACTAAGCACAGTGGTTCACTTATGTTTCCCTTTCATATTAAAAGGTATATAAAAGGATGCATATCCCCCCCACCCTTAACCCTAAGATAGCTGGTGAGGCTCTGATGTCACGGGCTCGTCTCGGCGTCCGTCGTCGCTGCCGCGACGACGTCCGCCTCGACTTCGCGTACACTAAGCTGGTGAGGCCCCGATGTCACGGGCTCGTCTCGGCTTCCGTCGTCGCTGCCGCGACGACGTCCGCCTCGACTTCGCGTACACTAAGCACAGTGGTTCACTTATGTTTCCCTTTCATTTTAAAAGGTATATAAAAGGGTGCCTATCCCCCCCCACCCTAAACCCTAAGATAGCTGGTGAGGCTCTGATGTCACGGGCTCGTCTCGGCGTCCGTCATCGCTGCCGCGACGATGTCCGCCTCGACTACGCGTACACTAAGCTGGTGAGGCTCTGATGTCACGGGCTCGTCTCGGCTTCCGTCGTCGCTCCCGCGACGACGTCCGCCTCGACTTCGCGTACACTAAGCACAGTGGTTCACTTCTGTTTCCCTTTCATTTTAAAAGCTATATAAAAGGGTGCCTATCCCCCCCACCCTTAACCCTAAGATAGCTGGTGAGGCTCTGATGTCACGGGCTCGTCTCGGCTTCCGTCGTCGCTACCGCGACGACGTCCGCCTCGACTACGCGTACACTAAGCACAGTGGTTCACTTCTGTTTCCCTTTCATTTTAAAAGGTATATAAAAGGGTGCCTATACCCCCCACCCTAAACCCTAAGATAGCTGGTGAGGCTCTGATGTCACGGGCTCGTCTCGGCGTCCGTCGTCGTTGCCGCGACGACGTCCGCCTCGACTTCGCGTACACTAAGCTGGTGAGGCTCTGATGTCACGGGCTCGTCTCGGCTTCCGTCGTCGCTACCGCGACGACGTCCGCCTCGACTTCGCGTACACTAAACACAGTGGTTCACTTCTGTTTCCCATTCATTTTAAAAGGTATATAAAAGGGTGCCTATCCCCCCCACCCTAAACCCTAAGATAGCTGGTGAGGCTCTGATGTCACGGGATCGTCTCGGCGTTCGTCGTCGCTGCCGCGACGACGTCCGCCTCGACTTCGCGTACACTAAGCTGGTGAGGCTCTGATGTCACGGGCTCGTCTCGTCTTCCGTCGTCGCTCCCGCGACGACGTCCGCCTCGACTTCGCGTACACTAAGCACAGTGGTTCACTTCTGTTTCCCTTTCATTTTAAAAGGTATATAAAAGGGTGCATATCCCCACCACCCTTAACCCTAAGATAGCTGGTGAGGCTCTGATGTCACGGGCTCGTCTCGGCGTCCGTCGTCGCTGCCGCGACGACGTCCACCTCGACTTCGCGTACACTAAGCTGGTGAGGCTTAAAAACAATAGGTGATACATGAAATATTTTGATCAAAATAATAGGTCTGCCACGACGACGTCCGCCTCGACTTCGCGTACACTAAGCACAGTGGTTCACTTCTGTTTCCCTTTCATTTTAAAAGGTATATAAAAGGGTTCCTATCCCCCCCACCCCAAACCCTAAGATAGCTGGTGAGGCTCTGATGTCACGGACTCGTCTCGGCGTCCGTCGTCGCTGCCCGCCTCGACTTCGCGTACACTAAGCTGGTGAGGCTCTGATGTCACGGGCTCGTCTCGGCTTCCGTCGTCGCTGCCGCGACGACGTCCGCCTCGACTTCGCGTACACTAAGCACAGTGGTTCACTTCTGTTTCCCTTTCATTTTAAAAGGTATATAAAAGGGTGCCTATCCCCCCCCGACCCTAAACCCTAAGATAGCTGGTGAGGCTCTGATGTCACGGGCTCGTCTTGGCGTCCGTCGTCGCTGCCGCGACGACGTCCGCCTCGACTTCGCGTACACTAAGCTGGTGAGGCTCTGATGTCACGGGCTCGTCTCGGCTTCCGTCGTCGCTACCGCGACGACGTCCGCCTCGACTTCGCGTACACTAAGCATAGTGGTTCACTTATGTTTCCCTTTCATTTTGAAAGGTATATAAAAGGGTGCCTATCCCCCCCACCCTAAACCCTAAGATAGCTGGTGAGGCTCTGATGTCACGGGCTCGTCTCGGCGTCCGTCGTCGCTGCCGCGACGATGTCCGCCTCGACTACGCGTACACTAAGCTGGTGAGGCTCTGATGTCACCAGCTCGTCTCGGCTTCCGTCGTCGCTCCTGCGACGACGTCCGCCTCGACTTCGCGTACACTAAGCACAGTGGTTCACTTCTGTTTCCCTTTCATTTTAAAAGGTATATAAAAGGGTGCCTAGCCCCTCCACCCTTAACCCTAAGATAGCTGGTGAGGCTCTGATGTCACGGGCTCGTCTTGGCTTTCGTCGTCGCTACCGCGACGACGTCCGCCTCGACTACGCGTACACTAAGCACAGTGGTTCACTTCTGTTTCCCTTTCATTTTAAAAGGTATATAAAAGGGTGCCTATCCCCCCCACCCTAAACCCTAAGATAGCTGGTGAGGCTCTGATGTCACGGGCTCGTCTCGGCGTCCGTCGTCGTTGCCGCGACGAAGTCCGCCTCGACTTCGCGTACACTAAGCTGGTGAGGCCATGATGTCACGGGCTCGTGTCGGCTTCTGTCGTCGCTACCGCGACGACGTCCGCCTCGACTTCGCGTACACTAAACACAGTGGTTCACTTCTGTTTCCCTTTCATTTTAAAAGGTATATAAAAGGGTGCCTATCCCCCCACCCTAAACCCTAAGATAGCTGGTGAGGCTCTGATGTCACGGGCTCGTCTCGGCGTCCGTCGTCGCTGCCGCGACGACGTCCGCTTCGACTTCGCGTACACTAAGCTGGTGAGGCCCCGATGTCACGGGCTCGTCTCGGCTTCCGTCGTCGCTCCCGCGACGACGTCCGCCTCGACTTCGCGTACACTAAGCACAGTGGTTCACTTATGTTTCCCTTTCATATTAAAAGGTATATAAAAGGATGCATATCCCCCCCACCCTTAACCCTAAGATAGCTGGTGAGGCTCTGATGTCACGGGCTCGTCTCGGCGTCCGTCGTCGCTGCCGCGACGACGTCCGCCTCGACTTCGCGTACACTAAGCTGGTGAGGCTCTGATGTCACGGGCTCGTCTCGGCTTCCGTCGTCGCTGCCGCGACGACGTCCGCCTCGACTTCGGGTACACTAAGCACAGTGGTTCACTTCTGTTTCCCTTTCATTTTAAAAGGCATATAAAATGGTGCCTATCCCCCCCGACCCTAGACCCTAAGATAGCTGGTGAGGCTCTGATGTCACGGGCTCGTCTCGGCGTCCGTCGTCGCTCCCGCGACGACGTCCGCCTCGACTTCGCGTACACTAAGCTGGTGAGGCTCTGATGTCACGGGCTCGTCTCGGCTTCCGTCGTCGCTACCGCGATGACATCCGCCTCGACTTCGCGTACACTAAGCACAGTGGTTCACTTATGTTTCCCTTTCATTTTAAAAGGTATATAAAAGGGTGCCTATCCCCCCCCCACCCTAAACCCTAAGATAGCTGGTGAGGCTCTGATGTCACGGGCTCGTCTCGGCGTCCGTCGTCGCTGCCGCGACGATGTCCGCCTCGACTACGCGTACACTAAGCTGGTGAGGCTCTGATGTCACGGGCTCGTCTCGGCTTCCGTCGTCGCTCCCGCGACGACGTCCGCCTCGACTTCGCGTACACTAATCACAGTGGTTCACTTCTGTTTCCCTTTCATTTTAAAAAGTATATAAAAGGGTGCCTATCCCCCCCACCCTTAACCCTAAGATAGCTGGTGAGGCTCTGATGTCACGGGCTCGTCTCGGCTTCCGTCGTCGCTACCGCGACGATGTCCGCCTCGACTACGCGTACACTAAGCACAGTGGTTCAATTCTGTTTCCCTTTCATTTTAAAAGGTATATAAAAGGGTGCCTATCCCCCCCACCCTAAACCCTAAGATAGCTGGTGAGGCTCTGATCTCACGGGCTCGTCTCGGCGTCCGTCGTCGCTGCCGCGACGACGTCCGCCTCGACTTCGCGTACACTAAGCTGGTGAGGCTCTGATGTCACGGGCTCGTCTCGGCTTCCGTCGTCACTCCCGCGACGACGTCCGCCTCGACTTCGCGTACACTAAGCACAGTGGTTCACTTCTGTTTCCCTTTCATTTTAAAAGGTATATAAAAGGGTGCCTATCCCCCCCCACCCTTAACCCTAAGATAGCTGGTGAGGCTCTGATGTCACGGGCTCGTCTCGGCTTCCGTCGTCGCTACCGCGACGACGTCCGCCTCGACTTCGCGTACACTAAACACAGTGGTTCACTTCTGTTTCCCTTTCATTTTAAAAGGTATATAAAAGGGTGCCTATCCCCCCACCCTAAACCCTAAGATAGCTGGTGAGGCTCTGATGTCACGGGCTCGTCTCGGCGTCCGTCGTCGCTGCCGCGACGATGTCCGCCTCGACTACGCGTACACTAAGCTGGTGAGGCTCTGATGTCACGGGCTCGTCTCGGCATCCGTCGTCGCTCCCGCGACGACGTCCGCCTCGACTTCGCGTACACTAAGCACAGTGGTTCACTTCTGTTTCCCTTTCATTTTAAAAGGTATATAAAAGGGTGCCTATCCCCTCCACCCTTAACCCTAAGATAGCTGGTGAGGCTCTGATGTCACGGGCTCGTCTTGGCTTCCGTCGTCGCTACCGCGACGACGTCCGCCTCGACTACGCGTACACTAAGAACAGTGGTTCACTTCTGTTTCCCTTTCATTTTAAAAGGTATATAAAATGGTGCCTATCCCCCCCACCCTAAACCCTAAGATAGCTGGTGAGGCTCTGATGTCACGGGCTCGTCTCGGCATCCGTCGTCGTTGCCGCGACGAAGTCCGCCTCGACTTCGCGTACACTAAGCTGGTGAGGCCATGATGTCACGGGCTCGTGTCGGCTTCTGTCGTCGCTACCGCGACGACGTCCGCCTCGACTTCGCGTACACTAAACACAGTGGTTCACTTCTGTTTCCCTTTCATTTTAAAAGGTATATAAAAGGGTGCCTATCCCCCCACCCTAAACCCTAAGATAGCTGGTGAGGCTCTGATGTCACGGGCTCGTCTCGGCGTCCGTCGTCGCTGCCGCGACGACGTCCGCTTCGACTTCGCGTACACTAAGCTGGTGAGGCCCCGATGTCACGGGCTCGTCTCGGCTTCCGTCGTCGCTCCCGCGACGACGTCCGCCTCGACTTCGCGTACACTAAGCACAGTGGTTCACTTATGTTTCCCTTTCATATTAAAAGGTATATAAAAGGATGCATATCCCCCCCACCCTTAACCCTAAGATAGCTGGTGAGGCTCTGATGTCACGGGCTCGTCTCGGCGTCCGTCGTCGCTGCCGCGACGACGTCCGCCTCGACTTCGCGTACACTAAGCTGGTGAGGCTCTGATGTCACGGGCTCGTCTCGGCTTCCGTCGTCGCTGCCGCGACGACGTCCGCCTCGACTTCGGGTACACTAAGCACAGTGGTTCACTTCTGTTTCCCTTTCATTTTAAAAGGCATATAAAATGGTGCCTATCCCCCCCGACCCTAGACCCTAAGATAGCTGGTGAGGCTCTGATGTCACGGGCTCGTCTCGGCGTCCGTCGTCGCTCCCGCGACGACGTCCGCCTCGACTTCGCGTACACTAAGCTGGTGAGGCTCTGATGTCACGGGCTCGTCTCGGCTTCCGTCGTCGCTACCGCGATGACATCCGCCTCGACTTCGCGTACACTAAGCACAGTGGTTCACTTATGTTTCCCTTTCATTTTAAAAGGTATATAAAAGGGTGCCTATCCCCCCCCCACCCTAAACCCTAAGATAGCTGGTGAGGCTCTGATGTCACGGGCTCGTCTCGGCGTCCGTCGTCGCTGCCGCGACGATGTCCGCCTCGACTACGCGTACACTAAGCTGGTGAGGCTCTGATGTCACGGGCTCGTCTCGGCTTCCGTCGTCGCTCCCGCGACGACGTCCGCCTCGACTTCGCGTACACTAATCACAGTGGTTCACTTCTGTTTCCCTTTCATTTTAAAAAGTATATAAAAGGGTGCCTATCCCCCCCACCCTTAACCCTAAGATAGCTGGTGAGGCTCTGATGTCACGGGCTCGTCTCGGCTTCCGTCGTCGCTACCGCGACGATGTCCGCCTCGACTACGCGTACACTAAGCACAGTGGTTCAATTCTGTTTCCCTTTCATTTTAAAAGGTATATAAAAGGGTGCCTATCCCCCCCACCCTAAACCCTAAGATAGCTGGTGAGGCTCTGATCTCACGGGCTCGTCTCGGCGTCCGTCGTCGCTGCCGCGACGACGTCCGCCTCGACTTCGCGTACACTAAGCTGGTGAGGCTCTGATGTCACGGGCTCGTCTCGGCTTCCGTCGTCACTCCCGCGACGACGTCCGCCTCGACTTCGCGTACACTAAGCACAGTGGTTCACTTCTGTTTCCCTTTCATTTTAAAAGGTATATAAAAGGGTGCCTATCCCCCCCCACCCTTAACCCTAAGATAGCTGGTGAGGCTCTGATGTCACGGGCTCGTCTCGGCTTCCGTCGTCGCTACCGCGACGACGTCCGCCTCGACTTCGCGTACACTAAACACAGTGGTTCACTTCTGTTTCCCTTTCATTTTAAAAGGTATATAAAAGGGTGCCTATCCCCCCACCCTAAACCCTAAGATAGCTGGTGAGGCTCTGATGTCACGGGCTCGTCTCGGCGTCCGTCGTCGCTGCCGCGACGATGTCCGCCTCGACTACGCGTACACTAAGCTGGTGAGGCTCTGATGTCACGGGCTCGTCTCGGCATCCGTCGTCGCTCCCGCGACGACGTCCGCCTCGACTTCGCGTACACTAAGCACAGTGGTTCACTTCTGTTTCCCTTTCATTTTAAAAGGTATATAAAAGGGTGCCTATCCCCTCCACCCTTAACCCTAAGATAGCTGGTGAGGCTCTGATGTCACGGGCTCGTCTTGGCTTCCGTCGTCGCTACCGCGACGACGTCCGCCTCGACTACGCGTACACTAAGAACAGTGGTTCACTTCTGTTTCCCTTTCATTTTAAAAGGTATATAAAATGGTGCCTATCCCCCCCACCCTAAACCCTAAGATAGCTGGTGAGGCTCTGATGTCACGGGCTCGTCTCGGCATCCGTCGTCGTTGCCGCGACGAAGTCCGCCTCGACTTCGCGTACACTAAGCTGGTGAGGCTCTGATGTCACGGGCTCGTCCCGGCTTCCGTCGTCGCTACCGCGACGACGTCCGCCTCGACTTCGCGTACACTAAACACAGTGGTTCACTTCTGTTTCCCTTTCATTTTAAAAGGTATATAAAAGGGTGCATATCCCCCCCACCCTTAACCCTAAGATAGCTGGTGAGGCTCTGATGTCACGGGCTCGTCTCGGCGTCCGTCGTCGCTCCCGCGACGACGTCCGCCTCGACTTCGCGTACACTAAGCTGGTGAGGCTCTGATGTCACGGGCTCGTCTCGGCTTCTGTCGTCGCTACCGCGACGACGTCCGCCTCGACTTCGCGTACAGTAAGCACAGTGGTTCACTTATGTTTCCCTTTCATTTTAAAAGGTATATAAAAGGGTGCCTATCCCCCCCCCACCCTAAACCCTAAGATAGCTGGTGAGGCTCTGATGTCACGGGCTCGTCTCGGCGTCTGTCATCGCTGCCGCGACGATGTCCGCCTCGACTACACGTACACTAAGCTGGTGAGGCTCTGATGTCACGGGCTCGTCTCGGCTTCCGTCGTCGCTCCCGCGACGACGTCCGCCTCGACTTCGCGTACACTAAGCACAGTGGTTCACTTCTGTTTCCCTTTCATTTTAAAAGGTATATAAAAGGGTGCATATCCCCACCACCCTTAACCCTAAGATAGCTGGTGAGGCTTTGATGTCACGGGCTCGTCTCGGCGTCCGTCGTCGCTGCCGCGACGACGTCCGCCTCGACTTCGCGTACACTAAGCTGGTGAGGCTTAAAAACAATAGGTGATACATGAAATATTTTGATCAAAATAATAGGTCTGCCACGACGACGTCCGCCTCGACTTCGCGTACACTAAGCACAGTGGTTCACTTCTGTTTCCCTTTCATTTTAAAAAGTATATAAAAGCGTGCCTATCCCCCCCACCCTTAACCCTAAGATAGCTGGTGAGGCTCTGATGTCACGGGCTCGTCTCGGCTTCCGTCGTCGCTACCGCGACGATGTCCGCCTCGACTACGCGTACACTAAGCACAGTGGTTCAATTCTGTTTCCCTTTCATTTTAAAAGGTATATAAAAGGGTGCCTATCCCCCCCACCCTAAACCCTAAGATAGCTGGTGAGGCTCTGATGTCACGGGCTCGTCTCGGCGTCCGTCGTCGCTGCCACGACGACGTCCGCCTCGACTTCGCGTACACTAAGCTGGTGAGGCTCTGATGTCACGGGCTCGTCTCGGCTTCCGTCGTCACTCCCGCGACGACGTCCGCCTCGACTTCGCGTACACTAAGCACAGTGGTTCACTTCTGTTTCCCTTTCATTTTAAAAGGTATATAAAAGGGTGCCTATCCCCCCCCACCCTTAACCCTAAGATAGCTGGTGAGGCTCTGATGTCACGGGCTCGTCTCGGCTTCCGTCGTCGCTACCGCGACGACGTCCGCCTCGACTTCGCGTACACTAAACACAGTGGTTCACTTCTGTTTCCCTTTCATTTTAAAAGGTATATAAAAGGGTGCCTATCCCCCCCACCCTAAACCCTAAGATAGCTGGTGAGGCTCTGATGTCACGGGCTCGTCTCGGCGTCCGTCGTCGCTGCCGCGACGATGTCCGCCTCGACTACGCGTACACTAAGCTGGTGAGGCTCTGATCTCACGGGCTCGTCTCGGCATCCGTCGTCGCTCCCGCGACGACGTCCGCCTCGACTTCGCGTACACTAAGCACAGTGGTTCACTTCTGTTTCCCTTTCATTTTAAAAGGTATATAAAAGGGTGCCTATCCCCTCCACCCTTAACCCTAAGATAGCTGGTGAGGCTCTGATGTCACGGGCTCGTCTTGGCTTCCGTCGTCGCTACCGCGACGACGTCCGCCTCGACTACGCGTACACTAAGAACAGTGGTTCACTTCTGTTTCCCTTTCATTTTAAAAGGTATATAAAATGGTGCCTATCCCCCCCACCCTAAACCCTAAGATAGCTGGTGAGGCTCTGATGTCACGGGCTCGTCTCGGCATCCGTCGTCGTTGCCGCGACGAAGTCCGCCTCGACTTCGCGTACACTAAGCTGGTGAGGCTCTGATGTCACGGGCTCGTCCCGGCTTCCGTCGTCGCTACCGCGACGACGTCCGCCTCGACTTCGCGTACACTAAACACAGTGGTTCACTTCTGTTTCCCTTTCATTTTAAAAGGTATATAAAAGGGTGCATATCCCCCCCACCCTTAACCCTAAGATAGCTGGTGAGGCTCTGATGTCACGGGCTCGTCTCGGCGTCCGTCGTCGCTCCCGCGACGACGTCCGCCTCGACTTCGCGTACACTAAGCTGGTGAGGCTCTGATGTCACGGGCTCGTCTCGGCTTCTGTCGTCGCTACCGCGACGACGTCCGCCTCGACTTCGCGTACACTAAGCACAGTGGTTCACTTATGTTTCCCTTTCATTTTAAAAGGTATATAAAAGGGTGCCTATCCCCCCCCCACCCTAAACCCTAAGATAGCTGGTGAGGCTCTGATGTCACGGGCTCGTCTCGGCGTCTGTCATCGCTGCCGCGACGATGTCCGCCTCGACTACACGTACACTAAGCTGGTGAGGCTCTGATGTCACGGGCTCGTCTCGGCTTCCGTCGTCGCTCCCGCGACGACGTCCGCCTCGACTTCGCGTACACTAAGCACAGTGGTTCACTTCTGTTTCCCTTTCATTTTAAAAGGTATATAAAAGGGTGCATATCCCCACCACCCTTAACCCTAAGATAGCTGGTGAGGCTCTGATGTCACGGGCTCGTCTCGGCGTCCGTCGTCGCTGCCGCGACGACGTCCGCCTCGACTTCGCGTACACTAAGCTGGTGAGGCTTAAAAACAATAGGTGATACATGAAATATTTTGATCAAAATAATAGGTCTGCCACGACGACGTCCGCCTCGACTTCGCGTACACTAAGCACAGTGGTTCACTTCTGTTTCCCTTTCATTTTAAAAGGTATATAAAAGGGTTCCTATCCCCCCCACCCCAAACCCTAAGATAGCTGGTGAGGCTCTGATGTCACGGGCTCGTCTCGGCTTCCGTCGTCGCTACCGCGACGATGTCCGCCTCGACTACGCGTACACTAAGCACAGTGGTTCAATTCTGTTTCCCTTTCATTTTAAAAGGTATATAAAAGGGTGCCTATCCCCCCCCACCCTAAACCCTAAGATAGCTGGTGAGGCTCTGATGTCACGGGCTCGTCTCGGCGTCCGTCGTCGTTGCCGCGACGACGTCCGCCTCGACTTCGCGTACACTAAGCTGGTGAGGCTCTGATGTCACGGACTCGTCTCGGCTTCCGTCGTCGCTACCGCGACGACGTCCGCCTCGACTTCGCGTACACTAAACACAGTGGTTCACTTCTGTTTCCCTTTCATTTTAAAAGGTATATAAGAGGGTGCCTATCCCCCCCACCCTAAACCCTAAGATAGCTGGTGAGGCTCTGATGTCACGGGCTCGTCTCGGCGTCCGTCGTCGCTGCCGCGACGACGTCCGCCTCGACTTCGCGTACACTAAGCTGGCGAGGCTCTGATGTCACGGGCTCGTCTCGGCTTCCGTCGTCGCTCCCGCGACGACGTCCGCCTCGACTTCGCGTACACTAAGCACAGTGGTTCACTTCTGTTTCCCTTTCATTTTAAAAAGAAATATAAAAGGGTGCCTATCCCCTCCACCCTTAACCCTAAGATAGCTGGTGAGGCTCTGATGTCATGGGCTCGTCTCGGCTTCCGTCGTCGCTACCGCGACGACGTCCGCCTCGACTTCGCGTACACTAAACACAGTGGTTCACTTCTGTTTCCCTTTCATTTTAAAAGGTATATAAAAGGGTGCCTATCCCCCCCACCCTAAACCCTAAGATAGCTGGTGAGGCTCTGATGTCACGGGCTCGTCTCGGCGTCCGTCGTCGTTGCCGCGACGATGTCCGCCTCGACTACGCGTACACTAAGCTGGTGAGGCTCTGATGTCACGGGCTCGTCTCGGCTTCCGTCGTCGCTCCCGCGACGACGTCCGCCTCGACTTCGCGTACACTAAGCACAGTGGTTCACTTCTGTTTCCCTTTCATTTTAAAAGGTATATAAAAGGGTGCCTATCCCCTCCACCCTTAACCCTAAGATAGCTGGTGAGGCTCTGATGTCACGGGCTCATCTTGGCTTCCGTCGTCGCTACCGCGACGACGTCCGCCTCGACTACGCGTACACTAAGCACAGTGGTTCACTTCTGTTTCCCTTTCATTTTAAAAGGTATATAAAAGGGTGCCTATCCCCACCACCCTTAACCCTAAGATAGCTGGTGAGGCTCTGATGTCACGGGCTCGTCTCGGCGTCCGTCGTCGCTGCCGCGACGACGTCCGCCTCGACTTCGCGTACACTAAGCTGGTGAGGCTTAAAAACAATAGGTGATACATGAAATATTTTGATCAAAATAATAGGTCTGCCACGACGACGTCCGCCTCGACTTCGCGTACACTAAGCACAGTGGTTCACTTCTGTTTCCCTTTCATTTTAAAAGGTATATAAAAGGGTTCCTATCCCCCCCACCCCAAACCCTAAGATAGCTGGTGAGGCTCTGATGTCACGGGCTCGTCTCGGCTTCCGTCGTCGCTACCGCGACGATGTCCGCCTCGACTACGCGTACACTAAGCACAGTGGTTCAATTCTGTTTCCCTTTCATTTTAAAAGGTATATAAAAGGGTGCCTATCCCCCCCCACCCTAAACCCTAAGATAGCTGGTGAGGCTCTGATGTCACGGGCTCGTCTCGGCGTCCGTCGTCGTTGCCGCGACGACGTCCGCCTCGACTTCGCGTACACTAAGCTGGTGAGGCTCTGATGTCACGGACTCGTCTCGGCTTCCGTCGTCGCTACCGCGACGACGTCCGCCTCGACTTCGCGTACACTAAACACAGTGGTTCACTTCTGTTTCCCTTTCATTTTAAAAGGTATATAAGAGGGTGCCTATCCCCCCCACCCTAAACCCTAAGATAGCTGGTGAGGCTCTGATGTCACGGGCTCGTCTCGGCGTCCGTCGTCGCTGCCGCGACGACGTCCGCCTCGACTTCGCGTACACTAAGCTGGCGAGGCTCTGATGTCACGGGCTCGTCTCGGCTTCCGTCGTCGCTCCCGCGACGACGTCCGCCTCGACTTCGCGTACACTAAGCACAGTGGTTCACTTCTGTTTCCCTTTCATTTTAAAAAGAAATATAAAAGGGTGCCTATCCCCCCCACCCTTAACCCTAAGATAGCTGGTGAGGCTCTGATGTCATGGGCTCGTCTCGGCTTCCGTCGTCGCTACCGCGACGACGTCCGCCTCGACTTCGCGTACACTAAACACAGTGGTTCACTTCTGTTTCCCTTTCATTTTAAAAGGTCTATAAAAGGGTGCCTATCCCCCCCACCCTAAACCCTAAGATAGCTGGTGAGGCTCTGATGTCACGGGCTCGTCTCGGCGTCCGTCGTCGTTGCCGCGACGATGTCCGCCTCGACTACGCGTACACTAAGCTGGTGAGGCTCTGATGTCACGGGCTCGTCTCGGCTTCCGTCGTCGCTCCCGCGACGACGTCCGCCTCGACTTCGCGTACACTAAGCACAGTGGTTCACTTCTGTTTCCCTTTCATTTTAAAAGGTATATAAAAGGGTGCCTATCCCCTCCACCCTTAACCCTAAGATAGCTGGTGAGGCTCTGATGTCACGGGCTCATCTTGGCTTCCGTCGTCGCTACCGCGACGACGTCCGCCTCGACTACGCGTACACTAAGCACAGTGGTTCACTTCTGTTTCCCTTTCATTTTAAAAGGTATATAAAAGGGTGCCTATCCCCCCCACCCTAAACCCTAAGATAGCTGGTGAGGCTCTGATGTCACGGGCTCGTCTCGGCATCCGTCGTCGTTGCCGCGACGAAGTCCGCCTCGACTTCGCGTACACTAAGCTGGTGAGGCTCTGATGTCACGGGCTCGTCTCGGCTTCCGTCGTCGCTACCGCGACGACGTCCACCTCGACTTCGCGTACACTAAACACAGTGGTTCACTTCTGTTTCCCTTTCATTTTAAAAGGTATATAAAAGGGTGCCTATCCCCCCCCACCCTTAACCCTAAGATAGCTGGTGAGGCTCTGATGTCACGGGCTCGTCTCGGCGTCCGTCGTCGCTGCCGCGACGACGTCCGCTTCGACTTCGCGTACACTAAGCTGGTGAGGCTCTGATGTCACGGGCTCGTCTCGGCTTCCGTCGTCGCTCCCGCGACGACGTCCGCCTCGACTTCGCGTACACTAAGCACTGTGGTTCACTTATGTTTCCCTTTCATATTAAAAGGTATATAAAAGGATGCATATCCCCCCCACCCTTACCCTAAGATAGCTGGTGAGGCTCTGATGTCACGGGCTCGTCTCGGCGTCCGTCGTCGCTGCCGCGACGACGTCCGCCTCGACTTCGCGTACACTAAGCTGGTGAGGCTCTGATGTCACGGGCTCGTCTCGGCTTCCGTCGTCGCTGCCGCGACGACGTCCGCCTCGACTTCGCGTACACTAAGCACAGTGGTTCACTTCTGTTTCCCTTTCATTTTAAAAGGCATATAAAATGGTGCCTATCCCCCCGACCCTAGACCCTAAGATAGCTGGTGAGGCTCTGATGTCACGGGCTCGTCTCGGCGTCCGTCGTCGCTCCCGCGACGACGTCCGCCTCGACTTCGCGTACACTAAGCTGGTGAGGCTCTGATGTCACGGGCTCGTCTCGGCTTCCGTCGTCGCTACCGCGACGTCATCCGCCTCGACTTCGCGTACACTAAGCACAGTGGTTCACTTATGTTTCCCTTTCATTTTAAAAGGTATATAAAAGGGTGCCTATCCCCCCCCCACCCTAAACCTTAAGATAGCTGGTGAGGCTCTGATGTCACGGGCTCGTCTCGGCGTCCGTCGTCGCTGCCGCGACGATGTCCGCCTCGACTACGCGTACACTAAGCTGGTGAGGCTCTGATGTCACGGGCTCGTCTCGGCTTCCGTCGTCGCTCCCGCGACGACGTCCGCCTCGACTTCGCGTACACTAAGCACAGTGGTTCACTTCTGTTTCCCTTTCATTTTAAAAGGTATATAAAAGGGTGCCTATCACCCCCACCCTTAACCCTAAGATAGCTGGTGAGGCTCTGATGTCACGGGCTCGTCTCGGCTTCCGTCGTCGCTACCGCGACGATGTACGCCTCGACTACGCGTACACTAAGCACAGTGGTTCAATTCTGTTTCCCTTTCATTTTAAAAGGTATATAAAAGGGTGCCTATCCCCCCCCACCCTAAACCCTAAGATAGCTGGTGAAGCTCTGATGTCACGGGCTCGTCTCGGCGTCCGTCGTCGTTGCCGCGACGACGTCCGCCTCGACTTCGCGTACACTAAGCTGGTGAGGCTCTGATGTCACGGGCTCGTCTCGGCTTCCGTCGTCGCTACCGCGACGACGTCCGCCTCGACTTCGCGTACACTAAACAAAGTGGTTCAGTTCTGTTTCCCTTTCATTTTAAAAGGTATATAAAAGGGTGCATATCCCCCCCACCCTAAACCCTAAGATAGCTCGTGAGGCTCTGATGTCACGCGTTCGTCTCGGCGTCCGTCGTCGCTGCCGCGACGACGTCCGCCTCGACTTCGCGTACACTAAGCTGGTGAGGCTTTGATGTCACGGGCTCGTCTCGGCTTCCGTCGTCGCTCCCGCGACGACGTCCGCCTCGACTTCGCGTACACTAAGCACAGTGGTTCACTTCTGTTTCCCTTTCATTTTAAAAGGTATATAAAAGGGTTCCTATCCCCCCCACCCCAAACCCTAAGATAGCTGGTGAGGCTCTGATGTCACGGGCTCGTGTCGGCGTCCGTCGTCGCTGCCGCGACGACGTCCGCCTCGACTTCGCGTACACTAAGCTGGTGAGGCTCTGATATCACGGGCTCGTCTCGGCTTCCGTCGTCGCTGCCGCGACGACGTCCGCCTCGACTTCGCGTACACTAAGCACAGTGGTTCACTTCTGTTTCCCTTTCATTTTAAAAGGTATATAAAAGGGTGCCTATCCCCCCGACCCTAAACCCTAAGATAGCTGGTGAGGCTCTGATGTCACGGGCTCGTCTCGGCGTCCGTCGTCGCTCCCGCAACGACGTCCGCCTCGACTTCGCGTACACTAAGCTGGTGAGGCTCTGATGTCACGGGCTCGTCTCGGCTTCCGTCGTCGCTACCGCGACGACGTCCGCCTCGACTTCGCGTACACTAAGCACAGTGGTTCACTTCTGTTTCCCTTTCATTTTAAAAGGTATATAAAAGGGTGCCTATCCCCCCCACCCTAAACCCTAAGATAGCTGGTGAGGCTCTGATGTCACGGGCTCGTCTCGGCGTCCGTCGTCGCTGCCGCGACGATGTCCGCCTCGACTACGCGTACACTAAGCTGGTGAGGCTCTGATGTCACGGGCTCGTCTCGGCTTCCGTCGTCGCTCCCGCGACGACGTCCGCCTCGACTTCGCGTACACTAAGCACAGTGGTTCACTTCTGTTTCCCTTACATTTTAAAAGGTATATAAAAGGGTGCCTATCCCGCCCACCCTTAACCCTAAGATAGCTGGTGAGTCTCTGATGTCACGGGCTCGTCTCGGCTTCCGTCGTCGCTACCGCGACGATGTACGCCTCGACTACGCGTACACTAAGCACAGTGGTTCAATTCTGTTTCCCTTTCATTTTAAAAGGTATATAAAAGGGTGCCTATCCCCCCCCCACCCTAAACCCTAAGATAGCTGGTGAGGCTCTGATGTCACGGGCTCGTCTCGGCGTCCGTCGTCGTTGCCGCGACGACGTCCGCCTCGACTTCGCGTACACTAAGCTGGTGAGGCTCTGATGTCACGGGCTCGTCTCGGCATCCGTCGTCGCTACCGCGACGACGTCCGCCTCGACTTCGCGTACACTAAACACAGTTGTTCACTTCTGTTTCCCTTTCATTTTAAAAGGTATATAAAAGGGTGCCTATCCCCCCCACCCTAAACCCTAAGATAGCTGGTGAGGCTCTGATGTCACGGGCTCGTCTCGGCGTCCGTCGTCGCTGCCGCGACGTTGTCCGCCTCGACTTCGCGTACACTAAGCTGGTGAGGCTCTGATGTCACGGGCTCGTCTCGGCTTCCGTCGTCGCTCCCGCGACGACGTCCGCCTCGACTTCGCGTACACTAAGCACAGTGGTTCACTTCTGTTTCCCTTTCATTTTAAAAGGTGTATAAAAGGGTGCCTATCCCCCCCCACCCTTAACCCTAAGATAGCTGGTGAGGCTCTGATGTCACGGGCTCGTCTCGGCTTCCGTCGTCGCTACCGCGACGACGTTCGCCTCGACTTCGCGTACACTAAGCACAGTGGTTCACTTATGTTTCCCTTTCATTTTAAAAGGTATATAAAAGGGTGCCTATCCCCCCCACCCTAAACCCTAAGATAGCTGGTGAGGCTCTGATGTCACGGGCTCGTCTCGGCATCCGTCGTCGTTGCCGCGACGAAGTCCGCCTCGACTTCGCGTACACTAAGCTGGTGAGGCTCTGATGTCACTGGCTCGTCTCGGCTTTCGTCGTCGCTACCGCGACGACGTCCGCCTCGACTTCGCGTACACTAAGCACAGTGGTTCACTTCTGTTTCCCTTTCATTTTAAAAGGTATATAAAAGGGTTCCTATCCCCCCCACCCCAAACCCTAAGATAGCTGGTGAGGCTCTGATGTCACGGGCTCGTCTCGGCGTCCGTCGTCGCTGCCGCGACGACGTCCGCCTCGACTTCGCGTACACTAAGCTGGTGAGGCTCTGATGTCACGGGCTCGTCTCGGCTTCCGTCGTCGCTGCCGCGACGACGTCCGCCTCGACTTCGCGTACACTAAGCTGGTGAGGCTCTGATGTCACGGGCTCGTCTCGGCTTCCGTCGTCGCTGCCGCGACGACGTCCGCCTCGACTTCGCGTACACTAAGCAAAGTGGTTCACTTCTGTTTCCCTTTCATTTTAAAAGGTATATAAAAGGGTGCCTATCCCCCTCGACCCTAAACCCTAAGATAGCTGGTGAGGCTCTGATGTCACGGGCTCGTCTCGGCGTCCGTCGTCGCTCCCGCGACGACGTCCGCCTCGACTTCGCGTACACTAAGCTGGTGAGGCTCTGATGTCACGGGCTAGTCTCGGCTTCCGTTGTCGCTACCGCGACGACGTCCGCCTCGACTTCGCGTACACTAAGCACAGTGGTTCACTTCTGTTTCCCTTTCATTTTAAAAGGTATATAAAAGGGTGCCTATCCCCCCCCACCCTAAACCCTAAGATAGCTGGTGAGGCTCTGATGTCAGGGGCTCGTCTCGGCGTCCGTCCTCGCTCCCGCGACGACGTCCGCCTCGACTTCGCGTACACTAAGCTGGTGAGGCTCTGATGTCACGGGCTCGTCTCGGCTTCCGTCATCGCTGCCGCGACGACGTCCGCCTCGACTTCGCGTACACTAAGCACAGTGGTTCACTTCTGTTTCCCTTTCATTTTAAAAGGTATATAAAAGGGTGCCTATCCCCCCGACCCTAAACCCTAAGATAGCTGGTGAGGCTCTGATGTCACGGGCTCGTCTCGGCGTCCGTCGTCGCTCCCGCGACGACGTCCGCCTCGACTTCGCGTACACTAAGCTGGTGAGGCTCTGATGTCACGGGCTCGTCTCGGCTTCCGTCGTCGCTACCGCAACGACGTCCGCCTCGACTTCGCGTACACTAAGCACAGTGGTTCACTTCTGTTTCCCTTTCATTTTAAAAGGTATATAAAAGGGTGCATATCCCCACCCACCCTAAACCCTAAGATAGCTGGTGAGGCTCTGATGTCACGGGCTCGTCTCGGCGTCCGTCGTCGCTGCCGCGACGATGTCCGCCTCGACTACGCGTACACTAAGCTGGTGAGGCTCTGATGTCACGGGCTCGTCTCGGCTTCCGTCGTCGCTCCCGCGACGACGTCCGCCTCGACTTCGCGTACACTAAGCACAGTGGTTCACTTCTGTTTCCCTTTCATTTTAAAAGGTATATAAAAGGGTGCCTATCCTCCCCACCCTTAACCCTAAGATAGCTGGTGAGGCTCTGATGTCACGGGCTCGTCTCGGCTTCCGTCGTCGCTACCGCGACGATGTACGCCTCGACTTCGCGTACACTAAGCACAGTGGTTCAATTCTGTTTCCCTTTCATTTTAAAAGGTATATAAAAGGGTGCCTATCCCCCCCCACCCTAAACCCTAAGATAGCTGGTGAGGCTCTGATGTCACGGGCTCGTCTCGGCGTCCGTCGTCGTTGCCGCGACGACGTCCGCCTCGACTTCGCGTACACTAAGCTGGTGAGGCTCTGGTGTCACGGGCTCCTCTCGGCTTCCGTCGTCGCTACCGCGACGACGTCAGCCTCGACTTCGCGTACACTAAACGTAGTGGTTCACTTCTGTTTCCCTTTCATTTTAAAAGGTATATAAAAGGGTGCCTATCCCCCCCACCCTAAACCCTAATATAGCTGGTGAGGCTCTGATGTCACGGGCTCGTCTCGGCGTCCGTCGTCGCTGCCGCGACGACGTCCGCCTCGACTTCGCGTACACTAAGCTGGTGAGGCTCTGATGTCACGGGCTCGTCTCGGCTTCCGTCGTCGCTCCCGCGACGACGTCCGCCTCGACTTCGCGTACACTAAGCACAGTGATTCACTTATGTTTCCCTTTCATTTTAAAAGGTATATAAAAGGGTGCCTATCCCCCCCCACCCTTAACCCTAAGATAGCTGGTGAGGCTCTGATGTCACGGGCTCGTCTCGGCTTCCGTCGTCGCTACCGCGACGACGTTCGCCTCGACTACGCGTACACTAAGCAAAGTGGTTCACTTCTGTTTCCCTTTCATTTTAAAAGGTATATAAAAGGGTGCCTATCCCCCCCGACCCTAAACCCTAAGATAGCTGGTGAGGCTCTGATGTCACGGGTTCGTCTCGGCGTCCGTCGTCGATCCCGCGACGACGTCCGCCTCGACTTCGCATACACTAAGCTGGTGAGGCTCTGATGTCACGGGCTCGTCTCGGCTTCCGTCGTCGCTACCGCGACGACGTCCGCCTCGACTTCGCGTACACTAAGCACAGTGGTTCACTTCTGTTTCCCTTTCATTTTAAAAGGTATATAAAAGGGTGCCTATCCCCCCCACCCTAAACCCTAAGATAGCTGGTGAGGCTCTGGTGTCACGGGCTCGTCTCGGCGTCCGTCCTCGTTCCCGCGACGACGTCCGCCTCGACTTCGCGTACACTAAGCTGGTGAGGCTCTGATGTCACGGGCTCGTCTCGGCTTCCGTCGTCGCTACCGCGACGACGTCCGCCTCGACTTCGCGTACACTAAACACAGTGGTTCACTTCTGTTTCCCTTTCATTTTAAAAGGTATATAAAAGGGTGCATATCCCCCCCACCCTAAACCCTAAGATAGCTGGTGAGGCTCTGACGTCACGAGATCGTCTCGGCGTCCGTCGTCGCTGCCGCGACGATGTCCGCCTCGACTACGCGTACACTAAGCTGGTGAGGCTCTGATGTCACTGGCTCGTCTCGGCTTTCGTCGTCGCTACCGCGACGACGTCCGCCTCGACTTCGCATACACTAAGCACAGTGGTTCACTTCTGTTTCCCTTTCATTTTAAAAGGTATATAAAAGGGTTCCTATCCCCCCCACCCCAAACCCTAAGATAGCTGGTGAGGCTCTGATGTCACGGGCTCGTCTCGGCGTCCGTCGTCGCTGCCGCGACGACGTCCGCCTCGACTACGCGTACACTAAGCTGGTGAGGCTCTGATGTCACGGGCTCGTCTCGGCTTCCGTCGTCGCTCCCGCGACGACGTCCGCCTCGACTTCGCGTACACTAAGCACAGTGGTTCACTTCTGTTTCCCTTTCATTTTAAAAGGTATATAAAAGGGTGCATATCCCCCCCACCCTTAACCCTAAGATAGCTGGTGAGGCTCTGATGTCACGGGCTCGTCTCGGCGTCCGTCGTCGCTGCCGCGACGACGTCCGCCTCGACTTCGCGTACACTAAGCTGTTGAGGCTTAAAAACAATAGGTGATACATGAAATATTTTGATCAAAATAATAGGTCTGCCACGACGACGTCCGCCTCGACTTCGCGTACACTAAGCACAGTGGTTCACTTCTGTTTCCCTTTCATTTTAAAAGGTATATAAAAGGGTTCCTATCCCCCCCACCCCAAACCCTAAGATAGCTGGTGAGGCTCTGATGTCACGGGCTCGTCTCGGCGTCCGTCGTCGCTGCCCGCCTCGACTTCGCGTACACTAAGCTGGTGAGGCTCTGATGTCACGGGCTCGTCTCGGCTTCCGTCGTCGCTGCCGCGACGACGTCTGCCTCGACTTCGCGTACACTAAGCACAGTGGTTCACTTCTGTTTCCCTTTCATTTTAAAAGGTATATAAAAGGGTGCCTATCCCCCCCGACCCTAAACCCTAAGATAGCTGGTGAGGCTCTGATGTCACGGGCTCGTCTCGGCGTCCGTCGTCGCTGCCGCGACGACGTCCGCCTCGACTTCGCGTACACTAAGCTGGTGAGGCTCTGATGTCACGGGCTCGTCTCGTCTTCCGTGTCGCTACCGCGACGACGTCCGCCTCGACTTCGCGTACACTAAGCACAGTCGTTCACTTATGTTTCCCTTTCATTTTAAAAGGTATATAAAAGGGTGGCTATCCCCCCCACCCTAAACCCTAAGATAGCTGGTGAGGCTCTGATGTCACGGGCTCGTCTCGGCGTCCGTCGTCGCTGCCGCGACGATGTCCGCCTCGACTACGCGTACACTACGCTGGTGAGGCTCTGATGTCACGGGCTCGTCTCGGCTTCCGTCGTCGCTCCCGCGACGACGTCCGCCTCGACTTCGCGTACACTAAGCACAGTGGTTCACTTCTGTTTCCCTTTCATTTTAAAAGGTATATAAAAGGGTGCCTATCCCCTCCACCCTTAACCCTAAGATAGCTGGTGAGGCTCTGATGTCACGGGCTCGTCTTGGCTTCCGTCGTCGCTACCGCGTAGACGTCCGCCTCGACTACGCGTACACTAAGCACAGTGGTTCACTTCTGTATCCCTTTCATTTTAAAAGGTATATAAAAGGGTGCCTATCCCCCCCACCCTAAACCCTAAGATAGCTGGTGAGGCTCTCATGTCACGGGCTCGTCTCGGCGTCCGTCGTCGTTGCCGCGACGAAGTCCGCCTCGACTTCGCGTACACTAAGCTGGTGAGGCTCTGATGTCACGGGCTCGTCTCGGCTTCCGTCGTCGCTACCGTGACGACGTCCGCCTCGACTTCGCGTACACTAAACACAGTGGTTCACTTCTGTTTCCCTTTCATTTTAAAAGGTATATAAAAGGGTGCCTATCCCCCCCACCCTAAACCCTAAGATAGCTGGTGAGGCTCTGATGTCACGGGCTCGTCTCGGCGTCCGTCGTCGCTGCCGCGACGACGTCCGCTTCGACTTCGCGTACACTAGGCTGGTGAGGCTCTGATGTCACGGGCTCGTCTCGGCTTCCGTCGTCGCTCCCGCGACGACGTCCGCCTCGACTTCGCGTACACTAAGCACAGTGGTTCACTTATGTTTCCCTTTCATATTAAAAGGTATATAAAAGGATGCATATCCCCCCCACCCTTAACCCTAAGATAGCTGGTGAGGCTCTGATGTCACGGGCTCGTCTCGGCGTCCGGCGTCGCTGCCGCGACGACGTCCGCCTCGACTTCGCGTACACTAAGCTGGTGAGGCTCTGATGTCACGGGCTCGTCTCGGCTTCCGTCGTCGCTGCCGCGACGACGTCCACCTCGACTTCGCGTACACTAAGCACAGTGGTTCACTTCTGTTTCCCTTTCATTTTAAAAGGTATATAAAATGGTGCCTATCCCCCCCGACCCTAGACCCTAAGATAGCTGGTGAGGCTCTGATGTCACGGGCTCGTCTCGGCGTCCGTCGTCGCTCCCGCGACGACGTCCGCCTCGACTTCGCGTACACTAAGCTGGTGAGGCTCTGATATCACGGGCTCGTCTCGGCTTCCGTCGTCGCTACCGCGACGACATCCGCCTCGACTTCGCGTACACTAAGCACAGTGGTTCACTTATGTTTCCCTTTCATTTTAAAAGGTATATAAAAGGGTGCCTATCCCCCCCCACCCTAAACCCTAAGATAGCTGGTGAGGCTCTGATGTCACGGGCTCGTCTCGGCGTCCGTCGTCGCTGCCGCGACGATGTCCGCCTCGACTACGCGTACACTAAGCTGGTGAGGCTCTGATGTCACGGGCTCGTCTCGGCTTTCGTCGTCGCTCCCGCGACGACGTCCGCCTCGACTTCGCGTACACTAAGCACAGTGGTTCACTTCTATTTCCCTTTCATTTTAAAAGGTATATAAAAGGGTTCCTATCCCCCCCACCCTTAACCCTAAGATAGCTCGTGAGGCTCTGATGTCACGGGCTCGTCTCGGCTTCCGTCGTCGCTACCGCGACGATGTCCGCCTCGACTACGCGTACACTAAGCACAGTGGTTCAATTCTGTTTCCCTTTCATTTTAAAAGGTATATAAAAGGGTGCCTATCCCCCCCCCACCCTAAACCCTAAGATAGCTGGTGAGGCTCTGATGTCACGGGCTCGTCTCGGCGTCCGTCGTCGTTGCCGCGACGACGTCCGCCTCGACTTCGCGTACACTAAGGTGGTGAGGCTCTCATGTCACGGGCTCGTCTCGGCTTCCGTCGTCGCTACCGCGACGACGTCCGCCTCGACTTCGCGTACACTAAACACAGTGGTTCACTTCTGTTTCCCTTTCATTTTAAAAGGTATATAAAAGGGTGCCTATCCCCCCACCCTAAACCCTAAGATAGCTGGTGAGGCTCTGATGTCACGGGCTCGTCTCGGCGTCCGTCGTCGCTGCCGCGACGACGTCCGCCTCGACTTCGCGTACACTAAGCTGGTGAGGCTCTGATGTCACGGGCTCGTCTCGGCTTCCGTGGTCGCTCCCGCGACGACGTCCGCCTCGACTTCGCGTACACTAAGCTGGTGAGGCTCTGATGTCACGGGCTCGTCTCGGCTTCCGTCGTCGCTGCCGCGACGACGTCCACCTCGACTTCGCGTACACTAAGCACAGTGGTTCACTTCTGTTTCCCTTTCATTTTAAAAGGTATATAAAATGGTGCCTATCCCCCCCGACCCTAGACCCTAAGATAGCTGGTGAGGCTCTGATGTCACGGGCTCGTCTCGGCGTCCGTCGTCGCTCCCGCGACGACGTCCGCCTCGACTTCGCGTACACTAAGCTGGTGAGGCTCTGATGTCACGGGCTCGTCTCGGCTTCCGTCGTCGCTACCGCGACGACATCCGCCTCGACTTCGCGTACACTAAGCACAGTGGTTCACTTATGTTTCCCTTTCATTTTAAAAGGTATATAAAAGGGTGCCTATCCCCCCCACCCTAAACCCTAAGATAGCTGGTGAGGCTTTGATGTCACGGGCTCGTCTCGGCGTCCGTCGTCGCTGCCGCGACGATGTCCGCCTCGACTACGCGTACACTAAGCTGGTGAGGCTCTGATGTCACGGGCTCGTCTCGGCTTTCGTCGTCGCTCCCGCGACGACGTCCGCCTCGACTTCGCGTACACTAAGCACAGTGGTTCACTTCTGTTTCCCTTTCATTTTAAAAGGTATATAAAAGGGTTCCTATCCCCCCCACCCTTAACCCTAAGATAGCTCGTGAGGCTCTGATGTCACGGGCTCGTCTCGGCTTCCGTCGTCGCTACCGCGACGATGTCCGCCTCGACTACGCGTACACTAAGCACAGTGGTTCAATTCTGTTTCCCTTTCATTTTAAAAGGTATATAAAAGGGTGCCTATCCCCCCCACCCTAAACCCTAAGATAGCTGGTGAGGCTCTGATGTCACGGGCTCGTCTCGGCGTCCGTCGTCGCTGCCGCGACGACGTCCGCCTCGACTTCGCGTACACTAAGGTGGTGAGGCTCTCATGTCACGGGCTCGTCTCGGCTTCCGTCGTCGCTACCGCGACGACGTCCGCCTCGACTTCGCGTACACTAAGCACAGTGGTTCACTTCTGTTTCCCTTTCATTTTAAAAGGTATATAAAAGGGTGCCTATCCCCCCGACCCTAAACCCTAAGATAGCTGGTGAGGCTCTGATGTCACGGGCTCGTCTCGGCGTCCGTCGTTGCTCCCGCGACGATGTCCGCCTCGACTTCGCGTACACTAAGCTGGTGAGGCTCTGATGTCACGGGCTCGTCTCGGCTTCCGTCGTCGCTACCGCGACGACATCCGCCTCGACTTCGCGTACACTAAGCACAGTGGTTCACTTATGTTTCCCTTTCATTTTAAAAGGTATATAAAAGGGTGCCTCTCCCCCCCCCCACCCTAAACCCTAAGATAGCTGGTGAGGCTCTGATGTCACGGGCTCGTCTCGGCGTCCGTCGTCGCTGCCGCGACGATGTCCGCCTCGACTACGCGTACACTAAGCTGGTGAGGCTCTGATGTCACGGGCTCGTCTCGGCTTCCGTCGTCGCTCCCGCGACGACGTCCGCCTCGACTTCGCGTACACTAAGCACAGTGGTTCACTTCTGTTTCCCTTTCATTTTAAAAGGTATATAAAAGGGTGCCTATCCCCCCCACCCTTAACCCTAAGATAGCTCGTGAGGCTCTGATGTCACGGGCTCGTCTCGGCTTCCGTCGTCGCTACCGCGACGATGTCCGCCTCGACTACGCGTACACTAAGCACAGTGGTTCACTTCTGTTTCCCTTTCATTTTAAAAGGTATATAAAAGGGTGCCTATCCCCCCACCCTAAACCCTAAGATAGCTGGTGAGGCTCTGATGTCACGGGCTCGTCTCGGCGTCCGTCGTCGTTGCCGCGACGACGTCCGCCTCGACTTCGCGTACACTAAGCTGGTGAGGCTCTGATGTCACGGTCTCGTCTCGGCTTCCGTCGTCGCTACCGCGACGACGTCCGCCTCGACTTCGCGTACACTAAACACAGTGGTTCACTTCTGTTTCCCTTTCATTTTAAAAGGTATATAAAAGGGTGCCTATCCCCCCCACCCTAAACCCTAAGATAGCTGGTGAGGCTCTGATGTCACGGGCTCGTCTCGGCGTCCATCGTCCCTGCCGCGACGACGTCCGCCTCGACTTCGCGTACACTAAGCTGGTGAGGCTCTGATGTCACGGGGTCGTCTCGGCTTCCGTCGTCGCTCCCGCGACGACGTCCGCCTCGACTTCGCGTACACTAAGCACAGTGGTTCACTTCTGTTTCCCTTTCATTTTAAAAGGTATATAAAAGGGTGCCTATCCCCCCCCCCACCCTTAACCCTAAGATAGCTGGTGAGGCTCTGATGTCACGAGCTCGTCTCGGCTTCCGTCGTCGCTACCGCGACGACGTCCTCCTCGACTTCGCGTACACTAAGCACAGTGGTTCACTTATGTTTCCCTTTCATTTTAAAAGGTACATAAAAGGGTGCCTATCCCCCCCCACCCTAAACCCTAAGATAGCTGATGAGGCTCTGATGTCACGGGCTCGTCTCGGCGTCCGTCGTCGCTGCCGCGACGATGTCCGCCTCGACTACGCGTACACTAAGCTGGTGAGGCTCTGATGTCACTGGCTCGTCTCGGCTTTCGTCGTCGCTACCGCGACGACGTCCGCCTCGATTTCGCATACACTAAGCACAGTGGTTCACTTCTGTTTCCCTTTCATTTTAAAAGGTATATAAAAGGGTGCCTATCCCCCCCACCCTTAACCCTAAGATAGCTGGTGAGGCTCTGATGTCACGGGCTCGTCTCGGCTTCCATCGTCGATACCGCGACGATGTCCGCCTCGACTACGCGTACACTAAGCACAGTGGTTCAATTCTGTTTCCCTTTCATTTTAAAAGGTATATAAAAGGGTGCCTATCCCCCCCCACCCTAAACCCTTAGATAGCTGGTGAGGCTCTGATGTCACGGGCTCGTCTCGGCGTCCGTCGTCGTTGCCGCGACGACGTCCGCCTCGACTTCGCGTACACTAAGCTGGTGAGGCTCTGATGTCACGGTCTCGTCTCGGCTTCCGTCGTCGCTACCGCGACGACGTCCGCCTCGACTTCGCGTACACTAAACACAGTGGTTCACTTCTGTTTCCCTTTCATTTTAAAAGGTATATAAAAGGGTGCCTATCCCCCCCCACCCTAAACCCTAAGATAGCTGGTGAGGCTCTGATGTCACGGGCTCGTCTCGGCGTCCGTCGTCGCTGCCGCGACGACGTCCGCCTCGACTTCGCGTACACTAAGCTGGTGAGGCTCTGATGTCATGGGCTCGTCTCGGATTCCGTCGTCGCTCCCGCGACGACGTCCGCCTCGACTTCGCGTACACTAAGCACAGTGGTTCACTTCTGTTTCTCTTTCATTTTAAAAGGTATATAAAAGGGTGCCTATCCCCCCCCCACCCTTAACCCTAAGATAGCTGGTGAGGCTCTGATGTCACGGGCTCGTCTCGGCTTCCGTCGTCGCTACCGCGACGACGTCCGCCTCGACTTCGCGTACACTAAGCACAGTGGTTCACTTATGTTTCCCTTTCATTTTAAAAGGTATATAAAAGGGTGCCTATCCCCCCACCCTAAACCCTAAGATAGCTGATGAGGCTCTGATGTCACGGTCTCGTCTCGGCGTCCGTCGTCGCTGCCGCGACGATGTCCGCCTCGACTACGCGTACACTAAGCTGGTGAGGCTCTGATGTCACTGGCTCGTCTCGGCTTTCGTCGTCGCTACCGCGACGACGTCCGCCTCGATTTCGCGTACACTAAGCACAGTGGTTCACTTCTGTTTCCCTTTCATTTTAAAAGGTATATAAAAGGGTGCCTATCCCTCCCACCCTAAACCCTAAGATAGCTGGTGAGGCTCTGATGTCACGGGCTCGACTCGGCTTCCATCGTCGCTACCGCGACGATGTCCGCCTCGACTACGCGTACACTAAGCACAGTGGTTCAATTCTGTTTCCCTTTCATTTTAAAAGGTATATAAAAGGGTGCCTATCCCCCCCCACCCTAAACCCTAAGATAGCTGGTGAGGCTCTGATGTCACGGGCTCGTCTCGGCGTCCGTCGTCATTGCCGCGATGACGTCCGCCTCGACTTTGCGTACACTAAGCTGGTGAGGCTCTGATGTCACGGGCTCGTCTCGGCTTCCGTCGTCGCTACCGCGACGACGTCCGCCTCGACTTCGCGTACACTAAACACAGTGGTTCACTTCTGTTTCCCTTTTATTTTAAAAGGTATATAAAAGGGTGCGTATCCCCCCCACCCTAAACCCTAAGATAGCTGGTGAGGCTCTGATGTCACGGGCTCGTCTCGGCGTCCGTCGTCGCTGCCGCGACGACGTCCGCCTCGACTTCGCGTACACTAAGCTGGTGAGGCTCTGATGTCACGGGCTCGTCTCGGCTTCCGTCGTCGCTCCCGCGACGACGTCCGCCTCGACTTCGCGAACACTAAGCACAGTGGTTCACTTCTGTTTCCCTTTCATTTTAAAAGGTATATAAAAGGGTGCCTATCCCCCCCCACCCTTAACCCTAAGATAGCTGGCGAGGCTCTGATGTCACGGGCTCGTCTCGGCTTCCGTCGTCGCTACCGCGACGACGTCCGCCTCGACTTCGCGTACACTCAGCACAGTGGTTCACTTATGTTTCCCTTTCATTTTAAAAGGTATATAAAAGGGTGCCTATCCCCCCCCCCACCCTTAACCCTAAGATAGCTGGTGAGGCTCTGATGTCACGGGCTCGTCTCGGCTTCCGTCGTCGCTACCGCGACGACGTCCGCCTCGACTTCGCGTACACTAAGCACAGTGGTTCACTTATGTTTCCCTTTCATTTTAAAAGGTATATAAAAGGGTGCCTATCCCCCCCACCCTAAACACTAAGATAGCTGATGAGGCTCTGATGTCACGGGCTCGTCTCGGCGTCCGTCGTCGCTGCCGCGACGATGTCCGCCTCGACTACGCGTACACTAAGCTGGTGAGGCTCTGATGTCACTGGCTCGTCTCGGCTTTCGTCGTCCCTACCGCGACGACGTCCGCCTCGACTTCGCGTACACTAAGCACAGTGGTTCACTTCTGTTTCCCTTTCATTTTAAAAGGTATATAAAAGGGTTCCTATCCCCCCACCCCAAACCCTAAGATAGCTGGTGAGGCTCTGATGTCACGGGCTCGTCTCGGCTTCCGTCGTCGCTACCGCGACGATGTCCGCCTCGACTACGCATACACTAAGCACAGTGGTTCAATTCTGTTTCCCTTTCATTTTAAAAGGTATATAAAAGGGTGCCTATCCCCCCCCACCCTAAACCCTTAGATAGCTGGTGAGGCTCTGATGTCACGGGCTCGTCTCGGCGTCCGTCGTCGTTGCCGCGACGACGTCCGCCTCGACTTCGCGTACACTAAGCTGGTGAGGCTCTGATGTCACGGTCTCGTCTAGGCTTCCGTCGTCGCTACCGCGACGACGTCCGCCTCGACTTCGGGTACACTAAACACAGTGGTTCACTTCTGTTTCCCTTTCATTTTAAAAGGTATATAAAAGGGTGCCTATCCCCCCCCACCCTAAACCCTAAGATAGCTGGTGAGGCTCTGATGTCACGGGCTCGTCTCGGCGTCCGTCGTCGCTGCCGCGACGACGTCCGCCTCGACTTCGCGTACACTAAGCTGGTGAGGCTTTGATGTCACGGGATCGTCTCGGCTTCCGTCGTCGCTCCCGCGATGACGTCCGCCTCGACTTCGCGTACACTAAGCACAGTGGTTCACTTCTGTTTCCCTTTCATTTTAAAAGGTATATAAAAGGGTGCCTATCCCCCCCACCCTTAACCCTAAGATAGCTGGTGAGGCTCTGATGTCACGGGCTCGTCTCGGCTTCCGTCGTCGCTACCGCGACGACGTCCGCCTCGACTTCGCGTACACTAAGCACAGTGGTTCACTTATGTTTCCCTTTCATTTTAAAAGGTATATAAAAGGGTGCCTATCCCCCCCACCCTAAACCCTAAGATAGCTGATGAGGCTCTGATGTCACGGGCTCGTCTCGGCGTCCGTCGTCGCTGCCGCGACGATGTCCGCCTCGACTACGCGTACACTAAGCTGGTGAGGCTCTGATGTCACTGGCTCGTCTCGGCTTTCGTCGTCGCTACCGCGACAACATCCGCCTCGACTTCGCGTACACTAAGCACAGTGGTTCACTTCTGTTTCCCTTTCATTTTAAAAGGTATACAAAAGGGTGCCTATCCCCCCCACCTTAACCCTAAGATAGCTGGTGAGGCTCTGATGTCACGGGCTCGTCTCGGCTTCCGTCGTCGCTACCGCGACGACGTCCGCCTTGACTTCGCATACACTAAGCACAGTGGTTCACTTTTGTTTCCCTTTCATTTTAAAAGGTATATAAAAGGGTGCCTATCCCCCCCCCACCCTAAACCCTAAGATAGCTGGTGAGGCTCTGATGTCACGGGCTCGTCTCGGCGTCCGTCGTCGTTGCCGCGACGACGTCCGCCTCGATTTCGCGTACTCTAAGCTGGTGAGGCTCTGATGTCACGGGCTCGTCTCGGGTTCCGTCGTCGCTACCGCGACGACGTCCGCCTCGACTTCGCGTACACTAAACACAGTGGTTCACTTCTGTTTCCCTTTCATTTTAAAAGGTATATAAAAGGGTGCCTATCCCCCCCCACCCTAAACCCTAAGATAGCTGGTCAGGCTCTGATGTCACGGGCTCGTCTCGGCGTCCGTCGTCGCTGCCGCGACGACGTCCGCCTCGACTTCGCGTACACTAAGCTGGTGAGGCTCTGATGTCACGGGCTCGTCTCGGCTTCCGTCGTCGCTCCCGCGACGACGTCCGCCTCGACTTCGCGTACACTAAGCATAGTGGTTCACTTCTGTTTCCCTTTCATTTTAAAAGGTATATAAAAGGGTGCCTATCCCCCCCCACCCTTAACCCTAAGATAGCTGGTGAGGCTCTGATGTCACGGGCTCGTCTCGGCTTCCGTCGTCGCTACCGCGACGACGTTCGCCTCGACTTCGCGTACACTAAGCACAGTGGTTCACTTATGTTTCCCTTTCATTTTAAAAGGTATATAAAAGGGTGCCTATCCCCCCCCACCCTAAACCCTAAGATAGCTGATGAGGCTCTGATGTCACGGGCTCGTCTCGGCGTCCGTCGTCGCTGCCGCGACGATGTCCGCCTCGACTACGCGTACACTAAGCTGGTGAGGCTCTGATGTCACTGGCTCGTCTCGGCTTTCGTCGTCGCTACCGCGACGACGTCCGCCTCGACTTCGCGTACACTAAGGACAGTGGTTCACTTCTGTTTCCCTTTCATTTTAAAAGGTATATAAAAGGGTGCCTATCCCCCCCACCCTTAACCCTAAGATAGCTGGTGAGGCTCTGATGTCACGGGCTCGTCTCGGCGTCCGTCGTCGCTGCCGCGACGACGTCCGCATCGACTTCGCGTACACTAAGCTGGTGAGGCTCTGATGTCACGGGCTCGTCTCGGCTTCCGTCGTCGCTACCGCGACGACGTCCGCCTCGACTTCGCGTACACTAAGCACAGTGGTTCACTTCTGTTTCCCTTTCATTTTAAAAGGTATATAAAAGGGTGCCTATCCGCCCCCCACCCTAAATCCTAAGATAGCTGGTGAGGCTCTGATATCACGGGCTCGTCTCGGCGTCCGTTGTCGCTGCCGCGACGATGTCCGCCTCGACTTCGCGTACACTAAGCTGGTGAGGCTCTGATATCACGGGTTCGTCTCGGCTTCCATCGTCGCTGCCACGACGACGTCCGCCTCGACTTCGCGTACACTAAGAACAGTGGTTCACTTCTGTTTCCCTTTCATTTTAAAAGGTATATAAAAGGGTGCCTATCCCCCCCCACCCTAAATCCTAAGATAGCTGCTGAGGCCCTGATGTCACGGGCTCGTCTCGGCGTCCGTTGTCGCTGCCGCGACGACGTCCGCCTCGACTTCGCGTACACTAAGCTGGTGAGGCTCTGATATCACGGGCTCGTCTCGGCTTCCATCGTCGCTGCCACGACGACGTCCGCCTCGACTTCGCGTACACTAAGCACAGTGGTTCACTTATGTTTCCCTTTCATTTTAAAAGGTATATAAAAGGGTGCCTATCCCCCCCCACCATTAACCCTAAGATAGCTGGTGAGGCTCTGATGTCACGGGCTCGTCTCGGCTTCCGTCGTCGCTACCGCGACGACGTCCGCCTCGACTTCGCGTACACTAAGCACAGTGGTTCACTTATGTTTCCCTTTCATTTTAAAAGGTATATAAAAGGGTGCCTATCCCCCCCACCCTAAACCCTAAGATAGCTGATGAGGCTCTGATGTCAAGGGCTCGTCTCGGCGTCCGTCGTCGCTGCCGCGACGATGTCCGCCTCGACTACGCGTACACTAAGCTGGTGAGGCTCTGATGTCACTGGCTCGTCTCGGCTTTCGTCGTCGCTACCGCGACGACGTCCGCCTCGACTTCGCGTACACTAAGCACAGTGGTTCACTTCTGTTTCCCTTTCATTTTAAAAGGTATATAAAAGGGTTCCTATCCCCCCCACCCCAAACCCTAAGATAGCTGGTGAGGCTCTGATGTCACGGGCTCGTCTCGGCGTCCGTCGTCGCTGCCGCGACGACGTCCGCCTCGACTTCGCGTACACTAAGCTGGTGAGGCTCTGATGTCACGGGCTCGTCTCGGCTTCCGTCGTCGCTGCCGCGACAACGTCCGCCTCGACTTCGCGTACACTAAGCACAGTGGTTCACTTCTGTTTCCCTTTCATTTTAAAAGGTATATAAAAGGGTGCCTATCCCCCCCGACCCTAAACCCTAAGATAGCTGGTGAGGCTCTGATGTCACGGGCTCGTCTCGGCATCCGTCGTCGCTCCCGCGACGACGTCCGCCTCGACTTCGCGTACACTAAGCTGGTGAGGCTCTGATGTCACGGGCTCGTCTCGGCTTCCGTCGTCGCTACCGCGACGACGTCCGCCTCGACTTCGCGTACACTAAGCACAATGGTTCACTTCTGTTTCCCTTTCATTTTAAAAGGTATATAAAGGGTGCCTATCCCCCCACCCTAATCCCTAAGATAGCTGGTGAGGCTCTGATGTCACGGGCTCGTCTCGGCGTCCGTCGTCGCTGCGGCAACGACGTCTGCCTCGACTTCGCGTACACTAAGCACAGTGGTTCACTTCTGTTTCCCTTTCATTTTAAAAGATATATAAAAGGGTGCCTATCCCCCCCACCCTAAACCCTAAGATAGCTGGTGAGGCTCTCATGTCACGGGCTCGTCTCGGCGTCCGTCGTCGCTGCCGCGACGACGTCTGCCTCGACTTCGCGTACACTAAGCTGGTGAGGCTCTGATGTCACGGGCTCGTCTCGGCTTCCGTTGTCGCTGCCGCGACGACGTCCGCCTCGACTTCGCGTACACTAAGAACAGTGGTTCACTTCTGTTTCCCTTTCATTTTAAAAGGTTTATAAAAGGGTGCCTTTCCCCCCACCCTACACCCTAAGATAGCTGGTGAGGCTAAGATGTCACGAGCTCATCACGGCTTCCGTCGTCGCTGCCGCGACGACGTCCGCATCGACTTCGCGTACACTAAGCACAGTGGTTCACTTCTGTTTCCCTTTCACTTTAAAAGGTATATAAAAGGGTGCCTATCCCCCCCACCCTAAACCCTAAGATAGCTGGTGAGGCTCTCATGTCATGGGCTCGTCTCGGCTTCCGTCATCGCTGCCGCGACGACGTCTGCCTCGACCTGGCGTACACTAAGCACAGTGGTTCACTTCTGTTTCCCTTTCATTTTAAAAGGTATATAAAAGGGTGCCTATCCCCCCCCACCCTAAACCCTAAGATAGCTGGTGAGGGTCTCATGTCACGGGCTCGTCTCGGCGTCCGTCGTCGCTGCCGCGACGATGTCCGCCTCGACTTCGCGTACACTAAGCTGGTGAGGCTCTGATGTCACGGGCTCGTCTCGGCTTCCGTCGTCGTTGCCGCGACGACGTCCGCCTCGACTTCGCGTACACTAAGAACAGTGGTTCACTTCTGTTTCCCTTTCATTTTAAAAGGTATATAAAAGGGTGCCTATCCCCCCACCCTACACCCTAAGATAGCTGTTGAGGCTCTGATGTCACGGGCTCGTCTCGGCGTCCGTCGTCGCTGCCGCGACGATGTCCGCCTCGACTACGCGTACACTAAGCTGGTGAGGCTCTGATGTCACGGGCTCGTCTCGGCTTCCGTCGTCGCTACCGCGACGACGTCCGCCTCGACTTCGCATACACTAAGCACAGTGGTTCACTTTTGTTTCCCTTTCATTTTAAAAGGTATATAAAAGGGTGCCTATCCCCCCCCCACCCTAAATCCTAAGATAGCTGGTGAGGCTCTGATGTCACGGGCTCGTCTCGGCGTCCGTCGTCGTTGCCGCGACGACGTCCGCCTCGACTTCGCGTACACTAAGCTGGTGAGGCTCTGATATCACGGGCTCGTCTCGGCTTCCATCGTCGCTGCCACGACGACGTCCGCCTCGACTTCGCGTACACTAAGCACAGTGGTTCACTTCTGTTTCCCTTTCATTTTAAAAGGTATATAAAGGGTGCCTATCCCCCCCACCCTAAACCCTAAGATAGCTGGTGAGGCTCTGATGTCACGGGCTCGTCTCGGCTTCCGTTGTCGCTGCCGCGACGACGTCCGCCTCGACTTCGCGTACACTAAGAACAGTGGTTCACTTCTGTTTCCCTTTCATTTTAAAAGGTATATAAAAGGGTGCCTATCCCCCCACCCTACACCCTAAGATAGCTGGTGAGGCTCTGATGTCACGGGCTCGTCTCGGCTTCCGTCGTCGCTGCCGCGACGACGTCCGCCTCGACTTCGCGTACACTAAGCACAGTGGTTCACTTCGGTTTACCTTTCACTTTAAAAGGTATATAAAAGGGTGCCTATCCCCCCACCCTAAACCCTAAGATAGCTGGTGAGGCTCTCATGTCATGGGCTCGTCTCGGCTTCCGTCGTCGCTGCCGCGACGACGTCTGCCTCGACCTCGCGTACACTAAGCACAGTGGTTCACTTCTGTTTCCCTTTCATTTTAAAAGGTATATAAAAGGGTGCCTATCCCCCCCACCCTAAACCCTAAGATAGCTGGTGAGGGTCTCATGTCACGGGCTCGTCTCGGCGTCCGTCGTCGCTGCCGCGACGACGTCCGCCTCGACTTCGCGTACACTAAGCTGGTGAGGCTCTGATGTCACGGGCTCGTCTCGCCTTCCGTCGTCGTTGCCGCGACAACGTCCGCCTCGACTTCGCGTACACTAAGAACAGTGGTTCGCTTCTGTTTCCCTTTCATTTTAAAAGTTATATAAAAGGGTGCCTATCCCCCCACCCTACACCCTAAGATAGCTGTTGAGGCTCTGATGTCACGGGCTCGTCTCGGCGTCCATCGTCGCTGCCGCGACGATGTCCGCCTCGACTACGCGTACACTAAGCTGGTGAGGCTCTGATGTCACGGGCTCGTCTCGGCTTCCGTCGTCGCTACCAAGACGACGTCCGCCTCGACTTCGCGTACACTAAGCACAGTGGTTCACTTCTGTTTCCCTTTCATTTTAAAAGTTATATAAAAGGGTTCCTATCCCCCCCCCACCGCAAACCCTAAGATAGCTGGTGAGGCTCTGATGTCACGGGCTCGTCTCGGCGTCCGTCGTCGCTGCCGCGACGACGTCCGCCTCGACTTCGCGTACACTAAGCTGGTGAGGCTCTGATGTCACGGGCTCGTCTCGGCTTCCGTCGTCGCTGCCGCGACGACGTCCGCCTCGACTTCGCGTACACTAAGCACAGTGGTTCACTTCTGTTTCCCTTTCATTTTAAAAGGTGTATAAAAGGGTGCCTATCCCCCCCGACCCTAAACCCTAAGATAGCTGGTGAGGCTCAGATGTCACGGGCTCGTCTCGGTGTCCGTCGTCGCTGCCGCGACGACGTCTGCCTCGACTTCGCGTACACTAAGCTGGTGAGGCTCTGATGTCACGGGCTCGTCTCGGCTTCCGTCGTCGCTACCGCGACGACGTCCGCCTCGACTTCGCGTACACTAAGCACAGTGGTTCACTTCTGTTTCCTTTCATTTTAAAAGGTATATAAAAGGGTGCCTATCCCCCCACCCTACACCCTAAGATAGCTGGTGAGGCTCTGATGTCACGCGCTCGTTTCGGCTTCCGTCGTCGCTGCCGCGACGATGTCTGCCTCGACTTCGCGTACACTAAGCACAGTGGTTGACCTCTGTTTCCCTTTCATTTTAAAAGGTATATAAAAGGGTGCCTATCCCCCCCCACCCTAAACCCTAAGATAGCTGGTGAGGCTCTCATGTCACGGGCTCGTCTCGGCGTCCGTCATCGCTGCCGCGACGACGTCTGCCTCGACTTCGCGTACACTAAGCTGGTGAGGCTCTGATGTCACGGGCTCGTCTCGGCTTCCGTTGTCGCTGTCGCGACGTCGTCCGCCTCGACTTCGCGTACACTAAGAACAGTAGTTCACTTCTGTTCCCCTTTCATTTTAAAAGGTATATAAAAGGGTGCCTATCCCCCCACCCTACACCCTAAGATAGCTGGTGAGGCTCTGATGTCATGGGCTCGTCTCGGCTTCCGTCGTCGCCGCCGCGACAACGTCCGCCTCGACCTCGCGTACACTAAGCACAGTGGTTCACTTCTGTTTCCCTTTCATTTTAAAAGGTATATAAAAGGGTGCCTATCCCCCCCACCCTAAACCCTAAGATAGCTGGCGAGGGTCTCATGTCACGGGCTCGTCTCGGCGTCCGTCGTCGCTGCCGCGACGACGTCCGCCTCGACTTCGCGTACACTAAGCTGGTGAGGCTCTGATGTCACGGGCTCGTCTCGGCTTCCGTCGTCGTTGCCGCGACGACGTCCGCCTCGAGTTCGCGTACACTAAGAACAGTGGTTCACACTTGTTTCCCTTTCATTTTAAAAGGTATATAAAAGGGTGCCTATCCCCCCACCCTACACCCTAAGATAGCTGTTGAGGCTCTTATGTCACGGGCTCGTCTCGGCGTCCGTCGTCGCTGCCGCGACGATGTCCGCCTCGACTACGCGTACACTAAGCTGGTGAGGCTCTGATGTCACGGGCTCGTCTCGGCTTCCGTCGTCGCTACCGCGACGACGTCCGCCTCGACTTCGCGTACACTAAGCACAGTGGTTCACTTCTGTTTCCCTTTCACTTTAAAAGGTATATAAAAGGGTGCCTATCCCCCCCCACCCTAAACCCTAAGATAGCTGGTGAGGCTCTCATGTCATGGGCTCGTCTCGGCTTCCGTCGTCGCTGCCGCGACGACGTCTTCCTCGACCTCGCGTACACTAAGCACAGTGGTTCACTTCTGTTTCCCTTTCATTTTAAAAGGTATATAAAAGGGTGCCTATCCCCCCCCCACCCTAAACCCTAAGATAGCTGGTGAGGGTCTCATGTCACGGGCTCGTCTCGGCGTCCGTCGTCGCTGCCGCGACGACGTCCGCCTCGACTTCGCGTACACTAAGCTGGTGAGGCTCTGATGTCACGGGCTCGTCTCGGCTTCCGTCGTTGTTGCCGCGACGACGTCCGCCTCGAGTTCGCGTACACTAAGAACAGTGGTTCACTTCTGTTTCCCTTTCATTTTAAAAGGTATATAAAAGGGTGCCTATCCCCCCACCCTACACCCTAAGATAGCTGTTGAGGCTCTGATGTCACGGGCTCGTCTCGGCGTCCGTCGTCGCTGCCGCGACGATGTCCGCCTCGACTACGCGTACACTAAGCTGGTGAGGCTCTGATGTCACGGGCTCGTCTCGGCTTCCGTCGTCGCTACCGCGACGACGTCCGCCTCGACTTCGCGTACACTAAGCACAGTGGTTCACTTCTGTTTCCCTTTCATTTTAAAAGGTATATAAAAGGGTTCCTATCCCCCCCCCCACCCCAAACCCTAAGATAGCTGGTGAGGCTCTGATGTCACGGGCTCGTCTCGGCGTCTGTCTCGCTGCCGCGACGACGTCCGCCTCGACTTCGCGTACACTAAGCTGGTGAGGCTCTGATGTCACGGGCTCGTCTCGGCTTCCGTCGTCGCTGCCACGACGACGTCCAACTCGACTTCGCGTACACTAAGCAAAGTGGTTCACTTCTGTTTCGCTTTCATTTTGAAAGGAATATAAAAGGGTGCCTATCCCCCCCGACCCTAAACCCTAAGATAGCTGGTGAGGCTCTGATGTCACGGGCTCGTCTCCGCGTCCGTCGTCGCTGCCGCGACGACGTCCGCCTCGACTTCGCGTACACTAAGCTGGTGAGGCTCTGATGTCACAGGCTCGTCTCGGCTTCCGTCGTCGCTACCGCGACGACGTCCGCCTCGACTTCGCGTACACTAAGCACAGTGGTTCACTTCTATTTCTTTTCATTTTAAAAGGTATATAAAAGGGTGCCTATCCCCCCACCCTACACCCTAAGATAGCTGGTGAGGCTCTGATGTCACGGGCTCGTTTCGCCTTCCGTCGTCGCTGCCGCGACGACGTCTGCCTCGATTTCGCGTACACTAAGCACAGTGGTTCACCTCTGTTTCCCTTTCATTTTAAAAGGTATATAAAAGGGTGCCTATCCCCCCCCACCCTAAACCCTAAGATAGCTGGTGAGGCTCTCATGTCACGGGCTCGTCTCAGCGTCCGTCGTCGCTGCCGCGACGACGTCTGCCTCGACTTCGCGTACACTAAGCTGGTGAGGCTCTGATGTCACGGGCTCGTCTCGGCTTCCGTTGTCGCTGCCGCGACGACGTCCGCCTCGACTTCGCGTACACTAAGAACAGTGGTTCACTTCTGTTTCCCTTTCATTTTAAAAGGTATATAAAAGGGTGCCTATCCCCCCACCCTACACCCTAAGATAGCTGGTGAGGCTCTGATGTCACGGGCTCGTCTCGGCTTCCGTCGTCGCTGCCGCGACGACGTCCGCCTCGACTTCGCGTACACTAAGCACAGTGGTTCACTTCTGTTTCCCTTTTATTTTAAAAGGTATATAAAAGGGTGCCTATCCCCCCCACCCTAAACCCTAAGATAGCTGGTGAGGCTCTCATGTCATGGGCTCGTCTCGGCTTCCGTCGTCGCTGCCGCGACGACGTCTGCCTCGACCTCGCGTACACTAAGCACAGTGGTTCACTTCGGTTTCCCTTTCATTTTAAAAGGTATATAAAAGGGTGCCTATCCCCCCCCACCCTAAACCCTAATATAGCTGGTGAGGGTCTCATGTCACGGGCTCGTCTCGGCGTCCGTCGTCGCTGCCGCGACGACGTCCGCCTCGACTTCGCGTACACTAAACTGGTGAGGCTCTGATGTCATGGGCTCGTCTCGGCTTCCGTCGTCGTTGCCGCGATGACGTCCGCCTCGACTTCGCGTACACTAAGAACAGTGGTTCACTTCTGTTTCCCTTTCATTTTAAAAGGTATATAAAAGGGTGCCTATCCCCCACCCTACACCCTAAGATAGCTGTTGAGACTCTGATGTCACGGGCTCGTCTCGGTGTCCGTCGTCGCTGCCGCGACGATGTCCGCCTCGACTACGCGTACACTAAGCTGGTGAGGCTCTGATGTCACGGGCTCGTCTCGGCTTCCGTCGTCGCTACCGCGACGACGTCCGCCTCGACTTCGCGTACACTAAGCACAGTGGTTCACTTCTGTTTCCCTTTCATTTTAAAAGGTATATAAAAGGGTTCCTATACCCCCCCACCCCAAACCCTAAGATAGCTGGTGAGGCTCTGATGTCACGGGCTCGTCTCGGCGTCCGTCGTCGCTGCCGCGACGACGTCCGCCTCCACTTCGCGTACACTAAGATGGTGAGGCTCTGATGTCACGGGCTCGTCTCGGCTTCCGTCGTCGCTGCCGCGACGACGTCCGCCTCGAATTCGCGTACACTAAGCACAGTGGTTCACTTCTGTTTCCCTTTCATTTTAAAAGGTATATAAAAGGGTGCCTATCCCCCCCGACCCTAAACCCTAAGATAGCTGGTGTGGCTCTGATGTCACGGGCTCGTCTCGGCGTCCGTCGTCCCTGCCGCGACGACGTCCGCCTCGACTTCGCGTACACTAAGCTGGTGAGGCTCTGATGTCACGGGCTCGTCTCGGCTTCCGTCGTCGCTACCGCGACGATGTCCGCCTCGACTTCGCGTACACTAAGCACAGTTGTTTACTTCTGTTTCCTTTCATTTTAAAAGGTATATAAAAGGGTGCCTATCCCCCCACCCTACACCCTAAGATAGCTGGTGAGGCTCTGATGTCACGGGCTCGTTTCGGCTTCCGTCGTCGCTGCCGCGACGACGTCTGCCTCGACTTCGCGTACACTAAGCACAGTGGTTCACCTCTGTTTCCCTTTCACTTTAAAAGGTATATAAAAGGGTGCCTATCCCCCCCACCCTAAACCCTAAGATAGCTGGTGAGGCTCTCATGTCATGGGCTCGTGTTGGCTTCCGTCGTCGCTGCCGCGACGACGTCCGCCTCGACTTCGCGTACACTAAGCACACTGGTTCACTTCTGTTTCCATTTCATTTTAAAAGGTATATAAAAGGGTGCCTATCCCCCCCCTATACCCTAAGATAGCTGGTGAGGCTCTCATGTCACGGGCTCGTCTCGGCGTCCGTCGTCGCTGCCACGACGACGTCTGCCTCGACTTCGCGTACACTAAGATGGTGAGGCTCTGATATCACGGGCTCGTCTCGGCTTCCGTCGTCGCTGCCGCGACGACGTCCGCCTCGACTTCGCGTACACTAAGCACACTGGTTCACTTCTGTTTCCATTTCATTTTAAAAGGTATATAAAAGGGTGCCTATCCCCCCCTATACCCTAAGATAGCTGGTGAGGCTCTCATGTCACGGGCTCGTCTCGGAGTCCGTCGTTGCTGCCGCGACGACGACTGCCTCGACTTCGCGTACACTAAGCTGGTGAGGCTCTGATGTCACGGGCTCGTCTCGGCTTCCGTTGTCGCTGCCGCGACGACGTCCGCCTCGACTTCGCGTACACTAAGAACAGTGGTTCACTTCTGTTTCCCTTTCATTTTAAAAGGTATATAAAAGGGTGCCTATCCCCCCACCCTACACCCTAAGATAGCTGGTGAGGCTCTGATGTCACGGGCTCGTCTCGGCTTCCGTCGTCGCTGCCGCGACGACGTCCGCCTTGACTTCGCGTACACTAAGCACAGTGGTTCACTTCTGTTTCCCTTTCACAATAAAAGGTATATAAAAGGGTGCCTATCCCCCCCACCCTAAACCCTAAGATAGCTGGTGAGGCTCTCATGTCATGGGCTCGTCTCGGCTTCCGTCGTCGCTGCCGCGACGACGTCTGCCTCGACCTCGCGTACACTAAGCACAGTGGTTCACTTATGTTTCCCTTTCATTTTAAAAGGTATATAAAAGGGTGCCTATCCCCCCCCACCCTAAACCCTAATATAGCTGGTGAGGGTCTCATGTCACGGGCTCGTCTCGGCGTCCGTCGTCGCTGCCGCGACGACGTCCGCCTCGACTTCGCGTACACTAAGCTGGTGAGGCTCTGATGTCACGGGCTCGTCTCGGCTTCCGTCGTCGTTGCCGCAACGACGTCCGCCTCGACTTCGCGTACACTAAGAACAGTGGTTCACTTCTGTTTCCCTTTCATTTTAAAAGGTATATAAAAGGGTGCCTATCCCCCACCCTACAACCTAAGATAGCTGTTGAGACTCTGATGTCACGGGCTCGTCTCGGCGTCCGTCGTCGCTGCCGCGACGATGTCCGCCTCGACTACGCGTACACTAAGCTGGTGAGGCTCTGATGTCACGGGCTCGTCTCGGCTTCCGTCGTCGCTACCGCGACGACGTCCGCCTCGACTTCGCGTACACTAAGCACAGTGGTTCACTTCTGTTTCCCTTTCATTTTAAAAGGTATATAAAAGGGTTCCTATCCCCCCCCACCCCAAACCCTAAGATAGCTGGTGAGGCTCTGATGTCACGGGCTCGTCTCGGCGTCCGTCGTCGCTGCCGCGACGACGTCCGCCTCCACTTCGCGTACACTAAGCTGGTGAGGCTCTGATGTCACGGGCTCGTCTCGGCTTCCGTCGTCGCTGCCGCGACGACGTCCGCCTCGAATTCGCGTACACTAAGCACAGTGGTTCACTTCTGTTTCCCTTTCATTTTAAAAGGTATATAAAAGGGTGCCTATCCCCCCCGACCCTAAACCCTAAGATAGCTGGTGAGGCTCTGATGTCACGGGCTCGTCTCGGCGTCCGTCGTCCCTGCCGCGACGACGTCCGCCTCGACTTCGCGTACACTAAGCTGGTGAGGCTCTGATGTCACGGGCTCGTCTCGGCTTCCGTCGTCGCTACCGCGACGATGTCCGCCTCGACTTCGCGTACACTAAGCACAGTTGTTTACTTCTGTTTCCTTTCATTTTAAAAGGTATATAAAAGGGTGCCTATCCCCCCACCCTACACCCTAAGATAGCTGGTGAGGCTCTGATGTCACGGGCTCGTTTCGGCTTCCGTCGTCGCTGCCGCGACGACGTCTGCCTCGACTTCGCGTACACTAAGCACAGTGGTTCACCTCTGTTTCCCTTTCACTTTAAAAGGTATATAAAAGGGTGCCTATCCCCCCACCCTAAAACCTAAGATAGCTGGTGAGGCTCTCATGTCATGGGCTCGTGTTGGCTTCCGTCGTCGCTGCCGCGACGACGTCCGCCTCGACTTCGCGTACACTAAGCACACTGGTTCACTTCTGTTTCCATTTCATTTTAAAAGGTATATAAAAGGGTGCCTATCCCCCCCCTATACCCTAAGATAGCTGGTGAGGCTCTCATGTCACGGGCTCGTCTCGGCGTCCGTCGTCGCTGCCGCGACGACGTCTGCCTCGACTTCGCGTACACTAAGATGGTGAGGCTCTGATATCACGGGCTCGTCTCGGCTTCCGTCGTCGCTGCCGCGACGACGTCCGCCTCGACTTCGCGTACACTAAGCACACTGGTTCACTTCTGTTTCCATTTCATTTTAAAAGGTATATAAAAGGGTGCCTATCCCCCCCCCCAATACCCTAAGATAGCTGGTGAGGCTCTCATGTCACGGGCTCGTCTCGGAGTCCGTCGTCGCTGCCGCGACGACGACTGCCTCGACTTCGCGTACACTAAGCTGGTGAGGCTCTGATGTCACGGGCTCGTCTCGGCTTCCGTTGTCGCTGCCGCGACGACGTCCGCCTCGACTTCGCGTACACTAAGAACAGTGGTTCACTTCTGTTTCCCTTTCATTTTAAAAGGTATATAAAAGGGTGCCTATCCCCCCACCCTACACCCTAAGATAGCTGGTGAGGCTCTGATGTCACGGGCTCGTCTCGGCTTCCGTCGTCGCTGCCGCGACGACGTCCGCCTTGACTTCGCGTACACTAAGCACAGTGGTTCACTTCTGTTTCCCTTTCACAATAAAAGGTATATAAAAGGGTGCCTATCCCCCCCACCCTAAACCCTAAGATAGCTGGTGAGGCTCTCATGTCATGGGCTCGTCTCGGCTTCCGTCGTCGCTGCCGCGACGACGTCTGCCTCGACCTCGCGTACACTAAGCACAGTGGTTCACTTCTGTTTCCCTTTCATTTTAAAAGGTATATAAAAGGGTGCCTATCCCCCCCCCACCCTAAACCCTAATATAGCTGGTGAGGGTCTCATGTCACGGGCTCGTCTCGGCGTCCGTCGTCGCTGCCGCGACGACGTCCGCCTCGACTTCGCGTACACTAAGCTGGTGAGGCTCTGATGTCACGGGCTCGTCTCGGCTTCCGTCGTCGTTGCCGCGACGACGTCCGCCTCGACTTCGCGTACACTAAGAACAGTGGTTCACTTCTGTTTCCCTTTCATTTTAAAAGGTATATAAAAGGGTGCCTATCCCCCACCCTACACCCTAAGATAGCTGTTGAGACTCTGATGTCACGGGCTCGTCTCGGCGTCCGTCGTCGCTGCCGCGACGATGTCCGCCTCGACTACGCGTACACTAAGCTGGTGAGGCTCTGATGTCACGGGCTCGTCTCGGCTTCCGTCGTCGCTACCGCGATGACGTCCGCCTCGACTTCGCGTACACTAAGCACAGTGGTTCACTTCTGTTTCCCTTTCATTTTAAAAGGTATATAAAAGGGTTCCTATCCCCCCCCCCACCCCAAACCCTAAGATAGCTGGTGAGGCTCTGATGTCACGGGCTCGTCTCGGCGTCCGTCGTCGCTGCCGCGACGACGTCCGCCTCGACTTCGCGTACACTAAGCTGGTGAGGCTCTGATGTCACGGGCTCGTCTCGGCTTCCGTCGTCGCTGCCGCGACGACGTCCGCCTCGAATTCGCGTACACTAAGCACAGTGGTTCACTTCTGTTTCCCTTTCATTTTAAAAGGTATATAAAAGGGTGCCTATCCCCCCCGACCCTAAACCCTAAGATAGCTGGTGAGGCTCTGATGTCACGGGCTCGTCTCGGCGTCCGTCGTCCCTGCCGCGACGACGTCCGCCTCGACTTCGCGTACACTAAGCTGGTGAGGCTCTGATGTCACGGGCTCGTATCGGCTTCCGTCGTCGCTACCGCGACGATGTCCGCCTCGACTTCGCGTACACTAAGCACAGTTGTTTACTTCTGTTTCCTTTCATTTTAAAAGGTATATAAAAGGGTGCCTATCCCCCCACCCTACACCCTAAGATAGCTGGTGAGGCTCTGATGTCACGGGCTCGTTTCGGCTTCCGTCGTCGCTGCCGCGACGACGTCTGCCTCGACTTCGCGTACACTAAGCACAGTGGTTCACCTCTGTTTCCCTTTCACTTTAAAAGGTATATAAAAGGGTGCCTATCCCCCCCACCCTAAACCCTAAGATAGCTGGTGAGGCTCTCATGTCATGGGCTCGTCTTGGCTTCCGTCGTAGCTGCCGCGACGACGTCCGCCTCGACTTCGCGTACACTAAGCACACTGGTTCACTTCTGTTTCCATTTCATTTTAAAAGGTATATAAAAGGGTGCCTATCCCCCCCCCTATACCCTAAGATAGCTGGTGAGGCTCTCATGTCACGGGCTCGTCTCGGCGTCCGTCGTCGCTGCCGCGACGACGTCTGCCTCGACTTCGCGTACACTAAGATGGTGAGGCTCTGATATCACGGGCTCGTCTCGGCTTCCGTCGTCGCTGCCGCGACGACGTCCGCCTCAACTTCGCTTACACTAAGAACAGTGGTTCACTTCTGTTTCCCTTTCATTTTAAAAGGTATATAAAAGGGTGCCTATCCCCCCACCCTACACCCTAAGATAGTTGTTGAGGCTCTGATGTCACGGGCTCGTCTCGGCGTCCGTCGTCGCTGCCGCGATGATGTCCGCCTCGACTACGCTTACACTAAGCTGGTGAGGCTCTGATGTCACGGGCTCGTCTCGGCTTCCGTCGTCAGTACCGCGACGACGTCCGCCTTGACTTCGCGTACACTAAGCACAGTGGTTCACTTCTGTTTCCCTTTCATTTTAAAAGGTATATAAAAGGGTTCCTATCCCCCCCACCCCAAACCCTAAGATAGCTGGTGAGGCTCTGATGTCACGGGCTCGTCTCGGCGTCCGTCGTCGCTGCCGCGACGACGTCCGCCTCGACTTCGCTTACACTAAGCTGGTGAGGCTCTGATGTCACGGGGTCGTCTTGGCTTCCGTCGTCGCTGCCGCGACGACGTCCGCCTCGACTTCGCGTACACTAAACACAGTGGTTCACTTCTGTTTCCCTTTCATTTTAAAAGGAATATAAAAGGGTGCCTATCCCCCCCGACCCTAAACCCTAAGATAGCTGGTGAGGCTCTGATCTCACGGGCTCGTCTCGGCTTCCGTCCTCGCTACCGCGACGACGTCCGCCTCGACTTCGCGTACACTAAGCACAGTGGTTCACTTCTGTTTCCCTTTCATTTTAAAAGGTATATAAAAGGGTGCCTATCCCCCCCACCCTAAATCCTAAGATAGCTGGTGAGGCTCTGATGTCACGGGCTTGTCTCGGCGTCCGTCGTTGCTGCCGCGACGACGTCCGCCTTGACTTCGCGTACACCAAGCTGGTGAGGCTCTGATGTCACGGGCTCGTCTCGGCTTCCGTCGTCGCTACCGCGACGACGTCCGCCTCGACTTCTCGTACACTAAGCACAATGGTTTACTTCTGTTTCCTTTCATTTTAAAAGGTATATAAAAGGGTGCCTATCCCCCCACCCTACACCCTAAGATAGCTGGTGAGGCTCTGATGTCACGGGCTCGTTTCGGCTTCCGTCGTCGCTGCCGCGACGACGTCTGCCTCGACTTCGCGTACACTAAGCACAGTGGTTCACCTCTGTTTCCCTTTCACTTTAAAAGGTATATAAAAGGGTGCCTATCCCCCCCACCCCAAACCCTAAGATAGCTGGTGAGGCTCTGATATCACGGGCTCGTCTCGGCGTCCGTCGTCGCTGCCGCGACGATGTCCGCCTCGACTACGCGTACACTAAGCTGGTGAGGCTCTGATGTCACGGGCTCGTCTCGGCTTCCGTCGTCGCTACCGCGACGACGTCCGCCTCGACTTCGCGTACACTAAGCACAGTGGTTCACTTCTGTTTCCCTTTCATTTTAAAAGGTATATAAAAGGGTTCCTATCCCCCCCCCACCCCAAACCCTAAGATAGCTGGTGAGGCTCTGATGTCACGGGCTCGTCTCGGCGTCCGTCGTCGCTGCCGCGACGACGTCCGCCTCGACTTCGCGTACACTAAGCTGGTGAGGCTCTGATGTCACGGGCTCGTCTCGGCTTCCGTCGTCGCTGCCGCGACGACGTCCGCCTCGAATTCGCGTACACTAAGCACAGTGGTTCACTTCTGTTTCCCTTTCATTTTAAAAGGTATATAAAAGGGTGCCTATCCCCCCCGACCCTAAACCCTAAGATAGCTGGTGAGGCTCTGATGTCACGGGCTCGTCTCGGCGTCCGTCGTCCCTGCCGCGACGACGTCCGCCTCGACTTCGCGTACACTAAGCTGGTGAGGCTCTGATGTCACGGGCTCGTATCGGCTTCCGTCGTCGCTACCGCGACGATGTCCGCCTCGACTTCGCGTACACTAAGCACAGTTGTTTACTTCTGTTTCCTTTCATTTTAAAAGGTATATAAAAGGGTGCCTATCCCCCCACCCTACACCCTAAGATAGCTGGTGAGGCTCTGATGTCACGGGCTCGTTTCGGCTTCCGTCGTCGCTGCCGCGACGACGTCTGCCTCGACTTCGCGTACACTAAGCACAGTGGTTCACCTCTGTTTCCCTTTCACTTTAAAAGGTATATAAAAGGGTGCCTATCCCCCCCACCCTAAACCCTAAGATAGCTGGTGAGGCTCTCATGTCATGGGCTCGTCTTGGCTTCCGTCGTAGCTGCCGCGACGACGTCCGCCTCGACTTCGCGTACACTAAGCACACTGGTTCACTTCTGTTTCCATTTCATTTTAAAAGGTATATAAAAGGGTGCCTATCCCCCCCCCTATACCCTAAGATAGCTGGTGAGGCTCTCATGTCACGGGCTCGTCTCGGCGTCCGTCGTCGCTGCCGCGACGACGTCTGCCTCGACTTCGCGTACACTAAGATGGTGAGGCTCTGATATCACGGGCTCGTCTCGGCTTCCGTCGTCGCTGCCGCGACGACGTCCGCCTCAACTTCGCTTACACTAAGAACAGTGGTTCACTTCTGTTTCCCTTTCATTTTAAAAGGTATATAAAAGGGTGCCTATCCCCCCACCCTACACCCTAAGATAGTTGTTGAGGCTCTGATGTCACGGGCTCGTCTCGGCGTCCGTCGTCGCTGCCGCGATGATGTCCGCCTCGACTACGCTTACACTAAGCTGGTGAGGCTCTGATGTCACGGGCTCGTCTCGGCTTCCGTCGTCAGTACCGCGACGACGTCCGCCTTGACTTCGCGTACACTAAGCACAGTGGTTCACTTCTGTTTCCCTTTCATTTTAAAAGGTATATAAAAGGGTTCCTATCCCCCCCACCCCAAACCCTAAGATAGCTGGTGAGGCTCTGATGTCACGGGCTCGTCTCGGCGTCCGTCGTCGCTGCCGCGACGACGTCCGCCTCGACTTCGCTTACACTAAGCTGGTGAGGCTCTGATGTCACGGGGTCGTCTTGGCTTCCGTCGTCGCTGCCGCGACGACGTCCGCCTCGACTTCGCGTACACTAAACACAGTGGTTCACTTCTGTTTCCCTTTCATTTTAAAAGGAATATAAAAGGGTGCCTATCCCCCCCGACCCTAAACCCTAAGATAGCTGGTGAGGCTCTGATCTCACGGGCTCGTCTCGGCTTCCGTCCTCGCTACCGCGACGACGTCCGCCTCGACTTCGTGTACACTAAGCACAGTGGTTCACTTCTGTTTCCCTTTCATTTTAAAAGGTATATAAAAGGGTGCCTATCCCCCCCACCCTAAATCCTAAGATAGCTGGTGAGGCTCTGATGTCACGGGCTTGTCTCGGCGTCCGTCGTTGCTGCCGCGACGACGTCCGCCTTGACTTCGCGTACACCAAGCTGGTGAGGCTCTGATGTCACGGGCTCGTCTCGGCTTCCGTCGTCGCTACCGCGACGACGTCCGCCTCGACTTCTCGTACACTAAGCACAATGGTTTACTTCTGTTTCCTTTCATTTTAAAAGGTATATAAAAGGGTGCCTATCCCCCCACCCTACACCCTAAGATAGCTGGTGAGGCTCTGATGTCACGGGCTCGTTTCGGCTTCCGTCGTCGCTGCCGCGACGACGTCTACCTCGACTTCGCGTACACTAAGCACAGTGGTTCACCTCTGTTTCCCTTTCACTTTAAAAGGTATATAAAAGGGTGCCTATCCCCCCCACCCCAAACCCTAAGATAGCTGGTGAGGCTCTGATGTCACGGGCTCGTCTCGGCGTCCGTCGTCGCTGCCGCGACGACGTCCGCCTCGACTTCGCGTACACTAAGCTGGTGAGGCTCTGATGTCACGGGCTCGTCTCGGCTTCCGTCGTCGCTGCCGCGACGACGTCCGCCTCGACTTCGCGTACACTAAGCACAGTGGTTCACTTCTGTTTCCCTTTCATTTTAAAAGGTATATAAAAGGGTTCCTATCCCCCCCACCCCAAACCCTAAGATAGCTGGTGAGGCTCTGATGTCACGGGCTCGTCTCGGAGTCCGTCGTCGCTGCCGCGACGACGACTGCCTCGACTTCGCGTACACTAAGCTGGTGAGGCTCTGATGTCACGGGCTCGTCTCGGCTTCCGTAGTCGCTACCGCGACGACGTCCGCCTCGACTTCGCGTACACTAAGCACAGTGGTTCACTTCTGTTTCCTTTCATTTTAAAAGGTATATAAAAGGGTGCCTATCCCCCCACCCTACACCCTAAGATAGTTGGTGAGGCTCTGATGTCACGCGCTCGTTTCGGCTTCCGTCGTCGCTGCCGCGACGATGTCTGCCTCGACTTCGCGTACACTAAGCACAGTGGTTCACCTCTGTTTCCCTTTCATTTTAAAAGGTATATAAAAGGGTGCCTATCCCCCCCCCCACCCTAAACCCTAAGATAGCTGGTGAGGCTCTCATGTCACGGGCTCGTCTCGGCGTCCGTCGTCGCTGCCGCGACGACGTCTGCCTCGACTTCGCGTACACTAAGCTGGTGAGGCTCTGATGTCACGGGCTCGTCTCGGCTTCCGTTGTCGCTGCCGCGACGACGTCCGCCTCGACTTCGCGTACACTAAGAACAGTAGTTCACTTCTGTTCCCCTTTCATTTTAAAAGGTATATAAAAGGGTGCCTATCCCCCCACCCTACACACTAAGATAGCTGGTGAGGCTCTGATGTCACGGGCTCGTCTCGGCTTCCCTCCTCGCTACCGCGACGACGTCCGCCTCGACTTCGCGTACACTAAGCACAGTGGTTCACTTCTGTTTCCCTTTCATTTTAAAAGGTATATAAAAGGGTGCCTATCCCCCCCACCCTAAATCCTAAGATAGCTGGTGAGGCTCTGATGTCACGGGCTCGTCTCGGCGTTCGTCGTCGCTGCCGCGATGATGTCCGCCTCGACTTCGCGTACACTAAGCTGGTGAGGCTCTGATGTCACGGGCTCGTCTCGGCTTCCGTCGTCGCTGCCGCGACGACGTCCGCCTCGAATTCGCGTACACTAAGCACAGTGGTTCACTTCTGTTTCCCTTTCATTTTAAAAGGTATATAAAAGGGTGCCTATCCCCCCCGACCCTAAACCCTAAGATAGCTGGTGAGGCTCTGATGTCACGGGCTCGTCTCGGCTTCCGTCGTCGCTGCCGCGACGACGTCCGCCTCGACTTCGCGTACACTAAGCACAGTGGTTCACTTCTGTTTCCCTTTCATTTTAAAAGGTGTATAAAAGGGTGCCTATCCCCCCCGACCCTAAACCCTAAGATAGCTGGTGAGGCTCTGATGTCACGGGCTCGTGTCGGAGTCCGTCGTCGCTGCCGCGACGACGTCTGCCTCGACTTCGCGTACACTAAGCTGGTGAGGCTCTGATGTCACGGGCTCGTCTCGGCTTCCGTCGTCGCTACCGCGACGACGTCCGCCTCGACTTCGCGTACACTAAGCACAGTGGTTCACTTCTTTTTCCTTTCATTTTAAAAGGTATATAAAAGGGTGCCTATCCCCCCACCCTACACCCTAAGATAGCTGGTGAGGCTCTGATGTCACGCGCTCGTTTCGGCTTCCGTCGTCGCTGCCGCGACGATGTCTGCCTCGACTTCGCGTACACTAAGCACAGTGGTTGACCTCTGTTTCCCTTTCATTTTAAAAGGTATATAAAAGGGTGCCTATCCCCCCCCACCCTAAACCCTAAGATAGCTGGTGAGGCTCTCATGTCACGGGCTCGTCTCGGCGTCCGTCGTCGCTGCCGCGACGACGTCTGCCTCGACTTCGCGTACACTAAGCTGGTGAGGCTCTGATGTCACGGGCTCGTCTCGGCTTCCGTTGTCGCTGCCGCGACGACGTCCGCCTCGACTTCGCGTACACTAAGAACAGTAGTTCACTTCTGTTCCCCTTTCATTTTAAAAGGTATATAAAAGGGTGCCTATCCCCCCACCCAACACACTAAGATAGCTGGTGAGGCTCTGATGTCACGGGCTCGTCTCGGGTTCCGTCCTCGCTACCGCGACGACGTCCGCCTCGACTTCGCGTACACTAAGCACAGTGGTTCACTTCTGTTTCCCTTTCATTTTAAAAGGTATATAAAAGGGTGCCTATCCCCCCCACCCTAAATCCTAAGATAGCTGGTGAGGCTCTGATGTCACGGGCTCGTCTCGGCGTTCGTCGTCGCTGCCGCGATGATGTCCGCCTCGACTTCGCGTACACTAAGCTGGTGAGGCTCTGATGTCACGGGCTCGTCTCGGCTTCCGTCGTCGCTGCCGCGACGACGTCCGCCTCGAATTCGCGTACACTAAGCACAGTGGTTCACTTCTGTTTCCCTTTCATTTTAAAAGGTATATAAAAGGGTGCCTATCCCCCCCGACCCTAAACCCTAAGATAGCTGGTGAGGCTCTGATGTCACGGGCTCGTCTCGGCGTCCGTCGTCGCTGCCGCGACGACGTCCGCCTCGACTTCGCGTACACTAAGCTGGTGAGGCTCTGATGTCACGGGCTCGTCTCGGCTTCCGTCGTCGCTGCCGCGACGACGTCCGCCTCGACTTCGCGTACACTAAGCACAGTGGTTCACTTCTGTTTCCCTTTCATTTTAAAAGGTGTATAAAAGGGTGCCTATCCCCCCCGACCCTAAACCCTAAGATAGCTGGTGAGGCTCTGATGTCACGGGCTCGTGTCGGAGTCCGTCGTCGCTGCCGCGACGACGTCTGCCTCGACTTCGCGTACACTAAGCTGGTGAGGCTCTGATGTCACGGGCTCGTCTCGGCTTCCGTCGTCGCTACCGCGACGACGTCCGCCTCGACTTCGCGTACACTAAGCACAGTGGTTCACTTCTGTTTCCTTTCATTTTAAAAGGTATATAAAAGGGTGCCTATCCCCCCACCCTACACCCTAAGATAGCTGGTGAGGCTCTGATGTCACGCGCTCGTTTCGGCTTCCGTCGTCGCTGCCGCGACGATGTCTGCCTCGACTTCGCGTACACTAAGCACAGTGGTTGACCTCTGTTTCCCTTTCATTTTAAAAGGTATATAAAAGGGTGCCTATCCCCCCCCACCCTAAACCCTAAGATAGCTGGTGAGGCTCTCATGTCACGGGCTCGTCTCGGCGTCCGTCGTCGCTGCCGCGACGACGTCTGCCTCGACTTCGCGTACACTAAGCTGGTGAGGCTCTGATGTCACGGGCTCGTCTCGGCTTCCGTTGTCGCTGCCGCGACGACGTCCGCCTCGACTTCGCGTACACTAAGAACAGTAGTTCACTTCTGTTCCCCTTTCATTTTAAAAGGTATATAAAAGGGTGCCTATCCCCCCACCCTACACCCTAAGATAGCTGGTGAGGCTCTGATGTCACGGGCTCGTCTTGGCTTCCGTCGTCGCCGCCGCGACGACGTCCGCCTCGACTTTGCGTACACTAAGCACAGTGGTTCACTTCTGTTTCCCTTTCACTTTAAAAGGTATATAAAAGGGTGCCTATCCCCCCCACCCTAAACCCTAAGATAGCTGGTGAGGCTCTCATGTCATGGGCTCGTCTCGGCTTCCGTCGTCGCTGCCGCGACGACGTCTGCCTCGACCTCGCGTACACTAAGCACAGTGGTTCACTTCTTTTCCCTTTCATTTTAAAAGGTATATAAAAGGGTGCCTATCCCCCCCCACCCTAAACCCTAAGATAGCTAGTGAGGGTCTCATGTCACGGGCTCGTCTCGGCGTCCGTCGTCGCTGCCGCGACGACGTCCGCCTCGACTTTGCGTACACTAAGCTGGTGAGGCTCTGATGTCACGGGCTCGTCTCGGCTTCCGTCGTCGTTGCCGCGACGACGTCCGCCTCGAGTTCGCGTACACTAAGAACAGTGGTTCACTTCTGTTTCCCTTTCATTTTAAAAGGTATATAAAAGGGTGCCTATCCCCCCACCCTACACCCTAAGATAGCTGTTGAGGCTCTGATGTCACGGGCTCGTCTCGGCGTCCGTCGTCGCTGCCGCGACGATGTCCGCCTCGACTACGCGTACGCTAAGCTGGTGAGGCTCTGATGTCACGGGCTCGTCTCGGCTTCCGTCGTCGCTACCGCGACGACGTCCGCCTCGACTTCGCGTACACTAAGCACAGTGGTTCACTTCTGTTTCCCTTTCATTTTAAAAGGTATATAAAAGGGTTCCTATCCCCCCCACCCCAAACCCTAAGATAGCTGGTGAGGCTCTGATGTCACGGGCTCGTCTCGGCGTCCGTCTCGCTGCCGCGACGACGTCCGCCTCGACTTCGCGTACACTAAGCTGGTGAGGCTCTGATGTCACGGGCTCGTCTCGGCTTCCGTCGTCGCTGCCACGACGACGTCCGCCTCGACTTCGCGTACACTAAGCACAGTGGTTCACTTCTGTTTCCCTTTCATTTTGAAAGGTATATAAAAGGGTGCCTATCCCCCCCGACCCTAAACCCTAAGATAGCTGGTGAGGCTCTGATGTCACGGGCTCGTCTCCGCGTCCGTCGTCGCTGCCGCGACGACGTCCGCCTCGACTTCGCGTACACTAAGCTGGTGAGGCTCTGATGTCACGGGCTCGTCTCGGCGTTCGTCGTCGCTGCCGCGATGATGTCCGCCTCGACTTCGCGTACACTAAGCTGGTGAGGCTCTGATGTCACGGGCTCGTCTCGGCTTCCGTCGTCGCTGCCGCGACGACGTCCGCCTCGAATTCGCGTACACTAAGCACAGTGGTTCACTTCTGTTTCCCTTTCATTTTAAAAGGTATATAAAAGGGTGCCTATCCCCCCCGACCCTAAACCCTAAGATAGCTGGTGAGGCTCTGATGTCACGGGCTCGTCTCGGCGTCCGTCGTCGCTGCCGCGACGACGTCCGCCTCGACTTCGCGTACACTAAGCTGGTGAGGCTCTGATGTCACGGGCTCGTCTCGGCTTCCGTCGTCGCTGCCGCGACGACGTCCGCCTCGACTTCGCGTACACTAAGCACAGTGGTTCACTTCTGTTTCCCTTTCATTTTAAAAGGTGTATAAAAGGGTGCCTATCCCCCCCGACCCTAAACCCTAAGATAGCTGGTGAGGCTCTGATGTCACGGGCTCGTGTCGGAGTCCGTCGTCGCTGCCGCGACGACGTCTGCCTCGACTTCGCGTACACTAAGCTGGTGAGGCTCTGATGTCACGGGCTCGTCTCGGCTTCCGTCGTCGCTACCGCGACGACGTCCGCCTCGACTTCGCGTACACTAAGCACAGTGGTTCACTTCTGTTTCCTTTCATTTTAAAAGGTATATAAAAGGGTGCCTATCCCCCCACCCTACACCCTAAGATAGCTGGTGAGGCTCTGATGTCACGCGCTCGTTTCGGCTTCCGTCGTCGCTGCCGCGACGATGTCTGCCTCGACTTCGCGTACACTAAGCACAGTGGTTGACCTCTGTTTCCCTTTCATTTTAAAAGGTATATAAAAGGGTGCCTATCCCCCCCCACCCTAAACCCTAAGATAGCTGGTGAGGCTCTCATGTCACGGGCTCGTCTCGGCGTCCGTCGTCGCTGCCGCGACGACGTCTGCCTCGACTTCGCGTACACTAAGCTGGTGAGGCTCTGATGTCACGGGCTCGTCTCGGCTTCCGTTGTCGCTGCCGCGACGACGTCCGCCTCGACTTCGCGTACACTAAGAACAGTAGTTCACTTCTGTTCCCCTTTCATTTTAAAAGGTATATAAAAGGGTGCCTATGCCCCCACCCTACACCCTAAGATAGCTGGTGAGGCTCTGAGGTCACGGGCTCGTCTCGGCTTCCGTCGTCGCCGCCGCGACGACGTCCGCCTCGACTTCGCGTACACTAAGCACAGTGGTTCACTTCTGTTTCCCTTTCACTTTAAAAGGTATATAAAAGGGTGCCTATCCCCCCCACCCTAAACCCTAAGATAGCTGGTGAGGCTCTCATGTCATGGGCTCGTCTCGGCTTCCGTCGTCGCTGCCGCGACGACGTCTGCCTCGACCTCGCGTACACTAAGCACAGTGGTTCACTTCTTTTCCCTTTCATTTTAAAAGGTATATAAAAGGGTGCCTATCCCCCCCCCACCCTAAACCCTAAGATAGCTGGTGAGGGTCTCATGTCACGGGCTCGTCTCGGCGTCCGTCGTCGCTGCCGCGACGACGTCCGCCTCGACTTCGCGTACACTAAGCTGGTGAGGCTCTGATGTCACGGGCTCGTCTCGGCTTCCGTCGTCGTTGCCGCGACGACGTCCGCCTCGAGTTCGCGTACACTAAGAACAGTGGTTCACTTCTGTTTCCCTTTCATTTTAAAAGGTATATAAAAGGGTGCCTATCCCCCCACCCTACACCCTAAGATAGCTGTTGAGGCTCTGATGTCACGGGCTCGTCTCGGCGTCCGTCGTCGCTGCCGCGACGATGTCCGCCTCGACTACGCGTACGCTAAGCTGGTGAGGCTCTGATGTCACGGGCTCGTCTCGGCTTCCGTCATCGCTACCGCGACGACGTCCGCCTCGACTTCGCGTACACTAAGCACAGTGGTTCACTTCTGTTTCCCTTTCATTTTAAAAGGTATATAAAAGGGTTCCTATCCCCCCCCACCCCAAACCCTAAGATAGCTGGTGAGGCTCTGATGTCACGGGCTCGTCTCGGCGTCCGTCTCGCTGCCGCGACGACGTCCGCCTCGACTTCGCGTACACTAAGCTGGTGAGGCTCTGATGTCACGGGCTCGTCTCGGCTTCCGTCGTCGCTGCCACGACGACGTCCGCCTCGACTTCGCGTACACTAAGCACAGTGGTTCACTTCTGTTTCCCTTTCATTTTGAAAGGTATATAAAAGGGTGCCTATCCCCCCCGACCCTAAACCCTAAGATAGCTGGTGAGGCTCTGATGTCACGGGCTCGTCTCCGCGTCCGTCGTCGCTGCCGCGACGACGTCCGCCTCGACTTCGCGTACACTAAGTTGGTGAGGCTCTGATGTCACGGGCTCGTCTCGGCTTCCGTCGTCGCTACCGCGACGACGTCCGCCTCGACTTCGCGTACACTAAGCACAGTGGTTCAATTCTATTTCTTTTCATTTTAAAAGGTATATAAAAGGGTGGCTATCCCCCCACCCTACACCCTAAGATAGCTGGTGAGGCTCTGATGTCACGGGCTCGTTTCGCCTTCCGTCGTCGCTGCCGCGACGACGTCTGCCTCGATTTCGCGTACACTAAGCACAGTGGTTCACCTCTGTTTCCCTTTCATTTTAAAAGGTATATAAAAGGGTGTCTATCCCCCCCACCCTAAACCCTAAGATAGCTGGTGAGGCTCTCATGTCACGGGCTCATCTCGGCGTCCGTCGTCGCTGCCGCGACGACGTCTGCCTCGACTTCGCGTACACTAAGCTGGTGAGGCTCTGATGTCACGGGCTCGTCTCGGCTTCCGTTGTCGCTGCCGCGACGACGTCCGCCTCGACTTCGCGTACACTAAGAACAGTGGTTCACTTCTGTTTCCCTTTCATTTTAAAAGGTATATAAAAGGGTGCCTATCCCCCCACCCTACACCCTAAGATAGCTGGTGAGGCTCTGATGTCACGGGCTAGTTTCGCCTTCCGTCGTCGCTGCCGCGACGACGTCTGCCTCGATTTCGCGTACACTAAGCACAGTGGTTCACCTCTGTTTCCCTTTCATTTTAAAAGGTATATAAAAGGGTGCCTATCCCCCCCCACCCTAAACCCTAAGATAGCTGGTGAGGCTCTCATGTCATGGGCTCGTCTCGGCTTCCGTCGTCGCTGCCGCGACGACGTCTGCCTCGACCTCGCGTACACTAAGCACAGTGGTTCACTTCTGTTTCCCTTTCATTTTAAAAGGTATATAAAAGGGTGCCTATCCCCCCCACCCTAAACCCTAAGATAGCTGGTGAGCGTCTCATGTCACGGGCTCGTCTCGGCGTTCGTCGTCGCTGCCGCGATGATGTCCGCCTCGACTTCGCATACACTAAGCTGGTGAGGCTCTGATGTCACGGGCTCGTCTCGGCTTCCGTCGTCGCTGCCGCGACGACGTCCGCCTCGAATTCGCGTACACTAAGCACAGTGGTTCACTTCTGTTTCCCTTTCATTTTAAAAGGTATATAAAAGGGTGCCTATCCCCCCCGACCCTAAAACCTAAGATAGCTGGTGAGGCGCTGATGTCACGGGCTCGTCTCGGCGTCCGTCGTCGCTGCCGCGACGACGTCCGCCTCGACTTCGCGTACACTAAGCTGGTGAGGCTCTGATGTCACGGGCTCGTCTCGGCTTCCGTCGTCGCTGCCGCGACGACGTCCGCGTCGACTTCGCGTACACTACGCACAGTGGTTCACTTCTGTTTCCCTTTCATTTTAAAAGGTGTATAAAAGGGTGCCTATCCCCCCCGACCCTAAACCCTAAGATAGCTGGTGAGGCTCTGATGTCACGGGCTCGTGTCGGAGTCCGTCGTCGCTGCCGCGACGACGTCTGCCTCGACTTCGCGTACACTAAGCTGGTGAGGCTCTGATGTCACGGGCTCGTCTCGGCTTCCGTCGTCGCTACCGCGACGACGTCCGCCTCGACTTCACGTATACTAAGCACAGTGGTTCACTTCTGTTTCCTTTCATTTTAAAAGGTATATAAAAGGGTGCCTATCCCCCCACCCTACACCCTAAGATAGCTGGTGAGGCTCTGATGTCACGGGCTCGTCTCGGCTTCCGTCGTCGCTACCGCGACGACGTCCGCCTCGACTTCGCGTACACTAAGCACAGTGGTTCACTTATGTTTCCCTTTCATTTTAAAAGGTATATAAAAGGGTTCCTATCCCCCCCCACCCCAAACCCTAAGATAGCTGGTGAGGCTCTGATGTCACGGGCTCGTCTCGGCGTCCATCTCGCTGCCGCGACGATGTCCGCCTCGACTTCGCGTACACTAAGCTGGTGAGGCTCTGATGTCACGGGCTCGTCTCGGCTTCCGTCGTCGCTGCCACGACGACGTCCGCCTCGACTTCGCGTACACTAAGCACAGTGGTTCACTTCTGTTTCCCTTTCATTTTGAAAGGTATATAAAAGGGTGCCTATCCCCCCCGACCCTAAACCCTAAGATAGCTGGTGAGGCTCTGATGTCACGGGCTCGTCTCCGCGTCCGTCGTCGCTGCCGCGACGATGTCCGCCTCGACTTCGCGTACACTAAGCTGGTGAGGCTCTGATGTCACGGGCTCGTCTCGGCTTCCGTCGTCGCTACCGCGACGACGTCCGCCTCGACTTCGCGTACACTAAGCACAGTGGTTCAATTCTATTTCTTTTCATTTTAAAAGGTATATAAAAGGGTGGTTATCCCCCCACCCTACACCCTAAGATAGCTGGTGAGGCTCTGATGTCACGGGCTAGTTTCGCCTTCCGTCGTCGCTGCCGCGACGACGTCTGCCTCGATTTCGCGTACACTAAGCACAGTGGTTCACCTCTGTTTCCCTTTCATTTTAAAAGGTATATAAAAGGGTGCCTATCCCCCCCCACCCTAAACCCTAAGATAGCTGGTGAGGCTCTCATGTCACGGGCTCATCTCGGCGTCCGTCGTCGCTGCCGCGACGACGTCTGCCTCGACTTCACGTACACTAAGCTGGTGAGGCTCTGATGTCACGGGCTCGTCTCGGCTTCCGTTGTCGCTGCCGCGACGACGTCCGCCTCGACTTCGCGTACACTAAGAACAGTGGTTCACTTCTGTTTCCCTTTCATTTTAAAAGGTATATAAAAGGGTGCCTATCCCCCCACCCTACACCCTAAGATAGCTGGTGAGGCTCTAATGTCACGGGCTCGTCTCGGCTTCCGTCGTCGCTGCCGCGACGACGTCCGCCTCGACTTCGCGTACACTAAGCACAGTGGTTCACTTCTGTTTCCCTTTCACTTTAAAAGGTATATAAAAGGGTGCCTATCCCCCCCACCCTAAACCCTAAGATAGCTGGTGAGGCTCTCATGTCATGGGCTTGTCTCTACTTCCGTCGTCGCTGCCGCGACGACGTCTGCCTCGACCTCGCGTACACTAAGCACAGTGGTTCACTTCTGTTTCCCTTTCATTTTAAAAGGTATATAAAAGGGTGCCTATCCCCCCCCACCCTAAACCCTAAGATAGCTGGTGAGCGTCTCATGTCACGGGCTCGTCTCGGCGTCCGTCGTCGCTGCCGCGACGACGTCTGCCTCGACTTCGCGTACACTAAGCTGGTGAGGCTCTGATGTCACGGGCTCGTCTCGGCTTCCGTCGTCGTTGCCGCGACGACGTCCGCCTCGACTTCGCGTACACTAAGAACGGTGGTTCACTTCTGTTTCCCTTTCATTTTAAAAGGTATATAAAAGGGTGCCTATCCCCCACCCTACACCCTAAGACAGCTGTTGAGACTCTGATGTCACGGGCTCGTCTCGGCGTCCGTCGTCGCTGCCGCGACGATGTCCGCCTCGACTACGCGTACACTAAGCTGGTGAGGCTCTGATGTCACGGGCTCGTCTCGGCTTCCGTCGTCGCTACCGCGACGACGTCCGCCTCGACTTCGCGTACACTAAGCACAGTGGTTCACTTCTGTTTCCCTTTCATTTTAAAAGGAATATAAAAGGGTGCCTATCCCCCCCGACCCTAAAGCCTAAGATAGCTGGTGAGGCTCTGATGTCACGGGCTTGTCTCGGCGTCCGTCGTCGCTCCCGCGACGACGTCCGCCTCGACTTCGCGTACACTAAGCTGGTGAGGCTCTGATGTCACGGGCTCGTCTCGGCTTCCGTCGTCGCTGCCACGACGACGTTCACCTCGACTTCGCGTACACTAAGCACAGTGGTTCACTTCTGTTTCCCTTTCGTTTTAAAAGGTATATAAAAGGGTGCCTATCCCCCCCACCCTAAATCCTAAGATAGCTGGTGAGGCTCTGATGTCACGGGCTCGTCTCGGCGTTCGTCGTCGCTGCCGCGATGATGTCCGCCTCGACTTCGCGTACACTAAGCTGGTGAGGCTCTGATGTCACGGGCTCGTCTCGGCTTCCGTCGTCGCTGCCGCGACGACGTCCGCCTCGAATTTGCGTACACTAAGCACAGTGGTTCACTTCTGTTTCCCTTTCATTTTAAAAGGTATATAAAAGGGTGCCTATCCCCCCCGACCCTAAACCCTAAGATAGCTGGTGAGGCTCTGATGTCACGGGCTCGTCTCGGCGTCCGTCGTCGCTGCCGCGACGACGTCCGCCTCGACTTCGCGTACACTAAGCTGGTGAGGCTCTGATGTCACGGGCTCGTCTCGGCTTCCGTCGTCGCTGCCGCGACGACGTCCGCCTCGACTTCGCGTACACTAAGCACAGTGGTTCACTTCTGTTTCCCTTTCATTTTAAAAGGTGTATAAAAGGGTGCCTATCCCCCCCGACCCTAAACCCTAAGATAGCTGGTGAGGCTCTGATGTCACGGGCTCGTGTCGGAGTACGTCGTCGCTGCCGCGACGACGTCTGCCTCGACTTCGCGTACACTAAGCTGGTGAGGCTCTGATGTCACGGGCTCGTCTCGGCTTCCGTCGTCGCTACCGCGACGACATCCGCCTCGACTTCGCGTACACTAAGCACAGTGGTTCACTTCTGTTTCCTTTCATTTTAAAAGGTATATAAAAGGGTGCCTATCCCCCCACCCTACACCCTAAGATAGCTGGTGAGGCTCTGATGTCACGCGCTCGTTTCGGCTTCAATTCTATTTCTTTTCATTTTAAAAGGTATATAAAAGGGTGGTTATCCCCCCACCCTACACCCTAAGATAGCTGGTGAGGCTCTGATGTCACGGGCTCGTTTCGCCTTCCGTCGTCGCTGCCGCGACGACGTCTGCCTCGATTTCGCGTACACTAAGCACAGTGGTTCACCTCTGTTTCCCTTTCATTTTAAAAGGTATATAAAAGGGTGCCTATCCCCCCCACCCTAAACCCTAAGATAACTGGTGAGGCTCTCATGTCACGGGCTCATCTCGGCGTCCGTCGTCGCTGCCGCGACGACGTCTGCCTCGACTTCGCGTACACTAAGCTGGTGAGGCTCTGATGTCACGGGCTCGTCTCGGCTTCCGTTGTCGCTGCCGCGACGACGTCCGCCTCGACTTCGCGTACACTAAGAACAGTGGTTCACTTCTGTTTCCCTTTCATTTTAAAAGGTATATAAAAGGGTGCCTATCCCCCCACCCTACACCCTAAGATAGCTGGTGAGGCTCTAATGTCACGGGCTCGTCTCGGCTTCCGTCGTCGCTGCCGCGACGACGTCCGCCTCGACTTCGCGTACACTAAGCACAGTGGTTCACTTCTGTTTCCCTTTCATTTTAAAAGGTATATAAAAGGGTGCCTATCCCCCCCGACCCTAAAACCTAAGATAGCTGGTGAGGCGCTGATGTCACGGGCTCGTCTCGGCGTCCGTCGTCGCTGCCGCGACGACGTCCGCCTCGACTTCGCGTACACTAAGCTGGTGAGGCTCTGATGTCACGGGCTCGTCTCGGCTTCCGTCGTCGCTGCCGCGACGACGTCCGCGTCGACTTCGCGTACACTACGCACAGTGGTTCACTTCTGTTTCCCTTTCATTTTAAAAGGTGTATAAAAGGGTGCCTATCCCCCCCGACCCTAAACCCTAAGATAGCTGGTGAGGCTCTGATGTCACGGGCTCGTGTCGGAGTCCGTCGTCGCTGCCGCGACGACGTCTGCCTCGACTTCGCGTACACTAAGCTGGTGAGGCTCTGATGTCACGGGCTCGTCTCGGCTTCCGTCGTCGCTACCGCGACGACGTCCGCCTCGACTTCACGTATACTAAGCACAGTGGTTCACTTCTGTTTCCTTTCATTTTAAAAGGTATATAAAAGGGTGCCTATCCCCCCACCCTACACCCTAAGATAGCTGGTGAGGCTCTGATGTCACGGGCTCGTCTCGGCTTCCGTCGTCGCTACCGCGACGACGTCCGCCTCGACTTCGCGTACACTAAGCACAGTGGTTCACTTATGTTTCCCTTTCATTTTAAAAGGTATATAAAAGGGTTCCTATCCCCCCCCACCCCAAACCCTAAGATAGCTGGTGAGGCTCTGATGTCACGGGCTCGTCTCGGCGTCCATCTCGCTGCCGCGACGATGTCCGCCTCGACTTCGCGTACACTAAGCTGGTGAGGCTCTGATGTCACGGGCTCGTCTCGGCTTCCGTCGTCGCTGCCACGACGACGTCCGCCTCGACTTCGCGTACACTAAGCACAGTGGTTCACTTCTGTTTCCCTTTCATTTTGAAAGGTATATAAAAGGGTGCCTATCCCCCCCGACCCTAAACCCTAAGATAGCTGGTGAGGCTCTGATGTCACGGGCTCGTCTCCGCGTCCGTCGTCGCTGCCGCGACGATGTCCGCCTCGACTTCGCGTACACTAAGCTGGTGAGGCTCTGATGTCACGGGCTCGTCTCGGCTTCCGTCGTCGCTACCGCGACGACGTCCGCCTCGACTTCGCGTACACTAAGCACAGTGGTTCAATTCTATTTCTTTTCATTTTAAAAGGTATATAAAAGGGTGGTTATCCCCCCACCCTACACCCTAAGATAGCTGGTGAGGCTCTGATGTCACGGGCTAGTTTCGCCTTCCGTCGTCGCTGCCGCGACGACGTCTGCCTCGATTTCGCGTACACTAAGCACAGTGGTTCACCTCTGTTTCCCTTTCATTTTAAAAGGTATATAAAAGGGTGCCTATCCCCCCCCACCCTAAACCCTAAGATAGCTGGTGAGGCTCTCATGTCACGGGCTCATCTCGGCGTCCGTCGTCGCTGCCGCGACGACGTCTGCCTCGACTTCACGTACACTAAGCTGGTGAGGCTCTGATGTCACGGGCTCGTCTCGGCTTCCGTTGTCGCTGCCGCGACGACGTCCGCCTCGACTTCGCGTACACTAAGAACAGTGGTTCACTTCTGTTTCCCTTTCATTTTAAAAGGTATATAAAAGGGTGCCTATCCCCCCACCCTACACCCTAAGATAGCTGGTGAGGCTCTAATGTCACGGGCTCGTCTCGGCTTCCGTCGTCGCTGCCGCGACGACGTCCGCCTCGACTTCGCGTACACTAAGCACAGTGGTTCACTTCTGTTTCCCTTTCACTTTAAAAGGTATATAAAAGGGTGCCTATCCCCCCCACCCTAAACCCTAAGATAGCTGGTGAGGCTCTCATGTCATGGGCTTGTCTCTACTTCCGTCGTCGCTGCCGCGACGACGTCTGCCTCGACCTCGCGTACACTAAGCACAGTGGTTCACTTCTGTTTCCCTTTCATTTTAAAAGGTATATAAAAGGGTGCCTATCCCCCCCCACCCTAAACCCTAAGATAGCTGGTGAGCGTCTCATGTCACGGGCTCGTCTCGGCGTCCGTCGTCGCTGCCGCGACGACGTCTGCCTCGACTTCGCGTACACTAAGCTGGTGAGGCTCTGATGTCACGGGCTCGTCTCGGCTTCCGTCGTCGTTGCCGCGACGACGTCCGCCTCGACTTCGCGTACACTAAGAACGGTGGTTCACTTCTGTTTCCCTTTCATTTTAAAAGGTATATAAAAGGGTGCCTATCCCCCACCCTACACCCTAAGACAGCTGTTGAGACTCTGATGTCACGGGCTCGTCTCGGCGTCCGTCGTCGCTGCCGCGACGATGTCCGCCTCGACTACGCGTACACTAAGCTGGTGAGGCTCTGATGTCACGGGCTCGTCTCGGCTTCCGTCGTCGCTACCGCGACGACGTCCGCCTCGACTTCGCGTACACTAAGCACAGTGGTTCACTTCTGTTTCCCTTTCATTTTAAAAGGAATATAAAAGGGTGCCTATCCCCCCCGACCCTAAAGCCTAAGATAGCTGGTGAGGCTCTGATGTCACGGGCTTGTCTCGGCGTCCGTCGTCGCTCCCGCGACGACGTCCGCCTCGACTTCGCGTACACTAAGCTGGTGAGGCTCTGATGTCACGGGCTCGTCTCGGCTTCCGTCGTCGCTGCCACGACGACGTTCACCTCGACTTCGCGTACACTAAGCACAGTGGTTCACTTCTGTTTCCCTTTCGTTTTAAAAGGTATATAAAAGGGTGCCTATCCCCCCCACCCTAAATCCTAAGATAGCTGGTGAGGCTCTGATGTCACGGGCTCGTCTCGGCGTTCGTCGTCGCTGCCGCGATGATGTCCGCCTCGACTTCGCGTACACTAAGCTGGTGAGGCTCTGATGTCACGGGCTCGTCTCGGCTTCCGTCGTCGCTGCCGCGACGACGTCCGCCTCGAATTTGCGTACACTAAGCACAGTGGTTCACTTCTGTTTCCCTTTCATTTTAAAAGGTATATAAAAGGGTGCCTATCCCCCCCGACCCTAAACCCTAAGATAGCTGGTGAGGCTCTGATGTCACGGGCTCGTCTCGGCGTCCGTCGTCGCTGCCGCGACGACGTCCGCCTCGACTTCGCGTACACTAAGCTGGTGAGGCTCTGATGTCACGGGCTCGTCTCGGCTTCCGTCGTCGCTGCCGCGACGACGTCCGCCTCGACTTCGCGTACACTAAGCACAGTGGTTCACTTCTGTTTCCCTTTCATTTTAAAAGGTGTATAAAAGGGTGCCTATCCCCCCCGACCCTAAACCCTAAGATAGCTGGTGAGGCTCTGATGTCACGGGCTCGTGTCGGAGTACGTCGTCGCTGCCGCGACGACGTCTGCCTCGACTTCGCGTACACTAAGCTGGTGAGGCTCTGATGTCACGGGCTCGTCTCGGCTTCCGTCGTCGCTACCGCGACGACATCCGCCTCGACTTCGCGTACACTAAGCACAGTGGTTCACTTCTGTTTCCTTTCATTTTAAAAGGTATATAAAAGGGTGCCTATCCCCCCACCCTACACCCTAAGATAGCTGGTGAGGCTCTGATGTCACGCGCTCGTTTCGGCTTCAATTCTATTTCTTTTCATTTTAAAAGGTATATAAAAGGGTGGTTATCCCCCCACCCTACACCCTAAGATAGCTGGTGAGGCTCTGATGTCACGGGCTCGTTTCGCCTTCCGTCGTCGCTGCCGCGACGACGTCTGCCTCGATTTCGCGTACACTAAGCACAGTGGTTCACCTCTGTTTCCCTTTCATTTTAAAAGGTATATAAAAGGGTGCCTATCCCCCCCACCCTAAACCCTAAGATAACTGGTGAGGCTCTCATGTCACGGGCTCATCTCGGCGTCCGTCGTCGCTGCCGCGACGACGTCTGCCTCGACTTCGCGTACACTAAGCTGGTGAGGCTCTGATGTCACGGGCTCGTCTCGGCTTCCGTTGTCGCTGCCGCGACGACGTCCGCCTCGACTTCGCGTACACTAAGAACAGTGGTTCACTTCTGTTTCCCTTTCATTTTAAAAGGTATATAAAAGGGTGCCTATCCCCCCACCCTACACCCTAAGATAGCTGGTGAGGCTCTAATGTCACGGGCTCGTCTCGGCTTCCGTCGTCGCTGCCGCGACGACGTCCGCCTCGACTTCGCGTACACTAAGCACAGTGGTTCACTTCTGTTTCCCTTTCACTTTAAAAGGTATATAAAAGGGTGCCTATCCCCCCCACCCTAAACCCTAAGATAGCTGGTGAGGCTCTCATGTCATGGGCTTGTCTCTACTTCCGTCGTCGCTGCCGGGACGACGTCTGCCTCGACCTCGCGTACACTAAGCACAGTGGTTCACTTCTGTTTCCCTTTCATTTTAAAAGGTATATAAAAGGGTGCCTATCCCCCCCACCCTAAACCCTAAGATAGCTGGTGAGCGTCTCATGTCACGGGCTCGTCTCGGCGTCCGTCGTCGCTGCCGCGACGACGTCCGCCTCGACTTCGCGTACACTAAGCTGGTGAGGCTCTGATGTCACGGGCTCGTCTCGGCTTCCGTCGTCGTTGCCGCGACGACGTCCGCCTCGACTTCGCGTACACTAAGAACGGTGGTTCACTTCTGTTTCCCTTTCATTTTAAAAGGTATATAAAAGGGTGCCTATCCCCCACCCTACACCCTAAGATAGCTGTTGAGACTCTGATGTCACGGGCTCGTCTCGGCGTCCGTCGTCGCTGCCGCGACGATGTCCGCCTCGACTACGCGTACACTAAGCTGGTGAGGCTCTGATATCACGGGCTCGTCTCGGCTTCCGTCGTCGCTACCGCGACGACATCCGCCTCGACTTCGCGTACACTAAGCACAGTGGTTCACTTCTGTTTCCCTTTCATTTTAAAAGGAATATAAAAGGGTGCCTATCCCCCCCGACCCTAAACCCTAAGATAGCTGGTGAGGCTCTGATGTCACGGGCTTGTCTCGGCGTCCGTCGTCGCTCCCGCGACGACGTCCGCCTCGACTTCGCGTACACTAAGCTGGTGAGGCTCTGATGTCACGGGCTCGTCTCGGCTTCCGTCGTCGCTGCCACGACGACGTTCACCTCGACTTCGCGTACACTAAGCACAGTGGTTCACTTCTGTTTCCCTTTCATTTTAAAAGGTATATAAAAGGGTGCCTATCCCCCCCACCCTAAACCCTAAGATAGCTGGTGAGGCTCTGATGTCACGGGCTCGTCTCGGCGTCCGTCGTCGCTGCCGCGACGACGTCCGCCTCGACTTCGCGTACACTAAGCTGGTGAGGCTCTGATGTCAAGGGCTCGTCTCGGCTTCCGTCGTCGCTGCCGCGACGACGTCCGCCTCGACTTCGCGTACACTAAGCACAGTGGTTCACTTCTGTTTCCCTTTCACTTTAAAAGGTGTATAAAAGGGTGCCTATCCCCCCCACCCTAAACCCTAAGATAGCTGGTGAGGCTCTCATGTCATGGGCTTGTCTCTACTTCCGTCGTCGCTGCCGCGACGACGTCTGCCTCGACCTCGCGTACACTAAGCACAGTGGTTCACTTCTGTTTCCCTTTCATTTTAAAAGGTATATAAAAGGGTGCCTATCCCCCCCACCCTAAACCCTAAGATAGCTGGTGAGCGTCTCATGTCACGGGCTCGTCTCGGCGTCCGTCGTCGCTGCCGCGACGACGTCCGCCTCGACTTCGCGTACACTAAGCTGGTGAGGCTCTGATGTCACGGGCTCGTCTCGGCTTCCGTCGTCGTTGCCGCGACGACGTCCGCCTCGACTTCGCGTACACTAAGAACGGTGGTTCACTTCTGTTTCCCTTTCATTTTAAAAGGTATATAAAAGGGTGCCTATCCCCCACCCTACACCCTAAGATAGCTGTTGAGACTCTGATGTCACGGGCTCGTCTCGGCGTCCGTCGTCGCTGCCGCGACGATGTCCGCCTCGACTACGCGTACACTAAGCTGGTGAGGCTCTGATGTCACGGGCTCGTCTCGGCTTCCGTCGTCGCTACCGCGACGACGTCCGCCTCGACTTCGCGTACACTAAGCACAGTGGTTCACTTCTGTTTCCCTTTCATTTTAAAAGGAATATAAAAGGGTGCCTATCCCCCCCGACCCTAAACCCTAAGATAGCTGGTGAGGCTCTGATGTCACGGGCTTGTCTCGGCGTCCGTCGTCGCTCCCGCGACGACGTCCGCCTCGACTTCGCGTACACTAAGCTGGTGAGGCTCTGATGTCACGGGCTCGTCTCGGCTTCCGTCGTCGCTGCCACGACGACGTTCACCTCGACTTCGCGTACACTAAGCACAGTGGTTCACTTCTGTTTCCCTTTCATTTTAAAAGGTATATAAAAGGGTGCCTATCCCCCCCCACCCTAAACCCTAAGATAGCTGGTGAGGCTCTGATGTCACGGGCTCGTCTCGGCGTCCGTCGTCGCTGCCGCGACGACGTCCGCCTCGACTTCGCGTACACTAAGCTGGTGAGGCTCTGATGTCACGGGCTCGTCTCGGCTTCCGTCGTCGCTGCCGCGACGACGTCCGCCTCGACTTCGCGTACACTAAGCACAGTGGTTCACTTCTGTTTCCCTTTCATTTTAAAAGGTGTATAAAAGGGTGCCTATCCCCCCCGACCCTAAACCCTAAGATAGCTGGTGAGGCTCTGATGTCACGGGCTCGTGTCGGAGTACGTCGTCGCTGCCGCGACGACGTCTGCCTCGACTTCGCGTACACTAAGCTGGTGAGGCTCTGATGTCACGGGCTCGTCTCGGCTTCCGTCGTCGCTACCGCGACGACATCCGCCTCGACTTCGCGTACACTAAGCACAGTGGTTCACTTCTGTTTCCTTTCATTTTAAAAGGTATATAAAAGGGTGCCTATCCCCCCACCCTACACCCTAAGATAGCTGGTGAGGCTCTGATGTCACGCGCTCGTTTCGGCTTCAATTCTATTTCTTTTCATTTTAAAAGGTATATAAAAGGGTGGTTATCCCCCCACCCTACACCCTAAGATAGCTGGTGAGGCTCTGATGTCACGGGCTCGTTTCGCCTTCCGTCGTCGCTGCCGCGACGACGTCTGCCTCGATTTCGCGTACACTAAGCACAGTGGTTCACCTCTGTTTCCCTTTCATTTTAAAAGGTATATAAAAGGGTGCCTATCCCCCCCACCCTAAACCCTAAGATAACTGGTGAGGCTCTCATGTCACGGGCTCATCTCGGCGTCCGTCGTCGCTGCCGCGACGACGTCTGCCTCGACTTCGCGTACACTAAGCTGGTGAGGCTCTGATGTCACGGGCTCGTCTCGGCTTCCGTTGTCGCTGCCGCGACGACGTCCGCCTCGACTTCGCGTACACTAAGAACAGTGGTTCACTTCTGTTTCCCTTTCATTTTAAAAGGTATATAAAAGGGTGCCTATCCCCCCACCCTACACCCTAAGATAGCTGGTGAGGCTCTAATGTCACGGGCTCGTCTCGGCTTCCGTCGTCGCTGCCGCGACGACGTCCGCCTCGACTTCGCGTACACTAAGCACAGTGGTTCACTTCTGTTTCCCTTTCACTTTAAAAGGTATATAAAAGGGTGCCTATCCCCCCCACCCTAAACCCTAAGATAGCTGGTGAGGCTCTCATGTCATGGGCTTGTCTCTACTTCCGTCGTCGCTGCCGCGACGACGTCTGCCTCGACCTCGCGTACACTAAGCACAGTGGTTCACTTCTGTTTCCCTTTCATTTTAAAAGGAATATAAAAGGGTGCCTATCCCCCCCGACCCTAAACCCTAAGATAGCTGGTGAGGCTCTGATGTCACGGGCTTGTCTCGGCGTCCGTCGTCGCTCCCGCGACGACGTCCGCCTCGACTTCGCGTACACTAAGCTGGTGAGGCTCTGATGTCACGGGCTCGTCTCGGCTTCCGTCGTCGCTGCCACGACGACGTTCACCTCGACTTCGCGTACACTAAGCACAGTGGTTCACTTCTGTTTCCCTTTCATTTTAAAAGGTATATAAAAGGGTGCCTATCCCCCCCACCCTAAATCCTAAGATAGCTGGTGAGGCTCTGATGTCACGGGCTCGTCTCGGCGTTCGTTGTCGCTGCCGCGATGATGTCCGCCTCGACTTCGCGTACACTAAGCTGGTGAGGCTCTGATGTCACGGGCTCGTCTCGGCTTCCGTCGTCGCTGCCGCGACGACGTCCGCCTCGAATTCGCGTACACTAAGCACAGTGGTTCACTTCTGTTTCCCTTTCATTTTAAAAGGTATATAAAAGGGTGCCTATCCCCCCCGACCCTAAACCCTAAGATAGCTGGTGAGGCTCTGATGTCACGGGCTCGTCTCGGCGTCCGTCGTCGCTGCCGCGACGACGTCCGCCTCGACTTCGCGTACACTAAGCTGGTGAGGCTCTGATGTCACGGGCTCGTCTCGGCTTCCGTCGTCGCTGCCGCGACGACGTCCGCCTCGACTTCGCGTACACTAAGCACAGTGGTTCACTTCTGTTTCCCTTTCATTTTAAAAGGTGTATAAAAGGGTGCCTATCCCCCCCGACCCTAAACCCTAAGATAGCTGGTGAGGCTCTGATGTCACGGGCTCGTGTCGGAGTCCGTCGTCGCTGCCGCGACGACGTCTGCCTCGACTTCGCGTACACTAAGCTGGTGAGGCTCTGATGTCACGGGCTCGTCTCGGCTTCCGTCGTCGCTACCGCGACGACATCCGCCTCGACTTCGCGTACACTAAGCACAGTGGTTCACTTCTGTTTCCTTTCATTTTAAAAGGTATATAAAAGGGTGCCTATCCCCCCACCCTACACCCTAAGATAGCTGGTGAGGCTCTGATGTCACGCGCTCGTTTCGGCTTCCGTCGTCGCTGCCGCGACGATGTCTGCCTCGACTTCGCGTACACTAAGCACAGTGGTTGACCTCTGTTTCCCTTTCATTTTAAAAGGTATATAAAAGGGTGCCTATCCCCCCCCACCCTAAACCCTAAGATAGCTGGTGAGGCTCTCATGTCACGGGCTCGTCTCGGCGTCCGTCGTCGCTGCCGCGACGACGTCTGCCTCGACTTCGCGTACACTAAGCTGGTGAGGCTCTGATGTCACGGGCTCGTCTCGGCTTCCGTTGTCGCTGCCGCGACGACGTCCGCCTCGACTTCGCGTCCACTAAGAACAGTAGTTCACTTCTGTTCCCCTTTCATTTTAAAAGGTATATAAAAGGGTGCCTATCCCCCCACCCTACACCCTAAGATAGCTGGTGAGGCTCTGATGTCACGGGCTCGTCTCGGCTTCCGTCCTCGCTACCGCGACAACGTCCGCCTCGACTTCGCGTACACTAAGCACAGTGGTTCACTTCTGTTTCCCTTTCATTTTAAAAGGTATATAAAAGGGTGCCTATCCCCCCCACCCTAAATCCTAAGATAGCATGTGAGGCTCTGATGTCACGGGCTCGTCTCGGCGTTCGTCGTCGCTGCCGCGATGATGTCCGCCTCGACTTCGCGTACACTAAGCTGGTGAGGCTCTGATGTCACGGGCTCGTCTCGGCTTCCGTCGTCGCTGCCGCGACGACGTCCGCCTCGAATTCGCGTACACTAAGCACAGTGGTTCACTTCTGTTTCCCTTTCATTTTAAAAGGTATATAAAAGGGTGCCTATCCCCCCCGACCCTAAACCCTAAGATAGCTGGTGAGGCTCTGATGTCACGGGCTCGTCTCGGCGTCCGTCGTCGCTGCCGCGACGACGTCCGCCTCGACTTCGCTTACACTAAGCTGGTGAGGCTCTGATGTCACGGGCTCGTCTCGGCTTCCGTCGTCGTTGCCGCGACGACGTTCGCGTCGACTTCGCGTACACTACGCACAGTGGTTCACTTCTGTTTCCCTTTCATTTTAAAAGGTGTATAAAAGGGTGCCTATCCCCCCCGACCCTAAACCCTAAGATAGCTGGTGAGGCTCTGATGTCACGGGCTCGTGTCGGAGTCCGTCGTCGCTGCCGCGACGACGTCTGCCTCGACTTCGCGTACACTAAGCAGGTGAGGCTCTGATGTCACGGGCTCGTCTCGGCTTCCGTCGTCGCTACCGCGACGACGTCCGCCTCGACTTTGCGTACACTAAGCACAGTGGTTCACTTCTGTTTCCTTTCATTTTAAAAGGTATATAAAAGGGTGCCTATCCCCCACCCTACACCCTAAGATAGCTGGTGAGGCTCTGATGTCACGCGCTCGTTTCGGCTTCCGTCGTCGCTGCCGCGACGATGTCTGCCTCGACTTCGCGTACACTAAGCACAGTGGTTGACCTCTGTTTCCCTTTCATTTTAAAAGGTATATAAAAGGGTGCCTATCCCCCCCCACCCTAAACCCTAAGATAGCTGGTGAGGCTCTCATGTCACGGGCTCGTCTCGGCGTCCGTCGTCGCTGCCGCGACGACGTCTGCCTCGACTTCGCATACACTAAGCTGGTGAGGCTCTGATGTCACGGGCTCGTCTCGGCTTCCGTTGTCGCTGCCGCGACGACGTCCGCCTCGACTTCGCGTACACTAAGAACAGTAGTTCACTTCTGTTCCCCTTTCATTTTAAAAGGTATATAAAAGGGTGCCTATCCCCCCACCCTACACCCTAAGATAGCTGGTGAGGCTCTGATGTCACGGGCTCGTCTCGGCTTCCGTCGTCGCCGCCGCGACGACGTCCGCCTCGACTTCGCGAACACTAAGCACAGTGGTTCACTTCTGTTTCCCTTTCACTTTAAAAGGTATATAAAAGGGTGCCTATCCCCCCCACCCTAAACCCTAAGATAGCTGGTGAGGCTCTCATGTCATGGGCTCGTCTCGGCTTCCGTCGTCGCTGCCGCGACGACGTCTGCCTCGACCTCGCGTACACTAAGCACAGTGGTTCACTTCTTTTCCCTTTCATTTTAAAAGGTATATAAAAGGGTGCCTATCCCCCCCACCCTAAACCCTAAGATAGCTGGTGAGGGTCTCATGTCACGGGCTCGTCTCGGCGTCCGTCGTCGCTGCCGCGACGACGTCCGCCTCGACTTCGCGTACACTAAGCTGGTGAGGCTCTGATGTCACGGGCTCGTCTCGTCTTCCGTCGTCGTTGCCGCGACGACGTCCGCCTCGAGTTCGCGTACACTAAGAACAGTGGTTCACTTCTGTTTCCCTTTCATTTTAAAAGGTATATAAAAGGGTGCCTATCCCCCCACCCTACACCCTAAGATAGCTGTTGAGGCTCTGATGTCACGGGCTCGTCTCGGCGTCCGTCGTCGCTGCCGCGACGATGTCCGCCTCGACTACGCGTACACTAAGCTGGTGAGGCTCTGATGTCACGGGCTCGTCTCGGCTTCCGTCGTCGCTACCGCGACGACGTCCGCCTCGACTTCGCGTACACTAAGCACAGTGGTTCACTTCTGTTTCCCTTTCATTTTAAAAGGTATATAAAAGGGTTCCTATCCCCCCCCACCCCAAACCCTAAGATAGCTGGTGAGGCTCTGATGTCACGGTCTCGTCTCGGCGTCCGTCTCGCTGCCGCGACGACGTCCGCCTCGACTTCGCGTACACTAAGCTGGTGAGGCTCTGATGTCACGGGCTCGTCTCGGCTACCGTCGTCGCTGCCACGACGACGTCCGCCTCGACTTCGCGTACACTAAGCACAGTGGTTCAATTCTATTTCTTTTCATTTTAAAAGGTATATAAAAGGGTGGCTATCCCCCCACCCTACACCCTAAGATAGCTGGTGAGGCTCTGATGTCACGGGCTCGTTTCGCCTTCCGTCGTCGCTGCCGCGACGACGTCTGCCTCGATTTCGCGTACACTAAGCACAGTGGTTCACCTCTGTTTCCCTTTCATTTTAAAAGGTATATAAAAGGGTGCCTATCCCCCCCCACCCTAAACCCTAAGATAGCTGGTGAGGCTCTCATGTCACGGGCTCATCTCGGCGTCCGTCGTCGCTGCCGCGACGACGTCTGCCTCGACTTCGCGTACACTAAGCTGGTGAGGCTCTGATGTCACGGGCTCGTCTCGGCTTCCGTTGTCGCTGCCGCGACGACGTCCGCCTCGACTTCGCGTACACTAAGAACAGTGGTTCACTTCTGTTTCCCTTTCATTTTAAAAGGTATATAAAAGGGTGCCTATCCCCCCACCCTACACCCTAAGATAGCTGGTGAGGCTCTGATGTCACGGGCTCGTCTCGGCTTCCGTCGTCGCTGCCGCGATGACGTCCGCCTCGACTTCGCGTACACTAAGCACAGTGGTTCACTTCTGTTTCCCTTTCACTTTAAAAGGTATATAAAAGGGTGCCTATCCCCCCCACCCTAAACCCTAAGATAGCTGGTGAGGCTCTCATGTCATGAGCTCGTCTCGGCTTCCGTCGTCGCTGCCGCGACGACGTCTGCCTCGACCTCGCGTACACTAAGCACAGTGGTTCACTTCTGTTTCCCTTTCATTTTAAAAGGTATATAAAAGGGTGCCTATCCCCCCCCACCCTAAACCCTAAGATAGCTGGTGAGCGTCTCATGTCACGGGCTCGTCTCGGCGTCCGTCGTCGCTGCCGCGACGACGTCCGCCTCGACTTCGCGTACACTAAGCTGGTGAGGCTCTGATGTCACGGGCTCGTCTCGGCTTCCGTCGTCGTTGCCGCGACGACGTCCGCCTCGACTTCGCGTACACTAAGAACATTGGTTCACTTCTGTTTCCCTTTCATTTTAAAAGGTATATAAAAGGGTGCCTATCCCCCACCCTACACCCTAAGATAGCTGTTGAGACTCTGATGTCACGGGCTCGTCTCGGCGTCCGTCGTCGCTCCCGCGACGATGTCCGCCTCGACTACGCGTACACTAAGCTGGTGAGGCTCTGATGTCACGGGCTCGTCTCGGCTTCCGTCGTCGCTACCGCGACGACGTCCGCCTCGACTTCGCGTACACTAAGCACAGTGGTTCACTTCTGTTTCCGTTTCATTTTAAAAGGAATATAAAAGGGTGCCTATCCCCCCCGACCCTAAACCCTAAGATAGCTGGTGAGGCTCTGATGTCACGGGCTTGTCTCGGCGTCCGTCGTCGCTCCCGCGACGACGTCCGCCTCGACTTCGCGTACACTAAGCTGGTGAGGCTCTGATGTCACGGGCTCGTCTCGGCTTCCGTCCTCGCTACCGCGACGACGTCCGCCTCGACTTCGCGTACACTAAGCACAGTGGTTCACTTCGGTTTCCCTTTCATTTCAAAAGGTATATAAAATGGTGCCTATCCCCCACCCTACACCCTAAGATAGCTGGTGAGGCTCTGATGTCACGGGCTCGTTTCGCCTTCCGTCGTCGCTGCCGCGACGACGTCTGCCTCGACTTCGCGTACACTAAGCACAGTGGTTCACCTCTGTTTCCCTTTCACTTTAAAAGGTATATAAAAGGGTGCCTATCCCCCCCACCCTAAACCCTAAGATAGCTGGTGAGGCTCTCATGTCATGGGCTCGTCTTGGATTCCGTCGTCGCTGCCGCGACGACGTCCGCCTCGACTTCGCGTACACTAAGCACAGTAGTTCACTTCTGTTTCCATTTCATTTTAAAAGGTATATAAAAGGGTGCCTATCCCCCCCCCTATACCCTAAGATAGCTGGTGAGGCTCTCATGTCACGGGCTCGTCTCGGCGTCCGTCGTCGCTGCCGCGACGACGTCTGCCTCGACTTTGCGTACACTAAGATGGTGAGGCTCTGATGTCACGGGCTCGTCTCAGCTTCCGTCGTCGCTGCCGCGACGACGTCCGCCTCGACTTCGCGTACACTAAGAACAGTGGTTCACTTCTGTTTCCCTTTCATTTTAAAAGGTATATAAAAGGGTGCCTATCCCCCACCCTACACCCTAAGATAGTTGTTGAGGCTCTGATGTTACGGGCTCGTCTCGGCGTCCGTCGTCGCTTCCGCGATGATGTCCGCCTCGACTACGCGTACACTATGCTGGTGAGGCTCTGATGTCACGGGCTCGTCTCGGCTTCCGTCGTCAGTACCGCGACGACGTACGCCTCGACTTCGCGTACACTAAGCACAGTGGTTCACTTCTGTTTCCCTTTCATTTTAAAAGGTATATAAAAGGGTTCCTATCCCCCCCACCCCAAACCCTAAGATAGCTGGTGAGGCTATGATGTCACGGGCTCGTCTCGGCGTCCGTCGTCGCTGCCCGCCTCGACTTCGCTTACACTAAGCTGGTGAGGCTCTGATGTCACGGGGTCGTCTTGGCTTCCGTCGTCGCTGCCGCGAAGACGTCCGCCTCGACTTCGCGTACACTAAGCACAGTGGTTCACTTCTGTTTCCCTTTCATTTTAAAAGGAATATAAAAGGGTGCCTATCCCCCCCGACCCTAAACCCTAAGATAGCTGGTGAGGCTCTGATGTCACGGGCTTGTCTCGGCGTCCGTCGTCGCTCCCGCGACGACGTCTGCCTCGACTTCGCGTACACTAAGCTGGTGAGGCTCTGATGTCACGGGCTCGTCTCGGCTTCCGTCCTCGCTACCGCGACGACGTCCGCCTCGACTTCGCGTACACTAAGCACAGTGGTTCACTTCTGTTTCCCTTTCATTTTAAAAGGTATATAAAAGGGTGCCTATCCCCCCCACCCTAAATCCTAAGATAGCTGGTGAGGCTCTGATGTCACGGGCTCGTCTCGGCGTCCGTCGTCGCTGCCGCGATGATGTCCGCCTCGACTTCGCGTACACTAAGCTGGTGAGGCTCTGATGTCACGGGCTCGTCTCGGCTTCCGTCGTCGCTGCCGCGACGACGTCCGCCTCGAATTCGCGTACACTAAGCACAGTGGTTCACTTCTGTTTCCCTTTCATTTTAAAAGGTATATAAAAGGGTGCCTATCCCCCCCGACCCTAAACCCTAAGATAGCTGGTGAGGCTCTGATGTCACGGGCTCGTCTCGGCGTCCGTCGTCGCTGCCGCGACGACGTCCGCCTCGACTTCGCGTACACTAAGCTGGTGAGGCTCTTATGTCACGGGCTCGTCTCGGCTTCCGTCGTCGCTACCGCGACGACGTCCGCCTCGACTTCGCGTACACTAAGCACAGTGGTTTACTTCTGTTTCCTTTCATTTTAAAAGGTATATAAAAGGGTGCCTATCCCCCCACCCTACACCATAAGATAGCTGGTGAGGCTCTGATGTCACGGGCTCGTTTCGGCTTCCGTCGTCGCTGCCGCGACGACGTCTGCCTCGACTTCGCGTACACTAAGCACAGTGGTTCACCTCTGTTTCCCTTTCACTTTAAAAGGTATATAAAAGGGTGCCTATCCCCCCCACCCTAAACCCTAAGATAGCTTGTGAGGCTCTCATGTCATGGGCTCGTCTTGGCTTCCGTCGTCGCTGCCGCGACGACGTCCGCCTCGACTTCGCGTACACTAAGCACAGTGGTTCACTTCTGTTTCCATTTCATTTTAAAAGGTATATAAAAGGGTGCCAATCCCCCCCCACCCTAAACCCTAAGATAGCTGGTGAGGCTCTCATGTCACAGGCTCGTCTCGCCTTCCGTCGTCGCTGCCGCGACGACGTCTGCCTCGACTTCGCGTACACTAAGATGGTGAGGCTCTGATGTCACGGGCTCGTCTCGGCTTCCGTCGTCGCTGCCGCGACGACGTCCGCCTCGACTTCGCGTACACTAAGAACAGTGGTTCACTTCTGTTTCCCTTTCATTTTAAAAGGTATATAAAAGGGTGCCTATCCCCCCACCCTACACCCTAAGATAGCTGTTGAGGCTCTGATGTCACGGGCTCGTCTCGGCGTCCGTCGTCGCTGCCGCGATGATGTCCGCCTCGACTACGCGTACACTAAGCTGGTGAGGCTCTGATGTCACGTGCTCGTCTCGGCTTCCGTCGTCAGTACCGCGACGACGTCCGCCTCGACTTCGCGTACACTAAGCACAGTGGTTCACTTCTGTTTCCCTTTCATTTTAAAAGGTATATAAAAGGGTTCCTATCCCCCCCCCACCCCAAACCCTAAGATAGCTGGTGAGGCTCTGATGTCACGGGCTCGTCTCGGCGTCCGTCGTCGCTGCCGCGACGACGTCCGCCTCGACTTCGCTTACACTAAGCTGGTGAGGCTCTGATGTCACGGGCTCGTCTTGGCTTCCGTCGTCGCTGCCGCGACGACGTCCGCCTCGACTTCGCGTACACTAAGCACAGTGGTTCACTTCTGTTTCCCTTTCATTTTAAAAGGAATATAAAAGGGTGCCTATCCCCCCCGACCCTAAACCCTAAGATAGCTGGTGAGGCTCTGATGTCACGGGCTTGTCTCGGCGTCCGTCCTCGCTCCCGCGACGACGTCCGCCTCGACTTCGCGTACACTAAGATGGTGAGGTTCTGATGTCATGGGCTCGTCTCGGCTTCCGTCCTCGCTACCGCGACGACGTCCGCCTCGACTTCGCGTACACTAAGCACAGTGGTTCACTTCTGTTTCCCTTTAATTTTAAAAGGTATATAAAAGGGTGCCTATCCCCCCCACCCTAAATCCTAAGATAGTTGGTGAGGCTCTGATGTCACGGGCTCGTCTCGGCATCCGTCGTCGCTGCCGCGACGATGTCCGCCTCGACTTCACGTACACTAAGCTGGTGAGGCTCTGATATCACGGGCTCGTCTCGGCTTCCATCGTCGCTGCCACGACGACGTCCGCCTCGACTTCGCGTACACTAAGCACAGTGGTTCACTTCTGTTTCCCTTTCATTTTAAAAGGTATATAAAGGGTGCCTATCCCCCCCACCCTAAACCCTAAGATAGCTGGTGAGGCTCTGATGTCACGGGCTCGTCTCGGCGTCCGTCGTCGCTGCCGCAACGACGTCTGCCTCGACTTCGCGTACACTAAGCACAGTGGTTCACTTCTGTTTCCCTTTCATTTTAAAAGGTATATAAAAGGGTGCCTATCCCCCACCCTAAACCCTCAGATAACTGGTGAGGTTCTCATGTCACGGGCTCGTCTCGGCGTCCGTCGTCGCTGCCGCGACGACGTCTGCCTCGACTTCGCGTACACTAAGCTGGTGAGGCTCTGATGACACGGGCTCGTCTCGGCTTCCGTTGTCGCTGCCGCGACGACGTCCGCCTCGACTTCGCGTACACTAAGAACAGTGGTTCACTTCTGTTTCCCTTTCATTTTAAAAGGTATATAAAAAGGTGCCTATCCCCCCACCCTACACCCTAAGATAGCTGGTGAGGCTCTGACGTCACGGGCTCGTCTCGGCTTCCGTCGTCGCTGCCGCGACGACGTCCGCCTCGACTTCGCGTACACTAAGCACAGTGGTTCACTTCTGTTTCCTTTCACTTTAAAAGGTATATAAAAGGGTGCCTATCCCCCCCACCCTAAACCCTAAGATAGGTTGTGAGGCTCTCATGTCATGGGCTCGTCTCGGCTTCCGTAGTCGCTGCCGCGACGACGTCTGCCTCGACCTCGCATACATTAAGCACAGTGGTTCACTTCTGTTTCCCTTTCATTTTAAAAGGTATATAAAAGGGTGCCTAACCCTCCGCACCCTAAACCCTAAGATAGTTGGTGAGGCTCTGATTTCACGGGCTCATCTCGGCGTCCGTCGTCGCTGCCGCGACGACGTCTGCCTCGACTTCGCGTACACTAAGCACAGTGGTTCACTTCTGTTTCCCTTTCATTTTAAAAGGTATATAAAAGGGTGCCTATCCCCCCCACCCTAAACCCTAAGATAGCTGGTGAGGCTCTCATGTCACGGGCTCGTCTCGGCGTCCGTCGTCGCTGTCGCGACGACGTCTGCCTCGACTTCGCGTACACTAAGCTGGTGAGGCTCTGATGTCACGGGCTCGTCTCGGCTTCCGTCGTCGCTGCCGCGACGACGTCCGCCTCGACTTCGTGTACACTAAGAACGGTGGTTCACTTCTGTTTCCCTTTAATTTTAAAAGGTATATAAAAGGGTGCCTATCCCCCCCACCCTAAACCCTAAGATAGCTGGTGAGGCTCTTATGTCACGGGCTCGTCTCGACGTCCGTCGTCGCTGCCGCGACGACGTCCGCCTCGACTTCGCGTACACTAAGCTGGTGAGGCTCTGATGTCACGGGATCGTCTCGGCTTCCGTCGTCGCTACCGCGACGACGTCCGCCTTGACTTCGCGTACACTAAGCATAGTGGTTCACTTCTGTTTCCCTTTCATTTTAAAAGGTATATAAAAGGGTGCCTATCCCCCCCATCCTAAACCCTAAGATAGCTGGTGAGGCTCTCATGTCATGGGCTCGTCTCGGCTTCCGTCGTCGCTGCCGCGACGACGTCTGCCTCGACTTCGCGTACACTAAGAACAGTGGTTCACTTCTGTTTCCCTTTCATTTTAAAAGGTATATAAAAGGGTGCCTATCCCCCCACCCTAGACCCTAAGATAGCTGGTGAGGCTCTGATGTCACGGGCTCGTCTCAGCTTCCGTTGTCGCTGCCGCGACGACGTCCGCCTCGACTTCGCGTACACTAAGCAGATGTTGACTTCTGTTTCCCTTTCACTTTAAAAGGTATATAAAAGGGTGCCTATCCCCCCACCCTAAACCCTAAGATAGCTGGTGAGGCTCTCATGTCATGGGCTCGTCTCGGCTTCCGTCGTCGCTGCCGCGACGACGTCTGCCTCGACTTCGCGTACACTAAGCATAGTGGTTCACTTCTGTTTCCCTTTATTTTTAATAGGTGTATAAAAGGGTGCCTATCCCCCCACCCTAAACCCTAAGATAGCTGGTGAGGCTCTGATGTCACTGGCTCGTCTCGGCGTCCGTCGTCGCTGCCGCGACGACGTCCGCCTCGACTTCGCGTACACTAAGCACAGTGGTTCACTTCTGTTTCCCTTTCATATTAAAAGGTATATAAAAGGGTGCCTATCCCCCCCCCCACCCTAAACCCTAAGATAGCTGGTGAGGCTCTCATGTCACGGGCTCGTCTCGGCGTCCGTCGTCGCTGCCGCGACGACGTCTGCCTCGACTTCGCGTACACTAAGCTGGTGAGGCTCTGATGTCACGGGCTCGTCTCGGCTTCCGTCGTCGCTGCCGCGACGACGTCCGCCTCGACTTCGCGTACACTAAGAACAGTGGTTCACTTCTGTTTCCCTTTCATTTTAAAAGGTATATAAAAGGGTGCCTATCCCTCCACCCTACACCCTAAGATAGCTGTTGAGGCTCTGATGTCACGGGCTCGTCTCGGCGTCCGTCGTCGCTGCCGCGACGACGTCCGCCTCGACTTCGCGTACACTAAGCTAATCGCGCATCCAATTATATAGTAGTGCCGTCAAGTCCCTATGATACGTGCCTCTAAGTACATCATGTACGTGCCTCCAGTAATGCTTCCAACTCCATAAGTCCGTGCCTCATAAAGACATAGTAACGTGTCCCCCCCCATTTATATGAAATGATATCTCTAAGACCCGTCCCGTTCGTGCCTCCAATTGTTATAAAGTCATGCTTCCAACTACGTACTTGTAATGTTGTCTCTAAGACCCGCTCCGTTCGTGCCTCTATGTCCCTAACGGCCGTGCTTACAAGTCTATAACGAACGTGCCTTCAGCTTTTATAGGTTCGTGCCTTTAAGTCCCTTAATGACGTGCCTACAAGTCTATGGTCAACGTGCCTTCAGTGCTTATAGTATCGGGCCTCTAACTCTGACACAGCATCAGAACATCGGCCAAAAGTATCAAAAAGGTTGTGGCTCTCCTGGGACCACGTGGCACTATAACTGTAGCTTCTCTTCCGATTCCTTATATTTTATTCGCCGCAACCTCTAAATCACTCGCTTCCCTTCTATCTCTCTCTTCAGTCCTCTGCCTCAGTCCGCTCGTCTGTCTACGGTTCGTGTTCTTGATGCTCAGTCCGCTCGTCTGTCTAGGGTTCGTGTTCTTGATGCTCAGTCCGCTCTTGTAACCACCCCCCCCCCCCCACACACACACACTCTCTTATTTCGTTTGGGTTGACTTCTTGCGTTATTTTTTTGCTGCTCCCTGCTGCAGAATTGGTCTCCTCAGCCCCCGTAACTCTGTTTGAGTTTCCATTTCTAGGATTCGTCAGCGGCAAGACAAGTTTCGATCTATTAGACAAGTTCGGGTGAGTGAATTCATAGAGTAAATAATGTGTCCCTCATGCTCGAATAATATATATTTTGATTTCGGTATAGTGTGTAGATATCTTTGCTCATGATGTATTAGATCTGTCTTAATTAGTGTTTATATTTTTTTGCTAATGATCTATTACATCTGTCTTAATTGGTGTTTAGATTTCTTTGCTGATAAACTCACAGATCTATTACATTTGGTGATCATTTAACAGTATCGGGGACATTTGGTATGGCTTGCCCTACTTGCCGCCACCCAAATGGACCGTGCCATCCTTTTCCGGTATTCCACAAATTACCTATCAACTTTCTGTCCCATCTTGATGAGAAGTGCTCGAATCGCATGGTTAGTTCTCAAATTTATGCATCGTATTTCAATTCTCGTTTAGCATTTAAAAAGCTACTCCCTCCAATCCTTATTATTAGAGTTATGCCTTACTTGAGTTCTTGAGTTACGTTGGTCCAATTAGCAGTCATAACCACTTTTTTTTATATTTTTTCTAGTATGTTGAATGTAACATTAGAGCATTGCTAGCTCGTTACATTGATGACAACAAGGAACATGCAATACAATACCATGACAATCAGGTCAATCCTCGCCTTCTTACATCCGAAGGCAGGTCTTACTCTCTATTGTTTAAGCATAGCCCTAACTACACAAAGTTCTATGGCAATGATTGGATGCTGTTTGCTATCGAATATGGACTCAAATCTGGAGACATCATAGAGATTATTCATGGTAATTGTGGGCTGGATTTTTGGGTAAACGCTTATCGTCAAGCGAAAAGGCTGCCTCCATTACCTCATGTTGGTAAGACAACATTAGTCTATTTCATGCGTATTTACTTTTATATACATGCTTTGATATTTAATTATCATCTGGAATAATATTGTGTTTCACTGACTGGAATAACACTAGTCTATTTCATGTGTGTTATTCTTGCAGCTTTCGAAAATCTGGCTGATAACGATTTCGAGTACGTCAAATGTCGTGTCTACTCCGGCAATATTGAACTTAACTACAACCAGACAAAGTCATTTTTGACTTGCCTTTTTGGAGAAAACTTCATCCGATGCCGCCCATTTGTCCATGTGCTCGTTGCAACAAACACCAAAAACAATATCATGGTTAGTCGAACCTTTATGTTTATCATGAAAATCAACCTATTAAATGCTTCATGTTAGTTATGCTACTGTCATCCCAATATGTATTGTTAAGAACTTGTACAAGTGGTAACAACAAAATCATAACATTCTAGTAAAACCCACATGTGGGATAATGTCAATAATCAGACCATTATTTTTTTGGTTTATCTCTGATTAATTTAGAAAATCCCAAATTCTGTTGTATCAAGTTTGAAGAAATGGGTAGATGTGCCTACCAATGCTACCGTAACTCTTGAAGTTCCTGATAAAGCTGCCCATGTCATTACTCCTTCATCATACTCCATATGCAAATCAGACGGAAGGATGTTGATTGACAAGTATTCTTTCATGGAGTTCCTATCAGCTGCAACCTTTGTTGAAGGAAATGTTGTTCTTATCACCTTCAAAGAACGCAGTGATCATTCCGTGTCCATCATCTTTCAACGCATTATGATCTAGGTTATGCGATATTTCGAGTCCTGTTAAGATGTTTGTCGTTCTAGAATTATCTTTGAACTTTCTGTATAAGTCAGTATGGATTATCATTATGTAAGATGACAACTAAACCGACTGTTTAATCCTATATTTTTCATTCCAATTATCGTTCTACATCAATATTATTATGATTCAAACGCATTCTAACAGACCTTTCATATGTTAACATACCAAACACGTTTCAAGTTTATATATGAGTGCCTCAAATTTTTATAGCGTCGTGCCTCTAAGCTCCCTACGGAACATGCCTCCAAATTGATACCGAAAGTGACTTTTATTTTTATACCGTCGTGCCTCCAATATCCCTACCGAACGTGCCTTTAATTTTTATAGCATCATGCCTCTAATGTCTCTACAGAAAGTGGCTACAAATCCATATAGAACGTGCTTCCATTTTTTACCGTCCTGCCTCTAAATATCCCTACCGAACGTTCCTACAAATACATATAGAACGTGCTTCCAATTTTTATAGCGTCGAGACTCTAATGTCCCTACCATACGTGCCTACAAATCCATATAGGACGTGCTTCCATTTTTTACCGCCCTGCATCTAATGTCCCTAACGTACGTGCCTACAAATACATATAGGACGTGCTTCCATTTTTTACCGTCCTGCCTGTAATATCCCTTCCAAAATTGCTTTGAAATTTTATAGTGTCTTGTGCCTCTAAAGTCCCGAACGAAGGTGTCGTGCCTCTAAAGTCCCTAACTAACGTGCCTCCAAATCCGTACTAATAGTGCCTTCAATTGTTATATTGTCGTGCCTCTGAAGTACCTAACGTAACGTGCCTCCAAGTCCATACTGTTAGTGCCTGTAAATTTTATAGTGTCGTGCCTCTAAGTCTATACAATCGGAATTTTTTTATGTAGTCTTGCTTCCAACTCCATACGTCTGTGCCTCATAAATGATATCTCTATGACACGTCCCGTTCGTCCCTCCAATTGTTCATGCTTCCAACTACATACTTGTAATGTTATCTCTAAAACCCGCCCTGTTCGTGCCTCCAAGTCTTTACCCAACGTGCCTTCAAATATTATAGTATCGTGCGTCTAAGCCAATACACTACATAACGTGCCTCCAAGTCTTTACCCAACGTGCCTTCAAATCTTATAGTATCGTGCGTCTAAGTCCATACACTACATAACGTGCCTCCAAGTCCAGACTTCATATTGGACATGTGCCTCCAGTTTGTATATGGTCGTTCCTCCAAGTGACGTGTGCCTCCAGTTTGTATAGGGTAGTGCCTCTACTACCCTAGTTTTCGTCGCTCCAATTTTTAGAAGTCGTGTCTCTAAGTGTCAGATCCCTCTGTTAGGTATGTGCTAGGGTTAGCTAGTACCTTTGCTTCATGCAAAAGTTTCAAAAAGAAAACCTAAAAATCAAATTCAAAATCCAAATGGGAGAAGGAACACCCCCCAGATAAATTAATTCAAAAGGCCAGATAAAAATATTTTCCAAAAATTCATGTTAGAGTTTTGAAAAGTCTTATAAATGAGTGTGATCACATATCAAGTGATGTGGGACCCACCCCATGCTCATAGAATTTTCAAATATTCAAACAGTACCTTGGAAATAAAGAAATCCCCCTATTTGAATTAAAATTCAAATCATTTGAATTTTAAAAATGTTGAAAGTTTATGAGTGGCTAGTCTATATTGTTATGAGGCCACATAAAAGTTTTCAGCATTTAATAAAATGTTTAACTAATTATTTTAGCTAAACAGAACAAATAACAGAAAGGAAAGTTTAAACAGAAAAAGAAAAGAGGGCTTACCTTCAAAGTGGCCCAACTCTTTCCCCAGCCGGCCCAGCCCACCTTCCCCCCTGTCGTCTTCTCCAGGCAGGCGCACAGCTGCGTGGCGACCATGCCGTGGCCGCCGACGAGCCCCCAGGCCACCTCCTGCTTCCCCTCGCCTTCTCCTCGCGTCTGGAGGCTTCGCACCGCCGTGCTGATCCATTCCCCCCTCTGCTCATCGTCTTCCTCCCCCTCCTACGCCCGATTTCATCGAAGTCCGAGAGCTCGCCGGAGCGCACCGCCGTGGCAGACGTGGCCACCGTGCCCTAAGGATCAAGCTGCTGTGTCCCTCGTACTCGCCGTCGTCGACTTCTTCTTCCCGAAGCAAGCGGAGCCGTGATTTGGACTCAAGCCACCGCAATCGTCCTCGAGCCCTCGCCGGATCCGCGACTCGTCGTCGTCGAATACTCCGACTACGCGCCCTCCCCGACTCCATCGACTGCACCGTCGTGCTCCCCGCATCGCAGTGAGCATTTCCCCTCAAGCCACGCCTTCCTTCTCCTCCTCTAGCTCGAGCTGCCATGGACGCCGGAGTACCGAGCCGCCGTGCTCGTCGTCGTCGAGCATCCGTTAACCCATCGACCCCGCCACCTTGTCCGTTACGTTCCCTGTGCTCCTCTGCGTCGTTTGCAGCCACGGTTGTTCCAAATGACGCTTCACAGCAAGTTCCACCTCAGGCCAGTAGCTCCGCCGCCGCAAGGACTCGTCGCCGACGTCGATGCCGTGCCCCCCAAGCCTGGTTCTTGGTCCAGTTCGAAGCGCGGTGCTCAGGGCTTCAGTTTAGTGGTCTTGGCGCATCCAGAGGACCACGGGAGACCTCTCCCCGTGCGACTCCGCCGTGCTGGATGGTCGCCGGCGTTGAGCCGCCGGCGAGGTGACGTGGCCAGCCGTTTAGCACTGGTTAACCACCCACTGTGAGGCTTACAGGTGGGTCCAGGACCCCCTAATCACCCTGTTAAGTTAATCCCCACGGGATTAAACCCTGTGTCGCTGACCAGTGGGGCCCCTTGTCAGTTTGACTCGGGTCAAACCCCCTGACGCCAGCATGACGCAGTAATGACGCAGTAAAGGATTTCCAGAAAAGAAAAATAGATTAATAAATCCAGAAATTTCAGAAATTACCCCAAACTTTGGAAATTCATAGAAAATTCATTTTAACTCCAAATTGGACAAATAATATATGAAAAATGATCAGGAGAAAATTATCTTTCCAAATATGCAACTTTCAACTCTGTTTGAGTTGAATTTAAAATGGGACCAGTAGCATATATCATTTGCTTTATTTGAATTTATTTCAAATTCAAACCAAATGATTTTGCCACTTGGACCATGGATTATGTTACAAATCAACCACACTTCAGAGGCATATCATACACATTTGAATTTAATTCAAATTGATCAAACTATATCACATGTAACTTGATTAATGTTGAATTCAAATGTGGAATTTTAATTTGCATTTTAAAAATGCAATATATTCCACTTAAATGGAATTGCCTCACACATCAAACTTGTACTTCAAGCTTAAACATTCTATCATGTGCTTGAGCATTGCATTCATATTGATTGCTACTTGTACTTGCTTGTCGAGTAGAGGTTGAACCGGAGCAAGAGGTCACCCCCTTCGCTGAAGATCCAGAACCCGAACCTCGTCAGCAAGGCAAGCAAAACCCCATTGATCATGTCGATAAAATCCCACTTCCCTCTCATGTCTCGCTTATGCATTGTATAGGATGATCACCATGCTTCGTTTCTACCGCATAGATGAACCCATTCATTTGCATGACCTATCTTTTGTCACAGTAGTAAGCAAACCACAATCCTAGCAACTGTAGGAGTTGTTTGATATCATGTGGCCCCTGCAAATGTTACCGCTTATTGCATGCTTAGTATGATACCATGTTGTTGCTGTGATGTGAGTCGGGATGGGAATAATCACGTTGATATTGGTAGAAAAGTGTTGGTGAATCGAACCTAATACAAGGTGAACGATGAGAGGCTGTGTAGGAGTACACGGTGGGTTGTCTCGTTGAACACCGCCCTAAGTTCGAGTTCTTGTGTGGTGATCCAAGATGAAGAGTACAACCACACATTGGGCTCACTGACCCCTCTCGACTTATTAACTCATCCCTTTCGATGTCCAGATGTCGCAGTAGTTCAGAGTTCTGGTAGGCTTGTGGCCTGGATGCTAAGTGAGAGAACGGCTCATCCGAGACCGGCTTATGCACCACGCACACATCGCTTGGGTCCACTTCGGTAAACCGGCCGGGTTCACGATTGTGGTAGCCAACCCAAGTAGGCGGCTTTCTTGGACTAGATAGGCTATGAGGTAACAGTTGTGGTGAGCATCCTCGCTGGCACCCCTTGAATGGTGTCGAGATCAAAGGCGGTAAATGATGGTCATGTGTGTGTAGCGGTACACCCTTGCAAGGTTAACAAAACTATTCGAATAGCCGCGTCCGCGGTTATGGACTGCTTGGAAAGCTTAGCTTGATTATTAGAAAATTTGAACCGGATACTTCTAAAATACACCAAGATAAGTGTGAGTGCTATGGCGTGCTTCCTCGTGGGGAAATCGAGGAAGGCACCATAGTGGTGTATTGGTTGGTGAAAGTAGTGGACTCGTGTACGCTTCTTACCTCAAGTCTGGTACTCGTAGTTCAGGATTAGCCAAGTCAAAGCTGGCATTTCTGCAAGTGAACCCCACCTCCCTTTACCTTGATACATGTGCATGATTAGTATAGCTCCTATGTAAGTCTTGCTGAGTACGCCTTTGTACTCACGTTTGCTTAATATATGTTTTAGATGACGCCACTGACCCAGAAGGTGGCTTCTTCATCGAGCTGGACGACTGAAGTTAAGCTAGTCTAGTCCCAGTCAGCAGACTGGTTCCCTCGTGGAGGGCTTTGTGTTTGAATAAGGCTTCTTAAGCCATTTGTTAAACTTGTCTGTACTCAGACATAATTTGCTTCCGTTCTGTGTTGTAATGTTGGATCACATGTATGTGATCTCTGTTTGTACTCTATAAGAGTTATAAATAAAATGTACACTTTGTAGAGAATTGCAATGGTACCTACTGTTCATACAAGGCATGTGTGCTGCGTGTATGTTTATAACATGCATGTCTTTGTATGGGTTTTCGAGACCTTAGTTGTGTTCTGGCTGGCGGTCTTTCATACACCAAGTGGCCCTTAGATGTGCGCAGCTTGGGGCATCGCGATGCGATTGTTCGAGACTCGGTCTCGGGCACACTTTGTGGTATGACCGAGCCCGCCCTAGACCCCGACTAAGTGATCGGGCTGGAGTAAGTCTATGTAAGAGTTTAGAGATAGTCGATAGTATGGTTGAGGCGACTTGTCTTTGAATATGGGAGTTCATCACCCATATCATTAGACTTGTGTGCGTACGATGAGGACCCATCACAGTTGATCATCCGGCCTGGATGGGATGCCCCTCACGTACGATGCTTTCCGAGAATGTTCAGTGCTTGGCCTTGTCTGCTTAGACAAGTGGGTGCGGTTCTCGGCTCTCCATATGACTATGTCTTAACTGTACTTGCATACGCTAACCCCGGGTCCCGACACTAAGTACATCATCAACGTGCTTCCGATTTGCATGAAATATAATACTCCTTTAAGAGTCAAACAAGACCAAGTGGTAGTTTGTATGTAGTCGTGCCTCTAATGCACGTGCCTCAGATGTATATCGAATGGAGCCTCCAAGATGCCTCCTATTTGTATGTAGTCGTGCCTATTTTTAGCGAGTTGAAAGTTAACGTTTGATAGTGTTGGAAGGCCCCACCCGTAGTTACCCCAGAAAACTCCATTGCCCAGAAATATAATGGGAAAAAATAAAATAAAGAACCGGAAAAAGGAGTAGAAACAATACTAAACAAGCCAGCAGCGTCGCAGGCAAAAAACAACGATGCGAAACATACACAGTAGCAAAATCCTTAAAAGTTCTTGGACCAAATTGCAAATGTGGAAACGGGAAAACCAGAAACCGGAAACCCCGCGGAAATGACTCCGCGCGCGACAAGTGTCAAACGCGGAGCGACGAGGAAAACTCGTCCGCGCACGCACGTAGCGCCACTTGGCGCGCGCGGACGAGTTGAAAGTGATCGTTCCCACGAGTACTCTTAAACTAGTGATTTCGCAAATACTACATCTCACGTTGCGCTCCCAACCCACCTAGCGAAATTTCTCAAAAATTACAGAAAGGCCAGTTATATAAACAATAGCTGGATGATCATATGCATGCTTTTTGGGCCGGCCCAACGAAGCTGCATAGCACTTTCGTCAATAAGAAAAAAAACTCCATCCTTTCTCTTAGAAAGAGAATAAATTTAAAAAGAGAATTAAACTTTGATGTGCCAGAAATGAAAATACTAATTATCAAAAAAAAAAGATGCGCACGCGTACATGTAACCTGATCACTTTTAATTTTGGTGCCTTTTGCAAGATCTAATTATAAAAAAAATCACGCACTTTAAAATGTTTGCGTAGTTTTAGAAAAAGTGTTTACGTATTAAATTAATTGTCATCTAATTTAGAAAATGCTCACCCTCTCAACAAAATTCATGTCATTCAAAAAAGTGTTTAGATTCTTAAAAATATTCATAAATGTAAGATATCATGCTTTTTCAAAAAAGTCCATCTCCGCGAGATTAATGAATAGACATTCACTTGCAATAACGTGATTCAATGATAGATGTCTATTATCACATTGAAATTTATCACGTTGAACACATAGCTATGAGGTGCACACCGCAACTATGACCGACGAAAAAGTGAAGAAAAATAAGCAACAACATGATTTAGGCGCTATGTTAAAATTTATAATGTGAAGAGATGTTAAATTGAGCTCATTGTGTTGGACGAATGCGATTCTTTTCTCCAGTTGCAACGCACGGGCATGTTTGCTAGTTTATTTAATAATAAAGGAGGTTGCGTTTCTCTCCTTTTTTCGTCCATCACGCACCTTTTATTAAAAGAATCCTGCATTTTTTGCGAATTAATCTGCACTCGAATAATAAGTAAAAAAAATGTTTCGCTGCTCCACTTGGGCCGTTTGGCACTGCACTTTTAAGTAAATACATCTACTAATTCGGTACTTAATTTTAAAACCATATTTCGACCCGGACGCTTAAGGTTGTTGCCCCACTGAAGCAGGATAATAAAAAAAGTTTTTCTGCCACATTTGGGCCTTGGACTTTTCCATAATTACTGGTCCAGTGTCGTTACCGCGTGCAGACGCACCAAAGGAGAAAGAGTAATGGAATAGAACGAAGATGGAAACCACTATACACCTAACACGCTTAGCGGGGGGCGGTGAAGAAGCCATGGCCTTGGGGTGACGAACTATGGATCGAGGTCTGGATGGACGGGAGGCGCTGAAAGAAGGAGACATATAGAGATGGAGTAGCGGAAGTGGAACCCAATTTACCCCGCTATTTATGCAATGGGAGGTTTGTGTAGAAGAGGGGAGGAACTGCTCAATAATGCACGGTCGCGTCCCCAAGACGCCGGCCAACTGCACGCGTATTATCTAGTATAGTAATGCACGGCTCGCATAGAAGATAAGGGAGTTGAACACGAAAATGACCGCATGACCATTGGTGGAGGGCGAGGCGACTATTATAACCCACGGTTATTCAAAGCAATCCGCCAGTGATAGGCAACCAGTTTCGGACAAGGGACTGAGATAGGAGTGTCGTGTTAGCCCCCTTTGCACTAGTGAAACTTACAATGGGCACTGAATTTGTAGGTTAGTCCAAAATATGTTGTAAATGGTATGAAAGTGCATCAAAGCATCTATCAATATCATTAAAAAAGCATGGAGCAAAAAGAAATTATAGATATGTTTGGGATGTCTCAGCGTCCCTAGTATTTTATTTTTGATTTTGGACGGCGGGAACATTGCCAGTGGCGCACCGTGGTGATGGTGCGCCATTACTAGTTTTGAAATTTGAAAACGGTAATGGCTCATAACTAGTAACGGCGTACCAACCCCATGGTGCGCCACTAGTAAGTTCTATCTATATTTGAACTATTTTGCCTCCAAGTCTAATTTTTTTTTTGGTTTTCGAGAATTCTAGAAAATCTATAACGACCATATGTTCATTCAATTTGGATGTAACTTTTCTACTAGATGATTTTTCATATATATATTTTTCATCGGAGGTCGTATGCAAAAATTATGACCATTTTACCGAAACAGGCGATTTTTTGCAAAAGAATTTGAAATTCATGTTTGTTGATTTTTCTAACAACTAGAACACATAATACATGGGCATCTCAAACGATTTTAAATTTTGAAATTTCTATCATTTTCTTTTTTAGACTTAAAAGGTGATCAACTAGTGTGTGTGTGTGTGTGTGAATTTTGGGGATCAGATACTAGTGGCGCACTTAGCTCTGGTGCTCCATTGCTATTTATTTTTTGCTGGGCCCAGCCCCTTCCAGGCTTATCAATGGCGCACCAGGTACGCCATTGCTATTTTTTTTCTGGTCCCAACCCCTCGCTAGGCTTACCTAAAATAGCAATAGCGCACCTGACTCTGGGGCGCCACTGAAAGCCTAGGGAGAGATGGTCCGAGCCCAAAAACATAGTAGTGGCGCACTGCCTCCATAGTGCGCCACTACTAAAAATATATTAGAGAATCATCTATCTATGGTGCGCCACTTCTATATAGCAGTGGTGCACCACATCTATAGTGAGCCACTAATGTTGGTATTAAGGATAGCTTTTTTTTGTAGTAGTGTAAATGTACATACTCCAACTCGAATACGTGCGGCTGTCTTTGGCTCAATCCCATTTAACTAAGAGCTAAACAGACTAGCTAAGTTAACGGAAGGAATAATATTAAAGGAAACTTGTATTGTACTCCACAATAACCTGGCTAATGAACATTCGATAAAAAGAGGTTGAATCGATTCGTCCTGATCACAAAAACAACATCGTTGACTCCCGACCCAATTACACTTTGCCAAGTTGTCCTTGGTCAAAATGACTTCTGAACAAACAACATGATAACCTTTAGCTTTAATGGGACTTTGATATTACAAATATGAGGTGACTACGGAAGGAAATCATTATTAATCAAATCCACAAATATTGATTTGACGTAAAATATTCCTAAGACCGAAAGTTTTCAATTCAGAGTATACGCCCATCAGAGAGGTTGACCTCCATTAACCGGCGCACTAGATGTAGCCATTCATCCCACCTTTGATCTACTAGTGTTCTTCTGAACTGGATATTTAAAGAAACAAATCCAAGAATCGTACCAAGGAACGTCTCTTTATACATTGTAGTTGCAAGGCTAACGGTGTGGCCCAAGTCAAGAATCTTTCCAGAATTTTGTAGTATTATCCTTCCCAACGATAAAATTACTCATGTTAAAAAAGGTTGTCTTTAATCGCATTAGGCCCTTCCAAGAAAGGGAATCGTGAGATTTTTATATTTTTTCATCGAAATTGGAAGCGAAGTAGAATTCGATTACAATGAGCAGAAGGAATTTAACTATCCTGGATGGATTAGGATTGGCACCATGCATGGTGCTATACGTTTAGTCCTTATAATTATTGCATAGATATTTTTTATTTTATCCATCTCTCTTTGCTTTACATGTTGGTTACATTTAAAATTAGAACGTAAATCATTTTTGGTGGGTAGTATCGGATTTGGAAATGGTGTGTAGGCGAGAAATTAATCCTTACTCCGAATTAAATTACTTTAATAAACACAATTATTTTTTAGATAAGTACGCTCGAAGTCTACAAATAAGATATTTTCTACTATATTTTGATTAATTTTGGATAGATGACATTTATTACTGGATTAGGATAAGAACATTTGAAATAGTATAGTACAAATCCACAAATAAGATTTATCTAATTATCTTTTTTGGATAGACATTAATTATTGGTATTAGGATGAGTACATTTGAAATATATAAATAGAGGTCCGGAACGCAGGGGCAGAGCAACATGTAAAGCAAAGCTACCTTCACATCACAAACAAAAGAAAGGGAAGCCTGTGTGCACTCAGCAAGCAGCAGGCTTCACAACATAATGTTGGCGTTCTGCTCCGTTGTGTCTGCCGTAATAGCGCTCATATACATTCTCAGAACCAAGAGCAAGGTCTTCAGTGGCACATGCTCATCGTCAACGGTGTCGGTGTCACTACCCCCGGGGCCATGGCCGTGGCCAGTGGTGGGTAGTCTGCCCGAGATGATGCTCAACAAGCCGGCGTTCCGTTGGATCCATGGCGTGATGAAGGAGATGGACACCGACATTGCTTGCTTCCGCCTTGGCGGCGTCCATGTCATCCCAATCACATGTCCGAAGATCGCGAGGGAGGTACTCAAGAAGCAGGACGCAAACTTCATGTCCCGCCCACTTAGCTTCGCCTCCAGCGTCATCAGTTGCGGGTACAAGGACGTCGTGTTGGCACCGTTCGGCAATCAGTGGAAGAAGATGCGGCATGTGCTCACCTCCGAGATCGTCTGCCCTTCCCGCCACAAGTGGCTCCACGACAAGCGAGCCAACGAAGCCGACAACTTCACGCGCTACATCTACAACCTCGCCGCCACCGCCGAGGTGGGCAGTGTCGTCGATGTCAGGCACGCCGCACAGCATTACTGCGGCAACGTCATCCGCCGCCTTGTCTTCGGCCGGCGGTACTTCGGGGAGCCCCAGCCAGACGGCGGGCCGGGGCCGATGGAGGTGGAGCACATTGATGCTTCATTCACCCTCCTAGAGCTCTTCTTCTCATTCAGCATCGGCGACTACCTCCCGTGTCTAGTTGGCCTAGACCTTGACGGTCAAGAGAGTAGTATTAAGAAGGCGAACAAAAAAGTGGATCGACTTCATGACATGATCATCCAAGAGCGTTGGAGGCAGTGGAATAGCGGCGAGAGGCAGGACGGGGTCCATGACTTCCTTGACATTCTTATCACGCTGGCCGACGATAACGGCAAGCCATTGCTCAACATCGAGGAGGTCAAAGCAGTATGCAAGGTAAGGAAACCGTTAATTAATTAATAAGAAATCTTAAGAAAATGTCTAGATTGAATGCAGTGACCTCTTCTGATTGTCTTAAAAAAAACTGAAACCATCCTGACAAAAACGCAAATCTAGCTAGGGTCTCGTGATTTGTAACAAAGGATTGTACGTCTACTCTTCAGCTAGCTTTTTCGAGCCCTGATATGGTTTTCTGTTTTTAGAGGGAACGGTTTCCTTATTTTAGGTACATAAATGACATTAACTTTCATGAAATGCATGCAGGACATGATATTAGCGGCTATAGATAACCCATCAAGCGCAGTGGAGTGGGCGCTCGCTGAGATGGTGAATAACCCAGAATTGTTGTCCAAGGCGGTGGATGAGTTGGACCGGGTGGTGGGTCGCGAGCGGCTGGTGCAGGAATCAGACATGATTCAACTCAACTATCTCAAGGCGTGCATACGTGAGGCGTTCCGCCTACACCCGGTCGCTCCCTTCAACGTTCCGCACGTTGCGATCGCCGACACCAATGTCGCCGGCTATCATGTCCCCAAAGGTAGCCACATCATCCTTAGCCGGATGGGCCTCGGCCGAAACCCCGCCGTCTGGGACGACGAACCGCTCCGCTTCAAGCCGGAGCGCCATATGGTGGGAGCCAACAACACTACTGTGGTGCTTACTGAAAGCGAGTTGAGGTTCATCTCCTTCGGCACGGGAAAGCGGGGCTGCATTGGAACGTCGCTAGGAACAACCATGTGTGTCATGCTCTTCGCCAGGCTCCTGCACTGCTTCACCTGGACCAAACCGGCTGGGGTGTCGTCCATCAATCTCAGCGAGTCCAAGTACAGCCTCTTCATGGATAAACCACTAGTGCTTCATGCTGAGCCACGTCTTCCAGCGCACCTCTACCCTCTCATGGATGCACAATTGAAATAATAATGAGTGAGCTAGAGCACGGTCAGTCATTACTTGAGAAGTTGGGAGTACAAGGTTGTGAGAAGTGTCTCTAATAAATTTCTTTGTGGTTATTTCCAATAAATTTATATGTAGTGGAAGGTTCATGAGAAGCTTTCCTTTAAATCTCTTTTGATACATAATTTTTCTTTATTTGTGTATACTAATGTAGATACACATAATAAAAACCATTTTACCATCAATATAGCTCAAATACATATAATTGATCATAATTTCAAATCCATAATTCAAGAAATGCAAATTCAAATTCAAATTCACACATAATAAATGATTGAAATGTGTTCAAAGTAAACGTTCAAGAAGTTCAACACCCGTGTAGCTTTCACAAGTGCTCAACAAGTGTTTACGCCCCTTGCGATCTTCAACCTGACGAAGCACTTGAATAAATCTTTGTAGACGTTGCTCTTCGCTCAGAGGGTTCACAGAAAGGATTCCATATGGATAAATACAACTGCATTTGTTGCAGCCAATAGACAGAAGAAACACTAATGCATCATTCCTGAGATTTCAATTGTTCACACATATTGGCAACCAACCTTTCAAACAGAGAGGACCTTCATTCATTGAAGACACTTTTCTAGCACTTGACCAAGTTCCACAAGATTTTGGCATGGATATAATCATCACTGCTTATTAGAACCTCTGGATTCAAAGGACCACAAGGTTTTTAGGAACCGAACTCCCATTATTTTCAGCTGGAGATAGGGACTTTTTCAAGATCTCGGCCTTCTCAAGCATAAAGTGAGAGTCAAGCATGTGAAAGATTACAATCTGTACAAAAAATATCATCACTGTTGCATAGAGCTAGTATTGGCTAATTTTATAGTTTTATTTTAGGCTAGATTTTATTTTACTGTTTTTCCTCCCTAAGATTGTACTATATTTTGATTATAAATGCAAAATAATGTAGAAAACTGTTCTATTGTTCTGACTTAAAAATTTAAAACTACCTTGTATGGGTTACGTTTGTCACAAAAATTCAAAAGAGTCGTTGCATATTTCAAAAAACTTTCTTAATACTATCTTCTTATTTATACAAGTAGAATATTGTAAGAAATTAATATTCCGTGTGCAACAAAATACAGAAAGCATTCTCTTATCACACCGAAATATATATTATTGGTAAATATTACTTCTTTAATACTTCCTCCGTATCAAAATAAATGTCTAACCTTTTGTATAACTTTGTACTAATTTAGTATAAAGTTGAACAAAGGAAGTATAAAGTGTTGAAAATACCACCTCGGCCCTTGGGTTTCCAATTGCAAAGTGTATTTTCTTTCTTTAGGCATTTTCAGCGCGAACTCTTAAATCATCCACAAACTTCTCGGCCGGGTTCTTCAAATGCAGTAGCCATTCAATGTGGTCTCGTATTTGTTCACGGATGTGTCCGCTTGTTCGTTTCTTTCTTAAACCAGACACAAACTATGGGAGAGTTTACGGGCGTCTGCACTTCCTATGGGAAGGTTTACGGGCGTCTAGACTTTTGCCATGTACGAATTTGACGCCTCGGCTCCATCCAAAACTCTCTCCGTAAAAAGGCTCTTTCTACGTGCAACGATTGGCGCACATTCATACCGATCAAACTGCTCTAGAGCGATCGTAAGTTGATGATATTGATGCTAATCAGAGCGACATGACCAGACATGGAAAGACCAGCGGGCAATGCTTTTTCAATGGGAAAATGTTGTTTTTAAACCGGCTGATTTCCACGAGAGTGGTTTTAGTCTAACTCATTGTGCGCACAACCTGTATCCACACCACACATCTGCTCTATTGTCAAATCGAGTGAGCCCACCATGTTGTCAGCCATGCACTAGAGATTCCCCTGGATTTCGGCTTTCACCTCACCCCGTGCGTGCTTTGATTCTCCTTTAATTACATAATCTTCTATAAACAAGCTCGTGATTTCATTAAAACTCATAAAGGATCGGCTTGTCGAAATATTTTGATCAAAATAATAGGTCTGCACGTAAGTATGTAGTATTCGCAGAAAGTTCTTCAGTTTGATACATGAAAGTTCCAAACCTGTAACACAGTACTTTCCGTAAAAACCGAAAAGAACTTTCTAAAATTATCATTATTTAGTATTCGTAGACAGTTCTTCGGTTTGATACATAAAAGTTCCAAACCTGTAACATATTACTTTCCATAAAATTCGAAAAAAACTTTTTAAAATTATCATTATTTAAAACCGCCAACGATCCCCTTCCTCTTAATACCATTTTTACCTGCTTATTCAATCACCAATTCCAGGAGTTATCACATGCATGCAGCACATGGGGGGCCAAGGTACAGTGCATGTAGCAGCAGGGGGGCCGAGGGTCAGAGCATGAGCTCGCATCTATACCCAACAGCAACGGCCAAGATATGAGTTACGCGCAAAAGGAGTTAGTAATCGCCATATTCCGATTTCCACGCCGCGTAAACCTCTCCCACAGCACGCCACGTGCCCTCACCCACGGCTCACCCCTACCTTATCTTTCTCTCGAGCGACCCAAACTAGCCGTTTCTCTCTCGCTGCTCCCCTCATCTCCACCGTTTCCTCTCTTGCTGCTCCCCTCCATGGACGCAACGGGCGCACATTCAAGCAAGCTGCTACCTGAAAAACATGGGAGGTCGCCGACGAGGGCAGCACCGGCAAGCCATCGACGGGCGTTGCAGCACCAGAAGTTCCCGACGAATGCTACGTTGCAGCATCGGGAGACGTCGGCGAGCGCTTCGTTGCCGCACCGGAAAGCCTTTGGCAGGCGCCGTAGCTCCAGGAGTTGCCGACGCCGCTCCGTTGCTGCACCGGAAGCCGACAGCGAAGCTGCAATGGAGCATCGTTGCGACCGCGACGCCACCGGAGCTTTCACCGACAGTGACGCACCAAAGCTGCTGCAAGTCACCGGCGGCGGAGCTGCAATGAAGCATCGCCGGACAAGCAATGGCGACGCCACCGGAGCTTCCATCGACAGTGACGCACCAAAGCTGCTGCAAGTCACCGACGGCGAAGCTGCATTGAAGCACCGCGGAAGCGACGGCGACGCCACCGAAGCTCTGCAAACACGTGCTGTAGTGGAGCATCGCCGGAGATCGTCGGAGTTGCAATGAAGCTCGTCGGCGTCGTTCAAGGCTACGCCGTGTTGCAACGAGCGTCGCCGGAGCGGCATAGAAACATTGCCGGAGCTTCATTGAAGCTTTCGTCGGGGATGCATCAAAGCTCCATCGACGTTGTAATAAAGCGCCGCCGAAAGCCGCCGGTGTCCCGTGGTGTCATCCAAGCTTCAATGTTGCAGACCGGTGCATCGACACTGCAAAGGATGGGTCGCCGACAGGGCGAGAGTGCTGGTCCTACAAGGCCAACCGGCAAATGCTTTGACGCAGCTCGCATGCAGTAGTGATGGTGTTGCAAGGTGAGATTTTTGCTCCGTATCGGCGCTGTGGGCGAGCTGGTCGTGCATGCTCACCGGCCAACGTGAAGAAGCTACGATGGAGCATGGCTAGGCCGTCGGTGCCACCATGGAGCATCGTCGGGCGCGCGGGGCTGCGATGGAGCACCGCTCGGTCGTTGATGCTGCTATGGAGCTGCAATGAAGCATCATCGAGGCAGTCGGCGTTAGGTTTGAGATGGAGCATCGCTAGAACGCTGATGCTGCTACGGTTGAGATTGGCAAGGGCGCACGGATGAATATGACGGAGCTGCATTGCCGTGCGAGGCAGTTGCTATGAGCCGGCGTTGTTTACAAGCAAGGAGAAGAACGAAGTACTACAGAATCGGGAGATACTACTGGTCGACTCGTGCCTGCGTGGTACAGATCCAACGACAGAAGCCGCATGTATCGGACGGCGCAAGAGGCGGCTTATCCCGCGCAAGGATAAGTCGGATGATGCCTAGCGTTGGCCTTTTTAAATACCGATATAACCGATAATCCTACTCTGACTATTTATTTAAGCAGGTTGCTAGCTCGTTTACTTGACCGCGACTAATTAAGCACTGCATCCATGACATTGACCATCGATTCTCTCATCTTTGTATCCTCGGAACCGCTCATCTCCGTCTTCGCTCATCGACGTCGAATATGCCGAAGTCGTAGTTTTCCGTGCAAACGGGTGGCGGCTCTATATCTCCTTCTATATCTAGATTGCGGCGCCGCATCATCGCTCTCCAGTGCCATCCTCCTCCATGATGCTCGACTCCTCCAGGATGAAGATTTTTCTTTACTCTAGCGCCGAGGAAGAGCAGGAGATGCAACAGTCAATTTTCCTCGTGGTGGACGCCATGATGGAGGAGTGGCACACTTGGAGCTCCTCCTCGAGCGATCGGTCACGGATCGCGGTCCAGTACCACCCTATCCGGCACTCCACTACGTGGAGTCGGCATCACCGTCTTTCTGATGCGTCAAGACGGAGTAGACATCGGCGCCCCTCTCCAACGTATTAAAGAGCAGCATGCGTTGCCGCCGCCTCTTCGACGTACTCTCGATGTCTAGAATGAATGACGCATGAAGGACGAGCCGATGTCGACACCACACAGCCTGCATGTTCTCTTACGCAAGGTCATGAAGGAGGAGGTGCCCTCAAACATCGAAAAGGCGGGCAGGAGCCTCCTCCATGACCTCGGCGGTGGCTCCTCATAATCGAGGAGCATCATGCCAACGGAGGAGAGGGCGGCCAGGGAGGCGGTGCAGAGGAAGCGTCACAATGACACGCGTCTAGCGGTGTTCAAGAAGTCCAATGATGCGTCAACCTGGGTTCTCTTGAACCCCGACCTCTGGGAATATATGTGCGACAACTGCACCACCTCGATGGGATCTTGCTAGGATCAACAATGAGTTGTCCTAGCACGAGTCTGTTGACGAGGGCAAGGGTAGGGATGCTCCCAGGATGGGCCAGGGTTAGTCGAGACGACCATCCACACGATGCAAGAGGAAACGAAGCGGCTCCTTTGTGAGCCAAGTGGCGACCGAAAAAGGGTCACTACACCCCACGCCCTTCCACCGCTATAAGTACCAGTCCGATAACAACGATGACATGGGAAGCGACAGTGGTGTCATCAGCCAGTCTGACCAAGCATACATGGCCACCATGTGCTACAAATTAGTTTAGATTTCATATGTTTTAGTTGAAGGAATGAATACTATGTCGGTTTTGAAGTCCGGCGTCGGAGCTCTTAAGACAAAACTTAGGACCAATAATTACTCCTTCTATATATATGTGATAGGGAATCATTACAATATGAAAACCCCTCGTTCCTTAGTGGTACGTACCAAATGTATTTATAATTTCTGCTTGTTCAATGCTTATATTGGTGATATTGCTATTTGTTTTGCTAAACTTTCATACCTTTTACAACATATTTGGACTAACCAACTAACTCAGTGCCCCAGTGCCAGTTTATGTCTGTTGTTGTCTGTGCATTGCAGGAAAATGTCAAATATTAAATTGCTCGAAAAAATCCAGAAAAATCATAAAAAAAAATCAACAGTACAAAAGACTCCAGAAGGCTGGAGGGGGGCAAAGGGGCCCCACCCCCTGAACATACGGGTCCTTGTCTCGGCCTAGGGTGGGGCCGCGCCACCTGGCCGCCTGGTCAGGTGGGGGGGGCCTGGTGTCCTCCTTTCTCCTATATATCGCTCCTTCCCCGAAACCCTCAGCAGGAGCTCCGGTACGCAATTTTCACCACTATTCCGCCACCCTGTCGGAGGGAGGATTCACCTCGGGATCGCATGAAGAACCTGTCACGGCACCCTGCCGGACAGAGGATTCACCTCCGAAAGCTCCTCCATCACCATGATCGCCTCCCGGATGTGCCGTGAGTAGTTCCCCTTGGACAATGGGTCCGTGATCAGTAGCTAGATGATGTCTTCTCTCCAATCTTGTGCCTCAATTTTTAGACCTTGTGAGCTGCCCTACATGATACAAAGCTTGAAAATAAAGATACAATAATATTGCTACAGTAGTAACAAACATCAAGACCACTAAAACTGAAAGTAAAAAACATTTTTGGTTGCCTCCCAATAAGCGCTTTATTTTATGTCTTTGATCTAGGCATAAAGCAACAAGATCAAGTTGTATCAATTGAATCATCATCATGATCATCAAAAACCTCTTCAATAGTACAACTAGTCTTCTTAAAAGGACTTTCAAATAAAGGCTTAGTGATAATACTTCTAGGAACAAAAGCAAAGGTAGTAAGACCAATTGGAGTTTCATTTCTAATTCTATCCAAGAGGGGTATTTCCTCCAAGGTCTTCACAGTTTCAGTACCCTTGGCAATAGGTGGGTTAATTTTGGGTCGAGGAACCTGTAAGACCCTCAGTGTCATGTAACAGTAATCACTTTTGTTGATGATAATTACTATTGCCAAATCTTGCCTTGATCTTCTTTGAATCAAAGAAAATTCAAATATCCCTTGGTTAATATTAAAAATATTGTGCAAAATAAAAATTTGTCCAAAAATTGTGAAACCAGTTTATTTAAACGCATAAAAATCAGTGGACCATGTTAAACCAACCTTGGATATTTATTGCAATAAATAAATATTACGAGCAAATGAAAACAGTAGCAAAACAGTGGCATTTAATACATTTTAAACAAAACAACAATGCAAATGAATTTATAAATGGCCCAAACTTTTTGTAACACTGATATGGGGTATAACATTAATTATGGAACATATTACATATTTTACAAAAATGCTAAAGTATATAAAAGAAATACAAACATAAAATAAATAAAAGAAAACAAAAAATGCAAAAGAACTACCCCTCGCCCTAGGCAAGGCCCACCTCGGCCCAACCCAGCCCCGCTCACTTCTTCTTCTTCCGGTTCACAGGGGCCCGTGGCGCACATCCATGGTGGCGTGCCTCCGTGCGCCCATCCGGCGCTCGCCGACGAGGATAAGGCCGCCCCCCTGCGCCCCTCGCCCCAAACCATAGCGCACGTCCCTCCTTTCACCTTCCTCCCTCACGTCGCCGCTCCCCTCAATTGTGAGCTCGCCCGAGCCCGCTCGTCGCCGCTGTGGGCACATGCTCGTCGCCGGTGCGGCCACCGTGCCTCCCAGCCTCAGCAAATGTGTCCCTCCGCTCCATCGTCGTCGTCCACGCCTACCCAAAGAAGAAGTCGAGACCGAAGCCCCCCGCAGTCTGCAAATCGACCTCGTCGTCGACCTCTGCCTCGCCGGAAATCGGCGCCAAATTCGCTGCCTGCACGCTTCCCCGAGGCCTCCCCGAGCCCACTGCCACCCCCCCCCCCCCCCCGCCCCCGCAGCCTCGCCGTGAGCTCCCCTCTTCGAATCCCCCTCTCCCCGCCTCGATTCCTCACCGGAGCCAAGCAATTGGCCACCGTGGTCCTTCCTCGCCGTGCGGCTCGCCGCGGTTGCCTGCGGCTGCTGTGCCGTGCCACGGCCGCGGCCCAGCGCACGCGCGCCAGGCCACCGATGCTCGTCGCCTCTACGGCCGCCCCTCACAGCCTCGTGGTGCCCTCTGATGGCCATGGCCGCCGGCGCCCTGTGCCGGGCGTGCCCGACCACTGGAGGGGCATGGGTGTGCCCCTAACGGGTGGGGCCGGCCCTGTTTTGATTAGGGGCTAATCCCCTAATTACCTAACCCCCCTAAATATTTGTTAATTAAACTAAGTTAGATAACCCTTGGAGTCTATGACATGTGGGCCCTAGGCCATTTAAATAAATAAGACAACTTTTAAATGTCACTGTGTATGACAGCTTGGTCCCACTATAAGGTTTATTTGTTTAAAAGAAATTGGATAATTTACTGTGGCTGACATGTGGACCCCTCTGTTCTGTTAATTAAATAAAATGAATTACATGCCCCTCCCTATGACATGTAGGTCCCACTGGTCAGTTTGACCAGTCAAATGCACTGTTGTGGATAATCCTAATTTAGTAATAAAAGAAATTCTGAAAATTCTTTTATATTGATTTAAACTTCAAAAATTAATATCTTTTAATCTGTAACTCAGATGGAAAAACTTTATACATGAAAATTGATCAAAAAATACAACAAATACAGATACACTACCGTACCCCCACCACACCCCTCTAGCGTACCGAACATGGGACATTCCCCCTCCGGTTGCATTGTCCGGTAATCACCTGAGCCGATAGAATTGTCGGTTGAATTCTCGTTTCGTCTGCAACGTGTAGCACCGCATTAGTTCATCTCTAGCTTAACGTATTGCCATGTCTTGTATTTGTATTGCTATTATTGCCGTGTATTTATTGTTTCTTCGTCCTCTTGTATTGTCCGGTAGCCCCGACGACCGCTGCCGGTGCGCCTGTAATCGACTACGTCGTCGACGACCGTACCCCTATCGTCGAGCTTCCAGGCAAGCAGAGCCATTTTCTTCCCCAGATATCGCATATCTTTTCCGTACATTTCTTGCACTAGGCATTGCTGCTGCTGCTACGTTGCTTACCTATTCAATTGCATAGCCTGTCATTATCTCCCCTTGCTCGAGTGGTGCGAGGAGCCGTTTCTTGATTCCCCCACAGACAAGGTCGTTTGCTTTTTCCACCTGGCCGTTGGACTGTGGGTGCGCGACTGATGCATAATTGATTTTGATGCCCAGTTCTTCGCAGAAGTTCTGAAATTCTGTGGCTGTGAAGTTCGTGCCGTTGTCCGTGATGATGTTGTGTGGCACTCCGAATCTGAAGATGATCGACTTGATGAAGTTGACAGCCGTGAGAGCTATAGAGCTGGTGATGGGCACTGCTTCGATCCACTTGGTGAACTTGTCGACTGCGACGAGCAGGTGCGTCCTTTCGCCCTTTGATGATTTCTTTAGTGGGCCCACCATGTCGAGTCCCCAGGTGGCGAACGGCCAGGATAGTGGTATGGTCTTGAGCTCTGATGCAGGAGCGTGTGGCCTGTTGGCGAATTTTTGACAGGCGACGCAACGTCGCACGATTTCCTCTACGTTTTTCATGGATGTGGGCCAGTAGAACCCTGCTCGGAATGCTTTGGACACGAGCACTCGACTGCTCGCGTGGTGTCCGCAGGTGCCTTCGTGGATTTCGAGTAATAGGGCTTTGCCGTCCTCTTCGTCAATGCACCTTTGGAGTATCTGGGTGATGCTGCGCTTATATAGTTGTCTGTTGATCACCGTGAATGCCTTGGATCGTCGGCTGATGCGTCATGCTTCGGCCACGTCTTGTGATAGCGTGCCTTCGATTAAGAATCGGAGGAACGGTTTCGTCCAGACAGGTCCTTTGAAATCAGTCGGGGTTGTGCTGTCGGATGTGCTGGTACTTGTGCCTTCTAATAGGGTTGTTGCTGCCACCTGCGCTATTTCTGTTGCATCCTCGCCGTCCACAACTGCTTCAGGTGTTGTTGCTTGCACCTTGATGGACCTCCGGTTGATGCTTTCGAGAAAAACGCCGGGTGGTACAGGCGCCCTGGTCGAACCGATGTTCGCGAGCTCGTCAGCTTCTGTGTTGTTGTCCCTGGTGATGTAGTTGAGCTCACAACCGTCGAAATTTCCTTCGAGTTCGTTGTAGAGCTTTTGGTAGGCCGCCATGTTGTCGTCTATTGCATTGCAGTTTCTCATTGTCTGCTGGACGACGAGATTGGAGTCCCCGTAAATTATGAGGCGAGTGGCTCCGCATGTTTTGGCCATGCGCATGCCATGGAGGAGTGCCTCGTATTCTGCTTCGTTGTTGGAGGCGTGACTGAAGTTGATCTGGAGGACGTATTTCAGCTTTGTTCCTTTGGGGGAGATGAGTACGACTCCTGCCCCAGCTCCTTGTTGTCTTTTGGATCCATCGAAGAACATTGACCATGAGCTTGATAGGTCTGGGGGCCTGGTGTTTGAACCTCCGTCCACTCAACCAGGAAATCTGGGAGTACTTGGGCTTTGATGGCTGTTGGGTGCTTGAACTGCAGGTCTCGTGGGCTGAGCTCGATGTTCCACTCGGCGACTCGCCCGGTTGCTCCAGGGTTGTTGAGTATGTCGGCGAGTGGCGCGCTGCTCACGATTGTGATGGGGTGCTCGTCGAAGTATTGGGACACCTTTCTTGAGGTCATGACGATGGCCAGTAGTAGCTTCTGATAGTGTGGGTACCGCTGCTGGGATTTGGTCAGGAGCATGCTGAGGTAGTAGATTGGTCTCTGGATGCTCTGGACCTTGCCTTCTTCTGTGCGTTCGACGATGAGTGTTGTGCTTACTACACTGCTGCGTGCTGCCACGTAGAGGTATAGCTTTTCTCTTTCCTTGGGTACCGCCAGGATTGGTGGGGTCGAGAGTGTATTTTTCAGGTCCGCGAATACTTGGCGGGCTTCCTCCGTCCACTCGAATTTCTCTCCTTTCCTGAGCAGTTGATAGAAAGGCAGCGTGCGTTCTCCTAGCCTGCTGATGAAGCGGCTTAGGGCTGCGAGTTTTCCAGTGAGCTGTTGTACTCCTTTGACATTGGTTGGTTCTTGCATGCGGGTGATGGCTTGGACTTTCTCGGGATTTGCCTCGATTCCGCGGGCAGAGACCATATAGCCAAGCATCTTTCCCGCTGGTACGCCGAATGCGCACTTCTTTGGGTTGAGTTTGATTCTGTATTTGTTGAACGCTGCGAAGGTTTCGCGCAGGTCGTCGAGTAATTTGGCTGCTTTGTAGGTCTTGATGACGATGTCGTCCACGTAGACTTGTACGTTTCTTCCTATTTGCTCCTTTAGGCAGGCCTGCATCATTCGTTGGTAAGTGGCGCCTGCGTTTTTGAGCCCGAAGGGCATGGTCCTGTAGCAGAATACTCCATTGGGGATGATGAACGATGTGTGCTCTTCGTCTTCTTCCTTCATCCTGATCTGGTTGTATCCTGAGTAAGCGTCAAGAAAAGAGAGTAGCTCACACCCTGCTGTTGAGTCGATTATCTGATCGATTCTAGGCAGGGGGAAGTGATACTTCGGGCAATGTTTGTTGACTGGTCCGTAGTCGACACACATGCGCAGCACGGTCGTGTCTTTCTTGGGCACCAGCACTGGGTTGGCTATCCAGGTGGCTTTCTTCGTTTCTCGGATGAACTGAGCGTCGAGTAACCGGTTGACTTCCTCTCCGATTGCTCTACGCCTGGGCTCCGAGAATCGTCTCGGCGCTTGCTTTACTGGCCTCGTGTTTGGCTTGATGCGTAGGGCGTGTTCCGCGAATTCGCATGGTATCCCAGGCATGTCGGCTGGGCACCAGGCGAATGTTTCCCACTCGTCTCGGAGGAAAGCGACGAGAGCCGCTGCCTGCTCCTCTGGTAGGTGGGCATACACGCGGACTGTTTTGTCCGGGTCCGTCGGGTGCACTTGGTGAGTGACTATGTCGCTGTCGATGCTGAAGTCGCGTCCGTACTCCCTGGATTCGCTTCGGTTCGCCAATGGGAAGGTGCTCTTGTTCGTCATCATAGCTATTTCTCTTAGTTCTTGTTTGGCTCCGAATGTGTCGAAGATTCTGTGGAAGTCACGATCACATTGATCTGATTTGATGAAGCTTCCGTTGATCGTGAGGACTCCTGATGATCCTAGCATCTTGAGTTTGAGGTAGACGTAGTGTGGGACCTCCATGAATTGCGCGAATGCTGGCCGTCCCAGTATGGCGTTATACTGCGATTGCCAGTCGAGTACCTCGAACTCGAGGACGTGCTTTGCGAAGTTACGTCTGTTGCCAAAGACGACTTTGAGTTCGATGACTCCGAGGGATGTGGCTGTTTCTCCTGGGACTACCCCGTGCAACTCGGTGCTTGATTTTTTCCATACTGATCGTGGGATCAGCATCTTTTGCAGGGTGCTGGCGAAGATGATGTTCATGCTGCTGCCTCCGTCCATGAAGGCCCGATCCATGTCGTATCCTCCGATTTGTGCATCGAGCACTAGGGGTGCATGCCCCGATCTTGGGACTGCGTGTGGATGGTCGTCCTGTGAGAACGTGATGCTGGTCTCCGTGCCATGCAATTGGTAGACTTCGACTATGTTTATGCTCTCAGCTGCTCTGGCCTGCAGGGTTTGGGCGTCGCATTGCGCTTGCGGTACCCTTCCTTCTTGGATCATGAGCACCTGTGCTTGCGACGGGCTGTGACGTCCTTCCGGGCTTGAGGTCGGCGATTGCTCGGGTCGTTGGTTGCGTCTGTCTTCTTTCTGCTTCTCCTTCTTGAGGTCGTCGGCTAGCTCGTTGAACAGGCGCCAGTCTCTCAAAGTGTGACCTGCCCTGACGCGTCCCCAGCCATCCTCGAAGCTGTGGATCGTGCAGGGTCTTGCTAGCTGCTCTCTAGCCGTGAGTTTGCTAGATCCGGCGTGCCTCTTTCTTCTTGAGATTCTGAAGTTCTGCTCGTGATCCTCTGGGTGTTCGTGAAAGCGAGGATCAGTTTCGATTCCTCGACTCATGTCTTGGTTCTTGATGAGGTTGGCGAATTCATCTGGCCTTCGATCTGGGTCGTAGTACTCGCCTACAGGTGTCTCGGAGTCGCTGTCTTGGTTGGCGGATGATGCTCGTGCGACGGCGTGTCGTCGAGTGGTCGTCGGTTGCGCGGCTGCGTGATGTGGCTCGTTCATTGGGGCCCCGCCATAGTTATCCCATGTGTGCCTTTTGGGTCGTCGATTCCTTCGGCCTTGGCGGTGGTTCTGCTGATCGCTGGAGTCGATCTCGTAGTCATCGTCTTGATGTGCGGCGGGTGCCCGGGCGGTGGTGGGTTGTCGGAAGATTTGTGAGTTCTCCGCTGCGCGTCGCAGTTCGTTGAGTGGGGTTCCTTCGTAGGGGCCCCTCGCCGTTCTTCTGGGTCGTCGACTCCTTCGGCGCTGGCGCTGCACTTGGCCGTTACCGTAGTATCGGTCCTGGCATGACTGTATATCGAGTGGTCTTGATGGGGTGGCGGAGATGTCCGCCGTGATCTTGAATCCTTCGAGTGGGCTAGGTCTGGTTCTTGCCCTTGAGTTGTGGCTTGCTGAAGACGGGACCGCCGAGATCGTGATCCCAACCTGCGTAGTTCCCACAGACGGCGCCAATTGACGGGGATCAACCCCGGCAAATCCCATGGTCAGGGACCCTGGGTTAGTCATGAGAGGCATAGGTTGGACGATAGCTCGTCGGCAAACAGGAAGGCTCGCTCCTGCTCGATATTATTGATTGGGGAGATGCGATTACAGTGGAGGCCAAGGCTGGAGCGCTCAAGGCTAGGGTTACAGGTGAGATTGGATGTCTTTGGCGTCGCCCCTCCTAGCCCTTATATACTAGGCTAGGTCTTGGGGAGTTCATCTACGTGTACAGTTAAACTTTCCTAACCCTAGCTTGCTCCGTACGGCAGGTCTTCGCACCTTCCTTGTGAGTCGAAGACTCCTACGTCGGTGCCAACTAGTGGGCCGAGGCCGTATCTTCATGGGCCTTCTGCCTTCATGGACACCAGGTAGGCTCATCCGTAGGAGTCGTGGGGTCACCCCCTCGTCAATCCTATACTGCCTAATAATTATATATATTATATCCAGCAGTGAACCCTGCGCATTGCTAGTCAACTAGGATTAGATAGCGGGCCGTGATCACTCTGGGGAGTGAACGCGTATACAAATAATTATAACTGCAACAGGTACGATACAAAGCAGACACCGCCAAAGGCCCCTACCTTGGCTCTGCCGAGCCACCATCAAGTGTGAGACATCGAGGAGTAATCCTCGTACTCCACTCGTTGCTGACTCTGTATAGCCGGCCTAGGGTCCTGAACAACGGTTCTCCTTAAAGGTTAGAGTCGGGTGAGCCAACGGTGCCCGCGAGAGATATTGTATCGGGACGACAGGACAGGCGGATACCATCATGGGCCTGGTCCTTGCTCGTTGGCCGTGAGATACCAAACCACGGAAGTCGAGCTCCTCAAGGAGCACACATGAGACAAGGTGAGGAGATGGTTCACCTTGTCGGTAACCGCAGAGCTTTGATGGGACGACAGGGCAGGCACCGATGTACTGGTGGTCCTGGCTGTTGTTCGTTGTCCGTTGTGTTAACTAGTCGGGCAACGATAATGGTTGCCTGCGAGCTAATAATAAAACGATTAATGGTTCATGTGGATGACTTGAGAGGCCGCAAAGTCCTGTATGCACTACCTTTACGTGGGATTACGGTGTGGGCCCTCCGCGTTGTGGTCTCGTTCAAAAGCTCTGAACGACGTCCAGTTCAGCATTGTGGTTGGGTCGATCCGCATCCTGGAAGAGTTGCGTGGAACCACCTGGCGCACAACGACCCGGAGGGCGAGGGGCGACGGTCCAAGACCCCCTTGTGCTTAGGACTTTAGACCGGCGGGGACCTCTCTGATGAGTCGTAGGATGGGCCTCAGCGTGTCGGATAGCCTCGGTGGGGCATTCCCTAACAAGGTATACGTCACCCTGGAGATCCGAGCGTGCAGGCTGAACAGTAGTGCACCCCTGCAGGGAAGATGATCTATTCGAATAGCCGTGTCCACGGTAATAGGACGCTTTATGCTGAAGCCAGAGCCTACTACTAAAAACTACTACTATTAAACTGTTGGTTCCGGTTTCTCTTCCTCGCAGGGAAGTCGAGGATGGGATCTCGGAGGCATTGATAATTATTGATAATTACAACTTACTATTATACAATGCTGCAGCAACTTCTGCTGCATTGTTACTTTATGCTTTATATGAACTGTTGGCTATTTTCTTCTTGTGCTGCAAGACTCGTCGGAAGATGCTAGTCTTCGATAGGCCTAGCTTCTCATCCTTATTCTGACTGTCTACCATTCAGTCCACTATATATAGCCTCCCCTTTCCATTTGGTACAAATGCATAAATGCTTAGTAGCGGACGTAAGACTCGTGGGTATGCTAGATACTCACCCTTGATTTATTTCCCCCTTTGTTTTATATACCGATCAGTTGTTGCCATCAGACATTGGAGCCCAGGAGCAGGAGATTTCAGGAGGAGCCTACCACGACGTCGAGTTCCCGTCGACCAGGAGTAGTTCGGTGGATCCCAGGCAGGAGGCCTCGCATTTTCGATCTCTACCTCTGATGTTATTTGTGCTAGCCTTCTTAAGGCAAAACTTGACTAACTATGTCTGTACTTAGATATTATGATTGTATAACTTATGTATTCGGATCCTTGTGATCCTTGGTTTGTAATATCAGTTTTTTCTTATTTGTGTCTAGTGTTGTGCTGTGATATTCTCATCGTGGAACCCTGATTTCGGTCGTGTACCCTGCGTGTATGATTACTGTACACGACTTGATTTTGGGGGCGTCACAGAACCTTGGGTATGTAAACAGACTTAGGTTCCTTCTTTGCCGGGGTCTCTACCTTATTAGTTTTGATTGAGGATAAAGTAGTTCCTAAAGCATCAATGATTTCCTCAATCTTATCAATCCTATAAGGGTCCACATCATGGGATTTAAGGGTCTCCAAAGTTTTGTTAATTTTATTTATGGAGCTATCAAGTCTATTCAAATTCCCTTGAGTCCAACGATCTAGCTCTATCTTCTCAAGTTTACTCATAACTTGAGATAAAGTGATCTCATATTTTGTGATAACAATAGGTGGGATTCCTGATGGCACTGAAGTAGTGCTCCTCGTTGGCTACCCCAAGTGGAAGGTTTAGAAGTAGTCAATAGCAAGTTTCCCTTGGCAAATACCAAGGTTTATCTCCCGTAGGACTCCAAGAGATACAAGTAGGTGTCAACGGCGCCTGAAGTTTGTTGCCTATTTGGTACTAAGTTGACGTGGACCTGTACATAGCAACAAATAACTTTGCTCCCAACGAGTTCAGAGAGGTTGTCAAACTCTTCGGTCTTTTTGTTTACAAAGGATCAAAACACAAGCGGGAATAGAAGTAGTGATTGCAACTGAAACGAAATAAAAGCAGTAAATAGTGGAGGTGTAAACAATTGTGGAAATATGGACAGGGGTCCCATGATGTTCCCTAGTGATGTATCTCTCCCAAAAGACGATAAAACAACTATGCCGGGTGAACAAATTACAACTGGGCAACTGACAGAATTATAAACGCGCCGCAATGCTAACTATGCTACAAGAAAGCTAGAGGCTCAATCGTATGGGCAGTACGCCAAGAAGAGTAGTCCGTTTATCCATCATCCTCGACTTCGCGTACACTAAGCACAGTGGTTCACTTCTGTTTCCCTTTCATTTTAAAAGGTATATAAAAGGGTGCCTATCCCCCCCACCCTAAATCCTAAGATAGCTGGTGAGGCTCTGATGTCACGGGCTCGTCTCGGCGTCCGTCGTCGCTGCCGCGATGATGTCCGCCTCGACTTCGCGTACACTAAGCTGGTGAGGCTCTGATGTCACGGGCTCGTCTCGGCTTCCGTCCTCGCTGCCGCGACGACGTCCGCCTCGAATTCGCGTACACTAAGCACAGTGGTTCACTTCTGTTTCCCTTTCATTTTAAAAGGTATATAAAAGGGTGCCTATCCCCCCCGACCCTAAACCCTAAGATAGCTGGTGAGGCTCTGATGTCACGGGCTCGTCTCGGCGTCCGTCGTCGCTGCCGCGACGACGTCCGCCTCGACTTCGCGTACACTAAGCTGGTGAGGCTCTGATGTCATTGGCTCGTCTCGGCTTTCGTCGTCGCTACCGCGACAACGTCCGCCTCGACTTCGCGTACACTAAGCTGGTGAGGCTCTGATGTCACGGGCTCGTCTCGGCTTCCGTCGTCGCTACCGCGACGACGTCCTCCTCGACTTCGCGTACACTAAGCACAGTGGTTTACTTCTGTTTCCTTTCATTTTAAAAGGTATATAAAAGGGTGCCTATCCCCCCACCCTACACCATAAGATAGCTGGTGAGGCTCTGATGTCACGGGCTCGTTTCGGCTTCCGTCGTCGCTGCCGCGACGACGTCTGCCTCGACTTCGCGTACACTAAGCACAGTGGTTCACCTATGTTTCCCTTTCACTTTAAAAGGTATATAAAAGGGTGCCTATCCCCCCCCACCCTAAACCCTAAGATAGCTGGTGAGGCTCTCATGTCATGGGCTCGTCTTGGCTTCCGTCGTCGCTGCCGCGACGACGTCCGCCTCGACTTCGCGTACACTAAGCACAGTGGTTCACTTCTGTTTCCATTTCATTTTAAAAGGTATATAAAAGGGTGCCAATCCCCCCCCACCCTATACCCTAAGATAGCTGGTGAGGCTCTCATGTCACGGGCTCGTCTCGCCTTCCGTCGTCGCTGCCGCGACGACGTCTGCCTCGACTTCGCTTACACTAAGCTGGTGAGGCTCTGATGTCACGGGCTCGTCTTGGCTTCCGTCGTCGCTGCCGCGACGACGTCCGCCTCGACTTCGCGTACACTAAGCACAGTGGTTCACTTCTGTTTCCCTTTCATTTTAAAAGGAATATAAAAGGGTGCCTATCCCCCCCGACCCTAAACCCTAAGATAGCTGGTGAGGCTCTGATGTCACGGGCTTGTCTCGGCGTCCGTCGTCGCTCCCGCGACGACGTCCGCCTCGACTTCGCGTACACTAAGCTGGTGAGGCTCTGATGTCACGGGCTCGTCTCGGCTTCCGTCCTCGCTACCGCGACGACGTCCGCCTCGACTTCGCGTACACTAAGCACAGTGGTTCACTTCTGTTTCCCTTTCATTTTAAAAGGTATATAAAAGGGTGCCTATTCCCCCCAGCCTAAATCCTAAGATAGATGGTGAGGCTCTGATGTCACGGGCTCGTCTCGGCATCCGTCGTCGCTGCCGCGACGATGTCCGCCTCGACTTCACGTACACTAAGCTGGTGAGGCTCTGATATCACGGGCTCGTCTCGGCTTCCATCGTCGCTGCCACGACGACGTCCGCCTCGACTTCGCGTACACTAAGCACAGTGGTTCACTTCTGTTTCCCTTTCATTTTAAAAGGTATATAAAGGGTGCCTATCCCCCCCACCCTAAACCTTAAGATAGCTGGTGAGGCTCTGATGTCACGGGCTCGTCTCGGCGTCCGTCGTCGCTGCCGCAACGACGTCTGCCTCGACTTCGCGTACACTAAGCACAGTGGTTCACTTCTGTTTCCCTTTCATTTTAAAAGGTATATAAAAGGGTGCCTATCCCCCCACCCTAAACCCTAAGATAACTGGTGAGGCTCTCATGTCACGGGCTCGTCTCGGCGTCCGTCGTCGCTGCCGCGACGACGTCTGCCTCGACTTCGCGTACACTAAGCTGGTGAGGCTCTGATGTCACGGGCTCGGCTCGGCTTCCGTTGTCGCTGCCGCGACAACGTCCGCCTCGACTTCGCGTACACTAAGAACAGTGGTTCACTTCTGTTTCCCTTTCATTTTAAAAGGTATATAAAAAGGTGCCTATCCCCCCACCCTACACCATAAGATAGCTGGTGAGGCTCTGACGTCACGGGCTCATCTCGGCTTCCGTCGTCGCTGCCGCGACGACGTCCGCCTCGACTTCGCGTACACTAAGCACAGTGGTTCACTTCTGTTTCCTTTCACTTTAAAAGGTATATAAAAGGGTGCCTATCCCCCCCACCCTAAACCCTAAGATAGGTTGTGAGGCTCTCATGTCATGGGCTCGTCTCGGCTTCCGTCGTCGCTGCCGCGATGACGTCTGCCTCGACCTCGCATACATTAAGCACAGTGGTTCACTTCTGTTTCCCTTTCATTTTAAAAGGTATATAAAAGGGTGCCTATCCCCCCGCACCCTAAACCCTAAGATAGTTGGTGAGGCTCTGATTTCACGGGCTCATCTCGGCGTCCGTCGTCGCTGCCGCGACGACGTCCGCCTCGACTTCGCGTACACTAAGCACAGTGGTTCACTTCTGTTTCCCTTTCATTTTAAAAGGTATATAAAAGGGTGCCTATCCCCCCCACCCTAAACCCTAAGATAGCTGGTGAGGCTCTCATGTCACGGGCTCGTCTCGGCGTCCGTCGTCGTTGTCGCGACGACGTCTGCCTCGACTTCGCGTACACTAAGCTGGTGAGGCTCTGATGTCACGGGCTCGTCTCGGCTTCCGTCGTCGCTGCCGCGACGACGTCCGCCTCGACTTCGTGTACACTAAGAACGGTGGTTCACTTCTGTTTCCCTTTAATTTTAAAAGGTATATAAAAGGGTGCTTATCCCCCCCACCCTACACCCTAAGATAGCTGTTGAGGCTCTGATGTCCCGGGCTCGTCTCGGCGTCCGTCGTCGCTGCCGCGACGACGTCTGCCTCGACTTCGCGTACACTAAGCACAGTGGTTCACTTCTGTTTCCCTTTCATTTTAAAAGGTATATAAAAGGGTGCCTATCCCCCCCACCCTAAACCCTAAGATAGCTGGTGAGGCTCTGATGTCACGGGCTCGTCTCGACGTCCGTCGTCGCTGCCGCGACGACGTCCGCCTCGACTTCGCGTACACTAAGCTGGTGAGGCTCTGATGTCACGGGATCGTCTCGGCTTCCGTCGTCGCTACCGCGACGACGTCCGCCTCGACTTCGCGTACACTAAGCATAGTGGTTCACTTCTGTTTCCCTTTCATTTTAAAAGGTATATAAAAGGGTGCCTATCCCCCCCATCCTAAACCCTAAGATAGCTGGTGAGGCTCTCATGTCATGGGCTCGTCTCGGCTTCCGTCGTCGCTGCCGCGACGACGTCCGCCTCGACTTCGCGTACACTAAGAACAGTGGTTCACTTCTGTTTCCCTTTCATTTTAAAAGGTATATAAAAGGGTGCCTATCCCCCCACCCTACACCCTAAGATAGCTGGTGAGGCTCTGATGTCACGGGCTCGTCTCGGCTTCCGTTGTCGCTGCCGCGACGACGTCCGCCTCGACTTCGCGTACACTAAGCAGATGTTGACTTCTGTTTCCCTTTCACTTTAAAAGGTATATAAAAGGGTGCCTATCCCCCCACCCTAAACCCTAAGATAGCTGGTGAGGCTCTCATGTCATGGGCTCGTCTCGGCTTCCGTCGTCGCTGCCGCGACGACGTCTGCCTCGACTTCGCGTACACTAAGCATAGTGGTTCACTTCTGTTCCCCTTTATTTTTAAAAGGTGTATAAAAGGGTGCCTATCCCCCCACCCTAAACCCTAAGATAGCTGGTGAGGCTCTGATGTCACTGGCTCGTCTCGGCGTCCGTCGTCGCTGCCGCGACGACGTCCGCCTCGACTTCGCGTACACTAAGCACAGTGGTTCACTTCTGTTTCCCTTTCATATTAAAAGGTATATAAAAGGGTGCCTATCCCCCCCCACCCTAAACCCTAAGATAGCTGGTGAGGCTCTCATGTCACGGGCTCGTCTCGGCGTCCGTCGTCGCTGCCGCGACGACGTCTGCCTCGACTTCACGTACACTAAGCTGGTGAGGCTCTGATGTCACGGGCTCGTCTCGGCTTCCGTCGTCGCTGCCGCGACGACGTCCGCCTCGACTTCGCGTACACTAAGAACAGTGGTTCACTTCTGTTTCCCTTTCATTTTAAAAGGTATATAAAAGGGTGCCTATCCCTCCACCCTACACCCTAAGATAGCTGTTGAGGCTCTGATGTCACGGGCTCGTCTCGGCGTCCGTCGTCGCTGCCGCGACGACGTCCGCCTCGACTTCGCGTACACTAAGCTAATCGCGCATCCAATTATATAGTAGTGCCGTCAAGTCCCTATGATACGTGCCTCTAAGTACATCATGTACGTGCCTCCAGTAATGCTTCCAACTCCATAAGTCCGTGCCTCATAAAGACATAGTAACGTGTCCCCCCCCATTTATATGAAATGATATCTCTAAGACCCGTCCCGTTCGTGCCTCCAATTGTTATAAAGTCATGCTTCCAACTACGTACTTGTAATGTTGTCTCTAAGACCCGCTCCGTTCGTGCCTCTATGTCCCTAACGGCCGTGCTTACAAGTCTATAACGAACGTGCCTTCAGCTTTTATAGGTTCGTGCCTTTAAGTCCCTTAATGACGTGCCTACAAGTCTATGGCCAACGTGCCTTCAGTGCTTATAGTATCGGGCCTCTAACTCTGACACAGCATCAGAACATCGGCCAAAAGTATCAAAAAGGTTGTGGCTCTCCTGGGACCACGTGGCACTATAACTGTAGCTTCTCTTCCGATTCCTTATATTTTATTCGCCGCAACCTCTAAATCACTCGCTTCCCTTCTATCTCTCTCTTCAGTCCTCTGCCTCAGTCCGCTCGTCTGTCTACGGTTCGTGTTCTTGATGCTCAGTCCGCTCGTCTGTCTAGGGTTCGTGTTCTTGATGCTCAGTCCGCTCTTGTAACCACCCCCCCCCCACACACACACACACTCTTATTTCGTTTGGGTTGACTTCTTGCGTTATTTTTTTGCTGCTCCCTGCTGCAGAATTGGTCTCCTCAGCCCCCGTAACTCTGTTTGAGTTTCCATTTCTAGGATTCGTCAGCGGCAAGACAAGTTTCGATCTATTAGACAAGTTCGGGTGAGTGAATTCATAGAGTAAATAATGTGTCCCTCATGCTCGAATAATATATATTTTGATTTCGGTATAGTGTGTAGATATCTTTGCTCATGATGTATTAGATCTGTCTTAATTAGTGTTTATATTTCTTTGCTAATGATCTATTACATCTGTCTTAATTGGTGTTTAGATTTCTTTGCTGATAAACTCACAGATCTATTACATTTGGTGATCATTTAACAGTATCGGGGACATTTGGTATGGCTTGCCCTACTTGCCGCCACCCAAATGGACCGTGCCATCCTTTTCCGGTATTCCACAAATTACCTATCAACTTTCTGTCCCATCTTGATGAGAAGTGCTCGAATCGCATGGTTAGTTCTCAAATTTATGCATCGTATTTCAATTCTCGTTTAGCATTTAAAAAGCTACTCCCTCCAATCCTTATTATTAGAGTTATGCCTTACTTGAGTTCTTGAGTTACGTTGGTCCAATTAGCAGTCATAACCACTTTTTTTTATATTTTTTCTAGTATGTTGAATGTAACATTAGAGCATTGCTAGCTCGTTACATTGATGACAACAAGGAACATGCAATACAATACCATGACAATCAGGTCAATCCTCGCCTTCTTACATCCGAAGGCAGGTCTTACTCTCTATTGTTTAAGCATAGCCCTAACTACACAAAGTTCTATGGCAATGATTGGATGCTGTTTGCTATCGAATATGGACTCAAATCTGGAGACATCATAGAGATTATTCATGGTAATTGTGGGCTGGATTTTTGGGTAAACGCTTATCGTCAAGCGAAAAGGCTGCCTCCATTACCTCATGTTGGTAAGACAACATTAGTCTATTTCATGCGTATTTACTTTTATATACATGCTTTGATATTTAATTATCATCTGGAATAATATTGTGTTTCACTGACTGGAATAACACTAGTCTATTTCATGTGTGTTATTCTTGCAGCTTTCGAAAATCTGGCTGATAACGATTTCGAGTACGTCAAATGTCGTGTCTACTCCGGCAATATTGAACTTAACTACAACCAGACAAAGTCATTTTTGACTTGCCTTTTTGGAGAAAACTTCATCCGATGCCGCCCATTTGTCCATGTGCTCGTTGCAACAAACACCAAAAACAATATCATGGTTAGTCGAACCTTTATGTTTATCATGAAAATCAACCTATTAAATGCTTCATGTTAGTTATGCTACTGTCATCCCAATATGTATTGTTAAGAACTTGTACAAGTGGTAACAACAAAATCATAACATTCTAGTAAAACCCACATGTGGGATAATGTCAATAATCAGACCATTATTTTTTTGGTTTATCTCTGATTAATTTAGAAAATCCCAAATTCTGTTGTATCAAGTTTGAAGAAATGGGTAGATGTGCCTACCAATGCTACCGTAACTCTTGAAGTTCCTGATAAAGCTGCCCATGTCATTACTCCTTCATCATACTCCATATGCAAATCAGACGGAAGGATGTTGATTGACAAGTATTCTTTCATGGAGTTCCTATCAGCTGCAACCTTTGTTGAAGGAAATGTTGTTCTTATCACCTTCAAAGAACGCAGTGATCATTCCGTGTCCATCATCTTTCAACGCATTATGATCTAGGTTATGCGATATTTCGAGTCCTGTTAAGATGTTTGTCGTTCTAGAATTATCTTTGAACTTTCTGTATAAGTCAGTATGGATTATCATTATGTAAGATGACAACTAAACCGACTGTTTAATCCTATATTTTTCATTCCAATTATCGTTCTACATCAATATTATTATGATTCAAACGCATTCTAACAGACCTTTCATATGTTAACATACCAAACACGTTTCAAGTTTATATATGAGTGCCTCAAATTTTTATAGCGTCGTGCCTCTAAGCTCCCTACGGAACATGCCTCCAAATTGATACCGAAAGTGACTTTTATTTTTATACCGTCGTGCCTCCAATATCCCTACCGAACGTGCCTTTAATTTTTATAGCGTCATGCCTCTAATGTCTCTACAGAAAGTGGCTACAAATCCATATAGAACGTGCTTCCATTTTTTACCGTCCTGCCTCTAAATATCCCTACCGAACGTTCCTACAAATACATACAGAACGTGCTTCCAATTTTTATAGCGTCGAGACTCTAATGTCCCTACCATACGTGCCTACAAATCCATATAGGACGTGCTTCCATTTTTTACCGCCCTGCATCTAATGTCCCTAACGTACGTGCCTACAAATACATATAGGACGTGCTTCCATTTTTTACCGTCCTGCCTGTAATATCCCTTCCAAAATTGCTTTGAAATTTTATAGTGTCTTGTGCCTCTAAAGTCCCGAACGAAGGTGTCGTGCCTCTAAAGTCCCTAACTAACGTGCCTCCAAATCCGTACTAATAGTGCCTTCAATTGTTATATTGTCGTGCCTCTGAAGTACCTAACGTAACGTGCCTCCAAGTCCATACTGTTAGTGCCTGTAAATTTTATAGTGTCGTGCCTCTAAGTCTATACAATCGGAATTTTTTTATGTAGTCTTGCTTCCAACTCCATACGTCTGTGCCTCATAAATGATATCTCTATGACACGTCCCGTTCGTCCCTCCAATTGTTCATGCTTCCAACTACATACTTGTAATGTTATCTCTAAAACCCGCCCTGTTCGTGCCTCCAAGTCTTTACCCAACGTGCCTTCAAATATTATAGTATCGTGCGTCTAAGCCAATACACTACATAACGTGCCTCCAAGTCTTTACCCAACGTGCCTTCAAATCTTATAGTATCGTGCGTCTAAGTCCATACACTACATAACGTGCCTCCAAGTCCAGAATTCATATTGGACATGTGCCTCCAGTTTGTATATGGTCGTTCCTCCAAGTGACGTGTGCCTCCAGTTTGTATAGGGTAGTGCCTCTACTACCCTAGTTTTCGTCGCTCCAATTTTTAGAAGTCGTGTCTCTAAGTACATCATCAACGTGCTTCCGATTTGCATGAAATATAATACTCCTTTAAGAGTCAAACAAGACCAAGTGGTAGTTTGTATGTAGTCGTGCCTCTAATGCACGTGCCTCAGATGTATATCGAATGGAGCCTCCAAGATGCCTCTTATTTGTATGTAGTCGTGCCTATTTTTAGCGAGTTGAAAGTTAACGTTTGATAGTGTTGGAAGGCCCCACCCGTAGTTACCCCAGAAAACTCCATTGCCCAGAAATATAATGGGAAAAAATAAAATAAAGAACCGGAAAAAGGAGTAGAAACAATACTAAACAAGCCAGCAGCGTCGCAGGCAAAAAACAACGATGCGAAACATACACAGTAGCAAAATCCTTAAAAGTTCTTGGACCAAATTGCAAATGTGGAAACGGGAAAACCAGAAACCGGAAACCCCGCGGGAATGACTCCGCGCGCGACAAGTGTCAAACGCGGAGCGACGAGGAAAACTCGTCCGCGCACGCACGTAGCGCCACTTGGCGCGCGCGGACGAGTTGAAAGTGATCGTTCCCACGAGTACTCTTAAACTAGTGATTTCGCAAATACTACATCTCACGTTGCGCTCCCAACCCACCTAGCGAAATTTCTCAAAAATTACAGAAAGGCCAGTTATATAAACAATAGCTGGATGATCATATGCATGCTTTTTGGGCCGGCCCAACGAAGCTGCATAGCACTTTCGTCAATAAGAAAAAAAACTCCATCCTTTCTCTTAGAAAGAGAATAAATTTAAAAAGAGAATTAAACTTTGATGTGCCAGAAATGAAAATACTAATTATCAAAAAAAAAAGATGCGCACGCGTACATGTAACCTGATCACTTTTAATTTTGGTGCCTTTTGCAAGATCTAATTATAAAAAAAATCACGCACTTTAAAATGTTTGCGTAGTTTTAGAAAAAGTGTTCACGTATTAAATTAATTGTCATCTAATTTAGAAAATGCTCACCCTCTCAACAAAATTCATGTCATTCAAAAAAGTGTTTAGATTCTTAAAAATATTCATAAATGTAAGATATCATGCTTTTTCAAAAAAGTCCATCTCCGCGAGATTAATGAATAGACATTCACTTGCAATAACGTGATTCAATGATAGATGTCTATTATCACATTGAAATTTATCACGTTGAACACATAGCTATGAGGTGCACACCGCAACTATGACCGACGAAAAAGTGAAGAAAAATAAGCAAGAACATGATTTAGGCGCTATGTTAAAATTTATAATGTGAAGAGATGTTAAATTGAGCTCATTGTGTTGGACGAATGCGATTCTTTTCTCCAGTTGCAACGCACGGGCATGTTTGCTAGTTTATTTAATAATAAAGGAGGTTGCGTTTCTCTCCTTTTTTCGTCCATCACGCACCTTTTATTAAAAGAATCCTGCATTTTTTGCGAATTAATCTGCACTCGAATAATAAGTAAAAAAAATGTTTCGCTGCTCCACTTGGGCCGTTTGGCACTGCACTTTTAAGTAAATACATCTACTAATTCGGAACTTAATTTTAAAACCATATTTCGACCCGGACGCTTAAGGTTGTTGCCCCACTGAAGCAGGATAATAAAAAAAGTTTTTCTGCCACATTTGGGCCTTGGACTTTTCCATAATTACTGGTCCAGTGTCGTTACCGCGTGCAGACGCACCAAAGGAGAAAGAGTAATGGAATAGAACGAAGATGGAAACCACTATACACCTAACACGCTTAGCGGGGGGCGGTGAAGAAGCCATGGCCTTGGGGTGACGAACTATGGATCGAGGTCTGGATGGACGGGAGGCGCTGAAAGAAGGAGTCATATAGAGATGGAGTAGCGGAAGTGGAACCCAATTTACCCCACTATTTATGCAATGGGAGGTTTGTGTAGAAGAGGGGAGGAACTGCTCAATAATGCACGGTCGCGTCCCCAAGACGCCGGCCAACTGCACGCGTATTATCTAGTATAGTAATGCACGGCTCGCATAGAAGATAAGGGAGTTGAACACGAAAATGACCGCATGACCATTGGTGGAGGGCGAGGCGACTATTATAACCCACGGTTATTCAAAGCAATCCGCCAGTGATAGGCAACCAGTTTCGGACAAGGGACTGAGATAGGAGTGTCGTGTTAGCCCCCTTTGCACTAGTGAAACTTACAATGGGCACTGAATTTGTAGGTTAGTCCAAAATATGTTGTAAATGGTATGAAAGTGCATCAAAGCATCTATCAATATCATTAAAAAAGCATGGAGCAAAAAGAAATTATAGATATGTTTGGGATGTATCAGCGTCCCTAGTATTTTATTTTTGATTTTGGACGGCGGGAACATTGCCAGTGGCGCACCGTGGTGATGGTGCGCCATTACTAGTTTTGAAATTTGAAAACGGTAATGGCTCATAACTAGTAACGGCGTACCAACCCCATGGTGCGCCACTAGTAAGTTCTATCTATATTTGAATTATTTTGCCTCCAAGTCTAATTTTTTTTTTGGTTTTCAAGAATTCTAGAAAATCTATAATGACCATATGTTCATTCAATTTGGATGTAACTTTTCTACTAGATGATTTTTCATATATATATTTTTCATCGGAGGTCGTATGCAAAAATTATGACCATTTTACCGAAACAGGCGATTTTTTGCAAAAGAATTTGAAATTCATGTTTGTTGATTTTTCTAACAACTAGAACACATAATACATGGGCATCTCAAACGATTTTAAATTTTGAAATTTCTATCATTTTCTTTTTTAGACTTAAAAGGTGATCAACTAGTGTGTGTGTGTGTGTGTGAATTTTGGGGATCAGATACTAGTGGCGCACTTAGCTCTGGTGCTCCATTGCTATTTATTTTTTGTTGGGCCCAGCCCCTTCCAGGCTTATCAATGGCGCACCAGGTACGCCATTGCTATTTTTTTTCTGGTCCCAACCCCTCGCTAGGCTTACCTAAAATAGGGCGCCACTGAAAGCCTAGGGAGAGATGGTCCGAGCCCAAAAACATAGTAGTGGCGCACTGCCTCCATAGCGCGCCACTACTAAAAATATATTAGAGAATCATCTATCTATGGTGCGCCACTTCTATATAGCAGTGGTGCACCACATCTATAGTGAGCCACTAATGTTGGTATTAAGGATAGCTTTTTTTTGTAGTAGTGTAAATGTACATACTCCAACTCGAATACGTGCGGCTGTCTTTGGCTCAATCCCATTTAACTAAGAGCTAAACAGACTAGCTAAGTTAACGGAAGGAATAATATTAAAGGAAACTTGTATTGTACTCCACAATAACCTGGCTAATGAACATTCGATAAAAAGAGGTTGAATCGATTCGTCCTGATCACAAAAACAACATCGTTGACTCCCGACCCAATTACACTTTGCCAAGTTGTCCTTGGTCAAAATGACTTCTGAACAAACAACATGATAACCTTTAGCTTTAATGGGACTTTGATATTACAAATATGAGGTGACTACGGAAGGAAATCATTATTAATCAAATCCACAAATATTGATTTGACGTAAAATATTCCTAAGACCGAAAGTTTTCAATTCAGAGTATACGCCCATCAGAGAGGTTGACCTCCATTAACCGGCGCACTAGATGTAGCCATTCATCCCACCTTTGATCTACTAGTGTTCTTCTGAACTGGATATTTAAAGAAACAAATCCAAGAATCGTACCAAGGAACGTCTCTTTATACGTTGTAGTTGCAAGGCTAACGGTGTGGCCCAAGTCAAGAATCTTTCCAGAATTTTGTAGTATTATCCTTCCCAACGATAAAATTACTCATGTTAAAAAAGGTTGTCTTTAATCGCATTAGGCCCTTCCAAGAAAGGGAATCGTGAGATTTTTATATTTTTTCATCGAAATTGGAAGCGAAGTAGAATTCGATTACAATGAGCAGAAGGAATTTAACTATCCTGGATGGATTAGGATTGGCACCATGCATGGTGCTATACGTTTAGTCCTTATAATTATTGCATAGATATTTTTTATTTTATCCATCTCTCTTTGCTTTACATGTTGGTTACATTTAAAATTAGAACGTAAATCATTTTTGGTGGGTAGTATCGGATTTGGAAATGGTGTGTAGGCGAGAAATTAATCCTTACTCCGAATTAAATTACTTTAATAAACACAATTATTTTTTAGATAAGTACGCTCGAAGTCTACAAATAAGATATTTTCTACTATATTTTGATTAATTTTGGATAGATGACATTTATTACTGGATTAGGATAAGAACATTTGAAATAGTATAGTACAAATCCACAAATAAGATTTATCTAATTATCTTTTTTGGATAGACATTAATTATTGGTATTAGGATGAGTACATTTGAAATATATAAATAGAGGTCCGGAACGCAGGGGCAGAGCAACATGTAAAGCAAAGCTACCTTCACATCACAAACAAAAGAAAGGGAAGCCTGTGTGCACTCAGCAAGCAGCAGGCTTCACAACATAATGTTGGCGTTCTGCTCCGTTGTGTCTGCCGTAATAGCGCTCATATACATTCTCAGAACCAAGAGCAAGGTCTTCAGTGGCACATGCTCATCGTCAACGGTGTCGGTGTCACTACCCCCGGGGCCATGGCCGTGGCCAGTGGTGGGTAGTCTGCCCGAGATGATGCTCAACAAGCCGGCGTTCCGTTGGATCCATGGCGTGATGAAGGAGATGGGCACCGACATTGCTTGCTTCCGCCTTGGCGGCGTCCATGTCATCCCAATCACATGTCCGAAGATCGCGAGGGAGGTACTCAAGAAGCAGGACGCAAACTTCATGTCCCGCCCACTTAGCTTCGCCTCCAGCGTCATCAGTTGCGGGTACAAGGACGTCGTGTTGGCACCGTTCGGCAATCAGTGGAAGAAGATGCGGCATGTGCTCACCTCCGAGATCGTCTGCCCTTCCCGCCACAAGTGGCTCCACGACAAGCGAGCCAACGAAGCCGACAACTTCACGCGCTACATCTACAACCTCGCCGCCACCGCCGAGGTGGGCAGTGTCGTCGATGTCAGGCACGCCGCACAGCATTACTGCGGCAACGTCATCCGCCGCCTTGTCTTCGGCCGGCGGTACTTCGGGGAGCCCCAGCCAGACGGCGGGCCGGGGCCGATGGAGGTGGAGCACATTGATGCTTCATTCACCCTCCTAGAGCTCTTCTTCTCATTCAGCATCGGCGACTACCTCCCGTGTCTAGTTGGCCTAGACCTTGACGGTCAAGAGAGTAGTATTAAGAAGGCGAACAAAAAAGTGGATCGACTTCATGACATGATCATCCAAGAGCGTTGGAGGCAGTGGAATAGCGGCGAGAGGCAGGACGGGGTCCATGACTTCCTTGACATTCTTATCACGCTGGCCGACGATAACGGCAAGCCATTGCTCAACATCGAGGAGGTCAAAGAAGTATGCAAGGTAAGGAAACCGTTAATTAATTAATAAGAAATCTTAAGAAAATGTCTAGATTGAATGCAGTGACCTCTTCTGATTGTCTTAAAAAAACTGAAACCATTCTGACAAAAACGCAGATCTAGCTAGGGTCTCGTGATTTGTAACAAAGGATTGTACGTCTACTCTTCAGCTAGCTTTTTCGAGTCCTGATATGGTTTTCTGTTTTTAGAGGGAACGGTTTCCTTATTTTAGGTACATAAATGACATTAACTTTCATGAAATGCATGCAGGACATGATATTAGCGGCTATAGATAACCCATCAAGCGCAGTGGAGTGGGCGCTCGCTGAGATGGTGAATAACCCAGAATTGTTGTCCAAGGCGGTGGATGAGTTGGACCGGGTGGTGGGTCGCGAGCGGCTGGTGCAGGAATCAGACATGATTCAACTCAACTATCTCAAGGCGTGCATACGTGAGGCGTTCCGCCTACACCCGGTCGCTCCCTTCAACGTTCCGCACGTTGCGATCGCCGACACCAATGTCGCCGGCTATCATGTCCCCAAAGGTAGCCACATCATCCTTAGCCGGATGGGCCTCGGCCGAAACCCCGCCGTCTGGGACGACGAACCGCTCCGCTTCAAGCCGGAGCGCCATATGGTGGGAGCCAACAACACTACTGTGGTGCTTACTGAAAGCGAGTTGAGGTTCATCTCCTTCAGCACGGGAAAGCGGGGCTGCATTGGAACGTCGCTAGGAACAACCATGTGTGTCATGCTCTTCGCCAGGCTCCTGCACTGCTTCACCTGGACCAAACCGGCTGGGGTGTCGTCCATCAATCTCAGCGAGTCCAAGTACAGCCTCTTCATGGATAAACCACTAGTGCTTCATGCTGAGCCACGTCTTCCAGCGCACCTCTACCCTCTCATGGATGCACAATTGAAATAATAATGAGTGAGCTAGAGCACGGTCAGTCATTACTTGAGAAGTTGGGAGTACAAGGTTGTGAGAAGTGTCTCTAATAAATTTCTTTGTGGTTATTTCCAATAAATTTATATGTAGTGGAAGGTTCATGAGAAGCTTTCCTTTAAATCTCTTTTGATACATAATTTTTCTTTATTTGTGTATACTAATGTAGATACACATAATAAAAACCATTTTACCATCAATATAGCTCAAATACATATAATTGATCATAATTTCAAATCCATAATTCAAGAAATGCAAATTCAAATTCAAATTCACACATAATAAATGATTGAAATGTGTTCAAAGTAAACGTTCAAGAAGTTCAACACCCGTGTAGCTTTCACAAGTGCTCAACAAGTGTTTACGCCCCTTGCGATCTTCAACCTGACGAAGCACTTGAATAAATCTTTGTAGACGTTGCTCTTCGCTCAGAGGGTTCACAGAAAGGATTCCATATGGATAAATACAACTGCATTTGTTGCAGCCAATAGACAGAAGAAACACTAATGCATCATTCCTGAGATTTCAATTGTTCACACATATTGGCAACCAACCTTTCAAACAGAGAGGACCTTCATTCATTGAAGACACTTTTCTAGCACTTGACCAAGTTCCACAAGATTTTGGCATGGATATAATCATCACTGCTTATTAGAACCTCTGGATTCAAAGGACCACAAGGTTTTTAGGAACCGAACTCCCATTATTTTCAGCTGGAGATAGGGACTTTTTCAAGATCTCGGCCTTCTCAAGCATAAAGTGAGAGTCAAGCATGTTGTTCACTCCAGGAATGATTAGATTACAATCTGTACAAAAAATATCATCACTGTTGCATAGAGCTAGTATTGGCTAATTTTATAGTTTTATTTTAGGGTAGATTTTATTTTACTGTTTTTCCTCCCTAAGATTGTACTATATTTTGATTATAAATGCAAAATAATGTAGAAAACTGTTCTATTGTTCTGACTTAAAAATTTAAAACTACCTTGTATGGGTTACGTTTGTCACAAAAATTCAAAAGAGTCGTTGCATATTTCAAAAAACTTTCTTAATACTATCTTCTTATTTATACAAGTAGAATATTGTAAGAAATTAATATTCCGTGTGCAACAAAATACAGAAAGCATTCTCTTATCACACCGAAATATATATTATTGGTAAATATTACTTCTTTAATACTTCCTCCGTATCAAAATAAATGTCTAACCTTTTGTATAACTTTGTACTAATTTAGTATAAAGTTGAACAAAGGAAGTATAAAGTGTTGAAAATACCACCTCGGCCCTTGGGTTTCCAATTGCAAAGTGTATTTTCTTTCTTTAGGCATTTTCAGCGCGAACTCTTAAATCATCCACAAACTTCTCGGCCGGGTTCTTCAAATGCAGTAGCCATTCAATGTGGTCTCGTATTTGTTCACGGATGTGTCCGCTTGTTCGTTTCTTTCTTAAACCAGACACAAACTATGGGAGAGTTTACGGGCGTCTGCACTTCCTATGGGAAGGTTTACGGGCGTCTAGACTTTTGCCATGTACGAATTTGACGCCTCGGCTCCATCCAAAACTCTCTCCGTAAAAAGGCTCTTTCTACGTGCAACGATTGGCGCACATTCATACCGATCAAACTGCTCCAGAGCGATCGTAAGTTGATGATATTGATGCTAATCAGAGCGACATGACCAGACATGGAAAGACCAGCGGGCAATGCTTTTTCAATGGGAAAATGTTGTTTTTAAACCGGCTGATTTCCACGAGAGTGGTTTTAGTCTAACTCATTGTGCGCACAACCTGTATCCACACCACACATCTGCTCTATTGTCAAATCGAGTGAGCCCACCATGTTGTCAGCCATGCACTAGAGATTCCCCTGGATTTCGGCTTTCACCTCACCCCGTGCGTGCTTTGATTCTCCTTTAATTACATAATCTTCTATAAACAAGCTCGTGATTTCATTAAAACTCATAAAGGATCGGCTTGTCGAAATATTTTGATCAAAATAATAGGTCTGCACGTAAGTATGTAGTATTCGCAGAAAGTTCTTCAGTTTGATACATGAAAGTTCCAAACCTGTAACACAGTACTTTCCGTAAAAACCGAAAAGAACTTTCTAAAATTATCATTATTTAGTATTCGTAGACAGTTCTTCGGTTTGATACATAAAAGTTCCAAACCTGTAACATATTACTTTCCATAAAATTCGAAAAAAACTTTTTAAAATTATCATTATTTAAAACCGCCAACGATCCCCTTCCTCTTAATACCATTTTTACCTGCTTATTCAATCACCAATTCCAGGAGTTATCACATGCATGCAGCACATGGGGGGCCAAGGTACAGTGCATGTAGCAGCAGGGGGGCCGAGGGTCAGAGCATGAGCTCGCATCTATACCCAACAGCAACGGCCAAGATATGAGTTACGCGCAAAAGGAGTTAGTAATCGCCATATTCCGATTTCCACGCCGCGTAAACCTCTCCCACAGCACGCCACGTGCCCTCACCCACGGCTCACCCCTACCTTATCTTTCTCTCGAGCGACCCAAACTAGCCGTTTCTCTCTCGCTGCTCCCCTCATCTCCACCGTTTCCTCTCTTGCTGCTCCCCTCCATGGACGCAACGGGCGCACATTCAAGCAAGCTGCTACCTGAAAAACATGGGAGGTCGCCGACGAGGGCAGCACCGGCAAGCCATCGACGGGCGTTGCAGCACCAGAAGTTCCCGACGAATGCTACGTTGCAGCATCGGGAGACGTCGGCGAGCGCTTCGTTGCCGCACCGGAAAGCCTTTGGCAGGCGCCGTAGCTCCAGGAGTTGCCGACGCCGCTCCGTTGCTGCACCGGAAGCCGACAGCGAAGCTGCAATGGAGCATCGTTGCGACCGCGACGCCACCGGAGCTTTCACCGACAGTGACGCACCAAAGCTGCTGCAAGTCACCGGCGGCGGAGCTGCAATGAAGCATCGCCGGACAAGCAATGGCGACGCCACCGGAGCTTCCATCGACAGTGACGCACCAAAGCTGCTGCAAGTCACCGACGGCGAAGCTGCATTGAAGCACCGCGGAAGCGACGGCGACGCCACCGAAGCTCTGCAAACACGTGCTGTAGTGGAGCATCGCCGGAGATCGTCGGAGTTGCAATGAAGCTCGTCGGCGTCGTTCAAGGCTACGCCGTGTTGCAACGAGCGTCGCCGGAGCGGCATAGAAACATTGCCGGAGCTTCATTGAAGCTTTCGTCGGGGATGCATCAAAGCTCCATCGACGTTGTAATAAAGCGCCGCCGAAAGCCGCCGGTGTCCCGTGGTGTCATCCAAGCTTCAATGTTGCAGACCGGTGCATCGACACTGCAAAGGATGGGTCGCCGACAGGGCGAGAGTGCTGGTCCTACAAGGCCAACCGGCAAATGCTTTGACGCAGCTCGCATGCAGTAGTGATGGTGTTGCAAGGTGAGATTTTTGCTCCGTATCGGCGCTGTGGGCGAGCTGGTCGTGCATGCTCACCGGCCAACGTGAAGAAGCTACGATGGAGCATGGCTAGGCCGTCGGTGCCACCATGGAGCATCGTCGGGCGCGCGGGGCTGCGATGGAGCACCGCTCGGTCGTTGATGCTGCTATGGAGCTGCAATGAAGCATCATCGAGGCAGTCGGCGTTAGGTTTGAGATGGAGCATCGCTAGAACGCTGATGCTGCTACGGTTGAGATTGGCAAGGGCGCACGGATGAATATGACGGAGCTGCATTGCCGTGCGAGGCAGTTGCTATGAGCCGGCGTTGTTTACAAGCAAGGAGAAGAACGAAGTACTACAGAATCGGGAGATACTACTGGTCGACTCGTGCCTGCGTGGTACAGATCCAACGACAGAAGCCGCATGTATCGGACGGCGCAAGAGGCGGCTTATCCCGCGCAAGGATAAGTCGGATGATGCCTAGCGTTGGCCTTTTTAAATACCGATATAACCGATAATCCTACTCTGACTATTTATTTAAGCAGGTTGCTAGCTCGTTTACTTGACCGCGACTAATTAAGCACTGCATCCATGACATTGACCATCGATTCTCTCATCTTTGTATCCTCGGAACCGCTCATCTCCGTCTTCGCTCATCGACGTCGAATATGCCGAAGTCGTAGTTTTCCGTGCAAACGGGTGGCGGCTCTATATCTCCTTCTATATCTAGATTGCGGCGCCGCATCATCGCTCTCCAGTGCCATCCTCCTCCATGATGCTCGACTCCTCCAGGATGAAGATTTTTCTTTACTCTAGCGCCGAGGAAGAGCAGGAGATGCAACAGTCAATTTTCCTCGTGGTGGACGCCATGATGGAGGAGTGGCACACTTGGAGCTCCTCCTCGAGCGATCGGTCACAGATCGCGGTCCAGTACCACCCTATCCGGCACTCCACTACGTGGAGTCGGCATCACCGTCTTTCTGATGCGTCAAGACGGAGTAGACATCGGCGCCCCTCTCCAACGTATTAAAGAGCAGCATGCGTTGCCGCCGCCTCTTCGACGTACTCTCGATGTCTAGAATGAATGACGCATGAAGGACGAGCCGATGTCGACACCACACAGCCTGCATGTTCTCTTATGCAAGGTCATGAAGGAGGAGGTGCCCTCAAACATCGAAAAGGCGGGCAGGAGCCTCCTCCATGACCTCGGCGGTGGCTCCTCATAATCGAGGAGCATCATGCCAACGGAGGAGAGGGCGGCCAGGGAGGCGGTGCAGAGGAAGCGTCACAATGACATGCGTCTAGCGGTGTTCAAGAAGTCCAATGATGCGTCAACCTGGGTTCTCTTGAACCCCGACCTCTGGGAATATATGTGCGACAACTGCACCACCTCGATGGGATCTTGCTAGGATCAACAATGAGTTGTCCTAGCACGAGTCTGTTGACGAGGGCAAGGGTAGGGATGCTCCCAGGATGGGCCAGGGTTAGTCGAGACGACCATCCACACGATGCAAGAGGAAACGAAGCGGCTCCTTTGTGAGCCAAGTGGCGACCGAAAAAGGGTCACTACACCCCACGCCCTTCCACCGCTATAAGTACCAGTCCGATAACAACGATGACATGGGAAGCAACAGTGGTGTCATCAGCCAGTCTGACCAAGCATACATGGCCACCATGTGCTACAAATTAGTTTAGATTTCATATGTTTTAGTTGAAGGAATGAATACTATGTCGGTTTTGAAGTCCGGCGTCGGAGCTCTTAAGACAAAACTTAGGACCAATAATTACTCCTTCTATATATATGTGATAGGGAATCATTACAATATGAAAACCCCTCGTTCCTTAGTGGTACGTACCAAATGTATTTATAATTTCTGCTTGTTCAATGCTTATATTGGTGATATTGCTATTTGTTTTGCTAAACTTTCATACCTTTTACAACATATTTGGACTAACCAACTAACTCAGTGCCCCAGTGCCAGTTTATGTCTGTTGTTGTCTGTGCATTGCAGGAAAATGTCAAATATTAAATTGCTCGAAAAAATCCAGAAAAATCATAAAAAAAAATCAACAGTACAAAAGACTCCAGAAGGCTGGAGGGGGGCAAAGGGGCCCCACCCCCTGAACATACGGGTCCTTGTCTCGGCCTAGGGTGGGGCCGCGCCACCTGGCCGCCTGGTCAGGTGGGGGGGGCCTGGTGTCCTCCTTTCGCCTATATATCGCTCCTTCCCCGAAACCCTCAGCAGGAGCTCCGGTACGCAATTTTCACCACTATTCCGCCACCCTGTCGGAGGGAGGATTCACCTCGGGATCGCATGAAGAACCTGTCACGGCACCCTGCCGGACAGAGGATTCACCTCCGAAAGCTCCTCCATCACCATGATCGCCTCCCGGATGTGCCGTGAGTAGTTCCCCTTGGACAATGGGTCCGTGATCAGTAGCTAGATGATGTCTTCTCTCCAATCTTGTGCCTCAATTTTTAGACCTTGTGAGCTGCCCTACATGATACAAAGCTTGAAAATAAAGATACAATAATATTGCTACAGTAGTAACAAACATCAAGATCACTAAAACTGAAAGTAAAAAACATTTTTGGTTGCCTCCCAATAAGCGCTTTATTTTATGTCTTTGATCTAGGCATAAAGCAACAAGATCAAGTTGTATCAATTGAATCATCATCATGATCATCAAAAACCTCTTCAATAGTACAACTAGTCTTCTTAAAAGGACTTTCAAATAAAGGCTTAGTGATAATACTTCTAGGAACAAAAGCAAAGGTAGTAAGACCAATTGGAGTTTCATTTCTAATTCTATCCAAGAGGGGTATTTCCTCCAAGGTCTTCACAGTTTCAGTACCCTTGGCAATAGGTGGGTTAATTTTGGGTCGAGGAACCTGTAAGACCCTCAGTGTCATGTAACAGTAATCACTTTTGTTGATGATAATTACTATTGCCAAATCTTGCCTTGATCTTCTTTGAATCAAAGCAAATTCAAATATCCCTTGGTTAATATTAAAAATATTGTGCAAAATAAAAATTTGTCCAAAAATTGTGAAACCAGTTTATTTAAACGCATAAAAATCAGTGGACCATGTTAAACCAACCTTGGATATTTATTGCAATAAATAAATATTACGAGCAAATGAAAACAGTAGCAAAACAGTGGCATTTAATACATTTTAAACAAAACAACAATGCAAATGAATTTATAAATGGCCCAAACTTTTTGTAACACTGATATGGGGTATAACATTAATTATGGAACATATTACATATTTTACAAAAATGCTAAAGTATATAAAAGAAATACAAACATAAAAGAAATAAAAGAAAACAAAAAATGCAAAAGAACTACCCCTCGCCCTAGGCAAGGCCCACCTCGGCCCAACCCAGCCCCGCTCACTTCTTCTTCTTCCGGTTCACAGGGGCCCGTGGCGCACATCCATGGTGGCGTGCCTCCGTGCGCCCATCCGGCGCTCGCCGACGAGGATAAGGCCGCCCCCCTGCGCCCCTCGCCCCAAACCATAGCGCACGTCCCTCCTTTCACCTTCCTCCCTCACGTCGCCGCTCCCCTCAATTGTGAGCTCGCCCGAGCCCGCTCGTCGCCGCTGTGGGCACATGCTCGTCGCCGGTGCGGCCAGCGTGCCTCCCAGCCTCAGCAAATGTGTCCCTCCGCTCCATCGTCGTCGGCCACGCCTACCCAAAGAAGAAGTCGAGACCGAAGCCCCCCGCAGTCTGCAAATCGACCTCGTCGTCGACCTCTGCCTCGCCGGAAATCGGCGCCAAATTCGCTGCCTGCACGCTTCCCCGAGGCCTCCCCGAGCCCACTGCCACCCCCCCCCCCCCCGCCCCCGCAGCCTCGCCGTGAGCTCCCCTCTTCGAATCCCCCTCTCCCCGCCTCGATTCCTCACCGGAGCCAAGCAATTGGCCACCGTGGTCCTTCCTCGCCGTGCGGCTCGCCGCGGTTGCCTGCGGCTGCTGTGCCGTGCCACGGCCGCGGCCCAGCGCACGCGCGCCAGGCCACCGATGCTCGTCGCCTCTACGGCCGCCCCTCACAGCCTCGTGGTGCCCTCTGATGGCCATGGCCGCCGGCGCCCTGTGCCGGGCGTGCCCGACCACTGGAGGGGCATGGGTGTGCCCCTAACGGGTGGGGCCGGCCCTGTTTTGATTAGGGGCTAATCCCCTAATTACCTAACCCCCCTAAATATTTGTTAATTAAACTAAGTTAGATAACCCTTGGAGTCTATGACATGTGGGCCCTAGGCCATTTAAATAAATAAGACAACTTTTAAATGTCACTGTGTATGACAGCTTGGTCCCACTATAAGGTTTATTTGTTTAAAAGAAATTGGATAATTTACTGTGGCTGACATGTGGACCCCTCTGTTCTGTTAATTAAATAAAATGAATTACATGCCCCTCCCTATGACATGTAGGTCCCACTGGTCAGTTTGACCAGTCAAATGCACTGTTGTGGATAATCCTAATTTAGTAATAAAAGAAATTCTGAAAATTCTTTTATATTGATTTAAACTTCAAAAATTAATATCTTTTAATCTGTAACTCAGATGGAAAAACTTTATACATGAAAATTGATCAAAAAATACAACAAATACAGATACACTACCGTACCCCCACCACACCCCTCTAGCGTACCGAACATGGGACATTCCCCCTCCGGTTGCATTGTCCGGTAATCACCTGAGCCGATAGAATTGTCGGTTGAATTCTCGTTTCGTCTGCAACGTGTAGCACCGCATTAGTTCATCTCTAGCTTAACGTATTGCCATGTCTTGTATTTGTATTGCTATTATTGCCGTGTATTTATTGTTTCTTCGTCCTCTTGTATTGTCCGGTAGCCCCGACGACCGCTGCCGGTGCGCCTGTAATCGACTACGTCGTCGACGACCGTACCCCTATCGTCGAGCTTCCAGGCAAGCAGAGCCATTTTCTTCCCCAGATATCGCATATCTTTTCCGTACATTTCTTGCACTAGGCATTGCTGCTGCTGCTACGTTGCTTACCTATTCAATTGCATAGCCTGTCATTATCTCCCCTTGCTCGAGTGGTGCGAGGAGCCGTTTCTTGATTCCCCCACAGACAAGGTCGTTTGCTTTTTCCACCTGGCCGTTGGACTGTGGGTGCGCGACTGATGCATAATTGATTTTGATGCCCAGTTCTTCGCAGAAGTTCTGAAATTCTGTGGCTGTGAAGTTCGTGCCGTTGTCCGTGATGATGTTGTGTGGCACTCCGAATCTGAAGATGATCGACTTGATGAAGTTGACAGCCGTGAGAGCTATAGAGCTGGTGATGGGCACTGCTTCGATCCACTTGGTGAACTTGTCGACTGCAACGAGCAGGTGCGTCCTTTCGCCCTTTGATGATTTCTTTAGTGGGCCCACCATGTCGAGTCCCCAGGTGGCGAACGGCCAGGATAGTGGTATGGTCTTGAGCTCTGATGCAGGAGCGTGTGGCCTGTTGGCGAATTTTTGACAGGCGACGCAACGTCGCACGATTTCCTCTACGTTTTTCATGGATGTGGGCCAGTAGAACCCTGCTCGGAATGCTTTGGACACGAGCACTCGACTGCTCGCGTGGTGTCCGCAGGTGCCTTCGTGGATTTCGAGTAATAGGGCTTTGCCGTCCTCTTCGTCAATGCACCTTTGGAGTATCTGGGTGATGCTGCGCTTATATAGTTGTCTGTTGATCACCGTGAATGCCTTGGATCGTCGGCTGATGCGTCGTGCTTCGGCCACGTCTTGTGATAGCGTGCCTTCGATTAAGAATCGGAGGAACGGTTTCGTCCAGACAGGTCCTTTGAAATCAGTCGGGGTTGTGCTGTCGGATGTGCTGGTACTTGTGCCTTCTGATAGGGTTGTTGCTGCCACCTGCGCTATTTCTGTTGCATCCTCGCCGTCCACAACTGCTTCAGGTGTTGTTGCTTGCACCTTGATGGACCTCCGGTTGATGCTTTCGAGAAAAACGCCGGGTGGTACAGGCGCCCTGGTCGAACCAATGTTCGCGAGCTCGTCAGCTTCTGTGTTGTTGTCCCTGGTGATGTAGTTGAGCTCACAACCGTCGAAATTTCCTTCGAGTTCGTTGTAGAGCTTTTGGTAGGCCGCCATGTTGTCGGCTATTGCATTGCAGTTTCTCATTGTCTGCTGGACGACGAGATTGGAGTCCCCGTAAATTATGAGGCGAGTGGCTCCGCATGTTTTGGCCATGCGCATGCCATGGAGGAGTGCCTCGTATTCTGCTTCGTTGTTGGAGGCGTGACTGAAGTTGATCTGGAGGACGTATTTCAGCTTTGTTCCTTTGGGGGAGATGAGTACGACTCCTGCCCCAGCTCCTTGTTGTCTTTTGGATCCATCGAAGAACATTGACCATGAGCTTGATAGGTCTGGGGGCCTGGTGTTTGAACCTCCGTCCACTCAACCAGGAAATCTGGGAGTACTTGGGCTTTGATGGCTGTTGGGTGCTTGAACTGCAGGTCTCGTGGGCTGAGCTCGATGTTCCACTCGGCGACTCGCCCGGTTGCTCCAGGGTTGTTGAGTATGTCGGCGAGTGGCGCGCTGCTCACGATTGTGATGGGGTGCTCGTCGAAGTATTGGGACACCTTTCTTGAGGTCATGACGATGGCCAGTAGTAGCTTCTGATAGTGTGGGTACCGCTGCTGGGATTTGGTCAGGAGCATGCTGAGGTAGTAGATTGGTCTCTGGATGCTCTGGACCTTGCCTTCTTCTGTGCGTTCGACGATGAGTGTTGTGCTTACTACACTGCTGCGTGCTGCCACGTAGAGGTATAGCTTTTCTCTTTCCTTGGGTACCGCCAGGATTGGTGGGGTCGAGAGTGTATTTTTCAGGTCCGCGAATACTTGGCGGGCTTCCTCCGTCCACTCGAATTTCTCTCCTTTCCTGAGCAGTTGATAGAAAGGCAGCGTGCGTTCTCCTAGCCTGCTGATGAAGCGGCTTAGGGCTGCGAGTTTTCCAGTGAGCTGTTGTACTCCTTTGACATTGGTTGGTTCTTGCATGCGGGTGATGGCTTGGACTTTCTCGGGATTTGCCTCGATTCCGCGGGCAGAGACCATATAGCCAAGCATCTTTCCCGCTGGTACGCCGAATGCGCACTTCTTTGGGTTGAGTTTGATTCTGTATTTGTTGAACGCTGCGAAGGTTTCGCGCAGGTCGTCGAGTAATTTGGCTGCTTTGTAGGTCTTGATGACGATGTCGTCCACGTAGACTTGTACGTTTCTTCCTATTTGCTCCTTTAGGCAGGCCTGCATCATTCGTTGGTAAGTGGCGCCTGCGTTTTTGAGCCCGAAGGGCATGGTCCTGTAGCAGAATACTCCATTGGGGATGATGAACGATGTGTGCTCTTCGTCTTCTTCCTTCATCCTGATCTGGTTGTATCCTGAGTAAGCGTCAAGAAAAGAGAGTAGCTCGCACCCTGCTGTTGAGTCGATTATCTGATCGATTCTAGGCAGGGGGAAGTGATACTTCGGGCAATGTTTGTTGACTGGTCCGTAGTCGACACACATGCGCAGCACGGTCGTGTCTTTCTTGGGCACCAGCACTGGGTTGGCTATCCAGGTGGCTTTCTTCGTTTCTCGGATGAACTGAGCGTCGAGTAACCGGTTGACTTCCTCTCCGATTGCTCTACGCCTGGGCTCCGAGAATCGTCTCGGCGCTTGCTTTACTGGCCTCGTGTTTGGCTTGATGCGTAGGGCGTGTTCCGCGAATTCGCATGGTATCCCAGGCATGTCGGCTGGGCACCAGGCGAATGTTTCCCACTCGTCTCGGAGGAAAGCGACGAGAGCCGCTGCCTGCTCCTCTGGTAGGTGGGCATACACGCGGACTGTTTTGTCCGGGTCCGTCGGGTGCACTTGGTGAGTGACTATGTCGCTGTCGATGCTGAAGTCGCGTCCGTACTCCCTGGATTCGCTTCGGTTCGCCAATGGGAAGGTGCTCTTGTTCGTCATCATAGCTATTTCTCTTAGTTCTTGTTTGGCTCCGAATGTGTCGAAGATTCTATGGAAGTCACGATCACATTGATCTGATTTGATGAAGCTTCCGTTGATCGTGAGGACTCCTGATGATCCTAGCATCTTGAGTTTGAGGTAGACGTAGTGTGGGACCTCCATGAATTGCGCGAATGCTGGCCGTCCCAGTATGGCGTTATACTGCGATTGCCAGTCGAGTACCTCGAACTCGAGGACGTGCTTTGCGAAGTTACGTCTGTTGCCAAAGACGACTTTGAGTTCGATGACTCCGAGGGATGTGGCTGTTTCTCCTGGGACTACCCCGTGCAACTCGGTGCTTGATTTTTTCCATACTGATCGTGGGATCAGCATCTTTTGCAGGGTGCTGGCGAAGATGATGTTCATGCTGCTGCCTCCGTCCATGAAGGCCCGATCCATGTCGTATCCTCCGATTTGTGCATCGAGCACTAGGGGTGCATGCCCCGGTCTTGGGACTGCGTGTGGATGGTCGTCCTGTGAGAACGTGATGCTGGTCTCCGTGCCATGCAATTGGTAGACTTCGACTATGTTTATGCTCTCAGCTGCTCTGGCCTGCAGGGTTTGTGAAAGCTCAAGAATGATCAGAGGGGGAGGGGGTGAATGATCACTTCTAAAAATTCTAAGGAACTTAGAAGGAAATCATGCAAACATCGTAGGACTAAAGACATCTCGAAGGAAATACAGTATCGAAAGTAATGCAAGGCTCGAAAGGATTTGGAGCGAAGGAAAACATCGAAGACAGACAGGCTACGAGTAAATACTTGAAGTAAATGCTAGAAGGAAAACGAGCCTGACACAGCGATGTTTGGTAAACCAGTTCACACTCTGCAAAGTGCTACGTCTGGTTGGAGGGACTGGTGATTGAACACCTGGAGCAAAACTCTCTCCGTCCTATTCTCCACTGCAACAAACTCCTCGAGCTTGTCCAGTTTTCACTCGTGGTAGATGATTCAGGACATCTCCGAGACCTTTACAAACTCCTTCAGCAGTGACAATTTCTCTTCGACTGCTTGACAGGCGACGCCTAACCGTCTAGGAGACTTGCAGTTCTCCAAGATAAAAAGATCGGCTAATCTCAACCTAAGTCATAGTGAATTGCTCAACTCAACTCAGACTTGGGTGGAGGTTTTCTCTCGATGAATCTCTTCGGGATGCTCTCAGACTTCTTCTGTCTTAGAATCTTCAGTGGAGCAGCCAACCCGAACTGGCGGGTGGGTGCGGGGTATTTATAGTTGGCGATCCCGATGGGTAAAATGACTGAAGTGACCCGATGCAACCGCTTGACGCGTGTCCACAACGGTCGGATTCCAATCACTGCGCAACTTTACTTGAGGAACAAGTAAGCTGACTCACCGAACGAGTTCTCTCTCGAAGGCACGAAGTGCAATGACTTTGCCTTCGAGCTATTCGCTCGACTCGGTGAGATTTCTCTCGGTAGGCTTTTGTGGGTTTTGGTTGAGCAGAGCAGATTCACTTCGACAAAGATCTCAACTAGCAAACCCCTCTTAATAGTACGGTTATTCCTACGACTCAAGAAATAAAGAGAAACTAGCAAAAAGACTAAGTCTTCGATCAGCTTCAGCTTTCTCCTCGTTGCGCTTTTGCTCGAGAGAAACATCTTCTTCGACAACATTTTTAGGGGTCGTCTTCCTTCAAAGGCTTCGGTAGATGACTGCAGATTCACTGCAGTGAGTTGTCCTTCGTCCTTCTACATGCAAACTCCATTCTTTCGGAACCTAAGTATCTGTTTATACTCGAAAACAATATTAGTTCCACTTCTGCTTTGTCTAACAATGTCCAAAACCTTCGGGGGCAAAACTTGCTCTTACAATCTCCCCCTTTTTGGACGATTGTTGACAAAACAGGCATCGATAAATAATTTGAAAAAGTTTGAGTTTTCGATGATAAACCAGTGCTAAGGATTGATGAAGAACTCCCCCTTGATGTATGCACGTAAGATAAGGATTTCCTGTGAAGTGCATATTTGACAAGTAGTGTCGAGGGAAAAACATCAATAGTCTTAGCGAGAGAAATTGCATTCCAGATAGTATCCAATGAGAAGTATGCAATCTCCTCGAATGACCTGTGAACTTATATGAAAGATAACTTCCTGCAAAAATGGTTAAGAATAGCAGGCAGTAGATAGATATTTTACGAAGAAGAGTAGCAGTTCACAGTCCTACTTCGAGTTAGTTACAACCAGATCGAATATGAATCGAAAGTTTGTTGAAACTACTCAGAAAGCTCAAAAACAAGAGTTTATCGAATGGAATGCGAAACCCTTAACCCCGTAGGCAAACTAATTTCTTCGATGCCACTACATCTCCCCCTTTTTGTCACAACGTACAAAAAGATCGAGAGAATAGGGTCGAAAGAAATCCCTACTCGCGACGCTGGCTCCGGCGACGACGAGAAGATTCGGCGAGCGTTGGAGCACGACGAATGGGACGAGCGCCTGGAGGTGTAATCTTCGTGCGGAAAGAATGTTGATCTCCTGAAGATTCCAGTTGCGATTCCGGCGGGGTCCTGGGGCTTCGAGGAAGTGGCGAGTGAGCTCTGGGTTGACGTTGAGTAGGAGCTTCTTCTTCTTGCTCGGAGTCAGAGGATAAATTGTCCAAAGTGATATGATAATAATCATCGACACTTAGCACATCTCTGTTCTTCGGTAGACGAGGGATATTGGGATCCGGTCGATCTACTCGATCATCAGTGGTCCAATTCCTGTTCAGATGGGGAGGATATTCTTCGAACCCGCAACGTTGAAGTTGACCGAGGGAATTGAACTTCCGAAGACCTTTCCAATCACGGCGAAGGCATTCACGCAGCATCTGATTGTTGTTCATGGTAATGTTACGCAAGTGGTTGATCTCATCCATCAAAGCTTGCTTCTGAATAAAATCTTGATCAATGTGATGTTGAAGCATTTGCTGGGACCGAAGAGAAACTTCCATATGATGCACTGGCTTGATAAACTTCGAGCGAATATTGCGCTCAGTTAAGTGGGCGCGGATGCCAGTGTGCTCAGCAAAAGGGTCGTTGGGTCGAGCAACAACCTGCAATACTTCACGAACTGGAGGAGTGAAAATCTTCGGGTAAATTGACACGGGGAATGGCACGTCCCGAGAGTGATTGCAAATAGCCATCATCCATGGTGCATATGGCTTGTGGGAATTGTGGTCATCAGCACAAGACACTAAAGTTCTGAGGAAGTAGTCTTCAAAATCGAAGGGATGACCGTGGACTAACTTCAACAGAGCAAGTTGCACATCATTTGGAATTGGAAAATTATCGTGCACATCAAGCATTGGCATCAAAGTTTTTGAGAGAATATAGAACCATGCCTTTGCTTCAAATACCAAGTGTCTTGGCTTCGGCTCAGTGGGGTAGTGATCTCCTACGACTTCTGGATCCATGAGCGTAGAGAATTCAGCAGGAGTTGCAGCAGGTAAGTCATGAAGTTTGTGAGGTAATCCTTCGAACCGAGGTAAATTGATTATGGCCAAAAATTGATCGACAGTCATATGAAAAACTTGGCCTTGAATCATATAGTCAAATTTCCATGTCTTCGAGTTCTCAGGATCTCCAGAGACATAAAGTGTTGCATAAAACTGTTTGATAAGCTCGGGATTGTAACCACAATCGAGAGCAAACATCTTGTGAGCATGCAGGCTATCAATTGTCTCGGCAATGTTCTCGAAACAAGTAGTGGAGTACACCGAAGGCATATCAAGATATTGATGCTGGAAAACTCTTGCCTTGTTGTACAACACACGAGTATAATAGATAGCTTGCTCTTGGGTCCAAAACCGAAGAGAATATGCACTTCCGGGCTTCTCGTAGGGATTGGTACCGAAGAAAAATGGCTTGTGTTCGCGCCTTTTGAAGATGGGACCTCCTCGAGGAACATCTGAGCGGAACAAAGGTAGCATTTCTCTCGGATGAGCAGAGTGAAGCAGCTCATCAATGGGAAAAACCTCAGCAGCATTATCTGGCATCTGGAACTCTGGTTCAACAGGTCGAGAGATAGATGATGGAATGTTTACGATATCCTGAGCCGGAATGACTGCAGGAGCATTCTCCTCGGCCTGAGCTACGACGGCATCTCCTTCGTCGGTTTGAGCATTTTGTGCGGCCTCTTCAATTTCCATGGCCTCCAAGTCTTCATTAAATTGAGCAAACGCATCAACCATTTCTTCGTTCGAAGAACTGGATGAGGAGGATGAAGAATTATTACTTGAACTGTCATCTCCAGAACTATTGCTTACGACAGAATCTCGTCGAGAGGAAACTGTCGTGATGTCAACATCAACATCTTCTCCTTCAGGCATAGTCCGGGCAGAAGAGTAATCTTTCTGGACTGGAGTTTCTTGCTCGACACGAGCAACTTGCTCGGTCTCTGCATGAGCTTGGATTGCAGTGGCGGGGATGGTCGATGGAATGACATGAGGTGGAGATGGTGGGTTTGGAGGTGGTGGCGAGGCTTTTGGTGGTGAGGGTTGACGGGGTGGAGATGGAGGTGGAGGTGGAGGTGGAGGTGTTTGTTGTCGGGGTGGAGGTGTAGGTGTTTGTTGTCGGGGTGGAGGTGTAGCTTGACGAGGGGGTGGAGTTGTTTGTCGAGGCGGTGAATTTGTTTGGCGAGGTGGTGGAGTTTTCTTACGGGGAGGAGTGGGTTGCTTGGTGGGGTTTGGTTCAGTTTCTTGTCGTTCTGTGGTAGCAACGACCTCGGTGGACTTGGCCTTCTTTGCATTCTTCTCGATCTCTGGCGTCCCACGCTCAGAAGTTGGGGCAGCAGACTTTCTCTTTCGAGATTGTCTTTGGAACAGAGCATCATTATGCTCTTTGCAAACGGCAGACACAACTTGTTTTACCTTGTCAAACACAGCAGTTAAATTTTCCTTCTGAGTCCTCCTGGAAGCTTCAGCAGATGCAATCTTGGACTTGAAAAAATTTCGGGACTCAATGTCCTCGGTTTCCTCTTGGAGTTGCCTGGTGTAAAACCTGACTTGCTCTTTATCCTTTCGATCCTGGGTGATGTAGCTTTCCCAGCGGATCATGTATCGAGCAACATGCTCTTGGATTTCAGCAGGAACATCATCCTCGGCAGTGACTTTGCTCGGTGTAGTAGCCATCTTCCAGAGAATGTGAGAAATGTGTGCAGCATCCCAAGGATCATTTGCATTAGATTCTCCTTCATTGGAACTTTCTTCATCGGCACGAGGGCCGGAAACAGCAGGTGCAACAGGGGCAGGAGCTGGTGCAGCTCGAGGAATTGGAGCAGCTTGAGCCTTCTGTCTTGCCTCTTTGGCTTTCTTTTCTGCTTCCTTGGTGGCTTTGGCAGCAGCAATGGGTTTTGAGACCACTGCTTTCTCCTTCGAGGCACTAGGGGCCTCAGCATTCTTCTTCGAAGCACTAGGGGCTATTACCTTTTCTTTCGTGACTGTGGGAGTCACAACTTTCTCGGTGACCTTTTCTTTCGGGTCACGAGGGATAGTGCCTGCAGAAATCTGTCGTCGATATTTTTCACTGACCAAGTGAAGAATGCCCAGTTGTTGAGCAACCAGAGCCTTTTTATGCTCAGGCTGACTGTGAAAGTTTAGGAGCTTAGAATTAATCAAGTCTTTCTCTTCTTGTTCCTTTTGCTTGGCCAGTCTTTCCTTTCGCTGAATAAGCGTTTCATCATCTTCACCAACTTGAGCTTGCTTTCCCTTCGATGGAGCCGAAGGTTTTGGTTGGCGAGCAGGAACAGGTGGAGCAGATGAAATAGGTGGATCTGTGACCAAGTTGGTCAAGTCAATATTTCCTCGAGGAGCCTGTGGAGATGGCTCCTGGATCCTTATGCCTCTACTGCTCGGCTTTTTCTTCAGAGGTAAGTCCTCGACATCAGCCTCTGTACCAGGGTCTTGATCATCTGAATTAGCTTCTCCTTCGGAGCTTGCATCAGGAGGTGAAACTATTACAACCTTTTTCTGTCTCTTGGCAGACTTCTTGCCACCCTTCGGTTTGGCGCTAGGGCCAACTTCTTCGGCAGCTTTAGCAGCTGCTTCTTTTCGAGCTTTAGCTTCTCTTCTCTTTTGTGCTCGAAGTTCACGTGCTTCAACGAGCTCTTTAAAATCATCAGGAGTTTTGAGGGCAGAAGGGTGAGCATCAGCAGGAGGAGGTGGTCGATTAAATTTCGTCCACTTTGGCCTTAGAGCTTTGACATCAACCCAAGGATTCTTCATAGCAAACAGCCTCTCCCAACGAGGAATAAGAGACTTGTATTCATACCAACGAAGAGCTTGAAGTCTCCGAATCTCTTGCAAACGATTCTCTCTTGTACGATCATCCTCAGATCCTGGCGGCGTTCTCAAATTCTTCTCAATGATTACTTCCTCAGACAAACCTTCAGAGTTATTGGTGATTCTTGTTCGGCCTCCCACACGCTTGGGAACTCTAATATTTCCTTCGTTACCAGACATTTTCCTGCGAAAAAGAAGGATACGAGGGAATATAGGAAAGTTGTGAACAAGTACCAACAATTTCGAGGAAAAACATTTTGAATGCAGCAATCTTATCGAGAGATTTGTCTTATCGCAAATTTTCATGAAAGTGCTAGGCTAGATTTTCATCGGGTGGAAATCTAACGAAGAACTTGTATGAATAAATCGCACAAGATTAAATCTATCGAAACGATACTGTAGGATTTGCCTAAGTGAGAGAATCCGAGGGATTTCTTACCAAGGACAGATGGGGAATCGACAGAAAAGCTAGAAACAGATTTCCCAAGTTTCAAAGATCCAAATGGATCAAACAGACCTAAGAGAAATCAGAAAAAAAATGAACACAAAAGCTGGAAACGAAGAACAGAACGAGATGAATCGACTCCAGAGCCACACATACCCTAACTTGGTGATGTGAGGCGACTACGGCGACGCGGATGATGATCTTCGTCGACGGGAATGCCTCCGGCGGCTTCCTTCCGGCAGTTAAGCGGCGAGGGAGTCGACGGCGACGAGACAGCACGGCGGCGCGCGAGAGAGAGAGCTTCTGGAGACGAAGAGACGAAGTCGAAGGAATAGCGATGTCTAAGCCGGTGGAGTGGATCAGTATTTATAAGGGAGGTTCTGACCGAGTTGTCAGATCTGATCCAACGGCGCAGATTTCGCGTCTCTCCGCATTCAACGGACGGATTATGTGGCGGTAATCGTGGGAAATCCCAACGAACCGAAAGAAAGTTGCTCCACGTCCGAGACCAAACTCATCGAACATCGAGTATAAAAGTAGATAAAACTTCGATAGATTTTCCTTCTAAATCAATGACATTCGAAGGGAATCTTGATCGAGTACAATATGTACATGTTCACGAGAGAGAAGCACAGAATAGGGTAGGGATAGAATAGAGGGAAAAAAGGGTCCGATACTTAGTCAATCCGAGATAAAACAGCTATAAAAACTCAGAGTGATAAGTGTATAGGACAACACCAAACGAACAAAATAAACGAAAAAGAAATACGACAGAAAATTAACGAAAGTAAACTACAATAATAAGGTATTATACATAGTACCGATAGTTATGATCTTACTGCACATTGCGTGAGTCCAAGATGTTCAACTCACACCTCAGTGTACAGAACCTCTTTTCATCCAAGGGCTTCGTAAAGATATCAGCCAATTGATCTTCGGTGCGAACATGACTGATAACAATATCTTCTCGCTGAACATGATCTCGAAGAAAATGATGACGAATATCAATATGCTTCGTTCGAGAGTGTTGCACTGGATTATGAGTAATTTTGATTGCACTCTCGTTATCACAAAGCAATGGAATTTTCTTCACAAGAATACCATAATCTTTCAGCGTTTGCTTGAGCCACAGAATCTGAGTACAGCATGAACCGGCAGCAATATACTCGGCTTCAGCCGTAGAAATAGATCACAATTTTGTTTCTTCGAGGCCCAACAGACAAGAGATCTACCGAGAAAATGACATGTGCCAGAGGTAGATTTCCTGTCGACTCGATCACCAGCCCAGTCAGAATCTGAATAACCAACGAGATCAAACTGGGCACCCTTGGGATACCAAAGACCCAAGGTTGGTGTGTGTGCCAGATATCGAAGGATTCGCTTGACAGCAATATGATGAGATTCCTTCGGATTTGCCTGAAAACGAGCACACATACAAACTGATAGCATAATGTCAGGTCTAGATGCAAAAAGGTAAAGAAGCGAACCGATCATCGAGCGATATTTCTTCTGATCGAAAGGTTTGCCCTTCTCATCTGCATCTAGATGAACATTAGTAGGCATTGGAGTCTTGATAGTTTTGCAACTGACAAGATCAAACTTCTTCAGGCAATCTCTGAGATACTTCTCTTGTGAAATGAAAATACCATTCTTCTGTTGACGGATTTGAAGCTCGAGAAAGAACTTCAATTCACCCATCATAGACATTTCATATTTCTTCGACATCATACGAGCAAATTCTTCGCTAATATCAGGATTAGTACAGCCAAAAATAATGTCATCGACATAAATTTGACACACAAAAAGATCATTTTTGTATGCACGAGTAAAAAGACTCGGATCAGTTGTTCCTGGTTTGAAGCCCTTCTTAAGAAGAAAATCCTTCAGCGTTTCATACCAAGCACGAGGTGCTTGCTTTAACCCATATAGGGCCTTGTGTAATCTGTACACCTTGTCAGGATTCTTCGGGTCTTCAAAACCTGGTGGCTGCATAACATACACTTCTTCTTCGATCTCACCGTTAAGAAATGCACTTTTGACATCCATTTAATATAGCAATATACCATTGTAATTGGCAAAAGCAAGCATGACACGAATGGATTCAAGTCGAGCAACTGGGGCATAAGTCTCACCAAAATCAATACCTACGATTTGAGTGTAGCCTTGTGCAACCAGTCGAGCTTTATTCCTTACCACTACGCCATCTTCATCTTGCTTGTTGCGAAAAATCCACTTCGTACCAATGATATTATGCTTCGTGGAATCAGGTCTATCGACAAGGGACCAGACTTTATTTCTCTCGAACTGGTTAAGTTCTTCGAGCATGGCAGTCATCCAGTCTGAGTCCTTCATGGCTTCATCGAATTTCGAAGGTTCTAGCATGGATACAAACGAGAAATTTCCACAGAAGTTAGCTAATCGAGTACGAGAACGAGTGGTGGGACGACCTGGTAAACGAATCTCTTCGAGAATTGAGTCGACATTCACTCTTCTTCGAACACGAGGAAAAGATTCTTCATCTTGTGGATCAGGTTGATCTTCGGGAACAGCTTGTCCTTCGGGATCAACATATTCTTCGTTTATGCGCTCTCCTTCGACCTGTGCATCATTTTCTTCAGGATGTTGATCTCCAGCGCCCCGGGCTATGTGTGGGAACATTGGACCATCATCATCCCCGTTTACTTGTTGAGCATTTCCTTCGACAGGTCGAATATCTCCAATAGCCATGAACCTGATAACTTCATCCAAAGGAGGTTCATCCAGGTTAAGAGGTAATTGCTCCTTTTGAGAGCCGTTAGTTTCATCAAATCGAACATTTACAGTTTCTACAACTTTTCCAAGATGTGAGTTGTAAACTCTGTAAGTGTGAGAATTTGAACCATAACCTAGGAGAAAACCTTCGTGAGCCTTTGGGGCAAACTTGGAGCTGTGATTCATGTCTCTGATATAAGATGGAGCACCAAAAACCCTGAGATAAGACACATTTGGCTTTTTACCAGTGATGAGTTCATGTGAAGTTTTCTTCAGAAACTTATGCAGATAGACCTTGTTGATGATATGACATGCAGTGTTGATAGCTTCGGCCCAGAACCTGATAGGAGTCTTGTATTCAGCAAGCATTGTTCTGGCCATTTCAATAAGTGTTCGATTCTTTCTCTCGACCACACCATTTTGTTGCGGTGTATAAGCAGCCGAGAATTCATGAGTAAAGCCATATTCATCAAGAAGATCTTCGATATGAGTATTTTTTGAATTCAGTACCATTATCACTTCTGATATGCTTGAGAGATAATTCATATTCAGTTTGAGCTCTCTTTGCGAAAGTTTTGAAAATTTCAACAACCTTGCTCTTGTCATCTAGAAAGAAAACCCAGGTGTATCGAGAGAAATCATCAACAATAACCAGACCATACTTGTTACCTCCAAGACTAGCATAATTTTGAGGACCGAATAAATCCATATGAAGTAATTCAAGAGGACGAGTAGTAGTCATGACGGTCTTTGCAGAGTGATGTTTCTTGGCAATCTTTCCTGCTTCACAGGCACTGATAGACGATCTTTATCGAATTTTACATTATCAATTCCAACGATGTTCTTCTTCGAGATAAGAGTTTGAAGATTTTTCATCCCTGCATGACCAAGTCTTCGGTGCCATAACCAGCCAGAAGTGGCTTTGGCCATTAAACATGTGGACACAGCAGGTCCCGAAGAAAAATCAACAACGTAAAGATCACCCTTGCGATATCCTTCGAACACGAAGGAATAATCATCCTGTGAAAAGACAACACAACGAGACGCAGAAAACAGTACAAGCATACCCATATCACAAAGTTTTGATATAGACATAAGATTATATCCTAGAGATTGTACAAGCAAAACCTTATCAATGTGCTTGTCTTTCGATATAGCAACTTTACCCAAACTAAGTACTTTCCCTTTGTTGTTGTCACCGAAGGTAATGTATTTTTGTGAAGATTCAGACAGTTTTTCTTCGGTGAACAAATCTTTGTCTCCGGTCATATGATTTGTACATCCACTATCCATGACCCATTCGGATCCACCGGAGACATAGCCCTGCAGAAGAATTAGTTCTTCTTAACCACCCACAAACGAGCAGGTGACTTAGAAGGCATAGTAGAGCTAGATGGATCAGCAATATTATATCGAACAGGATTGCATTGTCGATCAGGACCATCAAGCACACCATAAATATAATTCCTCGACGAGGGGTTAGAGTAACGATGGGTAATGGCAATTTTGGTGCTATTGTCACGATGGCGATAAACATTTCTATCTATTCGATAGTAATCCTTCTGGGGAACATTTGAAGCAGGCACCAAGGGTTCATTTCTATCCTCGAGAGAATAGTAGTGATTCGGTGGTACCGAGGATTTTCCCTGCATAGAATGGTTAGGGGGCAGTTTTTCTACGAGATATTTGCGAACCCAAATATGTCGCTTATAAAAGCCATTCTTTGGAGGAGTACCAACGAACTCAGCCGACACCTTTCCTTCCTGATCTTTGACAAGCTTGTAGTCAGAATCAAGTGATTCATCAACAATAGCTTTGTCAATTTTGCAACTGAAACCTGAAAGGTTAGCAATATCAATGGGCTTTTCTTTCGCAAGAACCCAGACAGTTTTAGGATACTGTTCGGGTTTCCAGTAGGTTCCATCAGGATTGATTTTCCTTTCGAAGCCAACTCCTTCGTTACGAGGATTTCTGTGTAGAAGAGCCTTTCGAAGGATATCACATAAGTACTGGTGTCCCTGCACACTTTTGAACATGCCTGTTTCAAATAAATTTCTCAACCTGAGGAGTTCCTCGGTAATGGTTTCCTCGTCCGAGGGATTAGCATCATCAATAACAATAGGTTGCTTTCCTTTCGATCTCTCATAAATAGACTCAATTTTACTTCGTTCCAAACAGGTTAAGCAAGGTAAAACAGATTCATTTTTATCTTCTGAGCCCTGTTGAGCCATGAGAGTGAGATTTACACTTTCCAACTCTTCATTAGCCTCTCTCAGTTTCTCGAGAGCTATTTTCCTTTGAAGGAATTCGTAGGTTAGCTTCTCGTAGTCCCCTGAGAGAAGTTCATGACGAGAGGAAAGTTCATCATACTTTTCCTTCAGAGCTGCATGCTCGTTAGTCAAAGTTTGACCCTTCTCAATCTCATTGATCAACAGAGTCTCAGATTTTTGAATAGTTTCACTTAGAGAATCTAGTTCATCTTGTTGGATAGAAGCAATTTTAGCAAGTTTAGCATAGCTTATCCTAGAGTCACTTTCATAAGCAGATCCATCAGAAGTATCGTAGGATTTCTTAGATGAGGATACCTTAGCCTTGGCCATGAAGCAGTAAGCGGGAGATTCATCTTCACTGCTCTGGTTGGAGAAGAATGAACTTGAATTCTTGTTCGAGGCGAATGCTATCCCAGCAACACCATCAGATTCAGAACCAGAACCAGATCTTGACTTTGATCCTGCTTCAGAACCGGATGCTTCTTCTTCAGAGTTCATCTCTTTACCCAGATAGGCTTTGGCTCGGTGCGAATTCTTTCGACGAGAGGAATGAGATTTTGATGAAGAACCCTCTCGATGCTTGTGATACTTCTTCTTCTTGTCATCATCAGAACCATCTTTCTTGTCTTTTCTGGACCTTGAATCATATTTCTTCGAATCGTGATTTTTGCTCGATCTGTAAGACTTGCTCGAAGAGCTGCTGTGAGAGTGCTTTGATTTATGTTCAATTTCCCAGAGAGGACAATCAGCGATGAAGTGACCTGGCTTCTTGCACTTGTAACAACAGTTATCTTTCGCTGAAGAGTTTCTGGATGATGATCGATGTTGAGATGAATTACTTGAATGTCTTGAAGAATAGTTTTTCTTCGGTGAAGAGGAGTTCCTTCGCTGAAAGCGATTGAATCTTCTCATTATCAGTGCCAGATCTTTCCCAATGTTCTCGGGGTCATCAGAGGCACCAGCAGATTCAGAACTGGCTTCAGGAGAGGAGTGATGTGAAGCTCTGGCTTTCAGTGCATGAGATTTTCTTCGACTCCCATTGACATCACGCTTCTCATCTTCTTCCATCTCGAAAGTATTAAGCCTTTCAAGAATATCAGCGGCAACCATATCCTTGAAATCAGTTCTTTCCTTAATCATCAGCACAATGTGATCGAAGGAATCATCAAGAGAACGGAGCAAGGTTCTGACAATAATCCGATTGGTAATATCATCTGCACCGAGGGAAATCAGTTCATTTGACAGCGCAGTGAGTCTGCTGTATATGGAACAAACTTTTTCTCCCTCGTGCCTCTTGAACCGATAGAACTTGCTTCGAAGGGTGTCAATTTGAGCATCTTTCTGAGTAGAGACACCTTCACCAATCTTCTCGAGATAATCCCAAACACCTTTGGCCGAAGGAATATTCTTGACCTCATGATATTTTTCAGGAATCAGATGATTTGTGATGAATACTCAGACTTCAGCATCGAGGGACAACTTCTTAGCCTCTTCAGGAGTGATGGCATAAGTGTCCTCGACAGTTACACCATTCTTGACAACTTCCCAAGCGGCAGAGTTGATAGCCATGATATTCCTCTTCATTTTGTCCTTCCAATAGGGATAGTCCTTCCCATTGAATATAGGGATCGGTTCCCCCGAGCGAACAGCTGCAAACGACATTCTTGACAACACTCCAGGTTGTTAGACCAAAATACGCAGAGCGTAGGGAGTGCCTAGCTCTGATACCAATTGAAAGCTCAAGAATGATCAGAGGGGGAGGGGGTGAATGATCACTTCTAAAAATTCTAAGGAACTTAGAAGGAAATCATGCAAACATCGTAGGACTAAAGACATCTCGAAGGAAATACAGTATCGAAAGTAATGCAAGGCTCGAAAGGATTTGGAGCGAAGGAAAACATCGAAGACAGACAGGCTACGAGTAAATACTTGAAGTAAATGCTAGAAGGAAAACGAGCCTGACACAGCGATGTTTGGTAAACCAGTTCACACTCTGCAAAGTGCTACGTCTGGTTGGAGGGACTGGTGATTGAACACCTGGAGCAAAACTCTCTCTGTCCTATTCTCCACTGCAACAAACTCCTCGAGCTTGTCCAGTTTTCACTCGTGGTAGATGATTCAGGACATCTCCGAGACCTTTACAAACTCCTTCAGCAGTGACAATTTCTCTTCGACTGCTTGAAAGGCGACGCCTAACCGTCTAGGAGACTTGCAGTTCTCCAAGATAAAAAGATCGGCTAATCTCAACCTAAGTCATAGTGAATTGCTCAACTCAACTCAGACTTGGGTGGAGGTTTTCTCTCGATGAATCTCTTCGGGATGCTCTCAGACTTCTTCTGTCTTAGAATCTTCAGTGGAGCAGCCAACCCGAACTGGCGGGTGGGTGCGGGGTATTTATAGTTGGCGATCCCGATGGGTAAAATGACTGAAGTGACCCGATGCAACCGCTTGACGCGTGTCCACAACGGTCGGATTCCAATCACTGCGCAACTTTACTTGAGGAACAAGTAAGCTGACTCACCGAACGAGTTCTCTCTCGAAGGCACGAAGTGCAATGACTTTGCCTTCGAGCTATTCGCTCGACTCGGTGAGATTTCTCTCGGTAGGCTTTTGTGGGTTTTGGTTGAGCAGAGCAGATTCACTTCGACAAAGATCTCAACTAGCAAACCCCTCTTAATAGTACGGTTATTCCTACGACTCAAGAAATAAAGAGAAACTAGCAAAAAGACTAAGTCTTCGATCAGCTTCAGCTTTCTCCTCGTTGCGCTTTTGCTCGAGAGAAACATCTTCTTCGACAACATTTTTAGGGGTCGTCTTCCTTCAAAGGCTTCGGTAGATGACTGCAGATTCACTGCAGTGAGTTGTCCTTCGTCCTTCTACATGCAAACTCCATTCTTTCGGAACCTAAGTATCTGTTTATACTCGAAAACAATATTAGTTCCACTTCTGCTTTGTCTAACAATGTCCAAAACCTTCGGGGGCAAAACTTGCTCTTACAGTTTGGGCGTCGCATTGCGCTTGCGGTACCCTTCCTTCTTGGATCATGAGCACCTATGCTTGCGACGGGCTGTGACGTCCTTCCGGGCTTGAGGTCGGCGATTGCTCGGGTCGTTGGTTGCGTCTGTCTTCTTTCTGCTTCTCCTTCTTGAGGTCGTCGGCTAGCTCGTTGAACAGGCGCCAGTCTCTCAAAGTGTGACCTGCCCTGACACGTCCCCAGCCATCCTCGAAGCTGTGGATCGTGCAGGGTCTTGCTAGCTGCTCTCTAGCCGTGAGTTTGCTAGATCCGGCGTGCCTCTTTATTCTTGAGATTCTGAAGTTCTGCTCGTGATCCTCTGGGTGTTCGTGAAAGCGAGGATCGGTTTCGATTCCTCGACTCATGTCTTGGTTCTTGATGAGGTTGGCGAATTCATCTGGCCTTCGATCTGGGTCGTAGTACTCGCCTACAGGTGTCTCGGAGTCGCTGTCTTGGTTGGCGGATGATGCTCGTGCGACGGCGTGTCGTCGAGTGGTCGTCGGTTGCGCGGCTGCGTGATGTGGCTCGTTCATTGGGGCCCCGCCATAGTTATCCCATGTGTGACTTTTGGGTCGTCGATTCCTTCGGCCTTGGCGGTGGTTCTGCTGATCGCTGGAGTCGATCTCGTAGTCATCGTCTTGATGTGCGGCGGGTGCCCGGGCGGTGGTGGGTTGTCGGAAGATTTGTGAGTTCTCCGCTGCGCGTCGCAGTTCGTTGAGTGGGGTTCCTTCGTAGGGGCCCCTCGCCGTTCTTCTGGGTCGTCGACTCCTTCGGCGCTGGCGCTGCACTTGGCCGTTACCGTAGTATCGGTCCTGGCATGACTGTATCTCGAGTGGTCTTGATGGGGTGGCGGAGATGTCCGCCGTGATCTCGAATCCTTTGAGTGGGCTAGGTCTGGTTCTTGCCCTTGAGTTGTGGCTTGCTGAAGACGGGACCGCCGAGATCGTGATCCCAACCTGCGTAGTTCCCACAGACGGCGCCAATTGACGGGGATCAACCCCGGCAAATCCCATGGTCAGGGACCCTGGGTTAGTCATGAGAGGCACAGGTTGGACGATAGCTCGTCGGCAAACAGGAAGGCTCGCTCCTGCTCGATATTATTGATTGGGGAGATGCGATTACAGTGGAGGCCAAGGCTGGAGCGCTCAAGGCTAGGGTTACAGGTGAGATTGGATGTCTTTGGCATCGCCCCTCCTAGCCCTTATATACTAGGCTAGGTCTCGGGGAGTTCATCTACGTGTACAGTTAAACTTTCCTAACCCTAGCTTGCTCCGTACGGCAGGTCTTCGCACCTTCCTTGTGAGTCGAAGACTCCTACGTCGGTGCCAACTAGTGGGCCGAGGCCGTATCTTCATGGGCCTTCTGCCTTCATGGACACCAGGTAGGCTCATCCGTAGGAGTCGTGGGGTCACCCCCTCGTCAATCCTATACTGCCTAATAATTATATATATTATATCCAGCAGTGAACCCTGCGCATTGCTAGTCAACTAGGATTAGATAGCGGGCCGTGATCACTCTGGGGAGTGAACGCGTATACAAATAATTATAACTGCAACAGGTACGATACAAAGCAGACACCGCCAAAGGCCCCTACCTTGGCTCTGCCGAGCCACCATCAAGTGTGAGACATCGAGGAGTAATCCTCGTACTCCACTCGTTGCTGACTCTGTATAGCCGGCCTAGGGTCCTGAACAACGGTTCTCCTTAAAGGTTAGAGTCGGGTGAGCCAACGGTGCCCGCGAGAGATATTGTATCGGGACGACAGGACAGGCGGATACCATCATGGGCCTGGTCCTTGCTCGTTGGCCGTGAGATACCAAACCACGGAAGTCGAGCTCCTCAAGGAGCACACATGAGACAAGGTGAGGAGATGGTTCACCTTGTCGGTAACCGCAGAGCTTTGATGGGACGACAGGGCAGGCACCGATGTACTGGTGGTCCTGGCTGTTGTTCGTTGTCCGTTGTGTTAACTAGTCGGGCAACGATAATGGTTGCCTGCGAGCTAATAATAAAACGATTAATGGTTCATGTGGATGACTTGAGAGGCCGCAAAGTCCTGTATGCACTACCTTTACGTGGGATTACGGTGTGGGCCCTCCGCGTTGTGGTCTCGTTCAAAAGCTCTGAACGACGTCCAGTTCAGCATTGTGGTTGGGTCGATCCGCATCCTGGAAGAGTTGCGTGGAACCACCTGGCGCACAACGACCCGGAGGGCGAGGGGCGACGGTCCAAGACCCCCTTGTGCTTAGGACTTTAGACCGGCGGGGACCTCTCTGATGAGTCGTAGGATGGGCCTCAGCGTGTCGGATAGCCTCGGTGGGGCATTCCCTAACAAGGTATACGTCACCCTGGAGATCCGAGCGTGCAGGCTGAACAGTAGTGCACCCCTGCAGGGAAGATGATCTATTCGAATAGCCGTGTCCACGGTAATAGGACGCTTTATGCTGAAGCCAGAGCCTACTACTAAAAACTACTACTATTAAACTGTTGGTTCCGGTTTCTCTTCCTCGCAGGGAAGTCGAGGATGGGATCTCGGAGGCATTGATAATTATTGATAATTACAACTTACTATTATACAATGCTGCAGCAACTTCTGCTGCATTGTTACTTTATGCTTTATATGAACTGTTGGCTATTTTCTTCTTGTGCTGCAAGACTCGTCGGAAGATGCTAGTCTTCGATAGGCCTAGCTTCTCATCCTTATTCTGACTGTCTACCATTCAGTCCACTATATATAGCCTCCCCTTTCCATTTGGTACAAATGCATAAATGCTTAGTAGCGGACGTAAGACTCGTGGGTATGCTAGATACTCACCCTTGATTTATTTCCCCCTTTGTTTTATATACCGATCAGTTGTTGCCATCAGACATTGGAGCCCAGGAGCAGGAGATTTCAGGAGGAGCCTACCACGACGTCGAGTTCCCGTCGACCAGGAGTAGTTCGGTGGATCCCAGGCAGGAGGCCTCGCATTTTCGATCTCTACCTCTGATGTTATTTGTGCTAGCCTTCTTAAGGCAAAACTTGACTAACTATGTCTGTACTTAGATATTATGATTGTATAACTTATGTATTCGGATCCTTGTGATCCTTGGTTTGTAATATCAGTTTTTTCTTATTTGTGTCTAGTGTTGTGCTGTGATATTCTCATCGTGGAACCCTGATTTCGGTCGTGTACCCTGCGTGTATGATTACTGTACACGACTTGATTTTGGGGGCGTCACAGAACCTTGGGTATGTAAACGGACTTAGGTTCCTTCTTTGCCGGGGTCTCTACCTTATTAGTTTTGATTGAGGATAAAGTAGTTCCTAAAGCATCAATGATTTCCTCAATCTTATCAATCCTATAAGGGTCCACATCATGGGATTTAAGGGTCTCCAAAGTTTTGTTAATTTTATTTATGGAGCTATCAAGTCTATTCAAATTCCCTTGAGTCCAACGATCTAGCTCTATCTTCTCAAGTTTACTCATAACTTGAGATAAAGTGATCTCATATTTTGTGATAACAATAGGTGGGATTCCTGATGGCACTGAAGTAGTGCTCCTCGTTGGCTACCCCAAGTGGAAGGTTTAGAAGTAGTCAATAGCAAGTTTCCCTTGGCAAATACCAAGGTTTGTCTCCCGTAGGACTCCAAGAGATACAAGTAGGTGTCAACGGCGCCTGAAGTTTGTTGCCTATTTGGTACTAAGTTGACGTGGACCTGTACATAGCAACAAATAACTTTGCTCCCAACGAGTTCAGAGAGGTTGTCAAACTCTTCGGTCTTTTTGTTTACAAAGGATCAAAACACAAGCGGGAATAGAAGTAGTGATTGCAACTGAAACGAAATAAAAGAAGTAAATAGTGGAGGTGTAAACAATTGTGGAAATATGGACAGGGGTCCCATGATGTTCCCTAGTGATGTATCTCTCCCAAAAGACGATAAAACAACTATGTCGGGTGAACAAATTACAACTGGGCAACTGACAGAATTATAAACGCGTCGCAATGCTAACTATGCTACAAGAAAGCTAGAGGCTCAATCGTATGGGCAGTACGCCAAGAAGAGTAGTCCGTTTATCCATCAGCATCTACTCACTAATCATCCACCTTGAGATATCTATCAAGAACATCTCGCTGGTATTAAGTTGCGAGCCCCACCCAAAGTGTAAACTCAAAGCAACAGACAACTGCATTAACAAACTATGTGTAAGCTAAGCAATCCTTGCAACCAGAGTTACAAGCACCGTTGTTTTCTCCCTGGTGGCAACAACACATCCCCTAGTCTCATGTCTCTGTCACTCAAGCTAGACATCGGGGGGCATGAACTCACAATCATGCATAATGATACCTCTTTGAGTTCCAATCTACTACTTGGCCAAAGCAATAAAAAGCAACGGAGAACATGCAAGAATTACTCAAGAACTAATATATAAAAAGGAGAACCAAATATATAACTGATAACCCACAAGTGTAGGGGATCGCAACAGTCTTCGCGGGTAGGTATAACCCAATTTATTGATTCGACACAAGGGGAGCCAAAGAATACTTTTAAGCCTTAGCAGTTGAGTTGTCAATTCAACCACACCTGAAAAAGAACTAGACAAGATATTTAGTAGCAACGGTGTGTTGACGGGTGTAGCCTTATAGACTTCCCCAATCACCAACACCACAAAGTAGTAACAAAGTAGCAGCAGTAATGAGAGCAATAGTAACAACGAAGGCAATGAAGAGGAAAGATGGACCGGGGTTCAAGGTTTCACTAGTGGTAACTCTCCAAGCAAAAGACATGTGTTGGGTGAATAAATTACAGTTGGGCAATTGAGAAAATTGCACAAACTCTAGCCAAAGAACAAACTAGAGCAATCCTAGTCTAAGAAGCAAACGTAGGCATGTGTTTCGTATGTAGTTGTACGTGCTTGCAATAAAAACTTGCACAACATCTATTGTCCTACCGTCCCGCTACGAACGGGCCAAAGGGAACTTACGGAGATTAAGGTGCTCCTGTCAAAGAGCACCGAAACAAAGCATTAACACTCTATGAACACATGTGATCCTCAAATTATAGCCCATCCCCTTTGGTGTCCCACGCTGTCACAATTGGGATCGCCGGTTCCGGACTATAATAGGTGCATACAACCATAGATAAGATCTAGAACAACAATTATAAGCATGCAACCATAACGTGCTCAGATCTAAAATCATGATACTCGTGCACTAGTAGCAAGCATTAAGAACAACAAAATTGCAGCAACAATAATTCATAACCCTCTTAGGACTGAAAGGCAACAATTTATCGGATCCCAACAAACACAACACCAATTACATCATATCGATCTAATTCATGTAGGGCAGCTCATGAGAACTTTGTATTGAAGATCAGGGGGGAGAAGACACCAACAAGCTACTGCCAAGAACCCGTAGTACAAGGAGGAACTACTCACGATCCATCATGGGGGAAGAAGAGTTGATGAAGATGGCCCCGGGGGCCAAGGCCCTCTCCGACAGGGTGCCGGAGCAGGATCCTGGTGACCCCTGAAGCTAGGTTTCGATGGCGGCCGAGATCGGGATCGCTTCTGGAAAAGTCGTCTGGATATCTCGGGTTTTTGCGTCACGGGGAAATTTATAGGCCAAGGGGGAGTCCGAGGCACTGCCCAGGTCACCCAGGCGGCCACCCCGCGCGGGTGGGCCCTGGCCGCGCCGGGAGGGCGCCTGGGGCCACCTCCTGACTCCGTCCTTCGGCTGGAGGACTCTTCCGATGTAAATATTTTTAGGTAATTTTTTGGGAATTTTCTGAGCAACTTCATTTTTTGGACTTTTTCTGCATTGCAAAGACAAAACAGACAGAAACTGGCACTGGGCTCTAATTAGTAGGTTAGTCCAATAAATGATTCAAAAGCATGGCAAAAAGATGTAGCAATGACACAAAAAGGGCATGGAACGAGCAAAAATTATAGATACGTTTGAGACGTATCAGCATCCCCAAGCTTAATTCCTGCTCATCCTCGAGTAGGTAAATGATAACAAGATAATTTTTTATGTGACATGCTACTTAGGAGTAAAGTCAATCAATCTAATGTAATGAAGATACATAAGCCAAAGACAAAGTGATATAAAGGAATAGTCTATAGTTGATATTAAGCAAGCAATGAAGAACATATAAACAATTGAGCTCTTGCTGTCCGTGAATCGAATGTCTCAGTCGGTGTCCCCGTGCCAAGAGTGGGGAAGGTTTAGAGCATAAAAATACTGAGTAGTTGTTGAGAACTCAATCTAATAATTTTCACACATGGTCCCTTTGGAATCTTATGAGGACACAATGATATTTATCCAACAAAACTCAATAGCATTCATCACACGGTAGCAATCAACACCGGTAGAGTAGAGAGGATAGATAGTACGGATTACAACACAAGTTGAACTTGTGAGGTGAGATTGGATGGTGGTGGAGATGGTGTTGATGTTGGGGATGATGTTGATGATGATCTCGATGATGCCCGTGATGATGGTGATGACGATGGCGATGATCTCCCCTTTTGGGAGGTGGTCTCCCCGGCAGAATATGCCCGCCGAAGATATATTTTATCATCTTTAGGTTTCCTCCATGGAGCGGTGGTGGAACTCGCGAAAACTCTCCTCTTCTAGGGTTTTTGGATGATGTGCGATATATAGGCCAAAGGGGGGAGCCGGGAGTGGCCCCAGCGGTCCAAGCGCCCTCCCGGCGTGGCCAGTGTGGGGGCCGCGCCAGGTGGCCGCCTGGGAACCCTGTGGCCCCCCTCTGGCTCCTCTTTGGCGTGTCTTCGTCATTCGTCTGAAAAATACCCTCCGTCGATTTTCAGGTAATTTGGAGGTATTCTTTTTCGGCAACTCATCGTCCACTTTTTACCGCTGAATCCTGCGTCTGCTGCTTCGGCATCAGAAAGTTGCGAACTGTGTAAATTAAGCCAAAAAACATAAGAACAACATCATATCATAAAATATATCAATGAATAAGAAAGAATTACTATATAAAATAGTGATGCATTTTGGACGTATCAACTCCCCCAAGCTTAGACCTCGCCTGTCCCCAAGCGAATACTGAGCTCGGTAAACCTGTCCACAAGTTTAGAGAGTGAAGTGTCGATAAATAGAATACAGACAAGAAGCATCAAGGTTTATTCATCAAAACTCAAGAATCCTCAACAGCAACCTCAACTCATAAGGCCCTCATGAGCGAGTAATAACAGTTATAATCAAAAGTAGGCTAAGGAAACTCATCAAATTATGGCAAACATATCCTTGTTCAAAGGACAACTAATAACTTTTTACTTTTGCTCTTTCACCTTTTAATGGGACAATTTGAAGATTTTGAAAGAACATGTTATTAGTCATGAAGTGCAAATGCTAACACAAAGGAAGATGTTTATTTGGCAAAGCTTTCGCAAACAACTTACTTATCAAAAGATAATGTCAACAATGATGTGGCATGGCAAAAATTAATGCAGCATTATATGGATGAATCATCATCGACATCAAATGTATGTTCTCTTTAGGGAAAAGAAAGAAGTAGGAAAACTGACTCAACAAAAAGTAAAAGAAAAGACTTGTTATAGGCAAGCAGGGAATACTCATGTGCTATCCTTAAATCAGACAGAATAAAAATAAATTTTGGGAGGTGCATATTTTGTCAACGAATGCTAATAGATAGCTCAATTACTTCTCAAGATGGACAAGTTTCGAGGAGCGACTCCCAAGTGGGGACGATCACATCCCCTTAATCCCCTTTGTTTATCACTGTCAAATTTCTGATTTCTCATAGACCAAGCGTGAAGGAGGGTTTGTTTGTTATATTATCTTTCGAGCTGGGCGCACTCATGCCAGTTCCTCCTCGTATTATGGGTTTGCAGATTAGACATCCAATCCCGGGCTAAAACTTGTCCAACTTAAGAAGATCATGAATTACCTACTACTTCCTCATGAGCTAAACAAGAGGCACAAAACAGAAGATTTTGAACATTTAAGGATAACACATAAATTCTACACTTATAGGAGTGGTAGTAGAATACCACGAATAGGAAGGTATGCTGGACTCAAATGGAAGATATTGGTTTCAGGGTATGGATGCACAAGCAAAAATCTGCTAGGCAAAGAGTTTGGCTAGCAAAGGCTTTGAGAGAATAGACAATTGATGCTAACTTAGATGCAACACATATAAAGCATAAACATGAAGGTAAGCATAACACATCAAGTTGTCTTCCTTGTCAACATAACACTTCAAGCATAATAACATAAAGGTTTTGGCTATGTCGCTACTTGGAGAAACATGCATGTTGTCAAGACCAAAGCTATGTTTGCTAAAATTAAGTAAAGTTTTCAAAGCCATACCTGATATAAGGTCAATACTCCCCATAATAATCATCATATAAGGTCGATTGCGTGAAGAGAATACCGAGTCCAGCAGAGGAACCAATAGACTTCTCATTAACATTCCATCATAGGCGACTCCACACTCACGGATACAAACTCTCCACAGAAGGAGTGATATACCTCAATGCAAACACCTATTTCATATAATAACTTCCCTAGACATGATTAAGACTCTACTGGACTCTAAAATACTAAGATAAAGATAAAGATACCGGGCACTCCCCCAAGCTTGGAACAAGCTGAGGGGATGCCATTACCCGAGGAGATTTACTCCTCCTTCCTGGTCATGTTGATCATGTAGTCCTCGGAAAGCGCTTCCATGGAAGGGGTTCTCCAGTCTCATAAGAGAAGTCGGTCTCCGGAATCCTGCATGCAGCACCCAAACTGAATGCAGCCGTTTTTTATACTTGCACTATCAAGGGATTGTGCTGCGGTTGTGGATGGTATAGGCAGTAGTAGTGATTCTGAGGTGTTTAGGCGGCATAACAAAGATCAGCCAAAGCCAAGTTCCACGAAGAAAAATGAAAGCGACCATAAATTATTTTGCAGCTTCAAATAAAAGGCAAGATCTCTGTCCTCTTGTTTTATATTTTTATGCAATGAGCCAGGTTGTTGTATTGCACGGATAAAAGGCAAACTCAAAAACTATCTGGTGATCCATCATGTGCTTTGGTTAGAAAACAAAAACTGAATTTCTTTTTTGTGCGTTTCTGCGTACCAAGACGAGGGTTAGGGGGAGGGGGTGATTTCTTCCTTTCTGACTAAGACCGTTGAGATTTTTAATTTTCTTGCGGGGAAGAACGTTGAGCGTTGACCGTACCTTGAGAGGGAATTCAAGGAGCAAGAACAAAGGAAGTGAAACTGTGGTGCAGAACCCTGAACATTTGTGGTTCAGCAGTTCACTTTTACATAGAAACAGTGCCTTCCAATTCAACATCAAAGTTCGTGGACTATAGAACGCTTAACCAGATACTAAAAATGTACTCTAGTACTGCAGTCCTAAGTTATTCAAGTTGACTGAAATAATACGTTGGCACTGAAAACGTATTAGTAGTATTCTGTACCTGAAAAACAGAAAAGGCCTGCCCACTGTCCAGGTGAACCTGGGAGATAGTATTGTCCCCTGTCTATGACCTGCATCATTCTGCGTGAGATTAGTTTTCTTAGGAGTTGTGGAGTAGACACAATAATGTTGTTGGATGAAATATGTGCAAGTGATATCTGATAACATGTGGCTGGCATGTGCTAGCGCTAGCTGCTACATATGATTGTAATATCTATCCATGACATATATATGAGTTATATCATATATAGCATCTGATGGTATCATTATTTTTTTACTTTTTTCATGATTTAGCAAAACCACTAAATGGGGCATAGCCCGCTGTATATAGCTTTGCTAAAATCTCCAGTTGCTGGCTGAGCTATTTCTGCCTCTTTGAGTAGAGATGCTCCTGATGCTATTTTTTTATCTGTGTGTTCATTGTGTAGTTGTCCTTTAAGGAGAACATTTTATATTTTGTCATTTTACTTCATGTTGAAGTGAAATATTATATATCTACCTACATACTGTTGACTGAAATGTAAATTTTTAATAGTTTACTGTTCTTTGTTTCAATGCGACTTTTATTTCACATATACCAAGTGACTCGTGCTCTAATTAACCACTATAGATATTCAACACGACCAAATCATTGTTAATATTCATAATTTTTATTTTTATATGTATAATTCTAAGACGTTAATATGTGTTCTTTTTGCAAGATTTCCAAATATTTTTTTTCTTGCTCCTAAAATGTGCATGGTTACTGAAAATGCAATTTTGATGTGTATTCCTTGTTCTTGTCATTTTATTGCTGGGAGTGTATATTCTCATTTAAAATAAAGGTTTGAAAGCATGTTTTTCCCATAATTCATTCTTTTTGTAGATTATTCTGACAATTTGTTTTCTGATATTCTTTTGCAGGTAATTGAGATAAAACATAAGATGGTACACTCGAGTTTCCTTTAGAAGGGTTACTGCACTTCAATGGAACACGTGATACTGCACATGAGAATACTGCACATGAGACATGGCGCAAGATGTAAATATTTTATGTATATGATTGTGATTTGTAACATTTATTTGTAATAGTGATCAAAACTTTGTAGTTGTGAATCTGTATACGTACACTTGTTATATTATTTTTGGATACATAATGATATGCCAATATACGCACTAGTATTGGGCAATCTGGGTCAAAGATTGGTTGGATCAGTCCTAAGCTGATTATGTGTCAATGGTACATTAAAAATAAATAATATTGAAGTATTAAAAATCGCTTAATGCTCAACAAATAATTGAATACAACGGCCAACATAATGCATTATATTATTGCCTTGCCACGTCAGATCCACATCAGCAGCCACGTCATGTATAGCCATGACGGTCATGTCCGTCACAAAGGTACGGGCCTGGTCTGGGCTGGATGGCCCTAGATCAGATGGGTGACGGCCACAAGTCCGTCATGGAGGGCACGCCAGTCAATTATGACGTGATATACATGACGGAAAAAAATTCCGTCAGGGACGATCGTCCACGACGGTTTTGCATTGATCAATGACGGATTGGAACTGTCATGGATTAACAAATTTCTTGTAGTGTAAACTTTAGTTCATACTCACAATTCTGGTGGTGCAGATCATAAATTTGCCCTTGGAGCCCTTCAATTCTTTCTTCTGATGCGGTGATGCTTTTCCACATCTCCTTCATCTGCTTCTTGTAGAACACCTTCAGCTCGTTGATGAGGTCGAAGTTGGCTTCAACACCGCGCTCGACCATCTTCTTGTACTTGAAGACTTCTTGGTCCACTTCTTCTAGCCTGGTCTTGATTCTCCCCTCCTTGGCAGGTTCCTTTAGATCTTCTTGGTGAAGAGCACCATCCTCCAACCGGACGGTTTGAGGGTGCTTCTTCACCTCAGCGAGGTAAGGGTTGATGACGTTGACGACGAACTTGTCCTTGGGGGAACTTGGGGAAGCCATAGCACCTAGGTCTAGCTAAAAGATTTCCTGGAGAAACAGCTCGAAAAGAAAACACGCGAAATCGAGAGATACAGTGCCGGGGCTATCCGGACAAATATATAGCAAAAATTTCTGCAACAATAGGAAGGTAACGAGCCAAAGTGGAGTCGGAGACGGGCTCCGGGGTGCCCAGGAGGACACCCGGCGCGGCCAGGAGGTAGGCCGCGCCAGGGGGCGCTTGGGCCCCATGGAGTTCCTCTTCGGCTCCAATTAGGCTCTGAATTTTCTATATTTTTCAAAAACTCGTAATCTGGAACGTTTATGGCGGTTCGCGGTGTTTCCTTACCGTAATACATACCTTTTCTTATTCTGCTTCTGCTGGAGTCTGAAACGGGGTTGTAACATATTCTTCATGAGTTGTCGTGTGTATTATATTTACATCAACATTGACGGGGTCTCCCGCCATGTAATGCTTAAGTCTTTTCCCATTCACAACTTGAGGTTTGGTGCCATCAAAATTATTAATCTTGATTGCACCTGACCGGTAGAATTCTTCGATATGAAATGACCCTTCCCATCTGGAAAGTAATTTACCTGGAGAAAACCTGAAACGGGATCTAAACAATAAAACTTTATCACCAACATTAAATTCACGTTTCAGAATCCTTCTATCATGTCACTTCTTTACCTTTTCCTTAAACATTTTAGCACTCTCGTAAGCTTCACTTCTCCACTCATCTAGAGAAGTCAAGTTCATGAGACGCTTTTCACCGGCTAACTTTGGGTCAGCATTAAGCTCTCTAACATCCCAGAAAGCTTTATGTTCTAATTCTAATGGAAAATGGCAAGCCTTGCCATAGACCATCTTATACGGGGACATGCCCATTGGGTTTTTATAAGCAGTTCTATACGCCCACAAAGCATCTCCTAACTTTTTTGACCTGTCCTTCCTAGAACTGTTAACTATCTTTTGCAAGATCAGCTTGATCTCTCTGTTGGTGAGCTCAACTTGCCCACTAGTTTGAGGATGGTACAGTGAAGTAATTCTATGATTGACCACGTACTTTGCTAACGCTTTTCTAAAATCTCCATGCGTGAAGTGTGATCCTCCATCAGTCATAAGATACCTAGGTACACCAAACCTAGGGAAAATTACATTTTTGAGCATTTTCAAAGATGTCTTGTGATCAACACTCTCAGTGGGGATTGCTTCAACCCACTTGGTCATATAATCAACAGCTACTAAAATGTGAGTGTACTTGTGTGAAGGAGGAAAATGATCCATAAAATCAAAACCCCAGCAATCAAAAGGCTCAATCACTAGTGAGTAATTCATAGGCGTCTCATTCCTCCGACTAATATTACCAACTCTCTGACACTTATCACAAGATAAGACATAATTTCTAGCATCTTTAAAGAGAGTGGGACAATAAAAACCTGATTGGAGAACCTTATGTGCGGTCCTCTCACCGGCGTGATGTCATCTGTAGGGACTATCGTGACATTGCTTGAGAATGTCCTTCTGCTCATGTTCCGGTATGCATCTTCTCACAATCCCGTCTGGACCTTCTTTGAAAAGATGAGGGTCATCCCAAAAGTAGTGCCTCAAATCATGGAAGAACTTCTTCCTTTGCTGAAATGTCAAACCTGGAGGCAAATACTTTGCAACGATAAAATTAGCATAATCTGCAAACCAAGGATCGAAAAGAGATTGTACTTTTACAACGGCAAGTTGTTCATCTGGAAAACTGTCGCTGACTGGGATGGGGTCATGCGGTATATCTTCCATCCTTGAAAGATTGTCCGCCACCGGATTGTCTACTCCTTTTCTATCAACAATCTGTAAGTCAAATTCTTGAAGAAGGAGTACCCACCTGATGAGTCTTGGTTTGGCATCCTTCTTCGCCATAAGGTACTTAAGAGCAGCATGGTCAGTATGAATAATGACTTTAGAATCAACAATATAAGGTCTAAACTTATCACAAGCAAGCACTGCTGCTAAGAATTCCTTCTCAGTAGTAGCATAATTCTTTTGAGCACTATCAAGGGTTTTGATAGCATAATGTATAACATTCAATTTCTTATCAACCCTTTGTCCTAAAACAGCTCCAACAACAAAATCACTAGCATCACACATAATTTCAAAGTGCAATTTCCAGTCAGGTGGTTGTACTATAGGATCGGTTATTAAAGCTTTCTTAAGAACTTCGAAAGCCTCCTTACAATCTTCATCAAATACAAAAGGAACATCCCGCTGGAGAAGATTAGTGAGGGGTCTCGAGGTCTTAGAAAAGTCTTTGATAAATATTCTATAGAAACCAGCATGACCGAGAAAACTACGAACACCTTTGATGTCCCTTGGATAGGGCATCCTTTCAATAGCTTCAATCTTCGCCTTGTCCACTTCAATTCCCCTCTCAGAAATCTTGTGACCAAGCACGATCCCTTCGTTAACCATGAAGTGGCATTTCTCCCAGTTTAGAACTAAGTTTGTATCCTCGCATCTCTGCAAAACTTTATTAACATTGTGGAGACAGTGGTCAAAGGAAGTTCCATAGACGGAGAAATCGTCCATGAATACTTCCACAATCTCCTCACAGAAACCATGAAAAATAGCAGACATACATCTCTGAAAAGTAGCAGGTGCATTGCATGAACCAAAAGGCATACGCGTGTAATCATAAGTACCGTAAGGACACGTGAAAGTGGTCTTTTCTTGATCGGCGGTATTGACATGAATTTGAGAAAATCCGGAGTACCCATCAAGATAGCAAAAGTGGGTGTTTTTAGACAACCTCTCTAGCATCTGATCAATAAAGGGCAGCGGGTAGTGATCCTTTATAGATGCCTTGTTCAACTTCCTGTAATCAATACACATTCTATATCCAATAACAACTCTTTGAGGTATTAGTTCATTTTTATCATTAGGAACAACAGTCATACATCCTTTCTTAGGAACACAATGAACTGGACTTACCCACCTACTATCAGCTATAGGATAAATGATAACTGCGGCTAGAATCTTGAGGATCTCCGTCCTAACCACGTCCTTCATCCTTGGGTTCAGCCGTCGTTGATGATCAACAACTGGCTTAGCATCGGGCTCGAGATTGATAGTGTGTTGGAAAATCGATGGACTAATCCCCTTAAGGTCATCAAGGGTATAGCCTAATGCACCACGGTGTCTGCGAAGTGTCTCCAATAATCGCTCTTGTTCAAATCCTAAAAGGTTAGCATTGATAATGACAGGATATATTTTCTTTTCATCTAAACAGGCATACTTGAGCGTATCGGGTAATGGTTTAAGGTCAAACACCGGGTCTTCTCTTTCGGTTGTGCTAGGATCCCCAAAGGCTCAACTGGAAGGTTGTGCTTCATGATGGCAGTTTGTCTTGTGAATTTTCGTCTAACTCATTTCTTTCCTGCATATGCATATCATTTTCGTGGTCTTCCATATATTGCTGCAAAGGATCATTAGGAGGAATAGCAATAGAAGCAATATTTTCAATAATTTTATCATCACTGAGTAAATCAGTACCACGAGGTTGCTTGGAAAATTTAGAAAATTTAAATACATATGGCTCACCATTGAATTTAATAGAAACATTACCTTTTTACAATCTATAATAGCACCACAAGTGCTGAGGAAAGGTCTACCAAAGATAATAGGGCAAAAACTATCTTGTACTGAACCAAGTACGAGACATTCAGTAGGATACTTTATGTCGGGGGAATGATACCCGGGTAGGGTCACCCAGGCGAAAGCAATCTTTCAAGACAAGACCGGGGCCGATTGGGCTGCAGATAGGCCGAGCTAAGCAGTCGCATGGCCGATTTCCCACAAGAAATCAAGCCATGCCGAATGGAAGCAATCGGCCCAGGCGCAATCGGCTCGCCCTTCATTAGTTCAAGAGTTGACCTTGGACCAGATCGGAGCTCCTGGTACAATGTCATAAATGCGCAATCCCGAGAGATCCGGGTGGCAGCAAGCCAAGTCACTTCGCCGATCTGTCAGAGGAGAATTGTCACCCTCTCCGCTGACTCCGCGGAAAAGACGACAAGACCAGAGGTCGTAGCTCCACTGTTCATTCACCATAGCCTACGAGCTAGAGTATGGGCAGCCGTATGACTAGACCGGATCACCGAGGAGTTGCAGTCGATGGACCCCAGCCGATGAGAGAATGACAGCTGGGGCCAGCCGCCGAATGAAGTGACCGTAGGACCCCGAGCTCACACTATAAGAGCCCGGGGTACCCCTCCTGCGAGAGGGACGGCCCCATTACATTTTCTACCCGCAATTATTTCGCATAGAGAAGCAGGAGAGAACCATGCCCACGGCAGGTCTCTCCTTCCTCTGATACAGCTCCGGGAGCAGTTATTGTAGTTCGGAAGATCATTCATATAGAGCAGACAAGCAGGAGTAGGGGTTTTATCTCTCCGGAGAGCCCCGAACCTGGGTACATCGTGGTGTCCCTCACCGTGCTTGTTCCCAACTCGATTCCGGCACCATCGACACATTTCTCCCTCGAGTCTTCCCCTCTCTTTAGCCATACCCATGGCATCTGTTGTTACTAAGCGATGACAGTTGGCGCCCACCGTGGGGCAGACCGAGGCGTCGACTGGAGTTCTGATCCGGACGGGATCTTCCTCTGCATCGGGCATGAGACACGCCTCTGGCCTGATCTTTAGGCATGGGGCAATCGACTACGTGGTTGACTACGCTGCGCGGTTTGGGGTCGGCGCACCTCTGCCGCCTGGCGTATCTCTGCAAATCGGCACCCACCGTCTCTTCATCAGCAGCTTCCCCGAGGCATATCCCAGGGAGGTGCGCGTCTTCTCAAGTGCCACGGATCCGCTCCCGACCAGGGGCTGCACGGAAGCTCCCGGTGATGACCCTCAACGTAAAGGGATCTATTGTAGCATTTTCGATAAGTAAGAGTGTCGAACCCAAGGAGGAGCGAAAGGTACTGATAGGTGATGGTGGACAAGGAATAACTACAAACACTGAAAGATAACTTTTTAGGGGTTTTCGATATAAGAAACAATAAGATAAAAGCAAGAAAAGTAAATAGCACTGAGGAGCAGCAAGTGGCCCAATCCTTTTGTGCAAAGGATAAGCCTGGCAACTGAACTTATAAAGACTAAAGCGTTCTTAAGGACACATGGAGAGGTAGTTACGTGCTTTCGCCATACTCCGTATTGATAACAAGTGTTGTGATGATAAGTGTTGAGTGGGTGGATCTATGCTAGCACACCTTCTAGACTAAGATAAGTGCACTCTTATGATTAAAAATCTTGCAAGCATCCGCAAATACAAGATAGAAATTAAGGCAAAGCCTAACCACAGCAATAAGATCAAGGATCCAGTAATCCCTTGTGCAAAAGTGTGCAAACTGGGGTTCAGGTTTCTATCACTCCGGCAACCCACCGTAAGCATTCTTAATACACAATGCATTCCCCTAGGTCCTTAAGAAGGTGAAGTGTTGAGTGTTCGACTCACACAACACCACTAGGAAAATAACAACACAACTTGAATATCAAACAACACAAATTACTTCAACATCATATGACTACTAACAACTATACTTCTCCCATGTCCTCAAGAACTAAAGTAACTACTCACAAGACATAAAAGAGATCATGATCAGAGGTGATAAATATATGATAAACAATCTGGACATAATGGTATTTCTCAAACAAAACTCAATAGCATTCACCACAAGGTAGTAATCAACACCAGTAGAGTGGAGAGGATAGATAGTACGGATTACAACACAAGATGAACTTGTGAGGTGAGATTGGATGGTGGTGGAGATGGTGCTGATGTTGGGGATGATGTTGATGATGATGTCGATGATGCCCGTGTTTGAAGAACACCGAAGTGGCTGCTTGATCGGCTTGGATCCAGGTCGGAAATGAAGCTTATGCTTGACAAGTTCCCTCGGTACACCAGGCATGTCATGTGGGGACCATGCGAAGATGTCACGGTTCTCACGGAGGAACTCGACGAGCTCGCCTTCCTATTTGCTGCTGAGCCCGGCCCCAACGATGACGCACTTTCTCGGGTCGGAGGGGTCCAGGGCAATCCTCTTACTATCCTTTGCTGCTTGAAATATGGTTTCATCATCCGGTCTCTTGTCCTTCGCGCTCGGCATGTGGTCCTTCATCTGAGCCTGGACTGTTGCTACAACCTTGTCGAGCTGGCGCCGCTCTGCATCGATGACCAGAGAATCGGCTAGCTTAGAACCAGCAGACGAACACTCCATTGACTTCCTGTAGTCACCACACACAGTAATTGGACCATTCGGCCCTGGGAGCTTCATCTTCAGGTAAGGATGCATGATGTTGAACATGAACTTGGTGATCGCAGGCGACCCGAGCAGAACATGGTATGGGCTGCTCAGATCGGCCACCTCAAACCAGATCGGCTCTCGGCGGAAATTTTCTTCCGGCCCGAATACTACCTCAAGCCGAATGCGGCCTAATGGGGTACATGACAGGCCGGGCACTATCCCATGAAATGTGGTTCTGCTGGGCTCCAACTCGCTCTCACTGATGCCAAGCTTGATCATTGTATCTCTGTACAGAATGTTGATGGCGCTGCCTCCATCAATGAGTGTCCTGGTGAACTTGCATGAATATAATGGTGCCGCCAAGATTGCATCCACCACGAGCATGTAACTGCCCGGGTTGGGCATTACGCTCGGGTGGTCTTCTGGGCCCCATGTTATGGCATTGTCCGACCAGTTCATCCTCTGAGAAATTGCTGGCATGGTGGCATTGATTGCCTGCTCACGGGCTCTCCGACTGCCCTTGTCACCCGACCCGCTGGTGAAGATCATATATGTCGCGTCCTGACGTGGGAACTGCTGCCGAGCATTTGCTGGTGGTGGGCCTGGGGGTGGGGGCGGTGGTGTGGGTGGATTTCCTGCTCCTCCCTTTGCCAAACGCTCAACCCAAATGCACTGCCGAGTGGTGTGCGATACGGGCTTTCCTACTCCACTATGCATTTGGCAGGGCTGGTTCATCATGTCCTCAAAGGTGTATGGGGGCCTGGGCTGACCTGGCGGCCTTTCTGCAGGCTTCTGCTTCCGACTGCCTCCCGCATTCCCTTGTTCCTCTTGTTGTTGCACTGTTGCTACCTGCCGATTGCCATAGTGGGCATCCGGCTGCTCATCCTTCCTCTTGTTAAAACCTATGTTGTTGTTGTTGAAATTGGGGGTGTTGGTGTTGTTGTTGCCAAAGTTGTTGTTCCTCTGGATCTCGCGCCTCTCGCGCCGATTGGGAACGTTTGGCCCATTTGCTTCTGGCGATTGCTACTGCTGGCCGGATGGTTGCCCTTGGATGAAACCACTGGGATTCAACGTGATCGGGCGCATTGCAGAGTCAGATGCGGCGAATGAATTGGCTATTCTCATCAGATCGGCCAAAGAAATTATCTCCTTGCGCAGGAGCTTGTGCTTCAACAAAGACCCGTCCAAGCAGTCGTCAGTGAAGTACTGGATGTCTTGGATTTCATGAACTCCCTCGCAAGTTTTTCTGAGCTTGATCCATCGCTAAAGATAATCGCGAAGGGGCTCATCCTTTCCTTGCACACAGACTGCCAGGTGCCGAGGCAGACCTGGGCGCTCGTAAGTACCAGTGAAATTGCGAACAAACGCATCCTCAAAATCCTTCCAGCAATTGATACTGTTGCTGGGCAAGCTGTTTAACCAGGACCGAGCTGAACCTTGGAGCATGAGCGGAGCATAGCGCACAGCTACGCGTCGACCACCTCCCGCGATACCGACGGCTGTCATATAATCGACCAGCCAATCTTCTGGCTTGACTGATCCATTGTACTTGGGGGTGTCCCTGGGCAATGTGAAGCCTTTGGGGAACAGCTCTTGCCGAATGCGCGGGCCGAAACATGCTGGACCTGCCGGCACATCATCTTCCGGTTGCTTATCCTGCTGCAACTGCTCGATTCGGTGTCTTGCGTCATTATCCGCGATTGCTCAGGGACCCAACCGCTGGCTTATTGCCGGCCGGACTGATGTTGTCGGTTTCTCATTGCGCCTGCTGTTGACTGCTGGCTCATCCCTCCGACTGCCTCCTGCAGCCCCTTGATTTCTCCGACTGCGGTGCAAACTGCCATGCGGCGAGGATGCCTGCCTCTGCTGCCGCTGTGGCGCATTCGGCTGGTTCGCACCCGCAGTTGCCAGAACTGATTTTGATGCTACTGTCCCTTGCTACTCGGTGGCCGCCTTTTGCTGCTGGTTCGCTGTGGTTATGAGGTCGCGCATTCGGCGCGTCCTCTCCCGCAGCTCTTCTCCTTCCAGATGCTCCAGCTCGGTAGCGATCTGCTCGGCAGCTCTCATGTTCTTCACAGGAGAACTATACGAGATCTGCGGAACGGCGATGAGCGTTGTTACTGGCTGCTGGGCTCCTCCCAGCTCTCTGCCGACCTCTCGGCCTGCTGCTCGGAGCTCCTCGATCACAGGGGGTGGGATAACACGCTGCCGAATACCGTGCGCTGCGTTGTACTCCCGAACTGATGCCTCCATCCGGCGCTTTTCAGCGTCGATCCTATCCAATTGCTCCTTCAGAGCCTGACGCACCTTTTCCATCTCGGCCTGAGCCACGGCTGGATCGGCATGAAGATCCACGGGAGTGCTAAGCACGTCCGGTGGGTTGCTTGGGCCTGCTGGTGCCGTGGTTGCTGCCCTCGCGGCTCGGGTCGCTGAAGTAGAACTGTGGAAACTGGATGCTCCTGCCATCATAACCTCCGCACGGATGTGCGCAGTCGTGCCATCTGTTCCCACAGCATCCGGCCCTCCTGGCAACGGATCTGTGAGCTCAGAAAACACCCGTACCTCCCTGGGAAACACGTCAGGGAGTGTTGCGACAAAGACACGATGTCCGCCGAAAGGAATGATGATGCCGCGCGGCAGAGGTATTCCAGCCCCAAACCGCGAGGCGTTGTCGATGACGAAGTCCCACACTCCGCTCCTCATCACCAGGCCGGAGGCGAAGCGCACGCGCGATGCAGATGATGGTCCCGTCCGGATCAGAACTCCAGTCGACGCCTCGGCCTGCCCCACGGTGGGCGCCAACTGTCGTCGATATGTAACGGCAGATGCCATGGGGATGGCTAAAGAGGGGGACAAACTGAGGTGAATGCTGCTGGTACCGGAAATGAGATTGGGAACACACGGTGGGACACCACGATGTACCCAGGTTCGGAGCTCTCCGTAGAGATAACACCCCTAGTCCTGCCGAGCTAGCTATATGCAATAACTCTGACTACAATGAATGCTCCTTGAGCTGTTTAAGAGGAAGAAGAAGAGGGCCTCTGGTCACTACTCTCTCCTTGCTCTCTCTATGGTGGGTGAGATTTTAATAACTGCTCCGTCATTCCCCACGCAGGAGGGGTACCCGGGGCTCTTATAGGCCGAGCCCAGGATACAAAGGTAAATATACAAAGAGGAGGGCCCAGTTGTCTGCCTCAGGTAAGCTAGGGACCTCACATCGTGCTCTTCCGGATGACTCGGTGTAGACTTGCGGCTCACCATACCGCTACCCCGTAGGCCTCGGTAGTGAACAGTGGAGCTAAATACTTAGGCATGTCGGCCTGTCCGCGTGATCGGCGCTGGAGGAGACCGCACGCCTTTGACAGTCCCGATCTTCAGGGATTGCGCATTGAATGCTCTTGTACCAGGTGTCCGACCTGGGATTCTGATCGGGTGTTGCTCTGCTTACTTCGGCTGAATGCTCCTTGGTGAGGCCGATTGCGCCCTCTCTGGGGCAATCGGCCCCCACCTTGATCAGATCGGCCTACTTCTTGCTTGCTCTTGTTTAGCTCGGCCTTGATTAGATCGATGACCATCAGGTCGGTGATCTTTGCCTTGATGAATTGTTCCCTCTGGGTGACCCTACCCGGGGGTCATACCCCCGACAGGCGGAATAGCGGCGGGTCGCTCGAGCGAGACATGAGCGCCGACGCCTCGCGGGTGGCCTTCAGGTCCTTCTTGGCCGCCACCGTCGCCTCGCGGATGGCCTCCAGTTCCTTCGCCGCAGTATCCACCGCGTCCCTAGCTTTTTGGGCGGCGAGCCTCCTGCGCCGTTCGGTTGTCCACACGGAGCGGCGCTCGCAGTCGGCCTTCCACTCGCCGTCCGTCAATCCCTACGGCCTAGCTAGCGGCAATCTCTGCTTCCTCTGCTTGGGGGTGGTGGTGGTTCATCGGCGCGGCGGCGGGGGGGCACATATTGCGTCTTCTTCGGCGACATGGCGGGCGGATCTGGAGGAAAATGACGGGAGATGCGGCGGAGGAGGAAGGAAAAGGGAGGAAAGCGGCGGGAGATGCGGCCTCTCTCGCCGACACCACGGTCCCATGCGGTGTTTCGCTTCAATCGGCGCCCCCAAGAGCCCCCAGCGCGCTGGGTTCGGCTTGGAATCGTCAGATCCATTTTTGCCCAATCCGGCGCAAATTGGGCTCTTGGGGGCGCGGCTGGGCGAATTACATCCATCCGCCGCAAATATAGCGCTCCCCTTGGGACCTCTTGGGGGAGCGGCTGGAGATTCTCTTACTCTCTTTTTTCTTACACCTCAAAAAAAGTACTCTTTCTTTTCTTTGCCTCAAAAGTACTCTCTTGCTTATAAAAAAGGGTCAATCACTAGTTAGAGGGTACCCTCTGTGGAAGTCACTCGCGGGCGCTCCGAGTGCGCCAAGTGTCACGTTTTGGTGTGTTTTGGGGTTTTCCATTAGCCCTTCCGCGTTTAACACGTGACGCCTTTCGGACGCACAGCCACATCCAAAGGCACACGCGCAGCCACAGTCCGAGCCACAACCATAGTTTTCAGCCATAGTACCTGCCACAACCATAATTTTCAGCCACAGTCCGAGCCATAAACATAGTTTTCATCCATAGCCCCTGTCACGGCTACAATTTTCAGCCACGGTCTCTGTCACAGTCACAATTTTTAGCCACGGTCACAGATTTTCTGTCACAGCCACAGTCCATGCCACACTCGCGCGCGCAGCCACGGTATTTGCTTTGCGCGGGACGCAGTCAAAGCACGACACATGGCGATTCCAAAGCGCACGAAAGGTGACCTTCGCAAAAGGGAACCCGCTAATCAGTTGCTTTCTTAAAAAGGAAAAAAGGTTCTCGAGCCAAAACCATGACTCGATGGTCTTATTTTATTTACCACAAAAAGTCCCAACCCAAACCTGCCGGCTGTGTGTGTCTCGACTGGCGCCCAACACGTAGCTGCCCATCTCACGACCCCAATTTTTCCAAGTCAAGCCACACAAACTACTGGTTTCCACTCTGTTTACTTGACTCCATTTTAACTCTCATCTCATGCTAATATTTCCTTTCCCTTTTCTCTCTCCCCGCACAGTAGAGGAGGAGAAAGGTGCGCCTCTCCTTTCATGGCGGCTCCTTCCACCAGCAGTTGGCCGCCCGCTGTCTCTCTCTCTCAAAGACAGACGACGGACGGACACACGATCGCCATCCTCCTCCTCCTCCCTGTCGCCTTCCCTTCCCGCCTCCCTTCGCTTGCACGTCACTGAACCAAGCAAAGCAACCAGCAGTAGAATCCAAGCAAACATCCCCCTCCACCTCCTCCTCCTCATCTCTCCCTCTCTCGCACCCGGCAAGACTAGACCTTTTATTTTCTTCCGAACCCACCTAACCTCCCTCCCTCGCTCGCTCGCCACCAAACGCCCTCTCCTTGGCCGATCGGTTCTGCTCCCCCCCTCTCAATTCACCGTGCGCGCTTCCCGGAAATGGGCGGCGGCGTCGGCCCGGCGAGGCCTCCGTTCCTGGCTCTCATCGTCGCCGTCTTAGCCATGGTGGCCGCGCGGCCGGCGCGGGGGCGGTTCGTGGTGGAGAAGAGCAGCGTGAGGGTGCTGGCGCCGGAGCACATCCGGGGCCACCACGACGCCGCCATCGGCAACTTCGGCGTGCCCCACTACGGCGGCACGCTCACCGGCGTCGTGCTCTACCCGGACAGCAAGCACTCCACCGGCTGCTCCGAATTCCCCGCCAAGTTCAAGTCCAAGTCCGGCCGCCCCGTGATCCTCCTGCTCGACCGCGGAGGTAAACCATCAATTTCAAGCTCAGCGTTGATTCATTTCCATCCTTCGTGGCTTTGGCTCATTCTCACGAGGAAGACATTCTTGGCCGATGCTTGAATTGTTCGACGATTTATTTATGGGTGCTGACTTCTTAGTTCGTGTCACAGCTGTGCCGCTCTGCTATCCATGATGGGTTAAATCAATAAGCTAATCTGAATTAGGAAGCTACTGATGGATACATAGTGCTAACATAATAGTAGCCTCTTACGTACCCATGCTGATTAATTTAGTGCTAGTAGCTGTATTTTAAAGCTGTTGATGTTGATTGGTCTCCAATTTACACATCAGAGAGATTGTGATCAGACATTATTTAAACTGCGGTTGGGGAAGGGAGTTTACAAGTGGGCATAAAATTTTGACATGTTCCATTTAGTCAGCTGTGTTGTACTAGAAGGTAGTAGAATCGGACGACCATTCTTGGCTGAACGCCATATTGCCATGTAACTGGACAAAATTTTGATTTCAAACGAATTTGTTTAAAAAAACACCAAATTCAAATATAGATATGGGAAGTCGTGCTAATATTTTTCCAGATGGATTAGCCAGCTTCAATGGTTCCCCCTTTGTCTGCATCAACAGTTTCAGACAACTGCCTGACCTGACAGTTCTGAACCAAGACAGCGATATGATGAGAAGATTCAGACATGCATGCAGTACACACTATGACACTATACAGCCATAGCATTTGTTGGTAGCCATTTCATTTCATTTGATCCAGCCATCGCAACGCACCTGATCACAACGCTTCCACTACCAAGTCCAAATCAGTTGGTGTCGCAAGCAATTCCTTCAAGCCAAAGACAGCATCAGATCACCAATCTGTTCCATCATCCACCACCGTCCCTTGATTGATTAATTCCCAAGCAAAGATAGATAGAATTCCATACTTCCATTGCAAGAAACATCATAAAACTGAAGCTTGTACTACTATATTGATCTGTGGCAGAGTGCTACTTCGCGCTCAAGTCGTGGAACGCGCAGCAGGCGGGGGCGGCGGCGGTGCTGATCGCGGACACGGTGGACGAGCAGCTGCTGACCATGGACACGCCGGAGGCGTCGCCGGACACGCGGTACCTGGACAGGCTCAACGTCCCGTCGGCGCTGGTGAACCGGGCCTTCGGGGAGTCGCTGAAGCGGATGGCGGAGAAGGCGGACGCGGAGGGGGAGGTGGTGGTGAAGCTGGACTGGCGGGAGTCGATGCCGCACCCCGACGAGCGCGTCGAGTACGAGCTCTGGACCAACAGCAACGACGAGTGCGGCCCCCGGTGCGACGAGCAGGCGGCGTTCGTCCGGAGCTTCAGGGGCCACGCCCAGATCCTGGAGCGCGGCGGCTACGCGCGCTTCACCCCGCACTACATCACCTGGTACTGCCCGGACGCCTTCAAGCTCACCCGGCAGTGCCAGTCGCAGTGCATCAACCACGGCAGGTACTGCGCGCCGGACCCGGAGGAGGACTTCGGGGAGGGGTACGAGGGGCGGCAGGTGGTGGTGGAGAACCTCCGGCAGCTGTGCGTGCACCGGGTGGCCAACGACAGCGGCCGGCCCTGGGCGTGGTGGGACTTCGCCATGGACTACAAGCTCCGCTGCTCCATGAAGGAGAAGAAGTACACCAGGAAGTGCGCCGAGGAGGTGGTGGACTCGCTGGGGCTGTCGCTGGACAAGGTGCTCGAGTGCATGGGCGACCCCGACGCCGACGCCGACAACGCCGTCCTGTCCAAGGAGCAGGCGGACCAGGTTCGGTTCTCCCTCCGATCATCACCAACAGTCTCCATTTCCTCCAGAAGATCTCGACTTCCTAAGCTAGAAGAACTGGAATGTTGTCATTTTCAGATTGGGCGTGGATCGCGAGGGGACGTCACCATCCTGCCCACGCTGGTGATCAACGACGTCCAGTACAGAGGTTGGTCGGTTGCTGCGCCGTCGCTTTCTCCGGCGACAGGACACGGCGGAGCTAGCTCTGATTTGACGTGATGATCTGTGCTGTGCAGGGAAGCTGGAGAGGACGGCGGTGCTCAAGGCCGTGTGCGCCGGCTTCAAGGAGGGGACGGAGCCGCAGGTCTGCCTCAGCCATGGTGAGTGCCATACCAACAAGGCCTTCAGTTCCATTCCCCTGCTGACGGTTTCTTCTGAACTTCTAACGAGCTCTTTGTGATGATGGTGGCCGTGCAGACCTGGAGACGAACGAGTGCCTGCACCGGAACGGCGGGTGCTGGCGCGACGAGGCGACCAACGTGACGGCGTGCAGGGACACGTACCGGGGCAGGGTGTGCGAGTGCCCCGTGGTGAACGGCGTCCGCTACGACGGCGACGGCTACACCCGCTGCAAAGGTACACTTCTCTCCAAGCTTTGGTGCTACTGGAGGTGGTTCATGGCGTGCTCATGTCTGACCCCCTGTTTGTTCGCCGCAGCTGTTGGTCCGGGCAGGTGCGCGCTGAACCACGGCGGGTGCTGGTCGGAGACCAAGGAGGGGCGCACCTTCTCCGCCTGCTCGGTACAACTTACCCCCCCTTCCCTTCTATCCTTCAGAGTTGCACTTACTACTCAACCTCTGAAGCCTGAACCTCCTCCATCGTCTACCTATGACCTATCCATGATCTTGGTGGTGCCAGGACGCCGCGCTGAGCGGATGCCGGTGCCCATCGGGGTTCCAAGGCGACGGACACAGATGCCAAGACCTGGACGAGTGCAGGGAGAAGCTGGCGTGCACCTGCCCGGACTGCCACTGCAAGAACACATGGGGCAGCTACGAGTGCCGCTGCAGGGGCAACCAGGTCTACATCCGAGGGGAGGACGCCTGCGTGGCTAGCGGCATGTCGAGGTTCGGCTGGCTCATCGCCGCCCTGGCCGTGTCATGCGTCGCCGGCCTAGGGGTCGCCGGCTTCATCTTCTACAAGTACAGGCTCAGGGTAATGTTCCTCACCATCTCCTCAAAAAGCTCTAACAATGACCTGTAGCACAACAAAAACTGACTGTTCGTGTTTCACTGTCGTCAGTCGTACATGGACTCGGAGATCATGGCCATCATGTCCCAGTACATGCCGCTCGACAGCCAGAACAACGAGCACCAGCCGCTTCGGCAACATGCTCCAGATGCCTAAAACAAGGTGCTCAAATCATTCACCCAAAGGTCTAGTCCTTACCTAAGCAACACATGGATTATACTTCCCTGAAGATGACTAAGACTTTTGCATGTTATCAACAGGCAGTAGATGGAAATGGATTTGGAGATGGGAACTAGCAGAGAACCATACTCTTGGTTTCAACCAATACCCCGCAGATGCTTCTCAATGATTTTTTTTTTGTACTTCCCTTTTCTATAGAAAGAAAGAAGAGAACCATGGTTTGTACAAAGCAAGCCCGGGGGTGAGCTGTAGATGATTAGCTAGGTAGGCATTTCTGCTCCCCTCGTGGATCACAACACATTAGACAGATTTACTATGATGAAGCAAAGATATATGCAGAGTGTGATGTACAATGGATACCCAATACCAGCACCACTGTTTTTGAATGATTATAGGGAAACACCAGGGGATTTGTTGTGACATGTATCAAAACTATTATAAGTGCTTCAGCTTACAGAAACCAATGCTACACACGCAGTTGATAACATACTAGTTTTCTAGTATGCTGTAACGAGTAACTAAAATTTATATAGCTGCACCAGTGAACATGCCCATACTTTGCCCTACAATCCATTCGTTGGACAGTGGAGCGTGATCAGGTTATGCATTTGTGCCCTACAATCCTACAATCCATCAGCAGATCCACGATGTGATTCTGGTGATCCTACTTGTGCCCTGAAAAGAGCTCACTCCCTTAACAAAGAAATTTTTATTTCTAAATATGTGATCCATGGTACAGGAGGAAACGGATCACCCCATAATAATTCAAGCAACCATTATCTCATTAGCACATTAAAAAGGTAAGGGAGTTTTGGGGTTGTCATAAACAAATGTTGAATGCACTTCTAGAACCAAAATGATGAGAGAGAAATCTCCCAAAAGAAATATCCACTTTCCCAGTGACTTTATTTGTCTAACTACCATCCCAGTGGAAGGAAGACATGCTGCATGGATTCAATATAACATCACACCTTCTCTCGGAACAAGGAAAATCCACTAAATCTTCTCAGGGCCTAAATGAGATCTTACAACAGTGTATCAGGAGGCTTTTACTTGTACTGTTCTGAAACTTCACGAACAAACTTGTCCATGAATTGGCACTTCTTGTCAAAACCCCAGCCAGGATTATTCTGCAAAACACAAGGCGGCACAGCAGAATAGTAGCTAAGTAGCAAGTAGGAAGCAAATTTTGTCTAAGCAAACAAAAAACACGAGTACTCAAATGCATTATGTATCAACACATAAACTATCCTTTCAAGGTTCTATCTAGAATAGCACACTAAGCTGTGAAATGCAAATGGATCGTGCCTTTTTCCTTTACAAAATATAGAGAAAAAATGGTATTGCATATTTTGACTTTATGATGTATATCTGATGCTTACTCTGTCAGCTGATTACAACAAGATGACTTTAAGTGCATGTGTTAGGCCAATTTTTTAGTTAGATAGTGTCAGTCATTTGTTATCTTTGAAAAAGAAGGGTAAGCAACTATCAAATATATCTATCTGGGATACCCATAGACATACAGCTCGGTAGGGTCTGTTCTACAACCATAGCTTAACAAAACCAGACCATATATGAGACTTGAAGGTGAAATCGAGAAACGTATTACACAAAAATTAAGATCGCGATAGTAGAATCATGTTTGGTATGCCAACAGAAAACTATATTTTTGGAAACAAGCTAACTATTTATGGTTATGTCAAACCCGTCAAGTTTGATAAGAGTCATGTTGCTTCCATGACAACAAAATATTCAGAAGCTCAATTAATCAAATGGCTAAACTGAATCATAAATATTATGCTGTGTAGAGCATCAATTGTAATAATAAGGCAAACCTTAAGAGAGAGTAAAGTTTTATCAGTAAACCGCTTTACTGAATTGGGTATGGTTTCTGGAAGAGTGTTGGCAACCCTTTCCAGCTCCCCTTCTTGCTGTTTTGCAGTTACGACATCGGGCCCACTGTACATATCGATCAGCAATTTCATCTCGGGTGCCCTTTTCATGACATCTTCCACAGCTTCCTAAGGATGACACAATAGATTATAGTGGGTCAGTTGAAAAACACAAAAAAGAACTTATCTAGCAGCAAAGTAAATGCAAGTACCCAAGTGTGAACTTCTGATGTATACATGTAATTTGAAATTAGGGTACACTGAAAGCTGAACTGTAAAATCAGATATTTCTACAAGTTTGGTAGGTAGCTGCAAAGTATAGCTGTTTTACCATATTATGATGAAACTATCAAGACGTTCATGCCTTTCTCAAAAGATAATCTACAAAACTTTAATCCAACATATTGGGCAAAACTGCCTTTATTTGGAACAAGAAACCCATCTGATACTTTAGCAGTTTAACCTCACCAGTCAGCTCGAACAAGAAAACTGACCTACAAACTACTGGAAAAGACTATAATGCCTTGAAAAGTTAAATATTCTGGGTAAACCTCATACTGACTCCAGATCATTTACAAAAATATGCATATCAGCTTATAACCCTAGAATATTATCAAAGTTGATCTGAGATTTAAAAGCAAATCTACTACGTAATATCTTTTCAACCACAATCTAGGTAGTTCTATATGAAGTAGGGGAAGTTCGGTTACAAACATACTGGTAGGATATAAATTGCAAAGTGAAGCCATACTGGTCCATAATTTATTTATGAAGTCAAAAGCAGGCTACCAATTTCTTCTTACATCATCCAGTTATAGATAAGGACCCATTATGCAAGCTATAACAACAAAGCAAGGTAAAAATACCTAGCCTGGCAGACTTACTCGAGCACATTCAAATGTATTTGGTTACTCATTGCAGCAAATACAAGTACATCACACAGAAAATATCTACTTGCATTAACATTTCCATGGTGAAACAAGATATGGCATTAGGTCAGTTAAACAAATCACCTCCCATTCTTCCTGGTTCTGGATGCCTTCATAAGCAACTACAAATGGCTTTATTTTCTGCAACACCTCCTCCAATGACATCGGTGGCTTCTCCTCAATATCGGGATTGCCAAAGCTCAAATTGTACTCTGGCTCAAACTCAATCTGCACACACAAACATTCAAAGATAAGAACCCATCAGGAATCCAACAAGCACAACCCGATATGATAATTTTGATAACTCTGATGCAGTGCAGAGCGCACCATGCTATTGGTGTCAATAGCTTCAATGCGTGCGTCGTCTTCCAGGTGCGGCAGTGCCTCATTAGCTGCCTCATCGAACGCCTCGTCCCAAATCTTCATTTTATCCGGCCCAAGCCGCTGCTCGAGTTTCTCGCCATCGGCGTTGTCCCCCAAGAAGACCTTTTCCTGCTCGTTCACAGCGGCAGGACGGCCGGGACCATCACGGCCACGTCCACGGCTCCCGCGGCCCCCTCTGCCGCGTCCACCACCAGTATCGCCACGGCCAAGGAGCTCCAAAGCTCGCTTCACGGCCTCCTGTTGAGCCAATTTCGGCTGCCCGCTTGGAGCCGAGGGGGCCTGGGCTTGGGCTTTCTTTTCCTCGCGACGTCGAATGAAGCGGTTCTCCTGGGGAGCCCTGTCCACCGGTTGCTGCTCACGCGGCACGCCGCGGCCGGCGCCGGAGGTAGGGGTCGAACGCGGCGGCTCGGAGGAGGAGGGGGAGGCGACGGTGGCTGGCGGCTCCGGATCGGAGCGGGGAGGGACGGAGTCGAAGCGCTTTGCGAAGGTCGGTTGCTTGGGGGCATCCTCGTCGAATGGCGGCGGGGGCGGGGGCGGCAGCGGGGATCCACGGCCGCGGCCAGCGCCAGAGAAGGACGGGACGGCGGAGGAGGGCGGGATCAGGGGTTCTCCGCGGCCACGGCCAGCAGAAGATGACGCGGCGAAGAGATCTGCGCCGTTGTCGTCGTCGGTGATGGGGCTACCGGGAGCGCGCGGCGGCGCGGAGGCGGAGGGCGGAAGGCCGCGCCCGCGCCCGCGTCCGGCGCCGCCGCTGCCGCTGCCGCCGATTCCGGAGAAGGAAGAGAACGCGGCGGCGTAGGAGGATGGGAGGTGCGCGTGCCGCCGGGCGGCGGCGGCGATGCCTCGCATGGTGGCGGAGGGGATGGGTTTAGCGCGCGATACAGGCTAGGGTTGGGCTCGCGAGGTGTTCGACGAAATGGTAGTGGGGAGCGGGGCCTGGAACGAATTTTACATCGGGCGTAAATCTTGGCCGTTAGATCTCTTCTTTTCTTTCAAAAAGAAAGATCTCTTCTTTTTTTGCGAGTGAGAAAAATATAACACTGCATTTGGATGTTAGTATTGGGAAATGGAAATTGTATTGGCATTCGAATGAATGCAACCGTTTGATCGATGGAGATATTGGTTTTTGAAGTCCTTCGCGAAAGCGAAACAACAATCATGCCTACCTGTGTGATCCAGCGTTTAATACCAAGTTCTTTCGTTCTGTATTGTGATAAAATCATCTTCTTTCTTCATTCTTATCGCTTCGTTTTCCTCCACGAAGAAAATTTTGCTATCAAACTAAAAGAGCGGTGACCTGAGCTCGACAACAGCGACGCTGGTTAGTCTTCCCAATTTTCGTCTGCCCTCCCGCCTTCTCCTCCTATCTCATTTTTATGTGAGACTAATGATATATAATCATTTCAATATAGTACAAAAATTTATTTCATACACATAAGTACAACATTGCATAACGGTCAAAGTTTTCATACTCTAAGGGCTTGTTTGATTCATAGGAATTCCATAGGATTTTCGCCCATAGGATTTTTTTTCTATCTTACTCATTTGATTCATAGGAATTGTTCCTATAGGAATTTTTGTACTACTTCCTATAGATAGGAATCCTAACATTCACTCCAACCTATTTCTACAATTCCTTTGATGGAATCAAACAAACTTTGGTGCAAGCAAAATCCTATAGGATTGGAGTGGGCATATGTCATTGCAATCCTATGAATTTCCTATTCCTATGATTTTCCTATCGTATGAATCAAACAAGCCATAAAATGTCATGTGTTTACAACCAAGCACGGTTTGGCACTGATTTCAGAAACTAAATACATATCGGAATAGATACATAGCACCGCCACATTGGGGTGTTATGGCGCGGCAGTTTGGCAGGAAAATATTTGCATGCAAAAATCTTTACCACATGCTAACTTCATCACATTAAATAAGAATTTAATATATATACAATTTTCAATAAAAACCACATCTTGTTGTCCAACACACACGACAAGAAGACTGCAATTCATAACCATAGATGATCTGCAGTTTCACACTCGCACAAAAAAATTGTATGAGCTTGGACTTTTTTCTTAAGAGGTTCTCAATTAAATTAAATTAGGAGGCAATGATATTTAGCTTGGTGCACATCTAAACCTCTAAAGCCCTGAACCTTGTACTAGGAGGAGGGCACATCCTATAAATTGATTGGCAATTAGGAACGAACGGTCACTCTGAAGGATGGCAAGCATGACCAGTTTACATGGCAACTCATTTTACGCGTAAAGAGAAGGAGATGGCAATTCTAGCTAATGCGCTTGTGGCAATTGAAAACGAAAAAATATAGTGAATTACCATGCATACGTGTTGCAGTTCCCATCGCGCGGCATACCAATTGCCATAAAAAAAACATCCAGGCTTGCCATCCTCCCGAGCGACTGTTCGTTTTATATGATTACCATATAAATTCATGGTCGCCAGCATGTCAACTACTATATATACACACAACTCATAAATCCATTGCATGCATACATAATTTAGAAGTAATGTAAGAGCAAAGTTATACCCCCATGAGTTTTGGATATTGTTGAACAAAACAGTAGAGGAACTAACAAGCTTTCTAGTGTAAAACAGATGGTTAGGTTCCTGAAGTTATAGGTTGGTGATAAAGCTTCAACGAAGATTTACATATTTACTGAAGCATATCCTCTGGAGTGAAGCTCATCACGGATGACGACCCCTAAAAAGATAAGGAATCCTGAAGCTCGTCTCATCGAAGGAGATGACCAAGATGGCGCAAGACTTAGTAGTTTTTGCGTAGTTCTTTTTCTCTTCTTTGAGTCGTAGGAAAAACCGTACTATCAAGAGGGGTTTAGTAAATGTACTCCGAAGGTTTTGGTGAAAAGACTCAGATCGAATCCAAACCAGTGAGTAGCCAGAGTTGAGAAATCTCATGTGCACTAGGTAATGCTTCACCAGCGAAGACTTAGTTCTTTTGGCTCCTGAAGCAGAACCAAGTCCGTGAGTCATCTTTACTTGGACCGCAAGTAAAGTTGCGCTTTGATTGGAAATATGACCGTTGCGGACAGGTGTCAAGCTGTCACATCGGGTCACTTCAGTCATTTCGCACCTAGGGATTGCCACCTATAAATACGCCACCCCCGCCCTCATTGGCCGGCGGCTGCTCCAAGAATATTTCCTTACAGTGAAGAGAAAGAGCAAACCCCACCGAAGCAAACCGAAAAACCCATCCACCGAAGCATAAGTCCTATTGATCTGAGTTGATTCATTATGACTTAGGAAGAAGTTTGCTAGCCTTTTTATCTTGGAGAACTGCAATTCTCCTAGACGGTTAGAGAGTTGTTCTTCAGAGAGCGAAGAGTTGTTGTCGCCTCGAAGTCCAGTTTGTCAAAGGTTTCGGTGATTTCCTCAATAATCAACCACGAGTGAAGAACTGACCAAGCTCAAGGAGATTGGTGCAGTGGAGATACGGACGGAGAGAGGTTAGCTCCTGTGTTCAATCACAAGTCCCTCCAACCAGACGTAGCACTTTGCAGAGTGTGAACTGGTCGAACAAACATCGCCGAGTCAAGAGTTCGTTTCACTTTCCGCACTTACATTCAGTTTATCAATTGCTTCAGTGATTTGCTTCAATGCAATTGATTCGATGCTTTTGATTCGCTATGTTATGCTTCAATCCTGTTCTGCTTCAATGTTTACCTTTCTGTTTCAACTCTTCTGCTGCTCAGTTATGCTTCACTTCATAGTTTCATGCGAAAATTTGAAGTGATCATTCACCCCCTCCCCCTCTGATCACATACTTGGACTTACAATTGGTATCAGAGCTAGTCACTCTTTATTTGGATTAACCTCCTAGAGTGTTTTGCAAGTATGTCTTTCGCAGCCATTCGCTCCGGCGAACCCATACCCGTGTTCAATGGAAAGGAGTATTCATACTGGAAGGACAAGATGAAGAGAAATATTATGGCTATCAACTCAACTTCCTGGCAAGTTGTCTTGTATGGAGTTACAGTTGCAGACGAGAACGCCATCACTCCTGAAGAAGCGAAGCTGATCGATCTTGATTCTGAAGTCTGGGTCTTCATCACCAATCATCTGACACCAGAGAAGTATCATGAAGTGAAGAATATTCCTTCGGCCAAAGGTGTCTGGGACTATCTTGAGAAGATTGGTGAAGGTGTTTCTACCCAGAAGGATGCCAGAATTGACACTCTTCGAATCAAATTCTATCGATTCAAGAGAAATGAGTGTGAAAAAGTCAGCTCCATTTACAGCAGACTCACTGCTCTTGCAAATGAGTTGATCTAACTTGGTGCTGATGACATTACTCCTCACTCTATTGTTAGAACTCTGCTTCGCTCATTGGATGATTCGTTTGATCACATTGTGTTGATGATCAAGGAAAGGACTGATTTCAGACGTCTTGTCGCCGCTGATATTCTTGAGAGACTCAATACCTTTGAGATGGAAGAAGAATAGAAACGTGACATAAATGGTTCTTGAAGGAGATCTCATGCCTTGAAAGCAAAAGCTCCGCGTCATTCTTCACCCGAAGTCAGTTCTGCTTCAGGTGTCGAATCTGATGATCCGGCAAGCATTGGAAAAGATTTAGCACTGATCATGAGACGCTTCAATTGCTTTCAGAGAAAAGGTTTTTCTTCACCCAAGAAGAGTTATCCTTCAAGAAGCTCAAGTCATTCTTCTCACCGTTCATCCTCAAGAAGCTCTCCATCAAAGGACAATTATTGCTATAAGTGCAAGAAACCAGGTCACTACATTGCTGATTGCCCTATGTGGGAAGCTGAGAACAAATCAAAGCATTCGCTCAGAGACTCTTCATCGAAGTCTCACAGATCCTCCAGAAGTCATGAGTCAAAAAGACATGATCAAGTTCAAGAAGAGAAAAGAAGAAAGATTCTGATGATGATAAGAGGAAGAAGTATCATAACAAGCGTGAGGGTTCTTCATCGAAGACTCACTCGCCTCGTCGAAGCAGCTCTCACCGTGACAAGGCCTATCTGGGAAAGGAGATGAACTCTGAAGACGAAGCCTCTGGTTCCGAAGCTGAACAAGACTCAAGGTCTGGGTCTGGGTCCGAATCAGATGGTATTGCTGGTTTAGCTTTCGCTTCAGCAGATGCTTCAACAAATGCTTCGAGCTCATTCTTCACCAACAACAGCAGTGAAGATGAAACTCCTGCATATTGCTTCATGGCCAAGGCTAAGGTATCTTCATCCAAATCAAACTATGATACTTCTGATTGTTCCTCATATGAAAGTGATTCAAAGATAAGCTATGCTAAACTTGCTAAGATTGCTTCAATTCAACAAGATGAACTTGATTCACTAAGCAAAACAATTAAGAAATCAGAAACTCTGTTGATCGATGAGATTAAGAGAGGTCAAACTTTAACTAATGAGCATGCTGCTCTGAAAGAGAAGTTTGAAGAATTATCCTCTCGGCATGATCTTCTTTCAGTTGATTATGAGAAGCTCACCTATGAATTTCTTCAGAGGAAAATGGCTCTCGAAAAACTGAAAGAGGCTCATGAAGAATTGGAAAATGTCAATCTCTCTCTCATGGCTCAACAAGGTTCTGAAGCAAGTCATAAAACTGAATTACCTTGTTTGGATTGCTTGGAACGAAGCAAAACTGATTCCAAAGGGAAAGCTCCTATTGTTATTGATGATACTAATGCCTCTGATGAGGAAAATCCTGCTGTTACCGAGGAACTCCTCAGGTTGAAAAACTTATTTGGAACAGGCATGTTCAAAAGTGTGCAAGGACACCAATATCTCTGTGATATCCTGAGGAAGGCTCTCCTTCACAGGAATCCCAGGAATGAAGGTGTTGGTTTCGAGAGAAAGATAAACCCTGATGGCACCTATTGGGAGCCTGAGCAGTATCCTAAGACCGTTTGGGTTCTAGCGAAGGAGAAACCCATTAATATTGCTAACCTTTCAGGTTTCGACTGCAAAAATGAACAAAGCCATTGTGGATGAATCACTTGATTCAGACTACAAACTCATGAAAGATGAACAGGGAAAAGTTACAGCTGAGTATGTAGGTACTCCACCAAAGAATGGCTTCTATAAGAGGCAGATATGGGTGCAAAAAGCACTTGTGGAAAAACTGCCTGCTAATCATACCATGCAGGGAAAGTCTTCGGTACCACCGAATCATTTCTACTCTCTTGAGACACGAAATGATTCACTGGTGCCCGAATCAAATGTTCCGCAGAAGCAATACTATCGTACTGGTCGCCATACGTATCGTCCTCATAATAATCATACTAAGATTGCATATGCTCACTCTTATGCTAACCATTCGCAGAGGACTTACATTTATGGTGTGCTTGATGGTACACCGAAGCAATACACTCCTGTTCAACTTTAATATTGCTTCAACCAGTGCTTCAACATCTTCTCAGTCACCTACTCATTTGTGGGTGGTTAAGAAGAACTAATTCTTCTGCAGGGCTATGTCTCCGGTGGATCCGAATGGGTCATGGATAGTGGTTGTACAAATCATATGACCGGAGACAAGGAGTTATTCACCGAAGAAAAACTATCTCAATCTTCTCAGAAGTACATTACCTTCGGTGATAACAATAAGGGTAAAGTGTTAGGCTTGGGTAAGGTTGCCATATCGAAAGATAAGCACATTGACAAGGTTATGCTAGTCCAATCTCTTGGATATAATCTTATGTCTATTTCAAAGTTATGCGATATGGGTATGCTTGTTCTATTTTCTGCTTCGCGTTGTGTTGTCTTTTCACAGGATGACTATACGTTTGTCTTCGAGGGTTAATGAAAGGGAGATTTATACATTGTTGATTTTTCTTCGGGCCCTGTTGTATCCACATGCTTAATGGCAAAAGCTTCATCTGGTTGGTTATGGCATCGAAGACTTGGTCATGCAGGGATGAGAAATCTTCATAATTTAGTGAAGAAGAATCATGTTATTGGTCTTAGCGAAGTAAAATTCGATAAGGATCGTCTCTGCAGTGCTTGTGAAGCTGGTAAAATCATGTTATTGGTCTTGTTGAATATGTCACCCGTAAGACGGGGAGTTGTGAAGTAGATACAGTCTGGTCTCAGCTCAGGGAATTTATCCACGGACAAGAGACCCGGGCTATTCTATCCGAGGAACGCGGCGTGCCCCCTTAGAGCCGTCTCCGGGCTTATTCCTACCATTTGGCAGTAATTGAGATCCAACCTGTGTACATCGACATTGATGTGGTGCTCATGATACCCTTCGAGGATGACACGAATCTGCGGAAGATGTCCCCATGGAGTTCAAACTAGGTATTGTGACGCCCCCAAAATCAGACCGTGTACAGTAATCATACACACAGGGTACACGACTGAGATTAGGGTGCCACGATGATAATATCACAGCACAACACTAAACACTAAAGGATAAACAAATATATTACAATAGAGGGGGTCACGCGGACCCGAATATATAAGTCATACAAACCATAATATCTGAATACAGACATAGTTAGTCAAGTTTTGCCTTAAGAAGGCTAGCACAAATCACATCAGAGATACATAACGAAAAGGCGAGGCCTCCTGCCTGGGATCCACAGTACTACTCCTTGTCAACGGGGAACTCGACATCGTAGTAGGCGCCTCCGGGGTACTCCTGCTCCTGGGCTCCAACGTCGGCTGCAACGGCCGATCAGGAAAAACAGTAAAGGAAATAAAGCAGGTGAGTATCTAGTATACCCGCGAGTCTTACGTCCGCTACTAAGCATTATGCATTGTATCAACGGAAAGAAGAGGCTGTATATAGTGGACTGAAAGACAGAAATACAAAGCAAGGGTAAGAAGCTAGGCCTAACGAAGACTAGCATCTTCCGACGATGTCTTGCAGCATGAGGTAAGAATCAACCAACAGTTTATATAACAGAAATGAAAGTAACAATGCAGCAGAAGTTGCTGCAGCATTGTATAATAATAAGTTGTAATCATAATTAACTATGCCTCCGAATTCACCTCCTCGACATCCCCGCGAGGAAGGGAAACCCGGAACCATACAGTTTAATAATAGTTTCTAGTGGTAGGATCCAGCTTCAGCATAAAGCGTCCTGTTACCGTGGACACGGCTATCGATAGATCAATCTTCCCTGCAGGGGTGCACTTGTGTTACGCTACACGCACGAATCTCCAGGGTGGCGGGAACCTTGTTAGGGAACGCTCCACCGAGGCTATCCGACACTTCATAGCCCATCTTTCAAACTCAACAGAGAGGTCATCCGCCGGTCTAAATCCTAAGTACGCCGGGCCTTGGACCCCAACCCAAACGTACTCCTGCACGGTGCGTGGCTGGCTGGTGAAGTTAAGTCAAAGCAAATACAAATCACACGCCGCGGCAAATAAGACAACACCACTTCCCGGCAATCAGCCCGCGGTACTGCTGACGTCTGAAGAGTCCTCGGACGACACTAAGAAGCAGAGGAGCCCATAACTCGTAGTTCCCACGGGTAGGTAGTGCGTACATGGCATATAGCCAACTCAAGACATTCACTGAACCATTTAGCATTTTAATTAACCTGCGAGACAACCGTTATCGTTGCCTCGACTTAACCGACCCGCGGTCAACGACAGCAGCCAGGACCACCAGTACATCGGTGCCTGCCCCGTCGTCCCACCAAGTCACTGCGGTTACCAACAAGGTGAACCGTCTCCTTACCTTGTCTCGCGTGTGCTCCCGAAGGAGCTCGTCTTTCGGGGTTTGGTAACTCTCGCGGCCAACGATCAGGGGCCAAGCACACCGGTACACTGGTCGTGCCCTCCCTGTCGTCCCGTCGCAATACCTCTCGCGGGCACCGTTGGGTCGCCCGACTTCTTACCTTTAGGACAATCGTTGTCAAGACCCTATGGCGGTAAGACAAAGTCAGCCTCGAGTGGAGTACAAAGATTACTCCTTGATAGCTCACACTTGAGGTGACTAGGCATAACCCAGATAGGGGCCTTAGACGGTGTCTGCATTGTACCGTACCTGTGCCGTTATAATCTTTGTATCCGCGTTCACTCCCCTGAGTGATCACGGCCCTTTATCTAATCCTATCTAACAATGCGCAGGGCTCACTGCTGAATAATGCATAATAATAATAGGCAACATAGGATAAAAGGGGGGGCACATCAAGGGGCGACAAAATCAGGCTATGCAATTGAATAGGATTGTAATCGTAGCAGCAGCAGTAACAATGCCTAGTGCAAGAAATGTACGGAAAGATAGGCGGTATCTGGGGAAGAGAATGGCTCTGCTTGCCTGCAAGCTCGACGGTAGTAGTAGGGTCGTCGACGACGTAGTCGTACTCAGCAGCAGTGTAGTCGACGGCAGCAGCGGGGTCTACCGAAGATTAAGGGGGGGGGAAGCAGTAAATACACAGCAATGATATACAAACATATGCATGACATGATAGATGAAATGTTATCGGTGTTCTAACGTAGTGCAATGCAATATGCTCGGAGCGGAAATTCATCTGAGGATGAACTACCGGCTCCGGGTGATTACCGGACAGGGTGTCCGGAGGGGGAAAGATCAAGCCGGAGGTGTCGTGGTTACCGGAACAACATAAGTGGGGTGTATCCGTGCTAGTTGAACCATTCCGGACAGCTTTCGTGTTCGAAATAAATTCATCCGGGCACTCTAACAGTACCGGACAATTTATCGGACAGACGGTCCGGAGGGGGAATGTTCGATGTTTGTGGTGTTAGAGGGGTGTGGTAGACATACGGATAGCGTATTCGTATTCGTTATATTTTTCTGATCAATTTTTATGTATAAAGTTTTTGAATCCGAGTTACGGTTTAAAAGTTATTGAATTTCTAAGTTTAAATCAATTTAAATGATTTTCTGGATTTTCTTTTATTATTTATTTAAACATTATCCACAACATTATCCAGAACAGTGCTGACATGTGGGACCCACATGTCAGCCTCTGTTATTTATAAAACACTTAATTAAATTAGAAAATACCACTGGACCCACATGTCAGTGACTCAATTTTAATTATCTGATTAATCTAAATCATTTAGTTTAATTATTCCAGGGGGACCCACCTGTCAGTGACTAGGGTTGTCCAGTCAGCATAGTTGACTGGTCAACCCAGTCAACTGGTCCACGGGGACCCACTGGCAGCGACCCAGGGGGTTGCCCCAGGGGTGCCACGTCAGGGGGCACCGGCGGCTAGCCGCCGGCGTGCCCAGCACGGCGGAGGGCACGGAAGGGCGACGGAATTGGGTTAGGGGGCACCGTTCGCCTCGGGGCTTGGTGCATTCGAACCGGAAGACGACGGCGGGTGCACTGGTGGTGGTGGTGTGGTCGGGGGGTCACCGGAATGACGCCGACGACGACGAAGGCGGGGACCCGTACGGTGGCGACGTCGAGGACGGCGAATCCGCGCACGGGGTGAGGCGTGGCTATGCGCGTTCGGTAGCTGGCGTCTAGGGGAATGAAATGACGCGAGTAGGGCGTCAAATGCAAGCTCTACGCCGCGGTTGGGCGCTCGCCGGCGGCGAGGTTGCTCTGCCCTAATGGCGCGCACGGCTATGGGACCCGGGAACCTCAACGGCGACATGGGGATGGTGAAGGAGCTCACCAGAAACGTAACGGTGCAGAGAGCGGCCTCGGTGGCGTCGGGGTGGCGCCGGATTTCCTCCGCGACGCCGCGGCGGCCGGAGTTGGGGGAGATGACCGTGTGCTCGCCGTAACGGCTCCGAGCTCGATTCCTTGCGCTCGGTGACGAAGGCGACGGCGAGACACACGCTGGATAAGGTGGTGAGGCGGCTCGAGGTCAGCGGCCGCGGTGGTGCGCGGTCATGGCGACGGCGGGCTCGGGGGGATTTTCCCAGACGATGGCGAGAGGAGGAGGAGAGGAATGGGGTGGGGGAGTTGTCCAGGGTGTCGGCCGGGGTGGTCTTAGCGTGTCCATGGCGGGAGGGAGCAGGTGAGGGAGGGGAGGGCTCCAGGGGCGCCCGTGGCCACGGCGGCGCCACGGCGTCGAGCAGGTGGCCGACAGGACGGGGGCAGGTGGGAGGTGGAAGACGGGCCGGGGTGGGCTGGGCCAAGGTGGGCCTCGCACTGGGCGGGGTTTAGTCTTTGTTTCATTTGTTTTCTTTTCTGTTTGCTCACATTCTTTTCTGTAATTGATTTATTAGCTCTAGCATTTTTGTAAAATATTATTGGTGATTGTAAATTAGGTTTATATATTACTGAGGTGCCACAAAAAGTTTTGCAGCAAAATAAATCCATTAGGTATTTCTTTTAAATATTAAATGCCCAAAGTAGGGGTTCTAGCCTACTGTTTGAATTGTTTGGAATTTTCTGCAACTCCAAAAATTACCAAAGTTGTTCCAACATGATTATAATGATTTTAGGCAATTTACAAAATAGTTTCATGATTTTTGGAACAACTTTATTTGAGCACTTTTGTTTTAATTTTTATTTAAAGTAGTTCCAACTAGGGTTTGATTTCATGATGAGCTAGATGCATTGGGCTTTGGGGATTTGATCCCCAACCAGCATGGTTTGAAAAGAGCAGAAGCAAAGTTTGATTAAGGACAGGGGATAACAGTGATTAACAAACAGTGATAGTCAACAGTGATGATAATTACTGTTACAGGCATCTGAGGGTGTTACAGGTATCTCGTGACAACGCTAAAAAAGTAGTCGTCTTTGTCGGCGAGGATGGTTTTCTTCTTCCACCTGTCGAGGTCCCAAGACTTGAGCCTCCCATTCATGGACAACACGTAGAAGCTGCGCTGGTGGTAGACGCAATCGGCGAAGCTATCAGCGGTTCTCAACTTCATCGAAAGCCGGCGTCGTCTGAGGTCGTCGCTGCCGGAGTATCTTCAAAAGTTGGTCGTGTTTTTGGGCTGTCTGTTTTTCAAGATGGTCTCGTTGCTCTACACCTCCCCATGTAATGTTTGATTGTACTCTCATATCTAGACTACACTTTTGCTTTTAGTTGAACTTTTTAGCTGGTAGCTTTGTCTTAGTGGGTGTCAATAAGTCAGAATCTGAGATGGGGGATGCTTCCCTGGAGGTGGAATCCTCTATGCCCCCATACTCAAGATTGAGGGTGGTAGTTTAAATAGTTGGTTCCGTTTTTATTTTGCTGCCTGTAATAACAAGACATATGATTTCTTTATATGAAATCGGAAGGGTAGCCTTCTTTTGTTCAAAAAAATGATTTATCTCCTACCCTGGCGAAGGAGAGACGCTTGCCGTCCAAGTGGACGGCCATGGCGATGGCGGCGCGGCCGGCGGACGAAGGACCGGACAGGACCACTTTGTCGTAGAAATCCGCAGTCGGGTACTGCACGTCGTAAACATTGCCGTCATCGCCACCGTACCAGTTAGTAAAACGATAGCTCTCGAGGGTCGTCTTCCCTTCGCCACCGCCGTCGGCGTAGACCCCCTTGATGCACGACGAGAAGACGGTGAGCGGCGGGAGCGGGAGCAGCGTCGAGGCGAAGGGGTCGTAGAGGACGAGGTCCGAGAGATCGTTTGCCATGATCAACCAGCCGTGCGAGGCGCCGCAGCAGGCCACTGCATGGCCCTGGGGAAAACTGACATTGAACGTTTTCTCGGTGCCCAGGAGGTTGCGGAAGATGGGAGAAGCGGTGGCGGCGTCCTCTCGGGGAAGAGGCCCCATCGGCAAGGACACGAGGCACGGCGTGTGGCGAGTACGCGGGGCGTCGGCGGAGGCCGTGGAGGCAGAGCGCCATGATAGGCAGACAACGCGGAAGATGAGGGCCTCGGGGAGCTCGAGGAGACGCAGGACGCTGAAGAGGAGATCGATGGGGAGGTCCGACCAGCCGGGAATTGCACAGGTTACTCCTGCCATTGTGGACGGATCAACGCGTTCGTCTTGCGTGTTTGGTTGCCTATGTGACTTTAGGTTGCATCATACGAGAGAACCTGGGTGACGCTAGCCTGGTTGAGCCAATGCAACATTTAACTCAGACGAGTGTTTGATGAATTTGTATCATATGCCTGCACAGAGGAGGAAGAGCCGGACAGTGGTGACGGGGAAGCCGGGGACGGAGGCCAACCGGCGCGCGTTGACAGCCGTCGGTGCTCGGGGCGCAACCGAGGCGGACGGGCGCCGCCAGCGGTGAGGCGGGAGGTAGCTGGAGCCGCGGCCGGCGAGGAGGCGCTCGGGGCGTGGAGGCGCAGCGCGAGGCAGGGAGGCGAGCCGGAGGACGGGCGCCGCCAGCGGCGAGGCGGGAGGCGGATGGAGCCCGGCCGACGAGGAGACAGGCGGGCGCGACCGGCTAACTCCGGCGCCCCGCCATGGCGCCCGCAGCGGACAAGCGGCGAGGTAGCTGGAGCCACGACCGGCGAGGAGGCAGGCGGGCGTCCGAAGCCGAGGAGTGAGGAGGGCTCGCGCTTGGGTGCGGCTCTTCGCCAGAGCCGACGAGGGAAGAGGAGGGGAGTAGGTGGCGGCGGCGCTGTGTCGGTGAGGAAGACGAAGAAAAAGGGAACGAACCAGCCTGCACACGAGATACGGGGAAAAGTTGCGTTTCTCTCATCCTGGCTGAGAGTCTTCTTTTTGCATCCACCGGGCCAGGCCAATGGGCCCATACAACTTACCAAACAATCTAATTTTGCACGGTGGATGCGAGGTCCATGCAGCACAGGAAACCAAACACGCCCGTGTTCGTTGCCTACTCGGACGAGAATAAGTATACAATTCAAACTGGGAGACTTCAAATTTGGATTCCAATTCCGTTCGATTGATTGCGCTGGAAGAGGCTGATGTACTTTAAATGAGAGGAGTCGTTTTTGTTGAAAACGAAATGATGACTTTGTTAATCTTAAAATGATGTGTCAGTTTAGTATTGTGAATATGCTCATAAGAATAAAATATGTGGGGTTAAAAAAAGATAAAATGTGTGTGTATACGTATATAGGATGAGTGTATGTTCGTGTATATAAACGTGTGCGTTGTAGTGTGTGTTCTAAAAAACTAGGATCGATCGCGAAGGGTGCTCAGCACGTCGCCAGAAAGGCAGAAACACACCACCTCATGTATGATCCTTCCCAGGCCTGCTAAAAAAAGGACCCATCTAAGTACCGAAAAGGATTAAAAATATAAAAAATCAACAGTAAATGAAGAATCTTTATACAGTAATAAATTGCCACACAAGCATGGCAAAACGCTTGGTTATGTTTCTCCACCATGGCAAAAAAAACATAACATGTTTGCCACGGGAAACTGAAAAAAAATCTGTGATATGAACATTTTATAAGCTTTTCGTTTGATCAATACGAAAAATTGTCTAAATTTTTCATGGCAAAAATACATGAACCATGGCAACTGCATACATTATAATAACTTTGTAAAATGGTTCTCTAACAATCATGACAAACGGCGTATGTGGTTTAATTTCTAGTTCAGTTCAAACTTGAAATGAAATCATGCCAAGTAATTTCGAACGGAGGGAGTAATAGACTTGGAGCTTTTTTTGAAGAGGTTCTTAATTGAATTTAGAGGCAATGATATTTAGCTCGGTGCACATCTAAACCTCTGAATTCGTGGACCTTGTGCTGGGAGGAAAGCACATCATATAAATTCATGATCGCCAGCATGTCAGCTACTATATATTCCCTCCGTTTCAAATTAGATAATTTTCATTTGTGTACATGTCTACATACACATGTAGATAAATGGAAGTCATTTAATTTGAAACGAAGAGTGTATATACACTCAATCATCAATTTATTGCATGCATACATAATTTAGAAGTATAAACATCAAAAGCGTGCAACACGAAATTCCTTCCGACGACATGGTTGCTAAGAGATCACAAGCTCGGCGTGAACCAGACTTCAGTCGGACAGTCTCTTCCATAATAAGCAGCACCCGAGAGGAAAGCATCCTCCAGCTTCCGATTTCTCAAATCATAGACCTTGACACCGCTCCATTGGTTAAGGCCATGCTCGAAACTACTCCCCCTGAGACGGGGAGTCGTGAAGTAGATACAATCCGGTCTCAGCTCAGGGAATTCATCTCTCGATAATAGACCCGGGCTATTCTGCCCGAGAAACGCCGTGTGCCCCCTTAGAGCTTTCTTGTGGCTTACTTTTACCATTTTGCGGCTCTTGAGATTCATCCTGTGTACATCAACACTAACATAGTGCCACCCTAGGATGACACGAATCTGCAGAAGATGTCCCCATGGAGTTGAAACTAGGTATCTCGTGACGACACTAAAAAAGTAATCATCTTCATCCTCGGCAATGATCTTTTTACTTTTCTTCCCACGGACGTCCCAAGACTTGAGCCCCCCTTTCATGGACAGCACGTAGAACTTGCCCCGGTGGTAGACGCAGTCGGCATAGCTATCCAGGGTTCTCCTCTTCACCGAAAGCTGCCGCCATGTGCTGCCTCCGACCCTGGCGAAGGAGAGCCGCTTGCCGTCCATTGTGATGGCCATGGCGACGGTGGCGCGGCCGGCGGACGGAGGACCGGACAGGACCACTTTGTCGTAGAAATACTCACCCGGAGACTTCACGTCGTAAACACGGCCATCGTCGATACGGAAACAGTTATAACGATAGCCCACGAGGGTCGTCTTCTTCCCTTCGTCTCCGCCGTCGGCGTAGACCCCCTCCATGCACGACGAGAAGCCGGTGAGCGGCGGGAGCGGGAGCATCGTCGAGGCGAAGGGGTCGTAGAGGACGAGGTCCGAGAGCTCGTTCGCCATGATCAGCCAGCCGTGCGAAGCGCCGCGGCAGGCCACTGCTTGGCCCCGTGGGAAGCTGACATGGTATGCTTTCTGACCGTCCAGAAGGTTGCGGAATATGGCCAGGGGAGTAGCGGTGGGATCCCATGGATTACTTCTCCGTGCCGCTCCGGGTAAGGGCTCCGTCGCCAAGGACACGAGCCACGGCGTGCGGCGGGTGCGCGGGACGCCGGCGGCGGCCGCGGAGGCAGAGCGCCATGACGGGCAGACATCGCGGAAGGCGAGGGCCTCGGGGAGCTCCAGGAGATGCAGGACCCCGATCAGGAGATCCATGGGGAGGTCCGACCAGCCGGCAAGTGCACAGGGTCCTTCCGCCATTGTGAAAAGATCGATCACGTTAGGTCTATTCCTTCTGTTAGATATGCAAGCAGATTTAGCAGATTTATTTATGAAAAAGTCTGAAATAAATCCTGAACTTGTAGACGAAAACTAAACCGAACCTTAAACTTACAGTTCCGAAAATCAGCAGCACACCAAACTTACAATTCCGGTCTAATTTAAACCTTGAGTAGGATCGCTGGATATAAGGATGACTGGGCCGGCCCATTAGCGTAGTAGCTCGCACGTTCATTTTTTTCTTTTTCTTTTTATCATATATTCATTTTCATTATATTTCAAAATAGTTTGCACTCAAAAAATATCAAAACTAACATTTTTGCGTATTTCAACATTGATAAAACTTAAAAATGCATTAATGCATATTTGAAATTCTTCACACTTAAAATTGCATTAAAGTGTAAAAAAATGTTAGCATGATCACTCGCCCAATCACCCTACTCTGATTTTTAAAAATGTTTGCACTTAACAATAATTAAAAAACTAAAAAAACAATCAAAATAATATTTATGTATGAAAAATAAATACATTTAAGTGCGCGACCATTTAACACATTTTACAATTGTGAATAATTTAATAAATGCGTTAACGAATTTTTATACATTTTTTAAGTATGATCATTTTTTAAATTTATTAAAATAAACCAAGAGTCTGATATCAATTTCTCTAATAATCGAAGGGTTACACTGTAAGTTTACGTAAACATATCAACAAAAATTAGTTGCAAAAGTGGGCAGCAGGGGATCAAACTCGCAACCTTTATGTGCGCATAAGAGGACCGACCAATACACCCGGGCATCTTTTATGTTAAAGATCAATTTTTAATGAGATGTATTTCCTATAAAATATACATAAATTGTTTATACGAGTAGCGAATTTTATTAAATGTTTGTTGGGTACCGAGAACATGTTATTTAATTTTTGTTTGAAAACATATATTTGAAAAATTGTATATAATTTATTTAAAAGTATCAATAGTGTTTCGAAAAATATTTTATGTGTGCTCGGAAAATGTGTATTGGTTACTGAGAAAAAAAAATCAAGAAGAACAAACAATTTTAGTTGGTAAATTTTTTAAAAAGAATGAGAATATTTTTAAAATTTTAAAAAATTGGAGCTCAAATAATTTTTAAAAATTATTACAATAAATGCATTTTTTTCATGTGAAAAATAAATAAAATAAGAAATGGAAAAGGAAAAAGAAAAAACAAGCGAAAGTTTTTGCGCTAATGGGTCGGCCCAGTTCATTTTGTTGTCCAATAAGCAATCCCAACTGGGATACTCCCGATGTATTAAACAGGTATAAGGTTTAATTTAGACCGGGGTTCAATAATTCAGTGTGCAAACGACCGAGATTCAAAATTCAGGATTTGATTTAGCTTTGATGTACAAGTTTAGAGTTTATTTTAGACTTTTTCAATTAATTTAGCCACAAAAACATGCATGCCCCGTTTAGTACGTTACCCACACGGACAAGAAAAAATATACAATTCAAACTGGGAAACCGATTTCAGTTCGCATAAGAATTCCGTTATGTACCCTCAAAAGAATCCCAAATGCCTTATGGCGCGCGTGCGCTTTCTATATATATGCGGCACACGCTCGTTGCAGCTCTCTGACACATTGTACTAGTGAGATCCATTAAGTGGAAAGTGTGGTCAGATGCGGATCCTTTTTCACCTATGAAACCTATTTCGTGATTAGAAAATAACATAATTTTTGAAATAATCTACCAAATTAAAATCCGTTTTCACATTTTTTCAAAGTTTTTGTATTTAAATCACGAAAAAAATACAAAGTTGTTGACCTTTACAAGCACACATAAACACAATCACAGAGGAACATGAACACCTAAAACGCCCTAAAACAATCATAACATATGAAGATCTCCGAAGCCCTCTGTCATTATCCCAAAAACTTAAGAAAAAATCCCTGCAATAGAAAAACCTGCAACCAGATACAAGCAGGTCATCGTGACAAGATCTTTGAAACAAGATCTCATATGACCATGTTTCAATAAATATTTTTAAAAAGCAATTTTCTTCCAAAAAAGAAAATTTTATGTATGAACTTGCTTTTTCTAGCACTTGCCAATAAATTAGTATTATCTTAAGTAAAAAACTATATAAAAATAACTTTATAGATGCAAACAACTATTTTTTGGAAATTTGTTTTTCATCACCGAACAATGTATAATGATTCTACTTATTATTTTGATAGAACATCGATCCAAGCTAAAAAGTACATTTATACTACTACTAAATATTTCATTTTTTCCATAGGAATTTGCTTTGCACACATATCCATTGAAAGTTGTCCATGTGGATTCTAGTTTTTGAAGGTCTTGTGACAAGAAACATTGAGAATGCAAGAAAAGGGATTTAGTTTTACTTTGAATAAAACAAGTTATTAGTATGGGCTAAAAAAGCAAGTTCATATGAGAAAGTTGATGTTCAAAAATATTTATCAGAACATGTTCATATGGGATCTAGTTTTGAAGATCTCGTCGAGGAGAATATAACAGTGAAAACCAATTTTGATTTGGCCAATAGGTTTGAAAGTAACACCTTTTGAAAAGCTTGACTTAAAAAAACAATTATGACTTCACACGCAAGAGGAACCCTTCGAATGGAACATGCCTTTTTTTATTGGGATGTGCATCGCGTGGGAAGTGTATAGCGCACATTGTTGCTCTGTGTTTCAATCTAACTACCAATATTTTTGAACTTTAAAAAAAAGCTACAATATTTACAGTTGATTTAGCTCATTTAAGAAAACAATAATTATTGTAGCATAAGATAAATATTTTGGTTTTGGTTGAATTTGAAGCGGCTTTGATGAGATATAGGCTATTTGTCTCCTCCTCGCGGCTTTGATGTGGTGGTTATCCTTAGCTTACTTATTGCGGTGTGTTTTCCCTTTTATGTATCGGGCTTGTTGTGTTGTGCCCACAACGGATGATGTACTCGGTTGTAACCTTAATTCGGATTTGTGGTTGGTGCTTTATCTATAAAGCGAGGCGAAAGCCTATTTTTTTATATAGGCTATCAAACTTTAAAATGGCTACAAAAAGATTTGAGAGACCAACAGGGTCACAAGGGTATCAGAGGTTTACTATGGAAAGCTAGTAGCTGACACGGAGATTGCAACTAAACGTCGGAACTCCTGCTAGCAGAGCGTCAATATTTTATTTTTAACAATCAGAGACATAGGGGCGTGCGGGGGCCATCGCCCCCCCACCCCCCCTGCGCGCGCGTGCAATGCAACTGACTTGGTAAGTTGTACCGAAACCAGAATACATGAGTCAGACTATTGATGATGTAGCAGCGGATGCAGAAGGTAAATACCGTTTATATGAGCCAAGGTATAACAATGTATCATCAGTTCCTCGTCTATTCTTGTTGAAGTTAGAGAAGACGAATGATTCTTCTAACGGTCCTATCATAAATGCCATTGAGATCTACTAGTACATACAGCTTACCGCAGGTAAGAAATTGGACCCCGCTAGGCATCAGACTACAACAGTTTGGTTTCTATCAGACCAGTCGATGACCGTACGATTAGAATCAAGCCAACTGTCCGATCTATTCCCTAGTTTCCTTTGTTAAATGCGATTTGATCATAACTGCGTCTGTGAGTTTAGGGGTTTCCTAATCCATGTCCCCACAATCTGTCATATCTTTCCTAAAATTGGTTCCTAGAATGGCTTCAAATCTCATTATTTGTGGATGTAATTTCGAAGAAAATATGGTTATTTCCCAAGAGTAAATCCTGCAATTAAATAACGAAATTTGCAATATGTGTTTCATTACTAATGGTAACATCATTTTAATACCATCGAAGCATTCTTCTTGGTGTACAAAAGCATCTTTTTTGGTGAATTAGACTTGCTTCCATCTAACAACGAAGTTGCTTCCATGGTAAATTAGAGTTCCACCTACCAATGGAGTCCGCTCAACAACAAAAATCCACCAACGGAGTATATGAATTTGTACTTAATTGATGATTTGTGTTACTTAAAAAACACAAAACCATGTTTCCATCAACTAGACATTTGATTCAACAAAAATAAGACATTCCCATAGAAATGATCTTTATCATGACTATACTTGCTTCAAACACATTAGGGATGTGTTTCCAAGAATCAAATGTGCTCGGTTTGTTTCCATGGATAAAATATTTTGCTTCCATAGTTTCATGGAAAAACAACTTTGCTTCCATGGCAAACAATTTACATCAAATCATTCCATATAAATTGGATATTTCTTCTACTAGTTTCCGTACTTGTTTCGGTGTGGGATGTGACAATGCGAGCCTCAAGCTGGCCTTTGGAGAAGATCCTCAAGGCACACATTATCTCGGCATCGATGACACGTACGCTAGGAGCTGCATATTGATTTGCTTTCGCCGGCTTGAAGAAGTAACTTGTGTGGTGGTGCTTTAAATAGTGCCTCCAATGCTGTCCAAATCACCTAAAGCAAAACATCATTTCACCTGAAGCAATAAAATCTTTAGTGGAAGAATATAAGCAAGGTATATTTGGTGAACTCGCATGGAAAAACATATGTATCGCCGAACCACATAAATTTGTATTTGGAAGCAATAAAAAGTATGATGGAAGCATGCATATTCAATAAGATACACTAGCAAATGGATTGGCAAACGTGTCTTCGTAATTGTGCCGGAGGAGATATATGCAATGAAATACTCCCTTCGTTTCTTTTTACTCCGCATATAAGATTTGGTCAAAGTCAAATTTGATAGAGTTTGACCAAATTTATATAAAAACGTATCAACATCTACAACATCAAAGTTATACCATATGAAAAGTAATATCATGATGCTTATAATTATATTGGTTTCATATTATGGATGTTGATAGGTTTTTCTATAAAAATGGTCAAACTTTATCAAGATTGACTTTGACCAAATCTTATATGCGGAGTAAAAAGAAACGGAGGGAGTATAATTTTATATGGATTAACGTCTATATATAAGCGTTATTACTAGAATGAAAAGGTTAATTACACAACCTATAGTGACAAAGCAAGCAAAGGAAATTATACAAGTGATGAAAATATAAAGAAGCATGTTTGTTTAAAAATAAAATAAAAACTACACACATTGGAAACACACATTAAATAAAAAAGCATGGTTTCTATCTATACACAGAAAGTATGGATGCTAAGAAGGAATGCACTTTACATGTATGGATGCTAGAAAATATTGCTAGTGACTGAAGTTTGATTGCATTGAAGAAATATTTGTACATAAGACGCCTAAAAAGTATATATGCTAAGAAATAATATGTACATAGATTGGTATAGCAACTTTCGTATTATCATGATGATGCATCTATAATGTCGTGAAGCATAATCGATATGTAAGCAAAGATTTAGGTCAACCGAAGCATAATGAGAACAATGAAGAAGCATGTGCACTGGAAGCTCCAAAAAATTAAGAAGGGTGCATTACCATTGTTGAATGGAAGCATTAATTTTAAAAAGACAATAGATAAAATTACTGCCAACTATGTATGCATATGTTGTACAAACAGTAAGCAATGAAAAATATTATCCTGAACATTTATCAACTTCGTTCAAATCTGAAACTAAAATGACACGATTACCTGGTGCGTACGTGTGGGTGATCGCATTATGTGCATATTCTTGCTAAAATCACAAAACAACAAATCCGATCCGTTGAACAGAGAGCATTACCTAAATGTTCAATAGAAGTTGCTTCGATTATAGGCTATATTTTGAAATTTTGGTCGCTGCGACTTTGACTGCCTGGTAAACAACTATAAAATTTGTAGCAAAAACAACATCAGGATGGGGGGATCGACAAACTACTGTTGCAAAGAAGATGTGCAAGGTCGAATACTACTTACCCGTTTCACATCGGCAGGTATATCGATGGGGTAGCCGTGCTGCTCGACGAGGACTGATGGGGCAGCAGGGGTCCCGAGCAGGTCGGAGTGTGGGAGAGGAAGGAGACATCCTGATCGACGAGGACGGCGGGTGGCGAAGCATGAATGCGAGCGGGCGGTGAGGAGTAGTGCGGGAAGAAGGGGATCCATGTGTAGCAGGGGGTAAACGAATATGGGGGAAGCTGGCCGGAGTTCCTTGACAATGGAGGTGAGATAGATCGAGGGGGGGTGAAGGGGATCTGGAAGACGCTTACGTTCACGTCGCTCGTCTCCGGCGAGGAAATCAGACATCAACGGAAGGCGAGAGTGATTAGCGGGAGAAATTATGGGCGGCTGGTGCAACTGGCTTATTGGTTTCCTTTTCTTCGGTGAAGCACATCAAAATTTGGCCGTCTGATCTCATTTACATCCACGACTAACCACCGGTCTCACGATGTAGGTTCCTCAGAATATAGATACAACACATTTTCCTAAGAAATTACCCTTTTATGTCTATTAGCAAACATTCCCATGAGTTACAAGCATAGTTTAAAAAACCGGACCGGTAATTGAACCGGTGATGCCGTCGGTTCAGGTTTTTATTGGTCGGACCACTGGTTCATCAGTTCATTTGCTGTTTTTTTAAACCATAAAAATATGTAAAAATAGGTCAAATAAACTAAGTTTTTATTCGTTGAAATCTAATTTGGATGGATAGGTGGTTTGTTTGGTCAAATTAGTGACGGTGGTATGTTTTATAGCGCTTAAGGTTCGATCCATAGTGGCTACAATTATTTTGTACTTTTTTTCAATGATGCTAGCACATGCCATGGGTTAAACCGGTTTCGGGTTTTCCCCGGTTTAAGCAAAAAACTGGCCGGTTTGATTGTTTTTTTTCGATTCATTTGCAGATCGGTCTTATTACCTTATAAAATCGGCGAGGCCACCGGTTCCTTTTTTTCGGGTCCGACCGCCGGTTCGGTCTGGTTTTTTAAACTATGGTTACAAGTTAATATTGCTTTGTCTTATTTTTATTTGAGCCTTGCTCATAGATAGTAATGCAGAACCTACGACTACCTGGAAATATATTGCTGATCATACGAAGGGCCTTTGGGTGGAACTGAGGTGTTGAACGCGAACGTCGCAGCGATCCGAATGCCCGTGTTTTGCGTTCGATTTATGAGAAGATATACACGCGGGTCCGTCTGCGAACAAATACAGGTTTGTGTTAGGTGACAAAATACGTCTAAACCTTTGGTTTCAAACGTTTACGAAGGTTTTAAGGATGCACATTGAAAATGTCTTTTTTTACCTTCTCATGAGATATGTATTTTTCATATTGTTACTCTGCAGCAATGTGCAAGACACAACATTGTTAGACCCGTTGACTGAATATATTATTTGGACCCGATTTGTATCCCTCCATAAGGTGTGAATCCCTTTCTTCTTCAAATTTTCAAAAACTGTCAAATTTTGAGTGAGGCGGAGGGGCAGATCGGTCATTTCTCTCCCTAACCAGAAGAGCACCGACTACAGTGTGTGTACACGACCGGTCTGGTCCTCCTTCCTCGGTCACTCTGCACGCCGGTGGGGGAGGCCAAGGAGGAGTCTTGGTGAGGAAGGAAGCCATTACTCCTACCTGGTCAAGTAGCCAGCAAGAGCCAGTCTTCCTCCACACCCCACTCCCCCCTCCCCACTATTGGCGGAGAGAGAGAGAGAGAGAGAGAGGCCGAGGAGGAGGGGATCCACTCCGACTCCGTCCGATGGCGATGGCGCCGCCGCGTCTGCTGCGGGGCCTCATGTCGCCGATGCCGCCGGCCGACTGGCTGCCCTGCCACCGCCAGCTGCTGGCCTCGTCCGCCTCGCTCCTGCACCGCTGGTGGCTCCCGTCGCTCGCGCGCCTCCGCTGCCCCTCCTGCTCCGACGGCTTCAAGCTGCTCCTCGTCCTGCTCCTCGTCTCCGCCGCCCTCGCCGAGGTCCGCTTCGTCGCCTCCGCCTCCATGGCCCCCACCCTCCGCCCGGGCGACCGCGCCGTCGCAGAAAAGGTAAAGCGCCTTCATTTCCCCTCCTCCCTAATCCAGATGCATCCTAGATCTCTTCCATTCCGCGCGCTTCTCTCTTGCATTATGCTTTCCTGCCTTTGGATCTACGTCCACCATGATTCCTTGGTTAACCAAATGCAAATGGGGAATGCTTTGATTTTGCTCAGGTCACCTACATGTTCCGGAAGCCATCTGTGGGCGATATAGTCTTCTTCAGGGTGCCCACCGCCCTGCAGGTCCGTATGTAGCTCTGTTTTCCCCCTCCTCCTCCCCTCTCTTCCATTTTTTACTTCTGTCACCTTCACAGTCTGATGCTGCATTGCACTGATTTTGCCATTTCTTATTACAGAACTGCGGCATACATAAAGAAGTTGTATTTATTAAGAGGGTTATTGCCGCCCCTGGAGATTTCATCGAGGTAATAAACTACTACATCTGTTCTTTCCTTCATTTATTCATTCTTTCCTTCATTTATTCATGCTGCTGATTGAGAAAAGGTGATGCTAACATTGCCTTGCTTCCAAAATCCAACCACATTATTACAATCATTCATTCATTCATTCATCCTACTGATTCATATACGCTGCTTCAACAAAGACCACATCTGATCTCTTCAGATGCATTACAAGTACTGTCATTCTAGTTTCATTTGCTCACCCTGCCAATTGACATATGCTGCTTCGGCAATGTCCAAATATAGTATATATCAAGATGCATTATACATTTTCCCTGAATCCGGATGCCAACACTTATGCACCAACATTTTTTTACAGTTCCGACAAGGCCAGCTTATTATGAATGGTGTTGCACTGAATGAACATTACACCGCACCCGATGGTGGATCGTGCACAATGGAAGCCATGGTTTGTTGAATCTCTTTCTATCTGTGAGCATTGTCTCCTTGAACAACATTGAGGAGTTGCTATTGCCAGGTCCAGAGATACTTGTATACCCACACTCCTATGCGTCATTACTACACAAACAAATGACTGCTACTGCAAGAGGAGGACCAAAAGTGGCATGGCTGCTCCGTGTTGTTGACTTCTTGAGTACCCCATGATGGGCATCAGATGGTGGATGATCTCTCCCTCCCATCCCATCCTTGTTATCTGCTCTACCTGTACCTGGATCAATCTGATACTAAAACAATCCATCGTCCTGCAGCACCTCCCTGAAGACCATGTATTTGTCATGGGTGATAATCGTAATAACAGCTGCGATTCTCGTGCCTGGTAAGTGAGCATATCCATTCCTACGCTAGGCCAATCATCCTATACATGTATTATAACTGATTGCTCATGTCGAGATTACCCTAAATTAAATGTTTCAAGTATTGACGAAATCCGGCATCAGTCATATTATAGATATGTTCTTTGGATTAGGTCCAGCTTGATTGCAGATTGCATTACCAATTTGCCATAATAATGATTCAATCCGGAACAAAGTAAAAGTAGAAGGAAGACAGTGCACATATTTGTAGAATGCGCTCGTAAGGATTTGCTCAGTTCTAGTTGCTTTACTACGGCATTATAATTGAGGAGATCTTGTGCTAGTCATATTATAAATCTGTGCTTTTGTACTAGACATCCAGTATGACCGGAGATTCAGTTGACGTGATGAACATTCAATCCGTAATGATGTTAGGACTGCCCAAATATGTTTGTAGTTGCTAGACAAAATTGCTTGGTTAGAGCTTCTTTTATCTTGGCTGTATGAATGACTACTTGCAATTGTTCTTTCCTAGAAATTGTTTGGGAACTAGTACTAACCATTGTGATGCTTGTGGTGACAGGGGACCTCTTCCTATCAGCAACATTGTTGGGAGATACATTATGTCCTTTACAAGATCCTCTCTCCAATAGCCAAGGCGAAGATCTTTGATGACCACTAAGTACTGTTATTCTCCAATATCCAAGGCAAACCCCTTGATGCTACTCGACTCGATATGATGTTATCGAGCTATGTTGGGCCTCGAGCCCTTCTTAATATGTAAATTAGTGAGACCTTTCCTTTGCAGTGTGACGCACCGTTGTACTATGTGCAGTGACTTAATCCTGGGGAGAACTGAATAGTGACTTTGTAGCTGTTGTCACTCACCCCTGGACTGCCAGTTGTTAAGATAGTTGCTAGAACCTGTAAAATGCACCTAAAGGTTTACACCTTGTAGTAACCTTAGCTGTGGAATGTAATCGGTAAGTTCATTATCACGTACTGCATGCTTGACTGTTAAAAAAAAAGGCATGCCTGAAGATAAATCTGTTTGTGTCTGATGTCTCGAGTACAGTAAAAATTGAACGGTCTATTTTGCGAGGAGAACGGAAAATCTATTATATGCAAAAAAATGTTTTAAAAAGAACTACAGAAAAGAGGGGCATTCCGAGAATTGAACTCGGGACCTCTCGCACCCTAAGCGAGAATCATACCACTAGACCAAATGCCCTTTGATGTTTTGTATTCCAAAATGCGAGTATAAAATGCAAGTTTGCCTTTCTATTGATCATACATAGAGCAAGTTTCATGTGAGTCCCTAGGAAGATCTCCAACGAGGTAAGTGTGTTGTCGACCTTCCAAAGACATAACACCAACCTCAACACCGTCTGCCTTAATCCCGTTCATGGCGCCGCTAACTTCATCTTGTCTTGTCCTCGACCTCGCGGGGAGATGTGCATGTAATAAAATCATGCAATTTTTTCGCATTTTCTACCAAGAATTTATGATAGGATTCAGCAGCTGACTGAAGTAGCCTTTGGCTCACTGGCACCAATCTCGCAATCGATATCCATGCAAAGGAAGATAGGGGGACATCCGAGGAAGCGACCTGGTTCGACAGTGTAAAAATCATCAACCCTCCCGTGAACGTCTTCTCCATGATGGTGAATCAATCCCTTCTTCCTCACTAACATAGTTTCAGGACTAGTTTCAAAATGGGCCACTTTAGCATATTGAGATACAGAAGTTATGATGCTTATCTTGATAACCTCTTACAAAAAATACCACGCCCATTGAATTGAATGTAGTCGGCTAGCCCTGATTCTGATATTTACTCTGTAGCGAAGCATGGACCACAAACCAAAAAATGCATGTATTTGTTAGATTTTTTGCAAAGATGTGACTTGCGTGAAAGAACAATTCTTCTTCATTTTAGCATTATTTGATGGTGTCATAAATCAAAGAACCATTTGTGTTTTGTCCATACTTATTGAATTTTTTTTGGAGAGAAACCATATTATTGGATTAGGAGTGCCGGAGTGCGATGCATTCATCTTCCGTTGAAACACACATGCATGTTGCTAGTGTACATAAACATAGGGCCACGATTGGCAAGTTTTCCCTCCTTATTATTTATTTATTTTGGACAGCATGAATGGTATCGTCCTTGGTGTGCATATCATGCAAAACAGTTTATCTCCACCTCAACTTTCAATAAACCCATGTCGAACTAAGGAATACGTTCTCTCTCCTAGGTCTTAGTCATGCTCTAGAGGTTGGCAGTTACTAAGGCGAGATTTTTGTTTGGGATCGCAATCAAGTTTGTGATTCTCCTTGTTGGTCCCTCCTTCGATCCTCCTCTCTACTACACTACACAAACATGGTTTCCCTCTGCTGGCGGTTCGGAGTGACTCTGGGCCGATCTTGTATTTATACCCACACTTGGTTGTGATCTGTTGTGATCATGCCTTTTTGCATACGGCGCAAAACAACGAACGATGGACATGAGGTAGGGGTGATCCCTATCCAGAATGTGGGGGACGTTGGCACTCTATGGGACCCCGGCTTCTTGAGATGGCCAGTTGGAGAGTCGTAGGTGCAATCGACTGGGGTTGGGCGTTCTGGCTCCACCGCCTTGCGTGGAAGAATTGATGGAGCGCCTATATGGCTCATAGCCGTGGAAGCACAACATGTGATGTTAAATGACGATGATGAAGCTGGACCTATGGATCTAGAGTGTGGTCTGGTGGGAAAGGTGCTCTCTCCCACTATCTTGAACATCCAGATAATCTCGCAGGAAATTGGATCGACATGGGGTTAATCACCCACAATGTCGTCACCACCTCCAACGATGGCAATTTTACCCATGGGTACGGGTACCCGTGTGTATCCTACCCACATGGGCAGGGTAAGGATACATTTTTTTATACCCATGAATAGTACCCTACCCTACCCATCAAGTCGTGGGTAGGGCACGGGTATAGATTTGTAACCATGAGTATAACCATACTCTATCCATGTATATATGTGTAATATTTGATCTATCTAATGTGTATTTATACCCTATACTATTTGGGAAAAAAAAATTAAATAATACATTTTTTTAGTAAATTACAAATATAATACACGTTTTTCAAAAAATTCAGAAAAAATACACCGTCAGCCAGGCCAAGGCCGATTGGGCCCGGTCGGCCAGGCCCAGGCCGACTGGACTCTTTTCCTATCTATCGGCCGCTGGCGCCATGCAGTCGGCCCCGCCCAGGCCGACTGGTCCACTCGGCCCAGCCTAGGCCGACTGGCCAGCCACCTTTTGCCAAGCTTTTTTTTGCAAAAAATAATGCATTTAATAAACAAATTGCAGAAATAATGCAACATTTAGAAATAATGCAAGTATTAAAAAAATTGCAACATTTAGAAATAATACAACTATTAAAAAAATAGCACCATTTAGAAAAATTAAAATTATTAAAAAATGCATCTTTTTGAAATAATACAAATATTAAAGAAAACTGCACCATTTTGAAATAATAAAATATTAAAATTTATATCTGTATACATTTGCAATATTTTTAAATAATAAATTCATAAATAATTTTTTTAGAAATAATGCACCATTTAGAAATAATACAATTATAAAAAAGAAATATGTATATATTAGTAATATTTTTCATCCACATTCAATATTTTTAAGTGTGTGATCAGCATTTCTTTCAGTTTATGTTTAATGTCTACTTTCTTTACAGATTTCATAAATTTATCGTATACATCAAATACAGTATTTATATATAATTCTAACATTTAAAAATGCATGATTGAAATTTTTAATATAGCACGTAATTTTTTAACAAACATATTTTTTAATGATATAATTTTTTTAAACTGCAGTATAATTTTTGCACACCGTGTAAATTTTTGTAAATGTCACTGGCATTTTTTAGAAACATGTAAACATGTTTTTAAGTTACTTAAATATTTTAATGCTATCAACATTTTGTGAAGTACATTAACAATTGTTTCAGAGTATGTTAATCTTTTAAAACTGACAATTTGAGAAAAAAACAACTAATTTTAAAATATAAACTGTATGTATTCCAAAAAATCCAAAACTATTAAGAAACATACATAATAATACATATCTATTATAACATTATGATTTTGTGAACAAACATACACACACATAATAATTTTGTCTATTATGTGAACTGCAAATTTTATCTTAACATTATGATTTTGTGAACAAACATACACACACATAAGACATATCTATTATAACATTATGATTTCATATGTGGTGTGCAGAAAAAGATAAAGTTTGCAGAAATAATGAACCATTGAGAAATAATACAATTATTAAGAAAATATTCTGCAAATTTTATTAACAAATTTATTATTTCAAAATTGAGTAAAACAATTAATATTTTTATTATTTCAAAATAGTGCAGTTTTTTAATATTTTTATTATTCAAAATGGTGCAAAAATAATAATAATTGTAATTTTTCTAAATGGTGCAGTTTTTTTAAATAATTGTATTATTTCTAAATGGTGAAATTTTTTAATACTTGTATTATTTATAAACATTGCATTATTTTTGTAATGTTTTTATTAAATGTATTATTTTTTCCAAAAAAAACTTGAGAAAAGGTAGCCGGCCAGTCGGCCAGGGCGCGGCCGACTGCATGGCGCCAGCGGCCGACAGCTAGGGAAGGAGTCCAGTCGGCCTGGGCTGGCCGACTGGGCCCAATCGGCCTAGGCCTGGCCGACGGTGTATTATTTTTATAAGTTTTAAAAACGTGTATTATTTTTATAATTTAATAAAAATAGTGTATTATTTAAAAAAATCCTATTTGATCAATTTAATGAGCACCTATATCCTACACGGATAGTTGCCATGTATTCATGTACCTGCTACTGAATTGAGATAAGAAAACAGAGAAAAATGGACTTGGAGAAATCCAAATGCTTTCTCCATATCCTTTCTAGCACATTATTGTTTTGCAACAAAGTGTCACTTTATTACCTAGCAAACTTCAGCCACGGAGGATAGATACCATCTGCATAGTGGTAACCCCCTGCCTATTGATGGTACAACTGCACTCTAGAGCATTATCATCCAAAAATGACTAACGTAGACCGAGCTACACATAGCTCTTTATTTTGAACAAGACATAAAATATATTTACATTATCCAAAAAGTATCGATTTTTTTATGAATATACATACACATGTATATGACATATGCGCCAATTTTCATACCATTATACTTTCACATGTGGCGTATGAAAAAAAGACAAATATTTAATTTTTAATGGGCTTTTTGTTGTTGTTTTTTGGCTGAAATTTTGTTTTTTATGTAGACTATATATTACAATATTTTCAAATGAAATTTGACATGTTTCGTATGGAATACATATAAGTTTCCCTAGAATTTTTTTTGGATTTTTTTAAAACTTTTAGATACGATTTACGATTTAAAAAATAAATAAAGGGCTACGTGTAGCTCGGCCTCCAGAAATCCGCACTCATTATCCTCACACTACCTTGCAAATTATGGAGAGTGACAAATCCAAATATCTTGAGGGCGGCGACCATGACCTTTTCGCCTCACGCTTTACCCTTCTACCTTGTCGTACCCCATTTCCGCACCGCTGACTTATCCCACGTTGTCGCCCTACCATCCACTGCTCCCAGCCCATCTCCCTCCCTTTTCCGTTGCTGGCTGCCGCCGGTAGTAGCTCAGCGTCCCCGAACACACCGGCCACGCCGCCGGGCAATATCCATATATTAAATGAGTAAACTCTAAATACATGAAATAAAAAACATCAAAAATAATATTTGCGACACGAGAAGAGTCACCCTCATGCATATTGGTAATCAAGTCATATTATCCAAATTATCTCAATTTTATTGCAGCCGACCATACGTGCTAAATTAAACCTACACCTCAAGGAGATAGCTTTTGTTGTGAATGCATCAGAACATGTTTTTTCATTCGCATCTGCAATAAACTTCCACTTACTTCCCCGCAAAAGAAAAACTTCTGCTTACTAGTATCTTTCGAGACGGAGAAAAAGTTGAAAACAAACCTTAAACTAGTAAACGAAAGTTAAATTAAATCCTTCACTTACAATCCCGAAAATCAACACACCGAACTCTTCTATCCCGATCTAATTTAAAATTTGAGGGCATTTCCAAACAGGAATCACCGACGAACAGATCAAATCCCAGGAATTTTAATTGGGCCGGCCGATTATGCGCCAAACAAGTTTTATACGTAACGTGCAACGTAAAAATACAAAATATATATTATTCATGATTTATACAAATCTTTACTTTCAAAAACATTTTTAAGAATTAAAAAAATGTTTAAAATATGTTCAACAATTTTTAAAAATTGTGCATTTCAGAAATTGTTCAAAAAAAATGTAAAAAATAATTGTTTCTATTTTTGGTCACAAATTATAAATAAATTCCTATATTCAAAATTAGTATTCCATAAACTATTTCCATTTATCAAAATATATTCTTCATTTCCATATGGTTCACATTTTACGTAATAAACGTTTCAAAAAATTCAAAATTGTTTACATATATGAACGCTCTTGTTTGTTCTAATACTTTCCCATCGCTCTTTATAAAATACAAATGGCTTCAGAAACATTAATACGTCATATATATAATTTTTTAATTGTTTTGAAATGAGCGATGGAAAAAATATTAGAACAGACAAGAGCATTCATATATGTAAGCATTTTCTGAATTGTTTTGAAACATTTATTAAATAAAATGTGAACACTTTATAAATGGCGAATATATTTTGTGAAACGAAAATAATTTATGAAATTATAATTTTGAAAAAAGGGAACAGTTTTGAATTTGTGACCAAAAATAGAAACATTTTTATGTTTTTTTAAATTTTGAACAATTACTTAAATGCACCAACAGTTTTTTACAATTTCTGAACATATTTGAAGTATTGTATTTAAAAAAATTCTGAACATATTTTAAAAAGCAAACATTTGTCTAAGTCATGGAAAATATGTTTTTTTTGCCTTTTTTACGTCGCGCATTATGAAAAAAATCGTTTGACGCAGAATGGGTGGGATTGGTGAAAAATCCTGGGATTTAACTGCCACGTAGATGATTCCTGTTTGGGACTGCCCTCAAGGTCTAAAATAGATCGGGATCAAATAGTTTGGTGTGTTGATTTTCGTAATTTTAAGTTTAGTGTTCGATTTAGCTTTCATCTACTAATTCAAGGTTTGTTTTACTCGAAACCGCACCAACCGCACCTTGCATTGCATTGAATCATGGTGATGTGAGCTTTAGAGGTGATACCGATGACATTTAGAGCCTGTTTGGGACTGCTCCATTCTATAAAAATCAGCTCCGCTCTAAAAATCGTAAGCCAAACGGGGTAGCTCCACGATGTATAGATCCACGAAAAAAATTCGAATCTGAGATCAACTTCACGTTTTTGCCGAAGCTCTCCAAGGGGTACTCCGAAAATTCACGTTGAAAGACTACTCACGGAGTTGCGAAGTAATTACCCACCACTGCCACCCCAAGTCATACCGTTTCGTTCTTTTCCCCGACGCTACCTCCTTTCCTGATCAGATCCCATGTTTTGAGCATGTACGCATGAACGCAAGGCTTCCTTCCTTCCCTGACGCAGACCTCTCCTCCTCCTGCCGCCGCCGCCAGCAAAATACGGCCGGCCGGGGCGCTACGCCGGCGAAATGACCATAGGAACGGGCAGATCCGGTGCCCCTTCTCCTCCTCCCCCCAGTTTCGCTGCCCCTCCCCATCCCCCTGGGTTCGTCGTCACTTCAAGGACGGCTAGTAGCACTCCTGTGATGCGGGTTGGACTGTTCCGTCCCGGCCAACTCCCAACGGCAGCAGCCCTGGCGGCCAACTCTTCTCCAGAGGTCCCGGCGAGCCATGGGGGTGCATCGGCTGCTGCTTCCATCCCAGAGGAAGCGGCTGCTATGGATGTTGCAGCTTCATCGTTGGCCGGTATGGTCGGCAACGTCGGTCAAACCAGTGCCCCGTCTAAGAAGAAGAAACGTGCAACACCTAAGGAAGAGGTATAACAAAATTGCATTTGTTTTTGTTGTATACTAATTTTTGTACAGTACACAGTCATGGTTAATTTAGACAAATTATTGGTAGATACATTTGAATTGGAGTAGTATATTTTTAGCAATGATTGTTGAAAAGTATATATTGCATGACTAGGGCGATTCAATGGAATGGACTGATGAGTACCTCAAACTCGTTTGTTCCTTCATGGCCGAACAAGTTGGACAAGGGAATCGTCCAAACACACATTTGAACCCTTTAGGTTATAGCATTGTGTCAGAAAGGTTCTATCAGATGACCGGAATTAATTTATCAAAGACACAATTGAAGAACAAGTGGGACAAGTTAAAAAGTGACTGGGCTTGTTGGAACAAATTATTAAGGAGGCAAACCGGAACCGGTTGGGATAGTTCAAAGGGAGTCATTGTCATGGACAATGAATGGTGGAAGAAGGCAAGAAAGGTGAGTGTTATAAATATTTGGTTAAGATGGTAACTATACTTTGTACATGTTATGTTGATCCATTTTTTAATTTCTATAGGACATTACTGGATGTGGCAAGTTTAGGAAAAGGCCTCTTCAAAATCAGGAGTTCCTTTCCATAATGTTTGGTGATATTTTGAATGATGAACAAGATCATTGGAATCCCATGAATGAGAACCCCATCATACCCCCAAGTCAAGAGCATTTGGTTGATGTTGATAATGTTGTTGAAGGGGGAGAGGAAGAGTTGCCTGACATCTTTAATGATGTTGGTAACATGGTTGGAGGTGGGGAGGACGAGGTCCAGGAGATTTCTCCTTGCATTGGTAATGCAAAAAAAAGACCTCATGTACTTCTCGAGAAAAACAAGAAACCTAAGTCAAGCACAACACTTGTTATCCAGGATAAAATCACAAAGATAGCGGAATCTGCCGCCTCTTTTACATCAATGAAGCAAGGAGAGGTCACAATCAAGGAAGCCATGGATATGGTTTTGGAATGTGGAGCTGTGTAAGGTTCCGATGAGCATGATATTGCCACACAATTGTTTGTGAAGAAGGACCAGCGAGAGATGTTCATTACCCTTCCTAAAGAGTTTAGGTTCAATTGGCTTAAGAGGAGGTACAACGACAAGTATGGAAATTGAAGACGCAGTGTGTTGGCGGGCAAACATTTCTTATTTCATGTCATTTGAACTATTTGCTTTATGTATGTTCGGGTGAACTATTTTCTCTATGTATGTCATTTGACCTATTTGCTCTATGTTCGTCGGTTGAACTATTTGTTCTATGTATGCCATTTCAACTATTTGCTTTATGTATCTCTGGGTGAACTATTTGCTCTATGTATGTCACTTCAATTTTTTGCTCTATGTATGTGACCTCAAATATTTGTTCTATATATGTATGTGTAAACTAAATATTTTTGGGCTTTGTTCATTGTGCTACATGCAGATGTCTGAGAGTGATAGTGATGATTCTGATGATGATAGTAAGGAGTTTTGGAATCTTGTTTTGGGTGCTGCGACAATGGCAGAAGTCTATTATCTTCAATATCTGGATAAGAACCCACCAAGAACATCAATTTTAAGTGGTATGGGATGGGTGCAAGAAACTTTGAGGACTTCGGGTGAATGTGATTCACAGCTTCGCATGAGCACAGAAGTATTCATGGACCTTCATGACTTGTTGGTGAGAAGGTATGGGCTAGAACCATCCATGCATATCAGCACTTATGAGAGTCTTGCAATTTTCCTATTCACTTGTGGTGGTAATGAGTCCAATAGAAGAGGTCAAAACCGTTTCAAGCACTCGGGTGAAACCATAAGTAGGAAAATTGATGAGGTTCTCAACTGTTTGATGAAAATGGCAAAAGATTTTATTAAACCTACAAACCCCAACTTTCCCACTGTTCATAAGAGGATAAGAGATGGTAGGCGGGCGTATCCACACTTCAAAGATTGCATTGGTGCACTTGATGGCACACATATTTCAGTGTCTCTGTCTCCAGATGAGCAAGTGAGATACATTGGGAAATCAGGGATAGCGACTCAAAATGTTCTTGCAATTTGTGACTTTGACATGCTATTCACTTATGTGTCCGTGGGGCAACCAGGAGCTATGCATGACACAAGTGTGTTATACAATGCAATAAGTGTTGACAAAAAATTCATCCCACACCCTCCAGAAGGTAACATGTTTGTATATAATCATATAGTTTAATATTTGTTTGAAGATAACATGTTTGTAAAAACTCGCTCATATCATCTCCTCCATTTGTAGGAAAATATTATGTTGTTGACGCAGGATATCCCAATCGCCCGGGATACCTAGCTCCTTACAAGGGTGAGAGGTATCATATGCCAGAATGACATAGAGGTATGGAGCCCAAGACTCCTATAGAAAAATTCAATCGCATTCACTCATCTATCCGTAATGTTATTGAGCGGTCATTTGGAGTTCTAAAAATGAAGTGGAAAATTTTGTATAAAATGAGGCCATACCCGATGTTCAAGCAAAAAATGATCGTTGTAGCAACTATGGTCCTTCACAACTTCATTCGTGAGCATAAGAGCGAAGACTTGGATTTTGCTCGGTTCGACCGTGATCCTAACTATGTGCCTACAATACCGGAAAGATATAACAAATTTGCCGCTGCCTCAGATAGATCAACCGCAGAAGCGGATGCTCCCACTATGGATCAATTTCGTAATGATTTAGCCACCTCCATTGCCGATGGTTGGAACTAGCTATGTTCTATGGTTGCATTGATCAGGGGACGTTCATGTGTACCTTTTATATGTTGGTGGACCTTCATGTGAACCTTTTATGTATCGATGGACATTCATGTGAACCTTTTATGCATCGATGGACATTCATGTGAACCTTTTAATTATCTATTGATGGATATTTATATCGGACTTTAAATTAATATCGGTTGTATTTGCTGGTATCATTTCATATATTTTTATGTAACTTATATTCATGAGTGAACATGTAATATTTTAATTTTTTAAATATTTCAAAACTTGGAAAATAATAATTGCTGAAGGTCCACAAATATCGCTCTATCAATACATAATCCACGAAAAAACTAAGGGCACAATAGACATTTCTCAACCAATTGCCTCACTTTTGAAGTTGAAGCTACTTGAAAGCCAAACATGATAAAACTGCTCTCTGGTGAAGCTGCAGCTTCTGGGTGAAACTGCTCCAAACTGAATTTACTGGAGTGGAGCTAATTTTTCTGAAGCGGAGCAGTGCCAAACAGCCTCTTAGCTCCAACACATCAGTGCGTGGATGTGGGCGTGTGGATTTGAAATGGACATCGGAATTTCTAGCTGTTATGTGTGTGTGGAGGGGGGGGGGGGGGTGCAAACTGTGCTTTGTGTATGGGCCGGGCCCAACCACACAGGTACTATTAGTTAAAAACACTTGGATTTGTGTTCCTGTTACCTCCTCCTCTATCTGTCTAAACAAACCTCCTCAATCCTAAAGACTGGAGTATATTTGTGCAATGTCCTAAAAAATAAACTGGCATAAACAACAAGAGAAAATTCAAAGTAACACATGGTTAACAGAAAAAACAGCATCTCTTTGCTTAATTGGCAAAGAAGAAAGAATATATTCCCTCCAAGGCAAAGAAAACGGCGTGTCATGCACCCTCACTCCCCACGGGAGAAGAGCAAAGGCATGGGACGACTGAGCTAGCTTAGCTTTACAAGGTTCTTGCTCATCCTCTCTCTGCCTTTTTCTCTCCTAATTAATTAAATGGAGGCCTTAAACCTTCCATAGTTTCCCTTTGTTTGGATTTGTGGGTTCCATTTGTGGGTTGCATGGAGACAACCTTCCATTCTACTAAAGGGGTAGGGACTATGGGTTTAACTTTGTTCAATTCTCATTCTCTGTAGCACCATTATCTGTCGCCATGTACCCTGTAACCTGTCGTTATTGCTCTAGACTAGCACTTACTAAAATCTTAAAACTATACCCCTAATTTTTTTTTCCTAAAACCACACATCATAGACCTAAAATACGTGACGTGCGTAGCAGTTTAATATTCTGATTCTTTGCAGCACCATGCACTATATGTTGTCCATCTTAGAAGTCATAGGCCTCAAATAAACTTGATTTGGTAGCCAAGTAGACCTAGCAAGTGTAGTTTAGATTCATGCATCTACTCGATCAGGAAATAAAGATAATTAACATCTAAACAAGGAAATCAAGGATTATTAAGATCATACAATGACTATATAAACTCTCTTATTCGTAATCACTATAAAGCACCATCTTCCCTACAAAAAAATCTAGAATTAAAAGGGGGAATATATTTTTCCTGGGCAATCAACACAAAAGGACCATGACATATATGTCTTTCATTTATGTGGTGTGTAAATTGAAAATGATCACACGGGTACATCGGAAAAGGGCTGATAATAATGGGTTCAGATAAAGGGAAAGATGATGGATGCTCCGATCAGCTCTGAGGAAATGGTGCCTTTAGCTATAGGTTCCTTTTTATTGGGAATGTTGTGATGTCTAGCTTCCCAACTAACAAGTATCCCGGGGCTCAATGCAAATGCATGCCTTTCAAATTCCCACACAATCTACAAGCCATCATTTAGACATGATGATTGATGGTGTTCGGGTATACACTCTTTTCCCATGCATCATTGCCTAGCATAGCTTGACCCATTGATGATTTGATGCACCGTGATACAAAAGTACTGATTAAAGTATGACTCCTACTCATAATTATGTTTCTTAATTTGTTACACTACTATAGGGTTAGTTGTGCCCATATTGTACACACTATATATAGGGTTTTTTAGGCTTGTATGCACTGTAGGATTTATGGTTATTTGTTTATAGACTTGATGTGATGTCACGTAGAATTTTCGAGAATATGAAAAATAAAAATGTGGGGCGGCTTTCAGAAGTGAGTCGTGCATTTCTCAAGCAAGTGATACCTTGGACACATATTGAAATTAGAACAAAACACCCCTGATGGTACCTTGTCAAGCATTAGCAACTTGGGTAGAGTGACATGATTGAATAACATGCATGTTTGTTTGGCATTTCACTAGACACCGAGCAAACATTCCTAATGTCGGCTAATATTGACACCATGCGACCAATAGGGTCGAGTTTGACAACCCGAAATTAAGGTCTAGCAAGTATGTCCTGATTGGAGTGGCCTCTTTATTAGATATTAACTCGGTATGGGTTATTAGAACAATTGGTCCAATCTCCCAATTGAGGATCCTCAACCTAAGTCAATTTTCCTTGTCTTGTGCTATTGTATTTTTAGGCCTAAATTTTTAGGGTCTATCTAGAACTCAGTCGACTAAAACTTAACGAAGTCTCAGTCGAGTGACTTCAGCATGAATTATTTGCTGCAAGCGGCATTGCTAGATGCTACAACCAGCGATAAAAAATGTTGAGATGATTTTGCCAGCAACGACAGCTAATGCTGCAACCTGTGTGACTAAAATGCTACAACCGTGAATGATAAATGTTGCAACCGGTGTAATGATGGGGTACAACTGATAAAAAATGACATGCTACAACCAATAAAATAGATGATGCAACCGTATGAAAAAATGTTACAAGCGATGAAACGAAATGCTGCAAAGTCGACTAAGACTTGGTTAAATCTCAGTTGACTGAGTTTTAGCAAGTCCGAACTTTTATTTTTCTTGGCCATGTGTAGTCCCACCAGTTAGATACAACAACAACAACAACAACAACAACAACAACAACAACAACAACAACAAAGCATGTCAGTCTCAAGCAAGTTGGGGTAGGCTAAAACTGAAACCCAAAAGATATCGAAACCATGTCATGGTTCAGACACGTGAATAGCTAACTTTCACGCACCCCTGCCCAGAGCTAGTTCCACCAGTTAGATACGATAGAATATTACCTCATGGGGTATGGGGTAAGCAATCTCAAAAATTCACATAGATACGATAGAATATTAATTATACAACTAGCTTGATGCATGATGTGGATTATTATATGGTGGTACGCACTAAAATGCAAGTTAACAATGGTTCTAAAGCCTATTGTCTCCACGCTATGTGGGAGCCATCTAGATTTTCAGAATGCAATCATCATCTTAATTAAAGCTAAAGAATGAAAGAAGAAATGAAGCCATGGGCTTCAAAACAAGATGAAGATATCATTGGTTGTACTAAAATAGCTTCTCATTAACCACCATAATACTGTCTAGAAAACACTCTTCTGACAAGTTGCACCCACGAGAAGATGGCAGTATTAAATTAAGTGATGCTTTGGCTAGTCAATAGCCTATTGCACCCGACATGTACCCCCCTCCTTGCAAAATCTCCATGCATCAAAGGAGCTGGGCTAAGCTATAATTAGTTAATACTTTGGGAGAAGCTTAGAGATGACAAAATTCGATTGTTGAATGGACACCTCTGTCTCTCAGTCTCATCTTTAGAAAAGAGAGAGGCGCGCGCCTCAGGACAGCGGCGAGGCTTCCAGTAGTTGGCGCCGGTGCCTTTTTCTCTCCCTGGAGAATATCATCACCCGTCCATGAGCTTTCCACTCCACGAGTATAGAGAGAGAGAGAAGAAAGATAAAGAAACAAAGCCAATAAAGCAGAGAGAGAGAGAGAGAGAGAGAGAGCATATCAAGAAAGAAGACAGCCAAGGGAAGTAGCACCACCACTACTACAACCACGACTATATACCCTTGGGAGCCTCGTTCTGCGTGCGGGAGAGAACCCTATTCCTTGTTCTTGAATCTCTTCCAAATCTGTAGCAGAGATTGATCAGAGAGGGAAAAAGATCTCTAGAGAGAGAAGGGATTTAAGAGGGAGGGCCGAGGGGGGCTGAATAGAATGTTCCCGGCTGCTGTAGCTCCCTCCAAGAAGCCCGGCGTGAGCTCGTCGTCAATTAACGATCGGGCTGCCGCCGGCGCCTGCGACTCCGGCCTCGTCCTCACCACCGACCCCAAGCCCCGTCTCCGCTGGACCGTCGAGCTCCATGACCGCTTCGTCGACGCCGTCGCGCAGCTCGGAGGCCCGGACAGTGAGGAGATCGTTCCATGCATCACTCTAGAATCTAGATGTCGATCGTTTCTGGAGTTTTTAGTTACTTTGTTGATTTTGCTTCATGGCAGAGGCAACTCCGAAGACTATCATGAGGGTTATGGGAGTGAAGGGCCTCACGCTTTACCATCTCAAGAGTCATCTTCAGGTGTGTGTGCATGGGCAGAATTAGGTTTTTGTTTCTCTCTCCCTCTCTCTTCTTCTCTCTTTCTCTCAAGATCTCATATGTGGTCTGATTTGTGATTTTATTGTTCCCAGAAATTCAGGCTAGGGAAGCAGCACAAGGAGTTCGGTGATCACTCGGTCAAGGATGGTAAAATTATAAGATCTACGTATTAAGATTGATGTGCATATTACATGCTTCTGTTCTATACATCATGATTCAGTTAGCTAGCAGATCTAACATGTATGTTTGCATTCCCTCACTAAGTCATAGTTAAACATTCATCTAGAAACATGTTACATGCATGCTACTAGTGTCTTTCTGAAGCAACCTGCTATACCTAGGTGCTTAACCTAGCTATGAAGTTTACTCTCTCTTTTGGCAATCTCTCTCTTTTGGTCAAAAAAGGCAAAGTAGCTACTACTCGATCTCTTATTCATACCATCGTCCAATTAACTCCATCTCCAAATTACCCGCAGCAATGGAGATGCAACGGAATGCAGCCTCTTCGTCTTCGGGTATGATGGGAAGAAGCATGAACGAGTAAGCTTCACAAAACCATATCCTAATTAAAACGAATTAGGTTTCAAATACATTTCTAATATAATTAAAGACTACTAGCTAACATTAATTTGGTGTTGGCAAATTAACCACACCCAGCCGCAGCACGCACATGAACGAGGCACTAAGGATGCAGATGGAGGTCCAACGAAGGCTCCACGAGCAGCTGGAGGTAAATTACATTTAGCATCTAAAATTCTTTGGAAACTTTATATGGTACACCTATGATCTGTTACCCTGTCCCTACACAACCACACACATGCATGTTTATTCTGTACAACTTTGCATGCAATGCATGCATGCATGAACGTTCGGAGGAAACTTACATTAATTTTGGTGAGCTGCTGGCAGCTGATATGGCAATGATGTTTGTCCTTTACGCATGCATGTTGGTGCATGTGAACCTCAATCTCCATGCATGCTTGCTTGGTTGCAAGCAAGAACATCTTTGGGAAGTTTACTACTTTACTCGGCACACATCTTTTGGGTTGCACTCATGAGCTTGGCATATATGCATTTTAACTTTCTTTTTTCCTAGACATGATATATAAATTATCACTTTGCATTGCAATGACGCCAACATTATGTGCCATCGACACCATGAAGATGCAAATTTACTTTCAAGGCTGTGCTCACTTCGCAATGATGCCATGTCATATGTATGTGCAGGTGCAGAAGCACCTCCAGATGAGGGTGGAGGCCCAGGGGAAGTACATGCAGTCCATCCTGGAGAAAGCCTACCAAACCCTCGCGTCCAGCGACTGTGCCACGTGGCCCGCCGCCGCCGGGTACCGATCTCTAGGCGGTAGCCAGGCGCCGGCCCTCGACCTCGGCGGCTCCATGAGCTTCCAGGACCTCACCCTGTATGGAGGGACGTCCAGCCATCTGGACCTGCAGCAGCACATGGAGATGAGGCCAACAATGGCCATGGACAGCTTCTTGGCGTTCAACGAGGGTTGCATTGGGTCAGCAGCAGTCAGGAGCTGCTCCACCGGGAAGAGCCCGATGATGTGGGGAAACGGCGACGATGAGCAGGCCAAGAGTGGTGGCAGCGCCGATGAGCTCCTGCAGATGGCGCCGTCGTGCATGATGGAGCCGGGCGGCGGCAGCGGCGGCTCAATGGATCCGATCATGTCTTTGTCCGGCGACTCCATGGGCAGTAAGGGCTTCGATGGCCCGATTATCAGCTCCAAGCTTGAGATGAGGTCGTCTCCACAGCAAGTAGGGAGTGAGAGGAACTTGTCCTACGGGTAATTCAAGATCTTAAATAATGTGTTTTTTGTTCTTCTTTGGAAACACAATTAAAGGGTAATTAGTTACGATAATGTCTTGTTTTCATGAACCAAGCTTAATTGGCTCTTTTGCTAAGATCACTAAATAAGCATGGGCTGAGTTGTAGCTAAGAGTTGTTGTTGAGAGAGAGGGGTGTCATCATATGCTGATGATGCCCTATGTTTTTCTTTTTTGAGGAGTTAGTGGGTACCAAAATTGTGTTTTAACATATTGGCGTTGGTTTAAGGTTTGTACATTTCGGTGTAGCTGTAAAATCATGCAGCTGGTGTGAAACATGCTTCTATCCTAATTCTTGTTGGGTGCATGTATTAACAATAATAGAGGGAAAAACTCTGACGCTTATTGGTGTCACACTGGTTTATTATGCATGTGATAATGTGTCAATTAATTTGTGATTAAATGCCATGTTGCATGTCTTTTTTTATGGACTGGTTTTTTTTAGTAAGCTAGCTTGCACATACTCCCTCCATTCTTAAATATAAGGTATATTAATATTTTAATTTTTTTTTAACTTTAACCAAATATGTAGAGATATCAGTATGAATTATATCAAAATGATATCACCAGATTCATCTTTAAACATATTTTTATTTTATATTTATGGAATATCATATATGTTGATATTTTTCCTACAAATTTGGTCGAAGTTAGAAAGGTTTGACTTTTTCAAACATTATAAACCTTTACATTCTTGAACAGAGGGAGCATTAATTTTGATATAACTTCGATCATTGTATATTTCTTTTGGGGGAAATCAATTAACCATACTATATACTGTCAACATATCTTCTTATAGAGCACTAAGTCATATTTGCCCTGAATTCCCAAGTTTTTTTTATCTCTTCCAGCTCCACCCTTCCAAGTCGCTTTATAAACACTTCCGGTATCCGCCCCTTGGTTCGGCTGATATCAGGTAGTCACAATCATGATTTTATTGTACAATACTATGACTATGTGATCCGAACTAACTCATACTTCCTTCGTCCTAAAATAAATTCTATGACGGAAAGAGTATGGTTCTATGATTCCGATTAGTAAAATCTACGTTTCTGCGATTTTGATAGTGAAGGTTCTACTATTTGCAACCCAACCATCAGGACTCCAAACCAATTCAAAATCACGATTCAGACTACCTTGGTTTACATGTATTCATTAATTTTGTCCACCTAATCAATATATTAGTGTCATTGTGTGTGGGATAATTCTTGTGTAAAAGGGGGATTACGATCTACAAAAGCATTGTATGGAGTAGTATGGGTCACATTACTAATTTCTTCCGCCGTTGTGATTGCATAGAAATGGGGGTTCCAAAAACAAAAATGCTAAATCTACAGTTGTTTTAACGGAAAAGCGTACAAGGATCCTCCCATCGTTCTAAACCTTCCCCATGAATTTCAGGGTGGACCCCACTTCCCCACTGATGTCTAACTAAAACCGAAAATTGCTTTTGGACGACGAGCTTCATGGAGGCCTCCATTTGCAATTTTCAAAAATCATATTTTTATGTTTCAAAAAATTGTGAAAAAAATACATATATACATAGAGACATAATGTACATGTGTGTGAATTTTCAGGATAGAATACATTGAAATGAGAGTTGTGCAAAAGAAATAAATCTGAGGCTTTTCAACACATGATACTATTTATCCTCAAAGTCCATGATTTTTTTTGCACAGGTTGCATTTGAAGGTATTTCATCCTGAATTTTTTACACACATGTACATTTCATCCTTGTATACTTGCATATATTTTTGTACTTAGATTTTTTTGAAACAGGAAAGTTTGAATTTTGATTGTTTGAAAAATAAAGGTTTCCATGGAGCTCGGTCACTAAAACGCCCCACTCAACCAAAAATTGCTACATAAAAGAATGTGGTTTCATAGTACAAGCAAAAAAGAAATAGGAAACTACCACATCAGCCTGTAAAACCAATTCCGTAAAATTCATCCGGATGTAGCATTGCTGTTCAAAATAGGGCCGGTAAATATAAGAATAAATCGGCATGCATTGTATCATAGCCCTCGGTCTAGTTTCGTGCTTAGCTTATGTTTTGCTCCAAACACCCCAACTCCATCACATTCTCATCATCAAGTCCATTTTATTTAGCAAAATGCATCACATTTATTATGATTGCACTGACACCATCGGCTAAACAGAATTGGAGTTTCCAAAAGCATAATGGATTTTCGATGTATAAGTACTAGGCGAGATATCGATAGGTGAACTACGTTGAACGTCCTGAAAATCAAGTGGCACAGAAAAATTATGTGTAAGTTCTGATAGGGTTGCATGCTCCGTAGCATATAGGAGCACATAATTTTATAAATACAAAACTATCATATTTTCGTTAGATAAATAATTAACATTCGTGGCTAGGAGTTTGATGTTGTTAGAACTTTGCATCAAGATCTGTGCTCTCTCGCTAATTTTTTTCTTTTTTCTGTTTATTCCAAGCGAAACAACATTTTCAAACTGTTTGGGACAAAAAAGAAAGAGAAATTTGTTCACACAGATCTTGATGCAAAACCGGCTGAGAGAGAGAGAGAGATTTGTGGCCTTTTGATACAAAGGCTCGTGCAGAGATTTCGAGGAAGCTTCTTCTTCTTCTTCCGTGGCCTTTATTTGCCCCCAGTGCCCTATGGCTAGCTTTGTGGGCAGCTTCGATTCGGGTCACATTCTCGAGGCACAATTCCCCATGCAGATCGAGCGTCCAGCTGCATGCACCATGCTGGTGGAGTTACCTCAATGACTTTTGATTTTGCTCCAAAGGAGGGAGGAAGAAGCTGCGATGCGATGCGATGGGTGGGCGCGTGTCGGCCGGAAGCTTCCCCTGCGTTTGCTTCTTCCGATCGAGGTGCACTTGGCCGGTTGGCCCGCCCGCCTCTTTTCGCCGGTCCTAGCTTCTTGGTTTTCTCTGTGAAAAAGTAAAGCTAGTCAGGTCAGAACCTAAAGCAGACTTGTCCCGTTTTCTGCTCCGGTTCAAGAGGCCTTTCAAGCCCTCTCTTGAACTCTTCACTGGCTCCTTCTCCTTCCTCGTTGCATGAACATGAACAAACAAGGTATGCATCCATATAAACAAAACCTATAGGTAGAATCATTTTGTTCTTCAAAAGCTAACCAATTTAATTGAAAAGGAGAAAGAAAACTAACTACTTATTAGAGACAAAATAGCTTACATCAATATGAAGAATAGGGGATTGCTAATTCTCAATCGACTAAGATTTAATGAAGTCTCAGTCAATGATATATTCGTGAGATTCTGTGTGAAGATTCGTACAAATAAAACTATTTTTTTACATGGTCTACCACTTGACTGAAACTTCGTTAAATCTTAGTCAATTGAGATCTAGACACACCCATACGAATATATCTGGTTCTAAAGTTGCAAAAGAGGACATACACACATTTTTTTATGAATATAACCTATAACCTACAATCTACAATGAAAAATATTATCAAATCAAGAGAGAATGAAAACACTGAAGGGCGTCGATATTGCAAGATAAAACGCATTACATTTTGTTTCATCCCATGACGATCTTTCATCACATAAAAACTATCACTTCATTAGAATTCTGTTTAATAATTCTTCGTCTACCAAGAAATCATTACTGCAAAGTTAAATTAATTGTCATATTGGAAGTTAAGGGCATCTCCAACGCGATCCATCAGATGTCCCGTAAAGGTTTGAACCATACTATCCATATCATTATTGTCATCCAACGCGGTCCTGTAACGGTCCGCGTACCCATCCGCATATCCGTTTCTCCGTAGATCCGGCCTAAACTGAGCAAGCTTTGCAGGAGTCTGAACATCTGCATACCCAACCAAAAGCAACCACGCGGTCCCTCTTTTTTTTTTCCTTTCTCTCTCTTCCCAGCAACCGCAACCTATATAATATACCATTCAAATCAATCTGACACCACTTTATGTCCGGATTTAATGAATATGGATGGATGATTGCCTCCCATGTCAATATCCGCGGATCAGTCTGCGAACATTTGCGGTGTTAGTTTTAGGCACCTTTGATAGTTGTTGATTTCTGAAAAAAAGAACTCTTCATTAGATTCCCAACAATTTAAGGGGCACAAACTGGTTTATCATACTACCATGGATCATGCATGAAGATGGAGTGTGCTAGAAATTAGGAAATACTAATATATGGTGCATATATAATTTGAGTGTGTCAGCTAGCCAATTTTACTTGTAACGAGAAAGTTTGAAGTTGCGTATGTATAGTTTACCAATTTGAATGATTAGGTCAATTCAAACAATATTTTTCACATATAGTTGTGAAACACGAAAATATCCCCTTCTCTCTCCTCCTGTTGTCCCCTTGGGCGTCCGGGGAGGGCTTTCGCTCGTCGCCGCGTGTACTCCCCTCCCTCCTTCCTCCTCCCCTACCGCCATCGGCGCTCGCTGACGAGCAAAGCCCACATATCTACGAAAACATTTTTTGATTTAAATTGTTTAAAAAAAGGATCTACGAAAAAAAGCACACATATCTAACCTTCATCCATCATCTTTACGGGTGGGATGAAAAAACAGCTCAAAACTCTCTGATTGCAACAAGGAACACGCGTACATTGCATCATTTATCGACACAGTAGAAATTAACATTTGCAGGGTGCCTTCTAACCAGTGATGTCGCCTCTTTTGGGTTGCTGGGAAAAAGGAAAAATAAAACAAATGTGGTTTTGGTCGCTGGTGAAGGACTTGGGCTGAGTCATTTGGGCCCGGTCCAGCTGCTTGGCTGGCGGTTGCATCATCATGATCATCGTTAAGAAGATTGCCTCAAAAAAAAAAACATCGTTAAGAAGAGACGAAGCACGCACTTGACCGAAGAGGTATCGACCACGGATACCACAGGTGCAAGCGACGAACCCTCCTCGCGCTAGCGGCGGCGCCCGGACGGGGACGGCGGACAGCGGCAGCAGGAGCGAGAGCAGAGAGAGATGGGGCGGCCGTACGCAGCAAAGGGAAGGAAGAAGAGGAAGCTCGAATACGGCGCGGCCTGCCGTGCCGAGGAGTTGCCGCCACCGGAGGACGACGTGACGTCGACGGAGGGGGACGAGGCGGCCGTGGAGATGGCGGAGGGGCTTCCCGTCCTTCCCCGGCCAGCCGATGGGAGGAAGCGTCCCGGGGCGATCTTCGTGCTCGAGAGGGCATGCCTGGAGGTTGGCAAAGTCGGCAAGGTATGCTATTGCTAGGTTTTTTGGTTGCCAGCAGTAATCCTACTTCTTCAGTGTATCGGTTTTACTGGAAAAAAGTAAAGCAAGATGGCTATGGTCTGCTGCACCTCTGACTCTGAAAGTGTTGATTCTTCCATAATCTGATTCCTTGCTTTTGGAAATTTGATTGCTCTTCAAGGATAATGAAACTGGCTGTTTGTTCATTATCTAGCTAGCTGTGTACTACTGTAGTACCCAAGTGGAATTAAGATTGTTTCATTCCCTAATCTTTGCTGCTTATCGTGTGCATGAGTAGGCTGGGTTGGTCCAGGAGTAATTGCTTATGTGGATGGAAAATTAGTGGCTGCTAGGATGTAAAGAGCTGATGATTAAAGTATACTGTAGTACTATATAATTTCCATAGCTGTCTTAACTCTTAACTGAGTAGTATACTATAACAGTTCTTCCCAGTAAAACTCTGATGATTAAAGTGGTAAATGCCTTTTTCACCAAGCAGATGTTTGCTCTACATGTATGTTTGTTTTTACGACAATTCTCGTATTTTTGTATAGACTATGCAAATCTTGAACTCGGATGATCATGCGAATTATTTGAGGAAGCATAAACGGAATCCTGCTGATTATAGGCCTGATATCATTCACCAGGTAATGTAAATTCTTGTTGTTTTATTTTATTTGTACTACTGGCAAATGATTAGAAAGTTGTTCTGTTTATCTTCCATTTAGAAATCAGTGTTGTGCTACAAGGAAATCGAACTCCAAATTTCCTTTTAGTTTTCTTTTCCTTTTATGGTTGACTACTGTTTGCGCCTCCGAATAGAGGATTTCTATGAGAATATGAGTTTGTTGTTAGGTTGCCTACAAACAAAAGCAAAAGTCGACAGAGCCAGTCAATCATTTGTTTCATTCCTTCCTGCTCTGTTTTCTAAAAATGTGAACATCTTCAATTTTCTTCCAAGTGATTTTGCAGGCTCTGTTGGCAATATTTGATAGCCCTCTAACTAAGGCTCGGAGGTTACAAGCTGTTTATGTTAGGACTGAAAAGGGGGTGTTGTTTGAGGTCAAGCCAAATGTTCGCTTGCCACGCACACCCAAACGTTTTTATGGCTTGATGTGTAAGTTACGAATAGCAGAAGAGTAAACATTGTGCATATATTTGTGTTCCTATCCTGAAATTACGCTGAAGTGCAAGCAATTTATATGGCATTGCAGCACAGTTATTGCAAAACTTGAGCATTCCTGCAGTTGGGAGGCGTGAGAAGCTCCTTAATGTTATTAAAAATCCTGTTACCCAGTATATACCTGTTGGCTCACGGAAGATTGGTGAGAATTTCTATTATATTACTAGTAAGAGTAAAATGTGTACTCATTGGCTTACGGAAGCTGATTGATGATTATTTACTGCCTAGGCCTTTCATATAGTGCGGATAAGTCAGTTGAACTGACTGACTATCTTGCCCAATCCAGTGATGATGAAGCCCTTGTGTTTGTGGTGAGTGAAAACTGTGATGTTGGCTAATGTGTACTTTTGTCCCATAGTCTGGTGCCTAATTCCATCTCGTTTGCACACTGTTTCAGGTTGGTGCTATGGCTCATGAAAAGATTGACACTGAATACACGAATGAAGACATACGGAGTAAGTAACAATATATGATCTATTGGTTTGAAAGTATCATGTCTTGAGATCTACCTAATATATTTCAGGATTATTTTCTGTATTTTTACATTAAATGTCTTATTGCCATTGTTTGAATCTGTTAAAATCATAGTGTAATCGTGTACAATTATACCCAGTGTGCACATTGTAAAACAGACATTTTGAGTATACTGTTAGTTGCAGACAGCAAACATTTGTTAAAATGAGACACACTCAATTTGGCTTCTCAATTTTTAGAACAGGGCTCTGGTTTGCCAGAAACTCTTGAGCCAGTGATCATTCGCCTTAATGTTGGATAACTTGGAAATTTAATTCCTCTTCTGGATGTTTTTAAATAGTTCACTAGTATACGCTTAGATTTTGCAGAGTCTTTGGCTTGTCAAGTAGATAATTATAATATGTCTCGAGGTGTACTACTCTACTTTCTCATTTTCTTGAATCTTAAAATTATATATATGATACACATTTTTTCTGTACATTTTTTCTTTGAACTGTAGTGACATATTAACTGTTGCAGTTTCCAGCTTCCCGCTCAGTGCTGCCTGCTGTTTAGATAAAATATGCTCCGCTCTGGAGCAGAAGTGGAACATTCACTGAGGAAATTTTGGAAACAAGCAAAACAACTTAATCAACATAAGTATTAGATGATAGTGTTGGTGAATTTTCCTTGCCGGCTGCGGATTCTTTTTGTGGACCATGGAATGTTTCAAGTGCTTGCGCTTGTATACACGATGATTGTGTTGCTTATTATTCTTTGCATTGAGTTGAGCGGGTTGGATCATCTTACTGAAAAGGTTTTGTTATTTGCTTGAAGCAACCTAACGAGGACATGATAGGAATTGTAAATCTTGTGAAGCCGTTTTATTAGTACATTTCCCCAAATATTTGATTCCCATTTTATGGTTTGTTGTCATTGACAACCTCCCAGGGTGGGTGGGGGCAGGATGTCGATACCCTTCGACCTTCGTTGGTTACTAAGCGCCCATTTCCTTGCTTGTTGGAGCTGTTGAAAGGACGTGGATGTCGCCTAGAGGGGGGGTGAATAGGCGCTTAAAATAATTACGGTTTCGGCTTGAACAAATGCGGAATAAAACTTAACGTTTAATTTGCCAAGCAAGAAACCTAAATAAGCTAGGCTCAACTATGTGCACCAACAACTTATACTAAGCAAGATAAACAACTATGTGATAGCAAGATATATGACAAGAGCACTATGGCTATCACGAAGTAGGTGCACAAGTAAATAGGTTGTCTAGAAGAACAACCTATGGGACAAGCAATGTACAATAATATGAGCAAGCACAAGATAAACAATGTAATAAGCTTGCTCAAAGTAAAGGTAGAGATAACCGCAAGTGGAGCCGATGGAGACAAGGATTTGTTACCGAAGTTCCTTCTCTTGCGAGAAGTACGTCTCCGTTTGGAGAGGGTGAGGAGCACAATGCTCACACGAAGCCAACGAGGGCCACCCTATTTCTCCTCACGCTCTTACCAATGCAAGATGCCGTGATTCCACTATATGGACACTTGAGGGCGGTCACCGAACCCGTACAAATGGCAACCCTTGGGAGCGGTCACCGAACCCGTACAAATGCTCGGGGCAATCTCCACAACCGAATTGGAGGCTCCCGTAGCGTCCCGAAGCTTTCCACCACAATGATTGAGCTCCGCAACAACAAGCATCTAGGTGCCAACGCACCACGAGGTACAAGCTCTAGAGTGCCAACGCACTCAAGAGTAGCTATCTTCTCAACTTCACTTCTACACCAAATCCTCGGAGAGAACTCAAACCGATGCACCAAATGCAATGGCAAGAGCACACGAAGTGCTCAAGTCCCCAACTCTCAAATCCCACCAAAGCAACAAAATCTATGGAGGAATATGAGAGGAAGAACAAGGAGAACACCAAGAACTCCAAGATCTAGATCCACAAGGTTCCCCTCACTTAGAGGAGAGATGGCTTGGTGGAGAATGTGGATCTAGACCTCCTCTCTCTTTTCCCTCAAAAAGGAGCAAGAATCATAGGAGGGGAAGAGAGTAAGCAAGCTCAAAGAGGTCAACAATGGGGGGAAGAACTTGCAAAGAACCGGTGGGGACAAAGGAAGAAGAAGACCCCCTTTTATAGTCCCCCACGAATCCAGCCGTTGGGAGCCGTTGGCAGCCCACCAACCACGGTACTACCGCGCCGGGAGCGGTACTACCGCCCCACGGTACTACCGAAGCCCAGTGCCGTTCCCACTACCGCAAAGTCCAGTGGACTTACGGTAGTGAGTGCGGTACTTGCCCGCGGTACTACCGTGGCACGGTACTACCGCACTGGGAGCGGTACTACCGCCCCACGGTACTACCGGGGGCCAGTACCGTGCCCACTACCGCAAAGTCCAGTGAACTTACGATAGTGAGTGCGGTACTCGCCCACGGTACTACCGTGGCGCGGTACTACCGCTCCAAGAGCGGTACTACCGCCCTGGCAGAACCAGGGAGCCCAGGCCACACAACAGATGAACTCCAAATAAAACAGGCAAACCCTGAACTGCCACAACTTCTGCAAATGAACTCCGATTAAGGCAAACTCAAGCTTGATGGAAAGCTAACGAATAGAGCTGCCTAAGCTTGATGGAAATATTTAGAAGTGGCAAGGGAGAAATGCCAAACACATAGAGGTGTGAAACCTCTAACCAAGAATAACCGGCAAATCTCCCGCATCGAAAATCATAAGAGAAGATGCATATGAAATCCGTTTTCGATGAACAAGAGCTTGTCATGAAGAAGACCACAAGCTCCAAAACCCACAAAGAGAAAAGCCAAACAAGAACCAATAAAGATGATGCCAAGGATGCAAAAGGTTTGAGCTCTCCACGAATGACTCGGCCTAGCCTATAACACGGTCTCCTAACTACTACCAAGAGACCGGTAAACTAGACACCTATCTAGTCAAACCTTTGTCTTGCGCATAATCCACTTGAGCTTTGATGATGACGATCATGCCCGCCTCAAGTTGGAACATCTTACTTGATTCCGCCGACTCGATTAAGACTTGTAGATAGCTCCCCCATACTCGTTACGGGTGAGCCTCTTTTAGGCACATCTTCACAAGACCATAAACACCAAATGGTCGGCAAGCTCCAAGCATACGATATCTTCGTGATGCTCCTCTTGACCTTGCAAACATCTACTTGACCAATCTTTGGATAGCTCCATGAAGAACACCTTGGTCAACACGTAATCTTCATCTTACAACCTTGAAGCCACCATATGATCTTCAAGCGTTGCCTATGAACAAACCTTAAAGTATAACTCAAGGAAACCATTAGTCCATAAAGATTGTCATCAATTACCAAAACCAAACATAAGGGCACATGCCCTTTCAGCTGTGAACATAAATTTGATTGTAGCTCACTTTTTTAACACAATTGTAGCTTGCTTAATTAAATGGGAAATGTCAATAGTTTTAGAATAATGTAAACTTGAGCATTCTATTGCTTCTTCTTATGATGAACTCAGTTCTGTAGTAGAACGAGGTTTAGATAGATGGATCGAAGGTTGCGGGGGCAAGTGGATTGGAAGGTGCGAGAGAGGCGTTGCCGGGCTATAAAAGGGAGGAGGGGAGGACACACAGTGCCGGGAGGTAGCTCCTCCTCCTCTTGGGCATGGCTGAGAGAGGGGGGGGAGGCCTCCATTGCAAAGAGATGGCTGGGTCTATCCCCGCTATCTGACCAAGATCGGACGACCTCCGTACCGATTCAGGTGGGGTGGAATGGATAATGGGCTGGGAGGGAGGTCAAGAGCCTCTTTGAAAGACTTTCTTCTTTTTATTAAATAAACAAACGGGTATAAAGGAAAGGCTAAAGTAAAATAGAAATGCAGAGGTAAAGTCATAAAAAAATATGATTCTTAATCGGAGGATTTAAAGATATTTTAGAAAATGAAATGGATCCAAATTGTGTAAGCAATTCAAATGCCTTTGAATTAATTCAAATGCCATTGAATTAATTCAAATTCACTTTGTACTACAACCCCATTTTTTAGAAGGGCTAAATCTTGGTATTTGGCATAGAGATTAATCATGGCAAAACATGGTCATATCCAGGAGGGCTTGCTTAGAGGGTCAAAGGAGAGCATATGTGAAAATGGTAAAGACTGAAAGAAATAAAAGGAAAGAATTTGAATAAATCCTTTTAAATAACAAGGAAATGTTTGAGCATTTTTCTATCACATGGAATTGGGAGGTTGAGATCTATTGGGTTCGGGAGGGTTGGAGGCACGCCGGAGGAAGAAGATGGAAGTACGCGAAGGGCAAGGGAGCGTAAAGTGATTCCCACTGCCATAGTTTCCCTCATATAAGGTAGAATATGGATCGACGGGTGATTTGAGCAATCCCCACATGACAACGCATAACTGCTCTTTCTGCGGCTAAACCACTAATTACGTGCGAAAATTGAGGGGGGCATGATTAAATGCCTCCCGGGGATCAAGGCGCACGACCATTTACTGATGGGATGTGGCGCTAGTTTGAGCAACTATTGAACTTTTCCCATTGATTTGTTACTCTTGGAGTTTGGAGGCTCCTAGACGTAGGAGTTCTTTGGTGAGGCATCACATTGTGATTACCCGTTCGTGAGGGTTTGGAGGCCACCTGAAGGTCTACTACTGGTGGTTTGGAATAACTTCCATGGTGATATCTCAAGGGGAGAATAGGGTGAGCCTTCGTGGTAACATCTATCCCTTCAACGGTGATTAGTTTACCTCCAATGAAATGGACATCTGGATAAATCGTTGTCTTCGGCTATCTCTAACCCTTTATCTTACTAGCATATATCTTGGTCAGTAGATCGTGCGTTTGCTTCACTATTTTATTATTGATCACTACATTGCTAGCTAATATCATCTTTGCAACTGTTAGACTCATTTTCATAATTTGCATTATTGTCTAAAATTGCTAAGTAAACGTTAAATTTTGTAATTATACCTATTCACCCCCATCTAAATCCATCTCAATACTTTCAACATCCATACTGTAGTCTCCTCCAGGTCAGGTCCATCTGCACCCAAAGGGGGGCGGAGGATCCACAAGCTGCTCCGTTTTCCTCCTCACCCCAAAATTTGAAGACACGAGGAGCTCTTTGTGCGCCATTGAAGGCGAGGTTGGTTGATTGAAGGTGAAGCAGGTGAGAATGGAAGGCGCTACAGAGAGATTTAAATCGAGAGAGGGGAGGGCGGTGTCCTTTCATACGCTGCCACTGGCTTCATTAAGGATGCAGTTGGAGAGGCCTCAAGCGGGTGACGACGAGCTGACAAAGTGATAAACATTGTCGCAACCTTTTTGCATGTCTCTCGCCTGCTTAGACCACTCCTTCACATAATCCAGGAGGCGATGTCACATGACGGCCATTCAACGGACCAGCCTCGCGGGTATGGTCTTAATGGTCGGGTGCCCATCATTGGCGATGGGTGGTAGGCCGAGCTATTTCAAATCGTGTAAATAGAAAAGCTAGGAACATCCCTCCTACCGCTGGAGGCGAGCTCCACATTGACACTTCCCAACCTTAGATTTGACACGGGCGCAAACTCGTTTATGAGCAAACTTGATAAATTATGGCTCTTAGATCGAATAACATGCCCATCTTGAGGGATTTTGTTGGTACGAGCAACTTTCGATTCAAACACACAATGCAGATCCCAAACGCAGCGCAAAAGAGAGGTCATATTAAAACCATCTATCCATTTCGATCCGTGAAATGAAAGCAACGTGTCTACTAGAAGAAACCAGAGAGTGAAAAGAAAACCGGAAGCCAAAAGTCAAGGTCTCATTGACCGACCACCGTCTCCGTCGGCTCGACACGGACACATCCCACCCCCACCCCTACCCACCACAGCGGGCACTGCCGTCCCCCTCCATCCCCCATCCCCGAGGGCCAGGGGTCCAAATCACTCCGCGCTTTCCCTTCCCCCCTTCCTTCCTTCCCACCCAAGCAAGCGGGCAGCGAGCCGCCCCGAGATCGGCGCCAGCTCCCTCCCCGAATCGGCAGCTTCTTCCGGCGCCGCCGGGGCAGCTCGCTCGCGGGGTTTATCGGCTTCCGGGGGCGGCGGCGCGCGGGGACGATGATGGACGGCAGCGCGTACGGCGCGAGCAACGGCGGATCCGTCGCCGACGGGGACGCGGCCCGCAGGAACACCAGGATGCCCAAGTGTGAGTGAGATCTAGACTCGCCGCCTCCTATTTCCCTCCCTTGCTCGATTCTTCTTGCTGCTCCCAAATCCGAATGGATTCTGATGTGCTGCTGGTGCCCTTGGCGGCGCCGATTCGGTTTGCTTAGTTAGCGCGGGGGCTCGAGATGCTTTGCTAGGTCCGTCGAATTGCTATCTCTTATTGCAAGGAATAGTAGCTTAGCTCTTGCTAGGAATCGGAGCTTACCCTAGTGACGATAGCTCATTTTATCCACAGATAGGAAGCTGAATCTCGTGTATGAGGCTATGAGTAATGGATACCATTAAACCTTTGGGGTCGAAGTGTGGATGTAGTGGTTACTTAGGCAAACCCCTGTTCTGGTGGTGCGGCTTATGTTTCTGGCATGCAGTACAATTCCTACTCCTGAATTCTATTGCTCAGATTCCAAGTTCAAGCTGCTCGCATATTAACTAGATTACACTAAGCTTAGTTCACGCTAAACAGCAGAGCTTAACCTAGTGATTATAGCTCTTTCAATCGAGAGAAAAAGGAGCAGTCTAGTGCCTAGTTACCTGGTCGTATCATTTGCTTATGTATGAGCAATGGATATCAGTATTACCTTTGGGATCGGTGTGTGGATGAAGCGGTTACTCAGGAAAACTCGTACCTAACCTTGTGGTGCGGCCTGTGTTTCTACCATGCAAGCCAATTCTTACTCCTGGATTCTCATGCGCAGATTCCAAGTTCACACAGCAGGAGCTGCCGGCCTGCAAGCCGATCCTTACTCCAAAATGGGTAAGCATACTGCCTCGAGAGATCACGGTGTTACCACTTCTAGAGGATAACAGTATGCATTTTGGTGCAGCTCACTGATGTTTCTGCTTGTGCTGTGCAGGTTGTCTCGGTGTTTTTCCTTGTCGGCGTCATATTTGTCCCAGTTGGTGTCGTTTCACTACTAGCTGCACAAGAAGTACGTCACTGAATATCTTCTACACCTTGTGTTAACATATACGCACTGTGGCAGTTTCTGACTTCACTTATGCTGACTGACTGCAGGTTGTTGAAATCATCGATCGGTATGATCATGCCTGTGTCCCAGCGAACATGACTGATAATAAGCTTGCGTACATTCGGAATGAGACTATATCCAAAGAGTGCATAAGGACTCTCACGGTAGTACATAACTGAACAATTATCTTGCAATAATTATCATGTTTATAGAATTGTGTTGCGTGTGCAACTATAAGAAAGCACCTTCTATCGTATCAGTCTCGTAGCTAAGATGAGATCTGGATGTTACCGTGCAGGTTACAAAAGATATGAAGCAGCCAATTTACGTGTACTACCAACTCGACAACTTTTATCAGAATCATAGAAGGTATAGTCTTATTTGTTTTTTTTTTTCAGTCAATAACTTCTGGGTCAACCTCACAGCTATTCATTTTCCCGTTTCTCTGCAAACTGCAAATCGATATTGTGCAATCAAAATCGAAAAGGCATACTACGTAGCGGATTAACTAATATTTTGGTTACCATATGCTAAGAATAGCATGTGTTGGGGGCTTAACATGTACTATAACACTTCCAATTTCAGGTATGTGAAGAGCCGAAATGATGCACAGCTAAGAGATTCTAAGAAGTCAAATACGACAACCTCATGTGATCCTGAGAGGTCCACGGCTGATGGAAAACCAATTGTTCCTTGTGGTCTGATTGCTTGGAGTTTGTTTAATGACACGTATAGCTTCAGTCGGGGTAATGAGAACTTGACAGTAGACAAGAAGGACATCTCCTGGAAAAGTGATAGGGAGCATAAATTTGCCAAAAATGTCTACCCAAGCAACTTCCAGAATGGTGCGCTCATAGGTGGAAAAAAGCTTAACTCGAGTATCCCGGTATGCAAATTCTTAATCTGTACTATGTTCCATATATATGCAGGCTACAATTGTTCACTTAATACATACATCCTCAACATTTTAATGTGCAAGAATGGTTCATTTGAGTTATTTGGCTTGGGTAAAAGAAGTTTCTCTGGTTATGAACACTTGTAGGAGTTATTCATGTCAGTTCTCTTTCTATGCAACAGTTGAGCGAGCAAGAGGATCTTATTGTTTGGATGCGGACTGCAGCTCTTCCTACATTCAGAAAGTTATATGGGAGGATATACGTTGATCTCAAGGCGAATGATACCATAATAGTGAGGCTGGGTAACTACTACAATACATATAGCTTCGGTGGCAAGAAAAAGTTGGTCCTTTCCACTGCAACCTGGCTTGGAGGAAAGAATGATTTTCTTGGGTTCGCATACCTCATAGTTGGTGGGCTCTGTATTTTCTTGGCATTTGCATTCACCTTGCTATACTTGATAAAGCCAAGGTTAGTAACTTTTGAGCTCAGGTCTGTTACAATTAAATGAAAATGTGCTACTACTGATATGTTCTCCCTCCGTTCCTAAATATAAGTCTTTTTAGAGATTTTACTATGAACCACATACGGAGAAAAATAAGCGAATCTACACTCTAAAATACATCTATATGCATCCGTATGTAGTTCATAGTGCAATCTCTAAAAAGACTTATATTTAGGAATGGAGGGAGTACATTTTGTGTGTGTAAGCCATGAGTGATACATGCAGTTGACCTTTTTTTATTAAGTCCGTAAGTTTGCTGTGTAGATGCTTGTCCGCATCTAATGCTATATTTGCAGCAACAATGCTATCATGCAGCAAATCTTCTGGTTTTATGGAGTGTTCGATTTGACACCTAACATAGAGACAACTAAAGTAGCTAGTTCCGTGATTTTTCTGTGAAGCATTTGGTTGTCTTTTGCACTTGTGACTTTTGCCACACTTTCGTAGCCTGGTCCATCTGTCAGGCCTTTTTTGTTTGCCTACAATTTGCCACTCTTGTGGGATGTTTGCCCGTGGCAACTATTTTGGTTGCCTAGTATGGCGCTTGCTTAAACGTTACTTGGGGCAGAATTATCCTTTTTTTTGCGGGGTGGGGCAGAATTATCCTTTCATGTATATACCTACATCCTGGGCTCCTGGCTATGTTTGATTAACACTATTTCATCTTGCCTCTCTTAGTCTAGTTAAGATTGAGGTGGCATTGGGTTTTATCTGTGTGCCTCTCCTAGTTCATGATGTGCATGATTTGTTCCTTTGTTGAAGGAGATTGGATAGAAGAATATCTAATATTGCCAATGTTAGTAAGGCCAGCTGACCAGGCAAAGGAGTAGAAGCAGGAAACTACCTGTTTCCTTTTACGCTAATAGTTGGTTTACCCTAGTATTGTACCGCTCTTTGCCATAAACTACCGCCTCTTTATGCCTGTGATGATAGGACCATTGTTCATCAACATTAAGAGTGAACTTTGCAGAATATAGAGCGTAAAAGAGTCACTTCATCCATAATCCGCAGCAACATCCAATTGCATAAGAACAGCAGAAAACCCCAAAAGATGCATCTTGTGAAATGTACGACGTGCACCGGGAGTTCTGATTTCTACCCGGGTGCATTCCAATTCTATACTCAAAATGTTTTTTCCACCGTTCAAAAGTTGTATATCGTTGACCTTTTGTAGTAGGAAGGCACAGGGGTCAAGAAAATTTGCTTTACGATGATATACCAAAATATGCTCAATGGCATTCGCTTTACGTGATTTGGTAAGAAATCTACTGGAGCCATGTTAGGTATGAAGCAAAACAACGCCACCTAATTTTGGGATCTATATAAAACCGGCAGAGGTTATAGCGAAGTCTTAGGATAATAAGTATGCAGCATTCATGCCAGCTCATACTTGGGCATACATGTGCTGACACGATCATGCTGTCACTAGAATGATGATCTCTGCAGGCCTTGATTCAAAAGCACGACATTCGGTGTGATTTTGTTGTAATGTAACTAGCCAGTATTACTTCTGTTGACCTGTGTGAATGAGAGCCTTCTTACCGTTCTAAGTTATGGCCTTTTGCAGGAAACTGGGAGACCACAATTACCTGTCCTGGAACAGGCACCCTGCAGGCCGCTAAGGTGTTCCTGAACTCGATATGGCGTACAATTGATGCCTGCCTCGGACAATGTATCATGATGCCCTAAATGATACCTGAGATTGCCAGTAGCTCTAGACCTGTGTGTACATTTTAACAAACGGGCCTATGTTCTTTTGTTTGTTGTTAGGGCTGCATATAGCGGCCGTGAAGAATACTACGGGGTATTACCGAGTTGCTTATTCCGTGATGTGGATTTATTAACCCTGTTGTAATGGTTGTACGGATTGCATTATCGAGCTTTTCATTAGATTGTAGACTACTTCATTGTTACCCTAAAAGAAGTCACAGCAAATCTGCTGCACTTATTACCAGACTTCATTGTTATCGAGTAGAAGCTCTTCACGATTCAATCCTCAGCAGATTAAGTTGATGCGCCGATCTTTGCTGCGGCGTTAATACGGAGTGCTTTTTTAGTCATTTTATTGTCGATATTTGTAGGATGGCGTGCCGTTGATGTGACTGACTGTTTGTTTGTTTTTAAAGCTGTTGGGAGTAGTTGAGATTTTACCTCTCATTGCTGGAATGAATGATGATGCGTTTCTACACGAATTATAGCCGCTGTCAATCTGTGGCGTGAATGTGAACCATGATGCAACATTCAAATGGGGCAAAAACGATATAAAATTGACCTTTGGATGAAACTTCAGCACATTTTAACCCTACGGCGAAACTATTTTGAAAACTAACTCAAAAGGGTAGCTCCTGCCAACCCTACGGCGAAACTATTTTGACTTTATCGCTTCAGATTTCAAATGGTTATAAAACAGTGAACATTATCTTAAAAACGAGATCCACATGCCAAATTTACAGGATGCACTGCAGAGCTTCATTTCTAAGGAGCTCACTATTTTCAGAGATGCCGTTTATTATAGGATGGAACGGATCGCATCCTATCCATACCGTTGACGAACCGACACAAGGATTTGTTCCCATTGTCACGCACGCGCAACGGGTAGCTGCTCTGCTCGCGCGCGCGGGTAGCTGCTACCTACTCACCAGGTCGCCCGTCACTCCTACTGTAGTAGCGTGGAGTGTGTGTATAGATAGCCGACGGCCGAGAGGCACGCCATTGACGTGGCCAAGTGCATTGCTACCGAAGAGGACGATGAAGGCCGGCGGCGAGGACGCGGCGGCGGTGCGCAGTGCCCGGGAGGCGGCGCGGATGGTGTGGGAGGAGTCGAGGCGCCTGTGGGGCATCGGCACCCCCATCGCCATCTCCACGCTCAGCATGTACGCCCTCAGCTCCGTCACCACCGCCTTCGTCGGCCACCTCGGTAACCTCCCCCTCGCCGCCGCCTCCATCGGCCTCTCCGTCTTCTCCACCTTCTCCTTCGGATTCCTCGTACGTACGCCCCACCTCCTCTCCTCCCTCCCCGCCCCCGGCACTCACACTCGCACTCACCATTAACTCCCTCAGCTGGGCATGGGGAGCGCGCTGGAGACGCTGTGCGGGCAGGCGTTCGGGGCGGGGCAGACGGCCAAGCTCGGCGTCTACCTGCAGCGCTCATGGATCGTGCTCGCCGGCGCCGCGCTGCTCATGGTGCCGTTCTACGTGCTCGCGGAGCCCCTGCTCCTCGCCATCGGCCAGGACCCCGCCGTGGCGCACGAGGCGGCGCGGTTCGCGCTCTGCGTGCTCCCCGGCGCGCTCTCATTCGCCGTCAACTTCCCCACCGCCAAGTTCCTCCAGGCGCAGCGCAAGGTGCTGGTGCTCGCCTATATCGGCGTGGCCGGCCTCTGCCTTCACGCCGCGCTCACCTACCTCCTCGTCGCCGTCCTCGGCTGGGGCCTCCTCGCCGCCGCCGCCGCCTACGACGCCTCGCTCTGGGCCATCGCGCTCGCCCAGGCCGCCTACATCGTCGGCTGGTGCAAGGACGGGTGGCGGGGCTGGTCCATGGCCGCCTTCAACGACATGTGGGCCTTCGTCAGGCTCTCCGTCGAGTCCGCCGTCATGCTCTGCCTCGAGATCTGGTACATCGGCATGATCACCGTGCTCACCGGCCACCTCCACGACGCCCAGATCGCCGTCGACTCCCTCGGCATCTGGTACCACTCCATACTTGTTACCATCAAAATTCATTACGACCTTAGAACATTCTGAAGAACATTCTCAACTAACTGAAGATACTATCTGAAAATTTGCAGCATGAACATAAACGGATGGGAGGGCATGATCTTCATTGGCCTCAACGCGGCCATCAGTGTCCGGGTCTCCAATGAGCTGGGCTCCGGCCGTCCAAGGGCCGCGATGCACGCCGTCATCGTCGTCGTCGGCGAGTCGTTGCTCATCGGGCTGGTGTGCATGGCCCTCGTGCTCATCTTCAGAGACAATATCTCCGTCATCTTCACCACCGATTCGGAGCTCCAGCACGCCGTCTCCAAAATCGCAGGGCTGCTCGGCTTGACCATGGTGCTCAACAGCGTGCAGCCTGTGCTTTCAGGCATGCTTCTTCTTCCTCTCATTCAGAGTCACATCATTGATGGTTTTCATTTTGTTTTCTCTTGAGCTGACATGGTGTCGATCGGATGATTCATTCAGGGGTTGCCATTGGAGGAGGATGGCAAGGCCTTGTTGCCTACATCAACCTGGGCTGCTACTACATCTTCGGATTGCCCCTGGGCTATCTTCTCGGCTACTTCTTCAACTACGGAGTTGGGGTAATTAATTGGTTATGTTATTTAAATATACTATTACCTTCGACCCATATTAATGTACTCAACTTTGTCTATATTCGTATGTATCTAGTTAAGTATTTAGACTAGATGCTACCATAAATCGCAAAATAAAAAACGAAGAAGAATATTCATGGTATGATTCAGTGACATCGGTTATGAATTTAATTTTGTGGCATTGGTCATGATTTTAGGGGATTTGGGCTGGCATGCTTTGCGGGATTCTACTTCAGACGTTGATTCTACTCTTCATAGTGTGGAGAACAGATTGGAAAGCAGAGGTATAAATAAAATTCTTTCTCACCCTTCCAAACTTCACAAATTTGTTTGATTTCTTTCAGAAATATTGTATGTAAATTCCTTCTCACCCTTCCAAACTTCACAAATGTATCTAACGCTGAAATACGTTTAGATTCATCCATTTCAGCGATAATTAATAATATAACGAACGAAGTATTTATTTATATGGGAAATGCGGAGCTTTCCATCTTGCTCATCTCTCGTACCCTGCAACTGCAGGCTGCGCAAGCTTCAAGCCGTGTGCGAAAGTGGGGCGGTGCCGATGTAACCAAACCTCTACTGGAAGAAAGCTAGATCACCATGAATCAATAAATCTCTATTTTCCCCCCAAAAAATAGAGAGAAGCTTATCCCCTATATACCTTGTGGCAGTAATGTAAAATTTAGAACATTTGTAGCAACATTTTGTAAGATGGTCATTCTCATGCCATCATTTTCTTTTATTTTTAAGATGGTCATTCTCATGCCATCATTTTCTTTTCTTTCCTTTTTTGAACCCTCTTACAATTTTTCTTAGACCGTGCTAGACTGCTAGGCAGTGGCGTTTGTGTACTTTAGTTGTATAGAACTAAAGTACAATTGGAGCAGCAAGTTCTTCTCTTTTCATATTTGTTCACTCAGTTCGAGCTGGTTCACTGGCATGAATGCATGATCAGTATACCTGACCACAGCAAACACCATGTCCCAGTCAAGATTCCTGGCCAAAGCAGCTCCCATCCATCAACATGCGATTTTCAGAGGACATCCCATCCACATTGGCCTTGATTAGATTGAATTTTTCAGTTGGCTTACTAGAGTTGTGATGGTGTACTCAGCAACCTGGTTTTCATTTCATAGAATTCTCTCTACTCAGCAACCTGGGACAATTAGCAGCACTGGAAATTTCAAAAAAGAAGGCACACTAATACTATACATCCACGCAATCAATCTTGCCACAACAGATGTTCTGAAAGGTAACCATCATGTTAAATTTCTCAATTGGGCAAAACATGATCGGCATTATTCGTCGTTGCAAGATGATCCATCACAAAGCTGAATCACTTGCCACATTCAGCAGTCAGCAACGGCACTAGATGTTACTACCAGAGTTCATGCAAACTGAACTGGCCAGTGAACCAACAGCTATTTCCCCCGAATACCACAAACGCAGCCCTTCTCCTTGGCCCCCTCACTCCACAGCAAGAGCACAGCAGGAACTATTCGAGGGGGCGAGATTCAGAGCTTCTCAGCCATCCTGCGCAGCAGCCTGGCCCCTAGTGGTTCCTCACCGGGTTCCTCGCTCGGGTTCTTGGTGAGCCATGCTTGAGCGGCCTCCAGATCAGGGAGCACCGGCGCGCCGGATTTCCTCCAGTTCTCGGCATCAGCGGTCTTGAACCGGTCCAGGAGCAGCGCGTGCATCCCGATGCTCCGCGCGGGGATGTAGTCCTTGCGGTAGCTGTCGCCGATGTGCAGCGCCTCTTCCGGCGCAACGTTCCCCGCCATCTCCAGCGCGATCTTGTAGATTGTTGGGTCGGGCTTCTCGACACCAACGATGCCTGAGAACACCCCGAAGTCCCACTCCGAGCCCTAAATGCACAACTAAGACATGCATCAGGCAACTGCTTTTATAAGACGACGAATGGCTGAAAAGGTAGTGACTGCCGTGTGTAATGTTATCAAACCTGGTTCAGCCCCAATGCAGGCAAGATAACCTCTTTGTAACGGTACTCTGCATTGCTGACGATCCCGACTGTGATCCCCTTTTCCCTCAGCCCTCTCATGAAGGGCTGCGCATCAGGAAACAACGAGTATGGTGCAGAGGAGCCGAAGGCAGAATAAATGCGCTTGAACACTTTCTCAAACGTCTCATCATCGTAATCATAGCCAGCCTACAGCAGGGATTGAGCAATCAGATCACTAGGAACATGAAAAGGGCACCGCTAGTTCCTGGAAAGAAATTCCATATCTGCAAGAAGTTCCATTACCTTAACGAATGAATCCTTGACACAAATCCTCCACCATTCGATCGTTGGCATCTTCGCCGCAAATCCAAAGCATGGGTATTTTCTTGTCATCTCAGTGTATGCAAGCTTGAAGCCTTCGTGCATTCGATCATAGTCAGGGCATGGCTTTCCAGCAGACTTAGCAGCCATACAGTAGTAATCACCAAGCCGTCCTTTGTAAGCAAGCAGAGTACCAGTCACATCCACAGTGACCAACCGTAATTTCGATAGCAGCGACATGTTTGATGATGATCTGAACTACAGCCTCTGTTGTATTCTTCTGTCAGCAAAGCCAAATAGCGAGAATCAGGACAATATGCATTACCGACGATTCACACAAATGGCATGCACTTGAGAATCTAATTAATTACTACTGCATATAACTGAGATTTTGGGTAGATAACATGCATGAAAGGAAATAACGGTCTAAACTAAATATTTTACAGCAGACATCAAACTTGAACTAACAGGCAACAACCCCTACCTCCCAACAGATATCCAATATGTTTTTCCTCATTGAAACGGTCAACGGATGTAACATGAGAAATTTTATAGGAAGAAGCAAGCATACAAATTCGCAGTGCTAAGTTAAATGACTCGTATGGAATCAATCGGTCGAAATGGATAGAAATCAAATCACATTATAACAGGGGAAAACAAAGTAAAAATGAGGCAATGAACTACTAAACAATCACATTATCACTGAATACAGCAAGAACAAAATATGCTAGTAGCTCGCACTCCATTCAAATTTGCTGCACTGAAACAAAATATGCTAGTAGCTACTGCAGAGCACGATAACATTGATTTAGATCCCCTTTTTGCCCACTTAAAATAAGCAAAATCAGGTACGTACAAAGCCAGAGCGCTATGCCTTTATAGTCTAATAATAACACCCCCCGCATCCAAAGGAAATCTTATCCGCTGCCATTACCTCAAGCAGAGGACCAAAGACCGCTTCACCGGTCGCCAAGAATGCCTGCAAAAACAGAAATCACCGAGGAATCAGGGACGGCCCAACGGCGGCAAGATCCTAGCTTTCCGCGCAAGAACACGACATGAACCAAGAAGTAAAAGAAAGAATCCAATCCAGATATACCACCTCTTGAATCAATCCCGCGATGCTGCGGCTAGGAGCGGATGATTTCTGTGCAGGCTCGGGCTGAGATCTCTGGGGACGGGAAGGGGGAGGCTGATTCTGGCGTGGGAGTGGGCGGATTTCTGAGCTGGGAGGTGGGATTTCCGCTGGGTTTGTCGCCGGCTATAAGTATTGGGAGTGGGGAGTGGAAATCTGTGGAATTCGGGAGCAGAATACCGGCGGAGCTGGTCCACGGTTTTGGTGGTTCATCGGATTGCAGACCAAGCAGAGCCAGAGGGGAGTAGTGGAGTTTTCTTGGAAGCGATTGGGTGTGCCATGTCAGCACTCAGCAATGGACCTGCTGGCTCACACCGAAATTAACTATTAGTAGTAATTAATAATGTACTTGTCATGGCAAAGCCTTGTGCTTTGTGTAAGTTTATAGTAAAAGTTATAATAAAATACAGAAAATAAAAAAATTATATTAGGAACATGTACTTGACCGTTGGAGGGGGGAGCAAGGGCGATAACTCGAGGACATCCCTATCGATATCGATAAGACAATCATCTCTAGGGGGTTTAGAGACGACTTCGGTAATTCTTTTGGGGAGAGGAGGCCACGAGGGAGGAATACCGACATCCTTCGATTAGAGTGGTCGAGTGAACAACGACAAAAGCAAATCAACAATTGTCGATGGTCAATGAGCACAAGAAGGAAGTGGTGGATTTGCAGCGATAAAGAGAAAGGTGGGACCTGAGTTAGGAGAACAGACCATATCCTTGAAGGGGCATACCAGGGGAAGGAGTTGGGCCGGGAGGGGGCATGTGATCGATGGAAGAAGAGTGTCCCTAGTTGAGGCTAGCCATCACACAATCATTACCTACTAAGTTTTTTCTATGCCACATCATGTTTACTCTCTTGTTCTCTTGTTCATACTACCCTTCTGTTCACCGTGACATCTTCTTTCATCATCACTTTTTATTTATTAATGATGATGAACACTACAACAAATTGAAAGAAATATATCATAAGTCAAATCTGTTTAACTACTTCTAGATACTTCTATCCATTCTAGCTAAGTTGGAGGGGGGACGGCAAAGGCGATGACCCTAGTGATAATAGCACGGTTGACAACTAAGGTCACCTATAAGTGATTTGCCGGTACATTTGGTTATTTCCCTTGAGAGCGAGGCCTTTGGATGATACATTTGTAACATATCTATATCTTTTTATATTTATGCTGTATTTACATCTTTAATACATAGTTTTGACATGCTTATTTATGATTTTATTATACCAACCTAATACTCTAGTATCAAGTGCCAATGCAACAATATACATATTTTCCCATGAAAAAAGTAAAAGAAAAAAAATTCATAACCCGGAGGAAATCACCATGAGGTCACCAGAGGCCAAAGAAGGGCCAGAGGGGAGGCCCTAGACTCCACGCGATGGGCCCATGCGACCCCAGCCTGGGTTGTGTGGGGCCTGCGGAACACCTCTCCATTGTTATAAATAATTCTTAAGAAGTGTTATAGCAATAATCTTATAAGTAGTCGAAGATGCGTTGTTTTAGCACCTTACCTATAAATATCTTCCTATTTTTTATCTGGCATATAAGCCTCACATGTTAGTGATTAACTTTTCTTCTTTTTCTCTCTCACATCCACGCAAAACGTAGGCAAACCTTCGGCGATCGGCATCACATCCTATTTTTTATTTTATTTTTCGTTTTCTATGTTCTTACTAATTTTTTCGCCTGAAAAAAGCATTTAGTGTGTTAAATTTAAAAAAATATTTGCGCTCCAAATTTTTAGAATTTGCAAAATTATAATTATTCAAAAAAATTAAAAATATAAAAAGTCCGCACATAAAAATGTTTGCTCCGATGGGAATTTATTTTGTTTTTATTCTTTTTTTGTATCAATTTTCAAAGATGTTTTAACTAAAAATTTAAAAATGATCTTACTTGAAAAATGTATTGAAATCTGTTAACACATTTATTAAATAGTAAATATTTTTGAAATGTGTTAAATTTTCACGTGCTTAAATGTAATAAATTGTTCGCACATAAACATATTTTTGAGTGTGATTTTTTCTAAAATTTAATTATTATTATTAAGTGCAAACAAATTTTGAAAATTAGATCAAAGAGGTTGCACAAACATTCCTGAACACTTTATTATAATTTTGAAGTCGTATTAATTTTGAAAATGCATTAACACATTTTTAAGTGCTAACAGTTTTGGTAATACACAAACATTTTGAAAATTTGAATTTGTTTTGAGTCCGAATGTTTTTTAAATGTCATGCAAAAACGAAAATAAAATGTTCTGAGATGATCGAAAATTTTATAAAAAATTAAGAAAATTGAGTGTGACTTTTTTGAAATTATAAATTTATGAGTGCGGGCATTTTTTAAAATTTAACACATAAAATGTTTGTTTTTTATTGCTGTAAAATAAAATAAAATAATAATCAAAACAGAAGATAAAGAAAAAATGAAAATAGAAAAAACAAAGCAAAGTGCGACTGCATTAATTGGCTGGCCCAATTAAGGAAACACATGTTATATCCTCTTAATGTTAGGAATGGACCTGGATTGAGGAACTCAGTGTGCTGGTTTTGGGGATTGAAAGTTCAGGGTTTGATTTAACTTTTGAATACAAGTTCAGGGTTCATTTATGCACATCATCAAGTAGGTCCACCTCTTTTTTACTAACTCTTCATGCACATGTTTTTATTAAATTCGCGTGCGCATGCAACCTATCATAAATAAATATTAATTTTACTATGCAATAAACCTCATGATTTAGAAGTGATTTTTTAATAGAAAATCAAATTATGAGTTATCTCGCCATGCGATTTCCTTACGAATGCACACATATATACAGTTGCTATGATTATTTTAGGATTAGTTAAGGATGTTGTCTCCACTCTCTCCACTCAACGTTATTTTCGTGTTATATCGTCTCACCGGTATATTCTCAAGTTAGTAAATGAATAAAACAAAGACCACACTCATTTTTAGTTTTTTCATCAATTTTTCTTGGACTTTTACTTTAAACAATATTTCTTTCAAAAAGAGATTTAATAATTAAATTATACTAAGTTTCATAAATTTTCTTACATTTTAAATAAAACATCAAATTATTTGTTAACAATTCCCACAACAACGTGCGGGATATCATCTAATTTGAATAATACACGATATCTATATTTAAAATAAAATAATGATTTAGGTCATGTTCATGCTATTATGCGGCTTTTGGGGTGAAAAATCTGAGCCCGAGCCTGAACCAAATGTTGGGCTTTTGAGTAGGGCCAGGTTGTCCATCCCAGGTGTACACCAAAATTTTATTCTTTCCTTTTGAACCAAGTGTCTCGGGGAAAATCTGCCCTCCGATCGACACCTCTCTCGCTTTCCTACCCGTCCACCACGGAATTCCCGGCGTTGATGTCTTGGACTGCTGCAATAGGCTCCTCCTCTGCGCCGGTCCGACCCGGGTGACGAGTTGTGCTACATCGTGTGCAATCCTGCCACGGAGGGATGGGTTCGGTTGCCGGATCCCGACCATGTTGGCAGGGTCGGCTTAGTGCGTCTGGGTTTTGATCCGGATGTGTCTTCCCACTTCTACGTGTTTGTGCTGCTGGAGTATGTGGAGTTCAAGTTCAAGATCGGCGGAATAGATGTGTTTTCGTCGGAAACCGGGAGATGGGTTCATAAGGAAACAAGGTGGACAACAAAAATGGAGCCTCTTAGTCGTCTTCCTCAACGGCCACTTGCATTTTCACGCCGGTGGCAATAGGTCATCCCTTTGTATAGGTGTGGTGGACACCGAGGGGGAAACATGGAAGATTATCGGTATCCCGACGTATTTTGGTTTTATGCAGCAGTCACAGGGCTACCTGCATTATGCCAATTTCCAGTATGATGGCCTTGGTGGTGTGGCTCGACTACTAGTCTATGTTCTCGAGGACTATGCCAGCAAAGATCCTTGGGTAGTAATGATCGGGAAATTGTGTCGTCGGTTAATGCTTTTCTTGATTTGGAGGTGGATAGAACGATGGAAGTTATGAGGAATATTGCGGCGGTTAAGCCTATGGTTGAAACTGATTTACAAGAATTAGGTGTTCATGATTTGGAAGGGTTATGTGAAGATCTTATCCCTGCGGGTGATTTTGGTGTTGCGGATGTGGATGCACGGGAGTATGCGGCTCCTAATCATTCACATTTGGCATCTAGTGAAGACCTTAGTCATGCGGACAAGGAGGTCACATTAGAGAAACCAAAACAAAAATGGTCTAGAAAGATTTACGTGGAATCGGCAGTACGGCGGAGTACATGTAACAAATACAAGAAAAAGTTCCATGATGAAAGATGAGGGGCATTTTTTGGAATAGCAGAGATCTTGCAGACTTGGCTAAAAGAAGGTTCCTCGCCGATGCGTCTAGAGAGCATAAACTAGACTTTATTGCCCTTTTAGAAACGGGCAGAGATAATTTTACTTCCCAATTCCTTCAGACTATCTCTGGTGGCTTAGATTATGACTGGCATTGTCTACCACCACGAGGTAGATCTGGGGGGATCTTACTTGGGGTCAACCGCGAGACCCTTGAAGTTGGAATGTCATTTTGGGTGATTTCACCGTCAAATTCCATGTTAAGTCATGAGCCGATGGTTTTCGATGGGCACTGTTGCTGTATATGGAGCAGCGCAGCCAGAGTTTAAATCAGCCTTTCTAGCAGATATGGTGAGGATCTGTGGGGATGAGAGGCTACCTATTTTAGTCGGTGGCGATTTCAACATGATTAGACGGCGTGAAGAGAAGAATAATGATAATTTCGATACTAGGTGGTCTTTTATGTTCAATGCTATCATTAAAAGTCTAGATCTACGTGAGATAGACCTTACTGGCAGACAATACACCTGGGCTAATTACCTTGAAAATCCGACTTACGATAAGTTAGATCGGGTTCTCACTAGTGTGGATTGGGAACATAAATACACCTTTGTGACAGTGTGAGCGTTACAAAGAGGACTTTCAGACCATACGCCCCTTCTTGTTGACTCGGGGGATGCGACCCATGTTGTCAACAAAAACACCTTCTCTTTCGAACTAGCATGGTTTGAAAAGGAGGGATTTCTCGACTTGGTAGCCAGAGAGTGGGCCATGGAGAACAAGGGTAATTCTAACATTGAGAGATGGCAGTTCAAAATTCACCACTTGCGGCAGTTCTTAAGGGGCTGGGCAAAAAATGAAAGTGGCATATACAAAAAGGAAAAAGATAGACTTCTCTGTCTCATTAACGATTTAGACTTAAGAGCAGAGACTCATTCGCTAAATCCGGTTGATCGGCTTGCTAAGCGGGAGGCAGAGAAGGAGCTTCAAGTGCTTCTTAGAGAATCGGAAATGAAATGGGCCCTTCCAGCAAAGGTGCGCCAGGTTATCCAAGGGGATAATAATACTCAGTTTTTTCATTTGGTAGCAAATGGAAAACACAGGAGGAAAAAATCATTCAACTAGAACAAGATGAAGGAACTATTACTGGGCATGAGAATCTTAAATTATATATTTCTGAATTCTACAAAAAGCTTTTTGGGCCACCTGATGAGAACTTTGTCTCGTTAGATGAGCGCTCGGTTGAGGATATTCCTCAATTAAGGACCGATGAGAATGAGTTTCTATCGGCTCCCTTTACCGAGAAAGAGGTGTTTCAGGCCATATCGCAAATGAAAAATAACAAAGCACCTGGACCCGATGGCGTTCCTGCAGAATTCTATAAGAGATGCTGGGGTATAATTAAAGGGGATCTTTTACCCATGTTCCATGATTTCTTTTGTGGCCAGCTTAATCTTTTCCAACTCAATTTTGGTACTATCACGTTGCTACCAAAGAAAGAGGAGGCGATCCGCATTGAGCAGTTCAGACCAATATGCCTGCTAAATGTTAGTTTCAAGATTTTTTCTAAAGTTAGCACAAATCGGCTCACCCAAATTGCGCACACGGTTGTACAGCCATCTCAAACGGCGTTCATGCCTGGAAGACCATCCTAGAGGGTGTGGTCGTTCTACATGAGACGCTTCATGAGATCCATACAAAGAAGTTGGATGGTGTCATCTTCAAAGTGGATTTTGAGAAGGCTTACGACAAAGTCAAATGGACTTTCTTACAACAGGCTTTGCATATGAAGGGATTTGATGAAGCCTGGAGGCGTCAGGTTCAATCTTTCACGCAAAAGGGGAGCGTTGGAATAAAAGTTAACGATGACATAGGTCATTATTTCCAGACGCATAAGGGACTGAGACAAGGAGATCCAATGTCCCCGATCCTGTTTAATATTGTCGCCGATATGCTTGCTATTCTAATTGGTAGAGACAAAGAGGATGGTCAAGTGGGTGGGCTAATTCCTCATCTTGTGGATGGAGGAGTATCCATTCTGCAGTATGCGGATACCACTATCATTTTCATGGAACATGACTTAGCTAAGGCTAGAAATATGAAGCTAGTGCTGTGTTCTTCGAACAACTATCTGGTTTAAAGATAAAATTCTATAAGAGTGAATTGTTCTGCTTTGGACAATCTGTGGAAGAATAGGATAAGTATAAACAGTTGTTCGGTTGTGGATTAGGGAGTCTCCCATTCAGTTACTTGGGGATCCCAATTCACCATAGAAAGCTTGCCAATAGAGAATGGAAGAGTATCGAAGACAGATTCGAGAAGAAACTTAGTTGCTGGAAGGGTAAGCTGATACCATATGGTGGACGGTTAATTTTGATAAACTCCGTACTGACAAGCATGCCTATGTTCCTGTTGTCTTTCTTTGAAGTGCCAGTAGGAGTACGAAAAAAGATTGGACTTTTATCGTTCTCGATTCTTTTGGCGAGGTGATGAGAATAAATCAAAATACAGACTATCTAAGTGGGACATCATTTGTCGGCCGAAGGACCAAGGTGGCCTGGGTATCGAAAATTTGGAGGTTAAAAATAGATGTTTGCTCAGTAAATGGCTCTATAGACTCTTAGTGGAAGATGAGGGTATGTGGATTCAGATATTGCGAAATAAGTATTTGCACACTAAGACTCTGGCACAAGTGACGCCAAAATCAAATGATTCTCCCTTTTGGAAGGGACTGATGAAAGTTAAGGTAGCCTTTTTCAATAGATCCAAATTCGTTGTTGGAGGTGGTGAATCCACCAGATTTTGGGAAGACACATGGTTAGGGGAGATGCCTCTTGCCATGCAATATCCAAATCTCTATAATATTGTGCAAAGAAAACAAAGTTTCATCAACTCGGTTTTGGGTACGGTTCCCCTAAATATTCAGTTCAGACGGTCTCTTGTGGGAGCACGTTGGACTAGGTGGCTTCATCTAGTGTGTAGGTTGATGGATGTCAATCTTACAGATCAGCCTGATAGAGTGATATGGAAACTCACCTCTTCCGGGGTATTTTCTGTTAAATCTATGTATATGGATTTGATCAACAGCGAAATGATACCCAAGTCTTTAAATATTTGGAAAGTTAAAGTACCCCTAAAAATCAAGGTGTTCTTGTGGTTTGTCCACAAAGGGGTAATCTTGACCAAATATAACTTGGCAAAACGTCAATGGACTGGTAGCAAAAGGTGTTGTTTTTGTGATCAAGAGGAGACAATACAACACCTCTTTCTCAAGTGCCCGTTAGCTCAGTTACTTTGGCGTTCTTTGCATGTGACTTTCAACGTTAGTCCTCACAATGTAGATCATCTTTTTGGAGATAGGTTGAGTGGGGTAGAGTCCAATATAGCGGCGCATATTCGAGTCGGAGTGTGGGCATTAATTTGGGCTCTATGGTTAATTATGTCGAAATGATGTTATTTTTAACAGGTTGAATATCAATAATTCCTTGCAGGTTATCTTCAGGGCATCGCGGTTGATCCGTATGTGGTCATTACTCAACACTGCGGGAACCAAGGAGCTTTTGGATATTGGGTGCAGCTGTTGGGAGACGGTAGCATGGGCTATCTACAACCGGTTTGGATGGCGGTCCAATAATAGGATAGGCGCATAGGCTTCTACTCCTGTTTTTGCCGGTTGTGGCCATGATTCTCTTATCACTTAAGATGTATCGAACATATTTACTTCGTTTAATAAGATGGTTGCATGCATCATTTTGATGCAGAGGCCGGGGGTAAAGCCTCCTTTTCAAAAAAAAATGCCAGCAAAGAATGGATATTGAAGCATAGTGTCGAAACTTCATACTTGTTTGCAATGTGCTATCATATGGACACCCGGCAAGTCAAAGTGATCTGCAATCTTGATGGCTATCAGCCATGTCTCCCATATGTGCCATTATATGCAAAGTTACAACCACTGCACACACAACAACTGTTGCTGTCGTTATAAGAAATGGATCTTTGATAAGGATAGGAGGGTTCAAGTGTTCGTGCAATGTAGGATTATCTTGGTATTTCTGCTTCGATTTGGTTCTAGATTTCTCTAGCTTATGCATGCATGCTTGTACAAGATCAATGATCATCATGTAGCATAAACTTGTATCTTCTATCTGCAGTTGGGAAAAGTGTAAGCATCTTACTGACAAAGACCAATGGTCTCGCTTGTCTGCTATCGATACCATATGTGAAATACCTCTTCTTTACTTCACCATATTTGTTTGATGACCGCGAGACAGTTTGGATGATAGCGGTGTCGCTTTCTTTGGTGCTAATTACTTGTGACATGTTTTAAAATTTATTAAATATAAGATGGTGTTGGTGTTCATTATGTTCTTACTTCTTAGACAACCTCTTTTCTTACACGAAATTGCTCCAGAAGATTGAGAAGGCATCCTCATTTTACATGGATTTTGTTCAGGTAGGCATTTAATAAGAGTTTGAAATAAGATATGTCGTGTCCCTTTCCAGAATAGTCTTGCTCAGTTCCCGTCAAAGGAAAAGTCTTTCTTCTAGCAATACAAACTCATGGCGTGGTTTCTGAACTGTTGGTTTTGGACGTTTAATGATGCAAACAAGTGGTTATTCTGGCAGAGTTGCTTACAGTTTGAGATACAAGTAAATGATCCATGAACATGAGTGAGCTGGGTGGGCTGTAAATAGCATACCATGGAAAAACAAATATGCCTTTATATTTTTATTCTCCCTGTTTTTATTACACAAGGTTATGTCTACCAGGGGTAGGATTTCAGCCTTGAGCCTCCAAGACAAATAGAAATTATCCTTCCTTTGTTGCACCTTAGGTTAGCTCGCTTCTCTCTACCGGGACAGCGCCAGGGCTTAGGAAGTGTTCGATTTTCATTTACATGTTTGATCGTAAGAAGAGGCTTTCAATGGAATTTTATTTTAATATTAGAGTTAAGATTCAATGACAATGAGTTGCGAGAAGTAAAAATATTTAGTATAAATACGTTTATAAATGATAGAGATAGGTCTAAGTATAATGCATGTTCAGCAGCGTCCTAATTCTGAAAAATCCTCAAATCCAGCTTCCTGCTTCAATTATTAGCTTCTGGCTGTAGCGATTAAAATTCCGTTCAGTAGCATTGCTCCGGTTTTCCGTCGTCACAAAAAATGAACAAATATATATTCCCAATTATACAAATATGAAAAAAAAAACTGAAATCCGCAACTCCATATCTAAACAGCAAAATAAAATTTCACATGTAAATCTGGATTCATCTACATATCAAATAAATGGAGAGGGATGTGGTTTGAGATTTGCGTGAGCTCACCTTGTGGCAGCATCGGTCAAAGAGGACCCTTGAGCGAGTTAGGGGCAGTGCTAGCTGCTGAAAGTTAGGGGCGGCGCCTTCTGCTGCAAGTTTGGGCGAGTTAGGGGCTGCGATTTGGGTACCGGGCGAAAAAAAGGGTTACCGCCTGGTAACATCTCGCTACCCCACAAGAAAATATTGTACGGAGCAATTTTTTCTGAAATTTTTGAAAAAATTAAATTTAAACAGCGAATGAATGGTCAAGTAATTTATAAACCGCAATATTTCAACCAAGTCTGCTGCGGGTTTCGATCCCACGCACTAGTGCAACACCATAAAGAAGCTAGCCACTGCGCTTCGTCTACGATAATGAACACATTAGCCACAGATTTTTTATATACATGAATAAGTTTAAAAATATTTTAATTTTAAAAATCAATTTAAATTTCGTCTGAAATTTTACCGAGATTCCTCGGTTACCGCGGTAACCGAGAATCTCGGTCCCCCATGAGAATTTTTTTGCACTTGGGATCCAAAACCTTGGTTAGGGGAGCTCGAGTGAGTTGTGGAAGGGGCGAAAAAGGGGTGGCTCTCGAGGAAGATACCTCCGTCGGGGTTGCGTGGAGGTCGAGAAAAGATGGCGGCGGCTGGACTACGGTTGGGCGAGCGAATGGGGAATCATGTGAGGCGAGTGGGATCGAGAGAAGTCTGGAACTCTATCGAACATCTGTGGCACTTGGCGGTGGCAAAATCAGTAATAAAAACGAAGTCCACTTTTTTACGTTTCCTGGGATCTCCAAATGATTACCTTCATATTTTTGAACGTAGCTGGGCCTTTGATCCGGAAGCCAGCTTCTGGAGCCAGACCGTTCGGGCTAGATTCGTTAATGTATTAGAGGAAGCTAAGAGCTGGGGCGTTGCCGAAAAGGCCATATGTGCCGTTAAGTTTGTATGATCTGATTTTATTTTATGAGAGATTAAAATATTGCTCGAAGACCCAAATAACCCCGAAGAATTAGTACACGATAAGAGTAAGTGAACAAATAGAAATAAATGTATTTAATTGATTAAATTTACTTATTACACGTTGACAAACATTTCATTTAATGATATATCATCAAGAAATTTGTTTTGTGTATGCGGCTTCAACTAATCATAATATATTGCTAATATGAAAGTCATTATTCCTCGTTAGTGAGCTTATGTTAATTCATAAATATATTATTAGTTTTTGTAAATATTAATTAATTGGGACATTTACATCTGTGCCCCTAACTTGAACCCACTACTCAGATTTGCCCCTAATTTTGGAGCATGCTTAAATTTGCTCCTCTTCCGTTAACTGCACTTATAGAAATGCCCTTCCGTACATTTTCCGTCCAGTCAAAGATCGTTGACCATTAAATTTTTCTATAAGAGAACTTAACGGTCAAAAGCTTTTGACTGGATGAAAAATGTACGAAAGGGCATTTCTATAAGTGCACTTAACGGGAGAGGGGCAAATTTGAGCACATAATTTTTTTAGGGGTAAATCTGAGTAGTGGGCTCAAGTTAGGGGCACAAATGTGAATGGTCTTAATTAATTATGCTCCAAAATTAAAAATAAGGTTTATTCCGCACGTCAGTACTTAATCATGTATTCAGGACTATGCCAACACTCTTGGTTCAACTGTTCAAGTAAGATTAAATTAGTTGGATGATTACTAAAAATATGATTAATATGTTAATTTGATTGCGATAATCTCATAGAATTTTAGTACTAAGCTAAACATTTTAAAATCTAGTTCTAAATAAAATTTAACTACATTATTGTTTTGAAAAACAAGCGATATTAAATTGGTTTTGCTTTATATGGATCCAATGGTAAAGACATGATATTCAATCCGGTCGGGTCTACTTTGTGTTTAGAAGTCTCGCAGAAATTTCAATATTTTTCTGATCATTTTGGTCAACATAATATGACTAATATGTCACACAAATTATATTGTTGAAAACTTCTCTTGAATGTGTATCTACTAAAATACTTTTCATGAAATATATCTATTCTTTTATTGATCAAATTAATGGTCATTTTTTTATTGAAGCCACGTGAGACTTGTGAACCTGGTTGGAAGAGGTACTCCCCCCGTTTCTGTTTACTCCGCATATAAGATTTAGTCAAAGTCAAGTTTGATAAAGTTTTACCAAGTTTATATTAAAAAGTATCAACATCTACAACATCAAAATTATACCATATGAAAATTAATATCATGACGCTTCTAATGATATTGGTTTAATATTGTGGATGCTGATAGATTTTTCTATAAAATTGGTCAAACTTTTGCAAGTTTGACTTTGACCAAATCTTATATGCGAAGTAAAAAGAAACAGAGAGTAAGATATATTAGATATTTCTTGCATTCTTGAAAAATGGAGCTATTATTTTTGAGGCAAAATAGTTGAATAATCTAGAGCAATAATTTCTCCGTATCAAAATAAATGTTTCAATTTACTACAACTTTGTACTAAACACTTATTTTAGGATGGAGTGGATACATTCCAAAGGTATCCAACCATTCACGAAAAAAAAACATGCATTGACATCAATATTCATGCAGAAAGCGTGTGGTTATCGACTAATTCTATTGCACGATAATATTGGAAATCATTTCCATTTCCCTAAGGAGCTCCCCGGTCCAATCACATGTACACGTACCGGCACTCATCATAACCTGCAAATAATAAAAATCCAAAATTGATTAAACATATCAATAAAAGCATGTCAAAAATTTCAAAAGCACACCCCAAAATTCAGAGGCGAGACAGATGATAATTCTCTCTTCCTATTTCTGAATTGGCCAGGATCAGTATATATTAGTTGGGCTGATATAACTTGCAGGGGCCGAGCTCCTTTTTTTTGCGAGGCAACTTTGAGATGGTGGCTTACTGGGGTCTTTGGTGATGAGCATGGCGGAGCCGGCGAAGTCGCAGGTGCCGCCGGCGGCCTTGTTGCGCTGCCAGTAGCTGTTGAAGGCGAAGGAGGCGTGCGCCATCAGCGTGTCCGGCAGGTAGCACGGCCCGCCGGGCGCCGCCATGCCGCAGTCGGCGCCGGACCCGCACGCGTAGTCCATCGCCGCCTGCACGTCCACGCTCTCCACCGTCGGGTTCGCCACGCACCACAGCCCCTGCGGCGCCCCGATGGCTGTAGGGCCTCCGGGTCTGGGAGCACCAGCTGGAGGGGCCGCGCGGGGGCTCGCCGGCGCGTTGGCTGGTGGGCTGGGGCTGCCGACCGGTGCCGTGGACGGTGGCATCAGACCGGCTGGAGGGGGCATCGACGGCACCGCCGGTGAGGTGGGGTTGGCGGGAGGAGGGTATGCGCAGTACGGCGGCGACGTCTGAACTTCGTGTGCCGGAGTTGGAGGCCCGGCTCCTCCTACAACGTCTTGGTATGGTGGCAATGCCGGCGAGTTGACGACGTTGCGCCACTCTCTTGTTCCTGAGGCGCCATTGGCCCAATCTGCTTCACATGCATGTGCATGATGCAAGCAAACGAAAATCAAATGGCAGACAATGGATATGGTGTTTCTACAAGATGTTCATAAAGTAAACAATGTATGTGTGGAAGTCTTTTAACGTAAGGATGCTCACTGTAATTACCATGTTGAATGGACATGACGAGAGCTAGGAGGATCATGTGGTGCTTCTTGAAGATCATTAGCTCCATGGCTTGTGATCGATGAAACAATGACAAGAGCCTAATATTACTTTGCCATGCATCAATGCATCTATATATGACTGAGGCATGGGAATGGGAGTGAGATTATATTTTTCGAAATGGAGGGAGTGAGATTATGGTTGTGGTTCTAGAAAGGAATATGGGGAGTACGTAGTACCCAAGTCTCAAGTGGGCAGATAAAGGTGAGACACCAGAAAGAATTCACCAGATGGATGCTAGCTAGCTAGCCAGCAAGACCTATGTCTCTTTTTAAAAAGTTCCATGGACCGATATGTTACTTAAGCCTGAGAGCCTTCTTAATTTAGTTCCTAAAAACATATAATAAAATCGAAAAAAAACATAAAAATAAAATGAAATATGGGAGAGAAGTCACGACTTCCTGAACCAGGAAATTGAAACATTTGAATTTGCAGGGTGTTTGACGGGAATCTTGCTGGAATTTGAAGAGATGGAAGTAATATGCAAGGCAAAACCATGGGGGATTCTAGTGGTTCTTTTACTTTGACCGGAAGGGTACCCATAATACAAAAATACAAACCAGATTATAGATTAATAAGATGCTACAAAATTAATTTCTATGAAAATCTGTCAACTCAAGGCCACGCATGTTTGCTTCTTTTCTCCAGCTGAAGTTTAGGCACATGTGCTTGCTTGGTCAGAGAGAAATTCAAGGAACAAAATGGACCAAAAAAATGGGCAAAACAACAAATCTATTTTTTATTGTTCTTTCTTCCGTTGCTTTGGTTCCACTCAAAGCCTCAAGCCTGCTACTCCAATTTGTTTGATTTGCCATGCATATATGAATGCATTGATACTTTGCCATACTTTGATACTAATAGTACGCCTAGAAAAAAGCCTGTGTCATGTCAATCACAGCGTCGACAGCGAGTTGACAACACCATGCATATGGGATGGGATATATATATATAATTGGCTCAAAGGGTATTGTGCAGATACGTTACTGCCCGTGTTTGCATCAATTTGTGGTGATCTTTTACAGTACCAAAATTAGTAGTACTCCCACTAGATAGTCCATTTTTTGTATAAGAGCTTGGCTGGAAGCTGGGATACATATTGCCCTGTATGCATGATACATACTTTTTATACAACGGTAGTACAACACTTGTACAAATCATACAATACAGTTGTAAGTGGAGTCAGCTTTCAATAAACACGCTGAGGTTTTAGAGAGAAAACAGATTGTAAAGCAATAATCTGCTATCTTTTTGAGCAACAAAGAGGTCAACCTCTTCGATTTCATATGAAGGAACCACATGAGCTTTGGAAAAATTCAATTCTGTACATGGAAGTATATGCTCCTGCCTTTCGAAAATTATGTTTTGAAATATTGTAAAATTCAAAATAATAATTTAGCATGTACATGTCAACATTCTTTATCGGCACGTCAAGTTTTGGCTAAATACGACATGTTTATGGCCTCTGTAAAAAAATAAAAGAATATCTCATGAAAAGCCTTTTTTATCAACATTTTTTTCTTTTTTACACACTACAAAATATGTGTTGATTTTCCATGAAACGACTTTGTGAACACATAAAACGTTAAGATGTACATCCAAATTTTTTGATCCAATTTTGTCAACATTTCGAATATCTTTAAAAATATATTTTATAAACTGAGAGCATATGCTCCGGGAATAAAGCTTTGATTCATTAGCTTCAAATTTAAAACGGCTAATCTCTCTTGTTCGGAACATGTTTTCCAGTTAACTAAATGATACTTATTGTTCTCTCTTCACCGGTCTCCGAAACTAGTCTGGCTATGAAAAAATCAACTTCTTTTACAACTTTCATAGAAATTAGCTAAAATGAGATCATATATAAAGGCATATTTGTTAGACAAGCCTAGACAAAAGTAATCCTTCTAATAATATTTGTTAGGAAATTCACTTATTTTGTCTTTTGGAAGCATACATTAGGAGGACGCACGACCTCCCCGACCTCGCCCCCGCGCGGCGGCGCCAGGCCGCGCCGGGGCGCCCCCACGCTCCTCCCCCGGCCCTTTTCTCACCCTGTGCCTCCTCCTCCTCCGCCGCCGGGGGCGCTGCCCGACAAAGCTCGGGAGGCGCGGTGGCGGCGGCGGCCATTCTCCTCGGCGGCGGTCTGATCTGATGCGGCGGTGCAGCGGTGGCCAGGATTGCCGGTCCGTCGGCGGTGGCTAGTGAGACGGTGATTAGCGGCCGGGTCAGATCTGGGTCCAGATGGGTTCGGCCATGCCTCGACTTGCTCGCTGTTTTCTATCTCTGCCGACGTGGATGACAATTTTGGGCTTCGTCACGCAGTTTGAGGATGCCGAACACTCTGGCTCCGGTATGGTGGTGGTGGATGCCTCCTTCGTCGGAGGGGTCGACTGGTTGGGACGGAGACAGATTGGATCGGGGCGGCGTGGGGGCCTGCTGCCGTGATTAAATGTGGTGGTCCTAGGGTTCCAAACTGCGACAGGAAGAAGATCTGCCTAACGTTTGTCCTCTTTGATCTGGCCAGAGTGACGGGTTCCGGAAGGCTCCGTCGGTGATTTCCCTTGGGCATATGCCTGGAGATTGCTGGATCGGATGGGATTCGGTCGCAACGCAAAAAGTGGCGTGAAGCTCTGCTCTGTTGCCATCATGGGTAAATCCATGGTGAAGTCAGAGCTGAGAATGCCATGAAGGCTAAGATTGGAGGACTTGCAATGGTGATTGGAGTCTTTGTGTCGATGAGGAACTGGCTCAAAGTTTCAAGAATCGTGGCGGCAGTATGTTAGCGGGGGAGACAACACAGGTGAAGTTCAAAGTCCTACCTTTCTGGATGAAAATCCAAGGTCTGGCCTTAATTGGTTACGCCTGGCAATGGTCTTGCTGAAGACATTGTTTTGAGAGCGAAGACTATCTTCAGGGTGAAAACCCAAGGTCTGGCCTTAATTGGTTGTGCCTGGCACTGATTCCTTCTTGAAGGCAGTGATTTTGAAGAATTTGACTGTTGGGAATGTGCCCTAGAGGCAAATAAAATATGTTTTATCGAGCATATTCCATTATTTCATAATACGTTTGATACTATGCTATAACTGTATTAAGCGGAAACATTAATACAGGTGTGGTGTACAAACAACCAGGTCCCTAGTCAACCCTAGTATACCAGTCCATTGGGCGATTGATGATCAAGGTTTCCTGATCATGAGACAATGGCGTCTGTTGACAATGGAGTCGTATCATTGGATAATGATATGATGGACATACACCCACCAGAAGTGTTGCGATGTGATCAAGTCACATAGTTCGACATTGCGATAACTATAACGTATTGACCAGATCCTTAGATCGTAATGATCATACGTAATTACTGTCTATTAGGATGCCTTGATTTGCTACCCACCGCCTGACTGAAATATGCTGGCCATAAAGGAGTACTTCAGGTATTCCGAATAGATATGTTAATGAGTATGCAAATAGATCAAAGCGGGATTTGTCCATCAGTGTGACGGATAGGTACTCTGGGCCCACTCGGTGATGTTACATCATAAAGTTTGCAAACGTGTGACTAGGTCACGGAGTTGTAATATCAAGGGAACGAGTAAACTTGTTTGTTGAGAACGAGGACGAACTAGGTATAGTGGATACCGATGATCAAACCTCGGACAAGCAAAGTACCATCCGACAAAGGGAACAGGCACACGGTTAACGGATCCAACAACGATTGAAGTTCATTCGATGGAAGCGCAGGGGCTATCAAGGATTGTAACCAGGTCCAATTGATTAGTCATTGATCAATGAGATTTTCTCGATCATGTCTGTTGTTTCCCGGACCGTAGGGTGTTACACTTAAGGGTACTCGACGCAGTAAGGATTGATTCTGGATCATCGGAGAAATTGGAGAGAACACCGGAATTGTTTCGGTGATGACCGAAACTGTTCCGATGAAGGCCGGAAGTTGTTCCGGGTATTTTGAAAGGTTCAAAATATATTTAATAATGTTTAATATATGTTTTATTATTTAATTATCTGAATTAAATATTAAAATATATTTAAGTATAATTAAAAATGAATTAAAATGCATATGGGCCTCATAGGGCCCATTAGGGGGAGAGGGAGTCCTCCCCCATGGGCCATGGCGCCATAGAGGGGCCCACCCCCTTTATTCATGGCGCACCCCCCTCCCCATGGGATTAGTCCCACCCCGGAAGTGGAGGGGAGGTGGCACCCCTCCTTGGCCTATATAAGGAGGGGTAGAGGTGCCCTTTTATTCATTATATTTTTGAGATAAGTTCTCATCTCTCTCTCCCTCCTTTCTCCTTCCTCGAGTGGACTCCCCTTGTTTGGAGTCTACACTTGGTTGGGGATTTCTCCACTATACGCACGCCGTCGTGCTGCTGGAATCGGGATCCGAATCCATCTTCTTTCCGCTGCTCTACTGGTTCGGAGTCCGGAGGGACGTCGGGTATACTGTATGTGTATAATCCCGCGAGGCACTACACTTGTGGTGCTACTTCATCGTCGTGGTCGTATCGCGAGGTCTTCATCAGCAAAGTTCCGACGGGGACGTAATCCCGTCATCGGTCTACAAGGATCGGGTGGCTACAGGAGTCATCGTGGATCTGCGCGGCGACGGGGATTGCTGGTACGACTACACCAACCACGTTCATGCGGGAAAGTTTCCCGCTTAACGGACTACATACTGGTATGTGATCTATTTCTGTCCTTTACTTGCATCAGCATAGCATAGGTCTTGGGTATGGGTCTCGTAGGTTATGAAAAATTTGTGTTTTCTTCCCCGAACCCCAACAGTGGTATCATGAGCAAGGCTATGCGTAGATGTATTGTACGGATAGAACACATCTAGTATGTGGCCATCAATTCTCCAATTGTTACCCTCTCACGTGTACTCATTTAGCGTTGCGGTAATGTTTGATGAAGCGGCCCTCGACCGACCTTACGCGTTTACGCGAGACTGGTTCCACGCTTGACATATGGCTTGTACTATATAAAGTGGCTGGGGGGTGTTTGTCTCTCTGCGTTAGCGATGCGAAGATGTTTGCAACGGAGGGCCCCGACAGGGGTGTAATAGAGACAATTGCGGGATTGGTGTTGTGGCTTGTTTTCGCAGGATAGAAAGCGGTTCTTTTCTCGAAACCCCTAGCAGCCACGTAAAACTTGCAAAAGATAAAGTAGAAAGGCGTTTTCAACTTTAATTTGCATGTCGGGGGGAACCATAGCATGTATGATTTATACTATTGCATCCTGTTTTGCTAATATGATAAATATATCGACGGTAGCACGAAACAGGACCATCTCTCACAATACCAACATTGTGTTCTCCCTTGGTGGACACCGCCTGGAAGGTTCTCCCATATGGCTTGATGCTCCGTACATACCGGAGTTGTCCTACATATTAAACGGAGTTCGCATGAGGTTGGGTTCGGCAAGCCTGGCATATGCAGATATAGCCTTTCTGAACAGCTAACATCAAGGTTCGATTGGCAGGCTTGACGTATGTAGATGCGGGCCTGGAACACAGGAGACCGAAAGGTCGAGAACGAGTCACATGCCTGATGTGATTGGCTTAGAGTCCTGCCTGGTTCGCATACTGATGGCCGTGACGATCGGGGGAGGTATGGGGGCTGGGATTGTGTAATCACTTAGTTAAATTGAGAGGTGTTTATCTAAGTGGGAGTTTTTTTAGAATTTTGAGATCAAATTGAAACTCCACATATTATGAACTTAATCTTCATGTCTTAGGAAATATCATTGTAGATAACGTCATACCAATGTTTAGAATTATGGCTCTTTTAGTATGATAGAACTTAAGGTAAATGGGTCTTACTTCATTGATGTGTACCAACACCATTAGAGACATACTCATTAGTAATGACTTGCTAAACATAATACGAAGAACTGCTAGGAGATACACCTGACAACTCCGTAATCAAGGAAGATGATGATGAGTATCGCACTCACTGTCACTTATGAATGACTGTCCAATACACCATAATTCATTCTATGGAATCTGAATTGTGAATGCATGTTAACCAACACGTATGACGTGCTAGGTGAACTTGAAAGCACTTGGTCACAAATCAGAGTAATGGAATATGAGTATATGGACGGGGTTTCTTTCAACTATGGTGGAAGGAACAACCTGCTGAGAAAGTCACTTGGAAAATGTATAAGATACATGGAACACCTTGTGTATAACTTGGACTACTGAATGACTGGTTACTTTGCGATAACTGGGGAGTTGCATCCGCTTCCTCCCAGTTACAAAGACCATGTCTGGACTATGTCATGAAGGAGAATCGTTCACCTGTCATGAGGTCATGGTTAAAGTCAAGAACTTTAAGAGTAGAACCAATGCAGGAATGGTCATTGACGGAGAAGGTATATTTGATATACGAGTTATAAATGTCTTTCCCACGAAACACTAATTGCGGTTAATTAAGTATTCGATGCTTGAACTTACTGCTTGAGAGTGACTTGAAAGGGATGAGGTGACAATGTGTGCTGACGGCAATCAAGATAGTTGATGGTCGACAACACTCTCCCTCTACATCTATCAATTGATTAATATATGAATAAATTTTATGATCGTTTGAATGAGGACTTTATTAGTGTGTCTTGCATCTCGCGAAGACAATTATTCATATTAGTGAGAAACAAGTCAGTTGTTCTCCTTTTATGAATGATATCTCTTATGGTTACATTACGATTATGAATGAGTTATTCTTATATTGATGATAGTTGTTTGATCATTTATAAGAAATATTGTAATGCCAAGAAATATCCAGGCTTAATAATGACACTACAGTTTAAGTCATGAATGGTATGATGATGTCTTAAGATACTTGATCTCTTGACACATACAAACCATGCCTTTTAGGTGAGATGACTAAAACCTCGCATTCTGGTAACGGAATGTGTACTGATTTTTGAGTACCATACATTGTGATGTATCGTATATCAGCATGTGGTGAATTTCATTATTTCGTGAACTTCGTATGTGGACTTAGATGAATATTTGTATTCACTAATGAAACATGAGTCTGAAATAATTTGATATGATCAAAAGGGATTTCAGAGTAAAGATGGATATTAAATTAACAAGAAAGACAAGTCTCTACGATTTGATCAAAGTGACAAATGTTTTGAGTTAGTCTTGGGCATAAAGACTTGTGTGAAAGTTGTTCCACAAATTGCAATGTCTTGAGACACTTCAATATGATTGACATGCCTGAACATTGTGATCATATTCTATCGAAAATTGTATGGTCTAAGTTATCTCTTACCAAGTTACGTTATTATTGTTTAGAGTTATTAATTTAATATGCAAACACTCACTTCAACATAGGGAACCATCTGAGTTCGTGAAAACCAACACTATATATGTCATGGTGTGTTGTGGTTTCTAGGAAGCTTGATTTATGTAAGATAAATTATCTTTGTAATGTATCCTTAGACAACTATGGATGCATCTTCCACAACTAGAACCAAAAGGAGCAAAACTTGTATTGCTATGTTTGGTGTTTGTCAAGAATTGTTCTTGATAAATGTGGTAATGGAAGAAAGGTGAAAGTTCAACCAAGGTAATTGACCTTGCCTCCAAATGTCAGAGTAGTGCAACGGAATATGTTCTGGAAGCAAAGCTCTACAATAAGAGGAGAAACTAATGATAATGATCATGATCTTCTGATGGGAGCTTTTACTAAGAAAGGTAGGATTCAAGAATATATATTTTCCCCTGGTGCAAAATGATATTCATGATTCACTTTTCATGTTAATGGAATAAGACATTACTACGAACTATAAAGAAGCGATGGTGGACCTAAGTACGAGATATGACTACGAGTCATGAAATCCTATGTTGAGTTACATTTAAGATTGCTTGAATCTTATCAAGTAAGGAGGTTACTTGATATTCACAATAACTTCAGAGTTATGAGGAATAAAGGTGAACATCAAAGGGACGTCAAGATTGGTTTGTCACAAAGATTGTTTCTGACAAATTCAATGGGTTGACTACAATGTGTAGCAATGCTTGAGTCAAAGTGATATTCACTACGATTGATCCAGGATTGTTATCAATACCGTGACTTCCTCAAATCCTGTATTTGAAGAAGTGTTGTAATTGGTACAACAAGAAGGTTTTGGAAAAACATATGGATACTAGTGTCTCGTAAACTAAATTATCATTTTGATGGATGATCAAAGGATTTTGGACTTAACCAAAATATCGAGGAAACATGCATTTGCATGAAACTGAGTGGGAGCTGAATAGTTTCCTGAAACTTAATATGTAGACGACATATTTTGAGTGGGAGCTATGGGAGTATTATCCTAGACTTATATGTAAATGACATATTTAAGTAGGAGCCATGTGGTTAGTATTCTGAACTTAATATGTGTCTGACATATCTAAGTGGGAGCCATGTGGATGTTATCCTTGTCTTATATGTGGCCGACATATTTGAGTGGGAGCAATATGAGTGTTATCCTATAACTTAATATGTGCATGACATATTGAGTGGGAGCATGATAACATTCTCATATATGGATAACATATTATGAATGGTGCAGTTGGTGTTAATGATTATTTGAATCTTTCGTAAATGAAGATGAATAAGTATTAAGCATTGAAGATCTATTAAGATAGATATGTGTTTAATAACATTGAGTCGTAATACTTTCCTGGATAAGATTCTGAAGGAGTTCAGAATGGGACAAGTCAAGAAGTGGTCCTTACTTGTATATCCAAGAGAAGTGTTGAGTTAATCTCAGTACAAGAACAATGGTTAATGGTTAATGAAAGAAATGGATGTGTTGGATCCTCTATGCCTTTGTCATAGGTTCTTTCATATAAAACCAGAGTTATGTACTCGACGTAATGTGACCCAAGTTCTTAGTAGTAAGAACATGTTGTGATATGATTTATGAGTAAATCATTGAACAAAGAGTTAAGTTTATCCTTCAGTGTCTGGAGAGAACTGAGGATACATCTCAAATTTGTAAAGTATAGTGGACTTGACCATAAATGTTACGCTGGTTCAAGTTTTGACACTAACCTAGAAAATTGAGATATCATACTAATGAATGCCTAAGTTGAAAGAAACTTGGTTAGACATCAAAGTTGCATACAATGCACTAAGGATTGAATCTACATTAATGTGGCTGCTTTAGAAGTAGCAGGAGTTATATTATGGCTTAAGAAGTTCGGCTTCTGATTGAGTGAGTTTCAAGTGTGCATGACTATGGGAAAGTCCGCGTGACCCACCGGATGTCAATGCTATGACACAGCAAACGAAGTCTCACTTCACCGCCAAATATATATACCTCATCATTATAGTGGATAATGAAGGAATGTCAAATTAGGTGACATTATGATTTGCAAAAGGACATACGGTTCTGAATGGTACCCAAACCGTTGATACAACCTCTTCCAAGGGCAAGCATGATCAATAAGGAGTTATGATCCGGAGAAAATGCAACTAGATTATTTGTACTCTAGTGCAAGTGGGAGACTGTTGGGAATGTGCCCTAGAGGCAAATAAAATATGTTTTATCGAGCATATTCCATTAGTTTATAATACGTTTGATACTATGCTATAACTGTATTAAGCGGAAACATTAATACAGGTGTGGTATACAAACAACCAGGTCCTCTAGTCAACCCTAGTATACTAGTTCATTGGGCGATTGATGATCAAGGTTTCCTGATCATGAGACAATGGCGTCTGTTGACAATGGAGTCGTATCATTGGATAATGATATGATGGACATACACCCACCAGAAGTGTTGCGATGTGATCAAGTCACATAGTTCGACATTGCGATAACTATAACGTATTGACCAGATCCTTAGATCGTAATGATCATACGTAATTACTGTCTATTAGGATGCCTTGATTTGCTACCCACCGCCTGACTGAAATATGCTGGCCATAAAGGAGTACTTCAGGTATTCCGAATAGATATGTTAATGAGTATGCAAATAGATCAAAGCGTGATTTGTCCATCCGTGTGATGGATAGGTACTCTGGGCCCACTCGGTGATGTTACATCATAAAGTTTGCAAACGTGTGACTAGGTCACGCAGTTGTAATATCACGGGAACGAGTAAACTTGTTTGTTGAGAACGAGGACGAACTAGGTATAGTGGATACCGATGATCAAACCTCGTACAAGCAAAGTACCATCCGACAAAGGGAACAGGCACATGGTTAACGGATCCAACAGCGATTGAAGTTCATTCGATGGAAGCGCAGGGGCTATCAAGGATTGTAACCAGGTCCAATTGATTAGTCATTGATCAATGAGATTGTCTCGATCATGTCTGCTGTTTCCCGGACCGTAGGGTGTTACACTTAAGGGTACTCGACGCAGTAAGGATTGATTCGGGATCACCGGAGAAATTGGAGAGAACACCGGAATTGTTCCGGTGATGACCGAAACTGTTCCGGTGAAGGCCGGAAGTTGTTCCGGGTATTTGAAAGGTTCAAAATATATTTAGTAATGTTTAATATATGTTTTATTATTTAATTATCTGAATTAAATATTAAAATATATTTAAATATAATTAAAATGAATTAAAAGGCATATGGGCCTCATAGGGCCCATTAGGGGGAGAGGGAGTCCTCCCCCATGGGCCATGGCGCCATAGAGGGGCCCACCCCCTTTATTCATGGCGCACCCCCCTCCCCTTGGGATTAGTCCCACCCCGGAAGTGGAGGGGGGTGGCCCCTCCTTGGCCTATATAAGGAGGGGTAGAGGTGCCCTTTTATTCATCATATTTTTGAGATAAGTTCTCATCTCTCTCTCCCTCCTTTCTCCTTCCTCGAGTGGACTCCCCTTGTTTGGAGTCTACACTTGGTTGGGGATTTCTCCACTATACGCACGCCATCGTGCTGCTGGAATCGGGATCCGAATCCATCTTCTTTCCGCTGCTCTACTGGTTCGGAGCCCGGAGGGACGTCAGGTATACCGTATGTGTATAATCCCGCGAGGCACTACACTTGTGGTGCTACTTCATCTTCGTGGTCGTATCGCGAGGTCTTCATCAGCAACGTTCCGACGGGGACGTAATCCCGTCATCGGTCTACAAGGATCGGGTGGCTACAGGAATCATCGTGGATCTGCGCGGCGACGGGGATTGCTGGTACGACTACACCAACCACGTTCATGCGGGAACGTTTCCCGCTTAACGGACTACATACTGGTATGTGATCTATTTCTGTCCGTTACTTGCATCAGCATAGCATAGGTCTTGGGTATGGGTCTCGTAGGTTATGAAAAAATTGTGTTTTCTGCCCCGAACCCCAACATTGACATCATGTGTTGGCTTGGTGGTGGTTGTGTTGTTGCTGCAAGGATTGTAACTCTGTAGCGGAACTTTTCTTTTTATTTCTTCTATTTTTGTTTTGGTTGGCTGAGTGCATCTGTACTGCCTTTTGGGCAATGCATAGTTGCAGAGGCCGGGTGTAATTGTTATCTTTTCGATATTAATATATTCTCCTTTTCCAAAAAAATAAAATAATATTTGTTAATTTTCCTTGGCAACATCCACAACTATTTCCAATCTTATCAGTAACACCATTCCAATGCTTGTTTCTAATTCTAATATTAGAAACATGCATCCCTAAGTATTTCAAGTGAATTTTTCTAATCAGACAATTAAAAATCTCCCGATAAATGTTAGCTTTATTCTTAGCATCACCAAACAAAAAAAGTTCACACTCAAGCAAATTTATAGTTTCGAACATTTGTTAAAAGGCACTAGGAATGAATTTTATTTCTTAGCACAATTTTCATCATCCTGCATGAGGAAAATTGTGTCATCAGCATAATGAAGAATATTAACTTCCATATCAAGATTTCCAACTAGCACCCCTCATCCTCCATGATCATGTTGTGCATGATCATACAAGTTGTCATCACCACTCACAAGGTCTCTGAATCCCATATTTTGCAAGGTCCTCGAACAACTAGAAAACGGGCTTGGGGCACTCCAAATGCCTTCTCTATATACTTTCTAGCTCACAAATTGTCATGATGAATGTCGCCCATGGAGGATAGATACCATCAACCAGATAGTAGCTCATGTCGTATTCATGACCATTGATAGTGTAGTTACACGAAAAAACTTTGATGAGGGAATACCCCCGACGGTACCCTCCATGAGGGTACCCGGTGCGTGTCAAGGTCGACGGCCCACCAGGCCTCATGAGCCCACCCGAAGCCCACTCGGGTGGACCGACACGACGGAACAAGACATGTAGCCCAACTCGAATACTTGGAGTACAAGATAAGGACTCATTATAAACCCTACCTGGCTACCTATATAAAGCCACGTAGGGTACCCCAAGGGGTACGTAGACACAATCGTTACACCTCCCCCTCATCATAATCGAAGATTAGACAAACATCATGTAGGGTTTTCCCTCCGGGGGGCTGAAGCTGGGTAAATCGTGCCCCCCCCCCCCCGTGTTGCTTGTTAGCCGTCTGAATCTACCAGCGCGCCATCTTCCTTCTCCTCTACGAAACCCAGGGTACCTCACCATGGGATTTGGCGGGATCCATCCACATCAAACTTTTTCTTCAGCAAACCTAGAAAACAATGGTGACTATTGCAGCAAGTTCGTGTCATCGCGACACCTGAGAATGCCAAAGAAAATGTGCCAAATCAGAGTTCTTGTGACGTAATTGTTTCAAGAATGATGATGGGATTCTTAACATGCCCCTAATACTACCCTTGGAGAGCATATTGGCAGTTCGACCATCCGGTGCATGAAATAAATGGGTCTGGGCATACATGTCCATCTTCTTGCTTCATAGAGCGCCATGAACCTTCGATGCATGTGGTAGTTGATTCTCTCAAGTACCGCGGTCGAAGAATTTATCATCGTAGTAGCAAACCAAACCATGGCAACTCTGCATGTGCTTTTAGATATTCGGAGGCACTCATCCCACGAATCTACGACATCCTCAATGTATTGGTGCACTTATGGTAACCAGAGAATCCGATTTTTCCAATGACATTTCCTTCAAGATGAAGTGGTCATCATAGGTTTTGACACCATTGCGGAGGCTATCGCAAATATTTTTCCTACATCCAAAAGTGCAGGTGGAAATTCTCCGTGAAGAGGGCATCAGGGACAAAGTAGCCATGTATTAGCATCAAATGCCCCTATTCCCTCTTCCTATTTAACACTCTATGTCCTTTGATTAATCCCTTGAAATTCAGGACATGCTCCTCTGCACACTCCGCGTCTATTAGGATCGCCTGCATCATCATCCTATCATCCTCATATTTGTCTTTCTCATCAGATGGGGATGAATCCATGAAGTTGTTGTACAAGTACTCATCGCCCGAATCCATTGTGTTTACTACAAAGTAGCAAAGTAAGAATAAATTATCCAAATTTTGGCTATGGCATTTGGATAAACACTTGTTGGATATGATGTCTACCGTGGACGGCAGCTGCAAGGGTGGAGGCTACCTGTGCGGCAGATATGCAAGGAGAGGGGACTGCAGGCAATGCAGAAATAGTGCTCGGATGGAACATCAAGGGTTCGACATGTTGCGAGTGGAGTGGGACATGTTGCGGGCGTGATACATCGTGGCATCGCCCTGGGAGAGGAGCGGATACATAGCAAGGGGAAGGGGCGGAGTGAGAATGATGCAGAATTCGGGTGGGTTTCGAATGAGTCGGGTGTGACGAAGTTCCATTCGAACTCCTGCAGATCTTTCCGGATTTACATCTTATTTGCGGGTGAGCACACTCGCCACTGAGCATATATAGCATAGCATTGAATGGGAAAAATAATCCAGATGATCCGAATATCCGCGGGTATTTTGCGACAAGCGCCTTAAAGATGTCCTTAAAAGGGAATGCTTTCTTACAAAATTAACCAGCTATAAAACCATGTTCTATACTATTGGAAGAAGGTACACTAAATTTCCATATTTATATACTCATCATGTTTTGCTATCCGACAGATCATCGTGTAGTCAATCATCCAATCTGCTCTTAAGTCCTGTCACCATGCATGCAGCATTAGCAGAGAATATATGCCCCAGTGACCAAAGTTCATCACTTTGCTGCGCACACGCAGCCACCTATCTATCTATCCACACATATTTTCACCTTAGAAAAATAGCTAGGGCTAGGGGCATACAGAGAGCCAGGGAGCTAGGGTTTTTTGTCTTGCTGTGGGGTGTGGCAGGTGAGGCTGTACTAGCGCATTGATTTTCTTGGCCATGGCAGAGAGGAGATGAGGTGAGAATCCAGCAGCACCCAACCACGGGAGCTTTCTCCGTGGGCTCCGGCCAGTCGATCAGGTACCTGCGGTACTCCACTGAACTCATGTGCATTCCCCATAGGAGATTCCTCCCTTCTACTGTACATTGCCAAATATAGTTCCACTGTACATGCATGCATGATCGCACCTCTTCCCTCTTCACTGTACTTTCATAAACAAACACAAGATTGATACAAAAGAGTGAGGCAAAAAAATTGTATTATTTGCAAATGCAAGTTGTGTCGCCGAACCTTCCTAATTGTATAAAAATTATGTTTGTTTGTGTGGTACAATGTATTTTTGTGATTTTAAAAAAGGGATAAAAATTACTTCAAGAGGTGCTTATTAAAATACTATCGTACTATTAGAAAATGGAGAAAAAATAAAATCCTACAATGTATTTTTTGTGATTTAAAAAAAAGGATATCATTTTTGTTTTCCGATGTTAAGACACCATACATGCAACCAAATGTATATAATTGACGTCTTAAGTTACTTATGGGTAGGTAAATTTGTTGTTTTGTAACATATAGCTTTGAGAATGGTTTGACAAGAGGCAACTTGAAATTTCATACCCGTACGGGATGCTCATCCAGCCCCGAAGGCCATCTAGGGTTCTTACTCCACCGGCACCCTCCCTCGGTGGTATATCGCCAACATCCTCCTCCTTCGCCGGCTCTGCTCGTGGCGTGGTCTGAGGGGAGTCCTTTACCAACCGGTGTTTGTCATAGTTTCCCTTATCTTAGGGGCATTAGGCAGGTCTTTTATATTCACGACTCCAGCCCTTTCGGTAGTGGTGGCGGCAGTGTTCAATAAAGTCTCCTCCGACGTCGATGATGCAAGCGTCATCAGATCTAGAGATGAGATTGGATTGGTAGGTTTTTCTAGGGGGGATGGGGTTCATCAGGTCGATGCTGCTTCGACAACAACAATGTCGATATGATTTGTGCGTCGACTTGGGCAAACATCTACATATAATCTACATAGGGTGGTCTTGTTCTGGCCATGGACCCTACGGGGTCGATGTCACCGACACGTCCCAGCATAGATCCGTGACTTCTAGCCGCATGCACTCTTTGAAGAATAGTTCATTGCACATTGCAAAAGAGAGGGTACTTCCATAGTTCACAAACCGCGGGTTATTATTCTTATTATGAATTAACTTAATTATTTTTTAGGTCAACAAGAAATATTGAGATCATGAATAGAGCAAAATGGATATCTCTCATAGGTTGCGCTTGCAAGCCTATTGCTAGTCACATACTCTTTTTTTGAAGTTACAATAATAATTCAGAAAAAAAAATCATGGCCAGGAATACATTAACCGTGTATTCCCTGGGAATAAAATTGCAGGTGGACTTATTTTGTTCGAGATAGCATATGAGCGTTCATTGCTAGTTCACTTTAGTCAAAACTAATTCATTTCTGAACGCAGGAAAACAACTTCACTTGAAGGGGAAAATGCACAAGAATTGGATGTCATGTCCAGTAGAGTTCTACATATAAACTTTTTGCGGAGATTTTTACATGAAAATTGGAAAATAGGATTGTAAAAAGTGTGATTTTGTCGCCCAAATGGATTTCGGTTAGATAAAAAATCTAAGAAATAGAAAAAAAAACGTTTCCAAAGAAAATAAAACATGAGGTTTGAACAAAAACCTGGAATCTCCATAAAATGAACGAAAAGGATGAATCATGTAAGGAATTTGATAGCCATATTTCAAAAAGAATTAAATAGAAAAGTTCCCTATAAGGCTGCAATATAATACTCCCTCCGTATGAAAATAGAAAACGTTTTTAAGTTTAAATTAAACTATAAAAACGTCTTATATTTTGGTACAAAGATAGTACCATTGAGCTAGCAGTAATAGCATAACTTTCAAATAAAACAGCATGCGGTCTTTTTATATATACATTTTGCTCAGTCAATATTCAGTGGAGGGTTGCATTTCCAACCATTATTGGTGGTATATCTCTGAAGTAGATTTAACGATATATTATGAACCTCCTTCTCACGAGTGATCTGATCACACAATATTTTATTTGCATCCATGTGATCATGAAACGACACAACTTATGCTTAGCTTTCATCAGATCCCATGCCAGAACAGAACAGCACACAGAGATACCATTTCAAAACCTGTCAATTCTTTGCATGGCACACATTTTTAAGATTAGCTTTCCAGTAAATTAAACGATATGCATGTATACTTGCTTAACAAATTCTCAACATCAAATTATGAAATACCACACTTACTAGAATTAAGAAACTAAAACATTCATGCAATTGCAAGCCTGACAGGGTCTCATAAAGTCATGAGTACTACTACTACTACTAACATATAGCAAGTTCGATGCATTAGCTATCAAATTAGAAACAGGGGTGTGCAACAAGTGCGATTACGCACTTGACAGTTGACACAGTCTAACCATGCATGCCATGCAAAGCCACCGGCGTCGTGGCGTCCAGGAGGCCGATGGCCGGCGTCGCCAGGCGTGGCTCGTAGGCGAGCACCCGGAACCCCGCGCCTCCGCCGGCGACGATCGCGGCCATGCCGTGGCCGACGTACGGGCAAGGCGGCGCCCACCGCCACTCGTCGCGGCGCGAGTCGAACACGAGCACGGTCGTCGGCACCGGCACCGCGGCCGGACCGCCGCGGGGCGCGAGCACGACGAAGTCTCCGTGCGCCGCGCACTCGAACCCGCGCCCTCCCTCCGCCGCCGCGAACTGCTCGTGCACGTCCTGCGGCATCCGCGCCACCTCGCTCCACGCGCCTCCGCCGCCGCCGGCTCGTCCGCCGCGCAGCGTCCAGACGCGCACGCTCCTCGGCACGCTGAGGCGGCTCTTCTCCACGGACGCGACGAGCCCCACCCTTGCGGATGAGCCCTCCCTGCCGCCGCCGAGCTCCACCAGCGCCGGCGACCGCAGGAACCGCCTCATCGGCGGCTGCACCTTGCTCCAGACGTTGGCCGCCACGTCGAACACTAGAACCGCGAACGGCGACGAGCTCATGCAGTAGAACCTTTAAAGGGAACAAATCACACACCCATAATCATGTACAAGAACATTTCCATTTATGTGCATGTATGAGGGAGAGCGTGAGAGAGTACCTTCCGGAGGCGAAGGCCATGCCGGCGCGAGGATCGAGGGAGGAGAGGCGCGGGAGGAGCGAGCTGGGGGCCCAGAAGCCGGAGGACGGGACGGAGGCGGCGTCGGCGACGAAGGTGTCGGCGGAGATGTTCTTGACGGCGAAAGGGGAAACGAGGTCGTCGCCAGCCACGACTGCGATGATGGACGTCGACCCGGCGGCGAGGCCGACGGTGGGGGAGAGGCGCTGGGTGGGGCCGAGCGGCAGCGCGGCAAGGAGGCGCGTAATGGGGTTGGCGAGGAGCAGCGTCTTGTGGCCGGACGCGTCGGAGAGGAACGCCAGTAGGCCAGCGGACGCGGCAGCCGGCGAGAACCCGGCGGCGGGACCCGGGATCGGGAGCGGGAGGAGGGACCAGGAGGGGCCCTGCGGCTGGGCGGAGGGGTTGAGGAGGAGGAGGTGGCCGGCGGAGGGGACGGCGAAGGCGAAGAAGGGGAGGTGCGGGGAGAGGAGGAGGTGGGAGTGGAGGAACGGGGAGGAGAAGAGGAGGTGGTAGAAGCGGCGGCAGACGGCGCGGGCGCGGAGGAATGACGGCGTCGGGAGGCACGCCAGCACGCGGTCCAGCAGCGGCTGCGGCAGCCGGCGCCACACGCGCGGGTCCATCTCCACTGCCGCCGCCGCCGCGGAGGGGTTGCCGCCGGACGGCAGCGCCAGGTGGTGCTGGTGGTGAGGGTGCGGGTTCATCGTGAGCGGAGAGCTGGGGAGAGTGGGAGGCAACTGGCCCGGAGTGCGTGGAGTGTGAGGGAGAGTGAGTGAGTGAGCTGAGATGCAGGTGTGAAGTGGAGGAAACGGGAGGAGAAGAGGGCACAAGAAATACTCCACTTGCATTGAGGAGCCTACTAGCTAGCTCTACTCCTAATAGGTTGAGTTAATGGACCTTGTACATTGGTCTCCGCGATTGTGCTAAAACATGATCTCTTCTACTCTACTACATTTGATCTTGATGGGGAAACACTTAATTGTTGATGGAGTAGTACTACTGCTCTACTAGGTTTGTTGGTCATGCCAATTCTAAGTTAGCTAGGGTTTTTCTTTCCCCATTTGCTATTTATCAGTTGCCTAAAAAGGATTTGGATAAGTCGATTTCGAGAGAGCGAGGCCGAAACGGAGTTAAGACGGTCGGTCTCGACGCCTCGGAAAGTTCAAGCGAGGACCTCATCGAAGACAGGCATGACGCACGCATGTAACACATACGGAGGAGAGGACGAGGGTTGATCGATATGGATGTGGGACGAGATTTTTAGTTTTCGTCGGTGCAGAGATTAGATGGGGCAGCGATGTTGTCGTCGAGGGCTTGAATAAGACCTAGCCATAAGGCAAGGCAAGGGCACAACATTGGGCTGCAATTAGAGGAATCATACTGGTTCAATAATCTGGATCCTTCATCAAAGGAAAACTTATTGCTTGCCACTTCACCGTTTCACTTGCGGGAATATCAACTGCTACCCGCGTAAGTATAATACATCTTTAATTTAGGTACAGACAACATAAATGTTCTGATAACAATGTGCTCCCATTGTTGTCGACATCCTTGTTACCAGAGCAATGCCCAATGATCGGGAAAAACGGGGTCATTATGCAACATATGAGCTAGTCTTAGGGTGTTACTAGGGAACTTCTTGGTGTCAATATTTGCACACATGCATATGAGTTTTTCTCTAAATATCATATTCAAGAACCATTGTAGTTATAGCATAGACAATTAAATCAAATTATAAATGTGAAAATAAATAATAACAGTTTACTATTGCTTCTAGGGCATATCTCTAACCAAAAAGTGGTGTTATCTACTCATCCTTGGCGAGCTTCAATTTATTTAAGAGTGTAGGCCTTGCAAAGCATGTGACGCATTAAAAGAAAAATAAATAAAAACAAAGATGCATTTATTAAGTAAAAAATATATTTTAGGGAATTTAATGCATTTCTAGGTATTTATTAGTGTACGAGTTTGGCGTAGGATTTTGTTACCATTTTTTATGGGATTGAATTTACTTCATAAGAGGCAAATGTAGTATGCAATTCAAGTATGAATTAGATATAATTAAATACAATTTGGAATTATCCCTCATTTATGTCCTTTCTTTAGACCTTATGGAATTTATTTTAAATGCATTATTGTAGTTCAAATTTGAATTTGATCAAATTGAAACAAAATTTGTAACTAAAATTACTAAAATATAGCAATTAATCTAATATTTTTTGAACAATTTTCATACAACACCATGATCATTAATTATAACACACGAAAATTAATATAATGTTAGAGAAAAAATAGTTACAGATTTAAGTAGTGGCACACAACCTTGGAAGCCACCACTCGTATACCTTAGCCCACCGGCATGCTTAGGCGAAATCATAGGCATAATTTAAATGGCTGGAGGTATCTCAAGCCAGCCAATATTGGTATATCTACTAGTGGCGGACTGCAGGAAGGTATTCAACGCTTGTACTTTTAACCAAAGGATAAGATAGCCTGCTAAATGGTCAATATCTCGACGACATAGGTGCCAACAAAGCTCATCAATATTTTTTCTTCATTGAATATCGATAAATAGCAGGATATATCTGTGATATATCAATATTTTTTGTTATCAAATATCAGCAAAAATGTTCGTCGCTATATCACTTCTCCCACAATATTTGAGGAGCTTCTCAAACTTAACTCCTCAAAATGCCAACAACCTCTTTGGCAAGCCCACGGCCGCATCCCTAGCCATGTTGCTGCATATCCTCGCCTCCAACGCTCCTGCAACCATTGTGACCTTTGGCTACCGACACACGTGAGGTGTTTGATAAAATGATCAAAATAATTTGTTGTTGTGAATTTTCAGTAATAATATGAAAATATATTTGAAATGGAATTTTTTTATGCAAAAGATGTGTAATTAGCAAAAAGACAAGTATTTAGGGAGTTCACTTTAATTCCTTATTTGGCCTATTTTAAAAATCCGCTTTCCTTTTTGGCTCAAACAACCTTTTCCTTCCCTTTTTCCACTTAAATTTCATTTTGTTCTCTATGTGGCACTTTTGTTCGTTTTGATTTGTAACGATGTTAAGTAACATAAAAAAGTTGTTTTACCCCTAGTACAATGTGTGACCAGATTATTTATATGCAATCATAGTGGTAATATGATGTAATTTATCTTGATACACACATGATTGTTCAAATATTTGAATTGATATAATGGAAGATTAGAATTTCACTGGTCATGCAAGCAAACCATATTATATAACATTACCTTAATTTAGGTATGCATGCCAATAATCTGGTTACATACTGCACTAGGGGTAAAATGGTTTTTTTATATCAGATTTCAACGGATGAAAGTGTTACATAGAGGACAAAATGAAATTGAAGTGTTAAAAAGGAAGGAAAAAGCTTTTTTAACCCCCAAAAACACATTTTATGGAAGAACCAGTTAAGGAATTATCTCAATAAGTTTTGAACGGTAGTTTGAGGAGTTAAATTTGGTAAATGCTCATAGTTATGCAGAAACACAGCTAGTTAGAGCCATGCATGCATGCATGCATCTCGTTGCTTCCGTTGAGGACAAGCGCACTAGTACTACTCACTTTGATAGTACAGTGCAGTGCAGGAGTAGTGGCTAAACCTTAGCTACAGCTAGGGCAGTTCCTAGCTTCTGAACTCTAGCTCCAACGAATTGACATGCATGAAGTAGCCAACTCGAAGCTCATTACAGGCCACCAGCCTTTCTCTTCCAAAAAGCTGTCACGGAGAGAGACCTGCATGCTGCATGCATGCCCATACATCGTCACCCACATCGCCAAGCATCATCCAGTTTGCCTGTTGCCATTTGCAAGCTCGTGTCTCTGTCCCTCCCGTCTTCTCCCGGCATTTTCGTGTTACTCCATTTCCATTTTTGCACAGTGATTCTCCCTTTCTAAAATACTCCAAAGTTCTAACAGCACACGTCTATGTCTGCCTGCCCACGGTTCAATCTGCTTGCAAATCAATGGATGCTTGTCAAAGTGTCATGCAAGAGTAAAGATGCATGAGTAGCAAGCTAGGTCGCAATGCTCGATCTGATGCCAGCAACCTGCAACCTGCAGCACCATCCATGCATACATTCATGGAGTAGTTTTCTGTATGGAAACACCTAACATGTAGTTTACCGTCTACAAACTAAATAATTATGTTTCGTTCATTTGACATTTTTGTCGTGTGAGAGGAAGATGGAACGAGAACAAAATGGCATGCTTGCCTCTCAGCGACAGCAGCTTCAACTCAAACGAAACAGAGGGGGCTCGCATTTCGTTGACTACAGCAAACGGCTTGCTCGTACTGACAAAAACCACATGATCGACTGATCGAGTAGATTAATCAATTAGAGTTAAATCTTGCAAACAGGGCCCACATGCCATTGACCAAATCATGGCTGACTCATTTTCAACTTGAACCGATAGATGAGCTGACCACATGCTGTATTTCCGTTATGTTTAATAATGGAAAGGGGTGTGTGCCCGGCTCCAAAAAAACTTGGACCGATAGATGAGCTGGAGCAGAGCCTACTCGCATGGTTCTTGAAAAATGATTGTTATTTCAAAGATCGGCTCGACTAAGAGTTATGTCTTAAAAAAAGACTAGTTTCTTATTTCAAAAAGTTATTTTGTAATAGATTAAACTTTAGGCCATTTAACAGATCCCTCAAACCAACTCGTCCCCGCTTGAAAGGATCCATTCATCTTCTTCTTTGTTCTTTCGTCTTTCGCGTGGCCTACAACGACTTCTCATCACTAAATAATATCCATGAGGTAGCTAAGGCGATTGATAGGTTATCCATCAAAGTAATATGACAAAGGCACATCGAGCATGCGAAGAGATTCATTCTCCATAGGCGATGCTTTCACACTTATTTTTCTCAATCGATCGCCGTCTTTCTCCTAATTGGCACGATGACATCGTCCAAAACGCAAAAAATTACTGAAGTCGGCGTCGGCAGTCGACTACCATGTTTCTCTGTATATAAAATTTCTATGTGATGTTTTTCCTTCGTGGGAGTTCATCCATTCGTTATGTTGCTTTGCTCATGGACGATGATGAGAAAGAGGAATGCTAGGAAGAAGCGCCACTGTGACCAAAGATGATGAGAAGAAGAGAAAATATCCTCAGAGTTGCCCCTCTCGTTGAATATAAGGGAAGGCTAGTTTGTAAGGCATGCAAACTTATAATTCTAAAGAGTTTGTTAGCTACGGGTTAATTTCCTAATGATTATTCTCTCTAAAATATAATTTTTGGGGAATCTACTAGAGATGTTCTAAGAATTTAGGCAAGTTTGGGGGTTTGGGTTCAAGCCTCATCTTAGGCAATAAGCTCTTATTACACTAGGGCCTCACATCACATAAAGTCAAAAAAGTGTGGTAAGATTTCCTTACACCTCCCAACTTATGATTTTATTTCGTTGAAGTAACCTTGGACAATTTTGACCAAAAGGCAGCGAAAATGCAAAATGTGACATGGCAAGGCTGAAACCAAACAAACCCTAGGGTATCACTTGAAACCCTCTATTCGGGTTTTCCATTTGAAACAGACCCAAAACATATGATCTCAGAGGGGGCAAACTACACACGGTCGACGTCACCAGCACTAGCTAGACTTAAAAGCACACACATATACGTATGTGCAACGGTGTACGTCAGGCTACAGCACTGTATCCTACGACGCGGCATTGATTCAATCGGCACAAGAGCTCACGTATTGCCCACCAGCTCTACGTACGTACGCACGTAGAGGGTCTCGTGTGTGATGACCCCAGGGGGAGGGAGGAGGATGCTTGCACGTACCGACGTACGTACTGTACGTCCTTCCCAGGTGGATCATATCATGATATCTTTTGCTTTGTTCCCTTGCGGCCTAGCACACAGACTATGTTTAATTTCACGCTGCATGCTGCAAGAACCACTTGCATGTTTGCAGGGAGACAAGAAGGAGCGAACCTTTGCTTTGGATTACATGCAAAAGAGGGAGAATCCTGGCAAGCTTGTTTTTGGTCACACATCCCTCCTATGATTCCGGCCTGCACCTGTACGTGAAACCCTACGCTGCTGCTGCTGCTGCGTGCCATCCTCATCCTTGCGTGCCTTGACCATGCCCTCCCTGCACCTGCAGCGAGCTTGCTATCGATCTACTCTAGCTACCTAGCTTCCCAGCTGTGTGTGTGTGTGTGTGTGTGTGTGTGTGTGTGTGTGTGATCGGACGGGGCTTTGCCGTGGGCGATGGGGGCACGCATCATGCATTCACAACAGCAGAACCTTCCGCGTGCCCTCGCCACGGCCAGTTGCCATGCACATGGACATGGGAGAAACCCATCAGATTCTGGTAGAGCATTTGAGAAATAAATAATGCAAAAATAAAGGCATTACTGGAATTAAACCAACTCAGGGTGATTCTCGATTTTGGAAGGACCTACTAAAACATTACTAGCATTTTCCGATGTTTTACCCCCTATCCAACACCTTATTTGGCGCCTAACCTAAGCAAGGAAATGATCTCGCTACCACTCTATAAGTAGAGAAAAAAAGTTGTAATGCGCTAAAATTTTGTTAACGGAGCTGCCTGGGGCTTAACATTTTCATTATCACAAAGATTAAGATAGAAACACAACGGTCACAAAAATAGCACCCAACACACTATAGAAGTAAACCAGAAGCAAGGTACAACAAGGAGCTAGCCAACACCAAGAAGTTAGCACCCAAAAAGCACTAGGTAAACTGAGAATAATAATGCGTGGCGTGGGAGTCGTAGCCTGAGATTGAGATCGAAGAGGAATAGGAGGGAGGGAGAGAGACATTTTATACGGTACGGATGGGTAGGTAGGCCTGTGAGCTGTGATAGACGGATACAACGCCGCGCTCAATCAACCGAACCAGCAACCGGCAGAGCAGAAGCGAATTAACCCGGCCGGCCGGCCAGCCCAGCCCAGCCCCTCATCACACGCCAACTACTACTCCGTATCTCCGCGCGGCAACCCGGCGGCACGCCATCATCCATCCATCCATCCATCCTGCTCCGCGTTGCCCGCCGTATAACCACGCGCGTCACTGGCCTCGCGGCGATCGCGAGTCTCCCTTTCTCTCTCTCTATCTCCCGCGAAATAACTAATTTGCCAGTATTCGTATCAATGAATACGTCCACTCTTTTCAGCGTAAAATGCATGTATGATCCATAAACTTTGAGGCGGTGTCCATAACGGTACTCAAACTCAAAAACTGCTCCAATACATACAGTTTCAGAACTTGAAAATACCGCTTCAATACGATCCTCAAACACGGCAAACCAGTCCTGCGATACGTTTCGTCCACGATTATTATTTTTATCAGAAGACCTCGTTAGATATTATTTCATTAAGAAAAGCTAGAAAATAAAAGTGTCACATATCACTATGAAAAAATAACTAAAAAATGCTATTACTTCTGATCCATATTAATGAACTCAACTTTGTCTAGATTCGTATGTATCTAGTTAAGTATTTAAACTAGATACATGTGTATCTAGACAAACTTAAGTCCATTAATATGGATCGGAGGGAATATTTGGGATTGAACTTAAACCCTCCCTGATGCGAGTTGATTAGCTCACAAGTGCTAACCACCAAGTCACACAATAATTGGCGTATAAAGCATGCACAATTATTAAAATGGCAATGTATTGTCAAACTGCTTCAATGTACTAAAAAATATAGTGCATTCTAGTTTTCTTTCTAATTCTAACACTTGTAACACATATTTCTAACTTTTGTTTTTTTATTTTAATTATATAAACCTGAGCCGGTTTTAAAAAAACATGAAGTTTTCTAAAATAAAACTTTCCCGTGTACACGAAACGTATACGAGATCAGGACTGGTTTGCCGAGTTTAAGTACCGTATTGAAGCAGTATTTTTAAGTTATGGGACCATATTGAAGCAGTTTCTAAGTTTGAAGACCATTGTGAACATCACCACCAAGTTTAAGGACCATACGTGCATTTTACTCCTCTTTTTACACTTGACAAGTGATGCTCCGCGCGCGTGCCAAGTGGCATGATCTGACGCTTACGTTTTCCTTTTTTTTTTTGAAGCATGAGTTATGCCTTTCGCACAAGTATATTCATGCCTTCCGGAGAGGCACAGTCATGCCTCTTTTTTAGAAGCACGATTCATGCTATTTTTTTAAAACACGATTGTGTCTCTTTTAAAAGGCACATGACATACCTTCCGCGAAAGTAAATTCGTGCATCATGCGGAAGCAAACTCGTGCCTCCTTTTTTTACAAAAAAAATGTTTTTTTACCAAAACGTAAAGAAAAAGGTGTGAAACCGGGAAAGCCAAAAAAATATCGAAAAAACCTAATTTAAACATCAAAAATACGTACACGAAAATTTAAAATGAAATCCGAATGGAACGTTGTGGATGCGACATGTGACGCGTCGTGAGCCTAGTAAAATGCTCGCTGGACCGATCCGCAAACGAGTACTCTCTAATTAGTTACTCTCCTCTCTCCGCCACCTACCTGTCCATCATCCAACTCGACCAACTTAGTCAGTGACGGCCAGCTCTCGTAGCACAATGCGGAGCGAAAAAACATTTTAGAGCCCCAGCTCCGGAAAGGACTATATATTTAAAAAAAATCAAAAATCATATTCAAATGTTTCAAAAAAAGTTCGAAATCATTCCACGGGAACCTATATGGGTTTCAAACAAGCAATTAAAATTTACCTTAAAAATATTATGATTTGTAGGTTGTATAAAAAGACAAAATTACAGCCCAATAACAAAAAAACACCCATTTTGAAAATCAAAATTTTATTTTTCTGTGTATCGCGTGCAAAAACATAATGGTTTTAAATTTATACATATATGTTTTATATGTGTGTATGTCAGTTCGCAAAAAGTTTTGTTTTTTTGTGCAAAATGGAAAACCATTTCTTCAAAACGGGTTCCATGGAGCCCGTCCTCCAAAAATCTGCACCCAATGCCGAGTAATTAATTAGGGAGTCTTTTTTGCGGAGTTCTTAAAAATTATTTTAGTAAGTTGAGAGTGCGCCACGTATCGTGTACTGGATGCTTTTTCAAGATGTATTTTTATGATTTTTTAAGGTTTGGATAGTTTTTTTTATGTGTTTTCGAATGGGTTTTCTTAGATTTTAAGGGAAAATATTGGTTATTTTGAAACGTAAGTAAACATCTTTCCTTTTTTTTAATGAAAAGCACGATGAAATACAGGTTTGCTTATGCGAGAGATACGATCATGCCTCTCGTGAAGGCATATGTTTATTTTCACGAAAGGTACGGTTGTGCCTTTCGAAAAGGGAAAACCGTGTTAACTTTCTAGGAGGCACGACCCCTCTTCGGAAGGGAAAACATATTTTTTGTAGAAGCATGATTGTACCTCTTATAGAGGCATATATTTGATTTCGCATTCGTGCCTCTCGATTAAGGAAAAACACCTTTTTTTATAAGAACCATAGATTTGCTTTCTCAAGAGGTATAATTGTTCTTCCGCTAGAGAAACATGTTGAACTTGTGATCCAAATTCATATGAAGCTAAAGGCCAACTTCTGACGGAGCGGAACGGAGACCTGTCACCGGTAGGCTTACTATGTATCAACAATTCTTTTGTTGTTGACTTCCATCATGTTGGAGGGAAAGATTTTGGTAAGACCGAAGTCTGAGATCTTGGGGTTAAGATCCCTGTCCAGCAAAATGTTTCAGATCTCGATGGATCACACGCATCCTTGAGTGCTTGTGGAGGTACAACAGTCCCTCTGCAATGCCTTCTGCCATGTCCATACTCCTCTCCGCTGTGGCCCCGGCCGCTGATCTGCAAGCTAACACAAATCAGCGAAAACTTAAATGGAAGAAGACAGTGGAAAGTTGACCGATTATTACAAAAGATAAAGCGATCGAGGCTGCCGTTGGGCATGTACTCGTAGATGAGCAACTTCTCCTCCTGGTGTACGCAACAGCCAACAAGCCGGACCAGGTTGGTGTGCTGCAATTTTACGAGGAGTTGGACCTCATTCTTGAACTGCTCCAAGCCTAGCTTGGAATTCAAAGACAGCCGCTTCACTGCAATCTCAGCATCGTTCAGTAGCATTCCCTGCAGCAGAGTAATTGGAGGCAGAGTCATTCAGGACCGGCTCTGTCATTATCGAGGCCCTAGTACAAACGAGATACAATGAACCTAATAACAACTAATTCCGGTGCATAGGCCTATCTTCAAAAACTATTTGTTTCACTTTAGCCTAAGATTAAGGCCTGTAAACATTAAATGCAGTTTAATTAGCACGCAACGCATGGCTGCTCCTTTGTGTTCACACATGTATGCAATCAATTTTCTGCATGCAACTAGTACTCCATCACATAATTCGCATATGGAAACTAGCACTGATGGAAGCTGATTGGAGGAAAGGTTAGCCAATAGATTTTCACCTTAGTCTCCCTACGGTTTATAAGAAGCCTAACACACCGGAACGGAGGGAGTATTATACCATAGTAATATAAATATTTATAGCAATAGATCACATCATGAAAATTTAATAAAAAAAATATAAACTTAATTAACAAATAAAATATTAATAAATTATGTATATGTGATTATATGATCCAAATAATAATTATAAGATACATGACTTTTTTTTATGGAAGGTTGACTGGGGGAGAACCTCCCACAGTCTTTTTTATTGAATGGATATGGGGGAATACAGTAGGGGATTTACAGTTAAGTCATGCTCATATGACTCAGGAGAGAGAGAGGGGGGGGGGGGGGAGAGGAGAGGGGGGAGGGAAGCTACAGGCCTATCAAAGTGTTATTACAAACTAGGATATAAACTGATACAACTCAGGTTTTGTTCTATATCTAAGAGCAGAAACAAGTGAGTCACATCCTCATCTATGTCTTGGTCACATAGCACGCACACATCTTTGTCAGCAGTTCTGTCACCTTGTATGTAATGTCTCCTCCTCAGCATATTTTTAGTGTTAAGTCTGTCATTGATCATAAGCCAGGCGAATACTTTTAGTTTCATGGTGTTCTTGGATTTCCATACCATTTTGAGGGTTCTGTGTTCTTGTTCCTCTGAGAAGGCATGTTTATAGAACCTGGAGGACGTGTATCCCCCCCCCCCAATCAAACACCCACACATCAGTATTTTCAGGGTGCACTCGAAAGCTTTCTATATCTCTAGATGCATTGAGCTTCAGACAGTGCCAACATAGAAAGAGGCGAATGGAAAACTTCAGTGGCTTCTGACGCCATCAACGCATCTCGAACCGATATATCTTCATTGACAGAGTAAGAAAATGCTCTGGGGGATTTTCCTCCAGGATTTGGCCGCACCAGTTATCTTTCCAAAACAAGGCAGAATCCCCTCTTCCAATTTGCACTGAAGAAATACCTCTGAAGATGGGCATAAGGGGGCATATCTCCTTCCACCAGAAGGATCCCTTGGTAGGGGATGCATGCTACACTGTATCTAGATAGTAGGTGTTCCACACCAGATCAACCCAGCGCAAGTCTTTCTTGTTGTAGAATTTATCTAAGAATTTCAGCAGTAGCGCAGTATTTAGGATTTTTTATGTACAGAATGCCCAGACCTCCCTTCTCTTTGGGTTTGCATATCATGTTCCATGACGCAAGGGCCCCATCAGCCGTTCTAGTCTCTCTGTTTTTCCTCCACAAGCACAGTCTCCGGATTTTGTCCACATGTTCCACTATCTTCCCTCGCAATCTTATTGAGCACATGGCATATACAGCAATTGAGGTAAGAACTGAATTCACAATCGTGAGTTTGGCCCCATACGGCATCATACACAGAGTAGACGATAGTTTCCTCTCAATTTTGGAGACCATGGGCATCAGATCAGTGACCGTGGGTTTTGTAGTTCCCATTGGCAGGCCAAGATAAGTAAAAGGCATGTCGCCCAATTCACAGCCAAATATCGTAGCCATCTCCTCGGCCTCCGCATCAGTCATGTTCATTGGCACCAAGTTCGATTTTTGGAAGTTGATTTTCAGGCCTATTGTATCAGCGTAATTAGACAAAATGTTTTTCATATGTTGCGCCTGAGTTATAGAGGCATGCATTACCAGGATCGTGTCGTCGGCGTACTGAATGATAAGGAAGTCTCGGTTACCAACTGGGGGTATCGGGTGTGAAAGATGGCCATTTCGAACAACATCATTTACTGCAGCCTGGAGGAGGTCTGCCGCCAGAATGAAGATTAGAGGCAACAAGGGATCCCCTTGCCGCACCCCTCTCGTGCATTTGAATGTTTTACCAGGTGTACCATTAAGAAGGACATAAGATTTACCACTAGCAAAGATGCAGCGCATCCAATTAATCCATTTATCATCGAAGCCCATATTGATCATGATTTGAATCATAGCTTCATGGCTGATAGTATCAAAAGCCTTGGAGAAATCCAACTTGAGTATGAAAGTTTTTGCCTTAGAGCTCTTGCATTTATGTAATATTTGAACGCCCATGCAAGATAGTCTTGTATGGTTCTTCCTTTTAGAAACCCATATTGATTCATGTGGACAATTTTAAGGATCCACCTCTGGAGTCTATCAGCAAGCAGTTTTGTAATCAATTTGAGGCAACAGTTCAGTAGTGTAATTGGTCTATAGTCACTTGCAGTTTGTGGGCATTGGATTTTAGGTATTAGGGTGATATAACCATAGTTTATGCTCTCAATATTCATATTACCAGAGTGGAAGTCGTCGCACAGGGAATAAAAATCTTCTTTGATGATGTGCCAACATGATTTGATAAAGTGTCCACAAAAACCATCTGGACCCGAGGCACGATCAGCAGGCATGGCTTGTACGGCCTCATCAATTTCCTTTCGGGTGAAGGGTGTTGTAAGTTCGTGAAGCCCATCAATTCTTCTGATAATAGAATTCAGGTCGAAGTTCATCGTGGTGTTCATGCTGATCCCTGGTCTGTCCTTATAAGCCTTGAATAAGACACTCTCTTTTTCGGCATGATCAAAGACTATGGACCCATCTTCAGTTTGCAAGGAGGATGTGTAGTTGTTTCGAAATCTCTCCGTAGCCATTCTGTGAAAGAACTTAGTGTTTTCATCTCGAAACTTTATTATTCGAATGGTGCATCTCTTCTGCCAGTGTTGTTTCTGACTTTCCAACAAATGCAGTACATGATTCTTAAGGATATTGCGGAAGTTCTTCTCAGGCAAAGTGAGAGGGCGTAGGTTTTCTATGACATCTAACCCATTGATGGCCCAATTAGTTTTTTCAATTTTGACCCTTAGATGTGATATATTCTTGCTCCACTTCTTGAGAGTGTACCTCAATCGTTTGAGTTTATGGCACATTTTGGTTGCACTGTTATTGAGGTGACAAGGCCTATTCCAGAAGTTTTGAACTACCTCAAAGAATCCTCTCTGACGAGTCCAGTAAGATTCGGACCTGAAAATTTTGCTAGCCGGAATAGCAGAGGTGATGCTAACAACACACGGGCAGTGATCTGAGACGGGTTTAGCTGAGGCTGTGACCACAGTATTGGGGAAAACTGAAGTCCAGGTGGTTGAGGTAAAAAACTAGTCGACTTGTTCCATTAGGGGATCTAAGCTCATGTTACTCCATGTGTATCTCCTGTCTTTAATGGGCAGATCAACCAGGTTATGTGATCTAATAAATTCATTGAATGTCAGCATATCATCCACGTTACCCCCAGGTTTGTTGCGGTTTTCAGGGCCTCGAATGTAGTTGAAATCACCAAGTAAAATCCATTTTCCATTATCTGGGATATTGAGATTCATAAGCCAATCAGTGTAAATAATACGGTCTTCCCCTTCACATGGGCCATAAATGTTCACAAGGGTCCGACATTGGTCAGATTGTGTGGATCGAAAGGAAAGAGTTTGGGAGAAAAAATTCTGTGATATTTCAGTACCAGTAAAAACTGAACTGTTCCAGATTGTGATCAGTCCTCCTGATGCACCTCTCGAAGGAACAAAGGCATATTTATCCAATCTTTCGGGGCAGAAAGATTTAATATATTGCAAATCAAAATCTTGCCTTTTGGTTTCTTGCAAACACAGGATATCACAACCAGATGTATCAATGCAATTACTGATAGCAAGCAACTTATTATCGGAGTTCATACCACGAATATTCCAACAGACAATATTCTAGTTTTTGAATTTCATAACTGCAAACTTAGACTGAAAATAAAACTAAGAGGTGGTGGTCTCTTTCTCTGGCACACCCTTGAGCTTGTCCTCCGTTAGATTTTCTGGTGGCACCCCACAAAGCTCCACTCCTATCTGATGCATGGTATGGATGCTTGTAGCCTCTGGGATCCTCATATTCTGATCTGCCTCAGGCTGAGAAATCGATACTGGACTGCCGGCAGGATAATCATTTTTCTGAAAATTAACTCGAGGTACAACTTTGGATTTATAGGTACGGCGTTCATTATAATTGGTTACCTTGAAGCCATCGTACTTGTTTGCTTGAGTGCTCCTTCTGAGCATGAGATCCTGAGCAGGAACCAGAGAGAAATTCTTGTGGCTCAGGTTTCCTTCAACATCTGGCGTTTGCACATTGTGGGAATTGCTACTACTGAGATTGATGTGATTCGCTGGACCTCTAGCTTTCTTGCGCCTGGGTGTGTCTTGATACGTCCAAAACATATCTATAATTTCTGCTTGCTCCATGCATGTTTTGTGTGATATTGCTATGATCTAGATACACTTTCATACACTTTTGATCATATTTGGACTAACCTATTAACTCAGTGCACCACAGTGCAAGTTCCTGTTTTCTGCTTTTTTCTATTTCAGTTTTCCCCCATATAAAAAGTGCTCCAAAAATTCGGGAAAAATCAGATAAAAAATCAGCGCAGAAGAACCTTCCGGAAGGACCTGAGTGGGACAAGAGGGCCACCACCAGGGGCCCAGGCGCCCTGGTGGCGCGCCCCAGGGGGGCGCCTGGACCCCTGGTGGCCCCCCTGGTGCCCCCCTTTGGCTCTATTTATTCTCCCGTCGCGGAAACCCTGATTCCAGACCCCTTTTCTCCAGAAGCAATTCCGATCTTCGCCGCCATCGCCGACAAGCTTCGGGGGACCAGAATTCCTGTGCCGGCACCCTGCCGGGACGGGGAAGTGCCCCCGGATTCATCTCCATCGACGTTGCTTCCTCCTCCATGAAGCGGGAGTAGTTCTCCCTCAGGGCTGAGGTTTCTACCAGTAGCTATGTGTTCTTCTCTCTCTCCCATGATGTGATCTTCGTTGTGATCATAGGCTATGTTAATCTAGGGTGATCCCATGCTATTTCCCCTTCCTCTATGTATTGGATTGATGTACTCAATTGATCTTATCTAGTATAATCCCCGAGACCAAGCTGACAGCGGTCTATTGGACATGGGTTAGAAGAATATTATCATGAGTGATTTCCTCTTTTGTGTGTTGATTGAAGATTGAGAGTCTCTTGGTGCTTGTCTTTGACTATCCTTGAGATATGTTGTGGTGATTGTGGTACTCTCTTTGGATGGCCGCGGTGACATTGGGAAATCCATAGATTAGGAACTACGATCTCTGAGGTGTGCTTTTGTAGCCCTACATAATTCTCATCCTCTCTTGACCACAAAGGAATGACCTCCGAGTGCGTCTCCATTGCATGTTTTATGGGAAATATCATGTGATTAGACTATGTTAATGTTGTTGGGAGTTGCCACTAGTGAAAGTATGAAGCCTAGGCCTTGTTTCCATCATTGTTACACCGTTTGCACTCACTTTTGTTACTTGTTTCTTTGCTGCACTTTTTATTACATATTTATATTACTTCGTTTTACCACACCTATCACCCATATTTTACCATCTCTTCGCCGAACTAGTGCACCTATACAACTCCTAGTTGTATTAGGTGTGTTGGGGACACAAGAGACTTCTTGTATCTTAATTGCAGGCTTGCTTGAGAGAGACCATCTTCAACCTCTACTTCCCTGAGTTTGATAAACCTTAGGTCATCCACTTGAGGGAAATTGCTGCTGTCCTACAAACCTCTGCGCTTGGAGGCCCAACATAGTCTACAAGAATAGAAGCGTGTGTAGACATCAAGCTATTTCTGGCGCCGTTGCCGGGGAAGTAAGCGTTGAAGGTATATATTTAGATCTTGCAATTAAATCTTTTTGTTTCTTGTTTTTATTTTCACTAGTTAGGCTTTATGGAAAACAACAAAAAATTTATGAGAGAGCTTTATGATCTCTATCTTGAGTTAGGACATGAAGTGTTTGAGGAGGAAATCAAAAAGCCTATGGAGCTTTATTATTTGCACAACACTCATGATAGTAGTAATGTTATTTGCATGTCTTCTTTGATTACTTTTGATGCTAATGATATGCAAAGCTATAAGCTTGGGGATGCTACGTTTGATGAAGATGATCTTTTTAGCCCCCCAAGTTTTGATGAGGAAATTTATTTTGATGATACTTTGCCTCCTATCTATGATGATTATTGTGATGACACTTATGCTATAAAGAATGAATGTTTGGAAGTGTATCATGATAAGAATGATTCATGTGATAGCTATTTTCTTGAGTTTGCTCCCACTATTACTAATGAGAAGGATTTTACTTATGTGGAGAGTAACAAATTTTGTATGCTTGTGGATCATGATAAGAATTTTTTATGTGATACTTATATTGTTGAGTTTATTCATGATCCCACTGAAAATTATTATGAGAGGGGAACATATGCTTATAGATATTCCAATAATATCAAGTTCTCTCTCTTTATGTTGAAGGTTTTGAAGTTGCATTTATTTTGCCTTCCTATGCTAATATCTTTATGCTTCAATGAGTTATTTCTCTACAAGATCCCATTGCATAGGAAGCATGTTAGACTTAAATGTGTTTGTTATTTGCTTCTTGATGCTCTCTTTTGTTCTTCAACTCTTATTCCTTATTCCTATGAGAGCATCATTAAAATCTTAAGCCTATCTTTATGGCTATAAAGAAAGAGCTCTAGGGAGACAACCCTTGTTATCTTTACTTTGAGTTTTTTACTTTCTGTTTTTTGTCGTCTTGATGATTTTTACTACTGTAGCAACATCATTTTATCTTTATTTTTCAAGCTTTGTGCCAAGTATATCCTCATATGACAAGGGAAGTGAAAGTTGTGACATGCTGTCCAGAAAAACAGATTCTGTCCTCGTGACGGGAAAAATCAGAATAAATCACCAGTTCATCTTTTTGAGCTGAATTTTTTACACAGCGTGATCTATACAATTACGGAACTTTAGTATGTTCTGAGTTTTTTGATTTGAGTTGCAGAAGTATCCCTAAAAAAATCTTTACTACCTGATGTTCTGTTTTTCACAGATTCTGCCACGTTTTGTCTCTCCTAACTTTTGCAAACCTTAAGCTTGCTTTTTCTTTGCAAAAACTTTTTGGAAATCTTGAGAAACAGTAGCTCTTCAAGAATATCTTTATATCCAGTGGGGAAAATTTATTTATTAAGGGTACTAACCTCTCTAATCAGCTTATGATGAGTTGTGTATGAAGGGAGTTTTCAAGTGTGCGATGGAAGATGATGAAAGAAGATTCGGGAGTGTCAAGCGCTCAAGCTTGGGGATGCCCCCATGCATCCCCAAAAAAATATTCAAGGAGACTCAAGCGTCTAAGCTTGGAGATGCCCCCGTGCATCCCCTACTCCATCAACAATCATCAGTTCGTCCTTCGGCTCACTATATTTTTATCACTTCATGCGTTATGTGCTATGCTTGGAGCGTCTCGCTCTTAGGTTTTTTTTAGTTTTCTTTAGCTTTGCTTGCTGTTCATAACAAGTTAGATCCAGTCTTACTTTGTGTGGGAGAGAAACACACTCCACTTTCAAAATCTAGAACACATCATAGAAATTTTTCATGCCTATCTTTCTCTGTTGTGTGTTCTTTACCTTTTCATAGCTACTGCCATGTTTAGTTTTAGTTTTAGTTTGTCTTTAGCAAGAGCCTTGGCTTTTGTTTAGTTTGTTGCTGGAACTCTCTTTAGTTTTCATGTTTATCTTGTTAAGAGAGTTGGTTGTTGCACTGAGTTGTGTCTTGTCTTGAAAGTAGGTAATTAAGGTTGCTATTTAATTTTAGTACTAACTTGCAACGGTTTTGAGGTATTGATGTGAGTAATGTTTGAACTTTTGGTGTCAAGAGCTCTAGCCTATTAGTGATAGGTGTCGTATTTTGGGCAATCCGTGTTTATTTTCAAAATCTACAAAACTAGTTGAGAACTCTAGCTACTAGATGGATCACTACTCTTCTGAGGGGTCGGATATTAGAGTGCACTCACGTACCATGAGTCGAGGATGCGCAAGGATAACCAAACCCCCATACACTCCTCCTCGGGGTACTTGTCTCTTTGTGAACCTCCTTACTAGATTGAGAGTTGCCGATAATAAGTGCATGAGTTCTTCGGACTAATGTAAGTATTGAAAGTTGATAGTTCCACCTCCTCATATTTGCTAGCCTCTCTTGTGCCGTGCATTGCTTTCTTCTCACTCCGAGAGTTGGCGTCCACCTTCGCCGGTACATCCAAACCCTTGGCATATGATACGCTCTGTCATCATAAACCTCCTTATATCTTTCCTCAAAACAGCCACCATACGTACCTATCAAGGCATTTCCATAGCCTTTCCGAGATATACTGCCATGCAACATCCACCTCTTCATGACTTGATCTTCATGTCATACATGTTCCTGCTACACTGGCAGAGGCATACATTGCATACATCATGATAGTTATATCTTCTTTATGTGAGTACCCTTGTAAAGTGTGAAAGATCTCCTATATTCTTGTAAAATATAGAGTGTTGCCCCTAAAGTGAGGAAAAGATCCCAAAGAGGACAAAATCAAAAGATCACAAAGAGGACAAATGAGAGTTAAATAGAAAGAGCCATTGAGGCCACCAAAAAATACAAAAAAATACAAAAAGGAGAAAAATTAAAAATAAAAAGAGAGAAGGGGGCACACTACTATTCCTTTTGAGAGATCCACACTAGGACTTCATCCTTTATCCCTTGTACTCCATAGAGATCATCATCATGCATATAGCTATATGGGGAACCTTCACACTATAGAACTTGGCTTGTATATTCCAATGATGAGCCTCCTCAAAAGAGCTCTAGGTCTTCATGAGCAAGCAAGTTAGATGCACCCCCACTAGTTCCCTTGGAGAGCTTTTAGCTCACATGTGCATCCGTTGCATGGAAATCCCTACTCCTCACATCATATCTATCATATGGCCTTCTCTCGCTTATGATTGTCCTCATTGATGTGAGCCTTTCACACCTTTTTTGTCTTCCTCTTCCACCTTCTTTCTGTTTCTCCTTTTAGGTGTCAACTTTCTTGCTCACGCTCATCCATTGCATGAGTGCTCAAAATATGGAAAGGGAGTGGATCAGTTTGACTTGTACCTGACTAGTGGTCTGGGGACGACTCAAGATAAGAATCCAAAAGAGACTAAGTGTGAAACTTTAGTAGATAGTTGTTCTCAACAACCTTTTTTGTCTCTTTATCCCTATCCCCTTTCTTGCATGCAAACACCATTTGGAGACATTCGAGTCACGGACAGCGAGAGCTCTTGCACCTTTATGTTCTTATGTTGCTTGTTTCAATGCTAATATAGACTCTTGCCTGTTATGACTTGAATTGAATCTCTAACCTTGATTGCTTTACTTTTCAAAGTTCTTATATGGTTGCTAGCATGTCACCACAGAAATTATGCTGTTATCATTTACCTACTCGAGGACGAGCAGGAATTAAGCTTGGGGATCTTGATACGTCCAAAACGTATCTATAATTTCTGCTTGCTCCATGCATGTTTTGTGTGATATTGCTATGTTCTAGATACACTTTCATACACTTTTGATCATATTTGGACTAACCTATTAACTCAGTGCATACGTCCAAAACGTATCTATAATTTCTGCTTGCTCCATGCATGTTTTGTGTGATATTGCTATGTTCTAGATACACTTTCATACACTTTTGATCATATTTGGACTAACCTATTAACTCAGTGCACCACAGTGCCAGTTCCTGTTTTCTGCTGTTTTTCTATTTCAGTTTTCCCCATATAAAAAGTGCTCCAAAAATTCGGGAAAAATCAGATAAAAAAATCAGCGCAGAAGAACCTTCCGGAAGGACCTGAGTGGGGCCAGAGGGCCACCACTAGGGGCCCAGGCGCCCTGGTGGCGCGCCCCAGGGGGGCGCCTGGACCCCTGGTGGCCCCCCTGGTGCCCCCCTTTGGCTCTATTTATTCTCCCGTCGCGGAAACACTGATTCCAGGCTCCTTTTCTCCAGAAGCAATTCCGATCTCCGCCGCCATCGCCGACAAGCTTCGGGGGACCAGAATTCCTGTGCCGGCACCCTGCCGGGACGGGGAAGTGCCCCCGGATTCATCTCCATCGACGTTGCTTCCTCCTCCATGAAGCGGGAGTAGTTCTCCCTCGGGGCTGAGGTTTCTACCAGTAGCTATGTGTTCTTATCTCTCTCCCATGATGTGATCTTCGTCGTGATCATAGGCTATGTTAATCTAGGGTGATCCCATGCTATTTCCCCTTCCTCTATGTATTGGATTGATGTACTCAATTGATCTTATCTAGTATAATCCCCGAGACCAAGCTGACAGCGGTCTATTGGACATGGGTTAGAAGAATATTATCATGAGTGATTTCCTCTTTTGTGTGTTGATTGAAGATTGAGAGTCTCTTGGTGCTTGTCTTTGACTATCCTTGAGATATGTTGTGGTGATATTGTGGTACTCTCTTTGGATGGCCGCGGTGACATTGGGAAATCCATAGATTGAGAACTACGATCTCTGAGGTGTGCTTTTGTAGCCCTACATAATTCTCATCCTCTCTTGACCACAAAGGAATGACCTCCGAGTGCGTCTCCATTGCATGTTTTATGGGAAATATCATGTGATTAGACTATGTTAATGTTGTTGGGAGTTGCCACTAGTGAAAGTATGAAGCCTAGGCCTTGTTTCCATCATTGTTACACCGTTTGCACTCACTTTTGTTACTTTTTTCTTTGCTGCACTTTTTATTACAGATTTATATTACTTCGTTTTACCACACCTATCACCCATATTTTACCATCTCTTCGCCGAACTAGTGCACCTATACAACTCCTAGTTGTATTAGGTGTGTTGGGGACACAAGAGACTTCTTGTATCTTAATTGCAGGCTTGCTTGAGAGAGACCATCTTCAACCTCTACTTCCCTGAGTTCGATAAACCTTAGGTCATCCACTTGAGGGAAATTGCTGTTGTCCTACAAACCTCTGCGCTTGGAGGCCCAACATAGTCTACAAGAATAGAAGCGTGTGTAGACATCATGTCTTCATTGTCAATTTCTTCAGTCAGAGCGCCAAATGCAATGTCCCAGTTCCTCTTGGGGATGATGATTTCCTTGTGAACTTTATCTGTATTCTAGAACCCAGGCCAATAGCTGTGAAATATGTAAGAAGAGAAAAACTCCCATAGTGTGTTGCTGATCATAACTCCCAAGTTAACTTCAGGTTCTGACGGCAGGGTGAGTGCATGCAAACTAGATTTTTAGATGAATGATCTCATAAAGTTGAAGAATGCCTCAAGAGCAGAAACCTCCATGATAAACTCAACTCCTCCAGCTCTGACAAAATTCAGAGAGCTCTTATGTGTCCCATGGGAAAGATCATCAGCAGCCCTCTCTATCTCTGAAACATGTTCATCCCAGGCATCTGCTCCATCGTCAGAGATGTCCCCAGTTTGATGGACTCCATCCATCATCGATGGGCCATCGTAACCAGTGATCGTGCGCCAGCTGGTTCCCCGGAAGGGAGGGATGGTACATGTCTTCAATCATAAATAACCATTTAATAACTATAAATGATAAAATTTCAGGAGGGAGGGGGCCAATGCCCCCTATACACTTACTTACGTTACATTTTACTAATTATATTTTTATAATATAGTTAGATATAAATATAATGGGCCCTAGGACACTGCACCTTTTGCCATCGCCTAGGGCCGGTCTTGGAGTCAAACATACAACTTATGTTGAAAACTAGAATTAGTAAATAGACCACAACAGTTGGAGCCTAAACATGAGGTGGGGGTATCAACAAGGGAACTGTCAGCTCGGTGAGCCACATGATAATGACTTGTAGACGAGACTAAGCCATTCTATCTATGAATGGGAATGGGGTGAGCCTGTTGCTCTGTCTCCTCCCACCGCGCCAACTGAAGATGATGACCTGCCCCCCGACGAGCCTCACGTCGCCACCGCTCACCTCCTGAGTCGGAGGGCCAAAAGGGCCTCTGACTCGGGCATCAAGGCCAGGCGCAGCGCACGGCTGGCGAGCTCGAGCTGCCCTACTAAGCCTCCATGACCACCCACGCTATGCGTGACAAGGCCAAGAAGCTCGACGTCTCCTCGGCGTCCAAGGAGCTCTCCACGGCTCTCGTCCACGCCAGGTTGGCCAATGACGTTGGTGAGTTGTCCCCTAACGACGACGACCCTCCATCACCTGCGTCCCTGGCTGCTATCGCGGCGTCCTGTGGTGCTCTGGCCAAGGACGTGGCCAGCGTGGCATCAGGCTCCGGTGCTCCTCTCGCTCCATGATCGCCCGTCGACTGTGGGATCGCCTCCTTCCCGCTAGTGGAGGCCTCCTCTGGGAGGGGAGCTTTTGGTCTCATAGATCCCGATCAGTTGCAGCTCGTCGCTGGGGTTGGTCCATCTTTTGTTGTGGTGATGGCACCCCTTTTATCCTTTCTCCTCGCTACGCTCCTTTAGCTTTAGGATGGTTCTTGGGTGACCTTAATTTCCCCTGGCGCCGCTCGTCTAGATTAGGTTTGGTGCTGATCTCTAAGGTGTTTCCGAACCTCTGTTACCGCTGTTTATGGTGTTCTCCCCAGTTTTTATGAATTGCATATCTTACTCTATCTTATCATGGAATGTTAGAGGTTTAGGTGATAGCCAAAAATGTGCTGAAATTTTTGCCGAGCTGGTTTCGCAAAAACCCTCTCTTGCCTTGCTTCAGGAAACGAAGCTTGATGACACGGTAGACTCGAAGATTAGATCATTCTTGCCTAGGTTCCTATACCGTTTCCATCACCTTGAGGCCTTGGGCTCAGCAGGTGGGATAATATCCGCAACAAACTCCAAATCCCTGGAAATTAAAACTTCGTCACACCACCAATTTGCAACCTCGCTCTCCCTCTCGTGCATCGATTATCCCAAAGATATAGTTGTCACAAACGTTTATGCCCCCTCCTCTCGGACACTAAAACCGGCCTTCCTTGCTGAGCTAAAATCAATCAATCCTCCCGATGGAAAACCATGGCTTCTGATTGGTGATTTTAACATGATCCATTTTGCCAATGAAAAGAACAACCACAACTTCCACGGGACCCTTGACTCTTCCTTTAACGGCACCATTGACTTCCTCGCGTTGTTGGAAATCCCTCTCCTAGATATAATGTACACTTGGACTAACAAGATAGCTGCCCCCGCCATTGAAAAATTAGACAGGGCATTTATTAACCTGCACTGGGACAAGTTGTTCCCTAACACTCACCTCTCTTCCCTCCCAAGAACAATATCCGATCACTGCCCCCTCCTTGTCTCGGTCTCCTCGCATATACCCTCCTCCCGCCTATTCAAATTTGAAAAACAATGGGCCACCTTCCCGGCCTGCCATCACCTAATCCAAAAAACCTGGCTAGACGGTGCTGATACGTCCAAAAAGCATCACTATTTTATATTGTGATTTCACCCTATTCATTGATATATTCCACTTTAAAGTATTCTTCTTATGTTGTTTTGGCTTATTTTACACAGTTTACAATTTTCCGGTGCCGAAGCAGTAGAACCAGAATTCAGCGGTAAAAAGTGGATACCAAGTTGCTGAATCAGATCAAGTCCAAATGCGATGAAATTTTACGGGGAGCATTTTTATGAAGATTGACTGGGGATCACCGAAGGAGGAGGTGAGGGGACCCACCAGGCAGCCAGAAGGGTTCCTGGCGCGGCCCCCCTCCTGGCCGCGCCAGGCACCCTCCGGGGTGCCTGGTGGCCCCGCTCGGTGCCCCTTTTCGCCTATATAAACCCCCTGGGGTGGAAACCCCTAAACAAGAGTCGTTTCCGTGTTTCGCCGCCGCCACGGGGCGGAAACCTACAGAGGATAAATCCATCTCCGGCGGGCAGATTCCGCCGGGGAGATCACCTCGCGGAAGGGGAGATCGTCGCCATCATCATCATCATCATCGTCGTCGTCGTCGTCACGGGCATCATCGAGATCATCATCAACATCATCCCCAACATCAGCACCATCTCCATCTCCATCCCATCTCATCTCACAATTGCAACTTGTGTTGTAATCCGTACTATCTATCCTCTCTACTCTGTTGGTGTTGATTACTACTTTGTGGTGAATTCTATTGAGTTTTGTTGGAGAAATATCGTTGTGTCCAGATTGTTTATCACCCATCTATCACCTCTGATCATGATCTCTTTTATGTCTTGTGAGTAGTTACTTTAGTTCTTGAGAACATGGGAGAAGTCTAGTTGTTAGTAGTCATACTACGTTGAAGTACTATGTGTTGTTTGATACTTAAGTTGTGTTCTTATTTCTCTAGTGGTGTTATGTGAGTCGAACACATAACACTTCACCTTTCATGGGCCTAGAGGAATACATTGTGCACAAAGGATGCTTATGGTGGGTTGCCGGAGTGACAGAAACCTGAACCCCAGTTCGCAGACTTTCGCATAAGGGAGTTTGGATCCTTGATCGTAATGCTGTGGTTAGGCTTATGCCTTAATTACTACCTTGTATTTGCGGATGCTTGCAAGGTGTGTAATCATAAGAGTACACTTATATTAGTCTAGAAGGTGTACTACCATTGATCCACCCACCGACACTTATCAACACGATACATATTACTTGGCGGAGTATGGTGAAAGTGACTTGACTATCTCTCCTGTGTTTTCTCGAGAACGCTTTAGCTTTTATAAGTTCAGTTCCTAGGCTTATCCTTGTGAAAGGATTGGGCCACTTGCTATTCCTCAATTACCCTATTTACTTTGCCTGTCTTTTACTTTTCTGTTGCTTAAACCAAAAACCCCTAAATATTTACCTTTCAGTGTTTGCAGCCCTTTCCTTATCCAGTGTCACTTATCAACACCTTCTGCTCCTCGTTGGATCGATACTCTTATTTATCGAAAAGCTACAATTGATCCCCTAGACTTGTGGGTTATCAAGAATCGTTTATTGGCGCGGTTAACAGGGAAGGCAACCCAACTAAACCTATTAACTTCTCCGCCATCAACGAGCTTTTCTGGCGCCGTTGCCGGGGAGTGTAGCGCTATTGGTAAGTGAAGCCGGTAAGGGAACTTTTATTTTCTGTTGTTACTTTCAGTCCTTATGGACTCTTCTGTTGTTGGTTCGTTGCTGGTAAGGAGCCGCCCCACGACTCTGATGGTCGTTCCTACCCCTACTGAAATTGTGCCCTATAAAATACCATCTGGTATTGTTGATTATGTCTTGGCTAATCGTTATACAGGAGAAGGACATCCGGCACCTGCTATATTTATCACAATTATGTTCTTTATTTAAGCTTGCAGGTGTGACGATGGAGTTCGTCATGAAGAAACTATTCTCCATATCACTCAAAGATAAAGCTTCAGATTGGTATAAGCTACTCGATAACTCTGGTTTGCTTGAATGGCCAGAGCTTATGTCTCTCTTTTATGCAAAGTTTTATCCTCTTCGTGAAATTCACCAAGATAGGAACTACATCTACAATTTTTGGTCTCGCGACGGAGAGAGCATCGCTCAAGCTTGGGGGAGACTGAAGTCCCTGATGCTCAAATGCCCAAACCATGAGCTCCCCAAGGAAATTATACTTACAAATTTTTATGCCAGGCTTTCTCGTCAGGACAAGGAGATGTTGGATGCCTCCTCTAGTGGGGTATTCAGACCAGAAGTATGGAAGAAAAATGGGATCTTATAGAAAGGATCCAGAAGAACACTGAAGACTGGGAAATTGATAAAGGTATTGAACCCGCTATAAACTATGAGCATGACTACATTGAGAGTTATGTGAAGACTGATTACTTTCATACCTTTTGCTCTAAAATTGGTCTTGATTCCCAGCTAATGGTTGACTTTTGCAAGGACTTTGCTTCTCATATTGATTCTTCCAGGAAGAAGGAGAGTCAACATCATAAACCTTTCAAGGAGTCACCAATTGAGATTAATGTTACTGATCCTGTTTTACCTGCATTTGTGTATGAACAGCCTCCTTATCCCTCCAGGATAAATGAGCACTCTTTTGTTACAGGTATTCTAAACAAGAATAGAAGAACCACTGACGAACCTGAGGACATGATCAAGGTCCAGCCTCAAGTAGCAATGGTCAAGGATCTGGTAACCAGTGATATCGAAGAATCCACTATTAGTTTTTGTGCTATTGCCACTAACATTGTCATAGCCAGGAACAAAGGCCCAATTTCAGGTACACCAGTTGTATCTGTGAAAATAGGAAATCATAATTACTATGGGCTATGTGATTTTGGATCTAGCGTCAGCGCTATTCCCTTCACACTTTATCAAGAGATCATGCACGAGATTCAGCCGTGTGAGATCGAGGACATAGATGTCACTATCCATCTTGAAAATAAACAAACAATCTCTCCAGTTGGGATTGTAAGAGATGTTGAAGTACTCTGCGGGAAGGTAAAATATCCTACAGACTTTCTTGTACTTGGTTCAGTGCAAGATATTTTTTGCCCTATTATCTTTGGTAGGCCCTTCCTCAGCACTTGCAGAGCTATAATAGATTGCAAGAAAGGTAAAGTTTCTGTTGAATTCAACGGTGAGCCGTATGAATTTAATTTTTCTAAGTTTTCTAAGAAGCCTCGTGGTCCTGACCTGTCAAGTAATGACAAAATTATTGAAGAAATTGCTTCCATTGCTATTCCTCCTAATGACACTTTGCAGCAATTTATGGAAGACCACGAGAATGATATACATATTTTTAAGACAAACTCCCATCCTGAAGCACAACCTCCCGGTTGAACCTTTAGGAATCCTCTCGCAACCGAAAGAAGACCCGGTGTTCGACCTAAAACCACTACCCGATACGCTCAAGTATGCTTATTTAGATGAAAAGAAAGTATATCCTGTTATTATCAATTCTAACCTTTCAGGGTATGAAGAAGAGTGATTATTGGAGACACTCCGCAGACACCGAGGTGCTATTGGCTATACTCTTGATGATCTCAAGGGTATTAGTCCATCCATTTGCCAACATACTATCAATCTCGAGCCCAATGCTAAACCGGTTGTTGATCATCAACGACGGTTGAACCCAAAGATGAAGGACGTGGTTAAGACGGAGGTTCTCAAACTTCTAGCCGCAGGTATCATCTATCCTATAGCTGATAGTAAGTGGGTAAGTCCCGTTCATTGTGTTCCTAAGAAAGGAGGTATGACTGTTGTTCCTAATGATAAAAATGAACTAATACCTCAGAGGACTATTATTGGATATAGAATGTGTATTGATTTCAGGAAATTAAACAAGGCCACCCAGAAGGACCACTATCCTTTGCCCTTTATTGATCAGATGCTCGAGCGGTTGTCTAAAAAAACCCACTTCTGCTATCTTGATGGGTACTCTGGCTTCTCCCAGATTCACGTCAACACCGCGGATCAAGAGAAGACCACTTTCACGTGTCCTTATGGTACTTATGCTTATAGGCGTATGCCTTTCGGTTTGTGTAATGCACCTGCTACTTTTCAGAGGTGTATGTCTGCAATATTTCATGGTTTCTGTGAGGATACTGTAGAAGTTTTCATGGACGACTTTTCCGTTTATGGAAACTCCTTTGACCACTGTCTCCACAATCTTAATAAAGTTTTGCAGAGATGTGAAGAAAAAAATTTGGTGCTCAATTGGGAGAATTTCCATTTCATGGTTAACGAAGGGATAGTTCTTGGACACCAGATTTCTGAAAGGGGAATTGAAGTCGATAAGGCAAAAATTGAAGATATTGAAAGGATGCCTTATCCAAAGGACATTAAAGGTATTCGTAGTTTTCTAGGTCATGTTGGTTTCTATAGAAGATTTATCAAGGACTTTTCTAAGACCTCGAGACCCCTTACCAATCTTCTCCAGAAGGATGCCCCTTTTGTATTTGATGAAGATTGTAAGGAAGCTTTTGAAGTTCTTAAGAAAGCCTTGATAACCGCTCCTATAGTACAACCACCTGACTGGAATTTTCCCTTTGAAATTATGTGTGATGCTAGTGATTTTGCTGTTGGAGCTGTTTTAGGACAAAGGGTTGACAAGAAGTTGAATGTCATCCACTATGCCAGCAAAACACTTGATAGTGCTCAAAAGAATTATGCTACTACCGAGAAGGAATTCTTGGCAGTGGTGTTTGCTTGTGATAAGTTTAGGCAGTATATTGTTGATTCTAAAGTTAATATTCATACTGACCATGCTGCCATTAAGTATCTTATGCAGAAAAAGGATGCCAAACCAAGACTCATTAGGTGGGTACTCCTTCTTCAAGAATTTGATTTGCAGATTGTCGATAGAAAAGGAGAAGACAATCCGGTGGCGGATAATCTTTCAAGGATGGAAGATATCCCGCACGATCCTATTCCAGTCAACGACAATTTCCCAGATGAACAGCTTGCTGTTGTAAAAGTACAATCTCATTCCGACCCTTGGTTTGCAGATTATGCTAATTTTATCGTTGCAAAGTTTTTGCCTCCAGGTTTCACATTTCAGCAGAGGAAGAAATTCTTCACGGATTTGAGGCATCATTTTTGGGATGATCCACATCTTTATAAAGAAGGTCTGGACGTGACCGTAAGAAGGTGTATACCGGAGCACGAGCAGCGGGACATTCTTCGACAATGTCACGATAGTCCCTATGGAGGACATCATGCCGGTGAAAGGACCGCACATAAAGTTTTACAATCAGGTTTTTATTGGCCTACTCTCTTTAAGGACGCCCGAAGGTACGTTCTATCTTGTGATAAGTGTCAGAGAGTTGGTAACATTAGGAGGAGAAATGAGATGCCTATGAATTACTCACTAGTGATCGAACCTTTCGATTGCTGGGGTTTTGATTTTATGGGTCCTTTTCCTCCTTCACACAAGTACACACACATCTTAGTTGCTGTTCATTATGTAACCAAGTGGGTTGAAGCAATCCCCACTGAGAGTGTTGATCACAAGACATCTTTGAAAATGATCAAAGATGTAAATTTTCCTAGGTTTGGAGTACCAAGGTACCTCATGGCAGATGGAGGGTCACACTTCACGCATGGAGCTTTTAGGAAAGCTCTAGCCAAGTACGATGTCAATCATAGGATTGCATCACCGTACCACCCTCAAACTAGCGGGCAAGTTGAGCTCACCAATAGGGAGATCAAGTTGATCTTGAAGAAAACAGTAAACAGTTCTAGAAAGGACTGGTTAAAGAAGTTAGGAGATGCTTTGTGGGCGTATAGAACTGCTTACAAAAACCCCATGGGCATGTCTCCGTATAAGATGGTCTATGGCAAGGCTTGCCATTTACCATTAGAGTTAGAGCATAAAGCTTTCTGGGCTGTCAGAGAGCTGAATGTTGACCAAAAGTTAGCTGCTGAAAAGCGTCTCATGAACTTGACTTCTCTAGATGAGTGGAGAAGTGAAGCTTACGAGAGCGCTAAAATGTTCAAGGAAAAGGTAAAGAAGTGGCACGATAAAAGAATTCTGAAACTTGAATTTAATGTTGGTGATAAAGTTTTGTTGTTGAGATCTCGTTTCAGGTTTTCTCCAGGTAAACTACTTTCCACACTACAACAAGAACCCCCCTACAACAACGCATGGATGTGTTGCCAAATGTCCATATAAACGTTGCTAAGGTCTACACCAACGGAGTTGTATGCGTTGTCGTAGGTGGCGTTGCAAAAGCCTACACCAACATATATACATCCGTTGGTAACTGATGTGTATAAGCGTTGTAAGCTACCAACGCGTTAAACTAGATCCTACCAGCACTTCATATGCGTTGGTGGTTGCCCTGTACAAATGAATATTTAAATGAGTAAAACAAATCATTGCCACTCTAGATGTAGTTAATACGTAGATTATTAGGCCAATGTTGCTTAATGTATAGGAGATAAAATATAATAAGAAAGATCTCATATATTAAATCAACAATGTTGCTTACACATAACACCACTCAAAGAATACATGATACATGATATGTATATGCTTTCTTCCAAGTATCATCCATCAGAATGGTACTGATGACTACATATTGTACCACCAACTTGCACACATGTGTTTAACAAGAAGATGTGCACTGTACATAGGAGTAGACTAAAGGTACATTAAAGAAAACAAAAACCTAAGCTCATCATGTGAGCATCTAAACTGACATCTTCGACCTTGCTTAACTAATATCAAAATGACCAGTTCTTCTTGGCATACATTACTCCATATATTGAAGATAGTTCCGCTCCATTGCAGCTATAATAAATTACGTATTCTTCATCTTTCTGCTAGCAATGAAGGGAATATTCCTGTAAATTTGGTATAGTTAATGCACGAGAACGACAACATATCCAACTAATAATTTTGATTGCAATGGGTGAACATATTGTGGTAAGTGTGTAATAATAAAGTTAACCACAACTTATGATTTTCATTACTGGGTCATATACATATTTATACATTCATCATAATTTTACGAGACAATATGTACATTAGAGAAGGTTGTAGGTTACTTCGGATCTTATTTTATTTCTAATCAAGACATCACATATGAAATAATCTAGGGAGAGTCCGCACCTAACTAATCAATCTTTTACGACATGCTAACAAACACATGGGATAAACATGCTGAAAGAGAGAGATAAATCTAAATGAACAATTACAAATTACCTCGTAGCCATTCCTACCTGGCACTAGTGCTCTTCTAGGTTTTAGTTAGTGATAAGAATATTGACATGAAACCAGTGGTGGTGCTAGGAGTCACAAACTGTGATTTCAAAGCAATTTAAATTACACATACACAAACATACAGTACACACAGGCAGCAAATTAACCTGAACCATGTGTTGTCCTTTGACATCATAATTATCATGTAGCGTCGCCACTGCGTAGAACAATCCCATAGCCTGCAGATACAACATATGTATTTGTAATTTTGAAGAACACAAACAAGTATTTTAAATGTATGTATACTGACATTAAATTTGTTGCATTGACAGACTGTGATCTCCATAAGCCCAAGGGTAGAATGGAGAAGTAATCAGACCATCATTAGTCATACAAAGTTCTCTATCCAAATTGGTTTATCTCTGAATATGAACTCACTAAGATAATCTGAAATACTAAGAAACTGATGCAGGATGGTATTTCCAATATATTTAATTCATATATAGACTTTGCTAGGCAAGATGATTCAGTATTTCAAGTAATAGATTACTGTAATAACTAGAAGCTACTTTTTCTATAATCATTATTTTGTTTTGACGGTAAAATTGCTGCAAAGTTGAATACTGTGTACTCAGTTCTACGTACCATCAATGTAGAGCAGCCACTCTTCTGTATATCTACTAGTTATTGTGTCATCCTTGTGCATAAGGGAATTGCCGCTGTGCATTTGGGAACCGCCAACGAACGTCAGCTTTTTTGGACCATCGAGGATCCCCCTACCCCTCTCCACTATTGACACCTAATCCAAATTGCTATCAAAAAAGGGGTAGACACGGTGGCATCTAAATCAGCCAAGCTAACTTGCAATAACCTAGCCATTTTTAATACATCATCTTGCATACTCATGCTTAATATTCATGAGTAAAAAGAGGTTATGCACTTGGAATAGTACTGCCTCCTTATCAAAGGAAGGTTTAATAAAATGACTGAATAAATAATGTGTAATCAGCCATGTTTCTACATAAAACTATATTTTCATTTCAATGCTACTGTGTTGATCTTTACTATTTATTTACTTATTTATTTCACTAGTAAATAACAAGATGGCTGATGAACTAGATTGACATGAGAATACAAACCTCACCCATCAGGGAAGACCAAAGAAACAGGCTGCACCTGTTGGAATAAACTGCTAGTAAAAAATAATCCTGTTAATTTGAAGTACCTCCATACGTGATGCTTTAATATGCATAGACAATACTAAATCATGAAACAAAAAATTTAAGCCTTCCTCCAGTTTCTACCTTTCTGATCACTAACTTCTATGTTTTTTTTCGAAGTTTCAATAAAGTCAAGGATGAAATCCAAAGTATAATATAGACGAACCAACTATGGAGCAGAAACTTGAAGGTGTAATTTTATAATGTCTAAAGCATAAAAAGTTGTATCATGTCAAATCTGTGTTTGACAACATCAAAAGATCACTAACAATATATGATCTATAGTTGAGAGAAATTCAGGTTGCATTGAAATAAATTAGCTGGCTGCATCAACACCAAAAATGTACCAGAATGATCCCCGGCAGCCCATCCAGCACCCTCATCTTGCATCCCGTGACCTGAATCTCTACTTTCCATTTCTTCTTTCTCCTAGGTCACAGTGACGAACGGACGCAAACACACGAAGAACCCACAAACTCGACATTGCTGTCAATTGAAACCTATATAATTTCTCTTGGCAAAAATTAACTTAGGGCTATGGGGTCATCCGCCCGTGGCAACCATGGTAGCCTCCCTAGGAGAGAGTGTGGCAGCGGTTGTTAGTGTATCTAGCTTGTATCTACGACGCCACGAAGACGAACCCTAGGTAGCAATGACACACAAAGAAACAACGAGGATAAGAGCAGAGGGAGGAGCGACTCACTGAGCAATCAACGTCGGAGAGGACGCTGCTCAAGCGAGGTAGCACCATCGGGCCCGTGGCGGCAACCGCGCGTCGTAACCACGAGTGTTGGTAAGCCGCCAGATGGAGGAGGCGCGGGATCCACGCCGTCGACCCACGACGACTAGGGCTGATGCAGGGGCAACACGGCGGTAAAGGGGGAGACGGGCCATGAGCAACAACACTGTAGAGCGCCGGAGTTATCATGAATCGAAGGTGGCGGCTGGTCATGGAGCTCGGGTAAGAGAGGAATCGGGGGAAAAGAGATGGGATAAGGCCAAGAAAAAACATGTTCCTATTTAGACCGAGGAGGTACACGGTGGAGGTTACCTTTTTTTAAGGGGAAAACATGGGGAGGTTATCTCCAAGCGTGGAGGTGGGAGGTTGAATAAATAACACATCTTATGATATTGTTGGTGCGTATTCGTTGGTATAGGGGTGTGTTTGTTGTAGTGCCAGATGGGAAGGACCTTTTCATATCGAAGAAGTATATCGGTCGGGTGCAATCAAGATCAATAATTTCGAAGGCACCAAACCTGTGAATGGACAAAGACTCAAACATTATATGGCAGGTGATCCAATCAATGTGGATGCAAACATGATATATACAAGTACTCATGAAGAACATGTTCCAGCCCAGTTTCAGACTCCGGCAGGAGCAGAATTAGAAAAGGTATGAATTATGGTAAGAAAACACCGCGAACGTCAATAAAGTTAACTTTTCAGAGTTTTTGCGAAATTAGGAAAATTCCAAGCCCGAGTGGAGCCGGAGAGGAGCTCCAGGGAGGCCAGGAGGCCCCCTGGCGCGGCCCCACTCCTGGCCGCGCCGGGCACCCTCCTGGCTGCCCTGGACTCCGCCTCCGACTCCACCTAGGCTTGAAACCTTCCTTCTGTCGCAGAAATTTTTGCTATATATTTTCCCGGATAGTCCCAGCATCGTATCTCTCGATTTCGCGTGTTTTCTTTCTCGGTCTGTTTCTGCCAGGAAAACTTTCAGCAGATCTAGGTGCCATGGCTTCTCCAAGTTCCCCCAAGGACAAGTTCGTCGTCAACGTCATCAACCCTTATCTCGTAGAGGTGAAGAAGCACCCCCAGGTCCTTCTTGTGGAGGACGGTGTCCTCCGCAAGGAAGATCTGGAGGGACCAGTCAAAGAGGGGAGCACCGAAGATCGGCTGAAGGAGATGGAACATGAGGTCTTCAAGTTCAAGAAGATGGTGGAGCACGGTGTTGTAGCTAACTTCGACATCATGAACGAGATCGAGGCACAAGAAGGAGATGAAGGAGATGTGGTCAAGTTTGGCCGCATTAGAAGAAAAAGTTTATGAACTCCAAGCACAGATCTATGATCTGCAGAACCAGAACTGTGAGTATGAACTAAAGTTTCTGCACATGGGTTTAGGTGCTGAGTGCAGGATCTTGGAGACGGGAATGTCCTTCGAGACTGGAGAACAACTGCCATGGAAGCGCTTCGCCAAGGAGTACCTGACTGAGAAGAACAAGAATGAGGAGTAAAACTCCTCGGGTAATGGCACCCCCTTAGCTTGTTCCAAGCTTGGGGGAGTGCCCGGTATCTTTATCTTTTTCTTTAGGAGTCAAGTAGAGTCGTATCATGTCTAGGGAGGTCACTTTATGAAATAGGTGTTGCTTTGAGGTCTATCACTCCTCTTGTGGAGAGCTTTGTATCCGTGAGTGTGGAGTCGTCTATGAAGGGATATTAATGAGAAGTCTATTGGTTTCTTCGCTGCACTTGGTATTCTCTTCACGCAATCGACATTATGAGCTGATTCTTATGGGGAGTATTGACCTTATATCAGGTATGGCTTCGAAAACTTTATTTAATCTTGGCAAGTATAGATTTGGTCATAACAACAAGCATGTTTTTCTCAAAGTAGCGACATAGCCAAAACCTTTGTGTTATTATGCTTGAAGTGTTATGTTGACAAGGAAGACAACTTGATGTTTCATGCTAGTTTTGATGTTTATGCTTTGTATTGCTTGCATCTAAGTTGTCATCAATTGTCTACTGTCTCAAAGCCTTTCTAGCCAAAACTCTGTACTAAGCGGAATTCTGCTTGAACTTCCATACCTTGAAACCAACTTCTTCCACTTGAGTCCACCATACCTTCCTACTTGTGGTATTCCACTACCACTCCTAAAGTATATAATTTATGTGCTATCTTTAGATGTTCAAAATCTTCTGTTTTGTGCCGCTGATTCAGCTCATGAGGAAGTGGTGGGTGACCCATGATCTTCTTAATTTGGACAAGTTTTATCTTAGGATTGCATGTCTAATCTGTAAACCCCTAATACGAGAAGGGACTGGCATGAGTGCCCAGCTCGTAAAAGATAAATACTAACACACAAGTTCCTTCGCCCTTTTACGAGTGATAAACAAAGGAATCCAAGGGGATGTGATCGTCCCCACATGGGAGCCATTCCTCGAAACTTGTCCAAATCATGAAGTGAGTGAGTTATCTATCAGCAGTCGTTGACGGATCATGCACCTCCCAAAAGTTTGTTTTTATTCTGTTTGATCTAGAGATGGCACATAAGTTTTCCCTTCTTACCCTTTTGCACGGGGTTTATCTTTATTTTGCGCTGAGTCAGTCCTTCCTACTTCCTTCCTTTATTGAGAGAGAACAGACATTTGATGTTGATAAAGATGCTTGCATATAAAGTTGCATTGAAATGTAGCATGTTACATCTTTGTTGACATTATCTTTTGATAAGTGAGTTGTTTGCAAAAGCTTATGCTTAGTAAACATCTTCCTTTGTGTTGACATGTGCACTTCTTGACTAATAGCATGTTCTTTCAAAAGCTTCAACTGTTCCATTATAAGTGAAAGAACAAAAGTAAAAGTTATTAGTTGTTACTTGACCAAGGCTATGTTTGTCATGATTTGATGAGTTTTCCAGGTCCTACTTTGTTATAATTGTTACTACTTTCTCATAAGGACCTTATGAGTTGAGGTTGCTGTTGAGGATGCTTAGGTTTGGTGAGGAATCTTGATGCTTCTTGTTCGTATTCTTTTATCGACACTTCACTCTCTAAACTTGTGGACAGATTTACCGAGCTCAGCAATCGCTTGAGGACAAGCAAGGTCTAAGCTTGGGGGAGTTGATACGTCCAAAAAGCATCACTATTTTATATTGTGATTTCACCCTATTAATTGATATATTCCACTTTAAAGTATTGTTCTTATGTTGTTTTGGCTTATTTTACACAGTTTAAAATTTTCCGGTGCCGAAGCAGCAGAACCAGAATTCAGCGGTAAAAAGTGGATACCAAGTTGCTGAATCAGATCAAGTCCAATTGCGATGAAATTTTACGGGGAGAATTTTTATGAAGATTGACTGGGGATCACTGAAGGAGGAGGTGAGGGGACCCACCAGGCAGCCAAAAGGGTGCCTGGCACGGCCCCCCTCCTGGCCGCGCCAGGCACCCTCCGTGGTGCCTGGTGGCCCCCCTCGGTGCCCCTTTTCGCCTATATAAACCCCCTGGGGTGGAAACCCCTAAACAAGAGTCGTTTCCGTGTTTCGCCGCCGCCACGGGGCGGAAACCTACAGAGGATAAAAGCCATCTCCGGCGGGCAGATTCCGCCGGGGAGATCACCTCCCGGAAGGGGAGATCGTCGCCATCATCATCATCGTCGTCACGGGCATCATCGAGATCATCATCAACATCATCCCCAACATCAGCACCATCTCCATCTCCATCCCATCTCATCTCACAATTGCAACTTGAGATGGGATGGAGATGGAGATGGTGCTGATGTTGGGGATGATGTTGATGATGATCTCGATGATGCCCGTGACGATGATGATGATGATGATGGCGACGATCTCCCCTTAAGGGAGGTGATCTCCCCGGCGGAATCTGCCCGCCGGAGATGGCTTTTATCCTCTGTAGGTTTCCGCCCCGTGGCGGCGGCGAAATACGGAAATGACTCCTTTTTAGGGGTTTTCCTCCCCAGGGGGCTTATATAGGCGAAAGGGGGCACCGAGGGGGGCCACCAGGCACCCAGGAGGGTGCCTGGCGCGGCCAGGAGGGGGGTTCGCGCCAGGCACCCTTCTGGCTTCCTGGTGGGTCCCCTCACCTCCTCCTTCGGTGATCCCCAGTCAATCTTCATGAAACTTCTCCCCGTAAAATTTCATCGCATTTGGACTTGATCTGATTCGGCAACTTGGTATCCACTTTTTACCGCTGAATTCTGGTTCTGCTGCTTCGGCACCGGAAAGTTGTAAACTGTGTAAAATAAGCCAAAACAACATAAGAACAATACTTTAAAGTGGAATATATCAATGAATAGGGTGAAATCACAATATAAAATAGTGATGCTTTTTGGACGTATCACCAGGCGGCCACCTGGCGCGGCCCAGGGCTTGGCCGCGCCAGGAGACGCCTGGACCCCTGGTGCCCCCCTGGCTGCCCCCCTTCGCCTATATATTCCCCGCGACGCGAAACTCCCAAAGACAGAACCCTTTTTCACGATCTCGTCTCTGTTCCGCCGCCGCCGCGCTTCCAAGATTGGGAGCGCAAGCATACCTCTTCCCGGCACCCTGCCGGAGGGAGGATCGACCTCCGGGGGCTTCCCCTCCACCTTGGACGCTTCCCGGATGTGCCGTGGGTAATTTCCTTTGGACCATGGGTCCGTTATCAGTAGATATGTGATGTTCTCCTCCCCTCTTTGTTCTTCATGGTTTAGACCTCGTGAGCTGCCCTACATGATCGAGGCACATATGTAATCTTTCTGCTGTTGCTATGATGAGTTTGATGGGATCTGATGGATTATGAGATCAGATTGTGTTAGAGTAATATATTTGGTTCTTATCTTTTATATTTTTGTTCCTAAGTAATTCTTGCATGTTATCCGTTGCTGTTTATTGCTTTGGACAAGTAGTAGGTAGTAACTCCAAGAGGGAACGTTATGCTCGATTGTGGGTTCATGCCCCCTGATGACACACTTGAGTGACAGAAACATGAGTCTAGGGGATGTGCTATTTCCACAAGGGGGAAAACAACGGTGCTTGTAACCGCGGTTGCAAGGATTGTTTACTTTACGCAAAGTGCTTTTTAATGCAGTTGTCTGTTGCTTTGGGTTTACACTTTGGGTGGGGCTCGCAACTTAATACCAGCGAGATGTTCTGGATAGATATCTCAAGGTAGATGATTAGTAGTAGATGCAGTTGGATTTCGGTCTACTTATTTTGGCATACTGCCCATGCTTTTGAGCCTCTTTCTTTCTTTTGTAGCATAGTTAGCATTGTGGTGCGTTTATAATGTTGTCAATTGCCCATCCGTAATTTGTTTACCTTGTATAGTAGTTTTATCGTCTTTTGGGAGAGAGACATCACTAGTGAACATCACGGGACCCCGGTCCATATCCTCATCACTGTTTACTCGCTTATTTACCTTTTCTGCTTTTACTTTCAGTTGCTATCATTATCATTATCATTTGCGTTTGATCCTTTGTGAACAACAAGACCGGAGAGATTGACAACTGATACGTCCAAAACGTATCTATAATTTCTGCTTGCTCCATGCCTCTTTTGTGTGATATTGCTATGATATTGATGAACTTCCATACACTTTTGATCATATTTGGACTAACCTATTAACTCAGGGCACCCCAATGCCAATTCCTGTTTTCTGCTGTTTTTCTATTTCAGGTTTCCCCCATATTAAAAGTGCTCCAAAAATTCGGGAAAATCCAATAAAAAATCAGCGATACAGAAGCTTCAGGAATCACCGAGGGGGGGGCCAGAGGGGACCCACCAGGGCCCCAGGCGCCCTCCCGGCGCGCCCTAGGGTGGGGTCGTGCCAGGGGGGCGCCTGGACCCCTGGTGGCCCCCCTGGCTGCCCCCCTTCGCCTATATATTCCTCGTGACGTGAAACCCCCGTGACGGGAACCCTTTTTCGCGATCTCTCCTCTGTTCCGCCGCCGCCGCGCTTCCAAGATCGGGAGCACCAGAAGACCTCTTCCCGGCACCCTGCCGGAGGGAGGAACCACCTCCGGGAGCTTCTCCACCACCATGGATGCTTCCCGGATGAACCGTGAGTAGTCCACCTTGGACCATGGGTCTATGATCAGTAGCTATGTGATGTTCTCCTCCCCTATTTGTTCTTCATGGATTAGACCTCGTGAGCTGCCCTACATGATCGAGGCACATATGTAATCTTTATGCTGTTGCTATGCTGAGTTTTCTGGGATCCGATGGATTATGAGACTATGTTCAGATTGTGTTTGAGTAATATATTTGATTCTCCTCTTTTATATTTATGTTCTAGAGTAATTCTTGCATGTTCTCCGTTGCTGTTTGTTGCTTTGGCCAAGTAGTAGGTAGTGACTCCAAGAGGGAGCGTTATGCATGATTGTGGGTTCATGCCCCCCAATGACTAGCTTGAGTGACAGAAACATGAGTCTAGGGGATGTGTTGTTGCCACAAGGGGGAAAACAACGGTGCTTGTACTTGCGGGTGCAAGGATTGTTTACTTTACGCAAAGGTCTTTAATGTAGTTGTCTGTTGTTTTGAGTTTACACTTTGGGTGGGATTCGCAACTTAATACCAGCGAGATGTTCTGGATAGATATCTCAAGGTGGATGATTAGTAGGTAGATGAAGATGGATTTCGGTCTAAATGTCTTGGCGTACCTCCCATGCTTTTGAGCCTCTTCCTTTCTTTATAGCATAGTTAGCATTGGTTTGCGCACGTAATCCTGTCAATTTCCCAGCTGTAATTTGTTTACCTCGCATGGCTATTTTATCGTCTTTTGGGAGAGAGACATCACTAGTGAACATCATAGGACCCCGGTCCATATTTCCAATACTAGTACTGTCCCACTATCTATTTACTGCTTTATTTACTTTTCCTTTGCTATCACTATCATTATTATCCGTGCGTTTTATCCTTTGTAAACAACAAGGCCGGAGGAATTGACAACTCCTCTGTACTCATTGGGAAGCAAAGTTATTTGTTGTGTGTGTAGGTCCAGGTGAAGTTAGCAACCTCGGTTGTAAACCGCGCCATTGTTCACTTCACCACCTTCTTTTATCTGTTGGAGTCCTATTGGTTTGACATTCAACCTTAGCATCTTCACTAAGGGAAATTTGCCGCTACGCTACATCTCACCTTCCACTTTGGGTAAACCAACGAGGGGCGAGAAGTAAACTCTCGTAACATACCCAACCTCTTTGAACTTCATTGGGAGCAAAGTTATTTGTGTTGTGTGCAGGTCCACGTCAGTTGCACCGCTGACACCTACTTATCATCTCCGGAGTCCTACTGGAGACAAACCTCTTTATCTTCACCGAGGGAAAATTGTCGCTACGCTGCATCTCACCTTCCACTTGGGGTAACCAACGAAGGGCGAGAAACAATTATCCTCTCTCGCGTATCAAGCAAATTTCTGGCGCCGTTGCCGGGGACTCTGAGTGATAAAATAGGGGAGTTGCCCACTACTTTTTACCTTTGCTTTTTAGTTCTGTTTGTTTACCTTTCAGTTTTTATCTTTGTGTCTTATATCAAAAATTACAAAAAAAAATCTACCACACTTGCTGCTACTATGGGTTCCACTGAAAACACCAAGTTGTGTGACTTCACTAATCACAACAACAAAGACTTTATCTGCACTCCTATTGCCACACCTGCCACTTCAGCTACCTCTTATGAAATTAAACCTGCTTTGCTAAACCTTGTTATGAGAGATCAATTCTCTGGTGCTGGAGATGATGCTGCTTTACACTTAAATAATTTTGTTGAGTTATGTGATATGCAAAAGTATAAAGAAGTAGAAGGTGATGTTGTTAAGCTCAAGATTTTTCCTTTCTCTTTGAGGAATAGCATAGATTCTTGGGATAAGTGCAACGATGCTTTTATTGCGAAGTATTACCCACCTGCTAAAATTATCCAATTGAGGAGTAACATTATGAATTTTAAGCAATTGGATAATGAACACGTTGCCCAAGCTTAGGAACGTATGAAATATCTTGTTAACAAATGCCCTACACATGGTTTGACTACCTGGATGGTTATCCAGACTTTTTATGCAGACTTGAACTTTACCTCGCGGAACCTTTTAGATTCGGCCGCGGGAGGAACCTTTATGTCAACTACACTTGGTGCTGCCACAAAGCTTCTCGATGAGATGATGGCCAACTATTCCAAATGGCACACCGAACGCGCTCCAACGGGTAGGAAGGTAAATTTTGTCGAGGAAATTACCTCCCTAAATGAAAAAGTTCACTTAATTATGTCTCTACTTACCAAGCAACCCTCTATTGATCCTCATGATGTTCCTTTAAATTCTTTGGTTGCTCAGGAACAAGTAGATGTGAACTTTATTGCTAGAAACAACTTTAATAACAATGCTTATAGGGGCAATTTTTCTAGTAATCCTAGACCGTTTCCGTCCTAAACAATGCTTATGAGAACAACAACACTTACCCTAGCAACAAGAACCCCACTTCTGAACTAGAAAATATGCTTAGAGACTTTATCACTACCCAAAAAGCCTTCAACAAGAATGTAGAAGAAAAGTTAGCTAAATTAGATAATCTTTCTTTGAAGGTATACAGCTTAGCCCTTGATGTTGAGATGTTAAAAATTAGAACCTCTCCCCTTGAGGAGAGGAAGGCCACTCCTATTAATGCTATCCAATTACAAATCAATGAAAATATTAGGATGATGGCTAAACTTAAAGAAAGATGGGCTAGAGAAAAAGAGGAAGAGGATAGAATTAAGAGCCTTCCTACACACCACACAGTTGCCACTATCCAAATTGTTGAGGATACCGAAACTATTAGAACCCATTGCACTCCTGGTCCCATTGGACTTATTAATGGTGATGCTAATACCTCAACCATAGAAGAAGAAACTCTTATGAGCATAGAGGGTTTCAAACAAGTGAGCCTAGATGACACTACTACCACCTTTGATAGTACTGATATTGATTTTGATAGTTGCACCCTCTCAGAAGTTATTAACTTGTTGCACAAAATGTCTAGAGACCCCCACACTAGCACACTTAATCTTGCCTTCACGGAGCATATCACAAATGCTCTCATCAAAGCTAGGGAGGAGAAGCTTAGGATAGAAGCCTCCATACCTAGGAAGCTAGATGATGGTTGGGACCCTATGATCAAAATTAAATTAAATAACTTCTCTTGCTATGCTTTATGTGATGTTGGAGCTAGTACCTCCGTCATGCCCAAAAGAATGTATGATATGTTTGAATTGAGACCTTTTGATTCTTCTTCTTTTGGTGTTCGTCTTGTTGATTCTTCCATAAAGAAACCTTTGGGGAAGATCGACAATATTCTTATCATTGTCAATGACAACAATGTTCCCGTTGATTTTATTATTATGGATATAGAGTGTGAACCTTTATGTCCAATTATTTTGGGCCGTCTTTTTCTTCGCACCGTTGGTGCCATTATTACCATGAAAGAGGGGAATATAAAAATTTAATTCCCTCTCAAAAAGGGTATGGAACACTTCCCTAGAAAGTTGTGACATGCTGTCCAGAAAACAGATTCTGTCTTCTTGACGGAAAAAATCGAATCAATTCACCAGTTCATATTTTTGAGACGAATTTTTTACACAGCGTGCTCTATACAATTTCGGAACTTTCATATGTTCTGAGTTTTTTTATTTAAGTTACAGAAGTACCCCGAAAAAATTCTCTACTACCCGTTGTTCTGTTTTTCACAGATTCTGCCACGTTTTGTCTCTCCTTACTTTTGCAAACCTTAAGCTTGCTTTTTCTTTGCGAAAACCTTTTGAAAATCTTAAGAAACAGTATCTCTTCAAGAATATCTTTATATCCAGTGGGGGGAAATTATTTTATTAAGGGTACTAACCTCTCTAATCAGCTGATGATGAGTTGTGTATGAAGGGAGTTTTCAAGTGTGCGATGGAAAATGATGAAAGAAGATCCAGGAGTGTCAAGCGCTCAAGATTGGGATGCCCCCATGAATCCCCAATAAATATTCATGGAGACTCAAGCGTCTAAGCTTGGGGATGCCCCCGTGCATCCCCTTCTCCATCAACAATCATCAGTTCGTCCTTTGTCTCACTATATTTTTATCACTTCATGCGTTATGTGGTATGCTTGGAGCATCCCGCTCTTACGTTTTATTTTTAGTTTTCTTTAGCTTTGCTTGATGTTCATAACAAGTTAGACCCCATCTCACTTTGTGTGGGAGAGAAACACGCTCCACTTCAATCTAGAACACATCATAGGATTTTTCATGCTTATTTTTTGCTGTTGTGTGTTCTTTATCTTTTTGTAGCTACTGCCATGTTTAGTTTTAGTTTTAGTTTGTCTTTAGCAAGAGCCTTGGATTTTGTTTAGTTTGTTGCTGGAACTCTCTTTAGTTTTCATGTTTATCTTGTTAAGAGAGTTGGTTGTTGCACTGAGTTGTCTTGTCTTGAAAGTAGGTAATTAAGGTTGCTATTTAATTTTAGTAGTAACTTGCAATAGTTTTGAGGTATTGATGTGAGTAATGTTTGAACTTTTGGTGTCAAGAGATCTAGACTATTAGTGATAGGTGTCGTATTTTGGGCAATCCGTGTTTATTTTGAAAACCTACAAAAACTAGTTGAGAACTCTAGCTACTAGATGGATCGCTAATCTTTGGAGGGATCGGATATTAGAGTATACTCACGTACCATGAGTCGAGGATGCGCAAGGATAACCAAACCCACATACACTCCTCCTCGGGGTATTTATCTCTTTGTGAACCTCCTTATTAGATTGAGAGTTACCGATAATAAGTGCATGAGTTCTTCGGACTAATGTAAGTATTGAAAGTTGACACTTCCACCTCCTCATATTTGCTACCCTTTCCTGTGTCGTGTATTGCCTTCTTCTCACTCCGAGAGTTGGCGTCCACCTTTGCCGGTACATCCAAACCCTTGGCATGATACACTTTGTCATCATAAACCTCCTTATATCTTTCCTCAAAACATCCACCATACCTACCTATCAAGGCATTTCCATAGCCTTTCCGAGATATATTGCCATGCAACATCCACCTCTTCATGACTTGATCTTCATGTCATACATGTTCCTGCTACACTGGCAGCGTCATACATTGCATACATCATGATAGCTACATACTCTTTATGATTTGAGTACCTTCTAAAGTGTGAAAGATCTTCTATACCCTCTTGTAAATTAGAGTGTTGCCCTTAAGTGAGGAAAAGATCCCAAAGTGGACAAAATAAAAGATCACAAAGAGGACAAAATGAGAATTAAATAGAAAGAGTCATTGAGGCCACCAAAAAAATACAAAAAATAGAAAAAAGAGAAAAAGAAAATAAAAAGAGAGAAAGGGGCAACACTACTATCCTTTTGAAAGATCCACACTAGTACTCCCTCTTATCCTTGTACTCCATAGAGATGATCATTTATGCATATAGCTATGTGGGGACCTTCACACTATAGAACTTGGCTTTTATATTCCAATGACGAGCCTCCTCAAAAGAGCTCTAGGTCTTCATGAGCGAGAAATTTAGATGCACCCCCACTAGTTCCATTTGAGAGCTCTTTAGCTCATATGTGCATCCGTTGCATGGCAATACCTACTCCTCACATCATATCTATCATTTGGCCTTCTCGCCTATGATTGTCCTCATTGATGTGAGCCTTTCTCACCTTTTTTGTCTTCCTCCTCCACCATATTTCTCTCTTTGCCATCCTAAGTGTCAATTCTCGTGCTTACGCTCATCAGTTGCATGAGTGCTCAAAATATCAAAAAGGAGTGGATCAAATTGACTTGTACCTAGCTAGTGGTCTGGGGACGAGTCAAGATAAGATTCCAAAGAAGACCAAGTGTGAAACTTTAGTAGATTGAGTTCTCAACAAAAATACTTTTTTTCTCGTATTCCCTATCCCCCTTCTTGCACGCAAACACCATTTGGAGACATTCGAATCACGGACAGCGAGAGCTCTTGCACCTAATGTTCTTTTGTTGCTTGTTTCAATGCTAATATAGGCTCTTGCATGTTATGACTTGAATTGAATCACATACCTTGATTGCTTTACTTTTAAAAGTTCTTATATGCTTGCTAGCATGTCACCGCAGAAATTTTGCTTGTTATCATTTACCTACTCGAAGACGAGCAGGAATTAAGCTTGGGGATGTTGATACGTCCCAAACGTATCGATAATTTCTGCTTGCTCCATGCATGTTTTGTGTGATATTGCTATGATCTAGACACACTTTCATACACTTTTGATCATATTTGGACTAACTTATTAACTCAGTGCACCACAGTGCCCGTTTCTATTTTCTGCTGTTTTTCTATCCCCCATATTTAAAATGCTCCAAAAATTCGGGAAAATCGGATAAAAAATCAGCGCAACGAAACCTTCCAGGATCACGAAAGTGGGGCCAGAGGGCCACCACCAGGTGTCCAGGAGGCCACCTGGCGCGGCCCAGGGCTTGGCCACCCCTAAGGTCTTATGGGTGGCGCATTATTTTCCAGTGCGCCAACCCTAACAGATGGTGGCGCATGGCTTATTATATGCGCCACTAATAAGGTTTCCATGTATAGATATTTCCCTAGTAGTGACCATGACTCCATTTGGTCGTCTAGAGCTCCTATCAAGGTCAAAATCTTCGCCTGGTTGTTACTCAGGGACAAATTAAACACCAAGGGAAACATGAAGAAGAAGCATATGGCCCCTGATGTAGTTTGCCCTCGCTGTGACGCCCCTTTTGAAGATGCAGACCACCTGATCCTCCACTGCCCTTGCTCCTCTCAAGTGTGGCTATCTCTGGGAATTCATCCCCCGAATGACCTCCAAGACATCTGGGCCACCCCATCCCCTCATGTCCTAGACCCCACTGTCTGGCCTACGGTGGCCTTGGCGATCTGCTGGAAGCTTTGGGACTCTAGAAACACTATTATCTTCAAAAATGATCTTCATAATGCCAAGACCACGCTTCGGCACATTGTTGATGACTTCTCTCTCTGTACCTATAGATTCAAAAAGGATTGTAATAAGAATGTTGATAGAGCTTGGTTAGCCTTTCTCTCTTCTAAACTGCTAGCTATAGTATGATGTAATCGAGGCGGAGCCCTCCTCAAACTCATTTGGAAGGTAATATATTCAGGTGGGGAATCTCCTCCCCCCCCCCCGGTGAGTGTTCAAAAAAGTAGACCAAAGTCAACTCACTTTGTAGACACACAGGCCCAAAGCCACCACTATCGAGCCAGTTCCGTTCTGAAAAGTTGGTCGTTCCGACCACTAGCTCGGAGAATTGGTAGTGCGTGAACTCAGAGCTGCTCTCCTTGGTTCTCCGCAACTTGAGAGTGGCCTCTGTCTTGAAAGTATTTTGGAACTGTTCTTGTCCATGAAACTGAACTTCCTTCTTTCCTGCATGAAGGGATGAAACGTAAGAAAACTTCAATGATTTCACAATACCTTTGAAATAAGTATACAAATCTCATCAGGTACATCTAAGGGAAAAAAATGAAAATTTTGATTACTGCACAAACCAAATCAAGAAAAAATTAAATGGAGAAAAGGAGAATTTTGTTGGATTAGTTCTTACAGGCTCCTCTCCGTTGTGTTCTGTTTCAGATGATTAGAAACATGACAGGCGTGACAATGAACCCTATCAGTAGTACTAATACAATAACGATAATTACGACCTTCTTGTGCTTTTTCCCTTTTCCATCTGCAGTGACAAGTTGTAAAGATAGAACAAGCTGGGAGAATTCTCCAGTTTCCTGGAAACCCTACCCAATATATATATTGGCACTTGAAAAACATGGGACCTTGCGTGCAAAAAATATCCGTGGCAACGCACGGGCATCCAACTAGTAGAAGGAAAACTTAGGGTACTCTCACATCGTGTTTGATGGATGATGGGGTCGCCTGTAAAGCATAGATAATCGTCAAACTCAAAGAAACATTGCCACTGATGCATCCTCCCGTCCGGCTTTCCCTTCAAGAAGAGAGACATCATGTGCAGCAGATACAACAAGAAGCTCAAGCATGCTTTGGGCGCCAATGGTCGGCTGGTGTTGAAGTTGTGATTCAAATTCATAAGAATTTAAAGGCTAACTTCTGATGGAGCGGAGCGGATACCCCTCATCAGTAGGCTTGGAGGGGAGCGTAGGTCTCTACCGCCTATATATATATGCCTTGTAAGGCGCTGCGCGAGATAGTTCCTCAAGTTGTAAATCCCTCGGTGATTGTAAGAGCTCTCAATATAATGAAAGTTGGCTGACTGGCGCCCGTGATTTTTACCCTTTTCCTCGGAGGGGTTTTCGATGTTAAAATCTTCTTGTCCCTGTATTTTTTTCGTTCTTCTCGTTTGTTATTTGTGTGTCGATTATCTAAGAAAACATTTGTGCTTCTAGTGATAACGAAATCGTTGAAACCCATTAATATGTGTTGGATATATTAATTTTCCAAACTATTTAATCCCTAGATAAATCATGTACATGACGCATGCAAGATTAATCTCATACTGATACTTAACCATGCAACTCAGATCTACGCCAATAACACATATATGTACACAGACAATAAGCATGGCATAGATGAAAACAACGATGAACGGGGTGAGTACATCATACCCTCCGTTAAGCCAGATTGAAGCAGCGGATGCGCTCCTAGCAGCAGCAAGTTCGTCGGCGGTCTTCTTGGCGGCGGCATCCTGCTGAGCGAGCTTCTCGGCGGCGGCCTTCTCAGCTTTGGTAGACATGGCGACGTAGAGGAAGTAAACGAGCGGAAGCGAGCATTCGCGTCATAGACGCTCCCCAAAAACTTTATTGCCCTTCTCCCGGTGCAGGATCGCAAAGGGTACGGTTTCGGAGGCCTGCTCTCCCGCACAGCCGTGCATGCGACGGACGGGATGGGATCACCGAAGGCAACGGTAGTGCGTGTAACGACATGGGCGGTGCGCGAGGAAGAACAAATGTGATCTATTCTGTAATACGGCGGCTAGGGTTGTCGCGTTCCAATTTATACACAGTCGAGATAGGGCGAAGTGGGACTGGATACCCGCGACCGAGTCGGCCCACAATTGACGTCTTAGATCGTGCAGCAGTTAACTCATGATTAATTGCATTAACTCATAATTAATGCTAATTAATTAGCCATTCCTGACTGGCAAAAATTAAGCGCACACATGACATTGGTATTAGCTCGGCTCGGCTCATTTCCGCAAACCACGGCGCGCGCGCGTCGTGACACGGCAAGGCGGGCGGCGGAGGAGGAGCGTGCATGAGCTCTCACTCTTCTACTTGCTCAATAGAATGTAGAAGAGCTCACCTTATAAAGAGGTGCAACTCACCCTCCACTTTCGGGGAGGTACTAAACTTAGCACCACACCCATGTCATATTTTCCCACATGGGCACTTAGAAATTTTCTGAAATTGTTAGATGAGCCTAAAGCCCATGCCTTATTTCAACAATATGGAATCAAGTTTCAAAAATCTCGATATAAGGAATTCAACAATGAAAATGGTTCAAGATTTAAACTCATGGTTAAGAAAATAAATTAATTTCAAAAATGAATCGATGAAAGAAAGAAAAAACTCAATAATGCAACAAATCACCTATATGTAATGCGCCATTTTTCAATCATGAAGGTGATTAAAATGATTGTTGCAAAAGGTGAAAAGGAACTCTAATTATGCGAGGTTATCTTTTTATTTTTGTGAGCAGTAAAGGACCTTTATTCCTCAAACATAATGTCTACAGGAATGAAAACAAGATCGTGTGGGTGTATAAGCCACACATGCCTACCAGAACTCAACGAAGTCGCAAATTTAACAAGACTATGAGTTTTATTTGTAGAACTTCCAATAAGTAAACTCACAGTCTTGTTAAGTTTTCTATGAGCTTCCTTATTGTAACCTGTTTATTTCAGCGAACTAGAAGATACCCCGTACATTGCTGCGGAAATCTATTGCAATATATTTGGTATGTTTGACTGTATGCGACAGAAATAGTTGAAACAATAATATATAAAAGTAAAAGTAAAAAAAATTCATGTTATGTGTTGGATTTTATTATTTGATTGTTAAACTTTTTATTGAATATAAGTGGCATAATATAATGGAAAAAATTATGCATGTTGATTGATCCTTTAATGAGGTGGAAAATGTGGCGAGATAGATGTGTACATGAGATAAATTAATAATAAAGAGCTTGTTTTCATGCGTATTATGGTGGACCTTTGATGAGATGACAGTGTGCATATTAAGATAATATAGATAGTGAGATCAACTATTTAGGTATATTAGATGATACCCGCGCATTGTTGTGGTAACTATTAACAAATAATTTTTGAAATAAATGTTGTTTATAATAAAAAAAACTAAGAAAATTTGATGAAAAAACTAAAATTAGTGTGATTTTTTATTTAATTAATTTATTACCTTAAGGATATACTGGTGATTATATGAGACGAAAACAACATTGAGTTATAAGAGTGGAGACATCATCCTTACCTAAACCTAAAAAAGATAGCAACTACATATGTGCATTCATAAAAAAAACTTATCGCATGGAAAAATGAAATACAACGTAACTCATAATTTAATTTTCTATAAAAAGTCACTTTTAAATTGTGAGGCTAGTGCATTTTCTTTTAATATTTACTTGTGATAGATTGCATGCGCATACGAATTTAATGAAACCATGTGCATAAAAATTAGTGGAAAAAGGATGAACCTACTTGATGATGTGAATAGTTTAAATGTCAAAATAAATAGGTTAGTGAGGATGAACTATTTAGGTATTATAGATTATAGATAGGATTAGTTTTGTTTTTTAGGCATTATAGATAGGATTAGTGAAGAAGTCTCAGCGAAGAGACCCGTTTATTTCTGGCTGGCCCAATAGGATGGAGCCCAGTCCATCCATCCATATATGTACACAGGAATTCACACCCGCCCGCCGACGACGAATTGAAAGATGACCATTCTCAAATTCACAGCTCGGCGACGGCGGCGTGCTGGTCGAGGAAGCGGAGCAACGCGACCCCGGCGGCCCACACGTCGTCCTCCGCCACGTGCTCCTCCGGCGAGTGGCTCACGCCGCCGCGGCACCGCACGAACAGCATCCCCACCCGCGTCAGCCGCGCCATCGCCATCGCGTCGTGCCCCGCCCCGCTCATCAGCACCGGCGTCGACTCGGCTCCTACCGCGTGGCCATGGCGGCCACCGGGCGCCATCATCGCCGAAACCGCCGAATGCGTCGCGCGCTTCAGCTGGGCCGTCAGCTCCGGGTCGGACGGCGTCGCCGCCGCCGAGTGCTGCAAACAAAACAAAACAAAACAAAACACGGTTCAGTGTTCTGCGTTCTGCTCGGCTCAACTGATCTTTTTTTGGCCAATCTCGTCTCAACTGAACTGAAAGCAAAGCATGCAGCTGAGCTGCAATGCAAACATGATAATCTAGTTCAGCTTAGATGCTTCAGTTCACCCACCTTGTGCTCGACGGCGCAGTCGACCAGCCTGTCGTCGCACCGCTGCATGACGATCCTCGAGAAGCTCGCCACGATCGTCTCCCGCACCTCGTCGTCCATGGCCCGAATGTCCACCGTGAAATTCACCTGTATCACACATAACACCAAACTTACATTCGTACTTACTTGAGGTGACTCGATCAATTTCAGACGATCACAAGTTGTTCAGGAGCTTAATTACCTGGCCTGGTATGACGTTGCTGGCGCTGGGCCACGTGAGCAGCTCGCCGACGGTGCAGACGAGGCCGGCGAGGGACTCCTCCGTGAAGCAGCCGCACTCCTCTTCATATGTCAGGAACCTGCTCGGCTCTTTGCACAGCTGCTCAAGTGTCACCACCAGCTCTGCAGCTGCAACCATCGGATCACGGCGCAATTTCATTGGAACCGTCCCAGCATGCCCTTGGGAACCATCTACTATTACCTAAAACCAACCAAAAAATTCTAAGCACTGCAACTCGGAAGCAAAAGCCACAGCTAGGAATCGGTTTGGGTCACTGGTTCATGCCGGAATTGAGATTGGGGATCCTATAAGCTTTCATTATAGAACACTGGTCATACAAAATCGACCTACAAGCTTTCATTATAGAACACTGGTCCATACTAAAATCACCTATTAAGCTTTCATTATAGGACACTGGTCATACTAAAATAACACTGAAAGCAGCGCCTGAATAATTCATATGAATGTTAATTAAGAAGATCAACTTTGGTGATGGCAATACTCGTGTCTCTGTCCCCTGAACGGTTCACTAGGACTGATTCTTAATCTGATAAAACATAGTATGCGGCGTACCATCATAGTAAACTAGCAAGGAATCTACGGAGTATTACTTAAATGCTTCATGTTGACTTCTCACATTCTTTGCTCAAAGAACGACTGATGATCAAGCCAAAAAAAAGTAAATGACTACTGATCCGGTTCCTTAGTTGATTGTTTACTCCTTAACAGGTGGTCCTGAGTCCTGACCGCAGCTGATGATTTTGAAATAATTGCTATTAAAATAGCATCTTGATTGTTTTGCAAATCAAAGTTGGTCTTTAGATAGTGTGCAATGCTACCTGGTCATACTTTAATTTGGTCTGATTTCATTATGTTTTGGTCTTAAGATAGTGGTGATGTGTACTTTCATGAGAAACAGAAATAGCAGAGAACTCAAATGCACCTTCAATCGCGTCTGCCCTGCGATTCCTTTTACGACCCCAAGGGGATACCGGAGGGCTTCCAGGACAGGCCCCTGTTCCAAATGAACCTACCATGCATAAACAGATAAACAGAAACTGTAAGTACTGAACTTCTTATTTTGAGTTTGCAACTACACGAAAGAGAAGTGCAATTTTTTTCTACCTCAACATAACTCCCCACCGACTCCGGGCTGTACTTGACTTGACCGAGAGCTGCAGCAGTCGCGTCGAATGAATTCAACTTAAGAACATCTTGAACGGTAGTGCCACTGAAGAAGTTGCATGCAACATACAGAGACTGCATCAGCAAACCGTTTTCAAAAAGTATTCCGGTTGGTTTATGCAAAAAGGGCAACCTCTTGTCAGATACTTGTAAAATTGATTCAGGTAGAATACCAGCTACAGCGGCGCTTCCCAGGAATGTTGTCTGAAATCTAACGCCCTCCTCATCGCTGAATGCAATCACCTGAGGTAGATCAGGAACAAAATGAGCACCCATGCTCTGTTATGGTCATGGTGATATATTTAGACATTCATAATGCATATCTGTGATACAAAGACAATGCAATAGCATATGTCATGATAAGTCGAAACACATGACATCTAATAGGTTGTGAATCCTGAACATCAAGACGGCTAGAATAAGAAAAGCCAACCATTAGCCATGTACACGTACACCGGTCCTCGTCGAGATTAGCATGGAAAGATACAAGTGATTAGAGAAACACTATAAAACTAGATTCCTTCTGGCCTACATCTATCTTAGCAGCTTGTCTGGTTATCTTATTAAAATAGCAGCAGACGTCATACCTACTTATCTAATCAGCACCATAAAGCTAGATCTGAAATAATTAGGCAATAGACAATTCTATAAGTTAAAGCTTTGCTATGCCCTTTAGTAAAATTAAATAAAGAAAAAAAGCATCCTTATGGATTACGCTGACTGGAAGCAACTAGACAACAATCAATATTAACTTATTAAGCACTCTGAAGTAGTAAAGTTAAATACACAAGACAAGGACAAGTTCAGTGCTGATAAGAGTGTCGTATTTACGGGACGCATGTGAGTCATCATGCACCTGTGAACAATAAGATAATGGCTCGCGTAACCAGCTCACTAATTGCAGTGAGACAAGCACACTATTTTGATAACATAGTAACAACACTATTAAACTGGAAACACTAGAAAATTATCTAACCTCTACAGGCCTAGTGAGCCTCTGAAGTTTGCTAGTAGTTTTCAAAACCTTCAGAGCAGAGATTGCACATATAATACCCAAAGCTCCGTCGTACATGCCAGCATCAATGACAGTGTCCTGTTTTTTTTTCAACATAGGACATATTTAATCAGTGATAGCTCTTTGAATACTACAAGAATCACAGCATTAAACAAGGAGTTGATTGTTGTCAGTTCTCACCATATGCGATCCAATCAGTAAAGCCTTATCTGTCGAATTGGACGGTTCAAATCGACCATGGATGTTACCCATTTGATCCACCCAGCTTCATAATGAACAAAGCTGGTCAGTTAGGTTGAAAGTGTGAGAAAATGACTGCAAGTGCAAAGGGACGTACGTCGTAAGTCCGGCATCTTTCATCCAGCTGATAATGACACCAGTAGCTCTGATGGAAGCAGGACTCAGGAATGTCCTTTCGAGGAAACCTTCGCCATCAGATATCTGATTCATGCAACCAACGTCGTGTTAGAGTTACGTGCCTGCTTTGCTGAACTGATATGGTGGCAAACAGCAAGACAAAAGATACAGCAAGACATGCTGGAGAGCAGAATTTGCTCAGATTGGATATAATAACCCGTCTACAAAATGTGAAAATTGAGCAACCTTGATTGCTTGAGGTTATCTCCCCCCAAAAACAGGGCATGTGCAAGATTATTATATGGAATGACTAGTAAGCACAATCGAAGCACAGGATTGAAACGTGAAATAGAAAAAGTCTTGTAGCGTTAACACCTAACTGATTACTCTACTTGCTAAAAAAAGCACACGACCAACGTTATCGATTGAACTAGCTTTGTTAAAAAAGGTATTGCTTTGTTGTGTGAGTCTGTGAGATGGTCTCTGCTGGTAAGAGAAGTCATCTTTGTCAGAAAACGATAGCTGTTGTGTACCGCGCAACCTCCTCTCTCGAAGTTTAGAAAGGAAAAAAATACAGTCTTAATCAACAAGTCGAGACCATATTTGGCTATTCTATTTCGGATGCAAGTGTTTGATCCACGTAACCCCATACAAATCGCACTAGCATCTAGCAACATCTAAACAAGATTCCCGTATCTGGAGCTGGAAAAGCGGATCAAGAACTCTGATTCTGAATATCCCCGAGAGCCCGCCCGTGACTGAATAATACTATCATCGATCGACGGATGAAAGAATCTGACCTTGCCGAGTTCCTTGAGCCTCTGCACCGTCTCGTCCCTGAGGATCTCCCTGTACAGGCCGTCTCCTCCTCCCAGCAGCTCCGGTCCATCTGGTTAATTCGTGAGAAGCATCGGTAAGAACACTCGATTAACCCCGGAGAAAACACGAGCCTGCCGCGGAATGGGTTACGCACCGGAGACGGCGGTCGAGGCGAGGCGGCCGGGGACGACGGAGAGGATGAGGAGGAGGAGGACGGAGGGGAGGGAGGTGGAGGAGGGAGCCATGATGAGCCGCCCGCCCGCCGCTCGTGGTGTGTGGCTGGCCTCTGTGGGTTGGGTGGCTTGGCGGCTCGTCGTCGTCCGTTTGCTCCCACACACCACCACAGGGGGGTGTGGCTGTGGCGCGAGTCCACCGCTTTTGTAGCCCCGGCCGTTGGCTGCTCGTGCGTGCCATCCATCCATCCACCGGGCACACGGTAAGCCGTGAGCTCACCTCACCTCTGCAAGTGCACCGCACTGCATGCACGCTCTGCTTCCACGAAATGGAAAGCCAGCACTTTTCTGGTGTCTGTTTCTGGAGAAAAGAAAAGCCGGGGGGGGGGGGGGGGGGGGGGGGGGGGGGGGGGCTGGAATTACGTCTCGAAACAGAAGTCCAGTGGATCACGGGTTCGCAAGCTCGGTGATCTACACCTAGCTCGCACCATCGGCGCCTTAGATTCAGGCATTCAGGAGATAAATCCATCGAAGATCATTGAATTTGTTTCCAAATTTTACTTTAATCATATAATTTAGCGATACGTACAAAACTATAAAGGGAGGTGAAAGCTTTTTTTTTTACATGTAATTACCAAAGTCGCTTCGGTGAACACCATCGCGTATGCTTCGGCTTCTACGTATGTGCCCAACAGTTGAGTGAAATTCATCGGTGATCATTTATAGTTGTCGTCAAAATTCCCTCTGATCATCGTATTCAAGAGAAGGCACTTGCAAGCGGATTTATTTTTTCACAAAAAAATGGCATGTAGTACATTATATTATGAAAATTCTCCTACTTGAGGTGTTACGATGCTTGCGACGTTTGTGTGGGTGATTTACTAGAGTCCATTGACCGACATTGCTGCTTTGTTCGTTTGATTTCTTCATGGACCATCATATGGGAAGAGTACACTCATGCTAGTGTTGCTCGAACCAGTGTGCATGATCCTCATGCGGTGGCTTTGTCTGGGGGATGGTTTAAGACCAGACCCGGCGTTTATACATCAGCCGGGCCGGCTTGACAAGAGAAGGCCCACATCAGTCGGGCCGGCTTGACAAGAGAAGGCCCAGGAAGGACTCGGCCCATGGTCGAGTTGTAGATCCATATGGATATTGACGGCTTGGAGGGAAAGAATAGCACCATGAGTTAGATTAGGACTCCGACTTTGTGTATGAGTCGGATTCATCTGTAAACCGTAGGACCTGACTTGTATATAAGACAAGTCCCTGGGGTGCTCAAGGGCGAACAATCTCAGAACCTCTCGAGGCATAAGTACCGATTCCGCACTCTTATAATTGAGATGTCCACATATAGTAAAGAAAAGCAGGAGTAGATCTTTACCTCATCAAGCGGTCGAACCTGGGTAAATCTTCGTGTCTCTCCTTTCGATCTACTTTCTCCTTGAATTCACTTGGTGCAAAGGCTATGCACTAAGTTCTCCTATGAGAACATCTGCCGTGACTTTTCGACGACAGGCTCACATACTAGCTAGTCATCTCATTGACATTGATGAAGAGAAACATGTTGTAATGGTGCCACCGAAGGTCCTGGACGGTGTGGGCTACAGTGGCAAGGCCTCCATGAGGGTTTCGTGTAAGGATAATCAAAGTGACCAAAGTGAATTATATTCTTGATTTATTCTTAAACACGATAATCAAAGTGAATTTTAAGGACAAATTCAGTAACTTTTAACGAACTTGACTTGGTTGCTGACACATAAGTAAGTAGGCGGTAAATTGATCAAACAATATGCCACTAGACAATACAAAGCCTTTCCACGCACAAAAAAAAGACAATACAAAGGCAAAGCGACGTACGTTTATCGATATTACTTTCGTGATCTAATTTTAAATATTAGCAAGTCCAATGAATGATGGAAGTAAAATTCAAAGATAAATGCAGTGACTCCCGAAGAGAATCGAAAGACTAGATACTGCTACTACGTACTACTCGCTGGAAGCTCGGTGTCTGGAGTTGTGTTGCATGTCTTTGAGAGAAAAATACAGTAGGATGAGGCAAGAGCAGTGGATGCATGCATGCACAAAGCAGGAGTAGAATGCGACGGGCAGTCGGCCGGCCACTTGGAAGCAGGAGTAAGGAGTAGAAAGGAAGAAAGGAAAAAAAAAAGAGAAGGGATCGGATCGGATAGATAAAGTTGTGGTGGAGAGAATCTGGTGTGCCGTTAAAAAAACAGCGGTGAGGCTAGTAGTGGTGATCGAGTTGTTTGGTGAAGAGAATCTGCTGGAATCCAACGAGTCTCCGACTAGTGTAACGGTAGGTAGGCGGGTCCGTGGTGACGACGGACGGCAGGTTTGGTCGCAAGGAGGGAGCTTTGCTTCTGCCTCTTCTTGTGTGGGCGGGCGTACTCGTGCGTGTTGTGTTTGCGTTGGATTCTGCCGTTGCAGATTACGGGAGGAGGAAGGAAGAAGGCAGGAGGCGCGCTAGGCCACCACTAGGCGACCGAGACAAAATTTGGATTGGATCCCGTGCGTGGTTGAGATTTCAGATACGGGTACGATACGCCGGCGGGGCAGTGCGGTCGCTCTCCTCCCTCTCCGGGGGGAGGCAGGACGGAATCTGGAATCCAGTGATTGTCCAAGTGCAGTGCGCGGCGGTGTGGTGGGCGTGTTGGAGTTGGACTACGCCGCTGCCGTCCGTCCGTCCGTCCGTGGCCGCCGACTGAGAGCCCATTTAGAATCAGATCAAGGGCTTATAGAGCATCTTAAGACGTTCGCCCCCCCAAGACGTTTTGCGGCGCTATTTTAGCGCCGCTTGGGGGCGGTCGGCACGACGATAGGTCTTGGGGCGAGTTTTCTTCCAGCCACGCCCCCAAGGCGACCCCCAAGACTGGTGGGGCCGGCTCAGATTCGGCCCAAATTCGATCCAAAAACGACGCAAATTAATTATTTCGACACAGATTCAGCACAAACATGGAAATATAGGCGCAAATTCGTCGCAGTTCGGCGCAAATTCGGCATACAACATGATATTACACATAGTTCGGCACAAATACAAAAAACAGACCAAACTAGACGTTGCCTTTGCGCATCCATATATGATCCACTAGATCTTCCTGCAGTTGACGATGCACGTGCGGGTCTCGGATCTCCTCGCACGTGTTAAGATAGGCTGTCCAATCTGATGGTATCTGGTGATCAACAACTGCAAGAGGCCCCTGGTTGATATATGGTTCAGAGTCATACACTGGCTCCGCTTTCTCGCTCTCAATGATCATGTTGTGCAAGATGACACAACAATTCATCACCTCCCACATTTGATCTTTCGATCAAGTCTTAGCGGGGTACCGGACAACAGCATATCGAGACTGTAGTACCCCAAATGCCCGCTCGACATCCTTTCTACAAGCCTCCTGGCACTTGGCAAAATGGGCGTGCTTCCCCCTTGACACAGGGTTTGAGATAGTCTTCACAAATACCGGTCATCTTGGATAGATGCCGTCTGCCAGATAGTATCCCTTGTTGTACTGGTGCCCATTGACCTCGAAGTTCACCGGAGGAGCATGACCTTCGACAAGCCTGGCAAAGATATTTGAACACTGCAGAACGTTGATGTCATTGTGTGTTCCTGGCATGCCAAAGAAGGAATGCCAAATCCAGAGATCATGTGTAGCAACCGCCTCAAGTACCACACTGCAGTGACCTTTTGCACCCTTGTACATCCCCTGCCAAGCAAATGGACAGTTCTTCCATTCCCAATGCATGCAGTCGATGCTTCCAAGCATCCCAGAAAATCCTCTTGCTTCATTCTCTGCTAGGATTCGAGCAGTGTCTTCTGCATTGGGTGCTCGCAAGTACTATTTTCCAAAGCAGCCAACTACTGCTCTGCAAAATCTGTAGAAACAATCAAGGGCGGTGGACTCGGCCATGCGTGCATAGTCGTCATGTTCATCACCAGGAGTTCCGTATGCAAGCATCCTCATGGCCATTGTGCACTTCTGAAGTGAGGAGAACCCAACTGTGCCAGTGCTATCTTTCTTGCAAACGAAGTAGTTGTCGTACTCTCGAAGAGAATTGAAAATGCGAAGAAAGAGCTTTCGGCCCATGCGGTACCGGCGCCGGAATGTCTTCTCGCCGTGCAGGGAAACATCGGCAAAGTAGTCGGAGTAGAGCAAACAGTAGCCATCCGAACGGCCCCTCTCCTTTCCCTTCCGGCGGCCCATCTTGGAACCTCCTCGGTGCGGCTCCTTGTTGGCGCCGAACAGGTCGGCCAAGGCGGCGAGCATCATGAGGTGCTCGTCGTCCTGGGCGCCGGCGATCGCCTCTTTCTCCATCAACGCGGCGAAGAGTGTCTGGTCGTCGGAGTCCATCTCAGGGCCGCAATTCGTCGAACAGGTGGGGCGCGAGGTGGGCGCCACTTTGCGCCGGCGTTCTCGGCTTGGCGTTCCGCGCCGGCCAAACGCCGGTGAACTAGGGGCGCCTTGGAAAAGGGGAGGCGTGGGAGAAGCAGCGGCGTGTTTTGGGCGGCAGAAACTGCTATCTAGCGGCGGCGCGGCGGCCGGCGACGACAAGGGCGGTGGGGAGAGGTAGGGGAGAGAATTCCCTTTTGGGTCGGCTTGGCCTGCCAGTGGGCCAGGCAGACGATTTCGTTTCGTTCGGCGCCCCCAAGCGACCCCCAGCGCGCTGGGTTCGAGTTGGGTTCGCCGAACTCAAAATCGGCCCGATCCGACGCTAATTGGGGTCTTGGGGGCGCGACTGGACGAAATACGTTCGTCCGACGCTATTTGGGCCGTCTTGGAAGCATGTTGGGGACGCGGCTGGAGATGCTCTTAATGGGATACTTATCCAACAGCCACAGCCACATGCATGCATACGTACGTGCATGATGCACATTAACATGGCATCCCGTTCCCTTGTGTTTTTTATTTATGACCTGCTAGCAGCTCGTTGGAAGATTCTGCATATGTTGTTGGTCTGATTTAATTTGCGTCAAATGAATCTAGAAAGATTGGCACAAAAATGGTTCAGATCTACTCATATATACCCGCGCCTCCATCACCTAAGAGCAATTCTAGCAGATGCATCATCCCATCGTCGGTTGATTTATATTTATATATATATATATATATATATATATGGGTTTTTTTGACGGATGAATGTGTTTTCGGGCCAGAACAAAACAACCGTATTTCCCCGGTCCGTAAAAATCATGTGTGTGACCCATAAAATCCTCCCCCAGCCGCTATATCTACGGCGCTGGAGAGGAGATAGGGTTCCCGTCTCACATTCCATCCCCTTTCCGCCGTCGCTCCGTATCCGCACTCCTGTGACCAATTAAGACGACGAGAGGAGGAGGTAGCCGCTTTTAATCTACCGTGTAAGTTTTCATATTGCATATCAATTTTAGGACGGACGAACATATGTGATATGCAGTGCGAAAATTTGGCGAATCTACTAAAATTGCTCTAAGCATGACACTCCTATTGACAAGAAGAAAGGCGCACTGAGTAGATTTGGCGTGTGAAGTAGTTTCGCACTGAGTATGTCAGCAAACCAGCTCTCGCCAACTGATCCATCTTGTGGACAAGGTTTAACAAGACAAGGCACCACTCACTCATGCATGCTGACATGGCTACAGATAGATGAATGGATCGCAAGTCACATCGTGTGTCTGCATTAGCACTACCACATTCGATCGAGATGCATGCATCGTTGCCTTTTCAGTCGCCATAAGGCCGGGACAAATCACATCCAAGATGCCGCTGCAGGCGTAATTAACTTGTCTATTACTGCAGGCCGGGAGTAGTATTTTACATAGAGTGGTCTGTGCACAACGTTCATGGATCAATCATTTTGCTTGTATCTGAAACTGCAAGCTGCTCTGCAAGCCACTTTGTGCTTGTGCTTGTATAACTACAAGTCACACGGTATTGCTGCTTAATATTTTAAACTCTATTTCAAATCATCCATCCTCAACACTCCACTGATGAATAACCCAGCAGCGGGCTAACCTACCTAATAACTCCTGACACCTAGAACTAGAAGCACAGACAAACAAGAGAATGAACACAATAGGAACAGGCACGGCTTTGCAGATGTTCTGCTGCTACCAACACTTCCTAACTAGACCATATATGACATATGTAATTGTAAAATCAAAGTGACACTGTATTCAACTAAAAAAAATTACCATCAGATGACACATATAACATTCTCAAAGATTATACCTCCAGAGGACAGGTGAAATTTCACTAAAGCTCTGACAGTAAGATATGCTGATACTCCCCAACTGCAAATTCAGCATACAAAGCTTAACATGCATAATGATCATTGATCATTTCTTTTTACGAAATGATCATAGTACCTTCGCTCAAACACTACCACACAAAGCTAACCAAATCCATGGAAGTAACAAGTTTGTCCAGAACACTGCTCCACTTGATAGAAAGTTCAGTGAAATTTTGCATAATAGCTAATCAGAGGGAAATCAGCCAGGTTGCCTCCATAATGAACCACCATAGCATGCGTATATCAGTAAAGAGAAAACGAGAATCAAACTCAATCATACATACCAAGCCCTCTGCTCATAATAGCACAAATGATTGTGTGCAATCGAAGATCCATCTCTTATCACTTCTTAATTATTATAAAGGTATCAGCTAGTTGTATTGATGTCACATGTGCAACGATTGTACCTCTGCGTACAACGGCACATATGGCAGATATGGCCGCTTGCCATGTTCAAGATCGCAGAGCACTTTTACTTGCCGACGATCCATATCATAGCACATTAACGTGATACCCTGAGCACCCGCCATGAAGAATATCAAGTTACATTCCGGATGAATTCCAACCCATTCAGAATCCGGGAATGTTAGATCCACACTTGCAAACAAGTCCGAGGTGTCAACAGCGTGCTTTAGTATCCATTCTTCGCCTTCAAGGTTCTCGAGAACATAAAACCGAACCACAATGTGATCTTCATCTCTGTAAAAATTGGCGTATTGCAAGCGGCCCTGCGAACACTGAATAAAGCCATTAGTCAGACCATCATCCCCGCCAGGGACACCAAAGCCGGTCCATGTCTCCCCCTCTGTCCACCGCAGCTAGACAATAGGAGAATTCACGGTCCAAGACGTGGAAATACAGATTGCCGTTAAGAAAGACAGATCCTGAGCAGTGATCAGTGAGGCTAAAGGCTTCGTCCAATCCCTTCTCCCTGCGAACCCATCTCCCGGTTTCAGAGGAGTACACCTGCACTGAAGTTAGGTAGACGTCACCCCAGAGAACCTCCTCCACCAACTCAAACACATGGAAGTGCGATGAGACGGCGGGGTCGAAGCCCAGCAGTGTAGGGCCCACCCTAATCTCGCCGGAGTCCGGCAACACCGGCCAGTTCTCCGGGTCACGATTGCACACCACCCACTTCTCCGTGGCGGGATTGCACACGACGTAACGGGACTCGCTGCCTCAGATGTACCAGCGGCAGAGGAGGAGGCCGTTACAGCAATCCAAGACATGGATGCGCCCGTGGTTAGGCAGGAAGGCGCCGCTCCTGCTCGCTGTCCCTGAGACACTCACAAAGCACAGCGGTGATTCCTCCGCGGTGATGGTGCTGGCGTAGAAGAAACCGACGAGGGTTTGGGGGAGCTTCTTGCGGTGGTCGGGGTGGTCGATTAGGCCGAGCCAGTGCTTGGAGACGCACTTGAAGCGGCAGAGCGACTTGGCAGGGACGCGCGCGAGGATCTCCACGAGGAGGTCGTCGGTGAGCCTCTCGGCCGCCGTCCCGCTGGGTAAAACAAAGGAAGACCTGCACAAAATCGAGAAGATGTGAGGGGATCGGTCGACGGTCAAGGTGGAGAGTTGATGGCGATTGATGTGCTATTCCGCCTACCGGGCACGAACTGAAGCTCAGCCTTCCTCCTGCACGAGACTGGTATGCCGCCATGACGAAGCGGAAGCGGGAGCGGCGGCGGCGATGGCGAGCGACGAGGAAGGGTGGAAATTAGGGACGGCTACGCGACCCGCGGCACTTTGCATTTATTTCATGCCTTGTCCAATGGGCCGTACAACTTTTGTGAAAAATTAACTGTCTTTTCGACAATTCGGTTTGGAGCGCTGTCTTCACACATCTCTTTTTAAAAAAATGTCTAACAAAAATCTCTTTATTTTTTATATTTTTTCAAAATAAAAAACATCTCTTTATTTTTTAGCAAAAAATGGGCGAAAATAGGACCATTTTAGCAAAAGAAAATAGGACCAGGCTAAAAAAAGTTAACCCACATGCCTTTCTCTTCAGTGACAACACATCAGAAAATGTGCATGTAAAAAAAGAACACAAAGACCGGACAATGCGCCTATAAGAAAAAACACAATAACAATATCTTGTCATTACTATTAGTTACCAGATCGCCTTCCAACAACTATCTGAGGAGTCAGGGTGTTGTTAGTTCCGGTGAAACTTCTTGAAAGATTATATATATTTATTCAATTAAAATCAAGAATCTCAAGGTTAATTTGTAGCAAAAATCAGATCGACGGAAAGCATGTTCCCACTTAAGGATGGCAGTGGTACTGCCATGGACGGGAAGGCACACCCCCATGACCAACTCAGAACTTAAACTGACCCTATATGTGGCCAAGTATTAAGTGAGCCTGGTGTGCTGTTACCTAATTAACCGATGGCGTTTATACAGCTGTTACGCTGCTCTATAGAACCAATAATTGACTCCTGGCAAAACTCAAAATCCACTCCCTTAAGAAATTACACCATGAAAACATGAGGCAAGCTAAAGAGAGGGGCACAGCAACACAAGGGTAAATTCAGAATGAAGGCTGAGACACGTAGCTCACAGCCATGACCATGAGCACCACTTTTTGTTTCAGAAATTAGCTTCAGATCCCATGCAATCTAAATAAGTAGATATATTTCCTCATCTTCTAGAACTACTTTGTTTTTTAGAAACATAAGTTTATGTTGACAGGTTGGCCAGGTTACAACCTCCTATCACAATAACTAGATATATTTCTCATTTTCTAGAACTACTTTTCTTTTTTAGAAACAAGTTTATGTTGATAGGTTGGCAATGTTACAATCTTGCTGAATAAAGAGGTGCAAGGAACACCAAGACACACTCAGGACCAGCACAAGAAGATTATTCAGCAGTTTGGTGAGCTGCCGTATCGGTTTCTTGTTTAACATGAACTAAATCAGAAGAGGATAAAACCATACTAACCTCCTGAATGTGCATTAGAACAGGTAAGATTGGAGCTGTGCCCGAAGTACTAGCCTTCCAAAGGTTGGCCAGCTCAAGGATCTGTTTCAATTATGTCCTTCTCAGTATGAATCTCCGGTCGAGCTGAACAGTGCACTGGTACGAAAACAGAGGCATAGGGAGCCGACTCCCAGAGACCAAAGATCCAAATCATTTCCATTGGATTATGATTTTGCAGAAGATACACGGTTATATTTAACAAATGCATAGGTCGGTAATGCAGATATGGGCCGGGTGTGCGCTATTTGATTTTCATAAACTCTAGAGCAGTTGCTCATAAAAAAAACTTTACAGCAAAAGGGATACAGTAATATATCTAAAAATACCCCGTAGCATTGACCAGAAGCGACATACCAAAACAGCAGAGGGCAAGGACATCCATAGAGAAAGAAAGGGCTTCCTTATTTTGTTTGAGCACCACTGGGAACATACATTAAAAAGAAGGGTGAGGTTGCAATGTATTAGAACAATATCTATGGTCATTCCAAGGTCCTTTTCTCCAACTGAAATCAGTTGGGTTTCTAGGTCTAAAAATGTTTCTGTTGTTGACCAGAATCCGGATCATCCAAGAAATTAATTGGATTATTTATTTTCTTTAATGTGACCAATTGCTTTGCATGGGCTAGCTGAATATTAAAAAGTACGATCAACTTATCTTTACTGCAGCAACCTGAAACAATCCTATTGCATCAGTAGCTCAAGTTTGGTCTAACTTTCCGAAGAACAACGCCTGAAATTAGCTTCAGATCCTATGCAATCTCAATAAGTAGATATATTTCCTCATTTTCTAGAACTACATGTGTTTTTGAGAAACATAAGTTTATGTTGATAGGTTAGCCAGGTTACAATCTTGCAATCTCAATAAATAGATATATTTCCTCATTTCCTAGGAGTACTTTCATTTATTAGAAACAGAAGTTCATGTTCATAGGTTGGCAATGTTACAATCTTGCTTAATACAGGGTACAAGGAACACCAAGACACACTCAGGAACAGCACGGGAATATTATTTAGCAATTTGGTGAGCTATTAAAACATAACATATTTAAAACACAAGACAGGACAAGAAAATAGCACCAAGAGAAGTAACAATGTAATCATCCAAACCCATTGTCCAGAACCATTGCCATACAGAGACAAAACAAGTACATACAGCAGAAACTGCATTGAAACTTTTAATAAACATGCAAACTTAAATGAACCACCATTGCTCCAAACTTGAAAGCATGCTTACTAGTCAGAGGAGAGAGGACCAGATCCAAACAGACATAGCATGCCCACTGCTCCATATATAGCACGAATGAGTCATCACTTGTGCAACGATGGTAACTCTTCATATAGAGGCACATATGGAAAATATGGCCGCTCGCCTACCTCTTGAAGATCACATATCACTTTGACTTGTCGACGATCCATATCATAGCACATGAATGTGATATCCGGGCCCACAGTGAAGAAGATGAGGTTACATTGAGGATGAATTGCAATCCAATTAAAGTCGTCATAAAGGTCATCTATGTGTCGCCCTCCAAACACGAGTGAAGTTTCGACGCTGTGCTTCAGCGTCCATTCTTTGCCGCCATATTCTGTAAGAACATAAACTTGTAGGCGATCAACATGATTGCCATCTGTGCAGAAACCAGCATAATGCAGGCAGCCCTGTGAGAGCTGAATAAAAAAAAGACCCAGACCACGAGGAACACGAAAGTTAGTCCTTGCTCCCCCCTCCATGTCCACTGCAGCTAGACAAGGCTGAGAACCATTAACATGGGCGGAGAAATGCAGAGAGCCATTAAGGTAGACATTTGACCAATTGCTAGCACTCTCAATAATGGAGTTCCATTTCCTCTCCTTGTGAACCCATCTCCCGGTTTGTGATGAATAAACAAGCACGCCGTCAATATAACCGCGGCTCTTTTGGTCCTCCACCAACAAGCACACATGGAAATGGGGGGACACGGCTGGATCAAAACACAAGCGTAAATCCAGGCCGGAATAGCCAGACGGCGGCAACTCGGCCCATTCCTCTGTGGCGGGATTGCAGACAAGGTAACAGAAACCATCATCAAGGCCGTACTTGTAGCAGAGGAGGAGTCCGTTGCAGCAGTCATAGATCTCGACGCGGCAGTCGTTGGGCAGGAAGGCAGGATGCGTGAGATTGCGGCTCCCCGAGACATTAGTGAAATGGAGAGCTGAATCCACCGGTGCAGGGTTGTCGTAGAATCCGGTCAGGGTGCGGGGGAGCTTCTTGCGGTGGTCAGGGTGGTCGATGAGGCCTAGCCAGTGCTTGGAGACGCACTTGAAGCGGCAGAGCGACCTGGCGGGCACGCGCGAGAGGATCTCCACCAGGAGGTCGTCGGTGAGTCTCTCGGCCGCCGTCTTGCTGCCGCTCGGAGGAGAAGAGGACGACCTGGACACACAGATGGAGAAGAGGTGAGGGGATCGGTGTAGAAGGGGAGGAAGATCGCGATGATTCATGGCGATTCCTGCTCTGCGTACCTGATCCGAGTTGAGATGCGTCGGTCCTCCCATGGAGGAGATCGATCTGCTGGGGCGGACATGGCGCGGCGGCAGAAGAAAGCTCCGGCGGCGCCGTCGAGCTCTCGGGGGGAGTGATGGCGGATGGGCCGGGGAGGGGATTGAAACCCACGGGGGCAGTTTTCCTCCTTTTCTTTTCCTCAATGGAGATCTGATGTTAGTTAAGAAAGAAAAAGGTTTTCAGTGCTAAATAAAGAAACAAAATTTATGATATTGTTATATAAGGAATTGTTTCTCCTTTTCTCTCTCTAACGGAGAATGACTTGAATGTGTTTACATATATAATGCGCTATACTAAGGCGTATGTACTGAGTATGTCTTAATATGTGATTGCTCTAGAATTGTTTGTTAGGGTTTACCTTTTCCTTAGGCGATTTCAGTGGAGTCCACCATATCCTCACACCTAACAGGAGTCTTTAACCGGCAAGTAAGAGTCAATTAGGTCAAGAACACGTAATGGTTCGTTTGCATGGTAGAACCATCGTCCCTTGGTGACGGAGGAGGAGGGGTCATAAGGGAGGATGAATTTGCAAGTGTTTCAAGAAAAGAAAACAAGGGAGCATTAGGTAAGTCTTCAACGACATATATGGGGAATGGAAAAGCTATCAAAGTTGGAGTAGGTGAAAGTGGAAGTCGAGAGGAGGAAGACTGGGGTGATCATGCATGGGGTTCGATCCCTAGTCTCGAAAACAGATTTGACGGTCTAAACCTATGCAGCAAGGAAGAACATGACCTAGATACCTCTAAGAAATTAGAGAACCTGGTCAAGGAGGTTGGCTAGCAATTTTCAAAGTTCACACAACCTGGTTGTTTAGCCACTCGACGTTGTTCTGTACGATGTTCATGGCATGGTTGTCGGCCCAACAAACTACATTCAAATAACTATGGGTGCAAATATTTTCATACTTCAATTCATATGCCTTCAAGATTTGAAGAGGGCCAAGGATGGCGGACCTTAGCTGCTCTGGATTGCGGCTGTGGAAATTCAGTAATACAATCGTTTTAGCAAAAATTAATTATTACAATTTGAATAAGATATCGATTTGGGGTATAATTCAAGGAGTTCATGATGAATTGATGAGTAAAAAGGAACTACCAGAGGGAGTAGCAAGGAAAGTGGGCGAGCCTATATTTGAGGGTGAGAGTTTTTCGGGATGTTCGATTTGTACCTATAACTTTAAAAAAAAGGAAAAATGTCAGAGTTTTTCTGGGTGAGCTACTGGCGGTAGTTGTGGTCGTTGATGAGGCCGAGCCAATGCTTGGAGACGCACTTGAAGCGGCAGAGCAATCTGGCGGGCACACCTGAGAGGATCTCCACCAAATCGTCAGTGAGTCTCTCAGCCGCTGTCTCACTACCGCTGGGAGTTGAAGAGGACGACCTACCCACACAGATGGAGAAGAGGTGAGTGGATCGATGAAGAAAGAGAGGAAGGTCGTGATGGTTTATGGCGATGCCTGCTCTGCGTACCTGATCGGAGTTGGTATGCATCGGTCCTCCCATGGACAAGATTGACCTGCTGGGGCGGACATGGCGTGGCGGCAGAAGAAAGCTTCGGCGGCGACGTCGAGCACGGGGGAGGGGATATTGGGGACGTGATGGATAATGGGTCGTCAATGCTTTTGTAGGTGGGAATGGGCTATATACTAGGAAAGTCCTAAAAGGGCTATATACTAGGCAATTGTAACACAAGTAATAATCTCCTAAAAAATATGAGTATCCTATCTGATTGTCCTACAACTGTGTGTTAGGATTTACATTTTACTTTGATGATTTCACTGGAGTCCACCATATATTTACGTTTGACCGAAGTATCTAACCGGCAGATGGGGGTCAATTTGGTTAGATTCACCTCATCGTCAATTTGCATGGCAGAACCACCATCCCTTGGTGGATGAGCAGGAGGGGTCAGAAAAGGAGGATTGAGTAGTGAACGTTCTTGGGAAAGAAAACGAGGGAGCGTTAGGGATGCCTTCGACAACATATGTGAGGAAGGTAGAAGCTAAGGGAGTTGAAGCAGATGGAAGTATAGGTCGAGAGGAGGCAAACTAGGACGATCATACATGGAATCCGATCCATAGTCTTGAAGACGGATTTGAAGGTCTAAACCTATGAAGTGAGGAAGATCGTGACCTGGATTTCTCTAAGGAATTAGAGGACCTAATCAAGGAGGTCAGGTGGCTAGAGATTTTCAAACTTCACATAACCTGGTTGTTTAGGCACTTGTAATTGTTTAGTGTGATGGGCATGGCATGTTCGTCGACCCAAAAAATTACATTCAAAACTATGGCTGAATTTTGTTTCATAGTTCAATTCGTATGACTTGGAGATTTTAAGAGGGTCATGGATGGTGGTCCTTGGTTGTTCCGCGTCGTGGTTGTGGTAGTTCGAAATACGATAGTTTTAGCAACATCATTGGTTACAATTTGGATACGATATTGGTTTGGGCTATAATTAAGGAAGTTCCTGATGATTTTACGAGGAAGAAAGAACTAGCAGATTGAGTAGCAAGGAAAGTGGGAGATCCTTCTATTACATTTATAGTAAATAAATTAATAACACCTCTAAATATCTGAGGGTGAGAGTTTTTCTGGATGTTTGAGTTTCCTTGATTAGGTTTGTACCTATAACTGTAGAAGAGAGGGAAAATATTCGGTTTTTTATGAAAACTTATTGACTTCTGCTTTTTTTGTGCTCTAAGGGGCTTGTGGCAAAGGAGTGTGGAGATGGAGTATACAAAAACTTTTGGATGGGTGGAGTGGTTATTGTGGAAGTTTAAGGGGTAAACGGTGGGGAAGAATCAATGTAGGGGAGGATCAAGAACTGGAGGTGAGAGGGGTGTTCGAAGTGGAGGAGGACGATGAGGCTGGGGTAGGCGAGCAAGAGCAAGGGGACAAGATGAAGCTGAACGAGAGATAAATATCATGCACGTCTCGTCGTATACTGGTTAGGGTGTTTGCTGAGATCATGAGATTATATAGAGGGGTGTGAAAAAAGGCTTGTGTCGGTTCCCAAAGGTACATGAGCGGTTAAGGTGTTGCAGATTAAGGGCGCCCCTCGAGCATAAGCTGAGGGCATTGCCACGGGGACACCGTGTAAATCACCAATTGTCAAAGGAGAAGACATGGGCAGGTTGAAATGGATGGTAATGATGAACTGGTGAATAAGGTATCGTCCCTAGAGGAGGGCATCCATTAGATTTTTAATAATCTATTCACTTATATGTATTGATTTACTGCATGGGCAGGATTGAAAATATTAGCAAGTGGATGAGGATCAAATGAAGAGTAATACATATCCAATATATTTACATTTTCTGTGTGATAACTTAACTAATCAAGAGAACTTTTAGGAAATCAAGATATGTGACAGCCTATAGGTACCTAATTGTTTAGGCAGAAGACTCCTCGGCAACGGAGTCAAAAATTCTTGAGAGTCCCACATGTAGCAGTTGGGATTCCTCTAATTGGAAGGGTGAAGTAGCAAGCATAAAATTTATCTCGGTTAAGAACCAAGGTTTATGGAACCAGTAAGAACTCATAAACCCAAAAAATCAATCAACACTTGCACACAAGCAATACCGATTTTTCCCCATACAAATGACAAGAGGGTTGTCAATACTCCTGTCTTTCTAGTTACAATTTTAATCATAGGTGATACTTGAATTTTCAGTAACGAATAACAGTAGAAAAGTAACAAAGTGTATATGATGAGAATAGATTCAGGGGACCATAGCATTCACTAGTGACACATCTCTCTCAAAGCAGGCGAGCTAGGTATGGTAAAAAAATTACAATATGGCAATTGATACATTGTAATATTCATGGTAAAATTTTGTATAGACATTACATTCATGATAAGTAGATTATTGTTACTCCAATTGCATCTACTACTATTACTCCACTCTAAAACTGCTATATAGCATGCATCTCAAAGTATTAAGTGTAGAAGTATACAAGGTAATACAATAAGAAATATTGCACAATATAGACATGAAGAACTTATGCAATATAACAAACCCCATAATTTTATCCTTTAGTGGCAACAATACACATTCACACCTTCTCCCTATTTTGTTCCTGGGATATAGATCACCGCAAGATTGAACCCATTACAAAGCACCCCCTATGAACAATGATCCGTCAGATGCGGCATGGGTAGAAAGACAGATCGGAGAGCATGAAAAGCTATGAAATTATACAATTAGAAACCTCAAGAGATTCAAATAGATATCATGAGCAATATAATCCATAAAATCCATAATTCATCATATTCCAACAAACACACCAAAAATTACATCGAATTGATCCCAATCTCACAAGAAAAATAAGGGAACATGTTATTGAAGATCCCAATAGAGAGAGAGAGAGAAGTAGTTTAAGCTATGGGCCCTAATGACCTGAGAGAAATATCCACACATCACCATGGAGGCAACAATGATGATGTATTAGCCTCTGAGAATGGATCCCTCCTCCGGAAGCAATCTAGGATCATGCTCCAGAATGGTTCGTCAAGGTTCAAAAGCGTGCAGTAATGGAACATATTAGAATTATTGGGGACGGAAATTGACCTATAAGGGGATATCGAGGGCCCCTCACATGACCTTAGAAGGATGGATCATAGGCTAAGGGCTCGTTTGATTCATAGGAATTCCATAGGATTCTTGTAGGATTTTATCTTATAGGATTTTTTCGTATGTTACTCATTTGATTCGTAGGAATTGTTCCTATAGGAATTTTTCCCATAGGAATTTTTGTACTACTTCCTATAGGAATCCTAACATTCACTCCAACCTCTTTCTACAATTCCTTTGATGGAATCAAACAAACTTTGGTGCAATCCTATGCTTTTCCTGTTCCTATGATTTTTCTACCCTATGAATCAAACAAGCCCTAATTGTTTTCTACTATGTTCCTTAAATGTTTAGAGGTATATTTTTTTAAGGGGCTAGGTCAGTTGAGGTATTTTCGAATATTTATGTTTAATAATCAGGATTGATTTATTTGAAAAGTTATTTTTAGAAGATTTATTTCATAAGTTTTATGGGGATACACAAATATTTTTTGAGGAAGTTATAGGGATACAAGTAATCATGGAGGAAAGGATATTTTGAGAAGATTGTTTTTTTAGAAACTTTGAGGAGTTTGTTCTTTTTTGGTCTCTTTGAGGAGATTGTTAGGCCATGCTTGGAACAATGTAAGTTTTACTGTCCTGTATTATTTACAAGTGTATTTTACCGGTCTTGAGCGATTTCTGGCTGGAAATAAAACGGATCAACCAAGGTCTATTTTTTACAACTGTATTTGGAAGGAACCGACAATCCAACCAAACATGGCCTTAGGGGTGATACATTCACACAGTACAGCCCATATACAAGTGTTCTCTACTAATGCATTGATGTTCCCGCATAGACCCACCATCGGATCCAGTCCCTGGTGGGCCGCCGACGATCCTCGTTCCCGTAGCCTTCGTCCCAATGACCCGCCACCGATCCCCGCACCCCCGCGGCCTCCTTGCCCCGACGATCTCCACACCCGTGACCTTTGTCCCAACACCCCGCCGGTGATCCCCACGCCCCGCACCCTCCTTCTCACCCGACGGGAGTCACCCTGGCCACCGCCTCCTTCATCGATCTCTCCCCAAGGTGAGTTACACAAAGATGATGGAACCGGTTTGCTACAACGAACAAATAAGCGTTTTCTGCTACAATGCACAATGTAAATGCTGCAATCGGTAAAGAAAATTCTTCTATTGTTTTGTGTTCTTGCTACTACCAGTGAGGTTTTTTGTACATCCATCGTGACGGAGGAGCTGCAACCTCGCGACGGCGGCAACGACGATTTGTTGCAACCATTATTTTTCTACTACGTTCGATGATGTATTTTGCTACAGCCATCTATTCAACCGACGACGACATCAAATATCCGGGGAATATCTGGGGACTACCTGGGGTTTCTTCTCAGAAGGCTACATCTGTGTACCACAAAAGCTGTAACCGTTATCCCAGAAAGCTACATCCAAATATCTGGGGTTTCTTTCTCAGAAAGCTACATCTGTGTACCAGGAAAGCTACAACTGGCATTCCAGAAAGCTATATCTGTCCGCAAGTTTTTTTTCGAAACAATACGAAGAAATCTGGACCATAGGATCGCTGCGATCTAATGGTTGCGCGGTGACCGAACGAAACTGAACCAAGGTCTGTATTTTCTTTACAAGTTTGTTTTGAGCAAGTATTTTCTTTACAAGTGTATTTTTAAAAGAACTGACAATCCAAGCAGGGCGTTAGGGGTGATACATTAGAGCATCTACAGACGTTTTCCCCCCAAGCCGATTTTCGGCGCTATTTTAGCGCCGCTTGGGGGCGCTCGGGCGGCGAAATCGGCTTTGGGGGGGGGGGGGCGACTCCCCAGCCGCGGCCCCAAGACTCCCCCAAGTTCGCCCAACTTCCACCAAATACAGACGAAATTCAGCGAAATTCATAATATTCGGACTTAATTCATTACATAGGTAGAAAATAAAAAAACTACTAGGTCGCGGCCGTCGTCGCCTCCCCCTGCGGCACCGTCGTCGCCGCTCGCCGCCGCCCCTTTACGGGTACTTGAGGCGCGGCTCGTTGCCGTCCTGGACGTGGTAGAGGACATTGACGAGCGTGCGATCCTCGGGGCTCCACCACAGCATCCGCCCGAGACGGTTCCCCCGGCCCGACACCGGTTCCAGCCCTTCGGTGGAGGTGAGCGCCTGGTTGCGGCGCTTCTCGAAGTGCGCCGTCCAGCGGGCGATGTTGTCCGCCGCGTTCGCTCAGGAAGCTCGGCCTCTGTCATTGTGGCGCGGATGGCCAGGACCTCCCGGTGCAGCGGCGGCACCGGCACGCCGGCGGCACTGAGCGCCCAGCCGGGCGGTGTACGCAGGCCCGGCTGGCAGGGGTAGTTCCCCTGGGACAGAAGGATTGCCTCAGCGCGGGTGAGGGCGCAGCGGTTGCCGTTCATGTTGAGGGGATTGCGGTCCATGGTTAGCGGAGTGTGACGAGAGGGGAGGAAGTAGAGTGCGGCGAGAGGGAAGGAAGTAGAGTGTGCGGTGTCCCTCGACCGCGAGCCCGCTTTATATAGCGGCGGGACACGCGGCGGACGCGCGGCGGCGATTGGACTACTCCACGGCGTTTGATTCCCACTGCAGTGGCGATTGGACTCGACTCCGACGCCGCATTGATTCCTCTGCGGCGGCGTCAGGAGCGAGGAAGACGAGGCGAGAGGATGAGCACGCCACGTGGGAAAGACGCCGACAGGTGGGGCCGTGGGAAGGACGCGCGCGGAAGATTCCCGTGTTCGCGCGCTTTCCTTTCATCCGGCGCCCCCAAGCGACCCCCAGCGCGCCGGGTTTGGCTTGGGATCGCCGGACTCAGTTTTGGCCAAATCCGACGCTATTTTTTTTTGAGACATTTATGCTCCCCCTTTATTACTCAGAAAACATAGCAATACAGGAATCATGGGGATTGATAAGCCACAAGTGGCGCCCCGGGGGAAGCTGAAAAGCGAAAGCAGCAACTAAACTAGCATCCATAACTGAACTAGAAACAGAAGAAGAAAAACTACATAAATTAAAGTTGGCACGTCTTGTTATAATCTCACGGATGATTGAGCAATTCACCCCACCTCTCTTCTCCTCAATATCCTTCATAAGTTGCTTATTCTTGATAGCAATAACAATCTGGCGGATGCCCAGATCCTCAGCAAGACATTGTGCTTCTCGGCAAGCAATAGCATCCAGGTTTTTTACATCAACCATCCATGGTAGAACCAATGCCGAAAAACCCAGATACAGGCCTTGGGGGTCCCTGCATATAGCAGAAACAACGCCGACTGATCCATCTTCAGAGCTCTTTCCAAAGCATGTGATAACAGTCCTTTCACGCTCCTGGTCAGCCCTTCTTTCCTGTTCCGTTATAGCCTGTGAGGCTATTTAGGTCTTGGGGGCGCGACTGAGCGAATTTCCTCCATCCGACGCAAATAACACCGTCTTGGGGGCCTCTTGGGGGCGCGGCTGGAGATGCTCTTAGCACAGTACAGCCCAGTATAGGAGTGTACTCCTCCTCTCTACAAACGTATTGACGGCCCATTCGCCGTTAGAGAAGAAAAAAAGGAAGTAGTATGCGAGTGTGTGTTTCGTCAGTTTCAATCCCCTCCCCGGCCCATCCGCCATCACTCCCCCCGAGAGCTCGACGGCGGCGCCGGAGCTTTCTTCTGCCGCCGCGCCATGTCCGCCCCAGCAGATCGATCTCCTCCATGGGAGGACCGACGCATCTCAACTCGGATCAGGTACGCAGAGCACGCATCGCCATGAATCATCGCGACCTTCCTCTCTTTCTTCACCGATGCCCTCACCTCTTCTCCATCCGTGTGTCCAGGTGGTCCTCTCCTCCTCCAAGCGGCAGCGAGACGGCGGCCGAGAGACTCACCGACGACCTCCTGGTGGAGATCCTCTCGCGCGTGCCCGCCAGGTCGCTCTCCCGCTTCAAGTGCGTCTCCAAGCACTGGCTCGGCCTCACCAACGACCGCAACTACCGCCGGAAGCTCCCCCGCACCCTGACCGGATTCTACTACAACCCTACACCGGTGGATTCAACTTTCCGTTTCACTAATGTCTCGGGGAGCCGCAATCTCAAGCATCCTGCCTTCCTGCCCAACGGCTGCCGCGTCGACATCTTGGACTGCTGCAACGGACTCCTCCTCTGCTGCAAGTACGGCCTTGATGGGTTCTGTTTCATTGTGTGCAATCCCGCCACAGAGGAATGGGCTGAGTTGCCGCCGTCCGGCTATTCTGGCTCGGCTTCTTTACGCTTGTGTTTTGATCCAGCCGTGTCCCCCCATTTCCATGTGTGCTTGTTGGTGGAGGGCGAAGATGATCTCGATTGTATTGCCGGAGTGCTTGTTTATTCATCGGAAACCGGGAGATGGGTTCATAAGGCGAAGAAATGGAACTGCGATATTGGGATTGCTAACGATTGGTCAACTGTCTACCTTAATGGCTCTCTGCATTTCTGCGCCTATGTTGATGGTTCTGACTCTTGTCTAGCTGCAGTGGACAAGGAGGGGGAAGCAAGGACTAACTTTGGTGTTCCTGATGATCTGGATTTTTGCTTTGTTCTGCTCTCACAGGGCTGCCTGCATTATGCTGGTTTCTGCACAGATGACCATGATGTTGTTCGACTATCGGTTTATGTTCTTAAAGACTATGGCAGCAAAGAATGGATACTCAAGCATAGCGTCGAGACTTCCCATGTGTTTGGGGGGCGACACATAGGCAACCTTTATCTGGACTTTGATTGGATTGCAATTCATCCAGAATGTAACTTGATCTTCTTCACTGTGGGTCGGGATATCACATTCATGTGCTATGATATGGATCGTCAGCAAGTCAAAGTGATACGCGATCTTGAAGAAGAAGGCAAGCGACCATATTTTCCATATGTGCCGCTATATGAAGAGTTGCAATCGTTGCACAAGTGATGTCTCATTGGTGCTATGGAGCAGTGGACATGGTATGTCTGCTTGGATTTGGTCCTCCCTCCTCTGATGTATGCATGCTTTAATGTTTGGAGCAGTGGTGTTTCATTTAAGTTTGCATGTTTATTAAAAGTTTCAATGTAGTTTCTGTTTTTTGTACTTGTTTTGTATCTGTATAGCAATGGTTCTGGACAATAGGTTTTGATGTACATTGTCCCTTCTTTTGGTGCTATTTTCTTGTCCTGTGTTTTAAATAGGTTGTATTGTTAGCAGAACATCATGGCCACAACACTGCTGTTAATAGAAAATATTGTGGATCATAATGTCCATCCTGCTGTTAGACAACTTTCGGCACAAAATTGCTTCAGAAGGCTAGGAAGACATCCTATTTATTTGTGGTTTTTGTTCATATGGGTAGGTTTAAAGAGATTAAAATGAGCGATGTCGGGCACTTCCCATGTTAGTCTTGCCTATAATGGTGCACGTACACTCTGGTCCAATACAACTTTGGAGTGTTATAAGAGAGATAGTTCAACTTACTGCTGAGGCTTTTGCGTACCGGTACACCGTTCAGCTCTACCGGAGATTCATGCTGACAAGTTCGTCATTGAAACTGATCCTTGAGCTGGTCAACCTTTGGAAGGCTAGTACTTCAAGCACCGCTGCAATCTTACCTGTTCTTATGCACATTCAGGAGCTTGGTAGGGTTTTATCCTCTTTTCATTTTGTTCATGTAAAACAAGAAACCGATATGGCAGCTCACCAAACTGCTAAATGATGTTCTCGTGCTGGTCCTGAGTGTGTCTTGGAGTTCCTTGCACCCTGTATTCAGGAAGATTGTAACATTGCCAACCTATCAACATAAACTTGTTTCTAAAAAGGAAAAGTATTGAGATTGCAAGATTGTAACCTAGCCAACCTGTCAACATAAACTTATGTTTCTCAAAAAAATTAGTAGTTCTAGAAACTCAGGAAATATATCTACTTATTGAGATTGCATGGGATCTAAAGCTAATTTCAGACGTTGTTCTAAGGAAAGTTAGAACAAATTAAAGCTACTGATGCAATAGGATTGTATCAGGTTGCTGCACTAAAGATATGTTGTTTGTACTTTTTAGTATTTAGCTAGCCCATGTCGACCAATTGTTCGTACTTTTTAGTATTTATCTAGCCAATATTTGGTCTGAGGGCGTCGGCGTCCTATGCCTTTGTTGTTCGAACGTACTTATTTAGCTTGTTTTTTGCCTGCAGAATTTTGAAGGAAATCAAAAGAACAGTACCGACAAGTTATAGCAAATACTCCCTCCTTCCAGAATTAGTTGATATGGCTTTAGTTCAAGTTTAAACCAAGCTTGAACTAATACCATGTCAAGTAATTCTGAACGGAGGGAGTAGTACAGAACAGAAATTGTTACTGAGATAGATGAAGATGTGCACTAGAACAAACGAGACTAGCCAAAAGATTTCCCTTACAAAAAAGATCATCCAATGCACACATGCCCTTCATAATGGTATAAAAGAGTATACATTATAAACATACCCTCAAGGATTACACAGTTCACAAAAATATAAACCATGAAATCAGGCGGTGCTTAAATGTGGCCACAGTGAGGACTAGAAGAGCAGATATCAAAGATGAAGAATCATGAACTAATTATCCTTACAACATGCAAACAAGAAAATCATAATGATTTATTTTTTCAAATGGATGCTATAAGCTGCAATGCTCAGATTGAATATGTCACCAACTCGACCTCTTCACAATGGAGGCAAAGTAATCCAGCTAGGGTATAGGCAGAATAGGCTTATGTCATGAATCGAGCTAAACTACTTTGTCGAGAAAAGTACATATTGTAGACCTATATAAAATGGTTGTTTGAGAAAGGGGCATTGTTAACGTGTATATGGGGATGTCTGAACCCAGCCTACCCGAGCCACTCTTCGTTTTGATCAATTCTCTTTCCATTTTTTTTACATTCTCTAATTTTTCAATTTTCAAAAAAGGTCCTGTAAAGGCTTGGTTATATCAGATCTAGATTCATTTATCAAGGGGCAGTGAAAAAAAAGTCATGCTAACTAAATGGAGTGTGGTTTATTGACCAGAAGACTGGGAAGGTCTATGTATTCAGGACCTCCGGTTAAGAATGATGCCTTACTTAAAAAATGGATGTTCAAGGTAGTACTTACTCAAGATGACGTCAGACAAACTTTGTTGCGCAATAAGTATCTAGGTCAAAAAGTTGTGTCTCGGTCATATTGAAAGCCTAGAGATTCACATTTTTGGACTGATTTAATGGCCGCAAAGAAACATGTTTTCCGCCTTAGATATTTTGTGATAAAGGACGGCTCTAAGATATGTTCTAAGGGGATGAGCGGCTAGGTAACCTTGCTTTTTGGAAACATTATGCGACCTTATACCATATTGTTCATGATAAGAATAATAATCTTGCTCTGTCTAGAAGGTCTTTGATGTCTGACTGGATTTGGTCCTCCCTCCTCTGATGTAAGCATGCTCTTAAATTTGGAGCAATGGTGGTTTGTTCTGGTGGCACGGCGGCTGATTTCTCTCATGCGAGTTATTCAAAGTTTCAATGTAGTTTCTGTTGTATATACTAGTTTTGTCTATGTATGCCAATGGTTCTGGATAGCGGGAGATGGTGATACACTTTGGATGATTACATTGCCACTTCTTTTGGTGCTATTTTCTTGTCCTGTGTTTTAAATTGGTTATGTTTTTTTACGGTATTAAATTGGTTATGTTGTTAGCAGAACACCACGGCCACAATTCTGTTGTTAATAGGTAATCTTGTGGATCACAATGTTCATCCTGCTGTGAACAACCTTCGACACAAAATTGCTCCAGAAGCCTAGGAAGATGTACATCCTCTTTATTTGTGGGTTTTGTTCACATAGGTAGGTTTAAAGAGATTAGAAGCGATGTCGGGTGCTTTCCATGTTAGTCTTGCCTACCAGTTCAATGCAACTTTGTTGTGCTAATAAGACAGATAATTTGACTTACTGCTGAGGCGTGTTCCTACGATGTTAACCTGTCTGGAGATTTAATGTAGTTTCTCTTGTGTGTAGTGTTGTCTCTGCATAGCAATTGTTCTAGGCAGGGGGAGATGGTGATACACTTTGGATGATTACATTGTCACTTGTTTTGGTGCTATTTTCGTTCCTGTGTTTAAATAAGCTATGTTGTTAGCTGAACATCACAGCTACTATATTCCTGTAATAGGAAATATTGTGGATCATAATGTTCATCCTACTGTTAGACAACTCTTGACACAAACAAAAATCTCTCGACACAACATTTAGCTATTCCAGGTCAACTAGTATAAGTTATTTACTCGCATTATAAGTTATTCCATCTTCACCATGTCATGTCGTACCACCATAAGTTGTGGCCATGAATATTCTACTAGTTTGCCCTTTCTTTCAGCCCATGAACAATCCGTTCATCTTCTGTTTTGAGGGGATACAACTAGCTTTATTGATCAAAGTTGGTAACAAATTGTATACAACTTGGGTCATGCGGCGTGCCAAACCACACATGACGACCCTGATCAATTCTACTAGCAAATTTTGCTAATTTATGAGCGTCGAAATTTGAAATCCTAGATTCATAAATGAAATTATAGGAAAGTAAACTAGACATCCTACTGTTAATTTCCTTCACAATCTGACTATTTAAGTCTCCAGACTGCTTGTGGATGTCCTTCACCACTGAACTTGAATCACATGAAATAACAAGTGTTCTCAGCAACAGATCCTCCGCTAGGGCCAACGCCTCCCTGCATGCCATGGTCTCTCCTACTGCCGGGTCAGATAGTCCCTTTATCACATGTGCGCTTGCCCCCAGAAACTTCCCCGTCTCATCCCGGCACACCGCAACCGCAACACATTTGTTTTTCGCTGAATTGAAACCTGCATCCACTTTGATCTTGGAGAAACCCACCGGTGGTCTGGACCCAAAGGTCCCTGAGCCCATCCTTGGCGCTCTGTGAGGAAGAGATCTGTCCACCGATGTTTGATATGGTGAGCTTTGCGTCCTACCACCCAGCTGCTTTATCTGATCTAGCTCTTGAATGAGTCCTGAAACAAAGAGGTGGGATGCTAAAGGACTTTGGAAAATTGCCTCGTGAATTTCTTTGCGCCGAGCCGTCCATATCGCCCATAGGGTGACTATGATTCTGACGAAGTCAGAATGTGCAAGCGTGTCCCTTAACTCGAAGAGCCACAACTTAGCACTGGGCATACCAGTCTCTTTCAGTTTTTGAACAATATCTTCGTCACCCAGGGCCCAAACGCACCTTGCCATTGGGCAGTCAATCAAGGAGTGACGCCAAGAGTCTTCCATTCCACAGAACTGACAGTGGTCATTAGTGCTCATATGACGATGATTGCGGACATCTTCAGTGGGTAGCGAATGATGTCCCAATCTCCAAAGGAAAACTCTTATTTTTGCAGGAACTTGTGTATGCCAAAGCTGTCGCCAGCCTCTTTCATCTTGCTCATTCCTCGACGTGGAGCTCCTGCCCGCCAACAGGTTTTCCCCTCTGATCTTGAGGTTTGACAGCAGCCGATACAGAGATCTCATCGAAAACTGACCATTCTTCTCCAACTGCCAAGCCCATGAGTCCGACTGTTGTTGAGTGCTCAGTGGGATATTCATAATTGCCGAAACATCATTGGTCAAGAAACATTGCCGCAACCGGTCCTCACGCCATCTTGCCTCAGTTTGATCAATGAACTCAGCCACTATAGAAGGGCGGTTTGGTGATAGGCACACAATTGGACGCATCATTTCTTCCCTAGGGATCCAGTTATCTTCCCAGACCCTAGTGGATGTTCCGTCCCCAATCCGCTTGATTAACCCATTCTGTTCGCGACCATCAATCACAACCCGCCACACCTGTGATGGGTGGCTACCCAGTTGAGCCTCCATAATTCCAGTGTTTGGGAAGTACACTTCCTTTAGGAGTTGAGCACACAAGGATGTTGGATTAGTGAGCAGACGCCATGACTGTCGCGTGAGAAGAGAAAGGTTGAAGAGCTCCAGGTCCTTGAAACCAAGTCCACCGCCCGACTTTGTTTTTGTCATTGTTTGCCATGATACCCAGTGCGGTTTGCGTTTGCCTTGTTTGCTTCCCCAGAAGAATTTCCTGATTTGTTTTGTAAGTTGTTCACAGAGACCTCTCGGTAATCTAAAACAAGACATCGAGTAAACGGGGACAGATTGGGCCATTGATTTTATCAAAATCTCTTTGCCAGCTGAAGATATTGTTTTCTCTATCCAACCCTTTACTTTACCCCACATTCTGTCCTTTAGATATTTAAAAGCACCAGATTTTGACGAACCAATATCTGAAGGCAAGCCAAGGTATCTTTCATTAAGAGTTTCCGTGTGGACATCTAGGATTCCCTTTACTTCCTCTCTGACATTTTCTGGGCAGCCCTTGCTAAAGAAAATTGAAGATTTGCTTTTGTTAACCCGCTATCCCGACGCCTAACAGTAAGTCTCCAGTAGGTTTGATGCCTCCATCGCACCCTCTACATTAGCCTTGAAAAGCAACAGGCTGTCATCGACAAATAACAAATGGTTTACTTTTGGCGCTGTAGGAGCCAACTGTAGATCAGTCATATGCGATGATGAATCTCTGTTTTTTGAGGAGGCCGGATAGGCCCTCTGCTGCCAACAAGAATAAATAGGGTGATATCGGATCTCCCTGCCGGATCCCTTTGGTGGGTTTGAAATCCTGAAGTTTCTTCCCATTTAAAAGGACTGAATATGTAACCGATGTGACCAAGCTCATCACAATTGCGACCCATCTCTCAGAAAAACCCAGTCTTAACATGATAGCCTTCAGATAGGGCCACTCAACCCTGTCATAGGCCTTCATTCTGTCTAATTTTAGAGCACAATGGCGATGTTTCAACGCTTTATTCCGCTTCAAAATGTAAGCACTCATAAGCAACAGTGATGTTATTCGTGATCAACCTTCATGGAACAAAAGCTGATTGCTCTGGGGAGATGATGACCGGGAGTACTTCTTTCAGTCTATTTGCCAGTACTTTGGATGCAATCTTGTAAAGCACATTGCACAAGCTAATCGGAAGAAACTGGTGATAGAGGCGAAGGTGTCTCGATGTTTCGATGAGATGGTGGATATCGATTATGGTGAAGACGACTTTCACGATCCGACTACGAACGTGCGAAGACGTTGCGCCTTAGCGATCGCTAAACCAACTCCGAGAGGTTATTGATCCCGCGGATGCACGATCAACCTGACCACGAAGGTCTAATTCCTGCAAGCAATCGAAGAACAAGCAAGAACTAAGAATTGCAATCTGGATATTGCGAATATAAGATGAATGATTACGAAAGTTGGGGTTCCAATGAGGTCTTGGCCTGGTCGGATGACACAAACGAAGAGCTCGAAGTTGCGGCTATGGCTAACTTAAATCTAATTAAAACCCAAGTCTAAACGACGCCCTAAGGGCTGTATATATGGGGGAACAGAGGGGAATTTCGTGGCCCCTTGGAGGCGGGGTCCGAAAACAACCCTAACTCGGTTTCCCCACACATACGGACTCTAAAAACAACCTATAATGTGGTATTTCGAAATTACATGGGCCCAGCCCAATATTAAGGTGACGCAGCACCTATAATTGCTCTTGGACGAAAATAATGAAGTGGCATCTCGTGTATTTCGTCCAAGCCTTCATGCATGCCTTATGGTGGCTTCAAAGTGCAAAAATCCCCACTGGAAGCTCCATTGTTCTTTCCCGCGCGCGCACCTTCTTCTCCATGCTTGATCCCGCTCCAATGACCGTCCTTCTTGTCCATGCTAGGTCCTTCATTCATAAGCAAAACAAAAGTATCTAATTTAGGCAGCATCATATGTTCATGAACATTAGAAGGATTCGCAAGAAACGAAAGTACCTAATAATTTAGTTGACGTGCACGTGCTCTAGTAACTGGTCCCGTATGTGTAGTTGGTGAAGATGTGGGTGTAACATTAGTAGAGATGTCCTCATCATCCTCCCCTTCTTGAATTGAAGTCGTCCTCGACGGAAGCTCATTATCTTCTCCCAAATAAGGTTTCAAATCTGCAATGTTAAATGTGGGACTAACCCCAAAATCTGCAGGTAGCTCAAGTTTATATGCATTATCGTTAATTTTCCGTAAAACCTTAAAGGGACCATCAGCTCGTGGCATTAACTTAGACTTGCGCAAATCAGGAAACCTATCTTTACGTAGATGTAACCAAACAATATCTCCTGGTTCAAACACAACATGCTTTCTACCCTTATCACCAGCAAGCTTGTATCTAGCATTCATTTTCTCAATGTTTTCTTTAGTTAACTCATGCATTTTTAATATCAATTCAGCACGTTGCTTACCATCAAAATTAACCTTCTCCGAAGATGGAAGAGGAAGCAAATCAATAGGTGCACGAGGTAGAAAACCATAAACAATCTCAAAAGGGCACATTTTAGTGGTAGAATGAAATGAACGATTATAAGCAAATTCAATATGAGGTAAACATTTTTCCCACATTTTCAAGTTACTCTTTAAAACAACCCTAAGCATAGTAGACAAAGTCCTATTGACTACTTCAGTTTGTCCATCAGTTTGGGGATGACAGGTAGTACTAAAAAGTAGTTTAGTCCCCAACTTAGCCCATAAGCATCTCCAAAAATGGCTAAGAAACTTAGTATCACGATCCGAGACAATAGTATTGGGCACACCATGTAAGCGAATAATCTCACGAAAGAATAAATCAGCAACATTAGCAGCATCATCGCTTTTATGACATGGTATAAAATGTGCCATCTTAGAAAATCTATCCACGACAACAAATATGCTATCCCTCCCCTTCTTTGTTCGAGGCAAGCCTAAAACAAAGTCCATGGATATGTCCTCCCACGGAACACTAGGTACAGGTAAAGGCATGTATAAACCATGAGGATTGAGTCGTGACTTAGCTTTTTGACATGTAGTGCAGCGAGCAACAAAACGCTCAACATCCCGTCTCATCTTTGGCCAAAAGAAGTGTGTAGCAAGTACGTCCTCCGTCTTCTTCACGCCAAAGTGTCCCATTAATCCTCCTCCATGCGCCTCCTGCAACAACAAAAGACGAATAGAGCTAGCTGGAATGCATAGCTTGTTAGAACGGAACACAAACCCATCATTAAGGACAAACTTGTTCCATGTTCTATCCTCTCTACAATTCTGCAATACATCTTTAAATTCTGCATCATTTACATATTGATCTTTGATTGTCTCTAAACCGAATATCTTGAAGTCAAGTTGTGAAAGCATAGTATAACGACGAGACAAAGCATCAGCAATAATATTATCTTTCCCCTTCTTGTGTTTAATGACATAAGGGAAAGTCTCAATAAATTCAACCCTCTTAGCATGTCTGCGATTAAGTTTTGCTTGACTTCTTATGTGTTTCAAAGATTCATGATCAGAATGTATAACAAATTCTTTGGGCCATAAATAATGTTGCCAAGTTTCTAATGTCCGAACAAGAGCATATAATTCCTTATCATAAGTAGAATAGTTCAGACTAGGCCCACTCAATTTTTCAGAAAAGTATGCAACAGGTTTAGCATCTTGTAATAACACACCTCCCAAACCAATCCCACTAGCATCGCATTCAAGCTCAAAAGTCTTATTAAAATCAGGAAGTTGGAGCAAAGGAGCATGTGTTAACTTATCTTTCAATACCGCGAAGGCTTCTTCCTGTGCGGTACCCCAAGTAAAAGGCACATCCTTGCGTGTAAGCTCATTGAGAGGTGCAGCAATGGTGCTGAAATCTCTCACAAAACACCTATAGAATCCAACGAGTCCAAGAAAACTCCTCACTTGTGTGACCGTTTTGGGCTGCGGCCAACTCTCAATCGCCTCGATCTTGGCTTTATCAACTTCAATTCCCTGCGGAGTAACAACATAGCCAAGAAACGATACTCGGTCGATGCAAAAGGTGCACTTCCCAAGGTTACCAAACAAACGTGCATTACGTAGAGCAATAAAAACAGCACGTAAATGATTCAAATGTTCCTCCAAAGATTTGCTATAAATCAGTATATCATCAAAATAGACTACCACAAATCGTCCAATGAAAGCACGTAAAACCTCGTTCATTAATCTCATGAAAGTGCTAGGTGCATTAGTTAACCCAAAAGGCATGACTAACCACTCATATAATCCAAACTTAGTTTTAAAAGCCGTTTTCCATTCATCTCCTAATTTAATGCGAATTTGATGGTATCCACTACGCAAATCAACTTTGGAAAACATGGTAGAGCCACTTAATTCATCAAGCATATCATCTAACCTAGGAATAGGATGACGATAACGAATAGTAATATTATTAATGGCTCGACAATCAACACACATACGCCATGTTCCATCCTTTTTCGGCACTAATATAACAGGAACAACACAAGGACTAAGGGATTCACGTATGTAACCTTTGTCGAGTAGCTCTTGTACTTGACGCTGAATCTTCTTCGTCTCCTCCGGATTGGTACGGTATGGCGCACGGTTGGGCAGCGAAGCACCGGGAATTAAGTCAATCTGATGCTCAATCCCTCGAATAGGTGGTAATCCCGGTGGTACGTCTTGTGGAAAGACGTCAATAAATTCCTGCAAAAGGTCAGTGACAACAGGAGGCAAAGAAGGAGGCAATTCCTCAAATGAAAACAAAGCTTCTTTGCACACAAAAGCATAGCACACATATTGACTAACATCCAAATCTGAAATATCAACCTTAGTAGCAAGCAAAGTTGGACTAGTCAATTTAATTTCATTAGAAACAGCAGAAGAAGATTTGCTATTAGTCTTATGTTGTTGCTCAAATTCTTTAGCTGCTATCTCATTTTCACTCTTATTTTTCTCCTGTTTAGCTTTACTAGCTCTAGCAAGATCATCTGTCACAATTTGTTCAGGAGACATAGGAAGTAAAGCAATATTTTTATCCTGATGAACCAGAGTAAACTGATTGGTCCTACCATGGTGTACAACATTCCTATCAAATTGCCATGGTCTACCAAGTAAAAGAGAGCATGCTTGCATGGGTACCACATCACAATCAACATAATCAGCATATGCAGCAATGCTAAAGTGCACACGAACAGAACGCGTTACCTTAATCTTACCACTATTGTTAAACCACTGAATATAGTACGGATGGGGGTGTGGTCTTGTGGTGAGAGATAGCTTCTCCACCAACTCCATGCTAGCCAAGTTGTTGCAACTCCCTCCGTCAATGATGATGCGAACCGAACGTTCTTTCACCACTCCCTTTGTGTGGAACAAATTATGCCTCTGGTTTTGCTCGGCCTTCGTTACCTGCACACTTAACACACGTTGAGCAACCAAACTAGCATATTTATCTGCATCATCAGGAGCCATATACTCTATATCATGAGCATCATCATGGGCACCCTGTTCCTCATGAGCAATGAGAACTAAAGTCTCCTCATCATAGTCACTCGCTGACTCATACCCACCATCCGCCGTAATAGTCATCACACGCTTGGAGGGACAGTCTTTTGCGAAGTGACCTCCACCTTGGCACCTGCGACACTTAATATCACGATCTCGTGTTTGCCCTGTGGACGCCATGGATGAAGAAGAACTCGCCGCTGGACCACTCTGTGCACCCTTGAATGGTGGCGCTGGCTGTTTTGGTGGCTCCCTGTAAGAATGAGCGGCTGAAGTAGATGGTGGTGCAGCAGGACGTGTGGATGTAGAAGCTCCACGCGATGTCCATGATGTATTTCGTCCTGCAGAAAAGTTAGGTCTCGTAGCGACCTGTCGATCCTGCACTTCACGTTCAGCTTTACAAGCAAGATGAAACAAACGAGTGATAGTAGCAAAGTCCTTGTATTCTAGAATAGTTTGTATCTCCCTGTTTAAACCACCCATAAAACGTGCAAGCATAGCTTCATTATCCTCTACTAGGCCACATCTAATCAATCCAGTTTGTAATTCTTGATAATAATCCTCTACAGAATTTTTTCCTTGTCTCAAACGCTGTAATTTTTGTAACAATTCACGTTGATAATAAGGAGGAACCCAGCGAGTACGCATGGCATCTTTTAAAGCAGCCCAAGTAGTTGGAATATTATTAGCATGCAATCTACAATGTTCAGACCACCAAATAGATGCAAATCCCGTGAATTCACAAACTGCAGCAGTAACACGTCTATTCTCAGGATATTGTAAACATGTAAAGCGTTGTTCAGTTTCTAACTCCTAAGTAAGATAAGCATCAGGAATATATCTACCCTCAAACGGCTTAAGATTCAATTTCAGTTTAGGCACATGTTCATCATCACGTACCTGAGGGGGTGGTTGGTGTCGACCGTGGCGAATGTTGGGACGTGGACGTCCAGCTGGCTGTTCATAGGCCGCTTCCTGTTCCACCTCCTCCTCGTAATCACCCTCGTAGTTGTCGTCCTGGCCAACGTCAGAAGCAGCAGCAGCAGGTACTGCAGCAGCAGGAGGAGCACCAATACCAGCAGCTTGTCCTCTCGGAAACAGAATACGTCGTGCACGTGGTAGTGGCGGTGGCTGTGGCTGTGCTGGAGCGGCAGCAGGCTGTGTAGGTAGGCGTGCGATCAACTCAGTAAACTTGGCGTCGAGCTTGGTGTCGATCATCTTTTCCACGCCATCAATTGCCTCTGTAAATCTGGTCTCGATGTCATTCTCCTGTTCAGACATCATTTGTGCAAATTTATCATGTAGCTCCTTGTTTGTCATGTTCTCCCAATCAGGTGCATCGCGCGCCACTTCATCATGTGATCCTGGCATGGTTAGCAGAAATAGAAAACACACAGGAATATGATCCTACTTCTACTAATGGGATGTGGGGTGGTGGAAAGCACAAATCCGTCAAGCTTTTCTTTCGTTCTTACCAATTCTTACCTAGCAGCAGGTGGTGACGTACAACCAACGGGCAAAACTCTCAGAGATGTGGTAGAGCGATGGCCAGGAGGTGTCAAAACGCACGATGTAGAATATATGTGGAGCTGTAGGAAGGCTGACAAGTATGGTAGCAAAAGCTCAACAGTAATCAAAACAGAGATGCAAAGCAGAATAAACACTCAACGTCGGTACTGTGCTGATCCTAGGCTAGACCGTACTAGAGATGCGAGCCTAAAACACCAACGAAAGCACGGCGCGGCACGTAAACAACTGAGAAGCACACTCTGAATTTTTTTTTCTCTTTTTTTTTTTGCGATGCGGGACTGCGGTGGCTGAAAAAGTGCGAAAAAATCACTATGGTGACGAACGTCTCAAAATGAGTTTCTGGACCTAAGGAACGTATGGGCACGAAATTTTTGGCCTAAAAACTGCTCTGAAAAGCGTGCCAGACTTTTTTTTTTTTTGGAAATCACCCTCTTCTACGTACGACAAAGATTGGTGAAATCCGACTCTAATCAACTCAAACTAATCTGGCTACGGAGAGATCACAAACCGAACGGGTGATGGAACTCAACTCGGATCGGTAGGTCGTGGTGGTGTATATGGACTCTGCTTGGCGGAACGTGGTGGTGTATCTGGACTCGGATTGGCGGAACGTGGTGGTGTAGTACTGTGCGGCGGCGGCGTGACAAACTATGATCAGAACTCGAAACTCTAAGGGAACTAGACGCTAAGATCAGCAACTCGACACAACGATGCAACCGCAAATTCAACAAAGCAAACTACTGTAAGGAAGACTGGACAAAGGCTCGGACTGTTTAGGGACGTGATGATCTAACCCTAATTTTTTTTTGGCTTTTTCGTGGACTGTAGGTATGAAGAACAGAAGTAATCTAGAGTACGAAAACTGGTAAATCTCACCGATCAACCTGGAAATCTGATACCACTTGATAGAGGCGAAGGTGTCCCGATGTTTCGATGAGATGGTGGAGATCGATTATGGTGGAGACGACTTTCACGATCCGACTACGAACGTGCGAAGACGTTGCGCCTTAGCGATCGCTAAACCAACTCCGAGAGGTTATTGATCCCGCGGATGCACGATCAACCTGACCACGAAGGTCTAATTCCTGCAAGCAATCGAAGAACAAGCAAGAACTAAGAATTGCAATCTGGATATTGCGAATATAAGATGAATGATTACGAAAGTTGGGGTTCCAATGAGGTCTTGGCCTGGTCGGATGACACAAACGAAGAGCTCGAAGTTGCGGCTATGGCTAACTTAAATCTAATTAAAACCCAAGTCTAAACGACGCCCTAAGGGCTGTATATATGGGGGAACAGAGGGGAATTTCGTGGCCCCTTGGAGGTGGGGTCCGAAAACAACCCTAACTCGGTTTCCCCACACATACGGACTCTAAAAACAACCTATAATGTGGTATTTCGAAATTACATGGGCCCAGCCCAATATTAAGGTGACGCAGCACCTATAATTGCTCTTGGACGAAAATAATGAAGTGGCATCTCGTGTATTTCGTCCAAGCCTTCATGCATGCCTTATGGTGGCTTCAAAGTGCAAAAATCCCCACTGGAAGCTCCATTGTTCTTTCCCGCGCGCGCACCTTCTTCTCCATGCTTGATCCCGCTCCAATGACCGTCCTTCTTGTCCATGCTAGGTCCTTCATTCATAAGCAAAACAAAAGTATCTAATTTAGGCAGCATCATATGTTCATGAACATTAGAAGGATTCGCAAGAAACGAAAGTACCTGATAATTTAGTTGACGTGCACGTGCTCTAGTAACTGGTCCCGTATGTGTAGTTGGTGAAGATGTGGGTGTAACATTAGTAGAGATGTCCTCATCAACTGGGATAACAGTGTAGGGGATTTCACCTTGGGAATTAGCACAAGGAAAGTGTTATTTATGCACTCCGCGCTCTCCTCCCTGTTGATGATTAGAAGGACCGACTTGGTCACTTCCTCACCGCAAACATCCCAGTGTTTCTGGAAGAAATGTGCCCAAAAGCACATAGATGCACATGGAGAAACCCAATTGGAGAAAAGGCTTGTATTAAAGAAGAATGTACCCAAAAGCACATAGATGCACATGGAGAAACCCAATTGATTTCTCTCACCAAAACAACACAAACTGTTTTAGAGCTACATACCAACATGTTCAGTTTGAGAAAGGGACCTTCAATTGACTATATATTTCGTTGTATTACATTACGATACCAGCCTTCTTTTGTATGTATGTCGTCAATGGTGCTCAAAGAAAATAGGGGAGCCCTTTCTATCGCATGTCACCCTTCTTCTATATTACACTAGGGCAGTGCGACATAAATATTTTAGTATCCTAGCTCGTGATTTACCTGTCAATATTAATGCATTCTCTAAATAAATGTTTATTAAATTCGGTCTGTGATTTATCTTATAGTTTGATTAAAATTTTGGTAAGTAATTAAAGAGGAATTGATTTAGAAGATAAATAAAGTAAGGTGATTGGAAGGTTGGATGGGGATGGTGGGAAGAAAACCGGGTGAAAGATGAAACCTTAGATTATTTTGAAGTAGTAGAGATAAAGATAGCTTGTGATTTACCTGCCCATGTTGTGCTTTTGTGTAAACAAATATTTATTAAATTCTACCTCTTATTTACCTTATAGATTGTTGCCCCGAGGCTGGAACCGGCAACGCCGTCGTTTGCTTGAACCGGCGGCGCCCTTTGTTGGAGTTGCCGAACGGCCATCTTGCGACTGCGACGGCTACGCTGAGGGATGATGTGACTAGCTAGTACTGCTAGTGCTAGCTCACTAGTCCAGGTCGTTTAGCTAACGTTACTGGATTACTACCTGGTGGTTTTCATTTTGTTCTTGTAGCACAACTACTAATTAGTCCTGCTTCTTCTCATTCTAGCACTGTCGTCGTGTGGTACCTGATATCGTGTTTACCTCACTCAAATCCACATAAAATCAATCGATCTCCCTACTACAAATCACTCCTTTGAACACAAGAGGCCAGCTAACAACGGGGTTACAGACATACAGTCCCGGTTTGTTTTGCAAGCTTGAAGCCAGTGCCACTTTTTCATAGGACGTGAAATATCAAAATTCAGAAACAAGAAGCAAAGACTCGGATGAAAAGTGAACGGCATTGCCTATTTAGTTAAGACTCTTTTTTTTTTACCAAAAGGCACAAACAAAATGACGCACTCCTAAACTCTTCTGGAGCACTTACAATTCCTGACAAAATCATGAACTTTATGATCCAATCCAAGCACAGCTTGCTGATGTTCTGCTAAAGCATTAGCAGTAACAAAACCTGATTTCACGCATTGTACCATCAGCACAACTTCACATATTATATTGTTAGCCTACAAGTGTTTCGTTTACTAAATCGCTGTCAATAAAACGCCTACTTCCTACAGCTGCTAATCAGTACTCCCTCCGATCCATAATATAAGTGTCGCTCATTTTGTACCGACGAGCGACACTTATTATGGATCGGCGGGAGTACAAGTTAACCAGCATGATAATCATTGATCATGTCTTTTACTAAACGATCATAGTACATTCGCTCAAGCACTACAAGAACTTGACCGAGTACATGGAGGTAGCAGTTGTCCAAGACCATTAGTAGGTACAAACCAGTACATATAACACAAACTTCAGTTCAGCTTTGGATAACTAATCACAGAGAAATAAACCAAGTTCATTCCATGACGAACCACCGACGCTCCAAACTTAAAAGCATGAAGAACCGATGCCTGTCGAAGATTCACTTATAAAGGCACCAATAACCTCATATTGATTTCAACCGTGCAATGATGGTAACTCTGCATACAATGGCACATAAGGCATATATGGAGGCTTACCACCTACAAGACCGGAGATCAGTGTGACTTGCCGGCTATCCATATTGTAGCACGTGAATGTGGTATCCTGACCAACCCTGAAGAATATCATGTTGCATTCCGGATGAATCGCAATCCAATCAAAATCCCTATGGTGGCGAAAATGGAAATCTGTTTCTCCAAATATGCATGAACTGTCAACGCTATGCTTGAGTATCCATTCTCTGCTTTGATAGTTCTCGAGAACATAAACTAGTAGTCGAATGGTAGCACTGTCTTCATCTCTCTGAAAATTGGCATAATGCAAGCGTCCCTGTGACCGTTGAATAAAACCATCAAACAGACCACCATCAGGTACACCAAAGTTCATCCATGTTTCCCCTTTTGTGTCCACCGCAGCTAGACAAGTGGATAAGTCACAGTTTGCCGATATGTAATCTGCTTTAAAATGCAGATAGCCGTTGAGAAAGACAGATCGAGAATGCTGATCAATGATCATCATTGTTGCATCCCATTTCTCCATCTTATAAACCCATCCTCCGGTTTCAGACGAATACACTGCCACTCCCCCAATGTGAGAATCCCAGTAAAGATGATCTACATTTATCAGCTCGAACACATAGAAATGCGACGATACGTCCGGATCGAAGCCCAAACGTGTGGTGGCCACCTCGCTCTTGGCCTTGCCGGAGTCCGGCAACATGATCCACTTCTCCGTGGCAGGATTACACACGACATAATGGAACTCATCATCCGTGGTAGAGGTGTCGTACCAGCGGCAGAGGAGGAGGCCGTTGCAGCAGTCCAACAGGTCGACGCGCCGGTGGCTGGGCAGGAAGGTGCAAGTGGTGTCGATCGGAGGGGAGCATCTTCCCGGGAAATCGGTGAAGCGGAAAGGGGATTTCACAAGCCACTCGCCGGTGATGGTGTTGCCGTAGAAGAAGCCAGCCGGGGTTTGGCGGAACTTCTTGCGGTGGTCGGGGTGGTCGATGAGGGCCAGCCAGTGGTTGGAGACGCACTTGGAGCGGCAGAGCGACTTGGCCGGGACGCGGGAGAGGATCTCCAAGAGGAGGTCGTCGGTGAGTCGGTCGATCGCCGTCCCACCACCGGGAGAAGAGGAAGACCTGCGGAAACACAAATGGAGGTCACGGCATAGATCGGTGAAAGGGGAGGAAAGGTCTGATCCTGATGATTCGCGTACCGGGCACGAGGTGAGTGGCGGCCTTCCTTCCGCGGACGAGATCTATCAACCGGAACGGACATGGCGGCGGTAGAAAGCGGCGGCGGCGACGCCGTCGTCCGTCGAGCTGGAGGAAGTGGAGTGAAACCTAAATCGACGGGAGGGGGGGGGGGGGGGGGGGGCACTGTGGCCTTTTCTTTCTACGTTAACGGATTGGGCCGTCAAGCGTCAGTGTGAATGGGCTGAACGTAGCAACAAATATGGTATATTTTTATTTCGCCCCTAATGTATTGGAAGAATAGGGTACCCCCCCCCCTCCCCAAAAAAGGAAGAATAGGGGGCCACATAGAAAAAAGGAAGAAGACATTTGCATTTGTTTTTCCTAACATAAATGACAAAGGAGACATCTTAGAAAATTATGCACTAAGATTTTGTTTAACCGATTAATGGTAACTTGCTTCCATTTGCGCCATGAAGGAACGAACACATTTTTTTGATGATGATGGCAAGAGATGTAGTGAGGACTTCCTCCTACAAGAGAGATCTATCCACAAGGACAACCACCATGGCGATAGAAATGGATGGCAGTCGTAACGCAACATCATCGATCGGGCAAGATGAGAGGAACAAGATGCCTATTTTTCTATGTGTTATGGGTTGGGCATGAAAAACGATTTACCAGGAAACCGGATCGGTTGGGAAATAAATTCGAACGGTATTTGTACCGTATATACGAAGGAAAAAACGGCAGAAAAAAAGTACTAGGAAGGAGAATGCCCAGAACGTGGTCCTTCATTGAGGCTGACGGACCATTCGGCTCACATTCCCCTTTCTTTCTCTTCCTCATCACTCAATCAATCTTGAATCTAGGGTTTTACATTTTTGCGACGATGGCGAACGACGGCCTCAGCGCCGCCGGCGACCGCTGGGTCCGCACCTCTTTGGAGCGCATCCGACGCTTCATATCTCTCAGGCGGCCTCGCCCAGGGAGGGTCCTCCGCTTGACCCCGATGCCGCCGGAGGTCAGGGCGAACGTGAACAAATCGCTGGCGATCTGGCCACTGTCGCAGAGCGCCCGCGACGGGCACGTGGTCATGCTCGCGGAGAAGATGGTTGCGCCCAATGGCATCTGGGCACAGTGCCGCGGCGTCGTCCCGGAGCCCGAGGCCAGCCGCGTCGCCGCCGCCGCGGAGGCCGAGGCCTTCGCCGCCGCCTCCGCGTACGCCGCCGGCAAGTCCCTGGTTACCGACGAGGAGCGGGCCAACACCTTCGCGGAGAAGACTGAACTTGTGTTTGTTTCTGAATCTGAATCTGTACTCTCATATATGCATGCATTGTCAAGCAAGTTAGTCACTTGGCATCAGGTATATATATATAAGTTGGGCATGTGTCTTCTTCTTCGCTGATTACACTTCATCGTTTAATATAGAGTGAAGTGCATCATAGGTCCTTGAACTATTTCAGAGGTGTCATGTAGGTACTCGAACTATGAAACTCACCATCCAGGTCCTCAAAGTGGAATATGTGTCATCCAAGTCCACAAACTATTTTAGAAGAGTCATATAGGTCCTCGAACTATTTCAAAGTGTCACGTATACACACACTTATTGCATTTAGAAGGACCTTCGAGGATCTGGATGACACTTTTTTATAGTTCGAGGACCTACGTGACACCTCTGAAATATTTCGAGGACCTATGACGCACTTCACTCTTTAATATATATAGATTCAAGAATAGAGTGTTTGTATATACGCATGATCATGTATCGTTTAATATAAGTCCGAAACCCTACAACACAAAGAGGACTTTCAAGTGATCAAAAGCAAATATCGTGTTAGAAAAAATGCTATCATGTTTTCATCCAAGCACTGATGCACAGTTTCATGGTGTTCTCAGCTAGCACCATTAACTATTTATTTTTAAAAAGGCACAATCAATTATAGTAGCATCAAAGGAAGTGATAATGCAATCATCCGTAGTGATCCTTCCTCCCGCCAGCGAGAGCTACCAACCGGAACGGACATGGCGGTGGCAGAAAGCGGCGGCAGCGACGCCGTAATCCGTCGAGCTGAATGAAGTGGATTAAAACCTAAATCCACGGGACCGTCAAGCAGTGAATGGGATGAATCCATGCAACAATGCTATTTTTTATTTCATCACGATGAATCTATAATCTATAATTTATAATAGCTAAATAGTTCATTCTCACTAACCTATTTATCTTAACACAGTAGTAAGCCCTCTCGCGACCTAGCGCACTAGCGGCTCGACCCAGCGCCGCCGCCACAGAGCACATCTGCGCCCCTCCCTCCCCCCGCTGCCGCTCCTCCCGTGTCGCTCCTGCTCGGGCGGCACCGAAGGCCCTCGAACTCTAGCCAACTCTCCCTCTCTCATGCGTCTTCCCTCACCGTTGCCGGCGCCTGCCTCGCCAAAGGCAGAGGGCCGAGGAGGCACGCAGCGACAGTCATCAGGGCGGAGATGTACGACAGTAAGCGCGTGCGGCTGGTGGATCATGGAGGGGATGGCGTGGTGGTGGCGGTGCTAGGTATGGTCAGGCGTGGCGAGGTCCACGGCGACACCATCTGACGTGCGGCGGATACTGTCCCGTCCTAGTCCCTATCTAGGCTAGCGGGTGGCGGCGGCGGCCTCTGCAATCGGTCAGATTGGCTGCTGTTCTCGGGCAGCGGCGGCGTGGGCGATCTGCGCCGGTTCGAGCGGGGCAGCAGTGATTTGGTTCACCTTCTCCTCTGCTGCAGCCGACTGGTGGCGTGGGGGCTACTGGATCGAATTGAATAAAGGTGGATGGCCCTGCTGTCTTCGAGTGTCAAATCGTCGATCTGCGTCACGCCGACCTCTTCGATGTGGTTACCGACGTGTTTCGGCTTCCCCTTGAATATTTCCGCTGTTTGGTGCATGGCACCACTGGATACTTGATCGGAATAGATCCGGTCGTGCGCGCCCTTATCTTCGGCCGAAGAGGCTTCATGATGACGAGGTGCGAAGCTTCGTCGTCTTGTCGATGTCATGGGACATGTCTAAAATAGATTTCCATGCCATTGAAAGCGATGAAGAAAGTCATGGTGGCTATGATCCGAGACTTGGGATGGTGGTGAGGAGTTTTGGTTGCGATGAAGACGATGTGGCACATGTTTTCCCTGTGTGTCGCGTGTTCGACGACTTGCAACGGTAGCCTTCAATGATGTTTACCACACCCCTAGTGTCCCATCCATTGCACCATTTGTCCTTTTCGATACTTCCCATTGACCGATGCGGACATCATGACTCATGTCGAATTAATTCGGTGATGCGCTTAACGTCCTGGGCCCTGTTTGGATACTCTAACTCGGTTAGAGGTTAGAGTTAGATTCTAACTCTAGACTAACCCTAAACTAACTCTAACCAAAGAGGTGTTTGGATGGTGGGGTTAGATTGCCAATAAATGTAGCTTTTTCAATCATTTGACTACTTTATTCAGTATTTGATTGGTGGAGATAGAGGGAAACTTAACTTTTTTTTGGGGCCCACCTAACTCTAACCCAAATAAGCACCTCTTGGGTGGGTTAGATTTTTTGGGTGGGTTAGATGCATCTAACCAACTTTAACCCTCCTGTTTGAATGTTTTGGGGTTAGTTTGATACAATCTAACCAACTCTAACTCTAACCCATGGAACCAAACAGGGCCCTTGACTTGTAGCTCATATCCTCATCATGTGCTCCCTTCTTCGTGAGCATTGCTTCTCAATCAGGAGTGAAACACGTTCCTTTTGTTTGCGGCCATGGCGTCGATGGTACGTGGGATGTCGACGCGGAGGTGGCGTACGCGCATATAAGCCTCTCGGCTTTGCCTCTTAGAAGAGTAGCTGACGAGGTATTTGTTGGCGGAGGTGACGGGGGCACGTGTAGGGCATGTTTGTGGCCTCCACAGCGTGTTATGGACCTGTATTTATATCGTGTTATGAAAGAAAAATGATTTAACAGGAAACCAGATCGGTTGGGAAATAAATTCGAACGGTATTTGTACCGTATATACGAAGGAAAAAACGGCAGAAAAAATGTACTAGGAGGGAGAATGCCCAGAACGTGGTTCTTCATTGAGGCTGACGGACCATTCGGCTCACATTCCCCTTTCTTTCTCTTCCTCATCACTCAATCAATCTTGAATCTAGGGTTTTACACTTTTTGCGACGATGGCGAACGACGGCCTCAGCGCCGCCGGGGACCGCTGGGTCCGCACCTCTTTGGAGCGCATCCAACGCTTCAGATCTCTTAGGCGGCCTCGCCCAGGGAGGGTCCTCCGCTTGACCCCGATGCCGCCGGAGGTCAGGGCGAACGTGAACAAATCGCTAGCGATCTGGCCACTGTCGCAGAGCGACCGCGACGGGCACGTGGTCATGCTCGCGGAGAAGATGGCTGCGCCCAATGGCGTCTGGGCACAGTGCCGCGGCGTCATCCCGGAACCCGAGGCCGAGGCCTACGCCGCGGCCGCCGCGGAGGCCGAGGCCTTCGCCGCCGCCTCCGCGTACGCTGCCGGCAAGTCCCTGGTTACCGACGAGGAGCGGGCCAACGCCTTCGCGGAGAAGACTGAACTTGTGTTTGTTTCTGAATCTGTACTCTCATATATGCATGCATTGTCAAGCAAGTTAGTCACTTGGCATCAGGTATATATATATAAGTTGGGCATGTGTCTTCTTCTTTATTGATTACACTTCATCGTTTAATATATATAGATTCAAGAATAGAGTGTTTCTATATACGCATGATCATGTAGTCTAGTTTCGTTGAAGACGACAAATGATTCATAGCCGATTTTGCATGTGTATACATGTATATTAGGTTGTAAAATTCAACTCATCATGGCCGATTTTGCATTGGGTTTGTGATTGACTACAATTGTCTTTATACTTGTTTTTGGATGTGGGCGTTGACAAGAGGATGGCATGTGTGCATGGCCCGTGTGTGAAAATTAGATAATGGTCACGACGTTGTGGATTTGGTAAGTTAGCCGCTGAATGAGACGAGTAGCGCAGCTGCTATCTAGTTCAGCCAAAATAAATAAATTCAGGAGAATCTTAGAATTAAAACACGGTCATAAGAGAATTGGTTGTTTTTCTTTTGTGATAAGACAACTAGCAGTCTCTGTTCTTCTTCTTTCTGTAGTCCCATTAAGCCCGTTTGGCAGCACTGGAAATATATACCCTTGCAAACACATTATAAGAGTCATACACTAAATACCCCTGAATAGAAAAAACAAATCCACGATGGAAATCACTGTTTGGATGGCAAGTATTTCCCTTGCTGTGACCTTTTTTGAGTCCCTGATAGCACGGTATCTATTGGATTTAAAAATGGACCAGCCGGCATGACCTTATTTTGGCGTGTGACTGCAAAACCGATAATTTTTACCGCGCAAAATTGGGGTGTCCAAACGATGATTTGTGATCACCTATTTTTTTGCGAGTGTTTCTGAAATGAAAATAAAATGGCAGACAACGATCAAGAGCTCCACTTGAAGAGGTGCGGTTGGGATAGGCTTTTGCACTCGGCGACAACGATTGTTGGTGGGAGCCGGAGATACAAATCATGGCAGTAAAAGAATAGAGGTGCAGATGAGGGTTACTAGTTATCCTCCAAATTGGGGAGAAATATGGGTGAATATGGGGGTGCCCAAATGGGCAGATACACTGATGCATTGTTGGAGTCAATATTTTGGGCAACACCTAGTAGTAACTTAATGAGGGGCACAATTGGAGTTAGTGAAATTGTCATTGTACTAGTCATGTTCATGGAATTATATAGTTTTATTATATCTTTATTTTAGAAGTTCTTGATTGATATGGATAAATACCCCTCTAGGGTTTGATACTACTAGGGTGACCCGTGGTGAGGCCACCATACATATAACGAACATAGTTCCCCTCCGATAAAGCCAGCATGCATATTTCTTCTTTAGAGTCCTTATGACTCCGAACATAGGACGCAACCCAGAATAAACATAGCCCATATTAGCATAGAAGAACTGCAGGATTTCAGAGACGACAAGAAGGTGACAACGGGCCAAAAATTTAGTTGGCGGTGAGTTGACCTGGACCTGCAGATAAGACACAACTAACTTTGGTCCAACGAGTCCAGAGATGTTGTGAATCTCTCCGGTATTGCTGTTTACAAAGGTTAAACGCAAGAGGTAATAAAAGCGCAACGGAAAAAAAAGGAAAACCATAAATTGCAGCAGTGTAAATATATGATGGTGATACGGACCCGGGTGTCATATGCCGCTCACTAGTGATGCCTCTCTTCTAAAAAAACGATAAAAAATTATGTTGGATGAAAAAAATTACAACTGAGCAATTGACAGAATTATAGACGTATCACAATGCTAATTATTATAGCAGCGAGTGTAAGGTTCAATCATATGGGCGTTGCAACAAGACAAGTAGACCGTTTATTCATCAACATCCACTTACTAATCATCCACCTTAATATATCTATCCAGAATATCTCGCTAGTATTAAGTTGCGAGTGACAATTATATGTTAGAAACTTAAATCAACGGACAATTGCATTAACACTTTATGTGTAATGTATGCAATCCTTGTGACACACAGTCACAAGCACCGTTGTTTTACCTCTAATGGGAACATCACATTCCCTAGTCTCACGTTTCTGTTACTCAAGCCGGACAACAGGAGACATGAACCCATTATCTAGCAGAACGCTCCCTCTTGAAGTTACAATATACTACTTGGCCAAAGCAATAAACTACAATGAAGAACATGCAAGAACACTCAAGAACACAATATAAAAAAGATCAAAATATATTACTTCCACAATCTCATAATCCATCGGATCTCATCAAACACAACATAACAACATGAAAACTATAACATATATGCCTTGATCGTGATGTGCAACTCAAAAGAACTAACTAGTGAAGCTCAAGATTGGAGAGAATACATTAACTGGCTTGATGCATGAACCCTAGGTCCAAGGAGGAACTACTCACAAAGCATCTCGGAGGCAAGCATGGTGATGGAGGAGCCTCCGGAGATCACTCCCCCCTCCGACAGGGTGCCGGGAAGAGAACTTGTGTTGATCCCGATCTCGGGGTCGTGATGTCGGCGGAAAAATGGCGTAAACATGGAAAGTGAATCCTCTATGGGGATTTTCTTGACGAAAGGAATAAATAGGCGCAAAGTAGGGTACCAGAGGTGGGCCTACCTGGCCAGGCCGCTAGGTGGCGCGCCAGGTGACCGCCTAGCCAGGGGGTGGCTCCCCTCTACCCCCCTCTTTCGGGCTTCTAGAATCTTCCAATGAATATATTTTTTGGTTTTTTCTAGCAATATAGATTTTTCACCATATTCTGCAATGCACGTACAAAAACAGACAGAAACTGGCACTAGGGCACTAGATTAATAGGTTAATCTCAAATATATTATAAAATGATATGCACGAACCAATTACTCCCCACATGTGAATAGCACCAGGGCATTAAATGAACATGTGAGCAATAGATTCATTGGCAGGGTAGAATCTACAGGAACAGTCCCCAAACAATTTCCTTTTTGTTTTACATATTTTCTTTAGAAGCATTAGCACTGTGTCAGATTAACGGAGCCAATTTTTTAGTTTCAAGGGAATTTTTGCTTTCCAGAGTTGAGAGAAAGATCTGTCAACCACATAAGAGGAGAGTTTGTTGTACATACATTTGACACTGAATCTCCCAGATTTAGTAAACTTCCATTTGGGTTTATTAACCCCATCCCCAAAGGAAACAGTTGCCACCGGGCTTTTCATCTGATTTACTTCGACGTCGTCCCCATCTACACCTCGTTCCCTTCATGGTGGTGCTTAGTATCTTGTCGCATCGGATTGGTTCGAGCTTGTAGCTAAATACAGCGCGTGTTCCTAGAAAGTGTGGTACGTATCTTGTTCCTAGAAACATGTCTGTTGTTCTCAGTCGAATGTGAGTACATTATTGCATAGCAGGCATCACAAAATCAACTAATATCACAAAGTGGGTATGAACGTACATATCGGATGAAGATTAGTCACCCCCACACAGTCATCGAGCTGACAAATTCTGAAGAAAACAACCTCTGAAAACTTTATTCAGCATTACAACGCAGCACCGCCATACACGACTCAATTAATTATGAGAAAAAAAACACCAAACATGCATAGATAGGGGGACACCCTAGAACTTGCCATCCAACTATTGCTAGAACCTCGAAGACGGGAGAAAATCAAACACGCTGGCTCATGAAGATGAATAGTGATGATTTAGTTGGTGTAAACACCAATGCCATTGAAATAAAGAGCGATAGTAGCTGAATTGGCAAAGAAGCCCACGATGGTCTTATTTGCCGGCACGGTAAAGCTGAATGAAGGGCCGACGGTCTCTGATCCAAAAGGACCATAAGTTGTGACGTTGGTGATGATCTTGAAACTTGCCACATATGTTGATCCTGAAACTGAATAAGAAATGCCAGTTATCCCCGTCACAACCTCCGATGGGCCAAAATTGATCTGTAAATACCAGAAAAACAAAGATGTCATTAAATGGCCCAACGGTTCACGAAACAAATGCTGCTGATGGAAAAGGTTGAAATCAACTCACGGTTATTTCACGGGCCACATTAGAATAACCCCAACGACCAGAACTACGTAGCTTCCCATCCTCATTAAAATAGGAAAATATAATTCCCTCAACTATGCGGTTATGGAGGATTGTCAAACTGTCCAGACGTTGGGATTTTTCTGACATTTCCCATTTATAAGCTCCATTTCCACCCCATGGTCCCGACTTTGTAGGTGTAGGGACCTGAATGTGAGAGACCAGAACTTAACATTTCTTGTCTTGCAAAGTAAGCATGAGATAATTAAGTGAAAACAACAAAAAGGACTAATGGTTATCCAGTATGAGTGTTTTTATATCTCTTATGGCATGTAAATTTATAATAAATAAATCTCACTTTGCTCAGTCGAACCAACTAAGCAGTGAATATTTGGGATACATGTGATGCGTGGCACAAGTCCACGAGATATAATATCGCATCTTCCAAAACCTATCAGAAATCAAAAAGTGGTACGCCCGTGTGTTGAAAACAAACAATATACGTGTAGGGTTGATTGATCAGATCCATTCAGCACGTGGTATCTTTTCGATATTAATATATTTTTCTTTTTCAAGCAATATATGATAGTAATAAGATACACACCGGTGGTAAATTCATGCGGCAATATCCATCAATAGTAATCTCGTGTATTTTTTCATGGGCCACATCTTTATAAATGTTTCTCCGGATGACGCCTGATGCCATTTCAAAGTCACCGGTCCCACCAACAATGGCCCAATCGTTCGGTTGCTTGAAAGATGCTCCCATTATCTGGAGAGTGGATCCTTTGAACCTGCATGATTGCACATAGAACAATAAAAGGATAAACGCTATCAACCTATCCTTCGTTCCAAAATAACTGTTTTAGTCTTAATATAACTTTGTACCAAAGCTAGTATAAAATTAAGACAGTTATTTTTTAACGGAGGGAGTAGTAGGTAAAGAGGAGATGTTGTTTTGGCACCTTACAGCATGCTCCGCTCCCAGATGATCAGTAAATTTACAAAAAGTATATTTAATAATATAAAAAACTGATTTCTTAGTACATGTTTGTGCCTTCTACATTTCTGGGAAGTTTCATGAAAAATAGACTTATGTCTTGTCCTATGCAAAAAGGAGAAAAATGTTTTTGTACAGTTCGCCAAACATGTTCTAATTAAGAGAGCGACACCCTAGCAAAAACCATAAAAATCAAGGATAAATCTTCAATGAGAAAAATGGAAACACTACAAAAATAAAGGCACACATACCTTTGATCCTCGAACACTATGGTAAACCAATTTTGCCAGTTGGCAGCCATTGTATGCATGCCTTGTCCGCGGGCAACCAGCGTTGCCTGTGAGCCTAGGTCATCATATATTGCCCAATCATTTACAGTAGTCTGACCTAACCCGGTAGCAGGATTTGCCACTATGACATCTGATTGATTTGTGTCTGGCCCTGAATAGATCTGGCGCAAATACAACTTGCCGAACTTAAACTGAGAGTTGTGTACACCTACACCAAAGCTACGTGTGACCTCAAAATTGGCAGGGCTAGCCATGGGTGCTGTGGGAGTAGCCATGGACAGTGTGGGAGACGAACTTAGGATAAGTACTTGCAGCTAAGGTGACTAAACTTGTACTGGTGTGAAGAAAATGGAAACTGATAAGTGGTATTTATAGCTCCAGCTCCAGGGCAGCCCAAGAGAGGAACTCTACACCACCATGTGTGCTCCCCTTGTGCATAGAATATGGCATATCCCGTCGCGTGTGTATCATGAGCTGTAACATACAGTAAGAGATTAACACGTCCACTTGAGAGCACATGACACTAGTATAAAAGAAAACAACTGACAAATAATGTAATAGTGTACTGGTACATTAAGTGCTGCAGGTGCTCATTATCGTGGTCAGCCACTGCAGGGTGAGAAGTCAAATATGCTTGTACATGCTAATTATATAATTATATGGTAATATGGTACATCTGTTTATCTTCGTGTCAAGATGATTAGCTGCAGAGTCATGAGTCAGGCACATTAACTTTTGGTTAGACAACAAGACACCAGTAAGGCCATTTCAAGTTTAGCTCTACCTGTGCCCTACGTAGCACAGGCTTTGTTGAATTATGTTTTCCTTATCTTTAGAATTCAATCCGGCTCTCGCTGCAAGCTCAGAAAAATTTCAATAGTAAGTTGGCGTATGATGGAGTTCTAACCATTAGCTAAGCATTGTCGACGAGAGTCGAGACCCATGTAGTAAATCCACACTTCATTATGGCTCGTGTATCACCAGAAGATTAATAAAAAGATATTAGGTCTGTCTGACATGTCAAGTCACATGGTGATCTGGTGTATGTCATATATTTTTGTACAAAAGATGCCTTGTGTTTGCTCTCGATCCCATTTTATCATATTATTGAGGCAATAAGATTTCATACGATTATCTTTTTTTTCGTGGTCCAAGTGTTTCGGTCTGGCCACCCGTTGCAAATAGCAGAGTGCCATCTTGGAGTGATCCATGTCCTTATTTGATAATTTAACTTATTTGCATTTTCGAATGTAACATTATCGGTGAAAACTTTTGTGGTGAAAGGTTTAAGTTCTTGTGTTTGGATGATTAGTTGTTCTCATTTTTATAACTCATAGACTTGATAAAGAGAGTGATGATTCGCTAAGAATTTGGTATTAGCAGCTTGCTTGTGTAACATGATGTGCCACTACCGATGTTGTTGTACTAACACATGATTTTTCAGCATTGATGTTGTACATCACTTTGAGATAACACCATAAGCGTCAACTCGGTATAATTACCTCGAGAGAGGGCCAGTTAATTTTAGACAGTGTGGTGGAGGTTGATCAGGATGAAGCTCTGACCATTAGCTAAGCATAGTCCCTGAGCAACCATGGAGTACATCCTTACAAATATTATGGCTCGCGCATCACGAGCAGATTAAAAACAAGATATTAGGTTGGTCTCAAAATCTCATGGCACATGGTGGCCTGGTGGGGGTTAGTGCTATAGCCTGCGTTACATAGAAGTAAAGGATTTACTATTTGGTTGTTTGCAAAAGGCATCACGCAACAAGGAGTTTAGTGGCATGCAATAATAGTAATAAGCATCGAGATATAGTCACGATATTCAAGGAGCTTGTAGCAAAAAAAAAAAAGATGGTTCCAAACTATGTGTTTTTTCAAAGCTTCTTAGACATCCAAAATTTGTCTTTTTTATCATGATCTCTTCGGATATTCAAACACCATAAGATTTTGCAAGCACCTTCTGCACATGAGCATCTTAAATGCCTAAACTTTTTATTTTTTTATTTTTAACTATTTATTTTGAATTTATTGTTCACACCTAGATGTAGATGCACCTGGGCACCGAATCGAGGCTCTCGTCTTTTATGGAAAATTTAAAGATAAGCTCAGGCTCATATGCTCTTTGTGAATAGTAAATACAAAAAAAAATAGTGAACACAATTTAAATTATTAAAAAAATAGATATTCATGTGTGTAAAATTTCATGTTGTTTAGATATTCAAGGAGTTCATAGCAAAAAAGATAAATTCCGTTTCAAACATTGTGTTTTTTCAAAGCTTCTTAGACAACTAAAATTTGTCTTTTTTTCCACGACTTCTTCGGATGTCCAAACACCATAAGACTTTGCAAGCACCTTCTGCACATGAGCATCTTAAATGCCTAAACTTTTTCTATTTTTTTAAGTTATTGTTCACGCCTAGGTATAGATGCATCCGGACACCGAATCAACGCTCTCGTCTTTTATGAGCTTTTCTTCACCAAAAATACTTGCCCATGGTTTGCAAGAGTTCTGGTACATCATTTTAGCTGGCAAAAAAGAGACACAATTTGTTAGTTTGGCTAATTCCACATTTAAGTTAATTATGGGTTAGTAACACGAATCAATTATATAAAGCAAAGACAACTCATTGCCAGAACCTACCAACTGGTGTATGGACTGAGATCCAGTACCTCACTGAAGGCTAGGCTTGCGGTACCTCCCCAACATTCAACATCCACCCCCATCCAACGGATAGCAGTAGTTCACGAGCCAGAACTCAGTAAAAAGCGCGGCCAAATCGGGCAGAGCTCTGCTGCAGACACTCCTTCGGGCAACCGCAGCGGAAAAAACATAGTCGGCAAGCTCCTCGCCGCCAGTCGTACATGCTCCTCCGCGTGGCCTTGACACCGCTCTCCGCTATGCTCCGACGACTCCCTCCTGTGTGAAAATAGGAAAGCGCCCTACCCTCTCAGGAGAGGGCCGCTGGGTATTTATTGATAGGATGGGGCTTATCCCATGTGCGCAAATAAAGTTTGTTCAGATTACGTCTTGGAGGAGAAGAAAGAGATCACAGGAGATTAGGTTACATGATAACTAACTACCTGCTAACAAACTCTAACAACTCTATCTCTATCTCTATACGCGAAACTGGAATATCTTCAACACACCCCTTAATCACAACCGGATCAGGTTTAGATTACGTCTGAACTCCTCAAAGCCACGTGTGGGTAAAGCCTTCGTGAAGCCATCTGTAATTTGATCCTGTGAGTGAATAAACCGAATGTCCAATTGTTTGTTGGCAACTCGTTCTCTCACAAAATGGAAGTCTATCTCAATATGTTTTGTCCTAGCATGAAAAACTGGGTTAGCAGAGAGATATGTGGCACCAAGATTATCACACCAAAGGCACGGAGCTTGCTCTTGCACAATCTTGAGTTCTTGAAGCATAGACTGCAGTCAGATAATCTCTGCAGTAGCATTAGCTAAAGCCTTATACTCCGCCTCTGTACTAGACCTGGAAACTGTTGCCTGTTTCTTAGCACACCATGATATTAGATTAGGGCCAAAGAAGATTGCAAAACCACCTGTGGACCTTCTGTCATCTAAACTTACAGCCCAGTCAGCATCAGTGAAAGCACTAACAAGTGTAGAACGTGATTTAGTAAAAGACAATCCAACATTTACTGTACTCTTCACATACCTCACGATGCGCTTTGCTGCAGCCCAATGCAAGGTGGTTGGTGCATGCAGAAACTGACACACTTTGTTTACGGCAAAAGAGATATCTGGTCTAGTAAGAGTTAAATACTGGAGAGCACCAATCATGCTTCTGTACTTAGTGCTGTCCTCTTGATTCAGGAGATCACCTTCACGAAGAGACAGTTTCTCCGAAATTGACAATGGAGTTGGTGAAGGTTTGTAGTCTTGCATGCTAGCTCGTTTTAAAATATCAGTTGCATATTTTTCTTGGGACAGAGTTATACCATCTTTACATTCCTTGACTTCAATCCCTAGGAAGAAATGCAGGTCTCCCAAATCCTTCAAAGCAAACTCTGAGCTTAAGTCTTTTAGGAGTGCTGTCACTGCTTCACTGGATGAACTTGTGACAATAATATCATCAACATATATGAGCATGAACATAGTTATACTGAACTTGTTATAAATGAACAAGGAAGTATCAGACTTGGATGGAGTAAAACCAAAACTTTGCAGCTTTTCACTTAACTGTGAGTACCAAGCTCTAGGGGCCTGTTTTAGACCATAGAGAGCTTTATCAAGTTTGCACACATGATATGGTGCATTCTTGTTTTAAAACCCAGGTGGTTGTTTCATGTAAACCTCCTCTTCCAGAACACCATGCAAAAACGCATTCTCTACGTCCAACTGCCTTAGGCTCCATCCCCTGGATATAACAATAGACAAGACTAATCTGATAGTAGCAGCTTTGACAACTGGACTAAATGTGTCCTCATAGTCAATTACATATCTTTGTTTGAAGCCTTTTGCAACCAACCTAGCTTTATACCGATCAATAGTTCCATCTGACTTCTTTTTAATTTTATACACCCACTTGCAATCTATTAATTTTTTACCTTGACCAGCTGGTACCAAATGCCACGTCTGGTTCCTTTTCAAAGCCATGTATTCTTCCTCCATAGCCTTCTTCCACTTCGGATCACCTAGTGCTTCTGCAACAGTGCGCGGCTCATCTGTAGAACACATTAGTCCAAACTTGACAACATTTCTGTAATTAAGAGGTTGGATTTTCCCTGTTTGGAGCCGTGTACTCGTACGTGTAGCCTGTTGTACAAGCGGTGGCGCAGAGGATCCCGAGCCAATCATTGGCCTTCAAGACCTGACCGGGATCAATCCCGATGAGGGTTCTTCGTCAAAGGGAACAGGCGACTCGGACGCAGAGGAATCGCTGCCGGGGTCCGCGCCACTGGAGTCCGCTGTCGGCCGCTGCACAGGGGACAACCGCGGAGAAGGGGCCCGCGCACTCGGGCCTGGCTTGGTGACCCGTGGTGGTGATGGCGCCACGTCAGCCGCATGATGGTTATGAGGGTTAGTCATGTGACTGAGCAATATGGTTATGAGGGTTAGTCATGTGATCATAAGAATTATCATCCCCCCTTTGATCTAAGCCGAAAAGGTGTGGTGGGAGAAGCAAGATTTCTTGGCGTAAGAGGGCGCCAGCATTGGGTTGAAGATTTTTGAATGGGAAGACAGTCTCATCGAAAACAACATCTCGGGATATGTAGACTCGACCAGTTTGAACATCAAGACACTTGACACCTTTGTGGGTAGGACTATAACCGATGAACACACATTGCTTGGAGCGGAAGGACAATTTTCGAGCATTGTATGGGCGGAGATTGGGCCAACAAGCGCAGCCAAAGAATCGAAGGGAGTCATAGGCATGTGTGGTGTCAAGGAGACGTTCAGTGGGTGTTTGGTAGTTGATAACTCGGCTTGGCAATATATTAATGAGATGAGTAGAAATAAGGAATGCCTCATCCCAGAATTTGAGAGGCATGCACTACAGGAAATAGGAGTTTTGCCGTCAGCCAAAGCTGACGGCAAACATATGAAAAGATGACGGCAAAGGCTTTGCCGTCAGCTCCACGACGGCAAACCCGTTGTCAGCTCATCAGTCGACAATGAGCTGCTTTGCCGTCAGCTTAAGATCGACCGACGACAAAGCCTTTGTCGTCAGCCTTTTTGTCCTGGCTGACGGCAAAGCCGCTCGTACGGCCAGCCCCTGACTTAACCATATGGGCTGAGTTAACGGCGTGCATTGCCGTCCGCTAGCCGTCTGGCTGACGGCAAAGCCCTTGCCTGGGCCCACATGTCAGTAGTTTGCCGTCGGCTTACGGTGGGCTGACGGCAGCCAGCCTACTCTTTGCCGTCAGCCGGTCGAGGGCCGACGGCAAAGCCGTGACCAAATGGTCACTGCCACAGCCCAGATTGCACAGGCTGCCGCCACGTGTCCTCTTTGTCGTCAGCTTGTCGACGACAATGACTTTGCCGTCAGCAAGCGGACGGCAAAGTACCATGTATTTTGTTTTCTGTTTATATTTTCTATATTCCCTGCATTTGTAAAATAATAGACATATATAATAGCCAGTAGCATATAACATCACAATAACATCATATAACAACCATCACAAGTGCATCAACCATATAATTAACAACCATCACAAGTGCATCAACCATATAATATTTACAAGTGCATCAACAAAATCTACAAAGTTTACAAGTTCAACATCCATCCATATGACAAACACTAAAAGTTCAACATCCTATATCTACAACACACTCCAAAGGTAGCATCTATCCATGCATATAGCCAAAATCTGAAAAATGTGAACATAATCATGTTAGTTACGGAAAAGAATAAATCCAAAATGAAGTTTATATTTGAAACTAGCTAGAGGTATGCCAGTTTTGTCCTTTATAAGAAAAGAATAACAAGGAGAAGGATAAGGAGAAGAATAGGAAGAAGATGGAGAAAAATAAAGAAGAGAAAAAAGAAGAATAAGAAGATATTTTCTTCTTCCTCTTTCTTTTTCACCTCTTCCTTCTTCTCTTCTTTCATTTCCTCCTCTCCTTCTTATTCTACTTAGGTATTAAAAGAAGCTAAGTATATGTTAGTTTTGGCCTTTATAAGCTAAGTATAAAAAAAAGAAGAACAAGGAGAAGAAGAGTAAGGAGAAGAAGAGGAAGAATAAGAATAAGATGAAAGGAAGAAGAGAAGATGGAGAAAAAGAAAGAAGAGAAAAAGTAAGAATAAGAAGAACTTTTCTTCTTTTACTTTCTTTTTCACCTCTTTCTTCTTCACTTCTTTCTTTTCCTCCTATCCTTCTTCTTATTCTACAATACTTGTTCTTCTTAGACCTCAAGAGCTAAATATATCTTATTTTAGATCTAACTAAGTCATTAATTCATTTTTGAGCTTTATATGCGAAGTATAAGTCATTTTTAGGTTTATAAGCCACTTAAGCTAGTAAATTCATTATTGAGCTTTTATAAGACAAGTATAAGTCATTGTTGAACTTAATAAGCTTATAAAATCTAATTTGAGCTTTAAAAGCTTATAAAGTCAAGTTTGAGCTTTATAAGCTTATAAAGTCACTATTGAGCTTTTAGAAGCCAAGTATAACTCAATTTTCATCGAACTAAGCTATTAACATCATTTTTCAGCTTTATGAGCTTATGAAGTCATTGAGGAGCTATTATAAGTCATTTTTAGGTTTACAAGCGTATAAAGCCAAGTATAAGCTTTATAAGCTTATATAGTCATTTTTTAGCTTTTATAAGCCAAGAATAAGTAAATATTTATGTAACTAAGCTATTACTACCATTATTGAGCTTTATGAGCATATAAAGTCATTGATGAGCTTTATGTAACTTACCGGAGGCCACCTCAAGGCTGAGAAGCGCCGCCACGTGGGTTGCTCGGGGATTCACTAGGAGATTCTTGTGGGTTGTGAGATGCAGCTTAGGAATTATGCTGCAACAAAGGATGAGTTGCAATGTGGTAAGCATGATGACACTTGATGGTATAAGACCGGGCTATATTGATCATTGAAAGAAACTTACCGTTCTGGGAGGAGAAACGATAGGCGTCGGCATCGGTGGAGGGGTAAGACCTTGCTTCTCCCACATACTCTGCGAGTTAGTTTTTGAGGACTCGAGCATATTAGCAAGTGAACCAAACATATGCATATGCATTATTGGCGGATATATGCAAAAGTAGTAACTTACCGAGAAGAGGTCGTAGATGGCCTTCGTCTGGGCATTATTGCGTGCCCTCTCCTCCTCGAGTATCCTCTGGGTCCTCTCCTCCGCCAGCCGGTCCCTCTCCGCAAGCTGCTCCGACAACATCTCTTGTGTCGCCTGTCTCTCCCTCTGAATGGCGTCCTGCGAACACTCAACAATATAGCAATTATTGTCATCATCGCTACGTAGTCTAAAGAACGGAAAGAAAAATTGAGACAAAGTTATACCTGGATAGCAATGTCCACTGGCCGCGGGAGAGGTCGTATGCAGGAGCAGAGCTCGTTTGCCTCGCCTTGATCTAAGGTAGAGTCTCCGGGCAATGTACGAAGCCATTGCACATGGAGGTGCTGCCATGATGCTTACCGCCACCAGAAATCATCAAGGCCTCCGGATCCATCTCCTCCTCGCTCGGGTCAAACTGAGGACTGCTTAGCTCTTTCTCCACCTCAGAATAGGCCATCATCTTGTGGTAGGCTGCAGCGCTGGTGTACGCCTCAACACCGTCGCCCTCGGAATATGCCTTCACCGTTTTGTACTTTCCCTTATGGGCCATGGCAAATGAGCGAAATCCCTTAGGCACAGGCTGATTATGGTGTTTCTCCTACAATGAAAAGCAACGAAAAGGCATGAAACAAATCAATTGATTAATGATGAAAGGACATGAAACTGAAAACAAAAAGGCACATACCCATTTTTTTGCGTACTCGTTGACGTTGAGATTGCCTTGGTGGTGTGCCACACCTACCATTTGTGCACGCCTAGCCTTGGCACTTTTGTGGGTGGACAGCCAGGCATCACTGAGCCATTTGTCCACTATCGCCTCAAAGCAATCCATCTTATTTTCACACCATCTCGGGGGCGCCTATGAATTAATAATCTTATAAAGTCATTGAATAGCTTTTTTAAGCCAAGTACAAGTCAAGTTTTATGTAACTAAGCTATTATTATCATTTTTGAGTTTTACAAGCTTATAGAGCCAAGTTTGACCTTTATAAACTTATAAAACCAAGTTTGACACTTATAAGCTTATAAAGCCAAGTTTGAGCTTCATAAGCTTATAAAGAAAAGTTTGACACTTATAAGCTTATAAAGCCAAGTTTGAGCTTCATAAGCTTATAAAGAAAAGTTGGAGCTAACTAGGCCTTACTTATAAGTGTAGGAATTTGAATTAGTTAGTAATTTACCTCCAAGTATTCTTCCTTCTTAAGGAAAACTTTTCTACACTTCTTCTTGGCCTTCTTCACACCCTTCTTGGCGTACCAATCTCGAACACACTGAACACGCATCTCGTGCCTAGTGTTCGTGAGTAGCCTCACTATCTCCTTCTCGAGATTCTTCTGGGCCGCCGGCTCCATCCCCTCCTCAACCCTATAGTAGCACTGAAAAATGCATCGAACATATGCTTAGATGAGTGAAATGATTCCAACGCTAATAAATGATTGCAATGCTTAGAATACTTACCCAAAAAGTAGCCACCACCATGTTGGCTTTGGTACGGCATTCAACGTTGTTGATGCGTTCATCTGGCGGGGCCGGGGCGGCTTTGTAGTGTGGCCAAGTGAGGCCGGGCTCAGGAACCCTACCCTCAACAGGCAACTGGACTAGCCCGGGGAACTGCTCCTTAAGCACGGCACCAAGGAGGCAGTTCGGATTCCGAGCACCTTCCGGGTAAGTCCACGCCCTAAAAATAAGAACACAAAGACATTAGTTCTTGTTGGACCATATGTACATGTATGATATATATATATATACAAGGAACAAAAAAAATCATCAACTTACTTCTCCCCATCTAGGGCAATCAATGTCCTCTGCGCAGGGTCCGGACGTGGTGGGAGCCGTGTCATACCACGCTGGTACACCGACTTCTTGGAAGAGGAGCTCCCCTCACCCCCATCATCCCCCTCACCCTCTCAGTCCCGTCGTCATCGCTATCATCATCCTCATCAGAATCATCATCATCCGTGCGAGCACGCTCCTCCCAAGGATCATCCCAACGAGGCTCCGTCGACTGCCTCGGTGCCTCCGGTGTCTCCGACTGCACCGGCGGTGGCCGCTGCTCCGGTGCCTCCGACTGCACCGGCGGTGGCTCCTGCACCGGTGAGACTGTCCTGTGAGTGGGTGACTCGGCTAGGGCGCCACCTGCTCGACCACCTCCTCGACCACCGGGTTTAGCTCTCTTTTGGCCTTTTCCCCGACCTCTCCCACAAGGCTTCTCAGCACGCGCCGGCGGTGAGCTGGCTGCGACAATACCCGCCAGCAACTCTCTCCGTAGAGGTAGAGGTGGTCGAGACTCCACCGGTGGGTCCCTACGGCTCGCCATGTGTCAACACCTATTACGGAGTAAAGATGAATTAGTAAAGTAAGGAAATAAATAATACAAATTCATACATACAAAAAACAAACATATGCATATAAAGATGAATTAGTACATTAAGGAAATAAATAATACAAATTCATATATACAAAAAACAAAAGAAAGTTGGGATGCATACAACTAATAATCGGGATCATCTGTATCTTCTCCAGGATCAATAAAAACATCATCGTCACTATCACGCGTGTCGTCATGAATGATCTCTTCTCCGGGATCGGGTTCAGCGTCAACCACATTTCGAAAGCCTTTTTGTAACCGGTCAAGCAATGATAGGTCATCCACATCGGTAACCTCTTCGTGTTCCACTTCTTCATCTTCCTCCTCATCATCATCGGTAACCTCTTCGTGTTCCACTTCTTCCTCTTCCTCCGCATTGTCATTCTCTACTTCCATGTTTTGACCAAACATAGAGGTTTTTCCGAAATGTTTTTTGGCCACACGTGTTTCTTGGAAGAATTCTCCGTCATATGTGTCTGGGTCTATATGAGGTTGATAATCCTCTTCTTCATTGGGGGCGGGTAGTTTACCATGTGGCGGCACGTCATAGACGACATACCAATCTTTGAGATTCTTTACACTTTGGCAGGCCCATGGAAGATAGAAAACTTGTGTGGCCTGTTGAGGCACAATATAAACTTCGGCAACATTTAAACGGTTCTTATGTTTAATTTCAACTAGCCCAACATGCTCATGAGTTCGTCTAGTGTCCTTCGGATCGAACCAATGACATTTGAAGAAAACGACGTTCAGAGGATTTTCACCATAATATAGCAGTTCGTATATTTCTTCAACTATTCCATAATACTCGACTCCTCCATCTATAGCGGACACACCGGAATTCGTTGTTTTTCGATCGGGCATAGTTTGCTCTTTCATACCAGTACGAAAGCGATACACATTGATGTCGTATTTTTCATATGTATGGACCTTAAAGTCAAAACCATTTGCGATTTGTCTCAATTCAGCATCCATCGACTCTGAATTAGCCTACAAGTTGAAACGGAAAGGCTTGTTGTATTAGTCGGTACTGAGACGACGAAGAAATAAAAATGGCATGTATATCATATAAGAAGTACCGTTTGTGTAAACCAAGAGATGAAACCGGGATTGACGCCTCCCCGCTTCTCAAGAAGATTAATCTCTTCGATGGAGTCTTTTTCGATCGCCACTCCATTCGAGAATTGCGCGACGAATCGACTGTATCAAATAATTAAGAGAAGTTAGACACACAACTCGTCAAGAAGTTGCAGAACAATTAATATGTACCGCGCACTTACTCGATGTATGGCCGCACTTCTGTCATGTTGGTCAAGATATACAATGTAATGATGCCCCATTCCTCGAAGGTCAACGTCTTTGTCTTCATAACCCCACAAGGTGCGAGGCTCCCTTTAAAGAGTTTGAACTTGGATTCATGTCGCTCGGGGATGTTGATACGTCCAAAACGTATCTATAATTTCTGCTTGCTCCATGCATGTTTTGTGTGATATTGCTATGATCTAGATACACTTTCATACACTTTTGATCATATTTGGACTAACCTATTAACTCAGTGCACCCCAGTGCCAGTTCCTGTTTTCTGCTGTTTTTTTATTTCAGTTTTCCCCCATATAAAAAGTGCCAGAAAAATTCGGGAAAATTCAGATAAAAAATCAGCGTGACGGAAGCTTCGAGAAGAGCCCGGGAGGGGCCAGAGGGGAGCCAAGGGGGCCCAGGCGGCCACCCGGCGCGGCGCCACCCCTGGCCGCGCCAGGGGCCCCTGGCCCACCTCTGGCTGCCCCCTTTCGCCTATTTATCCCCCCTCACGGGAAAACCCCAGAACAAGAACCCTATTCCGTGAACTCGCCTCTGTTCCGCCGCCGCCGCGCTTCCAAGATCGGGAGCACCAGAAGACCTCTTCCCGGCACCCTGCCGAAGGGAGGATTGACCTCCGGGAGTCTCCTCTCCACCATGGATGCTCCCCGGATGTCTTGTGAGTAGTTATCCTTGGACCATGGGTCCGTGATCAGTAGCTATGTGATGTTCTCCTCCCCTCTTTGATCTTCATTGTTTAGACCTCGTGAGCTGCCCTACATGATCGAGGCACCTTTGTAATATTTCTGCAATTGCTATGTTGAGTTTGATGGGATCTGATGGATTATGAGATTATGTTCAGATTGTGATAGAGTAATATATTTGGTTTTTATCTCTTATATTGTTGTTCCTAAGTAATTCTTGCATGTTCTCCGTTGCTGTTTATTGCTTTGGCCAAGTAGTAGGTAGTGACTCCAAGAGGGAGCGTTGTGCTAGATTGTGGGTTCATGCCCCCCCGATGACATGCTTGAGTGACAGAAACATGAGTCTAGGGGATGTGCTGTTGCCACAAGGGGGAAAACAACGATGCTTGTGACCACGGTCACAAGGATTGTTTACTTTACGCAAAGTTCTTTTATTGCAGTTGTCTGTTGCTTTGGGTTTACACTTTGGGTGGGGCTCGCAACTTAATACCAGCGAGATGTTCTGGATAGATATCTCAAGGTGGATGATTAGTAGTAGATGCAGATGGATTTCGGTCTACTTATTTTGGCGTATGCCCGTGCTTTTGAACCTCTTCCTTTCTTTTGTAGCAAAGTTAGCATTGCGGTGCGTTCATAATCCTGTCAATTGCCCTTCTGTATTTTTTTACCTTGCATAGCAGTTTTATCGTCTTTTGGGAGAGATACATCACTAGCGAACATCACGTATCCCGGTCCATATCCTCATTACTGTTTCGAAGCTATCTTTACTTTTCTGCTTTTACTTGCTATCATTATCCCTTGTGTTTTATCCTTTGTGAACAACAAGACCGGAGAGATTGACAACCTCTCTGAACTTCGTTGGGAACAAAGTTATCTGTGTCTGTGTGCAGGTCCACGTCAGTCGCGCCGCTGACACCTACTTATCATATCCAGAGTCCTACGGGAGACAAACCTTGGTATCTTCACCGAGGGAAACTCGCTGCTGCACTGCATCACGCCTTCCACTTGGGGCTCACCAACGAAGGGCGAGAAGCCGCTAAGCAAGAGAATTTCTGGCGCCGTTGCCGGGGACTCCGAGTGCTAAGATAGGGGAGTAGCACACTACCCTTTACCTTTGTTTTTTAGTCTTGTTAGTTTACCTTTCAGTTTTTGCTTTAGTGTCCTTTATCAAAAATCCAAAAAAAAATAGTATTTCTAGTTCTTTACTTGCCAATCAATGTCTGACTTCTTTGAAACTAGATCTTATTGGCATGGAGGATTCACAGAGGATCAACAAAAGTGGTACAAGGAACACCGCTTGTCTCAAAAGGGGATACACTTATGAAAACAAATAAATCAGTTGTATGAGTATGCTAGAAACTTGTGCTCAATATATAATATATCTTTCTGCAGGGATGAATCTTGTTGCTTTATGAGGCATAAACACCTTGCTTTCCAATGTGAGTACAATGATGATGAAACCTTAGCTTCTTATGCTAAGAGAAACTATGATTTTTATGATGCAAAGCCAATAGAAGAATTTGTTGCTTATAAGGGTGCCTATGAAATTACTTCTCTTCTTAGAAATATTAATGATGCCCCTTACAAATCTGAGAGTCTTGCTATACTTAACTATTGTTTGGAAAATTACGATGCAAATTATTATATTACTGATCATCTTGAGAGAATTTCTCCCCCAAAGGAAGAGACTAATGATTTGCAGGACTCTATGGAAGAAGAAATTGCTGAACCTGAAAGCTCCTTGGATGAAAAAGAGGAGGAGAGTGACGAACAAAAGGAGGAAGAATGGAGCCATCCACGTCTACCTTCTAATGAGAGTAACTCTTTGACTCTTAACTTATATGAGTGTTATGATCCCATGGATTCTTTTGAAATATCCCTTTTTGATGAAGTTGATGCCTTCTATGCTTATGGTCGTGATGCCACTATGGATGATGCTTACGGAGATGAACTTGCTATAGTTCCTCATGTTAAGCATGCATTTTTTTCTATTGCACCCATACTTGATTCTCCTATTATCCTTTTGAAATATCCAACTCATATTTCGAAGAACTGTGCTCTTATTGAGGCTCAATGTGTTGGGATGCATTTATCTTATGTTCCTAAAGACCGTGCTGAAAACTACACACGTGTGCTTGTAGATCATGAAAAACATGATTTATGTGATAGTTATATTCTTGATGTTGTTCATGATACTACTGAAAATTATTTTGAGAGAGGAAAGTTTGGTTGTAGAAACTTCCATGTTACAAAAACACCTCTCTTCATGTTGAAAGTTTTGAAGTTGTTCTTGTTCTACCTTCCTATGCATGTCACTTTGTGCTTCTTTGATTTATTTTCTTACAATATGCCTATGCATAGGAAGTGGGTTAGGCTTAAATGCATTTCATATTTGCTTCTTGATGCTCTCTTTTTCTCCAAATTCATATTCTTATGAGAGCATCTTTTAAAAATCTTTAAGCCTAGCTAATGGCTTTAAAGAAGCGCTTTCGGGAGGCAGACCGCAACGAATTTAGGTTTTTCTGTCGGGACCCGGGGTTAGCGTATGCAAGCCTCGCTACAACACAATCATATGGAGAGCCAAGAACCGTACCCACTTGTCTAAGCAGACAAGGCCAAGCACAGAACGTTCTCGGAAAGCATCGAACATGAGGGGCATCCCATCCAGGCCGGATGATCAACTGAAATGGGTCCTCATCGTCCGCACACAAGTCTAAATGATATGGGTGGTGAACTCCCATACTCATAGACAAGTCGCCTCAACCATACTATCGATTGTATTATAACCCTTACATAGACTTACTCCAGCCCGATCACTTAGTCGGGGTCTAGGGCGGGCTCGATCATACATCAAAGTGTGCACGAGACGGAGTCTCGAGCAATCGCATCGCGATGCCCCAAGCTGCGCACATCTAAGGGCCACTTGGTGTATAAAAGACCGCCAGCCAGATCACAACTAAGGTCTCGAAAACCCATACTAAGACATGCATGTTATAAACATACACGCAGCACACATGTCTAGTATGAACAGCAGGTATCATTGCAATTCTCTACAATGTATACATCTTTATTAATAACTCTTACAGAGTGCACACAGAGATCACAAGCATGTGATCCAACATTACAACAGACAAGCGGAAGCAAAGTAGGTCTGAGTACAGACAAGTTTAACAAATGGCTTAGAGAAGCCTTATCTAAAAACAAGCCCTCCACGAGGGAACAGTCGTCTGACTGGGACTACACTAGCTTGGTCTTGGTCTGAGTCTTCATTCTTCGAGCTTCGGTTAGAAGTCACCATCGAGGTCGGTGGTTTCATCTAAAACATAGAATTAGCAAACGTGAGTACAAAGTCGTACTCAGCAAGACTTACGTAGGAGCTATACTACTCATGCACATGTATCAAGGTAAAGGGAGGTGGGGTTTCACTTGCAGAAGTGCCAGCTTTGACTTGGCTAGTCCTGAACTACGAGTACCAGACTTGAGGTAAGAAGCGTACACGAGTCCACTACATCTCTTCAACCAATTACACCACTATGGTACCTTCCTCGACTTCCCCACGAGAAAGCACACCATAGCACTCACGCTTATCTTGCGAGTTTTAGAAGTATCCAGTTCAAGTTGTCTAATAATCAAGCTAAGCTTTCCAAGCACTCCTTAACCGCGGACGCGGCTATTCGAATAGTTTTGTTAACCCTGCAGGGATGTACTACTACACACACATGACCATCAGTTACCGCCTTTGGCCTCGACACCATTCAAGGGGTGTCGGCGAGGATGTTCACCACAACACTTCGCCCACAACTCCGTTCTTGTCTAGAGAGTCGCCTATCTGAGGGGGATCCGTATGGAAGTCCGGCCGAGGTTCCAGTACAGCCTCAAACGATGTGTGCAGGGTCCCAAGCCGGTCTTGAAAAGCCGTTCATCCACTTCGCAGACCGTGCCACAGCCCTACCAGAACTCCGAACTACTGCGACTTCTGGGTTTCGAACGGGGTGAGGTACTAGGATGAGAGGGGTCAGTGAGCCCAATGTGTGGTTGTACTCTTCTTCTTGGATCACCACACAAGAACTCGGGCTTAAGGCGGTGTTCAACGAGACAACCCACTGTGTACTCCTACACAGCCTCTCATCGTTCACCTTGTATTAGGGTAGATTCACCAACACCGTTTCACTTTCATCAACACCATGTTTATCATCATCCCGACTCACATCAAAAGAAACCTCGTTGTATCACTAAGCATGCAATAAGCAGTAACAGTGCAGGGGCCACATGATATCAACCAACTCCTACATCTGCTAGGATTGTGGTTTGCTTACTACTGTGACAAGATGATAGGTCATGCAAAGGATATGGGTTCAACTATGAGGTAGAAACGTTATCATGGTGATCATCCTAAACAATGCATAAGCGAGACATGAGAGGGAAGTGGGATTTTATCGACATGATCAATGGGGGTTTGCTTGCCTTGCTGACGAGGTTCAGTCACGGGGTCTTCAACGAAGGGGGTGATCTCGGGTTCCGGCTCCACTTCTATCACCAACATGACAATCATAGGATCAACATAATGTACAATGCACAATCACATGAATAAGATTGTAATGGTGATGTTCATGGTACTGATGTGTTGAGCATTCCATTTAAAAGGAGTATATTGCATTTGAAATGCAAATTCAAACTCCATTTGATTTATCGATGAAGTGATGTTGTATAGTTGAAGTAATATCTCTGATGTGTGGATGAATCCATTGGAATTAAGGGTGTTGCAAAATCATTTGCAAAATCACTCCAAATTTGAATTTGAAAAGGATCCATATGCATGTTTGCTACTGTTCACCCATTTTAAAATGATCAAACATGAAAACAAATTGCATAATCATAATCCTTGTATTTTATGTTAATTTTAGACATATTATTTGTCCAATTTGGAGTTGAAATGAATTTTCTATGATTTATTGAAGTTTTGGCCATTTTCTGTAATTTCTGGAATTATATAAAAAGATTTAAAAGCTTTACTGCGTCAGCATGGTGGCATCATGACGCAAGGGGGGGCTGACAACAGGGGCACAACTGTAAGCCTCAGTGGGGGTTAATCCCTCTGTTTAAACTAACCAGAGAGGGATTAGGGGGCTGGGGCCCCACCTGTCATGGTCACTGGGGGTGGGCCAGGGTTTAGTTAAGCTCGGGGGTTAGCTGCTAATGGAGGGGTCGTCGCCGGCGGCCACTGTAGACGCCGGAGACTCGCCGGATTTGTGATTCAGAGCACGGGCAGCCAAGGGGAGGGAGCCGTTGCGTAGCTTGTGCTCCCGCGCGTCCAGTAGACCCATTGGGGGGTCACTGGCGTGCTCCAGAGCTCGGAGGCGACGGCAATGGCGACGGCTGGGCTCGGCCAACGACGAAAACGCGAGGGAGAGCACGAGGGGAGCCAAGAGAGGGGGCAATCGAGGCAGGAGGCTCACCCACACGCGACGGTGAGCTCGACGGGGTTGGGGAAGAGCTGGAGGAGGCTGAATTTGCTGCCGGAGTCGCGGCGGCCGGCGGTGAGGAAGATGAAGGGGACGTCGCTTCCACCAGCTCCCGGCTAGAATTGAGACTGCAGCTAGACGAAGTCGACCTCGAGGAGCTCCATGGACATGCTGGCTCGAGCTTGCTTGGCCACTGGCCGCGCCGGGGCACGATAGCGCTCTGCTAGGGTTTCGGCGGCGGTGTGATTTCTCGCCGGGAGGAAGAACGAAGCACAGAGGAGGGGGGGGGGGGGGAAGTGAGCGGGGCGTCTCCTGGCGTGCGTGGCGTCGAGAAGGAGCAAGGGAGGGCTGCGGGAAGGCCACGACGACAAGGGCGGCATGTCGGGCACGCAGCTGTGTGCTCGTGCCCGGAGGAAGACGACAGGAAGCCCCAGGTGGGCTAGGCCGGCTGGGCCTTCGCCCCTGGGCGTGAGGTAAGCCTATGCTTTCCTTTTCTTTTTATTTATTTTTCTGTAAATAGGTTGACCTAGCTATTTAAAATAGCTAGGCATTTTATTAAATGCCAATATTTTTTATATGGCCTCATTAAAGCTATAGCTAGCCACTTATAAAATTTGGCACTTTTTAAAATTCAAAACATTTGAATTTTAAATCAAATAGGGGTTTATTTTAATTTTCCAAGACATTGTTTGAATTGTAGAAAATTCCTTGAGTGTGGGAATGAACCCAAACCACTTTTAAAATGATCACCATCATTTATAGGAATTTTCCAAATATTCAAATGATTTTTGGAAATTTTTTTTTATCTGGCCATTTGAATTAAAATTTCTCAGGGCTTTCTTTTCCCCATTTTTGTTTTCTTTTGAAATTTTTGCATGATGCAAAGGTGAACTCAAACCCTAGCACTTACCCTATTTGGGGTTCTGACATCTCGCCCCCACTCAAAAGAATCTCGTCCCAAGATTCAGAAGTCGTCGGGAGGAAGGTGGGGTACTCGGCACGGAGGCGGTCTTCTCTTTCCCATGTTGCTTCTTTCTCGGAGTGATGTGACCATTGAACTTTCAGGAACTTGATCTCCTGACGGCGAGTGACACGCTCTGCGGAATCAAGAATACGAACAGGGTACTCTCGATAAGAAAGGTCATCTTGGAGATCAAGCGTTTCATGGTCGACTTCGCAGATGGGGTCTTTGAAGCAACGCCTGAGTTGTGACACATGGAATACATCATGTACTCGGGAAAGGTGCGGGGGTAGTTCAAGTTGGTAGGCAACTTCTCCACGTTTAGCAAGAATGCGGAAAGGTCCGATGTAACGTGGGGCCAACTTGCCTTTGATACCGAATCTTTGGGTTCCCTTCAGAGGAGTAACCCGAAGGTAAGCCTTCTCATCCAGATTGTAGCTTTCTTGCCTATGATGACGATCATAGTAGCTTTTCTGAAGAGACTGGGCTGCTTTCAATTGATCACGAACAATGCGAACTTGCTCTTCTGCTTCCTTGATCATGTCCGGTCCAAAGAATTGTCTTTCACCGGTTTCTGACCAGTTTAGGGGTGTTCGACATCGTCATCCATAGAGGAGTTCAAAAGGAGCCATGTTCAGACTAGATTGGAAACTATTGTTATAAGCAAATTCGGCAAATGGAAGTGACTTCTCCCAATTCTTTCCGAATGAGATAACACAAGCTCTGAGCATGTCTTCCAAGATTTGATTAACCCTTTCGACTTGACCACTAGACTGAGGATGGAAAGCTGTACTAAAGGAGAGATGAGTTCCCATAGCATGTTGGAAGCTTCCCCAAAATCTAGAGGTGAAAAGGCTACCACGATCAGAATTGATTTCCAAAGGAACACCATGAAGGGATACCATTCTAGAGATGTACAAGTCCGCTAACTGGCTAGCAGTTATAGACTCGCGAACGGGAAGGAAGTGAGCAACTTTGGAAAGCCTATCTATGACAACGAAGATGGCATCGTTTCCTTTCTGGGTTTTCGGAAAGCCGGTGATGAAGTCCATACCGACTTTGTCCCATTTCCACTCTGGAATAGGCAAAGGTTGAAGTGTACCAGCAGGTCTTTGGTGTTCTGCCTTAATGCGACGACAAACATCACATTCGGCAACAAATCGAGCAATGTCTCTCTTCATCCTGGTCCACCAAAATCTCTGGCGTAGATCTCGGCACATTTTTGTGCTACCGGGATGAATTGAGAGGGGTGTATCATGGGCTTCTTTGAGGATGAGTTGCCTTAGATCTCTATTCTTAGGTACTACCAAACGATTTTCAAAGAATACCGTTCCTTTGCTATCTGTGGAGAAACATTTAGCAACTCCGCTAGCAATGTTCTCCTTGATCCGGCGAACACCTCGTGCACGCCTTTGGGCAACTATGATTTGATCATCAAGGGTTGGTTTCGCCACCAAGTTGAAAAGAGATCCACGAGGAACAATCTCGAGATTGAGCTTTCGAAATTCCTCATGAAGAAGTGGTTGATACTGTTGTAACATGAGGTTGTTACAATACGACTTACGACTTAGTGCATCGGCCATGACATTGGCTTTTCCTAGGGTGTAAGAAATTCCTACGTCGTAATCTTTTATCAACTCAATCCAGCGTCTTTTCCTGAGATTAAGATCTGGCTGGGTGAATATATATTTGAGGCTTTGGTGGTCGGAATAGATCTCACAACGATTACCAAGGAGGTAATGTCGCCAAGTTGTCAGGGCATGAACTACGACATCAAGTTCAAGGTCATGGGTAGGATAGTTCTCTTCATGTGGCCGCAACTGGCGTGAAGCATAAGCTACCACATGTCGATCTTGCAGAAGTATGCATCCTAACCCTTGCCGTGATGCGTCACAATAGATCTCGAAATCCTTTTTGGTGTCTGGAGGCGCAAGTACGGGTGCAGAAGTCAATCTTCTTTTTAGCTCTTGAAAGCTTTCCTCGCACTTGGGAGTCCATTGGAATTTCTTATCTTTCTTGAGGAGTTCAGTCAGAGGCTTTGCAACTTTAGAAAAGTTCTCGACGAAGCGGCGGCAATAGCTGGCTAGGCCAAGAAAACTCCTAACTTTCTTAACCGATTCAGGTGGAGTCCAGTCAAGGATGGCCTGAACTCTCTCGGGATTCACAGCAATGCCTTTTGCAGAAATCACGTGGCCTAAGTAGGTCACTTCTGGTAGCCAAAATTCACACTTGGAGAATTTAGCATACAGGCGATGCTCTCTAAGTTTCATCAATACCAGCCTTAGGTGTTCGGCATGTTCTTCTTTGTTCTTCGAGTATATAAGGATGTCATCGAGGTAAACCACGACGAACTGGTCCAAATACTCCATGAAGATCGAATTCATCATGCGTGAGAAAGTGGCGGGGGCATTGGTTAAACCAAAGGACATGACGGTGTACTCGTAAAGACCATAACGAGTAGTGAAAGCCGTTTTGGGAATGTCCTCGTTTCGGATTTTGATTTGATGATAACCTAATCTCAAATCCATCTTGGAGAAGACAGAGGATCCAACAAGTTGATCATAAAGATCATTGATCCTGGGCAGTGGGTACTTGTTCTTTATCGTCGCTAGATTTAGCGGGCGATAGTCTACGCACATCCTTTCTGTTCCATCTTTCTTCGTTACGAACAGAACGGGGCAACCCCATGGCGATGAGCTAGGGCGGATGAAGCCTTTTTCCAACAAAGCTTCCAGTTGGGTTTTAAGCTCAGCTAACTCACGTGGGGCCATTTTGTATGGGCGTCTGGAAATTGGTGCGGTTCCTGGGGCAAGATCCACTATGAATTCTACACATCTGTCGGGTGGCATTCCCGGCAGCTCCTCAGGAAAGACATCCGGGAAGTCACGAACCACCGGAACATCTTCAAGGTCGGGAAAGGGAAGCACATTCAAAGAATGCACCTGGGTTCTTGTTCTTGGTGAGGAATAAGCTATTGTTTGGCCTGAAGGATGTGTAAGTCTAACTGACTTGGCTTTACAATCAAGAAAAGCATGTTGTCTTGATAACCAATCCATACCAAGGATGACATCAATGCCTAAAGACTTGAGGGCTATGAGTGAAGCAAGGAATACTAAACCCTCAATTGCAATTTGATTGCCATGGCTTACTCTATTAGTTTGCCATTTTGAACCAGGAGTTTGAATGATCATAGGGGTGAACATTTCTTCAAAGGATACATCATGCCGAAGTGCATAACTCTCCGACATGAATGAGTGAGATGCTCCTGGGTTGAAAAGAACAGAAGTGGGAACAAAATTGACTGGGAGCGTACCAAGAATGACGTCGGAAGTACCATCAGTTTCCTCAGCTGAGATTTGGTTCACACGTCCAAGATTTTCTGAGGTGGATGGCTTGAAAGTGGAAACCTTCGGGGGTGGTTTGGCACAAACAGTGGGGTTCCCTTTGGCATGGGGTGGAGCATTCTGGTTTACGGGGCACTCACGAGAGTAGTGACCAGGCTGGCCACATCTGAAGCAGGCTCCAAAGATAGTGCGGGGAGCTGGGTTGTTTAGTGGAGCTGGTGGACGAGGCGGCACAAGGGATGGCCTCGGTGGGTTGTTTTGGTGGATCAAACTGTTAGGAATCCAGATCATGCGCTTCTGAGGGCGTGAACTGGAAGAAGGGGCAAGTTCAAGAGCATGCTTGCGAGACTTCTCAAAAACTTCATTGCCATGCTCAGATCTGAAGGATCTGTTGACTAAATCCTCAAAGGTGGCAAACTCAAGGAGGTTGAGATCATGACGAAGGATGGGGCTAAGTCCCTTGCGGAACCTTGCCTGCTTTCTGGCATCGGTGGTGATCTCATCTTGGGCATAACGAGCAAGACGGTTGAATCCCCTCACATACTCATGAATGGACATCTCTCCTTGATTCAGATTGCAAAACTCTTCCTTCTTGCGCTCCATCGACTCATCCAGAATGTGGTACCCTCGAAAGGCAACACAGAACTCCTGCCAAGTCACTACGTGACCATCTGGCTGCATTGCAACATAGTTCTCCCACCACTGAAGAGCAGCACCTTCCAAGAAGTATACCGCGAAAATTACTCGGTCATCGGGAGCAACATGTGCCGTGTCAAGCTTACGCTCGATGGAACGGAGCCAATCATCAGCTTCGAGGGGCTCAGAAGAACATCGGAATACCGGTGGCTTGAGGAGGATGAAGTCCTGAATGCTCACAACCACATTGCAATGACGTGAGGTATTCTGCTCGATGAGCTCCAGAAGGCGTGTTTGATCACGTCAATTCCGCTCGGCTTCCATCATGATTTCCGCTGCAGAAGGCGGTGGTAGAGGTTCATCATCATTTCGATTCCGAACACGGTCTCGATTCCGAAGAACAACACTACGAGTTCCACCTGACATCCTGTGTGATAAAAATCAACAATCAGAACAGGTTGTACGATGGAGTCAAGGATAAAAGGATATGATTTAGGCGGAAAAGATAATAATGCGAAGGCCATGACTCAAAGAAACACGGAACAAATCCGGCAGCATAACGGCTACACTGGGATGGAAATTGAAACAACCTCGAAGAAATTGGACAGAACTTCTTCAAGGAACTCAAAACACGGAGACTCTGGACAACCACAACCATCCTACGGCTATAAGGAGGCAATCAACGAGATGTTCTAGTAAGACAGAGGAGAGCCTAGTCCTATCTTCCCGTAGAATAAGATAAGGGTGACTCAGAACTCAGATCGATGAGGGTAAGAAGAAAAAAGAAGCCTTACGTTGTTCCCTTATATACCCAGAGTAACTATATAACTATAGAAGGCTAGACTCGACTTCGGCCAAGGCTGATAATCCTACAGTCAGTCCTGCTCTGATACCAAGTCTGTCGGGACCCGGGGTTAGCGTATGCAAGCCTCGCTACAACACAATAATATGGAGAGCCGAGAACCGTACCCACTTGTCTAAGCAGACAAGGCCAAGCACAGAACGTTCTCGGAAAGCATCAAACATGAGGGGCATCCCATCCAGGCCGGATGATCAACTGAAATGGGTCCTCATCGTCCGCACACAAGTCTAAATGATATGGGTGGTGAACTCCCATACTCATAGACAAGTCGCCTCAACCATACTATCGATTGTATTATAACCCTTACATAGACTTACTCCAGCCCGATCACTTAGTCGGGGTCTAGGGCGGGCTCGATCATAGATCAAAGTGTGCACGAGACGGAGTCTCGAGCAATCGCATCGCGATGCCCCAAGCTGCGCACATCTAAGGGCCACTTGGTGTATAAAAGACCGCCAGCCAGATGACAACTAAGGTCTCGAAAACCCATACCAAGACATGCATGTTATAAACATACACGCAGCACACATGTCTAGTATGAACAGCAGGTATCATTGCAATTCTCTACAATGTATACATCTTTATTAATAACTCTTACAGAGTGCACACAGAGATCACAAGCATGTGATCCAACATTACAACAGACAAGCGGAAGCAAAGTAGGTCTGAGTACAGACAAGTTTAACAAATGGCTTAGAGAAGCCTTATCTAAAAACAAGCCCTCCACGAGGGAACAGTCGTCTGACTGGGACTACACTAGCTTGGTCTTGGTCTGAGTCTTCATTCTTCGAGCTTCGGTTAGAAGTCACCATCGGGGTCAGTGGTTTCATCTAAAACATACAATAAGCAAACGTGAGTACAAAGTCGTACTCAGCAAGACTTACGTAGGAGCTATACTACTCATGCACATGTATCAAGGTAAAGGGAGGTGGGGTTTCACTTGCAGAAGTGCCAGCTTTGACTTGGCTAGTCCTGAACTACGAGTACCAGACTTGAGGTAAGAAGCGTACACGAGTCCACTACATCTCTTCAACCAATTACACCACTATGGTACCTTCCTCGACTTCCCCACGAGAAAGCACACCATAGCACTCACGCGTATCTTGCGAGTTTTAGAAGTATCCAGTTCAAGTTGTCTAATAATCAAGCTAAGCTTTCCAAGCAGTCCTTAACCGCGGACGCGGCTATTCGAATAGTTTTGTTAACCCTGCAGGGGTGTACTACTACACACACATGACCATCAGTTACCGCCTTTTGCCTCGACACCATTCAAGGGGTGTCGGCGAGGATGTTCACCACAACACTTCGCCCACAGCTCCGTTCTAGTCCAGAGAGTCGCCTATCTGAGGGGGATCCGTATGGAAGTCTGGCCGAGGTTCCAGTACAGCCTCAAACGATGTGTGCAGGGTCCCAAGCCGGTCTTGAAAAGCCGTTCATCCACTTCGCAGACCGTGCCACAGCCCTACCAGAACTCCGAACTACTGCGACTTCTGGGTTTCGAACGGGGTGAGGTACTAGGATGAGAGGGGTCAGTGAGCCCAATGTGTGGTTGTACTCTTCTTCTTGGATCACCACACAAGAACTCGGGCTTAAGGCGGTGTTCAACGAGACAACCCACTGTGTACTCCTACACAGCCTCTCATCGTTCACCTTGTATTAGGGTAGATTCACCAACACCGTTTCACTTTCATCAACACCATGTTTATCATCATCCCGACTCACATCAAAAGCAACCTCGTTGTATCACTAAGCATGCAATAAGCAGTAACAGTGCAGGGGCCACATGATATCAACCAACTCCTACATCTGCTAGGATTGTGGTTTGCTTACTACTGTGACAAGATGATAGGTCATGCAAAGGATATGGGTTCAACTATGAGGTAGAAACGTTATCATGGTGATCATCCTAAACAATGCATAAGCGAGACATGAGAGGGAAGTGGGATTTTATCGACATGATCAATGGGGGTTTGCTTGCCTTGCTGACGAGGTTCAGTCACGGGGGCTTCAACGAAGGGGGTGATCTCGGGTTCCGGCTCCACTTCTATCACCAACATGACAATCATAGGATCAACATAATGTACAATGCACAATCACATGAATAATACTGTAATGGTGATGTTCATGGTACTGATGTGTTGAGCATTCCATTTAAAAGGAGTATATTGCATTTGAAATGCAAATTCAAACTCCATTTGATTTATCGATGAATTTCAAATGCATTTGAATGCATGAATGTTCATTTGAAAAGGTTGATCATGAAGTGATGTTGTATAGTTGAAGTAATGTCTCTGATGTGTGGATGAATCCATTGGAATTAAGGGTGTTGCAAAATCATTTGCAAAATCACTCCAAATTTGAATTTGAAAAGGATCCATATGCATGTTTGCAACTGTTCACCCATTTTAAAATGGTCAAACATGAAAACAAATTGCATAATCATAATCCTTGTATTTTATGTTAATTTTAGACATATTATTTGTCCAATTTGGAGTTGAAATGAATTTTCTATGATTTATTGAAGTTTTGGCCATTTTCTGTAATTTCTGGAATTATATAAAAAGATTTAAAAGCTTTACTGCATCAGCATGATGTCATCATGACGCAAGGGGGGGCTGACAACAGGGGCCCACCTGTAAGCCTCAGTGGGGGTTAATCCCTCTGTTTAAACTAAACAGAGAGGGATTAGGGGGCTGGGGCCCCACCTGTCATGGTCACTGGGGGTGGGCCAGGGTTTAGTTAAGCTCGGGGGTTAGCTGCTAATGGAGGGGTCGTCGCCGGCGGCCACTATAGACGCCGGAGACTCGCCGGCTTTGCGATTCAGAGCACGGGCAGCCAAGGGAGGGCGCCGTTGAGTAGCTTGTGCTCCCGCGCGTCCAGTAGACCCATTGGGGGGTCACTGGCGTGCTCCAGAGCTCGGAGGCGACGGCAATGGCTACGGTTGGGCTCGGCCAACGACGAAAACACGAGGGAGAGCACGAGGGGAGCCAAGAGAGGGGGCAATCGAGGCAGGAGGCTCACCCACACGCGACGGTGAGCTCGACGGGGTTGGGGAAGAGCTGGAGGAGGCTGAATTTGCTGCCGGAGTCGCGGCGGCCGGCGGTGAGGAAGATGAAGGGGACGTCGCTTCCACCAGCTCCCGGCTCGAATTGAGACTGCAGCTAGACGAAGTCGACCTCGAGGAGCTCCATGGACATGCTGGCTCGAGCTTGCTTGGCCAGTGGCCGTGCCGGGGCACGATAGCGCTCTGCTAGGTTTTCGGCGGCGGTGTGATTTCTCGCCGGGAGGAAGAACGAAGCACAGAGAAGGGGGGGGGAAGTGAGCGGGGCGTCTCCTGGCGTGCGTGGCGTCGAGAAGGAGCAAGGGAGGGCTGCGGGAAGGCCACGGCGACAAGGGCGGCATGCCGGGCACGCAGCTGTGTGCTCGTGCCCGGAGGAAGACGACAGGAAGCCCCAGGTGGGCTGGGCCTTCGCCCCTGGGCGTGAGGTAAGCCTCTGCTTTCCTTTTCTTTTTATTTATTTTCTGTAAATAGGTTGACCTAGCTATTTAAAATAGCTAGGAATTTTATTAAATGCCAATATTTTTTATATGGCCTCATTAAAGCTATAGCTAGCCACTTATAAAATTTGGCACTTTTTAAAATTCAAAACATTTGAATTTTAAATCAAATAGGGGTTTATTTTAATTTTCCAAGACATTGTTTGAATTGTAGAAAATTCCTTGAGTGTGGGAATGAACCCAAACCACTTTTAAAATGATCACCATCATTTATAAGAATTTTCAAAATATTCAAATGATTTTTGGAAAAATATTTTTATCTGGCCATTTGAATTAAAATTTCTCAGGGCTTTCTTTTCCCCATTTTTGTTTTCTTTTGAAATTTTTGCATGATGCAAAGGTGAACTCAAACCCTAGCACTTACCCTATTTGGGGTTCTGACATTTTATTTTTACTTTTGTTGTGTCTTGATGATTGTTACTACTGTAGCAACATCATTGTATCTTTATTTTCAAGTTTTGTGCCAAGTTATAGCCTCTTACGGCAAGGGAAGTAAAAGTTGTGACATGCTGTTCAGAAAACAGATTCTGTCCTCGTGACCAGAAAAATTCCAGAAAAATCCCAGTTCATCTTTTTGAGCTGAAATTTTTACACAGTATGCTCTATACAATTACGAAACTTCTGTATGTTCTGAGTTTTTTTATTTGAGTTGCAGAAGTGCCCCTAAAAATTCTTTACTATCTGCTGTTCTGTTTTTCACAGATTCTGCCACGTTTTGTCTCTCCTAACTTTTGCAAACCTTAAGCTTGCTTTTTCTTTGCAAAAACTTTTTGGCACTCTTGAGAAACAGTAGCTCTTCAAGAATATCTTTATATCCAGTGGAGAAAAATTATTTATTAAGGGTACTAACCTCTCTAATCAGCTTATGATGAGTTATGTATGAAGGGAGTTTTCAAGTGTGCGATGGAAGATGATGGAAGAAGATCCATGAGTGTCAAGCGCTCAAGCTTGGGGATGCCCCCATGCATCCACAATAAATATTCAAGGAGACTCAAGCGTCTAAGCTTGGGGATGCCCCCGTGCATCCCCTCCTCTATCAACAATCATCAGTTCGTCCTTCGTCTCACTATATTTTTATCTCTTCATGCGTTATGTGCTATGCTTGGAGCGTCTTGCTCTTAGGTTTTGTTTTTAGTTTTCTTTAGCTTTGCTTGCTGTTCATAACAAGTTAGATCCCGTCTTACTTTGTGTGGGAGAGAAACACGCTCCACTTTCAAAATTTAGAACACATCATAGGATTTTTCCTGCTTATCTTTTTGCTGTTGTGTGTTCTTTATCTTTTCATAGCTACTGCCATGTTTAGTTTTAGTCTTAGATTGTCTTTAGCAAGAGCCTTGGCTTTTGTTTAGTTTGTTGCTGGAACTCTTTTTAGTTTTCATGTTTATCTTGTTAAAGAGAGTTGGTTGTTGCACTGAGTTGTGTCTTGTTTTGAGAAGTAGGTGATTGAGGTTGCTATTTAATTTTAGTAGTAGCTTGCAATAGTTTTGAGGTATTGTTATGAGTAATGTTTGGACTTTTGGTGTCAAGAGCTCTTGCCTATTAGTGATAGGTGTCGTATTTTGGGCAATCCGTGTTTATTTTCAAAACCTACAAAACTAGTTGAGAACTCTAGCTACTAGATGGATCACTACTCTTACGAGGGGTCGAATATTAGAGTATACTCACGTACCATGAGTCGAGGATGCGCAAGGATAACCAAACCCCCATACACTCCTCCTCGGGGTGCTTGTCTCTTTGTGAACCTCCTCATTAGATTGAGAGTTACCGATAATAAGTGCATGAGTTCTTCAGACTAATGTAAGTATTGAGAGTTGACACTTCCACCTTCCCATATTTTGCTAGCCTTTCCCGTGCCGTGCATTACCTTCTTCTCACTCCGAGAGTTGGTGTCCACCTTCGCCGGTACATCCAAACCCTCGGCATGATACGCTCTGTCATCATAAGCCTCCCTTTATCTTTCCTCAAAACATCCACCATACCTACCTATCAAGGCATTTCCATAGCCTTTCTGAGTTACATTTCCATGCAACTTCCACCTCTTCATGACTTGATCTTCATGTCATACATGTTCCTGCTACACTGGCAGCGGCATACATTGCATACTTCATGATAGTTACATCTTCTTTATGATTTTGAGTACCTTGTAAAGTGTGAAAGATCTCCTTTACCTTCTTGTAAAATAGAGGGTTGCCCTTAAGTGAGGAAAAGATCCCGAAGTGGACACATTAAAAGATCCCAAAGAGGACAAATGAGAGTCAAATGAGAAAGAGCAATTGAGGCCACCAAAAAAATACAAAAAAATAGAAAAAAGAGAAAAAGAAATAAAAAGAGAGAAAGGGGCAACACTACTATCCTTTTGAGAGATCCACACTAGTACTCCCTTTATATCCTTGTACTCCATTGAGATGATCTTTTTGCATATAATTTGGAGAGCTTCCTAGCTCGTATGTGCACCCGTTGCATGGCAATCCCTACTCCTCACATCATATCTATCATTTGGCATCTCTTGCCTATGATTGTCCTCATTGATGTGAGCCTTTCTCATCCTTTTTGTCTTCCTCCTCCACCATATTTCTCTCTTTGTCATCCTAAGTGTCAACTTTCGTGCTTACGCTCATCCATTGCATGAGTGCTCAAAATATCGAAAAGGAGTGGATCAAATTGACTTGTACCTGGCTAGTGGTCTGGGGACGAGTCAAGATAAGATTCCAAAGAAGACCAAGTGTGAAACTTTAGTAGATTGAGTTCTCAACAAAAATACGTTTTTCTCTCGTATTCCCTATCCCCCTTCTTGCACGCAAACACCATTTGGAGACATTCGAGTCACGGATAGCGAGAGCTCTTGCACCTTTTGTTCTTTTTGTTACTTGTTTCAATGCTAATATAGACTCTTGCATGTTATGACTTGAATTGAATCTCTAACCTTGATTGCTTTACTTTTCAAAGTTCTTTTATGGTTGCTAGCATGTCACCACATAAATTATGCTTGTTATCATTTACCTACTCGAGGACGAGCAGGAATTAAGCTTGGGGATGTTGATACGTCCAAAACGTATCTATAATTTCTGCTTGCTCCATGCATGTTTTGTGTGATATTGCTATGATCTAGATACACTTTCATACACTTTTGATCATATTTGGACTAACCTATTAAATCAGTGCACCCCAGTGCCAGTTCCTATTTTCTGTTGTTTTTCTATTTCAGTTTTCCCCCATATAAAAAGTGCCAGAAAAATTCGGAAAAATTCAGATAAAAAATCAGCGTGACGGAAGCTTCGAGAAGAGCCCGGGAGGGGCCAGAGGAGAGCCAGGGGGGCCCAGGCGGCCACCTGGCGCGGCCCCACCCCTGGCCGCGCCAGGGGGGGCGCCTGGGGCCCCTGGCCTACCTCTGGCTGCCACCTTTCGCCTATTTATCCCCCGTCACGGGAAAACCGCAGAACAAGAACCCTATTCCGCGAACTCGCCTCTGTTCCGCCGCCGCCGCGCTTCCAAGATTGGGAGCACCAGAAGACCTCTTCCCGGCACCCTGACGGAGGGAGGATTGACCTCTGGGAGTCTCCTCTCCACCATGGATGCTCCCCGGATGTCTTGTGTGTAGTTTTCCTTGGACAATGGGTCCTAGATCAGTAGCTATGTGATGTTCTCCTCCCCTCTTTGATCTTCATTGTTTAGACCTCGTGAGCTGCCCTACATGATCGAGGCACCTTTGTAATATTTCTGCAATTGCTATGTTGAGTTTGATGGGATTTGATGGATTATGAGATTATGTTCAGATTGTGATAGAGTAATATATTTGGTTTTTATCTCTTATATTGTTGTTCCTAAGTAATTCTTGCATGTTCTCCGTTGCTGTTTATTGCTTTGGCCAAGTAGTAGGTAGTGACTCCAAGAGGGATCGTTGTGCTAGATTGTGGGTTCATGCCCCCCCCCCCCGATGACATGCTTGAGTGACAGAAACATGAGTCTAGGGGATGTGTTGTTTCCACAAGGGGGAAAACAACGGTGCTTGTGACCACGGTCACAAGGATTGTTTACTTTTTTGCAAAGTTATTTTATTGCAGTTGTCTGTTGCTTTGGGTTTACACTTTGGGTGGGGCTCGCAACTTAATACCAGCGAGATGTTCTGGATAGATATCTCAAGGTGGATGATTAGTAGTAGATGCAGATGGATTTCGGTCTACTTATTTTGGCGTACTGCCCGTGCTTTTTAACCTCTTCCTTTCTTTTGTAGCATAGTTAGCATTGCGGTGCGTTCATAATCCTGTCAATTGCCCTTCTGTAATTTGTTTACCTCGCATAGTAGTTTTATCGTCTTTTCGGAGAGAGACATCACTAGCGAACATCACGTATCCCGGTCCATATCCTCATTACTGTTTCCAAGCTATCTTTACTTTTCTGCTTTTACTTGCTATCATTATCCCTTGTGTTTTACCCTTTGTGAACAACAAGACCGGAGAGATTGACAACCTCTCTGAACTTCGTTGGGAACAAATTTATCCGTGTCTGTGTGTAGGTCCACGTCAGTCGCGCCGCTGACACCTACTTATCATATCCGGAGTCCTACAGGAGACAAACCTTGGTATCTTCACCGAGGGAAACTCGCTGCTGCACTGCATCACGCCTTCCACTTGGGGATCACCAACGAAGGGCGAGAAGCCGCTAAGCAGTCGCCAGTATTGTACCAAGGCTTTGGATTATGCAAACTGTAATTAGTGGCAGCATAGTGTGCTGTAACAAAGTTTGCCGCTTCCTCGACAACGAATGCCTCAGCCATTGATGTTTCAATTCTACGTTTATTTTTACATTTTGCTCGAAGCGTCTTCTGCATTCTCTCGGTTGCATAGCACCAATGGTTTTGCACAGGGCCACCCAATCTTGCCTCCATCGGTAGATGCAAAATCATATGCTGCATCGGATTAAAGAAACCCGGTGGAAAGATCTTCTCTAACTTTCATATCAACTCCGGCGCCAGTTTTTCCATCTCTTCTATCACAATAGGCGATAATTATTTAGCACAAAGAACACGGAAGAAATAGCTTAGATCTGCCATTACTAGCCATTCATCCTCGGGGATGTAGCCGCGCAACATCACCGGCATTATCTGCTCAAGCCATATGTGCCAATCGTGACTCTTCATCCCAAAGATTTTCAACTTTTCAAGACTTGCTCCCCTTGCTAGATTCGCTGCATACCCATCGGGGAACATCAACTTTTTTTTCACCCAGATGAGGATTTCCCTCATGTGTTCCCTTTTAAGATTGAACCATGCCTTTGGCTTCTCCCAATTCTTCTTCCCTTTCGGTTGTCGCATATTCAGTGACTTCCTATTACATAGACTCTCCTGATCGACTCTAGCCTTAACATTATCTTTCCCCTTATCAGTGCCGAACAATATACCAAAAAGGGCCTCACCCATATTTTTTTCAGTGTGCATCATGTCAATGTTTTGTGGAAGAGCAAGGTCTTTGAAATAGGGGAGATCCCAAAAGCATGGCTTGTGGGTCCAGGCGTGTTCCGTATTATATCCCAAGAAATACCCTGGCCGGTTCGGATCAGGCTCTAGTGAGTTCAACTGATCAAGAATTTGTGCGCCCGTCATCATAGGTGGTGCCTCGTGCTCGACAACTTTACCTTTGGTGAAATTCTTCTTGTCTTTTCTGAATCCATGGTCCAGAGGCAGGAATTGTCTATGCAAGTCGAAGCAAGAATACTTGCGACCCTCCGGCAGCCAATGAAACTTAAGAGAAGACTTGCATTGCGTGCATGGGAACCTTCCGTGCACGCACCATGAAACAAAAAGTGGAAACGCCGGCAGGTCATGCATGGAGTACATCAACCAAGCATGCATTTGGAAGTTTGTTTTGCTAGCTGCGTCATATGTCCAGATCCCATTATCCCAAGCTTCTTTCAACTCATCCATCAGTGGTTGCAAGTACACATTCATATTTTTTCCGGGATAGTTGGGCCCCGGAATTATCAACGTCAAGAAGATGTGCTTTGTTTGCATAAGTACTCCAGGGGGCAGATTGAGGGGCATGATGAATACGGGCCAACAACTATACTGGGTTGCCGTCATACCGAAAGGATTGAACCCATCGAGGCTAATGGCGAGTGCCACGTTTCTTGGGTCTTTGGCTTTAACTTCTTTATGTATTTCATTGAACATCTTCCACGCTTCACCATCAGAGGGGTGGGTCAACATCAAATTCCAGTATTCATCTGTAGCACGTCTAATTCCATCTCTGTGCCATGTCATTTGTTTTGCTGTTTCTTCAAGCATGTAAAGCCGTTGAAGTCTTGGTAAGATCGGTAGGTACCAAAGAATGTTTACGGGTATTTTGCTCTGCGTCTTCTCACCAAGACCGTTGTCTACGACAATATACCTGGAGGACTTGCAGCATGGACAATAATTATCATCCGCATACTCATGCCTAAATAAGACGCATCCTTTCTCACAAGCATGTATCCGCTCGATGGGCATCTTCAGTGCACCGAGTATTTTGTCTAAGTGGTATAGGTTTGCAGGAATAATATGACCGTCCGGTAGAAAGCACCCGAATAAGGTCATCATCGCATCATAGCACTCTCTGGGCAAGTTGAATTGTGCCTTAAGAGCCATTGTTTGTGCGATGGCATCTAGTTGACAAAGCTTGGTGTGCGCATGCAGTGGGAGTTTTGAAGACTCTAGCATGGCATAAAAGGCCTTGGCAGTTTCCTCCGGTCCTTCGTCCTCATGACGAGCATCGTTGTAGTCATTGACCATGTCTTCGATCCCTTTACCACAATCCTCAATGCGCTGACGCACTACCTCATGTCTGTCACGTTGGGCCGACTCGCCATGAAATGACCACAACGTATAATTGATGACCCTCAATGTAGAGGGATCTATTGCAGTGTTTTCGATAAGTAAGAGTGTTGAACCCAACAAGGAGCAGAAGGTAGTAGCAAGTGACTTTGGTAAGGAGGTAACTGCAAGCACTGAAAGATAACTTTCTAGGGATTTTCTTGGTATAAGTGACAGGATAGTAAAAACTAGCAAAGTAAAAGATACTGGATAGTAAAAGGTGTCCTAATCCTTTCTGAGCAAAGGAGAGGCCTAGCAACTGAACTTATAAAAGCTAAAGTGTTCTTGAGGACACACGGGAGAGGTAGTCATGTGCTTTCGCCATATTCTGTATCGGTACTATATGTTGTGTTGATAAGTGTTGAGTGGGTGGATCTATGCTAGTACACCCTCTAGACTAAGATAAGTGTACTCTTAGGATTAAACACCTTGCAAGCATCCGCAAATACAAGATAGTAATTAAGGCAAAAGCCTAACCATAGCAATACGGTCGGTGATCCATTGTTCCCTTGTGCAAAAGCGTGCAAACTGGGGTTCAGGTTTCTGTCACTCCGGCAACCCACCGTAAGCATTCTTTATACACAATGCATTACCCTAGGTCCTTGATAAGGCGAAGTGTTGAGTGTTCGACTCACACAACACCACTAGGAAAATAACAACACAACTTAAATAACAACCAACACATATTACTTCAACATCATATGACTACTAACAACTAGACTTCTCCCATGTCCTCAAGAACTAAAGTAACTACTCGCAAGACATAAAAGAGATCATGATCAGTGGGGATAAATAGATGATAAACAATCTGAACACAATAATATTTCTCCAACAAAACTCAATAGCATTCACCACAAAGTAGTAATCAACACCGATAAAGTAGAGAGGATAGATAGTACGGATTACAACACGAGTTGCAATTGTGAGACAAGATTGGATGGAGGTGGAGATGGTGCTGATGATGGGGATGACGTTGATGATGATCTCGATGATGCCCGTGACGATGGTGATGAAGATGGAGACGATCTCCCCTTCCGGGAGGTGATCTCCCCGGCGGAATCTTCCCGCCAGAGATGGCTTTTCTTCTCTGTAGGTTTCCGCCACGGAGCGGTGGCGGAACTCCGGAAACTCTCCTATTTTTAGGGTTTTTGGACGACGAGGAGTATATAGGCCAGAGGGGGGAGCCGGGAGTGGCCCCGGGGGTCCAGGCGTCCTCCCGGCGCGGCCAGGGGTGGGGCCGCGCCAGGTGGCCGCCTGGGCACCCTGTGGCCCCCCTCTGGTCGCTCTTTTTCGTGTCTTCGTGATCCTGCTGGAAAACAGCCTCCGTCGATTTTCAGGTAATTTGGAGGTGTTCTTCTTCAGCAACTCAGCGTCCACTTTTTACCGCTGAATCCTGCGTCTGCTGTTTCTGTAGGAGATATGCCCTAGAGGCAATAATAAATGTTATTATTTATCCCCATGTTCCTAATTATGTTTATATTCCATGCTATAACTGCTATGGTTCTCGAGTCTGCAATAACCACGAGGCTCGGAGGAAGACTCATATGCACGTGTGGAATAATAAACGGATAAAATATATATATTCCTAGTCTCGCCTCTAAGACTAGCTCAAGTGTTGCATGATGGTTCTGTTTTCCTGATCATGGGCATGACTATGCCGGCAATTTTGAGGGCACAATGTTAGAAGAACATTTGTGTTGAATCGACCCAGATTGATGTTATGCTATGAGATACATTCGTCACCAGTTAATGGATTATAACACAGAGAAAGTTGAGCGTTTGCATAATTCCTTAGACCATGAGAGTATCGAGTTCCTTCGTACTTGCTTCGTGAACTTTGGGGTTTGTTAAACGTCATCTGTAAAAGGGTGGCTATTACGGCGGCTTACGGGTTCACGGAAAAGTATGACAAGGAACTAGGTAGCTCAAGATTGGGATTTGCTCCTCCGTCGATGGAGAGATATTCTTCGGGCCCTCTCGGTGTTACGGTATCCACCATTGTCTGGCCAGACACAGTGTGATTTGATCACAGGGATGCCGGAACGCGGGAACGAGAAAAGAGAACAATACCAGTAACGAGGTAACTGGCATAGTGGACAAGTGTTGATCCACGGGGATGCCGATAAGTCTCACCTCGGGTATTTTTAACATATCGCGAAGCAACAGGAATAGCACACGGCAACTGGAGGTTCACTCGAATTTTTATTCGTGTGGGTATAGGGGTCAATATGGGTGTCCACGGCTCCGATGTTGATCATTGATCGGAAAGTGTTCCGGGTCATGTCTATACTTCACCGAACCTATAGGGTCACACGCTTAAGGGTCATCTATCTGCTGAATACTAGACAGGGAGTCTGAGAGAAAGTCACCGGAATGGTTTCGGAGAAAACGGAAAAGTTCCGGAAAGAGAACACCGGAATAATTTCGGTAAAACCGAAAAGTTGTTTCGGAATATATCATTAAGTCAAAATGATTTCGGCACACGCCTGGAAATTCTTGGAGGGTGCCAGAATTGTTCTGGGAACTTCTGGGATTTTTCTAGAGAGAAAAAACCGGAAATGTTCCGGAGCTGCCGGAACCGCTTTGGTTGCTTTTCGCAGATGAAAATCACTAATCCGGAATTGTTTCGGAACGCGTCCAAAATCCTTTTAGTGGGTACTGGAATTTTTCTAAGACCTACAGAAAAGTTTTGGATTTTACGGTCGCAGATAAATGTCTTCATGAATAGTGGATACACTATTCATGATGATGTAGGCGATGATGCAGCTTGCATGATGATGCAGGCGATGATGCAGCTTGCATGATGATGCAGGCGATGATGCAGCTTGCATGATGATGCAGGCGATGATGCAGCTTGCATGATGATGCAGGCGATGATGCAGCTTGCATGATGATGCAGGCGATGATGCAGCTTGCATGATGATGCAGGCAATGATGCAGTTTGGAGGGCATTTTGGGTTTTTCCCCATAGCCTCTCACCCTATAAATAGGGGTGGAGAGGGGTCTCTCAAATCTGATCCAAGTTCTCACTTGAACTCTCAACAAGTGCCATTGCATGATCTGGCTTTCTTCTCTCCCTCCCACGAAATAGTTTCGTAGAGCCGAAAGGCTGTCTGGGTTCCGGCAGGAACTAGTTCTGGACGGCGAAGCCCTGCCGGATAGATGACACCGTATGTGTGCAACCCCGTAGAGAGGTCGTAGTTTCGATCTTTTGCCCGAGGGACTGTTCGAGGGTCCTCCCGAAGGGCTGTCCGAGTTACCGTTCAAGTTTCGAGGGTCCTCCCGAAGGGCTGTCCGTGACATCGTCCGAGGGACTGTCCGACCGCCTCTCGGAGCGCTGTCCGAGGAGCAGACGAGGGAGAACATCCTCGCGGTTGGGAGGTTGTAAATCCTAGCTGCGGGGGTCTGCACCAACGATCTACATCGACTCTACTTCCGCTGCGCTACGAGTCGGTAACGATCAGATCAAAACCTTGTATGCAGTCTCCATAGTGGTCCTGGGCTGTTCGTAGTGCGGAAATTTTTTGTTTTCTGCCGCGTTCCCCTACAGTGGTATCAGAGCCGTGCTATGCGTAGATGCATGTTGCGATCTAGAATACATAGAGATGTATGGGTGTTGCATAATATAATTTTGGAGTAGATCAGATCTATTGCTGAAAATTATTTATGCGGGTGGCAGATGAAATCTGTTACTTGATGTTCTTGTTGCTTCCCTAGAATTTGCATATTTCTGATGTCGATAACAGTATGGTGGAGTTTCAAAGTTCTGGCAATCTGCGATCCTGATTGATCAAAGAAGTGCTAACAGTTCGTTGAATTCCACCGTAGTTAGAGAAAGAAGAAATTTTGCAGACTAAAGGGCAATGCAGATATGATCTGCACGGGGATCACGCGTATGACGAAGTTCAGTATGGGTCTCGAGATTTTATTATCTCGTGTTTCATACACCCCGCAAAGTTAATCTAGCGACTTGAATAATCATGCTTGATGATAAACGTTGGTAGCTGCGGTTTAAGTCAAAACCTTAGAAGCCACGTAAAATAAAATTTTGCATAAACCGATTAGAGGCGTCTAACTTGGTTGTGCAGGATGTGCATGTGATGTGGTATAGCAAAGCTCATATTAATTTGATTATGTATGATATGACTATATAATGTAAATTTATTAACATGACCTGCGTGTCATGATTCGGCATGATGGCTGGAGCCATATGATTGTCACTTTAATGACCTGCGAGTCAACCTTATGTAATGCACTTATTTTATTAGCTATAGAGATAGCAATATTATTTGGTGCATCGACAAGGTGGTGGCAAACTTCGCGAAGGTGAACTCCGACGCAAATGCCAAAGACGAAGAAATACTTGACTTCTCCGTCAGAAGGGGCTATACCATATCATGCAATTATGAATTACCTGAGATGTTTATCCCTTAAGTTGCACCCTTCTTGATTGCGCGGTAGTCGCTTTTTATTAGGGTGATCTCTCACTTAAAATATCAAGTAGTTAGTGTTCTCCCAAATGTAGCACCGTCACAGCATCTATCCTTTCGGGGTGCGCCATGGATGCATGGGTACGAACGACTGGAGAAATGTAAGGCGGGTGAGGTCAGACCTCGCAGCAAGATCACTTGGTTGTCTTGACGTTCATGGCAGGATCGTCCTGAGCTCGGAACACACGCATCGAAAGATGAACAAGAGTCACATAGAGATGTGATCGGCAAGTTGGCCTACCAAATCAAAATCCTCGTCATGAGATGATGATTCTATGGCGTTGTATTGATATTTGGATCTTGAATCACTCATAATCAATTTTGAGAGATATTTATTTGAGTGGGAGCGCATTTTAGAATTAACTTGTTTAATTTTGAGTGCAATTAATTATGAACACTGTCTAAGTATAATTTGCTAATAGTTGTAGAATAATGGCTCGCGTTTCCACCTTCCCTATTAAAATTGAATAAGCTGTTAAATATCTGGTTAAAACTTTACGGTTGGTAACGTAATGCGAGGATTGTCCTCAAGAGTGCCGAGAAGGATTTTGTCCTATCGCATGCTTTCGGTGTCCTCCCGCTAATGCTATGGATGATGTGACTCTCGTCCTTCGATCCAAAAGCTAGAATTCCATTGTGGTCAAGTGCAATACGTTTGCTTCCATAAGACCCGAACTTCACAAGTTTGGGATAGTTATGTAATATTCATGGAACTGAAAATTGTTTTCAGATACAGACAAAGGCTAAAAGATATGAGATATCCAAAGCAATATTTGTTTGCAAAGTATTAGTAAAGTGTTTACTGGGCATTTGACTGATAAGAGAGGGATCCAGAAGAACGCCTGTCATATGATGAAGGTGAATAAAACAAACAACTTAAAGAGAAAGGAAATGTCCAAAGGGTGTTAGTATGACTCACACGCCTAGGAAGTCCGGGGCTAACGCCACTCTTAAAGTTGGGTGCTTCTTCTGAGAGTAGGAGAAATATATTGAAAGTTAAACTGTTAAAAGTATAAGGGCAAAAAGAAAGAAGACTGAAATGTCCAGCTCATGTATAAAAGTCATGAAAGTTATTGATGTATGGAAGGCTGGTCAAAAATAAATAGTTCTTGGGAATTGTGATTAAACAGTTAGTCCATAATTCATGGGTATTATGATTAAAAGTTGATCACAGGAATACCCGCTCGATTGCATTCTGTTGCAACTCGATGCAAGAACCACTACGGCCTAAAAGACTTGCCAGTAATGAGGTTTAGATACGCGCTGGGAACATAGTAAAAGTTACTATACCTTCCATCGGTGTATCACCATCTGTATTTATTTTCATAATTCGTTTTAGAGTTTTATACACTCTAGCCCATTGCATAAAGTATGTTGCAAGAAGGTTGTTCATAAAAGAACAATTGTTGTTCAGTATTATGAATAACATAAAGGGCCATGCTTCCATCGGGGATGGGATGTATGTTACGAATATTGATGGTAATATGATACATCCATAACAATGACGCTAAATGTCGAAAGACTAAAAGAATACCACATATGTGTGGCACTGCATTTGGTCACATTGGAGAAACCCGCATGGAGAAATTCCATAATGATGGATTTTAAAGTCATTTGATTATGAATCATCTGACACTTGCAACCTTCGTCCGAAAGGTCAAGTGACTGAAATACCGTTCACAGGCCATGAGGAACGAACAACAAACTTATTGGTGATCATACATTTGATGTGTGTAGTCCGTTAAATGTTGTTAGTAGTGGATTTATCTATCTTCAGAAAAGACTCAAGTAGATATATGGATATTTACTTGATGAGACGTAAGTCTGGATCTTTTGAAATCATTCGAAAGGTTTTCAAAAATGAAGTGAAAGTTATTGTGACAAGAAAATTATGTTTCTACAATTCGATTGCAGAAAGGAATTTTTGAGTTACAAGTTTAGCCAATGTCTGATGAGTTGTGAAAAGAGCTTTCATAACTTGCACCTCCCGGAACACCACTGCAAGTGGAATGTCCTTGAAGATGTAATCAAACCATTTATGACATGGTAAGATCAAAGATGACATAAATAAATTTGCCATTATCCCTTTTAATGTAATGCTTTAGAGACTGCGGCTTTTACACTGAAAAGAGCGCCATCAGGTCTGTTGAAATGACGCCATGGTATGGTACGCCCAACCATGTTTTATCTTTTCTTAACATTTGGAATATGGGGCTTGTGTAAACTGTTTACAAACCTATTCCAAATCAGACAAGTGCTACTTCGTAGGTTATCCCAAATTATTGGGAATTCCTCCACCACTATACCGAGGCAAAAGGTTTTGCCACAAAGAACGGTATGCTTTTAAAGAGAATGGTTCTTGCAAAAAGGTGAGTGGGAGGACAGTGCAACTCGACGAGATAACAGTATCTTCGTCATCAGATCAAAGGAAAGGAACCTTGGAAGTGATTCCAGAGTTTCCTACTGCAACTGATACGGAAGCCTCTACATGAGATGTATGGACTTCGGTCAAACTTGCAACTGAGCCACGTAGGCAAAACTCGTGCAAACCTCTCAGGTGCGCAAACGAGATATTGTTGTTAGACAACAGCATACCTACGATAATCAAGGAAGCGATGATGGGCCCTGACTCCGGAATTGGCTAAATGCCAATACAAATCCTAGATAGTTTCCATATACGTAATTCAAGATTGTATCTTGATGGACCATTCGGAAGACTTAGAGTCTAACGAATATTAATGGAACTATAAACTGATACGGATAAAAATGTTTTATCCATAAAGCTCGACTTGTTGCTTATAACAATTTCAAGGAATTAACTACAGCGAGATTGTCTCTCCGTAGCGATGCTTAAAGTCGGTTCGGGTTAAACTAGCAATTAATACATATTTCATTCATGAGATATGAAACATGGATCCCAAAAGGATTTCCATAAGATGGAAATACTACCTCGGACTTGCATATGATACAGTCCAAGGTATTTTGTCAGTCCAGAGGATGCTAGTGAGTATGCAAACTTCAGAGTTCCTACGATGGACAAAAGAGAGCATAATGGAGTTGGAATCTTCGATTTTGATGAAATAGTCAAAAGAGTTTGATTTCATCAATGGATAACGAAGATGCTTGTGGCTACAAGAAAGTAAGTGGGAGCATAATAATATTTCTAAAAACCTTGTGTGCCTGACACATTGTTGATTAGAAATAATATAAATTTCTTCACATGAATTAGGACTTCATTGAAAATAGTTTTTTGATGAAGTGCTTGGGCTAAGTAGCCTTGATATTAGGCATAATTATCTAAGAGATAGAATTGCCTAATAGGGCTAAGCCAAAATACATACTGACAAGATGCCAAAACAATTTAGCATTAAAAATGACAAGGAGTGATTCTTGCCAAAGTCACATGGAAAGAGTTTTTGCAAGACTCAGTGTCCCAAAACACTGATGAGCAAATTACATGATGGAGATTCCACACACCTTCGTGTTGGGATTAATCATGTATTCCATGGTATGTAAAACAACCAGATATGTCCAATACTCCAAAGTTGTTGCGAGTATAGATACCAAAGTGATCAAAGAACTGATCGTGGGACAACAGTGAAAAATGTCATTGAGTACTAAAGTAGCACTGATGACATGATTTCTCGCAAGAAGAGATTATGAAGTACTTGTTGTAAGTAATTACATCGATACGGTCTTCATCAATGCTCCATGCGATTTTCGATTTGAGTTAAAGTATTTTTGTGTGTAATACACAATATGGTGGCACAGTAAGTTGGAATTGTTCATAACAGGTTACTGTGGCGAAATTCTATAACAAATGGCTATGTATGTTGCTGCTTTAGAAGCAACAAAGAAAATGTTGAATCATATAGTTCATTCATGAACTTAGTATGGTTCCAATATGGCTTTGGTCAATGGAACACTATTGAAGATAGTTGCTCCATAGCTCAGTCTGAGGAATCAAGGTTCGACCAGTGATTCACATATATACAAAGCCAAGTCCACACAAAATATGAATTTTGTGAAAGCGTGAAAACGCGAGGATATGCAAAGATACACACGGAGTTGAAGTTGTCAGATCCGTTGGACATCAGGCTATACCACATGTGAAGCATATTTTACACCAGTATGCCGTAGGTGTAAAGTGCATTAGCATTGACTAGATTATTGACTCTAGTGCAAGTGGGAGTCTGTAGGAGATATGCCCTAGAGGCAATAATAAATGTTATTATTTATCCCCATGTTCCTAATTATGTTTATATTCCATGCTATAACTGCTATGGTTCTCGAGTCTGCAATAACCACGAGGCTCGGAGGAAGACTCATATGCACGTGTGGAATAATAAACGGATAAAATATATATATTCCTAGTCTCGCCTCTAAGACTAGCTCAAGTGTTGCATGATGGTTCTGTTTTCCTGATCATGGGCATGACTATGCCGGCAATTTTGAGGGCACAATGTTAGAAGAACATTTGTGTTGAATCGACCCAGATTGATGTTATGCTATGAGATACATTCGTCACCAGTTAATGGATTATAACACAGAGAAAGTTGAGCGTTTGCATAATTCCTTAGACCATGAGAGTATCGAGTTCCTTCGTACTTGCTTCGTGAACTTTGGGGTTTGTTAAACGTCATCTGTAAAAGGGTGGCTATTACGGCGGCTTACGGGTTCACGGAAAAGTATGACAAGGAACTAGGTAGCTCAAGATTGGGATTTGCTCCTCCGTCGATGGAGAGATATTCTTCGGGCCCTCTCGGTGTTACGGTATCCACCATTGTCTGGCCAGACACAGTGTGATTTGATCACAGGGATGCCGGAACGCGGGAACGAGAAAAGAGAACAATACCAGTAACGAGGTAACTGGCATAGTGGACAAGTGTTGATCCACGGGGATGCCGATAAGTCTCACCTCGGGTATTTTTAACATATCGCGAAGCAACAGGAATAGCACACGGCAACTGGAGGTTCACTCGAATTTTTATTCGTGTGGGTATAGGGGTCAATATGGGTGTCCACGGCTCCGATGTTGATCATTGATCGGAAAGTGTTCCGGGTCATGTCTATACTTCACCGAACCTATAGGGTCACACGCTTAAGGGTCATCTATCTGCTGAATACTAGACAGGGAGTCTGAGAGAAAGTCACCGGAATGGTTTCGGAGAAAACGGAAAAGTTCCGGAAAGAGAACACCGGAATAATTTCGGTAAAACCGAAAAGTTGTTTCGGAATATATCATTAAGTCAAAATGATTTCGGCACACGCCTGGAAATTCTTGGAGGGTGCCAGAATTGTTCTGGGAACTTCTGGGATTTTTCTAGAGAGAAAAAACCGGAAATGTTCCGGAGCTGCCGGAACCGCTTTGGTTGCTTTTCGCAGATGAAAATCACTAATCCGGAATTGTTTCGGAACGCGTCCAAAATCCTTTTAGTGGGTACTGGAATTTTTCTAAGACCTACAGAAAAGTTTTGGATTTTACGGTCGCAGATAAATGTCTTCATGAATAGTGGATACACTATTCATGATGATGTAGGCGATGATGCAGCTTGCATGATGATGCAGGCGATGATGCAGCTTGCATGATGATGCAGGCGATGATGCAGCTTGCATGATGATGCAGGCGATGATGCAGCTTGCATGATGATGCAGGCGATGATGCAGCTTGCATGATGATGCAGGCGATGATGCAGCTTGCATGATGATGCAGGCAATGATGCAGTTTGGAGGGCATTTTGGGTTTTTCCCCATAGCCTCTCACCCTATAAATAGGGGTGGAGAGGGGTCTCTCAAATCTGATCCAAGTTCTCACTTGAACTCTCAACAAGTGCCATTGCATGATCTGGCTTTCTTCTCTCCCTCCCACGAAATAGTTTCGTAGAGCCGAAAGGCTGTCTGGGTTCCGGCAGGAACTAGTTCTGGACGGCGAAGCCCTGCCGGATAGATGACACCGTATGTGTGCAACCCCGTAGAGAGGTCGTAGTTTCGATCTTTTGCCCGAGGGACTGTTCGAGGGTCCTCCCGAAGGGCTGTCCGAGTTACCGTTCAAGTTTCGAGGGTCCTCCCGAAGGGCTGTCCGTGACATCGTCCGAGGGACTGTCCGACCGCCTCTCGGAGCGCTGTCCGAGGAGCAGACGAGGGAGAACATCCTCGCGGTTGGGAGGTTGTAAATCCTAGCTGCGGGGGTCTGCACCAACGATCTACATCGACTCTACTTCCGCTGCGCTACGAGTCGGTAACGATCAGATCAAAACCTTGTATGCAGTCTCCATAGTGGTCCTGGGCTGTTCGTAGTGCGGAAATTTTTTGTTTTCTGCCGCGTTCCCCTACAGTTTCGGCATCGGAAAGTTGCAAACTGTGTAAAATAAGCCAAAACAACATAAGAATAGCATCATATCATGAAATATATCAATGAATAAGAAAGAATTACTATATAAAATAGTGATGCATTTTGGACGTATCAACTCCCCCAAGCTTAGACCTCGCTTGTCCCCAAGCGAATACTGAGCTCGGTAAACCTGTCCACAAGTTTAGAGAGTGAAGTGTCGATAAATAAAATACGGACAAGAAGCATCAAGGTTCCTTCATCATACTCAAGCATCCTCAACAGAAACCTCAACTCATAAGGCCCTTATGAGAAAGTAATAACAATTATAATCAAAAGTAGGGCTGACGAAACTCATTAAATTATGGCAAACATAGTCTTGGTCAAAGGACAACTAAAAACAATTTGAAGCTTTTTGAAAGAACATGTTAATAGTCATGAAGTGCAAATGCTAACACAAAGGAAGATGCTCGCTAGGAAAAAGCTTTCGCAAACAACTTACTTATCAAAAGATAATGTCAACAAGGATGTGGCATGGCAAAACTTAATGCAGCTTTATATGGATGAATCCTCAACAACATCAAATGTCTGTTCTCTTAGGGAAAGAAGGAAGTGGGAAAACTGACTCAACATGAAAGTGGAAGAAAGGCCTTGTTACGGGCAAGAAGGGAAAACTCATGTGCTATCCTTAAATCAAACAGAATAAAAAATAGATTTTGGGGTGGTGCATAGTTTGTCAACGAATGCTAATAGATAGCTCAATTACTTCTCAAGATGGACAAGTTTCGAGGAACGGCTCCCAAGTGGGGACGATCACATCCCCTTAATCTCCTTTGTTTATCACTGCCAAAGTTTCTGATTTCTCATATACCAAGCGTGAAGGAGGGTTTGTCTGTTATATTATCTTTCGAGCTGGGCGCACCCAAGCCAGTTCCTCCTCGTATTATGGGTTTGAAGATTAGACATGCAATCCCGGGATAAAACTTGTCCAACTTGAGAAGATCATGAATTACCTACTACTTCCTCATGAGCTAAACAAGAGGCACAAAACAGAAGATTTTGAACATCTAAGGATAACACATAAATTCTATACTTATAGGAGTGGTAGGGGAATACCACGAATAGGAAGGTATGGTGGACTCATAAGGAAGGTAATGGTTTCAGGGTATGGATGCACAAGCAGAAATCTACTTGGCAAAGAGTTTGGCTAGCAAAGGCTTTGAGAGAATAGACAAATGATGCTAAATTAGATGCAAAACATATAAGGCATAAACATTAAGGTAAGCATAACACATCAAGTTGTCTTCCTTGTCAACATAACACTTCAAGCATAAAAACATAAAGGTTTTGGCTATGTCGCTACTTGAGAAAAATATGCATGTTGTCAAGACCAAAGCTATGTTTGCCAAAATTAAATAAAGTTTTCAAAGCCATACCTGATATAAGGTCAATACTTCCCATAAGAATCGTCATATGAGGTCGATTGCGTGAAGAGAATACCGAGTGCAGCGAAGGAACCAATAGACTTCTCATTAATATTCCATTAAAGATGACTCCACACTCACGGATACAATCATACAGTCTCTCCACAGACGGAGTGATAGACCTCAATGCAAACACCTATTTCATATAATAAACTCCCTAGACATGATACGACTCTACTTGACTCTAAAAGACTAAGATAAAGATAAAGATACCCGGCACTCCCCCAAGCTTGAAACAAGCTGAGGGGATGCCATTACCCGAGGAGATTCACTCCTCATTCTTGTTGTTGTTGATTCTTAAAATCTTTGATGACACGACGAAGGGTTTGGTTTTCCTTCTCCAAGATCTCCACTTGCACCTTTAGTACACGGAAATCTTCACACAGTTGATTGGTGATGCGGTAAGCTTCGGAGATGGTAGAAATCGTACGTTGATCTTCAAGTGTAGGGGTCATTCCTGAAAGGTTAAGAGAAAGATCATAGTAAGGTTGGACACTCCCCACCATGATGGGGTTGCTTGATCCTCCTCCTTGTATTGATGGACCCCCTGGCTGCTGGGCGGTGATAATCCTGACTTCTTTTCTCACGGAACGCTCCATCTCCGCTCGCGTTGCAGCGATTTCTTCTTCTGTGGCCCAATCTATGTATTTCCCTTGGTTGAGATCTTTCTGAACTTCACGTAGACGCCGTCCCATGAAGTCCTCTCTACTTGCGCCACTTGAAGACATCTCTAGCAACAGCTTTTTACCCTGGCAAAAACAGATCGAAGAGAAAACACACGAAATCGCGAGATACGTTGCCGGAACGATCCGGGCAAATATATAGCAAAAAATTCTGCAACAAAAGGAAGGTAACGAGCCAAAGTGGGGTCGAAGACGGAGTCCTGGGTGCCCAGGCGGCCTCCCGGCACGGCCAGGAGGTAGGGCGCGCCAGGGGGCGCCTGGGCCCCTTGGAGCTCGTCTCCGGTTCCACTTAGGCCTCGAATTTTCCTAATTTTGTAAAAACTCGTAATATGGAACTTTTATGGCGGTTCACGATGTTTCCTTACCGTAATACATACCTTTTCTTATTCTGCTTCTGTCGGTGTCTAAAACAGGGCTGCAATATGTTCTTCATGAGTTGTTGCGCGTATTATATTTACATCAACATTGACGGGGTCTCCCGCCATGTAATGCTTGAGTCTTTGCCCATTCACAACTTGAGGCTTGGTGCCTTCAAAATTGTTAATCTTGATTGCACCAGACCGGTAGACTTCTTCGATATGAAATGACCCTTCCCACCTGGAAAGTAGTTTACCTGGAGAAAACCTGAAACGGGATCTAAACAATAAAACTTTATCACCAACATTAAATTCACGTTTTAGAATCCTCCTGTCATGCCACTTCTTTACCTTTTCCTTGAAAATTTTAGCGCTCTCGTAAGCTTCACTTATCCACTCATCTAGAGCATTCAAGTTCATGAGACGCTTTTCACCAGCTAACTTTGGGTTAGCATTAAGCTCTCTAACAGCCCAGAAAGCTTTGTGCTCTAACTCCAATGGCAAATGGCAAGCCTTGCCATAGACCATTTTATAGGGGGACATGCCCATGGGGTTTTTGTAAGCAGTTCTATACACCCACAAAGCATCTCCTAACTTGCTCGACCAGTCCTTCCTATTTCTGTTAACTGTCTTTTGCAAGATCAACTTGATCTCTCTATTAGTGAGCTCAACTTGCCCACTAGTTTGAGGATGGTACGGTGACGCAATCCTATGATTGACATCGTACTTGGCTAAAGCTTTTCTAAAAGCTCCATGCGTAAAGTGTGGTCCTCCATCAGTCATGAGATACCTAGGTACACCAAACCTAGGGAAAATTACATCTTTGAGCATTTTCAAAGATGTTTTGTGATCAGCACTCTCAGTGGGGATTGCTTCAACCCACTTGGTCACATAATCAACAACAACTAATATGTGAGTGTACTTGTGTGAAGAAGGAAAAGGACCCATAAAATCGAAACCCCAGCAATCAAAAGGCTCAATCACTAGTGAGTAATTCATAGGCATCTCATTCCTCCTACTAATATTACCAACTCTCTGACATTTATCACAGGCTAAAACATAATTTCTAGCATATTTAAAGAGAGTAGGCCAATAAAAACCTGATTGGAGAACCTTATGTGCGGTCCTCTCACCGGCGTGATGTCCTCCGTAGGGACTATCATGACATTGCTTGAGAATATCCTTCTGCTCGTGTTCCGGTATGCATCTTCTCACGATCCCGTCTGTACCTTCTTTGAAAAGATGTGGGTCATCCCAAAAGTAATGCCTCAAATCATGGAAGAATTTCTTCCTTTGCTGAAATGTTAAACCTGGAGGCAAATACTTTGCAACGATAAAATTAGCGTAATCTGCAAACCAAGGATCGGAAAGAGATTGTACTTTAACAACGGCAAGTTGTTCGTCTGGGAAACTGTCGTTGACTGGGATGGGATCATGCGGTATATCTTCCATCCTTGCAAGATTGTCCGCTACAGGGTTGTCTGCTCCTTTTCTATCAACAATATGCAAATCAAATTCTTGAAGAAGGAGTACCCATCTGATGAGCCTTGGTTTGGCATCCTTCTTCGTCATAAGATACTTAATGGCAGCATGGTCAGTATGAATAATAACTTTAGAATCAACAATATACTGCCTAAACTTATCACAAGCAAACACTACTGCTAAGAATTCCTTCTCAGTGGTAGCATAATTCTTTTGAGCACTATCAAGGGTCTTACTAGCATAATAAATAACATTCAACTTTTTATCAACCCTTTGTCCTAAAACAGCTCCAACAGCAAAATCACTAGCATCACACATAATTTCAAAGGGCAAATTCCAGTCAGGCGGTTGTACTATAGGAGCGGTTATTAAAGCTTTCTTAAGAACTTCGAAAGCCTCCTTACAATCTTCATCAAATACAAAAGGAACATCCTTCTGGAGAAGATTAGTGAGGGGTCTCGAGGTCTTAGAAAAGTCTTTAATAAATCTTCTATAGAAACCAGCATGACCGAGAAAACTACGAATACCTTTAATGTCCCTTGGATAGGGCATCCTTTCGATAGCTTCAATCTTCGCCTTGTCCACTTCAATTCCCCTCTCGGAAATCTTGTGGCCAAGCACGATCCCTTCGTTAACCATGAAGTGGCACTTTTCCCAGTTTAGAACTAAATTTGTATCCTCGCATCTCTGCAAAACTTTATTAAGATTGTGGAGACAGTGGTCAAAGGAAGTTCCATAGACAAAGAAACCGTCCATGAAGACTTCCACAATCTCCTCACAGAAACCATGAAATATTGCAGACATACATCTCTGAAAAGTAGCAGGGGCATTGCATAAACCAAAAGGCATACGCCTGTAAGCATAAGTACCATAAGGACAAGTGAAAGTGGTCTTCTCTTGATCGGCAGTGTTAACATGAATTTGAGAGAAGCCAGAGTACCCGTCAAGATAGCAAAAGTGGGTGTTTTTCGACAACCTCTCAAGCATCTGATCAATGAAGGGCAGCGGGTAGTGGTCCTTCCTGGTTGCCTTGTTCAACTTCCTGTAATCAATACACATTCTATATCCAATAATAATTCTCTGAGGTATTAGTTCATTCTTATCATTAGGGACTACAGTTGTCCCTCCTTTCTTAGGAACACAATGAACTGGACTTACCCCCTTACTATCGGCTATAGGGTAGATAATACCTGTGGCTAGAAGCTTGAGGATTTCGGTCCTCACAACATCCATCATCTTTGGGTTCAACCGTCTTTGATGGTCAACAACAGGTTTAGCATCGGGCTCGAGGTTGATAGTATGTTGACAGATAGATGGACTAATTCCCTTAAGGTCATCAAGGGTATAGACAATTGCACCACGGTGTTTACGAAGTGTCTCCAATAATCGATCCTCTTCATATCCTGAAAGGTTAGAATTGATAATAACAGGATATACTTTCTTTTCATCTAAATAAGCATACTTGAGCGTATCGGGAAGAGGTTTGAGATCAAACACCGGGTCTTCTTTTGGTTTGGATAGAATTCCTAAAGGTTCAACCGGAAGGTTGTGCTTCAAGATAGCAGGTTGCCTCAGGAAGATTTCATCAATTTCATTTCTTTCCTGCATACGAGTATCATTCTCGTGGTCCTCCATGTATTGCTGCAAAGGATCATTAGGGGGAATAGCAATAGAAGCAATACTTTCAATAATTTTATCATCACTAGGTAAATCAGTACCACAAGGCTGCTTGGAAATCTTAGAAAAGTTAAATTCATATGGCTCACCATTGAATTCAACAGAAACTTTACCTTTCTTGCAATATATAATAGCTCAACAAGTTCTGAGAAAAGGTCTACCAAAAATAATAGGACAAAAACTATCTTGTACTGAACCAAGTACGAGAAAGTCTGTAGGATACTTTACCTTTCCGCATAGGACTTCAACATCTCTCACAATCCCAATAGGAGAGATAGTAGCTTTGTTTGCAAGATGAATAGTAACATCGATCTCTTCGAGTTCACAGGGTGAAATCTCACTCATGATCTCTTGATAAAGCGAATAAGGAATCGCGCTAGCACTTGATCCCAGATCGCATAGCCCGTAGTAATTGTGATCTCCTATTTTAACAGATACAACTGGTGTACCTGAGATTGGGCTTTTATTCTTGGCTGTGACAATGTTAGTTGAAACAGCACAAAAATTTATAATAGAATCTGAAACATCATTAGTAACTAAATCTTTAACCATAGCAACTTGAGGATCGACTATGATCTGGTCCTCAGGTTCGCTTGTTCTTCTCTCACTTTTATTTATGATGCCTGTCACAAAAGAGTGCTCCCTTATTCTTGAAGGAAAAGGGGGCTGTTCATATATAACTGCAGGCAAAATGGGATCAGCAACGTGAATATCAATAGGTACTTCTTTGAAAGGCTTATGGTACTGATCCTTCTTCATCTTAGAAGAATCAATATGAGAGGCAAAGTTCTTACAAAAATCAATCATTAGATGGGAATCCAGACCAATCTTAGAGCAAAAGGTATTAAAATAATCAGTTTTCACATAGCTCTCAATATAATCATGCTCATAATTTATAGCAGGTTCAATACCTTTATCGATTTCCCAATCTTCAGTATTCTTCTGGATCCTTTCGATGAGATCCCATCTTTCTTCCACGCTCTTTGTCTGAAATACCCCGCTAGAGGAGGTATCCAGCCTTTCCTTATCCTGACGAGAAAGCATGGCATAAAAATTTGTAAGTATAATATCTTTGGGGAGCTTATGGATAGGACATTTAAACATTAGGGATTTAAGCCTCCCCCAAGCTTGAGCGATGCTCTCTCCGTTGTGAGACCTAAAGTTATATATCTAATTCCTGTCTCGATAAACTTCATGAAGAGGGTAAAACTTTGTATAAAAGAGAGACATACGCTCTTCCCAATTAAGAGAATGTGAGTTATCGAGGAGCTTATACCAATCTGAAGCTTTGCCTATAAGCGATACGGAGAATAATTTCTTCATAACGAACTCCAGTGAGACACCTACAAGCTTGAATAACGAACATAGTTGTGATAAATATAGCAAGTGTTCACCTGGATGCCTGTCTCCTGCATAACGATTAGCTAGGACATAATCGATAATACCAGATGGTATCTTATAAGGCACAATTTCAGTAGGGTCAGGAGTGACTACCTTAGTTGTGGGGCGGCTCCCCAAGAACAACGATCCAATAGTAGGGGTGTTCATAAGGACAAAAACAGCAACAGCAAAACTAAAACAGAAATATAAAAACTTCCTTACCAGCTTCACTTACTAATAGCGCTACACTCCCCGGCAACGGCGCCAGAAAACGTAGCTTGATGACCCTCAATGTAGAGGGATCTATTCCAGTGTTTTCGATAAGTAAGAGTGTCGAACCCAACGAGGAGCAGAAGGTAGTAGCAAGTGACTTTGGTAAGGAGGTAACTGCAAGCACTGAAAGATAACTTTTTAGGGATTTTCTTGGTATAAGTGAAAGGATAGTAAAAACTAGCAAAGTAAAATATACTGGATAGTAAAAGGTGTCCCAATCCTTTCTGAGCAAAGGAGAGGCCTAGCAACTGAACTTATAAAAGCTAAAGTGTTCTTGAGGACACACGGGAGAGGTAGTCATGTGCTTTCGCCATATTCTGTATCGGTACTATATGTTGTGTTGATAAGTGTTGAGTGGGTGGATCTATGCTAGTACACCCTCTAGACTAAGATAAGTGTACTCTTATGATTAAACACCTTGCAAGCATCCGCAAATACAAGATAGTAATTAAGGCAAAAGCCTAACCATAGCAATACGGTTGGTGATCCATTGTTCCCTTGTGCAAAAGCGTGCAAACTGGGGTTCAGGTTTCTGTCACTCCGGCAACCCACCGTAAGCATTCTTTATACACAATGCATTACCCTAGGTCCTTGATAAGGCGAAGTGTTGAGTGTTCGACTCACACAACACCACTAGGAAAATAACAACACAACTTAAATAACAACCAACACATATTACTTCAACATCATATGACTACTAACAACTAGACTTCTCCCATGTCCTCAAGAACTAAAGTAACTACTCGCAAGACATAAAAGAGATCATGATCAGTGGGGATAAATAGATGATAAACAATCTGAACACAATAATATTTCTCCAACAAAACTCAATAGCATTCACCACAAAGTAGTAATCAACACCGATAAAGTAGAGAGGATAGATAGTACGGATTACAACACGAGTTGCAATTGTGAGACAAGATTGAATGGAGGTGGAGATGGTGCTGATGATGGGGATGACGTTGATGATGATCTCGATGATGCCCGTGACGATGGTGATGACGATGGTGACGATCTCCCCTTCCGGGAGGTGATCTCCCCGGCGGAATCTTCCCGCCAGAGATGGCTTTTCTTCTCTGTAGGTTTCCGCCACGGAGCGGCGGCGGAACTCCGGAAACTCTCCTATTTTTAGGGTTTTTGGACGACGAGGAGTATATAGGCCAGAGGGGGAGCCGGGAGTGGCCCCGGGGGTCCAGGCGCCCTCCCGGCGCGGCCAGGGGTGGGGCCGCGCCAGGTGGCCGCCTGGGCATCCTGTGGCCCCCCTCTGGTCGCTCTTTTGCGTGTCTTTGTGATCCTGCTGGAAAACAGCCTCCGTCGATTTTCAGGTAATTTGGAGGTGTTCTTCTTCAGCAACTCAGCGTCCACTTTTTACCGCTGAATCCTGCGTTTGCTGCTTCGGCATCGGAAAGTTGCAAACTGTGTAAAATAAGCCAAAACAACATAAGAATAGCATCATATCATGAAATATATCAATGAATAAGAAATAATTACTATATAAAATAGTGATGCATTTTGGACGTATCAATAATCCGGCATGAAACCACGCATTTGCAGGTGTTTACCCATTACATCCTTTGTCTATTGTGAATAGTTCTTACATCTAGTGCAGGGGCACCATGTTCTTGGTTGGCCAGCACTAAATGCATCCTCTAGGAACTCCTCGATCTTGGTCAACCATTCCTCAGTCATATTTTTCTGACTAGGGTGACTGGTGTACATCCACACACGATCATTCATTCTGGCTAGCTAGCTAGTACAAATTAACACCAGAAGGCATATAATTAATTACGGTGATACGGCATATGCACACTAGCTAATAGGTAAAGATAGGTCCTAATCCCACCCGAGTATGTGCAGATTGGATCTATTTCCCCATGCTCTCCTCCCGATCCGACGCAAAATTTCGACAGCACCTCCCCGCTGTTCTCCTGATACACGTCTCAGCATAAACCGAGAGGATGTGTACCCGGAGAACAACAAGGTGGCGCTGACGAATCCTGCGTCCGATCCGGAGGAGAGCATATCTGGGGAAATGAATCCAATCTACACATACTCGGGCTGTCCATGGATAACGTTGGACAATTCGAATGAATCCAATTAAAAATATGCAAATGAATGCATATTTATAAATGGAATCTTTCGAACGGGAGACGCATATGGGTTACGCAACGGAACCTTACATCTAAATTTTAACTCGATATGGGAAAGTGGTGGGCTGAACTAAAGTCAGGCCATAAACCACGTAGCAAAGGGAATAACCAAACACAAACTTAACTAGGATGCTATAAAATCTTGACCACTAAATAATTACATAAGATCTAAATAAAATATATTTTTTCTTTTCCATTTTCATTTCTACTAAATAATAATCATTTGCATTTTATTTCCACTAAATAAAATACTAATTCATTTGTTCCTCTCTGTTTTATCTCTTTTTCTTTCCTCCACTTCTATTTCTTTTATTCTTTCCTCTACTTCTCTCTTCTTTTCTTTTCCTATAATTTCTCTCATTCTCTTCATATCTTCTCTACTTCTCTCTTCTTTTCTCTCAAATCCTTTCTTTCTTATATTCCTCTACTTCTCAATTCTTTTCTTTTCCTAAATTTCCAATTTACAAGATGCAATCCAACAATAAAGCCTAAACCCTTCTTCTTTTCTTTCTTTTATACCTAAAATCTAATTAGCATGTCAAAACTAACAACCTTTCTTCTTTTCTTTCTTTTATTTCCTAACAAAATCCTAACAACTAAATCATTTATTTCCTAACAACTAAATCACTTATTGCCTAACAAAATCCTAACAACAAAAGAATTTATTCCTCTGTTTTCTAACAACAAAAAATCATATGCCTTTTCTCTGCTCTTTGCTTTCCTCCTCTCATCTACTCTTTTTTTGCACTAACTACACTAATGAACCCTAAACCCTAACTAACAGATTCTAATAACAAAATGAAAACAAACAATAAATACTAAACCCTAACTAACAGAATCTAATTAACAAAATGAAAACAAACAATAAATCCTAAACACTACCAAAAAATAAGAAACATGAGAAGGAGTAGCTCACCTCAGGGGGATCGAGCAGATCGTTGACGGTGACGCCTGGGACGGAGGAGCTCGCCGGTGGAGGGAAGAAGCCCGGGGACGGAGAGAGGAGCTCGCCGGCGTTGAGGGAGGACCTGCACAGAGAGAAAGTTAGAGAGAGAGAGATAAGAGAGAAGGGGTGTGTGGGGCAGGGGCGTACCAGCGGAGGCGTTGGGAGCTCGGAGATGGCGCCCCGGACGGAGAGGAGGGGCGGAGGAGCTTGCCGTCGTAGGCCCGGCGGCGGAGGTGTTGACCTGCAAAGGAAGAGAAGAGGTGAGAGCAGATATGTGGGAGGTGGCGGTGGCGGCTACGGAGGGAGTGTCGTGGTGGTGGCGGCGGCTACGGAGGGAGTGTTGTGGTGGTGGCGGTGGCTCACCGGCGCGCGCAGGGGCACCGGCAGCGGCGGCTCACCGGAGGAATGCTAGGGTGGCGGCGGGGCACAACCAGAGAGCAGGTGGCGGCGAGATGTGGGAGAGAGGGGTTGTGGGGGTTAGGGATTGCCCGAAGGGGGATAACGGCGCTAGATGCTTGGCCGTCAGCCAGCTGACAGCACGGCAAAGCAGCGGGCAGTTAAGCTAGCTCCGCCTGGTGGGGCCCCGGTTATTTCTTTGCCGTCCTGGTGTCTTTGCCGTCAGATTTAGTTGCGTCAGCCAGCTGACGGCGTTGATCGGGCTGACGGCAAAACTCCGTTTTGCCTACATCCAATGCTTTGCCGTTAGCTTTCCACCTAACTGACGGCATAGTATTCTTTGTCGTCAGCCCCGACTAAAAGCTGACGACAAAGCCATTAGCTGACGGCAAAACTCCTGTTTCCAGTAGTGATGGAAGCGTTGGCGAGAAGGGCAAGACCTACTTCGACGATGTGTCTATGTTTGCGCTCCGCAGAACCATTCTGTTGGTGTGCGTGAGGGCATGAGACATGATGAGAGATGCCTAGTTTTTGAAAAAACGGGCTTAATTTTTCATACTCTCCACCCAAGTCGGACTGTACTGAGATGATTTTGCTATTGAATTTGCGTTCAACAAGTGCTTGGAAGTTCTGGAAAACTTGAAAGACATCAGATTTGTGTTTGATAAGATAGATCCAAGTGTACTTGCTATAGTCATCGATAAAGCTTACATAATATTTGTGTCGACCAACAGAAAGAGGTGCTTGACCCCACACATCAGAGAAAATGAGTTCTAATGGTTTAGATGAAACACTGGTTGGCACAGAATATGGAATTTGATGACTTTTTGCTTGCTGACAAGAATCACAAATTGTTTCACGACTATGCTCACCGACATGTGGGAGCTTATTTTTCCTAAGCACTCGTTGAACTATAGTAAACGAAGGATTCCCTAAGCGATCGTGCCACCTTGCCGAGGATAACTTGGTGACGCCGAGAGCTTATTTATTCGAACTCCTAAGATGAGGGACCAAAGGATAGAGCCCTCCGACGCATCTACCTCTGTAGAGAATTCTCCTCGTTGCCTGATCCTTGATAAGAAAATGAAACGGGTGAAATTCAAGGAATAAATGATTTTCCAAGGCAAGACGATGTACAAAAAGTAGATTAATATTTGCATCAGGAGAATGAAGAATATTTTTGAGATGAATGGAACGGCTAGGGGTTTTGAGTATTGATTGAACAACATGATCTATCCTCATACCTGACTCGTTTGCGCCGTGAATCTGCTGCTCCTGTCCACGATGCCTCTCGCGGATAGTCAGCTTCTCAAGATCTCCCGTCAGGTGATCTGTGGCTCCACTGTCTGCATACCAGTTGGTGTCAATACCATACTGAGCTGCAGCAACGACTTTCTCCTAGGGTGCATCATTATCGAAGCGGTACCAGCAATCCCTTGCACTGTGCCCAAGTTTGCCACAAATCTGGCATTGGATGGGATCATTGCCCCGGGGGTTGTTATTGGCGGGTGGGGGGCCTCCTGTACCACCTGGACCGCCTGATCGGACACCCTTATTGTTGTTGTAGAAAGGGCGCCCGTCCCCTGCTTCTTCTTGTAGCCGCCACCGCCGTTTTGCTTCTGGGCGTCACGGGGTTTGTTGTACCCACGGACTTGGGAAGGACCACCGCGGCGTGCTGCGGCGTTGGCCGACGACTTAAAGCCGCCTGTTCCAGCACCTCCAGTGAACAATTCCACGCGCTGATCGAAGTTGCAGATCTGCGCGTAGAGGGAGTTGACGGTGGTTGCTTCATCGCGGGCGTCAAGAGCCGAGACTACATGATTGTAGTCAAGGTCAAGCCCCGCGATGATGAAGGAGATGAGTTCTTCTTCTTCCATTGGCTTCCCGGCTGCGGCGAGTTCATCCGCCAAGCCACGCATCCGAGCGAAGTACGTCGGTGCAGATTGAGTCCCTTTCTGAGCATTGGCGAGCGAGATGCGAATGTTATTAACACGAGATCGGGACTGGGAAGCAAACATGTTACCGAGGGAAGTCCATAGCGCATGTGAAGTTCTGAGAGAGACGACAGAAACGAGTACATCCCTGGACAAGTTGTTGAGGATGTGTCCAAGGATTTGCTGGTCCTGTCTCACCCAGACTTCATACGCTGGGTTGGAGATCATCACTTCCTTGCCGTCTTTGTCCATGGAGACAAGCTGTTTTCCTGGAGCGGCAATAGAGCCGTCCAGGTAGCCATACAGCCCGGCGCTAAGGAAGTGTGGCAGGATCTGCGCCCTCCACAGGAGATAGTTCTCCTTGGTGAGCTTCTCCGAGACCTGAGAGCCAAGTCCAGCAGGAGCTGCGACGAAGGAGGACGCCATTGGGTTTTGGTTGTTTTGGTGTAGATCGATTTCTCAGAACGCAAGGGAAGAGGATGCTCTGATTACCATGTGCGAAAATAGGAAAGCGCTCTACCCTCTCAGGAGAGGGCCGCTGGGTATTTATTGATAGGATGGGGCTTATCCCATGTGCGCAGACAAAGTTTGTTCAGATTACATCTTGGAGGAGAAGAAAGAGATCACAGGAGATTAGGTTACAAGATAACTAACTACCTGCTAACAAACTCTAACAACTCTATCTCTATCTCTATATGCGAAACTGGAATATCTTCAACACCTCCATGCCCTCGACCCCCCCCCTTGCCCCCTTTTAAGCAATACTCCCTCCGTAAACTAATATAAAATGTTTTAGATCACTAGTTTAGTTATCTAAAACATTTTATATTAGTTTACAGAGGGAGTATAAACCAATATAAGTTATTTACTTGCATTATAAGTTATTCCATCTTCACCATGTCATGTCGTACCACCAGAAGTTGTGGCCATGAATATTCTACTAGTTTGCCCTTTCTCTCAACCCATGAACAATCTGTTCATCTGCAACACGCATAATTCATGGTTATGAAAAGGCTTGTATTAAAGAAGATTGTACCCAAAAATAGATAGATGCACATGGAGAAACCCAATTGATTTCTCTCACCAACATACGATCTCACCCTTCCTTTGTATGTATGTCGTCACTCGTGTTCAAAGAAAATAGGGGAGCCCTTTCTATCGTATGTCACCCTTCTTCTATATTACACTAGGACAATGGGATATAAATATTTTAGTACCTTAGCTTGTGATTTACATATCAATATTAATGCATTGTTTAAATAAATGTTTATTAAATTTGGTATGTGATTTATCTTATAGTTTGATTAAAATTTTGGTAAGTAAATTAAAGTGGAATTGATTTAGAAGATAAATAAAGTAAGGTTATTGTTATCATACAAGGAAGGTTGGATGGGGATGGTGGAAAGAAAACTGGGTGAAAGATGAAACCTTAGATTATTTTTAAGTAGTGGAGCTAAAGATAGCTTGTGATTTTGTACCATTCTTCAACGCTATGCTTCAATATCCATTCTCTGGTTTGATAGTTCTTGAGAACATAAACTACGAGTCGAGTAGTGCCGTCTTCATCTGTCTGAAAATTGGCATAATGCAAACGGCCCTGTGACCGCTGAATAAGACCATCAAACAGAGCATCATCAGGGACACTGAAGTTCATCCATGTTTCCCCCTGTGTGTCCAGCACAGCTAGAGAAGGGGATGACCCACGGCAATCAACTTGCAAATGCAGATAGCCGTTAAGAAAGACAGATGCAGACCGATGATCAATGATCCTAATTCTTGCACTCCATTGCTTTTCCTTATAAACCCATACTCCGGTTTCAGACGAATACATTGCCACTCCGGCAATGTCAGGATCCCAGTAAACCTCCTGCTCATTTATCAACTCGAACACATGGAAATGCGACGATACGTCCGGATCAAAGCCCAAACGTGTGGTGGCCACCTCGCTGGGGGCCTTGCCGGAGTCCGGCAACACGATCCACTTCTCCGTGGCAGGATTACACACGACATAATAATGAAGCGCATCACCCTGGGCGGAGCCGTCATACCAGCGGCAGAGGAGGAGGCCGTCAAATATGGTACTCCCTTGTATGTACTAAGTGTGTGTCAATTAATTTGAATCGGAGGGAGTAGTATATTTTTATTTCGCCATAATGTTTTGGAAGAATAGGGTACTCCTAAAAAAAAGGAAGAATAGGGGGCCACATAGAAAAAAAGGAGGAATACATTTGCATTTGTTTTTCCTAACATAAATGACAAAGGAGACATCTTGGAAAATTATGCACTAAGATTTTGTTTAACCGATCAATGATAACTTGCTTCCATTTGCGCCATGAAGGAACAAACACATTTTTTTGATGATGATGGCAAGAGATGGAGTGAGGGCTTCCTCCTACAAGAGAGATCTATCCACAAGGACAACCATAGCGATAGAAATGGATGGCAGCCGTGACGCGACATCATCGAGCAAGATGAGATGAACAAGATGCCTATTTTTCTATGTGTTATGGGTTGGGCATGTTCAATCTAGAGAAATGGACATGAACCGTTCTGGCCCATGCATGAAGATAACAAGGTAGCTCTCTCTCTCCCTTAGGGGTAATTTTGACGTGCACATGGATTTCCCGTGGAGGTGGCACTTCTAGTCTAGTCATAGCCACTTTTTCTGGGGAGCGAGTCGGGGTTTTCTCTTTGACCTCTCGAGGCGTGGAAGTATGTCCCCGGGAAAGGCCATGGAAGGGGCGGGGGTGCTCTAATCTCATGGGCGCGTCCAAATGTAGCGATTGGTTTCCCAGGACTGATTCAACACGTGTTTTCTTCACCCATGGAAGAGGTAGGGATCCCGAGATGATTCCCTGTAACCAAACGAGCCCTCGATAATGTTTGCCACACCCCTCGTGTCCCATCCATCGCACCATTTGTCCGTTTCGATACTTTCCATTGACCGATGCGGACATCATGACTCATGGCGAATTCGATGATGCGATTAACGTCCTTGACTTCTACCTCATATCCTCATCATGTGCTCCCTTCTTCGTGAGCATTGCTTCGGACAACAACTCAATCAGGAGTGAAAACTCAATCAGGAGTGAAACACGTTCGTTTTGTTTGCAGCCATGGCGTCGATGGTACATGGGATGTCGATGCAGAGGTGGCGTACGCGCATATAAGCCACTCGGCTTTGCCTCTTAGAAGAGTACGTAGCTGACGGGGTATTTGTTGATGGAGGTGACGGGGTACGTGTAGGGCATGTTTGTGTCCTCCACATCGTGCCGACCGGCGATGGCGTCACAAAAAAAATCCTGAAATATATTCAGGAAAACTCAAGCGTCAATGTCAAATCTAAGATTTGAACTCTGTTGGGTTGAAGATACAACCGTCCACCTAACCAACTCAACGTTAATTCACCTTATTGACCTATATTTATATCGTGTGCACCTGTATGAACGAAAAACGATTTAACAGAAAACCAGATCGGTTGGGAAATAAATTCGAACGGTATTTGTACCGTATATACGAAGGAAAAAACGGCAGAAAAAAAGTACTAGGAAGAAGAATGCCCAGAACGTGGTCCTTCGTTGAGGCTGACGGACCATTCGGCTCACATTCCCCTTTCTTTCTCTTCCTCATCACTCAATCAATCTTGAATCTAGGGTTTTACACTTTTTGCGACGATGGCAAACGACGGCCTCAGCGCCGGCCGCCGGCGACCGCTGGGTCCGCACCTCTTTGGAGCGCATCCGACGCTTCATATCTCTCAGGCGGCCTCGCCCAGGGAGGGTCCTCCGCTTGATCCCGATGCCGCCGGAGGTCAGGGCGAACGTGAACAAATCGCTGGCGATCTGGCCACTGTTGCAGAGCGCCCGCGACGGGCACGTGGTCATGCTCGCGGAGAAGATGGCTGCGCCCAATGGCGTCTGGGCATAGTGCCGCGGCGTCGTCCCGGAGCCCGAGGCCAGCCGCGTCGCCGCCGCCGCGGAGGCCGAGGCCTTCTCCGCAGCCTCCGCGTACGCCGCCGGCAAGTCCCTGGTTACCGACGAGGAGCGGGCCAACGTCATCCGGAAATACGTCAAGGAGATGTTGGATAGCGCCTACCGCCACGCCGCCAAGTCCCGACGCCAAGCCGCCGCCGGCACCTCAATGGCAGGGCCCGTGCAGCAACTGGGGCTGCCGTCGGGGTCTGCTCCGCGGCGATCCAGACGCACCCGAGGAGTAGGGCAATAGGGCAGGGCGTCACCCACGTTTTCATCCAACGTGAATTGCTCCCCTTTGGTGTCCATGGTTAGTATTACTACCATCTTATTATCTGATGTCTACTGTATTTGAGATTCCTTTTGTGGGGGTTTCGTTCGTGTCTATATATAGTTGGTACTGTACTATGTGATGTCTATATGAGATTCCAGTGAGAAGACTGAACTTATGTTTGTTTCTGAATCTGTACTCTGCCATATATATGCATGCATTGTCAAGCAAGTTAGTCACTTGGCATCAGGTATATATACATATAAGTTGGGCATGTATCTTCTTCTTTGCTAGTCGCGCTATTCTTTGCTACTGTGTTCGCTTTGGGAGTTAGTCTAGTTTCCTTGAAGATGGTAAATGCTTCTTGATTTGCAACTATATGAATGCTTATATATTGGGTTGTAAAATTCAACTCATCATGGCCGATTTTGCATCGGCACAAATGCTACAGGACAATTGGTAGATAGATCATCGATCTCATATGCTTTGTGAATTGTGATTGTCTTTATACTCCCTCCGTTCCGGTGTGTAGGGCTTATTAGGGCTCTCCCAATGCATTGTTTCTTAGCATAATATCATAGGAGCAATAAAAACTTAAGATACAACCCCCACAATGCATAGTTTCTTAGATGTTGTATCTTATTTAATGATTTTAGCTCCATGCATAAATGCGATTGGTCTAATCATGCTTTTTGCATATGGCCACGTGCAAGGGTTGTATCTTAGCTAAGATACAACCTCCCTCTCTTTATTCATTAAACACTATGCCACATAAGCAAAATACCTATGATTTCGTGCTAAGATACTAGCATTGGGAGTGCCCTTAGGCTGGCCCCAATGGGGAGTAACTTAGCAGTAACATAGAGTCCAACTCAACAATTTTGCTTATGTGGCAATGAGTTAATGAGGAGAGAGATGTTTGGAGTAACTTAGCTAGTTACTTGCTCTTTGAGTAACATCACATATACCAAGACAATATGAGTCTATAATCTAATAAATGAAGTCTTATATGACACTACATATATGTTAGTACCCATTGTGAAGGTAGTAACATAGACTCGTAATCCGTGTATGTTACTAGTCTAAGTTACTCTCCATTGTGACCAGTCTTAGAAATTGCACCACGACCAACGTAAGTTTCTATGGGCTACGATCTATCTCGTCTTCTCATACGCATCCACCTATCAGTCATTAGTTAGGATGCTTTATTTAATTCCGGTTATTAAGGATAGCAAGCCAAGTGTCGTTTAGGCCCACCGGACTATAATGAGCTACGCATGCTGATTCGTTTCATACTCATTGAAAAAGAAAAAAGCTGCATGCAAAATCTTGTTTCACACCACCGAAAGAGGAGTTGCTTGTGCGGCTTGAGTTATTGTAGGGAGAGAGAGATGGATGACTTAGGCAATTAATTAGGCTAATTAGTACTTACAGGCCTTATTTGAGAGGTGTTTTGGAACAAATAGATTTTCACTAGGAGCCCTATACACCGAAACGGAGGGAGTACTTGTTTTTGGATGTGTGCGTTTAAGAGTTGACAAGAGGATGGCATGTGTGCATGGCCCGTGTGTGAAAATTAGATAATGGTCACGTTGTGGATTTGATAAGTTAGCCGCTGAATGAGACGAGTAGCGCAGCTGCTGTCCAGTTCAGCCAAAACAAATAAATTTAGGAGAATCTCAGAATTAAAATACGGTCATATAAGAGAACTCGTTGTTTTTCTTTTGTGAGAAGGCAACTAGCAGTCTCTGTTGTTCTTGTGTCTGTAGTCCCATTAGGCCCTTTTAGGAGCACTGAAAATATATACTCTTGTAAACACATTATAAGAATAATATACCAAATACTACCTCCTTTTGGTCAGTTTACAAGGCCTACACATGCTTCTAGGTTGTTAATTTGACTAACAAAACACAATATATATATATTATAGAAAATATATCATCATAAACTTCGGATGTCATATTTTCAATGATATAATTTTTATACTATGTTGGTTAAATTGATGATCTAGAGATACGCGCGCCCTATGAACTATGAAGGAGGGAGTATCCTTGAATAGAAAGATATTTTTTCCACGATAGAAATCACTGTTTGGATGCCAAGTATTTCTACAGACTTAAAACAAGTAATCAGGACGGTGGCGGCGCATCAGCTTCTCCCTTCCTGTGACCTTTCTCGAGTCAATCAAATGCTAAAAATATCTCAAATAAAGAACAAGGATCCTATCAGGTGTGTTTTCTATTACGTAAGTACTCTCTCCGTCTTAAAGTAGTACTCCCTCCGTAGTAAGTACATGTCTTCGTAGTAGTAAGTATCCCTAGCCTAAAGAAAGCAAAAAACTATCTTACATAAAATGTAATCATAACCACGGGTTAGAAATGACCTACTATTCGATGAAAAAGGTGCAAAAATTTGTTCAGTTTCATACATGAAAACAGAAAAGAACTCTATAATATATTTCTTAATTGCTAGGTTCTAGGTGGAACAATGATATATTTCAACCATAAATATGGCTAAGAAATTAGTGTCGTTTCGCTCAGACGTAGACGTAGACAATTTTTGTTGTAATAATCTTCAAGCGTATGCAGAGATGACCTAAACCACATTTGATAGAATCCTGATCAAAATCGTCGTACAAAACTGTATGTGTAGCATGCCTCTTTGCCGTTGCCGGCCGGGCACAATTCGGACCACTCACGTACGTACGAGAGAATCGGTTCCGATGAGATCATGTATATACGGTTCGTTCCTTAATTTGACTGACGTGGGTCAGTTCTTTTTCGAACCGTCATAAGATTTTTGGCCACGAGCTAGCTGTTTTTATTCCTAGCAGCGGGCGGCTCGTTTGACCTAGCTACCGTCACCACCGGCGGGTACGTATCGCTCGTCCATCCGGTGAAATCCTCCGTTACTTGGATGGGAAGGAAACACACATCCATGGCCACGCAGCTCTCGCAGGCCGCAAGCGGTGGCGTCGACTGGGCGTCTCTCCCCGTCGACATTGCTTGCCTCGTCACCGACCGCCTCCTCCAGAGCGGCGACATCGTGGATTACGTCGTCTTCCGCGCCGTTTGCTCGGCGTGGCGTGATTCTACGCTGACGCCGCGCGACCACGACCTGGACCTGCGCGACTGGATCACGCTCTGTGATGGAGATACGGTCCGGCCGGACGAAGCTGGCGAGATTCATCTATTCCACACATGCACTGCCCGACGCGCCAGTGTCCTCCTCCCCGATCGTCATCGGATCATCGTCGGTTTCAGCCAAGGCCTCCTCGTCCTCCTGCACAAGGCCACCACGGAGATCCGCGTGCTCAACCCCTTCACACGCATCGTCGTCGACTTCCCGTCGCTCGCGCCCGTCGTCAACCATAGTTACTCTTTCCTGGCCATGGACGCCGAGGGATGCCGCTCCTGCTCCTTCACCTCCTTCTCCTCTATGGTCGTCGTCATCTGTTTTGCATACGCAAAGTCTGTGATCGCTGCAGAGGCCGGGTCAGACCATTGGGAGGTCCTCCACCGAAACCTTGCCGTCTCAAACACCTTGGTGTTCCAAGGAAGGTTGTACGCCACCTCCACCATGGCTTCCGCGTTGGAGGTTGTGCAACTCACTAGTGGAGAGACCCCCCTTTCGTCCAGCCCAAAAAAGGCATCGGTCCCGGTTCATTTCAGAACCGGGACCGATGCCGAACAACGGTCCAGTTCGTCTGAATATGGCAACGGTCCCGGTTCAACTGGGCATTGGTCCCGGTTGAGCATTGGTCCCGGTTGTTGGCAAAAACCGGGACCGTTGCCCCTCATATAAGCCCCCAGACATAAATTAGGATGCAACGCGAATGTTTTACAATTTTTTTATTTTTTTGAATTATTTTTGTCGATTTAAAAAAGTGGTCAAAACGGAGGGCATGACCGGTAATAGATAGGGTGGAATCTTACAAAAGTCTTGGTGGATCCCTGATGAAATGACTACTTGTGTATCTAGAAATGATTTTTTCAAAAAATAAAGAGCAAACTATCAAGCACATGTAGTTCAAATTTGACCCCGTTCCAACTGAATCTGCGGAAATTTGTCTTTTTCAGAAGAGGTATATAAAAACCATATTACATGGAAACTTTGGTCAATTGTAAATAACACATGGTCTAATATTTTACAAAAATAAAGTGGTTCAAGTTGACATCAAATATTTGGTAGATCTTTCACAAAAAACCCCTACTTTTGTCACTGAGAAAATGGAAAATGGATTTTTCGTGCAAAGAAAATAAAAACTTCCTTTGGCAAACTTGTTGGCTAGTATAATATATACACATGTGCAAAATATTATATCATTTGGGAAAACTATCCTTTCAAACTAGCCGTAACATCGGTCATTTGGCTTGAAAGTCATGAATCTTCATACTCGATCGCTCATTTTAAAAAGACTTTTATAAGATATTTGCCTTATTCCAAGTTTGTTGTTTTGTATGGTTACTAAGACATAAATTAGGATGCAACGCGAATGTTTTACATATTTTTTATTTTTTTTGAATTATTTTTGTCGATTTCAAAAAGTGGTCAAAACGGAGGGCATGACCGGTAATAGATAGGGGTGGAATCTTACAAAAGTCTTGGTGGATCCCTGATGAAATGACTACTTGTGTATCTAGAAATGATTTTTTGAAAAAATAAAGAGCAAACTATCAAGCATATGTAGTTCAAATTTGACCCCGTTCTAGCTGAATCTGCGGAAATTTGTCTTTTTCAGAAGAGGTATATAAAAACCATATTACATGGAAACTTTGGTCAATTGTAAATAACACATGGTCTAATATTTTATAAAAATAAAGTGGTTCAAGTTAACATCAAATATTTGGTAGATCTTTCACAAAAAACCCCTACTTTTGTCACTGAGAAAATGGAAAATGGATTTTTCGTGCAAAGAAAATAAAAACTTCCTTTGGCAAACTTGTTGGCTAGTATAATATACACACATGTGCAAAATATGATATCATTTGGGAAAACTATCATTTTCAAACTAGCTGTAACATCGGTCATTTAGCTTGAAAGTCATGAATCTTCATACTCGATAGCTCATTTTAAAAAGACTTTTATAAGATATTTGCCTTATTCCAAGATTGTTGTTTTGTATGGTTACTAAGACATAAATTAGGATGCAACGCGAAGGTTTTACAATTTTTTTATTTTTTTTGAATTATTTTTGTCGATTTTAAAAAGTGGTCAAAACGGAGGGCATGACCGGTAATAGATAGGGTGGAATCTTACAAAAGTCTTGGTGGATCCCTGATGAAATGACTACTTGTGTATCTAGAAATGTTTTTCTTCAAAAAATAAAGAGCAAACTATCAAGCACATGTAGTTCAAATTTGACCCCGTTCTAGCTGAATCTGCGAAAATTTGTCTTTTTCAGAAGAGGTATATAAAAACCATATTACATGGAAACTTTGGTCAATTGTAAATAACACATGGTCTAATATTTTACAAAAATAAAGTGGTTCAAGTTGACATCAAATATTTGGTAGATCCTTTACAAAAAACCCCTACTTTTGTCACTCGGAAAATGGAAAATGGATTTTTCGTGCAAAGAAAATAAAAACTTCCTTTGGCAAACTTGTTGGCTAGTATAATATACACACATGTGCAAAATATGAGATCATTTGGAAAAACTATCCTTTCAAACTAGCTGTAACATCGGTCATTTGGCTTGAAAGTCATGAATCTTCATACTCGATAGCTCATTTTAAAAAGACTTTTATAAGATATTTGCCTTATTTCAAGTTTGTTGTTTTGTATGGTTACAAAGACATAAATTAGGATGCAACGCGAATGTTTTACAATTTTTTTATTTTTTTTGAATTATTTTTGTCGATTTCAAAAAGTGGTCAAAACGGAGGGCATGACCGGTAATAGATTATTTCTTAGAGATTGTATCTTATTTAATGATTTTGGCTCCATGCATATATGTGATTGGTCTAATCATGCTTTTTGCATATGACCACGTGCAAGGGTTGTATCTTAGCGCTAAGATACAACCTTTCTTTTTTTTTCATTAAGTACCATGCCACATAAGCAAAATACCTATGATTCCGTGCTAAGATACTAGCATTGGGAGTGCCCTTACGCGCCACGACGTCGTCCTTGTGGAGTCGGATGGAAACATGCTGCTTGTTGCGCTGCACAACTTACCTCCTACAACTGAAAGCGTCATCAACAGATCATATACGCCAGACAAGTGGTGGCAAGACCCACGCTTCAGTATGTACGAGGTGAACTTGAGCAACAATGGTGATGGCTGCGCAAAGCTGACGCCGGTGAGCTGCCTCCTTGACCGTGCGCTGTTCCTCAGCAACTACAGATGCTTGTCTGTCTCGGCCATGGAACTCCCTTCACTGGCGGCCAATTCTATCTACTTCTCCGAGGTCCTCCACCCTGTTCTGATGCACTCATTGACAACCGGTTTGACCGAGGATTTGGCGGTGGAGTGCCAGATACATGACGGGAATAAGAGGATCCGCCCCTCCTCGGTGCGTCCCTTCACCATCATAGATCATCTGATCACCTTCTGCCATCCTAAAGAGTGGACCAAAGGGCTCATGTTTCACGAGTACCACGACATGCCTATATCTTTCAAGGAATTATGGGCCAAAGACTCGCAGCTGCTACGGATTCTTCCGCAAATTCCAAGCCGAGTCTAAGTGGGAATTACGGGAGCAAGAATCTACCGCCGAGAAGGTCAAATTCCTACCAACTGAGCTGGAACATGCGACATGACTAATTGGGATTAAAAAATCAAACAAGAGGCCCTCAGAAACTAATAAAGAGCTAGAAGATGCAGCGAATCCACCCAACAGTAATTTTAAGCTTGTAGCTACAAGTACTAGTCAAATATCTTGAGGTGTTAATTTTTCTAACTGTGTCTCCTGGCTTCAAATTTCACCACACGTGCATTATTAGATTGATCTATAGCATTCATTCGCTCAATTTAAACCCAAAAAGGGTTTCCCCCGCTTTAAAGATAAAGCCATCACCGCATAACAACTACGATCCGAATACAAACACACGCCACCAACACACACAACACACACACCCAAGGCAAGATACAAAGTGCCGGACACCCCACACCGAAGCTAGGTCTCTAAGACGTGCCTCCCATAAGGGCACGACCACATAGCTGCACCGTCTGATCTCGAAGATCGAGTTTTCACCTAGAGCAAGACGAAAAGAGGAAGACCGCCGCGACGAAGCCTTCAGGAAGGGTACGACAACCGCGTATGCCGCCCCCGTCGGCCAGACCAGGGTTGGACAGGTGATATACCCTGGTGCCCACCTTACGCTCCGCCCACGAACTGCACACCTCCACCGCCCGGGCCGTCGCCCGACATACAGACACCCCCAGCCAAAGAGACTGACTTTGGTCCGAGAGGACGCCCACGACAGCGAAAAAAAAATACTCCCTCTGATCCTTAATAAGTATTGCTGAGCGATACTTATTGTGGATAGAAGGAAGTAGTAATTATTCCTACAAGCAGGAAGCAGTCGGGAAAGGAAGGGCAAAAAAATTTCATTGGTCGTACAACTGAAGAAACAAAAGATCTAGTAACAGAAGAACACCCACAATATATTAGAAGGGGCTATATGATCATGTTTTATTTCTTAAGTAGAGAAAGTGTGGGTCTGGTTTATCCCTGAAGAGAGGATCTAATGATTTGGCAGAGATATATATATATATAACGAGGGATGCACACAGTACATGTCATCCTCTTTTCTGTGAATGTACGTAGTCATACTTATGCAATGATGCAAGTTAGTTCAAATACATGACGTCAACAGTACGTACTTTTTCTCGGTTTGCATTCTTCAAAATCATTTGCCTTCCAATCAACTTATATATAACCAGAATGCTGAGATATTTTCACCATCGCGTCAAGTGAAACGAACTTTGGCTACACATCCACTTGTTATTCCAGTGTTAACGTCAAATATAAAAATTCAGGTAAAACGTTGTTAAGTAGCATAGTTGAGTGCCTGCACAGTTTTCTATCGTGGAAATTTTTGCCGTATAAGTATATAACCAAAAGTAAGTCTGACTGAAACCCTACAACACAAAGAGGACATCTTTCAAGTCCACCAAAGAAATGTTGTGTTCAAGAAATAAAGTATGATAACACAAGAATGAATATTTTCATCCAAGCACTGATGCTCAACTTTCATGGTGTTCAGCTAGCAGAGAGAGAATGCCATTTTTTTTTAAAGAACGAGAGAATGCAATCATCCGAAGTGTTTCGCAATCAGAAATCAATGTCCAGAATTAAAGAAGAAGAAAAACTGATCTCACACATTATGCCATTATTACGAGACAAAGCCGATCATTTGCTAGGTCTCTGTCAATAAGATCGATGCATGTACTTACTCAAACTGCAAATTCAAGATACTCCATGATAATAATCACTTATCGTGTCTCTTTTAAAGCATGATGATAGCATTTTCCCCTTCAACAATAAGCGAACTAATTAACCTCAGATGGATCAGACAAGTCGCCTCATTACTAACTGAACCAGTATTATCGAAGATCTACTAACTGAATAGACGATACGCATGCTTGTGCGTATTCTCGAAAAAAGTATAAATAAAGCACCAGCAGCCTCCTATTTATTAATTTCATGAGTGCAACAATGATTGTAAGGGCGCCGCATAGAATGGGACATATGGCAGGTAAGGTGGGTAACCATATTCAAGATTGGAGACCACCTCGACTTGCCGACGATCCATATTATAGCTCATCAGTTTAGTACTAGTATCCAATTCTGCCGTGAAGAAGATCAAGTCACGGTGGGGATGAATCACCATCCATTGGTAACAAGTATGGTGTGTCCCTCTTCCTCCAGACATGTGTGAAGTTCGAACACTATGCTTCAACATCCAGGAGTCTTTGTTGGCATAGTCCTTGAGAACATAAACAACTAGTCGATCAACAGCATAATCTCCATCCCTCTGAAAACTGCAATAATGCAAGCAACCACGTGACTGCTGAATAAAACTGCCAGTACCATACAAACCAGCAGGGGCAGGGATGGTCGTCCATGTATCCCCCTCAGCGTCCACTGCGACTAGACAAAAGGCTGACTTGCTGCCAAATGCATCAAAATGCATACAGCCATTGAGGAAAATACTAGGCTGGTACTGAGAAACAAGAAGCCCGATACTCTCGTTCCATGTCTTTTCTTTACGAGTCCACCTCCCGGTTCCCGACGAATACACATCCACTTTGGTGAGGCTGGATACAAGGGGGGTAGTCTCCAGCAACACAAACACATAGAAGCTGTAGGACACGGCTGGATCGAAACCCAGACGTGCAATGCACACCTTGCCAGCATTGCCGAGTTCCGGTTCCGGTAGCCTGACCCACTCCTCCGTCCCCGGATTGCACACGATGTAACCGCTCGTGAGACCCCTAGCGGTGTAATGGCACAACAGAAGGAGGCCGTTGCAGCAGTCCAACGGATGGACACGCCGGTGGTCGGGCAGGTAGGCGAAAGAGGTGTTTATAGAATCGCGGCAGCTCCCTGAGAGAGCGATGAAGCGGAAAGATGATTTTGTGAGTGACTCGTCGCCGTCGGTGGCTCTGTAGACGAAGCCGGCAAGGGTTTGGGGGAGCTTTTTCCGGTGGTCGGCGTGGTGAATGAGGTCGAGCCAGTTCTTGGAGACACACTTGAAGCGGCAGAGCGACTTGGCAGGGACGCGAGAAAGGATCTCCACGAGAAGATCGTCGTTCAACTTCTCAACCGCCATGCCGCTGCAGGGAGAAGAGGACGATCTACGTGAACAGAGAGATAGGGTTTAGAGGCTCGCTGAGAGGAAAGACGAGGCTGCTTCGTGTACTTCGTGAGAGAGCGATCCGCCGGGGATTGACGAGGAAATAAAGCGGAGACGATTGGCACCGTCGAGCGTGAGGGAGGGATGTGGAAACCTAATGCAACTCTTATTTTTCTCTCCGCTGGAGATTTTCTTCTCTTTTTGAGAATTTCTCTGATTTGGATCGGTCAACAAGCGAACTCCTATTTGTAGTATTTCTTACAGTAGATTTTAAAAATACTTTTTAAATAGAAAAATAAGAAGGTTTATCTTCGTGCACATAAATATTATCCGTGATTTGATAAATATTTGTCACGAATTTGAGAAGACAATATTGAATGTAGAAAATATTCATCACTCTATTTTAAATTTCTTTGTCACGCATTTAAAATATTCATCGCATATTTAGAAAACATGGATCAAATATTTGAAAAAATATTCATCATATATTTTCAAAAATAGCGTATTAAACAAGCTCATGTCATTTGAGAAAAAATGTAGATCTAATAAAAATTTTGTACTTGTGAACATATGTTCACCTCAAAAAGTTCAAATAAAAAAATCGACAAAAAATCCAGAAGAAGAAATAATGTTTTTTTGCAAGAAAAAATTCATAAAAGGAAAAGGTGGCACAAAAATAAATGGGAAGAGAAAAAACAAAACCGTAGATAGCATAGCCTAACAGAAAAAGGCCGAATAATAATAACCAATATGAAATACAAAAAGGAAACTAGTTTTCTTTAGACAATCACACGAAGCTTTATTCCATCGCCACAATGTTTGCAGGAATATAAAGAAGATCTCCGGGTTAACCTAACCACACATGGCGGCCAAACCCTAATGTTAATGTATGCTTCCCTAGATTGTGAGCCTCGACGTTTGAGGTTCGGAATTTATGGCTAAACGAACAAGATACAAAATATGAGGATCTATTTTAATTTCTTGAACTATAGCAACATAGCTAGTTGAACTCCTGCTTCAGATTGCTTCAATCCATGATTTAAGATAGCCCGATATTTGACCGATATTTGGCCGATATATCTTCTAGGAAAGCTTGCCGATATTTTTTTCCTTCATTGAATATCGGCAAATAGCCCGATATATCGCCGATATAGCTGCATTCTATGTATCAAATATCCTCAAATAGCTGCCAAAAAAGCCCGCCGATATATCCTGTATCCCACTATTTTAAACCTTGCTTCAATCGCCACTTTGCAGTTGGAGATATTTTTCGAGTTTAATTATAAATTTGTAGCCACTGGTAGTGCCTCCCTTATAGATAAATTTTCAAGTGTTGCTGGATCAACAATATTTTGAATTTTTGATACATCGTAGATGATTCTCCTTAGAATTTACTTCCTCTATCTCTACATACAGCACCAATACCCCCAATCTCCCCATGCCTTGACTGTCGCATCTACATTGATTTTTTGCACGATCATCATAAAGGGGGGGTCCACTATCTCATCCTAGGAGCCCTAAATACTGTCCCTCGAGAGTTTGGCTTGCATATCAACTATAGTTCAGATAAAAAGTATGTTATGAAACCATGTGTTGAGAGCGAACTCTGAAAGACATCCTCGTGGATGGCTTTCTCCGGGCACTCCATATATCACCCATAAGGTGACAACATGCTAGCGAACTCATCACGTGAAAGTGTATCCTCCATAGAAAATAACTAATTTCTAGCTCTTGGATCCTGATTTGCAAACATATGTTTTACCATGAGGTCACCCGCTAATGCCCATACCCACCTTGCCATACTGCAGTCAAGCAAACTATGCCTCCAACTATCCTCCACATCACACAAATTACATGCTCCAAGTGTGCCATTTTCTGTGCTGAAAAAGATCCCCTGTTGGGAAAGATTGTTGGCTAATCTCCAAGTAAATACTTTCGGTTTTCGATGGGATATTGGGATGGAGGGCCAGCCCTTGATGTCGGCTTCGTTAGAAGATCCCTCCTTTTCATCGATCCAACCCTCTCTAGTTCTTTTTTATTTTGTAATAAATCTGTATGAGACTCTTGCCAAAAAAATACTCCTCTGGGATCATTGTTCCATTCCCAAAAATTAGGTTCTCTACTCGAACAAACTGGGATCTTCAGAATAGCTTCAGCATCAATTGGAATGAACACCTCCTTGACTCAAGCCTCATTCAAAGTTGTCGTTGTGCAGTCAATTAACTCGGCCACTAGCCGCGGTGGGTTGGCAACCAACGATGTAACCAGCCGTGGTAAACCCTCCGTTGGAATCCAATACTGGCTCAAAATCTTTGTACTTTCTTCGTCTAGTCTTCAACTCTCATGATAGCATCTTGAGCAATAATATCACGTCCGTCGAGAAGTGGCCTCCATATCAGTGAAGGATCGGGACCCAAATCGACTTCTAGAATATATTTTCCTATAAATTATTTGACCTCCAGAATTATTATTTTTTGCGAATAGACCTCCAAAATTCTTGCACTCAATGGTGTTGCTTCGCTGAGGATACGCCACACCCAACGAAATAGCAATGTTATATTAAAGACCTTAATGACCCAGAAGGCCATGCCCCCTAATTTTTTTGGTTTTTTCATCGTCTCTCACGAGAACAACAAGATTTCCATTTGCATTGTTTTCTATCCCACCCAAATTGATGAATCAACGAAGTAATACTTTCACATAATCCTCATGGAAAACTGAAGCAGGACATAGAATACGTCGATAACGATTTAGCAACTGATTTTATCAATACCTACTTTCCTACAGTTGCCAGTAATTTCCCCATCCGTCCTTTTATCCTGTCTCACACTATATCATGAAGATATTTAAAAGTACTGTTTTTGAGTTCCCTAAATCAGTAGGCATACTCAAGTATCTTTCGTCCAAAGATTCATTATGGAAATTAAAAAATTCTTGCAAAATTTTCTAACCTGGACTGAGCAAGCTTTACAGAAGAAAATATAAGATTTTTAAAGATTTACTCTATGTCCAGAACCTTCGCAATAAATAGGCGCCCGACACTAGGCCAGCGCAAGAGCCATGCGAGGGTTGTGCATGTGGTTGGATTCCACACCCTACACATAGAGTACCACCTAACAGTGTTACAGTAACATCACACATATGATCTTTTTTCTTACCTATCCTAGGAAAAAAGATATTACTTAAATAAAATCAACAAAATAATATAATAATTTTTGTGGGTAACTATATAATATTATGTTAATATAATATAATAAATAAAAAGATTTCAAGTATCCGTTACCGTGCAGTACAAACGATGTTGCGGTGTATAAGAAAAAAAATCATGGTGTGAAATGATGGATGGTCATGTTTAATACACACAAGCATAGATAAAACTGAACGATATCAACCCATAAAATTCGGTATCATTGATACCCCAATCATTTTTTTTGGTGCATCAAGATGCTCTTGAGATGTAAATATTTAGTTATTTTGCAAATTAATATGATATTATTTATATTTCTCAAAGTTTAATTTCTAGCCATGTGTGAAAAGAATAAAAAGTAGTGAAGAAAAATAGATTGAGTGACTTGTGCTTCTTATGTGTGCTACTTCTAAGGCACTCTTTTATGGTTATCTTATTTGAAATATGCGCAAGAAAATAATATTAAGAGAGGGAAATTTTATTTGATGTATTGAAAAAGGTTCACTTCTATTAATCATCACCTACAATATCGGTAAGTCCATAAACTTTGTCTTTGTTTGCTGACATATAAGCGCTAAACGATTCACAAAATCAATTTATTAAATATATTTTTGAGGGGTATCTATAATACATAAATAGTTCATCCTCATTAACATATTTCTCTTGACATGCAAGCTATCCAAATCATCAAGTAGGTCCATCATGTAAAAACTATTTTCATTAACTCTTCATGCACATGAGTTATTAACTTCGCGTGTGCATGAAACTTATCACAAATAAATATATAAATATACACTCAACCTCACGGTTTATAAGCACCTTTTTTAATAAAAAATCAAATTTTGAGTTACGTCACATTTTATTTTTTATGCGGATTTTTTTTATAAATACAAGTCCGTAGTTGCTATCATTTTTTAGGTTTAGCCATTGGTGGAGATTTCTTCATTATCTTTACTCAACGTTATTTTCTTCCCATATCGTCTTGCCTATATATTGTGAAGAAAATAAATTAAAAAAATAAAAATCACACACAATTTTGCATTTTTCATCATTTTACTTAGATTTTTACTCTAAACAATATATTTTTCAAAAAATTTATAATTAAATTATACTATATTTCATAAATTCAACATAAAATTATTTCTAAACAGTTCCAACGCATCGGGTATCATCTAGTTTATAAAATAGATATGTCGTGTTTGAAAAATTGTTCGAAGAATTTCGTGCTTGACGGGCCGTGCCATGCCTGATCCACGGCTTGGGGGAGTGCGCTTCACACTCTATTCGGAGAAAAAAAAAACTATCTTATCCCTTCGTCCCCGCAAAATCACGCCCCCCTCCCTCCTCCCCGCAAAATCCTATCCAAGTCCCAATCCCCTCCCGTCCCCTCCCTCAAAATCACAACCCCCCTCCCCACTCCCATTCCCCTCGCCCCTCCAATGGCCTCCCCTTTCTCCCCGGCGACGGCCCGCGCCGCCTCGCCGGCCCTCTTCTCCGTCTCCACTTCCCGCCCTCTCTTCCCCGCCACCGCAACCGCCGCCGCCGTCTCAGGTATCTCCTCCCTCCTCTTCCCCCCCTGCCCCTCTAATTTGAAATTCAAGAATGTCTGTGCCCAGTTCACCCACTCGAGCTCTCCACGCGCAGCCCGGGTTCCGTCCAGGAGGGGGCTCCACCGCGGCCGCTTCACCGTCTGCAATGTAGCGGCCCCCGCCGCCGCCGAGCAGGTATACCAATGCCCCCGCCCCCCAAACCCTCACTCAACAATGTCGTATTGTTTCACCTGTGGCTCTGCCGGATCTAGGAGACGAAGGCGGCGGGAGCGAAGGAGAGCCAGCGGCCGGTCTACCCGTTCCCGGCGATCGTGGGGCAGGACGAGATGAAGCTCTGCCTGCTGCTCAACGTCATCGACCCCAAGATCGGCGGCGTCATGATCATGGGCGACAGGGGCACCGGTAAGTCCACCACCGTGCGCTCCCTCGTCGACCTGCTCCCGGACATCAGCGTAGTTGTCGGCGACCCTTTCAACTCCGACCCTTTCGACCCCGAGGTCATGGGCCCCGAGGTCCGCGACCGCGTTCTCAAGGGCGAAACCGTCCCCGTCACAACAACCAAGATCACCATGGTCGACCTGCCCCTCGGCGCCACCGAGGACAGGGTGTGCGGCACCATCGACATCGAGAAGGCGCTCACCGAAGGTGTCAAGGCGTTTGAGCCGGGCTTGCTTGCCAAGGCCAACAGGGGGATACTGTATGTGGACGAAGTTAACTTGCTGGATGACCACCTGGTGGACGTTCTGCTGGATTCTGCGGCGTCCGGGTGGAACACGGTGGAGAGGGAGGGTATCTCCATCTCCCATCCTGCACGGTTTATCCTCATTGGTTCCGGTAACCCGGAGGAAGGGGAGCTCCGGCCGCAGCTGCTGGATCGGTTCGGGATGCACGCGCAGGTCGGCACGGTCAGGGACGCGGAGCTGAGGGTGAAGATTGTGGAAGAGAGGGCTCGGTTCGACAAGGACCCGAAATCGTTCAGGCAGTCCTACTTGGAGGAGCAAGAGAAGCTCCAGGACCAGATTACATCAGCTCGGAGCAACCTTGGCTCCGTGCAGCTCGATCATGATCTCCGGGTAAAGATATCCCAGGTATGCGCCGAGTTGAATGTGGATGGGTTGAGAGGAGACATTGTGACCAACAGGGCTGCCAAGGCGTTGGCCGCCTTGAAAGGAAGGGACACCGTGACAGTGGAGGACATTGCCACTGTGATTCCCAACTGTTTGAGGCATCGGCTCCGCAAAGACCCGCTTGAATCGATTGACTCGGGTTTGCTCGTGGTTGAGAAGTTTTATGAAGTCTTTGGCTAGCTAGATCATTTTTGAGGTAAATGTTTTTCTGTCATAAAGTAAGGCAAGGCATGAGGCTTTTTGTTTGGCTGTAAACTTATATACCTTTGTTTTGATCGGCATTGAAGGAAAATATAATGTTGTTCTAGGGAGTGTCAAATTATCTGTTGACTGATTTTGGTTTCAATCTCAGTCAAATCCTTCTGTTGACTCATGTAATCTCCCTAGTATCATCTAGGGAAGATGAACAAGTTGGGTAGATAGTAGATACAATAATCATGTTTGAATTAAAGGCATGGACAAGGAATAACAGGACCAAATGGACAACCATGTTTAAATTAGAGGCATGCATGCATCACCATAATACTTCACAGCTATACCAAAATGGACAGCCAGAGCTACCTACCATTCCAAAACATACAAAGTCAGACAACTGAATATTCTACAAAGTGAAACTAGTTAGATTATTCTAATCTTTCAGAGAAAGGTTGAAATGATACCCTAGGCTGGACAAAGAAACAATGAGATAGAAGGAGGCGAGCTCCTGCTCCAGAAGACAAAAAAACAGCCTTGTCAGTGTATATACTGAAATCTTAAACTGAGTGAATGAGCGAGTACAGTACTGGATAAATTCACTAAAGAGAAAATAAGAGGCTGAGCTAAGAAACTGATGACACTGAAGAGTGAAGAAGAAATGAAGGGAGTGAGGACTTATCTGACAAGAACACTTAATAAGGTTGACTGATCTGAACATAGGTACAAACTAAGAGAGCCTGAAATCTGAATAAAGACTAAACCTAGGTCAAAGTACGGACTTTCAAAGAGTCTTAGAACACACACAGGATAATTTGAGATCTGTGGATAAACAAACTTAAACTGAGACTCAAATAATTGAGGGATCAGGTGCCATATTTTGTTACAGAACTTCATTGAGTTGTGCTTGTGGATCATAATGTTCATTCTTCTGTTAGACAAATTTTAACGCAAAATTGCTCCGAAAGAGTGTGGGGATGTTCCCTTTGTGAGCTTTGTTCAAATAGGTAGGTTGAAAGTGTTTGAAAAAGGAAAATGTTGGGCACGAACTTTACAGTTCCTTGCACATTCAGCTGCAAAGCAAACGATTGAATGGGCAGGAGTAGGATGTATGATCACGTTGACTACTGTGAGTAGTCCAAGCCTCCAAGCCAATACTGAATCTGTTCTTCTCTAGAACTGCATCTTGCATGATGCTTGGGACTGAGACTGAGGTTTTCTTTCTATCCAGCTCCTTGTGAGAGCAGGGCATTCCATGAAACTTAATTCGGAAGCCCTCTGTAGCTTATCTACAGTACTACATTCGGCGTTCGACATACTAATTTCACAAAACATTGCTGGACTTGAGGCTTCTCTGCATTGCATTGCACACTTGCATGCCAGAAGCGATGCACGTTCTAGATAAAAGACTACAACTAAAAATTGCAGGCTCCGGCTACAAATTTGCCTTGGTGATCATAGATGACCGCACCACATCTACCCCCTCCCCTCCATCAAAGGGAAAGCTTCATCAGCATTGATCTTCACCATGCCACTCTGTGGGTTTGACCGATGTTCTGGGAGCTCCACAGGGTCTTTGATTTGCACAACATTGTGTGCCCTGCCGCAACTGATATAGGAAGCCACATGCAATTTCCTCCATGGCAGTCCCATTCTTAAGTTGAAGCAAACTATCCATCAATTTTCTTCTAATCATTATTTTTCTCTCCATAGTTAGATCAAAAATCATCGTCAAAATTTTCCAACAAGTAGCCTTCACCATTTCAAATTGTTTTTCACTTTTTAGCAACCCTTTCAAATGTAAATGAATTCGTTTCACAAGCAAGGTGTAAGTTTCTGTGGGCCCTATTTTTCCAATTTGTGGTCCAGTTGGGATTTGTACGCAGCCCATTAACTGAAGCATCGACCGCCCAGCCTGTTAACGCAGAAATAAATAAACTCCCACTCCCGTCGGTTTCACTCCACTTCCTCTAGCTCACCGGCGCCGCCGCCGCCGCCGCTTTCTTCCGCCATGGCCGGCCCCGAGGATAGCTCTCTCCCGCGGGAAGAAGACCGCACCACATCTCCTGTCAGGTATGCGGAGAATCATCGTCATCAACATCAATCCTTCTCCGCCTCCGAATCTCCGATCCCGTGAGCTCTCCTCCTTCCGTGTTTCTGCAGGCCTTCCCTCTTCCCGCCACAGCAAGTGCAGGACATCAGCCGAGCGACTCACCGACTACCTCCTCGTGGAGATCCTCGCGCGCGTCCCCGCCAAATCGCTCTGCCGCTTCAAGTGCGTCTCCAACCACTGGCTCAGCCTCATTGACCACCCCGACCACCGCAAGAAGCTCCCCCAAACCCTCGCCGGCTTCTTCTACGGCAGCAGCAACGTCGCGCATTGGGTTCTGGAACCACCGGTTCTCTTCACCAGTATATCGCAGAGAAGATGCCCTCTCATCGGCACCTCTTTCGCCTTCCTGCCCAACCACCAGCAGCTCGATCTGTTGGACAGCTGCAACGGCCTCCTCCTCTGCAGCTGGTACGTACAACGTCCCCGCTGACGCTGGCAACCTCCATTACGTGGTCTGCAATCCTGCCACGGAGAAATGGGTACTGTTGCCGAACCCCGGCCATGACAGCGACGACGTGCGCATCACACGTTTAGGCTTCAACCCGGCCCTGTCTCCGCATTTCCATGTGTTTGAGCTGGTGGAGGAGCAGGATAGCTTGGACCCCGACGTCTCCGGAGTGGCAGTGTATTCGTCAGAAACCGGAGTTTGGGTTTATATGGAGCACAGATGGAACAAACGCGTCATGCTCGTTGATGTTCAGTTATCATCTGTCTTTCTTAACGGCTATATGCATTTTCATGTCAAGGACCGTGGATTTTCCCAGTGTCTAGCTGTGGTGGACACGGGCGGGGAAACATGGATGAACTTCAGTGTCCCTGGCGGTCTGGTTGACGGTTTTATTCAGCAGTCACAAGGCCGCTTGCATTATGCCAATTTTCAGAGGGATGCAGATGGTGATGTCTTTCGACTGGTAGTTTATGTTCTCGACAACTACCAAAGCAAAGAATGGACATTGAAGCATAGCGTTGAAACTTCATACATATTGGGAGGGGAAGGTCACTGCATTGATGGGTTTGATTGGATTGCGATCCATCCGGAATGCAACTTGATATTCTTCACTATTGGGCAGGACCTCAAATTCATGTGCTATAATATGGATCGTCGGCAAGTCACACTGATTTGTGATCTTGAAGGTGTCAAGCCTCCATATCTGCCATATGTCCCCTTGTATGCACAGTTAGAGCCACTGCACATTTGACATGGGCGGTAGTACATTGTGGAGGAAATCTCGCTAATTTCTGTAATAGTAGTCAATCATATTTTGGTTGCACTTTATGTTGTCTGTAATTGTTTCTGTATGCTACTAGTGGTTCTGTTCACTGCCACCTCCACATTCTCTGTTAAATTTGCAAAGTGCTTTAGCAAAGCCATTATGATCATTTAGTGAAGGACTTATCAATTATTATCATGCAGCTTAAACTGTTGTCTTCTATTTGCACTTGGGGGATTTAGAAGCATGTTATTGCCATAGTAAAGCTATTGCTTGTCTGCTATGATATAATCTGTGGGATCATTTTTCTTGACCGCTAGGTAAGTACAGTATTTGTTGATGGTAAAATACTTTGGATGAAACAATGCCACTTTCTTTCGTCCTACAATGCTAACCAGTTCTGGCCTGTTTTTAGTAGGAAATGGTGTTAACAGAATATCGGCAGTCATACTCTGCACAGAATTGCTTCAGCAGATTTGCTGGTAAGAAATGATGTTTGTTTGTGGGTATTTATTCATGTAGGTAGGTTCAAATAGTGTGCAGCAATGCCGTGCACCTCCCATGGCAGTCTTGCTCATAGTCTACTGGTGATAAATCATGTTTGTCTACTGGTGATAAATCATGTTTGTGGCTGTGGGTATCTGTAATGTTACACATACGCTTTGTCCAGTCCAGTGCAACTCTGCTTCGTTGTTTCTGAATTTCGATCCTTAACGTGATATAACACTGAAGCAACAAGTGACCGTATTCGTATTGGCTCTGTGTAACAGCATGGTTCCGGTTTCAGCTTCAAGCATCCAAGACAAAACTGAAACTATCCTTGTGTTCAGGAACGATGTTTTATTGGTAAATGTTCTGTTTCAACCGGCTGAAATCTCGCGGGCGTAAGCCTCCTTCTACGCACGCCACGTGTACAATGGACCCCACGCGCTTTTTTCTCTCTTCCTTCTTATCGTTTCCTCTCCCTATCTCTTCCTCCAGCCGCTCGTCTCTTTTCTTCCTTCTCTCTTCTTCTTCACACCGCACCACATCATAATCCTACATAGGTGATGTCATGGAGAGGCTGCCGGAATCCCGCGCGGAGCTCCAACCGTTGACGGCATCCCAACGGGGGCCAGTGGTGCTGCAACGAAGCACGACAGTGCCGATGGGGCAGTGCTAGCCGGCAGGTTGCAACAGGCTGTGACGCATAGGAGGTTCGCCGGAGTTGCGATGAAGCATAAGAGGGGGCCGCCGGAGCTGCAGTCAAGGTCCTCGTTGGTCGTTGCTGCACTAAAGCGCGCCAAGGCTGCATCGCAGAGGAGGGCGCTGGAGCTGCAATGAAGCATGACGACGCCCGACGACGCGGTGCTAGCCGGTGAAGCGGCGAAGACTCGCCGGAGTTGCGATGAAGCATTCAAAGGGCCGCCGGAGTTGCAATGAAGCATCCATTGGGGCCGAAAGCTGCGTCGCAAATCTTTCGTCGCCGGCTGTGTTGCAATGGAGCAAGTCGGGAGGCTGGAATGAAGCTCTGCCCTGGCTGCAATGGAGCTTCTCCGCGGCTGCAATGGAGCGAGCCGGAACGCCGTATGGGGGTGGCTCCAATGAAGCGCCTATGTGGCTCCGGTACTTCGTTGGCGCAGGCGCCACTACGGTGAGTTTGGATGAAGCAACAACGATGACGTGGTTCATCAGAGGACTAGCGGCTGGATGCCTGGATTAATTAGATGTATATTAATTAGTACAAATCAATGGTTGGCATTACTGCAAATCAACGGTTGATCACGCGGCTTATCTTTTTCAAAGATAAACCGGCTGACGCCTAGCAGCCGCCTTTTTTATTTGGTGATTTTGAGGGAGATAGATGGTAACAAGGCACTATATGTGGAGTTTGCGGTCATAAAAACCTGTTAATGTTTTTAGAAAAATCAAATGTAAATGCATTTTTGTAAATCTCTGGCCTCTATTGGTCGGATGAGACGCACGCCCCCGCCTCCTGCACCCAATCGCCGTTTCCCAAAAGCTAGGGTTCATCTGCCTCCCACCGGCGCCACCATCGATCCTCTTTGTCTTCGGTGGCTTTAGGGCCATGGCGACGCAGTGGATTGCGGTTCTTGCCGGTGGAAGGGCTTTGTTTTGAGGTGTTTTTTAAGTTTTGTTAGGGTGGCGGCTCCCTGAAGATGGAATAAGGTCTCCCTGTCTAGCCTCCATCCCGGTGGTGCGTCCAGCATCGTTGGTGGGCGCGGATCTGTCCTCGATAAATTTGCTTGGATCTGGTCGTAGTTCGTGTACGTTTGTGTATCTTCAGTTTGGATCTTTTCGATCTACTCTACTCTTCAACGGTGACAGTTGTTGTTCTGGTGCGCTGGTCCTATGGGGCCTTAACACGACGATTTCCCGACTGTCTACTACAACAAGATTTGCCCGGCTCCGGTGAGTGGGGGGCGATGATGGTGACGCCTCTTTCGGCTCGCGTTTCAGTTCTTGTAGTCTTCGCTAGATGGTCTACGGATCTAGATGTAATTATTTCTAGTCTTTGTTGTACTATCATATTTGAAGATGAATAGATTGAAAGTTTTCTCACAAAAAAATTGTGGCCCTTATTCTTCCTCTTTTTTATAAGCAACTGCTCCAATTCATCATAGTGGCAAAATAATAATAATAATAATAATAATAAAGCATTGTAGGATGGTTCAACCCATATACCGACGCTTGACAACCCAATCCTTTAATGCATAAAGAATGAACGCCCCTTAGACACAGGTTTCGTTTCACTCCCCTTCCTCCATCCCGACGGCATCGCCGCCGCCATGTCCGTCCCGGTTGATAGCTCTTTACCGCGGGAGGAAGGTCGTGATTCACCTCGTGCCACATACACCAATCGGGAAGTCTTTCATACTTCACTTGAAAATATATCTATTTGCCCGGCTTTGACAAGTGGGATGGCATTTTTAAGGGGCTTTGTCACATTGATTTTCACCCGGACTCGGAAGAAATTACCATCGAAGTCCTTTGACTTTGGCTCGGCATAGACAAACTGACCCACTTTCTCGGCCAAAGATTTGAGTAGGGGGAGAAAAACCATCAGTTAGATCATGAATTTGGATCCAGAACTCAATTATCTCCAGAGGAACCAAGGATGGCTTGGTGAATACATCATACTCTTTCAGAACTACCGCATTACCGCGAAAATTCGAAGGGCCCTCTTTCCCAGTCCCCCAAACACGAAACTATAAGGTGAACATATTATCTTCCAGAGGTCGGATTTGAATATGTTGTGCAATATTCCATGCCTGAATATCTTCATGGTGTGCACCAACGCGATCGCCATCCACTGGTTTACCTATGCAGGAATCGACTCCTCTTCTTCCATAATGACATCATCTAGATCTTCCTCTTGGAGCCCGACCTCCTTCATCATTGCATCAACCTCATCTGCGCTAGCGCTAGATGATTCAACCATATCGACCTTGCCAACAAAATTCATCGGGATATGTGGTGGCAAAACCCCAATCACAATGCAAGCCAAGCCTGGACCCGATGTCACCGACGGCGATCAGAGACCGCCCCTGCGAGCTGGATCGAAGCGGGGGGGGGGGGGGCATGGAGGTCGGGTAGGAGAGCTCTACGTGGGCGATCAGCGTCGCTGCCGAGAGGAGAGACAAAAAATCTAACAGGAGGGTACATGCGTTCTTTTTTTATATGTGGCCCCCTATTCTTGCAATTCATTTGGCGAAAACAAAAAAACTCATTGTTGCACGGGTTCAGCCCATTCACTGACGCTTGACGGCCCAATCCGTTAACGTAGAAAGAGAAGGCCTCAGTCCCCACTCCCCCGTCGACTCCGGGGATCCTCTGGATAGTACTCTAGGTTTCACTCCACTTCCTCCAGCTCGTCGGACGACGGCGTCGCCGCCGCCGCTTTCTGCCGCCGCCATGTCCGTTCCGGTTGATAGATCTCGTCCGCGGGAGGAAGGCCGCCACTCACCTCGTGCCTGGTACGCGAATCATCAGGATCAGACCTTTCCTCCCCTTTCACCGATCTATGCCGTGACCTCCATTTGTGTTTCCGCAGGTCTTCCTCTTCTCCCGGTGGTGGGACGGCGATCGACCGACTCACCGACGACCTCCTCGTGGAGATCCTCTCCCGCGTCCCCATCAAGTCGCTGTACCACTCCAAATGCGTCTCCAAGCACTGGCTGGCCCTCATCGACCACCCCGACCACCGCAAGAAGTTCCCCCAAACCCCGGCCGGCTTCTTCTACGGCAACACCGTCACCGACGAGTGGCTTGTGAAATCCCCTTTCCGCTTCACCGATTTCCCGGGAAGATGGTCCCCTCCGATCGACACCTCTTGCACCTTCCTGCCCAGCCACCGGAGCGTCGACCTGTTGGACTGCTGCAACGGCCTCCTCCTCTGCCGCTGGTACGACGCCTCTACCACGGATGATGAGTTCCATTATGTCGTGTGTAATCCTGCCACGGAGAAGTGGATCATGTTGCCGGACTCCGGCAAGGCCAAGAGCGAGGTGGCCACCACACGTTTGGGCTTCGATCCGGACGTATCCTCGCAATTCTATGTGTTCGAGTTGATAAATGAGCAGGAGGTTTTCTGGGATCCTGACATTGCCGGAGTGGCAGTGTATTCGTCTCAAACCGGAGGATGGGTTTATAAGAAGAAGAAATGGAATGCAACAATTAGGATCATCAATCATCAGTCCGTGTCTGTCTTTCTCAACGGCTATCTGCATTTTGAAGTCGATTGCCGTGGGTCAGCCCCTTGTCTAGCTGTGGTGGACACACAGGGGGAAACATGGATGAACTTCAGTGTCCCTGATGATGCTCTGTTTGATGGTTTTATTCAGCGGTCACAGGGCCGTTTGCATTATGCCAATTTTCAGACAGATGAAGACGGCGCTACCGTTCAACTCGTAGTTTATGTTCTCGAGAACTATCAAACCGGAGAATGGATACTGAAGCATAGCGTTGACACTTCTGACATACTTGAAGAAACAGATTTCCCTTTCCGCCTCGACATGGATTTTGATTAGATTGCTATTCACCCAGAATGCAACATGATATTCTTCAGGTTTGGTTGGGATACCACATTCACGTGCTATAATATGGATAGCCGGCGAGTCAAACTGAGCTCCGGTCTTGTAGGTAGCATACATCCATATATGCCTTATGTGCCGTTGTATGCAGAGTTACCGTCATTGCACATTTGACATACATCAGTATGAGATTGTTGGTGCCTTTATAATAAGTGGATCGTCTACAGGCGTCAGTTCTTCATGCTATGGGACAGCGGGCTAGGTATGTCTGCTTGAATTGGGCTCTTTTCAGTTTGGTGCGACGGTGGTTCAACATGGAATGAACTTGGTCTATTTCTCTGTGATTAGTTATCCAAAACTGAACTGAAGTTTGTGTTATCTGTATTGGTTTGTGCCTACTAATGGTTTTGGATAGTTGCTACCTCCATGTACTCGGTCAAATTTGCGTAGTGCTTGAGCTAATGTTCTATGACCATTTAGTTAAAGACATGATCGGTGCTTGAGCTAATGTACTCTGATCATTTAGTAAAAGACATGGTCAGTGATTATCGTGCAGGTTAACTTATGTATCTTCTATCTGCGGCTGTGGGAAGCTAAGCATTTTATTGACAGTGATTTAGTGAACGAATCACTTGTCGGGCAACAATACAATATGTGAAAAATGTGCTAATGGTATAATGCGTGAAATCATTTTTCGTTACTGCTAATGCTTTAGAAGATCGCCAGCGAGATGTGCCTGGATCATAATGTTTATGAATTTGAAGTGCTCCAGAAGATTAGAGACGTAGCATACAAAATAGTAGTATTGACAAAATAAGCACCCAATGCCATTCATTGCTTTCCATGCTAGTCTTTGCTTCTTGTTTTGCTCAGATATCTGTGCAGCGTTGTTTCAGATTTTTTTTTTTGCGATTCAGAATTTCGATATTTCACGTCCTATAATAAGGTATCTGTGGCTTCTAGCTTGTAAGACAAACTGGGACTGTAAACCCGTTGTAAGAGCATCTCCAGCCGTTCGCCCCCCGGGACGTTTTGCGGCGCTATTTTTAGCGCCGCTTGGGGGCGCTGGACGCGGCGATAGGTCCTGGGGGGGCCGGCTACCCAGCCGCGCCCCCAAGGCGCCCCCCAAGACTGACGGGCCGGCCAAGTAGCGGCCCAAATTCGACCCAAAAAAGGCGCCGATTTGATTTTTTTTGCACAGTTTCAGCACAAAGCACGCGAATTTCGTCTCAATTCGGCGCAATTTCGTGTCGGTTCGGCGCAATTTCGTCATACAACATGATACTACAAACATATAGTTCGGCACAAATACAAAAAACTTATCAAACTAGGCATTGCCTTTGCGCATCCATAGATGATCCACTAGATCTTCTTGCAGTTGACGATGCACATGCGGGTCTCGGATCTCCTGGCGCATGTTGAGATATGCTGTCCAATCTGATGGTATCTCGTGATCAACAACTGCAAGAGGCCCCTGGTTGATATATGGTTCACTGGATCCACTTTCTCGCTCTCGATGATCATGTTGTGCAGGATGACACAATAATTCATCACCTCCCACATTTGATCTTTCGACCAAGTCTGAGCGGGGTATCGGACAACAGCAAATCGAGACTGTAGCACCCCAAATGCCCGCTCGACATCCTTCCTGCAAGCCTCCTGGCACTTGGCAAAGTGGGCGTGCTTCCCTCCTTGCACAGGGTTTGAGATAGTCTTCACAAATATCGGCCACCTTGGATAGATGCCATCTGCTAGGTAGTATCCCTTGTTGTACTGGTGCCCATTGACCTCAAAGTTCACCGGAGGAGCATGACCTTCGACAAGTCTGGCAAAGACATTTGAGCACTGCAGGACGTTGATGTCATTGTGTGTTCCTGGCATACCAAAGAAAGAGTGCCAAATCCAGAGATCATGTGTAGCAACCGCCTCAAGTACCACACTGCAGTGACCCTTTGCACCTTTGTACATCCCCTGCCAAGAAAATGGACAGTTCTTCCATTCCCAATGCATGCAGTCGATGCTTCTAAGCATCCCAAGAAATCCTCTTGCTTCATTCTCTGCTAGGATTCGAGCAGTGTCTTCTGCATTGGGTGCTCGCAGGTACTGCTTTCCAAAGCAGCCAACTGTTGCCCTGCAAAATCTGTATAAACAATCAAGGGCGGTGGACTCGGCCATGCGTGCATAGTCGTCCTGTTCATCACCAGGAGTTCCGTATGCAAGCATCCTCATGGCCGTTGTGCACTTCTGAAGCGAGGAGAACCCAACTGCGCCGGTGCAATCTTTCTTGCAAACGAAGTAGTTGTCGTACTCTCGGAGTGAATTGACAATGCGAAGAAAGAGATTTCGGTTCATGCGATACCGGCGCCGGAATACCTTGTCGCCGTGCAGGGGAACATCGGCAAAGTAGTCGGAGTAGAGCAAACAGTAGCCCTCCGAACGACCCCTCTCCTTTCCCTTCCGGCGACCCATCTTGGAACCTCCTCGCTGCGGCGCCTTGTTGGCGCCGAAGAGGTCGGCCAAGCCGGCGAGCATCATGAGATGCTTGTCGCCCTGGGCGCTGGCGATCGCTTCTTCCTCCAGCAATGCGGCGAAGAGTGCCTCATCGTCGGAGTCCATCTCGGGGGAGGCAATTCGCCGAACAGGTGCGGCGCGAGGTGGGCGCGGCTTTGCACCGGTGGGCTCGGCTTGGCGGAACACGACGGCCAAGCGCCGATGAACTAGGAACTAGGCGGGGGTAGTCGGCGCTGGAAGAGGGGCCGGCAGAAAGAAGCTTTTGGGCGGCGGAAACAGCTATCTAGCGGCGGCGCGGCAGCCGGCGGCGGCAAGGGTGGTGGTGGAGAGGTGTTCTTTTTGGGTCGGTTTGGCCTGACAGTGGGCCACGCACGCGTTTTCGTTTCGTCCGGCGCCCCCAAGCGCCCCCCAGCGCGCTGGGTTCGGGTTGGGTTCGCCGGACTCAAAATCGGCACGATCCGACGCTAATTGGGATCTTGGGGGCGCGGCTGGGCGAAATACGTCCGTTCGGCGCTATTTTCGCCGTCTTGGAGGCCTCTTGGGGGCGCGGCTAGAGATGCTCTAAGCTCGCCTCTTGTGTTCAAAAAAGTGATTTGTAGGGAGATCGATTGTTGATATGAAATTTGTGATCCTTAAACTTGCACACAGTTAGGGTATGCATACATATACGTAGCTACATGTACAGCGCCCCCGTGCTTCTCACGATTCTTTCTCCATATGACCAGATAACATAGGACAAAGAAAAACCCTACTACATGGTCATTTAAGGCTTCTATCTCAACATGCAAACTATGCACACCATTGATTTTTTTAGCGAATCAATTGTTCATGTCACCCGACTATAGGATCATTTAAATTGTTTATCTTCACATGCAAGCTAACCACATCGTCCATTCTCTTAGCCAATAAATTATCCAGGTCATCTCCACTAATATATTTATTACTCCCTCCGTTTCTTTTTACTTCGCATATAAAATTTGGTCAAAGTCAAATTTGATCAAGTTTGACCAAATTTATATTAAAAAGTATCAACATCTACAACATCAAAGTTATACCATATAAAAACTAATATCATGATGCTTCTAATGACATTTGTATCATATTGTAGATGTTGATAGATTTTACAATAAAATTGGTCAAATTTTATTAAGTTTGACTTTGACCAAATCTTATATGCAAAGTAAAAAGAAACGGAGGGAGTAATTTTTATATGCAAAATTCATATCAACCATCTTTTAATCATTTTATTGTTCATGATAATAATTTTTAAACATATTTCATGTCGAATAAATTTAGTATCTTAACAATGGCAAATTGAATTTTGCATGTTCACTTAGACAACTTAATTATCATACTTTTATACTTTTTATTTACGTTATATAGTTATTAAAAAAATTTCCTTGCAACGCGCAGGGTATATTTCTAGTTATTTTCACAAAAGGATCACACTAAAACTAGTACCAAAACTGTGTTGATGCAAACCAAACATTAATAAGGCTCTAGATCAACACGATCAGGGAAGAATTTCAGGACATCAAAGATTGGAACAGATTGTAATGCCAGACGCCAAAGGAAGACTCTAACTTTCGAAGGAACTTGAGTACCCCATAAATTTGTCCACCCCTTCTTCAAAGCTTGTTCCGAGGGGAAGGTAGTTTGGTGATCGTTCGCAATAGCTGGGTTATGGTTATCGGTCCAGCTAGGGCACAGGGAATGTGATGGGTCGCCGTCTGACGAACTGGACTGCGAGAGATTTAAAGGCTCACCTATATTACAGGTAGTATGTACCAATTGTTGAATATTGCACTCATTTGCTGAGTGGGCCTTTGGCCCAAAGCACTTTGTAAATTCTGAAATTCTCTTGGCCCATTCATGCATAGCAAGTGGTGGGAAGTTTAGTACCATCTCGCTAGTGGAGGGAGAGCCACACCTCTTTATAAGGTGAGCTCCACTAGCACTTGTAAGAGCTTGAGAAGAGAAGTGCTACACGCGCGCTCCTCCTCCTCGCTCGCCTCGTATGCTATGCGTACGCTTATATTTTTGCAGCTCGGGAAAATTAATGAGGCATTAATTGTAATTAACGGACGCGTTAATTATGCTTAATTGGTGCGCCGTTTTCGTGGGCTCTACTCCCACGTCGGCCCGTCCCGCTGCGTCTATATAAACAACGCAAACCCTACCTTGGTCGTACCGCCATATGGTTCCTCCTCCTCGTTCCAGATCATTGCGCCGCCGCTCAAGTCTTCTCCATCCCTTCTTCCGGCGTGCACCGCAAGAAGGGACAGCAGGCCTCCGAAACTCCGCCTCTCGAGATCCTGTACGGGAGAGGGGCGATCAGGTTTTTGGGGAGCGCACTCGCGCGACTGCTGACAGCGACGACTACTTCTCCGACGACGACTTCTTCCCGGACGTCAGCAGCCTCTCCATCAACGACATGGGCGACACCAACACCAACACCAGCGGCTCCACATCCGCTTCACCGTACGTGATCTGTTATTCTCTGTTTGAGATCATGTTGCAAGTCGTGTTCCTAGTAATTGCTTTAGATGTGATCTCGTTGTCTACTGTTTTAGTAGATCGCATGGCTAGTTTGATCTGTTTCATTATTGCCATGGATTGTTTGTCTATTTCGTGGATTAAATCATATGCTAAATTGCTAATATATTCAACACCAATCAGTTGAATTGTCTAAATAAAACCAATCCATTGAATAAAGTATGCTTTATACCCTTAAAAAAGTAGTATGTGCCATATTTTTAACATACTTCTATTTACATACATATATGTAAGTATTTCGTAAATATAAAAAATACTAGTCTTATTTGAAAAAATAATACAAAATACAGTAGTATATATACTATCATATGATAGTATATGTGTTTTCATAAAAAAAATACTATAGTATATGTGATTGATTGAAGATGACCCCATTCCCGGCACAACAATAGAATAGATGTCCGAAAAAGACTTGCGTCCCGCTTTATAGCTAAAGCCTTGCCCAACATTGCACACGATACAAACGCACGCCAACACAACACCCCACACACACAAGGCCAAAAACCATCCATGCCAAAGGAAAAGCAAGAAGAATAAAAGAGAAAAATGCCAACATCTGCAGATTGACGGAATGGGGATGACCCGCAACCGCTGCGCCCACCTAAGATTTCCGCCACACTCCCAGCACTTGGAGCCACCGAGTACAGAGCAACACCTAAAAGAAGGAGGACGGCGTCGTCGCCGCTGCTGCCCGAACGAATCCTAGGGTTTCCCCGGTACACGGAGGGAAGTGGGGGCGGGGTACCTCCGAAGCCCTTCAGGAAGGTGTCGCGGCATCCCGCAGACGTCACCACTTCGGAGCAGGACAAGCCGACAAGGATCTCTCCCGGCCCCACCTTCACCACCCCGAAAGCTCCGAAGTGCTCCGCCCAACACACCACCCACCAGCATGTGCCACCACGGTCTTGATGTCAACCTCGCCGCAGCACCACGGACACCAACACGAGGCCGGAAAGAGGGCAAGAAAGCCACGTACTCGGAGGCATCAACGTCGCAGCCACGCAGAAGGAAACAACCTCCACCGCCATGACGTGATCGCCGGCCGGACGCGGCGGCCAGGACAAACCGAGCCACCCCTGGCTCGGCCGGGCCTGGACAGGCCCGCAAAGCTTCGCCGCCACGCTGCAACACATGGTCGCCACCGCCGACACCTACCGAGGCCGCACCGCCCCGCCTTCAGTCCCCCCAGGAGCACCGCCACCATGCTACTGCGTCGGCCCGCCCTAGCCCAGATGGGCCCCGAAGGGACCAGATCTAGCGAGACGGGCGCCGCCAGCCGCTTGCACAGCCACCCCGCCCCACGGCCAAAGGCCGCGCCGCCGCGCCAACGTCCGTCCTACCGCGGAAACCTCGCTGCCAGACTAGACCGAGGTCGCCCAAGTGCACCGCCACGCGCGGGTAGAAGCAGGCCCACCGCCACCAGCACCGCACGGGCGAGGCCCGGCGGTCGACGCCCCGGCGGCGGCCAGGGAAAGAAGATGAGAGGGCTAGGAGGCGGGGGGCGGCTAGGGTTCACCGTCGCCCACGGGGGCGGGGGAGTTTCGAGAAGGTAACACAGTAGAATAGATTGCACACTCCATGCTTTAATCGGGCGACGATAAACCACATATCTAGATACTTTCACAACAAATCACTTATTGGATTTGTTTAATGGTGATGAAGCCATGCAATGGCATCGTCGAAGCACTTTTGGAACCTCTGCATGCCAGCCGGCGGCAAAGAGATGCCGATCTCCATGCCGCCGCCACCGCCCCGGCGGCTCTCCGCCACCGCCATCGCGCCGGTTCTGGCCACTGACACGATCTCCACCTTTGCCGGCTGCCCGAACCCGAAATCTACCTTGTAGACCCGGAACCTCGGCGACCCCGCCACGCTCAGCACCCCGCCGCCAGTAGCGACGGCCTCTCTGATCTTCTCCGGCCACGAACCCATCTTCTCTGGCGACCCAGTGTGACTCATCGCCTCCTCGATCGCCGCGGCAACCGCCGTGCACGCTACGAGGATGCCACCGTCGCCGGCCGCCGCTAGCTGGTCCTTGGGCGCGCCGTACTGGGCGGCGCCGATGCAGTTGCCGAGGTACTCGTCCGGGACGGGGTCCGGCTTCATCCGTGGACGGTGGTCAATGGGGAAGATGATGTAGGTCGGGTCGCCGCCGCTTGCTGCGTCGTCGTCGTCTTTGGCTCGCTGGTAGCAGGACCAAATGAAGCCAAAGGTGGCGACGAGCGACGAGCATCCCCGCGCCACGCCGGCTCCGTCGGATACGACGGCCTTGACGCGCTGGATGTCTTCCATGGAGAGCGTGAAGGTGGCGAGGAGGTGGTCGCTGGACATCTTGGCGAACTCCATCTCGTCCGTGCTCGGGAGGGCTCCGACGTAGACGTCGTAGATGTGGCCGAAACTCGGGTCCTTGGTGACGAGACTCTTGTCGAGCACCGGCGGAGGGGGCGCGGCGACGCCGGAGTTTGCGGCGGCCCAGGCGTGGAGGAAGCGCGTGGAGGAGGCGCCGTCGCAAGCGGCATGGTGCAGGGCCACGCCGACGGCGAGCCCGCCGCGCAGCACGGTGGCCTGCAGGGAGAGCACCGGGCCCACCCCGGCAGACAGAGGCGGCACGAGCGGTAAGATCCTGGCGACCTCCCTGGGGCCGTCGGCGGCGAGATCGTCGACGTCGACGGCGTACTCGGCAACGGTGAAGCAGACGCCGTCGCCGGGCTGGTAGTGGAGCTCGTAGCGGTCGGCGGTGCCGGGCGTGAGGCGGAGGCAGCCGGCGAGCGGGAAGAAGGCGCGGAGGGCTTGGGCGAGTGAGGACTTGAGGCTGGAGAGGACGGCGGAGTGGGTGCCGGGTGTGAGGCGGTAGAAGAACACGCGCTCCACCGGCGGGGAGTTGAGCCAGAACACGTCGAAGAAGGTGAGCGGGAGGGAGGTCTCCGGCGCTGGCGCCGGCGCGGGCGGCGCTACGACGCCGCTCTCGAGGAAGATGAGCTGCGGCGGAGAAGCTGGGTTCATGGCTCCTTAATCCTTATGCGGAGGGCAGAGGGGAGCAGCTTAGTGAAAGGATTCTGGTAGCAGCCTAGCTTAATACTCATGAACCATGAGCCCAAGAGACTATTTGTAGTATTATCGTGGCCATTGCTCATCCATGTCTCCTATGTCAATTCAGATCACCGACTGTGAATCAATGAACCTGACGATCAGTACCGTGGAGTACTGGAGTGTGATGGGTCTGGTTTGTTAGACATTGTGTGATATGCAGGCTACAGAGGAGGACGTGTCCAACAGACTTATATCAAATCTCTTCGATTAGTTAGGTTCCTTAGCCGGCTAGTCTTAGCTTTCCTCACATTCACGGAAGTAACTACAAAAGTAATGTCGATTGAGAAAAGGAAACCTGAACTCATGACAAATGCAGAACAAGTGCCAAACAAATCTGCCAAGACAAAAGGGCAAGATATATCAAGGTCCAAAACCTGCGTGCATCGATATATAATATCAAAGATTATGTTACATATATCCAAATCCACAACTTTGTAACAGGTCATCAAAAAAGGACTTCTATGAACATTTGGAACTTCGGAAACCTGAATTTGCAAGTGCAAGCGATGTGGAATTATTTTCTGGCGCGAAGAAAGAACTCCAGGTAAAGAAGGAAGAACAAACCCAACCTTCGGACTATGCTGCCAACAGTCCCAGTCGGGAAGGTTATTGCATGGCTCCCAGTCGGGGCGGTATTTTTAAAGGTGTGACAATTTACATCGATCCCAGTCGGGGCAAAGATTAGAGCTTCTTCACAGTTTCTTCCATTGCACGTTCGTAGTATCTCATTCTCTGTGTAGCTTCCACTGCACCGTCGAAGTCCCTCTTGTTGAACGCTTCCTCGAAGGACTTGGACCAGGTTTCGAGCTTCCTCTTCATCTGAGAAAGGTTACATACAATGTGAGCCAATTATATATGCTTCCCGATAATGGCATGGTGTAATCGTGTTCACAAGAACCTGAGATTGGATCTTCTTCAGAGTTTTGGAATCACCGGCTTCACTGACTGCTTCACGTATCTCCATCATCTGCAAGTTAAATAAAAGTATAGTTTTCTTAAGAGTGATCTCGTGGTGAGATATATTTCTTGGTGAAATAATTAGTTCTTCTTGCAGCTACTGGAAATAAACTATGTGAAAACAGAATTTGATGACTTTCGTTTGCTGCATGCCAAAACATAAAAGGGGGAGATTGTTTACCTCCATAAGAAGTTCTGGATCATTGATGGTCTTCTCCTCATCAACGTGTATCCCCTCAAGTTGCAGCTGCCAAATGGTTTGGTATGGTTGAAAAACGTTGTATAGTAAGTTGTAATTTCCTATTTACTTACGTAAGTCTACGAAAGAAAAACTCCCTATAACCATAAGATGATTTTATTCTTTCTTTTCAGGTTAGGCTGGGATGGTCCAACCAACCGCACATCATTACATCGAGTTAGATTAAAAAGAAATAGCAAGATGATTGAACATTTCTGCATCAGTGGAACTTAAAAATACCACTAAAGCAACTTACCAAGTACAATGCCCTTGGTAAAGGTCTGTTCAGTGTGCGATATGCCTCAATGACAAGTGCTGACTGCTCAGCCGCAAAATCTCTCTCTTTCTATAAGAGACATAATCCATATCAGAAGTGGTTTAAATGCTCAAACTAAAATGGGATTATCTAACTTCTGCTAAGAATGTCAGTCTCTACCTCAGATTTAGAATGAACGAGATCAGGATGTAACTTCTTCTGCCAATCTTTGTACTTCCGTTCTAAGTTGGTATCCTTTATGTCGTATCCTCTGTCCCTACAGAAACCGGTTGAAATTTCAAACACTGTTCTTAATGTTTAAGCCGTAGGGTGTTACTATTACTAGAATGAACAACATTTGCAATGTAAGGATCTTTCAAGAAATCGTTTTAAGGGAGGCGAATCAATTATATGATTACTAAGATGTGAGCAAGTGATGTTTAAAATGGAGCAAATGGTAGAATATTGTAGGATTACAGGAACAGACAAGTTTTATGAAGATGTTCAAAAATCCAATCCGCATAGTTGATTTTCCGAGGACAATTAATCACACACAAGGCAAGACACCGAGATTGTTAGCAAGATTCACCAAACTGGGCTACATCCATGGGCATGACTAAGGGCACTCCTCCCGTTGACACTGCTACAATACCGCACATCGGCCATCTAGGAGTGCCCAGCACATGCCGATGGCTCCCTTGTACGCCCGTGCTATTATGTTCGCACAGGTTACATCATGGTCTACCCTCATGTTATACATGAGGCCTAGGATACAAGTGTCCTACTCGGACTCAATCCAAGTCCAAATGTAACCTGGCTTGTACAAATATTTGACACAATTCCAACAGAAGATATGCATCCAGTTATCATAGACACAAAGTTGTGCCACATACAGAAGTTCATTCATCAGCCAGTCCCATGCCTTATATTTGCTTGCTGATATACGAGCAGCACGAAAGTTCGAAAGAGTACCATCTACAACTTCAATTTGCAAGTTGCATGCACAACAGTTATTAGCTTAACTAGGCTAACATCATGATGCCAGCAAATTCAGGTGTGCTCATAAGTTATACTCCGTATTTGTTAAGTATGGTTCAACAGATGCGGCATTTCTCATAAGAAAAAAAATACAGTTGTCTTAAAACTAGAATATCTTGCTCCCACAAACACGCAACAAAAGATGGTAAGGTTTAGGAGGGTTGTTACTCACATGCCAAATATTTGAAAGTAGTCGACCGTGGGATCGACAGGCTGCACGCTCCTGCAGGACCCGCAGGAGAGGAATGCCCCTTTGGCGCCACAACTCCAGCACTCGCTGCCGACACTGCCATCACCACAAGCCTGGTTCGTTAGGCTTCGAAAGGGAGGAACTCCGATGGAATCCAGAAAGGTTCCAAGATTGTGGTGGAAAGAGGATGAAGCGAAGGCGGAGGTAGAGAAGGTGGCTGTGGGAGCAGGAGGCTGTGGGGGCCGCCGGACGCGGCGACCGATGGTTCCGACGAGGTGGAGACTGATCCGTCCAGCTTGACGCCACATGGTCTTTCGCTGGTGTACCCTTTGGTGGGCGAAGGCACGAGGAAGCCCAGAAAACAAGGGGTCCTAGCAAGAGAACCTGCAAGGGGGGGTCTACTTTTTGTCATACAACAAGGCAACAGTTTTTTTTTTTTGGCACAAGTTTGGATCAAGAATTACCTTCAACCTGGGAGAAGAACACCACTGCAATGTGAGAGAAGAATACCACTACAACCAGTAGTATGCCCTCGCAATCTCAGACAGAACAGCAGGTCAACCTGAAAAAAAAACAGCATAGGATTAGAGTTCATGTCGAGCTGCTCCAATGGAGAAGGGATGGAGAAGCTCAAGAGGAGGAGACGGGGACGGGTAATAGTTAACAGGAAAGGAAGGGAGATCAGGAGGTGGCAGGCGGTAGAGGTTTTAAATAAAAACTCACTAGTTCATATATGTCATTGCCAAAACAGACCAAATATGGAGATGCTGGTCACAGTTCATACTCCCTCCGTCCAAAATAAGTGTCTCAACTTTAAAACAACTTTGTACTAGAGACACTTATTTTGGGATGGAGGGAGTTCTATACTATACAGGTGCAGATTATTAAGCTATAGGTGCAGATTAGTACAGTAACACAGAAGTAAAGACCATATATATGAATCACTCTTGTGATCAAGATTAAATAAAGGCTGTGTAAGTCAAGAACTCGTCACGTTTCAGTTTATACTGCTTGAAGATTTACTACTATATATATTGACTTGTCTGAACTATATATAAGATGTACTACTACTGTCATGCATTGGAACCATCCCTACTTAATTTCCAGCATGCCAAATTCAGATTGTGTCATGGTTAATTGTTGTTCCCAAGCTAGCTCCTACAGATTTCAGCACCAATTCTGTGTTGTGAGTATCTGATCCTAACGCAGCTTCTCCCACAAGCTGCAGACTATTTTAAACTAAAAGACCACTTTTCAACTTAACTGAAAGATCTTACGTTCTTAACACTAGGAAAATGCAGAGAACAAATAAATTTCTCAGCTACAAGCTGCATACTATTTTAAACTAAAAGACCACTTTTCAACTTAACTGAAAGATCTTAAGTTCTTAACACTAGGAAAATGCAGAGAGCAAATAAATTTCACAGCTACCATGATACAGGTGTACTCCAGATATACTTTTTACTAAATATAAATTAGAATGTTGGTCCAACTAATAAAACCACAATGCTCTAAGTAGACTAAAATGTTGAAAGCTAAAATACACCGATACAGATACGTAAATTCAGCATTTTGGATAAGCGCCAATATGGGGATACGTTTTACTATTTTGTAATCACAAAAAAATGTATAGAAGCTAGGAACAGCAGATTACCTTCTTGTTGGCTCTACTGTGGATGCCGAAGCAGCTCCAAGCCCCTTCAACTGACAATGTTGATGCCCTGTTCCAACTCCAAGTTCCAAAGGGGTAGAATTAGACTTTTAGTAAGTGTAAAATGAATATGGAGCATCAAATCAAATCAATAGTTAGTTGTACATCTATCATGGCATAACACAACAGGTGGAACCTGAAAATCAGTCAGCTAACATGCAAAAGGAGAAACAACCACTTTAAGTGCTAATATTTTAGGTTTGACTGTTAAAATCAACAACACAGCGTAACAGAACCACTATATTCCCAATGATAAACAAGATTTCGGACGTCTATCATGCCAACAATACCACTAGTACTAATGCGTTAGCAGGTTTCGGCGAGTATAACCAAGACAAGGCTCCTGCTCTCTCAAATTGCATGTTACTGCTAAGCTTTGATTTCAGGTCAAGACGGTACAGATAAAAACAACTTTATTTTTTTTCCTTCTCATATATCTTCAATCATTGCATGTTTCACTTCTAACATATTTAAATCAGAAAATTTGCTCATCTGAAAAACAAAATCAACTACAATTTGTAAACATTTAGCCAAAGTTCAAAAAGGCGCGCGGAAGCAGTTGCTTATGCACGCATAAGCGTGGGGCGCTGGGTCGCCGCCTCGCTTCGGCCATATGCGCTCGGAAAGGCGCTGGATCTCCTTTTCCTCTTCCCATCGGCAGCCACCTCGAGCTCCCCCTCCTCCTCCTCTCAGCAGCATCCACCTCGAGCTCCTTCTCCTCCTCCCGCTGCCCGCCACATCGAGTTCCTTTTCCTTTTCCTCCTCCCGCTCGGAAAGGCGCTGGATCGCATTTTCCTCTTCCCGTCGGCAGCCAGCTCAAGCTCCTTCTCCTCCTCCCGCCGGTGACTAGGTGAGTCTCTGGTTCCTCCTCTCCCGTGCCCCCCCCCCCCCCCTTCCTGCCCGAGCCCCCTTGTTCTATGCGATGGCTGCTGCTGGGGATGTTGCTCTGCTGCAACTGGGGCTTGGGGCTGGTGCTCTGCTGCTGCTGGAGCCTGGGGCTGGTGCTCTGCTGTTCGCTGCTGAGGCGCTTTTTTGAACTTAGTAGTAGTACTAAGTATGCTCATGTGCTCAAAGCGTGCTACTGTTAGTGTTAGTAGTAGCTGATGTTAGTGTTAGAACTATTTTATACCTCCAGGATGCATTCTAGCACTATTTTAGATAGCAAACTGCTCTTTGTTGCCCATCTTCGTACAATTATGTAGGAATGCCTAATTGCGCCTAAATACGCCTAATCACGCCTAAGCTAGAAAAGCGCAAGTAGGTGACCAAACGCATAATTAAAGCCTAGCGCTTTTTTGAACTTTGCATTTAGCCCTACAAGCATTATCACAAACACCTAGCAGGCAAAATTCTTTCGCATGTAAACTTGAACATGCACTAACAAAATCATGCAGCAAGTACTACTCACCAAGAAATAATCATCATTATATTCTCACAAATATCAAATCTACAGAAAGTACCCGCCCAATACAAAAATCAGGAAAATTAGTTGAACAAACAGAGGATGCAAGAGGAAGGAGGGAGGGGGGATGAGGGAAGAGGGAGGGAGGGAGGAGGGAGAAGGAACGACGAAGGAGTGGCGGCTACCTGCCTATGGACCGGTCGCCGGCGTAGCTCCAGGCGGCGGCGGCGCTGGGCGGGAGCGGCGGCTACAGGGAGGGAGCCTCGGCTGGGGGGAGCGGCTGCTCGCCTGAGGGAGGCGCTGCTCGGCTCCTGTACCGGCGGCGGGGCAGCGAATGCTTCGGACGGCTGGGCGCGCCGATGCGGCGGACCGGCAGAGGTGGCGGCGGGCCGGCGGCGGTTATGAAACCCCTACCGGCGGTCGCGCTCGGGAAGTACTCTGGGCCGGGAGGGAGGCTCGCTCGAGGGAACAGAGGGCAGCAATCTACTTTAAAAAAAATCCTCTACTCGCTCGAGCAAGTAGTAAAATGTTTGATGCGTTCGCACTAGGCACTAGTGCATTATGCAACTTCAAGGGGTCATTAAAACGAATCCAAATTTGATCCTTTTTTTATCCGTTTGGATCATTTTAATGGACCAAATGTTTGCGCTGTGTCGGTTTGAGTTGTGGGCGCCCAACAAGAAGCACATGACACATATTTTTTTTTCAATTTTTAACTCTAAAAGTCCGTGGTGGGGTTGCCGGTTGTTGTGGAGGGGGCGACTGTTGCAACAAGGCGGCGGGTCTGCGTCGAATGTCCACGACATCCCCACCATGTCGCATATGACTTCCAAACCTGGTGCCCGTGTTTGTCGACGGACGGCAGCATTGTCTCGTACCACAACCGCTCTCGAGGCGGCGGGCGCCTCATAGATCCCTACATTAGGGTTCTGTGCGGTGATGGCGAGGAGGTCGAGGTAGCCCGGCCACTCTTTGGCCTTCTCCAGAATGGACGCCTAGATGGGGTGTTAGCGGCGGTGGCAACTCGGGCTTGGCCTTGGGTTCTCGGATCTACAACCCGCGGCGGGGACGAGTCGTCGATGGGCGCATATCTGCCCGCTGGTCAACGTATATGAAGTTAATGTAACATTGATAGTATTACTAATGGTGGCTTAGCCCCAGCCCGTTATCCTGGCACCAAGTGGTGGGCCCGTGGCAGTCTTCGCCGCCCCATTTCTTTGTCATCAGATTTTCGCTGCTTTTTGAAAGGCAACGCGCCGTTTTGCCAACAACGTGAACTTTACCGTCTGCTTTCCCATTAGCTGACGGCAAACAACCCTTTGTTGTCCGCCCCAACAAAAAGCAGACGGCAAAGCCCAGAGCTGTAGGCAATTTCATGTTTTCTGTAGTGATCATTGAAATAGCGATATAAAGTTAAACATAAAGAAAGAAGGACATCATCGAAATTTGGACAATCAAATATGTCTTATTTTTAGCATAAGTCATGCCAAAATTAACGGAAATTTTTGGCATGATATTTGTTAAAATTAGACATATGGAGTACCTGAATTTCCTGGAACAGAAGTTAATCAACATTCCGGCAATCTCACGGGCCTCATGTGTACCCGCAAACTGGATTTAACCGAGGAACCATATATAGAGACCCCCAAATACAACTACAAACTTCTTTTCTCTCCTTCTCCTTTTCTTTTTCTCTCCTTCTCTTTTTATTTTTCTCTCCTTCTCTTCTTTTTCCTATTCTTCTTCTTTTGAGGTAATATCACTATGAGTCATAGAACTTGCACTAAGTGTTCAGTTTGGTGCTAGAGCTTGAAAAGCATAGAATTGCAGTCATTTAACTTAACTCAAGCATGCAAATACAATCACAAACACGTATTCAGGCGTATTCATGTGTATGACCCAACATGCCAGTGAGTGATGCCATTTGGCCAATACTTTTACAGAAAACAACCTCATATTTTTTTGAAGGAGAAAGCCATCCCATCCAAAAAAATTCATTTGTTTTCACAAATATATATGAGTAGTGGGCCCATGTGGCATACACGGCGCAAATTGCTAGCAAAAATGTGTCCAGTGGATTCGTACCTACGACACCGTCTTCGTCTTCATCGCAACGCTGCTTGTCGGTTCAAAATTAAAGTCACGTCTACTATTCTTTAGTTGATTCCCACTACCTTTATTATTTTAACATGCACACATGCCACCTCATAAAAGGCTCACCACAATATGCATGAGAACAAGATCTTTATTATTAGTTTTTTTCATGCACACATCCATTTCATGACACTGACACATGCCACCTCACTCAACATGCATGAAATGTTTTCCACGTCACTTATATTTAATAAATATTTTCAATTCCACAATAATAAAATACAACATATAACATGTATTTTTTTAATTTTAGTTATATATTATTAATTCAACTATTCATGTTTCATACAGTCAAATCATCCAAAATATATTGCAATCGATTCCCGCAACAATACGCGGGGTATCCTCTTGTTAAGAATAGTAGGCAAGATATCCTTTCTTGCCAACTCGATCCATTTTGCTACACAATGGACTTTTGCCCAGTGCGACCCATTTTGCAATGGTAAAGGTTTTTCTTTAAATTCAACTTTGGTAGATAAGTTAAAATTGTTTGTTAGAAATAATATATATATATATAATTTAATATATTATAAAATATAAAGGTATGCTTTTAAAAACATTAGTATAATTATTGTACAAATTGAAAATGAATATATAAAAATAAGTAAATAAATATATTTTATGATTTCTCTAAAATACCATAAATTTATAAGATTTAAAAATTGTTTGATATTTAATTATTTATATATATGTATTTCAAAAAATTATTACCTAGCAAGTTTTGTGACTTTGAGTTATATTACCTCGATATTTAATCATGCAACCATGTTACATTTTCAAGGCATACATGTTACCCATAAGTTATATTTTTTGAATGAATATAAAAATTATTAATAATAATAAATTATATTTATACTATTTGTAACACACAATTATAAATTATCTAGTAAATTGAATTAAAAGAAAATACTTCAACATTACAAAAATGGGTCACACTGGACAACAACTCATTGTGTAGAAAAATGGATTGAGTTGGCTAGAAAGTATACCATATGGTTCTTAATTTGACGTTAATTTCCTGCAGTCCAACCGGCAAGCAGCGTTGTGATGAATACGGGGAGATGACGTTGCTCATATATATTTGTGAAAAAATTGTCATTTTTTGCATGGGTCAGTTTTTCCGTAAATAAAAAATATGAGGGTGTTCTTTGTAAAAAGTATTGGCCAAGTGGCATTACTCACTGATAGGTGGGGTCATACACATGAATACGCTCGCCGCTCGCGTACGTGTTTGTGGTCATATTTGCACGCTTGAGTCAAGTTATGTGACTGAGATTCTATGTTTCTTTTAAGTTTTAGCATCAAACTGAATATTGAGCGCAAGTTGTATGACTCCTAGTGATATTACCTATAACTTGAGACTGTAGTTTCTGCATAACTGAAACTTAAAACACATGTACAACAAGGCAAAGCAAGCACCAAATCAATGCAACGAGAGCCAAGCAGCAGAGCAATCAATCATCCGAGAAGAATCAGCGGAATGCCGGCATCCACGATGCTTGGTCGGCGGCTCAACAGTCTCGGCGTCGCACCTTGTACGCGGCCTCGATGGCCAGGCAGCGTAATGCCTTGGAAGGGGCAAAGGCTGGCTGCCTCCCTCGCTCCACGGCTACCCTGCTTGTGCTCTGACGAAGCAACGGCTTTTCCCCGCCCTACTGAACGACGAAGGCGGCGACGGGGAGTGAGGCGAGAGCGATGGCTAGTGTCGGTCTGGGCCGGGCTGCATGGACCGCTGAACCGAAGCTCGAACGAGTACTCCCTAATTATTAGTTGCACTTACATGACTTACGAACGTCCCTCTGCAGTAGATATTTCTAAGTCAGACGATCTCTCTCGCGTTACTTTATACGGAGTATTTCAGAATCCAAAACCACTCTCGTTTCCAATACGTATCAATGACGAATTGACGACTTCCTCGCGATCCACCGCCTGTTTCTTCTCATTGGCTGACGTGGGAAAAGGCCGGAAAGCTCAAGGAGACTTTCCGTTCCAGAAAAGAAAAAGAAGGAAGGGAAAGCTCCACGGCGCCGCCGCCTTCCGCCATGTCCAATCCGGCGGATCGCTCTCCGACGTGGGACGAAGGTCGCCGCACTTGGACTCGTGCCAGGTACCTTCCTTCCCACCATGGAGCATCACGGCCATCGATCAATCATCGCAAGAACTAACCTTCCCTCTTTTCTTCTTTGCTGATCGATCTATGTCCGCCATGCTCGTTCGTGCAGGTCTTCCTCTTCTCCGCGCGGCCACAGCCACATAACGCCGATCGAGAGCCTCACCGATGATCTCCTCGTGGAGATCCTCTCGCGCGTCCCGGCAATCTCCCTGTGCCGCTTCAAGTTCGTATCCAAGCGATGGCTCGGCCTCATCGACCACCCCGACCACCGCAAGAAGCTCCCGCAACCCCTCGCCGGCTTCTTCTACAACAGCACCACCAGCGAAGGACGCTTCACAGGATCATCAGCTCTTCACTTCGTCAATGCCTCGGGGCAAGGCCGCCCTTTCATCTGCCCCGCTTTAGCTTTCCTGCCCAGCCATCGCCGCCTCGACCTCCTCGAATGCTGCCAAGGCCTCTTTCTCTGCCGCTGCTGGGACGACGAGTTACACTTCCAGCACGTCGTATGCAACCCCGCCATGGAGGAGTGGGCGGTGCTTCCGGACCCTGGTCGGCAGGATGCTAGGGTTGCCGGTGTTCATTTGGGGTTCGATCCGGCCGTGTCCTCGCACTTCCACGTGTTCATGTTGTTGCTGGTGGATTGCAACCGCCTCACCGGCGTGGCCGTGTACTCGTCGGCGACTGGCACATGGATTCACAAGGACATGCCCGCCAGCTTGGATGATGATGACATTAGGATCTGCGGTCCCGACTCAGCGACTCTTATTAACGGAAACCTGCATTTTCTTAACCGCACTATCTACGGCAACGTTCCCCATAGACGGTGGAAACCCTGCCGTGGACGTGCAGGGCGATACATGGTCCAACTTTGATACCCCTCGTCATCTGCGCCGTGCTTTCATTCAGAATTCACTCGGCTGCTTGCATTACGCGGGCTTCCACGATCATGAGGATGATACTCCTCATGTTCAGCTAGAAGTTTACGCTCTCAAGGATTACGCCAACAAAGAATGGATATTGAAGCATAGAGTGGGAGCTCAAGACGTCCAAGAGTTTAAAGGGGTCACTCAGATCGAGAGGTGCTTTCAGTGGATCGCAATTGATCCAGAATGGAACTCGATCTTCTTCGTAGATGGGTCAGATAAAACATTAAGGCGTTATGATATGGGTCGTCGGCAAGTGATTCATCTCCGAACACTTGGAGAGGGCGACAAACCATACCTACCGTATGTGCCGCTGTACTCAGAGTTAGAATCCTTGCGCAAGTGACATCAATACCAGACCTCCGTTGGATCTTTGAGTCAATCTTCTATGCTATGGAGCAGCTTCAGTTTGGTTCTCGGCTTTAATGTCTGCATGCTTTATAGTTTGGAGCAAAAGTGGTTCTGTACGGATGCAACTAGAGTGATTTTAGCTATTTGAATTTGCAATCAACTTTCTTCTATAATTGGCGCAAGTATTTGGTTAACATCGTTTAGTGTTTAAGCGAGGGCACAACGGGGTCAGCAGTAAAAAAAAGCTCGATAACTCACTACGGGACTGAGCACAGACACCGACGGCCAAATGTCGGGGCCGTCGGCGTAGCTGGCGGAGCTCGTCAGCCCACCAAGCCAGCCATCGGCGTAGGCCTAAATATGCCGAGGGCCACCGTCGGCGTAAAAAGGACGTCGGCGTAGGCCTAAATATGCCGAGGGCCACCGTCGGCGTAAAAAGGACGTCGGCATAGGCCTGTCATTGGCCCAGTGGAACGGCCCACCTGACGGCCGCGTGAACGGCGTTAGTGTTGGGGCTACGCCGGCGGCATTGCCGTCGGCCTAGATGAACCTTAGATCTAAATCGCAGGGCGCGGTCGTAACGAGACGACTTAGCTAAAAAATCCCGCCCGACCCGCGCGTCCCCCACACAACCGACCCGCGCCGCCGTCCCCCACACCGCCTCCTCGCGCCGCCGTCCCCTCCCTCGCGCGTCCCCCAACGCCGACCCGCGCACCGCCACACGCCGCGCTTCCCCCACCGCCGCGTACCCCTCCCGCCCACGGCGTGGCGCATCTGCGCCACCTATAAGCTCTTAGGGGTGAAAATGCGCCACTATTAATTTTTTAAAATTTTGAATTTTGAATCTGGATTTGGAAAACAATTTTTTTATTTTTTTAATCTCAGGTTAGTATGCTTAATGCCCGGTCACTATGCTTAATCTCAGGTCAAACTTCCCCAAGGGTCACCGATCCTAGCACTACTCCAGCCCCAGCATACTTAACTTCTTAGTTCGATTCAACTCTCACTCCAGCTCACCTAGCAGACACTTGTTGATATATCTAACATATAAATCCTATTAAACCATGTTGATGTCTAGGACCTTGTTAATGTTCGTGGGTGTGCTAAAATTTTCAACATTTTTTTGAAACTTTCTCGATGGGACCATTAGCATATTTTGAACTTTAAAAAAAATTGATTTTTTTAATTTTTTTAATGTTACTATCTAAAATTTTCAAAAAAATTTAACTTCCCGATTTGTCCTCTAGCCTATTTTGAATTTTAAAATAGAAAATAAAAAAATATTTTTTATTTAAATTTTAAAAAATAATATGTTACTAGTGGCGCATTTCATACAAAATGCGCCACTACTAAGTTCAATTTTTTTTTATTTTTTCTCTTTTTTTGGGCCTCCAGATTTTCAAACGCCCGTAACTTTTTTTCTGTTAGGTTTTTGAGGATTCTAAAAATGTTCAACGGGTTACTTATTTTGATTTATTTTTTTGACATTTATATCATTTTCTTTTATTTTTTTTCAAATTGAAAAGGCGGTCCACGGTGGGGGGTGTATTTGCGAATTTCCCCGCACAGTTTTTTCTTAGTAATGGTGCATATGGGAAATGCGCCACCCCTAAGAGCTTATGGGTGGCGCATTCTGGATGCGCCACTAATAATTCTTTAGGGGTGACGCATTTCCAGAATGCGTCACCCATAAGCTCTTAGGGGTGGCGCATTTCCGAAATGCGCCACCTATAAGGTTTCTTAGGGGTGGCGCATTTGAAAGGACGTGGATGTCGCCTAGAGGGGGGGTGAATAGGCGTTTAAAACAATTACGGTTTCGGCTTGAACAAATGCGGAATAAAACTTAACGTTTAATTTGCCAAGCAAGAAACCTAAATAAGCTAGGCTCAACTATGTGCACCAACAACTTATACTAAGCAAGATAAACAACTATGTGATAGCAAGATATATGACAAGAGCACTGTGGCTATCACAAAGTAGGTGCACAAGTAAATAGGTTGTCTAGAAGAACAACCTATGGGACAAGCAATGCACAATAATATGAGCAAGTACAAGATAAACAATGTAATAAGCTTGCTCAAAGTAAGGGTAGAGATAACCGCAAGTGGAGCCGATGGAGACAAGGATTTGTTACCGAAGTTCCTTCTCTTGCGAGAAGTACGTCTCCGTTTGGAGAGGGTGAGGAGCACAATGCTCACACGAAGCCAACGAGGGCCACCCTATTTCTCCTCACGCTCTTACCAATGCAAAATGTCGTGATTCCACTATTAGGACACTTGAGGGCGGTCACCGAACCCGTACAAATGGCGACCCTTGAGGGCCGTCACCGAACCCGTACAAATGCTCGGGCTATCTCCACTACCGAATTGGAGGCTCCCATAGCGTCCCGAAGCTTTCCACCACAATGATTGAGCTCCGCAACAACAAGCCTCTAGGGGCCAACGCACCCAAGAGGAACAAGCTCTAGAGTGCCAATGCACTCACGAGTAACTATCTTCTCAACTTCACTTACTACAAGGAATCCTCGGAGAGAACTCAAACCGATGCACCAAATGCAATGGCAAGAGCACACGAAGTGATCAAGTCCCCAACTCTCAAATCCCACCAAAGCAACAAAAGCTATGGAGGAATATGAGAGGAAGAACAAGAAGAACACCAAGAACTCCAAGATCTAGATCCACAAGGTTCCCCTCACTTAGAGGAGAGATGGCTTGGTGGAGAATGTGGATCTAGACCTCCTCTCTCTTTTCCCTCAAAAAGGAGCAAGAATCATAGGAGGGGAAGAGAGTAAGCAAGCTCAAAGAGGTCAACAATGGGGGGAAGAACTTGCACAAAACCGGTGGAGACAAAGGAGGAAGAAGACCCCCTTTTATAGTCTCCCACGAATCCAGCCGTTGGAACCCGTTGGCAGCCCACCAACCACGGTACTACCGCGCCGGGAGCGGTACTACCGCGCCGGGAGCGGTACTACCGCGCCGGGAGCGGTACTACCGCCCCACGGTACTACCGAAGCCCAGTGTCGTGCCCACTACCACAAAGTCTAGTGGACTTACGGTAGTGAGTGCGGTACTTGCTCGCGGTACTACCGTGGCACGGTACTACCGCACGGGGAGCGGTACTACCGCCCCAAGGTACTACCAGGGGCCAGTACCGTGCCCACTACCGCAAAGTCCAGTGGACTTACGGTAGTGAGTGCGGTACTCGCCCACGGTAATACCGTGGCACGGTACTACCGCACTGGGAGCGGTACTACCTCCCCACGGTACTACCGGGGGCCAGTACCGTGCCCACTACCGCAAAGTCCAGTGGACTTACGGTAGTGAGTGCGGTACTCGCCCACGGTACTACCGTGGCGCGGTACTACCGCTCCAAGAGCGGTACTACCGCCCTGGCAGAACCAGGGAGCCCAGGCCACACAACAGATGAACTCCAAATAAAACAGGCAAACCCTGAACTGCCACAACTTCTGCAAATGAACTCCGATTAAGGCAAACTCAAGCTTGATGGAAAGCTAAATATTTAGAAGTGGCAGGGGAGAAATGTCAAACAAATAGAGGTGTGAAACCTCTCACCGAGACGACCCGACAAATCTTCCACATCGAAAAACATACGAGAAGACGCATATGAAATCCGTTTTCGATGAACAAGAGCTTGTCATGAAGAAGACCACAAGCTCCAAAACCCACAAAGAGAAAAGCCAAACAAGAACCAATAAAGATGATGCCAAGGATGCAAAAGGTTTGAGCTCTCCACGAACGACTCGGCCTAGCCTATAACACGGTCTCCTAACTACTACCAAGAGACCGGTAAACTAGACACCTATCTAGTCAAACATTTGTCTTGCGCATAATCCACTTGAGCTTGATGATGACGATCATGCCCGCCTCAAGTTGGAACATCTTCCTTGATTCCGCCGGCTTGGTGAAGACTTGTAGATAGCTCCCCCATACTCCATTATGGGTGAGCCTCTTTTAGGCACATCTTGACACGACCATTATCACCAAATGGTCGGCAAGCTCCAAGCATACGATATCTTTGTGATGCTCCTCTTGACCTTGCACATATCTACTTGACCAATCTTTGGATAGCTCCATGAAGAACACCTTGGTCAACACGTAATCTTCATCTTACAACCTTGAAGCCACCATATGATCTTCAAGCGTTGCCTATGGACAAACCTTAAAGTATAACTCAAGGAAACCATTAGTCAATAAAGATTGTCATCAATTACCAAAACCAAACATAAGGGCACATGCCCTTTCAGCATTTCTCCAAATGCGCCACGTATAAGGGGATCCAGGGCTGGCCCACTCTTAGGGGTGGCACATTTTTAAGAATGCGCCACCTATAAGGGCTTATAGGTGGCACATTTTTTACCAGTGCGCCACCCCTTACAACATAGTGGCGCATTACATATAAAATGCGCCACTAATAAGCTTTCCATGTATAGTTATTTCCCTAGTAGTGTCAATGTCCTCTACCACGTCCAGGACGGCAATGAGCCGCGCTTCGAGTACCCGTGAAGGGACGGCGGCGAGCGGCGTCAATGGTGCCCCAGGAGGAGGCGAGCAGTTAAGGCGGCGACCTAGTAGTTTTTTAATTTCCTATCTATGTAATAAATTTCTACCGAATATTATAAATTTTGCTGAATTTCGTCTATATTTGATGGAATTTGGCCGAACTTGGGGGGTATCTTGGGGCCGCGGCTGGGTAGCCGCCCGCCCCAAGCCGTTTTCGCCGCCCGAGTGATGTGCGAGGTAATGATAGTGATTTCTCGCCCTTCGTTGGTAAACCCCAAGTGGAAGGCGTGATGTAGCACAACAGCAAATTTCCCTCAGTAAAGATACCAAGGTTTGTCTCCAGTAGGACTGCAAAGATGATAAGTAGGTGTCAACGGCGCAACTGACGCGTACCTGCACACAGACACAAATAACTTTGTTCCCAACGAAGTTCAAATAGGTTGTCAATCTCTCCGGTCTTGTTGTTCACAAAGGATCAAACGCAAGGGATAATGATAGCAACTGAAAGTAAAAGCAGAAAAGTAAATGAGCGTGTAAACAGTGATGAGGATATGGACCGGGATACGTGATGTTCACTAGTGATGTCTCTCTCCCAAAAGACGATAAACTGCTATGCGAGGTGAACAAATTACAGAAGGGCAATTGACAGGATTATGAACGCACCGCAATGCTAACTATGCTACAAAAGAAAGGAAGAGGCTCAAAAGCATGGGCAGTACGCCAAAATAAGTAGACCGAAATCCAACTGCATCTACTACTAATCATCCACCTTGAGATATCTATCCAGAACATCTCGCTGGTATTAAGTTGCGAGCCCCACCCAAAGTGTAAACCCAAAGCAACAGACAACTGCATTAAAAAGCACTTTGCGTAAAGTAAACAATCCTTGCAACCGCGGTTACAAGCACCGTTGTTTTCCCCCTTGTGGCAACAACACATCCCCTAGACTCATGTTTCTGTCACTCAAGCGTGTCATCGGGGGGCATGAACCCACAATCGGGCAAAACGTTCCCCTTGGGGTTACTACCTACTACTTGGCCAAAGCAATAAACAACAACGGAGAACATGCAAGAATTACTTAGGAACAAAAATATAAGAGATAAGAACCAAATATATTACTCAATCACAATCTGAACATAATCTCATAATCCATCAGATCCCATCAAACTCAGCATAGAAACAGCAGAAAGATTACAAAAGTGCCTCGATCATGTAGGGAAGCTCACGAGGTCTAAACCATGAAGAACAAAGAGGGGAGGAGAACATCACATAGCTACTGATCACGGACCCATGGTCCAAGGAAAACTACTCACAAGACATCCGGGAAGCATCCATGGTGGAGAGGAGACTCCCGGAGGTCAACCCTCCCTCTGGCAGGGTGCCGGGAAGAGGTCTTCTGGTGCTCCCGATCTCGGAAGCGCGGCGGCGGCGGAACAGAGGCGAGATCGCGAAAAAGGGTTCTGTCCTCGAGGGTTTCACGTCACGTGGAATATATAGGCGAAGGGGGGCAGCCAGAGGTGGACCAGGGGCCCAGGGGGTGGCCGCGCCTGGTGGCCGCCAGGGCCACCCCTGGCCCCACTCGGGCTCTTCGCGAAGCTTCCTGTACGCTGATTTTTCCTATATTTTTCCCGGATTTTTTCTGGCACTTTTTATATGGGGGAAAACTGAAATAGAAAAACAGCAGAAAACAGGAACTGGCACTGTGGTGCACTGAGTTAATAGGTTAGTCCAAATATGATCAAAAGTGTATGAAAGTGTATCTAGATCATAGCAATATCACACAAAACATGCATGGAGCAAGCATAAATTATAGATACGTTTTGGACGTATCACCGAGCGCCCCCAAGCGGCGCTAAAATAGCGCCGAAAACCGTCCCGGGGGGGGGGCGAACGGCTGGAGATGCTCTAAAGCAGAATGTCGGGCGAGCCAGTCGATGCAGAAACATATGAAGAATCAGACGAAGAAGCTGCACCGGGAGTTAATGCAGGCGATTATGAGTATCTTTTCATGCCAAGTGGTGCATTTAATCTGAATGCCTGTTTGGTTCTAATAAGTCACCTGACTTAAGTCAGGTGACTTAAAACCAGTGACTTATAAGTCACGTCTGTTTGGTTTTTACCTCACTTATAAGTCACCTGTTCACACCTTTCTATCTAAAAAAGTGGTGGGACCCATGCAAAAGTAGAGGACTTATAAGTTTTAAGTTGGGGTGGAGCAACTTATGACTTATAAGTTGGGGTGACTTATAAGTTGGGTCTGTTTGGCAAAATAAGTCACTTTTTTCACTTTTCGACTTATAAGTTGGTGACTTATTTGAATCCAAACAGACCCTGAAGAATTTTCAGGAGCTCGTCACACAACAGAAGAATTTAGAGGAGGAAGCTGAAAGTTTGGGCAAAGCAACTCCGGAAATTCTTTGGCTGAGAGACCTTGATGCCCTTGAAAAGGAATTGGATGTAATTACGCAGTGTCTCTCTCTCTCTAAAGTTTAGCTCAATGTTATGTATTTCACTTCTTCACACTCATTGATTTTGATGCAGGTAATTGATGCAAAATTGGAAGCTGAACAGGAAGAGATAAAATGTTGGCGGGGAGAAAAGTCCAAAGGCAAGAAGGCGTCTGAAGCAGCACCCAAAAAGACTGTAGACAAATCTCACAACATACAGAGCGTCGATGAGGACCAAGTGCTCGAACCAAAAGATCGCCATCATGTTGACGACTCTCCAAAACATAGTGGTAATGCCCATGTACAATCTTGTGTTTGTGCTCATGAAATATTCCAATCCATTTCCTGCAAAAGTAAGATTTATGGTTGTGTTTGGTTCAACTTTAGCTGCCAGCTTTTAGGTCCAAAAGCTATAAGCTGAACCAAATGTGTTTTAGAACTGACCAACTTCGTAAGAAGCTGCAACTTCTCGCAATGTAAATTTCGCAGCTAGCCCAGCCCAATTTTCCCAGCTTCCAAACCAACCAAACTTGTTGTCCCCTAGAAGTTGGGTATTAATTACCCACGTTTTCCATTCCGAAGTGAAGAAACCCCTTCGTTTTTTGACTCCCAGGACGCCTCGCACGGCCGATTCCTACCAGCTCCAGCCGGCACACGTCCAGCAGCTCCAGCCGGCACACACTAGGGTTCGCCGCCGCCAGCAGCTCCAGCCGGACTCCGGCGACCGTCCGGCCCCCGCCCCCGCCCGGAGCTCCACTTCCGTCCCAGGTAGTACCTCCGTCCCTCTCTTCCCTCCTCCCTCGCCCCTCCTTCGTCCCTCCCTCCATCCCCTTCTTCTCTATTTTCGGTGACCGTGGTCCAGCCGGTCGTCAGGCGTCACTGGCGAGCACTGCAGGCTGGCCGTCCGGCGCCGCCGGAGCACTGGCCCCTCCGCCCCACCCTACCCCGTCCTCCCTCCTTCATTCGTCCTCCCTCCTCTCTCTTTTTCAGAATCGCACAGATCTGCCAGTCAAAAGGGCCTCCCCTGTTTTGTTAATTATTGGATGTTGCTTCTGATATTTGATAGTAATTGCTGCATATTTCTTGTGATATTTGATAGTAATTGCTGCATATTTATAGCATGTTGGTTGAGCTTGATGCACATTGTGCCAGTGACAGTGCCTGCAGATGACGCGGTTAACCATAGATGTCGACATGGTTTTACATCTCAGAATGTGCTTGCAATATCTGACTTTGACATGAGATTTACCTTTGTGGTTGCGGGTTGGCCGGGCTCCGCACATGACTCAAGGATCCTGGATCACTCATTAGCACACTTCTCTTCATTTTCTGTATCTCCCAAAGGTATAGCATATTAACACATGTCATCATTCATTATAACCTTATGTGAGACGCTCACTCGGTGAGTTGGTGTTCATTTTCAGGGAAATACTATCTTGTGGACTCTGGGTATGCAAACCGAACGGGATATCTTGCTCCTTTTAAGGGTAGTATGTACCATCTACCGGAATTTCGTCTTCGTCGTCACCGCCCACCTCAAGGGAAGTATGAGTTGTTCAACTTTTCACATTCGTCCCTTCGGAATGTCGTTGAGCGTGCTTTTGGGGTGCTCAAGCAGAAATGGCGCATATTTAAAGGGGTCCCAAGTTTCTCACCTCGTATGCAAAAGCATATCATCATTGCTTGCATGGCATTGCACAACTTCATTCGTGATAGCAAGTTGCGTGACAAATGTTTTGATAAATGTGACGCCGATGATGAGTAGGTACCTCTAGTGTTACGACATGAAGTAGCACCAACACAAGCGGATCACGTTTAAGAGGAGGAGAACGAAGATACCATGGATACTATTCGTAGTAGGATAGCTAGACGATGCTTGTCTTGCGATAGCAACATAGGTTAGCTATCATGATGGAGATCATCATCACGTGAACCATATGTATATTCTATGGTGCATGCCTTTTGCAATATTATTATGGGGTCAATATCTATTTATATGTAATATGTAACATGAAATTATAACCGTTGAATATGCATGCGTTAACTATGAATCCTCTAGATTGTCGCAATTTCCCTTTGCAAAACTGTGGTTCTATTGCCTACCAATGTACATGTACATATTTTACGGTTAAGTTGCATATAAACATATTCAATCATTGCTCAGGGCATTACAGACAATTCACAGCAAAATCTACAGTTTCATAGCCGTTTCAGCCAAACAGCTTCTAGCTTTTCCACAGCTAAAAGTTCACAGCAGATTTTTCACAGCTCACAGCTCACAGCAGCTTTTAAAGAATCTGCAGCTCAACCAAACACAGCCGAGACTGAGACTACAGAAGGGCAACAGAAAGGAAAGAAGAGGAACGAGCCAAGCAAATGTGACAGCAACTCCAGTCACTAGTAGAAAATGGGGCAACCGTCTAAGCCTTTAGTACCGGTTTCCATACGAACCGGTACTAAAGGGGTCTTTCGTACCGGTTTGGGCGTCCAGGCGGGCGAGGAGCTTTCATACCGGTTCGTGAGGAGCTTTCGTACCGGTTCGAGTTAGGAACCGGTACTAAAGGTTTTCGGCCAAAATTTCAGACGGTGGGTGGGGCCAGGGCTGGTCCTTTGGTACCGGTTCATGTTGAGAACCGGTACTAATTTAGCTCATGCCCACCCGATTCAACACTGTCCCATGCCCACCCGATTCATCCTTCATTTCTTTCTCTGTCTCTCACATTTCTAAATTTTTTGCACCTCTCACACTCCAACAAATATTCATTTTTTGTCCACCATTTTAACAAGATTAACGACATCTATCTATCCAAGGGTTAGCAATATCATCCTTTCTTTCGGCGTTCCTAATTTAGCTCATCTCTTTGCTAGTTAACTCGTATTATTTTTCTAGTGCTAGCAAGGTGTTCGATGAAATGCCTAAGTTAGGGATTTTATTTTATTTATATGAAATTTGAGCTGAAATTATATTATGTTTTGTAGGTTTTAGTATCATCCCCGTCCTCACCGTTGTCGATCGCCAGCGTCGTCCCCTAGCCGACACCGTACCACCTCGGTGAGCCCCTTCTTTTTTATAAAAAAACTTAGTTTCCGCACAGATGAAGTCAGAAAGGGTTGAAAATTGATGGTTACGGCGCAATAAGCAAGGGACACAAGCGAAGAAAAATGATGAAAATTGACAGATGAAGTCAGAAAGGGTTGAAAATTGATGATGTGGCTTTGAATGGTTCATTTTGAACACACAAAAAGTCTCGATGAACTGAAGGATTTCTAGATATATCAACAAAACACACGGTCTCGCCTGCATACAACTCAACTGTGGCTCGTGAGTGCCCGCACATCAAATGCACCGATGGGCGTATGCAGGCCAATCCGAATGATTTGTATTTGGTCGATGACCTGAAGGATTTCTAGATATATCAACAAAACACACGGTTTCGCCTACATACAGCCCAACTGTGGCTCGTGAGTGCCCGCACATCAAATGCACCGTTGGGCGTATGCAGGACAATACGAATGATTTGTATTTGGTCAATGAACTGAAGGATTTCTAGATATATCAACAAAACACACGGTTTCGCCTGCATACAGCCCAACTGTGGCTCGTGAGTGCCCGCACATCAAATGCACCGTTGGGCGTATGCAGGCCAATCCGAATGATTTGTATTCGTACACACCGAGTGTCCGAGAGGTGGGATATATATAGGGGTCGTGTGCCTCTTTATCCCCGGTTGCTAGCACAAACCGGTACTAGCGCGAGACCTTAACTGTGTACAGGCCGGTTCCCAGATCCAACGACTCACAAGCCGGATCCAACGACTCACAAGCGCTTAAAAGAAACACGCGATCCGTGTACTTCTTCCTGATTGGTGGGATTCAGAGCCGGGTGAGGTTAAAAGCACGCGTGTCGTCGATATTTAACAACAGATGCCATGGGATGGCTAAAGTGAGGGGGAAGACTCGAGGGAGAGAATGTCGATGGTGCCGGAATCGGGTTGGGCACAAGCACGGTGAAGACACCACGATGTATCCAGGTTCGGAGCTCTCCGGAGAGATAACACCCCTACTCCTGCTTGTCTCTTGTATATCAGTGATCTGGCTACAATAACTGCTTCTCTATCTTCTCAGGGGAAGGTGAGCTCCGCCGCCGTGGGCAAGGTTCTCACCTGCTTCCCTGAGGAGTTACTACTAGCAGTGAATGAACTGGGAGGAAATGAGTTATGGTGCTACTAGTGCGGATCGTCCCTCACGCAGGAGGGGTACCCTGGCTCTTATAGTGCGAGCCCAGGGTACTTCGGTAACTTCATTGCCGAATGGGCCCAGATGTCATCCTCTAATCGGCCTGGGCCCACCGACTGCCCCTCTCCGGGTGATCCGGAACCTACGAGCGGCAGCCCATGCTGTAGACTTGTAGGATGTAGGGATGAACAGTGGAGCTAGGGAGTATGGTCTTGTCGGCCTGTCCGCAGAATCGGCGGGGAGGTCGACACCGTATCTCCAGCAAATCCTCGATGTGACTTGGCCTTCCTGCCACCCAGATATCTCGGGATATGGTATTTATGACCTCGTAATCATACCCCCGACTGGGTGGTAGGTGGTTCCAATTGTGCCTGGTCCGACTGGTGGTTCCTGGCGAGGTCGATTGCTCTGGGCAATCGGCTTGCTAGGTATCAACCTCGGACCAGCTGCAGACCAATCGGATGATTGTCTTGGTGAAGGAAAGGGTGGTCCGATTGCGCCTGGGCCGACTGCTGGCATTTGGTACGGCTGATTGCCTTGGAGCAATCGGTCGTACATCTGCCCAGCTCGGCCCAGCTGCGGCCCAATCGGTCCATCCTTGTCTTGAAAAGTTACTTCCGCTTGGGTTAGCCTACCCGGGTACCAGTCCCCCGACAGTAGCCCCTAAAGCTGTAAAGGTCCCACGGTCGCTTGACCGCGGGGCCTTTGCAGTTTTTAGTCTCTCTCTTGACATCCTCCGACTGCTATGGCCTCATCGGGTGTGCCGTTCCGAGCTCGTCAGCCAACTCGGAGATCACACTCGGCTGACCAAGCTTCTCGTCCGATTGGGTTTGTTTTGTCCCTAGCTCGTGTCTTCTCTTTTCTGGCGAAACACCCTTTGCCGATTTCATTCCAACGGTTACCTCCGATTCTTCCGGGATGTGATCAATGAGCTGGGACCCACGACCCACGCGCGACTTGACATAACTGCAGGGCCTGACCCCCACGTCGCACGCCTCGCCTTTTGCGCCCGGATCCTTTGCGCTGGTTTGCCGGTTGCCCTTCCTGTGCCCTAGGCCACACCGAGCCACACAGCCGCAGACGTATCCCACTCCCCCCCCCCGCCGCCCATGTAAGCCACAGGGGGGAGCCTTCGCCTCTTCCTTCTCCTCAGACGCCATCTTCAACCTCGAGCTCCCTCTCCTCAGCTCCATTGCTACTCCACGCGAAACTCTCTGCCGCGAACCTCTGTGCCTTGGATCTTCTCCGGCCACGGACTCGTGCTCTTCACCGCCTCCGCCGCCTCTGCAGTGACTCTTCACCGCCGCTTTCGCGCTCCACCTCCCTCTGTTTCTCTCCTCTTCTTCTCGTCTGCGAAAACCATGGTGCCCGGGCGAGACGTGTCACAGGCGAGCCGCGGGTGCTGGAGGGGTTCTCAGGCCACCGCCGACGCCGCCCAGTCCCTGATCCACGCCCGAAAGATGCCCGCGGAGGTCGAGTGGCGCATCCCTGGCAAGGCCGAGGTCGTGCCCAGCGCAAGCGCTGGCGAGAGGGTCGTGTTCCTTGCTCACTTCGAGCGTGGATTCCGCCTTCCCGCCAGCTCGTTCTTCCGCGGATTTCTTGACTTCCACCGACTGCAACCCCATCATCTCGCGGCCAACTTTATCATGATCCTCTCGGGGTTCGTGACACTCTGCGAGGGGTACCTCGGCTGCCGTCCTAGCATCGCCCTCTAGAAACGCTTCTTCAACCTCCGAGCTCATAACGCCCGGACAGGAGCTGTGGTGCCCTCCACCATCGAAGGCGGCGAGCCAACGTATCCGACTGCCATGACCGACTGCGGTAGTTGCCTCGTTGCAGCCGGCAAACCGAGGTATAAAAGTCCCGAGATCGTCCAGTCCTGCAAGAACTGGCAAACCTCATTCTTCTACGTCAAGTCACCTGAGCAAGGCCCCGATCTTCTTAACCTGCCCGAGTTCTCCCTCGCCCGGCCGATTGAGAAGCATCAGTGGTCGCTGAAGCACGGCGTCGGAGACCTCGATGTCGATGACCAGGTTGCTAGGGTCGCCCAGCTGGAGCAAGAAGGGCTCCTCTCAACCGACCTGGTAGCCGCTTGGCTTCAAGCTCAGATTCTCCCCCTGCAGCGCCGAGTGCACCGCCTCTGCGACATGTCAGGTCTTCGAGATCCCACTCGGCTCTGCACGTGGCGGGTGAAGAATGAAGATCTTTGCGCCCGAGTGAAGGCTATTACATCTATCCCATTGCCAGACCCCTTCCGCTTCGGGCTTGATTACCTCACCCGCCAGCAGAAGCCGCCTGTGGTATGCCCCGAATGCTTTCTCTTCTGATTGCTCTTTCTTTCGATTGCTATTTCTCTCTGCTTCTCTGATCACTTCTATTTTCTTTCCAGCATTTTATTCAGTCCGACCTAATGGAGGACGGCCAGGAAGCTGGCGTATACGCCCCCGACCGCGCGGAGGAAGACCCCGCCGACTTCGAATATAACGGCGAGATACCCTCCGCCGAGTCCGGTGACGATGATGAAGATGATGACGAGTCTTCTGGAGAATCCTCCGACTCCATGGACGCCGACGGCGATGATGCCGAGACTGCCAATCCTCCAAGGACCGACACCCGACTGCAAGCTCAAGGGGGTACGCCTGACCCTTCCCTTGAGCAATTTTTGGCCGAATGGAGTGACGATGAAAGTGTCTCAAAGGCTGATGATTCTGATGCAGCTCCTCGTGCCAAACCTCCAAAAGTGCCGGCAAAGCGCACCTCGACCACTAGCTCCTCCGTTGGTATGGTTCCCAGCAAGGTTGCCAAGGCCGCGCCGACAGCTGGCAAAGGCAAACAAGCCCAGGAGGTGACCACTCGGAGGCCGGCCGCTCAGGCGCCGCTGAACGTCGCTCCGCTAAGATGCCGAATGCCCACTGGCGCGCCAAGAACAATCGGGTATGCCTTTGTCTTCTTGCTTAGCGTTTCACTGTCTTTGCTTATACTGACTCTCCTCCTCTTTCTTCTTTCAGGGAGCCGATTGGGCTTGACGATGTCGACACCGGCATTCCGGTTCGCGCCAGCACCGCCATCTCACCCGCTGCTTCCTCTGCCGTCGTCCACAAACGACCGACTGCCTCTCACCGCTCTTCTAAGGACGCCGAGCGCGCTGCCAAGAAGGCCTGCCTCGCGACGACTCAGAAGACCCCTTCTTCCACCCTTGCCTCCAAGACTTCCAAGCACGCAGCTGATCAGGTGGCTCCTGGTGGCGGAGGAACGCAATCGGTCGATCCGATTGCTCCGTCTCCACCACGCCGCTCCAATCCGGCCTCCCCTGCCGCAACTACATCTGCCCCAACTACCACGTCCGAGCCGCCGATGGTGATGACACCGTCGCCGATCGTGGTGTCGGCTCCGCCGATTACCACGACTGTGCCGCCGGTTGTCTTATCCGCGCCACCGCTGCCGACGACCTTGCCGCCAGTTATCGCTGTCACTTCTGCTCCAACTCGTCCGGTTGCGCCGCCGCCACAATCGGGTGCCTCTGGCCCTCAGGTGACGCCGACGCCCCCGGCCCTTACTGTCGCTGCTTCCACCGCTACTCAAACTGCAGCGTCAACGCCGACCTCTTCTGCCTCGGAAATTCTTATGCGCTCGGTGGATCAATTCCGGGCCGAGTACTCTCGCGCCCGTCACGTCGGCACCGAGCCTGACGCCTCGCATCGTCCTCAAGACCCTGTGACGACTGCTCTGAGCCGGGTGAATAACTTTGCCGACGCCCTTTCCCGGGACCTCCAACAGCTCACCTCTCATCACACGGTAACTCTTGACTTTCTCTTTATATCTTTGTTTTGCTCGTGAGGCTCTTCTTCCGGTGGGTGCGCGCAAGCGCACCCACTGGGTGTAGTCCCCGAGATTCGGGCCGATTGGTTACAATCGGTTCGGATCTTTAACTAATTTTGCTTTGTCGCTTGCCTTTCTCAATCGGGAAACTTTTCTTCCGGTGGGTGCGCGCAAGCGCACCCACTGGGTGTAGTCCCCGAGATTCGGGCCGATTGGTTGCAATCGGTTCAGATCTTTAATACCTTTTGCTTTATCGCTTGCCTTCCTCAATCGGGAAACTTTTCTTCCGGTGGGTGCGCGCAAGCGCACCCACTGGGTGTAGTCCCCGAGATTCGGGCCGATTGGTTGCAATCGGTTCGGATCTTTAATGCCCTTTTCTTTATCGCTTGCCTTCCTCAATCGGGAAACTTTTCTTCCGGTGGGTGTAGTCCCCGAGATTCGGGCCGATTGGTTGCAATCGGTTCGGATCTTTAATGTCTTTTGCTGACTGCCGTGTCTCTAACTCCATCTTGCTGTTCCTCTCAGGCTGTTATGGAAGAAAAACATGAGGTCTTCGAGAAGCTCCTTGATGCTTACACTGCCAGCCTCCGAACCCTTGCTCAGGCTCAGCTGCAGGTCAATAACCAGTCGGCTGAGATTACCAAACTGAAAGGTAACTTCTCTACCATTTCTGTCCTCTCTCCGATTAACATTTGCTCTTGTTCTCATATCTTCATGCTCTCTTCTAGCTTCTATTCCCATGGTAGATGACCTTCAGGGACGAATTGTTGAATTGACTGCAGAGCTTGACCAGTATGGCCCAGCACTCGCCAAAGCCAAGGAAGAAGCGACCCGACTGCAGGGGGTAGAAAATGACCTCAATCGAACTATCCAAGGCCTTCGCTCTGAAACGGCTGCCGGTGATGGTCTTATCGCCGAGAGAGATGCTGCTGTTGCTGCCCGAGAGGCCTTGCAAGCTGAAAAGGATGAATCCGTCGCTGCCCGTGACTCCATTCGGCGGGATCGCGACGAACATGTTGCCAAGTTTGAAGAATTGGAGAAACGCAGCTATGAAGAGACCACCCGACTGCGCCGCCGAGCCAAAGGCTTCTGCGAGACGATGACCGAGATGGACGCCCTCTTTAGCGGTGAGTGCCTCCTGCACCCTAACGCGCTTTCCGATTGCTCTCCTCCTTTATCCTATCGCTCATACTTCCTTTTCGTGACACAGAAGCTTGGCCCGAGTCTGAAGCAGCTGCCTACGCAGCCGTTGCCAAATCTCGAGAAGAAGCCATTGCCGCCGGAGGGACCTGAGACCGCGAGGATAACGTCTGGACCCGGCACGAATACCTGATCGGCGTCGAGGCCCGCATTCCCGTTATCAAGGGAGTTGCCTTATCCTTCAAGCTCGGAATTCTGAAGATTGCTAAATCATTGTGGTCGCCGACTGAGCTTAAGGTCGGACTCAAGAAGATGATGAACGCTGCTGACTCCTCCGCCGAGATCCGCAAGGGAGAAACACAAGATGATGAGGATTCTGACAAGGGGGAAGCTCCGAATGCTACCACTGAGCAGACTCGGACTCTCCTGAAGGCCATCCCACGTCGAATTGACGTATTGCTGAACTCTGCCGGTCGTACTGGCGCGGAAACTGCCCTTCAGACCGTGCTGAGCTGGTACACTCAGGTGAAGCTCTCCCAACTGTACAACCTCCGAGATAATGCCTCTGATCTCCTTGAGAAGACCTACACCGAAGTCAATCGGCTAGCCAGCACTATGGTGAACTGGTTCTCTCCCTACGAGTACACTCCGTATCTCGACGAAGGAGGGAATCCGCTTGCTGCACCTTCAATCTCTGGCTTGGCCGAGGAGCTCTCCGATAGCGGCTCATCTCAAACATCTCCACGATCCAAGAAGACTGGTGCCACAGCTTCTCAAGCGCAATCGGACCCGACTGCTCCGTCTTCTAGCTCAGTGCCTCCGACTTCCTGAGCCATGCTATCAACTGTTTTACTTATTGTAGCTTGCCGATACTGGATCGGTTTTATCTTAGTTTGTCCTCTGGTTATCCGTTTGTAAAACATATTTTTAATTCTGTCGACACCCACTGGGTGTGACTTGGATGTAATGAACTTATTCGGCCTTGGGCCTGTTACTTCTGATGCAATCCGATTGCTTGGCTTTTGCTTTTACTTGCGCGATCAACTTTGCGTCTTTGTCGGTTTCCTTTATCGGCTGCACTTGGGGATGTCTACCGTGCCGACTTTGCTGCCGTCATGCGGTCTGCAATCGGATCAACGGTAGACTACCAGCCAAGGTTCGATAAGTTTTTTTATTTTTTTACACGACAAGATTTTAACGCAAAGGATTCTGCGATAGTAGGCGCCGATTGCTCGCTACCGGGCTCGATGTCCTGGTTTGCCGCGGAATCGGTAGTTTCGTCTTGTCGAATATGCCCTTGGTGGCATGTTTCGGATTGTTTCCCGAGGATTCGCACTGCCGACTGCCCCAATCGCAACCCTTCTCAATGCCACAAACCTTTTAGTGATTTGTGCTCAAGCTAGGTGTCCGATTGAGTGCCAGCCTGCAGTCCCCGTGCCTCGATGGCTTATTCTCTTGACCTCGTGGTCGGCCAGTCCCCGGGTGTGTTATACACATCTCGGGTATGATTGAGCGTCGCCGATCATGGCTAGCTCTTCGAATGAAATTATACAAAGGTAATCGAATGCTCATTTTCAGAGGCATGATAACTTTTACTGATTTTTTGCCGACTGGCTTACATAAGTTTCTGCTGCTCAACTATAGAACGGACATAACAATTCGGCGTTCCACGGCCGCTTCGTCTCTGCTCCTGACGTGTCCTTGTGCCGAGTGCCTTTGGTGCAGTCGATCAGATAATAGGAATTGTTCTTGAGCGCTCTGCTGATAACGAATGGCCCTTCCCAAGGTGATGATAGCTTGTGCTGCCCATCTGACTTCTGGATTCGGCGCAGCACCATGTCTCCCTCTCGGAAAGCGAGAGGACGAATCTTCTTGCTGTGGTAGTGCCGCAACTTCTGCTGATAGACTGCTGACCTGGACAAGGCCAACAGACAAGCTTCTTCTTTGAGGTCGACGCCGTCTTCTCGCGCTAATCTGGCTTCTTCTTCGGTGTACAGGGCATGCCGAGGTGAGTCGAACTCGATGTCGGATGGGATGACTGCCTCTGAACCATACACCAGGAAGAAAGGAGTGAATCCAGTCGACCTGTTTGGTGTGGTCCTTAAACTGAACAGTACTGCGGGAAGCTCTTCAATCCATGCTCCGGGTGCCCTCTCAAGTGGCTCTACCAATCTGGGCCTGATACCCGATAGGATTAGTCCATTTGCTCTTTCGACCTGACCGTTCGACTGCGGGTGCGCCACAGATGCCAGATCAAGCCGAATGCCCTGCTGAGATGCATATCGGGCTAGTGCACCCTTCGCGAAATTTGTGCCGTTGTCGGTGATGATGCTGTTAGGCACACCATATCTGCACACAATGTCGGCCACAAACCGAACTGCAGTCGGGCCATCCAGCTTCTTGATCGGTCTAGCTTCAATCCACTTGGTAAACTTGTCCACTGCAACGAGAAGATGTGTCATGCCACTTCGAGCTCTCTTGAATGGTCCAACCATGTCCAAACCCCACACTGCAAACGGCCATGCTATTGGGATTGTCTTCAGTGTCGATGTTGGCTGATGACTTCTTGCCTTGAAATGCTGACAACCTTTGTAGTACTTCACCAGATTCTCAGCCGCTGCCAGGGCAGTCGGCCAGTAGAAACCATGTCGGAATGCTTTGCTGGCGATGGCCTTTGCAGATGCAAAAAACCGCATTCACCTTGATGAATGTCTCTGAGCAGCTCCAAGCCTCTATCCTCTTCTACACATCTCTGAATGATACCAGTTGCACTCTTACGCACTAGCTCATTGTTGATTATTGTGTATGCCCAAGATCGGCGGCTGATTTGCCGTGACTCTGCTAAATATTCTGGGAGGACTCCGTCTGCTAGGAAATCTCTGATCGGCTGTGCCCATGATGGTGCACTGACCACTGCCATTACCACTGCATGCTGGGGTGGGATCTCTTCTTGTGTCTCAGTTCCTTGGTCGTTGGCCTCCTGGACCTCGGCCTCTTGGACATCTTCCATCTCTATCTCTGCTTCTGAACTGCCGACTGCGGCGCCTGGCACGCATTCGGAAGCCCCTGGTGCCGACTTCTCGTCTAGAGTTGGAGCTTCGTCATTGCAATCGGCAATTTCTGATGGTATCGGCTCTTCGGAGGTTGTGCCTTCTGGCGCAGCCTCTGCTTGTTTCCCTTTGACTTGGCTCTTCTCACGTCCTTCTGCAGCCCCTGGCTCGCCCTCGGCAGCCCCTGGTGCTGTTGCCGAGATACCTTGGGCGCTGGATTGCTTCTTCATGGTTACAAGTTTCGCCGTTTGAACTTCTTTTGCCTTTTTCAATGCTTCAAGATCCGTCTCCGAGATGAAAATGGACTCGGACTCTGGGGATGGTGTGATGGATGGCTTCTTGGAATGCTCCAACGACACCCCTGGTGGGATTGCTTGCCTTGTTGAGCCGAGCTTGGACAATGCATCTGCTGATTCATTGTTTGCTCTTGGCACATGATGGAACTCGCATCCTTCAAAATATCCGCTGATCTGCTGCACCAGGAAGTGATAGCTTGCCATGTTTGCGTCTTTTGCATCCCAGGTGCCCGAGCACTGCTGTACAACCAGGTCGGAGTCACCAAAGCACTCAATGTTCCGAATGCCGATCTCCTTGGCCAGCTTGATACCATGCACAAGGGCTTTGTATTCGGCGACATTGTTTGATGCTGCGAAGTGAATCTGGAGCACATATTGCAGTTGATCTCCTCTTGGTGACGTGAGAACCACACCAGCCCCTAGGCCATTCTTCATCTTGGAGCCATCAAAATGCATTCGCCAGGAATCCGACACTGGGAGCTGTGGCATGTACTGAGTTTCAGCCCAGTCCACTAGGAAATCGGCCAATGCTTGTGATTTGATTGCCGTTCTTGGCTCATATTGGATGCCATGACTAGCGACTTCGATTGCCCACTTCGCCACTCTTCCGGTTGCATCTCTGCTTCCCATGATGTCGGCCAATGGAGCCGAACTGACGACGGTGATCAAGTGAGCTTGAAAGTATGGCTTCAACCTCTTGGCTGCCATGTACACTCCATAGCACATCTTCTGATAGTGAGGGTAGTTCTGCTTGGATGCCGAGAGTACTTCGCTGATGTAGTACACTGGAGGCTGAATTTGCTGTGCCTTGTCCTTCTCGGGCCGCTCCACCACCATAACTGCGCTGATCACCCGATTGGTTGCCGCAATGTATAACATCATTGGCTCCTTCTCAATCGGGGCAGCCAGAATCGGTGCCGTGGAGAGCATGTGCTTGAGCTCTCGGAATGCTTCATTTGCTTGAGGGGTCCAGGTGAACTTCTCCGTCTTCTTCATCAACTGGTACAACGGGATTGCTTTTTCACCCAGCCGACTGAGGAATCGGCTGAGGGATGCGAGACAACCGGTGAACTTCTGCACTTGCTTCAGGGTTTTTGGCTGCTCCATGCGCTCTATTGCGGCTATCTTCTCAGGGTTGCATTCGATTCCTCTCTCGGAAACGAGAAACCCCAAGAGTTTGCCGGCTTGAACTCCAAATACGCACTTCTCCGGGTTGAGCTTGATCTAATAAGTTCTCAAGTTTGCAAATGTTTCCCTCAGGTCATCCAACAGCGTGATTCCCTTTGCCGACTTCACCACTAAATTGTCCACGTAAACATGGAGATTTCTGCCGAGCTGAGAGTGTGTGCATCTCTGAATCGTGCGCTGATAAGTGGCTCCTCCATTCTTCAAACCAAACGGCATGGTGATATAGCCATAGGCCCCGAAAGGGGTTATAAATGCGGTTTTTATCTGATCTTCCACAGCCAGTTTGATCTGGTGATACCCAGCGGTAGCATCCAGAAAAGACAACAACTCACAGCCGGCCGTAGAATCAATCACTTGATCAATACGGGGCAGAGCAAACGGATCTTTCGGGCATGCCTTGTTCAGGCAAGTGTAATCTATACACATGCGCCAAGTCTTGTTCTTCTTCATGACGAGGACTGGATTCGCCAGCCACTCGGGGTAAAATACTTCCATGATGAAACCTGCAGCCTGCATCTTCGCAACCTCTTCGCCGATTGCCCTTCTCTTGTCCTCAGAAAAACGTCTCAAAGGTTGCTTGACCGGCTTCGAGCCTGGCCGAATGTGCAACTTGTGCTCGGCGAGTTCTCTCGGCACACCAGGCATGTCTTGTGGAGACCATGCAAAGATGTCCCGATTCTCATGGAGAAACTCGACGAGCGCGCTTTCCTATTTATCGCTAAGTCCTGCTCCGACTACAACAAACTTGGTTGAGTCAGAGGGATCTAGAGCGATCTTCTTGCTGTCCTTGGCCGACTGAAAAGCCGATTCCTCATCTACCCTCTTTTCCGGGCCGACTGGGAGTGGATTCTTGTTCTGTGCTTGCGCCATTGCGATCACCTTGCTGAGCTGACACTTCTCCGTCTCGACCACTAACGAATCAGCCAAACTGCTGCCAGCGGATGTGCACTCGAGGGACTTCCTGAAGTCCCCGGTGACAGTGATGACACCGTTTGGCCCTGGGATCTTCATCTTGAGGTATGTCTGTTGTGCATTGATCATGAACTTGGCGAACGCCGGCAATCCCAACAGAGCATGGTAAGGACTGCTGAGGTCGGCGACCTCAAACCAAATCGGCTCCCTTCTGAAATTCTCCTCTGTGCCGAATATGACGTCCAGCCGAATGCGACCCATGGGGGTGCAAGACAATCCCGGGACAATTCCATGGAAAGTCGTCCGACTGTGCTCTAGATCTCTCTCTGTGAGCCCTAGCTTGACCATTGTATCTCTGTACAGAATGTTAATTGTGCTTCCTCCATCCACGAGCACTCGGGAGAATTTGCATGAAAACCTTGGTCCTGCGAACAGAGCGTCCACCACCAGCGGATAGTTGCCCGGATTCCGAAAAATGGTGGGATGATCTGCTCTGTCCCAGGATATAGGACACTCGGACCAATGCATAAACTGGGGAATCGGCGGCATAGTGGCATTAACCTCCGCTGCTCGGGCTCTCCGACTGCCCTTGTCCGTGGACTCGCTGGTGAAAATCCTGTAGGCTCTATCTTGCTGCGGGAACTGGTTCTGCTGCTGAGGTGGTCCTCTGTTCTGAGGTGATGGTGGGGGTGGAGATGGTAAGGCTTCTCCTTTCGCAATTCTTCTCACAAAATCGCACTGCCGAGTGGTGTGCGCAGATGGCCTGCCAGGCGTGCTGTGCAACTTGCACGGTGCGTCCAGCATATCCTCGAACGTGTACTTGGGTTTCATCTGTCCCGGGGGTCTCATATTTGGTCTCATCTTCCGACTGCCTCCTGCAGCCGCTGGGTCTTCTTCATTCTGAACAGCGGCCACCTGCCGACTGCCATACTGAGTATCGGGCTGCTCATCCTTGCGCTTGCCATTGTTCTGCTGGTTGTGGTTGTTGTTGTTGTTGTTGCGGTTGTTCTCCCTCCTTTCCTTCCGACTGAGGCCTTGGGTCCCTGTGTCCGACTGCGGAGCCCCTGGCGGTTGGATCACGCCTCCAACTCCGAGCTGGATAGGGCGCATCGCAGAATCGGACATGGCGAACGCATTTGCCACCTTCATGAGCTCGGCGAGCGATGTGAAGTCTTTGCGGAGCAGCTTGTGCTTCAACATTGAATCAGCCAGGCATCCATCAGTAAAGTAATGAATGGCCTGGATCTCATGGACTCCTTCGCATGAGTTTTTCAGCTTGATCCACCGAGATAAGTAATCTCGGAGGGGTTCATCCTTGCCTTGCACACATAAAGCTAACTGCCTCGGGAGGTTGGGTCTCTCATATGTGCTTGTGAAGTTGTGGATGAATGCAGTCGTGAAATCCTCCCAGCAATTCACATTGTCCTTGGGCAAACTGTTCAACCACGTCCGAGCTGAACCCTGTAGCATCAAAGGTGCGTAGCGGACTGCTACACGCCGATTGCCTCCTGCAATGCGAACTGCTGTCAGGTAATCGGATAACCAGTCCTCAGGCTTCACAGAACCATTGTACTTGGGAGTATCTCTCGGCAGCGTAAAGCCTTTGGGGAACTTTGCCGTCCGAATGCGATGACCGAAACATGGTGGGCTAGCTTCTCCTTCCTCATCCTCCTGAGCCTCCTTCTCCAGGAGCTCAATGCGATGTCTTGCGTCATTCTGACCGATTTGGCGAGGGCCGAGTCGGGTCCTGATCGCTGGTCTTGGTGCCGATTGCTGCGGCATGTCATTGCGCCTGCTGTTGACCGCTGGTTCTTCCATTCTTCTGCTTGCTGCTGGGGGTGGCCGATTGCTTCTAACCTTGCTCCCGTGACGAGATGGCGCAGGTTGGTGCCTGTTCTGGCACGATGCATTTGGTCGCTGACTAGCTCCCGCATTAGGCCTCACCGTTCCTCTTGACGCCTCTGGTTTTGCATTTTGATTGCCCATTGCTACGAGCCTCTGCTCCTTTGCGGCCGCTATCAGTTCACGCATTCGGCGCGACTGCTCACGCCGCTCATCTCCTTCCAGGTCTTCTAGCTCAAGCGCTATCTGCTCGGCTGCTCTCAGGTTCTTGTCTGGCGTGCTATAGGTTGGCCTTTGGATGAATGCCGATTGCGCCGGTTGCTCCGGTTGCACCGGCCTTCTCGGACGCTCCGGCTGCTCGGCCCCCGACAGCTGCTGGTTGACTTCCCTGCCTCGGCTTCTCAGATCTTCCAGGGCTGCCGGCTCAATCGGCCGACGCGGTCCTGCATGTGCTGCATTGTACTCCCTTGTGATGGCTCCTAGCCTGCGCTCCTCTGCCAGCACTTGCTCAGCTCTGCGAGCCAGAGCGAGCCGTCCTGTTTCCAGCTCCGTGTGCACCTGCTCCGGATCACCATTCCTGTTCACGGGTGTGTATAACACATCCCGCAACGCACTGGTGCCGATTCGCTCTGCCGCATCGGCTACTTCCTTGGCCTTTCTTGCTGCACTTGCCGGGTCGCGGTTGGTTAATGAAGATGCTCCTGCCATCATGACGGCGGCGTGCACTCGGCCCCCTTCTCTACCAGGTACTGCACTGCAGCCCCTGGTCGGGAGCGGGTCCGTAGCACACGAGAAGATGCGAATATCTCTGGGATACGCCTCGGGGAAGCTGCCGATGAAGAGGCGATGACTGCCAACTTGCAGCGACACACCGGGCGGCATGGGTGCTCCAGCCCCATACCGCGCCGAGTAGTCCACCACATAGTCAATTGCCCCATGCCTTAGAATCAGGCCAGAGGCGTGGCTTCCGCCCGATGCAGAGGAAAATCCCGTCCGGATCTTTACTCCAGTCGACGCCTCGGTCTGCCCCACGGTGGGCACCAACTGTCGTCGATATTTAACAACAGATGCCATGGGATGGCTAAAGTGAGGGGGAAGACTCGAGGGAGAGAATGTCGATGGTGCCGGAATCGGGTTGGGCACAAGCACGGTGAAGACACCACGATGTATCCAGGTTCGGGGCTCTCCGGAGAGATAACACCCCTACTCCTGCTTGTCTCTTGTATATCAGTGATCTGGCTACAATAACTGCTTCTCTATCTTCTCAGGGGAAGGTGAGCTCCGCCGCCGTGGGCAAGGTTCTCACCTGCTTCCCTGAGGAGTAACTACTAGCAGTGAATGAACTGGGAGGAAATGAGTTATGGTGCTACTAGTGCGGATCGTCCCTCACGCAGGAGGGGTACCCTGGTTCTTATAGTGCGAGCCCAGGGTACTTCGGTAACTTCATTGCCGAATGGGCCCAGATGTCATCCTCTAATCGGCCTGGGCCCACCGACTGCTCCTCTCCGGGTGATCCGGAACCTACGAGCGGCGGCCCATGCTGTAGACTTGTAGGATGTAGGGATGAACAGTGGAGCTAGGGAGTATGGTCTTGTCGGCCTGTCCGCGGAATCAGCGGGGAGGTCGACACCGTATCTCCAGCAAATCCTCGATGTGACTTGGCCTTCCTGCCACCCAGATATCTCGGGATATGGTATTTATGACCTCGTAATCATACCCCCGACTGGGTGGTAGGTGGTTCCAATTGCGCCTGGTCCGACTGGTGGTTCCTGGCGAGGTCGATTGCTCTGGGCAATCGGCTTGCTAGGTATCAACCTCGGACCAGCTGCAGACCAATCGGATGATTGTCTTGGTGAAGGAAAGGGTGGTCCGATTGCGCCTGGGCCGACTGCTGGCATTTGGTACGGCTGATTGCTTTGGAGCAATCGGTCGTACATCTGCCCAGCTCGGCCCAGCTGCGGCCCAATCGGTCCATCCTTGTCTTGAAAAGTTACTTCCGCTTGGGTTAGCCTACCCGGGTACCAGTCCCCCGACAACGCGCAAAGCCAACCTCCACTATTTCTCTTCTCGCGAAGTCTTCCCCTTCCGCGGCACCGCCACCATCCAGTTTTTGCCGTAACCCTCTCAACTTTTTAGCACATGCTATGTGGGTCAAATGATGATACCATGCCAAGTTTCAACATTTTCGGAGTTCATTTGTAGTGCTAGAAACTGGAAAATTAAATAAAGCAAAAAAGACGGTGGGTGGGGCCAGGGCTGGTCCTTTGGTACCGGTTCATGTGGAGAACCGGTACTAAGTTAGGGATTTTATTTTATTTATATGAAATTTGAGCTGAAATTATATTATGTTTTGTAGGTTTTAGTATCATCCCCGTCCTCACCGTTGTCGATCGCCAGCGTCGTCCCCTAGCCGACACCGTACCACCTCGGTGAGCCCCTTCTTTTTTATAAAAAAACTTAGTTTTATGTGATAAACTTGAATATTAATTAAGTTGTTCACTCATATATCTATGATGTTGTGTAATTAATGATTTTTTATATACATATATAATGTAGATGAGTCGGCAATGGATGTACGGTGACCGGTGCCATCCCGACTTCATTAAAGGCATGCATTATTTTCAAAGCGTGGCTGAGGCCAACAACCGGACGAATGGTTTCATCTATTGTCCATGTAGTTCCTGTAAGAATATGAAGGATTACTCTACCTCAAAGACCATTCACGTCCACCTGCTGGAGAACGGTTTCATGCCCAGCTATAATTGTTGGACCAAGCACGGAGAAAGGGGGGTTATATTGGAAGACAATGAAGAAGAAGAGGATAGTGACAACTATCCTATTTTCACTGAAAATAGGACCCCGATTTTTTATGAGGCGATTTTTGATGACAATCAAGAATAGGACACCGACAATCAAGAATGGCCGAGTTGTTGCGATGGCACAAAGAGGACCGTAAGAAAGATGTGATGCTAAGACACCCCGCTGACGGGTCGCAGTGGAGAAAAATCGACAGAAAGTTTAAGTCATTTTCAGATGACGCAAGGAACTTAAAACTTGGTCTAAGTACATATGGCTTTAATCCTTTCGGGGAGCAGAGCTCCAGTCATAGCACCTGGCCAGTGACTCTATGTATCTATAACCTTCCTCCTTGGTTGTGCATGAAGCGGAAGTTCATTATGATGCCAGTTCTCATCCAAGGCCCGAGGCAACCAGGCAATGACATTGATGTGTACCTGAGGCCATTGGTTGAAGAACTTTTACAGTTGTGGCGTGAAGAAGGTGTACGTGTGTGGGATGAGCACAAAAAGGAGGAATTTGACCTGCATGCCTTGCTTTTTGTAACCATCAATGATTGGCCTGCTCTTAGTAACATTTCAGGGCAGTCAAACAAGGGATACAATGCATGCACACACTGTTTAGGTGAGACTGACAGTATATATTTGGGAAACAAGAATGTGTACCTGGGGCATCGTCGATTTCTTCCAAAACAACATCACGTAAGAAAGAGAGGAAAGCATTTCAGAGGTGAGGCAGATAACCGAACGAAGCCTACCCGCCCTACTGGGGATGTTATATATGATATGGTCAAGGATTTAAAAGTGATCTTTGGAAAGGGTCCTGGCGGACAATCTGTTCCGCATGATGTTGACGGACACGTACCCATGTGGAAGAAGAAGTCTATATTCTGGGAGCTACCCTACTGGAAATTCCTAGAGGTTCACTCGGCAATCGACGTGATGCACGTGACGAAAAATCTTTGCGTGAACCTGCTAAACTTCTTGGGCGTGTATGGGAAGACAGAAGATACACCGGATGCACGGCAAGACCAGCAAAGTATCCACGAAGGAAACAACCTGAATCCAGAGAAGTATCAAGGTCCTGCCAGCTACGCTCTTACCAAAGAAGAGAAGGAGATCTTTTTTGAAGTACTGAGTAGCATCAAGGTCCCGTCTGGCTTCTCGTCGAATATAAAGGGGATAATAAACATGTCAGAGAAAAAGTTTCAAAACCTAAAGTCTCATGACTGCCACGTGATTATGACACAATTACTTCCGGTTGCATTGAGGGGGCTTCTGCCGGAAAATGTTCGAGTACCCATTGTCAAGCTATGTGCGTTCCTCAATGCAATTTCTCAGAAGGTGATCAATCCACTAACTCTACAAAATTTACAGAAGGATGTGGTGCAATGTCTAGTCAGCTTCGAGTTGGTATTCCCACCATCCTTCTTCAATATTATGACACATCTCCTAGTTCACCTGGTCGAAGAGATTAGCATTCTCGGTCCTGTATTTCTACACAACATGTTTCCCTTTGAGAGATTCATGGGAGTCTTAAAGAAGTACGTTCATAACCGTGCTAGGCCAGAAGGAAGCATCTCCAAGGGCTATGGAACAAAGGAGGTCATTGAGTTTTGTGTTGACTTTATTCCTGACCTTAAGCCGATCGGTGTTCCTAAATCGCGCTATGAGGGGAGACTGGGTGGAAAAGGCACGCTAGGGAAGAAAGAAACAACGTGTATGGACGGACATTCTTTCACTCAAGCACACTACACAGTTCTACATAATTCTATCTTGGTGGCTCCGTACATAGTGGAACACAAGGATATCTTACGCTCCGAATACCCGGAGAAACGTGAAGATTGGATTGATGGAGAACACATGAAGACTTTCGGCGGTTGGTTGCAAAATCGTCTAATGAATGTCACTGATGAAGAACAACTATACTTGTTGTCCAAGCAACCATCTTCGTCTATATCGACTTTTCAAGGGTACGAGATTAATGGGAATACATTTTACACGTTCGCCCAAGATAAAAAGAGCACCAACCAAAACAGTGGTGTCCGCTTTGATGCAGCAGAGGGCAATGGGAAGAAGGTCACATATTATGGGTACATAGAGGAGATATGGGAACTTGACTATGGACCTAATTTCAAGGTCCCTTTGTTCCGGTGCAAATGGTTCAACCTGAAAGACGGGGTACAGGTAGACCCGCAGTACGGAATGACTACAGTGGATCTCAAGAATCTAGGGTACGACACCGAACCATTCGTCCTAGCCAGTGAAGTGGCTCAGGTTTTTTATGTGAAGGACATGTCTACCAAACCGAAAAAAAGAAAAGAAAGGCAAGAGTACACATCATACGATGAGCCAAAGCGCCACATAGTTCTTTCAGGAAACAGAAACATCGTGGGAGTAGAGGACAAGACAGACATGTCAGAAGATTATAATAAGTTTGATGATATTCCACCCTTCAAGGTAAAAACTGACCCAAGCATCATCTTAAATAATGAAGATTGTCCATGGTTGCGTCGCAATCAGAAGAAAGGGAAACACACGAAGAAAACTCAAAATACTAGCTAGATAGGGATCATAACTTGTGTATCTCAATATGGAAATCACTTTTGTGTAATGATGTTACTGTATGTAAGATATGAAAATCACCGCGACATCGGCGACTCCAACATTCGAATCTAGCCATGTGTATCTTAATTTTTAGTTGAGCTATGTACTTTAATTCGAGTTCAATCGTAATAAAATTTTATTCCCGCACATCCAGAGACAAAGAGCGAAAAAGAGAGAGAAAGGACAAGGAGCAGGGGTGAAAAAAGTGCATGTGCACAAGTGTTGGAGAAAAAGAAATACAAAAGAAATACAAAAAAAAGAGAAAGAAAAGAGAAAGAAATAGAAAATAAAAAGAGAAAGAAACAGAAAATAAAAGAAAAAGAAATAGAAAAGAGAAAGAAACATAAAAAAAAGAAATAGAAAGGAAACATAAATAGAAAAAAAAAGAAATAGAAAAGAAAAAGAGAAAGAAACAGAAAATAAAAGAAAAATAAAAAGAAAAGAGAAAGAAACAGAAAAAAAAGAAATAGAAAGAGAAAAAAAATAAATAGAAAAGAGAAAGAAACAGAAAAAAAAGAAATAAAAATAGAAAAAAAATAGAAAAGAGAAATAAATAGAAAAAGAAACAGAAAAGAAAAGAAAAAAAAAGAGAAAGAAACAGAAAAAAAGAAATAGAAATAGAAAAAAAAGAAATAGCAAACAGAAAGAAATAGAAAAATAAATAGAAAAGAAAAGAAAAAGAAAAAGAGAAAGAAACAGAAAAGAAAAGAAAAAGAAATAGAAAAGAAAAAGAAAAAGGGGCTTTCGTACCGGTTCGTGTTAGGAACCGGTACGAAAGGTTTTCAGCCAAATTTCAGACGGTGGGGTGAGGCCAGGGCTGGACCTTTGGTACCGGTTCGTACCTACAACCGGTACCAAAGACCTTTGGTACCGGTTTGGGGTTGGAACCGGTACGAAAGGTCCTTTCCTTCCCCAAATAACCCCGCGCGAGCCACTTTCTTCTCACATCTTCCCCAATTCTCACACTGCTGCCCCCCCCCCCCCCGAGGAGAAGCTCGCCGCCGCCGCCTCACACCCGTGGACGCCCGTCGCCGTGCCGGCGAGCTAGCGCAAGCTTACCGCCGCCGCGCGCCCTCGAGACCACAGGAAGGAGGCAGGAGCACCTCCAACCAAAGCCGTCATCGCCTTCCCCGCGCCCGAAGCCGTCGCCCTCGTGCTCGTCTTCATCAAGCCGACGTCTTCCCCGAGCCCGTGTTCGTCTTCTTCGGCAGCCCCTCCGTGAGCCTCGACTCCCTCCGTAAACCAATCCAAAGAGGATCCACTGAAGTTAAATTGAAGCTTTTGATAGCAGTTACTCATATTTGTGGCAAGCCAATATATTTCTGTATATATCATGCACACAAGTTTCTTATGAATGGTAAAACAAATAGAAAATACATTGTGATGGTGGAAAAATATATATGTATTTCCTTGGAGCAACAATAATTTACAATATAAAAATGCTTGGGTACATTTGGTACAGATTCATGCTCCAGATTGGTAAAGCATGTTGTTATAGAGTTGTGTGTGATGGGGCTGCGAAGTATTTGATCTTGAGTTCAAATTCTTCTTTATGAATAATAAATTTGATTTTTTTATACAAATATAATTTTTTGATTTTTTGGTCAATAGACTATAGGTCAATGATGACTAGACAGAGCTTGATAAAAGTTTTCAGTGCTTGCGAAATTTTGTCGTGAAATAACATTCGTGGAAGTCGCAGGAAAAAAATCAATGCTTCGAAAATGCTATTTTTCGAAAGCATTTTGAAATGATCATTTTGTTATTTTTCCTGTGATTTTCTCACATTGATAAGAAAATAATAACAATAGTTAATGCACTAAATGGCCATCCTATAGTCGACATTTGGAAAGTCATTTGGAAAGACTGTAAATACGAGACACTTTACCGTTGTTTCCGGTCTTACTGTTCATGAGGGTGTATGGATACCCAGGAGCTAAAAACCACTCTCGTTTCTCATTTGAATGGACAATTTTTATGTTGAAAAGATTACGAACTGGAATTTTAAATTGCATGGTGTGTTCAAAGAGTCCAGATTTTTATCTTAGGGTATGTAGTTGCCTTTGAAGCAAAAATTGATTAAATAACACCCAAGTTTGAGAAGCCTTGTAATCATAAAGTGAAATGCCTAACGATTTGAAATTTAATGGCTTCATAATATTATGTTCAATATATATATAAAGAACAATGTGCCTTGCACATGCATGATTACTAGTGCAATTGAATGGTTAAGTCCAAACTGCCGCGAACTGTGGATTTATTAGACATCAATAATAGTTTGTGTTTCACAAACACAAGTTTTAAACTGCTGAGGACCCCAGCTAGCTTTATATCAATCATTTTTGTTATTTTTCCTGTGATTTTCTCGAATGTTATTTTTCAATGAAATTTTGCAAGCACCCAAAAATCTTATTAAAATTTACCACACAAAAAATATAGATTTTCTTTTCGAATTACTGTACATGAGGAAGCATATGTGTGAGCTCGAGTTCAAAAGAAAACTTTGGATGGACGCTTGGCTTTTGGTAGCGACAGTAGCTAGCTAGTGAGAATGTAAAGACTCCAAGCGCAATAATGCACGCAGCTGGCACATTAAAATCAGGACGATGGCATGGCCGCCCACCGGCTCACGCCGCTTGTACCCTTTGGTACCGGTTGGTGTTCGTCGGCTAGCGCGGCGCCGACGTGAGGAGTACCGAGTGGCAGGAAGTGATAGGGTGAGGGAGGCTAGGGCAAGCAGCGGCTCGAGGGCATGTCCGGGAGGGAGGTGGTGCATGTATCTCTTGCGACATAGAGAGAAGAGCGAGAGGAGCGCCGAGTGTTAGGGTTAGGGTTATTGCTTTCTTCATTTCAATTGTTATCCATCTAGCAATCTGTTATGATCATGACATGATGAATGAATTAGTTGTTTTCTTAATTTTGTAGTGACATTGAGCTATGGAGGACCACACCTTCGTCCGAAATGAGGATCAAGAAGAAGTCGTGCAGAGAATGATATTTGAGAGTGCCCGTGGGCCGGAACCCGATGGAGATGACATTGAGCTCACACAATTTCTGAACGATGTCGGTGAGGGATTTGAGTCTGAAGAGATTAGAAGAGAGAACGAAGTGTCCATAACAAACTCCGGCGAGGTGTATATTTATGTATCAAGTCTATGTTCATCAGTAGATGCATTCATTTATTTGTGTTGCACTTATTAATGAATCATTTTTCTTTTAGCCTTCTGGATCATCGAGCAAGTCTGTTAAACAAAACGAGGCCCGACGCAATTGCTAAAGGGCGAGGGTAGGTTAGCCCTCATCGCATTTAATGATAACGGTGAACCGGTGCATCCGAAAGAGCACTGCCGCAAATTTATAAATCAAGCTGGAGTTCTTATTAGGGACCATGTACCGATCAGCATTCAAGAGTGGCATAAGCCGAAGAACGCGGGGACTGAAGCTAGTTATGTCAACGACGCGTTGAAATTTTTTCTTTGCGACAATCTACTGACACGCTTCAGCCTACCGGAAGACATGACGGAAGGCCAGAAGAAGAAACTCAAGGAATGGACTCTCAAGAAGATGGCCATGCTATTCCAGACATGGAAGAAAAAATTATGGAAGAAATATAAGCATGAAGATCCAGTATTCAATGATAATCTAGTGAAGATAAAAGATCACTGGCCCGCATTTAAGAGGTATAAGCAATCGTCTACTCATGTCTCCCGATCGGTCACAAATAAGAAAAATGCTTCAAAGAAGGAATTTTTTCATCATTTGGGGTCAGGTGGCTACAAGACTGCCATTCCGAAGTGGAGAGCGTTTGAAGATAAACTGATGGATGCAGAAATCACTCCACAGACATGGGACTGGCCCGACCGGTCCAGGCTCTGGTTGTTCGCGCATGGGGCAGGGTTGGACCCAATGACAGGGAAGATCGTTGCGCGGGGGAAATGGAAGGACAAAATTGAAGCAGTCATGAAGAAGCTTATAGATGCAATTGAAAAGGTCAGAAAGGGAGAGTACATTCCCGATAGAGAGAATGACGAGCTGACACTCGCTTTGGGCAATCCTGAACACGTTGGACGGGTTCGAGCTCGCCCAGGTCTCAACAAGAAGGAAGCGTGGCCGGAGTGCGCTGACACTTATAGAAGCCATTCGCGAAAGAAGAAGAAGGAGTCAGACAGGTTAACGGAATTGTTAAATAGGGTGGAGGCGCTTGAGAAAAATCAGAGGGAACCTCATCAGCCGCTGTTTATACATGATCCTCATGTCGATGCCGCCCCATCTCAGCGAAGAAGCAGTGTGGGTTCCTCGCATCTTGACGGATGTGGAGGAAGCTACCCCGTGGATTATGTCACGGAGAAGACAGATTGCGAGCTACATATGTTATTCAGGAACGTGTCCGTTAAGGTGGCGTTCGGCTATGTTTACCCAAATGAAGATGGAGCGACGCACCATCATATGCCCATTCCACCTGGCTGTGTTCGTGTCGGGGTGGATGAAGTTGTTTCGGGTTATGAAACATTGGAGCTTGATTTTCCTAGAGGTGACGATGAGAAGACAATGGCCGATGTCAAGCACGGTTTCACCCTATGGCCCAAGAAATACATCGTCCTTTTGCAAAGGCCACCGACTCCTCGTAGTACACCTGAGCAGGAAAGGCCACCGACTCCTCTTCGTAGCGGTCCACATGAGCAGCAAAGGCCATCGACTCCTCCTGGTAGCAGTCCACATGAGCAGCAAAGTCCACATCTACCTGAGAGGGACCCCAGCGTGAGTCCGCCATCTCGAGATCCTCCGCGTAAGACAGTGTCCTTTAAGCGGAACGGTACACCGCCTAGGAAGAGACCTAGAAAGGAGAAACCACTGCTGCCTATTGAGAAGTTACCTTGGGAAAAAACTATCGAGGAAAACATGGAAACCTGTAAGTCCGAGCTGAAAGCCTTTTTTGCTAAGAAAGTGCCAGAGATCCCTTTTAAGAAGACTCTAGATCCGGTGAAAGTTGTGCGTACCGTTGAGAATCTATATGACCCTGTACCATCGCCGCCATCTGACTATAGGCGTTCTATACAAAAGTCGTATGACGAGATGATGAGGGCTAAAAAACCCACTCAATCGGGTGTCACAGCGAAAAAAGGGAAACAACAAGTGCACCAGCTCGGACAACAACCTGTCCAATCGGTCCCCCCTCTCATGGTGTTTGACGAGAAGGCCGTTGAAAGTTCTCGACAATCCATCGATTACCCCTTACATGAAGTAGCATATCAATTTGTTCAAGAGAAAGATTTGGTCGAGAATCTCAGGAAACTACCAACAAGTATGCGTAATTTGCATACGTGGTACAGTAATGCCACAAAGAGAGGGATCCAGTGTATCATGGTTGGAGTTAAGGAAGAGCACTACTTCCAAGAATACTCTGTGAGCGTTGACTTCAGCGAACTTTTTCAGTTATACAATCTCCGGGCCCTCGACAAATCTATCATCAGTTGCTATTGTCTGTAAGTGATTTATTTATGTAATTTGAGAAGTCTTTAGCTCAGCTCGTTCTTTGTCTGCAAATTATAATCTTTTGTGCGCTATATTATGTAGATCGAAGATGCTCGAATGCAAAAGGGATGAAATCAAGCACATTGGGTTCATTGACCCGGATACAATGCATGAAATAACCATAGAGGATCCCATCTATGACAGGGATACACCGGAGACTTTGCTAAGGTTTTTGAAGCGACAACGTGACAAAAAGATAACACTTTGGCCTTACAACTTCAAGTGAGTGTTACTGTCTTATAAGACATTTCTCTTTTTCGCACGAGATGTTCAAATTTTAACTGATGACTTATATATATGGCACTGAATATTTAAACGTGCGCAGGTTCCACTTTATTCTTATCGTTATTGATATGTACGAAGGAAAAGTTGAAGTCTTTGACTCACTTAACAAAGAGCCTATACTATACAAGACGGCTTTTCTTATGCTCAAAAAGTAATTTTAATTCATATCGGTTTTTTGGTTAATTTCCTAATATCAACTAATTGATAACTTTTTTATGCATTTTCTTTTGTCGGGCAGCGTATGGGAAACGTTCATCAAGGAAGATCAGTCCCATGAATGGAAACCGAAGCTGACATGGCGTTTAAACAAAGTAAGTAGTACTACCTAGGTCCACACACCTTTATCATACTTGATTATTGTTTAATTGAATTATATTCTTGTACAGAAATCCCCGCAACAACCACAGGGGACTAATCTATGTGGATACTACGTTTGCGAGAACATCCATAAAATTGTCAGCGAGAGAACAAATAATGAAATGAATAAAGAGGTACGAAAACAATATTCACAAATTTATTTTGTTATCATATATAAGTTGTGCTTAGTTTCAGTAATAATTGTTTGATTGTGATTTGATATACACACACACATAGCTCATGTATTCATTTGTATCTCATTCTTTTACAGTTGGCAAGAAAGCGGGACAATATCTCAATCGAGGAACGCTTCAAAGCAATTGGCGATGAATTGGCGGGATTTTTCCTTCGGGACGTCATACCGCCATTCGGAGAGTTCCACTATGAATGATGTACATGTAACATATAGTTTGACTCGGAGATCGAGTACCACTGTGCTACAATGTAATAGATAGTATGCCTCGGAGAGTACCACTACTATATATGCATGAAGATCGATCTTCATGCATAGGTACTACTTAATTTGCGATCTTATGCAATTACATGTGTTATATTAATATATGCACCAAGTTGCTATGCATCACCTTTTATCTTCATGTACTACCTAAACTCAAACGCGTAGCAGGCGCATCGACGCGATATGAAACGGTCCGATACCCCTAAACCCCTCCCTAAGCATCGACGCGATATCCGATACCCCTAAACCCCTCCTAAAAACCCTAAACCCTGAATTAACCTTTGATACCGGTTCGTATTACAAACCGGTACCAAAGCTCCTTTGGCCTGCGCACTCCTGGACGCCCAGGTGGAGGCCCCTTTAATACCGGTTCGCAAGGAACCGGTGCCAAAGGCGGGGGGCTTTAGTACCGGGCCTTTAGTACCGGTTCCAAAATCGGTACTAAAGGCCCTCTGGAACCGGTACTAAAGGGGGGTTTCTCTACTAGTGAGTGCTGCTCCTCCTGAGAAGGTGCCAAAGATGGGGGCCTCCCACTTCAACAACATTTTGCAGACAGTTGCGAGCGCTTCAACAGGAACAGAAGATGTTGACCCTCCTCCATCTGGTAGCTCTGCTCTGCCAACGGCACACGGCCGCTGGCTTGGCTGGTGGCGAGCGACGACACAGACTATCTGGAGTGACAGATTATAAAACAACTGATAGATTACAGGCAATGTATAACTACAAGTAGCACCAGGATGGAAAGGGCTACACAACAAAAAGTGTACAAAGAGGACGTCTTCCAAGTACTGCGAAGCAATGTGTTCAAAAAAGTTTTATGAGAAAGTAATGCATATTTTCGTCCAAGCAATGATGCACGGTTGATGGCGTTGTGCCAGCACCATTTCATATTTAAACAAGACACACAGTTAATTACCATCAAAGGGGAGTGATAATGTGATCATCCAAAGTGCTACACCATAAATAATAAAGTGTCTAGCATTACAGAAAAAAATGATGTCAAACATTATATTATTAGCATTTTTTCTCTTCAATACTACTTGAACTGATCTCAGAGGAATCAGATAAGTCACCACAATACTGAATTACCATAGCTTCAAACTTAAAAAGGGTGATACATACTACCTCTGTCCCATTATATAAGATGTTTTTCTAGTTCAATTTGAATTGCAAAAACGTCTTATATTATGGGACGGAGGGAGTACCAGTTAAAGAAAATGAGAACCAAACTCAAGCAGACATGCCACGACCACAACACCATAGTAGGAACAATCGTCAACCAAATCACTTCTTTTTAAGGCACCACCATTCTCATGTCGAAGTCACTGTGTGCAATGATTCTAACTCTGCATACAACGGGACATATGGCAGATATGGGGGGTCATCACAGTCAACATTGGAGATCAGTTTGGCTTGCCGACTATTCATATTATAGCACATGAATTGAGTTGCCCCTCTCGCGGTGAAGAAGATCAAGTCACACTCCAGATGAATCACCATCCAATTGTAACTATAAAGATATGCCCCTCCAGATATATCTGAAATTTCAACACTGTGCTTCAACATCCACTCTTTGTTGTCATAGTCCTTCAGAACATAAACTACGAGTCGAACCAGGGCACCATTGTCATCTCTCTGAAAGCTGGAATAATGTAAGCAGCCCTGTGACTCCTGAAGAAAACCATTATCCAGATGACCAGGGATAGGGAAGGTCGTCCAATTTCCCCCCTCCATGTCGACCGCTGCGAGACAAGGAGACGACTTACTGCCGTTTGCTAGAAAATGCAGGCAGCCATTGAGGAAAACAGTTGACTGGTACAGAAGACCATCAAGCCAAATATTGTCGTTCAATCTATTTTCTTTGTAAAACCATCTCCATCTTCCCGTTTCCGACGAATATACCACCGCTGCGATGAGAAAACGGTAGTTGCCGTGATGCGGCAGATACACATACAGCAACACAAACACATGGAAGTGGGGAGACATTGCCGGATCGAAACCCAAACGTACATCACTCACCATGCCCACCCTGCCGCGGTCCGGCAGCGTGACCCATTCCTCGGTCGCGGGATTGCACACTATGTAATGGTACTCATCGCCCTCGGCGGCGTATTGGCCGCAGAGGAGGAGGCCGTTGCAGCAGTCCAAGAGATCAATGTGCTGCTGGTTGGGCAGAAAGGACAGAGTGGTGTCTACCGGAGGGCGGCATCTCCCGGAAACATTGGTGAAGTGGGGAGCTGATTTCGTAAGGAGATTAGCAGACAACGCTGAAGAGTCGGGGCTCCTGTGGAAGAAGCCGGCGAGGGTTCGGGGGAGCTTTTTACGGTGGTCGGGGTGGTGGATCAGGCTCAGCCAGTGGTCGGAGACGCACTTGAAGCGGCACAGCGACATGGCCGGCACCCGCGAGAGGATCTCCACGATGAGGTCGTCGGTGAGTCGCTCAGCCGCCGTGCTGCCGCCGTTGTGGGGAGGAGGAGAGGAACAGCTGCTGCAGAAACAAGAAACGAGGAGAGATCAGGGGATCCGTTGAGTGTAGGGCAATAAGAGGAAATCTTGGATCGATGACCTTGCTGCTTCGCGTACCTGACGTGAGCCGGAGTGCAGCCTTCCTCCCGCGGGGTTGAGCGATCCGCCGGGGCGGCCATGCCGGAGGAAGAAAGCGGCGGCGGCGGCGCCGAGCGAGGCGGAAGGGAGCAAAACCTACGGGTCCGGGACTCCCCTTCTCCTGCAGTGGCAAATGCAAATGGGCCGTCGGGGCGAACTAGATAGAATGGCTCAGTAAGCGGTTGCGGAAGGCCTCATGAAGAAAGTGGCGAGGGAGGCGGAAGGGAGCAAAACCTACGGGTCTGGGACTCCCCTTCTCCTGCAGTGGCAAATGGGCCGTCGGAGTGAACTAGATAGAATGCCTCAGTAGGCGGCTGGCTGCGGGAAGAAGTAGTGGTTTTGCTTTGAAAACAATTGCATTAATTCGAGTGGTATTTTTAAAAGTTTAAAAATTGCAGTGGTATTTTTCAGAATCGTCATAATTCAAGTGGTATTTATATAATTAACCTTTAGAAAAATGTATTGTTACATTGTTAACTAGCACAGTGGCCCTCGCAAATGCGAGGGCATCACTTTAGTGTATTAAAAGTAGGGTTCGTGTTTGCATGTTAGGAATTATTTGTGTGGGCATCGGTTTACTATGTTGAAAGTAAGATTCATGTTATAGGTGTTGTCATTCTATAACTGTCACATACCTGAAAATACATATAAAAACGACATAACTTAAATAGTTTATGTATCATAATTGTTGAATACGCCATATTAGGTAATGGTTATGTGTGTCATTTGAACATGATACAACTTTAATGCATAAAGTTGAACTTTAAATAGCGGGCTAGCCGAAGTTTTGTATGTGACATATATTAGATCGGTAGGTGCAGTTATAAATCAATTTATATTTGATATAGTTCCTATTTGGCATTTGATTTAAATATATGAAAATTTAAGCATTGATGTCTATTGATAATTAGGTTCCATCCTCTCGCAAAAAATGTTCTATCAAGCAACATCTTTACAGTCTTAATAGTCATATAATTTATCTTTTATCGTTCAGCTCACAATTATAATGAGTGCACCAGACCCCACAAATACAACATCTATCTAAATCAATCAACCTCACACCTATCAACAATCCACTTGCAGAACCCACAGAGGGATCTGTTGATACCGAACCATTTGAACAAACTTCAAACAAACTGAAAAATGTGACAACTCTTTGTCTGTAAAGTTCCGCCTTTCTGCCTCCTGCAAACAAACCACATCTACCTTATTGAGTTCTAATAATTCCGCGAAGCAAAGATCATTCGCTTGGCGAATGAAGTGGATCAACCTCTTTTTGGTTCGGGCCAAACACTTTTTCTCGCTGGTAGAGCTTTCTAAAAAAGGCGACGCGAGAGCGTATTCTCTTATCTAAGCTTCCTCCCTTCGCTCCCATGAGCACCTATAGATTTTGATCCATTAATACCCCCCTACGTTCCTTAATTGTATTTGTATTTCATGGGAATTGTAACCAAGAAAGTTAATGAAGGAGGCTTTAGGGTAGAATGGGAGGTTGAGGGGAAAGAGAAAAATAAACATAACACACTAAAGTTCTCTTAGAAAAAAATACAATTAATATCATGTAATAAAAAGAGAAACATTGTCAAGTAGATATTACTACAAAGTTTATGTACAATCATGAAGATTTATCATATCTGGTTTCTACCAGTTTAACATCTTCTTGTTTTGCTTTCATATGGGATGTTTAGAATGATAATGACTTTATATTTGTTTTTCCTTACCATGTTTGCACCATATGAAATTGATTCTTTCGATTAATACTAACACCTTCTAATGAACCTTTAATCTATCAATATTGTAATTAATCCTTCTGGTTCTATAAAATTTCCACTTTGGTGTCAATTGATGTCGATTAGACATCAGTTTGAGTATTAAAGTATTATTTAGGGAATCACTTTAGGCACTTATTTATGTTATGATACTCTAAAAAAATCCCAAATATGACAATTGAACACACTATTACAAAAGTATACTATGTTTTTGATTGTTCAGGTTCAAGGTTTAACTACAAATATATTTTTCATTATTTAGGGAATCACTTTAGGCACTTAATAAGTAACTTTCTTGTTAACTATATGCATTACACATCACTTGAATATGTTATGTCTCCTTGCACTGCACAATACCTAATAATTCAAAAATATCTAAAGATTGTAGACAAAGGTCGGATACGCGAACTACCTTGCGGCATACTTTGTACGACTCGATTCATAGCCCGGTGCTTTTGGCCGCGAGATACACGACATGTATGCCCTTCGTTTTTTCAACTTTGCATGTAATTGTTTGGAGTCAAACTTCATAATGTTTGATCAATTTTATACTCCCTCCGATTCATATAACTTGTTTTTAAATTGGATTTATCTAGATGTATTTTTTATGGGTAGTATCTAGATGTATTTTAATGTTAGATACATCCATTTGAAGATATGTAATACGGGTCAGTGGGAGTGGAAAAAATATCATCATTAACAATACAAAACCAATATCACTAGATGCATAATGAAATTAATTTAATATTGTATATATTGATATATTTAATACTCCCTCCGATCCATAATAAGTGTCGCTCATTTTGTACTAAGCTAGTACAAACTTTGTACTAGATGAGCGACACTTATTATGGATCGGAGGAAGTATAAATTAGTCAAACTTTATAAAATTTTACTTCAGATGAATCTTATATGAGTAAAAAGAACAGAGGAAATATAAGCTTAGCTGCCGTATACAGTACCTTCTAGTTGCACCAGCTAACAGCTTTGGCCTTTGTGGATTGATGGGCACGTCTTTTATAGGCAGGTCTTATTTTCTTAGGTAATTTTTTTACGCGCTTTTTCTTAGGGAGGTAATGACACGCTATGTCTTGGAGGGAACCTTTTCTTCACGTGGATTTTTCGGGTTTTTTTTTGACATTGCTTTGAAGGAACGAAACTGGGCCTGATGGGCCAAGTCTTTAATGCTTGAAATCTCATTTAATGAAATCCAACGGTTATTATTTGGTGAGAATACATATTAATGGTCAGATCTTTCTGATTAATGTGAGATTTTCTAGCTATTTTTCTATTTTCATTCGTATTTTGCTTTTAGTATATAATAGATAGATAGATAATAGATAGATAGATAGATAGATAGATAGAAGATAGATAGATAGATTTCTTTACATAGACGAAGTATATCGGTAGGCAAAGCATGGATGCTATACCAAAAACGCTACATTTACGGGCTTTTTACGGAAATTTTACGGTCTGCTTCTAATTCTTTCTTCAACCCATCCAACTGGGGCCAGTCCCTCTTCATTAGCCCAATTGAACCATGCTCACTAATGAACACCCGGTAAAATTCCCGTGAAAACCCCGTTAGTATAGCATTTTTCGTGTTATCCTGTTGTACCGCGCCTCTTCATCAATCCGACTAAAAAGAAAAAGAAAATTTGAAGAAAAGATCCTTATCAAGGAAATTAAAGTTTAAACCGTGAGCATAAAACATAGTAGATCGATATACAAAATTGGATTTTGGATTACTGATAACTCTAAAGTTGGTAGGTACTTGGTAGATTGCACCGGATTAGTGAAATCAAAGTTTGGATTGTGATGAATCAATTGCAAAAAAAAACTATTACTTTTTGTGCGTCAGATTCAAATTGCTATCATTTTATTTTCGTCCTAAAAAACTAACTTTTTGTGGTAATTTTTTGCACCGTTCATTGATAAGTAATTTGTAAGGTTCACGTGGCACTAAATGGTCAATAAACAATCAAACACGTTAGTTTAAACAGAGTGCCCACATGTCAGGATCTCATACAATATGAAATTTGATTTTTTTTATCAACCCCCTCTTCCCTGCGCTCGCTCGACGCCATCTCTCCTCGGACGCCTCCAGCAAACTCCTTCTCTCCCCCTCCCTCTGTACCCCTGCCACTCCGGGCGCTGATCCCTCCCTCTGTACGCAACGAGAGTTCATTGTCGTTCGTGCATAATGGGAGTCCGTTGATGGCGGTAAATTATGTTGAAGTTGATCTAAGTTCATGTATAAAGCTAAAGGCTAACTTCTGACGGTGCGAAGGACGCTTGGGGAGAATAATATTCGACACATGTATCTTAAAGGAGGAGCTAGCGAACAAAACACAAATATTGCAAGTTGCTGCTACTAGTACTCTAGTAGTAGTACTCCCTCCGTTTCAAAATAACTGACTCAACTTACTACGACAGTTATTTTGAAACGGAGGGAATAACTTCTTCTGCACATGACAGCAGCAAAAATTGGCTCAAGTAAAAAATATCACAAACGTTTGAATAATGTCCAGACGCACAGAAGCCGACGAGTAGTCTTGATCAATCGTACGTAGGGCTCCAAGGTTTGAATAATCACGACGGCGACGGCCCATCATAAACGATTTTAATCTTCGATTGTGGGTGTGTGTTGCCCCACTTGGCCACGGCGACGTCGACCTGATCCTTGTTGGTTCGGGCGATCCGTGCACATGCACATCGACTGAAAAATCATCTACATGCATCATGCATGCGTACATGATATAAGTGAGATGGGATCATGAGATATTATTGCACAAAGAGAAAAAAAAGGAGGATCAAATCACACAGGGTAAGGGGTACATTCAGCATCTTGATTTGCATCAATCTTGGCAGGTTCTTGGTGAAAACTCGCACGTCGAGTTATTTGTTGGTGATATTTCTCCACGTATGTTTTCATTTTAAATTCAAAATTATAAAAGACTGTAGATACATGTCTTGTAAACATTCACAATTTGAATTTGAAGAAGGCATCCTATCCGCATGCCGCCCCCGATTGGTACCTTGGGACATCTTTAACGTGGACCCTTAAACTTTCACAAATGTTCGGAACAAGCGGTCTAAATGTGTTTTGTCGTCCAACGTTGACCTGCATTTGTCCACAGACCGGTTCGTGTGTCCATTCTCCTGCAAATTGGACACAAATCAGGGAGGGGCTTTGCGGGTGTTCGGGCCGCTGCCACGTCCGCGTTTGAAAACCAGGTACCGTCCAAAATCTTTCGGGCCTAAAACTCTCTTCGTGCACGAAACAGTTACCACGGATTTCATGGTGGGCAAAGCTTCATTCACGCTTGTTCAATGTTGAAGAGACACGACTGAAGAGCGTCAGCTAGAGCTCCGTTACCCGTGATTGCATTTAATGCCGAAGGAACTCGACGAACGACTTCAATAGTTCAATGCCGATCAATACTTCCTTCTTCGCGCCTGTTGAATGCCAGAGAGATGCGAAGCGTTGACACCACTTCAATACGAACACGACGACCGAGAAGCCTACTCCATCCGCATCGAAGCCGTTCCCCCGCCTGTCTGCTGCCCAACTATTTAAGGGGGGGGTGAGCCTTTGTAGCCATTTCCGTCCTCTCCAGCTCCTCTGCGCCGCCACTTTCAACTCCGTTCTCCCTTTTCGCAACGAAGCCGCCAGTAGCTATTGTGTGCATCCTAATGAGCGCCTACAAGATGCTCACGCCGCATGTAGCTCCTGGCGATGAAGGAGAAGGAGGCCTAACACATGGCTGATCATGACGCACCGACACAATAGTAGGAGAAGGAGGAGGGGTTGACTTCGGCGCGTCGGTCCTAGCTTCTGAGGGAGCTTCACGGCTGGCGCGCCGCTCGCTTTGTGGTTGGGTAGCCTCTCGACTATCCGACCGCAGAGTAGCATGCCGATTCAGCCACGATAGCAACCACGATGAGTCCGTTCCATGCACAAAAAAAAGATGATCCTTGACTCCGTCCAGTCGAAGCGCAAGGTTGAAGTATAACGCCGCCACCTCCACAAGAGAGCGTTGGAGATGAAGGAACTCTTCATCAGCCCGGAGAGGAACGATCGACCAACTGAGAAGACGATGAAGGTGAAGCACGATGACATGGAAACAAACACAGAGACCGACTAGATTAAATTTCAATACTTAAACATAAAAAAATAAATTTAAATTTAACTATACCCGAATTTAATCAGTTTGTATTAAACTGCAAAATGAAGATTGAATAGCCGCCTCTGATGTTGATTTTCCACGGTGGAGATGCCCTTAATCTTATCACCGTAGAGGAGATCCACCGGAGCGGAAAGGATGGCCGTGGACACATGTCCTCCACCGCTATGCAAGTGGCCGCCATGCATTCCCATGCTGCCCACACTGCTTCAGAATTCCATGCTCCATGAATATGATACTACAGCGTGTAAGGTTAAGAGTACAGCACAATCTTCAGAGCACGTGTTGCCGCGCGCCGCTCCCTAAAATGAGCAGCATATGCAATTAGTTAGGTAGCTGTGACTCAGCGGCATCTCCTCTCCTCCTGGCTAGCTGCGAGTTGGAGTAAAGATTATTAAGAAGATAAGCAATAATTGAGTAATGCCAAATACGCCCTCGTCATGGGCGGGGCCCACGCCAGCCCCTCATCTGGGAGTGGGAGCAATCTCCATTTTCCTCATCGCATATCCACAGCACAGCTCACTCACCCGTGGTCGTGGAGCTTCCAGAAACAACAACAAACTTTCATACAATACTGCATATATAGTTATATACATACTCTGGGCTGAGGCTCAGCAATCAGCAAGAACAGCTTCATTTGTTATCTCCATCAGTAACGGGTATGTAGCATCTGAAAGCTTGAACTCGATCTTATCACTGGTTCTGCTCTTTCTCAAGCGATTTTCCTGTTTTTTAATAGTGATTTGCTTGGCTCTTCTTCTAAGCCTGTTGCCTCTGCTCAAGTTCTCTTGTTTGGCTCACAAGTTCCTGTAGCTGTGATCTTGTTTTTCACTATGTCTGATGTGTGTAGATAGATTCAGTTTTTCAAGGAAAAGTTCCATCTGTACATGTGGTTTATTTTTGAACTATTCGATCCATGCCATTGACCATCTCTCGCCCAAAAAGGCCTTCACTGTCGTGTTCTTAAAGACTTGAACGATTCTTCATCTGCAACTACTAGGAAGGAATTGTGATTTTCTGAACTGTATTCCGCATATTTCTTTGATTGTCAGACAATCGTCGCAAAGATGTATCTGGTGAAGGACATCGGCGGAGCCATCGGGCTGATGGCGGCGGCCTTGGTGCTGCTGGGCACCTGGCCAGTCGTCCTCGCCGTGCTGGAGCGCCGGGGACGGCTGCCGCAGCACACGTACCTGGACTACTCCATCACCAACTTCCTGGCCGCCGTGCTGCTTGCCCTCACATTAGGCCAGATCGGCGGCGACACCCCGGAGACGCCCAATTTCCTCACTCAGCTCACCCGGCCTCAGGTCAGTTAAAACTGTCGACATCCCTCGCATAGCAAAGCTCAACATGTAGTACTGAAGAAAAAAATTCAAGCAACATACATGTTGGCTTTCAGTCTGTCTAACCTCAACTTTTAACATATCTGTTACAACATCAGTCTCTGCTCAGTGTAGTGCAGTTATATTGTTCTAACTATCTATGTTGAACAATTCTTCAGGATAACTGGCCGTCGATCATGTTCGCGCTGGCGGGCGGCGTGGCGGTCACCCTCGGCACCGTGGCCACGCAGTACGGCTGGGCGTACGTCGGGCTTTCGGTCACCGAGGTCATGGCCTCAAGTCTCAAGGTGGTCATAGGTACTACTCTCCAGCAGACATGGATGTTTCATTTTCCAGCATCAATTCTCCAAAATCTCAAAGATGAATGGACTGAAATTTTCTGTTGCAGGGACAACGCTGAACTATTTTCTGGACGGTCGGATCAACAGGGCGGAGGTTCTCTTCCCCGGCGTCGGATGCTTTCTGATTGCAGCCTGCTTAGGCTCACTTGTTCACTCCTCCAATGCTGCCGACAACCAGGAGAAGCTGTCAAACTCCAGAAACTCTGCTGGGTAGAACCTCTGCTTCCAAAGGATTCATTCATTTGGTGAAAATGATGAACGAGCTTCTTTGTTTTCACCAAAATTTTACCTGTAGATGTCTGAATATTTTTCCTGTAGAAATTCAAAAAAGTGCACTGCATCTAAAGACCACTTACTGAATTCTTCACAGGAACACTGCAAAGGAAGATCTCATCCAACGCCTCCTTGAAGAAGAAGAAGAAGGTATTGTTTCCAAAGAAACAACTTTGTGTCATTAATCAGTAGAAAATGATGATCTCTACTGGTCTTAATAATAATCTTTCAATTGACAGAGGAGCCAAAGGATTGTGAAGAAGCAAATCCTGCAGTACCAAAGGCCATGGAGAAGATCGAGGCAGGAACAGCAGATTTCCTTATTGATCTCGAGGATAAAAGATCAATCAAAGTAGGTACCTACAGAGTATGAAGATATCAATGAAAATCTCTGAATTTCTGGAGAACAAACGTCATTTACTTGCAAACAACTCATTTCTAAACAACTCTGTCATGAATAATTCGGTGATGGTCAGGTTCTTGGATCCAACACGCTGGTGGGACTGGCGATCGTGACCTTCGCGGGCGTGTGCTACTCGCTGTTCGCGCCGGCGTTCAACCTGGCGACCAACGACCAGTGGCACACGCTGCGCGACGGCGTGCCGCACCTGGTGGTCTACACCGCCTACTTCTACTTCTGCCTCTCCTCGCTGGCCGTGGGCGTGGCGCTCAACGTCTGGTTCCTCTACCGCCCCATGGCCGGCGTGCCGCGGTCCACGCTGCGGGCGTACGCCGGCGACCGGGAGGGGAGGGGGCTGGCGCTGGTGGCGGGGATGGTGTCCGGGCTGGGCAACGCGTTCACGTTCATGGCCGGGCAGGCGGCCGGGTACGCGGCGGCGGACTCCGTGCAGGCGCTGCCGCTGGTGAGCACGTTCTGGGGCGTGGTGCTGTTCGGGGAGTACCGGAGGTCGTCGAGGAGGACCTACACGCTGCTCGGGAGCATGCTCTTCATGTTCGTCGTCGCCATGACCGTGCTCATGGCCTCCTCCGCGCACAGGAAGCCGCTCTGACGACACACGCCCTGCTCTGCTCTGCTCAATGCTCATGCATGCCGATCGGGACCTGCTCCGCTCTGTGTAAGCGACGGCAGAGTGTGTTTTGTAATTTGGACAAGTACGCATCTTTATGAATGGTTTGTAATTGGGACGCTGTAATTAAGCAAAGTAAGAGCGTCTCTAACAGAAATCTTAAATTTCTTTTAAGTCCGTGATGGTGCCACGCCGGCCGAAGAACTCTGACGGTTTACACGGCGTTTGCCGGTGGAAATCGGGTTGTTTCTTGGCCGCCGAGGTCACGCACACACGACAACGTGCGATACTGGTTCGGCACCTACGATGAGCCGGAGGTCGGTCGCCACCCGCGCCTTGGACAAGGCGAAGCAGGACTTCAATTTTTTGAAGATCCAGACTCAGGCCGATGCCGAGTTTATCGGTCCCAAGATCGACATGATGATCATCGAAGAGAAGAAGACTTGGATCATTTTGGATCAGTGCGATGTTCTTCAACGGGATGAGCATCTCCAACAGATGCGCGCACGCGTCGAAATAATGTTTTAACGTGTGGGCAACTATTTGAATGCGGATTATGTACCAGCACTAGCGGGTACTGGTCATATTTGCACTGTCTGTTAGCGCTTTGAGATTCACCGGCAACAATCCACTGGAAGCGGTTTTGGTAACAAAAAAAAATCCTAAACAACTATCCCTTCCCCGTTCCCGCAGAAATCACGCCGGTCTTGTCGCCTCGCCACTCGCCCTGTCTCCTCCATCGTTCCCCTCGCCACTCGCCCTTCTCTCTCCCCCATCCTTCCCCCTGCCCTTCCCAAGCATCCAACGTTCACACCTCTCCCCACCAGCCGCACAAGGAGGAGGAGGGGAAAGTGGTCGCTGGATCCACCATGATATGGGGGCGTCGCCGTCGCCGAGCTCCTTGCCTGCGACTGCGCCCCACCGGCGCCCGTCCTCGTCGGTAGATGCGGCGGCTTCCTCCTCCGCCAACCGGTACGGATCACGCTCTCCTCGGCGACGGCGACGCCCCCATATCATGGTGGATCCAGCGACCACTTTCCCCTCCTCCTCCTTGTGCGGCTGGTGGGGAGAGGTGTGAACGTTGGATGCTTGGGAAGGGCAGGGGGAAGGATGAGGGAGAGAGAAGGGCGAGTGGCGAGGGGAACGATGGAGGAGACAGGGCGAGTGGCGAGGCGACAGGACCGGCGTGATTCCTGCGGGAACGGGGGAAGGGATAGTTGTTTAGTATTCTTTGTATTACCAAAACCGCTTCCAGCGGGTTGACGCCGGATGGTACTGGTTTTGGACGCACAAATCTCAAAGCGCTAATAGGCAGTGTAGATATGACCATTACCCGCTAGTGCTAGTACATATTTTTTTCCGCAACTACTTTTGCTTTAGCAGACGCGTTATATTTTGACGCGCTCCCGCAGATGCCCAAACAAACCCCGCGCGTTTGCACAAACACGTTTAATCATTTAACAAATACGTTCAAACACGCACAAACCTAAAACATTTTATTTAAAAAACAGAAAAAAACTGCTGGTCGACGTCGTCGAAGACATTGTCTTCGGTGTCAGAGATGACCTCCTCCAGCGCTCTCCAGCGGGGGTCGTCAGTGGGCCAGTTGGCAGCGCCTCTCTCTAGTTCCGCTTTCGCTGCCGCCTTGGCCACCCGCCGCTCTTCGTGCCATTCATGGCGCTCGGCTTGCCGCTCCGCGCGCTCGGTCGCCAGCGTCGCCCACTGTTCCTCCTCCTCCGCGGCTTCACGCGGATGGCTTGCGTACCAGGCCTCCATGGTTCCGCTCCACGACGAGGCGTAGCACCGCTTAGCGGCGGTCCTCATCGGTGACGAGGCGCTGCGCCGACGCCATGTCCGCCGCCTGCCATGCTTTTTGGCAGTCGCCGAAGTTTCTCTGCGCGCGCGGGCGGCCGAGCCTCCACGCCGCCGCGTCGTAGGAGCGGGTGGCCTCCACCGCCGTGTCGAACGTGCCGAGCGAAACGCGCTCGTGGACGCTCCGGATCTCCGCCGTGAAGGTTCCGTTAGGACGCGCGCGGACACTGGGTAGCCGGATTGGCTTCGGCGGCACGGTGACATGGTGGCGACGGTGCGGAAACTTGAGCGGCGGCGCGGGATTGCGTATATTCAAGGTAAAGCATTGGGAGAAGCCTTATAATAAAATAAAATGGAAAAAATATTCTCAATCTTTGCCTGAATCTCCATTGGTTGGCTCCACGTTTGCAGTTACCGCGCGCCCGCAGATTTTGGAAATTCCTAAGTGGACAAGTTCTCAGATGGTATGATTATGCCGTGCACTAATCTAACTTGGACACAGCTTAGCCTATTTAGACTCACGGACGGCTCATCATCGTCTAAGCCACGGCAAGTTGTAGACTCCACGGATAGGTTTACGTTTCTTCGTGGCCCTAGTCCTCGGCTCCTCGCTCGACGGCGGCGCCGCCGCCTTCTTCCGGCATGTCCAATCCGGAAGGTCGTCGCGCTCGGACTCGTGCCAGGTATGCGGCGCATCACCACCATGAATCATCGCAAGCCGCAATAAGCTTTGCTCTTCCTTCTTTGCTGATCCATATTGTTTTGTGTTCGTGTGTGCATGCAGATCTTCGCTGGAGAGGCTCACCGACGACCTCCTCGTGGAGGTCCTCTCGCGCTTCCCCTCCAAAAATCGCTCTAGCGCTTCAAATGCGTCTCCAAGCGCTGGCTCGGCATCATCAACCACCCCGACCACCGCAAAAGGCTCCCAAAACCCCTGGCCGGCTTCTTCTACAACAGCACCAGCCGGTTCCGCTTCCCGAGATCAGCGGTGCACTTGGTGAACGCGTGCGGGAAAGGTCGGAGCCAACCTTTCATCTGCCCCTCTTTCGCCCTCCTGCCCAGTAGCCACGATCGCCTCCACCTCTTGGACTGCTGCAACGGCCTCCTCCTCTGCCGAGTCGACGACGAGCTCCGGTACATCGTGTGCAACCCCGCGACAGAGGAGTGGACGGCGTTATCGGACCCGGACCCCGGCAAGGCTGCGTGCAAGGTGGCCACGGCGCGTTTGGGGTTCGATCCGGCCGTGTCCGCCACCCACTTCCATGTGTTTGTGTTGCTGATGGATGCCGACGACGACCTCACCGGGGTGGATGTGTACTCGTCGGAGACTGGCCAATGGATTCACAAGGAGACGGGATTGGACGATGATGTCAGTCTTGTGGATCCTCGGTCAGCAACCGTCTTTCTTAATGGTTGTCTGCATTTCCGCACTGTTAACGATCAGATGCGCCATTGGATAGCTGCCGTGGACACAAAGGGAGAATCATGGTCGAGCATCGATACCCCTTGTGCTACCGATGATCCGTCCCTTTGTTTGATTCAGGAGTCAAAGGGCCGCCTGCATTATGTCAGCTTGAACAATACTGACGATGATGATGATGTTCAACTAGAAGTGTACGCTCTTGAGAGCTATGCCAACAAAGATTGGAAACTGAAGCATACAAGTCAAGATGAAGACGTACAAGGTATTCGAGGGGTCACTCAAAGATACTTTGAATGGGCTGCAATTGATCCAGGATGTAACTCGATCTTCTTCGTATCTGGGTCTTGGTCAGATAAAAAATTAAGGTGCTACGATATGGACCACCGGAAAGTGAGTAAGCTCCCCAAACTTGGAGATGGTGGCAAGGCACCGTATCTGCCGTATGTGCCGTTTTACTCAGAGTTGGAATCTTTGCACAAGTGACACCAATTTGAGACCGGCCTCTGGCGCCTTTTAGATGAGGTGGATCTTAATTTGATAGGAGCCAATCGTTTGTGCTATGAAGCAGTGGGCTTGGTATGTCTGCTTGGACTTGGTTCTTGGCTTTTCAAACTGGAGTGTTTGAATGTCTGCATGTTTTTTAAGTTTGGAGCAAAAGTGGTTATGTGTATATGGAGGCAACTAGCTGGGACGATTTCACATAGATTAGTTCTTTGAATTTGCACCAAACTTTCTATTGTCAGTACTTCTTTCTCCATATATATAAATGGTTAATTGCACTGCTACATCCACCTGTTTGGTTAACCACGTTTTGTGATTGAGCGAAGGTACAAGATTCAGCTAGGAAAAAAGCCATGATGAATGTCATGTAGCTTATACCTATATGTTCAGTTTGCAGTATGGGAAAGCATAAGCATCTTAGTGACATGCATTGACCTGGTAAATGACACCTTGTTTGCTAATGGTATAATCTCCTCATGGTCACTTACATTAGTAACCCGTCAGTAACTATATTTTGCATCCTGCTAAATTTTTGAACAAACTCCCTAACCAGACAGTGTGCCTTAATCTTATTCACCAAACTAGCAAGGTGGCCCTCGGCAATGCAAGGGCTAGTACTATCGTATTATAAATTTGCATTGCTCACATTTTTAGAAATATATTTTTATTATATTTTTGGTACATCTTTAAGTCGTCTTTCACATGATGATGTTTTTTTTGCATTTTTACTCCTGGCGAGGGCATCTCCCCACTAAATTCCTTAGTAGTGCTAGGAATAACAGATCTAATTGCAGTGTTGCGCTACATCAGTCCATGCCATGATCATGGCAGGTGACACCAATCACAGTGAAGATGCCTGGTAGATCAATTTTCATATGTTCGCTATAGTATTTGTCAAATAATTTTATGTGTGTTGTTGTTTTGTGCATGACTTTGTAAAGTAGTCAGGTTGTGAATTCGTCATCATAGTAAAAATATTAGGCTTATGCTAATATTGTTGCTTGCACGCCCTCAAACATTATGTTCAATTAATTAATTGACATTAAGGTTCTTCTAGATCACTGTTCACGTTGATCGCTCCTAATTAAGGTATTTCATATGTTGTCGACAATATCAATTATCCACGTAACATATTGTGGTAAGAGAAATTATCCATTGGTCGTTAAATTCTTATAGTGTTCTAATCATGGATCTATCCTTGCCATTTTAATAACATTTGTGTATAGTTTGATTATGAATTTATCAACATGCAACTATGGCGATCTAGGCAGTACGGACCATCAAAATTTCATTGTTTGGGAGTTAAGCATGATAGGGTCTTTCCTTTGGTATTGAAAAACTCAAATGCAGACACATCATGTGGTCTCATCTAGAAAAAGATTCTATATTTGTTGTGTTGTAAAAATAACTTCGTAATAAAATGTATATCTATTGTTTGTTGACCTATATTTCCTTCTTTTTGCGGGTATAGTGACCTAAAAATAACTTCGTAATAAAAATGCACAAAGAAGCATATAGTAATATGGTGCCTATTTTTTCTCTTTTAGCATGGCATTCTCATTTTTATAAATTCAAACAACAACATCAATATGAACATACTATACAAAAGGAACTTTGATGGAAAATATAATCTTGGAAAATACATCCACTTTACCTAATTTGTCTATAGATATATCTATGATCATTATTAGATCATGATTAAAGTTTTTATAGGTGAATAACAAATCCCATTCTCCAAAAATGCTACATAATTTGAGCACAGTGTGCTAGGATATGAGTGTTGAGTGGTAGAATCGAATGCTTAAGGACATGGTCATTGATTAGTTCGATTTGTTCGTACTTAAGACCATGTTGAGCATGCTTGTGGATTACAGTTGGTTTGTGTTCTGAAAATCCTCCGTGTGTGACTATATAAACTGATTGTTAAGAGAAAATTATCATTGCTATAACAATTGTATATGTTCCATAGCACATTTAAAAAAATTATAACATAAAATTTCCATGGACCAATGTATAATACCCCAACAACCGACTATGGCAAGAACGGGCGTCCATAATCCACTTGACCACCCTCATACCATTGTACATGTATGTGATTTATGTACGTATGGTACTTAGTAGTTTAAATGGAGAAATTCAATTTAGCACATCAGAGCATATGCTCCTGGCTCCTAGAAATCATATTTTTAAATGTTAAAAAAATTGAGCAAACACATAAAACATCAAGATGTACACCTAAAATTTCTGATCGTTTTTTTACATCTTGAATGTGTTTAAAAGTATATTTTACGAACTGGGAGCATATGCTTCCGGAAGCCAAAACACAACTTAAGTTTAAATGTAGCAATATCTAGCAACTTCTATACTTTAAACAACTAAATGGTATTCCTTTAGTTTTTGATTGATAATTTTTTATGTACTGGTATTCCTTTTAAAGACGAATCTATTCCGATGGAACTTTGCCACATGAAGTTTCAAAGCGAGAACGTATAATAAAAGCAAACTAATGTACTGGTTATATATTAGATATGGTTTTGTTCTATAAGATTTAGGGTGTATGCATGAATTACGTTGGTCAAACTTAGTTCTGAGTGGGGTGAGTATTAAAAATTTTCCATTCTATTCTTAGCTAGATGATATGTAAGCACAAGTTTGGACTATTAGGCTCGTTTAAACATACAAAATCTACATCATTTTGAATTTCCTAGAGGAGTTCTCTTCGAGAGAGCATAGTTAGTTGGGCTTTACTTTTTTATCAAAGACTTTCATTAGTTTATGTCAATTTGTTAATTTTATGTTGTATAATATCTCAATAATTCCATATCGTTGTTATGAAATTAAAAATGGCTAGATGTAATAAATATTAGGTAATTACCCCTAATTTTGTATTAGACGACTTTTAATAAAAAAAATATTTTTTGATTTGGATAGATAAAAAATGTTGCAACGACAAAATCTCTAAAAAAATCCATATTTCATTTAAATATTCTAATGGCTAGTCTTGATTTTCTCTCTCCAAGGAAGCTAGTCCTAGTAGTATGGGCTCTAGGAAGCTAGTCCTAGTAGTTTTTTTTTTTTGAGATAAAGCTAGTTCTAGTAGGTAGTATGGGCAATACACGTCCTGCATGTCCACGCCTCTGTGCACGCCCTCCGTCCTCCGGCCGCTACGTCCTTCTTTTTCTTTGACCTGTGCGCTGGATGTAGCCTCATATTCTTCGGCTGTTATATTTTTTGACCGGTGCATCGCTGAGAATTTCGTTTACGCCGCCGATCTCCTTAGTGCCTGCCATCTTAGGAGGGCTCCAACCATGATCTTCAAGCTCGACTTTCGCAAGGCCTTCGACTCCGTCTGCTGGGCCTCTCTTTTCACCATCCTCCATGCCAGAGGTTTCCCTGACTCCTGCATTGAGTGGCTCAAATCTTTTCTCGATTCCGGTAAGACGGCTATCCTTCTCAACGGCACACCCGGCGCATGGATTAACTGCAAAGCCGGCCTTAGGCAAGGAGACCCGCTATCCCCCTACATGTTCAACATTGTCGCCGACCTCCTCCAACGCATGATCTCTCATGCTTTCTCCCCCGGTCATCTTTGCCACCCAATATACCCAAACCACCCCCCACCGTTCTCCAGTACGCCGATGATACCTTAATAATTGCTTAGGCCTCCACCTCTGCGGCCGTCACCCTCAAACACATCCTTGACGATTTCGCCCTCGCCACGGGGCTCCATCTAAACTTCGGCAAAACCACGTTTGTTCCCCTGCATACCCCCACCGCCATGGATTCACACGTGGCCAGCACTTTCGGATGCCCCATCTCAGCCTTCCCCCAGGTGTATCTTGGCCTTCCCCTTTCCCACAAAAACCTCCCCTCTTCCGCTTTCGAACCCATTATCCAGAGATTTCTCAAGTACCTCACCGGTTGGACTGCTAAGCTCCTGTCCAGGGGGGCACGACTAACCCTTCTATCCTCCACCCTCGACTCCCTCACTACTTACTTCATGTCGGTTTTCCACCTTCCTAAGGGTATCCTCGCCAAGCTTGACGCTATCCGTCGCTCCTTCTTCTGGAAGGCCGAGGAGAAATGCTCCGGTGCGGCTTGCCTCATTGCCTGGAAAGATGTATGTCTTCCCAAAGACCAAGGAGGGCTATGCATTAAGAACCTGCAACTTCAAAACGACTGTCTGCTCATGAAATTCGCTGCCAAAACCTTGCTTGTGCCTCACCCGCCTTGGGTCGACTGGTTCCACTCCCAATACCCCCTCGACTCTAACCGCGCCCCGACCAACACTTCCTTCCTATGGAAGACCGTGCACGACCACATGCCCGCCCTTCAGAACATCTCCTTTGTCCTCACCAACGATGGAACCTCTACCTTCTTCTGGCTTGACTCCTGGCTCACAAGCCAACCCCTCGCGACTACCTACCCCCACTTGTTCTCCCACGCCACCAATGCTAATGTTCGGGTGTGCCATGTTATGCATAATGGTTTGCCAGCTTACCTTCGGGATCGCCTAACTGTAACTGCCTCTTTGGAGTTCGATGCTATTTTGTTGTTACTGCAGGATGTTATGCTCAGCGATGCGCCGGATGATCGCTTTCTTCACCATGGTTCGGACTTCTCCTCTCGTGACGCCTACTCCTTGCTACTGCCCGGCAGGGATGTCGACCGCCACGCGCGTCACATCTGGAGCTCCTCGGTTCCCATTAAGGTTAAGGTCTTTGGTTGGCTGCTTTGTCGTGACAGGTTGAACACCCGGGCGAACCTCTTTCGCAAGACGATCACCGCTGATACTTCCTGCCTGGCGTGCGACCACCACTTCGAGGATGCTACTCACCTTGCCTTTACTTGCCCGGCGACAACCCAGATTTGGCCGTTGCTTGGCATCGACACGCCCTCGACCATGGAGGACATTTGGGAGGCCCGCACTCCACCTGGACTGGACCTCTTCATCTGGCCTTCTGTCGCTCTCACCATCCTGTGGAAGCTGTGGATTCTCGTAACACTCTCGTCTTCAGAGGGGAGCGCCACGACGCCGCGACCACTATGCGGAACATTGTATCTGACTTCTCCCTTTGGATCCACCGTTTTAGGACACCAGCTTGTACTGAGGCCGCCATGTCTTGGCGGAACTACCTCTCTTCTCGACCCTTGCTCTAATGTAAACTGGTTTGTGGCCTCGGCTTCAGACTCTTTGAGTAATATATTCAGGTGGGGAGCCTTTCCCCCCCCGGTGATTGTTCAAAAAAAATGCGAAAAAATCCTCCCACTGTCGAGGCGATGTTCTGATTCTAACAATATTCATACCATCTACAGGCTAGAAATGTATTGTTAAGTGTTGCATGTTCCAATTGGCATCAAGAAAATCGGACACGATGCAGTCGCCAGTTCCTCTTAAGCATAATCAGGCGCAGGGATGGACCATGTTGAATACAAGCATCACGCCATGTGCGAATATAGAGGAACCATCTCCAACATGCCTGATAATGCCCCTCTTTACTAAATCCAGACCATAATCAATGCCCTTCCAAACCGCCAAGGAATTACCCGTAAAAACAATGTCTAGTAGGTTAGCTTGAGGGTAATATTTAGCCTCTAACAAACAAGCAATCAGGCTGTTCGGGAACTCTATCAGTCGCCAAGCTTGTTTGGAGAGCAAGGCTTGATTGGGAACAACGTTGAACATTATTGATATTAATCAACAATTTAGTCTCTTTGTTAACTAATTCAGCTATTATAATAAATGTAGCTCATCTTGTGGTTTCTTCATGCTACAATTCATTGAACATTGGACAGGACACAATCTATCGCATCCTGTTACACATGTAGTTCATTAAATATCACAAATGTGTATTGTACATTAAATTCAACATTCAAATATATTAATTGTAAACTATTTTGCAGGAGGGTGTCAAACTCTTTAGGGAGAAAGTAGCTATCATCTTGCATGAATCATGTTTGAATGAGATAAAAGGAACTCCACAATACCATGATCCAGCAGACGATATTATAGATAGTGATGGTGTTGAAGAAGTTCACCCGCCACCTACCAAGGTTGTGCCAAAAAAATTAACGCCTCTTAGCAAGAATGAGCTACTTTGCAAAATTCGAAGCCATATCATGTGCATTCACGATGCAACACTTCGACAGTAAGTCAACTTACAAAATAATTATATATGATGTGTTTGTGTATTTTTTTATTATGGTTGAATCATGGATTATTTGATAGGAAAGAATGGGTTCGAAGCTCCAAACCCTACCCATTGAGTATAAGTCTTGGGCAGCTACAAAACTTATTAAAGAATACACGGGCTATTGATGTTAATATTTTCAATATGGCCGTTCGAGTAAATGCTACAGACGACATTCAATTTGCTAAGGACCCTCTGTATTACTATATGGACCTCAGATTTTGTGTAAGTTATTACAATCTCATAACAATTATTTCTCATCTCGACAAACATATACCATTGTAACCATAAATGCATAGTATGCTAATAATGCTTTATGTCTCACTCAGATGATACTGAATGACAAGACACAAGATTCTAAACTTTGTAGATCATTTGATGCCCAACGTTATATGATTGTAAAATTATTTGATAGTTGGCCCGACATGGGCCTCGATGTCTCAGCTTGCCAATCGGTAATGATACTTCCCATGTCTCTTTATACATATGAAAATAAAATGCATTTCTAAATCCTACTTCATGCAGATTTTAATACCTTATTGTGCAACCGACCACTTCATCCTCTTCATCTTTGATCTACTTGAAAAAACAATCACTATACTTGATCCTGTTTCACTACCGGATGGGTGGAGAAATAATCCTTTACAAAAGGACATACGTGAAATTCTATGTATTTCGTTCCACCTAAATATAGCCTTACAAGCTGCAATTCCTGGCTGGAATGATGATGTTTCAAGATGGCGTCGCATCATACCAGTCGGAGTTCCAAAGAATTTAAAAAGGTTACACCTTTAAAGATCACAACTATTTGAATAACCATTTCATTTATCACAACGCTAATAATATTTTCCTCTACACAGGAGTATGTCTGGGTTTTTGGTTTTAAAATTTGTGCGCATGTGGTATGGTCCTAAATATGGACTACCAGTTATCCCAGTGAGTACTATGCATTCTCCATTCATGTTTCATCTTTACATTTGAACTCATCATGAAAACGATATAATGCATGTGCAGAGCGATCACGACCTAAGAAATCAGGTGTTGGTACACTTGCTGACGTACAAGGATAATGAATGTGTGCATGCCATTCCACAAGTCGCACGGGATTTGGTCAAGAGCATTGGGATGAACTTTTTATAGTCAAAGAATCATGTGTACTCCTTTTATTTCAAAAAACATGCATCACCCTTTTTACTCTTATAATATAATAATATAATACATTTACGTCGTATATTTTAAATCACATGAATGCTTTTTCTGAAGATATATACATGCTTTTCTTAAATTTGATTCAGAACATTACTAAGCTACTTTATCGCATTAAATTAATTTAGATAACTATCAACTAAGAAGATTTGATAATCTTGAAAAGTAATTGTTTATAATTTGTACATATTTCTCCTGTAGCAACGCACGGACATTTAACTCTAAGTGTGATATATTTACTTGACAATATAATTTAAATCAGATGGATATTTTTTTATATGGGTACACGTGCGTTGCACGTGCAAGCTTACTAGTGTCCTTAAAGCCAATGCCACCTTTACACCTTGGTAGTCGAAGCTTGTTCCAACTGCGGCTAACCATTTTGTGATTGCCCTTCTACACCCCCCATCAGTACCGACGCATTAGCCGTGTTATAGATAGTTCGATGTTGATATATTTTTTTTTTTTTGAATATGTAACCGGAGCCTCCACCTGAATGTTTTTTTTAGAAGGCCCTTCACCGGAATGTTGATATAGTGTAAAGTCGATGTATTAGATCATGGACTGTTTAATTTTTACTTATGGAATATATGATGTTTAAGTAGTTTAAATATGTGCTTAAAACGAGTCTGTGCAAAATATAGTGCTTGAATTTTTGTTTTAAGGGATCTGCTTCATGAAGAAAATATATTCCTAAAAAAAATATGCGGGGGCCTTCAGGCAACCAAGCTTATTTCGTAGTACTGGTAAATTTTCTACTCTACTTAATTTTTTAGTACTACTAGAATGGCTCAGAGATATATCCCCTTTTTCAAATAATGTAGAATCCCTTAGACTTGTTTGAGTGAGCTCGTTGTTCTTTATTACTAGTATTTGACACTTTCTTTAACTCCTCAAAACTACATCTTTATGGTAAACTACGTACATTAGTTGTCTATTTTGATATTCGGGAGGCGAAAGCAAAATTGATTGACAATAGTGTGTGTTTCTTTGGATCAAAATCCGGAAAACTTGATAGGGAAGGATTAATCTATGTAAATTATGCGATTTCATGTTTTTTTGGGTGAGCCGAAGAAGGAAGGCATATTAAAAGAATATAATTTCATATTAAAAGGATTCCATGTTGAATTGCTCAGACTTCCCTATCAATTTTTTTTTCTTCTCGCAAAAAGAATTGCTCAGACTTGTTTGAAAAAAAATGTAGAATTGCTCAGACTTGTTTGAATCAGCTCTTGGTTCTTTATTACTAGTATTTGACAGTACAACTGTTCAGAGGAAAAATATGTCTTGAAGATGTAAAAAAACAGAAATAGAAAAATCACACTCCAAAATTTTGAACGCCTATTCTGAAAATTATTTGCCTGCTCCTCAACCAGCATGCCCATCTTTCCGCCCCTTCATTTCCATCTTGTGTTTGGCAGCACTGGGAAACCAGCTGCAGTGCAAATTACTGTAATATACCTGATGTTTTGACAGAAATCAGTATAAACTGGAACACTTAGACTACGTTTGGACTTTATTACAGACTGACACCAACAACAACAACAGGTAAAGGTTCAACTACACTTCTGATGAGGCCGTTAGCGTTGGCTGCCGTGGTGGTGATGGTGCTCCTCGCCACGGCGGCTGCAGCGGTGAACAAGGCGATGGTGCTGGAGCGGGACGTCCCCCTCGGGCATCTCGTGGAGCTGGACAAGGCGAGGCAGGCGAGGATGGGTGTGGTAAATGTCCCTGTGCAGGGCAACCCCGACTAATTCGTTGATGGGTGGGTGAGCGTGTGAGATTCCTTCTTTTTTTGCGATCGACCAATGTATTTAAACTTGAATTCGCAAGATTTATTATACCAGTGTGAAATTAGTTTACGGAGGGAGTACTTGTTTGTTCCTCAGATCCCAATGGAGTTATACGACCCCAAACATTCATCGACGTCATCCAGAATATCTTGCTCGGATGATACTTGTATAGCTGCCGATAAATCAGGGTCCAAAATCTGCCACCCCTCGGACTCCACAAGCACCTTATGTGGTTATAATCTTACATATGGTGATGGAACTGTAGTGACGGGTTACTATGTGTCTGACACTATGTATCTTGACACCATCATGGGGAATCATGTATATGTGATTGTATGACTCAAATAATAATTATAATATACATGTCTTTAATCATAAACAATCATTTAATATATATTAATGATAAAATTTTAGGAGGGGGAGGGGGACAATGGTCCCCATACACTTGCGTGTGTTATATTTTTCAAATTATATTTTTATAATTTAGTTAGATAAAAACATATTGGGTCCCTATTTAAGGCCCTAGGCCACCGCACCTTTTGCGATGGCCTAGGGCCGCCCCTGTTGCCACCTCGCCGCTTATGCCTAGAGTCGGGTCAATCAGCTCGGATTCTCTCCCTTCCCTCCATAGCTGCCACGCCTGTGAAAATCAACACATGTCAAACGTGGTTTCAGCTTCATCTTCCTGTTGTTCAGCTGGTACTTACATATCCAATCATGTATGTGAAGTTGTTTTTATGATCATAGTCGTTGTTTCGCTTGCCGCTAACATCTCCAACACTAAAACGCCGAAGCTGTATACATCAGACTTGACTAGGAACGTTTCCCCAACAACATAATCAGGAGCCATATAGCCACTATTAGCATAAAAAGGAAGACAATTGCTGTTGCAAATCAGAAAGAAAGTTGAAATGAACATTCCGAAACTTGTAGTTACATGCTATGGTGTGGGATCTTACTATGTACCAACAATTCTTTTATCGTTGACTTCCAACATGTTGGAGGGGAAGATTTTGGCAAGGCCGAAGTCTGAGATCTTGGGGTTAAGATCCTGGTCCAGCAAAATGTTGCCGACCTTCAGATCTTAGTGGATCACACACATCCTCAAGTTCTTGTGGAGGTACACTCTGCGATGCCTTCTACGTACTATGCCCATACGCCTCACCCAGTCCAGCAGTGGCCACCGGAGTGGATGTGTACTCGTCGGAGTCTGGCACATGGATTCACAAGGACATAGGATCGATAAAACTTACAGTCATTATGTGGGAAATTTGCTGCTACTACATCCTAACCTTTCACTTGGGGTAACCAAGGAGAAGGTGTTATCTACACCCATCAATCAACGGTCAATATAACAACGAGAAGAACGAAAAGCAACACAGGGGACACATAGATTGAACGTGGAAAACCATTCCGCGAAGAAGGGAAAAACCACGAGCGTCGGCCATCGAACTATTCCTTATTGTGGAGGTGTTACAAAAGCCGAGGAATTTACAACCGAATCAACTATCCCGTGCGGCGGCTTACAAAGCATATATATAGGCGATAGGAGAGACCTATGTCAATACTGATACGTACCCTCCCCAAGGATATGATTGAACTTATAATAGCGGTGGGTTATGTATTTGAATCGAAGATTATTTCAATGGAAAAAACGAGGGACATGTTGTTCGAGCTGGAGCTCAGTGGTCCGAGGAATACGTGAAACTTGGCATCGATTGTGGATGATCGGTGTCTCTCTATCGTGGGGGTTGTGGTGGAGCACCGAAGCGCATCTCTAGTAGATTCTTTAAAAGATCTGATACTGTAAATAACCGTCATTTATAGTTTTAGAAAAAAAAATCCATAACAGATCCCGTAAAATGACCTTGTCCCAAAAAAAATTATACATCTCTCTAGAAACAAAACTCGTTCCTAAGATATGGAGTTTTGGAGGCAAAAATTTCAACTCTGAGAAAACTGTTGGCGGGAGGGGAGTTTCACGTCAACCGCCATCGCTGCCACCACCATCTCCGACTTAATTCATCCCCACCGCCGCAGATCTGTCGACCAACACCCTTATCGTACATCGCCTCATTCCCAACGGCCATCGCGCCCTTCAATCTCTCGGGTGGATGCGGAAGCTCCACCACTGATGTAGGCTCGAGGTCGCCGCCAGAGGGGGGGGGGGGGCAATAGCCGTCGTCCCCCTCGAGCTCTCGGGTGGCCACAATATCTTCACCATGGACAGGGGCACAGGACCGATGACATCATGCTCCTCGAGCTCTCGGGCAGTAGCTGTTGCTTCGCCATAGATGCGGTCGCCGTTGGGAGGGGGGCAAGGGCCATCGCGCCCCTCAAGCTCTCAGGTGGCCGCGGCAGCTCTGCCATGGATGCGGTGCTTGAGATCGCCGCCAAGGCGTCCATGGAGCGGCAAAAGCGATCGTGGCTGGAGTGGTTGCTTTGCTTGTGAGGATGATTTGGTGAAAAGGATGACCATGAAAAAAATAGAAAAAAGAACATGGACAAATGAAATTTTCGTTTTTGCGGTAAAATCTCAAGGTAGTTATTTTATGGCAGCATGTACGGTACCGTAAAAATATTTTTGCAGTACCTAAAACAATTTTACGACACAAACTTTTAGGGGGTCGTCATAGAGATGCTCTAATTCTAAGGACAAAGAAACCACACGTTTGCGAAGCCCCCCGCTTTCTTGAATCGTCGCCTGCTCCTCCGCCGTCTACCGTGTCGTCGCCTCGCCTCGCCCCCCGCCGCCCCTCTCGGCTCATCTCGGCCCGATGGCGAAGCGGTGAGCCCTAGATCGCCAGGATCCCTTTCTCTCCGGCCGATTCCTCTGTTGTCGCGAACTCTCGCCGCCGCCGCCGCCTCCACATGTTCTGCACTTCTGCCTATGTAACCGTGTTACTGTATACACCCAGCAACGACTAATGTGTCGATTTGCATTGCAGAGCATTCTACTCCCCCGTCTCCAAACATTGCTAGGTAGGATGTTCATGCTCCGATTTCAACTTTTGTCCCCAACTCTCCTTACCCTGAACGTGTGATTACTGAAACCCGCACGCCGTTCCCCGTTTCCTGAATAATTCTGTCTCAACTTGTGTTTTTACAGCATATAGTGCTCTTTTTTCAGTATCACGTTCTTGATATATTGTTATCGAGTGAGTAATACATAAACTTGCCATAAAGATGTGTGTGCATCCTTTTTGAAAATAAACAAATAAAGATGTGTGTCCCTCGCTTCAGCAGGGATGGGCTTTGTGCATTATAATTCTATTCTTGCTATTGTGCTGAGTGAGTGGTGTAGCATTTACTTGAGCTAATGGAGTTTACACGATGAACTGGCTGCCTAATTATAGGAACATTCGAAAGGCTGCCTCTTTTTTGCCTTTTCCGTCGGTTTAATTGATAGAGTGGTCAATATCCCTAGCTGCCTAATTATAGGAACATTCTAAACACTGATTTTTTTTTCTTCCTTTCAGTCACTTTCCCCCAGAGCAAAGTAGTCTCTCGATCCATTTGGACCCGATCCTGGTAAGAAAACCTGTCTTGCTTCGATTGTTGTTCGTTTGTTTGCTCTTCTCTCTACTGTGAACAATCAAATCTCCTAGTCGATACCATCCAATCCCATCTGTGCCCATGCGTTTGCAATTTCGATGATACCTGATCGATTTTTGTTCAAATTTTGTTCTTCTTTTCCTTTGTTTTTTAAGATGTTTATTCACAATTCCTGGCCAGAAATAGTACAAGGGGCGGAGCCAGGGCCCCAAGATCAGAATAGCAAATGCGCCTTAGAATTTTAAGTTTATACTGTTGTCGATCATGAACCATTTTTCCTTTAGTGTAATTAACAGGGGGATCACCTCCCGGGTCCTATTATGCATAATGAGTTGATCCTGGTCCTCACTATGTTTGCTTGTCATGCATCTGTAGGTGTTTGATCACAGGTTGAAATGGAGCCTCCAGTTGCTGATCCAGGACCAACCAAGGATGAAGGTCAGCAACACATAAGAATGACGAACGTTATTTGTCAATTTCTTTAAGTCACTGGTGGTGATTCCTTCCGACTTATGACACATAGATTATAATGCTTGACTAATTATGTGTTTGCAGGTGTTGGATCTCAAGGTGAAATGGATCTCCCAGTTGCCGATCCTGGGCCGGTGAGGGATGAAGGTAAGCTTCTCCAGTGCCCGTATTGTGACTCCGAAGCGATGCACAAACTAGCGCAATTCTTGCTCCCTGGTTTGGGTGCGGTCTGCGTCGACGGTACAACAGGTGATCTGTTCAGGAGCCCATCTGTTGTTGCCGTGGACCTCAGAACAGAAATGGTGGACTACGTTACTCAAAGAAGCGAAACTTTCATAGCCGATACTCTCATTCAATCGGAGGTGGAACAAAACCCGGAGAACCAAATGCCGGATGACCCTTATGAGATAGTGTCGATCTTCATGGACGATTTCAGCCGCACGAAAAGGAACATCATTGGCCATGTCTCTGGGTGGCTGTTGAGCGACAGCCGCGAAGATAAGATCGATGACTTTGTCCAAGAAATGGAGATGACCCGCTTCTGGCCACTGGAAAGGAGAGAAGGGATCGCCGAGGTCCTCCTCAAGAATGTGGACATTAAAACCAAGTTCCACTGCCCTGAGAAATATGAAGATGAAGAACGCCTTTCTCATCACAAGGACCAGTGTAGCTTCAGGCCTGTCACTTGCCCGAACGACGGATGCCGAGTGAAAGTTTCTGTCCGGTGCATGGAGGATCATGATGCAGCTTGCCTTTTCAAGATCCTTCAGTGTGAGCAGCACTGTGAGAAACGGCTTCTGAGGCGTGATATGGACAGGCATTGCGTCACTGTCTGCCCCATGAGGCCCATGAACTGCCCTTTCGGCTGTGATTCTTCCTTCGCTGAACATGACCTTGAGCAGCACTGCTCAGAGAGCCTCCGGCTACACCTGCTTAAGGTCCTTCAGGTGATTCACAAGAAAGGTTTTACGCCTGATCAGCTGAATGACCGTGCTCTACAACTCGAGAAGGTTAGGCTTTTTATCTTGCAATTGTACATATTAGAAAAACAAATGAATAGGCTGACCAGATGTTGTTACTAAAGTGATTTGTACTTTTTGCAGTCTGAAGATCATGGTAAACTGGCTAAAGCTCGGGATTCGAGATCTCTCACAAATATTGTGAAGGATCTTGAGGCAAAAATGAATCCATCAAGTTGATTAGTCTGAAGGATCTAATATACTTCAGAAATGTGAGCTGGATATTGGCCTGGATTAGTTGCAGAGTTGTTTTCCCAGAAAGTATATAGATAAGAAATATAAGTTCCGTTCTTTTTGTCACAACCTTTTTTATCCATGATTTTACACACAATTTGTTTTGTTTTTTGTGTGTATTTTTATTTGCAGGAAATTCGATTAAGTCTTTTAGATGTATTTTTCCTTTTTATTGATGGATACTAGCAATTTTTGCTTCTATGAAACAAGAAATACATGAGATGATAATGTATTTTATTCAACAAACAATTCTACGCTTGGCTAGAGCTTGGAGTATGTGTTCGGTTCCTAGTGGTCCTTGCAGACCAGTCGACATAGGCACCTCACCATGGCATCTTCATCTCCAAACAATCCTCTGCAGCTACCCCCGATGACGGTCCAGAAGCAGCAGACATCGCAGTAGCAGCTCGCCTTGAACATCGCTGCAGAGAATTTTCCATCGATGTAAGAATACACCCACCTTGCCCATAACACACTTCATGCTTCTCCAGGTTCGCCCCTGAAGAAAATTTTGCTTCGAATGTTCCATAAACTCCACAAGGTAGCAGAAGTCACCATATTGATAATTGAATCATTTTTAGCACATTTCCAGTGCACTATTGAGATCAGAAACAGAACGATGTATTGAAATCTCCAAGAATTCAGCAATACATCGCCAAGTCTCAGAAGCCAGAAATCAATCAAGGAAAAAATATTGAGATGATTCAAGTTCAGTGCTAAAAACACAAGATGGATCATCCACCGGCCTCCTTTTAGCCAGAATGTCTCTGCTCAGTAGCTTATTATTGTGGAAAAGCCACAGAAAAACATGCAAATTGGGAGGAACTCTAGTTTTCGAGATACGCTTACCCAGGGAATAAGGAATCCCGCCATAAATCCATAATTAACAATATTGTGAAACAATTGGCTGAAAAAGTGCCAGAAGAGTCATGCCCCCACACTGGAATATCATTTTCAAAAGATAGAACAACAGTTTTAAGAAAAGCAAGCAATTCAAGCCATTTGGCATAGAGCTGAGCCTGAGCACAACACATCTCCTAAAAGAGAGCTCACACCCATCCCAAACCTGCGCAACAGAACAATGGTGCTGGTTTCAAATAGTGAATAAATCCCCAAAGCAAACTTTCAGAGATCTATCACCCAGCCATATGGCATGCAAAAATTATATATTCCTACCATTACCAATCTTCCAATAGTAAAAAGGTTTAGCTACAACAAAAGCCCATGTAATTCCTTTCCAAAAAGGAGAACCATTACCTGGATTAGCCCACCGAATATTGGGACCGACAGAATTACATTAAATCCAAGAGGGATTTCCAATCTATTTGTCTACCATCAAAATACCTTTTGCTCCAAGAAGCCAATAAAGCAAGCTTAATTCCATAAGATTAGAGACCCCTAAGCCACCAAAAAAATATATGGGACACAAGCCCCCAATTAGCAAGGTGATACTGGAGGTTATCACCCATGTTATCCCAAAAGAAGTGGGACATCCGTGAATTAATCACATTGATAACCCACTTAGGAAACATGATCATAGGCATAAGGTAGGTAGGGATACTAGATACACAAGTACAGTATTAAGTCAAATCAATTCACCATGATAAGAAAGATTTCTGTCAACCCACCCCGAAAAATGTTAGTGATATTTTTAAAACTTCTATACGATGTAGAAAAATGTTCACGTAGTACAGGAAAAATTGTTTCATACAATTCAAAATAATGCACGTGACATTTAGAAAAATGATCACATTTTTCAAAAAATAATTTAACCAATATTTTGTAAACATTCAACAATAATGTACACCATATTTTAACCAAATATTCATGTGATTCAAAAAATGTTTATACAATTTCAAAATAAATCATGTTGTTTATAAAAAAATCAACATTTATTTGAAAAATATTTAACATGTATTAAAAACATGCGTTCAAAACATCAGGTATTGTTTTTAAATCAATGTGCATAAAAAATAATTATGCACGTATGAGAAAAATGTACATTGTTTTATAAGTAGACATGTGATGGGAAATAACTATAAGAAAACCTAAAAAGTAGAAAAATGAACAAGTGAAAGATAAAGTAATAATAATAAACTAGAAAAAGTGAAGAAAACCGTAAAATTATGAAAATCGATAAGAAAACAATTTAAAAATAAGAAAAATATGCAGGAGCAATTACAGTATTGGGTCGATCAATTATCCTCGTGCCAGAGGCGAGGCTGTCGTAGGACTCACAGTAAGTGAGAAATAGCCCTCAGTGTAGTTTATGCATCATTTTCTGAATATTTCTAGGTTTTTTTTACTAAAAATCAATATATCTTAAAAATTAGGACAAGGCATTGGTCCCCAATTTTCTGAAAGACCGTCAGTCCGATCCAATTTTTAAAACTACGCGCAAACACCAAGTTGAATACTACCTTTATCCCATAATGAAAGATGTTTTTGCAAGTTAAACTAGCTTGTAAAAATGTTTTACATTATGAGACGGATGAGAGTACTTGTTTTAAGGCAAAACCAATCGAATGCTTGAGTATCACCGGCAGCTGAGCAACCAGGGGTGAGCAAGCACCATTCTTTTTTATTTTTGAGGGGTGAGCAAGCAGTAAGTTTTTTTTTTGTTTTTTAGCAGGAAGCAAGCAGTAAGTCAAGTTACATTCCGGTAACTGGGCCTAGCTATCCAGAGCCCATTATTTATTAGTCACACAAGAAGGTCACGGAATGTGGATGTTGGGTTCACCCAGAAAAACATGGTGGGATCAAGTGGGGCAATAGCGCGTGATAACCATGGGGAGTTTTTGGGAGCTGCAAACTGGTTCATACCCCATGCCAGCTCTGCGCTATCTGCTAAAATACAACCCATAAGGAACGGTTTATACCTTGCGGCTCACCTCTGTTGCAACAAGGTAATCATCGAATCAGATTGCTCAAATGTTGTGGATGTTGTCACTCAAGATGATATGTACATGGGCCAAGACTCAGCTGTCATTATGGAGTGCAAAGCTTTGTGCTTGGATTTTGGTGAAATATCATTCACACACTGCCCGAGAGAAGCAAACCAGGTGGCGCATGAACTTGCAAAGGAGGCTGGCACGTCGAAAACTTCTAGCACTTGGGTTGATCTTCTACCTGACTTTATTTCTCTTTCGGTTGTAAATGATCTATCAGTTGTGTGAGGAATAAAGTCTTTTTTTTTAGGATTTTTGCACTACTTTATTGCTCGAAGTTCATAAAAGGTAAGATACAAGATGGGTCATGAGAGGAAGTTAGCCACACATGAGCATCGAATGTCATGAGCATTTCAATGAACTTCCTAAATAAGATACAAGATCGACAAATTACAAGCGAAAGTAGAAATAGCATGAGCATCCACATTCGATGCTCGTCCTTCAAAGGAGTAGATACAGTCTTGAAAAAAACTGTCGCCTCAAGCTGATCTCCTTCAGAGCCACAATGGTGGGTGGATTGAAACGGTTCTGAATAAAGTCTTATTTACTGTAAAAAAAAAGGTCACAGAATACGAAATAGGCCCATGTCACAGCAGCCCGCAGGCCTGCAGCAGCGCAGCACATAAAATCAAATCAATAGCTCACATTGCACTAGGTGTGTGTTGATCTACCATATTTCTAATTCTCAAAAAAAAAATCTACCAAATTTCGAAGTGAAAGAGTGAACATGTAATTTGAGCTAGAGGGCTACGCATTCTTACGACCTATGCAAATTGAAAAGTGAACAGTATACATCATGGTTTGTGGTAGAAGGGTACGCGTTCGCACGGCCCTGCAAATTAAAGAATAAAACTACAGTTTCTTTCTTGTACTACTTATATTTTGAACTTTTAATTTGAATCCTTGGGAAAATAAGACATGTAAATAAGTATACGCCAATCCATTTAATAGACCCAATGGAGCCTATATCAATGGCTTACAAGGAGCTTGATTTCTTGGAAATGTATTCCGCACTGCTTCAAAGAGGAGAGAATTCATGGCATCTTCAACTTGCATCCTACAATGGAATGCAATCATGTTCTATCCTCGGATTCTCCATTCACAGCTCCTTTTAGGAAGATGCAACGAGAATTTTAAGTTTTCCCGCAAAAAAATGAATTTCAAGTTTCATGTTGCTCAAATCTCTAGTTCAAACAAGAGGCGATCCGATTTGAAAACCAAGAAAGAAAGGAGAAGATATTTGCTTTTGCAAACCCCAAGAAAATCAGCAAGAATGCAGCACCAATGACATACAGCCACACCATGTCATTTCATATTTAATAACACTAGGTTGCACTGCTCTCAACTTTCCCAGCCAGATCCCTCACACTCACATAACTGAAGGTTCAATCAGTGTATGATCATCAGAAACTGTTCCACTCAGCGATATGGACGCTCCAATGAAAGGTAATAAACTCGATGATCTACGGAGAGTTCACATGAAACAGAACTTCAGCAGTCCCATCACATGTTCCACGGGGGGTACGTGCCGCCTCCTTGCTGCTCCCCCATGAACAGTCCGCTCTCCGCAAGTTCGCTGTTGATGAGATGGTCGAGCTCGTCCACCTCATTCATAGAGTCCGCCTTCGGGCTCGGCTGGTTGCCGCCGGAAGCGGCCGCGCCAGCAGCCGGGTTGCTGCTCACCGACTTGAAACTGCTGCACCGTTGGACCATGCTGGCTCCGCTGTTGATCAGATTGCTGGGCCCCGTCGTACCAGTTGGAGCAGCGCCCTTTGCAGATCCGTTGTTCATGTGATGTGACTGGTCTCCATTACCAGGGCTGTTGGCGATCGCGACTCCCAGCGCGCTAGGAGGCTGCTGGTGCTGCTGCTGCTGCGCCATTACGCTGTTGTTGTTGCTCTTGGCTTCTTGCAACAGCTGCTGGATGAGGTGCTGCTGGTACTGTGTGCTCACACCAGCCCCGAAACTGTTCTGCTGATGCTGGGGCATAGCTTGCTGAAAGGACATGGGATGCTGCTGGAACTGCCCAAGCTGACCTGCGCCCGCGCGGAAAGATCTAGATACTTCCAGCTGAACGCCATTGTGCACTCCTGTGGGACCTTTAAACATACTCGATGCCTCCTGCTGAAGCAAACTCTGGTTTGCGCTCGAGCTTCTAAGCATATTCTGGTAAGTGTTTACTGCCGCCGCGTTCTGTGACGCCTCCTGCTGAAGCAAACCCTGGTTTGCACTTGAGCTTCTAAGCATATTCTGGTAATTGTTCACTGATGCAGCATGCTGTGACGCCTCCTGCTGAATCAAACCCTGGTTTGTACTTGAGCTTCTCAGCGCATTCTGGTAACTGTTTTGTGCTGCGGCATTTTGCGGACTGGTACAAACAGTTCCGGCACCTGGAGCCTCATTATTCCCATGGGTGCTCGTTTCCATGTTGGCCCCCTTTGCCTCATGCATGTTCTGCATTATAAGCTTTGGCCCAGTTTGTCTGGGATAGTTCTTCAGGCTCTCTGCAGATTAACAAGCAAACCATTAAGCAATTTACACCACAGGTCACTGCGTCAAAGCAGGAAGGACTACCCATGAGCATCAGAACATTGTTGGATCTTCTAGGGAAAAAGAACGGCTATTTTTGGAGGAAACGGTCAAATAGTGTACTTAGTTCTACAGTCTGATGCAAACTACAGACAAATCATTCAACATGAAGAAACTGTTTTACGAAAACTTAATTCAGCGTCCTGGTGAACACTTATATCATATGATGCTGATATGTGAATGTGCATGCCTGCATGGTAATACCTATAGGACCAAGCTTGTTCTTGTGGCTGAACTCAATCAAATCCTTCATGTTATTCACCACCTCTGATATCTGAGAAGAGCACACAAGCAAGCAAGCAATCAACACACTGTAGATGGAATCGTACAAACTACAAAGAATAGAAGCTTCCAATGCACGTCTTAACAAATAAATAAAATACCAAAGTACTTTCAAGATAATATTGAGAAGAGATGGATAAATATTATAAAGGGGACTCTGATTACCTGCAAGCAGCGAACATATCTTTTAGAAAGCCCGTGTTCATTTAAGCTGTAGTGGTCTAGATCTTTTGCTAGTTGTCGTGATGCTGACACAAACCTTTAAGAACGAGAAAAAAGGTCCTCACATTGATTAGAATATAACAGAAAGTTAGCCATTAGACAGAATGAAATGCATATTTTTGTGATTTATAATGCCAAAGGAACTGTAAGAAGCAAATGATACAGTAGTGACGCAGGTCTAACATGTTGCAAACGGCTTGTGCATCGTTGGTTGATATCCCAGCAGGCCCACTTTCATTGGCAGCACCTTCATACTTCTGGGCAATTTGCAGCATACGACTAACCTGGTAAAATAGAAGCATGTACATAAAATAATATAGAGATGCCAATATTTTTTTTTATAGTTTGCAAACTGATATTTCATCATTGCCCGGAAAACACAAGCTACAAGTCAGAAGACTGAAATTGCCCAAAATACAAGGTTTACAGTAACAAACATGTGGTATCCACACTTTGCACCTTGAAACAGCTGACGAGGAAAAGAAAAGCAGTTTCACACATATAGCATGCTAAGCAACTTAAGTTCCTCAAAACATAGACAAACCAAGAAATAGCGTGTGCCAATAATGATTTCAGAATTCGGCAACCACAACAAAATTCATGTAGTCAATAAATATTGAATTATATATATATATATATATATATATATATATATATAAACGAGCATGTTCTGCAACAAAGAACCACTGCTCTTAAACAGCTTGTTGAAAACACAGCTGTAATGGCTCGTTCTAATCAGTACTACCAAGCATTTCATTAATTAGAATCTGGTGCTATTAGCTCAGAATATATAATGGTAACTAGTCAGTAAGTTAACATGAGAAAATGCAATATGGAGGTACACCACCCAAGATGCCTTAGTATGATAGTTTTGCACAAAATTGTACTCCCTCCGATCCATAATAAGTGTCGCACATTTTGTACTAAGCTAGTACAAATTTTGTACTAGATGAGCGACACTTATTACGGATCGGAGGGAGTACAAAATAAACAATACCTACCAGTATCTTGTAACATAGGAAAAGCACACAAAAATAATTATCTTGGCCATATAGATCAATATTACACATGAAAACCCATATTAATATTCTGCAGACGAAAGAAAACAAAAGCTGCTAGTAATACATGGGATTTCAGGAGAAGAAACTAGCTCATTCTACAAAGAATAAGTACTGTGTGGCTCAATATGAGCAGCATTACTCTTCGACTTCCTTCTATATTTCTGCCATTAGTTCATTCTTGTAATTCTCAAACGAGCATCTTATTTACTCACTGTGCCATCCTCCACAGCCCATATCTGCCTCATGGCTAACCAAGACCACAACTCCCAGTGAATTCATCCAGAGCATCTGCCAAAGCATCAATACTTTGCATGTCCAAGTGATTTGTAGACTTCCAGTAGGAGCATGTGAGGGTGTATAGTTACGCAGATTCAGATTTATAATTAGGGAAACAAGTCACATTTGCTACTTGCCACATAAGTAAAAAAGGTAGAAATGTCGAAGAAAAGAACAGACGATTTCGAAATGAGCAAAACAGGAAGAGCATCTAATAATACCTGTGGCGCCAGAAACCTGCGAGTGATATACTCGTCATGCCGTCCTGAACAGAACTCCCACGATAAAATCTGCATAGGCGGCAATCAGCAGATAAGAATGGTTCTCGTTTGGACCTCATTTGCAACATACAGATGCTCACAAATGGTCCCAAGAAAATAAGGCACCCAAGAAATGGGTACCATGGCATGGGCAAGCTACTAAATCTAGCAACATACCTTTAGTTCCGGGGTGAATATTATTCTCAATTTCCCCTCGTGCGTAACTTGTAGATAATCATAGATGCTCTTCTGAATAACTTTAGTGTGCTCCAGGAGAAGTAATCCATTGGGCAACCGGAATTCATTGGGCATGTCAAGAAATAGATATTCATCAACAACACCATGGTCAAATCGAATTTGACAGAGTCTAGGAAGTATTTCATAGGTAGCCTCTGTAAGATGGAGATAAGAAATGAAAGGGAGTAAGCTGAAAGAATTACATTCTGATATTAATACAGAAAATTAACTAATACTCCCTCCATCTCATATTAACTGTGGTTGATATGGATGTATATGGATGTCACTGAAGTACGTCTAGATACATCTATTTCGGCGACAGTTCATATGGGACGGAGGGAGTATATGTAGGAATAAAAGTACCAGTTAAGCTGGCATACTTCCAATATGAATCTTCAATAAACCTTTTTATTCTATATTAACGGCCTCCAGATCACTACTTAATTTAATCCTCCCTCCGTTCCAAATTAGTTGGCTCCCATTTGTATATAGGTATACAAATGGGAGCCAACTAATTTGGAACGGAGGGAGTAATTTTAGCCTAATATCCTTCCTTTACCCTTGGAGATGTTTATGACAGAAATGAGTTTATGTACAACTAAAAATTCAAAAAAAAAATATGTACAACTACAAAATAATTAAGGTAACTTACATTTTAGATGTAATTTTCTTCACATGTGAGTATATATACACTAAAAAACATACGATATGTATATGCGCGTTTCATGTGTGTGTTTTTCTAGTCTATGAGAATAGCACACTGAAATAGCAAAACAGAAAGGCGGAAAAACAGATGTAGGTGTTCATGAAAAACTGGAGGAGCAAAGTGCATGATGACATAAACTATGCGTTGCTTGGGTAATACAATACAGCTTATATAAGCTATGATGCTTAATTGTTTTCGCACAAACTACAATGATATTGAATTTGGTAACAGATGATTACAGAATAATCAGATGATAAATCAGCATTCATCTTCCAAATGCAACCAAGGACAAGGATTGAGCAAACTAACAAAAGGTAGTCGGAAATCAACATACCATGTCCTTTCCCAGCATTTGTATTACAAATATCACAACGCCATGCATCCTGTAACAGGGAAAAATATGGCCATGTGACAACTGATTTCATAGATTTCATGCAACATCGAAGAATAGCTTCCCTTGCTATTGTCAATATATGCAGACTAGACGAAGAATCAACTTTGTCAGGTTACAAATAGATGCATTACATGGAACATATATAGTGTTCAATGCTCCTAGCAGACCCTCAAGGAGATGTTAAATTACTTTATTTTGAACATCAATATGAAAGTGATGTTGGACAAGGTAACTTTAGAGTATATGAGAGATATTTCAAGTGTGAACTATTAACTAACCTGAGCTGTCCGTGGAATAGCAACTGGAGAATTCACTCTCTTTTCATACGATGACACACACCATCTTTCTCTTGCTCGTGGTGAAAAGTATTCATCAATAAGCTTCCTCCAGTATGTTATGGGATTATTCTGCAAGACAGTATGTGAGTAAACTGATCTTTCAGTGGCTCGTATCTTGTAATCAATGTATATAATGTAGAAACTCACCTCTGGACGCTGATTCTTGTGAAACAAATACTGCATTAACCTTCGAGAACAAAGCCCGCTTTCGACAGGAGTCCTAACAGGCCCAGGTAGTTGCATCCCAGGCTGTGCTAGCGGCGGCCTCAACTGTGGCTGTCGAGGTATGCTAACTTGAGACTGCTGAATCTGAGGAAATTGTTGCGACAACTGATGCTGCTGTAGATGCTGAATATGTGCTAGTTTCTGCTGCCGGATTGCGGCTTGAAGCTGTGGGTTATGCTGGCCCTGGAAATGAAGAGAACTCTGGCCTTGGAGCACCTGCTGAATCAAGTGCTGTTGCAGGATATCTTCTTGCCTAATATCAACCCTTGGCTTCTTCTGACCATGCAATGCACCATCAGCGTCAATCCCAGGTTGTGATGTTACACTAGATGATCTCCGCTTCTGCATCTGCTCTTGGGGTGGACTTTGCTGCATGGTGGACCCATCAATGACTGACGAGCCAGATATGTTATTGGATGAAAATGACATCGGTGAGGAAGGAAGGCGCATGAATGAATCAGCATTCATGCTCGTACTATGCTGAAACTGGGCACCTCCAGAGAGTGATGAGTTGCCGTCGGTCACCAAAGAGCTAACACCAATACTTGGCCCGGAGGAATTTGTAGAACTAACTGGAATGCCACCATTCATGTCCCTGGGAACAAGTCCAAGATTGAAGTGTGGAGCCACAGACATAGAGATCAGCAGTGTTGCAGCTCAACCATCACCTTGAAGAATCTTGCTTATTGGTAAAGAACACCATTCGATGGGTGCTACTGAGGAAAATTTAAAGTGTGATTATCAGTAAAGAGTAAAATACTTGGAAGCCATGCAAGAAAACAAGGAAGCTGTCAACATAAAACAATATCCTGATTCTAAATTTATAATCTCAACAGTAGAGCAGCCCTGTGTTCTCAGTACATTAGATAGCAAACTAGCTGACGTAAAAATGCGAGTGCTGATCATAGCTAATAGGTGAAATACATTAATTTCAACTTCCAGAAGGAATTGTAATTATGTAACCAATGTCAAGAAATCCACAGAAGAACAATACTAGACAGGAAACAAGGCAGAAGAAAGATGAAAAATACGTTCTTCATAAATTTGAGTTACAAACCAACCCACAAACACAATGAAACTCAGCAATGCACAAATCAAAAGAACAACAAATAGTTGTGAACTGGTAAGTAGCATCTACAGGACCATCAAGTTCATCACAGGCTCAATCTAATGAACAGAAATTTATCTAGCCGGAGAATCATACAAAATATGAAAGGCATGTTTTCATCGTGCAGCAGAGAAAGGAGCATTGATTTTTTTTTATTGATCAAAAGTCACTAGGAATTTGAACCACTAAACAAGGCACCATGAAAGGTGGCAAAAAGTTGTGAAATATCCGGTTAGCCGTCTAAGTTAACCTGTGCCTGCGGCTTATCAACTTCAACTAGTGGGGATAAAAAGCTATGAGTACTTTTTAGCTTCTGCAAGCAGTGGACTGTATCAGTTTTCACCAAATCCTCCCCCATAATCAGAGTAGTGACCATAATCCTCTGGATCAAGCTTGTGAAACAAAATTAAACTACTCATATGCCACTAGTGGAGTCCTGTGGTTGTAATCCTCTGGAGTAAGAAAATTACAACCACAAGTTGCTACACCAACTTGCAAATCTTACAAGAAAACTAACATGTCTTTAAAAAAAGAGGCACACAAGAGACAGATCCCTCCCTCCAACAGTACAGTGCCAGAATAAGAATCTCCTGCCACAAACCACAAGAAGCTAGTACAAATGATGATCGGGAAACAGTCATCAGAGCGGGATGGATATTCTACGAAAAAACCCTAAATCTTTTCTCGCCGGGCCGCCGCGGGTAAAACCCTAGATGAGCCCGGCGCAGACGGAATCCGCCCAGCCACTGGTGGAACAAGAAAAAGAGCGGGAGATTCGCGAGCACGGGCGGGAGGCGACCCCCCGCCGGGCGCCGCATTGCGGGCAACCGGACCCCTCTCGCCGGGAATGAAAAAAGAGAAGAAATCCACCCCCGCCGACGGGGGAGACGCCGGAGCGCCGACGAGTGTCAGGACAGATTGGTAATACAAACCAGCACGCGGCCGCCGGAGAGCGGAAACCCTCACCTGACTTCGCCGGAGAGAGTGGAGTCCGGTCGGTCGCTCCTCCGGTCCTCCTCAGTCGCCGCCGTGTCCGGCCAGGCGGTGGCCCTTTGACGGAGGCTTTGACCGCCCTCTGACGCGCCGCCGGCCGTCGGATCGCGATCTGACCGACCGCGTCGGCCCCGGGCGGTCACGTGCGCGGCGCGTGGGGGTGGGTCCGCGGCCCAGGTGTCAGTGGCATGGCGTGGCGGGCGCGGCTGCGTACACGTGGAGCGCGGCGCCGACACGTGGGCGACGTGGCCCCACGTTCCGGTGAGCGGTGGTGTGTGCGCGTGGGTTTGAGGACTGGTGTAGGTTGGCTTGATGAACGTTCGGTAGGGTCGGTCAGAATGATTGAGCGAGCATTGATTGCCATGAATTGTTTCTTTGATTTTGGTGAGCTTTTTGGATATTCAAAGTTGAGTCTAGACCCATATGCTTCCATACAAGAGTTCTTTGAAAAAATATATGAAAAAGCTTAAAAAAATAAATTTTATTATGATGAAAGATGCTTAAGGGGTAGATGTTCGTGTAAAATTTGAGTTTTTTTAACATCTAAAAAGCTCGCGACAAAAAAAGATAAATTCAGCCCGAAATAGGGCATGAACAGTGTCGTTCAAAAATTTTATAAATTTGTCTTTTTTGCTGCGTGCTCTTCAGATTTCCGAACTTCTTCAAAATTTATAGAAACATCTCGCACGTAAGCATTTTCCACCACAAAACTTTTTGAATTGTTTTGAGATTTTTTATATTTATTTATTTAATTTTAGTCTCTCAGAGTGCAGATGCACCCGGACACAGAATCGCTGCTTCCTGAGATTTTTATGGTATACACATCTTTTACTCCCAATGTAATACTATAATATTTTTCTTGTACAATTAGTATTAGGGCTCTTTTAATACATTATTTCTTAAAAATGATTAATAATAGCTGACTATTGGTTACTACATGATATTGTCATATCATCTACGGTTAAGTTTATAGCTTATAAATGCAATAGTTAGATATAAAATGTACTACCTCTGTAGAAATTTATAAGACGTTTTAAACTATTAAAATAGTGACCTAAAACGTCTTATAAAAATTTACTGAAGGAGTACTATTTTATTAATACATGATCCAACTCTATCTCATAACGTTTGTAGGAGCGTGTGTCGTTAATTTGTAGCACCATTATCTTTTCTCAAATCTTTCTTTTCCTTAAACTCAGAAAAAATATAACATTTCAGGTCTTATAATCTGTCTACATCATTTTATTATTCTCTTAACATGTTATCATAGAACATATAAAAATTAAAAAAAATAACACATTGTATTGTTTCTTACTGGTCATATCTAATTTAATGATTTGAACCTCGTGAATGTATGTGATTGATCTAGCAATACTTCTTTGTATATGATCACTAGTCTAAGTTACTTTCCACTATGAGACTACTCAAGATGATCATAGCGGGCGTAAATTAAAATAGTAACATGCATTTGTTACTAGTCTACATCGCTATTTTATAATTGGTAGTAACATATGTATGGTATGTTCAAAATAATAATAACCTATATGTGGTGTCATTATACTTTTTTTCATATGGGTGATGTTACAGTTACATATTATGGGATTTTTTTTATCACATCATCGATTTTATCTAGATATGTAAGATGTCGTCACTTATGTTACTTCTATTATGGATAACTTCATAGTGAAAGTAACATACTCCCTCCGTCCACAAATAAGTGTACTTCTACCTTTTGTACTTAGTTAAACTTTTTAAATTTTGTCTAACTTTATAGAAAATAGCTCCAACATATATGACATCAAATTGGTATATTTTGGAACTTTATGTCAAGACAAATCTTATGATACTAATTTGGTATCATAAATGTTACTGTATTACTTTTCCCTATAAAGTCGGTTAGTGTTTAATAAGTTTGACTGGAGATTAAATTTAGAAGTACACTTATTCATGAACGAAAAGAGTAGGTAGTGACATGCATGTCATATTGCTAAAAAAGGTGTCGTGGTTAGTAATTAAAAAGAAAAAAAGACAAATAGAGTTACATAATATGTTATCATTACATAATGATTTTCAATACAAAATGACTTTACAACGTAATAAATGAACATCTCTATGTTACCATCCACATGACACTATCCAGTATAAGACTAGTAACATGAGTTATTCGAACCTGAGCCCAGGCTTATACGCTTCTGCACAAAAAACTTTTAAAAAGACGTACGAAAGAAGCTTAAAAAATTCTATATTTTTTGTTGGTGGAAGGCACTTAGGGGCTAGATATTCGTTGAAAATTTGAACTTTTTTAGACATCTAAAGAGCTCACGGTAAAAAAAAAGATAAATTCAGTCCGGAATAGTGCATGAACAATAACGTTTAAAAAACTGTAGATTTGTAATTTTTTTGCTACGAGCTCCCTAGAGATCTGAGCTTCTTCAAAACTTGCACGAACATCTTGCATGGAAGCATCTTTCATCATAAAAAATGATTTTTCAAATTTTCCATATCTTTTTATTTTTTTTCTTCCCGGGTGTAGATGCACCCGGGTATTGAAGCTCCCGGAAGACGGTAACCATAACCTTCATGCAAATCGAATGATTTCGGACATTCTAGGTCATCGGATATAGAAGCTTTTGAAACATGGAAAACTGGTGGCGAAGAAGCTCACATGATAGATGGCACAGAAGTCGATGCATCTCAATCTTATGTGTCAAGGTGGCTCATTTTTGTGGGTTTTCGACGGTGAAGATGCGGGATGACAACCTAAGGAGAAGGGCATCCTGGTAGTCCGCCATGCATGGGAAGCCTACTTCCACACGCGAGGGCGAAGTATGAAGAAACATCCAACGTACGTGTGTGCTCCGCTTGAACCTTTTGCCAAAGCATAATGTTCACACGTTGTAGTTAGCTGAGAGCAACCCCTCCGCTGAGGGGAGGTGCCGCCTGTAATGCTCACCAAGGCCCCCGTTGTACCAAGCTTCTTGAGGAGAACACATGTCCATTATCGCTTTTCCTCGGCCAGCGAATCGACCTCTATCCCACAAAAGCATAGAGCTTACCGTCATGACGGAGGTGGAGGAAGAATAAAGGAGAACATACAGTGTTTGGCGCGTTCCCCAATCCTACGATGGTTTGTATAAATTACATGCGACAGTTAGGGGACGGATGCGATGTTCTGAATACGAGACATCATAGTGGTTTCTTGGTCGCCTTGATGATTTAATGCCAGCAGGCGATAGATGGGTGGACATCCCATCACGTCTCGTTGGCACTGAATAGGCACGGAGATCGGGCCTCTAGGACGCGGCGTCGTTCGTCTCTCTAGTGACAAGTTGCGTCTGCTCTGCTTGGGAATCAATGCCGTTGTGGCCGACCGCGCATGCGCTTAGCCGACATCCAATGCCAGCGACCCCATGAATGGGCGACCATCACTTCACGCGCAGAAAGGATTTGGCGTGGAGGGATTTTAGTTGGCGTGAAAGGATTTGGCGTGGAGGGATTTGGCATGATGGAGGGTGTTTTGTTGGTCTGGACTCCCACAAAGCCCTCCAAGTTTGGATCAGATTTTACGGGAAAATGAACGTGTAGATTAACCCACGAACGGATATAAAACCGTATTATATGGCAAAAGTGATCTGGACAATTCTGTCCAAACTGACATAAGAGGTTGAAACACGGATGACGCTTATAACGCCGTTTTCTTCTTTTCAATTTTTTAGGGAGTCTTATCTTTTGTACGTAGCGCTCACGCACGTCCTTTACTAGGCTGGCCCATATAACCTTAATGCCAAATCTGCTCAAAGCTTATGGCTTGTTTCTTTTCTTCTTAATCTTTCCTACTCCTATTTCTTATTTACTTTTTTCTAAGGTATTCCTTTTTTTGAATTTTTATTTTCCTATTTTGTTTTTTGTTTTAATTTTTTTGTTTTGTGATATTTTTCTAAAATAATAACAATTTCAAATTCGTAAACTTTTATCTTGATCATTTAAAACAATCATGAAAATCTATAATACCTAAATAGTTCATCCCCACTAACCTATCTATCTTGACATGCAAACTATCCACATCATCAAGTAGGTCCATCATGCAAACAAAATCCACTAAATATACATGCACATGCTTCCATTAATTGCATGCACATGCAATCTAAATAAATAATAACCTTTTATGCACTTAACCTTACAATTTATAAGAGACTTTTTCATAAATAAAAATAAATTATGAGTTATCTCATATTTTATTTTTCTATGCACATCTATAATTGATATTATTGCTTTAGGCTTAGCCAATAGTGGAGATGTCTCCACTATCTCTACTCAACATTATTTTCATCTCATATTGTCTCACCATATATTAAGCTAATAAATTAACAAAACAAAAATCATACTCATTTTTTTGGGTTTTCATCGAATTATCTTACATTTTTGCTCTAAACAGTATTGATTTAAAAAAAGAATTTATAATCAAATTATATTAGACTTAATATTTTTCTCATGTTTCAAAAAAAAATCTTATATTTTTCTCTGAAAAATTCCCGCAGCAACGCGCGGGGTGTCATCTAGTTTTTATAAAGCGCGTGAACTTTTCCAAATGTGTGAACCTCTTTTCAAACCTGTGAACTTATTTTACTTCACCATTATTTTCTTGATTCTGAGAATATTTCTTTTTTTTTTGAAACGGTGGCAAAAGCTTTGCCACATCTATTAAATAAGAAGAAGAGAGTTGCCCAGTTAATTAACGGAAAACCGGGCGAAAACCGATACAAATTAGCCACATGCGAACTACTCACAAAGCATACAACCCCATGCACACATGAGCAACCTGACAGCCAAACCCAACACACAAGGACCCTCGACCCTTACACTGCTACAACACAAAGAAATCCACAACAAACAAACCTCGACGAAAAAAACATGAGAACCTCCAAATCCATGAGCACATGCCACGCCAAAAGGACGCTCCTAAAGAACCGAAGCCAAGCCGTAAGGACCCCCCAAAAGACAGGTGACCAATCATCAAGCAGCTATACACGCCTTCCATGTGGCGTCACTCTTCTTACTTTTTCCCTTGAGAGCCTCCTCCACAATATTTTTGCCAGATCCAGGGCTAACCCTCTCCAAACGTTTGAGCAAGCAGTGAATCTCTAACTCAAAGAGAATCTCATTAACCTTCTCACACGCGGATAACTGCCGAACGGTCACATGCGATTGGGTGATCGTAGCGTTGGATCCTCCATGATCCACATGGACGAGCGACTGACATGGCTCCAAAGGATCAGGCGTCAACACACCGCCCTCCTCAAAATCACCAACCACAGGTACCACCGACACGAAGGACTCATCCATCTCCATTTTCTCACATGACTTCATCAACTCAATAGCCTGAACACCCACAGGCGCCACCGGATCAACAGTCAGAGGCGAGAGAGCAATAGCAGCATCCAAACCTCCACGATCCAAAGAGGCGAGCGGTTGAATGGGCTCCAACAACGGCGACGAAGGAGCAACCGCCCCTCCAAGCGTCTGCAACTCCTTAGGAAGCACCATCGAAATAGGCGGAGTTGACTCCTCACAAAGCTTCTGCAACTCAGGCATAATCTGTAGCACCGGAGGAATGATATCGACAACGATTTCACTCACAGAAGCAATCGACACAGCAGGCGGCATCAAGGGGCAAGGTGTAGCACGAGGGGAAAGGTCTCCATACATGCTTGCTTCCCCATCAGCAGAACCAACCTGGATCTTGGACAACATGGACACAACAGGAACAACCTAGAGCTTGGCGAGAGCAGCCTCCACACTCGTCACACGCGCAATGCACTCGCGTAGCTCAGCGCGGAGGAGCTTAGTCTGTTCCGCGATGAGCTGCGCCGTCTTGACCTGCTTCTCCGGGGTGGTCAGGGCAACAAAACCAATGGTGGAGAAATCCTCGTCAAGGCGGGTGTCGGCGTCTCCAAGCCTTGGCATGGTAACACTATCACTGATGGCTTCGTGAAGTGGCAGAACCTCCCAGCCCCTCCCTGCATCAAGCCGCGGTTCCGAACACAGCGGCGGCACGACCGTGGGACGAGGTAGAGGCGGAGGTAGCGAGAGGCAGACGAGTGAGCTAAGGGGGCGCCACAGGTTGCGGCAGCCACGAGCACGGTGGCCGTTCTCCAAGCACTTGGAGCAGCGGAGGGGGTCGCGACAGACGGAAGCTCGATGCCCAGAGGCAAGTGTAAGAGCAAAGTTTTGCCCCCGTGTGTTTTGGATATTGTTGGACAAGACAGTAGAGGAACTAACAATGTTTTCTAGTGTAATCAGTTGCATAGGTTCCTGAAGGACAAGCTATGTGATAAAGCTTCAGGGAAGGTCTTCAAGTTATCGAAGCATTAACCTACGGAGCGAAGCTTAATCACGAAGGTTGACCCCCAAAAATGAAGGTGTCCTGAAGCTCTACTCATTGAAGGAAATGAAGAAGACGGCGCAAGACTTAGATGTTTTTGTGTAGTTCTTTTTCGGTTCCTTGAGTCATAGGAAAAACCGTACTATCAAGAGGGATATTTAGTTTGTGGATACCGAAGTCATTGAGAAATGCTCAGATCAAATCCAAACCTAGTGAGAAGCCTGAGTGAAGAAATCTCATGTGCACTAAGTTAAGTTTCGGTAGCAAAGACTTCGTTCTTTGGCAACTGAAGCAGAACTAAGTCCGTGAGTCAGCTTTACTTGTTCCTCAAGTAAAGTTGCGCATTGATGACAATCCGACCGTTGTGGACACGTGTCAAGCTGTCACCTCGGGTCAGTTTGGTCATTCCGCACCTCGGGATCGCCAACTATAAATACGCCGCCCCCTCCTCCATTTGCGGGTGGCTGCTCTGAGATCATTCCAAGAGAGACTGAAGAGAGAAACCCCAAAAACGCCACCGAAGCAAAACCCAAAATCCAGAATACTGAAGCCTAAGTCCCATTGATCTGAGTAGATTTGAGATGACTTAGGTGAAAGCTTACTAGCCTTTTTATCTTGGAGAACTGCAATTCTCCTAGACGATTAGAGTGTTGTTCTTCAGAGAGCGAAGAGTAATTGTCGCCTCGAATTTCAGTTTGTCAAAGGTTTCGGTGATTTCCTCAATAATCAACCACGAGTGAAGAACTGACCAAGCTCAAGGAGTTTGATGCAGTGGAGCAACGGACGGAGAGAGATTTGCTCCAGGTGTTCAATCACCAGACCCTCCAACCAGACGTAGCGCTTTGCAGAGCGTGAACTGGTCGAACAAACATTGCCGAGTCCCAGTTCGTTTTACTTCAAGCATTTACCTTCAGTATTGCATTTGCTTCACTGTTATGCTTCAATGGGTTTTGATTCACTGCATTTAGTTTCGCTTCCAGTTTTACTTCGCTATTCCGCACTACTTATGCTTCACTTCAAAAGTTTCAGTCAAAATTTTTGAAGTGATCATTCACCCCCTCCTCCTCTGATCACATACTTGGACTTTCAATTGGTATCAGAGCTAGTCACTCCCTACACTCTGTGTGTTTTGGATTAACCTCCTGGAGTGTCTTCAAGTATGTCTTTCACAGCTATTCGCTCTGGCGAACCTATTCCTGTTTTCAATGGGAAGGTCTACCCTTACTGGAAGGACAAGATGAAAAGAAACATCATGGCAATCAATTCAACTGCCTGGCAAGTTGTCTTGTATGGAGTCACTGTTGCCGATGAGAAGGCCATCACCCCTGAAGAAGAAAAACTGATTGATCTTGATTCTGAAGTTTGGGTTTTCATCACCAATCACCTGACACCAGAAAAGTATCAAGAAGTGAAGAACATTCCATCTGCCAAAGGTGTCTGGGACTATCTTGAAAAGATTGGTGAAGGTGTTTCCACCCAGAAAGATGCCAGAATTGACACACTCCGAAGCAAATTCTATCGCTTCAAGAGAAACGAGGGTGAGAAAGTCAGCTCCATTTACAGCAGACTCACAGCTCTTGCTAATGAGTTGATTTCCCTCGGTGCTGATGACATTACTCCTCACTCTGTTGTGAGAACTTTGCTTCGCTCATTGGATGTCTCGTTTGATCACATTGTGCTGGTGATCAAGGAAATGACTGATTTCAGACGTCTTGTTGCCGCTGATATTCTTGAGAGACTCAATACCTTTGAAATGGAAGAAGATGAGAAACGTGACATAAATGGCTCTCGAAGAAAATCTCATGCCTTGAAAGCAAAAGCTTCGCGTCATTCTTCACCCGAAGTCAGTTCTGCTTCAGGTGTCGAATCAGATGATCCTGCAAGCATTGGAAAAGATTTAGCACTGATCATGAGACGCTTCAACCGCTTCCAGAGAAAAGGTTTTTCTTCACCAAAGAAGAGGGCGGTGAGTGGGCGCTGTGGCCACCGGACTGGAGTGAGGCGGCGAGGGGCGCCGACCGGCAGTGGAGCAGGAGCCAGGAGGGACCTCCTTAGATTGTTTTTTTAGGGTCAGGGACCTCCCAGAATATTTCATATTTAATGTTTTAATTCACGAATAGTTGTAACCATACATTCAAAAGGTGAAAATGTTTTCATTCTTTCATATCTAATGAATATTTATAAGATAAAATGATCATATGCATCTTTGTTATAATTCTTATAATACTAATCAATATTTAGACTCATATACTTAGATCTCAAGAACATATGGGGCAAGAAATTCCACAACAATGCACTGGGGAATGATGTAGTAAGAGCATCTCAATAAAAATATGGGCAAGAAATTCCCACAATAAAAATGCGTCGAACATTAAAATTTTCACTGATATACAGTTTTGCAAAAAAAAACTCTGAATAGAATCCTTATCGACCCCGACCCTTAAAATATTTTAAAGTGCCCCCAAGTAGTACCGTGAGGCCTTTATTTCTACCGTTCTGCAGGTCACAACCATTTCCCCGCGCGAGTCGCCAAATTTCGCACCAATTTCTCGCCGTTGGCCATCAAGTCCACGCAGATTTCTCGTTGCCACAGCCATATCCGCCACGGTCGAGCCCGATGTGGTGCGGGATGTGGTCCATCGTTCGCAAAGCGGCATCCCTAGGCGGCAGCGACGAGGAGCGCAAGCGCTGGATTGCCGATGACGCGGTGACGAAGCGCTTCGCCCTGTGCTACACCAACCACGGGCTCGAGCTGCCGGAGTCCCTCCTCCGTCGCAAGACGGAGGAGTATGACCGCCGCACGATGCTTCAACGCGGGGAGCTCTTTGCGCATGACACTGTCGGTGAAGAGGGAGGCTAAGGAGATGCCGCCACTCTGCGCTTTGAAGAGGGAGCCGGGGAGGAGCGCCCACGGGGCAGCGGTGTCATCGGACCGGAAGATTACCTCGTCGGGCCCGAGGCAGATGTGTTCGAAGAGTCGCTTGTCGCGCGCACAACGCGGGAGGAGGAGGAGGAGGAGGAGGAGGAAGAGATCAACACCGTCTTGTACGAGCAGGGGCTCGCCGCCGCGTGCGAGTTTGACACCAAGCTCGCGGAATTGCGTCGCCAAGATCTACATTGATCTCGGCTCTGACGATGACAGGTGAGCGCCGCCGCCGCACCTGAAGGTCTCCGGTGAGCTTCATTTTGGTCAGTTTAGGGTTGCACGGCTTCACGGTATAAAATGGATGCTATATAATCGATGATCAAACTAGCTATGTACTACACTACTGTTTGTTCTTCGTTTCGCCCGGGCTTTTTTTTTCAAATTTTACGGTTTCATTTGAGAAATCTGTTCGGAAGCAACGGTCTTTAGTCCTTAAAACACATTTTTCTTGGCTCTTATCTGAGATATAAGGATCGCAGTTTTAAAAAATCTGCTAGAGATGCTCTAAGGAATCAATAACTAATAAGCACTAGTAGTTAAAACTTGCGATCTTAGTTACAATAATACATGCATGTAAACCTTTTACTTGATGAGAAGAGCGTCTATCTATCGAATCTAAGTAGTACTCAATTAGCCAGCATTGTCTATTACGATTCTGAAAAAAAAAAACAATGGCTATTTAAAAAGAGAAACAAAACTATGGTAGCAGTGGATCCCGAGCATGGAGGTAGACATGGAGGACGCGGCTGTCCCGCGGTACGAATAGCATGTAGAACGGCGTCCACTGGCTCTCCCAGCTGCGGTACGTGTCCACGTCGCCTCTAAATAGAACGCGCGGCACCCGGCCCTGCTCCGCCGTCGTCTTCTGGGCACCCGCCTCTCGCCGGTACTCCATGGTCAGCATGATGCCGAGGTCGGCCATGGTGCGCCCGTCCCCCAGCTCCTCCATGTCTTTGTGGTTGAAGGCGCTCTGCCCGGCCACCGGCACCCCCTCCGCCGCCTCCACGAGCTCCTTGACGTGCCGAATCGTGTCGCCGGCGTACACGTGCATGACCACCACCCTCTTGAGCGCCTTAGCGGCGTCGGTGCGCGACCACGGCAACCAGTCGACCCACACAGTGGAGTGGTACCCGATGCCGCACTCGGCGAGCGTCTGGGAGTCGTCCCCGAGGTGGTAGTGCGACCCCCCTTGGCAGGACCACCTCTGCCGGTCCGGCGGGATGCTGCCGTCGTCCACCTCCGCCCTGAACTTGGCCTTGAGGGTGCCCACCGTGTCCGTGCTCGAGAGGCCGTAGATGCACCGCGTCGGCTGTTCGCCGCGTCCGCGGCGGAATAGCACCTCAATCCTCGTCTCCACGAGCTGCAACGTCGACGAGTCGCCGACGCCGAGTTCAGCCAGCGTCGTCGCGCCGTCTTCTCCGTCGTCGGGCAGGTTTGAGCCGGAGAACACGAGGCGCTGGCGCGACGGCGGGACCTCAACCAGCTCCCCTAGCCTCGCCCTGAGGCTCGCCACCGTGTCGCCGGCCGACACCTCCAGCGCGATGCGTTCCGGGTACGTGGGGCGACGGACTGGCTTCGGGAGGACGGGGACGACGAAGATCTGCATCTTCTCCTGCTTGCCGTCGCCGGCGACTTCGGTTGCCATGGCTAGCTAGCTGTTGCGATTAGGCTTGGTTGGATCGGTCGGTGGTCCGGTGTTGACCTTTTAAGGATGGATTTGCTAGCGCAAGCTCGTTACTGATCCGGACTCTATCTCGTGAGTCGTGATGTGTTCGTATTCGGATGCAGGAAGAGATCGTGCATGACTACACGTCTACACATACGATGACTTGCTTGGACTTTTTTTTTATCGTAGTAACTTGATTGGACCCATGATAGCACGAATGAACTTGTGTTCATCGTCCATGTGAATGGCATGTAGGACTAAATAGGACACCCCCACTCCCCTGATAATATAGGTACTTCCTCAACAAGAATAAAGAGAAATATTAGGTTATCACTACAAAAAGTAGGAGTATGTGTGATAAGGTGATGATCACTACATACACTATAAAATCCAACACAAACCAAACATTCTCACTAGTTAGAAAATAAGGGTTCGCTCCGTTTTATAGATAAAGCATTGACCAAATATACATTGGGTTGGTCCATGAGCTACATTTTGTCAACCGAGTGCCGCCTATAGAGATGCACAATGACTTTAATCCCATACTACCGGGGGTAAAAATATCTTTCTTTTGATTGTATGTATCTCTTTTTTTCTTGCACTAATTTATTTAAGTGCAGTTAATAAAAAATAGTGTAGAGTAATTTTTTTAAAATTATCTATAATCTCGTACCTTGGTCATTGTGTCAAAAATAAATACAACTTTTTATTTCTATTTTATTAATTCTCTTTTATCCCTCCAGAAAAAAGAAAATGTCGCCCTTTTGATATCATGTATCTCTCCAACTAGAAATAAAAGTATTTCTTTTTCGATTGCACGTATCTATTTTTTGTCCCAATTGAATTATTTTTCGTTAATAAATAATTTAGCTTAGGATAATTTCATCTTCAATTCTCTTTTATTTATTGCTTTGATCATCTTGTCAAAATAACTACACCTTACATAAAGAAATAATTATTAGGGAAAGAAAAGGAGTATATTGAATATCCTTTTCCAAAAATATGAATGAGCGAGCAAAATGCGCAGATCTATATTTGTATCCTCTTTTTTATTTTTAAATTTATTAATAAATGTGATCAAACTACAATCCCGAGGAATCAGGGAGGGGAAAACGATGCATTAGGGTGTTCGCTAAAATTCATGTTGCGGGGAAGAAGTAAAAAAACAATCTCATTGCAACGCACTGGCATGTTTCTAGTTTTACTTATGTATTCCATCTATACCGAAATATAGATAGTCGAAGTGCTTATTTAATGAAGAAACTATCTTATTTTGGTACGGAGGGAGTCACACAAAATTTAATGAAGAAAAATATAAAAGTCATATCCTACACTACAAAGTGCTTAGTAAAATATATTAATATTTATAAGCATTCGTGCTTATCTCTACGTGTCTGCGAATAAATGTTGATTCTTAAAACCAATTTGTTTTCTAAATATCTTGCATTGTAGGTGCACGTGACTTGGGTTTTTTTCGTCTTCATCTTTGGCTTGGACTTCTATTTTCTATGTCCTCCTTTGACCTGACCTATTAATGACGATGACTTGCTTGGGCCTTTTTTTTATCGTGGTAGCTTGATTGGACCCATGATAGCATGAATGGATTTGTGTTCATCGTCCATGTGAACGGCATGTAAAGCTAAGCCAAAGAAAGAGGAACGGAGAAGACCAAAGCAAGGATATATGAAGCTTAATGTTGATGCGGAATTTGATCATGATTTGTTAAGAGGGACGGTGGAAGCAGTTCTTCGGGATCACAATGGAAAATTTGTGGCATGTGCTAATGAAAAGATTGAGATATGTTATGATAGTTTCACTGCTGAAGCAATGGCGGTGAGATTTGGGCTTAATCTTGCGAAGATAGTGGGTTGCTCCAAGATAGAAGTGGAATCAGATAACTCTGATGTTATTGAAGCCCTTACTGAAGGTCTCTCTACGTCGGTGGCAAGCTCTATCTTTGATGACTACTACTACATGTCATTAGATTTTAATCATGTAACGCATGGTCTTTGTAAGAGGGATAACAATGCTGTAGCAGATGAGCTTGCTAGGATAGCTAGGCATCAATCTTCTCAGGTTTGGCTAGATTTACCTCCTGATTCCATAGTTCAGCTGCTTGTAACTGATGCTATTTTGGTGGTTTAAAGGGTGTGTTTAAGTTAAAAAATATAGGACCCCCCCTCTGATAATGGACCCCCCCCCTGATAATTTAGGTACTTCCTCAACAAGAATCAAAAAGATATATTGGGTTATCACTACAATAAGTAGGAGTAAGTGCGATAAGGTGATTATCACTACATACACTACAAAATCCAACACAATCAAAAAATTCCTCACTAATCAGAAAATAGGTTTTTGCTCTTCTATATAGATAAAACATTGACCAACATACACTGGGCTTGTCGATAAGCTACATTTTGTCATGCGAGTGCTGCCTATAGAGATGCACGATTACTTCATTCCTACTAGTAAATTTGTACGTGCAACGCACGTGTAATCACACGAAAAAACGTCCCTACCATGAATATATTTAAACAAAATGAGCAAAAGAATTAAATGTTGTTAAATAAAATAACAAAATGGCACAATATTATACTTTTATCTCTATTGCATACCAAAAATGATGTAACGTGTCATATTTTATCCATCGGTATTTCGTTTACCACCTTTTTTTGAACTTCACTTCGTCCTCTCCTCCTCCCCTCGCTTCTTCTTAAAAAAATCTTTTTATTTTTTGTTTTCTTGTAGATTATTATTGAAAACCACATAAATCTTATGGTTTATCAAATGAAAACATGTCTTCTTAGATAAGTCGATAAGTGTTAGTTTTTCAAGGAAGTATTATTTTTAAGAAAATCTCAATTCAATTGACAGCTAGTATATATTTTCATGTAATCATGGTAATTGCAGATAAAATAGATATGGACCCCTTTGTAACGCATGTGCAATTATCTAATGCAATAATATATAAGAATCAATTGAGCGGTCCACTATGTTGACAAAAAATGTGTGGCTTGCACTCAAATTGTAGGTGACTTATTTATAAACCTTAGTGTACTCACGTTGATATTATTTCCTAGGTAGAAAAGTATATATCAAAACTTGTTAATGAAGCCGTGTCTATGTCGGTCTAGGAATTTGAGGCCCCGGTGTAGAAAAAAAATTGTGCTAGAACATAACTATTAATTCACACGATTCACACTTGTCATGACATATATCATCCAAGATGACATCACTCGATGATCTTCAATTGTGTACGTTGCTGAGTAGTCGATCCAATACCACAAATCGCCTCGCGCGAAGTATTTTATCTTGCACATTGTGCGATATGAACATTGAATATAAAAGGGTCCCAAAATTTAAAAAATTCTTACTCCATCTGTTTTATATTATTAGGTGCATTATTTTGTCAAGGAATTATAAAATAGTAAGTGTATTTTGTTGATTCCAAAATTTCATCCTTGATGGGCTCTTTCCACTTAAAGTTTACTATAAAAGACGTCATGAATGGAGCGATCTCCAAGGTTCACTTTTTCCCTAATCTTGACGCATGCAATTACTGTAACAACCAATTTAAAATAAATGTTGTACGTGTAGGGAGTTGCACAGGGAAAATATTTTACATGTGAGATGAAAAGGAATCGTATGCATGCAATAATTGATAATCAATGTTAAGGACATAATCAAGCAAAAAATCACGTGCATGCAGGAAAGATTACAGGATGATGGATCATGCATAGGAAAGAAATTAATGCATGCATGCCTCATAATTAGCGCAAGATTAATTATCATTATTGTAATGGCAGTGGTGGGTAATTTATAGCAAATCTTAAGGGTATTAAACGTGTTGTGCTGCGCTAAACATGAAGGCAATTCTAAGCGTTAGATTTGATGAATGGAAGGTCGGGATGTTTTGGATCAGCCCCTCTCGTGCTTTTATATATTAGTTTAGATTAGATACTACAGGGGAATAAATTTTTGCATGAACTTATAAGTGAACCTTTCATTGCTCATTTAGTTGAGACGATAGGAAAGAATATGCTATATGTACATCACACGTACATAGATCGTGTGCACACGCGTATAGATGTGATTTAAGACTGTGTAGTGAGTAGACACAAACGCATCTTCCCTCCCTAATAACTTTCTGTTTTTTTATGCATGCACGTATTACAAAGGTAATTAATGTTGAATAACACGCTGCATATTGGATCTGTAAAATTATTTATCTATGTAGCGCCACGACGTATTCACCTTCTATACCTGATAGGTGTAGGACCCGAGTTTTCACTTGCATGTATTCACAGCTGGTTCATTATGGAGCACATTCATGGATTCACCATGTTATGCCATGATTGGCATAAAAGGAAAGAGCTAAGTTTGGGACATCTCGGCGTGGAGTAGCAAGAGGACAATGTAAATTTCATATTTTCTTCGCTTTTGTCGTGAAATCCATAAAAAACATATTATAAACTCTGATCATTTTTATAATGCAAGAGATAAACGCCCACATGCTTCGACAGCTTATTTTATAAAGTCACATATATAGTATGATGGTATGACAACACACATGTATATAAGTACATTCTTTTTCTTGTTCTAGTAGATATCGTAAGGAACCATAACAATCGGTGTTGTTTATGAAGCTGCCTTGTGAGCTTGGCACGGCTTGATGTAAACGCCGATGGCATCAAGGAGCGTTCCAGAACGTCCCCAGAAGCCTATGATGCATCCATTCGCGGCGGTCTGGATGGAGAAGTGGGTCCCGGTCTCTTTGCCATACGGCCCATATGTTGTTCCCTTGTCCGTACGGAACGTCAGCGAGGTGACAACCACTGTCGAAACGTAGCTGCAATGCCCATAAGTCCCCTCGACTGCGATGAGTTGCTCATCCGATGTAAAGTTGATCTGCGGTTTGGTCTAGAAAAATGTTTGTATTAGAAGCTACTCCCGACAGTTATTTTAAAACGGAGGGAATAGCTGAGTAGCGTGTCCTTTCCAAAAAGACATGAACCATGCATTTAAATTAATTATTGTTGTAAAAACATGATAGTTAATTCACAGTCATATCAATATCTTGGTATATACTACTCCTTTCGTTTACAAATACTTTCTCTGTAAACTAATATAAAATATTTTAGATAATTAAACTAGTGATCTTAAACATTTTATATTAATTTACGTAGGGAAGATGTCATGGGTTTAATTGAAATTTAAAATAAATTCATATCATCTATTTGGGAACGAAGGAAGCAGTATATATTATCAAGATGTTGACGATTAGTGTTGTAGATGCCGATGACTTGTTATGTACTCCCTTCGTAAATTAATATACAAGTCTACAACTCTACATACAAAGGGTTTGATCATTATTTCATCACAAATAGTACTCACCGGTTTCTGCGTGCGAGTCAGCGGGACGGACTGTTCAGAGCTAATTGGGAGGAAGAAATGGATGGCGTCGGTGGCGCGCACGAAGACACTGGTCAGGCGAGGGGCGGTCGGACCACGGCCGCGTCGCATGTAGAAGGCATTCCCGCCGGGTCCTCCCCATGGCCCGACCTTGATCACTTCTCTTCCTCCCGGCAACGTCTCGTCCGAGATTTCCCTGTACATGTTTCTGTTCCTCGACCACGTACCCTCTTCTGCTCTTGTGATTTCGTTAGCTACTGGCAGCATGGGCACCGCAGCGGCCTCCCTGTTGGCTCGTGATCTTCCGTCACCAGAACCATCGAGAGCTCTGCCTGATCGTCCTTCCCTGTGATAACCAGCCCAGAGCTCCTGAAATCCAACATAAATGGAACATCATCTTATGAAGTCCAAACTCGATCTAGATGGTTAGCTAAATTTATATGTGTGTCGATATATGAACACATGATCACCTTTGCGAAGTCCTCGGCGAGGCCTCTGAAGCTAACGCCGAGGGCCCTGTCCGACGGCGTCACCTTCGTCGTGCCGGGCCTGTCCAGAGTCCGGCCGAGCGCGGCGCCGATGATGATGGCGCAGGTATAGATGGACACGGTGGCGACGAGAATGAGGAGCACTGTGGCTCCACTGAACTTCGCCATTGCTACTGAGCTTCCTCGACCTCGAATGGTCAATGCAGCGAGTATTGATCAGCTAGCTGTAAATATACGCACGCCTGCCGTCATTGGCCGGCCATGCCTCTCATTTCCTAGGCTAATTTGTCGCGGTCGGAGTGCATATGTATTGTCAGTCTGCTGGTTCAACCACGAAGGTTCATCCAGAAAGCAACATAAAGATACGCCATCATGCTTGCCATTGCTCTGTCAGTGTTAGGCTTAGGACGGCAATGCTAATAGTACTGTACTTATTTCGATCTATAATACTAAGTTAATATAAATTTTGTACTAGATGAGAAACATTTATTATGGATCGAAAGGAGTACTATATTTTGGGTTCAACATGGCAAAATCCGACGTATATGTGTACGTGTTTTGTCAACTAGCTAGTAGAGGGTCTGCTTGATTGCCTACGTTCCATTCCACCTTGTTTAATCCGAGGTTAAGGTTATTTTTGAGACTTTGACATTGTGCGGGCTTCTCTACATTACACATTCCTAGATGAACTAATTTGGCTCGTTGCAAAGGGTTCAGGCAATGATGTCATTGATTACGAGGACACGATTACAAATGTAATGACTTCTAGATCCTGGGAAATTATATCGGTTTATGGTCCTTCGGATCATTCGCTCACCTCTATCTTCCTCGATGAGTTACCTTCTAAACTAGATGATTCTCCTTGGTGGCGACTTCAACCTACTTCGCTCTCCCGCGGAGAAAAGCTCTTCCTCCTTCTCGTCCCACGCCAACGCCTTCAATGATTTCATTGGATCTTATGCCTTTCGCAAGCTCCCGAGGATGGGGCATGCTTTACTTGGTCTAATCGTCAAATCGATCCCATCTGCTCAGTTCTTGATCGTGTCCTCATGTACCTCTTTCCCCGTTCTATGCTCCTTGTTGATTCTCATGTGGGATCTGATCACACACCCCTTTTGCTTGACTTAGGAGTCCTTTCCATTCGCCCCCATCCTTGGTTCCATTTTGAGACATCGTGGTTCCAAGTCAAGGGATTCTCGGACATGCTTCCTTCAAAACTTCCCCCACCCCGGTCCTTTGGCCTGATGGACGATTGGTGGTTTAGTTCCCAGTAGCTTCGCAAATTTCTCAAGGGCTGGGCTGCTAATGCAGCAGTTGCTGCTCGTGCGGATAAGGTTCGGCTTCTCGATCTTATCAAGGACCTTGACTCAAAGGAGGATTCTACGGGATTGCACCACGCAGACTTGGAGCGCCGCTATGATCTCGAGGCTCCCCTCTTGGGCCTCCAAACGTTAGAAGAACTTCACTAGCAACGTCGCTGACGGCTTTCCTGGACGCTTAAGGGTGACACTCCATCCTCTTACTTCTTTGCTCTCACCAATGGCGTGATTTGGCCATTTCTCTGGGACGTCCTCCTATCCAAAAGCTCCGATGGAGCTTATCTGCACCGCATTCTTCAGTTAGTGAAGGGAGGAAACATTGCGGTTTTGGTGAATGATCACATTAGCAAATATTTCAAGAATGGTCGTGGCCTTCTCCTAGACGATCCCATGTCCCCCTTCTTTTCAATCTCCTGGCGGACGCTCTATATTGCAACCTCAACCGTGCGGAGTCCCACGGTCATATCTTGCCAGTCTTCTCTAATCACCTCCCATTGGGCATCTCCCACCTTCAGTACGCCGATGATACGATCATTCTGGTGGAGAACAACCTCATGTGCATCACTAATCTAAAGTTCCTTCTTCTCTACTTCGAGAACCTCTCTGCCCTCAAGATCAATTTCTACAAGAGCGAGGTCTTGTGTCTCTGGTGTCCCCCGAATGAATTTGCTAGGGTGGAGGCCCTTCTTAACTGCTCTTTGGGTCCCTTCCCTTTTAAGTACTTGGGTATCCTAATATCGCCACACCACCTTCTTGCAGGCTTGTATGCTTCGTATGTTCTCAAGGTCGGTAAGTGCGTTAGTCCCTGGATGGACAAAGCTTGCTTGATCAATGCCTGCTTGTCTTCCCTCCCCATGTTCGTTATGGGCTTCTACTCCCTCCCTAAGTCTATTCACGAGGACTTCGATAAGCACTGGAGCACTTTATTTTGAAACTCTATGGATAATAAGAAAAAGCACCAGATGGTCAAGTGGTCCATCATGTGTAAACCGAAGCGCCTTTGAGGGCTTGGCATTATTGACACTAATCTCAAATACCTCATTGTCAAATGTTGGTGGACGATCTACATGGCGAATCCCGGCTCTCTCTGGTTACGCATTCTGAAAGCTAAATATTTCCCCCATTCCCATCCTTTATTGGCTGACTATCGCCGTGGTTCGCAATTCTGGAAGTCTTTGGGCAAAGTCCTCGATGTTATTCGCGAGTCTGATCGGTTTGTGGTCTATGATGGTTCTTCTATTTGGTTTTGGCATGATAGATGGTGCGGGGAGGCCACTTTGGCCTCTGTCTTTCCAATTTTGTTTTCCTTTTGTGTTGTTCCCGACATCACGATTGCCACCCTCGCGACGGCTGATTGGGATTTAGGTTTTCACCTCATGCTTTCACCTGAAGAGTTGGTCAAGTGGCACTGACTTGCGCTTCCTTCTTCCCGGTGCCCTCGAAAGGCAACGACGAGTTCGTTTGGTCCTTATCTGCTTCCGCTCGCTTCTCGGTCAAGTCCATGTGTATAACACCATTCCATTAGCTCCCCCCGGTCGTCGCTTTGCGCCATTCTGGCGGGCTCGGGTCCCTCCCAAATTACACATATTCCTTTGATGATCTTGCCTCGACTGCCCGCTCCCTGTCCGGGACGAGCACATGCATATTTTGGACATGTGTTGCAGCCTGCTGTTGGATCCTTTGGACCACAAGGAACAATTTCACGATTGAACACAAATTACCTTCTAAACCCTCTGACTGTATTTATAACCTTATTTCTCATAAAGGAAGAGATAAGTTTGGGACAGCCCGGCGTGGAGTAGTAAGAGGACCATGTAAATTGCAAATATTCTTCACTTTTGCCGTGAAAGCCGTAAAAACCACATCGTAAACTTTGATCATTTATATCATACAAGAGATAAACATCCACATGTCTTGCAGCTTACTTTATGAAATTACATAGTATTATGGTATGACAACACACATGTATATATATATATTACATGCATTCTTTCGCTTATTCTAGTATAGATATTGTAAGGAACCATAACAACCGGTGTTGCTTATGAAACTGCCTTGTGAGCTTGGCACGACCTGATGTAAACACCGATGGCATCAAGGAGCCATCCGGAGCGTCCCCAGAAGCCTACGATGCATCCATTTGTTGCGGCCTTCATGGAGAAGGGGGTCCCGGTCTCTTTGCCATAGGGTCCATATGTTGTCCCCTTGTCTGTACGGAACGTCAGCGAGGTGACAACCACTTGTGAAACATAGCTGCAATGCCCATAAGTTCCCTCGACTGCGATGAGTTGCTCATTCGATGCAAAGTTGATCTGTTCGTAGGTCTAAAATAAAAGTCTATGTTATGAGTCGAGTGTAATTACCAGAAAGTAGGCAAGGAGGTAATCCCTTCGTCCCATAGTGTAAGACGTTTTTGTAGTTCAAAATACATTATGGGACAATGGTAGTAGGTTACATTTCATAGAGACAAACTTTTTTTCATTTTTGGTAGATTTTTTTTGCATCGTAGTTAATTCATAAAGGTGTCACTCATAGTGGCATATTACCAAGATGTGGTTGATTAGTACGTGTTCATGTTAATGGCATGTTATGTATTACTTCCTCTCTTCCAAATTAGATGACTTTTATTTGTAGATGTCTAGACACACATGTGAATAAATGAAAGTCATCTAATTTAGAATGAAAGGAGTACCTTGGTTCCAAAATAATTGAAGTTCTAAACTTATCTGAAGTCGAACTTCGTTAAGTTTGACAAAATCTACAACACCAAATTTATGTATTCATTATGGAATATATTTATCATATTATATTGTATTTGATGTTGCATACCTTTGTAAGGAGAGAGTACCAAGTATCAACTCTCAAATTAGGTTTGCTCATTATTCATCATCACAAACAATCTATCGAAAACATTTATATATATATGCTTGGCACGTACCGTTGTATGGACTGGAACTGAACCTCCTCCAAACGGTTCCTGCTTCCGTTTGAGCACCACGGTCTCGCGAGAGCTTTGGCGGAAGGAATGGATGGCGTCGGTGTAGTGCAGGGCGACGCTGCGCACGCGAGGAGCGGCGCTCCCGCCGCGCATGTAGAAAGCTTTCCCGCCGGATCCTCCCCATGGCCCGAACTTGGTCACCTCTCTCCCTCCCGGCCTCCTCTCGTCCGTGATCTCGTCGGAGTAGTTGCTGTGCCTCGACGACCACGGCCTCGCCGCTGCTCTTGTGTGGACGTGCGTGGTGTCACGTTCGGTAGTAATTGGCTGCAGCGCCGACTCGTGATCCACAGCGGCCGCGCTGTTGGTTCGTGAGTTGACGGTCGCGTGGGATGATGATAGTACTGCTTCGTCACCGTCACCGGCACCGGCGAGAGGTCTGCCTGATCGTCGTGCTTCCCTGTGATTACCAGCCCAGAGCTCCTGAAATCCACCATGGTTCCATCAGCCTGTGAAGTCCAAACTCGATCGAGATATAGTTAGATAATATGAACACATGAATGATCACCTTTGCGAAGTCCTCGGCGAGGCCTCTGAAGCTGACGCTGACGCGGAGGGCCCTGTCCGACGGCGTCAGCCTCGTCGTGGTAGGCCTGTCCAGAGTCCGGCCGAGCGCGGCGCCGGCGATGATGGCGCAGGTGTAGACGGACACGGTGGCGATGAGGATGAGGAGCACTGTGGCTCCACTGAACTTCGCCATTGCTACTGAGGTTGCTCGACCTCGAATGGTCAATGCAGCGAGTATTGATCCAGCTAGCTGTAAATATAGACACGCCTGCCGCCATTGGCCGGCCATGCATATATCGTTTATTTACGCTAATTCGTCGTTGTCGGGGTGTATCTGTCAGTCTGCCGGTTCAACCACGAAGGTTCATACAGAAAGCAACATAAAGATACGTCAGCATGCACGTCATTCTGGTGAGTGTCAGGCTTAGGACGCCAATGCTAAATTGCTAATACTTTGGGTTCAGTATGGCAAAATCCGACGGATATGTCATATGTGTACGTGTTTTGTCAACTAGCTAGTAGCAGGGCCTGCTTGATTGCCTACGTTCCCTTTCACCTTGTTTAATCCGAGGTTAAGGTTATCTTTGACATTGTGCTCGCTTCTCTAAATTACATTTCTAGATGAACCAACTTGATTCGTTGCAAAAGGTTCAAGCAATGATGTCGTTGATTACGAGGACATGTTTAGTCGTATGTGAAGGACGCCACGGTTAAGCTGATATTTTTTATTGGTAGGTTCTGTTTGAGTTAGAATCATTACGGTACTTCGAGAAAGGACTTGATCTATTAACTCATCATATGTAGTATTAGGGGGATACAAAAGATAATGAGCCTATATTTGGTCTTTGCACAAATGAAATGTAAAATGCACACATGCACATATTTTTAGAGAAAAGACATCAGCCGAGTCTGAGATGTGGCTCGAGCCTTGCTCGACTTTGAATTAACAAAGCCATCAACCGGTCAGGATTACAAGCAACACGCCCGGAGTCAAAGAGAAAGGAAACAAGCGGTAACATACAACGACGATGGACTGCATCAAACTAACTCAGCACATCCAGCAGCCCATCTCGAAGGAGGCCACTACCTCCTGCCAATATCGAAGGGGCCGCACCGTCGCAAGATGGGATGGAAGTCGCGGGAGGATGACCACATAGAGAGGGTCCGTGCATCCCTGATAGGTCGCCGGAGGCTCTCCACGAGCAGAAACCACCGCTGCACACATCCGACGAGGGAGGGGAAGTTCCACGCAAGGGCGAAGAGGGTCTCACCGCCGTCGTCGCCCACCACCCACAGAGCGCCCACCGAGCACCAAGCTCCCAAAGCGGCGCCTTCAAAAAGGGAACGTCGCCGAGAGCGCCGCTGCCGCCCAACAAGGTTGAGACTTTCGCCCAGGAGACCTAGAGGGTGGGGAAGCGGGGGAAGCGACCATACCAACGCCTCTAAGGAGGGAAACGACGCCCACGGGCGTCGTCGTCGGCGCGGCCAGCCATGGCCGGCCAGGGACATCTCCCGGTCAGATCCCCGCCACCAGCAACCATCCAGGCCAGAGCCAGCGACCAAGAAGCCCGGCCCGGTCGGATCGGCACACATGCACATATAGGATCACATGGGTCAATATCAAATCCATACAAGAGCAAACTTGTCTAAGCGAAAAAAAAAGAGCAACACTAATCCTTGCCGAGCAACTAACAGAAGCAACAAAGATGATGGTATTGGTACCACACACTATCCAGAAAAGGACCCATCCATGCGACTAAAAACCATGCACGCACCAAGCAAACAGCCAGTTGCTGAGAGCCTGAGAGCCGTATAGAAGGTATAATGTCCCTGATGACATGGATGAGGAGGAACTTATGGGGGATATGGCTCTTATTCTATAGCTGGTTATTGTAGATAGTTACCCACCAAAAATTTGTAGATAGTTTTTTAGAGAAAAGACAGAGCTGAGCCCGAGAAGGGCGCTAGCCAAGTCCGACTTTAAATTAACAAAATCATCAACCGGCCAGGGTACAACTTCTCGAGAACACGAACAAACGAAAACGGAAACGGAAACATACAAAGGCGCTGGAAAGCAGCTAACAATGCCTCACACGCTTCACGCAGGAAGGATCTACCAAGACACACATAGTTCAAGGCGTCGAGGGCCTCCAACGTGACTATACATGAACGGAGGCAATGCCGGCAAAGAAGAGGCTGAAATGCATCTACAGGCAAGCCGACACCACACACTTCCAGAGCAGAGCACGCCGCCCGTCCACGGCCAGAACACGCCGAAAGCGTTAGGCTTGGATGAAGTGGCACGCCAACGATCAGACAGGGATCCCGAACAACGCCAACCACCGCAGCTCCCTCACGGCGACGCCTTCAAGAAGGTCACGACGTCGAGAACGCCGCCGCTGCTGCCCACCGAAGTAGGGTTTTCACCCGAGAGGAGGGATGTGAGAAGGGAGGTGGGGTAGACCTTCACCGAAGTCTCCAAGAAGAAAACGGCGCCCGCAGGTGAGCCGGCCAGCCGCGCGGAGCAGAAGAGATCCGTGCGAGAGGGAGCACGCCGCCGGAAGGAGACCGCAGCAGATCTGGCGCCGCCCGCCCGGACCGTCGACACCACGCCCGCCCCCGCTGCTCGCCGCAGAGCAAGGGGGGCTCGCCCGGGGCCGCCGACCCAGATCCGGAACTCTCCACGATGGGCGGAGCAGCAGGATCCCCGCCGCCGAAGTCCTCGGCCGCGACCCGGGCTTGCCTCGTGCGACAGCGAGGAGGAGGAGGGAGGGGGGAAGAGGAGCTACGGCCGGGCGGGGAGGGTCGCCCCCGAGTCGCCCTAGAGGGGCGGCGCGGGGGGGGGGGGTCGCTTTTTTTCTCCCCATGCGTACCTTGGCTGGCCTCCTTTGTCAAAATTTGTAGATAGTTCAAACGCTTACCGACTCAACTAGTTACCCCCCCCCTAGCAGTGATTTGACTGATTTCTAGTTCCCCTGTCCCTATGTTCTATTGTTCAATTAGATGGAATTTCTTACGCTAGGGTTTATTTTATATATAGCACTGGTTCCTGAAAGTGAGCAGTGGCCATGTTTGATCATTGCTTTGTTTAAATTATGCTCCGTTTCAGGGAAAAACAACATAGTGGCAGATCAAGCAAAGAAGCAAGCAATGGAGGATCAAATGAAAGAACAAACTGGAGGAAATAGTTCAAAGGCACAGGAGAAAGTTACAATCATGCCAATTTCAGAGAAACAAGGCAAAGAAAATAGGTGTATCTTCCCATCAGAGCAGGCTAGGCTTAAAAACCCTAGAACGGTTAGCATGTTTGATGAATTTAGGTGGGGAGAATGTGTAGTTAGAAATAGGGATCTTCATGACTTCTGTGTTTCAGCTTTTGATCAGGTGCAGAAATTATGACGGCTATGTTCTGTTTATGACCATTGTGCTGACCATGACTACTAAATTTGTAAACTACTGCTATGTATTGTTCAGGTTCAGAACTTATGCTTTTGTACCGGCAAGAGTTCAGTTACAATCTATGTGTGTTCAGTTCATCTATGTTTGTGCAAGATTGCTGATGTATTGGCCATATATGTCCACTTCATCTATGTGTACTGGTCATATATATGTTCACTTCATATATGTGTTCTCACGATAATAAAAATCTATAATGTACATGCAAATCCATCAAAAAATCATTACTGTACATCTTCAGTGCAAGAGTCTCAATTCGTATATTCAGTCATAAGCAGATATAAGTTGATCTCAGTGTACATGTCTCAATTCATGTATTCCGTCACGCTGGCGCCGCCCATCGTGCTCGATGCGGGATTCTTAGGTCCAATAAACTCTCTAGTTATAACAGGTCTTAGGTCTTCAGATGATACACGCACCCAGCTCTGCATGTGTACATTCAGTTGTTCCAGTTAATGCAATGGCCACTTGATCATTGTGATCGTTCCTGCTTGGTCCAAGGTATTTTACCATATTCCCCAGAAAACAATAAAGCTTCACTACAAGATATCACGTCAGTTTTGTATTACAAATCTTTAAATATTTAGGTTCACGAGAGCAATAGTAGATAAAAAGAATCAAATATTAGCAGACCATTTCAAGTACCCTTAACCCGCAAAAAAAAGTACCCTTGCAGACAAGAGAGAAAGAAAGTATCACATGCCAGTATTACGTCTAAACAAATATAAGCATAGATACCACATACATTTTATTAGCAACCCGAGAAACAAAATATATTTATGATTGATAGAAATCAGCAAGCAAAAAACAGAGAAATATCAAGAACATGGGACACCAGTTTTTACGTCGAAAAGCCTTGCGGGAAAAACCACGGGCACACAACGGTGATCGTTCACTAATCAAGAGTGTTTACAAATACATAGACTTACTAACTCATCTTGTGTGGTATACAAGAGGTATATATAGGTGGCATATGACTTACAACTCATCTGGCTTCTTTATATCAACATGCATCACTTGTTTTAATGTAAGTGCGCTGAAAGGCATGGTACATGAACTAGAAGAGGATATGAGTGTTTGGTATGCCTCCCGCATGGTTGGCCTTGCTTGTGGAGAAGATTCCAAACAAGAGAAGGCCAGCTTGATGAGCAGAGATAAGCTATTCTCTTCTGTTGTTGTTGGTGTTGTTGGCCGTTGGTCTATAATACCTTTCACCAGCACAGATTGTTCTCCGCTCGACAAACTACCGTCTAATAGATTCCTTGGGTGCATCCCAGTCACCACCTCTAGCACAACCACGCCAAAGCTATAGACATCGCATTTCTCTGTCACAACAGATGTGTATGACAGTTCTGCACAAAATCAGAACATTAGAATCAGGAACCAATGGACATAGATGAATGCTTCTGACATTAGAAGAAAGGTTATAGTAGTACTAGTACATACCAGGAGCTATGTAGCCATATGTTCCTGCTAGTGCACTCCAGTTTGATGAATCAGGCTTAATAATCCTTGCTGTGCCAAAATCAGAGACAAAAGCCTTGAAGGTTGTATCTAGTAAGATGTTGTTGCTCGTGATATCTCGATGGATTATAGGCGGGCTACATTCGTGGTGCAGATAAGATATTGCTCGAGCCACATCAGTTGCAAGAGCAATTCTCTTCTGCCAATCCAATCCAAATGCCAGCTCCTCATTTTCCAGTGTCCTATTGAGGCTTCCCTGCTGAATGTAGTCGTAGACAACAAATTTATATGCTGGATGGGAGCAGAATCCGTACATTTTGACAATGCTTCGTTGTCGGATCTGTGATAAGATTTCCATTTCACTGCGAAATCTTCTTTCATCATCCAACTCTTCTCCGGTCTGGTGAAGCTTCTTCACAGCAACTAGCTTCCCGTCTTCAAGTTGTGCCTTGTAGACTCTGCCGTATCCTCCTGTTCCAACGATGTATTTGTCGTCGAAGTCCTCAGTCGCCCTTACAATATCGTCAAATGCCAATCTTCCATCAAAATTCCAAACAGAGAATAGGTCCCTTCCTTCAGCAGCAACACTTCCTTGAGGTTTTTGTTTGTTACGACTAATCATTATAATGACAGCAATTGCAACAACAATGCTGAAACCCACCACAAGAACAATTGGCAAAAGAAAACCAAGTACCTTCCTTTTATGGTGTACTGGAGTTGAATAACAAGGTGGCAAGCCAGAGAGGTTACCACACAGACCTTTGTTGGGAAGAAACCAACTTGTTGAAGAATTTTGGAGTAGTCGTGTTGTTGGGACTATTCCTTCCAGGTCGTTGTAGGACACATCAAGTGTTGACAGGCTCGCCATGCTTGCAAAGGAGGATGGAATGCTTCCACTGAACTGATTGTGGGATAAATTCAGAAATTCTAGCATCTCCAATTTTCCAAGTTGTTGCGGCAATGCACCACTGAGGTTATTGTTGCTCACATCTAACATGATTTGCAGGCCTGCTAAATTTCCAATTGCACCAGGCAAACTCCCACTGAAGTTGTTTTTGTTGATCTTCAGGGATCGCAGTTTCACGCAGGCCCCTAGTTCCTTAGGTATTGACCCACTCAATCTGTTCCCAGATATATCAAGGTATCCTAGATTGCTTAGCTTTTCTATCGGTGTAGGTATGGATCCAGATAATAGGTTCGATGATAAGTTTAGGCTATATAGGTTTGCTAAACTGCAGATTTCTGGTGGAATCTCACCGCTGAGATTATTAGAATCGAGTCTTAGTTCTGCTAGGTTGAATAATTTAGACAGGATTGGAGGTATGGTACCCGTTATCATATTTTGTGCTAGATGTAGTACCGTTAGTTTGGTACATGCACCTAGATTTGGTGAGATGTGCCCAGAGAGTCTATTCGATGCCAACCTCATCTTTGTGAGTTGTGGATAAGCACCAAAATGCTGAGATATATCTCCTGTTAGTTGGTTCAACTCAAGGTTAAGTTTAACCAAACTCGTACATGCCTTTAAACTACTTGGAATGGGGCCATTGAACATATTCGAAGCAACACCGAGATATTCAAGTTTGCCACTTGAACAGATATTTGCTGGTAAATGTCCTGAAAGTGAGTTGTTTGACACATCAAGGTCAACAAGGCTTATGAGATCCCCAAATTCTTGAGGAAGAGAACCTGACAATTTGTTACTAATCATTACTACTCTTTGGATGCTTCGCAACTTCCCAAAAGTTTTTGGTACTGGTCCCGAAATTTGGTTCAGAGACAAGTCTAAAACCTTGAGGTTGATCAAATTGCCAATCTCATGGGGGATGGAACCTGTTATCTGATTTTCAAAGAGGTGTAGTAATACTAGCTTGGTTATGTTTCCTATGCTATCAGGAATAGAGCCATATATTTGGTTTTCGGACAAGTCTAATTCTTGGAGATTCGGCAATATGCCCAATTCTAATGGTATTTGACCTGTGATTTGATTTCTATAGAGAAAGAGTTGGTTCATCTTAGTAAGATTGGTTATGGATATTGGAATAGGACCTGACAAATCATTTGACTGAAGTTGAAGAATTTGCAAATTGACTAGCCTGCCTAGTTCATGGGGTATATGCCCTAAAAGTCGATTACCAAATAGGTACAAGCCATTTAGTTGGGTCAGATTTCCAAGGGTTTTCGGTATCATGCCGCTTAAGGTGGTGTTGCTTAGCTGTAGAATTTGCAGGTTGACAAGCTTTCCAATCTCCGGAGGGATGGGACCTGACACCATGTTTTGGTGAATGCCAAGATAAGTTAGCATTGTCAGGTTCCCCAGAGACGCAGGGATATGTCCTGTGAGTCTGTTAAATGAGAGCTCAAGCCGCATGAGACTATACAGGCCACCAATCTCATAAGGAATTTTCCCTATGAGCTGGTTGTAGGTAAGGTAGAGTACGGAAAGTGCTGACAGGGAGCTGATACTAGCGGGCAGTGCACCATGGAGACTGTTGTTACGAAGGTCAATACGTGCGAGGAATGGAAGAGCCGAGAAGTTGAGCTCACCAAGCTGGCCACGGATGCCAGCATCTGGCAGGGAGATGTTGGTCACCACCCAGGGTATGCGGCGGCCACGGCGAACAGCCGTGCACACAATGCCCGTCCAGTTGCACGGGCTGGTGTTTTCCTTCCAAGAGCTCATCTGCGGCGGTGGACTTGCAAGTGTAGCTTTCCACTGGAGAAGGGCCGTCTGTTGTGACCTCATTGAGACCCCTCCGTGGCGCACCGCGTGTGCTTCTTGCAAGGGAAGAAGGCACGGCAAGAGCAGCAAGCATAGGTAGAACAAAGGTCCCAGCTTGCTGCCTAGTGTTTGCATGTTGTGATTGGCTGTGGGGTGTGTTTCCATGTTGTGTTTGTGTGCAGGATTGAATGCTCTATGCAAGATATATGGTAGGTGGGAATACGCATACACGTCATTTCAAGTCAAACAGGGCCACCGCATACCTATCTTCGTTTCAAGTCAAACAGGGCCACCGCATACATATCTCGAAATGTTATCTCTAAAATGAGTAGTAGTACCAGCTAAGATTTTTTTTTAAGTTCCAGCTGTTGTGCATGTTTTTTAGGGCCAAAGAGTTGAAGATGCTCTTACAAGATATTTTTTTCTTAATTGCAACTTTGATTAAAGTGCTTGGTGTTTAGTAGTTAATCCCTTGCGTGCTTACTTCCTCTTCCACAGTCCAAAAGCTATCTCAGGTACTTCAGTTTTAAATTTGGACTTGGGACTGACGTGGTTTGTGTTCATGTACACGCATCCACTTACATTTGTTTTACCTCCACATGGTGGAGCGGACAGCTTCCGTTGACCTGAAATGAGTCAAGTACCCCTTTGTTATCAGAAATCGATGCAACAAGTGCTTCCTTGGACGCGTGGCGTGCCGCAGTGCGTGTTTTTTCAAGTTACTTCAACAAGACCTACATTTAATATATTTAATACAATTGCCAAGTATTCAACCTCAATATTTAGGATCATTAGTAATGCTCAAGTTATGCAAAGACATACCTGTAGTAGTCATTCACTTTGTATTCCATCTTCCAATATCATCAAGCATGCCATCTCTTCTTTTAAGTAAGCACTAACCATCATTAATTGATTTAGCTTCAAATAAGACCTAGCCATCGTCAAGAACATCATACCTAGTTGCATAGGAGATGAAATCATCAAAATATAGCTCTCATGAGTCATGTGTTTGCCTACTATGTTCCCATTTCTCTCCATTTGATGGCCCCTTATTTATTTGCAATAGCAAAACTAAAAAACCGACGCTACAAAATAGTGCACATAATAGAATAGTAAATAGAAAACATAGCTTTAAGATGATCATGCTAGAAATATATATTTGAGACAGAAGAGGAATACACAGTAAACTAGCTAGTGCTGGCAACAAAACAGAGAACCTCCCTAGTCTTAGCTAAGACCTGCAAAGTTTCCATAAACTAAAGCGTATTGTTAGATTCCAACATGGCAGCAACACTGATTTTGTTTTTTGGAAAACAAGCACGTTACTTGATGGATAATGAATCCCCTAGATGTTCTTGCCTTCACTTCAGTTATTTCTAACTGACTCCTCTGCTTTCCCTTTTCCTAATACCCTGACAGAAAAGGGAGGTGTTTCGGTATACGAAACTAAGAGTAGTGAGTGTAAATATCAATTTTTCAAGACAGCACGATGAATTACATAGGCATCGCCCTCTCGATGCATCCACCAACAGCTAATATAAGTTCCCCGCTAAATATACCATGTTCTTGAGGGGAGTCTCCCTTATAGAATCAGTATTTATCTTCAGAAATAGGCGCATTGATCCCATTGCCACGCATGCAAAATTACTGTGTGAAGGACATACATACCATTGCTTTGCCAAGTGCCAACTGGTACTGCTTACCAGCTGCCTCAACAATATGCCATCCTTTTTTTTTGCAAGAAAACAACATGCAACCCTAAGATTCAGAATGTTTTTTTCATGCATTCAGTAAACTAGACCAATTATTGCTATCAGCCACTAGAAATTTAAAACGATTGTCCAACTGGTAGATCAACAATTTTGACTCAAACATGGAGCAATTGGAAGCACCTTATCAAGAACAAAGTCAGGTCTTGTGTGGATGTTGGTTTCATGGTTTGGGAGTGACAGACAGCACAAGGGATCCATATCGACATGATATATATGTATGTTGCTTTGGGAGTGACAGACAGCCAAGGTTTGTCACTCAGAGCCTGCCCTGTAGGCTGTAGCTGAACCAGTATGGAGATTTCCCTGATGCCTGAAGACAGACAGAGACTACAGGTGTTTGTTTCACAAAGATAGACTGCATTTGTCCTCCAAGACAGATATGGGGATCAAAACCTCGCCATTGATTTGATTAATTAATTGGTAAAAACTGACAGAGAGAGAGAGAGTACCGAGACTCCAAATTCTTCTGCAAAATGGAATATATACTAATACTACTACTACTACTCCCTCTGACCCATATTAATGGGCACATGCTTAGTATAATTTTGTACTAGAATTGTACTAAGTATGTGTCCATTAATATGGGTCGGAGGTAGTAGTATTATCTACTACAGTAAGAATTTATAGGAACAACCAAACGGTAGCAAGCTCGCAGTCTGAAACTGAAATGAATGGCTGCAGTAGAAGAAAAGGGATCCAACCCTAATCGACCGCAGAAAAAAAAAAGCGAACACATATCTCTAGCCTCCAGGTCAGTCGAACCAGGGACAATGAGTCGAAGCTTACGACCTTACGGGTCAGATCCGGGCGTCCTCCTGCTCAGCGAAGAGAGAACGATTGGAAGCGGAAGCCAGTCGTAGCTTCCATCTCCTCGCCGTCGGTGGTCTCCGGCGTAGCCATGGCCGGTAGCAGTCGCGGTCGCCGGCGGCGAGGGTGTGACATTGTGACTGGTAGGAGACGACGGCATACTATGTGTTATTTTAGCAGCTCACACTATGTGTGTATGTGGGCTTTCTTCCTTCCACGCCTAGGCCCAGTAAAAAGCCCAAACAAACCTTCAGCTGAATCTATACCAATATTCAAATAAGACCATCATTAATTTTGCTGAAAAAAAAACTAACCGTCAATAATTGGTTTAGCTTCAAATAAGACCTAGCCACCTTCAAGAACATCGTCTCTAGTTGTACAGAAAATGAAATCATCAAAATGTTGCTCTCGTGAATCATGTGTTTGCCTACTATGTTCCCATTTCTCTCCATTTGATGGCCTCTTAATTATTTGCAATAGAAAAACTAAAAAACAGACTCTACAAAATAGTGCACATAATAGGATAGTAAATAGAAAACATAGCTTCAAGATGATCATGCTAGAAATATATATTTGAGACAGAAGAGGAATGCACACAGTATACTAGCTAATGTGGAAAAAAATTAGGTGTGTACCGGCTGCAAACTCCCTCCGGTGCGTACCTGATGGGATCGGGCGACACCCGTCCCACCTTCTTTATCCAACGGTCCCGCTCACTGTTGTAGTTATGGACCTAACAATAGATATAGGGGTAGTGATGGAGCTATGAAGATCTGTACGCAAAGATGGTGACACAGGGAGAAGTTATACAGGTTAGGTCTCTTCTTGGAGATAACAACCTTAATCCTGTCCCAGGTAAACCGGGGTGTTCTTGCTCAAAGTGTCGATTTTGTTGTCCCTTTCTATGGTGGAAAGGATGGGCTTATATAGAGTGCGCCCTGTCCCTTCACTGCCCAATAATGAGTTTTAATTACAGGGTTAATGGTGGCTGTTATTACAATGAGAAACATCCCCCATTACACGCATTTAAGTAGGGGTAACGCATTGGGATTTAATGTCTTGGCGGCTCTTCCTCTTCTTGTCCGAGTGTCGTGCAGCTCGGCTTTTCTTGCTTCCGAGTAACCAGCTTACTCGGTCGATAGTTCTTTGCTCCGAGTAACGCCTTACTCGGTAAGGTCTTATCCGAGTAGGGCTGCCTTTGCAGTGGTGTCGACCGAATAAGCTAACTATTCGGATGAATCTGATTTTATCCGAATAGCTTCTTACTCGGATGAAAGAGAAATAAAGAGGTTTTTTGTTTATGTTTTATTTTATAGGTATTTTTCAAGAGGTGGTTCTGCTAGGGATACCCCCTAATATAAGGTTCACGAGGGTATACCCTAGGTATTACCACGACACTCACCCGTTCATCTTGGCTCGATCGTAGGTCCGCTCGGCTCGCCTCGTTTTTGGGCTCCTTCCTTGCTCATGGCGTCGCCCAACGTCGCCGGGATGTGTCGCCTTGTTGATATCTGTCTAGTTCGCCACCACAAGAAGGAGTCCAACACTAATCTTAGCTAAGACCTGCAAAGTTTCGGTAAAATATAGTTTATTGGTAGATTCCAACATGGCAGCAACACTAATTTTGTTTTTTGGAAAACGAGCACGATGGCTAATGAATCTTCCAGATGTTCTTGCCTTCATTTCAGTCGTTTCTAACCGACTCCTCTGCTTTTCCTTTTCCTTTTCCAAATAGCCTACCAGAAAAGTCGTGTGTGGATGTTGGGTCGGGAGTGACACCGAGACAGACAGCACAAGGGATCCATATCTACATGATATATGTGGTGACACTCCAAGTAGAGAGCATGATTCATGTGCTTTGTCAGTCACAGCCAGCCCTGCAGCTGAATTAGTATGGAGATTTTCCTGATGCTTGAAGACAGACAGAGACGACAGGTGTTTATTTCAGAAAGATGGACTGCATTTGTCCTCCAAGACAGATGTAAGAATTTATAGGAACAAACAAACGGTAGCCAGCTTGCAGTCTGAAACTTAAATGAATGGCTGCAGTAGAGGAAGGAATCCAACCCTGACCGACCGCACAAATAAAAGCGAACACCTAGCTCTAGCTTGCTCGCATCAAGCAGATTGATTCTTGAGAGCGCACACAATATATATGGCTACCGGAGCTTGTTGCTCCCATATACTTTGTATCGATTTCATTCGAGATGTTGATGTTAGAATAAATCCGCAGCGCGTAGTAGATCATCCGAGGATCAAGCAATCACACGAAGCACGACACCGAGATTTGTTAACGAAGTTCACCGAATATCGGCTACATCTCCGGGGCTTGACTATGGGCGCTCTTCCCCATGACACCGCTACAATACCGCACCCCGGCCACCCGGGCACCGGCACATGCCGCCGGCTCCCCCTGCGTGCCTGTGCTATTATGTTGGCATAGGTTACAACCGTGGGGTGCCCCTCATTATATGAGAGCCCAAGGATACAACGTGTCCGACTCCAACACTACACGTATCCTACCCACACTACAACTCCAAGTCCATTGTAACCCAACTCTAGTACACAATATGAGACACAAACTCAACAAACTCCACCTTGGCGAATATTCTCCACCACCTTGAATTTGTCCATGCGTCAAACTTCCATGTACTCTGGACTTGAGTTGTCTTCTTCGTAGCTTATTGAGAGCTACTCGACGAGTCTGCCCCAGACCCGCCGCCTCCGTGAGATCCTTCCGCTATTCTTGCAACTCCAGTCTCCATGACTTCACCTGCAATAGTGCTCCCTTGCAACTTGTAAAGATGCGAAGCCGTCCTCTCTCCAATCATCACGGTCACCTCATCTTCCATGATATTCAAGGTCTTCTTATCCCGATCACAACGGAATTCCATACCACCATCATGAAGAACTCCAAGCGAAATTAGATTCCTTCTTAACCCCGGCACATGCCTAACTCCCCGAAGCATCCGCTCAACTCCGTCAAACATCTTGATTTTGATGTCACCTATTCCAGCAACACGATAACCTGTGTCATCGCCCACATACGCTGAACCAAACTCACCAGACTTATACGAAGAGAACCACTCCCTATTGGGTGTCGCATGAAAAAAGCTAGCTGAATCCAACATCCACGCTTCACTTTTGGTTGACCGTCTGTCTGATACTACGAGAACATCACTACTGTTGTCTGAGTCATCACCACGAGCTGCCACATTAGCACTAGATCCACCATTCAGATCTTCTTCGGCGAATTCTCATCCTTCATATGATACATAACTGCGTTCATCTTAGCTGGCGTAGCATCCCGCAACACCTTCAAGCATCCCTGTTGTGCCAACAAATCTTTCGCCCGTGTCTGCCATAACCCAAAGTTTCCAGTTTCGTCGAACTTCTCCACCTCAAATCTGATACCCGTTGGCGCCATGATTTTTCGTATAGCTGACACTACGAAAAATTATCTGAGTTTCCATGTGATGTTCAAGTACACACGCGTGCACTACTAGTAGCTAGGTAACCTTCATGTGGCGTTGCTCCCCTGCACAACTCGATGCTAGTAATTGCCTTGCCAAGCCTATGCTTCTTGATGTACACGCACACATATAGTAAAGCTGATGGATTTTTCTTTGCCTAGTTGATCTGTCCGCTGCTGCCTTGCTATATAACAGCGCGTGCACAGCTTTGAAGAGCTGTCCGGCTCGGCCACGAGGCCGTTGCCTACAGGGACTCGCCTTCGTACGCAACTCGCCGATTGCCCTCGTCCGCGATATCAACCGTGCTAACTCGCCAATCAGCCGCAGTTTCATGCGCTCGCCCGATCGATTCACGATCGCCGCACGCCTAGTGTCGTGGATGTAATCCTGACAATAGAGAAAGGGGTATGAACGGAGCATGATCTATCGAGATGCAAACGGGTGACGCAGGTGATTTTATCGAGTTCGGGACTCTCGCGGAGGAGATAAAATCCCTACGTCTCGTGCTCCCGGAGTAGCTTTGTCCTTATCTTTGTATGAACAAGATGTACATGAGTTCTTCCCGTGCGAGAGAAAGAGTGAGGGGGAGGAAGAAGAATTGTGTGCGTGTCCCCCCACCAGGTGTTTGGGCAAGGCTTATATAGAGTGCGCCTTGTCTCTTCACTACCCTGATGGTGGGTTTAATTACAGAGAGTTACATTTGTTATTAATACAAGAAACTGAATACTCATAACTACCCACTACTGCGCATAAGGAGGGAGTAACGCTTCGGGTTTCAATGCTTCCAGTGTCGTTTGATGTTCCTCCGAGTAGTAGGCATCTCGCAGATAGTCCCTTCTTCTGAGTAATGGATAACTCGGAGATCATCTTTCTTCCGAGTAACTAGCAGCTCGGAGATAATTCATTCCGAGTACCTTATGATTCCTGAGTTACTTATAACTCGGTAATTATGTTTTTGATTTTTTCCTTTGTTCTTGAAAAGACTTAGGTGAATGCTGATAAGCTATCATTCAGTTAAGGGTACCCCATTATATGCGATACTTAAGGGTATGCCTTAGGTATGACCACGACAGTAGCCCCCAAGGCTCCGAGTAACTTCTTGAAGTTACCCGGAGTCTTTTGATTGGAGACTTTTATATAAATCCTTTCAGTGGAAGCACTTTTTAGTGCACCCACTGGGTGTAGCCCCCAAAGCTCCGAGTAACTTATTGAAGTTACGCGGAGTCTTTTTATTGGAGACTTTTTATTAATTGGGATAATTGATTTCATCAAAGGATAGTGCTCTTCCTATTGATGACATATTCATAAGGTATATGAAGATTAAACTCAATAAGAGGCCCGAAAGGACTTTACTGAAGCTTACACTTTTCCCTTGTATGTGGGTCGGGCAAGTTAAAGGAAAAATCTGGCGACACTCAAGCGTCTCTCGGAAGAGGTGGACTGAGGCCCCAGAGGGCGTGTCTCAGAGTAAAAGGCCTTAAACTCCATATGAACCAGATTTGTAAAGTTTGATATTCTAAAGCATCATAAAATGAGCTTTAGATCATACCGCGTGGGATATCAATTCTTTACCCCCTGCACCTTATCTTACTAGTAATCTGGCGATCTACGTCAGAGACGGATTACTAGCGAATTAACTACTCGGATTTTTTTCTCGAACAGCTAATGAATACAAGATTTTCCGTTTGTTGCGTATTCTGAAATATGGCTGCATTCATGCATGTCACTTAGTCTCGAGTATTATCGCGTTCGAAACTGTTTCATGCTTGAGAAATAGCCTCTTTCAAAAATACTCCGAGTGATGACTTAATCGATTATGATTTAGGTTATCGAGTGACAACTTACTCGGTTTTGTTGAGTATCCGGGTGGTAACTTACTCGGTACGTTGTTCTTCCGAGTGAAGATCTACTCGGGATACATTTTCCTTCCAGTGGGAGCACGATCAGTGCACCCACTGGGTGTAGCCCCCAAGGCTCCGACTAACTATTGGTAGTTAGTTGGAGTCTTTTACTGAAGCTATACAAAATTGTTTCATCGTGCGTGGACACGGAACATTTTCTTGAGTGTTGTTTCTTGAAGGAATTTGGAATCTCGTTGTGCGCGGGCACGGAATGAAACCAAAGATATTTCTTTCATTGACCTGAAAGAAAATGCAAATAGATAGAGAATGAAAGTATTATAGTATTCATACCCAGAAAGCTGAATGAAAACGTGGAACTTTAAACTTTGCATAAATAAGGTGTATAATTCAAACTTTGCAGATAGTAAAGTATAGAACTCAAACTTTACAGATAGTAATATATTTCACTCTATTTGTTTTTCTTTGTGTTTAGCCACTTAGCGAATCGGCAGACCATTAGCTTTTGCTCTTGCCAACCAGACAATCAGGTTGCGACCGGGTTGGAGACGAAGAGTAGGCGTTTAGGTACCGAGCGTGTATAGGCATTTCACGAAGAACAAGAGAAAACCAAGTAAAAACATGCCGACTGGCAGCGCATGCACTTAGTGAAGCAAAGAACCAACCATAAAGGTAAATGTGATTTTAACCAAGTTGTAGCCCCCGGGTGTAGCGTAGCCCCCAAGTGTGCTACAGCCTTCGACGGCGGAACGGTCGGAAAACAGAGAATATAATTTGTGTTTCATCGAGGTGGACTCGGGTAAAGGCGAGAAGTGGCTCCCGAGTGACTCGGGGAGACGAACTCGCTAAAATGTGTGATGCAAAGTTTAAGTTTAGTTGTATGAGAAACTTAGCTGTTTCCGCGTTGGGGATGTAGTCGGAGTCGGTGAAGCCGTGACACGACGAAGAAGCTTCCTCGAAGGGGTCCATTAAATGCGATGAGGGTCGAGGTCGTTGCGGGAGGAGCACATAGCTCATTCGGATCATCGCGTTTGTCGTTGTAGACGAAGCGCGTAGCTCGTCTTTTTTGAATCATTGCGGATGAAACGTCGTAGAAGGAGCGCAGAGCTCGTCTCTCTCGAACCGTTGCGGATGAAACGTCGCAAAACGAGTGCGTAGCTTGTCCGGGTTATCGATGCCAAGTCGATGCATCGCGGACTTGCGGTTGAGTCGCGACCAAGTCGAAGCAGCTCAGGAGTATGCAGTCGAGTTGGAGTAGCACGGCGGGGAACAAACAAGTTGGAGCAGCTCGAAGACAATGCCGAACGTGTACATGGCAAGTCGTTCGAGTCGTGGAGTCGTTAATGTGGTCGTCCCAGTCGTAGCAGTGCGTCCGAGACGGAGCAAGTCGGGGAAGAACGTCCGCGGAAGGATGGCGCGGTCAGGTGCGGTTCCGAGTAGATGGAGGTCGAAGACCCGCCGCGCAGAGCAGGTTGGCAGGCCGCCGAGTTGCGAGAAGGTCGGGGGGCTGCTCCGAGTCGCGAGCAGGTCTGGGGCGGCTGCCGAACTGGAGGAAATCGGGAGGCGGCCCCGAACTAATGCAGGCACGTCCCCGAGCTGGAAGAAGATCGGAAGGCGACGTCCTAGTCCGAGCTGGTAGCATCGAAGGCCGATGGAGAAGCAGGCGGGGCGCTGAAGGCTGAGCCCCCAGGTCGGGGGTGTCCAAGTACGTGCACGGTGCACATCATGTTGCTACTTGCTAGCACGGAACTAGCTAGCCAGGACATGATCCATCCATGACATGCACGTACTTGGAGGCTAGGAGATAATCCATCCATCCATGTCATGCACGTACTCGGAGGTGCGCGGGGCGTCCGAGTTGGCGCAGCGGATGACCTGAGTTGTTGACTCGTTGTTGTTGTAAATGTTTGGAATTCACCTATCAAGGTAGCCGTCGACGATGCGCGAAGCTAGGACAGCACGGCGAGCGCGGCGGCGGAGCAGGACGCACCGGGTGTTGAAGTAGCTGGAGGCGCGAAACGGAGCGAGCTGCACCGGGCGTGCGAGGCCGAGCAGAGTGAAGACTGAGTACCGGTACCGGCGGAGGCCGCTGAGTCGGTGTTGCCCCGGCGTCTGAGGTGTAGGCCGAGTAAGTCGGGGTTGCCGTGTGCAGGGGCGTAGACCCGGCGTCCGAGTTCGTGCAGCCCCGACATCCACGTCCGAGTCGTCGCAGCCTGGCGTCCGAGTTCGTGCAGCCCCGGCATCGGCATCTGAGTCGTCGCAGCCCGGTGTCCGAGTCGTAGTAGGTCTGCTTTTGATGGATAAATAGTGGAAGGGCAAAACTAGCAGATAGTATGTCCTTGTAATGAACATTGCATTATTAAGCTAGGACACATCAATGCTGATGGATGAAAAATGCATGGAAACTTAGGGTGTTCATGCATGAAGTAGAGGGGGTGTGGTTGGCTTCATCCAAATCGCTGTGGCTGGAGCGCTGAGTACTGGCCGAACCGCTGGAGACGGAGGGCCACGCGAGGCGGGCGGCGGCGGTCAACCAAGGTTCTTCAGAGTCAACCTGTAATCTCAGAAAATGCATCTACATGTAGCAGTGTAACGTAAAATTGTTATATGTGTGCACAACTTAGCACTTGATGGATAAAGAGCAATTACTAGCCGGGTCGACTCGTGGTCATAACCGAGCATATAATATTTTAATTAATTGCTGCATGCAAGATTGATGGTTCCTTGCGTTATAATTGCTGCATGCAGAATTAATGATTTCTTTTATCTTCCGCATTGATGCAGGCTTTGATTGGCTGCCGTTTTGCTGCGGAGCTGAAAACAATACTAATTAGTGCGGTTAAAATGGGTAAGTTATGAACCTGCAGAGGCAAAACGAAGAGCAGAGACACAATCGACCGACGAGCTCGTCGGCGTATGATTCGCCTGCCCGAACTTGGCGAATAAGGTCGTTGTGGCTAGCATCCACGCCGCCCGTAGCCAGTGACGCCTTGGCGGAGCTCGCGGGCGAGACGACCCGGGCGAGTGGGTCAAGCCCATGGGCGCCGCGAGCAAGTTCTTCACGGCGATGGCGCGAGTTGTGGCGCCTCCGCGGGCGGCCTGCAGTCGACCCCAGTAGCCGATTCAGGTCGGCGTGTATGGCGGAGCGGGGAGGCTGGCATGGTTCAGGTCGGTGATCTCGACGAGGCCGGATGAAGGCGGCGCGGGCCGCGACGAGCGCAACAACTGATGTTGCTGGCTCCGACAAGGAACAACGCGGCGGCGGCTGCGGCTGAGGTGAGCGCGCGACCATTGCATGTAGTTGATCGAAACCAGTAGGAAGAAAAATGGTGGCCTCCCGTGTTGATTGTTCATCTTCGGGATGAAAAATATCTCCGAGAAATCCCTGCCTCTTGGCAAAGATGATGCAGAACAAAATCAAATGAAAATATATGTAAGAGTGAAAACAAACCGTTCACATCATGGTTCGATAGACGCCATGCCCCCAACTGTCGTGGATGTAATCCTGACAATAGAGAGAGGGGTATGAACGGAGCATGATCTATCGAGATGCAAACGGGTGACGCAGGTGATTTTATCGAGTTCGGGACTCTCACGGAGGAAATAAAATCCCTACGTCTCGTGCTCCCGGAGGAGCTTTTTCCTTATCTTTGTATGAACAAGATGTACATGAGTTCTTCCCGTGCGAGAGAAAGAGTGAGGGGGAGGAAGAAGAATTGTGTGCGTGTCCCCCCACCAGGTGTTTGGTCAAGGCTTATATAGAGTGCGCCTTGTCTCTTCACTACCCTGATGGTGGGTTTTAATTACAGAGAGTTACATTTGTTATTAATACAAGAAACTGAATACTCATAACTACCCACTACTGCGCATAAAGAGGGAGTAACGCTTCGGGTTTCAATGCTTCCAGTGTCGTTTGATGTTCCTCCGAGTAGTAGGCATCTCGGAGATAGTCCCTTCTTCTGAGTAATGCATAACTCGGAGATCATCTTTCTTCCGAGTAACTAGCAGCTCGGAGATAATTCATTCCGAGTACCTTATGATTCCTGAGTTACTTATAACTCGGTAATTATGTTTTTGATTTTTTTCTTTGTTCTTGAAAAGACTTAGGTGAATGCAGATAAGCTATCATTCAGTTAAGGGTACCCCATTATATGCGATACTTAAGGGTATGCCTTAGGTATGACCACGACACCTAGCCTGCGCACTTGTATTTCAATCTCTAACCTTGCTCTGATACCACTTGTTAGAATAAATCCGCAGCGCGTAGTAGATCATCCGAGGATCAAGCAATCACACGAGGCACGACACCGAGATTTGTTAACGAAGTTCACCGAATATCGGCTACATCTCCGGGGCTTGACTATGGGCGCTCTTCCCCATGACACCGCTACAATACCGCACCCCGGCCACCCGGGCGCCGGCACATGCCGCCGGCTCCCCCTGCGTGCATGTGCTATTATGTTGGCATAGGTTACAACCGTGGGGTGCCCCTCATTATATGAGAGCCCAAGGATACAACGTGTCCGACTCCAACACTACACGTATCCTACCCACACTACAACTCCAAGTCCATTGTAACCCAACTCTAGTACACAATATGAGACACAAACTCAACAGTTGATTATAACACCTGTGGTTGAGTTGGTTGAAGGGACAGTGGTATTTCGAGTCCATAGATTTTTCTTCATACATGTATCAAAATATAGATAGTTGAAAAAAGTTTTCGAATGAAGCTACAACAACCTATATCTCGAAGGAAATAGTACACATCTAACATATCCCTCTTCTACTCGGCGGCGATTGTTTCCTCTTCAAGCCATGCTCGGGCCAGCCTTGTTAATTCCAACACACTGTCTCTAACCTCACAGCTGCACAGGTCCGACACTCTTTTCTCTCGGGATGGCGGACCACCGGTGCAAGAAGCAGAGCGTGGAGTCTGCCTGGACGCCGTAGTCGGCGAGAGTGTGTCCGTCCTCCAGTTGCCAGCCGGCATAAATGAACCGCTGCTGCGCCGGCGGGATCCCGTCCGCTCCTGGAACCTGGCCCGGAAGCTCTCGACGGTGTCGCTGCTTGCGACGCCGGAGAAGGTGAGCGTCTTGTCCATACGTACGTACACGTCCATGTTCGTCTCCACAAGCTGGATCTTCGAAGAGTCGCTGACGCCGTGGTCGGCCAGCGTCATGCCATCGTCGTCCGGCAGGGCCGATCCGGCGAACACGAGGCGCTGCCGGTGCGGCTGCATGCCATGCTTGTCGTAGAGCCTGGCCTTGACGCTGGCCACCGTGTCGTCGCGTGAGACTTCTAGTTCTAGGACGACGGGGTCGGGGCCATAGCGCGCCCTTTTCATCGGGACTTCAACGAAGACCTGCATCTTCCTAAACTCACGCAGCTTCTTCTTGCAAATGGCCTCTAGCCTCGGGAGCAAATACATGTCCGCCGTCACCAGGAGTTGCTCTAGCAGGGCCTCATCGTCGTCCACCTCCACCGCCGGCACCAGCACCGACAGCGACTCGCCGTAAATGAAGACAAGCATGGCCTTGAACACCGTCGCGTCCATGTCGTCTATCTTAATGGCGCCGGCCGTCGACGAATTGCCTTCCTTCATCGGGCCGAAGAGCATCGCCCTGAAGACTCGAGACCGCGCCGCCAGAACGCACCGGGGGGCCGAGACCATCTCCTCGCCGCCGACTCGGAAGACCACGTCGGTGCCCTCCCCGGCAAGGAGAAGGTCGGTGAAATTCTGGAGCATGTCGGACGGTGGCAAGGGCCCATCGATGACATGGTTGACCACCACAACGTCGCACCGGACGGTGAAGCTGTCGTCCTTGAGGTGTTTCTCCAGGGCCTCTTTTTGGATCACCTTCGTATGGATGCTGTCCAATGACTCCCATCCTATTCCCCGGAACTCCCCAAATCCTCGGAACTCGCATATTTTGCTACCATGGATACGTGCCGGCTCATGCTTTCCAGTCTCGTCAACGAAGCTAAACTCGAACTGCGTCTTCACCGCTGGCCTTCCGGTGATGCGCTCGCCGAGGTGAAGACAAAACGATATGGAATCGGGGTTGTAAGAGTAAGAGATGCACCAGTGATGGCCGCCGACGGTGAAATAGCGAGACTGGATGGGTGTGCGGGTGCGGGAGTGGCCTTCGATGACGAGCAGGTGGTACCCACTTTCAGTGGCGGTGGCCGGGGAGATGTCAGAAGAGCGCAGGAGCTTGCCGTCGGCGATGACAGAGACGCCCGCGAAGAAGGAGGACATGATGAATCGATCGAATCTGGTCTCGTGTTGAAGCCGTCGTTTTAGATCCATGTATTTCTTGTGATAGGCAGATTGGGATGATATATATGGCAGATCTCTGAGTAGAATCCTCAATCCTAATCTCTCACGGAGGGAGTATCCCATAGTTTTAGCGAACGGCAGCGAACGCTTTTGTTTTTCCATAATAAGAAAGAAACAGGAGCGGTTCGCTGGAAATAATCCCCCAGCCAACCAACCAGAAGCGTGCGGTAGAAAATAGGACCAAAAAGACCCAAATTTAATAAAACTCAATAAACCTTTATAAACATTCAAAAATAATTTGCTTCCACATTAATTAGCAGCATTCTCTTCCCCTCCACCGCCACATCCTTTTCAGTCTCCACCACTTCGCATCTAACCTCCGACGAGCAATGCACGTGGCGTCAGCCGGATCCAAACACCGCGAGCCATTGCGTCCTCCCGTCGCTTCGGCGCGGTCGGTGCAAGCCCGCGCCCGTGGCAGCGTGAAGAGTGCATGGACGCGCTTCAACGAGTTGGGGAACCAACTCTAGCCCTTAAGTCACCGAATGGCGCAGTAGGAGCTGCTCGCCACCAAAGCCGCAGTGGTCGCCGACGAGGAAGGCACGGCCCAGCGCCTCGAGACGGTGACGAACGAGCTCAAGCTGGCGAAGGTCCCAATGAACTCCGCGTACAACTTCGACCTCTACTGCCTCAAGAACAAGAGAGGCTACCTCCTGGCAACCCCTCTACTATGTCTTTTTTCTCGTATTTCTAAGTTCGACGATGTTCCGGCGTAGAATTTGTAGCAAGAAGACGAACAATTTGAATATGTATATTATGCCATACAAAATGACACTATTTTTTCTTGTTTTTGTACTCCATTTCGTTTTTGCAGCGATCCGCATCACGTTTATGCGGGTCGGAAAAAGGACCCATCTGCAATGACTCTAATTATGCATACAAATTGAAGCAGTTATCAGACCGAACCAAGCAGATAGAGACCATCACTAAATAGTCAATTAAACATGGTTCGCTCAGAAAACAAACAAAGCATAACAAGTTGCAGACGACGACTACAAGGTTGCAGAAGCACATTGCATGAGTAAGTAGATTCAACAACTTTCAAGGACATCTCTCATATATAAGCGAACTTTCAAGGACATCTCTCATTGCTTCCTGTGGTCGGTCTTGTACTTGTCGGCATCACGAACCATCCGGTCGATCTCCTCTGCGCTCAGCCGCCCATTGTCGCACGTGATAGTGATTTTGTTCTTCCTCCCCGTCGCCATGTCCTCCGCCGACACCGTCAGGATGCCATTGGCATCGATGTTGAAACTCACGTTGATGCGGGGCACGCACCTGGGTGCGCGGGGGATGCCAGACAACCTGAACTTTCCGAGGAGGTTGTTGTGCTTGGTCAAGGATCCTTCGCCCTGGTATACCTGGATGAGCACCGTGGTCTGGTTGTCAACTTCAGTCGTGAAAACCCGGTCCTTGTTGACGGGGACGGTGGTGTTCCTGTGGATCACCTCGCTCATCACACCACCCACCGTCTCTATCCCAAGCGACAGCGGGGTGACGTCGAGCAGGAGCATGTCCCGAAGCAGTGCTTCGTCACCCTGGCCGCCGGTGAGGTAGGCAGCGTGGACGGCTGCGCCGTACGCGACGGCCTCGTCGGGGTTGATGCTCCTGCAGAGCCTCTTTCCGTGGAAGAGGTCTCGGAGAAGCTCCTGCACCTTGGGGATTCGGCTGGAGCCTCCCACGAGAACAACGTCATGGATTTCAGACTTGTCCAGTATCTTGGCGTCGACGAGGCACCTCTCCACGGCCTCCACGCACTTGCGGAACAGGTCCTTGTTGAGCTCCTCGAAACGGGCACGGCTGAAGGTTGTGTAGAAATCAATGTCCTCATGGAGCGAATCGACCTCAATGGTGGTCACCGCCGTGGAGGAGAGCATCCTCTTCGCCCTCTCGCAGGCCGTCCTCAGTCGCCGGAGCGCCCTTGGGTTGCTTCTGATGTCTTTCTTTTTGTGTTTCAAGAGAAACTCCCGAACGCAGTGTTTCACCATTTCGCTGTCAAAATCGTCGCCGCCAAGGTGGGTGTCGCCAGCCGTGGCCTTGACCTCGAAGATACCCATATCAATGTCCACTCCGGGGTCAATGTTGATGATGGAGACATCTGTAACGCCTGCCAGGCGGGCCACCTCGTCAGCAAGGAGCTCTGGTAAGAAGGACCCACCAACCAGTAGAGAGAAGGAGATCAAAGGGGATAGTGTCCCTGACAGCGGGACCAACCGTGACTAGGCCATGGGCCAAAGCGTGAGGCAGTGTGTGTGTACTTAAGTGGGCTGAGCCGTGGGATTGTATCATCGACTATGACCTAATCTTTCAATGAGAAGCTGATCTTCTCTTCCTGGCCTCCTCTTCCTCCCTCTTTCTCCCTTCCGCCGCCGCCACCTTCTAGGACTAAATCGGACCCGTTACACTTGGTATCAGAGGTCAGCGGTCGATCTGGAGTCCACCTACGCCAAGCCACGCTACACCACCAAGCAAGCCCAGTGAACGGCGGCGATGGAAGAACAAATCGCGGCGCTGGTGCGCTCCGTCAACGAAGGGCGAGCAGCACACGAGGCGCAGTTCGAGGCGATTCAGTCGTCCCTGGAGCTCTGGCGACCCGCCGTCGTGGGACTTCAACAGCAACTAGATGAGCTCCGCTCCCATGTGGGGCGCATCGCGCTGCATCCGGCGCTCGCGACTCCGGGCGGTACAACGGAGGACGCGGTGGTGCACTCCACCGGGCCGACGACTCCAAGCACTCGTCCCGGGCACCACGGGCCAAGTGGCCACGGCGAAGACTGCTACTCCGGAGGTTCGGGCCAAGGGGTGGTCACCACCCTGGCACCGCCTCCAGTCAAGGGTGCGTTCCCCTCTCCTCCCCTCCAGTCCCAGGCAATTTCTGACCTGCGCCGTGTAGAGGGTACTGAACTTGCACGGGGCACACCAACTGCACACTGGGCACTGCCGAAATTGGATTTCCCACGCTTTGATGGGGACAATCCACAGTACTGGCGCACTCGCTGTGAGAAATACTTTGATGTGTATGGGATTACTCCGAATTATGGGTGCGGGTGGCGACTTTGCATTTCACGGGAGCGGCGGCACGCTGGTTGCAGCTGCAGGAGTTGAGTGGGCAACACTTGGGATGGGAGGCGTTATGTGCTGCTCTGATTAGCAAATTCGGACGCGACCAATATCAGGCGCAACTCCGTCAATTTGTTGGGTTGCGTCAAACAGGGACAGTCACTGAGTATATGGAACGGTTTGAAGAATTGATGCACCAGTTGCTTGCTCATAATTCAGGATTTGATGCTGTTTATTTTACCACAAAATTTTTGGATGGCCTACGGTCAGATATTAGAGTTGGAGTTGCTTTGCATCGCCCCCAGGACCTGGACTCTGCGTTTTCTTTGGCTCTCTTGCAGGAGGAGCTACTGGAGGCGACGCCACGCCGCGACTTTCGGCGACAGGAGCAACCGCCAGGGAGGGGACAACAACGTCCACTCTTGGCAATTGCGGCACCTCCACCGCTGGCACTGCTGCCCGCGCCGCCGGCAGCAGCGGATGATCGACGCGGCATCGAGGCGGCACGGGCACCTGACCGCCGTCCCGAACCCGGTCGTGGCGAAGACCGATTGACGGCTCTACGCAACTAACACCGTGCACGTGGTCTCTGCTTCAAATGTGGGGAGCGATGGGGACAAGGCCACCAATGCGCTGCCACGGTTCAACTCCATGTAGTCGAGGAGCTGCTGGAATTGTTGCAAGCGGAGGCCGAGGTTCCTCCCGGGCATGATTCAGATTCTGAGGAAGAGCAATTGATGTCCATTTCCAAAGTGGCAACCACAGGCCAAACCACGCCATGGACAGTTCGGTTACTGGGCAAGATTGCTGACCATGAAGTGTTAATTTTAGTGGACTCGGGGAGTTCCCACAGTTTCATCAGCGAACGAGTGGCAGCCAGGTTTGCTCATCGCGTCTGTGCCATGAAGCCGGTCAACGTGAAGATTGCGAATGGCGGCACATTGTCATGTGCAGGATACATTCCTCAGTGTGCCTGGGAGACTCAAAATCAGACATTTGCGACAGATCTTCCGAGTTCTCTCTCTGGGGTGCTATGATATGGTCATTGGTATGGACTGGTTAGAAGCATGTGGACCTATGATGGTGGACTGGGTAGCGAAAACTCTGGAATTCCAGCACGCCGGGAAGTTGATAAAATTACAAGGACTGCAAGGGGCGGTACAACACATTGAGCCTATATCTCTCGATCAATTAGAGCAACTCGAACACACTGATTCCATTGCTCATGTCGTCTGGTTATGTACAGCCGAGCAGCAACGGGTGGAGAGTCTCTGCCACCAGCAATTCAGGAAATATTGGACAAATTCAGTGGGGTGTTTGCAGAACCGTCAGGGTTACCAAAATCCAAGCCATGGGATCATGCGATCCCGTTGTTACCAGGGGCGAAACCAGTCAATATTCGACCTTATCGCTATACCCCCGAACAGAAAATTGAGATCGAGGCCCAAGTACAAGACATGCTGCACAAAGGGCTCGTCACCGTCAGTTCTAGCCCGTTCTCGTCACCAGTTCTATTGGTCAAAAAGAAAGATCAAACTTGGCGTTTTTGTGTGGATTTTCGTCATTTGAATGCCATCACTGTGAAGACCACATATCCCATGCCGATTATTGATGAGCTGTTGGATGAGTTAGCCGGCTCGGTTTGGTTTTCCAAGCTCGACCTACAAGCTGGGTATCATCAAATTCGGTTGCAACCGGAAGACGAACACAAGACAGCATTTACCACTCACGAGGGGCGATTTCAGTTTCGGGTGATGCCATATGGTCTGACATGTGCACCGGCATCCTTCCAAGGTGCAGTGAACACAGTGCTATCGTCGGTTCTACGCAAGGGTGTGCTTGTCTTCATGGACGGCATACTCATATACTCACGGACGCTGGAAGAACATGCCAGGTTGCTTGAGCAAGTATTGAGGTTGTTGCAGCAGAACGACTTGCTAGCAAAAAGGTCAAAATGCACTTTTGTTCAGAGAAACATTAGTTATCTAGGACATTTTATCAGCGCACACGGGGTGGCGACCGATGATAGCAAGGTGGAAGCCGTGAAGAATTGGCTAGTCCCAACTACTGTCAAGCAACTGCATGGGTTCCTCGGGCTGGCGGGCTACTACAGAAAATTCGTCAGGCACTTTGGAGTAATCAGCAAAACGTTCACGGAGCTCTTACGCAAAGGGGTGATCTTTGTTTGGACCCCAGTGGCAGACGAGGCCTTTAGGGCTTTGAAACAGGCTCTCATTGAGGCACCGGTGTTGGCCCTTCCAGACTTTCGCAAAACATTTGTGGTCGAGACAGATGCTAGTGCCACCGGCATCGGGGCAGTCTTAATGCAGGACGGTCACCCTTTGGCATACCTCAGTAAGGCTTTGGCACCACGGAACTTGGGTCTGTCTTCTTATGAGAAAGAATGTCTGGCATTATTGATGGCAGTCGATCATTGGAGACAGTACCTACAGCATGCTGAGTTCCTGGTGCGCACGGACCAAAAGAGTCTGCTCCACTTGACAGATCAACGACTCAATACCCCCATCCAACAGCGGGCGTTCACTAAACTCCTAGGTCTTCAGTTCACTATCCAGTACAAGACCGAGCTCTCTAACCGTGCAGCCGACGCGCTATCGCGACGAGATCACCCAAACCTAGGCGACTTGGCGGCTATGTCAGTGTGTAAACCAGCGTGGCTCGAAGCTGTCAAGGAAACGTACAGTACAGACGAGTACGCCAAGGAACTGATGCAACAACTGGCGTTGAATCCGTCTGGCGAACCCTCCTTCAAATTACATGGTGGGGTGCTCAGATTTAAGGGTCGGGTGTGGGTTGGCCATGACACGACAGTGCAGCTTCAGATTATACAAGCGCTGCACTCCAGTGCGGTCGGCGGGCATTCGGGATTCCATGCAACGTACAACCGGGTGAGCCGACTGTTTGCCTGGAAAGGACTCAAACAACAAGTCAAACTCTTTGTCCAAGAATGCATGACATGCCAGCAAGCGAAGACTGAGCGCATCTCACCAGCAGGGCTGCTGCAGCCATTGCCTATACCACAACAGCCGAGGGCAGTTGTCTCGCTGGATTTCATTGAAGGCCTACCCCTGTCAAGTGGATTCAATGTAATCTTGGTCGTGGTCGACAAATTCTCGAAGTATGCACACTTCCTTCCACTGAAACACCCCTTCACAGCTCTGGAGGTGGCCAAGGTATTCATGAAGGAGATATACAAGCTGCATGGCCTGCCGTTAGGGATCATTTCGGACAGAGATCGCATATTCACGAGTCAACTGTGGCAGGAGCTGTTCCGGTTGTGTCGCACGGAGCTGCGGATGAGTTCGTCCTACCACCCACAGACCGACGGGCAGACGGAGAGGGTAAATCAGTGCCTGGAAACGTACCTTCGATGCGCAGTCCATGCGTGCCCGACGAACTGGGCGAAGTGGTTGGCTTTGGCGGAATATTGGAACAATACATGTTTCCATTCAGCGCTGGGGCGAACGCCTTTTGAGGTGGTGTATGGCCATTTACCCCGGGAATTTGGAGTGACTCAATTGGACGAGTGTGCTGTTCCAGACTTAGCTGCCTGGCTGCGGGAGCGAGAGGTCCTCACTGAAATGCAGCAACAACAACTCAAGAAGGCTCAAGATAGGATGAAGGCGCAAGCGGATCGTCACCGTACTGATCGTTCGTTTGAGGTAGGCGATGCTGTTCTTCTCAAGCTTCAGCCCTTTATTCAGACGTCCGTTGCTCGCCGACCCTTCCAAAAATTGGCGTTTCGCTATTACGGACCTTACACAATCCAGGCGCGCGTGGGCACGGTAGCATACCGTTTGAACTTACCAGCAACCAGCAAGATACATCCAGTGGTACATGTGTCTCTTCTGAAGAAGGCGCTTGGTGCTACGGTCCAGGTTAGTGCCGAACTTCCGCCCGAAAATGCTGTGTTGCAGGCCGCTTACTACCCCTCCAAGATTCTGGACCGTCAAACGATCAACAAAAACGGGAGCACGGAGCGTCGGGTGCTGGTGCACTGGGACAGCCTGCCGGAGTTGTTGGCTACATGGGAGAAATGGGACGAGCTCCACTACCGTTTCCCGGCTATGCCACCTTGGGGGCAAGGTGGCGCTCAAGCGGGGGAGAATGTAACGCCTGCCAGGCGGGCCACCTCGTCAGCAAGGAGCTCTGGTAAGAAGGACCCACCAACCAGTAGAGAGAAGGAGATCAAAGGGGATAGTGTCCCTGACAGCGGGACCAACCGTGACTAGGCCATGGGCCAAAGCGTGAGGCAGTGTGTGTGTACTTAAGTGGGCTGAGCCGTGGGATTGTATCATCGACTATGACCTAATCTTTCAATGAGAAGCTGATCTTCTCTTCCTGGCCTCCTCTTCCTCCCTCTTTCTCCCTTCCGCCGCCGCCACCTTCTAGGACTAGATCGGACCCGTTACAACATCCAAGGTATACCGCCTCCGAGATCAAATATGAGCACCGTCTTAGCTTCGTTGATGTGCGGGATCCTGTCCAGCCCGTAGGCGATAGCGGCGGCATTGGGCTCATTGATGATTCGTATGACGTTGAGGCCAGCGATGGCACCGGCATCCATTGTGGCTTGGCGCTGGGAGTCGTTGAAGTACACCGGGACAGTGACGACGGCATTATTCACCTCCGTGCCTAGGTAGGCCTCAGCAATATCCCTCATCTTTGCGAGCACCATGGCAGAGATTTGCACGGCCTCGTACCGCTTCTCCTCACCCCTGTACTCAACCACGATCATGGGGCGGTTGCTGGGACCTGTCACTACTTTGAAAGGCCACATCTTGATATCTCCTTGCACCGACACGTCGCTAAACTTCCGGCCAATAAGTCGCTTCACATCTGGAGAAAATATCAGTGACAGATTAGTCATTTCTTCACATCTGCTACTAGCTAGCTAGTACGTAGTTTCTTAATTATGAGTCACTTCACATTTACTACTAGATGTTTCTATATTTTATGTGATTTGGCCAGTAAACTCTGTAGTACAAATCGCTTACACACGCCTTTGCATCTTCCATGCATGCATACGCCGGTTCAGTTTCTATAACGTGTTAAACGACCAACTTAATTAGCATGCATGAATTCAATGATAGGATCAGAGAAGTTGGAATGCGGTTTGCTTGGGAAATTATCCATAAAATTGTTTATGGTGCTAAGTAAATCTAAACAAATTCATATACACTATGAACTATACTCTCATGTTCTCACAACAAGAAACAAATTAATCGACCTCAAAGAAAATGGGATCCACATCACCCGAAAAGAAGGCAAGAAATATCAATTGACCAACCCAACAGCCGACTAGCTTTTAACATTTGACAGACAAAGAAACGAAACTTAATTTTACACTGAAATTAAGTGAAACTCCGGCATGCATGGAGTAGGTGGCAAGCACTGAGCTAGATATACGTGATTGACTCTCACCGAAGACGGTGTTGAGGGGGTTCCTTGCAGCTTGGTTGAGAGCAGCGTCTCCGACGAGCCGGCAGGCGTCGGTGAAGGCGACACAGGACGGAGTGGTGAGGTTTCCCTGATCGTTGGCGATGACCTCCACACGGTTGTGCACCGGCCGCCACACGGCCACGCATGAATAGGTCGTCCCGAGGTCGATGCCGATCGCCGGCCCGCCTTCGCACTTCTCAGTCGCCCCCATGTCTAGCACGCAGAAACTCAGTGGAACGAGGAGTGTAGAGAAGGAATGGGGAACGACGATATGAATGGAGGTCAAGGCCCAAGGTGGGTGCAGGGATTATAAAGGGAATAGAGAGGAAGACGAGTGGGTGTGCGGTTGCCTGCAGTGTGAAAGCGAACAGGTTACATTAGGTGACCCCTCGTTGCCTACCCGTTCGTATAGTACTAGACTTTTTCTTTTTTTTGAAACGAGTACCTACTTGACTTTTTTTTGGATCTAAACATTTCGTAACGATGGCAAGCGTAAACTACCCAGATGGCAAATCGCAGTGTCGCGTGGAGGCAAATTCAGTACGCGCTCGCGGGGATTTCTTCAGAGTGAAAGAAAGAAATTACAATGATTCGCCATGCTTTCATACTACGTACTAAAATTGCTACCCACAACTAACAAAGTGCTTGCCATCACTCCCAACGGACGTTCGCTCTGGATTGGAGTCCTTTTCTATTCACAATGAAGTTGAACCACACCATCTGTTGTGTTCTCCTTGCTCATACAGGGCGAGGTTATTCAAAAAATTATTTGAGTTTTTTTATTTAAACTTTCTTACACTTTTGTGTATTTTTTAAATTTCTAGTTTTTCTACATAATCTACACTTTTCTTTTTTCATGTGGTCCATTAGTCAATGCAATATTCTTAAATGATACCCAGCCTTTGTTTGTCCAATAGTGGTTTTCCAGTATTGACTTTCCATTATTAACCCACCACAAAATGTTAGCATCACTGTAGTCAGTTTTCGGAATTGAGGTTTAGGCCGGTCTTTACTATATTATTTTCAGAAATATTATATATCCACATACGTAGATGCAAAATTGTCCACACGCATGAAATAATATGTTCATGCTTATAAGAAATAAATAAAGTATTACTCTGCCTCGGCGGCGGGGGTGGGGTGGGGGGGGGAGGAGGCAGGGGGAGGGGGGGTAGGAGGAGGGGGTCGCGACGTTGGCAGCGTTGGACCTTGCTGCTCACCATCAAGTTTACTCTGCGTGTGCGGCCGTGGTTGTCGTGTCGATGTTGTTCTTGTGTCGGGTGACCCTTGTTGGTCGGTGGTTTGCAGTCGGCGGTAATTAAGGTAATAAGCATGTTCCACCTCATTCTTATCCGACGGGTGACCCTGGTTGGTCGGTGGTCCTAAACATACATCAGTATCATCATCGAAGGCTATGAACCGATACAAGCGCTCAAATGGGTCCACGAAACTCCATATATTCTAGAATTGTTGAGGAGGAAGGCGCACATGCCAATACAACCATCTTGGCGACAACCTGATGTAGGTTCGGTTACCATCATCACGGATGGTGCGGTAAATAGTAATGTTATGAATGGGAGAGCCCGCAGGGGGGAGGGGGGCTAGCCCGATCTCATCCGGTATTTCTTGGAATTATTTTTGCTCGTCTTCGTGACTTCTCCCATGTGATCATATGGATGTGGGTACTTGCAAGGGAGGATGTATAATATGGATGGTAGAACTACTTTTGTGCAGGCTTGCTTAACTAACATGTCTTTATATATGATGTCCTTCTGCCTCATCCCTGTGGGTGTGAGGAAGAAACTAAATTTCTTTAGATCTACACTAGTTTGGGAAGGTCACGAAGGAAAAGAAATATCATATAGTAAAGTGGAAAACCTGCTGACTGCCTAAAGATTAGAGTGCCTTGGGCATTCTTGACCTTAATATCATGAATCACGCACTTCTGGCAAAATGCTTCTGGAAGTTGGAAACTGAAGATGGTATGTGGAAAGAGGTTATTTTATATAAATATGTTGGTTCTAGATGTATTTCTGGCGTTAAAACTAAAGTTGGAGACTCTCATTGCTGGCAAAGTTTAGTTAGAGTGAAACATTTGTTCCATGATAATTTCAAGAAAATTCTAGGAAATGGTAGAAACACTAGATTCTAGGAGGACTGGTAGTTGGATGATAAACCACTTAGATTGGCTTATCCCAAAATCTTTGAAGTCGGTTTTAACAAGAACATCTCTATGGTGTCTGCTCTTTCTTTGGGTTTGGAGCATTTCACCTTTAGGAGGACACACTGCTTGGGGAGTCTCTGGATTTGTGGAATAATCGTAAACTCATATGCAATGAAGTGGTATTTTCTAATGATAAGGATGGAGTCAAATGGATGCTCACTTCCAATGGCTCCTTCTTTGTTAATTTTCTCTATACGAAAATAATTGGAAACTCTCTAGGATTTCCTCACAAATTTCTTTGGAAAATTTAAGATTCCTACTAAAATAGGGTCTTTCTCTTGGTTGGTAAGCAAGAAAAGAAATTGATCAAGGTCAATTTTCTTAGGAGGGGTTGGCAGGGGGATGACAAATGTGTGTTTTATGGTGGTAAAGAAAATATTGACCATTTATTCTATGATTGTTTTATAGCTAAACTGATCCGGCGTTACTGAAATGTGCTCTTTACCTGCATACTATCTCTGCTTCTCTAAATGGTTGCTTTGGTATATGGCTACGCAGGAATGCCTTTCTCTTCTATAGAAAATCTAATGTGGCTCGTGTGACTATTATCAAACTGATGAGCTCTTGGATTTGTGTTTGGGGACAACTGCAGATAAAGGGGGAAAAGGAAAAGGTGCTGCTGGTGGGAGCAAAAGTAATCGGACAAGTGATGAAATCATGGGTAGCAAAGGATCCCATTGCTTCTTTCTTCTCTGGCTGTCTTCCTTCCTTGCGTCTACGTGTGGTGTGGTGTGGATGAATATGCGTGTGTGTACTGTGTAACAGAAGACAGAGCACATACAGGTGGAGCAAATTAGAGATATACAGGTCATTCATGGGCGTTGGGCAGGTCGCTCGTACGCATTTGACAACAGATAACCGAGTTAATGCATGCAATCTCCGGAGTAAGACCTCCGCAATGGGAGTATCATAACTAGTATCATGCATGTCACCTAAGCAAATTTGATGATGTGGCATAGAATTGAATGAAGAAAGAGAGGGTTGAGTATCATATTATGATACCGTATCATAATAAATGCTAAGCTAGTATGTGTCTTGCATGGTAATAAATAGTACTCCCTCCGTTCCTTGAAGTAAGGTGTATAGTTTTCTTGCACGAATATTAACGCAGGGGTTTGAAGAGCATATTTGGCTATGGTTGGACTAAAAATCCCCTAGGAGGATTCGTGGGAGTAGAGAGGAAAAAAGGAAGGTGAGAAAATCCCTCTTTCCAGATCAGTTATAGAGCCTAATTAATCTCCCTCAAAAAAAAACTTGCCAATTTCTCACGGTTTCCATCCATAGCCAGGCATGCAGCGTTCCAAGTCATGTGAATACAAGGAAATAAATCTGCGTGATTAAAGCTGTTAGCGCATGATCATTTCTTTCCTTTTCTTCAGCTCAAGTTAGGCAACTAATTAAAAGAAAAAACATATGGTGGAGGGGTACTATTGGAAACAAACTCCCTCACACCCTATATTATGAAAGTTATTTTAAAAAACTATACACCTTACATCAAGGAATGGAGGGAGTACTACTTATGATACTAAGATATGATACTATGGCCCTGTTTGGATACTCTAACTCGGTTAGAGGTTAGAGTTAGATTCTAACTCTACACTAACCTTGAACTAACTCTAATCAAAGAGGTGTTTGGATGGTGGGGTTAGATTGGCAATAAATGTACCTTTTTCAATCATTTGACTACTTTATTCATGATTTGATTGGTGGAGGTAGAGGGAAACTTAACTTTTTTTGGGGGCCCCACCTAACTCTAACCCAAATAAGCACCTCTTGGGTGGGTTAAATTTTTTGGGTGGGTTAGATGCATCTAACCAACTCTAACCCTCCTGTTTGGATGTTTTGGGGTTAGTTTGGTACAATCTAACCAACTCTAACTCTAACCCATGGAACCAAACAGGGCCTACTCTAACTCGGTTAGAGGTTAGAGTTAGATTCTAACTCTAGTCTAACCCAAAACTAACTCTAACCAAAGAGGTGTTTGGATGGTGGGGTTAGATTGGCAATAAATGTACCATTCCAATCATTTGACTACTTTATTCAGAATTTTGTATGGTGGAGATAGTAGAAAAAGTAATTTTTTGTGGGTCCCATCCAACTCTAACCCAAATAAGCACCTCTTGGGTGGGTTAGATTTTTTGGATGGGTTAGATGCATCTAACCAACTCTAACCCTCCTGTTTGCATGTTTTGGGGTTAGTTTGATACAATCTAACCAACTCTAACTCTAACCCATGAATCCAAACAGGGCCTATGCATTGTGGAGTTAGTATCATATACTAGTATCATGTGCATGATACTAATTTATGATACTACCCATTGCGGGAGGTCTAATTCATCAGATCACCAACTAATTAATCATTCAACATGTGCATGCATGCATACTCTGTTTTTTTCTCAGGCGAAATTACTCCGAATAGTGATTAGCACTACGTACTTCCCAGGGTTATTTTTTTTTCGTCGTGACTGTTTTATGTTCGTGATGTTCTACAGTACTAGACTCCCTGTCTCCCTGAGGTAGCGTTCCACTACGAGTGATAGATCCGTTTGTATCCACTTGATAGGAAGATAGCAGTCATATACCTAGACAAATTAAGCATCCGACTCATGCACGCAACAATTATTTTATTAATTAATCCAACTGCATGATAGGAAGGAACATCAACTAACAGGTGCTGGTACAAGATACCCTGCCTTAAGGCTTTGTTTGGTAGAGGTGGTTTTCAAGCCACCAAGAGGAAGGGGATTGGAGAGGATTTGGTGAATCCCCTCATTTCACCCAATCCCCTCAAATCCCCCTCACAGCTTCAAATCCCCTTCACAATACAAATGTTTGGCACAGAGGGTTTGATACAGAGGGTTTTGAAAAATTAAATCTTTGCACTAGAAAACTGGAAACAAATGTAGTACACCTGAGAAAGGATATATTCCAGCATAGCTTACACAAGAGGGTTAACATGAGTAGATAATCAACTAAAAACATATATTCCATCATAGCTCATACAAAAGGGTTAACATGGTAGATAATCAACTGGAAACAAAAATGGTTAGACAACGTAATTTCTCATAGCTCATAGAAATTACATACGTCAGCTTACAAGAAATTTAACAAGACAGTATCAATGTTGCGAGGGAGGCGGCGAAGGAGCCCAAGCACGTGACCGCACGCGCGATTTCTAGGCCTCCTTTCCATGGGCAGAGCCGCCGCCTTCCTTCATCGATCTCGGGAGCGACGGCGCTGACGCATAGACAATGGAAAGGCGCATCTTTTTAATTTTTATTTATGTTTAAGTAATCATGTTAATTAGTGTAATGTGAACTTATAGGTCTTGTTGCCCTTGTTTAATTAACGCTTGAGTTTAATTAATTTGGTGTCGGTGAGTTTCATTTTTACGTTGCGTCTATGCGTTGGGTGACCGTGTGACCGTCAGACAAAAAGCAGACACACGCGTCCGCGCCTGACCAAAACAAAAGAAAATTCAAGAAATTCGGCGTTCGTTTACATGGAGGAATTGGAGTTACCATTATCGCTCGATGGCTAAGAAATCTGTCGGTTTGGATAGGTATACTACAAAGTACTCACTATACTAGTACTAGTACTATACGTCAAACAACGGATCATATGTGAATCAACGTGTGGTTGAGTTGGTTAGATGGATGGTTGTATCCCTAACCCAGCAGAGTTCAAATCTCAGATTTGACAATGGTGCTTGCATTTTCTGAATTTATTTCAGGCCTTCCGATAATGCGCTTTCAATGGGAGAAGACTTTCCCATCAAAGACGAGGTGATGATTTCGTTAACTTCAAGATGATATACCGGCTCAGTATTACGAAGGTGCTCATAAGGGTAGGGTGTGCGTGTGTGCGTCATAGAGATGATTGTATACTTGTATATGTAAGCATTGAGTTGTGCCGTGTTCCCTAAAAAAACCGAAGCATGTGTTCAAAAACAAAAAAACCAAGCAAGCCTCGACATGGTCTCGCCCACAAAAGAAAATCCACGAGTCCCACCATGATTGTTTTGAACCACGTAGATTACGGGGTTTTCGGTGGATCGGGGCGGATGGATGGAAGCAAACCTCGTATACCAAATAGATCGATTGGGAATTTTGAGGTTTCTAGGCCCCGCGTGGATAATCCTCTCTGAACCCCGTCAAACCCTTTGCGCCAAACGAGGCCTAAGCGGGCACACACACATCAACTACAGTCTACAGCTACTTATCGAACGAACAGCTAGACCTAATTAAGCAAGCAAATGCAAGAGAGCAGCGTCAAGGAGGTGGAGGTGGCGAGTTGCATGCAACGGAGGAAGGTAGTAGCCAGTAGCAGTGGATCAGATCTCTTCAGCGCGGTCAAGGAGGTGATAGTACAACCTGTTGGCGTACATGCACTTGCGCAAGGGGAGCAGAGGCAGTCTGGGTGTACGGCGACGTCCAGGGCCGCCTTGGCGCAGGCGTAAGTCTTGATGTACTGCTCCCTGCACGGGCTCGAGCTGGATTTCATGACCCTGCACTTCTCACACTCGCAGTCCTCGATGGTGGCTGTGGCAGCGGCAGTAGCACGAGCTTGCCAACCATCCTCCGACGACGAGGGTGGCGGAGCGGCGACGGTGGCGGTGGTGGTTCCTCCTCCTCCTCCTCCTCCCTTGGCGCCACGAGCGGCGCCGGAGCCTCTAGCGGCCTTGGACTGGGAGGACGAGGCCGATCCCATGGCTTCTTCCTTGTGCCTTGCAACGGGCCTTGAGTGTGTCTGGTGTGGACTGTGGTGAGTGGCGATGCTTGGCTTGGGCGTCCTGCTCCTGCACCTCCTCCTTTTAAGCTGGAAGTCGCATGCAGATGCACTGTGGGTCTCCAGTTGGACGCACTAACAAGTGAAGTGTTGTTTGTCTTTTCCCTTCCGTCCTCCTGACCTCAATGAACTGAAGAATGGGGTTGCATCAGCATTCAGCAACGTATACAGATGTGATGTGATGGGGGTGATGGATGGGTGCGTGCGTCTATATATATATAGGTTGGACCGGATCTAGGTGCCCATGCACCTAGGTGTCCCATATAATTTACCTATATATAGTGAAGTTATTCATCATCTATGGTACAGAATAATTTATTCTTCATCCGAGGTAATTTTATGAACCTTTCATAAATTTTTACTTTTGTAATACAAATAGTTACATTAATATGGATTCACTTCATAAATTTCGATATAAAGAAAACAAAAATATTGATCATAAGATCAAAATTTTTTATATTTTATGTATATTTTACACCATCATTTTTACGTTTGTAATTTTACGTAATATAAAATATATTTTACGGCGATTATATTTTTTTACGTTCTCTTTTTACGTATGAAATAAGATAAAATTCACGAAATGTAAAATTATGATGCATTGATGTCAAAACAGAGGGGGTGAGGAATAACTATTTACATGGACAACCTTCAACTTATAAAACCACACATGAAACAACCCTTAGGTGGTTTTTTACTATTTTGATCGGTTTTCACCAATCAACATCCTAGCTAGTCAACGCCAACTCATTCGTTGTATCACCACATTTGACCTGAGTACACTTTTTACATGTATCTTTTATCTCTTGGAAAACATTTCTTGAAACTTCACATGATTGGATATAACGCTCTTGTGGATTTTTGAGATTTTTTTTGAACTTTTATCTTTTTGCCAAAATTTAACTCAAAATGGCTCCAAATTTGACCCACTCCCAGCACAAGATTCGCATCCTCCTCTTCCTCCTCCATCTGCTAGACCAGTTATCTGGTGGCCTCACCGTACCCCTTGTGTTTGCGCCACGGTGATTTTACGCTCCCATAGGTCGGCAGCAGTTCGACCTGCTCACAGGTTAACATTTCGGCCATTCTCTTAGTTGTTTCACCGGCTCAACTTTCAGAACAGAGATAGGAGATGGTGCGGTCGGACAACAACTCCGACCTCGTCGGCCTTTAGTTCTACAGGTTCATGCTCCACCGGATGTCCTGGACAAAGATGGTAACCATTCACTACGAAAATATATCTGTTCGGTTTTACAACTCCGACCTCGTCGCCTTATCTATAATACCTAAATAGTTTATTTCTATTAACCTATTTATCTTGACATGCAACATATCTACATCATCAAATAGGTCCACCATGTAAAAACTCTTCCATTAAAACTCTTTCACTAACTTTTCATGCATATGCTCCCATTTACTTTGCATGTGCATATGCATCCTATCACAAATAAATAATAACTTTTTTATGCTTCCAACCTCACAATTTATAAGCAACTTGTTTTTATAGGAAATCAATTTATGAGTTACATCACTTTTTATTTTCCTATGTCACATTTTTTTTATAAATACACATCCATAGTTTCTATATCATTGTTATAGGTTTAGCCAAGGGTGAACTCGTCTTCACTGTTCCTACTCTCAACAATTGTTTCGTCTCATATCATCTCGCCAATACATTGTGAAGTAACTAAATTAAGAAAACAAAAATCAAACTCGTTTTTTAGACTTCTCATCAAAAAAAATCTCACATGTTTTAAAACATCAAATTCTTTCTTAACAGTTCCCGCAGCAATGCGCGGAGTATCATCTAGTTTGAGTAGAAGCTAGTGCCAATTGTAAAGGTATGTTATACAGTAAGGGTGAACTTCAAATTTACATTTTGTTCACAATCATTTATTTCCAACTATACATCTTAAGATTGAACAAGAAGTCAAAACATCTAGTACTGTAAGAAGCACAATAAGCCCAACTTAACTATTAAGATAGTGCAAAGATGAAAAAAAAGGCATAATGGCAATAAAATTATGCATTCAAGTTGGACGACTCGTAACCGGTCGACACATGATATTGAATGGTATGAACCGGTACACACGATCAAAATGGGTCCACAAAACTCTGTCTATTCTGGAGTTGCCGAGGGAGAGGCGAACATGTCAATACACCATGTTGGCATCCACCTGATCCAGGTTGGGTTACCACATTGAAGGAAGGCAGCGGTAAACAACAATGCTATAAAGCTGACAACGCTGGGGGGGGGGGGGGGGGGGGGTAGCCCGATCTTTTTTGGAGCATGGAGTAAACCCTTATTGGGGGTAACTGGCCAGTTCATCACGGAGCTACTGGCACTTCATGAATGAATAATTTCTCACATGTGGTAATACAGCTTGACTGACTCGAGCTAGTCAATCAGTGAAATGCACGCATGACGCAACCATACTCTCGCTCTTTCGCGGTGCCGATCTTGAAGGAACTTGGAGACATGGTCCTTAGTTTTGCATCCTTTTTGGTATTTCATGTTGTTAGGTCTGCGAATCTTCCGGCTGATATTTATTTGTGCAAAACGTGCTTGTGTAGCTTGTTGGCTCGAGAACAGCCCTGACTTCCTTATCAGTAGCCTTGGGGCGGATTGTGACATAATTTAAGTGGTACATTAAGAAAGTCCCTAGTTCGATGAAAAAAAAAACTACATGTGACAAAAAAACTGTCCGCAAGCAAAAAAAAAAATGTTTTCAGTTGTAACTGCGCGCCTAAAAACACGTTTGGATACAACCGAGTTTTCTAATATCCGGCAGGGATATCCTGTCAGTTTTCACCTTAGACATGCAACTACACCAAGGCCGCTGCCGCACATCTAGACGCGCCGGCCGATGGACGCTATCAGAAAATTCGTTTCAGCCATCACCGACGGTTTGAACGATCTGCTCCATGTTGCTCCTCCGTTCCTCCCCTTCCACCGCGGCGCTAAACCCTCGTCGCCCATATCAGGCAGTGGCTGCGAGCGCCCGATTCGACGGAGCAGGTCGGCGTCCTCCGCCGACGGCGGGGAGCCGTCGCGGTCCGCCATCGTGGCCGACACGACGAGCGGGCACCACCTCCTCACGATCCACGGATACTCGTGCACCAGCGTTCCCACCGGACAAAAGATCAGTTCCCGGCCCTTCAAAGTCGGCGGCCACCGCTGGCAGATCGACTACTACCCCAACGGCACCAGCTCTGCGGTCGAGGATTACGTGTCCCTCTCCCTAGTCCTCGCCGAAGATGACACGGCGGCGGTGGTGAAGGCAAAGCACACGTGTCCCTCTCCCTAGCAGCGCGGCGGAAGTCGGCGCCGGTGGTCAAATACTCATCCAAGGGGTGTTGCTCCTTCAACCGGTACTCCGCCTTCATCAGGAGGGATGACCTGCAAAAGTCCAGGAATCTAAAAGACGACTCCTTCACCGTCCGGTCCACGGTTATCGCGCCACCGCGGCTTTCGTCTCCGTGCCCCCATGTGACCTGCGGGGGGACCTCGCCGAGCTCCTCCAGACCGAAAAAGGCGCCGACGTGGCGTTCCAGGTCGACGGCGAGACGGTTGCCGCGCACCGGTGCGTGCTTGCGACCCGCTCGCCAGTATTCAAGGCTGAGCTCTTTGGACCCATGAAGGAGGGCAAGGCCGACGGTGTCGTGCGCGTGGAAGACATGAAGGTGGTGGTTTTCACTTTCAGTGAGATTTCACTGAATTTTAGTAGACATTGAAATATTTCCTTTCGTTCAAAATATTTCAGTAGTACATAAGAATTCATAAAAAATAAAATTATTTTTCAAAAAATTCAACTGCATATTTCAGTCTTTTGATCAAAATGATAACCAAAATTACTGAAATTCGCTGAATTTAAGTGATTTCGGCTAATGCCGAAATTTTTCCGAAACTGATATTGCAAACCTTTAGGTGGAAGTGTTCAAGGCGCTGCTCCTCTTCGCGTACACCGGCTTGTTGCCAGATATGCGCAAGGAAGAGGAAGACGTCACCTGCCAGCATCTACTCGTCGCGGCGGATAGGTATGGAATGGACCGGCTGAAGCTCATCTGCGAGGAGAAGCTGTGCGAGTACATCGATGTCCGCACCGTGGCCACCGTCCTGGTGCTAGCCGAGCAGCACCATTGTGAGGGGCTGCAGAAGGCATGCTTCGATTTTCTCACGGATCCGGAAAATCTTAGGGCCACCATGGCCACCGACGGCTTAGAACATCTCAGCACGAGCTGCCCGTCTCTTATGGTGAAGCTCTTGGCCATGTCCTTGGATCATTAATTAGCTCATCAGTGATCGAGATGCAAAATGTTTTATCAGTTTGATGCGTCTCTTCAAATGTGTGAATTAACCCGGAAATGCATTTGTAATCAGATGGCATAGATTGCTCAATTTGTTTTGGTTGCGGCAACTCCCGGTGTGGATGCAAGTTTTTTGTGATCAAATATTTTGGCTTGTATTAGCTTAAGTGTTCCATGTTTTCTGAATGATATGGTTTTAGGTCTTTTATGATCTTTTGGTGAATTGCCCTGTGTTTGTGTGCTGTTTTTTATGATCTCAAGATGGTTATTTTTCTAAATGTCATTGGATATTTTGCCCTATGTTTCTGGTGTCGTGTTAGCATGCGTTTGTATCCGGTGCTATGTTGATCTTTGCTTTATCTATGAAAACGGACAAAAGCTTTTTCCGGTAGTTTACTTCCGTTTACAGAAAATTGTCAATTTTTTATTTTTCAGCTGATAAGAAAATGTTTGCAAATTCTAATTCAGGTACGAAATGAGATGAAACTGAGAAACAACTATGCATTCATTTTTGAAAAGAAAAGATATGACACATATGTTGAAGTTGAAGATCTTTTGCCTCTTTAACCTGTACCATTGGCATTGCCAGAACAAGAGTACTTCACTGATAAGTATGCATGCGTGTGCATATTCTTTGATGATTCTAAATACGTGATACATACATCATGAACTCGCACTATCCCGTGGTTCCTTGCTACCTTTTCATAAATTTAAACCAGTTGGCCTCTGTTTTGTAGCAGTAGCATTACAGGATAAGCTCAGCTTTATGCTCTAATTTACAGATGAAAACTTAATTACAGTCTGACAAGCAGAAAAGACACAACCTAACATGAATCGAACACCCGGGCAAGCAGCCGACTCAGCTAGGACCCGTGGATGTCAGGCACCGGAGCGTTTTGATAAGCCATATTCGGCGAGGTCGGCGAGAGCGCCGACGGTGGCACCCCTGAGCCCGAACCGGCCGGCCGCCAGCAGCCCGTGACGCGTGAAGACGGAGAAGAGGGCGTCGGTGACGCCCCATGCGACCGTGCATTCCAAGGGGGGATCCGGGCCCATCACGGGACAGCACCCAAACGCCGACGGCCGGCCACCGTCGGCGTAGGCCAGAAAGCCGTCGGCTTAGGTCTACGCCGACGGTCGCCGTCGGCGTAGAGCCGTCGGGCTTGGGTTTTCTCGGGCTTGCCCTAAAAGCCGTCGGCGTAGGCGCGACCGTCGGCGTATAGGCTGCCCGACGGCGTTTACGCGGCCGTCGGCGTAGCACCAGTGGGCCCCATCCTGGGCTTAACGGCCGTTACGGCTGGTTGCCCTCTACGCCGACGGCCCGGCCGTCGGCCTAGGGTGCCACGCAGCAGGCTGTGGGGCGGCGGGGCTTCGGGCCTACGCCGACGGCCGGGCCGTCGGGGTAGGTCCACTTCCAGTCGGGCCACGCGTCGCCCGCTGGTCTCGTTTGGACGCTGCCACTACCTACGCCGACGGCCTGGCCGTCGGCGTAGGCTGTGCCAAATGGCACAGGATATGGCCTACGCCGACGGCCTGGCCGTCGGCGTAGGTAGTGGCAGGGCCCCTTTTTTGTTTGTTTTTCCTGTTTCCCTGCATATAGCAAATTCAATAATAGATATATATATTGCATTATATATTATATCTGTTTTGGTCGGGGCCGTCGGCGTAGCCCCTGCTGGGCTGACGCCGTAACGTCCGGCCGTCACCGGGGCCCACCTGGCAGGCCTACGCCGACGGCGCATTAAACGCCGACGGCGGCCGTCGGCCTAAATTGGGCCTACTCCGACGGCCCTTCTATGCCGACGGCGGCCCTCGGCCTAGGTACGGCTACGCCGACGGCTTTGGGACGCCGACGGCCCACCACCAGGGCTGACGAGCCGGGCCGTATACGCCGACGGCCCCGACATTTGGCCGTCGGCGTAGGTTTCGGCCGTAGGCGTCAGCCTCCTCTCCCGTAGTGGCCCCTGGCACACATAATCGATTTGGCGACGGCCAACCAGGCCGCGCAAGTGCCGATTCCGCGGGCGTTCTTGGGCACAGCCGCAACTCCGGCGGAGAGGCGGCTCCCGTTGGGTGAGTTCCAGGCGCCCTCGACGAAGTTGAAGACGGATCCTCCGATAACACCGTAGACTGCGTGGTGGCCGACCTGTTGGATGGTGCTGGGTGGCGGCGCCGCCTGCTCGGTCGTCGTGTCCATCGGGGTGGATCGGCTTCTTGGTCCGGCGACGGAGAGGCCTGGATTACAACAAGTTGGCGAGGCGATCCTACTCGGGGGTTTGCACTTTGGTTTAGGGTTGTTGGCAATAAACGGAGTTCCAGCGTTCCGTTTGAGTTGCTGTTTCCAATACGTGTGTACTATAGAGTTTCCAGTTAATACGACTGGCTTTATTCATATAAGTACTCCGTATATATACCTACGGAAAGCAAGGAATTTGTACAAACATTTGTAAAGAAAAAGGACTTTGCAGTGCAAAGAAACACACTATATTGGTGTACACCTCATGTAATTGCCTGGCTAAAATCAATCGCATAAAAAACAGCACAAGTCCACACAAGTTTAAAAAATGCATTACTTTTAAATTGCCTGGCTTTATTCATATAAGTGGCACCTATTCTAGATGAAATAGGAGAGTTTGTAATTTCTTTTAGATTTTTTATATCCAGCAAGTAAACAGATTGTGCACTGAATGTGATGGAATGTTGGCTGGAGGACACTCCTGGCTTCCTGCTAACCAGCCTCATGGCTGACTATCCTATCACTGCTTTTATCTGAATAAAGCTCTCTAATTACCCTAAAAAAAGGGCTCAATATATGGTTCAGAATATATGTTCAGATTTCAAGCTTGTAGTATTTGTGATGGATGTACTGAAGAATGAAGACTCATATCTCTGAAGGCCAGCTGCCAGGTATGTTCCCTAAAGATGGCCACGACGGCAGGGGATTCGTCATTCAGGATGATAAAATATGAACCGGATACATATGCACGGTTCATGATTCCGTCAATGTTGAAGCTATCGCTTGTCTCAAAAGCCTTCAGGCTGCTCAGGAATAAGGGTGGACACGATCCGGGTCGATCCGGTCCCTAACCGAGCCGCCATTTGAGGTTGCCTAGGAGTGGTACAGGTAAGGATTTAACACTTGAGGAACGAATCGAGTGAGCGAAGTTTAGTTTAGGTAGCTGAAGGATATGTGGGAGGGCAAGTGGCGGAGAGAGAGAGAGAGAGAGAGAGAGAGAGAGAGAGAGAGAGAGAGAGAGAGAGAGAGAGAGAGAGAGAGAGAGAGAGAGAGGTGAATGGATAGTGAGGATTGGCGTTCATCCGAAGGGTATTTTATGCAGGTCAACATCTGTTCCGAAGCGTCGCCGTGTAGATCCACACGATCAGTGCTGACGTGGTGGACGCGCCCGGGCCTTTCAAATTCATCCGTTATTTGGGCTCGATATGAGAAGTGTCGGTTAGTCCGAACGTATAGAGCCGCTTTGAGAAATCCGTCTGAATCACGGTTTTGTGAACCAGCATTAAATGATCAGGGTGCCCGTTCGGTCTGTTTGGAAAACCCGGCTGTAGATGCTTTAATAGAAAACGGTTGTAAATCAAGAATAAGTATAGGTCAAACTGCCTTGAAAGTGGTAGCGGGAACAACAAATACTTACTTATATTGTTCCTAAATTGATTGACTTATAGGAAGAATAGTCTATGCTTACAGAATTCTATCACTGCGTAAGCAAATTAAGTGCAAAGTGCAAAGTGACAAAGTGCCCTCCGTAAGAGAAACTTAACCATTTTTGTGTCCAATCAACATTCTAGCTAACCAATCCAGGTCAATCTATCTAGGACGGCACTACGAAGCGGCGCCGCACCTGCGCGGTGCCCGTGCGGCGCCTCCTCTCCATTAGCAAAATGTACTAGCTTATTCTAAATTCGATTTTTAAAAGATTTATCTCTCAAATCGTTAATTCAATCGATGATCCGTTTGCACCATTAGAATTCTCGCGACGAGATCTTCGAAACTAGATCCCATGTTAACATATTTTGACAACTTTTATTTCATCAGTAGTTGCCACATTTCTGTTACTTACTTACCTGATAATGATCCATACAGTTGCCATATTATACCAACTTAGTTATCAAATCACTGCACACTGAAAAAAGTTTTTTATGGTATTTGTAAGTGTTTCTTTTTCGAATCACCTAAAAAAGTGTTACTTGTCATATTATTAATACTTAATTGTCATAATAACTTGTTGTGCTTGAACGATTGGTTTTCGGTTTAATTATGTTCGATTGCCATATTATTTACATCTAATTGACATGATGGTTTATTGTTCTTGTCAGTTTATGAGCTTCAGTTGTCATTTTATTTTATCGGGTTGTATCATAAGCTTAACTGTACAAAACTATATCCTGGTAACTATGTACAAACATTTGTGGCAACAGTTCATGATAAAAGGGGCAACTAGGATGACATAAATCTGGCAACTGACTGTGACAAAAAAAATCATCGAAACATATCAATATGGGATCTTGTTTCGAAGCCCTTGTGAAAACAAACTCAACGGTGAAAACGAAACATAAATTGGATTAATAGTTTGTAAGATAAATCATTTTAAAAATCGTAAAAACGCATTTAATGCAATGATGTCAGCATAAGGTAATTATCTTTGCATGCAATTCTTGCATGCCAAGTCGCCGCACCAAAGTGCCTCCATGCGGCTGTGCAAGCTAGTTTTCCCCATCTATCTATTGTATACTAAAAGCAAAATACGTATCAAAATTAGAGAAAATAGCTAGAAAATACCACAATAATCAGAAACATCTAGCCATCCGTTTAGAGCGTTGCCAAACAAAAACCGTTAGATTAAGATAACAGCCCTTTAACACTGAAGGTTAGAGAAATAACCCACAAATGCCATCATGAAAAAAATGATTCATCTGTTTTACCCCATCAAACTACCATGCCTACGATTCAATCTGAACACCCAACCACCTACGGTTAAGCCCACGAGGATGTCCAGTTTTGTGGCGTTCTCCAGCTTTGGAGAAAAAGAAGATGCGGCGTAGTTGCTTGAGACATCATCGGAAGCGCAGCGGAAGAAATTTCCATGGAGAGGAGTTTGGATCCAACAAGTGCTGCATGCATCATAATTCTTGCCCGGCTCAGTTTCTTTTGTTTTCCAGCCGACGGAATATGTCCACCTTCTTTGCCTGGTAGATCAAATCGAACTGTTTGACCCAGATTCCATCTCAGCGCTGGCCGCATTCTCTTCTTCGCCTCGATGCTAGGTTGCTAGCTGCGCGGTACAAGCCTACATCAGTGGAGATAGATTGTTACCGATGGCAATGGATGGAGGATGGCGATGTCATCTTACTGGAAAGCCAAGATTAGATGCGCCTGCCTACGCTCTGGTCGCCACTACCCTTCCTTTCCGATCTGATCAGGTAATTCATTTTTTCTTCCCATTCACTGCCAAACCTGACTGCTTACCAACTCCTTGTGCACAATTGTTTGTTTGGTCGAAGAATAGAGTGGGATTTTGGTAAAAGATTATGTGGTGTGTTTCTATTTCAGTCTTGCAGAGAAAGGAACATATATTTCCATTTCGTTGCCACTAGAGGAAGCTTAGTCTCACATGAAGAAAGTACCAGTTTGTTACTGTAATCATGTACTCCCATAATGTAGTAACGTTTTGTAACTTAAAATAGCTTGCAAAACGATACTATATTTTCGGACAGAGGTAGTAATTTAAACTCAAGGTATGTGTATTCAGTTAAGTACATTTTTGGTAGTTGGTTATCGTTTTTTTTTCATTACGTAAATGATTTTTTACTTCTTACTATTTGGAATTGAAAAAAGGAGAGTGTCCGCGCTTTACAGGAAAAATGATTCATAAATAAGGTCCAAGCCAGACTCCTATTTTCTTGAAATTTTATCGCTTGGGATATCATACTCACCTAACTACAGTTTTGGTGTATCCTAATGGTTCAAAAAATTGTGCATCTTTGCATGGTAATAATTATACAAGGAAAGAAGATGAAATACTTATTTTAAAAGATGAATTCTAGATTACAATTCATTATTACTTATGGGTTATCTTTATGTTTCCAGCGAATATAGGTAAGACAACAAGTATTGTTAACCAAGAAAAACAAATATTTCTTTCATGAGTCTATATCCATTGATTCATTGTACATCTATTCATAAGAATGATGCTCACAAGGTTCAGCTTTCCAAGCTAGATGCCATTCTGTTTTGACTCGATATAACACCAGCCAAGCTGATGGAATCTGATTATTGCATCATAACAAATAGCAGTCGAACTGCAACAATATACACGTAGGAACAGGAATTTCAGTTAACTATTAAAAAAATGAATGCACAAAAGAGCATTTGGGTAGTTGCTGAGAGCTAGCTCTTTCCCCATGTATGCTGATTGGAAAAACATAGACGTTCTTTGTTTCTTCTAACATCTGAATTATTTTTCTATTTGCATAATTATATCAACACTTTGTGTCAATTATTAAACAGTTTCACAAATGTACTCTGCATTTGATTCTCTGAATTAAGTTTTGACTAACATTTCCCCCAATAATATGGGGGTTAAGTGGCAAAAAATTGATACCATGTTTTTTTCTACTCGAAAAGAAACTATCTAATTGTTGTGATTTATAAGTACTGCCTAGAAAAACTTCCATAAACAATTTGAACTTGGATAGTCAAAATATGTTGCATTGTTCACATAACACAGAACGTAGTATTATTGTGTTTTTCAGAATTTATAGTATATTGCACCACAAGTTATTATTAAAAGTGTGTTTCGTATGCATGGTTGACTCCCACCCATATGATCAAGCATTATTAAACTGAATAGTGTAGAAATTTTGAGAGTTAGTACATACAACAATATGGCCAATGAGTGATTTGGACCAATATGAAGATCCTTGTATGAGTAAATAAATGAATGTTGATTATTAAAATCAAATTCTTGAGGGTGTGCCAATTATTCTTTTGTTATTTATTAACCAGTGCTATACGCAAGCAAGAAACCATGTTAGGCAATCATATATGAGCAAAACTAGATTACTATGGTATAGCCATGCAGACAATTTCAATGGGTATAAAGTTGGAGACATATACTACAGGGCATAGGACAATTGATCAAATGACAACATAGATTAGGGGTTAATTTGGTTAGCGTCCATACAACTTAAATTCTGACTGGATAAACAGATGATGAAGAAAAAAGCTCAACAATATTAATTATGATATTTTTAAGGAGTATTACAATTCTTTGTTATTTTTATTATTATAAATATAAGAAAAGTAATTATATGCAAAGTAGACGTCAAAGATACACCTTTAGTAATATATCAACACCCGGCCTAAAACATTATTTATTATGCAATGGATGTGATAATCACAAGTAGAAAAACACGTACATGTGTTAAAAATAAATATTTAGAGATTTCGATGCAGTAAAGATCGACGATGCCCTCGCATTTGCGAGGGCCATCCTGCTAGTTATATATAACATCAAAACTGCCAAGAGACAAAATTATAAAAGGATGTGTAAACTGAATCCCAACAACAGACCACTGACAAATAAGAATATGATAGTTATAGAAATCAAACTACCTCCATCTGCCACTTTTATTCTAACTGCTCGACAAGCCCACACTCCACTCGGTGCTTATGTCAATTTGGAATCTAGGAAAGAGTGAGTGATACGAGAGTCAACAGCACGAGTGCACGACTGTGCTTGTCTACACAAACACAAATTTGGTATGGCTGCAATAGGAGGAGGGAGCGGCAAAGGGATAAGCAGGGCGACGAGCAGCTGATCGATGTTGTCTGAACTTGCTAAAAAAAACAGTATTTTAGCAACCATCATGTTTTACGTCATCTGTTTGTTGGACTGTAAGTGTAAGTATGCCGACGCATGAAATCGATTGAGAGGATAGAAAATTCCAGGTGCATGCGATCATTAGCAAAAGTGTGCAGATTATTAATGGTGATGAGATATATGGCTAGCTGCACTTCACAGAGGCGGAGGGGGGGGGGGGGGGGGGGGGACAGGATAGGACCCCGCGCAGTTCGCCGGGGCGAAGGTGACGGTGCGCTTGTCCAGGTCGTACCCGACGTGCATGTTCTGCTGCGCGATGTTCCCGAGGATCGACGCCGGGAACCGCTCCGGCACCACCGACATCGCCAAGCACATAGTCCCCTCTTCCACGGCCACGAAGGTGTTCTCCGCCCTGAGCGTGACAGCCCCGCCGCCGCCCAACCCCAGCGTCACGTCAGGGATCTTTTCCTTGGCCGTCTCCTCCCGCACCCGGCTCACGTCGAAGCACAGCGGCAGGAGCTTATCGGGCGATGGTACCCGCGGGAGCTTGATCCACCGGCTCAGCTCCTTCACCATTGGGCCCAGCAGCGCCTTGGGGAGCAATGTCAGCGTGGTGCCCGTGTCGACGATGAGGTGGTGGTGCATGCGCGGCGCCGCGAAAGTCGTGTTCCCGATCTTGACGGACCGGAGGTCGACGGTGTAGTCGGTGTCCACTTGGAATGAGCTCAGCGACGTGGTCACCGCGCCAGGCTCCTTCACCGTGGCGCGGGCGCCGAAGTTGAGCGCGGAGGAGGCGTTGTTCACGGAGTAGGGCACGAGGTAGTAGGAGAACCTCCGGCCGCCGAGCGATCTGTGGGCGCCCAGCTGCGTGACGAGGGAGAGGGCGCCGCCGCCGAGCCCCACCACGCCGTCCGCTTCGATCGTGCCGGCCGTGGCCGTGGAGCAGCCGAAGTTGACGTTGGCCACGCGCTTCCTCCGTCCCCGATGGCCGCGGGCGGTGCCAGGGACGTGGGCGAAGGTGAAGGTCTCGGCGGAGAGGAGGCCGCGCGTCCCGGAGCCGTCGCCGTAGGAGTAGACGTACTGGCAGTTGGAGGCGATGGTGCATGCGGCGCCGTCGGAGAGCGCGCGGCATGCGCGGGACTCGCAGCCCACGAGTCCGAACGTCGTCGAGTTGGTCGGGTCGAACACGGCGATGCTCGGACGACGGACATGGGCTGCGCCGGTGGTGTCGTTCCTGCAGTTGAGCCAGACGAGGTCGCTGCCGGTGTCGGCGATGGCGAGCATCCGGGTGGGCGGCGTGCCGACGCCCACGGCCATCAGGTACTCGAACTGCCTGTGGACGACCTCGGAGTACACGGCGCCGTCGTTCGTGGCCCGGGCGCGCGCCGTGGACCGCCGCGCAGCCGCGAGCACCCGGCCGTGGGCGGTGAGCGATGGGTCGTGGAACGGCGACCGGACGGAGTCCCGGTGGATGAACTCCACGCTAAACCCATCGTCGGCACCGCCGCTGCTGATGCCAACGTACGCCGTGGACGCGCACAGCTGCGCCGTCAGGACGACGGCGAGGAGCAGGAGAGCGCGGGGTATGGTCGACCTCGGCATGGTGTTGGTGTCCTACTCCAAAGTCCAAACTCAACTCCAAGGATTTGGTCTAGTCTCTACCTCTAGTAGTCTAGTGGGTGCTGCAGCTATGGAGGTGTAGTAATGTAGTATAGTACGGATTATTAATTAATTTCCAGCTAAAATATTGATGATCACGAGTAATTTACTTACTTGCCAACGGTGTACAAGGATACATACAGTAGTAGCAAGCGATGGAGTGATTTATTGCTTGTATGTAAATATTTCTTTTGGATATGACAACATGTTAATCCGATTTCCTTTTTTCATACGGCCTTGCTACGTCTTAGTCGACCGAGACTTCGTTAAGTCTCAGCTGATGTTATATCCGTGAGATTTTACGTTGAGATAGGTGCAAAATTTATTTTTGGTTTTTTTTCTCTTTTGCATGTTATGTGACATGACTAATACTTAGTTAAATCTCAGTCGACTGAGACCTAGCCACACCCTTTTTCATGTTTACACTCTTTTTTTTGGAGCAATTAATTAGAGGGTATCCGTTGCAGTGGTCACTTGCGCGCTCCGAGCGCCAAGTGTCACATTCTGGCGTGTTTCGGTGATTTTCTTTGGTCCTTCCGCGATTGACACGTGGCACATTGTGGACGCACAACGCACAGCCACAGTGCAGGAATAGATTCATCCATAGTTCTTCGCGCAGCCACAACCACAGTTTTTGCCCAGTTTTTCAGCCACAACCGCAATTTTTTAGCCATAACCACAGTTTTTTCAACCACAAATTTTGCTCAGTTTTTCAGCCACAGCCACAGTCCTGCCACAGGTCCGCGCGCAGCCACAATTGTTGTTTCACGCAGAAAACAGTAAAACACGCGACACGTGGCGGATCCGAAGAAACGCCGAAAGTGACCTCTACGGGGCCGTGCGGATGGGTGCCCGCTAATTAGTGATTGTCTTACATTATAATTTTAGTTTATTTTAAAAAACAAAGGCCATAGCACCTCATACTGTATTTGTCGCCCATATGCGGTGAACAAAGGAGCTTCCGTTCAAGGCATCCACACTCATTCCGCAAGCAGGTTTTTTCCCGTTCTTCTCAATTTTCTAGTTTTTTTTAAATTATATATTATTTTTAGTCTTTAGATTTATTAATTATATTAAAAAAATCTCAATATATGTTTTATAATATTTTTAGTGTATATTAAAAAATCAAAATATGTTATAAAAATGTTTGATGTGTATTATAAAAATATTCATCGTAAAAAAATCATTGTATATTTAAATTACTATCTATAAAAAAATCATCTTATAATTAAAATTTTGTATCAGAAATTAAAAAATATTGGATGTATATACAATAAAAATGTCAATTTGTACTGAAAAAAGTTCACATGTACTAAAGAAAAATTCAACATGTATTTAAAAAATCATAAACTTCTTAAAAATAATATAAATCATCATGTATTAAAAATTATTCATCAATACTGTGAAGTAGTAGAAAAGGGGAAACCAACTCTAAAAAAGGAACAGAAATCCAATGAGGAAGAAAAAATACAGAAAATAACTAAAATAACCAGCGAAGGTAGGACACTTGGACGGTTGTTCACCTCACTATTTGCCGCATAGATGAAAAATAGGATTTGCCCTGAAAGAGCCTATCAAAAGGATGGCAAGGAGGAGCAGAACGAGATGGGATAGGGTGACATCATCATGGAATAGTTGCACAACAAGTGACCCATTGGCAGTTCCGCTCGGTCAAAATCAAGGTTTTCGGATTTTATTAAGGTTTTTGTTTTGAAGAGCTAGCTTCCAATGACAAAAGTTATAGGTTAGCTAAGTTTTCAGATTCTCTTGAAATATCTTGGGAGAAAAGGTTTGCATAGATGCTTCCTTTGTTATTAATCTTCTTTTTTTGCTGATGATTCATTGATCCTTAAGAAGGCTAGTTTGCACAATGCTGAGACATTAACGTCAATTCTTGATTCACATTGTGCCGCTTCAAGGCAATTAGGTGAGTGTTGATAAGTCCAGTTACTTTTTCAATCCTAATACAAAGACTGAGGTGAGGAAACAAAAGGTGTGTAACTCTGATATCATGATGTCGCCCAAAGTCGGGTTGGATAAAACTATTTATTTTTAATAAATTTATTGATAGTACTACCAATAAAATCTGTGTCCAAAGGGTAAAACAATTACCCGTTGGAGGAAAGGAGATACTTCTCAAGTCGATCTATTGTCCAAGTCACCTATACAATGTTTGTATATAAAATTCCTAAAAAATGAAAAAAATTATTGATGTGATGTCGCACTTTTGGTGGGAAGATGAGGATCAACAGAGAAGGATGCATTTGCTTGGTGAAAAAAATCCGTTTCTCAAAAAATCAAGGAGGGATGAGCTTTGGAGATATTTATCGTTTCAATATAGCAATGTTGGCAAAACAGGTTTGATGTCTTCTTGAGAATTCTAACTCTTTATGCACTATTGTTTGGAGAGTGAAGTACTTTCCTGACCGATGTCAATTTAATAAATAGAAAATAATAATAATAAGATCCTCGTTTACTTTGCCAAGTATTCTAACTCCATGTCTGCACTGCTTGATGTCGATTTAATATTATTGCGTGAGTTCTCTTAAGCATAGGTGGATAAAGAATGAACATTTGGGAAGAAAATGTGTGCTTGATGTCGATTTAATATTATTGCGTGAGTTCTCTTAAGCATAGGTGGATAGAGAATGAACATTTGGGAAGAAAATGTGTGGATACTAATTGTGCTGCTAGGATAATTATCACTCCTAAAAGGAATCATTTGCTATGTCAAGTGGTGCACTTTATTGATCCCGCTTTTGATAATAGGATGAAAATCTCATTAGATAAGTTTTGGGGCCTATTGGGTTTCCCTCAACATGATTGATAGCTCCACAATAACAGCGGCAACCCGCGAATTTTGCTGAAATATCAGAGTATGCCGACATGATAATAATATAGGAAACTGTTGATGCGGTCCACGCATGCATACAGACATGGAGGGAGTCCCCCACCTGAGTTATGTCCCAATCTCTCAGCAAATGTGCACCATCCACCTGTAGGGTTTCGAGTGAGCAAGCGACCGAGAGAATCCACTATATATCACCCTGCCGGCAAGAGTCACTCAGTCGGACGAGCAGCTGCTCTACTAAGCTCTCACTTTGGTTCAGAGAGAAGCAAAGCTACAATCCAGAAGCAACAAGGATCGATGAGCCCATCTATGGCTCGCATCCTCGCGGCCGCGGCTGCCATCGCCGCCGTGGCCTCGCTGTCGCTGGTGGACGCGACCCCGGAGACGGTGTGCAGGGCGGCGGCGGGCGTGGACAGGCGCGTGGACTACGGGTTCTGCGTGTCGAGGCTGAGCCAGCACCACGACAGCCCGGACGCGGACACCTGGGGCCTGGCCAAGGTGGCCGCCGACGTGGGCGTGCTCATCGCCGAGAACGGCGTCCACGACATCAAGGCCATGCTCGCCGGCCACAAGCGCAACAAGGCGGCGACCGGGACTGGGGATAGCAAGGCGCGTGTGCCCCTGGAGCGGTGCGAGGCGCTGTATGAGAGCATGGGGTCCGCGTTCGCGGAGGCGTACGACGGGATCGACCGGCGCGACTACGGGACCGGCAAGGAGAAGGCCGGCGAGGCCGCGTCACTGGCGCGCCGCTGCGGCGAGGCCTTCGCCAGGGCCGGGATCGCCGTGCCGTCGGCGGTGGCGAGGCAGGGCGCGGACTCGGTGAAGGTGGCCGTCGTGTGCACGGCCATCACCGGCCTCATCAAGTGATGCATGTCTGTCATGTACGCTTTGCTTAGTTGCCTATGTTTGAAATTGCATGTGATCCTTCTTCAGTTATGTACTCCGTATTAGCTAGCGGTGATGGTTGAGAAGGTTATGAATAATGGGTGCGTGCGTTATCTGTAATACTGTACCGTGTAATTTACATAGTAAGTTGCTTTCCTCATCGAGCGCTCTCTTCTTATTCGTGGCTGCAAATTTGGGTGATGATGTCGCCGGTGAACATTCGCGCTCCTTGGCTTTCTACAGTTGTACGTACTGTGCAGATCACGGCGAAATGAAGCCTCTGCTGGTTCATTCTGAGATCTCAAGCTTTAGGTCGGTGGAAACGCCACGTTGCAGGAACAGTGAGAGAGAGAGAGGGGGAAGCAGTGGTGTCACTATCCTCCATGCCGGGTGCGTGGCGAGGGCTCAGGCGTAGGGGGCCCGGGACACAGGCCGCTGCCAAAGCAGTGCGTCCACCTGGCGTGGCTACAAGGTACAGAGCCGAGCTGTGGGCAGATCACACTGCGTTGCCTCGTGATGGATTGTCGGCTGCATTATTGACCGCACGTACGGCCGTGGCCACAGTGCAGGGAATATCTAGTGCCATCACACTTTACATGCTACCAATGCTATCACTAAAATAATAATTTTAAAATTTCAAAAAATTCTATTAAAAAATTATTAAATGTTCTCAATGTACGTTTGTATAACCTCTATAAATTTTAGGTTCAACTTCAAATTAAATATTGAAAAATAAAAAGACAAGTCTGACTAGAATAATGTTATTTTTTGTTTTTGTCTTTTCGTGACACCCATCTAGTTAGATTTGTTTTTTATTTTGTTTCTCAATATTTGATTCAATTTTCAAGCTAAAATTTTGAGAGATTGTACAAACATACATTGAGAACATCCACTAGTTTTTGTATAATGTTTTGAAACTTTTGAAATTGACTTTTATAGTGATAGCATTGGTAGCACCTAAATGGGTGGTAGCACTAAATATTCACTCGGCCACAGTGCTCGCAAAACTATTGTTGTCATTCTTCTTTGGGTAAACCGTGGAAAGATGCCCAAAATGGTGTGATGATGAACATATTTTTTTTGAAACGGAGGCATAAATTTCGCTTTATCTATCGATTAAGAAGAATGATAGAGTTTTACGATGTCCGAATTTAAATCGGCATGCCGATCACTCGCTGCATAAAATTGTTCCTAGATTTTGGCACCCACCAAGATCCAAAATTTGGCTTCTTCAAGAATAATGCTGAGCAAGATTGGAGGTGGGGTGCTCTTGTTGTGAAACAAGCGTGAATTTACAAATTACCCAAGAGACGAACATGACGAGAGATGCCAAAGCTTTCCTATTGGGGTTCTGGAAGTTTGTTCTTCAATCTTTGAGGGAATCTGCCTCATGCCAAGTTGAAGTGTTCAAATGCGCAAGCCCTTCCGAAATTGTCGGTGTTAAGGAATCCAATGCCCCACAAAATGCGTGGTTGACAGACGATATCCCAATTTACTTTGCATTTGGCACCGGATGTCTTGGCCGAGCCGGACCACATCAACGCCATCGATCTTATAGATGTTCTTGAGGGTACTCGCAAGGATGACTAGTGGCATGATGGACTATACCACTTGGGAGGTGAGAACCGACTTGGCAAGGTTGGTACGACCAATATTGGTGATATTTTTTCCCTCCCATGTGACAAGTTTCCCGGCCATCTTGTCCTCCAAGAATTGGAAGTCCACCTTCTTGAGCGTTCACACCGAGAGAGGAAGACCCAAGTATTTAAGGGGAAAGGAGTAAATAGCGGTCAAGGGGCTCGAGAGGACCATGTCCAAATCAATGAGCTCACATCGGATGGGCACCACCGAGCTCTTGTGAAAGTTAGTTCATAGCCCGGTGACCTCCCCAAATCCTTTGAGAATGCCCGCAAGGTCATCAAGGACGCGCTTGATGAGACCCATAAACATAACCGCATCATTCGCATAGAGTGAAGTATGCACCATAGCCCCACGTCCATGGATCTTGGGTAGGAGGCCCATTTTGATAAAGCCAATGACCACATTGCTAACTTAGATTTAGTACCGAATCAACTGTAAGTCAGATTGGTAGTTTCAGTGACACAATCAAAACTGGATAAAGTGTGATTATCAACCAATCATGCTACACAAGAATGTAGGAGGTTGAGAACTCGAGATGACAAAGACTCATCCCCAGATGCCTAGGTTGCCAAGAGATGTGTTAAGATTTAATGATGCGATGTTTATCAATTTGGCAATATTTTTTGCTTCTTCGGGGGAAACCCTCAGATCCCAGTCTTTCGGATTGAACCATGGCAACGCTTGACACCATATTTCCTTATGATGCATGGCATCATTTTGGAGCAGGCGCTGGAAGGGTTAGGAGGGGAAGCGCTGTCGTACCTACTGCATCGATAACGATGGGTCTCGGTAGCATGATGTAGCGCAATTGTCTACGGTGGATGCGTCATAACAGATGAGTACATGGCGGTGGAGTTGTTTGGCGTCGTGGAGGCATCGACGGTTTGTCGGTCAGGCAAGGATTATGCGGATCTTTATCCTGGAGACGAATCAGCGGTTATATGATGGTGGCGCATTCTGAAGCAAGGGCATGTGGTGCACGCTTTTAGTTTGGTGCACAAGATGTGTGATCTTAGTATGTCATGCGAACGGCTCGATGATGACCCTGATTCTACACGGTGATGCGTGATTGCATTCCCCATTGTCGGTTTGTATGTGTGGAGTGGTGGGTTCTGGTTGTTTGATGTATGTTCTTGTCAAAATATTCTTTTAACTAATTGCATCTATTGATGTAGAGATCGAGGTCGGAGCGGCGCTCGAATCTCCTGCACCAGTTGATGAGTTTGAAGCGGCGACGTAGGAGGACAAGGCCGCCACACGATGTCACAGGTTCGTATTTGGCAAGCAAATCAACAACTTTGCGTGCGCGACATGAAAGGAGATAGATGACCGCCAGAGAAGGACATGGCGGCAGGCGTGAGTGGATGCACCAAAGTTAGGGATGGCGGCGGAGCCTTGATGTCGTCGTGGACATGAAGGTAAGCGAGGATGCAGGGTAGGCAGGGTGCCACCATGCATGTTGGATCACGCGGCGGATGAACGATGGGTGGAGGATCTCGCGGCGGAGATCCTTGCACACGGCAGCACAATGAAAGAAAGTGGAGATGTGCGACGATCTCGAGCATGAGATCCGTCGAAAGCATACACACCATCGAAGATGCAGGAGCCTCAGACTTGCACGTGTTACTACGTACGTCGACGTGATTTCCGTGGCGCCATGGCGATCGTTGTTTGAGTTTGAGGTCGTTGCTGGCCGGCTGCCTTTCACTACTAATATGGCATAAGCAGACCGAGTTGTACAAGAGAACGGAATCGGTTAATTAATTATGGGATATTTACATTACCTTTTTTTCTGAACGGAGGATATTTACATGCCTGATAACCGTGAGAGGTTATAGGATTCTAATTCTAATCAGACACCTGCCATATATCATCCCAATCCGGTGTATCACAACAAAATATGCCTAATTAAAAACGACGGCCGGTGCATGCAGTTCAACACTAGATCCCAATCGATTCATCATGTCCTCCTTCGCGGGCGTCTCTTTCATCGCCGACGGCAAGCTCCTGGGTTCTCCCACCTCCCCGACCACCGCAAGTGAAACCGCGGGTAGCGGGTACCACCTGCTCGTCGTCGAAGGCCACTCGCGCACCCGCAAGCTCATCCAATCTCGCTATTTCAAGGTCGGAGGCCATCGCTGGTGCATCTCTTACAACCCCGATTCCATATCGTTTCGTCTTCACCTGTGCGAGCGTACCAACGGAAGGTCCGCGGTGAAGACGCAGTTCGAGTTTAGCTTCATTGACGACACCGGAAGGCAGGAGCAAGCACGTATCAATGGTAGCAAAATATGCGAGTTCCGAGGAATAGGATTGGAGTCATTGGACAACGCTTATGCGAACTTCTTCGAAAGAGAGGCCCTTGAGAAACACCTCAAGAACGACAGCTTCACCGTTCGGTGCGACGTTGTGGTCGTCAACCATGTTATCGACGTGCCCGTGCCACCGTCCGACATGCCCCAGAATTTCACCGACCTTCTTCGTTCCGGGGAGGGCACCGACGTGGTCTTCCAAGTCGGCGGCGAGTTGGTCTCGGCCCACCGGTGCATTCTCGCGGCCCGGTCTAGTGTCTTCAGGGCGATGCTCTTCGGCCAGATGAAAGAAGGCAAGTCGTCAACGGCCGCCGTCGTTAAGATAGACGGCATGGACGCGACGGTGTTCAAGGCCATGCTTGACTTCATCTATGGCGACTCGCTTCTGGTGCCCGACGATGACGATGGCGCCCTGCTGCAGCAAATCCTCGTCGCCGCCGACATGTATTTCCTCCCAAGGCTAGAAGCGATTTGCAAGAAGAAGCTGCGTGAGCTGCGGAAGATGTACATATTCGTTGAAGTCTCCAGGTCCAGGCTGCGCTATGGCCCCGACAACGTCGTCCTAAAACTAAAAGTCTCACGCGACGACACGTTGGCGAGCGTCAAGGCCAGGCTCCACTACAAGCAAGACATCGAGCCGCACCGGCAACGCCTCGTGTTCGCCGGATCGGCCCTGCCGGACGATGATGAAATGACGCTGGCCGACCACGGAATTGGCGCCTCTTCGACGATCCAGTTTGTGGAGACGAAGATGCAGGTGTTCGTACGCATGGACAAGACGATCACCATCTCCGGCATCGCAAGCAGTGACACCGTCGAGAGCTTCCGGGCCAGGTTCCAGGAGCGGACGGGGATCCTGCCGGCGCAGCAGTGGCTCACGTACGGCGGCCGGAGCCTGGAGGACGGATACACTCTCGGCGACTACGGCATCAATGCCAACTCCACGCTGCACTTCATGCCCCGGTGGTCCGGCTACCAGAGAACCGAGTAGAAGGAGGGCCGAGCTGTACAGCGTTGAGGCTACGCAGACAGTTGTCACGATCAAGGAGGCTGAGAGGTGGTAATTAGGTAATCCAAACATGATGGTACGTAGTACCTAGTTACAATTAGGAAAGTGTTATGTATAGACTGATGGATGGTACGTACCTAGTTACAATTCGTTCGAGTAACATACTAACACCCTCGGAAAAAATAGACATACATCTAAGCAAGTGTTAGTTCTATAATGATCATTTAAGCTAGATCCAATCGGTAGCAGGGTCTATCTTTGTATCTATCTTCACAAGTGAGAGAGAAAGAACAGAGAAAAGGGATGGAAGGGACATACCTTGTCCTTGGCTCGACGAGTGAAGCCTGTCGACGTGTCCATGGTGGAGGGCGGCGACGGCGACGCAACGAAGGAGGAGATGGAGGAATTCTTTGCAAAAACATTCAAAAAAATGCACGATTGAAGTTGGACTACGGAAACAGATAAAGAAGGAACCGGCATCGAGAGCCGAGGAGATCCCGGTCATGCAGAACCAGTGGAGGGGGCTTCTCGATCTTTCTAATAGACCCGAAGCCGGGAACATAACGGAGTCTCTTTGCTCTATCTATATATACTTCCCATATCAATGTCATCAGCTAATTGTTTCGTGTGTTGCAAATTGTAATCCAACGAAGGTAAACATATTTTAATGGTGTAATATTAATTAGGAGTCCCTCTATATACATGTCGCGGTTGCTTTTTTTTCTACCACAACAGGATAAAGATGTGTAGCCGAGTACCAACCGCTATGCCGTGAGTTAATTTTTGGGCGCCCGGCTTATGATGGGGTACGGGTGGATATAACCCTCTTCTACCCAATCCCATACCCATTGAAAATTTCTATATATACCCACCCAATTCATTATCCGTGGGACAAATTGACACCCATACCCATACCCATCGGGTATCCTATATCCAATGGATACTCAATGGGTACAATGTACAACTTGTACATTTTAAAAGCAAAGGATCCTTCTTAAGTGGGTGGTGTCAGAGGTGACAAGGGAGTATGATCAAAGGTTAGTGGAAGGCCGGTAGAGTGGAATGCGGTAGTGGCAACTAGGGATCGTTAGATCGAGAATTGGACAAGAGTCCCATGGCGATGTTTCCAATTTCATCGTTTTAAGGAGTCACACGTTGATTTAGAATGAGTGGTGAGCTAATGGTATCGGGCCTACTATTTATACCCGGTTTAGGAAATAATGTATTTAAGCTTGGGCCAGTAGCGGAGCTAGAACTTGCGCACGCCCTGGGCAACCTTCGTTGCTACAGTAGCTATAGTGGTAAACAGTGTCTGCTATTTGAACAGTGTACAAAGAACGAGGCCAAGGCCCCTGCTGCCTGGGGCTGGCTACGCCACTGGCTTGGGCCATATGTTGGGTGTTGACCCCACATGTTAGAAGATTTATTTTCATTATTATTTTTGGGTATCCATTGGGTTAACTATGGGTGCAATTTCATACCCATGCCCTACCTATTTATTTTGCGGGTATGGATACGAGTAAAGTGTATCCTAGGTCCTTGAACTATTTCAATGGTGTCACGTAGGTCCTCGAACTATGAAACTCATCATCCAGGTCCTCAATATACAATATGTGTGTCATTTAGGTCCTTAAACTATTTTAGAGGTGTCATATAGGTTCTAAAACTATATCAAAGTGTCACATATGCACATACTTATTGCACTTCGAAGGACCTTCGAGGACCTGGATGACCCTTTTCATAGTTCGAGGACCTACATGACACCCCTGAAATAGTTTGAGGACCTATGATGCACTTTACTCTATGGATACCCATTACCCACGGGTACAAATCTTACAATGTCTTGCCCATACCCCTTGTTTTTTGGTAGGGTACTCATATCCATGGGAAAAACTGTCATCCCTAGTGGTATTATCTTTTCATGTCCATTCAAAATTTTAATCTTGCACTTGCTTCAAAACATTTTCTAAACGCTATAGCCTGCCAATAGCAGAGGTTATCAAGTATAACGCACTATTTAAAATCTGTGATTAGAAAATTCTTTTAATGGGAGATGACATTTTCATTGATGTGGTGAGGTGTCTGTGGCGACTTCGTCAAATTTGAGGACTCACCGAATTTTCAAAGATGCTCATAAGGACATGATATGCGTATATGATCATAGAAATAAATGTATTTACATATATATTTTTGAAGGGAATGTATTTACATATTTGTGAGCATACGTTTGTATTATCTGTCTCAAGAAAAGTATACATCCCAAACCTTCGTACGGGTAAAGGAAAGACATTTTCACAAAGAGGTTTTTTTACGTGATTTTCAGAAAGAGGTTTCACGACAATTTCTTGTCTGTGAAAATATAGGTTGGCAAGAACGGATCTTGAGAGTTAATTATGGGATAGATATATCTGCGTATATATATGGCTGATAACTGTGATTGAGCTTAATTAGGAATCTATATTTTCCAAGAGACCTGCCATACAATCAAATCTGCCTATCATAAAACAAATTACACCTAAAACGACGGCTGGTACACTTCAACACGAGACCAGATCCAATCGCTTCGTTCTCAAAAAACATATCCAATCGATTCATCATGTCCTCCTTCGCGGGTGTCTCTGTCATCGCCGACGGCGAGCTCCTGCGCTCTGACACTTCCCCGACCACCGCCACTGAAAGCGGGTACCACCTGCTTGCCATCGAAGGCCACTTGCGCACCCACACACGCATTTACTCTCGCTATTTCACGGTCGGAGGCCATCGCTGGCGCATATCTTGTGACAACTCGCTCTCTAGTTTATGGTTTCGTCTTCACCTCGCCGAGAATACCACCGCAGTGAAGGCGCAGTTCGAGTTTAGTTTCGTTGATGAGACCGGAAAGCAGGAGCCTGCACGTATCCATGGTGGCAAAGTAATTGAGTTCAGAGGATTTGGGGAGTCATGGGACGGCGTCGGTCAGAAGTACTTCCGAAGAGAAGCCCTGGACAAACACGTCAAGAACGACAGCCTCACCGTTCGATGCGACGTTGTGGTCGTCAACCATGCCATCGAAGTTCCCGTCATCGACGTGCCCGTGCCACCGTCCCACATGCTCCAGAATTTCACCGACCTCCTACTGGCCGGCGAGGGCACCGACGTGGTCTTCCTGGTCGGCGGCGAGATGGTCAGCGCCCACCGCTGCGTTCTCGCGGCCCGGTCTAGTGTCTTCAGGGCGATGCTCTTCGGCCCGATGAAGGAAGGTCTGTCGTCGACGGCCGGCGTCATTAAGATTGACGACATGGACGCGACGGTGTTCAAGGCGATGCTTGGCTTCATTTACGGAGACTCTCTGTCGACGGTGGAGGGGGGCGACGACGGCGCCCTGCTGCAGCAACTCCTGGTGACCGCGGACATGTATTTCCTCCCGAGGCTAGAGGCCATTTGCAAGAAGAAGCTGCGCGAGCTGAGGAAGATGCAGGTCTACGTTGTCCTCCCTAGACTGTGTCGTGCCCCCGTCGCCCTGGGAGCCTCACGCGACGACACGGTGTCTAGCGTCAAGGCCAGGCTCCACGATATGGAGGGCATCCCGCCGTACCGGCAGCGCCTCATGTTCGCCGGCTCAGCCCTGCCGGAGAACGACGGCTCTACGCTGGCCGACCACGGCGTCCGCAACTCGTCAACGATCCAGCTCGTGGAGACGAACATGGAAGTGTACGTCTCTACACTTTCACACAAGCAGGTTATGTTCTCTGGCATCGCAAGCAGCGACACCGTCGAGAGCTTCCGAGCAAAGTTCCACGAGCGGGAGGGTTACCCGCCGAAGAATCAGCAGCTCATCTACTGCTCCAGGTATCTGCAGGACGGAAACGCTCTCGCCGACTACGGCGTCCAAAACGGCTCCACGCTCAAGTTCACCCTCGGGCGCGCGTCCTCCCGCCAGAGAAGGATGGTGGAGCTGTACATCGAGGTTACGGACACAGTGGGCAGTATAAAATCTAGTGGAAGCGTATGCCGTTCAGCAGTGACGCGTACGTGTTAAATAGAGCTCAAAGGCTTCCGAGATTACAGGTTGTGATCCGGTTGTTATAGACTTGATCTCCACGTTTACAACAAACTATTCAACTAACTCTATCAGGAGATCAAGCCAAACAGACCATGACCAGGTTACAATAACGCACGCGCTAACCCACTACAAACACGCTATTTCCAACATCCCCTCTCAATCACAACTTGTCCAAGTTGAGATTGTGTTTGAAAGCTTCTAGCTGTTTCACAGACAGAGTCTTGGTGAAGCCATCTGCAACTTGGTCACCTGTGGGAATAAAACGAATGTTAAGTAGCTTATTAGCTACTCTCTCTCGAACAAAATGATAGTCCACTTCAATATGTTTTGTCCTCGCATGAAAGACCGGATTGGCTGATAAATATGTGGCCCCAAGGTTATCACACCACAATGTTGCAGCCTCTGAATGTTTAACATCTAGTTCCCTCAACAGTGTTTGTATCCAAATCACTTCAGTTGTGGCATTTGCTAGTGCTTTATATTCGGCCTCTGTACTTGATCGAGACACTGTAGCTTGCTTGCGAGCGCTCCAAGAAATAAGATTACAACCAAAAAATACTGCAAAGCCACCGGTGGATCTTCTATCATCTGGACAACCAGCCCAATCAGCATCAGAGAAAGCACTTACAAGCGTAGAGTCTGACTTGACAAACTTCAAACCAAAACTTGATGTATACTTCAAATATCTGAGAATCCTTTTAACAACTGACCAATGAACAGAAGTTGGAGAGTGCAAAAATTGACATACTTTGTTAACAGAAAATGATATATCTGGCCTAATCAGAGTGACATACTGTAGTGCACCAACTATACTTCTGTACCTGGTAGAGTCCTCATCTCCAAGTGACTCACCCTCTGTTAAGGATAATTTTTCTGAGATAGATAAAGGTGTTGGAACAGGTTTGCAGTTCTTCATGCCTACTCTTGTTAGAATCTCTTCTATATATTTTCCTTGTGTCAATAATATGCCATCTTTTACCTTCGTTACCTCTATGCCAAGGAAATAGTGAAGTTGACCCAAGTCTTTCAAGGCAAAGTCTCCTCGCAGATCTTGAAGAAGTGCTTCAACAGCCTTTGGTGATGAACTAGTCACAATAATGTCATCAACATAAATAAGCATGAACATAATCACACCATTCTTGTTGAAAAAGAATAGTGATGTGTCAGCCTTTGAGGGAACAAAACCAAGTGTTTGCAATTTGGTGGACAACCTTGAATACCATGCACATGGAGCTTGTTTCAGTCCATACAAAGCTTTATCCAACCTGCAGACATACCCCGGTTTTTCAGGATCCTCATATCCTGGAGGTTGTTTCATGAACACCTTCTCTTCCAGAACACCATGAAGAAACGCATTATGTACATCTAGCTGTCGCATACACCAATTTCTTGAAACGGCAATAGACAAGATTAACCTGATAGTCGCAGCCTTGACTACAGGACTAAAAGTATCCTCATAGTCAATTCCATACCTTTGTTTAAACCCTTTGGCGACTAATCGTGCCTTATACCTGTCAATGGAGCCATCGGATTTTTTCTTTATCTTATAAACCCATTTGCAATCTATCAGATTACTTCCCCTCTCAAATGGTACAAGATGCCATGTCTTGTTCCTCATAAGAGCTGAGTATTCCTCATTCATGGCCTCTGCCCACTTTTGATCTCCTAAGGCCTCTCGCACATTTTCTGGTTCACCTGTGTTGCAAAAATTCAACCAACGAACAGTACCATCAGTGTGTTTTTTTGGCTGGGAAATACCACTTTGTAGACATGTACATGCTCTAGAAATAGTAGGAATTGTTGATGTAGCCGCAGGGGATCCAGAAGACGCAGAGGATTTGGACCCTGCATCGGTTCCAGTGAAGGGATCAGCACTAGCACCCTCATGCATATTGTCGCTGGATGCAACGTGACCAGCAGCAGCTGGGCTCGCAGGTGGGGGGACAGCCCGCACGTTGTTGCCACTTGGGGGCATCTGACCAGCGAATAGGCCAGCCTTCGAGACGGCTCGTGGAGATTCGCCGGCGCCTGCTCCTCGTACCCGACCAGCAGGGTCGTGTGATACAGAGCCCACGCCGGACTGAGCGGGAGAATCACCTTCGTGATTAGCGCCAAAATTTTCTACACCATCAATGTTGTCTGCGCCATCTGTTGCTTCTGTAGACTCCTGTATACTTGGATACTCCAAATTTTGATCAGTATAATCAGAAAAAGCATCATCATGATCATTGTGCAAGTCACCCCCATGATCAGGAACAATAGGATTAAGAAGTGTGGGAGGAAGCAAAAGGATTTCCGCACGCAGTTGGGCGCCGGCATTCTCATGAAGTTCAGAAAACGGAAAAATAGTTTCATCGAACACAACATCACGAGATATGTAGACCCTTCAGGAAGAAATATCGAGACACTTGTATCCCTTATGAAGAGCACTATACCCAAGAAACGCACACCGGGTAGAGCGAAACTGAAGTTTGTGTTTATTGAAGGGACGTAAATTTGGCCATACCGCGCATCAAAAAATACGAAGAAAAGAATAATCTGGTGTGATATTAAAAAGACGTTCAAGTGGCGTTTGAGATTGAATGACCTTACTAGGAAGACGATTAATGAGGTAAACTGCAGTGGTAAAGGCTTCATCCCAAAACTTTAGAGGCATGGATGCATGAGCAAGTAAGGCTAGGCCAACTTCAACAATGTGTCTATGTTTCCTTTCGGCAGAGCCATTCTGTTGGTGAGCATGAGGACATGAAACATGATGGGAAATACCAATGCGCTCGAAAAAGGAGTTTAGTTTGCGATACTCGCCACCCCAATCAGTTTGCATGGCGAGAATTTTCCTATCAAATAAACGCTCAACACGTTGTTGAAAATCATGGAACTTCTGAAACACATCGGATTTATTTTCGATCAAGTACATCCAAGTAAACTTGCTGAAATCATCAATAAAAGAGACATAGTAGTAGAATCTACCAACGGATTGGACAGCAGGACCCCAAACATCCGAAAAAATAAGCTCTAAAGGAGCACTAGAGATACTAGTAGAGTGAGGGTATGGCAACTGATGACTTTTTGCCCTCTGACATGCATCACAAACTAACTCATGACTTTTATTGGATACAGGGAGACAATTTTTATTAACTACTTGATCGACTATGGGAAAAGATGGATGCCCAAGACGCCTATGCCACAGTGAAGACGACGGTTTTTGAACACCAAGGATGTGCTTCCCATGGACAGTAGATGACCGAGGTAGAGGATAGAGACCACCCCTACTTCGTGCGCGCAGCAGTGTTTTCCCCGTTCCCTGCTCCTTGATAGAAAAGAACTCGGGGTAAATTTCCAAATATGCATGATTGTCATGAGCAAGTTTATGTGCAGCAATTAAATTCTTTGCGGATTTTGGGACATGAAGAATGTTTTCAAGATGAATAGGACGATCATGGGTATGAACATGCGCATGACCAATATGTGCAATTTCCATACCTGTTCCACTCGCCGTGTGGACTTGTTCCGTGCCTGTGTAGCGTTCATGCGTAGCGAGCTTATCTAACTCGCTGGTGACATGATCAGTTGCGCCGGTGTCGATATACCAGTTGGTGTCGACGCCGTAGGAGGTGATCGCGGCATTGGTGGTCTTGACCTTCCTCTTGTAGTTCTTCTCGAAGCGTTTCCAGCAACGAAAAGCATCATGGCCAGTTTTGCCACAAATTTGGCAGGCATATGGGTCGGGGTAGTAGGAGAAGTTGTTGTAGCCCCCGCCCCCATAGCCACCATTGTGGTCGCCGCTGTTGTAGTTGCCACCACCACCACCATTGCCTTGGCGTACCGCCGCTGCTATTGCCGCGGCTGTTGAAGGAGCCACCGCCACGTCCTCCCTTGGCAGCGAGGTTGACGGAGAGCTGCTGGTTCACCGGATTTTGAGCCTCTAAACGAGACTCAGCCACGAGCAGCCCCGAAAAAAGATCCGGCAGCGAGATGGGTTGCTCGTTCGTCTTGGCAGAGATTGCGGAGACGAATGGATTGTAATCTGCATCGAGGCCTGAGAGGATTTGTGACACGATGTCATCATCATCCACCTTCTTCCCTGCAGCAGCAAGCTCATCGGCAATTCCTTTCATCTTGGTGAAGTAAGTTGTGGCCGAGGAATCACCCTTGCGAGTATTAGTAAACTGAGTACGCAACTGGATCACCTTGGCACGCGACTGGGATGCGTACATCGCCAGCAGCGCCGTCCACAGGCTGGACGAGGTTGTGTAATCCATTACCTGAAGAAGCACCTCCCGGGAGAGAGAGCCGAGGAGGAAGATGAGTACGTTCTAGTCCTGGGCTACCCATGCGACATACGCAGGGTTCTGGACCTTGACGACAGTTTTGTCCTCCCTTGCCTCTTCGATCTCCTGTGGTGGCGCTGCCTTCGATCCATCGAGGTACCCCATGAGGAGGGCACCCCTCACCGGCGGGAGGATCTGAGCCTTCCATGGCAGGAAGTTATCCTGGGATAGCTTCTCTCCGATCTGGACACCGGAGAGAGAGAGAGACGAGCGCCGGAGCGGCCATGGCTAGATGTATTCGTGGAAGAGAGACTAGCTCTGATTACCATATAAAATCTGGTGGAAGCGTATGCCGTTCAGCAGTGACGCGTACGTGTTAAATAGAGCTCAAAGGCTTCCGAGATTACAGGTTGTGATCCGGTTGTTATAGACTTGATCTCCACGTTTACAACAAACTATTCAACTAACTCTATCAGGAGATCAAGCCAAACAGACCATGACCAGATTACAATAACTCACGCGCTAACCCACTACAAACACGCTATTTCCAACAGGCAGGATCAAGGAGCGCTTGGAGGACGCTGAGGGGGTCCCGGCGGAGTGCCTGAAAGTTTTTCTCCGTGGCGAGGAGCTGGACGACGGCCGTGCCCTCGGTGACTACGCCGGCGCCCTGGAGAGAACTAGTCCCGTGGTTGTCGATTGCCGGCGGGGATGGCCAGAGAATAATGGAGACGCCGGGAAGAAGGAAGTCTGCGCAGGAACTAATTCCAAGAAACGCGCCAAGGTGGAGGTCGGTGGTGTCAGGAAACGGATCAAGAATGAACCAGTAGCGAGGGCTGAGGAGGAGATCCCGGGCGTGCAGCTGAGGCGCTTCCTTCTCTTTCTAATCAATCCGCACCCGGAGAAATAAATAATGGAGCCGCTTTGATCTATTTTGTCCCATGTCAATGTCGCCCTATTAAGAACTGTGAGCCTTGGTTTTTACATGGACACCGATATGCGCCCCACGTCAGGTGGAGGGAATGATATGATGCTTTTGTGGACCATATGATGGTTCTGTGAGTTATGAAAGTTATTTTATGCTACGTGTGATGATATGATGTTGTTGTGGATTATATATGATTGTATATTTGTTTTGTTGCATGATTAAATAGAAAATTACCAATAAAGTAGGCTGCTGTTGACTATTTACGAGAGCCACGCTCGGTCATAGTCAGAGGCGAAGCTAGCAATATGGCATGGTTTGGCGGCCGCCATACCTAAGCAGGCGGTATTAATACTAGTATTAGTGGTATACAGTACTATAGCCGCCAGCACAAGTTTCAAAATTTGGGCTGAGCTGTGCCTCGTTTTGGATGGGCTTCAACTTCAAGTAATGAGGAGACGTGCGTAACTGCTCGGCTTATGGGCTGACCGCACAAGTTATTCGCCACGAATTCATCAGGTTCCTGCTGCTCGGCTTCTCATCTGCTAAATCGCTCTACTTGCCTAGGCCCTAGGGCACGGTCTGCACGGAGACACGGACGCCCGAGCCGCCGAGAAGAGCAGTAGCAACCGGCAGTCCGGCACGGCACTCCGGCAAGTTCGTGACTCGTGAGGCGGTGACGCCGTGATCAGAGAGGCGGCAGCGACTCGGCCAGTGCGCCGCGAGCGAGGCGACGGCCGGCGAGGCAGCGAGTCCACGTTCAGCGAGGCGTCGATGGGCGATTCGACGAGTCCGCACGAGGTTGTTCAGATGCCACCGAAGAAAAGAATTAAATATGTAATGAAAAGTAATTTTCATCTGCTTCTTTTTTATAGACCATAGTTGGAAGACTAAGAAATTAGATTTTCATGTGTTTTTTATGCAGATCTAAAGAGTATTTTTGCCAAAGCTAGTGGCACTAGCAGCTCGAGCACAGCTCCATCTTTAGAAGTAGTTGCTGCACAACAAGAAGAGCATGAACATCAAGAGCATGTGGGGATTGAAGTTTCAACATCTGTTCAAGAGGAGGAGAATCAAGAGAAAAATCATGCTGAGGATGAACCAATGGCTAGAAGAGAGGAAGCAGGCAAGTTCATTGAAGAGTTGCATGCTGACCACATCGAGCCTGATCCTGGGCTTCGTATTCCAATTAACAATTTCCATCCCAACATTAGAGATGAAGTTAGATTAGCTTATGTGGCAAAGGGTCCAACTCGACTGAGTGGTCATAATTATCCTCGTGATCATTTTGAAAGGAACTTTTGTGAAGCATGGTATGATAAAAATCCTTGGTTGGAATATAGCGTTGACAAAAATGCTGCCTATTGCTTCTATTGTTTTCTTTTTAGACAAGATCCACTGGATGAAAAATTTGGTCATACTACCTTCACCAAAGAGGGCTACAGTACTTGGAAGAATGCATACAAAGCATTTCCTCTTCATGTTGGTGGCCCTGGGAGTATCCACAATCAATCAAGGAAAGCGTATGAAGATTTCAAAAATCAAAGCTCAAGTCTGGAGCGTAAGGTTACAATCTATAATAAAGAATCCTCAATCAAGTATGAGACCCGTTTGGAAACATCTTTGGGGATTGTAAGTTTTCTTGCATTGCAAGGTGAACCATCTCGTGGACACAATGAATCCCCTCTTTCTTTAAATAAGGGTAATTTTTTGGAGATGCTTGATTGGTACAAAGCAAGGAAGGAGGAAGTAAGGATTGCGTTCGAAGAACTATGTCCACAAAATGCCCAAATGACTTCTTCAACAATTCAAAAAGAACTTGCAAATAGTTGTGCAGATGGGGTCCGAAGAGTAATTAAAGAAGAGATGAGGGATAAACTCTTTTCTGTTCTTATTGATGAATCTCGTGACATATCAGTAAAAGAGCAAATGGCTTTGGTTGTGAGGTAAGCAATTGGTTAATTGATTTTGTTGTTTCATGTTTTTCTTGAGAATCGATTTTCTCTAAATAACCAATTGTATTAATTCTTCTATGTATTACAGGTATATAAACAAGGGAGAAGTTATTGAAAGATTTTTGGCTATCAAGCATGTCAAGGAGACAACAGCAGAAGCACTAAGGAAAGCATTGGTTGAGGTTCTTAGTAAGAATGGGCTACTTATTGCAAATTTACGAGGGCAAGGATATGATGGGGCATCTAATATGAGGGGAGAATTCAATGGTGTTCAAAAACTTGTTCGTGATGAAAACCCATATGCTTTCTATATGCATTGTTTTGCCCATCGATTGCAACTAGTAGTTGTTGCTGTCTCAAGTTGTTGTTCTTCTATTGAGGATTTCTTTGAGTATGTGACATTGATTGTGAACACCTCTGGTTCATCTTGCAAGAGGAAGGATAATTTGCGTGATAACCAACGCATAAATCTGTTGGCTAAGTTAGAGAGCGGGGAAATTTTCTCAGGAAGAGGGAAAAACCAAGAAACATCATTGGCTAGAGCAGGCGATACAAGATGGGGCTCTCATTATAAGACATTATCTCGTATTGAGTCAATGTGGGATGCAGTCATAGAAGTGCTAACTATTGTGCATGAGGATGAGCGTAATCCATCTAGGGCAGGAGGTTTGTTGCAGATAATGGAGTCTTTCAGCTTTGTGTTCATTATGAAGTTGATGTTGCAAATCCTTAGAATTACCAATCAATTGTCACTTCTCCTACAACGGAAGGACCAGAATATTGTTCAAGCCATGTCTTTGGTTATAGACGTAAAGTCTTCCTTGGCCAACTTGAGGAACCATGGTTGGGAACCACTATTTGAAGATGTCAAGACCTTTTGTAATGCTAATGATATCCCAGTACCAAATATGGATGAAGTTGTACCAAGATGGGGCCGATCAAGAAAAGGAGGGAGAAATAATGTTACTCAAGAACATTTTTTTCGTGTTGATACATTCTATGCAGCGATAGATGCTATCACCACAGAGCTGGATCATCGCTTTAACGACATGACTTCAGAACTTCTTTGTGGATTTGCTTGTCTTGACCCAAGAGACTCATTTTCCAAGTTTGATTTGGACAAAGTTGCTAAGCTTACAGACATCTATGATGCAGATTTCTCCAATGATGACCGTAAGCGTGTGAAAACCGATCTCCAGTTGTTCATCAACCATATGAGAAGACATGAGGACTTTAGAGTTTGTCATGATCTTGCGAGCCTAGCCAAAAAAATGTTTGAACTTGAAAGAAATGTTATGTTCCCTCTGGTTTATCGCCTTATTGAGTTGGGGTTGCTTCTACCCGTGGCAACGGCATCGGTTGAGAGGGCCTTTTCAGCAATGAAGATCATCAAGACCGAATTGCGCAGCAAGATGTCTAATGATTGGCTTGATGACTTAATGGTGTGCTACATTGAGAGAGAGATATTTAAAGGAATTGATCTTGCTGAAATTAAGAAAGAATTTCAAACCAAAGGTAGAAGAATTCCATTGCCACGTTCTACTTAATGAAAGTATTCTTCATTATGGGTATGTATTCTTTCTAACTATCTTCACTCGGATAATGTATTTTTACCATTATAATATTAGTTACTAATTCATGTTTTATCTATGATTTTATATGTTTATAGGTTATCTTATGTCCGTGTAGTTAATATAAATGATACTTTGGCAATCGATCAACCACGTAATCTTCATCAAGTGAGGTATTTAGAGTGTCGTACTCGTGACAATACTTAACTTTTGGTTCTAAAATATATATTTGTTGAACATCAAGTAATATATGACTACTATTTTAGTGAGTTCTTTCATAGTTGAGTTATACATGATTTTTTCGTTCGTAAACTTCGCCACACCTAGAAATTATTTCTGGCTTCGCCACTGGTCATAGTATGTATACCGCGAGTACTTCCTGTGTGTCGGGTCTTGGTGCCTTGCAACATTAGCCTTGTCACGAGGGGATAGCAACACAGATGGATAATATTTTTGGTGGCATTTCTTGAGTACCGACTCGCGATTTTCAAGGTGAAACCCGAAGGCTTGGACTTCATTGGTTATGCCTCGCAATAGCCTTGCTGTTGACATTATTTTGTGAGCTTAGACTCTCTTGAGGATGAAAAGTTGAAATCCCAAGATCTTTTATAGGGCGACGACAACACTTGTGCTTGGTATTTCTTCTTGGAGGTGTCATTTTTTGAGATATTTTTTGTTTTTCGGGTGTTCTCTTCCGTGGTGGTTAAAGCATTGTTGTTGCGAGTGTTTCATCACAGCGATAAGGGCGTTGTTTTATTTTTCTTTTTTATATTTTTTCTTGAATCTTTGCATTCTGTATGATCTTTCGATATTTTATTGATGCGGCGTACAATTAGTATATTCATGATATTAACATATGTTTCCTTTATCGAAAAAGTGAAGATGAGAATTCGATCGAGGTCCAAATCTAATCTGATATGTGTCTTAAGAGGAAACAACGTTGTGGGAGGGGGAGGGGGCTGAATCCTTCCTTGTGTATCTATTATATACTATTCTTAATAAGTTGATCCCCATTATTATCAATTCTCTCTATCTTCACACTATCCACCTCATCATTCATGCCACATCAATTCTCACTATATGCATATTATCCACCTCATCATGCATGCCACATCAGCGTTTAATTTCTCAAGCATCAAAAGAACAATTACTCCCTCCGTTTCTTTTTACTTCGCATATAAGATTTGGTCAAAGTCAAACTAGATAAAGTTTGATCAATTTTATATTAAAAAGTATCAACATTTGCAACATCAAAGTTATACCATACGAAAACTAATATCATGATGCTTCTAATGATATTGGTTTCATATTGTGTATGTTGATAGATTTTTCTTTAAAATTGGTCAAACTATATCAAATATGACTTTGACCAAATCTTATATGCGAAGTAAAAAAAGAAACGGAGAGAGTACTAGCTATTATCTCTACATGCATACTATCCATCTCACCATGCGTGCGACATCAACTTCCAATATTTTATATCTAAATAGTTAGCACCCACTAACTTTTTTAGAAGATATACAACTATGACACCTCATCACTCCATTAAAATTTAGAAATTAATTTCATGTGTGCATGTGTATTTCATATACAAGTTTATCATTTAACACTTTTGCGTGTTTTTCTTATTTTCCTACACATAACTTAGTGCACATATGATGTGACGAAACATATGCAACATATCATTAGTTCTAATATTCATGTTCATACAAGTAAATTTCATCAAAATATAATGCATCAATTTCCGCGGTAACACGCGGGGTGTCAACTAGTATATACTGTGCGAATACACAAGAAATATATTTGTTGGAGATTTGGAGCCCCTATGACCTATATATATGCCTTGCACATACTCCCTTCATTCCACAATGTAGTGCATCTTTTGATTTTACAAAGTCAAACAAGTCTATGTTTGACCAAGATTATACAAAGAAATACAAATGCATAAATTCTCAAATTACTATCATTAAATTCATCATTAAGTGCATTTTTATATTATATGTATTTTATATTTTATATGTTAATACTTTATTGTATAAACTTGGTCAAATGTAGATGTGCTTGACTTTGCTAAAACAAAATATGCACTACATTATGAAATGGAGGGAGTACGTAAGAAGAGAAGTATGGCAAGAGCAACATCAATGAAGGTTAGGTCAAGAAGATATCTCCGCTACTTCTTCGGTTGCCTCCGGTTTCTAATAATCGATCGACGTCTTGTATCTTGGCCACGTTGTGGGGACCGGGTACGATCGATCTATACGTACAAAAGAACACACAAATCCATGAAGCTGCGATCTGGGCGCCGCCTCAGGTCGTCGGAGCAATCGGTCGGTGCCGGTGCCGGCGGAGCGGACCGCATCAGCGCCCTCTCCGACGATCTGCTCCTCCACGTGCTCGCTCGCCTCGGCTGCGTCCGCACCGCCGCGCGCGCCGGCGTCCTCTCCCGCCGGTGGCGCGGCCTCTGGGCACGCCTCCCGGCGCTCGTCTTCCGCGACGTCGCCTACCGCTCCCTCGAACCGGCGCTAGCTCACGTGCTCCCTGCCGCCACCAACCAACGGAACGGGGTGTCGCTCGTCGACATCCGCCTCCCCAAGCGAGAGTGGATGCTTCGCGCGTCGGCGCCCCGCCTCACCGTCGCCTCGCTGCTGCGCGCAGCCGCGCGTCCTTCGCCGGAGCAGCTCGTCCTCGCCCTCCCATGGGGCGCAGCCGCGATGTTCGAAGACGTCGAGCTACCGAGCTTCCAACGCACCGCCTCAATCTCCCTCACGTCGTGGTCCCCTATCAACCTCCGCGCCCCTTCCGCCGACGGCGAACTATTACTGCCCGCGCTCACGACGCTCGTGCTCTCGGGCTGCACCGCGGACGGCCTCGCCGCCCTGGTCGCCCGCTGCCCGTGCCTGCGCACGCTCAGCTTCTCCCGCCCGGGGTCCTCGTGCATCGCAAGCGTCCCGCTCCACATCACGGTCCACTCCTCGTCCCTGCGGGAGCTCGTCGTCGAGGAGACCCAAGCGTCGGTACAACGCATCGACATCGCCACTCCCGTGCTCGAGCACCTGGCCGTCTCCTCCCTCGCCGATCCCGGCCTCACCGTCTCCATCCTGGCGCCCATGGCCGGCAAGGTATCCTGGCGCTGCCGTTACTACACCACCATCTGATTAATGGACGCCACGGACAATAGGCCTGCTTACTGGACACTGGAGATGGTGAGCTTCTTGTCAGCGCCAGCACGACCTCCGGTGTTGCGCATAGATGCTCTCAAGGTTAGCCGTCCTCTCCTCCAGTCCTCCTCCCCAACTCAAAGTCAAAAAAACGTATGTGATTTATATGAGGAGCACATGGTTTTATATATGATCATGGCGATGGAATTGTTTGCTCCAGTTTGCTTGCAGAACAACTACGGTGCCTCGGCGACTTCATGGACGCAACAGCAAGCGCGGCAACTAGAGCAACATCTGCAGATGGAGGTTGCCGCCGACTTATCTGTCTTGGACTTGGAGCTGCATCTCACAACTTTGGGCCATGTTTATGGAGCACTGGTTTTCTTTTTCCTTATTAAGATGCATTGGATTCGTACTGCCATACATAGGCTTAAGCTCAGGGTTACCCAACTCGACCCTACTGCAATACCCACGGTACGTCTATTGCTAACTAGTAAGCTTGCACGTGCAACGCACGTGTAACCGTAAAAATAAAAAATTTTATTCTTTTTTATATCATATTTTTTAAAAGAATTTGTAACATTATGAATAATATAGAAAGATTTTGTAGCATTATGAATGACATATGAATGAAATCTTCCAGATATCAAATAAATATTTCGAGTCTATGTCTTATTAACAAAATTGTATGTTCATGACGCGGTTGCACATTAACAAAGTTCTATGCTCGACACATGATTGCACATGTGGGCGAATGTATAATTCACAGTAAAATGCCAGTGCATTGCTACGGGAGATACATTTACAAACCATAAACAATTACGTTTCACCGATTTCATTGATTAATCTGAAATATAAAATCAAGATTATCTAAAAAAATCAATTGATAATTATTTGAATTAATTTTAAAGAGATAAAACACTCAAAAAACATCTCTTTAAAATATGGTAGAAGAATAACAAGATTACATCCGAGCACACATGTTTAACTTACATGAAACACTCAAAAAAATACAAAAGACTGTAAAACAATTAGAGCATCCAACACTCACGTTATAAGTATCCAACGAATCAACTTATGGAGGCGGCGGTGGCGGGGATGGGCGGCAGCGGCTGTTCGGCGGGCAGTGTTGGGGAAGGGGCGTCGGGGGAGTGGTGGAGATGGGGCGGCGGGGGAGTCACGGGGAAGATAATCCTATACGACCCGGGTCGTACAAAACGATCGTGAGACCCATTCCAATCGAAGACACCTGTCAAAACCAAATCTCAAAGCATGCAGACTGCTTATCCAGTGTTTCTTTAACAAATCGTGTTCCTAATCCTAAGTTTCCTACTCCCAGCGCCCGTACCAAATCCCCTTTCTTTCTCTGGCTAGCTCGCCGCGGCCACGGCCGCCGGCGCAGGGCCGCTTCTCTCCGCCGCCATCCACGACCATGTTCCTCGACGTGAGTGGAGAAGATCCTGATGGATGTGCAACCATATTTCTTAATCGATCTGTTGCCTCATTCTCGTCATCCAGTAGCGGCTGCTCCATTGTGCCGCGTCACCGGCGGCGAGGTGAAAGTGTGGAACAGACAGAGAAGATGATTTGGATTAGAAGATGAAAGGACGGGAGGAAAGAAGTCCACATAATTCCATGGGGTTTCATAAACCGGTCAGTTCACCCTCTAAACTAAAAAAACAGGGCATTTGACCCCTGAGCTTTCCCAAACCAGGTAAACCATCCCCTCGCCCTGATTAAAATGGTTTTACAAGCGGTTTTTCTTACGTGGCAAGGTTGAACACGAACAGAGGTGGATGTCCCTCTGACGCACGAAGGAGTCGTCCTTGTCGTCATTGTCGTCGGCCTGCCGAGCTCGTTTCTGAGCGGAGAGAAGTAGGAACCAAAGTTCTAGAGCGCCGCATGGAATAGAGCAGAGACGAGCGTAAGCCTCCCCGGGATCGAGGCAGAGGCCGATGAAGTGACAAGGCAGGGGCAGAGACGCTCAACTAAAAGCCTTGTACAACGCGGCGTGCGTCACAACCGTCGACGGCGTCTACGACGATGAGCTCATACTCAGCACCCGCACGGACGACGGAGAAGGCCGAAGCAGAAGTCTGCGTATCTGGCCCAGGGTGTACAGGCCACCTGCGCATCCCGCGCCAGGCCATGGAGCACGACCGTTGTAGTCTAGTGGCCATGTACATGCACCTATTCCGTGTGACGTCGGCGGTCACCGCCATGAAAATACACCCAATACCATTGCCCTAATTTGCTCGATGGATATACGCATACATGCACAAAGGCTGCATAAGTTAGCTAGCTATTAGCATGAGCACGCAAGCACGTAAAGAAGCGTGGGAAAGAGGATGAGATGGAAAGAATCGTGATTAGAGCGATTTGCTACTGGAATTCATTAGAGAATTAATTGACTTGTCGTGCATTAATTCTTATTGTCAAGTGTCATCTATTAGAGAGGGTCTCATAATTGGTATGTTTAGAGCTGTTGTGCCATACAACATGGGAGTAATCTGGGTCGTTAGATTAACAGCATTGGACGTACGAGATCAAATGGTCCAGCTCCTTTGGTGCTTTTTATATTAGTAGTAGATTATTTTATTTCACATACATGATTACCAGTAGTGCTTGTGATTAACCATTGTTTCATACACATACATTCATTCTTTTTTGTATGCTAATTGTTGTTCTTATTAGGATGAAGAGGTATGCGGAATGAACTGCAACTGCGCACCCTCCAACTGGCCAAGCCAAGTTGTCTCCTTGACGGGCCTTGCAGAGGTCGAGATCGATGGTTTCCGAGGAGACAACCATGACTTTGATGTCTTGGAACATCTACTCAAATGTGCACCGATGCTTAGAAGAGTGACCCTAAGGCAGTCAGACGACCCTACTGACTCAAATGTGCAAATTGGGAACTGCACCATCAGCTGGCGCAGCTTCTTCTTGCAAATCGTCATTAGTCTCGGGAGGTCGTACCTGTCCGCTGCCACTAGGAGTTGATCCAACATTGAGCCATCTTCCACCACGTCCACTGACTCGCCGTAGATGAAACCAAGCATGGCCCTGAACACCGTCGCGTCCATGTCGTCTATCTGCAAGGCGGCGGCCATCGACGACGTGCCTTCTTTCATCGGGCCGAAGAACATCGCCCTGAAGACACTGGACCGGGCCGCGAGAACGCACCGGTGGGCGGAAACCATCTCGCCGGCGACCCACCCGGAAGACCACGTCAGTGCCCTGCCCGGCCAGGAGAAGGTCGGTGAAGTTCTGGAACATATCGGACGGTGGCACGGGCACGTCGATGACGGGCACCGGCATGGCATGGTTGACGACCACCACGTCGCACCGAACGGCGAAGCTGTCGTTCTTGAGGTGTTTCTCCAAGGCCTCTCTTTCGAAGTACTTCACATAAGCGTTGTCCCATGACTCCCCAAATCCTCGAAACTCCAATACTTTACCTCCATGGACACGTGCTAGGTCCTGCTTTACAGTCTCGTCAACGATGCTAAACTCGAACTGCGCTTTCACCGCAGGCCTTCCGGTGGTATCCTCGTCGAGGGAGTTAATTGCAAAAAACCACGACAATACGGGCGAGTATTGCAGAGCACACACATTTTCAGATTTCTTGCGAAAAACACTAATTTTTTTTGCTAATTTTTTGCAAATAGCACAGATCATGTGTTTAGTCCGTTTTGATGACGTTTCTGACAGGTAGTGCCTACACGTAAGAATAATGTTTTGCAGAAACACCCCTAAAACAAATTAAAAAAAGCAACCAGGTCCAGACTCCACCCACGGTGCGCCGCTCCTCCCCAGACCGCCGCCCCCCCCACAGCCACGGCGCAGAGGGAGTAGGCCACCGTCGATTGGCTGCAGCAGGACCCGAGTGCGCCGGCGTCCTCGTCGGCGACCTCGTGCACGGCCCCGCGCCCCATACACCGTGGTTGTGGTCTCGCCCGGCCGTCGTGGCGGAGGCGCCGGACGTGGTGTCGCCTGGTCGCGGCCGCCCGTCGCGTGCCCAAACATGGCCTTCGACGAGGGGAAGGGCGACTCCGGCGGAGGCCGCCTGGACGCGCTGCTTGCCGCGCCACGGGAGAGCATGAGGAGGCAGAGCGCGAGGTTCTCCTCCTCGGAGCGGTGGCGGCGCGAGCGCTTCCTCTTGGCTCAGCCCTGCAGCACGTGGCCGCTCTCCTCGCCACTGGTGTCGCTGCTGACCGCCGCCGCCTCGTGTTGCTGCTGCTCCGGGATCAAGGCGTATCGGGCCGGGATCAAGGAGGGTCTGCTTGATTTTTTATTTTTTCCAAAGGGGTCTTTTTATAAAATTCCATCCTTACAGGCGGGCCCGATATGTCATAATCGTACTTAAACGAAGCAAATTGGATGATCTGTGGTATTTGCAAAAAAATAGTAAAAAAATTAGTGTTTTTCGCAAGAAATCTGAAAATGTGTATTTTCTGCAATACTCGCCTGAATTGTCGTGGTTTTTTGCAATTAACTCTCGTCGAGGAGAAGACGAAACGACGGCATTGAGCCAGAGCTGTAAGAGATGCGCCAGCGATGGCCTACAACTATATGTATTTGACATCACAACTCTAAATTGACAACACAACTTCGTACTCCTGGCTCCGCCACTGGATACGCAGATTGGGATTATAGTCTTATATGGCAGGTCTCTCTCACGGTTAATCAGCCAGTTTATACGGAGGTATATATACCCCATCGTTAATTCTAAGATCCCTTCTTGCCAACTTTTGCGAAAATTATGCATGGAGATCCGTACAAAAAATAAACTTAAACTTTTTATTTCTTTCTTTTTGCATGTACTATCACTTGACTGAGACTTAGTTAAGTCTTAGGACCTGTTTGTTTGGATTTTGCTTCTGCTTTTGCAGCTTCTTCATTTTGGCCAAGAAGCCATAAAAGTTTCTAAATAGGTGCTTTTGAAGCTAAATATTGTTATATTGATTCATCAAAAAATATAAAAGTTTCTAAATAGGTGCTTTTAGAGTTTTTATGGCTTCTTGGGCAAAACGGAAAAACTGCAAAAGCAAAAGCAAAAGCCGAAACAAACAGTGCCTTAGTCGACTGAGACCTAGACACTCCCTTACCATTATACTTCTTCTTGGAAAAATAGTTTACCCCAATGGAGGTTAAATATATATTTTTACGGTGCAATGGAGGTTAATATGAAGTAAAATGCATAAACCATCATGCTTATAACGTCATTAGTAAAATGACACAATCTTACGACTGATCAATAAATTGCACCGAACACACTACTAATTAACCCGTGACAAAAATATGATCTTATTGTGACCCTTTTGACATGTCCGAGTGGCAATGTGGCCATAATCCTAAGGGCGTGAGGAAAACAAACTTCTACGCCCAATCACATCGTTCCCTTTACAAGGCCGATACCAAACCTGATAGCTACCAAACCCATCCACTCTCTCCTCTCATCTATCTCTACTCTTCTGTTCCTGCAACCGTTCACCTTCTCTTCGTCGCGGAACTTCACTGCCATTGTGTCTTGGAATAACGGGGAGAGCATCGACGACACCATGGCTGTTGAGTTCGACTCAAATGTAAGTCACAACCCTCCCCTTTATGTCGTAGCTAAGGGTTAGGGTTCATTGTAAAATTTTGGGATTTTTCGATTGAGATCGATTTCGATAAGATCTAGGCGATTTGACTGGTTTGCATTCGTTTTGAACTGAATGCATGCCCCTCTCGCCATTGAAGACTTTGACTTTAAGGGTATTGTGGAGTATCAGGAGGGCTTCTCTTGTGCTAATACAAGAAAAATGCAAAGAAATATGCAACATTTGAAGGCGGACTAACATGAAGGAGGTTATATGAATGTGCCGAGGAAATAAGCATAATTTTACATTATCCATGAATCGCTGCTTATTTTCTCTTTGTTAATGTATATATGTTATTTTTTAATATTTTACATTGAAAAAATATCCATGAACTTGTAAATATACTATTTATGGGGAAAGTAAAACCAAGCTCAATCACAGCCCTCTCATGCACCAATCATTTTTTTCTGTGAAAAATGCTCCAATGGTTTTTGGTCATCCAATTTTGTGATTGAGACATCCTTAGCAATCAGATCTATTTCAGGTCGTGAATTGGGTAAGCTATGCCTAAAGGGTTGCTATTCAGGAAGAAAAACCCGAGGCATATAGTTAACCGGGCCTATCTCTAAAAAATACAACCCATTTAGCTCACCGAACGCAACCCAATGTTGAGAACAAGTGAATGTGTCGTTGGCCGGTGCGCCTCTACCTCTCCTACGCGGACGGCAACGAAGGCGCCTCGACTTCCCACTCTCATCACATGCCGGCGGCCATAGTGGGAGTAACTTAGATAGTAACATCACACATTTTAAGATAAATTTGCATACGTAGCATGTAGTGTATGCTGGAAAATGTATAAAAAACCTGTATAAACAAATACTATTATAGAATAAAAAATCATTGAAAAATACCTGTAGCACGGCTTTGGATGGCGCGCTCCTAGCAGACTAGACTCTTGAAGCGCGGGTCCATCTAGTCGCTAGTGGTCTAGTTAGCTACAGCGCGGGGTGCCCTTGCTGCTAATGGATAGTTAACTGCTAATGGTCATTTACCCCGCGCTGCTGATGGCCATTATCCTAGTAGTGAAGTGCGCAGCTAGCCACCGTTAGTGCCTATAGTGGAAGTAACAAGTAACATCACATATTTTAAGATAAATTTGCTTATGTAGCATGTAGTTAATGAGGCGAGAAGTGCTTATGATAACATACGTATATTGGTAACATCACCTATAGCAAAACAATGAATCTATAACCTGATAAATAAGATGTTGCGTAACACCAGACACACATATGTTACTCCCTCCGTTTCTTTTTACTCCGCGTATAAGATTTGGTCAAAGTTAAACTTGATAAAGTTTGACTAAATTTATATTAAAAAGTATCAACATCTACAACATCAAAGTTATACCATATAAAAATTAATATCATAATGCTTCTAATGATAATGGTTTTCTATTGTGGATGTTGATAGATTTTTCTATAAAAATGGTCAAACTTTATCAAAATTGACTTTGATCAAATCTTATATGCAAAGTAAAAAGAAACAGATGGAGTACTATCCACTACTCCATCCGTTTCTAAGTACAAGTCTTTGTAGAGATTTCAATATGGACTACGTACGAAGAAAAGTGAGTGTTTATATACATTCGTATGTAGGTTGTATTGAAATCTGTAAAATGATTTATATTTAGGAACGGGTGGAGTATAAAGGTAATAACATAGATCCACTACGTAGCCTTACCAACTTAACGAGTTATTTTCTTCAAAAAGGCTAACAATAGGGAAGCCTTTAAGGTAGTTAAGTTTGCTTCTTCGTTGAGTCAGGGTAGGCACGTGTGGTTGCTCAACCCGCATGATCCTATTTATATCCCGCTGTACTCGTCGGTTGTGGTTTAAAGTTATCTAAAATCTCAAAAAAAAAACTTAGTTAACAAGTATTTCCTCCATGGAGGGAGTATTAATCACTATGTAATAAGTGGACGGAGCACTACTACTATATCAGAGAACCAGTGTGATATACTGCACTTTAACGCGGAGTACGGCCGGCCGGCCGTGCATCTTCTTCTCCGTGTCTGCCGTGCGTGCAAAGATGGATCGACTGAGGCTGACACGCGGGACCCCGACGACTGGGGACCCACGTGTCAGGGAGACGAAAGGAGGTCGCTCCACGGTGAGCAAGGAGAAGGGCCAGGGATTGGTTTTCGGTTCCTTTTTTGCTTGGATTGGATGGAATGGAATGAAAGCTGCCCATAAATACGAGGAGTGTGGGAGAAGCCACCCAGCCAGCAGCCAGACGAAGAGAAGAACTGAAGAAGAGGGTTTTCCATCTCCGGCCCGCTCCCTCCAGTGTGAGAAGGCGGATCGATCGATCGATGATCGACGTCCTCATCGCACGCCGGCCAAGGTGATGAGCTCCATCCATCCATGGCCTATCCCTCCCTGCTATTTTCTTCCCGGATTTCTCCCTCCCTGCAATGTTCTTATCGGATTTGTCCCTTTACATTTTCTCTCTGTTTTCTTGCCGATTTGAGGCTAGCTAGATTCGTGCATCCTAACATGCTATCACGGGGACTTTTGCAGTCGGCCGGGAGGAGTTTTGTACAGTACGTAGGTTATCGCTGAATTTTGGGCCGTTTAGTGGGATTCCCAGAACACTTCAGGGAGATTTAATCACATGTTTTATTTTCCTGCATCGGACTATCGATGCTGTGGTTTCTGCCGCTATATTAGTTCATCTTCTTCATTCATCTTCTTCATTCATGGTCCGTCATACGACGTTTGGATTAGGGGGTCCCTAGGGACTTCTCTCTCGTTCAAGCAAAAAAAAGTTAAGATTCGGGCTTACAACTTTGTGAGTGATGAAAAATTAGTCGCTAGGATTCGGAATTCAGATCCTTTTTTTGTGCACGAGGGTTTTCACTTTTCAGGCTGTCCCGGCAAAGACAAGAAAAGAAGGGTTTTCAAGCTGGGCTTGGTGATGCGATTTTTTCTTCCTTTTTCTGCAGTATCGTGATGTTGTACTAATCTATTGTTTCCTAGTTTCCTGGTTGTTATGGCAAAACAACTTTTTTGTTGCTCGATCTAAATCACCTTGAGTTGCGAACTTGCGATACAAGTAGAACCTTCACTTAATTTATCCTTTCTTTGTGGGAAACATACCCACTATCAGTTTCATTTAACACAAGTTGCTGTATTCCCATTATCAGTTTGCTTCATATAGTCAAATTGGTGACAAAAATGTAAAAACATGTATGCAACTAATTAATCTTGGAGCGATGCGCACAGTGCTTGAAAAAAGAGTGTAACAATGTCTGGTCAATTCCCTGCCCAAATTAACATGTATAGCCTTGTTTGCTCAGTTTTCCTTGCTGTGTTTTTCTTTGTAGATGAGTAGCAAGGGTGATCCAAGCAAGTCACCAATGCCCCACACTGAAAAGCATGATCCCAGCAAGACGGCCACGCCTCGGAGGCTTCCAATCACGAGGCCACGTGGGCTTGGCACGAGAGGGCAGCCCATACAGCTACTGACGAACTATTTCAAAGCCGTTGGGAACCCAACACATGATTTTTTTTACCACTACAATGTAGGAGTACATGCCTCATATCCTACTTACCTAGTACATCACCATTCCAGTTCTTGAAATTGGTTTCCATGGCTACCTTTTGGCACTTTGTTTTGAATTTTTTTGATTGGTCGTATCGACCGAGGTGGCTCTGAAGTACGCAGACGATCAACCGGTTCGCGGAGAAGGAGTATGCAGAAAGGTGATGAAGCAGCTGCACGAGATCTATGCCTCTGATCAGCTTGCGGGCAAACAGTTTGCCTATGATGGCGAGAAGAGCCTCTTCACCACTGGGCCTCTCCCATTTACCACCAACGTGTTTGACGTTGTGTTAGTCGATGATGCTTCATCCAGAAGGTAAAACATTCATCAGCTCCATCACCCATTTTCTCGCCAGGGAAAGCTGTTGATGTGTTCTTGAGCTCATCTCTTGTTGATTGGGGGAATTGTCTTCATTTACCTGCAGGATTGCAACGAGCCAGAGCCCAGGAGGAGATGGCAGTCCAGGTCCAAGTGACAAGAAAAGATCGAAACAGGCAGCAGATCCCAAAACGTTCAAGGTGGATATTACCTTTGCAGCAAAGGTTCCGATCAGTGCCATTGGCCACGTCCTTGGTGGTGGTCAGGAGTCTGAGAACTCGCAGGAAGTTCTTCGGGTTCTTGACATCATTCTGAGGCAGCACTCTGCAAGACAGTATGTTGTTGTGTTTCTTTGTGAACAACTTTTATCTAATGTTGCCAACTGTATTATTACTTGTACTTAATTAGGCTCTTATAGCCAGCATTCATGTTCTTATTGTACTCAAAACTTTCTTGTTGGCTGCAGGAATCGCCTCCTAGTCCGACAGTCTTTTTTCCGTAGAGATTCCAATTACATCCAGTTGGGTGGCGGTGTTCTCGGTTGTCAGGGTTTTCATTCTAGCTTTCGACCCACTCAAAGTGGGCTTTTACTCAATGTTGGTATGTTTATAACCTAGCTAGAGGCCTAATTTGCATGAGCTTATTCCTGATAAAACATTTGCTCTACAAGATTGATGGTGCATATTTGCATGCATGATAGATTATTCAATTTGTGCAGATTTATCTACCACCATGGTAGTGGAACCTGGGCCTGTGATTGCTTTTCTGCTCTCCAACCAGGGTGTCAAGGACACTTCCCGCATTGACTGGGGCAAAGTAAGCTGAAATCTAGCTAGTAATTTCTTGACATATTCTTAGTCCTTGAAGATTTTATCATCATAAGTTACTATACTAAAATGTTTCCCTGCTCTAATGTTGGTCATCCATGACATCATTTTAGGCTAAACGGGCACTGAATAAATTAAGGATCGAAACCATTCACACGAAGGCGGAATTTAAGATTGTCGGATTGTCCGAAAACAATTGCTATAATCAGACGTAAGATGTTACTCTTGAATCCTGATACATATGTGAGTTCATGGCACACACACCTCAGCTACTCTCATTTCAATATAATTAATTAATTCTTGATCTAGGTTCCCACTAAATAAAAAAGATGGCAACGGTCCTGTGGATATAACTGTCTATGATTACTTCTTGGAGCGTTGGTCTATGAAGCTAGAAAAGTCTGCTCATATGCCCTGTTTAAATGTGGGGAAGCCAAAGCGCCCAACGTACCTCCCGCTGGAGGTTCGTCCCTCTCTCGCTCTTCTTGTTGTGAATCGGTCTTATGTTTTTGGTGCTCATGCATTTCATGTTTGCAACCAGATTTGCCTTCTAGTGCCATTGCAAAGGTATAAAAAATCTCTGTCCACGTTGCAAAGGTCAAAACTGGTGGAGGGATCCAGGCAGAGGCCGGATCAGAGGATGTTAAGGTTGACTGGTGTAAGTTACTATGATACCTTGAATTCAGCTAAACTGCTTTAGATATAGTCTCAAGGTCTGAAAAATATCAACAAGGCAAAAATTCACAATTTTGCTTACCAATAATGATAGGAGTTGCGTGCCAATAATTATGATTCTGATCCAATGTTGAGGGAATGCGGCATTTCGATAGTTCCAGAGTTTACCCAGGTTAAGGGTAGAGTCCTTCCTGCACCACAGGTTGGTAGAGTCTTGCTGTTCTTTTCAATGGATTTTTCTTTATTGCTAGTGTGCAGGCCTATTTCTGTTGTGCATCTAATATTCTAATATCGTAACGTGCAGTTAAGTGTTGCGGATGGTAGAGAATTGTATACACCTAATGGGAGGTGGAACTTCAATAAAGATGTGAGCAACTGATCATACTTTTGATTGAACTCCACACATATGCATTGCACCGTAAACTATTTATTGTCGATGTCGTAACATTCTCTGTTCTAATTCTTCAGAAGTTTATTCGGCCGATTGAGTTTAAGAAGACCTGGGGAGTTATTAATTTCACTTCTTCTTCACGACGTGATGTTGAAGATCTTGTCTGGCGACTTTTCCAATCAGCTGGTGTCAAGAAGGGAATTGTAAGTTCATCGCTTCACCTAATATTGGGCCTTTGCAAATATCCTGGTAGCGCTCAACCAGTTTGATTTGCAGAAAATGGACAAATATGTTGTTGTAATTCAGGAGAGGCATGAAATGAAACATCAATCTTCGGAAAAAAGGGTGTATGATATGTTTCGGCAAATAAATAGAGAATTTGGAGAACATGATCCAGAGTTTCTCCTGTGCTTTCTTCCTGAGAAGAATTGTGACATATATGGTTTGCTCTTCTAACTCAGCCTTGCAAGTAAGCTTCATTATGCGTCTACCTGCCATCCAACCCTTTTTTGTTCTTATCAGGACCATGGAAGCGTGAATGCCTTGAAAAACAAGGCATTGCTACACAATGCTTGGTTCCTCTTCCTCCTCCCAAAGTCAAAGATCAGTACCTCACAAATGTGCTGCTAAAGATAAATGCCAAGGTTTGGATTGTGATTTACATTGCCATCTTCAATGTACCACATACTTTGGGTTTGTTAGCTGAAAAACTGAATGCTTTGCTTTTATTTTGTCTTGCCAATCAGCTTGGCGGGTTGAATTCATTGCTGAAAAAAGAAACAACCCGTGATATTCCTCACGTGTCAAGTATTCCAACCATCATCTTTGGTATGGATGTTTCCCATGGTGCACCAGGTTCTAACGTGCCATCGGTTGCTGCAGTAAGTAACAGATATTCCTTATGTTTTCAGTTTCCTGCAGTAAGAAACTCGGGTATCAGCTGATGGTCCTTGACAGATTTTCCAACCGACAATTTGCTGACTCACCCTGGTGTTTTTGGATTTTCCCTAGGTGGTTAGTTCATTGGAGTGGCCAAACATCTCAAAATACAGAGCTTCTGTGTGCACTCAGCCACCTAGGCAGGAAATGATTACCTTATTTAAGCAAGATGGAGATAATGATCATGACCTCATTAAGTGAGTTTCTTCTGCGTCAGATTTAGATAAGTGAAATTTAAACAATTTTAATAACAGTGCTTCCTAACCGTATGTTTTTTCTTTTTTTTGCTCACTTGAATTATAACGTTTCAGGGATTCACTAGTTGACTTCCTCAGAAAAACAAATGGACAGAGGCCGGAACAAATTATCATTTTCAGGTCAGTTGTCCTCCTGAGATAATGTGCGCAAATGCTAAGTAATAGTGGACTTCCGCGGCATATTTGTTCCGTAGAAATTGGTGGAGCAGTTGTGTGTTGTCCCTTAGGACACTCGCCACACTTTATTCATAGTGCCAAGAGTACAAACTGACTCTAATATTCGATGTCATCTCTAAGTTTACTTTGGCACCCTGATGCTGTCTAAGTAATTTTGTTATCTTGATTTTAGGGATGGGGTTAGTGAGAGCCAGTTCGATATGGTTTTGAACGATGAGCTAGTCCAGATCATGGAGGTAAACATAAATGATATCTAATTAATTCCTCATGAGCCGGCCAATTTTGGATAGTAATAATGTATTTCTAATTGATCTAGGCATGCAAGTTTTTTGGCAGCGAGAAATTTAGTGGCAACTGGTTTCCTAAGTTCACAGTCATAGTTGCACAGAAGAATCATCACACGAGATTTTTCTTGCGGAATGGAAATAGACATGATCAAGTGACTAATGTCCCCCCTGGTAACCTACATCTTTTATCTAGTACTTTCTTCTACTTTTTTTTGTGGGTACTCTAGTACTTTCTTCATTCTTTCAATTTTAGTGGAGGATTGCAATCCTCGGAAATTGTTGGGTTGTTCGGTTCATATGTAGGTACTTTTAAATGGTGTAACCACAAAACAATTACTTACAATATTGTATGGATCAGACGAGCTCAATTTCTTTCTTTTTTGTGCACATACACTCTTATCATATTCCTATTTTCCCATTGTGTAGGTACTGTGGTTGATGGAGGAATCTGCCATCCCAGGAACTATGATTTCTACATGTGTGCTCATGCTGGCATCATTGTATGTTCTTTCTACTTTGTGAGGCATGGTTATAATTCACTGTGTTTCAAATGTTTATTTGAATCTAATTAAGTCAATCTGCTATGCTTGTGTGTTCTAGGGGACTACAAGGCCAACACACTACCATGTGCTCCATGATGAGATAGGCTTCTCTACTGATGAGCTGCAGGAGCTCGTGCACTCCCTATCCTATGCGTATGTGCACTGCAGCAGTTACAAAAGATTCAATTGTTACCTTAATTTGCCTCTGATGATCATTGTTGCACTCTTGTGACATTTTGATGCTTGTCAACTCGTTTCAGGTATCAGAGAAGCACCACAGCCACTTCAGTAGGTAATTAAGCCTGATTTTCCATTACTTGATTTCGCAACATATGTCAAAAGGGCATGCATGGCTAATCATCTGATTTTTGCTCTTAGTTGCTCCCATCTTCTACGCACACCTTGCGGCGGCGCAGGTGGCCAAGTTCACGAGGCTCGATGACATGTCGGAGACGTCGTCCCAGGCTGACACTGTGGTGGCGCCAGAGTTGACTCGTCTGCATCCCAAGGTAGCATCGTCGATGTTCTTCTGTTGAGTCGTGCGCTTTGTCCATCGTCGGTCGGAAGTGACTGAAACTTTATCAAATGCTACATGGAACCGGTAATGGTGTTCATGCCTGAGCGTTGAAGTATGCTTTTGCTTTTAGCTGCTAGATTTGATGGATGCTGTCTAGAACAGTCTTTGATTGCTACCATGCATGGTGTTTATCGTGGAGCTCCTGGGCAATAATACTATGAACTTTCGATAATCAAAACCTTAAACTCCGCTCATGTGCATGGGTGCCAACTTATTCAGGATATCAAGTGCTCCCTCCGACCCATATTAATGGACACACACTTAGTACAACTCTAGTACAAAGTTATACTAAGTGTGTGCCCATTAATATGGATCGGAAGTAGTATATAAATGTGGTCGGCAGCATATCCAACGCTTTATAATTTTCAGATTCACAATAAGTGTCATTATAGTTTTGTGATTCTATACTTTGCTGTCAATTTATTTCAGTTAGCAAGGAAAATTCATTATTAGATTTATTTCTTCTACAAACCGAAGGATGCAACTGGGAGATAATTATTAGATTATGCCACAAGTTACAATCAAGAAGTAATTTCCAGATGTCCAACTGAAATTATGAGGTAATTTGCATTATTCAGATTACCGCAAAGTACAGGAGAAAAAAAAATCTATCCTCATCTAGTCAATCAAGCCAAGCTTTCTCATATTGTGACTACAGTTTACATCTGAAGTCCCCGCGTGGTTTGCACACCGGTGGCGGTGGCGCAAACCTGAAATGCGACCGAGAAATTATGCAAACTATATGAAAAAAAATTATGAATCAACCGCAAAGTATGATCTCAATTTATGGTGTATGTTGAAGCTACATATGCAGAAGATGTTCAAAAACATCTTTGAAAGGGCACAAACAACCTTTGAAATTGGTATTGAACATTCCTAGTGCTCAAATCTAAGGAAAGCCTCGGTAGCTTTTTTTTTAAAGAAGTGTGCTTCTGTTCATAGCACTTTTGAATAAATTTAAAACACCCAGGCTATTTCCAACACTTTCAGAAATAGCCTGTGTGTTTTAAAATTATTCAAAAGTGATATGAACATCACATAGTTTTAGTTTCCTATACATAATAAAATACAAATAGAAAGATCTATGATTGTTTGGAATTAATAAATAAAGTATGAACAACACACTAACCTAATTAAAATACAAAAATAAAATAGCCCTTGAAATTAAACTAACATAGCAATTCAACAGACATCAAAGTAGTAGTGGTTCACCACCCATAAACATTCTTCGAACACTTGTCACCACTCGATGATCCGTTGGGTGTCATGAATCATGCATGGAGATCTTTCCTTAGTGCAACCCGTACCAACAAGATCTACATTTCGCATGATCGGGATTGGATAAAAGTCGATCAATGCATCTATCATGACATTGTGAGGGCAAAGAGTCGTGTCCAGTTTAAAAAGGCTCGGTAAACATTGTGATTTTTTATGACATCATTTGTGATGTCATAGAACCGAAATAGTTCATCGAAGGCAAAGAGTCGTGTCCAGTTAAATCTTAGGATGGGGCTCTGGCAACTCGATGCATGCGCTCACGAGTGAGGCCTCATGTGGTGGAGGACGGTGCGGTGCTCTTCCACACGCATCGTCGAAGCTCCATGGCAGTGGGAGGCCGGCGTTGGTTGCGGCCGCCATCTGGTGTTGTACGCGGAGATGGGGTGGCGGGGTGTGGTAGTGCCCTCTTGGTGGCGTCGCTCCTCTCGAGATGGACCCCGATCTTGCGGCTACAACGGCCAAGTAGGGGTCATTTTCGTCCTCCTGGCTGCTGCTGGTGCGACAGACGTTGGTGGCCATGGATCGGAGCCTCTAGCCCACATCTAGCTACAACAACCAGGGGTGGAGGTTTCTCCTCATTGTCTTCTCCATTGGCAGCCCAAATCTGAAGGCCACGAGGCTTCGCAGAGGGGTCGCGCATGCTTGCACATTATAGGCGGTCCTTGAGGTCTTCTTGGGAGATGATGTTCTGCTTGATAGCAGTCCTCATTGATCTGGCCTTTGACGCGTTCCAGAAGGCTCCGTCGAAGATCTCTCTGGGATGCTTGACTCATGTAGATTTTTGGATCAGATGGAATTCGATTGTGTGTGCCCCTATTTCAGCTCGTATAGCTTCACGAGCGTGTGACGTGAAGCTTCATTACTTGTTGACATTATGGGACATCTCGGGATTTCGATTGTCATGATGAAAACAAAGGCGGAGAACGTCATGGTGGTTGAGATCTGAGACCTAGTAATGTGGATCGAGTCTTCGAAGCGATGAGGACTTTGCTTGATGATTCATGACTTGTAGAAGCAACAACGACAAGAGGGGACGACAATACAATAGGAGTATATAATCTTACCTTTCAGGTGAAAACCCAAGGTCTAGCCTTAATTCGTTGTTCTTGGTAGTGGCCTTGTTGAAGGCTTCTTTTTTACAACACGGATTTTCTCCATGGTGAAAACCTATGATCTATGGCGGGTGACGATAGCGTTTGTGCATTGTTTCCTTCTTGGAGGCTTCCCTCTTCGATTATTTGTACTTCGGGTGTTGTCTTGGTGGTGGTTTGTGATGCAGTTACTATAAATTGATCAGTATAGAGGGATCTTTTGTTTTTTTTTCTTCTTTTTATTTATGGGTAGTGTGCATCCGTAATGTCTTTTGGAATTTTGTTGATGTAGAGGCTGGGTATTATTGGTATCTTCATGATATTAATATATTCCCTTTATCGAAAAAAGGATGGAGCAACATGCGCTCGAGAAAGATCTTCCAAATCGTCTCACATAGTTAATGCAATTAGACGATGTCGGAGCTGATTCTGGCATATCCCTTGGTAGCAGGGTATCCCAAGCTAGGTGTTTTGGATTGATGGTAACAAGGGAGCAGAGTTTACCTAGGTGTAGGGTCTCTATGGAGATAAAACCCTACTTTTTTCTTATACTTTATTCTGTTGGAGTCTGTATAAAGTACCGAGAGATTGTGAGTTGTGTAAGATCTATCCCGTCGATTAGCCCGACCCCACCTTATATAAGATACCGTAGGCCTAGGATTACAAGAGTCCTAGTTGGCTACATCGGTGAAGGGGGGTCCTCCATAGATGCGGAGTCGTTATCTTGAACGTCAAGGCTTACATAGTCTTCATGTGACCCAAGACGGAACCGACCTAGAGGCCTTAGCCCAGCCCACCAGGTCGAGAACCGACGTGGTGAGAGACCCCTAGACCGAGACACCGTCAGTAGCCCCGAACTGGTCTTCAAGCTAGGATGCACCTCGGTCATTCTGAGTTGCATGTTGTCTTTGGCCGTTGGGTTTGAAACAGGTTCAACGAAGCTCCCCTAGAACAATGTCCTCATGCAGTCGTCCAATGTGACTTAAACCACATATGTCTTTGAAATGTCAAAGGAGTTGATCAACCTATGACTAGCAAGGATTTCTCGCGTAGCCAGCGGCTTGGCGGGATAAGTTCCCAAGATGCGTCGTCTCGCATGGCTCTGACGAGCTAGACCAATCTTGTCTCGTCGATGAAGACTATCGACCTCCATGGAAAAAAGTTTTCCCACCAAGTCGTCTTTCATGGAAATTTTTTCTGATCGATGCAGTTTGTTCTTTGCCAAGTTATATAGCCAGTAGCCCTCAAGGTGAAAATTGGATCTAAATCCGGTATCCACTGTGGGACCTTAGCTTTAATCACATATGCTCCACCTCCTCGTGTACTTCCCATCGTTGTTCCTCTCACTTTTTCTACTACCAATGATCCCATCCCATCCGTCGTGTGCATGGCTATACGGGAGAGCAAGCATTCATAACCCTGCCATTTGAAATGCTGCATCGGGAGAAGGGCAATTAGATTTTTTTGGAGCATCTCTTGTGTGGTTGGTCGCTTATGTTCGCCTACGTCTGCTTCATCGATTACTTCTTCGGCATCACCATGTGTCAAACCGAGCTGAGTAGGTTGTCGCAGCCAATTTGCTAAGGAAGTCACATGCTGCAAGGCTGTCGAGGAGTTGGTCGCTGCCGCGGTTGTAACCTGGCCGAACGGAGGTTATAACCTACTTATCACTCTCTTGTCTGTTTTCGTCTTTGACATGCTTATTGTTTACGTAGATACATCTTTAATTTGTGTAGTTATAATCTGCATGATGAGATATCAGTACAAGATTAATAATCTTAGCATCATGTTCAAGATATATTTCTAGATTAAATTAATTGTAAAATTGCTAATATGTCCAACAAGCAGTACCGGTCATAGTGGTGGTCTTGTAATATACTAGAACGATGCAATAAAGCTTGAAGTTCGTGGCTATTTTAGGTACTATATTGATGCTCTTGTATCTAATTTAGGACAATCACCTTGGAGGCTTTCGTGTGTTTTTGGGGAATCTAATGTGTAGGATAGATACAAAACTTGGGATCCTATAAAATTTCTCACAGTTCAATCAATGATCCATGGGTGGCACTAGGTGATTTCAATGAAGTGCTACATCATTTGGGGCACGATGGAGTTGTCAGCGAAACCAAGCACAATTGGATGGTTTTAGAGATACTCTAGACATATGTGGTGTCGGTGTCATGGATAATGGGTCTTCTGCGGCGATGGGTTTGGCCCTTTGGGTCGAACTTGGTTCCTATGGCCGACCATCTTGATGGGCCACTAGATGAAGCCCTGGATCTGAAGATGGAAGGTCTACAACCACCTTGGAGGACAAGATGGTAGTATTGTGGTCGATTTCCTAGACCGTACCAACATAGACCTTGTGTAAACCTCGTACCCCTAACGTTCTATATAAGTAAGGGGTACGATGCCCCTAGAGGAAAAAAAACAATCGTAGATGCAATCCATTGGTCATTGTACTCGGTATTAATTACACCCCATGATAATCAAGAAACAAGAGTAGGTTTTATCTCCATAGGAGAGCCTGAACTTGGCTAAACATGTGTCCATATGTGTCATGTTACCATTGCCATTGATCACCTAGCTAGGACACCGTACCGAGGGATTCACCTGAATCATCTCCGACAATGGTGGCCAATACAGTCCCCACAAGGCGATGAACAAATCTCGATGGGATTCAATGTCAACTTGAAGATTCGTTTCTACTTTCATCGGGACAGATGATCACTTTTGGCAAAATCAACTTCATCGCCAACTTGACTGTTTGTCTCGATCAGGTCAAAATTCTTGCTCCAAGCCAGACCATCATCATCATTAGTGAGGGTCTCCCTGTGGATCTCAACAACACAGGCAAAGCTTCAAGCGGAACCTTGGAGGAGCATCATACTCATGTCGCAACCCCGAAGAAAAAATCAGATGATGACTCGTACATGAAGGAATCATTGGATTTGATGTTAGATCGGACCAATGACACGCAACTCCCTAGACAATCATCATAGGTAACATTATAGTGGCATATGAGTGTTTACACTTTATAAAAAGGAACAAAGCCCTCAAGCATCATCATTGTGCCCTTAAACTTTATAGGATTAAAGTCATAACAGGTGGAGTGGGAGTATCTCAAGGCAGTTATGTTGAAGCTAAGTTTTTCAGAAAATTGGGTGCATAGAATTATGAGTATGGTAAATTTAGGTTATTTCTTTGTGTTGTTTAATGGTAAGAAGCTAAATGATTTCAAACCAACTAGAGGTATTCGACATGGAGACTCAATATCACCCTACCTTTACTTGTTGTCAACAAAGGGCTTTCCTGGCGTCCTCAAATATAGAGATCAATCATCACATCTTGGTGGGATTCAGGTGGCCCCTACGGCGCCTCAACCACCTATTGTTTGTTGAAGATATCCTTTTATTTTCAAAGAAATGGTGAAGGGGAAATTGAGGTGTCAAATCTACTGCATTGCTATTATCAAGCCTCGAGACAAAGAACCAACAATAGCAATTCTTTAGCGTTTTTAGTAAAGGCTATCTAAAGGAGACTAGAGATGGAGTTAAGGTTATTCTTAATGTCTATAAAGAAACTCTCAATGAGAAGTATTTGCGGATGCCTTCTTAGTGTGGGCTATTTGAACAAAGGATCCTTCAAGTATCTGAAAGGTTGGATATGGATCAAGGTAAAAGGTTGGCCATGGATCAAAGTTAAAAGAGGTGTTTATTAAGTCAATGGTGCAGGTTGTGCCAGTGTATTATATGTCTTGTTTCAAGCTTCCTCGAGGTATATGTGAAAATCTTAATAAACTCATCACACAATTTCGGGGGGGGGGGGGGGGGGGGTTAAGGTAGGGCAACGCAAGTCGCATTGGGTATCATGGAAATCAATGAATCAATGACACAACCTAAGAAATATGGAGGTCTCGATTTCCATGATTTGGAGTTGTCCAATATTGCTCATCAAGATTGGTGCATACTTATATTTCCTGAGTCATTCTATTCTTGCTTTGTAAAGGATGTTTACTTCCCAGAAATTTCAATCCTTGATGCGGACGTTGGGCTCCCACCCATCTCAAATTTTGCGCTCTATACTTGAAGGTCGAGATTCACTCAAGTCTCAAACTGGGACTAATTCATAGCATAGGTGATGGAATTAATACATATATTTGGTCGGACAACTGGTTGCTGAGAGATTCTTGTTTGTGTCCATTTTTGTTGCGGCCCTAATGCACCTAGTTGTGTGTCAGAATCAAAAGACAAATCTTCGGTATCATGGTGAGTGGATGTGTTGCAACTTAGCACCTGCCGTTGAGGTCATAAGAAACATCTCACTCAGCACCAAGTCGTTGACTAACTACTGGGCTTGGCACTTTGAGCGGAAGGAGGAGTTTTCTGTGCGTTCTACTTATCGGTTACTTCTGCAAACAAAAAAGGTAAGTATAGAGAGCAAACGTTCGCTTCAGGACATGACAATTCTGAACGATTTGCATAGCAACTGCAATACAGACACATGGCAATTCAAAACACACGATTGCCATAAACACTCAAAAATGCAGCGAGTTGTCATGTGTTTGTACTGCAGTTGTCATGCATTTGTACTGCAAGTTGTTATAAAAACTTTTGCGATTGCCATGTCCTAGAGCGAACGCTCGCTCTAAATTGTCATCCAACAAAAAAAAAGGTAGGGTTGATTTGCTAAGTGGAAGAACAAAGTCCTCTATAAGAAGTTTGAGGATACATTACGGAATAACCTATGGAGCACACTCATCCCCTCAAAGATAAAAAAACTTTCCATGATGTCTATTCGTTGCTTACTTATCCCCATGACCTTCATGTATTACTCCAAATGTTACTATTGAGCAATAAAAAGTAGGCAAGGTTCTAAAAAAATCTAGCTTGCAGTAGGCGAGATGCAGATGCAGCGATTAGTGTGTAGCAAAAGTGGGCTAGACACGTAGCGATGTGTGTGTTGTAGTGAACCTACAGACTGTAGTCACTCGGTTCCCGTAGCTTTGTAGTCTGTTTCTTAAATTTTATAAATTTATTGAAAATATGAATAATATTTATAGAAGTGAAAATGTTTTTTAAACATAATCTTTTTTTAAGTGTGAACATTTTTAAATTTGAAACTTATTTGAAAATTACAAAAAAAAAATTCATAAATTTAAAATAGAAAAAAAATTGCAGCTTCATACAATTTTTGGACCCCCCCCAACATTTTTCGGAAACCATAAACATTTTGTCAATATGTGAACAAATTTTGGAAAGTAGAACATTTTTTTAAATTCCAATTAATATTTGGTAACACGAGCATTTATTTTATTTTAAATTTTTTTGAGATATTTATAAAAAATAAGAAATGAGTATTGTTTTTGTAAAATAGGAAAAAAAAGGAAAACGATAGACAAAACACCAAGGAAAAACGAAAAAGAAAAAACGACCGGTCAAGAAGCCTCAAAATGTTCCAAAATCGGTACAAAACAAATGCTGCTACTGCAAAAATGTGCCGGCCCATTATGACACCTTGCTTGTGCGGAATGGATTTGATCCCAGAATTTCAGGTCAGCATCAACGTGCCAAACTAGTCCAGAAGAATTTTGATATTCTCTACTCCCTTCGCGTTCTTAAAAAAGTATACTATCAAAAAAATTTGGAGAGTTCAATTATCTTAAATTTTGACCGAGTTTACATAAAAATATAATAATACTTATAAAATCAAGTAATAAAAATATATTTTATAATGAATCTAAAAATACTAATTTGGTGGTATAAATATTGATGCATTTTTATATAATCTCAATCAAAGTTTAAGAACTTTCCAACAAAGTGGCTAGCTACATTCTTTTAAAAACGAAGGGAGTATGCTTTGTTACGCTGGTTTGCTGGGGTTTTTTTCGTGTGCTGGTTCGCTGGTTCACGCTAGCAAAGTGGCTGTGTATTTTGTTTGATGATTTTTTTTCCTCTTCTCATGGATAGATTAGTTCTCTCTCTTACTGTGATTCATCACTGGACAGGACAAGAGAAAAATACGTATACTACATCTCTAATTGCAATGGTACTTCACACAGATTAGTTTCCATGTCAGAGTAATTCGCTAGCTACATGAAGAAATTGTACGGCATGTAAAAAGAAGATACATTTTTTTACTACATGGAAAAAAGTTGTAAAAAGGAGGGGCATTCCGAGAATTGAACTCGGGACCTCTCGCACCCTAAGCGAGAATCATACCACTAGACCAAATGCCCTTTAATTTAAACTACCAAAATGTCTCATATTAATGAATTTAAACTGCCAAAACATCTTAAATTAATGAACAAAGGGAGTACATCTTTAGTCATAGTTTGCACTTACACACCATCCATTCAGTTGATCGAAGTGTTCAAAGCGAGAACGTTAAATAGCCTGTAAGATGATGTTTGGGTACTCTTTATTTATCATGTTGTGTTTCTAAGAACATAGGGTTCACATGTTATGGTGTTTACCATGCTGTCTTTCTAAGAACAAATTTAAACATCTTGCATTATGTTTTTAATTTGCAAAGTTCTTACTTCGTTTAGATACGTTTATTCCGGCAACAGTTAATATGAAACAGAGGGGAAAATGTTAAGATTGTCCAGAATATTTTTTCTATTTATGTACCCCACAAATGAAAAGTTGTCCCCATGAAACTTTATAGACGAATTTATGGAGTTATAAACCACATTTTGCTGATTTAAAAAAACCACAGTTTGCATTTCAAACATTTTTTAAGTTTTTTTAATAAAGACTTTATTAATTCAAAATAATAGTTACATCGTCTATAAGAACAGGTACAAATTCACTAATCGGTTCTTCACACCAATTTCACCAACTTTGTTCGCTTCCCTATTACAATGCTCGAAACTAGTAAGAGGAAAATCACAAGCAAGAAAATAACAATCATCAAAAACTACTGCTGCCACTCCTGCCGAACGTCCTCCATTCTTCATGATCTCGATGACATCCATATTATCAAAATTAACAACTAGACGATTGCAGCCCGCCTTTTGCGCAAGGTTTAGGTCAAATCTTAACGCCAAAGCTTCAACCATTAGGACATCTGCGCAATCTTGAATCCTCCAATTTCCTCCAACAATAAAATTACCTCTATCATCTCTGATGACGGCACCAGCAGTTCCCCTACGCAGGTCATGATCAAAAGATGCATCAACGTTGAGTTTAACAAAGCCTTTAGGAGGCCGAGTCCACCCCCCCCCGGCCGCTCTTTTACAAGAAGCATTTGGGGAAGAGGACTTAATTTAATTTGCTACAAGGGCATGAATCCGCATAGAGATGTGACAAGCATCTTGCGAAATATCCTCATGAACCAATCTATGCCTTTCCCACCACTAGTACGAAGAAGAAATAGCTATCAATTCATGACCATTCTGAAGACCCAGAATGGAGAATTCTTGATCAGGAAGTAGTAGTAAGGGCATTATTCATTTCAGCTGTCACCTTTCTCGACAAAGAGATAAAACGTTTTTGAAGCTTAGAGCAAGTACAATAAAGTGACGTAGGCAGGCTGTAAGCATTAAAATATAACATCTTTGCTTAGTTGAAGAAGAGAGAAGACAAGCGGGCTACTAATTAATAGCCAGCTGCAATACATGCTCCTAGGCACTTTGTGAGATAGACATATGAGTCATATGTTACTCAAGTAGTAAATATTTCAACCTTACTATTGTACTTATTAGCTATAAAATTAGTTATAGATAACATGTCATCTTCTTATAGCCAGCAGCCGGCTATACTATTAACAATGCTCTTAACAGTGGAGCCGTATACAACTTAAAAGAAAGATGTCTTGGTAGAGCTCACTCTCCAACTAGTCAGTCAGTCGCTCCCCCATTCCCCCACCCCGGCCGCCATGGCCCCGCCGGCGCCGGCCTCCATCCCCATCCCCGACGAGATCCTGGAGGAGGTCCTCCTCCGCCTGCCCACACCGGACGATGTCGCCCGCGCCTCGGCCGCCTGCGCCTCCTTCCGCCGCGTCATCAAAGGCCGCGCCTTCCGCCGCCGCTTCCGCGCGCTCCACCGCCCTCCCCTCCTCGGCTTCATTGACGGGGCCGGATTCCACCCCGCCCAGTCGCCGCACCCCTCCGCCCCGCTCGCCGGAGCCCTCGGCCCCTGCGCCGACGATTTCTCCTTCGTTCCGGCCGTCGTTTCTTCTTCCTCCTACTTCGTCCCGCCGGGCGTCCAAGACGACGGGGAAGGCCCCCGCTGGCGCCCCTGCGACGTCCGCGACGGCCGCGTCCTCCTCGATTGAATCTCCCTCCACGCCCGCGCCGTCCACATGTGGAGCTACCCGGAAGATGATTCCAATGTAAGCATCCTCATGGAGTACAGGGAGCGTTGTGACAGGGAATTCTGTGACCGCCCCAAGTGGAATAAACGGGAGCGGTGCAACGCCGCTGACTTCCACCTTGCCGTCCGTGATCCCCTGTCCAGGAGATACGTGCTGCTTCCAACCATACCTGAGGACCTCGCCGCCCAGCCGCAGGATCGCCTTTGGGCATTTGAAGCCGTCCTGGCTCCCAACGCCGGCAAAAATGGCGAGGAAGAGCCTTCTAGGTGATATGCATAGCAAGATACCTGACGAAGGTGTGTACTCTTTGTCTTCCCGTCCACAACTATGCAATGGTCTTTGGTCGAGTCTTCCATTCTCCCTTTTTTGGAACACGCATCCTGTTTTGACTGCGTGCGTGGCTGCATCTACTGGACGGAGCCTTATGAATGGACTGACCATTTGATGGTGCTGGACACACGCACTTTGAGGTTTTCCGCTGTCGACCTTCTTACCGGTTACCATGTGGAGCTCAGAGATCTTCCTGACCAGACCTTTGGTCATCGCCGCCCAAATGCTGTTGTTATGGGCCGGGAAGGAGTCCTTGAGATGTTTTCTCTTGTCTGTCAACATGGATCCTTTGCCCTCTACCATACCTCTCTAGAGAATAATTCACAAGAATGGAAGCTGGAGAAGGTCATACAGCTGCCTGGGCAGTATCTTGACTATTCCATTTCCACGGTGGGTGCAGCCGAGGGATTCTTGTTCTTTCGAGGTGCTCCAGAAGTTATTCCTGTTGAGAATGCGGATTGTTACTCAATGGAGATCACAACGTATGAAATCACCAAAGTATGTACAAAGATGGAGAAGTTCTTCAACCGCAGATGTGCCCTCCCATACTTCAGTTTCCCACCGCTGTTATCCGAACCAACTATCTGATCAACCGGTACGCCTAATTATTTTATTTTATGTTGCCATTGTGTGCATGATTTGATTGTCCTGCTCGCATGGTTATATAGAAAAATTGCATAATAGTTCAGAAAGCTAATATTTATTGTCCCACATCTAAGGAGAGAAAATGGCTTTCACGCTTGCATCTTCATATGGTACTACCTCTGTTCACTAATGTAAGACGTTTTGCAAGTTTAAATTAAACTGCCAAACGTCTTATATTAGTGAACAGAGGGAGTACATCTTTAATCATACTTTGCACTGACACATCATCCATTCAGTTGATCGAAGTGTTCAAAGCAAGAACGTTGCATAACCTGTAAGCTGATGTTTGAATACTCTTTATTTACCATGCTGTGTTTCTAAGAACATAGAGTTCACATGTTACGGTATGCTATTTTCTTTATTATATATTGCTTCCAAACTGCAATAAGATGGCTCTGGGATTCTTGGGAAGCACGAATAAACAGCTTGTGCGCCTTTGTTCTGAAGCTACATTGATTGTACTCTATAATTTAGCAGATACTCCCTTCGTCCCATAATATAGCAGATACTCTACATTGATTGTTCAAAACGTTACTATATTATGGGACGGAGGGAGTACTTCCTTCCTAAGAACATGGGATAAGATCATAGGAAAGATTCCCATGACATCAACTGCAGTTCTAACTAAATACATATGTGCAGATCTGAGACCGGAGGTAGTTGCTTCTTGACGGCCATACATCTGGAGTTGGATGGCGGATATTCAAGATTGTACTAATGTAGTCTGACATGCCTGTATTAAGCATGTAAGCAGCAAGTTGACTTTGCCTGATAATGACGTCCAAGAATCGTACCGTTGTTTGTGTTCAAAGATCAGCTAGGCTAATTGTGCTGACTTTGGTTATGTTCTCATGTATCCCTCCTTTTAATGCATGTCCCTAGTCTAGATGGTCCATCAGTAACTGAGAATATTAGCTTTTCTCAGCGTGAGTGGACGAGTTAATTAATTTCTGTTATTGGCACTCCACCCCTCTTTTTACCTGATGCTTTAATTTGTTGGCACTCTGTGCAAATAGATGCATAGAACCTGATGCAAACAACCAGAGGTGAATATAATGCAACCTGATGCATGCAAACATGAAATTATCATCAAATATTAGAGCATCAGGTCTCATGTGAATGTACTGAAAATTTTGATGCACATTGCTGGTTGCTATTGCCCTGGTGACCGAAAAGAGTAGGGACATAAAGATTTGTGTTGTGGATAATTTTGATGCACTTTGTGGATATTTATCTAGGCTGGCTTGCTGTTTCATACTGGCAGGATGCAGTGGTTTTCACACTACTTATCCAGGTTTTGCCTGATACTAGTATACACCTGAACTGAACATTTAGATTCAGAAACCATATGTGCTTTGGCATTACAAAGTACCAATAATGCTGGCCATTTTGGGTTGCTGCCTGGAGTCCTGGATCGATTAATTACTGCCGCACGGTCGATCGTCGACGTGCTTACGAAGATCAGTGGTGCAAAAAGGAAGATAGATTGATTGATTCTGTGTGCGTTGTTGTGTTGGCAAGCCGTGCTTGACTGAGTTGGTTCGTGTCGTGGGAGATAGCATTGCAGCTAGTAGCAAATTAATGTTCCAATGAAGAAAGGCTCTAGCTAGTAATATACAGTATCTCTGAATGCAATGCTACTTCACACGGATCGATTGACTTTCATGGCATCTAATTCGGTAACTACGTGGAAGAAATTCTACTATGCATGTTAAAATGTTGAAAAGTAAAAGAAAAACTTACCGTATGAAAAACGAAAAAAGTAACATACAGAAAAAAAAAAGGTAGGGGCATTCCGAGAATTGAACTCGGGACCTCTCGCACCCTAAGCGAGAATCATACCACTAGACCAAATGCCCTTGGATGTTTAAATTACAGGAAGATCATAAATCTTCAATCCCTTGTGGAGATGATCTGAATCTGAAGATGGAGTCAACCCTCTTGTGGATCCGGGCCATCATCACGCGAGCATGCTCTGACTGCCAGGAATATTCATAACTAAATCACCGTTGGTGTCAATTTATTTTATTCAGAAGATACAACTCAGTTGTTGCATCCTCAATTTTTTTTCCCTTGTTGTTTCGTAGTCTTTGATTCCCTTTTTCTTGCACTGTCGTCGGACCGTAAAATCCAATCAAACAACTCTGGTTTGACGTAATTCACACACACACAAAGAGTGAGATCCAATCCAATCAAATGTTATGCACGTCCGGCCAACTAACAGTGGATCGACCATCCAGCTGGAGGGGAGGCTTCATTCAGGTTGGCCTTTGAAGCGAACAGACACACACATGAATTCGAGCATGGTGGCCGCATCGCATCAACGGAAGGCCGCCCGGAATATGCCCATGGCAGTGGCAGGCAGCTTAAACAAGCAGCACTGGTAATACGTAATTAACAACAACAATCGGCTCTTCTAATCCAATTTAATACGTAGTATAATATAATCAATGGAGCACTGATCTGAATCTGCATCTCCTCGTGGCGTTGGCGCTGGGGTCCGTCCATGCACGCACGATGGATCCATCCCTCCATGATCGTGCATTTTGTTTGCTCCTGGTTTTTTATGCACCTAGAACCACGACGACGACGGACGCACTGATAGTTCAAATTACAGGCAGGTAATGTTTTGTCCTGTCACTTAATACTTCTTTGAATCTATAATAAGTGTCGCTCATATGGATCGGAGGAGTACTTATTACTACGAATTAGGAGTAGGATGGATGCATGCGAAATGGAATCGAATCCAATTGCTGCGCTGTCCGCTGATACGTACACATGCTGGACTGCTGGCTGGCGCTTTTCACGGACGGAGGACCCTCGCACGTGCCTGATGCTGCGGCTGAGAGAGAGAGAGAGAGAGAGACCAATCCTGGCCGTCCGTCTCGCCCTGGACCATCGGATAGAGCTACCCAGTAGATAGATAATCTTGGGCTGGACCCTACCCTGCACATGCCACATCACATCAGATAAGACGAGAAATACCAAAAACAAATAAATCTCAACTTCAGAAAAACCAAAAGTTGAGATGCGATCGATGAGATGAGATGAGGTGACACTGACACCTCCTCAGTGGCATTCATGTTTTCTTAATAGTAAAAAAAAATGCGAATTATTGCATGGTGGAGCATCCATCCATGCGTCGGGCCACGCACAGAAAACGCAACGCAAACGACGCGCCCGGTCCCTCTTTCCCTCTCACCACCTCTCCTTATCCCTGCCCCCTTCGTCCATTTTTGTGTGGGTGGCCGTCCATTTATGGCTTTTTCCCGTATCCACAACGCAATTTGAGACCAAAATATACACGGCTGCTCCGTCTTGTCATTTCTTTACAATGGATATAAATATGGGTATTTTTTGGTTTTTCATGCCCCCCTCCCCCCCAAAAAAAACTAGCTAGCCCAAAAATCGTTTGAGATTGGGAAACACCGGTTAGAATAATGAACTGGGATCTAAAAAAAAGTTTGTCTTTTTTTGGAGACAAATACCAATGTTTTCAGTGTCACATTTTTTTTGGAGACAAACAGCCAAAAAATCGAAAGTAGCCGATCCTTCCCGATGAATCCCCGTCTATGCATGCCCCTCTATCCACGAACGGTTCAGTGCGGATCATCGTCCCCATATCGATGTCTGGCTTCGTGCCTTCTCCCTTCCTCCGCCCTAGGGCATGTAAAAGTTATAATGTGACAATGTAGCCCCACCCCTCTCTGAGGATAGTTGCAATATATTCAGGTGGGGGGGGGGGGGGGGCGTCCCGCCCCTCCCCGGTGAAAATTCAAAAAAAAATGGTACAATGAATTTCAACACAAAGTTGATATCATGATTTATTTTTTATGTTTCTTTCATACACTCCACCGCAACGCAACCGAGCTCTATCGCCGGCCCTAGGGAAGTTGTCAGATCCCGTGTGCTGACGAGTTCCGCGGAAAACGCCAAGAAACGGTCCTTTCAAGATTCGACCTCGGCCGGTATATATATATACCAACTTTATATGCACAAGAGAAAACAAATCCCTCAAAAGGGGGAGAAGAGAAAGAAAATGCAAAATGAAGTGTCAAGGGAGGGCCCAAATACAAACGGTTTCTTCTTCTACTGTAGTAGGAGCACTAATAATTTAGCGGCAACTCGATCGAGATCGCATCTGCTGTGTCTGTTTGTCCATGCCCACATGTCATCTGATCCCATCTGATCCCATCTGATCTGCGCCACCACCCTTAAAAACCCCCAGCCGCGGCCCAGCATACTCCCCTGCTCGCTCCAGCAGCTGCGGCGGCCACCCTTCCCTTCGCCCTGCCGGCCGGATCAAACAAAGGTCAGCTCCCTTCTCTCCTCCTGCAACGCTTCATCTACAGTACAGTAGTACTAGTGCTTTCTTTTCTTCCTCCCCTTCTCTGTTCGATTGTTTGCCCCTGCCTGCATGCATAGCTAGCTCCCGTGCGACTCATGGTTTCATTTCATGAATTTAGCGCTGCTCCGTTCCATTCCAGCTGCTGGTTAGTAGTAGCTTACTATGAGCAGTAAGAATGAGAGATGAGCTCACGAAAACGGAAGAGGAAAAACAGAGATGGACTGGGAGGGAGATTGGTGGATCTGGTTTTCCGGTTAGGTGCACAAGTGTCTGTCTTTTTCCGGTTGTTCTAATCTAGATAGATAGGTAGGACTAGAGCAGCAGGGGCAGTTTCGTCAGAACGAGGCATTACCTCCTCGGCGAGATGACAAATAGAGGAGGGGAGTAAAAGCAGGCACCACCAACCCCAAAACCTCCCCCCTCCCTCCTCCTCTAATCCCGCACCACACTCCCAAACCCACACTCTACTCACTCACTCCCAACACACTACAATACAATACTCCGAGGAGCGGAGCGGGGGATCTGGTCTCCTCCCCCTCCTCCTCCTCCTCCTCGCCTTCGCTCCTGGTAAGCAAGCAACTCCGCCCTCATCCCTGCTCCGGACCAGCGGCGAAGCAGCTTCCATCTCCGGTACCCTTCTTCTTCCACTACCCCATGCTCTGAGGCCGGTCGAATCCACCACCATTTCCTCCGCCTCCAGCTTTCCAGATTTGCCTACTCCTCCACTCCTGCGCCCACAAAACCAAGGAACGATTCTTTGTTTTCCCCCCTTCTGTTTTTGTTTTTGGAGGAACAGAATCTAGACTCGGCGAAAAAAAGGCATCTTTTTTTTTTCTTCGCAAAAAAAAAAGAAAAAAAGGCATCTTTTTTTATTTTTGTCTTCCGGCCGCCGGCTCCGTCTGTTAGGGAAGGAAAGGCGCGGATCGCGTGCGCCTCTTTCGGTTAAGCTCCCCCCCACACACACATTCCTCAGCAAGTGCATGTCTGGATCTAGATTTCTTATCAGCCCACTCAACTGCTTAATCTTCCTCACTTCTGTCTGTCTGTCTGTCTGTCCTGCTTGCTGCTCACACGCATCAGTTCTGCTGCCCCGGTTCGCTGTGCTTTGGCAATTGGTTGGTGGCTTGGTGCCCACCGTTCCTATCCATTTCAGCAATTGTGAGAGCAGCTGTAGGGAAACTGGGGAAAAAGTTCCAAAATTGTGAAAGCAGCCGTAGGGAATCTTCACCCAGTGGTTGACCCTCCTTACCATGTCCGTTCTAGGGTTGAATTACACACCCGTTTTCCCCGGATCTAGATCGGTCTATAAAAGCTCTAGCAACACTATACGTACTACTTCGTGCCTGCATGTGAGCGCCTGGTTTGATTTGTGTTGTGCTTTTCTAAATGTGCATGTCGACGATGCGTTTTTTACATGTGAAATTACTGTATGTTGGATAGGTGTCAGTCCTAGGAACTGAAGACGATGCATGCGGCCACAACGTACGCAGCATTTTTTTTTAACTTGTGACGCTCTGAAAATATAGAGATTGGTGTTAGGAATCACTTCTGGCTGTGCATGGAGTACCTGATGTGTTGTCCACTAATTTGGTAGCTGCATTGCCCTGTCTGTGAATCATAGCCTCCTTTATTTATTGCCTATGTATTGGCACCACAATGTGTGTATGAGCAATATGCTCATCCATGTTGCTGCATCGTTTTCACTTAGTGTCTTGACATTGTATGGCTTTTAAAGATGGAGCTATAGTAGGATATGTTATCCATGTTGATGTGCCATTTTCACTTAATTTCTCAATATTGTATGGCAATTGAAAATTCAAAATGGAATTGGGATGGATCTGTCCGGTTGGTGCTCGCATGCATTAGTTTGGTGCCCGAGAATCTGGATCTGTTCGGTTTGGCGTGGTTGGTGCTGGTGCCCTGCCTTATCATTTTTTAGCACACACGCTCAACCAAATTTCTGTAAACTGAAAAAAAAACACATTTGTAGGAAATCTTCATTCAGTGCTTGCCCCTACTCGTCTTAATCTTCTTATCATGCGGTTGTTCTAGGATTAGGAATTGGCAGAAACATGGTCTGCTTTTCTTTTTCACGGATCTAGGTCAATCTATCCAAGTTCTAGTATTTTTTACATTTACCATGTCGATATGTCTTTTTTACATGTCAAATTGTAAATCTCGAATATGCATAGTACTATCACTGTTAGAAATCAAAGATGATGCAGTTTCAATGTTGCGTTTGTGCTTGTGAAACTCTGAATGTAAGATAGCATCAGTGGTAGGAATCGAAGATGATGCAGCGTCTACGTAGAGCATTTGAATGTTAGGAGGCGTTGTGAATTACTACTTCTAGTTGTGCATCTACTTCTCATAGAATTTACTTGTGTCATGTCAAATTGCTTGCCAGCTACATTGCCTCGTCTTTGAATCATGGCCTCTGTTATATATTGTCCATATGTTGATCCATTTGCGTGTGAAGAATACGCTCATCCATGTTGCTGCACCGTATTCACTTGATTTCTTGACATTATATGGCTATTAAAAATGGACATATCATGGGTGTGTCTTGGCAGCCAAGAGAAGAAGAATACTGCTTTTGTTATTTTCTGCCGTTCCTGTGTAGAGTTTCTCCCTGATATGCTTCCTTTGTTACTGTTATGTCATCATCATGGCTCAGCTAACATCTCTTTGTACTCTTTTTATTTTTATTTTTCAGAAGTGAGCCTCCAGCCATGGCGGATCTGCAGACGCCGCTGGTGCGAGGAAAGAGGAAGAAGGTGTTGGTGGACTACTTGGTGCAATTCCGATGGATCCTCGTCATCTTCGTTGTGCTTCCTGCATCAGCTATGATCTACTTCAACATCTTCCTGGGCGACATGTGGTCCGCCATGAAGTCGGAGAAAAGGCGCCAGAAGGAGCACGACGACAACGTGCAGAAAGTCGTGAAGCGGCTCAAGCAGCGCAACCCCAAGAAGGATGGCCTCGTTTGCACGGCCAGGAAGCCATGGATCGCCGTCGGCATGCGCAACGTGGACTACAAGCGCGTGAGGCACTTCGAGGTGGACCTCTCGGCCTTCAGGAACATCCTTGAGATCGACACCGAGAGGATGGTGGCCAAGGTGGAGCCGCTCGTCAACATGGGCCAGATATCCAGGGCCACCTGCCCGATGAACCTGTCCCTGGCCGTGGTGGCGGAGCTCGACGACCTCACCGTCGGCGGCCTGATCAACGGCTACGGCATCGAAGGGAGCTCCCACATCTACGGGCTCTTCTCCGACACCGTGGTCGCACTGGAGATCGTGCTGGCGGACGGCCGGGTGGTGAGGGCCACCAAGGACAACGAGTACTCGGACCTCTTCTACGGCGTGCCATGGTCGCAGGGAACCCTGGGTTTCCTGGTCTCAGCTGAGATCAAGCTCATCCCGGTGAAGGAGTACATGAGGCTCACCTACACCCCGGTGAAGGGCCCTCTGAAGGACGTGGCGCAGGCGTACGCCGACGCCGTCGCGCCGAGGGACGGCAAACCCGTGCCGGACTTCGTGGAAGGAATGGTGTACAACGCGACGGAGGGCGTGATGATGACCGGCGTGTACGCGTCCACGGAGGAGGCCAAGAAGAAGGGCAACAAGATCAACAGCGTGGGGTGGTGGTTCAAGCCATGGTTCTACCAGCACGCGCAGACGGCGCTCACCAAGGGAGAGTTCGTGGAGTACATCCCGACGAGGCAGTACTACCACAGGCACACCCGGTGCCTGTACTGGGAGGGCAAGCTCATCCTGCCCTTCGGCGACCAGTTCTGGTTCAGGTACCTCTTCGGCTGGCTGATGCCCCCCAAGGTGTCCCTCCTCAAGGCCACCCAGGGCGACGCCATCAGGAACTACTACCATGACAACCATGTCATCCAGGACATGCTCGTGCCGCTGTACAAGGTAGGCGACGCTCTCGAGTTCGTCGACCGGGAAATGGAGGTACGTTTTGTGTCTCTCACTCTACTTACTAACATTTTGCTTACTCTGAATGTTGCTGCTAATATTTACTAGTCCGAAAGAAAGGTAACTGAAGGAAGAGCATTTGGTGATGTAACTAACAGGTGTACCCGCTGTGGCTGTGCCCGCACCGGCTGTTCAAGCTGCCGGTGAAGACGATGATCTACCCGGAGCCGGGGTTCGAGCACCAGCAGAGGCAGGGGGACACGAGCTACGCGCAGATGTTCACGGACGTGGGGGTGTACTACACGCCGGCGTGCGTGTTTCGTGGGGAGGAGTTCGACGGCGCGGAGGCGGTGAAGAGGCTGGAGCAGTGGCTGATCGAGAACCACAGCTACCAGCCGCAGTACGCGGTGACGGAGCTGAACGAGAAGGACTTCTGGCGCATGTTCGACGCCTCCCACTACGAGCACTGCCGGCACAAGTACGGCGCCGTGGGCACCTTCATGAGCGTCTACTACAAGTCCAAGAAGGGCCGCAAGACCGAGAAGGAGGTGCAGGAGGCCGAGGCCGCCATCCTCGAGCCCGCCTACACCGACGAGGCCTAGCTAGTGCCATCGCCGCCGTCCTCGTCGTCGTTTCGGTTTCTTCAGGTTGAGGAGATGTTCGTCGTCAGTTAGTCGGAACTATGGGATTAATTGATTTCCTTTTTCTTGCTTATTATTAATAATTAGAACCTGATGGGTCGTGTAGCGCTGGTTGATTCGTAGCAGCAGCATGTAACATTATCATCGTTGCTGCCGTACGTGAGTACTTGATTTAGAACTTTATGCTGTTCGTGGGATTAATTGCTTAGAACCTTAATCAGGAGAGATGTGAATGTGGTGCTTACCAGTGGAATAATAATGTGGTGAACCCTCCAGTGCGCCAAGGTTGGGCTATGACAAACATCATTCTGGAAACGGACTCAAGACAAATGGTTCAAGCAATCACCATGCAAGACTATGATTTATCCCTTAATGGGGTGCTGTTTCGTGAGATCAAGGCTTTTGCTAGTCTGAATTTTTCTTCAATTTCTATTGTTTACTGTCCAAGACTCTGTAATAAGGTAGTCGGTGCCCTGGCGGCATTCGGTGCGAAGATGGACGGTGTTCCCCAAGCCGTATGGCTGGGCGGCGCTCCTACCTTCGTACATACTCTGGTAGCTAGCGATTTTGCTGAGCATGTTGGTTAATTGAAATAGAGATAGTTTTCATGTCAAAAAATAAAAATCGTCCTGTGCACTACTTGACTAGGACACGGTGGTGAATCCATGCCACGGCCCACGAGAGTTCCTGGGCAATTGCCAATTGGACCATACTCCTCCCCTGATATGTGTTCTCCAATATATCTCTGAAATGAATTGGAGAAAAGAAGATTAGAAACTGTTGTGAGTAGGATCCGGTGGTGGTGAGAGCATCGCTTTTTTTTAGCGCCGGCAATGAAAAATTGCACCAGTCGCGCCCCTGATATGTCGTTTTGTGGCGGATTTAATCAAACTTGCATCCAACGATCCCAACCCAAACACAAGGACCCGGGGGCTTCGGCGGTATTATTTACACGCAACAGGACCACCGTCAGCCTCCTACTCTATCTCTCCTTTTTCTCGCATCTCTTTTTCGTCCCAAGCCCACTCACGTGCATGCCTCCAACTCGCCCGCGCCGGTTCGCTATTTCCTTCCTTTCTTTTCTTTTTTTTCATTTTCTAAAAGATCTCTCTTTTCTTTTAACTGTTCGATGGGGACGCGGGTAGAACCCCCCCCCCCCCCCCCGCCAAAACTTCCACCGGTACGATCCCAACCGACTGAAAAAATACCTCCTGAGAGCGTCTCTAGTCGCGCCCCCAACAACCCCTCAGTGCGCCTTTAATTTCGCCGGAGATAATTTTTTCGCCCAGTCGCGCCCCCAAGACGCCGAATAGCGTCGACTCGGCTCATTTTTTTCGCCCAGCGATCCCAAGCCAAAGCCTACGCACGTGGGGCACTTGGGGGCTCTGGCGCGACGAAAAACGTTGTGTGGGCCACCACTGTCAGGCGAAAAAACACGTTCCCCGCCCAGATTCGACCACACGCCCCCTTCCTGCACATCGCCGTGCTGACTTCGGCGCCACCCCTCTGCACACAGCCGCTGCTCCACCGCTAGACCCGTCGTAAAAGGGGAGGTTTCACTGCACCAACCTCCTTCCCGCTCTTGGCCGAGCTTCCCATGCCTCTGACCGCGCATAAGAGTACACCGGCGACAGCTCACACCCACCAAGCCCGCGAAGTGTTCGGCCAATTTCCTGTACGGCGATGAACTCCGACGACGAGGCGCTGTCCGCGACACTGATGGAGGAGGAGACCGACACCGGCGCCGAGGATGAAGAGCACCTTCTGATGCTCGTCGCTCTGGCCGAACTGTTCGCCAAGAACACGAAGCCGCGGCGAGGTGGGTCGCCGGAAGAGCAAACATAGGCATCGATCGGAGGTTTGTTGCTTGCTCTACACCGACTACTTCGCCGATGCTCCACTGCACGACGAGAAGGTATTTCGCCTCCGTTATCGGATGAACCGGAAGCTCTTCCTCCGGATTGTGAATTCCATCTGGGAGTTCGACAGTTCGTTTGCATGAAGGATTGCACCGGCACATTTGGATTCTCCTCACTCCAGAAGTGCACAACGGCTATGAGGATGCTTGCATACAGAGCTCCCGGTGATCTGCAGGAAGACAATGGACGCATGACCGAGTCCATAACCCTTGATTGTTTGTACAAGTTCTGCAGGGCAGTGGTGGGAGTGTTTGGAGCACAATACTTGTGACCACCCAATGCTGAAGATACTTCTCGGATCCTAGCGCAGAATGAAGCAAGAGGATTTCTGGGATGCTTGGAAGCAACGACTGGATGCATTAGAAATGGAAAAACTTTTCATTTTCTTGGCAGGGGATGTACAAAGGCGCAAAAGGGAACTGCAGTGTAGTACTTAAGGCAGTTGCTACAGAGGACCTCTGGATTTGGCACTCCTTCTTTGGCATGGCAGGAACTCACAATGACATCAACGTCCTGTAGTGCTCAAATGTCTTTGCCAAGCTTGTTCAAGGTCATGTTCCTCCGGTGAACTTCGAGGTCAATGGGCGCCACTACAACAAGTGATACTGCCTAGCAGATGTCATCTATCCAGAATGGTAAACATTTGTGAAGACTATCTCAAACCATGTGCTAGGAGGCAAGCATTTCTAATTTGCCAAGTGCTAGAAGGCTTGCAGGAAGGATGTCGAGCGAGCATTTGGTGTGCTCCAATCTCGATTTGTTGTTGTCCGGTACCCCGCGCTGACTTAGTCGAAATCTCAGATGTGGGAGAGGATGAATTGATATGTCATCTTGCACAACATGATCACTGAGAGCGAGTAAGAAGAGCCAGTGTTTGACACTAAACCATATCTCAACCAGGTTCCTCTTGTAGTTATTGATCACAAGGTATCGACAGCTTGGAAAACCTTCTCAATATACGTCAGGAGATTCGAGACCCGCAAGTGCATCAAGAACTGTAAAACGATCTGGTGAAGCACCTATCACTACTAGGATAATGGCCATCAACAACGCGGGGTAGAGGCCCATCAGCAGCGCGGGGACCCCGCGCTGCTAATAACGCGTCCCAGCTAACTGTCATCTGCAGTGCGCCCCCCCCCCCCCCCGCTGTAGATAAGTGTACCATCAACAACGCGTGGTCTGCGCACCGCGCTGCAGTTCTCTATGTCCACTAGCAGCGCGCCTAGCAAACCCGCGCTGCAGATACATTTCTAGCATTTTTTATATTCTGCAATATTATTTGTTTATGTTATTTTTTATAAATTTCTAGCATACACACATAACATTTATATACACAGTACAATAACACACATATAAAGGCATACAATAGGCTCATCGATCATCATATATATATCATCTCATGATCATAATATTCAACATAATTTTTTCCTAGTTTAATCCGATAACAACAAGTACGAAAGCCATAACATTCAACACAAGGATTTTTCCTAGTTTAACTCTGATAACCTAATTGTTCGAATTCAGTACTACTAAATATATATATAGGACCTAATCAACACGCGAAGGTGAAAGAAAATAAAATCAAAAAGCACGTCTATATTCTCCATAATAGAGAATAGAGAACAACTTGTCTCCAATATGTGGTGGCCTACGACGACGGCGAGACGACGACAAGGGCGCGAGCGCGGGTGGGTGAGGGCAGGCGAGGGCGACAACGACGACGACGAGGAGGAGGGCTCGGGCGTGGGCAGGCGACGGCGAGGAAAGGGCGCGGGCGAGTGCGAGAGTGATATGAGAATTAGATCCAGATGCAGTGTTATAGAACATTATCTGCAGGACCGGACAAGGCAGTCGCGCTGTAGATGGCCATCCCATCTACAGCGCGGTGCACTGCCCCGCGCTGCTGATATGTGGGCCAAAAATAGCGGGCCGGTTGCTATCCACATTAGCAGCGCTGGGCAAGAAACATGCGCTGCAGATGTCCAGGACATCTGCAGCGCGGCTTTGCGCGTGCTTTTACATTTACCAGCCAAGGGCATCACAGGTGTCCCCACATATTTGTAGCGCGCATTGTGAATCCCGCGCTGCTAATGGCTAGGCAACTGCAGCGAGCAAAACTAGCATGCACTGTTAATATTTACCTGCAGCGCGGGCCGCTGCTAATCGTCATTCTTGTATGGCCAAAATCCTAGCAGTGTATGGAGGCGCAAGGGCAACGCCTAGTTCGATGTATTTCAATTTGTATTGTTTTCTGTAATGGACTGTGATAAAAATTATTTGTGCTGAAGTATTTATTTGCGTCGAAGTGTTTATCTGCGTCGGACCGTCAGTACGGAAATGGAATGAATTTAATTTAAATTTGTGTTGAATTTGTGTCGAATCTGTGGAGAATCTTGGCGGTTGAGGGTGAACTTGGGAGGACGGCTGGAAGATGGATTGCCTCCACGACGAATATAGCGCCGACAACCCCTTAAATGATGTTATTTTACTGTCGAAAAACGCCTTAAGGGGGCCGAACGGCTGGAGATGCTTTGAGGGAGCAAACCGAATGGAGATGCTGTGAGTGATGATGTGGTACCGTGCTTGCCTGCGTGGTGGCGACCAAAGGTGATGATGTAATAATGGTTGGGTTGGTGATCACGGGATGTTGTTGGGAGAGACAGTGCAGCTGCATGTGTAGTAGTACAAGATAATGGTGTGGGAATGCGGTGCACGTGACGTGCTGCTGCCGCTCATTCACTCGCCATCACGCTAGAAAGAAGCAAAGCGGAACTGAACTGTGTGCCCACGCTAGACGTTCCCGTTGTTTCCGATTTTGCTTGTTTGTTTTCACCATTCTTACAAAGAAGTTGCCCTAGATGAACGGACGGCTGTGAGTGAGTGACCGACATGGGATAGCTACAATGCCACCTTTGCTCTGCCTCTGCTGTGCTATACATAAGCGACAATTTATCATCCTGGATCTCGTCCCTAGCTAGCTAGAACCCTCGCAAACCCCTGCCACTTGCTTGCAAGCGCACACACACACACAGATACTCCTCCCACTTGCAAGAGCTCAAGGTAGCAGCATCCATGGCGCTGATGCTGAGCCAGCAGCTTCTCACTCGTCGCCTTCTCCTCCTCCTCCTTCCTCTGATGCTCCTCGTCGCCGCCGCTGCCGCTTCTCAAGATCCACTGGTAAGCAATCCATGAATCCATCCATATCATCATCCACGCATGCAAATGCAATGCATACCTTCCTTTCTGTTCTACCCTCAGATCTGAGCCCTTCCTGCCTTGTCTTGTGTTGCAGGTGACCACGACCACCCGTTTCAGCAGCAGGTCCCTGCTCCAGCAGCCTCCGAGGCTAGGTAGGAAAGAAACTCAGGCCCTCCCTCAGCCTTGGCCTTGCATTCCCATCCCATGCATGCATATGGATTCACTTCAGAATAAGATGCATCTGCTGCTCTGCTCTTCTGTATGCAGACTGCCCCAAGGTGTGCTACGGCCGGTGCTCCAACAACTGGAAGAACGAGATGTGCAACGACAAGTGCAACGTCTGCTGCAAGCGCTGCAACTGCGTCCCTCCCGGCACAGGCCAGGACACCCGCCACATCTGCCCCTGCTACGACACTATGGTCAACCCCCACAACGGCAAGCTCAAGTGCCCCTAGAACTAGAACAAGTTTATCATCTTCACTTCACACACGTTATGTTGTGGCGTATCATGTCATGTCATGTTCTACTACTAGTAGTAGTATCTGTTATGTGTGATCTTCAGATAGCAGCACTCTTCAGTCAGTGTTCCCACTGAACTCTCGGGGAATAATGATGGTTTGTGATCAATAAAAAGAGTTTCTGTTATTTCCTGCATTGTTGGTCATCACATCTATCTATATTACACTGCTCTCCATGTTATGCATGCAGCTAAAGGGTTAGATACAGGGTTGCTGAGTTGAGTTTGTACACACACATCACATTACATGGTTGGGTAAGCAAGCTAATCAAACTCCAAGAGGGTTGGTTCCACCTATGAACCCTCCCAACTAATAAAGCAGTGAGCTAAACAACTCCGGATTCAGCAGCATCTTTGCATGTACTCTGTCTCTACCACCACACATATATACAGGTTGGTAACACAGCTGGTTACAGGGGAAGAGGCGTTTAGTATTCTGAAACATGGTGCGCACGCACGCACGCCTGGAGTCATCTACCGTTGCTGCCGGGACAGGAAGAACTCGTAGTCGGGATGCCTGTTCCTGCACGTCTTGTCCTTCTTCCACACGTCGGCCCTGGCCATCGCCGCTGCGGATTGCTTCAGCGTCGACACCCTTTCTTGAAGAACCTGAGAAGGCTGGCTCGACCAGGAGTTTGAAGACTCAACATCTTCGGAACCGGACCTGCTCGTCTGGAACCACCACTCCCCCTGCAGTACGAGTATGCGCACAAGTAAGATGCAAAGGATGGTCACATGAACATGACACGCATGAATCTGCCGTTTGCAAGGAAGAAGTAAGCAAGCCAGCGCACTAGTCCCTCTATTTCTTTGGAAAACTAGTCACCTCAAACCACCCTCTTACCAAACCGTACATACTACTACTAACACCCTGACAATTGACATGGGAACAAAAGCGCAAGCCTTTGCCAGCTCTTGATGTTTCATCCCAAAGTAACGCCGTCAGAGCATAACTTGGAGTAAAACTACAAAGAAATTAAACAGGGATCCACTGGAACATATTATCAACAAGGATCCCATGCCAAGAACAAACATGACTTTTTAATCCCTGGGATCTTGACACCAACTTAAAGAATGTGCGGTTAACATGTCATGTGCATTTTACCTTGTCATTATAAGATTGCAGGCCCATGACTGGCAAAGCAACATGACTATGGCCAGCCTGGTCTGATGAGCTTCGTCGATGAACCCAGTGTCCAAGAGAATGGTACGTCAGGAAAGCAGCCTGAAATTTCCCATCGGGTATACGATATATGGGATACCACGCAACACAGTACCTGAAATTCAGAATATTGTGTCATCTAAAAACAAGCTCGTCCCAAAATAGTGTTACACATCTATATGTAAGAATGTGCCGCTGATAACAGGTCAAGATACTACTAGAGCATAGAACGGACCAAGAGGCAGGATGAAGATCATGCAGGTTGAGCTCCAGATTCTTTGGGTCTCCTGATATTTGGCAATTTGATTGTTTTGCACCACCAATCAACTCCTTTACCCTAGTAAAATTGCAATGAGATTTCAATAAAATCATCTCAGAAACAAAGTACCTTTCCTAGAGTTCAGTGTACAATATGAAGGTTTATATTAAGATATCAGAGCATAAAAAAGGATAACAAATAAGCGCCAGAATCCTGGACACCTCCGTTCAAGAAAGCAGACTCGCACTCACTTGTCAAATAATTGCCGCCGCCAAAATGGTTGTTCAGATTCAAAAAATTCAAATATGAGCTCTGCAGTCTCCAACTTCTGATCATCTTTAGCATGGAAAGGCGGCGAGCTATTTCTTTCGTTAGACTCTTGAGGTAGGAGCTTCGCTAATATCGGGAGAGAGCTCATACATGGAGATGTTTTAGATCTTGCACCCACATCGGCTTCATCCTTAACACCGGTTCTCTTAGGTTGCCCAAACAATTGAACCGCCGACAGATATGGCACAAAGTAGGCATTAAACTGATAATGCCTATTCCAGAAGCCTTTTGATCTGCGGAGATCCTGTGCCTTCACTTCCATGCCATAGCAGCCAGGTTCTTCATACCACTGCCAAATGCTACTTAGATTGATATCTGTAGTCTGATGAAAGCACGAGCCATCTCTAATCCATTCCTGTGAAGAAGAGCTGCAGCTAGTAGGGCAAGAGCTACAGTGCACAACTGGAGAAGCAGAGTAAATAAATTGTTCAAAATCAGCAAGAGGCCTGCCAATGTGAAGTTGTATATCTTCCGCTCTCTGTTGGACCCTATATGCATCACTCACTGCCTCTCTTATCATGCTGAAAACAGTTCCGTTGTCAATATGTCCTTGGCATTTCGAATCAAGCTGTCCAGGTGACTTCAGTTTAGCAGCCAACTCAGTGGCTACTTTGCTGCCTTCACTTTTAGTTGATGCAGGAACATCTGAAACATTTCTCTGCACATCCATATTAGCAGAAACAGAAACATCATTAGCTGGAACAGATGCTTCAACAACAGAAGCCTCCGGAACATCCAAATGGCTTGTATCTTTCTTTCCAATAGGAACCCATTTATGTGACATGTGCCCAGCAGCAGAATATGACTTCACACATTGGGTTTCTTCCATTTCTGCAGCGCAAGGATTGACGCACAGGTTCCTCGAGTCTAAATCTGTTGATATGGCCTTATTTTCAAGGCAAAGAGGGTGACTATCGTCTTGAATGACCAATGTGCATGGTTCCTTGGATGTAGCTTGTGGCACCAAATGAGAACCCAAGTTGTAAGATGCTAGTGTTGCTTTCTCAGTACCAGTAGTGACTGATGCATCACTGATGTCCCTGGCACATGCTGGCTGTAACACCGACAATTCTTCGGTCGGTTTCAAGTGGTTCTTGGGCGTCTTGGGGCTACCATTCTTAGGAGCGTAATAGTTCCTCGGCGACGGACAACTACCCTTTTTACAAGACAAACTTGTTTGTTCATGCAGCAACAGGGTTTGCTTCTTGTGCTGTTTGCATGTTTTTTTACAGCCATGTTTATCAATTGGCCTGTTTGGATCGTGCTGCACACCCTTGCTATCATCTTCTAGTGCACTTTTATCCTCAACTGCTGAAACAACCACATGTCCTGCTCCAGACGAGTTTACCTTGTCATGTTTTTCTACTTTCTGCCACACAGAAACTGGACTGTCTTTTCCACTATGCTTGTGCTTATTAGAACCTACTACTCTATTAGTCACAGTCAAATTACTACAGCCAGAATTTTTTCTTGATTTTCTGCCACTCCTCCCCGGACTAACTGGAAGAAACGTCTTGCTGCTACAGGCTTCACTGCTACACTGAACTCTTTCAGAATGACAACTACTATCAGCAACATCTTCAGCATGAGCACCACTTAAATGGACACCTGTCAAATGGCATGTCTTGTTTACACTATCCACACAAGTAGTAACCCTATGTTGCAAACCATCTCGTTTATTTCCATCAAAATCAATACTGCTGTCCTCACAGTTTTCGCTGTTCCAACCCTTACAGAATGAAGCTGATGTTGCATCACTGGAGTTACAAACACAGGGACGCCATGACTTCTGGCAGCTATTGATTTCTTCTCCCATATAGGAATATACATGTTCAGTGACAGGGGATCCACCAAATTCTGAAGAATCGGCAGTATTTGGTCCATCATTCAGGTAAGGATCACATTTGCAGCTAACTCTTTTGCCTATAGTTATATTAGATGATCCTGCACACCCAGAGCCATCCTTCCCATCACTTCCATGTTCCACATATTCATTGTTGCCCTCACCATTATCTTTGCCCAAATGGGCATCTTTAACCAATGAGCTGGCAGAGGATGAGGCATCTGACAATTTATCGGCCAGTAAATCAGGCAGAACTACCTCAACAGGAGAAGCTGCATCAATATGCTCTTCACAGGGGAGTTCTGGTAACAAATTAGGCTTTTCGCAGGTTGCTTGTCTGTACTGTTTCCACTTGCTTACTTTCTTCTTAGAACTCCTTTTAGGAGGCTTATCATCATCATGCAAAATATCAGAATCAGATCCCAGAGGAGCAGTATCAGGCCCGGAAGAGGTACTGGCAACCACGTGGCCGGGAGGGCAATCTGTCAATGACTTCTTAGTTTTTTTCCTATGCCGATGTTGTCCTAAAGTGCTTCCTCCATTGGGCAGTGGTTTACAAGAAATGTCCAGACCATGCATGTTCTTTTCATTCGGTGGATCTAACCAGTAAGCTATTCTTGGCTGTGGGAATAGTAACTCAAAGGCCTCTATAGCAGAAGCTCCTGATGTCAAATAGCTTGTCTTGTTGACCTCCTGTCTGCTAGACAAAAATGGTGCCAATTTCCAATCTAAACTGTGCCCGAGAGAAAGCACCGTATATTGACTGTCCCTGCCACACCACAAAAAGACAGTAAACAAGTAGCTTCCCAAAAAACTGAATAACAGGTGAGAGGACCACAGTGACTGCCCTGAAAAGGAAAAAAGAAAAGGGTACTGAGGGTAGAAACTATGAAGTGTTTGGATATGGTGATTGTGTCATGCATACATAGAAAGGTACACATAGGTCAATGTACGCTAGCACGTGCATAATGTTTAACAAACTAGCAGAGAAGAATAACAAATGGCATACAAAGACAATAAAATGGTTCTTTTAGTGATAATTTGTTCATGTACAACGATTTTCTAGTCATTTCACAATCTCACAAATGGCCCCAGCAAAAGAAGAAGCTTCATGACCACTATTTTCACACACACAAATGAACTAACAAATACCCCCGATAGCTGCATCCAGGGTAGCCTGGGCTTTAACCCGGAGCTAAGACCCAAAATACCACTAAGTATCTCTTATAAAATAAAGAAAAAATCAGGTAAACTGACAGTTCAAACCAGAATATAGGGCCCAGCCCAGGTCATGGCCCAATGTGGGTCCAGTGGTCCACCCTGCCTATACGACACAATGGATATATGTACATGTCATGCAATGAGTTGCTCACAATTAGTTAACAATTATACATTTATAGCTGCAATCAAGGTTAGATTCACATAAATGGTCCATATTGTACAGACCACCATACAAATATACAACTTATTGAATTGGCATTGGAATATTCTTAAGTGAAATTAAGAGACGCATTATTCATAACACTTTACCCATCACTGAATATATAAATTTGCATGCCTTATACTTTCATCAACCATCAATTATGCACTCCCAACCTAAGTTTCCTAGTTTCTCACTGGTGACCTTATCATACAAGTGGAATGAAAGTCGATAACAAAGTTGTTAACTTTTCGTATTTATAACAAAGTTAGGCAGTCCCAAAAATCATTCAAATGGACATGAACACCAAATATCCTGAAGTGGTTCATTTACGTGAATGGGTTCCCTATGAATGCACTTCAGTAATAGTAAGATCTACTAATCTAGTCATCTTTCTTACTACCCCTCTCTTTTCTTCATTTGTTATAACCTTGTAAAGTTGTGCCTTTTCAAGTTCATAGTACCAATCTAGTACTAGTATTAGACTTGTTCGCTTCATTCGTGACTTTAATGTTTCACTAAATACATGTACTGCATCAGCAGTAAATCAGATATCAAGCTTAGTCAAGTACTCCCTCCGTTCCAAATAACTTGACATGACTTTAGTTCAAGTTTGGTTTAAACTTGAACTAAAGCTATGTCAAGTAATTTGGAACGGAGGGAGTACATGCCACTGAAGATGGTTGTCATTAGAAGGGTCTAATGAAAAATAATTACCTGTTAACAGGGAAGACGTAAACCGGTCTGTGAATTAGCTGGTCCTGATCGATGAAAAGATAAAAGTGGCATGCCATTAAATCCCACGAGCAGACCGGTAATCTTTCTTGTGAACAATGGAACACATTTGTGCGGTAGAATGTTATAAACCTCTGAGAAGCAGTTGTCGTTACTCCTGACCGGTCTGTTACAACGCATATGCGGCGTGTTCTTCAGCCCTTCGTCAGTTAATTCAAGCATACATGGCATTTCTTGGCGATCCTGCAATGACACTAGCAGATTTAATGCAACACATGTGCACCAACCACCGAAACTGCCTTAGACAGAAAGGAGAGCAAATGATGCAGAAAAGCAGCGTCTTCTACTAAACTAGTACATGAACAAAAATGGAACTGCTAAGCTCTCTATGTAATGGCACCATAAACTATGCTCAACAATAAAGCAAGCAGTCAGTAAGCAAGCAAGGAAACCCGCAAAAAAAAAAGTAAGCAAGCAAGGATTGGGTTAATAAAGCGAACAACAATGTTATCTTAGCATGACGGCTGTGACAATTCAGAAAAGCTCGGGGCTTGAGCTGTAGCAGGGTGGAAGCACCGATGATGCTGGCCGTTACTGAATCTCCGGCTAATCGGCGGGCAGAGCTCTAATCACACGAGGATAAGAACGAGCGGCAACCTGCCCAAGTCGTAATCACGCGGGAATCTACACGAAAAAGCACAGATTCCTTCAGAATCCGACCCGTCTCCTCTCTAATCGCGACCGGCCTCTCAGCGCCCAATCAATCGTCGCGCAGCAGTAACAACAATAGCATGGCGAATGGTTTCTGCATCGGGAAGCAAGAGGGAGATGGGGATAGGTCGGACGGACCTCACGAGCTCATGACGGTCGGCGTGTCTGTCGCCGGCGCCGGCGCCGGCGGGGAGGGGCGGAGGCGGGGAGGCGAAATCCGGAGCGGAATCTAAAAAAAACACAAACTTTTTTGTTAGGAGGCGGGGGCGGGCAGCGATGAGACGCCACACAAAAATTGGAGGCGCTAAAAAAAGGCAGGAGGAAAGCACGCGGATTCGTGCCTCGCCGCAGCTTAATCGAGGGAAACGTGCGATTACTCGGAGCGATCGGCGGCGGCCCGCGCGAGGAGGAGCGAGCTCGTGAGCAGCGGCGGCGGCGGCGGCGGCGGGAGAAGCTCTGCCGTCAGTGAGAGTGGGAATGTGTTCTTCGGATTTGGGAGGAGAGCTTGTGGCCGGCGGTCCTGCTTCCCGGGGACGTCTAGCGAAATGCCACCCCCACGCAGCAAAAGAAGAGAGAGATGGGAAAAAGAATATGCTTATCAAAGTGGTATTCCCTTTCATCTCAACAAAATAAGTATCCCTTTCATCTCAAGCATCTCAAAGGGCCTATGGATCTTGTCTTGAGTTAAACAGTGAATTTATAATTCCCTAAAAGAACTGTGAATTAATAAAATGAAGACTACTTATAAATTTAACAGTCTATAGGTTCTGCGCATGTTCCTAGATCATTAATTTGATCAATTTAAAATAAGTTGTACAATGCAAAAAAAAAACACCATTCGAAACTATAACATCTAAACTTTCAAATGATATATTTTTGTAACATGCAACTCGTAGTACGTTGATCGAATTAACGGTCTAAAGATAAAAGTGGGACCTATACATCGGACCGGAGGAAATATCAACAACTACAATGCCAAATTAACATCATTAAATACATAATCAGATGTATTTTTTTCTTTACTACTTTTAAAGGTTGGATTTGGTGATTAATTCACATATAGGATCAGCAATAAAATAAACAAGTGCCTTTTTATCCACATGTGGACTAGTAACCTTCCAAAGACTTAAATAAACAAATGTATTTTTACTCCATTATCTGACTTAACACAACAACAACAACAAAATGCTCATCGTGTATTTGTGTTCCAAAATGCTTGAAGTTGTACGTTTATTCGTCCAATTCAAACTTCTTTAACTTTTACCAAGTTTCAAGAAAAATATACTAATGTCTAAAAAATTAAATTACCTTTGCTATTGATAACATATAGAATGACCGTGAGTACGTGCATAATTACTATCTTCCCGGATGCTTTGACTTACATCCCACCACCTGACTGAAATATGCGGGTCATAACGGTTGTATCTTAGGTATTCCGTGGAGATATGTTGAGGAGTATTGTTACAAGAGCGGGATTTGTCAATCCATATAATGGATAAATACTCGGGGCCCACTCGGTGAGATTACATCCATAAAGCTGCAGCGTGTGACTAGGTCACGGGGATGAATATCACGGGAACGAGTGAATAAGGATTAGTTCGGAACGAGGTTGAACTCGACATAGGATGTCATTGATCGAATCTCGGAACAATCCAGTATCGCTGACAAAGGGAATGCTATACGGCGTAAGGTCCAATCGGTGTTTGATATCCGGAATGCACAGGGGTCATTATGGGCATCCAGGTCCCGCTGATGATCATTGACCGTAGCCTCGTCTCGGTCATGACTGGAGTGTTCTCGGACCGTAGGGTAACACACTTAAGGGCTCGATGAAATCGGAGACCTTTTCGGAACCATCGGAGTAACCAGAGAATAAAGGAAACAATATCGGAGAAGTACCGTGTTGAACCGAAACAAGTTCGGAGTGAACCGGAAGGTGTTCCGGAGCACCGGGAGATGGAATATTATGTTTTAGTTATTAATTAATTGAATTAATAATTAAAATCATTTTATTTCTAATTAATATGTGCAATGGGCCTTAATGGAGAAAAAGGCCCATTAGGGGAAATAAAAGGGAAAAAGAAAAAGAAAAAAAAGGGGAGGCGCCATGGGCCCTAGGGCCCATGAGGGGTGCGCTCCCTCCCCCCCCCCCTTCCTTGGCCGGCCACCTCCCCTTAGCAAAGGGACTTTAGTCCCACATTGCTAAGGGAGAGGGGTTGACTCCCTCCCCTCTGCCTATATATAGATGGGCAGGGTGCACATATTTAACACACAGAAATTCGTGAGAAATTAAATATTACTCCGAATTGAGATCGTTTTTCTCCGGTCTTCTCCCCTCCCTTGTCTCTTTCACGATGGGCTCCCTAGTGTGAGCCTATAGTGGAATTGAGGCTTCTCTGCTAGAATCGGAGGTCGTCGTGCTGCCGAAGCTCCGTCCGGAGGTATGCTTCCGCCACCTTCGCTGGATCGGAGAACGGAGGTCGTCATCGAGTCTCGTACGTGTGCGAGTACTACGAGGTGCTACACGTGTGGCACTACACCCATCCGGGTGCTCAACACAGCCAGGGGGCTGTGAACCTTGATCGGCTACATCAACCACGTTTGCGGGAACGTTTCCCGCGTAACGGACTACACCCCGAGGTATGTTATTTCCGCACTACTTTCCGTTACGGTAATACGGCTAGCTAGATCTTGGGTTATGGGAACGCTTGTTAGAAAAATTTGTGTTTTCTGCTGCGAACCCCAACATAATGAAGAACTTATTTTTATGCATATTATGGTGGGCCTTTGATGAGGTGACATGCTTGCATGTTGAGATAGATAAGATATTGAGGATGATCTATTATAGTATTATAGATTACAGACAAACCTATAAAGTACAAACAATTTAAAACCGAAGGAATGCACAACTATTTAATGTGAGAACAACACTTTTGTTAAAAAGTGAAGTAATAAGTGTGAAAATGTGACTTCACTCAAAATCATATTCATGGTTTTAGTTTCTATTACAAGGTAACTGATATTACCGCGGTACTAGCACAATTATAATCACCATGACCTGAATTCTCTTCGCGCCTAACTTTTATTCAAGTATCTACTTTTACATAACATTACATTATGTCAAAATCAATTACCCTTTTATCATTATCCTGATTGTCCTTCTTTTTTGGAACAATTCTAATACTTGCAAGTATCCAAATTAGTTAATTCACGTGTGACTTATGACACCTTGCATGTGACCGAAACGTGTATATTGATATTCTCCTCCACTCCTTGTTGGGAACGATACCTACATAGGATAATTTTACAAAAATTGCCACACAATCTTGTTTGTATTGCATGCGTCATTAGCACCAATGAGCTTAACTAATCAACCTTCCTACTCCAAACGATCAAGGTTTAAGCGTGGGGAGGCCGATGGCTCCAACATTATGGATTTTTAGGGCTCATTTATTGTATATTGTCTCTTTATATCATGTTTCGTGGAGCAAAATATTTTTTTTCTATGCATGATTTATGGTATTTACACTTTTCATGTGAACATTGCATAATTTATTGGTTTTATTCATTTTTACTAGTTTCCTTTGTTTTGTCGTGTTTGCAGGTGTTTCTGAGCAAGCACGTACCAATACGATGAAAAGACCAAAGAAAAATGCAATACAAAGGATTTCTAGTATCAGACTAATTAGCCATTTGGAGGTGCCAAAATGGAATTTTCAAAAGTGCTCCAAATGAAGATTCAATGGTACCATCACAAAGCTCTTCATGGGCTCGCCAGTCCTGACGCCATCTCCCCAAACGTGTCGATCGATGTGGGTTGGTACGTGTTGATGATGAGTGTGTTAGTGCCAACAGGGAGCGCGAGGAGTAGGAGTGGGAGCATGATGGACAACATGGTCAGCATCGTCCCCGCTCGCTGTGGAGGCGCATAACAATTGTTCGATGACATGTATGAGCCAAATATAAATTCTAGGAAGCTAACTCTGGATGATCGGTTAGAAACTATGTTTTCTTTAAAAAGTAATTATACTTTTGTAAAAGATACCTGGCCGTTTGCTCTAAATTATAGGAGATCAATTGGAATTGTTCTTAGGCTATGGAGAATACATACTCCCTTCATTTAAAATAGAAGGTGTATTATTGATAAAAATATCAAACAATTCTATAGAAAAATATATCAAGTACTATAATATCAACAGAATAAAATACTAATATTTAATGCTTTAGAAATACATAAGTAAATACAGGGCATTTGGTCTAGTGGTAGGATTCTCGCTTAGGGTGCAAGAGGTCCCGAGTGCAATTCTCGGAATGCCCCTTTTTTAACTAATTTTTCCTCTTTTCTTTTTTAAAGAAAAAATGATATAATAAATAAATATAAATATTTAATGTTTTAGCAAAACAAATAGAAATAAAGGCATTTGGTCTAGTGGTACGATTCTCGCTTTCGGTGTGAGAGGTCCCGAGTTCAATTCTCGGAATGCTCCTTTTTTTTCTTTTCCTTTTGTTTACTAATAGTACTATTTTCTCCTTTGTTTTTCCTTTTGAAACCATTTTCTCCTCTCTTTTTTCCTTAGCAATTTTTATTTTACAATAGAGTAGAATTTCTTTCATATAGCTAGCAAATTACATGTCATCGAAACCAATCTGTGTGTGAAGTAGCATTGCATTCAGATATAATATACTCTTCTCGTTGGAAGCTTAATTTCCTACCACATGCAATGCAATCTCCGACATACACATATGAGACTGGGATCGCTCTCTCAAGATACCTATCCCCCACACAAAATTCCGTCTTTACGGGAGACCTTTTACAGTACATCAGGTTAATATTAGCTGTTTATTTTATATGTCTGGATGGTTGAGATTTAAAAGTACTACTACAGAATTTCGGTAGTATATTACGTAATCAGGGGTAGTTTTGGTAGTTCATCCTTTAACATAACGGAGGCCAGTACGAATCGTCTGAAGTCTCACATGCGCGTACCCTACAATGAGCCCTTCACACCGGTTCCTGTTGCCGGTGGAGTGGCAGCAGCGACTCCACCCCGAGGAGGACAAGGTGGATGAGAAGGGAATGCAGGAGTTCGTCCAGCAACCAGGTCATGTACAGCCAACACATGGTCGTCGGCTCCGATGAGATAGTGGTCGTGATTCAGAACACGTGCATGGCGTTCAACCTGCTGGCGGTTAGGCGGCGAGTGCAGAACCGCGAGTCGCCCCTGACGACCGGCATATCGGATTCTAGCGAGCACTTGGAGCTCGGTGTTCTTGGGGACCTGCTCATGTGCGCGGATTTTGGATCCAGGTCTACACGCTGGTGGTGAAGCAGAAGACCAGGCCGGCGGCCGGCGAGCTGTTTCGGTCACCAGAAAAGCCACATCATGCGCCGCTCCCACCATGGTTAAGCTGGCCGCCAAGGCGCCGAGCCGAGTCCATCCCTGATGCGCTGCTCAGGCGCGTCGCCGTCTGCCACAAAGCAGTCATCGACGAAGGAGTAGGAACAGATGTCGGGCAGAGGACCGGACGACGAGCGTAGGAGCCGCATCACGTGAAGCCCTGAATCAGAGGCAAAGAACGATTGATTTGCGGACAATCAGAAAATACTAAACATCTAAATGTTAAAAGTCAATCATGCCCACCCAATCAACGGCTAGATTAGATTAATACTACCACCAAAACTAGGTAGTAGAATGTACCGTAAAATCTCCCCTTTACGGGCTTTCCCCCATAAGTTATAAATACTTCATCCTCGTCTTATCAAAGTCATTGGCTGCATACATCATTCTGATGCTGAGGTCGGGGATTATTTTTCTTTTTCGAGAAAAAATCTTATCAAAGTCACACTTTGACTTCCAACAAGATTAATCGACAAGATTGTGTGGCAGTAATTGATCCGTCCAGCAATCCAGAATGACCAGTGATATAATGAATATCTAGTGCCAAAGCATATATAAACGACATTTATTATGGATCGAAAAAAGTACATTGTATCAAGCAACCTGAAAAAATAGGTGAACGCTTTATGAATCACAACAGCCAACTAATATTTCCGTTCCATGAGAAAAGGAAAATATCATCAACCAAAAACCGCTACAGCTTGACAGTATGAAATAGTAAAGCAGCTTAGATAAATATCTACGGATAGCATCAAAAGACTTCAGTTCAGCAACCAACGATTCTGTTGGCACAAACATTTGCATATATTTGTAAGACGAAAAGAGACCAATACAAAAAGAGGGAAGGATTAGAATAGGACGTTCCACCCTGATATTTGATGCCGTCGGTTTGATGATCCAAGCTGAAGCTTTCCTAAGATTTTTTTGAAATGGAGGATTACATCCAACCTCTGCATCGAGCGATGGATCCAACTTTTTTTATTAAATTATTTAACAGATTTCAATAAAATAAATACATGGATTAAATCAAAGACACCTTCCTGGCTAATGTGGCTACATCTACAAGATTTATGATGTGTCCTGACCTCGCATTAAAATACACCATCTATTTCGATGACCTCATCAAGCCACCCGAGGTCACTAGACCCTCTGCGCACATCGCATCACACGCTTTAGAATCAGTTGTTTGTCGTCCCACCTTCAGGAACGATCAATGTAGCATTCTATCGTCGACGTCAACACGATGCCAAACATCGCCACCATCCTAGGCACGTTCATAAACACATAGTCGTCATCGAGACTCCGCTCCGCCACGACGCTGAAACCCGCCATCGTTGATGTCGTAGATGCAACGCCGCTCCACCTCTTGTCCCCTTAATCCAACATCTACTCCAAAACGATGCCCCAGGAAGAAGAACGACACTGAAGATGTCACCACGTTCGATCTAGAGTTACCTCCGATGCAGCTTGTGTGAGGCATCGTCAAAATGTAACAACGATGCCTCAACAAGGAAACAACGCCGCCATAACTGAAGTCGATGCAATTTTCACCGGTAGTCGCACCACCTCGATCTCGTTGCTAACTGGATATGCACGGAGTCACACCACAAAGACGTACACGGTACACCACCGACCGACAGTGGACCTCAATGGTCCTTCCACGAGCCGCCAACCAGCGAAAATGTGTATACTTGAAAGGACAACCCTAAAGCTAGCTAGGTGATCAAGTTAGCTAGTGCAAGCCGGTGGACCATGGCCCGTCCATAAGAATTTATTGGATCTTACAAGTGTGAAGGAGTTAGAGCAACTCTACCATATACTTCATGTGTAACTGATCGTCATAATAATCTCTATTATGCCGATCAACACAAGAAAAATACAGTCTAGCAGATAGTCATCATGCGACATCATCTTTGGGACATCCATCACTATAAAGCCTGACGACGAGGCATCTTCGTCACCAAAACCCTATCTGTCGCCTTCCCCTATAGCCAACTCCTCCACTCTCCACAACAATGTCTTTGCGTCGGGATGTAGTCTATTGACTGAATATGATGTCCGATGGGAACCTCCCTCCCAGAACTCATGCACCGATGGTGCGAACACTCGCCGCAACACACTAGTTGTGAAAGTTGTCGTGACCTTCCTCCAATGGCTCGTGTGGCGTTGGCATCTCCCTTGACGGTGGTTGTAGGGGATCTGGCGCAACCACAACCTCACGACTATAACCATGACTTGCGGCTTTGATTTGGCGATCGTGATGAAAACCACGACCCACAAGGGATCTGTGCTTTCCATGGCGTCGAAGGCTCCAATCATAATAGGTGGGTTCGACCTAGCACCTTGGGTGACATTTGTCCTCATCAAACGATGCCGTCCACTCTCCCCCCCCCTCATCACGTTCGTCTTCGTCCTCATCGAGGCCTAGCCCAAGACCGAAGACCCATACATGTCGTGTTGTAGCTCTCTGAGATCAAAGTAGAGGTGTGACACCACAAAGAGTAGCGCATCCGCGGGTGCTTCGTCCCACAACCAGTGACAAGGAGGAGGAGGAGGAGCAGTAACTCGGTGCCCACGCCCGTCGCTCCAAGGAGGACGATGATGAATTTTCCTACATTGACGAGTTGTAACACGCGGATGATGACGGTGATGGTGTGTAGGTAGTAGTAGCTAACAATGTCGATTAGCAACATTGTGTATTTTGAATATGCCACTTGATGATATTTCAAGTCGCAAAATATATGTGTGGCGATGATTTTTTTTTTGCGAGTACGTGTGGTGACGACTTTTGGCCACTAATGTTGTTGTGATGATTATTAATGTTCGGCAGGATTAAAATGTCGCTTAAATTAAAACAATTTTTTGAAGCAAATAAGGACATGTACAATGGTGCTATCTTAGTCTTATCATGCTGATGTGGAGGAGAGAAAAAATTGAAAAAAAAGGCTTTGCCTTCTCTTATTTATGAGATCATCTCTTAGCAATAACTCTCTCATCACAAATTTAGGAACCTCTAGTTATTATAGCTAAGCTAAGATAAACCCATTATATATGACTTTTTTTTGTCATATCTAAATTATGTGGCGGCGCTAAGATAGAACGGTTTTATCAACCATTATACATGCCCTAAAGAAAACAAGTATGGAGGCTGCCCTTTGGGGATCATGTGTTTGCACACATGCCCGATAGCCTCGAAATCATCAAGACCACGCTTCATATGACAGATGGTGATTCAAATTATGCCGATTGTGTTAAAATTTCTCTTTATTGTAAAACATATATATGAGAATGCAATAAAATGTACTTCCTTCGTTCAGAAATATTTGACGTGGTTTTAGTTTAAATTTAACTACAACAAACGGCAGAAAACAACTAGAAGAAACAGAGATACACTATCCATTATAAATCTTCTAGTTGCAAAAAAAATTAGTCATATATATTTTTGTAAAACATTAGTTCCCCAACTTCTCTGAACTGCCTGTCTTTCACTATGACGGCATGTTAGGTTAGCTCACGTAATGGGCAGATTGGGAAAAGAAGAGACTGAGTTGAGTGATAATTGAGTTCTTTTGGGAAAAAGCGACAACGAAGGGCATTTGGTCTAGTGGTATGATTCTCGCTTAGGGTGCGAGAGGTCCCGAGTTCAATTCTCGGAATGCCCCCTCTTTTTTTCTGTATATTATTTTTTCATTTTTGATACGGTAATTTTCTTTTAATTACTCTTTATCATTTTAACATGCATAGTAGAAGTAGCATTGCATTTCATGCAGTTAACGAATTAGATACCATGAAAGTCAATCGATCCGTGTGAAGTAGCATTGCATTCAGAGATACTGTATATTACTCTTTAACATTTTAACATGTATAGTAGAATATCTTTCATGTACTTACCGAATTAGATGCCATGAAAGTCAATCGATCCGTGTGAAGTAGCATTGCATTCAGAGATATATTACTAGCTAGGGCCTTTCTTCATTGGAACCTTAATTCTGCAATGCTATCTCTGTTATAAATGGTCAGCAATTAACCAATCCAGCCAGCAACCCAAAATGGCCAGCATTATTGGTAATTTGTAATGCCAAAGCATACATAGTTTCTGAATCTAACTGTTCAGTTCAGTTCAGTTCAGTTCAGGTGTATACTAGTATCAGGCAAAATCTGGATAAGTAGTGTGAAATCCGCTGCATCCTGGCAGTCCGAAATAGCAAGCCAGCCTAGATAAATATCCACAAAGTGCATCAAAATTATCCACAACACAAATCTTTATGTCCCTACTCTTTTCGGTCACCAGGAAATAGAGAACCAGCAAATGTACATCCCACCAAGAGAAAAATGAAAAACATCTCATGTATCATCCAGTGATTCACCTTCACCAAGCCCATCACCAATGCCGGCGTTGCCTAGGCACAAACATATATAACTAGTCAGTAACCAATGCGTTATCTCAAGCACACAAACTGTAACGTGCCAGATCTAAAAAACATACATGACCACTGCTAATTAGGTACGGTATTCAGATTGAAATAAGGCAAAATAAGAACACTGGTACAAATGGAGCACTTGCAGCAGGGCTGTTCGACTTGTGAAACGAAAGGAAACTATCATCTAAAAAGTTAAGGGGTCAAAGCAAGTACTTGTTATCGGCTTAAGAGGTATGGCAATTTCAAGTGAGATTAATGTACTCAGTAGTGAATGTATTGCTCCCTCCGTTTCATAATTCTTGTCATGGTTTTATTTGAACTAAAACCATGACAAGAATTATGGGACAGAGGGAGTAAGAGAGATTGTAACTAGCACCGACCACCGAGGTTCTAAATGTGACTGCCAGTGCCAAGTGAGTTACTTGTTTGACATTTAAGTTTGTTCAAGGAAAATTTCCATGTACTAATCATCAGTTTCCAATTACTACCAAATCTGATGCTGAAAGGGATTATAGTGCAGCTATTCAGATAAAAATACTTCCGCAACACAAACTTATGCAAATAGTTAAATAGACAAGAACAATACCCACCCTTGAGTACTATTGTTCTTAATGAAATTTACCCGGCAGCAAAAGAAAAACTCAAATAACATGTACTAAAATGATAATTGCAGAACTCAAGCATTATGACAGGCATCTCATCAAGCAATTAATTGAATATATCAAAAGGCTATTTTGCTATGCTGGAAAGTGATTATGTAAAATAATGCGATTACAAACGATTGTATGCAGAATCAAGCGAGCTAGGAGCCACCACATCACTAGTGTAAACAGACCGGCGTAAAAAATGACGAGGCAGTACAAACTGTCAAAACGGAAATCAATTCAATTTGGTGTACGCTAAATAAACGACCACATGATATTCATAAGCACATATGGTTGCCGAGTTGATCAAGTGTTATGGGGTTGCATGCTTTGTGAGTAGTCCACATGTGGTTAAGTTGTATCGGTTTTCGCCCGATTTTCCATTAATTAACTGGGCAATTCTCTTCTTCTTAATTAATCGATGAGGCAAATCTTTTGCCTCGAAAAAGATATTCATAAGCACATCGATGACTGATCGTGTGGCAGTAAGCAATCCGGCCCGAAATAACCCAAAACGACCAGCAGTATTATTAATGTCTAATGACAAAGTGTAGTTACTGAATCTAGCTGTCCGAACAGGTGCATACCTATACCAGCAATGAATATCCCGCCAGAAAAGAAGCATCTTATATATCGTCCAACGCTTGACCTTCACCACGTCCATCACCCACGCCATTCAGGCCTAGCCACGAACGTAATTAGTCAGTAACCAATGTGTATTCTGACAAAAAGCAATCGATGCAAGAAGGAAGCGATTATAGGACAGTTTAGATTCAGAAACTACACTTGGGAAATGTTACTTGCTTCGGTACCAGATTAGGAGTAGACAAAAAAAAATTGCACCGAACTCGCAAATACAGGGTATTTATATGTGCTCAGAAATTGACTAACTCATTTTAGTACTCCACATCCACTTCACAATAATACCCATGAAAATGTTGTTCATAGACTAACAATAGATCGATACAATACAATCAGTAGTCGTTCATTTAAATAAGCTTATAAAGGTGACGATTGAGTCTATCATCATTTGATGTTCCAGTTGGTTCAAGCTCAGCTTTCCACCTCAATTAGTTCTCTTTAATTTTCACTGGAATGTATCACACACTGAAAAGAACTCCTGCTGAATTACTATGTGCATGTACATACAGATAGTACCCCAGCACAATTTATGAAAGACAAAAATATGATCTGGAAATTATCTCAAGCAGACACATGTATATCAAAGCAAACAAAATTAGAACATGCCCATATCTACAAAAATAAGTAGCCATAGGTAATTCGGCATTCAGATTGCATAGCGTGTTCAGAGACAAAATGATTTTGTTTTAGCACTTGAAGCAGGGCTCTTTCACTTGTGAGAAAAAAAGAACTATCCTGTATAAAATTAAGGTCTCATAGCAAGTACCTATGAGAGTTATAGCAATATCAAGTGAGATTAAAGAACCGATGAGAAAATGTAACTAGCACCGAGGTTCCAAAATGTGACTGCCAACCGAGTTACCCGTTCGACATTTAAGTTGGTCAAAGGATAATTTCCATATACCAGTAACTGATTTTCAAATGTTACCAAATTTGATGCTGAAAAGGATTATACTGCCGCTCTCCAAATAAGAATACTTCCGTAACATAAACTTATGTGTATGGCTAAATAGACTAGACACTAGAGCAATACCCTCGAGTACTGTTGTTCTTACTTCTTAGAGTCTCAAAAAAAGAGTACTGTTGTTCTTAAAGAAATTCATCTGGCAGCAAAAGAAACAACTGAAACGACATGTACTAAAATGATCATCACAGAAATCAAGGATTATGACAAGCATTTCAGCGAGCAATCATTGAACATATGAAAAACTAGTAGTATCTTCTCATGCTGGAAGGTGATTCTGTAAAAGAATGCTATTACCTGCATCATAGAAACTTGGGAATGCATTGTAGATATGGATATCCCTGGCACTGCCACTGTTGCAGAGTCTCTTAAACGTCATTGACTGGAGATGGACCATGAAGATGCCACACGATGCCCTTACAAGCGTCACATTGTTTTCCTCATCAAATCCCACTAGAGCGAGGCTTCCTCCTGCCTGCTGCGCCCAGTGGAAGAAGCTTGTCCAGTTCAACGGTCCTTCCAAGAACCCATGTCGCATCATCATGGCGATGAACACCAGCTTTCCACTTCCATAGTTTTGCGCGGAAGCCCGACACGACGATTAACCCAAGGCCACCATCTTCAGCCGGCATAACCGCGTAAACGGTATCGTCGTGGGCATATGCATCCGGCGGCGGCTCTATCAGTGCCAGCCTCTGCCTGTCCAAATCAAACTCTATTATGCAAGCTCCAGCAAGAACATACGACCAATAGACTGAATTCCCAATCAGGACTGTGGGAGTGATGACAGGCTGAAAAGATTTCATTGCTGCAGATTTTTTTATCATGGAATGCATGAATGGTATTGAGATCATTTCGCCCCATTGGCCTGTCGCCGACGAGTACACGGTCGCGAAAATATGGGAATGGCTCCTTCTGACAGTGGCTATCAGAGCCACCTGGAAATGGCCGGGGCGACGACAGTCGCCATGCGCGTGACCCTGATCGCCAGCAGCGCAGAGCAGCGCCCCGGCCAAGATGACGGTCCCGTCGCCGTTGAAATCCGGGTGGACGGCCAGGCGGGTCTGGTCGCCGGTGACGGGGTCCCACAGCAGGAGGAAGGGCCGCGGTGGCATGTTGACGACGAGGGCGCGGCCGTGGCGGCAGCCGAGGAACTGGTAGTGGTCGCCCTCCTCGAGCCGCAGGGAGAAGCGCGCCGAGGGGATCCGATCCGTCGGGGCGAGCGCGGGGGTGAAGGTGGGGTTCCCGAAGGTGGAGAAGAAGCCGAGGACGGCTGGCCTCCGGTGGTGGGCGCGGAAGCGGCGGAGGAACGCGCGGTCGGCGATGAGGCGGCGCCAGCCCTTGCAAATGAGGGAGGCGCGCAGGAGCGCCGAAGGCTTAGGGGGCAGGCGGAGCAGGATCTCCCAGAGGAGGTCGTCGTCGTCCATCGGGAGCGTCGGCGAGCGGCGGAGGCGGCTCATCGTCGTCATCATGAGGCGGTCGCCAGGCCCATCAGTGGGCCCATGGATACCCATTTGAACCCAGAAACGGAGATGGAAATATTTTGGCGCCAACCCACCTCGTCGTTCCCGCCAAAACTACTAATCCATCTCCTCTACCGCCCACTCTCCTTGTTCCCTAATGGTTAGAGCATCTCCAGCAGCGCCCCCAAGAGGCCCAGGACGGCGAAACTAGCGCCGTGGGGAGGAAATTCTCCCAGCCGCGCCCCCAAGGGCCCAAATAGCGTCGGATTGGGCTAAAATTGAGTCCGGCGATCCCAACCCACGGGGTCGCTTGGGGTCGCCGGATAAAAGGAAAGCGCGCGAATGGGAAGGAAAGTTCGCGCGATTTCGCGCGTCCACGCGCCGCGCCCCACCTGTCGGCGTGTGAACACGCGTCGTCGTCATCGTCTCGCCTCGGCTTCCCCGCACCTGTCGCCGCCACAGAGAATCAATGCGGCGCCGGTGACGAGTCCAATCGGCGCAGAGGGCATCAATGCGGGTCGCCGAGAAACCCAACGGTCCGACGACCGCGCCGCCGCCTGTTCGCATTCTTCCCCCGCTATACGACGACGACCGACGACGAGCTCTCCTCTCTCGCCATGGCCGACGACGAGCTCGCCCGCAACGGTTTCCGCACCCGGAGCCTGTCGCAGATGGAGGCTCTCCTCCTCGCGCAGGCCGGCTACCCGTGCCCGCCGGACACCAGGCCGCCCCACTCGTGGGTGCTGTCCGTCGGCGGTGTGCCGGTACCTCCGGTGCCGTTGATCGGCACGACCGCCTTCCGTCGGGAGGTGGACGCGGTGCGGGCCACGATGACTGCGGCGGAGCGCGCCAACCCAGGCAACGCGGCGAACAATACGCCCGCCTGGGAGCAGTACTTCGAGCTCCGGCATGCCCGGGCACGGGCCTCTAGCAATGACCTGGCCATCGTGGCAGGCCGGTACAACCGCGACGGGCGGGCACGCTGGTGGAGCGCGCCGGGGCGGACGCTCGAGTTCGTCATGCGCCACATTGACAATGGCAACTCGCCGCGCCTCGACTACCCCAACATGGGCTACGGCGCCGGCCTGGGCCGTCGATCCTACACCCGCAGCACTCCTCTGTGGGCGTCGATGCCCCGCGACGACGGCGGCTCGTCGTCCTCCTCCGGCGCTCCTTCGCGGTCCCAATCGTCGGGGCCGGCCTTGTTGACGCCACAGTTCGCCCCGGTGAAAACCGAAGTGAAACTGGAGGCGAAGAAGGAGCACTCCCCGGCGAAGCGCCGTGGTTTCCTCGGCAAGGTCCTTGGGAAGAAGAAGAAGGACAAGGACATTGCCCCGCCGCCTCCTCCTCCGCCGCCGGCCGCCGACGACGAAGAGGGCCTCGCCTTCTAGATGGACTGGGCGAGGCGAGACTACTTCGCCGAGCAGGTGCGCCTGCAACAGCTGGAGATGGATCGGGTCGAGGCCATGAAACGGGCCGAGGAAGCCCAGCGCTCCGAGCTGGCGAGGCGCGCCGAGCAGGCGAAGCGCGGCGAGGGCAGCAGCAGCCGCATCAAGTGGGCGCCTCCACGACCTCCGTCGTCGCCGTTCATCGTCCTCGACGACACTGACGACGAGGAGGAGGAGCCACTGCGGGTTCGGAGGAGGAGGGGCTCCATCGGCGGCGAGACCTGTGGCGCGCAGGCCGGCGTCAAGCCGGAGCCAAAGGACGGCAGCGACGGCGACGGCGACGATGGCGGTGCAGCCGCCGGCGCTGCTGGAGGAGGAGGCGGCCCGGAGTCGTCAATGGAGGCGCTCTACTCCTTCTTCTTCGATCAGTAGGCTAGCGTAGTTTTTTTATCTTTTAGGTAAAAATCGCCTGAATATTATGAATTCAGTCGAACTTCCTCGCGTTTGGTCGTTTTTGTTTGAATTTGGCCGATACTTGGGGGTCATCTTGGGGCCGCGGCTGGGTAGCCGGCCCCCCCAGGACCTATCGCCGCGCAAATGCCCCCCAAGCGGCGCTAAAAATAGCGTCGCAAATCGTCCTGGGGGGGGCGAACGGCTGGAGATGCTCTTACTACCTCTGTTCCATAATGTAGTAACGTTTTTTAAGCTAGACTAATTTAAGAAATGATTTTTGAGTTAGACTAGTTTAAAAAACGATATTATATTATAGGACGGATGGAGTATAATTTTAGTTTATGTTGAATGGTAAACTATGTTTTTTGAACCGTTGCAATTTAAATTTTTTGGACCATGGAAAATCTAGTTTCTTTATTATGATGTAAATTTACTTTCGGACCATGAAAAATCTAGGTTGAACAACATGGCAAATTTATTATTGGATCGTGAAAATTTTACTTTCTAGGAAAATTTTAATTTGGACCATGGAGAATTTAAAAATAAGTGGAAATTTTAGTTTTCTTGCATGGAAAATTTCACAATAATGTCATGGAAAATTTGCCGTTGTATTTATTTTTTGACCATAGTGCAATGCATTGTTTAAAACAATGTTTTTCATATAGTCTCGTGGCAATATTCATAAATATTTTTGGAACTATTTGCGTGTAGCTTTTTTTTGCCATGGTGGGCCTTTTACATGGCAACAATAGTTTCTATGAAGAAAAAAACCATGTTTTTTAGAAACTTTAAATTTCTAGTTTGTAATTAATAAAATAAATTATACCTTTTCCTAGGACCAACTATAAGAACGTTGAGGTCGCGTTGGAGGAGCGATCTAAGATCGTTCGCTCGGCCTCCCTCCACAGCGATCCATCACTTCAGATAGGGGTCATATGACATATATGTTTAATCGAGTCAACTTAATGCACCTTGGAAATTTATAGTAATTTACTGCATCACAAGTCGATTTTTTTAGAGGGTGCACTAAAAACATATTAACAGAGATGATTATAACTTTTGTGTGTCCCATATGAACAAAGATTTTGTATAAGATCATGTGGCACACGTGATAAGCTACCAAAACTCAATGAAAAAATGATTTGTTTACAACCTGCTATCCTTGATAATTTAAAATGGTGCGCATGCTCATCCATACCCGATGAAGAATAAAAACAAAATAATAGTAAAAAATGCTACAAAATCTAACATTTTAGGGCATTCAAGATGCGACTTTGAATAGTGTTCTTTTTCAAAGTTTCTCACACACTTTAATTTTTTTGGCACAAGCTTCTGATATGTCCAAACACCATGGAATTTTACACGCCCCTTGTGAACATGAGCATCTTGGATGCCTATTTTCAGTTTTTTTTATTTTTTTTACTTTTTTTGAATTTACTATTCATGCGTGGGTGTAGATGAGCTTGAGTGCAGAATAGCCGCTCTCATGCTATCCCTCACATTACACTTGTGCTTATTCTGACCACCTCTGGCCTGCTAATGTTGAGTTAGTGTCTTGGTTTCCAGGTGAAGGACCTCTGCAATCTAATCAAGCTTTACACGGATTGGAACTCTCGCCTGATACCTTATACTCCTTCGAGCAGTCTGTGTGCAAAGTTGAAAAAGTTGGTGTGAGTAATGGAAAATTCCAGTATATATATTTTTTATAGTGCAGCATGTGTCTTTCATCATGTTGTTCATCCTGGACCTTTGTATTCTTCACTGACGCTGTCCTTCCTTTCTCAGAGATGCATTTCTGAACTGAAGGACAGGGTTGCCAGAGGTGGGGATCCTACACAACTGCATCAACCATCCGTGGAAGAAGTCACGCCAGAGGGAGAACCTGGTCTGAGAACTCTGTTTTGTTTACAGTGCAGATATTCAAATCTTTAGGCTTTTATTAGTTTACAAATGTATGTTCCTGGATCCGCAGCATGTATTAAAGACACTCTAATGATAGCAACTGTTCATTATCTGTTGCAACACAGGACGACCCAACCCTGGGGACTGAAACTTCACAGACAGGTACCTGCAATCAAACCTGATAAGGGAGGCGCTGGATAACCCTTGGCTGCAAAAGAGGCAGAGAAATATTTATGTGCATATTGAATTATTGATAGAAGACCTGATGCACCCAACTCAATTTTCAGTACATTCATATGAGACCTGATGCTCAGATTTTACGAGAATTTCATGTTTGCATGCATCAGGTTGTATGATATTCACCTCTGGTTGTATGCATCAGGTTCTATGCATCTATTTGCGCAGAGTGCCAACAAATTAAAAAAATCCATGCTCAGTGCCCAAGTAACACACCAATAACAGAAATTAATTAACTCGTCCACTCACGCTGAGAAAAGCTACTACTCTCAGTTACCAATGGACCATCTAGACTGAGGATATGCATCAGAAGGGGGATACATAAGAACATAATCAAAGTCAGCACAACTTGCCTAGCTGATCTTCCAACACAAACAGCAGTACGATTCTTGGACGCCATTGTCAAGCAAAGTCAACTTGCTGCTTACATGCTTAATACAGGTATGCCAGACTACATCGACACAATCTTGAATATCCGCCATCCTTCTCCAGATGTATGGCCATCAAGAAGCAACTACCGACCGGTCTCAGATCTGCACACATGTATTTAGTTAGAAAATCTGAAGGAACTGTAGTTAATGTCATGGGAGTCTTATCACATGTTATTAGGAAGGAAGCATGTGCTAAATTGCAGAGTACAATATAGCTTCAGAACAAAGGTGCACAAGCTGTTTATTCATGCTTCCCAAGAATCACAGAGCCATCTTATTGCAGTTTGGAAGCAATATAATAAATAAAATAGCATACCATAACATGTGAACTCTATGTTCTCAGAAACACAACATGGTAAATAAAGAGTAAAAGAGTACTCAAACATCAGCTTACAGGTTATGCAACGTTCTTGCTTTGAACACTTCGATCAAATGAATGGATGACGTGTAAGCGCAAAGTATGACTAAAGATGTACTCCCTCTGTTCATTAATATAAGACGTTTTGGCAGTTTAAATTGATTAATATAAGACGTGCGTTTTGGCAGTTTAAATTAAACTGCCAAAACGTCTTACATTAGTGAACAGAGGTAGCACCATATGAAGATGCAAGGGTGAAAGCCATTTTCTCTCCTGAGATATCGGGCAATAAATATTAGTTTTCCAAACTTAGTATGCTATCTTTTTTCACTATAACCTTCTCAATCACAAGCAATTGTTAAACATGCGTCCAGAATCAAACTATGAACTGGCTCCCTCTCCTAGCTAGTTTGAAAGGTAGTCAAGAACAACAGACCAATAATTAACTTCTATATAACCATGCAAGTAGGAGGAGCAACCAAGCATGCCCCCAATTGCAACATAAATAAAATAAAATAATTAGGCGTACCGGTTGATCAGATAGTTGGTTCGGATAACAGCGGTGGGAAACTGAAGTATGGGAGGGCACATATGTGGCCGAATAACTGCTCCATCTTTGTGCATACTTTGGTGATTTCATATGTTGTGATCTCCATTGAGTAACAATCCACATTCTCAACAAGAGTACCTTCTGGAGCGCCTCGGAAGAACAAGAATCCCTCGGCTGCACCCACTGTGGAAATGGAATAGTCATGATACTGCCCAGGCAGCTGTATGACCTTCTCCAGCTTCCATTCTTGTGAATTGTTCTGTAGAGAGGTATGGTAGAGGGCAGAGGATCCATGTTGACAGATAAGAGAAAACATCTCAAGGACTCCTTCTCGGCCCATAACAACAGCATTTGGGCGACGCCGACCAAAGGTCTGGTCAGACAGATCTTTGAGCTCCACATGGTAACCGGTGAGAAGGTCGACAGCGGAAAACCTCAACTTGCGCGTGTCCAGCACCATCAAATTGCCACTCCAGTCGTAAGGATCCGCGCACGCAGTCAAAACAGGACATGGGTTCCAAAGATGGAGAAATGGGAGACTCGACCATTGTGGACCATTGCATAGTTATGGACGGGAAAACAAAGAGAACAAGCTTTGTCCGGTATCTTGCTTTGCATATCACCTTGAAAGGTTCCTCTTCGCCGTCTTCGCCGCCCGCGGGAGCAAGCACTGGCTCGAATTCCCAAAGGCGATCCTGCGGCTGGGCGGCGAGGTCCTCAGGTATGGTTGGAAGCAGCACGTATCTCCTGGACAGGGGGTCACAAACGGCAAGGTGGAAGTCGGCGGCATTGCACCGCTCCCGTTTTGTCCGGGTGGGGCAGAGCGAGATCTGATCGAGGAGGACGCGGCCGTCGCGGACATCGCGAGGGCGCCAGCGGGGACCTTCCCCGTCGTCTTGGACGCCCGGAGGGACGAAGTAGGAGGAAGAAGAAAGGACGGCCGGGACGAATGAGAAATCGGCGGCGCCGGCGAGCGGGGCGGACGGGTGCGGCGCCTCGGCTGGGTGGAATCCGGCCGCGTCCATGAAGCCGAGGAGTGGAGGCCGGTGGAGCGCGCGGAAGCGGCGGCGGAAGGAGCGGCCTTTGATGACGCGGCGGAAGGAGGCGCAGGCGGTCGAGGCGCGGGCGGCCTCGTCCAGGGTGGGCAGGCGGAGAAAGATCTCCTCCAGGAGCTCATCGGGGACGGGGATGGAGGCCGGCGCCGGCGGGGCCATGGCGGCCGGGGTGGAAGAAGGGGATCGAGGGGTGGGTACTGGGTAGGGTTGGGGAATGGGGAGCGACTGACTGACTAATGGGAGAGTGAGCTCTGCCAAGACATGATCTAACGAAACACCTCCTACGGCTCCATTATTAAGCTTAAAAAACGTTTGAAATGCAAACTGTGGTTTATAGCTCCATAAATTCGTCTGTAAAGTTTCATGAGGACAAATTTTCATTTGTGTAGATACATAAATGGGAAAAGACATATTCTGATCAACCTTCGTATTTTCTTCCTCATTTTCATATTATCTGTTGGTGAAGTAGATGTATCTAAATGAAGTAAGAACATCCAAAATTAAACACAAACATATTAATCTATGATGTTTAAAATTTTTAAATTGTTGAAATATTATTTTTTATTGTTGTACTTCCTTCGTTCCTTGATATAAGGTATGTAGTTTTTTTAAGTTAATTTTTTTATAAATTTGATCAAATTTATAGCTAGAAATATCAGCATCTATAATATTTAATAAATACAATGTAAAAATAAATTTCAAGATGAGTTTGATGATAACATTTTTGTATAATTGATATCAATATATTAAGTTAAACAAGTGTGATTTTCTAAGAAAACTATACACCTTATATTTGAAAATGAAGGAAGTATTATTTTGTGACAGGCACACACCCACTGAGGATCACGTATCATTTGGATTTTCAATCGTTGCATTGGGTTAACCAGTGAAGTGTGGCGTGTGGATCGATATGTATCCCAGTTTTGCTATTTAAACGATATGACCGATCAATTTTGTTTTGCATGTGAAAGATTAGTTATGAAAGTGAAATGATGTCATGAAATTACGGTTTTGAGTAATAAATTATTTTTTACAACCTCAATCGTGAGCTAACACGATATCTGAGACGAGGGGGAAAGAACGACATCATTCACCCGGGGAACAGATATTGAGAGGATCATTACAATCATTGCGATTGTTCTTTCAGCGTGATCTCCCAAAGGTCTTATAGTTGGGTAAAAAAATTCAGTTTTTTTTATAATAAAAAAGTGATTTTTTTTCATAAGATTAATTTTACCATGTAAATTTTCTACCATCGCAAATATGTATAACTATGTGATCAAAGAAAAATACAATTGCTATGTGACCAAAGAAAGAACACAATGGCAAATTTGTCATGATATTACAATTGCTACGTGACCAAGAAAAATACAATGGAAAATTTGCCATGAAATTACAATTGGTATGTGACCAAAAAAATACAATGGAAAATTTACCATGAAACTATTTTTTGTGAAATTTGCCATGGAAAAATTGCCATGAATTTTCATGTTAATATTATTTGGTGTGAAAGTTTCCATGATCCATTAAATAATTTTTCCATACTAAATTTGTTAAATGTGCCAAGGTTCAAAAAATAAAATTTCCATACTATATAAGCTAAAATTACCATGTCTAAAGAATAAATTTTCCATGCTATAAAACTAAATTTTCATGATGCAAAAATGAATTTTCTATGGTCAAAATAAAAGTTGCCTGATCAATAATTTAAAATTGACATGGTTACCAAAAATACTTTTACATTTTTTACATTTATATCAACTATTTTTTGCGTATCTAATGATTTTTTTTCCATATACAAATGCACCTAACCTAATTATTGCATACTTTTACCATCTAATGGAAAAAGGAAGAAAATGTTGTTTTGTAAATTTATCATGTAAAAAAATTAAGTTTTTTCTTCATATTTTTCATCTCTGTAAAAAAATTTGGGCTTGGACTCGTGATAGACTCATGTGTTCAACTATCTAAGTGTCCGCGCGTGTTATATCCCGCGTGAACCATCTCGAGATCTAACGGGGGGCCAGTCTTGCGACGTAATTCATGCTACCAGATCTGAAGATCCTTGAGAAGTTACATGAAATTTCTTTTTCTTACATTCATTCTCAATGATCCATGTTTGTTTATGCGGCAAGACCCCTCACATCACTGCAATTGTGGCACGACTAACATACAACGCCCGCCGACATCGCTTTTTGTATCATTGTTGCATGCATTCTCAACATCAACTGTGAATCATCATAGTCTCACTCGGCAACCACTCGCGACACGACATCCATCGAAAGTCATAGTTTCGACATGAGCGGTCCTTTCACCATATGTCGTTGTTGGTCCTAAAGTCAGGTATTGCCACTCTCAGCACGAGAAACCCGCATGGCAGCCCCTCCACATCGCCGCTCACTGGTCATTGCCAGTTCAAGCATCGACCATCGCCGCTCACATCATCCTTCATCGGTGTGCGCTCCTGTCGCATCTACGTCATGGGAAACATATTTAGTGCTACAGGCTTTTCCTATGCTACGATGCTACATATTAATGACAATTGTTGTATTAATATTGCACGAACATGATCGTTGTGGATTCTCTACCCATTAGTTATCATCAGATAATAAATATTTTACTCTTTTTCTTTATGAGTTTTTCCATTAGGTTTCTCATAAAAAGTTTTTAATGAGGCAATATAAATTATACCATGTCGTTTTCTCTTTATATTTTTCCCATAGAGTTTTTAAAGGAGTTTTCGTTGGTGTATCTATTACTCCTCATATTTTTCCCACATGGTTTTTTGGGAGATTCTCAAATTGTTTAAATAATTCTCAAGTTGGATGATGAATATACAAGAAGCTCTACATGATGGATTATACGAAAAGACTTACATCATGGATAATTTTTAGAATATTGATCCAAGGGCGAGTGTTAGAAGTAGTTCTACACGTGGCCTTTTGCTATTTGGCATATATCAATTAGCCCACCGACATTGCTTAGGATAACTGTCCTTGGGAGCTTGGCCGTTATAGTTTTGTCTCACACTTAAGCAACTGGTTATTGCAGTTGTCATTCTGTCTCTTGCAGTAGCAACCGCTGTTTGTGATTAGATCCCTCCTTACATACTGTAATTGCTCCTATATATAAATATTCAAAAATCAATGAGAGTGGACATGAGTTCAATCATTTACTTATGCTGTTCACAACAACAACGAGTTGAGCGTTGTCGGTTGGGTAGGGCCCACATATGGGACGTGGCTTTTGCGTGTGGGTGCGACCAATCATCAGATGCGTGGCCTGGCTGGAAAACGACATGCAGTCGGCCGACGATTTGCAACATTTCCCTTGTACTTTTTGGCCCTGGTGGAATATTCATTTGGAAACAACGGGTGTTATATAATACTCCCTCTGGATCGGAAGAAGTAATTAATAAATACGTATAATCTACAAAACGATACTGTACAAAATTACAAAATATTCCATCACCACCCTATTCCTGGGGGAAATAAATGTTTATTAGACACACATACAACCAGGCAATGCAAGCCTAATTAAGCATCAACAAAGAAGTCGATCATGTACACGTCGTGGTTGGGCGAGGTCGCCTCAGGCACGAAGACCATGGAGCTGTACCCGCGCGCCATCCGGAACTCGCCGGTGCCGCCGACGATGGTGCGCTCCACGGTGGCCCGCAGGTCCTGTATGGTGCCGAGCATCGCCAGCGTGCTCCCGGCGTGCGGCCCGGCGGTGAACACGACGTTGACGGCGGAGAGCATGCCCGGCGTGCTCCCCAGCCCCGTCATGGCGGTGAGGCCCTGGAACCGGCCCAGCGGCGACGAGCGCGAGCGGTCCTGGCCGTCCCGCAGCTCGTTGTCCACCACGCCGACCTCCCCGAACGTGGCGCCGCCGCCGCGCAGCGGGGAGTGCACCGACGTGAGCAGCGTGGCGTTGGGGCCGGTGAGGGTCTCGTGCATGTACACCCGGATGCGCTTGAGGTTGAGGTTGGAGGCGGGGCAGGCGCCGTCGGCGGCGTGAGCTAGGGCTGCCGACGAGGCGAGCAGGAGGACGGCCGTCAGCAGCGGTGAGGAGGAGGGAGCCATGGCCGGCGAGCAAAGCAATCAGAAGAACTCGCAGGTCTTGCAGTTTAGCAGGTGGGTCAAGTTTTACCAGGCTAGCCAAGTTCATTCCATTTATAGGCTTCACTCACTGCGTTGTTGGTCCATAGTCCACGTCCACACGTTTTCTTCTTCTTTCGTTGAGTTGTCCACGTCCACGAGTTGGTGAAATTACTTTTTGTGGGCGTCACATTGCCACGCAATTATTTGTTGGACATGCCTGTGGAGAATCGTTCGGATAACCATGGATAAAATGACATGATGTTATCGAACATGCTAGTAGGCAGTAGCCAATTAGTGGAGTACATGATCATAATTTACGGTTAGCAACTCGCAGTCCTAACAGCAGGTTACACATTATCCATGCCCCCACACCAGCAGTATTATATGGAAAAAGATTTCCTCTAACTGATTGATTTTATGAGCATATATTAATATCGCGAAGATACGAATTACATCTAACCTTTGTACCAATTGCATATTCTAAAGGCGTTACGAATGCACAAAGCCGAAAAATAAAAAAAACTATAAAATAAAAGCCTGGTACAGAGTTACAGGTCTTACAGCAGCCGCACAATCACCACCAAGACAATATCTACTGTCCAAATTCTCCAAAAGCACCGCCTTAAAAAAAGAAACAATGCACAAGCGTCGTCATTGCTTGATCGAAGATCTTGGGTTTCACTGAGATAGTCCTCGCTCTTAAAATAATGCCTTCAGTAAGGCTATTGCCAGACACAACTAATTAAGGCCATTGATTTTGTGCACGCATTCATCGCTTTCGTGGTTGTTGAATGATCTCGTGATCCAATGACACGATCGAACGACCACACACAACTGAGCCCAAGCGATCATCCCCTTTACAACTTATTCCTTGTTGCAAAGGTTTCTTTGCAACATTCATCCTTTTGCAAAGGCAGAAGAGAGGGGGGCGCAACTCTGTCTCTACCAGTGGTCAGAAAAAAAACTTCGATTCAATGTAATAAACAAAAAAAAATGTAGGGTTGCTTTGCAATAGAAATTTGTTGCGATGATGCGAGCGCAACATAACTTCTGTTGCAAAAGATTGTTGTTTCAGGTGTGTGTAGAATAACGATCGAACGACTGTAGCTGGCTCCATCGAACGGTTATGTAGGCGATGGATTATTTTCAAGTTCTGGCGATTGGTGAACGCACAACGGCCATATTATATTGTGTCTTTTTCAAATGTTGGCAGTACCGTCTGCAATGCTATTCCTTAAAACGGATATTGCATCCATATGTAGACTAGTCAGAGTCAATGCACATATATTGATTTGTGAGCGAGTCATTATCCAAATCTCGGATTTTTTTTACAAATCTCGGTTTTTTTTACAAAGTTGACCACACTTAAATAATTATAGAAAATAACACAATTAGTTCATAAATAACATAATTCATCCGTAAATAGTACAAGTTTTAAGAATTCACCGATTCAATTAAAGTGACACTCTTCTTAGAATGTGTAGAATGCGTATGACAGAAGTTGCCTCCTAACCTTTAGTCAAAAGTGCATCAATATAAATGATCTGGCTCCTTTTCTTTGATATATCATGACAACACGTTCAGAAATATTCATAGCTAGGATGTCCGGTTGCATCATACTATTCACTTGACTAACCACACAATGGTATTTATTGACGGAGTTGTAGATAGCGTATCACCGATGTGCTAGCGACTAGTCATGGATCATATGCAAGTACAAAGAGTAGTATTTGTTGCGCTTTTGCTCATGAAACAAAGAATGGATGCTTTTCCAAAAGCTCCTGATTGATTGCTTCCTGCCTAGGAAGTTCGTGGACACAACTAACCAAGCATCGCATAACAACTAATCCTTGATCATCAAGCATGCTGCCATCATAGGAACAATCGAACGCCAAAAAGGCTCAATGTCATTCGATTGAACACCTGCATTCTATTCATCATGGACGACGACGACAAGAAAGCAAAGTGTACCGAGTTGCAGATGGATCTGATGTGTGGGCGGCGATGCAGTACTAGGCGATATGCACGCTCCTGGATGTTGTAGATGTTCGTCAATGCTGGGCGGCGATCGAAGAATACTTCAGCAATGGAAAGAGAAGGGTGCGGATGTAGAGCAACGAGGTGGAGCATGGTGGAGTGGGAAAAAACTAAGCCGGGAGGGGGATTTGATTGGGTCGAGGGTGTCGAAGTCCTACCTGTGTGCGGACCAGACTCCCGCAGAGCTCCCCCAAGTTTTTTCATATTTACTAGAAAACGGACAGACGGATCAACGTCACTTTAGATGATAAAACTGATTCGAAAAAATCTGGTTCTAAAGGATATGGGAGGTTTGAGGATCCGCGTTGGGTATCGATATCTAGGTTTTCCCGTGTCGAGGTGGGGAAAAAGGTATTTTTTCCTCGCTCATTTGTGTTCCGATCTGTTAAAATATTAATGCATGTATTATGTGTTTGCCTTAAATTAAGAATTGTTTGATTGAGCATTTTAATTGCATTACTTTAGAAAAATGAAGAACACCGTGTTTGTTGTAGAATTTCACCCTACAATGTTAATGATTTTTAAAATAATACATTTTATTTGCTAAATTACAAAAATAATATACAATTTTGAATTTTTTTAAATATGTTATATAGTTGGCCTGGCCAGAGCCGACAGAGCCCAGTCGGCCTAGGCGGAGTCGACTGGTGGCTTGCCCACCATGTAGTCGGCATGGCTATGGTTGACAGCCCAGTCGGTCCAACCCTGGCCGACAACCCAACTGGGTGCACCCTTGGCTATTAATTATTTTTCCACACACCTTTTCCAACTTCATTTTCTTCAAAAAAAATTATTTTAAAAAACACATAAAATTTAGTAAAACATGATGAACAATTTTGAGACTAGAAATACATTTTCTAAAAGTATTTAAAAATTACATACTACACGAACATATATTAACACATGAAAAATCCAAAAAATTATAATAACAATATTATTAAAAATATATAAACATGTTAAAAAATATTATTTCTATTACATATATATGAACACTTTGCAAAATAATACAAAGAATATAAAATGCATAAGTATTAATGTAATTATATGAATATTTAATGTAATTAAAATTATATTGTTTATTTATTTAACCAAAATGAAAAGGAAATTGAAAAAGAAATAATATACTCCTATACTAAAGAATTAATAGCCATTTTCCACCCCCCAAGATTATAGGTCATCAAAATAATTTTTTTAATTTTTTTTATTACTTGAATGTTTAATAAGTATTATTTTATAATTGTTAAAACAATTTAGATATCATAAGTCTTTTTAACTCTGTGAGTGTATTTCGACTTGATAATTTATGCATTCGAATTAGACAATAAAGAAAAGTGGTTGAACTCGTTGGCACAATGTTGGTTTTTATTTTCCTTTTCGTTATGTTTTCTTTTCATTCAAGTGATATACAATAAAGAAACGTGGTAGACAGTGATAGGTTATGCATTGAAGTGTTAGTTTTTCTTTTCATTTTTATTTAAGAAATAAATTATGTAAATTATATAATTGCAATTACAATAATTATTCATGTAATTCTATTAATACTTATGCAATATTTTTTATTTGTATTATTTTGAATTTTTTCATATAAATGTAATAAAAGTAATATTTATAAAATGTTTATTTTTATTATTATTAGTAATAATTTGTTTTTAGTCTTAAAATTGTTCATCATGTTTTAAGAAAGTTAATGTGTTTATCAAAATATTGTTTTGAAATAAAAATAAGTTGGAAAATGTGTGTGGAAAAATAATTAATAGCCAAGTGTGCACCTAGTTGTGCTTTCGACCATGGCTGGGCCAATTGGGTTGTCGGCGACAACCAGATTGACTGAATGGTGGGCGAGCCACTAGTCGATTTTGGCCGAGCCGATTGGGCCCAATCAGTTTCGCCTAGGCCGATTATACAATATTTTCATATTTTTTAAAATTTGTATATTATTTGTATAATTTAGCAAATAAAATGTATTATTTTTAAAATTTTTAGCAATGGTAACGTGTTATATTTGTTCTCATTTCTCAACTGGACGAAATATAGCGCCGCTCAGCCCCCAAGGTTGTTTTTCGGCCGAATTTAGCGTCGCTTGGGGGCTATCTGTTTCTCAGCGGCGAACCCAACAGCAAACCCAACGGTGAGGCAAAATTCAAATTGGTCGAAATATAGGTGAATTCATAGATATTTGGACAGATTACATAAAACCTAGATAAAAATAAAAGAATCCTAGCGCATGCCGAGGAGGTCGTAGAACACGGTTTAGTCGTCGTTGCTCGGCGGCTTGTTCTTCAGCGTGGTGCTTCTGCATCTTTTGCCTCCGGTGGGTGGAGGCCTCCACCTCCTCCTCGGCCTCAGTGGCGTTGGTTCCTAGTCGTCGTTGTTGTCGAGGATGACAACACCGCCCCGCTATCGTCGGCGCTGCTTCTCGGCGATCTCTTTCAGAGTGCGGCGCTCGCGGTCCACCTCCTCCCGCACGTAGTCCCCCTTGGACCAGGTGAGGTCGTCCTCGAGATCGGCGGCCATGGCCTCGTGCTCCTTCATGGCGGTCGAGATATTCTTTTTCCGCTTCACCAGCCGACTGAGGAAACTTCGGCGAGAAGGAGAAGCCGTCGAAGCGGAGCGACGTTCATTGTTAACGAGGCAGCCGGTGCGGTTGTGCCGACCGAGCGGCATATCAAATTGCTCGGGCTTGACGGGGACGAGCAGTGGCGACCTCCCCGCGCCGAAAAAGCGGGAGCCCGAGACGGAGGATGACGAGGTCGCCGTTTCCATGCCTCGCGGCACCCACGACGTGCTGCCGCCGCCGTGCGAGGATGACAACGGCTGCTCGCGGCGGCGAGAGCGCGATGACAGGGCCGGTGCCGGGTACTCCAACGACGGCTGGCTGTCACCCTCGATACGCACAAGGACGACGGAGCGTGGCCGGCCAGGCACGCCCCACCAGTATCAATCGGCGTTTATCAAGGGTCGCTCACTCATAGAAACTTTCTTGGTTGTGACAGAACCACTTATCTTTCGCCACAAACATAAGATCCCTATGGTCCTACTCAAGGTAGACTATCGCAAGTCATTTGTGGAGGCCATTAGAGTTCTGCCTCCTGGACGGTGCCGGACCGCCGTTTGTGTATGCCAGCTGGTCGGTGTGGCGGCGGTCGAAGTACGCCGTCCACAATGCATGGTTGTTCGCGGCGAACTTCGGCTCGTCGCGCGCCAACCGCGACATGTCGTGGCGTATGGCCTCCACCTAAGCGACGAATTCCGCGCTGGCGGACGGCGGTGGCACGGGGAGTCCGTCGACGCTGAGCTTTCACGAGCCGGGGACGTGCATGTCCGACGGACAGGAGTAGTTCATATACTGCAGGAGGCGAGCCTCCCACTCGTGCAACCACCAGCGGCTGAAGCCGTTGGCCGAGGAATCGCTCGCCCATGGTGTTGTGCGCGACGAGTGAGGGAGTGAAGGTGAGAGAGTGTGCGGCGAGAGAGGGAATGGAGGAAAGAGAGCTCTGTGCGGTTAACGGCGGCGAGTGAGTGGCCTTTTATAGCGCCGAGATGCGGGAGGGGTGTGGACGTGCGGCGCGAAATGGCGGGAACACGCGGCGGCAAGGACCATTATTGCGCCGCGTGACCGATTGGACTACTCAGCGGCATCATTGATTCGCCTGAAAGGCTGATCGACGGCACATCTGATTTGCGCGGAAAGACCGAGATGAAGCGATGAGAACGACAAAGCGGTGAGTCGCTGACTCAACGGATCCACTCGACGAGAATCCACACGCAATTTCTTTTCGTGTCAATTTTTTTTGCCTAGCGCCTCCGGACGACCTACAGCGCGCTGGGCTTGACTTGAGTTCGCCGTAGTTCATTTCGGTTCAATCCAAAGAAATTTTGGGTTCTAAGAACGTGACTGGGCGAAAAAATTAGCGCCGCCTTATTTTACAGGAATACACATCGACTAATGTGTAGAATTAGTCGCCGGTCGTGACCCGTGCTTCACGTGTTCCATTTTTACACCCCCAACCCGTCACTGCCAGTCTTTGGACTATTGGTTTGGAAGGCATCGGATATGTCAGCGTCAGGCGAGCGTACGTGTTCCATTAATGCGTGGTCCCTTTTGCATGCTCCATTTCCAGCTGTAAATAGTGGATGGAGTACGTGACCACTCGTAAACGTGACCACCCTCCCCTCCACGAAAAATAAAAAAACAAGCATTGTGTTTATTGATACGGGCACCCTCTCTGGCGGAAAATGCTAGACTTACGGATGAATTCTACATATTTGTAGCTACGGACAAACGTCTCTCTGGCTGATGGTTTCATTTTGTGTTTGCATTAGCACCCTTTTGCCTTTTGCATTGAGGCCATCTACATTATAGTGTGCGTGATTATTCGGAAGAAGTTTTAACAATATAATTTTCAAGTCAATTATCTTATATATCGTCGATTTAACTTATGATCAAAGCTAAAATTTGAAATGTGTGTGCGACTTGTTTATGAGAATGAATATAATAAACATTTTGCATAGGTTCAGGAATTTGGCATCATTACTTTTTTTTGTCGTCGTAATGCATGCAATCTCTTTTTTTAATTGCTTTGCTACATGCATATATTTCCTTCTTACCAAGTTTGTATGACGCGGATATTTGGCGCAATGTTCGTGGTCTGTGACCGGTCGTCCCATGTAGCGAGGGCTATATGGTGATCGTGTCGTGCGGCATTGCGGCTTGCCTGCAAGCGGGGGGTATCGGAGCGGCGGCTCCGAATTTGGCGGTGTGTGCTCAATGTGATTGTAGCCTTTTGTCATGTGGTAGACAAGGTTTTTTCTCTTGTGCGGTTTTTTGGTCCTGTTTTCCTCATAAACAGGCCCATTATGTATGGTTTTTGATCCGGTTTTCCTTATAAACTGGATTAATTTTTCTTTTGAAATGAGATCAAATTCAGGTGGGAATTCCCCCCCCCCCCCCCCCGTTGACAGTTTAAATTTTTTTTTTGTATGATGGTGGTTTCAAGTTTTCCATCTCCCAAATTCAAATAGTGCTAGAAGAGAAAACAATAACGCGCGTTCATGCGGTTATCAAATTGATGGATGTATACTAATCATGGGGATATTATGAGATGAAATTCTGATGTGCTATCCTCATTTCTATATCATGTAATGATAAAACATTATATAATCATCAAATAATCGTGTTTTTGCTGTCATTTTCTTGATATTTTAGAGATAACTAAGTGGACTTGTCATTGGAGTTTTTGATGTCATTTTCATGGTTATAAATAAATTGATAATTGCAGATGCTCACTAACATGTATACACTACTATATGAATACACACATGCACAACCTATCCCTATCAGCATATCTGAGTAACTGATTAGACACAACATTTTAAGATTGACGAAATCACCACATACGCCTTTTAGTTAATGAAAACTTTCCCACCTGAATATATTGCACCTTTCAAAGGAGAATTCGGAGGACAAGCCTCAATTACATCAAGACATTGCTTCTAGCCTAGAATTGAGAAACAAAACCCAAGCTCTAGCAGCATCTCTAACAGCAAAGATCTTGAACCGAAACAGCCAAAGAGAGATGTCATCTACGATGTTCCTAATGGCAACATTAGCACTGTGGTTTTCACCTCTGAAGACAAGAGCATACCTGTAGTCCCAGATTTTCCAGAGAATGAGCAGAGCAATCGTAGGCCAGACGGTTGGGTCGAGGTTGGCCGGAGGTGATGTAGAATGAGATCTTGAGGGAGTGATAACTGCAGGCTTAACCAAACTTGATGTAGAATGAGATGATTCGCATCTTCATACGGATCAACACACCGGGGACAAGAGGCATCGTTGGATGCACGTATAATGATACATATACTACTGCAAGTTGGTGAAAACTAACGTGATTTGTTATCCTGGGAATAAAGAGACATTAAATCTTGTCCATACTGGCGGCATAGTAGGAGGGCCTTGACCTGGACTTTTTTGTAGTACTCGACGGTGCAGACGACGATTAATTTCCTTCCTTCCACCAACCCTCTCCCTCTGCGCCTGGCCCACCCACCACGCGTTACACGAGGCACGCCACGGGCGGGCACCCTCTCGAACGAAGAACGAGTTTGCTCCTCGATCTCATGGCCACCATATGTTTATTATCTCCGCGTCACAGTGTCCCTCGATGCCATCAAATTCGACAAGACCACAACAAACCACGGAGCCAAACCAGCCGCTCCCATCCGACGACGACATGTCCTCGGCTCCGCTGCTCGAGCGCTCCGGCGAGACCGGCGACGCCGGGCGGCGCTCGCCGGCGTGGCTGCGCCGCGTGATCGACACGGGGGAGGCGTGGGCGCAGCTGCAGTTCGCGGTGCCCATGGTGCTCACCAACATGTCCTACTACGCCATCCCGCTGGTCTCCGTCATGTTCTCCGGCCACCTCGGCAACGTCCACCTCGCCGGCGCCACCCTCGGCAACTCCTGGGCCACCGTCACCGGCTACGCCTTCGTTGTAAGCACTACTGCAAACTCAACACTCTTGAATCTTGATTCGATATATACCACTTACAATCATCAATATTGGCTTAATACATGATTTAGTTATATGCTTGGCGATAATGGCGTTGGTTACTTGTACTCTTGTACTAGTAGTAAGTATGAAAACCACACATTGCGAAATGTTGATGCCAATGTGTTATATGGCGACTACCTCAACTGTGGAGCTTTTGCCATGTAAATTTGCATCGAGGAATTCCCTAGAAAGGTCCCTCAAAAAACCTTTTCCCTAGAAGAAGGGTGGAGAAGAGATCCAAATCCAACAAGTCAACGGGGCTTTTAGACCTCTCACAATGATAAATAAGTAACATACACATGATATTAATATTATAAAGAAAACTATATCAGTGGTGCTAAAACTTGATGTGAAATTTTATTTTAGTGCTAGAACTGATGGCGTACATATTAGTAATGCTATTATTTGGCTCGAGCGTGCAAATACAATGCAAATCGCGATTGTATATGCTTGCAACACTTGCTAGGCTTGCCAGAGTGCTGTAAGGCCCGTTGTCAGTCACCGAACTAGGACGCATGGTCCGCTATTTTGTGAAAAACCCTCATAAAATATTCTCATGAAAAAGCCTCCGATCCATGGTGTTATTTTGTAAAAAGACCCTCATATTTTTTCCTCAAAAAATACCCCATGGTACATGGGCCATAAATAATTGCAAAAATGTGCTATCGTTGGGTTAAACCCCCCATGACCTCTCGGTCACGTGGGCACGCAACTACTAACCCACAAACATTTCAAGTTCTAACGGTATACAATCTATAGTATAATATTTGAGTATTACTGTGCGCTGCAATGTGCAATCCATCTTACATAGTTTTTGTAGAAATTTTATATGCTTTTGATATATTCTAATAAACTATTACATAATTTTTTATTTTTCAGGGTTTTAAAAATCATGTATAAATAAAATAAATTTACATCATGCATTAATTTTGAAAATTATCTATATAATTAAATTTTTATTGTTTTATTAAAATTTCATATATATATAAAACGCATTATAAAATGGTCAAATATTAATTTATGAATTATCCATATACATAAAAAATGACAAAACAATTTATTTCGTAATTTCCATATTTAATAATAATATAAAAAGGAATTTATATGCTTCTATTTATTTTAATAAATGCATTTTTAAAATTAAACAAGTTCATGTTTTTCGAAATCACATATATAAATATATTCACATAATTTAAAATGTTTTTTCAAACAAAGTACATTTTTGTAATAATTTTATTTATAAATATATATATTTTATAGAACATTCTAATTTTACTTTAAAGAAAATATTTATTTAAAAAACTTAATATACTTTAGTTTATGAAATATATGCATATCATTATTATTTTATAAAATACAAAAAAATAATTTTATATAATTATTTATTAAATAAGAGTTTTTATATATTGTAGATATAATATATATAGTTTTTAAATAATGTTTGCATTAAAAGGACATTTGCATATTTTCTAAAAGTTACCCTACATATTATGAAGAAAATTAAATAGAAAATAGGTCTGAAATCATAAATTATTTAATAATATGAATATGTTTGATTATAACACATGATTTAAAAAGACATTAACACTTTCAAGATTTATCTAAGAATTTATTGAAATATATAGAAAACATATGACATTTCTAATTTTTTTTGTGCAAGCTGGGTTGCACAGCCCACGTAATATTCAAAAATTATATACCAGGTGTACGCATTCAAAAATTATATACTACTAATAGGTATGCCACAAATTTTTAGCACTAAACGTAGAATTCAAACCAGGTTCTAGCACAGCTGGTGCAATTACCTTATTATTATATGATATTAGTTTCATAAGCCAAAGGATAATAAGTTAGTACTGTATTTTAGATGATCTTGTTTATTCCTTTATATTATTCATACTAACACATATTTTTATATAATACAATATTATGATATGATACTAGTATTCTCTTTTCCCCATTTAATATCATGACATGTCATCAATGTTGTCTAGTTGACAGTGCTACTCGGTACAGTGGTAGTGTTAGTGGTTATTTAATGACGAAAATTTTGAACATAGCTAAAAACATGAAACTTAGCATAATGTGAGGACATTACGCCTAGAGGTGTGGTAAATATTTTTAAACATTTGACAAAAGTGGCCACATAGACTACATAGGAGCCAGATCATCTCTGAGAAATAATTTAAGTTTAGAGAAGGGACGTGTAGGGTGTGCATCGAAATGTTGTGCAATATATTTGGGGGTTCAATTAATGAATACACCATTACATGTAACATCTTAAAAGTTACCTTTTTGGGGGTTCATTTGCTATATTTAATACCTTAAGTTTATTTCTAAGCATTTAATGAATATAATGCAAATCTCAACCGGAGTTGAACAAAATAATAGCCAAAAATAGGTTGAAAACCTTATTGGTGGTCTTTAGTCTATAAATAGGCCGTATATAAGGAAATAAAGGTGTTCCAAAGACCATCGGGTCGAGACTCTGCCATCAACATGGAGCTTAGTGGTCATTTAATCATTAAAAAATTTAAATGAAACTATAAATACATGCAACATGACATGGTGCGATGAGTTTACGATGATGTGTGAAAAGAGTTTATTAAAATATTTTCACATGGACAACTTAGAAATTGGACCATCTATGTTGAAGAATTAGGTTAGTAACATCTGAATTCTCCAACCAAATATCTGAATTTTACATGGGGCGATTAATACCCAGAGATAAGTCCACACAACCAGAGTTCTGAACCCTCAATAGCGCTCCCACATATTTGCATGTGCCCGAAAATAATGTATCCACTACATCTGGTACGCCATTTTGATAAACAAAAATCAACCCTAAAGATGACCTTTCATGAAAAAATGTTCAATTTCTTGGTCTCGTCAATACGAACAACTTTGATTATTGAATCATTTCAATCCAAAATCATATGTGGCCCATGGATCCAAAAAAATCAAATTGCCTATGTGGCTTACTCCATTTCGGTCCACCCAGGCTGAAATGCCCATTTTGGGCCGAAAAGCCGGCGAGACCGAAAATCCTCTTTTTGACCCGAAAGGACGCGATAGTATAGATTTGATTTTTTTTTTCAAATCGCTATGTAATTTTCAAATCTTTGCAGAAGAAATAATTAAATGAAGTCAGAACTATTTTAGAAAATTAAAAAGTTGTTTTTTCATACCAGAAACTGATCCCCACATATTTTTCTACTACATGCTTAAATACTGAAGGATTGGGAAACTTTTTGATCCTTTCAGACCGGCATGAGCGGCGCCCTGGAGACGCTGTGCGGGCAGGCCTACGGCGCCAAGCAGTACCGAATGCTGGGCCTGTACCTGCAGTCCTCACTCCTCATGTCGGCCGTGGTGTCCGTGCTCATCTCAGTGCTGTGGCTGTTCACGGAGCCGCTGCTGCTGCTCCTTGGTCAGGAGCCCGAGGTTGCCCGCGCCGCCGCCGCCTTCATCCGTTACCAGATCCCCGGCCTGTTTGCCTACTCCTTCCTCCAGTGCCTGCTGCGGTACCTGCAGACGCAGTCCGTCGTCGTGCCGCTCGTCGTCTGCTCCATGGTGCCGCTCGCGCTCCACGTCGCCGTGAACTACCTGCTGGTGAACGTGCTCGGCCTGGGCCTCGCCGGCGCGTCGATCGCCATCTCAGTCACGTTCTGGGTCGCCAGCCTGATGCTGTTCGTGTACGTGATGTGGTCCAGGGAGTTCGACGAGACGTGGAGGGGCTTCTCCACCGAAGCCTTCAACCACCTGCTGCCGACGATCAGGCTCGCCATGCCCTCCGCCATCATGGTCTGGTTAGTACTACATAACTATACATATATAAGATAGTTATACGCAACATTATTGTCAAATAACCACAATATTATTGATTCTGTGTTTTGGACACACGTAATTGATCTCACAATTGTACTGAGTGGTGAGTGCATGCAGCTTGGAATACTGGGCGATTGAGCTCCTGGTGCTGATCGCCGGCTTGCTGCCGAATTCCACCGTGAGCACGTCGTTGATCGCAATCTGGTACGCGTCTGGACATACCTGGCTTCATTACCAATTACTGTCCGGTGCATCATTTATGAACAAACAGACTTTGTAAATGCAGCGCAAGCACGGAGGCCATTTCCTACATGATCACATACGGATTCAGTGCCGCTGTGAGGTAGGTTCTATATATACTGCCAAGGGTGATTTTTCTATCAGGCACGGGATATCTTGCGCACGAATAGATCCACCATTCATGTTTGCTTTCAGATTCGTGTTACTCTTTCGCATGGATCCACCGTTCCATCTTGTTTCATAAATTTTCATTTGAGTTTTTCCTCGGTTCAAGTTGTATCACCTTGTTTTATTGTATACCTACAAAAACAAATGCAATTGTTTTCTTTATCAGATTCACTAATACACCACGAAACTCAATGCAACATAATTAGGCAGGTTACTGTAAGAAAACATAATTATGCAAGTTGGAAGAAAGAAAATAAACCAATGTAACATTTTGAAACAAGAAAAATCTTGACAACAACAAAGAAAAATAGCATGAATCTCAAAGCAGTCAAGGACGGTGGATCCATGCATGGTAGAATCTATTTTCTCCTATACTATGCCCATTTCATAGTCCAGGCCAACCCCAAGGAACGCGCATTATCTGAACTCGGGTCGCGTACAGTAAATTTTGCAAGCATTGAAAACATTTGACAAATTTTGCCACAAAACAATACAATTTTTTAAAATTCCGTTTCAACTTTATCTGAGTTTACTGCTCATCCCATGCTCATATGAGGTCAGGAGGAGAAGGGGACCTTCAGATCACAAGATCTTATTGTGTTGTTGTTTGCAGCTGTTCTTGTTTCCTTGTACAAGTGTATAATTATGGTGGTTTATGTCGTGTTGCTTGCTCTTTTTGCAGCACCCGGGTGTCGAATGAGATCGGGGCCGGGAATGTGGACAAGGCAAAGAACGCGGTCGTGGTGACGTTGAAGCTTTCGGTGTTCCTTGCCCTCTCCTTCGTCCTCCTGCTGATCATTGGCCACGACCTCTGGGCCAGTCTCTTCACCGGGGACGCCATGATCGCAGCAGAGTTTGCAGCCATCACCCCACTCTTGATGTTCTCGATTGTGCTCGACTCTGCGCAGGGCGTGCTGTCAGGTGAGAAAGACCCATGAACTAACTTCTCCAATTGCCAGGAATCACTTACCTCCATGGATAATCTTACATCACGGACAGAAATTCAGAGATTAGAATGCACACCTAGTGCCAAACAATACTGCAAACAGATTAATGAATTCGCGATACAGGGGTGGCGAGGGGCTGTGGATGGCAGCACCTAGCGGCGATAACCAACCTGGTGGCGTTCTACGTGGCCGGCATGCCGGTGGCCATCCTCTTGGCATTCAAGCTCAACTTATATACCCACGTAAGTAATATAAGCTCTGTATCTTTCCAAGTTGCCATTGGGCAATGCCGGAATTATGCATCTCAAATTCTGAAAAGCAAGGAGCTTGAATACTGAATTTTTTATTTGATGGTCACCAGGGAGAGATTTACCACCTGAATTTTTATCTATCAAAAAAACCCTCATGCGCATATTTTGATGGCTAAATCTCTGCTTCTCTGTGTGCAGGGTTTATGGTTGGGTTTTATCTGCGGGCTGGCATGCCAAACCAGCGCGATGGTGGTAATTACCATCCGCACGAAATGGTCCAAGCTCGTGGAGGTTAGTCAGAAAAATCAGGACAGCTACGTTGCTTGATCGATACTTGCATGTTAGTTAAAGATGTAAGTCATGATCACATAATCTGATCCACGATGCAATTTATTCTGCAAACCTGGACAGATTTTTGTGAGATTGCCGAAAGCGTATGTTTGTTCGGACGTGATGCCCATATGTTAATTATGCCATGTATGAACTATCATAAACATTGCAATTTTGATCGATGCACCACTGTAATTTATTCACCGCACTTGCTACCATAATGAGAAAGAGAGCTACTATAGTGAAACCATGGATCCCAGTCCATCACCATCATATATAGTATAGGCAATAAAAACATTTACTAATTACATTTATTTTTCTACATACTATCAAGAAGACCTCTGATTCCCCCTCTCTCTCTCTCTCTCTCTCTCTCTCTCTCCCATACCTCTATCTAACTCGATCTCCGGCCGCCCATCGCCGAGGACAACGCCGCTCCCAGTGCAGTCCTATGCGTGGCCAACCGCGGGCCTGCGGTGGGGCTGGCCCACGACGATGTCGCCGCGGCCTTCGGCACCTTCGAGGGGGTCAGCGCCGCCAACGAAGGAGGCACACGCGTCTAGGGATGAAAATGAAGCGAAAATGAACGGAACTGAGTGCTGCCACATTTGTTTTAATTTTTTTTGCAGAAGCGGAAACAAATACAGAAACCTCGGAAATGAATATGGAAACAGATAATACCGGAAATGAACATGGAGCAAATACGAAGCGGACACGACACCAAAAGTGGGTACTACGGAACTTAAAAACCCTTGATCCATAGATAAATAAAAAAATTCAATACTCGTTGACATGGTTACAAGAAAATATGAATATGTTAGTGACTTAGCGCAATATTATAGTAGTACTAGACAATTACGTATGGGTCTAGTTGGGTACGTTTGTGGTAGTAGAAGTTGCCTCACATGGGCCATTCTACACATTTGTGTATTTTTTGGTGCTTGGGATGCAAAGTAGGCGTAATTCCATAGTAAAACCGGAAGTTCAATATTCACGGAAACGGAAACTTTTATTGTGTGTCTGTTCCGTCGGAAAACACCGTTTCGTTTTTATTCCTGTTTCCACGTAAAAAAGTCCACTTTCATTTTCGTTTTGTAAATTTCCATTTTCATTTTCATATTTCCTCTCCATTTTCGTTTTTCATCCGAAAAAGCGGAAAGTTTCCACTCCATTTTTATCCCTACGCGCGTCATGGTCCGCTTCCGCGACTACACTGCCGCGCTCCACGGCCGCCCCTACGCCCGCCTCTCCGGCCTTGTGCGGCACAAATGCCACTCAGTGCCCGCCCCAACCAGATTCTGCTAGCCTGGCGAAGGAAACCTGGGGCTCGCGCTGCTGCTTGTGGCGGCAAGGAGAACATGAGGACCTGGCTGCTGCTCGCTCGATCTAGGAGGGTAGACATGTAATTTGGGTGGTTTTTGTTGCTTGTCTTAAAATGCTTAAACGACATATTTAAAAGAGCCACCTATGAGCCACCACAGCGTTTTGACGTTGTCAGCTGTTGGATCGATCTACCAAAGTAACGAACCAGATTTTTGACAGAAGATATATACAAAATTTCTGCCCTAGAAGAATTAATAAATTTGATTATAACCCTTCACAAGGTGCATCAGGAGGGATTATTACTGCTTGGAATGATAATATTTTTGCAGGTGAAACATTATTCAAGAATGACTATTCACTCTCTATTAGATTCACATCTAAGAAAACAGGTGACAGTTGGATTCTTACAAATATATATGGTCTATGTCAAAATGGTGGCAGACAATAATTTATCCAATGGTTTCAAGATATTGATATGCCAGAAGAAACAAAGTGGATGATTATGGGAGATTTTAATTACATCATATCCTTCCAATAGAAATCAGCAAGGGGGAAATATTACTGACATGCTCAGATTCAATGAAGCAATTAATTCACTGGGATTAGTTGAAATTCCATTGAAAGGTAGACAATACACATGCAGTAATATGCAGGATGCACCACTTTTACAGAAACTGGACTGGATCTTTACTTCAGAAGCATGGACCACACAATATCCTAGTACATGGGCTCTTCCATTGGCAAAACCTATTTCAGATCACACTCCATACATGCATGATTCAGATTGACACTACCATACCCAAGCCAACCATTTTCAGATTTGAAAATTACTCGATGAACATTGAGGGTTTTAAGGATTTTGTGAAAGAAAACTAGAACAAACACACTACATGTAAGAACAGTGCAAGCAGAATCACATTAAAATTCAAGAGACTCAGACAGGGACTAAAGAAATGGGCCAAGGGTTTGACTAGTTTCAAGAACTCTATCAAAGCTACCAATGATGTCATCCTTTTCCTTGATATGATTGAAGATTTCATAAACTTAACAAATGTGGAATGGAATGGAAGAATTATACTTAAAGCACATCTATTGAAACTCCTTAATCTACATATGATATATTGGAAACATAGGGCCTCTATTAGATGGGTCAAATTTGAAGAGGCTAACTCAAAATTCTTTCAAGCTAAGGCCACCTTGAAGTACAAAGTGAATCATATATCCACTCTCCACAAAGATGATGGCTCTACCTACACTGATCATCACAAAAATTCAGCTATCCTTTGGCAAGCCTTCAAGAACAAACTGAGTACATCCATCCCTACCTATGACAACTTATGTATCACAGAGTTGATACCCAGAAGCAGTCATCTACAAGATCTGGATGCTCCATTTACCAAAGAGGAAATTGACAGAACTGTTAAAGAGCTTCCAAATGATAAAGTTCCTAGACCAGATGGTTTCAACGCAAACTTTATTAAAAGATGCTGGAAAACCATTGTTGATTACTTTTATGCTCTCATTGATGATTTTTACCATGGAGAGATATCCCTCCAAGGGTTCAATACATCCTTCATTGCTCTAATACCCAAAAATGATGCACCTACTACTGCTGCTGATTTCAGGCCAATTTCTCTTCTTAATTGCTCCATTAAGATCATCACTTAACTGCTGACAAATAGACTTCAGAAGGTTATACTGAGATTGGTCCACAATAACCAATATGGTTTCCTGAACAACAGATCTATACAAGATTGCATTGCATGGGCATATGAATTCTTGCATCAGTGTCACATCATAGGTCAAGATATGTTGATTATCAAACTTGACTTTGAAAAAGCTTTTGACATCATAGAGCACAAAGCCATTAAAAATATGATGACTGCTAGAGATTTTGGGGAAATATGGATGAAATGGATGGATATGATCCTAGACTCTGGATCCTCATCAGTTTTACTAAATGGTATCCCTGGTAAACAGTTCACATGCAAGAGGGGAGTTAGACAAGGAGGCCCATTGTCTCCTCTGTTATTTGTTATGACAACTGATATATTGTAGACCATGCTTAATGAAGCTATGCTGCACAATCTGATCCAACACCCTAGTGATAATCATCCATGCAAAGATTTCCCTATTATCCAATATGCAGATGACACTGTAATTATCATGAAGGCATCTGATATTCAAGTTCATCAACTGAAATGCATTATGCAACATTTCAATTTATTTACAGGCATGGGAATAAATTTCAACAAATCAATGATTGTACCAATCAACACTCCTCAATACACAATGAAACAATTGGCAAACATTATGGGCTGCAAGATTGGCACTTTGCCATTTCCATACTTGGGATTACCACTCAGAATGAGAAAGCCAAAGATGGAAGACTTTATGCCCATAATAAACAGAATAGACAAAAGATTATCTGGTTGCTCCACCCTGCTTTCATATGGAGAAAAGGTGGTTCTCACTAAATCAGTTTTTACTAGTGTGCCTACTTTCTACATGAGTTTATTATCATTGCCAATGTGAATAGTTGAACAAATCAATAAATATATTAAACATTGCTTCTGGAGGAAATATGGTATGGAGGATAGAGGTACAACTTTGATTGCTTGGAACAAAGTTTGTAAACCTAAAGACAGAGGTGGCTTGGGAGTTATGGATCTTGCTACTCACAACAAATGTTTACTTATGAAACATGCACACGAGTTCCTTAATAGGATGTATCTGCCATGGGTGAATCTTATATGGAATTCTTATTATCCTAATGGGATTATGAATGACAGAAGAACTAGATATTTTTGGTGGAAGAATATTTGTAAACTGATACCAGTATATAAGAGCATGACTCAATGCACCATTCGACAAGGTAATACCATACAAGTTTGGAAGGATGATTGGGTCCAAGGAATTTTACAATAGGAATTCCCACATCTATTCTCACACTGCAAAGCAACAACAATCACTATTTCACAGTGGATGAATATTACACACATCTCTGATATATTTCATACTCCGTTGTCCATGGAAGCCTATCAAGAACTTCAGCTTATGCAAGAACTTCAAAACACAATTCAGATACAAGATGCTTATGATAGCTGGAAAAATTGCAATGCCAAACACCCATTCTCAGCAAGTAAACTATATAGGGCTATGTTCCCTATAAGATGTGCACACCAGATATTCCAGCAGATCTGGCACAACTCATGTGTTCTCAAGTACAAGATATTCATATGGCTGGTGATTTATGACAGGATCAACACAAGAAACCTACTGAGCATTTTAATATTCCCTCAGTAGTATGTGTTCTCTGCAGAGAGATGATTGAGGAAACCGCTAATTTTTTTAAAGAATGCATTTTTTTTTAAAATTACAGAAATAATACACGTTTCTGAAAATTTGCAAAAATAATACACCATTGGGCTTTCCCGTGGCCGAAAGCCCCCCCCCTATCAGGCTAGCCCAGACCGACAGGCCCCTATCGGGCTGGCCCAGGCCGACAAGAGGCTGGGCGCCATGCAGTCGACCACGCCCAGGCCGAGAGGCCACTCGGCCCAGCCCAGGCCGACCGGGCTGTTTATGTTTTTTGATTTTCTTTATATTACTTTCCTATATACCTTTGTAGTTCAGTTATTTTAGGTCTACGTTTTTCATATATATAATATATTAAAGGTTCAGTTATTATAATGGTTAACATTTGTACATGTTTTTAAATATAATTATTAACATTTGTATACACCTTAACATTATTTTACGTTCAGTTATGATAATTTGATAAATTCAATATATATGTTTATAATGGTAAGGGAATTTTATTTTTAAATGCACAATAATTTTTCTACATTTTAGATTTTTTTTTTAAAAAGTCTAAACTTTATATATACCTTAAAAAATGTTTATACATTTTTTGAACTTTATATACCTTTAAATTTTTTATAACATTTTATAACATGTTATACACATGACTTTATATACCTTTATAAAATGTCTTATACACATGACTTTATATACCTTTATAAAATGTCTTATACACATGACCTTATATATCTTAATAAAATGCTATGACATTTTATAACATTATATACAATTTATAACATTTTGTAAAGGTAAGAGACATTTTATACACCTTTAATTTTTTTTATAATATATATATATATATATATATATATATATATATAATGTAATAAAATGTTATACTCCCTCCGATCCATAATAAGTGTCGCACTTATTATGAATCGGAGGGAGTAACATTTTATAAAGGTATATAAAGTTAAAACAATGTATTGTATAAAATGTTATTACATTTTATAAAGGTATATAAGGTGTATAAAATGTCTCATACCATCACCTTTAAAAAAATGTCTGAACTTTATATACCTTAAGAAAATGTGTTATACATTTTTTAACTTTATATACCTTTATAAAATGTTACTCCGCTTTTATAACATACATTGTTTTTAACTTTATATACCTTTATATGTTAGAAAATGTTATAAATTTTTATAACATTATATACATTTTATAACATTTTTTAAAGGTGCATAAAATGTCTCTTACCTTTGCAAAATGTTATAAATTTTATATAATGTTATAAAATGTTATAACATTTTATAAAGGTATATAAAGTCATAACATTTTATAAAGGTATATAAAGTTCAAAAAATGTCTTATACATTTTTTAAAGTTATATAAAGTTCAAACTTTTTTTTATAAAATTTAGAAAATTTATTGTGTATTTAAAAATAAATTTCATTTACCATTACAAACATATATATTGTATTTACCAAATTATAATAACTGAACTTAAAATAATGTTAAAGGTGTACACAAATGTTAATAATTTTATTTAAAACACGTACAATTGTTAACCATTATAATAACAGAACTTTAAATATATTATATATATGAAAAACGTACACATAAAATAACTGAACTACAAAGGTATTTAGGAAAGTAATATAACGAAAATGAAAAAAAATAAACCGCCCGGTCGGCCTGGGCTGGGCCGAGTGGCCTCTCGGCCTGGGCGTGGCCGACTGCTGCATGGCGCCCAGCCTCCTGTCGGCCTGGGCTAGCCCAATAGGGGCTTTTGGCCACGGAAAAGCCCAATGGTGTATTAATTTTGCAAATTTCTAAGAACATGTATTATTTCTGTATTTTTTTTAAAAACGTTTATTATTTAAATTTTTTTAGGGAGGATACCAGCCTGCACTTGCTATGGGATTGCACTTTTGCTCTCGAATGCTGGGAATCAATTTGTCCCAATAGATGTAGAGGTATATCAGTGTTGGATAACATTATCCTCCTAAAAGAAGATCTGGCATGGTCAGTTGCTATGGAAAGAATCATTATGGGCATATGTCATCTATGGATGCAAAGGAACAACTTGATATTTAGAAACTCCAGGCCATCTATCAACAACTGGAGACAACAACTCAAGAAGGACTTAATTCTGATTGATCACATAATTAAAGAGAAACATAGAGATATATTAGCATCATGGATAGACATACATCTTACATTATGATCAACCTTTGTTCATTTCCTAGAGCCGGTATTGGCTGATTTTTGAAGCTCTGTAATTGTAACATTGTGTTTATATTAATATAAAAGCCGTAGAACGATTGTTCTATGGTTACTTAGCTTAAAAAAAACGAACCAGATTTTTCTTATGCCACCAAGCACTTCTCGTTCCATTCAGCACACGTAATGCGAGCCACTACTCCACAAATCAAGCTAGGATCATGTCGTTCGATGGGCCGATGAGCAGCAAAAGCCCACGTAGCGACGAACGTGAACACACTGAGCGGGGCGTCAGCTGGACAGTGCTATCTCACCAACAATATTTTCCTCGAGATTCGTGTCCAAAAACCGTCCTCTCGTGCAGTTTAATCGGAAAACATCTATACCGCGTACAAATACGACCCTGGTTAGCCAGTTTTTCCACGCTATAGGCCCCTTATTGGCTGCGTAGGGGGTCGTCGTTGCAGTGCTAAAGTTGACATTTGCTTCTTTTCACCCTCCTTGTTCTGGACCGTGGTATGGTAAAAAACTTTTAGTACTATTTCTAGCCAGGGATCGCAATAATTGGATCAGACTAAGGTGCTTAATTGATATTTTGGTTCCTTTTAACCATCCTGCATGGTTGGTGTACCGGTAAAGAAAAATAGTCAACGCCACTTAGTAAAATGCTGCTACACTGATTAAAAAAACCTTTTTACATTTTGCTAAACGGATGTATCTAGATGTATAGTATTAAACACATTTGTTTGAAAGCTTGACGTAAAATACATATTATGCTCAACATATTACTTGTTGCTCCAACGGACGTATATAGATGTATTTTAAAGTGTAGATTTACTCATTTTGCTCGTGAAATCTTTAGAAAAATTTAGAGTTTAATTCAGGGAACATGGTTAGTTGTTTATCAATTCTTTGTCCGTTCTATAAACTTTGCAAATATATTTAGTTCTTTGTCAGTTATTTATCAGTTATTTATTAGTTCTTTGTCGGTTCTGTAAGCTTTGTAAATATGTTCATTTATTTGTCAGTTTTTTGCCATTTTTTATCTGTTCTAAAGTATAAGTTTTGCAAAATATGTTTAGCTCTTTGTTAGTTCTACGACTTATAAATATGCATGCGTTATGGTAAAACTTTTTTTGGGAAAAAATATATTAATATCGAAATATAAAAATGAGTGATGAACTGTCAAACTAGGTGCGATGAACTTAGTGGTGTCAGTTTAAATTTCAATGACTCATATGGTTCCAGTAAACGCATGCCTATTTGATCATGTGTGGGGTCCATATATCATAGAATACCACTTGGCTACATAGTTAGTGGTGTAAAAAAAAAATCAAATAGGTGGCGCCCGGTGCCTGCGTGAACTCGATGAAGTCAGGGACATTTCTTCTGAAAGGAGCAGGCTGACTTGTGGTGGAATAGTGAGGTTGAGAGATGGATCAGCTGTCTTGGCACGGCCAGGAACTATGCTACTCGCCGACGGGCCGTAACAAATTTTTACGTTATACAGGGTTTTGGAAAGTTGGGAGGCCACGATCGGCAAGTAACACAAAATTCTTCGATGGGTCCACCAGGTTTCAGCTTTTCTAGCGTTGGTCCACATCTGAAATACAGGGTGCATCCGCAAAGAACATGAATACGGGCATCAACCAGCGAAAAATACAGCCAAATGTACCGTGTGGACCCCTGACGCTGAACCACTTGTACCGTGACATCTGCCCGTGGCAGATGCCGCCGGGGTCAGTTGAAGAGTTTCCACGTAGCCACGGGATTCTTTGGATTGTCTTTCGCTCAATTCAGTTTGTCCGTATAAATATCTTTCATTGGGTGTTCCTTCTGCTTATGTCATGCTAATGGGATATGTCGTCATTAAATTTGTAGAGTCGTTCGAAATTGTGTAGAATGTGCTGAGAAGTTTACTTGATTGAACTATTCCACACAAACCTCAATTACATGTGTTTCTTATTTGTTTGGGCCTAGGCACCCTCATTGGATTGTTCAAAACTACCATAGATCTCTCATTTTTCGTACACATACCGCCAACCTCTACAAATGATGCAAGTTCTACCTCTAGGAAATGAGATAAAAATGGTTTAGGTATTACTACTTGTTGCGAACGAAATTTCATTTTACCTATGTGTTTACCACTTCTTAAAACTGAATCTCTTGGCAAAAAAATGATTAGACAAGTTTCATTCTGCTTCTTCTACCTATACTAACGTATGTCAACCACAATTAAAACACGTTTTGTAATGGTTGTTGATTTTTGTTTTGGGAGGTACATCAGCCATTTCTCAACATATCCACCATATCTTTTGCTGCAGTAAATAAGTATCTTTTCTTTTTATCATAAATAATGACGAAGAAAACAAATATAACTATGCGTGCTATTGTTCAAGTTCACACCACTTCTCGGCAATGTATGTTTGTACCCTAGATTCCTTCTCTTCGACTACCAATATTTCTTCTCACGACTATAAAATCTAACCTTCAAGATAGGCGGGTCCGGCAACGCACGCCATAATGTTCTAGTTACCTCTGTAACTACTAAGTCTAGTGAGATTGACAACCTCGCTAGTTAAGTTGGGGTCGAGGTAGTGTTTTATCTATGTGTGAAGGTACCAATATTGTTTTCTTCACCGTGAGGCTCCTTTGGTTCGAGAAACCTTACCAGTCACCTAGTCTAATGGAGAATTTCTACTATCCTACAAACCCTTGCACTTGGGGGCCCCAAGGACTGCCTAGTTGATTGATTGCAGTATTGTAATGATGTCGATTCATATTACTGTTTTAATTTAAGATAATTTTGTTGCTAAAGTTGCTGGTGTGATCGATGAGAGTGAGTTGAAAATGAAATGCACTAAGAAAATAAAGATAAAGATAAAGGGTAGTACTAAGAAAACAAAGATAAAGTGAAAAATAAAGACTTTCATTGTTCTATAATTTTCTATTTGATCATCCTCTAGTCTACAAAAACACAAGGAGAAGCAAGAAGGCATCCATACCTCTTGAGGATTCTCTGGTCTCCAATAGCATAAGGGGTATTTAGAAGATGGATTTGTAGTTGTGGCAATGTAATACTTTTTAAAAAATGGGACAACCCTAATGTTCTGTGTTTCCTTTTAGTGAATAATGTATTTGAAAAACACATTGAATGTTTATATTTGCATTCATCTTTAATTACTTTATTAAAAAATGCAATTTTTTGTCAAATTTTGGCCTAAGTCAACAACATGGCCAAACTTTAAGACTAATGGGCCAATTCAGCTAAAAATATACTAGTTTGTACAATAAATTTATGTATAATTACTAGATTATTTTAATATGTTTTTGAAAAAGTAATTTTTCTTATCAATCTACAAAATGGTGCTATATCTAGGCCGAAAGGGGCCATTTAAATCATGTGATATTTTCATGACAATCTAATGTACCAATGTTAGGACACTGTGCTAAGTTTAATTTGGTAAATTTTATTTTCATTATTTATTTTCTACTAAAAACTTGTAGAAAGTTCTACATATCTATTAATACAACAAATGGTTGTTTTAAGTCACACTTGTGATTATCAATGTTAAAACAAGGTGTGCAATAATTAGCATGAAATGAGATAAAATGAAAAGATTTGTGCAAATATTGGCACATTATGTCATGGGATATCGAACACTTGGTAAACTATAATTATATATCAAATGTGCATTCTTCTTAGATTTATATAATAAGTTATTATACAATATTACATCTGCTTGCCAAGTTATAGTTATTTCGGACAACATTTAGATATTATTTGAATTATAGCCTTAAATATCTTTATATAATCCTATAATACCAATTTTACATGAAAAATGGTATTTTAAAATACATTGGCATTATAAATATTAATGTCTAATGTTTGATATTTGCCTAGATGATCATTACTTTTTTATGTGCGTTGCCCCAGGTTAATTACATGTTATCTTTCATCCATGAAGTATCCAACCATCCATTCCCCTAGCCTAAAGTGTTTTTAATCATGCTTTTTACAAGTTACTTTACTCTACTGTTTTACTTTCGTTGTTTTGCTACCACTATTTTCGTTGCCACCATCACTTCCATCACACCGTTACTACTAATAAGTTGTTGCCAAGCAAATATCTTTCAGGTGTGTTTGAATTGACAACTCAACTGTCAAAGCTTATAAATATTCTTTGACTCCCCTTTTGTCGAATCAATAAATTGAGTTATTCTTACCCGCGAAGACTGTTGCGATCCCCTACACTTGTGAGTCATCAGTGGACCATGCACCAACAGATGTTTTGTGAGGGAAAAACATTATTAGCGGGTTTTTTCACAAAATAACACGATGTTCCCGAAGGTTTGTTGGATAAAATTTTTATGACGAATTTTTAACAAAATAATAAATCATGCATCCTTGTTCCTTGGCGGATAGGCAGACCCACACCACACTGTAATTAACTCATTATTATATGATGTTACTTTCATAGGTCATGGAATAATAATTTAGATTTTTTTATGACCTCGTTTATTCCTTTATATTATTCATACTAGCACACAATTTTATATGATACGATATTATTAGTATTCTCTTTTCCTCATTTAATATCATGACATGTCATCAATATTGTCTAGGTGATAGTGCAGTTGACAATGCTATTTGGTTTAGTGGTAGTGTTAATGGTTATTTAATGATGAAAAATTTGAACATGGCTGGAAAAAAACATGAAACTTGACATGATCTGGTTACATTATCCTTAGTGGTTGTGGTCAATTATTTTGATCACTTGAAAAAGTGGTCACATAGACTACATGGGAACCAGATCATCTTCGAGAAATAATCTAAGTTTTGAGAAGGGACATGTCATGTAGTGTGCATGCAATGCGATCGCTGCTTCATGCATTAGCATTAAATTTTTGTATTTTTTGGGTTTATTTGTTATATTTAATCCATTAAGAGCATTTCTAGGCATTTAATGAATATATTCAAAATCTCAACCATAGGTAAACAAGATAATAGCCAAAAATAGGTTGAGGCGTTTTGGAGCTTGGGCGGGTTCCACGGAGCCCGATTTATTTAAAAAATAAATCAAAATTCACATTTCTTGATTGCAAAAATATCTGAATAAAATATACAATTATGTAAGGATGCAATGTACATGTGTGTAAAAATACACAATGAAATACCTTGAATTGTAGCCTGTACAAAAAAGACAAATTCACGGCTTAGGAGGATGAATAGTCTCATGTGTTAACAAGCCCTCAGATTTGTTTTTTTGTATAGCCCTCGTTTCAAAGTATTTTGTCCTGAAAATTTATACACTTGTGCGTTATGCCTCCATGTATATCTGTATTTTTTAGTTTTTTTTGTAACGTAGAAATATGAATTTTGATGAATTTTCAAGTTTGAATTTGGAGGGCTCAATGGAGCTGGAGCTCCAAAGAGCTTTACTGTCATATATAAGGAAATAAAGGTGTTTCAAAGACCGTAGGATCGAGACGACCATCAACATGGAGCTTAGTGGTTATTTAATTCTTAAAAATAAAAAATGTTGTAAATGCATGAAACATGGTATGGTGTCATGATTTTACGCTTAGATGATGTTTTGAAAATATTTTTCACATGGACAACTGAGGAATCGGTAGAGATATGTTACGGCATGAATCTTTCCCGTATAATTCTAAGAAAGCAGAAAATATTAGTTCATACTTTTGACAAAATAAAATAAAATAAAGTTACACGCTGATGTTTTTCTTCTTGCTGTTTTAAGCATTTTCTGGCCTTTTGGCTTTGTTTTTTCCGTACCTTGGGGAAAATGCAGGGCCTAGCCTGTTTCTGGCGCCCTGCAGTCTCTGAGAGATACTCCCTCAGTTCCATAATATAGTATCATTTTGCAAGCTATGCTAATTTGCAAAATGATACATTATGTTCAAAGGTGATGATTCGTGTAGGCTGGAAAGGGGTAGTCTTAAAAGTTTTTTTTGCACATCCATCAAATGGACCCAATTTTTTTCCACACACTTGCATCAGCATGGCAAGCATCCATGCAAATTTCATTGCTTTTTGACAGAATATGAATTTTCTAGGAGTTTTCATTGAAAAAACCCTAAAATGCTAATCGGACGTGACACAACGTGCATATGGTGTCAGAATTCGTTCAAATTTTGCATGAATGGTTACCATGAGAGTTCCCACTTATCGATAAAAATTGGTATCATTTCATGTCTGAAAGGAAATACATCATGTTCAAAGGTGATGATTCGTGTAGGGCGAAAAGGGGTAGTCTAAAGAGATTTTTTTTGCACATGCATCAAATGGATCCAAAAACAACTCATACACTCGCATCAATATGGCATGCATCCATGAAAAATTTCATCGCTTTTTGACATAATATGAATTTTCTAGGAGTTTTTGTTGAAAAAACCCTAAAATACTTACCGGACATGACGCAACGTGCGTATGGTGTCAGTATTCGTTTAAATTTGGAATGGATGGTTACCATGAGAATTACCACCTAACAATAAAATTTAGTATCATTCCATGCCTAAAAGGAAATACATCATGTTCAAAGCTGGTGGTTCGGTTAGGCTTGACGGACTAGTCTTTAGTGAAAAAAAAAATCACATCCGTCAAGTGAAACCAATTTTTTTCACACACTCGCATCACCATGGCAAGCATCAATGCAATAAATTTCACCTTTCCATGATAACCCCCCACACAAAATTTGAATGAATTCAAACATCGTACGCACGTTGTGTCATGTTCATCTAGTATTCTACAATTGTTTTCAGTGGAGAACCCTAGAAAGTTCATACAATATCAAAAAGAAATAATTTTGACATGGATGCATGTCATGGAGATGGGAGTGTGTGGATTTTTTTTGGGTCCATTTGATGGATGTGAAAAAAAATGTTTTGAAACTATTTATAACCGATGCTAAATAGGAAATGATGTATGATGTATACATACAATTATTAATAAATATTTTTATATCATATTAAAATTTATAAACATTTCTATTATCTGTAAATAGTTTTCAAAAATAATACATGGTTTTAATCAATTCTACCTTTTTATAAATTTTGTTAATGAAATATTATTTTAATTGCGAAATGTGGTAATTTAATTCTTTCCGAATATCCAAGAATATAAATTATTTTAGTTGTGTATGAAATATTGATGACATGTGCCGCATGTCAACGTGTGTGGTTGAACGAAATACTAATAAAAGAAAAAAACTATTTATAATATAGATAAATTATATACATGTCAGCACGAACATTGTTTTATGTTATATAAGTTTAATTATATGTATTTTTGTAGTTAATAATTTAGTTAGATTAATTTGAAAAACATTTTTTATATATTTAGATGTGTATTATTTATAAAATTATCAGTTGTATTTTTTAACAATTTAAAGATAACACTGGTAGTGTAAATGGACCTGCAGCCCGTTTAAATTATAAACAATATATTAAGCCATTATAGTTAATTAACAACAAACGTTACCTGGCTTGTTGGTTTGAGTTGTGTGCAATCAAGCGTGAGGTCTTTGGTTCTAATCCTAGTGGATATATTTCCCTTTTCCTTTCATTTAATTAACTCAATACAATACTTATATGTACATGCATGTTTCAGAGCAGACGGATGAGGTCTTTTGAATATAAGACCAGGGGGGTGTACCGAAGAGGAAAGTCCATTGGAAAGCATGTCCTCATTTGTTCAATCAAAGAGCAGAGGAGGTTTGGGATTCAGAGATTTAAGGATCTTACGAGGCTATGTTGGCAAGGCAAGCGTGGAGAGTTATATCAACGCCTCATAGTTCATGTGCTCAGTTATTAAAAGCCAGATACTATCCATATGGTAAAATTGAGGATACCGTATTTCCTGGTAATTCATCATCTTCCTAGACTGCCATTTGCCATGGACTTGATTTACTCAAGAAGGGGCACATATGGAGGGTTGAGAACGGCCAAAACATTCAGGTTTGGAGGGATAATTGGATACATCATCCACATTTTTATAAGCCAGTCTCCACCAAGGCCATTGTCGCTTTCAATATGTTTCAGATTTCCTGCTTGGCAATGGATCATGGGACTTACATATGTTGCAATCTTATTTCTTGTCATGTGATGTTTCAAAGATCACTAAAATTCGGGTGTCACCCTTAGGGCTCTTTCGATGCATTGTTTCTTAACACAATATCATAGAAGCAATAAAAACTTAAGATACAACCCCATAATGCATTGTTTCTTAGGGGTTGTATCTAATTTAAGGATTTTAGCTTCATGCATACATGTGATTGGTCACGTGCAAGGGTTGTATCTTAGCTAAGATACAATCTTCCTCTCTTTCTTCATTAAGTGCTATGCCACATAAGCAAAATGCCTATGATTACGTGCTAAGATACTAGCATTGGAAGTGCCCCTAAGCTAATATAAAATTTGTACTAGATAAACGACACTTATTATGGATCGGAGGGAGTAGGTATCTTGAAACGTCAAGTTGCTTCCCTATTTGTGGTCCACTTCTTCTTCGGTACACCCCCTAATTACATGAAGGGCTGAGATTAACCGATACCCTTTCATAATGAAGGGCATGATGGTCTTATTTTCAAAAGACATCTTTCGCCTGCTCTCGGGCATGTATGTACGTATACGTATCGTATTGAGTTAATTACATGAAGATAAAAAAGAAATGAATCCACTAGGATTCGAACCAAAGACATCCCGCTTAATTGCAGACAACTCAAACCAACAAGCCATGTAGTGTTTGCTGTTAATTAAGTATAATGACATAATATATTGTTTACAATTTAAACGGGCTACAGGTCCATTTACATTAGTACCAATTTTATCTTTAAATTGATAAGAAATAAAACTTATAATTTATAAATAATACACATCTAAATATAATTTTTTTGTTTATAAAATTAATTTAACTAAATTATTAACTACAAAAGTACATATATTTAAACTTATATAACATAAAACAATGTTCATGCTGACATGTATATAATTTATCTATATTATAAATAGTTTTTTCCTTTTATTAGTTTTTGTTCAACCACACACGTTGACATGCGGGACATGTCATCAATATTTCAGACACAACTAAAATAATTTATATTCTTGGATATTCGGAAGGAATTAAATTACTCCCTCTCATCCATATTAATTGACGCACACTTAGTATAACTTTAGTACAAAGTTATACTAAGTGTGTGTCAATTAATTTGGATCGGAGGGAGTACCTCATTTCGCAATTAAAATAATATTCCATTAACAAAATTTATTAAATCGTAGCATTGATTTAGAAACCATGTATTATTTGTAAAAATTACTTACAGAAAATAGAAATGTTGTAAATTTTAATATGATATAAAAATATTTAATCGTATGTATACATCATACATAATTTCCTATTTAGGATCGGTTATAAATAGTTTCAAAACATTTTTTTTCAAAATCATCAAATGGACCCAAAAAAATTCCACACACTCCCATCTCCATGACATGCATCCATGTCAAAATTATTTCTTTTTGATATTGTATGAACTTTCTAGGGTTCTCCAGTGAAAAAAATTGTAGAATACTAGATGAACGTGACACAACGTGCGTATGATGTTTGAATTCGTTAAAATTTTGTGCGAAGGGTTATCCTTGAAAGGTGAATATTTTTTGCATGGATGCTTGCCATGGTGATGCGAGTGTGTGAAAAAAATTTGGTTTCACTTGACGGATGTGATTTTTTTTCACATAAGACTAGTCCGTCAAGCCTAACCGAACCACCAACTTTGAACATGATGTATTTCCTTTTAGGCATGGAATGATACTAAATTTTACTGTTAGGTGTGAATTCTCATGGTAACCATCCATTTCAAATTTGAACGAATTCTGACACCATATGCATGTTGCGTAACGTCCGGCTAGTATTTTAGGGTTTTTTTAAATAAAAACTCCTAGAAAATTCATATTATGTCAAAAAGCAATACAATTTTTCATGGATGCTTGCCATGTTGATGCGAGTGCGTGAATTTTTTTTTGGATCCATTTGAAGCATGCGCAAAAAAAATCATTTTAGACTTCCCCTTTTCGCCCTACACGAATCATCACCTTTGATAAACAATGTTCACACTAACATGTACATAATTTATCTATACTATAATTTTTTTTATTTTCTTCGAGCACACACAATAGAAATTATATATATTCTTGAAGATTGGCCATTTCGACCTAACCGAACCATCATCTTTCAACATGGTATACTTTTTTGCAATGCATGGAATGCTACCAAATTTTACCAGGAAGTGGGTATACCCATGGTAACTCTTCATGCAAAATTTGAACGAATTTCAACACCGCACGCACGTTGCATCACATTCAGCAGTGTTTTTTCACCATAAAAACTCTAGAAATTTAATAAAATATCAAAAAGCAATGAAATTTAGCATGGACGTTTGCCATGGTGATGCGAGTGTGGAAAAAAGTTGAGTCCATTTGATGCAAAAAAGTTTATGTGTTAAAAAAACTTCATCAATTTTGTAAAAAATATTCGAATTTAAAAACTTTATTAGATTCGGGAAAAAGTTCATTGATTTGGATAAAAGGTCAATTTTTTTAAAAAAAATCAACAATTTAAAAAATAATCATTGAATTTGAAAAAATATTTTGCATTGTAAAAAACAAGATGAAAGAGAAGAAACAGAAAAAAAGAGAAAAACTCTGGACAAAAAATCCACAACAAAAAAGGAGAAAAAACCCGACTGATTACTATATAAGCAATCATTGACAATTTAGTAACACAAAACATTGCCTGCCCTGTTGGTTAATTCGCCGTTTAGTGAGGTTGAGGTTGTGAGTTTGAGCCTCCGTGCCGGCTCATTTTTGCATATTAAAAGGTGTAGACGTATACGACTCTTTGGAAAATGTATTCTACAACATGATGTGTGAAAAGTCTGAATTGCCCTTTATACGTTTGATGGGGGGGGGGGGGGGGGTGTGTACCGAAGCGCTGCTCGGGTGGTAAAGGTGAAGAAGATAATTATCATCCATTTTGTGTGTGCCCACGATCCTTTATATTATGGGAAGCGATGTTGGATGTCTGGGCATTGCCTAAAGTTTGTACCGTCCAAACCTCGGCTTCTGAATGGTTGTTGGTCCTCCTTCGTCAACTTCTAGAAGCGACACGGTGTAAACCCCCGCTTCTTCTTGGCATTGCTAGTAACTACGTAATGAGATCACAAATGATAAAAGGACTCCTCGGACTGAGGTCTCCAAAATTTTCCTCATCAGCTACCGAGACACCCTTATCTGCGTGAAAACTGAGGCTACTGCAGACCCTTATAGAGGAAATACAATCATTTCTTTTGAACAAGTAGTTCAAACTCCACATGAAATCATAGGCCCTCTTCCTTCCTGGGTGGCCCCTGATCACGGGTGGGTTAAACTGAATAGCGACGGTTCCTTTTTCTACTGATGGACGTGCTGGAAGTGGCTTTATTCTTCGTGATGGTCATGGTACGATCATATTTTCTACTTGTCGTAAACTATTTTCTTGCCGAGATAACCTTGAAGCAGAACTCGATGGTTGCATGAAGGGATTATCACAAGCAATGATGCGCACTGAGCTGCCTATAGCTATGGAGATGGATCCCGCAACAACTGTGATGATGATTCTATCATGCAACATAGACATATCGATCTACTCATCTATGGTCTGGTCAGGGAGATCAAATATTTGATGAGCCTGCGAAGAACTAGTGTTACCCAAATCCATTGTTTCCATAAAAAAGTTAGTGACTCAGTGGCAAAATTTGTTCATTTAGGGGTAGGTCTATGACATGGATAGCTTCGGTAGCCCCGAGTGCCATGGAACTCAACGAACTTGATTGTAATCCTTATGTGATTTGATTAATACAAGTGACTTCCACAAAAAAAAATAGGTGTAACAAACTATTTTATAACAGGCAATGTTGTCATCTTATAAGCCATGGAATCTTAACACAATGATGCACATTGAGCCTTACGTGGTTAACTAGTGGTGGCCTGAGCTTCAAATGTTACACTGCTCCCCACACCGTCGACGTCAGTCTTTAGTTTTTGATATGAAGTGGCAGGTGAGCCTTCATGAGGATTGGTGGCTGGTACATGTATGTGCATGCGTGGCTTGTACCATGTGCAGAATTAATCGTTTTTGTTTACTTCCGGCTGCTAGCACTACATCACCACGTACGGACGTAAGTATGTGCGTGGACACCTTGATGTGTACGTAGTCGGCAATCCACTTGTTGTGCCCCATTTCACTCATGTCCCGTTCGTGAAATAGTTAGCGTGCACGTGATCAATTGAGGATATTTTGATCTCTTATTAGTTTACTGTACCTATTTATTCGTGCGATAACAACGTTACATCATTCACCAATAGAGGTACAATAAAGAACGGAGGATCATCTAGCGAAGCACTAGTGTTTCAATATTTTGTAAGATTGACTAGTTCATGAGCTACTGCATTCGCCTCGCCGTTGTCATACTTATAGCAAAATCTTGCTGCAGGGAATAACAATCAAGGAAGAACATCGCCACAATCCCAATGGCTTGGTTATTGTTCTTCATAACAGTATCAACTAATTTTAGATTATCAGAACCAATTAATAACAAATAAGGAGTTAACTTATTGCAACAATGTGTGGTTTCCTTACGTATAAAGCTGGCCAGCTAGCTAACTGCTCCAACATTAGTGCAACAGTTCCTGATTAAGGGAAACATGCCAATCGTCCTTGTCCACTATTCCGATCCTATGTTATTTCAGATCTAGAAACTAGATACTTGCCTCTCTCTAAGAACACCACAAGACACTACGTCATTGGGATACAGGGCAAAAGACAACGGCGATGAACATGATTAGGAAAACAAGTGGATGACATTTTAGATCCGATCGAGGTACTCTAGCCATGCGGGGCGTGGTGTCCATGACTTGGAGGGCGGTGTGACTGGCTCGAAAGGAGGTGATGTGGAAGGCCATTGCAAGGAGATGACTTGGAAGTGGTATGGGTTCTTGGCCGTGTTGTGTACCGCCATATGGAGGTTGTATGTGACGGTACCTTTTGTTTTATTTTATGAAAAACAAAACCCATGTTTTTTTTTGCGGGGGAAACAAAACCCATGTTAGATGAGAACTGCTGTGCATTTCTTCGGAGACAAAACTCCATTCAGTTTGAAATTAATGTATGTAATATTCATAGAGAAAATACTCCATTGGAAGAAATTATCTACTCGATGGAAGCAAATGTTGTTGTGCGTGTTAAAAAATACATTTGGTGCATAATTTCCTATGAAGGAAAACATTTATAATTGCAAACGATAGGGAGCGACTAGTCACGCTCTGGCTTCTAGCGCGACCCAATTAGAGCCACCCATCTAGCGCGCCCGCTTCTCCATCGCCAGGCCAGCCATCACCAAGTGTTTGCGCGGATAGAAGATATAGTGACCCACCCAGAGTATTAATGAAAAGATGTAACTAGCGCAATAGTAGTTCGGTTATCCCAGCATGCAAACAACCATGGTTTAAACCCCCAGCTCAACATTTTTTACTGCTTTTTTAGAGATGAAAAAATACAGAAAAAAGGTTCAATTTTTTTTCTACTTACATGAAAAATTTATAACAATTCTTTTTTATGTCATACACTTGGTGGGAAAAAATATTTTTTTAGATGAGTGGCTATTTTTTTTGTTCATCAAGCATGGCACTTGTTGCAAATATGTTTTATAGCATTTAAATTGTATCTATCGTACTGGAAATTTTAGCAAATTAAGTCTATATTGCATAGTAAATTTAGTTTATATAGCATGGCAAATTTATTTTTGTAGCATTGCAAATTTTAGTATGTAGCATGGACAAAATTAATTTCTTCTAGCATGAAATTTTTAATTACGTAGAAAGTTAAATGTTTCTTTTTTAACATGGCATTTGTAATATGTATAGCATGACTATTGTTTCTTTTGGACATGACATTTATAGTTTGGTAGCATGTCAACTGTTTCTTTTGGACATGACATTTCTAGTATATACAACATAGTAAATGTTTCCTTTTGGACATGGCATTTTGTAGTATATATAGCATGGTATTTTTAGGTACGTAGAAGGTAGCACGACAAATGTTACTTTATGAGATGACATTTGTAGTATATATAGCATGCAAATTTTAGTTATGTAGCATGTTAATTGTTTCTTGTGGACATGTCATTTGTAGTATATACAACATAAGGCAAATATTTCTTTGGGCATGGTATTTGTAGTATATATAGCATGAAAATTTTAGGTACATATCATGGATTTTTTTTGAGATGTCATTTGTAGTATATATAGCATGTCAATTTTTAATTACGTAGCATGACAATTGGTTCTTGTGGACATGGCATTTGTAGTATATACAACAAGACAAATATTGTTTTGGACATGACATTTGTTGTATGTCTAGCATGACAATTTTAAATACCTAGCTTGGCAAATGTTTCTTTTTGAGATTATTTTTTAAGTATATAGCATGGTAAATTTTCATTACGTAGCATGGTAAATGAATTTTTTAGACATGAAATTTGTAGGGAAAATAAAGGTTTTATATAGCATGGAAAATTAAGTATTTTAGACAATGGAAATTTTATGCTCCATGGATAATACTAGTTTTATGGACCATAGCAATTTTCATATTTTTTGCCATGCGAAAATGAAAATCCTCGCCAAATTTATATTGTACCCACTTGTCTCTTGTGTTATCCAGCCCGTTACATGGGGCTGGGGTCCTTTGTAATTGTCTTAAAAAAAATCTCTAGTCCATGACAGATTTGTGTCAGATCCCAGCCAATCTCTTAACGAAAATTTATACATACCAAAGTATATTGCAAGCGAGGAAAATAAATGTACGTGTTCATTGACTGTAGATGATTTTCTTCATTGATTTCCAGTAAGATGTACGTGTTACCGAAATGATGCTTTTATCTTTCCCTAATAATAAAGGAAGGTGACTTTCTTAGTCCGTTTTAATTTTTTTTGCTAAAACACCCTTCTCTTCTAGGAACATCAACCCGCAGTCCTTGGTCTAATTGGGTGTCATACGGTCAGCTTCCGAATACGGCTAGCTTAGGCGTTGCTGGGCTTTTTTTCTTCTATGCTAGCTTCCGAATTGCCCTCCTACTAATCAACAAAAATCATACCACTGGTGGGCCTTTTCTTTGGGCCACGAACTACGCAGAAAAATAAAGCTGCACGTAACCAACCTAGCTGCAATATTTGATACGGAAAAGTACCACCTCGCTAATTTAGGTGGATTCCTGGTTGTTTTTATACTTCACAGCTTATCCGACTACCAGCAAGACACCTAAAAAGAGACAGTCAAAATCAATGAGGCTTGTGTTAAGGTATTAAAGGAAGGATAATTCTGTGGGCTACAGGATGTACTTACGAAGGAATTGATGAGAATGCTATAGTTCCCTAGCTGGCCGGAATGATAGATACACGATGCATGCACGCAGGCCTGGTCCTTCCAGGAGGGAACAAGGACGTTTCCCCTTGATTGAAGGAATAAGCGGCAAGGAATTTGAGCGAGCTAAACCTTGAATGACGAATAAAATCATGAGCATGGAGTAGGAGAACATCATTGATGATGAGAAATTTGTAAAGCTAAACATTGAACGATGCACATGATGAAAAATGGGTTTCAATGTTGTCATCGTCGCGATAATATAAATTACCACAAAATACGTTCGAATTCCACCCCCTTCAAGCAAACATCAGTTGAATAACATTATCGATAAGAAAATTAGTTTTCTTTTCCCTTGTTCTTCAGTCAATTTTGTCCATGACTATTTATTATTATTTTCATCAAAATTGGCGGTGGTAAATAAAATGGAGATCCTTTGATATATACAACATGAAAAACATATTTTTGAAGCTAAACTTTGAATGATGTGCAAAAAAATGGGTTTATCATCATCGTTACCGATCCGTGAAGTGAGTTGGCAAATAAAAAATATTTTTTGCCAACCCATTTGCTAAATAAATTTGTATCGTCGCGATAATATACATTGCTGCAAAATACGTTCGATATCCATACCCTTGGAGAAAACGTTAGTTGAGTAACATTATCGATAATAAAATTAGTTCTCGCTTCCCTTGCACTTTTGTCAGTTTTATGCATGATCATTCTATTATTATTGTCATCATAATTTGTGGTGGTAAATAAAAGGAAACAACTATGATATATATCCCATAATTTTTTTTATTGTTCATGTATTTATTGGTTTCTTCATTTGCTCTTTTTATGATCTAGATCACAAAGAAAATATATTATGAATCATTTTTTCTATTGTTTATAAGATGAACAATGTAGATAAAGAAAATTTGTGCGCCAATGATGATGGGAATCATAGAAACATGTACATGATGATTGATGAAAAAGGGAGGAAGCAGGTCTTGAAACAATAACAATAACAAAATGGTCAAAACTCACACACACTCAGGAGTTTTACTATAAGAACTGGTCAACAAATAATTTTATTATCCCGTTGCAACGCACGGGCATTGTCCTAGTCTAGATAAAATTTCTGTCTATGTTGACCGATCTAAAGTTAATTAGGATAAGTGTCATCACCAGTTTTTCATGTACTCCGTAAAAGAAATATAAGAGCGTTTAGGTTACTAAAATAGTGATCTGAACACTCTTATATTAGCTTGGGAGAGAGTAGTTCCCAGTCAGTTCAATCATTGTTGTGAAATAATAAGTGCATGCACACACAAGCCCTGGCGTCACTATAGAAAAGGACAATTGGACCAGTGGCATGCTTTAAATTGGATCTAATTTGGAATGTGCACATGTATATATTATATGCACAAGTAACAAAATCTAACTAGCTACTACCCTCTGTTATTTTAGATGCTAGTATCTTTGAAAATATTCAAACTGAATGCTTACAAATTATGCGCTAGAATTAGCCTCATAAAGAGCATTCAGCATATGTTCGTTTATTTTGTATAGATACATATTGATAAAAATCAACAGTGAAAATACTACATTTTCGACCGTTCGGATTGCTATTAGCTCTCGACCTAGCTCACAGTCTCACACACCCACAGCCATTAGGTAGCTACGCTATATATATTCCAAGGGTGTAGCTAATGCAGAGGAGAGGTACCTAATCTCGCCATGGATGACTCGAGCTTCATGCAGTGGGCGATGAACACGCTGGACCAGCACTCCTTCGCGGCCGCCACCTCTCCCGTGTACGATATTGCTGGCAGCTTCCACTGCGCTGAGCACACTGCCTCCGCCTTTCCCTCACTCCAAGCACTCTGCACCGCCCCCCAGCCCCTGTCGACGGCCGGTGATGAACTGATGGTGCAGATCGACAACCACTACCGGGCCAGCAGCTCTGGCGACGCCGTGGTCCAGGCCTCCGTCAAGTCCAGCGCCGCGTCGACGCAGTACGCCGCGAGAGGAGGACATAAGCCCGCCGCCAGGAGGAGAACAGGGAGCAGCTTGCAGGGTTCCGCTGTGTCAGCAGCGTCGGCATCGTCCACGTCCACGGATGCTGCCAAGGAGCACATAATCGCGGAGCGCCGCCGCAGGGAGAAGATCAACCAGCGGCTCATGGAGCTCTCCACTCTTATCCCTGGCCTCAAGAAGGTATTTTCCTCTATCCATCACTACCTCCTACCTCAGCTACTTCTTCTTCTCTTCTCTTCTTCGTCCCCTTCACGATCCCATATTCCCATTACTACATGCATAATCCTTGCTGTTAGGTATAACCATCTACTGCAAAAAAATAATAGTTTTAAGTATTACATCCAATCTCTGCATAACTAGGATGAGACAACCACTCCAAATCACTGCAAATTAATTAAACTGCGGTTAAGGATTTTTGGTATGTACGGATGGCATCTATTTTTAATTATTATAGTTGTTCTTTCTATGATTTAGCTTTTGCAGTAATAGTATCTAGAACGTTTATAAAAACACACCCTGGGTGCTATTTTGTACCATGATATAGGCTCCAGGAACATGCTTTATATAAAAACACATTTGTTAGCCAACGTTAAATGATTTTAATATTTTGCCTTGTTACAAAAAGTATTTTAGGAACATGGAATTATTTATAAAGTGGAACCTGAACATACTTAATACGATAGATTTGGCAAACAATAAAAGCGTGATTATGCTGCATGAGTGTATTGGATTGTTGTGGCCATTTATGCAAGGTTTTGCCATAACTGCGAGAAGAAATCTTGTCACTGCTGCAAACATATACAAATATTGTGCACGGGGATCATCTGATGTGGCGTTTGGATGGACTAAATGTGTGAATTAAGGTTTTTTATGTGTATATGTTAATTAAGTAGGATCAGATGTCGACGAGGCGTGGCAAAAGATGGCTAGTGCTGCCAATTTTATTTTTTACAAAGAACTAGTCGTGTAGGATGGTGGTGAATTTCGATTAGTTTATTAATCAATATTTAACATTGCACGTGCTAATTAAGATCTATCAAGATGGTGGTGAAGCTGAAGTTCACTTAAAACTAATTAAATTGCAGACAAGGATTTTTGGCAAAGATGGATGATCTCTGCGGCAATAACTATTCTCTATGTTTTAGCTTCTGCTATAACTAGATGATATACCCTCCCCGCATTGCAGTGGAAATTTGCTGCAAAAAATATATTTCAATGAGATTTAATTTTCTGAAATTTAAATATGAGAATGAAGTCTAATTATACGCATGGTTTATTATATTTAATTATTTATAGTTGTAAAGTATTTATAGAATGTAAGTAATATTTCTCTTGCATGTTGAGAGAAATAAAATAGTGATATGTATGCATGTTTAGGTAAATAAAATGGGTGCCTTTTTGTAGCTGATTTGTGGGGTTGATGAGGTCCCATGTGTCTATGAGATAAATAGAAGCAGTGGGGATCAACTACTTAAGTATAATATATGATATCTAGAGCATGCGTGATAACATAACTAGAGGCAACATTTTGTGTTGCTTGGTAACATCTTCGGTTTTAACTAATTAATCAATTAAAATGTAAGACTGCATGTGTAAATTAAGATTTGAGCAAGGTTGTGGTGAATTTATGTGATCTAAATGTGGTAGATGAACAAGGCGACTATTATTGGAGATGCGGTCAAGCACGTGAGGGAGCTGCAGGATAAGGTGAAGACCCTCGAGAACAACTACATCCAAGCTGCCAAAACTACAATCTATTCCACCGTTCTTGTCCATAAGAAAAAATCATGCTTAAGTGCCCGCACTAGAAATTTCGGGGATGATGATGTTGGTGAGCCGAGCCAAGGGGGCACATGTCTTCCAGAGATCGAGGTGCGGTTGTCAGATAAGATTGTGCTAGTGCAGATCCATTGTGAGAACGTGAAGGGGCTATTGGTGAGGGTGATGACAGAGATGGAGGCACTCCAACTTTCCATCACCTACACGAGCAACATGCCATTCCTAGCCGAGACCACCATCATCAACATTACCGCCAAGGCAAGGGAACCCTGACCTGTCAATTAAGTGATGCATGCATTTTTTTCTCATGATATCATATCGATCTACAAAATAGTAGTTCCACAAATTGCTACTCCTTCCATTTCTAAATTTAAGGTGTATAAGTTTTTCCAAAAGTCAAATGTGTTTAACTTTGACTAGATTTGTAAAAAAATATACCGATATCAATTATATCAAATCGACATCAGTAGATTCATCTTGAAATATATTTTCAAAGAGAAATTATTTAATATTGTAGATGTTGATATTTTTACTATAAATTTGGTAAAAGTTGATGAAAATTGACTTTCAAAAAAACTTATATACCTTATATTTAGGAACGGATGGATTATTAATTATCTAGCCACATTTCAATTTAATACACTAGCAATGCCACATATATTCTTGATAATATCATTATGTTGTGTGCTGAGGACATACATGTGTTGTATAAACCTAAGGACTGAAGGAGAGATCGATGGAGGGAAATTGCATAGACGGATTTCTTTGTCTTGATGGGATGTTAATATGAAATGTTGTGCATTTGTTTACCATGATACATTAGATTATCCACATATTTTTTGTTAGTGTCACGAAAATATACACGTACCCTGTTGAAAACCATAAATTCAATATAGCAATGAAACACTCATTTAAAAAAAACTAAAAATAACAATTTTTTTATTGAGATATATTAGGTAACATTAAGAGCTCAAACTTTCCTGACATGCCTACACAAAGCTAAATTCAAATAATAGTCTAGGATAAGTGTCAAGTAACCCATGTAAAAGTTTCGTAGAACACATAATTGCCATGGTTGATCATCCAAATCGTCAATAACACAAAGGAAGCTTTATAGGAAGAAAATACTTAATTTGTGGAATAAGTTTGGTGATAGACATCCCCTAGAAAAGGTATCGTATAAGAAGCAATAGTGGGCTATTCCAAATAGCGGTAGAAGCATTATAGCACCCTAAATTTGTGCCATAATGCACAAAATTGTGATATAGTGCGCTAAAATGCTTAACATTTACAACTACGGTAAAAATTTATTTATCAGTTCATTAGTTCAAATGCTAGATTCAAACAAATATTTACTGGTATAAAAGATCATATGGGATGAGGTACATTTATTTTGTAGCATAGCAAAATTGAGGATATCTTAACTCCGTAACCCTCCATGGTCATCTACTCTTTCCCAATACTTGACCTCACAACATACAAAAACAACAGGGTGATGAGAAGTCATCTAATTAAATGTACGTCACTTTTCATTTTGTTGTCTAGAAAGATAAGTATAACTTCTCCTTTGGTTATTTTTTGGATTGTATAAACTATCATCCTAAAACTCAATTCGTTCACACAGTGAATTAGTTATTTTCATAGTGCGGATTCTATTCGATTGTGAGGGTAATGCTTCACACACACACACACACACACACACACACACACACACACACACACACACACACACACACACATGCACACACACACACACAAACACACTTGAGCTTTTGTAATTTCATTAGCGTGCATTTCTTAGTAAAAGTTATCATGTGAAACTTAATTTAATTAATTTCAGGTGGAAGAGGGGTTCAACATGACAGTGAAGGAGATGGTCAAGAGGATTATATCGGTGCTAGCCCAACATTAGGAAGCCATGAATTATGCCATTTACAATGGTCAAATTTGAATTCAGTGCTTCGACATTGATGCTGAAAAGGATTGGAAAATTTCGAAATCGAAAAAAGTGCAACCGAAGTAGCCAAGTGCTTTGATGCCTGGTTCCTCTGTATTAAAAGTGTTTGCCTTAGTAATAAATACATTATTATTTTGCCTACTCAAGAGCGAAACATGTATTTGGTTGTTACTAGGTAATGAAAGATACATTGGTAGTGGAAGCTAGTTATTTTTTACTTTGCTATTATTTATATTTTTATCTATTGGGAGATATTACTATAGAATACATTAGTGCCCACCCATGGGTAAGAAACCTCAAGCACATGATTTCAGTGCCAGTCGTTGTGGGAAAATCACTAATCGTGGACGTCTTGTTGTACAAAAGAGTGGTCACCATTTCTGATGTGGTTGCTCTAAACATCTGTGTGCAATGTGGTCCTCACTGCACATAGTTACACTATGAGGACCGTGGGGGATGTGGACCTCATTGCAGACAATTAATTTGAAACGATATGTGTAGTGTGATATATGTTATAACTTGACTTCTATTTTATTGACAAAAAAGGAACCACAGTAACAAACATCATCCAGATTACATAGCACATAAAAAATCATAGAGATATAAGCCATCTAGATTCACATAGACTTTGATACAAATTTCATCAAGATAGAAGATAACACATGTTGATAAGGGGAAATTATAGTGTTCGAAGGTACAACTCATGAAAAATGAAAAGTGAAAACCTTTGCTTTCTCAGTTATGTACGTACTTTCCTTCTAGCGATTGCTACAAGCATCTTTTCTTTTGGTAGCACCGTGTAGGGACCCCAAGTTCTTGGGTCTGCATAAAACTAAGCTATAAATCCATAGAGGCAACACTCCTAGCACCAATCACATTCCTGCAAGATATTATAATAAATCAAGTTGTGTCCACAACAATCATATTGAGGTTGCCATCTCACTAATTTTTCTAATTGTGACAAGTTCTGAGTATAACGCACAATAGGAAGTGTTCTTTCTATTTTTTACTAATTAATTGCAGAAAATAAAAGTGCATGCAAAAGCAAAACCACTAGCATCATTGCTAATGTGAGGCGAATTAGATCAGATCCCATAGGTTCACTAGTAGCATCTTTGCTAGTAATGATGGTGTATAAATATAAGCACATGTATATGTAATTTGTGACTACAACAAATATGAAAGAGCATAAGATATGGTGTGATGATATTATATTTGAAATTCATCCTTGTACCTATTGAGTGACATACGTGTAAAAATATCTATAGCTAATATTCCATTCTTTGATCGAGATCACTATGCATCATCCAAGTACATTGAGTAATAAGACATAGTACAATATATATACATTCTATAATCATATTCTCCTTACCTCTATCTCATGATAAAGACAATGATTTAACTATCTTTTTTTAACCCTCGTGATGTAAATACAATTATAAACTATTTTATTTTATTATGCAAAAATCCTCCACTTCTAAAGTTTTGTCCAATGCATTCGAATTCCACTATTGATCTTTCAACTAAAATGAACAATGATTAAACTGATAAACTGGTGGGGAAATATGACATTATAAGGCATACAACACATCATATCTAATACGATCATAATGTAATAATTCATCACATAGAAGCATTAATTCTGAACATAATCATGGTAGCTAATACTATCATTGTATTGAAGAATGGGAGGAGAAGATGATACATATCTAGTAGTACAAACAGAAAAATTCATGCCTACTTTATCTGAGTCTATTGCATGAACTATTTCTGGTTGACACCGGTGTTTCCTCGTCGAGGTCCATGCTAGAAGGACGGGCTCTCAGACTAATATAGAGCGTCCCCGTAGCCTGCGATGCAAATGATCCAGCACTTCCATGTATGTTCTGCTTCTCTAATATACAATGTGATTGCTTGTTTTCTTTGCAACAATGATAGACTTCTTGCGATAGCATACTTTAGGCACTCGTAGATGCAAAAACCAGATTGAAGGAGGAAGAAACCATACTGCTGGAGGAAGAAGCCAAAAAGAGGGACGAGGCTGACGCAAAAGTGCTGACAATGGACCAAATGTTGCATCAAGAACAGGAATACTTCGAGGCGAACGTCACATTTTTTCATTCCCACCTTCATGTAAGTCCTTCACCTCACTTGCTACAACATTAAATACTTGATCAAAATATTTATTTCTATTGAACTATGCAATACCATGTAATCTAAATTGCTAAAAATTAATATGCAGATTGTGGATGCGGGCACAAGCGGCACGACTTCACAAGTTTCCTCCTCTTCCACCTGGTCTGAATTTTAGCTTTGTAAATCTTTCAGCCTTTTAATCATGTATTTTAGCATCACATATGCTTTTCGTCTCATTCTTCCGGTAGGTGGATCTACACATGTTCCCAAACCAGCCCTTGTACACCTACTATGGGTCATGGCACTTAGTCCTCCACGGGGCAATGACCACTCCAAGTAATTGTCGATGATTGGAAATTCATTTTTGTGCTAATGATAATGAACATCCACTTGAAAACTATTGATAGTTGTAATGAACTCGCCCCCTGAATGTGGAAACTCCAATTTTTTCTTTTGGTTCACTTCCATTTGAACTTGGGAACTAGTACTAGTGATAATGATTTTATGAACTCATCATTGTGTTTTCTCGTTGATTGTGGTAATGATCTTGCTTATGCTTCTAGTTCTTTTGTATTTGAACTTGAAAACTAATTATTGTGCTAATAAACTTGTAGGTTTGTCTCGCGGATGTTATGAATGGAGGACGCACTTGCATTCATGTTATCTTGGTATCTACTTAGTTTGTAAGCTTTGTGGAGAACCGTTGAACTCGCCGTTAACATGTTGAATTTATAACATGCTTTTAAGCTTGCTAAGGCTTGGCTCATTAAGCTTAACAAGAAAAAAAACTTATTTGGCTCGGCTCGTCTAAAGCTCGTTAAGGTCGTGAGTGCTCGCGATCTCTTGTTAATATATCATTATGTGTTACGATCTAATATATAAGAGAATGAGTGTAATTTTATGATGGAATATGGTGCCTAATGAAGGAGGTTGACTAGAGCTTTTGCCATCTATGAGTTTGGAGGGAGCAATTAAACCGAGTAAATGGGTTTAACTGCAGAAATATGTTGGCACATAAGATAAAATTATGTGTTGTGATGTACTGATACGTCCAAAACGTATCTATAATTTCTGCTTGCTCCATGCATGTTTTGTGTGATATTTCTATGTTCTAGATACACTTTCATACACTTTTGATCATATTTGGACTAACCTATTAACTCAGTGCACCCCAGTGCCAATTCCTGTTTTCTGCTGTTTTTCTATTTCAGTTTTCCCCCATATAAAAAGTGCCAGAAAAATTCGGGAAAATTCAGATAAAAATCAGCGTGGGGGAAGCTTCGCGAAGTGCCCGGGAGGGGCCAGAGGGGAGCCAGGGGGGCCCAGGCGCCCCCCTGGCGTGGCCAGGGTCCGCCGCCGCCGCGCTTCCGAAGATTGGGAGCACCAGAAGACCTCTTCCCGGCACCCTGCCGGAGGGAGGATTGACCTCCGGGAGTCTCCTTTCCACCATGGATGCTCCCCGGATGTCTCGTGAGTAGTTTTCCTTGGACCATGGGTCCGTGATCAGTAGCTATGTGATGTTCTCCTCCCCTCTTTGATCTTCATTGTTTAGACCTCGTGAGCTGCCCTACATGATCGAGGCACCTTTGTAATATTTCTGCTATTGCTATGTTGAGTTTGATAGGATCTGATGGATTATGAGATTATGTTCAGATTGTGATAGAGTAATATATTTGGTTTTTATCTCTTATATTTTTGTTCCTAAGTAATTCTTGCATGTTCTCCGTTGCTGTTTATTGCTTTGGCCAAGTAGTAGGTAGTGACTTCAAGAGGGAACATTGTGCTAGATTGTGGGTTCATGCCCCCCGATGACACGCTTGAGTGACAGAAACATGAGTCTAGGGGATGTGTTGTTGCCACAAGGGGGAAAACAACGGTGCTTGTGACCGCGGTCACAAGGATTGTTTACTTTATGCAGAGTTCTTTTTAATGCAGTTGTCTGTTGCTTTGGGTTTACACTTTGGGTGGGGCTCGTAACTTAATACCAGCGAGATGTTCTGGATAGATATCTCAAGGTGGATGATTAGTAGTAGATGCAGATGGATTTCGGTCTACTTATCTTGGCGTACTGCCTGTGCTTTTGAACCTCGTCCTTTATTTTGTAGCATAGTTAGCATTGCGGTGCGTTCGTAATCCTGTCAATTGCATTTCTGTAATTTGTTTACCTCACATAGCAATTTGATCGTCTTTTGGGAGAGATACATCACTAGCGAACATCACGTATCCCGGTTCATATCCTCATTATTGTTTCCACGCTATATTTACTTTACTACTTTTACTTGCTATCATTATCCCTTGCATTTTATCCTTGTGAACAACAAGACCGGAGAGATTGACAACCTCTCTGACTTCGTTGGGAACAAAGTTATCTGTGTCTGTGTGCAGGTCCGCGTCAGTTGCGCCGCTGACACCTACTTATCATCTCCGGAGTCCTGCTGGAGACAAACCTTGGTATCTTCACCGAGGGAAAACTGCTGCTGCACTACATTTCAACCTTCCACTTGGGGTAACCAACGAAGGGGCGAGAAGCCATCATGTACTAATGATCTGCTTTTGTGAAATTGTTATCTCGTTTTTAAGCTCATTAAGTTTAATGAGATAAAATCAGCGATTGACTCTGTTCATTAAGAAGCAAAATATGACCTTAACGAATTGAGATATCGAGTGCTCATTTGCGAGCTTTTTGTTCATCCCTACTTGGCTTATTAGTAGGCCGTCCGGCATAGACAACACTCGGCTACATCTATTGGTTTATTAGTAGACCATGCCATCTGGATAGTACACGCCTAAGGGCCTCTTTGGATTGCAGGATTTTCAAAACATAGGAATAGAAAAAAAAAGATTAAGATGACATGCACTTCAATTCCTACAGGATTTAAAACACATGAATTTTACAAGAGGTGTATTTGGATAGTGCGCAGGAAACAAACACATGAATTTTGTAGGAATGAGTAGAGAGAGTAGAGAGAGTAGAGAGAGATAGAGCGCGAGTGCATTGGACTTCTCAAAGGAAAAATAAAAAGAGCTTGAAGCTCATGTAAATATTCCTATGGAATAGAGGACATAGGATTAAATTCCTTAGGAATTTGGTGGTGTCAATCCTATGATCCAAAGGAAATCCATAGGAAAAATTCCTATGGTTTGGAATCCTCCAGAATTCCTACAAAATTCCTTCAATACAAAGAGGCCCTAAGACTTCTCAACTTTAAGGTGTGCTTGGCGCAATCCGTGGAGCTCGGCTTATTAGTGACCCAGGTTCAGCAGTGGGGGAGTAACTAATTAGCGGGTACCCTCCCGCACGCCTCCGCGGAGGTCACTTTTCGCGCGCTCCGGTGTCGCCACATGGCATGTTTTGGACGCACAATGCGCAGCCACATCGCAGGTCAGATTCAACCACAGTTTTTCGAGCAGCCACAGTCCTGCCACAGCTCTGTTTTTCAGCCACAGTCACACAGCCACAATTTTTTCAGCCACAACTTCTGTCAAAGCCACAGTTTTTTCAGCCACAACCAACGTTTTTTCAGCCACAACTCCCTACCACAGCCTAGTTTTCAGCTAAAACCATAGTTTTTTCAACCACAACCACAGTTTTCTAAGCCACATCTCCCTGCCACAGCCCAGTTTTCAGCCAAAGCCACAATTTTTTCAGCCACATCCACAGTTTCTTCAGCCACAACCACAGTTTTTTCAGCCACAACCCTGGCACAGTCCAAGCCACAGGTCCGCGTGCAGCCACGGGAGAGTGAAACGTCCCAAACGTATCTATAATTTCCGCTTGCTCCATGCATGATTTGTGTAACTTTGCCATGTTTTGCTTGAACTTTCATACACTTTTGATCATATTTGGACTAACCTATTAACTCAGTGCACCCAGTTGCCAGTTCCTGTTTTCTGCTGTTTTTGTATTTCAGGTTTTCCCAATAATTAAAGTGCCCAATAAATCCCGAAAAAATTATATAAAAAATCAGCGCTCCGGAAGCTTCTGGAATAACCAAGACATGGCAGGAGGGCCACCACCAGGGGCCCAGGAGGGTGCCCGGCGCGGGTCCACCCTAGGCCGCGCCACCTGCCCTCCTGGCTGCCCTGTGGCCCCCCTGGTGCCTCCCTTTGGCCCTATTTTTACCCCCGCGGTGGAAACCCTGATTCCGGACCCCTTTTCTCCAAAAGCAATTCCGGTCTCCGCCGCCATCGCCATCAAGTTTCGGGGGGACAGAATTCCTGTGCCGGCACCCTGCCGGGACGGGGAAGTGCCCCCAAATTCATCTCCATCGCCGTTTTTTTCCCTCCTCCATGAAGCGGGAGTAGTTCCTCCTCGGGGCTGAGGTTTCTACCAGTAGCTATGTGTTCTTCTCTCTCTCCCATGATGTGATCTTCGTTGTGATCATAGGCTATGTTAATCTAGGGTGATCCCATGATATTTCCCCTTCCTCTATGTATTGGATTGATGTACTCAATTGATCTTATCTAGTATAATCCCCGAGACCAAGGTGACAGCGGTCGGGTTAGAAGAATATTATCATGAGTGATTTCCTCTTTTGTGTGTTGATTGAAGATTGAGAGTCTCTTGGTGCTTGTCTTTGACTATCCTTGAGATATGTTGTGGTGATTGTGGTACTCTCTATGGATGGCCGCGGTGACATTGGGAAATCCATAGATTGAGAACTACGAACTTTGAGGTGTGCTTTTGTAGCCCTACATAATTCTCATCCTCTCTTGACCACAAAGGAATGACCTCCGAGTGCGTCTTCATTGCATGTTTTATGGGAAATATCATGTGATTAGACTATGTTAATGTTGTTGAGAGTTGCCACTAGTGAAAGTATGAAGCCTAGGCCTTGTTTCCACCATTTTTACACCGTTTGTGCTCACTTTTGTCACATGTTTGCTTGCTGCACTTTTTATTACAGATTTATATTACTTTGTTTTGCTACACCTATGACCCATATTTTACCATCTCTTCGCCGAACTAGTGCACCTATACAACTCCTAGTTGTATTAGGTGTGTTGGGGACACAAGAGACTTCTTGTTTCTTAATTGCAGGATTGGTTGAGAGAGACCATCTTCAACCTCTACTTCCCTGAGTTCGATAAACCTTAGGTCATCCACTTGAGGGAAATTGTTGTTGTCCTACAAACCTCAACGCGAGGCCCAACATAGTCTACAAGAATAGAAGCGTGCGTAGACATCAAGCTATTTCTGGCGCCGTTGCCGGGGAGGTAAGCGTTGAAGGTATATATTTAGATCTTGCAATTAATTCTTTTTGTTTCTTGTTTTTTTATTTTCACTAGTTAGGCTTTATGGAAAACAACAAAAATATTATGAGAGAGCTTTATGAGCTCTACCTTGAGTTGGGACATGAAGTGTTTGAAGAGAAAATAAAAAAGCCTATGGAGCTTCATTATTTGCACAACACTCATGATACACTAGTGGACAGACCCCCATATTGTCCCGGTTCATAAGGGCCTTTGGTCCCGGTTTCACACCCGGGACCAATAACTCGGGACTAATGATGGTCCCGGTTGGCCCACGAACCGGGACCGAAGAGGCTCCACGTGGCCAGCCGCGCAGCGAGAGGGGAGGGGTCATTTGTCCCGGTTGATAGGAAGAACCGGGACCAAAGAGGGGTCATTGGTCCCGGTTGATAGGAAGAACCGGGACCAAAGAGGGGTCATTGGTCCCGGTTGATAGGAAGAACCGGGACCGAAGAGGCTCCATTTTCTGATTTTTTTCCCTTTATTTATTTTGTTTTCCATTTTATTATTTATTATTTATTATTTATTGTTTATTATTTATTGTTTATTGTTTATTGTTTATTATCTAAGATCATTATGGTTAATCTCAAATCAAATTGACCATCATGGTCAAACTTCCCCAAGGGTCACCCATCCTCACACTACTCCAGTCCCAGCACGCTTAACTTCTCAATTCCATTCAACACCTACCCCAACTCGCTTAACAGACATTTGTTAATATATGTATCATATCAATCCTATTAAACCTTGTTGATGTCTAGGACCTTGTTGATGTCTATGTTGTGATGAAATTTTTAAAAAAAATTAAACTTCCCGATCGGTTACCTATTATATTTTAAATGTTTTTAAATTATTTTTTTGAAAAAATATATTTCTTTTATAATTTTGAACACACATTTTTTATTTTCGGAGTGACAAAAATGTGGTCTTTTGTGAAGATTCTACCAAATATTTGATGTAAACTTGAACCACTTTATTTTTGTAAAATACTGGACCATATTTTATTTACAATTGACCAAAGTTTCCATGTAATATGGTTTTTATATACCTCTTCTGAAAAAGAAAAATTTCCGCAGATTCAGCTGGAACGGGGTCAAATTTGAACTACATGTGCTTGATAGTTTGCTCTTTATTTTTTGAAAAAATCATTTCTAGATACACAAGTAGTCATTTCATCAGGGATCCACCAAGACTTTTGTAAGATTCCACCGCTATCTATTACCGGTCATGCCCTCCGTTTTGACTGCTTTTTGAAATCGACAAAAATAATTCAAAAAAAATAAAAAAATTGTAAAACCTTCGCGTTGCATCCTAATTTATGTCTTAGTAACCATACAACACAACAAACTTGGAATAAAGCAAATATCTTATAAAAGTCTTTTCAAAATGAGCTATCGAGTATGAAGATTCATGACTTTCAAGCCAAATGACCGATGTTACAGCTAGTTTGAAAGGATAGTTTTCCCAAATGATCTCATATTTTGCACATGTGTGTATATTATACTAGCCAACAAGTTTGCCAAAGGAAGTTTTTATTTTCTTTGCACGAAAAATCCATTTTCCATTTTCCGAGTGACAAAAGTAGGGGTTTTTTGTGAAGGATCTACCAAATATTTGATGTCAACTTGAACCACTTTATTTTTGTAAAATATTAGACCATGTGTTATTTACAATTGACCAAAGTTTCCATGTAATATGGTTTTTATATACCTATTCTGAAAAAGAGAAATTTCCGCAGATTCAGCTGGAACGGGGTCAAATTTGAACTACATGTGCTTGATAGTTTGCTCTTTATTTTTTGAAAAAACCATTTCTAGATACACAAGTAGTCATTTCATCAGGGATCCACCAAGACTTTTGTAAGATTCCACCCCTATCTATTACCGGTCATGCCCTCCGTTTTGACTGCTTTTTGAAATCGACAAAAATAATTCAAAAAAAATAAAAAAATTGTAAAACCTTCGCGTTGCATCCTAATTTATGTCTTAGTAACCATACAAAACAACAAACTTGGAATAAAGCAAATATCTTATAAAAGTCTTTTCAAAATGAGCTATCGAGTATGAAGATTCATGACTTTCAAGCCAAATGACCGATGTTACAGCTAGTTTGAAAGGATAGTTTTCCCAAATGATCTCATATTTTGCACATGTGTGTATATTATACTAGCCAACAAGTTTGCCAAAGGAAGTTTTTATTTTCTTTGCACGAAAAATCCATTTTCCATTTTCCGAGTGACAAAAGTAGGGGTTTTTTGTGAAGGATCTACCAAATATTTGATGTCAACTTGAACCACTTTATTTTTGTAAAATATTAGACCATGTGTTATTTACAATTGACCAAAGTTTCCATGTAATATCGTTTTTATATACCTATTCTGAAAAAGAGAAATTTCCGCAGATTCAGATGGAACGGGGTCAAATTTGAACTACATGTGCTTGATAGTTTGCTCTTTATTTTTTGAAAAAAATCATTTCTAGATACAAAACTAGTCATTTCATCAGGGATCCACCAAGACTTTTGTAAGATTCCACCCCTATCTATTACCGGTCATGCTCTCCGGTTTGACTGCTTTTTGAAATCGACAAAAATAATTCAAAAAAAATAAAAAAAATGTAAAACCTTCGCGTTGCATCCTAATTTATGTCTTAGTAACCATACAAAACAACAAACTTAGAATAAAGCAAATATCTTATAAAAGTCTTTTCAAAATGAGCTATCGAGTATGAAGATTCATGACTTTCAAGCCAAATGACCGATGTTACAGCTAGTTTGAAAGGATAGTTTTCCCAAATGATCTCATATTTTGCACATGTGTGTATATTATACTAGCCAACAAGTTTGCCAAAGGAAGTTTTCATTTTCTTTGCACGAAAAATCCATTTTCCATTTTCCGAGTGACAAAAGTAGGGGTTTTTTGTGAAGGATCTACCAAATATTTGATGTCAACTTGAACCACTTTATTTTTGTAAAATATTAGACCATGTGTTATTTACAATTGACCAAAGTTTTCATGTAATATGGTTTTTATATACCTATTCTGAAAAAGAGAGATTTCCGCAGATTCAGCTGGAACGGGGTCAAATTTGAACTACATGTGCTTGATAGTTTGCTCTTTATTTTTTGAAAAAATCATTTCTAGATACAAAACTAGTCATTTCATCAGGGATCCACCAAGAATTTTGTAAGATTCCACCCCTATCTATTACCGGTCATGCTCTCCGTTTTGACTGCTTTTTGAAATCGACAAAAATAATTCAAAAAAAATAAAAAAATTGTAAAACCTTCGCGTTGCATCCTAATTTATGTCTTAGTAACCATACAAAACAACAAACTTGAAATAAAGCAAATATCTTATAAAAGTCTTTTCAAAATGAGCTATCGAGTATGAAGATTCATGACTTTCAAGCCAAATGACCGATGTTACAGCTAGTTTGAAAGGATAGTTTTCCCAAATGATCTCATATTTTGCACATGTGTGTATATTATACTAGCCAACAAGTTTGCCAAAGGAAGTTTTTATTTTCTTTGCACGAAAAATCCATTTTCCATTTTCCGAGTGACAAAAGTAGGGGTTTTTTGTGAAGGATCTACCAAATATTTGATGTCAACTTGAACCACTTTATTTTTGTAAAATATTAGACCATGTGTTATTTACAATTAACCAAAGTTTCCATGTAATATGGTTTTTATATACCTATTCTGAAAAAGAGAAATTTCCGCAGATTCAGCTGGAACGGGGTCAAATTTGAACTACATGTGCGTGATAGTTTGCTCTTTATTTTTTGAAAAAATCATTTCTAGATACAAAACTAGTCATTTCATCAGGGATCGACCAAGACTTTTGTAAGATTCCACCCCTATCTATTACCGGTCATGCCCTCCGTTTTGACTGCTTTTTGAAATCGACAAAAATAATTCAAAAAAAATAAAAAAATTGTAAAACCTTCGCGTTGCATCCTAATTTATGTCTTAGTAACCATACAAAACAACAAAATTGGAATAAAACAAATATCTTATAAAAGTCTTTTCAAAATGAGCTATCGAGTATGAAGATTCATGACTTTCAAGCCAAATGACCGATGTTACAGCTAGTTTGAAAGGATAGTTTTCCCAAATGATCTCATATTTTGCACATGTGTGTATATTATACTAGCCAACAAGTTTGCCAAAGGAAGTTTTTATTTTCTTTGCACGAAAAATCCATTTTCCATTTTCCGAGTGACAAAAGTAGAGGTTTTTTTTGAAGGATCTACCAAATATTTGATGTCAACTTGAACCACTTTATTTTTGTAAAATATTAGAACATGTGTTATTTACAATTGACCAAAGTTTCCATGTAATATGGTTTTTATATACCTATTCTGAAAAAGAGAAATTTCCGCAGATTCAGCTGGAACGGGGTCAAATTTGAACTACATGTGCTTGATAGTTTGCTCTTTATTTTTTGAAAAAATCATTTCTAGATACAAAACTAGTCATTTCATCAGGGATCCACCAAGACTTTTGTAAGATTCCACCCCTATCTATTACCGGTCATGCCCTCCGTTTTGACTGCTTTTTGAAATCGACAAAAATAATTCAAAAAAAATAAAAAAATTGTAAAACCTTCGCGTTGCATCCTAATTTATGTCTTAGTAACCATACAAAACAAAAAACTTGGAATAAAGCAAATATCTTATAAAAGTCTTTTCAAAATGAGCTATCGAGTATGAAGATTCATGACTTTCAAGCCAAATGACCGATGTTACAGCTAGTTTGAAATGATAGTTTTCCCAAATGATCTCATATTTTGCACATGTGTGTATATTATACTAGCCAACAAGTTTGCCAAAGAAGTTTTTATTTTCTTTGCACGAAAAATCCATTTTCCATTTTCCGAGTGACAAAAGTAGGGGTTTTTTGTGAAGGATCTACCAAATATTTGATGTCAACTTGAACCACTTTATTTTTGTAAAATATTAGACCATGTGTTATTTAAATGGAGTATATTGCAAATGAATTGCAAATTCAAACTCCAATTTGAATTCAAGTTAGCCAAGTTGTAAATGCTATTGTGTGATCAAAGTAATTCATATTGAACTGTGTATGATATGCCTCTGATGTGCAATTGAAATGTGGTATGTTGCTATGGTTCAAGTTGCACAAGCATTTGAAATGAATTTGATTTAATTCCAATTAATCCAAATAGCAAATGCTACTGGTCCCATTTTAAATTCAACTCAAACATAGTTCAAAGTTGGATATTTGGATAGATTATTTTCTCCTGATCATTTTTCATATATTATATGTTAAATTTGGAGTTAATATGAATTTTCTATGAATTTTCAAAGTTTCACTTAATTTCTGCCATTTTTTGATTTATTCTTTAATCAGAAAAAATAAAAAAATTGTAAAACCAACAGTCCCGGTTTTTGCCTCCAACCGGGACCAATGCCTCGCCAGAGCATTGGTCCCGGTTGGTGGCAAAAACCGGGACCATTGCCCCAGTTGAACCGGGACCAATGACATATCCAGACGAACCGGGACCGTTGCCCGGCATCGGTCCCGGTTCTGTAATGAACCGGGAGCGATGCCTCTTTTGAGCTGGACGAAAGGGGGGTCTGTCTACTAGTGATAGTAGCAATGTTATTAGCATGTCTTCTTTGAATACCTTTGATCCTAATGATATGCAAAGCTATAAGCTTGGGGATGCTACGTTTTATGAAGATGATCTTTTTAGCCCCCCAAGTTTTGATGAGGAAATTTATTTTGATGATACTTTGCCTCCCATCTATGATGATTATTGTGATGACACTTATGCTATAAAGAATAAATTTTTACAAGTGCATCATGATAAGAATGATTCATGTGATAGCTATTTTGTTGAGTTTGCTCCCACTATTACTAATGAGAAGGATTTTTCTTATGTGGGAGTAACAAATTTTCTATGCTTGTGGATCATGATAAGAAAGTTTTATGTGATACTTATATTGTTGAGTTTATTCATGATCCCACTGAAAATTATTATGAGAGGGGAACATATGCTTATAGATATTTCAATAATATCAAGTTCCCACTCTTTATGTTGAAAGTTTTGAAGTTGCACTTGTTTTGCCTTCCTATGCTAATATCTTTATGCTTCAATGAGTTATTCGTCTATAAGATCCCTTTGCATAGGAAGCATGTTAGACTTAAATGTGTTTGGTATTTGCTTCTTGATGCTCTTTTTTTTTCTTCAATCCTTATTCCTATGAGAGCATCATTAAAATCTTAAGCCTATCTTTATGGCTATAAAGAAAGAGCTCTAGGGAGACAACCCTTGTTATCTTTACTTTGAGTTTTTACTTTCAGTTTTTAGTGGTCTTGATGATTGTTACTACTGTAGAAACATCATTGTATCTTTATTTTCAAGCTTTGTGCCAAGTCTAGCCTCCGATTGCAAAAAACTTCAAAAGTTGTGACATGCTGTCCAGAAAACAGATTCTGTCCTTGGACGAAAAAATTAGCCTAAAATCACAAAATCATATTTTTGATCTGATTTTTTTGACAGCGTGCTCTATATAATTGGATTTCGAGCGTCTGTTCTGAGTTTTTTGATTTGAGTTGCAGAAGTATCCCTAAAAATTTCTTTACTACCTGCTTGTCTGTTTTTCACAAATTCTGTCCTGTTTTGCCTTTTCTTCATTTTTCAAACCTTAAGCTTGCTTTTTCTTTGCAATTTTTTTTGGCAATCTTGAGAAACAGTAGCCCTTCAAGATTATCTTTATTTCCAGTAGAGAAAAAATATTTTATGGGTACTAACCTCGCTAATCAGATTATGATGAGTTATGTATGAAGGGAGTTTTCAAGTGTGCGAGGGAAGATGATGAAAGAAGAATAAGAAGTGTCAAGCGTTCAAGCTTGGGGATGTCCCCATGCATCCCCAACAAATATTCAAGGAGACTCAAGCGGCTAAGCTTGGGGATGCCCCCGTGCGTCCCCTTATCCATTAACAATCATCAGTTCGTCCTTCATCTCACTATATTTTTATCACTTCATGCGTTGTGTGCTATGCTTGGAGCGTCTCGGTCTTTACTTTTCTAGGTTTGTTTTTGCTTGGTTTGCTGTAGTAACAAGTTAGACCCCAACTTACTATTTTGTGTGGGAGAGATACACGCTCCGCTTGAACTAGAACTCCTCATAGGATTTGCATGCTTATTATTTTAGCTGTGAGTTGTTCTTTTTCTTTTCTTAGCTGCTGCTTTGTTTAGTTGTAGTGCTTTAGTGTTTCTAGAGCTTTTCTTTTGTTTTAGGTTGAACTTTCTATATGTTGCATGTTTTATCTTGTTAGAGAGTTTGCCTGTTGCACTGAGTTTTGTGTCTTGACTAGAAGTAGGTAGTTGAAGTTGCTATTCTCTTTGTAGTAGTAACTTGCAATAGTTTTGAGGTATTGACTAGAGTAATGTTTGAACTTTTGATGTCAAGAGCTCGAGCCTATTAGTGATAGATGTCGTATTTTGGGAAATCCGTGTGTTTTTCGAAAACCAAAAACCCCTGTTGAGAACTCTAGCTACTAGATGGATCACTAACCTCTGGAGGGTTCGAATATTTTAGTACACTCACGTACCATGAGTCGAGAATGCGCAAGGATAACCAAACTCCCATACACTCCTCCTCGGGGTACTTGTCTCTTTGTGAACCTCCTGATTAGATTGAGAGTTACCGATAATAAGTGCATGAGTTCTTCGGACTAATGTGAGTATTCGAAAGTTGACACTTCCACCCACCTATACTTTTTCTAGCCTCTTCGGCACCGTGCATTGCCCTTTCTCATCTTGAGAGTTGGCGCATACTTCGCCGGTGCATCCAAACCCTTGGCACGATACGCTCTGTAATCATAAGCCTCCTTATATCTTTCCTCAAAACAACCACCATACCTACCTACAAGGCATTTCCATAGCCTTTCCGAGATACATTGCCATGGAACATCCACCTTCTCATGACTTGATCCTCATGTCATACATGCTACTTGCTTGATCAATGAGCCGCATGCTAGTTGGGCCTTGCCCTAATCATTGCTACATGACGCGCTAGTATCATTGCATATCCTGCTATCCTGGCAGAGGCATACATTTGCATCATGATAGTTATATCTTCTTTATGTGAGTACTTTTGTAAAGTGTGAAAGATCTCCTATATTCTTGTAAAATATAGAGTGTTGCCCCTAAAGTGAGGAAAAGATCCCAAAGAGGACAAAATCAAAAGACCCCAAAGATGACAAATGAGAGTTAAATAGAAAGAGCCATTGAGGCCACAAAAAAAATACAAAAAATAGAAAAAAGAGAAAAATAAAAATAAAAGAGAGAAGGTGTCACACTACTATTCCTTTTGAGAGATCCACACTAGTACTTCATCCTCTATCCCTTGTACTCCATAGAGATCATCATCATGCATATAGCTATGTGGGGACCTTCACACTATAGAACTTGGCTTGTATATTCCAATGATGAGCCTCCTCAAACGAGCTCTAGTTCTTCTTGAGAAAGCAAGTTAGATGCACCACCACTAGTTCCCTTGGAGAGATTTTAGCTCACATGTGCATCCGTTGCATGGCAATCCCCCCTCCTCACATCATATCTATCATATGGCCTTTTCTCGCCTATGATTGTCCTCATTGATGTGAGCCTTTCACACCTTTTTGTCTTCCTCCTCCACCTTCTTTCCGTTTCGCCTTTTAGGTGTCAACTTTCTTGCTCACGCTCATCCATTGCATGAGTGCTCAAAATATCGAAAGGGAGTGGATCAGTTTGACTTGTACCTGACTAGTGGTCTGGGGACGAGTCCAGATAAGAATCCAAAGGAGACTAAGTGTGAAACTTTAGTAGATAGTAGTTCTCAACAACCTTTTTTCTCTCTTTTTCCCAGTCCCCTGCTTGCACGCAAACACCATCTGGAGACATTCGAGTCACGGACAGCGAGAGCTCTGCACCTTTTGTTCTTTTGTTGCTTGTGTCAATACTAATATAGACTCTTGCTTGTTAAGACTTGAATTGATATCATGCTTTGATTGCTTTACTTAAAAAGTCCTTATATGGTTGTGTGGCATGTCGCCACAGAAATTATGCTTGTTATCATTTCCCTACTCGAGGACGAGCAGGAATTAAGCTTGGGATGTTGATACGCCCGAAACGTATCTATAATTTCTGCTTGCTCCATGCATGATTTGTGTGACTTTGCCATGTTTTTCTTGAACTTTCATACAATTTTGATCATATTTTGACTAACCTATTAACTCAGTGCACCTAGTTTCCAGTTCCTGTTTTCTGCGTATTTTGTATTTCAGGGTTTTTCGATAATTAAAGTGCCCAATAAATCCCGGAAAAATTATATAAAAAATCAGCGCTCCGGAAGCTTCCGGAATAACCAAGACATGGCAGAAGGGCCACCACCAGGGGCCCAGGAGGGTGCCCGGCGCGGGTTCACCCTAGGCCGCGCCACCTGCCCTCCTGGCTGCCCTGTGCCCCCCCTAGTGCCCCCTTTGTCCCTATTTTTACCCCCACGGAGGAAACCCTGATTCCGCACCCCTTTTCTCCAGAAGCAATTCCGATCTCCGCCGCCATCGCCATCAAGTTTCGGGGGGACAGAATTCCTGTGCCGGCACCCTGCCGGGACGGGGAAGTGCCCCAGGATTCATCTCCATCGCCGTTGCTTCCCTCCTCCATGAAGCAGGAGTAGTTCCTCCTCGGGGCTGAGGTTTCTACCAGTAGCTATGTGTTCTTCTCTCTCTCCTATGATGTGATCTTCGTTGTGATCATAGCCTATGTTAATCTAGGGTGATCCCATGATATTTTCCCTTCCTCTATGTATTGGATTGATGTACTCAATTGATCTTATCTAGTATAATCCCCGAGACCAAGGTGACAACGGTCAGTTTAGAAGAATATTATCATGAGTGATTTCCTCTTTTGTGTGTTGATTGAAGATTGAGAGTCTCTTGGTGCTTGTCTTTGACTATCCTTGAGATATGTTGTGGTGATTGTGGTACTCTCTTTGGATGGCCCCGGTGATATTGGGAAATCCATAGATTGAGAAGTAAGAACTTTGAGGTGTGTTTTTGTAGCCCTACATAATTCTCATCCTCTCTTGACCACAAAGGAATGTCCTCCGAGTGCGTCTTCATTGCATGTTTTATGGCAAATATCATGTGATTAGACTATGTTAATGTTGTTGAGAGTTGCCACTAGTGAAAGTATGAAGCCTAGGCCTTGTTTCCACCATTGTTACACCGTTTGTGCTCACTTTTTTCACATGTTTGCTTGCTGCACTTTTTATTACAGATTTATATTACTTTGTTTTGCTACACCTATCACCCATATTTTACCATCTCTTCGCCGAACTAGTGCACCTATACAACTCCTAGTTGTATTAGGTGTGTTGGGGACACAAGAGACTTCTTGTTTATTAATTGCATGATTGGTTGAGATAGACCATCTTCAACCTCTACTTCCCTGAGTTCGATAAACCTTAGGTCATCCACTTGAGGGAAATTGCTGCTGTCCTACAAACCTCTGCGCTTGGATGCCCAACATAGTCTACAAGAATAGAAGCGTGCGTAGACATCAGAGAGTCCGCGCGCAGCCACAGTTGTTGTTCGCGCGGGACACAGTAAAAACGCGACACGTGTCGGATCCAGAGAATGCCAAAAGTGACCTCTGCGGAGTCGCGCCGGAGGGTGCCCGCTAATTAGTGATTGACCCAGTAGTGACACCCGGCTTATGTACACTTGGTGTGCGCTGGGCCTACGAATGATCGTGATGTCACTCTATTCACTAGTAGAAAAAGGCCCATTTGTCCCGGTTCCAGAGGGCCGTCTGTTCCGGTTCTGGAACCGGGACAGATGGGCCTCCACGTGACAGCCGGCTGGAGCGGGGCTGGAGGACCTTTAGTCCCGGCTAAAGGAATTTTTTCGAATTTTCTTTTGAATTTTTTTTGGATTTTTTTCATTTTCGAATTATTTGACAATTTAATCTCTAATCACCCCTGCTCACTGCTTCAGAATTTAATCTCTAATCTCTAATCAACACTCATTCTAAATCATCTAACTTCCCGGCCGGTCACCCATCCTCTCACTACTCCAGCCCGAGCACGCTTAACTTTCAGGTTCTATCTCCCCTAGTTTCCAAGTCTGCACTTGTTGTTTTCCTGACAATAGTAAGATATCAATCATGTTAACCCTTAGGTCTTGATATCACATGATTTATTTTTTTGAATTCCAAACAATTATTAAAAAAACAATCACGATTAACAAACAACAATGATGTCACACGCTTCACCGTTTGAGTTTGAAATTATTATTCTAAAAAACAATAATTATCTCATATTGAAACAAACCAAAAAAAATATATATATAATTCATAATATTTATTACAGAAGATCGAAGCTAGAAGCGTCTAATCTAACGACTAGAGCTAACTGATCACCAAAAATATATATATATATATAATTCATAATATTTATTACAGAAGATTGAAGCTAGAAGCGTCTAATCTAACGACTAGAGCTAATTAACTACTCGATCTTCTGCTTCTTGGCGAAGGTCCCGGCGCCCTCATCGTCGCCGCCCGCTTGGTGGCCTCCTCCGACGCGACTTTCGCCTTCACACGCGCCGTCATCCCGGCCCTCTTCTTCTCCTTCTTCTTGGCCCTTGCCTTGGCCAGGTTCGCCGCGGACTTCTCCGCACGTGCGGCACGACGAAGTTCCCGCGCCTCCAGCCGTTCCAGTGGGCTGTCGTCGGCGGGCGGCGGGCTGTCGTCGGCGGCGCGCGATCGTCGCCCGCGCTGAGCTCGAGGCCGCGGTTTCGGAGGCGGGTCGTCGCAGTCCCAAAACTTGCGCCTTTCGGGGTGGTTGTCCTCGTCCGACGGGCCACCGTAGCGGCGACCCCGACATGGCGGCGAGAAGCTCGTCGGGCGCTAGAGTGTGGAGATCAAGATGAGAAGGGAAGATCAAAATAGATCAAGATATATGAGATGAGATGAGTCGGATGAAACCGGCCCCGGCCTTCTACTTATAAAGCCTGAGAAGCTCGTCGGGCGCCTCGGGACGAAGCGCGGGAAGACGAAGAAACCGCCTCGGGACGAAGCGCGCGTGGGAAGACGAAGCGCCATCATTGGTCCCGGTTCGTAGCTGGAACCGGGACTAAAGGTTCGGGACGCCTCCGGACGAAGCGCGCGCGGTAAGACGAAGCGACATCTTTAGTCCCGGTTCCAGCTACGAACCGGGACCAATGGATGGAGGCCCATTCGTCCCGGTTCGTGTCTGAAACCAGGACTAATGGGTCCAGACGAACCGGGACCAATGCCCCACGAGGCCCCGCTGGCGCCCTGGGCGCATGGGTCCCGGTTCGTGACTGAACCGGGACTAATTGGCTGGCCAGGTCTGAACCAAAGTCCTGTTTTCTACTAGTGATTGTACTTGGTGGCCTGATTTTAACATTGGCTTATGAATAAACCGACTCCCTGTGAAAAATATCCTGGCTTACACGTAAAAACCGGTCTAATATAAGTTGAACCATATACGTACGCTGGGTGTAACATTTGGCGCACAAGACTTCGAGGCGCATTTATCCATCACCGGCCGTGTATTTTACATACACCACTTATGTGTATTTTCCTGTAGTGTAAGAACTAAAACTGAAAATACTTATGATTATTATATAAGAATTCAATATTTATAAACTGAATATAATTATCATAATATAATTTAAATGTTTGAGTATTCTCCACACCATTGATGCAAGTTTAAGATGAGTCTTTTCTATGCACAATTTCTTGTTAAGTTAATATAATTGTATATTGAAATAAATATGTTACTGAAGATCATCTTCTTAGTATATAATCCCTCTGTCTCACAATATAGTGCGTTTTACATTTTATTTAAATTTCAAATGATGTAAAATTTTCCCCGCAAAAAATGAATCAAACTTTGGCCAATATTTTGTAGGAAAAACTTAAAAGCATTTATAATACTAAAACAAAATCATTAGATTTCGAAATGGAGGCAAAATAATTGCCTCATCGATTAATTAAGAAGAAGAGAATTGCTGAGTTAATTTATGAAAAACCGGCCAAAAGTCGATACAAACATCCCAAAAAGGGATTACTCACACAACAAGAAACACCATGACCGCACACAGAACTCGTCAAATGCTCCCAACCCACAACAAATAGGAAACTCAACACCAACATGGTGCATCAGAACACCATACGAGAGCACCAAAAACAACAGCTCACACAACCGAAACCGACACATTGGTTGCATGAACATCCTCAACCACATGGTCCCTTGACCCCATGGACTTAGACAACTTCAGTTGCTCATAAGAAAGAGGCGAATTATGCCCCTTACACGAGGAGTTCACCTTTGTATGCTTTGAAGACGAAGGCAAAGCAGTGCAGGAAAATAACTCTCTAAGCTCGGGCATGATCTGCAATACCGGAGCCACGAGCATGGCCATAGATTGACCCTCAATGGTAGGTGACAAATGAGATGAGTCAGCCATCGACGACGGGTACTCCCTAGCACAAGGAGAGAAGCTACCATCTAACTCCACCTCGTCTTTTGCAGAGCAAACATCAGACACAACAAAAGGACACGACATCCAAGCGGTCTGCAACATAGCCAGAAAAATGGAAAGCCTACTTAGAGAAGCCTCTGCCCGCTCCAGAAAGTTGCTAACTCGCTCCATCCATCCTTGCAACAGCGCCCTCTGGTCAACCAAAGTGGAGTGCAAGAGAGAGATGAAACGACACATCCCAAGATCCACCGTGAAGCGCCTTGGGAGGGGAGCGTGGGTTTTATCTTTCTCTGGCATATGAAGCTGGATCATGACGATGTACGGTGCCAAGACGAGACACGGGTGGCGTGACAAGACATGACAACGATCTCAAATGACACTAATGATTGAGACATCCATGCACACGGTTCCCATTCTTCAAATAATGGAAGCACCGAAGCAGATCTCTGCATCCAGCCACATGGTGCCCAAGAGTCAGACATTGCAGTATCTACAGTGCAGCCAAGCAAGGATGGGACGGGGAACGACTGACGGAACAAGCGGCGACGGAATGCGAGGACCGTGTCGTGGTCGCACCTCCTGCCACCCATCATCACCCGCCTCCTCGCGCCCCGGCAGAGCAGTCTAAGCCGATCATTTGCCGGCCGATGGTATTTGCGAGACTAGCTCTACACCATAACTGTCATCATCATTGCTGGCAAGGGAGGCCCACAACAAGCTGCAGCCGGACGCATTTGAGCAGGCAAGGAGCGACGTGAGGTCAAAAAAATCTAGATTCATTATAAAATATACTTACATATAGTGTACAATCAATATTGCAAGTATAAAAATTTGTATTTTTTTCAAAATTTGTGACGTTAGACTTTTGTGAAAACTAATACTACCGGAAATCCAAAACGGCTCACGCGGGCATATGCATCCACTAACTAGAAAATTCAAAAAAATGCAAAGCAATTTTAAAAAAATTGAATTTTTGTGGAATGCAACATGCTCATGCATGTGACATCCGTGCAAAATTTTATGGTATTTCGACATTCGATTTTCAAAAACCCATGACCATCTTGATTCTTGATGAATAGCGTCGTTTCCCAAAAACCCTCACAGTCCTAAAATTTGTCATTTTTGCCGAGGATTACTCGAATGTTCAAACTTCACGAAATTTGGCATAGACTTCGCACACATGAAATCCGAATTTTTAGTTTTGTTTAGTTTTTAAAATGATGTTCGTATTACTAATAGGAGCGAATGCACTTATGACCCAAAAAGCCGCTCTCCTCTAATACTACACGCTATAGTAGAGGATGAAGGGAGTATGGAATAGGATCGGTCACAGGCTCACAGTCTCACAGGACCAGTGGCCGGTGGTGTCTGAGCCCCACTTGTCTCATTGCGCTGCCGCTACCGGCCATTATTTAATTAGTACGTGTTGATTTGGAGTTACAGACGATCATGTGCCGTACAATTCGTGCGTTTGCGTGCAGGCTTGTCGGGCAAGTGGGTAGCCATGCATTTGCATCATTAATCATTTTTGTTTTCCCCGCAAAAAAAAATCATTTTTGTTTACTTCTGGCTGCAAGCACTGCATCATACACATGGACGTATTGCCCATTTCCCCCTCACGTTTCCTTCCTCAAACAGTTGCTGTGTACGTGTGAATGTGCACCAATAATAAGGACATGACTCATCGCGGCAAGTGACTGGTTTCCTTACCGAGAGAGAGCTAACTGGTCCAACATCAGTGCACAGTTCCTGATTAACGGAAACAGGACAATGTTGTCCTTGCCAACTATTCTATCTTAGGGTACTTCCAATGCTAGTATCTTAGTACATAATTATAGGCATTTTGTTTATGTGATATAGTATTTAATAAAAAAAAAGATGCAAATTGTATCTTATTCAAAATAACATGATTAAATCAATCACATGTATGCATGAAACTAAAATCATTAAATAAGATACGACATCTAAGAAACAATTCAGTGTGATAGTTGAATTTAAGTTTTTATTGCTCCTACGATATTGTGCTAAGAAACAATGCATTGGGAGAGCCCTTATACTGTTTCAAATCTACAAAATAAATAACTCTCTCTCCCTCTCTCTCAATAAAATAAATTACAAGCCAAGAAAATGAATAGTATTGAAATAATAACCATAATTTCAACAAAGCGCACTTTCCAGATGTATTCAAACGTACACCACATGTATCTGCTTTTTGTTCATTTGGATCATTAAGGACATTCGTTAGCCCAGGTACGCCCTTTCCAGATGGTTGCACTCAACGGGGCAACCCATTTTATTTGCTAGAACCGTATTTCGCACAACATGGCCGCACAGTTCATACCCAATAAAAATGTGGCATGCCTTCAAGCCGCACAGTTCATACCAACAAAAGATAGAGAGATGCATCCAGATCGCATAGTTCACACAAAAATAAGATCGGAACATATGCCCCATGCCGCGCAATTCAATCCAAAATGAGGCCGGGACATGCCCAAGGCCACATATGCTTCAAGCCCAAAGGAGTTCAGGACATGCCCCAACAAAAAGCAACTCTATTTTTATCGCAAAAAAAGCAACTCTATTTTACTCTTCTCGAACCTTTTCTTTCTCTGACATGGTGTTCACATCTATCGTTATGATCTTAGTGTACACATGGACGGTGATCCCGGTGCCGATAGGCGAACTCCTTGCCGCTAAGCAGTCGATGAGACTGAGCTGGTCACGGCGGCCGCGCTAGCTACCGCCATGGCAATGCTGTCCACCACCACGGCAGCGGCAAGCTAGGCTCGGCTGCTGGGTGTGATTTGGAGTGACATGCGATCGTGTGCCGTACATTTCGTGTGCATGCATGCGTGGCTTGTCGTCTTGTCAGGAAAAAAAAAAGGTAGCCGTGCATTGCATTATTAATCATTTTTGTTTACTTCTGGCTGCAAGCACTGCATCAGCACGTACATGCACATTTTCCCGTTTCCTTCCTCAAACAGTTGGTGTGCTTGTGATTCATGGAAGCCGTGGTGTGAATGCGCACCAATAATAAGGACATAACTCATCGCGGCAAGTGACTGGTTTCCTTACCGAGAGAGGGCTAACTGGTCCAACATCAGTGCAATAGTCCCTGATTAAGGGAAACAGGACAATATCGTCCTTGCCAACTATTCCCATCTTATACTGTTTCAGATCTACAAAATAAATAACTCTCTCTGTCCCTCTCTCACTAAAGTAAATTACAAGCCAAGAAAATGAATAGTATTGAATGAATAAGGGTAATTTCAACGAAGCGACCTAAACGTACACCAAATGTATCTGCCAAGGAAGGACAAGGTGGCGATAGTGACAACGGTCGCTGTGGGTCCGCACGAAACCAAATCCACCATAAATTTAAACTAGAAATGGATGACCGAAAACCAATAAACGGATAACGTGGTTCATTTGCATCCCCGTGTTCGACCGCATTTTTTAACCACGTGGACCTAAACGAATGGTCACGGACCAAAGTGGTTGCCCTAAGTGCATACACTCTGGTTGATCAAAAAATATCTTACCTGCACTACACACAATCCCGCCACCCGGCCCTCTCCCGCTAGTACTGTACTATTGACGGCTGCCCGACCTGTTTGCTCAAATTTAGAATATGCTTTAGTACACAATATAGCAGGGGCAGGCAGAGACAGGCCCTAGGGTCGTGGGTGACGGTGGGTCTGCTGGTCCATTTTGCACTTGGTATGCATGCATCTCTAGCTATACATACTCCGTAACCAACACATATGCAATGCATCTAGCAAGTCACTGGATCCTTCATCAATTAATTTCTTCTTGCAGTGGAGAGCTAACGATCAACATGGACGATGCAGATCCCTTCTCTCCAGCCGCCATTGCTGAGGACTGCGGCGCCCTGCCTGAAGACGTTGCGTCAACCTCGGGTGCCCCTCCGGCACCATGATCATGGAGCTCTTCCTGGCCGCGGCTTGCCTCATGTGGCCTGCGGCATGTCGGAAGCCACCCTTGGAAAGTGTGTTTTTGGTGCTCGCTCTTGCTTTCTGTCAAAGATCGCCGGCTGATCGACCGGCAGCCGGCGCTTTTGGGTAATCTCGATTGGAAGTTAAGGTGTTGGCAAGATATCTTGGCCTTGCCGTTGTAGTTTGTTTAGGTGCCGCCGGATGGCCGCAATCTGTAATCAGTGGCTAATGTCCTTTCAAAAAATATTTCCTTCTCAATGGTGTCTTTAAACGTTCGTGGACTTGTTGAAGATAAGGAATGCGCTGATTGGTGTTCCATCCGAACTAGTAAGCCAAAACCCATTGCTCGCACTTCTACAAGAAACTAAACTAGCTGATCCTTCTACTAAATTATTACTATCATTTTACCATGTTTCCTCGACCAAACTTAGAACAATAGCAGGAGCTACATTTCTGTCCTATCATCATAATAACCGTTATTATGACGATTTTAGATTAAAAAAAAGTCTCTAGCAGAATTGTCATCTTGTCAGGTATGGCCTTAACTTATGCGGTGCCCTTCATATCGAGCGTCGCAGTCACCGTCTTTGGCATCCGGAGGCTGCCTTTTGGAGCACACTCCATATGGCAATTATATGTAAACTAATCCCTCCGCCCCGGTTTATTAGGCCGAAAGCAAAACAAACATGTCCTTTTTTATAAGGCCTTGTATTAGGAAGTTGCATGCATGCATCCTCTTCATTAGTTATATGAAGAGTTATTGTTGCTAGTCTCATTGCTAGGAAATAAATATATTGCATGCACATTTTTTTCATTGTTGAATGTGAGAACTAGCAAATAAAAGGGTGCATTGGAAATTGAATGAAATGATTAATGTGAGCAAATTATTATGTGCCTTGGTTTAAGAAAAATGGTCTTTGGGCCTAATAAACCGGGACGGAGGGAGTACTTTCTCTGTAAACTTTTATAAGATGTTTTGGGTTACTAAAGAAAGTTTACAGAGGTCATGTGACACAATGAAAACTTCAAATGGCCCTCCCTTAAAGTGGGGTGGCAGGGAGTTTGAGAACAAGAATGTTAGATTCTGAGTTTGCGCGTTGCCGAATGTTAGATTCTGAGTTTGCGCATTGCCTCTTGAGACTCCATAATTTTTTGAGGTGCACTTCATAACTAATTTTGAGGCTGCTCTTTTCGCGACTCTGTTAGAGTTCCCCTTACTCAAAACTAAAGTAAATAGCAAGAGACTACCACCATTTAGGTTAGGGTTGCGAAAAACTATCATGATATTTTGTCTGACTGATGCCCACCATTTAGAGTCTGTTTTGCTTGCAAAAAACATTTGTTACAATTTGGACTCAAAACTATGCATGTTTATGATAGTTACGGCCCATCCGTCAAGGCTAACGTGGCACACAAGTCAAGTGCGTTAGATTAGCTTTTAAGTTAACCGTTATGACAAATCGGAACCTTACATGCTTTTGGAGGAGGTATCTTGTGAATAGTTATTTTAATGATGTTAAGAGTAGTAACTAGTGAAAGTATGAAGCCGAAACCTTCTTTCCAAGTACTGATACACCGTTTTAGTCACTTTTGTTACTTGTTTGCTTGCTGCCATTTTTATTTCAGATTTACTAAACCTTGTTTTACCATCCATATTTAGTGCACCTATACAACCGACAATTGTATTAGGTGTGTTGTGGACACAAGAGACTTGTATCTTAATTGCATGGTTGCTTGAGAGGGTTACATTAAACCTACGCCTCCCTGTGTTTGATAAAACTCTAGTCACTCAGTTAAGGAAAATTGAAATAGGTTCAAATTTTGAATCTTTAGCTAGATACTGGCTCTCAAATTGCAAGAATTCTGCACTTAATACAGTTTCCTCTGTGATTTTGTGGTGCCTATGGTAAAATAGGAATGCTATGATTTTTTATAACAAAACCTGGATATCCATGCACCAGGTTTGGGGGTCTGTGCTTCGGACTGTGAGATTTTGGATGGTGTTGTCTCAGGACCCAGCAGAAAGAAGATGGAATCCTTTGCTGGCAAGCTGGAAGAGATCCTCAGAAGACCTTAGTTGATCCTGAATGGCTAAGGGACAACCTCCTGGCATCTGTCTCGGTGAGTTTTGGAGAGAGGTCTCCCAAGAAGATGCTTGCCCCTGTGATGGCTCTAAGTCCAGTTTCACCACTTGAGCCTTGCTGGTCGCCCAGGATGACGGCTCTGATCCCTCCAATGAAGACCAGGAAATCCTCTTGATTGAGGTAGCAGCTGCACCTGTTGTTTTTCCCTGAGATTTGGCATATGTAACACCTGTAGGGGGTGATTTATTTTCCCAGTTTGTTAAACTCTAGCTTTATTTTCCTGTAATAGACAATCCCCTGTGGTCAGGGCGCTGAATGGTTGGTTTCTTTTCAATGAAATGAAACCGGGGAAACTTCCCTGTTTATCTAAAAAAAAATCTCTGCGCTTGGAGGCCCGACATAGTTTACAAGAATATAAGCGTGTAGTAGACATCAATCTCCACCCAAGCATTAAAGTTATCACTCCATCTATGATTGATATTACCATTGGTTTTGCCTGCAGCAAACCTAACTAAATTAAAATCACCACCAATAAGGGTGGGAGTGGAATCCTCCACAAACAAAGTGTTTTAGTTTAGAGATAAGGGCTTCTTTTCCTTCATCATAAGGAGATCCGTATACATCAATGAAGCTAAACACTTTATTTTCTCCCTTAAGGTTAACCTTGCAACTAACAGAATGTTATAAAATACCCCTAGAAATTATGTCAAAGATATCACTGTCCACCCCCATCAAAATGCCACCAGCAATGCCTTTTGATGGGAGATGGTTCCATGAAAAGTTTTTAACACCAACTAAAGATCTAAGAAAACAGTCGGAGAAGTTTTCCTTCTTTATCTCCTGGAAACCTAAAATTGAAGGATGAGTTTTGTTAATGGTATCTACAATCAAGGTTTTCGTACCAGGGGCATAGATCTCCCTCACATTCCAGAATAGGCAATTCATAAAGCAAAAGCTTTCATAGGGTGCTTGCCCCGTCTATGTTTGCAAACTCTGGTCCATAGACCTTCACTAAGGTTATTTGACGGGGAACCACCTTCTACGTCAGTAGAAAAAGAGCACAAAGGAGATGATCCACTAGTATTGAGTTGTGTATTGTGTTGAACTTACTGCACTGCCATCTACTGTGAAAAATAGCCCAAAATTAATAAAAAAGAAACATTTAATAAATGATAAACTAAGGAAAACATATTATTAGGGCAGGTACAATGAACTTATGTCAGCGATCTATTAATCATAAATTCCCTTTAGGATTATTGGTGAGTTATACGAGAAGTGAAAATACAAGAGTTGTATGCACTAAATAAAGGATAATTTCCTAGCAAACATTGTGTTTCTCTATTGTATGAGATGTATTTTCTTGCACATATATTTACCAATTTAGACATATGTATACATTAATGAACATGTAGACATTTGTAACAAAAGAACCTATTGTAGAACATGCTTTTATTGGCATATTAGATGACGGGAAACTTTTCTTTTTGAGGGAAACAACAGGACTCCACTGTATTTTTTTATTGATTTTCAAATAAAATAATACAAAGTCTTTGATGACCGGAAATCTTAAGTTCTCAACACAAGGATACCAGGTTTATTAGTCACCGGACAAGTTTGTCGTGCTGGCCTGAGCTTCACGTGTTGCATTACCTACGCGCTCCTGCCACATCAGTCTTTAATTATTGATTTGGAGTGGCAGGTTACATTCATGTGCATTAATCATTTTTGTTTACTTCCGGCTGAAATGTGTGGTCACGTTTGCTGATAGCGCTGCATCACAGTGTACCGTACGTACGTGGACCATTGATAAATACGTAGACCTATGGCGATCCACATGTTCTTGCCCCTCATTTCACTCATGCATGTGATACTTTGAAGATTTTGTCTGCCCTCTTAAGTACACATCAAGGACAGGTGCCATAGAGGACGACAGATCATCTAGCCAACCACTTGTGCTTTGATAATTTGTGAGATTGGCTAGTCCCTGGTGAGGTACACAGCATTCGCCTCCCTGTTATCATGCTAACATGTCACTTTTGGAAAATCCTGCTCCAGGAAATAGCATGCATGGAATATCGCCGTCGCAACCAGAACTGATGACTGGTCCGTTCTGCATCCAATAGTTCATTGAAGACATGATGTGAATGTACACCTATAAGGTGTTAACTTATCCAGGTAATGTGTGGTTTACCTGGATTGAGTTCCTGTGCTGTTACTATACCTACTGTACAACCCATGACAAGAGGCCCCTGGGACCATACAGCAGCAACTGTAAGTGTTGCAGTGTATCTACAACAGAGGATACTAGCCAGCTAGCCAACTGACCCAATATCAGTGCAACAGTTCTCCTGATTAAGGGAAACATGTCAATTGTCCTTGCTAACTATTCCCATCCTATACTATTTCAGATCTACAAAATAAATATATGCTCTCTCTACCCCTCTCTCTCTCTATCTCTTTCTCTCTCAACCAACCCTTCCACTCCAAGCTTTGAGGAGGTGACAACAACACGAGAAGAAACAGTTGTGTTGGGGGTACTTAGAATCAGGGCACAAGACAATGATGATGAATATCCCCACCTGTATATATTACTCCAAGTTTATTTGAACAATCACCGGTGGGGTTGAGGACCCCCACCTGTATATATTACTGAAAGGCCGTAAAACGGAGTGTTACATCAAGAGTTACAGCAAGAGGAGAGGTAGAGGCGCCAAGACATAGCAGCCTCCCTTTTACATGGATCTCTAAAATGGAAAGTCCATAAGGTAAAGTCCGAAACAATATTGAGGATGGTGGTGGAGGCGGTGTGGAGCTCCTTGTTGATTACCCAAGCATTCCTAGAGTCCCAAATCTTCCACAGGATAGATAGGGCAACCGTAGGCCAAATGGTGGTGTCGAGGCCGGTCGGGGTAGGAGTGTCCCAAATGGCGTCGATGGAGGAGGGAGTAGCGAGTCCCAGGCGTCCCCAAACAGAGGCCGTCACTAGTGGACAAACCCCCATACTATCCCGGTTCATATGGGCCTTCGGTCCCGGTTCCACACCCGGGACCAATAACTCGGGACCAATGATGGTCCCGGTTGGCCCACGAACCGGGACCGAAGAGGCTCCACGTGGCCAGGCGCGCAGCGAGGGGGGGAGGGGTCATCGGTCCCGGTTGATAGGAAGAACCGGGACCGAAGAGGCTCCACTGCCCTCTTTTTCTGCCGCGGAAGGATTTTCTGATTTTTTTCATTTATTTATTTTGTGTTTTGTATTCAATTAAATGGTACCATATATATATATATAAAGCAACAATGAACCACAATATATATTACACATTATCGTCACGAATATATCATATACACCATCTCATTCCTCGTGCTTGGTCGAACATGTATTACACAAACGGTACTCACACGAGTTCGATCTAATTTACATCGGTCCTTGGCCGCTTGTCTTCCAAAAAATGAGGGTGAAAGAACTCTCCGGTCGGAGCTATGACATGGTCTAATAAGAATCCGGCGATTTCCTCTTGAATTGCTCGCACGCGTTCTCGTGGTAGAAGACCGTCCCGCATTCGTTCGATCTAATTAAAAGAAAGGGATCAATATATATGAATGAAACTAAACACAATTTAACGCAATAAATTAAAGTATTGAATGTTGTTTATCGTACTTCAATTTTCCTTATGTTTCGGGTTGCGGCCGTCTCTTTGGTCATCTGGCGAATGAACTCGCAGACATAATATCCACATAAGTTATTCCCGGGTCCCTGTCTCAAACACTTTACGAGAACGGAGATCAATGAATATTATAATCAGCATGATAATTATACTGAAACTAGAATAAAAAAGATGCACGGATCTAGCAAGTAGTACTTACATTCAGTGATTCAAATGTAAGCTCTGCCGGAAGACCCGGTGTTTTGGCGGTGAACCGTTTCCAAGCCCTCTGGAGGCATGCTTGCATGTCCTCCCATGATTTCATAGATCTGCGTCCCGGGTCCATGACTTTTACTACTCCTTCGTCCGGAACAATGATCAACAGAATAAAGTGGAAGCTGCACACGCATAAAGAGTCAATTATACGCTTAACACCGAGCAAGCAAAATAGAATGTGTGCGAGACAGTAACACTCACTCGAAGTTGTAAGGAAATAGTATTTCCCTTCTTGTGCCGAAATACGTCAACGATTGCAACAAGTTGTTCTCTGTCTGGTTGGGCTTCTCTTTGAGAGTTCTTTCATGAACGAACTGGCAGTCAACGAACCCAATGTCATAGATTTGTCCTTTCTTGCATTCGAGAATCTTCATTCTGCATATATAATTAGTTTAGTGATGAGTGTAAGATTGTACATGAAACGAATGAACTGAGCTAGAAAGGCTTGATCACTGAAATTAATGGTACTTACAGACAATATGCACTGACGATAGATTTGTCGATGGCGTCTCCATTGTAAAACTGAAATAATTCTGAGAATTCAATCAGATTGAAGCCTTGTCCATGCCCGTAATGCTTGTTCTGAAATTTAGCGTAGATCCAGTTTTCGGATTTAGCAGATTTTTCCATGTACCAGTCATGCAATTTTCGCATCTTTGTTGGTAGATCGTTGACTAACTCGGGTTTGACGAGAGGATACCCGTGTTGGTATTGGTATGCCGGTACGAATTCCTCGTCGTTCCCGAACTCATCCAGACGGCTCAGGTAATCAGTAATGGACAATCCTACTGCCTGGGCTTTTGCTCCGTACTGTCTTATAAACTCCGGATCTTTGTTCGGATCATACGCATCGACCTGATGCTGCTGGGGGCGCGGCCAAGTGTGCACTTTGAGCGGTTCGATCGATTGTTCTTTCTGTAGTCCGAGCTGGGCAATCTCTTTTCCGACTCTCCGCTCTTTTGCCTCAGCCTACTTTGTAATAGAGCGTTCATAGTCTGATGTGAGCGGTATGGGGTTGTGAAGCTTATTCTTCAGTTCCACGCACGCGGCGTGATCTTCTGGGGTGCGCGGGAACAATGGCTCTATCGACTTCTTCTTGTTGGCCACAACAATCTTCCACTTTTCATAAGACATTTTTGCGGACACTTCCAGTTCCTCAGGTGTCATCTCTCCGGGTAGCTTCTTCATATTCTGATGAGGAACTTTTGGGAGGGGTGATCGCTTACGTTTCGGTGATTTCTTGCTGCTGATGCTGCTGCTGCCCCTCCTAGTATAGGTACGCTTCCGCTTCTGGCTCTGAGGCTCAGGAGATGGCTGAGGCGACGGTGGAGATGCCTGAGGCGACGGTGGAGCCGGCTGAGCCGGAGAGTGGTGAGTCGGTGAAGGCGATGGTTGCGGTGAAGAATGGTCACGTGGCGGCGATGGTGGATTGCTCTTCTGAAGAGTGGGTGACCTTGGCGGCACATAATTTGGAAGCACGATGTGCTCCTTTCGCCATAGAACACTCCCCTTTTTGGCTTCTCCTATTTCAGTCAGCTCCCTATCTTCACCTGCAGGGTGGCCCAGCTTCAGCTCCTCATAATCATCCATCACATCATCCACCATGACGACAGCGTACTCTTCTGGAGTCGGGTTGCAATGATAAGTTGGTTTCTCCGGGATTGATAGGGCCATGCCGACCGCCACCGTCACCTTTAAGTTCAACACTTGCACCTTAAGCTCACAATGTGTGCTCTCCGTGATATAATCCACTGGGTAGCGTTTAGGAGCAGCCGTTGTAAGTGCATCATCATCATCCTACTGCAGCTGCGTGGAAGCTTGGGAGCTTTTCCGATTCGATGGGGCGCCGGTAGCATCGAATGCAGTTTCTAACAAGAGCTGTTGAGGTTGGCCGCCACTTTGCTGGCTAAGTCTGCCGATCAGCTCCTCCGCCCGCTTTAAGCCTTCTTCTACATTACGCAACCGCTCTTTGGTAGCCGTTTTCTCAGCCTCATTCGCCGCTTTCTCTGTCTCAGCCGCCGCTTTCTCAGCTGCCTCCCTTTCCTTCCTCCTCTGATGGCTTTTATCTGGATATTTCTTGCTTTCTGAAGGGAAGGCAACTTTCCAACACTTGGAGCCTGGCGTGCCTCGTGCTCGTCCTGGGTGTTCTTTATTTTTTAGGGCGCGTGTGAGCTCGTCGTCCTCTCTATCGGGAATGAACCGTCCCTCTTCAATATCACCTACTGCATCTCTAATATCTTCGATGGGAAGCAGGGGATCATCTATGTGTGACTGGTTATATATTGCCATCCCATCTTTGTCCAACGTGCCCCCATGGCCGTAAAACCAGTTTCTTGTCCGTTCGTTCCATGTTGTAGTCTCTGGAGTGATCCCGGCATCAAAATACTTGGCCTCAATTGCCTCCCACTTAGGCATGCAACCGGCGTAGCCAGCATGCCCCATTTTATGGTGGTAAATGTTCTTAGCGGCATTCGTCTGATTTATTTCAGACCTTTGCTGCGCGTACTCCGATTTCTTGTACGCCACAAAATCATCCCACTGCTCTCTTATCTTACCATAGCCGTGTTCGAAATCCGGAGTCTTGTCTAACTTGACAAATTTTAGGTACAAGTTTTTCTTCCAATTCTTGAATTGCTCGGCCATCTTGCTGAGAGCAAACTTCTTGACTCTAGCCTCTAGCTCCAGTCTAGCTGCCGCATCCTGAGCTGGATTATCCACCTCTGGCATCCGCAGGAGGAAATTATGCATGAGCATGTTCCAAAGCCTGTCTTTCATGGTGTCGTACACAAACGAGATTGTAGGGTCCTTTGGCTGCATCCATTCTCGAATGGTGATCGGGATGTTGTCCCTCACGAGAGTTCCGCATGCCTTCACAAATTTTTTCTTGAGATCATCCGGAGCTAACGGTTCGCCGTATGGACCGACCTCTTAGATCCTATACCTCACATTGTCAGCCAACTTTTTGGTTGGGCCTCGTTTCGGTCTTGCGGAGGAATGGCCGGATCCGGATCCGGAGGGCTAAACGAAGAAATAGTGTTAATATATGCATGTACATATACATCTGCATTTTAATTAACAACATTTTAATCAACCTCGCCGGTGTTTTCGAGATTAAAGGTTCCGCCGGAGGCGGAGCCGGAGCCGGCTTGTCTCCCGTCCGATGCTTCTTCTCGGTGGAGAGACTCGTCTCCCTCACCGGAATCGTTTATAAACCGGCGGGTGACATCTTGACCTTCATTTTCGTTGATCATATCGTGAAGCAAGTTTTCCTCATTTTCATCTCTACGAAATATTGGATCCATAGTATCTGCAAATTAAGAATTGCAGGCTATTATAATGCAAATAATCAAAGTTTTAATCATGACACACTCAACAACCCAACCACACTACATCCATTAATAGTCGCGAGAGATCCAGATGTAGTGGAAGCCTACCAGAAGTCACACTAGAAAGTGAAACCCCAACCGAGTTAACCATTTCCTCGTCGGGTTTAGGGTTAAGGTTAGGGCGCTAATGGCGACCTCGCCGGTGATTACCGGACAGGGTGTCCGGAGGGGGGGGGATCAAGCCAGAGGTGTCGTGGGTACCGGACAAACATAAGGGGGGTGTATCCGCGCTAGTTGATCTGTTCTGAGAAACATTCGTGTTCGGAATAAATTCATCCGGGCACTTTAACAGTACCGGACGAATCATCGGACTGACTGTCCGGAGGGGGGCAGTTCGATGTTCGGTACCTCTAGCGGGTACCATTGGGTCACCCGACTCTTACCTTTCTGGACAACCGTGGCTCGGGACCCTAAGGCGGAGCTACGGAGTCGACATCAAGTGGAGCCCCGAGGATTACTCCTCGATATCTCACACTTGAGGTGACTCGGCATATCCGTGTTAGGGGGACCGATGGCGGTGTCTGCTCTGAACCGTACCTGTCACAGTTGTAATATGATGTTCCCGTGATCACTCCCAGAGTGGTCACGGCCCGCTATCTAATCCTAGTTGACTAGCAAAGCGCAGGGTTCACTGCTGTATAATATTTATATATATAACAGGCTGCATAGGATACATGAATGTATAGCAAAGGGTGACAATGACAGGTTATGCAGTTGAATAGGAAAGTAATGTAGCAGCAGCATATGCCTAGTGAAACAGATAAATATAGACAAGTAGGCGATATGTGGGAGAGGGGAACTGGCTCTGCTTGCCTGGAAGCTCGACGGTAGTGGTACTGTCGTCGATGACGTAGTCGTGGACGGCATCGGTGTAGTCAACGGTAGCAGCGGGGTCTACCGGAGATTAAGGGGGAGAAGAAACAGTAAATACATAGCAAGCATAACAAACAAATGAAAGGCATGACAATGAATTGTAATCCATGCTCTAACGTTGAACGGTACACGGTGCACGGAGCGGGAGTTCATCCGGAGATGAAGTACCGGCTCCGGGTGATTACCGGACATGGTGTCCGGAGGAGGGGGATCATGCCGGAGGTGTCGTGGACATCCGACACACGTGTGGGTTGGGTATCCGGGGTAGTTGATCTATTCCGAACAACTTTCGTGTTCAGAATAAATTCATCCGGGTACTTTTACAGTACCGGACAAATCATCAGACTGACAGTCCGGAGGGGGGAGGTTCGATGTTCGGTATGTTAGAGGGGGGTGGTAGACCAACGGATAGCGTATTCTTAATCGGCATATTTTTCTGAGCAACTTTGATATATAAATTATTTTAATCCGAGTTACGGATTAAAAGATATTAATTAAACAAGTTTTATTCAATTTTAAATCAATTATAATCATTTTCTATTTCTTTATTTATTAATCAATATTATTTATATTAATTTTTAATACTGACCAGTGGGTCCCACTGGTCAGTGACTGTTTAATTAAATGATTTTAATTAACTAATAATCAGGGGGGGTGTGGGCCACATGTAAGTGACTTAGTAATTTAATTAAACATTTTAATTGAGTTAAATTGGGCAGGGCCCACATGTCATACTCACACATGATAATTAACTTTTAACTTAATCTAAATGGGGGTGGGGGTTAGCACCCTGACGCTGCGGGCCCACATGGCAGCGAGCCCAGCACGGCACAGGGCACGCCGGCGGTGAGCCGTGCCATGGCCAGTGGCCTAGAGCTTGCTACAGGGGGCCGAATCCTGCGTCGTTTCTTGCTATGGCTACAGCGCATCGCGCAGCATCTGACGGTGGTCATGGGGCGGCCGGAGTTGCGCCGGAGCGACATCCACGACGAAGAACAGCGGCGGCCGGAGCATGTGTACGCGCGGGGGGGGGGGCAAGTTTCGGCGAGGAAACCAGGCGGGGGAAGGGGGGAAACGAGCGCAATCTCACAGGGGGGCGCAGCCGTTTAAGCTGGCTCGGTGGCAGGTGGTAGTAGCCGGAATCGCATGGGGTCGTCGGCGGCCGGGGCAAGAGCTAGGCGGGGCGATCCGTTCTGGCGGCGAGAGCGAGCGTGGCGAGGAGTAACTCGCAGAGGAGCTCACCGCGAGTGCTGGGAAGCGGTCTGTGGCTCCGGGGCGGCTCGTAGCTCGCGAATCAGCGGCGGAGTTGGGGTGGCCGTGGCCGGAGAAGACGAAGGCGGCGTCGTCTTGGAGGCTCCCCTGACCGAATCGGAAGGGGGCTTCGACGCAGTGGAAGGGGGCTCCCCTGACCGTAGGGCGGCGAATCGGTGGGCAGCCTGCCGGCGTCGACGGGGAATTCCACGCGGAAGTTGTTTCGGTGTCGACGAAAAGATGGATTTGGTGGAGTTGGGGGAGGAAGAAGAAGAGTTGGCGCGTATATAGTAAGGGACATCGGTCCCGGTTGGTAGCATCAACCGGGACCAAAGACTCAACGGTCCCGGTTGGTGTTACGAACCGGGATCGTTGGCCTGGGCGGCGAGGGGCGTGGTGAAGCCACGTCGCACCAGGGTCATCGATCCCGGTTGGTAGCACCAACCGGGACCGTTGAGTCTTTGGTCCCGGTTGGTGCTACCAACCGGGATCGTTGACCCTTTTTATGCAATCTTTTCGACTTTCCGCCCTTTTCAAATTTATTTTCTTTTTTAATAAGTTAGGTGTTTCAATTTAAAATGATTTTTTTGTTTGTAATTTGAAAAAACTTTTAACAGTAAAAGTGCTTCAATTTAATTAACTAATCCAAAACCATTTTTTGTTTTGAAAAATATTTTTTTAACTATACAATTTTACTATTTTCAATTAAAAATGCATTTTCAAATATTTATTGCATTTCATTTTTCTAAACTTATTTCAACTCAAGACTTTTGTTTGCATTCAACATGCAACATTCAAAGCCACATACTCCAATTCAGCTGGAAGTTTTCCAAAGGAAGTTTTCATTTTCGTTTCACGAAAAATCCATTTTTCATTTTCCGAGTGCCGAAAGTAGGGTCTTTTTGTGAAGGATCTACCAAATATTTGATGTCAATTTGAACCAACCCATTTTTGTATTATACTAGACCATATTTTATTAACAATTTACAAAAGTTTCTATGTAAAATGTTTCTTATGCATCTCTGCTGAAAAAGACAAATTGTCGCCAATTCAGTTGGAACGGGGTGAAATTTGAACTACAAGTGCTTGATAGTTTGCTCTTTATTTTTTCAAAAAAACATTTCCAAGTGCACAAGTACTCATTTCATCAGAGATCTACAAAGAGTTTTGCAAGATTCCACACCTAGCTATCACCGGCCATGCCCCCCTCCCCCGTTTTGACCACATTTTGAAATTGGAAAGCACTACAACTGGACTCAGAAAAGGTTGAAACTTGACATGGTATCATCATTTGATCCACATAGCATGTGTGCAAAAGTTGAGAGGATTACGACAAAAACTGGATGCACTTCGTGTACAAACTGGACCATCTCTTACAAAGTAAGAGGGTTTCAGACGAAAACTCATCTGTTTCAAAGGCATTTCATTTTTCTAAACTTGTTTCAACTCAATACTTTTGTTTGCATTCAACATGCACCATTCAAAGCCACATACTAAAATTTCAAACCTTTCTGACTTCATTTGCTATTTTTCATGCATTTAATGATTTATTTTGAGCTAAATGACCCTGTAATTTGAAAGCACTACAACTGAACTCAGAAAAGGTTGAAACTTGGCATGGTATCATCATTTGATCCACATAGCATGTGTGAAAAAGTTGAGAGGATTACGACAAAAACTGGATGCACTTCGTGTACAAACTGGACCATCACTTTCAAAGTAAGAGGGTTTCAGACGAAAACTGATCTGTTTCAAAGGCCATTCATGTGTGCAAACTGGACAACTGAAACAGTGGTGTCATATCATGTTCAAACTTGGCTAATTGCAAACATAACAAAAAAACCACCAATGGTTCAATACATTATTACACATCACTTGTTTCCTACATTGCTTATGATCGCTTCTTGGGCCGTAACCACGGAGCATCTTCATTGCTTAATGGGATAGTTGGGTCAGTTTTCACTGTGAATGGAGGAATTTCATGAAACTTATCGTAATCTTCGGACATGTCTATCTTGTCCTCGACTCCCACGATGTTTCTTTTTCCTGAAAGTACTATGTGACGCCCGGGCTCATTGTCTGATGTATTTGTATCCTTGTTTTTCCTTTTTTCGGTCTAGCAGACATGTCCTTCACATAGAAAACCAGAGCCACATCTTTGGCTAGGACGAATGGGTCGTCTGTGTGACCAAGATTCTTGAGATCCACTGTTGTCATTCCGTACAGCTGGTCGACCTTTACCTCATCTACATTCATGTTGACCCAACTGCACCGAAACAAAGGGCCCTTAAAAGTAGGTCCATAGTCAAGTTCCCATATCTCATCTATGTAACCATAGTATGTGTCCTTTGTACCATCCACGTTTGTTGCATCAAAGCGGACACCACTGTTTTGGTTGGTGCTCTTCTTATCTTGGGCGACCGTGTAAAATGTATTCCCATTTATCTCGTACCCTTGGAAAGTCAATACAGTCTCAGACGGTGTCGCGGCCAGCAAGTAGACTTGATTTCCAATAGTGGTGTCATGCATGAGACGTAATTGCAACCAAGTGCCGAAAGTCTCCATGTGTTTGACTTGAATCCATTAGTCATCCTCCCTCGGGAACTTGGAGCGTAGAACATTCTTGTGTTCCTCGATATACGGTTGGACGAAGATAGAACTTTGTAGAACTGTGTAGTGTGCTTGAGTCAAAGAATGCCCGTCCTGAAATATCTTTGCTTTCTTTCCTAGCGTTCCTTTTCCACTCAGTCTCCCCTCATACCGCGATTCAGGAACACCAATCGGCTTAAGGTCAGGAATAAAGTCAACACAGAACTCAATGACCTCCTCTGTTCCATAGCCCTTGGAGATGCTTCCTTCTGGCCTTGCACGGTTACGAACATATTTCTTTAAAACTCCCATGAACCTCTCGAAGGGGAACATATTGTGTAGAAATACAGGACCTAGAATGGCAATCTCGTCGACCAGGTGAACCAGCAGATGCGTCATAATATTGAAGAAGGACGGGGGTAACACCAACTCAAAACTGACGAGACATTGGACCACATCCTTCTGTAGCCTTTCCAGACTTGCATGATCGATTACCTTCTGAGATATTGCATTGAGAAATGCACATAGCTTCACAATGGGTACTCGAACATTTTCTGGTAGAAGCCCCCGCAATGCAACCGGAAGCAACTGCGTCATAATCACGTGGCAATCATGAGACTTGAGGTTCTGGAATTTTTTCTCTGCCATATTTATTATTCCCTTTATATTTGACGAGAAGCCTGCCGGGACCTTGATACTTCTAAGGCATTCAAAAAAGATTTCCTTCTCTGCTTTGGTAAGAGTGTAGCTTCTTAGACGCCCTTTATCAGTATGCCTGTGGTATGGGTCTTTCATACGTTGCTGGTCCTCCCGTGCTTCTGGTGTATCTTTTGACTTCCCATACACGCCCAGGAACCTTAGCAGGTTCACGCAAAGATTCTTCGTCACGTGCATCACGTCGATTGAAGAACGGACCTCTAGGTCTACCCAATAGGGTAGCTCCCAAAATATAGATTTCTTCTTCCACATGGCCGCGTGTCCGGTAACGGCGTCTTTCGGAACAGATTGACTGCTAGGACCCTTTCCAAAGATTACTTCTAGGTCATTCACCATACCAAATACATCAACACCTTTAGGGAGCTTAGGCTTTTTCCGGTGATCTGCCTCACCATTGAAATGCTTGCCTTTCTTTCTCACGATATGATTGTGCGGCAGAAATTGACGACACCCCAGGTACACAACCTTCTTACATTTATCCAAATATATACCTTTAGTCTTATCTAAACAGTGTGTGCATGCATTGTATCCCTTGTTTGACTGTCCTGAAATGTTACTAAGAGCGGGCCAATCATTGATGGTTACGAAAAGAAATGCTCGCAGGTCAAATTCCTCCTGTTTGTCCTCATCCCACACGCGTACACCTGGTTTGGCCCACAGCTCCAAAAGTTCATCGACTAATGGCCTTAGGTACACATCAATGTCGTTGCCTGGTTGCCTCGGTCCTTGGATGAGCACCGACATCATGATGAACTTCCGCTTCATGCACACCCAAGGAGGAAGGTTGTAGATACATAGAGTCACAGGCCAGGTGATGTGACTGCAGCTCTGCTCTCCAAAAGGGTTCATGCCATCTGTACTTAGACCAAACCATAAGTTTCTTCCTTCATCTGTAAAGTCTGAGTGGCCTCTCTCGATTTTTCTCCACTGCGACCCATCAGCGGGGTGTCTCAACTTCCCGTCTTTCTTACGGTCTTCTTTGTGCCATCGCAGCAACCTGGCATGCTCCTTGTTTCTGAACAGACGTTTCAACCGTGGTATTATAGGAGCATACCACATAACCTTAGCAGGAACCCTCTTCCTCGGGGGCTCGTCATCTCCCTCAGCATCACCAGGGTCATCTTGTCTGATCTTGTACCGACTCGCAGTGCATACCGGGCATTTATCCATTCTCTCGTACTTTTCACCACGGTACAGGATGCAGTCATTAATGCATGCATGTATCTTCTGCACATCTAATCCTAGAGGGCAGATAACCTTCTTTGCTTCGTGTGTTGTCGCGGGCAATTCGTTATCCGGTGGAAGCTTCAACTTCATTATTTGCAGTAACTTCTCAAATCCGGTGTTAGAACAACCAAAATCTGCCTTCCATTTCAACAGTTCCAGTGTGGTACCGAGCTTTGTGCTGCCATCTTCGCAATTTGGGTACAAGGGCTTTTTCTGATGCTCTAGCATGGTCTCCAACTTCTCCTTCTCTTTTCCTGTTTCACAGTCTCGCTTTGCATCAGAGATGACCCGACCAAGACCATCAGCGGTCTCATCCAATTCCCGTTGTTCTTCTTCATTGTCACCTCGAGGAGCTCCATCTTCTTCGTTGTCTTCCATTGCAGTGTCACCGAATTCTTCAGGGGACATAGGATAGCTATCATCATCCTCCTCTTCTTCATTGTCTTCCTGCCTAACCCCTCTTTCTCCGTGCTTGGACCAACAATAATATCCTGGAATGAAACCTCTCCGAAGCAGGTGGCCTTGAAGTGTTCTTGAGGAAGAGTACTCCGCCACGTTCCAACAGTCAATACAGGGACAAGGCATAAAATTATCCACTTTGTTTGCATTAGCCACATCGAGAAATGTATGCAGGTTTGTAATAAAATCGGACCCGTGTCGATCGCTGTACATCCATCGCATCCGTGCTTCGATCTGCGTCATATAATTAACCATTACAATAACTTCGTGAATAGTGAAAAGACCACTATATATGCACACGTGCAGTATTTTTGTATCAATTACAGATGGAGAAGATAATGTTGCTAACCTCAGCCGAGGATACGGTGTTCTGAGGACCTAAGTGTGGCTTAGACATTTCGTCGAACACCTGGTGTGCAATCAAAGGATACAGGTATATTATATGCATTAGGTCTTGTACGATTATACATACATATATAAATAGAATGCGGAGTATATAATGCATCTTAGCGTTTTGCCCATTATCCTCACATTTAGTAATCATGGACTAAAATTATTAATTAAGTACATTGACCCTGTGTGTGGTATTACGCAGAATGAAGATGTACGAAATGAGAAAAGCTGGAGTCTTTGGCATTGGGTTCATTGACCCAAATACCATACACGAAGTAACAGTAAAACATAATTCAGAATTCGCGGAGACCCTTTTGCTTAAAAGTTTGAGGGATCTACATGCAGAAGAACATATACTATTTTCTTACAACTTCAAGTGAGTGTCATTATTTTGTACTACACATTATAGTTTTGCTTACTCGATATTGTTATATAAGTGATACCCGCTTACGTGTGCGCAGCTATCACTTCATCCTGCTAGACATTGAAATGGAAAAAATAATGATTACAGTAATGGACTCACTACGTAAAGATATTAGTGAGTATAAAGAAATTAAGAACTCATTCGCCAGGTAATTTTAATCATTATCACACATGTAGGCTTCTTTAGTGTTCACTTTAAGTTTCTGTTATATCAAGTAATTAACTCCTTTATTCATTTTCTTTGACGGCAGAGTTTGGGGAAAGTTCAAAAAACTCGAGCGCGATGAATGGAAGGAGAAGCTGACGTGGCAGTACGATAAATATGTGAGAGAACATTCGATTTAATTATATTTCTAGTTTCAATATACCATTATCATATATATGCTTGATTATTAAATCTGTTTGAATTCTATTTTGTTGTGCAGTGTATGAGGCAGACATCGGGGACTGAACCTTGTGCTTACATCGTAATGGAGAAAATTCGCTATATGACCCAAAAGTTTAATCAAAGAACAATGATGGTACGTAAATACTATCTAGACTTTGTTCTTACCATATGTAATATATTCATATATTGATCATCTTCTTTCAATAATCAGATTTGGGAGAAGCGGGATAAACTCGACATAAATGATCGCATGCGAGCACTTCAAGAGGAAATAGCGGGATTTCTTCTTCGTGAAGTCATAAATAAGTCGACCGGAGAATTCCCTTACCATATGTAATAGGAAACTGGTTTGTTGTCCATATGATGTAACTGTATGTATATTCAAATGCCCTCCACTGTTGTGGGCTCGAGGCAAGCAAAGAGGGGCGGTGGTGAGACACTAGTACTATATATGATCGATGTATATATATATATATGTTGGAGGTACGATAATTCTACTATATATGATGGTTCTAGCTAGCTACGAGATATTCTACATGTATATATATATATATATGCATTGTACATTATGTAATAGCGTAAAATAAACAGTAATCCTAAACCCAAAAGAAAAGAATTAATAAACCCTAAACCCTAAACTATTAAAACCAAAAAGAAAAAAAAAACTTAAACCTCTAAACCTATAGAATCGGTTTGTGTTACAAACCGGTGCTAAAGGTTCTCGAGCCCTCGCGCCCGACCTGCCACCACGTGCCTGGCTGCAGAGCTTTTAGAACCGGTTCGTGAGCAACCGGTTCTAAAGGGGTTCACCCTCTAGCACCTAACCTTTTGCACTAGTGCCTAGCTGGGAGGTACACCAATGGCCTTGCACACCTCCCCTCATCCTAGAAAAGCCATGTCCTCGTTTCTAGTTCGTATTTCTCTCTAGATTAGATCTAGTCTTCCTAGATGCTTCTTTGTTTTGTTCAAGTGTGTTGTGGTGTTGATACTTAGGTACGCGTCGACACCTTAGATGTAGTGTAATATTTTACGTTAGGTTTGTTGGAACTTGATGCGAAGAATCTCTCGCGATTGTGATGCATAACCTAGTTGCGGGAGTCGGAGGACTTCATCGACATCGTCTACATCTCCATTGCTCCGAAAATTTTTCGATGGTATGATTTATTTGCATCCATAATGAGGTTGTCCATCTCACTAGCTTTGCTAATTTCAAAAACATTTGCACATCATATGGTAGGCAGTGTTTTAATGTATTCTAAGTAATTAAATGAATAAGATAAAAATTCATGTAAAAGTAAATTGGTGGTTGTTTTTTGTGAGGAAAATTGGACCGGTATTGATAGGTTCAGTAGTAACATCTGTTATAGTAACAATGTTGTATAACTATGTAAATGTAGATATGCATAATGAATGATTAAAATAAATACGATACTCCCTCCGTCCACAAATATATGACATGGTTTTAGCTCAAATTTAAACTAAAATCATGTCATTTATTTGTGAGCGGAGGGAGTAAATCATAAGATATGGTGTGAGATATCATATCCACTACGTCGATATATCTTAGACATATGTGTGCAATATCTATAACTAATAATCAACTCTATGACTAAGGTCTACGTCGAACTATCTTAGCACTAAGTAATAAATCAAACTACTCGATGAATTAAGATGGCATGCAATTGATAATAATATTCCCATCACGTCTAGCTTATGACCAAGACAATAAGTCAACTATTTTATCCTTAAGCATTAGCGATGCAATTACAATCAAAGCTTATTTTCTCTTATTCTCACTTAATACTTCATTTATAAAGATTTTCCTATATACTACATACCACTCGCACTATCGAACTTTCCTTTAAATTTTTCAATGATTAGATTAATGAATCAGAGAGAAAATGTACATCTATAAGGCATTGAAGGCACCATATATAATATGGTCATAAATCAATAATTCATTACATAGAAAAAATCATACCTACCACTACATCATATGGACCACAATCATGTTAACAACCCATGTGATAATTGTACTGAAGAAGGGGAAAGAAGATGCTACATAGCTATTTATAGAAACCCATAGTCGAGAAGTGAAGTAATCACACATTATCATGAGAGCAATAAGGGCTGATGAAGACGGCAAGGTGATAATTCTCCCCTTCACCAGAATATTGTAACATGACTTCATATTAGATTGCCTTGAAATGCGACATGATGATAGAGGGGAAAATATGTGATAATTATTTTAGGAGAACATATAAGCCAGTGACATAAGAACTGAGGGGAGGAGACCATGTGGGCACCACAGGTCCTAGCCACACACCTAACACCCAATGGCATATGGGCCCTAGAGGCCTCCTTTGGTGCCTCTTTCTTATGTTGATGTTCTCAACAATTTCATGGATATTTATGAGGTGCAGAAATACTTGTTTTTCCTATAATAAAAATGCTAAAAAAAGAAGTCACACTCCTGACACTATATATATATTAACTAGAAGTATGCCCCGCGCGTTGCTGCGGGAATTGCTATAAAAACTATATGCATAAATAAAAAGTATAAAAGTATGATACATTAAGTTGTCTAAGTGAAGATGCAACATAAACATGTGTGTATTAAAAATTATTATGACGGAAAATAAAATAATTAAAATATGGTTGATATGGAGATTGCATATAAAGATTGATAAATATATTAGTTGAGATGAGATGGAAAATTGATTGGCTAAGAAATGGATGATGTTGATAGCTTGCATATGAAGAGAAACAATTTAAATGACCTAAGTGGGTGACATGGATAATTGATTAGCTAGGAGAATAGATGATGTTGATAGCTTGCATGTTGAGATAGACAACTTAAATGATATATAGTGGGGTTTTATTTTATAAGAAATATAGATATGCTAGTTCAAATAAAAGATGAAATTTCCTATATTCAGTAGAACTATAGCATAGAATACATAAAAAAGTATAGACATGTTTAGACGTAACGGCATCCCCAAAATTAATCCATGCTCGCCATGAAGAATGCAGAATGATAAAATAAAATATTTCTAGTTGAATGCTACCATAACAAGAATATGATTAATAATGCTTTTTTAGTATACAAGGATGCTTCATAGTTTTATGTCTCACTTTAACCATTAATTTCATTAAAAAACGTGAGTTATATGTCACAACAGGTAATGCCATTGGATGCACATTTCGAATTTTTCAATGATATATAGCTCATATTTTGTTGAACAAAATTAAAAGTCAAAGTTTGACACTAGATACGTACATAGAATTATCTTTAGTGAATAAAAAGTAATATGAGTAGTCACGGACCGGTAGCCGGTGCCAATCTTTAACTATTGGAGTGCCAGGTGAACATATACCCCCTCACTTTCAAGTGGGTATCTTACATAACGGTGCACAGTTAGTTGCTTCTGTTTAATTTCAGCTGCAAAACTATGCACTATTGGAGTACATCACGTATGGATGGACGTGGACCCTTGAGGTGGAGACGACGACCCCCCTTGTTTTTGTCCATTTCTCTCATAGTTTCATTCGTCAAATAGTCTATATGCACCCAATTTATTAAAGGCTTGATGTGAATGTGCATTAAAGGGGTTAATTTATCACAGCAAGTGCGTGTATTCCTTGCAGAGAAAGCTGGCCATTCCTTTATGGAGAAAGCTTGTCAGGTAGCTAAACTGTTCCAACGTCAGCAAAACAGTCCCTGTTGTAAAGGAAAACAGGCCAATGGTCCTCACCCATTATTTACATCAGCGTCAGCAAAACTATTCATGATCGACAAAATAAATAATTGTTTCTTACTTCCGCCTACTTCAACGGGCCCACACCAAAGAAATTGCAGATACCAACAACATGACACCACACAATTGTTTTGGGTGGGACACACGATAATGACGATGAACAATACAGTGAGTGAGTGAGTGAAGTTTTAGATCCGGTGTGTTCGTCGTGGATAGCGCACACTCCAGTACCCCTAGGAGGACGGTGTGCTTGGCTCAAAAGGAAGCTATGTGTCATACCCCGCAAAAAAAAAAAATCGACACGACTAGTCATGGTTGTGGTGTGCACCCCCATTGCTGATGTTTATATCTGTATTCCATGGAAAGCAAACTCTAGCTAGTTAAATAGAGGCAACTCTCCAGTTTTTAATTTGGAGACAAAACTCTGTTAATTTGAATAAATGGATGTAGTTTCCAAAGAAAATATATTTTTATGTTGATGCAAACAAACTCATAATGGAACCAAACAATTGTCTAGTTGATGGAAGCAAAAATAGATAAACTAAGATGCGATTTACATTTATCTATTGTGAAAATTTAATTATGTTGGCACGCCCCCTTCCCCCGCGTCGTCCCTCTAGGGCGACTCCGGGGAGACCCACCCGCCTCCGGCCATATCGCCGTCCTCCCCTCCCTCCTCCTCCTCCTCGTCGCACGATGCTGGTGTCGGGCACGCCCGGGTCGTAGCCGAGGACTGCGGCGGCGGGGCTGCTGCTGCTCCGCCCGCTGCGGAGAGTGTCGGATCTGGGGCGGCGGCCCCCCGGCGAGGCTCCCCTGCTCTGCGGCGAGCAGCGGGGCAGGAGTGGTGCTGGCGGTCTGGGCGGGCAGCCGTCGGTCCTCCGACGGATCGAGGCCATGGCGTGGCTGCTCTGACGGTCGGCGGTGATAGATTTGCGGCGGACTCCTTCCGATGGTGTGCTCCTCCCTGGTGGCGGGCCTCCTCTTCCGCGGATCTCTCTTCACCGTGTGGCTGGCCGGTTCGGGGCTGTGGAGGCTGCTGGAGGCGAGGGACCAGACCCCGGGAAACCCTAGATAGGCCTCGGCTGCACCGTCGACAATGCCTGCGGTCGCCATTTTTTTTCTTGGAGACATAGGTGAAGGTCTGCCCCACCTCCCTTCCACACATCCCTCCTCTCGGGTGAAAACCCTACTTCGGTGTGCGGCGGCGGTGTGCTCGATGTCATGACCTTCTTGAAGGTGTCGCCTTGAGAGAGCTGGGATGGTTGACGCTATTCGGGATCCCTGCCTGCAATCGGTGGCGTGCCTCTTCATCGAAGACTAAGGCTTCCGGCGTGATCTGGCCGTGGACGGGGCTGCGTGCTTTGCTCTGGAAGTTCCTCATCGGCATATGTGGTTTGCTCCGAACCACTCCTTGGGACCCCTAGCGGCCCCACCCTTGTTCAGGGGAACTTTTCGTTCTTCGACGGTGTGGCGCCTTGCGATCCAGGCGAGGAGGTTGTGGCCTCCTTCAAAGACGGAGCTGGATGGTTATCTTGCCGAGGTCCTTGTGCGTCGTGTCAGCTTTCCTGTAGATGCATTTCATCCTCTTCTTAGCTGGCATTGCCTCCGTTCATGTATAGTCGTGTTGGAGTCCCTCAACGCCTTTAGCTTTGTGTGTCTTGTTAGATCCTTCCTGCGTGAAGCATGTGAGGCCTTGTTAGCTACTTTCCAACGCCTCTATATCTTTCCGTTTTTGGTTTTTCGTGTTCTCTGGATGTTACAGTTGTACCCTGGTTGGTTGATGGCTTTGTTAATTCAAAGCCGGACTTGGTTAGCGTCCTTCTCAGACTCGGCTGCGTCTTTTTTCTAAAAAAAAAGATAAAGTAAAAGAATTAAAACATATTATTAAAATAGGTGCGATGAGGTTATGTCAATGTAGTTCTTACAAAAGAAGTAAAATCAACTAAAAAAAGAAGCACTAAAATGTGTTTCTATACTGCATGAGATGTGTTCTCACAATCTCAATTTTACCTTTCTAAGTTTATTCGAACCATAACATAATATTCGACACATATGCACGTTAATTAGTTGATTTAGGTACAAAGTAAGGTGGCTTTTATTGCTTTCTTAGTTGATGTGGAATCCTTTTTTACTAGAACGAAGACACAAACATTGATGTGGAATCTTGACTGAAGGAGACATATGGACCATTGTCGTACGTGGTTAATTAATCACGGGCCAGTCACAGGTGGTGGCATAAGTTTCATGAGCATGGCATGTCAGACTACTGGCTCATCATAGTGTGCATCATCAATTTTATTTTGTTTGATTCCATCTGCAAATGTGTGGCCCTGTTTTGCTGCAAGCACTACACCGCCACGTACGTACCTACTGCAGAAAATAATTTTTCTACATTTCAAGCACGTTTTTGTTTAGTCAATTGGTCTGGATTGGATTGGAGCATCAATATGAGGTTGGATGGTTAAAAAATAATAGTATTTCCAAGTTATTATGGATCAAACTTAAGATTTAACGATTTGATGTTTAATAAAGAAGAATATGTTTTTAATGGGAGGAGAAGTTTCTATCGCGAGGAATCTATGCTGACTTTGTTAAATCTCAAGGCTCATCGAATCATTCTGTCGGAGATATTCATAGGGATAAGATATGTATATGTTTGTTCATAAAGATGGATGTATGTACGTATTTGTAAACATCTGCATCTATGTTATCTTTATAAAAAATCTGGATTAAAAAATCATCTTGTCAAAAATGTTATAATACAAGCACATGTAAAAAATATATGGAAGTGGGTATCTTATATACTGTGCACAGTTAATTTGTTCTGTTTAATTTTAGCTGCAAATGTGTGACCTATTTCTGTGCAAGCTAATACGGCTAAATTACGTACGGATGGACGTGGACCCTTGAGGTGGAGACGATGATCCCCTTGTTGCCCATACTTTAGTAATCTAAACACTCTTATATTTCTTTACGGAAGGAGTAGTTTCTTTCGTGAAATAGTCTATATGCAACCATATTTATTAAAGGCTCGATGTGAATGTGCATTAAAGGATTTAATTATCATGGCAAGTGCGTGGATTCCTTATAGAGAAAGCTGGCCATCTAGATAAGCTGTTCCAACGTCAGCAAAACAGTCTCTGATCGAGGAAAACAGGTCAATGGTCCTCACCCATTATTACATTCTATACTATTCATAATCGAGGAACTAAAGAATTTCTTCTTATTTCCGCCTTCCCTCCCTCTTAACGGGCCCATGCCAAATTTTTAGCAGATGCCAACAACATGGCACCACACGATAATGACAATGAACAGGATTACCACAGTGAGTGGGTGACGTTTTAGATCTGAGGTGTGTTGGCCGTGGATAGCGCACACACCTGTACCCCTAGGAGAACGGTGTGGTTGGCTCGGAAGGACGCTATGTGTCATACCTTGCTAGGAGATGCTGTGGAATCGGCACGATTAGGTGATTAGGTCATGGTTGTGGTGTGTGCACCATTGCTGATGTTTGTGTCCTTATTCCATGGAAAGCATACTGTAGTTAGAACGAGTCTCTCCAGTTCTGTGGAGAGAGAACTCCATTTTATTTAACTAAATGTATGTAATTTTAAAAAAAAACCGGTTCGTGCAAGTAAGCTCCTATTTTTTTGCAAGAAAGAAACTCCTATTTTAACCAAACAATTATCTAGTTGATGGAAGCACAAATAGATAAACCAAGAGAAATAAAGCATATTATTGAGACAGGCGCGATGAGGTTACGTCAATGTAGTTCTTAAAAATGAAGCAAGAATCAACTAAAAAAGAAGCACTAAAATGTGTTTCTCTACTGTACGGGATCGATGTGTTCTCTCTCTCTCACCTTTACATTTCTATGTTTCGAGACATAACATAATCTTAGACCCGTATGTACATTAATTAGTTGATATAGGTACACATCTTACATTCTTAAGAAATTGCTCTCCACTATTACCAATTCTTTTAACATGCACACACTCCACCTCATCATGCATGCCACATCACCCTTCACTAACATATTTTTCTCAACATGCAAGCATGCCACTTCATCACTCAACATGCATGAAAAAGACCCGCCTCAATATGCCACTATGCATAATAAAAACCCACATGCAACATACATGGTTCATTTAACCAAACATTTTCACTGAAATATTTTGCAAAAAAGTTTCGCAACGAACGTGGAGGACATCATCTAGTTTTACTAAGAAATAAAACAGGTTTTTATTGCCATCTTAGTTGACATGGAATCTTTGACTGAAGGACCACATATTGACCATTGTCGTACGTGGTTAATTTAGTCACGGGCCAACCACAGGTGGTAGCCCGAGTTTCATGAGTCATGCATGGCATGTCAGACTACTTGCGCGAGTGGTATCTAGCATGTTGTATGTTGGTGATGAAACGAATTAGAGGACATCTATCCGGTCTAATCAGATTAAAAGATAGTGGCATAGGTGAGCGAATGGTGGGTAAATATCTTCTTGTTTTCCCTAGTACTTTTGAACTTTTGACCAATTTTGTTTAGTGCAAAATATGATGAAAATGAAAATAATGCTGAATGTTGCGAAAAACTACTAAAAGTTTGGCATGGAGTCCTAACATACATGAGCTTGTCATTAATATTTGCGAGCCATCCACTCATTTTAACAAAAATTAAAAACTTTAAAGAATTAAAAATATGTTCAACATTTAAGCCCATTAAAAATTTGGAAAAAAATAAGTTTGAAAATATTCCAAAAAATTTCTATTACTCAAAACACACACATATGGTTAGACATTAATTACCCAAGGAGAAGAATAGTTATTCCTCACCCCCTCCACTTATACATCACGACAACATATTTTTACGTCCCTTAATTACTTTTTACGATGGCAGTCAAACAAGAACGTAATAAAATATGTATCTGTCGTACAAAAATATTTCACTCCCATCCCCACTATTTCCCGATATAGCCCTAAGCCCGCTTAGAGCAACTCTAATAGACATGCCTCGTACTGCAAAATCAATATGGCACTACCCGTAAAATGATTTTTTTTGCGTTTTTATAGTATGATTTTCGCTCGGCCAAAACAGATATGGCACTCCTCGTCAGTGGTCGCAGTGGCCTCGCCCGGCCTTGTCATGGTCACACACGGCCGTCGTCAGGTGGCACGAAGGAAGTTTCATGGGTTCAACATTTTTTGTGTGGGATAGAGTATACTGCCGACGAGGGAGAGAAAACGGCAGATATGCGGGCTGCCGGACGAGTTTTGCAGTTCACTGTAAAACAAATTGCAGTACGGCAAGATATGGGGTATCTTTTTCGAGTCTTTTTATGCTCCGGTATGTCATATCGACGATTATTTTGTGGAACGAGGCAGTATAGCATATCTGCTAGAGTGTTCTTAACCGTTGTACAAAACCATCATTTCGCCTTATTATCTATTCTTGTTTGTAAGTAATATGATGCAATTATTCAAAGCTTTTATTGAATTAAAACACCACATTGGTGCTTGGGTTTGATGTTCGGGCAAGGATATATGATATATGATACCTGATTGTAGACTTACTTTAAAAAAAATTATGAATCAAGGAAAACGCTAAATGTGATTTAGCTTCGTTATAGGTTCACTATAGCTATTCATAACCTTTGCCCTAGCGGCCGCTAAATGGTATAGTCCGCTATTTCTTAAATTGGGTTAAAATGAATGTATTTGTTGGCATTATATTCCATAGAGACTGAGAGCGACACAATAAATGTAGTAGATATGTCTACAATTGAATGTGTTTATACTTAGTTGTACACATAAATACATCCATATATAAAAAAAATTAGAATACTTATTTTGAAATGGTGGAAGTATCAACCTAGTAGCCTGCAAATTGTCGAAGAATAAATAAGCCGCTTAAAATAACAAACGGGCAATGAGATTAATGCTTTGCGTGATTGCATGTAAGTGCATGGCCCATGGCCTGAAGATGAACAACCGACGATAACGATGAATATGTGTCAACTCATCGAGCATGACCAGCGAGATACCATGTCAGGTTTAGCATCATGTTAAGGATGTCTATATCATTCCTGCAGGTGGCAGATGTGGATGTGTTGTTCAAAGAAAAGTCTAGATTGAATCCATGCACGAGGTTAAGACGTCAATGATCACTTCCTAGATTCACAGTACTCTTGTTGCTTGTTGAATGATGTCGCGACGGGCAATGCTTCCATGCCATTTCAGCACAGAGCTTACTGCCAATGTTTGATAGTGATGCAGGTCCACGAGCTTCGTGTGGCCTCGTTGTTGCTTGTGACCGTGAACTTGCCTCGGTCTCGCTTTGAAAATTTGTTGGGTAGTATAATTAAGATGTTACTCAAGTGTATTCGTGGCAGGGCCAGTCTTCGATACGATGAGTCGAAATAAAATTTAAATAGCGGCTTCGATAAGATTTTTTTCTCTTCCCTTACAACGTACGGGCCCTTTTGCTAGTATTTGTTAAACTACGAACGTGGGAAAAGGAAAGGAATTTATTTATTTTGTAGGGTACGAGTATACTACAAAAAATGCAAAACTGAAAAAAAAAACTGGTCTATCACACACTGGGACTGGAACCCAGGATCTCTGGCTCCGGAGGCGAGCGCCTGCTCCATTAGGCCATGCGACCAATTTTTGCTCCGAAGGCGAGCGCCTGATCCATTACGCCATGCGACCGAATTTTTAACTATTTCAAGTTTTACCATAATAATCAAGTTCTAATCGCGTGAGCCAGCTCTGTGTCGACTTGTTGTCGGTTGGAATCGAGAAAGAAGATAGAGCACCATTTTATTTCTTGTTAAACTAAAGTACCACCTTAATCCTCACCTGGAAAAGGCACATTAATTTTTTCAGTAAGATGATACTCCCTCTGTTTTTAGATATAAGGTGTATAGTTTTGGGCACGAAAATTAAAGAACACACTTTGACAAAAAATTACATCAGATTTGAACGAAATTACATCTTTCCTTAATAATAAAGGAGGTGAGTTTCTTTTTTCGTTTTGGCTTTTTTGCAGAAAACCCCCTCTCTTTTAGATTAATCAACCCGCAGTCCAGTTCACATTGGAAAAAAAATCGTTGCTCTGTCATTTTTTAATGGGCCACTTTCTCTAGGCTCATAGCCGCTGGAATTAAAAAAAACGCAAACCAAACTAGTGAGCACTTGGGCCTTGATATTTCGTTGCTCTGTAATTTTATAATTAGCCATTTTCGCTTTTATAGAATTTGCTGAGGTTTGAAATTTACCTCATTTTACATGCGTACATGTTTGATCTCGAATTGATACATATTTCACGGTATTTATATATTTAATTTAAATTTTATTATTTGAAGATTTATTTATCCAAATAAAAATTTACGTAGTATGCTTAGTTATTTCCATGAAAATACAAACTCAAATTTAAATTCAAGTGAAGTTTCAAACTATAAGTGTGTTATTTTATTTTTTAATTTATAGAAATTCTGCATTACCTTTACAATTGTATTAAAGGTAATTAATTTTTTAATTTATATTGTAGTGAAAGTCCATCATTTTCACAGATTTTATACTTTCAAATTAATTACGTTTATGGTTAATGAATTTGTATTGAAAGGGTTGTCCATCCATAAATTTCTTAAAATTTACATTCAGGCTTATTTTTATAAAGGATAAATATTTCAGGGGCTCTGAATAATATTTAGTTGCGCATTCATTTTCCAAGTGCTAAAAGTTGGCGCAAAACTTGAAAATAAAAATACAAAGTAGTAATGCACTCCAAGTCATATATAACTAAAATAAAAGAAAAAACTGAAAGGTAAACACAATATGGGGTGCCTGCCAAGAGCTCTTTCTTTATAACCATAAAGATAGGCTTAGAATTTTAATGATGCTCTCATGAGAATAAGAGTTGAAACACGAAAGAGAGCATCAATAAGAAAATATGAAAACAGTTAAGCCTAACCCACTTCTTATACATACGAACCTTGTAACCAACTAATTAAAGAGGCACATAGTTACATGCATAGGAAGAGGTAGAGCAAGAGCAACTTCGAAAATTTCAACATGAAGAGAGAGATCTTAATATCATTGTGATATGTGAAACCATGTCTACCTCTCCCATAATAAATTTCAGTGACATCATGAAAAACTCAACAGTTATACTATCGCATAAAACATTTTTATCATGATCTACAAACATAGAAAATTTATTAATCTCCACATAAGCAAAATCCTTCTCATTACTAATAGTGGGAGCAAACTGAACAAAATAGCTATCACATCAATCGTTCTTATCATCATCCACATGCCAAATAATATTCTTTATAGCATAAGTATCATCACAATAATCATGATAGATAGAAACACTTTACCAAAATTAATTGAAACCTCTTCCAAAATAGTGGAATGATCATTAAAAGTGATGACCTCTCTGAATCCACTTTTATTAATGTAATGATCACAAATAGGAGGCAAGTATAATCATAGAAAATATTCTCCTCAAAAGTAGGGGAACTAAAAAGATTATCTTCATCAAACATAGCGTCCCCAATCTTATGGATTTGCATATCATTAGCATCAAAGGTATTCAAAAAAGACATACTAATAACATTGCTACTATCATGAAGAATATGGAAATAAAGTTCAATAGGCCTTTTGATTTTATCTTCAAACACTTCATGTCCTAACTCAAGATAAAGCTTATAAAGCTCTCTAATTTTGTTTATGTTTTTTTTCCATAAGCCTAACTAGTTAAATAAAAACAAGAAACAACAAGATTCAATGGCAAGATCTAAAGATATATGACGAGGAAATACCCCCACGACTCCCTTACGTGAGGGTACCCAGTGCGTGTCAAGACTGGTGGCCCACTAGAAGCCTCGGAACGCCCAACATCAGCCCACTGGGCCCACCCCGAGGAATCACCAACTGAACCGAGGAGTCGACTGGTGGCCCACTAGAAGCCTCGGAACGCCCAACATCAGCCCACTGGGCCCACCCCGAGGAATCACCAACTGAACCGAGGAGTCGACTGGTGGCCCACTAGAAGCCTCGGAACGCCCAACATCAGCCCACTGGGCCCACCCCGAGGAATCACCAACTGAACCGAGGAGTCTAAGAACGATATGGAGTCCAAGACTTGGCGTACAAGGCAACATAGAATAGGAAATCTCCTGTAACCCTAGACGGACTCCTCGAGTCCTGGCTTAGTATACAAATGCTGGGAGAGGGGACGTCTAGGGATCATCGCAATACATCTAGCAAAACCTCTTGGCTTGAGAAATCTCGCTGAATCCACCATTGTAAACACCTTTTTTCATATAGTAAATCGAGCAGGAAATAGGGTTTTACCGATCGAGGGCCCTGAACTTGGATAAATTCTTGCTCCTGTTAGCCGACGCGATCACCAACGCACTCCTTCCCCTTCAATCGACCCAGGGTACCAAATCATGGGATTTACCGAGGTCCATCCTCGTCAATATACCTTGAAGCATTCACCTCCCCGGCAACGGCGCTAGAAAAGAGCTTCGTTGCGGGAGTGTGACTGCATCTTACCTAACCTCCCCGGCAATGGAGCCAAACTTGCAGATGTTGCAATCTTATTTATTGTCGTGTGATGTTTAAGAGATCACTAAAATTCGGGCATCACCTAGATTGGACGGAGATACTATAATATGTGATCCCGGTGTTCATGTTCAATTCTATGTAAGCTCATCATATAATTAAACTAGGCCTCTTGTTGACAGATGGCCTACTGGATCTTCGAAATCCGGCCCAGATGGGACTAGAAGCTGCTGGAAGGGATTGTGGTGACTTGACAATCACATTGATTCGCCCTTGAAGCCGAACTCGATGATTTCATGGAGGGATTATCACAAGCAATGATGTGCACTGAGCTTCCTATAACTATGCAGATGGATTTTGCAAGAGCTGTGATGATGATTCTATCACACAACATAAACATATCGATCTAATCATCTTTGGTCAAGGAGGACAAATATTTGTTGAGCCTACGAAAAACTAGTGTTACTCAAATCCATTGTTCTCAGAATAAAGTTAATGATTCACTAGCAAATTTTGCTCCTTTAGAGGGTAGGACTATGACATGGATAGATTTGGTAGCCCCGTGTGCCATTGAACTCAATGAACCTAATTATAATCCTTCCGTGGTTAATTAGTGGTGACATGAGCTTCAAATGTTACACTGCTCCCCACAGCGTCGACGTCAGGCTTTAGTTTTTGATATGGAGTGGCAGGTGAGCCTTCATGAGGATGGGTGGCTGGTACATGTATGTGCATGCGTGGCTTGTGTATCATGTGCAGAATTAATCGTTTTGTTTTACTTCCGGCTGCTAGCAACTACATCACCACGTACGGACGTATGTGCATGGACCTCTTGAGCTGTAGTCGGCAATCCACTTGTTGTGGCCCATTTCACTCATGTCCCGTTCGTGAAATAGTTAGCGTGCACGTGATCAATTGAAGATTTATTGATCTCTTATTTGTTACGTACATATTTATTCATGCGATAGCAACGTTACATCATTCACCAATAGAGGTAGAACGGAGGATCATCTAGCGAAACTCTAGTTCATGAGCTACTTCATTCAGCTGCCGGTTATCATACTTATAGCAAAACCTTGCTGTAGAGAACAACAGTCAAGGAAGATCGTGGCCACAATCCTAATGGCTTGGTTATTGTTCTTCATAATACTGACTCCGTATCGAATTACTTGTCATTTAATTGGATGTATCTAGAACTAAAATAATGGTAAATACATCTATTTGAACGACAAGTAATTTGAGACGGAGGAAGTATCAATTAATTTTAGATTATCAGAACTAGTTAATACTCGCTTCGATCCATAATGAGTATCGCTCATCTAGTATAAAGTTTGTACACCTAGTTCATCATTTTTACTGCTTTATCTAGAGATGACAAAATATAGTAAAAAAAGTTCAAAATTAATTGTTCTATTTACATGGTAAATTTACAACATTTCTTTTTTACACTTGGTGTGAAAACATATATTTTTAGATGCGTGGCTAATTATTTGTTCATCAAGCATGGCAATTGTCGCAAATATTTTTTGTAGCATGTAAATTGTTTCTATGGTAATGGAAACTTTAGCAAATTAAGTCTATATTGCATGGTAAATTTAGTTTATATAGCATGCAAATTTAATTTTTGCAGCATTTTAAATTTTAGTATGTAGCATGGAAATGTTATTTTTTTGTAGCATCACAATTTTAATTACGTAGCATGGTAAATATTTCTTTTTTGACATGCCATTTGTAATATGTATACTATGGCAATTTTTATTTTTGGACATGACATTTATAGTTACGTAGCATGTCAACTGTTTCTTTTGGACATGACATTTCAAGTATATACACCATGGTAAATATTTTATCTTTGGACAATGCATTTTGTAGTATATATATCATGGTAATTTTATGTACATAGAACGACAGATGTTTCCTTTTGAGATGCCATTTGTATATATAGCATGGCAATTGTTAGTTACGTAGCATGTCGATTGTTTCTTGTGGACATGGCATTATAGTATATACATCAAGGCAAATATTTCTTTGGACATGTTATTTATAGTATATATAGCATGATAATTTTAAGTACGTGGCATGACAAATATTTAATTTTGCGATGGCATTTGTACTATATAAAATGTCAATTTTTAATTACGTAGCATGACAATTGTTTCTTGTGGACATGGCATTTCAAGTATATACAACATGGCAAATATTATTTTGGACATGACATGTGTAGTATGACTAGTATGACAATTTCAGCTACGTAGCATGGCAACTGTTTCTTTTTGAGATGATTTTTTTAGTAAATATAGCATGGTAATTTTTAATTATCGTAGCATGGTAAATGAATTTTTTTGACATGAAATTGTTAGTGGAAAATAAAGTTTTATATAGCATGGAAAATTAAGTATTTTAGACAATGGCTAATTTAGTGTATGGTCCACGGCAAATACTAGGTTTGTGGATCATTGCAATTTTCGTAATTTATTGTCATGCAAAAATGAAAATCCTTGGCAAATTTATATTGTACCCACTTGTCAGGGCTCGCGCTAAAGGACCTTGTGGAGCGAACGTTTTGGGTCGCTCGATCGACAATCGACCAGCCTGAACGAACCTTTCGTTTTCTCTATACTCCTCCCAACGCGACCAGACGCTCTTTTTGAACGGAAATGGCAGGAGCTCTGCCTTTGCATTATAGTGGGGGGAAAGAATACAAAGAATTACACAGTCAGAACCACCCAGTCACAGAACTGCACACGTGGAACCAACACCCTACATACACACTCGATGGCTTACTCTCCCACGTCAGGTTATTACTCACGGCCCTAGCGAAGGTGTTGACCTCATCGTTGATCAGACCCGCAAGCAACACCGGCGTTAGTTCTTTTTGCTCGAAGATACGGCGATTCCTCTTTTTCCAGAGATTCCAAGCTATGTAGGCCGCCAGGGTGAGCATGCTATTGATCGACACTTTCGTGCCCGAGCTAGAGCACATTGTTCCCCACCACTGAACAACAAAGGAGGCACCCTGAATGAGCGTCCTTTATAATTGTCCTAAAATAGATATCTACTCCATGTCAGATTTGTGTCAGATCCCAGCCAATCTCTTAACAAAAATTTATACATGCCAAAGTATGGGCTTATAGCTCTTGTGCGACGTTTTTCATGGGAAATTGGAAGGAATGCGACGTAGTTCAAGGAAATGGCTATGGTGCGACAGTTTGGAAAGCGTGAATAGCCCAGGCCCGACAAAGCCTCTTAAGATCAACTGATGCCCTCGTTAATGGGTGGACTGCATGTGGGTCCAACTTAGTGAGCACTGCATGTGGGTCCAACTTAGTCAACACTGCATGTGGGACCAAGGGATCCCGGCCGCGCCCCCAAACATTTTCCCCCACTCTGCTTTGGTTCTTCTGCGGCGGCGAATCTTGCGATCTCTGTGGCGGAGGCGGCGGACCACTCTCAGCGGCGGAGCCCTCGTTCTTGGTGGCGCCTGCATAAATGGTGGTGAGTGAATTCGAGCCCTAGTCCCGTTCTCCTCTCGCGCCCGTAGATCTTAGCTAATTTGCTCTGTTTTCGCTTGTTGAATCATCCATCCCACCCGTAGATTGTGAGGGCAGCCCGTGGGCATACATAGATGGAGCACCCAGATTCCACTTCGAATAGGTAATGCGCCTTTCTCCGATCTAATTTTTCATGCAATTAGAGCCTCGTTTGCCCCTTGTTTCTCACGCTGGCCGCCACTAACAGAGGGGATGCTGCCGCTCAAACCTTCGAGTTGACGATAGAATTCTTTCCATCGAAGGCAAAATTAGGTGATGGTAGAATACAGAACATTCAGAGGGACACCATTGTGAAGTGGGAGGTTGACTTTATAGAGATTGATCCACAAGTTCTACTGAACATGGGAGAGAAGACAGTGAAGAAATGGGTGGAGAGAATTGGGGAGGATATTGTTTGGGGTCCAGAGCAAGAAGTATCGCTATTGCGGTTCGATGATTGGAAAGGAGAGTATGTCAGAATAGAAGATGGTGAAGAGATTATTGAAGAAATCGATCGGCAAAACGGCTGGACAAGCAAACGGATTAATTTCTTTGCTGAGCTCGTTGATCTGAATATCTTTTCAAAGGTTGGATATGTGCCATCACGCTTGGCTGCGCAGAGGGTAGATGATGATTGGGCTACACAAAGGCCATTGATTACCATGTGTACTGAACTGACAGTAATACCCGAAGAGGGAGATGTGGTTGGAACTGAAACTGCAATTACTATTGATTGGAATGCGGTTGAATTAGATGAGCCTACTGATTTGGTCATTGCACAAATGCCTGACATTGAGATGGCCAAACTTTTTGGCATTCCAGTCGATGACAAAGATAAGGAGGAGGAGGGGGAGAGGGTTGAATCTAGTTTGGCCGTTAATGCTGATGAAGATGTAGATGGACGTTTGATGGAAGAAGCTGCAGATGATGTAGACGATGCACATGATGATGAGTTGGTTCATGTATATGACAGGGAAAACCCTGTCATCGAAGTCGGGAAGTTGTGGCCAAGCATGGCTGAGTTTAGGATGTGTTTCAAGACTTCTGCAATGAAACATGAGTTTGATGCCAAGACTGTTTGGACTGACATAGAAGTTTTATGCAAGGTGCAGAGGATTTGATGGTAGTGTCAGGCCTTGCAAGTGGTACATATCAGCTAGACTGCAACCTGATGGAAATACTGTCAGGGTTAACCAAATCCCCAATCAACATACTTGTATTACAAGTTCACAGAGAGTGTCAACCATGACATCACAACTTTGGGTTGCAGAAAAGATCACCCCAATTTTAGCAAAAACACCAAACACTACTGCAAAGAAACTCAAAACAGACTTGGAAAAGATGTACCCCATTAAACTGAAATATACCACAGTGTGGAAGGCAAAACAAAGGGCAATAAAAAATTTATATGGTGATTGGGAAAATACATTTAGGATGCTTTTCAACTTCAAAGCAGAGGTGGAGAAGAGGTCACCTGGCAGTGTTGTGGAGATAGATACTGAGGTATCAGAGACAGGTGATGTCAAGTTCTCCAAGTTCTTTATGGCTTTGAAGCCTTGCATCGATGGCTTCAAAGCAGGGTGACGTCCATATTTGAGCATAGACTCATCTTTTCTGACAGGCAAGTGGAATGGTCAGTTGGCAGCCTGCAATGCTCTAGATGGACACAACTGGATGTTTCCTGTTGCTATTGGATTGTTTCAGTCCGAATCAGAGCCTTCATGGACATGGTTCATGATGCAGTTGAAAAGATGCCTAGGGCCAGTATCACCTTTGGTTATACACACAGATGCATGTAAGGGGCTGGAAAATGCAGTGAAAATGTTTTCCCACATGCTGAGCAGAGGGAGTGTTTCGGCCATATGTGGATGAATTTGATCAAAAATTCAGAGGAGAAGAATTTGGCCACATGTGGCCAGCAACAAGATCTTACACTACACAGACACACACATACCATCTTGGTAAGATAATGGCAGCATGCGATGAGTTCGCTCCATGGCTGAACACTTACCATTCTTTGTTATGGTACATGTTAGGATTCAACACTGCCATCAAGTGTGATCATATCAACAACAATTTGGCAGAAAGTTTTAACAACAAGGTGAAGCAGTTAAAAGATTTGCCTGTGCATGACATGGTTGACCAAATCAGGATCATGCTCATGCGGTTGTGGGAATTGAGAAGAAGGATAGGTGATTGTCTGCAAGGTGATAAGCTTCCAGTAGTGGTACAACAGGTGGTCAACAGGAGCAGAAATCTTTCACATTTGTCAGTTGAAAAATCTTCACTTTGGGGCGCTGAAGTTAGAGATAACAAAAATGGAAGGAGGTATGTTGTTAACACTGAATTGCATGAGTGCACTTGCCTGGAGTGGCAACACACTGGTAAACCATGTGAGCATGCCATTCTTTTCTTAGCCTCCCAACCGAAGATAAACATGCACCCATATTTACATGAATATTATTGGGTAGCAAAATTCAAAGCTGCATATGCTACTTCAATTCCAGCACTTACCGACCAATCTCAGTGGCCTGAAGTGGAAATTGAAATTTCCATGTGTCCTCCCTTGACGAAAAGAAAGGCTGGCTGGCCAAAACAGAGTAGATACAAGGGATGGTTTGAGAAAGGTGGGAGCAGAAAGAAGGGAAAGAAAGATGGAAAGCCAAAAGGGTCCAAAAAGGTAACAAAAACAGATGCAAATTGTGCCAGGAACTTGGGCATAGAGTAGGATCTATCAAATGTCGTTATACTTGTGAAAAACCAAAGTATGTTCTTGTTTATTTGTGCTTCTTTCGAATTACTATATCTATGACAAGCTTTTTTTCCTTTTTTCCAATGGCCAGGAGGAAGCATGCAAGTCAACCCCTTGTTGAAGAATGTTGGCCAACAAAAAAAGCAAGAGCCAATACCTGCAGAAAGAAGAGAAGTATGCATGCCGAAACTGAACCTGAGCATGTCGAAGTGCAGACTGAAGAAAATCATACTGCAGACGAGTTTCAGACTAAAGAAACTCATGTCGAGGTTCACACAGAAGAAACTCAAACTGCTGCATACGAGTTTCAGACCGAGGGCCCCCACATTGATACTGCTGCAGACGAGTTTCAGACTGAATAAGCACATGTGGAGGTGCACACTCAGACCGAAGAAACTCAAACTGAAACTGCTGCAGACGAGTTTCAGACTGAAGAAGCACATGTGGAGGTGCACATTCAGACTGATGAAATCCAAACTGAAACTGCTGCAGACGAGTTTCAGACTGAAGAAGGTCATGTGGAGGTGCACATTCAGACTGAAGAAACAGCTGTCAACATTCAGAATGAAGGGATTGCTGGATGCTTAACCCCAGTGAAGAAGACCAAGACACTCAGTGAACTAGTGCGTGTAGTGAAACCAAACAAGGCGAAGAAGGGTAGGAAGACCAAGAAGTTGAAGTAATAGCTATTTAAAATTTTGTCATGTAATAATACTTGTACCTTGGTGGGTACTGGTTTGGTGATCTTCTTAAAACTCACATTCAATATTGAAGAGAAATTCAAATTTGGCTTCAATTCAAATTTGGTCTCAAATTCTTCAAATTAGGGCCCCCATTTATGTTTCAATGATATTTCTACTCCCCCAACTCAACTATGTTTATTACCTGATCAATCACATCCCTTTTGCTAAGTTATACCCATAGTCATGAAAAGTGTGCTTCAAATGACCTCCAAAGCTAGGGTAAACAACAACATTTCTAAGCAAAAAAATTTCGACATCGTCTAAATCAGCAAACCCCGACTTAAATCATTAGTATATGACATAAAAAGACTATGTGAGCGGGTTTTTCATTTTTTATTTTTTTGAATTTATATTGCTCATTTGAATTCTAGACATACCTAACTTTGAGATATCAAATGACATACGTGAATTTCTGTCTAAATCAGCAAACTCCGACTTAAATCATTAGTATATGACATAAAAAGACTATGTGAGCATGCTTTTCATTTTTTTGAATTTTTTTGAATTTATCATCCTTGTTTGAATTTTGGTCAGACCTCTCTTTAACCAACATTTATACAAGTTTAAAACATGGAAATGAAAAACTAAGCCTGGATCTTTCTTAGTCACTCCAAAATGGAACTTTGGTGAGGTTTTTGAAAATTTTATGTTCCAAACCCCAAACCTCTCATCACTTCAAACATACATTCATAAGTGTGTTTTGAGTTACCACATGATGTACATGAAATTTGATGAAATAATATTGAATCAGCCAAACCCCGACTTAAATCATTAGTATATGACATCGAAGGACAATGCGCGCAGGTTTCATATTTTTTTGATTTTTTTTGAATTTGTTATGCTCAACCCTAATCACACAAAACCCTCTCAACCCCCCAAACCCCTCAAAACACCGTCACTCCGTCCTGGTCGTTGATCATTGAGCATGGACGGTCAAGATCAAGCGCTAGGGTTAGCTACAGTGTCTGGCGATCCGCGTGAGATGCGCTGATTGGCTGAAGCACTGTGGTTTGGATCGCTGGGGTAGATGAGGTGGAAGGACCCAATTTACGCGCACAGCGCCCGTTCCATCGTTGCATGCATGGATCTTCTGCGGCCCGACCCCAATTTTCATTCGCACTACGCAGTTTTCACCAGCACAAACGATCTCAACCGCCTTGCCGCCGTTGCAGCATGCATCGCCACTCGTCCACGCGCCCGGCCCGCCACTGCATGCATGGCACCCTGCTCGACGTAGCCCTGCTCCACCCACCCTCGCAGTAAAGCGTCGCATGCGTGCAATTACTCCCCTAGAGACGTCCCATCCGTGCCAGTAACGCGTGCAGGACAACAGTCGGCGACCAGCGTGCTCCTCTTTCCGGTGACACACTCAGACGGGGAGACGGGGGGGGGGGGGGCTCAAACGACGTGCGGCCGCGTTACACAACGGGCACATTAAGGCACCGGTTATTGCCATGTTTCCCAGCACGATGAAGGGCAACCGACGCGTGTGTGGCGCCCCTATTTAACCCAACCCCTTCTACCTCAACCAACACACCTCTCTCTCTCTCCCTCTCAATCCGCCCCAAACTCCACGCTCGCAGTACATCTCTCCCCTCTCAATCCATCGAAGCAAGCCCCGCCCCGCCCCGCCCGACACCATGCAGTACACCGGGCCAACCTTCCTCCCGCCGACCATCGTGCCGGAGAGGCAGTACCCCGCCGGGGTCATGGTGGAGCAATAGCTCCGGGTGTGGGCAATGTCAAGGTGGAGGGGTGCGCGTGAGTTGGCCACCATCTTCATCAGGGCCGGCTCCCGTTCACCATCAGGGAGGCTCGCATCGGTGGAACGGGCCTCATCGTCCACTTCACCAACCCGTTCGACGCCTACCATCTCCTCGGCAAGGCCTTCTTCTGTGGGTGCGAGTTCATCGCGTTCTCGGCCTACAACATCTTCACCAACATGGACTACACCTTCCCCACCCGGGACAACATGCACGCTCTCCAATACGACTTCCCTGCGGCCGAGGAGATGGATGCGGAGTGAAGACGTGTCCATGTCGCCCCCCTAGCCCCCCCATGGTTGATGTTCTGCAAGCTAGGAGCCCGTGCAAGCTATCTATCTAGGCGCCCATCTATCTATCTATCTATCTATTTAGTTTTTAGTTTTTGTTAGGGCGCCCGTTTTTATTAGTAGTAGTAATGAGTCGAGTTGTAAGACTGTGTTGCCCGTTATCATGAGTTGTAGGGGGGGGGGATTGCAAAGTTCCAACTTGTAAGGATAATGTTATGTTATGTTCCAAGTTGCTACTGTATGATGTTTCGTTTAAGCAATAGTGTACTTTTTCTTATCTACAATACATAATAAGGACAAGTAAAAACTAATACCACAAGGCCTACACGTCAGCCACACACAGCGCATCAACCACCCATCCCCGACTCTTCTTTACCTTTGGCCAAATTTTTGTTCATGGAAAAATGTAAATCAAAATGTGGCAAAATTCAAAGAACTAGCACTTGATTTACGAGCATGCTTTACTTGGACCCGTTTTACTTGTGTTAACTCATAAAAAAATTGTTTTATGGAATAATGTAAGTCAAAGTATTCAAGTAACAATATAACTCAAAATGCGGCAAAATGCAAAGAGCTAGCACATGTTTTACTTGGACCCGTTTTTACTTTTGTTAGCTCATACAAAATTTGTTTAGCAAATAATGTAGATCAAAGCGTTCAAGTAGTAAATTAAATCAAACTTTTCTTGTTTTAAATTTTGAAAACTATTACTTCTGTTAAGTGTTGAAATGTTTAATCAAAATATTTGTTAAATTTGTTCTAGGGTGTTGTTTGCATGACTCATAAATAATTTTATGCATTTAAAATTTTAAAAATAATATAACATAGTTAAATTAGATATAATGGATGTGATGGGTCATTTTTTTCAGAAATGACCCATCACATCCATTAAACCTATTCTAACTATATTATTTCAGCAATAATACAACCCGGCCTCTGCTTATAAACACCTCCGGGCGTACCTCGACTAGCGAGGTGGGATTAAATTTTTGGAGATGCGCTGTAGGGGCGGTGGGTGGGAGGGGGGCTGGTTTCTCTTTGGGCCTGGTTATTTAGCCCGTTATTTATTTGCCCAATTTCACAAGGTCCACCATCTATTCGACAGCCCACATGTTATTTTACAACAAACACTGTGAAAAACGAAAACAGGGCATGAACACTGAATAATTCCTGATCCTCCATAGCAATCGACGTCCCCCCGCCCAAATTGAGCTCCGAGGTCGCGGCCCGGCTCGAATCAATGTAGACTTCTAAATTAATCCTTCCCATCCCAAGATCTAACCTTGCCATCCCTTCCTGCAATTGTTTTGCTCAAGCATTTCGCCCCACAAATTCGCGCCCAAGATTGCCATTGTCATCGGTCCTCCGCTCTGGGCGTGGGCAATCAGGGCACCTTGTGAGCGGCACTGGACCATACTGTGGCCATTTAGGGGACCGGCCACTTTGAGTGCGTGGTGGAGGAAGAAGACATTTGTGATAGGTCACCGGAGAAGAGAAAGATTGGGAAAGGGGAAGCAATGGGCGGCGGCGGGCGGATGGGCACGGCGCGGCCACTCGTCTGTTCTAGCTAACGAGGCGGGTCCCGTGTGTAAGTGGACAAGTGGTGGGTCCCGCATGTAAGTGAACCAATGGTGGGTCCCGCATTTAAGTGGACAAGTGGTGGGTCCACTCACTAACAGCTAACGAGGGCATCAGTTGAGCTTAAGAGGCCTTGTCGGGCCTGTGCTATTTACGCTTTTCAAATTGTCGCATCATAGTCATTCCTTTGAACAACGTCGCATTCTTTCCATTTCCCATGAAAAACGTCGCACATGAGTTACAAGCCCGCCAAAGTATATTGCATGCGACGAAAATAAATGTACGTGTTCATTGACTACAGATGATTTTCATCATTGATTTCCATTAAGATGTACGTGCTACCGAAATGATGCTTTTATGTCGATAAAATTTCTGTCTAATTTGACCGATCTAAAGTTAATTTTGATAAGTTTCATCACCAGTTTGTCGTGTAGTTCCAAGTCAGTTCAATCATTATCGTGAAATAATAAGTGCATACTGTGCCAGATAAAAAAATATCTTGCATGCACACACAATCCCGGCGGTCACTATAGAAGGACAATTTGGCCACCGGCATCCTTTAAAGTGGATCTAATTTGGAATGTGCACATGTATCTATATTTTTTATAAAGCAAAACCTCCATTAAGATGTATTTATAGTGTTTATCTTAACATGCAAGCTATTAACATCACTCACTATTATAGTTAATCATTTGTCCATATCATTTATTAACAAAATTTCATTAAGATGCATGATATCTATCTCAACATGCAAACTATCCACATCATCTAGTATTGTCGTCAATCATTTGTTCATGTTATTCACCTTTATTTACACGCATCTTATACCTTTTATATTTACATTATAATTTTTTATATAAATTTTCGCTACAACGCGCGGGATATTCTTATAATATATTATATGTAGCTACTACCTTCTGCTGTTTTAGATGCTACTTAGTATCTTTGAAAATATCTCTTACTAGTTTATACGCTCTCTAGCCAACGCTCAGGCCATTAGAGCATGGTTAATACTATAGCCAGCTGTTAGCTATAAGTCATTGTCATGTCATCTATAACTCATCTTATAGCTAACAAGTACAATAGTTAGCTAAAAAATATATTAATTGTATGATGTATGGTTCATCTTTCATTCTCATAAAGTGTTTAGAAGCACGTGCTGCAGCTGGCTACTAACTTGTAGCCCGTCTCTCTTCTCTCTCTTCTTTTTTTTCCTCCACCTAAGCAAAAATATAATAGTTTAATGCTTACATCCCGCCTATATCACCTTATTGTACTTGCTCTTAAAAACGTCACACTGGCTGAACGTCACACTGGCTGGCTGATATGTGGGGTTCTTTAGTCGGGCCTAATGGGTTATTTAATGCATTGTTGGCTGACATGTGGGGTTCTTTAGTCGGGCCTATATGGGTTATTTAATGCATTGTTAGATGACTTGGAAACTGGATCATTCACCTCTATCATTTGTGGATGGATCATTGCGCGGTCACAATTGTGGATGAAACTTCTGTTGTGTGACACTGCTTTACTATTTTCAGTTGGTACAGAATAGTATGCATCCATCATATAGCCTCAAATATGTTCACAACTCAAGCCATGTACTGGTACCAGATCAGCATCTTACCCATGTTCACAAAAAAAAAGATCAGCATCTTAGGCGCTCACGTAAGCTATCTATCCACGGAGAATTTTTTTGTGAAAGTACGAGCTCATAGTCAAATGCACGTAGAATTAACTCTATGATTTTGCACCAGCAGCTAACATGATTTAATCTACATACATCTGTGTCTATATAAATCCGTGATAAATAATTTGAGATGAAGGAAAGAAAATTTTAGAATATATATAATTGAAATTCTGAATTTTTTGATAGCAAACATTCTTGAATGTTTCATCCATGTGCAAATTTCCGTGATGCAATGATATTTTTGGAGGTCCACAAGAAAAACTCAATGCCTTCAAAAAAAATTGTAAGTATTGATTTTTTTTGTCTAAACCTTTACAAATGTCATGCTTTTAAAAAATTTTGCACATATGTGAATATTCACCAATGTTTATCACACAAAAATCAAGATTGTTTTAGTTTTTCTACTTTGTCGAGTTATATTATTCACATGGATGTATGTGTACTTGGGATCCGAAACTCCGTAGCCAAAAATAGACCGTACACATACATAATAACTATGTTGTATCCTAGTGGCAAGGGAGCATAGTCTTCAGCAACCAGGGTTCGATCCACGTCGGGAACAAATTTCTGGATTTTTCATAAGGGGATGCTTCTTCTATACTCCCTCCGTTGAAAATCATCTAATTTAAAACGGAGGGAGTATATATGAACCATGGGTGCTAGTGCCCATGAAATTTCATTTTTTTTATTGCCGGGCGCGGCAGAGCGTGCCATTCCGTTAAAACTGAATGCTTACAAATTACGCAAGAATTAGCCTCACAAAGGGCATTCAGTATATGTTCGTTTATTTTGTATAGATACACATTGATAAAAAACAACAGTGAAAATAGTACTTTTTCAACCATTCGGATAGCTATTAATTAGCTAGCTTTCGACCTCACAGTCTCACACACCCATAGCTATTAGGTAGCTACGCTATATATATTCCAAGCGTGTAGTGCAAAATAATCAATGGATTTTTCGTGAATCAATTTGTTATTTGAATGCAGTGGAGAGGTAGCTATTAGTTGAGGAGGTACCTAATATCGCCATGGATGATGACTCGAGCTTCATGCAGTGGGCGATGAACACGCTGGACCAGCACTCCTTCGCGGCCGCCACCTCTCCCGTGTACGATATTGCTGGCAGCTTCCACTGCGCTGAGCACACTGCCTCCGCCTTTCCCTCACTCCAAGCACTCTGCACCGCCCCCCAGCCCCTGTCGACGGCCGGTGATGAACTGATGGTGCAGATCGACAACCACTACCGGGCCAGCAGCTCTGGCGACGCCGTGGTCCAGGCCTCCGTCAAGTCCAGCGCCGCGTCGACGCAGCCCGCCTACCCGCCGGGCGTTCCGCTGTGTCAGCAGCGTCGGGGTCTTCGACGTCCCCCGATCCCGCCAAGACCCACATAATCGCGGAGCGCTGTCGCAGGGAGAAGATCAACCAGCGGCTCATGGAGCTCTCCACTCTTATCCCTGGCCTCAAGAAGGTATTTCCCTCTAACCTCAGCTACTTCTTCTTCGTCGTCCTCTTCTCGATCCCGTATTCCCATTATGTGCATAATCCTTGCTGTTAGCTATTACCATGTACAGCAAATTAATTAAACTGCAGTTAAAGATTTTGGTGTGGACGGATGGCATCTATTTTTTAAATATTACAGCTGTTATTTCTATGATTTAGCTTTTGCAGTAATAGTATTTAGAACGTTTATAAAAACACATGATATAGGCTCCAGGAACATTTGTATGCCAACGCTACATGATTTTAATATTTTGCCTTGTTACAAAAGTTATTTTAGGAAATTGGAATTATTTATAAAGTGGAACCTACACAAACTCAATATGATAGATTTGTCAAACGAATAATAGCGTGATTATGCTGCATGATTGTATCCGATTGATGTGGTGATTTATGCAAGGTTTTGACATAACTGTGAGATGAATATTGTGACTGCTGCAAACATAGAAAAATATTGTGCAAGGGGATCATTTGATGTAGCGTTTGGATGGACTAAATGTGTGAATTAAGTAGGATCAGACGGCGGTGAGGCGGGCCAAAAGACGGCTAGTGCTTCCTAATTTTTTTATTTTTCTTACGAAGAACTAGTAGTGCGGGATGATTTTTTATTAAAAAGGACCACTAGTGTCGCTGCAATATAAAAAACACCTACGAAAAACATTGTCAAAACTACACTGACGGCACGTTCGGCAAACGACACGTGTAAGATGCCGCCACTGCTGCTGGCGGCGCGTTGATGCAACGGACTCCTGGTTACGCGCAAAATGGAAAATAGAGGTAGTGAACCCTGCCGCCACCATCAAAGGCGGCAAGTGCTGACGTGGGAGGCTGCCGCCGATGCCACTGGCGGCACGTTTCTGTTCTTGCCACTCCCTACGGCACATGGGGCCAAGGAGTGTTGATGTTTGAGAATTAACCCACTTGAGTATGCTGTGAAGATGGAAAGCATGGTTGCAGGCACCCCAAAATGATTGGGAAATCATGAGCAGGGAACTTACAATCAGGGCAGCAGCCGTCAAAAGCAATATATCATGCATATGCCACATGTCAGGAACATCAACACTCCTTCATTATCCAAGAACAGGAACGTGCCGCCAGTGGCACCGGCGGCAGCCTCCCAAGTCAGCACTTGCCATCTTTGGTGGTGGCGGCAGGGTCCACTATGTCTATTTTCCGTTCGTAGGAGGTCTTTTTTGACATTGCAGTGACGCTAGTGATCCATTTTGACAAAAAATCGTGCCGGATAGGATGGTAATAATCAACAGTTCAGCAATTGGTATATATATACGAACACATCAATATTTTGAGTTTGAAATGTCCCCAAACCTTGGGACACATAGATTGTCCTTATACGTTGATGCATGCTTGGAAGTAACTTAGATTAGTTTATTAATTAAGATTTAAGATTGTAAGTGTTAATTGTAAGATCGATTAAGATGGCTGATGTTCACTAGAAATTAATTAAATTGTAGCTAAGGATTTTTCGCAAATATGGCTGATCTTTCGTTAATAGCTATTCTCTATGTTTTAGCTTTTGCTATAACTAGATGATATACACATGATTGCAGCGGAAATTTGTTACAAAACAATATTTCAATGAGATTTAACTTTCTGAAATTAAAATATGAGAATGAAGACTAAAAATACACATAATTAACTATATTTAATTATTTATAGTTTTAAATATTGATAGAATATAAGTAATATTCTTTTGCATATTATTGTGAGAAATAAAAGTAGTGAAATGTATGCATGTTTAGATAAATAAAAGTGGTGGCTTTTCTAGGTGATTAGTGGGGTTGATGAGGTGCCATGTGTATATGAGATAAATAGAAGTAGTGGGGATAGACTACTTAAGTATATATAATATCTAGAGCATGTGTACAAACATAACCAGAGGCAACATTTTGTGTTGTCTGGTAAACGAAGATAGCATATTGGTATTGGTGATCAGAACAATTTGAAGCAGCATGGATTACTTTAACATATTGGTAGGTCCTTATGTGTGCACGTCTTCTTGGAAGCATCTTCGGTTTTAATTAATTAATTAATTGAAATATAAGATTGCATGTGTGAAATTAAGATTGAACAACATTGTGGTGAACTTATATTATTTAAATGTGGTAGATGAACAAGGCAACTATTATTGGAGATGCAGTGAAGCACGTGAGGGAGCTGCAGGATAAGGTGAAGACCCTCGAGAACAATAACATCCAAGATGCCAAAACTACCATCTATTCCAATGTTCTCGTCCATAAGAAAAACTCATGCCTAACTGCTGGCACTATAAATTTTGGGGATGATGATGTTGGTGAGCCGAGCCATGGGGGCACATGGCTTCCAGAGATCGAGGTGCGGTTGTCCGATAATATTGTGCTAGTGCAGATCCATTGTGAGAATGTGAAGGGGCTATTGGTGAGGGTGATGACAGAGATGGAGACACTCCAACTTTCCATCACCTACACAAGCAACATGCCATTCCTAGCTGACACAACCATCATCAACATTACCGCCAAGGCAAGGGGTGCTCAAACTATTAATTTCCACGCAACTATGTTTTTAAAGGGAACCTTGGGATATCCATCCAGTGATGCATGCACCTGTTTTCTCATGATGTATCAATCTAAAAAAATAGTAGTCCCACAAATAGCTACTCCATCCATTTCTAAATTTAAGGTGTATAAGTTTTTTCGAAAGTCAAATGTGTGTAACTTTGCCTAGATTTGTAGATAAATATATCGATATCAATTATATCAAATCAACATCAGTAGATACATCTTGTAATATATTTTCACATTGAAATTATTTAATATTGTAGATGTTGATATTTTTAATCTGAATTTTGTCATACTTGATGAAATTTTACTTTCTATTAAACATACACCTTATATTTGTGAATATAGGGAGTATTAATTATCTAGTCATGGTTCAATTTAAATACTAGCAATGTCAGATAAACTTGCATACTATCATTCTGTTTTGTGCTAAGGACATACATGTGTAGCAATTGTGCCCTTGCAACCTAAAATGTATAACCCTGAGGACTGAAGGATAGATCAGTGAGGGGATATTGCATAGACAAATTTCTTTGTTATCTTGATGGGATGTTATTATTAAAGGCTTTTAAATTATTGTACATTTATTTAGCATGATACATTAGATTTGTATCCACATCATTTTTTTAGTGTCACTAAAATATACACGTTCGCTGTTGAAAAACATCAATTCAATTTAGCAGTTAAACACTAATTTTTAAAACCTCAAAATAATTTATATTTTGTATTGAAATATATTAGATAACATTAATGGGCTCAAACTTGCATGAGATGTCTACACATAGCTAGATTACAAACAAAGTCTACGACAAGTTTTAAGGAGCCCATGTATAGGTTTCGTACAACATACAGTTGCCTTGGTTGATCAACCAATTCGTCAATAAACCAAAGGAAGATTTATAGGGAGAAAATATTTAAATTTGTGGAATCAAGGTTGGTGATAGAGAACCCCTAGAAAAGGTATCACATATAAGGAATGATTTAAATAGTGAGCTATGGCAAATAGCGGTAGAAACATTAGCGCGCTAAAATTGTGCCATAATGCAATAAATTGTGGTATAGCGCGCTAAACTGCTTAGTATTTACAACTACGGTATGAATTGATTTACCAGATCATTAGTTCAAATGCTAGATTCAAACATCTATTTGTTGGTATAAGAGCTCATATGAGATGAGGTACATTTATTGTATAGCATAGCAAATTGAGGAAATATTAACTCGCTATCCCTCCACAGTTACCCATTCTTTCCCAACACTTGTTGCAACATACAAGAACAATAGAGTGCTAAGAAGTTAGCTAATTAGTTAATGTACGACACTTCATTTAGTTGTCCAAAAAGATAAGTATATAGTTACTCCTTTAGTTATTTTTTGGAGTGTAGAAACTCTCATCCTAAGACTCAATACGTTCACACAGTGAATTAGTTAGTTGAATAACGTCAATTGTATTCGATTGTGAGGATCACGCGCACACACACACACACTCTTAAGCTTTCGTAGTATTGCATTACCATGCACTTCTTAGTGAAAATTATCAGGTGAAACTTAATTTTCTTAATTTCAGGTGGAAGAGGGGTTTAACATGACAATGAAGGAGATGGTCAAGAAGATTAACTTGGTGTTAAGCCAACATTAGGCATCCATTAATTATGCCCTTTAAGAAGGTCAAATTTGAATTTGGTGCGTCGACATTGATGTTGTCAAGGATTGGGAAATTACCAAATCAATGAAAGTGGAACCGAAGTAGCTAAGTGCTTCGATGATTGTTTGCTTAGTGTTAAAAAGGATTTGGATTATTCATAAATACAATGTTATTCTAAACCGATTTTTTATTTAAGAGATAAAACATTTTAAAGTTCAAAAAGCTAAAAGATTCCAATGATGTCATGTTACATGCAGGCCAAGCAAGTACTCCCTCCGTTCTGCAATAAGTGTCTTAACTCTATTATAATTTTATACTAAAGTTAGTAGAAAGTTGAGACACTTATTTTAAAACGGAGGGAGTAGCATACTAGTATTAGTGGTGAAGTTGCGAACTAGTACTAGTATATTGCTTTAGCTGTCGTTCAGATTGCACGTGTATGGAACGAACGTTTTCCATCAGCTGACGTGGTACTTATGCCGCTGTAAAGTTCATGCATAGCGATGGACGCAGATGAGATCGTTCGGGCGAACGACATTTGTGGCTGACGTCAGACACTTATCATTTGCGTAAATGAAAAAAGGTCCAGGTGTGTGCACGCATGTACATCCATAAAAAGAATTAAATATGTATGCACGTATGCAACTCACAAACACATACGAGATGAACGTGTGTGACATGCTTATTTAGTTAACTCAAATATCTTTGGCCGTTGAACAAAATAAGTTGCTTAGCCATATAACATCAAACTATTTCTGAATATTCTAAAAGTACTAACCTGGTACGTATTATTGTTTGGCTGTTTAAATACATTTCACTCACTCGCAAACTAAAATTTGGACTCATGATTATACGCCATGGCAATAATTCCACAATTAATTACAGAGGACAATTTTTTTCTTTTTAGGGGGACAAACATAACAAATAAGAGGTATGTGTATACGGCTGATAAGGACATTACATATGGCTTGATTCTTCTTTTTCTTTTTTGTTTGTTTGCAGGTATAGTGGCTTGATTTTTCAACTTTTAACTAAATTTTAAAATAGATCTTTACAGTTGAACCTAAAACATCAGCAATGAAATTTCATATTATAATTTTGAAGGAGGGTTTTCAATTATCCCATTTCAGATTTTCTAAGTATATTACAACATAAGTGCTTAAAGTGATTTCCTAACAATAATGCTTAAAGTGGTGCCTAATTGAGAGCATTTGTCACACATTTTGGAAAAATTATAGAATCAAAGGGTTCAATTTGTTAGAGCAAAAGATCATTGAAAGGTGTTGGTATTAGTCAGAGAATCGTTATAAAATGATGCATATAGTTCGGTGTGTAATCTATCAAGTTCGCTTAACGTGTCCTCAGATATATGGATATGTAGATTCAGTCATTTTGCTTCGTATGTAGTTTATATTGTAATATCTAATACTCCCCTCGATCCATAATAAGTGTCGCTCATCTAGTACAAAGTTTGTACTAGCTTAATACAAATGAGCAACACTTATTATGGATCGGAGGGAGTATGACTTATATTTAGAAACGGAGGGAGTAATTTCTTAGCATGATGTTTTTATCTTAAATTAAGTCTTTATGGATGTTCGTGACATCCAAATGTATGATAAGTTATAAACACATAAAATAAAACATAAAAGGGGATTTTTTAAACATTCCATAATAAATAAAGGATGTGAATACATTAATCTGATAGACGCTAAAAATGATTAATATTCACAATTATACTTAAGATTTGTACAACTGTCGACTTGAAATTATTGCACATTTTGTTTGATTATGTTGATTGTATTTGTTTCTAAGAGAAATTGCAGTTTGGTAGGTGTATTCGTAGTCTATCCCATGAATTACCTATTCCATCCAAAATCCTTCTTCATTAACTATGTTGATTACCACGTACAAATACACTTATAATTAAGGAACATATGGGAGTATTAATTAGTCTCAGTTTATGGATGTTCATGACTATAAACATTGTTAGGATGTCGCTTAATGGAACCTAAGTATTATTATAAATTATTGCGTGAATATTTATATCTCTACGTTTAATTTTGTTTAGTAACTATAAAATTTTTGTGATCAGTGCACCTGACTGTTCCAATATATGCCACACACATAATATTGTGTAGCCCTCTATTTAAATTTCAATTATTTCTATTAAAGTAGTATGATGCACAAACGACATATAGAACCTTGAATTAATATAGTTTATTTGACAATAGTTGATAAACAATTAAATATGTCATAGGATTATGATATTTATTTCATTTTGTGATGGTCATAGAATGACCACACATGCATGTACCATGAATCCTACTTCAACCACACTAAAGTGGTGCCCTAAAAAATAATTAATACAATTGTAACATGAACCCTACTTTGAAAATACTAAAATACAACATGAGGCATACATATTTCCCAAAACATTAAAGAGATACCTCTATGTATCGTAAAAATAAAAACAAAAATTTAAAGTTATACCTCTTATATTGCAAAAATAATCTTCACAACCAACCGAAAGAACTGACAAATAGTTACCGATTTAGGTACATGCAACTCAGATCTAGGTAAATGCACGTGCATAAGGTATTATTTTTCTACTACCGCATCTATTCACGAATAATACAACATAAATTTGCAAGAATTTTATCGGGTTTTTTTTGGGGGAGAATTTTATCAGTGTATTCAACATCGTTATTGGTGTATTATATGCCAATATGGATCTAGCAAAAATTGCATGATATGGATCCAAATAATTAAGATTCAACTATGATATTTTTATCTCTACATAAGATGTATTAATTGTTTATTTATTACCTTCTTCCTTTCATGGTTTTCCAGTAAGATAATGACCGATAACATTAATTTAACACTTACATCTACTGATCCAGCAAAAAATATTCCTTCAATTCTTGCTTACCGAATAATGAAACATCTGGCCATCTGCTATGTTCATTCAAAATAAGATAATCCAATATTTTTTTCTTATTTTTTAAAAGTGTTGAGGAACAAGGAAAATTTTGTTAGGTATTTTCTCGAGAGATGATGTCATGCAGACTATTTACCTTCATGTTATAAATTTAGGAAGTCAAGGCTCATCATCATATTCTAGGTACTGTGTATTCTCCTTTTTTTTAAATTACTATTATGTGTTTTTCGGTATTCTTTTGCTATACTAGGATGTTCTTTAATTCTTTAGAAAGATTGTAATCCCATATTTTAAATAATACTGTATATATATATATGTATATATATATATATATGTGCATTATGAATTTGTATAATAAATAAATAATATATACATTAATGCTTGCGAATGGCAACACCCGAGGAACCTGACACTCGCACATGATATATAAGCTAGCTTATCGCGAGCAATACTACCTCTCGGTGGTTGTTGACCATCCAGGTAGATCGAGGAGGCCCGTGAGGAACCAAACATGCTGCAATGGAAGGCCAGCCCTTTTTCATATGCCCATACACCCGACCTGGGCCATAAAAATGATAAGAATATAATTTGAACTACGTAAGTGATAAAATATATTAGTACTGCATGCATAATTTTCTGGTAAATGATGAATGGATAACACATATAATTATATATCGTTAAAAATGAAAACATACCTAAGACTAAAATATATTCAAGAAAGACTTACGTTTGCAGAAGTCATCAAGCTTGATTCAAAATAATATTTAGACAAATTATACAATGTGGACTTTAAGAAATTCTAGCCCGGGCGAATAGTGTGCAGTTTTGCAAGTTTTATTTAAAAGTCAAATGATGCAGAATTTTCCTGGAAAAAAATAAAATAAACTTTGACCAAGTTTATAGGAAAAACTTAAAAGCGTTTGGAATACTGAATCAAAATCATTAGATTCACTATAAAACATACTTTCATATAGTGTACACTCGGTATTGTTAGTATAACAAGATTGTATTTCGTTTAAAATTGTGACGTTAGACTTTTGTGAAAACTTATACTACACACTATTATACGGGATCAAGGGAATATAGATTAGGACTAGATGAGCATGCGCGCTTTGCTGCGCTGAGAACACTGTGTCTTGACAATGCCTTAAACAAAGTTCAGGTCTATAGAGCCTTCTATTGGCAGACTCATCTTAATTTGTTATTTTCGATGTGTCAAAGTCCATTTCTACTAACAGTTTTTACCCCTTCCTTATGCTAAGATATTTGTTATCATTATGCAAGCGCATTGGAGATTCCTGTATGTTTACACCGAGCAAAAAACTAATCCAACTTCCCAACCCCATCGACACGTAACAGAAGAAGTCTTCAAAAAATTCTTTATCAACGAGTGGAAAATAAAAACCAACATGACCCACAATCGAAAGTGACCCCATGATGCCCCAGAGGCCTCGATTCTCCAGCGAGCAGGATTTCAAGGGGGCATAGTAACTTAAAGATTGGTCACAACCTCGCAGGGCCAGTGGCCAGGTGGTGTCTGAGCTACACTTGTCCTTTTTTATTTTTTGAGGATTGAGCTTCACTTGTCTTATTGTGCTGCCGCTACCGGCCATTATTTAATTAGTACGTGGTGCCGTACATTTCGTGTGCATGCCTGTCTTGTCGGTTAAGTGGGTAGCCATGCATTTGCATCATTAATTATTTTTGTTTACTTCCGGCTGCAAGCAAGCACTGCATCAGCACGAACATACTATGGACGTATTGCCCATTTCCCCCTCAAGTTTCCTTCCTCAAACAGTTGGTGTGCTTGTGACTCATTGAAGCCTTGGTGTGAATGTGCACCAAGACATAACTCATCACGGCAAGTGATGGGTTTCCTTACCGAGAGGAGCTAACTGGTCCAACATCTACCCGCAAAAAGAAAAATCTGGTCCAACATCAGTGCAACAGTCCCTGATTCAGTGAAACAGGCCGATATCGTCCTTGCCTCAACATCAATGCAACAGTCCCTGATTCAGGGAAAGAGGCCAATATCGTCCTTGCAAACTATTCCCATCTTATACTGTTTCAGATCTACAAAATAAATGACTCTCTCTCTCGCTCTGTGTCTCTCTCTCTCACTAAAGTAAGTTACAAGCCAAGAAAATGAATAGTATTGAAATAATAAGGCCAATTTAAACGAAGCGATCCAAACGTACACCAAATGTATCTTATTTTTGTTTATTTGAATCGTCAAACAGACATCCGTCCGCCCCATGTCCGCCCTTTCCAGATGGTTGCATCCAACGGGGCAACCCATTTTATCTGCTAGAACCGTATTTCGCATAACACGTCCACACAGTTCATGCCCAATGAAAATGTGGGCATGCCCCGAGGCCGCATAGTTCATGCCAACAAGAGGCCGAGACATGCATCCAGACCGCACAGTTCACACAAAAATGAGACCTGGACATGCCCCAGGCCGCACAATTCAACCCAAAATGAAGTCGGGACATGCCCAAGGCCACATGCTTCAAGCCCAAAGGAGGTCAGGACATGCCCCAAGCCGCACAATACATGCCAAAAGGAGGCCGGAACATGCCCATGGCCGCGTAGTTCACTCATCTCGTTGAAGCAACTTCATTTGACTCTTCTCGAACCTTTTCTTTCTCTTTTGGACATGGTGGTCACATCCTTCGTCATGATCTTCGTGTACACGTGGACGATGATCTCGACGCCAATAGGCGAATCCCTTGCAGCCAAGCAGCCGATGATATCGAGCTGGTCGGGCGGCCACGCTAGCCACCGCCACGACAATGGCAATGCTCGGATGTTGCTTGTACCTCGGCAAAAGAATGAATTTGAGGATGTATGGCGCGACAACGGGTGGTTGTGAGGCAATGGCAGTCGCGGCCATAGCACCGGCCTCCTCCTCCTCGTCCTCCTTCTTGGCGGTGGCAGTGGTAACCTCTGCCTTCTTCTTCGTGCACTGTTGGCCGCGCTTGGCTGTCTGGATGACCAATGCCACGTGCTCTTCGGTGTTGCACTCGTCCTTCGGATTCCTGGCGTCCATGGCGCGAGCGGTCCCGATAGGACCACTGGTGAGCTGGCCATAGGTGGACAAGGGGGCGACAACAAGATCGACCGCTCTGTGTCGGCATGAACCCAGATCCGCCCTAAATTTGAGCTGGAAATGGATCACAGAAAAGCAAGAAACGGATAATGATACATTTGCATCCCCGCGTTGGGCTGCATTTTTTATCCGCATGGATCCAAACGAATGATCACGGACGAATGCGAACGATTTAGATCACCAAGTCAAAGTCGCCCTAAGTGCATACACTCTGGTTGATCTAAAAATATCTTACCTGCACATAATCCCCCCAGCCCTCTCTCCCTAGTACTTCCTCCGTTCATAAATATAAGATGTTTTAGATTACTATTTTAGTTATCTAAAACATCTTATATTAGCTTACGGAGGGAGTACTATTGACGACTGCCTGTCTGCTCAAACTTGGAATATGCTTTAGTAGTACACAATAAGCAGGGTCAGAGACAAGCCCCGGGGTCGTGTGTGATGGTGGGCCTGCTGGTCCATTTTGCACTTGGTATGATGCATCTCTAGCTATACATACTCCGTAACCAACACATATGCAATGCATCTAGCAAGCCACTGGATCCTTCATCAATTAATTTCTTCTTGCTGCAGGAGAGCTAACGATCAACATGGACGGTCCAGATCCCTTCTCTCCAGCCGCCATTGCTGAGGACTTCGGCGCCCTGCCTGAAGACGTTGCAGACATTACGGCAACCTCGGGTGCCCGTGCCCCTCCGGCACCATGATCATGGAGCTCCTCCTCGCAGCGGCTTTCCTCATGAGGCCTGCGGCATGTCGGAGGCCACCCTTTGAAAGGGTGTTTTGGGTGCTCGCTCTTGCTTTCTGTCAAAGATCGCCGGCCGATCGACCGGCAGCCGCGGCTTTTGTGTCCTGCTCCTCCCTTCGCCATGTAATAGTTTGTCTAGCTAGGGTAATCTCGATCGGAATTTAAGGTGTTGGTAGGAAATCTTGGCCTTGTGATTGTAGTTTGTTTATGTGCCGCCGGATGGCCGCAATCTATAATCAGTGTGCTTGGTAATATCCTTTCAAAAAATATTTCCGTCTCAATCGTGTCTTTGAACGTTCGTCGACTTGTTTTTTATTTATATTTTAAAGTTGCATCGACTTGTTGAAAATAACTAATGCGCTTATCGCTGTTCCATCCAAACTAGTAGCTCCCCCACACCTCCTGCCCCCCCCCCCCCCCCCTTGTCTCCCCAGTGCCGCTTCCACGAGCGGCCCGGGCAGAAACCCTAGCCACCGGCGCCTCCCCCCCTTGCCGCCGCTGGGCGAAGCCCGCGTGTGCGTCGGTGGTGGCGGGGCTTCTCCCCCTCCACGAGGCGAGGCGCGGCGTGGCGAGTCGCCCGACAGCGATGCGCGAACGTTCAAAAAATATTTCCTTCTGAATCGTGGCTTTGAACGTTCGTGGACTTGTTTTTTTGTGTGAATTGTGTGGACTTGTTGAAAATAACTAATGCACTTATCGGTGTTCCATCCGAACTACTTAGCCAAAAACCATTGACTTGTTGAAGATAACTAATGCGCTTATCGGTGTTCCATCCGAACTACATAGCCAAAAACCATTGGTCGCACTTGTACAATAAACCAAATTCGCCGATCCTTCTGATACAGTAATTAAATTATAAATTATTATCATTTTACCATGCTTCATTGACCAAGGTTAGAGCAATAGAAGGAGCAGCACTTTTGTCCGATCATCACAATGACTGCGGGATATATTAGCATATTTTCGGTTAATCTAATCCATGAGTAAACAGTAAACATGGTATTTACGGCATGCATCTCATACTAAAACGTCTATGTACAGCACATATACGGCAACCAAATAAACGAGCATAAAGGGGATAAAAGAACGGAAATGATACACACCACACGTGTGGGCAAAGCGCTTCCGCCCACACGTTTTTAGATGGCAATTTTAGTTATGCATAGATGGCAATTATGAGCCAAAATTGCCATATTGAAACAAAAGTTGTCATGTATGTTTCAACATGACAATTTTGGCTAATAATTGCCATCTATACATAACTAAAATTGTCATCTAAAAACGTGTGGGCGAAAGCGCTCCGCCCACACGTGTGGCAACTATCGGGGTCCTAAAAGAAACATACCCCGTGGTTGGCCAAGCCCACGCGACAACAACCTGAGATTCGTCGATCGCCTTCTTCAAGGCGGCGGCCATGGCAGCGGTGTCGTCCTTCGCCATGGTGTCTATGCAGGAGAAGGAGTCAACGGAGTGGTCGGAGTCAAAGTAGTGTAAGCAGCGGACAGAGTCAAAGCAAAGGAAGGAGCCACCAGAGTCGAAGCAGATGAAGCAAACGGATCGGGATGGGATCGACGGGATGGGATCGCCGGAGGTAGCACACAACAAGGAACAATAGATGACGGCTAGGATTAGGCACAGAGGGAAAGAGTGAGCAAGTGAGTGACTCCACAACCCTAGCGCTTGCTTATATATGTCATCGGAGTAACAGGCCCGGGTTGTAGCCCATGACCGAGTCCGCGAACAACCCACCTCCAATGTCTCGGAGAGTGACGCTTGATACGTCTCAAACGTATCGATTTTTACAAACACTTTTGTTATTGTTTTGACCTCATTCCTACATAATTTGAACGAAACTAACCCGGATTGACGTTGTTTTCAGTAGAGCTGCATGTATGACTTTTTCATGTGCAGGAAAAGGAAATTTAAGCATTTCATAAAATTCCAAGAAAAATCCCAGAAAAATTCCACAGCCAGTAGATGGGCCAGAGGGGGGCCATCCCTGGCCTAGGCGGCCAGGTGGCGCGGCCTAGCCCCTGGCCATGCCACCCACCCGCCTGGTGAGGTGGGGCCACCCCCAGGCTCTCCTTTGGCTCCTATTTTTACCCCCGACGAGGAAACCCTGAAAAAAAAGTTGATACTCCAATTCTTGTCGTGGAGCCGCCGCCACCTCTGTTCTTCTCTGAGAGAGCTAATCTGGAGGCTGTTTTGGCCTCCGCTGAGGGAAAATCGCTGTCATCATCATTATCATTGCCACTCCATCACCCTTCCATGGCTACCCCATCCATGTGTGAGTAATTCCTTGTTGTAGGCAAAGGGAATGGTAGGGATTGGATGAGTTAGATCATGTAATAGTTCGTCAGATTGTTGGGGGCATGTTGCCTATCATCTACTATGTGTTTATCATCTTTTCTACTACTTGTTGCTCTTCATGCTTGACACTTTGGGCCCGAGTGACATGATTTCAGATCTAAACCCTTTATGTTTTCATTAAATATATTTGTGTTCTTGATCCTATCTATGAGTTGTATGCACCTATTATAGTTCGGAACCGGCGATCCCAACGGTGAAAGCTTGAGACACCAATGGGGATGGACTATAATTTGAGGATTCCATGTATCCCTTGATTGTTAATGATTTGTTCCGGTGCTCTTTGACAGGAGCACCTTAATCTCCATAATTTCTTTTTGGCCCCGTTGGTAGCGGGATGGTAGGACAAAAGATACTATGCAAAGTTCGTATTGCAAGCACACACAACTAACTAGGGATACATGTCTAATGTTTGATATTTGCCTAGATGATCATTACTTTTCTGTGTGCCTTGCCCCGTATTAATTACATGTTATCTCTCATCCATGCAGCACCCAACCATTGATACGTCCAAAACGTATCTATAATTTCTGCTTGCTCCATGCCTCTTTTGTGTGATATTGCTATGATATTGATGAACTTCCATACACTTTTGATCATATTAGGACTAACCTATTAACTCAGTGCACCACAGTGCCAGTTCCTGTTTTTTGCTGTTTTTCTATTTCAGGTTTCCCCCATATTAAAAGTGCTCCAAAAATTCGGGAAAAATACAATAAAAAATCAGCGCAGAAGAAGCTTCGGGAACCACCGAGGGGGGGCAGACGGGACCCACCAGGGCCCCAGGCCCTAGGGTGGGCCCGCTCCAGGGGGGCCGCCTCGACCCCTGGTGGCCCCCCTGGCTGCCCCCCTTCGCCTATATATCCCTCGTGACGTGAAACCCCCGTGACGGGAACCCTTTTTCGCGATCTCTCCTCTGTTCCGCCGCCGCCGCGCTTCCAAGATCGGGAGCACCAAAAGACCTCTTCCCGGCACCTTGCCGGAGGGAGGAATCACCTCTGGGAGCTTCTCCACCACAATGGATGCTTCCCGGATGAACCGTGAGTAGTCCACCTTGGACCATGGGTCTATGATCAGTAGCTATGTGATGTTCTCCTCCCTCTTTGTTCTTCATGGATTAGACCTCGTGAGCTGCCCTACATGATCGAGGCACATATGTAATCTTTCTGTTGTTGCTATGCTGAGTTTGCTGGGATCCGATGGATTATGAGATTATGTTCAGATTGTGTTTGAGTAATATATTTGATTCTCCTCTTTTATATTTATGTTCTAGAGTAATTCTTGCATGTTCACTGTTGCTGTTTATTGCTTTGGCCAAGTAGTAGGTAGTGACTCCAAGAGGGAGCGTTATGCATGATTGTGGGTTCATGCCCCCTGATGACTATCTTGAGTGACAGAAACATGAGTCTAGGGGATGTGCTGTTGCCACAAGGGGGAAAACAACGATGCTTGTACTTGCGGGTGCAAGGATTGTTTACTTTACGCAAAGTTCTTTAATGCAGTTGTCTGTTGCTTTGAGTTTACACTTTGGGTGGGATTCGCAACTTAATACCAGCGAGATGTTCTGGATAGATATCTCAAGGTGGATGATTAGTAGGTAGATGCAGATGGATTTCAGTCTACTTGTCTTGGCGTACCGCCCATGCTTTTGAGCCTCTTCCTTTCTTTATAGCATAGTTAGCATTGGTTTGCGCACATAATCCTGTCAATTGCCCAGCTGTAATTTTTTAACCTCGCATGGCTATTTTATCGTCTTTTGGGAGAGAGACATCACTAGTGAACATCATAGGACCCCGGTCCATATTTCCAATATTGTTTACACCCACTATCAATTTACTGCTTTATTTACTTTTCCGTTGCTATCACTATCATTATTATCCATTGTGTTTTATCCTTTGTAAACAACAAGGCTGGAAGAATTGACAACTCCTTTGTACTCGTTGGGAAGCAAAGTTATTTGCTGTGTGTGCAGGTCCAGGAGAAGCAAGTGATTATAAAACGGCGCATCACTTGTCAATCCACCTTCTTGTATCTGTTCGAGTCCTACTGGTTCGATACTCAACCTTAGAATCTTCACTAAGCGAAATTGCCGCTACGTTACATCTCAACCTTCCACTTTGGGTAACCAACGAGGGGGCGTTAATTCGTACCATCAACCATCCATTCCCCTAGCCTAAAATGTTTTAATCCTGCTGGTTACTAGTTGCTTTACTTTTGATGTTTTACTTTCGTTGTTTTGCCACCACTATTTCCGTTGCCACCATCATTTCCATCACGCCGTTACTACTAATAATTTTTTTTCCGAGAAAGTATCTTTAAGGTGCGGTTGAATTGACAACTCAACCGTCAAAGCTTATAAATATTGTTTGGATCCCCTTGTGTCGAATCAATAAATTGGGTTATTCTTACCCGCCAAGACTGTTGCGATCACCTACACTTGTGGGTCATCAAGACTATTTTCTGGCACCGTTGCCGGGGGAGCATAGCTTTATTTACAAGTCTACTTGGAGTTATTTTGCTTGCTGCGATTTATCCGCTATGGGTAAGAAAGGAGACACCGAGGTTTTGATCTTACCATCCACTACAAGAAAAGGTAATGTTCTTAGCACTAGTGCTACACTTGACTCAACTTCCGTTATAAGTAAGTTTGCTTCACCACCACATGCTACTTCCGCTGAATTCGGTAATATGTCAGATACTTTTGATGATGCTGCTACTGCTTTTGATGAGACTGGTTCACTTGGTCACTTTATTGAGTCAGAGATTGTCAAGGCCGCAAAGAAATCTTGACCCTCTTATTTTCCTGATTTGAGTAGCCTCAAGGATAATTTTTTTGAGGATGATTATGTTGAACTTGATGATGAACTTTGCAGAGAACTTGGAGAGTGTAATGACTCTGCAGATCCTGATGATGTGAAGTAGCTTCTTAAAAAGCATGCTATATATGAAGAACAAGTTTGCTCCTGATCCTATATTTGCCACATCTCCTATTTGCATTAAAGATGTTGATTTTGATTTCTCTGTCGATCTTTCAGTTAAATCTATGGTTGAAGCTGACCCCTTTTATGGCGCAGAAAATGAAGACGTTGTTGCACACCTTACTAAATTCACTGAGTTGGGTGGCTTATTTTCTAATGAAGACAAGAAGATACATTATTATGTTACTAAGCGAGCTACTTCCTTTTTCTTTGGAGGAGGGTAAAGCATCGTATGATGCACTACCATGTGGTTCTATTAAAATCCCTCAAGATTATTATGTTACTAAGCTACTTCCTTTTTCTTTGAAGGAGGGTGCTAAAGCATCGTATGATGCGCTACCATGTGCTAAAGAAGTTCTATCACCCCATGGAGGGGGCTGCTCCCGAGGAAGAGGAGTCGGAGCAGATTCCGCCTCCCCAGGAGGAACCCGTTGCCGAATGGGGCGAGGGGTCTTCTTCTTGGAGCGTGAAGCCTTCTACTTGGGAGGACGCAGGATGTCGTTCTCTGCACGAGCTGCTTAGTACGACCCATGGAGCCACCACTACCATCCGGGAGCCGGAGAGAGATCCTGGGACCCGCAGTAGCCGAGCCCAACTTAGGCCAAAAGCCTAAGCTTGGGGGAGTATGTACCCTTCTCCCCTTCCATTGTATCATCCATGGTGTTCGCTTTAATATTTTCTGAGTTTTTTGCATGTTCTTCTTTGTTCTTTCTTAATTTGAAAAAACAACAAAAATATTTCTCCTTTCTTTTGTTTTCATTTAACCTTTGAAAAACCCAAAAAGATTTCCTCTCTCTCTCTTTAGTTTGCTTTGTTTGCAGAGTTCATCTCACGTCCATGGTTGCAATTGCACTTGATTATATCTTCCAACGTTCGATGGTGCAAGTGACGAGCCTATAATGGTGAAGATCGACGAAAGGGATGCAACAAGGAAAGCCAGTATGAACACTATTTGCTTCTACTTTTGTACACATGCTTGTACTTATGATCTAGAGACCAGCTTGTAGCGACATAGTGCCATGTTTACAATGATTTCCCAGTAGTTCATGCTTTCTTTGTGACTAGTCTCAAATAGATGAAGTGCATAATGTGTTATTGAAATGATTTGAATGCATTGCATTGTTCATGATTTGGCATATTGAAGTGGTATTTCCCTTATGAGAATTTTTTGATTGACTTGGCACATGCTTACACATATTTATGACTATAAGTCTATCAAGCCTTGATGATATTTTTATTTCAGAGTAGACATATCACTTTCATGCCTGATTCAATATGTTTCTTTGTCGCTGATGGTACGAATTAACGCCCCCTCGTTGGTTACCCAAAGTGGAAGGTTGAGTTGTAGATAGCAGCAATTTCCCTTGGCAAAGATACCAAGGTTGAGATCGAACCAGTAGAACTCCAAGATTGAAAGTAGGTGGTTCGGCAAGTGATGCGCCGTTTGATAATCACTTGCTTCTCCTGGACCTACACACACAGCAAATAACTTTGCTTCCCAACGAGTACAGAGGAGTTGTCAATTCCTCTGGCCTTGTTGTTTACAAAGGATAAAACGTACGGGATAATAATGATAGTGATAGCAACGGAAAAGTAAATACTGAAAGTAAATTGATAGTGTAAACAGTATTGGAAATATGGACCGGGGTCCTATGATGTTCACTAGTGATGTATCTCTCCCAAAAGACGATAAAATAGCCATGCGAGCTAAACAAATTACAGCTGGGCAATTGACAGGATTATGTGCGCAAACCAATGCTAATTATGCTATAAAGAAAGGAAGAGGCTCAAAAGCATGGGCGGTACGCCAAGACAAGTAGACCGAAATCCATCTGCATCTACCTACTAATCATCCACCTTGAGATATCTATCCAGAACATCTCGCTGGTATTAAGTTGCGAATCCCACCCAAAGTGTAAACTCAAAGCAACGGACAACTGCATTAAAGAACTTTGTGTAAAGTAAACAATCCTTGCACCCGCAAGTACAAGCACCGTTGTTTTCCCCCTTGTGGCAACAACACATCCCCTAGACTCATGTTTCTGTCACTCAAGCTAGTCATCGGGGGGCATGAACCCACAATCATGCATAACGTTTCCTCTTGGAGTCACTGCCTACTACATGGCCAAAGCAATAAACAACAACGGAGAACATGCAAGAATTACTCTAGAACATAAATATAAAAGAGGAGAATCAAATATATTACTCAAACACAATCTAAACATAATCTCATAATCCATCGGATCCCAGCAAACTCAGCATAGCAACAGCAGAAATATTACATATGTGCCTCGATCATGTAGGGCAGCTCACGACGTCTAATCCATGAAGAACAAAGAGGGGAGGAGAACATCACATAGCTACTGATCATAGACCCATGGTCCAAGGTGGACTACTCAAGGTTCATCCGGGAAGCATCCATGGTGGTGGAGAAGCTCCCGGAGGTGGTTCCTCCCTCCGGCAGGGTGCCGGGAAGAGGTCTTATGGTGCTCCCGATCTTGGAAGCGCAGCGGCGGCGGAACAGAGGAGAGATCGCGTAAAAGGGTTCCCGTCACGGGGGTTCTCGTCACGAGGAATAAATAGGCAAAGGGGGAAGCCAGGGGGGCACCAGGGGTCCAGGAGGGCCCCTGGCGCGGCCCCACCCTAGGGCGCGCCGGGAGGGCGCCTGGGGCCCTGGTGGGTCCCCTCTGGCCCCCCCTCGATGATTCTCGAAGCATCTTCTACGCTGATTTTTTATTGGATTTTTCCCGAATTTTTGGAGCACTTTTTATATGGGGGAAACCTGAAATAGAAAAACAGCAGAAAACAGGAACTGGCACTGGGGTGCACTGAGTTAATAGGTTAGTCCAAATATGATCAAAAGTGTATGGAAGTTCATCAATATCATAGCAATATCACACAAAAGAGGCATGGAGTAAGCAGAAATTATAGATACGTTTTGGACGTATCAACATCCCCAAGCTTAATTCCTGCTCGTCCTCGAGTAGGTAAATGATAATAGCATATTTTCTGTGGTGACATGCTAGCAACTATAAAAGAACTTTTAAGTAAAGCAATCAAGGCATGTAATTCAATCCAAGTCATAACAGACAAGAGTCTATATTTAGTATTGAAAAAAGCAACATAAGAATATAAAGGTGCAAGAGCTCTCGTTGTCCGTGACTCGAATGTCTCCAAATGGTGTTTGCGTGCAAGAAAGGGGATAGAGATATACGAGAAAAAGTATTTTTATGTTGAGAACTCAATCTACTAAAGTTTCACACTTGGTCTTCTTTGGAATCTTATCTTGACTCATCCCCAGACCACTAGCCAGGTACAAGTCAAAATGATCCACTCCTTTTCGACATTTTGAGCACTCATGCAATGGATGAGTGTAAGCAAGAAAGTTAACACTTAGGATGGCAAAGAGAGAATATGGTGGAGGAGGAAGACAAAAAGGTATGAAAGGCTCACATCAATGAGGACAATCATAGGCGAGAGAAATCCAAATCATAGATATGATGTGAGGAGTAGGGATTGCCATGCAACGGATACACATATGAGCTAAGGTAAGCTCTCCAATGGAACTAGTGGGGGTGCATCCAACTTGCTTGCTCAAGAAGACCTAGAGCTCATTTGAGGAGGCTCGTCACTGGAATATACAAGCCAAGTTCTATAGTGTGAAGGTCCCCACATAGCTATATGCATGAATGATAATCTCTATGGAGTACAAGATATAAGAGGGAGTACGAGCGTGGATCTCTCAGAAGGAATAGTAGTGTGCCCCCTTCTCTCTTTTTATTTCCTTTTCTCTTTTTTCTATTTTTTTGTATTTTTTTGTGGCCTCAATGGCTCTTTCTACTTCTCTCGTTTGTCCTCTTTGGGATCTTTTAATTTTTTTCCTCTTTGGGATCTTTTAATTTGTCCACTTTGGGATCTTTTCCTCACTTTAGGGGCAACACTCTATATATTACAAAAAGTATAGAAGATCTTTCACACTTTACAAGGTACTCATATCATAAAGAAGATGTAACTATCATGATGTATGCAAATGTATGCCTCTGCCAGTATAGAAGGATATGCAATGATAATATCGCGTCATGTAGCAATGATTAGGGCAAGGCCCAACTAGAATGCGGCTCATCGATCAAGCAAGTAGCATGTATGACATGAAGATCAAGTCATGAGAAGGTGGATGTTGCATGGCAATATATCTCGGAAAGGCTATGGAAATGCCTTGGTAGGTAGGTATGGTGGCTGTTTTGAGTAAGGGTATAAGGGGGTTTATGATGACAGAGCGTATCATGCCAAGGGTTTGGATGTACCGGCGAAGGTGGATGCCAACTTTCGGAGTGAGAAGAAAGCAATGCACGGCACTGGAGAGGCTAGAAAAATATGGGAAGGTGGAAGTGTCAACTTTCGAATACTCACATTAGTCCGAGGAACTCATGCACTTATTATCGGTAACTCTCAATCTAATAAGGAGGTTTCACAAAGAGACAAGTACCCCGAGGAGGAGTGTATGGGGGTTTAGTTATCCTTGCGCATCCTCGACTCATGGTGCGTGAGTGTACTAATATTCGACCCCTCAGAAGAGTAGTGATCCATCTAGTAGCTAAAGTTCTCAACTAATTTTGTAAGTTTTGAAAATAAACACGGATTGCCCAAAATACGACATCTATCACTAATAGGCTAAAGCACTTGACACGAAAAGTCCAAACATTACTCAAAACAATACCTCAAAACTATTGCAAGTTACTACTACAAAAGAATAGTAACCTCAATTACCTACTTCAAGTCAAGACACAAAACTCAGTGCAACAGGCAAACTCTCTAAACAAGATAAACATGAAAACTCAAGAGAGTTCCAGCAACAAACTAAACAAAAGCTCTTTGAAAAGATAAGCATGAAAACTAAGAGCTAAACATGACAATAGCTATGAAAAAGATAAAAAAACACAGCAAAGACAAGCATGAAAAGTCCTATGTTCTGTTCTAGATTTTGGAAGTGTAGCGTGTTTCTCTCCCACACAAAGAAATCTGGGTTCTAACTTTTTATGAACAGCAAGAAAAGCTAAAGAAAACTAAAAATAAAACCTAAGAGCGAGACGCTCCAAGCATAGCACATAATGCATGAAGTGATAAAAATATAGTGAAACAGAGACGAACTGATAATTGTTGATGGATAAGGGAAGAGAAGATACGCTTGAGTATCTTTGAATATTTCTTGGGGATGCATGGGGGCATCCCCAATCTTGAGCGCTTGACACTTCTGAATCTTCTTTCATCATCTTCCCTCGCACACTTGAAAACTCCCTTCATACATAACTCATCATAATCTGATTAGCGAGGTTAGTACTCATAATAAAATAATTTTTTCTCTACTGGAAATAATGATATTCTTGAATGGATACTGTTTATCAAGAATTCCAAAAAGTTTTTTCAAAGAAAAATCAAGCTTAAGGTTTGCAAAACGAAGAAAAGGCAAAACAGGACAGAATCTGTGAAAAACAGACCAGCAGGTAGTAAATAATTTTTTAGGGATACTTCTGCAACTCAAATCAAAAAACTCAGAACATACGAAAGTTCCGTAATTTTATAAAGCACGCTGTGTAAAAATTTCAGATCAAAAATATGAACTGGGATTGTTCCATGATTTTTCTAGTCAGGAGGACAGAATCAGTTTTCTGGACAGCATGTCACAACTTTCACTTCCCTTGTCATATGAGGCTATAAATGGCACAAAGATTGAAAAGTAAAGATACAATGATGTTGATACAGTAGTAACAACCATCAAGACCACTAAAAACAGAAGAAAAACAAAAAGTAAATCCTAAATTCGTTGCGGGCTGCCTCCCGAAAGCACTTTCTTGTATGCCTTTAAGCTAGGCATGAAGATCATAAAAGTTGCTCTCGTAAAAATAAGAATTTGAAGCAAAAGAGAGCATCAAGAAGAAAATATGAAACAAATTTAAGCCTAACCCACTTCCTATGCATTGGCATATTGTAAGAAAATATATCAAAGAAGCACAAATAGACAAGCATAGGAAAGTGGGACAAGAACAACTTCAAAACTTTCAACATAAAGAGAGGAGTTTTTGTAACATGGGAATTTCTATAACCAAACTTTCCCCTCTCAAAATAATTTTCAGTAGTATCATGAACAACATCAAGAATATAACTATCACATAAATCATGTTGTTCATGACCTACAAGTACACGTGTATAGTTTTCCACACGGTCTTTAGGAACATAAGATAAATGCAACCCATCACATTGAGCCTTAATAAGAGCATAATTCTCCGGAATATGATTTGGATATTTCAAAAGGATAATAGGACAATCAAGTGTGGGTGAAATAGCAAAAATTTCATGCTTAACATGAGGAACTATAGAAAGTTCATTTCCGTAAGCATCATCCATAGTGGCATCACGGTCATAAGCATAGAAGGCATCAACTTCATCAAAAAGGGATATTTCAAAAGAATCCATAGGATCATAACACTCATATAAGGTAAGATTCAAAGGGTTACTCTCATTAGAAGGTAGACATGGATGGCTCCATTCTTTCTCCTTTTGTTCGTCACTCTCCTCCTCTTTTTCATCCGAGGAACTTTCAAGTTCAACAATTTCTTCTTCCATAGAGTCCTGCAAAACATTTGTCTCTTCCTTTGGGGGAGAAATTCTCTCAAGATGATCAGTAATATAATAATTTGCATCGTAATTTTCCAAACAATAGTTAAGTATAGCAAGACTCTCAGATTTGTAAGGGGCATCATTGATACGTCCCAAACGTATCTATAATTTCTGCTTGCTCCATGCATGTTTTGTGTGACTTTGCCATGTTTTGCTTGAACTTTCATACACTTTTGAGCATATTTGGACTAACCTATTAACTCAGTGCACCCAGTTGCCAGTTCCTGTTTTCTGCTGTTTTTGTATTTCAGGTTTTCCGGCCACTAAAAGTGCTCCAAAAATTCCAGAAAAATTATATAAAAAATTCAGCGTCCCGGAAGCTTCCGGAATAACCAAGGAAGAGAGGAGGGGCCACCACCAGGACTCCAGAAGGGTCCATGGCACGGCCCAGCCCTAGGCTGCGCCAGGCACCCTCCTGGCTTCCTGGTGGCCCCTCTCGGTGCCCCCTTTGGCCCCTATTTTTACCCCCGAGGAGAAAACCCCTAATATCGAAGTACTTTTTCCAGAAGCGATTCCGATCTCCGCCGCCATCGAAAACTAGCTTCGGGGGTCACCAGGATCCTGCTCCGGCACCCTGCCGGGGAGGGCCTTGGCCCCCGGGGCCATCTTCATCGACTCTCCTTCCCCCATGATGCTTCTTGAGTAGTTCCTCCTTGGACTACGAGTTCTTGGCAGTAGCTATGTGGTATTCTCTCCCCCTAGACCCTCAATACAATGTTCTCATGAGCTGCCCTACATGATTGAGATCCATATGATGTAATTGGTGTTGTGTTTGTTGGGATCCGATGAATTGTTACCTTGTTCAGTCGTAAGAGGTTTATGAATTATTGTTGCTGCAATTTGTTGTTCTTAATGCTTGTTACTAGTGCACAAGTAGCATGATCTCAGATCTGAGCACGTTATGGTTGCATGATTATAATTGTTGTTCTAGATCTTATCTACGGTTGTATGCACCTATTATAGTCCGGAACCGGCGATCCCAATGGTGACAGCTTGGGACACCAAAGGGGATGGGCTATAATTTGAGGATCACATGTGTTCATGGAGTGTTAATGCTTTGTTCCGGTGCTCCGCCGCAGGAGCGCCTTAATCTCCATAAGTTCCTTAAGTGGCCCCGTTCGTAGCGGGATGGTAGGACAAAAGATGTTGTGCAAAGTTCTTATTGCAAGCACGTACAACTACATACAGAACACATGCCTACGTTTGGTTCTTAGACTAGGATGCTCTAGTTTGTTCTTTGGCTAGAGTTGGTGCAATTCTGTCAATTGCCCAACTGTAATTTGTTCACCCATCACCTTGTTCTTTTGCTTGAGAGGTACCACTAGTGAAACCTTGAACCCCGGTCCATGTTTCACCTTCATTGCCTTCGTTGTTACTTTTACTTTCTTTGCTCCTCCTACTACTTTGTTACTACTTTGTAGTGTTGGTGATTGGAGAAGTCTTAAAGGCTACACCCGTCAACACACCGTTGCTACTTATATCTTGTCTAGTGCTTTTTCAGGTGTGGTTGAATTGACAACTCAACTTCTAAGGCTTATAAGTATTCTTTGGCTCCCTTGTGTCGAATCAATAAATTGGGTTATTCTTACCCGCGAAGACTGTTGCGATCCCCTACACTTGTGGGTTATCAATCATCAATATTTTTAAGAAGAGAAGTAATTTCATAGGCACCCTTATAAGCAACAAATTCTTCTTTTTGCTCTGCATCATCAAAATCATAATTTCTCTTAGCATAAGAAGCTAAGGTTTCATCATCATTGTACTCACATTGGAAAGCAAGGTGTTTGTGCCTCATAAAGCAACAAGATTCATCCATGCAGAAAGATATATTATATATTGAGCACAAGTTTCTAGCATAGTCATACAACTGGTGTATTTGTTTCCATATGTGTATCCCCTTTTGAGACAAGCGGTGTTCCTTGTACCACTTTTGTTGATCCTCAGTTAATCCTCCATGCCAATAAGATCTGGTTTCAAAGAAGTCAGACATTGATTGGCAAGTAAGGGACTAGACATACTATTTTTTTTAGATTTTTGATAAAGGACATGAAGATAAAAACTGAAAGGTAAACTAACAAGACTAAAAAGCAAAGATAAAAGATAGTGTGCAACTCCCCTATCTTGAAGAGTGGAGTCCCCGGCAACGGCGCCAGAAATTTCTTTTGATGGTACGAATTACCGCCCCCTCGTTGGTTACCCAAAGTGGATTGAGATGTAGATAGCAGCAATTTCCCTTGGCAAAGATACCAAGGTTGAGATCGAACCAGTAGGACTCCAAGATCGACAAGTAGGTGGTTCGGCAAGTGATGCGTCATTTGATAATCACTTGCTTCTCCTGGACCTACACACACAGCAAATAACTTTTCTTACCGACGAGTACAGAGGAGTTGTCAATTCCTCCGGCCTTGTTGTTTACAAAGGATAAAACGCACGGGATAATAATGATAGTGATAGCAACGGAAAAGTAAATACTAAAAGTAAATTGATAGTGTAAACAGTATTGGAAATATGGACCGGGGTCCTATGATGTTCACTAGTGATGTCTCTCTCCCAAAAGATGATAAAATAGCCATGCGAGGTAAACAAATTACAGCTGGGCAATTGACAGGATTATGTGCGCAAACCAGTGCTCATTATGCTATAAAGAAAGGAATAGGCTCAAAAACATGGGCGGTACGCCAAAACAAGTAGACCGAAATCTATCTGCATCTACCTACTAATCATCCACCTTGAGATATCTATCCAGAACATCTCGCCGGTATTAAGTTGTGAATCCCACCCAAAGTGTAAACTCAAAGCAACGGACAACTGCATTAAAGAACTTTGCGTAAAGTAAACAATCCTTGCACCCGCAAGTACAAGCACCGTTGTTTTCCCCCTTGTGGCAACAACACATCCCCTAGACTCATGTTTCTGTCACTCAAGCTAGTCATCGGGGGGCATGAACCCACAATCATGCATAACGCTCCCTCTTGGAGTCACTACCTACTACTTGGCCAAAGCAATAAACAGCAACGGAGAACATGCAAGAATTACTCAAGAACATAAATATAAAATAGGAGAATCAAATATATTACTCAAACACAATCTGAACATAATCTCATAATCCATCGGATCCCAACAAACTCAGCATAGCAACAACAGAAATATTACATATGTGCCTCGATCATGTAGGGCAGCTCACGAGGTCTAATCCATGAAGAACAAAGAGGGGTGGAGAACATCACATAGCTACTGATCATAGACCCATGGTCCAAGGTGGACTACTCACGGTTCATCCAGGAAGCATCCATGGTGGTGGAGAAGCTCCCGGAGGTGGTTCCTCCCTCCGGCAGGGTGCCGGGAAGAGGTCTTCTAGTGCTCCTGACCTTGGAAGCGCGGCGGCGGCGGAACAGAGGGGAGATCGTGAAGAAGGGTTCCCGTCACGGGGGTTTCTCGTCACGAGGAATAAATAGGCAAAGGGGGGTAGCCAGGGGGGCCACCAGGGGTCCAGGCGGCCCCCTGGCGCGGCCCCACCCTAGGGCGCGCCGGGAGGGCGCCTGGGGCCCTGGTAGGTCCCCTCTGGCCCCCTCGGTGATTCTCGAAGCTTCTTCTACGCTGATTTTTTATTGGATTTTTCCCGAATTTTTGGAGCACTTTTTATATGGGGGAAACCTGAAATAGGAAAATAGCAAAAAACTGGAACTGGCACTGGGGTGCACTAAGTTAATAGGTTAGTCCAAATATGATCAAAAGTGTATGGAAGTTCATCAATATCATAGCAATATCACACAAAAGAGGCATGGAGCAAGCAGAAATTATAGATACGTTTTGGACGTATTAGTTGCTGTGCATGATTATGACCGTTATTGATCTCTAGTTGGTCGCTTCCCCGTCTTTTGCTAGCCTTCACCTATACTAAGCGGACGGACTACTTGTGCATCCAAAATTCTTGAAACGAGTTGCGCCATATGAGTCCACCATATCTTCCTATACATGGTATTTACCGGCCATCCTAACGGATACTTTCTTTTACCACCTCAAAATTATTCAAATGCACTTCTCTTTTTTGTATCCGTACCAGCTCATGGAGCGTTAGGGGTGATCGATATCTTCCATGCTAAAAATGTTTTACTCCTTGACACAGTTTAATCTAGTCAAATTTATGAGGCAGAGGCCGGTCTGGAGAATGCCCAGTTCTCACTTGTTTCAAAATTTAAAAAAACTTACACCAATACTTGAGACGGAATGAAATGAAACTAATGCTGGCCAAAGACTGCTGATGATTAGTGGAAGTATATTTAGAATATTTCCTTCCATACTTGAGGCAGGATGAAGGGCAACACACAATCATTGCTGGCCATAGACCGTCTATGATTGATGGATAGGGAACACAAGTGTAGGCATACCACAAAAAGCATGGGAACCGCCATCAACATGGTTGGTATGGAAGATATTGCAAACCTTTACCATTACTGTTGACTGGAAAGTTACACTCTCAAAAGCATTTTATCTCTGTTTTCAAATTGACGAGCTCTCGTACTTGTTTTCTTTTCTTCCATCCATGGGTTTTCAACCTTGCCATCAAAAGCCACGGTTCGAGAGTCTCCATCTTCTTATTTAAAGCACCAACTATTGAGAGCATAATTGTCATTCTGAGTGTAATGTGCATTGTCCCATAGTACCACATTGTATTTTTCATGACTGTGATATTGCTTATTCTGAAATATTTATTTCTAGTCTCCTTTGAAACTCCGAAGGTGCTTCTGCATTTATGTATTTCTTCACTCGTGGGGGCAAGCGAGATACCACTTTATTATGTTCAAGTCATGAGCATTGTGATCCTATCATGATTTTCAGGTGCATATAATTTTTCTTAGTTGTTTGAGAGCTTTTCATAAGAATGAAGGATTGCTTCGTGCATTGTCTTTGTAGCATTACTCCATTACTTGTTGGATTTGTTCGTAGTACAGGCTTATATACATCTTATGAAGCAAAAGAGTTTGTCAAAGTTTTCTTTGCCGCGTCCAGTTCGTTAAACTAAATTGCTTAAGGACAAGCAATATGCTAAGATTGGGGGAGTTGATACGTCTCAAATGTATCAACTTTTCCAAACACTTTTTCTATTGTTTTAGCCTCATTCTTGCATGATTTTAACGAAACTAACCCGGACTGACGTTGTTTTCAACGGAGCTGTCTGTATGACTTTTTCATGTGAAGGAAAAGGGAAATTTAAGCATCTCAGAAAATTCCAACAAAAATCCTAGAAAAATACACGCAACAGAAGAGTCCCACAGCCAGAAGATGGGCCAGAGGGGGCCACCCCTGGCCCAGGCAGCCAGGTGGCGTGGCCTGGCCCCTGGCCACGCCACCCACCCGACTGGCGAGGTGGGTCCACCCCCCAGGCTCTCCTTTGGCTCCTATTTTTACCCCCGATGAGGAAACCCTGAAACAAAATATGATACTCCAATTCTCGCCGCGGAGACGCCGCCACCTCTGTTCTTCTTCGGGAGAGCTAATCTGGAGGTTGTTTTGGCCTCCGTTGAGGGGAAATCGTCGACATCATCATTACCATCACCACTCCATCACCCTTCCATGTCTCCCACATCCACGTGTGAGTAATTCCCTGTTGTAGGCGAAGGGGATGGTAGGGATTGGATGAGTTAGATCATGTAATAGTTCATCAGATTGTTGGGGGCATGTTGCCTATCATCTAATATGGTGCTTATCATCGTTGCTACTGCTTGTTGCTCTTCATGCTTGACACTTTGGGAACGAGTGTCATGATTTAATATCTGAACCCTTTATGTTTCCAAAAGTATATTTGTGCTCTTGATCCTATCTATGAGTTTTATGGACCTATTATAGTTCAGAACCGGCGATCCCAATGGTGACAGCTTGGGACACAAAAGGGGATGGACTATAATTTTAGGATTTCATATATCCATTGATTGTTAATGCTTTGTTCCGGTGCTATTTTACAGGAGCACCTTAATCTCTACAAGTTCTTTTGGCCCCGTTGGTAGCGGGATGGTAGGACAAAAGATGATGTGAAAAGTTCTTATTGCAAGAGCGCACAACTACCTTTGGATACATGCCTAATGTTTGATATTTTCTTAGATGATCATTACTTTTCTATGTGACATGCCCCGTGTTAATTACTTGTTATCTCTCATCCATGAAGCACCCAACCATCCATTTCCCTATCCTACAGTGTTTTAGTCCTACTGGTTACTAGTTGCTTTACTTTTGTTGTTTTACTTTCGTTGCTTTGCCACCACTATTTCCATTGGCACCATCACTTCCATCACACCGTTGCTACTAATAGATTGTTGTTGAGCAAGTATCTTTCAGGTGCGGTTGAATTGACAATTCAACTGTCAATGCTTATAAATATTTTTTGGCTCCCCCTTGTGTCGAAACAATAAATTGGGTTATTCTTACCCGCGAAGACTGTAACGATCCCCTATACTTGTGGGTCATCAACGCTTCAGTAAGCGACTCGTTGATTATTCCCAGATTAATTAACCGTTCATGACTGATGGCTTCTCACCCCTCGTTGGTTACCCCAAGTGGAAGGTTGAGATGTAGCCTAGCATCAAGTTTCCCTCGGTGAAGATACCAAGGTTTATGTCTCTGGCGGACTCCGAATTCTGCAAGTAGGTGGCAACGACGCCAGAAATTACTTGATGGCGCGAGAGTTGACGTGGACCTGCACACACAACAGATAAGTTTGCTCCCAACGAGTACAAAGAGGTTGTCAATCTCTCCAGCCTTGTTGTTTACAAAGGATTAAATGCAAGGGGGTAATGATAGTGATAATTGCAATGGAAAGTAAAACCGGTAAATAAACTTGAGGTGTAAACAGTTGTGGAAATATGGACCGGGGTCTCATGATGTTCACTAGTGATGTCTCTCTCCCAAAAGACGATAAAATAGCTAAGTTGGGTGAACAAATTACAGTTGGCCAATTGATAGAAATATAAACGCACCGCAATGCTAATTATGTTACTTGAAAGCAAGAGGCTCAAATTATGGGAAGTACGCCATGACAAGTAGACCGAAATCCATCTGCATATACTCACTAATCATCCACCTTGAGATATCTATCCAGAACATCTCGCTGGTATTAAGTTGCGATCCCCACCCAAAGTGTAAACTCAAAGCAACAGACAATTGCATTAACAATCTGTGCGTAAGGTAAATAATCCTTGTAACCGCGGTTACAAGCACCGTTGTTTTCTCCCTGGTGGAAACAGCATATCCCCTAGTCTCATGTTTTTGTCACTCAAGCTAGACATCGGGGGGCATGAACCCAGAATCATGCATAACACTCCCTCTTGGAGTTATTATCTACTACTTGGACAAAGCAATAAAAAGCAACGGAGAACATGCAAGAATTACTCAAGATCAAAATATAAAAGGTAAACCAAATATATAACTCATCACGATCTGAACATAATCTCATAATCCATCAGATCCCAGCAAACACAGCATAGCAACAGCAGAAAAATTACATAGGTACCTTGATCATGTAGGGCATCTCACAAGGGTTAAACATTGATGAACAATATTGGAGAGAAGACATCATATAGCTACTGGTCATGGACCAATGGTCCAAGGGGGATTACTCACGGAAAATACGGGAAGCGTCCATGGTGGTGGAGAAGCTCCCGTAGGTCAATCCTCCCTCCGGCAGGGTGCCGGGAAGAGGTCCTCTGGTGCTCCCGATCTTGGAAGCGCGGCGGCGGCGAAACAGAGAGGTATTTCACGATGCGGGGTTCTCCTCAACTGTTTCCTAGACGATGAGGTAATATAGGGTAAAGGGGGAGCCAGAGACCAGGCGCCCTGGTGGCACGACCAGGGGTGGGATCGCGCCACATGGACGCCTGGGCGCCAGGTGGGGCCCGCTGGCCCTCCTTCCGGGTTCCGGAAGCTTCCGTCGCGCTGATTTTTATTCTGATTTTTCTGGAATTTTTGGAGCAATTTAAATTGGAGAAAATTCACTGCAACTAAAAGACATCAGCAGACAGAAACTGGCACTAGGTGCACCGAGTTAGTAGGTTAGTCCAAATATGTGTAAAATGATATAAAAGTGTAGCAAAACATGTAGCAATTTCACATAAAAGTGCATGGAACAAACATAAATTATAGATACGTTTGGGACGTATCAACATCCCCAAGCTTAATTCCTGCTCGTCCTCGAGTAGGTAAATGATAACAAGCATAATTTCTATGGTGACATGCTACCAACCATCATGATAAACAACGATGACAACACAGCCATTGCCTTTGCGATGCAATGCTCACAACAAGCATTCCCAGTTAGCTACCTTGGTCCTCCCTTGTCACCAACACGGCTCCACAGCTCTGCGTTTGATCCCATCACCGAGAGTTTTAGAAAATTTCTCTTTGCTTGGCATGCCAAACTTCTTTCCAAAGGATCAAGGCACACGCTCATCTCCGATGTGCTGGACACTCTCCTAATTTATTACATGTGGGTTTTTAGGTTGCCTCAAAAGCTCCTAAAAAACTAGACGCGCTATACAGGTCTTTCTTCTGGACCAACGAGGAAATATGTACTGGCTCTAAGTGTCTCATTGCATGGAAGAATGTTAATTTGCATCACTAGAGAGTTTGGTGGTCTGGGCATCAAAGATCTTGCCACCCAAAACAACTGCCTCCTAACCAAAGTCCCCTTCAAACTGCTACAAATGCCTGACCTACCTTGGGTACACTGGTTTCACCGAAATTTCTCCCAAAACTTAGCCAAGAAAACCCAAACTACATCCTTCCTTTGGAATGTCGTAAACAAACAATTACCCACCCTCATCCAATACTCTTTTGTGTTAACTTACAACGGCCTCTCCAATTTCTTTTGGGTTGACACTTAGCTCCTAGACAAAACCTTCAAATATCCATCCCACACCTCTTCTCCCACTCCATTGATGACAAGATCCTAGTTGAAAATGTGTGGTAATTTGGTTTATTGGCTAACCTTAGATGTCGCCTTTCACGCCTTGCTTCGGAAGAGTTGGATTCTCTGTTGTCTCTTTTGCAGGATTTCCCGTCTTCGAACCGCACGGATGAACGCTCCCTCACGCACGGTCTCCAGTTCTCCTCAAGGAATCTATACAAAACCCTCACCGACAGCGCCCCGCATGACATGCACTATGAATTCATCTGGTCATCCAAAGCACCCAAGTGCAAATTTTCGCATGGCTCCTGCTCAAGGATCGACTCAACACAAAGGGGAACATGAAGCGGAAGCACATCGCCGCCGAAGCCACTTGCCCTCGCTGTGGTGACCCATATGAAGATGCCGACCACCTGATCATCCAGTGCTCCTCCACGCAAGTTTGGTTTTCCCTTGACATTCAACCTCCATCCACGGTGCAAGACATTTGGGCAGCTGCAACACCCCTGCCGCTTGATCCCAATCTCTGGCCAACCATGGTCGTGGCCATCATGTGGAAAATCTGGGACTCAAGGAATGCTCTCATCTTCAGAACGGAGACTCTCTCCACAAGGCAGATTCTAAGGAACTTGGTTGATGATTTATCTCTCTGGTCTTTTAGATTCAAAAGGTGTAATGATAAAACTGCCGCTAGGGCTTGGTTAGCTTTCTTCTCCTCCAAACTACAAGTCTCTCCCTGATATAAGAGGCCTTGTCCTCGTGGCGTTTGAATGGTAATATAATTCAGGTGGGGAATCTCTCCCCCCGGTGACCGTTCAAAAAAAATTGTATGGATAAAAAAACTGCCGCTGGGGCTTGGTTAGCTTTCTTCTCCTCCAAATTACAAGTCTCTCCCTGATGTAAGAGCCTTGTCCTCGGTATCGTTTGAATGGTAATATAATTCAGGTCGGGAATCTCCCCCCCCCCCCCCCCCGGTGACCGCTCATTTAGTATAAAGTTTGTATTAGCTTAGTGCAAAATTAGCGACACTTATTATGGATCGGAGAGGGTACATATAAGAGCTTTCAGGTTCAAAGAGCGTTCCCTGGACGTACGCCGCCAATGAAAAATAATTGTAACAGAAGAACGTTTCCGAAGATAAGAAATCCAAACACAAGATTCCATGTCTTAATGGTTTGATTATTAGTTGGACATTTTTAGATGAAGCAAAATGGTAAAGTACCGATGTAACATCGCACACAAATTGTACATAATACACATTACAACTATTAGTGCTGGAAAAACTGCTCCGAATGTTGTTAGCTCACCGATATAAATAGCAGAACCGATATGCAAGAATCAGCCCCGGAAGAAAGCAAAAAAGTACCTACTAGGTTTTTTCAATGGATGATAGAAAATAGAAGAGTTTGTAACACTTCCATTGTACGCAAGTTTCTGAGAGGGCGAGGGAGTACCTCAAAATGTGAACATTGGAAAACACAATATAAAACATGTTTGATTTGATAGGATGAAATTATGCGGAAATAGCTTTTGGATCCCGAGCTTCATGGCTCCTTTAATTTTGAAAATTCAAAATTCCAATTTTTATGTTTCAAAAAAATCTGAAACAAAACACACACATACATATGGATATATATTACTTGTTTGCAAAGTTTCACGGTGAAATATGTTTGTATGCGATCTATACAAAAAATTCAAAAATCTTGTATTTCTAGCACACGTACTATTCACCATTAAAGTACATGAATTTGTCTTTTTTTGTGTAGCTCACACCAAAGCGTATTTCATCATGAAACTTTCCAAAAATATGGTATACACCTCAATGTTCATGTGTATTTTTTTTCCAGCATTTTTCGAATCTCAAAAATATGTTTTTCGAATTTGTCAAAAAGTGGTCTTACTGGAGCTCGGGATTCAAATATCCAAACTCGAAATTATGTATGATATGTCTATCGTTCTAATGTTAATGCCTGTAATTTAGAATAAAAAGTCTTGGCATATATTTAAAAATGTAGGACTTTTGTAGAATTCCAAGATTATGTATAGTCTTATAGTCAATCGATGCGGTATTGTGGTTCGAATATGGTAGCCTAACAATCATAATCAGAAATCTAATTCCAATCTTACTGCACCACACCCAAGTCGTCGTCGACGTAGCCAGAAAAGAGCATAGAGGAGATGGGCCATTGAGTGACACTAGTATTAAGGTCCAGTTCTTTTGGAGGTTATGGCCAGCGGTGGAAATAACATGCTCCATCCCCAGCTTATTTTAAAGGGTTAATTGCATCTATGCCACTTCAATTTTCACCACTTGAAGAAATGCCATTACAAAAATTGAACTTGAAAATGTGCGGCTCCAACTTTCCTATTCCTCTATGTATGCCAATTTGTGCACTTAAAGAGAATAATTGTTGAAAAAATACATGTATTTCAGTGTGTACTGCAGTATTTATCGTAATCCATCTGTGTTCAACTTTCGAAAGCATTTTGGGCTCATTTGGGCGCCAAAGAATTCAAAAAAATCAACTTTTTCCAAAATTTTGAACTTTTCATAAAAATCTGAAAATTTGACAGAAAATCAAATACACTAATATGAGTTTACTGTTCTAATATGAGCCATTTCTGGGAACATATGAATCCTTTTCTTTTCTTTTACTTGTTTGTTTATACGTGATTTGTGTACGTACGAGAGTATAACTGAATGTATACAGTTCGGTAATGACCATAATGGCATAGATAGAGGTATTAAAAAGTTGTAGTGCCATATCTCCAAGTTCAGTTTTTGTAATGGCATTTTTCCAATGGATAAAAGTTACAATGGCATAGATCCAGTTAACCCTATTTTAAAAGCCCAACCTAAAAATTTGTTTTACAAGCCTATTAGTTAACGTTTAATTAATAGGTTTTAAAAATAAAAAATTTGGTTAGGCTTCTAGAATAAGCTGGGGAGAGGGCATCTTATTTCCACCGCTGGCCATAATCTCCAAAAGAACTAGGCCTAAGATTTTGTATTGTGTTGAACTTATTACATTGTCATCTACTATGAAAATATTCCAAAATTAATAATGAATAAATATTTAATAAATGGTAAACTAAGTAAAAACATATTATTAGGGAAGGTACAATGAACTTATGTTAGTGTTCTCTTAATCATCAATGTCCTGTAGGATTATTGCTGAGTTATATGAGAAGTGAAAATACTAGAGTTGTATGCTCTAAATAAAAGATAATCTCCTGGCATACGTTGTGTTTCTCTATAGTATGAGATGTATTTTCTTGCACATATATTTACTAATTTAATTTTAACCAGAATATAATATATTTTTACGGGAAATCAGAATATAATCTTAGACACATGTATACATGAATGAACAGGTAGATATTTGTAACAGAATAACCTATTGTAGAACATGCTTTTATTGGCATATTAGATGAGGAAAAAAATTAGGAAAACAGCAGAACTCTTCTGTATTTTTTTATTGATTTTCAAATGAATAATAAAAAGTCTTTGATGACCGGAAATCTTAAGTTCTCAACACAAGGATACCAGGTTAATTATTACATGACAAGTTTGTCGTGCTGGCCTGAGCTTCACGTGTTGCATTACCTACGCTCCTGCCACACGCCAGTCTTTAACTATTGATTTGGAGTGGCAGGTGAACGTGTACCGTACATTCATGTGCATGCGTGGCTTGGACCATTAAACATTTTTTTTCTACTTCCAGCTGCAAATGTGTGGTCACGTTTGCTGATAGCACTGCATCACAGTGTATCGTACGTACGTGGACCATTGATAAATACGTAGACCTATGGAGATCCACATGTTCTTGCCCCCCATTTCACTCACGTTTGCTTCGTCAAATAGTTGGTGCCCATGCATGTGATATCTTTGAAGATTTTGTCTGCCCTCTTAAGTACACATTTATTCACGCGATAAGGACGTTACATCAAGGACAGGTGCAATAGAGGACGACGGATCATCTAGCCAGACACTTGTGCTTCGATATTTTGTGAGATTGGCTAGTCCCTCAGGCACACAGCATTCGCCTCCCTGTTATCATGCTAACAGTTCACTTTTGGAAAATCCTGCCCCATGAAATAGCATGCATGGACCCCGCAAAAAAAAAAATAGCATGCATGGAATATCGCCGTCGCAACCATAACTGATGACTGGTCAGTTTTGCATCCAATAGTTCATTGAAGATTTGATGTGAATGTACACCTATAAGGACTTAACTTATCAAGGCAATGTGTGGTTTACTTGGGTTGAGTTCCTGTGTTGTTCCTATACCTGCTGCACAACCGATGACTAGAGGGCCCTGGGACCATGCAGCAGCAACTGTATCTGCCGCAGTGTATCTACAGCAGAGGATACTAGCTAGCTAGCCAACCGCCCCAACATCAGTGCAACAGTTCTCCTGATTAAGGGAAACATGTCAATTGTCCTTGCTAACTATTCCCATCCAATACTATTTCAGATCTACAAAATAAATATATGCTCTCTCTACCTCTCTCTTTCTCTCTCTCTCTCTCTCCGTCTCTCAACCAACCGATCCACTCCAAGCTTTGACGGGGTGATGACAACAAGAGAAGAAACAGTTGTGTTGGGGGTAAATGCTACTTAGAATCAGGGCACAAGACAATGATGATGAATATTATTATGGAAACGAGTGGAGGAAGTTTTAGATCTGATAGGAGCGCTCGAGCCATGGGGGTTGTGGTAGCCACAACGAGTTCGTCATAGATAGCCCACAATCAAGTACAACATGGAGATCGGTGTGTCTGGCTTCCAAGAAGGCGATGTGCAAGGTCCTTGCAAGGATATAACATGGAAGCGGTACGGGGTAATGGCCGTGGTGTGCACTGTCATATGGCCGATATGTATGTGCCGGTCATTTTGCTTTATTTCATGAAATAAAACCCATATTTGATGAAAACAAGTGTGCATTTATTTGAAGAGAAAACTCCATTTCAATTGAAATTAATGTAGTATGCAATCTTCATAGTGAAAATATTTTAATATTGATGCAAACAAACTCGTATTTTAGCAAAACAATTTATCTAGTTGAACCAAAATGTTGGTGGTCGTATTCAAAAAATTAATTACATTTGACAAAACTTTCCTATTAGGTCAAAAGTTTGTAGTTGCCATGGAAGAAAATTTTCTGGTCCATATAATGATTTTTGACAGATCCCAGAAAACCTCTTAATTTTTTCATACTAAAGCAAATTGCGAGCTACGAAAATAAGTTAGGAGTTAATCTAGATCTTTTAACTGGAAGGAACAAATTGTAATGATCCATATAAGTCTAAAATTAGATTCCTTAAATATTAGGTGCAAGGGGTGAACAGTAAATCTTCCTTGATTGGCAGTCATATGTGTTACCAAAATGATTCTATACCTCGACAAATTTCCTTCATAGTTGCCAGATCTAAATTTGGGATGGGTTACCACACCAATTTTGTCATGTAGTGCTGGTCAGTTCAATCATTGTTAAATAATAAGAGAATACCATTATAGATCAAAAATATCACACAATCCCATACCTGCCTCACCTGCCGGCTTTAAGTTGGATCTAATTCGGCATGTGCACAGGTTTTTCTTTTGCGGGGATACAGGTATATTATATGAATTAGGTCTTGTACGATTATACATTCATATATAAATAGAATTGGGAGTATATAATGCATCTTAGCATGCTGTCCATTATCCTCACATTTAGTAATCGTGGACTAAAATTATTAGGAAGTACATTGACCCTGTTCGAAGAGATATACATACACAGCGGTAAATTTGACTTCAATTGTCATACCAGTACAATAGTACAAGTAATAAAATCTAGCTAACTTCAACTTTCAGTAGTTTCCATACCAGTACAAAAGTACAAGTAAAAAATCTAGCATGCATGTCCTCCTTTTGTAGAAAAGGATTAACTCAATAAATTTACTACTTTTTTCTTTCTTTTTTTAGGGAAAAATACTACTCTCTTTGATCCATATATTAATTATTATTGTTGAAACAGATGTATCTACATGTATTTTAGTGCTAGATACATTCGTTTCAACGATAAATTACATGGACCGGACAGAATGTTTAGAAATATTCAAACTGAATGACTAAAATCATACATAAGAATTTGCCTCACAAAGTGCATGCACTGTATTTATTTATTTTTGTAAACATATATTGATAAAAAAAGTGAAAATGATAGATTTTCAAGGCTATGTGCACGCTTAAATTGACAGCTTTAAAAAAACTATTTGAGGAGCTATTAGCTCTCGACGTCACACACCTACAGCGATTAGGTAGCTTAGCTATATATGACTATATGTTCCATGGGGTGTAGTTCAAACTACTGAGGGATATTTGAAGGATCAGTTTGTTCTTGCATGGAGAGCTAGCAATTAGTTGAGGAGTACAAACTCTCGATCAATCCATCGAAATGGAGGACTCGAGCTTCATGCAGTGGGCAATGAACACGCTGGACCAGCACACCTTCGCCGCCCTCACCTCTCCTGCATACGATACTGGCACCTTCGACTGCGGCGATGATACTGCCGCCGTCTGGCCTTCGCAGCAGGCACTCTTCACTGCTCCCCAGCCTCTGTCCTCTCCAACGGCCGGCGACAACCCGGAGCTGACGGTACAGATCGACAACCAGTACCGAGCAAGCAACTCCAGTGATGCCGTGGCTCACGCCGCCGTCGCCAGGGTTAGCAGCCCAATGAGCTGGAAGTCCACTGCTGCTTCGACGCAGTGGGCTGCAAGAAGAGGTCATAAGCCAGCTGCCGGGAGGGGAACAGGGAGTGGCTTGCAGGGTTCCGCTGTGTCAGCAGCGTCGGCATCGTCCACGTCCGCTGATGCTGCCAAGGACCACATCATAGCGGAGCGCCGCCGCAGGGAGAAGATCAACCAGCGGCTCATGGAGCTCTCCACTCTCATCCCCGGCCTCAAGAAGGTATTTTCCTCTATCCCGTCACATGCATGCTTCTTGTTGTTAGCTATAACCAGGTACTGCAAATTAATTAAACTAGGTAAGGATTTTGGTGAGAAGGGATGACATCTTCTATGATTTTTTTACCTTTTGTAGTAATTAACCACTATGTGAGGGCATCGCCTATACAGTAACATATTTACGGATCCGACTATTAAATTATGATTGTGTGGACGTAAAAAATATAGATTTCTAAAGAATATAGTTGTATAGTCACTGTAAATGTTATTTTAATTAAGATATCACTTTGCGTTATTAATATTTTGAAGCGTTATGATTTGTTCATGAATAACTTTTTATTAAATTTTGGAAAAACATTGTTGAACATATCTAGAACATGCATGATCTACTCGAAGGAGGTAGTGGTATTTCAACCTACCTTTACGCTCTTCCTTTTTCCGATAAAGGATGGATTTTATTAGCTTAATATGCAGCATAAAAATACAAAACACAATGAGCACATCCCCGATCCCTGCATAGCTAAGATACACACAATCAACATCAACTCACACAATTTTTAAGCTCTTCCAACTATTCTTCACTCTTCGATCAAGATGCTTAAACGCTTGCTGACAAGTAGTTGTTGTGTCATATAACATGCCTATGCTATTCGTAAAAAAAAAACATGCCTATGTGACTTTGATTGGCACATAGTGTAAATAAATAAATAAATCACCAATTCACTACATGTTGTCAACCAAATAGTCTTGTCTGGCCATGTCAACACCAATTATGCCCAGACAATTATCAACACTAGTCAGTGGCCTCACCATACTATGCTAATAGCTTTAAATAGTAGCGTTTCTATCATGTATGCCATCAGTTGTATCTCACTATTCAGTTTTGCCATTAATAGTTACAACTGTTCAAAACTGCCATCGTTCCGTGAGATGGTTGCTAAAAAATGCCATTGTTCTGATAGATGTTTGCTCAAAATGGCACTGGACATCATTATGGCCGCGTCAAATCCATTGACCACGTTATGTGACCAAAATAAGCCTATAACCACATATCAGATCTCTCTATATCAAAATAATAAATGTGCGCCCACTTATCATGTGTAATCAAGCGAGTAATTTTAGAGAAAAATAAGAATGTTAGTGGGGATAAAGTGGGACCCAAACTTTATCATAGTGAGATAGAGGACAGTTGACTTGTCGGTCTATAGTTATTTTTGTCATATAACATGGTAAACGGGCTTTGATCTGATAGTAATGGAGTCTAGTAGCATTTTTCAGCATGCGCCTGACAAAGCGATGGCATTTTTGAGCAGTTGAAACTTCTACTGGCAAAACTTAGTAGTGAGACACAACTAGTGGCATAAATGATTAAAATCGTAAATAGTATAGACGACACCAAAGTGTAGTTGATTATATCGCAGAAAAAAAAATGAATTCATATTCAAGGATCTTTTCCCAAAACGCTGTGCCCTTAGAATTTAATTCTCCTTTCAAAATGAGACTAAGCAATGCAGAAACATTGTTAAGGTTTCTAATTCGCATCGTGCAATCTCAATAGGAAATATTAATAAGAAAAAATGTTGCACATATTATGTTAGATTTCTATAACTAAAAAGTATTGAGATTTGTTATCTATATAGAATACGCACCCTTATTGGTGGCTTATTTTCATGACATTTCAATATGCCAGGATTCAGACTTATACCCTCAAATCATCATTATTTCTAACTACTAATCGATAAATCTCCACATCTTTGCACATTTTATGGATCTCTGTGTCACGATTGACCCCTACACAGGAAGGGTAATGGATTGTTGTGTTAGCAAACTCATGTCAAGTTGCACAAATGCCAACATTGTTCAACCAATCCTTTTGAGAAAGATTCTTATGGTTATTAGGGTCAACTTAACATTGAATATGTTATTACTTTGATTATTATTTTTCCAATGTGGAAATTGATGTTGGCCCAAATAATATACCTTCTTTCTTTCCACATTTGTCATATAAATATTTTCATTATCTAAATATTCCATGTAGAACCCAACTAAATTAGCTAGGGTAGTGAAGGTAGTTGTTGTTTTAGTAATAAAGGTACTTATATCATTTGAGATTCTGAATTCGTAACAAAAGTAAGTCATAGTTAAAAAATTCTGTGAATATTTTTAATTGTGAATCGATCAGTACACATGGCTAGTTAGATTTTGTGCTTATAAGTGAACCTACCTTCGGGTTCTACATATAAGTTTATTCTCTTTTTTATGTATTAAATTTTAGTTTCATTATTTTTAATAAAAAAATACATGTAGATGAGGATTTGGCATGGACATGGTCTTGTTTACTGCAGGTTGTCCTTTGCTTAAAATCTATCGGATTCTATGCATACGTGTTTGGCCTGGATTGCCTATATGGCTATAATTTACACACACACACACACACACACACATATAATTCTAAGATTTTTTTATTGTGTAAGATTTGATTTTTGCTAGGACTATCTATTATGATTCACTTAGGCATCATTAAGAAATTTTACTTGATGGTAGTGATTTATTATGGTACATTGTGTATACCTGATATTATTCCATTTGAAATCAATAAATCCATCTTCACCCTAACAAAATTTATTTGATGGAAACTATAACCAATAGATCGGTCCTCACATATTCCATTCAATATTAATGTACTAAGGTGTTCTTTTCATTCATTTATATATTACATTAAAAATTTATAAAATGTGAAACATTACATGACCAGGGACGTATGATAAATCAGCTACAATTACATAAACTTCATAAGAATATGTAATAATATATAACGAATTCACACTCATCTACTTTTAATTTTTGCATGGCGCATCTTTCCATGTTGCGTAGTTTTTTATATATTATGTTTACTTTCACTCCTAAGTGCATATGGATCATTTTATTCTTTGGAGCCTCAAATGTCTTTGTTCTGTAACATCTTGGGCACGCCACACATGCCAAAATGAATGCAAGATATAAATTAATGAAGGAGTTACTTTGCACAAGCTACAGAAAAGGGCAAACATAAAAAGAATAAGGAAAACCTTTATTTTTAAAAAAAATTGGTTGTTGGCATACTAATTCGACGCCTGGAAATTTTGTATCGACATACTTGCTTTGCACACATCCTAATTTGACATCGGTTCACTAACCTAAATTTCTTCAAAAGAATTGTGTGGCTATGCGGCTCTGAAGTCAAACGGATTTAATTTTTAATATTAAGTTACATCTTGACTTTAAATTATAGATCTCGGGGTTGAGATATTCTTGATGATGCGGATTAATGCTCAAAATTGTGCTTTCAATATATACTAATAGATAGAATATTGTCTTTTTTCAATAGATCTAACATATACGATATATGTAATTACGTTTATGTAGATCTAACAATCGTGATATATTTAGATGTTATTATGAAAATCTAGGATATGTTATATATTTAGGTATGACCATGCATATTTAGTGGGATGATCTATTTAATGCAGTTATACAATTCTAATGGGTGGTCTGCACAAGTGCGGTTATGTCAATCTAAAGGTCTGATCCCTTTAGTATAACTACGAGGTTCTAATAAATATAGTTCGTTCATGTATGTTTATGTAGATCTAATGGTACAAATCTATTTAGGCATGGTTATGTTGATCTAACTATCTTATTCGTTCAGTACAATTATGATGATCCAACTAATAGAGTTTTGTTTGAGTATGATTATGTAGATCTAACGGTATGATATGTTTAGTTATGTATATGTAGATTAGATAGTTATAATCCGAATAGTACAATTATGAAGATCTAGTGGATATAGTCTTAACTGTTAAGTATGATCACGTCTATCAAATGAGTATGATCTATCTAGGTACGACTATGTAGATTTAGCGTATGTGATTTGTTAAATTATAAATCAAAAGGTGTGAGTAATTAAAATGAGGTGTACCAACGTGATGCCTCGAATAGAATCATGTATTGTGCTTTAGTACATAATGGATGGTATGGAGAACGTCTGTAAAAAGTTTAATGCGCTCAGGGAACATGCTTTCTAAAAAAACTAGATGATAGCCCGAGCGTTGCTATGGGAACTGTTAAGAAAGAATTTGATGTTTTAGAATATGAGAAAATTTATGAAACATAGTATAATTTGGTTATAAATTCTTCTTTGAAGAGAAAAATTAGAGAATAAATCTAAGAAAATATGATGAAATCCAAAAATGAGTGTGATTATGGTTTTGTTAATTTATTTCCTTGATAATATATCAGCGAGACGAAAACAATGTTGAGTAGAGGCAGTGAAGATATATCCACCATTGGATAAACCTAAAACATTGATAGCAACTAAGGTTGAGTGCATAAATTTTTTCATTTACTTTAATAGGTTGTATGAACATGCAAAGTTAATGAGAGCATGTGCATGGAGAGTTAGTGGAAAAGAGTTTTTACATTGTGGACCTACTTGATGATGTGGATAGCTTGCATGTCAAGAAAAATAGATTAGTAGGGATGAACTATTGAGGTATTATAGATGTTATCCAACGTTACATGCTTTAATATTTGGTTTTGGTAAAAAAATCATTTTAGGAAAATGAGAACTTTGTTATCAAGTCAAACCTAACATACCCAATATGATTTGGGAAACGAATAAAGACATGATTTTTTGTTACAGATTTATTGGATTGATGTGATGTTTTCCTTAAGGTTTTGACATACCCACGACAAGAAATGTCATGTGTTGCAAACGTAAAAGTGCATGGGAATCAGCTATTGTGATGATTGGCCGGACTAAAATCACGATTTAAGAAGGAAAGGTTGTTGTTTTTTTGTTCGCCCAAAAGACATTGCCATGTTTTTTTCTAAAGAACTAACTGTTGCAGAGCATGGTTGTAAAAAAGCATTTAATAAAATGGAACTAGGACTAACATTCCGCGTGACCCGGAATGCAGCTCGAAAGGAATTAAGATATACTAACACAATGAAATGTTGAGATCGAAACATCACAAAAATTGGGAGAAATAGGTTGTCCTTATATGTACATACATGCTTGGAAGAAACTTGGATTGATTAATTAATTAAAATTGCATGTGTTAATTAAGATTGACCAAGATGGTGGTGAACTAATGTGAACTTAAAATTAATTAAACTGTGGATTTTTATTGGATTTGACAAAGAGGCTTGGCCTATCTATTTATATAGCTCTTCTCTAAGACTTATCTTTTGCTATAATATTTGGAAAGTGTACAAAACCCCTATTTAGAGGCTACATGTTGTTTTGGCTTCTAAGCTGGTAAACCCTAGTAATTAAGTAAGACATTATAAAAAAATCATGCAACTTGGATTAATTTAGCATATTGGCACATTGCACTTATTTTTGCACTTGTTGAATAAACTTGGTTTAATAAATTAAGAATTTCATATTGTGTGTTAATTAAGATAGAGAAATTAGAGGGGATGGTGAATTAATGGGATGTTGATGTGGCAGATGAACAAGGCGACTATTATTGGAGATGCGGTGAAGCATGTTAGGGAGCTACAGGAGAAGGTGGAGACCCTCGAGAATAACAACAAAGACGCTACCAAAACCATCATCCATTCCACTGTGCTCGTGCATAAGAAGAAACCTAGCCTAAGCGGTCTCACCAGCAACTCCGACAATGAGGATGTTGGTGAGACCAGCTATAAGGGTACACGCCTTCCAGAGATTAAAGTGCGACTATCAAATAAGAGTGTGCTAATGCAGATCCACTGTGAGAACGTGAAGGGGATATTGGTCAAGGTGTTAGCAGAGGTGGAGGCACTCGGACTTGGTCTCACCCACACCAGCAACATGCCATTCCTAGCCGACACCACCATCATCAACATTACTGCTAAGGCAAGTGGTACTCGAACCATTAATCTCTACTGAGCTCATATTTTAAATAGGGAAGCCCCAAGCTCTACATAAATTAATGCACGCATGTATTTTCTCATGATGTACCAATACCAAAAATAGTAGTTCCACAAGTAGCTAGTATAATTACCTAGAGTGCAATTACATTACACTAGAAAGCACCACATACAGTTTCATAATGTATTATATTTTGTGCTAAGGGCATAAAAGTATAGAAACTTAGTCTAGCAGCCTATAACATTATAATTGTGGGATAGAAGTAGATTCGATGAAGGAAATGTGAATACATGGATTTCTTGGTTTTCTTAATGGGACGTTAATATCAAAGCCTCATCAAGTCTTGTCAATTATTTAACATGAGACATTTGAATTGTATCCACATCATAGTTGTGCAGTGTCACTAAAATATGTTTGTTCCATGTTTGAAAACAATAATTTAACTTAGCAGTGCAACATTAATTTCAAAAGCTCAAACTAACAAAAATCATGTTGAAATATATTTGATAACATTAATGGCCTCAAACTTGCAAAGAATGCCTACACATAACTATAATACAAACAATGTCAAGGCTAAACTTCAGGCAATCCATGCATAAGTTTATTCGTACAGACAATTGTCTTTCTTAACCAAACAATTAGTCAATAAATCATGGAAATGGAGATATGAATAAACTAATAAACGGACCCTATGGTGTTTGTCGATGATATTTTTGTGAATATGTGAAAACCCACAACATCAAGGCAAAAAACATATAACAAATGGGGATATATGATCAACCAAGACTTACCTTGTGTGGCTTCAGTGTTATGATAGAGATAACCCTTGAATAGAGCATATAAGAAGTGATTGATCATGACATTAGTGAAAATGTTAGAATCACGCATGTGTATATTGGTTGCTAGATAAGAGTATAAAGATGAGGAAAAACTTCTTGCAACATAGCAAAAGTAATTAAGACATGAACTCTTCTAACATTGGATAAGAGTAAATGGATCAATTAAAAAGCTATGAAAACCTATGACATCAAAATATGTAAGATGTACTTAATTATTTTGAAGTAACATAGTATGTTATATTTCTAATATATACTTTGATCCTGAGAATTGCTACAAAGCACAATCTACCTTTTTTTGTTCTCACTGTCCCTCCACAGTTACCATTGTTAGCAATATTTCGTGTCGCAACATTCACAAAGATAGAGGGGTGATGAGAAGTCAGCTAATTAGTTAATGTACGACATCTCATCTGGTTGTATTGAAAAGTAAATATAGCACCTCCTTAGTTAATTTCAAGAGTGTACAAACTTTCATGTAAGACTCAATACCTTCACATAGAACTAGTTAATTTTCTATCATAGGACTCAATGCATTCACATAGTGAACTAGTTTTGACTAGTGTACATTGCATTCGATTGTGAGCGGAATGTTGAAGGGATATGTATGTATTGTATATATATGAATACACTTAATGTTATGTATCAGATTTATATTTGAATCACAAAGTAAAAAACTGAACTAATTTTACTATTTCATTAGATTGTGTTTCTTGGTATGAACTATTGGGTGCAACTTAATTTAATAAATTTCAGGTGGAAGAGGGGTTCAACTCGACAGTGAAGGAGATTGTCAACAGGCTCAATTCGGTGTTGGACCAACATTAGTCAGCCATGAATTTTAGCATTCATCATGGTAAAATTTGGATTTGGTGCTTCATCACAAATGATGGCCATCAAAGTGATCCAAATATACCTTGGATGCAATAATAAATATTTTATTAGTCCATCTCTTTGTTCACGATAAGTTTATTTTCTATGCTATAATTGTTTTCGTTCCTGAATATGTGATTTGGATGTAAATGTAGCTGCGTGTGTGGAATAATAAATACTGAACAAATTCTAGTCAGACCTATGGACTAGCTCATGTGTTGTTGATGATCTTGTTTTTCTGATCATGATCATAGTTATAAAGGATGCCGATAAAAACACGAGAAAACTTTTATTGTAAAAATGGTGTTGGATAGACTCAACATATGAAATACTGTGATATCACGTCAGTAAGAGTTAATATGAGGTTCGCTCGACAAAAATCTTCAATAATATGTGGAAATTATTATGGGTGTCCAGATCCCGCTAATAATTATTGAATGAAAGGTGTTCTAAACCTTATCCACGTATGCTCGGACCTATAGGGATGCACGCTCAACGTTTAGTAACATGTTTGGATCCGATGATCTAATGGAGAGTGCGAGAGTAGGGTTGAAAAATTGTTTTATATGTGTTTTATGAAGTTTTTGGGGAAGTCCCGGAGTGTTCATGTGATATTCAGAAGTAATTTGGAAGGTACTGAAAAATTCTAGAATGTTGTGGAAGTTCATGTAATGTTCCTAGATTTTTTTTTGAAGGTTCTCACTCAGCCTCCTCCTCCCTCATTTTTTATGAAAAGTAGCCCAATGGGCCCAAATAGGACACCACCCCCTGTCTTGTGGGTAAGACAACTAGGTCGAGTCCTTGTAGGACTTACTTAGCTTGGGGAGGAAGGACTCCCTCCCGAAATTGGCCGACCCAGACCCCTTGGACACCTATAAAAGGAGGTTTAACGTACCCTAAGGAGGCACACCAAATGCCTTACAAGCCTCCCCTCATCCTAGAAAAGCCATGTCCTTGTTTCTAGTTGGCATTTCTCACTATATTAGATCTAGTCTTCCTAGATGCTTCTTTGTGTTGGTCGAGAGTGTTGTGGTGTTGACACTTAGGTACACGTCAATACCTTAGATGCAGTGTTATATTTTACGCTAGGTCGGTTGGAACTTGATGCGGTGAAACTCTCGCGATTGTGATGCATAACCTAGTTGCGGGGGTCGAAGGACTTCATCGACACCGTCTACATCTCCATTGCACCGAAAATATTTTGATGGTATGTGTCGTGGTAATACTAAAGGCATACCCCTAGGCGAGGGAAACCCAGGGGTATCCTTAAGCCCTAGGTTTCCCCAAAACACACCCAGCAAAATAAGATCAACAAAAAACACAAAGCTTTGTCAATCTCCGAGTAACATGTTACTCGGAGACCAGGAGCCGCTTCCGAATACACAGCTATTCGGAAGCCCAGCAAGATCCGAGTAGACTGATACTCGGAAGCAATCGACGAGGCCCCCTACTCAGAAGATGGGAAACGCAACGGACGGGAGGCAGTTAATGCTGCGGGCGTTTCTCCTCCTTTATTAGTAGTAATGGGCAGACCGTTTTGTATTTAAATACGTATTTAATCTTGTAATTAAGACCCATTCAAGCCAAGGCATTAAGGAGGCAGGGGCGCACTCTATATAAGCCCCCCCCCCTCCCCCTTCGGCATGGGCACGCGCAACGCATTATACTCTCAGTATTTCTGAAGAAAGAACACCCCAGTAAGCCTGGGACAGGACTAAGGTTTCTATCTCTACGGATAGGCCTAACCTGTATACCCCCCCCCCCTTGCGTCAACCATCTCTGCGTACAGATTCATTTAGCTCCTTTCATACCCCTATATCTATTGTCAGGTTTACATCCACGACAATATGATTTAGTTGCATCCACTTTAATAGTGATATGTGTTGGATTGTGAGCGGTAAAATATTTTTTATGTGGCGCGTTCCCCTACACATGGGTCCATATCCAATCGAAGAAAGTAGGAACCGAAGTAGTCAGGTGCTCCAATGTGTGCTAGCTTAGTTTGAAGAGGGGTTCGACTAAGCAACAAACACATAATTACTTGGCTTGCTCAAAGGCCCGATATGAGTGAAGTTGTTACTAGGTAATGAAAGATACATCACGATGTTGGCTAACTATTTTTTTATTTTTCTAGTAGTTAGTTTATGTCCATCAAGATACACTACTACTCCCTCCTTTCAGGTTTATAGGGCTCATCTAAAATAATTCCATTTTATAAGTCTCAGTTCTACTATTTACTATCACATGTTCAGATTTTGAGGTGACTACATGCAAAGTTTATGAAAAAAATCGCCAATGCATGTAGTAGTTCTTGGTCATTTTGTGGTCACGCATGCATGTGTTGTAATTAAGGCATTGCTAAAGACAACTTTTTGAAAAGAATGTGTGTACTAATTAAGCAATTTATCGATCTATGAAATTTATTCCACCACTCACCATCTACCTTGGTTGAAGAGATTTGCAAACTGAGCCCTATAAAACGGAAAGGAGTGAGTATATAACACAATAGTGCCCACCCATGAATACAAAACCTCCAAACATGAAGTTATAAAATAGCTTCTATGATCTAGTCACTTATGTGGAGATCTCATTGCACAAGAAATGGTAAACCTTTGATGTGGCTTTGTGGGCAATGTGACTCTCATTGCATACAGTTACTCCCACTTGGACCATGTGTGATGCAGTCATCATTGATTAATTTGGAACAACCATGTGCAATGTTATATGTTAGTTTGTTTGATATTGTATATCCACACAAAAAAGCTCGATCACATAGGTTATCCAGATTGCAAACCGAACAAAAATATCCTAGAGATATCTATCATTCAAATTCACATAGACATCGATACATATTTCATCCAGATAGTAGAAACCATAATTTCTGAAGGCAAAATAGTAAAGTCTAGCAAGGTACAATCAATAACTGAGTTTATAGAAAACACTTAACTTTTTCTTGGTTACTTGTCATTGCAATCTAGCGGTTGCTACAAGTATATTTTCTTTTGGTCTAACCTTCGTGGGACCTGCAAGTGCAAGGCTTTGGAGCAAACGACAACTATCGCCTTAGGTGAGAAACAAAGATAAAAATCCATATAGGAAACACCCCTAGCACTAATCAAAACCACTACAAGAAAAAATAGAACCTCGAGGTGTGTCTCTTATTAAAAATCCTAATGAGGTTTTCCATCTCACTAGCTTTGCTAATTGCAAAAACAATAGTGTATCATATAGTAGGGAGTGCTTTTATGTATTCTAAGTAATTAAATGAATTAAATAGAAGTGCATGTAAAGTAAATTGGTGGTTGTTTTGTGAGGAAAATTGGACCGGTATTGATAGGTTCGGTAGTAACATCTCTTATAGTAACAACGGTGTATAACTATGTAAATGTACATATGCATAATGAATGATTAAAGTAAATATGATACTCCCTCCATTCACAAATACATGATGTGGTTTTAGCTCAAATTTAAACTAAAATCATGTCACCTATTTGTGAACGGAGGGAGTAAATCATAAGATATGGTTTGAGATATCATATATCTACTACGTGGAACTATATATAGACATATGTGTGCAATATCTATAACTAATACACCACTCTATGACTAAGGTCTCTCTTGATCATCGAAGCATTAAGTAATAAATCAAACTACTACATGAAGTAAGATGGCATACCATTGATAATAATATTCCCATCATGTCTAGCTTATCACCAAGACAATGACTCAACTTTTTTCTTTATCCTTAAGCATATTAGCGATGCAACTACGGTAAAAGATTGATTTCTCTTATTCTCACCAAATACTTCATTTATAAATATTTGCCTATATACTACAAACAACTCACACTATCAAACTTTCCTTTAAACTTTCCAATAACTATATTAACGAATCAGAGAGAAAATATACATCTATAAGGCATTGAAGCCACCATATATAATATGGTCATAAATTAATAATTTATTACATAAAAAAAATCATCGTTGCCACTGCATCATATGGACCACAATCATGTTAACAACCAATGTGATAATTGTACTGAAGAAGGGGAAAGAACATGCTATGTAGCTATTTCTAGAAACCCATAGTCGAGAAGTCGACAACTCACACATTATCATGAGAGCAATAAGGGTTGATCAAGATGGCAAGGTGACAATTCTCCCCTTTGCCAGAATATCGGAACATGACTTCATATTAAATTTCCTTGAAATAGATGATGATACAGGGAAAATACATGATAATTCTTTTAGGAGTATATATAAGCCAGTGCCATGAGAACGGAGGGGAGGAGACCATGTGGGCCCCATAGGTCCTATCCACACGCCTAACGCCCAATGGCATATGGGCCCTAGAGGCCTCCTTTGGTGCCTCTTTATTGTGTTGATGTTCTCAACAATTTCATGGATATTTCTGAGGTGCAAAAATACTTGTTTTTCCTAAAACAAAAAAGCTAAAAACAAGAAGTCACACTCCTGACACTTTATTAATATGTTAGTTCAAATAAAAGATGAAATTTGGCATTCAGTAAAATTATAGAATAGAATATAAAAATATATAGATACGTATAGACGTAACCGCGTCCCCAAAATTAATCCATGGTCGTTATGAAGAATACAGAATGATAAAATAAAATATTTCTAGTTGAATGCTACGTTAACACGAACATGACTAATCATCCCTTTTTTAGTATACAAGGGTGCTTCATATTTGTATGTCTCGCTTTTATCAACAAAATGTGAGTTATATGTCAAAACAGGTAATGCCATTGGATGCACATATGTGAGTTATGTCAAAACAGGTAATGCCAGTGGATGCACATTTCAAAGAATTTTTCAATGATATATTTAATATGACATACTCATATTTTGTTGAACAAAATTATAATCTAAAGTTTGACACTACATACTACATTTAATTCTCTTTGGTGAATAAAAAGTAATATGAGTAGTAACGGACCTCTAGTCGGTCTCAATCTTTAACTATTGGAGTGCCAAGTGAAATATACCCGAGAGCGGTGATTTGGCTCCCGAGCTCAGCTGCACCTGCGCTGACCAAAAAATTTCAAAACAAATACTAAAAAAAATCCAATTTTTTTGTGTGGTAGATAATTTTTTGCGTGAGGTCCGCTCCAAATTTGAACTCATTTTAGCATCTGAGAAGTTCTCGGAAAAAAAAAACAAATCGGAGTCTGTAAAAAAGGTTCACTATTCACACACTGTTCTGACCCGATTTGTCTTTTTTGTTGAGAGCTCCTCAGATGTTCAAATGAGTTCAAATTTGGAGAGGACCTCCCGCTACAAAATATCTACCACCAGAAAAAATTGAATTTTTTTTAATTTTTTCTATTATGGTTTTTGATATTTTTTTCTAACCGGGAGCAGCTGAGCCTGGGAGCAGGATTGGTTTTTCGTATATACCCCCTCATTTCAAGTGGGTACCTTACATACTATGCACAGTTAATTGCTTCTGTTCAATTCCAGCTGCAAAACTATGACCTTTTTTCCTTCTGCAAGCTACTAGGACTACATCACGTATGGATGGACGTGTACCCTTGAGGTGGAGACGACGACCCCCTTGTTTTTGCCCATTTCTCTCATAGTTTCCTTGGTCAAATAGTCTATATGCTCCCAATTTATTAAAGGCTCGATGTGAATGTGCATTAAAGGAGTTAACTTATCACGGCAAGTGCGTGTATTCCTTGCAGAGAAAGCTGGCCGTTCCTTTATGGAGAAAGCTTGTCAGGTACTGTAGCTAAACTGTTCCAACGTCAGCAAAACAGACCAATGGTCCTCACCCATTATTTACATCAGCGTCAGCAAAACTATTCATGATCGACAAAATAAACAATTCCTTCTTACTTCAGCCTTCTCTCCCTCTCAACGGGCCCACACCAAATTTTTAGCAGATGCCAACAACATGACACCAGACAATTGTTTTGGGTGGGACACACGATAGTGACGATGAACAGGATTACCACAGCGAGGGAGTGAGTGAAGTTTTAGATCCGGTGTGTCTTCGCCGTGGATAGCACACGCTCCAGTACCCCTAGGAGGACAGTGCATGTGTGCTTGGCTCAAAAGGAAGCTATTTGTCGTACCCTTGCAAGGAGATACTGTGGAATCGGCACGACTAGGTCATGGTTGTGGTGTGCACCAACATTACTGATGTTTATGTCTTTATTACATGGAAAGCAAACTCTAGTTAGATGGAGGCAAGTCTCCAGTTCTTAATTTGGAGACAAAACTCTGTTAATTTGAATAAATGCATGTAGTTTCCAAAGAAAAAATATTTTTATGTTGATGCAAACAAACTCCTATTGGAACCAAACAATTGTCTAGCTAGTTGATGGAAGCAAAAAAAAGATAAACTAAAAGAAATAAAACATATTATTAAGACAGGTGCGATGAGGTTATGTCAATGTAGTTCTTAGAAAGAAGCAAAATCAACTAAAAATGAAGCACTAGAATGTGTTTCTCTACTGTATGAGATGTGTTCTCTCAATCTCAATTTTACATTTCTAAGTTTATTTCAACCATAACATAATATTAGACACATATGCACGTTAATTAGTTGATATAGGTACAAAATAATGCTTTTAAGAAATAAAACAAGCTTTAGTTGAAGAAGGCGAGACATATCGACCATATTGTCGTACGTGGTTAATTAGTCACGGGCCAGTCACAGGTGGTGGCCTGAGTTTCATGAGCATGCATGGCATGTCAGATTACTCGCCCGAGTGGTACCACAAAATTGATGATTCCATCTGCAAATGGGTGGCCCTGTTTTGCTGCAAGCACTACACCGCCACGTACGTACCTACTGCGGACAATAATTTTTCTATAGTTCAAGCACGTTTTTGTTTAGTCAATTGGTGTGGATAGGATTGGAGCATCAATATGAGGTTGGATGGTTAAAAAAGCTAATAGTATTTCCAAATTATTATGGATCAGACTTGAGATTTAACAATTTGATGTTTAATAAAGAAGAATATGTTTTTAATGGGAGGAGAAGTTTCTATCGCGAGGCTCTATGCTAACTTCGTTAAATCTCATGGCTCGTCGAATCATTCTGTCGGAGATGTTCATAGGGATAAGATAGGTATATGTTTGTTCACAAAGATGGATGGATGTATGTAACCATCTGCGTCTGTATTATCTTTCTAAAAAAATCTAGATTGAAAAATCATCTTGTAAAAAATGTTATAATACAAGCACATATCAAAAATGTATGTAAGTGGGTATCTTACATACTGGGCATAGTTAATTTCTTCTGTTTAATTTTAGCTGCAAATGTGTGACCTATTTTTCTGCAAGCTTTTTTTTAGATAAAGGGAGCCCCCGGCCTTACAAAGAGCATACATCAAGATAACCCGAAGCAACCACTCAACACCTACAATCCTGACAATGAGAGAAGATCATGCCTGCAGGAACACGAAAAAATCCCATCAGCTAGAGACCGGGAACTATCGCGTACCCCATGTCACCCTCTAGGTGAAACAGGAGCGGTCATCTGGTGTAAAAAAAAAATTGCAAGCTACGTACGGATGGACGTGGACCCTTGAGGTGGAGACGATGATCCCTTTGTAGCCCATTTCTCTCATAGTTTATATGCAACCAATTTATTAAAGGCTCGATGTGAATGTGCCTTAAAGGAGTTAATTATCACGGCAAGCGCGCGGATTCCTTATAGAGAAAGCTGGCTATTCCTTTAAGGAAAACAGTCCCTGGTAAGGAAAACAGGCCAATGGTCCTCAACCATTATTACATCCTTTACTATTCATGATCGACAAAATAAATAATTGCTTCCTACTTCCCCGCCTTCTCTCCCTCTCAACTGGCCCACGCCAAGATTTTAGCAGATGCCAACAACATGACACCACACATTTGTACTGGGTGGGGCACGCGATAATGACGATGAACAGGATTACCACAGTGAGTGAAGTTTTAGATCCGGTGTGTGTTCGTCGTGGATAGCGCACACTCCAATACTCCTATGAGGAGATCCGATGTGTGGTTGGCTCAAAAGGGCGCTATGTGGCATGCCCTTGCAAGGAGATCGATGCTGTGGTGTGTGCACCACCATTGCTGATGCTTGTGTCCTTATTCCATGGAAAGCAAACTCTAGTTAGAACGAGTACGTCTCTAGTTCTTTGGAGAGAAAAATCCATTTTATTTAAATAAATGTACTATTACCTCCGACCCATATTAATGTACTCAACTTTGTCTAGATTCGTATGTATCTAGTTAAGTATTTAGACTAGATGCATGTGTATCTAGACAAACTTAAGTACATTAATATGGATCGGAGGGAGTATGTAATTTTCAAACAAAAAATCGGTTCTTTCAAACAAACTCCTATTTGTTTTTTGTGAGAAAGAAACTCGTATTTTAACCCAAAAAACATCTAGTTGATGGAAGCTAAATAGATGAACCAAGAGAAATAAAGCATATATATTATTAAGATAGGAGCGATGATGTTATGTCAATGTAGTTTTTAGAAATGAAGCAAAATCAACTAAAAAAGAAGCACTAAAATGTGTTTCTCTACTGTACGGGATGTGTTCTCTCTCACCTTTACATTTCTATGTTTCGAGACATAACATAATCTTAGACCCGTATGTATATTAATTAGTTGATATAGGTGCAAAATAGGGCATTTTACTAAGAAATGAAACAGGTTTTTATTGCCATCTTTGACTGAAGGATACATATCGACCATTGTCGTACGTAGTTAATTAGTCACGGGCCAACCACAGGTGGTAGCCCGATTTTCATGCGCATGCATGGCATGTCAGACTACTCGCGCGAGTGGTACCTAGTATAGTGTCCATTATATGTTTTTGTTTCGTCCGATCTGCAAATGCGTGGCCCGTTTTTGCTGCAAGAATTACATCGCCAGGTACCTACATACTGTGGGGAATAATTTTGTCTATAACTCAAGCAAGTTTGTGTTTACCTTACCCTCATAAGCACCTTCAAAAAACTGATCTTGATGCGTCGAGTTTTAAGATTTAACAAAGCCACTATAAATGTCTTTCCTGTCGTCGGGAACGTTTCTTCTCAATGAAAGAATATTCGTCTTTAATAAAACATCAAAACATCAAACCTAGAGTTTAATTCTTGATGGACTGAGAACACCATAGTTCAAAGGTGATCATTTCAAAGGTGTAATAATACAAGCACCATGTTAACACTTGTTTTTCGAAAAGGAACGGTAAACCTCTCGACAGTTGATATGAACGGGAAATAAACTGAAAGAATACCAGACGTGATTGCCTGATTGGAGCCTAGTTTCCATTAAGACCTCTTGCTATATAGGGGTGTTATAAATTATTAGCATTTACATAGTACTAGTCCATAATATATCTTTATAATTCATAGTATCGTATATTAAGATCATATAATCTCACTATTTTATTGCTAGGATTTATTTTTAACTAAGGTTTTTTAGTTTGACGTGTTATGATACCTTATTACTAGAACTTTCTCTCACATCATAATTACAGTGTCACGTCACTTTTTTATTTAGGTGGTAATGCATTATACTTATATGATACTTTCACTACGGAAGGTCTCAGTTGTATATAGAGTACCAGTGGCGGCGCCAAGATTTTGAACCTAGGTATTCATTGCCAAAAAAAATTGCTCTAAATGTACTATATAAACAAAACCGGCAGTAGTAAAAAAATCATCTACTGCCAAGGGAAACTGGCATCTACTCCTACTACCAAGAAGGAAATTAGCATCTATATAAACGAAAGTATAAAACAAAAATTGGGACTGCTCTCTGTAACATGTACCCTGATATGGGCGGCTGGACCCTGATGAAGAGAGGGCCTCGAGGCTCGAGGCCCGGGTGAGCTGGGGTGGGGCGGTCGGCGAGCGCTAGGGCGGGGGTGCTACTCCTTGGGTTGGGCGTCTGGAGCGCCGGACCGGTCGACCCTGATGAAGAGGGAGGGGGAGGCGTTGCAGCTTGGCGGCCGACGAGTGCCGGGGCGGGGCAGGGCGGCGGACGGTGGTTGGTGGACGATCGACGATGATGGGCGGCTAGGGTTGGGGGCGCTGGCTCCGACCTTGTGTCCCTGGTCGTTGTGGTCGAGCAGAGCAACGACCGAACAAGCGAAGCGAGTTAGCGTGCGGTGCGGGCTTATATGTATTAGATTTTTTCTTATGCGCTGAATCATGGGTATTCATTGGGATATAGGTGAATACACCCAGCGCCGCCACTGTAGAGTACATGTTTGAATTACAAGGCAAGTACAAATAACCTAGGACACAAGATTAGGGAATAAAATCGAGCTTCTTGGAGTGACAACTTCTCACAAACAAAATCGGTATCAATCTTGATGTGCTTTGTATGTTGGTGATGAAATGTAATGGGCATCTATATCACGCTGGTCTGATCGGATTAAAAGATAGTGGCATATGGTGGGTAAATATGTGCTTATTTTCCCTCGTACTTTTGAAGGATTTTTGTACAAAATATGATAATGATGAAAATGATGCTGAATGTTGCCAAAAAACTACTAAAATTTAAAAAAATATTACAAAATGTTGAACATTTAAGCCTATTAAATATTCAAACTAACAAAAAACACAAACAAACTACACAAATAATTTTGATGATATTACAAACTGTTTCTATTACTCAAAACACACACATTATAATGGTTAGACTATTCATCATTTTAAGGAGAAGAATAGTTATTCCTCACCCCCTCCACTTATACATCAATGTAACATATTTTTACATCTCTTAAAAAATATATGACGGCAGTAAAAAAAAACGTAATAAAATATGTATAGGTCATAAAAGATTATTTTACTCCTATCCCCACTATTTATTTGTAGAGTATACTATATGTACGAACGGGAAAAGGGAAAGGAAAAAATTTATTTGTAGAGTATGCTACAAAAATTAAAAGGCCGATGCTAAGCGCCGGTTGATTGGGCCGGTCGCCGCGCAACTGTCGGATGCTAGTGCGTATATGGTTGTAACATTTGCGGAGAGGTTGCAACATTTGAGGTGTGGTTACAATTTTTTTGGTACATGGTTGCAACAAAAATTTATTGTGTGCATTTTAAAAAAATCACTGTTGCAGTAAAAAAATCTGAAAATTTTGTTGCGTACCAATATTTACCATTATTTCGTGACAGCAAATTTAATCAATGATAGTAGCTTTTTTAATAACGGTTGCAACAAAATTCGGACCCATCATTATCGATCACACTTCATTTTTTTTTTGTAACAAAAATTATTAGTAGCATTTTTTGTATCATGTTATCAAATGGATGTGTTTAGCCCTAAAATACATCTAGATATATTCTTTAGCAAAAAATAACATAGCTCAACGTAGTAGTATTTTAGTATCATGGTTGCAGCAAATTCGTGCATCGGATTTAATAAAAATTGCACGAAGTGAAGTTTGATGGGCCTTTGCAGCGAATGCGTGGAATCTGGGCCGAGGATTGTTTCCTAAATAAAAAAAGATATATCCATTTAGCGAAAAGTAACATAGATTAACGTAGTACTCCCTCCTTCTCAAAATATAAGGTGTGATTGACTTTACACTGTCTTTGATGCACAACTTTAACCGTAAATGCATATAAAAATTAATAGATTTAATATGTATACCTTATAACATTATATTTGTCTTGAAAAATAGTTTAATTTCATGTATATTTATACTAACTAGATGATGCCCCGCACGTTGTTGCGGAACTTTTTTGCAAAATATTTCAGTGAAAATATTTGGTTAAATGAAGCATGTATATTTGAAATAATAACTTTTAATATAATGTATGGATTTAATATAAATATCATAATAAAATAAATAAAATTACATGCATGCATGTTGCATGTGAGTTTTTATTATGGATAGTGGCATATTGAGGTGGATCTTTCTTATGCATGTTGGATGATGAGGTGGCATACTTGCATGTTGAGAGAAATATACTAGTGGAGGGTGATGTGGCATGCATGATGAGGTGGAGTGTGTGCATGTTGAGAGAATTGAAAGTAATGGGGAGCAACTTCTTAAGAATGTAAGATGTAAGATTTAATGGACTTATGATAAGTGATAATCATAGTCAAAGTTAAACAATGAAGACCAAAAAAGTCAAAGCGTGTCTTGTATTATATTTTGGGAAAGAGGGAGTAGTGTTTTAATATGATAGTTAGATGGATGATAACATTTTAATATCATGGTTGCAGCATATTCGCGTATTGAATATAACAAAAATTACACGAAGTGAAGTTTGATGGGCTTTGCAGCAAATGATAGACGATCCCCCCGAAGTGAAGTTTGATGGGCCTTTGCAGAGAATGCATGGAATCTGGGCCGAGGACCGTTTTCTAAAACAAAAAATTTGGTCGATCACACTGGGACTCGAACCCAGAATCTCCCGCTCCGGAGGCGAGCGCCTTATCCATTAGGCCATGCGACCAATTTGTTCAATTTACAAGTATAGCCTTAATAATCATGTGAAGTACGTGGTTCCTGATGTGATTTACGGTTATTGCAGTAACCAACATATAAGCTGGAACAAACCATCTGTAGCGTGGAGAAAAGCAGCGGCTATTTGTCCTCGCGTTGCTACCACAACAATTTTCTTGAAAGATCATTGTTCTTCGTACTTTTGGATCCTTTTTTTTCTCTGATCCAAACCTATATAACTTGATGAAGTGGATCCAAAAGTTTAAATAGAACATTACAGCAATATGATTTACCTGAACTGAACAATGTGGCAATTAAGATGCTTGTAGAGGAAAGAGTTGTCATTATCTGATTACATAAGGTTTTTTTAGTTGATGACATAAGTATTTTAGCAACTTTGTTATCCACCTAGTAATGCCATACGTGCTAGTTGATAACAATAAAAAAAATGGTGGATGAAAATACCGCTTAATAATAAAAAATCTTTATGTGGTATATCCATTGAGGATTCATTCGTTTTTTTAGAACACAGTACAACACAGACGCTCACATACACGAGCATACACTCACCCTATGAACGCACGCACACATACCCTACTCCTATGAGCTCTTTATAATACTGAGCCGGCACATTATCTTGAGATTGATGAAGTCACCACAGACGCCTCCTAGTCGATGGAAACATCTCCTCCCACTGAAAGCACATCATCTAATGGCCTGGAATAAATTCAGGAAAATGCGACCATCAATGTCAAATCTGGGATCTGAAATCTGATGAGCTGGGGATACCACTGTCCATCTAACAAACTCAACCACAAAGACTGAAGATAACCTTATTAGGAGGAATTGGCATGGGAGTGCACAATGTGTTTTTTGTCACCGTGACGAAAAACTAATGTATTTGTTCTTTCAATGTAAATTATCTTGTTCTATATTGTCAGTCATCCAAGTAGCTTCTAGCTTGTACTCCTCCATATAGTGTTGCTAACATATTTGGCAACTGGTTACATGGGATCGATTATAGCTTTAAAAAAATTCCAAGGTTGAGAGTGATCGCCATTATATAGTCGCTATGACCATCTAGAAATGATAAGGTGTTTAAACATAAGAGAACTTCTCTGCTGCAGGTTTTATAAAAGTGTGCCAATACACTTCATTTATGGTCGTATGTACAATATGTGAAGAAACGGGATCTTTCCATAGAGGTTTGTACACGGTTGAAAAACACAATGAGGGATACCTTTTCAAAACGTGGATGGCAACATGATCTTAGGATTGCCCCCCCCCTTGGGATTAAGCATTTTACAGTATTTACTCGCACGTGTATTCCGCCATTTTTTTTTCTTTCGTATTCATGTCTGGTTTGGTTGTGTGCATCTTTATTATACAAAGGCCGAGTATAATGGTTAAACCCTATAAATAATAAAGTGTTGTTTATAAAAGAAATAGCTGCTAAAAATATTAAACTATTATAAAAAATGTTTCTATGTAAACAATGAATATCTACATATCTTATAAAAATATACATTAAAACATATATGGTAAAAATAGTAATAATATATTTAAAATGGTAAATGTCTATAAAAATGCTACTGATGTATAGCAAACATATATGACATACATGAAAACTATATTTGAAATATTAATTATGTTTTGGAAATGTTATATATATTAAATATTAATTATGTTTTGGAAATGTTAGACGTGTATAAAAGAATGTTCCTCATGTACATCAAAACTTTGCAGAGGGAATATAAAATATTTGAAAACATATATAAGAAATGATAATTATGTATTTAAAATAATAAAAAGGTAAAATAAATATCCCTCAAATATAAAACAATTACATCATGTTTCAAACAAATAGAATAATGTTAAAGAAGAATAAGAAAATAAAGTAAAACGTTGAAATTTAAAATAAAAACGACAAAGAACAAAGAAATCTAAATAAAACAAGGAATTAAAACTCAAAGAAAAATATAAAACAAAACCCAATGAAAGAGATAGAAAACAAATAAAATCAAAATATAACCAAGAAATAAAAAACATGAAATTGGATTAAAGAAAAATCATTGTGCAAGAGTAGAAAAAATTAGGGTTGTACAACGCATCCACCCGAATCGTGATCAGACAGATTTAACGCATCGAGTGGCCCAGTGGTATCCTTCATCACTGCAACACATAGACTATGTTGTAGAAAGTCTTTGCAACATGACCTTTGTTGCAGAAAGCTTTGCAACCGAAGTCTTGGTGCAAAAAAAATTGCAATAATTTTTGCAACAAAGGTATTAATACAGTTTTTTTGGCAACATATGTCATATTGTAAATCTTTTGCAATAGAGGTCTTGTTAAAAGAACTCACCGCGTCACAGTGCTTTGCATACTCTTCTGACCATGGCACACATGCATAAAGTAGTGACCATACGGTTGACAGCAACAAGCAGGAACCACAATGATCGAAAAGAGGGCCATCGATGGTCATGACCTCAAATTGCAGCTCTATCAGATTAGCGAAAAGGAGGAGGATGTGGGAGGAGAAGAAAAGTGGAGGAGAGAAAGGGCGGTGCGGAGGCCTGTTTCATCGATGAATGGCGGATGGCGGGGCAAGTTTCTCCCATAGTGACGTTGACCAACGGTGAAGGGGATTGGGAGAGACGGGCAAGGGATAAGGTATGAGACACGCGTTTTTGCAATCAACATGATGGTGAGGGTCCGCAGTCGACGCGGGGCGCACGACGGAAGATGTGTGATTATCCATCGGTTGATGGGGATCATTTCCCAGAAAATTAGTAGAATAAAACCTAAGGCTACAACATTGAAATCAATATAGGCGAGAAATAGCTCCGATGCTGGAAGGTGTTCTGGCACTCATTTATAAATAGGGACACGATCCACCGGACGTTGATAATGGGCCGCCAGCCAAATTATGTATTTTGTGTCATTTTGTTTTCACCAAGCTCTCCTAATGTTGATTTTTAGCATTTTTCTGTTCTTCTAGGTTTGCCGAGTTGGTTTTGTGTTGACTATAAAATAATATAAAAAACAAAATATGAATGTGTTCCCTCTCTCTTAATAATATGTTCAACATGTATTTACAAAGTGTTCATCATCTACTATAGACTTCACCATAGATTTTAAAATTTTAGTTGTGTATTTAAAAATTGTACATTGCATATCTCAAACAACTCGTCTTCTATTAAAAATGCAATACATTCACTACAAAAAAGATCATTTTATATTAGACAAAAATTCATATTGTATTAAAAACTGCACAAAAGAAAGAAAAGTTAAAAATTAAAAATTAATATAAAAATATATAACCAGAAAACGAATAGAAACCATTAAAAGGAATAGCAACAACTGGAAAATCCATAAAAGAAAAAACTCATAAAACATAAGAGCAACAAGCAAACAGAACAACCCATAGAAGGAAAAATTGATAGAGCTAGATAGGCCGGCCCATAAAATACGCCATTTCTTTGAGCCCCCCTCTACGCCAGGATAACCTTTTAACTCTTGTGCGCGTCAAGTAGGATTTATTGGTGATCTCGCGTAATCATTGGGGTATCCTCTACAAATGTTTTTTTACCTTATTGTTAATAAATGGTGTAACGTATATGTATTGTAATCAGAGGATTTTAAGCTATTTTTACCTCTCACGTAAAGATGAGAAGGTTAGATGCTTGTGCTTTTTTACGTAGATACTTTTTTTAATTATTTTACCTTTTAAATCGTTTGTTCAAATCATAAACTGTTTTCATTGTTGTACGTCTTGCATCGAGATCTTTAAAACTAGATCTCATTTTGATAGGCTTCGATGAACTTTCTATTTTGAGTCATAGTTTTGTTTCAATTTAGTTCACGCACAGATACATCCACAGAACGCAACCACAACCATAACCACGGCCTTGGCATAGTCACAAATATAACCACAACTACATCCAAAGCTACGGGGCATAGTTATAGGTGCATACACAGTTCGTGCGTAGCCACAGCTTTTTTCTATCTATTATGTACCCAAAATATGACACTTGATGACTTCAAAACGCATTAAAAATGACCTCTGCAAATGATCCGGAGAGCTACCCTCTAATTAGTTTCTGTTGCGGTCTCAAGATGATGGTGTTAAACATCTCTCATGGCAGGTACTCCCTTCGTCCCATAATATAGTAACGTTTTGCAAACTCGCCATAGGTGAGATGACGCTTAAGCATTTTTGGCGCTGTATAATACTGGGTCGGCCTATTATCAGGTAAGCCCTTGCTCCCTCTCGCTCGCTTGTTATGCTAATATGTTTTATTTATTTTATCTTTTGGCATAGAGCCATTTTTTATTGGTTATTTGGATATATATTTTTTTCACCCATTTTTCTGTGTTGCTTTCTTTTCATTGGGGTTTTTTCCTTTGATTTTGTTCGGTTTTCTTTCTTTCTTTTTCGGTGTTCATTGATTTATTTTATTTTCTTCCCTTTTCTTTACTTTTCTTCGATTTTGTTTTTTTGTTCTTGTTTTTATCATTTTTTATCTATTACTCCCTCTGTTTCGAATTAATATCACCTGCGCCATTCAATTGCTTTTTTACCCAAACTTTCTCGTAGTTTTAAAATCGTTACAATCCAGCCCTTGTCCTTCCTTCTTCTTCCCATGTCGCCCGTGTGTTGCCGGGCACTGATGGGCCTAGCGTGCGACCACAACATGTGTCATCGTCGCTGACCAGGACTTGCGGCCCCGCAATCCCCTCTCGCAGTGATCCCCTCCGCTCATCAGCGGCGCCGCCTAAAAGCTGAAAATTAGTCGGGGATGTCTCGTTGATCGCCCTGGAATACTCGACCTCTACTATTATCGGCCGCCGCCGGCTGCCATGAAATTAGTCAAGGATTTCCTGCCGACCGAGAAATCGGTGACCTTCTCGTCGGACACAATTACCGCGGTGACGTTGCTGCGCTCTAGGTCAGCAGGAAAGGAGTCGGCGACATTGGCCGCGAAGGAGTACTAGCAGTGCATATGTGCAACTTATAAATCCATTGTTTTGCTGATGAAATTTAGGCATTCCTCCCAGATTTATTTATTTAAAGGTAAACTGGATTTATATGAAATAAAGGGGGTGAAAATATGCAAAGCCACACATGAACTCAATCAGACAGGCACTTTCAGTCATGATGCAGCACAACAACGAATTAGCAGATTTATGTCAACTTTCAGTGTCATTCCTCCCACTTTCAGTCATGATGTAGCAACAGTGGGTTGTCTTCTTCAGTGTCCGGTAGTGCCTCACCTCACCTCACTCGTAGGAAAATCCTAAGGCAGCAGCTAATAATAGAGCTAACTACAGGTATAATCGGGAGCAGGCCTGACGGTGGAGAAGAACAGGTCATAGAAGATGTCGTCGAAGTCGACGACAAACAGTTGCCACTTCCCATCACGATGCGTGAGGGCCTCGCCACCCTTACCCGACCCCTCCCCGCCGCTCCTAAAGAAGGAGGAATGGAGCGGATGGAGCCGCGGACCCGACTGCCTTAGCTACCCGGCCTTAGCTACCCGCGACAATTAGAGCACCAGATCGAGACCGAGCGCAGCTGCTTACCGTCGCTATACCAGTCGTCACGTTGCCGCCAGCAATTGAAGCAAGCTCGATTTTTTTGCCTCTTGCTCTCCCCTCTCAGCGGATTGTGGTGGCGGACTGCCAGTCCATGGAGGAATCGATAGAGGGTAAGGAGGGGGTGCCGACAAAGGTCGAGAGGGTCGTTGGTTTGGCCGGAGTTGACCCTCATCGGAGGTGGAAGAATGGGGGAGCTTATACGATGGGGAAAGGGTAGTAAAGGATTGCGCGTTGTGTTGGTCATAATTCGGGAGGTTTTGTAAAAATGATGGCGTGACAATAATTTTAGGACGGAGGGAGTATATTTTATTTATACTAGACGATACCCCGCGCGGTGTTGCAGGTACTATTAACAAATATTTTGATATTTTAAAATATGAAAAAATGAAACATAGTATAATTTAATTATATAAAAAATTTATAATAAATATTGTTTAGATTAAAAATCTAAAAATTAATGAAAAATCTAAAAATGAGTGTGATTTTTGTTTTTCCTATTTCTTACCTTGACAATATATCAGCGGCACGTTATGAAATAAAAAGAACATTTTGTAGAGATAGTGGAGACATCACCATTGGCTAACCCTAAAATAATGATAACAATTACATGTATGCACTCATAAAAAAATGTCGCATAGAAAAGTAAAAAATGTGAGATAACACATAATTTGATTTTCTACTAAAAAATATCTTTTAAATCGTGAGATTTAGTGAAAGAAAATTTAATGTTTACTTGTGAAAGGATGCATACGCATGCATATTTAATGGAAGCATGTGTATGAAAAGTTAGTGTAAAAACGTTTGAATATAGTTGATCTACTTGATGATGTGGATATCTTAAATGTCAAAAGAAATAGTTTACTAAGGATAAACTATTTAACTATTATAGATAAGGTATATAGTTTTTCTATAAACATTAATGATTTTTAAAATGTTTGGTTAACATTTTCTAAATACCAGACAAACATTTTTTAATACATGGTCAATAAATTCTCTATACATATTTAGCATTTTCCTAATACTTGATTATTATTTTTAAAATACTAGATTAACACTTTTTGAATACATATTCATTTTTCTACGCACATGAAAAAAACAAATGCTTAATTAAACTTTTTCAAATACTAAATTAACATTGTTTGAATACATGGTCAAACCAATTCTATGCAACTTTTTTCAAATGCTCGATTTTAATTTTGAAATATAAGATAAAAAAACAATACATGGTCGCCATTTTTTATAATCATTTATTTCTTTCAAATACTTTATTAACATTTTTTTTTAATGCTTGGATTAACAATTTAAAAATACATGATCAAGTTTTTTCACACAAATTGTATACTTTTTCGTATACATTTCTCATATACATCAGAAGCAATTTCTCTATACACATTTAACATTTGTCAAGTGCTCGGTTAACATATTTCAAAAAAAGTGCAATGTTGTTGTGGCCTCCCATGTGCCTGGGCCGACCCATCTCGCGCTTAGCTCACGCGATACATTATCGCCGCTGTAAGCGAGACTAGTGAGGACATATCACCACCCAACACCCCCTTGTATCCACTTGGAGTAGGGAAGGATCAAAGAACAATTCAACTGAACATGTTGTATTTTTTTTTTCTCATCATCTGTTGTTTTTCACTGGATTTTCTTCTTTCTCCGGTTGTTGCTATCCACAAACAGTAGTTATCACCTTCATTTTAACGTCCAACAATGTCGTGACCCTGGGGCATGACATACTATCGACGACTTTCACGATTTCGGTGCTAATCAACAAATAATAAGGCATTGCGAGAGGAAAAATTTGAACCAAATGTCGCGACAAGCATAGGCTGATGCTTCAGAGGGGAAATAAGTTACCTAGATTGATTGCAGGCAGCGACTACGCCCATTAGGCCTCGTAACCGTGCTATATAAGTGGCCGCTACACTTTTGCTGGCAGATGAAATGGCTTGTCACGTGTCAGCTTGTAAATGAATAAGGCATGATGGAGGTTGACATGAACACAAAGAGAATACACAATGTCTGCTAAATTTGAATTCCTCTGAGAACCCTGGATCAAGAGGAGAAGGATCTAACACAGATGGGTTCCAGTATGGAAAAAAAGAGGAGGTGTTATCCCACATAGGAGTAGTTAGCTAGAGAAGTAAGTGAATCCATTAGGATTGGTTTTTCATGTGTGATAAACATGTCTAGTGCAGTAAATACGGAGTGCTAAGGGCATCTCCAACATGACTCATCAATCCTTCTATATATGTCTAAATCAGATGGTTGAAACATTTTGAAGTCCTCAACACCTCAAATCCCCTATTCCAAAATTAGATTTGATGGAGGCCAAGTTTTTTTTTTTTGAGCATATGATGGAAGCCAAGTGGACCCTAGACGACCCGTCCAACCCATTGTAATTGGATCACGCCTCTTCACGGTCCATTTATTTCGTTCAACTTTTTTTCATTTAATTAGCTTGACCGTCTATTAGTCATAGACTCATAGTTCGCAGCAAAAAATTAAGAAAATTCTTTGAAGGGTCTTTGTTTCTTCAGTTGTTTGTGAAGACGTCCAGTTGTCCATAGACACGATAAGACCATGGGAAAATAATTCTATAGTTAACATGTAAAAATGATTACAGTATGATTTTTAATGGTTAACATTTTTGTGATAAATAATGCCCTAACCGATCGATCACGCGTTAATACTATTATTACTCCTGCATACTAGGACATAACTAATACATGGAAAAGTAAACTGACTTGATGATTTTTTCCTACTTTCGGACTAACGTGTATTTTTTGGATTACCCAATTGTGTGTTGGTGATTCAAACATGTGCAAAGGTGCATCTTGTCTTAATCAAACTATATGGCAAATGATGGTAATTATGGCTTGTATAAGGCATGCATCTAAATGTGCTTATTTTATATTTGAGCAAAGGTGGTTTATCTGCGCTAGATTTCCATGAAAATATGAGATTCATTTAATACTGATGCTCCTTTAAAAATCATAGTTGAGTGATAGTAGTGGTTCTCACTTGTGAAGTGGCCTCCATAAAGTCAAACATTGGTTGTTTGCATCAACAATCTGTTGATCGAGGACCAGATTCGAATTCTACTGTCGTATGTTTCATATATTATATCCGAATTACGAAACTGCACACTTTATAAATTATTTACTGACAAAGATTGATTTTTCTGCTATCAATGTGCATTCTCTAAAAAACTGAACCAGAAGCATCGATCCTGTAAAATTTAGAGGCTATATGTTGTATCCTTCCACAAACAATCTATCATGAACTTGTCATGATTCCCCGCAAAAAAAAAAAACATGTCAGGATGAGTTAATCAACCTTGTGCATTTAACTCTTTTTTTAGATAAACAGGGAAGCTTCCCCGGTTTCATTTCATTGAAAAGAAACCAAACCATCCAGCACCCCCTGATCACAGGGGAATTGTCTTATACAGGGAAATTAAAGCTAAAGTTGCAAACAGGAAAATAAAACTACCCCAACAGGTGTTACATTGCCATCTCAGGGGCACAAACAGCAGGCGCAGCTGCTGCCTCAAATCATGAGAATTTCCTGGTGCCCCAACCTTGTGCATGAGTGACTACTTGTTTGTATAATTCCAACGCCTCGTCCATAACCTTGCGCTGCGAGAGAAACTGGCGTCTTTTCTTGTAGGAAGGGTGAGTAGAGAAGTAAGAGAGGAATTCTTTGAATGTTGAATCTCCTCCTCTCATCTCAGCTTCCTTCTTTGAATGTACTCCAGCAGCAGCAAGCAGCAACATTCCGATGTGATCCGCTTCTAACTCACGCCTGCATAGGTATGTACGTAGGTAACGTATCATGAACATATATGTCTGATGGTTCCATAAAAAGAGACAGAACTGCGATTGGGATGAAGCATAATGAACCTTCGATTGAAAGGCAGTATGACAGGCAGTATGAAAGGAATTGCCAGAAATATTAAAATGGGCAGCCCTTCAAAGATCGGATATAACCACTGCAATATCCCTGACGAGTGTCTTGCAATAACGTGCCCAACCTACACAAAAAAGGAGTCTGATGACAACAATTAACCTACGGCTGGAATATGAGCATGCAAAGCAGCACCACATGTAGTACACATGATCCGGTCTACCAATTAAATATGAATAACATGGCTATAAGTATTATTATTTTTGGGTGAAAGTAAAATCGATGATGGCTTGATGCTGTATCCTAATATATAGCCCTCCGTTCAAAATTACTTGACACATGGTATTAGTTCAAGCATGGTTTACCATATCAAGTAATAATTCCGAACGTATAAGGAGTACGTGTCTTTGAGCCGACGTGTAATTTCAACATAAGAAGAACAACAATTTATGTGTTTTGAACAAAATCTTATAGACAAATTGCATGATACCAATTTAAGTATTACCTCCGACCCATATTAATGTACTCAACTTTGTCTAGATTCGTATGTATCTAGTTAAGTATTTAGACTAGATGCATGTGTATCTAGACAAACTTAAGTACATTAATATGGATCGGAGGGAGTATTTTATCCCTTTAAATGAATAGAAAAAATGCTACACCCTAAGAGCATCTCTCGCATAATGCCCCGCGCCATAGATATTAGCAGCCGAAGCGGCGGGCCGCCCGCAGAAAAATTACGGATCGAGAACGATGTGACAGTCCTAACATGGCTTGCAAAAACATCCTTCCACCTAAAAAAAATCGTATATATACGGATCGGTGATGGAACGGCGGATCTGCTAGATTATCTCTAAGTCATGTTGTAGTATTCTTTTTTAGACACACGTCCTCTTGCCTGCTCACGGATTCATCATGCATTTCAAAAGGTTGTCAATCTTTGGATTCATGCATGGTTATTTTCACGTTCTAGAATTTTCTGACACACAATGGAGGGAGGGATGGATTAGCAAGGGTACCTCATGCGCGACCGTGTCGGCGATCTCGGCATCGGTGTTGAAGTTGTGGAGCAATTGAGTGTTGACTACAATCTTGCCTGCACCCGGGAAGCACTTGGCATTGTGTTTCCGGTCTCTGAGGATCACCACCTCCCACTCAAGGCCTTCCAACCACTGTAATCCGTCGTCGGAGAGATGCGGCGGCGGCCTCGACGACCGTGCCTGCAGCTCCTTGATAGCGAGGCCATGGTGGGCGGCGCGGACGATCAGGTTGGTGATCCGCTGGACGCGGATGGTGAGGGGGTGGCACGGGTCCAGGATCCTCCAGGCGTTGTCCCTCTTGAACTCGGCAAATGCAGCCTCGCCGCGCCGCCGCGCCTCTTCGTGGGAGGTGAGTGCGGCCACTGTAGGGCACCGTCTCGCCGTAGCTGAGGCGAGCCACGGTCGCGGCAATGCCCGCCGCAAGAGCCATCGCTGCGGCGAGATTCCGGTCGTGGTGCCACGCCGTGGTCTTGGTCTTGGGCGGGTGACGAGAGCAGATTAGCCGTGGCGACGGCGGTGGCGGTAGCCCTGTGATGACTACTACGTGGCCGCCGGACTTGGAAAAGAATCGTCGTTCCAGGCGGCATCGGCGATTCCTGCTGCAGAGTAGGAAGAGGCCGGAGAAGATCTTGTTCCTCACCATCATCATCTCTTCTCCTTCAATCTGTATGTATGGAAGCTCGACGCAGGTTAATTTGTATGCTTGCTTCTTTTCCTTTACTTACGTGCTTTTCTGACCGTACGTGCACGCATCATGCTTATTTCCGTTCTTCAAGAAAGGTTTGTAGATGGACCCTGATAAGGAACAAACTTCAGAGTGGAAAGATGGCAAGTCTGAATGTTTTGATGGTAACTTTAACATATGTGTGATAGACAACTTTTATTGATACTACATGATAATTTCTGTTAATACATGACAAAATGTTTTAATAGTATATGACAACTTTTGTTAATAATTGTCAGTTATATATATACACCTAAAATTACCATCTAAAAAATGTCAAGGCGGAAGTGCATCCGTCCTGACGTTCAGCATTTATCATTTCCGTTCTAGATTGCTTGATCCCATTTGCCGCGGAATTTATATCCTCTGTTTGTTTGTACTCCCTACGTTTTTAAATATAAGTCTTTGTAAAGATTTCGATAGACATACGAATGTATATAGACATAGTTTAAAGTATATATACATTCATTTTTCTTCCTATGTAGTAAATATTAAAATCCCTACAAAGACTTATTTATTTAGGATATTTACTAGGAAAAAGGTCCGTGCGTTGCAACGGGTTATATATATTATTAAAAAATGTATCTTCGTATGTTTTTTTTTAGGAACACAGTACAACTCTGACGCTCACATACACGAGTATACAATCACCCCTATGACGCACACACGCACACCTTACCCCTATGAGCATCTTCGCAATACTGAGCCGGTACATCATCTTGAGATTAACGAAGTCACCACCTCGTCTTCGACGGGAACGTCTCCTCCCACTAAAAGCGCATCACCAAAAGCCCTGGAATAAATCCAAGAAAATGCGAGCACCATTGTCAAATCTAGGATTTGAACTTTGATGGGCTAAGGATACAACCATCCACCTAACCAACTCAACCACAGTTTAATTCGCTCAATCTTTATTTTTACTACTTAAAAATAATTAGAGTTAATTTTTCTATTGTTGGAGACATATTGGCTCAATTTTCTCGTAATCAAATAGCCCTACAGTGACCAGTAATATTCATTCCATTTATATCGAAGTAAATATTTTCCTTTAAAATAATGGTTTAATTATTTTCTTTGTAATGTATGCAATTACTATTACAAGATCATAATTTTAACCAATGTCACAACACATTCTCAAATAAAGAACAATCACTAACATATAACTCATTAGTCAGAACTGGTGCAAAACAATCAATATACATATTTATATATAGCAACCATAAATAATGGTACATATTATATTGATATAAATAGTTCAAACATTTCTACCAACAATTTCAATTTTTTATTTCTGTAGCTCAGCAACATGCTTCATTACAGAGCAAACACATGAAAACGTGAGGTTGCAAAAAGTTGTCAGTTAACTTTCTGATTTAAGAGGGAACAAAAAATGGCTTAAAATCGATTAAGATGTGCACGTTAGGAATCATGTCACGGTTCGATTAGGTTGAATTAATTCAAAAAAAGAAGAAGAAAAGTTTTTGACTTTTCTCAAATTGGAAAAACCGTGGAAAGGAAAAGCGACACCATCGTCTGTCTCTCTGGTCCGTTCCGTTTCCACCCGTGTCGTGGTTCGTCCGCCGCGCCGCGCCACCCACCCACCACCACACCACACCACGCCAAAGAAAAAGGTCCTTTCTTTCCCCGGGCGTCTCCTCCTCGGATTGGATCCCTTCCCTCCTCTGATTGGATTTGCAGTGCACAGCAGGCGGTGGAGTGAAGATCTTGGTAACGAATCCCGATTGCTCTGGTTTCTTCTAGTCTCCATTTCTTGATCTCATCATCTCCCCCTCCCCTGATTGAATCAGGCACAACTGCCTACGCCCCTCCCTCCGCCCTTCGTTGCCCCACTCCCCACGGCGGCGAGACCGACCGGCGACGCGCGGCCAGGTAACCCTCCCTCCCTACCTCCATCCCGTCCCCTCTGATCCAGTCACCTCACACTTTGAGACATAGGCCGTGTGATATAGGGGGGTGTAGGGGGATTTAGCAGAGCATGAAAAGAGGATGGATTCATTCTTCCCGTCTGGGCAGAGTAGATAGCAGCGCTCGGAGAGAGGCCGCTCAGCGATCAGATCATCTGACCGGGATAGCCATCCGAGAGGGGAGAAGGCGTACGCATCCATCCTCACTCAGTGCTGGATGTACTGTCACCATCACCTGAATCTTACTATGTCTTGACAGTTTCTGAGCTTCAGGCTATAGCAACATCTTACTGTATTTTACCTTGGTTAAACTTCTTGCTGACTTGCCATCTTGTTCCCATTAGAACCAACATGTGAATGTCTCTCTGTTTAGCCTGGTTTTTCCGCCTATCCCGTTTATGGAAGATCAAACCTTTTGGCTTTTTCTGCTCTAAGTGTTCGTTTTGTTCAGCACAGTGATATTCAGAAACGGTCCTTGAGTCAGTGCTCCTTTGCAGGATTCAATCACCTGGAATAAGGAAAACAAACAAATCCCTGATGTTTGTTGTTATATGGAAACACAACATTTGTTCTGTTTGAGATCGATGTACGATTCTTAGCTATATAATCCAGGATGTTGTGTTTCTTATTGCACTATGGCAGCACGAGTTCAAGTGCATGGTTTCCATATTTTTGATTTTTGTACTCTGGGGAATTTGTTGTTATGCTGAAAAAATCAGTTAGCCGCTTTAATTGTGCTGTCAACGACGTTAGCCCTCTTTAAACTTTTGGTGAGTAATGTGCTTCTTTTGTTCATGTCAATGTAGACCTGAAGCTACTATGGCGGCCTTGCCATTGGCCACAGCGGAAGTCTGCGACGCCAACTCTCACCTGATCACCGGCGGCGAGCTCCGTGCGCTGCAGCCCATCTTCCAGATCTACGGGAGGCGGCAGGTCTTTGCGGGCCCCATTGTGACGCTCAAGGTGTTTGAGGACAATGTGCTGGTGCGCGAGTTCCTAGAGGAGAAGGGACAGGGCAGGGTGCTGGTGGTGGACGGCGGTGGCAGCCTGCGGTGCGCCATCCTGGGTGGCAACCCCGTGCAGCAGGCGCAGAACAACGGGTGGGCGGGCATCGTGGTGAACGGGTGTATACGGGACGTGGACGAAATCAACGGGTGCGACATCGGCGTGCGCGCCCTCAACTCGCACCCCATGAAGGCCAACAAGAAGGGAATGGGCGAGAAGCACGTCCCCATCACCATCGCCGGCACCAGGATCTGCGACGGCGAGTGGCTTTACGCTGACACTGATGGCATCCTCGTCTCCAGGACCGAGCTCATCGTGTAGTAGAGGCCGTCTCATTGTCTGTGTTGTTCCACTTTGTGGTTGTATTTGCTTGTCTGTAAAATGATGAATGAACTGTGCTCTGCATAAGAGAGAGGAGGGGTGATGTTGCTGCTTCTAGCCTGCCCTGATTGAATGGTGTTATTATATCGATTCAGAAGCTCTGAACTTGAAATAATTGTAAGCTTATCTTGCCTGATCAAATGGGATGAAGAATGGGAATGAAATTATCAGTTGGATACCTGTCTTGCACTTGTCACAAAATCTCAAAGAGAGGAGGGCTGCTGCTGCTTCAGAAGCTCTGAACTGGATAGTTACATATCTGAACCTGGGATTCAGGAGCCTGAACTGAACTTGTAATAATGTGATAGGCATGTCTTGCTTAATCAAATGGAATGAAGAATGGGAATATTCATAACAATAATAACAATAATACTCCCTCCGTTCTTTTATATAAGACATTCTAGCAAGCTAATTTAGCTTTCTAAAACGTCCTATATAAATGAACAGAGGTACTAGTAGTTTTTATGACTGTATTGCATTGAATTAAACTTACTTGCGCTGATAAAAATGTACCATAGATATGTATTTGAGCAAAGCAACCAGTTTACTTGTGTCAATTCTTGATGGTAATCCTAGTTAATAAATATAAGCTCCATCTGTTAGGATTTTTTTTAATATATGTATTGTGATTTTTTTTAGTGAAGTCTTATTTCAGTTTGATTATATATAATGCTAATACTATGTTCAGAAAAATATAATGCTAATAGTAATAAAAAATATTGTCTCTGCTGAAGCAAAGCAGAGGTTGTGGTGCCTAAGAGTCAATGAGGTGGTATCTCTGTTCGTCAGGGAAGATTTTTTGCTGACTGCTTGGTCTCGACTTTGTGATGCAGTTTGAGGACCGGTGTCGACGACAGGATCTCTGCCCAGCATGTCCTTCAACGGCTAAGAGAATCTACATCTAGATCCTCAAAAACTTTTCTGCACATCCGGGCCGACAGCTCGGTCATTGTGTGATCACGAAATTATCAACCTACCGGATCCCCTATACCCACTTCAAACATCTAGGATATCCTATATCCCTCATACCCAACACATATGTGAGGCCGATATATATGTAAAGGTCCGAACACGTGTGCCACATCGAACTGACGGAAGGGCTGCTCCGGAACGCCACCTGAGGGGATAAACCCAACTATTTAAGCCAAATGGCAAGACTAGCCCTAGTCGCGTCCCCATTCCCCTCCTCTCCTTTCCATCCTTGCTACTATCGCGACCCCATCAGAGCACCAGTCAGCTTTGATCTCGTCGTTCGTCGGTCGCCATGGTCCACACCAAGGCGACCTACTACAAAATGTTGATCCCGGAGCGTCGAGAGATCTAGGCGCAAATGTGCGTCGTCGAGGCACGCCGCGCCACTTGTATTGCAATTCTCCGGCCATCAAACTCTTCGAAGGAGGAAAGGGAGGAGTAGGCGGCGCACAAGCAAGAGGATGTGGAGGCAACGGAAGAGGAGGTGAAAGAGGGGGAGGTACCGGAGTAGGACAAATTGGTATGTGGCCGAGTTAGCGCACTTCGAGCTCGCCTGAACGAAGGAGGCTACAAATCTTCGAGTCCATTTAGTTTGAGCTCGGGGTGAAGACGAATAATCGCTTCATCCATGAGGCTGATGTGAAGAGGGAGCAACTCTTTGTGGACGGGGACGCCGAAGAGGAGGTACTGGAGATTTGCCCCGCCGTCAATGACCACGAAGCCGACTGCTCCGGTAACAAATGGATATGAAAAACAACTATTATTTGAGTTACAAAAGCTTTTTGTATTTTGAAACAGAGAGAGTAATGCTGTAGAACGGATGTCGCTTTCTTCAGCTTGACTCCGTTTTGCCGACCTTGGCCTCCAAAAAGAGCCACACCACTTATGTTTAAGTGCTCAAGAAAAAAAGAGAAAAAAGGACACGATAACGATAGAGCAGAGCTCCACATCGTCTCCTCTGCTCTGCTCCGCTCGAACCACCCCCAGACCGGAGCCACGCTCGCCGCCCGGACTCCTCCTTCCTGATTCCTTCCTCCCTCAAAGCCTCTCTTCTGTCCCCACTCTCCCGCCGCCGCGGTCGAGGGGCTAGTTTGTCTTTTCCGGCGACCGGAGAGGACGCGCGCGGGCCGGGCGGCGTTGGCTTCGTTATTCATCCGTACTTTCCACGCCGAGCAGCGGGAGGCGCTGGCCGGTGGCCACTCCGGTAAGTGGGCGAGCGCGACCACATGGTCGGTCTTCGTTATACTGTCTCTAGTCAATCTCCTCTGCATATACACGCTGAGAACATCAAACCATTGTACTAGCATCTATGAACCCTGAATCTCAACATCAAGCCAAGGCAAACACTGAGTATTTTACATGCACCGACTAAAAATTTGTCTGCCCCCAGTTCATATAGGGATTAATAACTGCATCAATCTGCAAAAACGTTTCCTTTGCTGAAGGTAGCTGTCGGAGGCTGTTAATTGTACTCCTGTCTGATGGCTAACAGTCTGGGATACCTTACGAATATACGAAGTTACCAGCCTGCGTTTACTCACTTTCAGAGTGGATTATTGTGGATTTGATCATGTCCGGTGGTCAGGGAAACCTCAATTGGTGTTTTTGTTTTGTTTTGGCTGGGAACCTCAATTGATGGTTAAGGCCACATCCTTATCTGTTTTTCTCTTCTTTAGTTTTAAGAAAAATAAGGTTGCAAAGATTGATTTTGAGAGAGAGCAGTGATGACTTTGAAGGATTTGTAATCAGGGGTCCGGAACGTTGGTGATGGACTGGAGTTGCTGGCTTGGTGGTTTTTGTGTTTCATGGAACATTTAATCAACCTTATGTTGCTATGCTTGGTCCTTTACATGTTAATCTTAGCAGTTCCAATCGCATATAATTTCTTCTTGTATGTTTAATGGAGTCTCAGCATTTCATATGTTTGAGATCCATTTTAACTGTCAGGCTACATAACTTAACACGTCTTCATCGTACCAGTATCATGAGCTCAACTACATGATTTGCATAGTACATATCCTTGGAGAACCCGTTGCTGATATGCAGATTGAATGACCAGCTTTACTCCTGCTGACAAAGCTCGTGCAGCAGCCCTGAAGCTAAAATGGCGGCCTTGCCACTGGCGACGGCGGAGGTGTGCGACGCGAACGCGCACATGATCACCAACGGCGAGCTCCGGGCCCTGCAGCCGGTCTTCCGGACGTACGGGAGGCGGCAGCTCTTCGCCGGCCCGGTCGTGACGGTCAAGGTGTTCGAGGACAACGTCCTGGTCCGCGCCATCCTGGAGGAGAAAGGCCAGGGCAGGGTGCTGGTGGTCGACGGCGGCGGGAGCCTCCGCCGCGCCCTCATAGGGGGCAACATCGCCATGCTGGCCCAGAACAACGGGTGGGCCGGCATCGTGGTGAACGGCTGCGTCCGGGACGTCGACGAGATCGGCGAGTGCGACATCGGCGTGCGCGCTCTCGGCTCGCACCCCATGAAGTCGGACAAGAAGGGGGCGGGCGAGAAGCACGTCCCGGTCACCGTCGCCGGCGCCAGGATCTGCGACGGCGAGTGGCTCTACGCCGACGCCGACGGCATCCTCGTCTCCAGGACCGAGCTCATCGTGTAGCAGCAATGGCCTCCTCATTGCCCCGTCTGTGGATGTATTTACTTGTGTGTAAAATGATGTGTATGTATGAATGAGTGAACCGGGGAGCTCTGCACAAAACAGAGGAGGGTTGTTGCTGCTTCCGAAGCTCTGAATGGTGTTATAATCTGAACTTGAGATGTCGGGAGCTCTCAACTGAACATATAATAATGGTCAATGCTCAATGGAATGAATAAAGGGAATAACAATGCTTATTGGATGCCTTCATTGCAATGTCAAGATTTTGTATTAGGTTGTGCTGAATGAAGTTTATTCGGACTGATAAGAATGTACTATACACATAGTATGTTCTTGTGTGGAGCAAAGTAAAGCAGATCCAACAAATATGCTTATGTTAATCTTGATTGGAAATCCCAGTTAGAAAATCGAATCCCCATATTTTGGTAGCAGGTGTTTGCACTGCACTGGCAAAATGTGTGTTATGTTATGCTTACGATGAAGTTTATTCAGAGTGATAAATAAAAAAAATCTCTTTATTTTAACTTTTAAAAATAAAAAAAATCTTGTAGTGAAGCAGAGGAGAGCAAAATGTGCTATACTATTACTGTTGATGAAGCTTTCCTTTTTTGCACAAAGCAGTACTCCTCCACCAAACCCCTTCACTCCCCTCCCCGAACTGCCCCTGTCCTTCACTTCCCCCCAAACCCAAACCGAATCCGGCGGCGCCGCCGGTCGCCGGCCGCCACCCCACCCCCACACTCCATTCCCACGCTCGAGCGTCGGAATAAAAAGATGTTCTTTTAGGGGGAACCGACCCCCATCACCATGCTGGGGCTGGTGCTAGCTCAGGCTCTTAACTAAACTCAGCTAGGGTTTCGGCCGGCGGCGATGCGGGCCGCCAGCGTGCCGCGCTACGCCGACGGCGCCGGGGACGCGGTCGCGGATGCCTTCTTCAGCGACGGAGACGTCGGCCCCGAGGCCCTCACCGAGGAGGACAGCCTCGTCGGCGGCGGCGACTCCAACTCCGTGGTAACCTGAAGTCCCAACTCTGTCCCTAAGCCGCGTACACTGCTCCTCACGCTTCACTTATGAATGATTAGCTTGTTCCAATCTGTGGGTGGAGCAGATTAGACTGGCTGAAGCTCTCTGATCGTATTTCCATTCATACTAAATTCGTACTGAGAAGCAGGCGGTTCCTCTGGGAAGTTGGCGGCTAATCGTCGGTCTGGTGGTTCGATTGGATAGCAAGAAGAGGCCTTTCTATTTCACTAGAATTTTGCGTGACATTAACGGTTGGCGCGTTTTGTCGGTATTTGATCGGCTGTGGTGCTACAAGCTCTTTATACAGAGCACTCCTCTTGTTACGATTTGTCATGTTTATTAGGCTTCCTCCAATGCATTGGTGCTTAGATAAGGTGCTAAGGGTATTAAAAAGATTAGCAACCAATATCCCCAATGCATAGGTGCTTAACTATTGTAGCTAAGCTTACTTTATTTAATTGTTTAATCATTAAACTCCTTCATGCATTGGTTGGTACACATTTTGCATAGGTCCACGCGCTTAGCACCGTTTCCTCATGAGGACACCAAAGTGCTCTCTCTCCTCTTTAATTACCTTGCCACATCAGTTTTTTGCCTACATGGCATCCTTAGCACCCGTACACCTTGGAGCATTGGGAGCAGCCTTAGATGTTTCGATAAAACCAGGATGCAATGTTAAATCCATAACAAGTAGTACAAGATTCCGTGCCACAAATTTTGCTTAGGTTTCGTGCAATGGGGGAGGTGGGGAAGTGTCATTTGTGCAATAAGAATAGTATCTATTTATTTATTTATTTATTTTTGAAGATATACCATTAAGCATTTATTTCGACTAGCCAAAAATGGGGTGGTAGGAATTTCTATGTTTTTGCGCAATAAAAATATTGTGCATTTATTTATTTATTCATTTATTTTCAATATAGACTGTTGGGCATTTACTTCGACCGGCCAAAAATGGAATGCATTTCCTTTTAGTGGTCCAGAATAGCATGTATCATCTATCAAGGCACGCTACCACAGCAGCGTCATGGTTTTGAGTGTTAATCGTCGCTTTATCTGCTAGGATTGCATGCATGGATCATACAGCAGCTCTATAAGCCTCCACCGAGTCAGAGTTGATGACGAACATTCGGCTCTGGAGAACAGCAGCAGGCCTCCGAGTCATATTAATATCCTAACACCAGAAGGTACAGCTCTTCGAGATTCACCCAGTTCTGTTTCCTCTTTGTTTGCTGTTAGTGCTTTCTCTGTACCTGATTCCCCTCTTCATTACAGATGTTGCACCTGTCGAAATGGCACGGTCTAGGTTCCTGGACATCATCATTGACCATTTTATTGGTCAGAATGTTATTGAGGTGACAGAACCCTCTCTGTATGACCCTATCGTGGCCAGCAATACAATAAACAAAAGAAAGCAACAAGAGGTCCGATACGAAGGCAACCCAAGGTTTGCGATGCCCTTGATGTATATAGCGAACTTGTATGAGACGTTGGTCAGCAATGTCAATCCACGTCTTGCTGCCTTGATTGGATTCCGTGAGAAAACTATAGGGGTAGCTCTTGAAGGTGCTGGCGGCTTGTACAGGAAACTGACTCAAAAGTTCCCGAAGAAAGGTATGATTACTGAACATTAATTTGTACTGCCTCTGTAAAGTAATATAAGACGTTTTAGATCACTACTTTAGTGATCTAAAACATCTTATATTAATTTACGGAGGGAGTATTTGGTTGCACCCACTCTGTTTCTTTGTTCTTTTCATCAGAATCTCCTTTGATGTTACAGGAAATTGTAGCTTCAGGAGGAGGGAGCTGGCTACTTCTAGTGCAACAAAGATAAAGTTTCCTGAACTTGTAGTACAGGAAGAAAAGCGAGTACGTTTTGTAGTAATCAATGGTTTGGTGATCATAGAGAGGCCGAATAATATGAGAATGGAGGACGCAGAATGGTATTTTCTCTGATTCATCCTGTATTTCCTTCCTCATGCATGTGTTGATTGTTCACTTGCTCTGTATGGGGCAGTATAAGAATTCTCTTCGTATCTGAACTTTCATAGGGATTGTCTTTCTTTATGGTGTCTGAACTGCTAAAAAAATATTTCCCTTCCACAAAATTCTGCTTCTAGAAAGCCGTTCCTAAAAAAAAACTTCCTTGTACTGAACTTGCTTTCTAATATTCTTACTGTAGACCATTTTCTTTCCTAAATGGTGTGGATAAAGTTGCTGCTTTCATAACCAAAATAACACATATTCTTTGATTGCTGTCCCAGTTCTAAAAATATTTCCTTTGGCCAATTTCTGCTTCTAGAAACCCAGTTTTAAGTAGATATGCACTTACATAGTCTACAAACCCAGTTCTAATATTTCTTGTATTTGAAAATACTTATTCTGTAGTAAGTATGCACTTGAAATAGATACATTGCTTTCTATAATTCTTAGCATAAACCATGCTTTCTCGTAAGTGGTGTGGGTAAAGTTTCTTTCTCCATAAGCCAAAATAATGCATATTCATGAATGACGGATTCCTTTTTGGTATTTCCTTTGAAAAAAAACATCTATAGTTTGACTGTTACACAATTTGGTCGAAGGCAAACTTTGAGTATTTTATATGCACCAATATGTTTTTTTTCAATCTGCATCGTTTTTCCTTTACTGAAGGTCGCAAGCAGAAATTTACCGTATGCCTGTCAGATGGCTATCAGTCTAGGATGAATCACAAATGTTAAACTTCAGAAGTTAGCTAGTGTAATCAAATCTTAATTGCATTAATTACAGTTCTAGATAAAAGCTTTGTTCTCTCGCTACTTCGACCCTCCGTACGCTCTGATATGTCATGATGTATTTATATCCATGTCTTGACTTTTTTTTAAATATGAAGGTTCAAAAGATTAACTGGTCGGAATGAGGTGGCCATTTCATCACGAGATTACAAATTCTATTCACCCCGGCACAAGTACAGGCGTACACCACAGCCAGTGTTTGACATTCCTGGCACATCAGTAAGTGAATAGCAGATTCTAAGAATGTAAGAATGCAGCCAAAGCAATTTGATTATCCATTAAATTGGCTCCTTTTGATTTTTCAGGTTCTGTCAGAGGATGAGACTTCTCCGTTGGTTTGTTCTTCAGAATTTTGTCCACCAATTGAGGTAACTCACCTGTTCATATCTGTTCATGACTAATGACAGCATCCCCACTTTACAGTGACTTGTCCTGCCCTTGTAGTTTGTTTATTAAAAATATTTTTGTTTCAGTTGGTCGCCACTAATATAACTTGCTCTCTTCCAGATGCAAAGCCAACATCAGTCATCATCGAGGCGACACATTGAACAGATAGAAAGCCAACCTTACTCGCACTTCCTCGACCAAGCAGAGGATGACACCATCCAGCAAAACCAACATATTTCTCAGTTCCCTCCCATTCATCCATGTGCATCGTCCTCAGAACTATCAGATAACCCCCAGCAGCACCAGTCCTATCTATCGCCTCATCTATCTTCCATGCAAGCTGGGCATGGCCATCTTGGAGGACGGGCGAATATTCTTGTGAGTTGGTCTTCATTTCATCGATGAGTATAAACACATTGCATTCTTCCAGTCAACCTGCAAAGGCAACTTCCTTAATGCACTGACTAATTTCAATGCATCTTGTATGTCTGCACTTCATTCTTTCAACAGCTGAACAAAACAGCAATCTACTGCCCTCACATGTCTGTACTGCTCTTGTAATTTCTTAATTTCAAGTGTCTTGATGGTGAAATTTAACTTTGTATTTCAGCCAAGCAGCCCCGCAAAGTTTTGCGACGAGTGCGGTTTGGCGTACCTGAGGGCGACATCAAAGTTCTGCTCAGAGTGTGGCACCAAGAGGCTAGGGATCTGACTGACTGATGCATAGTGATGGAATTTCTGTTGCAGTTCATTGTTGTTTCTGTCATGATGCTGAATCTTGTAGATAGTTGGATGGGTTTTGGTTGTTGTAATTGAACTTGAGCTCACTTGCTTCCTTCAATGAAAATATATATTGATGGATGCGACTCCCTCATGTGTGTATGCATTTAATTACTAACTGTTGTGCCTTACTATGATCTATATACTTTTCTTCAAGTGCCTTTTTTTATGGAACACAGTTTATATGGAATAAAGGAAACACATGAATAAGCCATTTGCTTCTTTTTTTGTGTGTTTCTTTTCCTACCCACCCCAAAGTTCTGTGTAAATTTGCATGTCTAGTTTTATCACCTTTTTATTCGAAAATTAACTTCTAATGTAGACCTCATGAAGATACATTACTTGTCAAGAAAACTATGAACCATTGGTCTTATATTGGCCATCACATATTTCTTCAGCAAAAGATTCACTAGATTACATTAGTCAATCAGGAATTCTCTTTCACAACCATATACTTGATGCCATTTGTTTTATGACTTGACATCTGCTCAAACATGTATTCTCAAACATGAAACTGAAACACTGGACTAGAACCAAAGTGCAGCATGCTCATAATAAACCATGAAAATGCAGCTACATTTCTTCATAGAAGACACAACAGCACCTTGCTGAAGATGCACACACCACTGCACTAGACGGCCGTCGATCACCATGGCGCGGCCGCAAGCTGCCGCATAGCCTGGTCGACGCTCTTCTTCTTCCTGGCGCTCAACATTGCGATCTCCTGCAACTCCACGTCCATCTCCTTGAGAGCATCCTTGATGCTCGACAGCTTCGACTCGAGCTCAGTCAACTTCACCATGGCGCGATCCCTCGCCAGCTTCACCCCCTCATACCCCTCAGGCCGGCACTCCGCTGTGGCGAGCAGGCTCAGGAGGCCGTCGACGCGCTCGCGCATGAAGCCCACGTCCATTCCCAGGAGCTCGAAGGACTCCAGGGTGTTCTTCCACTGTGCAAGGTCCTTGCGGGACGCCATGGGTTTCTGCATGCTCCCATGGAGAAGCGACCCTCGATCGCGGCAGAGCTTGTGGTATGCCCTACGCTGCTCAACGGGGATTCGCTCTTGGTCGATGGTAGAACCCCCGACCATGATCTCAAATGTTCCCAAGCTTCTGACGGTGTCCAAGTCGCTGCCTGTTTCTGAAGATCTGATGCTGTCCTCTCTGTTCTTGGCAGTTTTGGAACCCGGTGTCCTCCCTCTCTTGTTCTTGGAGGTTTTGGAACCTGGTGGCTTCCCTCTCGTCGCCTGCAACGACAAAGCCAATAATTTTTTTGGCCATTTCTCCAATAACAATTTCTCATCCATTCGCAACGCAAGGTGTGAAATACATCCATATTTGAATAACAAACAGCTCTTAAGAGGATCAAATTTAAATGTAAGTAAGGCCTTACGACTGGCTTAAAGTAGCTCTTGTCAACCACCACTGGGTTACGCACTATCTCGCTCTTGGCTGGACATCTTCTCTTCCTCTGAAATGAAGTAATAAATCAAACACAAAGCAACAAATTCAATATATCTGCTTACACATGCCAAAGGAGAGTAACAGATAATCAGAGGTGTGAAATTTTTGGATGAGCCAATTAAGAATAATTTTGTGTTCATATTTTATCTCTTGAGCATTGTGTATCTCTGTGTTAGAACAAGAAAACCAGCAAGGTAGTATAATGTTTACATAAGCCAAAAATTCTGAGAAACTCTAGTCAAAAGTATAGCTAACAATACTAGAGAAAAGTACTTTTGTGAGTGTATCTTACCTTATACGTTTCAGTGATGGTTTTCTGGACTATCACTTTATACCCAATGTCTGGATCGTTTACTTGCTCCTTCTCCCCGCTGTTGTTGTTGAGCAAAGGGAGCTTTGGATGCGCCGACTCCGCCTTTTGCCCCATCTCGGCCTTGGCAGATTTGAAGGACCCTGCAGGCGTCCCTCCCTTCCTCTGGAAAATAGTTAAGAAAACAAGTCGAGTACTCATTGTTATGAGCATAGACATCGATCGCACAATAATTTTTGTCACTAAATTTGACTAATGGTGTAGCAATAAGTAGCAGTAGTGGTCACTACTCACTAGTTACTACTGAGTGTAAAAAAGATAGCATGAAGACACTTCAAGAAATCCTACTCCCTCCATTCACATACATAAGATAAGATGTTGCAGATATTTCAGTATGGACTAGATATAGACTGAAATAAATAAACAAACCATGCTACAATATTTAGTTTATCGCTACAATACCAATGATCACTAAAACAAAAACAAAAACATAAGAAACAGTTTTTAATTTGTCGGGCGGTTCAAGAATGTAGGCATGACCAAAGATTCAGAAACAAAAGGTGAAAAGGGTAATGAAATGGTCGAGAAAAATAATAATTCCGAAGTAGCCTCAAAACAATCTGACTGACTTAAAACTTCTCCTCCGTTTATTTCATCGACTGACGACCAAAACCCACAAACTAAGCCATGTGAAAGAGGCTTCCTGTCTTTATTCGAGACAGTCGATATGCATTTGATGAGTACTCAGTTTGGAAAAAGCAGAATTATGTGACTTTTTTTCCCCATTCGATCCCTAAAAACAGGATCAGGTTCCACTATGACTATGAGAGAGATGATAACGGAACAAACTAAACAGTACACAAACCAGCCGTCTGTTTTTCGTTGCACAAGTAAACTACAAAACAGAATTAGGTGACTAAAATGCAGTAATGTGGGATCGATTGGTTCCATGCATGAAGGTTCTCACCATGGCCGCAAAACCATCGTTGTCGTCGTTGTTGTCAACGTGTCTTCTGCCGCCGCTGCCGAGCGCCCGAGCACCGATGCTGCCTCCTGCCCGATGTCGATCTTGTCAGACCCCAAGGAATCACCTGCCGGTGGCGTGCCTCCCTCCCTCTGAAAATTATACGGCAGGGTACGTAAAATCAATACCCCTTCTAGCATAAGGTGCATGATGTTGGATCCATCGATCGGAAAATTTAAAAACAACCACATGCATGGAGTAGATGATGTAGGCATAATAAATAAATAAATAAATAAACAAACAAAGAGATAATGAATGAATGAAGGGAGTTGGAGTGGATGAAGAGGGGACTTGCTTTGATTTCGATGATGGGCTCGTCGACGGCCGCCATGGCTGCTGGCTGCCCGGCCTTGCGACTGGAGCTCCGGCGCAGTGGGAGGAGGGGGATGGAGTGAGAGGATCAGAGGAGGAAGAAGGAGATGGCAGAGTGCACATATAACGGAACGGGAGGAAGGAAGGAGCTTGGCCGACCGTTGGGCAGCGACGGTGATCGGCGATATTTACGGCTGGGATTGTTTCGAGTTTGAAACCTTTCCAAAGGGGAGCTGAAAATTAGATGATTTTTTTTTTGAGGAACACAGTACAACTCTGACGCTCACATACACGAGTATACAATCACCCTTATGACGCACACACGCACACCCTACCCCTATGAGCATCTTCGCAATACTGAGCCGGTACATCATCTTGAGATTAACGAAAAAAATTAGATGATTTGTTTCCATCCAATCCACATGGATAGATAGATAGACATGCACGCGCGGTTGGAAGCATACTTAACATGTTGTTGCTTCGTCTAATATTCGGCCATCTGAAATTTAACATGTTGTTTGAACAAAAGTACTTTGGATCTTCCATCGACACGGTGCTCTGCTTTGTGGTTGGCGTGAGTCTTGACGGTAATCGTTTGGGTGCTCTGCTTTGGTTATTCGTCTAGAAAAGAAATATCCTTGTGGACTTGTGTCCTCAGACGCCGCTATTACAATGGTGTTTGCTTCGACGTCGGTCTGAAGCTTGGGAGGTACCCTCCGTCCCATCTAGCTCAAAAAACGTTACTATATTATAGAACGAAGGGAATAGTTCGAGACCGGATGTGAACAACGGTCTGCGTCGATGTCACGTGGAAGAATAAGTTCATCAACTAAGAGAACCCTTATTATATGAATAAGAGATACATTACCATAATAACATATAGCGAATTAACCTGTGGTTGAGTTGGTTAGGTGGATGGTTGTATCCCCAGCCCATCAGAGTTTAAATTCCAGATTTGACATTGGTGCTCGCATTTTCCTGAATATATTTTAGGCTTCCGATGATGCGCTTTCAGTGGGAGGAGACGTTCCCGTCGAAGACGAGGTGGTGACTTCGTTAATCTCAAGATGATGTGCTGGCTCAGTATTGCGAAGATGCTCATAGAGGTAGGGTGTGCGTGTGCGTTTATAAGGGTGAGTATATACTCGTGTATGTGAGTGTCTGCGTTGTACTGTGTTCCCTAAAAAAAAACATATATGATAGCTACACCATCGGAAATCGGAGATTTCAATCACGTAATCAAAATGATGAAATAACGAAATAATATGTTTTTTCTAGACGAATAACTAAAGAATGTTTTCTCACAAAAGGAATAACGGAGGTAGTATATGATTAGTGTAGAAAACCAAACAGGTGAAGTCATGGGTTTTAGTTCTATCGACCGGACCGCTAGTTTATTGGTTTGCCGAAAAGGTGCTTTGTGTACTAATTTAGTACCAGGAAAAGGTCAAATATGGTCATTTTTGTTTATTGTGTAACATGGATGGCTAATGATGGTGGTTGGCCGACCGGCCAAAGCTTAGGCCGGTCGGTCCAAGGCTCACTTGTACCCATTTTTTCGCTTTTGCTACATCTGACACATGATAAATGTTGTAACCGTAATATAAAATGCTACTATCTGTACTACTATTATATTAATATTATTATATTGATCTATGTTTATTTTTGCTAAACGGATTTCTTTAATAGTATTTTAGTGCTAAGCGCATTCATTTGGTAGCATGATATGAAAATGTTACTAATGATTTTTTCTACAACAAAAAAGATGAAGTGTGATCGATGATGATGGCTCCCGAATTTTGTTGCAACCATTATAAAAAAAGGTTACAAACGTAGATTAAATTTGCTGCCACTAATTGATGGTAAATATGGTACGTAATTTTTTTTATCAGATTTTTTATTGCAACAGCGAAAAAAATTGAAAGAAAAAAATGCACACAATAATTTTTTGTTGCATCCATGTATCAAAAAATTTGCAAGCAATAATAAAAAATGTTACCACCAGCGATTTAAAATTTGTTACCACAATTTTTTTTGCTGCAAAAAACACCAAAAATAAAAATGTTGCATTTGTGTACCAAAAAAATTGTAAAAGTACCGCAAATATTACAAAGGTATCGCAAATGTTGCAATAAAAAACGAAAAGGTACGCCCGTTAAATCGCGAAGATCAGACGGTGCGCGTTTGACCGGCCGAACCGGAGCTCCGGTCGGCCGGCGCATAACGTCGCCCAACATGGATTAGGCCGCTTATACCCCGCAAAAAAATGGACTAGGCCGCTTGTAGTAGAGCAAACACACATGTATGGGCCGACCCACATTTTGCTGGTTTTTATCCAATGTTTTTGATCGTGATGTGTTAGTGGTAGAAGAAAACTACACAAACCAGTTTTAGAGCTGTTATTTTTTCAAAATTAACTAAAAATTCATCTACATTGAAAATTTCAAGAAACTTCATGATTTTCAAATGTTAGAATTTTGAATCAATACTCCACAATTAAATTATTCTATGAATTTCAATAATTTTCAAAACTAAAATATTTATAGGAGTATACCATATGTTGAGTGCGAGAGGGGAAGGAGGAGCTAGCCCACCATCGGCTTGCCGCCGACGAGCTGGGATCTTGAGAGAGGGCGAAGGCATAAACCACTCCAGTGAACCGCTCCTTGAGCTTGAGAGGGGGGGGGAGGTGAGGATCCCACCATCTTTTTTTAGGCGAGCTCCTGTTGCCGAAGATGGGGAGGATCCATATCTCGACCGTCGCTCACCCTGTGCAAAACCGAATCGAAACCGAAAACCGAATCGAAAAAACCCGAATTGAAACCGAAATTTAGGTTTTTCAGTTTTAGGTTTCAATTTCAGTTTTAAAAATACCAAACCGTATTGAATTCGGTTTTTTCGGTTTTAAACCGAAATAAACCGGTTAACCGAAAACAACCCAAGTTTTTATTTTTTTAGGGGTGAAAGGTTGAAAGCCTACCCGGGTGCCCAGCCCACCCAGTCACCAGTCAGGCAGCCAACCCAACTTCAAGTCACACATGCGACACGTGAGTCGCAGCCCTAGCTAGACGCCGCACTCGAGAACACAACGGGAGGGAAAGCTAGGCAGCCACCGAGAGGGAGAGCCAGCGGGCACGCATCTTGCGGCGTCTCGGAGTCCTCGGCGTCCTCGGCCTCGGCGCGACGTCCTTGGTCTCCTCGCCGGCCGCCGCGCCTGTCCCGCCGACCGTCGCGCTCGCCCCGCCTGTGGCTCAACCCTTGTTAACGCTGCTCGGTGGTTGCTGTCGCCGCTTGGGCAGATGTCTCCGCGTCACCTCCTTCACGACATGGGATGTGGGAATCCCCTACCTTTGCTCGGCAGCCGCCGCTGCTTGATTTTCTGCCGCCGCTGGTCATACCGCTGCCGGTTTGTCTTTTCGGTTAAGGATAACGAATGTCTCTCTAGCATTGGTATTTTTTCCAGCTTGCTAATGCAAGGGAAAAATAGAATTTTCATATCACACATAACATTTTATGGCTAAAACTGACAAAAATGTCATTAAGGAAATAAAATGAAGTTTAGATGTCAAAACAAGAATAAAGAAAAATTTAGGACCATAAAAGGAAGCAGATTTTAAAAACAGGTCAAATAAGAAATTTTCTCATAAATATATTGCTTGAAACTTTAAAATCGCGTTAATTTTGGTTATTTTGGTTATTATTGAAACCGAACCGATAACAAGTGATTATTATCGAAACCGAACTGTATTTATGTATAAAACCGTATAAACCAAAATATAAAAACCATAAAATCGAACCGAAAAAACCGAATGCACAGGCTGAACCGTCGCTACTATCCCAGTACCGTCCGCAAGCGGGGGGTGGACGATAGGGGCAAGGATTACTCACCTCCGCGTTTGGGGGAGGATATCGAAAGCGAATTAACCAGAATCGAGGGCCTTTTTTGCTAAGTGTGCGCATAAATCCCATAACCAAAAACTGTACCGTTCATCCCCAATATGACGGCTCAGACTGGTTGCCCAACCGCATTGCCCCCTATCCCACCGTCAGATTTCCTCACCGAGCGACAGAGAGAGAGCCAACCTCGTCGCCCGCCGTCCGCCCCCACCCCCCGGCCGCCCGCCGCTCCTCGTCGCCCCCTCCCCTCCCCGCCCGCCGCCCGCCGGCCCTCGGCAGACCCCGCCCTCCGCCCCTCGGCTGCCCCCGTCCGCCGCCCGCCGCCTGCCGCCCCTCGTCTGCCCCCGTCCGCCGCTCGCCACCTGCCCCCGTCCGCCGCCTGCCGCCTGCTGCCCCTCGGCTGCCCCCGCTCGCCGCCCGCCGGCCGTCGACCCTCGTCTGCCCCCGCCCGCCGTCAGGCTCATCTACCCGCCGCCCGCCTCGTCTCCAAGGCCGGTGGTGAGAAGTGGAAGTCGCTGTCCGATGCTGTAAGCTGTAAGCTACACGATTCGCACCCCTCCCTCCGTTACCCTCTGTCAGTTATTGTTGGTACCTGCCTGATCTCAGCGCTCGTTCGGGTGATTTCGAATTTTATCCTTATGCGATTGGTGATGCACCAGTCGATTTGCATCCAGACGGAGACGGCGTCGGTGAGCCGGTTCTGGGCGTCGACGGTGCCATCGACATGGTCCTGCAGGTTGTAGGACATGAGAAGGGCATGGAGGAATGAGCTCCAGGTGTTGTAGTTTGGGGGGGTGCAGCTCTAGAGTAACGGGCATGGCGGTGGTGATGTTGAGAGAGAGGATCAGGTGGAGAGGCACGGGGGGCTGGTGTTGGAGGGAGGGTGGGTCGCCGAAGGGGTTTGAGCCGGAGAGGTCAGAGAGATCCATCGGGGAGCGGAAGCGAGGAAGGAGATCGTGGAAGTATCTGATACCATGTGAAGCGGAGGAGAAAGAATAGGATCGAACACACTCCATTGCATTGATCTGTTGCTCATATATACATATAAGGTAGTCCATACGCACACCACTCTCTAACCAACTAACAGACTAACTAGTTGCCCTATAAGCTAGGGAGTCATGCCGGTCGTGGTTAGTTGGAGAAGAACGTGGGCTTGTAGACTGATTCCAACATTGCTCCATGATTGGTGTTCGACCGAGCTGCTCAGTTAGAGATTTCGGATTTAGTCCTTGACCTGTGGTCTGTTTGATGGATCCGATTCGTGTGTGCTGTATCCAAATATGTCGCCTCGGCTTGGAATTTACATTGACGTTTTCATCAAATCAAACTGTTGTCCGTGCAATGTTCGTAACTGTTCCGCTATTGCACTGCACTCCACTGAAATTTCCTAACTTGTTGGTCTATTTAAATGGTTCGAATCCGAATGTTCATAACTGCTCTACAATTTGTTGGTCTATTTATCTTCTGTTTATGGGTACACTGTCATCTATTGCCTTGCACTGTACTGACATTTCCAGTGTTTGAACGAATGGCAGGAGAAGGCTCCCTACGTCGCCGAGGCTGAGAAGCTCAAGACCGAGTACACCAAGAAGATCAACGCCTACAACAGCGAGCGCACCACCCCAAACCCAGCAAGCACCATGGCCTTGCCGCCGTGCCGCCGGGCCTTGCCGCCGCCGCTCCCGGACGAGATGGTTGAGGAGATCCTCCTCCGCATACCCCCCGAGGACCCAGTCCGCCTCATCCGCGCCTCCCTCGTCTGCAAGGCGTGGGGCAGCATCGTCTCCCACCGTTCCTTTCGCCGCCGCCTCCACGACATGTACTCGCCCCCCCTGCTTGGCTTCTTCCTCGATTGGGACGATGATGACGCCCCCCGCTTCGTCCACGCCACCGTCTCGCCCTTCTCCCTCACTGCCCCGGACTGGCGCTCCTGGCGGGCCGTCGACTTCCGCCACGGTCGCGCCCTCTTCCTCTCCAAGGGCCAGGGCGCCAACGAGCTCCTCGTGTGGGAGCCCATGACAGGCACCCAACATCACGTTCTGGTGCCCCCGGCGTTCCAGGGCGACTACACGCCGGTCGCGGCGGTGTTCTGCGCGGCGGATGAGTGCGACCACATCGACTGCCTGGGGGGCCCATTCGGCGTGGTCTTCGTCTTCGCCGTCAACGATGAAGACGACGAGTTGGACACAGCAGCCTCCATGTACTCGTCGGACACCGGCGCGTGGGGCAAGGTAACCTCGATGCACTCCGAGTTCATGGTGGACTTTGGGCATTATTCGAGTGTGCTCGTTGGGAGATCTCTTCTCTACTTCATGTCCAACGGTATGGTTATCTTGGAGTATGACTTGGTGAGGGGCGGTCTGGCGGTGATCGACACGCCCAACTACCAGCTGGGCTACACTTCCACCGCTGTGTCGGACTACCGGTTTAAAATGATGTTGGCGAAGGACGGTGGACTTGGTGTTACTGAAGAGCTGGGTCGGCATCTCAGACTGTGGAGAAGGGAGGCAAGCGACGGCACTGATGCAAGATGGGTAGTGAGCTGCACGATCTCCTTGGAAAATTTGCTTCCAACTGGTCCTCTCTTGGTGTCGGATGCAGCGCTTGTGCTTGGCTTTGCCGAGGGAGCAAATGTCATATTCGTTAACACTGGTGCTGGCCTCATCATAATCGATCTGAAAATGGGGTTGGCGAGGAGGGTGTGGGATGACTGTGGTTTCTGTAGTCTAATTCCGGTTGTCAGCTTCTACACCCCTGTGCCCCGATGCGGTTGAGCTCATAGACCTAGCTATTAGCAATGTCCTAAGAAAAACATTAGTTCTTATTTGCAATGCTTTCACTAGAATGCGTTTCGAAACATGTGCAATCTAGAATTTGTTTATTAAGTGTATGGTTTTTTACTTTCTTGCATCATATGACATCCCTTGAGATGCATGATAATTTAAAGTTGTAGTAACATGGTCCATTGTTTTTTCTTTTAGCTAATAGGTGACTCCTTGATTCAGGCTGGGTGTATTCCCAATTTTCTTATACTGATGGATACCTGGGGTTGATGTTCATTTGATGGCTGGTTTATCGATTATGTATGGAAAGGCAGCAACAAACTGTCTAGTTGGCCAGTTATGTTCAGGCTCATGTTCACGCTCTCATTTTTTAGTCCTTCAGTTTCAGCCCTCCTGGGAACTACACTGAGGAAAGCCAGCATTTCTCATGTTCAGGCTCATGTTCAGTCTCATTTTTTAGGCTACCTGAAAATTGTAGCTGTTTTTAGCATGATCCATGTATTGTCTTTTGTCAGGTAGTTATCGTGGCAGCATGAGTTTTCTTAACAAGCTCGGAAAAAGTTTACTCATTTTCTTTTTGTAAATTGTCGTGCAAATGGCAAGGACAGATGTGACCATGAGACACGCCTTGTTGACGCGACGACATATTTTTGTTGTCTGTCTGCCCTGTTTTTGCTTTTTCGTTCACTGTATTGGACGACTTCCGATCTACTGGTGTCGAAGTTGTTCGTGAACTCTCTTTTGCCCAAGTTTGTGTTTTTGATGAACTACTTTGGTGGTGAATTTTGCTCAGGAAACTTTGCAATTTCCTCAAGATTTGTAGACGTGATGGACTGAATTTTTTATGGTAATTTTGGTCAAGAAGTGGTGAACCCTTTTTTTTTGGTGGTGAATGCATTTCAGTCTTGTACTTCAGTCATTGTTCACTGCAGGATTGATTCTTCTTCAGTCCCTCTTTCCATTTCCTGCTATTGTTTCCTATGTCTTTCTCTTTAGGCAGTCCTGCATTTGGGTTCTAGATGCTACATTGACTCAATTATTCAGTCTAATTCTTTTCAGCTTTCAATGCATTTTGTTCACTGCATGATTGATCTTCTTCAGTCCCTCTTTGCAATTTCTTTCCTGCTATGTTTTTATGTCTTTCTCTTCAGCCCCAAATCAGTATACGGCTCATGTTGACCATCCCTGAAAATAAAAGAGAAAAATAGCCTTAGTCTAAGCCAACCTAAATTCATTTGTAGATTAAGTAACTATAGTTAGGCGCGGTGGAGCGCGCCATCTCCTCTAGTTATTCATTACCGATTGAAGCGATATATGTACATCACCGAAGGGAAGGATCTGGTGGAAAGTCCATAGGAGATAGGGGAGGGTCGGAGGGGTTTCGACGGCGCAGCATGGCAATGGATTTTCCCGTAGATCCGATGGACTGGTAACTCTTCAGCCATACAAGTTTGATGTTTGCTATGGGTGATGGGGATTCTAAAACTGGGATGTTTTGATTCAGGTTGCCAATCTTCCCAAAAGAGGCAGAAACTGCAGCAGCTGAGGCTGCCTTGCGGGATGAAGTCTTTTTTTTTTGCAGGATGAAGTCGATAACACCTCTCGCCCTTTTGCAAATGGATCACACGTCTTAGGGATGGCGATGGTGGAGCTCTCGTTGCGGGATTCCATCGACAGCTTATCACAACACCTTGAAAATTGTTCACATGGAGGAGAACCAGCCAGTGTGGTGACGGAGATCTACGCCGGGACGACGCACAATGAGGGCGAGGCTGATAATGAATATCTCGTATCGACTGAAGATGGCCATGGTGCAGTTGGTGGAAACTGACTCGATGTGATCCAGGAATGTGCGGATAGCGCGGACGCAACGTCGACTCGGTCAACGGGGAAAATGAACCCGCAAGCACCGGCTGGATTAAAAGGTAAATTTTATGCAGACATTTCCTTGAATATCCATGTTGATTGACAAACAGAAACCTGTTAGAAATTACTAGTCCGCTGTATTAGAATTCAGTCAATCCGAATACATACAAAAGTATGCAAAGAGTGAATTAGAATTCAGGTCCATTTTTATTCAAAAATCCTGGAATGGGATGGATATGAAAATACATGTATGCTAACTGATGAGTCATTTTTCAGAGGTGGGAGGTGGAATGGGTTGTAGTGAAGCTTTAGCCTTTTCATTGCATAGATCGATTAAGTCTGAAATGGGACGTTTTACATGCGATGCTATTTCTGAGTTGAGGTTACATGATTAGAGTAGGAAGCCATCCCTCAGACAGGATGCTCTGTCTGGGCAGGGTCGAAGATACGAGGGCGCACACAGAAGCTGAGTGAACATGTGATTGAGCCTGCTCTGGGTTTGATATTTGACTCCCTTGAAGAGGCATGTGATTTTTATAACCTATATTCATGGGAGTATGGTTTCAGCATTAGATACGAAAAAAGCAGACTTAAATGCAAAAAAAGACAAAGTGCATGCAGGAAATAGTGTGTTTGCTCTGTAAGTTTGCTGTTGAACGATTTGTTTTCATTTGTGAGGAAGCATGCATTGAGTTATGTTCTACAGTAGTTATCAATGTTATGATTTCCTGTTCTATATACAGGGTAAACTGATATCTGGAAATAGTAGATCAAGCAGATGTAAGTGCCCAACTTTGATTCAGGTTACCCGTGCAGATGGTAATGGTTGATAAATTGCAGAGCATTGACTTTAATAACAAAATGTGAAACATATTCTCGGCACATCAAATATATTTTTCATCGAGCGGCATGCTTCAATATTATACATTTGTACTGTACTAATAAGTTCTAGTGATTGTACAGTTCAACTAAAATATTATTCGCGCTGTCATCTTCACGTGAAGCAGGATTCTTTTTTTCAGATTTGCTAGATGTGCTCTAGTTATTGCACATCTAGCGACCTAACCATGCATGCAATGGTGCATTGGGCTGCAGGAGGCGCATAGGTAGCTCGTGATAAATCACTGTTTTAACCCTTTTGCTAAAATTTTATCACGATTTAACCTTTTCTGAATTCTTTTGCATGATCTAACCCCTTCTAAGTAACGCCAAAACCCATGGCGTGTCAGACCCATAGATAAACGCTAATGCCTTTGGTGTTTCATACTTGGTGTCCTTTAATTATGATAATTCAAATCCATATAATTAAAGCGACGTAGAACCTAAATCCATACAATTACATGCAACGTAGAATCTAAGCTAAATTTCTACACGCGGTGTTTCGATTCTAGTTTCAACTACGGTTAGGTAGATTAGAACATGGGACACACATCAACTTACGGACTCAACTCGTTGTCGTATTCCATGTTCTACTCTTTCTCGTCGGAGCCCATGACTCACATATTGCTGATCAATGTGAGATCGATGGTGGAACCGTCGTGCTCGAGCCGAACACCTTCACCACGAGGAGGTTGCGGCGCACATGTTTGCTGATCAGCCGTAGTTGCGATAGGAGTACGACTCCGGCTCAGCCGATTCATGAAGCGCACCGCTAGCTCCCACACCCTTTTCCTCGTGCGATGGGCACACCACGCCATGACGTCCTCAACTCCATGGCAGTAAGTGTGGGCTTTCGAGTTCACGCGCTAATGAAGTGTGGGATTTCCTTCTTAAAAATGGATAATGTTATATTCATGGGCGCGTTTGGTTGATTTCTCCACAGGGCTTGGATGAGAGGCAAAAGACAGGCCAGGCTTAAAAAAAGCATGGTAAAAAAACATATATGTCTTATGTTTGGTTGCCAAAAATGAAACCAGGTCAGTTAGAAAACGATCTGCACACCTGGTGTTTGGTTACATGCATGTATGATTATTAGGAGTTAATGACTACACCGATTACAGTGCACACACGTTGTCCATCGGCACCAACGTACGTTGTCACCCTCGTGGGAAGTTCTGCGGTTTCCCTTACGGGCGACCTCCGGAGCGGCGCCTTCAGCAGCAACTATGAACTATGGCGAGAGCGTAGACATCGATCCGGAGCGTCTCGAACGGCACCACCGTCCGTGCTCGTTGTCGCATTGTGTAGGCCTCCGGTCGTGGTGAGCGGATCAAAACCATCGTTCAGAGCACGAAGCCGCCCTGCTCGACGACTGCGGCGGCCCAGCGCGGGTGCGAGTCCCCCATCCGATGAGCAGCCCTACGAGCGTAGTCAGCGGGCCTGTTAGTGTGGCCAGCTGCTGGCCACATGGGCCGGCCTAAAGGGCCAGCACGGTAGCCCGGTTTGTTTGGCCCGACCCATTTCTGGCCCGGCATGATACAGGTCGTGCCGTGCCGGCATGTTACTGTTGATGGTCCATGACTGGGCCTGGAGGCTGGGCACGCGGGCCGGCACGACACGACCCGTTTACTTTTTACTTTTTATATAACAGAAAAACAGACGAATTGGCGTGACAAATTGGCTAACGGGCCGGCCTGTTTAGCAGATGGGCTTGCTTGGGCCTAGCAGCTCGGCCTGCATGCCGGCCCGGCACGACACGCATAGTAATCATGCCGACATGGGTCGTGCCGTGCCTGGCCCGTTTCGCGGCTAACAGGCCGGGCCGTGCCGGGCCGGCCCATGTGGTCAGCTTTGGTCAGCTTCCACACCACCCTAGCCAGCTTGGGCTCTCGGAAGACCTCTGCCAGTAGGTCGACGAGCACCGACATCGCCTTGATAGAAATTTGGCCCCAAAAACCTCTGGGGAAATGAGATGAGAAGAAAGTAGAAGTGCAGGTGTGTGTGGATTGTACGAACTCCCGGGAGTGCAGCAGCAGAAGAAGAACCCTTTCTCGCCCCTTGTTGATGTGGCCCTCACGCCCGTGTAGTGCGTGGACAGGGGGACACCCCTTGATGGACTCCCGCTAGGCTATAAATCGACCACGCGCGGTGGACGACAATGTTCTCCAGCCACAGGAGGCCCGGGCGGTGTGGCCAGAGACTGGCGGTGGTGGCCAGGGGCGGGAGGCCGTGGCAGAGATCGGGCGGACGCGGGCGATTGTGGCCGTGGGCAGGCGGTTGTGGCAGGAGGAGGTCGGGGCAGGTGCAGGGAGGACGAGGTCGACACCGGGAGGAGAAGGTCGGGCGCGCGCGGAGGCACACCGAGGGTAAACGGAAAACGGAGCGATGCTTCACATGGGACACGGTGAAAACGTGATATGTGGCGTCTTTGAAGCGCACTAAAATAACCTCTACCCATAGGTACCAGAGGTACGCTTGAAATAATAATTTCATACAATGAACCAAGTTAAGCTGGACTGTAGCTAACCGAATGCGGATTTTTGTCAAAAAAGACCACCATAGCGAATTCAATGTCAAAAAAGACCACTCTCGAAAACTCTATTAAACATACTCAGGCGGCATCGTCGCCAGGCGACACGTGCATGGTGCCGCCGTTCCCAGGGAGGCACGCCGAGGGTAAACGGAAAACGGAGCGATGCGGGCCTAGCCGCCACAACTAACGGCGACATTCGTGATGTGGAGCATGCCGCCACTATTAAGGGCGACACCATGTGCGCAGGCCCCTGCCGCCTTAGCCAATGGCGGCACCTTGCGACGCCGCTCGATGAGATTTGTGTTGTGCTGCCAGTGCTGCTTTTGGTGGTGACTTTTGTGTTGTCCTGCCAGTGTTGGTTTCGGTGGTGAGTTTGACACTCATTGCGCTAACTCCGAAGAGAGCATCTGATTACGAGTGAGGTGACTGGAAAACACCAGCAGCTACGCACTGAGCCTCTGCGGTTCTTTAAAAAGAGCTCTTCTCCGCCTCTTGTCCTCACGGCCTTTCTCCTCACTGCATGTTGTGGTAGCATTACCAATTCCGCAATGATGGGTGATCCTCGTCCATTTCTACGAGAGATCTCATATGATATTTTGATAGATGCGTGTAGAATGAAGGGCTTCATGGAACTTCCGGTGTGCCTTTCGATGAATTAGTTGACAGTGAGAGAAATTTGCAGAAGTTGAGAAAAACAACTTGTCATGGTACAAATACAACCGACATTCGACTAGAGCTTTTTCGGTTGCGTGCAAGGTGGAAAAGACTTTGTGTACTAATATCTGAATTAGCGTGAAGGATACGATCATTTCGTGATTTAGATCATCATATTATAGATTTTCCGTGTGATGAATATGCGGAGTTTTGTAAGGTAATTTAAATTTCATATTTGATTTACATATTTAATATGTTTTTTGTTTTGATTCTTTTTTGTTCAATTTGTGAATTGTAGAGATACCATGTGGACGTTCAAGAAATGATCCACGATGTACATAACTTGCAATGGTTCTTTATTTGGCTCTATTCTGACTGTTAACGGAAAACCGCCGCCAAAATATGTATCTACTCATGATGGCTCAAGCTTGAAGAAGAAGAAACCAAGTGATGCATTAGCAAAGCCCGGTGATGATGGTTACTCTTCCAGCAATGAGTTTATGCCAGACAAGAACAAAAACTTGTCGTGGAAAAAATCAGGTAAGAGTGCTGCATCATTGTCAGCCAAGAAGGCAAGCGGTGCATTACTGAAGCCCGGTGATGATGGTTACTCTTCCAGCTAAGAGTTTATGCCAGACAAGAACGAAAACTTGTTGTGGAACAAAAATCAGGTAAGAGTGTTGCATCATTAACAACCAAGAAAAAATCAAAGTCGAAGAACAATGTTAGTGAGAATAGTGATGATGACTGCATGTAGTGTTTCGTACGACAATGTCGAAGCACTATGTTGTATCTTACTTTGAGTTTAAGTACTTTAATTTCATTTATCTTGTACTATGTCATAATATTGTTAGCAATAATGATGATGATGATTTCATGTTGTATTTTGTTGTTGATTTTCTATTTCCGTAGTAAAAAATTAAAATAAAATGGATACAATAGTATATGACACATACATAGTGATTCACACATTCATAATAATCTTAATCTTACATAGAAATATCTGAAATAAACACAGATAGACATATGGTTTATACAGATAAACGTATCATTACTGTCGACAAGGACGTATTATCCTTTGACGACGACCGAAAGGCGACCAGCGTCCAACAACACGAGGAACATGTACATGATAACCTCGATCATACTGCGACTCATCCTCTTGTGTTTGGGTATCCGACATGGGTAGTGGAGTCTGCGGAACAGGTTGAAATCCCGAGGCAGTAGGAATCAAATTGACATCCAGGGTTATATTCAAAGAATTGTGAAATTGCTTCCGTAACCACGTTGTAGTTCCATGAGATGTTCCGTGATATCCAAGGGGTGGCTCCACATCTTACATTCTTAAGAAGTTGCTCCCCACTACTTTCAATTCTCTCAACATGCACACACTCCACCTCATCATGCATGCCACGTCACCCTTCACTAGCATATTTCTCTCAACATGCAAACATGCCACCTCATCATCCAATATGCATGAGAAAGACCCACATCAATATGCCACTATGCATAATAAAAAATCACATGCAACATGCATGCATGAGAATTTTGATTTTATTATGATATTTATATTAAATCCATATATTATTTAAAAGTTATTGTTTCAAATATACAAGATTCATTTAACCAAACATTTTTATTCAAATATTTTGCAAAAAAGTTCCGCAACAACGTGCGGGGCATTATCTAGTTAAGGTTGATACCAGCGTCCATCATGCCCCATGTAGGCTGCACATTATTATTTGTGTAAATATTCAAAATAAATTATTTATATGTGCATTTAAGTATTACCTCCAACCCATATTAATGTACTCAACTTTGTCTAGATTCATATGTATCTAGTTAAGTATTTAGACTAGATGCATGTGTATCTGGACAAACTTAAGTACATTAATATGGATCGGAGGGAGTAGTAATAAGAACATACATCATTGCAACTGAAACATGCTATATGCGTCCTCATATATACTTGTAAAACCTTGTATCTGAAAAAAGTAAGATTGCACATATGTAATCATAGTTAAGAAAGTATACTATAAAATAAAAAAATTAGAATGGCAAATACCGAGGTCTCTTGTTGGTAAGCTGATGATCGATCAATCCCTCCAAGCAATTTTTCTTGCCGCGTGAGTTGTGTCTGCCTTGAAGCTGGAGGAGCGGTGAATAGAGTGTGTGTGTTACTGCGGTACCACCTAGTGTACTCAATAATTCTGTTGTCATCGTATAATCTGAATAAGATTGAAAAATTGTTAGATTGTATGCAATAATATGGCACGTTCCAATTAAACACTGATGAAAAAATTACCTATTTTCTTTACTATATTTGTTTGCGCTTCATCATTCCATAACTGTACGCAATGCTGGTTTATTTCGTCCAGTCAGCACAATTCATACCTGTGTTGGCTTGCCTAAAATGCATGCATCATATCAATAAGTTTTTAATTACTTTAACTAAACACAATAAAGATTTACATGACTAAACTTACCTATGTGTTTCGTAGTCGACATGTCTCGGTAAGGGTGGCGAAGTTTTTTGGTATAGACTAAACTGCCTCATGACATGCTCCGGGTTATATGGCTCAACCATATATATATAAGAATAGTAGGTTGCAGCATGTGAACCACATTCCACTATCTCTTAAGCAATCAACTGTTACTGGCTGAGTTCCCCAGACAGACTGAAAAACTTCCCACGTCCACGAGTCCCATGTGATGTGGCAATCTTCTAGATTATCAAATTGTTGGTTGTATTCAGGGTAGCAACGGCTGACCACATCTATGGCCCAATGTTTGACAACATGTGTCCATCGACTAGCCATCGTAAAAGGGGCGTGTTTTTCCTGATTGGAATTGTATGGGTGGATTTGGTATTCTAATCGGGTATGCCCAACTGGAATGTACTCCCATGACCATAGCTGAAGAAACTCGTAGCTCACGGCAAGTATATGACCTCTACCAGGAGTTGTGGTTTTCTGAGTGGCGTCACACAACCCCCTGTAGGTATGAGAGGGCATAGCAGAGCCGAAGCTGTATATGGGATAGTCAGGTAGAGGTTCATTTACTATCATCTCGGCACCAGGTGTGCATGCAAACTCGATGTACATCTTCCAATGTTTTTCTGCTTTCACATCATTCATCCTCCTACGAGTAGGTGTCCCATCATTCCCTCCTATGCAGATGAGGGCCTCCACGATCATTCTTTTTTCACGCATCGCAGAACCAAAGTTCTCTCGGATGAGTCTTCTGACTTTCAAAAAGCCTACACTGACTATGTCTTTCACTACCACATTCACTGATTCGCATATGGACAAATCGATACCAGAAGGATCATCGTGTACAACGTCATCATAAAACACTAACAAATTTTCCATCGTACCTACCGAGCACCAATGTTATAAGCAAAAAATTAGTACCTTTTCTTAATATTGCCCTTTTTTTATATACATCATAAACATTTAAAACATCATATGCACACAATATTTTAAACATCATAAACATTTCGATTAAATATTTTTAACAACAATTATTCATTTAAGAAAATATAATACTAACAAACTATTCAATCACATCACTGCCAGCGACATGAAATATACACATCATCTTCACAAAAATGAAGGAATGCGATTTATACCTTTACTTAAAAATGATTGTTCTTCCAGAAATAAATCACGCGTCACAATATTTCCAGAAAATACTCATAACCAATAATATGTCATGACAGACCATCTATTATCACATGAATATCTGTATTAGCCACGAATATTACGTATGCTTCAAATTTAGGAATCATACAACTTGCTTTTACATACAAATAATAAGCATGTGTTGCATGTGAAGATAAGGTAACGTCTTAAACATATAAAAAATGTGTGTACACATATTTAGCATTTTTTGCATATATATTTAATCTAAAAAATAAGGGTGCAAAATAATAATAAATTTTGACCACAGTGATTAAATGGCATGAAAACAAAAATAACAAAGTGCATGCCAAATATCTTGTTCTGCTATAAAATATTCCTAAATTTCAAGAACAATTTTTTCGTAGCTAATTACGAGCTATGAAACCTATTAATTTAAATCATGCATGCCTTTTTCTCCTTATGTTTCTAAATTTAGTACGACCGGGAAAATGCTATTCCAACAGCTTCATATGAAGCGATCTACTACTCCATACATTTATAGATAATGCGATTTTATGCGCTAATCAAACATTATAAAATACCATGCATGTTAATGAAACAAAAGAAAATGGACAAAACTTACCTTCATCTATCTATTATCCCACTGTGACATTCTCAAAATCAAACTCTAAACATATGAAAATCGCAGCCAGTGATCTTATTCAATGCTTAAACTTCACAAGTTATTCAAACATTGCCTGAAACAGCACGAGATAGAGAATTAGAGAACTATTAAACATTGCAAAACCATAATGCATGTCAATGAATCTAACTAAAATGGATAGATCGTACCGTGATCTATCGTTTCTTCAAATACAACTTATTCTAAAATAAACTCTAAACGAATCGAAATATGCTTCAAACTTGCTATCGAAGTGCTTTTCTGTCCGGGGTATAGAGAAGAGGCAGTGAAGATAAGAGGAAGAGAGGAGCACCCTTTTAAAAGCAACCAACGAGAGGGAGAGAAAAGCCGCTGCCAGAATTCCCACTGCCAAAGTTCAATCAATTCCATCAGTGGCATTGTCATCAGTGAAGATTCCTCGAAGTTTGCACAATCAGCCATCACACTCACCACCGAAAGGGAAAGTGTTGTCGGGCTGCAGGAACCTGTCGATGCATTGCGTCGAAAATCACACTTTGACTTTTTCCTCATGAGAGGAGGGGTCCTATAGAGCAGCCGTCGCAGCGCCGTCCCGTACGTGGCTCGGGCGAAAACCGACGTCTGTCGCTGCCTCAAGCAGCGCCGTACCTGGACTCGGGGGAGGAGGCGAGGGCGAGGTCAGGGAAGGAGAAGCAACGGAGAAAAGGAGAGGGACGCACCTTGAGCCGCCGTCTTCTTCTTGTCCCGCCCGTCACCCGCTGCCGTCGCAGAGGAAGATGCGTTCGGTCCAGATGCAACCTAGAACGGCAATTTCTTAGTTTCGTGATACACAATAGGGTAGCGCCGTACCAGCCTTCCCCTCCCCCCCCCCTTGACAGAGCTTGCGGGCCCCATCGCCACGGTGGCACACTGGTAGCGGCACCACTGGTGGCGTTACCCCATAAAGGGTAGCGCCTCACATGCGGGCACTACCATATTGAGTTATATTTTGAAATAGTTTTCACGAAGGGTTAAAGAGGGCTGAAGTTTGATCAAAAGGTCAGAATTGTGATTTTCGACATGCACTGCTGTCCCCATCCCCCATAGCATGCCTGGTCACATCCGTCGATGTCAAGTATACATGCCACGGAGTACGAAGCATAGGTAGCCGGGATTCTCTACGTCCTAGCTATCTACTCCCTCTGATCCGTATTATATGTCGATGTAGTTAATTCAGTCTGTGCTACTGTATGTCTGTGTCCGAAAATGTACATCGACTTTTAAAAAGGAACATAGGTAGTACTCTAAAGGCGCATGGATGGTACATGGCGATTCTAACTTTGCTTGAATCATTTTGCAATTAGACTTTTTTCTCTCTAAGAAAAGACTTAGCTTGCGAACCTGCTGGATGTCCGGGAGTGGGAGCAAAGGGGCTGCGATGTTGCTCCTAATCTGCCCAATGAGTGACTGCAACAGAGCACTATCATCAGCGCATGCAGACGTCTGAGCCGGCGACGTGGCCTGCATGGGCATGGCCTCGGGAGTCGTGAATCCCAACGAATCTTTCAGCGCAATCATTGTGTCGAAGCGCAAGGGTGACCCCAGGCTGGGACAATGACACGAGTCCTCGCCCAGCAGATCAGCGCCCAAAGCTCCCAGGTCGGTTTGATCCCGACAAGCGCTCGCGTCCCCATCACAGGACAACAGATGGGCATTCAAAACCGTGGCGCCTGGGGACAAGGCCGCCGCCACCGCCAGCTCACGGGACAAAGGAGGGTCCCAGTGGGGCAGCGATGGAGACAGATCCACGTCCCGCCTAGGATCCGCTGCACCAACCAAACCGCTCGCCTCGCGATCCGCATCTTGATCCACCACCACACGACGATTTGAATCCAACACAGCCCCAGTCAAACCACTAGGCGCCAGCGAGGGGAAAGCCAGGAAGGATCCAAACCTGACTCCCTTGCAGGATAGCTGCTCCACCCTGGGCTCTGGTCCCAAAACAGAGGTGGGAGACAGAGCACAGACAACTTTAGGACCAAGACCATCTTGGCACGATGCCACACTCGAGGCCACCGCCGCCGAAAAAGCCGGTGAAGCCGCCGTCCGGGCCGCCGCCACCGAAGGAACCACACCAACAGCACCAAGATCCGTCCGCGGCGACACCGGACCGGGAGGACTCTTTCGTGTGGAGATTGGAACCACACGGCATGTACTTGGCCCGCTCGGCTTATAAGGCCTTCTTCTACGGCAGTGAAGAGGTGGACTTCGCCATGAATCTCTGGAAGAACGATGCGCCGCCCAAGGAGCGCTTCTTCGCATGGCTGGCGCTGCAGGATCGATGCTGGACGGAAGACCGTTTGCGCCGTAGGGGGATGACGCACCATCCTCATTGTGCCCTGTGTGTCCTTGAGCATGAGGATATTAATCATCTGATGGTGACCTGCCCCACTTCCCGACTTTTTTGGCTCACGCTGCTACGAGGCCTTGATCTGGTTCAGCTGGTCCCGTCGATTGAGGACTCTGTCCGTTCCTGGTGGTACTCGGCCCTTGAGCGCGTGGCTGGTCGGAGCAAGAAACGTGCGGCTACTATTCTGATTGCTGGTATGAGGCGGCTGTGGCTCGAGAGGAACGCCCGCATTTTCGACAACAAAAGTATGACGGTTGATGGCATGGTTCATTTCACCCTGGAGGAGATCAAGCTCTGGGAGATGGCGAGACGGCGGAGGGTAGACGTGTGCGAGGAGTAGTCCTTCGTAGTCTAGGTAGCGGGTCGTGGTGTTACCGTGTTGGGGTGTGGGTGGTGTATGTTGATGCTTTTGCATCATCACATCAGTGTAATCTTTTAACTCTCTCTTAATATCAATATCAGGCAACGCTCGTTGCTTGCTCTTCAAAAAAAAAAAAGACTTAGCTAATCTAGATCTCTATACGAGCTCGTATAGACCCGATCGTATTGATCTCGACTTTAGTTTTCATAAAAAAATCCATAAGTTTGATAATTTAAATTCATATAATTAAATGCGACGTAAAAGCTAAACTAAATTTATGCATGCGGCGTTCCGATACCACCCGCGTGTCCATGTTTGATGGCCGGTTGAGTTGTAGGATTGTTCGTCTCAGTTTAGGTTATGTAGAGTAGGACATAGGACACACATCGGTTCCAGAAATTCAACTCGTTAATGTCTCCCATGTTCTATTCTTTCTCTTCGGAGTCCATAAACCACTTATTACCGACCGATGTAAGGTTCACGGTGGATCCATCGTGCTCGAAGTCAAACACCTTCACGACAACATATATAGTTATGGTGACCGGCAAGGTAGCTGCGTCGGGAGTACGACTCTGCCTCAATCACGTTCATGCGAGGCGCGCCGTTGCCTCTCACGCCCTCTACCTCGCATGATGGGAGGACATCCCCAACGCCCCGATGATAGGTTTGGACTACTGACTTCGCGTGCTAACGGAGCGGCTACGGGTTTGCCATGGCATGCGAACGCCTGACAGACCGTATCGCCTCCGACGAAGCAGCGGGGGCGTGCTTCCCATGGAAAACGAACGTCATTTAGGCGGATGCTACGGTTTCCAGCGGATCGAACTCGACATCTACAGGGTGTTCTCATCCTGTACGCGATGGAGCGCAACGGAGGACCATCTCCTCCTCGGATCAGTCTAGGATGAGATCTCAATCCACAGATCGGATGATCGATGACTCAAATTCGCTTAAGAAAGTTAAAGAGCACCGAAGCAGAGCTTGAAAGCGGAGACCTGAGTAAAGTGGTTAGGGTTTTTTAGAGAGTGGATAACGTCATATTTTCTAGATGCCTGTATGACATGACCCTTGAAACCTGACGTTGAGATGACATTGATTCCTCCTACACTGAATAGTAGTAGTACTCTCGCATACTAGAGCCAAGTTGATTTTCTAGATTTGAATTCAAGAAGGGCGGCAGTCGATCGGTGCTCCGGTTCGGCCGGTCAAACACGGACCGTTTGATCTCCGCGATTTAACGGTTCAGATTTGCGTGTATCCTTAGTTTTTGACTGCAATATTTGCGGTACTTTCGTAACTTTTTTGGTATATATGGGTGCAACATTTTCTATTTTTGGTTTTTTTTTCAGAAAAAAAATTACGGTAACAAATTTTAATCGCTAGTGGTAGCATTTTTTACTATCGATTACAACTTTCTTGGTATATGGATGCAACAAAAATTTATTGTGTGCATTTTTTTTCAATTTTTTTCACCGTTGCAACAAAAAAATCTGATAAAAAAATTGCGTACCATATTTACCATCAATTCGTGGCAGCAAATTTAATCTACCCTTATAGCTTTTCTTATAATGGTTGCAACAAAATTCGGGACCCATCATCACCGATCACACTTCATCTTTTTTATTGTAGCAAAAATCATTAGTAACATTTTCATATCATGCTACCAAATGATTGCGCTTATTACTAAAATACTATTAAATACATCCGTTTAGCAAAAAGTAACATAGATCAATATAATAATATTACTCCCTCCGATCCAAATTAATTGACACACATTTAGTACAACTTTGTACTAGAGTTGCACTAAGTGTGCGTCAATTAATATGGATCGAAGGGAGTAGTATAATAATGGTACAAATAGTACCATTTTATACTACGGTTGCAATATTTATCATGTGTCAGATGCAACAAAAGCGGAAACATTCAAGAAACACACACACACATAGATATTTTGGTCGCAGTTATATATTGGCCAGTGCTCTGCGCGGGTCCACCGGCCGAAATTTCGGCTGGTCGGTCCCATGCATCAAAATGCAGTAGGTTGTAGCAAAAAATAATATTGGTTGTAATAAAAAAATATTTTTTATATATCTATGTGTATCTTTTTGCACTGTTTTAGCATCGTTGCAACAAAAATTGTGATATTATTGTTGCATACAATATTTACCATCAATTGGTGGTAGCAAATTGGATTATCGGTGGTAGCTTTTTTAATAACGGTTGCAACAAAAAATCATAATCCGTCGCCGCTAACATTTTTGGTTGTAGCAAAATCTCTCAACGGTAGTAAAATAAATAAATAACGATGTAAGCAAAAAGTTAAACGGTTGCAACATTATGCGTAGCAAAAAATCCCTAGATATTTTCCATCCTATGCAGCAAAACTCTAAACGGTAGTAGCAAAAAACAGAACAGTGGAAGCAAAAATATAAACGGTTGCAACAAAATTCATCGTCACCGCCATCGAGGTCGCAGCTCAGACGTGGTGGATGTAGCAAAAATCTTAGCCGGTAGTAGCAAAAATATAATACGAAAGAAACAAAATATTTCACTGGTTGCAACATTACAACTCAGATATTTCATGTACATTGTACACTGATGGTTGCGGGCGGCCATGGCGGCGGCTACGACGACGCGAGGACAAGGGCCATGGTGTGTGGCGGCGATTCCGTGTGGCTTGGACGGCAAACAACCATGGCGCGGGAGGGGCGCCGGCAAAGACCATGGCGCGGGCGACGTCACGCGGCGGCGGCGGCACGCGGGCAACGGCCATGGCTCGGGCGGCGGCTCGCGGCGGCCATGGCGGCAGGGCAGTCATAGCGGCGTACGGCGGCGCAACCAAGACGACGGGCTGCAGTTGTTCTTGAAATATCACATCTGGTCGTGGAAGTCGCGCGTGAGAAGGAAGACAACTGGGCCGAAGTGATTAGGCCGGTCAGCCGGCCCACAACGTTTCCCTTATATATTCGGCCCTCCCTGAGCTCACCCGACACACCTACACAACAGTCCCCCTAAAAAAAAACCTACACAACAGCCACCTCCTCCCCTCCACCATTCCAGGCTCAGAGATCGAGCTCACCAATTCCATCGCCATGGAAAAGTTCGAGATCTCCTTCGACTAGCGCGACTGCCCGGACGACCTCGACCTGTCCGGCGACTTCCCCCACTAATTTTCATGGCCAAAGTCATCAACTGGAAGCTCCACCAAGTGCTCCTCGCCATGGGAATCTCGGGAACACCATCTTCACCGGCACGTTCGCCGTGATGGGGGTGCCCCGGTCCGAGGTTAGGCCGGCGTCCCAGTCCATGGTCAGGCTCGGGCTCACGCGGGTCACCTCCATCGGACAGATCACGGTGACGTTCGGGACACCCGAGAATTTGCGGACGGAGGACCTTGTGTTGGAGGTGGTGGAATCCCAGATAGGCCACGATGCTCTCCGGGGGCAGTGGCGGAGCTTCGTGGGGGCCAACCTGGGCCATGGCCCCCCATCTCACTAGAAAATATGTATACATCCCTTTGTATAAATCTTGTTTTCTAGTAAAAACTAGTTGAAAACAAGTATGGTTGCCCCCCTCCAGCAGATGCCCCCCCCCATGAACTTGACTCAAGCTCCGCCACTGTCCCAGTCCCAGTCCCAGCAACCTATGATGCTATCCTGGGGTTCCCTGCTCTCGCTAAGTTTGGGATGTTCGATATTTTTGTCAAAACATATAATTTTAGCGAATTCATTGTCAAAAGAGTCCACCTCAAAGAATGATTGTCAAAAATACACACGCGGCATCCTAGCGAGGCGACACGTACAAGATGTCCTCTCTCGCAACGACGGCACGGTTGGAGGCAACGGAATCCGTCGCTAGGTGGGACTGGCAGCCACAACCAATGATGGCAGGAGGTGACGTGGAGCATGTCGCCGCAGCTACAGGCGACACCCTGTGTTGTCGACATGCCGCCAGAGCCTAAGGTGGAATCTTAGCGTACTGGATTCCCCTGCGCCAGCACTTTCGATGGTGATGAGATTTATCTACGAGATGAAATGATCGATGAGCGCTAACTCTGAGGAAAGCACTGAATTTGCGGTCATTCAGTGCTTTCCTTGGAGTTAGTGCAGTCAGCGTCATTTTACACCTTGCAGTTAAATCCCATCACCACCGAAAGTGCCGGTGTAGGGGAAGTCAATAGCGCTAGGTGCCGCCCTAGGCTCTGGCGGCATGTCGACAACATTGGGTGCCTCCTGTAGCTGCGACGACATGATCCACGTCACCTCCTGCCGCCATTGGCTTAGGCGGCCGGTCCCACCTGGTGACGGATTTCGTTGCCTTCTACCGTGTCGCCGTTGCCAGAGGCGGCACCCTACACGTGTTGCCTCGCTAGGGTGCCTCTTGTGTATTTTTGACAATTATTTTTAGAAGTGACTAGCACAAATGTCCGTGTGTTGCAACAGGAGAAAAATAATAATATCAAATACACTTAATTATAATCAACGTCTTCTATTTCAGAAGGACGATCATTGCTTATCTATCTATCACTCTCACTGTATTGTTGTCTGATCACCACAAATTTTTGTCAATAGATTTGTATATTATTGAATTTTTATATTATGAACATAGACATAAATAGTTAAAATATTCTGTAAAATCCCCCGCGTTCTAATTGATTAAAAGAAATTGTTATGAAATCAGGAAAAAATATCACTCAAATAACTTTGCTTTTTGTAGTTGTCTCAAATAATTTTGCTAATCTAGAACAAATGTCCGGGTGTTGCAACGGAAAATAATAATATCAAATACACTAATAATTATAATCAACGTCTTATATTTCAGAAGGACGATCCTCGCTTCTCTATCTCTCTCTATCCATGTCAAGAAATTTGTATATAATATATTTTAATAATATGGACATATACATAAATATTAAAAATATTCTTTAAAATCCCCACACACGTTCCTCTTGATTTCTCATTAGTATATGCACAATCCATAATTTTCAATCAATTTTTTATTTTTTATTAGAGCTAAATCCACCATCAATATGCACCTCTTAATTAAAAGAGGTGGATTGCTCTAGCAATTATTTTAAGTTTCGCCGTCCCTTGGCATAAGTTCTTATTTTAATTATGCACCTCTTAATTTCCTTACTTCCGTTGGCACAGACCAAAGACCGAGCTGGACAGCGGTTAGTTTTTTTTTAGCAACGGACAACGCAGTCTAACGAAATCTGGGAAGCCAGCGACACCTACATACAAACCGTAGCGAGTCTAACGAAATCGTAAGGAGCGCTGCGAATCGATTTTCTCCACGATGGCAATACAATAAAGGACGATTTTTTTTGAAAAATTGATCGTCCTTTATTAGTAGGTATAGACTAGGACAATGCCCGTGCGTTGCAACGGGAGAAAATTTTAATATTATGACAAAATACATGTGATATACGTAAAATTAACTTTATACTCCCTTCGTCCCATAATTCTTGTCATGATTTTAGTTCAACTTTGAAATAAAACCATGAAAAAAATTATGAAACGGAGGCGGTGTATTTCAAAAAGGCGCAAACACATTTAAAATAATATAAGATTTTAATACGTGTGAACATTTTTCATGAGTATTTTTTGTAGGTACACTTTTTATTGAGTTAGGTACATGTAGGATTTTGGAATGAATGACACAAAAAATTAAATCATGTGAACATTTTTTCCTAATATTTGAAGCAATACTTTTTAATAAAAATAAAGATTTCTTAAAACAATGGTAGAAATTTTAATAATATGATAAAATACCTATGATGTACGTAAAATTAACTTTATATATTTTAAAAAGGTGCAAAAGCATTTAAAATAATACAAAATATTAAAACGTGTGAACACTTTTCTTAATTTTTTTGGGGTACATTTTTTCGTGAATTAGATACATCTAGGATTTTGGGATGAATGACACAAAAAAATTAAAATTGTGTGAATATTTGTTTGTGATATTTGGCGCAAACACATTTAAAATAATACAAAAAAATTAAAACCGGTTCGAATCGTGGTGCTTTTTTATTTCTTTTCGACCCCGGGCAGCCCATGTACATGGAGTGGTGATGGCTTAGTTCGGCCCACATACATGTGACATTTTTTTGGGATGAGCGTGGACTGCGGGTTGATTTCCTAAAATACCAGAGGGTCTTCTGAAAATTTGTTAAAACGGACTAAGAAAGCCACATGTGCCCATGCGTTGCAACGGGAAATGAACGCGCATGCCGAGGTCTGAAAATGTATACCATTCTTTCAACTCTATTAACTACTCACAACGTTCCTAAATATAAGTCTATTTATCCACTCTTTAGTTTGCTGAATAAAATTCAGCGGGGGTTCCTTCACTGTCATTAAACCTTAAAAAAAACTTTTTAGAGACTGCACTATAAACTATATATCTCTAAGAAAATAGAAACGAAGGAAGTATGATGCATGCATGTATGGTCATTGAGTGAGTAGAGATAGTATATACAATGGTCAGTTTTTTTTAATACTTATACTTGTATGAAGCTCTAAATATGTGATAGAAAGAAATAAAAATAGCACTCCTTAGTTCTCCTTAGAAATAAAAACACGTGATGGAGTAGTAACAAACAAACAAAAAATACCAAAAAAGAAGAGCTTTAGTCCTCCTTAAAAAAGAAAACAAATTCTTAAGTGTCTTTCACATTCATGTCGCTTTGAGATTAGTGTAGAAAAAAAAACAAAAAAAAGAGCGCACCAAATGGGAATCGTACTAACGACCTACATGGTAAAATCCAGCGGCAGCAACCAATGGGCTACAACCCTATATACACTGAGGCCCATTACTACATTTAAAGCACAATCGTTTTTTCCTGGAAAATCAAGGACTGTGGGTTTATTCAAAAGAAAGCGAAAAGGTTTTGTGCAAAACAGTCAAAACGGACTAAAAAAGTCACCCCCTTTATTATTAGGTATAGATTTTTTTTAAATAAAGTCACTAGGATAATTTCTTTTTGATAAATATGCGTGCATGTTGCCTATCGGTGTGTCAAGATGCCTGGACCAAACGGGGTGATCACGCTCCGGAGTGATCACACAGCAAAAACTCCGCCGTCCTCAACCAGCTCGTGGACGGGATCGTAGACCACTAGAGCCTGACTGAATTAGATGCACGGTAGCTTAGTGACCGTTGTATGCTAGCTGTTTCTACTTCTTTTCCTAGTTGCCTATTTGTCGTGTCTTTCCTCTTGAAAATATAAAAAATATCTAGAGGACGAGTATGTGTACGTATTTATGAGCGACGTCTGCATTGTTTTACTTAAAAAAAAGAATCATTTCGTAATACATAACAAAAATAGTTACCCACATGAAAAATTATTCTACCGCAGGGCCAGAGCCATGGAAAGAATATAATGCTACACCTACCATGAAAAATTATTGAACAATTGTTACGATGCCAATTGTGTTAACTATAAAATCAAAATCCGAAATAAGGTTTCTGCTTCCAATAGTTGTTAGATTTCATGATTCCATATCCCAAATTTCTTGTTTCCGACTTCTCAACATCGATTTTTCATTAGCAACTTCAGCCTAAACCATGACAAGTTTTTAAAATATAGCCAAAGTCTAAAAATGATCACTTACTGATATTCTTAATAATTGGAACAGTGTATTTCTAGATTAATTCCAAATCCATGGAATCTTATCAACATACAAACCCATAGTAAATTAAGTTTGAACAGTTCAAACATGTTAAGAAGTTCAGGAAAATAGAAAAATTAATGCTCTCTCCATTTTTGTATACAAGGCCACTTACTTTTTCATGTCAAACTTTAACTAACAATTTTAGTCAGCAAAATATGGGTTATATGTCATTAAAATATACATTATCGAAGATTTATTTAAAATGTATATTCAATGTCATACTTTTAGTGGCATATAGTTTACCTTTTGTTGATAAAATTAAGGGTTAAAGTTAGACATACAAGGCGAAAACGACAAACTGGCTCAATTTGTTTTTGAACGGAACAAGCTAGCTCAGTTTGTCAACGTGCGCAATTGGGAGAAACAAGAGAAAATAAATTGGGAGAAGCTAGAGAAGAAAAGATGTGGCGGCGGACTCAATTTACTCAAAATCACCATTATTTGGATGGATGGAAAAACAAACTGATAATGCCGAACCATTGCAAAGAAGAGATGATAAAATCGATGAAAAGATGAAACTCCTAGAGGCTGCGAATCAGAAAAGATTAAAAAAATTGTGTTACTCATCCATACGTATTGCATGATTGGAAGAAGCGAGCGAAGAAAAGGGAAACAAGAAATTATTTTTATTGCACAATAGGGAGAAGCAATGATTTTTTTTTGAAATCATGAGTGTGATGAAGAGATGATAGAAACTATGAGTTACTTGTCCATGTTTGCTACGCGGTTGGGAGAAATGAGAGAAATAATTATAAGAAGTGAGAGAGAAAAATGATGTGGTGAAGAGCATGGTTTATTCAAAATTGAAAACACACCTGGATGGATGAAAAAGAGAACTAACACCCCAACCCACTTGAAAGAAAGGATGGTACAAAAAATTGGTTGCTCGTCCATACTTGGTATCACAACACTGGATTTTCATGAGAGAAGTGAGAGAGAGAAATGACAAGTCTTATTTTTTTTTGTGGGGTAGAGAAATGACATGTCGATAGACTCATTTTTTCAATATTGAAACTATTGGAAAAAAATGAATAGGAGAATTGACACCGTGATGAACCACCAAGAGAAGAGATGATAGAGAAAATAATCAAAGTAATGAAAACCATTGGATTCACCCGATTGAGAGAAGCGAAAGAGTGATGTCGCAATAGACTCCTTTTTTTCAAAATTGAAATTACTTAGATGAATAAAAAGAGAACTGACATCGTGGAACAAACCTTCATAAATAAGAGATGGTAGAAAAAAATTAATGAAAACCACTCGATCTGCATGATTCATAGAAGTGAGAGAGAAAAATGGTGTGGCGAGGTACTTGTTTTGAAAAGAAGAAATTATCAGGATTATTGAAAAGGAGACTCAGCGGTTGGACGGGCCACCTGGAAGAAGAGATGGTAAAAATAATGAATCAAACTAATGGAAATTACTGGATCTACGCGATTTAGATAAGTGTGAGAAAACATGATGTGGTTATGAACTCATTTTTTCAAAATTCAATTACCTGGATGAATAAAAAAGATAACTAACACAATCGGGGAAGAAAAGATGGTAGAAATAAATGATGAAAGTAATGTAAATCACATGATCTACACGATTGAGAGAAGCGAGGGAGAAAATGACCTGATTATGAACTTGTTTAAACAAATTGAAATTACATGGATGAATGAAAAGGAGAACTGGTAGCACCGGACAAACCACCGGGAAGATAAGATGGTAGAAAAAATCGATGTAATGAAACCATAGGACCTGTGTGATTGAGAGAAGAGAGAGAAAATTACATGGTGATGGGCTCATTTACAAAAATGAAAATTAACTTAATGAACGTAAAAGAGAACAGGCACATTCGAACGGACCACCGGGAAGAAGGGATGGTAGAAAAAAAGAACCAAAATAATGAAAACAACAGGATCTACGTGATTGATGAGAGAGAGAGAGAAAGAGAGAGAAATCATGTGGCAATGAACTTGTTTTTTTCAAAATTAAAATTATCTGGAAAAATAAAAAGAGAACTAACACCACTAGAAAAGAAGAGATGGTTGAAATAGTAATCAAAGTAATAAAAATTACCGGATCTACGCGATTGAGAGAAGTGAGAAAAATAATAATGTGCTGACGAACTTGTTTAAAAAATTAAAATTATATGGATAAATGATGGAAAGAACTGACAACGTCGACTGGCCACCAGAAAAAATAGATGGTAGAAAAATATAATCAAAATAATGAAAACCACTGGATGTGCATGATTAAGAGAAGCGAGAAAAAAAATGATGTTGTGAAGAAATTTTATTTCAAAATTAAAATTACATGGATGAAAGAAAAAGAAAATTAGTACCGTTGTTGTGGTAATAAACCTAACAATAGATATAGGGGTAATAACAGAGCTATGAAGATCTGTACGCAAAGATGGTGACACCGGGAAGAATTATACAGGTTAGGCCTCTCCTTAGAGATAACAACCTTAATCCTGTCCCAAATGTCTTGGGGTGTTTTTCTTGTTTTGTTCTCTAGATCCCCTTTACTGGGGTGAAAGGATGGGCTTATATAGAGTGTGCCATGTCCCTTCACATGCCCGGTAATGGGTTTTGATTACAGGGTTAATGATAGCTATTATTACAATGAGAAACGTCTCCCCATTACTGTCATTTAAGTAAGGGTAACGCCTATGGTTTTAATGTCTTGTAACTTCCAGCTTCCCTTCTTCTTGTCCGAGTAGCATGCAACTCGGCTTTTCCTGTTTCCGAGTAACCGGCTTACTCGGATGGTAGTGCTTTGCTCCGAGTGACGCCTTACTTGAGAAATGACCTTGTCCGAATAAGGTTGCTCCCGTAGTGGTGATGTCTTCTGAGTGGACTAACCACTCGGAAGGAGTTGCATTCATCCGAGTAGTTCCTTACTCGGATGGAAAGAAAAAGAAGGAAAGGGGGTTCATGTTTTATTCTATAAGTATTTTCCAATAGATGGTAGACCTGAGGATACCCCCTGATATAAGGTACATGGGGGTATACCTTAGGTATTACCACGACAGTAGCCCCCAAGTGCTTCTGGGTGCTCGCGTGAATTCATGAGGTATGCGGAGATCAAATTCGATGAGAGGCCCGGAAGGACTTTATCGATGTTTGCACTATCCCCTCGATTATGTGTAGGGTGAGTCGTTTTTTGGAAGGATTCGGCGACACTCAAGCGTCTCTCGAAAGAGGTGGACTGAGGCCTCGGAAGGCGTGTCTTGGGGAAAAGGCCTTGAACCCCATATGTGACCAAATCCGTAAAGTTTGATATTTAAAGCATCATTTGGCGAGCTTTAAACCGTGTCCCATAGGATATCAATTCTTTACCCCTCACACCAGATCGTGCTGATGACCTGGAAATCTACGTCAGAGACGGATTATCAGCGTATTAGTTATTTGGAACTTCCTCTGTAATGCTTACTGAAAGTAGTTCAGAGTTCTTCGAAGATAATTGCCTGTTTTAGCTGTTCCGAGTGGTGACTTACTCGGAATGAATCAGAAAAATGACGATCCCATCCGAGTTAGGGCTTATTCGGGGAGTTTGTTCGTTTGAACTGTCTTCCGAGTTGAGGTTTTACTCGGAGAAATTATTGAGGGTGTTTTTACTTCCGAGTTGTACTAACTTGGAGAAATTTTGCGTGCTCTTTTAAGGGAGCGAATCTTTTTCTTGTCAGGGGATCTTTTCTGTCAGAGCGGCCCCTCAATTCCCGCGACAGTCAGTTACTTTATCATTAACTGCGCGCCTTTTAAGGAGGCTGGATTTGGGGGACCGTAACGGGCGCCCTCATTAATTGCCTCGATAACCGTGTGAACCGCCCCCCTGTACCTATAAATACAGTTTCTCCTTCCTCTCTTTCTTTTAAGTACGGCGCTTGCTCCTTCCTCTTCTCCACCGGCGTCCTTCTAGATCGAGGATTCCTTCTCCCATTGGTGATCTTCGGGGCGCTCTTCGTACCCGCGGGGTTCCTATCCGTTCTTCCTCTGGGCATCATGTCTGCGGGGGAATGGTTACCCTCCGTCGTCACGGCGGAGAACCTTCGGCGCTACCAAGACGAGGGGTTACTCCCTCGCCATGGCTTCCGTCTTCCTGGCCCAGGTGAGATCGAACCTCACCCTAGGGACGACGAGCGGGTTCTGCTCCTTTACCATGTGGATAGGGGGTTTTCTCTTCCTCCTCATCCTTTCTTGCTTGATTTTCTTGCCTTCACGGGATCTCAATTGCATCACATCGTTCCCAATTCCATCACGCTTCTGTCTAGCTTTTTTTCTTTGTGTGAGGGTTTCCTTGGTATCGATCCTCATTGGAACCTTTTCCGCACCATTTACACCATAAAGCCCCAGAAGATAAAGAATTCGGGGGAGGCAGAGATAAATCATCTTTGCGGGGGGTTGTTTTTGGCGAAGAGGCAGGGCATTCAGTATTTTGCTTCTAGCTTGCCTGATTCTGTGAAGAATTGGCAAAATAGCTGGTTTTACTGTAAGGTAGAGACTGTTCCTGGTACTCGGACGTTACCTCCTTACTCGGATGTTCGGCTGGCCGACTCCCGAGGTTGGAATCCCCGGTTGCTCGCTTCCGAGAAATAGCGGGTTCTACCACTGATGAGGGAAGTAGTGAGGATGAAGAAAGCGGGATTGGACGCCATGGATCTTATTGCTCTTTTCGTCACTCGGAGAATTCAGCCCCTGCAAGCCCGAGCTAGGAGGATGTGGGAGTACACGGGAGTTGACGATAGGACCCGCTATAATAACTCGGCGATGTCTCAGAAGGAATTTGAGCAACTCATGAAGATCATTACTAGCGTGACTCATGGCGCGCAGATGGCTGGCCGAGTCAGGCCCCTTGATATTAACCGTCCTCCGACTCTGGTGATTTGCTTTTATCTGGCCAGTCTTTTGAATGATGCACTAAGTCCTGAATTTTAACTTGGTTATTTTTTGTCCATTCTTCAGAAAAACGTCGCTCCATCCCCGATTCCTTTGGCGCCGCGAAACCCTGAAGACGAGGACGAGGACAACAACAACGACGCAGGACTCGGGATCGAAGATGACGAAGAGACTGAATCTGATGTAGTGCTTCCCCGTACCACTGCCGAGCAGCGCTCCAAGAACAATCAGGACCGTGAAGCGGCTCGGGAGGGGTCCGTGCGGGGGACGAAGCGTCCCATGTCTCCGAGTAAAGGGGAGAATAGCAGCAAGGCCGCCGCACTTAGCCCAAGCCACGGGAGGGTAGCTCCCATGAAGTAGCGGAAGACGCTTTCGACTCTTGGCGGAAGGAAAGTTAGCGCTCCGACAGATGCCGCCAAAATCCCCAAGAAGGCTTCCGAGTCAGGGTCCTCTCAGGCTGCTCCTGCTGTTTCTCCCCCAAGACAGACTCTTAAGACAGCTCGGAAGTAAAATCCGACAACTTTTTGCTTTTCCTTAGTAATTTTTGCTGATTTTAACATTCTTTATGTTGCAGTGTTCGCCCGAGTGGTTCCGAGTCACTTCCTGGTGTTGAGGTTCCTGATGCTGCGGCTTATGAAGATGTTAGCAACTGCGTTGTGACTGATTTTCAGGTGTTGGATTCTATTCCTGAACAAACTCCAATCGATGGTGAGTATACGTCCTCTTGGATTTAACTTTCATTTTTGCTCGAGGCTTTGCTTATAGATTTTCTTTTGTTAGACATGGACATTGATCGTGACGCAGATCCGAGCCCCACTGTAAATGAGACGGTTCTTTCTGCTCCCGACACGCAGACTGCTCCGGAAGGTTTTACCGATCAAGAGGTTACTATTCCTGCAGCGACGATTCCTCCTACTGCCTCGGGGGTGAAGCATGCTGAGAAGGGTTCCACCATTTCTGTTGCTGACCCCGGAGAAGCTCGAGCTTCTCCTCCTTCAATCTTGGTTGATACCTTGCTTGAGGATACCGTTCTGGATGGATTGAAGGGGTCTTTGGTGAAGGCTTCGGAAATCGAGCTGCGGCTACGTGAGATGACTTCTGATGCTGCCGCGATAAAGGCCAAAATGCATGTAAGGAAATGCGTGAGTTTTCTATCCACTGGGTGGATGCATTTCCGAGTTGTTTTTGGTAGTTATCCCGTGGGGGCATTTCTTAGTGCACCCACCGGGTGTAGCCCCCAAGGCTCCGAGTAACTCCTTGGAGTTATTGGGAGTCTTATGCTGTAGGGACTATGAATTTGGAGATCTTCCAGTGGGGGCACTTCTTAGTGCACCCACTGGGTGTAGCCCCCAAGGCTCCGAGTAACTTCTTGGAGTTACTCGGAGTCTTATGCTGTAGGGACTATGAATTTGGAGGTCTTCCAGTGGGGGCACTTCTTAGTGCACCCACTGGGTGTAGCCCCCAAGGCTCCGAGTAACTTCTTGGAGTTACTCGGAGTCTTATGCTGTAAAGACTTGGTCTTGAATAACTTTTCCAGTGTCAGGAGGCTTGCGAACTAGGCGCTGCGTTTGTGAAACTACAGGGAGAGCATGAAGCATTGAAGAAGAAACATGCTGAGGATAATGGTAAGGCTCCGCTTCTTGTATCTTGAGAAGAAATTCGAAATTTTACATCATATAAGTACTTCCGATTATTGAATTTACAGAGGCTGCAAAGAAAGCGTTTGATGCGAAGGTAAAAGAGAACGAGGAATTTGTGAACAAGATGAAGAAGGAGATTGAACAAGCTGAGAAACGTGCAAAGCAAGTGGCTAGCCACAAGAAGGCTCTTGAGGAAAAAGAGACTGCTATCTCCAAGCTTCAGTCCGATCTGCAGAAACTTTCCGAGCTGCGGTCCAAAGATAAGGAGGAGCATGAAGCTGTACTGGCTGCAGCTCGGGATTCCGTAAAAAATGCTGAAGAGTATTGTGCTGGGAGGTTTGCTGTGTTTAGCGAGATGCTGTCCCGTAAGACGTTGTTCTTTTCTGTGAATCCGACTTGTTTCTGCCTTGTGAATTTGGATTAATCTATGCACCGTTGTTGTCTTTGCAGTTTATTCTACCGACCCTGAAGCGGAAAAGACGCGTATGGCCCAGTTTGCCGAGTTGATGCAGAAAGATAATTATACACCCAGGACGACGGAATTTTCCTTATCCATAGGCCTGCTGACCATGAGGTGCGCCAAAGCGAAGAAATACGCTGAAGAGACCATGGGTGCCGCCTTAGGGTTGAAGAATTACATCTCGCCTGCTGAAGAAAATCGTATGCATCTGGATACGGTTGTTCCTGTGCTTCAGGGTGCTCCGCAACAGATTGCTCGTTGGAAGAGGTCTTCAGCACGGAGTGGTGCAAATTATGCTCTGGCTCTGACTAAAGCTCATTTTTTAGAAAAAGTTCATAATCTGGAACGAGTCGGAGAAGGTGATCCTAAGCATGGTCCGAGCTGTACGACCTTATTATCCCGGTATGCTGAGACTGCAAGTCGGATTGCGAAGATCCCAGATCTTGATTTCTTTGTGGAATCTACTGGAGTTACCAGTGAGTCTGATGAGGCGAGTGATGCCTGATCAAGTTAAGGGAGAAACGGTTAAATTTGCCTCGGAATGCCGAGTGATTTTGTAATAAACAGTTTATGTCTTGTTGCTGTGCCCTGGGTGCACAGTTTGTCTTAAAACTACTGCCCTTTATTAAAAATGCCTGACTCGTAGGCGTGGATTTGTTTGCTATAGCCAGTTATCTGCAAGGATATAGAACTATGTTTCTGACATCATCGTTTTTCGTGTTGTTGAAGTGCTTGGGGAGCCACTTAGACTTCCGTCCGAGCTGCGTGCAGCTTCAGAAAAAACATGACTTTTTCGTAACCTTAAGTAGCCCCCAAGCTGCTGAAGAGCTCAGCGGGTCACTTGGTGAAAAATTAGCTTAAGTTCTCGTCCGAGCTGCATGCAGCTCAGAGGAAGAACTTGATTTTATCACAACGTTAAGTAGCCCCCAAGTTTCGGTGAAGCTTGGTGGATCACTTAGTTGAAAATTAGCTTAAGCTCTCGTCCGAGCTGCGTGCAGCTCGGATGAAGAATTTGATTTTATCGCAACGTTAAGTAGCCTCCAAGTTTCGGTGAAGCTTGGTAGATCACTTAGTTGAAAATTGGCTTAAGCTCTTGTCCGAGCTGCGTGCATCTCGGATGAAGAACTTGATTTTATCGCAACGTTAAGTAGCCTCCAAGTTTCGGTGAAGCTTGGTAGATCACTTAGTTGAAAATTGGCTTAAGCTCTTGTCCGAGCTGCGTGCATCTGGGATGAAGAACTTGATTTTATCGCAACGTTAAGTAGCCCCCAAGTTTCGGTGAAGCTTGGTGGATCACTTAGTTGAAAATTAGCTTAAGCTCTTGTCCGAGCTGCGTGCAGCTCGGATGAAGAACTTGATTTTATCGCAACGTTAAGTAGCCCCCAAGTTTCGGTGAAGCTTGGTGGATCACTTAGTTGAAAATTAGCTTAAGCTCTCGTCCGAGCTGCGTGCAGCTCGGATGAAGAACTTGATTTTATCGCAACGTTAAGTAGCCTCCAAGTTTCGGTGAAGCTTGGTAGATCACTTAGTTGAAAATTGGCTTAAGCTCTTGTCCGAGCTGCGTGCATCTTGGATGAAGAACTTGATTTTATCGCAACGTTAAGTAGCCTCCAAGTTTCGGTGAAGCTTGGTAGATCACTTAGTTGAAAATTGGCTTAAGCTCTTGTCCGAGCTGCGTGCATCTCGGATGAAGAACTTGATTTTATCGTAGCGTTAAGTAGCCCCCAAGTTTCGGTGAAGCTTGGTCGATCACTTAGTTGAAAATTAGCTTAAGCTCTCGTCCGAGCTGCGTGCAGCTCGAATGAAGAACTTGATTTTATCGCAACGTTAAGTAGCCCCCAAGTTTCGGTGAAGCTTGGTGGATCACTTAGTTGAAAAATAGCTTAAGCTCTCGTCCGAGCTGCGTGCAGCTCGGATGAAGAACTTGATTTTATCACAACGTTAAGTAGCCCCCAAGTTTCGGTGAAGCTTGGTGGATCACTTAGTTGAAAATTAGCTTAAGCTCTCGTCCGAGCTGCGTGCAGCTCGGATGAAGAACTTGATTTTATCGCAACGTTAAGTAGCCTCCAAGTTTCGGTGAAGCTTGGTAGATCACTTAGTTGAAAATTAGCTTAAGCTCTTGTCCGAGCTGCGTGCAGCTCGGATGAAGAACTTGATTTTATCTTGTCTGAATGAAAATACTGGAAATGTAAAGGATGAAGGTAAAGACTCTTTATTGAATTAATCTTGTAAGAATCTCATGCATAAAAGCGCCGCAACATTTGGGCGTTGCAGGCATGTGGCTCTTCTATATTATTCGTTACATCATATAGACGATAAGCTCCATTGCCTAAAACTCGGGTTACAATATAAGGGCCCTCCCAGGGAGGGGCTAGCTTGTGATCAGAGGCTTGTCTGACACGCAAAACCATGTGACCTTCCTGAAAGGAGCGAGCTCGGATATGCCGCTCGTGATATCGCCGAAGATCTTGCTGATAAAATGCTGAGCGTGTTAGGGCTAAGTTTCTTTCTTCTTCTAGAAGGTCAACACTGTCCTGTCGAGCTGTTTCGGCTTCTTCTTCAGTATACTGTGTTATTCGGGGGGCGTTGTGCTTGAGGTCACTTGTTAGGACAGCCTCTGAACCGTACACCAGAAAAAAAGGAGTTGCTCGAGTTGATCGGTTTGGAGTTGTTCTCAGTCCCGATAATACTGAGGGGAGCTCTTGGACCCATGCTCCGACTGCTTCCTTCAACTCCCGCATAAGACGCCGTTTGATTCCTTTCAAGATTAACCCATTTGCTCGTTCCACCTGTCCATTGGATTGAGGGTGTGCTACTGAGGCGAAGTTTACTCTGGTACCCATGTTCCAGCAAAACTGCTTGAATTCAGCTGAATTGAAATTCGACCCGTTGTCGGTGATGATGTCATGGGGGACGCCAAAACGATGCACGATGCCTCGAATGAAGCTGACCGCTGTGGCTGAGTTCAAACTTTTATTGGTTTTGCCTCTATCCATTTTGTAAATTTGTCCACGGCTACTAGGATATGCGTGAACCCGGATGTGCCTGTTTTCAGGGGCCCTATCATGTCCAACCCCCATGTAGCAAAAGGCCAAGCTAAGGGTATTGTTTTCAATTCGGAAGCTGGCTTGTGCGGCTGATTTGCATAAAACTGGCACCCCCTGCAATGATCAACAATGTTCTTGGCATCTCTTAAAGCACTCGGCCAGAAGAATCCGGCTCGGAAGGCTTTGGCCACGAGTGTCCGACTTGACGCGTGGTGACCGCATTCACCGGAGTGTATGTCTTGTAAGATGAGTCGGCCTTCTTCTTCCGAAATGCATCGCTGGGGGAGCTTTGTGACACTGTTTCTGTACAGCTCGTTGTTTATCACCGAGTAAGATTTTGCTTTTCGCACTACTTGCTTGGCTTGTACTTCATCCTCGGGCAGCTCCTGCTTTTGCAAGTATCTTAAAATGGGCAAGGACCACTCGGGGGGAATTACTTCTATGTCAAAGACAACATCCACCACCGCAGGAATATCTTCTTTGTCTGGAATGTTCCCATCTGGTAGCATGCTTGGATCAGCTTCCGAGTAAGGGTCTTCCTTTACGGTTGGTGCGTGTATGCATTCCAGATAAATTCGGCCTAAATTCGACCAAAAAACGACGCAAATTAATTCTTTTGGCACAGATTCAGCACAAACATGGAAATATATGCGCAGTTTGGCGCAAATTCGGCGCAGTTCGGCGGAAATTCGACATACAACATGATATTACACATAGTTCAACACAAATACAAAAAAAAGATCAAACTAGACATTGCCTTTGCGCATTCATAGATGATCCACTAGATCTTCCTGCAGTTGACGATGCACGTGCGGGTCTCGGATCTCCTGGCGCATGTTAAGATAGGCTGTCCAATCTGATGGTATTTGGTGATCCACAACTGTAAGAGGCCCCTGGTTGATATATGGTTCAGAGTCATACACTGACTCCGCTTTCTCGCTCTCAATGATTATGTTGTGCAAGATGACACAACAATTCATCACCTCCCACATTTGATTTTTCGACCAAGTCTGAGCGGGGTACCGGACAACAGCAAATCGAGACTGTAGTACCCCAAATGCCTGCTCGACATTGACCTTGAAGTTCACCGGAGGAGCATGACCTTCGACAAGCCTGGCAAAGATATTTAAACACTGCAGGACGTTGATGTCATTGTGTTCCTGGCATGCCAAAGAAGGAGTGCCAAATTCAGAGATCATGTGTAGCAACCGAATCCGAGTAGTTTTCCTGCTGGCACACCAAATACACACTTTTCTGGATTCAATTTGATGCTATAAGATCGCAGACTCTGAAAGGTTTCAACCAGGTCAGCCAACAAGCTATTTCCTTCAGCTGATTTGATTACGATATCATCAACATATACCTCGACATTTTTGCCAATCTGCCAGATCAAACAATTCTGCATCATGCGTTGATATGTAGCTCCTGCATTTTTAAGTCCGAATGGCATGGTGACATAGCAAAAGCAGCCAAAAGGAGTTATAAATGCGGTTAGTATTTCATCTCGTTCATATAATCGGATTTGATGATAGCCCGAGTATGCATCGAGGAAACATAGTCTTTCACATCTAGATGTGGAGTCCACAATCTGATCAATGCGAGGAAGAGGAAAGTGATCCTTTGGACAAACTTTATTGAGATGACGGAAATCAACACAAGTTCTCCAAGTTTTATCTTTCTTTGGAACCATCACAGGATTTGCTAACCACTCGGAGTGGAAAACTTCCCTGATGAATCCAGCTGCTAGCAATCTTGCTATTTCTTGTCCGATAGCTTTTCTTTTTTCCGAAGAAAAACGCCTAAGGGACTCTTTTACTGGTCTTGCCTTTGGATCAACCCGTAATTTGTGCTCAGCCAACTCCCTTGGGACTCCAGGCATGTCAGATGGCTTCCACGCAAAAATGTCCCAATTCTCACGGAGGAAGTTGATGAGCTCGAGTTCCTATTTAGGGTCCAAATCAGTGGCGATATTGGTGTATTTGTTCTCATCGGAGGGATGTATCCGCACTTTTTTGGTCTCTCCTGCCGACTCAAATGAAGATGATTTCTTAGGTTGTAACAGCTCGGACGTGTCCACTGTTTTCTTCAACTCGGCAAACTCATCCTCTGCCATTTGCTGGTCTGCTATAAGTGATCCTTTTTGTAACAGCTCTTCTTCTTGTTTATAGTTTCCGGATACAGTGATCACACCTTTAGGACCTGGCATCTTCAGCTTCAAATAGAAATAACAAGGAATTGCCATGAACTTTGCATAAACGGCCCGCCCGAGTAGCGCGTGATAAGCACTCGGAAAGTCGACTACTTCAAAGGTAATCCTTTCTTTCCGAAAATTATCAGGTGTACCGAAAACTACATTCAGAGTAATCATACCTAGTGAAAATGCTTTCTTTCCTGGGATAATCCCATGAAATTCCAAGTAATTGTTACTGAGCTTGGACATCGGAATGTTCATATCTTTTAAGGTGCTAGCATATAAAAGATTTATGCCACTGCCTCCATCCATCAAGACATTCCTTAGCCTAAAATTACCGTTTCCTGTTTCCACCAATGGGTCAACTATCAAAGCATGTCTTCCAGGGTGAGGGATATGAGGAGGGTGGTCCGATTGATCAAACGTAATCGGAATATTTGCCCATTTCATATAACTCGGAACAGCGGGAGCCGTTACGTTAACCTCTCTGATCCTCAATTTTTCAATTCTTTTTGATTCCCGTCCTGCGAAAATGACCAATACTCCATCTTCCCGAGGAAAACCTTCACTATCCAGGTCTGGGCTTCTTTCCTTTTTTCTTTCCCTTGTCCTGATGGGGCCCGGTCTTTGCATTTTGTGCAGCTCTCTTGATTAGTCGGCATTGCCTAGCCGTGTGCTTTGGGAGAACTTTCTTTCCTTCAGCATCTTGGGTGGTATGAAGAGGGCAAGGCTGATTCAGGATATCATCATCATTTGAAGGCTTCTTTTGACGAGGTTGCCATTCCTTCCTTGATTGATTTTTGCTGTGTATGCCTACCGTATTTGCAGCTGCCACCAATTCGGCATCTGTCGGTGCCCCTTCTGCCTTTCGCTTACCAGTCCCGCCTCCATTCTTTTGCTTGGGGTTGTAGGCCGAGCTGGTATTTCGATACTGCTGGGATTTTTGCCGAATTTCCTCTTCCCCATTAGCATACTTGTTTGCAATTTCCATCAATCTGCCCAATGAAGTGACGTCGGGAGACCTTGCGAGCTTCAAGCTTAACTCTTTGTACTTGACACCTTGCTTAAAGGCATGAATAGCCTGGAACTCGGAGACTCCCTCCACCGAATTATGGAGAGTGATCCATCTCTGAATGTATTCTCGAGTAGGCTCGTTGTGACCTTGGATGCACAACTGTAATTCGGTCAACCCTCCTGGTCTCTTGTAGGTTCCTTCAAAGTTCTTGACGAAAACCCTGACTAAATCCTCCCATGTCCAAATGCTGTTTGGTGGGAGTTGGTTTAGCCATGTCCGAGCTGAACCTTCCAACATCAGGGGGAAGGTGCATCATGGCTATCTCGTCTCCACCGCCTCCTATCTGGACTGCTATTCTGTAGTCATCCAACCATGTCTGTGGCTTGGCATCACCCCGGTATTTCTCCACTCCTTGCGCTATCCTGAAGCGAGGAGGAATTGAGGTTGATCTGATTCTCTCGCTGAAACAGACAGGGCCCGTAGCCATCGGATAACTAACTTGGTCTTGCCGATACATCCTCGCGCGATCCACTCAATTCTGTACCAAATAGCTTCGGGCATCATCTTCAATATCTCGGTATCTTTCTTCTTGGTGATCCATTCGGTGGCGCTCTTGGTCTCTCCTCCGAGCTGTGTACTCATCACCTCTCCTCCGAGCTGCGAACTCTTCGTCTCTTCCCCGAGCTGTGTACTCATCACCTCTTTGGAACTCCGGGTTGCGGAACTGCTCATGGCGATATTCATCATGAAGATTTCCCTTGTTCCGAGGTGAATGATTTCTGTTTTTTCGAGGGGTATAAACGGATTGAGAGGTGCCCGTGAGGGGCGGCTGAGAGTGAACTCGCTGTAGTGATTGACTGACTTCAGCGTTCTGCTCTACTGCCTTTTGCAGCAAGAATGCTAAGTGTTCTATTCCTTCGGCCGCTGAGCCGCTCGGTTGCAAGGAATTCGCAATCCGGGTGGCTGCTATTAAATTCTCCATTGGGGTATCCAGAGCTCGGAAGGGTTGATTTTCACCAATCCCCCGCAGTTGCCGACTGGTTCTACTCTGCTTAAGGCGAGCTACCTCACGAGCCTGGTGCTCCAATGTATTCTGCAACTCGGTTAAACGTTGTCGCTCAGCTAAATTGGTTAATCTAGCTGCTTCTAAATGCTGCCCTTCTGGAGTTGAGGTATCTATGGGGGTTTGCAACACTCGCTCTGCTGCCTCTGCCGTCCCTTGTTCTTCCCGAGTAAGGGGCCGCCGACTTGAACCTCCGAGCTCTAGAAGTCTGAAAGCAGATGTTCGTCGACGTTCTCTTTCTCCGAGTGGAATCTCTTCATTGCCCCGAGCTGCTTCATTAGTCCTATCTCCCCCCTCTCTGGCCGGCGACGCCTGAGGTGGTGGAGTTCCGGCCATACAAACTTCTGTCATGGTGACGGGAGTACCATTGCTCCCTTCTTGTTCGGCTTCTGGTTCCGAATCTGACATCAGAAGGTCTTCATCGTCTCCAGAGTTGAAGATGTGCATTAGGGATGCCGTCGGACCCTCCTTCGCGATCAGCTCACTGATGGCCTGCTGCGCCGACTCCATTGAGTCGATGACTGCTACCTGCTAGATCGGGCGGGGCTTGTTTCGATAAGGGATACGCGGGAGGCCTGATCTCTTCTTCTTGCGGTGAACAGGCGACATGGCCTGGGCTTGAGGACGATCTGGTAACTGGAGGCGAAGAGCCCCCGATTTGTCGGCTCGAAAGTGCACGCTGCCTCTTAAAGGCAACAACTGTGCTTGGAGCGGCGCATCCGCCAGCCAAGCAGAATCGTCAGCCACAAAGGCTAACGATCCAAAAGAAAACCTCTCGCCGCGGATGAGTTGAGGACCGCAGGATGACGAGGAAGACGAAAAGAATCCCATCTTTACGGTTGCTGATCAGCTCAGCCCCAAGGTGGGCGCCAATTGTTGTGGTAATAAACCTAACAATAGATATAGGGGTAATAACGGAGCTATGAAGATCTGTACGCAAAGATGGTGACACCAGGAAGAATTATACAGGTTAGGCCTCTCTTAGAGATAACAACTTTAATCCTGTCCCAAATGTCTTGGGGTGTTTTTCTTGTTTTGTTCTCTAGATCCCCTTTACTGGGGTGAAAGGATGGGCTTATATAGAGTGCGCCATGTCCCTTCACATGCCCGGTAATGGGTTTTGATTACAGGGTTAATGATAGCTATTATTACAATGAGAAACGTCTCCCCATTACTGTCATTTAAGTAAGGGTAACGCCTATGGTTTTAATGTCTTGTAACTTCCAGCTTCCCTTCTTCTTGTCCGAGTAGCATGCAGCTCGGCTTTTCCTGTTTCCGAGTAACCGGCTTACTCGGATGGTAGTGCTTTGCTCCGAGTGACGCCTTACTTGAGAAATGACCTTGTCCGAATAAGGTTGCTCCCGTAGTGGTGATGTCTTCTGAGTGGACTAACCACTCGGAAGGATTTGCATTCATCCGAGTAGTTCTTTACTCGGATGGAAAGAAAAAGAAGGAAAGGGGGTTCATGTTTTATTCTATAAGTATTTTCCAATAGATGGTAGACCTGAGGATACCCCCTGATATAAGGTACATGGGGGTATACCTTAGGTATTACCACGACAACCGTTGAATGGACCATCTAGAAAAGAGTTTAGTAGAGAAAAAATATGTGTCGCTTGTCCATTCTTGTTGCAAAAAAATATATGGAAGTAATAAAAAAGATTGACCCATACGTCTGTGGGATCAGAAGATCGTATATCCCAAAGAATATACGTCGGTCCTTACCTCAGCAAAGACGAACAGTTAGAGCCAGTGACCCGTAACTACTTCTTCGGTGCTACCGTGATAAATAGAAACATATTTAAACAATGAATTTATCTTTAAATCTGGCGAGGTGGTACTAAAACATGTAAACTTGTGGATCGGCCGGCCTGTCGTGCGTGTACCGCCCGATTTGACACTCCCGCTGCACTGCGTACGTCCTCACCACGTCTCTCACCCCCTTCACACACGCACGTGGCACCTACTACCTCTATTTCATAATGTAGTAACGTTTTTTGAGCTAGTTTAGCTTAAAAACGTTACTATATTATGGGACGAAGGAGTAGGTCCGAATGGGAATGACCATCCTTTTTCACCGTGTAGGCCAAGCGCGAGAGAAGCCCAACAAGCGCTAGTTTTTAAGAGCATAGTTAATAATAGCCAGCTGCTGCTGCTTATAAGGCTGGTCACAATGGGGAGTAACTTAGACTAGTAACATACACGGATTATGAGTTTATGTTGCTATCTCCACAATGGATAGTAACATATATGTAGTGTCATATAAGACTTCATTTATTAGATTGTAGACTCATATTGTCTTGGTATGTGTGATGTTACTCAAAGAGCAAATACTAGCTAAGTTACCACAAACATCTCTCTCCTCATTAACTCATTGCCACATAAGCAAAATTGCTGAGTTGGACTCTATGTCACTGTTGAAGTTACTCCCCATTGGGGCCAGCCTAAACCATTGCTATGTCATCTATAACCCATCTTATAGTCAACATGCACAATAGTTAACTATAAAAATGTACTACTTTTATAATATATGATCCACATTTCATCCTCATAAAGTGCCTAGGAGCACATGCTAGAGCTGGCTTTTCACTAAGGGCTCTCCCAATGCATCGTTTCTTAGCACAATATCATAGGAGCAATAAAAACTTAAGATACAACTACCACAATGCATTGTTTCTTAGAGGTTGTATCTTATTTAATGATTTTGGCTACATGCATACATATGATTGGTCTAGCCATACCTTTTGCATATGACCACGTGCAAGGGTTGTATCTTAGCTAAGATACAACCTCACTCTCTTTCTTCATTAAATACTATGCCACATAAGCAAAATGCCTATGATATCGTGCTAAGATACTAGCATTGGGAGTGCCCTAAGAGTCCGCTTGCCCTCTCTCCTCTTCTCTTTCATCCAACTAAGCATAAATATACTATTTTATTTCTTATAGTCGGTTGACTAGTCACTATTATACTTGTTCTAACTGCGAACCAGCTGATTTCCACACGAGGCCCTAAAAACAAAAAGCTGTTTCCACACAAATTGGAGGTTCTTCGGAAGAAGCAGGTTGGAGAGCATCACTTCAGAGCGTCGTTATCGCATGTGAGTAGTACATGCTTATAATTGGTCTTGGGTCCATTTTTTCAAATATATTTACCTAATAAATCCGGATCGAGGTCTGGCATCCCACCTCCTCCACCCACCGGTGGGTGCATCGGACCAGCCATCAATTCAAGGCATTAATGCGGAGGGTGGTTGCTTGGCTATCATCACTCACTGTGGCGAGGACGGACACACCCATGATAAACATTCAAGACGACAGGAGGCCGTGGGGCTCAAGACGACCCTCTTGTCGCGTCGCACGGCTTTGCCTGTAGCGTCATTGAAGCCGCAACCAGATAGCGGCATTGTCATCTGCACTTGTACGAGGTATTTTGCATCAATTCAATATCTCTCCATATTGAGCCTATCTCATCGCATATTGAATTAGTTCATGCGTGAATTAAACGCAGGGAGGGGGACAGGGGAATGAAAGCACGTAGAAAAGTGGTACTCCCTCAGTCCAACCTCTCATTACATATGAAAGCAGTAATTACGGAATTTAATTACTAGTTTTCTTTAGTTTCCAAGGAAAAGCACCACTCGCTCGTCCAATCTACTGGCGACTAAATTGCTTAGCTTCTCCTTAGGTGCCTAATGCACCTGTCTGTTCAGGTGCATAGGACGCCTAAGAGAATCTTAAAATTCCTAAAGTGTTAGACGCAATTCACTTAAATGCGCCTCTTTTATCTCAATACGTCCATCTTCTAATTAATCTCCAATGTGAAAGTAATCATGCATGGCACTACTTCTCTCCTTTTTATCGCATGACTTTCCTGTGTGAAAGCAGTCATGCATGCAATGAGATAAGTGAGAGAAGAAAAGAGCCAATGCATGCGCTACTTTCCAACATCTACCTTATGCCTCCTTTTTCTGTTGGAAAGTAGGATCTTATGCCTCGTGCCATTATCATAGCAAAGACAATGAATAATGTCGCATACGTAGATGAACAAATGACTTGTAGTTGATGGAAAATTTACTAAATAAAAAGGCTTGATGAGAAATCCAAATCTGTCGACGTTACATGCAATAACTGAATATATTTCTATTAACTTAGAGAGAAGACAAGTCTATTGACGATGTGCATCAAGTGAATATGGACCGTTCGTTGGATCAGATTGAACGGTTCAGATTCAAATATGATACGTTGATGTCATCTGTATCATAAGAGGTTTGAGTGGCATTTTCGGTAATAAAATTATTTTGCACATATTCGATTTTTCCTCTCACAAAAAGAAACAAGGGTAGTTTTGGTATGATTTTTTGGCACCGTACTGATACAAAGTGTTCTTTCTCCATCTAATTTAAATCTCTGGATCATCCAAATGATACTTTCAAATTGACCTATTTCTATTGTGTTCACTTCCTTTCTAGCTTACAAGGTTAGTGATAGGACTGATAAAAGTTCATCGCATCACATCCATATTTTTCTCATTAGTCATTTGTGTTATCAAGTTTAAGGAAAACTTATACCAAAATATACATCTATATATTTACATGAAAAGAACAACAGGTGTGGTTTAACGCATGTATATACCACATTGTGGTCTTATCCAACTGTTTCCACACGAACACTCCTTCGGGTCCTTGGGAAGTTATACAATTGACACAATACAAAAGATAACCAGATACATGCTTATAATTTGTCTTGGGTCCATTTTTTCAAAAAAATTTACCTAATAAATCTGGATCGAGGTCCTCCACCCACAGGTGGGTGCATCGGACCAGCCATCAATTCAAGGCAATCTAAGGGTATCTTCAATGGTTGTAAGATAGGTGTTGATAAATTTGTTATCTAGGATAAAATGATGATGTGTCATGCAATATATGAGGTGAGAGAGCAAAGTTGTATGTAGATTAACCAACACCTCTTGCACAAGCTCCAAGATAGAATAAAGAGCAACCATATTTACTTTCTCATTTTTTATTAAATGTCTTACATACAACTTATTGGAGTACTTGTATGATAACTTGTTGGTTGCTGATATGAACAATATACCAACAACACTTTACATATAAACTGTTGGAGATGCTCCTAATGCGGAGGGTGGTTGCTTGGCTATCATCACTCACTGTGGCGAGGACGGGCACGCCCATGATATGCATTGAAGACGGCAGGAGGCCGTGGGGCTCAAGACGACCCTCTTGTCGCGTCGCCCGGCTTTGCCTTGTAGCGTCATTGAAGCCGCAACCAGATAGCGTCATTGTCATCTGTGCTTGTACGAGGTGTTTTGCATCAATTCAGTCTCTCTCCATATTGAGCCTATCTCACCGGAGATTGAATTAGTTCATGCGTAAATTAAACGCGGGGAGGGGGGAATGAAACCACGTAGAAAAGTGGTAGCTTTGCATGTGAATTTGACTAAAGTTGTAAGTACAATTTTGTACTAAAGTTGTACTGAATCAACAACAATTATTTCGAGACCGAGGAAGCGGTAACCATAGCATCTTATGCTTCCTTTTTCTGCTGGAAAGTAGGATCTTGTGCCTCGTGCCATTATCATAGAAAAGAGAACGAATAATGTAGCATACGTAGATGAACAAATGATTTGTAGTTGATGGAAATTTTACTAAAGAAAAAGGCTTGATAACTTGTCGCTCCGACTGGATCAGAAAGAAGCAAGGGTAGTTTTAATTGTATGATTTTTCGGCACTGTACCGATAGAAAGTGTTCTTTCTCCATCTAATTTAAATCTTTGGATCATCCAAATGATACTTTTAAATTGACCTATTTCTATTGTGTTCACTTCCTTTCTAGCTTACGAGGTTAGCGCTAGGAGTGATATAAAAATTCATTGCATCACATCCCTTTTTTCCTCATTAGTCATTTGTGCTATCAAGTTTAAGGAAAACTTATACAAAAATGTACATCTATATATTTACAGGAAAAGAACAACAGGTGTGGTTTTATCACATGTATATACCACATTGTGGTCTTATCCAGCTGTTTCCACACGAACACTCCTTCGGGTCCTTGGGAAGTTATACACTTGACACAATACAAAAGATAACTACCAGATACATGCTTATAATTGGTCTTGGATCCATTTTAATTTCCAAATATATTTACCTAATAAATCCGGATCGAGGTCTGGCATCCCACTTCCTCCACCCACTGGATTAAAAACACGTGTTTTCGATCGTCAAGTTTCCTGCCGCAACAGATAACTTGTCGTCACCGGAGGCATTGCACGAGCTCCTTTGTCGATCTGGTCCTCTTCGTGCTTCGTCAGCCGCAGCTGGCCTTCTGCCTCCACCTCTAGATTTTTTTAATTATATGTTTTTACCAGAAATTCGGAAAATATATAGCAATTTGAAAAAAATGACATAACTATGTGCCTGTTGCTCGCCCGTACGCCCACAGCGCGCTATCGGTCGTCAGTACACCGACGGAAGTGTCCCAGCCCGCGTGGCAAACGGGCAGATGCACGGTCGGCCCGTTGGGTAACGACAGATGGGTCGTCGGTGGGCTGCGCAACGACAATGCGCTATCGTTAGAATGTCGACCGACAGCGCGTCTGGGGATAAGGCCGGCCGGCGCCACCTTCTTCTTCCTCTCTTCTCTCTTTCTGTTCTTCGCTTTGCTTAGTTTTTTCCTCCCTCACTCCCGATTTTGCCGCGATTTCCACCATAGGTACCGCCCCAAATTCATGTTGTAGATCCACTAGTTCTCATCCGATTTCATCAAAAAAAATTGAATTCCATGGCTATTTTGTGCAAATCATGGAATTCCATGACTCGGTGCTACGATTTAGGGGCCAAAGATCCTCGATATATGGTGGTATCGCATGTAACCTCATAGTTGTGGTACACTCGGTTCAGTTATAAGAGGCTAGTCGATCTGCTACTCTATTCTGACTACGATGAAACTTTTGCGGAATAAACACCCGATTGATCATCAGAGACTTGATCTCCAGTGCAGGTTGTCCATACGCCGATCTTGACAGGGAATCCGATGAGAGGATGCCGATAACTTCCAACGAATCCAATTGAATGATTACAGGAAAGTCACAATCCTGGATGTTTTTATGACATACTGTACATGCAAAGACTGAATGTAATTGATATTTTCATGATATTAATACATTCATTTTTTAAACACCCTCAACGAGTCTAGCCAATTCATCCATCGATGTCATCTCTTCTACTACATCACGTTCTCCTTCTTTCTTTCTTTAATTCCGTGTAGTACACAACCACAATCGGTCGTATCTAGATGTAAAATTAAATCTAAATATATTCATATTTAGATAAACCTTGACTATTGTTTTAAGGCGGATGGATTACTTTCCTTAGCCGATCCAATCTCTACCAGTTTTTTGCTTTATTCTACTCGGTGCTGAGTGCAACCCATCTTTAAGTTGTTACTCCCTCTATAAATAAATATAATAATATTTTGATTACTAAAATAATGATCTAAACGGTCTTATATTTCTTATATTTATTTATGGAGGGGTATCTTGCACAACAATGCTTCCTCACATGCGCACACGTTACTTCTGTTTTCTTGCATTTTCTATGGGGCGCTACTGGGTGCCGGTCGACCGGCCCAAACATTAGGCCGGTCAACGCGCAGGCGCTGGATACCGAGTCACGGAACCGTTCGATGAGTCATCGTCTTCCTCATCTAGTGTCGTTCCCTTGGGAAAACTGAACACGTTTGAATCCATGGGTTGTGCGGCTCCGGCAGTTCGGCTCCAGCAACGGTGATGGCCGCCTGCTACCTGCCGCTCGCAACCTGACGCCTCGCAGCCCTACAATCCCACGCGAGATCCCCGTCATCTTCATCGTATGCATGTCTCCCCCGCCGCCATGCATGAGTTCGCCCGCCGCCAAAAACGTTGGAGAACCCCTGACCAAGCATCTGCTCTCCCCACCGCCATGGATAAGCTCGCAGCACCGCCGTCGGTAGTCGCCCGCCGCCCCTTGCGGCCGTGGTTGCAGCTCCAGCTCATGTACGGTCGTGTGTAGCTTCTGCCATGGCGGTTGCAACAAATCGTCGTCGCCGTCGTTGCCATCGTCGCGAGGTTGCCGCCGGCAGCACCTGCAGTCCAGCACCATGTGTCGCTTGTTGGTTGAAGCTTTTTCGCCTTGCCGGCTGAAGCTTTTCTCACCGTTGGATGCAGCTTTTTGCGCCGTGGTTGACGCTTTTTTCCATGGCTATGCTTCCTTCCCATGCCGGTTGAAGCTTTTATCATCGTTGATTGAAGCCTTTTCATGGGTTAACGGCCGGTCGCAACATACGTCGTCCCCACCACTTGTCGTCGTCCTCGCCGCAACTTGCCGTCGCCAAAGACCAGCGAGGCTTTGTTGCAAAGTAACAAAAATTCGAGTAGAATGGATTTAGCAAAAAAAAACATCATGGGTCGTAGAAAAAAAAAACAACGGTGGCAACAAATCATCTTCTCACCCTCGCGAGGTCGTAGCTCCGCCGTAATGTATGTAGCAAAAATCCTCACCGATAGTAGCAAAAATATACAACGGTGGAAGCAAAAATTTATACCAGATGCAATATTATACGAAATAAAAAATCTCAGATATTCCTCAAAATATTCAGCCTATGCAGCAAAATGGAATGCCGGTTCCAGCAAAATAGAATGTCGGTTCCATAAAAAGTAAAGAATGTTTGTAGCAAAAAAATGCCACTGTGCCTCCTCGGCGTCATCTTCGCCGTCGACAGCTGCTGGTTGCACCACCGCAGTAGTCACCGGTTACACACTCGCCGCAGTTGCAACACCGCCATCCCCCGAAACCAGAGCGCGGTAGGGCTAGGTGCAAAGACGAGTGGCGGCGTCGGCGCAAAGACGAGTGGCGCCATCCAGGGTGTGAGGGGGAGGGGGAGGTGGTGGTCACGGTGGCTCGTCGTTCGGTGATGAGGCCACGGGGACAGACCGATGGCACGAGGACGGGAGCTGGCGGCGGAGGGCCGCGGTGACGGGCGCCGGCGACTCGAGCGTCGGGGACGAGAACGGGCGGCGGGACACGGTGACGAAGATCGGCGACAGGGGCTTCGAGCGCGAGGACCAGCGGTGGGCTACGGAACGAAGGCGGGGGCCATCCTTCCTGGATCTACGCCACGCGTGGAAGGCGACCGGCCGAAACATTAGGCCGGTCGGCCGCTCCGTAGTATCTTGACCTATGTTTGTCAACAAGACTAATCAGACAATACAGTACTCCCTCCGATCCTAAAAAGTGTGGCACATTTTGTACTAAGTTAGTATAAATTTTGTACTAAGTGAGCGACACTTTTTATGGACCGGAGGAAGTACCACTTACTATAAAATTCACTCTTGTGACTTGTGAGAACCAACCAACCAATGGAGGGTGCGGCGCAGGCCCTTGTGAGCAATGTCGGGCAGCTGGTGGGGGAGGAGTTCCGGCAGCTCCGCGGAGTGGGCGGCGAGGTCGCTCGGCTAAAGAACGAGCTGGCCACCATGAACGCCCTCCTCCGCATGCAGTCTGAAGCAGAGGAGGGTGCCGTGGACCACTTCGTCCGGGAGTGGATGAAGCAGCTGCGGGAGGTCGCCTACGACGCCGAGGACTGCGTCGACCTCTACCTATTCCGAGTCCGGTGCCGGTCAGGCGACCGCTACTTCGTCTGGTGCAAGCACCTCCTAGAGACGCTCATGTCTCGCCGCCGCCTCGCCGGTGACATCAGGGCGCTCCGTGCCCATGCTGCCGCCATCAACGAGCAACATGCTCGTTACGGCGTCAACCTCGAGCCGCTGCGCCGCCCTCCTTCCGTCGCCTCCTTGCGGGCGGTGGCGGTGTCCGCTCGCGCGCTCCGCCCTGCCGACGACCCCAGTCAGTTCGTCGGCATCACGAAGCAGGCTATCCACCTGGCCGATAAGGTGAAGGTCATCGTGGAGGGTGACATGAAGCTCAAGGTTTTCTCCATCGTCGGCTTCGGGGGCCTCGGCAAGACTACGCTGGCCATGGAGGTGTGCCGGCACCTGGAGGCGGACTTCCAACGTCAAGCGCAGGTGTCCGTGTCCCAGGCGTTCGACGGCAGGAAGAGCCTCAAGGGGCTTCTCATACGCGTGCTGCAGCAGATCGTAGTGAAGCCCAAGTCAGATAAAGAACAAGGCATCACGGAACAGGAGCAGGACTCGATCGCAAAAATCGAGACCATGAACGAGGATGAACTGAGTAGCAAGCTGGAGAAGCTTCTCGAAAACAAGAGGTACCCAAAGATTAATCTAAACAAACCCGTCTGGTATCATTATTGCTTGCTAGCATTGGTATATTTTGAACATAGGGATTGTTCTTTTAACAACGTGTATAATTGCAGTGTGAAATTTCTTTAAAAGGGCACATTTTTATGAGAAATGATATTTGAAAAATAACTTTTTGGAACAACGAACAAAGGAAAGAAATTTAATTAACAATAAACATTATATACTGTCCATGGGTTGAAATGATATTTTACTATTTTTATCTTTTAGCTCCTCATACTTAATAGTGTCAAACGATACCATTGATACTTAATAGATCTTGAACATCTCTATAAGACAAGTGGCTACGAAATAAATAGATGGCTTTGACTATTTTACCTTGTTTTTTAATATGAGGTAACATGGTAGGTATTGAACATTACTGTTCATAACCAACTCTATTCTATGTCTACTTGCTAGGAAATTCAACTTTATGCTTCCTTGATGTTTAGTAATACATTCTTCTGGGATATACTCATCAACATATTTTAGTTGTATAATCCTTGTATGAAGTACTCCAAAGGATTTAAAATTATTTTAATTACTAAATAGTTTTGAGTTCACAGAAAAAATGGTACGAGACTTTTTTTCATTTGTGCATTATATGCTCTCAACTATTATTATTGTTCATAATATTCTCACATCTTATTTCTATCATGTAATAAAAAATAATTTATCAATGAGAAAAATTAATGCATAGTTCCTAAGATTTAGTTTGCTAACTTGAATTTTACTATGCTAATTATTAATTTTAATGATAGTTAATATGGAAGGGAGAAAATATAGAACATGCAATCGTACATGAATAGATTTTGGGAGGATGCAAGCGTTGGGCCCGCATTGCAAGCATACCAACTTCTATTGCAAGAATACACCATACTGTCTTAAGAACCATTTGGATGTTGAACACAACGCCCAACCTGAAAACTACTAAAGTAGGAGTATTAGACAAAGTCCTAGTCCTTCTCTCCACATTGTGGTCTTATCCAGCTGTTTCCACACGAACACTCCTTCGGGTCCTTGGGAAGTTATACACTTGACACAATACAAAAGATAACCAGATATACATGCTTATAATTGGTTTTGGGTCTATTCTTCCAAATATATTAACCTAATAAATCTGGATCGAGGTCTGGCATCCCACCTGTGGGTGCATCGAGCCATCAATTCAAAGCATTAATGAGCAGGGTGGTTGCTTGGCTATCATCACTCACTGTGGCGAGGACGGACACGCCCATGGTATGCATTCAAGACGGCAGGACGTCGTGGGGCTCAAGACGACCCTCTTGTTGCGTCGCCCGGTTTTGCCTGTAGCGTCATTGAAGTCGCAACCAGAGAGCGTCATTGTCATCTGCGCTTGTACAAGGTGTTTTGCGTCAATTCAGTCTCTCTGCATATTGACCCTATCTCACCGCAGATTGAATTAGTTCATGCGTGAATAATTAAACGCGGGGAGACGAGGGGGGATGAAACCACGTAGAAAAGTGATAGCTTTGCATGTAAATTTGACTAAAGATGTACGTACAATTTTGTTTGTACTAAAATGAACAACACTTATTTTGAGACCGAGGGAGTAGTAACCATAGCATCTTATGCCTCCTTTTTCTGTTGGAAAGTAGGATCTTATGCCTCGTGCCATTATCATAGCAAAGAGAACGAATAATGTAGCATACGTAGATGAACAAATGATTTGTAGTTGATGGAAATTTTACTAAAGAAAAAGGCTTGATGAGAAATCCAAATTGGTCAACGTTACATGCAATAACTGAATATATTTCTATTAAATTAGAGAGAAGACGAGTCTCTTTACGGTGAGCATCAAGTGAAAATGGACCGTTCGTTGGATCAGATTGAACGGTTTAGATTCAAATATGATACGTTGATGGCATCTGAATCATAAGAGGTTCAAGTGGCATTTTCGGTAATAAAAATTATTTTGCACATATTTGATTTTTCCTCTCACAAAAAGAAGCAAGGGTAGTTTTGGTATGATTTTTTGGCACCGTACCGATACAAAGTGTTCTTTCTCCATCTAATTTAAATCTTTGGATCATCCAAATGATACTCTTAAATTGACCTATTTCTATTGTGTTCACTTCCTTTCTAGCTTACGAGGTTAGTGCTAGGAGTGATATAAAAGTTCATCGCATCATATCCATCTTTTTCTCACTAGTCATTTGTGCTATCAAGTTTAAGGAAAACTTATACTCCCTCCATTCCAAAATGTAGTGCGCTCGCGCTTTTCGAGGTTCAACTTTGACCATAAATTTAACCATCGAGACCGACTACGGCGAGAGAGAAAATTATATAATCAAAAACTTTTTTCAAACACGAATTCATTGGTATAATTTTTGTCACCGTCGCAATTGGTCTCGTTGATTAAATTTATTGTCAAAGTTGAAGCACGGAAATCGAGAACGCACTATATTATGGAATGAAGGGAGTACCAAAATTTACATCTATATATTTACATGAAAAGAACAAGATGTGTGGTTTTTATCAAACCCACTGAAATGATTGACGCCTTGATCTTGTACAAGACAAGTCTTTCGTCTGAGCCTAACATATATATATGTATGATGAAACTAGGTACCTCATTGTGATCGATGATGTGTGGACCATAGCAGCCTGGGATGCAATCTTTTCCAAGCTACAGGACAACAATTGCAGCAGCAGAATCATTGTAACCACTCGGATAGAAAATGTTGCAAAGGCTTGCAGTGATGCTAGTGGTTACATATATAATATAGAACCTCTGAATGGAGCAGACTCCAAGACGCTGTTCCTAAGAAGAGCATTTAGCTCAATGAGAGTCGACTCTTGCCCCAAGGACTTGGCATTTAGCTCAATGAGTGTCGACTCTTGCCCCAAGGACTTGGCATTTAGCTCAATGAGTGTCCACTCTTGCCCCGAGGACTTGAAGGAGATTATGGAGAAAGTCTTAAAAAAATGTGGTGGGCTGCCATTGGCAATTATAAGTATTGCCAGCCTTTTGGCAAGCTACAACTCGCCTGAAAGCAAACATATGTGGGAAATAATTTTCAAATCAATTGGTTCACAGATGGAGAGCCACCCTACCCTGGAGGGGATGAGACAAATAGTTACATTGAGCTACGATCACCTACCTCATCATCTTAAGGGTTGCATGATGTATCTTAGTATTTTCCCGGAGGATTATGTGATTGTCAAGGCTCGATTGCTGATGAGATGGATTGCTGAAGGATTGGTTGCTGAGAAGCGGGGGCTGACATTGATGGATGTAGCAGAATCCTACTTCGACGAGCTGGTGAGTAGAAGCATGATTGATCGGGGAGCTGATGAATTCACCTTCTATGATGGAAGGGTGGAGACGTGTCGGGTACACGACATGACGCTTGAGGTCATGGTTTCAAAATCCCTAGAGGCTAACTTTGTTAGCCTCATAGGTGGGCAGTACGAGGGGATGCCCTACGATAGGATTCGTCGCCTCTCTGTTCATGGCGGAGGAGAGTTGGCCAAGGAATCTCCTTCCCAGAAAAAGGCAGCGGGGCGTGGTCGTAAGAATGGCATCGAGGGGATGACTGTGCAGCATGCCCGGTCATTGAGTGTGTTTGAGTTTGAAGGGGACAAGCTGCTTGATCGGCTAGGCGAGTTCACCTTGCTTAGGGTGCTTGACCTTGAAGACTGTAAGGGCCTAAAAAACAAACATATGAGCTATATCTGCCGGATGTACCTAATGAGATTCCTGAGCTTGAAGGGTACAAATATAAGTGTGATGCCTCCAGAAGTTGGTAAACTAGAGCATTTGCAGGCACTTGATGTACGCCTCACGTGCCTGAAAGATCTGCCGGAGACTGTAACAGAGCTAGAGGAACTTGAGAGCCTGCAGTTCTCCAGCAAGCGTCCCACTCCTTGGGACGTTAGGTGGATGCCACCCCAGGGAGTCAGGAAAATGAAGTCACTGCGCAAGGCCAACAGATTGGTTGTCAGATCAAACCTTGAGGCTGCCAGGGAGATTGGCGAGCTAGAACAATTGCAAGAGTTGGGTATCTATGTCGACAGCAGCAGTGCCATTCATCAGGATGTCCATTTACAACTTATTCATTCCTTGGGCAAGCTATACTCCCTCCGAAGCCTCAACATTGGTGACATGGGTGATGATCGGGAGGTAATGAACTTTCTACATAAGCTCACCACGCCACCAAGGCTCCTTCGATACCTCAGGATTTGTGGTGGCCTTGTTGGAGGTGGATTGCCTGCCTGGGTTGGGTTACTCACTAATCTTGTTGAGTTTGTCATAGGGTGGGCATACCTTGAGGGTGACCAACTACTTGACACCCTGTGTAAGTTGCCTAACCTGAAGAGGCTCACCCTGGAGCCAAATTTCTATGCAGAAAAATGGCTGGTTGTACGCGATACACATATCTTTACAGAGCTCACGAATCTGAATTTGAGTCCTCAAGTTGAAGTTTACGAATTTGAGAAAGGCTGCATGCCAAAGGTCGAGCGGCTCCAGATTTCTTTTGGTAACATTGGGAAGAAAATTGTTGGCATTGAGCACTTGACTAACCTAAAAGAGGTGGTTTTCTATGGTAAGAGAGACAACAAGGCACTGGAACTTGCATTGGAAGAGCTAAAGAAAGAGAATATAAGGCGCGGCAAGTCCAATCAGTTGACAGTCAAAGTGAGATACGAGTGATCGACAATTGTGCTTGCGCCCCAGGGTCATCTGGTTGAGTTGATTTGTTCAGTTGTTTGTTGTTTTCAGTACACCACTTATTGGTGGAGGTTTTCTTCAAACCTATTTGTGAATTTGGTCTTTCGAAGTTGTTATTGTCATGAAAACATTGAGTACCCGGCAGTTAAATGTTTGTATTTTGTTAAATCATCGTCATTCTAATAACTCTGGCCCATGGGGCAAATGTACCAGCTCCTTTGTTCTATACGTTACTGTGTAATTCACCTTGTATTCTAATGAAGAGATGCTTCCCGTAAGGCACATATATATGGGAGTGTCTAGTCTCAATCGACTGACACCTAGTTCGAGTGACGACGTCATCGATGATAGATAAGGCCTGTTAATTGGCTTCTTTGTTGGGCTGTAATTAACCTTTGCTTTTGGTCTTGTTTGTTTATTTGTTTGTTTATTGTTGTTCCGCTAAAATCACCTACACGTTCCAGCCGCACGTGCGCGCGTTTTTCATGCGCGTACGATGAAACCAGCGCACGAGAGAGACATGGAAGCGCCGCACATGTTTTTTATTTTTATTTTTGAACGTTCGCTCGCGCAATTAAAGCTCCTCTTCGATGGCCAAGCCGTTTTTCTTATTCTTTTCTTTCTCCGCCCAGCCGTAAAATGTTGCTTTAGTAAAAATGTAAAATGTTGGTTTAATAAAAAATGTAAATAAAAAAATAAAAATAAAGCTCTGAATTCCTTAACTAGCTAGCGATTTCACAACTAATGACTAAAAATAAAGCTCCCTTTTGTGTTGCAAAAAATAATTAACTAGCGGCACTACGGACATGCAGTTGCATCCGGGTCTATGCACATGTAGTTGCGGTCGGTTCTATGAACATGCGGTTGCACCCGGGTCCATGGCCATGCAGTTGCGGTTGGTTGTATGGACATGCAGTTGCACCCGGGTCTATGAACATGCAGTTACGGTCGGTTCTATGGACATACAGTTGCACCTTGGTCTATAAACATGCAATTGCGGTCGGTTCTATGGACATGCAGTTGCGGTCTTTTCTATGAACATGCAGTTGCACCGGGGTCTATAGACATGCAATTGCGGTCGGTTCTATGGACATGCAGTTGCGCCCCGGTTCTATGGACATGGAGTTTCGCCCCGGGTTCTATGGGCATGCAGTTGCACCAAGGTCTATAGACATGCAGTTGCGCCCGATTCTATGGACATGAAGTTGCAGTCGGTTCTATGGACCTACAGTTGCGCCCCGGTTCTATGGACATGTAGTTCCGCCCCGGGTTCTATGGACATGCAGTTGCACCCGGGTCTATAGAAATGCAATTGCGGTCGGGTTCTATGGACATGCAGTTGCGGTCGGTTCTATGGACATGCAGTTGCGGTCGGTTCTATGGACATGCAGTTGCACCCGGGTCTATAGACATGCAGTTGCGGTTGGTTCTATGGACATGCAGTTGCGACCGGTTCTATGGACATGCAGTTGTGGTCGGTTCTATGAACATGTAGTTGCACTGGGTTCTATGGACATGCGGTTGCACCAGGTACTATAGACATGTAGTTGTGGTCGGTTCTATGGACATGCAATTGGGGTCGGGTTCTATGGACATGCAATTGTGGTCGGCTCTATGAGCATGCAGTTGCGGTCAGTCCTATGGACATGCAGTTGCGCCCCGGCTTTATGGACATGTAGTTCCGCACTGAGTTCTATGGACATGCAGTTGCACCCGGGTCTATAGACATGCAGTTGCGGTCGGGTTCTATGGACATGAAGTTGCACCCAGCTCTGTGGACAAGCAGTTGCACCCCCGGGTCTATGGACATGCAGTTGCGGTCGATTCTATGGACATGCAGTTGCATCCGGATCTATAGACATGCAGTTGCGGTCGGGTTTTGTGTACATGAAGTTACACCCGGTCCTATGGACATGCAGTCACAGTTAGATTCATGGACATGCAGTTGCGTCTGGCCGTAACGAAATGCAGTTGCATCTCGGTATCTGGATATGCAGTTGTGTCCGTCTCTACAGACACGCATTTGTAACTCGGTATGTGGACATGCAGTTGCAGCTAGGTTCATGGACATGCAGTTGCGTCCGGCCCTACAGAAATGCAGTTGCAACTCGGTATGTGGGCATGCAGTTGCGTCCGTCTCAACAAACATGCAGTTTCAACTCGGTATGTGGACATGCTATTGCGGTCGATTCTACAAACATGCAGTTGCGCCCTATAGACATGTAGTTGCGACTTGGTATGTGGACATGCAGTTGCGGTTAGGTTCATGCACATGCAATTGTGTCCGGCCCTACAGACATGCAGTTGCAACTCGGTATGTGGGCATGCAGTTGCGTCCGTCTCTACAGACATGAAGTTGCAACTCGGTATGTGGGCATGCAGTTGCGTCCGTATCTACAAACATGCAGTTCCAACTCGGTATGTGGACATGCAGTTGCAGTCGGCTCTACAAACATGCAGTTGCGCCCTATAGACATGTAGTTGCAACTCGGTATGTGGATATGCAGTTGCGGTTAGGTTCATGGACATGCAATTGCGTCCGGCCCTACAAACATGAAGTTGCGTCCGGCTCTACAAAAATATAGTTGCAATTCGGTATGTGTACATGCAGTTGCGATTAGGTTCATGAACATGCAGTTGCGTCCGACCCTACAGACATGCAATTACAACTCGATATGTGGACATGCAGTTGCGGTTAGGTTCATGGACATGCAGTTGCGTTCGACCCTATAGACATGCAATTGCAACTCGGCATGTGGACATGCAGTTGCATTCGGCTCTACAGACATGCAATTGCAAATCGATATGTGGACATGCAATTGCATCTCATCGTGCGAACATTCAGTTGCAGTTAGGTTATGGACATGCAGTCACGGCAGAATCTATAGACATGCAATTGTGTTCAGTCCTACAAACATTTAGTTACAACTCAGTATGTGGACATGAAGTTGCGGTTGGATTTATGGACATTCAGTTGCGTCCGGCCCTACAGACATGCAGCTACACACAGGTCTTCTAAAGTCTTGTAAGGATTATTTTTTTCCGAATCCCCCCATCAATACAGACGCCCACCACATGAAGTTGTAAGGATTTTTTTCTGAAAAATGGGCCCAAAATTGTACATTCCATCAAAAAAGTTTTTGAAAAACAAACATTTAAATTTTGTCCAAAATCATCAGCCAAAAAAAATAAAAAATCCACCACATGTAGCCTACGAAGAAAAAGATCTCCAATTACATTTGATCCTTCAAAACCGAAAAAGGAAAATCATCCGCGCGAGAGAAATGAACAAAAAATAAAAATGAAAACCACCCCCCCCCTCACAACAATGATTGTCCATTCCCTTTTCCCGACGCACCTCACTCGAAAAATAATTCAGTTCGCGGGTGGATGTGTGGTGTGTAGTTGCATCAACCACATCTGAATGACCTAACCCACACATTTATAAAAAAACACAAAAATCATCAGTTTGTAGCCTCGTGTAATTGTAATCCGTCACCTATGGTTTGTTTTTATTTCCTCTAATAGAAAATTTTGAGACCAAATCTTCCACGATAAAAAAAAGAAGAAAACATATGCTCCCAAAAAATTGTACATTCCGTCAAAAAAGTTTGTGAAAAACAAACATTTAATTTTTCTGGAAATCATAACCCAAAAAATTAAAATAATTCAACAACATGGCCTACGAAAAAGAAAAATATTCGCACAAAAAAAACAAAAAAAACCCACCACTCCCCCGAACCCCATCTTCACCAGCCCATAAAAAACCGTGCACGAAAAAAAAAAAAAAAGGTCCATCCCCGAGCCTCCACCGCCCTGTCCGTTGCTTCAACTTAAAAAAAATAAGCAAACTGGGCGCATGTGGCAATCAGGTACCACCGACGCAGCCGGTTGAGTTCCAGTCCGACTCATCTTCAAGTAGGACATGGAACATACATATTGCTAGACACCATGCTAAACACCATGACGCCTTTAGTAAAGGCGCCATGGTACAAAGCATGACGCCTTTACTAATGGCGTCATGGTCCTGGCAAGCCCACTAGCAGGTCCGACGTTGCAAGTTGTATGACGCCTTTTAACAGGGCGCCATGGTGTCTAGCATGACGCCATATAAGTGGGCGCCATGAAAAATGGTTAGTTTATAAAAAATTTAAATTTTGGATTCATTTTGTGTTTAAAATTCAAATAAGGGTCAAATTTGTAAAAACTTCCTCGACGAACTGCCTGCTGCCGTGCCACCCCGCCAGAATATTTTTGATTATAATTGCTGAAAGGAGTCTTTATTTTATACTCCCTCCGATTCATAAGAAGTGTCGTCCACTTAGCACAAAGTTTATACTAATTTAGTACAAAATGTGCGACATTTTTTATGGATCAAGTAGTACTTACTAAATTCGCTAGCAGAATGGTTTCTTTTCACAAAAATTCACCGAATGCGCCCATGTGAATTAGGTAGCACTGCTATCTTGACGTGAAGCAGGATTCTTCTTTAAGGCATAGGATAAACTGGTGATCTGACCATGCATGCAATGGTGCATTGGGCTGCATGCCTGCATGAGAAAGATTCCACGACGCACAGGTAGCGCGTGAGCGCACGCCACTTTCAGCCAAAATTTGCAGTCCCAATCCACTATGGCATGCCTGGTCACATCCGTCGATGTCAGGTATACATGCTATGAAGCATAGGTAGCTCGGATTCTCTACCGTCCTAGTAGCTTTTTTTTTTTTTTGCGGGTAAACCGTCCTGTCCTAGTAGCTATCTACATTAAGGCTTTATTTGGTTCATAGGTTAGTAAAATCATAGGAATAGAAAAGTCATAAGAAATGAGATAACATTTATCTTAATAATGATGATGCTCTTTGATTCATATTATATGATTTTTTTATTAAATCTAGGCTAATGTTTATTTTTCTATGAAATGTGGAGGATAGAAAGAATTCCTTCATAAGAATAAGATTCTATTTCTAAAAATCAAAGGGTTTTAAAGGAATTTTTCCTATACCAATCCTATCCGTGAAATTTCTACACAATTTCTTCAAACCAAAGGAGGCCTAAAGGCGCATGCATGGTTCATGTCGTTGAGTTCTTTTAGGGTCTCCCAAAAGATAGGGCGAGTCCTGCTTGAAAGCGGTACGGGGTATAGAATGAGATGGTTAGGGCAACTGTAACGGGCGGATCTAAATGGGCCAGTACATTGTTTGCTATTTATTTGTTTTGGATCGTCAAACGGATCATTGTTCGTTGTTTACGGATCTGTTAGGCTAACGATGCGTGCGCGACTCATTTTGGCGAGGACGATCTGACCCATCTGGCCAGACTGTTTGCGTTCCAGACGCCTCCACGACAAATTTTCCCACCTCGCCGACAACTTTAGTCCCACCTCATCGGTCGAAGGATGGCCGAAGATGTTTATAAGGAGAGGTTGAGTTGACTATTGTCTAAATAATATAGCAAAATAAGATAAAATGGATGGGACGTGAGCGGTCAAAAAACTTGACCACTCATGTCTCATCTGCTTTACAAACTTTGCTATATTATTTTAGTTTTTCAAACGGTTTTTTTGTATAAAACGATGGCTTCTGCATGGCCTCTCCCGAGCCTTTTTATAGTCCCACCTCGCCGGGCGAAGGATGGCCGGAGGTGTTTATAAAGAGGGGCCGGTGTAGACTAATTGTGATATAGCAAAATCAGTAAGAGACGTACATGGAGGAATTCCTCTGGCATGAAATTGATTTTTCATGTTAATACATAGATAGCACCAGAATACAACTCGAGCGAGCATGCCCTTTTCTAGCTTTGCTACTAGAGAATTTTTCTAAGATGTCCTCCTGTAAGAGCAAAGTTATACCCTCATGAGTTTTGGATATTGTTGGTCAAAACGGTAGAGGAACTAACAAGTTTTCTAGTGTGAAACAGATGGTTAGGTTCCTGAAGTTATAGGTTGGTGATAAAGCTTCAACGAAGATTTACTCAGTTACCGAAGCATATCCTCTGGAGCGAAGCACATCACGGATGTCGACCCCTAAAAAGATAAGAAATCATGAAGCACATCCTATCGAAGAAGTTGATCAAGATGGCGCAAGACTTAGTTGTTTTTGCATAGTTCTTTTTACTTCTTTGAGTCATAGGAAAAACCGTACTATCAAGAGGGGTTTAGTAAATGTATTCCGAAGGTTTTGATGAAAAGACTCAGATCGAATCTAAACCAGTGAGAAGCCAGAGTCGAAGAAATCTCATGTGAGCTAGGTAATGCTTCACCAGCGAAGACTTTGTTCTTTCGGCTCCTGAAGCAGAACCAAGTCCGTGAGTCAGCTTTACTTGGACCGCAAGTAAAGTTGCGCATTGATTGGAAATATGACCGTTGGGGACAGGTGTCAAGCTGTCACATCGGGTCACTTCAGTCATTTCGCACCTTGGGATTGCCACTTATAAATACACCACCCCCGCCCTCATTGGCCGGGTGGCTGCTCCACGTTTGAATTCCTGCAGAGGAAAGAGAGAGAGCAACCCCACCGAAGCACATCAAAATCCCATCCACCGAAGCATAAGTCCTACTGATCTGAGTTGATTCATTATGACTTAGGAAGAAGTTTGCTAGCCTTGTTATCTTGGAGAACTGCAATTCTCCTAGACGGTTAGAGAGTTGTTCTTCAGAGAGCGAAGAGTTATTGTCGCCTCGAAGTCCAGTTTGTCAAAGGTTTCGGTGATTTCCTCAATAATCAACCAAGAGTGAAGAACTGACCAAGCTCATGGAGATTGGTGCAGTGGAGATATGGACGGAGAGAGGTTAGCTCCTGTGTTCAATCACAAGTCCCTCCAACCAGACGTAGCACTTTGCAGAGTGTGAACTGGTCGAACAAACATCGCCGAGTCAAGAGTTTGTTTTACCTTCCGCACTTACATTCTGTTTGTCAATTGCCTCAGAGTTATGCTTCGATGCAATTGATTCGATACTTTTGATTCGCTATGTTCTGCTTCGATTACGTTCTGCTTCTATGAATTCCTTCCTGTTAAATAGTTTCGGCTGCCATGTTATGCTTCACTTCAAAGTTTCATGTGAAATTTTGAAGTGATCATTCACCCCCTCCCCCTCTGATCACATACTTGGTCTAACAATTGGTATCAGAGCAGGTCACTCTTTTTGGATTAACCTCCTGGAGTGTTTTCAAGTATGTCTTCTAGTATGTCTTTCGCAGCTATTCGCTCTGGCGAACCTATTCCTATTTTCAATGGGAAGGACTACTCTTACTGGAAGGACAAGATGAAGAGGAATATTATGGCTATCAATTCCACTGCATGGCAAGTTGTCTTACATGGTGTTACAGCTACTGACAAGAATGCTATCACTCCTGAAGAAGCTCAACTGATGGATCTGGATTCGGTTGTCTGGGTGTTCATCACAAATCACTTGACTCCAGAAAAGTATCATGAAGTGAAGAATATTCCTTCGGCCAAAGGTGTCTGGGACTATCTTGAAAAGATTGGTGAAGGTGTTTCTACTCAGAGAGATGCCAGAATTGACACACTCCGAAGCAAATTCTATCGCTTCAAAAGACTCGAGGGTGAAAAGGTTCACTCAATTTACAGCAGACTCACAGCTCTGGCAAATGAGTTGATTTCCCTCGGTGCTGATGATATAACTCCTCACTCAGTTGTCAGAACACTTCTTCGCTCGCTAGATGATTCGTTCGATCACATTGTTCTGATGATCAAGGAAAGGTCTGATTACAGACATCTTGTTGCTGCTGATGTTCTTGAGAGACTCACTACCTTTGAAATGGAAGAAGATGAGAAACGTGACATAAATGGTTCTCGAAGAAGATCTCATGCTCTGAAAGCAAAAGCTTCGCGTCATTCTTCGCCCGAAGTCAGTTCTGCTTCAGGTGTCGAATCAGATGATCCTGCAAGCATTGGAAAGGATTTGGCACTGATCATGAGACGCTTCAATCGCTTTCAGAAGAAAGGTTTTTCTTCACCCAAGAAGATTTATCCTTCAAGAAGCTCGAGTCATTCTTCTCACCGTTCATCCTCAAGAAGCTCTCCATCGAAGGACAACTGCTGCTATAAGTGCAAGAAACCAGGAAACTATATTGCTGATTGCCCTCTGTGGGAAGCTGAGATCAAATCGAAGCATTCACACAGAGACTCTTCATCGAAGTTTTACAAATCCTCCAGAAATCATGAGTCAAAGAAACATGATTCCAGTTCAAGAAGGGAAAAGAAGAAAGATTCTGATGATGATAAGAGAAAGAAGTATCATAAGAAGCATGAGGGTTTTTCATCGAAGACTTACTCGTCTCGTCGAAGCAGCTCTCATCGTGCCAAGGCCTATTTGGGAAAGGAGATGAATTCTGAAGCCGAAGCCTCTGGTTCCGAAGCTGAACAAGACTCACGATCTGCTTCAGGGTCCGAATCAGATGGTGTTGCTGGATTAGCATTTGCTTCGACAGATGCTTCAGCAAATGCTTCGAGCTCATTCTTCACCAACTACAGCAGTGAAGATGAAACTCCTGCATATTGCTTCATGGCCAAGGCAAAGGTATCTTCATCCAAGTCAACCTATGATACTTCTGATTATTCCTCATGTGAAAGTGATACTAGGATAAGCTATGCTAAACTTGCTAAAATTGCTTCAATCCAACAAGATGAACTTGATTCACTAAGCAAAACCATTAAGAAGTCAGAAACGTTGTTGATCAATGAGATTGAGAAGAATCAAACTTTAACCAATGAGCATGCTGCTCTGAAGGAGAAGGTTGAAGAATTATCCTCTCGGCATGATCTTCTTTCAGTTGATTATGAGAAGCTTACCTATGAATTTCTTCAGAGGAAAGTGGCTCTAGAAAAACTGACAGAGGCTCATGAAGAATTGGAAAATGTTAATCTCTCTCTCATGGCTCAACAAGGTTCTGAAGCAATTGATAAAACTGAATCACCTTGTTTGGATTGTTTGGAACGAAGCAAAACTATTTCCAAAGGGAAAGCTCCTATTGTTATTGATGATACTAATGCCTCCGATGAGGAAAACCTTGCTGTTACCGAGGAACTCCTCAGGTTGAAAAACTTATTTGAAACAGGCATGTTCAAAAGTGTGCAAGGACACCAATATCTCTGTGATATCCTTAGGAAGGCTCTCCTTCATAGGAATCCCAGGAATGAAGGTGTTGGCTTTGAAAGAAAGATAAATCCTGATGGCACATATTGGGAGCCTGAGCAGTATCATCAGACTGTTTGGGTTCTAGCGAAGGAGAAACCCATTGATATTGCTAACCTTTCAGGCTTCGATTGCAAAATGAACAAAGTCATCGTGGATGAATCACTTGATTCAGACTACAAACTCATGAAAGATGAACAGGGAAAAGTTTCAGCTGAGTATGTAGGTACTCCACCAAAGAATGGATTTTATAAGAGGCAGATATGGGTGCAAAAAGCACTTGTTGAAAAATTGCCTGCTAACCATTCTATGCAGGGAAAGCCTTCGGTACCACCGAATCATTTCTACTCTCTTGAGACAAGAAATGATCCTTTGGTGACCGAGTCAAATGTTCCGCAGAAGCAATACTATCGTACTGGTCGCCATACGTATCGTCCTCATAATAATCGTACTAAGATTGCATATGCTCATACTTATGCTAACCATTCGCAGAGGACTTACATTTATGGTGTGCTTGATGGTACACCGAAGCAATACACTCCTGTCCGATTTAATATTGCTTCGACCAGTGCTTCAACGTCTTCTCAGTCACCTACTCGTTTGTGGGTGGTTAAGAAGAACTAATTCTTCTGCAGGGCTATGTCTCCGGTGGATCCGAATGGGTCATGGATAGTGGTTGTACAAATCATATGACCGGAGACAAGGAGTTGTTCACCGAAGAAAAACTATCTCAATCTTCTCTGAAGTTCATTACCTTCGGTGACAACAACAAAGGTAAAGTATTAGGTTTGGGTAAGATTGCCATATCGAAGGATAAGCACATTGACAAGGTTATGCTAGTCCAATCACTTGGATATAATCTTATGTCTATTTCGAAGTTATGCGATATGGGTATGCTTGTTTTGTTTTCTGCTTCGCGTTGTGTTGTCTTTTCACAGGATGACTATACGTTTGTCTTCGAGGGATACCGAAAGGGAGATCTATACATTGTTGATTTTTCTTCGGGCCCTGCTGTTTCCACTTGCTTAATGGCAAAAGCTTCATCCGGATGGTTATGGCATCGAAGACTTGGTCATGCAGGGATGAGAAATCTTCATAACCTAGTGAAGAAAAATCATGTCATTGGACTTACCGAAGTAAAATTCGATAAGGATCGTCTCTGCAGTGCATGCGAAGCTGGTAAAATCACGAAGAAACATCACTCAGCGAAGACCATCATGTCTACCACTCGTCCTCTTGAATTGCTTCATATGGATCTTTTTGGTCCTCAAAATTATGCAAGTCTGGGAGGAAACAAATATGGTCTGGTTATTGTTGATGACTTCTCACGATATACTTGGGTTTTCTTTTTGGATGACAAGAGCAAAGTGGTTGAAATCTTCAAGTCATTCGCTAAGAGAGCTCAAACAGAATATGAATTATCTCTGAAGCATATCCGAAGTGATAATGGAACTGAATTCAAGAATACTTATATCGAAGATTTTCTTGATGATCATGGTGTTACTCATGAGTTCTCTGCTGCTTATACACCTCAACAGAATGGTGTAGTTGAAAGGAAGAATAGAACTCTTATTGAGATGGCCAGAACTATGCTTGCTGAATACAAGACTCCAATTAGGTTCTGGGCCGAAGCAATCAATACTGCATGTCACATCATCAACAAGGTTTACCTTCACAAATTCTTGAAGAAAACTTCACATGAGCTTATCACTGGTAACAAACCAAATGTCTCATATCTTAGGGTATTTGGTGCTCCATGCTTTATTAGAGATATGAATCATAGCTCCAAATTTGCCCCTAAGGCACATGAAGGTTTTCTTTTAGGTTATGGCTCAAACTCTCACACTTACAGAGTCTATAACTCTCACTTTGGGAAAGTTATGGAAACTGTAAATGTAAGATTTGATGAAACTAATGGCTCTCAAAAGGAGCATTTGCCTCATGATTTAGATGAACCTCCACTTGATGAAGTGATTAGGTCTATGGCTATTGGTGAGATTCGCCCTGTCGAAGCTAATGAAAGTCAAGCTGTAAGGGATGATGATGGTCCAATGTTCCCACACATAGCCCGGGGCGCTGGAGATCACCATCCTGAAGCTAATAATGAACAGGACGAAGAAGGTCAAGGGAACGAAGGAAATGCTGAAGCTGAACCCGAAGCTGATGAAGATCCCGAAGCCGATGCTGAGCCTGAAGCAAATGATACTGCTTTATCACGAGTTCGAAGAAGAGTTGATGTGGATTCGATTCTCGAAGATATCAATCTACCAGGTCGTCCCACTACTCGATCTCGCACTCGCTTGGCTAACTTCTGTGGAAATTTTTCCTTTGTCTCTATGCTAGAGCCTTCAAAATATGATGAAGCCATGAAAGTCCCTGATTGGTTATTGGCTATGATGGAAGAACTTCACCAGTTTGAAAGAAACAAAGTCTGGTCACTTGTTGAAAGGCCAGATCCCACGAAGCACAACATTATTGGCACCAAGTGGATATTTCGCAACAAGCAAGATGAAGACGGTACTGTGGTAAGAAACAAGGCTAGATTGGTAGCACAAGGTTACACCCAAATCGAAGGCATTGACTTCGGTGAAACCTATGCTCCAGTAGCCCGTCTCGAATCCATTCGTGTCATGCTTGCTTTTGCTAACCATAAAAATATATTGCTATATCAAATGGATGTCAAGAGTGCTTTTCTTAATGGTGAAATAGAAGAAGAAGTGTATGTTATGCAGCCTCCAGGTTTTGAAGACTCGAAGAATCCTGATGTGGTGTACAGGCTTCACAAAGCTTTGTATGGACTGAAGCAAGCACCTCGTGCTTGGTATGAAACACTGAAGGATTTCCTCCTGAAGAAAGGCTTCAAACCAGGAACAACTGACCCCACTCTTTTCACTCGATCATATAACAATGATCTATTTGTGTGTCAGATATATGTAGATGATATCATTTTTGGATGTACTAACTCTGAGATCAGCGAAGAATTTGCTAGGATGATGTCGAAGAAATATGAGATGTCTATGATGGGAGAATTGAAGTTTTTCCTTGGACTTCAGATTCGACAACAGAAGAATGGCACCTTCATTTCACAAGAGAAATACTTGAAGGATTTCCTGAAGAAGTTTGATCTTGCTGAATGCAAGACCATTAGAACTCCCATGCCTACTAATGGTTTTCTTGATGCAGATGAGAAAGGGAAACCCTTCGATCAGAAAAAGTTTCGGTCTATGATAGGTTCTCTCTTATACTTATGTGCATCTAGACCTGACATCATGCTATCAGTTTGTATTTGTGCTCGTTTTCAGGCAAATCCGAAGGAATCGCATCATATTGCTGTGAAGCGAATTCTTCGATATTTAGCACATACTCCTTCTTTGGGACTTTGGTATCCCAAAGGCACTCAGTTTGATTTGATTGGATATTCTGATTCAGACTGGGCTGGTGATAGGGTTGACAGGAAATCTACCTCAGGCACTTGTCATTTTCTTGGTAGATCTCTTGTGTGTTGGGCTTCAAAGAAACAGAATTGTGTCTCAATATCTACTGCTGAAGCTGAATACATTGCTGCTGGCTCATGCTGCACTCAAATACTTTGGCTTAAGCAGACGCTGAAAGATTATGGTTTTCATATGAAGAAAATCCCTCTGCTTTGTGACAATGAGAGTGCCATCAAGATTGCTCACAATCCTGTGCAACATTCTCGAACGAAGCATATTGATATTCGTCATCATTTTCTTCGAGATCATGTTCAGCGTGAAGACATTGAGATTAGCCATGTAAGAACAGAAGATCAATTGGCAGATATATTCACGAAGCCATTGGACGAGAAAAGGTTTTGTGCATTGAGATGTGAGCTGAATATCTTAGACTCACACAATGTTCAGTAAGATCGAAACTATTCACTGTATATATTCACCTTCGCTGTGTTTTATTTTAGTTTAGTTTCGCTTGAGTTTTTCATCGCCCAAGTTTAGCTTCGCTTGCCATTTGCTTTTTGTTCTGTGTTTAGTTTGCTTTATTTATTCGTTTCTTTTGTCCCCTATGCTTATCACTTTTAGCTTCGTTATTGTTCTTCGAAGTGATAAGTTTCGGACCCTACCCCCTCCGTTCTGCTTCGCCTCCAATCTTTTCGATCTCGAATGTTTAGCACAATTGAAACGGAAAGCATATTGCTTCGAACGTCCTTGAGTTCCGAAGCAAATGCTCCCAACTTTTATCGAAGTTTTTGCTCTCGGTCAAGACTAATTCTTCGGCCGTTGAGTTCCCGTCTTTTTCGGATCGATGAGCTTCGCTCGCGATACGACACCATATCTCAGCCGTTGAATCGGAAGAGTCAGTTGCTGAGAACTGTTCGATGTGATCTGGTAACCGCTCCAGATCGTGCCTATTTAAGGTGTTCCCCCCATCGAAACCGTTCCCACACATTCATTCGCCCCGACTCCTCTGTCTTCCTCCTCGAGCGTCCGCAGAGCTCCTCGTCCTCGCCGTCGCCGTCGCCGCTTCACTGCCGGAACGTCGCCGCCGTGGACCTTCTCCGTCGACGCAGAGCACTTCTCCGCCCTCCGTCGCCGTAGCCGCCGTGCGTCACCAAGTTAGGGTACGCATTGCCTCTCGGATCCTATCTGTCTCTCCGTGTTCTTCATCTAGGGTTTGGATCTGAGTTTGTTAGGGTTTTGTTTTCTGTTCTAGGGCTATTTGATCCTTGCTGATCTTTACATCTTGGGAAAGTTGTTCTTAGCATCAAAGCTATCCCATCTTCTCAGGTCAGTGGATACGATTCGGTTCGTTCTCTGCTCTGGATTGCGTTAGGTCTCGTTTTTCGACTTGTTCTAGCCAAATTCATACAGAGAAGTTGCAACCAATCTAAGATTGATCTGGGCTCCTATCAAAATTGTTTTTGTTTTGGTCGAAACTATTGCCTGTGCTTATTCATTCCCCTTCTTTGTTTCCCTCTTGTCTATGATTCCATTCACAGGATGTCTGACGAAGAGGCTGCCATAGGAAATGAGTCCCCTATTGTTGATGGACTTGAAAATTTTCCAGAGCCACCGAAGCAGAAAGGCAAGGGAGGCAAAACGAAGGAAGTCAATAATGCCAGAGGAATTCCCGAAGCTATTCGCATCAGAATGGGATATGACACTCCTCCGGAAGAAACAGATCATGATAGGAAGATGAGATTGCAAAGGATTCGTAGGTACTGGGCTGTCAGGTGGTACAAGTACAAAAGTATTCCATCTTGGAAGTGGGCGATGCAATTCGCATTTAGTCCACCTTACAGGTACACCACAGTCATGTGTTCTCAGTACACCGCAGCCAACAGATCGAAGTACTACCCGAAGCCTCCGGCTGTTCCTCATCCTAACACACTCAAAACACCTGATGATTATCCTGAAGAGCAAGAAAGACTTGCCATTTTGGCTGAAAAGAAAAGAATCCGCGAAGAAAAGAAAGCAAAAGCTCTTGCAGCTGCTGGTCTTGAAGATGCTGAACCATCGAAGCCTAAGAAGAGGCGAAAGTTTCGGAAGCTTAGTGATTCACCCCCTCCTGCTACAGATGAGGAGGCTGAACACGAAGCCGATGACGAAGCTGAACCAGCTGCTCATATCGAAGACTCCTTTGAAGAAGATCCAGCTGATGAAGCTGATGATGAGTCAGAACACTCACCCATTCCCCCTAGTCCCAAGAAGAAGTTGTTAAAGAAGCCTCTGAAGAAGAAGGCTGGAGCGAAGCCGACTACTCCCAAAGGCGTTAAGTTCCAAGAACCTTCAGAACCTCCTGCTCCTAAGAGGAATATTGACCTGACCAACTTGGTGGTCGAGGCACCTCTATCCTCCAAGCCCCCTCGTCGTCCTGATCCAACTGAGCAGAGGACCAAGGAAAAGCATGATCCTAAGGCGAAGCCTGTGGCTAAGCCGGCTGCTGTTCCCGAAGCCAAAGCTCAAGAGCCTGTTAAAGCTTCGAAGCCAAAGACAACTGTGGCTAAGCCTGGACAGACTTTTGCCCAGGTTGGCACAAAGAAGTTGACAGAAGATGAATTGCGGAAGAGAGACCGCATTGAAGCTGAACGTCTGCACGCCGAAGCTCAAGCCAAAGCTAAGGCTGAGAAAGAAGCAAAAGAGAAAAAGAAAGCTGATAGAGAAGCAGCTGATCTAGAGAAGCAAAGGAAGGTGCTGGCCGAGGCGAACCAGCAAGCTGAAGCGAAGCGCAAGCTAGCTGAAGCGAAAGCTCAAGAGGCTAAGGCAGCCGCCGAAGCCAAACACCTTGCTGATGCTGAAGCAAAACGCCAAGCTCAGCTTGACATTGTACGCACCAAGAGAGCAGAGAAATCTGCTAGGGCCGCTCAAAAGGAAGCTGCTGTGGACATGGCGCCAAAGGAAATTCCATCGAAGCCAGTCACAGCTCCTACCCCCGAAGCCCATGCTGAAGCTAATGTTGAAGCTGAACAAAGTGAGCACAACTTTCCAGATGCTAGGGAAGGTGAATTGTGGGATTGTCTAGGTATAAGTCAGACATATTTCAAGCTGGCTGAAGCCATTCATCCTCACACAGTGGATGTTGGAGATACTTTCATTTCACCAAATCTTTCAGCCATGGTCGAAACCATGTATAATCAGCTGAGAGATTTGCATGCTAGAGATAGATCAGAAACTGCCAAGATTCAGAAATTTCAGAAGAAAGCTGATGAGGAATCGGATGAGGATTTCAAGAGCGAAGCCACTGCTGCTTCGAAGAAAATCGCTGCTGTTAATGAAACAACAAAGCAGAATATTCAAGTCTTTCAGGGAAAGCTGAAATCAGCTATCGAAGAATGCTGCAAGACCCATAATGCTTCGGTTATGGCGCTTGACTCCAAGAAGCGCGAAGCTATGGTCCAGCAGTTAGCTTCACCTCTTCCAAAGCTGCAACCAAGGAAGAGACGAATGCTTGCTGACACCGAAGAAATTGATGAAGTCAGTTCCCACCCAGCCAAGAAAGCACCAAGAAAGGCATCGCCCCCACGATGCAAAATAATCAATCTTGGCAAACCATCATCGAAGCCATCCGCCCCCGAAGTTGCTCCACCTCCACCTCAACCCGAAGCCAATCCACCCCGTGTTCAAACTCCACCTCCACCTCAACCCGAAGCCAATCCACCCCGTGTTCAAACTCCACCTCCACCTCAACCTGCTCCACAACCGTCCGCTCAAGACAATTTTTCTCCACAACCATCTCCACCCCGTCAAGCCACTCCTGACAAAGATTACTCTTCAGCTCACTCTGCTGAGGAGTCTGAAGAAAAAGTAGAAGAAGCCCAAGTGCAAGCTGGACGTGCCGAAGCTGATGTCGAAGCAGAGGCCGAAGCCAATGAGTTGGCAATCGTCACTCAACCGCCGAGGCGAATCGCAGATGCCCGAAGGCATTGTATTCCTGCTCAAGACACCCAGTTGGACTCACTCTACCCCAGAGAGACTTTTCCCATTTTCATGGGAGAAGGAACTTCTTCAAGGCACGGTCCTGAGTTCGATATTGAAGTTCATCGCAAGAAGCTTAGATTCTTTGGCACTAGTCCATATGATTCACCAAGAACAGCTGATGACCTTCGTTTCTGGACAGCAGAACAACAAATCCTATACACGAAGCTTTACTGCCAGAAAGGAATTCTGTTCAGGCACAAGTACTTGGATTTGCATAGTCTAAATGCCGCAACATGCTTCCAGAACATAGTTGAAACCATTGAATCTCAGAATCTCACAGGATTATTTGCAATGGAAACACCATTCAACTCCGAGCTAGTGAAGCAATTCTATGCCACACTCTATGTATCTGGAACTCCAGATGACACTAGCACTTGGATTCTTGAATGGATGATTCAAGGGAAAATTTTCAGGATGTACTCCGAAGAATTCATGGAAATTGTGAACATTCCAAGACACACTGGCAAACTTGCAAAGGTTCACATGTTACCGGATCCCACCGAAGCTGAATTCGCATCTTTACTGGATCCCGAAGTCACTGGAGATCACATGCCAGAAAACATTCGCCCGAAGCATCTGGTGTTCAATTCCAAGACATGGTTCTATATTCTGTCAAACTCTCTGATGCCTCTCAGTACAGCGAATGAAGAGTCCAATATACAATACCCAACTCGTCATGCTCTTATGAAGCTCACCCATGGACTTGTGTTTGACTTCGAAGACTGTTTTCTTCGCTACATGGTACAAGCTGCAGAAGTGGTCAATCAACTGAAGCCGTATGCTCCTTGGCTGCAAGCTATTTGCAACCATGGACGCAGTGAAGAATTAATAGCGAAGCATCACCCGAAGCTGTTCTGTCCTCCGGTCCGCGATACCATGAACATCTTCAGGCGGCCAAATGACCCCTTTGCAACTTATGTAGGAGTCAGACAGCACATAAATGAGCGCAATATGTCGAAGCGTTACCAGAAGGAAGTGTATCACTTCGAGGTTGCCATTCGGAATACTCAGTTGCTAGAAAATTTCATCGAAGGCAATCAGCGTCAGATGCAACATCTATCTGATGAGATCAACAGAGTTGGAAACATTGCTATGAACAATAATCAATACTTGAAGGTATTGAAGCGTCATTCTTGGAAAGGACTCAGAAAGTTCAACTCAGTGAAGAAATTGCAAGCTGACCGTATATTCAAGGAATATCCTCACTTACAGCGAAACTTTTCAAGGAATGATTCTGTTGAACGCCCCAACCCCAAGATCCCTCCGCTGGACAAGATCGAAGAAGTCTTATTCGTCAACCATGCAGAACAGATTCGCCCAGACACATTCTCTGATGAAGACTCCCACACGTCGAAGTATGAAGACGACCCCCTCGACGACAGCGATCTTGAATTGCTTCAAGCACCGATCGACTTCGACGAAAAATTCGCTGCGGGGTTTAGGGTTCTGATTCGAAACTTTTGTGTGTGTGTTAAGATTCGACAAACTTTTCATTTACTTCGATTGGGTTGTATCTTAACGTTTAACTTCGACTGTGAACTATGCTTATCTTATATGTTAATAACCCCGTGCTTGCAAGTTGCTCTTCTATACTTTATCTTGCAGGTGGTTATTTTCCTTAAGTTTACAGGTCATTGGATGATTGCATATTCTTCAAGACAAATCATTTCAGTATGCAATTGATTCACTAGGATATGTGTTAGGCTTCCCATTGATGATATTCTTCAACAAGCATTCACTTCGATTATAAATCTTCGATGCTTGCATTCAGGGGGAGTCATAAGCTTCATATCTTAGAGTTTGCTCTCAACTCAAATTCAAATTCCATATCTTTTTATCGATGCCTGTTTTGTCAACAATTGTCCAAAAAGGGGGAGATTGTAAGAGCAAAGTTATACCCTCATGAGTTTTGGATATTGTTGGTCAAAACGGTAGAGGAACTAACAAGTTTTCTAGTGTGAAACAGATGGTTAGGTTCCTGAAGTTATAGGTTGGTGATAAAGCTTCAACGAAGATTTACTCAGTTACCGAAGCATATCCTCTGGAGCGAAGCACATCACGGATGTCGACCCCTAAAAAGATAAGGAATCATGAAGCACATCCTATCGAAGAAGTTGATCAAGATGGCGCAAGACTTAGTTGTTTTTGCATAGTTCTTTTTACTTCTTTGAGTCATAGGAAAAACCGTACTATCAAGAGGGGTTTAGTAAATGTATTCCGAAGGTTTTGATGAAAAGACTCAGATCGAATCTAAACCAGTGAGAAGCCAGAGTCGAAGAAATCTCATGTGAGCTAGGTAATGCTTCACCAGCGAAGACTTTGTTCTTTCGGCTCCTGAAGCAGAACCAAGTCCGTGAGTCAGCTTTACTTGGACCGCAAGTAAAGTTGCGCATTGATTGGAAATATGACCGTTGGGGACAGGTGTCAAGCTGTCACATCGGGTCACTTCATTCATTTCGCACCTTGGGATTGCCACCTATAAATACACCACCCCCGCCCTCATTGGCCGGGTGGCTGCTCCACGTTTGAATTCCTGCAGAGGAAAGAGAGAGAGCAACCCCACCGAAGCACATCAAAATCCCATCCACCGAAGCATAAGTCCTACTGATCTGAGTTGATTCATTATGACTTAGGAAGAAGTTTGCTAGCCTTGTTATCTTGGAGAACTGCAATTCTCCTAGACGGTTAGAGAGTTGTTCTTCAGAGAGCGAAGAGTTATTGTCGCCTCGAAGTCCAGTTTGTCAAAGGTTTCGGTGATTTCCTCAATAATCAACCAAGAGTGAAGAACTGACCAAGCTCATGGAGATTGGTGCAGTGGAGATATGGACGGAGAGAGGTTAGCTCCTGTGTTCAATCACAAGTCCCTCCAACCAGACGTAGCACTTTGCAGAGTGTGAACTGGTCGAACAAACATCGCCGAGTCAAGAGTTTGTTTTACCTTCCGCACTTACATTCTGTTTGTCAATTGCCTCAGAGTTATGCTTCGATGCAATTGATTCGATACTTTTGATTCGCTATGTTCTGCTTCGATTACGTTCTGCTTCTATGAATTCCTTCCTGTTAAATAGTTTCGGCTGCCATGTTATGCTTCACTTCAAAGTTTCATGTGAAATTTTGAAGTGATCATTCACCCCCTCCCCCTCTGATCACATACTTGGTCTAACACCTCCCCCCTTCTAAACACCTATGTGAGTCCCTTGGTCGGCGAGGTAAGATTAAACTTGGAGATAATTGCCGCAAGGGGCGTCTGGGACGCAGACAAATAGATCAAATTGTCCTGACTCTCAAAGTATATAGAAAAGTTTGAAATGTAGATGGGACAACACAACTTATCAAAGTTGTGTTGTTACATCTACTTTTTCTTATTTTACTATATTATTAGACAATAGTCCACGCCGGCCCTCCCTCTTTAAACACCTTCAGCCATCCTTCAGCCGATGAGATAGGACTAAAAAGATGACCAGTGGCGTGGAGGGCGTGGTTGGGACGTAGACAGGCGGCCAGGTAAAGACACCAAGCGCATCCGGCTCGCGTCGGCTGCGTGTCCGTGCGGACCTAAATTAGACGCAGATTTGGGCCGGAATTCAGTCGGGGCAGACAATAAAAGGATACTCCTTCGTTTGCGACGTCCCGATGAATCACATTTTTGGTTCGTGCGGACACATACGAATCCCGGTGGATAAAAAACAGAAAAATTGGTCACGCCTTTGGAGTTACCCTTAGAGAAATATCACATTTGTGTTGAAAAAGAAGAAAAAACCTGCTAGTCACACATTCTACATGTGGAATGGTTAGATGGTATGCTGATGCAACGTATTGTTATTCACTAACAGGGAAACTAAAAGCCTCGTAGCCATACAATTACTGGACGAGCATTTTCCGCCCAAACTTACTACTCCATGCATGTAGGACAGTAAAAGTATCTTCAGCCGTTCGCCCCCCCCCCCCCCAAGACGTTTTGCGGCGTTATTTTAGCGCCGCTTGGGGCGCTCGGCGCGGCGATAAGTCTTGGGGCGAGTTTTCCCCCAGCCGCGCCCCCAAGGCGACCCCCAAGACTGGCGGGGCCGGTTCAGATTCGGCCCAAATTCGACCAAAAAACGGCGCAAATTAATTCTTTTGGCACAGATTCAGCACAAACATGGAAATATAGGCGCAGTTTGGCGCAAATTCGGCGCAGTTCGGCGCAAATTCGACATACAACATGATATTACACATAGTTGAACACAAATACAAAAAAAAGATCAAACTAGACATTGCCTTTGCGCATCCATAGATGATCCACTAGATCTTCCTGCAGTTGCCGATGCACGTGCGGGTCTCGGATCTCCTGGCGCATGTTAAGATAGGCTGTCCAATCTGATGGTATCTGGTGATCCACAACTGCAAGAGGCCCCTGGTTGATATATGGTTCAGAGTCATACACTGGCTCCGCTTTCTCGCTCTCAATGATTATGTTGTGCAAGATGACACAACAATTCATCACCTCCCACATTTGATCTTTCGACCAAGTATGAGCGGGGTATCGGACAACAGGAAATCGAGACTGTAGTACCCCAAATGTCTGCTCGACATCCTTCCTACAAGCCTCCTGGCACTTGGCAAAATGGGCGTGCTTCCCCCCTGACACAGGGGTTGAGATAGTCTTCACAAATACCGGCCATCTTGGAATCTTGGATAGATGTCGTCTGCCAGATAGTATCCCTTGTTGTAGTGGTGTCCATTGACCTCGAAGTTCACCGGAGGAGCATGACCTTCGACAAGTCTGGCAAAGATATTTGAACACTGCAGGACGTTGGTGTCATTGTGTTCCTGGCATGCCAAAGAAGGAGTGCCAAATCCAGAGATCATGTGTAGCAACCGCCTCAAGTACCACACTGCAGTGACCTTTTGCACCCTTGTACATCCCCTGCCAAGCAAATGGACAGTTCTTCCATTCGCAATGCATGTCGTCGATGCTTTCAAGCATCCCAAGAAATCCTCTTGCTTCATTCTCTGCTAGGATTCGAGCAGTGTCTTCTGCATTGGGTGCTCGAAAGTACTGTTTTCCAAAGCAGCCAACTACTGCTCTGCAAAATCTGTAGAAACAATCAAGGGCGGTGGACTCGGCCATGCGTGCATAGTCGTCCTGTTCATCACCAGAAGTTCCATATGCAAGCATCCTCATGGTCGTTGTGCACTTTTGAAGTGAGGCGAACCCAACTGTGCCGGTGCAATCTTTCTTGCAAACGAAGTAGTTGTCGTACTCTCGGAGTGAGTTGACAAGGAGAGGCGTGGGAGAAGCAGCGGCGTGTTTTGGGCGGCAGAAACGGTTATCTCGCGGCGGCGCGGCGGCCGGCGACGACAAGGGCGGTGGGGAGAGGTGGGGGAGAGAAGTCCCTTTTGGGTCGGCTTGGCCTGCCAATGGGCCAGGCAGACGATTTCGTTTCGTCCGGCGCCCCCAAGCGACCCCAACGTGCTGGGTTCGGGTTGGGTTCGCCGGACTCAAAATTGACCCGATTCCGACGCTAATTGGGGTCTTGGGGACGCGACTGGGCGAAATACGTCCGTCCGGCGCTATTTGCGCCGTCTTGGGGGCCTCTTGAGGGCGCGGGCTGAAGATGCTCTAAGGACACGAGTGGGGAGCTAGATGCCTGTGTATGTCATGACCCTTCAAACCTGCTCGACGTCGACTGGGCGGTGACAGAGATTCCTCCTGCACCGAATAGTGCTGTATCATACTAGAGCCTACTAGTTGATTTTCTAGATTTGAATCCAAGAAAAAGAACACATAAACATTTTGGTCGCATCTATATATTCGGCCCTCCCTGAGCTTGAGCTCATCCGAGCCAACACAACAGCCACCTCTTCCACTCCACCATTCCCTCAGACTCAGAGATCGATCGAGCTCACCAGTCCATCGCCATATGGACAAGGTCGAGATCTCGTTCGACCAGGGTGACTGCCCCGACGACGACGCCGCCCTGTCCGGCTGCTCCCCAATGATCCTCATGGCCAAAATCAGCAACATGGAGCTCCACCGAGTGATCATCGCCAGTGGGAGCCCCGGGAACACCATCTTCACCGGCACGCTCGCGGCCATGGGGGTGCCCCGGTCCGAGGTCAGGCCGGCGTCCCAGTCCACGGTCAGGCTCGGGGTCACGCCGGTCGCCTCCATCGGGCAGATCACGTTTCCGGTGACGTTCGGGACGCCGGAGAATGCGCGGACGGAGGACCTTGTGTTCGAGGTGGTGGACTCCCAGATAGGCCACGATGCTCTCCGGGGGTACGCGGACGACGACTCCCAGTCCCAGTCCCAGTCCCAGGCAACCTATGATGCTATCCTGGGGTGCCCGGGTCTCGCCAAGTTCGGGATGTCCCTGCATCTTGGTTACCGGAGCGTCAAGATGCCTGGACCCAACGGGGTGATCACGCTCACACAACCAAAATTCCGCCGTCCTCAACCAGCTGAATAGCTGATGGACGGGATCTCGCTTTGGAAGGATCCTGCTCTTGGTCGATAGACCACTAGAGCCTGACTGTATGTTTAGTTGCACGGTAGCTTATTACTGATCACTGTATGCTAGCTGTTTCTTCTTTTTCTCTTTGCCTATTTCTCATGTCTTTCCTCTTGAAATAAAAAGCTGCCTTATCATTGTCATCGTTCCGTAACACACACACACACACACACACAAATCAGAAGGATGAGCATGCGAATATGCGTATGTATTTATGAGCGTCTATGTTTACACTGTGTCTTCTTACAAAAAAATCATCTCGTAATACACAAAAAAATAGTTACCCACATGAAAAATTATTGGCAACTTCAGCCTAAACCATGACAAGTTTTTATAATGTAGCCGAAGTCTTAAAATTATTACTTACTGACATTCTTAATAATTGGAACAGTGTAAGTCTAGTTTAATTCCAAATCCATGGAATTTTATCAACATACAACCCATAGTAAATTAAGTTTGAACAGTTCAAACATGTTAAGAAGTTGAGGAAAATATAAAAAATAATGCTCCTCTCCATTTCTGTATACAATGCCACTTACTTTTTCATGTCAAACTTTAACTAACAATTTTACTCAGCAAAATATGGGTTATATGTCATAAAAATATACATTATCAAAGATTTATTTAAAATGTGTATTCAATGGCATACTTTTTGTGGCATATAATTTACCTTTTGTTGATAAAATTAATGGTTAAAGTTAGACATACAAGGCGAAGACGACAAACTGGCTCAATTTGTTTTTGAATGGAACGGGCTAGCTCAGTTTGTCAACGTGCGCAATTGGGAGAAACGAGAGAAAAGAAATTGGGGAGAAGCTAGACAAGAAAAGACGTGGCGGAAGACTCGTTTTACTCAAAATCACCATTATTTGGATGGATGAAAAAACAAACTGATAACGCCCAACCATTGCAAAGAAGAGACGATAAAATCGATGAAAAGATGACATTCCTAGACGCTGCGAATCAGAAAGGATTAAAAAATTGTGTTACTCATCCATACGTATTGAATGATTGGAAGAAGCGAGAGAAGAAAAGGGAAAATAGAAATTATTCTTATTGCACAATAGGGAGAAGCAAGGAAAAATAGTTTTTTCTAAATCATGAGTGTGATGAAGAGATGATAGAAAATATGAGTTACTTGTCCATGTTTGCTACGCAGTTGGGAGAAATGAGAAAAACAATTATAAGAAGTGACAGAGAAAAATGATGTGGTGACGAGCATGTTTTATTCAAAATTGAAAACACACCTGGATGGATGAAAAAGAGAACTAACACCCCAACCCACTTGAAAGAAAGGATGGTACAAAAAATTGGTTGCTCGTCCATACTTGGTATCAAAACACTGGATTTTCATGAGAGAAGTGAATGAGAGAAATGACATGTCTTTTTTTTTTTGGGTAGAGAAATGACATGTCGATAGACTCATTTTTTCAAAATTGAAACTATTGGAAAAAAAATGAATAGGAGAATTGACACCGTGATGAACTACCAAGAGAAGAGATGATAGAGAAATAATCAAAGTAATGAAAACCATTGGATTCACCCGATTGAGAGAAGCGAGAGAGTGATGTCGCAATAGAATCCTTTTTTTTCAAAATTGAAATTACCTAGATGAATAAAAAGAGAACTAACATCGTGGAACAAACCTTCATAAAGAAGAGATGGTAGAAAAAAAGTAATGAAAATCACTCGATCTGCGTGATTGATAGAAGTGAGAGAAAAAATACTGTGGCGAGGTACTTGTTTTGAAAAGAAGAAATTATCTGGATTATTGAAAAGGAGACTACACAGTCGGGCGGGCCACCTGGAAGAAGATATGGTAAAAATAATAAATCAAAGTAATGGAAATTACTGGATCTACGCGATTTAGATAAGCGTGAGAAAACATGATGTGGTTACGAACTCATTTTTCAAAATTCAATTACCTGGATGAATAAAAAAGATAACTAACACAGTCGGGGACGAAAAGATGGTAGAAATAAATGATCAAAGTAATGTAAATCACAGGATCTATCCGATTGAGAGAAGCGAGAGAGAAAATGACCTGATTATGAACTTGTTTAAACAAATTGAAATTACATGGATGAATGAAAAGGAGAACTGATAGCACTGGACAAACCACCGGGAAGATAAGATGGTAGAAAAAAAATCGATGTAATGAAACCATAGGACCTGTGTGATTGAGAGAAGAGAGAGAAAATTACATGGTGATGGGCTCATTTACAAAAATTAAAATTACCTAAATGAATGTAAAAGAGAACAACCATCTTCGAACGGACCACCGGGAAACAGAGATGGTAGAAAAAAAAGAACCAAAATAATGAAAAAATAGGGTCTACGTGATTGATGAGAGAGCGAGAGAGAGAGAGAGAGAGAGAGAGAGAGAGAGAGAGAGAGAGAGAGAGAGAAATAATGTGGCAATGAACCTGTTTTTTTCAAAATTAAAATTATCCGGATGAATAAAAAGAGAACTAACACCACTAGCGAAGAAGAGATGGTTGAAATAATAATCAAAGTAATGAAAATTACTGGATCTACGCGACTGAGAGAAGCGAGAGAAAAATGATGTGCTGACAAACTTGTTTAAAAAATTAAAATTATATGGATAAATGATGGAAAGAACTGACAACGTCGACTGGCCACCGGGAAGAATATATGATAGACCATCATGGGGATGAATGAAAAGAGAATTAGCACCGTTGGATAGACCATCGAAAAAAAAAGTTGGTAGAAAAAGAAAAATGTGTCGCTTGTTCATTCTTGTTGGGAAAGAAAATCGAGTAATAAAAAAGACCGAACCCATACGTCTATGGGGATCAGATGATCATATATCGCAAAGAATATACATCGGTCTTTTACCTCAGCAAAGACGATTGGTCAGAGCCAGTGACCCATAACTGCTTCTTCGGTGCTAACGTGATAAGTAGAAACATATTTAAACTGTGAATTTACGTTTGAATCTGGCGAGGTGGTACTAAAACAATTGAAAACGTTGTGAAACGGCCGCTCCCGCTACGCCCACGTCCTCGTCACGTCGTCTCTCACCACCACCACCCGCGCGTGGCAGCCCACGTCCTTAAACCTACTTGGCCCATGACAGCCCACTCGCTTCTCTCTCTCTCTTTTTTGGTCCGCTGGGAGTGGATGCACGAGCTTGAACCTACCCGATCGAGGTGGAGATAGCTAGCGACGGCGTGATACAACCGGTGCCGTCCGCCGATGCTTGCAGCTACAATGGGTGACGAGCTGATTGGGGCCCAACGATGCTGCGATCGACGCCGACGGTGATGCTACTAGAACGAACCACCAGGCACCAGAGATCGTTGATTTGAATGTCTCACCATCGGCGACTGACCTCGGCATGACGACGAGCTATCCGATGGTGCTACGACGACAATGATGCGTACGACGACGTGGAAAGATGTGATTGCCGGATTGCGATGGAGGCATGGGGGCCGCGAATGTTGCATAGACGAAGCCGAACGAGAGGTGCATGCATTGTTTCACTTCCTACTCTCGTTGTAGCCTGTAGACATGGGCCCGTAGGAGACGAGGTTTAGACAAGTGTGCAGAGCGCCGACCGTCACCAAAGCATGCCGCTCCACGTATTCCCCCGATCTTCACTTGATCCATTGCTCGCCCTTGATCGGTAGTCATGCCGATCGTGATCCATATTAATCTATGCTAACTTAATAGCTAGCAAAAAAAGTATCGATATTAACGTAACTAACTATTTCAATATATCATCTAATTTAATAAATAGACTTACCAATTTCTTGAAGTCGTTGGAGCGCATCGCCGGGAGGAGGACCATCGGCCAAGCAGAAGGTGGGGAGGAGGAGGCTGCGACACTGTCGGCGCCTCGGCGAGGAGGAGAGGCTGCGCAAGTTGGCGCCCGCGACTGGGGGGAGGAGGAGGCTACGTGGCGAGGGGGAGGTGGTGGTGGTGGCAGCTAGGAGGAAAGGACGCGGTGACACGATGACGATTTGGTGGAGAGGAAGTGGCGATGTGGTGACGACGAGGAGAAGAGAATATGGCGACTGCGACTGCTATGTCACTTAGGTCGTCTATACGACTTATAAATGATTGTATTTTGTTGAGAGCTCTTCGATGAGGTTCTCGGTAAACAGTGGCCAGCGTCACGGACCCGTGAAAACAGATGGACCGTGACATGTGACCACACTTTGCCGGGTGTCTAGCAGAAGAAGACACTCGGTATAATGGACATATGTCGAGTCTTCGACCTTTGTCGTATATGTTTTGTCGGGCTCTCACGTCTATGTTAGTACGTCGCGTGCTGCAGCTTTGTCATGAGTTATGGTATGCTTCTTATTCGTCTACGAAAAGTCCGTGGTAGTGGACTCGGCGTTCTGGCAAGCACTCGTCTTAGATGAATTTTCCGATAAGTTTAAATTGAAAAGTACCTAAATGAATGAAAAAAAAACTAACACCGTCGACTGAACTATCATGAATAAGAGATGGTAAAAATATCAAAGTAATGAAAACCACTGGATTCACGTGATCGAAAGAGAAGGAAGAGAAACAATGAGCTAGCGATGCACTCTTTTTTAAGTAAAAACACATGGATGATTGAAAAGAGAATTGACACTGTCTGACGGACCACCGGGAAGAAGAGATGGTAGAACAAAATATGTGTTACTCGTTAATACTTGTTGCATCGCACTACCCAATCCACATGACTAAGAGAAGCGAGAGTAAAAATGACATGGTGACATGCTCATTTAAAAAAATTACATGGACGAATGAAAAAAAGAATTAACACCGCCGGACGAGCCACTGACAAAAAGACATGGTACAAAAAAAAGAAATGCGTACTTATTGCAACGCACACTGCGGTTGAAAGAAGCAAAAAAATAAATGTCATCGTGATGGACTTGTGAAGGTCAAAAGAACCACCACCGGAAAGAAGAGATGGTAGAAAAATAATTCTTAAATTTTAAATTGCTTGGATGAATGAAGAAAAGTAACAACCCCCCCTCTCCCCCCCCCCCCCCCGTTGAACGGACCAAAGAGATGATAGCAAATAATGATAAAAAATAAAAATTGGAGATGATAATAAAAAATAAAAATAGTTCATAAAATTAAAATTATTTGGATGAGTGAAAGAAAATATCAAACGGGCCAAAGATGATTATAAAAAATAATAACAATAATGAAAATACTGATAAAAAAAGACCGACCCCGTACGTCTACGGGGATCATTCGATCGTCTTATCCTCGTTTGAAATCGATGAATATACGTCGGTCTTTTACCTCGGCTGACCCGATAGATCAAAGCTATTGATCCGTGACTGCGTCCTCGGTGTCAACGTGATTAGTAGCAGCATATTTAAACAGTGGATTTATCGTTCAATCTGGCGAGGTGTACTAAAACGATGGGAATGTTATGGATGGGCCGTGCCGTCGCGCGCGAACTGCTCGATCAGACCCTATCGATCAGACCACGTCTCACCTATGCACAGGCGCAACCTCCCAGCTCTGCCCCGGTGTGCTGGAACCCCTCCTGGTGCTGTGACCCGTGCCCGTCTGTGTGTTTGTTGGAGGAGTTGCCGGTCGCGGGCTGCTGCAACCTACGCTGAGGGATGAGATGGATGCCCGGAACGAGCGCGCGCTTAGCTAGCTGCGTCTTTGAATTAGTACCACCTCGCCCCATACAGACGCTGAATAAATACCACATCTCAAACCCCTTGTATCAGCTGAAGACGTTGCCCTGGACCAGCGATATAGCCTGGCTACCAGGTTCTGCCGAGGCTAAAAGCAGTCATGACATACTTCTGACCGGATACGGTCGTGAACCTATAACCTTAAGTTGTTGTTAACTCGTGTTTAAGGAGGGTCAGAAGTATGAAATGACGTCGGCCTTTTTTTATGATGATTAATCCTTTCTTTTCATTTTTTCATGATTAAACCTTCATTCTAAGAAATATTATTTTATCTTTTTTTATTTTAAAATCATACGTTTTATTATGTCTATTTTAATATTATTTTACATATTTCATTTAAGAGTAAGCCTTCATTTTTAGCATGAGTTCTTTAAATTACTTTGCTATTTCAATTTAACGGTGCCTTTAGTCGCATGATTTCTTTTATGGAAAATCATAAGTTTATTACATTAATTTTATTTTTTGATGTTTTTGATTAAGACTTCATTTTTAGCATGAGATGTTTTTTTTTGTTATTTCAATCTAACAATGCCTTTAGTCGTCCGATTTCTTTTATTGAAAACCTAGACACGAGAATAAGAATGGGCGGTCCATTTTTATCTTCATATGCCAATGTTATTTTAGTTTCTTACTTTTTATGATTAAGCTTTCATTTTCAGCCTTTTCATTTCATTTTTGTTTTTTATTTCATAATTAAGCCTTCATTTTCAAGCAATTGTTATCTTATTTTATTTATTTCAATCTAAGGGGGGTCTTTACCGCACTGTTCACTAAGGAATGAAGATTTATTCTACGGAAAATCATAAAATAATTACGATATAATAGTTGGCAACTCACCCATTACAATGGCAACAAAAAATGCTAGAATATCGCAAAATATTATTTTGCTCGTGCAACAGATGCTGGAACAAGGACAACAATATAGCTCGTGCATTTTCGAGGCTACACACGAGAATAGGAAGGGGGTGCTTCACGGTGCCCGAACCAGCCGTGGTGTGATGATTGAGATGTGTCTAATGTCAGTGGTGGTCGAGCCATCGATTTGTATCATGTGATTTGGTACATGAAGAAGTGCGACTGTAGTCATAGGATTCGGGGATTAGCCACGATTATGATCCTTGTTAACAAAAACAACGCTCTCCCGTCTACTTTTTGCAATGATCTATTCACGTATTTTCTATCAGATTTCAATTTGTATAGGTTTGCATATGCTAGTTCAAAGTATAAATAAATTACTTTGAATATGCTTATCAATAGTTTCAAATATGTGTGATTAAGAGGTGTGCCCAGTTTCATATAGAATCTAACAACCTTCTCCTTCTACATGTTTGAAGAGACTAATCCAATTGAATATTAGCATCATTCCTAATTTTGTGAATAATCTGTAAAGGTTTTCAAGCTTGAAAGATAATTACTGGAGCTTCAGAAATAAACTTACACTGAATATAGTCATCCATGAGAAACTTATGGGTTGTCTCTTTCGCCTTAATCTACATGAGCCCATCCCTCCATCAATGTACTTGTGTCAATGCGGTTTATGAAAAAAGTTCATAAAGGGCACTATATAACTGCTCATTTCCAATGGAAGTCCAGGTTTTAACATTTTATAGGAATCAATTTTCTTCTATAGTGCATTAGGATATTATCCAAATGTTTCTGTAATTCTTCATGTTTTTACAATCTGTGGTACCTAAAAATAACAAACACCAATTTACACATTTTGAGACACCCCCCCCATTTGATCCTAAGCTTGGTTTATCATGCTTATGCTTTTTTCCGAGAAAGAGGGTACCCCCCCCCCCCCCCCGACCTCTGTATCGAGTTATCCACACACTGTTTTTTAGTTTTGCAAAGTCAAAGAGTATCACTTTTCTTGCTGATATCTCAGATTTGAAAAAAAAATACAATAATTTTCCAGTTATTTATTATCCAAAATTATAATAAACAAAGAAAAATTATAATCATATGAAGATTTAAGTTTATAGTTTAGGTAATTTTATCCTAATATTAGCATTGTGATGATTATAACAGTGCCCATGCGAATGTGTAGCATTGTGATGATTATAAAATGTTCAAACCCTAGACTTCCATAGGAAATGAACAGTTATAATTTCTGTCATCACTTCATACTTTCGGTCTCATTCTTGAAGCGTCCCACGCACTCTCATCACCGTGCATCTGCTCTAACCAACGGTGATGTATGCGGCCGAGAGCCGTGAATCCGGCAAGGGTTGAGGTTATCGTCAGCGACCAGACACATTCTAGCGTTTTCAGATCGACGGCGGTGGCGTGGAGGGCTTGGTGGATTGACTGGATGCATGTGGGATATGGCCTTCAGTCATATCTGATTTGGCCGGTGTGGCATGCTCCTTGCGTGGTGGAGGAGGTCGGCAGAGAGAAATCATGTGGTGATGAACTTGTTTTTTCAAAATTAAAATTTTCTGGATGAATAAAAGGAGAATCAACACCATTAGTGAATAAGAGATCGTAGAAATAATTAATGAAAGTAATGGAAATTACTGGATCTACGCGATTGAGAAAAGCTAGAGGATTAAGAGAAGCCAGAGAGAAAATGATATGGTGAAGAACTCTTTTTTTCAAAATTAAAATTAAGTGAATGAATGAAAAAGATAATTAGCACCGTTGAATGAACCATCGATGAATAAAGTTGGTAGAAAAAATATGTTGCTTATCCATTCTTGTTGCAACACAACATTGGAACCGTACGATTAAGAAAAACGAAAGAAGAAGGAAAAATGGCGATAGACTTATCTTTTTCAAAATTAAAATTACCTGAATAAAAAATAGATACCATCAAAATACATCGAGATAATAGAAAAAATGGATAAATATAAAAAGAAGTGACACCAGATACAAACTTTTTTTTTCAAAATTAAAATTGCCTGACTGGAAGAAAAATTTAACACTATCGAGATGATAAAAAATAATGGATAAATGAAAAAAGTACTTAGAAATGAAAAAAAATAAAAGTAATGAACTTATTTTTTCAACATTAAAAGTATCTGAATGAATAAAAAGAGACCTAACACCATTAGCGAAGAAGAGATGCTAGAAATAATTTATCAAAGCAATGAAAATTACTATATCTATGTGATTGAGACAAGCGATAGAAAAATGTTGTGCTGGTGAACTCATTTAAAAAATGAAATTACTTGGATGATTGGAAAAAAGAAATGAAAATGTCGGACTGGTCAGTAGGAAGAATAGATGGTTAAAAAATATAGTCAATGTATGAAAACCACTGGATCTGCATGATTAATTGAAGTGAGAGAGAAAATATGAGGTGCCGAACTCGTTTTTGTAAATTAAAATTACATGGATGAATGAAGAAGAGAATTAGCAGTGTCAATCGACCATCGAGAAAAAGAGTTGATAGAAAAAAAATGATGTGATGAAAACCATACTACATGTGTGATTGAGAGAAGTGAGAGACAAAATTACATGGTGATGGGCTCATTTTTAAAAATTGAAATTACCTAAGTGAATGTAAAAGAGAACAGACACCTTCTAACGGACCATCGGTAATAAGAGATGGTAGGGGAAAAAAGAACCAAAATAACGAGAACAATAGGAACTATGCAATTGATAAAACCGCGAGGGTGAAAGAGAGAGAGAAATCATGTGGTGATGAACTTGCTTTTTTCAAAATTAAAATTATTTGGATGAATAAAACGAGAACTAGCACCATTAGCGAAGAAGAGATGTAGAAATAATAATGAAAGTAATGAAAATTACTGGATCTACGCGATTGAGAGAAGCGAGAAAACAAATGATGTGCTGATGAACTCGTTTTAAAAATTGAAATTACATGGATGAATGATGGAAATAACTGACAACGTCGATTGTCTACAGAGAAGAATAGATGATAGAAAAAATATAATCAAAGTAATGAAAACCACTGGATCGACATGATTAAGAGAAGCGAGAGAAAAAAATGATGTGGTGACGATTTCTTATTTTAAAATTAAAATTGCATGGATCAATGAAAAAGAGAATTAGCACCGTTGAACAGACCATCGAGGAAAAGAGTTGGTACAATTAAAATACGGGTCGCTTGTTCATTCTTGTTGCAAACAAAATTAAAGTAATAAAAAAGACCGACCCATACGTCTATGGGATCAGAAGATCGTATATCCCGAAGAATTTACGTCGGTCTTTTACCTCGGCGGACCCGATCGATCAAAGCTATTGATCCGTGACTGCGTCTTCGGTGCTAACGTGATGCGTAGAAACATATTTAAGCAGTGAATTTGCATTTGAATCTGACGAGGTGGTACTAAAAAAAGTGAAAACGTTGTGAATCGGCCGCTCCCGCTACGGCCACGTCCTCGTCACGTCCGTCTCTCTCTCACTACTGCGCGCACCACCCACCACACACGCGCGTGGCAGGCCGGCCACCCAGCCGTTCCTTTTGGCCCATGTCAGCCCACCCGCTTCTCTTTTGTATTTTATTTTTTGTTCCGCTGAGAGAGTGGGGCGTTTGTGAATTTGTGATGCACGAGCTTGAACCTACTCGAGGTGGATACAATTACAACAGCTGTCGTCTCCGGCGTGATACAATCGGTGACGATCGTGTTGCTACAAACTAGGGGCCAACGATGCCGACGGTGATGCTACTAGAACGTACCACCACCATCAGCAATCGTTGATTTGAATGTCTCACCATCGGCGACTGACCCCGTCATGACCACGAGCTAGCTACGCGATGATGCTGCGACGACAAGAAGCTGCGACCAACATGACTCATGACGGTGTTGCGTGCGCCGACGTGGCGTAGCTGCGATGGTACGAGGACCAAGCTCCAGCGGACGTTGATATGCCGCATGGGGCCCGCGAATATTGCACCGACGAAGCCAAACGAGAGGTGCATGCATTGTTCCACTTCCTACTATCGTTGTAGACATGGGACCGTCGGAGACGCGGTTTAGACAAGTGTGCAGAGCGCCGACCGTCACCAAGGCATGCCGCTCCACGTATTCTCTCCGATCTTCACTTGATCTATTGCTCGCCCTCGATCGGTAGTCATGCCGATCGTGATCCATATTAACGTAACTAAATCTTTCAATACATCATCTAATTAAATGAATAAACTTACCAATGTCCCGCGGTCGTTGGAGCGCATTGCTGGGAGGAGGAGCATCGGCCAAGCAAAAGGTGGGGAGGACCAACCTTGCTGCGATGCCACATGGTGATGGTACGAGGACCAACCACCAGCGAACATTGATATGATTGAGACATGGGGGCCGCGAATGTTGCACCGACGAAGCCGAAACGAGAGGTGCATGCATTTTCCACTTCCTACTCTTGATGTAGACATGGGACCGTACGAGACGAGGTTTAGACAAGTGTGCAGAGCGTCGACTGTCACCAAAGCATGTTGTTGCACATATTCCCCTCGATCTTCACTTGATCCATTGCTCGCCCTTGATCGGTAGTCATGCCGTGATCCATATTAATCTATGCTAACTAAATAGTTAGCAACAAACAATATTAATATTAATGTAACTAAATATTTCAATATATCATCTAATTTAATAAATAAAGTTACCAATTTCTTGTCTTCATTGGAATGCATCGCCGGGTGGAGGGGCATCGGCCAAGCAGAAGGTGGGGAGAAGGCTGCGGCATTGTCGACGGCAGCGTGGAGGAGAGGTTGCACGCGGGGGAGATGCAGGCGGCTACATAGAGAGGGGGAGGAGGTGGTGTGGCATATAGGACGAAAGGCGGTGGAGAGGAAGCGACGATGTGGCAACGACGAGGAGGAGAGAAGAGGACGACTACAACTGCTAGGTCATTTGTAGGACGTCCGTATGACTTATAAAGGATTGTCGTTTGTTGAGAGCTCTTCGATGAGGTTCTCGGTAAACGGAGGCCAGTGTCACAAACCCGTCAAAACAGATGGACCGTGGCATGTGGCCACACTTTGTCGGGTGTCTAGCAGATGACACTCGGTATAATGGACATATGTCGAGTCTTCGGCCTTTGTCGTCTATGTTTTGTTGGGCTCTCAGTGTCTATGTCAGTACGACGCGTGCCCAGCTTTGTCATGAGTTATGGTCTTCTTCTTATTCGTTTGTGAAGAGCCCGTGGTAGTGCACTCGATGTTCTGGCAAGCACTCGTCTTAGATGAATTTTCCAGTACGGAGACCAATGAATCAAACAAATGGTGGATTGTGTCTAAATTGAAAAGTACCTAAATAAATAAAGAACTAACACCGTCGACCGAACTATCAGGAAAAGGAGATGGTAAACAAACAATCAAAGTAATGAAAACCACTAGATTTGCACGATCGAGACAAGGGAGAGAAACAATGAGGTGGTGATGCACTCGGTTTGTAAGTAAAAAACACCTGGATGAATGAAAAGAGAATTGACACTGTCTGACGGACCACCGGGAAGAAGAGATGTTAGAACAAAATATGTGTTACTCGTCCATCCTTGTTGCATTGCACTACTCGATCCACACGACTCAGAGAAGCGAGAGTAAAAATGACATGGCTACAAACTCATTTAGAAAAAGTTAAAATTACATGAATGATTGAAAAAAAAAATCTTTGGACGAGCCACTAAGAAAAAGAGATGGTAGAAAAAAAAATGAATCCATACTTATTGCTACGCACATTGCTTCTGCGTGATTGAAAGAAGCAAAAGAATAAATGTCATTGTGATGGGCTCGTCATGGTTAGAAGAACTACCGGAAAGAAGAGATGGTAGAAAAAACAATTATTAAAATTTTAAATTACTTGGATGAATGAAGAAAAACAACAAACCCCCCGTTGAACGAACCAAAGAGATGATAAAAAATAATGATAAAACATAAAAAATGGAGATGATAGAGAATGATAATAAAAAGAAATACTTCATAAAATGGAAATTACCTGGATGAATGAAAGAAAAGAATGGACCCCATCAAACGAACCAAAGACGATGAACGAGGTATTTCTCGCTACATTACGTGCTCTAGCAACCAGCCCACCACAGATGTCTCATGTGAAAGTTGAACAGTAGATATCTTTTTTTAGGCAATCCACTAGACTTTATTCAACTCGTCACCACGCGAACGGGGACGAACAACAGATCCCCCGGCTGGCCCAACCACACGGGCCTAACACAAGGGCACTTTATGGGCCGGCCCAAATCCTCTACTAGTTTATGCTTGGTTGAAATGGAGAGCCCTGAGAGCACTTGGCGTAATTCATCTACAACGACATGTGGGGTCATGTAAAAATGTTATTTTATTTAGCAAGCCATGGGCCTATTTTTTACAATGTACTGATACGTGGTGGTATATCAGTCTACAAAGGAAGTAGCGTTGGGTCACACTAAGCTGAGGTGCTGGACACTTAACGATATGATTCAATTTTTAAAAGATGAAATTAGCTTTTTGATACTAAAACACTTGATACTAATTCATATATATTTAAGGATTGATTTCATGTTAAAAAATAAAGGCTGGTTACTGTATTAACTCTATTTAGCGACATATAATATTAGATTTAATGTTAAAAATGATGGATAATTATTGTATTAATTTTATTTAGTGGCATATTTGTTATATATAAAGCATTGGTCTTAAATGTTCATATAAACCTATAATTTTTTTATTTGAGTCATAGATTATTTTTCGCTATCGGTTTCACCATATCAAAAGATTAGTTCATCATGCGGCATCTTGAGCATAATTTGACACACAAAATGATAGCCACAGTTTGGCTTCATCGCATGCTTGATCTGAATCACATCTTGGTTGAATAAGCCCCATATTCGCCCCTCACATGGTGAAATCAAGAGGTTGAGTCACCGAGAGTAGATTACACCGAGTCCGCCACATGCTTGTCGTTCGGTCCAGATTCACAGCTCTCGGCTTTGACCTCTGCGAATTTAACCGGTTATGCTCCTGGCGAAAGCTTTGCGACGGCGTCGTCCTCGGATGTCGTTCTCCTTCTTGAAGGCGTCACTAGGGAGCTCCTTGCCTCCATTCATCCTCCGCTGCCCTTGGTGTTTGGTCACCCTCTGCTCGCTACCTCTGGACCCTCTCATGGTTGTCTTTGGTTATGGCGAGCTTCGTGCTCTTCGTGCTATCTCGGTTCTTTTTTGCTCAACTACGACACAATGATGCCTCCTTGCCTTGCTAATCGTGTCAGCTCGCTATGGCGGAGGCTCCAATCAAGGTTCGTGATGGGTTACTCGTTGATTGGTGCGGCTCCCGTGTCCCAAGGGGCCGGTATGCACACCGGTGTACTGCGTTAAGATAGTTGTTTAGTGTTGGTATTGGGATCCCTCGATGTCACACCATTTTCTCTCGGCTCTCATGTTGATGGTCTCTCGTTTTTGCTAGCTAGGTAGTGCCTTTCTCGGGGCGTCCATTTGTTATCACCCCATATAACCTTCCCTCTTCTGAGATTTTCCAGCCCGGTTTCCCTTATAAACGGGGTCAACTTGTTAAAGTTTTCGATCCGGTTTTCCTTATAAACTGAATCACTTTGAGCAATATATTCAGGTGGGGACTCTCTCCCCCCGGTGACCCTTCAAAAAAAACACCGAGTCCGCCAGATCTTTTCATAAAATAATTTTATTTCAGCTGTAGAAACATAAATGGTGATTGTAGATCTACGCTAGATTGTTATTTTTTTTACAATACTAATAAATTACTTGAAATGAATAAAAATTTATCCATTTAAATACTTATTTATAATATTTTATGTATTTATACATTGATTATTTTGATGATTATACTAAAGGGCCCGTATTATAGTTTGATGATTATATCAAAGGGGCCGTATTTTAGTTTTGCTCCGGACACCGAAAATCTTATGTTCGGCATGCAACGCGTATTAGGTAGACCGGGCTGTCAGTGGAGTACGGAGGCCGCCCGAGCTGTAGGCAAGGGTTGGTGGTGTGTGATTGGTTGATAAGCGCAGACGACAAAGGGAACAAAGATCGTAGGAACATGTTGTCAGGCTAAAGGCGTGCGCGAAAGAGAGTAGCTCTCTCATGCCTCTGCTAAAAGTTTAAATCAGTCCAACTTCATGTAAAGTTAAATCAAAACAAGAAATAAATGCCAAGTAATAGTAATCGGTGGTGTATGTGGGTGTGGCATTATTGATCCCTAGCGCTCGCACAAACCTGTTCATTTCATCTGTAAGTGTTAACTCGAAAAACAGGCAACAACCAGCAGATGTACACAAAAATAGACAAGAATGTTGCTAAGTGCTAACTACCTAACACATTTCAGATTGAAGTAGTCAAGTTTAGAAACCGTGGTATAAAAATCTATCTAAAAACACATACAAATAGCGCAATTATAGCCGGGCCACGCGGAGCGCGCCGTTCCATCTAGTACGTTATAAATCGTGGAATTATCTATTTTCTTCGGTCCAAGACCTAGGCGCCTGGCTCAAAGACGTTTTTTACACTTTAATTTTCTATCCTTCATTTTTACACATATTTAAAAATCATGCATTATAAAATATATATTTATTCCATTAGTATGTTTTTAAAAAATGTCCATGCAATAGTGAAACATTTATTTTTACTAAAAAAAGTTCATGCACATTCAATAAAATGTCCTTGCATTTTAAAATATAAATTAAAAACATATTGTAATAAGTTTTTGACAATAATATAATTTACCAGCTTTTTTACACTTTAATTTTCTTAGTGTATGTCGTTTATCTATCCATGGATTTTAAAATCACGCTTTAGAAAATATATATTTGTATGTCTTAAAAACATGCCCCTGTGATTATAGATATATTAATTTTACTATAAGAATATTATCGAATTTTCAAGAGAATATCCTTTCATTTAATATATAAATTAAAAACATATTTTAATATGTTTATCATGTGTTTTAAAAGAAATATGTGTCAAAACAATGATCTAGCACAAATGCAATCACGATATGGCGTGACCCAACCCACTAAACTGCAGTGAGAAGTGTCGAAGTCGCACTAACGCGCCAACATTGTGGACATTGATGGGGAGGGGCAAATAAGAGGGGTTCCAAGCGTGACGTTGATGTCGGATGGGGTGCCACAACAAAGAAGGCCACCAGCTTCGAAGGTAGTTGAAACACGCGATGATCACGCAAAAACGATATTGATTGTGCAAGCACAATGCAGTTTAGGAGCACTTCTCGTCAAGCTTCACCTTCACCCTCTAAACTCTCTATCGTACACCCTCCCTCATGTCTTTGACCACAAGGCCCCAATTCATTCTGGCTTGAATCAAAGTAATGTCAATAACTAGATCTCTACGCGATTGAGAGAAGCGAGAGTGAAAATGACATGATTACGAATTCATTTAAATAAATTGAAACTACATGGATGGATGAAAAAGAGAACTTATATTGTCGTACGAACCACTGGGAAGTACAGATGGTAGAAAAAAATCGATGTAATGAAAACCATATGACCTGTGTTATTGAGAGAAGCGAGAGACAAACTTACATGGTGATGGGCTCATTTTTAAAAATTGAAATTACCTAAATGAATGTAAAAGAGAACGGACACCTTCGAACGGACCACGGAGAATAAGGGATGGTAGGAAAAAAAGAAACAAAATAATGAAAACAATAGGATCTATGTGATTGATAAAAGCACGACCGTGAAAGAGAGAGAGAGATATCATGTGGTGATGAACTTTTTTTTTTTCAAAATTAAAATTATTTGGATGAATAAAAAGAGAACTAACACCATTAGCGAAGAAGAGATGGTAGAAATAATAATGAAAGTAATGAAAATTATTGGATCTACGCGATTGAGAGAAGCGAGAAAACAAATGATGTGCTGATGAACTCATTTTAAAAATTGAAATTACATGGATGAATGATGAAAATAACTGACAACGTCGACTGTCTACAGAGAAGAATAGATGATAGAAAAAATATAATCAAAGTAATGAAAACCACTGGATCGACATGATTAAGAGAAGCGAGAGAAAACATGGTGTGGTGACGAATTCTTATTTCAAAATTAAAATTGCATGGATCAATGAAAAAGAGAATTAGCACCGTTGAACGGACCATCGAGGAAAAGAGTTGGTACAATTAAAATACGGGTCGCTTGTCCATTCTTGTTGCAAAAAAAATTAAAGTAATAAAAAAGACCGACCCATACGTCTATGGGATCAAAAGATCGTATATCCCGAAGAATATACGTCGGTCTTTTAGACAAGTGTGCAGAGCGCCGACCGTCACCAAGGCATGCCGCTCAACGTATTCTCTCCGATCTTCACTTGATCTATTGCTCGCCCTTGATCGGTAGTCATGCCAATCGTGATCCATATTAATCTATGCTAACTAAATAGCTAGCAACAAACAATATCCATATCAACGTAACTAAATCTTTCAATATATTATCTAATTTAATGAATAACCTTAACAATTTCTTGCAGTCGTTGGAGCGCATCGCTGGGAGGAGGAGCATCGGCCAAGCAGAAGGTGGGGAGGAGGAGGTTGCGGCATTGTCAGCGGCGGCATGGAAGAGAGGATGTGCGCGTTGGAGCCAGTGACTGTGGGGGGGAGGAGGCATGTACATGCCGAGGGGGAGGAGGTGGTGGTGGCATATACGAGGAAAGGACGCGATGGCGATTTGGTGAAGAGGAAGCGGCGATGTCGCGACAACGGGAAGGAGAGAAGAGGGCGACTGCGGCTGCTAGGTCACTCTTAGGCCGGCCTTACGACTTATAAAGGATTGTCGTTTGTTGGGAGATCTTCGATGAGGTTCTCGGTAAACGGTGGCCAGCGTCACGGACACGTCAAAACTGATGGACCGTGACATGTGTCCATACTTTGTCGGTTGTCTAGCACATGACACTCGGTACAATGGACATATGTCGAGTCTTTGACCTTTGTCTTCTATGTTTTGTTGGGCTCTCAACATCTATGTCAGTACGACGCGTGCCCAACTTTGTCATGAGTTATGGTCTGCTTCTTATTCGTTTGCGAAGAGATCGTGGTAGTGCACTCGACGTTCTTGCAAGCACTCTTCTTAGATGAATTTTCCGGTACAAAGACCAATGAATCAAACAAATGGTGGAGTATGTCTAAATTGAAAAGTACCTATATGAATGAGAAAAAGAACTAACACCGTCGACCGACCTATCATGAATAAAATATGGTAAAAATTTCAAAGTGATGAAAGCCACTGGATTCGCTCGATCGAGAGAGAAGGAAGAGAAACACCTAGATGATTGAATAGAGAATTGACACTGTGTGATGGACCACCGGGAAGAAGAGATGGTAGAACAAAATATGTGTTACTCGTTTATACTTGTTGCACACCACTACCCGTTCCACACGACTCAGAGAAGCCAGAGTAAAAATGACATGGCGACAGGCTCATTTAAAAAAAAATACATGGATGAATGAAAAAAAATAACATCGTCGGACGAGCCACTGACAAAAAGAGATGTTAGAAGAAAAGAAATACATACTTATTGCAACGCACACTGCGGTTGAAAGAAGCAAAAGAATAAATGCCATCATGATGGGCTCGTCAAGGTCAAAAGAACCAACGAAAAGAAGAGATGGTAGAAAAAACAATTCTTAAAATATAAATTGCTTGGATGAATGAAGAAAAGCAACAAACTCCCATTGAACGAACCAAAGAGATGATAAAAAATAAAAATTGGAGATGATAATAAAAATAAAAAATACTTCATAAATTATCTGGATGAATAAAAGAAAATATCAAACAAACCAAAGATGATGATAAAAAATAATAACAATAATGAAAATACTGATAAAAAAGACCGACCCCATATGTCTACGGGATCATACGATCGTCTTATCCTCGTTTGAAATCGATGGATATACGTCGGTCTTTTACCTCGGCTGACCCGATCGATCAAAGCTATTGATCATTCGTGACTGCGTCTTCGGTGTCAACGTGATTAGTAGCAGCATGTTTAAACAGTGGATTTATCGTTCAATCTGGGGTGGTGTACTAAAATATGGAAACGTTGTGGATCGGCCGTACCGTCGTGCCCTCCTGCTGCACACCATACGTCCTCACCTCCTCAGATGCTGCAACCCCTCCCGATGCTGTGACCGCCCGTCGTGCTGGCTCAATTTGTCAGCATCTGTTCTCTCTGTGTGGGTGGGCTGCGCACGAGAAAAGCCCAACAAGCAGCGCGCTTTATAGCTCGGTCGCTTCGCTGCGTCTTTGAAGTTTGAATTAGTACCACCTCGCCCCCTACAGAACATACTACGCTACATAAATACAACATCTTGAACGCCTTGTATCAGCCGAAGACGTAGTCCTGAACCAGCGCTATATAAGCTGGCTACCAGGTTCTGCCGAGACTAAAAGCAGTCATGACATACTTCTGACTGGGTACGGCCGTGGACCTGTAACCTTAAGTTGCTGTTAACTCGTGCATGAGGGGGGTTAGAAGTATGGAATGACGTCAGTCTTTTTTTATGATGATTATTTGTTTATTTATTATAAAATTAAACCTTCATTTTCATCATCAATTACTTTTATTCTTGGTATTTCAATTTAATGATATATCTTTAGTTGCCCTCTTTTTTATGGAAAATTATAAGCTTTCTTAAGTTCATTTTTTATGATTAAGCCTTCATTTTTATCATGAGTTATTTTATTTATTATTATTTCAATTTAACAGTGCCTTTAGTCGCTTGATTTCTTTTATGGAAAATCTAGGCATGAAAATAAGAAGGGGGCGGTTCATTTTTATTTTCATCTGCCTTTGTTATTTTACTTTTGATATCTTTTAAGGCACAACACAACAGCGGACGAGGTCGCAAAGGTGCGGTTCGATTCGGCGAGAGAGGAGATCACATCGGTGATCGGTCCAACACCGCTAGGTGGAAAATCGGATGCCGAAGGGGGCCTTTTTTACGATGATGAATCCTACTTTCATATATAATTAAACCATTGTTTTTAGCATCAATTATTTTCAATTTTAATTATTATAATTTAATGATATCTTTAGTTGCGTACTTTTTATGGAAAATCATAAGCTCTATTTCCTCCTTTTAATTTTTTATGATTAATCTTCATTTTCCTTATGAGTTATTTTATTTATAGTTATTTCAATTTAACGTTGCCTTTAGTTGCTTGATTTCTTTTATGGAAAATGTAGGCACGAAAATAAGAAGGGGGTTGTCCATTTTTATTTTCATCTGCCTTTGTTATTTTACTTGATATCTTGTATGGCACAACACAACGGCGGATGAGATCACCAAGTATGCGCGGTTTGATATGGCGATAGAGGAGATCACACTGGTCCGACGCAGCCAGGTGGAAAACTGGATGCCGGAGTCCCGAGCATTGGTGGTGTTGAGTTTGTGTCCAATATTGTGTACTAGTTGGGTTACATTGGACTTGGAGTTGTAGTGTGGGTAGGATACGTGTAGTGTTGGAGTCCGACACGTTGTATCCTTGGGATCTCATATAATGAGAGGCACCCACGTTTGTAACCTATGTCAACATAATAGCACAGGTACGCAAGGGGGAGCCGGCGGCGTGTGCCGGCGCCCGGGTGGCCGATGTGCGGTATTGTAGCGGTGTCATGGGAAGGAGCGCCCATAGTCAAGCCCCGGAGATGTAGCCGATGTTCGGTGAACTTCGTTAGAAAATCTCGGTGTCATGCCTCGTGTGATTGCTTGATCCTCGGATGATCTACCTCGCGCTACGGATTTATTCTAACAAATGGTATCATAAGCAAGGTTTGAAAAAGATCGCGTTGTTGATTTAGAGGAAGTATCTTGAGACGAGCTTGGGTATGATGTGGTTCTCGGCAACGGCGGGATGCAATGGATATAGGCAATCAAGCAGCAGGTTGCTCGCTGCCGGGACGTCCATGGCGCGTACGTGGGCAGCGGCCCAAGCGGTGGCTGGCTGACGAATCAGCGTGCGGATCGAGCCGATGAAACCAGCGTACAGCAAAAGAAGAAACCGGATTTGTTTGGAAACAAAAGGAACCGTATATGGTGTACCGTGGTGCTCGTGTTCGAGCCGGACTGTTGTGCTATGGATTTTAGTAGCTGGTACAGTATCGGAGCAGATCAAATCAAATTTGGCAGAAGAGAGAATCCATCAGATATGGGCGTACATCGGAAGGCTAGTCTGTTTCAAAGCAATTGCTAGTATCGTGAGTGAGATTTTGTGTCAAAGGGAAGTTACTACACGTGAAGAGAAAAGGTTTTCTTGGCTCGTACTTGGGCAGCACGTGGCGTTAAACTTAGATTTTTTTTTGCAGTGTCAGCTATACGAAGAATCATGGCGCCAACGGGTACCAGATTTGAGGTGAAGAAGTTCAGTGGAACTGAAAACTTTGAGTTATAGCAGATACGGGTAAAAGATTTATTGGCACAACAGGGATGCTTGAAGGCGTTGCGGGATGCTATGCCAGCTAAGATGGATGCAGTTATGTATCATGTGATGGATAAAAATTTGCCTGAAAGATCTGGACGGTGAGTCTAGTGCTAATGTGGCAGCTCGTGGTGATGACTCAGACAACAGTAGTGATGTTCTCGTAGTATCAGACAGACGGTCGACCAAAAGTGAAGCGTGGATGTTGAATTCAGCTAGCTCTTTTCATGCGACACCCAACAGGGAGTGGTTCTCTTCGTATAAGTCTGGTGAGTTTGGTTCAGTCTATGTGGGCGATGACACAGGTTATCGTGTTGCTGGAGTAGGTGACATAAAATCAAAATGTTTGACGGAGTTGAGCGGATGCTTCGGGGAGTCAGGCATGTGCCAGGGCTAAGAAGGAATCTAATTTCGCTTGGAATTCTTCATGATGATGGTATGGAATTCCGTTGTGATCGGGATAAGAAGACCTTGAATATCATGGAAGATGAGGTGACCGTGATGATTGGAGAGAGGACGGCTTCGCATCTTTACAGGTTGTAAGGGAGCACTATTGCAGGTGGAGTCACGGAGACTGGAGTTGCAGGAATAGCGGAAGGATCTCACGGAGGCGGCGGGTCTGCGGCAGACTCGTCGAGTAGCTCTCAGTAAGCTACGAAGAAGACAACTCAAGTCTGGAGTACATGGAAGTTTGACGCATGGACAAATTCAAGGTGGTGGAGAATATTCGCCAAGGTGGAGTTTGTTGAGTTTGTGTCGAATATTGTGTACTAGTTGGGTTACATTCGACTTGGAGTTGTAGTGTGGGTAGGATACGTGTAGTGTTGGAGTCCGACACGTTGTATCCTTGGGCTCTCATATAATGAGAGGCACCCACGGTTGTAACCTATGCCAACATAATAGCACAGGTACGCAAGGGGGAGCCGGCGGCGTGTGCCGGCGCCCGGGTGGCCGGTGTGCGGTATTGTAGCGGTGTCATGGGGAGGAGCGCCCATAGTCAAGCCCCGAAGATGTAGCCGATGTTCAGTGAACTTCGTTAGCAAATCTCGGTGTCGTGCCTCGTGTGATTGCTTGATCCTCGGATGATCTACCTCGCGCTGCGGATTTATTCTAACAGGTGGCAGCCACAATGCTTCATCGGAGTCAAGAGGTTCGAAAACATCGCAGGCTGCTACAGAAAGATCGGCGCAGGAGAGACAGATTAGGTGATGGCAAGTCTTAGTATTTTCGCCAACTTATCATCAAGATGATTATAACAATTTAGATAACATGGCTAATTGTGAATATAGAAAATCTATTAATGGAGGACTTTATTTAATTATACTACATCCGCTCATAATTTTAAGATGTTTGAAATTTTGAATACATTTTTAAAAGTAAACATATTTAGACATGTTTTAATGTGTTTATTCGTTTATTCTATCTTTATATTATATATAGCCAAAAAATAAATATATAGATCATCTTATATTTATTATCTAGGGTTTTTATCATTTACTTCCTCCGTTCTGAAATAAATGTTTTAATTCTAATACTCCCTCCGACCCATATTAATGGGCACACACTTAATACAACTTTAGGTAGTACAACTTTATAATAAAGTTAATACAAAGTTGAGACGCTTATTTCAGAACGGAGGAAGTATGCGGAAATTCGCTTTGGCTCTCGGGCTCCATGGCACCCTTTAAAATCTGAACTTGAAAATTCATCAAAATTTATATTTTTACATTTCAAAAAATTCTGAAAAAAATACTGATATACATGAAGCCATAAATCACAAGTGTGTAAATTTTCAGGACGAAATTCGTTGAAATGAGGGTTGTACAAAAAAGACAAATTCATGACTTGAGAGGATGAATAGTACACATGATACTATTCATCTTCGCATGCCATGAATTTGTCTTTTTTTCACAGCCCTCATTTCAACGAATTTTGACCTGAAAATTTACACACTTATGATTTATGACTTCATGTATATCTGTATTTTTTTTCAGAATTTTTTGAAATGTAAAAAATATGAATTTTGGTTTTTGAAAAAAACCAGGCTCCATGGAGCCCGGGAGCCAAAATGCTGCACTCGGAAGTATGTCACTACTTGTGTTTCACTACTCAGTTCTATCACTGAAAGTTTCAATTGCTAAATATCATTTTTTTTGTTAGACACATGCTCAAAAATACCACTAGACACCATTACCATTAGCTCAAAGCCCGTTTACCATGTTATATGATAAAAATAACCGTAGGTTTACATACAGCTCTCCTCTATATTACTATGATAAAGTTTGGGTCCCACTTGATTCTCCACAACATTTTTATTTTCCTGTAAAATTATTCCCACTTGATTACTCCTGATAAGTAGGGGGACATACTTGTTATTTTGATATAGAGATCTGATATGTAGTTATAAGGTTGATTACATAACATGGTCAACGGATATGACCTGAAAATGACTGTGTTTAATGGTATTTTTGTGCAAACATCTAACGGAACAATGAATTTTTTAGCAAGCATTTTACGAAACGAGGACATTCGAAGCGGTTGTAATCTTTAATGATAAAACTGAGTAATGAAATGCAACTAATAGCATAAATAATTAAAACCCTAACAACAGAAGGAGTACTACTCCTTGATAAGTGATGCAATATCCTCATTATAAGTTTAAATATGGAAAGAGATAAGTATTCCTCCGTGGTTGAAACAATTATTTTGCAACAGAGGGAGTATATTATATCTACTTTTTTGGAAAACAAAGAGAATTATGATATTTGTCGGGCAAAAAATCGACTTTTTTGCTCATGTGTAACTGGCAGCTGGGGTCATTTGAGCATGTCACTTATTAGCGGGGCCCACTCGGTGAAAAGAAAAAACCTCCCCCTCGCCACTCCCGAACGCCTCCTCCGCTCGCGCCGCCGCGGCGCCTCCCCCGACTCCGGCGTGCTGCAGCTGCCTCCACCTAAGCCTCCGTAGTTCTGTAGATCACCAGAAACCTTGAAGGCCCTCGCTGTCGCCTCCGCAGGACCGGGCGCTCCAGGCCGAGTCGCCAACGCCCGCAGCCAATCTCCTCGACGGCGGCGTTCAGCACACGGCCGCCGCGCGCCAGCCGCCACCGTCCTGGTTCCCAACGCATCGTATCTTTCTGAATTGGTAGGGCTCGGCGAAGCGCTGGAGGGCGTGCCGTCCTCGCGGAGACGGCTTGGACGACCTTGGCGCCGGAAGCAGCTGGAGGTGGCGCTCCGGCGTGGCTCCGCCCCTACCATTCCCTGCTCGCATCCTCACTCTCTGTCTTCCCGCATCCGGCCGCCGCCTCAACCCCCTCGCCGGATGGGCCTCCACAATGCGCCCGCGCTCTTTCTCCGAGCATTTTGTTTTCTACTCATTTTTAGATGATTGTAAAATGTTTAACTTTCGGGGTTTCAATTGGTTGCAGAGATACACGAGCTTGTCGCAAGGAGACTCATAATCTGGTACCACTGGGGAAAACTACTACCTGTAGTACTCCCTCCATTCCATAATGTAGTGCATTTTTTGATTTTAAAAAGTCAAACATGTCTATGTTTGACCAAGATTACAGAAAAAAGTACCAATATATAAACAGATTTGCTAGGGCACATCTAGATGTGCTCTAAGATAGAGCACATCTAAATCCTATACTATTGATTCTACATAAAGATTTATTTAGATATATTTATTATATTTTTTCTTTTCCTTCCTAGTTTGATTGAACACTTAGATGTGCTCTAACTAAAGCACATCTAGATGTGCCCTAGACAAACCCATATATAAATTCCAAAATTACTATCATTAGAGTCACCATGAAGTGTACTTTCATATTATATGCATTTTATATTTTAGTTGTTAATAGTTTATTCTATAAACTTGTTCAAATGTAGATATGCTTGACTTTTTCAAAACAAAATATGCACTACATTTTGGAACGGAGGGAGTACAATTTTTCTGTGAGCAGACTCCACTTGTTAATGTGTTATTAATTCTGCCATTTTTCCAATTACTTTTGCTGGTTTGATATATATATGGTGGGATGGTAGCACAATGTTGCAAGTTTGGGACCCGTAGAATTTATCGATTAATTTGGGCAGAACTAAAATAGAATTTATAGGAAGTAGAAGGAGAAAGCCGAGTGGGATTGGAATGGTCCGTTATCAGCCATGACACTCATAAAACAATCAAGGTTCATGTGATGCTTGTTATGCGGTTATTATATGTAGTCAACATGAGAATCGGACAAGACACTGATTAAACGTCTAAGGTTCAAGTGATGCAGACCCTAGGGAGGATATGTTTTATGGTGCTGCTTGTTATGCGGTTATGTTCAATTCATAAAATCATTCCAAACACTTAGCCATTTACTTTCCTGAAATTGACACTGGTCAGAATAATATCATTGAGAGTCTCAGTCTATGATCCATGAAATGATCTATTTCTTTTTATGTGATACTACCTTGCGATCACGTGGGGTGGGGCATGCTGGCAGCTAGCTTTGAGTAGTGCCTTTAAAGCCTTCATTATTCTGTCTAGCATTTTACAGTCCACAACAGTTTCCTGGGAGATTTCTGGTATTTGAGGACTATTTTTTCCTAGATGAATGAATGATATGGTTTTGCAGTGGAGCTCTCATTTTTTGGTTATTCAGTTATATCTATCAATATTATCATTGGATTTTCAGGTTTTAATTTTATGTTCGACTAAACAAAAGTTCTTACAAACTGGTAGCTATTTTTTAATAACGCATATAAAGCTTCCACAGATGTTCTAAGCTCTCCAGACTGGATTTTGTAAAACGATGCAAGGGAAATACATATGATCTTGGTGCTAGGGGTTCCTCATATTTGACTATCTGAGCATATCCTTTTTGTCACCAATGAAAATACACCTTTTCACTGAGGCTGCTGTTGTTGGATTATTTCCTTCAGTTATATCTATTCATAGTTTTTATTCATGACTTGGAACTGTATGATTTGATTTCAGGTTATACTTATAGTGGAAGAAAAATCTACAGATACATAAATGATTCTGGGAAGTAGATAGCTTTCTGAGAAATAAAAATACTTTTCTTGTGAATGTTCTGTATATGTACTTTTATCTGTCATATCATATCTCCATATACAAATGTTCTACTTAAATAGTATTATGTATCTACAAAAAAAAACTCCATGAAAGCTGGGTAATATTGGATATGTGTACTCTCTACGGATATACTCTCTACTTCTGCAAAATTTAGCCTACCTCTGATTTCTTTTCGTTTCAGGTTTACAGCACAAGGAATTTAATAGTTTTGGAGTGGGTCTGTCAGAATATCAATTAGGAGGTAATCACTGTACACATATTCTATTCTTTTTCCTTGCTTAGCTTGAGTCTGCCACATCAATGAAAACACATATACTCATATCTGTCGTCCCAAAAGAGCAACTTCATAGTAGGCCGTTTGTAGCTAATACTGCCAGTGACTGTCATAGGAGGTGATGCTGACAGACGCAGGCTTTTTGTAAGAAAACCAAAAACCATATGGGTGTAAGGTATTAGTACCACCCTGAGTATTTTGTTGAGGAGCTTGGTTCACTTCTAAGTTCTAACCTATCCCTCCTAGTAACCATGCAATTATATCATGGAATAGATTTCTTTTCTTGCACAGAAAAAATGCAATGAAGTTTGAGCGGGGTATCTGGTGAAACACGAACAAGTGGAAATTTATTTGAGAATCAAAAATTGACATTTCAAAAATTCTCAAAAGGCAATTACATGTAGGCAATACTATGTTCTAGTCTGAATGAGATCAGGCTTTACTATGCTGGATAATGCTACAGTTCCTGGAACTGGAGAAAAAATGAACCCCTTCTTGGCTGGTATGCCCAGTATCTTACATTGCCACTGAATGTCATGTGTTTTGTTTTGATTGTATTAAGAGAAAAATAGCATTGATGGAAAGATGAACTTGCTTCGAGTTGGATCTGTATTGTATTGTCTTCGTGTCACCTATTGGGGCTGGTTTGGAGCCATTGTTTATTTTTGTTACTGGGATGTTGCATTTATTTCCGTACTCAATATTTTTGTAATAGGGGGACCTTGCTAAATCTGGTCTGCTCTTTATTTTAATCTCATAAGTTTATGATTCTATAGTAAGCACTTATGACATCGTAGATTCTCGTTTACTTGGATATTGTCTAATTCATAATTTTCTACTCTCAGATGTGAACGGAATTCAATCAACTCTTCAGTCACTGGAGTTGCAGCCAAATGTTATATATGGAAGCTATATTTTTGTTGTTGAGCTATCTGTGCCTTCCAGTAGATTCAGAATTTGTTTAAGATTCCATTCCTTCGGTACTTTTAGTTACCAGTTTGCATGAGTAAATTTATGATTGCTCTGCATTTTGTCCTTGGCTATTTTCTCTAATTTTAGATTTGATCGGATGTCAACGGCCTTCGTAATTGATGCCATGGACTTCCTTTCAGAGAAAGCAAAGAACTGAAACATGGGAGGGCAAAACTGATGTTTTTTCACCTTAGCCATTTTTAAATTGTGCTAGGGCATCTGTTTTAGGCATGATAGTTATTTATCCATTGTACCATCTATGTGAGTGCAAGTCGATATTTGTTACTGTATCCATAAATCTTTTTCTTAAATTTCTAAAATAATCTTGTATGTTCTTCAGATGCCCCACGTGACAGGGTTCAAATGGAAGCAGAAGAGCAAATTAGGAAATGACATTTTAATGCAGTGTTTGTTAGCCATGTCGGTAAGTTCTTAATGTTTGCTTCCTTTCATCTAGCAGTAATGTAAAGAGGTCACTGACTGAGTAGGCACAGTGTTTGGGTAGCATTGTTGTGAACCTTGGTTCCAATAGTCTATCCACCATTCAGAGGACCAGATGGTGGCTGTAAAGTGACTAGAGTTTTTTCGAGAAAACACAAAGGACCTTTGTGTTTCATTTCATTAAAAAGATAGAGTTTAAGGTTACAATCCTTCTAGGAGCCAGTTTACAGGCAGTGGTCACTAGTGCACGTCCCAGATCGCTGACAGAACCAATCTGAGCCCGGTGGCGCCGGCCTTGGCCCAAAGTTCGGCCTTCTCTTTAATGTTGTCAACTAGAGTAGAGGTATAGACATGGAGTTTGATGAGAGAAAAGAGGATTGAGAGATAGCAAACAGATCTCAGCGCAGGTTTGTATAGTGGATTTTTTACCTTATCTATATTAAATGTGTGAACACATCTTCTTCAGGTACGAATCAACATCTTAAATTCTGGCTTGGCTTCTTTTAGCTCCTGTGTTATCCCTGAACTTTAATTTCTGGCCAACTCCCTGACTGAACGATTACTGGACACCTAACTCAACACAAAAATTTAATAAGCTTATAATTCCTTGCTCGACTCTGTAATGAACTACTAGTTACTAGTGGCAACTCTAGACTCCTGCGCATTTACGATGCTCATCAATACCTCACACACACACATACACACACACACACACACACACACACACACACACACCCGCGGGCAACATTGGACTCATGCTCATAGGGCGTCATGCTGGTGTTGGATCTTGCATAGATCACTTTTGTTGATCATCCCACATACAGGTATTAGATCAGATTTTACAAAATCAGTATCACATGGTCCATTTTGGTTTGTGTAATTGCGCACTTCAAAATATTCTTGAAAAGTCCGAGACGTTGAACACGTTAGAGGATGTGCACGTGCAAAAGTGGGATCTGATGTGCAACATATATAAAATACATGTCAACAACAACAACAAAGCCTGTCAGTCCCAAACAAGTTGGGGTAGGCTAGAGCTGAAACCCAAAAGATATCGTAACCAAATCACGGTTCTGGCACGTGGATAGCTAACTTCCACGCACCTCTGTCCAGAGCTAGATCTTTGTTGATAGCCCAGTCCTTCAGGTCTCTATTCACAGACTCCTTCCAAGTCAAGTTTGGCCTCCCCCGACCTCTCTTGACATTATCAGCACGCCTTAACCGCCCGATATGCACAGGCGCTTCAGAAGGCCTACGCTGGATATGCCCAAACCATCTCAGACGATGTTGGACAAGCTTCTCTTCAATTGGTGCCACCCCAACTCTCTCCCGTATAACATCATTCCGGATCCGATCCTTCCTTGTGTGGCCACATGCCCATCTCAACATGCGCATCTCTGCCACACCTATTTGTTGGACATATCGCCTTTTAGTTGGCCAACATTCAGCACCATACAACATCGCAGGTCGAATCGCCGTTCTATAGAACTTGCCTTTTAGCTTTTGTGGCACTCTCTTATCACAGAGAACACCAGAAGCTTGGCGCCACTTTAGCCATCCAACTTTGATTCGATGGCTAACGTCTTCATCAATATCACCATCCTTCTGCAGCATTGACCCCAAATATCGAAAGGTGTCCTTCTGAGGTACCACTTGCCCCTCAAGGCTAACTTCCTCCTCTTCCTCATGGTTAGTAGTACTAAAACTGCACCTCATGTACTCAGTTTTAGTTCTACTAAGCCTAAAACCTTTCGATTCCAAAGTCTGTCTCCACAGCTCCAGCTTCCTATTAACCCCCGCCCGACTATCGTCGACTAGCACCACATCGTCTGCAAAGAGCATACACCATGGGATGTCCCCTTGTATATCCCGTGTGACCTCATCCATCACCAATGTGAAAAGATAAGGGCTCAAAGCTGACCCTTGGTGCAGTCCTATTTTGATTGGGAAGTCATCAGTGTCGCCATCGCTTGTTCGCACACTTGTCACAACATTGTCGTATATATCCTTGATGAGGGTAATGTACTTTGTCGGGACTTTGTGTTTTTCCAACGCCCACCACATGACATTCCGCGGTATCTTATCGTAGGCCTTCTCCAAGTCAATGAACACCATATGCAGGTCCTTCTTTTGCTCCTTGTATCTCTCCATAAGTTGTCGTACCAAGAAAATGGCTTCCATGGTCGACCTCCCAGGCATGAAACCAAATTGATTTTTGGTCACGCATGTCATTCCTCTTACATGGTGCTCAATGACTCTCTCATAGCTTCATTGTATGGCTCATTAGCTTAATCCCGCGGTAATTAGTACAACTCTGAACATCCCTTTGTTCTTGAAGATTGGTACTAATATACTCCGCCTTCATTCTTCAGGCATCTTGTTTGACCGAAAAATGAGGTTGAAAAGCTTGGTTAGCCATACTATCGCTTTGTCTCCAAGGCCTCTCCACACCTCGATGGGGATACAATCAGGGCCTATCGCCTTGCCTCCTTTCATCCTTTTTAAAGCCTCCTTGACCTCGGCCTCCTGGATTCGCCGCACAAAACGTCTGTTCATCTCATCAAAGGAGTCATCCAGCTCAATGGTAGAGCTCACATTCTCCTCATTGAACAACTTGTTGAAGTATTGCCTCCATCTATGCCTGATCTCTTCGTCCTTCACCAGAAGTTGATCTGCTTCGTCCTTGATGCATCTCACCTGATCGACATCCCTCGTCTTCCTCTCTCGGATCTTGGTCATCTTATAGATGTCCCTTTCACCTTGCTTCGTGTTTAAACGCTACATGTTAGTTGCACAAAAAAGATAAGTCTTATATTGCAAATGATGACATGATGTATATGACCTTTTGTCTTCTTGTTTCTACAGTGCAATATGACCGTATTTCTGTGCACTTAGTCCTAGTCGCATATACACAGTATACATGTTTATGCCATGAACCTTTTGCATTTTTGTTAAATGAAAAAATGTTCTATGCGTGTTAGCATATGTGCCCATGCAGAAATTTGTACACACAAGTATGATCATATCTGCAATATATGAAAAGGGGAAAAGAAGTTGACTTATATATTACTCCCTCCGATCCTAAAAAGGTGTCTTGGAAAAACAACTAAGATAGTTATAGTTTATAGTTTAACTTGCGACACTTTTTTAGGATCAGAGGTAGTACAAAAGAGGAATGTGTGTTTTTGTACAGTCAGTACAATATGACCACATTTTCTTTTGCACGTACGCATGTTCTATGCTGGGTACATATGAACCTGAATTGAACATAGATCTGCTCTGTATTCATTGTTACTGAACTAAAATTAATGAAGGGCTGGTTCAACTGTTACCTTTTTGATGACCTGTTAAAAAGATGTGCAACATAAAAACAGTTATGTTATTTATATTTGTTGTTCTTACTTATTCAACACTTTACATGGAGTGAAACAGATTTGACTGTTGAGATGTTGGGCGAATGCAAATAATAGTTCTTAAATGGCCAGTATCTATCATGATTATATGATCCATAGCTGAATTAGTGTCAGTGTTATTGATGTATTAGCCTGCTTCAACCTTTGGTAGTTATATCATCACACACTTTTTCTTGTCCTGTCATATTGTTTCGGCTAGGTTAGACCTCCCTGTTCTCAGCAGGACTTGTGGCAATACAAACATCCACTAGACGTACTGCATTTGATCGGGATCGACAACAGGTCTTTCTTTTTCTTGCTGTTTTCTGATGAAGCAATCACCTGTTGCAGAGGAATGTCATGCTGAATCAAATTCTAGCATTGAGTGCTGGTATTTCTGTTGCAGGGCAGTGTTAAAGCTCCTATATGTTTGGGCTCCAGTGGGCAAAGTCGCAGAGATTTTTTTGTGTATTGGTGGTGGATAAAGAATGTTGTGTGAGGTAAATTTTATTCTGCACCTTTTGCACACCGTTTAGTGCCAGTTTCAGCAAGCAGTTTTGTGGGATTATACATTTTATGTTGGTTATTTGCTTCCGATTTACAGTACTTGTTAACATGTATAGTTGGCCCCCATGGCGTCAACTAATTCAGACAGTGCTTCAGTCTTGGCCACTCAGTGTGATGGATAAAGAATGTTGTCTGAGGTGAATTTTATTTTGCGCCTTTTGCACACTATCTAGTGCCAGTTTCAGCAAGCAGTTTTGTGGGAGTGTACGCTTATTTCAATTATTTGCTTCCGGTTTACTTGTTAGCATGTATAGTTACCCACCATGGCTTCCACTAATTCAGACAGTTGTTTAGTCTTGGCCACTCAGTTTGTAGTAAATGATGTGATGTACAAGATCTATAGGGACTGATTCTATAAGTAGATATAACAGATGGACGCTCGACAGAATTCTGCATGCTTCATCATTTACCCAGTCAGTGTCCTTCTCCCTAGCAACCTAAATTAGCAATTTACGGATGACTGTATAAAGTAACAGCTAGCTAGGTGTTACCCCGGTCAGGCTCCCCACAGTGAAAATCCTTGTTCATGGAAATGGAATTTATGTGCCTTGTCGTGTAACTTTGGCTGCTTTGTGCTTGTACAGAATTCTGAAGGTTACTTACCTGGGAGAGCTCTACTTTCAAGTGTCAATACAGTCTTAATTCAGTCGAGTACTTTTTTTAACCAACAGAGGTGTGGATACGTTGGGTTTTTTTTTAATTCAGTCAGAAAGACTGGGATGGATGCTCGTCCTGACAGCGGTTCTACTTGCTTATCTTGCTGTAATTGAGCAGCCCCTTTGTGGCTCCTGTGTTGGTACAGCAGAGTTGAACATCACAATCCATGCTTACTTCATGTCAATTACTTACTTTGGAAGGTCCCTATGGAAGGAAGCTTGTTCTTGTTAAGACTTGCATCTCTAGCATTCCTATTTATCTTCTTCCATTCATTAAGTTCCCCTAAATGGGCCATCAAAGGCACTATGGCTCACCTTTTTCTGGGGCAACCTTGATGGTAGACATAGATACCATCTTCATAACCGGGATCTGATCTCCCTGAAAAAAGAGTTTGGTGGTATGGGAGTTTTGAAACTCAGGGATCTCAATGTCTGCTTTCTGGGGGCCTGGGTGAACAAAGTATCTTGCTGAACGATCTAAATCTTGGTCCAGGAACATTCATGGTAGATTATAAGTATGATACGTACCTCCTCAGCCTGTGCATTCGGTTTTTTCGGTTCGATTCGGTTCGGTTTATACGGTTTTCAGTTTATACGGTTTTTATACTTCGGTTTATACGGTTTTATACATAGATACGGTTCGGTTTCGGTAATAACCACTTGTTATCGGTTCGGTTTCGGTAATAACCAAAATAACCAAAGTTGACGCGATTTTGAAGTTTCAAGCAATACATTTATGAGAAAAAAAATATTTGACCTGCTTTTAAAATCTGCTTCCTTTTATGGTCCTAAATTTTTCTTTACTCTTGTTTTGACAACTAAACTTCATTTCGTTTCCTTTATGACATTTTTGTCAGTTTTAGCCATAAAATTTTATGTGTGATATGAAAGTTCTATTGTGCCCTTGCATTAGCAAGCTGGAAAAAATACCAATGCTAGAGAGACATTCGTTATCCTTAACCGAAGAGACAAACCGGCAGCGGTATGGCCGGCGGTGGCAGGAAATCAAGCAGCGGCGGCTGCCGAGCAAAGTTAGGGATTCCCAGATCCCATGTCGTGGAGGAGGGTGACGCGGAGATAGCTGCCCAAGCGGCGACACCAACCACCAAGCAGCGTCAACAAGGGCTGAGCCACAGGCGGGGCGAGCGTGACGGCCGGCGGGATAGGCGTGGCGGCTGGCGAGACGGGTGCAACGGCCGATGAGCAGGCCGAGGACGCCGTGCCGAGGCCAAGGACGCCGAGGACTCCGAGACGCCGCAAGATGTGCGGCCGCTGGCTCTCCCTCTCGTTGTGTTCCCGAGGGCGGCATCTGGCTAGGGTTGCGACTCACATGTCGTGTGTGTGACTTGAAGTTGGGTTGGCTGCCTACCTAGTGGCTGGGTGGGTTGGGCGCCTGAGCAGGCTTTCAGCCTTTCACCCCTAAAAAAACGAAAACTTGGATTGTTTACGGTTTTGTTCGGTTAACCGGTTTATTTCGGTTTAAAACCTAAAAAACCGAATTCAATACGGTTTGCTATTTTGAAAATTGAAATTGAAACCTAAAACTGAAAAACCTAAATTTCGGTTTCAATTCGGTTTTTTTTCGATTCGGTTTTCGGTTTCATTTCGGTTTTGCACAGGGTGAGTACCTCCCATGCTAATGTTGTTTGGTCCCCCTGTGAGATCGACTCCCCTTTTCGGGCTGCTCAAGCTGTTAGGATTTGGGTGCAGGTTTATGATTTGTAACGCCAATTGTATAGAACTAGAGGATACCCCGCGCGTTGCTGCGGGAATCGATTGAAATATATTTTGGATGATTTAATTGTATGAAACATGAATAATTGAATTAATAATATATAAACTAAAAGTAAAAAATACATGTTATATATGTTTTGTATTTTATTATTGTGAAGATGAAAATATTTATTAATATAAGTGGCGTAATATAATGGAGAAAAAAAATTATGCATGTTGAGTGAGGTGGCATGTGTCATGAAATGAATGTGTGCATGAAAAAAACTAATAATAAAGAGTTTGTTCTTATGCATATTGTGGTGGGCCTTTGATGAGGTGGCTTATGTGCATGTTAAGATAATAGAGGTAGTGGAGAGCAATAGTAGATTTTGGGAAAGTTGAATGGATAGCTAACTAGTACTACCTCTGTATCAAAATACAAGATGTTTCTGTAGGCTAGTTAGTACCCTTTAGCTACCCTGTTTTATGATTTGTATGATATTTGCAATGAGAAAAGCGCTCTATTTTTGCAGAAATTTAGGATGGTGACCTTTTTTTTGCCGAAGCATTAATTTGGATGTGATGAAATATTAGATGGTTCCTTGTTATTGATTTATCGAAAAGGGGGATATATTGATATCTTGAAGATACCAATTACGCTCCGCTTTTGCACACCACATCAATCTCCGGCGAGCCGCTCATGCCATGGCACTCGTGCAGCTGATATCTCCCGACGTCTGCGATGCTCACGCGACTCTTTCCTCTCCCCACGGATACGGGGGGGCGACCTCATCGATGGCTGGAGGAGATGAGCCCAGATGCGGGGTTGCCGGAGCTGCAACCGGCGTCGCGCGATGCTAGTGCTACAAGGTCGACGGGGGTGGTGCGACCTGGCGGTACTACGATAGCGCCGTGCGAGATGCTACAACCGCACGCCCGGGCGCTGCAATGGCGAGTTCGGCAACGACAAGCGGTCGGCGCTGCAGCGATGCCGGCGACCACGCTGCCGGTGCGCGCCACGGTCAAAGCTGCAACCATCGGAAGTTTTTGCTACAACCACCTTTTTTTGTTGGCACCGGGCTGTAATTTTTGCTGGAACCAACTACAGATTTCACAAATTGCTACTACATGTGTTTTGTTTTGCTGGAACCAGCTGCAAATTTGCTACCATTGATGTTATGATTTTTGCTAGAACATCATTTAAATTTATTTTTTTGTTGCAACCACCATTATTTTTGCTGGAACCTGCATTTTTTTGCTTCATCTTATCATCAAAAGTTTCTTTTTTTTGAACAACCAGTGATCACCGGTGTTGCAACCGGCAATCTGAAAACCGGAGGCAACGACCCTTTTTTGCTGCAACCGTTGTTGATTTCTGCTACTACCGGCGATGGCAATTGTGACAAACATTTTTGCAGCAAAACTTATTTTTGCTGGAACCGGTATTATTTTTTGCTACGACCGGGGATTTTTTTTGCTACTAACAGCAAACCGAGGCGATAAAACATTTTTGCTGCAACTACTGGCGACCCGACGAGAGCTCGTTTTCGCTCGTGCTGGAGCAGAACGGCGTCGAGCTTGTTTTTACTGGAATCGGCAAGTTTTTTTGTTGGAACCTGCTATATTTTTGTTGCGAGGGTATGTGAAAGATTTTTTGTGAGATTGGCGGGAGTGACTTGTTTTTGCTGCAATCAGGATTTTTTTCTAAAACCAAAGTAATTTTTTGCTGGAACCAGGTTAATTCTTTTTGGTACATCGAACCTATTTTTGGATTTTTTACAACAACTGGCTGAGGTTTTGCTGCCGGCGTCGGCGGCGAGCGCCGGGCGTCGACGGTAAGGAAGTGGCGTGTTGCGTGGTGGCTCCGCTTATTTTCCTCCCTGTGCTGATGATTTTATCTGGGAACGATGCACGAGGTAGGTGCGTTCGCACTGACCAGATCTGACGGCTGAAAGATGTCAAATCGAACGTGCAAGGTTTGACCGGCCCAAAATGCTACGCCGGTCCGGCGCAGAGTGCCGGCCATCCATAAAAGGATTATTTTTTTGTCGGGAGTGGAAAGGAAAACGGGGCAGAAGTGACCGCTACGCACGGGCGGGGTCGATCGCTCGCGCGAGCGATCGCCAGGGAGTGTTTCGCACAGAGGATCTCATCGTCTGTGAATCCATACAATAAAGGCTAGTGATAAACGCTCGTCGACCGGACGCTAGCTAGGCGCCGGTTAGACCGCAGCCGCTTGATATCTGCGATTTAACGGTCCAGATTCGTGCGTACCCTTCGCGTACGACTGCAATATTTGCGGTATTTTTGTAACATTTACGGTATTTTTGTAACTTTTTTGGTACAATGATGCAATATTTTTTATTTTTAGTGCTTTTTGCAGTAAAAAAATAAGATAGCAAATTTTAATCATTGATGATAGCATTTTTTTTACTATCGGTTGCAACAAAAAATCATAATACGCCGTCGCTAATCACTTTATATTTTTTTCGTTGTAGCAAAAACTCTCAACAGTAGTAGCAAAAACACACAACAGTGGAAGCAAAAAATTAAGCGGTTGCAACAATATTCATCGTCGTTGTCGTCGAGGTCGCAGCTTCGCCGTGATGCATGTAGCAAACACCTTAGCCAGTAGTAGCAAAAACACACAGCAGTGGTAGCAAAAAATTAAACGGTTGCAACAAAAATCATCGTCACCGCCGTCGAGGCCGCAGTTCCGTCGTGGTGCATGTAGCAAAAGTTTTAGCCGGTAGTAGCAAAAACATAACACGGTAGAAACAAAAAAATTCACTGGTTGCAACATTACATATTCAGATATTCCCTGTATATTGTGCGTTGTAGCAAAAACATCAGTTTGATTGTTGTAGCATAAATGTGATACGGATATAGCAAAAATAATGATGGTTACAACATGTGTCTCGTCGTGGTTGTTGTTTTTGTTGTCGAAGTGATGAAGGCGGCGGCGGCCATGGTGGCTCCCCGTCAAGGAGCACGGGAAGGGGGAGGGGGAGGGAGAAGGAAGAAGTGGCCATGGTGGCTCGCCGTCGGATGATGACCGCGGGGACAGACGCGGCACGAGGACGGAGCCGGTGGCGGAGGTCACAGTGACGGCCGGCGGCGGTTGGGCGTCAGGATGAGACTCACGCCGAAGAACACAGTCATGGAATCGGCGGCGAAGCTTCAAGCATCTAATGATGGCTGCTCGTTGAAGGCCGGCGGCGAGCAAAATCACAGGTATACTAGATTCGAGGAAATTGCATAAAAGTATCACATTTGGGGAAGCGGTTGCGGATTAGTACCATTATTCAGAAAAATTTCAAATCAGTACCATTATTCAGGCAGATCGTTACAATACAGACTAATCATCGTATTTATACGTATTAATTATGTATCTGACAGACCGGACCCGCATGTCAGATGCACATGGCATGTTTTTTTGCAGAATCACCCCTTGCTCAGTCGAAAAATTAAATAGCGCCACCAGGATTCGAACCGGCGACGTGCCGCGCAGCGGGACAGAACCGGACCAACGCGCTACCCAGCGACTGATGTACATATATTAGAGCAAACTTGATAATGGAACGATTAAACGGGCTGGCCCATTTCTACTCAATTTCTTATAGCGTACAAATATATAAATTTAGAAACTGTAAAATATATAAATATAAACTGTAAAATACATTTTATAATTTTTAATATGTTCATTTTATAATCATTTTAATATGTTCATTTTATAAACAACTTAATATATTCATATTAAAAATTATAAAATGTATGTGTTTGTAAATTGTGTTTATATTTATATAATTATATAATTTTCATGTTTATATGTATATAAGGCGCACAAATATATAAATTATAAATATATACATAAATATTAATAATTACTTATATAATTTGTAAAATATATAAATATAAATATAACTATAAATAAATTGATATATAATTAAATGTGTATGTGGTAAATAATGTTTTTCTACAAACACATACATTATATAATTTTTAATATGAACTTTCATATTAAAAATTATAAAATGTATGTGTTTGTAAATTGTGTTTATATTTATATAATTATAAAATGTTCATGTTTATATGTATATAACTATAAAATGTTTGTATTTATAAATTGTGTTCATGTACTTAAATATTAAATATATACGTTTATGCAAAATTATGCTTTTTATAATATTCATAAAATTTAATATACATGCTATAAAAATATGCACAAATGAATTTTCAAATTTACTTATAAATATTAAATTTAAATATTATTTATATCATATACATTAAATTATGTAAATATTTAGAAAATCATAATTTAACATAAAAGTAAATATTTAATTTTTAACTACATGAATATTTTCTTAGAAAATAACCTTATTGATATCATACAAATTTACTTATATGAGTATGTTATAATAATTTATAATTATAATTATATATATATATATTCATTTATATTTATATTTATATATTTTACAGTTTCTAAATTTATATATTTGTACGCTATAAGAAATTGAGTAGAAATGGGCCAGCCCGTTTAACCGTTCCATTATCAAGTTTGCTCTAATATATGTACATCAGTCGCTGCCTCGCTGGGTAGCGCGTTGGTCCGGTTCTGTCCCATCGCGGGTTCGAATCCTGGTGGCGCTATTTAATTTTTCGACTGAGCAAGGGGTGATTCTGCAAAAAAACATGCCATGTGGCATCTGACATGCGGGTCCGGTCTGTCAGATACATAATTAATACGTATAAATTCGGTGATTAGTCTGTATTGTAACGATCTGCCTGAATAATGGTACTGATTTGAAAATTTTCTGAATAATGGTACTAATCCGCAACCGCTGCCCCAAATGTGGTACTTTTATGCAACTAGTAAGCGTGCACGTGCAACGCACGAATAATCATAGAAATAAATTTCTTTGTTATTTCTTAAATCATATTTTTTTTAAGTTTTTATAACACTATGAATGAAACCTTTAACACATAGTATCAAATAAATCTTCTTTGTCTATGTCTTCTTAACAGAACTATATGCTCATGCGATTCTTAAATAATAATAATTAAAGTGTACAAATGTAGAGCTGTATAGCAATTCTCATGTTTTGATTTAATTGAATATCCATGCGTTGCTAAGGATTTAAAAAAGTACATTGGTCAAACAATTGTTCTTGTTTGAAAGTATATGTCCAACATGATATATGTTAATCAATATACAATACCAAATACTGGTTCTTTCTTCCTCTTTAATAGTGAACAGGTCACCTCTTATATGGTGGAATAGTAAGGGAAACCCTAAAAACCTAGAGGTATCTCAACCGAAGAAGAAGTGTACCCTAGGTCACCTTGGCCCTTGTTTCCCTGCACATTCATTCTTTTTATCCGCCCTTGCTTTAGCATTATTGTCATTTCAAATTTTAGCCATCTCGCCTTACCATCATTTGGGTACTTCTCTAAAACTTTAGCAACTATATGAAATGGTTCATATGTATCATGATTTTACTGTTCATCTAAGCTCGCTCGTGCTCACTACTAACTCTACATCTACAATTAGTCTAGCAGGTAAGCTAAGATTTTTGAATGACTATATAACCGAAATTCTTATGATGACAACGATATAAAATCCGGAATGTGATAATTAAAGTGTTATATTAGCAGTAGTAGAAATACAATGGTTCTGGTTTTAGGCCAAAGCATCAATGAGTACATGAGTATCTGGGTGTGACTACTAACACAACTTTCCCTCGGAAAAATAATGAGGTATATGCTAGGTGATACTACTGTGAGAGACGCCCCACATCGCTGATCACTGGACGCATGAACCCTCTCCTAGCTTCAATGCTTCGCGTAGCTATAAAAGGAGGAGGGCGAAAGAATGGTTGGGAGTTGTCTGCTCTATTTCTCTGACGATGGCAACCATCATATGTACTTATACCTGAATTGAACATTGGTTAAAAATGATATACTCGCTCAGTCCCAAAATAAGTGTCATGGACTTGGTACATGTCGGGGGATTGGTACCCGGGTAGGCTAACCCAAGCGGAAGCAAGCTTTCAAGACAAGGATGGGCCGATTGGGCTGCAGCTGGGCCGAGCTGGGCGGAGGTACGGCCGATTGCTCCAAGGCAATCGACCATACCAAATGCCAGCAGTCGGCCCAGGCGCAATCGGCCCACCCTTCCCGTATCAAAGACATTCGTCCGATTGGTCTGCAGCTGGACCGAGGTTGATTCCTAGAAGGCCGACTGCCCGGAGCAATCGACCTTACCAGGAACCACCAGTCGGTCCAGGCGCAATCGGAGCAACCTACCACCCAATCGGGGGTATGATTACGAGGTCATAAATACCATATCCCGAGATATCTGGGTGGCAGGAAGGCCAGGTCACGTCGAGGATTTGCTGGAGATACGGTGTCGACCTCCCCGCCGATTCCGCGGACAGGCCGACAAGACCGCACCCCCTAGCTCCACTGTTCATCACTAGGCTCTACGAGGTAGCAGCATGGGCCGCCGCTCGTAGGCTCCGGATCACCCGGATAGGAGCAGTCGGTGGGCCCAGGCCGATTAGAGGATGACAGCTGGGCCCATTCGGCACTGAAGTTACCGAAGTACCCTGGACTCACACTATAAGAGCCAGGGTACCCCTCCTGCGCGAGGGACGCCACACCTCAGAACCTCATTTACTCATTCTCGTTCCAGATCATTCACTGCTCGTAGTTCTTCCTCAGGGAAGCAGGAGAAGACCTTGCCCACGGCGGCGGTGTACTCCTTCCCCTGAGAAGATAGAAAAGCAGTTATTGTAACCACTTCATTGATATACGAGAGACAAGCAGGAGTAGGGGTGTTATCTCTCCGGAGAGCCCCGAACCTGGGTACATCGTGGTGTCTTCACCGTGCTTGTGCCCAACCCGATTCCGGCACCATCGATATTCTCTCCCTCGCGTCTTCCCCTCACTTTAGCCATCCCCATGGCATCTGCCGTCACATATCGACGACAGTTGGCGCCCACCGTGGGGCAGACCGAGGCATCGACTGGAGTCAAGATCCGGACGGGATCATCCTCTGCATCGGGCGGTAGCCACGCCTCCGGCCTGATTCTGAGGCATGGGGCAATCGACTATGTAGTGGACTACTCGGCGCGGTACAAGGCTGGAGCACCCTTGCCGCCCGGGGTGTCGCTGCAGGTGGGAAGTCATCGTCTCTTCATTGGTAGCTTCCCTGAGGCGTATCCAAGAGACATCCGTGTCTTCTCGTGTGCTATAGACCCTCTCTTGACAAGGGGCTGCGCTGCAGCACCTGGCCAAGGGGAGGGCCGACTGCACGCCGCGGTCATGATGGCTGGGGCGTCTTCATCGACCAATCGGGACCTGGCAAGCGCAGCAAGGAAGGCAAAGGAAGTAGCTGATGCAGCAGAGCGAATCGGCACCAGCGCGTTGCGGGATGTGTTATACACACCCGTGAACAGGAATGGTGATCCGGAGCAGGTGCACACCGAGCTGGAAACGGCACGTCTTGCTCTGGCTCGCAGGGCTGAGCAAGTGTTGGCAGAGGAGCGACGGCTGGGAGCCATCACTCGGGAGTACAACGCAGCGCATGCAGGACCGCACCGGCCGATTGAGCCAGCAGTCCTGGAAGACCTGAGAAGCCGAGGCAGAGCAATCAACCAGCATTTGTCTGGAGCTGAGAAACCGGAGCGTCCGAGAAGGCCAGCGCAACCGGAGCAACCAGCGCAGTCGGCATTCATCCAAAGGCCAACATATAGCACACCGGACAAGAATTTGAGAGCAGCCGAGCAGATAGCGCTTGAGCTGGAAGAGTTGGAGGGAGATGAGCGGCGTGAACAGTCGCGCCGAATGCGTGAACTGATAGCGGCCGCGAAGGAGCAGAGGATCGTAGCAATGGGCAACCAACACGCTAAGCCAGAGGCATCAAGAGGGACAATGAGGCCGAATGCGGGAGCTAGTCAGCGACCAAATGCATCGCGCCAGAATAGACATCAACCCGCGCCATCTCGGCATGACAGCAAGGTCAGAAGCAATCGTCCAGCAGCAAGCAGAAGAGTGGAAGAGCCAGCTGTTAACAGCAGGCGCCATGACATGCCGCAGCAATCGGCACCGCGACCAGCAATCAGCACCCGACTCGGCCCTCGCCAAATCGGTCAGAATGATGCAAGGCACCGCATTGAGCTCCTGGAGAAGGAGGCTCAGGAAGATGAAGAAGGAGAAGCAGGCCCAACATGTTTCGGTCATCGCATTCGGACGGAGAAATTCCCCAAAGGCTTTACACTGCCGAGAGATACTCCCAAGTACAATGGCTCGGTGAAGCCTGAAGACTGGCTGTCCGATTACCTGACGGCAGTTCGCATTGCGGGAGGCAATCGGCGTGTAGCAGTCCGCTATGCACCTCTCATGCTGCAGGGTTCAGCTCGGACTTGGTTGAACAGTTTGCACAAGGACAGTGTGAATTGTTGGGAGGACTTCACAACAGCATTCATCCACAACTTCACAAGCACATATGAAAGGCCCAACCTCCCTCGGCAGTTAGCTTTGTGTGTGCAAGGAAAGGACGAGCCCCTCCGAGATTACCTATCTCGGTGGATCAAGCTGAAGAATTCATGCGAAGGAGTCCATGAGATCCAGGCCATTCAATACTTCACCGATGGATGCCTGGCCGATTCAATGCTGAAGCATAAGCTGCTCCGCAAAGACTTCACATCGCTCGCCGAGCTCATGAAGGTGGCAAATGCGTTCGCTATGTCCGATTCTGCGATGCGCCCTATCCAACTCGGAGTTGGAGGTGTGATCCAGTCACCAGGGGCTCAGCAGTCGGACACAAGGAACCAAGGCCTCAGTCGGAAGGAGAGAAGAGAGAACAACCGCAACAACAACCAGCAGAACAACGGCAAGCGTAAGGACGAGCAACCGGATACTCAGTATGGCAATCGGCAGGTGGCCGCTGTCCAGAATGAGGAAGACCCAGCGGCCGCAGGGGGCAGTCGGAAGATGAGACCAAACGTGAGACCTCCAGGGCAGATGAAGCCCAAGTACACATTCGAGGACATGTTGGACGCACCGTGCAAGTTGCACAGTACGCCTGGGAGGCCGTCTGCGCACACCACTCGGCAATGTGATTTCGTGAGAAGGATAGCAAAGGGAGAAGCTTTACCCCCACCACCACCACCCCAGAACAGAGGACCACCTCAGCAGCAGAACCAGTACCCGCAACAGGATGCGGCTTACATGATTTTCACCAGTGAATCCACAGACAAGGGCAGTCGGAGAGCCCGAGCCCAAGAAGTCAATGCAATTATGCCACCGATTCCCCAATTCATGCACTGGTCCGAGTGTCCGATATCCTGGGACAGAGCAGATCACCCCACCATTTTGCCGAATCCAGGCAACTATCCGCTGGTGGTGGATGCTCTGGTCGCAGGGCCAAAGTTTTCATGCAAGTTTTCTAGAGTGCTAGTCGATAGAGGAAGCACGATCAACATCCTGTACCGAGATACGATGCTCAAGCTAGGGCTTACAGAGAGGGATCTGGAGCGCAGTCGGACGACATTCCACGGGATTGTCCCTGGGTTGTCTTGCACCCCCATGGGTCGCATTCGGCTGGATGTCATTTTCGGCATGGAGGAAAATTTCAGGAGAGAGCCGATTTGGTTTGAGGTGGCCGACCTCAGCAGTCCATACCATGCTTTGTTGGGATTACCAGCATTCGCCAAGTTCATGATCAATGCACAGCAAACATACCTGAAGATGAAGATCCCGGGGCCAAACGGCGTCATCACAGTCACCGGAGACTTCAGGAAGTCCCTCGAGTGCACATCTGCTGGCAGCAGTTTGGCTGAGTCCTTAGTGGTGGAGACAGAGAAACGTCAGCTCGGCAAGGTAATTGCAATGGCACAAGCACAGAGCAAGAATCCACTGCCGGTTGGCCCAGCGAAGAGAGCAGACGAGGAATCGGCTTTTCAGTCGGCCAAGGACAGCAAGAAAATCGCTCTAGATCCCTCCGACTCAACCAAGTTTGTTGTGGTCGGAGCTGGACTTAGCGACAAATAGGAAAGCGAGCTCGTCGAGTTTCTCCGTGAGAATCAGGACATCTTTGCATGGTCTCCACAGGACATGCCGGGTGTTCCGAGAGAACTCGCCGAGCACAAGCTGCACATTCGGCCAGGCTCGAAGCCGGTCAAGCAACCCCTGAGGCGTTTTTCTGAGGACAAGAGAAGAGCAATCGGCGAAGAGATTGCAAAGTTACAAGCTGAGGTTTCATCATGGAAGTGTTTTACCCCGAGTGGCTGGCCAATCCAGTCCTCGTCATAAAAAAGAACAAGACTTGGCGTATGTGTATAGATTACACTTGCTTGAACAAGGCATGCCCGAAAGATCCGTTTGCTCTGCCCCGTATCGATCAAGTGATTGATTCTACGGCCGGTTGTGAGCTGCTATCTTTTCTGGATGCTACTGCTGGGTATCACCAGATCAAGTTGGTCGTGGAAGATCAGATAAAGACTGCATTCATAACCCCTTTCGGGGCCTATTGTTATATCACCATGCCTTTTGGTCTGAAGAATGGAGGTGCCACTTATCAGCGCACGATTCAAAGGTGCACACATTCTCAGCTCGGCCGAAATCTCCATGTCTACGTGGATGATCTGGTGGTGAAGTCGGCAAAGGGAGTCACATTGTTGGACGACCTCAGAGAGACCTTCGCAAATTTGAGAAATTATCAGATCAAGCTCAACCCGAAGAAGTGTGTGTTTGGAGTCCAAGCCGGCAAGCTCTTGGGGTTTCTTGTTTCCGAGAGAGGAATCGAATGCAACCCCGAGAAGATAGCCGCAATAGAGCGCATGGAGCAGCCCAAGACCTTGAAGCAAGTGCAGAAGTTCACCGGTTGCCTCGCATCTCTCAGCCGATTCCTCAGTCGGCTGGGCGAGAAGGCAATTCCCTTGTACCAGTTGATGAAGAAGGCAGAGAAGTTTACTTGGACCCCTCAAGCAAATGAAGCATTCCGAGAGCTCAAGCGCATGCTATCCACGACACCGATTCTGGCTGCCCCGATTGAGAAGGAGCCTATGATGTTATACATTGCGGCAACCAATCAGGTGATCAGTGCAGTTATGGTGGTGGAGCGGCCCGAGAAGGACAAGGCACAGCAGATCCAGCGACCAGTATACTATATCAGCGAAGTGCTCTCGGCATCCAAGCAGAATTACCCTCACTACCAGAAGATGTGCTATGCAGTGTACATGGCAGCCAAGAGATTGAAGCCATATTTCCAAGCCCACTTGATCACTGTTGTAAGCTCGGCCCCATTGGCCGACATCATGGGAAGCAGAGATGCAACCGGAAGAGTGGCGAAATGGGCAATCGAAGTTGCGAGTCATGGCATCCCGTATGAGCCACGGACTGCAATCAAATCACAAGCACTAGCCGATTTCCTGGTGGACTGGGCTGAAACTCAGTACATGCCGCAGCTTCCCATGACGGATTTCTGGCGAATGCACTTTGATGGTTCCAAGATGAAGAATGGCCTAGGGGCAGGGGTGGTACTCACTTCCCCAAGAGGAGATCAATTGCAATACGTGCTCCAGATTCACTTCGCAGCATCAAACAATGTAGCCGAGTACGAAGCCCTTGTACATGGTGTCAAGCTGGCCAAGGAAATCGGTATTCAGAATATTGAGTGCTATGGTGACTCCGATCTGGTGGTACAGCAGTGCTCTGGCACGTGGGATGCAAAGGATGCTAACATGGCGAGCTACCGATTCTTGGTGCAGCAAATCAGCGGATACTTTGAAGGTTGTGAGTTCCATCATGTTCCAAGAGCAAATAATGAAGCAGCGGACGCCCTGTCCAAGCTTGGCTCCACAAGGCAAGCAATTCCACCAGGCATATCTCTCGAGCACATCAAGAGGCCATCTATCATTCCATCCCCAGACTCCGAGTCCATTTTCATCTCGGAGACCGATCTTGAAGCTCTAAGAAAGGCAAAAGAAGTTCAACCGGCCAAGCCTGCAACCACGAAGAAGCAATCCAGCGCCCAGGGTGTCTCGGCAACAGCACCAGGGGCTGCCGATTGTGAACCAGGGGCTGCAGAAGAGAAGAAGAAGAGCAACACCAAAGAAAAGCAAGCAGAGGCTGCATCAGAGGGCACAACCTTGGGAGAGCAAATGACATCAGAGCTTGCCGATTGCAGTGATGAAGCTCCAACTCCAAATGAGAAGTCGGCACCAGGGGCTGCCGAATGTGTGCCAAGTGCCGCAGTCGGCAGTTCGCAAGCAGAAGGAGAAATGACATTCGTCCAAGAAGCCGAGATCGAACAGGCCAATGTTCAAGAGACCGAGATCCAAGAAGAAGTCTTACCCCAGCAGGCAGCAGTAATGGTAGTAGTCAGTGCGCCATCATGGGCACAGCCGATTCGAGATTTCTTAGCAGATGGGATCCTTACACCAGATTTAGCATTGTCCAGGCAGATCAGCCGCCGATCTTGGGCATACACAATCATCAACAATGAGCTGATGCGCAAGAGTCCGACTGGAGTTCTCCAAAGGTGTGTCGAAGAGGATAGAGGTTTGGAGCTTCTCAGAGACATCCATCAAGGTGAATGTGGTCATCACGCGTCGGCAAAGGCCATCGCCAACAAAGCTTTCCGACATGGTTTCTACTGGCCAACTGCACTTGCAGCGGCTGAGAATTTGGTGAAGCACTGCATCGGTTGTCAGAAGTTCAAGGCAAGAAGTCATCAGCCAGCATCGGCACTGAAGACCATCCCAATAGCATGGCCGTTTGCGGTTTGGGGTTTGGATATGGTTGGACCATTCAAGAGAGCTCGAAGCGGCATGACACATCTCCTAGTGGCAGTCGACAAGTTTACCAAGTGGATCGAGGCAAGACCAATCAAGAAGTTGGATGGGCCAACTGCAGTCAGGTTTGTGGCCGACATCGTATGCAGATATGGTGTTCCTAACAGCATCATCACCGACAACGGCACAAACTTTGCAAAGGGGGCACTGGCTCGATATGCATCTCAGCAAGGCACTCGGCTTGATCTGGCGTCTGTGGCACATCCACAGTCCAATGGTCAAGTCGAAAGGGCAAATGGACTAATCCTATCGGGTATCAGGCCCAGATTGGTAGAGCCACTTGAGAGGGCACCCGGAGCATGGATTGATGAGCTCCCCGCAGTACTTTTTAGTTTGAGGACCACTCCAAACAGGTCGACTGGATTCACTCCTTTCTTCCTGGTATATGGTTCAGAAGCAGTCATCCCCTCCGACATTGAGTTTGATTCACCTCGGCACGCCTTGTACACTGAAGAAGAAGCTAGGTTGGCAAGAGAAGACGGCGTCGACCTCAAAGAAGAAGCTTGTTTGTTGGCCTTGTCTAGGTCAGCAATTTATCAGCAGAAGTTGCGGCACTACCACAGCAAGAAGATTCGACCTCTCTCTTTCCGAGAGGGGGACATGGTGCTACGCCGAATCCAGAAGTCAGATGGGCAGCACAAGCTATCCTCACCTTGGGAAGGGCCATTTATTGTCAGCAGAGCGCTCAAGAACAACTCCTACTACCTGATCGACTGCACCAAGGGAACTCAGCACAAGGACACGTCGGGAGCAGAGACGGAGCGGCCGTGGAATGCCGAGTTGTTATGTCCGTTCTATAGTTGAACGGCATAAGTTTATGTAAGCCATTCGGCAAACAATCAGTTAAAGTTATCTTGTCTCTGAAAATGAGCATTCGAGTACTTTCGTACAACTCCATTCGAAGAGCTAGCCCTAATCGGCAACGCTCCGTCATACCCGAGATGTGCATAGCATACCCGGGGACTGGCCGACCACGAGGTCAAGAAAATAAGCCATCGCGGCACGGGGACTACAGGCTAGCTCTCAATCGGATACCTAGCTCAAGCACAAATCACTAAAGGGTTTGTGGCATTGAAAAAAGTCGACGATTGAAGCAGTCGGTGGTATAAATCCCGGGAAACAACTCGAAACATGCCACCATGAGCAAAGACGACGAAATAAAGTCGCCGATTGCGCCGCAAAGCAGAACATTAGATCCAGAAGCGAGCAATCGGCGCCTGCTGTTGCAGAATCCTTTGCGTTAAAAACCTTGTCGTGTAAAAAATAAAAACTCATCGAACCTTGGCTGGATGTCTACTGTTGATCCGATTGCGGACCGCACGACGGCAGCAAGATCGACACAGTAGACATTCCCAAGTGCAGCCGATGAAGGAAACCGGCAAAGACGCAAAGTTGATCGCACATGCAAAAGTTAAAACAAGCAATCGAGTTGCATCAAAGGCAACGGGCCCAAGGCCGAATAAGTTCATTACATCCAGGTCACACCCAGTGGATGTCAACAGAATTAAAATTGTCTTACAAGATAAGATAAAACCGATCTAATATCAGCAAACGGACAATTGGAATACGGATTAAAATAGCACAGCTTAAGCAGTCGGAGGCACCGAGCTGGAAGGGGCAGACGGATCCGATTGAGCGTCAGAACCGGCGGCATCAGTTGGCTTAGTCTTCGGAGAGGTCTGAGATGAATCGCTGTCGGAGGGCTCCTCGGCCAGCCCAGAGATTGTTGAAGCGGGGAGTGGATTCCCTCCGTCGTCAAGATACGGAGTGTAGTCATACGGAGAGAACCAGTTCACCATAGTGCTGGCCAGCCGATTGATTTCGGCGTAGGTCTTTTCAAGAAGGTCCCCGGCATTATCTCGGAGGCTGTATAATCGGGAAAGCTTCACCTGAGGATACCAAGTCAACACTGTCTGAAGGGCGGTCTCCGCACCAGTTCGACCTGCGGAGTTCAGCAGAACGTCGATCCGACGAGGAATAGCCTTGAGGAGAATCCGAGTTTGCTCGGTGGTGGCATTCGGAGTTTCCCCTTGGTCAGAATCTTCTTCTTGTGTGTCGTCCTTGCGGATCTCGGCGGAGGAGTCGGCAGCATGTTTCATCTTCTGGAGTCCGGCCTTGAGCTCAGTCGGCGACCACAGCGCTTCGGCAATCCTCAGAATTCCGAGCTTGAAAGACAGGGCCACTCCTTGGATAACAGGAATGCGGGCTTGGGTGCCGATCAGATATTCATGTCGGGTCCAGACGCTGTCCGCGCGGTCACAGGTCCCTCCAGCGGCGATGTGATCTTCTCGAGACTTGGCGACAGCTGCGTAGGCAGCCGCTTCAGATTCGGGCCAGTCTTCTATGTCAAGAAGGAAAAGTATGAGCAGTCAGATACAAGAAGAAAGCAATCAAAAAATGCACTTGGCATCAAGGGAGACTCACCGCTAAGGAGGAGGTCCATTTCAGTTAGCGAATCGCAGAAGCCCTTGGCTCGGCGGCGCATTCGGGCGTTCTCCTCAGTATAATGTTTTTCCATTTCCTCGTATTTTGCGATGTGCTCATCACGATCTTTGCGAATGGAGTCTCGCGTGGCAACTGCTTCATCCCTCTCGACTTGCAAAGCATGTCGGGCGGAGACAGCAGCATCCCGTTCAGCAAGAAGTCCAGCACTGGTAGCCGTCACAGCAGCGAGGGCGGCAAGATGTTTCTTCTCGAGAGCCGCCATCTCAGCTCGGAGGGTGCGGATAGGCCGACTCAGATCAGTCTCTACTCCTTGCAGTCGGGTCACTTCTTCAGTAGCTTTGGCAAGAGCTGGACTTTGCTGGTTAAGTTCTGCAGTTAATTCAGCAACTCGGCCCTGGAGGTCACCTACCAGAGGAAGAGAAGCTAGAAGAGAGCATAGGGATATGAGCACCAGAGCAATCGGCTAGTGAAGAAAAGACAGATGGTATAGAAGATACCTTTCAGTTTGGAGGTCTCGGCTGACAGGTTGTTGACCTGCAGCTGGGCCTGGGCAAGGGTTCGGAGACTGGCGGTGTAAGCTTCAAGGAGTTTCTCGAAGATATCTCGCTTTTCCTCCATAACAGCCTGAGAAGAACAGTACGACAAAGTCAGAGATAAAGCAAAGAGTATTAAAGATCCGAACCGATTGTAACCAATCGGCCCGAATCTCGGGGACTACACCCAGTGGGTGCGCTTGCGCGCACCCACCGGAAGAAAAGTCCACCGATTGAGGAAGGCAAACGAGAAAAGCAAAAGTGCTAAAAGATCCGAACCGATTGTAACCAATCGGCCCGAATCTCGGGGACTACACCCAGTGGGTGCGCTTGCGCGCGCCCACCGGAAGAAAAGTCCACCGATTGAGGAAGACAAACTAGAAAAGCAAAATCGTTAAAAGATCCGAACCGATTGTAACCAATCGGCCCGAATCTCGGGGACTACACCCACTGGGTGCGCTTGCGCGCACCCACCGGAAGAAAAATCCTTAAAGTAAAAGAAGGACAAGGAGGGAAAGCAAGAGGTTACCGTATGGTGAGAGGCGAGCTGTTGCAGATCCCGAGCAAGGGCATTGGCGAAGTCGTTCACTCGGCTCAGCGCAGCTGTCATGGGCTCTTGAGGACGGGGCGCAGCATCAGACTCGGCACCGACATGACGGGCGCGAGAGTACTCGGCCCGGAAGTGGTCCACCGAGCGCATAAGAGTTTCTGAGGCAGAAGAGGTCGGCATCGTTGTTGAAATCGGAACCATAATGGAGGTTGTGGTCGTGAGAGCTGGTGGGATTGTTGTCACTTGAAGATCAGAAGCACCCGATGGCGGCGGCGGCGCAACCGGGCGAGGTGGAGCAGATGTAGTAACAATGACTGGCGGAAGGGTTGTGGTCGTCGGCGGCGCTGACAGAACAGCTGGTGGCGCGGTCGCTGTAGTCGGTGGTGCCGACATCACAATCGGCGACAAGCTCGTCACCATTGGCGTGTCGGACACGGAGGTTACAGCAGGGGCAGTCGCAGCAGCGGCGGCCGGACTGGAGCGGGGTGGCGGAGACGGGGCAATCGGATCGACCGATTGCGTTCCTCCAACACCAGGAGACACCGGGTCGGCCGCGCGCTTGGAGGCTTTGGGAGCAAGGTTGGAAGAGGAGGTCTTCTGAGCCGCAGCAAGGCGAGCCTTGTTGGCAGCACGCTCGGCGTCCTTGGAAGAGCGATTAGTGGCAGTCGGCCGCTTGCGAACAGCTGCAGCAGAAGCAGCGGGCGAGATGATGGCGCCGATACGAGCCGGAATGTCGGTGTCAATGTCATCAAGCCCAATCGGCTCACTGAAATAAAAAAGGGAGAAGAGTCAGTAGAAGCAAAGATAGCAAAGTACTGCGCGGAAAGACAGAAACATACCCGACTGTCCGGGGTGCGCCGGTAGGCATTCGGCAGCGGAGCGGGGCAACGTTCAGCGGCGCCTGAGTGGTCGGCCTCCGAGTGGTCGTCTCCTGGGTTTGCTTGCCCTTGTTGGTAGTCGTTTTGGTTTTGGTGATTTTAGGGAGAGCCGTACCAGAGGAGGAGCCAGCGGCCGAGGTGTGTTTAGCTGGCACCTTCGGAGGTTTATCCCGAGGAGCTGCATCAGAAGCAGCACCCTTTGAGACACTATCATCGTCACTCCATTCAGCCAAAAATTGCTCAAGGGAAGAGTCGGGCGTACCCCCTTGGGCTGGCAACCGAGTGGTGGTCCTCGGAGGGTCGGCGCGCTCGGCGTCATCATCATCAGCATCCATAGGGTCGGAGGATTCCCCGGAGGACTCGTCTTCGTCCTCATCATCCCCACTGGTCTCGGCGGAAGGAATCTCGCCGTCATACTCAAGGTCGGTAGGATCCTCTTCCGTGCGATCAGGGGCGTACACGCCAGCTTCCTGGCCGTCTTGTATGAGGTCGGACTGAATGAAATGCTGAAAAGAAGACATAAGTGATCAGAGCAATCGGAAGAGAAAGCAATCGAAAGAACGTGCAATCGGATGAAAAAAAAAGTCGGGGCGTACCACAGGCGGCTTTCGCTGGCGCGTGAGGTAGTCAAGCCCGAATCGGAACGGATCAGGCAGCGCACTAGCAGTGATGGCCTTCAATCGGGCGCAAAGGACTTCTGTCGTCACCTCCCACGTGCAGAGCCGAGTGGGATCCCGAGGTCCCGATACGTCGCAGAGGCGGTGCACTCGGCGTTGCAGGGGAAGAATCCGAGCATGAAGCTATGCAGCTACCAAGTCGGTGGGGAGGAGTCCCTCTCGCTCCAGCTGGGTGACCCTGGTGGCTTGGGCGTCGACATCGCAATCTCCAGCGCCGTATTTCAGGGACCACTGATGCTTCTCAATCGGCCTGGCGAGTGAGAACTCGGGCAGATTGAGGAGATCGGGGCCCTGATCAGGAGACTTGACGTAGAAGAACGAAGTCTGCCAATTGTTGCAGGATTGGACGATTTCGGGGCTCGGATATTTTGACTTGTCGGCTGCAGCAAGGCAACTGCCTCAGTCGGTCATGTCAGTCGGATAGGTTGGTTTGCCGCCTTCAATGGTGGAGGCCACTACTTCTCCCGTTCGAGCGTTGTGGGCTCGGAGGTTGAAGAAGCGTTTGAAAAGCGCGATGCTGGGTCGGCAGCCGAGATACCCCTCGCAGAGTGTCACAAACCCGGAGAGGTTCATGAAGTTAGCTGCAAGGTGGTGAGGCTGAAGTCGGTGGAAGTCGAGGAATTCGCGGAAGAAGGCGCTAGCGGGAAGGCCGAATCCACGCTCAAAGTGAGCGAGGAACACGACCCTCTCGCCCCCGCGCGCGCTGGGCACGACATCGACCCTGCCCGGGATCCGCCATTCGATCTCCGCAGGCATTTTTCGGGCGCGGATCAGGGCTTCGACGGCGACAGTGGTGACCTGGGATCCCTTCCATCACCCGCGGCTCGCCTGCGATACGTCCCGTCGCGGCGCCATGGATTTCGCAGAAGAGGAAGAAGAGGAAAAAGATTGAGGCGGAGCACGAGAACGACGCCGATGAACTGTTGCGGCGGCGGTGGAGGCGGCGAGGAACACAAGTCAGTGGCTAGAGCAAGTTGGAGAGCAGAGGTCCACGGGAGAGAAGATCTGCGCGAGGAGCAGCAATGGCGCGGAGAGAGAAAGCTAGAGGTGAAGGAGGCTTTGGGGAGAAGGAAGAGGCGAGGCTCCCCCCCCCCCCCCCTCGGTGGCTTATATGGGCGGCGGGGGAGGGGAGTGGGATGACCCTGCGGTCGTGTGGCCCGGTCTGGCCTAGGGCACAGGGAAGCCAACCGACGAATCAGCACAAAGGATCCCGGCGCAAAAGGCGAGGCGTGCGACGTGGGGGTCAGCTCCTGCAGTTATGTCACGTCGCGCGTAGGTCGTGGGTCCCAACTCATTGATCACATCGTGGGCGAGTCGGAGGTAACCGTTGGAGCGCAATCGGCAGAAGATATTTTTGCCAGAAAATGAAGACACGAAGTGAGACGGAACCAAGGCCAATCGGGTGGAAGTGGGGTCAGCCGAGTGTGATCTCCGAGTCGGCCGACGAACTCGGAGTGACGTACTCGAGGAGGCCATAGCAGTCGGAAAACGTCAAGACAAATTGAAAAACTGCAAAGGCCCCGCGGTCAAGTGACCGTGGGACCTTTACAGCTTTAGGGGCTACTGTCGGGGGATTGGTACCCGGGTAGGCTAACCCAAGCGGAAGCAAGCTTTCAAGACAAGGATGGGCCGATTGGGCTGCAGCTGGGCCGAGCTGGGCGGAGGTACGGCCGATTGCTCCAAGGCAATCGACCATACCAAATGCCAGCAGTCGGCCCAGGCGCAATCGGCCCACCCTTCCCGTATCAAAGACATTCGTCCGATTGGTCTGCAGCTGGACCGAGGTTGATTCCTAGAAGGCCGACTGCCCGGAGCAATCGACCTTACCAGGAACCACCAGTCGGTCCAGGCGCAATCGGAGCAACCTACCACCCAATCGGGGGTATGATTACGAGGTCATAAATACCATATCCCGAGATATCTGGGTGGCAGGAAGGCCAGGTCACGTCGAGGATTTGCTGGAGATACGGTGTCGACCTCCCCGCCGATTCCGCGGACAGGCCGACAAGACCGCACCCCCTAGCTCCACTGTTCATCACTAGGCTCTACGAGGTAGCAGCATGGGCCGCCGCTCGTAGGCTCCGGATCACCCGGATAGGAGCAGTCGGTGGGCCCAGGCCGATTAGAGGATGACAGCTGGGCCCATTCGGCACTGAAGTTACCGAAGTACCCTGGACTCACACTATAAGAGCCAGGGTACCCCTCCTGCGCGAGGGACGCCACACCTCAGAACCTCATTTACTCATTCTCGTTCCAGATCATTCACTGCTCGTAGTTCTTCCTCAGGGAAGCAGGAGAAGACCTTGCCCACGGCGGCGGTGTACTCCTTCCCCTGAGAAGATAGAAAAGCAGTTATTGTAACCACTTCATTGATATACGAGAGACAAGCAGGAGTAGGGGTGTTATCTCTCCGGAGAGCCCCGAACCTGGGTACATCGTGGTGTCTTCACCGTGCTTGTGCCCAACCCGATTCCGGCACCATCGATATTCTCTCCCTCGCGTCTTCCCCTCACTTTAGCCATCCCCATGGCATCTGCCGTCACATATCGACGACAGTACAAGTAGAAGATACAAAGAAGTATGCCAATAATTTAGTAGCATCGTGGGATCACCCTTTGGAGTGTTATAATATGTCCAATGTTTAGTCCATCCAGGGAAAAATTACGAAGCATATACACTATCTCATTCATTTTCCGCCAAGTTAAGTCAGGAAAAGAGAAAATAGGTCGTCTCAAACAAATTTTGTCCTAAATAAAACATTTGTGATGAAAAAACATGATGTGTAAGCAACTGATTAAGCTACATATTTCCTCAACAGTCAATTCCATGTTTTGAAATAGTATTAAACGGTAATATTTGCTACAGCAGTCCGAAAGTTTGTTTGCCCTAACTGTCTGCATCATGACCTTAACCTTATTTATGTGTAATGGAGCCATGCCCCGATGACATAAATTATTTAAAAAAATGATACATCTATATGCAAGATAGCAAATGATGGTTTGAACAGTAAACATGTGCCCAGGCTCCAGAGCAATAATAGAAAACTGAAGGGCAGGTTAAGATTTATTGGACAACAATTTCCTGCTATCATTGCTTTGATTACCTAGTTGTACCAAAGGTTGGAAAATTTACCTTTATAGGGGGGAGGGGAAGAGAGCCTGCAAGGTGGAAAACAGAGAGAGTGATTATGTGAAGTTCGCTACTGATATGACACCGGGGAAAGACACTGGGGAATGCACCCTGCTGATCTGAGCATTGTCAAATTCTTCAGGTGCCCTTCCACTTGCCGCATCAAGTACCCCAGGTTACCCGTTTGACCTGAGTCTCTGTCTGTTAATACCTGAATTCTTGCAATGACTTAGGGCTTTGTTCTAGCGACCTCCAAGACACGGAAGCGGTATCCGCCAATGCATGGCAAGAACAAGCATCAAAGTTGCAGCATTATCAACTAATCAGACTTACAAGAGGATTCCAGGAAACTTTGGCTAGAACAGAAATTGAGGTCAGAACCTGAAGAACAAAAATTACTGAAGAAATCATCTAATGTGCGACATGATTTCGTACTCAAGTGGCTACATACTCATGTACGTCGTCAAGATTTTAGATGATGTTATTCATAAACTTAACATCAGACTTAGTAGAACAAACAATAACCTTGTAAATTCAGATATAAAGCATGATTTGGGCACTGACAGAAACAACACCTCCTGCCATGAGAAGGTATTGTGCTAAAAAAATCTGTATGTTAATTGTTTACTAAAATTTAGTAAAATTTAGTACACTTGTATCAGATGTGCTAACCAATCTACACAGGCATAGCTAATCTGCATGCCAATAATCAATAATTTCTATTATGTAAAACTGGGGAGTACGTGAAAATTAAAAAAACATAGATGAAAGACAGAAGAGCCTGCAATGGAAAATAAACAACACATCAGCTTTCCATAGAGCTCCCAACGTGACTGTCTAAGAAAAATGCACAAAGGAAAAACAAACTTACATTCCAGGTGTAGTATAACTTGAGTTAGTCGTCTTTAATTATGTATCATATCAAAATTACTGCTAGTATGCTACCTAGAACTGACAACATCAAGCGTTCTTAGTTCTAAAAAGTGAAACCGAGCAAGGCCTTCTAGATTGGTTGTCGGATCAGCTAAGCTCCATACCAAACAACCCGACTCCAGTCCAGCTCTACTAATTGTTTTTCTACTGAGCCAACTACAAAACAACTGAAGGCGACAAATATAATCTTCAAACTCGCATGTACATCCAAATCAATTTAGAGCAGCAAATTTTTTCCACTGGACTTACCTATTGCACATGCTATGGTTGCTCTCGGTTATAGACATGAAGGTAATAGTGATGCCACTTACATAGTCGCGACAAATTCCATGAATATCAATAGTAATTTGCTGAGGATTCAAGCTCTCATCTCATCCCATCGGCATGCCAATAAATTCTGAACTTAGTATAGAATCATCTAAATTTGCATCAAAATAGGTTGGGTGACTTACTTGCAATATGCAGACCAACAATCTAAGGTAGCAACTGTTGCACTGGATGTGGAGTTTTCTAACAGCCTGACATGCCTCTTTCACTCTTTCTGTGCTCCAGCTATGTACTGGCCTCCTTGTGTGTGCTCCAGATTGCCACTTCAGAATGACCAAAACAGTTCCTGAATTCAGATTTCAGATTTTTGAATCATGATGCCTTGCAGATTTACTTGTATTTTCTTAATAAGAATTTATCACTTCAATAAAAAATTGGAGACAACAAGAGAAAAGGGATTATTCGCGGAAATTTAATTATGAAAAGGTGTTAATATCATATAAATGATCACACCATAAATCTCTGCCATAATGCAAGGGCGTTATGATGTTCTCCTCAATAACTTGTCAGAAGCATTTATTCAAGTACCTTGTGTGCATAAGTATTTTCCAATTCTTGAATATTCACAACTTTGATATTTAGCTAGGACATATATACTCCCACCAACGGTAGAGAACATGGCTGGTAGTCATCATAATCAGTAAACAAGCATGGAGCCACAGGCTGCAAGGAGCTCCCATGAGCGTGGGATCTAAGCATGTACATGTGGCAGACATCGTCAATGCATCAGACAATCAATATCTGAACCACAAGCATGCATCCATCTTGTCGTACTGAAGAAATCAAAACCAAGAAATTGATTTCGAAGAAATTCCAGTTGGGAGCAGGTCAAATCTATAGGGTTCGCACATACCTTGTGAAGGCTGGATGGCAAACGCTGCAGGTCGGAGCTCCATGGATGGTGGCGTCCCCCGCGGGGTGGTTTTGGAGAAGGATCCCAGCGGTCCTCCCCCTCGGTGCTTCTTCTCCTCATCCTTCAGATCCCGTCCATGGCCGATTCCAATCTCCTCTCCGTCGCCGGGACTGCTGGATCTTGGGGTCGGAGCAGGCTCGTCTGCGTTAGAGAGAGGTGATCCGTGGGAGAGGTGGGGGACGTGGGGGAGGGAGGCGAGAAGAGAGAGCGTGGGTCGAGTAGTAGCGACGGAGCGGTAGCGAAAACACATGGTTAAAGTAATTACAATCATTAAATTATAATTTAAGGGTAAAAAATTAGGTTTTGAATCTGCCACTGTCGATCTTTTATATTGGCGCCGGTCGGCCGGGTCAGAAGCGTTTACCTAAAATAAAATCTCGGCGCCTGTCGGCCGGGTCAGAAGCGTTTACCTAAAATAAAATCTCCTCACCTGGACCCACCGTCTGCGCACGAAATAAGTTGTGCATTCAAATGCGTGATGCGACCTCGATGGTTTCTACGTAGTACTCCTCCTCCGGTCGGGTGTACGGGATTGGCTAGGAAAAAGCAGCTCGATCAGTACCTTCCTTTTCGGTTTATACCCGGTCACTGTAAGGACAAGAAATAGTACCCCTTTGTTTTTATTTATTCTGTATATTATATTTAACTGAAATTAAATTTTGTAAAGTTTGACTAAGTTTATAAAACACAATATAAGTATTTATCATAACAAATTTATATGATGTGAAAATACATGTAATGATGAATCTAATGGTATTGATTTATTATTGTATATCTTAATATTTTTGTCTATAAACATTGTTAAAGTTTACAAAGCTTAATTTTGACCAAAGCTAATACGCAGTGTAACTAAAATCGGATTGAATAGCTACTAAATCAAATCTTGCATAGTCAACTCAACCATCCTGGTTGATTGGCATCAAATATATATTGTCCATATGTGAAGGGAATATAAGGCGGACTCGATACATCCCGATACATCCGTCATGTCGGATGCAGCCGACGATGGCCCCCTTTCCCTCCAACATGCCTGTATTTTGCAGTGAATCCGACTCAGTTGACAGGAAGAAGCTAATCCGCTTCGGACGATGAAGAGCTCGCGCTCCGAATTGCCCTCCTTCAGTCACAGATGGATAGGGGCGGGAGCTCGAGCTCAGTGACATCATCGTTATTAGCCTAGAGAGGCACTACAGATCTGCATCTTCCTGTAGCAAGTCGCGTTCCGCACTTCCACGCCTACCTCAATGAAGCAACGGGGCAATTGGCCGCGCCCGGCACCTATAGTCACTGCCCCTCCCAACCGGCTATGAGTACTCATGCCCACAACGCCGGATCCGCATTCACGGTATCCCGAGTCAGAGTTGTGCCCCTATCACTGCGCAAGGCAGTGGGCGGCGCAAGCGACCTCTAGATGTCCCGATTGCGAATCTTATCAGAATCAAGGAGTTTGGGCGGCTCGCGAGGCAAAAGGCGGATACGAAGAAGAAAGCGGTCCGACTCGTGAGAAGGCTCACGCTGCCCAGCATCTGTCGGGATCTCCTCCTTTGACCGAACGCCTACGTTGAGCACCGCAAAGGGAAGCAACCGACAAGAAAGTGGTGAAGTTTTGTTGTCTCCTCTTTTGTATGTTGTTTAATCTATCGTATTTCGTATCTAGCTGATGATCATTTTGTGTCCCGTAATAGTAGATGTAAGGTAACTTCTTTCTCCAACATATATTTGCTATGTGATGATCAATTGGTATGTTCAAATTGCATCTATGTACGATTTGATCACGTTTGCATGGATTTATATGGATTTGGGAGTGCACATCTGAGAAGCACGATTGTGGAGGCGAGGAAATGGAGGGTGGTCATGGAAGCAACTGGACTGGACGTTTAAAGGGTCATTTTTACTAGGTCCGGTTGTAGATGCTCTTACCGTTTGTTATAACCTCATAGACCCCCCCCCCCCCCGGGAGACACACGGACACAGACACATAACATATTTTTTAAAGTAAACAATGTAATTGAAAATGCTTAATGTTTCTTTATTATATAGTATATTTATCTTAGTATTGGTTGATTTATCGTAAGCTTACTAAAGGGCGGCCGGTCTCATTCCCGCGTGCTCTCGTACCAAAGGGGAGTCCTTCTCCGACAAGCTCGTTGGTATATATGGAGCTAAGCTATCGAGGTCCCAACAAACCAAGTGGGGCAGACCCCAGTGTCATTGAGATTGCGACCGTGTAGGTATTCTCTTTGGACCCAGTTGTGTTCCTTTCTTTCTAATTCAATTTTTTTTCATAAAAGCTATGGACTTGTTTATAATTTTCAGTTTTTCATAAAAGTGAGCTGAGCTTGCATGAACAACAACAATATACTTTGTTTTTTGGTTTTCTTTAATTGTCTAGACTTTGCGGGGGGGAAATCAGGAATATGTCCGTTGGTCAATGGTCATGCACGTGTGCCATATCGCTATGTATATGCTTAACTGCCAAAATCGGTTAGAGGGGTTAAATCACCAAATCTGTACATTCTTGACCCTTTTTTTCTTTTGAGATGAATATATATATTCTCAACCCTTGAGACATCATCCAAACTTTTCAAAGTCTTGGCGTGTGGTGAAATGGTCGTGTACTAAAAGAAAAGGCATGAGGAGTCGGTGGCACAACACATGCATGCGGCGCCTGTTGCTCCGCTCCGTCAGGTCAGTGTGTGGCCGACGCAGCGGGGCGGGCTTGCTTGGCCCGAGGCAAAGAATGGTCGTCGGCACATCGAGCAGTCGACGGGCCGAAGATGCAGGGCAGCAGGGGGTAGGGTAGCTAGGTGAAACTATAGGCCGGCCGGTCTTTGTTTCGATTTGGTACTGTGTACTACAGTACTACAGTACAGTACTGAAAGTCGCAGCTCTGATTTGACTGACTCATGAAGCACGGCTACGCGCGCGCCTTTTCATGTACGACATGCAGGAGCCATTTTTACAAGGGAAAATGTACAAGTATAGCTACACCCGCAAGATATTGCATCCATCGATCGGTCCATCCATTCCATTGTTGTTTTTTCTCACGCGCGCGTGTGGGCTTCTTCTTCCTTCCGTTCCCGTGTCGTCGCCCCGCCACTTTGACCTGTCCTCCATTGCTTCACCCGAACTACGGAGCAATTGTCGCATCAATATCAACCACCAATGATGGTAATCCTACAGTAATATAAACAGTTAACATGTCTTCAACAACCATGTCTCCATTAAGTGAAGGTATAACGCACGAACAACAACATTGTTGGATACAAACACTTGCTTATGCTAGATCGTGTTTTCACCACCAAACCCTAGCCCCGCCACCTCCCTCCCTTTCCTCACTGACGCCAAAGGAAGCCGTCGACAAGCCTACGGTGCTACCGAGGATAGTGGCGGCGGGGCCTTCGCTGTTCAGCCTTACTGCAGGGGACGACGACCCTCGGCGGAAAAGCATCATCGGCCTTATGACATGAGATGGCGTGACCGTGAGCGATCTTGGACGGCAGGTGACCCGAAGGACGTGAGATGCAAAGACATTTTTGGCTACCGGTGGCGGCAGATCTGGTCGCCTTTGTGTCCTTTATTGTTGGGTGTGCTCCGCCCCGATCGGATTTGGTCTTCTTCTTCATGGGGCGTCGGCTCCTGGGCGTTGGGGTGGTGATGGAGGGGAAATGAAGACCATGAGAAATCTCAAGCCGTGTCGGTCTCGTCGGCAGCGACGCTCGAGAGCGACGCTTCCCTCCTTGGAGGCATTGCTTAGGTTTGGTTCTCCTCCCCCCTCCCCTAGCCTCGTCGTTGAAAACCCAACGTCCTTGGCATCGTATCCTTTCTAAAGACACCACTTTGGGAGTTAGGTGGGTGTTGGGCTCCTAGGTGACGTGGTAGGTGTGCAAAGGCGGGAGTTGGTCTCCCTAGATAGTGGTGATTTCCATCTGTTGGCACCTTGATTTTCGGCCGCTCTCCATGCAACTAAGGTGTATCATGTCAGATTCTCGAGGAATTCTCCAGGGCGGGAGGGGATCAGGTTCGCCTCCTCCGGCAACCCATCTCAGCGTGTTCTGAGAGTATTAACTCCATGTTCGGTGAAGGGCCATCATTTCACAATGCCATCATAGGGCACTTCGCTATTGGTCTTTTTCATCGAGCCGATAGCTATTCTTCCTCTGTGACTAGTCTATGGGATTCGAATGTGCTCTGCTTTAGGAGAGAAGTTCATGACTAGTCGGGTGAGCTTGGTTCCTATCAAGTGGCAGCCTGTCGATGACTATCTCCCGGGTTCTAGGGTAAACTTCTTCGTTTATCAACGGTGTGATGCCTTTCAAGCCTGACAAGGAGGCAAGGGCCTTCTTCGACAATGGAGCTGGGTGGTTGTGTCGTGTTGGGATCACCAGTGATTTGGCGATGGTGTGTGATGAGGACATCCCTATTGACAAGCCATCCCCAACTCTTCATGAAGCACAAGCTAATGAAATCAGAATTGGACCTATTACAAGAGCCCGTGCAAAGCTAATAGAGCAACAGGTGAACTTGCTCTTAATAGAATCTGATGTTTTGCTTAATAAGAATTTTATACTGCCTGAATCCTTGTTTGTATGCATGATCAGATACCATGAACAAGACAATGAGTATGAAGGAGAAGTTCAAGGAGAAGGAGACATGGAACAAGGCCAAGCCATCCTGGAAGAGGAGCCACAAGAAGATGAAGCAAAGAAGCTCCAGCCTTCAGGGGAGCGGTACTACCGCACTCAGAGCGGTACTACCGCCCGGCGGTACTACCGCCCGGCGGTACTACCGCCCGTACTACCGCTCCTAGTACCGTTGGTCACAGAAGGTTTTCGGTAGTCGATACGGTACTACCGCATCGTACTACCGCGATGTGCAGAAGGTTTCCGGTAGTGGTTCCGGTACTAGCATACGGTACTACCGTGCGAGCGGTACTACCGTGCTCATCACGGTACTATCGTACTGCCTGCGCGCAGAAACAGGGTTGCGGCCCTTGAACCCCCGTTTAGACCCCCTAGCTTATATAAACAGAACCCCCTACGGGTTTTAGGGTTAGACCACGTTTAGATAAACCCTAGTTCCTGAGAATTGCTCCAAGCATTCATCTTGAATCAAATACTTCAATTCGTATCGATCTGAAGTGTTGCTACTGCAAGTCTTGTGTGACCTGTTGTTCCACTGGGAATTAGTAGATTGCAAATTACCGTCTCGTGGTCGACGGCTACGTTGCGCAAGTGTGTGAAGTTGTGAATATCCAAAGGGTAGAGAGTTGGCGCATTGGCAACAGGGATCTAGCGAGGAGAGTTCATCGGCTACATACAAGTTATCTATCATCGCCCTCATATTCACCGTTCGCTTACTGAGAAGATCGGGCCACCCCATATCATCTTGGTATCAGATTTCCAGTGTTTCCTCGGTAAGCATCCACCAAATCCATCTATTAGATCGTTTTTGTTTTCGTCCTATCCAGAAAAAGCCATACAAAAATATTAGGGTTTCTAGTTTTGCCATAACTGAAAGTGCAATCATGCCCTTAATCATATTTTGATGTTGATGACAATATACCTATAGGGGACTAATAATATTTGTCAAGTATATCTCAGGTATTAGCCTGTTGATGACAATATACCTATAGGGGACTAATAATATTTGTCAAGTATATCTCAGGTATTAGCCTACGGATCATTGTTGCGGTGTGTAACAACTCAGTTTTTGCAAAATTAAAAAATGTGTTTTCGGTATGAACTGTTTGATTGTCTGATTTGTTTGCGGTGTTTGCATCCCCGATTTATAAATCGACGATTATTTTTCCCCTCTTATCTCGTACCGGACGGAGACCGACCCTTGCCACCTTGACACTCCACCTTTGCGACACCGGGTTTCACCCGATCACCGTCGCGAAAATCGCACGAGACCAGCCGCAGCCAACGGAATGAAAACCCCGTTTAATAATTAAACGTATTATTTTTATAGCGCGCCGGAAAGTTTTCTCGGAACGGTTCCAGCGCGAGGTGAATGCCTCCGGCTTGACGCGTTGATCGCGCAGTTCGAAGTTTTACCCGAATAGGAGGTACCGCGGACCCCCGGCAGTCAGAAACGCGAGCACCGCGCGCGCGAGAGAAAAACCGGGGATGTTTTTGCAAACTGCCAGACACCGGGGCTATATAAAGACCACCACACTCCCACCCATTTCTAGGGTTTACCTAGCCAAAATTTGCAGCCACCCCCTCCAGAACACCCCATTTTTTCCCCACAACCCCAGATCTGCGAAACCCTAGCCCCAGGTCTTTCTGGTCGTCAGATCCGGTGATCTGCGGTCCAGATCGCGCCTCCACCGCGCTCCAGCCGATCCGGGCCCCGCAGGGCCCTGGAGCCGCCGCCGTGGCCCGCCGCGGCCCATCCAGGCGCCGCCATCCGTGGAGCTCCTCTCCTCCCGAGCAACCGCCGCCGCCTGCGCCTCCGGCCAGGGAGCCGCGCCCTGCCACCTCCTTCTCCCACCTCCGCGCCCCTTCATCTCCCCGTTCCGGCCACCCTCGCCTGCGTCCTGCCTCCGCCTCGCTGGAACAGTAGCCGCCGGCGCCCTCCATGTCCAGGACCTCGAGCAGATGCCCGCACCGCCCCAAGCCTCGCCGCCGACCCCTCTGCGCCACGGGATCCGGCGGGATCCAGACGCCAAGCCGCCGCCGCGCCCATGGCCCTGCCTCCTGCGGCCTCGTCGCGCCGTCTGGCCGGAGCGCCATCGGCCGGCCGCCGGCAGCCGCCCGCACGTGATCGGGACGTGCCCGATCCGGCTGTCCACCAACCGCCACCACGACATGGGCCGGCCTCCCCTCCTTAGCCCAGCCGGCTCCAGCACCCCAGCCGCCCCGCGAGCTGGGCCTCGGCCCAGGGTGAGTTGCCCCTCATTTTTTCCTTTTTTTATTTTATTTATTTCTTTTTTTTCTTGGGCCCAGTAGATTCGGCCCGTTTAGTTTTTTTTCTGCTGCTAGGTTTTTTTATTTAATTGCAGATTGTATTGTTTATTTTGCGAGTGCTATAACTTTTCACCGGTAGCTCCGATGGAGACGTTTTCTACATGAAAGTTGCTCCGTTTTGCGCGTAGATTAATAAAATGTTGCTTGTTGCCATGTTTGAATTTGTTTACCTATTGTTTGCCTGCTAATTACACTGCCTGCCACTGCAAACTGTTATTGCAATAACTTTTTAACCGTTGCTTTGTTTAAAATGTTCTTTATATGTAACTTGACTAGAATTGCATGTAGATTGTGTTTTTGTTGTTCTTGCTTGCTAATAAAAATAATAAAATATTGTTTAGGGCAAAACAGTACCAAATGCAATAATTATCGTGGGGTCTGTAATAGCTGCCATGTATAGGTTTTACCCCCCACTTAAAGTGACTAGATTAGATAGTTTATTTGTGCTTCACCTCTTGTAATGTTTGTGTGCTATGCCATGCTTGAGTGAGATTCCATGTTAACAACCTTTTATTCACCTGTAGCTAAAAAACTTGAACCATTCCAAACGTGCGGTATCGTCGTGTGTGACGAGTACTCCACTTAAATTGTTAGTAATCGCTCTCGACGGTAGGTGCGATGTCTCGTGTTGCTTCTTGTTGATGCTTGCTCGTGTTTGCTTCGTAGTAATAGATGCATCTCCGTTGCTTGCTTTCCAGTGTTTACCGTCTTGTGTGCTTCCGCGGGTACCTCCCGGAGATGATGCGAGCGTGCGATCGACTACACCTTCGGAACCCGACTTATCAACAGGCAAGGACTATACATTACTTATGATCCATTCTATTTCAACCAGCAGTTTGCATGCTAGTCTAGGTTAGGCTCGATGTTTGATCCTACCACATGCTTACAACCTCTTTTAAACCGATACAGCCATCTCCCCTCCCAGAAAACCTTGTACTGCTATGATACTATTGCTTGTTGCTCAGCCTCTGCTTAGTATGCATGCTTAGGATGCTACGATGTTACCCTGTTACTCCTGGGTTTGGGATATCACATTATTACTATTGTTGTTGATGATATGATTATTATAATGTTGACTATATTCGACGAAGGATGGAAGGTCTAGGCTATCCCGCCCTGACGCTTTGTTCCATTCGAATCACCTAGGATCCGAGTTCCGGGTATTGGTTTTAAGACTGAGCATGCCTAACCGCGTGTGGGATTTTATGGGGTCCCCTTTTCTTACCTATCTAGCTTCAAACATTTCTAGTGGTGGCCCGAGCTGATTTACCATTTGAAACCCCGTGTGTGTGCTTGGTGGATCCCCTCGCAATTTTTAAACAACCCGGACCAGCGGAGACATGGTTTCCCTGTTGGTCCACCTTTGACCGGCGAGGGCCCGAGGCCTCACGTGAGGCGTCTCGGTAACCCAAACCCTGTTGAGACGGAAGAGTCCGATCCGAGAGCGTGGCCAGCTTTTGGATTGGGTGTCGACTCCCCGGGGGCCACCCGGATTTGTTCGTTTTTAGTTAGAGGGACCTGTCGTTTCGGATCTCTCGGAACTAAATCATAAAATGGTTGCCTATAATGGGTAGCAACTGAGAGAGATGGGCGTGCGTGCGGAGCCTTGTAATGGGCAGTTGGTACACCCCTGCAGGGTTAAATCTTTTCGAGAAGCCGTGTCCACGGTTATGGACGACTTGAGACCTACTCCTTGTTCATAGACAACAACAACTGAGATAATCTTAATATAACTTGATCAACGTGTGTGTGCCTTGACTGCTTCTTCTTCGTCGGGATGCGAAGAGGAGGACAAGAATATGATAGGTGTTATGTTTGCGTAGTAGGTGGATAGCAGACTTGTTGGAGGCGATTCCTCATCGAATGCTTGGCTTCTTATCTTACTCTCTAGATCGTTAGCCACTTCATAAATGCTAGTGCGGCAGCAACCTCACCACTTACCCCTTCCTTACCGTAAACTACTAGTTGTCCTAGAATGACGAGTGATGAAGTCCTTGCTGGGTCAGATGACCACTACAGTTGGATGCTGAGTATTTCTGTACTCATGATAGTACCCCCAAACTCTTTTCAGGGTTCTCGATCGACAACAGGTATGGTGATCGACGTTTCACGTGGAGACTCGACGACGACTAGTTAGGCGGATCCCGGCGGGGGGCCTGGACCCGTGTGGTTATGGGGATCGATGTTTTTCTCTTTGCCGCTAGGCATTTGATTGTAGTCTGTACTCAGACATGTATCTTCCGCTGATGTATTGTATTAAGTCAGTTGTATGCCGATTGTATGAGATGTTGTATCCTTGTATTTGTAATGTTGTGATATCATGTTGGAAATCCGGGGCATATGACTCCGTCATATGTCGCGGTGGGACCGATATGTGCTTCGTCCCCGGATCTGGATGGAAACATCTAGATCTGGAACAGTACCGCATATCGGGCCTTACACGGTGGATCACGGACCATTGATATTGTCATTATCTCGGGATATAGAACCAACAAAGTTGAAGCGTAAGCATTTCCGGTCATCTTGAGTATAGGGATCCCCGCACTATTAAGAGGGGATCAGTGGAGTTGTGTTTAAGATTTGCTCAAATCACTTTAAAACAACACAACACAGTATAAATTTCTAAGTTAACTATGTCCTGACTTTCGGACGTCCGACCTGTTTCGGACGTCCGACACTGCATGGTTTCGGACGTCCATCAAGTTTCGGACGTCCGACATCCCTCTCGTGGAGTATATTTGGCTAGGTCAGGAGACCTGCAAATCATGTCCGGTCTTCCGAAGTGTTTCGGGCGTCCGACTCATCGGACGTCCGAAACCTGTCGGACGTCTGAAACTTCGTGTTACACATATGCCTCACAAGGTCAGTAGACCTCTCCAAAGTTGGACCGATTTCCGACGGCCTTCGGACGTCCGACATGTCGGACGTCCGAACCCCGCCGGACGTCCGGTACCTGTATCACTGTCTACTGCCTGGCATTGCCCACTGTGCTCATCGAAGACATTTCGGACGTCCGATATATTTCGGATGTCCGACATTTGGGCTTCGGACGTCCGAACTCCAACGGACGTCCGACATTTGCACAACACAAGTGCTCCAACGACCATTTCAGCCTTTGGACTATAAATACCCCCTCTCATCCACTTGAGAGGGTTGACCACTTCACTTTACACTCACCCAAGAACACAAGTGCTCCCTCTCTCTCTCTCCTCCACCAAATCTCAGATCCCGGAGAGATTCTTGAGAGTTCCTGTCGGATCTTTCACTCCGTGATAGATCCGGCCTTTCCCCATCTTTCAACCAAAGCAAATCGCGTTTTGAGCAAGTCTTGAGCTTTCCCCATTGATCTTGTTACTCTTGGAGGTTGGAGACTCCTAGGCGGGTAGGAGTTCTTCGGAGAGGAATCAACCATTGTGATTACCCCCGTTGAGTTTGTGAGGGTTTGGTGACCACCTTTAAGGTCAACCGGTAGTGGTTGGGAATCACCTTCGTGGTGATATCTCAAGGGGAATAGAGTGAGCCTTCGTGGCGTTGGTGTGCCTTCGTGGTTTCACCCACTCTCTCCGAACGGTGAGTAGCTTCCCTCCAAGGAAGTGAACATCGGGATACATCGTTGTCTCCGCGTCATTCGGTTATCCCTACTCTTTTCCCTTACTACTTGTACTACCGTATTATTTGCCCCTCACTTTATTGTGCTTATTATTTATCTTGTCTTTGCTAAATAGACCTTCCAATTATTAGGCACACCTTGTTTTCCGCACTATTGCTTAAAAATTGGTAAGTAGTGATAAAATTTGTAATAAGACCTATTCACCCCCCCTCTAGGTCTATCTCGATCCTTTCAATTGGTATCAGAGCCTCATGCTCTATTCTTGTGGCTTAACCGCCCTAGAGCGAGATGACCAAGAACGGCATCCCCGAAAGTTCGGGTGCCAATGTGGAGGAGGTCGCAATTGCTGCGGATGCCGCGAGTTCGGAAGCTGAGAGATTGGCTACCGAACAAAGGGCCGCCGCACAAGCTGCGTTGCCTCCCTTCACGGGGCATGTTAGTTATGAGATTGAGGACCCCAAGTTGTTCACCTCCGGAGATATGGAAAAAGCCTTGCAAAAGGCTTTGGACAATCAAAGGAAGGAAATGGAAGCCTCCTTTGCCAGATTGAAGGCTTCGGCGTCGGAGTCACAAACGTCAAGTGGTGCGGCCCCTAGGTCCCCACAAGCGACCTTTGTGCACCCCGGCTCCGAGGCTCCCTTGCAAAGAGGTGGTCCCTACCAATGGGACTATCCTGCTCCTAAGCTTGTGGAACCTAAGTATAATTTCAACGGCAATCCGTCGGTACTAACCGAGAACACTAACTTTTTGGATTGGAAAAGTCTTATGGAAGATTATCTTAGGTTTCTGTGCGAACCCATGTGGAACCTCATTGACTCCTGAAAAGGTTACTATCCGGTTGATCTGAACAACCTTACTCCAAGTGAAGTGTTTGATCGACATCTCAACCTTGCGGCTATTGGGTTCTTGAAGAGAGGAATGGATGAGTTGACACGTGCACCATTTCTTCATATCACCAATGCCAAGGAAATGTGGGATACTCTTCCCATTGCCAAGTCCGGCACCGGGTCGCTTCAAATGACAAGATACGAGACCGCAAAGAATGCCTTGCACAACCTTCACATGAAGAAGGATGAGACGCCCCAACAACTTCATATGCGTCTCAAGGTTCTCTCTGCTCATGTCCAGTCCTTCACATGTGAAAAATCTTTGGATGGATATCAAATCACCAACCGTTACCTTGTGGACAAAATGTTGAATGCTCTCATGGTGTATTCTCATCAAATGGTGTGGGAATTGAGGCGTATGCCCGACTTCTTCAAGATGACACCGGATGATGTGATTGCCACCTTCTTGCAATATGAAGAGCACCTAAAGGAGTCCAAGAGGCTCCTTGCTACATATGGTGGTCCATCCTCAAGCCTTGCTCTCAAGGCTAGGCTCGAGGAGTTTGACGATGATGAGGAAGAAGATGAGTATGAAGATGATGATAACTCCGATGATACTCCCTCATATGATGATATTGCTCTCTTTGTGAAGAAGTTCACCAAAGGGGACTTCAAGGGAAGATTCCAAAATAAGAAGACGAGAAACTGCTACAACTGTGAGAGACCGGGACATTTTGCGGAGGAGTGTCCATATGAGAAAAGAGAGGACAAACCTCGATTTCCTCGGAAGGATGTCGCCAAGAAGCTCCCAAACCCTCTCAACAACAAGTTCAAGAAGAAAGCATTGTTGGCACTTGAAGGGTCCGATCCCGAGGATGTTGGTGGTGTGGCCGGAGTTTCTCAAGATACACAAAAAAACCTTGAAACTTCTCAACAAGGAAGGTGAAGTTGTAAACTACAACTACATGAGTGACTACACCGGAAATGCACACAAGTGTCTCATGGCCAAGTTGGTTGACGATGACAATCCCTCCTCTTCGGCTAAGATCAAGGTAACTCCTATTGATGAGTCCTTCATGTTTTCTTCCGAACCTCATGATGAATTTCATGATGCGGAAAGTGATGATGCACATGCTATATGTGAAGATTTGTTGTTTGCCAAAGTGAACAAAATGATGAGCTCTCTCAAAGGCAACAAACTCAAAATGTTTCAATTACTTATGGATGTGGTGGGTAAGCACTCCGCAACCATTAAGGATCTTGAAATCCTCCTCACCGAGGAAAAGGAGAATTATACTCTCCTTGAGCGGAAAATTGACTTTGAGGAAGCTCGAAATGACAACTTATGCAAAGTTGTTCACACATCAAACGACTTAAATGACAAGCATGTTGCCTCCTTGAAAAAGGTTAATGAAATTTGTAAGGAACTTGCTAATGATATGAGCAAGCTTGTCGAGCTAAACACCTCCCTTTCTAAGGATGTTGGGGTACTCACCTTGTCTCTCAAGACAAAAGATGAGGAACTCATTATCCTTAAGAAGAATCTTGAGGCTCACAAACTTTCTCACATAAAAACACTTACTAAGATGTCTCCTCCTACCATTGTAAATGTTGATGCTTGTGCTACTAACTCTACTCTTGATCAAGCATCTCTCATTGAGGAGAACTTAGCTCTTCATGCTCAACTAAAGAAGGGTCTCTTGACTTGTGCCCAAGGCGAGAAAAACCTAAATGATGTACTAAGTCATCACAAGGAGTCCTTTTCTAAGGAGGGACTTGGTTTTGATCCAAGTACGAGTGTGACAAAGGATGTCACCCTTAGCAAGGGATCAACTCCTCAAAAGGTGATCTTTATTCGTGAAGGGCACAAGGACAAAGGTAAGAAGAAAGTTGATGAGGTTGGTGTTGGGAGTGGGAAGGCCACTAGGGTCAAGTCCATTCCCAACAAGAAGAAAGAAAAGATGCCTCCATCCTATGTGCTCCGTAAGGCAAAGGATGGAGATGTGTATGCCAAATTTATTGGACCCCGTAATGCTTTTCGTTTCTATGCTATTTGGGTTCCAAAGACCCTTGTTACTAACCTTAGAGGTCCCATTGCGAAATGGCCACCTCTAACCAAAGCCTAAAACATGTGTGTAGGGTGCTTTCTCCGGTGGAGTCAAATGGGTGATTGATAGTGGATGCACAAATCATATGACCGGAGAAAGTTGTTTGCTCAAGGACTTCATGGATGCAATACAACCATATATGAGCATTGTCTTTGGTGGTGGTTCCAAGGGAAAGGTACTTGGGTTGGGCAAGGTGGCTATCACTAATGACATGTCACTTGCTAATGTCATGCTTGTCCAATCCCTTCAATATAATTTGCTTTACGTTCGTCAATTAGCTTCCGTTGGTTATGATACACTATTTGGTCTCACAAGTGTGAAAGTATTTAGGAGAGATACTCTCGAAGTGGCCTTTGTTGGAGAGTTGGATGGCAACCATTACACGGTTGATTTCTCTAAAGAGAGCACTTACCATGCAACTTGTCTAATGTCCAAGGCCGACAAGGGGTGGCTATGGCATCGTCGGCTAGCCCATGTCGGCATGAGAAATCTAAAAGATCTCCTAAAGGGTGAACACGTCCTCGGACTAACAAACGTGTCTTTTGAGAAAGATCGTGTGTGTAGTGCGTGCATTGCCGGGAAGCAACATCAAGCAAAGCACACCCCCAAGAATGTTGTGTCAACTTCAAGGCCCTTGGAGCTCCTTCATGTGGATCTCTTCGGGCCTCCGTCATGGGATAGTCTTGGTGGAAAGAAATATGGTCTTGTCATTGTCGACGATTACTCAAGGTACACGTGGGTGTTCTTCCTCAAGTCCAAGGACGAGACAAAGGCCACCTTCATCGACTTTGCCAAGCAAGCCCAAAGAAAATACAACATGGCTATCTTGGCAATAAGAAGTGACAATGGCTCCGAGTTCAAGAACTACACCTTGGAAGATTTCTTGAGTGATGAGGGGATTGAGCACCAATATTCCGCACCATATACCCCTCAACAAAATGGTGTAGCCGAGAGGAAGAACTGCACTCTTGTGGAGATGGCCCGGTCCATGTTGGATGAGTACAAGTCTCCTTATAGCTTTTGGGCCGAAGCCATCAACACCGCATGTCATGCGTCAAACCGGCTCTTCCTTCGCAAGATATTGATGAAGACCCCGTATGAACTTCTAACCGGACACAAGCCAAACATAAAATACTTCCGTGTATTCGGTTGTAAGTGTTTCTTTCTCAATAAGAAAGATCGGTTAGAAACGTTTCAATCCAAAACAATTGAGTGTATATTTGTTGGGTATGCTTCAAACTCTCACGCCTATAGAGTCTACAACAAATCCACCGGGTGTGTTGTGGAAACTTGTGACGTGGAGTTTGATGAATTTAATGGCTCCCATGGGGAGCAAGTTGATCTAAGTGATGTAGGTAATAATGAAGATTCCTCTCAAGATATTTTGTCTATGGGCATTGGAGATCTTGTGCCCATTGCTCAAGTGCCTAGAGATGACGAGGTTGGTGATGGGCCAAGTGTTCCTCCATCACAAGCTCCTCCTCCTACCACTCAAGATCCAATTGCTCATGATGAGCCCATTATCCAAGAACAAGAACAAGACCCTCCACAACCCGATGTGCCCACACAACCACAAGTTGAGGGTGCGATTGATCCACGTGATCAACTTGACCGCATTTGCTTTGGAGAAAATGATGAAATTGATGATGGCTCCGCCCTTGATGATGAACCAAATGTTGCCCATGAGCCCGAATGGGTAGAGCCTATTGAAACTCCAACTTCCATCATGCCATTGGTGGCTAGACGTGTTGATGTTGACAATATCCTCACGGGATTGGGGCAAGGTATAGTTACTCGTCGTCAACTTATGAACTTTTGCGCTCACTTCTCGTTTGTGTCTTGTATTGAACCACTTAGGGTTGAACAAGCACTTGAGGATGCGGATTGGCTCATTGCAATGCAAGATGAGCTCACGAGTTTCACCCGGAATGAAGTTTGGTCTCTCGTGGAGAGGCCTTCCGGTCATGATCATAACATCATTGGAACCAAGTGGATCTTCAAAAACAAGCAAGATGAATATGGTAATATCATTCAAAACAAGGCAAGGCTAGTGGCTCAAGGGTACTCCCAAGTTATGGGCTTGGATTTTGATGAGACCTTTGCTCCCGTTGCTCGCCTTGAATCTATACGCATGTTTCTTGCTTATGCCGCATTCAATGGATTTCCATTATTTCAAATGGATGTAAAAAGTGCTTTCCTTAATGGTCCTCTACAAGAGGATGTATATGTAGCTCAACCACCCGGCTTTTGTGACCCTCATCACAAGGACCACGTGTACAAACTTCATAAGGCATTATATGGTCTTAAGCAAGCCCCTAGGGCTTGGTATGACCATCTTAGGAAGTTTTTACTCGAGGAAGGATTTGTGAGGGGTGTCATTGATGCCACTATTTTTACCAAGAGAACCAATGGTGAATTGCTCATATGCCAAATCTATGTAGATGACATCATATTTGGTTCTCCTAATCCATCTTTGTGCAAGTGGTTATCGGAAACTATGACCAAGAACTTTGAGATGTCCATGATGGGGAGATTGAAGTATTTCCTTGGATTTCAAATCGAGCAATTTGCCGAAGGAACCTTCATATCTCAAACAAAGTACATTCAAGACATGCTCGTAAATTTCGGTATGAAGGATGCCAAGCCATGCAAGACACCCATGCCAACCAAGGGATATCTAGATCAAGACCTTTCCGGTATTCCATTTGATGCTACCCTTTACCGTTCTATGATAGGGTCATTGCTTTACCTTTGTGCATCTAGACCGGATATTATGCTTAGCGTAGGAATGTGTGCAAGATATCAAGCCTCTCCTATGGAGAGTCATCATTTGGCTGTTAAGCGCATTCTTAGATACCTCGTTCATACTCCTTTGTTGGGCCTTTGGTACCCCAAGGAAGCTCAGTTTGATCTCTTGGGGTACACGGATGCGGATTGGGCCGGAGACAAAGTGGATCGGAAGTCAACCTCCGGTTCATGCCAATTTCTTGGGCGCTCATTGGTAAGTTGGCACTCGAAGAAGCAAAATTGCGTCTCCCTCTCCACCGCCGAAGCCGAGTATGTTGCCGCCGCAAGTTGTGCCACTCAAATCCTATGTATGAGGCAAACTTTGAAGGATTATGGACTCCACTATAAGAAGGTACCCATCTTATGTGACAATGAAAGTTCTATCAAGATTGCCAACAACCCGTGTCAACATCCTCGCACCAAGCATATTGACATTCATCATCACTTCATACGGGATCATATTCAAAAGGGTGATATTGTTCTTGCACATGTGGGCACCGACAAGCAACTTGCCGATATCTTCACCAAGCCATTGGATGAAGCAAGGTTTTGCCAACTAAGAGGTGAACTTGGTATCTTGGAACATTATAGCTTTACGGCTTAGGGGTATCTTGCTCTCATTCATACACATAGCAAATAACTTGTCTAGATGTAGGCATGTATGTAGGGGGAGTAACTCAATCAATGAGTTCTCAACTCTCTACGTGATGCATAAATGGATTCACACATCAACAATCCGCATGCTCACTACGGTGAGACCACGTGTAGCGGTTAACGATGGGGTAGTGTCTTTGGACTCAAGGTACATCTTCGCGGTGTCAAAGCACAATACACTCAAACATGGTGACTTCGGTCACCGCCCTTCTCATAGAAGGCTTGCTTGATCATTGTTGTGTGTCTATACTTCTCATGAATATATATTTATACATATCTGATGTACACTATTGTTGCCCCTATCATAGCCATATCCTGAAAACAATATAGAATTTTATTTCAAACTTCGGACGTCCGAAAAAAAAATCGGACTTCCGAATCTCCTTTGGTGTCCTAGTCAATGGACCTCACTTCCGGTATCGGGTGTCCGTCCGCTTTCGGACGTCCGACACGTCGGACTTCCGAAAGGCGTCGGACGTCCGAATCTTCCTGTCTGTCTTCGGTCACAGCCAACGTCCCAGCCAAAATCGGAAATCCGATACTGTTCGGACGTCCGACACATCAGACGTCTGAAAGACGACGGACGTCCGAAATTTCCAGACCTATAAAACTGACCGTCCGGCCGAGGGGAGCAGTTCTCTCCCTCTCGGCCACCCTCGTCCCCATCCTGTCCACCGCCGCCTTCGCCCCTCGTCGCCGCCGGCCGCCCCGGCCTGCTCTGGCTTCCCCTCCTCCGGATTTGCGCACCCCGGGTACTTCTCCGCCTGATCTATCCTTCTACCCAATTCGTTTTGCGGTTGGTGCCCGAATTTGTGCCTCATTTTGCATCTCCCCGTCTAGGGTTTGGTGATGGTGCGGACGAAACGGACCGCTCACAAGGACGCCGGTTCCTCTTTCTCTCGTGGTGGATCTGCGGACTCCGATGAGCTTGCCCGTCCTCGTCGCCAGGCTCGTCATGGGAAGCAGCCCCATTATGCCGAGCCTTCGTCTGAGAGTGACCGCACCCTAAGTGGGGATGCCTTAAACTTTGAGGATGAAGTTGCTGCTGATAGTGATGATGAGATTGATGAGGAGTTTGAAGAAGACTTTGTTGCCGATGATCCTCCTGCGGTTGTGGCTCGCCGGGCTGCTCCCTCCTCCAGGGTCAAGCTTGGTGTTCGTCGCAAGCCTAGGGGCTCCTCCTCGGCATCTCAGGCTCATGATGATGCGACCCCGGATGATGCACCTCCTGAGGCCAGTGTTCACATCTCTTGTGACCCTGTCGTCTCCTTTGGTCGCATCATGATTGACTACTCCAAGATGCCGCTTGATGACTACCGGAGACTTCGGCGTGTGAACCAGTTTTCGGAACTTCGGGATTGTGAGGACAACCGGTTCCGGACAAATGTGCAGGCAAATATTTTCACCTCCGTGGTCCTCCGCCAAGGCCTGGCAAACTCTCATGCTTGCATCCCTGTTGACTTCATCCGGTCTCACTCGTCACAGTTTCCGGGTGTGGTGGACATTCTTGATTCCATGGGTCTCTGCCATGTATTTGGTTTTCGGTGTGATTGGAACCAAACTGCTACTCTTCAGTTCTATGCCACGTGCTTCTTCCAGAATCAGGAGGTCACCTGGATGACGGGTGAGCATCAGTACACTGCCTCATTCACTCAGTTTGCGAAGGCTCTCGGTCTTCGCTCCTCTGGCCACCGGATTCACGTCGACAAGGAGAAGCCGAAGGGTCTCAATGACTGCCTCTGTTTTGTCAAGTCAGGTCTCAAGGGTGATGACTGCAAGAGGAAGCCGAATGATGTCTCCATTTGGCGGCAGCCCTATCACTTTCTGTATCAGTGTGTGCTCCGGACCTTGTATCCCAAGTCTGGAGATAAGACTCACTACAGCAGCACTGCCATCTCCCTGATGTGCCTCATGGCGGCGTCTCCTCTCCCGCGACTGGATGTTCCCCATTACCTCTGGCATGAGATTCGCCTGGCCAGTTTGCAGGTTCGCCGACACTTCCCACATGCTCCCTTCATCATGGCATTCATTGAGTCTGTGGTGCCATCCCGACTGGAGATCACTCACGATCACACCATGTGGACCATTCCGGAGCATATGTACTTCACCGCGCCGGCTGTTCAGACGACTCGTCCTGTCCCTCTCCACTCCACTTTTGGTGGTGCTATGCACCGTCAGTTGTCCGAGCAGGCTCCTATGCGCCGCATTTCACAGTTTTTGGGCAAGGCCCAAGCTGCTATGATGAGGGCCATCTCGTTCAACTGCCACTCCAACCACACCGTGGTCACTCGCCTTGTTCAGTCCAAGAACTCTCTGAAGGCCCGTCTACGCGCTACTGGTGAGGCCAATGTCAGTGATGATGAGCCTCTCCCCGATGCCCCTCCTGCTGATCTTGGCTTCGACTTCCCCACGGGCCCGGAGTGGGTTGACTTCTTCCCGGACGCACCTGGAGTTAGCGGCAGTGGCACTCACTAGTTGGTCTTCGCTTGTCTTGCCCCTTTTGTGGTACTTGTTGCCAAAGGGGGAGAGACATATGTTATCAGTTTTATTTATGATGTTTAAGCGTATGATTATGAGTCGAGTCCGTGAGAATGTTTGGTATGTTAAACCTTGTTAGGTCGTTTATGTGAACCTTGTTATGGGTACTATGTGTGATGATCATTCTACCTTGTTAGGTCGTTTATGTGAACCTTGTGTTTGGTGTTATGCATGATATCGTTTTATGTGTCTTGGCATGAATCTTATTGGCTTATGATGATGTAGTCATATATGGGCTATCTTGTGCTTGCAATTAACATTGCCATCTTCATATATTGCGAGCTTTAAATGATATGATTTATGATTGTAATCTTGCCTCATAATCATGGTGATTGGACTTCTCTCAATTTGTGCATCTTGCTTAAAGTCAAGGATCTCTTATGCATACATTGAGGGGGAGTTCGTAATAAAACTTGCTCCCACTAAATCTAAAAGTGCATATCTTTGGGAGCTATATGTATGTTGTCATCAACTACCAAAAAGGGGGAGATTGAAAGTGCAATCATGCCCTTAATCATATTTTGATGTTGATGACAATATACATATAGGGGACTAATAATATTTGTCAAGTATATCTCAGGTATTAGCCTTCGGATCGTTGTTGCGGTGGATCATGGACCATTGATATTGTCATTATCTCGGGATATAGAACCAACAAAGTTGAAGCGTAAGCATTTCCGGTCATCTTGAGTATAGGGATCCCCGCACTATTAAGAGGGGATCAGTGGAGTTGTGTTTAAGATTTGCTCAAATCACTTTAAAACAACACAACACAGTATAAATTTCTAAGTTAACTCTGTCCTGACTTTCGGACGTCCGACCTGTTTCGGACGTCCGACACTGCACGGTTTCGGACGTCCGTCAAGTTTCGGATGTCCGACATCCCTCTCGTGGAATATATTTGGCTAGGTCAGGAGACCTGCAAATCATGTCCGGTCTTCCGAAGTGTTTCCGGCGTCCGACTCATCGGACGTCTGAAACCTGTCGGACGTCCGAAACTTCGTGTTACACATATGCCTCACAAGGTCAGTAGACCTCTCCAAAGTTGGACGGATTTCCGACGGCCTTCGGACGTCCGACATGTCGGACGTCCGAACCCCGCCGGACGTCCGGTACCTGTATCACTGTCTACTGCCTGGCATTGCCCACTGTGCTCATCGAAGACATTTCGGACGTCCGATATATTTCGGACGTCCGACATTTGGGCTTCGGACGTCCGAACTCCAACGGACGTCCGACATCTGCACAGCACAAGTGCTCCAACGGCCATTTCAGCCTTTGGACTATAAATACCCCCTCTCATCCACTTGAGAGGGTTGACCACTTCACTTTACACTCACCCAAGAACACAAGTGCTCCCTCTCTCTCTCTCCTCCACCAAATCTCAGATCCCGAAGAGATTCTTGAGAGTTCTTGTCGGATCTTTCACTCCGTGATAGATCCGACCTTTCCTCATCTTTCAACCAAAGCAAATCGCGTTTTGAGAAAGTCTTGAGCTTTCCCCATTGATCTTGTTACTCTTGGAGGTTGGAGACTCCTAGGCGGGTAGGAGTTCTTCGGAGAGGAATCAACCATTTTGATTACCCCCGTTGAGTTTGTGAGGGTTTGGTGACCACCTTTAAGGTCAACCGGTAGTGGTTGGGAATCGCCTTCGTGGTGATATCTCAAGGGGAATAGAGTGAGCCTTCGTGGCGTTGGTGTGCCTTCGTGGTTTCACCCACTCTCTTCGAACGGTGAGTAGCTTCCCTCCAAGGAAGTGAACATCGGGATACATCGTTGTCTCCGCGTCATTCGGTTATCCCTACTATTTTCCCTTACTACTTGTACTACCGTATTATTTTCCCCTCACTTTATTGTGCTTATTGTTTATCTTGTCTTTGCTAAATAGACCTTGCAATTATTAGGCACACCTTGTTTTCCACACTATTGCTTAAAAATTGGTAAGTAATGATAAAATTTGTAATAAGACCTATTCACCCCCCCTCTAGGTCTATCTCGATCCTTTCAATAACTTAGATTGCATCGGAGTCATTGTTTTAGTTTGCTGTTTCGTTGTGTTCTTCCCGAAAATTTCTCCGCGGTGCGACATATTGTGGCCTAAAGAGAACAGTTACTGTAGCAAAATCAAAATTACTATAGCAGTACTGTAGCAATTTCGTCCAGTTTGGAATAGTGTCAAAAAAAAGAGAAAGAAGTGTGATCAAAAGAGTTATCCAAGAGTGCAAAGAGATATACAAGTGCTCGAAAGGACATATCATCATGGTGATCTTTTGGAGAGGCCTGTCTTCTTTTGTCTCCACTGTGTGAGTTTTTCCTTGGGTTTGTATCACACAATCAGCACTAGGACTTGACTTCGTTGTAGTTAGGGTGCCATACCTATAACTCCACCACATATATCCTGCTTTTTCGTGTGTTCACTCTTTTACTCGGGTATTCACTTCATCACATCCGTGCACTAGTCCTCCATCCGAACGGGTACGCATTACTATTCACTTTGGAACGGTAAGATTAACCTTTTCTTGTCAGTTTTGAGTGAGTTGTGAGTGTCCACCAAAATATTTTGATTTAGTGCACTAACCTACTAATCATGTCTCAAAGTGGTTTTGATGTGATGCAGAAATAGGACAAGGATGCACCAGTTACATGGGAGGCATATGAAGGTCTCCGTGATCACTTGACTGGGATGTTACTAAATCCGTTGATGCGATTGATACAAATGTTCAAGCGGTCCAACTGAAAGTGGACGCGACTGAAGCTACAGTCACCACTATGCAACAGCAACTTGCTGCTATACAGCAGAGCCTACAACAAATGACAACATCTGTCACGGACATACAAGCAGCTATGGTACAACGCCAACCTGACGCTCAGGAAGATGATGGTAGTGTCCATGGTGACAATGCTGATTTGAGGGGCAATCAAGGCCGTGGGCGTGGTGTTCAAGGGCCGGGTCGCCAACCTCCACTTGGTTTTGGTGCGCGTCGTCTACCCATTCAGGAAGAAGATGTCTTGAGCAAGCCCAAGTTTAACATCCCCAAATTTGAAGGTTCCACGGATGTGGAAGAGTACCTCACATGGGAGCTTAAGATGGAAAAATTATGGCATTTGCATGATTATCCGGAGGACAAGAAGATCAAGATTGCTTCTTCCGAGTTTGACGGTTATGCTTTGCGTTGGTGGGAGAGTGTGTTGACCGAGATACAAGAAACCGATGGGCAGCCTATTCGTACATGGCGTGACATGAAGGCGACTATGAAAGCTCGGTTTGTACCCACTAATTACTTACGGATAGTTTTTGATAAATTGCAACAATTGAAGCAAGGTATTATGTCCGTTGATGCATACTATATGGAGATGGAGATGTTGTTGCAACGTGCGCGAGTGCGCGAAGAGGTTGAGATGACTATGCAACGTTTTCTCCATGGGCTTAAATTTAACATCAAGAGTATTGTGCGGCATCACCAATACTATAATATGAATGATCTATTGCATCTTGCAAGGGAGGCTGAATCCCAGCTTGCAGAAGAGGCAGAACTGAAGTCCAGATACTCCACATCTAGCAGATTTTCTCCAAGGACACCGTCCGCGCCTATGGAGAATTATGGTACCAATACTCGGGCTTCTTCTTCAGTTTCCAAGCCAGCCTCCAATGGTTCTATGGCCAAGAATCCAGCTGCTCCTGCCACTAGTGCAGGCTCCAACATGTCTTCAGCTCGCAATCTCGAGATGACTTGTCATTCTTGCGGTAATCCGGGCCACTTTAAGAGAGATTGCCCGAACCGAAAGGTCATGTTTATTAATGAAGAAACGGGCGAGTATGAAACCGGTGATGATGAAGACCCAACCGCGTTTGAGGATGAAGATTACAATACCGAAGAAGGCATGGATGCTTTTCCGTCGCATGCTCCTACCATTGTGGTGTCACAACGTGCTCTCACGGTGCAGCCACATGCTGATTCTCAGCGCTGCAATCTGTTCCAAACCAAGGCGCTTGTTGGCCCCAACAAAGCTTGCAAAGTGATTATTGATGGAGGTAGCTGCCGCAACCTCGCAAGCAAGGAGTTATGTGCCAAGCTCAATCTGAAATACTTACCTCACCCAAATCCTTATTATGTCCAATGGTTGAGTGACAGTGGTGAGATGAAGGTGAATCACATGGTGCGCGTAAATTTTGAGATAGGCCCATACAAGGATTCCATCGATTTTGATGTGGTGCCTATGACAGTTTGCCATCTTTTATTGGGTCGGCCGTGATTATATAATCGCCATGTGCAACACAATGGCCGAGCCAATACATATCATTTGGAGTTCAAGGGCAAGAAAGTTAATCTCCATCCTATGTCCCCACAGCAAATTGTGAATGAGTCTCGTCAGAAGGTAGAGGTGAATGTAGAACCAACACGAGAGAACAATGTAATAGCTGTGAGTGATAATATAACGAAAAGTGCGAGAGAGACTAGTTTGCTTACATTCGCCACCAAAGAAGACATGAGAGAATTTAGTGAGGATCCTACAGCCATACCTCTTGTCCTCATGTATAAAGGCGAGGTTTTGGTTTCTAATGATAACCATCCTATCTCTCCTGGTGTGTCTACTGTTTTGCAGGATTATGATGATGTGTTTCCGGCGGAGGTTCCAGTGGGATTACCACCCTTGCGTGGTATTGAGCACCAAATTGATCTCATACCGGGTGCAACTCTTCCTAACCGGGCACCATACAGGACAAACCCCCAAGAGACGAAGGAAATTCAGCAACAAGTAAAAGCGCTTCTGGATAAAGGGTATATTCGTGTCAGCCTTAGCCCTTGTGCTGTTCTGTTATTTTGGTTCCTAAGAAAGATGGTACATGGCGTATGTGTGTAGATTGTAGAGCTATTAATAACATCACTATTCGATATCGTCATCCTATTCCACGTTTAGAGGATATGCTTGATGAATTGTGTGGTGCTGCTATTTTCTCTAAAATTGATTTGCGTAGTGGATACCATCAAATTAGGATGAAAGAAGGGGATGAATGGAAAACTGCTTTCAAAACTAAGTTCGGCTTATATGAGTGGTTAGTTATGCCTTTTGGTCTTACTAATGCTCCTAGTACTTTCATGAGATTAATGAACCATGTTTTGAGGGAGTTTATTGGACATTTTGTGGTTGTGTATTTTGATGATATACTTATTTACAACTGCAATTAATTTGAACATGCTGATCATATTAGACAAGTTTTGCAAGTGTTGCGTGATGCTAAATTATATGCTAATCTTGAGAAGTGTACATTTGCAAAAGATAAAGGTCATATTTTTGGGATATGTTGTTTCTAAGCATGGGGTAGAAGTAGATTCTTCTAAAATTGAGGCGATTCAAAATTGGCCTACTCCCATGAATGTTAGCCAAGTACGAAGTTTTCACAGTCTTGCTGGTTTTATAGACGCTTTGTGAAAGACTTTAGTACTATTGCTGCACCTTTGAATGAATTAACTAAGAAATGTGTACCTTTTGTTTGGGGTGTTGCCCAAGACCTTGCATTTGATGAGCTGAAACGTTTGCTTACTTGTGCACCATTACTTGCATTACCTGATTTTGCTAAGCAATTTGAAGTTGAATGTGATGCTAGTGGTATAGGCATTGGTGGTGTGTTGATGCAGGAAGGTAGACCTATTGCTTATTTCAGTGAGAAACTTTCTGGTGCTAGATTGAACTACCCTGTTTATGATAAAGAATTGTATGCACTTGTTCGCGTTCTTGAGGTTTGGCAACATTATTTGTGGCCAAAAGAATTTATCATACATTCTGATCATGAAGCTTTGAAATACTTGACGGCGCAATCTAACTTGCATAGGCGCTTGGCTAAATGGGTTGAGTTCATTGAGTCTTTTCCCTACATCATCAAATATAAGAAAGGGAAAGATAATGTTGTTGCTGATGCTCTTTCTAGGAAGAACATGTTATTGACACATCTTGATGTTAAAATTCCAGGTTTAGAGAGTTTGTGTGATTTATATGCAACTGATCATGATTTTGCTGAACCATATCGTTTGTGTTTGCTTCGGAATGCATGGGACAAGTTCCACATCCATGATAGATTTTTGTTTCGAGCTAACAAACTTTGTGTTCCAGAATCTTCTGTGCGTTTGCTATTGTTGCAGGAATCACATGCAGGAGGATTGATGGGTCACTTTGGGCGTGAGAAGACACTACTCATGCTTGCTGATAATTTTTATTGGCCCAGGATGAGGCGTGATGTGGACAGGTTTGTTCGACGCTGCATTGTATGCAACACATCCAAGTCCAAGCTAAAGCCTCACGGTTTGTATACTCCACTATCGGCTCCTACCACACCTTGGGAAGATATTAATATGGACTTTGTGTTAGGATTTCCACGCACTAAATATGGTCATGATAGTATATTTGTGGTAGTGGATAGATTTTCTAAGATGACACATTTTATTGCATGCCATAAGAGTGACAATGCGTCACATGTTGCTAACCTGTTTTTCAGGGAGATTGTACGCTTGCATGGAGTGCCCAAGACAATTGTCTCTGACAGGGATGTAAAGTTTGTGAGCTACTTCTGGAAGACACTTTGGGGAAAGCCGGGGACAAAGTTGATGTTCAGCACTACTTGTCATCCCCAAACTGATGGTCAAACGGAGGTGGTGAATAGAACGTTATCACAATTGCTGCGAGCTATGATCAAGAAGAATCTGCGAGAATGGGAGGAGTGTTTGCCACATGTGGAGTTTGCTTATAACAGGGCAGTACACACTACTACTCAACTTAGTCCTTTTGAAGTGGTATATGGTTTCAAGCCTATTACACCTCTTGATTTGCTGCCTCTTCCATTGCAGGAACGAGTTAATATGGAGGCATCCAAACGAGCAGATTATGTGAAGAAGATTCATGAGAAGACGCGAGCGGCTATTGAGAAGAAAGCCATGAGTGTTGCTACTACAAGGAACCAGTCACGGAAGCAAGTTTTAATTCAGCCCGGAGACATGGTTTGGGTGCATTTGGGCAAGGATCGATTTCCAGGGTTGCGAAATTCCAAATTGAAGCCTCGTGGTGCTGGTCCTTACAAGGTGTTAGCCAGGATCAATGACAATGCCTACTCGATTGTTATTCCCATTGCTGAGTTTGGTGGCGCTAGCAACAGTTTCAACGTTGCTGATTTATCACCATACATGGGAGATGACCTTGGAGCGTCGAGGTCGACGCCTTTTGAAGGGGGGGGCGAGATGATGAGGACATCCCTATTGACAAGCCATCCCCAACTCTTCATGAAGCACAAGCTAATGAAATCAGAATTGGACCTATTACAAGAGCCCGTGCAAAGCTAATAGAGCAACAGGTGAACTTGCTCTTAATAGAATCTGATGTTTTTCTTAATAAGAATTTTATACTGCCTGAATCCTTGTTTGTATGCATGATCAGATACCATGAACAAGACAAGGAGCATGAAGGAGAAGTTCAAGGAGAAGGAGACATGGAACAAAGCCAAGCCATCCTGGAAGAGGAGCCACAAGAAGATGAAGCAAAGAAGCTCCAGCCTTCAGGGGAGCGGTACTACCGCACTCAGAGCGGTACTACCGCCCAACGGTACTACAGCCCGTACTACCGCTCCTAGTATCGTTGGTCACAGAAGGTTTTCGGTAGTCGATACGGTACTACCGCATCGTACTACCGCGATATCCAGAAGGTTTCCGGTAGTGGTTCCGGTAGTAGCATACGGTACTACCGTGCTCATCACGGTACTACCGTACTGCCTGCGCGCAGAAACATGGCTGCGGCCCTTGTACCCCCGTTTAGACCCCCTAGCTTATATAAACAGAACCCCCTACAGGTTTTAGGGTTAGACCACGTTTAGATAAACCCTAGTTCCTGAGAATTGCTCCAAGCATTCATCTTGAATCAAATACTTCAATTCGTATCGATCTGAAGTGTTGCTACTGCAAGTGTTGTGTGATATGTTGTTCCACTGGGAATTAGTGATTGCAAATTACCGTCTCGTGGTCGACGGCTACGTTGCGCAAGTGTGTGAAGTTGTGAATATCCAAAGGGTAGAGAGCTGTCGCATTGGCAACACGGATCTAGCGAGGAGAGTTCATCGGCTACATACAAGTTATCTATCATCGCCCTCATATTCACCGTTCGCTTACTGAGAAGATCGGGCCACCCCATATCAGTGTGCCCTTCCTTCGACCTTGGACTTGCTGCTCATGTGCTAGCATTCTCCTCCCTCTCCAGTGATTTGTTCACGTTAAAGGAAATCATCGTCTCCGAGTTGTCTGTCTTCATGTTGATCCTTTTTTTAGCTTCGTGTGTGTGAGGCTTATGAATTGCTTCTGAGGACCTACATATCTTATTGTTTATTATTTTTATCTTGTGGTGTTATCATGGTTTGCTGAGTTGTAATCTATTTTTGTCTTGTGGTGTTATTGTGGTTTGCTGAGTTGTAATATTGTTCGGTTGATGGCTTTGATATTCAAATACGTGTTAGGTTTGAGCCTTGTCTCGGGTTTGGCCAAACCTTTTCTCTAAAAAAATAATCTATCTATATATGCTCCTAGGTAAGAGTGTAGTCAAGAAATGCCATCATTGGATTCAGTGTGTAGTAAATAATGGCTTAAAATTAACAGTAAACATTGCGTACGTAAGTACTCCCCTGAACCCACTGAGTGCATGTTGGCTCCGCCTCTGCTAGTCGTAGCCAAATACAAGAGCGCTGCTATACGTACGATAAACTGTGTACGATACTTGTACGATGTTAAGCGGCAGTAATCTTCCCACGCTCGGAAGCTTGGTTTGGCTGGGCTGGGATTAGGGTTAGGATCAGATAGATAACATTAGGGTAACTCTAAGAGCAATTCTAACAAAGCTGTTATATTTTTTGTATTGTAAAATAATCATCAGTATGGTATATCGGTGTGTTAAAAATGGTAGAAAAAATGCACTATATTTTTTCAATCGGTGAATTTTTTTGCGGAGAGCGCCAAAATAAACCACACATCTCATATATATGACATTTTGTGGACTCGTTTGCGGTTTCCGCTTTATTTTTGTGGGGAGTCCGTGGCGGCAGGCGCAAGCGCGCACCGGCGGTCTCAGAGGCGCCCCTGCGATTTCGTGCATGCCGCGTCGTGGGCCCCACTTGTCGGCGTCTTTTCCACGCGGCGTCCTCATCCTCCCTCCTCGTCTTCCCCGCTCCTGACGCCGCCGCAGGGGAATCAATGCAGCGTCGGAGTCGACTCCAATCGCTGCGGCAGGCGAATCAATGCGGCCGCGATTGAGTAGTCCAATCGCCACCCACAGCGCCGCCGCGCGTCCCACCTCGTGTACACCCGCCCCGCTATGTATAAATCGGGCTCGCCGTCGTGAGACGCCGCACATTGCACCCGTCTCCTCTCCTCCTCCTCTCGCCGCGTTCTGCTCCTCATCGCCTCGCCGCACTCTTCTCCTCATGGTCAACCGCCGCACCCTCGCCGTCGTTGAGACGGTCCTCCTCACTCAGGCGGACTACCCCTGCCCGTCGGACACGCGCCCGCCGCGCGGCTGGGTGCTCAGTGCCGCCGACGTGCCGGTACCACCGGTGCCTCGTGGGCCCCTCTTCGACCAGGAGGTCCAGGCCATCCGCACCTCTTCGAGCGCGCCGACCCGGCGAACGCGTCGGGCAACGTCGCCCGCTGGGCGGCACACTTCGAGGAGCGCCGCGACCAGACGATCATCTCCACCAACAACCTGGAACCGGTGTCGGGCCGGCTGAACCGACACGGCCGATGGCTGTGGTGGAGCGGGGAGGGACGCACCCTCCCCATCGTCCTCGACTACATCGAGGGCGGCAACGAGCCGCGGCTCGAGTACCCGTGAAGACGATGGCGATGACGACGAGGACGCAGGAGGAGGCATACCCGTGAAGACGGCGGCGACAACCGGGGGACGACGACGGGGGCCAAGTAGTTTTTTCATTTGCTATTTATGTAAATTAAGACCAAATATTATGAATTTCACTAAATTTCGTTCAACTTTGCCTAACTTTAGTTGAATTTGGCCAAACATGGGGGGTCGCTATGGGGCCGCGGCTGGGAGGCCGGTCGCCCCAAGCCACTTTCGCCGCCGAGTCGCGTCTAAGCGGTGCTAAAATAGCGCCGAAAAACGGTTGGAGATGCTCTAAACGGTCACAGCGCGAATGCTTGGTCCGCCTGAACAACTAAAACGAACAAAAAGGAAATCAAAATTGAATACGTTTTGGATCTCCCTTCGAAGTTACCATATTGTGGGAAGAATTATTTTTTAAGCAAGAAGAGGTGGACCGTGGAAGGTATTTGGCTTTGGGTTTATGGGTATGGGACTTGGTCGTGGTACACCAATGGGGCAGAGGATCAAGAGTTTAATTAGCGATAGAAAAAGTATCGTACAAAGATCGGATAGGAATTGTCGTGTGTGAAGCAATCCCGCAAATACAATAAGTGCCAAGATAAACAAAAAATAAAAGGCACAAAGGATGGCTATGGATAACATAACCGATTCATATGGTCATTAGTTGGCAGTAGTATTAGTCATGCTCTAAGCAAACTCTACGCGATGCCTTCAGTGAGGATACGCCACATGAACGTTGTCAGGTTCGATCAACGAAGGCTAATTAAGCCTAGATTTTCATCACAATAGCCCGAGACCCATAACTCAAAGAGTGCTAGGTACTAGCAAAAGTCATTCTATGCAAAAGTCAATTCGTCATCAATCAGGCGCGCGCAAACACACTGGTAAATCAAGAAACTCAATTATTCTTTTATATGAAAACATTCAGAAGCTCAACTGCCCAGAACTGTTCTCATATGCAAAATCTGAATTCATCTCCCTGAAAGAGTTTGCTACACGCCATTATTCTTTTGTGACCATGAGTGCATGTTTATTATTCAGACTCAGACACACAAGACACTCTACTCCACCTCCGTGGGTCGAGTGGAATTTGGTGATTCGCTCTTGCATCTTGGGGACCCTAGTAAAGTAAGCCTGTTTTGAAAGCTGTTACTGTAATGGGCACGGCTTTTCCTACCAGTATCGTTTTAATTACCCGCGTTGGAGTTTCTTGCTCGCTCGTGGACGGACGGACGGACGGACGGAGGACTGACTAGTCCTGCACCGCCTCGTGCCTGCTGCATCTTTCTTACCCTGCAATGCATGCTAGCTGCGGCTGTAGATGGGATCGCTCCCGCTCGCATGCGTATGCTAGCTTGGAGTGCACCACAGAGGATCGATCGATCTCCTCGTCTGGCCTCCCCGCCTGCACCCCAGCTGGTGGTGTGTGTCTGCATCTGGCATCTGCATCTGCATCTGCTCTGTAGTGCCTGCGCGTGCCACCCACCCACTGGGGACGAAATAAGTTGCGCGTTGAAGTGCGGGCAGGGCAGGGCAGGGCACGCACGCGTGATGCGACATCCATGCTTTCTACTACAGTACAACTAGCAGGAAGATGCTCCAACGAGGCGCGGAGCACAGGGATGCTGACGCAAGTGTTCGTTTAAGACACTTGTTTTGTATAGTACTGTATCTATAAACATCTCGTAGTTCCATTGTACTAGTACGAGTAGTATTTGTTGCTAAAGAGTAGAGTAGTACGTACTCTTTAGGCCTTCTTTGATTCATCGGGTTTCAAAATGCAGGAATAGGAATAGGAATAGGAATTAGATAGGAATGCAAGTGGAATCCTAAAGGATAATGTTTTCTTTAGTGGCGTTTGAAATAGAGGAAAGGAAAGGTACATGAATTCGACAATGTTTCTTAAGCTACTTCATTAGCGTAAAGAACAAGCAAGGGCAATAGCCTTAAGTGGCTTCACTGGCCATGCAGCAGCAGTGTTTAAGTCAAAATCAGCTTCTGTTGCCTCGTTCCTTGCAAAGGAATGGAAAAAAGAGCTCTGAATGAATTTTTTTGTTCCCGTGCTTTTCATAGGAACCTAGCTGCAAAGGAAAAGTTCCTGCAAATTTCCTTCGGTCTATTACCGTGAATCAAACGAGGCTACAGAACATATTTCTATATAAACTGGAATCCTACGTTTTTCCTACAGAAATCCTGCGAATCAAAGGAGGCCTTGAAGTTGTTACATAGGCTTCATTCTGAGTTACTCCAGCTGAGTTCTCTCAAACGCAACGAAACACGGCGTCACGGCCATTACCTATCCCCTAATGTTCAATGACCAATCCATGAAAACAAAATGAAGGGCGAGCTCAGAACCATACAATAATAATAAAGAAACATAAAGAAAAAAGGCAAAAACGAAAACAATGATACTAGTGTTCGGCTTTAGAGGAGAATAAAATCGGTTATCCTTCTTTAATCGGTACCTAATCGAACTCACAAAACTTTTAGAGGAAAACCCCCTCTTTGGCCACCCTAACACCCAAATATATTCCGTCTCGATCGTGCCGAGTAAAAATGTCCACCACACTTCCCTCTCATCTACCACCGCTACCCCGCCGAATCCACGTCGGCGCGCCACAACCATCACGCCGACCATCGATAATGGTTCGTTCCAGCTGCCACCACTCCCGCAACCCATCCCAAGCGCCCGGCCCATGAATCCACGACGTCACAACGGTTCCTCCCACATCGGTGCTTCTTCCTTTCGCGTCGCCCGATCCCTGGTCTGTCGTCGATGCACCTGAATTACATCGGTGTGGCAGCGCCGGTGGGTAACATGGGCCGCTGAGATTCGTGATCGTAAAACCCACTATCGCTATTGGCTCGACTCTTTTCATTATGCCGCGTAGGAGGCAAGTGCATACGCCATCAAGTTGGTGCATCTCCATGGCACCGCGGGTCGGTGCAACTTTCTCGCGACATGTCGACGTTGGATCCAGTCGACCCACGGATGGCCACAACACGTGAGAGGTGTGAAGATCGAGAGGTTAGTGAGTACCTCGAGGCAGACCGCGCCAACGAGTCGCACATGAAGACCTCCACCGCCACTACCTGATTCGCATTGGGGTGGAGCGCCAGCTGTATGAAGTGTACACAACCAGGAGGACGGAGGTCATCAACCTCTCCGACTCCGACAACGACGAGGGCGATGCCGGCAACGAGGGCTTGTCGGAGGGATCACTGTATCGGAGTGGGAGAGGCTCACGAACAAGATTCTTTACGAGTAGTTTAGTTACTTTTTATGCAATTCTAGTTTATTTTTTGTTTTTTTATGTAAAATAGTTTTGTATTTTAATTTGGAACCAAGTTGTACCGAATTAAGTATAAATCTAGTCTAACTTAGAGTAGAATTTGTGTTGGAATGTTTTTACTCCGTTCAGTGTAAGAGTTTAAGAGTCCAGCATACGAAGATCAAATGTCGGCGACTTTGTGAAGCCATCATAGAGTTGAAACGAAACTATGTGTTCTCTGTAAGTCCACACCCTCACATGTTACCTTATCCCAATCTCCAAGGCAGGCGAACTTCATCATGAAGATATTATAATCAAGAGTTTTGATCTTCACATCTCGTGCCAGATCCCATGTTGCACGGATGCTTTTGAAGAACCAAAATGTCGGGGACTCCCTATCCATATAAACCTTCACTACAAAGGGCCACTTAGTTTTTTAATTCCACGACGGATGTTCATCAAAGATCACATAATACATGTCTTCTTCCATCAATCCTAAATCTCTCATCACTGCTTCCATATCTTCATCCTCCGGCCTAGACGTCGGCAAGTGAGGATCGAGCATCTATAGGTACTGCACTATACCAGTAGTAGGTACAGCACGTACGTACGTACAAGCATCAACTAGCGCATGCCTATTACTACTACAAATTTGAATAAAAAGATAGTACTACGTAGTACTGTACTCAAGGTCGCTGCTTCCCAGCAACACACTGGCTGATTTGACAGAGCCCAGGTGGGTGCGCGCATTTGGATCGAGTACGGCCGGCATCGCCTTGGCCTGGCTGGATGAAGAGCATGCACATACAATAGGAGGTGCAATGCCGTCGTCCGTCCAGACAGGGCCGGGAGCCGGATCATGCATGCATGCATGGGGTATGGTTGCGTTGCCGGACTAGCTAGCAGCGCAGAGAAGATCATCTCGTCTCCCTCCACTGGCCGGCCACCCACCACAACCAAACCAGTGTACGTAGTACTACTACTCTACACGGAAATAAAGTATCGATGTGACATCATCTTTCGGAGGAGTAGTTTTTTCTGCGCAACATGTCCATCGAGGCCCGCTCGGACCGACGACGCGTCCTTTGTTTTTTATTGGATGGGTCCTGCACCTGGACGTAGTAGTCTCTACATAGAGTAAGAGCATCTCCAACCGTTCGCCCCCAGGACGTTTTGCGGCGCTATTTTTAGCGTCGCTTGGGGGCGACCGACGCGGCGATAGGTCCTGGGGCGGTTACTCAGTCGCGGCCTCAAAACGCCCCCAAGTTCGACCAAATTTCGTCCAAGTTCGGCGGAATTCACGAACATAGAGCAAATTTGGCGAAAATTCATTAATATTTAGGAGATTTTACATAATATGCGATAATATTTGGCCTACTGTTACACAGATTCATCAGAAAATTAAAAACTAGGATAGTGCATCTGCTGCACCATCGACGCAGTTCGCCTCCGCTGCACCGTCGACGCTACTCGCCTCCGCTGCACCACCGACGCTGCTCTACTCCGTTGCACCATCGACGCCGCTCGCCGTCACCCCTTCATGGGTACTCTAGGCGCGGCTGGTTGCCGTCCTGGATGTGGTAAAGGACGGAGACGAGCGTGCGCCCCTCGGCGCTCCACCACCGGACCCGGCCGAGCCGGTTCCCTTGGCCGGCCACCGGCTCCAGACCTTGGACGGAGACGAGCGCCTGGTTGCGGCGCACCTCGAAGTAGGCCGTCCAGCGCGCAATGTTGTTCGGCGCATTCGCCGGATCGGCGAATTCTTCGGCGGTCATGGTGGCGCGGACGGCGAGAACCTCCCGCTCGAACTCCTGCCCCTGAGGCAGAGGCGGCACCGGCACGCCGGCGGCGCTGAGCACCCACCCGCGCGGCAGACGCATGCCTACCGGACAAGGGTAGTTTCCCTCGGCCAGAAGGATGGACTCGGCGCGGGTGAGGGCGCGGCGGATGCCGTTCTGGTTGCGGTAGGGATTCATGGCGGAGCAGCGAGAGGGGAGGAAAGAGGAAGAGTGCGGCGAGCAGGGGAGGAAGAAGAGGTGCGCGGTGTGTCTCTCGACGGCGAGCCCGCCCGCTTTATATAGCGGCGGAGGGGTGCATGCGGCTGGACACGCGGCGGACGAGCGGCGGTGATTGGACTACTCCGCGGCGATTGGACTGGACTCCGACGAGCATTGATTCCCCTGCGGCGGCGTCAGAGCGAGGAAGACGAGGTGAATGGATGAGCACGCCGCGTCGGAAAGAGGCCGACACGTGGGGCCGTTGGGAGGAAGCGCGCGAAAGGCCCGTGATCGCGCGGTTTCCTTTTATCCGGCGACCCCAAGCGACCCCCAGCGCGCTGGGTTTGGGTTGGGATCGCCGGACTCAATTTTGGCCCAATCCGGCGCTATTTGGGCCCTTGGGGCGCGGCTGGGGGAATTTTCACCCCACGGCGCTAGTTTTGCCGTCTTGGGGGCCTCTTGGGGGCGCGGCTGGAGATGCTCTAAAGTCTGTTATAAACCCTGAGTTTATAGACCATAACGCAAATCAACCCCCTAACCTTCAAATCGGTACCCTGTAATTACAATCCCCATCATTCTAAACCCTGAATCCGTTTGGCGCACTGAGAAAATACTTATCCCGGCTGAGACCACTCTCCACAGACACTGACTACCTGGGCCCATATGTCATCTTCATCCTTCATCTCCCGATCTCTTCGTCTCTATCTCAGGAACCAAAGCTCGCTTCCTCTGTGTCCAGGACAAGTGATTTGTGTACGTACCTGAGCTAAAATCGATCAAAGCTGTGTACATGTACGGTTACGTGGCGGATCCGATCGACTCGCTAGCGTAGGCGGACGAGTTCTTCGACTCGAGCGAGGTTCGCCGGCGAGATCCGGCCGTCACGGCGACACCACGGCCGACGGCCGACCCTGTCTTATCAATTATTTGCTGGAAAGTGGAAACACAAAAGCAACACATGCACCCGAGACGTAGTGGGCGCCGGCAGCCGCGACATACTCGAATACTGTCCTGAATGCGCGCATCATGGACGAGGCTCATGATTTGGGACGACTGGATCGCTTGCCGCTGCTGGGGCAGGATGACGCGCAACTACGCCTTTGCTAGCTCCGGGCGCGTTGGCCAAGAGCGCGCGCCGTGCCGAGCCCCGCCCACCGCCGTGGAGACTGAGGAAGAAGATAAAGTATGACAGGTAGGCCCACGTGATCAGTGAGAGATACAGCAGATTCCGGTCGGGATTGTATTTCCAAACAGGTATAGGATCGGTTTAGAGTTTAATGCCATATTAAATTAATCGGGATCCATAAGTATATAAGGTACCGATTTCTGGGATTTAGACGTGGAGGTTTTTCCTTTTTAGGAACACAGTACAACTCTCACGCTTATATACACGAATATACAATCACCCCTATGACGCACACACGCACACCCTACCCCTATGAGCATCTTCGCAATACTAAGCCGGTACATCATCATGAGGTTAACGAAGCAATCATCTCGTCTTCGACGGGAACGTCTTCTCCCACTGAAAGCGCATCACCGGAAGCCCTGGAATAAATCCAGGAAAATGCGAGCACCATTGTCAAATCTAGAATTTAAACTCTAGTGGGCTGGGGTTACAACCATCCACCTAACCAACTCAACCACAGGTTGTTTCGTGCCGTGCTCTACAACCTCAGGGTTCAAAACAAACTTCACTCTACACGTACGGAGTAGTACTACCATATGACTTTTTTTTCCCGTTGCGTGTGGGTATAGAGTGTTTTTTGTCACGTAAGTAAAAATGAAAATAAGGTGTAGTACGCTACAGGCGTCGTTACACACATGGTAACCCTAGGCCCTAGCTAATAGCCCGTGTGTGTGCGTGCCGGTGCCCCCAGCAGCCGCCTCCCTCGCGCGCCCCCATAACCTGTCTGCTCTGTCTGACCTATACAACAGATCTGGATCACCTCTCTCTCATCCCCCTACCCTCCATCCTCCACGATACTTCCTTCATCCGCCGGCGGCCATGGCGTCGCGCCGTCTCACCGACCGACCGGTGTTTCCTTCTCGCCTCCGTAGCGCGCCTCGAGAGCCTTCTCCAGGCGCGCGCACCGGCCTTCCCGACCGTCGACGCATCACGCATGTCTTCCATTGAGTTAACCATGCCGGCCGCGGCGCGCCGTTCGTCCACCGCGCCCAAGAATTTACTTGCAGGTTGATATTCCCTTGCGTGGTTCGATCGATTAAGTTTTTCTACCCTCTTCCGTAATATCCTCCTAACTACGAGAACATATGTTCTTCTGGATCTTCAGGTGGGCGGGCCGCTCTAGTCTCCATGATGGCCGGACGGTGCTCACGGCCGTACGTCGTCGGCCGAGAACGCCTCTGGACGACGGCCACAAGTGCATGTCTGGTTATCTCCTCTGAACTTGCGCGCACGGTGGGATTTTCCTGGTCATCCACCCATGATGCTCTGCGCAACGGGCCGGTTCATTACGTCTACACACATCTACCGGTAATCTCCCCCTCCTCTAATCACATTAACCCTTATTTGTTTCTCTTAACCACACCTTCATTCTTTTTCGTTATCTTTGCTTTTAGGGTTCATGTTGAGATGCTTGTGGATGGATGGATGGATGGCGTCCTTTTCTTATTTCTAAAGTGCTGGATCCAAATACTTCCACCAAAACGATTCATATATAGACCTAAGTATTTATATAATTGGGTTGTACAGAGGGATCGTTTATTGGATCTGGATCCTAACTATTCCAGCCAATACTTTGGCTGGAATTCTCAGCTGCAAGTTTCATCTATCTGTGAATTAACAAGCTTTGTAGCTCCCTTGGTTCACATGATTAACAAGTAATGTACTCCTATTCTTAAATCTAAAGTGCCTCCATCCCGTCCCTCTGTTCCCTGGCCATGTGTGCGGAGATACAAACCATGTCCCACGCTGAGGAGATCACGGGTGAGGAGTTTACATTATTGATGATTGTTTGTTCCCTATGTGTTTAGATCGATGTTTAAGTTTTTCTTTCCTAACCTGCCATATATTATGATATTCTAATGCAGATAAGTTCATGGTCATCCGCATAGTGTTGCTGATCTCTCTTGTACAACACCCAAGTTGCATCTTGCATGGTTTCCATGGTGTTATGTTTCGATCTACATATGCAATGGGTAATGCTCTAATATTATTTGTTGCTGCAAATAATATATACTATCTTCGTTCACAAATGGATGTCATGCATTTATGAAAAGTGGGAGCAGAATTCTTCAAATCTTTGTCCTGATTTTTTCTTCAACCATGCATAGTACCAATACTCTATTACCACAAATAAATAACAATTATCTTTTCTTCACCGGGCACTCGCCACCGTGCGACCAACACGGTAAAAAGTAATTAAACTAATGCTATTGGCCACACTGCAGGAGCTTGTCCCCTCTCGTGGCCAACTTGCAGATAGGGGCCCATGCAATGTGATTTTTTTTTAAGAACAGTGTTGTGAATTTTGGATAAACAATGAGAAATATGCTATTGTACTTGCTAGCAGCAGCTAAGACTCGGTCATACTCGAGAACTCCCTATTTTAATTTTTACTTTGCATGTAAGATTTGTCTGAAGTCAAATTTTATAAAGTTTACAATATCAAAGTTATACAATATTGGTTCGGATTATGTGTGTTGATAGTTTTTCTATAAATTTAATTGAACTTTACGAAATTTGACTTCTGACAAATCTTATATGCAAAGTAAAAACAGGAGTACATAATCAGAGGTCTGGAAAAGGAGCGGGAGGCCTAAACCTAGAGCACACGGCGGCTGGGAGAATAGAGTGGAATAGGCTACACTTTATGCCAAATAAGATATATACCTCCTCCCATAGCTAATTGAGCGCTCAATAATTTGGCATTTTAACGGCTAGATCAGTTAAAGGGCTGGATAGGGGCTATTCGATCCGGTGATGTCCAAATAGCAACTAACTTGGATAGCGACCGATATTTTGAACGGAGACATTTGTTATATTTGTGTGTGTGGCACATACCATCTACTTTGTTCTTTTGTTTGTATAACATTGTATAAGGATGCAGTTTTTTTTTTCATTATAACTATTAGGTCACAAGTTTTATCCATTGTATATTCTTGTGCTGTTTCGTTTGATTTGCCCCCTTTTGTCCTGCATTAATTTTTGTACTCCCTTCGATCCATGTTACTTGTCGCTCAAACGGATGTATCTAAAAGTATTTCAATGCTACATATATCCATTTGAGAGACAAGTAAATATGAGTCAGAGGAAGTAGTATATTATAGTGACCCTCCTATTTTATCAAATGAAAATTTCAAGTGAATAATCTAATACTCCCTCCGATCCATATTAATTGACGCATACTTAGTACAATTTTAGTATAAATTTGTACTAAGTGTGTGTTAATTAATTTGGATCGGAGGGAGTAGTATTATTTTTATCACATTTGTATTTCAGTTTCATATAGATGAACAAATTAAGCATTCTTGTAATATCTTTTGTTGCAATGTTGTGTTTTATCAATCCCTTCTTGTTGAGATATATCCATCCTAATTTTATACCCTTTTTGTGTTTTGCAGTGGATTTGACCGGCGTCTTCTTACTTGACACCGGCCTCCTCGAAACGAGCATATCTAGTGCTAAAAGCTTCCATATGGGGAAGGATTCTATGATCACCCATGCACAATGTAATCCAGAGAGATTGTGCCCAACCCAAGACCTTTATGCACAAGTGGCATATTTGTAATGGATCGACAATAATACGCCACGACACCTGAACAAAGGTATTATTGCTTTATGAATCAAGATATTTCTATATATTCTTAGAGGTTTTAGAGGTAAAACATAGTGATTTCATTTCATTTTGGTGGTTGGCTAACAACAATGGGTATACAATTATTTGATTTTGGTAACTCAATTTTTTCTAGTATTTGAGAAACCATATTATGTGTTATGCAAACAAATACTCTTTCCGTTTCATAATAACCGTCGCGGGAATGGATGTATCTAGATGTATTTTAGTAATAGATACATCCATTTGAGTGATGGTTAATATGGAAGAGTATTGAAGTTTTATAAGCCATATTATTCTGAGATGGAGTTTTGCATACTCGTAAGCAACAATTAGAAACAAAGATAAAATTCCTTATCTTGGCCCATGATTTTCGGGAGAAATGGCCCATGGTCTCGTTGCTTACCCTTCCACCTCCCAAAAATGTGCGAGACACAACCTTCCTCGTGAGGGGGGAAAGGATGATAGTTTTTCCTGCAAAGTAAGAGAAAGGAAATGGAGGGAGTACATCATCAATAGCAAATCAGGCATTTGAACAGGTCAGAGGGGCGAAGAGACTATTGTAGAAGGAGCGAGAGTCCTAAACCTAGAGAACGGGGCGGCTGGGAGAATGGAGTGTAATGGGCTACACTTTATGCCAAATAAGATATATACCTCCTCCCTTAGTTAATTGAGCACTCGATAATTTGGCCTTTTAAGTTCTAGACTAGTTAAAGGGTTGAATAGGGACTATTCGATCCGGTGAGGTCCATGTAGCAATTTACTAAAATAGCGATCAATATTTTGAACAGAGACATTTGTTCTATTTGTGTGTGTGTGTGTGCCACATACCATCAACTTCGTTATCATTGTATAAGGTTGTAGTTTTTTTATTACAACTATTAGTACACAAGTTCTATCCATTTTATAGTGTTGTGTTGTTTCATTTGATTTGCACCCTTTTGTTCTGCATGAATTTTTGTATGTATAGTGGCCCTCCTATTATAGCAAGTGAAAAATTCAAGCGAATTATCCGCTAGTATTGTTTGATCACATTTGTATTTAAGTTTCATATAGATGAACAAATTAAGCAATCTTTGTAGAGTACTATTTTTTGTTGCATATTGGTTAATCCTTTTTTGTCGAGTTATATTCATCCTAATTTTGTACCTTTTTTGATTTGCAGTGGATTGAACCGGCGTCTTCTTACTTTACATCAGTCTCCTAAAAAAGGACATATCTAGTTCTAAAAGCATCCACATGGGGACGGATTATATGAAGCGTTACCCCTCTGCACAATGTAATTCAGAGAGGTTGTGTCAAACACAGGACCTTTTTGCACAAGTGGCACAGTAGCAATGGATTGACAATAATATTGCCACGACACCTGAACAAAGGTATTGTTGTTTTAAGAACCAAGATTATTCTATACTCCTTGTGTTCGTGAATAAGTGTACTTCTAGATTTTATCTAAACTTTGATCAACTTTATTGAGAAAAGTAATAACATTTATGACAATAAATTATTATCATGAGATTTGTCTTGACATGAAGTTTCAAAATGTACCAATTTGATGTCATATATGTTGATATTATTTTCCATAAAATTAGTCAAAATTTTAACCAAGTATAAAAGTTAGAAGTACACTTATTCGTAGACAGATGGAGTATATTCTTAGAGGTCTTAAAGGTAAGATATAGAGATTTCACTATATTTTGGTGGTTGGCTAACAACAGTTGGTATGAAATAATTTGATTTTGGAAACTCAGTTTTTTTACAGTATGTATTTTTTAAACCTCGTTATTTTTTGCTTAATGAAATGATAGAGTTTTATAAGCCATATTATTTGAACATGAAGGTGGCATCCTCCGCGTGAGCAGTACTCACTTGGAAACAGATATGAAATTCTGTGTCTCTCGGCCCATGATCTTCAGAAAAACTGGCCCATGGCCTCGTTCCTTAGTTCCTTACCCTTCCAGAATCCTCCATCCACCTCCCAGAACGCGAGCCACAACCTACCTCGTGCGGGGGCAAAGGAGGAGCGGCGCCGCGGCGCGGCGGCGGCGAAGGTCAGTAGTCGGATCCTTCCTTCCTCGTTCTCCTGTATCCCAGAGCAGCAGTCCCTCATCCTGACGCCATGCCTAGCAGCAGTCAGTCCTGAGTTTTATCAACATAGTATTCAGCCCCAACGCAACGGCGTTGATGCGTTCACCTTGTGGCCGTGTATCCCGGGCGCCGGCCGTCTGTCCCCAGTGGATCTCCCCGTCGTTCTCACAGCGTCCTCATCCCTCTCTCACCCCTAACCCTGCCTTCCCCCAACCATAGAGCTGTTCCCCACCTTTGCCTCCACCTTTTCTCCCCAGCAACCCCTCCCTAAATCATTCACATCTGATGTCATGTGTAGATGCTAGTCTTGCAAACTCCGAATTATAATGGAAGATTCTGACTGCATCAGTGAATTATGATGAATATTTGGATGCTAATCATTGCCCTGTCATATGCTATCCCTGGACATGTTAAGAAGTTTGCACTGTCATATGCAGGTTCTCGTGGGGAGTAATGGACCTGTCTGCTCTTGCTCTCCAGAGGGTCATGAACATTGACCCGGCAGATCCTATACTCGCATTGCTCGGTGAGATTGTTGAGGAACTTGTTTCCAGGACAGCAAATGAAGCGCTAAGGCAGATTTTCCCCCTCCTCGCTTACGAGCTCTCTCCGCATTTCTTGTTGGAGCTTATGGCTGATTTCCCACAAGGGTATTGTGATTCCATTGGGCTTCCAACTATTGACTGGCCTGTAAGTGTCGAGTCTAGTATCACTGCTGACTGATTTTGTGAAATTTGACTGATTGTGTGAAATGCCTCGCTCCTCACTATTGTTGCTTTCCTTGTGTAGTTACAAGTTCCATTAAACTATGCTATCAGTCATGATGCTGACCGGAATCTCGAAGAAGACCTGATGAATGTTCATGTTGCTTATACTCTGTATCATCGCTTGGCCCGTCTTATCGTGCTTCAAGCCTCACTGCCAAGAAACAATGCAGAGAGTGCATCCAAAGCTTCAAAATGTAAGATATATATTACTGCCCATGTCCATAATTTACTGCTTACTGCTTGTTATTTACCTGAACTAGTTTTCAATTTTCAGTGAGTGATTACATAGTCACCAAGCTTCGAGAAGTGGCGATCACGAAGGTCACCAGGCTCCTCCCTGTTCCAATTGAGCAGTGGCTGCAGCAAGAGATTGCCAGCTTATATGCAAGAAAAGAGTCTATACTCTTGGGGAATCTGTCACCAGCAATGAAGCGGTTTTTCATAAACCGCACTACTTTCCAAGCTCAGGATCTGGAGCATCTTGCATCTGACCCCTGCTACGGTGACAAGCTAGCTTGTTGCAATAGTGTCTTGGCTATTGAGGTATTTGGGCTGCAGGAGACTGTTAATACTCTGGTTGCTGAAACTACTGATGATGTTCTTCGAGTTGCATTTCCAATCCTGGCCTTTGAACTTCCCAACGAGTTAATAAGCCAGCCTATCTCTGACCTGCTGCCTATCGACTATGTCTCATTGCTAGGTCTCCCGCTGCTGTTGGGCAAACCAGTGAGTATCTGATTCCAAACAAAAGCCTTACCTGATTACATTAACCAATTTTCAAGTATTTCTAGACTCTCATTTTGAGTACTTGAAATATGGCTGTTTTGCTGTTTTTCATATGGCTGTTTTGCATATTACCTGTTTTTCAAAACTAAAACAGCCATATTACCTGTTTTTCATATGATGTACTTTTCTCATTGATGAATTGAACATCTTGTTGTGGACTCGCAATATAGATCTGTATACTCACACCTGTTTGCTTTAGATTTGCAATGTCATTTTTGTCTGCTGTTAGTTTCCTGTACATTCCAGTATGACTGCTCATGAAAATGTTTCCTGTGCAGTTCTCCTCAAGGGACAACCTGAACCATGACACGTGGAGGGCGGCTGAATGTCAACTGTACACTTTACAGGCTACATACCACCGCGTAGGGCGACTTATCATTCTTTTGGCATCGCTTGCACCAAGCCCGGAGAACGCCCAAAGTTCTAAACATTGTAAGTCTACCTAACCTGATCTGCTGTATGGATGTCCTTCCGCCCACTTTTTATGTTTTTCTGATGGTTATAAATTGTACTGTCCTCAGTGAAAGAAAGTATTTACAGTCTGCTGGAAAGGTGTGCCATGATCTTCTCGCGTAGATTTGGTCGCTGCATGGGAATACCACGCCCAGTTTTACAGTGGGCCGAGAAAGATCTGGATGATCAGAAGTCATCAATCGAGACCAATGGAGATGAAGACGATCGGGCGTTGCTCCTGGATGTTATCCAAAAGCGTGACAGGATCGTGCACCATAACAAGGACTACATATGAACAGGCCGCTGATGCTGCGAGGCACTTTTGTTGTGTTCTGCTAATCCTTTGTTGAGAAAACCTGTTAATTGCTGGAGATGTTTGGTCTGAAAAGTGAAACCTAGCAAGTCACATAGGTCATTTTGTGGTGGAGATTTTTGTCTGGCAAAACAAGCTGCTTGGTGGGAAATATGACTGTTTTGCTGCCTTTAGATATCAAGTAAATTTTGTCACATGAGCCCTTTTGTGGTGGCGATTTATGTTTGTGGTGGATATATATGTCTGGCAAAACAAGCTGCTTTCTAGGAAATATGGCTGTTTTGCTGCCTTTAGTTTTAGTTTTGGTTACTTTGCTGTCATGTGTATTTAGTTCGAGATACTTGAAGGTTCACAACGCTTCAATAACAGAGAGTAAGTCGATTTAGCAAAAAGGGTTAACATCCCCATGCGAATAAAAGTAATTTGCAGATAGCAGTGTAAGGCTTGGAATCTATTCCATCCAGGTCCATCCAAACTATTAGTGTTACAAGTTTGAGCACCAGCAGGTAAAAATCAAAACGATTTTTGGACCCCCGACGCTGACTCGCGCCTCCTTACCGATTCCTCCCTGGCCGACGATGAACTTCACTGCAGTTTCCGGCCGGCGGCCGGCGTGGCTGCGTTTCCGGGCCTGCCTACGGCCCTTCGAAGGTGAAGATAGATATACGAGACCACCAAGGCTCAGAATAACTTCGAAACACCAAAGTCCCGTTCTGCTTCCGAGCCAAGACTGATAAATATCTTCGAAACACCAAAGTCTTGTTCTGCTTCCGAGCTCATACAAGCTATTTTTTTCCTTGAAAATATTATGAAATTTTTTGTGTGGTAAATTTTGATAAATGAATTGACTGCTTGAAATATTATATCACAAGATGACATTTGAAGTCGTGAAAATTTAAAAATAGAATCATCGCTCCAAAATGTTTCAAAAATAGCATTTAAAACATCCACAAATGTCAGTTCGGGATGAAATTTTGCGAGCACTTAAAACATTTGTCAAAATTTGCCACAATTGTTTTTTTTTCATTTTTTTAGAATTTACCATTATTAGGGACCATATGAGCCAAGCTCATATAATTTGGTTTACAATTCAAAAAAAAAGTTTTTACTCCACTTTATAAAAAAATACAAGTACAAGACAACTAATAATAAGTCTATTGGGGCAAAATTAGAAAAACATGCCTTAAAAAAAAAGAAAAACAACCCCTAAGTGGTTTGAAGCTCAAATACAAGTGAAGGGGCGAGCGGTGCCTGTCATAGTTATAGCATTATTCCCTGCCAAATATATCTTTTTTTTTTGAGAGAACACAGTACAACGCACAACGCAGACGGTCACATACACGAGTATACACTCACCCCTAGGAATGAAACACAGATAAATAGATTTAGACATGACTCACAAACCACCTAAGAGAGACATGAAACCTAGAAAACCTTGCTCATCTGTCTACTCGTGCTCATTGAACTCGAAGTCCCTAGTCTCCTTCCACTGCCCATCGACATCGAGAAGATGCGCCTTAAAGGTATATGGGTACTTGAGCACCACCATCAGCCGCCCTCCCGAGGCTACCTTGAGATACTTGCAACACGATGAAGAGCTGCCTTCAACGGTCAGTCTTGGTTCGACGGCTGTGCTCACAAACGCACCAGACTCCGCATCGCGTTCCCACGTCTCCACAACACCTGAGTAGGAGACGGAGTAAAACTTGCCATCGTGGTGGATGGCGTCCTCGACGCCGTCACGAGATGGTGCCAGCCTCCAGGCAGGGTCCTCCCCGGTGGCGAAGGCCGGGGCACCGAAAATTTGATGCGGGATTAGCATGGCGGTATAGTTGTCGGGGGACGGGGATGCTGAGAGGACCACCTTCCGGTAGAAGGAGCTGCGCATCTGGTGGGCTGCCAGTGTGAGCGACCCCCCCGCCCCGGCCGGCCCCCAACAATGGTCACTGAACGGCGGCCCGTGGCCAAACCGGGCAGCCAGGAGGTCGTCGATCTTGAAGCAGAAGGAGCAATCACCTGCGTGTTGCAGGATGACGCCAATGGTGGCGATGTGCGGGAGGGCGTGCTGCTCGCCCGTGGCCGCGTTAACAAGGTACATCTGGCCACGCTTGTCCGCGCTGGCGAGCCACCCGCATGAGGAGCCAAGGACTATGTGGCTGGGATCCGGGGCGGACATGGTCGGGTCGTTGCTCTCGATCGACGTCGATATCATGTCTTCCTTGAGGTAGGGCTGGTCGTCGGCGTAGCCAATGTCGACCTCGACGTAGGCGTAACCACGGTGCTTGTACTGGGCGAGCGCCTTGTCGTTGTGGACATTGTTCAACCCCGCGAACACGGCGATGTCGCTAGTCTCCTTCCACTGCCACTGCCCGTCATCCTCCTCGAGGAGGACATAGCACACACGCTTGTCTAGGTACTTGAGCACCGCCATCAGCTGCCCTCCAGGTGCCGCCGCGAGATACTTGCTGCATGATGATGAGCCGCCTTCTTCGTCTTGGACGATCAGTCTCGGCGCGACGGCGGTGCTCGTGAACGCACCGGACTCCCCGTCACGTTCCCACGCCTCCACGTCGCCCGCGTAGGAGACAGAGTAGAAGCGACCGTTGTGGTGGATGGCGTCCTCCACGCCGTCAGGCGATGGCACCAGCCTCCAGGCAGGGTCCTCCGCCGTGGCAAAGGCCGGAGCACCGAAATCGCGATGCAGGATTAGCATGGCAGTGTAGCTGCCGGGCCCGGGGCCCGGGGACGCTGAGATGACCACCTTACGGTAGAAGGAGCTGCGCATCTGATCGGCGGCGAGCGTCATAGTCGCCTTGCCGTGCGGCCCCCAGTGGTGGTCCTTGAACGGCGGCCCGCTGCCGAATCGGGCAGTCAAGAAGCTGTAGATATTGACACAGAAAACGCCGTCACGCCTGCAGGGCAAGAAGACGCCCATGGTTTCCATGCGCGGGAGAGCGTGCTGCCCGCCCGTGGCCGGGTTAATGAGGTAGATCTGGCCACGCTCGTCGGCGATGGTGAGCCACCCGCAGGAGGAGCCGAGGACGAAGTGGCCGTGCCGCTCGGGGTCCGGGCCGGGCATGGTGCGCTCGCTGCAGTCGTCCATGGACGCCAGGGGGTCATCTTGGAGGTCCGGCAACGGACGGCGAGGCTGTTTGTCCCACTCCGCCACCAACCACTGGATGTACTTGTGCCGGCCGTCCATCTTGACGATCCTAGTCTCCGCCGGCTTCATCGGCGGCACAATGTCACCGTCCTCACCCATGGCCGACATCGATCTCGATCTCGATCCCTATCTCTTTTTTCGCTCCAAGAGAATTCGGAGGATGTGTTTTGTTGCGGCGGTGCCTTGTTGTGAGGACCCCGTCCCTGTATATATACTCCGTATAACGTAGCCTCCAAGCTCCAACGGAGCCCTAGTCAATATCGGATCGGATCGGATCCGACGCAAACTACTCCAGGACGGGAACGCGACAGGGTTTCTTTCCACAGCCTTGCTAGGTCTAAGTCTCAGTTGATGCTATATACGTCAGATTTTACGTTGAGATTGGTGCAAAATTTTATTTTCGATTTTTTTCCTTTTTTTCTCTTGCATGTTATGTGACATGATTAAAACTTAGTTAAATATCAATCGACTGAGACCTTTTCGAACCTGTGCGTCCATATCCTAATCCATTGCTCGATACCTGTTGCTGTTGGGAACCGCCTATGACTGCAATATGCATCTTTCTCAGATTATGACCACCACACACGCAGGCTCGTGTGTCGTGTGGTTCTGTTTCAAGGGACTATATACAATAGAGGTATACTAACTTCATTGATGCATGCATCAACGGCGAAACTGCAAGTCTTGAACACGTTGTTGCTGAGGCTGCACTGCACATCTAGTCAAAGGACTCAAACTTGCTCAAACATTGGGCTTCAATTCCATCTTGATTCAAATTGTCAACTTGGTGATTGTTGAAGCACTGAACACTAATTCTGGGCACTCTCTCTATATATAGTGGCAGCTCCTATCCTTAGTGATTGTCAAGATTTATTGAGGGACTTCAACACTGTAATATGGAATCAAGCAAATGGTTGCACATATAATAGCTCGGCAGGGGCGTGTTGATCCTCTGTCGATGTTGATGGACTCACCTTCTAGATTTATCCTTAAATTCCTAACAAACGGCGTAAGTGTTATTTGACATTAATAATGCAATCCATGAAGGCCTTTTTGTTAAAATAAAGTACAATATCTTTTGAAGAACATACAGCGCATGTCTTATTAATTAAGGCGGGAAGGGTGTTACAATACAGATATTTACATCTATAGACAGAGCAGCCGGGAGGCCGCTCCTACGAGTAAAAACGGAAACTATCCCATATCGTCGTCTACTGTTCTACTCTTAGCTAGGCACCATTATCGCCACTCGGCAATGATCTTATGCACCAATGCAGAGGGGAGAAGAGCGATTTTGTCGAAAATCCGCCTATTACGCTCTAGCCAGATCATCTTACATGTGCAACTAATGAAAGTGAAGAGGTCTCTCTTTCTCGAACCCTGAGCCAGATTGCCCGTGGTCGTCCACCACTCCACGAAGGGTATATCCGGCGTTGGTGTTGCCCGGTGCAACCGCCATTTGAGGAGGAGTGAGTACCAGATTTGCCTCGCATAGGAGCATCTGACCAGAAGGTGGTCGGGGGTCTCCTCTTCTTGGCAGCACATAATACAGGCCACAGGATGCTCCAGGCTTCTTCTAGCCAATCTATCTGCGGTCCACAAGCGATCATGTAGCGCCAGCCAAATAAACAGTTTGATTTCTACCGGCGCCCAACTATTCCAATTTTCCGCCGCCCCGGGAGCGAGGCAGTGGCCGTACAAGAACGCCGAGTAGGCCGAGGCAACGGAAAAGGCTCCATTGGCCTCCAGCTGCCATCTGAAAGTGTCCTGGGAATCAGTGAGGCTGAAGCTTTCGAGCCATTCGAACAGGAGCATGGCGTCAACGATAGCTGCCACGGAGAGCTGTCCTGCTATATCCTGCATCCATCGTGCCCCAGGCAGCCGGTCAGCGACAAGTTGCTTCTTCGCCGCCGGTTTGATCAGAGCAAACAGATGTGGCGCAATCTGCTGTATGCCCGTGCCGTCAATCCAGTTATCAGTCCAGAACCGCAACTTTTTTTTCCATTTCCCAGAGCACATGCGATTGCAGCCCTGCAAATGGCCTCCGCCCTCTCAGGAATCTCCATCACGAAACCATTCCATGGTTTGTTTTCTTCCGTAAATTCAAGCCACCTCCATTTCATCAATAAGGCTTCATTTAGGAGTTTTAAGTTCTTCACTCCCAGGCCGCCAAATTCCACCGGAGAGCAAACCGTTTGCCACTTCACCAGGCAATGCCCACCCTTGGCATCCCCATGGTCTCTCCACAAAAAGTCGCGGCAGATCTTGTCAATGCACGAGATGAACCATTTGGGCAAGTCTAAAGCGAGCATAGGGTATATGGCGGTTGCGGTAAGTGTGGATTTTTAGAAGCACCAGACGACCCGCACGGCGGAGCAACGCAGTTTTCCATGAAGGCAAGTGGTTTGCAACCTTGTCAATGAAAGGCTACAGATCAGCTTTCGAGAGTCGATAGATGGAGAAGCGCCCTTGTCAATAAAGTACAATATCAATGGCATCCATAAAACTAGATGGCAAAGCGCGTCTTACCATGTGTTGCCCACAGAAGTTGTTGGCAAACCAAAATGAAAAACCAAACCGAATGATGATAAAGTTTAAATAGTGTTTCCATAGGTAATTTAATTATTCATTTGTGCACATAGATATAAGCATTGAAACATTATGTTTATGATAAGTTAAATTTATACATTCATTATACCGAAAATTAATATGTATCGGAGGGAGTACCAAATTTTTTTCGTGTGAGAATCATAATTCAGAGGAGACATATCTAGTACTTACATTTGGTATTCAGAGCCAGCAAAAATTCTCCCAAAAAAATTCTCTGGCAACGTCACCATGTCTTCTGCTCCTAGTTCCCTCATCTTACCACCGGAGTGGGATACCATGTCCGCAGATAAGCAATTGTGTATCTCACGCAGCTAACTGCGAAGATGGAAAGAATTGAGTCTGGGTTCACGGTTGCACGCGCGATCAATCCAACAGCCTTCCCCGCTACTGCGACGCCAGTGGCAGCCCCGATCATGTTCAATATTGATCTCGCCATCAGTGAGATCCTCTCGGGCCGCAGTGACAAATTTGTCAGCATCATCATCACCCCTTCTCCGCTCGCCGTTATCAAGGAGGTTTGTGAGATCACCACCGCATTAGAGCATCTCCAGCCGTGGTGCCCCCCAAGAGGGTTCATCCGGCGATTTTTATCGCCGCTTGGGGTCGGAAGAAGATCCCCTACCGTACGGTAGGGTGACGTTCCGTCACTGATAGGTGGGCCCTACAGCATGCGAGACCCACCTGTCAGTGACCCCACGTCACGGTGATGAACGTCAGAGGAGCCTCCTCCCTTGGGTCATCCGGCGGTTACGGATGTATTTTTCCCAGCCGTGCCGTCACCCACGCCGCCCACGCCAGCCTCGACGCGGCCTTCGATCCACTCGGGCCAGGGGTGCACCAGCTCCACCTCCCGCTGAAGCACCTCCGCGACGCTCATGCTCTCCAGCCCCTCCTGCGCCACCACCTCCTTTCCGGCCGTCTCCACGGCTGCCTCGACATGCCAATCCGGCTCGGCGGAGGCGGGGGCGGGGGCGGCGGGGCAGGGCGGCGCCAGGACTGGATGCGTCGCAGGGCGGCATCGCGGGCGGAGAGGTCCGAGGAGCGGGAGCGTAGAGCGAGAGGAACGGCGGGAACGACGGCGCGTACAGGAGCCGGCGCCACGGGCGGCACACAGAGTGCATCAGGCGCGGCGGGAGCGTGGAGAGGCAGAGCTGGGCCAGGTGGTCCGGCAGCCCCGGGAGCAGCGGCTGCGAGTTCCGCGTGTTTGACGGCGTGGCCGCCTCGGCAGCGGCAGGCGTGCTGTCCATGGGAGCCGGCGCCGGCGCGGGGCGGGGCCGCTTGGCTTCGCGGCAAGAAAGAAGAGGAGGGCTTGGTGCAGGGGCGCGTGGCCACCGCGGGTGCAGCCATGGCGGGAGGCGGTACTAGTTGGAGCAAGGAGGGGCTGCCGTATATGCAGTTGCGGGAGCGGCTCCCATGGCGGGCGGAGAGGGAGGGGGGCTTCGAGGAGGAGGGGCTCTCGCCGGGGAGGGGAGGAGGAGAAGGGGAGGCGGTGGTGGAGGAGGGACGGGTTGGGGATGGCGGAGCGGCGGCGGAGGAGAAGGTTGGGGAACGGGCCTCCACATGCAGAGGAGAGAGAATGAGAGAGAGACTGACGGTGGGGCACTTGCATGTGAAACAATACATCCGGACGCCCCAAGACGTCCCCAGCGCCCTGGGTTTTCCTTGGGGTCGCCGGACCTAAATTGAACGAAAATCGGCGAAAAACAAGATTACGCCCCCAAAACGTAAATTTCGCCGCTTGGGGGCCTCTTGGGGTGCCGGCGGGAGATGCTCTTAAGCCTTGAACTCATGATCGGCCTCAACAAGACCACGACTAACGTTCAAACAGACAACGTGGAAATCCAAGAGGAGAACTGCGTTGTGGCGACAACTACCTCCTTCAAGCTCGCCATGTGTGGCACATTGCACTCACTCGCAGTATGATACGTCTCAACGTACCTATATTTTTTCATTGTTTCATGCTATTATATTGTCACTTTCATATACTTTTTATAGCATTTTATATCAACCTATTAACTTAGTGCCCAGTGGCAGTTTCTGTTTTTTTGCTTGTCTTTTGTTTTACAGAAAATCCTTCTCTACTAACATCAAAATGCCATGCCAATTTTTGTGGATTTTTCTGAAACCAGAGACCCGAGGAGCTTCGAGGGAGCACCAGAAAGAGTGCCACGGTGAAAGTGCATTTTTCACCTTAAGTGTTTTGGTGTTGATGATAATGCATAGTTGCGGACTAGTGGTGCATTAACTACTCAGGTATATCTAAAATGAAAGGATCAAAGATGAAATTTCCTATGCTTTTCTTTCTTTGGACGTTAGTATTCCAGACAATCAAGAGGGGGTCCGCACAGAAAGGGTTGACTGGATCATCATCGTGCACATATTTTTGCACCCTTAGCCCCTTCCGCATTTTGGTCGAGAGATGGATGAATTCTACCAAGTGGCTGCTGAACTGGGTAAACCGGTTGTACCGGTAAGTTGAGCGGTTGTACCGCTGTAACAGCCCAGTTTTTGCAAAAATTAAAAAATTTGTTTTCTGCGTGAATTGTTTGATTGTCTGTATTGTTTGCAGTGTTTGCTTCACCGAAATAATAATCGGTGAATATTTCTCCCTCGTATTCTCGTATCGGTTGCGTGACCGAACCCTTTTCCCAACGGCACACGACCTCGTTGCGGCACCGGGTTTCACCCGAGCACTGTCGCAACTTCCCGCACAAAGACTAGCCTTCACCATCGGTGCGAAAAACCCCATTTATATTTAGCTGGGTTATTTTATCGGGAGTTAATCGTCGTCTCGGTTGGGCGTGAAACGTTGTAGACGACGTGCTTACAGTGTGGCGATGTTGTGTTTCAAATTTCACGCGATTCCGACTTCGTCGGGTGGGTGAACGTTCGGGTGTGCCAGGCATAGTAGCCGGTGTAAGCCCTATGGCGTATTTTTCAAAATGTCGCGCGTGAGCTGTTAGCTGGACCCCCAAATACCCCTTTTATCTTCGGATTCTAGCCACCGAAAAACCGGACCCGAAACGGGCCATTTCGTGGCCCGAAAACACCCCCAAACACCCACTTGCTATTTATAACAGTGCTACCTACCAAATCTGGACAAACCCTAGACAGCCTCCCTCCAATTCCGTGCCTTCCCTCTACCCCGCCGCCACTTGGAGCTAGCCACACCCCCACGCCAGATCTGGCTGCAGCGCTGTGATCCGTCCGATGCGGATCGGACGATCCTCGTGAGGCCACGTCACCACAACGCAGCTCCCACGCCCGGGCCGCAGCCAGCCCGCACCCGAGCGCCTCCCGTGGAACCACCGAGCCGCCGCGCCGCCTTCGCTGCTCCGGCCGGCGAGCCCCCGTCCCCGCAGACGCCGGTGAGCCCCTCCATGCCGCGGCCACGCCTCCTCTCCTCCTGTCTCTCCCTCATCTCTCTATCCCTCTGTCCAGGACTGGCTGCCGCGCCATGATTGACCTCGGCCCGAGCTGCCGCCATGGACAGGAGATCGCCGGAAGCCGCCGCTTGCCTCGCCACCTGCCGAATCTGGGAGACGTGCACCCCCTCCGGCCATCCTCATGACCTGCGCCGCCCCGCCCCTGTGCCGGAGTTCGTCGCCGGCCAGGAGGTCGCCGCCGCCGGCCGACCCTGGATCGGGATCGATCCCGGTCGGGACGAACCAACCTCCCAGCGCCCACGTGGGCCGGCCTGCTTCGCCCGCGGCCCAGCCAGCGGCCTCCCAGCGCCCAGTCCGCCTCCCCTGCGCTAGTTGGGCCGAGCCCAGTGGGTGAGGCCCAATGCCCTTTTTTTTCCTGTTTGTTTTTTTCCTTTTCTGCTTTTTTTTAATTGCAGATTGTGTAGTATTTTTCCGAGGTCCGTATCTTTGCAACCGTAGCTCGGATCGCAGCGCGTAAAACATGAAAGTTGCTTAGAATTGCTTGTACATTAATAATTTGTGCTCCTTTGCCATGTTTGAGCTTGTTTACTTGCTGTTTACCTGCTAATTACACTGCTTGCCACTGTAACTGTAACTGCAATAACTTTTTAACCGTTGCTCTATTTAAAATGTTCTTTATATGTAACTTGACTAGAATTGCATGTAGATTGTGTTTTTGCTGCTCTTGCCTGCTAATAAAAATAATAAAATATTGTTTAGGGCAAAACAGTACCAAATGCAATATTTATCGCGGGGTCCGCAATAGTTTGCATGTCTAGGATTTCACCCCACTTAAATTGACTAGCACAGGTAGTTTATTTATGCTTCACCTCTTGCCATGCTTCTGTGCTTTGCCATGTTAACAACCTTTGTTGATCACCTGTAGCTAAACAACTTGAACCATCGTAAAACGTGCGGTATCGTCGTGTGTGACGAGTACTCCACTTAAATTGTTAGCAACCGCTCTCGACGGTAGGTGCGATGTCTCGTGTTGCTTCTTGTTGATGGTTGCTCGTGTTTGCCTCGTAGTAATAGATGCTTGCTCGTTGATTGCTTTCCAGTGTTTACTTCTTGTGTGCTTCCGCGGGTACCTCTCGGAGACGATGCGAGCTTGCGATCGACTACACCTTCGAAACCCGACTTATCAACAGGCAAGGACTTGCATTACTTATGATCCATTCTATTTCAACCAGCGGTTTGCATGCTAGTATAGGTTAGGTTCGATGTTTGATCCTACCACATGTTTACAACCTCTTTCAAACCGATACAGCCATGTCCCCTCCCAGCAAACCATGTACTGCTATGTTACTATTGCTCGTTGCTCAGCCCCTGCTTAGTATGCATGCTTAGGATGCTACGATGTTACCCTGTTACTCCTGGGTTTGGGATATCACCTTATTATTATATTGTTGTTGATGATATGCTTATTCTAAATGTTGACTATATTCGACGAAGGATGGAAGGTCTAGGCTATCCCGCCCCGACGCTTTGTTCCATTCGAGTCACCTAGGATCCGAGTTCCGGGTATTGGTTTTAAGACCGAGCGTGACTAACCGCGTGTGGGATTTTATGGGGTCCCCTTTTCTTACCTACCTAGCTTCAAACATTTCTAGTGGTGGCCCAAGCTGATTTACCATTTGAAACTGTGTGTGTGTTGGTCGGCCGCCAGTTGTGTACAAACAAACCAGGGCCAGGAGGACATAGTTTCTTGGCTGGCCCACTTTGTCCGGCTGAGGACCCGGTCTCATAAGAGAACTAACCGGCTATCCAAACTTGCGACAGACGGTTGAGACCTGATCGAGAGCGCGGCCGGCTCCTGAGATGGATGTCGACTCACCGGGGGCCACCCGGATTTGTTCGTTGTTAGTTAGAGGGACCTGTCGTTTCGGATCTCTTGGAACTAAATCATAAAATGGTTGCCTGTGATGGGTAGCAACTGAGAGTGATGGACGTGCGTGCGGAGCCTTGTAATGGGCAGTTGGTACACCCCTGCAGGGTTAAATCTTTTCGAGAAGCCGTGTCCACGGTTATGGACGACTTGAGACCTACTCCTTGTTCATAGACAACAACAACTGAGATAATCTTAATACAACTTGATCAACGTGTGTGTGCCTTGACTGCTTCTTCTTCGTCGGGATGCGAAGAGGAGGACAAGGATAGGATAGGTGTTATGTTTGCGTAGTAGTCTATAGCAAGACTTGTTGGAGGCGATTCCTCATCGAATGCTTGGCTTCTTACCTTACTCTCTAGATCGTTAGCCACTTCATAAATGCTAGTGCGGCAGTAACGTCATCACTTACCCCTTCCTTACCGTAAATTACTAGTTGTCCTAGAATGACGAGTGATGAAGTCCTTGCTGGGTCAGATGACCACTACAGTTGGATGCTGAGTACCTGTGTACTCATGATACTACCCCCAAACTCTTTTCAGGGTTCTTGATCGACAACAGGTATGGTGACCGACGTTTCACGTGGAGACTCGACGACGACTAGTTAGGCGGATCCCGGCGGAGGGCCTGGACCCGTGTGGTTATGGGATCGATGCTTTTCTCTTTGCCAGTAGGCACTTGTTTGTAGTCTGTACTCAGACATGTATCTTCCGCTGTTGTATTGTATTTGAGGCAGTTGTATGCCGATTGTATGAGATGTTGTATCCTGTATATGTAATGTTGTGATATCATGTTGGAAATCCGGGGCATATGGCTTTGTCATATGTCGCGGTGGGACCGATATGTGCTTCGTCCCCGGATCTGGGTGGAAACACCTAGATCTGGAACAGTACCGCATATCGTTCCTTACAACCGCTCAGCCAACCCTATGTGTGTTTCAAGGACAGTGAGGTGGTTGTACTGGTTGACAGATCGGTTATACCGCCCCTCCCAAGAAGAGCGGCACAACCAAACTAATACACGGTGAGCTACCGGGATTTGCCCAAAACCCTACAGTATACCCTCGCGGTAGTGGAGCGGTGGTGTCCCGGTTGTACCGCGTTAGTCCAATTAATCCAAAAGAAAGAAGCATGGTACAACCGGTGGATTAGAGCGGTTACTCCTTTGTGTACGGTGGAGTGTTATTCCAGTTAACTACGCCACCCTTTGTGCGGGGTAGTAGCGGCCAGGTACCGCTCTCCCACCACAACAGGGTTGATTTCATCATGCGTAAAGAGTGATACCCAAACGGTTGTGGTGCGCTGTGCACTAGAGCGGTACTACTACTGGTGGTTGGAGCGGTTGTACCACCTTAGTCGCTATAGTAGTAAGATTTTTTCTCTAGTGTGGTTGTACTTGTACCACACCTCGGGGCGGTTGTACCGATCTAGTGCAATATGCACTATAACAGTTGGATTTGGTGGGCCACAATATAAGTACCCAGTCGGAACAACAACATTCTTGACCCCCAAGGAGGGGCTTCTTCCTCCTTGTGACCTACCTCTTGCCTCCCTCTCTCCCCTCATTATTGCTAGAGCTCAGTCTTGCCCGATCTCCTTTTCTAGCCAACCAAACTTGTTGATTTGCTAGGAATTAAGGGAGGAGACCTAGATCTACACTTCCGTAATTCCTCGGGTGTGGAAGATGACACCCCCCAAAGCCAAGACAGAGGTGGTAAGGATGTTGTTAATCCTTCCCTTGTTCGTAATGGTTTGGGTGCATACTGGCGGTGTGGGCCTTATGAGCCCAACGCCACCGGTACATTTTTCTCCATTTTTTAATATATTTTTTGTTATTTAGTTTATTTATTATATATTTTGTTTTGTTCATCTTTATTTTATTAATTTTCTTATTTTTATATACACATTGTTTCATATTTATATTCATGTTTATTTTATTTAGTTTTTTTATCTTTTAGTTTATGTTTTATATACATTGTTTCGTGTGTATGTTTAGTTTAATTTTTAGTTTACTTTTTATTTATATTTTTGTATATTATTTTATTTTATTTTGTTAGGCGACCGTCTCCGATGTATCCAATCCAAACTAGGGCTATGTTGGGAGTACTATACTTGGGAGCAGAGAGAAATACTCGTTACATAAAGCCCGATAATACCTTGTGTTGGTACGCAAATATTAGTAGTCTATCGGGGCCGTCTATCCATCGAAGCCAAGAGATCAGATCGCTGTACGTCGGCCATGGATCAGGACGCACGCTCCGGCGGTGTCCTCTGGCGCAACATTGTGCCGCCGGAGTTGCGGCCGATGAAGCCGGCGGAGACTCGGATCGTGAAGATGGACGGACGGCACAAGTACATCCAGTGGTTGCTGGCAGAGTGGGACAACGACAAACAGCCTCGCCGTCCGTTGCCGGACCACCGCGTCCTTGACCTCGTCCAGGCGGCCATCCACTACGCCCGCCCCGAACCCCGCGCTGCGCGGCCACTTCCTCCTCGGCTTCTCCGGCGACTGGCTCGCCACCGGCGACGACCGCGGCCAGATCCACCTCGCCAACCCGACCATGGGCGAGCAGCACGCGCTCCCGCGCACCGCCACCATGGGCATCTTCCTGCCGCCGGTCTGCAAGCTCGACCGCTCCTTCAGCTTCGTGATGAACAGCCTCTTGACTGCCGTGCCCGGTAAGGATGCGCGGCGGCGTCGCTCTTCAACGACCATCGCTGGGCGACGACGACCCTCGCCATCGCTCAGATGAGCGGCTGGCTGTACCAGAAGGCAGAAGGTGGTGCTCTCGTCGTCTTCGTCCCCGCTCCCCGGCAGATACTCCGCCATGCTAATCACGCACAAGAACTTCGGCGCCCCAGCCTTCGCCACGGCCGACGACCCTGCCTGGAGGCTGGCGCCGTCGCGCGACGGCGTGGAGGACGCCGTCCAACACGACGGCCGGTTCTACTCCGTCTCCTACTCGGGCGTCGTGGAGGCGTGGGAACGCGACGCGGAGTCCGGTGCGTTCACCAGCACGGCCGTCGCGCCAAAGCTGCCGCTGGCCCTCGAGGACATCTGGTCGTCATGCCGCAAGTACATCGTGGCCGCCGGAGGGCGGCTGACGGTGGTGCTCAAGTACCCGGCGACCTTCAAGGTGCACGTTCTCGGCGACGACGGGCAGTGGACGAAGGGCAAGAGCTTGGTGGACATGCACGACAAGGCGCTCGCCCAGTTCAGGCGCCGCGGTTACGCCTACGTCGAGGTCTACGGGGACGACGACGAGGAGCCCTACCTCGAGGTAGACGAGGAAGACTTGGAGTACGAAAGCGCACGCCTCCTCAAGGACGAGAGGAACAAGATGGACCTCCAGATCAAGTCTGCCGTGGACGAGGCCAAGAAGAAGAGGTTCGACGACTAGTAGATGACAAGATCTTCTCTCCACTCTGTCGTGTGTGATCCTCCTCTATCGTGTGCTAGCTAGGCTGCTAGCTAGGTTTAATGTTGCTCTGGATCTGGAGTACTTTTATGTCTGTCATGGACTGAGTCGTGTCTAAATTTATCTGGCTTTCGTTTCTACTCTCTCTGTTCAGAATTATTTAACATGATATTAGTTTAAGCTTGGTTTAAATTTGAATTAAAGTCATGTCAAGTAATTCGAAACAAAGGAAGGGAGTATATTTTATAAAACGAGAAATAATTGATGTTTGGATGGTAGTCACGGTACACTACCATGAAAAATCATCTTTGTCGTGTGCATATCATTTCGCCGAGTTCCCAAACGCAAGCTTTCGATAAAGATTATATGCCGAGTACTTCCTCCGTTTTTTAATGTAGTGCGTCCGCGTTTATCAAGATTCAAGTTTGAGCATAAATTAAATCAATGTGACCAACTATGGCGGAAGCAAAAATTATACCATTGACAAACCTGATACTGTGGCAAGCTTCATAAACCAGGTGGTAAATGAGACGTACATGACGGTTCAGGGGAGGAGGCCTAGAGTTCTATGTCTCAGAGGTGAAAGTCTGGAATTCTAGGTGCGCTATGTCGAGTGTTTGATGTAATGCACCCGGCAGGAAAAAAAATCCTATAAGATCAGGTCGTACGAGCCCAGGCGGGAGCACTCCTCCACTTGCGACACCTGGCAAACCAAATCTCAAAGCAAAAAAATACTGTTCCCCTTTGCCAAATCGGCAAATCCTAATTTCTGTAGCTGACGGTGTGAACCAACTCGGCTGCTCCATCCCCGATGGTAACGACCACGCTCGCCGGCGGTCCAGCTCCCGTCTTCTATCTAGTCGACACATCTTCCCATCTCCATGCTCCTCACGTCGGAGCAACTCCCATGGTCATGGTCCTCCATCCCCAACAAAAACGGACAAAAACAGCCACGTTCATCGGCCGCAGAGAGGTCGCGAACCGCTCAGATTCTTGTCCCCGTCGACGAGTAGAAGTAAGACGCTTAGAGCATCTCCAACACGCGCACGCCCGCGTGGCGCGATAAAACATTTTTACGGCGCCGAATTAGCGTTTTAGCGCGCGGAGCGGTGACTGCGTTTTTTCAGACGCCCTAAACTTTAGCTCGCTGGTGCAGCGCTTCAGCAGGCGCTCTATCGTAGCGCGCGCGCACAGCCAAAAATAGGCAAATTGATCACACAAGCAAAATATAACAAATAGTTCAACAATGCAACAAATAGTTCACCAACAATGCAACAACTAGTTCAACAATGCAACAATTAGTTTTGTTGCTCATTCCATGCGCACCACTCCTTGACTAGATCCTTTTGAAGTTCATCATGTGCATCGGCACGTCGAATGGCATGATAGGAGGAAACAAAACGAGCCACTCTATGAGCCCTTCTTCGCACTCGCACGGGATGCCCCATCAACTTATAGTGAGCATAGTCTAAATCTTGTCCACGCTCATTCTCAATGATCATGTTATTCATGATCACACAAGCGTTCATGATGAACCAAAGGATCTTTTGATCCCAAAATCTAGCCGGTCCTCTCATAATAGAAAATTAGGCTTGTAAAATACCAAATGTTCTCTCCACATCTTTCCTAGCCGCAGCTTGAGCATTGTGGAAGGCAAGATTTTTGTTACCTTGCGGTGCCTTCATCGGCTTCACAAATGTCTGCCACCTTGGATAGATGTCCTCCGCAAGAAAATAGCCATAGTTATATGTATGGACATTTGCTACAAACTCCACCGGTGGAGTTTCATCATTTGTAATCCTATTCATGAGAGGTGACCACTGAAGAACATTGATATCAATCAATGATCCGGGCATTCAAAAAAAGCATGACAAATCCAAGTCTCCTGATCGGCCACCGCTTCAAGGATTATAGTGGAATCCTTTTTTGTGGCCTTGAAATTGTCCATGCCATGCTGCAGGACAATTCTTCCAAGACCAATGCATGTAATCTATTGAGCCAAGCATACCTGAAAACCCGCGAGCTGCGTTGATCTCCAAAAGTCTTACGGTGTCTTGAGCATTGGGTGCTCTCAAATATTTCTCACCAAAGACTTGCACAATTCCAAAAGCAAAGCGCTTGACACACATGATGGCTTGACTCTCACCCATGGCCAAGTGGTCATCAACTAGATCCGTCGGAATACCGTATGCCAACATACGCAAAGCGGCGATCACCTTTTGGAAGGTGCTATGCCCAAGTTCTCCGGCAGCATTTGTCCTTTGCTGAAAAAAGCGGTCATGGCTCGCTAGTTGCTCCGCAATGCGTTTGAACAACTCAATGCTCATCCGAAGACGGCGCCGAAAATAGCTCTCGGGGTATGTTGGATTTTTCACAAAATAGTTCATCATCAGTCTGTTGTGTCCCTCGATCCTTTCCCTTCATAATTTCTGACGACCAAAAACCGAACCACCATGCTTCGGCATTTTGTTGATTTGAATAGATAGGATGATTGCAAGGTCCTCCTCCTCTTGAAGATCAAATTCTTCCTCATCGGAAGAATCAAATGACGAACTCATCTATAAAATTGTATTTTACACAACTAATTTAGAACTAAATCCAACGTCCATGTACTAAAAAAACGATTTTTTGAACAACATGTACCTTGCAAGCTTTCTATCGAACACCTTGCGGGCGTGGAGGTGAGAAAAACAGCCGCGCGCCGACGCGCTTGGCCAAGGCGTGCGTTTGAACCGGCGGCGCGGCAGCGAGGTGGGGAGGAAGTCGGGGAAGGTGCGCGGGAAGCGGCGGCGCGCTGGGAAAAGGTGGGGAGGTGGGGTCGCGGCGCGGAAGGAGGCGGTTGCATTCGCACCGTTTGGATTTCGTTGTCCAGCGCGCTGGAGCGCGCCCTAAATACACCGCGCGTCAGCCAGCGCGCTGGGCCGTTTTTGCAGCGCGCGGTCGGTTAGCACGGCTGCTGGAGCGCGCGATATCGGCCGACGCGCGCTATATGACGGTTTTTAGCGCGCTCGGCGCCGGCGCGCTAAAAAAATTATGCAACGTCAAAATAGCGTTTTAACGCGCGGGAGCGACGAAGAGGTTTTTCAGATGCACAAAAAATTGGGCGCCCAATCCAGCGGTCCCACCCACAGTAGCTCAGATTTGCTCAGCAAGCACTATCCGACGCCCCAAATACACAGCGCAAAGGCCAACACAAGCTATTTTTATAGCGCGCTCGTATAGTGTGTCTGCGTCTGCTGGAACGCTTGCTCTGCGCGCGGTATATGGCCCTTTTTTAGCGCGCAGAGGCCGTTTAGAGCGCCTGTTGTCAGGATGCTTTAGAAAGTGGGTTTTGAGCAAAAAATTAGCCAACTAGCCAATCTCCTAAACTCAAAACTTTATTAAATTTAAGTTTTCACACCCAAAAACTTGCCCCCATCTTCTCAAATTTGGTCCTTGGTCAAGCCACTGAACTAAAACTTGGTAGAAAGTCTCAAAGAGCATTGGAGTGAAAACCCCTGTCTTTGTTTGGTACTCCCTCTGTCCCATAATCCCATAATGTAAGATGTTTTTGCAACATAATCCCATAATGTAAGATGTTTTTGCAAGCTAGTTTAGCTTGTAAAACCGTCTTACGTTGTGGGATGGAGGGAGTACCTGATAAGACAACCTCTGTTACTGAAAGGGAAGAAACTAAGTCAACACTCAGCCAACAGTACCAAACTCTTTACTTTTGAGTTGCCATGCATCAATCAAATCTGGAATGAGATTGGTCCGAACTCTGAACTAACTAGGCAATTAATTACCATCAGCAACAGTGCCAAATTCTTCTTCATACGAGACAGAAGAATTCGGCAGATAAAAGAAAAAGATCACAACAGCATGGATTCTTCAGTCGCCAGCGAGCTCTTCTCTTACAGGAAAAATATTAACAGCCTGGCTAGCTGCTGCAGACATTAGATCCACGAGCAAGTCATGGAGGAAGGAGGCAAAGAAGCTGGAGACGTGGCTTGTATCCTCTAACCATGCGCGCGACAAGGAGCGCACATCCATCTAAATGTGCAAGCTTTACATAACAACTTTACAAATGAGTCGCAGCATATCGGGACTCTAATTTGCATCTTGTCAGTCTTGATGTGCCTCTATTCATCCTGCATAAAATTCTACTCCTACTCATGAGATTGACCAACACGAGAAAGTATCCCATGGAAACAAGCAGTTGCACCAAAGCCTGCACGCAACCTTCAATTGGAGCTCTTCAGCGATGAGAGTCTCATTTTTGCTCGGTTTGGTCATCTATAGAACAAATGATTCCATCAGTTAGACATCATCCATCACATGTGCATAATTTTTTTGAAAATTGGTTATTCAAGAAGCACATCACTTTACTAAACGAAAATCATAAATGGTAGAGAAAAATAATTAACACAAACTATGCTAGTACAAAAAAAACTAATGAAGCAAAAGCAAAGACAAATAATGGGCTAGTTCACTTGGATTGAGACTCGTGAACTAGTTCCTTGCATGCAGATGTATTCTCTTGAGAATAAATACACATGGCAGCTTGGAAAAAAAAATACACAGAGACACCGTATACATGTGTTATCCTAAGTGCCTGTAGGTTAATATTCATTCATCGTTATCTACATTTTAGTTGCAACTGAAATATATGTATTTCAAACTATCGGTTCTGAATCGCATTCTAGGTCTGTCATGCAATTTCATACTGGATTAACATGGAAGAACAATGGATCGGCTCATTGTGTACATGGCGGCTCCAGTTGACAATCTAATCTTTTAACACTTTTCATCTCTAGTAGTTCTAAAATAGTATTTCAATGAGTTTTCTGTTTGTAAATCTGCACTTGCGACAAAGAACTCATTCGTGTCATTTGTACCTGAGATAATGATATTTTAATTATCATTGGTATCTTTGTAATGGTTCTATCCTTGAGATCTCTAATTTCTCAAGCAAAATATTACACTCAGTGTCGAGGAAATGTGAACGTACCGGCCTCTTCATCGTCAGATAGGCATACCACATCTACAGGAACCACCACGCCATGGGGATCACTGTGCAGCCCAAGACTTCCTGTTAACCATTCATCCAGCGATGCTGAATCAGAATCTGACTGCGGCGTGCCTGATGCCGAAGGCCCAACACCCCTACTTGGCAACACACTTGACTCAGCTGCGGAAACGCTAGATGTCGTAGTCAAATCTCGCAGTGATGCTAGTGGGAGAACTGGATTAGGAATCAAAGATACTGGTGACGGCGGGCGTGTTGGCTGTGAACTTGATGGCAGTGGTGCACCCTGCTGAATTTGATGTGAACTTGATGGCCCCAAGGGCGAACGTATAGTGGGGCGTGAACTTTGGTGCAAGCTTGACGGGGATGAGTTCCCTGGAGGAACTGCCTGTGGGCATGACTGTCTCATATTTATTGGAGTCACAGGGATAGACCGTGTCCTTGCAGACATGCTCTCCAGCCTAGTTGGAAGCTGCTGCTGATTTGCAGATGCCAACGAATGCACCTGTGGAGGAAACCTGTGCTGAAGATGAGGAGCAGGTGCACGTGCTAGTTCACTCTGGGCTCCAAAGCTTCCACGTGGCAGAACTGGCGCGAGACTAGAAGTAGTTGATGTTGATCTGACAATGTTTTGTTGTATGGAGGGGTGAGGTCTCATCACTTGTGAAGATGGCGATGATGATGATGATGATGGTGATGGTTGATCGACTTGTAATGGTTGGACATGATGTATCAGCACTGGTGATCGACCAGCTGATGACGACGCAGTCGATGCCACCGCTGAAGACCTCGTGGGAACTTGCTGAGAAGCCTGGGGTGTCCGGTGATTTGGAGGGCTGTGGGCTCTAGCTGCAGATCAAATAAATTAGCATTAGCGATTGAGATTTGTGACGGGTGTTTGAAAATCATGTTAGCATATTCATTTAGAGGACATCAAATATGATTGCTTATAGTCAATACTCAATACCTTGCGTTCCAGAAGAAGATATGAATTTAACCCGAAAATCGTCAGCTAGTGACTGGTTGAGGAGAACTTTCTCGCATAAATTATCAAGTGTCTTCCTTTGCTGAAGATGAGTGGAATCTTGTTCTTGAAGTAGCAAATCATACTTTTGTTTGACCTTTTCTATTTCTTGGCTACACTCGGTCCTAAGTTGTGATTGCTGTCCATAAGTGAAAAAGTGAGAACAAGATGAATCCCGGAACTAGTGTAAGAAATTCACAACCAAGATATACATGAGCTAGAAGAAATAGCAAACCTTTAGTTCGTGGGTTTTATTAAGCGAGTCAATGTATAACCGTAATCTGTGCAACTCATTTTTCAGTGGTTCATCACCAACTGGTGGATGATTAAACATCATTGATGGAACCAGAAAGAGTTGTGCTGAAGAACCCGGTGCAGCCTCGGGTTGATGACTTAGTTGACACTGATCAGGGTGTGTTCTTTCAGGCAGAATACTGGACGGTGGAATGGATGGATGCATTCCAGATGGCAAACACTGAGATGATGGTACACGAGAAAGATTTGATTGTTCTACATCTCTTTGTGAAAGCTCAGTTGGCACCATACTTGGTTGGGCAGACTGAATTATCAGATCCGACGGAGTATAAACTTCTGTGGATGCTGATGGTTGCATTTCAAGTTGCGAAGTCTGAGCTGGTGTTATACCAGAACGGTCTACTTGTTCTGCCTCTCTTTGCAGAAGTTGTGCTGGTGCTACAATTGGTTGGGCTGACACCATTGCAAGATTGGCCTCATCTTCAACTTCCTTAGATATTTGCAAGGCAGCCTGGCTGGGCACAGGAGCCACAGTCTGTGGTTCTAAGTAAGGTGGATCTGCCTGCGTATTGTCCCCATTGACGGTGTCAACTTCCATTTCAGCATCTCCTGAACATTGGTCGGTCTCTCCCGGTAATGGTTGCGAACCCACACCACTCTGTCGATCAACATGTTCAGTACTTCTATGGTCACCACTTGAAGATTCCTGATATATGTTACAGGTACATATGATTAGTGTCATAATGGTACTAATAATAACAGCGGTCAAAGGGAATAGTAGTGTAACCATGATGTCAATGAAGTACCATGAATTGGAACATGAAGACCATGTGCTCAGCACTGACTCTAATGGAAAGACATCAACTGGGATGTCCACTACTTGGAATATGTTCAAGTCAATGGGTACACAGTCACAGATACTCATAGATAAGGCTACTAAAAATTTCTTTTCCATTCACTATATTACAAAGAACTAAACAGGTAATCCACAAACCGTAAAATATGACATAGTATGAAAGGCAACATACTACATACAGTTCCACCTTTCTATGCCTTTTGTGCTGTAGAGATCATGATGAGCAAGTAACTATGCTGACATTGCTTCGTGGAAAGAGCAAAACAATACATCATATATCACAAAAGGAGAACATTTCTGAAAAATCTACAATCCATAAAACATAACATGAAACTTGAACCAAAGCTTCAATGTGTTATAATCTTACATTAAGCTGACTGCAAATATGTTGGAAGTTTCTGTAACAAATAGTTAAGCTGACAGTTCCAACATGAATAATAAGCTTATGAAATCATAATGACACCACTCCAAAGAACTAGTAAGTATAAGAGCGGATCAATACATGCCCTACCTGATTAATAGAATTATCAATTGCAGGACTAGAATTTAATTGGTGCTGAACAGCCAGAGATGCCCCTCCTTGCGAGTTGATGCAATCACAACTATTGGTGATCATGTTGTCTGTCAAACAAATACCTTCTGATGCTAGACTTCCTTCACTGTGCATAAGAATTTCAGCAGAAGCAGAACCATTTCGCGCTGCTTCTCCATTGATAACATCAGATGGAATCACACTACGAACCAATGTAACTTCCATTGGTGAGGTTTCGAGCAAAGACTGCGGAGAGTTTGCCAAAGTAGATGTATCAACACAGGAGCTAAAGTGGCTGAATTCCTCAATAGCAAAGCCTGAATCTGGTAAAGAAATATGTTGATCAAAAGTATGATCTAATTGGCCAGATTTTGCTTTGTGAAGGAAATTTTCCTTCAACTGTGACTCCTTAGTCCACACCTGTGATTGCTGCCAGTCAAGCTTCTCACGCTGGTACCTCATGTGCTTCAGAAACGCATATAGTAGCATAGTAAACCATTCAACTATTAGCTTTGTTTGACCACCTCTGTCTTCTGGATCAGCTTGAGACCTACGAAGATGTTCCACAACTACTCTGCATGCTTCTCTCAGTTTCACCACTCCCTTGTGCCTGTGCATGTCAAACATTGCAACCTCGTTTCCTTGTTTATCATGGATGTTTTTTTCTCTCAAGGAAAAAACCATGTCAACTAAATTAATTCTTTTCTCTGTGATTCTTTTAAGAAGTACATCCTTTGATAAATGTTGCTTTTCATGAATCTCTGGAACAGATAGCAGTTCCTTCTCTCCTGGTACGATAGCCTCAATCACTAAATCATGTGAATCCTCTTGGTGTGATTCATTCCCACCAACAGATGCTGCCTGCTTAGGGATTGATTTGTCATTTCCATATTTAGTTGAGGTCTCCTGCTGATATGGTGATATGTTCTTTACTGAAATTGATTGATTATCCTTGCCTGTTCCGCTTACTCTATGTGAGAACTCCTTTTTTAGGATCCTTAGCTTCTTATAAACCAACTCAGCGAGAGTTTCACTGCACTCATAGTTCAAGTGTTTTGCGGCAAGGGCCAGCGATTCTGTATGATTAACCATATGCCTTGAGAGAGAAGCAGCACGCCAACACTGAAGTAAAGCATGCAAAAAAGGAAAATATTCATGAAAAACAGCAGCATTTAACATTGAACATGTGGTAAAAAATTACAGAAAGCTCTTCTCTAACCAGTGCAATGTTGAAAGCATGCAATATGTGCTTTGGCTCCTGGCTGACTTGGTGATTCTTCAAAGTATACTCAAGAAGTTCCTCACATAAACATTTAACACTACCCTGCACAAAATGTTACCGTTCAATCAAAGAATCCAATTAGCTAAAATAGCAAAATGATGAGTATATGAAACCATGCCTCTTCGGGAATTTTAACCTCACTGAAATGATAGGGTGAATTACTTTTTGATAACTTGTCTGTCTATTTATTTGCTACACATAATGTATCATGTTCATTGCTGCACCCTTCCACCCTCCCTCTCTTTATCCTACTTGATAAAGTGCCTTGAGAGCTCAAAAATATTAACTAATAGTTGTGGCCTTAAGTATTTTACCAATATTAGTAATTAAGAAGAGTAAACTGTGGAAGTATAATGTCCGCCCTCTCTCACTTCGGATTTTTGGTTGAACTGGATGGTACATGAAATTCAATACTCCCTCTGTTTCAAAATATTTTGCATATTAGTTTTGTCCTAAGTCAAATCTTGTGAAGTTTGACCAGGTTTATAGAAATAATATCAAAATAACAAATCAATATCACTAGATCCATCATGAAATGTATTTTTTGTATCGTATTTATTTAATACTGTATATATTGATGTTTTAAAATAAATGTGGTCAAATATTACAATGTTTGACTTAAGACAAAAGTAATATGCGGAGTATTTTGAAACGTAGTATGGTATCTAAGTCAAGAGGTCTCAAGTTCAACACCCGGCCAACGCAGTATTTACAAGAATATTTGCGGCCTACATCAATCCGGCATCTAAGGCCTGACAGAACCTCGACATGACGTGGACTCCCAAAAGTCCGGACTGATGGAGAAGGGCAGGCAATATATTTCAACACAAACATCAAGAGAACAATGAAGTCTTTACATTCAGCATACCGGTAGTTCAAACAATTCATATAGCTTTGAGAGCTCTGGCTTCAATTGGATGTGAAGACTTTTTTGTGTGTTCTGAAGATTTTCCACCCCTACAAAATGGACTCTGTTAGAACAGTGCATTATTTGCATCAAAAACAGAGCTGTTAATTACAGTTACAGCAGTATACCTTGTTCCTGCCACGTGTGGTCAACTGATATTTGATGAGAACTAGATGTCGTATTAATTTCAGGCAATATTGAGTCCTTATCTTCGCCAGCTAAAATATTTGCAGATGAATCCAAGACTCCAGCAATTTTTCTACGTTTGGTACTGGCCTCACCGGCAGGAACTTTCCCTTCTTCCATGTTTTGTATCTTTCTACGGCCTCTTTGTGCCGGCTCAGTTATATACTGCCAACGAGGAGACTTCCGATCTAGCAAATTTACCCAGAACTTTGGCAGATCACTATCAGGTGCGGAGATCCCCTCCCTCTCTCCTACTACAACACTATCTCTAGAATAAAAAGCTCCACTCAGATGAGCTTGTGATATGGCTGCATTGCTCATCTTAGTACTGGGATCATCTTTAGTGGATAATTTCGTTAAGTACTCTGAAAGTACTTTATCCATGAACAGTTTTCCAGCATCAGAATCCTTGCTTAAATATGCATCGTTTTGTATCCCATCGAGTCTACTGAATTGAAATGATGCACCCCAACTAAGCAGAGAATGGCTCAGGATAGGCGTTATATTCTGGACATTGCTATCAAGAATATGATCATGCTTTGCAAGTATAAGAGCCTTTTCCTCCACTGTACAAGACGAATAGAGACGAAAAATGGGCACACATTCAGATTGTGATTCTATGCTGATCCTCTGGAGGACTCTCAAGTCACTCATGGGACTCCAATCACTACAATATATGATGATGACATCAACTGATGATAGCTTAATGCTTGGGACACATGCACGACTATCAATCAAGAAAATAAATCGGCCCTTAGTCGTGTCATTGAACATACTCATTGCATCCTGTTTCTTTTGTACAGTGAGACCACGCTCCACGCGTTCATATGACTCAAAACCAAATCTTTGACGGGCAAAATCATCCAAAATGTCACCCATTCGATTGCCAGCCCCATCACAAGACTACACATAGAAGAAAGAAACATCATATTGCACTGATCATGATATTTAATTCTAACAATGGTGAATCAGAAACTACCCAACAAATGAGCTTAATAACGGATATACCCGTCAGCAATGAAAATGCACCAAAACATGTTTTTTTAACCGATGCCAAGATGTTAGAACATGTTCTTGCAAAATGTTAATTTGAAGTGAACCGTATGTGAATTGTACCAAAGAAAGATAAATTTTAGAGACGTGACAGCTTTCTGCAGGAGCAACCATGCATTCATATAGACACCATTTGGGGAGGGTGGGGGGTTCAAGTAAGAACACAAGACTGAGAAAGACTCTGACTATGGGTCAGAGATGCCTCCTTAAATCTAGAGGATTGAACATGGACTTCTTTCCGGATGAGCAATCTCTAATAGGGTCTATTCTGCCAAAAATCTGTGTGTTCCTTTGTTTCCAGATATAAGCAATCTTTAATAGGGCCATGATGAAGATGCCTAAGAATCTATTCCCTGAGAAACCAGCAGTACATTGTTGCAGCATGTCTTCGATGCCGTTTCTCTGCTTGTCTGGTGCAGCTGGTGGGAATTGACAGTGACCTGCTCCTTTCGCTACACCATCTGAAACGTGACCTCTTCGCCGCCGAAACACCCGCGCGTTCCTGTGTGCATCATTCGCGTCCGTCTTCAGGAGGGCCGCATTCACCATGACCTGGACAGGAAGAAGGATGGAGGAGAACGGCGAGGCTGGTCTCAGGAGAGAGGGGCAGCATGGCGACGGCCAGGCCAAGTCACGTCAGCGAGGGAACGCCGGAGTCTGGGAGCCGTGGCACGGGGGGAATGGACGTCGGGAGAAAGAAGTTTGAGCCAACCGGTAGGCTGATTTCACTTGGCAGTGGCAATTTGCCGTTATTTTGGTCAACTCTATCTTCTGTAGGAGTTGAGATCTCGGAATGAGCAGCTTCCCAACTCCTCCGAAATTGCACTAGCCGGACTGCCAGCTTCTCCTCCTCGACTCCGCGGAGTTGGTTGTTCGGCCTGACTCCAACTACGGAGCTGGAGTGCTTCCGAACAGGCCCTAACTGTACTAAAGTGAAACATCGCCCGTCTTTCTGCAGCTCTTAATTTTGTGATGACTGATGAGGAAACTGATACATACATGTTATTACTAACAATTTAACAAAATGTACCAAACAGCAAAGACAGCTTGAAACTTTTCCTCGGATAAGAAGTTGATTACACTTGTGCACAACATTGAGAAATAAGTAAAAGAAATCATCGCATGCTTCAGTTGCCAAAAATAGAATAATGCATGCTTTGAGGAAGCAAAAAATATTAATGCTTGCCAACTCTTTGGATACAAGTACGTACTGTAGTAATGAATCACACATAACAGGCATTACTACATAAATTAGGCCAAAATTATATAATGGAAGTAAAGAGATTATTTGAGGCATGGTACCACAAAACGATCACCTGGGAAAGGATAAGAACTCTCTGCCCTTTTCCCTTGATTTCTCCGAGCATTTTGTCAAGAAGCAGTAGCTTGCCACTTGCACGCACTCCAATATCTAGGATATCAGTTACTGGGTGGCCCTCTATAAGTGAGACTTGGAGCGCTTGATCTACTAGATAAGGGTGATCACAGCACTGTTGCATGATAAGATCAGTAAAGACAGTTAGCTATGCACAATGAGTACCATTGCACATTGCAGATTTCGTCTAACTCCGTACTGTGTAAAAAAGTTATCATGCATGCTCAGAAATTTTAACAGCTAACCTTCCGGAGGGATACAAGAATATTGCGAAGAGCGCCAACGCTGTCAGTTTTTGAATGTGATCGAAGAGCTGGTGAGTTTGAAAGTAAGGTATAACAGTACATTTCTAGTTGCACTCGTGAAAGGTAAGCAGGAACCCAGTACTCCACAAATTTTGATGAGTCCACTTTCCGGCCCATTGCAACGTGAAGTGCAAACTCTGAAGGGTCATCAGTTGGCTCTCTGGCATCCATTGCAGAACTGCTTTCAGCCACAATATTTTGTGAGCACAGATCAGCAGTCATATGTACCTGTACAAGAATTGATAATGTAACCAAGTCCTTTGATACAGATGGTAGGATGATAAGAGAAAGAAGAGCAACATTGCAAATAACAAACCAACATATTGAAGCGACAAGGATGTTACAAAAAAATCAAGCATTTGCTTAATAGGAAAGTATCATCTCAGGTCAACACTGCGCCCTGCATAAGTTTTAATAAAGTAAGAAGCTCAAGACGTTATATGAGATAATTCAGGTGCAAATAAAGAACATTTTTATGTATTACTCGAATATGTGTTTAGTTATTTACTTCTATTTGGCTACTCGAGACTTACGACCTATAAAGGATGAAGGAAAATAACAATGATATTTACAGTAATGCTTTGTGATAATGTAAGGCCAGGACCTGTAATAATTTAAGCCCAAGAGGTGATATGTGATCTAGGAGCAACGAAAGAACATATTAATCTATTACCAGAATATGTTATTTAATTATAATTTGCTACTCAGGGGTTAAGACCTACTTAGTACAAAGGATGAAGGCGGAGAGGACTGGTACTTACAGAAACGCCTTGATTTCATAAAGAGTAGAATAAAAAATGACAACTCAAAAGAATAGAAGACGGTTGAGCAAACCTCTGAAATGGGAGAAGATTTTTCAACATCAGTTTTCGACCCATCTGTCTCCAATATCACATCGGGAACTTCACACTTGCCAGAAGTATAGCCTTCCAAACATTTATTGACGACTTGACTTAAATGTGCCTGGTTATCTTCTTCATGTGTGCCAGTTTCTTCGTACCTCAAAACAGAGCCATTGTCTTCCGCGTGCACCTTGGAAGCATTTCCTTCATAGGCTTTAAAAGTAACAGCAGGAAATACATCACCAAAGATAGATAAAGGGACGAAGGCATTAGGATGAAAATAATTTACATGCCAAAATTTCATTGATAACAAGCTATAGAAGCCTTAAAATGTTAAGTTAGTTATTCCAACATGAGTGCTTTGCATGGCACATCCTGCATTGTTTTTAGAGCATGCAGCAAGCTAGTAACACTTCATCCTGACCGAATCTGTCACGAGAACATGTTAAGCTTTACATCTTCAGCTATCTAAGATGAACCTACATCATATGCATAAAACAGCAAAGTCTTGGAGGTGGCTATTTGCAACAAACAGACCAACTGTGATAATGAAACAGGCAAACTAAACGGTGACTATCATCCCAGTTGATTGGACAAGCAAAACATGAGTTCAAAATCACAGGGAAGTCAAGTACCAGGGGATTTTTCATATTCTTCAGTAGATGCCTTGAAGAGATTTGTATAGCTCTTTGCGCTTAGCCTTTTCTGCTTCTTCAATGACCTGGTACCACTCTCAGAAGCATCATGTTTATTCTTTGTTGAGTTATGTTCATCAATATGTCCTTTTACAGTTTCGTCGGGAGTAGCCACTGGACTAGGAACTCCATTTGAAGCGGTAGAAGCTGAAACGGTACTTTTCTTTACTCTGTCGGACGTTCTTGGGATCAAGCCTTTTAGCTTGCTTGCAGACGATTTTGGTGTATCAGGTGTGCTGGGGCTGCTCCTGCCCCTCGTAGATTTCTGTGAAACCGGTGTAGAGGCAGAACTGACGGTGGTCATCACAATGGGATTCTTTCCTTTTGTTTCTCGGTTCGACCTCCTGAGATTTGGCTTCTGCTCATCGCTTGTTTCACGCGTGGATGAGCTTCTAGACTCCCTTCCACCAGCAGACGAGGTGGAGGTCGTTTCAGACTTGGGGTCTTTTGCATTGGTGGCGGCGCTGCCTTTCCTTGCGCTGGTGTCCCCTGCTCCATCATTATTCGCCCCTCCTGACCGGGTATTGGCCATACGCTTCAGTAGAATCAAGGCATTAGGCAGGGCACCTAGAATAATGCAATCCGAAGCAGAGGAGTGGTCAGAAATTCCGCAAACTAGCTATCTGAAATGCGGCTGTGGGGTAAATGTTTGAAGTACCCCTAAAAGCTGAAGGATTGGTTGCATACTATTTAATGAGAAGAACATAATTAGAGGTTGACTTGGTTTGGAGATATAGCTATTCCACAAATTACCAAGTTAATTATTTAACAGAATTTTCGATTTAATGCATATGAATGAAAATGAAAATCTGCATACAGGTTTTGGATCATGGAGTAGCTAATGAGAACAACAAGTTGGGGTAGGCTTAGAGTTGAAACCCATAAGATCTCGAAACCTAGCCATGGTTCTCGCATGTGGACAGCAAACTTCCACGCACCCCTGTCCATGGCTAGTTCTTTGGTAACAAAAATATACAGTAATAATTAACTAATTAACCGGCTATGTTGATCAATATGGAATTTCAGCATATCGAAGGAGGAGTATTCTCATGGATCAACGCATCAGTACGCTGAGCACAGAAGTAGAAATAGCAAACAACTCATCACAAAGTTCGCTAGCAATAAGCCCAAATGTGGCGCCCCAGTTGTGCACCATCAGCAAACCCAGAGCAGAGCAAGTATTCCCTCATGGAACAGAGCCATGTACTACATCACAAAAGTTGTTGTTTTACCTCACAGTCGAGATGCTACGGAGTGGAGCCGGCGGGCACAGGGAGGCCGAGTGAGATAAGAGATACGGAGAAGGCGGTGCTGGGGTGGAGCTCCTGTGGCGGACCGCTGTCTTGCTCGAGCTCCTGCGGCGGGCGGCCGGCCGGCCGGTTGCTGTGGTCGAGGTGGATGGGGGTGGCCGCGGAGAAGGAGGAGAGGAATCCGGCGCGATGGAGGTGGATAAGAGGGTGGAGGCGGCCAACGGCGGTCTTGCGGCTGCCCGCCGGCGGCGACGTGGGAGCGCGCCGGTGGCGAGCTGCTGGACGGCGGTCGAGAACCCTAGAAATCGGTGCTGCCTTGTCTATTGCGGGGTCGGGGATCGGGGGTTGGGGCTCCGGTTCGGTTTTTTCACAGTGGCAAACATGGGTAATATCCTCACGATTTTGGGGGTAGAGACGGATGGCACCGACCCCGAAATTCATGAAAAGGCTTTTAAAACAACTCCTTCCGCACCAAGATATAAAATGTTTTCATAGTTTAATTTAAATTAAAAACGTTTTATATTTTAAAACAGAGGTAGTAGGTTGATACATTGTATATTTGTGATCTTTAGTCAAGGGATTTCATATGAAGGTATCAAAACTCGACCATCAATATGAAGTTACTGGTATTTAATTTTTAAATTAGGTATATACATGTGTGTTGCCATATGTCGTCGATATGTGACGGCAGATGTCATGGGGATGGCTAAAGTGAGGGGAAAACGCGACGAAGAGGATGTCGATGGTGCCGGAATCGGGTTGGGCACAAACACGGTGAAGGACACCACGATGTACCCAGGTTCGGGGCTCTCCGGAGAGATAACACCCCTACTCCTTCTTGTCTCTTCTATATCAATGGAACTGGACTACAATAACTGCTTCTCTATCTTCTCAGGGGAAGGTGAGCGCCGCCGTGGGCAAGGCTCTCTCCTGCTTCCCTGAGGAGTAACTACTAGCAGTGAATGAACTGAGGAGAATGTGAGTAATGGTGAGAATGAGCGGATCGCCCCCCACGCAGGAGGGGTACCCCGGGCTCTTATAGCATGAGCCCGGGGTAAATCGGTAACTTCACTGCCGATTGGGCCCAGCCGTCATCCTCTAATCGGCTGGGCCCCACCGACTGCTTCTTCCCGGGTGATCCGGACCCGACAAGCGGCGGCCCATGCTGTAGACTCGTAGGGCCTGATGATGAACAATGGAACTAGGAGGTGCGGTCTTGTCGCCCTGTCCGCGGAATCGGCGGAGAGGTCGACACCGCATTTCTGCCAGATCTTCGATGTGACTTGGCTTCTCTGCCACCCCGATCTCTCGGGATTGTGCATTTATGACCTTGTACCTGTACCCTTGACTGATCTCGGGGTCAACTTCTCCAGGGGTAGTAGGTTGCACCGATTGCGCCTGGGCCGACTGGTGGTTCTCGGCAGGGTCGATTGCTCCGGGCAATCAGCCGTGCTGATGCCCACCTCGGCCCAGCTGCAGACCAATCGGATAATCGTCTTGGTGATTAAAGGGTGGACCGGTTGCGCCTGGGCCGACTGCTGGCATTCGGTACGGCTGATTGCCTTGAAGCAATCGGCCGTACGCCTGCCCAGCTCGGCCCACCTGCAGCCCAATCGTTCCATCCTAGTCTTGAAAAGTTGCTTTCGCTTGGGTGAGCCTATCCGGGTACCAATCCCCCGACACCATGAGACCAGATATATCTTAACACGATACTGCAAAATAAAAAGATAAATTTAAATTATGATGTTTTTTTCTTAAATTTTTAAAATAGGTACGTATACGTGATTGATTTGCTTAATTGAATAATTTTGAATAAATAGTGTTTCTTCAACTCCTTAATCATCCCGTGTATCGGCATACGCTGCTTTTCGGACCAACCAAGCTGTCGGGGATGTGGTGTAATAAGATCGACGAACAACTATATAGCCATCACCATCTGCGGGTACTTACACGGACACCGCACGAAGAAATTGAGCATGACATGGTACTCGCTCACCGGATGATTAAGGAGTTGTAGATCATCGACCATTGCAGTGAGACATGGTACGTCTGCTCTGCCCAGCCGCTCAACTCGATCATCGGGTTTTGGGCCGCCGGCGACGTCTGTGACATGCACCTTGGTGAAGACCATGCAGCGACGCGCGCACTCGGCAAGGCACACATGCATGAACTTCTTTTCGTCGCGCGACGAGCCTAAGCGAGTGCCTCCGGACCGGAGTGAGGCACACGACACCTCTAGCGCCTCTTCCATTCCGCGTCGCCCGAGGGACCGGGCGCAGTCGAATGCCATTCATGGACCACCTATGGGCTGGTGTTGGTGGGCCGAAATACTCCCCCACGAAGAGAGAACGAACGACCCGGCAAAAAAAAGATAATAAAAAATAAAGAGGCGATAGACTCATTTAAAAAAATGTAATTACATGGATGAATGAAAAAAACAACAGATGGCGTCGAACGAACATCGAAAAAAAAGATAGTAAAAAATAAATTGTTGTCGTCACACGAGACGAATCGTCGGGAAGAAGAGATGGTATAAATTATAATAAAGTACATACTTCTCGCATCACAACATCCTACGCGTTTTAGAGAAGCAAGAAACATCTCGACACGCTCATTTTATTAAAATTGAAATTAATTGGAAAAATGAAAAAAAATTACCCACATTGAACGGACCAAAAAGATGATAGAAAATAATAATAAAGATTGGCTTGATTTCTAAAAATAAAATTGAAATTACTTGAATGAATCAAAAATAGAATTGATCTGTTGAACGAACGAACCAAAAAGATGATAGAAAATAATAATATAAAACAAAAATACTGATAAAAAAGACCGACCCATACGTCTATGGGATCACATGATCGTCTTATCCTCGTTAAATTCGATGGATATACGCCGGTCTTTCACCTCAGCAAAGACGATTGGTTAGGGCCAGTAATCTGTAACTGCTTCCTCGGTGACAATAATGTTAGTACCGGCGTATTTAAGAAGGGAAGTTATCTGCTAATTTTCCGGGGTGGTACTAAACATTCGCTCACCACCGCCTCGCGCTTGGCCACGACATCTACAACAGGAGCTCGCGCGCTGGACGCCGCCGTGGCCCACTACGTCGTCCTCCACCACGCCCGGTTGGTAGTACGCGCTCCGGTATAGGCACGTCGTCCGGCGGCGACCAGCCACCTCGCTTCGGCATCCCCTGTCTCTGGGTGCCCGACAGCTTAAGCACCATGTCCTTGAGCTGCACCCTCCACTAAAATTCAAAGGGGAAGAATCAAACATATGGATCAATTATTATCTATAATACCTAAATAGTTCATCCCCACTAACCTATCTATCTTGACATGCAAGCTATCCACATCATCAAGTAGGTCCATCATAAACAATTTTCATAAATCTTCAAAATAGTTCATCTCCACTAACCTATCTATCTTGACATGCAAGCTATCCACATCATCAAATAGGTCCATCATAAACAATTTTCATAACTCTTCATGCACATGCACCTATTAATTCTCAATGCCATGCAACATATTACAAATAAATATTAAAAAAATTATGCACTTAGCTCCATAATTTATAAATGATTTCTTTATAGAAAATCAAATTATAAATTATCTCACATTTTCTTTGTTTATGCTATACCGGCATGTCTAAAGATTACTGCTGTTAAATTGACGTCTGCACTAATGACCAACTCGCTGACATCCTGGCTAAGCCACTTCCAAAGCTGAAGTTTCAAGGCATGAGGGAGAACATTATTGGGATGAGCAATGTGAAGCAGGTGCAACGGGCTTAAGGAGGTGGGTGTTAGACTGTTAATCTCTTTGCACGGGAATACTGTAGCTGTAGTTTTTGTTTAGTTAAAACTGTAGCGTTTCTTCAGTTAGCTGTAGCTTTTCTTCAGTCAGCTGTCCACGCTGCGGCTAAGTCTTTCGTTGCGTGCACATCTGGTCGACATGCCAAACAGTAGAGTAGTGCCGGTACGTGGACGCCGGCCGGTTCAGCACGCGGACGGCCGTGGGCGTTGCTTCAGGTTCAGGGTACGTCTGCTCTCTCTCCCCCACCGAGAGAAGGAACGAACCGGCGCGCGTCTATTTTGTTTAGTCCCACATCGCCCGCTCAGGACTTTGATCAGCAGCTTAAATACGCGGTGTCGTCCTCCGTTCTCGCCAACGACGCAATGCTGTTACCGGCCAGCTCTGCCGAGGTAAAAAGCAATCACCACATAATTCTGGCCGGGTTACTCCCGCAGGCCTGTCACCCTATGGTCGCCCGGCTACGGCTTGGGTGTGCGGGGGGCCAGAATTGTGGAGTGATGTCAGTCTTTTTTTTTTTACTGAAAATGAATATCCTCCAAACTTTTGATTACGTTTCCTTTCCTTTCTTTTTTCTTTACCTTTAATTATTACCTCCGACCCATATTAATGTACTCAACTTTGTCTAAATTCGTATGTATCTAGTTAAGTATTTAGACTAGATGCATGTGTATCTAGACAAACTTAAGTATATTAATATGGATCGGAGGGAGCTTTTTATATTTCTTCTTTATAAAATAAATGGCCATGGATAAAAGCTCTTATTTTCCTATCTTATCCTTTCAGTTTTTCTTCTATTTCTCTTACGAGAATAAGGGATAACTCAGTTGTCCACCACAGTAATAATAAAAGTGAATCGTGACACGGGCCTAATCATTTATTTATTTCCGCACCTTGGATAACTTCTGATACTTTTCTTATTTTCCTTTCAATTTTTCATTTATATAGCTCTTAAGTAAATAAAATGAATCATGAGCTTCTCTACAATAAACTTGACCAAACGAGTCGGTCTTTTTTTCTTATCCTTTCGGCTTTTCTTCTATTTTCCCTTAAGAAAATAAAGGATAACTCATTTGTCCATCACAGTAATAATAAAAGTGAATCATTTATTTTACTAGTTTCCCAACACATGCCTAATAATTTATTTATTTCCGCTCCTTCGATAACTTCTGATTCCTTTTTTGTTTTCATTTCAGTTTTCATTTATATTTCTCGTAAGAAAATAAAGTGAATCATGAGCTTCTGTACAATAAACCTGGCCAAACGAGTCGTCTTTTGCCCCCCCCTAGCGAAATAACTATCATTGTGGAGTGACGTCAGTCTTTTTTTAGTTTTCCTTTCAAATTATCTTGCATATTTATCTTTTAAATAAAAAAATGAGATGGATATTTTTCTTTTGAAAAAATAAAATATCATGGAGAATTCCTGCTCCTTTTCTCCTTTAATGCCTTTAATATCATCGATTTGTTGGGGAATTGAATTATGCATGGACGTTAATTTTCTTTTTCCATTTTCCTTTCAAATTTTCTTTATAATAAAATTAACGACATGGGTATTTTTCAGACACTGTACTGCTTGCCATGGCTGTCCGGGTCCGTGTTGTTGTTTTTGTTGTTGTCAGGCACTGCATACCTCCTTCACGTGGAGGAGTTTACCGACGCCACGATTGACATCGTTAATATCGTAGCTCTCCTCGATGGATTGTAGGTGTTCGTAGAGCTCCTTTATCATGAGTGTCAGCAGACACTACACCAAGCAGTAGATTTCCCTACTGATGTGTGTTGGGAAAAGTCAATTTCACCAACGGACCGTTGGTCGGGAAAGCTTCCATCTAACCGTTGATTGATAATACTTACATATTGTGACCAACCGTCAGTCGACAATACTTAATGTTAGATTGTCGTTGGGGACAGCTTGGGTCTCCATTAAACCGTTGGTCGGCAATTAATATCGACTGTCTGTTGTTGTCAATTGGATCGGCCCATCTTAACCCACGCGCGGGCCAAAACTATATGTTGAGCCTCCCTCTTATTTATTTTCATTCGCCCTTCAACAGGTGCTATAACACATCCAAATCTCCCAAATCCCCTCCAAAAATATCCAAATCTTCCAAACCTAAATCCTCTCACGCACTCCGATCCCTCCACCGCCGACCACTAGTTATCTATAAGCCCGCACACCGTCACCGTGGCGGAAAGGTTGCTTCCCTGTCTCCTTCATCCTCTTGCGCCCCATTGCTTATCCCCAAACACTTCTAACCCTAGATTGTGCGCTGGAGTTTGAGGAGAGGCAAGGTGCGGTGGTGGACACCATTGTCCCTCTCATACCCGAGAGAGAGAGAGAGAGAGGAGGAGAGAGAGAGAGAGAGAGAGAGGTGGGTCACCGTCTATCGGCAGAAGCTGTTTTCCGGACCAATCAGGCTGCCGGGGATGTGGTGTTGTGGTGTAATGAGATCGACGAACAACTAGGTAGCAATCACCATCTGCTAGTACTTACGGGACACCGCGCGAAGAGCTTGAGCATGGCATGGTACTCGTTCACGGGATCATTAAGGAGTTGTAGATCATCAACCATTGCAGTGAGACAAAGGGCAAATTCTTCAGTGGAAACACCATCGTGAAAATGAAGTTCCTCGAACTCGTTGCGGTTAGTTTGCGATGTGGCCTCCCGCACGCGATCGCTACCCATGCGCAACATCTTCGGAGTCTCCCACGCCTCCTTGGTGGTGTCCTTGCCGACCAAGGTGAAGATGTGATCCCTCGACGGCTTGGACCATGTTCTCCGTCGGGAAGAATAAATGATAGAAAAAAACGGACTAGCACTTGGAAGAAGAGAGGGAAGAAAAAAACCCGCCTCTATGTGCATGATTGATTTCTAAGCTCCGCAATGGAAGCATATTGTCTTTCTCTCCCGACCCGACCAACGAGGAAGAATGCCTTGGCGCCGAGGGATGGGAAACCCCAAGAAAAATCTCATGGTTGGGAGGTATAACCAAGCCGTGTGAATCGTTTTTTCCCAAAATGACATGGCAACAAACTCATTTTTTTGAAAATTGTAATTACATGGATGAATGAACTTTTTTAACAGATAACGTCGAACGAACCACCGAAAAGAAGATATGATAAAAAGAAATAATGAGCGGATGTCGTCAAACAAACCATCGGGAAGAAGAGATGGTAGAAAATAATAATAAGGTCCATACTTGTCGCATCGCATCACTCCTACGCGATTGAGAGAAGCGAAAGACATCGTGACGCGCTCATTGTATTAAAACTGAAATTAATTAGACGAATGAAAAAAACAATTGGCCAAGTTGAACGCACCAAAGATATGATAGAAAATAATAATATATTAATAATAAAGATTTTTTTAATAAAATTAAAATTGCTTGAATGAATGAAAAATAGAATTGACCCCATTGAACGATCGAACAGAGAAAATGATAATATAAAACAAAAATACTGATAAAAAAGACCAACCCATACGTCTATGGGATCACATGATTGTCTCATCCTCGTTAAATTCGATGGATATACGTCGGTCTTTTACCTCGGCAAAGACGATCGGTTAGGGCCAGTAACCCGTAACTGCTTCCTCGGTGACAATAATGTTAGTACCGGCCTATTTAAGAAGAGAAGTTATGTCCTAATTTTCCGGGGTGGTACAAAACATTCGCTCACCGCCGCCTCGCGCTCGCTTCCGCGATCCGTCCGTTTTCTTCCGTGTGGGCCGAGCACGAGAGAAGCCAAACAAGCAGCTCTGAGGAGGAGGAGATGCCCGGAACGAGCTCCTGCTTAGCTCAGTACTGAGTTACCCTGCGTCTTTGAACTAGTACCACACTGCCCCGTAGGCCCGTACAGATCATACTGGGCTGCTTAAATTTGGAACCCAGTCTCATATGTTCCTGCACAAGAGATCTTCGAGGGTTATTTTAATTTGACGGTGCCTTCAATCGCTTGATTTCTTTAATGGAAAATCATAAGCTTTCATATGATTATTTTTTATTCTATTTTTTAAAAAATAATTATGATTAAGCCTACATTTTTAGCATGAGTTATTTTATTTTTTGTTATTTCAATTTGACGGTGTCTTTAGTCTCCTGATTTCTTTTATGGAAAATCTATACACGAGAATAAGAAAGGCGCGGTCCATGAAAAATGGATTGCTCATCAGATTTGCATGAGAGAAGCGAGAGAGAGAGAGAGAGAGAGAGAGAGAGAGAGAGAGAGAGAGAGAGAGAGAGAGAGAGAGAGAGAGAGAGAGAGAGAGAGAGAGAGAGAGAGAGAGAAATTGACATGACGATAGACTCATTTTTCAAAAATTGAAATTATTGGAATGAAAAAGAGAACTGACTCCATCAGATGAACCACCAGGAAGAAGAGATGATAGAATCGTGTGATTAAGAGAAGCGAAATAGAAAATGTCGTGGTGATAGACTCTTTTTTTTCAAAATTGAAGTTACCTGGATGAATGAAACAGAGAACTAACACCGTCGAACCGACCACTGGGAAGAAGAGATGGTAGAAAAATATAATCAAAGTAATGAAAAACCACTCGATTTGCGTGATTAAGAGAAGCAAGAGAAAAAATGAAGTGGTGATCGAATTGTTTTTGAAAATTAAATTAACACGATGAATGAAAGAGAACGGATTGTGGGACAAACCATCATAAAGAGAAGATGGTAGAAAAAATCAAAGTAATGAAAAGCACTAGATGTGCGTGATGGAGAGAAGTGAGAAAAAACTGGCATGGTGAGCAACTCGTTTTTCAAATTTGAAATTACATGGATGAATGAAAAAAAGAACTAACACCGTCCAAAGGACCACCAGGAAGAAGATATGATAGAAAAAACGTACAACCAAAGTAACGGAAACCACAGGATATGTACGATTGAGAAAAGCGAGAGAGAAAAATGATGTGGCGTTGAACTCATTTTTTCAAAATTGAAATTACTTGGATGAATGAAAAGGATAACTAACACCGCCGGGGAAGAAAATATAGTAGAAATAATTAATCAAATTAACGTAAATCACTGGATCTAGGTGATTGAGAAAAGCGAAAGAGAAAATGACGTGATGATGAAATTGTGTAAAAAAATGAAATTACATGGATGAATGAAAAAAGACCGTCAAACGGACCACAAGGAAGAAGAGATGGTAGGAAAAAATCGATGTAAGGAAAACCACAAAACCTGTGTGGTTGAAGAAGAGATGGTAGAAATAATTAATCAAAGTAATGAAAATCATTGGATATACGCGATTAAGAGGCCCATAAGGAGGCACCTCCACCTGGAGCGCCCCCACCAGGGATCGTGTGTTCAATCTTCGTTCGAGGGAATCAAGATTGATCTTGCTCACGGGACACATATCAGATTTGTTCGTGGGACTCAGATTGGATCTTGTTCGGGGGACTGCACTATTTCACGCTTCATCAACTCTCCATCTTCTTCTTCCGTTGCGAGAGAGAACATTTGTTGAGCAATGTGAAGGTAAACGGATCGCTAACCTTGTATGCATGTACCTATATATTTTGGTACTTGGTTTCTTAGTGCCTTTTTCTATTTTCTACTTCGAATTCAAACAGTATAGTCGCCTCAAAAGAGGGAGTTACAATGTATCTAGTACTACCGATATTGATGACAATGAGTCAAATGATCTCAAGCCCCTCTAGGCCTCGCTATGGAAAGAGTAGGAGTCTTATTCTTCTGCACCAAGTCTTGCAGCTTCTGGAAAGAGGTCTTCGTGCTCCCCTTGGAGTCCTTTTGAGGTACGCACCGTGGGGATGCCTTGGGTCGTAGAGCTCGAATAGGCCTTATATATGTGGGCCACCCCTGGTATAGCACACGTCACTTGTCCTCTATTCAACCTAGCAAACAATGGAGATATGTCATCGTGGGAGCCGGACATGCCAAATCCATAGGTCCTGTGATGCATCTGCTTTAAAATGACGGTGGGCTTCTTAACATGGCCCTGGTACGCCCTTGTTGAGCATATGGACAACCTCCCCTCTCCACTTCATGCAATCAAATGATCTGAGCATACCTGACCACCCTCCTGCTTCTAGGTTCGCTCAAGTACCACGGTCCAAAACACCTTCACCACTATAGTAGCAAACGTAACCATGTCAACTTCGTATGTGCTTTTAGACATACAAAGGTACTCGTCCCAAAAATCTGCGGTCGTGCCATAAGAGAGCACCCTCAATGTTGTCATGCGCATCTGGTAACTAGAGAAACCATGTTTTCCAATGACACCCTTCTTCAAGATGAAGTAGTCACTATAGGCTCAAACACCATTGTAGATGCGAACCAACTCATTTTTCCACATCTGAAAGCGTTAGCGAAAATTATCCATGGATAGGTCATCAAAGGCAAAGTAGTCGTCCATTAGTTTTCAAATGCCCGTGTGCCCTCTTTCGATTGAACACTCCATGTCCCATGATTGATCCCTTGAAATTTAGGACATGCTCCTCCGCATGCTCCATGTTTATTAGGACGGATGATTGATGTCTACACACACTTCTATTCTTGTAGACTATGTTGGGCCTCCAAGAGCAGAGGTTTGTAGGACAACAGCAATTTCCCTCAAGTGGATGACCTAAGGTTTATCGAACTCAGGGAAGTAGAGGTTGAAGATGGTCTCTCTCAAGCAACCCTGCAATTAAGAAACAAGAAGTCTCTTGTGTCCCCAACACACCTAATACAACTAGGAGTTGTATAGGTGCACTAGTTCGGCGAAGAGATGGTAAAATATGGGTGATAGGTGCGGTAAAGCAAGGTAATATAAATCTGAATAAAAAGTGCAGCAAGGTAACAAGTGGTAAACGTGAGCACAAACGGTATTGCAAAGGTGGAAACAAGGCCTAGGCTTCATACTTTCACTAGTGGCAACTCCCAACAACATTAACATAGTCTAATCACATGATATTTCCCATAAAACATGCAATGGAGACGTACTCGGAGGTCATTCCTTTGTGGTCAAGAGAGGATGAGAATTGTGTAGGGCTACAAAAGCACACCTCAAAGTTCGTAGTTCTCAATCTATTGATTTCCCAATGTCACCGCGGCCATCCAAAGAGAGTACCACAATCACCACAACATATCTAAAGGATAGTCAAAGACAAGCACCAAAAGACTCTCAATCTTCAATCCACACACAAAAGAGGAAATCACTCATGAAAATATTCTTCTAATTCCATGTGCAATAGACCAGCTGTCACCATGGTCTTGGAGATTATACTAGATAAGATCAATTGAGTACATCAATCCAATACATAGAGGAAGGGGAAATATCATGGGATCATCCTAGATTAACATAGCCTATGATCACAACGAAGATCACATCATGGGAGAGAGAGAAGACCACATAGCTACTGTAGAAGACCTTAGCCCCGAGGACGAACTACTCCCGCTTCATGGAGAAGGGAAGCAACGTCGATGGAGATGAATCCGGGGGCACTTCCCCGTCCCGGCAGGGTGCCGGGGCAGCTTCTCCAGGCAGCCCCGATCTGAAAACGGCAGCGGCGGCGGAACATAGAGGTTTCCGCCAAAAGAGTTCTCGTTTAGGGGTTTCTACCCCGAGGGGGTTATATAGGCGAAGGGGGGCGTCGAGGGGCCACCCAGGACAGCCAGGAGGGTGCCTAGCGCGCCCTAGGGTTGGGGCCGCGCCAGGGACCCTTCTGGCTCCTTGGTGGTGGTCCCGGCTCTCTCCCTTGGTTATTCCGGAAGCTTCCTGCCCGCTGATTTTTAATATAATTTTTGCGGAATTTTTTGGGCACTTTAATCAGCCGGAAAACCTGAAAAACAAAAACAACAGAAAACCAGAAGCTGGCAACTAGGTGCACTGAGTAAGTAGGTTAGTGCAAATTGGTTTAAAAGTGTAATAAAGTTCAACCAAAACATGGCAAAGTCACACAAAACATGCATGGAGCAAGCAGAAATTATAGATACGTTTGAGACGTATCAACATCCCCAAGCTTAATTCCTGCTCGTCCTCGAGTAGGTAAATGATAACAAGCATAATTTCTGTGGTGACATGCCACACAATCAAATAAGGACTGTTAAGTAAAGCAATCAAAGCATGCAATTCAATTCAAGTCTTAACAGGCAAGAGTCTATATTGGCATTAACACAAGCAACAAAAGAACAAAAGGTGCAAGAGCTCTTGCTGTCCGTGACTCGAATGTCTCCAGATGGTGTTTGCGTGCAAGCAAGGGACTGGGAAGAAAGAGAAAAAAGGTTGTTGAGAACAACTATCTACTAAAGTTTCACACTTAGTCTCCTTTGGATTCTTATCTGGACTCGTCCCCAGACCACTAGCCAGGTACAAGTCAAACTGATCCACTCCCTTTCGATATTTTGAGCACTCATGCAATGGATGAGCGTGAGCAAGAAAGTTGACACCTAAAAGGCGAAACAGAAAAAGGGTGGAGGAGGAAGACAAAAAGGTGTGTGAAAGGCTCACATCAATGAGGACAATCATAGGCGAGAGAAGGCCATATGATAGATATGATGTGAGGAGTAGGGATTGCCATACAACGGATGCACATGTGAGCTAAAAGCTCTCCAATGGAACTAGTGGGGGTGCATCTAACTTGCTTGCTCAAGAAGACCTAGAGCTCGTTTGAGGAGGCTCATCATTGGAATATACAAGCCAAGTTCTATAGTGTAAAAGTTCCCCACATAGCTATATGCATGATGATAATCTCTATGGAGTACAAGGGATAGAAGATGAAGTACTAGTGTGGATCTCTCAAAAGGAATAGTAGTATGCCCCCTTCTCACTTTTTATTTTTATTTTTCTCTTTTTCTCTCTTTTTTTATTTTTTTGGTGGCCTCAATGGCTCTTTCTATTTAACTCTCATTTGTCCTCTTTGGGATCTTTTGATTTTGTCCTCTTTGGGATCTTTTCCTCACTTTAGGGGCAATACTCTATATTTTACAAGAATATAGGAGATCTTTCACACTTTACAAAGGTACTCACAAAAAGAAAATGTAACTAATCATGATGCAAATGTATGCCTCTGCCAGGATAGCAGGATATGCAATGATACTAGCGCGTCATGTAGCAATGATTAGGGCTAGGCCCAACTAGCATGCGGCTCATCGATCAAGCAAGTAGCATGTATGACATGAAGATCAAGTGATGAGAGGGTGGATGTTGCATGGCAATGTATCTCGGAAAGGCTATGGAAATGCCTTGTAGGTAGGTATGGTGGCTGTTTTGAGGAAAGATATAATGAGGCTTATGATGACAGAGCGTATCATGCCAAGGGTTTGGATGCACCGGCGGAGTATGCGCCAACTCTTGAGGTGAGAAAAGGGCAATGCACGGTACCGAAGAGGCTAGAAAAAGTATGGGTAGGTGGAAGTGTCAACTTTCGAATACTCACATTAGTCCGAAGAACTCATGCACTTATTATCGGTAACTCTCAATCTAATAGGAGGTTCACAAAGATACAGGTACCCCGAGGAGGAGTGTATGGGGGTTTGGTTATCCTTGCGCATCCTCGACTCATGGTACGTGAGTGTACTCTAATATTCGAACCCTCCAGAGGTTAGTGATCCATCTAGTAGCTAGAGTTCTCAACAGGGGTTTTTGGTTTTCGAAAAACACACGGATTGCCCAAAATACGACATCTATCACTAATAGGCAAGAGCTCTTGACACCAAAAGTTCAAACATTACTCTAGTCAATACCTCAAAACTATTGCAAGTTACTACTTCAAAGAGAAAAGCAACTTTAACTACCTACTTTTTAGTCAAGACACAGAACTCAGTGCAACAGGCAAACTCTCTAACAAGATAAAACATGCAACCTATAGAAAGTTCAACCTGAAAAGAAAATCTCTAGAAAAACTAAAGCACTACAGCTAAACAGAACAGCAGCTAAGAAAAGAAAAAGAACAACTCACAGCTAAAAGAAATAAGCATGCAAATCCTATGAGAAGTTCTAGTTCAAGTGGAGCGTGTTTCTCTCCCACACAAAAGAGTAAGTTGGGGTCTAACTTGTTACTACAGCAAAGAAAGCAAAACAAACCTAGAAAAGTAAAGAGCGAGACGCTCCAAGCAAAGCACATAAGGCATGAAGTGATAAAAATATAGTGCAACGAAAGACAGACCGATGATTGTTGATGAAGAAGGGGATGCACCGGGGGCATCCCCAAGCTTAGACGCTTGAGTATCCTTGAATATTTATTGGGGGTGCACTTGGGCATCCCCAAGCTTGAGCGCTTGACACTCCTGGATCTTCTTTCATCACCTTCCATCGCGCACTTGAAAACTCCCTTCATACATAACTCATCATAAGCTGATTAGAGAGGTTAGTACCCTTAATAAATAAATTTTACCCACTTGATATAAATACATTCTTGAAGAGCTACTGTTTCTCTAGCCTTCCCAAAAAAGTTTGCAAAGAAAAAGCAAGCTTAAGGATTGCAAAACTGCGAAACGAAAAACCGGGGCAGAAGCTGAGAAAAACAGAACAACAGAGAAAGGGGAATTGTTTAGGGCCACTTATGCAACTCAAATCAAAAAACTCTGAACAGACGCCCGAAAGGTAATTGTATGGAGCATACTGTCAAAAAAATTCAGATCAAAAAGATGATCTGGTGCTTTATTCCGATTTTTTCCATCAAGCAGACAGAATCTGTTTCTGGACAGCATGCACCAACTTTTGACCTTTCTTGCAATCTGAGGCTAAACTTGGCACAAAGCTTGAAAGTAAAGATACAATGATGTTGCTACAATAGTAACAATCATCAAGACAACTAAGAACAGAAGAAAAACAAAAAGTAAAGATAACAAGGGTTGTCTCCCTAGAGCTCTTTCTTTATAGCCATAAAGATAGGCTTAAGATTTTAATGATGCTCTCATGGGTATAAGAATTGAAGCACAAAAGAGGGCACCAAGAAGAAAATATCAAACACATTTAAGTCTAACATGCTTCCTATGCAAAGGGATCTTGTAGAGAAATAACTCATTGAAGCATAAAGATATTAGCATAGGAAGCCAAAATAAGTGCAACTTCAAAACCTTCAACATAAAGAGAGGGAACTTGATATTATTGAAATATCTATAAGCATATGTTCCCCTCTCATAATAATTTTCAGTGGGATCATGAATAAACTCAACAATATAAGTATCACATAAAACTTTCTTATCATGATCCATAAGCATAGAAAATTTGTTACTCTCCACATAAGCAAAATCCTTCTCATTAGTAATAGTGGGAGCAACCTCAAGAAAATAGCTGTCACATGAATCATTCTTATCATGATACACTTCCAAACTTTTATTCTTTATAACATAAGTGTCATCACAATAATCATCATAGATAGGAGGCAAAGTATCATCAAAATAAATTTCCTCATCAAAACTTGGGGGGCTAAAAAGATCATCTTCATAAAATGTAGCATCTCAAGCTTATAGCTTTGCATATCATTAGCATCAAAAGTATTCAAAGAAGACATGCAAATAACATTACTACTATCATGAGTGTTGTGCAAATAGTAAAGCTCCATAGGCTTTTTGATTTTCTCTTCAAACACTTCATGTCCCAACTCAAGGTAGAGCTCATAAAGCTCTCTCATAATATTTTTGTTGTTTTCCATAAGCCTAACTAGTGAAAATAAAAACAAGAAACAAAAAGATTTAATTGCAAGATCTAAAGATATACCTTCAAGCACTCACCTCCCCGGCAACGCGCCAGAAATATCTTGATGTCTACACACACTTCTATTCTTGTAGACTATGTTGGGCCTCCAAGCGCAGAGGTTTGTAGGACATCAACAATTTCCCTCAAGTGGATGACCTAAGGTTTATCGAACTCAGGGAAGTAGAGGGTGATAGGTGCGGTAAAGCAAGGTAATATAAATCTGAATAAAAAGTGCAGCAAGGTAACAAGTGGTAAACGTGAGCACAAACGGTATTGCAAAGGTGGAAACAAGGCCTAGGCTTCATACTTTCACTAGTGGCAACTCCCAACAACATTAACATAGTCTAATCACATGATATTTCCCATAAAACATGCAATGGAGACGTACTCGGAGGTCATTCCTTTGTGGTCAAGAGAGGATGAGAATTGTGTAGGGCTACAAAAGCACACCTCAAAGTTCGTAGTTCTCAATCTATGGATTTCCCAATGTCACCGCGGCCATCCAAAGAGAGTACCACAATCACCACAACATATCTAAAGGATAGTCAAAGACAAGCACCAAAAGACTCTCAATCTTCAATCCACACACAAAAGAGGAAATCACTCATGAAAATATTCTTCTAATTCCATGTGCAATAGACCAGCTGTCACCATGGTCTTGGAGATTATACTAGATAAGATCAATTGAGTACATCAATCCAATACATAGAGGAAGGGGAAATATCATGGGATCATCCTAGATTAACATAGCCTATGATCACAATGAAGATCACATCATGGGAGAGAGAGAAGACCACATAGCTACTGTAGAAGACCTTAGCCCCGAGGACGAACTACTCCCGCTTCATGGAGAAGGGAAGCAACGTCGATGGAGATGAATCCGGGGGCACTTCCCCGTCCCGACAGGGTGCCGGGGCAGCTTCTCCAGGCAGCCCCGATCTGAAAACGGTGGCGGCGGCGGAACAGAGAGGTTTCCGCCAAAAAGAGTTATCGTTTAGGGGTTTCTACCCCGAGGGGGTTATATAGGCGAAGGGGGGCGTCGAGGGGCCACCCAGGGCAGTCAGGAGGGTGCCTGGCGCGCCCTAGGGTTGGGGCCGCGCCAGGGACCCTTCTGGCTCCCTGGTGGTGGTCCCGGCTCTCTCCCTTGGTTATTCTGGAAGCTTCCTGCCCGTTGATTTTTAATAATTTTTGCGGAATTTTTTGGGCACTTTAATCAACCGGAAAACCTGAAAAACAAAAACAACAAAAAACCAGAAGCTGGCAACTGGGTGCACTGAGTTAGTAGGTTAGTCCAAATTGGTTTAAAAGTGTAATAAAGTTCAACCAAAACATGGCAAAGTCACACAAAACATGCATGGAACAAGCAGAAATTATAGATACGTTTTGGACGTATCAATGATACGTCCAAAACGTATCTATAATTTCTGCTTGTTCCATGCATGTTTTCTGTGATATTGCTATGATCTAGATACACTTTCATACACTTTTGATCATATTTGGACTAACCTATTAACTCAGTGCACCCCAGTTCCAGTTCCAGTTTTCTGCTGTTTTTCTATTTCAGTTTTCCCCCATATAAAAAGTGCCAGAAAAATTCGGGAAAATTCAGATAAAAAATCAGCGTGAAGGAAGCTTCCAGAAAATCCCGGGAGGGGCCAGAGGGGGGCAAGGGGGGCCAGGCGGCCACCTGGCGCGGCCCCACCCCTGGCCACGCCAGGGGGGCCCCTGGACCACCTCTGGCTGCCCCCCTTCGCCTATTTATCCCCCGTCACGGGAAAACTCCAGAAGAGGAACCTTATTCCGCGAACTCGCCTCTGTTCCGCCGCCGCCGCGCTTCCAAGATCGGGAGCACCAGAAGACCTCTTCCCGGCACCCTGCCGGAGGGAGGATTGACCTCCGGGAGTCTCCTCTCCACCATGGATGCTCCCGGGATGTCTCGTGAGTACTTTTCCTTGGACCATGGGTCCGTGATCAGTAGCTATGTGATGTTCTCCTCCCCTCTTTGATCTTCATTGTTTAGACCTCGTGAGCTGCCCTACATGATCGAGGCACCTTTGTAATATTTCTGCAATTGCTATGTTGAGTTTGATCGGATCTGATGGATTATGAGATTATGTTCAGATTGTGATAGAGTAATATATTTGATTTCTATCTTTTATATTTTTGTTCCTAAGTAATTCTTGCATGTTCTTCGTTGCTGTTTATTGCTTTGGCCAAGTAGTAGGTAGTGACTCCAAGAGGGAGCGTTGTGCTAGATTGTGGGTTCATGCCTCCCTGATGACACGCTTGAGTGACAGAAACATGAGTCTAGGGGATGTGTTGTTGCCACAAGGGGGAAAACAACGGTGCTTGTGACCGCGGTCACAAGGATTGTTTACTTTAGCAAAGTTCTTTTATTGCAGTTGTCTGTTGCTTTGGGTTTACACTTTGGGTGGGGCTCGCAACTTAATACCAGCGAGATATTCTGGATAGATATCTCAAGGTGGATGATTAGTAGTAGATGCAGATGGATTTCGGTCTACTTATTTTGGCGTACTGCCCGTGCTTTTGAGCCTCTTCCTTTCTTTTGTAGCATAGTTAGCATTGCGGTGCGTTCATAATCCTGTCAATTGCCTTTCTGTAATTTGTTTACCTCGCATAGCAGTTTTATCGTCTTTTGGGAGAGAGACATCACTAGCGAACATCACGTATCCCGGTCCATATCCTTATTACTGTTTCCAAGCTATCTTTACTTTTCTGCTTGTACTTGCTATCATTATCACTTGTGTTTTACCCTTTGTGAACAACAAGACCGGAGAGATTGACAACCTCTCTGAACTTCGTTGGAAACAAAGTTATCTGTGTCTGTGTGCAGGTCCACGTCAGTCGCGCCGCTGACACCTACTTATCATATCCAGAGTCCTACGGGAGAAAAACCTTGGTATCCTCACCGAGGGAAACTCACTGCTGCACTGCATCACGCCTTCCACTTGGGGCTCACCAAAGAAGGGCGCGAAGCCGCTAAGCAAGAGAATTTCTGGCGCCGTTGCCGGGGACTCCGAGTGCTAAGATAGGGGAGTTGCACACTACCCTTTACCTTTGTTTTTTTTAGTCTTGTTAGTTTATCTTTCAGTTTTTATCTTTGTGTCTTTTATCAAAATTTACAAAAAATATATTTATCTTGCTAGCTGTCATTATGTCTGGTCCTTCTGCTTTTGTTGAGACAGAGGTTCTCACCTTTAAACAAAAAGGTGGAGAAATTTTAAAAGATGCTTGGTATAGAATTAATGATTCTCATAGAAAAGCCACCAAGAAGCAGTCCACTACTATCCTGCTTAGAAATTTTTTATGTTGGAATTGCTCCTTGGAATAGGTTCATATTAGATACTGCTATCAATGGGAATTTTCTAGAAGCCCCGACTTGGGAGTCTCTTAATGTTTTTGAAAATCTTTTTGGAAATCTCCCTATTGCTAGCGTACAAGAAGATGTAACTCTATCTCACATTATGAAGAAACTTGAAAAGATAGAGTTAGAAATACCAAGTATAACTAGGATAAATGAGTTGGATCGAAAGATTCAATGGAATTTGAATAGGCTTGATAGCTCCATGCTTAAATTTATTAAAACTTTGGAGGTCATCAAATCCCGTGATACAGATCTTTCTAGGATAGATAAGATTGAGGAAATTATTAATACTCTAGGAACTACTTTCTCCTCAATCAAACCAAAAAAGGTAGAGACTTCGGCAAGAAGGGAACCTAAGTTCAATTATGTCCCTAAGGTTCCCCGACCTAAAAATAAACCACCTATTGCCAAAGAAGTTGAAACAGTGAAAACTTTGGAAGAAATACCTCTCTTTGATAATTTTATAAATGAATCTTCCATTGATTTTCCGCCTTTTGGTTTTCTCCCTAGAAGTATCCTCATTAGGCCTTTATTTAAAAGACCTTTTAAGACTAGTTGTAAAATTAAAGAGCTTTTTGATGATAATGATAATGATTCGATTGCTACAACTTGATCTTTTTGTATCATGCCTAGCTAATGGCTTTAAAGAAGCGCTTTCGGGGGGCAGCCCGCAACGAATTTAGGTTTTTCTTTTTGCTTTTGTTGTGTCTTGATGATTGTTACTACTGTAGCAACATCATTGTATCTTTATTTTTCAGCTTTGTGCCAAGTTATAGCCTCTTACGGCAAGGGAAGTAAAAGCTGTGACATGCTGTCCAGAAAACAGATTCTGTCCTCGTGACCAGAAAAATTCCAGAAAAATCCCAGTTCATCTTTTTGATCTGAAATTTTTACACAGTATGATCTATACAATTACGAAACTTCCGTATGTTCTGAGTTTTTTTATTTGAGTTGCAGAAGTGCCCCTAAAAAAATCTTTACTATCTGCTGTTCTGTTTTTCACAAATTCTGCCACGTTTTGTCTCTCCTAACTTTTGCAAACCTTAAGCTTGCTTTTTTCTTTGCAAAAACTTTTTGGCACTCTTGAGAAACAGTAGCTCTTCAAGAATATATTTATATCCAGTGGAGAAAAAATTATTTATTAAGGGTACTAACCTCTCTAATCAGCTTATGATGAGTTATGTATAAAAGGAGTTTTCAAGTGTGCGATGGAAGATGATGAAAGAAGATCCAGGAGTTGTTGGGAAACGTAGTAGAAAACAAAAAATTTCGGCCTACGAATCAAGAACCCAAGATCATCCAAGAAGATTGCATACAAGGTTTTAGGTCATGGCTCACCAACCGATGTAGCGGAAGTAGAGTTGGTGAAGCTCGTGGACGTAGTGGAAGTAGATCTCGCAAGTTCTCCCACGAACAGTCCCTCGATCAATCCCACGAACAAGTCCCGCGATCTAGTCCCACGGACAAGTTCCATGAACAAGCTCCTCGAAGAAGGGTCGAAGGTACGACCCCTCCGTTAGTATCCACACATCCCGTAGCAGCAATCCAGCAGCGCTCCGCCGTCCAGAGATGAACGCCACCGAGAAAACTAGAGGGAGAAAACCCTAACGGATTCCGATCTAGAACAGCGTCTAAACCGGGGTCTAAAAGTGGAGCAACGGGGTTCAGAGGAGGGAGAGTGGCGCATAGGCCTTGGGGATTGATTGTCTGTGTCTTCCCCCACCCTTGGCTCACCTTATATAGGTGGCCAAGGGGCCTAGGGCGCAGCTCAAGGAGGTTTGGGAGTCCAACTTGGACTCCCAAGCCTTCCAAACCTACACATACCTTCCCACCGGAAACCTTCCATAATGGTATTTGGAAATCCCACCTGGAGGATCTCCCACCCCTTTTTGGTGCGCCCCCACCACCTGGCCGGCCAGGGCAGCCTAGGTGGCTTGCCCCCCAAGGCCAGGGGCGCAGGGCAGTGGGTGGTACTGCCCGGAACCTTCCGGAACCTTCTAGAAGCTTCCAGGACCTTCCAGGACCTTCCAGGACCTACCGGGACTGTTTCGGGACATTTCGGACACTTTTGGAGTACCTCCAATACCTTCCGGAACCTCTGACAAATGTTTTGGAGCCATCTAAAGGGTTTAGGAGCCATCCGGGAAAAGGTTATTATGTCCGGTGAACACAACATATTGTTTAAGCTGTCCACCGATCACCGAAACTATTCCGGTTGATCGTAAACTTTCCCATTACCATTTTCATATGTTCCGGAACCACCTGGGACTACTCCAGAGTGATCCGAACATATCCTTAAATACCCAAAACTACTTTTGGTGCCCTTATGAACTATTTCATAAATCCCCGGAACTACTTCCGGTACCCGTATGAACTATTCTGCTTTGCTTCCACTAAACCTTCTACCATACTAGTATTCTAACAGACTACTGCTCGTTAAGTGTGTGACCCAATAGGTTCGGTATAATGCGGACATGACTCAGAACATCTTCCGGACATAGGTCAACAGCCTTTTGTCAATAGCCAATAATCAACAGCGGAGCCATGGACACCCATGTTGACTCCCGCACATACACGAAGAAACTTCGAGTGAACCATTATGTTTAGTCATGTACCATTCCCTTTGCTTCGCGATATATGACAAAGTTAGAGGAGAGAAGTTTGGCACCCATGTGTAACAACTTTTGAACACAAGCCACTCGTTATCCTCTTTGCTCGTTTGTCCCTTTTCTCGTTATCGTATTCCGGTATCCCCGTGACTGAATCACAATGCGTCTGGCCAGACTATAATGGATACCGTCATACCGAGTGGGCCCGAAGTGAATATCTTCTTCATTGTGAAGGAGCAAATCCCATTCTTGAACTATCACAGTCACTATCCACACCATCTGACATACCCAGAACTTATTTTACTACTTCCCATTTACGGGAGGATTCATCTAAGAACCAAAGCATGTCTTCCTGTGTGAAGCAACTCGATACTCTCATGGTCTAAGGAATTACGTATATGAAAACATTTCATGATATGACTTATAACGTAGTTACGATGTGATCTCTAAGTATATCATTCAATACTGGGATCGGTTCAACATCATTGTTCTACTAACAATATGTTCCCATTGCTACTGACATCCTTGTTACAAGAACAATGTCCATGATTAAGAAAACGTAATCATCAGTTAGCACATGAGCTGGTCTTAGAGGCTAAACCAGGAACTCTTGGTGTTTACATTTCCACACATGCAAATGAGTTTTCTTCTGAATCTCACAGTCAGGGTCATTGCAATTATAGCACAAAAATATAAACATTAATTACGAACGTGGAAATATATATATAATAACATTTTATTATTGCCTCTAGGGCATATTTCCAACAGGAGTGTCAAGCGCTCCCCAACAAATATTCAAGAAGACTCAAGCATCTAAGCTTGGGGATGCCCCCGTGCATCCCCTTCTCCATCAACAAATCATCAGTTCGTCCTTCGTCTCACTATATTTTTATCACCTCATGTGTTATGTGCTATGCTTGGAGCGTCTCACTCTTAGGTTTTGTTTTTATTTTTCTTTAGCTTTGTTTGCTGTTCATAACAAGTTAGATCCCTTCTTACTTTGTGTGGGAGAGAAACACGCTCCACTTTCAAAATCTAGAACACATCATAGGATTTTTCCTGCTTATCTTTTTGCTGTTGTGTGTTCTTTATCTTTTCATAGCTGCTGCCATGTTTAGTTTTAGTCTTAGTTTGTCTTTAGCAAGAGCCTTGACTTTTGTTTAGTTTGTTGCTGGAACTCTTTTTAGTTTTCATGTTTATCTTGTTAAAGAGAGTTGGTTGTTGCACTGAGTTGTGTCTTGTTTTGAGAAGTAGGTACTTGAGGTTGCTATTTAATTTTAGTAGTAGCTTGCAATAGTTTTGAGGTATTGATGTGAGTAATGTTTGGACTTTTGGTGTCAAGAGCTCTTGCCTATTAGTGATAGGTGTCGTATTTTGGGCAATCCGTGTTTATTTTCAAAACCTACAAAACTAGTTGAGAACTCTAGCTACTAGATGGATCACTACTCTTCTGAGGAGTCGAATATTAGAGTACACTCACGTACCATGAGTCGAGGATGCACAAGGATAACCAAACCCCCATACACTCCTCCTCGGGGTACTTGTCTCTTTGTGAACCTCCTCATTAGATTGAGAGTTACCGATAATAAGTGCATGAGTTCTTCGGACTAATGTAAGTATTGAGAGTTGACACTTCCACCTTCCCATATTTTGCTAGCCTTTCCCGTGCCGTGCATTACCTTCTTCTCACTCCGAGAGTTGGTGTCCACCTTCGCCGGTACATCCAAACCCTTGACATGATACGCTCTGTCATCATAAGCCTCCTTATATCCTTCCTCAAAACAGCCACCATACCTACCTATCAAGGCATTTTCATAGCCTTTCCGAGTTACATTGCCATGCAACTTCCACCTCTTCATGACTTGATCTTCATGTCTTACATGTTCCTGCTACACTGGCAGATGCATACATTGCATACATCATGATAGTTACATCTTTTTTATGATTTTGAGTACCTTGTAAAGTGTGAAAGATCTCCTTTACCTTTTTTTAAAATAGAGTGTTGCCCTTAAGTGAGGAAAAGATCCCGAAGAGGACACATTAAAAGATCCCAAAGAGGACAAATGAGAGTTAGATAGAAAGAGCCATTGAGGCCACCAAAAATAGAAAAAAATAGAAAAAAGAGAAAAATAAATAAAAAGAGAGAAAGGGGCAACACTACTATCCTTTTGAGAGATCCACACTAGTACTACCTTTATACCTTTGTACTCCATAGAGATGATCTTTATGCATATAGTTTGGAGAGCTTCTCAGCTCGTATGTGCACCCGTTGCATGGCAATCCCTACTCCTCACATCATATCTATCATTTGGCATCTCTTGCCTATGATTGTCCTCATTGATGTGAGCCTTTCTCATCCTTTTTGTCTTCCTCCTCCACCATATTTCTCTCTTTGTCATCCTAAGTGTCAACTTTCGTGCTTACGCTCATCCATTGCATGAGTGCTCAAAATATCAAAAAGGAGTGGATCAAATTGACTTGTACCTGACTAGTGGTCTGGGGACGAGTCAAGATAAGATTCCAAAGAGGACCAAGTGTGAAACTTTAGTATATTGAGTTCTCAACAAAAATACTTTTTCTCGTATTCCCTATCCCCCTTCTTGGAGACATTCGAGTCACGGACAGTGAGAACTCTTGCACCTTTTGTTCTTTTGTTACTTGTTTCAATGCTAATATAGACTCTTGCATGTTATGACTGGAATTGAATCTCTAACCTTGCTTGCTTTACTTTTCAAAGTTCTTATATGGTTGCTAGCATGTCACCACAGAAATTATGCTTGTTATCATTTACCTACTCGAGGACGAGCAGGAATTAAGCTTGGGGATGTTGATACGTCCAAAACGTATATATAATTTCTTCTTGCTCCATGCATGTTTTGTGTGATATTGCTATGATCTAGATACACTTTCATACACTTTTGATCATATTTGGACTAACCTATTAACTCAGTGCACCCCAGTGCCAGTTCCTGTTTTCTGCTGTTTTTCTATTTCAGTTTTCCCCCATATAAAAAGTGCCAGAAAAATTCGGGAAAATTCAGATAAAAAATCAGCGTGGAGGAAGCTTCCAGAAAATCCCGGGAGGGGCCAGAGGGGGGCCAAGGGGGCGCCTGGGGCCCCTGGCCCACCTCTGGCTGCCCCCCTTCGCCTATTTATCCCCCGTCACGGGAAAACTCCAGAAGAGGAACCATATTCCGCGAACTCGCCTCTGTTCCGCCGCCGCCGCGCTTCCAAGATCGGGAGCACCAGAAGACCTCTTCCCGGCACCCTTCCGGAGGGAGGATTGACCTCCGGGAGTCTCCTCTCCACCATGGATGCTCCCCGGATGTCTCGTGAGTAGTTTTCCTTGGACCATGGGTCCGTGATCAGTAGCTATGTGATGTTCTGCTCCCCTCTTTGATCTTCATTGTTTAGACCTCGTGAGCTGCCCTACATGATCGAGGCACCTTTGTAATATTTATGCAATTGCTATGTTGAGTTTGATCGGATCTGATGGATTATGAGATTATGTTCAGATTGTGATAGAGTAATATATTTGGTTTCTATCTTTTATATTTTTGTTCCTAAGTAATTCTTGCATGTTCTCCGTTGCTGTTTATTGCTTTGGCCAAGTAGTAGGTAGTGACTCCAAGAGGGAGTGTTGTGCTAGATTGTGGGTTCATGCCTCCCTGATGACACGCTTGAGTGACAGAAACATGAGTCTAGGGGATGTGTTGTTGCCACAAGGGGGAAAACAACGGTGCTTGTGACCGCCGTCATAAGGATTTTTACTTTACGCAAAGTTCTTTTATTGAAGTTGTCTGTTGCTTTGGGTTTACACTTTGGGTGGGGCTCGCAACTTAATCCCAGCGAGATGTTCTGGATAGATATCTCAAGGTGGATGATTAGTAGTAGATGCAGATGGATTTCGGTCTACTTATTTTGGCGTACTGCCCGTGCTTTTGAGCCTCTTCCTTTCTTTTGTAGCATAGTTAGCATTGCGGTGCGTTCATAATCCTGTCAATTGCCTTTCTGTAATTTGTTTACCTCGCATAGCAGTTTTATCGTCTTTTGGGAGAGAGACATCACTAGCGAACATCACGTATCCCGGTCCATATCCTTATTACTGTTTCCAAGATATCTTTACTTTTCTGCTTTTACTTGCTATCATTATCACTTGTGTTTTACCCTTTGTGAACAACAAGACCGGAGAGATTGACAACCTCTCTGAACTTCGTTGGGAACAAAGTTATCTGTGTCTGTGTGCAGGTCCACGTCAGTCGCGCCGCTGACACCTACTTATCATATCCGAAGTCCTACGGGAGACAAACCTTGGTATCCTCACCGAGGGAAACTCACTGCTGCACTGCATCACGCCTTCCACTTGGGGCTCACCAACGAAGGGCGCGAATCCGCTAAGCATCATCGTCGTTTCATCCTCATACTCATCCTCCTCATCTGACGAGAACATATTAATGAAGTTGTTATAGAAGTACTCGCCGTCCAAGTTCACCGTGTTTCGCATCAAAACAGGAAAGTAAGAAAAACCTGTTAACAATTCCACTATGACAATTGCACACACATTTGTTAGGCGTGTTGTCCGTTCGCTACAGGGATGAGGAGGGGTTGGGTGGGAGGCGACAACGTAGGCAAAATCTAGCCTAGTGCCCCGGGTGGAGCGGCGAAGGTCCGTCAAGACCTGGGCGAGCGTTGTGATAGCACAACGACGACGTCGGCCTGAAGGGGAGCGAATACATAGAAGGGAAAAGCACGAAGTGAGAACGAAGCGAGCCTCCGGTGGGGTTTTGGGTTGGCCGGGAGCATCAGAGTCCTAAGTGAAGGAGGTAAACCCGAGGTTTGCATCCGGTTTACAAGAATTAAACATTTGCGGATGGTTTAAAGGACGACGTTGGAAATGTATGCCGGGAGCAGGTGTAGCTTCTTGACTTTGACCAGACCAGGCAAGTTTTAGAGTAGGTCGTTTGGTTGGCGCCTCTGACGGTGGGGCTTGCCCTTGAGAAATTCAAAATATTCGTGTGCTACGTGTAATAATGGTCGGAGAAGAGAGATGTGGGCAGAATCTGCCTGATTGAGGCATCCAATTTCCTAGGCTAATTTCGTGGCGGATGAACTCCAGGCCAGGCTGGTTTCAGGCAGCTTTGGCCCCGGCCAGGCAGACGTCTGTCTCAGGCACAGCTCACCCACCCCTCTTGCTCGCGATCTCGCTCCTCTTTCCCCTTCGCCGTCGCCGCCGTGACCTCCACCCACGCGGCCGCCGTCCTTCCCCGCCTTGCTCCCCCCCCTCTCCGCGGCGGGCCCCGTAGGGTCGAGTATTCGTCTTCCCCGCAAGACTACGAGCTGTCGCCGCCGCGTCTGCTGCGACTGCGCTGCCGGGCGACTGGGGCCGGCTCGGCGACGCCTCCTCCCTCGCCCAGAGCCTCTCCGCCGCCGCCGCCCACCCCGATGCCGCGGGCACCATCGACCCGCCCCTCCCGTACCGTACGCCGAGCTCTGGATGGGAACAACGCACCCGGCCGCCGTCCTCCCCGGCGGCTGGCTCGCGCGCAACCCCGCCGTCCGCCGTCCGCGCGCTGGGCCGGCGACCTCCCGTTCCTCATCAAGGTACCACCTACCTCCTGGCTCCTGCCCTGCTCGCTCTCGCTTGCTGGTGATGGCGCGTTGGTGCCTTGCAGCTTGCACCGAGCCGAGGGAAGCTGCTGCTCTTCCTCGAGCCACCACCTTAGCCGAGCCGAGGGCGCACCCGGATGCCAACCGCAAGCTGGAAGAATGTCGGGGGAAAGGTTTACTTCTTGCTGACACCTTCTCTCTTCACCGAATACAAATCATAATCCTCTTGTTATTAACACTGTTGCTCACTAGCAACATTCTAGAGGTTGCTGGATGGGAGAGGCGATGGGAAATACTCCAATAAGCATGATGCTTCTCAGAGTGGTACCAGATCATTGAAGAAGCAGAAAAGGCTTCCCAGAGTGGTACCGTGATACAAGCCTGGTTAATGATCCATGAGAATGCTCCTTTCATATGCTGAAATTCCATATTGATCAACATCGCTGGTTAATTAGTCAATTATTATGCTTTTATTACCAAAGAACTAGCCATGGACAGGGGTGCATGGAAGTCAGCTATCCACGTGCCAGAACCATGACTTGGTTTCGAGATCTTATGGGTTTCAACTCTAGCCCACCCCAACTTGTTTGGGCTGAAAGTCTGTGTTGTTGTTGTTGTTGTTGTTAATGTTCTCATTAGCTATTCCATGACCCAAAACCTATATGCGGAATTTCATTTTCATTCAGATGCATTAACTCGAAAATTCCATTGAATAATTAACTAGCTAATTTGCTGAATAGCTATATTTATAACTAAGTCAACCTCTAATTATGTTCTTCTCATTAAATATCATGCAAACAATCTTTCAGCTTTTAGGGGTATTTCAGACATTTACCCCACAGCCACATTGCATACAGCTACTTTCCCAAATTTCTGACCCCCCTTTGCTTCTGGTTGTGTTATTCTAGGTGCCCTGCCTATTGCGTTGATTCTACTGAAGCAGATGGCCAATACCCGGTCAGGAGGGCCGAACAATGAGGGAGCAGGGGACACCAGTGCAACGAAAGGCAGTGCCCCCACCAGTGCAAAAGACGCCAAGTCTACAACGACCTCCACCTCCTCTGCTGGTGGAAGGGAGTCTAGAAGCTCGTCCATGCGTGACACAAGCGATGAGCAGAAGCTGAACCTCAGGAGGTCGAACCAAGAAACAAAAGGAAAGAATCCCATTGCGATAACCACCGTGCCTCTACACTGGTTTCACAGAAATCTAGGGGTAGGAGCAACCCAGCACCCCTGATACCCCGAAATTGTCAGTAAGGAAGCTAAAAGGGTTGACAAGGAACGCTAGTACCCCAAGAACGTCCGACAGAGTAAAGAAAAGTACCGTTCCAGCTTCTACTGCTTCAAATGATTCAAATGGAGTTCCTAGTCCAGTGGCTACTTCTGACAAAACTGTAAAAGGACATATTGATGAACATAACTCAACAAAGAATAATCATGATGCTTCCGAGAGTGGTACCAGGTCATTGAAGAAGCAATCAAAAAAGAAAAGTCTAACAGCAAACCTCTTCAAGGCATATTCTGAAGAATATGAAGAATCCCCTGGTACTTGATTTCCCTCTGATTTTGAACTCATGTTTTGCTTGTCCAATCAACTGAGGTGATAGCCATAGTTTAGTTTGCCTGTTTCATTATCATAGTTGGTCTGTTTGTTGCAAACAGCCAGCTCCAAGACTTTGCTGTTTGCTGCATATGATGTAGGTTCATCTGAGATAGCTGAAAATGTAAAGCTTAACATGTTCTCGTGAGAGATTCGGTCAGGATAAAATGTTACTAGCTTGCTGCATGCTCTAAAAACAATGCAAAGCACTAATGTTGAAATAACTAAACATTTTAATAGGCTTGTAGCTTTGCTATCAATGAAATTTTGCCATGTCAATTCTTTTCATCCTAATGCCTTTTATCTCTTTATCTATCTTTGCTGATATATTCCCTGCTGCTAGTTTCAAAGCCTATGAAGGAAATGCTTCCAAGGTGCACGCGGAAGACAATGGCTCTGTTTTGAGGTATGAAGAAAGTGGCGCACATGAAGAAGATAACCAAGCACATTTAAGTCAAGTCGTCAATAATTTTTGGGAAGGCTATATTTCTGTCCGGTGTGAAGCTCCCGAGGTGATATTGGAGACAGATGGGTCAGAAAGCTGATGTTGAAAAATATGCTCTCATTTCAGAGGTTTGCTCAACCATCTTCTGTTCTTTCGAGTTGTCGTTTTTTTCCCATTTTACTCTTTATGAAATCAAGGTGTATGCTGCAATATGTTGCCTTTTTATTTGCAATGCTGCTTTTCTTTCTCTTATCATCCATTCATCCTACCATCTGCATCAAAGGACTTTGTTGAATTATCAATTCTTGTGCAGGTACATATGGCTGCTGATCTTGCTCCGTGTTCACAAAGAATTGCGGCTGAAACTTCAAACTCAGTGGCGCTTCAATCACATTCAAAAACTGACTGACAGTGTTGGCGCTCTTAGCAACATTCTTGCATCGCGCCGGAAGGTTAGCTGTTGAAAATTTCCGAGCATGCATGACAGTACCTTTTTTTCACAGTAAGTAGAGAGTTGGACGAAATCTGTCATTGTGCATAGCTAATTGTGGTCTTTACTGATCTTATCATGCAACAGTGCAATTACCCTTTATCTAGTATGGAGTAGATCAAATGCTACAAGTCTGATTTATCAAGGGCCACCCAGTAACTGATATCCTAGAAATGGGAGTGGCAAGCTACTGCTTGTGGACAAAATGCTTGGAGAAATCTCGTACTTCCCAGGTGAGCATTTTGTGGTACCATGCCTCAACTAATCTATTACTTGCATTATTTAATTTTGGCACAATTTATGTACTAGTTATAATGCCTGTTATATGTGATTCGTTAGTGGCATTACTACATACTTGTATTCAAAGAGTTGACAAGCATTAAACGCCCGGTTTGATCCGGCGTCTATGTAATTCTGCACTAACAGCCAAGCCACTCTTTAGTAGCCTCCAAACGTGAACTTTAGCCTTTCCTGGAACTTCAGTACTCCACAACTCGTTCCAACCTTGGTTCGAGGACACCGGCGAGGGGTCCATCTGGTCATGTGTTTTCTAATCCTTGAGCTGCATCTCTAGATGATACGCGGATCACACAGTGAAATGCCTCTTTTGTGCAGTTCCAAGCCTGGAAATCCTCCCTACTGGCCCCTCCCACAACAATCTGTTGAATGTCCTCAATATCATCACATGCATGAAAGATGAAACGCTTGCTGCAGGGTTGGTCCGTCCCAGTCCTTGCCCAGCAGTGCAGAAGATCAGCAACACTGCAACAGTATGAATATTCTGCATGTCCCTAGTCCCTAGAGGTTTTTTTTTTGCTTCCTCACGAGGGATCCAATTGTTGGTCCAAACTTTAATTTTTGAGCCTTCTCCAACCCTCCACATTAAGCCTTCTTTCAGCAGTGACCGGCCATGGATAATACTCTTCCATGTAGATGAGGCCCCATTGGGAGAAGAGGCTTCCATGAACCCAGATTGCTGAAAATATCTAGCCTTTAACACTCTGGCGCACAGGAGTCCGGGGCAGTGAGAATGCCCAAGCTTGCTTAGCGAGGAGAGTTTTTTTTTTTTGAAAGTAAGGAGAGCTTTGTTGAAAGCTTCAAAGTCTCTAAAGCCAATACCCCCTGACTTTTTGCTTCTACACATTTTGTCTCGAGCTACCCAGTGCGTTTTGCGCTTTCCATTTTCTGCTCCCGAGAGCGACGAACATCTTGGCCTGGAACTGTCGTGGTTTGGGCTTGGACGTGGCAGTGGGCGAACTCAGAGACCTTATCAGGTCATACAACCCAGGCGTGTGGTTTTCTTATGTGAGGCGAAAAAGAAGGGAGGGGCAGTGAACAAGTTAAGATGGGAGTATGGGTACTGGCAAGAGGAGCACAAAGGGAAGAATGAAAGGAGCTGGTCAGTTCAGAGGTTGTTTGGCTGATTGTCCAATTGCTTGGCTACTGATTATGCTTTCACTTGGCACAACAAGAAGGCCGGAGAAGAAAGTGTTCAAGTGCGGCGCGGCTACACAGGGCAACATGCTCTGATGCGTTTTCGCAAATGTTCCCGCTGACGACCGTTGAACATTATACCCACTGAAGAATCTCATCATATGGCCTTGCTTACCAAGGTCCAAAGTGAGACTAACAATGCTCCAGCCAAGTTGCGCTCGTCAGTTTTAGGTTCGAGGAGATGTCGGCGCGGCATGAGGGCTACGGCGACGTGCCTCCTGTGGTAATCATCCTTCACTTGTCTATGTCTGGGCACAAAGGTGCCTGGCCTCCGGCAGATGCCTGCCATGTACTACCATCCGTGGAGGAAGTAGTGGGTTATTGGAAGTACAGGATTATTTCTCAAGTGTCACCAAGGACACACCCCACTTATACTAAATAAATAGGCCTGTGGAGTGTGGATGCGGCATAGTCTGGAATAGAAGATTCAGCATAGTTCTTCTCTGAAAAACTTCAGTTTAGTTTTTTTTTCTCAAGAAAAAGAAAACCCTTCAGTTTAGACTAGAGTCGGGCCGAGGAGGAGGAGAAAGCTGGGCTGGCCCACTTTGGTCACACTAGCGGAGCGGTCGGAATCGGGTTGACGCCGTCAAGATCGCCGTCAAGATCGCGTTAAATATTTCGTCTTCCCTCCCTCTCCCCTGTTCCCCTCCTCCCCGCAACCGCCGGCCCGCTCCCCCCACCACTCTCCTCCCGCAACCGCCGCCCCCCACCCCTCGCGCCGGCAACTGCCCACGCCCGAATCAACCGCTCCCGCAATGGCGGCTGACCCCACCGAGATCCAGTCTGCTGAAGCCCCGGCCGAGACCCCGCCTCCGCTCACCAACACGGGCTGCGCAGTTCTGCTTGAAATTCTCCGCCGCCGCGTCACTGGTTTCCCGACGTGGATGCTTCCCAAGTACGTAGTCCACGGAGTAGACATCTACCAGAACAGCCCGCCCCAGCTGCTCCGGAGTCACCCCTCCGCCAGGTCGTCGGACGGGAAAGAAGCTTGGTATTTCCTTAATCTAGTCAGGGCCTTGGCGGCAACGGATTCACGAAAGAGCAGAACGGCAGCCGGAGGGACATGGAAGTCGGAGCGCTCGCCGATCGCCGTCGAGAGCCCGTGCAAGAAGCTTCTCGGCACGAGGCAGATGTTCTCATTCATCAGCAAGGAGGAAGGCGGCCGCGCCGGATTTATTCTGCACGAGCTCCTGCTCCCTGCCGGCGCAGGACTCCTCGCCGGCGGGGACGAATGGGCCCTATCCAAAATCTACCCGACACCACGCTCAAAGAAGGACGGTGGACACATGTACAAGCCCAAGCCGGCCTCCTTCAGCGCTCAGGACGCCACCGCCGCCACCGCGCCTCCGCCGCCTCCTCTCCAGCAGGTGGCCGCCGCCGCCACCGCGCCTCCGCCGCCTCCGCCGCCTCCTCTCCAGCAGGTGGCCGCCGTCGCGCCTTCAATACGGAAGGTGGCCGCCGCCGCCACCGCGCCTCCGCCGCCTCCTCTCCAGCAGGTGGCCGCCTCAGCTTCTCCTCTGGGCCGTCAGATGCCCTCTTCGGCCTCCCCTCAGCGCTGCCAAGGGGCTGCCTCTCTTGTTGGCACTTCCAGGCAGGCCAAGCGCTGGCTGATCATGGAGGTGGACGACTATCCTCCAAGGGACGGCCAAAACTTTACATGCCACCGAGTGTACCAGGCCTCAGAGCTTGTGGGCAGGAAGAGGGAGGCAATTGATTGCCAAAATATGTTCCTCTTCGAAGCCAGGAAGAGGCAAAGGAGCTCGATCGCAATGGCTGCTGATCCCACCTGCTGAGTTCTTTTTGATTCATTGCCGGAACACTAGGACTTTAGATTCATCTGTAGTTGTGTTACTTTAGTTGTTTTGATGGACGAGAGATATCCAGGGTGGGAAACTATTTCATATTACCAGTTGTCCTCGTATATTTTTCTGAAATGGAACATATTTGTGGACTGCAGTATTCGTCCTCTTCCTATCCGATCTTTTCTTATGTTGCTTTTCATAGTTTTGCTAATATGTCCTAATTTCTGTGGATTTCGGATGTTCATTTGTTGAGATTTGGTGAGTGGGATTGGTAGAGGTTAGGGCTCTACGAGTCCTACTGCCCAGATTGTACGGATGGAAGTGCTCAACACGAGGGGAAGGAGGGCGGCGCCGGCGGCCAGCCACCGTCGCGAGCCGAGGAGAGGCGGTGCACAAGGGCGGCGGCTAGGGTTAGGAACGGCCGACTCCTCTGGGAGTCGGCAACAATAATGTTTATTGCTGCTTGATTGTTCACGTGAGATTACACCTGGTATATAAAGAGGTAAAACTGGAATAAGATTAATGGGCTAATCCCCTAGTTGGGCCCACGGTTGGGCCCCCTCCTCCTATACGTGACTCCGGTCATAACATCTCTCCCCGCCTCCGCAAACAGCTCGTCCTCGAGCTGAATATCTGGAAATTGCTGGCGGAGATCTTCAAGAGTTTCCCACGTCGCCTCATCCTCTGGCATGCCTGTCCAATGCACCAAGACGTGCCAGACACCGCGTCGCCGCTGGGCCTTCATCACGCGAGCCACAGTCGCCGGGGCAGGCTCGAGGCGACCATCCGAAGTATGTGGAAGAGCTGGCGGTACAGACGGCGGTTCGCCACGGTAGGCCTTCAGGAGACCGACGTTGAAGACGTCGTGGAGGCGCGATCCCGTGGGCAGCTCCAGACGGTAGGCGAGCGTGCCGATGCGCTCCAGCACGCGAAAGGGACCGGCGTAGCGAGGCCCCAACTTGCGCCTGGAGCGCGGGTCCAAGGACTGGGTCGTTCGGTGAAGAAGACGAAGCCAGACCCAGTCACCCACCGCAAACTCCGCCGCGCGATGATGTGCATCATAGTACTTCCGGGCCAACTGCTGGGCCTGAAGAAGGCGCTGGCGCGCCTCAGCCAGTATCTCGTCGCGAGTACGAAGCAGGTCGTCGTCTCAGTGCGCGCCGTGCCAGGCGCATAGGAAAGCATCGCCGGCGGTGGTCTCCCATGGACCACCTCAAAGGGTGTGGCGTGCAGCGCGGAATGGTAGGAAGTGTTGTAGCAGTATTCCGCCCACGCCAGCCAGTCCACCCAAGCTCGGGGACGATCCCCGGTGATGCAGCGTAGGTACATGGCGATGATCTTGTTGACGACCTCAGACTGGCCGTCCGTCTGGGGGTGAAACGCCGTGCTCATGCGGAGCTTCACGCCCGCCAACCCAAAGAGGTCCCTCCAGACGTGGCCTGTGAACACAGGGTCACGATCACTGACGATGGAGGACGGAAACCCGTGGAGGCGGACGATGCCATCGAAGAAGGCGCGTGCCACGGACGCCGCCGTGTAGGGATGACCGAGGGCGATGAAGTGCGCGTACTTGGAGAAGCGATCGACCACCGTGAGGATGACGGACTTGCCACCAATCTTCGGCAGTCCCTCGATGAAGTCCATGGAGATATCCGCCCACACCTGGGAGGGCACGTCCAGCGGCTGCAGTAAACCCGCCGGACGGAGCGTCTCTGTCTTGTTCCGCTGGCACGTCACACTCCCGCACCCAGTCTCGCACCAGGGCGCCATCCCCTGGAATATAAAAGTCAGTGCGGAGACGGTGCAGGGTCTTCTGGACGCCCTCGTGACCTGCAGAGTGTGCCAAGGACAAGGCCTGGTGGCGCAGGTCGCCATGATCCGGCACGAAGATGCGGCGGTCATGGAGGAGCAGCCCCTCGTCCAGGCGCCACGACGCGGCCAGCTCGCCGTCGGTCAGGCACTGGTGCAGCTGTTGCGCATCCGCGGCTGTGGAAGTAGCGCGGCGAACCTCGTCGATGAAGGCGAAAGACGGCCCGGAGTGGATGCAGAGGGCCGCGCCTACAGTAGGGGCGTCGGCCACGTCGTCGACGTCGCGGCGGGACAGGGCGTCGGCAACCGTGTTGAGGCGGCCGGGACGGTACTCGACGGTGAAGTCGAAGCCGAAGAGCTTGCTGATCCACTGATGCTGCGGCACGGTGGAGAGACGCTGATCTAACAAGAACTTCAGACTGTAGTGGTTCGTGCGCACACGGAACGTCCGGCCCCAAAGATAAGGCCGCCAGTGGCGCACCGCCTGGACCAGCCTGATCAACTCGCGCTCATAAGCGGCGAGCTTGTGGTGGCGCGCGGCAAAGGGGCGGCTGAAGAACGCGAGTGGCCCCTCGCCCTGGTGAAGGATGGCGCCGAAGCCGATACCGGAGGCGTCGCAGTCCAGCACGAACGGTGCGTCAAAGTCCGGCATTTGGAGGACGGGGCCCGTCGTGAGGGCTTGCTGCAGGGCGGCGAATGCCGTGGCCGCCTCCTCGTCCCAGGAGAAGGCGTCGCGGCGAAGTAGGCGCGTGAGGGGCGCGGCGATGATGCCGAAGTCCTGGATGTACCGCCGGTAGTATCCCGCGAGGCCCAAAAATCCGCGAAGAGCCCGCGGCGACTGTGGCGTCGGCCAGGCGGCGACGGCGGCGACCTTGTCCGCGTCCATCGCGACACCGTCCGCCGAGAGGACGTGGCCCAAGTAGGCGACGGAGGTTGTGCCAAACGAGCACTTCGAGCGCTTGAGATGAAGGCGATGCGCTCGAAGCTCGTTGAAGATGATGGCCACATGCTGCAAGTGCTCCGCCCAAGATGCGCTGTAGATAAGAATGTCATCAAAGAACACAAGCACAAAGCGGCGTAAGTAGGGGCTGAGCACGTCGTTCATCAGGGCCTGAAAGGTCGCCGGCGCGTTGGAGAGGCCGAACGGCATCTGTCGGGGGATTGGTACCCGGGTAGGCTAACCCAAGCGGAAGCAACCTTTCAAGACAAGGATGGACCGATTGGGCCGCAGCTAGGCCGAGCTAGGCAGAGGTACGGCCGATTGCTCCAAGGCAATCGACCATACCAAATGCCAGCAGTCGGCCCAGGCGCAATCGGTCCACCCTTCCTTCACCGAAGACGATCATCCGATTGGTCTGCAGCTGGACCGAGGTTGATTCCTAGAAGACCGATTGCCCAGAGCAATCGACCTTGCCAGGAAGCACCAGTCGGTCCAGGCGCAATCGGAACAACCTAATACCCAGTCGGGGGCATGATTACGAGGTCATAAATACCATATCCCGAGATATCTGGGTGGCAGGAAGGCCAAGTCATGTCAAAGATCTGGTGGAGATACGGTGTCGACCTCCCCGCCGATTCCGCGGACAGGCCGACAAGACCGCACCCCCTAGCTCCACTGTTCATTCCTAGGCTCTACGATGCTACAGCATGGGCCGCCGCTCGTAGGCTCCGGATCACCCGGAGAGGAGCAGTCGGTGGGCCCAGGCCGATTAGAGGATGACAGCTGGGCCCATTCGGCAATGAAGTTACCATAGTACCCTGGACTCACACTATAAGAGCCAGGGTACCCCTCCTGCGCGAGGGACGCTTCACACTAGATCCCCATTAACTCATTTCCACTTCAGTTCATTCATTGCTCATAGTTACTCCTCAGGGAAGCGGGAGAGGACCTTGCCCACGGCGGCGGTGTTCTCCTTCCCCTGAGAAGATAGAAGAGCAGTTATTGTAGCCCGTTCATTGATATACAAGAGACAAGCAGGAGTAGGGGTGTTATCTCTCAGGAGAGCCCCGAACCTGGGTACATCGTGGTGTCTTCACCGTGCTTGTGCCCAACCCGATTCCGGCACCATCGACATTCTCTCCCTCGCGTCTTCCCCTCACTTTAGCCATCCCATGGCATCTGACGTCACATATCGACGACAATTGGCGCCCACCGTGGGGCAGACCGAGGCGTCGACTGGAGTCAAGATCCGGACGGGATTTTCCTCTGCATCAGGCGGTAGCCACGCCTCCGGCCTGATTCTAAGGCGTGGGGCAATCGATTACGTAGTGGACTACTCGGCGCGGTACAGGGCTGGAGCACCCTTGCCGCCCGGTGTGTCGCTACAGGTGGGAAGTCATCGTCTCTTTATTGGTAGCTTCCCTGAGGCATATCCCAGAGACATCCGCATCTTCTCGTGTGCTACAGACCCGCTCTTGACCAGGGGCTGCACCGCAGCACCTGGCCAAGAGGAGGGCCGATTGCACGCCGCTGTCATGATGGCGGGAGCGTCTTCATCGATCAACCGTGACCCGGCAAGCGCAGCAAGGAAGGCCAAGGAGGTAGCTGATGCGGCAGAACGAATCGGCACCAGTGCGTTGCGGGACGTGTTATACACACCCGTGAACAGGAATGGTGATCCGGAGCTCGGTAGTGAGGGCCTCCACGTCAGCGTCGTCGACAGTCTCCAGGTAGAAGAGGCGGGCGCACGTGTGGCCCGGCGCATACTGCTCGTCGCAGTTGAAGCAGAGCCCCTTGCGGCGCCTGTCGAGCTGCTCCGCCGAGGTCAGCCGCTTGAAGGGGCGGGTCGGCGCAGGAGGGCCCGCGGGCGCGGCGGCCAGCGCGGGGCGTGGTGGGGCGGGGGGCGCCAAGGTGGGCCGGGGCGCGGGGCGAGCGCTGCCGCGACCCGCGTAGACCTGCTGCATGGCGATGGCGCGTTGCTCATACGCGCGTGCGTAGTACATGGCCGTCTGCAGGTCCCCAGGCTCTCGCATCTCGACGTCGACGCGGATGTGGTCGGGAAGGCCCCCGACGAAGAGGTCAGCGCGCTGGCGTGCCGAGACACCCGGGGCATGGCAGGCTAGCGTCTGGAACCGGTCGGCGAAGTCCTGGACCGTGGTGGTGAAGGCGAGGCGGCTCCCGCGGAGGGTCGGCCCAAAACGCTGGAGGCACAGGTCGCGGAAGCGCTCCCATGACGGCATCCCGCCCTCGTCCTGCTCGAGGGCGTAGTACCATGTCTGCGCGGTGCCACGGAGGTGATAGGAGGCGAGCCACGTGCGGTCAGAGACGAGCGTTCGCTGCCCCCGGAAGAACTGCTCGCACTGGTTCAGCCAGTTCAGGGGATCGACCGTCCCGTCGTAGGTGGCGAAATCCATCTTGGTGAAGCGGGGCGGCTGCGGCACGGGTGGCGCGGCTCCGTAGGCGCCCTCCTGGCGGCCTGAGGTGAAGGGCGGGCTCCCGGCGCCGTGGGCAGCGAACTGCGGCACCGTCGGCTGTGGCGCAGCCTGCGTGTAGACGGGCGGCGCGTCGGCCCATGATGGGATCGGCGAGGGCGAGGTCGGCCACTTGAAGGCGGCGCGCCCCTGGTTGGCGGTGGAGGTGGGCGGCAGCGGGGTGGCGGCCGCGGCTGGCGCGGCGGCCGGTGGGGGCGGCGGGTGCTGGCCCGCCCGGAGCGCGGCCAGCTCGAGGCGGATGTCGCGGAGGCTGTCGGCGACGGAGGCGGCGAGCTCCGCCAGGGCCGCGGGGAGCGGATCGGCCCCCGGGCCGGCGGCGGCGGTGGCGGCCCCCGACGGCACGGGTGGCGTCATGGCGGCGGAGGTGACGGCGACGGCGGCGGACGTGGCGAGGTCGGTGGGGAGGCCGTTGGAGCCCATCAAACCTAAGCAATCTGATACCAAAGTGGTAGAGGCTAGGGCTCTACGAGTCCTACTGCGCAGATTGTACGGATGGAAGTGCTCAACACGAGGGGAAGGAGGGCGGCGCCGGCGGCCAGCCACCGTCGCGAGCCGAGGAGAGGCGGTGCACAAGGGCGGCGGCTAGGGTTAGGAACGGCCGACTCCTCTGGGAGTCGGCAACAATAATGTTTATTGCTGCTTGATTGTTCACGTGAGATTACACCTGGTATATAAAGAGGTAAAACTGGAATAAGATTAATGGGCTAATCCCCTAGTTGGGCCCACGGTTGGGCCCCCTCCTCCTATACGTGACTCCGGTCATAACAGGGATCCACACTAATGAATTCTTTGTTACTGTCACGATATTGGATCCAAACAAATCCCCTGTTGCAGAGCTTAGATTCAGCAATTAAAGCTGCAGACAACGTTTTTGGAGCTTATGCTAAATTCTTTCTGTGAGCTTTTGGTCTGAAATAAATTTCAGAGATTGATGATCTGTTTTAATAATCATTTTGTTTCCTAGAAAATAATGCCTATGCTGTTGTAGCAAGGAAAATTCCATTTCAAATGTTGGATGTGTTCTTCATGGTTCTGCTTTGTTCATCAAGGCTTGAAACTAGGTGCATCAGAGAGGCTAAAGGGCATAACTAGGAATTCAAAATGGCCAAAGTGTGTCCTGAAAGCTGTTTTGTGAATATCCTCCTCTTTCATTCTAATTTGGTGATAACCAGATCTTAGGGGCAATTTGGGAAAAAAAACTTTGCTCCATGATCTTCAATGACTGGAATTGTAAATTTAATTTTTTTTGCGGGTCAAAATTTATTTTTAATGGTAAGGAAATTAACCTTTCTGAAATCAAATGCACAATCTGTATGAAGTGTACTTTTTCCTGATCAAGATGGCTGGTGAAGCATAAGGACTTTTGGCTCTCTCTCTAATAATGTGATTAGCCACTTGGGTCTCCATTTCCTTCATTTGGATGTGGGGTAATCTGTAAGGCCTGACTTGAGGTGGTACTGACCTTGGTTTCAACAGAATTTCATGAGCCAGTTCCCTCTTTGGGGGCAGTCCAGTAGGTTCAGCAAAAATAGATGCATACTGTTGCAGTGATTGAGATATTGCTGGAGGGAGTGGAGGTGCAGTTTCAGGGATAGGTTCCAGACTTTAGAGTTGGAAAAACAAATCCAGTGGCATTTTTCTTCAATAATTTGTTCAGCAAGAATTTCAGAAATGTGACTGATATCAATATATGTTGGAAATTCCATTGGTGCACCTTGAAGAGTCAATGCAAAAACTGTTCTTAGGTATGTCAAAGGAAATTGGGCTATAGTTGGCCATCCAATCACACGCTAGTATCACATCATGGCCTGGTAGAAAGGAATTCTGTAATTATGAACAAATTTCTGCTTAGCCAGAGAAAACTTGCAGTTATGTATTACAGCATTGGACTGAAGAAATCCTCCCCGAGCAACTGCCATTATAGTTTTGGCTGAAGGTATAAAAGAGCAATTTGCTCTTGTGGCAAATCCCTGATCCATATAAGTAGAATTGCTCCCTGAGTCTTAACAGTGCTATTGCTTTCTTGCCATTAACTGTAATTGCTACAGTAGGATTGTGTGTAAAAGGAGAATCACCACTAGCTTGAGCTGCGAGGTGCATGACTTGTTCCTTTTCTTCAGGTTCCTCAGCGGCTTGCTCGAACTGAATTTCTTCCTCTTGTTCCAATGTCTGTTCACCCTGTTCTTCTTGCATGAAATGAACAGTAGGAACCATTTTATATTTATGATCAGGAATCCATTTATCTCCACATCTGCAGCACTCTCTTTCTCACAGCTGGCTGTTGTACAGTTTGTTGTTCTGTTGGTCTGACAGGCAATGTTACTGAAGGTGGAGCAGGTCTGCTCTGGATATAGTCATTAAACTTTGTAGCTCCAGAATTAAATGATGAATATATTTTTCTTGGTGTGTGATTAGGTTCCACATCTCTAGCCATCCAATAGGCTTCAGTCAAAGAAGAGGGTCTAACTGGCCTCAGCTCATATTTCAAACCCTCTCTTAATCCATTGACATAGCATCTGACAAACCATAACTCAATGGTGTCTGGATTTTCTTCCTGCACATCAGCCATTAATTCCTCAAAGATTTTTGTGTATTCCTGGACAGTCTGGTTGGCTTGTTTAATAGAATTGAATCTTTCTGTTAAGTCATAGGTACCAGCAGAACAGAATCGGTGCACAATTTGCTCCCCAAATTCATGCCAGGATATTTTTTTCTTGAGTAAACCAGAACGCCGAAGCCATACATCTGCTTCCCCCACAATATATAACTGAGCCAATGAAACCTTATATTCTTCAGGGGCTGCTGCCATTTGATTTTTTTATCACATTGTCTAAGCCACCCAACTGGATTCTTGCCCTCAAATCTAGGAAAATCCATCCTAGGACCCTTTGTAATAGATTGCATGAACTGTGCTTTTGTTTCCTGTTCATAAGTACGTCCATAAGCTCTCCACATCTATTTTTCTCTGTCTGCCATGTATTTATTGAAAACAGGGGTATGGGCCGATGTGGTAGTGTCCACAGGAGTAGGCATAGCAGTAAATTGCTCATGTTCTCTTTGCATGTGAAAATCAGGAGGTAATGGGAGGCAAACGTTGATTGGACAATTCTTCACATTGCCGAGTCAGTTCCTTCTCTTTGTCCAGCTGATTACGAAGGACGCATTACGTTCTGCTTGAGTCTGAATATCCTGCAGTGTTGGAGATTTGGAAAACTCCGGGATAACAGTTTTATTCTTGTCTTTTTTGGTAGGTGCTACTCCTGGCCGCAAGGACTGTAACGCCTCACTCATCACCAATAACTGAAGACCGATATCAGTAACATATTTCTGCACCCCATCCACTGCTGCTGTCATCAGATTTTGCTTGTGACCCAGTGCACAGACTTCTGTTTGTAATGCAGTTACATCCAAATGCAGAGATGCTGTTTCCTTCTGATTATCCAACACATCTGTCCGCATAGCTAATATATCCTGAAGTTCTGCTTCATCAGGTTCTCCTTTTCTACGGCCCATCTCATCTAGCATTAAGCATAGCATCTTCTAGCCACACCCCGGCTGTTATATAGGCAAATGTACAGCTTAGCTAAGACAGCTGGACAGAGTGGTAATAAGAGAGTGAATCCTATCCCTTGATCAAAGTTACCGCTGAACAACGGCCGTAGGATATCACGAAGCGTTTTGCCGGATGGTGACTAGTTAACTGAACATAGCACACTGAGTTGGGCAGGTAATACTGTCCTGACATATACTTCATCGGATCTAGAGGAGAAACACCTCGACTCTTACCACTTGTTAACTATGTTCTCATAGTCCGTCCACTCATTTCTTTCAGATCTGAACTGGTAATTGGATCTGCTTCCGGATGACATCCCAGACGGTGATGCACAAACACGAGGCCATGGCGATACAAACACTGGGCTGTACCAGGCATTGGGAGGTTACAAACGCAGGTGAGTAGCTGGAAATAGTCTTTCAGTCAAATCTACTTTCTTGTTTGTGAACAACAGTGGATGGTACTAATTATGGGACAAACAGTCGCTGCATATATGTGTTAGATTATAGTCTGAGTTATTATTTTTGTTCTTGTCAACGATTTGGAAGAATAATTTTGAAGCGATCTGACGGCCGATTCGTTAATTCAGGAACGGGAATCAGTCTGGACCTGGCAGCCCTGGGCAAACTGAGCTCGATTGAAAGATGTCTTCTAAATTCAGAAGGCAATCACTCACCTGACACTGAAGGCATGTCGTCTGATTCATGCCAAGAAGCATACTAGCAATATAATCTGTTTTCTTCGGAGAATGGATTTGGAATTCGTCATGGAAAATCTAGCTGGGGAGATTTGCGTTACCGGTTGATGCATGATATTGTGTGCCAGTGCCAGTTCAGTTACATAGCGTAACTATTCTTCTTGCCGTCCCAGCCACTTCATGATGGTCTTGTGCTTTGTTTTTTTTTCATGCTTGGAAATTGCTTGCCACTTATAGTGAATATAGTAGTGTTTTTCATCGTCTCGTTTGGCTTTCCGTGTGCAGGATAGGAGGGACAAAGAGAATTCTGCTTTGTGCAAAACAGAGTGCAAGGCGAGTATGTTTGTGCAAAACAGAGTGCAAGGCGAGTATGTGGCTCGTCCGCACGGAGGATCATGGTTGGTATGCGAGCATATTCAGCAACGAGCACAATCACCCTCTGTCTGGAAGTCATGTGGGACAAGGCAGTGGAATTCAGACAGTGAGATCAATCCCGTTCTTATGAATTTCATCAAAAATCTCTTGAGAAAATAATGTCAGACTGAGCAAGGTGTACAATATTCTCAACGCAATACAGACGGGTGTACCATTCCCGTAAGCAGAACTTAAGGTACCTTTGCTCAAGCCTCGCTCAAGACTAAGTAACGGATGACATGTACAAGACTGCCAAACTTTTAGAAGAAATGAAGTCCGTCAATCCAAACCTGTCAGTATGTGTTGACTTTGATCAGGAAGGTTCCCACAAGTTTGTATTGTGGACTTGTGGTGCACAGGAAAGAACAAACAGGATTATGTATACTTTGGCGATGTGGTGTGGCCTTCGACATGACATATAGGATCAAGGATCAATCTTTATAACATGCCACTATTAGTCACAATATCCGGAGGCGTACTTATGCGTGAAGAGACACTAGTTGGATTTGAGTGGGCTTTCAGCAAATTTGTGGTAATGATGAATGGAAAGAGTCCAATCACCATTCTTACAGGTTAATACATTGTGAGTCTTTAATTAGTCATCCGTTATATCACCTTTTCTGCTGATTATTGATTCCTTGGTTATCTGATTACGTACAAATCAGTGTTGGGCAATCGAAGGCGCTATCAAGAGCAAACTGCCGAATACGAGGCACCGTTGGTGCAAATGGCATGTTTTAAAGTGTGCCAAGGAGAACTTAGGTGGGATTTATAGTAAGAGCTGCTTCAAACAAGAGTTCCACTCCATAATAAATGATATAATTTTTGTTTCTGAGTTTGAAGCAAGTTGGTCAAAGCTCCTAGAAAAGCTCAAGCTCACTGAGAACAAGTACTTGAACACCCTGTGTACTCAAAGCGTGGCAAGTGGGCGAAACCTTATTTCTCTGAGATTTCTTGTGCTGGCATGACAAGTACGCAGCGGAGTGAAAGTGCAGATCACCTCCTCAATCAGTACATCCCCAGGTCTCCCCCCAAGCTATTTGTCAAGCAGAACAACAACCTCCTAAGGTCAAGAATCACCTATGAACAAAAATAAAAAAAAAACTCTTTTTTTATTACACAATTCTGACACCTTAACAATTGCTCCTTTATGCCAACAGAAACGGATAAAATACAATGGTCAATGGGGTTCATCTGCCCGCAAAGTTTATACAAGCACGGTATACAATAAGTTTCAAGATGAGCTCTACAAATCAATGTCCTTGGTTGTGTCCAGGTGCATAAGTGAAACAGAATATGTAGTTAAGCGTGCACGTCCAGAATATTTGACTGAGCATGAAGCTAGACCTTATGTAGTAAGTTTAAAGGAAGGCGGCGACTTCATATCGTGCAATTGTGGCTATTTCGAGCATATCAGAATGTTGTGCTGGCATTCTATAAAGGTGATTGACATTCTACTATAAGTTGGTTCACATGCATCAGTTTAGAGAGTATTACAAACTTAATATGATTCTGAATTTACAAATCCCGGTGTATCCTAACATCTGCAGGTACTAGTTCGCAACGACATTCTGAAGATACCAGTTAAGAACATCCTAAAACGATGGCCGAGAAAGCAAATGAGGGGCTTGATGATGCTAACTTAATGAATCAAGGGAACGTCGATACAAATGATTCAGTGGCACGTCAGAACATACTGTATATAGCAGCCATCAACGCGGTGAAGGAGATATTTCAATGCAAGAACATGCTAGATAAATCTCTGAAGTTTTTAGAGCTGAAGACAGAGGCAATCACCATGTGTAGCTGAGATGCATCGGTGTCACGGCTGGAGAACCAAGACGCGGAAGCCAATGCAAACATACTAACTGAAGAGCAGCACTTGGACATGCAGCCTCCCAAGCGGGTGAAGTCGAAGGGTAGGCCAGGCTATTTTGTTGACATGCACTTAGACAAAAATCGCAGATGGACTACACCTCTCTGTTCAAGAAAAAGGACAAACCCGTTGCTATTTTGTTGTTGAGGGAAATCCGTTGCTAGCTTGTATAGCAACGAAAACGCACAGGCATTGCTCAACACAGAACATGTTCTATTTTTTGGAGTCAACACAGAACATGTCCTTTGGGAATGATTCAGCAACTTCATCCAGTAAGCAGATCAAGTGCGCTAGGTGCAATACTTTGGGACATAACAGGAAGTCTTGCACATCCTTCTCCTGTGGGATGAGAGCTTTGTCACCGTCCAAGATGTTTGCTTCGGAGCATTTTTCCTCTCTTCCAAAGTCACCATCATCTCTTCGAACACCTCCTTCTTCCAAGAATTAACTAGTGAGAAGCCCCCTGCTGGAGACAAGTGGTTGGTCAATGGTGATTTGAACCAAATACAGAGGACTAGAGAAAAGAACCGGGCAAATGTGAATCGAAGCCGTATCGTTTGTTTTCGCAACACCCTCAACATTTGCGAGCTAAAAGAGATACACCTTCAAAATCGGAAATTCACTTGGAGTAACGAGCGAAATGACCCAACTCTCAGCAAGCTGGACTCATTTTTTTTGCAACGAGGACTGGGATTTAGAATTCAACACGCAACTTTTGCACGCCTTATCCTCTTCGGTGTCTGACCACTGTCCCCTCCTGCTTGCAAGTGATAAGGGACCAGCTAGGACCAAGGCTTTTCGCTTTGAATTTTTTGGGATCAAATTGCCCAGATTCAAAGACATTGTTCAAGGTGCTTGGAAACAGGAGATGTATCATTCTGATCCGTACCATGTCCTCTTCCACAAGTTAAAGAAGACAAGCCATGCACTTAAGAAATGGAGTAAGACGATTTTTGCGCATTCCAAGGTGCAAATCCACATGGCCCTCGAGATCATTCTACGCTTGGATGTGGCCCAAGATTCTCGTCCCCTTAGTTCTTGGGAGCGTGACATTCGTGTGAGGCTAAAGCGCAAAGTTCTCAGTTTGGCTGTCCTTGAGCGGGCGAGGAAAATGCAATGTTCTAGTATCACCAACCTCAAAGATGGTGATGCCAACACCCGTTTCTTCCACCTCCGAGTTAACCACCGAAGGTGTAAGAATTTCATTCACCGACTCAAGCACAATAATGGATGGGTCACCAATCATGATCACAAAAAATCCATCATCCAAGACCACTTCAAGGAGGTCACCAGAAGGGCTTTGCCCCGAAACATTGACTTAAATTGGGACCACATCCCGACCCCTGTTTGTGATCTTTCAGACCTTGGGGCTGCCTTCTCGGAGGAGGTCAAGAGGGCTATCTTCGATCTCCCAAGTGACAAGGCTCCGGGGCCGGATGGCTTCACTGGTGCCTTCTTCAAGGAATGTTGGGAGATCATCAAAGGAGATGTCATGACGACGGTCAACCACTTCTTGAATTTGCACACCTCCAATCTTCATTGGCTAAACTCGGTGAACATTGCTCTCATTCCAAAGAAAGATGGGGTGGAGTGCGTCTTCGACTTTCGTCCCATTAGCCTCATTCATGCCATTGCTAAGATCATCACCAAGATGATGGCCACGCGCCTTGCTCCGCATATGCATAGCCTTGTCTCTAATTCCCAAAGTGTCTTCATAAAAAAGAGGACTATCCACGATAATTTCATGTACGTTCGAAACTTGGCAAGGAAATTACACCGCAATAGATCACCGACTCTGCTTTTCAAGCTTGACATCAAGAAAGCCTTCGACTCCGTGCGTTGGGACTTCCTCCTTGACCTCTTAAGGAATCTAGGATTCCCAAGCAGATTTCGTGATTGGGTTTCGGCCCTCCTTTCTACGGCCACATCGAGGGTCTTGATCAACAGTGTGTTGGGTGATCCTTTGAATCATGGAAGGGGTCTCAGGAAGGGTGACCCTTTGTCCCCTCTATTGTTCGCGCTGACCATTGACCCCCTCCACCACCTCCTCGTCAAAGCTACGACGCAAGGACATCTCCATCCGCTTTTTGCAAGAGCCACCACCGTCCGTGCCTTGCTCTATGCTGATGACGCTGCTATCTTTGTCAAGCCCATCAAAGAGGACATACAATTCCTTGCTTGCACCCTTGCCTCCTTTGGTTTGGTCACCGGCCTTGTCACCAATTGCGCCAAAAGCTTAGTTGCCCATATTTGTTGTGAGAAAATTAATCTTGAGGATATTCTGCTTGCCTTCCCGTCTATTCGCACTTCGTTCCCGATGAGATACCTGGGGCTACCTTTGTCTATCAAGCGCCTCAAGAGGATCCATTTTCAACACCTCGAGGATAAGGTCGCCAGCAAGCTCCCTCCTTGGCAAGGGAGGCATGTGGCTACTACAGGCCGGGCGGTTCTTGTCGAAGTCGTCCTTACTGCCATCGCCATCTACCATCTTACGCCTCTCAACATCCCGGCTGCGTTCCTTAAGAAGATCGATTCTATTCGGCGTGCCAATCTTTGGGAGGGTGATGGTAAGGTTTCTCATGGTAAATGCAAAGTCAACTGAGATCTGGTTTGCAAGCCAAAAGAGTATGGTGGCTTGGGTGTGCTCAACTTGTTTAAATTTGCCAAGGCTCTACGTCTCCCATGGCTCTGGTTTGAGTGGAAAGACTCCGCAAAGCCTTGGATAGGGATGGGTACGCCATGCACTGATGATGACCAGGACCTCTTCGCGGCAACTACTAGCGTAACAGTGGGTAATGGGTGCATGACCAAGTTCTGGAGTCCTCTTGGCTTAACGGCTTGCGTCCTCGTGATGTCGCGCCTAGCATCTTTGATATATCCATACAGAGAAACTGCTCTGTCCAGCAAGCTTTGGCAAACAATTCTTGGATTACCTACATTGACATCTCCAATGGGCTCACTGACACGTCCAAAACATATCTATAATTTCTGCTTGCTCCATGCCTCTTTTGTGTGATATTGCTATGATATTGATGAACTTCCATACACTTTTGATCATATTTGGACTAACCTATTAACTCAGTGCACCCTAGTGCCAGTTCCTGTTTTCTGGTGTTTTTCTATTTCAGGTTACCCCCATATTAAAAGTGCTCCAAAAATTCGGGAAAAATCCAATAAAAAAAATCAGCGCAGAAGAAGCTTCGGGAATCACCGAGGGGGGGGGGCAGAGGGGACCCACCAGGGCCCCAGGCGCCCTCCCGGCGCGCCCTAGGGTGGGGCCGCGCCAGGGGGCCGCCTGGACCCCTGGTGGCCCCCCTAGCTGCCCCCCTTCGCCTATTTATTTCTCGTGACGAGAAGCCCCCGGGACGGGAACCATTTTTCGCGATCTCTCCTCTGTTCCGCCGCCGCCGCGCTTCCAAGATCGGGAGCACCAGAAGACCTCTTCCCGGCACCCTGCCGAAGGGAGGAACCACCTCCGGGAGCTTGTCCTCCACCATGGATGCTTCCCGGATGAATCGTAAGTAGTCCACCTTGGACCATGGGTCTATGATCAGTAGCTATGTGATGTTCTCCTCCCCTCTTTGTTCTTCATGGATTAGACCTCGTGAGCTGCCCTACATGATCGAGGCACATATGTAATATTTCTGCTGTTGCTATGCTGAGTTTGCTGGGATCCGATGGATTATGAGATTATGTTCAAATTGTGTTTGAGTAATATATTTGATTCTCCTCTTTTATATTTATGTTCTAGAGTAATTCTTGCATGTTCTCCGTTGCTGTTTATTGCTTTGGCCAAGTAGTAGGTAGTGACTCCAAGAGGGAGCGTTATGCATGATTGTGGGTTCATGCCCCCTAATGACTAGCTTGAGTGACACAAACGTGAGTCTAGGGGATGTGCTGTTGCCACAAAGGGGAAACACAACGGTGCTTGTACTTGCGGGTGCAAAAGTTGTTTACTTTACGCAAAGTTCTTTAATGTAGTTGTCTGTTGCTTTGAGTTTACACTTTGGGTGGGATTCACAACTTAATACCAGCGAGATGTTCTGGATAGATATCTCAAGGTGGATGATTAGTAGGTAGATGCAGATGGATTTCGGTCTACTTGTCTTGGCGTACCGCCCATGCTTTTGAGCCTCTTCCTTTCTTTATAGCATAATTAGCATTGGTTTGCGCACATAATCCTGTCAATTGCCTAGCTGTAATTTGTTTAACTCGCATGGCTGTTTTATCGTCTTTTGGGAGAGAGACATCACTAGTGAACATCATAGGACCTCGGTCCATATTTCCAATACTGTTTACACCCGCTATCAATTTACTGCTTTATTTAATTTTCCGTAGCTATCACTATCATTATTATCCCGTGCGTTTTATCCTTTGTAAACAACAAGGCCGGAGGAATTGAAAACTCCTCTGTACTCGTTGGGAAGCAAATCTATTTGCTGAGTGTGCAGGTCCAGGTAAAGTTAGCAACCTCGGTTGTAAACGGCGCCATTGTTTACTTCACCACATTCTTGTATCTGTTGGAGTCCTACTGGTTCGATACTCAACCTTAGCATCTTCGCTAAGGGAAATTGCTGCTATCTACATCTCAACCTTCCACTTTGGGTAACCAACGAGGGGGCGTTAATTCGTACCATCAAAAGCAATTTCTGGCGCCGTTGCCGAGGATTCCGAAGCGCAGCAAAAGAGTGGTCCCGCCAAAAGCAATTTCTGGTGCCGTTGCCGGGGACCCCACTCTTCAAGATAGGGGAGTTGCACACTTTTTTTTATCTTTGCTTTTTAGTCTTGTTAGTTTACCTTTCAGTTTTTGCTTTAGTGTCCTTTATCAAAAAAAAATAATAGTTATCTTGCTTTTAGTTGTCCTTTCTGTTTAGTCAAGTATGTTAGGATTTGGTGCCTTGAGGGAATCAGAGGTTTTAGATTTCCAAAGGGATGGAGAAAATATGAAGAAGGCATGAGATAGAATTTCTGATGCACATAGGAGAATTATGCCTTGGATACCTATAAAAATTGTGCTTAGAAATTTTTACCATGGTTTTTTTAGATGGTGCAAACACTCTCTGGATATTATAGCCTAAGGGGATTTCTTAGCTTGTGATGAAGCTAGAGCTCTTGAAATTATACATGGTCTATCTAGTTACTTTGTTTATGATCATAGTTTTGATACTGTTATAGATAGACTTGATACTATTGAAAAGAGATTGGATGCTCTAGACTTGAGAAAAGTAAAAAAAACCCAGCCAAATAAGAAAGATGTTTATGAGATAGATGGTGACTGGGAACCCTTTGTTAGAATTAGCATCTCTAACCAAGACTTCCTTTCTTTCTGTGACATTGAGTCCATGGTTTCTACTATGCCAAAAGTTGTTTATGATTCTTTAAAATTTAACATGGACAAATTGTCATCCTATCATGAACATGCTAATGGAGATATTTCTGAGATCCAGGGAAGGATAAAAGATTTACCAGTGACATTCCTTAAAGGGATTGCAATGTTTGATTTCTTCGTCATGAAGCCAAACCAAGGAAACATAGTGCTTGGGAGGGATTTCCTCCGGTCCGTAAAAGGCTTCATTGATATAGGTAAGGGACAAACACGCCTACACGGGAAGGAAAAAGGTATTTACCCCTTTCCTAAAAGAAACAAGGATGAACTTATTGAGGAACCATTTGAATCGATTTACAACTCCGATTATTAGGATGATCTTTGATTCCTCCTATTTGCATTTAGCCAAGCTAATGGCTTTAAAGAAGCGCTTTCGGGAGGCAGCCCGCAACGAATTTAGGATTTCCTTTTTGTTTTTCTTCTGTTTTTAGTGGTCTTGATGATTGTTACTATTGTAGCAACATCATTGTATCTTTACTTTTCAAGCTTTGTGCCATTTATAGCCTCATATGACAAGGTAAGTGAAAGTTGTGACATGTTGTCCAGAAAAAAAATTCTGTCCTCGTGACAAGAAAAAATCGCAGAAAAATCCCAGTTCATCTTTTTGAGATGAAATTTTTACACAGCGTGATCTATACAATTACAGAACTTTCGTATGTTCTGAGTTTTTTTATTTGAGTTGCAGAAGTATCCCTAAAAATTCTTTACTACCTGCTGGTCTGTTTTTCACAGATTCTGTCCTGTTTTGCCTTTTCTTCATTTTGCAAACCTTAAGCTTGCTTTTTCTTTTCAAAAACTTTTTGGAAATCTTGAGAAACAGTAGCTCTTCAAAAATATCTTTGTTTCCAGTAGAGGAAAAATTATTTTATTATGGGTACTAACCTCGCTAATCAGATTATGATGAGTTATGTATGAAGGGAGTTTTCAAGTGTGCGAGGAAGATGATGAAAGAAAATTCAGAAGTTTCAAGCGCTCAAGCTTGGGGATGCCCCCATGTATCCCCAAGAAATATTCAAGGAGACTCAAGCGTCTAAGCTTGGGGATGCCCCGTGCATCCCCTTCTCCATCAACAATTATCAGTTCGTCTCTCGTTTCACTATATTTTTATCACTTCATGCATTATGTGCTATGCTTGGAGCGTCTCGCTCTTATGTTTTATTTTTAGTTTTCTTTAGCTTTGCTTGCTGTTCATAACAAGTTAGAACCCAGATTTCTTTGTGTGGGAGAGAAACACGCTCCACTTCCAAAATCTAGAACACAACATAGGATTTTTCATGCTTATCTTTGCTGTGTTTGTTCTTTATCTTTTTCATAGCTACTGTCATGTTTAGCTCTTAGTTTTCATGCTTATCTTTTTAAAGAGCTTTTGTTTAGTTTGTTGATGAAACTCTCTTGAGTTTTCATGTTTATCTTGTTTAGAGAGTTTGCCTGTTGCACTGAGTTTTGTGTCTTGACTTGAAGTAGGTAATTGAGGTTGCTATTCTTTTGTAGTAGTAACTTGCAATAGTTTTGAGGTATTGTTTTGAGTAATGTTTGGACTTTTGGTGTCAAGAGCTTTAGCCTATTAGTGATAGATGTCGTATTTTGGGCAATTCGTGTTTATTTTCAAAACTTACAAATTAGTGAGAACTTTAGCTACTAGATGGATCACTACTCTTCTGAGGGGTCGAATATTAGAGTACACTCACGTACCATGAGTCGAGGATGCGCAAGGATAACCAAACCCCCATACACTCCTCCTCGGGGTACTTGTCTCTTTGTGAAACCTCCTTATTAGATTGAGAGTTACCGATAATAAGTGCATGAGTTATTCGGACTAATGTGAGTATTCGAAAGTTGACACTTCCACCTTCCCATACTTTTCTAGCCTCTCCTGTGCCGTGCATTGCTTTCTTCTCACTCCGAGAGTTGGCGTCCACCTTCGCCGGTACATCCAAAACCTTGGCATGATACGCTCTGTCATCATAAACCTCCTTATATCCTTCCTCAAAACAGCCACCATACCTACCTATCAAGGCATTTCCATAGCCTTTCCGATATATATTGCCATGAAACATCCATCTTCTCATGACTTGATCTTCATGTCATACATGCTACTTGCTTGATCGATGAGCCGCATGCTAGTTGGGCCTTGCCCTAATCATTGCTATATGACACGCTAGTATCATTGCATATCCTGCTACACTGGCAGAGGCATACATTTGCATACATCATGATAGTTACATCTTCTTTATGATTTCAGTACTTTTGTAAAGTGTGAAAGATCTTCTATACTTTTTTGTAATATATAGAGTGTTGCCCCTAAAGTGAGGAAAAGATCCCAGAATGGACAAATTAAAAGATCCCAAAGAGGACAAATGAGAGAAATAGAAAGAGCCATTGAGGCCACCAAAAAAATACAAAAAAATAGAAAAAATAGAAAAAGAAATAAAAAGAGAGAAGGGGCACACTATTATTCCTTTTGAGAGATCCACACTCGTACTCCCTCTTATATCTTGTACTCCATAGAGATTATCATTTATGCATATAGCTGTGTGGGGACCTTTACACTATAGAACTTGGCTTGTATATTCCAATGACGAGCCTCCTCAAATGAGATATAGGTCTTCTTGAGCAAGAAAGTTGGATGCACCCCCACTAGTTCCATTGGAGAGCTTACCTTAGCTCATATGTGCATCCGTTGCATGGCAATCCATACTCCTCACATCATATCTATCATTTGGCTTTCTCCCGCCTATGATTATCCTCATTGATGTGAGTCTTTTATACCTTTTTGTCTTCCTCCTCCACCACATTCTCTCTTTGCCATCCTAAGTGTCAACTTTCTTGCTTACGCTCATCCATTGCATGAGTGCTCAAAATGTCGTAAGGGAGTGGATCATTTTGACTTGTACCTGGCTAGTGGTCTGGGGATGAGTCAAGATAAGATTCCAAAGAAGACCAAGTGTGAAACTTTAGTAGATTGAGTTCTCAACACAAAAATACTTTTTTCTCGCATATCTCTATCCCCTTTCTTGCACGTAAACACCATTTGGAGACATTCGAGTCACGGACAGCGAGAGCTCTTGCACCTTTATGTTCTTATGTTGCTTATTTCAATGGTAAATATAGACTCTTTCCTGTTATGACTTGAATTGAATTACATGCCTTGATTGCTTTACTTAAAAGTTCTTTTATGGTTGTTAGCATGTCACCACAGAAATTATGCTTTTATCATTTACCTACTCGAAGACGAGCAGGAATTAAGCTTGGGGATGTTGACACGTCCAAAACGTATCTATAATTTCTGCTTGCTCCATGCCTCTTTTGTGTGATAATGCTATGATATTGATGAACTTCCATACACTGTTGATCATATTTAGACTAACCTATTAACTCATTGCACCCCAGTGCCAGTTCCTGTTTTCTGATGTTTTTCTATTTCAGGTTTCCCCCATATTAAAAGTGCTCCAAAAATTCGGGAAAAATCCAATAAAAAATCAGCGCAGAAGAAGCTTCGGGAATCACCGAGGGGGGGGGGGGGGGGGCAGAGGGGACCCACCAGGGCCCCAGGCGCCCTCCCGGCGCGCCCTAGAGTGGGGCCGCGCCAGGGGCCCGCCTGGACCCCTGGTGGCCCCCCTGGCTGCCCCCCTTCGCCTATTTATTTCTCGTGACGAGAAACCCCCGGGACGAGAACCCTTTTTCGTGATCTCTCCTCTGTTCCGCCGCTGCGCTTCCAAGATCGGGAGCACCAGAAGACCTCTTCCCAGCACCCTGCCGGAGGGAGGAACCATCTCCAGGAGCTTCTCCACCACCATGGATGCTTCCCGGATGAACCGTGAGTAGTCCACCTTGGACCATGGGTCTATGATCAGTAGCTATGTGATGTTCTCCTCCCCTCTTTGTTCTTCATGGATTAGACCTCGTGAGCTGCCCTACATGATCGAGGCACATATGTAATATTTCTGCTGTTGCTATGCTGAGTTTGCTAGGATCCGATGGATTATGAGATTATGTTCAGATTGTGTTTGAGTAATATATTTGATTCTCCTCTTTTATATTTATGTTCTAGAGTAATTCTTGCATGTTCTCCGTTGCTGTTTATTGCTTTGGCCAAGTAGTTGGTAGTGACTCCAAGAGGGAGCGTTATGAATGATTGTGGGTTCATGCCCCCTGATGACTAGCTTGAGTGACAGAAACATGAGTCTAGGGGATGTGCTGTTGCCACAAGGGGGAAAACAACGATGCTTGTACTTGCGGGTGCAAGGATTGTTTACTTTACGCAAAGTTCTTTAATGCAGTTGTCTGTTGCTTTGAGTCTACACTTTGGGTGGGATTCACAACTTAATACCAGCGAGATGTTCTGGATAGATATCTCAAGGTGGATGATTAGTAGGTAGATGCAGATGGATTTTGGTCTACTTGTCTTGGCGTACCGCCCATGCTTTTGAGCCTCTTCCTTTCTTTATAGCATAATTAGCATTGGTTTGCGCACATAATCCTATCAATTGCCCAGCTGTAATTTGTTTACCTCGCATGGCTGTTTTATCGTCTTTTGGGAGAGAGACATCACTAGTGAACATCATAGGACCTCAGTCCATATTTCCAATACTGTTTACACCCGCTATCAATATACTGCTTTATTTACTTTTCCGTTGCTATCACTATCATTATTATCCCGTGCGTTTTATCCTTTGTAAACAACAAGGCCGGAGGAATTGACAACTCCTCTGTACTCATTGGGAAGAAAAGATATTTGCTGAGTGTGCAGGTCCAGGTAAAGTTAGCAACGTCGGTTGTAAACGACGCCATTGTTTACTTCACCACCTTCTTGTATCTGTTGGAGTCCTACTGGTTCGATACTCAACCTTAGCATCTTCGCTAAGGGAAATTGCTGCTATCTACATCTCAACCTTCCACTTTGGGTAACTAACGAGGGGGCGTTAATTCGTACCATCACTCACCCAAGTCCACATTCAACAGTTTGCCAACCTTTGGGAGATGCTTGCTCCAGTCACCCTATCGATCGACACGGTGGATTCCATTGTTTGGAAGTTCTCTAAGGATGGCATGTACTCTACTTCTTCGGCTTACAAGGCGCAATTTGAGGGTCTAACCAAGTCTGTTTTGGCTCCAGCTGTGTGGAAGGTGTGGGCTCCTCCGCGGTGCAATTTTTTTTGCTTGGATTGTTCTCCAAAACAGGATTTGGACGTCTGAGCACCTTCTCCGCCGTGGGTGGCCAAACTGCGGCCTCTGTCCTCTGTGCAAGCAATGCCAATCGGCCGCTCACCTTCTTTTCCAGTGTCGCTTCATCCTTCGTGTGTGGAATGCCATTCTCTCGTGGCTCGACATGCATCAAGTCGACACGACTTCTTGGACGACTTCTGCCTCGGTGAGAGACTGGTGGACCGAAAACCTCCGTATTCGTATTGGATCCCCTAAGGACTTAACTTCTTTGATGATGCTCATCTCTTGGGAGATTTGTTCGGAGTGTAACGCTAGAGTCTTTCGTAACACCGCCGCCTCTTCGATGGTTCTTATTAGCAAGATTAAAGAGGAGGCGTCTCTCTGGACGTTGGCGGGTGCTAGGCACCTGAGTTATGTAATGCCGCGAGAGTAGTTTTTTTCATTTTGCCGCTATGCGGCCTTGTCTAAACCTTCTTCCTTGTTCAATGAAATGGAAAATCTTTTGCCTTGTTTCAAAAAATATGGTCCTGTTCTTAATGAATTGATGATCCATTTTTGAATCAGCGAGTTTAGTTTGCGTTGTGCCTGCGCGCGGCGTATACTTTGTGATATCGGTGTTCGCATTTACTAATGATAAATGGCTACTCTTTCCTTAAATATGCTGCTGATTTTTGTTGCGGGAATTAAATATGATGCTGATTTTTTTGCGGGAATTAAATATGCTGCTGATAAATGGCTCAGTCGATGATGAATTGCCAACAATATACTGTTTCCCTAGTAAAACGCTAATGGGATTTGAATTCGTTTTTGTCCGCCATTAGCTATATAAGTTTCAGTGCAAGAAAAGCTATGTTACCCAATAACATTATTTTTAGAAATGTGAATGCCATTTTTATGCATTGTTTTGTATTATACTTGTAGTTCAATTTTTTTTGTATAAACTATATGCATAGGTTACATCGCACACTCTCTTTTTTATAAAGGCAGTGCTACACGTCACCTGCCGCAAAGTTAACAACCTTTCGATCTATCCATGTAGCATGTTAGACCACTGCAACACATAACATGTTGCGATTGTTCACTACACATGGATTGTGTTGCGGTCATCTTTGACTTGTGTGACACACACAAGGAAGTAGACGCTAGCGTTTATTCAATTGGCTGAGTTCAATCATTTCCTTTTTTTATAAAAAGAGTGTAGCGAACTGATCCTAGTCAGATGGTTAGGTTTCTTGTGGTGGAATCAGCCCACCAACGATTTTGTCAATTTTAAGATGATGTGCCCATTCAGTTTTTTTGAGTTGTTCATAGGGATAGGGTGTGAGTGTCTTCATATGGATGAATGTATGTGCATGCGTGTGTATGTGAGCATCTGCGATTGTACCGTGTTCTAAAAAAAAGTGTGGCCAAGACATGACTCACAGTTGCATTTTGAAAAATGATTACTATTCTCGTGCCCCTCCTTCCTTAGGGCCAGTTCTTTTGTGGCTTATATGGCTGATGGTGGAAATAAGTTGCCTCCTCCCCAGCTTATTCTAGAAGTCCAACCTAAAATTTTATTTAAGAAGCCTATTAGTTAACTTTTAATTACTAGGCTTCTATAATAAATTTTTATGTTGGGCTTCTAGAATAAGCTGGGGAGGGGGCAAATAAGCCAAAAAAGAACTGACCCTTAGTGCTACTCAGTTTTGCCCCTCCCATTTCACGCTCTTCTGTTTTCCCTTCTTTAGTCAGCTGTCCCTCCAAAATGCACAAGACGGAGCCTTGCAGTCGGGTAAGACTAGTTGACTGTTACCTGCGCGTGGGACACCTCAGGGCCCACATGTCGGCGTCTGGTTTATTGGCAAAAGAAAATCTGACATATAAATAGCTCGTTGACACACGTGGAAACCTCAGGACCCACCTATTGGCGTCTGGTTTATTTGCAAAGAATAGTGTTGCATATAATGCAACCCGTTGACGCGTGGGACACCCTAGGACCCACATGTCTGGTTTATATGCAAAAAATGTGTAGCATATAATGCAACCTATTGACGCGTGGGACATCCTAGGACCCACATACCAGGACCCACATGTGGCATATAAACAGTCTGTTGATGTGTGGGACATCCCAGGACCCACCTATCGACGTTTGGTTTATTTGCAAAAGAAAATATGGCATATAAATAGTCCGTTGACGCGTGGGACATCCCATCACCCACCTGTTGGCATCTGGTTTATTGGCAAAACAAAATGTGACATATAAAGTTGAAGCGTGGACAAACAAGAGCCCACCTATCAGCGTCTGGTTTACTGGCAAACTAAAATGTGGCATAAAAAGCAGGCCATTGATGCATGGACTAAACAAGGCCCAGCTGTCAGCGGGTGGCCGTGGCCGTGGTGCGCGCCCAGCGGCGCCCGCAGCTTACGCTCGTCCTCCGCCGAGACGAACGCCCAGTACGGACCCGCCGGCGGCCTGATGCATTCCCGGGCCCGCACGAGTACACCGGCCGGCGTGATCTCCCCTCCTGCACCAGCACCACCATGGTCACGAGGCCGCCCAGGCGTGCTCCGGCCTCCGGCTCCGCACGAGCGCTGAAGGCTGGACTCAGTTGGGCGCGTCGCCATCATCTATTACCACGGCAAGACTTGTCTGGTAGGGCGAGCGAGGACGAGAGCAGCCGGAACGATCGACCGATTAGCTGCTGGCGGGCCGGAAACCACCGAATTAGTACCACATCGCTTGTTGCAAAGCTTCCGAGGCTGTTTAAATACCACAGCTCAAACGTCTTGTATCAGCCGAAGACGTAGTCCTGAACCAGCGCTATATAAGCTGGCTACCAGGTTCTGCCGAGACTAAAAGCAGTCATGACATACTTCTGACCGGGTACGGGCGTAAGCCTTTTTTATTCTTCCTTCTTCTACCTTTTGTTATTTTCACTACCTAGTAAATGTATCTGTCAAAACAATATATCATAACTCGCCTAAACGTGATCAATCCCACAACAATAAGCTCGGTCACCCACCATCTGAGCTACCATAAACCTAACCACGAAATATATGCAATAGATTGGTCGACACATATTGTGTGCTCGCGGACCTATTTTAAGCTTCATTTTTTGTTGGAATGGTCACCGGGGAAGAGCTTCCCCACCTTACCGGACAGAGTTTTGGGAGGATGAGGAGAGTAATGCAAGCCAAGGCCTAGCCACATCCATTTGAGTTACATTGTGGAATATATGGATCCAAAGGGAGAAGTCATCTACAAAGTTCTTGATCCAGACACAAGTCAGTACGTAGTCTCTTACATGTCTAAAGGTGAGAGAGTTCCTAGCCTCCCAACTTTTCCACATCACTGTTAGGGCCATCGTTGGCAAGATATCTTGTTAAAGACCAGCTGGAGCTTGAGTAGACCAAATGAAGTTAGCCGAGGGGAGATGTGTGATTCGTAGCCTCATCCAAACCTGAGCAGCGATTTTCACAAGAAAAAAGACATATATAGAAGGGCCATGTGAAATCAACAAGTTTTATTTTCTTCAACCGATTCATTCTAACCGGTTTGATGCTTCTCTGGATTCATGTGACTGTTATATATGCAGATACCTCGGATAATAAAATTCTCTCATGCTTCTTCTTATTTTTAGTATCTACATATACTTGTTTACATTAAAGCACCCACCTCAGTTTGAAGATTTTTTTCTAATATCTATGTGTACTTCTTTATGTTAAAGCATCCAATTTTTTTACGTTTAAGCTACGGACAAAAAACATTCACGGATGACACCTAGATACCAACATGATTAGATATTCAACTCATAACCCAACACTCAGTATCCTCATCTACTATGCAACCACAAACTTTAAGATGTGTAGCCAATCACTCGGGCAAAGATAAAATCTGGATATACAACTATACACTGAACCCGCACAGCTTTCTTCTGGATATATACACATCGCTCTAGATGCTCGAGGTCATGGCTGGTAATGCGGACTATATATAAGATACACACACGCGAGCACGCCACACAACACACACACATATACAATGTTGTACATACAAGCATCCGGTCAACATTTTTTTCGGCCAGCGTGCACACCAAGCCGGGTTGACAGAGCAGTCGACACCATGTCCATGTGACATGGAAAGGGTGGGGGCTATAGGGTTAGCTGGAGATAAGGGTTGGTTACCTAATTCACCGACAACGACCTCAATCGACAATTATGTGCTTCGTCTGACCTCGATCTATCTACCAAGATGATTACATGTTTAAATCATAGCCTTTTTTATTCTTCCTTCTTCTATCTTTTGTTATTTTCACTAGCTAGTAAATGTATCAGTCAAAACAATATATCATAACTCGCCTAAACGTGATCAATCCCACAACAATAAGCTCGTTCACCATACCACACCTAACATCTGAGCTACCATAAACCTAACCAAGAAATATGCATTTGATTGGTCGACACCGTTGGCAAGATATCTTGTTGAAGACCAGCTGGAGCTTGAGTAGACCTAATGAGGTTAACCAAGGGGGGATGTGTGATTCGTAGCCTCATCCAAACAAGAGCAGCAACCAGACATATATATATATATAAGGGCCATGTGAAATCAACAAGTTTTATTTTCTTCGATGGATTCATTCTAACCGATTTGATGCTTCTCTAGATTCACGTGACTCTGTTATATATGTGGTATATAAATAAACCAAGTCCCTAGCAGCCTCTATTCAACTAGTTCGTTAGTCAACAGATGATCAAGGTTTCAAAGTGAAATTACATCTAGTTATGATGATACTCCGGGCCCACTCGGTGAAATTACAACCGTACGTAAAGATGCAGTATGTGACTAGGTCACGAGGATGGAATATCATGGGAATTAGTTAAGTAGAACTTGTCGGTAACGAAATTGAACTAGGTATGATGATGCCGGTGATCAGATCTCAAACAAGACAAGTATCAAAGTGACAAAGGGAATAGGACTCGACATTTATAGTTCAAGTGATAAAGTTAATTCGTGGATAGCACGGGGGCCATTGATCGGAGAAGTATCTCGGTCATTTCTGGAGTTTTCCCTAACCATAGGGTGGCCCCTTAAGGGTATGCAACACTTAGGGATAGATTCAGAATCAACGGAGAAATAAGAGAGAACTCCAAAATTGTTCCGGAGGGGTGTTAGAAAAAGTTTCATAGGCACTGAATTGTTTGGAGACTTAAATAATGGATTTTTGTATTTAAATAAAAGAATTAAATATTAAAATATTTGTTTAAAATGATTTTTTATGGGCTAACCCCTAACGGGCCACCAGTTTAGGCCCATTAGGGGGTGGCGCCTCATCCCCAAGGGAAAGGAGGGCCAAGGGCCCATGTGGAGGTAGCACTCCCCTCCTAAACCCTAGATGGGGCGGCCAAGGAGGGGGGGGGCACACCCTAGGGAGGTGGCACTTCCCCCCACGCCCACGCCTATATAAGGACGAGGAGGGAGACCCCCCTCCTCCCACTAATTCATTTGCCCCTTGCTATCTTCCTCTATCTGTCTCTCTCTCCCTTACATGTGGTTCCGGAATATTGGAACTATCATACGGGGATTTGACATATGAGATTTTGAGAAATCCACCATACGCATGCCGTCATGCTGATGTACTCCTGGTCCGGATCTATCTTCTTCCGCTGCTTCGCTGGACCGGGGCCCGGGGGATGTTGTTTTTACCAGATGCGCGTAGACCTACGAGGTTCTAACTTTTGTCGCACTTGACAAACCCCGATGCGTCTACATTACCTTGAGGTCAGCGTGGACGTACGTCTTCATCGACAACGTTTGAACGAGGACGAGATCCCGTTTTCGGCCTTCGAGGATCGTGCTGTGCAACTGGAGTCGTGCAAGGATCATCGCGACCCTGAGGTCGGCTACGCACGTACAACTACATAAACCATGCTCATCTGAGAAATTTAAATGATTTCAATTTACGATGGTACGTAACCAAAATATCCGTGTTACATCATTACTCCTAGATAGATATTGGGCTTGGGCGTACGATAGCTAGGAAAAAATATATTGTTTTCTACCGCGAACCCCATCATCTAGAGCCTACAAAGGACCCAAAAAATTCCATCGGCTTCACACTCTTCTTCATGGTCTACAAGGCCGAAGTAGTACTGCCATCACATATAAAACATGATTCGCCAAGGATCAAGGAACACACGGATTTAGAAGTCGAGGGAGCCAGATAAGTTGATGTCACTACGAAAGAAGAGGAACATCTAATATATCTCGAGTGCACGACCTTCTATCAACAATAACTGTGTAGATACAAAGTTTGACACATGCGGGCTCAGGAATACAACATTGATGACCTCATTTTTCAACTCAAGAAAAGTAAAAAGAAAAACAAGCTATCCTCCCCATGGGAAGGACATTACAACATATGCAAGGTGCTAAGTGGAGGCGCATACCGTCTGAAGAACAACAAGGTCACAAGACGCACTGGAATGCAAATCATCAACACCTATTTTATTCTTAAAACTAAGCCCTCCTTGATATCCTTTTTATGTTTCCGCTTTATTCAAAGCGACGGCCAAGAACTTATATGTATTAGTAAGAATAAATGTGTGCATCCCATGAAAGCGAACCCATTACATCATGTCCTTATATTCATTTCATGTTTGATCCTATTACATTGCAATGGAACCAACTGGATAGGTCGTACCCATCAACCTCAAGACTCTGGGGCTATATCACATAACATGACCCCCCCCCCCCGCGCACGCATGCGTGTAATTGAGAGATGTATCGTATATCTCCTACTACTGTAGTATAGACACAGGGGCTACTCCATATCATCACCGATCCCTCGAAACAAAAGTTGTATTGACGTAACACAAACCCATGAGTGGACACATTAACGCCCTCTTGTGTTTAAAATAAGTAGAAAACCCTGATAGGAGCTCAGTGACTAGCAATTTTTCATGACGGTCTCCAAGGATGCCTTGCTAAGTAAACGTGACAACTAATACATTGCTACTTGGTCGAGGCACGGGAAAAACAAAATTAAAACTTCATGTAAACCAAATGCACAAGTTTATATAACAAATATTTTGTTTATAGCAAGGTCACAACCAAAAATTGTGTTATAAACATGGCGGAGCTCGCACATGACAACACGACAAAATTCCCGGGACAGCCCCGAAACAGAAACTTGTGCATTTAATTTCATATGCACAAGTCACTCGACCTCCAGATCCGAGTATGACGACTTTAGAGAAACTAACGCCTATCGAGCTCCCTCGAACTCATCCATCCCTAACCAAGTCAATAGTCAGTCACCATAACTCGTCGCAAAGGTGTTTAGAGCCACAAGATCGGCAATTACATCATCATCTAGCCACAAAGACTTGACAACACCTCTCAAGCTAGAAGTTACCTCATGTGCCAAAGTTGAAACTTGGTCCAGGCGAACTTCAGTCGCGGTAGCCTCGACATTCGGGAGAAGGCCTATATAGCAACATATCATCAAAATTAAACATAAGAATACAAGACAAAATTATAGTTTTAGTACAACTCGGCAGCAGTAGTGACCTCCAAACGACGAAGGTCAAAAACACTTAGAGATGAACTCGTCATCCAAGAAGGGACACATAAGGTGTAACTCTGCCAGCCTTCTCTGGAGCAAATTATACGGATCATCAATATGATCGGCCTACCTTGCATGTCAACCAAATTAGTCTTAGGATGGAAAGGTTCTCTTCAAGCTGGATCTCACTCTAAAGCCCGATTATTGCATTACACCGCTCTAGCATGACGGACTCTAATGAATTAAAATTCGCATGCAACCCAAAAATTACGGGCTCCAATTGCTCCCTCATCATTGTGTCCTTGTCCCGCAAATGGCGAAGCTCTTGGACATAGCCCTGATGATGACGGAAATCAAGAGGAGCTAATTCAAAACATACGTTAGCAAGAGGATCCGACTCCGAACACAAAAATAAAGAAGACACAACTAATTATCAAGCCTCTCTGTTGAAATTTCTGGCTATGGAGAATCAACCAGTGGTTGAGTTGGTTAGCGGGATAGTGGTATCCCCATCCCACCAGAGTTCAAATCCCAGATTTGACAATAGTGTCGCATTTTCCTGGATTTATTCCAGGCCTTCCGGCGATGCACTTTCAGTGGGAGGAGACGTTCCTGTCGAAGACGAGGTGGTGACTTCGTTAATTTCAAGATGATGTGCCGGCTCGGTATTGTGAAGATGCTCATAGGGGTAGGGTGTGCGTCTGTGCATTCATAGGGGTGAGTGTATACTCGTGTATGTGAGTGTTTTCGTTGTACTGTGTTCTCTCTCAAAAAACAATTTGGCTATGGGACTCCTCCTGGGCTAAGAGATGCCTGAGTTGGGCAACATCTTCTGATAGAGAATTGCACTCTGCAATCAAGGCCTACGAGGGAAGAAAAACACATGTGATAAAAATTATCCCAAAGAGTCTCAGGATCTACTACAAGGCTAAAGTAGAAGAGCATACCTCAGCACCAAAGTCTTGCATCATTCCGAACAGCAAGGTATTGTTGGCTTCACCATCGTAAAAAATGGCGGATAGAGAATCAAACGGATCGTACTCTATACTAGTTCTCTCCTCCGACCTCCCCTTAGATACAGTCTCTCATCCGCAACCCTCAAGTATTTATGGAGGAGACGAATGACGAGAAGTGAGTACGTCAACTTGCGACAAGGATGGTTCATAGTTACCCTCTCCATGAATGCCCACCTTGACCGGGCTCTCTGATACCCCTTTTCCTCATGAACGAACGAAGGATCCATAAGTAACAACGTCAACTCCGATGGTCAGACATTCATAAAGAGGACTGAGTGTGAATTTAAAATGAGCACTACTTATCACCCTACGATGGATGGTCAGACGTAATGGGTCAAATAAAAAATTGAGTTCTATCTACGTTGTTTCATTAGCGGTCATCCCAAGACATTGAGCAAATGGTTGTCCCTTTGAAAATTATGGTATAACACCAACATGCGTTCATCCTTGGGCAAGTCTCCATTTGAAATTCCTTATGTTCACAATCCTTGTTTCTTCAGCGCTTATCGTCGTCTGATATTGTTGCATCCTATGTAGATAGAAATTGTGCACGCAAGGAAGAGTAAAATCCAGACAAGCTCGGGGGCTACTAACGGTGTGATATACCGAGGTGGCCCACAAAAGGCCCAGCTGGGCTCCAAGTCCGAAGGCGCCCCTCGGTGTGTACATCAAACGGACTACAGGAGGAACACAGAGACCACATTTCACAAGCTACAAGACTTGGCGCAAAAGGATATGAATTAAAGTTTTTCCATAGTTTTAGGTCAGCTACGCCATGTAACCCTAGGCCTCGGTACCCATACATAAAGCAAAACAAGAAAAGGCTTGAGACCTCTTGTATCCCCCTTTTTCGAGGTGACTATACACCCGATAATCGAAACTAGCATGAGTAGGGTTTAGTATCAACCATGAGATATTTCTGAGATCCAGGGAAGGATAAAAGATGTACCAGTGACATTCCTTAAAGGTATTGCAATGTTTGATTTCTTCGTCATGAAGCCAAACCAAGGAAACATAGTGCTTGGGAGGGATTTCCTCCGGTCCGTAAAAGGCTTAATTGATATAGGTAAGGGATAAACACGCCTACGCGGGAAGGAAAAATGTATGTACCCCTTTCCTAAGAGAAACAAGGATGAACTTATTTAGGAACCATTTGAATCGATTTACAACTCCGATTATTATGATGATCTTTGATTCCTCCTATTTGCATTAAGCCAAGCTAATGGCTTTAAAGAAGCGCTTTCGGGAGGCAGCCCGCAACGAATTTAGGATTTCCTTTTTGTTTTTCTTCTGTTTTTAGTGGTCTTGATGATTTTTACTATTGTAGCAACATCATTGTATCTTTACTTTTCAAGCTTTGTGCCATTTATAGCCTCATATGACAAGGGAAGTGAAAGTTGTGACATGCTGTCCAGAAAAAAGATTCTTTCCTCGTGACTAGAAAAATCACAGAAAAATCCCAGTTCATCTTTTTGAGCTGAATTTTTTACACAGCGTGCTCTATACAATTACAGAACTTTCTTATGTTCTGAGTTTTTTTATTTGAGTTGCATAAGTATCCCTAAAAAATTCTTTACTACCTGCTGGTCTGTTTTTCACAGATTCTGCCCTGTTTTGCCTTTTCTTCATTTTGCAAACCTTAAGCTTTCTTTTTCTTTGCAAAAACTTTTTGGAAATCTTGAGAAACAGTAGATCTTCAAAAATATCTTTGTTTACATTAGAGGAAAAATTATTTTATTATGGGTACTAACCTCGCTAATCAGATTATGATGAGTTATGTATGAAGGGAGTTTTCAAGTGTGCGAGGAAGATGATGAAAGAAGATTCAGAAGTTTCAAGCGCTCAAGCTTGGGGATGCCCCCATGTATCCCCAAGAAATATTCAAGGAGACTCAAGCGTCTAAGCTTGGGGATGCCCCCGTGCATCCCCTTCTCCATCAACAATTATCAGTTCGTCTCTCGTTTCACTATATTTTTATCACTTCATGCATTATGTGCTATGCTTGGAGCGTCTCGCTCTTAGGTTTTATTTTTAGTTTTCTTTAGCTTTGCTTGCTGTTCATAACAAGTTAGAACCCAGCTTTCTTTGTGTGGGAGAGAAACACGCTCCACTTCCAAAATCTAGAACACAACATAGGATTTTTCATGCTTATCTTTGTTGTGTTTGTTCTTTATCTTTTTCATAGCTACTGTCATGTTTAGCTCTTAGTTTTCATGCTTATCTTTTTAAAGAGCTTTTGTTTAGTTTGTTGATGAAACTCTCTTGAGTTTTCATGTTTATCTTGTTTAGAGAGTTTGCCTGTTGCACTGAGTTTTGTGTCTTGACTTGAAGTAGGTAATTGAGGTTGCTATTCTTTTGTAGTAGTAACTTGCAATAGTTTTGAGGTATTGTTTTGAGTAATGTTTGGACTTTTGGTGTCAAGAGCTTTAGCCTATTAGTGATAGATGTCGTATTTTGGGCAATTCGTGTTTATTTTCAAAACTTACAAATTAGTGAGAACTTTAGCTACTAGATGGATCACTACTCTTCTGAGGGGTCGAATATTAGAGTACACTCACGTACCATGAGTCGAGGATGCGCAAGGATAACCAAACCCCCATACACTCCTCCTCGGGGTACTTGTCTCTTTGTGAAACCTCCTTATTAGATTGAGAGTTACCGATAATAAGTGCATGAGTTATTCGGACTAATGTGAGTATTCGAAAGTTGACACTTCCACCTTCCCATACTTTTCTAGCCTCTCCTGTGCCGTGCATTGCTTTCTTCTCACTCCGAGAGTTGGCGTCCACCTTCGCCGGTACATCCAAAACCTTGGCATGATACGCTCTGTCATCATAAACCTCCTTATATCCTTCCTCAAAACAGCCACCATACCTACCTATCAAGGCATTTCCATAGCCTTTCCGATATATATTGCCATGCAACATCCATCTTCTCATGACTTGATCTTCATGTCATACATGCTACTTGCTTGATCGATGAGCCGCATGCTAGTTGGGCCTTGCCCTAATCATTGCTATATGACGCGCTAGTATCATTGCATATCCTGCTACACTGGCAGAGGCATACATTTGCATACATCATGATAGTTACATCTTATTTATGATTTGAGTACTTTTGTAAAGTGTGAAAGATCTTCTATACTTTTTTTGTAATATATAGAGTGTTGCCCCTAAAGTGAGGAAAAGATCCCAGAATGGACAAATTAAAAGATCCCAAAGAGGACAAATGAGAGAAATAGAGAGAGCCATTGAGGCCACCAAAAAAATACAAAAAATAGAAAAAAGAGAAAAAGAAATAAAAATAGAGAAGGGGGCACACTACTATTCCTTTTGAGAGATCCACACTCGTACTCCCTCTTATATCTTGTACTCCATAGAGATTATCATTTATGCATATAGCTATGTGGGGACCTTTACACTATAGAACTTGGCTTGTATATTCCAATGACGAGCCTCCTCAAATGAGATATAGGTCTTCTTGAGCAAGAAAGTTGGATGCACCCCCACTAGTTCCATTGGAGAGCTTACCTTAGCTCATATGTGCATCCGTTGCATGGCAATCCATACTCCTCACATCATATCTATCATTTGGCTTTCTCCCGCCTATGATTATCCTCATTGATGTGAGTCTTTTATACCTTTTTGTCTTCCTCCTCCACCATATTCTCTCTTTGCCATCCTAAGTGTCAGCTTTCTTGCTTACGCTCATCCATTGCATGAGTGCTCAAAATGTCGAAAAGGAGTGGATCATTTTGACTTGTACCTGGCTAGTGGTCTGGGGATGAGTCAAGATAAGATTCCAAAGAAGACCAAGTGTGAAACTTTAGTAGATTGAGTTCTCAACACAAAAATACTTTTTTTTCTCGTATATCCCTATCCCCTTTCTTGCACGTAAACACCATTTGGAGACATTCGAGTCACGGACAGCGAGAGCTCTTGCACCTTTATGTTCTTATGTTGCTTATTTCAATGGTAAATATAGACTCTTTCCTGTTATGACTTGAATTGAATTACATGCCTTGATTGTTTTACTTAAAAGTTCTTTTATGGTTGTTAGCATGTCACCACAGAAATTATGCTTTTATCATTTACCTACTCGAAGACGAGCAGGAATTAAGCTTGGGGATGTTGACACGTCCAAAACGTATCTATAATTTCTGCTTGCTCCATGCCTCTTTTGTGTGATATTGCTATGATATTGATGAACTTCCATACACTTTTGATCATATTTATACTAACCTATTAACTCAGTGCACCCCAGTGCCAGTTCCTGTTTTCTGGTGTTTTTCTATTTAAGGTTTCCCCCATATTAAAAGTGCTCCTAAAATTCGGGAAAAATCAAATAAAAAATCAGCGCAGAAGAAGCTTCGGGAATCACCGAGGGGGGGGGGCAGAGGGGACCCACCAGGGCCCCAGTGTAACAGCCCAGTTTTTGCAAAAATTAAAATTTTTGTTTTCGGAGTGAATTGTTTGATTGTCTGATTTGTTTGCGGTGTTTGCATCCCCGATTTATTGATCGGCGATTATTTTTTCCCCTCTTATCTTGTATCGGACGGAGACTGACCCTTGCCACCCTGACACTCGACCTTTGCGACATCGAGTTTCGCCCGATCACCGTCGCGAAACCGCACGAGACCAGCTGCAGCCAACGGAACGAAAACCCCGTTTAATAATTAAACGGGTTATTTTTATAGCGCACCGGAAAGTGTTTTCGGAACGGTTCCAGCGCGACGTGAACACCTCCGGCTCGACGCACTAATCGCGCAGTTCGAAGTTTTACCCGAATCAGAGGTACTGCGGACCCCCGGCGGTCAGAAACGTGAGCACCGGACGCGCGAGAGAAAAACCGGAGATGTTTTTGCAAACTGCCAGCCACCGGGGCTATATAAAGACCACCACTCACCCACCCCCACTTAGGGTTTCCCTAACACAAATTTGCAGCCACCCCCCTATTTTTTGCTCCAGATCTGCCCAATAACACCCCAGTTTTCGAAACCCTAGCCCTGGACGCTCCCGGAGCCGTCGGATCGCAGATCGGAGGGCTCCCGGAGCGCCACGTCGTCACCCTCAAGCTCCCACCTATCTCTCTCCTCTCTCCCCGAGGCAGCCGTGGCCGTCGCTGCCTCTCCCCGGCCGGCGAGCCGCGCGCCCCGGCGACTCTCCTCTCCCTTCTCCTCTTCCTCCATCTCCTCACCCCTCTCTCCCTCCCCGCAGGTCGCCAGGAGCAGCAGCCCCGTCTCCATGGTTGGCCGAGCCGGCGAGCTCGGGCCGCGCCGCCGAGGAGCTCCCTCACCGCCAGCCACCGCCCGGACCCAGCAGCTCCGCCGCGCCTCCTCCTCCTGGCCTCCCCAGCCGCCTGCGCCCCCTGCCTCGCCGGCCCCCCTCGCCGGACGGCCACCGGCCGCCGCCAGGACGGGCACGGGAGGAGCCCCGAGCGCTCCTGCGCGTGGACGAACGGCCAGCCTCAGCGCGCCGGCTGGGCCGCCTCCATCCGCATGGGCCTGCGCGCCCCCAAGGCCCAGTAGCAGCCTGCCCCAGCCGAGCCAAGCCCAGGCCGCCCCTCCAGTTGGGCTCGGCCCAGAAGTGAGGCTGCCTCCCCTTTTTTTTTATTATTATTAGATCTGTTTTTTTCCTGTTGGGCCCAACTAGCCTAGTTTTGGCCCGTTTAGGTTTTTTTTTGTCTCTGCTAGGTTTTTTTAATTATTTATTTAATTTAGACAGTTTGTATTAGGATTTTTGCAGTGCCCGTAACTTTTTAACCGTAGCTCCGATCGCGACGCGTAAAATATGAAACTTGCTTAGAATTGTGTCTAGTTTAATAATTTGTGCTTTGTTGCCATGTTTGAGCTTGTTTACTTGTTGTTTGACTGCTAATTACACTGCTTGCCACTGTAAACTGTAACTGCTATAACTTTTTATCTGTTGCTCTGTTTAAAATGTTTCTTACATGTAACTTGACTAGAATTGCATGTAGATTGTGTTTTGCTGTTCTTGCTTGCTAAATAAAATAATAAAATATTGTTTAGGGCAAAACAGTACCAAATTCCATTTTTATCGTGGGGTCCGCAATAGTTTGCATGTCTAGGATTTCACCCCACTTAAATTGACTAGCTTAGGTAGTTTATTTGTGCCTCACCCTTGCAATGTTTGTGTGCCATGCCATGCTTGCTTGAGTTACCATGTTAACAACTTTGTTGATCACCTGTAGCTAAGCAACTTGAAACACCGTAAACGTGCGGTATTCGTCGTGTGTGACGAGTACTCCACTTAAATCGTTAGTAACCGCTCTCGACGGTAGGTGCGATGTCTCGTGTTACTTCTTGTTGATGCTTGCTCTTGTATTGCTCCATAGTAATAGTGGTGCACCGTTGATTGCTTTCCAGTGTTTACTTCTTGTGTGCTCCCGCGGATACTCTCGGAGACGTTGCGAGCGTGCGATCGACTACACCTTCGGAACCCGACTTATCAACAGGCAAGGACTATACATTACTTATGATCCATTCTATTTCAACCAGCGGTTTGCATGCTAGTATAGGTTAGGTTCGATGTTTGATCCTACCACATGTTTACAACCTCTTTCAAACCGATACAACCATGTCCCCTGCCAGCAAACCTTGTACTGCTATGTTACTTTTGCTCGTTGCTCAGCCCCTGCTTAGTATGCATGCTTAGGATGCTACGATGTTACCTGTTACCCCTGGGTTTGGGATATCACATTATTATTATATTATTATTGATGATATGATTATTATTATAATGTTGACTATATTCGACGAAGGATGGAAGGTCTAGGCTATCCCGCCCCGACGCTTTGTTCCATTTGAGTCACCTAGGATCCGAGTTCCGGGTATTGGTTTTAAGACTGAGCGTGCCTAACCGCGTGTGGGATTTTATGGGGTCCCCTTTTCTTACCTACCTAGCTTCAAACATTTCTAGTGGTGGCCCAAGCTGATTTACCATTTGAAACTCATGCATATACGTCTGTCGGGTAGCTCCTTGCAGATGTCTTTTCAAAACACCCCGGGCCAGCGAGGACATAACTTCTCTGTTGGTCCAATCTGACCGGCTGAGGACCCGGTCTCATAAGAGAACTAACCGGTAATCCAAACCTGGAGTCAGACGGTAGAGACCAGATCTAGAGCGCGGCCGGCACCTGAGCTGGATGTCGACTCACCGGGGGCCACCCGGAATTGTTCGTTGTTAGTTAGAGGGACCTGTCGTTTCGGATCTCTCGGAACTAAATCATAAAATGGTTGCCTGTGATGGGTAGCAACTGAGAGAGATGGGCGTGTGTGCGGAGCCTTGTAATGGGCAGTTGGTACACCCCTGCAGGGTTAAATCTTTTCGAGAAGCCGTGTCCACGGTTATGGACGACTTGAGACCTACGTCCTGTTCATAGACAACAACAACTGAGATAATCTTAATATAACTTGATCAACGTGTGTGTGCCTTGACTGCTTCTTCTTCGTTGGGATGCGAAGAGGAGGACAAGGATAGGATAGGTGTTATGTTTGCGTAGTAGGTGGATAGCAAGACTTGTTGGAGGCGATTCCTCATCGAATGCTTGGCTTCTTATCTTACTCTCTAGATCGTTAGCCACTTCATAAATGCTAGTGCGTCAGCAACCTCACCACTTACCCCTTCCTTACCGTAAACTACTAGTTGTCCTAGAATGACGAGTGATGAAGTCCTTGCTGGGTCAGATGACCACTACAGTTGGATGCTGAGTACTTCTGTACTCATGATACTACCGCCAAACTCTTTTCAGGGTTCTTGATCGACGACAGGTATGGTGATCGACGTTTCACGTGGAGACTCGACGACGACTAGTTAGGCGGATCCCGGCGGAGGGCCTGGACCCGTGTGGTTATGGGATCGATGTTTTCTCTTTGCCAGTAGGCATTTTCTTGTAGTCTGTACCCAGACATGTATCTTCTGGTGTTGTATTGTATTAAGGCAGTTGTATGCCGATTGTATGAGATGTTGTATCCTTGTATCTGTAATGTTGTGATATCATGTTGGAAATCCGGGGCATATGGCTTTGTCATATGTCGCGGTGGGACCGATATGTGCTTCGTCCCAGGATCTGGATGGAAACATCAAGATCTGGAACAGTACCGCATATCGGGCCTTACACCCAGGCGCCCTCCCGGCGCGCCCTAGGGTGGGGCCGCGGCAGGGGCCCGCCTGGACCCCTGGTGGCCCCCCTGGCTTCCCCCTTCGCCTATTTATTTCTCGTGACGAGAAACCCCCGGGACGGGAACCCTTTTTCACAAATCTCTCCTCTGTTCCGCCGCCGCGCTTCCAAGATCGGGAGCACCAGAAGACCTCTTCCCGGCACCTTGCCGGAGGGAGGAACCACCTCCGGGAGCTTCTCCACCACCATGGATGCTTCCCGGATGAACCGTGAGTATTCCACCTTGGACCATGGGTCTATGATCAGTAGCTATGTGATGTTCTCCTCCCCTCTTTGTTCTTCATGGATTAGACCTCGTGAGCTGCCCTACATGATCGAGGCACATATGTAATATTTCTGCTGTTGCTATGCTGAGTTTGCTAGGATCCGATGGATTATGAGATTATGTTCAGATTGTGTTTGAGTAATATATTTGATTCTCCTCTTTTATATTTATGTTCTAGAGTAATTCTTGCATGTTCTCCGTTGCTGTTTATTACTTTGGCCAAGTAGTTGGTAGTGACTCCAAGAGGGAGCGTTATGAATGATTGTGGGTTCATGCCCCCTGATGACTAGCTTGAGTGACAGAAACATGAGTCTAGGGGATGTGCTGTTGCCACAAGGGGGAAAACAACGATGCTTGTACTTGCGGGTGCAAGGATTGTTTACTTTACGCAAAGTTCTTTAATGCAGTTGTCTGTTGCTTTGAGTCTACACTTTGGGTGGGATTCACAACTTAATACCAGCGAGATGTTCTAGATAGATATCTCAAGGTGGATGATTAGTAGGTAGATGCAGATGGATTTTGGTCTACTTGTCTTGGCGTACCGCCCATACTTTTGAGCCTCTTCCTTTCTTTATAGCATAATTAGCATTGGTTTGCGCACATAATCCTATCAATTGCCCAGCTGTAATTTGTTTACCTCGCATGGCTGTTTTATCGTCTTTTGGGAGAGAGACATCACTAGTGAACATCATAGGACCTCGGTCCATATTTCCAATACTGTTTACTGTCAGAACCCCAACTAGGGTAAGTGCTAGGGCTTGTTTGATCCCTTTGCATCATGCAAAAATTCAAAAAGAAATTCAAAAATGGGGAAGCAGAAAGCCCTGAGAATTTATTTGAAATGGCCAGATAAAAATATTTTTCCAAAAATCTTTTGAATGTTTGGAAAACTCCTATAAATGATGCTGATCATTTTAAAAGTGGTTTGGGTATTTTCCCATACTCATGGAATTTTCTAATATTCAAATAGTGCTATGGAAATTAAAGTTTACCCCTATTTGAATTGAAATTCAAATGTTTTGAATTTCACAAATGTCCAAATTATTTATGTGACTAGCTACTGGTCACCTAGGATTTATAAAAGTATTTGGACATTTATTAAAAATGCCTAGCTATTTTAAATCTAGGCAAAACAAATGAAACAGAAAAATAAAAAGAACAGAAAACAGCAAAGGCTTACCTCACGCCAGGGGCGAAGCCCACTTCTCCACTGGCCGGCCCAGCCCAGCCCGGGGGACTTGTCGTCTACCTCCCCTCCCCCCCAAGCAGCTCGGTGGAGGGCAGGGGGCGCCGACGGCCACCTCGACGGCCAGGAGCCTTCTAGGCCCCCCAACCCCCTTGAGCACGCCACGCAACGCGTAGAAGCCGCCCACACCTTCTCCTCCCCTCCGCTGCTTCCTCCCCTTCGTCACCGGCGAGATCCCCTCCGCACCCGAACAACCGAGCTCGCCGCCGTCCCTCGTTCGCGTGGCCACTCGCCGAACTGGAGAGCGCCACCGTGTCCAACGTCTTCCCCGGCGACGACTTCATCGACCCCCCCGGCCAATTCGAGCAGAAGGGCAACTCTGGTGACGCGAGCTCCAAGTCTGCACCGCCGGTCAACCGGAACTCCGGCGGCAAATCGAACACGCACCAGTCTCTCTCCCACGACGCCGAGCCCGCCATCTTCACCGGGGTGAGCCCCTGCTCCGTTTCCCTCCTCCTGCAACTCTTCCCGCACCCCGCAGCCCCTTCCCGACGAGTACCGAAGCTCCGGCCGCCGCGAAGCTTGAAGTAGCCATGGCCTCGAGCCCTCTCGTGGTAGCACGACTAGTCAGGGGGGTGTGCGCCTTCGTGCTCGTCCTCCTGGCGGTCTCGGAGCGGCAAACGGTGCCGGTTTGGCCATTCCAGTGGAACGCCGCCGCGGCAGCAGGCCACCGGCGGCTAGCCGCCTGCGGGCCCGAGCTAATTAGAGCTCTAACCCCCTAAACACCCACTGACATGTGGACCCCAGACCCCCCCAACACCCCTGTTAGCTCTAATTAAACAGTTTTTAACCCAGTCCCACTGACCTGCGGGTCCCACACGTCAGGTTGACCAGTCAGCAGCCCTGACGTCAGCATGACACAATGCTGATGCAGAAAAGCCTTTTCCAGAGAATTAAATTTTTACAAAATTCCAGAAAATCTTTTAAACTTGGGAAATTCATAACTAATTCATTTTAACTCCAAATATAACAAATAATATGTCTAAAAATATCAGAAAAATCCAAGGATTATGAATATGGGCTCTGTTTTCATGTTTGACCAATTAAAATTGGGTGAACAGTGCAAAACATCCATATGGCTTTATTCCAAATTCAAAATTGAAGCACATTTGCAAATGACTTTGCATTTGACTTCTTTTAATTGGAATTGTAACCACATTGTGACCAAGAACATCACCATTTCAATATTGATCATGTGTTTGATGCATTGCACTTATATTTATACCTTGTTTGATTGTTTGCTCGATAGACGTGCAACCGGAACCAGAGGCCACCCCCTTCGTTGAAGACCCCGATATCGAACCTCGTCAGCAAGGCAAGAAAACCCCATTGATCATGTCTATAAAATCCTATTTTCCCTCTCAGTCTCGCTTATGCATGTTTAGGAGATCACCGAGACACGTTCTTTCGCATAGTTGAACCCATTCCGATGCATGACCTATCATTCTGTCACCGTATTAAGCAAACCACAATCCTAGCAGATATAGGAGTTGAATGATGAGCATGTAGCCCCTACAACTGTTACTTCTTTTGCTGCTTAGTGATACAATGAGGGTGTTTTGATTGTAAGTCGGGATGGAATGAACACAGTGGTGTTGATGAAAGTGAAACGTGTTGGTGAATCCACCCTAAGCAAAGGTGAACGATGAGAGGCTGTGTAGGAGTACACAGTGGGTTGTCTCGTTGAACACTTCCCTAGGCCCCGAGTTCGTGTTTTGTGATCCAAGACAAAGAGTATGACCACATGTAGGGTTTTATGGGAGCCCCGTTTGGCCTCTTTACTTACCCAATCCGGTCCAGGAGTAACAATAGATTCGGGCTTTCCATTTGGCATATGCATAGAAAAAGAATGAAGAAAATGTTGCATCATCCTAGATATGTGGGTGGACTTGTGAGGCAGTGAAACCATCTGGAAGAGGTGGCGTCTCGGTCCCTTACATTATCTGAGTCCGTTTCGTGGAACCGGCCGGACTCTCGAGCGGTGCCAAACTCAGGTAGTCGACTCGTGGATTAGAGAAGGTGATGTGAGGTTAGTGCCTTGGTTTCATCCACGTCCGACATCCGCTTGAAGGATGCCAAGAACGAGGCGATAAGTGATGACACGCGTGTGAAGATGTACACCCCTGCAGGGTTAATGAACTATTCGAATAGCCGTGTCCGCGGTTATGGACTACTTGGAAACCTCTACTTGATCATAGACAACTTGAATGGATACTTATAAAACTCGCAAGATAAGTGTGAGTGCTATGGTGTGCCTCCTCGTGGGAAGTCGAGGAAGTAACCGTAGTGGTGTATTGTTTGGAGACATGTAGTGGACTCGTGTACGCTTCTTACCTCAAAGTCTGGTACTCGTAGTACAGGATTATCCAAGTCAAAGCTGGCACTTCTGCATGTTGAACCCCACCTCCTTTACCTTGATACTTGAGCATGAGTAGTATAGTTCTGATGTAAGTCTTGCTGAGTACGAATTTGTACTCACGTTTGCTTATTCTATGTTTTAGATAAGAACCGGACCCCGATGGAGTCACCTTCATGAAGCTCGACGTTGACCTTGGTAGCATAGTTCCAGACAGCAGTCTGGTCCCTCGTGGAAGGGCATGTTTGTTATACAAGGCTTCTCTAAGCCATTTGTTAAACTTGTCTGTACTCAGACCTAATTTGCTTCCGTTGTATGATGTAATGTGATCACAGACATGTGATCTTTGTATGCTCTATGTATAATCAATAAAGAGTACTTTGTAGAGTTATGTGATGATACCTGCAGTCCATACTAGGCATGCGTGCTGCGTGTATGTTTATAACATGCATGTCTTAGTATGGGTTTTCGAGACCTTAGTTGTGATCTGGCTGGCGGTCTTTTATACACCAAGTGGCCCTTAGATGTGCGTAGCTTGGGGCATCGCGATGCGATTGCTCGTGACTCTGTCACGTACACACTTTGTTATATGATTGAGCCCGCCCCAGACCCCGACTAAGTGATCGGGCTGGAGTAAGTCTATGTAAGAGTTAGGATCCAATCGATAGCATGGTTGATGCGACTTGTCTATGAGTATGGGATTCACCACCCATAAGCATCTAGACTTGTGAGCGGACGTTGAGGACCCATCTCAGTTGATCATCCGGCCTGAATGGGATGCCCCTCACGTTCGATGCTTACCGAGAACGTTCTGTGCTTGGCCTTGTCTGCTAAGACAAGTGGGTACGGTTCTCGGCTCTCCATGTGATTGTATCATGACTGGAATTACATACGCTAACCCCGGGTCCCGACATTTACACCCGCTATCAATATACTACTTTATTTACTTTTCCGTTGCTATCACTATCATTATTATCCCGTGTGTTTTATCCTTTGTAAACAACAAGGCCGGAGGAATTGACAACTCCTCTGTACTCGTTGGGAAGAAAAGATATTTGCTGAGTGTGCAGGTCCAGGTAAAGTTAGCAACGTCGGTTGTAAACGACACCATTGTTTACTTCACCACCTTCTTGTATCTGTTGGAGTCCTACTGGTTCGATACTCAACCTTAGCATCTTCGCTAAGGGAAATTGCTGCTATCTACATCTCAACCTTCCACTTTGGGTAACTAACGAGGGGGCGTTAATTCGTACCATCACTCACCCAAGTCCACATTCAACAGTTTGCCAACCTTTGGGAGATGCTTGCTCCGGTCACCCTATCGATCGACACGGTGGATTCCATTGTTTGGAAGTTCTCTAAGGATGGCATGTACTCTACTTCTTCGGCTTACAAGGCGCAATTTGAGGGTCTAACCAAGTCTTTTTTGGCTCCAGCTGTGTGGAAGGTGTGGGCTCCTCCGCGGTGCAATTTTTTTGCTTGGATTGTTCTCCAAAACAGGATTTGGACGTCTGACCGCCTTCTCCGCCGTGGGTGGCCAAACTGCGGCCTCTGTCCTCTGTGCAAGCAATGCCAATCGACCGCTCACCTTCTTTTCCAATGTCGCTTCACCCTTCGTGTGTGGAATGCCATTCTCTCGTGGCTCGACATGCATCAAGTCGACACGACTTCTTGGACGACTTCTGCCTCGGTGAGAGACTGGTGGACCGAAAACCTTCGTATTCGTATTGGATCCCCTAAGGACTTCACTTCTTTGATGATGCTCCTCTCTTGGGAGATTTGTTCGGAGTGTAACGCTAGAGTCTTTCGTAACACCGCCGCCTCTTCGATGGTTCTTATTAGCAAGATTAAAGAGGAGGCGTCTCTCTGGACGTTGGCGGGTGCTAGGCACCTGAGTTATGTAATGCCGCGAGAGTAGTTTTTTTCATTTTGCCGCTATGTGTCCTTGTCTAAACCTTCTTCCTTGTTCAATGAAATGGAAAATATTTTGCTTGTTTAAAAAAATATGGTCCTGTTCTTAATGAATTGATGATCCATTTTTGAATCAGCGAGTTTAGTTTGCGTTGTGCCTGCGCGCGGCGTATACTTTGTGATATCTGTGTTCGCATTTACTAATGATAAATGGCTACTCGTTCCTTAAATATGCTGCTGATTTTTGTGTTGGAAATATGCCCTAGAGGCAATAATAAAATGTTATTATATATATATTTCCACGTTCGTAATTGATGTTTATATTTCTGTGCTATAATTGCAATGACCCTGACTGTGAGATTCAGAAGAAAACTCATTTGCATGTGTGGAAATGTAAACACCAAGAGTTCCTGGTTTAGCCTCTAAGACCAGCTCATGTGCTAACTGATGATTACATTTTCTTAATCATGGACATTGTTCTTGTAACAAGGATGTCAGTAGCAATGGGAACATATTGTTAGCAGAACAATGATGTTGAACCGACCCCAGTATTGAATGATATACATAGAGATCACATCGTAACAACGTTATAAGTCATATCATGAAATGTTATCATATACGTAATTCCTTAGACCATGAGAGTATCGAGTTGCTTCACACAGGAAGACATGCTTTGGTTCTTAGATGAATCCTCCCGTAAATGGGAAGTAGTAAAATAAGTTCTGGGTATGTCAGATGGTGTGGCTAGTGACTGTGATAGTTCAAGAATGGGATTTGCTCCTTCACGATGAAGAGATATTGACTTTGGGCCCACTCGGTATGACGGTATCCATTATAGTCTGGCCAGACGCATTGTGATTCAGTCACGGGGATACCGGAATACGATAACGAGAAAATGGACAAACGAGCAAAGAGGATAACGAGTGGCTTGTGTTCAAGAAGTTGTTACACATGGGTGCCAAACTTCTCTCCTCTAACTTTGTCATATATCACGAAGCAAAGGGAATGGTACATGACTAAACATAATGGTTCACTCGAAGTTTCTTCGTGTATGTGCGGGAGTCAACATGGGTGTCCATGGCTCCGCTGTTGATTATTGGCTATTGACAAAAGGCTGTTGACCTATGTCCGGAAGATGTTCTGAGTCATGTCCGCATTATACCAAACCTATTGGGTCACACACTTAACGAGCAGTAGTCTGTTAGAATACTAGTATGGTAGAAGGTTTAGTGGAAGCAAAGCAGAATAGTTCATACGGGTACCGGAAGTAGTTCCGGAGATTTATGGAATTGTTCATAAGGGCACCAGAAGTAGTTCTGGGTATTTAAGGTTATGTCCGGTTCACTCTGGAGTAGTCCCAGGTGGTTCCGGAACATATGAGAATGGTACTGGGGAAGTCCTGGATCAACCGGAATAGTTTTCGGATAATCGTTGGGCGTCCCGACAACCTTCGCGGTCATTGGATGGCTTAAACTATAACTCGGATGGTCTTGGCAACTATCCGGATGGCTCCGGAACGTCCGAGAACGGTCTCGGAAGGTCCTGGAAGTGCTCCAGAAGTGTCCGGAATGTCCCGAAACGGTCCCGGTATGTCCCGGAAGGTCCTGGAAGCTTCTAGAAGGTCATGGAAGGTTCCGGAAGGTTCCGGGAAGTACCACCCACTCCCCTGCGCCCCTAGACTTGGGGGGCAAGCCACCTAGGCTGCCCTGGCCGGCCAAGGGGTGGGGGGCGCACCAAGGGGAAGGAATCCCCCTCCAGGTGGAAAGTCCAACTCTCCAATATGGCTGGTTTCCGGTGGGAAGGTTTGGGAGGTTTGGGAGTCCAAGTTGGACTCCCCACCCCCCTTATTGCGCCCCAAGGGCCTCTTGGCCACCTATATAATGTGGGGGAGGGGTGGGGGGCGCAGCACAACTTGTCCCCAAGGCCTATGCGCCACCCTCCCTCCTCTAAACCCTGTTGCTCCACAATTAGACCTCGGTTTAGACGTTGTTCTAGATCGGAATCCGTTAGGGTTTTCTCCCTCTAGTTTTCTCGGTGGCGTTCATCTCTGGACGACGGAGCGCTGCTGGATTGCTGCTATGGGATGTGTGGATACTAATGGAGGGGTCGTACCTTCGACCCTTCTTCGAGGAGCTTGTTCATGGGACTTGTCCGTGGGACTAGATCGCGGGACTTGTTTGTGGGATTGATCGAGGGACTGTTCGTGGGAGAACTTGCGAGATCTACTTCCACTACGTCCACGAGCTTCACCAACTCTACTTCCGTTACATCGGTTGGTGAGCCATGACCTAAAACCTTGTATGCAATCTTCTTGGATGATCTTGGGTTCTTGTTTCGTAGGCCGAAATTTTTGTTTTTCTACTACGTTTCCCAACATTTTGTTGCTGGAATTAAATATGATGCTGATTTTTTTGCGGGAATTAAATATGATGTTGATAAATGGCTCAGTCCATGACGAATTGCCAATAATATACTGTTTCCCTAGTAAAACGCTAATAGGATTTGAATTCGTTTTTGTCCGCCATTAGCTATATAAGTTTCAGTGCAAGAAAAGCTATGTTACCCAATAACATTATTTTTAGAAATGTGAATGCCATTTTTATGCATTGTTTTGTATTATACTTGTAGTTCAATTTTTTTTGTATAAACCATATGCATAGGTTACATCGCACACTCTCTCTTTTATAAAGGCAGTGCTACACGTCACCTGCCACAAAGTTAACAACCTTTCGATCTATCCATGTAGCATGTTAGACCACTGCAACACATAACATGTTGCGATTGTTCACTACACATGGATTGTGTTGCGGTCATCTTTGACTTGTGTGACACACACAAGGAGGTAGACGCTAGCGTTTATTCAATTGGCTGAGTTCAATCATTTCCTTTTTTCATAAAAAGAGTGTAGCAAACTGATCCTAGTCAGATGGTTAGGTTTCTTGTGGTGGAATCAGCCCACCAACGATTTCGTCAACTTTAAGATGATGTGCCCATTCAGTTTTTTGAGTTGTTCATAGGGATAGGGTGTGAGTGTCTTCATATGGATGAATGTATGTGCATGCGTGTGTATGTGAGCATCTGCGATTGTACCGTGTTCGAAAAAAAAGTGTGGCCAAGACATGACTCACAGTTGCATTTTGAAAAATGATTACTATTCTCGTGCCCCTCCTTCCTTAGGGCCAGTTCTTTTGTGGCTTATATGGCTGATGGTGGAAATAAGTTGCCTCCTCCTCAGCTTATTCTAGAAGTCCAACCTAAAATTTTATTTAAGAAGCCTATTAGTTAACTTTTAATTACTAGGCTTCTATAATAAATTTTTATGTTGGGCTTCTAGAATAAGCTGGGGAGGGGGCAACTTGTTTCCACCGACAGCCATAAGCCAAAAAAGAACTGGCCCTTAGTGCTACTCAGTTTTGCCCCTCCCATTTCACGCTCTTCTGTTTTCCCTTCTTTAGTCAGCTGTCCCTCCAAAATGCACAAGACGGAGCCTTGCAGTCGGGTAAGACTAGTTGACTGTTACCTGCGCGTGGGACACCTCAGGGCCCACATGTCGGCGTCTGGTTTATTGGCAAAAGAAAATCTGACATATAAATAGCTCGTTGACACACGTGGAAACCTCAGGACCCACCTATTGGCGTCTGGTTTATTTGCAAAGAATAGTGTTGCATATAATGCAACCCGTTGACGCGTGGGACACCCTAGGACCCACATGTCTGGTTTATATGCAAAAAATGTGTAGCATATAATGCAACCTATTGACGCGTGGGACATCCTAGGACCCACATACCAGGACCCACATGTGGCATATAAACAGTCTGTTGATGTGTGGGACATCCCAGGACCCACCTATCGACGTTTGGTTTATTCGCAAAAGAAAATATGGCATATAAATAGTCCGTTGACGCGTGGGACATCCCATCACCCACCTGTTGGCATCTGGTTTATTGGCAAAACAAAATGTGACATATAAAGTTGAAGTGTGGACAAACAAGAGCCCACCTATCAGCGTCTGGTTTACTGGCAAACTAAAATGTGGCATAAAAAGCAGGCCATTGATGCATGGACTAAACAAGGCCCAACTGTCAGCGTCTGGTTTATTGTGCATGCACGCAAGAGTAAACTCCAGACAAGCTCAAGGGCTACTAACGGTGTGCTATACCGGGGTGACCCACAAAAGGCCCAGCCGGGTTCCAAGTCCCAAGGCGCCCCTCGCCGTGTACATCAGACGGACTACGGGAGGAATACAGAGACCACCTTTCATAAGCTACAAGGCTAGACGCAAAAGGAGAGGACTCATAATTTTTCCATAGTTTTAGGTCGTCTACACCATGTAACCCTAGGCCTCACTACCCATACATAAAGCGAGGCTAGGAAAGGCCCTAGCCTCAAGACATCTTGTATCCCGCTCTTTTGAGGTAACTATACACCCGATAATCGAAACTAGCAGGAGTAGGGTCTAATATCAACCATAAGACCCCAAACCTAGGTAAAATCCTTGTCTGTTCTCCTCTCTGATACTTTCAACAACTTGTACCATCTTATCAAGATATCTAGCGGTTTTCTACACCATCTTACCGAGATATTTGAATTTAAACAAACTCGTGAAAAACAGTTCGCGCCATCTCTGGACGCTTGAAGCGTGCGCGAGCCCTACATGGCGGCAGCAAGGAGTGCGTGTTCCCATGGCGATTCCTGCGGCGAGCAGAAGAGTAGCTAACTAGTTACTTGCTGAAAAGACGCCAACTGAATCTGTACGTGCACGCTGACAGACTGAGTTTATGTTATTCAGATAACTGAACTAACTGAACCTGAAACTTTAGAACACTACTTGATGCAGCTGATTACCTGACAGTGCCATGCCGACGTCGGGGTCAGCGGCTTCCTCCTCAGCCCATGGCGTGCCTGATGGGATCGCCGACGCCGACGACCGGGACGTCGGCTGCAGCTGGTTACGCTGCTACCGCATGTCGCTGAGGTCCTCCGTGTCCAGGCCGCCCAGCAGGTCGTGCTTCGTCGGCAGTACCAGCCTCCTCGCCGATGACAGCAGGTGCTCGGCGCCACGCACCGGACGGACAGCGAGTGCGGGTGGCCGTGGCCGTGGTGCGCGCCCAGCGGCGCCCGCAGCTTACGCTCGTCCTCCGCCGAGACGAACGCCCAGTACGGACCCGCCGGCGGCCTGATGCATTCCCGGGCCCGCACGAGTACACCGGCCGGCGTGATCTCCCCTCCTGCACCAGCACCACCATGGTCACGAGGCCGCCCAGGCGTGCTCCGGCCTCCGGCTCCGCACGAGCGCTGAAGGCTGGACTCAGTTGGGCGCGTCGCCATCATCTATTACCACGGCAAGACTTGTCTGGTAGGGCGAGCGAGGACGAGAGCAGCCGGAACGATCGACCGATTAGCTGCTGGCGGGCCGGAAACCACCGAATTAGTACCACATCGCTTGTTGCAAAGCTTCCGAGGCTGTTTAAATACCACAGCTCAAACGTCTTGTATCAGCCGAAGACGTAGTCCTGAACCAGCGCTATATAAGCTGGCTACCAGGTTCTGCCGAGACTAAAAGCAGTCATGACATACTTCTGACCGGGTACGGGCGTAAGCCTTTTTTATTCTTCCTTCTTCTACCTTTTGTTATTTTCACTACCTAGTAAATGTATCTGTCAAAACAATATATCATAACTCGCCTAAACGTGATCAATCCCACAACAATAAGCTCGGTCACCCACCATTTGAGCTACCATAAACCTAACCACGAAATATATGCAATAGATTGGTCGACACATATTGTGTGCTCGCGGACCTATTTTGAGCTTCATTTTTTGTTGGAATGGTCACCGGGGAAGAGCTTCCCCACCTTACCGGAGAGAGTTTTGGGAGGAGGAGGAGAGTAATGCAAGCCAAGGCCTAGCCACATCCATTTGAGTTACATTGTGGAATACATGGATCCAAAGGAAGAAGTCATCTACAAAGTTCTTGATCCAGACACAAGTCAGTACGTAGTCTCTTACATGTCTAAAGGTGAGAGAGTTCCTAGCCTCCCAACTTTTCCACATCACTGTTAGGGCCATCGTTGGCAAGATATCTTGTTGAAGACCAACTGGAGCTTGAGTAGACCAAATGAAGTTAGCCGAGGGGAGATGTGTGATTCGTAGCCTCATCCAAACCTGAGCAGCGATTTTCGCAAAAAAAAAAGACATATATAGAAGGGCCATGTGAAATCAACAAGTTTTATTTTCTTCAACCGATTCATTCTAACCGGTTTGATGCTTCTCTGGATTCATGTGACTGTTATATATGGAGATACCTTGGATAATAAAATTCTCTCATGCTTCCTCTTATTTTTAGTATCTACATATACTTGTTTACATTAAAGCACCCACCTCAGTTTGAAGTTTTTTTTTCTAATATCTATGTGTACTTCTTGATGTTAAAGCATCCAATTTTTTTACGTTTAAGCTACGGACAAAAAACATTCACGGATGACACCTAGATACCAACATGATTAGATATTCAACTCATAGTCCGTCCACTCATTTCTTTCAGATCTGAACTGGTAATTGGATCTGCTTCCGGATGACATCCCAGACGGTGATGCACAAACACGAGGCCATGGCGATACAAACACTGGGCTGTACCAGGCATTGGGAGGTTACAAACGCAGGTGAGTAGCTGGAAATAGTCTTTCAGTCAAATCTACTTTCTTGTTTGTGAACAACAGTGGATGGTACTAATTATGGGACAAACAGTCGCTGCATATATGTGTTAGATTATAGTCTGAGTTATTATTTTTGTTCTTGTCAACGATTTGGAAGAATAATTTTGAAGCGATCTGACGGCCGATTCGTTAATTCAGGAACGGGAATCAGTCTGGACCTGGCAGCCCTGGGCAAACTGAGCTCGATTGAAAGATGTCTTCTAAATTCAGAAGGCAATCACTCACCTGACACTGAAGGCATGTCGTCTGATTCATGCCAAGAAGCATACTAGCAATATAATCTGTTTTCTTCGGAGAATGGATTTGGAATTCGTCATGGAAAATCTAGCTGGGGAGATTTGCGTTACCGGTTGATGCATGATATTGTGTGCCAGTGCCAGTTCAGTTACATAGCGTAACTATTCTTCTTGCCATCCCAGCCACTTCATGATGGTCTTGTGCTTTGTTTTTTTTTCATGCTTGGAAATTGCTTGCCACTTATATTGAATATAGTAGTGTTTTTCATCGTCTCGTTTGGCTTTCCGTGTGCAGGATAGGAGGGACAAAGAGAATTCTGCTTTGTGCAAAACAGAGTGCAAGGCGAGTATGTTTGTGCAAAACAGAGTGCAAGGCGAGTATGTGGCTCGTCCGCACGGAGGATCATGGTTGGTATGCGAGCATATTCAGCAACGAGCACAATCACCCTCTGTCTGGAAGTCATGTGGGACAAGGCAGTGGAATTCAGACAGTGAGATCAATCCCGTTCTTATGAATTTCATCAAAAATCTCTTGAGAAAATAATGTCAGACTGAGCAAGGTGTACAATATTCTCAACGCAATACAGACGGGTGTACCATTCCCGTAAGCAGAACTTAAGGTACCTTTGCTCAAGCCTCGCTCAAGACTAAGTAACGGATGACATGTACAAGACTGCCAAACTTTTAGAAGAAATGAAGTCCGTCAATCCAAACCTGTCAGTATGTGTTGACTTTGATCAGGAAGGTTCCCACAAGTTTGTATTGTGGACTTGTGGTGCACAGGAAAGAACAAACAGGATTATGTATACTTTGGCGATGTGGTGTGACCTTCGACATGACATATAGGATCAAGGATCAATCTTTATAACATGCCACTATTAGTCACAATATCCGGAGGCGTACTTATGCGTGAAGAGACACTAGTTGGATTTGAGTGGGCTTTCAGCAAATTTGTGGTAATGATGAATGGAAAGAGTCCAATCACCATTCTTACAGGTTAATACATTGTGAGTCTTTAATTAGTCATCCGTTATATCACCTTTTCTGCTGATTATTGATTCCTTGGTTATCTGATTACGTACAAATCAGTGTTGGGCAATCGAAGGCGCTATCAAGAGCAAACTGCCGAATACGAGGCACCGTTGGTGCAAATGGCATGTTTTAAAGTGTGCCAAGGAGAACTTAGGTGGGATTTATAGTAAGAGCTGCTTCAAACAAGAGTTCCACTCCATAATAAATGATATAATTTTTGTTTCTGAGTTTGAAGCAAGTTGGTCAAAGCTCCTAGAAAAGCTCAAGCTCACTGAGAACAAGTACTTGAACACCCTGTGTACTCAAAGCGTGGCAAGTGGGCGAAACCTTATTTCTCTGAGATTTCTTGTGCTGGCATGACAAGTACGCAGCGGAGTGAAAGTGCAGATCACCTCCTCAATCAGTACATCCCCAGGTCTCCCCCCAAGCTATTTGTCAAGCAGAACAACAACCTCCTAAGGTCAAGAATCACCTATGAACAAAAATAAAAAAAAAACTCTTTTTTTATTACACAATTCTGACACCTTAACAATTGCTCCTTTATGCCAACAGAAACGGATAAAATACAATGGTCAATGGGGTTCATCTGCCCGCAAAGTTTATACAAGCACGGTATACAATAAGTTTCAAGATGAGCTCTACAAATCAATGTCCTTGGTTGTGTCCAGGTGCATAAGTGAAACAGAATATGTAGTTAAGCGTGCACGTCCAGAATATTTGACTGAGCATGAAGCTAGACCTTATGTAGTAAGTTTAAAGGAAGGCGGCGACTTCATATCGTGCAATTGTGGCTATTTCGAGCATATCAGAATGTTGTGCTGGCATTCTATAAAGGTGATTGACATTCTACTATAAGTTGGTTCACATGCATCAGTTTAGAGAGTATTACAAACTTAATATGATTCTGAATTTACAAATCCCGGTGTATCCTAACATCTGCAGGTACTAGTTCGCAACGACATTCTGAAGATACCAGTTAAGAACATCCTAAAACGATGGCCGAGAAAGCAAATGAGGGGCTTGATGATGCTAACTTAATGAATCAAGGGAACGTCGATACAAATGATTCAGTGGCACGTCAGAACATACTGTATATAGCAGCCATCAACGCGGTGAAGGAGATATTTCAATGCAAGAACATGCTAGATAAATCTCTGAAGTTTTTAGAGCTGAAGACAGAGGCAATCACCATGTGTAGCTGAGATGCATCGGTGTCACGGCTGGAGAACCAAGACGCGGAAGCCAATGCAAACATACTAACTGAAGAGCAGCACTTGGACATGCAGCCTCCCAAGCGGGTGAAGTCGAAGGGTAGGCCAGGCTATTTTGTTGACATGCACTTAGACAAAAATCGCAGATGGACTACACCTCTCTGTTCAAGAAAAAGGACAAACCCGTTGCTATTTTGTTGTTGAGGGAAATCCGTTGCTAGCTTGTATAGCAACGAAAACGCACAGGCATTGCTCAACACAGAACATGTTCTATTTTTTGGAGTCAACACAGAACATGTCCTTTGGGAATGATTCAGCAACTTCATCCAGTAAGCAGATCAAGTGCGCTAGGTGCAATACTTTGGGACATAACAGGAAGTCTTGCACATCCTTCTCCTGTGGGATGAGAGCTTTGTCACCGTCCAAGATGTTTGCTTCGGAGCATTTTTCCTCTCTTCCAAAGTCACCATCATCTCTTCGAACACCTCCTTCTTCCAAGAATTAACTAGTGAGAAGCCCCCTGCTGGAGACAAGTGGTTGGTCAATGGTGATTTGAACCAAATACAGAGGACTAGAGAAAAGAACCGGGCAAATGTGAATCGAAGCCGTATCGTTTGTTTTCGCAACACCCTCAACATTTGCGAGCTAAAAGAGATACACCTTCAAAATCGGAAATTCACTTGGAGTAACGAGCGAAATGACCCAACTCTCAGCAAGCTGGACTCATTTTTTTTGCAACGAGGACTGGGATTTAGAATTCAACACGCAACTTTTGCACGCCTTATCCTCTTCGGTGTCTGACCACTGTCCCCTCCTGCTTGCAAGTGATAAGGGACCAGCTAGGACCAAGGCTTTTCGCTTTGAATTTTTTGGGATCAAATTGCCCAGATTCAAAGACATTGTTCAAGGTGCTTGGAAACAGGAGATGTATCATTCTGATCCGTACCATGTCCTCTTCCACAAGTTAAAGAAGACAAGCCATGCACTTAAGAAATGGAGTAAGACGATTTTTGCGCATTCCAAGGTGCAAATCCACATGGCCCTCGAGATCATTCTACGCTTGGATGTGGCCCAAGATTCTCGTCCCCTTAGTTCTTGGGAGCGTGACATTCGTGTGAGGCTAAAGCGCAAAGTTCTCAGTTTGGCTGTCCTTGAGCGGGCGAGGAAAATGCAATGTTCTAGTATCACCAACCTCAAAGATGGTGATGCCAACACCCGTTTCTTCCACCTCCGAGTTAACCACCGAAGGTGTAAGAATTTCATTCACCGACTCAAGCACAATAATGGATGGGTCACCAATCATGATCACAAAAAATCCATCATCCAAGACCACTTCAAGGAGGTCACCAGAAGGGCTTTGCCCCGAAACATTGACTTAAATTGGGACCACATCCCGACCCCTGTTTGTGATCTTTCAGACCTTGGGGCTGCCTTCTCGGAGGAGGTCAAGAGGGCTATCTTCGATCTCCCAAGTGACAAGGCTCCGGGGCCGGATGGCTTCACTGGTGCCTTCTTCAAGGAATGTTGGGAGATCATCAAAGGAGATGTCATGACGACGGTCAACCACTTCTTGAATTTGCACACCTCCAATCTTCATTGGCTAAACTCGGTGAACATTGCTCTCATTCCAAAGAAAGATGGGGTGGAGTGCGTCTTCGACTTTCGTCCCATTAGCCTCATTCATGCCATTGCTAAGATCATCACCAAGATGATGGCCACGCGCCTTGCTCCGCATATGCATAGCCTTGTCTCTAATTCCCAAAGTGTCTTCATAAAAAAGAGGACTATCCACGATAATTTCATGTACGTTCGAAACTTGGCAAGGAAATTACACCGCAATAGATCACCGACTCTGCTTTTCAAGCTTGACATCAAGAAAGCCTTCGACTCCGTGCGTTGGGACTTCCTCCTTGACCTCTTAAGGAATCTAGGATTCCCAAGCAGATTTCGTGATTGGGTTTCGGCCCTCCTTTCTACGGCCACATCGAGGGTCTTGATCAACAGTGTGTTGGGTGATCCTTTGAATCATGGAAGGGGTCTCAGGAAGGGTGACCCTTTGTCCCCTCTATTGTTCGCGCTGACCATTGACCCCCTCCACCACCTCCTCGTCAAAGCTACGACGCAAGGACATCTCCATCCGCTTTTTGCAAGAGCCACCACCGTCCGTGCCTTGCTCTATGCTGATGACGCTGCTATCTTTGTCAAGCCCATCAAAGAGGACATACAATTCCTTGCTTGCACCCTTGCCTCCTTTGGTTTGGTCACCGGCCTTGTCACCAATTGCGCCAAAAGCTTAGTTGCCCATATTTGTTGTGAGAAAATTAATCTTGAGGATATTCTGCTTGCCTTCCCGTCTATTCGCACTTCGTTCCCGATGAGATACCTGGGGCTACCTTTGTCTATCAAGCGCCTCAAGAGGATCCATTTTCAACACCTCGAGGATAAGGTCGCCAGCAAGCTCCCTCCTTGGCAAGGGAGGCATGTGGCTACTACAGGCCGGGCGGTTCTTGTCGAAGTCGTCCTTACTGCCATCGCCATCTACCATCTTACGCCTCTCAACATCCCGGCTGCGTTCCTTAAGAAGATCGATTCTATTCGGCGTGCCAATCTTTGGGAGGGTGATGGTAAGGTTTCTCATGGTAAATGCAAAGTCAACTGAGATCTGGTTTGCAAGCCAAAAGAGTATGGTGGCTTGGGTGTGCTCAACTTGTTTAAATTTGCCAAGGCTCTACGTCTCCCATGGCTCTGGTTTGAGTGGAAAGACTCCGCAAAGCCTTGGATAGGGATGGGTACGCCATGCACTGATGATGACCAGGACCTCTTCGCGGCAACTACTAGCGTAACAGTGGGTAATGGGTGCATGACCAAGTTCTGGAGTCCTCTTGGCTTAACGGCTTGCGTCCTCGTGATGTCGCGCCTAGCATCTTTGATATATCCATACAGAGAAACTGCTCTGTCCAGCAAGCTTTGGCAAACAATTCTTGGATTACCTACATTGACATCTCCAATGGGCTCACTGACACGTCCAAAACATATCTATAATTTCTGCTTGCTCCATGCCTCTTTTGTGTGATATTGCTATGATATTGATGAACTTCCATACACTTTTGATCATATTTGGACTAACCTATTAACTCAGTGCACCCTAGTGCCAGTTCCTGTTTTCTGGTGTTTTTCTATTTCAGGTTACCCCCATATTAAAAGTGCTCCAAAAATTCGGGAAAAATCCAATAAAAAAAATCAGCGCAGAAGAAGCTTCGGGAATCACCGAGGGGGGGGGGCAGAGGGGACCCACCAGGGCCCCAGGCGCCCTCCCGGCGCGCCCTAGGGTGGGGCCGCGCCAGGGGGCCGCCTGGACCCCTGGTGGCCCCCCTAGCTGCCCCCCTTCGCCTATTTATTTCTCGTGACGAGAAGCCCCCGGGACGGGAACCATTTTTCGCGATCTCTCCTCTGTTCCGCCGCCGCCGCGCTTCCAAGATCGGGAGCACCAGAAGACCTCTTCCCGGCACCCTGCCGAAGGGAGGAACCACCTCCGGGAGCTTGTCCTCCACCATGGATGCTTCCCGGATGAATCGTAAGTAGTCCACCTTGGACCATGGGTCTATGATCAGTAGCTATGTGATGTTCTCCTCCCCTCTTTGTTCTTCATGGATTAGACCTCGTGAGCTGCCCTACATGATCGAGGCACATATGTAATATTTCTGCTGTTGCTATGCTGAGTTTGCTGGGATCCGATGGATTATGAGATTATGTTCAAATTGTGTTTGAGTAATATATTTGATTCTCCTCTTTTATATTTATGTTCTAGAGTAATTCTTGCATGTTCTCCGTTGCTGTTTATTGCTTTGGCCAAGTAGTAGGTAGTGACTCCAAGAGGGAGCGTTATGCATGATTGTGGGTTCATGCCCCCTAATGACTAGCTTGAGTGACACAAACGTGAGTCTAGGGGATGTGCTGTTGCCACAAAGGGGAAACACAACGGTGCTTGTACTTGCGGGTGCAAAAGTTGTTTACTTTACGCAAAGTTCTTTAATGTAGTTGTCTGTTGCTTTGAGTTTACACTTTGGGTGGGATTCACAACTTAATACCAGCGAGATGTTCTGGATAGATATCTCAAGGTGGATGATTAGTAGGTAGATGCAGATGGATTTCGGTCTACTTGTCTTGGCGTACCGCCCATGCTTTTGAGCCTCTTCCTTTCTTTATAGCATAATTAGCATTGGTTTGCGCACATAATCCTGTCAATTGCCTAGCTGTAATTTGTTTAACTCGCATGGCTGTTTTATCGTCTTTTGGGAGAGAGACATCACTAGTGAACATCATAGGACCTCGGTCCATATTTCCAATACTGTTTACACCCGCTATCAATTTACTGCTTTATTTAATTTTCCGTAGCTATCACTATCATTATTATCCCGTGCGTTTTATCCTTTGTAAACAACAAGGCCGGAGGAATTGAAAACTCCTCTGTACTCGTTGGGAAGCAAATCTATTTGCTGAGTGTGCAGGTCCAGGTAAAGTTAGCAACCTCGGTTGTAAACGGCGCCATTGTTTACTTCACCACATTCTTGTATCTGTTGGAGTCCTACTGGTTCGATACTCAACCTTAGCATCTTCGCTAAGGGAAATTGCTGCTATCTACATCTCAACCTTCCACTTTGGGTAACCAACGAGGGGGCGTTAATTCGTACCATCAAAAGCAATTTCTGGCGCCGTTGCCGAGGATTCCGAAGCGCAGCAAAAGAGTGGTCCCGCCAAAAGCAATTTCTGGTGCCGTTGCCGGGGACCCCACTCTTCAAGATAGGGGAGTTGCACACTTTTTTTTATCTTTGCTTTTTAGTCTTGTTAGTTTACCTTTCAGTTTTTGCTTTAGTGTCCTTTATCAAAAAAAAATAATAGTTATCTTGCTTTTAGTTGTCCTTTCTGTTTAGTCAAGTATGTTAGGATTTGGTGCCTTGAGGGAATCAGAGGTTTTAGATTTCCAAAGGGATGGAGAAAATATGAAGAAGGCATGAGATAGAATTTCTGATGCACATAGGAGAATTATGCCTTGGATACCTATAAAAATTGTGCTTAGAAATTTTTACCATGGTTTTTTTAGATGGTGCAAACACTCTCTGGATATTATAGCCTAAGGGGATTTCTTAGCTTGTGATGAAGCTAGAGCTCTTGAAATTATACATGGTCTATCTAGTTACTTTGTTTATGATCATAGTTTTGATACTGTTATAGATAGACTTGATACTATTGAAAAGAGATTGGATGCTCTAGACTTGAGAAAAGTAAAAAAAACCCAGCCAAATAAGAAAGATGTTTATGAGATAGATGGTGACTGGGAACCCTTTGTTAGAATTAGCATCTCTAACCAAGACTTCCTTTCTTTCTGTGACATTGAGTCCATGGTTTCTACTATGCCAAAAGTTGTTTATGATTCTTTAAAATTTAACATGGACAAATTGTCATCCTATCATGAACATGCTAATGGAGATATTTCTGAGATCCAGGGAAGGATAAAAGATTTACCAGTGACATTCCTTAAAGGGATTGCAATGTTTGATTTCTTCGTCATGAAGCCAAACCAAGGAAACATAGTGCTTGGGAGGGATTTCCTCCGGTCCGTAAAAGGCTTCATTGATATAGGTAAGGGACAAACACGCCTACACGGGAAGGAAAAAGGTATTTACCCCTTTCCTAAAAGAAACAAGGATGAACTTATTGAGGAACCATTTGAATCGATTTACAACTCCGATTATTAGGATGATCTTTGATTCCTCCTATTTGCATTTAGCCAAGCTAATGGCTTTAAAGAAGCGCTTTCGGGAGGCAGCCCGCAACGAATTTAGGATTTCCTTTTTGTTTTTCTTCTGTTTTTAGTGGTCTTGATGATTGTTACTATTGTAGCAACATCATTGTATCTTTACTTTTCAAGCTTTGTGCCATTTATAGCCTCATATGACAAGGTAAGTGAAAGTTGTGACATGTTGTCCAGAAAAAAAATTCTGTCCTCGTGACAAGAAAAAATCGCAGAAAAATCCCAGTTCATCTTTTTGAGATGAAATTTTTACACAGCGTGATCTATACAATTACAGAACTTTCGTATGTTCTGAGTTTTTTTATTTGAGTTGCAGAAGTATCCCTAAAAATTCTTTACTACCTGCTGGTCTGTTTTTCACAGATTCTGTCCTGTTTTGCCTTTTCTTCATTTTGCAAACCTTAAGCTTGCTTTTTCTTTTCAAAAACTTTTTGGAAATCTTGAGAAACAGTAGCTCTTCAAAAATATCTTTGTTTCCAGTAGAGGAAAAATTATTTTATTATGGGTACTAACCTCGCTAATCAGATTATGATGAGTTATGTATGAAGGGAGTTTTCAAGTGTGCGAGGAAGATGATGAAAGAAAATTCAGAAGTTTCAAGCGCTCAAGCTTGGGGATGCCCCCATGTATCCCCAAGAAATATTCAAGGAGACTCAAGCGTCTAAGCTTGGGGATGCCCCGTGCATCCCCTTCTCCATCAACAATTATCAGTTCGTCTCTCGTTTCACTATATTTTTATCACTTCATGCATTATGTGCTATGCTTGGAGCGTCTCGCTCTTATGTTTTATTTTTAGTTTTCTTTAGCTTTGCTTGCTGTTCATAACAAGTTAGAACCCAGATTTCTTTGTGTGGGAGAGAAACACGCTCCACTTCCAAAATCTAGAACACAACATAGGATTTTTCATGCTTATCTTTGCTGTGTTTGTTCTTTATCTTTTTCATAGCTACTGTCATGTTTAGCTCTTAGTTTTCATGCTTATCTTTTTAAAGAGCTTTTGTTTAGTTTGTTGATGAAACTCTCTTGAGTTTTCATGTTTATCTTGTTTAGAGAGTTTGCCTGTTGCACTGAGTTTTGTGTCTTGACTTGAAGTAGGTAATTGAGGTTGCTATTCTTTTGTAGTAGTAACTTGCAATAGTTTTGAGGTATTGTTTTGAGTAATGTTTGGACTTTTGGTGTCAAGAGCTTTAGCCTATTAGTGATAGATGTCGTATTTTGGGCAATTCGTGTTTATTTTCAAAACTTACAAATTAGTGAGAACTTTAGCTACTAGATGGATCACTACTCTTCTGAGGGGTCGAATATTAGAGTACACTCACGTACCATGAGTCGAGGATGCGCAAGGATAACCAAACCCCCATACACTCCTCCTCGGGGTACTTGTCTCTTTGTGAAACCTCCTTATTAGATTGAGAGTTACCGATAATAAGTGCATGAGTTATTCGGACTAATGTGAGTATTCGAAAGTTGACACTTCCACCTTCCCATACTTTTCTAGCCTCTCCTGTGCCGTGCATTGCTTTCTTCTCACTCCGAGAGTTGGCGTCCACCTTCGCCGGTACATCCAAAACCTTGGCATGATACGCTCTGTCATCATAAACCTCCTTATATCCTTCCTCAAAACAGCCACCATACCTACCTATCAAGGCATTTCCATAGCCTTTCCGATATATATTGCCATGAAACATCCATCTTCTCATGACTTGATCTTCATGTCATACATGCTACTTGCTTGATCGATGAGCCGCATGCTAGTTGGGCCTTGCCCTAATCATTGCTATATGACACGCTAGTATCATTGCATATCCTGCTACACTGGCAGAGGCATACATTTGCATACATCATGATAGTTACATCTTCTTTATGATTTCAGTACTTTTGTAAAGTGTGAAAGATCTTCTATACTTTTTTGTAATATATAGAGTGTTGCCCCTAAAGTGAGGAAAAGATCCCAGAATGGACAAATTAAAAGATCCCAAAGAGGACAAATGAGAGAAATAGAAAGAGCCATTGAGGCCACCAAAAAAATACAAAAAAATAGAAAAAATAGAAAAAGAAATAAAAAGAGAGAAGGGGCACACTATTATTCCTTTTGAGAGATCCACACTCGTACTCCCTCTTATATCTTGTACTCCATAGAGATTATCATTTATGCATATAGCTGTGTGGGGACCTTTACACTATAGAACTTGGCTTGTATATTCCAATGACGAGCCTCCTCAAATGAGATATAGGTCTTCTTGAGCAAGAAAGTTGGATGCACCCCCACTAGTTCCATTGGAGAGCTTACCTTAGCTCATATGTGCATCCGTTGCATGGCAATCCATACTCCTCACATCATATCTATCATTTGGCTTTCTCCCGCCTATGATTATCCTCATTGATGTGAGTCTTTTATACCTTTTTGTCTTCCTCCTCCACCACATTCTCTCTTTGCCATCCTAAGTGTCAACTTTCTTGCTTACGCTCATCCATTGCATGAGTGCTCAAAATGTCGTAAGGGAGTGGATCATTTTGACTTGTACCTGGCTAGTGGTCTGGGGATGAGTCAAGATAAGATTCCAAAGAAGACCAAGTGTGAAACTTTAGTAGATTGAGTTCTCAACACAAAAATACTTTTTTCTCGCATATCTCTATCCCCTTTCTTGCACGTAAACACCATTTGGAGACATTCGAGTCACGGACAGCGAGAGCTCTTGCACCTTTATGTTCTTATGTTGCTTATTTCAATGGTAAATATAGACTCTTTCCTGTTATGACTTGAATTGAATTACATGCCTTGATTGCTTTACTTAAAAGTTCTTTTATGGTTGTTAGCATGTCACCACAGAAATTATGCTTTTATCATTTACCTACTCGAAGACGAGCAGGAATTAAGCTTGGGGATGTTGACACGTCCAAAACGTATCTATAATTTCTGCTTGCTCCATGCCTCTTTTGTGTGATAATGCTATGATATTGATGAACTTCCATACACTGTTGATCATATTTAGACTAACCTATTAACTCATTGCACCCCAGTGCCAGTTCCTGTTTTCTGATGTTTTTCTATTTCAGGTTTCCCCCATATTAAAAGTGCTCCAAAAATTCGGGAAAAATCCAATAAAAAATCAGCGCAGAAGAAGCTTCGGGAATCACCGAGGGGGGGGGGGGGGGGGCAGAGGGGACCCACCAGGGCCCCAGGCGCCCTCCCGGCGCGCCCTAGAGTGGGGCCGCGCCAGGGGCCCGCCTGGACCCCTGGTGGCCCCCCTGGCTGCCCCCCTTCGCCTATTTATTTCTCGTGACGAGAAACCCCCGGGACGAGAACCCTTTTTCGTGATCTCTCCTCTGTTCCGCCGCTGCGCTTCCAAGATCGGGAGCACCAGAAGACCTCTTCCCAGCACCCTGCCGGAGGGAGGAACCATCTCCAGGAGCTTCTCCACCACCATGGATGCTTCCCGGATGAACCGTGAGTAGTCCACCTTGGACCATGGGTCTATGATCAGTAGCTATGTGATGTTCTCCTCCCCTCTTTGTTCTTCATGGATTAGACCTCGTGAGCTGCCCTACATGATCGAGGCACATATGTAATATTTCTGCTGTTGCTATGCTGAGTTTGCTAGGATCCGATGGATTATGAGATTATGTTCAGATTGTGTTTGAGTAATATATTTGATTCTCCTCTTTTATATTTATGTTCTAGAGTAATTCTTGCATGTTCTCCGTTGCTGTTTATTGCTTTGGCCAAGTAGTTGGTAGTGACTCCAAGAGGGAGCGTTATGAATGATTGTGGGTTCATGCCCCCTGATGACTAGCTTGAGTGACAGAAACATGAGTCTAGGGGATGTGCTGTTGCCACAAGGGGGAAAACAACGATGCTTGTACTTGCGGGTGCAAGGATTGTTTACTTTACGCAAAGTTCTTTAATGCAGTTGTCTGTTGCTTTGAGTCTACACTTTGGGTGGGATTCACAACTTAATACCAGCGAGATGTTCTGGATAGATATCTCAAGGTGGATGATTAGTAGGTAGATGCAGATGGATTTTGGTCTACTTGTCTTGGCGTACCGCCCATGCTTTTGAGCCTCTTCCTTTCTTTATAGCATAATTAGCATTGGTTTGCGCACATAATCCTATCAATTGCCCAGCTGTAATTTGTTTACCTCGCATGGCTGTTTTATCGTCTTTTGGGAGAGAGACATCACTAGTGAACATCATAGGACCTCAGTCCATATTTCCAATACTGTTTACACCCGCTATCAATATACTGCTTTATTTACTTTTCCGTTGCTATCACTATCATTATTATCCCGTGCGTTTTATCCTTTGTAAACAACAAGGCCGGAGGAATTGACAACTCCTCTGTACTCATTGGGAAGAAAAGATATTTGCTGAGTGTGCAGGTCCAGGTAAAGTTAGCAACGTCGGTTGTAAACGACGCCATTGTTTACTTCACCACCTTCTTGTATCTGTTGGAGTCCTACTGGTTCGATACTCAACCTTAGCATCTTCGCTAAGGGAAATTGCTGCTATCTACATCTCAACCTTCCACTTTGGGTAACTAACGAGGGGGCGTTAATTCGTACCATCACTCACCCAAGTCCACATTCAACAGTTTGCCAACCTTTGGGAGATGCTTGCTCCAGTCACCCTATCGATCGACACGGTGGATTCCATTGTTTGGAAGTTCTCTAAGGATGGCATGTACTCTACTTCTTCGGCTTACAAGGCGCAATTTGAGGGTCTAACCAAGTCTGTTTTGGCTCCAGCTGTGTGGAAGGTGTGGGCTCCTCCGCGGTGCAATTTTTTTTGCTTGGATTGTTCTCCAAAACAGGATTTGGACGTCTGAGCACCTTCTCCGCCGTGGGTGGCCAAACTGCGGCCTCTGTCCTCTGTGCAAGCAATGCCAATCGGCCGCTCACCTTCTTTTCCAGTGTCGCTTCATCCTTCGTGTGTGGAATGCCATTCTCTCGTGGCTCGACATGCATCAAGTCGACACGACTTCTTGGACGACTTCTGCCTCGGTGAGAGACTGGTGGACCGAAAACCTCCGTATTCGTATTGGATCCCCTAAGGACTTAACTTCTTTGATGATGCTCATCTCTTGGGAGATTTGTTCGGAGTGTAACGCTAGAGTCTTTCGTAACACCGCCGCCTCTTCGATGGTTCTTATTAGCAAGATTAAAGAGGAGGCGTCTCTCTGGACGTTGGCGGGTGCTAGGCACCTGAGTTATGTAATGCCGCGAGAGTAGTTTTTTTCATTTTGCCGCTATGCGGCCTTGTCTAAACCTTCTTCCTTGTTCAATGAAATGGAAAATCTTTTGCCTTGTTTCAAAAAATATGGTCCTGTTCTTAATGAATTGATGATCCATTTTTGAATCAGCGAGTTTAGTTTGCGTTGTGCCTGCGCGCGGCGTATACTTTGTGATATCGGTGTTCGCATTTACTAATGATAAATGGCTACTCTTTCCTTAAATATGCTGCTGATTTTTGTTGCGGGAATTAAATATGATGCTGATTTTTTTGCGGGAATTAAATATGCTGCTGATAAATGGCTCAGTCGATGATGAATTGCCAACAATATACTGTTTCCCTAGTAAAACGCTAATGGGATTTGAATTCGTTTTTGTCCGCCATTAGCTATATAAGTTTCAGTGCAAGAAAAGCTATGTTACCCAATAACATTATTTTTAGAAATGTGAATGCCATTTTTATGCATTGTTTTGTATTATACTTGTAGTTCAATTTTTTTTGTATAAACTATATGCATAGGTTACATCGCACACTCTCTTTTTTATAAAGGCAGTGCTACACGTCACCTGCCGCAAAGTTAACAACCTTTCGATCTATCCATGTAGCATGTTAGACCACTGCAACACATAACATGTTGCGATTGTTCACTACACATGGATTGTGTTGCGGTCATCTTTGACTTGTGTGACACACACAAGGAAGTAGACGCTAGCGTTTATTCAATTGGCTGAGTTCAATCATTTCCTTTTTTTATAAAAAGAGTGTAGCGAACTGATCCTAGTCAGATGGTTAGGTTTCTTGTGGTGGAATCAGCCCACCAACGATTTTGTCAATTTTAAGATGATGTGCCCATTCAGTTTTTTTGAGTTGTTCATAGGGATAGGGTGTGAGTGTCTTCATATGGATGAATGTATGTGCATGCGTGTGTATGTGAGCATCTGCGATTGTACCGTGTTCTAAAAAAAAGTGTGGCCAAGACATGACTCACAGTTGCATTTTGAAAAATGATTACTATTCTCGTGCCCCTCCTTCCTTAGGGCCAGTTCTTTTGTGGCTTATATGGCTGATGGTGGAAATAAGTTGCCTCCTCCCCAGCTTATTCTAGAAGTCCAACCTAAAATTTTATTTAAGAAGCCTATTAGTTAACTTTTAATTACTAGGCTTCTATAATAAATTTTTATGTTGGGCTTCTAGAATAAGCTGGGGAGGGGGCAAATAAGCCAAAAAAGAACTGACCCTTAGTGCTACTCAGTTTTGCCCCTCCCATTTCACGCTCTTCTGTTTTCCCTTCTTTAGTCAGCTGTCCCTCCAAAATGCACAAGACGGAGCCTTGCAGTCGGGTAAGACTAGTTGACTGTTACCTGCGCGTGGGACACCTCAGGGCCCACATGTCGGCGTCTGGTTTATTGGCAAAAGAAAATCTGACATATAAATAGCTCGTTGACACACGTGGAAACCTCAGGACCCACCTATTGGCGTCTGGTTTATTTGCAAAGAATAGTGTTGCATATAATGCAACCCGTTGACGCGTGGGACACCCTAGGACCCACATGTCTGGTTTATATGCAAAAAATGTGTAGCATATAATGCAACCTATTGACGCGTGGGACATCCTAGGACCCACATACCAGGACCCACATGTGGCATATAAACAGTCTGTTGATGTGTGGGACATCCCAGGACCCACCTATCGACGTTTGGTTTATTTGCAAAAGAAAATATGGCATATAAATAGTCCGTTGACGCGTGGGACATCCCATCACCCACCTGTTGGCATCTGGTTTATTGGCAAAACAAAATGTGACATATAAAGTTGAAGCGTGGACAAACAAGAGCCCACCTATCAGCGTCTGGTTTACTGGCAAACTAAAATGTGGCATAAAAAGCAGGCCATTGATGCATGGACTAAACAAGGCCCAGCTGTCAGCGGGTGGCCGTGGCCGTGGTGCGCGCCCAGCGGCGCCCGCAGCTTACGCTCGTCCTCCGCCGAGACGAACGCCCAGTACGGACCCGCCGGCGGCCTGATGCATTCCCGGGCCCGCACGAGTACACCGGCCGGCGTGATCTCCCCTCCTGCACCAGCACCACCATGGTCACGAGGCCGCCCAGGCGTGCTCCGGCCTCCGGCTCCGCACGAGCGCTGAAGGCTGGACTCAGTTGGGCGCGTCGCCATCATCTATTACCACGGCAAGACTTGTCTGGTAGGGCGAGCGAGGACGAGAGCAGCCGGAACGATCGACCGATTAGCTGCTGGCGGGCCGGAAACCACCGAATTAGTACCACATCGCTTGTTGCAAAGCTTCCGAGGCTGTTTAAATACCACAGCTCAAACGTCTTGTATCAGCCGAAGACGTAGTCCTGAACCAGCGCTATATAAGCTGGCTACCAGGTTCTGCCGAGACTAAAAGCAGTCATGACATACTTCTGACCGGGTACGGGCGTAAGCCTTTTTTATTCTTCCTTCTTCTACCTTTTGTTATTTTCACTACCTAGTAAATGTATCTGTCAAAACAATATATCATAACTCGCCTAAACGTGATCAATCCCACAACAATAAGCTCGGTCACCCACCATCTGAGCTACCATAAACCTAACCACGAAATATATGCAATAGATTGGTCGACACATATTGTGTGCTCGCGGACCTATTTTAAGCTTCATTTTTTGTTGGAATGGTCACCGGGGAAGAGCTTCCCCACCTTACCGGACAGAGTTTTGGGAGGATGAGGAGAGTAATGCAAGCCAAGGCCTAGCCACATCCATTTGAGTTACATTGTGGAATATATGGATCCAAAGGGAGAAGTCATCTACAAAGTTCTTGATCCAGACACAAGTCAGTACGTAGTCTCTTACATGTCTAAAGGTGAGAGAGTTCCTAGCCTCCCAACTTTTCCACATCACTGTTAGGGCCATCGTTGGCAAGATATCTTGTTAAAGACCAGCTGGAGCTTGAGTAGACCAAATGAAGTTAGCCGAGGGGAGATGTGTGATTCGTAGCCTCATCCAAACCTGAGCAGCGATTTTCACAAGAAAAAAGACATATATAGAAGGGCCATGTGAAATCAACAAGTTTTATTTTCTTCAACCGATTCATTCTAACCGGTTTGATGCTTCTCTGGATTCATGTGACTGTTATATATGCAGATACCTCGGATAATAAAATTCTCTCATGCTTCTTCTTATTTTTAGTATCTACATATACTTGTTTACATTAAAGCACCCACCTCAGTTTGAAGATTTTTTTCTAATATCTATGTGTACTTCTTTATGTTAAAGCATCCAATTTTTTTACGTTTAAGCTACGGACAAAAAACATTCACGGATGACACCTAGATACCAACATGATTAGATATTCAACTCATAACCCAACACTCAGTATCCTCATCTACTATGCAACCACAAACTTTAAGATGTGTAGCCAATCACTCGGGCAAAGATAAAATCTGGATATACAACTATACACTGAACCCGCACAGCTTTCTTCTGGATATATACACATCGCTCTAGATGCTCGAGGTCATGGCTGGTAATGCGGACTATATATAAGATATACACACGCGAGCACGCCACACAACACACACACATATACAATGTTGTACATACAAGCATCCGGTCAACATTTTTTTCGGCCAGCGTGCACACCAAGCCGGGTTGACAGAGCAGTCGACACCATGTCCATGTGACATGGAAAGGGTGGGGGCTATAGGGTTAGCTGGAGATAAGGGTTGGTTACCTAATTCACCGACAACGACCTCAATCGACAATTATGTGCTTCGTCTGACCTCGATCTATCTACCAAGATGATTACATGTTTAAATCATAGCCTTTTTTATTCTTCCTTCTTCTATCTTTTGTTATTTTCACTAGCTAGTAAATGTATCAGTCAAAACAATATATCATAACTCGCCTAAACGTGATCAATCCCACAACAATAAGCTCGTTCACCATACCACACCTAACATCTGAGCTACCATAAACCTAACCAAGAAATATGCATTTGATTGGTCGACACCGTTGGCAAGATATCTTGTTGAAGACCAGCTGGAGCTTGAGTAGACCTAATGAGGTTAACCAAGGGGGGATGTGTGATTCGTAGCCTCATCCAAACAAGAGCAGCAACCAGACATATATATATATAAGGGCCATGTGAAATCAACAAGTTTTATTTTCTTCGATGGATTCATTCTAACCGATTTGATGCTTCTCTAGATTCACGTGACTCTGTTATATATGTGGTATATAAATAAACCAAGTCCCTAGCAGCCTCTATTCAACTAGTTCGTTAGTCAACAGATGATCAAGGTTTCAAAGTGAAATTACATCTAGTTATGATGATACTCCGGGCCCACTCGGTGAAATTACAACCGTACGTAAAGATGCAGTATGTGACTAGGTCACGAGGATGGAATATCATGGGAATTAGTTAAGTAGAACTTGTCGGTAACGAAATTGAACTAGGTATGATGATGCCGGTGATCAGATCTCAAACAAGACAAGTATCAAAGTGACAAAGGGAATAGGACTCGACATTTATAGTTCAAGTGATAAAGTTAATTCGTGGATAGCACGGGGGCCATTGATCGGAGAAGTATCTCGGTCATTTCTGGAGTTTTCCCTAACCATAGGGTGGCCCCTTAAGGGTATGCAACACTTAGGGATAGATTCAGAATCAACGGAGAAATAAGAGAGAACTCCAAAATTGTTCCGGAGGGGTGTTAGAAAAAGTTTCATAGGCACTGAATTGTTTGGAGACTTAAATAATGGATTTTTGTATTTAAATAAAAGAATTAAATATTAAAATATTTGTTTAAAATGATTTTTTATGGGCTAACCCCTAACGGGCCACCAGTTTAGGCCCATTAGGGGGTGGCGCCTCATCCCCAAGGGAAAGGAGGGCCAAGGGCCCATGTGGAGGTAGCACTCCCCTCCTAAACCCTAGATGGGGCGGCCAAGGAGGGGGGGGGCACACCCTAGGGAGGTGGCACTTCCCCCCACGCCCACGCCTATATAAGGACGAGGAGGGAGACCCCCCTCCTCCCACTAATTCATTTGCCCCTTGCTATCTTCCTCTATCTGTCTCTCTCTCCCTTACATGTGGTTCCGGAATATTGGAACTATCATACGGGGATTTGACATATGAGATTTTGAGAAATCCACCATACGCATGCCGTCATGCTGATGTACTCCTGGTCCGGATCTATCTTCTTCCGCTGCTTCGCTGGACCGGGGCCCGGGGGATGTTGTTTTTACCAGATGCGCGTAGACCTACGAGGTTCTAACTTTTGTCGCACTTGACAAACCCCGATGCGTCTACATTACCTTGAGGTCAGCGTGGACGTACGTCTTCATCGACAACGTTTGAACGAGGACGAGATCCCGTTTTCGGCCTTCGAGGATCGTGCTGTGCAACTGGAGTCGTGCAAGGATCATCGCGACCCTGAGGTCGGCTACGCACGTACAACTACATAAACCATGCTCATCTGAGAAATTTAAATGATTTCAATTTACGATGGTACGTAACCAAAATATCCGTGTTACATCATTACTCCTAGATAGATATTGGGCTTGGGCGTACGATAGCTAGGAAAAAATATATTGTTTTCTACCGCGAACCCCATCATCTAGAGCCTACAAAGGACCCAAAAAATTCCATCGGCTTCACACTCTTCTTCATGGTCTACAAGGCCGAAGTAGTACTGCCATCACATATAAAACATGATTCGCCAAGGATCAAGGAACACACGGATTTAGAAGTCGAGGGAGCCAGATAAGTTGATGTCACTACGAAAGAAGAGGAACATCTAATATATCTCGAGTGCACGACCTTCTATCAACAATAACTGTGTAGATACAAAGTTTGACACATGCGGGCTCAGGAATACAACATTGATGACCTCATTTTTCAACTCAAGAAAAGTAAAAAGAAAAACAAGCTATCCTCCCCATGGGAAGGACATTACAACATATGCAAGGTGCTAAGTGGAGGCGCATACCGTCTGAAGAACAACAAGGTCACAAGACGCACTGGAATGCAAATCATCAACACCTATTTTATTCTTAAAACTAAGCCCTCCTTGATATCCTTTTTATGTTTCCGCTTTATTCAAAGCGACGGCCAAGAACTTATATGTATTAGTAAGAATAAATGTGTGCATCCCATGAAAGCGAACCCATTACATCATGTCCTTATATTCATTTCATGTTTGATCCTATTACATTGCAATGGAACCAACTGGATAGGTCGTACCCATCAACCTCAAGACTCTGGGGCTATATCACATAACATGACCCCCCCCCCCCGCGCACGCATGCGTGTAATTGAGAGATGTATCGTATATCTCCTACTACTGTAGTATAGACACAGGGGCTACTCCATATCATCACCGATCCCTCGAAACAAAAGTTGTATTGACGTAACACAAACCCATGAGTGGACACATTAACGCCCTCTTGTGTTTAAAATAAGTAGAAAACCCTGATAGGAGCTCAGTGACTAGCAATTTTTCATGACGGTCTCCAAGGATGCCTTGCTAAGTAAACGTGACAACTAATACATTGCTACTTGGTCGAGGCACGGGAAAAACAAAATTAAAACTTCATGTAAACCAAATGCACAAGTTTATATAACAAATATTTTGTTTATAGCAAGGTCACAACCAAAAATTGTGTTATAAACATGGCGGAGCTCGCACATGACAACACGACAAAATTCCCGGGACAGCCCCGAAACAGAAACTTGTGCATTTAATTTCATATGCACAAGTCACTCGACCTCCAGATCCGAGTATGACGACTTTAGAGAAACTAACGCCTATCGAGCTCCCTCGAACTCATCCATCCCTAACCAAGTCAATAGTCAGTCACCATAACTCGTCGCAAAGGTGTTTAGAGCCACAAGATCGGCAATTACATCATCATCTAGCCACAAAGACTTGACAACACCTCTCAAGCTAGAAGTTACCTCATGTGCCAAAGTTGAAACTTGGTCCAGGCGAACTTCAGTCGCGGTAGCCTCGACATTCGGGAGAAGGCCTATATAGCAACATATCATCAAAATTAAACATAAGAATACAAGACAAAATTATAGTTTTAGTACAACTCGGCAGCAGTAGTGACCTCCAAACGACGAAGGTCAAAAACACTTAGAGATGAACTCGTCATCCAAGAAGGGACACATAAGGTGTAACTCTGCCAGCCTTCTCTGGAGCAAATTATACGGATCATCAATATGATCGGCCTACCTTGCATGTCAACCAAATTAGTCTTAGGATGGAAAGGTTCTCTTCAAGCTGGATCTCACTCTAAAGCCCGATTATTGCATTACACCGCTCTAGCATGACGGACTCTAATGAATTAAAATTCGCATGCAACCCAAAAATTACGGGCTCCAATTGCTCCCTCATCATTGTGTCCTTGTCCCGCAAATGGCGAAGCTCTTGGACATAGCCCTGATGATGACGGAAATCAAGAGGAGCTAATTCAAAACATACGTTAGCAAGAGGATCCGACTCCGAACACAAAAATAAAGAAGACACAACTAATTATCAAGCCTCTCTGTTGAAATTTCTGGCTATGGAGAATCAACCAGTGGTTGAGTTGGTTAGCGGGATAGTGGTATCCCCATCCCACCAGAGTTCAAATCCCAGATTTGACAATAGTGTCGCATTTTCCTGGATTTATTCCAGGCCTTCCGGCGATGCACTTTCAGTGGGAGGAGACGTTCCTGTCGAAGACGAGGTGGTGACTTCGTTAATTTCAAGATGATGTGCCGGCTCGGTATTGTGAAGATGCTCATAGGGGTAGGGTGTGCGTCTGTGCATTCATAGGGGTGAGTGTATACTCGTGTATGTGAGTGTTTTCGTTGTACTGTGTTCTCTCTCAAAAAACAATTTGGCTATGGGACTCCTCCTGGGCTAAGAGATGCCTGAGTTGGGCAACATCTTCTGATAGAGAATTGCACTCTGCAATCAAGGCCTACGAGGGAAGAAAAACACATGTGATAAAAATTATCCCAAAGAGTCTCAGGATCTACTACAAGGCTAAAGTAGAAGAGCATACCTCAGCACCAAAGTCTTGCATCATTCCGAACAGCAAGGTATTGTTGGCTTCACCATCGTAAAAAATGGCGGATAGAGAATCAAACGGATCGTACTCTATACTAGTTCTCTCCTCCGACCTCCCCTTAGATACAGTCTCTCATCCGCAACCCTCAAGTATTTATGGAGGAGACGAATGACGAGAAGTGAGTACGTCAACTTGCGACAAGGATGGTTCATAGTTACCCTCTCCATGAATGCCCACCTTGACCGGGCTCTCTGATACCCCTTTTCCTCATGAACGAACGAAGGATCCATAAGTAACAACGTCAACTCCGATGGTCAGACATTCATAAAGAGGACTGAGTGTGAATTTAAAATGAGCACTACTTATCACCCTACGATGGATGGTCAGACGTAATGGGTCAAATAAAAAATTGAGTTCTATCTACGTTGTTTCATTAGCGGTCATCCCAAGACATTGAGCAAATGGTTGTCCCTTTGAAAATTATGGTATAACACCAACATGCGTTCATCCTTGGGCAAGTCTCCATTTGAAATTCCTTATGTTCACAATCCTTGTTTCTTCAGCGCTTATCGTCGTCTGATATTGTTGCATCCTATGTAGATAGAAATTGTGCACGCAAGGAAGAGTAAAATCCAGACAAGCTCGGGGGCTACTAACGGTGTGATATACCGAGGTGGCCCACAAAAGGCCCAGCTGGGCTCCAAGTCCGAAGGCGCCCCTCGGTGTGTACATCAAACGGACTACAGGAGGAACACAGAGACCACATTTCACAAGCTACAAGACTTGGCGCAAAAGGATATGAATTAAAGTTTTTCCATAGTTTTAGGTCAGCTACGCCATGTAACCCTAGGCCTCGGTACCCATACATAAAGCAAAACAAGAAAAGGCTTGAGACCTCTTGTATCCCCCTTTTTCGAGGTGACTATACACCCGATAATCGAAACTAGCATGAGTAGGGTTTAGTATCAACCATGAGATATTTCTGAGATCCAGGGAAGGATAAAAGATGTACCAGTGACATTCCTTAAAGGTATTGCAATGTTTGATTTCTTCGTCATGAAGCCAAACCAAGGAAACATAGTGCTTGGGAGGGATTTCCTCCGGTCCGTAAAAGGCTTAATTGATATAGGTAAGGGATAAACACGCCTACGCGGGAAGGAAAAATGTATGTACCCCTTTCCTAAGAGAAACAAGGATGAACTTATTTAGGAACCATTTGAATCGATTTACAACTCCGATTATTATGATGATCTTTGATTCCTCCTATTTGCATTAAGCCAAGCTAATGGCTTTAAAGAAGCGCTTTCGGGAGGCAGCCCGCAACGAATTTAGGATTTCCTTTTTGTTTTTCTTCTGTTTTTAGTGGTCTTGATGATTTTTACTATTGTAGCAACATCATTGTATCTTTACTTTTCAAGCTTTGTGCCATTTATAGCCTCATATGACAAGGGAAGTGAAAGTTGTGACATGCTGTCCAGAAAAAAGATTCTTTCCTCGTGACTAGAAAAATCACAGAAAAATCCCAGTTCATCTTTTTGAGCTGAATTTTTTACACAGCGTGCTCTATACAATTACAGAACTTTCTTATGTTCTGAGTTTTTTTATTTGAGTTGCATAAGTATCCCTAAAAAATTCTTTACTACCTGCTGGTCTGTTTTTCACAGATTCTGCCCTGTTTTGCCTTTTCTTCATTTTGCAAACCTTAAGCTTTCTTTTTCTTTGCAAAAACTTTTTGGAAATCTTGAGAAACAGTAGATCTTCAAAAATATCTTTGTTTACATTAGAGGAAAAATTATTTTATTATGGGTACTAACCTCGCTAATCAGATTATGATGAGTTATGTATGAAGGGAGTTTTCAAGTGTGCGAGGAAGATGATGAAAGAAGATTCAGAAGTTTCAAGCGCTCAAGCTTGGGGATGCCCCCATGTATCCCCAAGAAATATTCAAGGAGACTCAAGCGTCTAAGCTTGGGGATGCCCCCGTGCATCCCCTTCTCCATCAACAATTATCAGTTCGTCTCTCGTTTCACTATATTTTTATCACTTCATGCATTATGTGCTATGCTTGGAGCGTCTCGCTCTTAGGTTTTATTTTTAGTTTTCTTTAGCTTTGCTTGCTGTTCATAACAAGTTAGAACCCAGCTTTCTTTGTGTGGGAGAGAAACACGCTCCACTTCCAAAATCTAGAACACAACATAGGATTTTTCATGCTTATCTTTGTTGTGTTTGTTCTTTATCTTTTTCATAGCTACTGTCATGTTTAGCTCTTAGTTTTCATGCTTATCTTTTTAAAGAGCTTTTGTTTAGTTTGTTGATGAAACTCTCTTGAGTTTTCATGTTTATCTTGTTTAGAGAGTTTGCCTGTTGCACTGAGTTTTGTGTCTTGACTTGAAGTAGGTAATTGAGGTTGCTATTCTTTTGTAGTAGTAACTTGCAATAGTTTTGAGGTATTGTTTTGAGTAATGTTTGGACTTTTGGTGTCAAGAGCTTTAGCCTATTAGTGATAGATGTCGTATTTTGGGCAATTCGTGTTTATTTTCAAAACTTACAAATTAGTGAGAACTTTAGCTACTAGATGGATCACTACTCTTCTGAGGGGTCGAATATTAGAGTACACTCACGTACCATGAGTCGAGGATGCGCAAGGATAACCAAACCCCCATACACTCCTCCTCGGGGTACTTGTCTCTTTGTGAAACCTCCTTATTAGATTGAGAGTTACCGATAATAAGTGCATGAGTTATTCGGACTAATGTGAGTATTCGAAAGTTGACACTTCCACCTTCCCATACTTTTCTAGCCTCTCCTGTGCCGTGCATTGCTTTCTTCTCACTCCGAGAGTTGGCGTCCACCTTCGCCGGTACATCCAAAACCTTGGCATGATACGCTCTGTCATCATAAACCTCCTTATATCCTTCCTCAAAACAGCCACCATACCTACCTATCAAGGCATTTCCATAGCCTTTCCGATATATATTGCCATGCAACATCCATCTTCTCATGACTTGATCTTCATGTCATACATGCTACTTGCTTGATCGATGAGCCGCATGCTAGTTGGGCCTTGCCCTAATCATTGCTATATGACGCGCTAGTATCATTGCATATCCTGCTACACTGGCAGAGGCATACATTTGCATACATCATGATAGTTACATCTTATTTATGATTTGAGTACTTTTGTAAAGTGTGAAAGATCTTCTATACTTTTTTTGTAATATATAGAGTGTTGCCCCTAAAGTGAGGAAAAGATCCCAGAATGGACAAATTAAAAGATCCCAAAGAGGACAAATGAGAGAAATAGAGAGAGCCATTGAGGCCACCAAAAAAATACAAAAAATAGAAAAAAGAGAAAAAGAAATAAAAATAGAGAAGGGGGCACACTACTATTCCTTTTGAGAGATCCACACTCGTACTCCCTCTTATATCTTGTACTCCATAGAGATTATCATTTATGCATATAGCTATGTGGGGACCTTTACACTATAGAACTTGGCTTGTATATTCCAATGACGAGCCTCCTCAAATGAGATATAGGTCTTCTTGAGCAAGAAAGTTGGATGCACCCCCACTAGTTCCATTGGAGAGCTTACCTTAGCTCATATGTGCATCCGTTGCATGGCAATCCATACTCCTCACATCATATCTATCATTTGGCTTTCTCCCGCCTATGATTATCCTCATTGATGTGAGTCTTTTATACCTTTTTGTCTTCCTCCTCCACCATATTCTCTCTTTGCCATCCTAAGTGTCAGCTTTCTTGCTTACGCTCATCCATTGCATGAGTGCTCAAAATGTCGAAAAGGAGTGGATCATTTTGACTTGTACCTGGCTAGTGGTCTGGGGATGAGTCAAGATAAGATTCCAAAGAAGACCAAGTGTGAAACTTTAGTAGATTGAGTTCTCAACACAAAAATACTTTTTTTCTCGTATATCCCTATCCCCTTTCTTGCACGTAAACACCATTTGGAGACATTCGAGTCACGGACAGCGAGAGCTCTTGCACCTTTATGTTCTTATGTTGCTTATTTCAATGGTAAATATAGACTCTTTCCTGTTATGACTTGAATTGAATTACATGCCTTGATTGTTTTACTTAAAAGTTCTTTTATGGTTGTTAGCATGTCACCACAGAAATTATGCTTTTATCATTTACCTACTCGAAGACGAGCAGGAATTAAGCTTGGGGATGTTGACACGTCCAAAACGTATCTATAATTTCTGCTTGCTCCATGCCTCTTTTGTGTGATATTGCTATGATATTGATGAACTTCCATACACTTTTGATCATATTTATACTAACCTATTAACTCAGTGCACCCCAGTGCCAGTTCCTGTTTTCTGGTGTTTTTCTATTTAAGGTTTCCCCCATATTAAAAGTGCTCCTAAAATTCGGGAAAAATCAAATAAAAAATCAGCGCAGAAGAAGCTTCGGGAATCACCGAGGGGGGGGGGGGGCAGAGGGGACCCACCAGGGCCCCAGTGTAACAGCCCAGTTTTTGCAAAAATTAAAATTTTTGTTTTCGGAGTGAATTGTTTGATTGTCTGATTTGTTTGCGGTGTTTGCATCCCCGATTTATTGATCGGCGATTATTTTTTCCCCTCTTATCTTGTATCGGACGGAGACTGACCCTTGCCACCCTGACACTCGACCTTTGCGACATCGAGTTTCGCCCGATCACCGTCGCGAAACCGCACGAGACCAGCTGCAGCCAACGGAACGAAAACCCCGTTTAATAATTAAACGGGTTATTTTTATAGCGCACCGGAAAGTGTTTTCGGAACGGTTCCAGCGCGACGTGAACACCTCCGGCTCGACGCACTAATCGCGCAGTTCGAAGTTTTACCCGAATCAGAGGTACTGCGGACCCCCGGCGGTCAGAAACGTGAGCACCGGACGCGCGAGAGAAAAACCGGAGATGTTTTTGCAAACTGCCAGCCACCGGGGCTATATAAAGACCACCACTCACCCACCCCCACTTAGGGTTTCCCTAACACAAATTTGCAGCCACCCCCCTATTTTTTGCTCCAGATCTGCCCAATAACACCCCAGTTTTCGAAACCCTAGCCCTGGACGCTCCCGGAGCCGTCGGATCGCAGATCGGAGGGCTCCCGGAGCGCCACGTCGTCACCCTCAAGCTCCCACCTATCTCTCTCCTCTCTCCCCGAGGCAGCCGTGGCCGTCGCTGCCTCTCCCCGGCCGGCGAGCCGCGCGCCCCGGCGACTCTCCTCTCCCTTCTCCTCTTCCTCCATCTCCTCACCCCTCTCTCCCTCCCCGCAGGTCGCCAGGAGCAGCAGCCCCGTCTCCATGGTTGGCCGAGCCGGCGAGCTCGGGCCGCGCCGCCGAGGAGCTCCCTCACCGCCAGCCACCGCCCGGACCCAGCAGCTCCGCCGCGCCTCCTCCTCCTGGCCTCCCCAGCCGCCTGCGCCCCCTGCCTCGCCGGCCCCCCTCGCCGGACGGCCACCGGCCGCCGCCAGGACGGGCACGGGAGGAGCCCCGAGCGCTCCTGCGCGTGGACGAACGGCCAGCCTCAGCGCGCCGGCTGGGCCGCCTCCATCCGCATGGGCCTGCGCGCCCCCAAGGCCCAGTAGCAGCCTGCCCCAGCCGAGCCAAGCCCAGGCCGCCCCTCCAGTTGGGCTCGGCCCAGAAGTGAGGCTGCCTCCCCTTTTTTTTTATTATTATTAGATCTGTTTTTTTCCTGTTGGGCCCAACTAGCCTAGTTTTGGCCCGTTTAGGTTTTTTTTTTGTCTCTGCTAGGTTTTTTTAATTATTTATTTAATTTAGACAGTTTGTATTAGGATTTTTGCAGTGCCCGTAACTTTTTAACCGTAGCTCCGATCGCGACGCGTAAAATATGAAACTTGCTTAGAATTGTGTCTAGTTTAATAATTTGTGCTTTGTTGCCATGTTTGAGCTTGTTTACTTGTTGTTTGACTGCTAATTACACTGCTTGCCACTGTAAACTGTAACTGCTATAACTTTTTATCTGTTGCTCTGTTTAAAATGTTTCTTACATGTAACTTGACTAGAATTGCATGTAGATTGTGTTTTGCTGTTCTTGCTTGCTAAATAAAATAATAAAATATTGTTTAGGGCAAAACAGTACCAAATTCCATTTTTATCGTGGGGTCCGCAATAGTTTGCATGTCTAGGATTTCACCCCACTTAAATTGACTAGCTTAGGTAGTTTATTTGTGCCTCACCCTTGCAATGTTTGTGTGCCATGCCATGCTTGCTTGAGTTACCATGTTAACAACTTTGTTGATCACCTGTAGCTAAGCAACTTGAAACACCGTAAACGTGCGGTATTCGTCGTGTGTGACGAGTACTCCACTTAAATCGTTAGTAACCGCTCTCGACGGTAGGTGCGATGTCTCGTGTTACTTCTTGTTGATGCTTGCTCTTGTATTGCTCCATAGTAATAGTGGTGCACCGTTGATTGCTTTCCAGTGTTTACTTCTTGTGTGCTCCCACGGATACTCTCGGAGACGTTGCGAGCGTGCGATCGACTACACCTTCGGAACCCGACTTATCAACAGGCAAGGACTATACATTACTTATGATCCATTCTATTTCAACCAGCGGTTTGCATGCTAGTATAGGTTAGGTTCGATGTTTGATCCTACCACATGTTTACAACCTCTTTCAAACCGATACAACCATGTCCCCTGCCAGCAAACCTTGTACTGCTATGTTACTTTTGCTCGTTGCTCAGCCCCTGCTTAGTATGCATGCTTAGGATGCTACGATGTTACCTGTTACCCCTGGGTTTGGGATATCACATTATTATTATATTATTATTGATGATATGATTATTATTATAATGTTGACTATATTCGACGAAGGATGGAAGGTCTAGGCTATCCCGCCCCGACGCTTTGTTCCATTTGAGTCACCTAGGATCCGAGTTCCGGGTATTGGTTTTAAGACTGAGCGTGCCTAACCGCGTGTGGGATTTTATGGGGTCCCCTTTTCTTACCTACCTAGCTTCAAACATTTCTAGTGGTGGCCCAAGCTGATTTACCATTTGAAACTCATGCATATACGTCTGTCGGGTAGCTCCTTGCAGATGTCTTTTCAAAACACCCCGGGCCAGCGAGGACATAACTTCTCTGTTGGTCCAATCTGACCGGCTGAGGACCCGGTCTCATAAGAGAACTAACCGGTAATCCAAACCTGGAGTCAGACGGTAGAGACCAGATCTAGAGCGCGGCCGGCACCTGAGCTGGATGTCGACTCACCGGGGGCCACCCGGAATTGTTCGTTGTTAGTTAGAGGGACCTGTCGTTTCGGATCTCTCGGAACTAAATCATAAAATGGTTGCCTGTGATGGGTAGCAACTGAGAGAGATGGGCGTGTGTGCGGAGCCTTGTAATGGGCAGTTGGTACACCCCTGCAGGGTTAAATCTTTTCGAGAAGCCGTGTCCACGGTTATGGACGACTTGAGACCTACGTCCTGTTCATAGACAACAACAACTGAGATAATCTTAATATAACTTGATCAACGTGTGTGTGCCTTGACTGCTTCTTCTTCGTTGGGATGCGAAGAGGAGGACAAGGATAGGATAGGTGTTATGTTTGCGTAGTAGGTGGATAGCAAGACTTGTTGGAGGCGATTCCTCATCGAATGCTTGGCTTCTTATCTTACTCTCTAGATCGTTAGCCACTTCATAAATGCTAGTGCGTCAGCAACCTCACCACTTACCCCTTCCTTACCGTAAACTACTAGTTGTCCTAGAATGACGAGTGATGAAGTCCTTGCTGGGTCAGATGACCACTACAGTTGGATGCTGAGTACTTCTGTACTCATGATACTACCGCCAAACTCTTTTCAGGGTTCTTGATCGACGACAGGTATGGTGATCGACGTTTCACGTGGAGACTCGACGACGACTAGTTAGGCGGATCCCGGCGGAGGGCCTGGACCCGTGTGGTTATGGGATCGATGTTTTCTCTTTGCCAGTAGGCATTTTCTTGTAGTCTGTACCCAGACATGTATCTTCTGGTGTTGTATTGTATTAAGGCAGTTGTATGCCGATTGTATGAGATGTTGTATCCTTGTATCTGTAATGTTGTGATATCATGTTGGAAATCCGGGGCATATGGCTTTGTCATATGTCGCGGTGGGACCGATATGTGCTTCGTCCCAGGATCTGGATGGAAACATCAAGATCTGGAACAGTACCGCATATCGGGCCTTACACCCAGGCGCCCTCCCGGCGCGCCCTAGGGTGGGGCCGCGGCAGGGGCCCGCCTGGACCCCTGGTGGCCCCCCTGGCTTCCCCCTTCGCCTATTTATTTCTCGTGACGAGAAACCCCCGGGACGGGAACCCTTTTTCACAAATCTCTCCTCTGTTCCGCCGCCGCGCTTCCAAGATCGGGAGCACCAGAAGACCTCTTCCCGGCACCTTGCCGGAGGGAGGAACCACCTCCGGGAGCTTCTCCACCACCATGGATGCTTCCCGGATGAACCGTGAGTATTCCACCTTGGACCATGGGTCTATGATCAGTAGCTATGTGATGTTCTCCTCCCCTCTTTGTTCTTCATGGATTAGACCTCGTGAGCTGCCCTACATGATCGAGGCACATATGTAATATTTCTGCTGTTGCTATGCTGAGTTTGCTAGGATCCGATGGATTATGAGATTATGTTCAGATTGTGTTTGAGTAATATATTTGATTCTCCTCTTTTATATTTATGTTCTAGAGTAATTCTTGCATGTTCTCCGTTGCTGTTTATTACTTTGGCCAAGTAGTTGGTAGTGACTCCAAGAGGGAGCGTTATGAATGATTGTGGGTTCATGCCCCCTGATGACTAGCTTGAGTGACAGAAACATGAGTCTAGGGGATGTGCTGTTGCCACAAGGGGGAAAACAACGATGCTTGTACTTGCGGGTGCAAGGATTGTTTACTTTACGCAAAGTTCTTTAATGCAGTTGTCTGTTGCTTTGAGTCTACACTTTGGGTGGGATTCACAACTTAATACCAGCGAGATGTTCTAGATAGATATCTCAAGGTGGATGATTAGTAGGTAGATGCAGATGGATTTTGGTCTACTTGTCTTGGCGTACCGCCCATACTTTTGAGCCTCTTCCTTTCTTTATAGCATAATTAGCATTGGTTTGCGCACATAATCCTATCAATTGCCCAGCTGTAATTTGTTTACCTCGCATGGCTGTTTTATCGTCTTTTGGGAGAGAGACATCACTAGTGAACATCATAGGACCTCGGTCCATATTTCCAATACTGTTTACTGTCAGAACCCCAACTAGGGTAAGTGCTAGGGCTTGTTTGATCCCTTTGCATCATGCAAAAATTCAAAAAGAAATTCAAAAATGGGGAAGCAGAAAGCCCTGAGAATTTATTTGAAATGGCCAGATAAAAATATTTTTCCAAAAATCTTTTGAATGTTTGGAAAACTCCTATAAATGATGCTGATCATTTTAAAAGTGGTTTGGGTATTTTCCCATACTCATGGAATTTTCTAATATTCAAATAGTGCTATGGAAATTAAAGTTTACCCCTATTTGAATTGAAATTCAAATGTTTTGAATTTCACAAATGTCCAAATTATTTATGTGACTAGCTACTGGTCACCTAGGATTTATAAAAGTATTTGGACATTTATTAAAAATGCCTAGCTATTTTAAATCTAGGCAAAACAAATGAAACAGAAAAATAAAAAGAACAGAAAACAGCAAAGGCTTACCTCACGCCAGGGGCGAAGCCCACTTCTCCACTGGCCGGCCCAGCCCAGCCCGGGGGACTTGTCGTCTACCTCCCCTCCCCCCCAAGCAGCTCGGTGGAGGGCAGGGGGCGCCGACGGCCACCTCGACGGCCAGGAGCCTTCTAGGCCCCCCAACCCCCTTGAGCACGCCACGCAACGCGTAGAAGCCGCCCACACCTTCTCCTCCCCTCCGCTGCTTCCTCCCCTTCGTCACCGGCGAGATCCCCTCCGCACCCGAACAACCGAGCTCGCCGCCGTCCCTCGTTCGCGTGGCCACTCGCCGAACTGGAGAGCGCCACCGTGTCCAACGTCTTCCCCGGCGACGACTTCATCGACCCCCCCGGCCAATTCGAGCAGAAGGGCAACTCTGGTGACGCGAGCTCCAAGTCTGCACCGCCGGTCAACCGGAACTCCGGCGGCAAATCGAACACGCACCAGTCTCTCTCCCACGACGCCGAGCCCGCCATCTTCACCGGGGTGAGCCCCTGCTCCGTTTCCCTCCTCCTGCAACTCTTCCCGCACCCCGCAGCCCCTTCCCGACGAGTACCGAAGCTCCGGCCGCCGCGAAGCTTGAAGTAGCCATGGCCTCGAGCCCTCTCGTGGTAGCACGACTAGTCAGGGGGGTGTGCGCCTTCGTGCTCGTCCTCCTGGCGGTCTCGGAGCGGCAAACGGTGCCGGTTTGGCCATTCCAGTGGAACGCCGCCGCGGCAGCAGGCCACCGGCGGCTAGCCGCCTGCGGGCCCGAGCTAATTAGAGCTCTAACCCCCTAAACACCCACTGACATGTGGACCCCAGACCCCCCCAACACCCCTGTTAGCTCTAATTAAACAGTTTTTAACCCAGTCCCACTGACCTGCGGGTCCCACACGTCAGGTTGACCAGTCAGCAGCCCTGACGTCAGCATGACACAATGCTGATGCAGAAAAGCCTTTTCCAGAGAATTAAATTTTTACAAAATTCCAGAAAATCTTTTAAACTTGGGAAATTCATAACTAATTCATTTTAACTCCAAATATAACAAATAATATGTCTAAAAATATCAGAAAAATCCAAGGATTATGAATATGGGCTCTGTTTTCATGTTTGACCAATTAAAATTGGGTGAACAGTGCAAAACATCCATATGGCTTTATTCCAAATTCAAAATTGAAGCACATTTGCAAATGACTTTGCATTTGACTTCTTTTAATTGGAATTGTAACCACATTGTGACCAAGAACATCACCATTTCAATATTGATCATGTGTTTGATGCATTGCACTTATATTTATACCTTGTTTGATTGTTTGCTCGATAGACGTGCAACCGGAACCAGAGGCCACCCCCTTCGTTGAAGACCCCGATATCGAACCTCGTCAGCAAGGCAAGAAAACCCCATTGATCATGTCTATAAAATCCTATTTTCCCTCTCAGTCTCGCTTATGCATGTTTAGGAGATCACCGAGACACGTTCTTTCGCATAGTTGAACCCATTCCGATGCATGACCTATCATTCTGTCACCGTATTAAGCAAACCACAATCCTAGCAGATATAGGAGTTGAATGATGAGCATGTAGCCCCTACAACTGTTACTTCTTTTGCTGCTTAGTGATACAATGAGGGTGTTTTGATTGTAAGTCGGGATGGAATGAACACAGTGGTGTTGATGAAAGTGAAACGTGTTGGTGAATCCACCCTAAGCAAAGGTGAACGATGAGAGGCTGTGTAGGAGTACACAGTGGGTTGTCTCGTTGAACACTTCCCTAGGCCCCGAGTTCGTGTTTTGTGATCCAAGACAAAGAGTATGACCACATGTAGGGTTTTATGGGAGCCCCGTTTGGCCTCTTTACTTACCCAATCCGGTCCAGGAGTAACAATAGATTCGGGCTTTCCATTTGGCATATGCATAGAAAAAGAATGAAGAAAATGTTGCATCATCCTAGATATGTGGGTGGACTTGTGAGGCAGTGAAACCATCTGGAAGAGGTGGCGTCTCGGTCCCTTACATTATCTGAGTCCGTTTCGTGGAACCGGCCGGACTCTCGAGCGGTGCCAAACTCAGGTAGTCGACTCGTGGATTAGAGAAGGTGATGTGAGGTTAGTGCCTTGGTTTCATCCACGTCCGACATCCGCTTGAAGGATGCCAAGAACGAGGCGATAAGTGATGACACGCGTGTGAAGATGTACACCCCTGCAGGGTTAATGAACTATTCGAATAGCCGTGTCCGCGGTTATGGACTACTTGGAAACCTCTACTTGATCATAGACAACTTGAATGGATACTTATAAAACTCGCAAGATAAGTGTGAGTGCTATGGTGTGCCTCCTCGTGGGAAGTCGAGGAAGTAACCGTAGTGGTGTATTGTTTGGAGACATGTAGTGGACTCGTGTACGCTTCTTACCTCAAAGTCTGGTACTCGTAGTACAGGATTATCCAAGTCAAAGCTGGCACTTCTGCATGTTGAACCCCACCTCCTTTACCTTGATACTTGAGCATGAGTAGTATAGTTCTGATGTAAGTCTTGCTGAGTACGAATTTGTACTCACGTTTGCTTATTCTATGTTTTAGATAAGAACCGGACCCCGATGGAGTCACCTTCATGAAGCTCGACGTTGACCTTGGTAGCATAGTTCCAGACAGCAGTCTGGTCCCTCGTGGAAGGGCATGTTTGTTATACAAGGCTTCTCTAAGCCATTTGTTAAACTTGTCTGTACTCAGACCTAATTTGCTTCCGTTGTATGATGTAATGTGATCACAGACATGTGATCTTTGTATGCTCTATGTATAATCAATAAAGAGTACTTTGTAGAGTTATGTGATGATACCTGCAGTCCATACTAGGCATGCGTGCTGCGTGTATGTTTATAACATGCATGTCTTAGTATGGGTTTTCGAGACCTTAGTTGTGATCTGGCTGGCGGTCTTTTATACACCAAGTGGCCCTTAGATGTGCGTAGCTTGGGGCATCGCGATGCGATTGCTCGTGACTCTGTCACGTACACACTTTGTTATATGATTGAGCCCGCCCCAGACCCCGACTAAGTGATCGGGCTGGAGTAAGTCTATGTAAGAGTTAGGATCCAATCGATAGCATGGTTGATGCGACTTGTCTATGAGTATGGGATTCACCACCCATAAGCATCTAGACTTGTGAGCGGACGTTGAGGACCCATCTCAGTTGATCATCCGGCCTGAATGGGATGCCCCTCACGTTCGATGCTTACCGAGAACGTTCTGTGCTTGGCCTTGTCTGCTAAGACAAGTGGGTACGGTTCTCGGCTCTCCATGTGATTGTATCATGACTGGAATTACATACGCTAACCCCGGGTCCCGACATTTACACCCGCTATCAATATACTACTTTATTTACTTTTCCGTTGCTATCACTATCATTATTATCCCGTGTGTTTTATCCTTTGTAAACAACAAGGCCGGAGGAATTGACAACTCCTCTGTACTCGTTGGGAAGAAAAGATATTTGCTGAGTGTGCAGGTCCAGGTAAAGTTAGCAACGTCGGTTGTAAACGACACCATTGTTTACTTCACCACCTTCTTGTATCTGTTGGAGTCCTACTGGTTCGATACTCAACCTTAGCATCTTCGCTAAGGGAAATTGCTGCTATCTACATCTCAACCTTCCACTTTGGGTAACTAACGAGGGGGCGTTAATTCGTACCATCACTCACCCAAGTCCACATTCAACAGTTTGCCAACCTTTGGGAGATGCTTGCTCCGGTCACCCTATCGATCGACACGGTGGATTCCATTGTTTGGAAGTTCTCTAAGGATGGCATGTACTCTACTTCTTCGGCTTACAAGGCGCAATTTGAGGGTCTAACCAAGTCTTTTTTGGCTCCAGCTGTGTGGAAGGTGTGGGCTCCTCCGCGGTGCAATTTTTTTGCTTGGATTGTTCTCCAAAACAGGATTTGGACGTCTGACCGCCTTCTCCGCCGTGGGTGGCCAAACTGCGGCCTCTGTCCTCTGTGCAAGCAATGCCAATCGACCGCTCACCTTCTTTTCCAATGTCGCTTCACCCTTCGTGTGTGGAATGCCATTCTCTCGTGGCTCGACATGCATCAAGTCGACACGACTTCTTGGACGACTTCTGCCTCGGTGAGAGACTGGTGGACCGAAAACCTTCGTATTCGTATTGGATCCCCTAAGGACTTCACTTCTTTGATGATGCTCCTCTCTTGGGAGATTTGTTCGGAGTGTAACGCTAGAGTCTTTCGTAACACCGCCGCCTCTTCGATGGTTCTTATTAGCAAGATTAAAGAGGAGGCGTCTCTCTGGACGTTGGCGGGTGCTAGGCACCTGAGTTATGTAATGCCGCGAGAGTAGTTTTTTTCATTTTGCCGCTATGTGTCCTTGTCTAAACCTTCTTCCTTGTTCAATGAAATGGAAAATATTTTGCTTGTTTAAAAAAATATGGTCCTGTTCTTAATGAATTGATGATCCATTTTTGAATCAGCGAGTTTAGTTTGCGTTGTGCCTGCGCGCGGCGTATACTTTGTGATATCTGTGTTCGCATTTACTAATGATAAATGGCTACTCGTTCCTTAAATATGCTGCTGATTTTTGTGTTGGAAATATGCCCTAGAGGCAATAATAAAATGTTATTATATATATATTTCCACGTTCGTAATTGATGTTTATATTTCTGTGCTATAATTGCAATGACCCTGACTGTGAGATTCAGAAGAAAACTCATTTGCATGTGTGGAAATGTAAACACCAAGAGTTCCTGGTTTAGCCTCTAAGACCAGCTCATGTGCTAACTGATGATTACGTTTTCTTAATCATGGACATTGTTCTTGTAACAAGGATGTCAGTAGCAATGGGAACATATTGTTAGCAGAACAATGATGTTGAACCGACCCCAGTATTGAATGATATACATAGAGATCACATCGTAACAACGTTATAAGTCATATCATGAAATGTTATCATATACGTAATTCCTTAGACCATGAGAGTATCGAGTTGCTTCACACAGGAAGACATGCTTTGGTTCTTAGATGAATCCTCCCGTAAATGGGAAGTAGTAAAATAAGTTCTGGGTATGTCAGATGGTGTGGCTAGTGACTGTGATAGTTCAAGAATGGGATTTGCTCCTTCACGATGAAGAGATATTGACTTTGGGCCCACTCGGTATGACGGTATCCATTATAGTCTGGCCAGACGCATTGTGATTCAGTCACGGGGATACCGGAATACGATAACGAGAAAATGGACAAACGAGCAAAGAGGATAACGAGTGGCTTGTGTTCAAGAAGTTGTTACACATGGGTGCCAAACTTCTCTCCTCTAACTTTGTCATATATCACGAAGCAAAGGGAATGGTACATGACTAAACATAATGGTTCACTCGAAGTTTCTTCGTGTATGTGCGGGAGTCAACATGGGTGTCCATGGCTCCGCTGTTGATTATTGGCTATTGACAAAAGGCTGTTGACCTATGTCCGGAAGATGTTCTGAGTCATGTCCGCATTATACCAAACCTATTGGGTCACACACTTAACGAGCAGTAGTCTGTTAGAATACTAGTATGGTAGAAGGTTTAGTGGAAGCAAAGCAGAATAGTTCATACGGGTACCGGAAGTAGTTCCGGAGATTTATGGAATTGTTCATAAGGGCACCAGAAGTAGTTCTGGGTATTTAAGGTTATGTCCGGTTCACTCTGGAGTAGTCCCAGGTGGTTCCGGAACATATGAGAATGGTACTGGGGAAGTCCTGGATCAACCGGAATAGTTTTCGGATAATCGTTGGGCGTCCCGACAACCTTCGCGGTCATTGGATGGCTTAAACTATAACTCGGATGGTCTTGGCAACTATCCGGATGGCTCCGGAACGTCCGAGAACGGTCTCGGAAGGTCCTGGAAGTGCTCCAGAAGTGTCCGGAATGTCCCGAAACGGTCCCGGTATGTCCCGGAAGGTCCTGGAAGCTTCTAGAAGGTCATGGAAGGTTCCGGAAGGTTCCGGGAAGTACCACCCACTCCCCTGCGCCCCTAGACTTGGGGGGCAAGCCACCTAGGCTGCCCTGGCCGGCCAAGGGGTGGGGGGCGCACCAAGGGGAAGGAATCCCCCTCCAGGTGGAAAGTCCAACTCTCCAATATGGCTGGTTTCCGGTGGGAAGGTTTGGGAGGTTTGGGAGTCCAAGTTGGACTCCCCACCCCCCTTATTGCGCCCCAAGGGCCTCTTGGCCACCTATATAATGTGGGGGAGGGGTGGGGGGCGCAGCACAACTTGTCCCCAAGGCCTATGCGCCACCCTCCCTCCTCTAAACCCTGTTGCTCCACAATTAGACCTCGGTTTAGACGTTGTTCTAGATCGGAATCCGTTAGGGTTTTCTCCCTCTAGTTTTCTCGGTGGCGTTCATCTCTGGACGACGGAGCGCTGCTGGATTGCTGCTATGGGATGTGTGGATACTAATGGAGGGGTCGTACCTTCGACCCTTCTTCGAGGAGCTTGTTCATGGGACTTGTCCGTGGGACTAGATCGCGGGACTTGTTTGTGGGATTGATCGAGGGACTGTTCGTGGGAGAACTTGCGAGATCTACTTCCACTACGTCCACGAGCTTCACCAACTCTACTTCCGTTACATCGGTTGGTGAGCCATGACCTAAAACCTTGTATGCAATCTTCTTGGATGATCTTGGGTTCTTGTTTCGTAGGCCGAAATTTTTGTTTTTCTACTACGTTTCCCAACATTTTGTTGCTGGAATTAAATATGATGCTGATTTTTTTGCGGGAATTAAATATGCTGTTGATAAATGGCTCAGTCCATGACGAATTGCCAATAATATACTGTTTCCCTAGTAAAACGCTAATAGGATTTGAATTCGTTTTTGTCCGCCATTAGCTATATAAGTTTCAGTGCAAGAAAAGCTATGTTACCCAATAACATTATTTTTAGAAATGTGAATGCCATTTTTATGCATTGTTTTGTATTATACTTGTAGTTCAATTTTTTTTGTATAAACCATATGCATAGGTTACATCGCACACTCTCTCTTTTATAAAGGCAGTGCTACACGTCACCTGCCACAAAGTTAACAACCTTTCGATCTATCCATGTAGCATGTTAGACCACTGCAACACATAACATGTTGCGATTGTTCACTACACATGGATTGTGTTGCGGTCATCTTTGACTTGTGTGACACACACAAGGAGGTAGACGCTAGCGTTTATTCAATTGGCTGAGTTCAATCATTTCCTTTTTTCATAAAAAGAGTGTAGCAAACTGATCCTAGTCAGATGGTTAGGTTTCTTGTGGTGGAATCAGCCCACCAACGATTTCGTCAACTTTAAGATGATGTGCCCATTCAGTTTTTTGAGTTGTTCATAGGGATAGGGTGTGAGTGTCTTCATATGGATGAATGTATGTGCATGCGTGTGTATGTGAGCATCTGCGATTGTACCGTGTTCGAAAAAAAAGTGTGGCCAAGACATGACTCACAGTTGCATTTTGAAAAATGATTACTATTCTCGTGCCCCTCCTTCCTTAGGGCCAGTTCTTTTGTGGCTTATATGGCTGATGGTGGAAATAAGTTGCCTCCTCCTCAGCTTATTCTAGAAGTCCAACCTAAAATTTTATTTAAGAAGCCTATTAGTTAACTTTTAATTACTAGGCTTCTATAATAAATTTTTATGTTGGGCTTCTAGAATAAGCTGGGGAGGGGGCAACTTGTTTCCACCGACAGCCATAAGCCAAAAAAGAACTGGCCCTTAGTGCTACTCAGTTTTGCCCCTCCCATTTCACGCTCTTCTGTTTTCCCTTCTTTAGTCAGCTGTCCCTCCAAAATGCACAAGACGGAGCCTTGCAGTCGGGTAAGACTAGTTGACTGTTACCTGCGCGTGGGACACCTCAGGGCCCACATGTCGGCGTCTGGTTTATTGGCAAAAGAAAATCTGACATATAAATAGCTCGTTGACACACGTGGAAACCTCAGGACCCACCTATTGGCGTCTGGTTTATTTGCAAAGAATAGTGTTGCATATAATGCAACCCGTTGACGCGTGGGACACCCTAGGACCCACATGTCTGGTTTATATGCAAAAAATGTGTAGCATATAATGCAACCTATTGACGCGTGGGACATCCTAGGACCCACATACCAGGACCCACATGTGGCATATAAACAGTCTGTTGATGTGTGGGACATCCCAGGACCCACCTATCGACGTTTGGTTTATTCGCAAAAGAAAATATGGCATATAAATAGTCCGTTGACGCGTGGGACATCCCATCACCCACCTGTTGGCATCTGGTTTATTGGCAAAACAAAATGTGACATATAAAGTTGAAGTGTGGACAAACAAGAGCCCACCTATCAGCGTCTGGTTTACTGGCAAACTAAAATGTGGCATAAAAAGCAGGCCATTGATGCATGGACTAAACAAGGCCCAACTGTCAGCGTCTGGTTTATTGTGCATGCACGCAAGAGTAAACTCCAGACAAGCTCAAGGGCTACTAACGGTGTGCTATACCGGGGTGACCCACAAAAGGCCCAGCCGGGTTCCAAGTCCCAAGGCGCCCCTCGCCGTGTACATCAGACGGACTACGGGAGGAATACAGAGACCACCTTTCATAAGCTACAAGGCTAGACGCAAAAGGAGAGGACTCATAATTTTTCCATAGTTTTAGGTCGTCTACACCATGTAACCCTAGGCCTCACTACCCATACATAAAGCGAGGCTAGGAAAGGCCCTAGCCTCAAGACATCTTGTATCCCGCTCTTTTGAGGTAACTATACACCCGATAATCGAAACTAGCAGGAGTAGGGTCTAATATCAACCATAAGACCCCAAACCTAGGTAAAATCCTTGTCTGTTCTCCTCTCTGATACTTTCAACAACTTGTACCATCTTATCAAGATATCTAGCGGTTTTCTACACCATCTTACCGAGATATTTGAATTTAAACAAACTCGTGAAAAACAGTTCGCGCCATCTCTGGACGCTTGAAGCGTGCGCGAGCCCTACATGGCGGCAGCAAGGAGTGCGTGTTCCCATGGCGATTCCTGCGGCGAGCAGAAGAGTAGCTAACTAGTTACTTGCTGAAAAGACGCCAACTGAATCTGTACGTGCACGCTGACAGACTGAGTTTATGTTATTCAGATAACTGAACTAACTGAACCTGAAACTTTAGAACACTACTTGATGCAGCTGATTACCTGACAGTGCCATGCCGACGTCGGGGTCAGCGGCTTCCTCCTCAGCCCATGGCGTGCCTGATGGGATCGCCGACGCCGACGACCGGGACGTCGGCTGCAGCTGGTTACGCTGCTACCGCATGTCGCTGAGGTCCTCCGTGTCCAGGCCGCCCAGCAGGTCGTGCTTCGTCGGCAGTACCAGCCTCCTCGCCGATGACAGCAGGTGCTCGGCGCCACGCACCGGACGGACAGCGAGTGCGGGTGGCCGTGGCCGTGGTGCGCGCCCAGCGGCGCCCGCAGCTTACGCTCGTCCTCCGCCGAGACGAACGCCCAGTACGGACCCGCCGGCGGCCTGATGCATTCCCGGGCCCGCACGAGTACACCGGCCGGCGTGATCTCCCCTCCTGCACCAGCACCACCATGGTCACGAGGCCGCCCAGGCGTGCTCCGGCCTCCGGCTCCGCACGAGCGCTGAAGGCTGGACTCAGTTGGGCGCGTCGCCATCATCTATTACCACGGCAAGACTTGTCTGGTAGGGCGAGCGAGGACGAGAGCAGCCGGAACGATCGACCGATTAGCTGCTGGCGGGCCGGAAACCACCGAATTAGTACCACATCGCTTGTTGCAAAGCTTCCGAGGCTGTTTAAATACCACAGCTCAAACGTCTTGTATCAGCCGAAGACGTAGTCCTGAACCAGCGCTATATAAGCTGGCTACCAGGTTCTGCCGAGACTAAAAGCAGTCATGACATACTTCTGACCGGGTACGGGCGTAAGCCTTTTTTATTCTTCCTTCTTCTACCTTTTGTTATTTTCACTACCTAGTAAATGTATCTGTCAAAACAATATATCATAACTCGCCTAAACGTGATCAATCCCACAACAATAAGCTCGGTCACCCACCATTTGAGCTACCATAAACCTAACCACGAAATATATGCAATAGATTGGTCGACACATATTGTGTGCTCGCGGACCTATTTTGAGCTTCATTTTTTGTTGGAATGGTCACCGGGGAAGAGCTTCCCCACCTTACCGGAGAGAGTTTTGGGAGGAGGAGGAGAGTAATGCAAGCCAAGGCCTAGCCACATCCATTTGAGTTACATTGTGGAATACATGGATCCAAAGGAAGAAGTCATCTACAAAGTTCTTGATCCAGACACAAGTCAGTACGTAGTCTCTTACATGTCTAAAGGTGAGAGAGTTCCTAGCCTCCCAACTTTTCCACATCACTGTTAGGGCCATCGTTGGCAAGATATCTTGTTGAAGACCAACTGGAGCTTGAGTAGACCAAATGAAGTTAGCCGAGGGGAGATGTGTGATTCGTAGCCTCATCCAAACCTGAGCAGCGATTTTCGCAAAAAAAAAAGACATATATAGAAGGGCCATGTGAAATCAACAAGTTTTATTTTCTTCAACCGATTCATTCTAACCGGTTTGATGCTTCTCTGGATTCATGTGACTGTTATATATGGAGATACCTTGGATAATAAAATTCTCTCATGCTTCCTCTTATTTTTAGTATCTACATATACTTGTTTACATTAAAGCACCCACCTCAGTTTGAAGTTTTTTTTTCTAATATCTATGTGTACTTCTTGATGTTAAAGCATCCAATTTTTTTACGTTTAAGCTACGGACAAAAAACATTCACGGATGACACCTAGATACCAACATGATTAGATATTCAACTCATAGTCCGTCCACTCATTTCTTTCAGATCTGAACTGGTAATTGGATCTGCTTCCGGATGACATCCCAGACGGTGATGCACAAACACGAGGCCATGGCGATACAAACACTGGGCTGTACCAGGCATTGGGAGGTTACAAACGCAGGTGAGTAGCTGGAAATAGTCTTTCAGTCAAATCTACTTTCTTGTTTGTGAACAACAGTGGATGGTACTAATTATGGGACAAACAGTCGCTGCATATATGTGTTAGATTATAGTCTGAGTTATTATTTTTGTTCTTGTCAACGATTTGGAAGAATAATTTTGAAGCGATCTGACGGCCGATTCGTTAATTCAGGAACGGGAATCAGTCTGGACCTGGCAGCCCTGGGCAAACTGAGCTCGATTGAAAGATGTCTTCTAAATTCAGAAGGCAATCACTCACCTGACACTGAAGGCATGTCGTCTGATTCATGCCAAGAAGCATACTAGCAATATAATCTGTTTTCTTCGGAGAATGGATTTGGAATTCGTCATGGAAAATCTAGCTGGGGAGATTTGCGTTACCGGTTGATGCATGATATTGTGTGCCAGTGCCAGTTCAGTTACATAGCGTAACTATTCTTCTTGCCATCCCAGCCACTTCATGATGGTCTTGTGCTTTGTTTTTTTTTCATGCTTGGAAATTGCTTGCCACTTATATTGAATATAGTAGTGTTTTTCATCGTCTCGTTTGGCTTTCCGTGTGCAGGATAGGAGGGACAAAGAGAATTCTGCTTTGTGCAAAACAGAGTGCAAGGCGAGTATGTTTGTGCAAAACAGAGTGCAAGGCGAGTATGTGGCTCGTCCGCACGGAGGATCATGGTTGGTATGCGAGCATATTCAGCAACGAGCACAATCACCCTCTGTCTGGAAGTCATGTGGGACAAGGCAGTGGAATTCAGACAGTGAGATCAATCCCGTTCTTATGAATTTCATCAAAAATCTCTTGAGAAAATAATGTCAGACTGAGCAAGGTGTACAATATTCTCAACGCAATACAGACGGGTGTACCATTCCCGTAAGCAGAACTTAAGGTACCTTTGCTCAAGCCTCGCTCAAGACTAAGTAACGGATGACATGTACAAGACTGCCAAACTTTTAGAAGAAATGAAGTCCGTCAATCCAAACCTGTCAGTATGTGTTGACTTTGATCAGGAAGGTTCCCACAAGTTTGTATTGTGGACTTGTGGTGCACAGGAAAGAACAAACAGGATTATGTATACTTTGGCGATGTGGTGTGACCTTCGACATGACATATAGGATCAAGGATCAATCTTTATAACATGCCACTATTAGTCACAATATCCGGAGGCGTACTTATGCGTGAAGAGACACTAGTTGGATTTGAGTGGGCTTTCAGCAAATTTGTGGTAATGATGAATGGAAAGAGTCCAATCACCATTCTTACAGGTTAATACATTGTGAGTCTTTAATTAGTCATCCGTTATATCACCTTTTCTGCTGATTATTGATTCCTTGGTTATCTGATTACGTACAAATCAGTGTTGGGCAATCGAAGGCGCTATCAAGAGCAAACTGCCGAATACGAGGCACCGTTGATGCAAATGGCATGTTTTAAAGTGTGCCAAGGAGAACTTAGGTGGGATTTATAGTAAGAGCTGCTTCAAACAAGAGTTCCACTCCATAATAAATGATATAATTTTTGTTTCTGAGTTTGAAGCAAGTTGGTCAAAGCTCCTAGAAAAGCTCAAGCTCACTGAGAACAAGTACTTGAACACCCTGTGTACTCAAAGCGTGGCAAGTGGGCGAAACCTTATTTCTCTGAGATTTCTTGTGCTGGCATGACAAGTACGCAGCGGAGTGAAAGTGCAGATCACCTCCTCAATCAGTACATCCCCAGGTCTCCCCCCAAGCTATTTGTCAAGCAGAACAACAACCTCCTAAGGTCAAGAATCACCTATGAACAAAAATAAAAAAAAACTCTTTTTTTATTACACAATTCTGACACCTTAACAATTGCTCCTTTATGCCAACAGAAACGGATAAAATACAATGGTCAATGGGGTTCATCCGCCCGCAAAGTTTATACAAGAACGGTATACAATAAGTTTCAAGATGAGCTCTACAAATCAATGTCCTTGGTTGTGTCCAGGTGCATAAGTGAAACAGAATATGTAGTTAAGCGTGCACGTCCAGAATATTTGACTGAGCATGAAGCTAGACCTTATGTAGTAAGTTTAAAGGAAGGCGGCGACTTCATATCGTGCAATTGTGGCTATTTCGAGCATATCAGAATGTTGTGCTGGCATTCTATAAAGGTGATTGACATTCTACTATAAGTTGGTTCACATGCATCAGTTTAGAGAGTATTACAAACTTAATATGATTCTGAATTTACAAATCCCGGTGTATCCTAACATCTGCAGGTACTAGTTCGCAACGACATTCTGAAGATACCAGTTAAGAACATCCTAAAACGATGGCCGAGAAAGCAAAGGAGGGGCTTGATGATGCTAACTTAATGAATCAAGGGAACGTCGATACAAATGATTCAGTGGCACGTCAGAACATACTGTATATAGCAGCCATCAACGCGGTGAAGGAGATATTTCAATGCAAGAACATGCTAGATAAATCTCTGAAGTTTTTAGAGCTGAAGACAGAGGCAATCACCATGTGTAGCTGAGATGCATCGGTGTCACGGCTGGAGAACCAAGACGCGGAAGCCAATGCAAACATACTAACTGAAGAGCAGCACTTGGACATGCAGCCTCCCAAACGGGTGAAGTCGAAGGGTAGGCCAGGCTATTTTGTTGACATGCACTTAGACAAAAATCGCAGATGGACTACACCTCTCTGTTCAAGAAAAAGGACAAACCCGTTGCTATTTTGTTGTTGAGGGAAATCCGTTGCTAGCTTGTATAGCAACGAAAACGCACAGGCATTGCTCAACACAGAACATGTTCTATTTTGCGGAGTCAACACAGAACATGTCCTTTGGGAATGATTCAGCAACTTCATCCAGTAAGAAGATCAAGTGCGCTAGGTGCAATACTTTGGGACATAACAGGAAGTCTTGCACATCCTTCTCCTGTGGGATGAGAGCTTTGTCACCGTCCAAGATGTTTGCTTCGGAGCATTTTTCCTCTCTTCCAAAGTCACCATCATCTCTTCGAACACCTCCTTCTTCCAAGAATTAACTAGTGAGAAGCCCCCTGCTGGAGACAAGTGGTTGGTCAATGGTGATTTGAACCAAATACAGAGGACTAGAGAAAAGAACCGGGCAAATGTGAATCGAAGCCGTATCGTTTGTTTTCGCAACACCCTCAACATTTGCGAGCTAAAAGAGATACACCTTCAAAATCGGAAATTCACTTGGAGTAACGAGCGAAATGACCCAACTCTCAGCAAGCTGGACTCATTTTTTTTGCAACGAGGACTGGGATTTAGAATTCAACACGCAACTTTTGCACGCCTTATCCTCTTCGGTGTCTGACCACTGTCCCCTCCTGCTTGCAAGTGATAAGGGACCAGCTAGGACCAAGGCTTTTCGCTTTGAATTTTTTGGGATCAAATTGCCCAGATTCAAAGACATTGTTCAAGGTGCTTGGAAACAGGAGATGTATCATTCTGATCCGTACCATGTCCTCTTCCACAAGTTAAAGAAGACAAGCCATGCACTTAAGAAATGGAGTAAGACGATTTTTGCGCATTCCAAGGTGCAAATCCACATGGCCCTCGAGATCATTCTACGCTTGGATGTGGCCCAAGATTCTCGTCCCCTTAGTTCTTGGGAGCGTGACATTCGTGTGAGGCTAAAGCGCAAAGTTCTCAGTTTGGCTGTCCTTGAGCGGGCGAGGAAAATGCAATGTTCTAGTATCACCAACCTCAAAGATGGTGATGCCAACACCCGTTTCTTCCACCTCCGAGTTAACCACCGAAGGTGTAAGAATTTCATCCACCGACTCAAGCACAATAATGGATGGGTCACCAATCATGATCACAAAAAATCCATCATCCAAGACCACTTCAAGGAGGTCACCAGAAGGGCTTTGCCCCGAAACATTGACTTAAATTGGGACCACATCCCGACCCCTGTTTGTGATCTTTCAGACCTTGGGGCTGCCTTCTCGGAGGAGGTCAAGAGGGCTATCTTCGATCTCCCAAGTGACAAGGCTCCGGGGCCGGATGGCTTCACTGGTGCCTTCTTCAAGGAATGTTGGGAGATCATCAAAGGAGATGTCATGACGACGGTCAACCACTTCTTCAATTTGCACACCTCCAATCTTCATTGGCTAAACTCGGTGAACATTGCTCTCATTCCAAAGAAAGATGGGGTGGAGTGCGTCTTCGACTTTCGTCCCATTAGCCTCATTCATGCCATTGCTAAGATCATCACCAAGATGATGGCCACGCGCCTTGCTCCGCATATGCATAGCCTTGTCTCTAATTCCCAAAGTGTCTTCATAAAAAAGAGGACTATCCACGATAATTTCATGTACGTTCGAAACTTGGCAAGGAAATTACACCGCAATAGATCACCGACTCTGCTTTTCAAGCTTGACATCAAGAAAGCCTTCGACTCCGTGCGTTGGGACTTCCTCCTTGACCTCTTAAGGAATCTAGGATTCCCAAGCAGATTTCATGATTGGGTTTCGGCCCTCCTTTCTACGGCCACATCGAGGGTCTTGATCAACAGTGTGTTGGGTGATCCTTTGAATCATGGAAGGGGTCTCAGGAAGGGTGACCCTTTGTCCCCTCTATTGTTCGCGCTGACCATTGACCCCCTCCACCACCTCCTCGTCAAAGCTACGACGCAAGGACATCTCCATCCGCTTTTTGCAAGAGCCACCACCGTCCGTGCCTTGCTCTATGCTGATGACGCTGCTATCTTTGTCAAGCCCATCAAAGAGGACATACAATTCCTTGCTTGCACCCTTGCCTCCTTTGGTTTGGTCACCGGCCTTGTCACCAATTGCGCCAAAAGCTTAGTTGCCCATATTTGTTGTGAGAATATTAATCTTGAGGATATTCTGCTTGCCTTCCCGTCTGTTCGCACTTCGTTCCCGATGAGATACCTGGGGCTACCTTTGTCTATCAAGCGCCTCAAGAGGATCCATTTTCAACACCTCGAGGATAAGGTCGCCAGCAAGCTCCCTCCTTGGCAAGGGAGGCATGTGGCTACTACAGGCCGGGCGGTTCTTGTCGAAGTCGTCCTTACTGCCATCGCCATCTACCATCTTACGCCTCTCAACATCCCGGCTGCGTTCCTTAAGAAGATCGATTCTATTCGGCGTGCCAATCTTTGGGAGGGTGATGGTAAGGTTTCTCATGGTAAATGCAAAGTCAACTGAGATCTGGTTTGCAAGCCAAAAGAGTATGGTGGCTTGGGTGTGCTCAACTTGTTTAAATTTGCCAAGGCTCTACGTCTCCCATGGCTCTGGTTTGAGTGGAAAGACTCCTCAAAGCCTTGGATAGGGATGGGTACGCCATGCACTGATGATGACCGGGACCTCTTCGCGGCAACTACTAGCGTCACAGTGGGTGATGGGTGCATGACCAAGTTCTGGAGTCCTCTTGGCTTAACGGCTTGCGTCCTCGTGATGTCGCGCCTAGCATCTTTGATATATCCATACAGAGAAACTGCTCTGTCCAGCAAGCTTTGGCAAACAATTCTTGGATTACCTACATTGACATATCCAATGGGCTCACTGACACGTCCAAAACATATCTATAATTTCTGCTTGCTCCATGCCTCTTTTGTGTGATATTGCTATGATATTGATGAACTTCCATACACTTTTGATCATATTTGGACTAACCTATTAACTCAGTGCAACCTAGTGCCAGTTCCTGTTTTCTGGTGTTTTTCTATTTCAGGTTACCCCCATATTAAAAGTGCTCCAAAAATTCGGGAAAAATCCAATAAAAAAAATCAGCGCAGAAGAAGCTTCGGGAATCACCGAGGGGGGGGGGCAGAGGGGACCCACCAGGGCCCCAGGCGCCCTCCCGGCGCGCCCTAGGGTGGGGCCGCGCCAGGGGGCCGCCTGGACCCCTGGTGGCCCCCCTGGCTGCCCCCCTTCGGCTATTTATTTCTCGTGACGAGAAACCCCCGGGACGGGAACCCTTTTTCGCGATCTCTCCTCTGTTCCGCCGCCGCCGCGCTTCCAAGATCGGGAGCACCAGAAGACCTCTTCCCGGCACCCTGCCGGAGGGAGGAACCACCTCCGGGAGCTTCTCCACCACCATGGATGCTTCCCGGATGAACCGTAAGTAGTCCACCTTGGACCATGGGTCTATGATCAGTAGCTATGTGATGTTCTCCTCCCCTCTTTGTTCTTCATGGATTAGACCTCGTGAGCTGCCCTACATGATCGAGGCACATATGTAATATTTCTGCTGTTGCTATGCTGAGTTTGCTGGGATCCGATGGATTATGAGATTATGTTCAGATTGTGTTTGAGTAATATATTTGATTCTCCTCTTTTATATTTATGTTCTAGAGTAATTCTTGCATGTTCTCCGTTGCTGTTTATTGCTTTGGCCAAGTAGTAGGTAGTGACTCCAAGAGGGAGCGTTATGCATGATTGTGGGTTCATGCCCCCTAATGACTAGCTTGAGTGACAGAAACGTGAGTCTAGGGGATGTGCTGTTGCCACAAGGGGGAAAACAACGGTGCTTGTACTTGCGGGTGCAAAAGTTGTTTACTTTACGCAAAGTTCTTTAATGTAGTTGTCTGTTGCTTTGAGTTTACACTTTGGGTGGGATTCACAACTTAATACCAGCGAGATGTTCTGGATAGATATCTCAAGGTGAATGATTAGTAGGTAGATGCAGATGGATTTCGGTCTACTTGTCTTGGCGTACCGCCCATGCTTTTGAGCCTCTTCCTTTCTTTATAGCATAATTAGCATTGGTTTGCGCACATAATCTTGTCAATTGCCTAGCTGTAATTTGTTTAACTCGCATGGCTGTTTTATCGTCTTTTGGGAGAGAGACATCACTAGTGAACATCATAGGACCTCGGTCCATATTTCCAATACTGTTTACACCCGCTATCAATTTACTGCTTTATTTAATTTTCCGTAGCTATCACTATCATTATTATCCCGTGTGTTTTATCCTTTGTAAACAACAAGGCCGGAGGAATTGAAAACTCCTCTGTACTCGTTGGGAAGCAAATCTATTTGCTGAGTGTGCAGGTCCAGGTAAAGTTAGCAACCTCGGTTGTAAACGGCGCCATTGTTTAGTTCACCACATTCTTGTATCTGTTGGAGTCCTACTGGTTCGATACTCAACCTTAGCATCTTCGCTAAGGGAAATTGCTGCTATCTACATCTCAACCTTCCACTTTGGGTAACCAACGAGGGGGCGTTAATTCGTACCATCAAAAGCAATTTCTGGCGCCGTTGCCGAGGATTCCGAAGCGCAGCAAAAGAGTGGTCCCGCCAAAAGCAATTTCTGGTGCCGTTGCCGAGGACCCCACTCTTCAAGATAGGGGAGTTGCACACTATTTTTTTACTTTGCTTTTTAGTCTTGTTAGTTTACCTTTCAGTTTTTTCTTTAGTGTCCTTTATCAAAAATAAAAAAAAATAGTTATCTTGCTTTTAGTTGTCCTTTCTGTTTAGTCAAGTATGTTAGGATTTGGTGCCTTGAGGGAATCAGAGGTTTTAGATTTCCAAAGGGATGGAGAAAATATGAAGAAGGCATGAGATAGAATTTCTGATGCACATAGGAGAATTATGCCTTGGATACCTATAAAAATTGTGCTTAGAAATTTTTACCATGGTTTTTTTAGATGGTGCAAACACTCTCTGGATATTATAGCCTAAGGGGATTTCTTAGCTTGTGATGAAGCTAGAGCTCTTGAAATTATACATGGTCTATCTAGTTACTTTGTTTATGATCATAGTTTTGATACTGTTATAGATAGACTTGATACTATTGAAAAGAGATTGGATGCTCTAGACTTGAGAAAAGTAAAAAAAACCCCAGCCAAATAAGAAAGATGTTTATGAGATAGATGGTGACTGGGAACCCTTTGTTAGAATTAGCATCTCTAACCAAGACTTCCTTTCTTTCTGTGACATTGAGTCCATGGTTTCTACTATGCCAAAAGTTGTTTATGATTCTTTAAAATTTAACATGGACAAATTGTCATCCTATCATGAACATGCTAATGGAGATATTTCTGAGATCCAGGGAAGGATAAAAGATGTACCAGTGACATTCCTTAAAGGGATTGCAATGTTTGATTTCTTCGTCATGAAGCCAAACCAAGGAAACATAGTGCTTGGGAGGGATTTCCTCCGGTCCGTAAAAGGCTTCATTGATATAGGTAAGGGACAAACACGCCTACACGGGAAGGAAAAAGGTATTTACCCCTTTCCTAAAATAAACAAGGATGAACTTATTGAGGAACCATTTGAATCGATTTACAACTCCGATTATTAGGATGATCTTTGATTCCTCCTATTTGCATTAAGCCAAGCTAATGGCTTTAAAGAAGCGCTTTCGGGAGGCAGCCCGCAACGAATTTAGGATTTCCTTTTTGTTTTTCTTCTGTTTTTAGTGGTCTTGATGATTGTTACTATTGTAGCAACATCATTGTATCTTTACTTTTCAAGTTTTGTGCCATTTATAGCCTCATATGACAAGGTAAGTGAAAGTTGTGACATGCTGTCCAGAAAAAAAATTCTGTCCTCGTGACAAGAAAAAATCGCAGAAAAATCCCAGTTCATCTTTTTGAGATGAAATTTTTACACAGCGTGATCTATACAATTACAGAACTTTCGTATGTTCTGAGTTTTTTTATTTGAGTTGCAGAAGTATCCCTAAAAATTCTTTACTACCTGCTGGTCTGTTTTTCACAGATTCTGTCCTGTTTTGCCTTTTCTTCATTTTGCAAACCTTAAGCTTGCTTTTTCTTTTCAAAAACTTTTTGGAAATCTTGAGAAACAGTAGCTCTTCAAAAATACCTTTGTTTCCAGTAGAGGAAAAATTACTTTATTATGGGTACTAACCTCGCTAATCAGATTATGATGAGTTATGTATGAAGGGAGTTTTCAAGTGTGCGAGGAAGATGATGAAAGAAAATTCAGAAGTTTCAAGCGCTCAAGTTTGGGGATGCCCCCATGTATCCCCAACAAATATTCAAGGAGACTCAAGCGTCTAAGATTGGGGATGCCCCGTGCATCCCCTTCTCCATCAACAATTATCAGTTCGTCTCTCGTTTCACTGTATTTTTATCACTTCATGCATTATGTGCTATGCTTGGAGCGTCTCGCTCTTAGGTTTTATTTTTAGTTTTCTTTAGCTTTGCTTGCTGTTCATAACAAGTTAGAACCCAGATTTCTTTGTGTGGGAGAGAAACACGCTCCACTTCCAAAATCTAGAACACAACATAGGATTTTTCATGCTTATCTTTGCTGTGTTTGTTCTTTATCTTTTTCATAGCTACTGTCATGTTTAGCTCTTAGTTTTCATGCTTATCTTTTTAAAGAGCTTTTGTTTAGTTTGTTGATGAAACTCTCTTGAGTTTTCATGTTTATCTTGTTTAGAGAGTTTCCCTGTTGCACTGAGTTTTGTGTCTTGACTTGAAGTAGGTAATTGAGGTTTCTATTCTTTTGTAGTAGTAACTTGCAATAGTTTTGAGGTATTGTTTTGAGTAATGTTTGGACTTTTGGTGTCAAGAGCTTTAGCCTATTAGTGATAGATGTCGTATTTTGGGCAATTCGTGTTTATTTTCAAAACTTACAAATTAGTGAGAACTTTAGCTACTAGATGGATCACTACTCTTCTGAGGGGTCGAATATTAGAGTACACTCACGTACCATGAGTCGAGGATGCGCAAGGATAACCAAACCCCCATACACTCCTCCTCGGGGTACTTGTCCCTTTGTGAAACCTCCTTATTAGATTGAGAGTTACCGATAATAAGTGCATGAGTTATTCGGACTAATGTGAGTATTCGAAAGTTGACACTTCCACCTTCCCATACTTTTCTAGCCTCTCCTGTGCCGTGCATTGCTTTCTTCTCACTCCGAGAGTTGGCGTCCACCTTCGCCGGTACATCCAAAACCTTGGCATGATACGCTCTGTCATCATAAACCTCCTTATATCCTTCCTCAAAACAGCCACCATACCTACCTATCAAGGCATTTCCATAGCCTTTCCGATATATATTGCCATGCAACATCCATCTTCTCATGACTTGATCTTCATGTCATACATGCTACTTGCTTGATCGATGAGCCGCATGCTAGTTGGGCCTTGCCCTAATCATTGCTATATGACACGCTAGTATCATTGCATATCCTGCTACACTGGCAGAGGCATACATTTGCATACATCATGATAGTTACATCTTCTTTATGATTTGAGTACTTTTGTAAAGTGTGAAAGATCTTCTATACTTTTTTGTAATATATAGAGTGTTGCCCCTAAAGTGAGGAAAAGATCCCAGAATGGACAAATTAAAAGATCCCAAAGAGGACAAATGAGAGAAATAGAAAGAGCCATTGAGGCCACCAAAAAAATACAAAAAAATAGAAAAAAGAGAAAAAGAAATAAAAAGAGAGAAGGGGCACACTATTATTCCTTTTGAGAGATCCACACTCGTACTCCCTCTTATATCTTGTACTCCATAGAGATTATCATTTATGGATATAGCTGTGTGGGGACCTTTACACTATAGAACTTGGCTTGTATATTCCAATGACGAGCCTCCTCAAATGAGATCTAGGTCTTCTTGAGCAAGCAAGTTGGATGCACCCCCACTAGTTCCATTGGAGAGCTTACCTTAGCTCATATGTGCATCCGTTGCATAGCAATCCTTACTCCTCACATCGTATCTATCATTTGGCTTTCTCCCGCCTATGATTATCCTCATTGATGTGAGTCTTTTATACCTTTTTGTCTTCCTCCTCCACCACATTCTCTCTTTGCCATCCTAAGTGTCAACTTTCTTGCTTATGCTCATCCATTGCATGAGTGCTCAAAATGTCGAAAAGGAGTGGATCATTTTGACTTGTACCTGGCTAGTGGTCTGGGGATGAGTCAAGATAAGATTCCAAAGAAGACGAAGTGTGAAACTTTAGTAGATTGAGTTCTCAACACAAAAATACTTTTTTTCTCAACACAAAAATACTTTTTTCTCGCATATCTCTATCCCCTTTCTTGCACGTAAACACCATTTGGAGACATTCGAGTCACGGACAGCGAGAGCTCTTGCACCTTTATGTTCTTATGTTTCTTATTTCAATGGTAAATATAGACTCTTTCCTGTTATGACTTGAATTGAATTACATGCCTTGATTGCTTTACTTAAAAGTTCTTTTATGGTTGTTAGCATGTCACCACAGAAATTATGCTTTTATCATTTACCTACTCGAAGACGAGCAGGAATTAAGCTTGGGGATGTTGACACGTCCAAAACGTATCTATAATTTCTGCTTGCTCCATGCCTCTTTTGTGTGATATTGCTATGATATTGATGAACTTCCATACATTTTTGATCATATTTAGACTAACCTATTAACTCATTGCACCCCAGTGCCAGTTCCTGTTTTCTGATGTTTTTCTATTTCAGGTTTCCCCCATATTAAAAGTGCTCCAAAAATTCGGGAAAAATCCAATAAAAAATCAGCGCAGAAGAAGCTTCGGGAATCACCGAGGGGGGGGGGGGGGCAGAGGGGACCCACCAGGGCCCCAGGCGCCCTCCCGGCGCGCCCTAGGGTGGGGCCGCGCCAGGGGCCCGCCTGGACCCCTAGTGGCCCCCCTGGCTGCCCCCCTTCACCTATTTATTTCTCGTGACGAGAAAACCCCCGGGACGGGAACCCTTTTTCGTGATCTCTCCTCTGTTCCGCCGCTGCGCTTCCAAGATCGGGAGCACCAGAAGACCTCTTCCCAGCACCCTGCCGGAGGGAGGAACCACCTCCAGGAGCTTCTCCACCACCCTGGATGCTTCCAGGATGAACCGTGAGTAGTCCACCTTGGACCATGGGTCTATGATTAGTAGCTATGTGATGTTCTCCTCCCCTCTTTGTTCTTCATGGATTAGACCTCGTGAGCTGCCCTACATGATCGAGGCACATATGTAATATTTCTGCTGTTGCTATGCTGAGTTTGCTAGGATCCGATGGATTATGAGATTATGTTCAGATTGTGTTTGAGTAATATATTTGATTCTCCTCTTTTATATTTATGTTCTAGAGTAATTCTTGCATGTTCTCCATTGCTGTTTATTGCTTTGGCCAAGTAGTTGGTAGTGACTCCAAGAGGGAGCGTTATGAATGATTGTGGGTTCATGCCCCCTGATGACTAGCTTGAGTGACAGAAACATGAGTCTAGGGGATGTGCTGTTGCCACAAGGGGGAAAACAACGATGCTTGTACTTGCGGGTGCAAGGATTGTTTACTTTACGCAAAGTTCTTTAATGCAGTTGTCTGTTGCTTTGAGTCTACACTTTGGGTGGGATTCACAACTTAATACCAGCGAGATGTTCTGGATAGATATCTCAAGGTGGATGATTAGTAGGTAGATGCAGATGGATTTTGGTCTACTTGTCTTGGCGTACCGCCCATGCTTTTGAGCCTCTTCCTTTCTTTATAGCATAATTAGCATTGGTTTGCGCACATAATCCTATCAATTTCCCAGCTGTAATTTGTTTACCTCGCATGGCTGTTTTATCGTCTTTTGGGAGAGAGACATCACTAGTGAACATCATAGGACCTCGGTCCATATTTCCAATACTGTTTACACCCGCTATCAATATACTGCTTTATTTACTTTTCCGTTGCTATCACTATCATTATTATCCCGTGCGTTTTATCCTTTGTAAACAACAAGGCCGGAGGAATTGACAACTCCTCTGTACTCGTTGGGAAGAAAATATATTTGCTGAGTGTGCAGGTCCAGGTAAAGTTAGCAACGTCGGTTGTAACGACGCCATTGTTTACTTCACCACCTTCTTGTATCTGTTGGAGTCCTACTGGTTCGATACTCAACCTTAGCATCTTCGCTAAGGGAAATTGCTGCTATCTACATCTCAACCTTCCACTTTGGGTAACTAACGAGGGGGCGTTAATTCGTACCATCACTCACCCAAGTCCACATTCAACATTTTGCCAACCTTTGGAGATGCTTGCTCCGGTCACCCTATGGATCGACACGGTGGATTCCATTGTTTGGAAGTTCTCTAAGGATGGCATGTACTCTACTTCTTCGGCTTACAAGGCGCAATTTGAGGGTCTAACCAAGCCTGTTTTGGCTCCAGCTGTGTGGAAGGTGTGGGCTCCTTCGCGGTGCAATTTTTTTGCTTGGATTGTTCTCCAAAACAGGATTTGGACGTCTGACCGCCTTCTCCGCCGTGGGTGGCCAAACTGCGGCCTCTGTCCTCTGTGCAAGCAATGCCAATCGGCCGCTCACCTTCTTTTCCAGTGTCGCTTCATCCTTCGTGTGTGGAATGCCATTCTCTCGTGACTCGACATGCATCAAGTCGACACGACTTCTTGGACGACTTCTGCCTCGGTGAGAGACTGGCGGACCGAAAACCTCCGTATTCGTATTGGATCCCCTAAGGACTTAACTTCTTTGATGATGCTCATCTCTTGGGAGATTTGTTCGGAGTGTAACGCTAGAGTATTTCGTAACACCGCCGCCTCTTCGATGGTTCTTATTAGCAAGATTAAAGAGGAGGCGTCTCTCTGGACGTTGGCGGGTGCTAGGCACCTGAGTTATGTAATGCCGCGAGAGTAGTTTTTTTCATTTTGCCGCTATGCGGCCTTGTCTAAACCTTCTTCCTTGTTCAATGAAATGGAAAATCTTTTGCCTTGTTTCAAAAAATATGGTCCTGTTCTTAATGAATTGATGATCCATTTTTGAATCAGCGAGTTTAGTTTGCGTTGTGCCTGCGCGCGGCGTATACTTTGTGATATCTGTGTTCGCATTTACTAATGATAAATGGCTACTCGTTCCTTAAATATGCTGCTGATTTTTGTTGCGGGAATTAAATATGATGCTGATTTTTTTGCGGGAATTAAATATGCTGCTGATAAATGGCTCAGTCCATGATGAATTGCCAACAATATACTGTTTCCCTAGTAAAACGCTAATGGGATTTGAATTCGTTTTTGTCCGCCATTAGCTATATAAGTTTCAGTGCAAGAAAAGCTATGTTACCCAATAACATTATTTTTAGAAATGTGAATGCCATTTTTATGCATTGTTTTGTATTATACTTGTAGTTCAATTTTTTTTGTATAAACTATATGCATAGGTTACATCGCACACTCTCTCTTTTATAAAGGCAGTGCTACACGTCACCTGCCGCAAAGTTAACAACCTTTCGATCTATCCATGTAGCATGTTAGACCACTGCAACACATAACATGTTGCGATTGTTCACTACACATGGATTGTGTTGCGGTCATCTTTGACTTGTGTGACACACACAAGGAGGTAGACGCTAGCGTTTATTCAATTGGCTGAGTTCAATCATTTCCTTTTTTCATAAAAAGAGTGTAGCAAACTGATCCTAGTCAGATGGTTAGGTTTCTTGTGGTGGAATCAGCCCACCAACGATTTCGTCAACTTTAAGATGATGTGCCCATTCAGTTTTTTTGAGTTGTTCATAGGGATAGGGTGTGAGTGTCTTCATATGGATGAATGTATGTGCATGCGTGTGTATGTGAGCATCTGCGATTGTACCGTGTTCGAAAAAAAAGTGTGGCCAAGACATGACTCACAGTTGCATTTTGAAAAATGATTACTATTCTCGTGCCCCTCCTTCCTTAGGGCCAGTTCTTTTGTGGCTTATATGGCTGATGGTGGAAATAAGTTGCCTCCTCCTCAGCTTATTCTAGAAGTCCAACCTAAAATTTTATTTAAGAAGCCTATTAGTTAACTTTTAATTACTAGGCTTCTATAATAAATTTTTATGTTGGGCTTCTAGAATAAGCTGGGGAGGGGGCAACTTGTTTCCACCGACAGCCATAAGCCAAAAAAGAACTGGCCCTTAGTGCTACTCAGTTTTGCCCCTCCCATTTCACGCTCTTCTGTTTTCCCTTCTTTAGTCAGCTGTCCCTCCAAAATGCACAAGACGGAGCCTTGCAGTCGGGTAAGACTAGTTGACTGTTACCTGCGCGTGGGACACCTCAGGGCCCACATGTCGGCGTCTGGTTTATTGGCAAAAGAAAATCTGACATATAAATAGCTCGTTGACACACGTGGAAACCTCAGGACCCACCTATTGGCGTCTGGTTTATTTGCAAAGAATAGTGTTGCATATAATGCAACCCGTTGACGCGTGGGACACCCTAGGACCCACATGTCTGGTTTATATGCAAAAAATGTGTAGCATATAATGCAACCTATTGACGCGTGGGACATCCTAGGACCCACATACCAGGACCCACATGTGGCATATAAACAGTCTGTTGATGTGTGGGACATCCCAGGACCCACCTATCGACGTTTGGTTTATTCGCAAAAGAAAATATGGCATATAAATAGTCCGTTGACGCGTGGGACATCCCATCACCCACCTGTTGGCATCTGGTTTATTGGCAAAACAAAATGTGACATATAAAGTTGAAGCGTGGACAAACAAGAGCCCACCTATCAGCGTCTGGTTTACTGGCAAACTAAAATGTGGCATAAAAAGCAGGCCATTGATGCATGGACTAAACAAGGCCCAACTGTCAGCTTCTAGTTTATTGTGCATGCACGCAAGAGTAAACTCCAGACAAGCTTAGGGGCTACTAACGGTGTGCTATACCGGGGTGACCCACAAAAGGCCCAGCCGGGTTCCAAGTCCCAAGGCGCCCCTCGCCGTGTACATCAGACGGACTACGGGAGGAATACAGAGACCACCTTTCAGAAGCTACAAGGCTAGACGCAAAAGGAGAGGACTCATAATTTTTCCACAGTTTTAGGTCGTCTACACCATGTAACCCTAGGCCTCACTACCCATACATAAAGCGAGGCTAGGAAAGGCCCTAGCCTCGAGACATCTTGTATCCCGCTCTTTTGAGGTGACTATACACCCGATAATCGAAACTAGCAGGAGTAGGGTCTAATATCAACCATAAGACCCCGAACCTAGGTAAAATCCTTGTCTGTTCTCCTCTCTGATACTTTCAACAACTTGTACCATCTTATCAAGATATCTAGCGGTTTTCTACACCATCTTACCGAGATATTTGAATTTAAACAAACTCGTGAAAAACAGTTCGCGCCATCTCTGGACGCTTGAAGCGTGCGCGAGCCCTACATGGCGGCAGCAAGGAGTGCGTGTTCCCATGGCGATTCCTGCGGCGAGCAGAAGAGTAGCTAACTAGTTACTTGCTGAAAAGACGCCAACTGAATCTGTACGTGCACGCTGACAGACTGAGTTTATGTTATTCAGATAACTGAACTAACTGAACCTGAAACTTTAGAACACTACTTGATGCAGCTGATTACCTGACAGTGCCATGCCGACGTCGGGGTCAGCGGCTTCCTCCTCAGCCCATGGCGTGCCTGATGGGATCGCCGACGCCGACGACCGGGACGTCGGCTGCAGCTGGTTACGCTGCTACCGCATGTCGCTGAGGTCCTCCGTGTCCAGGCCGCCCAGCAGGTCGTGCTTCGTCGGCAGCACCAGCCTCCTCGCCGATGACAGCAGGTGCTCGGCGCCACGCACCGGACGGACAGCGAGTGCGGGTGGCCGTGGCCGTGGTGCGCGCCCAGCGGCGCCCGCAGCTTACGCTCGTCCTCCGCCGAGACGAACGCCCAGTACGGACCCGCCGGCGGCCTGATGCATTCCCGGGCCCGCACGAGTACACCGGCCGGCGTGATCTCCCCTCCTGCACCAGCACCACCATGGTCACGAGGCCGCCCAGGCGTGCTCCGGCCTCCGGCTCCGCACGAGCGCTGAAGGCTGGACTCAGTTGGGCGCGTCGCCATCATCTATTACCACGGCAAGACTTGTCTGGTAGGGCGAGCGAGGACGAGAGCAGCCGGAACGATCGACCGATTAGCTGCTGGCGGGCCGGAAACCACCGAATTAGTACCACATCGCTTGTTGCAAAGCTTCCGAGGCTGTTTAAATACCACAGCTCAAAAGTCTTGTATCAGCCGAAGACGTAGTCCTGAACCAGCGCTATATAAGCTGGCTACCAGGTTCTGCCGAGACTAAAAGCAGTCATGACATACTTCTGACCGGGTACGGCCGTGGACCTGTAACCTTAAGTTGCTGTTAAGTCGTGCATGAGGGGGGTTAGAAGTATGGAATGATGTAAGCCTTTTTTATTCTTCCTTCTTCTACCTTTTGTTATTTTCACTACCTAGTAAATGTATCTATCAAAACAATATATCATAACTCGCCTAAACGTGATCAATCCCACAACAATAAGCTCGGTCACCCACCATTTGAGCTACCATAAACCTAACCACGAAATATATGCAATAGATTGGTCGACACATATTGTGTGCTCGCGGACCTATTTTGAGCTTCATTTTTTGTTGGAATGGTCACCGGGGAAGAGCTTCCCCACCTTACCGGAGAGAGTTTTGGGAGGAGGAGGAGAGTAATGCAAGCCAAGGCCTAGCCACATCCATTTGAGTTACATTGTGGAATACATGGATCCAAAGGAAGAAGTCATCTACAAAGTTCTTGATCCAGACACAAGTCAGTACGTAGTCTCTTACATGTCTAAAGGTGAGAGAGTTCCTAGCCTCCCAACTTTTCCACATCACTGTTAGGGCCATCGTTGGCAAGATATCTTGTTGAAGACCAACTGGAGCTTGAGTAGACCAAATGAAGTTAGCCGAGGGGAGATGTGTGATTCGTAGCCTCATCCAAACCTGAGCAGCGATTTTCGCAAAAAAAAAAGACATATATAGAAGGGCCATGTGAAATCAACAAGTTTTATTTTCTTCAACCGATTCATTCTAACTGGTTTGATGCTTCTCTGGATTCATGTGACTGTTATATATGCAGATACCTCGGATAATAAAATTCTCTCATGCTTCTTCTTATTTTTAGTATCTACATATACTTGTTTACATTAAAGCACCCACCTTAGTTTGAAGATTTTTTTTTCTAATATCTATGTGTACTTCTTTATGTTAAAGCATCCAATTTTTTTACGTTTAAGCTACGAACAAAAAACATTCACGGATGACACCTAGATACCAACATGATTAGATATTCAACTCATAACCCAACACTCAGTATCCTCATCTCCTATGCAACCACAAACTTTAAGATGTGTAGCCAATCACTCGGGCAAAGATAAAATCTGGATATACAACTATACACTGAACCCGCACATCTTTCTTCTGGATATATACACATCGCTCTAGATGCTCGAGGTCATGACTGGTAATGCGGACTATATATAAGATACACACACGCGAGCACGCCACACAACACACACACACATATACAATGTTGTACATACAAGCATCTGGTCGACATTTTTTTCGGCCAGCGTGCACACCAAGCCGGGCTGACAGAGCAGTCGACACCATGTCCATGTGACATGGAAAGGGTGGGGGCTATAGGGTTAGCTGGAGATAAGGGTTGGTTACCTAATTCACCGACAACGACCTCAATCGACAATTATGTGCTTCGTCTGACCTCGATGTAGCTACCAAGATGATTACATGTTTAAACCATAGCCTTTTTTATTCTTCCTTCTTCTATCTTTTGTTATTTTCACTAGCTAGTAAATGTATCAGTCAAAACAATATATCATAACTCGCCTAAATATGATCAATCCCACAACAATAAGCTCCTTCACCATACCACACCTAACATCTGAGCTACCATAAACCTAACCACGAAATATGCATTTGATTAGTCGACACCGTTGGCAAGATATCTTGTTGAAGACCAGCTGGAGCTTGAGTAGACCTAATGAGGTTAACCAAGGGGGGATGTGTGATTCTTAGCCTCATCCAAACCAGAGCAGCAACCAGACATATATATATATAAGGGCCATGTGAAATCAACAAGTTTTATTTTCTTCAATGGATTCATTCTAACCGATTTGATGCTTCTCTAGATTCACGTGACTCTGTTATATATGTGGTATATAAATAAACCAAGTCCCTAGCAGCCTGTATTCAACTAGTTCTTTAGTCAACAGATGATCAAGGTTTCAAAGTGAAATTACATCTAGTTATGATCATACTCCGGGCCCACTCGGTGAAATTACAACCGTACGTAAAGATGCAGTATGTGACTAGGTCACGAGGATGGAATATCATGGGAATTAGTTAAGTATAACTTGTCGGTAACGAAATTGAACTAGGTATGATGATGCCGGTGATCAGATCTCAAACAAGACAAGTATAAAGTGACAAAGGGAATAGGACTCGACATTTATAGTTCAAGTGATAAAGTTAATTCGTGGAAAGCACGGGGGCCATTGATCGGAGAAGTATCTCGGTCATTTCTGGAGTTTTCCCTAACCATAGGGTGGCCCCTTAAGGGTATGCACCACTTAGGGATAGATTTAGAATCAACGGAGAAATAAGAGAGAACTCCAAAATTGTTCCGGAGGGGTGTTAGAAAAAGTTTCGAAGGCACTGAATTGTTTGGAGACTTAAATAATGGATTTTGGTATTTAAATAAAAGAATTAAATATTAAAATATTTGTTTAAAATGATTTTTATGGGCTAACCCCTAATGGGCCACCAGTTTAGGCCATTAGGGGGTGGCGCCTCATCCCCAAGGGAAAGGAGGGCCAAGGGCCCATGTGGAGGTAGCACTCCCCTCCTAAACCCTAGATGGGGCGGCCAAGGAGGGGGGGGCGACACCCTAGGGAGGTGGCACTTCCCCCCACGCCCACGCCTATATAAGGAGGAGGAGGGAGACCCCCCTCCTCCCACCAATTCATTTGCCCCTTGCTATCTTCCTCTCTCTGTCTCTCTCTCCCTTACATGTGGTTCCGGAATATTGGAACAATCATACGGGGATTTGACATATGAGATTTTGAGAAATCCACCATACGCACGCCGTCATGCTGATGTACTCCTGGTCCGGATCTATCTTCTTCCGCTGCTTCGCTGGACCGGAGCCCGGGGGACGTTGTTTTTACCAGATGCGCGTAGACCTACGAGGTTCTAACTTTTGTCGCACTTGACAAACCCCGATGCGTCTACATTACCTTGAGGTCAGCGTGGACGTACGTCTTCATCGACAACGTTTGAACGAGGACGAGATCCCGTTTTCGGCCTTCGAGGATCGTGCTGTGCAACTGGAGTCGTGCAAGGATCATCGCGACCCTGAGGTCGGCTACGCACGTACAACTACATAAACCATGCTCATCTGAGAAATTTAAATGATTTCAATTTACGATGGTACGTAACCAAAATATCCGTGTTACATCATTACTCCTAGACAGATATTGGGCTTGGGCGTACGATAGCTAGGAAAAAATTTAATGTTTTTCTACCGCGAACCCCATCATCTAGAACCTACAAAGGACCCAAAAAAGTCCATCGGCTTCACACTCTTCTTCATGGTCTACAAGGCCGAAGTAGTACTGCCATCAGATATAAAACATGATTCGCCAAGGATCAAGGAACACACGGATTTAGAAGTCGAGGGAGCTAGATAAGTTGATGTCACTACGAAAGAAGAGGAACATCTAATATATCTCGAGTGCACGACCTTCTATCAACGATAACTGTGTAGATATAAAGTTTGACACATGCGGGCTCAGGAATACAACATTGGTGACCTCATTTTTCAACTCAAGAAAAGTAAAAAGAAAAACAAGCTATCCTCCCCATGGGAAGGACATTACAACATATGCAAGGTGCTAAGTGGAGGCGCATACCGTCTCAAGAACAACAAGGTCACAAGACGCACTGGCATGCAAATCATCAACACCTATTTTATTCTTAAAACTAAGCCGTCCTTGATATCCTTTTTATGTTTCCGCTTTATTCAAAGCGACGGCCAAGAACTTATATGTATTAGTAAGAATAAATGTGTGCATCCCATGAAAGCGAACCCATTACATCATGTCCTTTTATTCATTTCATGTTTGATCCTATTACATTGCAATGGAACCAACGGGATAGGTCGTACCCATCAACCTCAAGACTCCCCCCCCCCCCGCACGCATGCGTGTAATTGAGAGATGTATCGTATATCTCCTACTGTAGTATAGACACAGGGGCTACTCCATATCATCACCGATCCCTCGAAACAAAAGTTGTATTGACGTAACACAAACCCATGAGTGGACACATTAACGCCCTCTTGTGTTTAAAATAAGTAGAAAACCCTGATAGGAGCTCAGTGACTAGCAATTGTTCATGACGGTCTCCAAGGATGCCTTGCTAAGTAAACGTGACAACTAATACATTGCTACTTGGTCGAGGCACGGGAAAAACAAAATTAAAACTTCATGTAAACCAAATGCACAAGTTTATATAACAAATATTTTTTTATAGCAAGGTCACAACCAAAAATTGTGTTATAAAAATGGCGGAGCTCGCACATGACAACACGACAAAATTCCCGGGCCAGCCCCGAAACAGAAACTTGTGCATTAATTCCATATGCACAAGTCACTCGACCTCCAGATCCGAGTATGACGACTTTAGAGAAACTAACGCCTGTCGAGCTCCCTCGGACTCATCCATCCCTAACCAAGTCAATAGTCAGTCACCATAACTCGTCGCAAAGGTGTTTAGAGCCACAAGATCGGCAATTACATCATCATCTAGCCACAAAGACTTGACAACACCTCTCAAGCTAGAAGTTACCTCATGTGCCAAAGTTGAAACTTGGTCCAGGCGAACTTCAGTCGCTGTAGCCTCGACATTCGGGAGAAGGCCTATATAGCAACATATCATTGAAATTAAACATAAGAATAAAAAACAAAATTATAGTTTTAGTACAACTCGGCAGCAGTAGTGACCTCCAAACGACGAAGGTCAAAAACACTTAGAGATGAACTCGTCATCCAAGAAGGGACACATAAGGTGTAACTCTGCCAGCCTTCTCTGGAGCTAATTATACGGATCATCAATATGATCGGCCTACCTTGCATGTCAACCAAATTAGTCTTAGGATGGAAAGGTTCTCTTCAAGCTGAATCTCACTCCAAAGCCCGACTATTGCATTACGCCGCTCTAGCATGACGGACTCTAATGCATTAAAATTTGCATGCAACCCAAAAATTACGGGCTCCAATTGCTCCCTCATCATTGTGTCCTTGTCCCGCAAATGGCGAAGCTCTTGGACATAGCCCTGGTGATGACGGAAATCAAGAGGAGCTAATTCAAAACATACGTTAGCAAGAGGATCCGACTCCGAACACAAAAATAAAGAAGACACAGCTAATTATCAAGCCTCTCTGTTGAAATTTCTGGCTATGGAGAATCAACCAGTGGTTGAGTTGGTTAGAGGGATAGTGGTATCCCCATCCCACCAGAGTTCAAATCCCAGATTTGACAATAGTGTCGCATTTCCTGGATATATTCCAGGCCTTCCGGCGATGCACTTTCAGTGGGAGGAGACGTTCCTGTCGAAGACGAGGTGGTGACTTCGTTAATTTCAAGATGATGTGCCGGCTCGGTATTGCGAAGATGCTCATAGGGGTAGGGTGTGCGTCTGTGCATTCATAGGGGTGAGTGTATACTCGTGTATGTGAGTGTTTTCGTTGTACTGTGTGTTGGGAAACGTAGTAGAAAAACAAAAATTTCGGCCTACGAAACAAGAACCCAAGATCATCCAAGAAGATTGCATACAAGGTTTTAGGTCATGGCTCACCAACCGATGTAGCGGAAGTAGAGTTGGTGAAGCTCGTGGACGTAGTGGAAGTAGATCTCGCAAGTTCTCCCACGAACAGTCCCTCGATCAATCCCACGAACAAGTCCCGCGATCTAGTCCCACGGACAAGTCCCATGAACAAGCTCCTCGAAGAAGGGTCGAAGGTACGACCCCTCCATTAGTATCCACACATCCCGTAGCAGCAATCCAGCAGCGCTCCGCCGTCCAGAGATGAACGCCACCGAGAAAACTAGAGGGAGAAAACCCTAACGGATTCCGATCTAGAACGGCGTCTAAACTGGGGTCTAATTGTGGAGCAACGGGGTTTAGAGGAGGGAGGGTGGCGCATAGGCCTTGCGTACTGATGTGTTGCGCCCCCCCACCCCTCCCCCACATTATATAGGTGGCCAGGGGGCTGTCCTGGCCGACCTAGGGGTTGTGGAGTCCCCTTGGGACTCCTACTCCCAAAGGGAGTCCTTCCCACCGGGGAGTCTGAGTCCAAGGAGGACTCCTCCCAAGTAGGGCGCCCCCACCACCTAATTTCGGCCAGCCCCCTTGGGGTGCCTTGCCCCCCAAGGCTAAGGGTGGTGGGGCGCATATGGTACTGTCTGGAACCTTGTGGAACCTTCCGGAAGCTTCCAGAACCTTCCATGACCTTCCAGGACCCGCCGGGACCATTCTCGGCCATTCCGAGACCTTCCGGGATGGTTTCGGGACATTCCGAAACCTTCTGGAACACTTCCAAGACCTTCCGGGACCGTTTTCGGACGTTCCGGAACTATCTGGATAGGTTCCGGGACGATCCGGGTTACAGTCTAGCCTGCCCGATGCCCTGCGTCAGTTCGTCGGTCATTTTCGGGACGTCCACCGATTAATCGGAAACTATTCCGGTTGATCCAGGACTTCACCGGTACCATTCTCATATGTTCCGGAACCACCTGGGACTACTCCAGAGTGATTCGGACATATCCTTAAATACCCAGAACTACTTCTGGTGCCCTTATGAACTATTCCATAAATCCCCAGAACTACTTCCGGTACCCCGTATGAACTATTCTGCTTTGCTTCCACTAAACCTTCTACCATTCCAGCATTCTAACAGACTACTTCTCGTTAAGTGTGTGACCCAATAGGTTCGGTATAATGCGTACATGACTCAGAACATCTTCCGGACATAGGTCAACAGCCTTTTGTCAATAGCCAATGATCAACAGCGGAGCCATGGACACCCATGTTGACTCCCGCACATACACGAAGAAACTTCGAGTGAACCATTATGTTTAGTCATGTACCATTCCCTTTGCTTCGTGATATATGACAAAGTTAGAGGAGAGAAGTTTGGAACCCATGTGTAACAACTTCTTGAACACAAGCCACTCGTTATCCTCTTTGCTCGTTTGTCCATTTTCTCGTTATCGTATTCCGATATCCCCGTGACTGAATCACAATGCGTCTGGCCAGACTATAATGGATACCGTCATACCGAGTGGGCCCAAAGTCAATATCTCTTCATCGTGAAGGAGCAAATCCCATTCTTGAACTATCACGGTCACTAGCCACACCATCTGACATACCCCAGAACTTATTTTACTACTTCCCATTTACGGGAGGATTCATCTAAGAACCAAAGCATGTCTTCCTGTGTGAAGCAACTCGATACTCTCATGGTCTAAGGAATTACGTATATGATAACATTTCATGATATGACTTATAACGTTGTTACGATGTGATCTCTAAGTATATCATTCAATACTGGGGTCGGTTCAACATCATTGTTCTGCTAACAATATGTTCCCAATGCTACTGACATCCTTGTTACAAGAACAATGTCCATGATTAAGAAAACGTAATCATCAGTTAGCACATGAGCTGGTTTTAGAGGCTAAACCAGAAACTCTTGGTGTTTACATTTCCACACATGCAAGTGAGTTTTCTTCTGAATCTCATAGTCAGGGTCATTGCAATTATAGCACAGAAATATAAACATTAATTACGAACGTGGAAATATATATAATAACATTTTGTTATTGCCTCTAGGGCATATTTCCAACAGTCTCCCACTTGCACTAGAGTCAATAATATTGTCAGTGCTTGAGCACTTTACACCTATGACATACCGGTGTAATACATGCTTCATTTGTGGTATAGACTTCATCTACGGATCTGACGTTTCAGGCCCGTTTGTATCTTGCATATCTTTGCGTTTTTACGCTATCATAAAATTCACTAATTTTATCATTTTAGCTTTGTATATGTTTGAATCATTTGGTAGGACCTTGGCTCCTTAGAATAAGTCATGAAATCATTTCATCAATGTTCCATGAGCTTTAAGCATCTAGGAAACCATACCATGTTCATAAATGAATTTATGATTCAAAATACCCTCCTTGTTACTTCTTTAAGCAACAATATACTTAGCCTCTGTTATAGAATTCGCCACAGTATCGAACTTGACATAGTTCCTCCATACTGTGCCACCCTTACGTGTGAAACACATAATCCCAATTAAAATCGAAAATCGATCTGAGTAAGTATGAAGACTGAATTGGTGTAACTGTTTACATTAAATTCAGCTGGTGTAACTTGTTACAACGAGCTCTTCATTATCTCCATTTTCCGAGAAACATATCTTATCTATCATAATTTTAACTTTTCACTGTTTGTCCAATGATCAACATATTGATCACTTTGGTATCTTGCTCACAACCTTTTGGAGCGTTGGACATATCTGGTCGTTTTACATATTATGGTGTACATGATTAATCCAAACACACAGGTGAGTGGAATTCAATTCACGTGTTTTTGCTTATCTGTGTTCATCAACACTGATTTCTGCAAACAACTTTTCACCACGACTTTGGCAAGAACATGTTTCTTGGAATTTCATACTAAACTACTTTAGTATCATGTCAATATGTAGTGCTGGCTTTAGCATGATCAGGCACTTACTATCTTCATAGATCACTGTGCTCAATACTAATGCTATATCAACCCAAGTTCTTCAACTGAAAACTATTTCCAACGAAGTCCTTAATCGTGTCAAGAAATTTACATCATTTCTAATCAAAAATATGTCATCTACATAAGGTTTTAGAAATATCATTCAGCTCCCACTTACTTTCTTGAATATTCAAGCATCTTCGTTATTCCTGATGACAACAAACTCTTTTGGCAATTTCATCATAACGAAAATTCCAACTCCATTGTGCTAGCCTCAGTCCATCACTGGACATCCAAGGCTTGCATCTATTTTAGCATCCTTTGAATCTACAAAACATTCCGGTCGTATCACATATACGTCCTTTGTTATTTTTCCGTGTAGGAACGTTGTTTTGACGTTCATTCTACCATATCCTATAAATGAGATATGTAGTAATTGCTAATATAACCCGAACTGACTAAAGCATCTCTACGGTCAAAACTATTTCGCCATAGTCAACCTTTGAACTTGCTAGAAAACAATTTTCCAACGAGTTGAGCTTTATGGATAAAACAATTTCATCCGAATCAATTATAGATCCATATATGTATGTTCTTCAGACTTTTAGTCTTTCGGAGGGTCTACCAAGTTCAAAATTTGACTTACTTCCATGGATACTATCTCGGATTATTTGACATTTAGCCAAATCCCGGAGTCAGGGCCCATCAACGCTTCTTTGTATATCACAGGTTTATCATTGTCGAACAACAATATCTCGTTTTACATATCATGAATGTTTGTACGAGTTTTGTCTAACCTGTGTGGTTCAGCTGCACACTTATTTGAAGATTCAACAATCTTTAACAAGTTGCACTGTCCTCCCACTCACTATTTTGCAAGAAACCATTTTCTTCAAAACACATTGTTCTTAACAACAAACAGTTTTGCTTTTGTGTAGTGATAGAGGAATACCAAACCTTTTGGAATAACCTTCACAAAGTAGCACTTATCTGATTTGGTGTTTTGAGTATGTCAAACATATGTCTCATACGCCCAAATTTTAAGAAAAGACAATATGGTTTTATCATTTCCATATCATATCTAATATGGTGTCATTTCAACAGATTTGATGGTGCTTTTTTCAGTGTAAAAGCTGTAGTCTCTAACGCATAACTTTAATAAGTATAATGGCAAATTGATAAACTTCATATTTGATCTTACCGTGTCATATATGGCTCGATTACATATCTCGAACACTTTACTCATAGTGGTGTTCCGGGAGACGCAAGTTATGACACTTCTTCACAACTCATCAGACGTTCGCTAAACTTGTAACTCAAATATTACTTTCTACAATCTAATTTGCAGAAGCGTTATCTTCTCGTTACAATGAATTTCTATTTCACTCTAAAATTCCTTGAACATTTCAAAGATTTCAGACGTATGTCTCTATTGAACAGATATCCACATATCTACTTCAACTCATGAGTGAAGATAGGGAATCCACTGCACACAACTACACTTATTGGACTACACACATCATCATGTATGACTACCAATGGTTTAGTTGCCCGTTCATGTATGGCCTATCAACGGTGTTTTAGTCACATTACTTTGAGACAAAGATCGCAAGCGTCAAGTGATTCCTAATCATATGACTCGAAAGTCCATCACTTATGGAAATTCTTCATGCATGTTATGTCACTTGTGATAAACGGCAGTGCCACATCTATGTGGTATTTCTGTCAGTCTTACGACGTTTAGCGTCAGTGTTATGGATGTTTAGCATTATTATCAAGATTCATAACATACAACCTATTCATAAGGGAAGTATGGCCTTTACGTTATTCATAGCTTTGAACAACTCTCTTGCAACAAACATGATTCAAAATGATGTTTTGCAACAAGGCTAAAGTGTAGTAACAATTTACTCAACTCTAAAATGAATTATGAAGATAATCATAGAGTCAACACACGGTATAGTAAACCTTTTACCGTGTTCCTAAGTGTGTCAAAACTCATCATTAGCTAGTCATAAAGGCCATAGTATTTCTTGCATCGACTTGCAACAATATGCAATTGAAGTGATATTCTAGTGATCAACAGTTTAATCACAATATACAAGAATTAAGATTAACCGCTTAATCATGATTCCCAAGAATTACATCTTTTGACCAGCAATGAATTCATCTATAACTCCGTATGACTTTCATTTCTGAGATGGATATTCCAGTCTTCTTTCGTTTTGCCTTTATACGTATCATAGTTCTATTTCCAATGTCACTCCTACTCACAGACGATCATACATGATCAAGGGTGGCGCATGCCATGGACTTTCCGGCGTGTGAGTCTTACTAACATCCTTTGGACTTCCTTTCCCTTATTTCTCATCATCATATGATCGAGGTTCTTCTGGATCCCACACTTATCAGTTTTGTTTAGAGCACAGTGAACATTTTTACTAATGCTTACAATCATACATTGTACTAGATATCTTATATCCAACATTAATTGTCTTACTACTGAAAACTATTTTTCAGTTCCATGAATATAACATAACTATCCCAAACTTTTCAAAGTTTGGGTTTCATGGTGGTTAAGACAATTCACTTAGCTGTGGTGGAATTTTAGCATTTTGGATTATGGACGTAAGTCACATCATCCATAACATCAGTGGGAGAGCATCAAAAATTTGCGATAGGACATGGTCCTTTTCGGCACTATTGAGGATAGTCCTCACAATACGGTACCACTCGTAAAGTTTTTACCAGATAATACAGTTAATCAAAATCAATTGGGAACGTGGTAACGCGAGCCATTATTCTACAATGATAATGCAAATACTAAGACTTTGTTCATAATTAAGTTGCACTTGTGATTAATCAATTTAATTACTAAGTGCGCTCCCACTCAGATCAATATCTCTCGTAATTGATGCTGGAGTGATTCAAGATCCAACCCAATCGTCCGCCATTGATGTGACATCACTCATGACTTAGACTGGACCGGTAGGCCAACTTGCCAATCACGCCAAAGGTGATTCTTGTTCATCTTTCGATGGGCGTGTTCCGGTAGCAAACTTTTATCCAAACCGTCAAGACAACCAAGTGTAATGCGCTGTGTGTTCTTTTAACACACCCGCCTTTTATGCGTCACACACGTGTGCACCCATGTGACATGACCTGCTCCGATGTGAAACATAGTATAGACGGTGCTACAGTTGGAAGAACACTATCAACTTGATATTGTTTTGCGAGAGATCACCCTAATAAAATACGACTACCGCGCATCAAACAAGGGTTCATCAAAGGGATAAACATCACAGGCAGTTCATAAAATTATGTGATATAGTATAGCCCTTTGCTTCGTGAAGTCTTCATTGTCTTCACGTCGTCGTGGTTGAAGTCACCGTGTCCACCAACTTTGTCCTTGGTGCCGGGAACATCACCACGGCTTCCGGCATGTGCGTCGGGGTCCACCTCCGCATCGTAGATCATCACCTTGCATCTATCTATTTCTTTGCCTCGAGCTAATAAACAGTTCTGGCACGCAGGCCATAATTAAGTGACAATCATATGACTCCAGTCATCATGCCATACCACGACACGCAGGTCGCGAATAAATATTACATAACATATAGCATCTCATACAAACACATTGCAAATCTTGAAGGCTATACCACATCACATGCATACTCTGCAAAAACAAGTTAGATCGCCATCTACACGGGTTGTTGCAACTTTTATCGTGGTTGTTAAGCAGGTTTACAAGGCAAACGAGAAACCCTAGAAAAACAAAACACGATACTTCTTTTGTTGCTAGTTTAACATACGGGGTGCGTGCAGCAACTAATGCCACAAGCCAAACTTCGTTAAACGCGTGACCCCCGTGTGGATTTGAGTTCATAAAATCCACAAGCCCCTCCATGTTAAATCTTCTATTGCGAGATTAAGATGAGATCCAAGGAGTTTGATGTAGACCATGATCAAGGCAACCAGCATACTGAAAGCAGCATAGAGGGATCGATGGAAAACTCAATCCTTGTAGCAAAACCTCAACTTGCCATCAAGCATAGAAAAAATCACATGACAGGGAAGCAACAAGAAAATCAATTCCTCATATCACATATATGATCTAGACCTAAACATGCATCTAATCAAGGATCGCTCTGATACCACTGTTGGGAAACGTAGTAGAAAAACAAAAATTTCGGCCTACGAAACAAGAACCCAAGATCATCCAAGAAGATTGCATACAAGGTTTTAGGTCATGGCTCACCAACCGATGTAGCGGAAGTAGAGTTGGTGAAGCTCGTGGACGTAGTGGAAGTAGATCTCGCAAGTTCTCCCACGAACAGTCCCTCGATCAATCCCACGAACAAGTCCCGCGATCTAGTCCCACGGACAAGTCCCATGAACAAGCTCCTCGAAGAAGGGTCGAAGGTACGACCCCTCCATTAGTATCCACACATCCCGTAGCAGAAATCCAGCAGCGCTCCGCCGTCCAGAGATGAACGCCACCGAGAAAACTAGAGGGAGAAAACCCTAACGGATTCCGATCTAGAACAGCGTCTAAACCGGGGTCTAATTGTGGAGCAACGGGGTTTAGAGGAGGGAGGGTGGCGCATAGGCCTTGGGGACTGATGTGTTGCGCCCCCCACCCCTCCCCCACATTATATAGGTGGCCAGGGGGCTGTCCTGGCCGACCTAGGGGTTGTGGAGTCCCCTTGGGACTCCTACTCCCAAAGGGAGTCCTTCCCACCGAGGAGTCTGAGTCCAAGGAGGACTCCTCCCAAGTAGGGCGCCCCCACCACCTAATTTCGGCCAGCCCCCTTGGGGTGCCTTGCCCCCCAAGGCTAAGGGTGGTGGGGCGCATATGGTACTGTCTGGAACCTTGTGGAACCTTCCGGAAGCTTCCAGAACCTTCCATGACCTTCCAGGACCCGCCGGGACCATTCTCGGCCATTCCGAGACCTTCCGGGATGGTTTCGGGACATTCCGGAACCTTCTGGAACACTTCCAAGACCTTCTGGGACCGTTTTCGGACGTTCCGGAACTATCTGGATAGGTTCCGGGACGATCCGGGTTACAGTCTAGCCTGCCCGATGCCCTGCGTCAGTTCGTCGGTCATTTTCGGGACGTCCACCGATTAACCGGAAACTATTCCGGTTGATCCAGGACTTCACCGGTACCATTCTCATATGTTCCGGAACCACCTGGGACTACTCCAGAGTGATTCGAACATATCCTTAAATACCCAGAACTACTTCTGGTGCCCTTATGAACTATTCCATAAATCCCCAGAACTACTTCCGGTACCCCGTATGAACTATTCTGCTTTGATTCCACTAAACCTTCTACCATTCCAGCATTCTAACAGACTACTTCTCGTTAAGTGTGTGACCCAATAGGTTCGGTATAATGCGGACATGACTCAGAACATCTTCCGGACATAGGTCAACAGCCTTTTGTCAATAGCCAATGATCAACAGCGGAGCCATGGACACCCATGTTGACTCCCGCACATACACGAAGAAACTTCGAGTGAACCATTATGTTTAGTCATGTACCATTCCCTTTGCTTCGTGATATATGACAAAGTTAGAGGAGAGAAGTTTGGCACCCATGTGTAACAACTTCTTGAACACAAGCCACTCGTTATCCTCTTTGCTCGTTTGTCCATTTTCTCGTTATCGTATTCCGGTATCCCCGTGACTGAATCACAATGCGTCTGGCCAGTCTATAATGGATACCGTCATACCGAGTGGTCCCAAAGTCAATATCTCTTCATCGTGAAGGAGCAAATCCCATTCTTGAACTATCACAGTCACTAGCCACACCATCTGACATACCCAGAACTTATTTTACTACTTCCCATTTACGGGAGGATTCATCTAAGAACTAAAGCATGTCTTCCTGTGTGAAGCAACTCGATACTCTCATGGTCTAAGGAATTACGTATATGATAACATTTCATGATATGACTTATAACGTTGTTACGATGTGATCTCTAAGTATATCATTCATTACTGGGGTCGGTTCAACATCATTGTTCTGCTAACAATATGTTCCCATTGCTACTGACATCCTTGTTACAAGAACAATGTCCATGATTAAGAAAATGTAATCATCAGTTAGCACATGAGCTGGTTTTAGAGGCTAAACCAGGAACTCTTGGTGTTTACATTTCCACACATGCAAGTGAGTTTTCTTCTGAATCTCATAGTCAGGGTCATTGCAATTATAGCACAGAAATATAAACATTAATTACGAACGTGGAAATATATATAATAACATTTTATTATTGCCTCTAGGGCATATTTCCAACACTGTGTTCTCTCTCAAAAAACAATTTGGCTATGGGACTCCTCCTGGGCTAAGAGATGCCTGAGTTGGGCAACATCTTCTGATAGAGAATTGCACTCTGCAATCAAGGCCTACGAGGGAAGAAAAACACATGTGATAAAAATTATCCTAAAGAGTCTCAGGATCTACTACAAGGCTAAAGTAGAAGAGCATACCTCAGCACCAAAGTCTTGCATCATTCCGAACAGCAAGGTATTGTTGGCTTCACCATCGTAAAAAATGGCGGATAGAGAATCAAACGGATCGTACTCTATACTAGTTCTCTCCTCCGACCTCCCCTTAGATACAGTCTCTCTTCCGCAACCCTCAAGTATTTATGGAGGAGACGAATGACGAGAAGAGAGTACGTCAACTTGCGACAAGGATGGCTCATAGTTACCCTCTCCATGAATGCCCACCTTGACCGGGCTCTCTGATACCCCTTTTCCTCATGAACGAACGAAGGATCCACAAGTAACAACGTCAGCTCCGATGGTCAGACATTCATAAAGAGGACTGAGTGTGAATTTAAAATGAGCACTACTTTTCACCCTACGATGGATCATCAGACGTAATGGGTCAAATAACAAATTGAGTTCTATCTACGTTGTTTCATTAGCGGTCATCCCAAGACATTGAGAAAATGGTTGTCCCTTTGAAAATTATGGTATAACACCAACATGCGTTCATCCTTGGGAAAGTCTCCATTTGAAATTCCTTATGTTCACAATCCTTGTTTCTTCAGCGCTTATCGTCGTCTGATATTGTTGCATCCTATGTAGATAGAAATTGTGCACACAAGGAAGAGTAAAATCCAGACAAGCTCGGGGGCTACTAACGGTGTGATATACCGAGGTGGCCCACAAAAGGCCCATCCGGGCTCCAAGTCCGAAGGCGCCCCTCGGTGTGTACATCAAACGGACTACAGGAGGAACACAGAGACCACATTTCACAAGCTACAAGACTTGGCGCAAAAGAATATGACTTAAAGTTTTTCCATAGTTTTAGGTCAGCTACGCCATGTAACCCTAGGCCTCGGTACCCATAAATAAAGCAAAACCAGAAAAGGCTTGAGACCTCTTGTATCCCCCTTTTTCGAGTTGACTATACACCCGATAATCGAAACTAGCATTAGTAGGGTTTAGTATCAACCATGAGATATTTCTGAGATCGAGGGAAGGATAAAAGATGTACCAGTGACATTCCTTAAAGGGATTGCAATGTTTGATTTCTTCGTCATGAGGCCAAACCAAGGAAACATAGTGCTTGGGAGGGATTTCCTCCGGTCCGTAAAAGGCTTCATTGATATAGGTAAGGGACAAACACGCCTACGCGGGAAGGAAAAATGTATTTACCCCTTTCCTAAAAGAAACAAGGATGAACTTATTGAGGAACCATTTGAATCGATTTACAACTCCGATTATTATGATGATCTTTGATTCCTCCTATTTGCATTAAGCCAAGCTAATGGCTTTAAAGAAGCGCTTTCGGGAGGCAGCCCGCAACGAATTTAGGATTTCCTTTTTGTTTTTCTTCTGTTTTTAGTGGTCTTGATGATTTTTACTATTTTAGCAACATCATTGTATCTTTACTTTTCAAGCTTTGTGCCATTTATAGCCTCATATGACAAGGGAAGTGAAAGTTGTGACATGCTGTCCAGAAAAAAGATTTTGTCCTCGTGACTAGAAAAATCGCAGAAAAATCCCAATTCATCTTTTTGAGCTGAATTTTTTACACAGCGTGCTCTATACAATTACAGAACTTTCGTATGTTCTGAGTTTTTTTATTTGAGTTGCAGAAGTATCCCTAAAAAATTCTTTACTACCTGCTGGTCTGTTTTTCACAGATTCTGTCCTGTTTTGCCTTTTCTTCATTTTGCAAACCTTAAGCTTGCTTTTTCTTTGCAAAAACTTTTTGGAAATCTGGAGAAACAGTAGCTCTTAAAAAATATCTTTGTTTCCAGTAGAGGAAAAATTATTTTATTATGGGTACTAACCTCGCTAATCAGATTATGATGAGTTATGTATGAAGGGAGTTTTCAAGTGTGCGAGGAAGATGATGAAAGAAGATTCAGAAGTTTCAAGCGCTCAAGCTTGGGGATGCCCCCATGAATCCCCAAGAAATATTCAAGGAGACTCAAGCGTCAAAGCTTGGGGATGCCCCCGTGCATCCCCTTTTCCATCAACAATTATCAGTTCGTCTCTCGTTTCACTATATTTTTATCACTTCATGCATTATGTGCTATGCTTGGAGCGTCTCACTCTGAGGTTTTATTTTTAGTTTTCTTTAGCTTTGCTTGCTGTTCATAACAAGTTAGAACCCATCTTTCTTTGTGTAGGAGAGAAACACGCTCCACTTCCAAAATCTAGAACACAACATAGGATTTTTCATGCTTATCTTTGCTGTGTTTGTTCTGTATTTTTTTCATAGCTACTGTCATGTTTAGCTCTTAGTTTTCATGCTTATCTTTTTAAAGAGATTTTTTTTAGTTTGTTGATGAAACTCTCTTGAGTTTTCATTTTTATCTTGTTTAGAGAGTTTGCCTGTTGCACTGAGTTTTGTGTCTTGACTTGAAGTAGGTAATTGAGGTTGCTATTCTTTTGTAGTAGTAACTTGCAATAGTTTTGAGGTATTGTTTTGAGTAATGTTTGGACTTTTGGTGTCAAGAGCTTTAGCCTATTAGTGATAGATGTCGTATTTTGGGCAATTCGTGTTTATTTTCAAAACTTACAAATTAGTGAGAACTTTAGCTACTAGATGGATCACTACTCTTCTGAGGGGTCGAATATTAGAGTACACTCACGTACCATGAGTCGAGGATGCGCAAGGATAACCAAACCCCCATACACTCCTCCTCGGGGTACTTGTCTCTTTGTGAAACCTCCTTATTAGATTGAGAGTTACCGATAATAAGTGCATGAGTTATTCGGACTAATGTGAGTATTCGAAAGTTGACACTTCCACCTTCCCATACTTTTCTAGCCTCTCCTGTGCCGTGCATTGCTTTCTTCTCACTCCGAGAGTTGGCGTCCACCTTCGCCGGTACATCCAAAACCTTGGCATGATACGCTCTGTCATCATAAACCTCCTTATATCCTTCCTCAAAACAGCCACCATACCTACCTATCAAGGCATTTCCATAGCCTTTCCGATATATATTGCCATGCAACATCCATCTTCTCATGACTTGATCTTCATGTCATACATGCTACTTGCTTGATCGATGAACCGCATGCTAGTTGGGCCTTGCCCTAATCATTGCTATATGACGCGCTAGTATCATTGCATATCCTGCTACACTGGCAGAGGCATGCATTTGCATACATCATGATAGTTACATCTTATTTATGATTTGAGTACTTTTGTAAAGTGTGAAAGATCTTCTATACTTTTTTTGTAATATATAGAGTGTTGCCCCTAAAGTGAGGAAAAGATCCCAGAATGGACAAATTAAAAGATCCCAAAGAGGACAAATGAGAGAAATAGAAAGAGCCATTGAGGCCACCAAAAAAATACAAAAAATAGAAAAAAGAGAAAAAGAAATAAAAAGAGAGAAGGGGGCACACTACTATTCCTTTTGAGAGATCCACACTCGTACTCCCTCTTATATCTTGTACTCCATAGAGATTATCATTTATGCATATAGCTATGTGGGGACCTTTACACTATAGAACTTGGCTTGTATATTCCAATGACGAGCCTCCTCAAATGAGATCTAGGTGTTCTTGAGCAAGCAAGTTGGATGCACCCCCACTAGTTCCATTGGAGAGCTTACCTTAGCTCATATGTGCATCCGTTGCATGGCAATCCATACTCCTCACATCATATCTATCATTTGGCTTTCTCCCGCCTATGATTATCCTCAATGATGTGAGTCTTTTATACCTTTTTGTCTTCCTCCTCCACCATATTCTCTCTTTGCCATCCTAAGTGTCAGCTTTCTTGCTTACGCTCATCCATTGCATGAGTGCTCAAAATGTCGAAAAGGAGTGGATCATTTTGACTTGTACCTGGCTAGTGGTCTGGGGATGAGTCAAGATAAGATTCCAAAGAAGACCAAGTGTGAAACTTTAGTAGATTGAGTTCTCAACACAAAAATACTTTTTTTCTCTCGTATATCCCTATCCCCTTTCTTGCACGTAAACACCATTTGGAGACATTCGAGTCACGGACAGCGAGAGCTCTTGCACCTTTATGTTCTTATGTTGCTTATTTCAATGGTAAATATAGACTCTTTCCTGTTATGACTTGAATTGAATTACATGCCTTGATTACTTTACTTAAAAGTTCTTTTATGGTTGTTAGCATGTCACCACAGAAATTATGCTTTTATCATTTACCTACTCGAAGACGAGCAGGAATTAAGCTTGGGGATGTTGACACGTCCAAAACGTATCTATAATTTCTGCTTGCTCCATGCCTCTTTTGTGTGTTATTGCTATGATATTGATGAACTTCCATACAGTTTTGATCATATTTAGACTAACCTATTAACTCAGTGCACCCCAGTGCCAGTTCCTGTTTTCTGGTGTTTTTCTATGTTAGGTTTCCTCCATATTAAAAGTGCTCCAAAAATTCGGGAAAAATCCAATAAAAAATCAGCGCAGAAGAAGCTTCGGGAATCACCGAGGGGGGGGGGGGGCAGAGGGGACCCACCAGGGCCCCAGGCGCCCTCCCGGCGCGCCCTAGGGTGGGGCCGCGCCAGGGGCCCGCCTGGACCCCTGGTGGCCCCCCTGGCTGCCCCCTTCGCCTATTGATTTCTCGTGACGAGAAACCCCCGGGACGGGAACCCTTTTTCGCGATCTCTCCTCTGTTCCGCCGCCGCGCTTCCAAGATCGGGAGCACCAGAAGACCTCTTCCCGGCACCCTGCCGGAGGGAGGAACCACCTCCGGGAGCTTCTCCACCACCATGGATGCTTCCTGGATGAACCGTGAGTAGTCCACCTTGGACCATGGGTCTATGATCAGTAGCTATGTGATGTTCTCCTCCCCTCTTTGTTCTTCATGGATTAGACCTCATGAGCCGTCCTACATGATCGAGGCACATATGTAATATTTCTGCTGTTGCTATGCTGAGTTTGCTAGGATCCGATGGATTATGAGATTATGTTCAGATTGTGTTTGAGTAATATGTTTGATTCTCCTCTTTTATATTTATGTTCTAGAGTAATTCTTGCATGTTCTCCGTTGCTGTTTATTCCTTTGGCCAAGTAGTTGGTAGTGACTCCAAGAGGGAGCGTTATGAATGATTGTGGGTTCATGCCCCTTGATGACTAGCTTGAGTGACAGAAACATGAGTCTAGGGGATGTGTTGTTGCCACAAGGGGGAAAACAACGATGCTTGTACTTGCGGGTGCAAGGATTGTTTACTTTACGCAAAGTTCTTTAATGCAGTTGTCTGTTGCTTTGAGTCTACACTTTGGGTGGGATTCACAACTTAATACCAGCGAGATGTTCTGGATATATATCTCAAGGTGGATGATTAGTAGGTAGATGCAGATGGATTTTGGTCTACTTGTCTTGGCGTACCGCCCATGCTTTTGAGCCTCTTCCTTTCTTTATAGCATAATTAGCATTGGTTTGCGCACATAATCCTATCAATTGCCCAGCTGTAATTTTTTTACCTCGCATGGCTGTTTTATCGTCTTTTGGGAGAGAAACATCACTAGTGAACATCATAGGACCTCGGTCCATATTTCCAATACTGTTTACACCCGCTATCAATTTACTGCTTTATTTACTTTTCCGTTGCTATCACTATCATTATTATCCCGTGCGTTTTATCCTTTGTAAACAACAAGGCCAGAGGAATTGACAACTCCTCTATACTCGTTGGGAAGAAAAGATATTTACTGAGTGTGCAGGTCCAGGTAAAGTTAGCAACGTCGGTTGTAAACGACGCCATTGTTTACTTCACCACCTTCTTGTATCTGTTGGAGTCCTACTGGTTTGATACTCAACCTTAGCATCTTCGCTAAAGGAAATTGCTGCTATCTACATCTCAACCTTCCACTTTGGGTAACTAACGAGGGGGCGTTAATTCGTACCATCACTCACCCAAGTCCACATTCAACAGTTTTCCAACCTTTGGGAGATGCTTGCTCCGGTCACCCTATCGATCGACACGGTGGATTCCATTGTTTGGAAGTTCTCCAAGGATGGCATGTACTCTACTTCTTCGGCTTACAAGGCGCAATTTGAGGGTCTAACCAAGTCTGTTTTGGCTCCAGCTGTGTGGAAGGTGTGGGCTCCTCCGCGGTGCAATTTTTTTGCTTGGATTGTTCTCCAAAACAGGATTTGGACGTCTGACCGCCTTCTCCGCCGTGGGTGGCCAAACTGCGGCCTCTGTCCTCTGTGCAAGCAATGCCAATCGGCCGCTCACCTTCTTTTCTAGTGTCGCTTCACCCTTCGTGTGTGGAATGCCATTCTCTCGTGGCTCGACATGCATCAAGTCGAGACGACTTCTTGGACGACTTCTGCCTCGGTGAGAGACTGGTGGACCGAAAACCTCCGTATTCGTATTGGATCCCTTAAGGACTTAACTTCTTTGATGATGCTCATCTCTTGGGAGATTTGTTCGGAGTGTAACGCTAGAGTCTTTCGTAACACCGCCGCCTCTTCGATGGTTCTTATTAGCAAGATTAAAGAGGAGGCGTCTCTCTGGACGTTGGCGGGTGCTAGGCACCTGAGTTATGTAATGGCGCGAGAGTAGTTTTTTTCATTTTTCCGCTATGCGGCCTTGTCTAAACCTTCTTCCTTGTTCAATGAAATGGAAAATCTTTTGCCTTGTTTCAAAAAATATGGTCCTATTCTTAATGAATTGATGATCCATTTTTTAATCAGCGAGTTTAGTTTGCGTTGTGCCTGCGCGCGGCGTATACTTTGTGATATCTGTGTTCGCATTTACTAATGATAAATGGCTACTCGTTCCTTAAATATGCTGCTGAGTTTTGTTGCGGGAATTAAATATGATGCTGATTTTTTTGCGGGAATTAAATATGCTGCTGATAAATGGCTCAGTCCATGATGAATTGCCAACAATATACTGTTTCCCTAGTAAAACGCTAATGGGATTTGAATTCGTTTTTGTCCGCCATTAGCTATATAAGTTGGACTGCAAGCAAAGCTATGTTACCCAATAACATTATTTTTAGAAATGTGAATGCCATTTTTATGCATTGTTTTGTATTATACTTGTAGTTCAATTTTTTTGTGTAAACTATATGCATAGGTTACATCGCACACTCTCTCTTTTATAAAGGAAGTGCTACACGTCACCTGCCGCAAAGTTAACAACCTTTCGATCTATCCATATAACATGTTAGACCACTGCAACACATAACATGTTGCGATTGTTCACTACACATGGATTGTGTTGCGGTCATCTTTGACTTGTGTGACACACACAAGGAGGTAGACGCTAGCGTTTATTCAATTGGCTGAGTTCAATCATTTCCTTTTTTTATAAAAAGAGTGTAGCGAACTGATCCTAGTCAGATGGTTAGGTTTCTTGTGGTGGAATCAGCCCACCAACGATTTTGTCAATTTTAAGATGATGTGCCCATTCAGTTTTTTTGAGTTGTTCATAGGGATAGGGTGTGAGTGTCTTCATATGGATGAATGTATGTGCATGCGTGTGTATGTGAGCATCTGCGATTGTACCGTGTTCTAAAAAAAAGTGTGGCCAAGACATGACTCACAGTTGCATTTTGAAAAATGATTACTATTCTCGTGCCCCTCCTTCCTTAGGGCCAGTTCTTTTGTGGCTTATATGGCTGATGGTGGAAATAAGTTGCCTCCTCCCCAGCTTATTCTAGAAGTCCAACCTAAAATTTTATTTAAGAAGCCTATTAGTTAACTTTTAATTACTAGGCTTCTATAATAAATTTTTATGTTGGGCTTCTAGAATAAGCTGGGGAGGGGGCAAATAAGCCAAAAAAGAACTGACCCTTAGTGCTACTCAGTTTTGCCCCTCCCATTTCACGCTCTTCTGTTTTCCCTTCTTTAGTCAGCTGTCCCTCCAAAATGCACAAGACCCACCTATTGGCGTCTGGTTTATTAGCAAAGAATAGTGTTGCATATAATGCAACCCGTTGACGCGTGGGACACCCTAGGACCCACATGTCTGGTTTATATGCAAAAAATGTGTAGCATATAATGCAACCTATTGACGCGTGGGACATCCTAGGACCCACATACCAGGACCCACATGTGGCATATAAACAGTCTGTTGATGTGTGGGACATCCCAGGACCCACCTATCGACGTTTGGTTTATTCGCAAAAGAAAATATGGCATATAAATAGTCCGTTGATGCGTGGGACATCCCATCACCCACCTGTTGGCATCTAGTTTATTGGCAAAACAAAATGTGACATATAAAGTTGAAGCGTGGACAAACAAGAGCCTACCTATCAGCGTCTGGTTTACTGGCAAACTAAAATGTGGCATAAAAAGCAGGCCATTGATGCATGGACTAAACAAGGCCCAACTGTCAGCGTCTGGTTTATTGTGCATGCACGCATGAGTAAACTCCAGACAAGCTCAGGGGCTACTAACGGTGTGCTATACCGGGGTGACCCACAAAAGGCCCAGCCGGGTTCCAAGTCCCAAGGCGCCCCTCGCCGTGTACATCAGACGGACTACGGGAGGAATACAGAGACCACCTTTCAGAAGCTACAAGGCTAGACGCAAAAGGAGAGGACTCATAATTTTTCCATAGTTTTAGGTCGGCTACACCATGTAACCCTAGGCCTCACTACCCATACATAAAGCGAGGCTAGGAAAGGCCCTAGCCTCGAGACATCTTGTATCCCGCTCTTTTGAGGTGACTATACACACTAGTACAGAACCCCCCCTTTAGTACCGGTTCCAAAGGGCCTTTAGTACCGATTTTGGAACCGGTACTAAAGATCCGGGTACTAAAACCCTTCCCCTTTCGTACCGGTTCCTTATGAACCGGTACTAAAGGTGCCTCCACGTGGTCACGAAGGAGCCCGCGGGGCTGGAGACCTTTGGTACCGGTTCATAACACGAACCGGTACTAAAGGCTATTTCGTTAAAAAAAATTATTCATTTTTTTCTAATTATTTTTCACTCCCTCTTTTTTTAGAATATCTAGTATTTCCATTAGTGTCTAACTACACTTAATCTCTAGTCAAATTACTTACCTCTGGTCAAACTTCCCAGTCGGTCACCCATCCTTACACTACTCCAACACTAGCACGCTTAACTTCCGAGTTCCTTTCCCTCCCACTTCCAAGCGCTTCGCACGCATGTTGTTGATACTAGTATCGTATCAATCCTATTAACATGTTGGTCGATGTCACATTTTTTTATTGTTTAAATTCCAGATAATTCTTTTAATAAAAAATTTAATGATGTAATAATAATGTTGAATAAATAGATAAAATTAAAATTTTAATTTTGTATTATTTTTAATTATTTTTTAAATTTTTAATATTTTTTTGCCAAACCTAAAACCTGAAAATTTGAAAATCTTATAATTTGCTAAAGGTAATAGTAATCTTTATGCAGATGCAATTATTAATTTTAATTTTGAAAAAAATAAAAATATATAAAATTCTAAATTTCCTATTAACTCAAAATAAATCATTAAATGCATGAAAAATATCAAATGAAGTGAGAAAGGGTTGAAATTTTAGTATGTGGATTTGAATGCTGCATGTTGGATGCAAAAAAAGTCTTGAGTTTAAATAAGTTTGGAAAAAATGAAATGATTTTGAAACACATGTGTTTTCATTTGAAACCCTCGTACTTTGAAAGAAATGGTCCAGTTTGTACACGAAGTGCATCCAGTTTTTGCCGTAATCCTCTCAACTTTTGCACACATGCTATGTGGGTCAAATGATGATACCATGCCAAGTTTCAACCGTTTCTGAGTTCAGTTGTAGTGCTTTCCAATTACAGGGTCATTTAGCTCAAAATAAATCATTAAATGCATAACAAATAGCAAATGAAGTCATAAAGGGTTAAAATTTTAGTATGTGGCTTTGAATGCTGCATGTTGTATGCAAAAAAATTCTTGAGTTGAAATAAGTTTAGAATAATGAAATTCCTTTGAAACACATGTGTTTTCGTCTGAAACCCTCGTACTTTGAAAAAGATGCTCCAGTTTGTACACGAAGTGCATCCATTTTTTGTCGTAATCCTCTCAACTTTTGCACACATGCTATGTAGGTCAAATGATGATACCATGCCAAGTTTCAACCTTTTCTGAGTTCAGTTGTAGTGCTTTCCAATTACAGGGTCATTTAGCTCAAAATAAATCATTAAATGCATGAAAAATATCAAATGAAGTGAGAAAGGGTTAAAATTTTAGTATGTGGATTTGAATGTTGCATGTTGGATGCAAAAAAAGTCTTGAGTTGAAATAAGTTTGGAAAAATGAAATGCCTTTGAAACACATGTGTTTTCGTCTGAAACCCTCGTACTTTGAAAGAGATGGTCCAGTTTGTACACGAAGTGCATCCAGTTTTTGCCGTAATCCTCTCAACTTTTGCACATATGCTATGTGGGTCAAATGATGATACCATGCCAAGTTTCAACTGTTTCTGAGTTCAGTTGTAGTGCTTTCCAATACAGGGTCATTTAACTCAAAATAAATCATTAAATGCATGAAAAATAGCAAATGAAGTCAGAAAGGGTTGAAATTTTAGTATGTGGCTTTGAATGCTGCATGTTGGATGCAAAAAAAGTCTTGAGTTGAAATAAGTTTAGAAAAATGAATTTTTTTTGAAACACATGTGTTTTCGTTTGAAACCCTCGTACTTTGAAAGAGATGGTCCAGCTGACAAAAGGAGATCAGTAAAAAAAGTGAAAAACGTCCCCGGCTCGGCGAATAGGCGAAACAATCGTTAGCCCCGTTGAAGTTGTTTAGCGGCGATATCGTCCACGTCAAGGGGATGGCGCCCGGTACTAAAATTTGTGATTACCTGCCCGCTGATCACACACGTACAGTGACTTAATTAAATTGCCAGACCCTTTAGTACCGGTTCGTAACACGAACCGGTACGAAAGGTAAACCTTTAGTACCGGTTCGTGCTAAAGGTTTTCTGGACCTTTTAGTACCGGTTCGTAACACGAACCGGTACGAAAGCCCCTGACGAACCGGTACGAAAGCTCTTCGTCCGCCTGGACACCTAAACCGGTACGAAAGACCCCTTTAGTACCGGTTCGTAAGGAAACCGGTACTAAAGTCTTAGACGGATGTCCCATTTTCTACTAGTGACACCCGATAATCGAAACTAGCAGGAGTAGGGTCTAATATCAACCATAAGACCCCGAACCTAGGTAAAATCCTTGTCTGCTCTCCTCTCTGATACTTTCAACAACTTGTACCATCTTATCAAGATATCTAGCGGTTTTCTACACCATCTTACCGAGATATTTGAATTTAAACAAACTCGTGAAAAACAGTTCGCGCCATCTCTGGACGCTTGAAGCGTGCGCGAGCCCTACATGGCGGCAGCAAGGAGTGCGTGTTCCCATGGCGATTCCTGCGGCGAGCAGAAGAGTAGCTAACTAGTTACTTGCTGAAAAGACGCCAACTGAATCTGTACGTGCACGCTGACAGACTGAGTTTATGTTATTCAGATAACTGAACTAACTGAACCTGAAACTTTAGAACACTACTTGATGCAGCTGATTACCTGACAGTGCCATGCCGACGTCGGGGTCAGCGGCTTCCTCCTCAGCCCATGGCGTGCCTGATGGGATCGCCAACGCCGACGACCGGGACGTCGGCTGCAGCTGGTTACGCTGCCACCGCATGTCGCTGAGGTCCTCCGTGTCCAGGCCGCCCAGCAGGTCGTGCTTCGTCGGCAGCACCAGCCTCCTCGCCGATGACAGCAGGTGCTCGGCGCCACGCACCGGACGGACAGCGAGTGCGGGTGGCCGTGGCCGTGGTGCGCGCCCAGCGGCGCCCGCAGCTTACGCTCGTCCTCCGCCGAGACAAACGCCCAGTACGGACCCGCCGGCGGCCTGATGCATTCCCGGGCCCGCACGAGTACACCGGCCGGCGTGATCTCCCCTCCTGCACCAGCACCACCATGGTCACGAGGCCGCCCAGGCGTGCTCCGGCCTCCGGCTCCGCACGAGCGCTGAAGGCTGGACTCAGTTGGGCGCGTCGCCATCATCTATTACCACGGCAAGACTTGTCTGGTAGGGCGAGCGAGGACGAGAGCAGCCGGAACGATCGACCGATTAGCTGCTGGCGGGCCGGAAACCACCGAATTAGTACCACATCGCTTGTTGCAAAGCTTCCGAGGCTGTTTAAATACCACAGCTCAAACGTCTTGTATCAGCCGAAGACGTAGTCCTGAACCAGCGCTATATAAGCTGGCTACCAGGTTCTGCCGAGACTAAAAGCAGTGCATGAGGGTGGTCAGAAGTATGGAATGACGTAAGCCTTTTTTATTCTTCCTTCTTCTACCTTTTGTTATTTTCACTACCTAGTAAATGTATCTGTCAAAACAATATATCATAACTCGCCTAAACGTGATCAATCCCACAACAATAAGCTCGGTCACCCACCATTTGAGCTACCATAAACCTAACCACGAAATATATGCAATAGATTGGTCGACACATATTGTGTGCTCGCGGACCTATTTTGAGCTTCATTTTTTGTTGGAATGGTCACCGGGGAAGAGCTTCCCCACCTTACCGGACAGAGTTTTGGGAGGATGAGGAGAGTAATGCAAGCCAAGGCCTAGCCACATCCATTTGAGTTACATTGTGGAATACATGGATCCAAAGGGAGAAGTCATCTACAAAGTTCTTGATCCAGACACAAGTTAGTACGTAGTCTCTTACATGTCTAAAGGTGAGAGAGTTCCTAGCCTCCCAACTTTTCCACATCACTGTTAGGGCCATCGTTGGCAAGATATCTTGTTAAAGACCAGCTGGAGCTTGAGTAGACCAAATGAAGTTAGCCGAGGGGAGATGTGTGATTCGTAGCCTCATCCAAACCTGAGCAGCGATTTTCACAAGAAAAAAGACATATATAGAAGGGCCATGTGAAATCAACAAGTTTTATTTTCTTCAACCGATTCATTCTAACCGGTTTGATGCTTCTCTGGATTCATGTGACTGTTATATATGCAGATACCTCGGATAATAAAATTCTCTCATGCTTCTTCTTATTTTTAGTATCTACATATACTTGTTTACATTAAAGTACCCACCTCAGTTTGAAGATTTTTTTTCTAATATCTATGTGTACTTCTTTATGTTAAAGCATCCAATTTTTTTACGTTTAAGCTACGGACAAAAAACATTCACGGATGACACCTAGATACCAACATGATTAGATATTCAACTCATAACCCAACACTGAGTATCCTCATCTACTATGCAACCACAAACTTTAATATGTGTAGCCAATCACTCGGGCAAAGATAAAATCTGGATATACAACTATACACTGAACCCGCACATCTTTCTTCTGGATATATACACATCGCTCTAGATGCTCGAGGTCATGGCTGGTAATGCGGACTATATATAAGATACACACACGCGAGCACGCCACACAACACACACACATATACAATGTTGTACATACAAGCATCCGGTCAACATTTTTTTCGGCCAGCGTGCACACCAAGCCGGGTTGACAGAGCAGTCGACACCATGTCCATGTGACATGGAAAGGGTGGGGGCTATAGGGTTAGCTGGAGATAAGGGTTGGTTACCTAATTCACCGACAACGACCTCAATCGACAATTATGTGCTTCGTCTGACCTCGATCTATCTACCAAGATGATTACATGTTTAAATCATAGCCTTTTTTATTCTTCCTTCTTCTATCTTTTGTTATTTTCACTAGCTAGTAAATGTATCAGTCAAAACAATATATCATAACTCGCCTAAACGTGATCAATCCCACAACAATAAGCTCGTTCACCATACCACACCTAACATCTGAGCTACCATAAACCTAACCAAGAAATATGCATTTGATTGGTCGACACCGTTGGCAAGATATCTTGTTGAAGACCAGCTGGAGCTTGAGTAGACCTAATGAGGTTAACCAACGGGGGATGTGTGATTCGTAGCCTCATCCAAACAAGAGCAGCAACCAGACATATATATATATATAAGGGCCATGTGAAATCAACAAGTTTTATTTTCTTCCATGGATTCATTCTAACCGATTTGATGCTTCTCTAGATTCACGTGACTCTATTATATATGTGGTATATAAATAAACCAAGTCCCTAGCAGCCTCTATTCAACTAGTTCGTTAGTCAACAGATGATCAAGGTTTCAAAGTGAAATTACATCTAGTTATGATGATACTCCGGGCCCACTCGGTGAAATTACAACCGTACGTAAAGATGCAGTATGTGACTAGGTCACGAGGATGGAATATCATGGGAATTAGTTAAGTAGAACTTGTCGGTAACGAAATTGACCTAGGTATGATGATGCCGGTGATCAGATCTCAAACAAGACAAGTATCAAAGTGACAAAGGGAATAGGACTCGACATTTATAGTTCAAGTGATAAAGTTAATTCGTGGATAGCACGGGGGCCATTGATCGGAGAAGTATCTCGGTCATTTCTTGAGTTTTCCCTAACCATAGGGTGGCCCCTTAAGGGTATGCAACACTTAGGGATAGATTCAGAATAAACGGAGAAATAAGAGAGAACTCCAAAATTGTTCCGGAGGGGTGTTAGAAAAAGTTTCATAGGCACTGAATTGTTTGGAGACTTAAATAATGGATTTTTGTATTTAAATAAAAGAATTAAATATTAAAATATTTGTTTAAAATGATTTTTTATGGGCTAACCCCTAATGGGCCACCAGTTTAGGCCCATTAGGGGGTGGCGCCTCATCCCCAAGGGAAAGGAGGGCCAAGGGCCCATGTGGAGGTAGCACTCCCCTCCTAAACCCTAGATGGGGCGGCCAAGGAGGGGGGGGGGGCACACCCTAGGGAGGTGGCACTTCCCCCCACGCCCACACCTATATAAGGACGAGGAGGGAGACCCCCCTCCTCCCACCAATTCATTTGCCCCTTGCTATCTTCCTCTCTCTGTCTCTCTCTCCCTTACATGTGGTTCCGGAATATTGGAACAATCATACGGGGATTTGACATATGAGATTTTGAGAAATCCACCATACGCACGCCGTCATGCTGATGTACTCCTGGTCCGGATCTATCTTCTTCCGAACCTTCGCTGGACCGGAGCCCGGGGGACGTTGTTTTTACCAGATGCGCGTAGACCTACGAGGTTCTAACTTTTGTCACATTTGACAAACCCCGATGCGTCTACATTACCTTGAGGTTAGTGTGGACGTACGTCTTCATCGACAACGTTTGAACGAGGACGAGATCCCGTTTTCGGCCTTCGAGGATCGTGCTGTGCAACTGGAGTCGTGCAAGGATCATCGCGACCCTGAGGTCGGCTACGCACGTACAACTACATAAACCATGCTCATCTGAGAAATTTAAATGATTTCAATTTACGATGGTACGTAACCAAAATATCCGTGTTACATCATTACTCCTAGATAGATATTGGGCTTGGGCGTACGATAGCTAGGAAAAAATATATTGTTTTCTACCGCGAACCCCATCATCTAGAGCCTACAAAGGACCCAAAAAAGTCCATCGGCTTCACAATCTTCTTCATGGTCTACAAGGCCGAAGTAGTACTGCCATCAGATATAAAACATGATTCGCCAAGGATCAAGGAACACACGGATTTAGAAGTCGAGGGAGCCAGATAAGTTGATGTCACTACGAAAGAAGAGGAGCATCTAATATATCTCGAGTGCACGACCTTCTATCAACAATAACTGTGTAGATACAAAGTTTGACACATGCGGGCTCAGGAATACAACATTGGTGACCTCATTTTTCAACTCAAGAAAAGTAAAAAGAAAAACAAGCTATCCTCCCCATGGGAAGGACATTACAACATATGCAAAGTGCTAAGTGGAGGCACATACCGTCTCAAGAACAACAAGGTCACAAGACGCACTGGCATGCAAATCATCAACACCTATTTTATTCTTAAAACTAAGCCGTCCTTGATATCCTTTTTATGTTTCCGCTTTATTCAAAGCGACGGCCAAGAACTTATATGTATTAGTAAGAATAAATGTGTGCATCCCATGAAAGCGAACCCATTACATCATGTCCGTATATTAATTTCATGTTTGATCCTATTACATTGCAATGGAACCAACGGGATAGGTCGTACCCATCAATCTCAAGACTCTGGGGCTATATCGCATTACATGACCCCCCCCCCCCCCCGCGCACGCATGCGTGTAATTGAGAGATGTATCGTATATCTCCTACTGTAGTATAGACACAGGGGCTAGCCCCGAAACATGGCGGAGCTCGCACATGACAACACGACAAAATTCCCAGGCTAGCCCCGAAACAGAAACTTGTGCATTTAATTTCATATGCACAAGTCACTCGACCTCCAGATCCGAGTATGACGACTTTACAGAAACTAACGCCTGTCGAGCTCCCTCGGACTCATCCATCCCTAACCAAGTCAATAGTCATTCACCATAACTCGTCGCAAAGGTGTTTAGAGCCACAAGATCGGCAATTACATCATCATCTAGCCACAAAGACTTGACAACACCTCTCAAGCTAGAAGTTACCTCATGTGCCAAAGTTGAAACTTGGTCCAGGCGAACTTCAGTCGCGGTAGCCTCGACATTTGGGAGAAGGCATATATAGCAACATATCATCAAAATTAAACATAAGAATACAAAAAAAAATAATAGTTTTAGTACAACTCGGCAGCAGTACTGACCTCCAAACGACGAAGGTCGAAACACTTAGAGATGAACTCGTCATCCAAGCAGGGACACATAAGGTGTAACTCTCCCAGCCTTCTCTGGAGCAAATTATACGGATCATCAATATGATCGGCCTACCTTGCATGTCAACCAAATTAGTCTTAGGATGGAAAGGTTTTCTTCAAGCTGAATCTCACTCTGAAGCCCGATTATTGCATTACGCCGCTCTAGCATGACGGATTCTAATGCATTAAAATTCGCATGCAACCCAAAAATTACGGGCTCCAATTGCTCCCTCATCATTGTGTCCTTGTCCCGCAACTGGCGAAGCTCTTGGACATAGCCCTGATGATGACGGAAATCAAGAGGAGCTAATTCAAAACATACGTTAGCAAGAGGATCTGACTCCGAACACAAAAATAAAGAAGACACAGCTAATTATCAAGCCTCTCTGCTGAAATTTCTGGCTATGGAGAATCAACCAGTGGTTGAGTTGGTTAGCGGGATAGTGGTATCCCCATCCCACAAGAGTTCAAATCCCAGATTTGACAATAGTGTCGCATTTTCCTGGATTTATTCCAGGCCTTCCGGCGATGCACTTTTAGTGGGAGGAGACGTTCCTGTCGAAGACGAGGTGGTGACTTCGTTAATTTCAAGATGATGTGCCGGCTCGGTATTGCGAAGATGCTCATAGGGGTAGGGTGTGCGTCTGTGCATTCATAGGGGTGAGTGTATACTCGTGTATGTGAGTGTTTTCGTTGTACTGTGTTCTCTCTCAAAAAAACAATTTGGCTATGGGACTCCTCCTGGGCTAAGAGATGCCTGAGTTGGGCAACATCTTCTGATAGAGAACTGCACTCTTCAATCAAGGCCTACGAGGGAAGAAAAACACATGTGATAAAAATTATCCCAAAGAGTCTCAGGATCTACTACAAGGCTAAAGTAGAAGAGCATACCTCAGCACCAAAGTCTTGCATCATTCCGAACAGCAAGGTATTGTTGGCTTCACCATCGTAAAAAATGGCGGATAGAGAATCAAACGGATCGTACTCTATACTAGTTCTCTCCTCCGACCTCCCCTTAGATACAGTCTCTCTTCTGCAACCCTCAAGTATTTATGGAGGAGACGAATGACGAGAACAGAGTACGTCAACTTGCGACAAGGATGGCTCATAGTTACCCTCTCCATGAATGCCCACCTTGACCGGGCTCTCTGATACCCCTTTTCCTAATGAACGAACGAAGGATCCACAAGTAACAACGTCAGCTCCGATGGTCAGACATTCATAAAGAGGACTGAGTGTGAATTTAAAATGAGCACTACTTATCACCCTACGATGGATGGTCAGACGTAATGGGTCAAATAAAAAATCGAGTTCTATCTACGTTGTTTCATTAGCGGTCATCCCAAGACATTGAGGAAATGGTTGTCTCTTTGAGAATTATGGTATAACACCAACATGCGTTCATCCTTGGGCAAGTCTCCATTTGAAATTCCTTATGTTCACAATCCTTGTTTCTTCAGCGCTTATCAACATCTGATATTGTTGCATCCTATGTAGATAAAAATTGTGCACACAAGGAAGAGTAAACTCCAGACAAGCTCGGGGGCTACTAACGGTGTGCTATACCGAGGTGGCCCACAAAAGGCCCAGTCGGGCTCCAAGTCCGAAGGCGCCCCTCGGTGTGTACATCAAACGGACTACAGGAGGAACACGGAGACCACATTTCACAAGCTACAAGACTTGGCGCAAAAGGATAGGACTTCAAGTTTTTCCATAGTTTTAGGTCAGCTACGCCATGTAACCCTAGGCCTCGCTACCCATACATAAAGCGAAACCAGGAAAGGCTTGAGACCTCTTGTATTCCCCTTTTTCGAGGTGACTATACACCCGATAATCGAAACTAGCATGAGTAGGGTTTAGTATGAACCATGAGACCCCGAACCTGGGTAAAATCCTCGCCTGTTCCCCCCTTTGATACTTTCAGCAACTCGCACCACCTTATCGAGATCGGCTTTGCTAATTCTCATGTACATGAGAATTAGTTAAGTCACATGCAAGTTGTTTTTTTTCTTAAGTTGCAAACCAAATATGTTTATCCTGTTTTTCTGAAACATGTACTTTTTTTTAGGGTTCTAAAACATGTACGTGATTTCGCTGAAGCGAAGCTTGCAGCCTAGAGAGGTGGGCCGGCCCACTTAATATTTTTTTATGTTTTCCTATTCTTTTTTTGTTTCAATTTTTTTGGTTATTCTTTTGTTTTGTTTTTTCTTTTCTAGTTCCAGATTTTAATGCATTTTGTTTGCGTTTTTTATAACTTTTCGTGATATATGATGAATATTTTATTAAATACTTAAAAATAAATTTATTATGCTGAACTATTTTTTAAATATACATTGATTTGTTTATATAAGTTGAGAATATTTATGTAGAATGAACATTTTTAGTCCTTCCTCCAATTGTACTAGATGAGCGACACTTATTATGGATCGGAGGAAGTATTCACTAGTTTTTTTATATTATTTGACAAATATTTTTTAATAGTCACTGAACATTTTTTAATACGAAATTGTTAAAACGCATGTACACACGAAATATTGAAGCTAGATATAAATCCGTTGCCGTCTGATTTTCTGTTTTCAAAAACTGTACAAGAGTTGATTGAGGATTGATTTAGATTGTTTGTCCTACGGGAGTTGAGAGCGCAAACTGTTTCAACTTTTTTGGTTGTTTTTTTTCGCTTTTATCATGTGATATTATAGGTTGTCGTTTTTTCGTTGATGGTTCCCTTTTTTGTTGATTTTTTTCTCACTTGTAATTGCACCAACGAGTCGTATCTAGTTTCAATTTTTTTTCTCAGTTGCAACTTGCAAGTCCACCAACGAGTCGCAACTGGGTCTGATTGTTTTTCTCAGTTGAAGTCCACCAACGAGCCGCAACTATGTCCGTTTTTTTTCTCAGTTGCAAGACCACCAACGAGTCGCAATTGTGTCCGAATTTTTCCTAAGTTGCAAGTCCGCCAACGAGTCGCAACTGGGTCCGATTTTTTTTCTCAGTTGCAAGCACACCAACGATTCGCAAGTGGGTCTGAGTTTTTTTTTCAGTTGCAAGTCCACCAACGAGTCGCAACTGAGTCCAATTATTTTCTAAGTTGCAAGTCTGCCAACGAGTCGCAACTGGGTCCGGTTTTTTTCTCAGTTGCAAGCCCACCAACGAGTCGCAAGTGGGTCCGAGTTTTTTTCTCAGTTGCAAGTCCACCAACGAGTCGCAACTGGGTTCGATTTTTTTTTCAGTTGCAAGTCCACCAACGAGTCGCAACTGGGTCTGATTGTTTTTTTCAGTTGCAAGTCCACCAACGAGCCGCAACTATGTCCGATTTTTTTCTCAGTTGTAAGTCCACTAATGAGTCGCAACTATGTTCGATTTTTTTTCTAAGTTGCAAGTCCGCCAACGAGTCGCAACCGGGTCCGATTTTATTGTTAGTTGCAAGCTCACCAATGATTCGCAAGTGGGTCTGAGTTTTTTTCGCAGTTGCAAGTCCATCAACGAGTCGCAACTGAGTCCATTTTTTTTAAGTTGCAAGTCCGCCAACGAGTCGCAACTGGGTCCGATTTTTTTTCTCAATTGCAAGTCCACCAATGAGCCGCAACTGGGTCCGATTTTTTCTCAGTTGCAAGTCCACCAACGAGTCGCAACTGGGTCCGATTTTTTTTCTTAGTTGCAAGTCCACCAATGAGCCGCAACTGAGTCCGATTTTTTTTCTCAGTTGCAAGTCCACCAACGAGCCGCAACCGAGTCCGATTTTTTTTCTCAGTTGCAAGCCCACCAACGAGTCGCAACTGGGTCAGACTTTTTTTCTCAGTTGCAAGTCAACCAACGAGTCGCAACTGCGTTTTTTTTTTCAGTTGCAAGTCAACCATCGAGTCGTAACTGCGTTATTTTTCAGTTGCAAGTCCACCAACGAGTCGCAACTTGGTTTGACTTTTTTTTCTCGGTTGCAAGTTCACCAACGAGTCGCAACTATTCCGACATTTACTTATAATTTTTAAAATTGACATTTTTTACATTTATTGTACTCCCTCCGATCCAAATTACTTGACGTACATTTAATATAACTTTGTACTAGAGTTATACTAAGTGTGCGTCAATTAATATGAATCAGAGGGAGTAGTAATTTTTTGTATATGATATTGCTTTTTTTCTTGTTCATTGGAGCTCATTAGATAACTATGAGCCTCAAACAAACAAACAAAAGGCTAGTTAAAAAAACATGCGGGCTGACATGAGCGCATGTGAGTCACATGCGCATGAGCCCTAGTCACTCCCTATCGAGATATCTAGCGGTTTTCTACACCACCTTACCGAGATATCTAGCGGTTTTCTCCGGCGCCACCATTACACAGCTGCTCCCGGCACCCCGGGGGTAGCAGGAACCATTGCCGTAATGGGTTGATTACTACTAGAGCCAGATCGACCATCTCCCTCACTGACCTCGGAGAGTGCTTGTTTCTCCATGCAAAACACCCAGCAGCACGGTACACTGGTGGACTCGTAGTTCACCCGATTAGACCGGATCACTAACGAGGTTTAACGTGGACTCCGGCGCAGGAACGTCGAAGTTAAAGGTTGGAAGGAAACCTGATCTAGATCGCGCGTCAAAGTGAGCATTCATTGATACTTGTATCCTGGCTTGCCCCTGAAGTGGCGCCCAACTAGCTAGGCCGGCTCATGTGCTGGTTGCGCCCAAAGATGTCCAACAATGGTTGACTGATCAAGCTGTAGTTACTGAATCTGTCAAGAAGCATTGGCGCCGTGCCCCACATCGTATGAATTTGAATTGGAGTTCATCGTCGTAGATCGATCGAGAGGGGAAAGGGATCTAATAAAAACTACATATAGCAATATACGTATAATAACACTTGCTCACCATCTTTACTTTGACTGCATTTTTGCCCTGCATGTTGTTGTAGAAACTAACACGCTGGACACAAAATAACAAAACGAGAGAGAGAGAGTGTGAGAGGTAGAAGACAATACTTGCTGAAAAGACGCCAACTGAATCTGTACGTGCACGCTGACAGACTGAGTTTATGTTATTCAGATAACTGAACTAACTGAACCTGAAACTTTAGAACACTACTTGATGCAGCTGATTACCTGACAGTGCCATGCCGACGTCGGGGTCAGCGGCTTCCTCCTCAGCCCATGGCGTGCCTGATGGGATCGCCGACGCCGACGACCGGGACGTCGGCTGCAGCTGGTTACGCTGCCACCGCATGTCGCTGAGGTCCTCCGTGTCCAGGCCGCCCAGCAGGTCGTGCTTCGTCGGCAGCACCAGCCTCCTCGCCGATGACAGCAGGTGCTCGGCGCCACGCACCGGACGGACAGCGAGTGCGGGTGGCCGTGGCCGTGGTGCGCGCCCAGCGGCGCCCGCAGCTTACGCTCGTCCTCCGCCGAGACGAACGCCCAGTACGGACCCGCCGGCGGCCTGATGCATTCCCGGGCCCGCACGAGTACACCGGCCGGCGTGATCTCCCCTCCTGCACCAGCACCACCATGGTCACGAGGCCGCCCAGGCGTGCTCCGGCCTCCGGCTCCGCACGAGCGCTGAAGGCTGGACTCAGTTGGGCGCGTCGCCATCATCTATTACCACGGCAAGACTTGTCTGGTAGGGCGAGCGAGGACGAGAGCAGCCGGAACGATCGACCGATTAGCTGCTGGCGGGCCGGAAACCACCGAATTAGTACCACATCGCTTGTTGCAGAGCTTCCCACGCTGTTTAAATACGGCAGCTCAAACGACTTGTATCAGCCGAGGACGTAGTCCTGAACCAGCGATATATAAGCTGGCTACCAGGTTCTGCCGAGACTAAAAGCAGTCATGACATACTTCTGACCGGGTACGGCCGTGGACCTGTAACCTTAAGTTGCTGTTAAGTCGTGCATGAGGGGGGTCAGAAGTATGGAATGACGTAAGCCTTTTTTATTCTTCCTTCTTCTACCTTTTGTTATTTTCACTACCTAGTAAATGTATCTGTCAAAACAATATATCATAACTCGCCTAAACGTGATCAATCCCACAACAATAAGCTCGGTCACCCACCATTTGAGCTACCATAAACCTAACCACGAAATATATGCAATAGATTGGTCGACACATATTGTGTGCTCGCGGACCTATTTTGAGCTTCATTTTTTGTTGGAATGGTCACCGGGGAAGAGCTTCCCCACCTTACCGGAGAGAGTTTTGGGAGGAGGAGGAGAGTAATACAAGCCAAGGCCTAGCCACATCCATTTGAGTTACATTGTGGAATACATGGATCCAAAGGGAGAAGTCATCTACAAAGTTCTTGATCCAGACACAAGTCAGTACGTAGTCTCTTACATGTCTAAAGGTGAGAGAGTTCCTAGCCTCCCAACTTTTCCACATCACTGTTAGGGCCATCGTTGGCAAGATATCTTGTTGAAGACCAACTGGAGCTTGAGTAGACCAAATGAAGTTAGCCGAGGGGAGATGTGTGATTCGTAGCCTCATCCAAACCTGAGCAGCGATTTTCGCAAAAAAAAAGACATATATAGAAGGGCCATGTGAAATCAACAAGTTTTATTTTCTTCAACCGATTCATTCTAACTGGTTTGATGCTTCTCTGGATTCATGTGACAGTTACATATGTGGTATATAAATAAACCAAGTCCCTAGCAGCCTCTATTCAACTAGTTCGTTAGTCAACAGATGATCAAGGTTTCAAAGTGAAATTACATCTAGTTATGATGATACTCCGGGCCCACTCGGTGAAATTACAACCGTACGTAAAGATGCAGTATGTGACTAGGTCACGAGGATGGAATATCATGGGAATTAGTTAGGTCACGAGGATGGAATATCATGGGAATTAGTTAAGTAGAACTTGTCGGTAACGAAATTGAACTAGGTATGATGATGCCGGTGATCAGATCTCAAACTAGACAAGTATCAAAGTGAAAAAGGGAATAGGACTCGACATTTATAGTTCAAGTGATAAAGTTAATTCGTGGAAAGCACGGGGGCCATTGATCGGAGAAGTATCTCGGTCATTTCTGGAGTTTTCCCTAACCATAGGGTGGCCCCTTAAGGGTATGCAACACTTAGGGATAGATTCAGAATCAACGGAGAAATAAGAGAGAACTCCAAAATTGTTCCGGAGGGGTGTTAGAAAAAGTTTCGAAGGCACTGAATTGTTTGGAGACTTAAATAATGGATTTTGGTATTTAAATAAAAAGAATTAAATATTAAAATATTTGTTTAAAATGATTTTTTATGGGCTAACCCCTAATGGGCCACCAGTTTAGGCCCATTAGGGGGTGGTGCCTCATCCCCAAGGGAAAGGAGGGCCAAGGGCCCATGTGGAGGTAGCAATCCCCTCCTAAACCCTAGATGGGGCGGCCAAGGAGGGGGGGCACACCCTAGGGAGGTGGCACTTCCCCCCACGCCCACACCTATATAAGGACGAGGAGGGAGACACCCCTCCTCCCACCAATTCATTTGCCCCTTGCTATCTTCCTCTCTCTGTCTCTCTCTCCCTTACATGTGGTTCCGGAATATTGGAACAATCATACGGGGATTTGACATATGAGATTTTGAGAAATCCACCATACGCACGCGTCATGCTGATGTACTCCTGGTCCGGATCTATCTTCTTCCGCTGCTTCGCTGGACCGGACCCCGGGGGACGTTGTTTTTACCAGATGCGCGTAGACCTACGAGGTTCTAACTTTTGTCGCATTTGACAAACCCCGATGCGTCTACATTACCTTGAGGTCAGAGTGGACGTACGTCTTCATCGACAACGTTTGAACGAGGACGAGATCCCGTTATCGGCCTTCGAGGATCGTGGTGTGCAACTGGAGTCGTGCAAGGATCATCGCGACCCTGAGGTCGGCTACGCACGTACAACTACATAAACCATGCTCATCTGAGAAATTTAAATGATTTCAATTTACGATGGTACGTAACCAAAATATCCGTGTTACATCATTACTCTTAGATAGATATTGGGCTTGGGCGTACGATAGCTAGGAAAAAAAAATATTGTTTTCTACTGCGAACCCCATCATCTAGAGCCTACAGAGGACCCAAAAAAGTCCATCGTCTTCACACTCTTCTTCATGGTCTACAAGGCCGAAGTAGTACTGCCATCAGATATAAAACATGATTCGCCAAGGATCAATGAACACACGGATTTAGAAGTCGAGGGAGCCAGATAAGTTGATGTCACTACGAAAGAAGAGGAACATCTAATATATCTCGAGTGCACGACCTTCTATCAACAATAACTATGTAGATACAAAGTTTGACACCTGCGGGCTCAGGAATACAACATTGGTGACCTCATTTTTCAACTCAAGAAAAGTAAAAAGAAAAACAAGCTATCCTCCCCATGGGAAGGACATTACAACATATGCAAGGTGCTAAGTGGAGGCGCATACCGTCTGAATAACAACAAGGTCACAAGACGCACTGGAATGCAAATCATCAACACCTATTTTATTCTTAAAACTAAGCCCTCCTTGATATCCTTTTTATGTTTCCGCTTTATTCAAAGCGACGGCCAAGAACTTATATGTATTAGTAAGAATAAATGTGTGCATCCCATGAAAGCGAACCCATCACATCATGTCCTTATATTCATTTCATGTTTGATCCTATTACATTGCAATGGAACCAACGGGATAGGTCGTACCCATCAACCTCAAGACTCTGGGGCTATATCACATTACATGACCCCCCCCCCCCCCGCACGCATGCGTGTAATTGAGAGATGTATCGTATATCTCCTACTGTAGTATAGACACAGGGGCTACTCCATATCATCACCGATCCCTCGAAACAAAAGTTGTATTGACGTAACACAAACCCATGAGTGGACACATTAACGCCCTCTTGTGTTTAAAATAAGTAGAAAACCCTGATAGGAGCTCAGTGACTAGCAATTGTTCATGACAGTTTCCAAGGATGCCTTGCTAAGTAAACGTGTCAACTAATACATTGTTACTTGGTCGAGGCACGGGAAAAACAAAATTAAAACTTCATGTAAACCAAATGCACAAGTTTATATAACAAATATTTTGTTTATAGCAAGGTCACAACCAAAAATTGTGTTATAAACATGGCGGAGCTCGCACATGACAACACGACAAAATTCCCGGGCCAGCCCCGAAACAGAAACTTGTGCATTTAATTTCATATGCACAAGTCACTCGACCTCCAGATCCGAGTATGACGACTTTAGAGAAACTAACGCCTGTAGAGCTCCCTCGGACTCATCCATCCCTAACCAAGTCAATAGTCAGTCACCATAACTCGTTGCAAAGGTGTTTAGAGCCACAAGATCGGCAATTACATCATCATCTAGCCACAAAGACTTGACAACACCTCTCAAGCTAGAAGTTACCTCATGTGCCAAAGTTGAAACTTGGTCTAGGCGAACTTCAGTCGCGGTAGCCTCGACATTCGGGAGAATGCCTATATAGCAACATATCATCAAAATTAAACATAAGAATACAAAACAAAATTATAGTTTTAGTACAACTCGGCAGCAGTAGTGACCTCCAAACGACGAAGGTCGAAACACTTAGAGAAGAACTCGTCATCCAAGAAGGGACACATAAGGTGTAACTCTGCCAGCCTTCTCTTGAGCAAATTATACGGATCATCAATATGATCGGCCTACCTTGCATGTCAACCAAATTAGTCATAGGATGGAAAGGTTCTCTTCAAGCTGAATCTCACTCTAAAGCTCGATTATTGCATTACGCCGCTCTAGCATGACGGACTCTAATGCATTAAAATTTGCATGCAACCCAAAAATTACGGGCTCCAATTGCTCCCTCATCATTGTGTCCTTGTCCCGCAACTGGCGAAGCTCTTGGACATAGCCCTGATGATGACGGAAATCAAGAGGAGCTAATTCAAAACATACATTAGCAAGAGGATCCGACTCCGAACACAAAAATAAAGAAGACACAGCTAATTATCAAGCCTCTCTGCTGAAATTTCTGGCTATGGAGAATCAACCAGTGGTTGAGTTGGTTAGCAGGATAGTGGTATCCCCATCCCACAAGATTTCAAATCCCAGATTTGACAATAGTGTCGCATTTTCCTGGATTTATTCCAGGCCTTCCGGCGATGCACTTTTAGTGGGAGGAGACGTTCCTTTCAAAGACGAGGTGGTGACTTCGTTAATTTCAAGATGATGTGCCGGATCGGTATTGCGAAGATGCTCATAGGGGTAGGGTGTGCGTCTGTGCATTCATAGGGGTGAGTGTATACTCGTGTATGTGAGTGTTTTCGTTGTACTGTGTTCTCTCTCAAAAAAACAATTTGGCTATGGGACTCCTCCTGGGCTAAGAGATGCCTGAGTTGGGCAACATCTTCTGATAGAGAATTGCACTCTTCAATGAGGGCCTACGAGGGAAGAAAAACACATGTGATAAAAATTATCCCAAAGAGTCTCAGGGTCTACTACAAGGCTAAAGTAGAAGAGCATACCTCAGCACCAAAGTCTTGCATCATTCCGAACAGCAAGGTATTGTTGGCTTCACCATCGTAAAAAATGGCGGATAGAGAATCAAACGGATCGTACTCTATACTAGTTCTCTCCTCCGACCTCCCCTTAGATACAGTCTCTCTTCTGCAACCCTCAAGTATTTATGGAGGAGACGAATGACGAGAACAGAGTACGTCAACTTGCGACAAGGATGGCTCATAGTTACCCTCTCCATGAATGCCCACCTTGACCGGGCTCTCTGATACCCCTTTTCCTAATGAACGAACGAAGGATCCACAAGTAACAACGTCAGCTCCGATGGTCAGACATTCATAAAGAGGACTGAGTGTGAATTTAAAATGAGCACTACTTATCACCCTACGATGGATGGTCAGACGTAATGGGTCAAATAAAAAATCGAGTTCTATCTACTTTGTTTCATTAGCGGTCATCCCAAGACATTGAGGAAATGGTTGTCTCTTTGAGAATTATGGTATAACACCAACATGCGTTCATCCTTGGGCAAGTCTCCATTTGAAATTCCTTATGTTCACAATCCTTGTTTCTTCAGCGCTTATCAACATCTGATATTGTTGCATCCTATGTAGATAAAAATTGTGCACACAAGGAAGAGTAAACTCCAGACAAGCTCGGGGGCTACTAACGGTGTGCTATACCGAGGTGGCCCACAAAAGGCCCAGTCGGGCTCCAAGTCCGAAGGCGCCCCTCGGTGTGTACATCAAACGGACTACAGGAGGAACACGGAGACCACATTTCACAAGCTACAAGACTTGGCGCAAAAGGATAGGACTTAAAGTTTTTCCATAGTTTTAGGTCTGCTACGCCATGTAACCCTAGGCCTCGCTACCCATACATAAAGCGAAACCAGGAAAGGCTTGAGACCTCTTGTATCCCCCTTTTTCGAGGTGACTATACACCCGATAATCGAAACTAGCATGAGTAGGGTTTAGTATGAACCATGAGACCCCGAACCTGGGTAAAATCCTCGCCTGTTCCCCCCTTTGATACTTTCAGCAACTCGCACCACCTTATCGAGATCGGCTTTGCTAATTCTCATGTACATGAGAATTAGTTAAGTCACATGCAAGTTGTTTTTTTTCTTAAGTTGCAAACCAAATATGTTTATCCTGTTTTTCTGAAACATGTACTTTTTTTTAGGGTTCTAAAACATGTACGTGATTTCGCTGAAGCGAAGCTTGCAGCCTAGAGAGGTGGGCCGGCCCACTTAATATTTTTTTATGTTTTCCTATTCTTTTTTTGTTTCAATTTTTTTGGTTATTCTTTTGTTTTGTTTTTTCTTTTCTAGTTCCAGATTTTAATGCATTTTGTTTGCGTTTTTTATAACTTTTCGTGATATATGATGAATATTTTATTAAATACTTAAAAATAAATTTATTATGCTGAACTATTTTTTAAATATACATTGATTTGTTTATATAAGTTGAGAATATTTATGTAGAATGAACATTTTTAGTCCTTCCTCCAATTGTACTAGATGAGCGACACTTATTATGGATCGGAGGAAGTATTCACTAGTTTTTTTATATTATTTGACAAATATTTTTAATAGTCACTGAACATTTTTTAATACGAAATTGTTAAAACGCATGTACACACGAAATATTGAAGCTAGATATAAATCCGTTGCCGTCTGATTTTCTGTTTTCAAAAACTGTACAAGAGTTGATTGAGGATTGATTTAGATTGTTTGTCCTACGGGAGTTGAGAGCGCAAACTGTTTCAACTTTTTTGGTTGTTTTTTTTCGCTTTTATCATGTGATATTATAGGTTGTCGTTTTTTCGTTGATGGTTCCCTTTTTTGTTGATTTTTTTCTCACTTGTAATTGCACCAACGAGTCGTATCTAGTTTCAATTTTTTTTCTCAGTTGCAACTTGCAAGTCCACCAACGAGTCGCAACTGGGTCTGATTGTTTTTCTCAGTTGAAGTCCACCAACGAGCCGCAACTATGTCCGTTTTTTTTCTCAGTTGCAAGACCACCAACGAGTCGCAATTGTGTCCGAATTTTTCCTAAGTTGCAAGTCCGCCAACGAGTCGCAACTGGGTCCGATTTTTTTTCTCAGTTGCAAGCACACCAACGATTCGCAAGTGGGTCTGAGTTTTTTTTTCAGTTGCAAGTCCACCAACGAGTCGCAACTGAGTCCAATTATTTTCTAAGTTGCAAGTTTGCCAACGAGTCGCAACTGGGTCCGGTTTTTTTCTCAGTTGCAAGCCCACCAACGAGTCGCAAGTGGGTCCGAGTTTTTTTCTCAGTTGCAAGTCCACCAACGAGTCGCAACTGGGTTCGATTTTTTTTTCAGTTGCAAGTCCACCAACGAGTCGCAACTGGGTCTGATTGTTTTTTTCAGTTGCAAGTCCACCAACGAGCCGCAACTATGTCCGATTTTTTTCTCAGTTGTAAGTCCACTAATGAGTCGCAACTATGTTCGATTTTTTTTCTAAGTTGCAAGTCCGCCAACGAGTCGCAACCGGGTCCGATTTTATTCTTAGTTGCAAGCTCACCAATGATTCGCAAGTGGGTCTGAGTTTTTTTCGCAGTTGCAAGTCCATCAACGAGTCGCAACTGAGTCCATTTTTTTTAAGTTGCAAGTCCGCCAACGAGTCGCAACTGGGTCCGATTTTTTTTCTCAATTGCAAGTCCACCAATGAGCCGCAACTGGGTCCGATTTTTTCTCAGTTGCAGGTCCACCAACGAGTCGCAACTGGGTCCGATTTTTTTTCTCAGTTGCAAGTCCACCAATGAGCCGCAACTGAGTCCGATTTTTTTTCTCAGTTGCAAGTCCACCAACGAGCCGCAACCGAGTCCGATTTTTTTTCTCAGTTGCAAGCCCACCAACGAGTCGCAACTGGGTCAGACTTTTTTTCTCAGTTGCAAGTCAACCAACGAGTCGCAACTGCGTTTTTTTTTTCAGTTGCAAGTCAACCATCGAGTCGTAACTGCGTTATTTTTCAGTTGCAAGTCCACCAACGAGTCGCAACTTGGTTTGACTTTTTTTTCTCGGTTGCAAGTTCACCAACGAGTCGCAACTATTCCGACATTTACTTATAATTTTTAAAATTGACATTTTTTACATTTATTGTACTCCCTCCGATCCAAATTACTTGACGTACATTTAATATAACTTTGTACTAGAGTTATACTAAGTGTGCGTCAATTAATATGAATCAGAGGGAGTAGTAATTTTTTGTATATGATATTGCTTTTTTTCTTGTTCATTGGAGCTCATTAGATAACTATGAGCCTCAAACAAACAAACAAAAGGCTAGTTAAAAAAACATGCGGGCTGACATGAGCGCATGTGAGTCACATGCGCATGAGCCCTAGTCACTCCCTATCGAGATATCTAGCGGTTTTCTACACCACCTTACCGAGATATCTAGCGGTTTTCTCCGGCGCCACCATTACACAGCTGCTCCCGGCACCCCGGGGGTAGCAGGAACCATTGCCGTAATGGGTTGATTACTACTAGAGCCAGATCGACCATCTCCCTCACTGACCTCGGAGAGTGCTTGTTTCTCCATGCAAAACACCCAGCAGCACGGTACACTGGTGGACTCGTAGTTCACCCGATTAGACCGGATCACTAACGAGGTTTAACGTGGACTCCGGCGCAGGAACGTCGAAGTTAAAGGTTGGAAGGAAACCTGATCTAGATCGCGCGTCAAAGTGAGCATTCATTGATACTTGTATCCTGGCTTGCCCCTGAAGTGGCGCCCAACTAGCTAGGCCGGCTCATGTGCTGGTTGCGCCCAAAGATGTCCAACAATGGTTGACTGATCAAGCTGTAGTTACTGAATCTGTCAAGAAGCATTGGCGCCGTGCCCCACATCGTATGAATTTGAATTGGAGTTCATCGTCGTAGATCGATCGAGAGGGGAAAGGGATCTAATAAAAACTACATATAGCAATATACGTATAATAACACTTGCTCACCATCTTTACTTTGACTGCATTTTTGCCCTGCATGTTGTTGTAGAAACTAACACGCTGGACACAAAATAACAAAACGAGAGAGAGAGAGTGTGAGAGGTAGAAGACAATACTTGCTGAAAAGACGCCAACTGAATCTGTACGTGCACGCTGACAGACTGAGTTTATGTTATTCAGATAACTGAACTAACTGAACCTGAAACTTTAGAACACTACTTGATGCAGCTGATTACCTGACAGTGCCATGCCGACGTCGGGGTCAGCGGCTTCCTCCTCAGCCCATGGCGTGCCTGATGGGATCGCCGACGCCGACGACCGGGACGTCGGCTGCAGCTGGTTACGCTGCCACCGCATGTCGCTGAGGTCCTCCGTGTCCAGGCCGCCCAGCAGGTCGTGCTTCGTCGGCAGCACCAGCCTCCTCGCCGATGACAGCAGGTGCTCGGCGCCACGCACCGGACGGACAGCGAGTGCGGGTGGCCGTGGCCGTGGTGCGCGCCCAGCGGCGCCCGCAGCTTACGCTCGTCCTCCGCCGAGACGAACGCCCAGTACGGACCCGCCGGCGGCCTGATGCATTCCCGGGCCCGCACGAGTACACCGGCCGGCGTGATCTCCCCTCCTGCACCAGCACCACCATGGTCACGAGGCCGCCCAGGCGTGCTCCGGCCTCCGGCTCCGCACGAGCGCTGAAGGCTGGACTCAGTTGGGCGCGTCGCCATCATCTATTACCACGGCAAGACTTGTCTGGTAGGGCGAGCGAGGACGAGAGCAGCCGGAACGATCGACCGATTAGCTGCTGGCGGGCCGGAAACCACCGAATTAGTACCACATCGCTTGTTGCAGAGCTTCCCACGCTGTTTAAATACGGCAGCTCAAACGACTTGTATCAGCCGAGGACGTAGTCCTGAACCAGCGATATATAAGCTGGCTACCAGGTTCTGCCGAGACTAAAAGCAGTCATGACATACTTCTGACCGGGTACGGCCGTGGACCTGTAACCTTAAGTTGCTGTTAAGTCGTGCATGAGGGGGGTCAGAAGTATGGAATGACGTAAGCCTTTTTTATTCTTCCTTCTTCTACCTTTTGTTATTTTCACTACCTAGTAAATGTATCTGTCAAAACAATATATCATAACTCGCCTAAACGTGATCAATCCCACAACAATAAGCTCGGTCACCCACCATTTGAGCTACCATAAACCTAACCACGAAATATATGCAATAGATTGGTCGACACATATTGTGTGCTCGCGGACCTATTTTGAGCTTCATTTTTTGTTGGAATGGTCACCGGGGAAGAGCTTCCCCACCTTACCGGAGAGAGTTTTGGGAGGAGGAGGAGAGTAATACAAGCCAAGGCCTAGCCACATCCATTTGAGTTACATTGTGGAATACATGGATCCAAAGGGAGAAGTCATCTACAAAGTTCTTGATCCAGACACAAGTCAGTACGTAGTCTCTTACATGTCTAAAGGTGAGAGAGTTCCTAGCCTCCCAACTTTTCCACATCACTGTTAGGGCCATCGTTGGCAAGATATCTTGTTGAAGACCAACTGGAGCTTGAGTAGACCAAATGAAGTTAGCCGAGGGGAGATGTGTGATTCGTAGCCTCATCCAAACCTGAGCAGCGATTTTCGCAAAAAAAAAGACATATATAGAAGGGCCATGTGAAATCAACAAGTTTTATTTTCTTCAACCGATTCATTCTAACTGGTTTGATGCTTCTCTGGATTCATGTGACAGTTACATATGTGGTATATAAATAAACCAAGTCCCTAGCAGCCTCTATTCAACTAGTTCGTTAGTCAACAGATGATCAAGGTTTCAAAGTGAAATTACATCTAGTTATGATGATACTCCGGGCCCACTCGGTGAAATTACAACCGTACGTAAAGATGCAGTATGTGACTAGGTCACGAGGATGGAATATCATGGGAATTAGTTAGGTCACGAGGATGGAATATCATGGGAATTAGTTAAGTAGAACTTGTCGGTAACGAAATTGAACTAGGTATGATGATGCCGGTGATCAGATCTCAAACTAGACAAGTATCAAAGTGAAAAAGGGAATAGGACTCGACATTTATAGTTCAAGTAATAAAGTTAATTCGTGGAAAGCACGGGGGCCATTGATCGGAGAAGTATCTCGGTCATTTCTGGAGTTTTCCCTAACCATAGGGTGGCCCCTTAAGGGTATGCAACACTTAGGGATAGATTCAGAATCAACGGAGAAATAAGAGAGAACTCCAAAATTGTTCCGGAGGGGTGTTAGAAAAAGTTTCGAAGGCACTGAATTGTTTGGAGACTTAAATAATGGATTTTGGTATTTAAATAAAAAGAATTAAATATTAAAATATTTGTTTAAAATGATTTTTTATGGGCTAACCCCTAATGGGCCACCAGTTTAGGCCCATTAGGGGGTGGTGCCTCATCCCCAAGGGAAAGGAGGGCCAAGGGCCCATGTGGAGGTAGCAATCCCCTCCTAAACCCTAGATGGGGCGGCCAAGGAGGGGGGGCACACCCTAGGGAGGTGGCACTTCCCCCCACGCCCACACCTATATAAGGACGAGGAGGGAGACACCCCTCCTCCCACCAATTCATTTGCCCCTTGCTATCTTCCTCTCTCTGTCTCTCTCTCCCTTACATGTGGTTCCGGAATATTGGAACAATCATACGGGGATTTGACATATGAGATTTTGAGAAATCCACCATACGCACGCCGTCATGCTGATGTACTCCTGGTCCGGATCTATCTTCTTCCGCTGCTTCGCTGGACCGGACCCCGGGGGACGTTGTTTTTACCAGATGCGCGTAGACCTACGAGGTTCTAACTTTTGTCGCATTTGACAAACCCCGATGCGTCTACATTACCTTGAGGTCAGAGTGGACGTACGTCTTCATCGACAACGTTTGAACGAGGACGAGATCCCGTTATCGGCCTTCGAGGATCGTGGTGTGCAACTGGAGTCGTGCAAGGATCATCGCGACCCTGAGGTCGGCTACGCACGTACAACTACATAAACCATGCTCATCTGAGAAATTTAAATGATTTCAATTTACGATGGTACGTAACCAAAATATCCGTGTTACATCATTACTCTTAGATAGATATTGGGCTTGGGCGTACGATAGCTAGGAAAAAAAATATTGTTTTCTACTGCGAACCCCATCATCTAGAGCCTACAGAGGACCCAAAAAAGTCCATCGGCTTCACACTCTTCTTCATGGTCTACAAGGCCGAAGTAGTACTGCCATCAGATATAAAACATGATTCGCCAAGGATCAATGAACACACGGATTTAGAAGTCGAGGGAGCCAGATAAGTTGATGTCACTACGAAAGAAGAGGAACATCTAATATATCTCGAGTGCACGACCTTCTATCAACAATAACTATGTAGATACAAAGTTTGACACCTGCGGGCTCAGGAATACAACATTGGTGACCTCATTTTTCAACTCAAGAAAAGTAAAAAGAAAAACAAGCTATCCTCCCCATGGGAAGGACATTACAACATATGCAAGGTGCTAAGTGGAGGCGCATACCGTCTGAATAACAACAAGGTCACAAGACGCACTGGAATGCAAATCATCAACACCTATTTTATTCTTAAAACTAAGCCCTCCTTGATATCCTTTTTATGTTTCCGCTTTATTCAAAGCGACGGCCAAGAACTTATATGTATTAGTAAGAATAAATGTGTGCATCCCATGAAAGCGAACCCATCACATCATGTCCTTATATTCATTTCATGTTTGATCCTATTACATTGCAATGGAACCAACGGGATAGGTCGTACCCATCAACCTCAAGACTCTGGGGCTGTATCACATTACATGACCCCCCCCCCCCCCCCCCGCACGCATGCGTGTAATTGAGAGATGTATCGTATATCTCCTACTGTAGTATAGACACAGGGGCTACTCCATATCATCACCGATCCCTCGAAACAAAAGTTGTATTGACGTAACACAAACCCATGAGTGGACACATTAACGCCCTCTTGTGTTTAAAATAAGTAGAAAACCCTGATAGGAGCTCAGTGACTAGCAATTGTTCATGACAGTTTCCAAGGATGCCTTGCTAAGTAAACGTGTCAACTAATACATTGTTACTTGGTCGAGGCACGGGAAAAACAAAATTAAAACTTCATGTAAACCAAATGCACAAGTTTATATAACAAATATTTTGTTTATAGCAAGGTCACAACCAAAAATTGTGTTATAAACATGGCGGAGCTCGCACATGACAACACGACAAAATTCCCGGGCCAGCCCCGAAACAGAAACTTGTGCATTTAATTTCATATGCACAAGTCACTCGACCTCCAGATCCGAGTATGACGACTTTAGAGAAACTAACGCCTGTAGAGCTCCCTCGGACTCATCCATCCCTAACCAAGTCAATAGTCAGTCACCATAACTCGTTGCAAAGGTGTTTAGAGCCACAAGATCGGCAATTACATCATCATCTAGCCACAAAGACTTGACAACACCTCTCAAGCTAGAAGTTACCTCATGTGCCAAAGTTGAAACTTGGTCTAGGCGAACTTCAGTCGCGGTAGCCTCGACATTCGGGAGAATGCCTATATAGCAACATATCATCAAAATTAAACATAAGAATACAAAACAAAATTATAGTTTTAGTACAACTCGGCAGCAGTAGTGACCTCCAAACGACGAAGGTCGAAACACTTAGAGAAGAACTCGTCATCCAAGAAGGGACACATAAGGTGTAACTCTGCCAGCCTTCTCTTGAGCAAATTATACGGATCATCAATATGATCGGCCTACCTTGCATGTCAACCAAATTAGTCATAGGATGGAAAGGTTCTCTTCAAGCTGAATCTCACTCTAAAGCTCGATTATTGCATTACGCCGCTCTAGCATGACGGACTCTAATGCATTAAAATTTGCATGCAACCCAAAAATTACGGGCTCCAATTGCTCCCTCATCATTGTGTCCTTGTCCCGCAACTGGCGAAGCTCTTGGACATAGCCCTGATGATGACGGAAATCAAGAGGAGCTAATTCAAAACATACATTAGCAAGAGGATCCGACTCCGAACACAAAAATAAAGAAGACACAGCTAATTATCAAGCCTCTCTGCTGAAATTTCTGGCTATGGAGAATCAACCAGTGGTTGAGTTGGTTAGCGGGATAGTGGTATCCCCATCCCACAAGAGTTCAAATCCCAGATTTGACAATAGTGTCGCATTTTCCTGGATTTATTGTGAAGATGCTCATAGGGGTAGGGTGTGCGTCTGTGCATTCATAGGGGTGAGTGTATACTCGTGTATGTGAGCGTTTGCGTTATACTGTGTTCTCTCTCAAAAAAAATTTGGCTATGGGACTCCTCTTGGCTAAGAGATGCCTGAGTTGGGCAACCTCTTCTCATAGAGAATTGCACTCTGCAATCAAGGACTACGAGGGAAGAAAAACACATGTGATAAAAATTATCCCAAAGAGTGTCAGGGTCTACAACAAGGCTAAAGTAGAAGAGCATACCTCAGCACCAAAGTCTTGCATCATTTCGAACAACAAGGTAGTGTTGGCTTCACCATCCTAAAAAATGGCGGATAGAGAATCAAACGGATCGTACTCTATACTAGTTCTCTCCACCGACCTCCCCTCAGATACAGTCTCTCTTCCGCAACCCTCAAGTATTTATGGAGGAGACGAAGGACGAGAAGAGACTACGTCAACTTGCGACAAGGATGGCTCATAGTTACCCTCTCCATGAATGCCCACCTTGACCGGGCTCTCTGATACCCCTTTTCCACATGAACGAACGAAGGATCCACAAGTAACAACGTCAGCTCCGATGGTCAGACATTCATAAAGAGGACTGAGTGTGAATTTAAAATGAGCACTAGTTATCACCCTACGATGGATGGTCAGACGTAATGGGTCAAATAAAAAATTGAGTTCTATCTACGTTGTTTCATTAGCGGTCATCCCAAGACATTGAGGAAATGGTTGTCTCTTTGAGAATTATGGTATAACACCAACATGCGTTCATCCTTGGGCAAGTCTCCATTTGAAATTCCTTATGTTCACAATCCTTGTTTCTTCAGCGCTTATCAACATCTGATATTGTTGCATCCTATGTAGATAGAAATTGTGCACGCAAGGAAGAGTAAACTCCAGACAAGCTCGGAGGCTACTAACGGTGTGCTATGCCGAGGTGGCCCACAAAAGGCCCAGTCGGGCTCCAAGTCCGAAGGCGCCCCTCGATGTGTACATCAAACGGACTACAGGAGGAACACGGAGACCACATTTCACAAGCTACAAGACTTGGTGTCGTGGTAATACTAAAGGCATACCCCTAGGCAAGGGAAACCCAGGGGTATCCTCAAACCCTGGGTTTCCCCAAAACACATTAAGAAAAATAAGACCAACAAAAAACACGAAGCACTGGCAGCCTCCGAGTAACAGGTTACTCGGAGACCAGAAGTCGCTTCCGAGTATGCAACTACTCGGAAGCCCAACAAAGATCCGAGTAGACCGATACTCGGAAGCAATCGGCGAAGCCCCCCTACTCGGAAGATGGGAAACGCAACGGACATGAGGCATTCAATGCTGCGGGCGTTTCTCATCCTTTATTAGTAGTAACGAGCAGACCGTTTTATATTTAAGTAGGCATTTAATCTTGTAATTAAGACCCATTTATGCCAGGGCATTAAGGAAGCAGGGGCGCACTCTATATAAGCCACCCCCTCCCCTCTGGCATGGGCACGCGCAACACCCTTCACTCTCAGTTTTTCTGAAGAAAGAACACCCCAGTCTGCCTGGGACAGGATTAAGGTTTTTATCTCTACGGAGAGGCCTAACCTGTATAATTCCTTTGCGTCGACCATCTCTACGTACAGATTCATTTAGCTCCTTTCATACCCCTATACTCATTGTCAGATTTATATCCACGACAGTTGGCACCCACCGTGGGGCTGAGTTGATCAGCAATCGTAGAGATGGCGTTTTTCTCATCCTCTTCGTCGATTCGCGGCTCCGAGCTCATTGTCGGAGAGGTTTTCTGTTTTGGATCGTTAGCTTTCATAGCTGATGATTCGGCTTGGTTAGCGGATTCTCCGCTCCAGGCACAATTGCTGTCCTCAAGGGGCAGCGTCCACTTCCGAGCTGACGAGTCCGGGGCCCTGCGCCTCCAGCTGTCGGCTCATCGTCAAGCACCCGCGCTGCTATCTGTCTGCCACAAGAAGAAGCGTTCGGGCCACCCGCGCGCTCACCATCGTGGAAAATCGGTCAAGGTCCAGCAGGTGGCAGTCCTCGACTCGGTGGAGTCAGCCCACAAGGCCTTGGACGAACTGATCGCAAGAGAAGGCTCCACGGCTTCTCTCTTGCCTCTGTTCAACTTGGTTGAAGAAGAAGGCATGGCAGCATCTGACCCCGAGTCAGGCGCCGAGCAAGAAGGCAACAGCGGCACCCCTGTCGCGGTTGCAGAAGTATGTATGGCCGAGACTCCGCCCTCTCAGCCATCGCCAGCTCGGGACACTCGTGCCCGAGATGAAACGAACAACCCATCCAGGGCTGGCACTCGGGAGCCGACCCGACGTGTTTCAGCCTTCCGAAGGTTGGAGCTCGGAGAGTCAAGTCGGCAACCCCGTCCTCCTACTCGGGAGGAGCGGGAAGAGGCAGAAGAGGCCGAGCGACTTCTTAACACCCCGATTGACACAAGCACTCCAGAAGGGCGAGGTCTGGAGGCAGCCAGATTAACTAATTTGGCTGAACGAGAGCGCCTGGGCGAGCTAGAAAATACTCTCGAACGTCAAGCTCGGGAGGTAGCTCGGCTCAAACAAAGCAGAACGAGTCGTCAACTGCGGGACCTGTTGGGAAACGTAGTAGAAAACAAAAAAAATCGGCCTACGAACCAAGAACCCAAGATCATCCAAGAAGATTGCATACAAGGTTTTAGGTCATGGCTCACCAACCGATGTAGCGGAAGTAGAGTTGGTGAAGCTCGTGGACGTAGTGGAATTAGATCTCGCAAGTTCTCCCACGAACAGTCCCTTGATCAATCCCACGAACAAGTCCCGCGATCTAGTCCCACAGACAAGTCCCATGAACAAGCTCCTCGAAGAAGGGTCGAAGGTACGACCCCTCCATTAGTATCCACACATCCCGTAGCAGCAATCCAGCAGCGCTCCGCCGTCCAGAGATGAACGCCACCGAGAAAACTAGAGGGAGAAAACCCTAACGGATTCCGATCTAGAACAACGTCTAAACCGGGGTCTAAAAGTGGAGCAACGGGGTTTAGAGGAGGGAGGGTGGCGCATAGACCTTGGGGACAAGTTGTCTTGCTCTCCCTCTCCCCCTGGCTCACCTTATATAGGTGGCCAAGAGGCCTAGGGCGCAGCTCAAGGAGGATTGGGAGTCCAACTTGGACTCCCAAGCCTTCCAAACCTTCCCACACCTTCCCAACGGAAACCTGCCATAATGTGATTTGGTAATTCCACCTGGAGGAGGATTCCTTCCCTTTGGTGCGCCCCCCACCCCTTGGCCGGCCAGGGCAGCCTAGGTGGCTTTCCCCCCAAGGCTAGGGGCGCAGGGGAGTGGGTGGTACAGCCCGGAACCTTCCATGACCTTCTAGAAGCTTCCGGGACCTTCCGGGACATACGGGGACCGTTTCGGGACATTCCGGACACTTCTGGAGCACTTCCAGGACCTTCCGAGACCGTTCTCGGACGTTCCGGAGCCATCCGGATAGTTTCCAAGACCATCCGAGTTACAGTTTAAGCCACCCGATGACCGCGAAGGTTGTCGGGACGCCCAGCGATTATCCAGAAACTATTCCGGTTGATTCAGGACTTCCCCAGTACCATTCTCATATGTTCCGGACCCACCTGGGACTACTCCAGAGTGATCTGGACATAACCTTAAATACCCAGAACTACTTCTGGTGCCCTTATGAACAATTCCATAAATCTCCGGAACTACTTCTGGTACCCGTATGAACTATTCTGCTTTGCTTCCACTAAACCTTCTACCATACTAGTATTCTAACAGACTACTGCTCGTTAAGTGTGTGACCCAATAGGTTCGGTATAATGCGGACATGACTCAGAACATCTTCCGGACATAGGTCAACAGTCTTTTGTCAATAGCCAATAATCAACAGCGGAGCCATGGACACCCATGTTGACTCCCGCACATACACGAAGAAACTTCGAGTGAACCATTATGTTTAGTCATGTACCATTCCCTTTGCTTCGCGATATATGACAAAGTTAGAGGAGAGAAGTTTGGCACCCATGTGCAACAACTTTTGAACACAAGCCGCTCGTTATCCTCTTTGCTCGTTTGTCCCTTTTCTCGTTATCGTATTCCGGTATCCCCGTGACTGAATCACAATGCGTCTGGCCAGACTATAATGGATACCTTCATACCGAGTGGGCCCGAAGTGAATATCTTCTTCATCGTGAAGGAGCAAATCCCATTCTTGAACTATCACAGTCACTAGCCACACCATCTGACATACCCAGAACTTATTTTAGTACTTCCCATTTACGGGAGGATTCATCTAAGAACCAAAGCATGTCTTCCTGTGTGAAGCAACTCGATACTCTCATGGTCTAAGGAATTACGTATATGATAACATTTCATGATATGACTTATAACGTAGTTACGATGTGATCTCTAAGTATATCATTCAATACTGGGGTCGGTTCAACATCATTGTTCTGCTAACAATATGTTCCCATTGCTACTGGCATCCTTGTTACAAGAACAATGTCCATGATTAAGAAAACGTAATCACCAGTTAGCACATGAGCTGGTCTTAGAGGCTAAACCAGGAACTCTTGGTGTTTACATTTCCACACATGCAAATGAGTTTTCTTCTGAATCTCACAGTCAGGGTCATTGCAATTATAGCACAGAAATATAAACATTAATTATGAACGTGGAAATATATATATAATAACATTTTATTATTGCCTCTAGGGCATATTTCCAACAGTCTCCCACTTGCACTAGAGTCAATAATATTGTCAGTGCTTGAGCACTTTACACCTATGGCATACCGGTGTAAGAAATGCTTCTTTTGTGGTATAGACCTCATCTTCGGATCTGACGTTTCAGGCCCGTTTGTATCTTGCATATCTTCGCGTTTTCACGCTATCATAAAATTCACTAATTTTATCAGTTTAGCTTTGTATATGTTTGAATCATTTGGCAGGACCTTGGTTCCTTTAGAATAAGTCATGAAATCATTCGTCAATGTTCCATGAGCTTCAAGCATCTAGGAAACCATACCATGTTCATAAATGAATTTATGATTCAAAATACCCTCCTTGTTACTTCTTTAAGCAACAATATACTTAGCCTCTGTTATAGAATTCGCCACAGTATCGAACTTGACATAGTTCCTCCATACTGTGCCACCCTTACGTGTGAAACACATAATCCCAATTAAAATCGAAAATCGATCGGAGTAAGTATGAAGACTGAATTGGTGTAACTATTTACATCAAAAATTCAGCTGGTGTAACTCATTACAACGAGCTCTTCATTCTCTCCATTTTCCGAGAAACATATCTTATCTATCATAAGTTTAACTTTTCACTATTTGTCCAATGATCAACATATTGATCACTTTGGTATCTTGCTCACAACCTTTTGGAGCGTTGGACATATCTGGTCGTTTTACATATTATGGTGTACATGATTAATCCAAACACACAGGTGAGTGGAATTCAATTCACGTGTTTTTGCTTATCTGTGTTCATCAACACTGATTTCTGCAAACAACTTTTCACCACGACTTCGGCAAGAACATGTTTCTTGGCATTTCATACTAAACTACTTTAGTATCATGTCAATATGTAGTGTTGGCTTTAGCATGATCAGGCACTTACTATCTTCATAGATCACTGTGCTCAATACTAATGCTATATCAGCCCAAGTTCTTCAATTGAAAACTATTTCCAACGAAGTCCTTAATCGTGTCAAGAAATTTACATCATTTCTAATCAACAATATGTCATCTACATAAGGTTTTAGAAATATCATTCAGCTCCCACTTACTTTCTTGAATATTCAAGCATCTTCGTTATTCCTGATGACAACAAACTCTTTTGGCAATTTCATCACAACGAAAATTCCAACTCCATTATGCTAGCTCTAGTCCATCACTGGATATCCAAGGCTTGCATCTATTTTAGCATCCTTTGAATCGACAAAACATTCCGGTCGTATCACATATACGTCCTTTGTTATTTTTCCGTGTAGGAACGTTGTTTTGACGTTCATTCTACAATATCCTATAAATGAGATATGTAGTAATTGCTAATATAACCCGAACTGACTAAAGCATCTCTACGGTCGAAACTACTTCGCCGTAGTCAACCTTTGAACTTGCTAGAAAACAATTTTCCAACGAGTTGAGCTTTATGGATAAAACAATTTCATCCGAATCAATTATAGATCCACATATATATATTCTTCAGACTATTAGTCTTTCGGAGGGTCTACCAAGTTCAAAACTTGACTTACTTCCATGGATACTATCTCGGATTATTTGGCATTTAGCCAAATCCCGGAGTCAGGGCCCATCAACGCTTCTTTGTATATCACAGGTTTATCATTGTCGAACAACAATATCTCGTTTTACATATCATGAATGTTTGTACGAGTTTTGTCTAACCTGTGTGGTTCAGCTGCGCACTTTTCTGAAGATTCAACAATCTTTGACAAGTTGCACTGTCCTCCCACTCACTCTTTTGTAAGAAACTACTTTTCTTCAAAATACATTGTTCTTAACAGCAAACAGTTTTGCTTTTGTGTAGTGATAGAGGAATACCAAAACTTTTGGCATAACCTTAACAAAGTAGCACTTATCTGATTTGGGGTTTTGAGTATGTCAAACATATGCCTCATATACCAAAATTTTAAGAAAAGACAACATGGTTTTAACAGTCCATACCACATCTAATATGGTGTCATTTCAACAGATTTGATGGTGCTCTTTTCAGTGTAAAAGCTGTAGTCACTAACGCATAACTTTAATAAGTATAATGGCAAATTGATAAACGTCATATTTGATCTTACCGTGTCATACATGGATTGATTACATCTCTCGAACACTTTACTCATAGTGGTGTTCCGGGAGACGCAAGTTATGACACTTCTTCACGACTCATCAGACGTTCGCTAAACTTGTAACTCAAATATTACTTTCTACAATCTAATTTGCAGAAGCTTTATTTTCTTGTTACAATGAATTTCTATTTCACTCTAAAATTCCTTGAACATTTCAAAGATTTCAGACGTATGTCTCTATTGAACAGATATCCACATATCTACTTCAACTCATGAGTGAAGATAGGGAATCCACTGCACACAACTACACTTATTGGACTACACACATCATCATGTATGATTACCAATGGTTTAGTTGCCCGTTCATGTATGGCCTATTAACGGTGTTTTAGTCACATTAATTCGAGACAAAGATCGCAAGCGTCAAGTGATTCATAATCATATGACTCGAAAGTCCATCACTTATGGAAATTCTTCATGCATGTTATGTCACTTGTGATAAACGGCAGTGCCACATCTATGTGGTATTTCTGTTAGTCTTGCAACGTTTAGCGTCAGTGTTATGAATGTTTAGTATTATTATCAAGATTCATTACATACACCCTATTCATAATGGAAGTATGGCCTTTACGTTATTCATAACTTTGAACAACTCTCTTGCAACAAACATGATTCAAAATGATGTTTTGCAACAAGGCTAAAGTGTAGTAACAATTTACTCAACTCTAAAATGAATTATGAAGATAATCATAGAGTCAACACACGGTATAGTAAACCTTTTACCGTGTTCCCGAGCGTGTCAAAACTCATCATTAGCTAGTCATAAAGGCCATAGTATTTCTTGCATCGAGTTGCAACAATATGCAATCGATGTGATATTCCGGTGATCAACAGTTTAATCACAATATACAGAATCCACAATTAACTGCTTAATCATGATTCCCAAGAATTACATCTCTTGACCAGCAATGAATTCATCTATAACTCCGTATGACTTTCATTTCTGAGCTGGTTATTCCAGTCTTCTTTCGTTTTGCCTTTATACGTATCATAGTTCTATTTCCAATGTCACTCCTACTCACAGAAGATCACACATGATCAAGGGTGGCGCAGGCCATGGACTTTCCGGCGTGTAAGTCTTACTAACACCCTATGGAACTTCCTTTCCCTTAATCCTCATCATCATATGATCATTGTTCTTCTGGATCCCACACATCAGTTTTGTTTAGAGCACAATGAACATTTTCACTAATGCTTACAATCATACATTGTACTAGATATCTTATATCCAACATTAATTGTCTTACTACTGAAAACTTATTTTTCAGTTCCATGAATATAACATAACTATCCCAAACTTTTCGAAGTTCGGGTTTCATGATGGTGAAGACAATGCACTTAGCTGTCGTGGAATTCTAGCATTTTGGATTATGGACATAAGTCACATCATCCATAGCATCAGCAGGAGAGCATCAAAAATTTGCGATAGGACAAGCTCCTTCTCGACACTATTGAGGATAGTCCTCACAATACGGTACCAATCGTAAAGTTTTTACCAGATAAAACAGTTAATCAAAATCAATTGGGAAGGTGGTAACGCGAGCCATTATTCTACAACGATAATGCAAATACTAAGACTTTGTTCATAATTAAGTTGCACTTGTGATTAATCAATTTAATTACTAAGTGCGCTCCCACTCAGATCAATATCTCTCGTAATTGATGCTGGAGTTATTCAAGATCCAACCCAATCGTCCGCCATTGATGTGACATCACTGATGACTTAGACTGGACCGGTAGGCCAACTTGCCAATCACGCCAAAGGTGATTCTTGTTCATCTTTCGATGGGCGTGTTCCGGTAGCAAACTTTTATCCAAACCGTCAAGATAACCAAGTGTAATGTGTTGTGTGTTCTTTTAACACACCCGCCTTTTATGCGTCACACACGTGTGCACCCATGTGACATGACCTGCTCCGGTGTGAAACATAGTATAGACGGTGCTACAGTTGGGAGAACACTATCAACTTGATATTGTTTTACGAGAGATCACCCTAATAAAATACGACTACCGCGCATCAAACAAGGGTGCATCAAAGGGATAAACATCACAGGCAGTTCATAAAATTATGTGATATGATATAGCCCTTTGCTTCGTGAAGTCTTCATTATCTTCACGTCGTCGTGGTTGAAGTCACCGTGTCCACCAACTTTGTCCTTGGTGCCGGGACCAACACCACGGCTTCCGGCATGTGCGTCGGGGTCCACCTCCGCATCGTAGATCATCACCTTTGCATCTATCTATTGCTTTTCCTCGAGCTAATAAACAGTTCTGGCACGCAGGCCATAATTAAGTGACAATCATATGACTCCAGTCATCATGCCGTACCACGACACGCAGGTCGCGAATAAATATTACATAACATATAGCATCTCATACAAACACATTGCAAATCTTGAAGGCTATACCACATCACATGCATACTCTGCAAAAACAAGTTAGATCGCCATCTACACGGGTTGTTGCAACTTTTATCGTGGTTGTTAAGCAGGTTTACAAGGCAAACGAGAAACCCTAGATAAAACAAAACACGATACTTCTTTTGTTGCTAGTTTAACATACGGGGTGCGTGCAGCAACTAATGCCACAAGCCAAACTTCGTTAAACGCGTGACCCCCGTGTGGATTTGAGTTCATAAAATCCACAAGCCCGTTCATGTAAAATTTTCTATAGCAAGACTAGGATGAGATCCAAGGAATTTGATGTAGTCCATGATCAAGGCAACCAGCATACTAAGAGCAGCATAGAGGGATCATGGCAAAACTCAAACCTTGTAGCAAAATCACATCATGCCGTCGAGCAAAGAAAAGATCACATGATAGGGAAGCAAACAAGAAAATCAATGCCTCATATCAACATATGATCTACCTAAACATGCATCTAATCAAGGATCGCTCATGATACCACTGTTGGGAAACGTAGTAGAAAACAAAAAATTTCGGCCTACGAACCAAGAACCCAAGATCATCCAAGAAGATTGCATACAAGGTTTTAGGTCATGGCTCACCAACCGATGTAGCGGAAGTAGAGTTGGTGAAGCTCGTGGACGTAGTGGAATTAGATCTCGCAAGTTCTCCCACGAACAGTCCCTTGATCAATCCCACGAACAAGTCCCGCGATCTAGTCCCACAGACAAGTCCCATGAACAAGCTCCTCGAAGAAGGGTCGAAGGTACGACCCCTCCATTAGTATCCACACATCCCGTAGCAGCAATCCAGCAGCGCTCCGCCGTCCAGAGATGAACGCCACCGAGAAAACTAGAGGGAGAAAACCCTAACGGATTTCGATCTAGAACAGCGTCTAAACCGGGGTCTAAAAGTGGAGCAACAGGGTTTAGAGGAGGGAGGGTGGCGCATAGACCTTGGAGACAAGTTGTCTTGCTCTCCCTCTCCCCCTGGCTCACCTTATATAGGTGGCCAAGAGGCCTAGGGCGCAGCTCAAGGAGGATTGGGAGTCCAACTTGGACTCCCAAGCCTTCCAAACCTTCCCACACCTTCCCAACGGAAACCTGCCATAATGTGATTTGGTAATTCCACCTGGAGGAGGATTCCTTCCCTTTGGTGCGCCCCCCACCCCTTGGCCGGCCAGGGCAGCCTAGGTGGCTTTCCCACCAAGGCTAGGGGCGTAGGGGAGTGGGTGGTACAGCCCGGAACCTTCCGGAACCTTCCATGACCTTCTAGAAGCTTCCGGGACCTTCCGGGACATACCGGGACCGTTTCGGGACATTCCGGACACTTCTGGAGCACTTCCAGGACCTTCCGAGACCGTTCTCGGACGTTCCGGAGCCATCCGGATAGTTTCCAAGACCATCCGAGTTACAGTTTAAGCCACCCGATGACCGCGAAGGTTGTCGGGACGCCCAGCGATTATCCAGAAACTATTCCGGTTGATCCAGGACTTCCCCAGTACCATTCTCATATGTTCCGGAACCACCTGGGACTACTCCAGAGTGATCCGGACATAACCTTAAATACCCAGAACTACTTCTGGTGCCCGTATGAACAATTCCATAAATCTCCGGAACTACTTCCGGTACCCGTATGAACTATTCTGCTTTGCTTCCACTAAACCTTCTACCATACTAGTATTCTAACAGACTACTGCTCGTTAAGTGTGTGACCCAATAGGTTCGGTATAATGCGGACATGACTCAGAACATCTTCCGGACATAGGTCAACAGCCTTTTGTCAATAGCCAATAATCAACAGTGGAACCATGGACACCCATGTTGACTCCCGCACATACACGAAGAAACTTTGAGTGAACCATTATGTTTAGTCATGTACCATTCCCTTTGCTTCGCGATATATGACAAAGTTAGAGGAGAGAAGTTTGGCACCCATGTGCAACAACTTTTGAACACAAGCCGCTCGTTATCCTCTTTGCTCGTTTGTCCCTTTTCTCGTTATCGTATTCCGGTATCCCCGTGACTGAATCACAATGCGTCTGGCCAGACTATAATGGATACCTTCATACCGAGTGGGCCCGAAGTGAATATCTTCTTCATCGTGAAGGAGCAAATCCCATTCTTGAACTATCACAGTCACTAGCCACACCATCTGACATACCCAGAACTTATTTTACTACTTCCCATTTACGGGAGGATTCATCTAAGAACCAAAGCATGTCTTCCTGTGTGAAGCAACTCGATACTCTCATGGTCTAAGGAATTACGTATATGATAACATTTCATGATATGACTTATAACGTAGTTACGATGTGATCTCTAAGTATATCATTCAATACTGGGGTCGGTTCAACATCATTGTTCTGCTAACAATATGTTCCCATTGCTACTGGCATCCTTGTTACAAGAACAATGTCCATGATTAAGAAAACGTAATCATCAGTTAGCACATGAGCTGGTCTTAGAGGCTAAACCAGGAACTCTTGGTGTTTACATTTCCACACATGCAAATGAGTTTTCTTCTGAATCTCACAGTCAGGGTCATTGCAATTATAGCACAGAAATATAAACATTAATTATGAACGTGGAAATATATATATAATAACATTTTATTATTGCCTCTAGGGCATAGTTCCAACAGGGCCCAGGTCGGGAACCTTTCCGAGCTATGGGTGCCCCAGTGGAAAATCTCATAGCGGCGACTCGGATCGCGAACTCTCTGCAGCCCAGTGGATCGGCGGCAAAAGAAATTCAGCACCTGGCGTTCCTGTTGCAAACCGCAGTTGATCAAAACGCTGCTGTCAGTCAATCACAGCAACGGATCCATTCCCAAGTTCCCCCTGCGAGGACGTCACTGTCAGTACACACGCTCTATGGGGAAGCGCGGAGGAACAGAAACAATTCGCCTCGGCGCAGAGACGAACCTCGAGGAGACCATCACCAAGAGCAATATCGGCATGAGGATCTCAGGAGAACAGAAGCCCGTGGGACCGGTCGGCCCGCACCTCGGAGAGAGGAGTTCCCTCGGCATAGGGACGACCGTTATTTTGACGTTGAAGACGACGCCCGAAGCCATCTTGTACAGAGTCGATTCGACCGCGCCAGAACTCATCGTCAGGATCAGGCTCGGCCCTCAATGGCCACAGGGCCGGTCTGCTTTAGTGAAAGGATTCGGTCTACCCCCATTCTGCCACACTTCAGGATAGCCAAAGGGGTGGACAAGTATGATGGCTTCTCGCCCCTCGTTGGTTACCCCAAGTGGAAGGTTGAGATGCAGCGTAGCGGTAATTTCCCTCAGTAAAGATACCAAGGTTTGTCTCCAGTAGGACTCAACGATAAGTACGATAGGTGGCAACTGCGCCAGAAATTATTCTGATGCGTGGAGTTGTCGTGGACCTGCACAAAACAAATAACTTTGCTCCCAACGAGTTCAGAGGAGTTGTCAATTCCTCCGGCCTTTTCGTTTACAAAGGATCAAACGCAAGAGATAAAAAGGTACTAGTAAAAGTAAAAACAGAAAGGTAAATAGTGGGTGTGAACAATGGTATGAAGATGGACCGGAGTCCCGTGATTTTCACTAGTGATGTCTCTCTCCCAAAAGACGATAAAAATTCTAGCGAGGTAAACAAATCACAGTTGGGCAATTGACAGGATTATGAAGGCATCGCAATGCTAACTATGCTGCAAAGAAAGGAAGGGCTCAAAAGCAATGGGCAGTACGCCAAGGTAAGTAGACCGAAATCCATCTGCATCTACTACGAATCATCCACCTTGAGATATCTATCCAGAACATCTCGCTGGTATTAAGTTGCGAATCCCACCCAAAGTGTAAACTCAAAGCAACAGACAACTGCATTAAAAGAACTTTGCGTAAAGTAAACAATTCTTGCACCAATAGGAACAATCACCGTTGTTTTATCCCTGGTGGCAACATCACGTCCCCTAGTCTCATGTTTCTGTCACTCAAGCTAGACATGAAGGGGCTGAACCCACAATCGAGCATAACGCTCTCTCTTGGAGTTGCAAGCAAATAACTTGGCCAAAGTAAATACTGCAACTGAGAACATGCAAGAATTTACTCAAGAACAAAATATAAAAGGGCAAACCAAATATATTACTCATCACAATCTGAACATAGTCTCATAATCCATCAGATCCCAACAAACTCAGCATAGCAACAGCAGAAAATTACATAGGTGCCTCGATCATGTGAGGCAGCTCACGAGGCCTCGAAAGTGAAAGCACAAAATAGGCAGAGGACATCACACAGCTACTGATCACGGACCCATGGTCCAAGGGGGACTACTCACGGTACATACGGGAGGCGTCCATGGCTATGGATGGTCTCCCGGAGGGGTGATCTCCTTCCTGCAGGGTGCCGGGGCAGCTTCTCCAGGAAGCCCTGATCTGAAAACGGCGGCGGCGGCGGAACAGAGAGGTTTCCGCGAAAAAGAGTTCCTGTTTAGGGGTTTCTACCCCGAGGGGGTTATATAGGCGAAGGGGGCGTCGAGGGGCCACCCAAGGCAGCCAGGAGGGTGCCTGGCGCGCCCTAGGGTTGGGGTCGCGCCAGGTACCCTTCTGGCTCCCTGGTGGTGGTCCCGGCTCTCTCCCTTGGTTATTCCGGAAGCTTCGTGCCCGCTGATTTTTAATATAATTTTTGCGGAATTTTTTGGGAACTTTAATCAGCCGGAAAACCTGAAAAACAAAAACAGCAGAAAACCAGAAGCTAGCAACTGGGTGCACTGAGTTAGTAGGTTAGTCCAAATTGGTTTAAAAGTGTAATAAAGTTCAACCAAAACATGGCAAAGTCACACAAAACATGCATGGAGCAAGCAGAAATTATAGATACTTTTGGGGCGTATCAACATCCCCAAGCTTAATTCCTGCTCGTCCTCGAGTAGGTAAATGATAACAAGCATAATTTCCGTGGTGACATGCCACACAACCAAATAAGGACTGTTAAGTAAAGCAATCAAAGCATGCAATTCAATTCAAGTCTTAACAGGCAAGAGTCTATATTGGCATTAACACAAGCAACAAAAGAACAAAAGGTGCAAGAGCTCTTGCTGTCCGTGACTCGAATGTCTCCATATGGTGTTTGCGTGCAAGCAAGGGACTGGGAAGAAAGAGAAAAAAAGGTTGTTGAGAACAACTATCTACTAAAGTTTCACACTTAGTCTCCTTTGGATTCTTATCTGGACTCGTCCCCAGACCACTAGCCAGGTACAAGTCAAACTGATCCACTCCCTTTCGATATTTTGAGCACTTATGCAATGGATGAGCGTGAGCAAGAAAGTTGACACCTAAAAGGCGAAACAGAAAGAAGAGGTGGAGGAAGAAGACAAAAAGGTGTGTGAAAGGCTCACATCAATGAGGACAATCATAGGCGAGAGAAGGCCATATGATAGATATGATGTGAGGAGTAGGGATTGCCATACAACGGATGCACATATGAGCTAAAAGCTCTCCAATGGAACTAGTGGGGGTGCATCTAACTTGCTTGCTCAAGAAGACCTAGAGCTCGTTTGAGGAGGCTCATCATTGGAATATACAAGCCAAGTTCTATAGTGTAAAAGTTCCCCACATAGCTATATGCATGATGATAATCTCTATGGAGTACAAGGGATAGAAAATGAAGTACTAGTGTGGATCTCTCAAAAGGAATAGTAGTATGCCCCCTTCTCTCTTTTTATTTTTTCTTTTTCTCTTTTTATTTTTTTTTATTTTTTTGGTGGCCTCAATGGCTCTTTCTATTTAACTCTCATATGTCCTCTTTGGGATCTTTTGATTTTGTCCTCTTTGGGATCTTTTCCTCACTTTAGGGGCAATACTCTATATTTTACAAGAATATAGGAGATCTTTCACACTTTACAAAGGTACTCACAAAAAGAAAATGTAACTAATCATGATGCAAATTTATGCCTCTGCCAGGATAGCAGGATATGCAATGATACTAGCGCGTCATGTAGCAATGATTAGGGCAAGGCCCAACTAGCATGCGGCTCATCGATCAAGCAAGTAGCATGTATGACATGAAGATCAAGTCATGAGAGGGTGGATGTTGCATGGCAATGTATCTCGGAAAGGCTATGGAAATGCCTTGTAGGTAGGTATGGTGGCTGTTTTGAGGAAAGATATAATGAGGCTTATGATGACAGAGCGTATCATGCCAAGGGTTTGGATGCACCGGCGAAGTATGCGCCAACTCTCGAGGTGAGAAAAGGGCAATGCACGGTACCGAAGAGAATAGAAAAACTATGGGTAGGTGGAAGTGTCAACTTTCGAATACTCACATTAGTCCGAAGAACTCATGCACTTATTATCGGTAACTCTCAATCTAATAGGAGGTTCACAAAGATACAGGTACCCCGAGGAGGAGTGTATGGGGGTTTGGTTATCCTTGCGCATCCTCGACTCATGGTACGTGAGTGTACTCTAATATTCGAACCCTCCAGAGGTTAGTGATCCATCTAGTAGCTAGAGTTCTCAACAGGGGTTTTTGGTTTTCGAAAAACACACGGATTGCCCAAAATACGACATCTATCACTAATAGGCAAGAGCTCTTGACACCAAAAGTTCAAACATTACTCTAGTCAATACCTCAAAACTATTGCAAGTTACTACTTCAAAAAAGAAAAACAACTTTAACTACCTACTTTCTAGTCAAGACACAGAACTCAGTGCAACAGGCAAACTCTCTAACAAGATAAAACATGCAACCTATAGAAAGTTCAACCTGAAAAGAAAAGCTCTAGAAAAACTAAAGCACTACAGCTAAACAGACCAGCAGCTAAGAAAAGAAAAAGAACAACTCACAGCTAAAAGAAATAAGCATGCAAATCCTATGAGGAGTTCTAGTTCAAGTGGAGCATGTTTCTCTCCCACACAAAAGAGTAAGTTGGGGTCTAACTTGTTACTACAGCAAAGAAAGCAAAACAAACCTAGAAAAGTAAAGAGCGAGACGCTCCAAGCAAGGCACATAACCCATGAAGTGATAAAAATATAGTGCAACGAAAGACAGACCGATGATTGTTGATGAAGAAGGGGATGCACCGGGGGCATCCCCAAGCTTAGACGCTTGAGTCTCCTTGAATATTTATTGGGGGTGCACTTGGGCATCCCCAAGCTTGAGCGCTTGACACTCCTGGATCTTCTTTCATCACCTTCCATCGCGCACTTGAAAACTCCCTTCATACATAACTCATTGTAGGCTGATTAGAGAGGTTAGTACCCTAATAAAATAATTTTCCTCTACTGCAAATAAAGATTTCCAGGAAGAGCTACTGTTTCTCTAGCCTGCCCAAAAAATTTTGCAAAGAAAAAGCAAGCTTAAGGATTGCAAAACTATGAAAAGAAAAACTGGGGCAGAAGCTGAGAAAAACAGAACAGCAGAGAAAGGGGAATTTTTTCGAGGTACTTATGCAACTCAAATCAAAAAACTCAGAACATACGGAAGTTTCGTAATTGTATAGAGCACGCTGTGTAAAAATTTCAGCTCAAAAAGATGAACTGGGATTTTTCTGGAATTTTTCTGGTCACAAGGACAGAATCTGTTTTCTGGACAGCATGTCACAACTTTTACTTCCCTTGCCGTAAGAGGCTAAACTTGGCACAATGCTTGAAAAATAAAGATACCATGATGTTGCTACAGTAGTAACAATCATCAAGACCACTAAGAACAGAACAAAAACAAGAAGAAAAACCTAAATTCGTTGCGGGATGCCTCCCGAAAGCGCTTCTTTAGAGCCATTAGCTAGCCTTAAAGATTATAAAAGATGCTCACGTAAGAATAAGGATTTGAAGCAAAAGAGAGCATCAAGAAGAAAACATGAAACACATTTAAGCCTAACCCATTTCCTATGCATAGGCATCTTGTAAGAAAATAAATCAAAGAAGCACAAAGTTACATGCATAGGAAGGTGGAAAAAGAACAACTTCAAAACTTTCAACATGAAGAGAGGTGTTTTTGTAACATGAAGGTTTCTAGAACCAAACTTTCCTCTCTCAAAGTAATTTTCAGTAGCATCATGAACAATATCAAGAATATAACTATCACATAAATCATGTTGTTCATGACCTACAAGTACACGTGTATTGTTTTCAACACGGTTTTTAAGATCATAAGATAAATGCAACCCATCACATTGAACTTTGATAAGAGGAAAATTCTCCGGAGTTGGAGATTTCAAAAGGATAATAGGGAAATCAAGTGTGGGTGCAATAGCAACAATTTCATGCTTAACATGAGGAACTATAGAAAGTTCATCTCCGTAAGCATCATCCATAGTGGCATCTTGGCCATCAACAAAGCAAGTATCAAAATTTTCAGAAAGGGATAGCATAGATAGGCAAAGAAAGACAAAGGAAAAAGGTAGCAAATATTTTTGTGGTTTTTTATAAAGGACACTGAGATAAAAACTGAAAGGTAAACTAACAAGACTAAAAAACAAAGGTAAAAGATAGCGTGTCACTCCCCTATTTTTGATACAGGAGTCCCACAACGGCGCCAGAAATTGGCGGTTACCAGGACTCGCGTATTTGTACTTCCTATGAGTCCCCGGCAACGGCGCCAGAAATTAGCTTGATGGCTTCTCGCCCCTCGTTGGTTACCCCAAGTGGAAGGTTGAGATGCAGCGTAGCGGTAATTTCCCTCAGTAAAGATACCAAGGTTTGTCTCCAGTAGGACTCAACGATAAGTACGATAGGTGGCAACTGCGCCAGAAATTATTCTGATGCGTGGAGTTGTCGTGGACCTGCACAAAACAAATAACTTTGCTCCCAACTAGTTCAGAGGAGTTTTCAATTCCTCCGGCCTTGTCGTTTACAAAGGATCAAACGCAAGAGATAAAAAGGTACTAGTAAAAGTAAAAACAGAAAGGTAAATAGTGGGTGTGAACAATGGTATGAAGATGGACCAAAGTCCCGTGATTTTCACTAGTGATGTCTCTCTCCCAAAAGACGATAAAAATGCTAGCGAGGTAAACAAATCACAGTTGGGAAATTGACAGGATTATGAAGGCACCGCAATGCTAACTATGCTGCAAAGAAAGGAAGGGCTCAAAAGCAATGGGCAGTACGCCAAGGTAAGTAGACCGAAATCCATCTGCATCTACTACGAATCATCCACCTTGAGATATCTATCCAGAACATCTCGCTGGTATTAAGTTTCGAATCCAACCCAAAGTGTAAACTCAAAGCAACAGACAACTGCATTAAAAGAACTTTGCGTAAAGTAAACAATTCTTGCACCAATAGGCACAATCACCGTTGTTTTATCCCTGGTGGCAACAACACATCCCCTAGTCTCATGTTTCTGTCACTCAAGCTAGACATCAAGGGGCGGAACCCACAATCGAGCATAACGCTCTCTCTTGGAGTTGCAAGCAAATAACTTGGCCAAAGTAAATACTGCAACGGAGAACATGCAAGAATTTACTCAAGAACAAAATATAAAAGGGAAAACCAAATATATTACTCATCACAATCTGAACATAGTCTCATAATCCATCAGATCCCAAGAAACTCAGCATAGCAACAGCAGAAAATTACATAGGTGCCTCGATCATGTGAGGCATCTCACGAGGTCTCGAAAGTGAAAGCACAAAAGAGGGAGAGGACATCACATAGCTACTGATCACGGACCCATGGTCCAAGGGGGGCTACTCACGGTACATACGGGAGGCGTCCATGGCTATGGATGGTCTCCCGGAGGGGTGATCTCCTTCCGGCAGGGTGCCGGGGCAGCTTCTCCAGGCAGCCCCGATCTGAAAACGGCGGCGGCGGCGGAACAGAGAGGTTTCCGCGAAAAATAGTTCCTGTTTAGGGGTTTCTACCCCGAGGGGGTTATATAGGCGAAGGGGGGCGTCGAGGGGCCACCCAGGGCAGCCAGGAGGGTGCCTGGCGCGCCCTAGGGTTGGGGCCGCGCCAGGGACCCTTCTGGCTCCCTGGTGGTGGTCCCGACTCTCTCCCTTGCTTATTCCGGAAGCTTCCTGCCCGCTGATTTTTAATATAATTTTTGCGGAATTTTTTGGGAACTTTAATCAGCTGGAAAACCTGAAAAACAAAAACAGCAGAAAACCAGAAGCTGGCAACTGGGTGCACTGAGTTAGTAGGTTAGTCCAAATTGGTTTAAAAGTGTAATAAAGTTCAACCAAAACATGGCAAAGTCACACAAAACATGCATGGAGCAAGCAGAAATTATAGATACGTTTGGGACGTATCAAAGTACCGAGGTGACGCTAAACCCCAAACATGGCTGGATGATTACAGAATAGCCGTGCAGATCGGAGGGAGCGGGGACGAGATAACCATGATGCACCTGCCGTTGATGTTAGAGGGCTCGGCTCGGGCGTGGCTGAATCAGCTCCCCCCAAGTAGCATCTGGGTTTGGGAAGACCTCGAGAGAGTATTCATCAAGAATTTTGAGGGGACCTACAAAAGGCCCGGAGGCCTGACCGAGCTGCAATTGTGCGTCCAGGGCAACACCGAGACTACTCGGGACTACATCCAGAGGTGGATCACACTCCACAACTCAGTCGAAGGAGTCTCCAAGTTCCAGGCCATTCACGCCTTCAAGCAAGGAGTCAAGTACAAGGAGTTAAGTCTCAAGTTGGCAAGATCACCGAACATCACCTCACTCGGGAAGCTGATGGAGATAGCAAATAAGTATGCCAATGGTGAAGAAGAAATCTAGCAGAAGAACCAGAAGCATAGAGGAGGTGGCAACTCGGTGCCAAACCCGAAGCAGAAGACCGCAAACAACAAGAGAAAGGCGGAGGACGCCCCAACAGACGCTGAGCTGGTGGCGGCAGCAAACGCTTCGGGCCTTCACGGCAAGGGTCAAGCACGAAAGGAGTGGCAACCACGGCAGAAAAAGCCGTCCAACAATGATGAAGTTCTGGATCAGCCCTGTCCTCTCCACACCGCCCGCAATGCCGAGGGAAAGGTGGTTATCCCAAAGAATACAGCTCGGCAGTGCCGCCTGATCAAGAGAGCAGCTCAGAACGCAAGAGCAGGGCCCCCAGCAAGATAAGGAGACTAGGAAAAAGAAAGCACTCAGCCCAGAACTGGACAACGAAGGTTTCCCGCGGGAAGACGGAGTACTGGTCATCTTTGCAGGACGAGAGTCGAAGAGAGTGGAAAAGATAAGGTTCAGAGAAGTCAACTCGGCGGCTCAGGCGGTTCCGAGTTACATGAAGTGGGCCGACGTCCCAATCACTTTCGATCAGTCAGACCACCCTCCTCACATTCCTCACCCGGGAAGACATGCCCTGATCGTGGACCCTTTGGTGGAAACATGAAATGGTAACTTCAGGATCAGGAATGTCTTGATGGATGGCGTCAATGGAATTAACATCATGTATGCAAGCACTCTGAAGAGCATGAACATCCAGATGTCCAAACTCCGCAAAAGCTATCTGGAATTTCATGGGATAATCCCGGGGAAAAAGGTGTACTCACTCGGAATGATCTCCCTCAATGTGGTCTTCGGTACTCCGAGTAACTTCCGGAAAGAGAAGATCACCTTTGAAGTAGTGGACTTCCCGAGTGCGTATCACATGTTACTCGGAAGGTCGGCCTATGCAAAATTTATGGCCATCCCCTGTTATGTCTATCTGAAACTCAAGATGCCCGGCCCTTAGGGCGTAATCACTGTCTCAGGAGACTACAAGCAAGCCGAAGAACTACTGCAGAAAGGCTCTCTGATAGCTGATCAACAGATGGCCGAGGTCGAATTGGCCGAGTACAAGAAAGCCGCCGACTCGTCCGAGTTGCTGCAGCCAAAGAAGACATCTTCATTCGAGTCGGCCGGAGAGACCAAGAGGGTACAGATACACCCCACAAATGAAGGAAAGTACACCAACATCGCCACTGATCTGGATCCCCAATAGGAACTCGAGCTCGTCAACTTCCTCCGTGAGAATTGGGACATCTTCGCGTGGAAGCCCGCCGATATGCCTGGAGTCCCAAGGGAGTTGGCCGAGCACAAGTTACATGTAGATCCGAAAGAAAGACCGGTAAAAGAGTCCCTCCGACGGTATTCCTCTGAGAAAAGGAAGGCCATCGGGCAGGAGATAGCTAGACTGTTAGCAGCCGGATTCATTAGGGAAATCTTCCACTCCGAGTGGTTAGCTAATCCTGTAATGGTTCCAAAGAAAGATAAATCTTGGAGAACTTGTGTTGATTTTCGTCATATCAATAAAGTTTGTCCAAAAGAAAATTTCCCTCTTCCTCGTATTGACCAGATTGTGGACTCCACATCAGGTTGCGAGAAATTGTGTTTCCTCGATGCATACTCGGGTTACCATCAAATCTGACTATATGAATGAGACGAGCTGAAAACGGCATTCATAACCCCATTCGGATGTTTCTGTTACATCACGATGCCATTCGGACTGAGAAATGCAGGAGCCACGTACCAATGCATGATGCAGAATTGTCTGATCTGGCAGATCGGCAGAAACGTGGAAGTCTATGTGGATGACATCGTGATCAAGTCGGCTAAAGGGAGTAGTTTACTAGCCAACTTAGCCGAAACTTTTCAGAGCCTCCGAGCCTACAGCGTCAGGCTTAGTCCTGAAAAGTGCGTTTTTGGCGTGCCAGCAGGGAAGCTACTCGGATTCATGGTCTCCGAACGAGGGATAGAGGCCAACCCGGAAAAAATCGCGGCAATTCAGAACATGAAGCCCCCCAAGCATCTCCGAGACGTCCAGAAGTTAACAGGTTGCCTCGCAGCACTCAGTCGGTTTATCTCCAGATTGGGAGAGAAAGCCCTACCTCTCTACCAACTGATGAAAAATCGCCGAATTTCGTCTGGACGGAAGAAGCTCAAATGGCTTTCGAAGAACTCAAAAAGCAACTGTCAACTCGGCCAGTCCTGGCAGCACCCCAGGAAAAAGAGCCGCTCTTGTTGTATATTGCTGCCACAAGCCGAGTTGTCAGCGTAGCCATAGTGGTGGAGAGAGAAGAAGAAGGAAAATCATAGAAAGTACAAAGACCGGTGTACTACATATCTGAAGTCCTCACACCATCCAAACAGAGATACCCTCACTACCAGAAGATAGCAATGCGGATTTACTTGGCGTCTCAGAATCTCGCACATTATTTCCAGGATCATTCCATCACAGTGGTCTCTGAAGCTCCCCTAGAAGAAATTATGAACAACAGATATTCGACAGGCAGAATAGCAAAATGGAGTTTGGACCTACTTCCCTTTGACCTCAATTACCAAGCTAAAAAAGCAATCAAGTCACAAGCACTGGTGGACTTCCTAGCCGAGTGGATTGAGGTCCAACATCCCCCACAGCCAACACCAGAACATTGGACGATGTTCTTTGATGGCTCCAAGATGCTACACAGCGCAGGGGCAGGGGTGGTACTAGTCTCACCCAGAAAGGATGAGATGAGGTACGTCCTCCAAATCCATTTCCCAGCAACAAACAACGAAGCCGAATATGAAGCTCTCCTGTATGGTATGCGAATGGCTATCTCACTCGGAGTCAGGAGACTGATGGTATTCGGAGATTCAGACTTGGTAATCAACCAAGTAATGAAGGAGTGGGACATCCGAAGCCCAGCAATGACAACCTACTGTGTAGCAGTGAGAAAATTGGAGAAAAAAATTGATGGGCTGGAGCTCCATCATATCCCAAGGGTAAAAAATCAGGCAGCAGACGACCTAGCCAAATTGGGTTCCACCCGCGGACAGATCCCGCCTGGGATCTATCTGGAGCACTTGCATTCCCCAACAGTCAAGGAGGACCCTTTCCTGGAAGCCGATCCGGATATGCTGCCTAACAAGAACATCCCCAACAAAGAAGACATACCCGCAGTAGTTGACATGGTGTTTGATGTGGAGGTCATTCCCCCCGAGTGGACACGCCCAATCCTTGACTATCTGCAAAAACAAGAGTTGCCCGACGATGAGATAGAAGCCAAACAGATCATCCGCAAGTCCAAGTCCTACTCGGAGATCAATGGAGAGCTGTACAGGAACAACATCACTCATGTCCCCCAGCGATGCATCTCCGAGGAAGAAGGCCGTTGCATACTACAAGAAATCCACTCGGGAGATTGTGGCCACCACACCTCAAGTCGGACGTTGGTGGAAAAAGCTTTCCGAGCTGGTTTCTTCTGGCCCGACGCACTCAGCGATGCTCGGTACATCGTAGACCACTGCGAAGGCTGCCAGTTTTATGCCAACCAGCCCCGCAAACCAGCTTCCGAGCTGAAGAAAATCCCCCTAGCCTGGCCATTTGTAGTATGGGGACTGGATATGATCGGACCACTCCGAACGGGCAAGCATGGCTTCACCCACATTTTGGTCGCCGTTGACAAGTTCACAAAATGGATAGAAGCAAAACCTATCAATACCCAAGACTCCGCCACAGCAGTCAGCTTCATGCAAGGCATCATACATCGGTTTGGCGACCCGCATGACATCATTACTGATAATGGCTTGAACTTCAACTCGGCCGAATTCAAGAAATTCTGTTGGTCCAATGGCATCTAGGTCAACTTCGCCTCAGTCGCACACCCACAGTCCAACAGCCAAGTTGAACGAGCCAACGGACTAATACTCAAAGGAATCAAGCCTCGGCTACTTCGGGAACTAAAGGAAGCAACAGGCGCCTGGGTTGATGAACTCCCTTCAGTCTTGTGGGGATTGCGTACAACTCCCAATCGCTCAACTCGGTCAACCCCCTTCTTCCTCTTCTACGGCTCAGAAGCAGTCCTTCCGAGTGACCTCAAGCACAATGCACCCCGTATAAGCCAATACACAGAAGCTGAAGCTGAAGAAGCGTGACAAGACGGCGTGGACCTCTTGGAGGAGGAACGAAATTTAGCTCTCACCCGCTCGACGTTTTATCAGCAAGACCTTCGCCGATACCACGACCGACACGTCCGAGCTCGCTCCTTCCAAGAAGGTGACATGGTACTTCGCATCAAGCAAACTTCGGACCACAAACTAGCTCCCCATGGGAAGGCCCGTTTATCATCTCCAGAGTACTGCACAACGGGGCCTATCACCTGTACGATGTAACCAATAAGATAGAAGAGCCTCATGCATGGAACGCCCAGTTACTGCGCCGATTCTATGCATGAGCACGCTTGTAAGATATGAATAAATATTACTTCGTACGCCTAGTGCGCCTTACTCAATTCGTTTTGATTTACTCAAAAACAGGTCTTCTTCCGAGCTGTGTGCAGCTCGGACGAAAATCATCAATCAGGTCTTCTTCCGAGCTGTGCGCAGCTCGGAAAAAAATCATCAATCAGGTTTTCCATCCAAGCTGTGCGCAGCTCGGACGAGAACTTAGAAAACTTATGTTAAGTGCTCACCAACGCCCCAAAGGCTTGAGGAAGCACAACATCATCTGCATTGAGGACCTTGTATACAAGAACTTCAATAGAAAAAAAATCTAAGTACTTTCAAGCCTCAAGAGGCTTGGGGGCTGCTTAAAGCCATAAAAACAGGTTTTCTTCCGAGCTGTGCGCAACTCGGACGAGAACTTAGAAAACTTATGTTAAGTGCTCACCAACGCCCCAAAGGCTTGAGGAAGCACAACATCATCTGCATTGAGGACCTTGTATACAAGATCTTCAATAGAAAAAATTTCTAAGTACTTTCAAGCCTCAAGAGGCTTGGGGGCTGCTTAAAGCCATAAAAACATGTTTTCTTCCGAGCTGTGCGCAGCTCGGACGAAAATCATCAATCAGGTTTCCCATCCGAGCTGTGCGCAACTCAGACGAGAACTTAGAAAACTTATGTTAAATGCTCACCAACGCCCCAAAGGCTTGAGGAAGCACAACATCATCTGCATTGAGGACCTTGTATACAAGATCTTCAATAGAAAAAAATTCTAAGTACTTTCAAGCCTCAAGAGGCTTGGGGGCTGCTTAAAGCTATAAAAACAGGTTTTCTTCCGAGCCGTGCGCAGCTCGGACGGAAACCATCAATCAGGTTTTCCATCCGAGCTGTGCGCAGCTCGGACGAGAAATTAGAAAACTTATGTTAAGTGCTCACCAACGCCCCAAAGGCTTGAGGAGGCACAACATCATCTGCATTGAGGACCTTGCATACAAGATCTTCAATAGAAAAAATTTCTAAGTAGTTTCAAGCCTCAAGAGGATTGGGGGCTGCTTAAAGCCATAAAAACAGGTTTTCTTCCAAGCTGTGCGCAGCTCGGACGAAAATCATCAATCAGGGTTTCCATCAGAGTTGTGCGCAGCTCGGACGAGAACTTAGAAAACTTATGTAAAGTGCTCACCAACACCCCAAAGGCTTGAGGAAGCACACCATCATCTGCATTGAGGACCTTGTATACAAGATCCTCAATAGAAAAAAATTCTAAGCACCTTACAGTCTAAGTAGACTTGGGGGCTGCTTAAAGCGATAAAAATAAGATCTCTTCCGAACCATGCGCAGCTCGAGTAAAAACTTTGAAAATTCAAACAAAAAGAAAGACAAATCGGAAGAAATATTCGTTTCAAGCAAAGAAACAGAGTACGAGTTCATCAACCATACGAAGGAGTGTCACGATACAACCACAAAATGCAACTTATTACAAATCCACTCGGCATCCCGAGGAAAATATCAACTCAGTGTTTTTAACCACACTCCATTCATTCCTCGCCCGCCTCGTCCGACTCACTGGCTACACCAGTTGACTCAACGAAGAAATCCAGATCGGGCATCAGGGCAATTCGGCTAGCAGTCTCAGCATAGCGCGGCAAGAAGGCGGTGCAGCTCTGACCCTCCTTCGGATCTCCACCACCAACTCGCTCGAGATTGTGGACCCGCTCCGTAAAATGCGCCTTGGTCAAGGCCAGTGCGTAATTTGAACCGCTCCGCGCCGCTGAGCGTTTCCAGCGCGCCAACTGATGTGGAGCCTCCTGCAGAACGGGTACAACGGTATCTAACTTCACTCTGCTCTCTTCATCGGGTGATAGCTTGCTCTTTAAAGCCAGGGTAGCACCCATAACCTCTTCAGCAAATTTCTTCGCTTTGGCACACCGCATGGTCAGCAATCCCCGAGCCAGAGCAAATTCTGTGGTCACTGGAGTATAGTTGTCTCTCTTCATGATCTCCGCAAAGTTGGCCATGCGCGCCTGCTCGGCATCTGGATCTGTACCATATGCTGCACAAAGAGAAAAGATGAGTACAAAATCTAAGAACGGGCAACAAGTCCCTACCGCAGCTCGGAAAATCAAAAACTCACCAGACAAGGTCTCACTGAAAACGACGAACCGCCCAGCGCAATACTCTTCAGTTGCCTTCACTGCCTTCCGAGTGGTTTCCAACTCGGCTTGGTGCTTCTTGGCATCCTCGGCACGCAGCTCGGAAAGTTTTTCCAAGTCAGACTCCAGCTTAGAGATGCAAGCCTCATTCTCCTTCACCGCCTGTTTGTAGTAATGGAGACTGGTCTCCAAAGCTTTGTGAGGCTTGGCTCGTTTCTCAACCTGGTCTATCTCCTTCTTCATCTTGGCCACAAAATCATCGTTCTCCTTAACTTTTGCATCAAAGGCCTTCTTCGCCGCCTCTGCAAGCAAAATGTCAGATGCAAGAATAAGAGTAAGAAAGATAGCAGTTCGGAAACTCAAGAACTGTTATCATTATCCTCAGCATGCTGTTTCTTCAGTTTGTTGTGCTCTTCAAGCAGCGCTTCGTACGCACTCTTGGTAGCAACACTCTCCCCCTGCAACTTCACGAAGACCGACCCAAGCTTGCATGCCTCCTATGAAGACAAGAGGAATACCACAATAAAAAAAACCTCCTATCAAAAGACTTCGAGTAACTTCGCGAAGTTACTCGGAGCCTTGGGGGCTACACCCAGTGGGTGCACTAAGAAGTGCTCCCACTGGAAGTTCATCCAAATGAAAATCTCCTATCAAAAGACTCCGAGTAACTTCGCAAAGTTACTCGGAGCCTTGGGGGCTACACCCAGTGGGTGCACTAAGAAGTGCTCCCACTGGAAGTTCATCAAACTAAAAACCTCATATCAAAAGACTCCGAATAACTTTACAAAGTTACCCAGAGCCTTGGGGGCTACACGCACTGGGTGCACTAAGAAGTGCTACCACTGGAAGATCGTCCAAATAAAAACCCCTATCAAAAGGCTCCGAATAACTTCGCAAAGTTACTCGGAGCCTTGGGGGCTACACCCACTGGGTAGGAAAACTTACGTAAGTACTTACGTGCATGTTGGACTTCACCAACTCAGCCTCAGATGCTAGCTCCCGCAGCCGCAGCCCAAACAGTGCGCCCACTCACCGAGGCAAGAAGATTCTCTGACAAGACAAAATCTTTTGTTAAAAACCAAATCTGATTTCGACCCGAAGCTTGGAACCGCCCCAACCACTCGGAAGATGCGAAGCATAACATCGATCAAACTCTCCGAGTATGCCACCACTCGGAAGAAAACACAAAGCTCCCACAGCATCCGAGTAAGCTGTCACTCGGAAGCACCGCGAAAGGAACCACTCGAAGATTCCTAGCAAGACGAAGAAACCCACACCCGGTTACTCGGGTGAGAATCCGAGTAATAAGCTCGCTGACGGCCCGTCTCCGACGTAGAATGCCAGGCCGCCGGTAAGAACCGGCGCAGGGGGTAAAGAATCAATGTCCCACGTGGCATGGCCTAGGACTCGGCACGATGTCCTAGGACATTGAACTTTACAAATTTGGTTCATATGGAGTTTAAGGCCTTTTACTCCGAGACACGCCTTCCGAGGCCTCGGTCCACCTCTTCCAAGAGACGTTTGAGTGTCGCCAAATTTTTCCGCCAACCTGCCCAACTCCCGCTCGAGGGAAAAGTTCGAACATCAATAAAGTCGTTCCGGGCCTCTTACTGAGTTCAATCTTCGCATACCTCAGAAAGATTAAATGTCAGCCAACTCACTCACGAGCACCCGAAAGCGCTTGGGGGCTACTGTCGTGGTAATACTAAAGGCATAGCCCTAGGCAAGGGAAACCCAGGGGTATCCTCAAACCCTGGGTTTCCCCAAAACACATTAAGCAAAATAAGACCAACAAAAAACATGAAGCACTAGCAGCCTCCGAGTAACAGGTTACTCGGAGACCAGGAGTCGCTTCCGAGTACGCAACTACTCGGAAGCCCAACAAAGATCCGAGTAGACCGATACTCGGAAGCAATCGGCAAAGCCCCCCTACTCGGAAGATGGGAAACGCAACGGATAGGAGGCATTCAATGCTGCGGGCGTTTCTCCTCCTTTATTAGTAGTAATGAGCAGATCGTTTCATATTTAAGTAGGCATTTAATCTTGTAATTAAGACCCATTTATGCCAGGGCATTAAGGAGGCAGGGGCGCACTCTATATAAGCCACCCCCTCCCCTCTGGCATGGGCACGCGCAACACCCTTCACTCTCAGTTTTTCTGAAGAAAGAACACCCCAGTCTGGGACAGGATTAAGGTTTTTATCTCTACGGAGAGGCCTAACCTGTATAAATCCTTTGCGTCGACCATCTCTACGTACTCATTCATTTAGCTCCTTTCATACCCCTATACTCATTGTCAGATTTATATCCACGACACTTGGCACAAAAGGATAGGACTTAAAGTTTTTCCATAGTTTTAGGTCAGCTACGCCATGTAACCCTAGGCCTCGCTACCCATACATAAAGCGAAACCAGGAAAGGCTTGATACCTCTTGTATCCCCCTTTTTCGAGGTGACTATACACCCGATAATCGAAACTAGCACGAGTAGGGTTTAGTATCAACCATGAGACCCCGAACCTGGGTAAAATCCTCGTCTGTTCTCCCCTTTGATACTTTCAGCAACTCGCACCACCTTATCGAGATATCTAGCAGTATTCTACACCACCTTACCGAGATATCTAGCGGTTTTCTCCGGCGCCACCACTACACAGCTGCTCCCGGCACCCCGGGGGTAGCTGGAACCATTGTCGTAATGGGTTGATTACTACTAGAGCCAGATCGACCATCTCCCTCACTGACCTCGGAGAGTGCTTGTTTCTCCATGCAAAACACCCAGCAGCACGGTACACTGGTGGACTCGTAGTTCACCCGATTAGACCGGATCACTAACGAGGTTTAACGTGGACTCCGGCGCAGGAACGTCGAAGTTAAAGGTTGGAAGGAAACCTGATCTAGATCGCGCGTCAAAGTGAGCATTCATTGATACTTGTATCCTGGCTTGCCCCTGAAGTGGCGCCCAACTAGCTAGGCCGGCTCATGTGCTGGTTGCGCCCAAAGATGTCCAACAATGGTTGACTGATCAAGCTGTAGTTACTGAATCTGTCAAGAAGCATTGGCGCCGTGCCCCACATCGTATGAATTTGAATTGGAGTTCATCGTCGTAGATCGATCGAGAGGGGAAAGGGATCTAATAAAAACTACATATAGCAATATACGTATAATAACACTTGCTCACCATCTTTACTTTGACTGCATTTTTGCCCTGCATGTTGTTGTAGAAACTAACACGCTGGACACAAAATAACAAAACGAGAGAGAGAGAGTGTGAGAGGTAGAAGACAATACTTGCTGAAAAGACCCCAACTGAATCTGTACGTGCACGCTGACAGACTGAGTTTATTCAGATAACTGAACTAAGTGAACCTGAAACTTTAGAACACTACTTGATGCAGCTGATTACCTGACAGTGCCATGCCGACGTCGGGGTCAGCGGCTTCCTCCTCAGCCCATGGCGTGCCTGATGGGATCGCCGACGCCGACGACCGGGACGTCGGCTGCAGCTGGTTACGCTGCCACCGCATGTCGCTGAGGTCCTCCGTGTCCAGGCCGCCCAGCAGGTCGTGCTTCGTCGGCAGCACCAGCCTCCTCGCCGATGACAGCAGGTGCTCGGCGCCACGCACCGGACGGACAGCGAGTGCGGGTGGCCGTGGCCGTGGTGCGCGCCCAGCGGCGCCCGCAGCTCACGCTCGTCCTCCGCCTCCGCGTACATCTCGCCGAGACGGACGCCCAGTACGGCGCCGCCCGCGAGCGCCCCGGCCCGCACGAGTACACCGGCCGGCGTGATCTCCCCTCCTGCACCAGCACCACCACGGTCACGAGGCCGCCCAGGCGTGCTCCGGCTCCGCCATCAACTATTGCCACGGCAAGACGGACTGGATCGGGCGAGGACGAGAGCAGCCGGAACGATCGACCGATTAGCTGCTGGCGGGCCGGAAACCACCGAATTAGTACCACATCGCTTGTTGCAGAGCTTCCCACGCTGTTTAAATACGGCAGCTCAAACGACGTGTATCAGCCGAGGACGTAGTCCTGAACCAGCGATATATAAGCTGGCTACCAGGTTCTGCCGAGACTAAAAGCAGTCATGACATACTTCTGACAGGGTACGGCCGTGGACCTGTAACCTTAAGTTGCTGTTAACTCGTGCATGAGGGGGGTCAGAAGTGTGAAATGACGTCAGCCTTTTTTATTCTTCATTCTATCTTTTGTTATTCCACTAGTAAATGTATTTCTTTTTTATTATCAATCGGTGCAAACAATATCACCGGTTCTCTATTTTAACATCTTGCCCCATCCATACTATCATCGATCTTACTTCTCGTCATCGCCACTGATTTAGCTCATGCTCTTCACCTGATCTTAACTCGCCTAAACGTGATCAATCCCACAACAATAAGCTCGGTCACCGCACGACACCTACCATCTGAGCTACCATATATAAACCTAACCGCGAAGTATGCATTTCATTGGTCGACACATATTGTGTGCTTGCAGACCTATTTTGAGCTTCATTTTTCTTTGAATGGTCCCCGTGGGAAGAGCTTCCCCACTGGTATATATATTACCGTTCAAACGTAATACAACCTTACCGGAGAGAGTTTTTGGAGGAGGAGGAGGAGGAGAGGAATGCAATCCAAAACCTAGCCGCAAAGTTTTGGGAGTTTTGAGTTACATTGTAGAATGTAGAGATACAGAGGGAGAAGTCATCCACACAGGTTTTGACCGAGGCACAAGTCAGTGGTCTCTTACATGTCTAAAGGTGAGAGAGTTCCTAGCCTCCCACATTTTCCACATCACTGTTAGGGCCATCGTTGGCCAGATATCTTGTTGAAGATCAGCTGGAGCTTGAGTAGACCAAATGAGGTTAGCCGAGGGGGGAGGTGTGGTTCGTAGCCTCATCCAAACCCTAGCAGCAACCATGCATATATAGAAGGGCCATGTGAAATCGACAAGTTTTATTTTCTTCGATGGATTCATTATAACCGGTTTGATGCTTCTCTGGATTCATGTGACTCTGTTATTTATGCAGATACCTCGGATAATAAAATTTTCTCATGCTTCTTCTTAGTTTTAGTATCTACATATAATTAGGGCACACAGTTCAGTTTGTAGATTTTTTTTAAATGTCTATGTGTACTTTTTTATGGTAAGGCATCCAACATTTTCCGTTTAAGCCACCGATAAAAAAATCAGTTCATAGATGACACAAAGATACCAAGATGATTTGATGTTCAACTCATAGTCCAACAATTGGTATCCTCATCTCCTATGCAAGCACACAATTTAAGATGCGAAGCAAATCACCCAGGCAAATAATAAATTTGGATACACAACTACGCACTGAATTGTACCACACTGCCTCCTACAGATCATACGACGCTGCATAAATAGAGCATCTCAAACCCTTGTACGTATCAGACGACGACGTAGTCCTGCACCAGCAATATAAGTTGGCTAAGAGGCTCTGTCGAGGCAAAAAGCAGTCATGACATACTTCTGATCGGGTACGGTCGTGGACCTGTAACTTGAAGTTGTTGTTAACCCGTGCATGAGGGGGGGTCAAAAGTAGGAAATGACGTCAACCTTTTTTTTATTGTGATTAAATCTTTGTTTTTATATCTTTTGTTATTCCACTAGTAAATGTATGTGTGTGTTGTCATGGGTGAAAACAATCTCACATGGGCAAAGCCATGTTCGGGTTATTTAGTCAACCGACTACACAGCTAATAATGCATTGTACGTAGATTCTAAGTATCATTGTTTATGCTTCAGTTTCTAGAGAGAATTGGGGATATATTTCTAATTTGTGAAGGATAGTGAACTTTACCGTAAATATTACGCTGGTGGCGGTCTTGACACTAACCTAGAAATTTGGAGATCTCATACCAATAAATGCCTAAAGTTGAAAGAAACATGGTTAGATATCGAAATTGCATGCAACACACTATCAACTAAATCGACATTGATATAGAAGTATATAGCTGGCTACTTCGGAAGTGGCAATTGTGATAGTTTGGCATTGGAAGTTCGACTTATGTCTGAGTATGATATGGGAAAGTCTACGTGGCCAACCGGATTTTATTGTGAATACAGAGAAACAAAGTCTCACTCTACCGACAAATACATCCTTCTCCTATGGGATGAGAGCTTTGTCACCGTCCAAGATGTTTGCTTCGGAGCATTTTTCCTCTCTGCCAAAGTCACCATCATCTCTTCGAACACCTCCTTCAAACATACAACCGTGTATGGCCCGAATCGAAGCATCCTCAAAGACGCCTTATTCCAAGAATTAACTAGTGAGAAGCCCCCTGCTCGAGACAAGTGGTTGGTCAATGGTGATTTTAACCAAATACACAGGACTAGAGACAAGAACTGGGCAAATGTGAATCGAAGCCGTATCGTTTGTTTTCGCAACGCCCTCAACATCTGCGAGCTAAAAGAGATACATCTTCAAAATCGGAAATTCACTTGGAGTAACGAGCGAAATGACCCAACTCTCAGCAAGCTGGACTCATTTTTTTACAATGAGGACTGGGATTTAGAATTCAACACACACCTTTTGCACGCCTTATTCTCTTCATTGTCTGACCACTGCCCCCTCTTGCTTGCAAGTGATAAGGGCCCAGCTAGGACCAAGGCTTTTCGCTTTGACTTTTTTGGGAACAAATTGCCCAGATTCAAAGTCATTGTTCAAGGTACTTGGAACCAGGAGATGTATCATTCTGATCCGTACCATGTCCTCTTCCACAAGTTAAAGAAGACAAGCCACGCGCTTAATAAATGGAGTAAGACATCATTCTACGCTTGTAAATCGACATCATTCCAAGGTTTCATTCTACGCTTGTATGTGGCCCAAGATTCCTGTCCCCTTAGTGCTGGGGAGCGTGACATTCGTGTGAGGCTAAAGCGCAAAGTTCTTAGTTTGGCTGTCCTTGAGTGGGCGCGGAAAAGGCAATGTTCTAGGATCACCAACCTCAAAGATGGTGATGCCAACACCCGTTTCTTCCACCTCCGAGTTAACCACCGAAGGCGTAAGAATTTCATCCACCGGCTCAAGCACAATAATGGATGGGTCACCAATCATGATAAAAAAAAATCCATCATCCAAGACCACTTCAAGGAGGTCACCAGGAGGGCTTTGCCTCAAAGCATTGACTTAAATTGGGACCACATCCCGACGCCTGTTTGTGATCTTTTAGACCTTTGGGGCTGCCTTCTCGGAGGAGGAGGTCAAGAGGGCTATCTTCGATCTCCCAAGCGACGAGGCTCCGGGGCCAGATGGCTTCACTGGTGCCTTCTTCAAGGAATGTTGGGAGATCATCAAAGGAGATGTCATGACGGCGGTCAACCACTTCTCGAATTTGCACACCTCCAATCTTCATTGGCTAAGCTCGGCGAACATTGCTCTCATTCCAAAGAAAGATGGGGCGGAGTGTGTCTCCTACTTTTGTCCCATTAGCCTCATTCATGCCATTGCTAATATCATCATCAAGATGATTGCCACGCGCCTTGCTCCGCATATGCAAAACCTTGTCTCTAATGCCCAAAGTGCCTTCATAAAAAAGAGGAGTATCCACGATAATTTCATGTACGTTCGAAACTTGGCAACGAAATTACACCGCAACAAATAACAGACTCTGCTTTTCAAGCTTGACATCAAGAAAGCCTTCGACTTCGTGAGTTGGGACTTCCTCCTTGACCTCTTAAGGCATATCTAGGATTCCCAAGAAGATTTCGTGATTGGGTTTCGGCCCTCCATTCTACAGCCACATCGAGGGTCTTGATCAACGGTGTGCTGGGCGATCCATTGAATCATGGAAGGGGTCTCAGGCAGGGTGACCCCTTTTCCCCTCTCTTGTTGGTGCTGGCCATTGACCCGCTCCACCACCTCCTCATCAAAGCTACGACGCAAGGACATCTCCATCCGCTTTGTGCAAGAGCCACCATCGTCCGTTCCTCGCTCTATGATGATGACGCTGATATCTTTGTCAAGCCCATCAAAGAGGACATACAATTCCTTGCTTCCACCCTTGCCTCCTTTGGTTTGGTCACCGGCCTTGTCACTAATTGCACCAAAAGCTTAGTTGCCCCTATTCGCTGTGAGAATATTAATCTTCAGAATATTCTGCTTGCCTTCCCGGCTGTTCCCACTTCGTTCCCGATGAGATACATTGGGATACCTTTGTCTGTCAAGCACCTCAAGAGGATCCATTTTCAACACCTCGAGGGTAAGGTCGCCGGCAAGCTTCCTCCTTCGCAAGGGAGGCATGTGGCTACTGCAGGCTGGGCGGTTCTTGTCAAAGCCGTCCTTACTTCCACCGCCATCTACCATTTTACGCCTCTCAACATCCTCGCCGCGTTCCTTAAGAAGATCGATTCTATTCGGCGTGCCTATCTTTGGGCGGGTGCTGATAAGGTTTATGGTGGTAAATGCAAAGTCAATTGGGATTTGGTTTGCAAGCAAAAAGAGTATGGTGGCTTGGGTGTGCTCAACTTTTTTAAATTTTCCAAGGCTCTATGTCTCCGGTGGCTCTGGTTTGAGTGGAAAGACTCCTCAAAGCCTTGGATAGGGATGGGTACGCCATGCACTAATGATGACCGGGACCTCTTCGCGACAGCTACTAGGGTCACGGTGGGTGATGGGTGCACGACCAACTTCTGGAGTTCCTCTTGGCTTAACGGCTCGCGTCCTTGTGATGTCACGCCTAACATCTTTGATATATCCAAAAAGAGAAACTGCTCTATCCAGCAAGCTTTGGCAAATAATTCTTGGATTACCTACATTGATATCTCCAATGGGCTCACCCAAGTCCATATTCAACAGTTTGCCAACCTTTGGGAGATGCTTGCCCCGGTCACCCTATCGATCGACACAGTGGATTCCATTGTTTGGTAGTCCTCTAAGGATGGCATGTACTCTGCTTCTTCGGCTTTCAAGGCGCAATTTGAGGGTCTAACCAAGTCTGTTTTGGCTCCAGTTGTGTAGAAGGTGTGGGCTCCTCCGCGGTGCAATTTTTTTGCTTGGCTTGTTCTCCAAAACAAGATCTGGACGTCTGGCCACCTTCTTCGCCGTAGGTGGCCAAACTGCGGCCTCTGTCCTCTCTGCAAGCAATGCCAGGAATCGGCCACTCACCTTCTTTTTCCAGAGTCGCTTCACACTTCGTGTGTGGAATGTCATTCTCTCATCGCTTGACATGCATAACACAACTTCTTGGACGACTTCTGCCTCGGTGAGAGACTGGTGGACCGAAAACCTCCGTATTCTTATTGGATCCCCTAAGGCCTTAGCTTCTTTGATGATTCTCATCTCTTGGGAGATTTGGTCGGAGCATAACGCTAGAGTCTTTCATAACACCGCCTCCCCTTCGATGGTTCTTATTAGCAAGATTAAAGAGGAGGCGTCTCTCTGGACGTTGCCGGGTGCTAGGCACCCGAGTTATGTAATGCCGCGAGAGTAGTTCTTTCCATTTTGCCGCTATGCGGCCTTGTCTAACCCTTCTTCATTATTCAATGAAATGGAAAATCTTTTTCCTTGTTTCAAAAAATATGGTCCCGTTCTTAATGAATTGATGATCCATTTTTGAATCAGCGAGTTTAGTTTGCGTTGTGCCTGCACGCGGCGTATACTTTGTGATATTTGTGCTGGCATTTACTAATGATAAATGGATACTCGTTCCTTAAATATGCTGCTGATTTATTTTCCGGGAATTAAATATGATCCTGATTTGTTTTGCGGGAATTAAATATGCTGCTGATAAATGGCTCGGTCCATGATGAATTGCCAACAATATACTGTTTCCCTAGTAAAGCGCTAATGGGATTTCAATTCTTTTTTGTCCGCCATTAGCTATATAAGTTTTAGTGCAAGAAAAGCTATTATACCCAATAACATTATTTTTAGAAATGTGAATGCCATTTTTATGCATTGTTTTGTATTATACTTGTAGTTCAAATTTGTTTTTTGTATAAACTATATGCATAGGTTACATCGCACACTCTCTCTTTTATAAAGGCAGTGCTACACGTCACCTGTCGCTAAGTGAACAACCTTTCGATCTATCCATGTAGCATGTTAGATCACTGCAACACATAATGTGTTGCGATCGTTCACTACAACATGGATTGTGTTGCGGTCATCTTTGACTTGTGTGACATGGGTTTTGATCATCCATTGCAACATGAACCCTGCTGCTGTCACTTTCGGCTTGTGCGAGCCATGGGCTTTTGGTCACGCATTGCAACACTGATTGATCACTCATTGCAACATGGATCGCATTTCGGCAACAAGCGATGGTCGTGATGTTTCCAGAAAACAAGATGGAATCCACGACACGTGTCACACACACACAAGGAGGTAGCCGCTAGCGTTTATTCAATTGGCCGAGTTCAATCATTTCCTTTTTATAACAAAGAGTGTAGTGAACTGATCCTAGTCAGATGGTTAGGTTTCTTGTGGTGGAATCAGCCCACCAACAATTTTGTCAATTTTAAGATATGTGCCCATTCAGTTTTTTGGAGTTATTCATAGGGATAGGTTGTGAGTGTCTTCATATGGATGAATGTATGTGCGTGCGTGTGTATGTGAGCATCTGCGATTGTACCGTGTTCTAAAAAAAGTGTGGCCAAGACATGACTCACAGTTGCATTTTGAAAAAAGGATTACTATCCTCGTGGCCCTCTTTCCTTAGGGCCAGTTCTTTTGTGGCTTATGGCTGACGGTGGAAATAAGCTGTCCCCTCCCAGCTTATTCTAGAAGTCCAACCTAAAATTTTATTTAATAAGCCTATTAGTTAACTTTTAATTACTAGGCTTCTATAATAAATTTTTATGTTGGGCTTCTAGAATAAGCTGGGGAGGGGGCAACTTATTTCCACCGACATCCATAAGACACAATAAAACTGGCCCTTAGTGCTACTCAGTTTTGCCCCTCCCATTTCACGCTCTTCTCTTTTCCCTTCTTTAGTCAGCTGTCCCTCCAAAATGCACAAGACGGAGCCTTGCCGTCGGGTCAGACTAGTTGACTGTTACCTGCGCGTGGGACACCTCAGGGCCCACAGGTCGGCGTCTGGTTTATTGGCAAAAGAAAATGTGACATATAAATAGCCCGTTGACACATGTGGAAACCTCAGGACCCACCTATCAGCGTCTGGTTTATTTGCAAAGAATAGTGTTGCATATAATGCAACCCGTTGACGCGTGGGACACCCTAGGACCCACAAGTCAGCATCTGGTTTATATGCAAAAAATGTGTAGCATATAATGCAACCCATTAACGCGTGGGACATCCCAGGACCCACATACCAGGACCCACATGTGGCATATAAACAATCTCTTGATGTGTGGGACATCCTAGGACCCACCTGTCGATGTCTCATTTATTCGCAAAAGAAAATGTGGTATATAAATAGCTCATTGACGCGTGGGACATCCCAGGACCCGCCTGTATTGGCAAAACAAAATGTGACATATAAAGTTGAAGCGTGGACAAACAAGGGCCCACCTATCGGCGTCTGGTTTACTGGCAAACTAAAATGTGGCATAAAAAGCAGGCCATTGATGCATGGACTAAACAAGGCCCAACTGCCGGAGTCTGGATTATTGTGCATGCACAGAAGAGTAAACTCCAGACAAGCTCAGGGGCTACTAACGGTGTGCTATACCGGGGTGGCCCACAAAAGTCCCAACCGGGTTCCAAGTCCCAGGGCGCCCCTCGGTGTGTACATCAAACGGACTACGGGAGGAACACGGAGACCACCTTTCAGAAGCTACAAGGCTAGACGTAAAAGGATAGGACTCATAACTTTTCCATAGTTTTAGGTCAGCTACATCATGTAACCCTAGGCCTCACTACCCATACATAAAGCGAGGCAAGGAATGGCTCGAGACATCTTGTATGCCGCTCTGTTGAGGTGACTATACACCCGATAATCGAAACTAGCAGGAGTAGGGTTCAGTATCAACCATGAGACCCCAAACCTAGGTAAAATCCTCGTCTGTTCTCCTCTCTGGTACTTTCAGCAACTTGTACCACCTTATCGAGATATCTAGGGGTTTTCTACGCCACCTTACCGAGATATTTGAATTTAAACAAACTCGTGAAAAACAGTTCGTGCCATCTCTGGACGATCGAAGCGTGCGCGAGCCCTACATGCCGGCAGCAAGGAGTGCGTGTTCCCATGGTGATTCCTGCGGCGAGCAGAAGAGTAGCAAATACTAGTTACTTTCTGAAAAGACGCTAACTGAATCTGTACGTGCAGAAGCAGATACACTGAATTTATGTTCAGATAACTGAACTAACTGAACCTGAAGCAAGTTAAAGGTTGGAAGGAAACCTGATCTAGATCGCGCGTCAAAGTGAGCATTCATTGATACTTGTATCCTGGCTTGCCCCTGAAGTGGCGCCCAACTAGCTAGGCCGGCTCATGTGCTGGTTGCGCCCAACTAGCTAGGCCGGCCGGCTCATGTTGTTGTAGAAACTAACACGCTGGACACACACAAAATAGAAAAACAAGAGAGAGTGTGTGAGAGGTAGAAGACAATACTTGCTGAAAAGACCCCAACTGAATCAGTACGTGCACGCTGACAGACTGAGTTTATTCAGATAACTGAACTAACTGAACCTGAAACTTTAGAACACTACTTGATGCAGCTGATTACCTGACAGTGCCATGCCGACGTCGGGGTCAGCGGCTTGCTCCTCAGCCCATGGGATCGCCGACGCCGACCACCGGGACGTTGGCTGCAGCTGGTTACGCTGCCACCGCATGTCGCTGAGGTCCTCCGTGTCCAGGCCGCCCAGCAGGTCGTGCTGCGTCGGCAGCACCAGCCTCCTCGCCGATGACAGCAGGTGCTCGGCTCCACGCACCGGACGGACAGCGAGTGCGGGTGGCCGTGGCCGTGGTGCGCGCCCAGCGGCGCCCGCAGCTCACGCTCGTCCTCCGCCTCCGCGTACATCTCGCCGAGACGGACGCCCAGTACGGCGCCGCCCGCGAGCGCCCCGGCCCGCACGAGTACACCGGCCGGCGTGATCTCCCCTCCTGCACCAGCACCACTACGGTCACGAGGCCGCCCAGGCGTGCTCCGGCTCCGCCATCAACTATTGCCACGGCAAGACGGACTGGATCGGGCGAGGACGAGAGCAGCCGGAACGATCGACCGATTAGCTGCTGGCGGGCCGGAAACCACCGAATTAGTACCACATCGCTTGTTGCAGAGCTTCCCACGCTGTTTAAATACGGCAGCTCAAACGACTTGTATCAGCCGAGGACGTAGTCCTGAACCAGCGATATATAAGCTGGCTACCAGGTTCTGCCGAGACTAAAAGCAGTCATGACATACTTCTGACCGGGTACGGTCCACGGACCTGTAACCTGAAGTTGCTGTTAACTCGTGCATGAGGGGGGTCAGACGTGTGGAACGACGTCAGCCTTTTTTATTCTTCATTCTTCTATCTTTTGTTATTCCACTAGTAAATGTATTTCTTTTTTATTATCAATCGGTGCAAACAATATCACCGGTTCTCTATTTTAACATCTTGCCCCATCCATACTATCATCGATCTTACTTCTCGTCATCGCCACTGATTTAGCTCATGCTCTTCACCTGATCTTAACTCGCCTAAACGTGATCAATCCCACAACAATAAGCTCGGTCACCGCACATCGATCTTACTTCTCGTCATCGCCACTGATTTAGCTCATGCTCTTCACCTGATCTTAACTCGCCTAAACGTGATCAATCCCACAACAATAAGCTCGGTCACCGCACATCGATCTTACTTCTCGTCATCGCCACTGATTTAGCTCATGCTCTTCACCTGATCTTAACTCGCCTAAACGTGATCAATCCCACAACAATAAGCTCGGTCACCGCACGACACCTACCATCTGAGCTACCATATATAAACCTAACCACGAAGTATGCATTTCATTGGTCGACACATATTGTGTGCTTGCAGACCTATTTTGAGCTTCATTTTTCTTTGAATGGTCACCGTGGGAAGAGCTTCCCCACTGGTATATATATTACCGTTCAAACGTAATAAAACCTTACCGGAGAGAGTTTTGGGAGGAGGAGGAGGAGAGGAATGCAATCCAAAACCTAGCCGCAATGTTTTGGGAGTTTTGAGTTACATTGTAGAATCTATGGATACAGAGGGAGAAGTCATCCACACAGGTTTTGACCGAGGCACAAGTCAGTGGTCTCTTACATGTCTAAAGGTGAGAGAGTTCCTAGCCTCCCACATTTTCCACATCACTGTTAGGGCCATCGTTGGCCAGATATCTTGTTGAAGACCAGCTGGAGCTTGAGTAGACCAAATGAGGTTAGTAGAGGGGGGAGGTGTGGTTCGTAGCCTCATCCCAACCCTAGCAGCAACCATGCATATATAGAAGCGCCATGTGAAATCAACAAGTTTTATTTTCTTCGATGTATTCATTATAACCGGTTTGATTCTTCTCTGGATTCATGTGAGTCTGTTATATATGCAGATACCTCGGATAATAAAATTTTCTCATGCTTCTTCTTATTTTTAGTATCTACATATAATTAGGGCACACAGTTCAGTTTGCAGATTTTTTTAAATGTCTATGTGTACTTATTTATGGTAAGGCATCCAATATTTTCCGTTTAAGCCACCGATAAAAAAATCAGTTCACAGATGACACGAAGATACCAAGATGATTAGATGTTCAACTCATAGTCCAACAATTGGTATCCTCATCTCCTATGCAAGCACACAATTTAAGATGCCTAGAAAATCACTCAGGCAAATAATAAATTTGGATACACAACTACACACTGAATTATACCACACTGCCTCCTACAGATCATATGGCACTGCATAAATAGTGCATCTCAAACCCTTGTACGTATCAGACGACGACGTAGTCCTGCACCAGCAATATAAGTTGGCTAAGAGGCTCTGCCGAGGCAAGAAGCAGTCATGACATACTTCTGATCGGGTACGGTCGTGGACCTGTAACCTTAAGTTGTTGTTAACCCGTGCATGAGGGGGGGGGCAAAAGTAGGAAATGACGTCAACCTTTTTTTATTGTTATTAAATCTTTGTTTTTATATCTTTTGTTATTCCACTAGTAAATGTATGTGTGTGTTGTCATGGGTGAAAACAATCTCACATGCGCAAAGCCATGTTCGGGTTATTTAGTCAACCAACTACACACCTAATAATGCATTGTACGTAGATTCTAAGTATCATTGTTTATGCTTCAGTTTCTGGAGAGAATTCAGGATATATAAGGAAACAATAGGGTACACCTTCTATCACAGATCCGAAGGCAAGATTTTCGTTGCCAAGAATGGATCCTTTTTAGAGAAAGAGTTTCTCTCGAAAGGTGTGAATAGTAGGAAGGTAGAACTCGATGAGGTTATTGAACCTTCTCATCTTGGAATGGCGAGTAGCGCAGCAACGGAAGTTGTTCCAGTGCCGACTCCGTCAGTTGAAGAGGGAACTAACGATCAAGATCATGAAACTCCAGAAGAGGAAACTACCGTGCTTCGCAGGTCAACTAGGGAACGTACAGCTCCTGAACTGTATGGGAATCCCGTCTTAAACTTCATGGTAGATGGAAGTGATGACCCTGCGACGTATGACGAAGCAATTATGAGCCCAGATTCCAACAAATGGCTTGAAGACATGAAATCCGAAATGGGATCCATGTACGAAAACCAAGTTTGGACTTTGGTGGACTTACCCGATGACCGTAAGGCCGTTGAGAACAAATGGATTTTTAAAAAGAAAACTGATGCTGATGGTAATGTGACCGTCTATAAAGCTCGACTTGTCGCAAAAGGTTTTCGACAAATTCAAGGAGTTGACTACGATGAGACCTTCTCACCAGTAGCGATGCTAAAGTCAGTTAGGATTATGTTAGCAATTGCTGCATTTTTCGATTATGAAATCTGGCAGATGGATGTCAAAACGGCATTCCTGAATGGTGACATTGAGGAAGAGTTGTATATGATGCAACCCAAAGGTTTTGTTGATCCTAAGGATGCTGACAAGGTATGCAAGCTTCAACGTTCCATTTATGGAATGAAGCAAGCATCCCGGAGTTGGAACCTCCGTTTTGATAAGGTGATCAAAGAGTTTGGATTTGATCAAACGTACGGAGAAGCTTGTATCTACAAGAAAGTGAGTGGGAGCTCTATAGTATTTCTAGTACTGTATGTGGATGACATATTGTTGATTGGAAATGATATAGAATTGTTAAAAGGTGTAAAAGGTTATTTGAACAGTAGTTTTTTGATGAAAGACCTCGGTGAAGCAGCTTATATATTAGGCATCAAAATCTACAGGGATAGATCAAGACGCTTAATTGGACTTTCGCAAAGTACATACATTGACAAGATTTTGAAGAAGTTCAGAATGGATAAAAGTAAGAAGGGGTTCTTACCAATGTTGCAAGGCAAGACGTTGAGTAAGACTCAATGTCCAGTTACAGCAGAAGATAGAGAGGAAATGAATAAGATTCCCTATGCTTCAGCCATAGGTTCTGTCATGTATGCTATGCTATGTACAAGACCAGATGTGGCACATGATGTTAGTTTGACTAGCAGGTACCAATCCGATCCAGGTTTGGAACACTGGGCGGCGGTCAAGAATATCCTTAAGTACTTGAGAAGAACTAAGGATATGTTTCTCGTGTATGGCGGTGAAGAAGAGCTCGTCGCAAAAGGTTACGTCGATGCTAGCTTCGTCACTGATCCGGATGACTCTAAGTCACAATCCGGATACGTATTTATTATGAATGGAGGAGCAGTAAGCTGGAGGAGTTCCAAGCAATCTGTGGTAGCGGGATCATCAACAGAAGCGGAATATGTTAATGCCTCAGAGGCAACAAATGAAGCAGTTTGGATGAAGGAGTTCATATCCGAACTAGGTGTGGTTCCGAGTGCTTTGGATCCAATGGTTATCTATTGTGACAACAATGGTGCCATTGCCAATGCTAAGGAACCAAGGTCTCACAAGAATTCCAAGCATATCAAGCGCCGTTTTCACTCCATCCGCGATAATGTCAAGGATGGGGATGTGAAGATTTGCAAAGTACACACAGATCTGAATGTGGCAGATCCGTTGACTAAAACTCTCCCAAAGGCAAAACATGATAAACACCAGAACTCCATGGGTGTTAGATTCATTACTATGTAATATAGATTATTGCCCCTAGTGCAAGTGGGAGACTGAAGGGAATATGCCCGAGAGGCAATAATAAAGTGTTTATTATATTATTCCTTGTTTATGATAAACGTTTATTTCTCATGCTAGAATTGTATTAACCGGAAACGTTGATACATGTGTGTTTCATAAACAAACAATGGTTCCTAGTAAAGCCTCTCTTTTAACTAGCTCGTCGATTAACAGATGATCAAGGTTTCCTGATCATGAACATTGGATGTTGTTAATAACGGGATCATATCATTAGGAGAATGATGTGATGAATATATACCCAAACTAAGTATAACAATACGATCAAGTCATTTAGTTTATATTGTTATATCTTGCATTCGAAGTAATCTTGTTCCTTAGACCATGAGATCATGTCAATCACTAATACCGAAAGAATACTTTAATGACATCTAACGTCACACCGTAACAGGGTGACTATAAAGGTGGTGTTGGGTATTCGGAAAGTATTAGTTGAGGCTCATGGATCAAGAATGGGATTTGTCCATCCAAAATGACGGAAAGATATACTCTGGGCCCTCTCGGTGATATCACATTGACACCGCTTGCAAGCACGTGACTAGGTCACAAGAATGTTATATCACAGAACGAGTAAAAGAGTACTTGTCGGAAACGAGATCGAACAAGGTATGGTTGATACCGATGATCGGATCTCGGACAAGTAAAATATCGTGAGACAAAGGGAATTAGTTACGACGTTGATGGTTCACACGATCACAAGATTCATCATTGAATATATAGGAGTCATCACGGATCTCCAGATCCCGCTGTTGATTATTGATCGAAGAGGTTTTGAATATATAGGAGTCATTTTGAGAGGATAAGGAATATTGAAAAATGTTTTGGACAGCACCGAAATTGTTTCGGGTAAAATTGAAATAGTTCAAGGGGTTTTTGTCGGATGGTTGTTAATGGAATTAACAAATGATTCGAGGTGCAATGTGCAAATGTTTGTTAATAGGATTAACAAATATTGAATAAAGAAATAGAAATGTTTTATTTATTTATTAAAGAAAACCTTTGGATTTTCCAAGTGGACAATTAAGGGAACATGAGTGGGTGTGAGTGTGGCTTCCACTCACATCAAGAGGGGAAGAGGTGGGGGCACCATGAGTTGGCCGCACCCCCCCTTGGGCTGCCCACTCCTCCCCTATAAAAGGAGGGTGAGGGCTTCCCCTCCCATACACTTGCCTCACCTCCCTTCCTCTCCACCCGCTGCTCCATACCATGGTCTTCCGCTTGGCGAATCCCTCACCGTGGGATTCTTCACCGCATCACATTGTTGTGCTGCTGGATTTCCGGGGATCCTCTACTTCCGCTGCCCCGCTGGATCGAGGGAACAGAGGTCATCATCAAGCTGTACGTGTGACCGAGCACGGAGACGCTCAGCGTACATCATCGCGATCTTGAGATCGGCAAGTGAACCACTACATCATCCACGAGATTTGATCTCGTAACGTTTTAAGTCTTCGAGGGTGAGTTCTTCTATGACATCTTACTCGTTGCTTACATCTCCTAGATTAGATCTTGGCTTGGTTGTTGTTTATGCGTAGGAAATTTTTTTGTTTTCCTTGCAACGAACCCTTTAATTCGTGTGAGGCTAAAGCGCAAAGTTCTTAGTTTGGTTGTCCTTGAGCGGGCGCGGAAAAGGCAATGTTCTAGGATCACCAACCTCAAAGATGGTGATGCCAACACCCGTTTCTTCCACCTCCGAGTTAACCACCGAAGGCGTAAGAATTTCATCCACCGACTCAAGCACAATAATGGATGGGTCACCAATCATAATAAAAAAATCCATCATCCAAGACCACTTCAAGGAGGTCACCAGGAGGGATTTGCCTCAAAGCATTGACTTAAATTGTGACCACATCCTGACCCCTGTTTGTGATCTTTCAGACCTTTAGGGCTGCCTTCTCGGAGGAGGAGGTCAAGAGGGCCATCTTTGATCTCCCAAGCGACGAGGCTCCGGGGCCGGATGGCTTCACTGGTGCCTTCTTCAAGGAATGTTGGGAGATCATCGAAGGAGATGTCATGACGGCGGTCAACCACTTCTTGAATTTGCACACCTCCAAACTTCATTGGCTAAGCTCGGTGAACATTGCTCTCATTCCAAAGAAAGATGGGGCGGAGTGTGTCTCCCACTTTTGTCCCATTAGCCTCATTCATTCCATTGCTAAGATCATCATCAAGATGATGGCCACGCGCCTTGCTCCCCATATGCACAACCTTCTCTCTAATGCCCAAAGTGCCTTCATAAAAATAGGAGTATCCAAGATAATTTCATGTACGTTCGAAACTTGGCAAGGAAATTACACCGCAAAAGATAACCGACTCTGCTTTTCAAGCTTGACATCAAGAAAGCCTTCGACTTCGTGAGTTGGGACTTCCTCCTTGACCTCTTAAGGAATCTAGGATTCCCAAGAAGATTTCGTGATTGGGTTTCGTCCCTCCATTCTACGGCCACATCGAGGGTCTTTATCAACGGTGTGCTGGGCGATCCATTGAATCATGGAAGGGGTCTCAGGCAGGGTGACCCTTTTTCCCCTCTCTTGTTGGTGCTAGCCATTGACCCGCTCCACCACCTCCTCACCAAAGCTACGACACAAGGACATCTCCATCCGCTTTGTGCAAGAGCCACCATCGTCCGTTCCTCGCTCTATGATGATGACGCTGCTATCTTTGTCAAGCCCATCAAAGAGGACATACCATTCCTTGCTTCCACCCTTGCCTCCTTTGGTTTGGTCACCGGCCTTGTCACTAATTGCGCCAAAAGATTAGTTTCCCCTATTCGCTGTGAGAATATTAATCTTCAGAATATTCTGCTTGCCTTCCCGGCTGTTCGCACTTCGTTCCCGATGAGATACATCACTACTGGAATTCGCCTGTTTGCCGTCTGCCCTGGCGGACGACAAACACCTGTATGGCCGACGGCAAAGACCTTTGCCGTATGCCCCCGCACGGCAAAGCACCCGTCAGCCATTTCACCGGCAAAGAGGTGCTTTGCCGTCTGCTGGAAATCGACGGACGGCAAAGGTCTTTGCCGTCTGCTGGAAGTGGAAACAGACGGCAGAGCATCTTGACGGTGAAGCTTTGCCAGCCGGCTCCGTCAGGCCGTTAACGGCGGGGTTGCCGTCTATAGACAGACGGCAAAGAAGGGTGACGCCATCGGGTAAGTTCATGACGTCACTCCCCCCCCCCCCCCCGTCATATGTTTGCCGTCCAGCAGCAGACGGCAAAGTCTTCTACTTTGCCGTCTGTCTTGCCTGGGGCAGACGGCATAATGACCATATGGTCACCCAGCTGTTGCCAGATTGCACAGCTGGGCGCCACGTGGCCTGTCTGCAAGCTGTCGGCGAAGCGCTTTGCCGTCATCTTGCAGACGGCAAAAGGGCTACAGACCCACTGTTTTTTTTATTTTGTTCTAATTCCCTGCATTTGACAAAACAATATATACATATACATATGTACTAGCACATATCACATATCATCAAGTGATCCAAACACATAATGAACATCAAGTACATCACAAACACATTTCATCAAGTGACCAAACACATAATAGTGATCCAAACACATAATAGTCTCCAAACACAAGTGTCAAACAACTACAAGTGTCAAACAACTACATCAAGTGATCCAAACACATAATAGTGATCCAAACACATAATAGTCTCCAAACACAAGTGTCAAATCTGCAAAATGAAAGAAAAGAAAGTTAGAAGAAGAAGATAAGAAGGAGAGCAAGAAGAAGAAAAAATAAGAGAAGAAAGGAGAGAAAGAAGAAGAGAAGAATAAGACAAGAATTCTTCTCTTATTCTTCTTCTTTATCTCTTTCTTCTTCTTTTTATTGAGGAAATAAAGAAGCATAAGCAATTGTAATCAAATTGAGATAACTTTAGCATATTTTGAGGAAATTAAGCTAACTTAGCATTTTTTGAGCCAATTAAGCTAAGTTAGAATTTTTTGAGGTAATTAAGCTAACTTTACAATGTTTGAGAAATTTAAGCCAACTTTAGCAATTTTGATCAAATGAAGCCAACTTTTTCATATTTTGAGTAAATTATGCTCACTTTAGCATTTTTTGAGGTAATTAAGCTAACTTTACCATTTTTTGAGCCAATTAAGCTAACTTAGCATTTTTTTAGGGAATCGAACTAACTTTACCATTTTGTGAGCAAATCAAGCTAACTAAGCATTAATAAAGCAAAATAGAAGACAACTTACCAGAGTGGAGACCTCAAGGCTGAGGTGGCTGAGAAGCACTGGGCGGGTTTGTCGGGACCCGGGGTTAGCGTATGTAATTCCAGTCACGATACAATCACATGGAGAGCCGAGAACCGTACCCACTTGTCTAAGCAGACAAGGCCAAGCACAGAACGTTCTCGGTAAGCATCGAACGTGAGGGGCATCCCATTCAGGCCGGATGATCAACTGAGATGGGTCCGCAACGTCCGCTCACAAGTCTAAATGCTTATGGGTGGTGAATCCCATACTCATAGACAAGTCGCCTCAACCATGTTATCGATTGGATCCTAACTCTTACATAAGCTTACTCCAGCCCGATCACTTAGTCGGGGTTTAGGGCGGGCTCGATCATACAACAAAGTGTGCACGTGACAGAGTCACGAGCAATCGCATCGCGATGCCCCAAGCTGCGCACATCTAAGGGCCACTTGGTGTATAAAAGACCGCCAGCCAGATCACAACTAAGGTCTCGAAAAACCATACTAAGACATGCATGTTATAAACATACACGCAGCACACATGCCTAGTATGAACAGCAGGTATCATCACATAACTCTACAAAGTACTCTTTATTGATATCCACATAGAGCATACAAAGATCACATGTCTGTGATCACATTACATCATACAACGGAAGCAAATTAGGTCTGAGTACAGACAAGTTTAACAAATGGCTTAGAGAATCCTTGTAAACAAACATGCCCTTCCACGAGGGACCAGACTGCTGTCTAGGACTATGCTAACTTAGTCAACGTCGAGCTTCACGAAGGTGACTCCATCGGGGTCCGGTTCTTATCTAAAACATAGAATAAGCAAACGTGACTACAAAGTCGTACTCAGCAAGACTTACATCAGATCTAAACTACTCATGCTCAAGTATCAAGGTAAAGGGAACTGGGGTTCAACATGCAGAAGTGCCAGCTTTGACTTGGCTATTCGTGAACTACGAATACCAGACTTGAGGTAAGAAGCGTACACGAGTCCACTATCCAAGTCTCCAACCAATACACCACTATGGTTACTTCCTCGACTTCCCCACGAGGAGGCACACCATAGCACTCACGCTTATCTTGCGAGTTGTATAAGTATCCATTCAAGTTGTCTAATAATCAGGTACAGGTTCCAAGTAGTCCTTAACCGCGGACGCGGCTATTCGAATAGTTTTGTTAACCTTGCAAGGGTGTAAACTACACACACATGACCATCGGTTATCGCCAGGTCTCGCCACCGTTCAAGAGGTGATAGCGAGGATGTTCACCACGACACTTCGCTCACAACCGGTCTATTCCGGGAGTCGACTATCTGAGTTTGCCTCCGCTCGAGAGCCCGGCCGGATCAACGAAACGGACTCAAACAATGTAAGTGACCGAGACGCCACCTCTGGCAGATAGTTTTCCTGCCTCACAGGTGCACTCACATATCTATATTATGCAACCATTTCCTTCGATCTTTTCCTATGCACATGTCAAATGGAAAGCCCGAACTAATGTGACTCCTGGACGTCGACACGGATCAAGGTACTAGGCCGAGAGGGGTCAGTGAGCCCAATGTGTGGTTGTAATATTTGTCTTGGATTACCATACAAGAACTCGGTGCTTAAGGCGGTGTTCAACGAGACAACCCATTGTGTACTCCTACACAGCCTCTCATCGTTCACCTTGTATTAGGGTGGATTCACCGACACAGTTTCACTTTCATCAACACCATGTTCACCATCATCCCGACTCACATCAAAAGAAACCTCATGTAACACTAAGAATGCAATAAGCTATAACAGTTGCAGGGGCCTCATGATATCAATCAACTCCTATGTCAGCTAGGATTGTGGTTTGCTTACTACTGTGACAAGATGATAGGTCATGCATCGGATATGGGTTCAACTATGCAGTAGAATCGATACAAGATTATCTCCTAGACATGCATAAGCGAGACTGAGAGGGAATTGGGATTTTATAGACATGATCAATGGGGTTTGCTTGGCTTCCTGACGATACACGGGTCTTAACGGTGGTCTTCTTCTTCGGGGGTGATCACCGTCTCGGCAAAGCTGTTACCGGCACAATCATCAACAAAGGGGGACACAAATAAAGTACAATGCTCAAGCACATGTTAAGTTGTGACATGATGTAAAGGGTACTGATTTGTGGCAAATTCAATTTAATTGAAGTATATTGCATTTGGAATGCAAATTCAAACTTCAAATTTGAATTCAAATTAAGCCATATGCACATTTGCTACTGTTGTCCCATTTTGAAATGGTCAAACATAAAAACAAATTGCATATTCTTAATCCTTGTATTTTTCTGATAATTTTTCATATATTATATGTCCAATTTGGAGTTAAAATGAATTTCCTATGATTTATTGAAGTTTTGGCTATTTTCTGGATTTTCTGTAATTACTTTAATTCATTTCCAATTTTCTGGAATTGATTTATTGCGTCATGCTGACATCAACACGACGTGGGGGGGTCTGACTGCTGGGGCCCCCATGTCAGTCTCAGTAGGGGGGTTAACTCCGGTTTAATTAACCCCTGGTTAATTAGAGGGGGTCCTCGCCCACCTGTGAGCCACTTCTAGGGTGATTAGCGGGGGGGGGGGGGGGGGATTAGGGCCTAACAGAGGCCACGTCGGCGCTCTTGCTGGCGGCTCAACGCCGGTGGCCAGAAGCCACGGCGGAGCAGCACGGGATGGTGCTCCCGACCACCAAACGCAGCGCCAGGGACACCAATCTACAGCCCGTGGACGCGCACGTCTCGGGGGCTAGACGCGCACCACCTGGGAGCACCACGGCGACAGCAGCGACGTCCTCGGCGGCGGCCGGAGTACTGGAGAGGCGGCGATGGTGTTACGGCGCACGGGAAAAGCTGGGGTGGAGGGAAAATGAGCGCAAGCTCACCCTGATTCCAATGGAGTCGACGGCGAGGGCTTGGAGGGCGTGGTGACGACTAATTTTCCGACGAGGTCCACGGCGGCCGGCGGCTTGACGGTGAAGATGGAGACGCCCTCGGTCCTCTGGGCTCGAATTGGAGGCACGGCTTGAAGAAGACGACGGTGGGGACTTCACTGGACACGACGGCTCGCCGGGAGGGGTCCGTTGGTCACGGCTGGGCGGCAACGTGCTCTGCGGGGCGCTCGGGAACTTCGCCGGAGAGAGAGAGGGAGGGCCAGAGAGAGGCAAGGTGTGCGGGGGAGGGAGTGAGCAGCTGCGTGGCGTGCTCGGGTGCGCGAGGGAGAGGCCTAGAAGGCGGCCGGCGTCGCGGTGGCAGTCGGCGCGCCCACGGCTTGCCACTGAGCTGCTTCGGCGTCGGCAGGAAGACGACAACGGGCGAGCTGGGCTGGGCCGGCTTCTGGCCAGGCTGGGCTAGGTAAGTGGATGGGATGGGCTCTCTTTTCTTTTCTATTTTTCTTTCTGTTTTGTTTTTCTTTCTTTTTTTTGCTCTGATAAATAAATACCAAAGTATTTTTATAAATCCTCAAAACATTTATGTGGCCTCATGTGACATGTAGCTAGCCACTCACAAGTTTTGGAGATTTTTGAAATTCATATAATTTGAATTTCAATTCAAATAGGGGTATCATTTAATTTCCAAGCCCTATTTGGAATATTTGAAAAATCTTGGTGCATGCAGTGGGACCCACTTCACTTTATATGTGATCATGCATATTTATAAGACTTTTCAAAATACCAGAGCAATTTTTGGAAGAAATTTTTGTCTGGCCATTTGATTTAATTTCTCAGGGCTTTTCTTTTCCCCAAGTTTGAATTTCTTTTGAAATTTTTTCATGATGCAAAGGTGAACTCAAACCCTAGCACTTACCCTAGTTGGGGTTCTGACAACTCGCCCCCACTCAAAAGAATCTCGTCCCGAGATTCAAAAGTCGTCGGGAGGAAGGTGGGGTATTCGGCACGGAGGCGGTCTTCTCTTTCCCATGTTGCTTCTTTCTCGGAGTGATGTGACCACTGCACTTTAAGAAACTTGATCTTCTGACGACGAGTGACACGCTCTGCGGAATCAAGAATACGAACAGGGTACTCTCGATAAGAAAGGTCATCTTGGAGATCAAGCGTTTCATGGTCGACTTCGCGGATGGGGTCCTTGAAGCAACGCCTGAGTTGTGACACATGGAATACATCGTGTACTCGGGAAAGGTGAGGGGGTAGTTCAAGTTGGTAGGCAACTTCTCCATGTTTAGCGAGAATGCGGAAAGGTTCGATGTAACGTGGGGCCAACTTGCATTTGATACCGAATCTTTGGGTTCCCTTCAGAGGAGTAACCCGGAGGTAAGCCTTCTCATCAATATTGTAGCTCTCCTCTCTATGATGACGATCATAGTAGCTCTTTTGATGAGACTGGGCGGCTTTCAAACGATCACGAACAATGCGAACTTGCTCTTCTGCTTCCTTGATCATATCCGGTCCAAAGAGTTGTCTTTCACCGGTTTCTGACCAGTTAAGGGGTGTTCGACATCGTCGTCCATAGAGGAGTTCAAAAGGAGCCATGTTCAGACTAGATTGAAAACTATTGTTATAAGCAAATTCGGCGAATGGAAGAGATTTCTCCCAATTCTTCCCGAATGAGATAACACAAGCTCTGAGCATGTCTTCCAAGATTTGATTAACCCTTTCAACTTGACCGCTAGACTGAGGATGGAAAGCTGTACTAAAGGATAGATGAGTTCCCATAGCATTTTGAAAGCTTCCCCAGAATCTAGAGGTGAAAAGGTAACCACGGTCAGAATTGATCACCAAAGGAACACCGTGAAGATACACAATTCTAGAGACGTACAAGTCCGCTAACTGGCTAGCAGTTATAGACTCGCGAATGGGAAGGAAGTGAGCAACTTTGGAAAGTCTATCAATGACCAAGAATATGGCATCATTTCCTTTCTGGGTTTTTGGAAAGCCGGTGATGAAGTCCATACCGACTTTGTCCCATTTCCACTCTGGAATAGGCAAAGGTTGAAGTGTGCTAGCAGGTCTTTGGTGTTCTGCCTTAATGCGACGACAAACATCACATTCAGCAACAAATCGAGCAATGTCTCTCTTCATCCGGGTCCACCAAAATCTCTGGCGTAGATCTCGGTACATTTTTGTGCTACCGGGATGAATCGAGAGGGGTGTGTCATGGGCTTCTTTGAGGATGAGTTGCCTTAGATCCCTATTCTTAGGTACTACCAAACGATTTTGAAAGAATACCGTTCCTTTACTATCTGTGGAGAAACATTTAGCAACTCCGCTAGCAATGTTCTCCTTGATTCGGCGAACACGTCGTGCACGCCTTTGGGCAACTATGATTTGATCCTCAAGGGTTGGTTTCGCCACCAAGTTGAAAAGTGATCCATGAGGAACAATCTCGAGATTGAGCTTTCAAAATTCCTCATGAAGAATTGGTTGATACTGTTGTAACATGAGGTTGTTACGATACGACTTACAACTTAGTGCATCAGCCATGACATTGGCCTTGCTTGGGGTGTAAGAAATTCCTAAGTCATAATCTTTTATCAACACAATCCAGCGTCTTTGCCTGAGATTAAGATCTAGCTGGGTGAAAATATATTTGAGGCTTTGGTGGTCGGAATAGATCTCACAACGATTACCAAGGAGGTAATGTCGCCAAGTCTTCAGGGCATGAACTACGGCAGCGAGTTCAAGATCATGGGTAGGATAGTTCTCTTCATGTGGCCACAACTGGCGTGAAGCATAAGCTACCACATGTCGATCTTGCATAAGTATGCATCCTAACCCTTGCCGTGAAGCATCACAATAGATCTCGAAATCCCTTTTGGTGTCTGGAGGTGCAAGTACGGGTGCAGAAGTCAATCTTCTTTTTAGCTCTTGAAAGCTTTCCTCGCACTTGGGGGTCCATTGGAATTTCTTATCTTTCTTGAGGAGTTCAGTAAGAGGCTTTGCAACTTTAGAAAAGTTCTCGACGAAGCGGCGGCAATAGCTTGCTAAGCGAAGAAAACTCCTAACTTGCTTAACCGATTCAGGTGGAGTCCAGTCAAGGACGGCCTGAACTCTCTCGGGATTGACTGCAACACCTTTCGCAGAAATCACGTGGCCTAAGTAGGTCACTTCTGGTAGCCAAAATTCACACTTGGAGAACTTGGCATAAAGGCGGTGCTCTCTAAGTTTCATCAATACCAACCTAAGATGTTCTGCGTGCTCTTCTTCGTTCTTCGAGTAGATGAGAATGTCATCAAGATAAACCACAACAAATTTATCTAAGTACTCCATGAAGATCGAGTTCATCAAGCGCGAGAATGTGGCGGGGGCATTGGTTAAACCGAAGGACATTACGGTATACTCGTAAAGACCATAACGAGTAGTGAAAGACGTTTTTGGAATGTCCTCGTTTCCGATTTTGATTTGATGATAGCCTAATCTAAAAATCCATCTTGGAGAAGACAGAGGATCCTGCAAGTTGATCATAAAGATCATCGATCTTGGGCAGTGGGTACTTGTTCTTTATCGTCGCTAGATTTAGCGGGCGATAGTCTACGCACATCCTTTCTGTTCCATCTTTCTTCGTTACGAACAGAACGGGGCAACCCCATGGAGATGAGCTAGGGCGGATGAAGCCTTTTGCCAACGAAGCATCAAGTTGGGTTTTTAGCTCAGCTAACTCATGTGGGGCCATTCTATATGGGCGTCTGGAAATTGGGGCGGTGCCTGGTATAAGATCCACTATGAATTCTACACACCTGTCGGGTGGCATTCCCGGCAGCTCTTCAGGAAAGACATCCGGGAAGTCACGAACCACCGGAACATCTTCAAGGTCTGGAAGTGGAAGCACATTCAAAGTATGCATCTGGGTTCTAGAGCTGGGTGATGTGTAGTCAATGGTATGGCCTGAAGGATGGGTGAGTTTGACTGATTTGGCTTTACAATCAAGGAAAGCATTTTGCCTTGATAAACAATCCATTCCTAGGATGACATCAATGTCCGAAGACTTGACGGCTATAAGAGAAGCAAGGAACACTAAACCCTCAATTGCAATTTGATTGCCATGGCTTACTCTATTAGTTTGCCACTTTGAACCAGGAGTTTGAATGATCATTGGAGAAAACATTTCTTCAAAAGGAAACTCATGACGAAGTGCATAACTCTCCGACATGAATGAATGAGAAGCTCCTGGATCGAAAAGAACGGAGGCGGGGACATGATTGACTGGGAGTGTACCAAGAATGACGTCAGAAGCAGCAGTGGTTTCCTCAACTGAGATTTGGTTCACACAACCACTACTTGTGACTGAAAGCTTTGCTGGGATGGTCTTGGTGGTGGATTTCTTTGGAGGCTTGGGTCGAGAATGATGTGGTGCCATCAAGACCTGAGGGCATTGACGATAGTAATGGCCTGGAAGACCACACTTAAAGCATACCCTGTCTGAATTGCTGGGAGTGGGATTGCTTGGCTGCACACCATCATTCCGGGGTGGAATAATGTGTTGGGGTGGATGGCATATATTGGATGGTGGCCTCTGCAGAAAGTTTTGTGGTATGGCACGGGTTGGAATCCAAATTCAGCGTTTCTGAGGGGCTGAACTTGAAGAAGGAGCAAGCTCAAGAGCATGCTTGCGGGACACCTCGAAAACTTCATTGCCATGCTCAGCTCTGAAGGATCTGTTGACTAAATCCTCAAAGGTGGCAAATTCGATGAGGTTGAGATCATGACGAAGGATGGGGCTAAGTCCCTTACGGAACCTTGCCTGCTTTCTGGCATCGGTGGTGATCTCATCTTGGGCATACCGAGCAAGACGGTTGAACTCTCTCACATACTCATGAATGGACATCTCTCCTTGAGTCAGATTGCAGAACTCTTCTTTCTTGCGCTCCATCAACTCATCCAGAATGTGGTACCCTCGAAAGGCAACACAGAACTCCTGCCAAGTCACTACGTGACCATCTGGCTGCATAGCAACATAGTTCTCCCACCATTGAAGAGCAGCACCTTCCAAGAAGTATACCGCGAAAATAACTCGATCATTGGGAGCAACATGTGCAGTGTCAAGCTTACGCTCGATGGAACGGAGCCAATCATCAGCTTCAAGGGGCTCGGAAGAACATCGAAATACCGGTGGCTTGAGGAGGATGAAGTCCTGAATGCTCACAACCACATTACGATGACGTGAGGTATTCTGCTCGATGAGCTCCAGAAGACGTGTTTGATCGCGTTGATTCTTCTCAGCTTCCATCATGATTTCCGCCGCAGAAGGCGGTGGTAGAGGTTCATCATCATTTCGATTCCGAACACGGTCTCGATTCCGACGAACAGCACGACGAGTTCCACCTAACATCCCGTGTGATAAAAATCAACAATCAGAACAGGTTGTATGATGGAATCAAAGATAACAAGACACGATGAAGGCGGAAAGGATTATAATGCGAAGGCAATGATCCACAGAAACACGGGATAAATCCGGCAGCATAACGGTTACACCGGGATGGAAAACAAGACAACCTCGAGGAGATTGAACAGAACTTCCTCAAGGAACTCAAAACTCGATGATTTTGGACGACCACAACAATCCTACGGCTACAAGGAAGCACTCAGCGAGATGTTCTAGTAAGACATAGATGAGCCTAGTCCTATCATCCCGTAGAAAAGATAAGGTGACTCAGAACTCAGATCGATGAAGATAAGGAGAAAAAGAAGCCTTACGTTGTTCCCTTATATACCCAAGTAACTATATAACTATAGAATGCTAGACTTGACTTCGACCAAGGGTTTGATAATCCTACAGACAGTCCTGCTCTGATACCAAGTCTTTCGGGACCTGGGGTTAGCGTATGTAATTCCAGTCACAATACAATCACATGGAGAGCCGAGAACCGTACCCACTTGTCTAAGCAGACAAGGCCAAGCACAGAACATTCTCGGTAAGCATTGAACGTGAGGGGCATCCCATTCAGGTCGGATGATCAACTGAGATGGGTCCTCAACGTCCGCTCACAAGTCTAAATGCTTATGGGTGGTGAATCCCATACTCATAGACAAGTCGCCTCAACCATGTTATCGATTGGATCCTAACTCTTACATAAACTTACTCCAGCCCGATCACTTAGTCGGGGTCTAGGGCGGTCTCGATCATACAACAAAGTGTGCACGTGACAGAGTCACGAGCAATCGCATCGTGATGCCCCAAGCTGCGCACATCTAAGGGCCACTTGGTGTATAAAAGACCGCCAGCCAGATCACAACTAAGGTCTCGAAAACCCATACTAAGACATGCATGTTATAAACATACACGCAGCACACATGCCTAGTATGAACAACAGGTATCATCACATAACTCTACAAAGTACTCTTTATTGATATACACATAGAGCATACAAAGATCACATGTCTGTGATCACATTACATCATACAACGGAAGCAAATTAGGTCTGAGTACAGACAAGTTTAACAAATGGCTTAGAGAAGCCTTGTAAACAAACATGCCCTTCCACGAGGGACCAGACTGCTGTCTGGGACTATGCTAACTTAGTCAACGTCGAGCTTCACGAAGGTGACTCCATCGGGGTCCGGTTCTTATCTAAAACATAGAATAAGCAAACGTGAGTACAAAGTCGTACTCAGCAAGACTTACATCAGATCTAAACTACTCATGCTTAAGTATCAAGGTAAAGGGAAGTGGGGTTCAACATGCAGAAGTGCCAGCTTTGACTTGGCTATTCGTGAACTACGAATACCAGACTTGAGGTAAGAAGCGTACACGAGTCCACTATCCAAGTCTCCAACCAATACACCACTATGGTTACTTCCTCGACTTCCCCACGAGGAGGCACACCATAGCACTCACGCTTATCTTGCGAGTTTTATAAGTATCCATTCAAGTTGTCTAATAATCAGGTACAGGTTCCAAGTAGTCCTTAACCGCGGACGCGGCTATTCGAATAGTTTTGTTAACCTTGCAAGGGTGTAAACTACACACACATGACCATCGGTTACCGCCAGGTCTCGCCACCGTTCAAGAGGTGACAACGAGGATGTTCACCACGACACTTCGCTCACAACCGGTCTATTCCGGGAGTCGACTATCTGAGTTTTCCTCCGCTCGAGACCCCGGCCGGATCAACGAAACGGACTCAAACAATGTAAGTGACCGAGACGCCACCTCTGGCAGATGGTTTTCCTGCCTCACAGGTGCACTCATAAATATATATGATGCAACCATTTCCTTCGTTCTTTTTCTATGCACATGTCAAATGGAAAGCCCGAACTAATGTGACTCCTGGACGTCGACACGGATCAAGGTACTAGGCCGAGAGGGGTCAGTGAGCCCAATGTGTGGTTGTAATCTTTGTCTTGGATTAGCATACAAGAACTCGGTGCTTAAGGCGGTGTTCAACGAGACAACCCACTGTGTACTCCTACACAGCCTCTCATCGTTCACCTTGTATTAGGGTGGATTCACCGACACAGTTTCACTTTCATCAACACCATGTTCACCATCATCCCGACTCACATCAAAAGCAACCTCATGTAACACTAAGCATGCAATAAGCTATAACAATTGCAGGGGCCTCATGATATCAATCAACTCCTATGTCAGCTAGGATTGTGGTTTGCTTACTACTGTGACAAGATGATAGGTCATGCATCGGATATGGGTTCAACTATGCGGTAGAATCGATACAAGATGATCTCCTAAACATGCATAAGCGAGACTGAGAGGGAATTGGGATTTTATAGACATGATCAATGGGGTTTGCTTGCCTTGCTGACGATACACGGGTCTTAACGGTGGTCTTCTTCTTCGGGGGTGATCACCGTCTCGGCAAAGTTGTTACCGGCACAATCATCAACAAAGGGGGACACAAATAAAGTACAATGCTCAAGCACATGTTAAGTTGTGACATGATGTAAAGGCTACTGATTTGAGGCAAATTCAATTTAATTGAAGTATATTGCATTTGGAATGCAAATTCAAACTTCAAATTTGAATTCAAATTAAGCCATATGCACATTTGCTACTGTTGTCCCATTTTAAAATGGTCAAACATAAAAAAAATTGCATATTCTTAATCCTTGTATTTTTCTGATAATTTTTCATATATTTTATGTCCAATTTGGAGTTAAAATGAATTTTCTATGATTTATTGAAGTTTTGGCTATTTTCTGGATTTTCTGTAATTACTTTAATTCATTTCCAATTTTCTGGAATTGATTTATTGCGTCATGCTGACATCAGCAAGACATGGGGGGTCTGACTGCTGGGGCCCCCATGTCAGTCTCAGTGGGGGGGGGTTAACTCTGGTTTAATTAACCCCTGGTTAATTAGAGGGGGTCCTGGCCCACCTGTCAGCCACTGCTAGGGTGATTAGCGGGGGGGGGGGGGGTTAGGGCCTAATAGAGGCCACGTCGGCGCTCTCGCCGGCGGCTCAACGCCGGTGGCCAGAAGCCACGGCGGAGCAGCACGGGATGGTGCTCCCGGCCACCAAACGCAGCGCCAGGGACACCAATCTACAGCCCGTGGACGCGCACGTCTCGGGGGCTAGACGCGCACCACCTGGGAGCACCACAGCGACGGCAGCGACGTCCTCGGCGGCGGCCGGAGTACTGGAGAGGCGGCGATGGCGTTACGGCGCACGGGAAAAGCTGGGGGTGGAGGGAAAATTAGCGCAAGCTCACCCTGATTCCAATGGAGTCGACGGCGAGGGCTTGGAGGGCGTGGTGACGACTAATTTTCCGACGAGGTCCACGGCGGCCGGCGGCTTGACGGTGAAGATGGCGACGCCCTCGGTCCTCTGGGCTCGAATTGGAGGCACGGCTTGAAGAAGACGACGGTGGGGACTTCACTGGACACGACGGCTCGCCGGGAGGGGTCCGTTGGTCACGGCTGGGCAGTGACGTGCTCTGCGGGGCGCTCGGGAACTTCGCCGGAGAGAGAGAGGGAGGGCCAGAGAGAGGCAAGGTGTGTGGGGGAGGGAGTGAGCAGCTGCGTGGCGTGCTCGGGTGCGCGAGGGAGAGGACTAGAAGGCGGCCGGCGTCGCGGTGGCAGTCGGCGCGCCCACGGCTTGCCACCGAGCTGCTTCGGCGTCGGCAGGAAGACGACAACGGGCGAGCTGGGCTGAGCCGGCTTCTGGCCAGGCTGGGCTAGGTAAGTGGGTGGGATGGGCTCTCTTTTCTTTTCTATTTTTCTTTCTGTTTTGTTTTTCTTTCTTTTGTTTGCTCTGATAAATAAATACCAAAGTATTTTTATAAATCCTCAAAACATTTATGTGGCCTCATGTGACATGTAGCTAGCCACTCACAAGTTTTGGAGATTTTTGAAATTCATATAATTTGAATTTCAATTCAAATAGGGGTATCATTTAATTTCCAAGCCCTATTTGGAATATTTGAAAAATCTTGGTGCATGCAGTGGGACCCACTTCACTTTATATGTGATCATGCATATTTATAAGACTTTTCAAAATACCAGAGCAATTTTTGGAAGAAATTTTTGTCTGGCCATTTGATTTAATTTCTCAGGGCTTTTCTTTTCCCCAAGTTTGAATTTCTTTTGAAATTTTTGGATGATGCAAAGGTGAACTCAAACCCTAGCACTTACCCTAGTTGGGGTTCTGACAGGGTTGGCCGAGGTTGACGGGGGAGAAGGGTCGTGGGAAGTAGCACGAGAGTTATGCTGCACGAAAAGATCAATTGCAATGATGCTTGTTAGCACGACGACACGTAATGGTATTGATGATCATTGAAAGAAAACTCACCGTCCCCACAGGAGAAACGATCGGCATCGGTGGAGCGGGTTGACCAGTCTTCTCGCACATACTCTACACATTTAATTTCCACGAGTTAATCATATTAGTTACTAATATAAACAAACATTATTACATGCATTTTTTGGGTAAATATGAAAAGGTGACTTACCACGAAGAGCTCGTACAAGGCCCTGTTCGACGCAGCGTGGCGTGCCTCGGCCTCCTCAATAGCCTTCGCCGTCCTCTCCTCGGCCAGCCGCTCTCTCTCTGTTGGCTTCTCCTCCGCCAATCGCTCCTTCTCCTCGAGTAGCCGCTGGGTATTTTTTCGCTCTCTCTCAAGAGCTTCCTGCAACCCCACTCCTGTAGTTACCACTTTAATATTCGATGAGAGAACAAAAGAATGGAAGAGTCCTTATGGCTAACCTCGATAGCGAGATCGACTTGCCGCGGACGAGACCTTATAGCAGGAGAAGAGCTCGTTTGGCGCGCCTTGATCTCAGGAAGAGTCTTATCGCACATGATCAACTTATCTCCAATGGCCAAGGCGCCATGGCGCCTTCCGCCACCAGAGATCATCACCAGCTCCGGCTCAATAGGATTCCCAAGCGGGTTATAAGCCTCCCCGTGCTTCTCCTTCGCCACCTCAGTATAAGCCTTGAGCTTACTGTAGGCGGCAATGTTGGTGAAAGTCGAAGGAGTGGCGAGATCAGACTCTGAGAGCGCCTTTGCCTTCTTGTACGACGTTGTATGGGCCATGCCATACATGTCGAACAACTGAGGCACCTCCGTTTTATTATGCTCCGCCTAGAAGACAAAGCAAAGCACGATATTAGTAAGTTGTGGGTGCCAAAAAGACAAAGAAAAGTAGAATTTGCATGAAAATTGAAGCAAAGCACATACCCATTTATTCCCGTAACCAGCTAAGTTGCGGCTTCCTTGATGGTGTGGCACACCAACCATTTGGGCGCGCCGCTCCTTGGCATTGTTGTGGAAGGCCAACCAGGCATCTGAGCACCAGTGGTCCACAATGGCCTCCCAACAATCCATCTTGTCCGCACACCATCTCGGTGGCGCCTAAGTTAGTAAACAAGGAAACTAATAAGTAGCCTAGATAGGAATCAAATCAAGCAAACTATTCAAGACTTAAGAAGGGTTACCGTCATGTATTGGGCCCTGGTCAGAAACTTCTTGCGGCAGTCCTTCTTGCTACGCTTGCGCCCTTGCTTGGCGTAGTAGTCACGGACCGCCTGCACTCGCATCTCGTGCCTTGTGTTCTGCAAGAGGCGCGTGGCCTCTGCAACTAACACGTCCTCCGCCTCCTGCTCCTTGGACTCATCGACCTTGTAGTAGACCTGCAATAGCACGAGACAACACTGATGAGTGCACCAACTAGCTATTGCCAAGATTTTATTGTGTGAAACAGAAATTACACAAAAGTCGTTGATCACCATGTCGGCTCTGGTGTGGCATTCGACCCCGTTGATGGTCGTATCCGGCGGGGCCGGGGCAGCACAATAGTGCTCCCATTTGAGTCCAGGCTGCGGAACCTCATCAGGTCCGGGCAATTGAAAAAATCCCCGGGAAGTTCTCCCTGACGAGCACACCAAGGATGGAGTTGGGATTGCGGACACCATTGCCGTATATCCAACCCCTGCAGTATAAAAAGACAAAGCCATCAGATAGACATAAGTATAGAAGGTACCGGAAGAGAGTATAAGTGCACTTACGTCTCTCCATCAGGCGTAATCAACCACTTATGGGCGGGAGTCACCGGCACGGACGGGAGCCGTGTACCCCCACGCTGGTACACGGTGGTACCCTCAGCTACCTCTGTAGGGGAACGCAACAGAAAACAAAAATTTTCGGTATAGCGAGCACGCCCAGGACCACTATGGAGACGCATACAAGGTTTTGATCTGATCGTTACCGACTCGTAGCGCAGCGGGAAGTAGAGTCGATGAAGATCGTCGGTGCAGATCCCCGCAGCTAGGATTTACAACCTCCCAACCGCGAGAATGTATTCCCTCGTGTGCCCCACGAACAGCGCTCCGGGAGGCGGTCGGACAGTCCCTCGGACGATGTCACGGACAGCCCTTCGGGAGGACCCTCGAAACTCGATCTGTAACTCGGACAGCCCTTCGGGAGGCACACTCGAACTAAGATCGAAACAACGACCTCTCTACCAAGTTGCACACATACGGTGTCAGCTATCCAGCAGGGCTTCGCCGTCCAGAACTAGTTCCTGCCGGAACCCAGACAGCCTTTCGGCTCTACGAAACTCTTTCGTGTGAGGGAGAGAAGAAGCCAGATAATTGCATGGCATGTGATGAGAACTCAAGTGAGAGCTTGGATCAAGGATATGGGGCTGCCCTCACACCTCTATTTATAGGAAACCCAAGGGGGCTTTCTTGGCTCCCAAGTCCTTCTAGAAGGCTTTCCAAAAATATCTCAAGTAGTACTTTTTACTATTCATGACACCACTTTTTCGCGTCCGAAAAATCCGAAAATATTTTTGTGGGTCTTAGAATAATTCCAACACCCACCAAAATGATTTTCGGCGCGTTCCGAAACAATTCCAGATTAGTGATTTTCATCTGCGAAAAGCAACCTAAGCATTTCCGGCAGCTCCGGAACATTTCCGGCAGCTCCGAAATATTTCCGAAAAAAATATTTTAATCTTTTCTCCAGAAAAATTCCAGAAGTTACCAGAACAATTCTGGCACTCTCCAAAATTACCAGGTGCTCTCCGAAACCTTTTCGGCTTAGTGGTTTACCCCGAAACAACTTTTCGGTTTTCTCTCTCGGAACTTTTCCGCCGTCTCCGAAACCTTTCCGGTGACTTTATCTCAGACTCCCTGTCTAGTATTCAACAGATAGATGACCCTTAAGCGTGTGACCCTGTAGGTTCGATGAAGTATAGACATGACCAGAACACTTTCCGATCAATGATCAATAGCGGAACCGAGGACATCCATATTGATCCCTATACCCATACGAAGAATTATTCGAGTGAACCTTTAGTTGCTGTGTGCTATTCCTGTTGCTTCGCGATATATTACAAATACCCGAGGTGAGACTTATTGGCATCCCCGTGAATCAACAACTTGTCCACTATGCCAGTTACCTCGTTCCTGGTATTGTTCTCTTTTCTCGTTCCCGCGTTCCGGCATCCCTGTGATCAAATCACACTGTGTCTGGCCAGACGATGGTGGATACCGTAACACCGAGAGGGCCCTAAGAATATCTCTCCAACGACGGAGGAGCAAATCCCAATCTCGAGCTACCTAGTTCCTTGTCATACTTTTCCGTGAACCCGCAAGCTGCCGTAATAGCCACCCTTTTACAGATGACGTTTAACAAAACCCCAAAGTTCACGAAGCAAGTACGAAGGAACTCGATACTCTCATGGTCTAAGGAATTATGCAAACGCACAACTTTCTCTGTGTTATTAACCATTAACTTGTGACAAATGTATCTCATAGCATAACATCAATTCGGGTCGATTCAACACAAATGTTCTTCTAACATTGTGCCCTCAACATTGCCGGCATAGACATGCCCATGATCAGGAAAACAGGATCATCATGCAATACATGAGCCAGTCTTAGAGGCATGACTAGGAATACATTTTACTGTTTATTATACCACACGTGCACATGAGTTTCCCTCCGAGCCTCGTGGATATTGCAGACTCGAGAATCATTGCAGTTATAGCATGGAACATAAACATTCATTACAAACTCGGAGATACAAAATAACTGTTATTACTGCCTCTAGGGCATATCTCCTACAGACTCCCACTTGCACTAGAGTCATAATCCAGTTACATGGCTTCCCTAACACCAATGGCTATCCGGTGCTGCTCATGCTTTGCTCGTGGTAGAGGCTTTGTCATCGGGTCTGACACGTTCAGATCCGTGTGAACTTTGCGTACTTTCACTAAACCCGCTTCGACATGATGTCGAATGAGTTTATATTTGCGTTCAATATGTCTTGTCTTATGGTGCGAACTTGGCTCCCTTGCCTGAGCCACGGCGCCACTATTATCACAATAGATCTCCACCGGGTCCAGAGCACTTGGAACCACACCAAGGTCTTCAAGAAATTGCTTGATCCATACCGCCTCTTTGGAGGCTTCTGAAGCAGCAACATATTCCGCCTCTGTCGTAGAATCCGCCACAGTCTTTTGTTTGGAACTTTTCCAATCAACTGCGCCGCCGTTCAATATGAAAACATAGCCTGATTGAGATTTGAAGTCATCTGGGTCAGTCATGAAGCCTGCATCAGTGTAACCACTTACAATGAGCTCTTCATCACCTCCGTACACAAGGAGTAAATCCTTGGTCCGTTTGAGGTACTTAAGAATACCCTTGACTGCGGCCCAGTGTTCAAATCCTGGATCACTTTGGTACCGGCTGCTAACACTTAGCGCATATGAAACGTCTGGTCTTGTACATAGCATGGCATACATAATAGAACCAACTGCCGAGGCATATGGAACATCATTCATTTGTACTCGCTCATCGAGAGTCCGAGGACACTGATTCTTGCAAAGCACTGTGCCAGGTGACATGGGGAGTAGGCCTTTCTTGGAGTTCTCCATGTTGAACCTTTTCAACACCTTGTCAATGTACGTGCTTTGGCTAAGCGCTATTAGGCGTCTTGATCTATCTCTATAGATCCTAATGCCCAATACATATGCCGCTTCGCCTAAGTCTTTCATTGAAAAACTCCTTTTCAATGAGTCTTTTATTTCGCTAAGGAAATTCACATCATTTCCAATCAACAATATGTCATCCACATACAAGATTAGAAATGCTTTTGCGCTCCCACTAAACTTCTTGTAAACACAAGATTCTTCGTCATTCCTGATGAAGCCAAACCGTTTGACTACTTCATCAAAATGAATGTTCCAGCTCCTTGATGCTTGCTTCAGACCATAAATGGCTTTCTGAAGCTTGCATACCTTTTTAGCATCCTTATGAATGACAAAACCTTCTGGCTGTATCATGTATACATCCTCTTTGAGGTTTCCATTTAGGAAAGCCGTTTTGACGTCCATCTGCCATATTTCATAGTCGAAATAAGCAGCAATTGCTAGTAATATCCGTACAGACCTAAGCATAGCTACTGGCGAGAACGTCTCGTCGTAGTCCACTCCTGGAACTTGCGTGAACCCTTTTGCGACAAGTCTAGCTTTGTGGATAGTAATGTTACCATCCGCGTCCGTCTTTCTTTTGAAAATCCATTTACAACCAATGGGCTTTACGCCTTCTGGAAGTTCTTCCAAGTTCCAAACTTGGTTTTCGTACATGGATTCCATCTCGGATTTCATGGCTCTGTGCCATTCCCTTGAGCTGGGGCCCGCCATCGCTTCTTTGTAGTGCGCAGGTTCATCGTCTTCAAGAATGAAGATTTCATCATGAAACCACTCAGGTGGCTGGACAGCCCTACCTGATCTACGCGGTTCAGTTACAACATTGTCTGAACTTTTTGCATTATATGCGACAACTTCCGGCTCGGTTGTAGGGATAATTTGCGGAATTACTTCCGGTTCTTTAGCCATAGCAACGGTCGCCGAAGATTCACTAATCTCATTAAGTTGTACTGTCCTCCCACTTACTTCTTTGGCGAGAAACTCTTTCTCAAGAAAGACTCCGCTTTTAGCGACAAACACTTTGTGCTCGGAGGGTAGGTAGAAGGAATACCCAATTGTTTCTTTTGGATAACCTACAAAGTTACATTTGTCTGATCTGGGATCGAGTTTGGTTGGTTGTAAACGTTTTACAAGTACCTCACATCCCCAAATTTTAAGGTGCGACAAACTGGGTTTCTTCCCATTCCACATCTCATGTGGTGTCGTTTCAACAGACTTAGACGGTGCTCGGTTTAGTGTGTGAGCGGCAGTTTCTAGTGCGTGACCCCAAAAAGATATCGGCAGATCTGTAAGAGACATCATCGACCTTACCATGTCTAACAAGGTTCGGTTACGTCTTTCCGATACTCCATTTCGCTGTGGAGTTCCGGGAGGCGTAAGCTGTGAAACGATTCCACGGTCACTTAGATGTTGGCCAAACTCATGACTAAGGTATTCGCCTCCGCGATCAGACCGCAGAAACTTAATCTTTTTGTCACGATGATTTTCTACCTCATTCTGAAATTCCTTGAACTTTTCAAAGGTTTCTGACTTATGCTTCATCAAGTAGATGTAGCCATACCGACTTAAATCATCAGTAAAAGTCACGAAGTAGAAATACCCACCCCGTGCGGCTGTGCTCATTGGACCACATACATCACTATGTATTATTTCCAATAATTCACCCGCCCGTTCAGGATGACCCTTGAACGGCATCTTGGTCATTTTTCCCATTAGACAAGCTTCACATGTGTCAAATGATTCAAAATCAAAGGACGGTAAAACTCCATCTCTTTGGAGTCTTTGCATGCGTTTCTTTCCGATGTGGCCAAGCCGACAGTGCCACAAATAAGTGGTTGTGGTATCAACCTTCTTAAGGCGTTTAGCATTCATGTTAAAGACATCATTTTCACATTCAAGATTTAGTATGAAAAGGCCCCCAACAATGGGTGCAAATCCATAAAACATATCCTTACAATAAAGTGAACAACCATTGTTCTCAGACTTGTACGAATACCCATCGTGTACTAAACATGATCCAGAGATAATGTTTCTACACAATAGTGGAACAAAATAACATTTATTTAGCTCTAAGATAAATCCTGAAGGGAGACGTAGAGGCATAATGCCGACGGCTTGAGCGGCGATCCCAGCGCCGTTCCCGACGCGCATCATGACTTCATTCTTTGCTAGCTTGCGGACCTTCGGCAGTCCCTGTATCGAGTTGCAAATGTGAGCAACCGATCCGGTATCAAATACCCAAGACTTAGAATTTTCGCTAGCAAGCAAAACATCAATGACATTAACTTGTATAACAATTATACCTTTTCCGGTTTTCCCGGACTTCTTATCGGCCAGATACTTCTTGCAGTTTCTCTTCCAGTGTCCTGTGCCCTTGCAGTAGAAGCACTCAGTTTCATTCTTGGCTCCGCCCTTAGAGTTGCTTTGGGAGCCGGTCTTACCGGCACCCTTGCCCTTCTTTGGCTTGCCTTTCTTTTTGAAACTGGCGGTTTTATTCACAAGCAACACTTGCTTGTGATTTTTCCGCAGTCCTTCTTCCACAGTTTTCAGCATGGCGAGCACCTCTTCTGGTGTTTTCTCCATCCCACTCATGTTGTAATTCATGACAAAACCGTTGTAAGACGGGGGGAGTGAAGAAAGCATCATGTCCATCATATGGGATGCTGGAATTGGAAATTCCAGGGTTTTAAGCCTTTCAGCATAGCCAATCATTTTGACTATGTGTTCGCCAACTGAACCGCCCTCAGCCATCTTTAAATTCATCAAGATATTCATGATATCAAAACGTTCAGACCTTGCGGTTTCCTTGTACAGAGCATCCAATTCCCGGATCATATCACGGGGTTTATGGAATTCAAAACGTTTTTGGAGCTCTGGACTCATGCAAGCTAGCATGAGGCACTGTACTGCGTTGTGATCATCATCCTGAGTGGCCCAGACATTTTGTTCATCTTCCGAGGCACCTGCCGCCGGTTTAGCTGGAAGAGCTTTTTCAAGCACATAGATTTTCTTAGCGCTCCTGAGGACAATCCTCAGGTTACGGACCCAGTCCGCATAGTTGTTTCCAGTCGCAGCTAACTTTTCTTTCTCTAACAATGGCCCCAAGTTGAAAGCGGTGTTGCGAGCCATTTGATCTACAACGGTAAACACAAGTTTCACTTAGACTTTGTTCATAATGATTTTTGCACTAGTGAATAAACAATTTTATTCTAAAGTGTGCTCCCACTTAAATCAATATCTCTCAAAATTGATTATGAGTGATTCAAGATCCAAATATCAATACAACGCCATAGAATCATCATCTCATGACGAGGATTTTGATTTGGTAGGCCAACTTGCCGATCACATCTCTATGTGACTCTTGTTCATCTTTCGATGCGTGTGTTCCGAGCTCAGGACGATCCTGCCATGAACGTCAAGACAACCAAGTGATCCTGCTGCGAGGTCTGACCTCACCCGCCTGACATTTCTCCAATCGTTCGTACCCATGCATCCATGGCGCACCCCGAGAGTATAGATGCTGTGACGGCGCTACACTTGGGAGAACACTAACTACTTGATATTTTAAGTGAGAGATCACCCTAATAAAAAGCGACTACCGCGCAATCAAGAAGGGTGCAACATAAGGGATAAACATCCCATGCAATTCATAATAGCATGATATGGTATAGCCCCTTCTGACGGAGAAGTCAAGTATTTCTTCGTCTTTGGCATTTGCGTCGGAGTTCACCTTCGCGAAGATTGCCACCACCTTGTCGATGCACCAAATAATATTGCTATCTTTATAGCAAATGAATAAGTGCATTACCTAAGGTTGACACGCAGGTCATTAAAGTGACAATCATATGGCTCCAGCCATCATGCCGAATCATGACACGCAGGTCATGTTAATAAATTTACATTATATAGTCATCTCATACATAATCGAATTAATATGAGCTTTGCTATACCACATCACATGCACATCCTGCAAAAACAAGTTAGACGCCTCTAAACCGGTTTATGCAAAATTTTATTTTACGTGGCTTCTAAGGTTTTGACTTAAACCGCAACTACCAACGTTTTATCATCAAGTATGATTATTCAAGTCACTAGATTAACATTGCGGGGTGTATGAAGCACGAGATAATAAAATCTCGAACCCCATACTGAACTTCGTCATACGCGTGATCCCCGTGCAGATCATATCTGCATTGCCCTTTAGTCTGCGAATTTCATCTTTCTTTTGACTATGGCGGAACCCAAAGAACTGATAGCACTTCGTTGATCAATCAGGATCGCGGATTGCCAGAACTTTGTAAAATTCCACCATGCTGTCTCGAGATCAGAAATACGCAAATTCTAGGGAAGCAACAAGAATATCGGGTAACAGATTTCATCTGCCACCCGCATAAATAATTTTCAGCAATAGATCTGATCTACTCCAAAATTATATTATGCAATACCCATACATCTCCATGTATTCTAGATCATAACATGCATCTACGCATAGCACGGCTCTGATACCACTGTAGGGGAACGCAACAGAAAACAAAAATTTTCGGTATAGCGAGCACGCCCAGGACCACTATGGAGACGCATACAAGGTTTTGATCTGATCGTTACCGACTCGTAGCGCAGCGGGAAGTAGAGTCGATGAAGATCGTCGGTGCAGATCCCCGCAGCTAGGATTTACAACCTCCCAACCGCGAGAATGTATTCCCTCGTGTGCCCCACGAACAGCGCTCCGGGAGGCGGTCGGACAGTCCCTCGGACGATGTCACGGACAGCCCTTCGGGAGGACCCTCGAAACTCGATCTGTAACTCGGACAGCCCTTCGGGAGGCACACTCGAACTAAGATCGAAACAACGACCTCTCTACCAAGTTGCACACATACGGTGTCAGCTATCCAGCAGGGCTTCGCCGTCCAGAACTAGTTCCTGCCGGAACCCAGACAGCCTTTCGGCTCTACGAAACTCTTTCGTGTGAGGGAGAGAAGAAGCCAGATAATTGCATGGCATGTGATGAGAACTCAAGTGAGAGCTTGGATCAAGGATATGGGGCTGCCCTCACACCTCTATTTATAGGAAACCCAAGGGGGCTTTCTTGGCTCCCAAGTCCTTCTAGAAGGCTTTCCAAAAATATCTCAAGTAGTACTTTTTACTATTCATGACACCACTTTTTCGCGTCCGAAAAATCCGAAAATATTTTTGTGGGTCTTAGAATAATTCCAACACCCACCAAAATGATTTTCGGCGCGTTCCGAAACAATTCCAGATTAGTGATTTTCATCTGCGAAAAGCAACCTAAGCATTTCCGGCAGCTCCGGAACATTTCCGGCAGCTCCGAAATATTTCCGAAAAAAATATTTTAATCTTTTCTCCAGAAAAATTCCAGAAGTTACCAGAACAATTCTGGCACTCTCCAAAATTACCAGGTGCTCTCCGAAACCTTTTCGGCTTAGTGGTTTACCCCGAAACAACTTTTCGGTTTTCTCTCTCGGAACTTTTCCGCCGTCTCCGAAACCTTTCCGGTGACTTTATCTCAGACTCCCTGTCTAGTATTCAACAGATAGATGACCCTTAAGCGTGTGACCCTGTAGGTTCGATGAAGTATAGACATGACCAGAACACTTTCCGATCAATGATCAATAGCGGAACCGAGGACATCCATATTGATCCCTATACCCATACGAAGAATTATTCGAGTGAACCTTTAGTTGCTGTGTGCTATTCCTGTTGCTTCGCGATATATTACAAATACCCGAGGTGAGACTTATTGGCATCCCCGTGAATCAACAACTTGTCCACTATGCCAGTTACCTCGTTCCTGGTATTGTTCTCTTTTCTCGTTCCCGCGTTCCGGCATCCCTGTGATCAAATCACACTGTGTCTGGCCAGACGATGGTGGATACCGTAACACCGAGAGGGCCCTAAGAATATCTCTCCAACGACGGAGGAGCAAATCCCAATCTCGAGCTACCTAGTTCCTTGTCATACTTTTCCGTGAACCCGCAAGCTGCCGTAATAGCCACCCTTTTACAGATGACGTTTAACAAAACCCCAAAGTTCACGAAGCAAGTACGAAGGAACTCGATACTCTCATGGTCTAAGGAATTATGCAAACGCACAACTTTCTCTGTGTTATTAACCATTAACTTGTGACAAATGTATCTCATAGCATAACATCAATTCGGGTCGATTCAACACAAATGTTCTTCTAACATTGTGCCCTCAACATTGCCGGCATAGACATGCCCATGATCAGGAAAACAGGATCATCATGCAATACATGAGCCAGTCTTAGAGGCATGACTAGGAATACATTTTACTGTTTATTATACCACACGTGCACATGAGTTTCCCTCCGAGCCTCGTGGATATTGCAGACTCGAGAATCATTGCAGTTATAGCATGGAACATAAACATTCATTACAAACTCGGAGATACAAAATAACTGTTATTACTGCCTCTAGGGCATATCTCCTACAACCTCCTCCTCATCCGTAGTGTCCAGCTCGGCACCAGCCTCCCCCTCAGGCGTGTGCTGCTCCGGCTGGTCCGGCCAGGGACTCCAGGTCGTGCGGGTGGACGTAGCCTCCTCCTCCACCTCAGGCTGGTGGACCGGAGTGTCCGAGGAGGGATCCACCCTGCAGTGCTCTGGTGAATCAGCCGGAGGTGGCGGCGAGGAAGCAGCAGCAGGTGTTCGTCTCCCTTTCCCGCGACCACCACCTGCTTTGCCTCTCCCGGTCTTCTTCCGACCTCCTCTCCCCCTGGGCGGCTCATCAGTAGAAGGAGGAGGCAAGGAAATACTCTCGAGCAAAGACCTCTGTAGAGCCAGAGGTCGGAGCGCATGACCCCGACCCCTCCCTCGCGAGCCTGAGGTCTCGCCCTCCATATCTGTCACGAACCTGCCAAGAATTAAAATAAAATAATTAGTACAATGAGAAAAAGAATTAATAATACAACAGTAATTACTGCAATAATGAGAATATATATATATGTAATTAAAGTTGAGATGCATACAACTAACAATAGTCGGGATCATCGGTCTCTTCTCCGCGATCAATTGAAGGATCGTCATCGCTATCACGCGTGTCGTCGATAATGATGGCCTCATCAGGTTCAACAACACCAACATTTGGAAGGCCTTTATGTAAACGGTCAAGCATTGACAAGTCATCTGGAGCAGTAACCTCTTCTTCTTCAGGCTCTTCAACATCGTCGTTAGCAGGTTCACTCTCATCATCGTTATCGGGTTCACTCTCATTGTCTTCTTCCATGTTCTGGGGTTGCGTAGAGCGGTTTCGGAAACGTTTTTTTATCACGCGTGTTTCTTGGAAGAATTCTCCTTCATATGTCTCTGGGTCAATGTGGGGTACATAATCCTCTTCATTGGGGGGAGGTGGTCTAATATGTGGTGGCACATCATAAACGACATCCCAACCTTTCAGGTTTTCAACCGTTTGGCAGGGGTAGGATAGATAGAAAACCTGGGTGGCCTGTTGAGCCGTAATATAGACATCGGGGACATTTAAATGGGTGTCTTGTCGAATTTCGACTAGACCTACATGTTCATGAGTCCGTCTAGTCCTCGACGGGAGAAACCAATGACATTTGAAGACAACGACGTTGGGAGGATTCTCACCATAGAATAGAAGTTCGTATATTGCTTCAACTCTTCCATAATACTCAATACCTCCGTCGCCGACAGCAGAGACACCCGAATTTGTACTTTTTCGATCAGCCATTTTTCGCTCTTTATCAACGGTACGAAAGCGATACCCGTTGATGTCGTATTTCTCAAATACACGGACCTTATTGTCAAAACCATTAGCGACTTGTCTCAATTCAGCGTCCATAGGCTCCTCATTTGCCTATAAGTTTAATAGGAAAGGATTGGTATATTAGTGAAAAATAGGCCGAACCAACAAATGAAACCCTATATATGAATGATAGTTACCGTTCGTTTGAACCAAGAGATGAAACCAGGATTTCCGTCTCCTTGATTGGCAAGAAGCTCATACTCTGCGATGGAATCACTTTCAATAACCACTCCATTAGAGAATTTGGCGACGTATCGACTGTATGAATTCATGGGAATTAATAAGAAACAAGAATTATTAGAAGTTGCGAAACAATGTACGTACGAGCACTTACTCGATATACGGTCGCACTTCTGTTAGGTTGGTGAAGATATACAGTGTAAGAGTCCGCCATTCGTCGATATCCAAAATCTTATTTCTCGAAGCACCAACAGGTCCGAGCTTCCCTTTGAATAGGCTGAGCTTGGATTGACACCGTTGGGGGTCGCCAGTATTGTACCGAGGCTTTGGATTATGCAAATGGCGATTTTTGGCTTCATAATGTGCTGTCACGAAGTTTGCCGCCTCCTCGGTAATGAAAGCCTCGGCCATCGATGCTTCAATTCTACGTTTATTTTTACATTTTTCTCGAAGCGTCTTCTGCATTCTCTCCGTTGAATAGCACCAACGATTTTGCACAGGGCCCCCTAATCTTGCCTCGGTCGGGAGATGCAATATCAAATGCTGCATCGGATTAAAAAAACCCGGTGGAAAGATCTTCTCTAACTTGCAGAGCAACTCCGGCGCCATATCTTCCATGTCTTCTAGCACGCCATCGGATAGTTCTTTAGCACAAAGAACACGAAAGAAATAGCTCAGTTCTGCCAGTACTAGCCACTCTTCCTCGGGGATATAGCCGCGCAACATCACCGGAATTACCCGCTCAAGCCATATGTGCCAATCATGACTCTTCAGCCCAAATATTTTATGTTTTTCAGGACTCGCTCCCCTCCTCAGATTCGCTGCATACCCATCGGGGAACATCAAACTGTTTTGCACCCACAAGAGAATTTCCCTAATATGCCCCCTTTCAAGATTGAACCAGGCCCTTGGCTTGGACCAATTCTTCTTTCCTTTCGGCTATCGCATGTTCTGTGAGGGTCTATCACATAGAGTCTCCTAGTCGACTCTAGATTTAGGATTATCCTTTGACTTCCCATCTATGCCGAAAAATGTACCAAATAGGGCCTCGCCGATATTTTTTCAGTGTGCATCACGTCAATATTGTGTGGAAGTTCGAGGTCTTGGAAGTAGGGGAGATCCCAGAAGCATGTCTTGTGAGTCCAGGCGTGTTCCGAATTATATCCCTTAAAATACCCGGGACGTTCTGGATCAGGCTCGAGAGAGTTCAACTGTGCCAAGACATGTTCGCCCGTCATCGTAGGTGCTGCCAGGTTTTTGACAACTTTGCCTTTGATGAAGTTCTTCTTGTCTTTTCTAAAAGGATGCTTAGGAGGCAGAAACTGTCTATGCAAGTCGAAGCAGGAATACTTGCCACCCGCCTTCAGCCAATGAAACTAAAGAGCAGCCTTGCATGTTGGGCACCCGAACTTTCCATGAACACAGAAGCCAGCGAAAAGCGCATACGCCGGCAAGTCATGCATCGAGTACTGGTACCAAACATGCATTTTGAAGGTCTTTTTGCTAGCTGCATCGTATGTCTTGAACCCTTCGTCCCAAGCTTGTTGCAATTCCTCCTTAAGCGGTTGCATGTACACATCCATATTCTTCCCCGGATATTTGGGCCCTGGTATTATCAACGTCAGGAAAATGTTCTTCCTTTTCATAATCTCTGAGGGGGGGAGATTGAGTGGCATGACAAATACAGGACAACAACTGTATGGGGCTGCCATCAGACCGAAAGGATTGAACCCATCTGTGCCGACGGCGATTCGGCAATGCCTTGGCTCCTTAGCTTTTTCCGAATGTTTTTCATCAAATTGCTTCCATGCTGAACCATCCGATGGGTGAGTCAACATCGGCTTCCCATCTGCATCAAATTCTGTTCTCTTCCCATGTTTGTGCCATGTCATCTGTCTGGCTGTCTCTTCCATCATGTAAAGGCGTTGAATTCTTGGTATCACTGGAAGATACCTACGAACATTTACGGGTATTTTGGTATGCGTCTTCTCACCTTGACCATTGTCTACCACAACATACCTGGATGACTTGCATTTGGGACAATAGTCTTCGTCCGCATACTCTTTCCTAAATAAAGCACATCCATTTTCACAAGCATGTATCTGCTCATAGGGCATCTTAAGTACCTTGAGGATTTTATCCGATTGGTACAGGTTTGCAGGCATAACATGATCTTTTGGTAGAAACCGCCCAATTACGGTCGTGATCGCATTGTAACAATCTGTGCCCAGGTTGAATTGTGCCTTCAAAGCCATCAACTGTGCGATGGCATCGAGCTGACAAAGCTTAGTGTGAGCCTGCAGCGGACGTTTCGAAGACTCCAACATCTCATAGAAGGCCTTCGCAGATACCTCCATCTCATCGTCCTCATCCCGCGCATCGTCAAAGTCCTGCACCATGTCTTCGATCCCGGTTCCGTACTCATCCGTGCGCTGACGGACCACCTCCTCTCTCCGTCGTCCGCCAGACTCGCCATGGAAGGTCCACACCGTATAACCAGGCTTATAACCCCACTTCTGCAAGTATTTACCCATATCCACCTTTGTCGCCTGTTTATAATTGTCGCACCTAACGCAGGGGAACCAGGTTTTTCTCTGCCCATTTGCAAACGCCGCTCTCAGAAACTCCTTGGTTTTCATTGCCCATTCATTGGTGATCTCTTTCTGATTAGGGCGACCAGTGTACATCCACGCACGATCATCGCTCATCTTGTTGCTACAGCTAGCTACTAAACAACAAATATACCATTTTATTACGTCCACTTTTTATTGCTTTTATCATACATAGCTACGGCATATGCAATTAACCTACACACTAATAGGTAAAGATAGGTCCTAATCCCACCCGAGTATGTGTAGATTGGGTCGGTTTCCCATGCTTTGGTCCCGATCCGACGCGGTATTTCGGCAGCACCTCCCCGCTGTTCTCCTAATACACGTCTCGACAACAAGCCGAGAGGTTGTGTATCTGGAGAACAACAGGGAAGCGCTGACGAAATACCGCGTCGGATCGGAACCAAAGCATGGAAAACCGACCCAATCTACACATACTCGGGCTGTCCATGGATAACGTTGGACAATTCGAAAGAATCACTATTATAAATATGCAAATTAATGCATATTTATAACTGTAACCCTTTCGAACGGGAGACGCATACTGGTTACGCGACTTTACATATGAATATACTAAATGTGCCTAGTTAGCTATTGTAAGGCCAGAATTGAGCAAAGGAAAGGGGGGAGAGGATAAGAATTGTTTTGCTCACCCTCGAACTCAAGGAGGTCGTCGAATGGAGGGGGCGGAGGTCGTCGAACACCGGACCCACACAACAGGGAAAGACCTGCACTTTAAAATGAACCCAATCAACAAGGAGACTCGATATACCGGTAATTACATCTATATTTTTTTCTTTTGTTTTTCCTATTATTTACATTTATTTCATTTATATTTTTTCTCCTCCTCCTCCTTCTTCACCCCCAACTTCTTATTCTTCTTCTCCTTCTTCTCCTTCTTCTTCTTCTTCACCTTCTTCTTCTTATCCTCCTCCTCCTCCTTCTTTTCTTCTTCTTCTTCTCCTCCTCCTCCTCCTTCTCCTTCTTCTTCTTATTTTATTTCCTATATCTTTTTTCTTTTCTTCTTTTCTTATTCTACTTTTACCCCTAATTATTCTCCTCTTCTTTTTTTATTTCTTCTTCTTCTTCACCTTCTCCTTATTCTTCTTCTTCTTCTTCTTCTTCTTCTTCTTCTTCTCCTCCTCCTTCTTCTTTTTCCCTTTTCTTCTACTTCTCTTTATATCCTTTTCTTCTTTCTTTTATTTTTTCCTTTTCTTTTCTTTCTTTATGTAATCTTTTTTCTTTGTCCTTTTCTTTCTTTGTTTGTTTTCTTTCTTTATTTAACTTTCTTTCTCTGTCCTTTTCATTTGTTTCTTACTAATTGCTAACTAAAACTAACTATACATAAAACCTATACTAACTAGAACTAATAAAACAGGGGCTTAATACTAATAATCTAACAATACATAGAGAATGTGGGTAAAAAAATTACTAAAAAAATAAAAACAGAGAGGGGGAGGCCTAGGGGCTCACCGTGGAGAGGGGGTGGAGGCTGGCGGCAGGGCCGGCGTTGGAGGAGGGCGGCGGGTCCGGCGGGCGGCGCCTGGTTGGAAGAGGGCGGCGGCCGCGTTGGAGGAGGGCGGCGGCGCTGGGGTTGGAGGGCGGCGGCGGGGTTGGAGGGCGGCGCCGGGGATGGAGGGTGGGGCACCGGGGTTGTAGGGCGGCGGCGGCGGCGCAGGAGTCGCCGGGGTTGGGTGAGGGCTCGGGGTGGTGGAGTGAGGGAGGAGGTGGTGGGCCAGATGGGCGAGTGGAAGGGTTAACGGTGTCCAGGGCTTTGTCGTCTGCCAGCAGACGGCAAAGAACTCTATGCCGTCTGCTGGCAGACGGCATAACGCCTGGCCGTTACCCCCCACTCGTCGCTGGGACTAGGCGGGCCCACATACAGTTTTGCCGTCTGTCCGTAGACGGTAAAGGATCCTTTGCCGTCTGCTATTAGGGCAACATACGGCAAACTGATTGTTTGCCGTGAGTGACGTTTTTGCCGTCTGTTGTTAGGGCAACATACGGCAAACTACCTCTTTGCCGTCTGCCCCGATGAAAAACAGATGGCAAAGCCGTTGACTCATGGCAAACTGGTGAATTCCAGTAGTGCATGGGGATACCTTTGTTTGTCAAGCGCCTCAAGAGGATCCATTTTCAACACCTCGAGGGTAAGGTCGCAGGCAAGCTCCCTCCTTGGCAAGGGAGGCATGTGGCTACTGCAGGCTGGACGGTTCTTGTCAAAGTTGTCCTTACTTCCACCGCCATCTACCATCTTACGCCTCTCAACATCCCGGTCGCGTTCCTTAAGAAGATCGATTCTATTCAGTGTGCCTATCTTTGGGCGGCACTACAAGAAATATGCTATCTTGTGACCCTTCATAATTGTCACCGAAAGGTCACTGTTATCAATTTGTGACCTTTTTGTGACCAAAATCAGTTGGTCAAAAGCTGAGGGTCGCAAAGCGGACACTGCGACCTTTCTTTGTGAAATGGTCATAGCTGATTACGACCAAAACAAAACTGGTTTGGTCGTTAGGTGTTTGCCCAGTCCAAGTCAGATCCAACGTGGCAAGCTGACGTAGATCAGAATTGGCCCGGTCCAATTCAGCCGTCTATATGGGCCTAGCCCAACAATTCAGCCCATTTCAAAAAAATCCTTTCAATTTTGATCAGTTATATGGGCTAAGCCCAACAATTTAGCCTTTCTATTTTTGGGCCATGGCCTTTTTAAGCTATTGATTTTTTATTTTCAGCAATTATATTTTGGTGCAAGCCCCACTAGTCAGATAGGTCCCACCTGTCATATTCATCTCATGATGGGTGCCACCATCAAAAACTTAAAAATTAGCAATTATATTATTATTATTTACCCCCAGGGACCAAACTGCATTCATTCATTCCATCAGTGAGCATTTTACACAGAGTTCCAGCAAAAAACTAAAAGGACCTACACTATTACAAGAAGGACCCTTGAATATATTAAGGAAAAGCATATTTTAGGGTTAACTTGGAGTATGCCCTTTCAGTTCATCTTTCTCATGGCCGGCGGCGCCTAGGCCGGAGGGAGCGGGAGGATGCCCTTCTCCTGGAAGCTGACGACTGTGTCGCAGAGGCACTGCGCCACCGGCGTGAACTCGAGCCCCAGCTCACGGAGCCGTCGGTTGGACATCTTGTATGGCTACTTCCTCGGGTTCACCTCGTCGGAGCACCTGTGATTCAATCAAACAACTTAGTACTAAATATTGCAACAAACGAACTGCTTAAATGACTAAAATATCGGTGGCATGACATGACTGTCTCTGTCACCAAAATCAATTTATGACTTCAACGCGACACCCATCAGGCGTTATCACGTGTGTTGACATGGCTGGAACGAACGACATGGACGGGACTAGCTAAGATCCAAGCTATCTCGTCGATGAGGTAGGAGATTGGTGTAGCACCAGTGACTGAGACTGACCTGCTGGGGATGGGGTACTCGGGGAAGAAATTGCGGAGGACGGTGGCGACGTCCTCGCGGTAGAGCACGGCGCCGTCGGCGACGCAGAGGTAGCGGCCGGCAGCGGCGGGGGACTCGAAGACGAGGACGTGCACGGCGGCGGTGTCGCGGACGTGCACGTACGCCTGCACGACGTTGGCATAGGTCTTGGCGGAGCCGTCGAGGTACTTGAGCACGTGGGTGAGGCTGGGGTTCACCGTCGGCTGCAGCGCCGGGCCCTACACCAGCACGGGGTTCACCACCACCAGGTCCACCCCGCGCGCCGCCGCCTCCTCCCATGCCTCCCGCTCCGCCACCGTCTTGCCGTAGTGCATCTGTCGCGCATCTCGACGAGGAGGCCCGAGGCGAGGCGGAGCAGAGCAGGGAGGACTCCGGCGCCTCCAACTCCCTCCGGCGCTCCGTCCAGTACAACCTCCTGCGCCCGAGGCGAGGCTGGACCGACATAACCGTCACGAGTGGCGTGACCTGCAGGACCGGCGGGAGGCAGGCCGTCGGCACGGCCACGGAGCAGGGCTGGGTGGCGGCGAGGCCGGCCGGGCACGGCGTGGTGCGTCCTGAATGTACTTGGGAGAGAGGATAAGGGAGCATGTGGCTAGAGAGAGAGGATAAGAGAGAGGCCGGCGAGAGGATAAGAGAGAGGCCGGCGTGGTGGGGATGGATCGTGCGTGGTGGGGTGGTTGTGCCTGCCACGTCACTGAGCCGTGGGATGTAGGTATCGACCAATAGGAAAATTGCATTATTTTTTGTGTTTCTTTGTCTAAACTGTTTCAATAAAAATTACAATGTAAATAAATAGTAAAAAAATTCAAAAAATTTGTACATGTTTAAGAAATCATAAACCAATACCACATCGAATTTTATATTATTTAGACATCGTTTGCATTTTCAAAAAATAATGAAAGATTGAAAAACTCATTGAGTGTACCCTTGTTAGTGCTACTTTCAAAGGATAGTTTTACCAAATGATATCATATTTTGAATATGTGTGCATATTGGAATGTGCAACAAGTTTGCCAAAGGAAGTTTTCATTTTCGCTGCACAAAAATCCATTTTTCATTTTCCGAGTGTCGAAAGTAGGGTTGTTTTGTGAAGAACCTAGCAAATATTTGGTGTGAATTTGAACCAATCCATTTTTTTAAAATACTAGACCATATTTTATTAACAATTGACCAAACTTTCCATGTAAATTGTTTCTTATACACCTCTCCTGAAAAAGACAAATTGTCGCCGATTCAGTTGGAACGGGGTGAAATTTGAACTACAAGTGCTTGATAGTTTGCTCTTTATTTTTTAAAAAAATCATTTCTAGGTGCACAAGTACTCATTTCATCAGAGATCTACCAAGATTTTTTCAAGATTCCACCCCTAGCTATCACCGGCGATGCCCCCCTTCCCCCGTTTTGACCGCATTTTGAAATTGGTGCTTAAAAAATTCAAAAAAAATCAAAAAAATGTAAAACCTTCGCGTTGCATCCTAATTTATGTCCTAGTAACCATACAAACCAACAAACTTGTAATAATGCAAATCTATTAAAAAAGTCTTCTCAAAATGGGCTATCGAGTATCAAGATTCATGGCTTTCAAGCCAAATGACCGATGTTAGTGCTACTTTCAAAGGATAGTTTAACCAAATGATATCATATTTTGCATATGTGTGCATATTGGAATGTGCAACAAGTTTGCCAAAGGAAGTTTTCATTTTCGCTGCACAAAAAATCCATTTTTCATTTTCCGAGTGTCGAAAGTAGGGTTGTTTTGTGAAGAACTGTCGGGACCCGGGGTTAGCGTATGCAAGTACAGTTAAGACATAGTCATATGGAGAGCCGAGAACCGCACCCACTTGTCCAAGCAGACAAGGCCAAGCACTGAACATTCTCGGAAAGCATCGTACGTGAGGGGCATCCCATCCAGGCCGGATGATCAACTGTGATGGGTCCTCATCGTCCGCACACAAGTCTAATGATATGGGTGGTGAACTCCCATATTCAAAGACAAGTCGCCTCAACCATACTATCGACTATCTCAAAACTCTTACATATACTTACTCCAGCCCGATCACTTAGTCGGGGTCTAGGGCGGGCTCGATCATACCACAAAGTGTGCACGAGACGGAGTCTCGGACAATCGCATCGCGATGCCCCAAGCTGCGCACATCTAAGGGCCACTTGGTGTATGAAAGACCGCCAGCCAGAACACAACTAAGGTCTCGAAAACCCATACAAAGACATGCATGTTATAAACATACACGCAGCACGCATGCCTTGTATGAACAGCAGGTACCATTGCAATTCTCTACAAAGTGTACATTTTATTTATAACTCTTATAGAGTACACACAGAGATCACATACATGTGATCCAACATTACAACATAAAGCGGAAGCAAATTATGTCTGAGTACAGACAAGTTTAACAAATTGGCTTAAGAAGCCTTATTCAAACATAAAGCCCTCCACGAGGGAACCAGTCTGCTGACTGGGACTAGACTAGCTTAACTTCAGTCGTCCAGCTCGATGAAGAAGCCACCTTCGGGGTCAGTGGCGTCATCTAAAACATAGATTAAGCAAACGTAAGTACAAAGGCGTACTCAGCAAGACTTACATAGGAACTATACAACTCATGCACATGTATCAAGGTAAAGGAAGGTGGGGTTCACTTGCAGAAATGCCAGCTTTGACTTGGCTAAACCTGAACTACGAGTACCAGACTTTGAGGTAAGAAGCGTACACGAGTCCACTACTTTATCCAACCAATACACCACTATGGTGCCTTCCTCGACTTCCCCACGAGGAAGCACGCCATAGCACTCACACTTATCTTGGTGTTTTTTAGAAGTATCCGGTTCAAGTTATCTAATAATCAAGCTAAGCTTTCCAAGCAGTCCATAACCGCGGACGCGGCTATTCGAATAGTTTTGTTAACCTTGCAAGGGTGTACCGCTACACACACATGACCATCATTTACCGCCTTTGATCTCGACACCATTCAAGGGGTGCCAGCGAGGATGCTCACCACAACTGTTATCTCATAGCCTATCTAGTCCAAGAAAGCCGCCTACTTGGGTTGGCTACCACAATTGTGAACCCGGCCGGTTTACCGAAGTGGACCCAAGCGATGTGTGCGTGGTGCATAAGCCGGTCTCGGATGAGCCGTTCTCTCACTTAGCATCCAGGCCACAAGCCTACCAGAACTCCGAACTACTGCGACATCTGGACATCGAAAGGGATGAGTTAATAGGTTGAGAGGGGTCAGTGAGCCCAATGTGTGGTTGTACTCTTCATCTTGGATCACCACACAAGAACTCGGACTTAGGGCGGTGTTCAACGAGACAACCCACCGTGTACTCCTACACAGCCTCTCATCGTTCACCTTGTATTAGGGTCGATTCACCAACACTTTTCTACCATCAGCAACATGATCATTCCCATCCCGACTCACATCACAGTAACAACATGGTATCATACTAAGCATGCAATAAGCGGTAACATTTGCAGGGGCCACATGATATCATTCAACTCCTACATTTGCTAGGATTGTGGTTTGCTTACTACTGTGACAAAAGATAGGTCATGCAAAGGAATGGGTTCATCTATGCGGTAGAATCGTAACATGGTGATCATCCTATACAATGCATAAGCGAGACATGAGAGGGAAGTGGGATTTTATCGACATGATCAAAGGGGTTTTGCTTGCCTTGCTGACGAGATTCGGGTTCTGGATCTTCAGCGAAGGGGGTGACCTCTTGCTCCGGTTCAACCTCTACTCGACAAGCAAAGTACAAAGTAGCAATCAAAATGAATGCAATGCTCAAGCACATGATAGAATGTTTAAGCTTGAAGTACAAGTTTGATGTGTGAGGCAATTCCATTTAAGTGGAATATATTGCATTTTTAAATGCAAATTCAAATTCCACATTTGAATTCAACATTAATCAAGTTACATGTGATATAGTTTGATAAATTTGAATTAAATTCAAATGTGTATGATGTGCCTCTGAAGTGTGGTTGATTTGTATCATAAATCCATGGTCCAAGTGGCAAAATCATTTGGTTTGAATTTGAAATAAATTCAAATAAAGCAAATGATATATGCTACTGGTCCCATTTTAAATTCAACTCAAACAGAGTTGAAAGTTGCATATTTGGAAAGATAATTTTCTCCTGATCATTTTTCATATATTATTTGTCCAATTTGGAGTTAATATGAATTTTCTATGAATTTCCAAAGTTTGGGGTATTTTCTGGATTTTCTGGAATTCTTTTTAATCTCTGGAAATCCTTTATTGCGTCACTGCGGTGTCATGCTGGCGTCAGGGGGGTTTGACCAGAGTCAAACTGACAATGGGCCCTACTGGTCAGCCCCTGTGGGTTTAATCCCGTGGTTTAACTTAACTAAGCAGAGGGATTAGGGCTGGGGTCCCACCTGTCATAGAGAGTAGGGGGGGTTAGGAGAGTGATTAGGGCCTAAGTGCCCGGCGGTTAGCCGCCGGCGACCACGGGCACGGCAGCGCTCGGCCGAGGTGTGGTTTTCGGGCACGGGGAAGAGGGCTGGGGGCACGGGCGTGTGCGGAATGAACCCGCGCGTCTGCTGGTGCTATCCGGGGAACACGGGGAGGCTTGAGGCCACGGTTACGACGACGGAGGCGGCGGCCGGAGTACGGGCTCGGCGAGGAGCTCGCTTCAAGGGGCAAGCTTGGAGCTGCGCTACCTTTTTCGAACCCTGGGATCACTAGGAGGACGAAGGACACCAAGGGAGAGGCATAGAAGCACTGGAGCTCCAGCGACGACGTTCATGGCGGCGGGTTTCCTCTGCTCTCATGGCGGACAGCGATAGAGTGAAAGGGTTAGGCCGTGCGATAGCTAGGGTGAACCAGAAGCTCACCGTGATTACAACGGAGGCGGTGGCGGGGTCGGAGAGGCTCGGTGGTGGCCGGAATCGGAGAAATCGCGCGGCGGCTCCGGCGAGGAGTTGGTGAAGGGGGCGGCGTCCTCGGTGCAGCTCGGCTCGATTGCCTGCTCGTGAAGACGTAGTCGACGCCAGGGAGTCTCCTGGACAAGGTGCGGCGGCGTGAGGAGCACGGTGGCCGCGTGCGGGCACGACGGCGGCGAGGTCGAGCTCTCGGGCTTGCGCGGAACCTTGCGGGAGAGAGAGGGAGAGGGCGTCCAGGAAGAGAGGAAGGGTTGCGGGGGTTGTGTGCGGCTCCGTGGCACAGGAGAGAGGGAGGGGGAGGTCTAGAAGGCCCTGGAGTCGCCGTGGCGTCGTCGCCGCGCTCCCGGCTCCAGCGAGCTGCTTGGAGCCGCGAGGAGGAAGACGACACGGGAGGGTCCTGGTGGGCTGGGCCGGTCAAGGTAAGTGGGCCTCGCTGGTGGGCGACAGGTAAGCTGTTCCTTTTATTTTCTGTTTAATCTTTCCTTTCTTTTTCTGTAATTTGTTTTGGCTCTGATAAAAATACCAAACCATTTTATTAAATGCTGAAAACTTTTATGTGGCCTCATAATAATATAGACTAGCCACTCATAAACTTTCAACATTTTAAAAATTCAATTGATTTGAATTTTAAATCAAATAGGGGAATTTCTTTATTTCCAAGGTACTGTTTGAATATTTGAAAAATCTATGAGCATGGGGTGGGTCCCACATCACTTGATATGTGATCACACTCATTTATAAGACTTTTCAAAACTCTAACATGAATTTTTGGAAAAGATTTTTATCTGGCCTTTTGAATTAATTCATCTGGGGGGTGTTCCTTCTCCCATTTGGATTTTGAATTTGATTTCCAAGATTTCTTCTTGAACTTTTGACATGATGCAGAGGTACTAATTAACCCTAGTACATACCTAACAGAGGGATCTGACAACTCGCCCCCACTCAAAAGAATCTCGTCCCGAGATTCAGAAGTCTGCGGGAGGAAGGAGGGGTACTCGGCAATGAGACGGTCTTCTCTTTCCCACGTGGCTTCTCTTTCAGAGTGGTGTGACCATTGCACTTTCAGAAACCTAATCTTCTGACGACGAGTGACACGCTCTGCGGAATCAAGAATACGAACGGGGTATTCTCGATAAGAAAGGTCATCTTGGAGATCAAGCGTTTCATGGTCGACTTCGCGGATGGGGTCCTTGAAGCAACGCCTGAGTTGGGACACATGGAATACATCGTGTACTCGGGAAAGGTGCGGAGGTAGTTCAAGTTGGTAGGCAACTTCTCCACGTTTAGCAAAAATGCGGAAAGGTCCGATGTAACATGGGGCCAACTTGCCTTTGATACCGAAACGTTGGGTTCCCTTCAGAGGAGTAACCCGAAGGTAAGCCTTCTCATCCAGATTGTAGCTCTCATGCCTATGATGGCGATCATAGTAGCTTTTCTGACGAGACTGGGCTGCTTTTAATTGATCACGAACAATGCGAACTTGCTCTTCTGCTTCCTTGATCATATCCGGTCCAAAGAATTGTCTTTCACCGGTTTCTGACCAGTTTAGTGGTGTTCGACATCGTCGTCCATAAAGGAGTTCAAAAGGAGCCATGTTCAGACTGGATTGAAAACTATTGTTATAAGCAAATTCAGAAAATGGAAGAGAATTCTCCCAATTCTTTCCGAATGAGATAACACAAGCTCTGAGCATGTCTTCAAGAATCTGGTTAACCCTTTCGACTTGACCGCTAGACTGAGGATGGAAAGCCGTACTAAAGGAGAGATGAGTTCCCAAAGCACGTTGGAAGCTTCCCCAAAATCTAGAGGTGAAAAGGCTACCGCGATCAGAATTGATTTCCAAAGGAACACCGTGAAGGGACACAATTCTGGAGATGTACAAGTCCGCTAACTGACTAGCACTTATAGACTCGCGAACCGGAAGGAAGTGAGCAACTTTGGAAAGCCTATCTATGACAACGAAGATGGCATTGTTTCCTTTCTGGGTTCTTGGAAAGCCTGTGATGAAGTCCATACCGACTTTGTCCCATTTCCACTCGGGAATAGACAAAGGTTGAAGTGTACCAGCAGGTCTTTGATGTTCTGCCTTAATGCGACGACAAACATCACATTCGGCAACAAATTGAGCAATGTCTCTCTTCATCCTAGTCCACCAAAATCTCTGGCGTAGATCTCGGTACATTTTTGTGCTACCGGGATGAATTGAGAGGGGTGTGTCATGGGCTTCTTTGAGGATGAGTTGCCTTAGTTCCCTATTCTTAGGCACTACCACACGATTTCCAAAGAATACCGTTCCTTTGCTATCTGTGGAGAAACATTTAGCAACTCCGCTAGCAATGTTCTCCTTGATCCGGCGAACTCCTCGTGCACGCCTTTGGGCAACTATGATTTGATCCTCAAGAGTTGGTTTCGCCACCAAGGTAGAAAGATAGCCATGAGGAACAATTTCAAGGTTGAGCTTGCGAAAGTCCTCATGAAGAAGTGGTTGATACTGCTGTAACATGAGGTTGTTACAGTACGACTTACGACTTAGTGCATCAGCCATGACATTGGCTTTGCCTGGGGTGTAAGAAATTTCTACGTCGTAATCTTTTATCAACTCAATCCAGCGTCTTTGCCTGAGATTAAGATCTGGCTGGGTGAAAATATATTTGAGGCTTTGGTGGTCGGAATAAATCTCACAACGATTACCAAGGAGGTAATGTCGCCAAGTTGTTAGAGCATGAACTACGGCAGCGAGTTCAAGGTCATGGGTAGGATAGTTCTCTTCATGTGGCCGCAACTGGCGTGAAGCATAAGCTACCACATGTCGATATTGCAGAAGTGTGCATCCTAACCCTTGCCGTGATGCATCACAATAGATCTCGAAATCCCTTTTGGTGTCTGAAGGTGCAAGTACGGGTGCGGAAGTCAATCTTCTTTTTAGCTCTTGAAAGCTTTCCTCGCACTTGGGAGTCCATTGGAATTTCTTATCTTTCTTGAGGAGTTCAGTTAGAGGCTTTGCAACTTTAGAAAAGTTCTCGACGAAGCGACGACAATAGCTGGCTAGGCCAAGAAAACTCCTAACTTGCTTAACCGATTCAGGTGGAGTCCAGTCAAGGACGGCCTGAACTCTCTCGGGATTCACAGCAATGCCTTTTGCAGAAATCACGTGGCCTAAGTAGGTCACTTCTGGTAGCCAGAATTCACACTTGGAGAATTTAGCGTACAGGCGATGCTCTCTAAGTTTCATCAATACCAGCATTAAGTGTTTGGCATGATCTTCTTCGTTCTTCGAGTAGATGAGAATGTCATCGAGATAAACCACAACAAATTTATCTAGGTACTCCATGAAGATCGAATTCATCAAGCGTGAGAATGTGGCGGGGGCATTGGTCAAACCAAAGGACATGACGGTGTACTCGTAAAGACCATAACGAGTAGTAAAAGCCGTTTTGGGAATGTCCTCGTTTCGGATTCTGATCTGATGATAACCTAATCTTAAATCCATCTTGGAGAAGACAGCGGATCCTGCAAGTTGATCATAAAGATCATTGATCCTGGGCAGTGGGTATTTGTTCTTTATCGTCGCTAAATTTAGCGGGCGATAATCTACGCACATCCTTTCTGTTCCATCTTTCTTCTTTACGAACAGAACGGGGAAACCCCATGGCGATGAGCTAGGGCGGATGAAGCCTTTTGCCAACGAAGCATCCAGTTGGGTTTTTAGCTCAGCTAACTCATGTGGGGCCATTTTATATGGGCGTTTGGAAATTGGTGCGGTTCCTGGAACAAGATCCACTATAAACTCTACACATCTGTCGGGTGGCATGCCCGGCAGCTCTTCAGGAAAGACATCCGGGAAGTCACGAACCACCGGAATATCTTCAAGTTCGGGAAGGGGAAGTACATTCAAGGAATGCACTTGGGTTCTTGTCCTGGGTGAGGTATAGTTGATGGTTTTGCCTGAAGGGTGGGTGAGTTTCACGGATTTGCCTTTGCAATCCAGATAGGCATTTTGTCTTGATAGCCAATCCATGCCAAGGATGACATCAATGTCTGAAGACTTGAGGGCTATGAGTGAAGCAAGGAATACTCAACCCTCAATTGCTATTTGATTACCATGGCTTACTCTATTAGTTTGCCATCGTGACCCTGGAGTTTGAATAACCATCGGGGTGGACAATTCAACAAAGGGTAACTCATGACGAAGTGCATAACTTTCCGACATGAATGAATGAGATGCTCCTGGGTCGAAAAGAACGGAAGTAGGAACAAAATTGATTGGGAGCGTACCAAGAATGACGTCAGTGGTGTCGTCAGTCTCTTCGGCGGCAATCTGATTCAGACGTCCACGATTGGCGGGAGGAGCAGGTTTGGCGGTGTAGACCTTCTGGGGTGGCTTGCCACGACCATTGTTGTTGTTGTTGCCTCCGGCACGTGGTGGAGCATTCTGGTGCTGGATCTGGTTTTGGGGGCACTCGCGAGAATAGTGGTCTGCCTGACCACACTTGTAGCAAGCTCCGAAAACAGTGCGTGGAGCTGGGTTGTTTGATGGAGCTGGGTGAAACTGGGTGGGTGGACGAGGCGCCGTATAGGATGGCCTCGGTGGGTTGTTCTGGCGGAACATGCTATTTGGGATCCAGATCTTGCGTTTCTGGGAACCAGAGCTGGATGAACCTTCCTCTCTAGGGTGTTTGCGAAAGTCATTGGGGGTGTTCATGTCCTCTGCCTTGATGGCCTTGTTAACAAGGACCTGGAAGGTGGCAAAGTCATGAAGGTTAAGTTCGCGACGGAGTCCACTGTTGAGGCCACGACGGAACCTCTCTTGTTTCTTGGAGTCGGTGGAAACTTCTTCAGTTGCATAACGAGCAAGTCGGTTGAACTCACGACTGAACTCGTCAACGGTCCTTCTGCCTTGAGTGAGGTTACATAACTCCTCACGCTTGCGGTCCATGAGACCCTTGGGAATGTGGTGCTCGCGGAAAGAAGTGCAGAATTCCTCCCAAGATGCTGGTGGTCCAACGGGACGCATATTCAGAAAATTCTCCCACCAAGAGCTTGCTGCACCTTCGAGGTGATAGGTGGCATAGCTGACCTTGTCGCCATCTGCAACACGGCCGGCTTGGAGCTTCCTCTCGATGCTGCGAAGCCAGTCATCGGCGTCAAGGGGCTCGGTGGAGTAACTGAATACCGGGGGATGAAGCCGGATGAAGTCGTTCAGAGACACCAGCTCATTGCGCTGTTGAGTGGTGTTGCGTGCAATGACTTCCAGCAGGTGGTGAGAGTCACGGCGGTTCCTCTCGACCTCCATCAGAACTTGGGCCATCGTGGGTGGGGGTGGAAGGTTGTCTTCCTCCTGGTTGTTCCCACGACCTTGGTTACGACCAACCTGCCCACGGGTTCCTTGAGACATCCTGAAGGTGAAAAATCCAAAGTCAAACAGAGTTGATTCCAAAAGTCTAATCAAGGTATTGAAGTACTGGAAGGATTACAGAGCAAACGAAGTAATCATCTTGACAACATGGTGATAAAAGCATACAAGCCATATATTCACAAGCTGTCATACAAACCATACATCATTTTAGTACAAGCACTAAGCTAATACAAACGTGATGAAGATGATACATCCTTCAGAGGCACTCTGACTTCCTATACATTATTTATCTAAGCCTCTGGAACTTAGACACCTTGCTTACAATATACTAGGATACTACTACATCCTCACTAAGTAAGACCACAGGCGGTCTCACTCATCTCCATCTCCATAGTAATCCTCATAAAAGTTACCCGCATATCCCGGTAGCTGGAGGTGACCATCGTAAAACACGGAGGCTTGTGGACCCTGATATCCATTTGGGAAAGGATGGGGCCTAGGTCCAGTGTAGGGTGGAAGCAAAGGACCACGGGGTGGAAAGACTCCTCCAATCTCGGGCCAAGCAACTCGAGAAGGCATCTGGGTCCTCACTGGATAGATCGCATCGTACTCCACTGATCCCACGCTCACAAAAGGTGCCAAGAGCGTCAGTGCTCGGTACAGACGAACACGAGTAGCGTGGAGCTCAAAACGGAGAGCACGTGCATCACGATCTCTGTCACTAGCAAACCTAGCAGTCACCTGAAGTGTTGGATCCTCTGCAGAGTGATCTGAGTAGAGTCCGGTGTAATATCCCTCTTCTCCTGGAAGTGCAGCAGGGATATAGCGGAAAGAAGTCTCTCTCAGCAAAGTGTGCTCCTCTCTCAGCAGTGTAATACATAAGTATGCAGCATCCTGCACAGCCATGTTCTCGGTAACACCAATGCCATGTCCAAAGTGGATAGGCTGGGTGACTCCAACGTGGTGCGGGTAGATCCGGACAATGCAGTGAAACTGCGTCTGGTTGAAGTCGTGGAACTGCTCCTCGATGGTGTACTCAGGGTACCATCGATATCCCACGTAGGACATCATCTCGATCAACGTGGCGGGATGGCCACGCACACCGAGGCACCTGGTCAAACGAACAATCTGCCGAGGGGGAAGATTTGCCATCTGAAACAGAAAGCAAGAGTTTGCAAATGCATCAGATTATGAGATAAACCTGGAATGACTCGTACAGCATAACGGCTGTAATTGTAAGAAATGACAATTTCTTTCAATATGCAAACAGCACTTACATAATACGATGTAAGAAATCAGCATTACAACAATGCTAGAAAAACCTGGACACAACTTTCCTACGGCTATAAGGAAGCAATCAACGAGATATGCTAATCAGACAGAGAAGAGCCTAGTCCTATCTTCCCATAGAGTAAGATGAGGGTGACTCAGAACTCAGAACGAAGGGGGTAAGGAGAAAAATGAAGCCTTACGTTGTTCCCTTATATACCCAGAGTAACTATATAACTATAGCAAGCTAGACTCAACTTCGGCCAAGGCTACTAGTCCTACAGTCAGTCCTGCTCTGATACCAAGTCTGTCGGGACCCGGGGTTAGCGTATGCAAGTACAGTTAAGACATAGTCATATGGAGAGCCGAGAACCGCACCCACTTGTCCAAGCAGACAAGGCCAAGCACTGAACATTCTCGGAAAGCATCGTACGTGAGGGGCATCCCATCCATGCCGGATGATCAACTGTGATGGGTCCTCATCGTCCGCACACAAGTCTAATGATATGGGTGGTGAACTCCCATATTCAAAGACAAGTCGCCTCAACCATACTATCGACTATCTCAAAACTCTTACATATACTTACTCCAGCCCGATCACTTAGTCGGGGTCTAGGGCGGGCTCGATCATACCACAAAGTGTGCACGAGACGGAGTCTCGGACAATCGCATCGCGATGCCCCAAGCTGCGCACATCTAAGGGCCACTTGGTGTATGAAAGACCGCCAGCCAGAACACAACTAAGGTCTCGAAAACCCATACAAAGACATGCATGTTATAAACATACACGCAGCACGCATGCCTTGTATGAACAGCAGGTACCATTGCAATTCTCTACAAAGTGTACATTTTATTTATAACTCTTATAGAGTACACACAGAGATCACATACATGTGATCCAACATTACAACATAAAGCGGAAGCGAATTATGTCTGAGTACAGACAAGTTTAACAAATTGGCTTAAGAAGCCTTATTCAAACATAAAGCCCTCCACGAGGGAACCAGTCTGCTGACTGGGACTAGACTAGCTTAACTTCAGTCGTCCAGCTCGATGAAGAAGCCACCTTCGGGGTCAGTGGCGTCATCTAAAACATAGATTAAGCAAACGTAAGTACAAAGGCGTACTCAGCAAGACTTACATAGGAACTATACAACTCATGCACATGTATCAAGGTAAAGGAAGGTGGGGTTCACTTGCAGAAATGCCAGCTTTGACTTGGCTAAACCTGAACTACGAGTACCAGACTTTGAGGTAAGAAGCGTACACGAGTCCACTACTTTATCCAACCAATACACCACTATGGTGCCTTCCTCGACTTCCCCACGAGGAAGCACGCCATAGCACTCACACTTATCTTGGTGTTTTTTAGAAGTATCCGGTTCAAGTTATCTAATAATCAAGCTAAGCTTTCCAAGCAGTCCATAACCGCGGACGCGGCTATTCGAATAGTTTTGTTAACCTTGCAAGGGTGTACCGCTACACACACATGACCATCATTTACCGCCTTTGATCTCGACACCATTCAAGGGGTGCCAGCGAGGATGCTCACCACAACTGTTATCTCATAGCCTATCTAGTCCAAGAAAGCCGCCTACTTGGGTTGGCTACCACAATTGTGAACCCGGCCGGTTTACCGAAGTGGACCCAAGCGATGTGTGCGTGGTGCATAAGCCGGTCTCGGATGAGCCGTTCTCTCACTTAGCATCCAGGCCACAAGCCTACCAGAACTCCGAACTACTGCGACATCTGGACATCGAAAGGGATGAGTTAATAGGTTGAGAGGGGTCAGTGAGCCCAATGTGTGGTTGTACTCTTCATCTTGGATCACCACACAAGAACTCGGACTTAGGGCGGTGTTCAACGAGACAACCCACCGTGTACTCCTACACAGCCTCTCATCGTTCACCTTGTATTAGGGTCAATTCACCAACACTTTTCTACCATCAGCAACATGATCATTCCCATCCCGACTCACATCACAGTAACAACATGGTATCATACTAAGCATGCAATAAGCGGTAACATTTTCAGGGGCCACATGATATCATTCAACTCCTACATTTGCTAGGATTGTGGTTTGCTTACTACTGTGACAAAAGATAGGTCATGCAAAGGAATGGGTTCATCTATGCGGTAGAATCGTAACATGGTGATCATCCTATACAATGCATAAGCGAGACATGAGAGGGAAGTGGGATTTTATCGACATGATCAAAGGGGTTTTGCTTGCCTTGCTGACGAGATTCGGGTTCTGGATCTTCAGCGAAGGGGGTGACCTCTTGCTCCGGTTCAACCTCTACTCGACAAGCAAAGTACAAAGTAGCAATCAAAATGAATGCAATGCTCAAGCACATGATAGAATGTTTAAGCTTGAAGTACAAGTTTGATGTGTGAGGCAATTCCATTTAAGTGGAATATATTGCATTTTTAAATGCAAATTCAAATTCCACATTTGAATTCAACATTAATCAAGTTACATGTGATATAGTTTGATCAATTTGAATTAAATTCAAATGTGTATGATGTGCCTCTGAAGTGTGGTTGATTTGTATCATAAATCCATGGTCCAAGTGGCAAAATCATTTGGTTTGAATTTGAAATAAATTCAAATAAAGCAAATGATATATGCTACTGGTCCCATTTTAAATTCAACTCAAACAGAGTTGAAAGTTGCATATTTGGAAAGATAATTTTCTCCTGATCATTTTTCATATATTATTTGTCCAATTTGGAGTTAATATGAATTTTCTATGAATTTCCAAAGTTTGGGGTATTTTCTGGATTTTCTGGAATTCTTTTTAATCTCTGGAAATCCTTTATTGCGTCACTGCGGTGTCATGCTGGCGTCAGGGGGGTTTGACCCGAGTCAAACTAACAATGGGCCCTACTGGTCAGCCCCTGTGGGTTTAATCCCGTGGTTTAACTTAACTAAGCAGAGGGATTAGGGCTGGGGTCCCACCTGTCATAGAGAGTAGGGGGGGTTAGGAGAGTGATTAGGGCCTAAGTGCCCGGCGGTTAGCCGCCGGCGACCACGGGCACGGCGGCGCTCGGCCGAGGTGTGGTTTTCGGGCACGGGGAAGAGGGCTGGGGGCACGGGCGTGTGCGGAATGAACCCGCGCGTCTGCTGGTGCTATCAGGGGAACACGGGGAGGCTTGAGGCCACGGTTACGACGACGGAGGCGGCGGTCGGAGTACGGGCTCGGCGAGGAGCTCGCTTCAAGGGGCAAGCTTGGAGCTGCGCTACCTTTTTCGAACCCTGGGATCACTAGGAGGACGAAGGACACCAAGGGAGAGGCATAGAAGCACTGGAGCTCCAGCGACGACGTTCATGGCGGCGGGTTTCCTCTGCTCTCATGGCGGACAGCGATAGAGTGAAAGGGTTAGGCCGTGCGATAGCTAGGGTGAACCAGAAGCTCACCGTGATTACAACGGAGGCGGTGGCGGGGTCGGAGAGGCTCGGTGGTGGCCGGAATCGGAGAAATCGCGCGGCGGCTCCGGCGAGGAGTTGGTGAAGGGGGCGGCGTCCTCGGTGCAGCTCGGCTCGATTGCCTGCTCGTGAAGACGTAGTCGACGCCAGGGAGTCTCCTGGACAAGGTGCGGCGGCGTGAGGAGCACGGTGGCCGCGTGCGGGCACGACGGCGGCGAGGTCGAGCTCTCGGGCTTGCGCGGAACCTTGCGGGAGAGAGAGGGAGAGGGCGTCCAGGAAGAGAGGAAGGGTTGCGGGGGTTGTGTGCGGCTCCGTGGCACAGGAGAGAGGGAGGGGGAGGTCTAGAAGGCCCTGGAGTCGCCGTGGCGTCGTCGCCGCGCTCCCGGCTCCAGCGAGCTGCTTGGAGCCGGGGGGAGGAAGACGACACGGGAGGGTCCTGGTGGGCTGGGCCGGTCAAGGTAAGTGGGCCTCGCTGGTGGGCGACAGGTAAGCTGTTCCTTTTATTTTCTGTTTAATCTTTCCTTTCTTTTTCTGTAATTTGTTTTGGCTCTGATAAAAATACCAAACCATTTTATTAAATGCTGAAAACTTTTATGTGGCCTCATAATAATATAGACTAGCCACTCATAAACTTTCAACATTTTTAAAATTCAATTGATTTGAATTTTAAATCAAATAGGGAAATTTCTTTATTTCCAAGGTACTGTTTGAATATTTGAAAAATCTATGAGCATGGGGTGGGTCCCACATCACTTGATATGTGATCACACTCATTTATAAGACTTTTCAAAACTCTAACATGAATTTTTGGAAAAGATTTTTATCTGGCCTTTTGAATTAATTCATCTGGGGGGTGTTCCTTCTCCCATTTGGATTTTGAATTTGATTTCCAAGATTTCTTCTTGAACTTTTGACATGATGCAGAGGTACTAATTAACCCTAGTACATACCTAACAGAGGGATCTGACAAGAACCTAGCAAATATTTGGTGTGAATTTGAACCAATCCATTTTTTTAAAATACTAGACCATATTTTATTAACAATTGACCAAACTTTCCATGTAAATTGTTTCTTATACACCTCTCCTGAAAAAGACAAATTGTCGCCGATTCAGTTGGAACGGGGTGAAATTTGAACTACAAGTGCTTGATAGTTTGCTCTTTATTTTTTTTTAAATCATTTCTAGGTGCACAAGTACTCATTTCATCAGAGATCTACCAAGATTTATTTCAAGATTCCACCCCTAGCTATCACCGGCGATGCCCCCCTTCCCCCGTTTTGACCGCATTTTGAAATTGGTGCTTAAAAAATTCAAAAAAAAATCAAAAAATGTAATACCTTCGCGTTGCATCCTAATTTATGTCCTAGTAACCATACAAACCAACAAACTTGTAATAATGCAAATCTATTAAAAAAGTCTTCTCAAAATGGGCTATCGAATATGAAGGTTCATGGCTTTCAAGCCAAATGACCGATGTTAGTGCTACTTTCAAAGTATAGTTTTACCAAATGATATCATATTTTGCATATGTGTGCATATTGGAATGTGCAACAAGTCTGCCAAAGGAAGTTTTCATTTTCGCTGCACAAAAAATCCATTTTTCATTTTCCGAGTGTCGAAAGTAGGGTTGTTTTGTGAAGAACCTAGCAAATATATAAAGCGAGGCAAGGAAAGGCTCGAGACATCTTGTATCCCACTCTGTTGAGGTGACTATACACCCGATAATCGAAACTAGCAGGAGTAGGGTTTAGTATCAACCATGAGACCCCGAACCTAGGTAAAATCCTCGTCTGTTCTCCTCTCTGGTACTTTCAGCAACTTGTACCACCTTATCGAGATATCTAGGGGTTTTCTACACCACCTTACCGAGATATTTGAATTTAAACAAACTCGTGAAAAACAGGTCGCGCCATCTCTCGACGCTCGAAGCGTGTGCGATCCCTACATGCCCTCATCAAGGAGTGTGTGTTACCATGGAGAAATTGGGCACGCAGGGAAGAGTAAACTCCATAAAAGCTCGGGGGCTACTAACGGTGTGCTATACCGGGGTGGCCCGCAAAAGGCCCAGTCAGGCTCCAAGTCCGAAGGCGCACCTTGGTGTGTACATCAAACGGAGTACATGAGGAACACAGAGACCACCTTTCAGAAGCTACAAGACTTGGCGCAAAAGGATATGACTTATAGTTTTTCCATAGTTTTAGGTCAGCTACACCATGTAACCCTAGGCCTCGCTACCCATACATAAAGCGAGGTCAAGAAAGGCTTGAGACCTCTTGTATCCCCCCTTTAATAGGAGACTATACACCCGATAATCGAAACTAGCAGGAGTAGGGTTTAGAATCAACCATGAGATCCCGAACCTGGGTAAAATCCTCATATGTTCTCCTATATACTTTCAGCAAGTCGCGCCACCTTATCGAGATATCTAGCCGTTTTCTACACCACCTTACCGAGATAGCTAGCGGTTTTCTCCGGCGCGCCACCACTACACAGCTGCTCCCGGCACCCCGGGGGTAGCAGGAACCATTGCTGTAATGGGTTGATTACTACTGGAGCCAGATCGACCATCTCCCTCACTGACCTCGGAGAGTGCTTGTTTCTCCATGCAAACCACCCAGCAGCACGGTACACTGGTGGACTCGTAGTTCACCCGATTAGACCGGATCACTAACGAGGTTTAACGTGGACTCCGGCGCAGGAACGTCGAAGTTAAAGGTTGGAAGGAAACCTGATCTAGATCGCGCGTCAAAGTGAGCATTCATTGATACTTGTATCCTGGCTTGCCCCTGAAGTGGCGCCCAACTAGCTAGGCCGGCTCATGTGCTGGTTGCGCCCAACTAGCTAGGCCGGCCGGCTCATGTTGTTGTAGAAACTAACACGCTGGACACAAAATAACAAAACGAGAGAGAGAGAGTGTGAGAGGTAGAAGACAATACTTGCTGAAAAGACGCCAACTGAATCTGTACGTGCACGCTGACAGACTGAGTTTATGTTATTCAGATAACTGAACTAACTGAACCTGAAACTTTAGAACACTACTTGATGCAGCTGATTACCTGACAGTGCCATGCCGACGTCGGGGTCAGCGGCTTCCTCCTCAGCCCATGGCGTGCCTGATGGGATCGCCGACGCCGACCACCGGGACGTTGGCTGCAGCTGGTTACGCTGCCACCGCATGTCGCTGAGGTCCTCCGTGTCCAGGCCGCCCAGCAGGTCGTGCTGCGTCGGCAGCACCAGCCTCCTCGCCGATGACAGCAGGTGCTCGGCTCCACGCACCGGACGGACAGCGAGTGCGGGTGGCCGTGGCCGTGGTGCGCGCCCAGCGGCGCCCGCAGCTCACGCTCGTCCTCCGCCTCCGCGTACATCTCGCCGAGACGGACGCCCAGTACGGCGCCGCCCGCGAGCGCCCCGGCCCGCACGAGTACACCGGCCGGCGTGATCTCCCCTCCTGCACCAGCACCACTACGGTCACGAGGCCGCCCAGGCGTGCTCCGGCTCCGCCATCAACTATTGCCACGGCAAGACGGACTGGATCGGGCGAGGACGAGAGCAGCCGGAACGATCGACCGATTAGCTGCTGGCGGGCCGGAAACCACCGAATTAGTACCACATCGCTTGTTGCAGAGCTTCCCACGCTGTTTAAATACGGCAGCTCAAACGACTTGTATCAGCCGAGGACGTAGTCCTGAACCAGCGATATATAAGCTGGCTACCAGGTTCTGCCGAGACTAAAAGCAGTCATGACATACTTCTGACCGGGTACGGTCCACGGACCTGTAACCTGAAGTTGCTGTTAACTCGTGCATGAGGGGGGTCAGACGTGTGGAACGACGTCAGCCTTTTTTATTCTTCATTCTTCTATCTTTTGTTATTCCACTAGTAAATGTATTTCTTTTTTATTATCAATCGGTGCAAACAATATCACCGGTTCTCTATTTTAACATCTTGCCCCATCCATACTATCATCGATCTTACTTCTCGTCATCGCCACTGATTTAGCTCATGCTCTTCACCTGATCTTAACTCGCCTAAACGTGATCAATCCCACAACAATAAGCTCGGTCACCGCACATCGATCTTACTTCTCGTCATCGCCACTGATTTAGCTCATGCTCTTCACCTGATCTTAACTCGCCTAAACGTGATCAATCCCACAACAATAAGCTCGGTCACCGCACATCGATCTTACTTCTCGTCATCGCCACTGATTTAGCTCATGCTCGTCACCTGATCTTAACTCGCCTAAGCGTGATCAATCCCACAACAATAAGCTCGGTCACCGCACGACACCTACCATCTGAGCTACCATATATAAACCTAACCACGAAGTATGCATTTCATTGGTCGACACTATTGTGTGCTTGCAGACCTATTTTGAGCTTCATTTTTCTTTGAATGGTCACCGTGGGAAGAGCTTCCCCACTGGTATATATATTACCGTTCAAACGTAATACAACCTTACCGGAGAGAGTTTCGGGAGGAGGAGGAGGAGGAGGAGAGGAATGCAATCCAAAACCTAGCCGCAAAGTTTTGGGAGTTTTGAGTTACATTGTAGAATCTATGGATACAGAGGGAGAAGTCATCCACACAGGGTTTGACCGAGGCACAAGTCAGTGGTCTCTTACATGTCTAAAGGTGAGAGAGTTCCTAGCCTCCCACATTTTCCACATCACTGTTAGGGCCATCGTTGGCCAGATATCTTGTTGAAGACCAGCTGGAGCTTGAGTAGACCAAATGAGGTTAGCCGAGGGGGGAGGTGTGGTTCGTAGCCTCTTCCAAACCCTAGCAGCAACCATGCATATATAGAAGGGCCATGTGAAATCAACAAGTTTTATTTTCTCCGATGGATTCATTATAACCGGTTTGATGCTTCTCTGGATTCATGTGACTCTGTTATTTATGCAGATACCTCGGATTTATTTATGCACCAGCACCACCACGGTCACGAGGCCGCCCAGGCGTGCTCCGGCTCCGCCATCAACTATTGCCACGGCAAGACGGACTGGATCGGGCGAGGACGAGAGCAGCCGGAACGATCGACCGATTAGCTGCTGGCGGGCCGGAAACCACCGAATTAGTACCACATCGCTTGTTGCAGAGCTTCCCACGCTGTTTAAATACGGCAGCTCAAACGACTTGTATCAGCTGAGGACGTAGTCCTGAACCAGCGATATATAAGCTGGCTACCAGGTTCTGCCGAGACTAAAAGCAGTCATGACATACTTCTGACCGGGTACGGCCGTGGACCTATAACCTTAAGTTGCTGTTAAGTCGTGCATGAGGGGGGTCAGAAGTATGGAATGACGTAAGCCTTTTTTATTCTTCCTTCTTCTACCTTTTGTTATTTTCACTAGCAATATATCATAACTCGCCTAAACGTGATCAATCCCACAACAATAAGCTCGGTCACCCACCATCTGAGCTACCATAAACCTAACCACGAAATATATGCATTAGATTGGTTGACACATATTGTGTGCTGGCGGACCTATTTTGAGCTTCATTTTTTGTTGGAATGGTCATCAGGGAAGAGCTTCCCCACCTTACCGGAGAGTGTTTTGGGAGGAGGAGGAGAGTAATGCAAGCCAAGGCCTAGCCACATCCATTTGAGTTACATTGTGGAATACATGGATCCAAAGGGAGAAGTCATCTACAAAGTTCTTGATCGAGACACAAGTCAGTACGTAGTCTCTTACATGTCTAAAGGTGAGAGAGTTCCTAGCCTCCCAACTTTTCCACATCACTGTTAGGGCCATCGTTGGCAAGATATCTTGTTGAAGACCAGCTGGAGCTTGAGTAGACCAAATGAGGTTAACCGAGGGGAGATGTGTGATTCGTAGCCTCATCCAAACCTGAGCAGCGATTTTCGCAAAAAAAAAGAAATATATAGAAGGGCCATGTGAAATCAACAAGTTTTATTTTCTTCAACCGATTCATTCTAATTGGTTTGATGCTTCTCTGGATTCATGTGACTGTTATATATGCAGATACCTCAGATAATAAAATTCTCTCATGCAGTAGTATCTACATATACTTGTTTACATTAAAGCACCCACCTCAGTTTGAAGATTCTTTTTTCTAATATCTATTGTACTTCTTTATGTTAAAGCATCCAAATTTTTTACGTTTAAGCTACGGACAAAAAACATTCACGGATGACACCTAGATACCAACATGATTAGATATTCAACTCATAACCCAACACTCAGTATCCTCATCTCCTATGCAACCACAAACTTTAAGATGTGTAGCCAATCACTCGGGCAAAGATAAAATCTGGATATACAACTATACACTGAACCCGCACAGCTTTCTTCCGGATATATACACATCGTTCTAGATGCTCGAGATCATGGCTGGTAATGCGGACTATATATAAGATATACACACGCACGCACGCCACACAACACACACACACACACACACACACACACACACACACACACACACACACAATGTTGTACATACAAGCATCCGGTCGACATTTTTTTCGGCCAGCATGCACACCAAATGAAGTTAGCCGAGGGAAGATGTGTGATTCGTAGCCTCATCCAAACCTGAGCAGTGATTTTCGCAAAAAAAAAGACATATATATAAGGGCCATGTGAAATCAACAAGTTTTATTTTCTTCGATGGATTCATTCTAACCGATTTGATGCTTCTCTAGATTCACGTGACTGTTATATATGCAGATACATCGGATAATGAAACTCTCTCATGCTTCTTCTTATTTCTAGTATCTACATATATGAAGATACTTGTTTTAAGGCACCCAATTCAGTTCGCAGTTTTTTTTTAATGTCTATGTGTACTTTTTTATGTTAAGCCATCCAATTTTTTACGTTTAAGCTATCGATAAAAAAATCAGTTCACAGAATACACCAAGATACCAAGATGATTGGATATTCAACTCATAGCCCAACAATTGGTATCATCATCTCCTATGCACCACACAATTTAAGGTGCGTACCAAATCACTCAAGCAAAAAATAAATCTGGATAAACAACTACACACTGAAGCCCCACAACTTTTTTCCGGCTACACATCATTCTAGATGCTCGAGACCATGGCTGGTAAGGCGGACTATAACACACACACACACACACACACACACACACACACACACACACACCAGATACAATGTTGTACATGCAAGCATCCCATCGACATTCTTTTCGGCCAGCGTGCACACCAAGCAGGGCTGACGACAGAGCAGTCGACACGCCATGTCCATGCGTCATGGAGAGGGTGGGGGGATATAAGGTTAGTTGGAGATAAGGGCTAGTTACCTAATTCACCGACAACGACCTTGATCCTTCATCAACGACCTCGAGCGACAATTATGTGCTTCGTCTTACCTCGATCTAGCTAGCAAGATGATTAGATGTTCAACTCATAGCCCAACAATTTGTATCCTCATCTCCTATGAAACCATGCAATTTAAAATGCATAGCAAATCATACAGGTAAAGAATAAATCTGGATATACACTAGTGGACAGACCCCCCTACTATCCCGGTTCATATGGGCCTTCGGTCCCGGTTCCACACCCGGGACCAATAACTCGGGACCAATGCTGGTCCCGGTTGGCCCACGAACCGGGACCGAAGAGGCCCCACATGGCCAGGCGCGCAGCGAGGAGGGGGAGGGGTCATCGGTCCCGGTTGATAGGAAGAACAGGGACCGAAGAGGCTCCACTGCCCTCTTTTTCTGCCGCGGCAGGATTTTCTGATTTTTTCCATTTATTTATTTTGTGTTTTGTATTCAATTAAATGGTACCATATATATATAAAGCAACAATGAACCACAATATATATTACACATTATCGTCACAAATATATCATATACACCATTTCATTCCTCGTGCTTGGTCGAACATGTATTACACAAACGGTACTCACACGAGTTCGATCTAATTTACATCTGTCCTTGGCCGCTTGTCTTTCAAAAAATGAGGGTGAAAGAACTCTCCGGTCGGAGCTATGACATGGTCTAATAAGAATCTGGCGATTTCCTCTTGAATTGCTCGCACGCGTTCTCGTGGAAGAAGACCGTCCCGCATTCGTTCGATCTAATTAAAAGAAAGGGATCAATATATATGAATGAAACTAAACACAATTTAACGCAATAAATTAAAGTATTGAATGTTGTTTATCGTACTTCAATTTTCCTTATGTTTCGGGTTGCGGTCGTCTCTTTGGTCGTCTGGCGAATGAACTCGCAGACATAATATCCACATAAGTTATTCCCGGGTCCCTGTCTCAAACACTTTAGGAGAACGGAGATCAATGAATATTATAATCAGCATGATAATTAAACTGAAACTAGAATAAAAAAGATGCACGGATCTAGCAAGTAGTACTTACATTCGGTGGTTCAAATGTAAGCTCTGTCGGAAGACCCGGTGTTTTGGCGGTGAACCATTTCCAAGCCCTCTGGATGCATGCCTGCATGTCCTCCCATGATTTCATAGATTTGCGTCCCGGGTCCATGACTTTTACTACTCCTTCGTCTGAAACAATGATCAACAGAATAAAGTGGAAGCTGCACACGCATAAAGAGTCAATTATACGCTTAACACCGAGCAAGAAAAATAGAATGTGTGCGAGACAGTAACACTCACTCGAAGTTGTAAGGAAATAGTATTTCCCTTCTTGTGCCGAAATACGCCAACGATTGCAACAAGTTGTTCTCTGTCTGGTTGGGCCTATCTTTGAGAGTTCTTTCATGAACGAACTGGCAGTCAACGAACCCAATGTCATAGATTTGTCTTTTCTTGCATTCGAGAATCTTCATTCTGCATATATAATTAGTTTAGTGATGAGTGTAAGATTGTACATGAAACGAATGAGCTGAGCTAGAAAGGCTTGATCACAGAAATTAATGGTACTTACAGACAATATGCACTGACGATAGATTTGTCGATGGCGTCTCCATTGTAAAACTGAAATAATTCTGAGAGTTCAATCAGATCGAAGCCTTGTCCATGCCCGTAATGCTCGTTCTGAAATTTAGCGTAGATCCATTTTTCGGATTTAGCAGATTTTTCCATGTACCAGTCATGCAATTTTCGCATCTTTGTTGGTAGATCGTTGACTAACTCGGGTTTGACGAGAGGATACCCGTGTCGGTATTGGTATGCTGGTACGAATTCCTCGTTGTTCCGGCCGGTCTCGAACTCATCCAGACGGCTCAGGTAATCAGTAATAGACAGTCCTACTGCGTGGGCTTTTGCTCCGTACTCTCTTATAAACTCCGGATCTTTGTTCGGATCATACGCATCGACCTGATGCTGCTGGGGGCGCGGCCAAGTGTACACTTTGAGCGGTTCGATCGATTGTTCTTTCTGTAGTCCGAGCTGGGCAATCTCTTTTCCGACTCTCCGCTCTTTTGCCTCAGCCGACTTTGTAATAGAGCGTTCATAGTCTGATGTGAGCGGTATGGGGTTGTGAAGCTTCTTCTTCAGTTCCACGCACGCGGCGTGATCTTCTGGGGTGCGCGGGAACAATGGCTCTATCGGCTTCTTCTTGTTGGCCACATCAATCTTCCACTTTTCATAAGACATTTTTGCGGACACTTCCAGTTCTTCAGGTGTCATCTCTCCGGGTAGCTTCTTCATATTCTGATGAGGAACTTTTGGGAGGGGTGATCGCTTACGTTTCGGTGATTTCTTGCTGCTGATGCTGCTGCTGCCCCTCCTAGTATAGGTACGCTTCCACTTCTGGCTCTGAGGCTCAGGAGATGGAGACGGCTGAGGCGACGGTGAAGATGCCTGAGGCGACGGTGGAGACGGCTGAGCCGGAGAGTGGTGAGGCGGTGAAGGCGATGGTTGCGGTGAAGAATGGTCACGTGGCGGCGAAGGTGGATTGCTCTTCTGAAGAGTGGGTGACCTTGGCGGCACATAATTTGGAAGCACGATGTGCTCCTTTCGCCATAGAACACTCCCCTTTTTGGCTTCTCCTAGTTCAGTCAGCTCCCTATCTTCACCTGCAGGGTGGTCTAGCTTCAGCTCCTCATAATCATCCATCACATCATCCACCATGACGACAGCGTACCCTTCTGGAGTCGGGTTGCAACGATAAGTTGGATTCTCCGGGATTGATAGGGCCATGCCGACCGCCACCGTCACCTTTAAGTTCAGCACTTGCACCTTAAGCTCACAACATGTGCTCTCCGTGATATAATCCACTGGGTAGCGTTTAGGAGCAGCCATTTTCAGTGCATCATCATCATCCGGCTGGAGCTGCGTGGAAGCTTGGGAGCTTTTCTGATTCGATGGGGCGCCGGTAGCATCAAATCCAGTTTCTAACAAGAGCTGTTGAGGTTGGCCGCCACTTTGCTGGCTAAGTCTGTCGATCAGCTCCTCCGCCCGCTTTAAGCCTTCTTCTACATTACGCAGCCGCTCTTAGGTAGCCGTTTTCTCAGCCTCATTCGCCGCTTTCTCTCTCTCAAACTCCGCTTTCTCAGCTGCCTCCCTTTCCTTCCTCCTCTGATGGCTTTTATCTGGATATTTCTTGCTTTCCGAAGGGAAGGCAACTTTCCGACACTTGGAGCCTGGCGTGCCTCGTTCTCGTCCTGGGTGTTCTTTATTTTTTAGGGCGCGTGTGAGCTCGTCGTCCTCTCTATCGGGAATGAACCGTCCCGCTTCAATATCACGTACTGCATCTCTAATATCTTCGATGGGCAGCAGGGGATCATCTATGTGTGACTGGTTATATATTGCCTTCCCATCTTTGTCCAACGTGCCCCCATGGCCGTAAAACTAGTTTCTTGTCCGTTCGTTCCATGTTGTAGGCTCTGGAGTGATCCCGGCATCAAAATACTTGGCCTCAATTGCCTCCCACTTAGGCATGCAACCGGCGTAATTTTATGGTGGTAAATCTTCTTAGCGGCATTCATCTGATTTATTTCAGACCTTTGCTGCGCGTACTCCGATTTCTTGTACGCCACAAAATCATTCCACTGCTCTCTTATCTTACCATAGCCGTGTTCGAAATCCGGAGTCTTGTCTACCTTGACAAATTTTAGGTACAAGTTTTTCTTCCAATTCTTGAATTGCTCGGCCATCTTGCTGAGAGCAAACTTCTTGACTCTAGCCTCTAGCTCCAGTCTAGCTGCCGCCTCCTGAGCTGGATTATCCACCTCTGGCATCCGCAGGAGGAAATTATGCATGAGCATGTTCCAAAGCCTGTCTTTCATGGTGTCGCACACAAACGAGATTGTAGGGTCCTTTGGCTGCATCCATTCTCGAATGGTGATCGGTATGTTGTCCCTCACGAGAGTTACGCATGCCTTCACAAAAATTTTCTTGACATCGTCCGGAGCTAACGGTTCGCCGTATGGGCCGACCTCTTCGATCCTATACCTCACACTGTCATCCAACTTTTTGGTTGGGCCTCGTTTCGGTCTTGCGGAGGAATGGTCGGATCCGGATCCGGAGGGCTAAAAGAAGAAAGAGTGTTAATATATGCATGTACATATACAGCTGCATTTTAATTAACAACATTTTAATCAACCTCGCCGGTGTTTTCGAGATTAAAGGTTCCGCCGGAGGCGGAGACGGAGCCGGCCTGTCTCCCGTCCGATGCTTCTTCTCGGTGGAGAGACTCGTCTCCCTCACCGGAATCGTTCAGAAACCGGCGGGTGACATCTTGACCTTCATTTTCGTTGATCATATCGTGAAGCAAGTTTTCCTCATTTTCATCTCTACGAAATATTGGATCCATAGTATCTGCAAATTAAGAATTGCAGGCTATTATAATGCAAATAATCAAAGTTTTAATCAATTTAAATCATTTAATAATCATTTAATAATCATCCCTCTTAGGAGAAGGCTACATGTAGAATTCACCAGATAATGTGGGCATAGTATGATGGACTCATAAACCTTAAGGTGTCAGCGACAAAGGATTTTACGAAGGCTTTCACTATCATGACACACTCAACAACCCAACCACACTACATCCATTAATAGTCGCGAGAGATCCAGATGTAGTGGAAGCCTACCAGAAGTCACACTAGAAAGTGAAACCCCAACCGAGTTAACCATTTCCTCGTCGGGTTTAGGGTTAAGGTTAGGGCGCTAATGGCAACCTCGCCGGTGATTACCGGACAGGGTGTCCGAAGGGGGGGATCATGCCGAAGGTGCCGTGGACAACCGACAAACGTGAGAGGGGTGTATCCAGACTAGTTGAACTATTCTGAACAACTTTCGTGTTCGAAATAAATTCATCCGGGTACTATTATAGTACCGGACAAATCATCGGACAGAGGGTCCGGAGGAAGACGGTTTGATGTTCGGTATTTTAGAGGGGTGTGGTAGACCAACGGATACCGTATTCGTGATCGTTGCATTTTTCTGATAAATTTTCATGTATAAATTATTTTAATCCGAGTTACGGATTAAAAGATATTAATTTAACAAGTCTATTCAATTTTTAAATCATTTAAATCAATTTCCTAATTCTTTTATTAATTACTTAAAACAATTAATATTTATTTTAATATACTAACCAGTGTGTCCCACAGGTCAGTGACTAGTTAAATAGATTAATTTAATTTAGATAATTACCAGGGGTGGCCCCACATGTCATACACAGTTTAGTATTTCCATTTAATTAAACAACTTCATTAACAGGAGGGGGCCAGCTGTCATAGACTCAGCAAGTTAATTAACATTTAATTTAATCTAAATGGGCAGGGGCCCACTAGTCAGGGGGAGGGGGTTTTCTTTTTCTTTTTATTTGCAGGGGTATTAGGGGGGGCACTGGCCCACTGGTCAGTGGCTGGTTAGCCACTAAGAGTGGATTAGCGAGGCGGCCCCACCTGTCATCGAGCCCAACACGGCTCAGGGCACGCCGGCCGCGATCCATGCCATTGCCGGTGGCCTAGAGCACGCCACAGGGGGTCGATTCGTGCGCGTCTTGGCCTGCTAGGACGAGGGGGAGACGCTGCGCACACCTCGGCTATCGGCACGAGCTGCGGTGGCCCGTAGCGACGGCTACGACGAACGGCGGCGGCGGCCGGAGCACGAGCATGGCGGGAGCGACGTTCTAGCGCGAGGAGAACGGGGAAGGGGGGCAATCCGTGCGCGGGCTCACCGGGAGTGACGGGGAGAGGTCTCGGGGCCTGGGGGTCGCCGGTGGCGCGCGAATTCGTCGGAGGTGCTCGCCGGCTCGAGGTTGAAGACGGAGTCGCAGGCGTTGTTGTCGAGCTCCACGCCTCGATTCCTTCTGCGGGCGTGTGTGCGTGGGCCGGACAACGGCGAGGCAAACCGTATATAGTAAGGGTCATCGGTCCCGGTTGGTAGCACCAACCGGGACCAAAGACTCAACGGTCCCGGTTGGTGCTACGACCCGGGATCGTTGGCCTGGGCGGGGAGGGACTTGGTGCTCCCACGTCGCACCAGGGTCATCGGTCCCGGTTCGTAGCACCAACCGGGACCGTTGAGTCTTTGGTCCCGGTTGGTGCTACCAACCGGGATCGATGGCCCTTTTTATGCAATCTTTTCATCTTCCCGCCCTTTTCAAATTTATTTTCTTTTTTAATTAGTTAGGTGTTTCAATTTAAAAAGTTTTTTTGTTTGGAATTTGAAAAAACTTTCAACAGCAAAAGTGCTTCAATTTAATTAACTAATCCAAAACCATTTTTTGTTTTCAAAAATATTTATTTAACTATACAGTTTTACTATTTTAACTATACAATTTTACTATTTTCAATTAAAAATGCATTTTCAAATATTTATTGCATTTCATTTTTCTAAACTTATTTCAACTCAAGACTTTTGTTTGCATTCAACATGCACCATTCAAAGCCACATACTAAAATTTCAAACCTTTCTGACTTCATTTGCTATTTTTCATGCATTTAATGATTTATTTTGAGCTAAATGACCCTGTAATTGGAAAGCACTACAACTGAACTCAGAAAAGGTTGAAACTTGGCATGGTATCATCATTTGATCCACATAGCATGTGTGCAAAAGTTGAGAGGATTACGACAAAAACTGGATGCACTTCGTGTACAAACTGGACCATCTCTTTCAAAGTAAGAGGGTTTCAGACGAAAACTCATATGTTTCAAAGGCATTTCATTTTTCCAAACTTATTTTAACTCAAGACTTTTGTTTGCATTCAACATGCAACATTCAAAGCCACATACTAAAATTTCAAACCTTTCTGACTTCATTTTCTATTTTTCATGCATTTAATGATTTATTTTGAGCTAAATGATCCTGTAATTGGAAAGCACTACAACTGAACTCAGAAAAGGTTGAAACTTGGCATGGTATCATCATTTGATCCACTAGCATGTGTGCAAAAGTTGAGAGGATTACGACAAAAACTGGATGCACTTCGTGTACAAACTGAACCATCTCTTTCAAAATAAGAGGGTTTCAGACGAAAACTCATCTGTTTCAAAGGCATTTCATTTTTCTAAACTTATTTCAACTCAAGACTTTTGTTTGCATTCAACATGCACCATTCAAAGCCACATACTAAAATTTCAAACCTTTCTGACTTCATTTGCTATTTTTCATGCATTTAATGATTTATTTTGAGCTAAATGACCCTGTAATTGGAAAGCACTACAACTGAACTCATAAAAGGTTGAAACTTGGCATGGTATCATCATTTGATCCACATAGCATGTGTGCAAAAGTTGAGAGGATAAAAGGTTCAATACATTATTACACATCACTTGTTTCCTACATTGCTTATGAACGCTTCTTGGGCCGTAACCACGGAGCATCTTCATTGCTTAATGGGATAGTTGGGTCAGTTTTCACTGTGAAGGGAGGAATTTCATGAAACTTATCGTAATCTTCGGACATGTCTGTCTTGTCCTCGACTCCCACGATGTTTCTTTTTCCTGAAAGAACTATGTGACGCCTGGGCTCATTGTCTGATGTATTCGTATCCTTGTTTTTCCTTTTTTCGGTCTAGAAGACATGTCCTTCACATAGAAAACCTGAGCCACATCTTTGGCTAGGACGAATGGGTCGTCTGTGTGACCAAGGTTCTTGAGATCCACTGTTGTCATTCCGTACAGCTGGTCGACCTTTACCCCATCTCCATTCATGTTGACCCAACTGCACCGAAACAAAGGGACCTTAAAAGTAGGTCCATAGTCAAGTTCCCATATCTCATCTATGTAACCATAGTATGTGTCCTTTGTACCATCCTCGTTTGTTGCATCAAAGCGGACACCACTGTTTTGGTTGGTGCTCTTCTTATCTTGGGCGACCGTGTAAAATGTATTCCCATTTATCTCGTACCCTTGGAAAGTCAATACAGTCTCAGACGGTGTCGCGACCAGCAAGTAGAGTTGATTTCCAATAGTGGTGTCATGCATGAGACGTAATTGCAACCAAGTGCCGAAAGTCTCCATGTGTTTGACTTGAATCCATTGGTCATCCTCCCCCGGGAACTTGGAGCGTAGAACATTCTTGTGTTCCTCGATATACGGTTGGACGAAGGTAGAACTTTGTAGAACTGTGTAGTGTGCTTGAGTCAAAGAATGCCCGTCCTGAAATATATTTGCTTTCTTTCCTAGCGTTCCTTTTCCACTCAGTCTCCCCTCATACCGCGATTCAGGAACACCAATCGGCTTAAGGTCAGGAATAAAGTCAACACAGAACTCAATGACCTCCTCTGTTCCATAGCCCTTGGAGATGCTTCCTTCTGGCCTTTCACGGTTACGAACATATTTATTTAAAACTCCCATGAACCTCTCGAAGGGGAACATATTGTGTAGAAATACAGGACCTAGAATGGCAATCTCGTCGACCAGGTGAACCAGCAGATGCGTCATAATATTGAAGAAGGACGGGGGGGACACCAACTCAAAACTGAAGAGACATTGGACCACATCCTTCTATAGCCTTTCCAGACTTGCATGATCGATTACCTTCTGAGATATTGCATTGAGAAATGCACATAGCTTCACAATGGGTACTCGAACATTTTCTGGTAGAAGCCCCCGCAATGCAACCGGAAGCAACTGCGTCATAATCACGTGGCAATCATGAGACTTGAGGTTCTGGAATTTTTTCTCTGCCATATTTATTATTCCCTTTATATTTGACGAGAAGCCTGCCGGGACCTTGATACTTCTAAGGCATTCAAAAAAGATTTCCTTCTCTACTTTGGTAAGAGCGTAGCTGCTTAGACGCCCTTTATCAGTATGCCTGTGGTATGGGTCTTTCATACGTTGCTGGTCCTCCCGTGCTTCTGGTGTATCTTTTGACTTCCCATACACGCCCAGGAACCCTAGCAGGTTCACGCAAAGATTCTTCGTCACGTGCATCACGTCGATTGAAGAACGGACCTCTAGGTCTACCCAATAGGGTAGCTCCCAAAATATAGATTTCTTCTTCCACATGGCCGCGTGTCCGGTAACGGCGTCTTTCGGAACAGATTGACTGCCAGGACCCTTTCCAAAGATTACTTCTAGGTCATTCACCATACAAAATACATCAACACCTTTAGGGAGCTTAGGATTTTTCTGGTGATCTGCCTCACCGTTGAAATGCTTGCCTTTCTTTCTCACGATATGATTGGGCGGCAGAAATTGATGACACCCCAGGTACACAACCTTCTTACATTTATCCAAATATATACCTTTAGTCTTATCTAAACAGTGCGTGCATGCATTGTATCCCTTGTTTGAATGTCCTTAATGTTACTAAGAGCGGGCCAATCATTGATGGTTACGAAAAGCAACGCTCGCGGGTCAAATTCCTCCTGTTTGTCCTCATCCCACACGTGTACACCTGGTTTGGCCCACAGCTCCAAAATTTCATCGACTAATGGCCTTAGGTACACATCAATGTCGTTGCCGGGTTGCCTCGGTCCTTGGATGAGCACTGACATCATGATGAACTTCCGCTTCATGCACAACCAAGGAGGAAGGTTGTAGATACATAGAGTCACAGGCCAGGTGCTGTGACTGCAGCTCTGCTCTCCAAAAGGGTTCATGCCATCTGTACTTAGACCAAACCATAAGTTTCTTGCTTCATCTGTAAAGTCTGAGTGGTCTCTCTCGATTTTTCTCCACTGCGACCCATCAGCGGGGTGTCTCAACATCTCGTCTTTCTTACGGTCTTCTTTGTGCCATCGCAGCAACCTGGCATGCTCCTTGTTTCTGAACAGACGTTTCAACCGTGGTATTATAGGAGCATACCACATAACCTTAGCAGGAACCCTCTTCCTCGGGGGCTCGTCATCTCCCTCAGCATCACCAGGGTCATCTTGTCTGATCTTGTACCGACTCGCAGTGCATACCGGGCATTTATCAATACTCTCGTACTTTTCACCGCGGTACAGGATGCAGTCATTAATGCATGCATGTATCTTCTGCACATGTAATCCTAGAGGGCAGATAACCTTCTTTGCTTCGTGTGTTGTCGCGGGCAATTCGTTATCCGGCGGAAGCTTTGACTTCATTATTTGCAGTAACTTCCCAAATCCGGTGTCGAAACAACCAAAATTTGCCTTCCATTTCAACAGTTCCAGTGTGGTACCGAGCTTTGTGCTGCCATCTTCGCAATTTGGGTACAAGGGCTTTTTGTGATCCTCTAGCATGGTCTCCAACTTCTCCTTCTCTTTTCCTGTTTCACAGTATCGCTTTGCATCAGAGATGACCCGACCAAGACCATCAGCGGTCTCATCCGATTCCCGTTGTTCTTCTTCATTGTCACCTCGAGGAGCTCCATCTTCTTCATTGTCTTCCATTGCAGTGTCACCGAATTCTTCAGGGGACATAGGATAGCTATCATCATCCTCCTCTTCTTCATTGTCTTCCTGCCTAACCCCTCTTTCTCCGTGCTTGGACCAACAATAATATCCGGGAATGAAACCTCTCCGAAGCAGGTGGCCTTGAAGTGTTCTCGAGGAAGAGTACTCCGCCACGTTCCGACAGTCAATACAGGGACAAGGCATAAAATTATCCACTTTGTTTGCATTAGCCACATCGAGAAATGTATGCATGTTTGTAATAAACTCGGACCCGCGTCGATCGTTGTACATCCATCGCATCTGTGCTTCGATCTGCGTCATATAATTAACCATTACAATAACTTCGTGAATAGTGAAAAGACCACTATATATGCACACGTGCAGTATTTTTGTATCAGTTACAGATGGAGAAGATAAGGTTGCTAACCTCGGCCGAGGATACGGTGTTTTGAGGACCTAAGTGTGGCTCGGACATTTCGTCGAACACCTGGTGTGAAATCAAAGGAAAAAAATTCTAGCACCCACCCGACCCAACACAATCCTGAAATTTTTTGAGGCAAAATGGCAAAGTGCTGACTGGGGGCTTATATAGCAAGGGCAACGGTCCCGGTTTTTGCCAACAACCGGGACCAATGCCTCGTAGTGCGCCACGTGTTGGTCGCCAGAGCATTGGTCCCGGTTATTGGCAAAAACCGGGACCGTTGCCCCAGATGAACCGGGACCGTTGCCCTATACAGACGAACCGGGACCGTTGCGGGGCATCGGTCCCGGTTCTGAAATGAACCGGAAGCGATGCCTTTTTTGGGTTGGACGAAAGGGGGGTCTCTCCACTAGTGATACAACTATACAATGAAGCCCCACAGCTTCCTTTCAGGATACACACAACTCTAGATGCTCGAGACCATGGCTGGTAAGGCGGACTATAAGATACACATGCACACGCCACACAACACACACACCACAGATACAACGCTGGACATGCAAGCATCTGATCGACATTATTTTCGCCCAGCGTGCACACCATGCACCATCGATAGTATAGGTTAATTTAGATTAAGATTTCTTATGTTGTGTTGTGTGTATTGTATTACTTAATCATTTAGGATAACTAGACCATACCCCGCGCCTTGCTGCGGGAATTGGTTGCCCTATATTTCAACGAAATTTAATTATGTGAATTTTAAATATTACGCATATAGTCTATTATATTTGATTGTGATTAGTTATATTTTTCTGAATAAAAGTATAGTAAGAGAATGGAAAATATTTTTTCATGTTGCATGTTGTAGTGGGTCTTGTCTCATTCATGATTGCATGTTGAGATGGTCTTATCACACCCATAGTTGTGTGGTGATGTGGCATGCTTGTATGTCGAGATAAATAAGTTAATGGAGATTACGGGAATTGGTCGCACTATATTTCAACAAATTTAATTATGTGAATTTTAAATATTTAGATTAATAAAAAATGAACCAAAACAATTTAAACACATACAACTTAGTATTTTGATTGTGTGTATTTATGAATTAACTTTTGAATATAAATATAGTAAAATAATGAAATATATTTTTCCATGGTTGCATGTGGTGGTGGATTTTGTCTCATGCATGATTGCATATTGAGGTGGGGTTTATATATCTCACCCATAATTGTGTGGTGATGTGGCATATTTGCATGTTGAGATAAATAAGATAGTGGAGATGATCTATTATAGTATTATAGATTATAGTTTATAATCGTATTTACTTAATTACATAGAATAATAAATAATTTTAAGCGATATTTTCTTTTCATAAGGGTTTTTGTCGCCAATAACCACTGATTTTGTAGTGATGACATCAACTTTCTTTATGATTTAGGTCTCCTTATTCCAGCCTTTGCAAAAAATTGTAATGATTAAACCTTCATTTTTTTCCTTTGTTATTTTACTTTGTTGTTGTTGACTTGGGGATGACGGGTTAGAAGTACGAAACGACATCCCTTTTATGATTTAAACCTTTATTTTTTATCCTTGCTTTTTTATTATGTTAAATTTTTATGATTAATTATTAATATTTCATCCTTTGCTATTTTAATTTTGTATCATTAAACCTTCATTTTTAGCCTTTGTTATTTTATATTATGGTATTTTTTAAAATTAAGTCTCCATTTTCTAGACTTTTTATTTTATTTTATATGATTTAAGCTTCCATTTTTTACCCTTTGTTATTTTATTTTTTATGATTAGGGTTCCATATTTAGCCTTTGTTATTTGTTATTGATACTTTAAGTTGTTGTTGTTGACTCGTGCATGACTTTTATATGATTTAATCCTCCATTTTCCAGTCTTTGTTATTTTATTCTATTACTTTTTATTATTAAGTCTTCATATTTCAACCTTTGCTATATTTAATTTTTATGATTAAGCCTCCATTTTCAGCCTTTGTTATTATTATTATTTTGTTATTTTTGTATGATTAAGACATCGTATTCCAGCCTTTTCAAAATTACATTTTATGATTTAAGCCTCTATTTTTTAGAATTTCTTATTTTTTTATAATTTAAGCCCCTATTTTCTAGGCCTTGGTATTTTATTTTGTTTGATTCAAGCCTTCATTTTTCAGCCTTTTCTATTTTACTTTTTTACACTGGTGGAAAAACAGGCTTCCGTCCAGCCCCATAAGTCGCGAAGCTGTAGGAACCGCGACTAATGGGACCCTTAGTCGCGGTTCTGGAGGTGAACCGCGACCAAAGGCCTGTGCGCGCGCGGGAACGAAAAGCCTTTAGTCGCGGCTCTCCTCCCCAACCGCGACTAAAGGTCTGTGCGCGCGCGGGAACGAAAAGCCTTTAGTCGCGGCTCTCCTCCCCAACCGCGACTAAAGGGAGCCTTTAGTCGCGGCTCTCCTCCCCAACCGCGACTAAAGGGGGGGGCTATAAATAGTTTCCCGAACCGGTCGGTCCACACTTCGTCTTCTTCGCGCGCCGCTCTCCGCCCCGATCGATCTCGCTCGCCGCGCCTCGCCCTTTAGTCGCGGTTATAAATTAATAAAGCTCACACAGGTCAAATCTTTATAGCCCCCCCCTTTTTTAGAACGAAGATGTCAAAGGCGTTCGGTTATAAATTAATAAAGCTCACACAGGTCAAATCTTACGAGGTTTTACACTAGCTTCCAAATCGAAGAGATGTGATAATGCATATACACAATTAATTTGTTTTTACTACATGTTTTCAGGACTGACATATGGCGGACGATAGAGCTGACCCGATTATGGACAACTATGATCCGGACGGTGAAGCCCATATGTTCGGCATCATAAACGGCGATATTCTATATATGCCGACCGGACAAGAAGAAGATGATATCTCTTCTTATCTGAACCTTGACGGTGAAGATGAAGGGCGCCGTCAGCAAGATGATGCCGAAGAAACGTCGATAAACGACGATCTTCAAATGGAAGTAGCAACCACCTCCGGCGCCGAGGTATATATATACATTGCGCCTCTGGTGATACAAACTAACTGATTTGAATAAATATGTGTGTACTAACGCGCGCGACTCTCTTTCTTATTTTAGCCCTCGGCCGGATCGTCGAAACAATCGAGTACGTCGTCAAAGCGTGGCGCAACCAAGACGTTGAAACCAGGAGAAACATACACAATCGAGGTTGTCGAGGAAGCAACCGGCAAGCCGCTGGAGCCCCGCAAGAACGCCACCAAGTTTATCAGCCAATGCGGAGCCATTGTTAGAGACAACGTCTCGATCATCGTCCAGGAGTGGAATGCGCCAAAGAAGGCACGTGTTGGTTTCAGTTTTGTCGATAAGAGAACAAAAAAAGATTGCTTCAACAAGCTTATGGAACATTTCGTTCTACCTCCGGAATACAACAAATTCGATAAGGAGGGTAATAAGATTGAGGCAAACAAGGAGAGGAGGAGGCTAGTCAAACGGTTCGCTCTTCATAAGATGGCCGACGCATTCCGGAAATTCAAGCAAAATCTAGCCCATGACTTTGTCAATCAGAACAAGACTCCGGATTTCAAAGGACAATATGAGAAACTGAAACATGATTGGCCAGAATTTGTGAAGCAAAAGAAATCGGAGCAGTTCATTGAAATATCGAAAAAAAATAAGAAAAATGCGGCTAAGAAGGAGTACTATCATATTATGGGGCCAGGAGGGTATCGCCTTTGGGAGCCTAGGCGTGAGAAGATGGAGAACGAGCTGAGGGCGCGAGGAATCCGTCCAGGTACGGAGGGATGGGACCCAAGGGCCAAAAGCTGGTGGTACGGGCATGGGGGAACGCTGAACCCGGAGACAGGGGAGTGTGTTTACCGGGGCAAACTAATTAAACCCACCCAAGCCCTTATTAACGCAATGAGGGATGCTCAAGAGGGGAAGATCAAGTTCAACAGAGAGAACGACGCGCTGACAAAAGCCCTCGGGAATCCTGAACACGGAGGACGTGTACGAGGCATGGGGCACGTTCCGTGGAAAATAGGGTTCCCCCAGAACGATGACCCGTACGGTTACAGAAGCCGTAAGAGAAAGATGGATCGGGAAGCAGATGTTGTGGTGCGGTTGGCATCGGAAATGGATGTATTGAAGAAAACCGTGAATGTACTAGTAGCCGAAAGAGATGCAGCTCGGGCGCAGCATGAAGATCATCCAGTGGATCTCGGAAGCCAGGAGCAGAGAAGCAGCGTGGCTTCCACGGAGGCCCCATTGGCTGGTGCAGATGCACCGACGATCGAAATTACTGCACCGGAGCCTCTGGCGGTCGAAATTACTGCACCGGAGCCTCCTCGCTACCCCGTGGACGATATAAAGGAGATGAAAGAATGTCATCTGTATTATCCTATCGGGAACATGTCCATGAAGGTAGCCATCGGCAGTGCTTTACCATGTTTACCTGGAGCACTCCACCACAACAACCCCATTCAAGTTGGCTATGCTCGTGTCACGGTGGAGGACATAGTCAAAGGGTTTGAGGACCTGGACATTGACATTGCTACACCTGAAGGGGAGAAAAGACTTGGAGATGTCAAGCGCCAGTTCATTCTATGGCAAAAGAATTTTATCAAGTTTCCAGGCGAGGCGCCAAGGACAACAAGACCACCCCCCTACGGTGGTGGTGGCGGTTCACCTACACCTCCGTCACGTCAGCCGACGCCGCCCCCCAGTCCACAACGTCCAGCGGGTGATCAGCCGCCGCCCCCCAGTCCTCGTCCGGCGGGTGATCAGACGCCGTCCCCCAATCCACCTCCGGCAAAGAAGCAGAAGCAGTCCTGGATTATTAACCCGGACCCTTATGTACCTAAGACCACAAAGGTACCGGAGCCATCACTGAAGCCTCTCCCCACAAGGCCTTGGGAACGTAGTGCCGAGGAAGTCGACGCGGCCGCGGCTGCTGATTTGGAGAAATGGAAGGCGGACTGCAAGAAGAAAAGAGAGCCCGAGCCCAAGCCAGTATTTTCTGATGAGCAAAAGAAGTGGGCTAACTCATTTTTGAGCACACCGTCCCAAGCCGCGAAGAATCTGCCTGACGACTATGCACGTGAACTTCGCAGGCAGGCACTCATGTTCAAGGAGAACAAAGAGCGGGAGAAGGCCGAAAGTAAAAAAAGCGGGAAACAAGTTGCCCAGCTCGGGGAACAAAGTAAACAATCGATTGCCCCGCTTATAGTGGAAGCCGCCGGTCCGGATGCCCCCGAGATCATACAAGCTGCGGCAGCACAGGGATTGACTGTAACGAGTGCCAGAGAACAAGCGGCCAACTTAGGTATTACTCTTCGTGAACTGTTAGGCCTTGATGAGGCGCCAGTGAAGGAGGTAGTAATTACATATGTCAAGAATGGGCCTCTCGTCGAGCCTGCGCAGGAAAAGGATCTACCTCCACAAATGAAAGGTCTGCTGAAATGGTACAAGGGTTACATAAAAAATAAAAACGCCAAAGAATATATTTATGCGGAAGTTAGACATGAGCATCACTTCAAACATTACTATGTACAAATTGAACTGAGTGAATTGTTCCAGCTTTTCAATCTGCGCGAGCTCGACAAATCTATCATCAGTTGCTACGTTCTGTAAGTGATTTATTTCTACCCCATCTCGTTCATATTGCCTGCACTATATATATGTCCTAACTATATTGTTGTGTCCGCTATTATACATGCAGAATGAAGATTAAGGAATGCAGAGTAAGGAACATCCATGATGTTGGGTTCATTGACCCACACATCGTTAATGGACATGTGTTGGAGCATCACCCCGCCGACATGGAGGCAGACCTGTGGCAGTTTCTTACAAAGCAGGAACTCAAAAGTGATATTCTATTTCCTTACCATTTTGGGTGAGTGTTTCTGTCTTGAGCACATTCTCTTTTGTTTACTCCATGCATGGTATGTGGCCGGCTAATCGATGAGTTATGCATGACGTACTGTGCATGTATCGTGTTCGCAGGTTCCACTGGATTCTGCTAGTAATTAAAGTTAACACCTCAGAATGTCTCATCCACGACTCTCTGAATATGGATCCAAAGCTTTGGGGCGGCATGAGAAGAATGCTGCAGAAGTAATTATTTTCATTCATTTGCGCTCTATATCGATCGGCCTATTTCGTTCATTTCCTAATATCAAGTAACTAATAACTCTCTTGTTCATTTAATTTTCTTTGCCTCGTAGGGTTTGGAGACGGTTCGTAGGTACAAAGGTCGGTGAATTCAAAAAAGAGCTAGAATTCAAAAGGTCAAAGGCTAAGAATGCTGGGGATATTCAGCCAGCGGGGACCAATCTATGTGGATACTATGTCTGTGAGATGATCCGGAGATACACCTCTGAGCGGGTTCCGAGTGATACCAATGCTCAGAGGAATAACCTCCGGATGATGCTTAGTCCAGAAGCTCGCTTCCGACCACTTCAAGAGGAACTAGCTGGATGGTTCAGCAGGGAAGTCCTCCATCCTAAAGGAGAACACCATTACGAGGACGTAGAACTTTATATGCATTAAATTATGTATGGAAACTTGTTCAAAATTGTATATGGTCATCCGATGATATTGAATATATATTGTATATTCCTCTTGAATTCTTTTTGGTTCTAATTTCAAATTTGTTTGAAATTGTACATTCATATGCATGTATGTAGTACCGTAGAATATGTGAAACTCCTTCAAAATTAAAATAAAGCACAAAAGAAATAAAACAATACAAATTAAACAGAAAACAGGTTTAGGGGGGGGGCTAAAACCCTAAACCTGTGGCGGCCTTTAGTCGCGGTTGTCCAGAAGAACCGCGACTAAAGGTCCTCCGCCCCGACGGCCGCCTGGCGCCCACGTGGACGGGCCGTTAGTCGCGGTTCTTAAGCAACCGCGACTAAAGGTGGGGGGCTTTAGTCGCGCTTATTTGGTCGCGGTTGCGCAACCGCGACTAATGGCAGTTGCGAACCGCGACCAAAGGCCTTTTTTCCACCAGTGTTATGATTAAGCTTCCATATTTCACCCTTTGTTATTTTTTTGTTACTTTAAGTTGTTGACTCGTGCATTATGGGTTAGAAGTACGTAATGACATAAACTTTTTATGATTAAGCCTTCATATCCTAGCCTCTGATATTCCAATTTTTATGATTAAGCCTCCAATTTTTTAGCCTTTGTTATTTTAATTTTATTAAAAAAATTATGATTAGGACTCCATTTTTCAGCCTTTTCTTATTTTATTTTGTATGATTTAAGCCTTCATTTTTTAACCTTTGCTATCTTTTTGTGATTAATCTCTCATATTTCAAACATTGCTATTTTATTTGTTACTCGTTGTTGTTGACTTGTGCATGAAGGGGATAAGAAGTATGGAATGACATCCCCGAGGAGAGGAGCATGTTGCTACTTCTCCTTGTCGCCGTCGTAGTAATGGTGGAGGAGATGGGCCCTGGAGAATGTCGTCGACGATGCGACGATCTAGAGGAAGAGTCGAATCCATCCGCTAGTATTGAGAACCAGCTGCCTTGGTAGGACTTGCCCGCTAACAAGAGTGAAGGAGCGGCAACCGTGCTTAGCGAAGAGGAGAGGAGAGGGGCGAGGCGGCGGGTTTTGACAATGAGAGGAGATGCACTTTGATCGGCGCCGGAGCCCTGCTTAAATAGTCGAGCCAGACGAACCGACACTGCTTAAATAGTCGGGGCAAACGAACCGATGTTGCATCAATGTGGTGCAGTGGTCGGAGTAGGCTTCTCGATTATCATGTTCTTATTGAAGAGGTGATACCAATGAAAAAAATAGCGCGCTATAGCGTTCTGGGCAATGCCTTGCTAAATGAATTCATGTACAATGTCTCGTTAATAGCGTATTTTAGGGGCCACAATATTTTGTCATAGCACGCTATTTGTTTCATTGGATGATACTCTTTCGTTCGGTCGTCGGTCTGACCGATATTGTATAGTCTCGTCCGCTTTGGAGCATTAGACCAAGATAAATGTATGATTAAGCCTTTATATTTCAACCTTCGCTATTTTATATGATTTAAGCCTCTATTTTTCATCCTTTGCTATTTTTTTGTTTTTATGATGAACCTTGCATGTTTTAGAGTTTGCTATTTTATCTTAAATTTTTGTTGACATGTGCATCAAGGATGTCAGAAGTACAAAATGGCAGCAACCTTTTCATCATTTAAGCCTCCATTTTTTTAGCCTTTGTTACCTTTTCTATAATATAGCCTCCATATCCCATCCTTTTCTATTTAATTTTTTATGACTAATCCTCCATTTTCCAGCCTTTGTTATTATATTTTTATGTTAGTTTTTATGATTAAGCCTCTATTTTTTAGCCTTTTCTATTATTATTTTATGATTTAAGCCTCCATTTTTTAGCCTTTGTTATTTATTCATTTTATGAGTAAGCTTTCATATGTTATCATGAGTGCGGATTTTTGGAGCTCGAGCTCCATGGAGCTCTTTTTTAAAATTTTGAAAAACATATTTTGAAGTTTAAAAAAATTCTGAAAAAATACACATGAACATTAAGGTCTATACTAGATTTCTTGATATTTTCATGACGAAATACGCTTTGGTGTGATCTACACAAAAAAAAACAAAGTTACAACTGCTTTGGCAAGGCTTGCCCATTGCTTAGGAGAGTAAAGGAGCAACGACGATGATGAGCGGAGAGGAGAAGGCAGTTTAGGTATGGGAGGAGATACGTTTTGGTTGGCGCCGGAAGCCTGCTTAAATAGTTGGGGCTGGCGGACCGACACTGTTTCAATGTGATGCTGCGATCGAAGTGGGCTTCTTGGTTATCGTGTTCTCATTGATGTGGTGCTGCCCTTTTAGTCCGCTCACTCTAAAGCGGTAGACTGAGATAAATGCACGGCGATAGTTCAACAGTGGAACTCGCGTTGATGTCCATGGATGGGACCAAGCGAAGAAGCGCATATGTGACGTGAGTCCGGACATGTAAATCTTCCTAGATTTGATGCTACTTTGCGGGAATTCGAATGCGCGGACACAGTAAATATATGCAACACTAGGTTGAATAATAAAAATGGTTCAAACATCGTGGTCCAGATATTTTTGGATGATTTGCAGGCGTTGAAGATATCTTAATGAATTATTGTTGTTTGGTGTCTTGAACAGCCTAAGCCTGAAGGTTCCATTTGGTACCATGCCATGATGGAGTTACTTTTTAATAGCAGGAGGACTAAAGAAATTTGTCCACCGACATGACAGCAATTCCTTGCTTGATTTAGTCGTTGCAGGCCCTCCACTACGCATAAAAAAAAGCCATTTATTAGAAAATGATAATCCCTGATCATCTCATCGTCCGAACCATGTCGGCAGTTGACTGTTACCCCAGAGCCAGTTTGCATCTGATGTTGACATGAAAATCATTCACATGAATATGTTGTAAGTAATTAGAATCTGGATGTCACTGTTCATGCCAAAATAAAGAAGAAAATGTTTGTATTTGCATTGTCCATGCTGAAGTAAAAAAATAAAAATCTTTTTATTTACATTGTCCATGCCTTTGCAATCCCTTTTTTTTCTCCACAAAAGCATGTTTCATTTTCCATGCCATCCAATAGATGTTGCTGTCCATTGCTGTTAGCTGGACACCCTGATTACAAAAATAGCCTGGCCAATTCTGCTCTCCCTCCTCCATTGCCCCCATGCCCCCCACACTCCTCTGTTATCCAGCCCATGGCCCTGGCATGCTCAGGAGCCTCGCAACCATGCCCCTGATGACACCCATTTTGTACTAGAGCAGTCCTCCAGGGGCTTGGAGGAGAAAAGAGAGCTGTGACAGGTTGTTGTTGCTGCCATCTTGTTTGTGTTGGCACCTACCAGATGGAGTTTCTGTGTGGATTGGAGGATTGATCTATCAATCAAAGGGAAGGACGGGGGGAGAAATTTGGGGGAGGAAAGTTTATTGGGACAGGGACAGATCCAAAGGCGCATTCTTTGGCTCGGTTGGGAAAGCAGGGAGGGGAGGGGGGTGGTGGCCATTGAGGTGGTGGCTGGCACTCGCCGTCGCCGCCCTTGGCTCCCCACCTTCCTCTTCCTCCACCTCCCCTCCTCCTCCTCCTCCCCTCCCCCTCCCCTCCCCCATCTTCATTCAACAGGTAATCGCCCAGCAATCACTCAATCAATCAATCACCCGAGGGGCAGTTTGTCAGTTATGTATTGTGCTTAGTTACAGATTCGAGGATGCGCTCCTCTGATCTGATGGATGGATTCTGTTACTTTCCTTTTTGGTTGTATATATGTTTGATTCCGGAAATTTGTTCCCTAGTAATTAAAGAGAATTTTGGTGTGTATCGATGATAATTACCGTTTCCTTTGTCGGCTTTGATTTGATCTTCAAATCAAATCGAAATAAATGGGGGGAAAATCTCTCTTTTTATCACGAAAGGAGAAGAATCCGGTAGAATTGAAGAAATTTTGGCCTCTGCTGATCCTTGCAGCTGGCAAATCAATCAATTAATCGATTATCTGCGTATCCAATTTGCCCCTAATCACCACCGCACTGATGCGATTTGTTCGCATTTCGTTGTTGTTATTGAAGGGGGGTGGCTAGCTGCCTAGGCGCAGGCCGGGATCCATGGCGGCGGTGCTGGACTCGTACGTGAAGCGGTGCGCGGCGGCGCTGGAGGACTTCGCCGGGCAGGAGGCCTGCGCGGCGCTCGGCATCCGGGACAACGTTCGGGGCCTGCTGGCCACTCTGGCGCGCATCGACGCCGTCGTCTCCTACGAGGAGCAGAGGCGTGTGCTGAGCTCCAGGGTGGACACGTGGGTGGCGCAGGTCAAGGACGTCATGTACGAGATGGACGACGTGCTCGACGTCTGCGCCGCCGAGGGCGCCAAGATCCTCGCCGACGACCACCCGCCCGCGCCCAAGGTGCGGTGCGCCTTCATGTTCTCCTGCTTCCGCGCCTCGGGCCCCCAGAAGTTCCACCACGAGATCGGCTTCACCATCAGGGACATCGACATCAGGCTCAGGGAGATTGAGGACGAGATGCCCCCGCTCCGTGTTGCCGGATCACCATCGGCGCGCCCGGTGGCAACGAAGAGGGATTGGCTCAGTGATGAAATGTGCAGGAACTTCTCCGATGCCGCTAAGCCTCGTGCCGTAGGGGCGCAGGTCCAGAAGTCCGTGGGCGGCCTCGTGCCAAGGTTGCTCAGGGAGGGCAAGAAGAAGGTGGATGTCTTTGCCATTGTCGGCGCGGTGGGAATCGGCAAGACGACGCTTGCCAGGGAGATATTCAGTGATGAGAGGATGACTGAAAACTTCCCCATCTGCGTGTGGGTGAAGATGTCGAAGGATCTGTCGGAGGTAGCCTTCTTGAAGAAGATCATCACAGGTGCCGGTGTAAATGTTGAGGATGTAGAGAACAAGGAGGAGCTCCTCGGCATCCTCAGCTCTGCTCTTTCGAAGAGGTTTCTCATCATCTTAGATGACTTGAACAACCCGAGTATATGGGATGATCTGCTGAAAGATCCACTAGGAGATGGTGTGGCAAGAGGCAGAATACTGGTCACGACATGGGACGAGGAAGTGGCAACAAGCTTGAAGGCAATCATCCACCGTGTCGACAAAATGGACGCCGAGAATAGCTGGGCATTATTGCGCGAACAGGTCTTCCTGGAAAGCAGTTCAGAAGAGGTCCAAGCACTGGAGGATGTCGGGATGAAGATCGCGGAGAAATGTGAAGGCCATCCTCTAGCAATTAAGGTCATCGCAGGTGTCCTGAGGTCAAGAGGTACAAGCAAGGATGAGTGGGAGATGGTCCTGAAAAGTGGTGCTTGGTCCATGCGACCGTTCCTTCAGCAAGTCCCACAAGCTCTCTACTTGAGCTATGTTGATCTGCCTTCTGAACTGAAGGAGTGCTTCCTCCATTGCTCTCTGTATCCAGAAGACTGCCCCATTCAGCGTTTTGATCTTGTGCGGCACTGGATTGCTGAAGGCCTTGTGAAAGCCAGAGAGAACAAGGAACCGGAAGAGTGTGCTGAAGAGTATTATATGGAACTGATAGGAAGAAACTTGTTACAGCCTAACCCTGATAATCTTGACCAGTGCTGGATAACACACGATCTTCTGCGCTCACTGGCCCGCTTTCTGATAACAGATGAGAGTATCTTAATTGACGGTCAGCAGAGATCGAGCATGGGCCCGTTGTCCTCATTGTCAAAGCCTCGGCATCTTGCATTGTGTAACATGGAGAACAGCTTGGAGGATCCAATTTCAGTGAAGCAGCAGATGAGCCTAAGGTCACTGATGCTCTTCAACAGCCCGAATGTCAGAGTAATAGATGATCTTCTTATCGAGTCAGCCCCGTGCTTGCGTGTCATGGACTTGAGCAAGACAGCGATAGAGGCTCTCCCCAAATCCATTGGCACCTTGCGACATCTGAGGTACCTCAATCTTGATGGGACTCAGGTCAGCGACCTACCCTCTTCCGTCGGCTTTCTCGTGAATTTGCAGACCTTGAGCCTTCAAGGCTGTGAAAGATTACAGAAACTCCCTTGGTCCATCAGTGAATTACAAGAGCTTAGATGCCTTTGTCTCGAGGGAACCTCCCTACGCTATGTACCAAAAGGTGTGGGTGAATTGAAGCATCTTAACCATCTATCTGGTCTAATCATTGGTCAGGACAACAATGGTCCTGCGGGCTGTGACTTAGATGACCTTAGAGCCTTGTGTGAATTGAGGTACCTTGATATTCAGAGACTTGATAGGGCTACTTCAGGAGCTGCTGCACTTGCAAACAAGCCATTCCTGAAGGTTCTACACCTGTCTGAGCAAGCACCATTAATTGAAGAAGAAGAGAATGAGGAAGAACAGGAGAATCAAGAGGGAGCAGAGAAAGAAGAGAAGGACAAACGTGAAGTATACAATGCTCAGTGCAGTAGAGATGATTCAGCCAAAGTGAGTGAAAAGATATGGAATAATCTTACCCCACCCCAGAGCATCGAGAAACTTGTAATCAAGAACTACCAAGGTCGAAAGTTCCCAAACTGGATGGCGGGTCCCAAGCTAAGCACCTCCTTTCCCGCCCTTGCCTTCTTGGACCTTGACAACTGCATCTCATGCACCACACTGCCTGCGCTTGGCCGCCTGAACCAGCTCAAGTCTCTGCAAATCTCAAATGCAGACTCAGTTGTCACCATCGGCTCTGAATTCCTCGGTACCTCTGTACTGTCACAAGGCATTTCGTTCCCCAAGCTTGAGTTTTTGAAGATAAAAAACATGAAGAAGCTGGAAGAGTGGTTCCTAAGTGTGGAAGAGAGCCAGATATTGCTGCCTTGTCTTAAGTCACTGCACATACAGTTCTGCCCTAAACTCAAAGCTCTACCAGAAGGCCTAAAGGATGCTGCTCTGTGTGACCTTCGTGTCGAGGGTGCACATTGCCTTACAGAGATAAAGGACCTGCCAAAACTATCTGGTGAACTCTATCTGAAAGATAACAGAGCGCTTCAGAGGATCTCCAACCTGCCCGTGCTCAAGTCCCTTACCATTGACGACTGCTCGAAGCTGAAGCACGTGTCGGGCCTCGACACACTGCAGCATCTCAGGCTTGTGTTTCCTCCGTCCACGGAGACATACTATTTCGAGGAGTTGGTCATCTTCTGGAGTATCGCATTCCCACGGTGGCTGGAGCTGCTGATCCGTTTGCAGGCCAATGGTCTGCGGCGGTTCGAGCTGCAGTGCACGCTCCCACTTCTCAGGAGCTGCCTGGAGGGTGGGAAGAACTGGCACGTTGTGCAGCAGATCCCCGAGGTGTGCATCACGAGCACTGACGGCAAAAAGTACATAAGGTACAACAAGGCCCGCCGCATCTACGAGACAAATGCTCAGTCTGAAGAGAAGTCTTCCTGAAAATCTTGGTATGGTATGTTCTTTTCCACTTTACAGTACCTGTCAAGTTGTCATCTTGTCCTTAATCTTATGAGTGATTTGGATGAACTATGTGCAGGAGTATTTAACTTTTTATGTTTTCTCTTGCAGACACTTGTTTGGTAGAGGGACATGTTTCGGTCAACCCGTTCCGATTGCTCCAGGAGCTTGTGTTTACATTATGAGAGTTGAGTTATTGCTAGAAATGGTTTGATGGGCCCTGTGGAATGAGTAGGCTATTTTTTGGTGAATCAGTCAGCAGATGCTCTTTTTTCTCCCTTTCCCAGTACTGAACTTGGCTTAAATCCTTCAGCAGGACTCAGTGTGTGATTCTTTTCGGTTTCCTGGTTATAACGATTTGTAAATGTAAACATTGAGCTTGGTGGATTTTGATGAGTGTAAATTATTTCCATTTGTGTACATGGATTTGTTTTTTTCTCTTCACGTCAGAATGTTTTCTGATCGATATATTTATGTAATTGGCAAACTTGTGTGCATAATTTTTACTATCAATCTGGAATCAGATTCCCTCAATTTGGTGAATACCTTGAATGGAAATGAGAACTGCAAACTCTCAAAGTTCCGGGTTGTGGTTAATGAAAGAAAAGGTTTCGTATCTCTTTTTGTTGCTTTTGAGTTTTCAAACAAACAGCAAAGCTCATGTATCTTTTTCTTTGATTTTGATGCGCTTGAGTTTTCTTCCTCTCGTTGAGATTGTAGAAGGTTGTCCAAGAGGATAAATATTTTTTATCATCTATCCAGCAATTTGATGTGCATCAAAATCAGTTTAATGGAAGCTTAACTCAATCTCCAAGAGAGAATATGCTTTGATCGCCTTTTGTGATCTTCTGAAAGTTATTGGCCTAGTGCCGATGTCTATTGGCAAAAAGTTTACCTAATGCCCCACGTTTTGGATGTCAAAGCTGCTGGCAAAGGAATAAGAAATGATACTAAGTCTTAAGGAATCTTACAGTGCCATGATGTAGTACCGCCTTTTTCTTGCGTCGTGTGTTTCCTTGGAATAACTTCTCGCAGGCATTGTGCTTTCTCCTTTCAGCTTAGCATCATCTACCTTGCATTTCCAGCCATGTCCAGAGGAAATAAATCTTTCTCCATGGAGGGAAGCTTTGTGCCCTCTTCTATAAATTGTTGTTCATCAACACCCAGACGATCACACAATCTTCTCCACAACATTCTTTCTTAGTTGCTTCTCCCAAAATAGTTCTTGGATCTTCCACCCAGTTCAACAAGCTTGGTAGTCTCCCAGCATGGCCTCCGAGCTCAGCTTCAAGAGAATGGATAGCCTCGCTGAAAGCATGCCTGATGCGCTACAACAAAGTCGGTACCAGATGAAGAAATGCTTCCAAAGGTACTAAAACCAAACTTTGAGTGTTTGTTGTAGTACATGTAATGAGTTCTGTATGCCATGCATTGCATTCAGAAATATTGCTGCTGTGAAAGCTTTGTCATCCTGAAATCTGAGAGACAAATATTTCAGGTATGTATCGAAAGGCAGGAGGCTCCTGAAGAACAAGCAGCTCATGGAGGAGCTGGAAAAATCACTGGATGACAAAGTTGAGAAGGAAAAGCTTGTTGAAGGCTTCCTCGGTTACATTATTTGTTCGACGCAGGTTATTTTCGCTTTAAATTGCCCAATTCCCTTCTGCAGCTAGAATTATGATAGTAGGAATGTATTAACTGGAGTAACCTTTTATGTTTGCAGGAAGCAGTGGTGCTACCGCCATTCGTTGCATTCGCTGTCAGGATGAATCCTGGTATCTGGGAATATGTCAAAGTTCACTCTGATGATCTGTCCGTCGAAGGAATCACTCCGTCAGAGTACCTGAAGTTCAAAGAGACCTTATATGATGAGAAATGGTACGTTTTTACCCAATATAATGCGAGCCTTTACATGGATCAGAGAGGTGCTAGATGAGTAAAATCGTGAATCTCAAAATTACAGTCTGTTCATGTGAATTTCAGGGCCAAGGATGACAATTCGTTGGAAGTTGATTTTGGCGCTCTTGACCTCTCAACACCTCATTTGACGCTGCCCTCGTCCATAGGGAATGGGATGCAGTTTGTCTCCAAATTCATGTCTTCAAAGCTGAGTGACAAGCCTGAAAACATGAAGCCACTGCTAGACTATTTACTCGCCCTGAATTACCGTGGTGAGGTAAAGAGATCAGTCATTCATATCACAGGGATTATCAGAAGATAAAAAGTAGTAACATACCGACTCAACTATATATCCTTATGAACATGCAGAAACTGATGGTAAACGACACAATCGACACGGTGGACAAGCTTCAGACAGCACTGCTCCTTGCAGAAGTTTTTGTTAGCGGGCTGCCAAAATCCACACCATATTTGAAATTTGAACAAAGGTGACGTGCTGCCATATTAAGTAGTCATATATTTCATGGTGCAGAAATATGCAACTATGCCTAACGTTTCTTCATGAATTGTCTTGCAGGTTTCAGGAGTGGGGATTGGAGAAAGGATGGGGTGACAATGCTGAAAGGTGCAAGGAGACTCTAAATTTCTTATCTGAAGTGCTCCAGGCACCAGATCCTATCAACATGGAAAAGTTCTTCAGCAGGGTCCCATCCATATTTAACATCGTTGTCTTCTCTATCCATGGTTACTTTGGTCAAGAGAAGGTTCTAGGATTGCCAGACACCGGGGGTCAGGTATCGATATCTTCAAATAGAAGAACATGGTACTCTCTGATCAGGTTATCCATATGTAACATTGTTTTCGTGTAACAGGTTGTCTACATCCTGGACCAAGTCAGGTCCATGGAAGAGGAGCTGCTGCAAAGGATCAAGCAGCAGGGTTTGCAGATAACACCAAAAATTCTTGTGGTAAAGCCGTGATCCTAGATTTTCCTACACTGTCATTTGCAGAACTGCTAAACTAATGGCTACTATTGTGCCACAGCTAACAAGACTGATACCAGATTCCAAAGGCACAAAATGTAATGTGGAACTCGAACCGGTCGAAAATACAAAATATTCACACATACTCCGTGTGCCATTCAAGACTGAAGACGGGAAGGATTTGCGCCAGTGGGTGTCCCGGTTTGACATTTACCCTTACCTAGAGAGATATACTCAGGTTTGCCACCTGTGAGTTATTAATTATCAACACTCTTTTGTGATTGATCTTTGGAGTAATATTTCACCCTGACATGATTTCAGGATGCTTCTGCCAAAATTCTTGACATTCTAGAGGGCAAACCAGACTTGATCATTGGCAACTACACCGACGGAAACTTGGTGGCATCTCTCATGTCGAGCAAACTAGGAGTCACACAGGTGGGAAAAATGTCTTAACAAATAGGATTCCTCAGGATTTCTTTTGCCACCAACCATGGTTGATATGACATCCCTAAGTGATCTTCCTGACAGGGAACAATTGCACATGCTCTCGAGAAGACGAAGTATGAGGACTCGGATGCCAAGTGGAGAGAGCTGGACCAGAAGTACCACTTCTCCTGCCAATTCACCGCTGATATGATTGCCATGAACGCTACTGACTTTATCATCACTAGCACATACCAAGAGATAGCTGGGAGGTCAGTAGACTGAACTGAATATTACTGTAACTCCAGTGCTTTAACAACGCTTGAATACTTGCGCCTAGAAACTTCTAACATTGACATATTATGCAGCAAAGAGAAGCCTGGTCAATATGAACACCACTATGCATTCACAATGCCCGGGCTTTGCCGCTTCGCCACTGGCATCAATGTCTTTGATCCGAAGTTCAACATTGCTGCGCCTGGCGCTGATCAGTCTGTCTACTTTCCCTTCACACAGAAGCAGAAGCGTCTGACTAGTTTACACCCACAGATTGAGGAGTTACTGTACAGCAAGGAGGATACAGATGAACACATGTAAGTCTCAAGGAAACACACATACTTCTATTTGATCAAACAAAGTCGCTAACTGTTGTGATGCTACCGAATTCAGAGGGTATCTGGCAGACAGAAATAAGCCAATCATCTTCTCGATGGCAAGGCTGGACAAGGTGAAGAACATCACTGGACTAGTGGAGTGGTATGGCCAGAACAAGAAGGTCAGGGACCTTGTGAACCTCGTCGTCGTTGCAGGCCTCCTGAATGCTTCACAGTCCAAGGACCGAGAAGAGATAGACGAGATCAACAAGATGCACAATTTGATCGACAAGTACCAGCTGAAAGGACAGATCCGCTGGATCAAGGCGCAGACTGACCGTGTCCGTAATGGCGAGCTGTACCGTTACATTGCAGATACAAAGGGTGCATTTGTTCAGGTATGCAAAAACCTACTAACTGTTTGGGCACGAAGAATATATGCCTTCATCCTCTGAAATCTATGTTTCATATTAACCAACCATTACATTAAAGCCTCAACTCTAGCTTATTCTTTATAATAATAAAAAATTAGCCTTTTCTTTCTTGATTAAAACAAAACCTGAACCCTAGACTTACAATGCAAATCTCTGGTTTCAGCCTGCACTCTATGAAGCATTTGGGCTAACAGTCATCGAGGCGATGAACTGCGGGCTGCCAACCTTCGCTACAAACCAGGGAGGGCCAGCAGAGATCATCGTCGATGGGGTCTCGGGCTTCCACATAAACCCGATGAACGGCAGGGAGGCAGGCGCCAAGATTGCAGACTTCTTCCAGAAGTGCAAGGAAGACCCAACCTACTGGAACAAGGTGTCCACTGCTGGACTTCAGCGCATATACGAATGGTATGCGCCAGCTCTTGCCCAGCCTCATGAATGTCAGGCACCAATCTTGCTATCACCTGGTGCGAAAATTTAACCATGTGCTATGCATTATGTCAGCTACACATGGAAGATCTATGCAACTAAAGTGCTGAACATGGGGTCGATGTATGGCTTCTGGAGGACACTGAACAAGGAAGAGAGAGCGGCCAAACTACGGTACCTGCAGATGTTCTACAATCTTCAGTACAGGAACCTGGTGAGTACACGATCCGATGTATCTGGTGCAGTGGCCAATGCACAATGCAACCCAAGAGCAGGTCTGATCAAATGACCACACCGCCTTTTCTTTCATTCAGGTGAAGACCGTCCCCAGAGCAGAGGAGCAGCCCCCAAGGACCGCGGCCTCGACCTCGACAGGAGGTACCGCGGTGGCGCGTGACGAGATCGTAGTGAGGCCAAAAGAAAGGTAAGTTTGTGCACTCTTACGCAATTTTCTGAAGAGAGACTGTGGAAGCGACTGCTGACTGATGAACTGACATGTTTGTTCTGGGGCATTTTTGGTGCTGGTGCTGTTGCTGCCACTGCAGAAAGCCACGGAACCGGATCCAAAGGTTAGTGTTCAGTTCTTCCTTAACTAGCTGCAGAGAACCATGGTGATTGCGCACTACATTAGATCAAGCGTGCGTTTGTGCTGATCTCTGGATATGTTTTTTGTGCATGCTCAGGATGATGACCAGCCTCCTCGGCCCAAAGAGGCGCGCCAACACATGATTAGAACAGCTAAAGGATGAACTATGATTGTGCTCCAAAGAAAAAATGTTGACAGCTCAATTCATTCCATTGGTACCAGAGTGTGAAGTGATCGGTGTGGAGGATTGGAAGTTTTTTTATCGAGTTCATCGTTGACTGATTGAGAACGTGTAACAGAGATGAATTTCAATGCCTTTTAAGAACATCCATGAGATCTGAAAGATGCTTGTACAATCCTTATCTGCTCCACATCGTCACACCAACTTACATAATATAAGGATACTTGCTGTTGATCACCCTATTGTCTGGCACCGAAGATTGTTTTTGGAGATGTGCTTCTTTTTTATCTTTCTCGACAGTGTTAGTTTCTAAAACTCTCTCCCTCTCTTGGCTTTCATTGCCATCTCTTCTCTTCTACTTCTTGGTATTACTATTGCCATCACATATAATCAAATCCAAATTCAAGTTAATTTGGGAAAAATATTAACCATACAAGATCCTTCTTAAGATCCAGATCAAATAATAATAGTAGTAATTCTGGAATAGATAGATCCACATGAATAGAAGGCAAATTAACAGAGGCATGTTCAGTGCAGTTTCCATGGAACAGCCTCCTAGCGCACACACACACACAACATAGAATGGAGTACTCTGATGAAACCTGGTTCAGTACTCTAATGGCCTCACACACCCAAGAGGCACAGCAGGACACATAGTGCTTAATTATCATTACAACAACAACATCACTGAATTCGTCCGGCGGCGAATAACAGAATCACCTTAGGTGCAGGTGAGTCTTTTTATTTTATTTAGAGCAGCACTGGATTCTGGAGCATCATCAGCAGTAGAACATGACCTTCTTCACGCTGTCCTTGAGCGCAGGGAGGGGCCTGACGATCCCGGCGCCGGCGGCGCGGGTACTGCGGGACGTCGTCGAGCTGGACTGGCGCGCACTCGCGATCGAACTGTTGTCGGAGCTGTCCGGCTCCATGTAGAAGCGGGCGCGGAAGGCGGCCAGGTGAGCATAGTATGCTGGAGGAACTGCAAAGCAGGGAAGCAAAAAACACAATTTTCTGTCAGAAATGTCAAAAGATTTCAAGGCTTTCAGCCTGACAGACCCCTTATGAAAATTGATAACAACAAAGATTTCAGAGTGTCAACTTACCGATAGACACGGATCGCGTGCACCTCGCGTAACTGAAGAGGTCAGAGATTGTAATTTGAGGAACAGAATGTTCATTGTTCATTGATAAAGAATCCGACAAGAATCAGGCAAGAATTGCGGAGGAACTTACGTGTAGCAGAGGTTGTTGGTGAGGGTCTGCAGTCCATCAGCAGTGAAATTGTTCTCATCCCAGAGGACATGGTAATGCGCGGGACGGCTTGTGCCCTGCCGACAATGGAGATCATGTGAACCATCACCTCATGGAGCCTAAATGACAGGTAGGAAGATGCAAGTATGTCTTATCAGTTTACCTTGATGCCGGCATGGCTGCACAGGAAGAAATCAAACTCTGTGGGGTGGCAAATCTTGGAGTCAACAACAGTGCCTGCAAACAAATGAAGCAAGGCAAATCAACCATGAGAGGAGTTCAAATAATTAGAGAACACAGTGAAGGATATTGTGGCATGACATTTACTCACCAGGAAGGATGTTGCCGCTCCTGTCGACGGTGTTCTGGTCATTGTGGTTGTGCGCAAACAGCCTGGTGTGGTGGCGCTTCTGAACCACGACGAACGTAACCTGAGGCTGGTAGTTCGCTTCCAGCGATGCGCATGCCTGAGAGACAGATCAAATAAGATCAGAATGGGAAGGTAAAAATCCTCAAAAACAGGGGAAATTTGTACTGTCTGATACCTTTCTGATGGCATCAAGCTCATGCAGTAGAACTTGGTAGAACTGGCCTTCACTCACACCATCCCTGTGAAAAGACAGCGACCTTTAGTCCCAGCTCTCAAGTATATATCACAAGACATTTTTGCAATGAACATTCTCTAGAAGAAAGATTTGTCTCATGGCATGAGTGTAAATTGCTGCAAAGGATCATACGGTTCATACCTATAGAAAATAATACGCTGCGGCTTCTCTCCCGTTGTTCGCTTAAAGGATATAAGAAGCTCCCTGCAAACATGTGAAACAGAATGTATGACTTGTGCCGAAAAGTGTAATAACAAAAATGAGATTGGATGTGGTGAGGGACTAAAGGATACCTGACCATGCCACCATGGATGGTTCCTCTCTGAGGATCATGAGTGACATTGTACAGATCCTCTATTAGTTCCTGCCTGTGAGATTGAGCAGAGACTAGGCCAGCATACTTAGTCACCTCAGGCCAATCTTGGGAGGCCACAACCTGCAAGGCAGGGTGACATGACAAATTGTTGCAGCTTAATGTGTGTTTTTCTTTCAGTAAATATATGCCTATTGATGTTGTAGACAACAGTCACTGAACATGGAGTAAGAGATTGCACAACTTACTGCAGCAATGGAAGGGCTGCTGTCTTCACCAGGATGAGGATGGGTGACATCTGCGCCGAATATTATCGTCGGCTTGTCGGTAACCAGAGGAATGCGCCTTGTCAGCGCATCAGCCAGCACAGTGTTCCTTCCCCCAACCTTTGAAAACAAAAAGTCTTGTTACACTCGACAACAGAAAGAAATGCACAAAGAAGCAACAAGAGTCGGTGTCGTTGTGAACACCAACCTTCACATTTATCTTCAAAGAAAGGTTTGCCAGGATTTGCTTGTTCATTTTGAACACTTGCTTTGTCAAACAGCACTGGGAAATCAGCCCAAGGTCGATCTCGCAGACACGCTTCAGGTCACCTGATATCATCGTAATGGTATGAGAATTTTGGCCTAACATTGAGCCTAACAGTGCATAAATAAGCATCATTGCAAATTAAGTAGATACCATAAAGTGAGCCATTGTTATCAGGAAGTATTCCGATAAGCAACTCGATCTCTCTGCGCTGCGGTCCAAGCGCGGTCATCGCATCGTGGAATCTAGCTTTTAAGCCTCGCTCCACTTGATCAGGGCGCACGTATATAACCGGAAGAACAGGCTCCAAAGCAAAGTCCTATAAATTGATAGTAAGCAGTACTGTTACTGTTGTAAACAACAAGTATTCACAGAAACCATAAATGCACAATGTGCAAAAGGTATATCTTGAAGAATTTCAGGGATACTTGCCATTCCGGAGGCTTGGCACATGCGAGCAAGCTCACGACAGAATCCAGTAGCCATACTGTCTTGCACGTTTCGAGCGAAGTTGACACACAGCCAGCTCCTAACTCTACCGCCATTGACCATTTTCTACATCAGCAAAATTGCAAAATGTGAAGTAAGGCGTGAGATGAAGTAAACAGAGGCCATACATTTGATGCAGGTAATAACTTGTCCAAGACTGTTGGTATTAATACATCTGTTTGATGTGTGTTATTATTATTGTTACCTTGTTCATCATATTCCACTGGCCAACTCTAGGTAAGCAATCCTTCTCTCTACCAGTCTCGCTGTACTTAAGCTGAAAGAATAGAAACAACAGGGGAAGTTGTTGTACCAGCCATTCAGAGAACAGGCGAAGGTAGAGCTAATTATGTAGTATGTATAGCTCTCATGTATCATCCATTCAGAAAACAGGATAGTTAGCAGAGAAAGAGCTAAGGGCACAAGATAAAGAAGTTCAGAAGACATTGTCTCGACACAATTGAGGTACTTCCACCTACCCGAGGAGCAGGTAAAATCCGTGCCTCAACCGATGCCAGGCGCTCGCTGATCTTAATACCAAACTCTTTTGCATACGGATCATCGTGATACGAGTTGTGATTCACCATCTGTGGGCACACACAAAAATGTTATGCTTTGCATAAGCATGTGAACTTGCTCACTTGCATGTAAGGTGGTAGATGCCCAACAGTACTGTGAGAAGAGAAATGCTATACCTGAACTATGTCGCGCTCCCGGTCATGCGGGCGCTGACACGTCTCCTCGAGAAGAGCTCTTATCTGACCCTGGTTCAGCCTCTTGGAGTACCTCTGTCCCTCCACTATTTTGCAGACCTGAGTAAATTCAAATTTTTAAGCACGGGACAGAAAAAAATGCAGGTTTCGGCACAGAAAACTTGATAAGCAATTAAAACAGCATAAAATGGAGCATGTTTTCAGTGCTAGCATTATACCTCCATGGGGAGGTAGTTTGGGCGCTGCTGGTTGCCCACTGTCAGACAGGGAAGGTAGGTGTGCTGGATGGCAAACCCATATGTCTCCTGAAAATACTGGACAACAGACTTCACTGTGCCCCCTTGATCAACAGGAAAACTGTTCCAAAAAAACACCAAACTTTGTAAAACAGGAATAGTAACATAGGGTTTAATGTGCATGAATTGCTTCAAAGGAAAATGGAAGGAAAGCTTCATACCTTAGCTCTCTGGTTGCCTGGGGTGTTAAACCAGATATCTTGTACTTGCGCCGTATGTTGCCACGGTGAGTAACTTCCACCTTCACTCCTCTTAGGGCCTTCTTGATCTAGGGTGTTCAGCAATAACGTCAATTTTGATTGCTAAATTATTAAATAAAATTACTAGAAACATTATGCAAGAAATCATAGCTCAGATAATCTATGACAAAATAAAGCCATTCATACTTAGATGAGTAATCGGAAATGGATTCGAAGATAAGCTGACAATGGACTGTAAACTCATTAAACAAGCACAACACTTGTGTCTTATAACTAAGGTACTTTCATCTGTCTAAAAGGACAGAATGATGCGTACAAAGTCTTAGCCAAGCCTACCTTGACACGCTCAGCATCCGAGAGGGGCCTCGAGTGAATGTCAGCGTTTAAAAGCTCCCCGATAAAATCAATGACAGGCAGCGGCTCGAAGAAAGATGTTGCTGACATATCTGAAAAAAGGCAAAGGAAGGTCAGTGTATATTGAGGGAAGTATTGAAGGAAGTGTGAAATCTTAATAAGCAATTAAGAAACATCAAGAGGCATCTCTGTCAAAAGAAGTTCAGAGTAACATAACTTTGTGAATGCATCCTACCATAAATAAGAGTAATATCACATCTCAAAGATAGCTGGAATGCAGAAAACATCTATCAGAGCAGCTCAACAATTGCCCCAATACCTTAAGTTCCTCATTATGCTAGTTAGCTAGCTGGTTGAAAGTGCATTCACATCACATGCATTTATCCTATCTTCAATTCATTAGAGACCATTGTGTTATTATAAAAGAAAAGACGATAGTGCGTATGAGTTAGTCATGTGAACTTTCAGTATATGAGGCCTTAATGGCATAACCACAAGCAAGAAATTGGGTCACATAATGAAAATTGACCTAGCAATGTGCATCATCCTTATTGAATATCTATCAGAAGAGGACTTGTGTTTAGTACACAAATGGAGAGGGGATTTCCCCCTCACTGAAAATTATACATATCTCTGTCAGAAGGCTATTGTTCTGAATGTTCTGTCCAGAAGAACATCAGTCATGGAAATATGAGATGCAGCAACTTCCTCTGCTAATCAGTGGGTTCACAATGTACTACTCCCAAGGAGCATGTTAATAATTTGTGTATTAGCACATATATATTCATGAGAAAAGGTGAGAACTTCACCGATATTGAGCGACAATCCCATCTGAGTAGGGCGAATGGTCTGATAAAACCCACGCCAGGTCTCGACCCCGTCGCCGAGGGACCGCCTCCTCCCGAAGTCCGGCGAGAAGAACGATCGGCCATATGGCGCATATCTACAGGACAATTCATGGAAGCATATCATTCTTTCAGTTCCTAGTAAGTACTACACAATGCCTAATGATCTAGTGATCTAGCAATGTACTGTACCTAGCTGTTGGGAGCTCACGCAGGACGATGTCAAGAACCTGCAGGGCCTCCTGGGGGGCCTCTGACTGCCTCCCGGCGATGTACTGCTCGAGGCGGCGCAGATCGGCCCTCGCCGCGTACCTGATCACCACCTTGAAGGTCCTCTCACGCCTAGATCATCATGGCAAGAACGCAGTCAGAAATGAAATGTCACCATCAAACAAACAGAGGATTAACCATGGTGATGGTCAGAAGGGGGCAAGGGGCAGGGCAGCTCACCTCTCCTGGCCGGAGCCGTCGTCCTCTTCGAGCACGGTGATGTGGAACTCCTTGGAGGTGAAGGGCAGTGGGCCGGCCGTGTACATGCTCTTCCGGCCGTCGTAGGCCGGGAGGCGCCCGCCTAGGTAGGACGCGCGGTGCAGCCGCACCAGCTCCCCCATCACGGCGCGGCCGGACACCCGCGACGTCTCCGGCGTGATCGCCACGTCGTACTGGTGGAGGTCCTTGTCCGGCAGCTCGGCGAGGAAGTGGTTCGCCTTCACCAGGCACCGGGTGCCGGCCCGCCCGTTCCCGGGGCGGTGCGGGAACTTGCAGGAGCTGTCCGCCCGCGGAATGGGTGCCCGGACCACGACGATCTCCTGGCCGGCGGTGGTGACCGAGTCGCCGTCGTCGCCGTCCTCCATGGACAGGGTCTCGAACTTCTCCGCGACGGCCTCGAGGGACTCCGGCGGCGGCGGCGGAGAGGCCGGGACGTGCGGAGCCGGAGCGACGTCGTCGTCCGTCTTTGCTTGGCGCAGCTCGGGAGCTATCGTGGCGGCCGGGCCGTCCCCGGTACCACCGTTACCATTGATGTGCTGCCGTGGCTGCACCGGAGCAGGGGCGGCCGGACGCCACTGCTGCGCCGCGCCGCGAGGCTGGTAGGAGCCTCCTCCTCCTCCTCCTCCTATTCCGCGGCCGCCTTGCTGAGGGTAGAAGCCGCCGCGGCCTCGGCCGCCCCCTCGCCCGCCGCCGCCACCTTCGTCGCCGAACCCCGGCAGCCTCGGCCTCCTGGACCCCATGCTCGCTCGACCAGCTGCCATGCCAACGAGACAGTAAGATCTCGGTCAGAACAACCGCGTGATCGTACTCAACTCCATACTATCTCGAAGCAAAACAGATATTTCTTCAGGATGAAACGAACAAAAAGATGTACTGTGCTAGCTAGACTGAAACAATGCAGAGATCGAGGAGGCACGGAGAATTTCAAAGTGGCTCGGCGAAGCTACCCAGTAGGAACCATTGCTGGTAAAATCGCAGAAAGAAGAAGGAAGAGAGTTCGTACAATTAACACCATACGCACACACTCAAAAACAAGAACACCATCTTTCTCACAGGAACGAAAAATACAGAAATTTTGCGGCATTCCCGGTTCCCGCACGCTGCCGAGCGCCTAAAAAGAGCCGTGAACTTGTAAAGACGGCCGAAGAGCTCGAGCAGAGAAAACAGGGGAAATCAAAAACAAGGGTAGTGTCGAGCAGATCGACGACGGCGACGACGACGAGTGTGCTTCGATTTTCAGAGACGGGAGAGGGGAATGCGATGGCGCTGTCATCACCTTGCTTGCCCGGAGAGGGGGGCCGATTCGAAGACCTCGCGGCTGGGCTACAGGAGCCCCTCCCTCTCGCTCGCTGTTCCTCTCCTCGCTCTGTTCTTTGAGAGGGGAGGGAGGGATTGGGGCTAGCTGTGAGTGTGGTGTGGTGTGGAGGTCGATGGGGGGGGAGAAAACGCCAAGGAGGTGACTTTATATATGCCCTAGTAGTATCTCCCAGTGCACCCCCCACAAACACACACACACAATGCTCTAGTACCATTTGTAATTCTTGGTAGGTTGGGTTTTCACAATGACATTCATCTCTTTATTTATCTTGTTATTCATGTGTTGTTGGTTGCTGGTTCTTTTTTAAAGACACTCTACCGTGAACTCAAGAAATAAAGACATTCTACCGTGTTAATTGATTATCTTGCGCAAACGTGAATTGTCGGCAACAATTTATGTTACTAATAAAATGGTACTGTAGTAGAGTATGTTGTACCATTATCTATTTATTTTTTTGGATAAAGTGTACCATAATCTAAATATCTGCATAGAGAGCATTATAGTATAGTCTTTATTTATGTGGCGGTACAAGTGGCAATAGAGCTAGCGATTACATGCCAAAGTAAACAAAATTTATCCCCCCTCAGCTTTTGTGGTGCATTGTATTGTTGAGCTGCTTCGATCTCGTTCCGAAAACCAATCAATCGTCGTGGATCAAGGGTTGAATTCCACTCATCCTAAAGAAAAATAACTCATGTTAATTAGTGAATGGATGGTCATCAGCGTTTATTTTTTTTAAGGAAGAATTTTTACCCAACCGGTAACAAGATGATATGTGTTTCTTGAAAAGGATGGGCTCGCTAAAAAACAAAAATTGAGCAATGAGAGATGGAACTTGATTTAAGAATAACTAGAAAACTTTACGAGGGCATCATCTTAAATATGTCAAAAGTATATGAAAAATTAAATTAGAATTGATAAAATTCATATTATACTATTATAAATAATAGGGTTCTAGCCATTGTAAATATTATGATAAATAAGATCTCACATGTGATTGAACTATATTTGATCAACTTAAATTTGCAAATGCCCAACTCTAACTTTGCATTTCCAAAAAGAACATCATAATTATAACCATATATGTTGTATGTACATGACATTAGTTTAGTACATATAACTAAAGTTTATAGTACATGTTTGGGTAAATTTCAGATGTCAGTTGTTCATAATAATAATGAGGGTACGGTATGTCATGAAAATATTTGATGTGTATACATTATGAGATGTGCAACATAATGGTTAAAACCACACATCACTATATGAATATTTATGCTAGTGCTTTTAGAACCATTTGAATTGTATATGGTATTTCGAATGGGGAAAGTGAATAAATTGCTTACGACTAATACACTGGCTATTTTGTAATCTATTTTTCATCATGGACTGCAAAATCTGCAAAAGAGAATCCAAACAATTTTTTAAATAAACAAAATTACAAAAACTAAGGCATACAATAAAAGAGGTGTGGGCACCTATCAAACTAAAGCCTACGACTAATACACTGGCTATTTTGTAATCCTAGTTTCTCTTTTTCATCATGGACTGCAAAATCTGAAAAAAAGAATCCAAACAATAGTTTTAAATAAATTAAAAATTACAGCAAAACAACTTTGTGTTTTTAATAGATGGCAATAATAATAATAATAAATCAGATGCATGGTAAAAAAATCTTTTTCCCAATTTGTCCATGAAAAATTTATTAAATGTTTTTTATATTTTATCGTGGCAAAATAAATTGACACGTGACAACTTTATTTTGATGGATCATGAAAATTTTATTTTTATGTAATAATGACAATTTTAATTTGTAGACCATGAAAATTTTAGTTTTGAGGTCATGGGAAATTTAGTTTTTGTATTATGACAAACATATTTTTGGACCATGGCAGATGTGATACAAAAATTGGTTCGGCGGATCAGATACCGCATCCTTGTATTGTATATTATCGCCGGTAGATGAGAGACGGAACCCTAAAACATGGATCGACCGGTAGATATAGCAGCCGAAGAGTTGTTTTGCGGGCCAACCACAAAATTTTACGTGCCCGAAAAATTATGGTGGTTTTGATCTGACTTGAAAAGTCATTCGCCCGCTAAAAAACTCATATACATACGGGTCGACGGTGAGATGGCGAATCTGCTAGAGTTGTTCTTACTACTACTAGAAACTACAAGCACCTTCAACACCCAGCTCGTTACAGATACTAGCATCGATCATTGAGATTTGAGACTTTGTGTGTGTGAGTGAGAGAGAGAAAGAGAGAGAGAGAGAGGGGGGACGCATGGCATGCATGCATTGCGGGGGATGGATATATACGATGGATGCCGTGCATCTGATTCTGAACTGAGGATATTTACGTAGGTGAGAGGTGAGATGGATAAGACTCACGCCTGCACAGTGAGCACGTACTACACGGTACACTGTCCGAATGAATGAATGAATGGACGTCGATCGCCCGGCCATCAATAATGCAGCAGCAGCAACAGAGCTCTGCCCTGACCTGCGTGTGACTGGACTGGGTCACACACAGTCTCGCAGTCTCACTCTCGCTGCTGATGCTGTTGTGAGTCTGAGGGTACGTAGAATCCACGCCATCAATAATGCATGCACTCGCACTCGCACTCGCAGTGCGACAGCAGCAACAAGACAAGCCACAGGATCAACCAACCGTACGGAGTACTACAAGCCATTCAGTTGATCAGTTCAGTTCACTTTCAGTACCCCACACCACACACAGTCAATACACACATGCAGCATGCATGTATGCGCTAGTACTTGGCACAAAAAGCAATGTAGTAGAGGGAGGGCCCCGAACCAAAACCATGCCCGGCCTCACGGGTGGGGGTGGCCGGCCGTGCTCTTGCTCTCCTCTCGTCGTCTCCGGCCGGCCGGCCTACGTACGTACGTTCACGCACCCCGGTTGGTTGGTACGCACAAAAAGCAACCAACACGCGGTCTTAAACTGATCAATCTGCGACTCACTCATTCCTTATCTTAACTTGATTAGTAGTATGACCTTGAGAGGAAAAAAGTGGATCCAACCCTAGCCCCCGCGTCGCCTCTTGCCCCTAGCCCTCCCCTTCCCTGTGCGACTCTGATCTTATCTGGTATGCGGTGAAGCGGTTGCGGCATGCGCCCAGAGAGGATGGATCTCCTCGACAAGATCTGTCGCGGCGGGGCGATGCAGGTTGAAACCAAGTGCCAAAGGCGGACAATATGACGGCAACGGATTGGATCAGGGCGGCGTGGGGTCCTGCTGTCGTGAATAAAGGTGGTGATCCTCGTTCTCTACTTGCATCATGGTGACGTCCAACATGATCGCCCTTCCTTGATCTGGCCATCGACGGGTTCCGAAACTGCTGACGGAGATCTCATCGAGGAGATCAGGCTTGGACAGTATCCGACCGTGCGTGTCCAGATAAGACTACGAGATTCTGAGGTGCAGCGCGAAACTCTGGAGTTTGTTGATAGCATGGAACTTGTCGGCATTCCTATTTCTATGGAGTAAATAGCGATAGAGAAGGTCATGGTGGTTGAGACCAGAGTATCAGTTAGTCAGACGGAGCCTTGGTTGCGATGGAGCCAGCCAGGTGTTTGATAACTCTCAGAGGCAGCACTGATATGTGGGGGCGACAACAATGCAGGTTTTCATTTTTGGTGGTGCTCATCGGGTGCCAAGTCATGACTTTTAGGGTGAAAACCTAAGGTCTGACATTTATTGGTTGTGCCTGGTAATTGCCTTGCTGAAAGAATTGTTTTGAAAGCTCGAAGTTTCTTCATGATGAAAACCTAAGATCTTGGATCGGGCAACGAAGGCGCTTGTGCACCGTTCCCTTTATGAAGACGTTGTTTTTGGAGACCTTTTATGTTTCCTGGGGGTTGTATTTGGTGGTGGTTGGTGTGCTACCGCTAAGAGGAGTTGATAACTATGGTGGTATCTGTTTTCTTCTTTGGCTGTGTGCATCCTGCATGTCTTGTGACATTTTGTAGGTACAGAGACTGGGTGTAATCAGTATTTTTGCGATGTTAACATATTCCGTTTTTTGAAAGAGTATGGCCTTGAGTAACCCTCTTTGAATTTTGCATGGCAGACAGGGCGACAACACTCGTGACTTTGATGATCGGAACCATGATTCTATTATGCGACTCTACGTCTTTACAATACCAACTTACTCCTCTGATTATATAATTTGGATAGTAAAACACGGCCATAGTGTTGCGCACTATCTGTCGCGTGCATGGCATGGCATATGGCATAGCTCATGCTGAAACACCATGGCATAGCTCTCTCCACATGGACCACTCACTAGGGCAACCTCTGCAAAAGCCAACCCCGGAACTCAATCAATATCTCTCCCGAAAAATGTCAGAATCAATCAATCAAACTAGTGATGTGGTGTTTTTGTGTGTTTTCTTTGCAGCACATGCGTGGAGATCGAAGCAGAATCCGTGTACACATTATCTCATTACCAGATCTTGCGACCTATCACTACATGGGGTAGGAGAAACAGTCCAAACCCAGTCGCGCGCCTTAGCTACGCTGAACTTGATCGGCCGGCCGGTGCACCCCCAGTTCGTACGTGCGCGACTCTGCAGACATTGCATATCGCAGGACGAAAATAAACAGTACGGACTAGTAGAAACCTAATGCAACGCCATGTACCACCATGGGTAACATGTGGAGAGAGAGAGAAATCTTTTGTGCAAAGTCAAATATCGATGTGCACATGCCTGCATGCAGCATGCAGGATATCTTGGCCATCATCACGAGATCAAAACCTTTTGGTGCACCATCTCCTGCTGCATGTCATGCCAACATAGTACAGTACGTAGTAGTACGTGTCACGGAGGGGACCAAGCTGCCGCTCCTCAGGCCAAGGCAGTACCTTCATCCATGTAAACTATGTCTCAGTTGTCTCGTGCACTAGTAGAAAACATGGCTTTGGTTCAGATCTGGTCAGCCCATTAGTCCCGGTTCAGTTACGAACCGGGACCCATGGGGGCATACGTCCCGGTTCGTGCGCCCAGGGGACCGATCGAGCCTCGTGGGGCATTGGTTCCGATTCGTCTGGACCCTTTTGTCCCGGTTCCAGACACGAACCAGGACTAAATGATGTCGTAACCATTAGTCTCGGTTAGTGTCTTGAACCGGTACTAAAGGTAGGACATTTAGTCCCGGTTAGAGACACCAACCGGTACTAAAGGTCTATTTTTTTCTTTCTTTTTTTCTAAACAGAAGAGTTTCTGTTTTTAGATTTTGAATAACTGTTAGAATATTTAGAGTTTTTGAATGAATTTTTTTTTAGGTCAAAAAAATTATAAACTTTTTGTTAGTACCAGTAGTTTTCAAACTCAAATAGTTTAAACTTGAATTATTTTGAAATTTGTGTCAATCACTAGTTTGTGAATAACTTTAGTTTAAAAATAGATTTTTGAGTGATTATTTTTCCTGTTGTTTAATATTAGTAAAAAATTATAAACATGTTCAATATGGGAATTTTTAGGATATTTTAAATAGGTGTTTTAATCAAAACCAGACTCTGTTTAACTCTTTATGATGGTTTCGAACGAAAACTCATATGTTACAAGGCATTTCTTTTTTTAAACTTATTTCAACTCCAGACTTTTTGTGCATTAACTATGCACCATACAAAGCCACATCCTCAAGTTTCAAACCTTTCTAACTTCATTTCATATTTTTCATGCATTTAATGATTGTTTTTGCGCTAAATCACTCAAAATTGAAAAGGGCAGTAGAAATAAACTCTAAAAAGGTGGAGACTTGGCATCGTATCATCATTTCACCCACATAGCATGTGCTAAAAAGTTGAGAGGGTTACGGCAAAAACTGGATGCACTATGTGTACAACTTTGACCATCTCTTTCGAAGTATGAGGGTTTCGAACGAAAACCCATTTGCTACAAAGGCATTTTTTTAACTTATTCAACTCCAGACTTTTTGTGCATTCAATATGCATCATTCAAAGTCACATCCTCAAATTTCAACCATTTCTAACTTCATTTGCTATTTTTCATGCATTTTATGATTTTTTTTGCGCTAAATGCCTATGAAATTGAAAAACTGTACAAATGAACCCTGAAAAGGTTGAAACTTGGCATTGTGTCATCATTTCACCCACATAGCATGTGCTAAAAAGTTGAGAGCATTACGGCAAAAACTAGATGTACTTCGTGTACAAACTGGACCATCTTCTTCGAAGTATGAGGATTTTGGAAGAAAACTCATCTGTTACAAAGACATTTCTTTTTTTTAACTTATTTCAACTTCAGATTTTTTGTGCATTCAATATGCACCATTCAAAACCACATCCTCAAATTTCAACTCTTTCTAACTTCATTTGTTATTTTCATGCTTTTAATGATTTCTTTGTGCTAAATGACCCTAAAATTGAAAAGCCAGTACAAATGAACTCTAAAAATGTTGAAACTTGGCATGGTATCATCATTTCACCCACATAGCACATGCTAAAAAGTTGAGAGGATTACGGCAAAAACTGGATGCACTTCGTGTACAAACTGGACCGTCTCCTTTGAAGTATGAGGGTTTTGGAAGAAAACTCATATGTTACAAAGATATTTCTTTTTTTAACTTATTTCATGTCCAAACTTTTTGTGCATTTAATATGCACCATTCAAAGCCACATCCTCAAATTTCAACACATTCTAACTTCATTTGTTATTTTTCATGCATTTAATGATTTTTTTTGCGCTAAATGACCCTAAAATTGAAAAGACAGTACAAATGAACTCTAAAAAGGTTGAAACTTGGCATGGTATCATCATTTCACCCACATAGCATGTGCTAAAAAGTTGAAAGGGTTACGACAAAAACTGAATGCACTTCGTGTAAAAATTGGATCATCTCCTTCGAAGTGTGAGGGTCTCGGACGAAAACTCATATGTTACAAAGGCATTTCTTTTTTTAACTTATTCAACTCAGAATTTTTGTGCATTCAATATACACCATTCAAAGCCACATCCTCAAATTTCAAACTTTCTAACTTTATTTGCTATTTTCATGCATTTAATGATTTTTTGCGCTAAATGACCATGAAATTAAAAAGTAGTACAAATAAACTCTAAAAAGGTTGAAAATTGGCATTGTGTCATCATTACACCCACATAGCATGTGTGCTAAAAATTTGAGAGGATTACGACAAAAATGGATGCACTTCGTGTACAAACCGGACCATCTCCTTCGAAGTATGAGAGTTTTGGAAGAAAATTCATCTGTTATAAAGTCATTTCTTTTTTTAACTTATTTTAATTTCACACTTTTTGTGCATTCAATATGCACCATTCAAAGCCATATCCTCAAATTTCAATCCTTTCTAACTTCATTTGTTATTTTTCATGCATTTAATGATTTTTTTGCAAAATTAACAAGCATGAATTTTGAATTTTTTTATAAAATCTATCTAGAATTTGTAAAATGGTCATAACTTTTGCATACGACTGCCGATGAAAAAGGTTTTTTGTATGAAATAGAAAAACAGTTATGATGCTTTTAAGATTTGGAGGAAAAATAATTCAAAAAAAGTTGGTATAGAAATTTAAAAGAGCACCCGTCCCATTACCCATTCATTATTCTCCTCAATAAAATAGTACAACAAAAGTTGGGATAGAAATTTAAAATTGGGAAACATGAAATAAGGGTTTTCCGACTACTATTGAGGGAAATATGAAAATTTTCAAATTTTAGGTTTTGCAAAAAAATATTTTTTATTTTTATTAAAGATTATTATTATTACATTACTTTAGTTTATTAAAATAATTATTTGGAATTAAAAAAATATAGAAGTGTGACATTGGAATCAAGAGGTTAATAGGATTGATATGATAGTGAAGACGGAAGGAGCTCAGAAGTTAAGCGTGCTATTGCTGGAGTAGTGTAAGGATGGGTGACCGATCGGGAAGTTTGACTACGACTAAGTAATTTGACTAGACATTAAGGGTAGTTAAAGACTAAATTAGTCAAATAACTCAAATAATAGAAATTGTGAAAATATATAAAAAAAAGGGAGTGAAAAAAACTGGTCAAATAATTGAAATAATATATTTTAAAAAAAAATAGAAAAAAGAAAGAGGAAAATATTTGAATGATTTTTTTCTTCCGTGGAGGCCTTTAGTACCGGTTCGTGTTACCAACTGATGCCCCACAGGCGTAAGGGATCGAGATAGTCTTCGCGGGTAAGTTAACCCAATTTATTGATTCGACACACGGGGAGCCAAAGAGTATTTATAAGCTTTAACAGTTGAGTTGTCAATTCAACCGCACCTGAAATATACTTGCTTGCAACAATAGATAAGTAGTAACGATAATACGATAGTGATGGTAGCAACAGCAAAAGTAACAACAAAATTGATAACTAACGACCAGCAGGACTGAAAACACTGTAGGCTAGGGAGATGGATGGTTGGGCGATGCATGGATGAGAGTAAACATATAATAGATTCTAACAAGGGGCAAGGCACACAGAAAAGCAATGATCATCTAGGCAAATATCAAACATTAGGCAAGTATCCCGTAGGTAGTTGTGCGTGATTGCAATAAGAACTTGCACAACATCTTTTGTCCTACCATCCCGCTACGAACGGGGCCAAAAGGAACTTATGGAGATTAAGGTGCTCCTGTCAAAGAGCACCGGAACAAACTAATAAACTCAATGGATACAAGGAATCCTCAAATTATGGACCGTCCCCTTTGGTGTCCCAAGCTGTCACCTTTGGGATCGCCGGTTCCGGACCATAATAGGTGTATACAACTCATAGATATGATCTAGAACACAAATATATTCATGAAAACACATAGGGTTCAGATCTGAAAACATGGCACTCGGGCCCAAAGTGACAAGCATTAAGAACAACGAATTGTAGCAAAGATGATAAACACCAAAGTAGATGATAGGCAACATGCCCCCAACAATCTGACGAACTATTACATGATTAAACTCATCCAATCCCTACCATCCCCTTTGCCTACAGCAGGGAATTACTCACACATATGAAGAGAAGTCATGGGGGATGGATGGAGTGGCGATGGTGATGACGATGGCGACGATCTCCCCTCTCCGGAGGCCAAATCAGCCTCCAGATTAGCCCTCCCGAAGAAGAACAGAGGGTGGCGGCGGCTCCGCGACGGAAACTGGGAAAACGACTTCTATTCTGGGGTTTTCTCGTCACGGGGATAAATAGGAGTCTCGGTAGGGCACCAGAGGAGGGGGGAGCAGCCCAGGCGGCCAGAGGGCGCGACCCCACCCCTGGCCGCGCCAGGGGGGCGCCTGGGGCCCCCAGGGCTCCCCTCTGGTCCCACTTTTGGTATCTGGCTCCTTCGGGTGCGTGGATTTTCAGGTAATTTTCTGGGAATTTTCTGGGACGTCTAAAAATCCATTTTCCCGCACACAAATAAACCATATAGGCAGCTCTGCTGAAAACAGCGTTAGTCCGGGTTAGTTTCGTCCAAATCATGCAAGAATGAGGGCAAAACAATAGCAAAAGTGTTTGGAAAAGTAGATAAGTTTGAGACGTATCAACTCCCCCATGCTTAGCATATTGCTTGTCCTCAAGCAATTCAGTTCAACGAACTGGACGCGACAAAGAAAACTTTGACAAACTCTTTTGCTTCAATAGTTGTATATAAGCAAGTACTACGAAGAGAGTTTAGCAAGTATTGAAACAATGCTACAAGGACAATGCACGAAGCAATTCTTCTTTCATGTGATCAGTCACAAACAACTAAAAGTAAATAATAAGCTACTGAAAATCAAGACAGGATCACAATGCACATAGCTTGAACATACTTGAGTGGCATTTCACTAGCCTCCATGAGTGAAGAAAAACATAAATGCAGAAACTCCTCCGGAGTTTTAAAGGTGACTAGAACTCAGTATTTCAGACTAGCAATAACACAAGCATGCAGAAGACAATGTAATACTTTGGGACAATGCATGTTACACTAAGAATGACAATTATGCTCTCATAGTTGGTTCTTTGAAGAAAGAAGGGGAGACTCTCGAACCGTGGCTTTTGATGGCAAGGTTGAAAACCCGTGAAAGGAAGCAAAGACTAAACATGTGCTAGAGCTCTTGGTTTTGAAAACAGAGATAAAACATTTTTGAGAAGTGCAACTTTCCAGTCAATGGTGAACGGTAAAGGTCTCTCAATATCTCCCATGCCAACCATATATAATGCTTTTTGCTTACACATATTCCCTTATCCATAAATCTTCGATGGTCTATGGATCCTTTTATTTTGCCTCAAGGATGGAAGGAGGGTATCGTTCCACCTATCATAAGCAGCATTTGATCCATTTCACTCCATCATCAAGTATGGGGGAGGTGTAACTCTCATATATATATATATATATATATATTTCTTTTTCTGTTTTGACTAGTTAAAACTTCCATCAAAATATTTTTGGCATGAAAGATACTGATTTCCCCTCACCGCACCATGAGCTTGTATGGTTACAAAAGGGAAGCTTTTGAATAAATTTCGAGATGGCACAAGAAAGTCTAAGTTAGGAGTGGCCGGTAAATACCACATATAGGTAGGTATGGTGGACTCAAATGGAACAACTGGGTTTGAAAAGGAGTTTGGAAGCACAAGCAGAATTCCTCTTAGTGCGAGCGAAGGCTAGCAAAAGACTGGGAAGCGACCAACTAGAGAGCAATAATTGTCATAATCATGCAAAGCGACAAAGCAACATTGAATCGGGCATGAAAGTGATATAACTATTCTGAAACAAAAAGATCATCAAGGCAAAAGTAGACTTTTTATTCATAAGCATGTGTGAACATGTGCCAAGTCAATCAAAAAATTCTCCGAAGGGAAATACCACTCCAGTAAGCAAAACCATGAACAATGCAATGCATATAAATCATTTCAACAACACATTATGCACTCTAGCTATTTGAGACTAGCCACAAGGAAAGCATGAACACTGGGAAAGCATTGTAAACATAGCACTATGTCGCTACAAGCTGGTCTCTAGATCATAAGTACAGGCATATGTACAAAAGTAGAAACAAGAAGAGTTCATACCGGTTTTCCTTGTTGCTTCCCTTTCGTCGATCTTCGTCATTACTGCCTCGTCACTTGAACGATCGAACGTAGGAAATATAATCAAATGCCATCACGGACTCGAGCTGATCTCTGAAAACAAAGCAAACTAAAGAGAGAAAGGAAATCTTTTTGGGTTTTTCAAAGGTTAAAAGAAAACAAAAGAAAAGAGAAAATCTTTTTGTTGTTTTTGCAAAGAAGGAAAGAAAGAAAAACGGGCAAAAGCTTCGAAAAGATCAAAGCGAATAAAATGGATAATACAATGGAAAAGTGAGAAGGCACGTACTCCCCCAAGCTTAGGCTTTTGGCCTAAGTTGGTAGTAGCTAATGTCCCCAGGAGCCTCCTGCTCCAGGGTAGTACGGGTGAGTCCAAGGATCATATGAGGCTTCCGGCGCGTACACCGAAGTCCTCGGATCCTCCCACGAAGAAGGATCCGCGCTCCAAGCGGAAGAAGACCCTTCACCAAACTGGGTGACGGTCTCTCCCTGGAAAGGTGGAAACTCACCATGCTCCTCCTCGTCGGGCACAACCCCCTCCATGGGGTTATGAAACTGATGCTGGACCACAAACTCATCGAACTGGATAACATCAAAGGACCATCCGTTCATGCGAGAAAATTCAAACAAAAGATGTGCAGGTAGACGGATCTTGCGTTCCGTGGTAGCTCCGAAACGTAAGATATAATCAAGGTTACCAAACTCGGAAGTCATGGTAACAAACTTATGCCTTTTCATAGCAACAAGATCAAAACTTAAATAAGTAAAAGGCTTATCATCGGGGTGTGGGGTTCCATTAAGAGACTCTAGGATAAGTGTGGCGTAAACGCCACCAAATAAGTCTCCCTAGTTACCGTTCATAGCAAGGCGTCGAGCAATTTGTTGGGGTTCGGGGCAGAAAACACAAATTTTTCATAACCTACGAGACCCATACCCAAGACCTATGCTATCCTGATGCAAGTAACAGACAGAAATAGATCACATACCAATATGTAGTCCGTTAAGCGGGAAACGTTCCCGCATGAACGTGGTTGGTGTAGTCGTACCGGCAATCCCCGATGCCGCGCAGATCCACGATGACTCCTGTAGCCACCCGATCCTTGTAGACCGATGACAAGATTACGTCCCCGTCGGAACGTTGCTGATGAAGACCTCGCGATACGACCACGACGATGAAGTAGCACCACAAGTGTAGTGCCTCGCGGGATTATACACATACAGTATACCCGACGTCCCTCCGGGCTCCGAACTAGTAGAGCAGCGGAAAGAAGATGGATTCGGATCTCGATTCCAGCAGCACGACGGCGTGCGTATAGTGGAGAAATCCCCAACCAAGTGTAGACTCCAAACAAGGGGAGTCCACTCGAGGAAGGAGAAAGGAGGGAGAGAGAGATGAGAACTTGTCTCAAAAAATTGATGATTAAAAGGGCACCTCTACCCCTCCTTATATAGGCCAAGGAGGGGTGCCACCCCCCTCCACTTCCGGGGTGGGACTAATCCCAAGGGAGGGGCGTGGCGCACCAAATAAAGGGGGTGGGCCCCCTCATGGCGCCATGGCCCATGGGGGAGGACTCCCTCTCCCCCTAATGGGCCCTATGAGGCCCATATGCCTTTTAATTTATTTTAATTATATTTAAATATATTTTAATATTTAATTCAGATAATTAAATAATAGAACATATATTAAACATTATTAAATATATTTTGAACCTTTCAAAATAACCGGAACAACTTCCGGCCTTCATCGGAACAATTCCGGCCATCACCGTAACAATTCCGGTGTTCTCTCCAATTTCTCCGGTGATCCCGAATCAATCCTTACTGCGTCGAGTACCCTTAAGTGTAACACCCTACGGTCCGGGAAACAACAGACATGATCGAGACAATTCTCATTGATCAATGACTAATCAATTGGACCTGGTTACAATCCTTGATAGCCCCTGCACTTCCATCGAATGAACTTCAATCGTTGTTGGATCCGTTAACCGTGTGCCTGTTCCCTTTGTCCTATGGTACTTTGCTTGTCCGAGGTTTGATCATCGGTATCCAATATACCTAGTTCATCCTCGTTCTCAACAAACAAGTTTACTCGTTCCCGTGATATTACAACTCCGTGACCTAGTCACACGTTTGCAATCTTTATGATGCAATATCACCGAGTGGGCCCAGAGTACCTATCCGTCACACGGATGGACAAATCCTGCTTTGATCTATTTGCATACTCATCAACCATCTATTTCGGAATACCCAAAGTGCACCGTTATGGCCAGCATATTTCAGTCAGGCGGTGGGATACAAATCAAAGTCTCCTCATAGATGACAATTATGTATGATCATTACGGTCAAAGGATCTGGTCACTACGTTATAGTTATCGCAATGTTGAACTATGTGACTTGATCACATCGCAACACTTCTGGTGGGTGTATGTCCATCATATCATTATCCAATGATACGACTCCATTGTCAACAGACGCCATTGTCTCATGATCAGGAAACCTTGATCATCAATCGCCCAATGGACTAGTATACTAGGGTTAACTAGGGACCTGGTTGTTTGTATACCACACATGTATTAATGTTTCCGCTTAATACAGTTATAGCATAATATCAAACGTATTATGAACTAATGGAATATGCTCGATAAAACATATTTTATTTGCCTCTAGGGCACATTCCCAACAGTCTCCCACTTGCACTAGAGTACAAATAATCTAGTTGCATTTTCTCTGGATCATAACTCCTTATTGATCATGCTTGCCCGTGGAAGAGGTTGTATCAACGGTCTGGGTACCATTCAGAACCGTATGTCCTTTTGCAAATCATAATGTCACCTAATTTGACATTCCTTCATTATCCACTATAATGATGAGGTATATATATTTGGCGGTGAAGTGAGATTTCATTTGTTGTGTCATAGCAATGACATCCGGTGGGTCACGCGGACTTTCCCATAGTCATGCACACTTGAAACTCACTCAATCAGAAGTCGAACTTCTTAAGTCATAATATAACTCCTGCTACTTCTAAAGCAGCCACATCAATGTAGATTCAATCCTTAGTGCATTGTATGCAACTTTGATGTCTAACCATGTTTCTTTCAACATGGCATTCATTAGTATGATATCTCAATTTTCTAGGTTAGTGTCAAAACTTGAACCAGAATAACATTTATGGTCAAGTCCACTATCCTTTACAAATTTGAGATGTATCCTCAGTTCTCTTCAGACACTGAAGGATAAACTTAACTCTTTGTTCAATGATTTACTCATAAATCATATCACAACATGTTCTTACTAATAAGAACTTGGGTCACATTACGTCGAGTACATAACTCTGGTTTTATATGAAAGAACCTATGACAAAGGCATAGAGGATCCAACACATCCATTTCTTTCATTAACCATTAACCATTGTTCTTGTACTGAGATTAAATCAACACTTCTCTTGGATATACAAGTAAGGACCACTCCTTGACTTGTCCCATTCTGAACTCCTTCAGAATCTTATCCAGGAAAGTATTACGACTCAATGTTATTAAACACATATCTATCTTAATAGATCTTCAATGCTTAATACTTATTCATCTTCATTTATGAAAGATTCAAATAATCATTAACACCAACTGCACCATTCATAATATGTTATCCATATATGAGAATGTTATCATGCTCCCACTCAAATATGTCATGCACATATTAAGTTATAGGATAACACTCATATTGCTCCCACTCAAATATGTCGGGCACATATAAGACAAGGATAACATCCACATGGCTCCCACTTAGATATGTCAGACACATATTAAGTTCAGGATACTAACCACATGGCTACTACTCAAATATGTCATTTACATATAAGTCTAGGATAATACTCCCATAGCTCCCACTCAAATATGTCGTCTACATATTAAGTTTTAGGAAACTATTCAGCTCCCACTCAGTTTCATGCAAATGCATGTTTCCTCGATATTTTGGTTAAGTCCAAAATCTTTTGATCATCCATCAAAATGAGAATTCAGTTTACGAGACACTAGTATCCATATGTTTTTCCAAAACCTTCTTGTTGTACCAATTACAACACTTCTTCAAATACAGGATTTGAGGAAGTCACGGTATTGATAACAATCCTGGATCAATCATAGTGAATATCCCTTTGACTCAAGCATTGCTACACATTGTAGTCAACCCATTGAATTTGTCAGAAACAATCTTTGTGACAAACCAATCTTGACGTCCCTTTGATGTTCACATTTATTCCTCATAACTCTGAAGTTATTGTGAATATCAAGTAACCTCCTTACTTGATAAGATTCAAGCAATCTTAAATGTAACTCAACATAGGATTTCATGACTCATAGTCATATCTCGTACTTAGGTCCACCATCGCTTCTTTGTAGTTCGTAGGAATGTCTTGTTCCATTAACATGACAAGTGAATCATGAATATCATTTTGCACCAGGGGCAAATATATATTCTTGAATCCTACCTTTCTCAGTAAAAGCTCCCATCAGAAGATCATGATCATTATCATTAGTTTCTCCTCTTATTGTAGAGCTTTGCTTCCAGAACATATTCCGTTGCACTACTCTGACATTTGGAGGCAAGGTCAATTACCTTGGTTGAACTTTCACTTTTCTTCCATTACCACATTTATCAAGAACAATTCTTGACAAACACCAAACATAGCAATACAAGTTTTGCTCCTTTTGGTTCTAGTTGTGGAAGATGCATCCATAGTTGTCTAAGGATACACTACAAAGATAATTTATCTTACATAAATCAAGCTTCCTAGAAACCACAATACACCATGACATATATAGTGTTGGTTTCCACGAACTCAGATGGTTCCCTATGCTGAAGTGAGTGTTTGCATATTAAATTAATAACTCTAAACAATAATAACGTAACTTGGTAAGAGATAACTTAGACCATACACTTTTTGATAGAATATGATCACAATGTTCAGGCACGTCAATCATATTGAAGTGTCTCAAGACATTGCAATTTGTGGAACAACTTTCACACAAGTCTTTATGCCCAAGACTAACTCAAAACATTTGTCACTTTGATCAAATCGTAGAGACTTGTCTTTCTTGTTAATTTAATATCCATCTTTACTTTGAAATCCCTTTTGATCATATCAAATTATTTTAGACCCATGTTTCATTAGTGAATACAAATATTCATCTAAGTCCACATACGAAGTTCACGAAATAATGAAATTCACCATATGCTGACATACAATACATCACAATGTATGATACTCAACAATCAGTACACATTCCGTTTACCAGAATGCGAGGTTTTAGTCATCTCACCTAAAAGGCATGGTTTGTATGTGTCAAGAGATCAAGTATCTTAAGACATCATCATACCATTCATGACTTAAACTGTAGTGTCATTATTAAGCCTGGATATTTCTTGGCATTACAATATTTCTTATAAATGATCAAACAACTATCATCAATATAAGAATAACTCATTCATAATCGTAATGTGACCATAACAGATATCATTCATAAAAGGAGGACAACTGACTTGTTTCTCACTAATATGAATAATTGTCTTCGCGAGATGCAAGACACACCAATAAAGTCCTCATTCAAACGATCATAAAATTTATTCATATATTAATCAATTGATAGATGTAGAGGGAGAGTGTTGTCGAAAATCAACTATCTTGATTGCCGTCAGCACACATTGTCACCTCATCCCTTCCAAGCCACTCTCAAGCAGTAAGTTCAAGCATCGAATACTTAATCAACCGCAATTAGTGTTTCGTGGGAAAGACATTTATAACTCGTATATAAAATATACCTTCTCCGTCAATGACCATTCCTGCATTGGTTCTACTCTTAAATTTCTTGACTTTAACCATGACCTCATGACAGGTGAACGATTATCCTTCATGACATAGTCCAGACATGGTCTTTGTAACTGGGAGGAAGCGGATGCAACTCCCCAGTTATCGCGAAGTAACCAGTCATTCAGTAGTCCAAGTTATACACAAGGTGTTCCATGTATCTTATACATTTTCCAAGTGACTTTCTCAGCAGGTTGTTCCTTCCACCATAGTTGAAAGAAACCCCGTCCATATACTCATATTCCATTACTCTGATTTGTGACCAAGTGCTTTCAAGTTCACCTAGCACGTCATACGTGTTGGTTAACATGCATTCACAATTCAGATTCCATAGAATGAATTATGGTGTATTGGACAGTCATTCATAAGTGACGGTGAGTGCGATACTCATCATCATCTTCCTTGATTACGGAGTTGTCAGGTGTATCTCCTAGCAGTTCTTCGTATTATGTTTATCAAGTCATTACTAATGAGTATGTCTCTAATGGTGTTGGTACACATCAATGAAGTAAGACCCATTTACCTTAAGTTCTATCACACTAAAATATCCATAGTTCTAAACATTGGTATGACGTTATCTACAATGATATTTGCTAAGACATGAAGATTAAGTTCATAATATGGAGTTCATGTTTCAAAAAACAATTCTGGAACTCCCACTCAGACAAACATCCCTCATAGTTTATTCTAAGTGATTACACGATCCTTGAACACCATACCTCCCCCGATCGTCACGGCCATCAGTATGTTGTTCAAGGTAGGCCATCATGCCAATCACATCATCCATGTGACTCATGCTCGACCTTTCGGTCTCTTGTGTCCCGAGGCCATATCATATACATATGCCAGGCTCGCCACCACACCCTATGTGATTTGTTGTTGTGTCATGCAAGGCCATATCATATACATATGCCAGGCTTGCTACACCCACCTCATGTGAACGAAAAAATGTTTGACACACATGTGACACGTGGTGCCTCCATAATGTAGAACTTTCCAGGTGGGGCTCACTAGGGTAAGGACACTATGTTGGTTTTAGTGAGGGATCATCCTATTATGTTACCGTCGTATATCTAACATATTAGCAAAACAGGATGCAACAGTATAAATCATACATGCTATGATTCCCCCCGACATGCAAATTAAAGTTGAAAATACCTTTCTACTTTATCTTTTGCAAGTTTTATGTGGCTGCTAGGGGTTTCGAGAAAAGAACCTCTTTCTATCCTGCGAAAACAAGCCACAACACCAATCCCGCAATTGTCTCTATTACACCCCTGTCGGGGCCCTCCGTTGCAAACATCTTCGCATCGCTAATGCAGAGAGACAGACACCCCCCCAGCCACTTTATATGGTACAAGCCATATGTCAAGCGTGGAACCAGTCTCGCGTAAACGCGTAAGGTCGGTTGGGGGCCGCTTCATCAAACATTGCCGCAACGCTAAATGAGTACACGTGAGAGGGTAACAATTGGAGAATTGATGCCCACATACTAGATGTGTTCTATCCGTACAATACATCTACGCATAGCCTTGCTCTTGATACCACTGTTGGGATTCGGGGCAGAAAACACAAATTTTTCATAACCTACGAGACCCATACACAAGACCTATGCTATGCTGATGCAAGTAACGGACAGAAATAGATCACATAACAGTATGTAGTCCGTTAAGCGGGAAACGTTCCCGCATGAACGTGGTTGGTGTAGTCGTACCGGCAATCCCCGATGCCGCGCAGATCCACGATGACTCCTGTAGCCACCCGATCCTTGTAGACCGATGACGGGATTACGTCCCCATCGGAACGTTGCTGATGAAGACCTCGCGATACGACCACGACGATGAAGTAGCACCACAAGTGTAGTGCCTCACGGGATTATACACATACAGTATACCCGACGTCCCTCCGGGCTCCGAACCAGTAGAGCAGCGGAAAGAAGATGGATTCGGATCCCGATTCCAGCAGCACGACGGCGTGCGTATAGTGGAGAAATCCCCAACCAAGTGTAGACTCCAAACAAGGGGAGTCCACTCGAGGAAGGAGAAAGGAGGGAGAGAGAGATGAGAACTTGTCTCAAAAAATTGATGATTAAAAGGGCACCTCTACCCCTCCTTATATAGGCCAAGGAGGGGTGCCACCCCCTCTCCACTTCCGGGGTGGGAATAATCCCAAGGGAGGGGGGTGGCGCACCAAATAAAGGGGGTGGGCCCCCTCATGGTGCCATGGCCCATGGGGGAGGACTCCCTCTCCCCCTAATGGGCCCTATGAGGCCCATATGCCTTTTAATTCATTTTTAATTATATTTAAATATATTTTAATATTTAATTTAGATAATTAAATAATAAAACATATATTAAACATTATTAAATATATTTTGAACCTTTCAAAATACCCGGAACAATTCCGGCCTTCATCGGAACAATTCCGGCCATCACCTTAACAATTCCGGTGTTCTCTCCAATTTCTCCGGTGATCCCGAATCAATCCTTACTGCGTCGAGTACCCTTATGTGTAACATCCTACGGTCCGGGAAACAACAGACATGATCGAGACAATTCTCATTGATCAATGACTAATCAATTGGACCTGGTTACAATCCTTGATAGCCCCTGCGCTTCCATCGAATGAACTTCAATCGTTGTTGGATCCGTTAACCGTGTGCCTGTTCCCTTTGTCCTATGGTACTTTGCTTGTCCGAGGTTTGATCATCGGTATCCAATATACCTAGTTCATCCTCGTTCTCAACAAACAAGTTTACTCGTTCCCGTGATATTACAACTCCGTGACCTAGTCACACGTTTGCAATCTTTATGATGCAATATCACCGAGTGGGCCCAGAGTACCTATCCGTCACACGGATGGACAAATCCCGCTTTGATCTATTTGCATACTCATCAACCATCTATTTCGGAATACCCAAAGTGCACCGTTATGGCCAGCATATTTCAGTCAGGCGGTGGGATAAAAATCAAAGTCTCCTCATAGATGACAATTACGTATGATCATTACGGTCAAAGGATCTGGTCACTACGTTATAGTTATCGCAATGTTGAACTATGTGACTTGATCACATCGCAACACTTTTGGTGGGTGTATGTCCATCATATCATTATCCAATGATACGACTCCATTGTCAACAGACGCCATTGTCTCATGATCAGGAAACCTTGATCATCAATCGCCCAATGGACTAGTATACTAGGGTTAACTAGGGACCTGGTTGTTTGTATACCACACCTGTATTAATGTTTCCGCTTAATACAGTTATAGCATAGTATCAAACGTATTATGACTAATGGAATATGCTCGATAAAACATATTTTATTTGCCTCTAGGGCACATTCCCAACACAATTAAGGCACCCACATTATAATCAAACCTCCCCGAAAGGGCGGTTGCCAGGATAGCAATATCCGGCGCAGATATGTTGCTCGTGTTGTCACGAGCTAACACCCCTCTAGCATATAATACGCAAAATACCTGAGGTGTGGAAATAAGATGTTGGAGATCTTTGACCGATGAATATCCCTCGTATCCATGCTACAGAGCGAGTTGAAGACGGTTCTCAGCTCGGAGGGCTGAGAGCTCATCTTCGCAGTCTGTCCCACGTTCGGCACACCTATTATTTCACAAAACCTTTCCAAAGGCATGGTCAAAAGATCATTGTAAATTTTAAACTCAACAGAACCAGCATCAAGGTTATATCTAAAACTGTTAATGAAACAGGAGGTGAGTTTTTGATACTGGGTAACACGACACGTTGCGAGCCGCGTCAAACCTGCATTAGCACAAAGATTATAGAACTCCTCCCTGATTCCTGCAACTTCAAGGAATTCATTGCACGGGAAAGTCATTGCACATGCTTGATTTGTGTCCTCCAACAACTCTAAGGGCACATGATCTTCGTTGTAGCTCACCCTAGCAGTCGAGGGTGAAGCTGCAGCTCTTGTAACTCGATCGGAGCGCTCGGGCCTTTTCTTCCCAAGCCACCCCTTTGCTCTTCCTAGCAAACTCATTTCTGAATTTTTGACAAATTACAAAAACAAGGATTTAAACAAAGTGAGTTAAGGCAAACTACTCAACTCACTTACCTAAGGCATAAACTTGCATCAAAACTTGGAAAATAAAATTCTACACATGCATGCAAGCTCATATAAACAGCACCAAGAGCTGCTAAATACTCACAAATGAAGCCACCAATCAAAAATCTAATTGGAGGAGTGGAGGGGTTACATACCAGGGAGTATTTGCTCAAAATTTCAGCTCGAATGGTGGGCTGTAGAGAGAGATCGAAAATTGCTTCCAAGAACAGCAAGAACGCAAGAACTGGAGCAGAACTCGTGTTTTTGGAGAGAGAGGAGGGAGGAGGAAGAAGACATACCTGGCTGGCTGCCCTGTGGGCCCCAGGCGCCCTGTGGGCGCGGCCAGGGGGCAGGCCGCGCCAGCTGGCCGCCTAGGCCACTGGTGGCCCCCCCTGGTCAGCTCCAGGTACCTCTGGGTCACTCGCGGCATGGAAATTTTATTTTAATTTTTCTGGAATTTTTCTGAAAACTTCACTGTTGAAAATTTCTCGGAGTTCAAAAAGCTGCAAAACTTTCTGAAAACTTAAAGCAGTGATTAGTATTGTGAAGCTTCAAAAACATAAATACTTGGTACAACAAAGAGAATGAAAGCTAAAGCAAATGAAAACATAACAAGCTTAACTTTTTACCTATATAAAACAAGCTTACTAGCAAGGTTGATCAAGTCTTACCAACAAACCGGCGATATATAGAACAAAAAGTCTCCCCTCTTATGAAGTGATCATTGCACCTTCACTTTAATGGACATTGTCCCCACCATAATGGCTTTGTATTTGTGGTGCACATGTAGTGGACAGTCCCATTCTCCAATCTTCACGGTCTCGATATTCTTTATAGAGTTGAGGCCATGCCTCTTGTCGATCTTCTTTGGAAAATACACCGTGTGTTCTTTATCATCAACGTTGAAAGTGACCTTTCCTTTATTGCAATCAATGATAGCACCTGCGGTGTTAAGAAAAGGTCTACCAACAATAATGGACATGCTCCCATCCTCGGGCATGTCAAGCACAACAAAATCTGTAAGGATCAAACAGTTAACAAAATCTGTAAGGGTACATCCTCACAAATACCTATTGAGACAGCTGTTGACTTGTCAGCCATCTGAAGGGAGATATCTGTAGGGATTATTTTCTCTAAACAAAGCCTTTTGTAAAGAGAGAAGGGCATAACACTCACTCCTGCACCAAGATCACATAAAGTAGTTCTGACGTAATTATTCTTTATGGAGCAAGGAATGGTGGGTATACCTGGGTCACCGAGCTTCTTAGGAATCTTGCCACTGAAAGAGTAGTTAGCAAGCATAGTAGGTATTGCCTCATTAGGAACTTTTCTTTTATTAGTAACAATATCTTTCATATATTTCGAATAAGGAGGTAACTTAATAGCATCAGTCAAAGGAATTTGAAGAAAAAGAGGTTTCATCCATTCACAAAATTTATTATAATGCTCTTCTTCTTTAGATTTGAGGGACTTACCTGGAAAGGGCATGGATTTTTGTATCCATGGTTCTCTTTTCTTCCCATGTCTCCTTGCGATGAAGTCTTCTTTAGAGTACCTCTTGCGTTTATCGGGTGCTTCTTCTTCTCTTATCTGGGGAGAATCATCCTTCTCCGCGTCTTTTTCTTCAGGCTCAGCACCGTCTTCTGTTTCAGCATCGGAGGTAGATATGTTGTTAGGATCAACAGCTGGATTTTTACTTGTAATAGGGTCATCGGGATTGTCAGCCTCCTTGTGTTTCTTTTTCTTCTTCGGAGAGCTAACAATCTCATCTTCTTCTTGTACTTGAGAATCTTGCTCGATCCTCTTTGGATGCCCCTCAGGATAGAGTGGGTCCTGGGTGTGTGTTCCACCCCTAGTTTTGATTCCATAAGCTTGTATGTCCTGTTTGGCATTATTAGCAAGCAAATCTTTTTGCACATTAGAAATTTGTTCAAGCTGAGTTTGAACCATATGAAAATGCTTAACAAGACATTTAACATCATTAACTGTTCTTTCTAAAACATCAAATAAACTTTTGATATCAAGAGAATTATCATGCAACTGACTTTGTAACTTCCTATTAAAATGGTCTTGCTTAACAATAAAATTATCAAGCTCATCTAAACATTGGTCGGGAGGCTTACCTTTAGGTATGTCACTTTCAGTAAAGTCTAATAGAGAGTGTACCTCTACTAAGGGAGGGTGAGTAGTAGGCTCACACAACTTCTCAATAGGCGGTAAATTCTTCACGTCTTCGGCTTTAATACCTTTATCTTTTATAGACTTCTTTGCTTCTTGCATATCTTCGGGATTCAGAACAAGCATGCCCCTCTTTTTTGGTGGTAGAAGTGGTTCAGGAACGGACCAGTCTTCATAGTTCTTGGCAATTTTGCACATTAATTCTTCTGCATCGTCCGGTGTTCTTTCCCTGAAAACACAACTAGCACAACTATCCAGATTGGTTCTGGATTCATCGGTTAAACCAACATAAAATATATCAAGCAGTTCATTCTTGGGGATTCCATGTCCCGACATAACCTTAAGTAAATCACAAAACCTCCCCCAAGCTTTAGGGAGTTGGTCATCCTGCAATTGTTTAAAGTTATAGATTCTTTGCAAAGCAGCATGTTGCAGATGAGCTGGGAAATACTTATCAACAAAAAATTTGACTAAGTCCTGAGGACTTTTAACGGAACCATAGGGTAATGCATCCTACCATGATTTAGCGTCTTCCTTCAAAGAAAAAGGGAAAAGCTTGGCCACATAGAAGTTTCGTATCTTCTCATCAGTAGTGAATAGGTTGCTTAACTCAGCGAGTTTGGTCAAGTGTGCTATAGCATCATCATTTTCTCTGCCATAAAAGGGGTCAGCCTCGACTGTAGATATAAGTGAAAGATCAACAGAGAAATCATAATCACGATCAGTGATGCATATAGGAGATGTGGCAAATTGAGGATCAGGAATAACTTTGTTCTTCATGGCGTGCCTTTTGAGCAACTCTTTAACAGCACCAGGGTCAGAGTCGACACACTCTCTGAGTTCCCTGCAAAAGTCATCATTAAGGATTCTCTCCATGAGTTCATCTAAGCTCGGGTAACCAAAGGTTTTGCAGGTAGGGATATAGGTAGCAGCGGTCTTGGTCTTGGATTTTGCTGCAGCCTTAGCAGTCTGAGTTTCAATATGGTGACCAAGAAAAGTAGCATCATCAAGAGTAGTGGAAGCATCATCAAAAGTATCGGATATAGTAACAGACTCAATAGAAGCATCATGTAGTGGTGGTGAAGTAAACTTACTCATAACAGAAAGTGAATCAAGTGTAGCACTAGTGTTCAGTGTAGTGGTGGTGAAGTAAACTTACTCATAACAGAAAGTGAATCAAGTGTAGCACTAGTGTTCAGAACAGTACCTTTTCTTGTACGGGATGGTAAGATCGGAACCTTGGGGTCTCCTTTCTTACCCATAGCGGATGATATGCAGCAGGCAGGATACTTCAAGTAGACTTGTAAATATTGCTATGCTCCCCGGCAACGGCGCCAGAAAACGTTGCTTGATGCCCCACAGGCGTAAGGGATCGAGATATTCTTCGCGGGTAAGTTAACCCAATTTATTGATTCGACACACGGGGAGCCAAAGATTATTTATAAGCTTTAACAGTTGAGTTGTCAATTCAACCGCACCTGAAATATACTTGCTTGCAACAATAGATAAGTAGTAACGATAATACGATAGTGATGGTAGCAACAACAAAAGTAACAACAAAAGTGATAACTAACGACCAGCAGGACTGAAAACACTGTAGGCTAGGGAGATGGATGGTTGGGCGCTGCATGGATGAGAGTAAACATATAATAGATTCTAACAAGGGGCAAGGCACACAGAAAAGCAATGATCATCTAGGCAAATATCAAACATTAGGCAAGTATCCCGTAGGTAGTTGTGCGTGCTTGCAATAAGAACTTGCACAACATCTTTTGTCCTACCACCCCGCTACGAACGGGGCCAAAAGGAACTTATGGAGATTAAGGTGCTCCTGTCAAAGAGCACCGGAACAAAGCAATAAACTCAATGGATACAAGGAATCCTCAAATTATGGACCGTCCCCTTTGGTGTCCCAAGCTGTCACCTTTGGGATCGCCGGTTCCGGACCATAATAGGTGTATACAACTCATAGATATGATCTAGAACACAAATATATTCATGAAAACACATAGGGTTCAGATCTGAAAACATGGCACTCGGGCCCAAAGTGACAAGCATTAAGAACAACGAATTGTAGCAAAGATGATAAACACCAAAGTAGATGATAGGCAACATGCCCCCAACAATCTGACGAACTATTACATGATTAAACTCATCCAATCCCTACCATCCCCTTTGCCTACAGCAGGGAATTACTCACACATATGAAGAGAAGTCATGGAGGATGGATGGAGTGGCGATGGTGATGACGATGGCGACGATCTCCCCTCTCCGGAGGCCAAATCAGCCTCCAGATTAGCCCTCCCGAAGAAGAACAGAGGGTGGCGGCGGCTCCGCGACGAGAACTGGGAAAACGACTTCTGTTCTGGGGTTTTCTCGTCACGGGGATAAATAGGAGTCTCGGTAGGGCACCAGAGGAGGGGGGAGCAGCCCAGGCGGCCAGAGGGCGGGGCCCCACCCCTGGCCGCGCCAGGGGGTGCCTGGGGCCCCCAGGGCTCCCCTCTGGTCCCACTTCTGGTATCTGGCTCCTTCGGGTGCGTGGATTTTTAGGTAATTTTCTGAGAATTTTCTGGGACGTCTAAAAATCAATTTTCCCGCGCACAAATAAACCATACAGGCAGCTCTGCTGAAAAAAGCGTTAGTCCGGGTTAGTTTCGTCCAAATCATGCAAGAATGAGGGCAAAACAATAGCAAAAGTGTTTGGAAAAGTAGATACGTTTGAGACGTATCACCAACCGGGACTAAAGGTCCTCCGCCCCAGTGCACCAGAATAGCCCACGTGGAGGACCTTTAGTATCGGTTCGTGGGAAAATCGAGACTAAAGGTTTTGGGCATTAGTAACGACTCTTCAATCCCGGTTCCGAAACCGAGACAAATGAGCCTCTAGAACCGGGACAAATGAGACTTTTTCTACTAGTGGTGGTTGTATTGTGGTGGTGCTTCATCTATAAACCGAGACGAAAGCCTTTTTCGGCATATTGTCATGTTGATCATTGAGTTTCATTTACCATATCAGTGTTATTATCTTGTTGGTACGCACGCTGATGAATCGATCCTGCGTGTTTTTGACAATTTTCCATCTCCCACATCCACATGACACCCAAGCACAAGACTGAAATGAAACCGTCACATTCTAATTTAAACGCTGAAATATAACAAACCCATGCATTCCAATCAAACGCAATGGTGGCACTCCATTCCATCTGCTTCTCCAACCAAATACTCCGTTGGATTTATCTTTGAGAATTTCCTTTGGATTCTTTTCTTCTTGAAAGAAACAGAGGAGAGACCCTTGGGTCTCATTGATTGGTCCCGCTACGTCTATGTCTCGCTTACTGCCAGTCCTACAAAGCACTCTCCTCTAGCGATTATTTAGCTGGCAGCTGCTCAAACAGAGGAGAGGCTACCTTTTGGAAAGTTTTGATTGCTTTTTGTTTTCCAGTTTTTCTATGTTTTTTTATTGGTTTGTGAGTTTTATTTTGTTACTTTTATTTTCTATTCTTTGAGAGTTTTGTTATTTTACTTTTCTTTCTTTGTAAGTATTTTCATCTTTTCTTTACTTATTTTTAAAATACATCAAAAAAATTAAATATGGATTGCATATTTTATACGCATGTTGATTTTTTTATAATACATGGTGAGCATTTTTTTAACACATATAGAATTTTTTTAAAAACTTCATGAATATTTATGTAAATATGTGAACATTGTTCTAAATGACATGAACCTTTTTATTGAATGGTACAAACAATATTTTTTACATCTCATCAAATTGTTTTAAAATTGTGATGAATATGTTTTTAACATGTGAATTTTTTTCAGAATGTCACGAATATTTTGAATTGCCCAAGCGAAGAATAAACAAAACTATACCTTTGTTTTAAGATAAACGAAGCTGTACCTAGAACACAACTTGTCATATTTCTCGATTTTGAAGGAAACTAGCGACTTTACGTGCACTATGTCGGCCCACCTGGCGCAACGTGATTGTAATCATTAATTAAAGATTACTCCTTGCAATGATCACGTTCCTTCTCTTCGTGACTGATAAATGACGCACTGTATACGCACAATTTGTCGCAATATCGAGTTTTCCAAAAAAAATCACATTCATTATGATGATTCATAATGATTGACACGCGCGAAGTGGCACGGAAATTGGATGTTTGACTCCTTCTCAATGATTCCCCTCGCGGAGGTAGAGTGCGACCACCGTCGCGCGTCCGGTGTTTAGGAGCACGAGCCGAAGCGCCTCCCACCGGAGAAGAAACACTTTGTCGTCAGAGGTCTTCTTGGACGCGTGGAGATCGGAAGCGAAGAACACTCGCCGCAAATGTCTGCCTCCATTTCCACATAGCAACAATCTGGCATTCTCAAAAGTACCATCTTAGGGTGAAATGCGAGCTACCTGCGTTGCATCAAATGGCCGAGGTGGACGCTAGATTAGAGCCTCTCTAGATATCCATTAAAAGTCGGTATCGTAAAAACCATGTAATGTCGCTTTTATCATGTGATGTTTATAGGTTGTCCTTTTTTCGTCGATGGTTCCCTCTGCTTTTTTGTTGATTTTTTTTTCTCAGTTGTAATTCCACCAACGAGTCACAACTGGTTTCAAAAACAAATCTCAGTTTCAATCCACCAAAGAGTCGTTACTAGGTCCGACTTATTTTTATTAGTTGCAACTGGGTCTAATTTTTTTCTCAGTTGCAAGACCACCAACGAGTCGCAATTGTGTCTGATATTTTACTAAGTTGCAAGTACGCCAACGAGGCGCAACTGGGTATGCTTTTTTTTCTCAGTTGCAAGCCACCAACGATTTGTAAGTGGGTCTGATTTTTTTCGTTGTTGCAAGTCCACCAACATATCGCAACTGTGTCCAATTATTTTCTAAGTTGAAAGTCCGCCAAGGATTCACAACTGGGTTCGATTTTTTTTCCTCAGTTGCAAGCCCGCCAACGAGTCGCAAGTAGGTCCGAGTTTTTTCTCAGTTGCAAGTCCACCAACGATTCGCAACTAGGTTCGTTTTTTTCTCAGTTGCAAGTCCACCAACGATTCGCAACTCGGTTCGATTTTTTCTCAGTTGCAAGTCCACCAACGAGTTGCAACTAGGTCTGATTTTTTTTCTCAGTTGCAAGTCCACCAACGAGCCGCAATTGTGTCCGATTTTTTTTCTCAGTTGCAAGTCCACCAACGAGTCGCAACTGTGTCCGATTTTTTTCTAAGTTGCAAGTCCGCTAACGATTCGCAACTGGGTCCGATTTTTTTTCTCAGTTGCAAGCTCACCAATGATTCGCAAGTGGGTCTAAGTTTTTTTGCAGTTGCAAGTCCACCAACGAGTCGCAACTGGTTTCGATTTTTTTTCTCAGTTGCAAGTCCGCCAACAAGTCGCAACTAGGTCCAATTTTTTTTCTCAGTTGCAAGTCCACCAACGAGTCGCAACCGAGTCCGATTTTTTTCTCAGTTGCAAGCCCACCAACGAGTCGCAACAGGGTCCGACTATTTTTCTCAGTTGCAAGTCAACCAACGAGTCACAACCGAGTCCGTTTTTTTTTCTCAGTTGCAAGCCCACCAACGAATCGCAACAAGGTCCGACTTTTTTTCTCAGTTGCAAGTCAACCAACGAGTCGCAACTGTTTTTTTTTCAGTTGCAAGTCCATCAACAAGTCGCAACTTGATTTGACCTTTTTTTTCAGTTGCAAGTTAACCAACGAGTCGCAACTGTTCCGACACTTACTTACAATTTTTTAAATTGACATTTTTACATTTATTGTATTTTTTTGTATGATAACGCTTTTTTTCTTGTTCATTGAAGCCGATTAGATAACTATCAGACTCAAACAAACAAACAAAAACCTAGTTAAAAAAACATGCGGGCTAAAGTCAGCGCATATGACTTAACTAAATCACATACGCATGAGTCCTAGTCACTCCCTTGAAAATATTCATATCACAGCTTAAATAGCCTTCCCGGTCGAGCAACATGTTATTTTGCTGCCTTCCCGTATTTCGTATTGTACCACCTCGAGAGCTCTTGTACCACCTCGAGAGCTCAGCTCCGTATACCACAGCTTCGCCGAGGACGCACCTTTCCTGTGTGCCGAGGCAAACGGCAGTCACAATGTACTTCACCTTAGCTCGCTGGCCTCACAGATGTGATTCCGTGAGAGCAACTAATTAGAGAGTATTTTTTTAACAGTTTTCGCAATAAGCACTTTTAATGCGTTGACAGTGCGCTATGTGTCGCACGCTGAAAACTTTCCTCGGAAATTTACATTTTTCTTGTGCGCGCATTTAGGTGTTTAAAAAATGTTTTTTATTTTTAGCTTCTCGGTTTTGCACAGGTTTTTTTTCATTTTAGTGATTTTTAAGATGCACAAATTTAATATCGCGAGAGGCACGACCTTGCGTGCCTCCGCGAGAGACATTATCGTACCTTCGTGAAAGGCACTATCGTGCCTTCGTGGAATCGTGCCTCCATGAGAATGATGCACAAACAATGTGCCACGTGTCGCGTACGAAAAGGCTTGCGATGTTTGTTGCTACAAATAATTAATAATTTCGTGATTTTTGTGTGTGTTGAGGGCCAGAAATGGCTGGGCCGGGTCGCGTCGGCCCGTCACTTTAGCTCGCTAGCTTCTTCTTCACAGATGTGATTTCGTGTGTGCAAGGGGCCAGAAGTGCAATGTGACGTTTAGTCCTTTCTTTTTATCTTCTATAATTTGCCTCAATTTTTTTTATCTTCTATAATTTTAATTTGGGTTCCTTTTGAAGTGCTATTTGATTTTTTAAAATCGGTCGCTTAGATTACCTTTTTTCTGATAGACCGACATGTTTTTTCCAACAATTTCGATCTGGAAACAGTACACTACTTGAATTGCCACTCTCCAACCCTGCCCACGGAGAGTTACGTTGCTTCAGAACCTCTCATTTTGAAAGACAAAAATAAATCTGATCGGATTCCCCTTTTTTCCTAGCTCTTGCATCGACGGGTCTTTTTCAACAGGAGCGGGTTGACAAAATCAAAGGCCATCTTTTCAAACTAAAAATGACCCTGATATAAGTGTCAATTTATTAATCAATATTATTATTAGAGATTTCTTTCCAACCATCTCTAGGACTCAGATTATTGTCAGCATTATTATCAAGTGCATAGCTTTTCACTAGTAGAAAAAAACGTATCCCATTTTTAATTGCTGTCGCGTGAAATTTATCCCATGCTAGAGATTTTTTTTCAGAATAGTGTTATCGTCGTCATTTTTGGTACACCAGTTTTATATGCTAACGGCTGACACTGAAATTTTTCGGTACGCCACTTACTTGTGGGGGCCCATCGTCCCCAACAGTCCTAATATATAGGTTGCGTTGTACATTATTTAACGCCAGCACTATTTAATGTATCTGTAGAGTGTTATTTTAATAGTCGCCATAAATATAATTTCTGATCCCTTAGAAAATTATTCTTGTATATTATTTCTGGTTTTATTTTTTTTCTTGTATATATCATTAAATTTCCATATAATTAATAAAGTGCATTTTATTTTCATAATTAAAAGGTTTTTATATTTGACAGTTTTATTTCATATTCTTCGAGATTGTATATATGATTAAATTTACATATAAAGTGCATTTTGTACATATTTTCATATACATGTGTTGTGCTTTTGTACAATTATTATCACATTACCAATTTTATTTAATATGTGTTGCATAAATTAAATTAAATAAATATAGAGAACATAAATACAATATGAATCTATGTATATTTGCAGGTGTGCATATATTTTCTAGACAACAAGTGTGAATATATATGTATAGTATGAATGTAATTGTTGGTGTAGCCCGCGTGACCGTGTGGGCCACGCCAGCAACTAGTGTTAAATCCTTTCTCCCCCGACCGGCCCGAGACACTCTCACCCATATCTCTCTAATTTCTTCCACTCTCCTCTCACTCACATCCAGCGCCGCCGCCGCCACGCTTCTCCATCGCCCGGTCGCAACGCCGAATCTGACGCCCGACCGCACCGTCGAGTACGACGCCGCCACCCGGTAACCCCGGTGGCCGCCCCGCTTCCCCAAATCCCACGGCAATTTTCCTCTTTGTGTTGTTCTTCTACTGGATGTGCATTGTAGTTAGGTGCTAGGTTTAGGAAAAATTATACTACACTAAGTCCAAACATTATATAAAGCTCAAATTGGATTTACTAAATGAAATTGGTGCTAGGTCCAAACAGTACATATATTACTAGTTCGATTTCTTTTTAGTTGAATTGGATGTGCATTGTAGTTAGGTCTTATGGGGATAAACTATATGGAATTGGTGCATTTTACTTCTATATCACTAGTTAATTTTTTTAGTTGAATTGGATTTGCATTGTAGTTAGGTCCTATGGGGTAAACTATATGGAATCGGTGCTTTCTAGTTATATATTACTAGTTCAATTTCTTTTTAGTTGAATTGGATGTGCATTATAGTTAGGTCCTATGGGGATAAACTATATGGCTGTGTGGTTTTAGTTATATATTACTAGTAAGGACTCACTGTTCTTTACATGCTTTGTGTTGCAGAGATGGATCCTCATTAGGATGATCTTGCAGAGCACCAAGCCAGCAACAATACCAACAAAGTAAGGACTCATTGTTCTTTACATGCTTTGTGTTGAATGTTGTACTATTTCTCACAATATGTTGCCGTCATTTTTATAGGCAACCCAGTTTTTAGTTCACGACAAGTTCGTCGATGCCGAGCTGTTGAAGACGATCAATTTTCTTTACATGACATTCCTATTTGCTTCACGATACTATACAAAACCTGAGGAGAGATCTTTTAGGTATCCGTGTGATTAACCATTAACCACTATACCAAGTCATCCCGCTTCATGTTTTGTTTCATTTTTCTCGGTCAGCATTCCGGTATCCCTTGTGATCAATTCACGATGTCTGGACAGACGATGTTGGATACCGTAATACCGAGAGGGCCCAAAGAAGTATATCTCCATAGTCAGAGGATAAAATTCCCAAGTTGAATCGTTAAGTCCCTTAGCATACTTACAGGTGTGCAGGAGCAAAGTCGTTATTGCCACGCCTGCTACCGGTGGTGTTAGGACAGAGTCACGGGCCACCTTACGGTATGAAGTTACGAAACATCCTTATGGTCATTAACGACACATGCATATTAAATTTAGATGATTTTACTTATAACATGGGAAGGATGTGATCTCAAAGTAAATCATACAAGTGGGTCGGTTCGGCACCGTTGTTTTGGCAACAATGTGCTCCCATGTGTTACTGGCATATTCAATGCCCCATGATCAGGAATACATGACATCCATAACACATAGGTTAGTCATAGAGGCAAGACTAATTAAGAACACTTTGTGTTTATACTCCACACTTGCATATGAGTTTTCCTCCGAAGGCAGTTAATATGCACCTGGCAAACCTCTGCATAGGACATTGCAACTATAGCCCAGAAATATAAACATTAATAATACATTTTATTGACCCCTCTAGAGCATAATTCCAACATTCAGAGCACGCCACATGGGTTAGGCTGAAGGCACCACTTGACGAGCTTGCATGGTCCAAAAATGGCCTCCGCGGGAGCCCCTAAAGGGATACTTGTCAGATACCCAAAAATGACAAAGAAGGTCAATGATATCTCTCAAGAAAAGTATGATGAGGCTAGATAGATAAATCAATCACTACCATCAAAGGTAAAATGAGATGATGTTAATGTTATTCTAAATAAGAACTTAATGATGTCATATTTATTCATCATAATACCAAACTAGAAGAATAATGGTTATGATCCAGAACCACCACATCAACCTAATAATTATGGAACACCCAACAATGGTATGAGTAGTAGTAATATAAGTTATTTGAATGGGATTCTTAATTTTTTTATCAGTGCTCAAAATGAGCAAAATAATTTTTTATTGATATTTTGAAGAATCATGATGGCTTACTTGGTTAGTTGACCGATAACTAAACCAACAACTGATGTGCATGCTCTTTAGAGGAGAGAAGTCGAAGCATGAAGGCATATGTTTTAAAAATTGATGAAATTCAAACTTTGAACTTAGCCAAGTTTACAGGTATACAAAAGGCTAATTTGAGTGAAAGATTGAAGAAGATGAGAAGCATCGAAGGAAATGCGGAGGAGCTTGACAAGATGCATGCATCAGAACATTCATATTCAGTTGCAAACTTCGTGAAGATGCTAACTCTCAAGCATCCACTCATCAAGGTATGTAATGACGAAGCCTATAAAAACTTTGTTGAACAAGTTGCAAACAAGGTATGCATGTTGAATGTAGAGAATACAAAAATAATATGGTAATATTTCGGCTAAAGAAAAGAACATATTTGAAACTACTATAGAAATTAAGATCAATTTAAACAATTTTAATGCTTTATGTGATTTAAACATATTTGAACCTACTATAGAAATTGAGAAAAATTGGTTAATTAAATATGAGTTATATGACATAAAAATATGTTAACAAAAAGTTTTTAAAAATATGCATTCAATAGCATATTTTTGTGTGTGGCATATAACACTCATTTTGATGATAAAATTAATTAATGATAAAAATTAGACATGAGAATATAAAATGACCTTTTGTAAAAGATGAATATTGTAATTGGTTTTAAATGGTAGAACTTTTTTTCCTCAAACGAGTGCCATTGAAGGCAGGGTGCTCATCCGGCGTGGCACATAACAGCAAGGTTCCACACTGGTCCCTCCCTCCACTACTAGGAAAAGACCTTATAGTGGCGCCCTTTTGTTGCCTTTAGTGGCGCATTATAGATGCGCCACTAAGGACAAGCTAGTAATAAGGGCTTAATAGTGGCGCATTTCAAATGCGCCATCCTAAGACTCTTAGGCGTGGTGCATTCTAAAATGCACCACTATTAAGCCTGTTATTAGTGGCGCATTTTGTGAATGCACCACAATAAACTTTTTTTGAATTTTGAATCTGGATCTGGATTTGGATCACGATTTTTTGCTCATTTTATTTTTTGAATTATATGTCTCGTTCATCTAGCCATTGTTTGCTCGTTTTTATTCTCTGAATTGGATTGATGGAGGACCATGGAGAAGGGAGGAGGAGGAGGAGTATTCATGGTGAAAGAGTCATGGAAGAAGGGAGGAGGAGGAGGCATGGAGGAAGGGAGGAGGAGGAGAAGTCATGGAGAAAGGGGAGGAGGAGGAGCCTTGGAGCCTTGTAATCTTGGAAGAGCGGGAACCTTGGAGGAGGTGGAACAATGGAGGAGGGGAGGAAGAAGAAGACCCTTGGAGGAAGAGCCATGAAGGAGGGGAGGAGGAGGAGGAACATTGGAGGAGGAGCCATGGAGGGGAGGAGGAGGATCCATGGAGGAGGAGGGTGCCATGGAGAAGGTGGACAGGAGGAGGAGATGGTGGAGGAGAGGAGGATAAGAATGAAGAGGTAAGTAGGAGAAGAAGGCCGGCCGGCCATTATATACTCCTTATGGGTGGTGCAGCATGCGAAATACGCCATCATTAACTTTTTTTTGGTTTATTTTGAATTTTGAAGGCGGGAAGATCCTTAATAGTGGCGCATTTTGATAGCTGCACCACTACCAAGGTTAATTTATTTTTAATTTTAATATTTTCGCCTCCAAATCTTAAAAGCATCATATTTTTTTTCTGTTAGTGTTTTGAGGATTCTACATATTCTAAAACAGGCGTATCCCGTTGAATTTGGATGTAACTTTTTGTGTAGATGATTTTTCATACAAAAGACTTTTTTATCGGAATTCGTATGCAAAAGTTATGACCACTTTACCGAAACACGACGACATTTTGCAAATTAAGTCCAAAATCATGTTAATTAATTTTCCTAACAACTAGAACACATAACACATGGTTATCTCAAATGATTTCATTTTTTGACATTTTTATCATTTTCATTTTTTTAGGGCTGAAAAGGTGATTCACGTGGGAGGGGGTGCCTTTGTGTGTTGGGAATTCCTTAGGGGTGGCGCATATGAAAAATGTGCCACTAATAAATTCGGGTGGCACATATGCAAAATGCACCACTAATAAATCCTTAGGGATGACGCATATGCAAAACTAGATGATACCCCGCGCGTTGCTGCGGGAATCAGTTGAAATATATTTTGAATGATTGATTGCATGAAACATAAATAGTATATAAACTAAAGTATAAAAATTCATTTTATATATTGTATTTTATTATTGGGTAGTTAAAATTATTTATTAAATATAAGTAATGTAATATAATAATAAAAAATCATGCATGTTAAGTGAGTTGGCATGTGTCATTATATTGATGTATGCATGAGATCAACTAATAATGAAAAACTTGTTCTCATGCATATCGTGATAAGTTTTTGATGATGTGACATGTATGCATGTTAAAAGTGATGTAATATAATAGGAATAAAATCCATGCATGTTGAGAAAGGTTGCATGTGTCATTAAATGGATGTGTGCATGAGATCAACTAATAATGAAAAAAATTTGTTCTCATGCATATTGTGGTGGACCTTTGATGAGGTGGCATGCTTGCATGTTAAGATAGATAAGATAGTGGGAATGATCTATTATAGTATTATAGATGGGCCACTAATAAATCCTTATGGGTGACGCATATGCAAAATACGTCATTAATAATTTCTTAGGGGCGGCGCACTAGCAAAATGCGTCACCAATAAGCTCTTATTAATTAGTGGCGTATTTTGCAAAATGCGCCACTAATAAGAGGATCCAGGCTGGCCGGGGTGGCGCACTGACAAAAAATGTGTCACTAATAAGAGCTTATGGGTGGTGCACGTGCGCCACCCCTAACAAGTAGTGGCGCATTACATACCAAATGCGCCACTAATAGCCTCCTATAGCATTTTCTCTAGTAGTGCTCACCGCCTCGCATGCGACGGGAGGGCGTCCTTGCTACTGCCGCCAGACTCCCCTCCTACCGTCCTCCTCCCTCGCCACCGCAAGAGGTCGGGGCTGGGTGAAGCCCCGCCAGCGGCGGGGCGGTGGGGCTTCTTTGTCGCTGCATCCAGGGGCTAGCGCAGACTATCCTCACTGGACCCCGACCATGGTGTTGCCATTGGGCATTGTGAAGTGGCCTCTCTCCATCGCGGGCAATTGCGCATATGGAGTGGTGGCGCGATGGGATGCGCACCGATGGAGCACGAATGGCATGGTGGTGGTGGCGGGTCTCGATCCGTAGATTGGCGGGTGCGGGCTGCGGGCGACTACCTCTGTCGTGGCGGTCTACTGGCGGAGGCGGCGGCGCAGCAACGATGATGGTCTGGACCCGCGGTGGGGCACACCGGTGCATCGTTATTCAAGCGCGGTGCAACCCATGCTCGGTTGTCTGACAACGTCCCAGTCTGTGCACCGATGACGTGGGCTAGGGGTGGCTTGGGCCGTGGTTGATCGCCCCTGCGGTGATAGGTGGAGGCGGCGGCCCGGTGGGGGTGGGGTCTCCTCTACCCGATACGATCCGATCGGATTTGGGTTAGAGACCGTGACCTTTCCCCTCCTCTGTTTGTTGGTTGGCTCGATCCATATGGTCGTGGTGGCGATGTGGGAGGGGAGGTCTGCGATGCCGGGGTGACGACCCCGTGGGTGGGAGATGCGATGCTTGTGGGAAGAGCTCGCAGCTCTAGTGCGGGCTGGCAACTATGCCCGTGTGGGCGGTGACTTTCGAGATATCGATGGCAGAAGGTGGGCAGAGGTGTGTAACGTCTTCCTGGCACCGTTAGTGGATGTTGTTTTCTTCCTAAAGGCGTCGTCGTGGCTTATCTTCTCCTTCGGAGTGCTTCCAGTGAAAATCTTGATCCATTTGGATCGGGCAGTGGCGGTATTCTATACCTTCTCTTCCTAAAGGCACCATTTTTGGTTCATGGGTCGTCGTATACAACTTCTTTGAAGTTGTTGTATGCACTTTTATTTATTTTTACTTTGGGTGTATGGTATTGAGTTGTATGATTAGATTATATGATCGATGCTTTATTTAAAGAAGGGGGGGGGGGGGGGGCGTGAGCCCTCACTTCCCCTGTGTTCCAGTCTGTTGTTTTTGATCGAAGTCAAAACACAACCGAGCAACATTCTTCCACGCTGGGCTAGGTTGATGGCTCTCCCGACGCCGCATGCTAGTCATCCGTGCCCACACAAACTGCTCGCAGCTTCAGGGAACGAATAATACGTTATCGCATTGGCTTTTCCCCTGCCACCAGTTCCCGTCAAATTTCGTTCCAAAACTACCTTGAATATACTCATATAATTTCATTTTTCAAGACAAGGAACAGTATTCCTGACCAATGTTTTCATGTGTCATGATACTATACCGTAATAGGAGCATTTGGAAATTGTTTTGGTCAAAGCATGCATGCAGAAAAGAGGACCGAAGAGAAGAATATGCACTGTGCTCCGGCTGCTGCACTGCTGCATGCTTTGTACACAAGGTCAAAGCCAAGATCAGAAGAGTCCCACACGTATCCCGGTTCGGTTCATTATTCCTGGACTTGCTTTTTTATTCCATCTTGTTCAGTAGCCCTTGTTTTAAGCCCCGTCACACAAATATTGCAAGCAGCTGATCGAGCTCTAGTGCAGCTCGCACTCACACCCACAAAGACAACAGACAAGGTAGAGGGGATGCACACGTGGCACGCTTTCATAGGCCGAGCTTTAGGCCAGCCACACACACGGGTCATACCCATCCCCCATATGTCTGTCGTCATGCATGCATATTTATTTTTCTGGACTGGACGGTACCTATGCACCGCGCATGGATATTGTAGAAATAAACCAATCTTGGGGTAATGTTTAAATGATAGTGAGTTATTGATATGTGCAGCTTGCTTGCAATGTATGGGGAGGAGAAAAAACATAAGGCTAGCCACCAAGTCTTGAAGCAACACACACACACACACACATTTGATTTGAACGGGTAAACGTAAATCAAGGTAAGCCAAGTCCATGCAAGAAAGTTCAGTACAAAATACAGTTGCTGACCACTTAGGCTTTGTTCGGTTATACCACGTGGTCTAATTCCACTAGAGGATTGAAAGGAATTTTTCTTACGAGGATTTTGGGGGGATTTTGATCTGTAGAGGAATTGATGTGGCCTTCACCCAGATACAACACACACCACACCAACGACCGCGTCACCGAGACCGCACGCAAGCGTCATCGACGTCACTCCTCCCATAAAGGGACCATCGCCAACCTTGAACCTGCAACCAAACATCGCAGCTTCGATTTTGGTGGCGAGCTACGAAGGACAAAACCAAACACGACAGGTGCCATGAAAAATCATCGAAAGGTCCAGTCATCGTATACTACAGGGCCCCGTCACCGTAGCTTTGATTTCACAATAGCAAGACGAACCGAGAAAATTCCGCGGACACGACAGAGACCAGATGAAGGAATTCACACATGCATGCATGTTTAACCAGCAAACTAAAAAGAATGGGGAGCTGCACTGCAGGCCAGGCAAGAGAAGAGGAGGTAAGGAATGCATGACGCCATGTCAGCGGCGGGACCAGGTGCCACGTAGGAGGAGCACCATCCATCCCTTTCCAGGTGTCACCACTGAGCGCCCGCCAAGGCACGCACCTTCGCTCCCCCCATGTGAATATGCGATAACCCTATCTCCTCCTCATTTGGCCGGCCCTCGTCTCCTCCACGTCTCTCTCTGTCTGACCCTCTTTCTCTCCCAACTCTGAACCTCTCTCTCTCTCTCTCTCTCTCTCGAATCCAGAGCAGAGAGACACCGGACTTTGTCCTCGCATGGAGCCTTGGTAGCAGCATATTCATCCATTCGTTCCTTCTTACATGTGCGCTCACTCTGTCACTCACACACATACAAACACACACACAAGCATCCAACAGGATCCGGCCGTACATGTGTATTGGCCGCTTGACGGCGATCCGATGCAGGTTCAGGCATATGCTTTGAGCTCGTAGAGGGATCGAGGTGGCCGTGGTCTCCGGCGCTGCTGATAAGAGGTGAGTGGCTGCTCCTCCTCATGCACAACTCTCTTCATTGTCACTCACTTGTGACTGTGTGTGTCTGTCCATCATTCATAGGCAGGAGGAGGAGCTGACGGCAAACTAGTGGTCGGTAGTGCGGCCACCACCACCACTCCGGGCAGGCCGGCTCTCACACTGTTCCTGTGCGTGCGTGCGTGCGTGCGTGCGTGTGCTTCCATTCCAACAACGCTTTTTCCCCCCCTACCTTTCAGCCTCATCTCGCTCTCACGCCGGAGTGCTGAGGTGAATCCCTCTCTCACTTGCAGGCGAGAAAGAGGGAGAGCGAGAGAGCTCTGCTTCCTCTGCTCTGCCGATTTTGTTTGGTTCAGTCTCCGTCTCGTATCGCATGCACCACATGGCCACCACCGTCACGCTGCTCCGGGCGGCCTCGTCCCCCGGCCCCGCTGACGCCGCCGGCCGGGACAGCTTCCAGTGTTCCCGCCTGCTGCCCAAGAAGAGGCAGCAGAGGCAGCCGTGGCTGCTCTGCTCGCTCAAGTACGGCTGCCTCGGCGTCGGCGACCCGGGGGAGGCGGCCAGCCGGAGCTCCGCCTACCCGGTCTACTCCAGCCTCACCGTGAGCCCTGCCGGCGACGCCGCCGTAGCCGTCGTCTCGTCGGAGCAGAAGGTGTACGACGTGGTGGTGAAGCAGGCGGCATTGCTCAAGCGGCAGCTGCGCCCCTCGCCGCCGCAGACGCCCGCCGTTGCCAGGGAGCTGGAGGCGCCGCGCGGCGGGCTCGGGGAGGCCTACGCCCGCTGCGGCGAGATCTGCGAGGAGTACGCCAAGACCTTCTACCTCGGTACGCTGCTCTTCCATTCCATGCATGCTCTGTTTTTCTTGACCCATGCTTCTGAATTCTGATGATCATGCATGGCAGGGACCTTGCTGATGACGGAGGAGCGGCGCCGCGCCATATGGGCCATCTACGGTAATATCTCCAGCCTCACCATGCCTGCCTGATTCGATCCTGCCCGTGTGTCACACCGTCAGTAACTTTCAGTCCAGCTAAAATGGAGCCAGTTTTACTTATTCTTCAGACCATCAGACATACCCACATTTCAGATGAGTTGCAGGCCCTTCAGCAAAATGCTAGTACTTCTTAACAACAACTTGCAAGAATCTCTTGCCCATCTTTTCAGTTAGTGGCGTAATCTAGTTCTTATGACCAACGGAAACATTGCTGAACTTGCATTCGGTGTTTATTCATAGGTATCTAGAGTGAGTGAAGAATAAAGGGCTCCTATTATACTTTTTGTATATGTAAGCACCTTGGCTAAATTTCTTCAGTAGTAGTATCAAACTATTGGGAAAAGTGCAGGAACATATTCTTCAAATTACCTAAGGAATGTGAATCTTGTAGGGGTACTGTCAGTTTCCAAATGAGATATACTCATAGGCATCAACCACTTTCAGAATCTGATGTAGTGTAGCATCATTGTGCAGTGTGGTGCAGGAGGACAGACGAGCTGGTGGACGGGCCGAACGCGTCGCACATCACGCCGCAGGCGCTGGACCGGTGGGAGAAGAGGCTGGAGGACCTGTTCGTCGGGCGCCCCTACGACATGCTCGACGCCGCGCTCTCCGACACCATCACCAAGTTCCCCATAGATATTCAGGTGCATAATTGTTCAGTCCACATTGTGTGATTCTGGTAGACTAAAGTGGAGTGGTGAACTGGTCATGGATATTCCCGGTCAGCATCAGATTCCCCAGACCTCACTATCTCAGTGCAAGATGAGTAGGCGTGCTAAGTTGACCAGGAAGTCTTTCTGCTTGTCGGCCTTTTATTAGTCTCAGATGCTGTGATTGTGTGGTATGAACTTTTCACACATTGTAGTGGGGGCTAATCCAGTTGACTAGACGTATAGTGGGAATCATCTGCTCAAAGATATGTTTAATTGAAGAGGGGAAATTATAGGAAGGACTTCTCAATTAGAATTTAGAAGTGGTCCTGAGCATAGCAAGTACAGAGTGGAGCTTGAAAATGATCTACAGGTAGAAAAGGAATCAGGGAAAGTCCAAGTGATTTATAACTGAAAAATACATTATGAAAATGTTCTTGGTCCAGGTTAATACTGCATTACTACTACTTACAAACTATATTTTTGATATTATAAAAAATGACCATATCTTCATACATTGCCAGCCCTTCAAGGACATGATCGACGGGATGCGCACGGACCTCAAGAAGGCGAGATACAAGAACTTCGATGAGCTCTACATGTACTGCTACTACGTCGCGGGCACCGTGGGGCTAATGAGCGTCCCTGTGATGGGCATTGCACCCGAGTCCAAGGCGACGGCCGAGAGCGTCTATGGTGCCGCTTTGGCTCTCGGGCTCGCGAACCAGCTCACCAACATACTCAGGGATGTCGGAGAAGAGTAAGCCACTCACTCACTACCAAATACCAATGCAATGCAATGGTTTTCCCTTCTACAATCATGATATGGACATTTTTTAGATAGCACTGTCATGATTTTTTTTGGTGTTTTGATAATTTCCCAGTGCTAGAAGAGGGAGGATATACTTACCGCAAGACGAGCTCGCGGAGGCAGGGCTCTCCGACGAGGACATCTTCAAAGGAGTTGTGACCGACAAGTGGAGAAAATTCATGAAGATGCAGATCAAGAGGGCTAGGATGTTCTTCGAGGAGGCGGAGCAAGGGGTGACTGAGCTCAGAAAGGAGAGCCGGTGGCCGGTAAGTGCCCTAACGCCACGACTTGAATGCCAAATATCACCACATCCATAGTTCTCACAAGTGTTAGGGGCTCAAATAGAAGAAAGTATCAGCAGTGACAATATGGTTTTGCATTGCGTTGCAGGTTTGGGCCTCTATGTTGCTATACCGGCAGATCCTCGACGAGATCGAAGCGAACGACTACAACAACTTCACGAAGAGGGCCTATGTCGGGAAGGCGAAGAAGGTGCTGGCGCTCCCCATTGCTTACGGGAGATCGCTGATGTTACCGTATTCACTGAGGAATAACCAGACCTAGAAGAAACCAAAAAATAAGATGATGATCGGGTTAGGCTAGATAGAAACAGGGCGGTCGGCATCCGCCGTCGAGGTTCGAGCCCTTCCTCCAGTTAGTTAGACAACAATATGGTTCAACTCCAGTGCGTCAACCATGTTGTGTGGCATGAAGTGCTGGGGAAAGGAAGGGAGAAGATCACTGCAGCCAACCTAGATGGGGACTGAATGTTTGCATGTATATTATTCTAGAGCATGTGCATTTGAATTTTGAAGACATAACAACATGTAAATATATACACGTTGCCGGTCCCGAATTCGGGGGGAAACTGGTAACACGAGTGTTATTATGTAAGTGTATATTCGAACAATATGATTTGATCTGCAAGAGTGAGAAAAATATGAAAAACGGTCTCTATTTCTTACAGTCCCTGACTTCTTAGGAAATTCGCTTCCCTCTCTCATGCCTCTACACAAGTATAGCTAGGGTATGGGCATCGCCATTGGCGCTCCGTCCATGGGCACAAACATTGGATCGGGCCGGAGAGCAAAAGTCCATCGCTCACACATCACTCAAGCTCCAAACCCACAACCATTTTGTTAGCATTAGATCAAACACTGCTCGTTTCCATTCTCCTTTGTCCTTTTGATTTAGCTAGGAGTAGAATGTTTGTATGGTTTAGGAACGTCTGAATTGTTACTTGACTTTTACAGAGTGTTTTGGCTCATGATACGTGAGGATCGGGTTTGTGGATTTCCCAAACCACGAGGCTTAAGTTTTCTCTAGGTTATCATGATCTTCGGTTGGTCTGTATTTCGTTTGGTATCCTGTAAGACATTATGGTTTTAAGTAAATGAAATCAGAGAGAAAGCTCTCTTTTTCAAAACAAAGATACACGGCGCGCATGCATCACGCAGATCGTCCTGGCTTTCGACATCCGTCTTGATTCCCCCAGTTATCTTCCTTCCTGGTCTCCTGGGTCTCTGTGAAGTAGTAACAGCGACCCACATTTGCTCTTTAGCCGTCGCCTAGAAAGGTGCCTCATGGAAGTTGTCATTCAAGGAGAGCCAAGATTTATGTCAATGCTTCTGCTCTCTAACCTCAAGTCTCTCACTAGTCTACAACTAGTAAAGTGCAGAACATGATTGATTGAAGAAGAAGAGAGTACAATACTCAACTTAATTGATTGAAGCAACATACATAATACAGTTTTGCATTGCAAATTTTGAAGACCAAGGCGACACCTAAAATCCATGACCCTTCTATTTTGAAGACCGAATCCATTGACCTAGAGGTGAATGTTTACTCTTTTATTCACCTAAAATATGATCTTATTGAATAGAAATCTACAGGAAGAAGTACACAATCCACTTGTTCCATATACTAATTAGAATCATACATGGAATGATCAGTACTTACAAAGCAGTGTTCGCTCTTTGTTATCATAGTCTCAGCAACATACAGAACATTTCCAATATAATATTTAGGTGGTTAATTAAGCTGCTACATAACCCTTGTGCTTCCACCTATCATGACCATTCTTCTCACTTGCACACTTGGGGGGCCACCATAGGAGTGTAGAAGCCGACAAATGGAATCAGATTGCCGCAGCCATGATCTTGGCACACCTTGGTCACCCGCTCTGACTCTACTTGGATTCTGAAGAGACCAGCAGCCGTGGTGAAGAAAATCACGTTTGCTTCCTCGGCAAAGCCCAACACATGCAATGGACCCATGGGATTGGGAGCCCCATCATTTAGGAACAAACTTTCGAAGTGGAGGACGCGTTTGGGTACCCATCGAGCATCAGTCGCCTCCCTTGACCACAGTTGCAGATGCGGAGCCCGTTCTTCGACGAGTCCCAGCCCACCGTCCTCTGCCAGCATGAGGTTGCAACTGGCTTCATCCTTGGAGTAGCAGGAGTCTGGTGCCTCGAACCATGTCAGCTCGTGCCTTGCCAAGTCGTACTCCATGATCACCCCAGCACAGGACATGAAGTAGAGCTGAGACCTCCCAACAAGCACACTGGAATAGTATATGAAGTCCATGAAGAACTCGGTGTGCATTAGGGTCGGCTCTCCCCATGCACCAGTCTTGGACGAGTATACGCATGCCGACGTTATACATGCCTCGACATCTTCGTCGTCGTCGACGGAGAAGACGAAGACCACGCAGAAGGGACCCTTGTAGCAGTCACGGTGGTTGCACCCGTCAGTTGCACAGAACACGGCCGCGGTCGTGTCGCCCCTTTGGAACGCCTCCGGCACCGGTACGCGCTGCTGAGCACCCGTGATTGGCTCCCATATGAGGAGTTCCTTGGTGCGAGCTCCCTCGGAGAGGAAGAGGGCGCGGCCGTGGCGGCAGTCGACAGCCCGCCAAAGCAAGCGGTCCGGGGCAGCGAGGGAGAAGGGCGAGGCGGTGGCGGGGATGAAGCCGGGGATGTCCTCGTCGTGCCAGTCGTGAAAAATCCCGAGAGCTGGAGGAGCCCGGTGGAGATCGTGGAGACGTCGCCGGAATGCGGGGTGGGAGATGGTCTCGCTCCAGGATTTACAGACGAGGGAGGCGCGGAGGAGGCTGGCCGGGTCGTCGGACGGGATGCGGAGGAGGATCTCCTCGATGAGCTCGTCTGGCAGCGCTTGCAGTTGCAGCTGCCTTGGAGCCATGACGGCGTTAGTTTTTCTCCTTCTTTTTGCTTGTGGAGGTAGGCAGTCGCTACTTCCCGGCGGCGACGAAACGGGGTTGAGTTTTCGTAAAGCGGCCAACCGGCCGGAAAGTAAACGCACGTAGGCGGCGAGAGCTTGCATATGTGACTAGCTAGCTAATTGCCAAAATGCTCTTTAGTTTCGATCCTTTTGCTTTGCACTATCGCTTGTTGACGGTGTGTTCTGAAGGCCAAACCCATGGCATATATATAAGCTAGGAGCTAAAGCTATCCGACACGGCCACCAATTCTAATGGTACTAGGTAAGTGTGTGTTGGTGGAGTATGGGCGCAACTCGGACCCGTCCGAGGGATCGGATTTGGAGCCCGGCTCTGCTGCTGTGCCACCTCGCGCACCTAAGGCGCCCACAGCCGTGCCGTGCCACTCGTGTCCTCGAAGCGCGAATGAGTCGACCATGCATGCATGAAGCAGGAGCTCTCTAGCTGCCGGATCAGCCACGACAGGCGTTGTCACTAGGCGAGCGAGGGCACTGACCACGCCGTTGTCAACCCCGTCCCCGTGCTCATATTCTCGTGGTGCTCTCCACCTTGGCCGCAACACACCTATTTTGCTGCAACAGAGGCAGCTCGCATCCTCCACAGGCCATGCGCTTGTACCTTGCCCTGCGGCCATGCATGCAGCCGGAGGTGAACGGCTTATGTGATTTTTGTTTTCAGCACAGTTTTATTTGCATTGACAAAGACCCTGAAACTCAATAGCGGTCCCAAGGGTTAGGGGCGGATGGAGGCTCCCTGCCGGCGTGCCGACGGCGGTCCTTGTCTCCACGGCGAGGCTCCGTTTGGTTCCAGCCAGCTGCGAGGTTGGGGAGACGCGACTTTTGATGAAAGTCGCGCCAACTTCGGTCATGGCGGACAATGGCGACGTCTATGCCGTCGTTCCCTTCTTGAGGCATCGTTGTTTGACGGGACAAATAGAAGAGCGGTGTCTCATCCACCGCAAGGCGGATGGTGGATCCCGGTGGCATGGCGCTGCGGAGGTTCGGCGACAGGCGCGTGTGGACGGATACGTGCAGGATGGTGGAGTTGTCTGGCGTCGTGGTGGCGTCGACGGCAGGCCCCGTGCAAGGTTAATGTGTCAGTTACTGCTCTGGAGATGAACCGGTGGATGATGGCGGCGACAGACTCTGAGAGTGCGGCTGTCCGGTATGGGACCCAGTCCCGGTGTGTGGCTGGGCTGGGGCATCAGGCTTTAGATGTTAGAGTTTGGTCCGATGTCTGTTTGGTATTAGGCCCGGATATTCGGCACACCTTTATCAATGGGATAGGAGTAGCAACATGTGTTGCCTAGATGGTGGCTTCAGGCTGACTAACGTATTATTTTGTATGGTCTTCGTGAATAATTAATAAAATGGCCACATGCATCATCTAGATGCAGAGGCCGGAGGTTTATCCTCCTTTTCCAAAAAAAATAGTGATCCCAAGAGAAAGGAAGCTTCATGTGGTTGGACGATGGGACACATGTTAGGGCATCTCAAACATTGATCCTTGCACCTTCCGCAGCTATTTGAACCCGGCTGTCCATAGCACTTTTATCATCTTACACAATGTTGTATTCGTCCGTAGGCAGGTTTGTATGTCCGTTTTTCCGTAAAATCTAACGTATACCAAGGGTGGGGTGGCCTTTGCGATAGTTCGGACCGCTAACATGTCCTCGCCCAAAAAACCTCGGGCCACCCCAAAAGTCTCTCTGTGCGCGAAACAGCTGTCGCACATTTATACTGGTCAAGCCTCTTTAGAGCGGACGCGACTCGACAACATTGATGGCTATCAGAGCAATGTGACCAATTAATATAGCGTCGCATACGTTTCCCGCGTCCGTCAATGATGGAGAAGCACGCGACGAACCATATCCGTTCACATTGAAGCAGCATGTGTGTATTTACAGTACGTCTACCTCTGGCACCGTCCACGCCCTCAAACCGCGCCTCTCTCTGTTCCTTTCCTCTCCTTCTCCACCCCGTCGATCTTCATGACGAAGTCTTGTTTCTCCGCTGGTGGGGGGTGGTAAATGATGACCACCACAAGACACCATCGTACCCCCAGACCGTGAGAGCATGTAGGTCAGTGAAGGGCTGTATAATCCACTCGCAACAACTATAAACCACATCAGTGGCGGGAAAAATTGAATGCCCGCCACTTGCTGCTAGGTAAGTTTTTTTTTCTCAATTTTGAAGTAGTCTGCATCAGTGGCGGGTGAAATTGGATCCCCGCCATTGGACTTTGTAGTAAATTTATTTAGATTAGTGTTTTGCACGGAATTTAATTGATTTATTTGACTTTGTTATTTTTTATATAATACTGTCTGAACTTATTAATAAACACTGTTTATTATATTAAATTTTTCATACGTTTCCCGCGTCCGTTCATGAACATTGGATGTTGTTAATAATAAGGTCATATCATTAGAAGAATGATGTGATGAACATACACCCATAATAGGTATAACAATACGATCATGTCATCAAGTTTCTATTGCTGTATCAAACTTTCACGAAGTAACTCTAATCCTTAGACCATGAGATCACGTCAATCACTAACACCGGAAGAGTACTTTGATTCCATCAAACATCACACCGTGACAGGGTGACTATAAAGGTGTAGTTGGGTACTCGGAAAGTGTTAGTTGAGGCTCGGGGATCAAGAGTGGGATTTGTCCATCGTGATGATGGAGAGATATACTCTGGGCCCACTCGGTGATATCGCATCGACATTGCTTGCAAGCACGTGACTGGCTCACGAGGATGTTATATCACGAAACGAGAAAAGAGTACTTGTTGGTAACGAGATCGAACTAAGGTATGGTTGATACCGATGATCGGATCTCGGACAAGTAAAAATATCGCGAGACAAAAGGAATTGGTTACGACGTTGAAGGTTCACACGATCACTAGTTCATCGTTGAATAGATGGGAGTCATTATGGATCTCCAGATCCCGCTGTTGATTATTGATCGGAGAAATGTCTCGGTCATGTCTATCTTGTTCACGAACCGTAGGGTGACACACTTAAGGTTTGTTGACGCTTTTTGAATGGATACGAAACGTCGGAGAAAATATTGGACAACACTGAAATTGTTTCAGGATATCTGAATAGTTCAGGGGGTTAAATGTTAATGTTTGTTGATTACAAGAATTAACAAATATTAAATCTCAAATAAAAGAATTAAAAATGTTTTATTCATTTATGGGAGATAAACTCTTGGGATTTATGAGTGGAAGTTTTCTACCAAATTAAGAGGAGGTATTAAATGAGTTTAAGAGGGAGTTACCTCTCCCATGAAGAGGGGAGTAATGGGGGCGCCATTCCTCCCTTGGGGGCTGCCCCCTCTCCTATAAAAGGAGGAGGTGGAGACCTCCTCTCCACTAGCTCATTCCCTCTCCTTCTCACATGTCCTTTGGTTGACATCATCCTCTCCTTGCTTGTCCTCTACTCGAGCACGTGCTTAGGCGAAGCCCTGCTGAGTTTTTCTCTCCACCACCACCACCATGTCGTAGTGTTGTTGGAGTTCCCGAGGATCCACTACTTCCGCTGCCCAACTGGAGCAAGGGACGGAGGTCGTCATCAAGCTGTACGTGTGACCGACTACGGAAGCGTTGCCTCTTGCAACATCTTCATCACGATCTTGAGATCGGCAAGTGAAGGTCTACATCACCCACGAGAATTGTTCTCGTTGAACACTTTCGGTCTTCGAGGGTGAGTCCTTCCCAAACCGTTACAAGTTATCTCCTAGATATGATCTTGGCAGTTTTGTTGCAATCCGTAGGATTTTTTTTTTGTTTTCCTTGTTGCGATCCCTTCATATCTTGGTTGGAAATTCATTATATGCATGAAAAATAGCAAATAAGGTCGGAACAACTTGAAAATTGATCATGTCACTTGCAACGTTGCATATTCAACATAGAAAGTGTTTTAAGCTGAAATGACTGAAAAATGGAGTTGTCCTCTAAAGACACATTTTACTTTTGAAACCCTGATACTTCAAAAGAGAGGGTTACAATTGTACACGAAGTACATCCAGTTTTTCGGTAACCTTCTCAACTTCTTAGCATATTCTATAGGGGTGAAATAATGACATCATGCCAAATTTCATCCTTTTCCAAGCTCATTTGTATTATTTTTGAAAATTCAGGTTTATTTTGCTCGAAGAAACGGTTGAAATTCATTAAATGATTTAAAAATAGAAAACAAGGGCAAAATAGCTTGAAATTTGAGCATGTCACTTTCAATGTTTCATATTCAACATTAAAAAGTTTAAGTTGAAATGATTTAAAAAATTAAGTTGCCTTTGGAATGTGACATTTTCGTTCAAAACCTAGATACTTCGGAAGAGATGGTTCAATTTGTACACGAAGAGTAACTAATTTATTCCGTAACCCTCTCAACCTATTATCAAATCCTATGAAGGTGAAATAATGATACCATGTCAAGTTTCATCTTTTTTAAGCTCATTGTCATTTCTTTTAAAATCCAAGGTTATTTTGCTCGAAGAAATGGTTGTAAATTCATTAAATTACTTAAACATAGTATATATAGGCATAATGGATTAAAATTTGATCATATCACTATCAGTTTTACATGTAAAAAATAGAAAAGGTTTACATTGAAATGATTTAAAATATTCAGTTGTCTATGGAAATTTTCAGTTTTCATTCGAAACTCTCATACTTTGAAAGAGAAGGTTCAGCTTGTACATGAAGTGCATACTTTTTTGTATCGTAACCCTCTTTTACCCCTCTTTAGGGGATGAAATAATGACACATTGCCATGTTTCATCATTTAATGAGCTCATTTACATTACTAGCAATTATACATGGCATCAACACGATTAGCATGTTTCAAAACCCCATAGTAACCCCAAGTAAGTTGAAAATAACCCTTGTGCCAGCTATCAGGACCCTTCTTCTCATTTTCTCACTTGGGGGGGGGGGGGGGGGGGGGGCATAGGAGTGTAGAAGTCGATAAATGGAATTAGATTGCCGCAGCCATGATCTTGGCACACCTTGGTCACCCGCTCTGACTCTACATGGATTGTGAAGAGACCAACAGACGTGGTGAAGAAAATGATGTTTGCTTCCTCGACAAAGCCCAAACATGCAATGGACACGTTACACTTGCACCCATGGGATTGGGAGCCCCATTTAGGAACAAACTTTCCAAGTGGATGATACGCTTGGGTACCCATCAAGCACCAGTCACCTCCCTTGACCACACTTTTTGATGCGGATCCAGTTCTTCAACGAGTCCCAGCCCACCGTCCTCTGCCAGCATGGGATTGCAACTGACTATATCCTTGTTGGAGTAGCAGGAGTGTGGTGCCTCGAACCAAGTCAGCTGTGCCTTGCCAAGTCGTACTCCATGATTGCCCCACCACAGGACATAAAGTAGAGCTGAGACCTCCCAACAAGCACGCTGGAATAGTATATGAAGTCTATGAAGAACTCGGTGTGCATTAGGGTCGGTTCACCCCATGCACCAGTCTTGGACGAGTATAAGCACACCGACGTTATACATGCCTCAGCATCTTCGTCGTTGACGGAGAAGACGAAGACCACACAGAAGGGACCCTCGTGGCAGTGGCGGTGGTTGCACCCGTCCGTTGTGCAAAACACGGTTGCGGTCATGTTGCCCCTTTGGAATGCCTCCGGCACCGGTACGCGCTGCAGAGCACCCGTGATTGGCTCCCACAGGAGGAGTTCCTCGGTGCAACGTCCCTCGGAGAGGAAGAGGGTGCGGCCGTGGCGACAGTCAACGGCACGCCAAAGCGAGCAGTCCTGGGCAGCGAGAGGGAGAAGGGCGACGCAGTGGCGGGGATGAAGCCGGGGATGTCCTTGTCATCCCAGTCGTGAAAAACCCCGAGAGCGGGAGGTGCCGGATGGAGATCGTGGAGACGTCGCCAGGGCCAGCCCAAAACGTTGGGTAAGAAGGACGGCCGCCCAAGGCCCCCTGAAAAAAAAAGCCCAAAAATTGTAGAATATATAGTAATCACTATACTATTATCCATTATACCTAATAATATATTAATACTTTCTCTATCAAAATTGATGCATGAATGTATTTTCTATCAAACAACACAACTTTGAACATTTTTATTTAGTTATAGTATGTCTAAAATTAATATCAATAGATACGAAGAAAATCATTTCACAGGATAAAATGCCGCGATGCCATTTTTACAGCTCAATCTGTACATTTCAGAACTATTTACATGTTTAATTATGTGAAATACATTTTTATTTCGTAAATTGGTTATTGACTTCTACAGACAACGTTCATAACAAAAACATTTTCATAAGTGATATCAAACAATAAAACTTACATATGGAAACTTTATTATAATGCACACAATTTTATCTATCTATTGGTGATTACTCTAATCATTTTGTTACAATACAAAGTACAAAATATGCATGCTATAAAAATTTAACCAAAAAAGATTAAAGAAATAATATCATGGGCCCAATTTATATTCTAAAATTTTCTATACATACGATTATTTCATCACATACTAGAAACTACTATTGTGATATTTGTTGGATCATACCCTTTGCAAATATTTACCATAAAATAGTATATATTATGTATTAATGAAAAATAGTTCTAATTCAAAGTTTGTGACAAAATACATATTTTTATGATATTACATACAAACATAAAATTCACTAATTAATATTTATTAACATCGTTATGTGGTTAAACATTGCCAACAAAATAAATTATACTTGTAATACTATTTCATTATAAAAATAAGATATAAATAAGTATATAAATTTAGTAAATAATGTGTTTATTATGGTTCGCCCCGGGCTCAATATTTCATTGGAACACCCTGGACGTCGTCGGAATATGGGGTGAAGATGGCCTCGCTCCAGGACTTGTAGACAAGGGAGGCCCGGAGCAAGCTGGCCGGGTCGTCGGGCGGGATGCGGAGGAGGATCTCCTCGATGAGCTCGTCTGGTAGCGCTTGCGGTTGTAGCCGTCTTAGCGCCATGGAAGCCACAGTCGGGGAGGAGACGAGGGGATGGGAGTGCTCGCTCTTCCAGGTTCTCGCCGGCGGTTCTTGAGATCCGCGGATCGCGGATTCCCATGTGACGAAGAGTGGTGATGACGTAGAGGGCGGAGCTACCGTCTGCCGCGGTGACCGACTCATGGTCGAGCAGCAGTTGGTCCGGGCGATGTTCGTGCACGTCGACGTGCCAAATCCATGAGGGAACCGCGGTGGCGCCTCCATCTCTCCAAAGGCGCAGAAGCTCGATATTCTCGAGATCCAAGGGCAAGGAGAACAGCGGGGGCCTCTCCGGAGGCTGGGGCTCAGGGGCCGTAGCGGAGGACGCCAATCCTCCTCGCCCTCGATCGATCGAGGATTTGGTTCGGGAAATTAGGGTTCTTCCCGATGGGGGAAAGCGGTTGGGGAAGACGACGGGGTTGGTTGGAACGGGGGGACCGATGACATCCGGCAAATTCCTCAAAGATTTCCCCTATTTCAAACATGAAATTTCATCCCTCACCTGTATCTATCTACTACTACCTCTGTTCCATAATTATATTATTATGGGACAACCAAGACTTTCAAGCACATTTACTTGACCTCACAAAAACAAAAACAAAAACAAGAAACACATTTACTTGTCTTTAAATGGATGTATCTAACACTAAAATACATCTACATGGATCCATTTTAAAACAAATAATATGGATCGCAGGGACTAGGATTTTGCAAAATAATTAGTTGGTGCCCAAACATTGCTGGAGCCAGCAACATAAATCTCATTCACTAGTGGATTCTATGCCAACCTAGAGTAATAGCATGACGAACCAAGAATAAGATTCATTGCCTGACTTGGGAGCCAAAAGGGCGGGTACAGCTTCAGCATGGCTAAGCTTGCGAGACGAGGATGGAGAATGTTGCAACAGCCAGGGTCCTTTTTGCGCTCCGGCTAAATATTTCCCCAATGGAAATATGCTGCAATAGCTTGCTTGGATTATAAAGCACCAGACAAGGGAGTTTCGTAACCTGACCTCCAACTGGTACCAGTAAACACTGGGATGACTCCAATGCAGCGATCTTCTTGTCGCTGATGCTCCTAAATGGTACTTGGGAGAGTGGACAAAGGTTGTAGAGCATTTTTTCAGGGACGTCTCGAAAGAGGCAAGTGTTTGGTAGCAAAGTATGCAAGTCAAAATACCTTGGAGGTCTGGGAGTGACTGACTTAAGCTAGAAAGACCTGGTGCTGCGGCTCAGAAGGGAATGGAATGGCTGAGGTAAACAGACCCATCCCGGCTTTGGCAAGGCCTACCCATGGCCTCTGGCCCCAAGGTGGAAGCGATTTCCAATAGCCTGGTTCACTGGAATGTAGGCTCTGGCGATTCGGCGCTGTTTTGGAAGGATTGTTGGATCAATGGTACCGGGGAAATTGCTCCTGTTGTTACTACTCTCGTCTCGAAAAAAAAAGATCGGTGAGGGAGGGCTTAACTTTGCATCGTTGGGTATCAGATGTCGCTGGTGAGTTATCTACAGATGGGCTGGTGCAAGTACAAATTCTCCTCGGCAGGGAAGATGAGGCTTCCTTAAGGTGGAACAACTAAGCCTCATACTCAACAGTGTCCACGTATCACATGCTTTCTAAAGGGGCCATTAGTTTTGCTCGTGCAAATGCTAAATGCAAACACAGGAGGCACTACTCTATCCCAATACAAAGACCTCTATATGCAAGTTAGATATCAACATCCCACCTAGGTAGACTCAGGATGAGTATCTAGATCATGCTGTAAGCTCATCCACCAGACACAACAAGGATGAAAAGTCTACGCACAAAACTAAAATGACTGTCCAAATTAACTGGCTCATCCTTAACAGTTAAAAGCAAGCTTTTCATCCTTGGTCAGAGACCTTACGTATCTCAGAAGAGGAGGCGTCGACGGAGTTCCTTAGTTCTCTTCTTCTGGCCTAGCAACTCACATTTCAAAGTGCTTCACAAGTTGCTTTTCAGAACGGACCTGTACAGCCAATGGAATAATAAGTTTGATTTCAACAACCAAGTGTGTGAGACAAATAACCTAGTGTCACAGCTCTTACAATATTAACTTTCGCAGTATTTTTGACCCTCTCTTTGTGGCAACATCTTTAACTGACCGAAGCAGAGCGACAATAGATTATCGCAAAAGCCTTTAGAGCTTGATGAATCTTCAGACCCAAGGACCTGTTGGATGCCTTTGTGGTGCTGACCAAAGAAGAGTCTACATTCAAGAAACATTAGCAACCGTCAGGTTTTGGCAGTAACAATAGACTTCCTTTAGATCCTGCAATGAAACTGATAAGAACAAACCTATGAACAGGAAGAACAAAATACTGAAAGGAACGTGACTAGTAATAGAAACATGATTATCAGGAGCCATAAGACATGCCTTGAGTATGTTCGGGGTCCTTCTATGGCCATTTATCTGCTTTGAGGCACCCTTCAATTAATTTTGACAATTCCCTGATCAATTCTCACAAATGAAAAGAACAATTAGAAGAGAGTATTGGTTCAAAACAAGTCAGAAGTATGTAAGAAGAATACACTGAAGCCACTAACATCAACTATTTCAAGCAATTAACTTGCACACTTGTTCCCAGGTGTACCTGAAGAAAAACAATAAGCCATACGTGATTGCTAGGAAAGTGACTTTTTTATAAAAGAGAGCGATCTCTCCGATTTCATTTAAATAAATCACATCGCCTGCATTACAAAGACCAGCTAATTACTACTAGAACCCAAACTAATTAAAAGCCTCTGGCTACATGCCATCTAGGGAGGCTATTTTAACAACCACACAGACCTGAATATATTACAGGCCAAAGTCTCAAAGTCTTCACCCCTGACTAGTTCTAGGGAATATATAAGTTCTAGTCATATCTAACATGCTCAAGTTATAAGAGGCAACAACAGGGTTCATGACACGAAATTTCAGCTTCCGTGGATTCTTCATCTTCATCTCGTCAGCCTGGGTATGTTGAAGCTCCAGCCTGCAGCTCGTCTCAAGATCTCAACAGCTACCACTTCATACATGAGCCCCCCTTCTTAAGCATTGCCTGCCTTTCTTGGTTTCTCTGCAAAATAGCCTAGTCAGACAACCAATTAGCAAGCATTTTCACTGGTACACTGGGATCAGTGACCCTAATTGCATAAAAAATATATCTGTTTCTTAATCTCCAAATGATCCATAACAAAGCAGCTACCCCTACCATCATGATCTTGCCAAGCTTTTTATGGAATTGCATTATCCACACATTTAACAGGTTATGTATATTTGTAGGAGCTCTGCTTATGTCAAAGGCACATAACAAAATGTTCCATATAGAACTCTAACCACCGAGCATTCAAAGAATAAATGAGTGATAGATTCAGGGTGTCCACAGTATGGGCATCTTGTGTCCCCATGACATCCCCTTTTTTCAAATTTTCTCTAGTTAAAATAGAATTTTTATCAAGCAACCATATAAAGAATTTTATCCTTGCAGGAATTTTAATTTTCCACAAAAACTTTTTGTTTGTACTGATTTCTCCTCCCACCAGATGTCTATACATTGACTTAACAGAGAAATTTCTGCTTTTTGTCAAAGTCCAGTATACTGTATCTCTATCCTCATTTAGGTCCACATCTCTGCAGATTTCTTTGATATGAGTCCAAAAGTCTAACATTTCTCCCCATAATGTCCTTCTAAAATTTATGTTATCCAAACCTTTTCTGAAGATTTTTCCATAGGGAGGTTATTATCAAAACATATATTGTATAGCCTAGGATATAGTTTCTGCTGAGGCTTTTCATCTAGCCAACTATCTTTCCAGAACCTCACATTTTTATCCATTTCCCAACTGGAATCTGCAGCAAGCAAGAAAGTCATTTTTGACTTTCAACAGCCCCTGCCAAAACTGTGAATCCCCCTGTCTGTTTTTAGTAGCAGACATGCTTGCAGCTTTAACATATTTATTTGTTAATAATTGTTGCCAAATTACATCTGTCTGGTACAGTTTCCACCACCATTTGCTAAGTAAAGCAACATTCATGATTTCAATATTTTTATGCCTAGCCCTCCCACGTCTTTTGGTTTACAGATGTCTCTCCAATTAACCAGATGATATTTCCTAGCTACGCTCCCCGGCAAAAGCGCCAGAAAACAGTACTTGATGACCCTCAACTGTAGGGGATCTATTGTAGCATTTTCGATAAGAAGAGTGTCGAACCCAACGAGGAGGAGAAGGTATTGATAAGTGACTTTGGTAAAGGAATAGCTGCAAGCACTAAAAGATAACTTTTTAGTGATTTCTCGGTATAAGCAACGAGAAGGTAAAAACAAGCAAAGTAAAAGGTACTGAGGAGTAACAAGTGGCTCAATCCTTTTGAGCAAAGGATAAGCCTAGCAACTGAACTTATAAAGGCTAAAGCGTTCTTGAGGACACACGGGAGAGGTAGTCACGTGCTTTCGCCATATTCTGTATCGGTACTATGTTTTGTGTTGATAAGTGTTGAGTGGGTGAAACACCATAGGAGTATGGAGTGTTCGAGAGATGTAATCAAACCTTGTTTGACATGATAAGGATCAAAGGTGTTATTTATAAAATTGCCATTATATTTTAAGGATTAAGCTTTAGAGACTACCGCTTTTCACTGAAAAGAGCGCCATCGAGATCCGTTGAAATGACACCATATAAGTTATGGAATGGGATAAAACCCAATTTGTCTTTTCTTAAATTTTGGTATGCAAGGCATATGTAAAATGTTTACAACCAAAGTCGGATAAAATGCGTCTTTGTAAGTTATCCCAAAGTAACCGTTGGGTATTCCTCCATAACACTAAAGACAAAAGTGTTTTGTGGCTAAGTGCATCAAGTTTCTTGAGAAGGAATTTTTTGCGAAAAGTTAAGTGGGAGGACAGTAGAACTTCGATTAGGTTGTTGAACCTAAGCTTTAAGTGCTAAGTGGCGCAGCGCCGGAAAGTGTCCCGGAAGCGGCCGCAATGCTCGAGGCTCCCGTGTCCCAAAGGTTGTGGTCACGGCGATCTAAGTTCCTATTGAACTGCGTAGATCGGGTAATCGATCAAATAGTAAGATTTGAGATTGAATCATTGTTATTTGATAATAATGGACCGACTACATGCAAAGAAGCGATGATGGGCCCTGACTCCGTCAAAATGGCTAGGAGCTATAAAATCCGTGATAGTTCCATACACGAGAAACCAAGTTTCTGAACTTGGAAGACCCTCTAGATACCGTGTTTGGATCTATAAAGAAACAGACGTGGATGTTCTCACATCTATGAAATATTCGACATATCGTTAAAATGGTTTACGATTATGTTCAAAAAGTTGGCTATGACAAGATTTGATCTTTCATAACGATATTTAGTCTGGACGGATTATTGTAGCAACCACTACATATGCTAATTTTTGTATATGGTAGTTGAACAAACGGAACAACGTTCTTCTAATAGAATGGTTACCTAGGACGTGTACAGGACACGGTCCAAAGGGTTCTGTTAACTCAAAGGATGCTAAAATAGCATGCAAATTTTAATGGTTGAAATAAGCATTAGCGGAGTTGGAATCTTCATCATGATGAAATTGTTAAAACGTTTAGTTTCATCAGAGACGGTGAAGATGCTTGCTTTTGCAAGAAATTAAGTGGGAGCGCTGAGACATATTTCTAATACATTATGTAGAAGACATATTGTTGATTGGAAATGATGTATCTTTTATTGACACGGGTGAAGTTTCATTGAAAATTTGATTTTAATGGAAGATTTGGGCAAAACCAGTATATTGGGCTAATATGGTCTATATAGATAGATTGAGGTGCTAATATGGTTGGGCCGAAGTACATATATGAAATATTGAATAAGTTCAATATGGAAACGACGAGAAAGGTTCTTGCCGCATGGAAAAGGTTGAAGCGAGATTCAAGTGTTTTGACACTTGGTGAGTAAAATCACATGAATGATTTGATCAATCATGTACACCATGATATGTACAATTCCAGAATGTCCTATGCTCTAAATGTTATGAGCATATACCAGAATGATTCATAAGATGATCATTGGACAATAGTAAAGATATCCTTACGTGCTTTGGAAGGACTAAGAATATATATTATGTATGTTGGACAATAGTTCATTGTAAAGTGTTACATTGATACTAGTTTTGTCGCAAGATACAATCTAAATTTATCTCAATTTTTGCGGTATGTTAAGGTGGCAAAATGTAATGGAAGAAAGTTCCATGATAGATTTGGAATAGTTTCAAATGGATTTGGATGAATTCCAAAGTTAAGGCATTATAACGAATACTACAACGAAAGGCTAAGTATATGACTGCTCTAGCAGCAGCAAAGGAGGGCATTTGTGTCAAGAAGTTTTTTTGAAAAACTAGGTGTAGTTCAAAACGGGCTAATACTATGAAGATCTATTGTATGACAATAGATTCAACATGTTTTGAGCTCAAGGGACTAAGGTCTCACCGGAGGACCAAATTTATGCAATGCCATCTCATTGGTGAATGAGTGATGCGTAGAGACGCAAAGAAATGCAAATACACACGGACCTGAAGTGTCAGATCTGGAGATTAGGTTTACCACTAGCAATGCGTATGGATAACAGCTGAATGCCATAGGTGTTGGATGCGCAAGTACCAAACTAGATTATTGACTCTAGTGCAAGTGGGAGACTGAAGGGAATATGCCCGAGAGGCAATAATAAAGTGGTTATTATCTTATTCCATGTTTATGATAAATGTTTATTTTCATGCTATAATTGTGTTAACCGGAAACGTTAATACATGTGTGTTTAATAAACAGAGAAAAGGTTCCTAGTAATGCCTCTCTTTATACTAGCTTGTTGATTAACGGATGATCAAGGTTTCCTGGTCATGAACATTGGATGTTGTTAATAACAAGGTCATGTCATTGGAGAATGATGTGATGAACATACACCCACAGTAGTTATAGCAATACGATCATGTCATCAAGTTTCTATTGCTGTATCAAACTTTCACGAAGTAACTCTAATCCTTAGACCATGAGATCACGTCAATCACTGACACCGGAAGAGTACTTTGATTCCATCAAACGTCACACCGTAACAGGGTGATTATAAAGGTGTCGTTGGGTACTTGGAAAGTGTTAGTTGAGGCTCGTGGATCAAGAGTGGGATTTGTCCATCCAGATGACGGAGAGATATACTCTGGGCCCTCTCGGTGATATCACATTGACATCGCTTGCAAGCACGTGACTGGCTCACGAGGATGTTATATCATGGAACGAGTAAAGAGTACTTGTCGGTAACGAGATCGAACTAGGTATGGATGATACCAAATGATCGGATCACGGACAAGTAAAATATCGCGAGACAAAAGGAATTGGTTACGGAGTTTTGGTTCACACGATCACTAGTTCATCGTTGAGTAAGTGGGAGTCATCATGGATCTCCAGATCCCGCTGATGATTATTGATCAGAGAAGAGTCTCTGTCATGTCCATTTTATTCACGAACCGTAGGGTGACACACTTAAGGATTCGTTGACGCGTTTGAGTGGATACGGAACGCCGGAGAATATACAGGACAGCACATGGACTGTTTTGATAAAACTGCTGGAATAGTTTCGGTATATCAAAATAGTGCAAGGGGATAATTGTTAATGTGTTCATTGAATGAAGTGTTCATCAATGAAGTACTCATTGAATGAAGTGTTCATTAATTTGAGTGACATTAAACAAGATAATTAAAAGTGTTTTAATGTGATAAAACTCTTGGAATTTTGAGTGGAGAATTATGGAAGTTATGGGAATAATGTGTGACCCTTTGTTTTTGTGAGTGGAGAGTCCACCCACATGATGAGGGGAGAGGTGGGGGCACCTCTTGGGGCGTGCTACCCCTTGGGGGCTGCCTCCCCCTCCTATATATAGATGGGTGGAGACCCCTCTACACACTCATTCCTCCATCTCTCATATGCCCTTTGGTTGGCATCTTCCTCCCCTTGCTAGCTGATCCAGTTTCACGAGTACGGTGCTTAGGCGAAGCCCTGCTCAAGATCTTCTCTACCACCACCACCACTATGTTGTAGTGCTGCTGGAGTTCCCGAGGATCCACTACTTCCGCTGCCCAACTGGAGCAAGGGGCGGAGGTCGTCACTGATCTGTACGTGTGACCGACTACGGAGACGCTGCCCGTTCGTGGCGTCAAGTCTTCATCACGACCTTGAGGTCGGCGAGTGTTCGACTACATCACCCACGAGAATAGTTCTCGTTAAAGCTTTTGGTCTTCGAGGGTGAGTCCTTCTCAAACCGTTACAAGTTATCTCCTAGATGTGATCTTGGCAGTTGCAATCGTAGGAAAATTTTTGTTTTCTATGCAACGAACCCTTCACAGTGGTGATAAATAGATGATAAACAATCTGGACATAAAAATATTTCTCCAACAAAACTCAATAGCATTCACCACAAAAGAGTAATCAACACCGGTAGAGTAGAGAGGATAGATGGTACGGATTACAACACAAGTTGCAATTGTGAGATGAGATAGGATGAAGATGGAGATGGTGTTGATGTTGGGGATGATGTTGATGATGATCTCGATGATGCCCGTGACGATGGTGGTGACGATGGCGATGATCTCCCCTTAGGGAGGTCTTCTCCCCGGCGAAATCTGACCGCCGGAGATGTCTTTTCTTCTCTGTAGGTTTCCGCCACGGAGCGGCGGTGGAACTCACGAAACTCCTCTCTCTTTAGGGTTTTTAGATGACGATGAATATATAGGCCAGAGGGGGGAGCCAGGAGTGGCCCCAGGGGTCCAGACGGCCTCCCGGCGCGCCCCTAGTGGGGGCCGCGCCAGGGGGGCGCCTGGGCACCTGGTGGCCTCCCTCTGGCCCCTTTTCTGTGAAGATTCGTTAATCTTTTGGAAAATATCTCCCATCGATTTTCAGCGCATTTGGAGATGTTCTGTTTCAGCAACTCAATGTCCACTTTTCTCCGCTGAATCCTGCGTCTGCTATTTCGGCATCGGAAAGTTGCAAACTGTGTAAAACAAGCCAAAACAACATAAGTACAACATCATAACATGAAATATATCAATGAATAGGGATGAATTATGATATAAAATAGTGATGCATTTTGGACGTATCAGTAGTCTAAGTTATTCTAATATGATGCAATGTTTTGTATTCCATCAAGTTGTAATCTCAATATTGTAATTATGTTCATATCAATAAAGTATTAGTTTTTTACTTGTTGGTGATTAAACGCTTCATTGTATGACCCACTCCTAACAATTATATAGTTGGTCATTTGCAATTGAGTCCTTACTTATATAACTAGTTGTTTGATGACTCAAATGTTGATGAAAGAGCACTCAACATTCAAATCCATAATCATATAAGTTAATTTTGAAAATTTTAAATTTTCCCTATTTTTGTAACACTATATGAAATACATCACAAGTAATTGTCCTTGTTTTCTCTATAAACTACGGGTCTTTACAATCCGACTACACAAGTCAACCGAAGGCTTGGGGGATACACCCATCGGGTGCTCTAACGTGCCTAGTGTCTATAGAAGACGAAGAAATCGACGTGCTTCATAGAAGCTGCTGGAATGAGCTCTCTATAAGCAAGACATCTTCGACAGTAATACACGACCAAGAGATCGGATGTCACACGTATCCCGCGTGGCTCTAGATCCCCTTTTGGGTGTCCAAGCTAGATATCTTAAACGACAAAGAAGACAGGGAGGATGGACATCTTGCTCATCATGCACGGTTGTTTTCAACTTCCTCCTAGGGCCAATGGGCCCAACAGATCTTTTCATTTTCAACCTCTTCAAGACGAGCCAACACAAGATCAGTTTCTAAGACTCCCTCAATACCTCGCCAAGCAGTCTAACATGACGAATTCGATTTGACATCGACCTTGATGCAATCGATCTCACGAAGGATTTGGGGGACTATTGCCGGTACAATATATCAGTGTATTCGACCTTCGATAAAGATGATCTCCAGAGTGTCCTCGAGGATCCGGCTATGTCAAGAGGCCTCCTGTAGAAGGATACATATTTACTTGTACTCCAAAACATGCATTAGTAGATCTATTAGGACTCTACCATGTAAACCGACTTGGACCCATGTAACCCTACCCCTCATCCACCTATAAAATAGGAAGTAGGGGCCTCCCAAATCGGCATCCAATCTATTCACAAGATTTCATACGAGACACTCTAATATGAATAAATATTAGACATACAAGATGTATGATATTACCTCATCATAAGGATTTTGAACCTGGGTAAATCTTTATCCCGTGTATACATATTCTGATCCTTTATGTGCGCTCCGCCCCATGAGCAACCCTATGCAGGGATTCGTCGAGTTATACAATGATACACCCCTCCTTCGCGTATAGGTTTTGGGGTGGAGTCTCGACTTCATGGTGCGGCTAGAACGGTCAACTTCGTCACCTACAACGTCCCCTCGACCTGTTGCGCCTCCCGTATGCCACCATGGAGGTGTTTCTCCTCCAGACGTGGGATACCGACACCATAAACTGTTGCAAAGTAAGTAAAAAAATGATTGATTTTGTTGTTAAAAGCTGATAGCGGGATTTACAATATGTTACAATAACAAACTAACCTAGTTCTCCTACTATTCCCTAGGTTTTCCCATCATCACCATCAGAAATATTCAAGAGATGGCCAATGCTTGGGACTATTAGGGCACTCCCAATGCTAGTATCTTAGCACAAAATCATAGGCATTTTGCTTATGTGGTATGGTATTTAATGAAGAAAGAGAATGAGGTTGTATCTTAGCTAAGATACAACCCTTACACGTGGTCATATGCAAAAAGCATGATTAGACCAATCATATTTATGCATGCAACCAAAAACATTAAATAAGATACAACCACTAAGAAACAATGCATTGTGGGGGTGGTATCTTAAATATTTATTGCTCCTATGATATTGTGCTAAGAAACAATGCATTGGGATAGCCCTAATAATATCGTGGACTCTTAATTGCTGCTGTAGTCATTTCACAAAAGTTTTATTTTAGTACTAGTTATTAATATACCATATTAAGTATTACTCGTTTTGCTCATAATTATAAAATATTTTAATTTCTAGAATTATATATACATATATGTTAATTTAATTAATGTATCTATTCACTCGTTTTAATCCGTATGTAAGTTTGTACTCCCTTCGACCCATATACAAAGTTGTACTAAGTGTGTGCCTATTAATATGGGTCGGAGATAGTATTAAAATATTCAAAACATGAAAACACGGCGTATTTGTGAACATAGGGAATACATAGGGAAAACACGACTAATACAGTAATACGGAGTATTTAATTTTGGCAAATGTGGGGCCCACTTATCCTTAACTAGCTTCTGCTCTGGAGCACACACATGTCCCACAGACACGGAGCCCGGCCGCCATGGCGCCACCTCCACTCCCGCTCTTCTCCCCGTCCCCAAAGCAGCCACCTCCGCCGCCGTGGCTCCACGGTCCCAAAGCCCCCGCCACCGTGAACCCCCCAAACCCCCCTTCGACTTCGAAGCCACCCAAGCCGCCGCAAAGAAAAACCACCAATCCCCTCGACGCCGGCGTCCCCGGCGGCCGCACCCGCCGCGCCGTCCTCGGGATCATCCGCAGGGTCCGCTCCCTGGAGCTCTCCGACCCGACAAACCTGAATCCCAGCACCAGCACCCGCGGCACAACCCCCCTTTTCGACCTCCCGATCGAGGAAGACCGGGAAGACGATGCGGGGGGAGGAGATGAGAGGGGGAGGCCGGTCCCGTGGTCCGCGGCGAGGGACGAGGGCCTCAAGTCCGCGCTGCGGCGGCAGAAGAAGGCGCGGGAGCCGACGCCCGCGGAGCGGCTGCTGGACCCCGCCGAGCTGGAGCGGCTGCGGCGGGCGGCTCGCGGGATTGGGGACGGGTGGGTGCGGGCCAAGAAAGCCGGGGTGACGGATGAGGTGGTGGAGGACGTACGCAGGGAGTGGTCCGGCGGCCAGGAGCTCGCCGTCGTGCGGGTCGTCGAGCCGCTCCGCCGATGCATGGACAGAGCAAGGGAGATCCTTGAGGTGAGAGTCACTCTTGTGGTTGCGGCTTGGTTACCTTGAACTCTATTCTGACCAACATTTGCGTTGTGGTTACGAGTGTGCAAAGTTTGATTGATGTGAGTGCTTATTTAGCTGCGATTTTGATGCAGTTCTGCTTCAGGCCAGCACTTATGCGGCAAATAAATAGTATGAAATTTCGATGTCCTCATACTGACACTGGTGGATGCATGGGTGTTGTAGTAAACTAGCTAGATGGTCTATTTTCTGCCAATTATTGTTGGAAATGTTGACATTCTCTAGCCACTTCTGATGTTTGGTGCAACTGAGTTTATAAATTTTTGTAGGACTTCAGTTCTTAGCCCATAGAGGTTGTTGTATTTGTAGGATAAGATTTCCTCTTCTTCTTATGTTCTACTTTCTCCTCAATTCCAAAGGAAATGTTTCATTGAGTCTAACCTACTGGGATTTTTCTTTACTCCCTGTCCATGGCAACTATGGCATGTCCAATTCATGTAGGCATGTAGGATACATGACGTCATGGCATCCAATTCCTTTCCTATTCATTTTGTTCTTTAATTCTTATGTTCTCTTCAGCCAAGGATCTTATTGAGTCAATAGTTGTTGAGTGAGGGCAGCCAGTTGTGTCCTAGTAAAATTAAAGTTTGAGATTATTTTAATGCAGAATGAACGTATTTATTCGTCAACTGTTTTAGTTCTTTGATTACACAATTACCATGAGTCAAATCTCAATTTCGTTTGTTGGTCTTTCTGTTTATCAGATAAAATCAGGAGGTCTAGTTGTTTGGACAAAAGGAGACCTACATTTTGTTTACAGAGGAAGTGATTATCTAGAAAAAACAAATAGAGCCCCCCCTGAAAAATGTTCTGTTCCTGAACCCCAAAGGAAACACAGAAGCAACATCGAGTCTTCCACAAATCATAATGGTGATGCTCATGATATTTTCCGAGGGATTGATCCAAGCCTTGGTGTTCATGCATATGACGGGCCTGTCAAAGGAACACTGTATGAGAGAGAAGTCAACAGACTGTTGGACAGCTTGGGTCCTCGGTTTGTAGATTGGTGGTGGAACACGCCATTGCCTGTAGATGCTGATCTCCTTCCAGAAGTTGTTCCAGGCTTCAAAACTCCATTTAGACTGTGCCCTCCTGGTGTTAGACCGACGCTAGCAGATAAGGAGCTGACATACCTGCGCAAGCTTGCACGCCCTTTGCCTACACATTTTGCCCTAGGTGATTATGCTATTAGTTTTTATGCTTTTACAGGATGATTATGTATTTACTGCCTCCCCCATATGTACTCTTACTGTCTTATGCATACATCACCTTAAAGTTCCACAAGAAATACTGTAGAATCACAAGAAAACTATCATAATAGACTTATAAATATGCCCCAACTAATCTTTTGTAGGTAGAAATACAAGACTACAGGGTTTGGCGGCTGCTGTGCTAAAGCTTTGGGAAAAGAGCCTTATAGCGAAGATTGCAGTGAAAGTTGGTATCCAAAATACAAATAATGAACAAATGGCATGGAATCTTAAGGCAAGTATTCTTCCTTGTGAAATCTGATTATGATATCTGTCCTGTAAAAGCGGAAATTTCTAATGGAGCTCGAGCTCCATGGAGCCCGAAATTTGAATTTTTTTTTTCAAAACTTTTGGTTTCATAATATTCTGGAAATAATACACACATGCCCATGGATGTATACTACATGTCTCGTAAGTTTCATGGTGGAATAAATTTTTATGTGAGCTACACAAAATAAACAAAATCATGTATTTCAAGCACATGTAGTATTCATTGTAAAAGTACATGATTTTATTTTCTTTGTACATCTCACATCAAAACGTATTTCATATTGAAATTTGACACACATCTAGTATACATATACTCCTACTAGTGTATTTATTTTCAGTTTTTTATAACTTTTAAAGGTCGATTTTTTATTTATTTTGCAAAAAAATTGGGCTCCATGGAGCCCGAGAGCCAAAAAGCCTCACTCGTTCATAATAGTTGGTGCATTTAAGTATCAAACACATATTCTGTATAAATTACATGAAGCCTATGATACTAAATCAGAATAAGCATAAGGAATTAAACATTCATGCTTTCTTACCGTTAAAAGAAATTCAGGAATAGTTGTGTTACTGTTGATGATTGGTTCATCATTGTATTTTCTTCATCTGTATGACACTGAATCTTCTCAGTGCAGCGTCTTACTGGAGGAACTATCATCTTGAGAAACAAGGATTTCATCATTCTATATAGGGGCAAGGATTTTCTTCCTGGTGGAGTTAAACAGTCTGTTATTGAGCAAGAGGCTCGGGTAGATGTCGTGCAGATGAAGGAAGAAGAAGCCCGATTAACGGTGATGGACTCACTTAAGATGTTCGCTGGTTTACCATCCGAGGAAAGTTCTGCAGGATCTTTCAGAGAGTATCAGGATTTACAGCTTAACCATGTGCAGGATACAACTGAAAATAACAGGTCTTTGATAGAACTAGAGGCTGAGAAGCATAGACTACAGAATGAGCTGAAAGACCAGGAACGGAGACTTTTCATTGTAAGCCCTGAACTTCTATTGCGCTCTTGTTTCAAATCTATCCTTCTAATTTTACCTAATGGAATAAAACTGGCGCCGGCTGCAGCTTACAAAGAAGATTGAGAGATCCAACCAAGCACTGGCGAAGCTTCGTAGTTCTTGGAACCCTTCAGATGAATGTGCAGATAAAGAACTCTTAACAGAGGAGGAAAGAATGATATTCCGAAAGATTGGCCTAAAAATGGATGAGCACGTGCTCCTTGGTATAACTTTTCACATTTAAGTATAGGTTTTTTGTTCATACATGCCCTTATCTGTGTGTAAGTGTCCAAGAAAGGCCATTATCCTTCACTGATCCCAAAAACTATTTGTCCTTTGTTTCCCTTGCAGGAAGACGTGGTATCTTCGATGGTGTAATTGAAGAGATTCATCAACACTGGAAACATAAAGAGATCGTGAAAGTAATTACCAAACAAAGTCAAGCTTACCAAATAACATACACATCAATGTTGCTTGAGGTTGAGACAGGAGGAATGTTAATAGCTACTCAAAAGCTCACAAATAGCCATGCCATCATACTTTACCGTGGAAAGAATTATCACCGCCCAATAAAAACATCACCCAGTAACCTGCTGACAAAGAGAGAAGCATTAAGAAGATCAATTGAGGTTCAACGACGAGGGGTAGGAATCATCCTAAAATCATTCTTTATTTTCCCCTCCAGATATCCATCTTGCCAACTGCTGTTTCATATCTGACTTCTTTTCATCTTATTTGCAGTCAATGAAATACTATGTTTGGGAGAGACAAAAGTCCATTGAGGATTTGCAATGGAGACTGGTTAGTTGACAATGACATATCTTAAATATGATATATCAGGGGCCTCAATAGATTATCAATACAATGAAATTGAATCGTGTATACTTCTGCAGCCTGGAATTCATGCAGTGTCTTTGCTTTTGTTGTGTTGCAGGCAAATGTGACAAGGAAAATCAGGAATCTAACCCTATGATTCATGGAGATAGTAAATAGTACGCAAATGATTCAAAGATTTCGACAGTCTTCCCATCTAGCTTTTCATTTATTTGTGTGTCTCCATGTGTTGGATGAATTTTCACAGCCTAGAATAAATACAGTTGTATGTATATATGCAGGAGCTACAACCTGTGATAAATATAACTGTATATACATACAGTTGTATGATTCAAATATTTTGATAGTCTTTCCATCTAGCTTCTCATTTATTCTTCATGTCACATACAAAGTACAATGTGCCAGGTCTCCTTGTTTTGGATAAATTTGTACATGCTGTAATAAATACAGTTCTATCATTTTCTGCTAATGTATAGTGTAATAGGTACGGAGGTGCAGCCTGTAATAAATACATGTGTATGCATATATTGATATATGTACTAGATATAGGAGCTACAGTCTAATAAATAGAATTGCATCTATATACACACCAGATACAGGAGCATGTTTTGAACAATTTTCCAATGCGAGAAGAAGGATATATTTACTGGTCTGGCTCCTGTCTTCTGCATGACAGTTTTCTGTTAAGTCTTTTTATTTTCTCACTCAATGCTATGAGATTCCTTTGGCAGGTCAAAATTCCTCTGGAATCAAAGCATTTGTCTCGTTGATGTTGTGTAATAGTAGTATCCTTCCATAGAAAGGAAGGGGATAATGTGAGCCAAAATGTACTTTGTGTGGAAACACTGAAACAATTGGCTGTTGGCTATCTATATCTGGAATGTTGCTGATTGTACAATTGGCGTCAATTGCCAATTTGGTAAATATGACAGTGTTTCAATGGGTCGAGAAAACTTGTGGCAATGGTGCCGCAGGGAATTTGGAAAGCAAGGAACCAAGCATGCTTCCAAAAGCAATTGCAGAGGCCGGGTATCACTCATCATATTTTGTATCCGCTTGATGGTACATTTTGAGTTAATAAAGATGTCATTTATTAAAGAAAAAATGCTTCTAAAAGCAATGGCCTGGCGATCCAAGTGCAGCCTTGTTTCAAATTTTCCACATGATTGATTTGTGCTGTTCTTTGCATGCGAGATGTAGGGCGCAGTGCCCCAGCAAGCAGGGCTGCCCGGACGAATCACGGAGGATGTCTTCAATGTGAGGAGAAGGTGGGTGCTCTAATGGCTCTATTTCATATAGTTTTGTTAGGGATTTCTTATATGGTTATTCACAGGGTTTTGCTGATTTTCACTCTTTAATTATTATTTATTTGTCAATATCTTAGTAGAAAACTTGGATCCTTACTTCTGTTTCAAAATCTTACAATTTTGGAAGGATATAGTCATATCTATCTAACTAGCTAGCGAGAACTACTAGAAATTCTCGGACTTCTCCATGAGCCATGTCATTTAAGTTTTATGATATGGAGCAACAACTAAATCAACCGACGTAAATATGATATGGAGCAAACAATGAACCATGTCTTGATTGGGCATGCTCGACGTCAGCTGTGTCCTCCACATGCCGCTACTTTTAGAGATCTAGCGAGTCGGCCATCGTCCTCGTGCCAAAACCGCCCTTCAGAAAGGTGTTCTGGATGCTCACGCTCTAGTGCCCCACAGAAAAAGGGTCCGGCTGTGCCAAAAATTGTATTTTTCCGGCGGCCAGGACGATGGAGTCGGTGAGAAGCGAGACCACCCATGTCCATCACATCACCTCTGATCTCCACATGGAATTTCTCCGCGTCACTTTTCACGTGGAGTTTATCCAACTCCTCAAGCTCGTGCTGCGCCTGGTTGCACAGTCTCCAGGCGACACTCTTGACCTCATGCTCAGAATTTCGACGGATTCCTTTTAGGCATCATCCATGCCGATGGTGTGGGACGGGGACGACATCTACGACGGCGGACACAGACGGGAAGCAAGAGCGGAGGTGAGTGGCGCGGGAACCAGAAGACATAGACGGGAGGAGTGTGGCCAATCTAGTGGACCGGACAATTGGAGACCAAATTAGGGCATGTCCGAACCTCGCCATATCCGCCCCATACCTATGAGTTGAATATGGAAATGCCGGAGTTTATATTATCTTAGTACAAAATGAGCGACACTGATTATGGATCGAAGAAAGTATATATGTTTCTAAAATCATTCCGGTTTGATTGGTACGCTTGCGATCGATCCATCATCCTTGGGCGTGGCAACGTGCAGATGTACAGCTTTGTACGACATGGAGATGGAGTAAGCACGATAGGATGCCATGGCAAATCAGAAGAAACCCAAGTTAGTTGCATGGCTGGGCCTTGAACCACGCATTCTCATAACGGATGCGTGCATGTGGTATCAAGAGGTTTAGTTGAGAAGTTCGCGCGCAGAAGAGCAGCAAATGGATGGAACGAGCCATGCATGCATCCGATCAAGCAGGAACCAACAATTCCACTCCTAAATTTGGCTCCCACTTTTGGTGGATCTCCAACCCATCGCCGGCCACCTTCCATAACCATTTCCTACGAGTTCTTTCATCCAAGGTCCCCTTTTTCTCCCCTCATCTCTCTCTCTCTCTCTGCTCCCTCCGCCCTACTGATCCCGACGATGAGAGGCGCCGTGCTGGTCGCCGTGGCGGCCGCCATAGGCAACCTGCTCCAGGGCGTGGACAATGCCACCATCGCCGGCGCAGTGCTGTACATCAAGCGCGAGTTCCACCTCGAGACGCAGCCGGCCATCGAGGGCCTCGTCGTGGCCACCTCCCTCATCGGCGCCACCATCATCACCACCTTCTCCGGCCCCGTCGCCGACATTGTTGGCCGCCGCCCCATGCTCATCGCCTCCTCGCTCCTCTACTTCCTCGGCAGCCTCCTCATGCTCTGGTCGCCCAACGTCTACATGCTCCTCCTCGCCCGCCTCGTCGACGGCTTCGGCGTCGGCCTCGCCGTCACCCTCGTCCCCGTCTACATCTCCGAGACGGCCCCGCCCGAGATCCGCGGCCTGCTCAACACGCTGCCGCAGTTCACCGGATCCGGCGGCATGTTCATGTCCTACTGCATGATCTTCACCATGACGCTCCAGCCCAGCCCCAGCTGGCGGATCATGCTGGGCGTCCTCGCCGCGCCCTCGCTCGTCTACCTCGCCCTCGCGGTCTTCTACCTGCCGGAGTCGCCGCGGTGGCTGGTGAGCAAGGGGCGGATGAAGGAGGCCAGGGTGGTGCTCGAGATGCTGAGGGGCAGGGAGGACGTGTCCGGCGAGATGGCGCTGCTGGTCGAGGGTCTGGGCAGCGCCGGCGAGACGGAGATCGAGGAGTACGTCGTCGGCCCCGCGGACGGCGACCAGGAGCAGAGGGACACGGTGACGCTGTACGGTCCCGAGCAGGGGCTGTCGTGGGTGGCGCAGCCCGTCGCCGGCGGGAGGGGCAGCATGCTCGGGAGCGCGCTGGGGCTCGGTGGCACGGGGAGGCAGTCCAGCATGTTCGACACTATGAAGGACCCCGTGGTGGCGCTGCTCGGGAGCGTGCACGAGCGCCTCCCCGGGGACGGCGGCGCCGGGAGCATGAGGGGGAGCACGCTGTTCCCCAACCTCGGGAGCATGCTCAGCGTGTCGGAGAGGCCTGGGGGTGCCGCTGGAGGCGGCGGCGGCGGCGGCGGCGGCGGCGGCGGAGCGTGGGACGAGGAGAACGCCGGGGCCGATGAGGACGAGGACGAGGAGTACCTGTCGGACGACGACGAGCAGGCCGCGCCCGCCGGCGGCGGCGGTCTGGAGGCGCCACTGCTGTCGAGGCAGAGCACGGAGGTGGAGGGGAGGACGAACAACAACAACAACGACGGGCGGAGCCAGGCGAGCATGCAGAGGTTCAGCAGCATCGGCGGCGGCGTGGACGCGGCGAGCACCATGGGCATCGGAGGCGGGTGGCAGCTGGCGTGGAAGTGGACCGAGAAGGTGGGCCCCGACGGCGTGAAGCGCGGCGGCGTCAAGAGGATGTACCTGCACGAGGAGGGCATCCCCGGCGGCGCGGACGGCGCGGGCGCGAGCGCGGGCGGCCCCGGCGAGTACGTCCACGCGGCGGCGCTTGTGAGCCAGTCCATGCTCTACACCAAGGACGTCCTGATCGGGCAGAGCCCCACGGAGCCCGCCTTCGCCAACCCGCCGGAGGCCGTCGCCACCAAGGCCGCCGCGTCCGGCTCCCTCTGGCGCGAGCTCCTGGAGCCCGGCGTCCGCCACGCGCTCTTCTGCGGCATGATGATCCAGATCCTCCAGCAGGTGCGTGCCATCATACATGACATAATGATTCTGACGTGGACGTGCCATACATGACATGGATTGATCCTACATGCCAACACTCGCAGTTCTCGGGCATCAACGGCGTGCTCTACTACACGCCGCAGATCCTGGACCAGGCCGGCGTGAGCGTGCTCCTCGCCGGCCTGGGCCTGAGCGCCGACTCCACCTCCATCCTCATCTCCGGCCTCACCACGCTCCTCATGATGCCCAGCATCGGCGTGGCCATGTGGCTCATGGACGTGTCCGGGCGGCGCAGCCTGCTCCTGACCACCATCCCGGTGCTCATCCTCTCGCTCGTCGTCCTCATCGTGGCCAACGTGGTGCCCATGGCGACCACCGTGCACGCCGCGCTCTCCACCGGCTCCGTCATCGTCTACTTCTGCTGCTTCGTGATGGGGTTCGGGCCCATCCCAAACATCCTGTGCGCCGAGATCTTCCCCACCAGGGTCCGCGGCCTCTGCATCGCGCTCTGCTCCCTCACCTTCTGGATCGGCGACATCATCGTCACCTACAGCCTCCCCGTCATGCTCAACTCCGTCGGCCTCGCCGGCGTCTTCGGCATCTACGCCGTCGTCTGCTGCTTCGCGCTCGTCTTCGTCGCGCTCAAGGTGCCCGAGACCAAGGGCCTCCCCCTCGAGGTCATCATCGAGTTCTTCAACGTCGGCGCCAAGGGGATTCCGGAGCCAATGGATTAACCGATTAAACCTATAAATGCATGCTCGATGATCCATTCATAAGCAAATAGATGATGAGAAGAAGAGATAATAATGCTGGTTAGCACGGCGTTGTGGTTTTTACGGAGTTTCTTGCTCCATGCATGTTTTGCTATATTCATGCGCTGATCTTAGGCTAAAACAGATCGATGATGGTCGATTAGTATGTAAGTTTTTTCCTCCTACATTCAGTTTGAACTGTTTTTGTTCGATCCATTGTCTAGAATTCCAATGTATGAGTGTATTTTTCTTATCTTGAACAAGAAACCATGAGATCATTCCCCTTATTTCTTATATTCATCTTTCTCTCGCATTTTCAGCTTACTTTATTTTTCTTTCCCAACTTGGTTGGATTTTGGTTTGTGATACATGTATTAAGTGTTTAAGTGTTGTTGTATACATATATACTTTGATTCAAAATGAGAAACTCTATATAGTAACAATGCACTCCTGCTTCCGTACATTACTGTGTTTGGTTGCCATATCTACTTTGGTCTGGTTGAGGATATACAGGGTAAAAATCAACATATGCGCATCGTTTGGTTATCAGCATCTAAGTTGCCTGCACGGGAAAACTAATATTGGCGTGTTATTTGGTTGACCGCATTGCACTAGGCGCACAAATTACACGTTGCTTGGTTCCAAACTGCACAAAGTTGTTGTCATCACTTCTCACTAGTGGTGACCTTACCACACACAGACAAATCATAGTTCATCCTACCTACTAACAAATGTGCGTACAAATACAATAATCAAATGTGTCCCTCGCTAGGCATCAGTTCATCACAACCCCATTGCAGGATTCAATTATGCAGAATACAACACGCAAGAACAAGCTTAACCTGGGTGGGGTAAGGGTGGAATGGCTGCCGATCCAGGATTGTAAACCTATTCTTCAGAGATCCAAATGCCCTCTCAATCGTAACTCTCAGACTGGAGTGTCTGAGATTAAACAGTTCCTGTCGAGTCCTAGGAAAGTTCCTATTCGAGTACTAGTTCAGAGTACCTGATTTTCCTAAAGGGTGGAAGAACACGTGGACGACAAGCATGGCCAACATCTCCTAGATAGAACTTGCCGCCAGGGGTATTAATGCCATCAGGACGGCTCATGATGTCAGTTAGAATGTAAGCATCATGTGTTGATCCTTCCCTGCCAGTCAACACACATGTGAACTTCAGATCAAAGTCAACAGCAGCAAGCACATTCTGGTTTGTGTAGTGCTATCTACCCCTGTATGCTGAAACTTGTGACCTCATTACTCTTGAAGTGACATGAGTACCATATATTGCCCAATAATGTAATTCTGAAATGGCATTACAAGATGGTGTTATGGCTATAGTAGAACAGTACAAGCATACAAGGCATGAAAAAGTTATTGCTCACCTTGAAGTCTGGATACCATCTTTGGCTACCACGAATCTTGCTAGGAGTCTGACCAGTTGGTGGCTTGATCATCTCTCCTCTGAGTTCCCTAGTAGCATACAACACTTGCCTAAAATATCTAGAAATGATCTCCATTGATCTTCTAAACGTGTTGTGCATAACCATGAACCTTTGGTTATGACCAACAACATGAAGGAACATGGCCACTTGCTCATCCACACTGGTGCGGATGCTATATTGTAGTTGCCCCTGCTCCTGAAGGTCTGCACAAGCCTGTTGAAAGATGCTCTTTGCATTCGAAGCATCCACATAGCCTCGATGTCGTTGTAGTTGTAGATGTAGTTAATATTAGCTATCATCTCCTTATCTCGACGTATCATTGGACCATATATGATGACACGTTGTTCACCGCGACGAACAACTCTCTTGTGGATCAACATTCGCCATGCCTGAATCACGGCTATCAGTGTTGCTTCCTGAACTAGCAGTTGCATCCATGCTTCCATAGCCTAGTAGACATCGAGGGATGGAGAGAGGGAGTGGTGAGGGGCGGTGCGATGAGTATTAGTGGCGACTAAAGAGCGGTAGCAACCGGGATGCAGAGGAGTGTCGATGATGGGCTCGGCACCGAAACGAAGGGTCACAGACTCACAGGGGAGAAGTAAGGGGCGTCGTGTCGGGGATTAGTGGCGGCTAACAAGGGTCGGCGGTCGGCATCGAAGCCTAGGTCGAGATGAACAGGAGAGATGCTGGGGAGGGGGCATGAGCGATCTAGGTTTGTTTAGCACTGCCACGCGAGGGGATTTGAGCCGGGCCTAGAAATAAGCTGGCTGGTGTAGTGTTCTTCGAGTAGTTATCCAAATAATTGTAGAATATATCCGTAAAATATGGTATATTCCGAATACGGACAAATAACTATAAAACCATATCCATTTTCGTATTCGAGAGATACTAACCGTATCCATGATCGTATCCAACTAGTATCCGTCCAAATTCAAAATTTTCAACCATCACCCTTCGGTTAGATGGTCGATTAGAACTTATCCGTACTGTTTCCAGCTAGTCGTGACCGAGTAAATTAGGAGACGAGGCTAGACTAAGGAGATAATATCACTAGTGGTGCTTAAACTTGGCACCTACGTTCAATTTAGTGTATGAATTTAAAAAATACATCGAACCGGTTTCAAAACTTAACACGAGCGTGTAAATACGGTGTTAATCCCATCAGTAGACGTAAAATACGCTGATGTGGCACCATATTTTCATTAGCATGCACACGTGGTATGCCAACATTACGTGAGACCTACTGCATAGAATGATGTGTATACCATGTCTCTATGACCCGTGGAACCCGCCTATCAACACGGAATGAATACGACCGCAAAAAAGTGGATTGCTACGAATTGAAGAAGCGTTTTCTCGCTAGCGAGCGAAATGATATAGTGAACGTGCCACTTATTTCATGTGTTTACAAGCATGTGAATCAAAATATATTGTACCGAAACAAGTATGTGTATTTTAAATGGCATGCGGTTAGTGTAGCCCATGTTGCACATGTTTAATTTATTTTGGAAATCGATTATTCAAGTGTTATAAATATTATATATAAAAATAAAATAAAATAAGTACCTAAATGTTAAATTTATTTTAAGAATATTAAGGCATTTTTAAACATCCTATTAAGAAAACGGTATTTCTGATGATAAAATTGTTTGTATAATTTAGAATATACAATATTTTCTAAATTACAGTTCAAAAATATTATTTTATTTACACAAACATTTTAATAATTGAATGCACAATTTTATATTCATAAGTATAATGTTTAAGAATTATAAAATAATTTAAAAATATTCGTAAATATACAGAAAATATTTTTAAATTTTTTATAAGTATTCTCTCACAACTATATTTTAAGTATATAAAATTATGAATATATTATACAAGTCAAGTGAATATTAATGAAAATGTTGCCATTTATAGTATTGTATAATTTAAATATAAGCTAGGAGTATATGGTTCTTTCGAATTTACTGAATATATATATATTTATTTTTTGCATTTACTAAACAAAATAAATTTTAATTTCCCATTGTCATGATAGGTGGGACCCATGGGTTATAGAGATATAAATATATGATCCATCATTGCTTACCAAAATACGGTGTCACGTTAGTGTTTTTTACATCTATTAATGAGATTAGCACTGTATTTTCTCGCTCATGTCAAGTTTTGAAACCAGTTCGACGTATATTTCAAGTTCAGACACTAAGTGAACATTGATGATAAGTTTAAGCGTCAGAAGTGTAATTATTTCTAGATTAAATGCCATCCCGCCTTGGCCGATTTGCATCTCTCGTCATCCTCACCGAATTTCGCATTCACGGGCACCGACGCACTCAGGCTAGCTCGCTGAAAAATTATCGATCACCACGTTCTCAGCGGGCTTGATTGAGAAGTGCTTTAAGTTTCGTATGGGCCTAGCTGTGTTTGCAGCAGTTCAGTCAACCAAACGGCCCAAAATTACCACGATCAAGAAGGCTTGAACGACAACCACCAAAGATTATGTGCACATTCTCTTGAGAAAAATAAAAAGAATACAATGATGAGTTATTTGTCTTTCGATCTCCATCGATGGAGTTGCTATCAGGTTGTTTTGCAATGAACGGCAATTCGATTCTGATGGGGACTAGTTAAGGTTTGATTGGCTTTCTTTGGTCGTAAAGCAGAGCAGGGCACCCAGAACAAACTGAAAACGACAATTCATGGATTATTCCTTCCTTCCCGCCAGCCAGCTTGCCGTCGGTCTGGTCTCTGGACGATATTCTCACGAGCTACTAGCGGCACTAAGCCAAGAACGTGCCATCTCCGCCACCGTCGACGGCGGCACGAGCACCGGCCGGCGCCGCCAGCTCGCCACATCTCACGCACCTGTCGTTCGCCGGCACTACGAGCACCACCGCGGGCGCCGGTGCGGCGGCAACGATGGCGGCTCGGCAGGACGGGCACGTGGCGCGCGTCCGGAGCCAGGCGTCGACGCAGGGGACGTGGAAGCCGTGGCCGCACCGCGGGAGCACGCGCACGGCCTCCCCGTCCGCGAACTCCGCCAGGCATATCGCGCACTCTGACGCCGGCGACGAGGAAGCGGCGGCGGCGAAGGAGACGGTGGGGAGCGCGTCGATGGCCTTCTTCTTGAGGCCCTTGGGCGGAGGAGGATAACGGTCGGAGGGTCGGCGGCGGCACGCGCACCGGGAGATGAGGGCGAGCCCGAGCACGCAGACGAGGACGCACAGCAGCGACGCTAGGATCACCACCATGTCCCAGTCCACCGTCACCACCTGCGCCGTCTGCTGCTCGGGGCGCGGCGGCGGCAGCCATGACGGCGAGGGTGTAGGCGAAGTCTCGCTGGGGTTGGAGGCGGCCGTGCTGCGGCGCTGGAGGCTCGCCGGAGCGCGCATGGTGCTTTGCTACGGTGGACTCTCTGCACTCTCTGCCTAGGCGTCAGCTCTGGTTGGCTCCTGGCCGTGGCCGTGCGTGCGGTGCGAGCGCGTGGCATTTTGTAGCGCCCTCGTGCGTGCGTGGATTGGATAGAGAGGATTACCACGGTAGTGGAAGGAGCAACGGGCCCGCAGACAGGTAACGCCGGGCCCACGCGGTAGTGGCCGGCGCCGGTACGGTCTATGATTGCAGTCCACTTTAGGATGGTTCTTCATGCTGGCGTGGCAAGTTCGTTTGGCACTAGAACTCTAGTCTGTAGTATAAGTAGAAAGCTACGGACGTGTTAGCCTGCTCGTATTATGTTCAATCACGTGAATTTTTATCAAAAGATATCATGCTAGCTAATTCATTGTCAAAAAAGACCCCTCTAAAAATCATTGTAAAAAAAGACCACCTCGTCGTCACAGCACCTGGCGGCACCCTGTCACGTTCGTCAAAGAAGATATCCGTTGGTCGTTTCTAGCGAACCAGGTTCGGATGAGCCACCTGTGCTGTTTCACGTCTTGTTTCGAGGAGCGCGGGTCGATGGGACGATTCTTAACTCCCTCACTCGCTCTTGTCACCGTCCACGATCCTAATCAAACCGCCCCTCTCTCCCACTCTTCTTACCGCCTGTTGCTCTCCCTCGCTTCGATGGCTCGTCCGTCGCATCGCCACCCTCTGACCCACATCGTCGGTGACAACCCCATGCAGGAGCAGTGGGTGGCCGGTTTAGCCAACATGCCCAATCTAAGGGCGCACACCAGCGCCCCCTCATTGGTCTGTAGTAGCCCCCTCCCCCGCGCGTATCTTGCCAATATGTCGACGTAAGGCCCATCGAAAGCGCGATCGGCACAAGGTATGTCGAATGCAGTGATGAAGGAACCATCCGGGGCACCTCTCTTCAGGACCATGGGAGGGATTTTTTTACAGCCATTCGGGGGTTTTCTCCTCAACCTCCAGCGTTCGCCTTCTAGCCTTGGAGGCCGGCGCGCTCTTCGATGAGCGCCTTTGATGCTTGGACAATGGTGCCCTTCTCCTCGGCCTCCTAAGAGACCAGCAGCATCGGCATTGCCAGCTCATCGTCGAGCGTTCCCTTCTTCTCGCCAGGGTTTGCTCTTGTGCCAGCATTGCCCTAGGCATTGCCCCACAATTCCGTTGGTCGGCCAGTTGTAATCCTTTTCCTATAAATTAGCCCTGTGTAGAGATTTGTAAGCAAGTAATTTACCTAAGCTTTTGTTCATTTAATTTTTTTTTGCAAACAGATCAATGTGTATGATCCAGCGAAAGGCAGGTTCTTGTTGATGCGGCAACGGAACATGGGCGGCGGCGGGAGAAGCTGCCACCCGAGGTCCTTCATGTCGCTGAAGTCGAGGACGAAGAACCAGGGCATGAAGTCCCGGCCCTGCACGACGGAGGGGCGGCGGGAGAGGGCATAGAGCTTGCAGCCGTGCGGGGATCAGGACGGGATGCACCTTGGAGTAGACGATCCGGGGGGGAGAGAAACTCGGTGGAGGTCTTGGAGTCGTAGACGGTGGTTATATCCAGGCCGAGACCCACGATCCGGGGGATGTACTCCGTCCCCACTGCCGCGAAGGACATCCCGATTTTACTCCATCGCAGGGTATTGGGCGGCGACGTCGATGACGTAGTGGATGGGCTTATGGACTTCGTGCTCCGCCTCCACCACCAGGTATATCGGTTGCTTCGCCGACGCAGTCTCCTGGCTAGGCTCACAAGAGGCCTTCTCCTTCTTCTCCTGAGTAAGATGAGGTCGAGATCTTGCCGTCGTGCCCTGCTTATTCGCCCCCTCCTCTTCTTGCGCTGCGTCATCAGCTTCTGTTGCTCTATTTTTCGGCGGCTAGAGGGGAATCGAGAAAAAGGATGCTGGCCGCCGCGACTATATATATATATATGATAAATAAATAAAAACAATTTTGGCGTCGAGAAACCCTAATTACGTAACTAATCTACCTCTGTTCACATTTATACGACGTTTTAGTCATTTAGATGATCAAGCGCCTAAATCGTTTGTAAAAAGAAACGGAGAAAGTATCCCAGAAGGTCCATAAACCATAGTTGTTCCGTGATCCGGAGTTCCGAACCTAGTCTACAAAAATCCTTTTGTGGCCTTAGGGCAACTTCAACCGCATCATTTAATTATTTTTGCAAGGAAGACACTATAGATGCAGATGCTCACAACTTCAACCGCGACATTTTATTTTTTTTGATATGGTGCGACCGTTTATTAACCGGTACGATCAATCAACTGATCAATTTACCTGTTAGCATCGTCATTGCAAATAGATTTATCTACATTTTTATATCTCACAATAAAATACAGTACATAATTTAATCACAATAATTAATAATTATACAACCATATAAAAATCTTACAATTTTTTTGCAAAAACATTAAAATAAAAAAAGAATTTATGTTCAACAAAACCTTTTGGATATATTTCTAATTTTCTTAATGCCAAATCATCCCTCGTCTGCCTTGCAACCAGAACTTTGTTGCATAGCCTCCTTTGCAACAACATCTTTAGTGCAAAAGTCTCCTGATTTTCTTTCCGGTTTTTGTATGCCAAATCACTCCTCATCTGCCTCGCAACAAGAGCTTTGTTGCATAGCCTCCTTTACAACAACATCTCTTTTGCAATAGTCTCCTGAATATTTATTTTCATTTTTTCTATGCCAAATCACCTCTCGTTTGCCTTGCAACAAGAGCTCTATTGCATAGCCTCCTTTGCAACAAGAGCTATGTTGCAAAAGTCTCCTGAATGTTTTTCTTTTCTTTTCTTCTATGTCAAATTGGTCTTTGACCGCCTTGCAAAGACGCCCGTTGCATAACCTTCTTTGCAACAAAGGATCAATTGCGAAAAAAGTGATCGGTTGGTTCATGATCGAATGTGATCACCCACATCATTAGATCATAAGGTCATTCAACGGTCATGAAGGTGGTGGATGTGTGCGCGAGAATCAGCCGGTTGACGGAGATCTTTTCTCTTTTTGAAATCGACTAGAGATGCCCTAAGACAATAAGCGCTTATCAAATATATATTTTTACCAAACAAGATTATTTTTTAACAATCACATTAATATAAACGGCAAAATGTGTGTTAACATATAGTACTACTGAATATGTATACCTTCGTTGTAATGCACGGCAACTATCTACTGGAATGACAAGTATGATTATATATTTTACCATCTCTATATTATCTTATTCCATATTTAAGGACATATCAACATAGTGCCTTAATGAATGAAAACACTTTGGCTTATCCCACGATTAGTTGCTTCCCTGCACAAAGAAAGCACGCTTAATTTTGCCTTTGCTTCGTGATGCACTCTGAATGGACCATCGAGAGTTTGTATGTAATAGTCACACTTTTCGGCGCATGAGCTGAGAAGATTGAAAGGAGAAAGATATGAACTTTTGAACTCAAGTGGTCATGTTTTATAATTAATATGTGCATGCAAATCACTACTTCATCGGTACTAGACATGATGCTTGATTATCTTATCGTGGAAAGTAGCAGCTATCTGCAAATATCTCTATCTTTTGTGAGATATGATCGATCCCCTGTTATCTGTTAGGTTGTCTGACGTCTGTTCGTAATCACGTGCTTGATTAATCAGTCAAGAAACTGAGCCGTTGCTACAACCGGGCAGCTACTGATCCCAGTATCATTATCTCTCTCATGCTTGATTAATTAGTCACCAGTGCGGCTGCAAGTGATCAGACACGCAAGCCATGTAGGGCGCATGCACGTGCCCACTACGTATCATCTATTCATCCGTACATCGCTTGGGATTTTGGCTAGTTAAAACAAGACTGTCACACACCTAATCCATGCATCGCTCCTCTCTCATGATGATGTGGTGTGTCCATTTGGCGCCAAAACTATTCGAAAATGGAAATATATTCCGGGTGCATCCATTCGTAAAATTCAAACAAACGAGATGCTCAATGATTATTTTCAAGGTCAACGAAGAAGAAGAAGAAGAAGAAGAAGAAGAAATGGAAATGGAGGTGATTTGTGTCCCAGCCAAGAAATGGAGTGGACTTGGACGGAAGTACTACTGTAGGTGATTTGTTCATGGCGACTTGTTCATGACTAAATTGCAAAAAACCATTACAATTGTGGACCCTAAATTTAGAAACCGTCACCATTGCGTTTTTCCTTAAAAAGCTATCGCTATTGTACTGACAGTATTCAAGTAACACTGATTGAGCGATCAGAACCGTGTAATACTCATTTCATAGACAATTTGATTTTAACATTTACTGACATGTGGGATCCATTTGTCATAGAAAGAACAAAAAAAATAGCTGACATCATCCAACAGGACCCACCCCTGCATCCCGTCGTGTCGTTGTCAGCCACTCCCGTCGTCGCCGCCAGCAGGAGGGGGAGGAGACAACCACGCGCAGCGCCATCCTCCCCTCCTCCTCCCGTAGCACCTCGACGTTGCTCACCGCTCGCCGCCGCCGCCGCCTGCGCTCCGATGCCACTCCGATGAGGGGCATGGAGGCATTCTCGTAGTGGCGCTGGATTGGGATGGGAGAGAGACTTTTTTTTACAGAAGGAAGAACGGATGAGAGAGAGGATGGCATGTGGGCCCTTGTTAATCTAATAGTTTACTCAAACATTGTTCGTTTTGGTTGCCATTTCATCACTTATTGTTTTAGTCTGAACGATCAATGTTTTTTGAAAACCGTCAACAGAAGAAACACAATGGTGGCGTTTTTTGATTTAGGATCCACAATTATGGTTGTTTTTTGCAATTTAGTCCGACTTGCACGAGTGCTAGGTGATTATGTTTTGCTGAGCGCCGAATGCAGCAAGCCAGCACAGGGCCTAATTAAATTACTAAATCTTTAGTAAACACGAAAGTTTTACTTTGCAAAGTTAACCTGTCAAGGCAGACACATGGGATGGACAGCCAAGCTAGCTAAACAGCAGAGAACGAAGAAACTGGGGGTAACGGCATGTCCACGGCATCACCGTTCGGCGCTACCACCTCGCCGCACCTCTCGCACCTGTTGTTGTTCGCCGCCACAGTGGACGCCGAGGGCGTGGCAACGATGGGAGCACGGCAGGAGGGGCACGTGGCACAAGTCCGGAGCCAGGCGTCGACGCATGCAACATGGAAGCCGTGCCCGCAGCGCGGGAGCACGCGCAGGCCCTCCCCCTCCGTGAACTCCGCCAGGCAGATCGCGCACTCCGACGATGGCTGCGGTGAAGCGGCGGCGGCGAAGGAGACGGTGGGGAGCGCATCGATGGCCTTCTTCTTGAGGCCCTTCGGTGGCGGGTTGGCGGAGCGTCGGCGTCTGCATGCGCAGTGGGCGACGAGGGCGATGCCCAGGGCGAGGAGGAGCGCGCACAGCAGCGAGGCCAGGATGACCACCATGTCCGAGTTCACTGCCAGCACGGGCGCCTGCTGCTCCGCGGCTTTCATACTCACCGGCGACGATGTCGGTTCGCCGGGGGAGGTGGTGGAGAGGGCGGCACGGTGTAACAGCCTCGCCGGGGCGCGCATGGTGTCGCTGCCGCTGTTGTGATGCGTGAACTCTCGACTCCCTCTGTCTGACAGTCTAACTTAGCTTCGACTCTGGCCGTGCTCTCCGCTGGGTTTTATGCTGTGGAGGGGTCATGGAAGTGACATTTGGGATGTTTCTTCTGCACGCGTGGCATCTGATTTGCTATGTGAACTGAAACTAAGCAGGCAGTAGAACTTCAACAAAAACAAAGCAAAAGCAGTAGAAACACTTGTAAACGTCTACTTTCCTTCCTGAAGACCAACCATGTATATACTAGAGTATATATGTGTGTGTGTGTGAAAAGATGAGACACGCTTTACTTCCTTTGACCAGTGTTTTCCTCCCAAAAAAGGAGGAAACGTGGTGCCAATACATTTCTTGTTGTAAAGGGGTTCAGCGAAAGAGGTTCAAAGCCTTGCTTTTGACTCTTATTTTTCATTTGTAATCCATTTGTTTTTCTCTCTTTTGAAATTCATCACTGGTTATCAATCTGATTGCCAACCACGATCATGGCCCTTTCTGTAGTACGAAAAGGACATATGAAGTCCGTTTTCATTGTGAGAAGAGGGGAAAATGATAAAGGTATTTGATCTGCTGTCTGAAATGGCAAAAAAAAAAGAGAGCATGAATGCAATTCTACGTTTGCAATAGAAAATGTGGAGAAAGGGACATTTATAAAGTTACGCACCAATCATTGTCTGAAAGTAGGTACAAAAACTAACAAGATTAAGTAATGCCATATTTGTTATTCCGAAAGAAATACAAAGTGAATACGTTGCTAACAATTATATGTAAATATGCACAAAGACTCAAAGTAATGTTTACGAAATTATAACTGATTTCCTTAGCAATGGTTATTGTATGGAACTTGTTTTCTAAAATTTATGTTGTAATTTATTTGACAAATATAATATTTGGTAAATCTTGATGAAATTTTGATATCAAAATTTATAATATCGAGAGTTTATGATGATGAATATTAATGGCATTTTCACTTTGCATGTCAAGTTGATTGTATACTCAATGGCGATTTCATCGATTATTTATGTTAATTCCGTTGTCATTTTTGCTATATGTCATTGAGAATTTAAAAGTCAAAATTGAGAAAAATATATAATGTTATTGTCATTATCACTTTAGTGTCAATAGGCATCCTTGTGTGTGATGGCACGTCATTAGATTATAATATCACTCAATTGTTAATGTTGGTTATTAATTTAATTGGTGTTTTTGGTGGTAATTATTTGCTTTTATGTCTCTGTAATCAAAATGGAACCAACGAGAAGTTCTGATTGAAAATTTGATGATAAAATATTCTAATGGCATATGGTGATATACTGACCAACATCGATTATTGCAATGTGTCATTTGTGAATACATAATGTTCTTTTCCATTATCTTCCCAACAGTGATACAAATTAGAATAAACTAATTAATAATGTATTTAATTTATCTCATTGCATGATTGTTTCATGCTTGATTTTTTGTTATGACGTTCATAATGTTTCTTTCTCTTTTCCAACAATGAACATTAATAAAGATACCAAACCTTTATTTTGGCATAGATCAACCTTATGCAAATAAATTTTCCACGTGGAGACTAGCGATCATCCTCTGATGTAAGGAATCTCCCAATGTTTTCTGCCACTAATGTTGAAGGATGTTAATCATGATGTTAAGGCAGACAGTGGGAGCAGTCTCATATATCACATGTGTCATCATGCAGAGTAGTAGTGCAAAGGAGGTGAAAGTGAATACTATTTGATTTATTCCACAAGCTTCTGAAGGTGGCTTAATTATTTATCTTTCTGATGTTTTTTATGCTCCTACTTTTTTGGAGTAACTTAAATTGTTGTCTTTCAATTCGATGGATCTAGGTGGGTCCAAGATCCACAGCGCCGCCACTTCCCTAAAAATTGCATCATCGTGCACTCTGACGAAAGGGGCTCTTTTGAAACCGTTGTATTTCCGTTGTATCAAAGTAATGAAAAGGGGTTGTGTGCCCGGATCCAAAAAATAGACACTCGTGCAACCCCAACCGTGCTCATACGCCGTCGTCGCCCCCTGCCACTCCCAGCTCCTTCAGTGTTGGCTCCCGCCGCCACCGCGAACGAGCCAGGCGGCAGCAGCGTCTAGGAACACCTTTGGTAAGGTCTTCTCTGGCGGTGCTAGGGTTCGCTGCCGTGGGGAGCGACACAGGGTCTGCCGATTCAAATGCATGATTAACTTAAACGAAGTATCATGCAAAAAACAATCACTAGTGCGGCTGCATGTGATCAGACATGCATGCAATATGTGTGTTATCATTTATATATCAGTTGGACTCGGACGTACTTATTCGCAAACAAAACCATTTGGACTTGGTTCCAACAAGACAGTCACACACCTAACGTTTGGTGTCAAAAAGCTTGGTGGTCACAAATTAAAGCCGCGCCGTCTAATTGTAAACTTGACCAAGACCCGGTCCACATGCACCATACATACACAAATGCTAGTACCCAACATCCAAAACCATGGACATTTCCAGTCACCAGTAGATCATGAATATTTGGCCGAAGAAAAAGTCAATCTTTGAGACAAGACGATACACATGATTAAAGGCTATCCATCCATCACAAAAGTGCAGAGATATTTAGAAATGAGATGCACAGTAGTATATGTTTGTATCGTGTACCTATAGTCAACCATATGATTATGATCTTATCCCCAACGTTACCTGGCTAGGGACCTTTGCCTAAAAGTTCCTATGTTCATGTTCCTCCACATACATGTCTATCAGTCCACGATTTCCTTTAGTGTGCAGTTGTATCAATCGTGCAAGCACTTGGCTTTTCATGTTGCTCCATGTAATGGAAGATTACCCTCTCCTACATATTTAGCTATCGTCGGAATGTTCCGATGGTTCTAGTTGGAGTAAATAGCAAAAAACTATCACAATTGGGGCTAGGGTTTTGAAAAACTACCACTTTTCAAACTTTTTCAAAAAACTACGGAATCTTTGTAATCACTTTGCAAAAAACCCAAATGACTGGGTTAGTTATTTTTAATCACGATTATGACAACTCGGACCCACATATCAGTTTTTTAATAAAAAAGAAAAGCAATTAGACCCCTGAACAAAATACAAAAAAGCGATCGGGTCCCTGGCGCCATGACCAGGGAGCTTCTCGCCCATGGGGCGCCGTTGGACGCCTGCCACCGCCATGGGGCGCCTGCCTCGCCTGCCCGGGCCCGCGCGTCCAGGCCGGCCATGGCCGGCGAGCTCCGAGCGCGGGCGCCGCGGCCAACGAGCCTCGGGCGCGGGCGCCACGGCCAGCCGCCAGCGAGCCCCGGGCGCAGGAGAGGCCGCGACGGCTCGGGTGAGCTCCGTGCTGGCGCGGCGAGGGGAGGGTGCGGCGGCGCGGTGAGGGCTCCGGGCGGGCGGGCGCGGCGGGGGGCAAGGGGAGGGCGCGGAGGCGCGGTCGAGCTCTGGCCAGCGAGCCCCATGCGCGGCCCGCGGGCGAGTGGAGGGCGGGCGCGGAGGGGAGGGCGGGCGCGGCGAGAGAGGGCTCCGGGCGCGGCGAGCTCCAGGCTCCGTGCTTGGGAGGGAAGAGGCTGCCCCCGGCCGGTCACCTCCACTGGCCATGGCTTCCGGCTCGCCGGCGGCCAGGCACTTTTTTTGGGGAGGGGTATAGTTGTGATTCTGTTTTCTATTACAGGGACTTATATGAAAATATTAAAACTGACAAGTGGGTCCTAACTTTCATAATCAGGCTTAAAAATTGATCAGAGAGTCACTTGGCTTTTTTTGCAAAGTGATTACAAAGATCCCGTAGTTTTTTGAAAAAGTTTGAAAAATGGTAGTTTTTCAAAACCCTAGTCCCAATTGTGGTAATTTTTTGCTATTTATTCTTCTAGTTGCCTTGGTGTGCGGCGTTTGTACGGTCAGAGTTAATCAACACCGTCCTAACATCGTCTCTTGATGTTTCCTCCACAATAATTGATGTCAAGTTTCTCTTATTTCCCGTTTCGATTTTATGCTCCCAATCTTATTTAGTAACTCGACAAACTATTAATCTTTGTCTAGCTTTTGTTGTATTCTCGGGCAAATGCGATCAGTGCATGACTCATGTGGCTATTCAAAACCTTTTAAGGTTGGTCAAACATGTACATGTTTGGCTTGCTGAATTTTGCTTTTCACTTGTGACTTGGGTGACAGCTTAAGAAATGATTATCGATGCATAGATTTTAGTACATGTAAACTCTAGTACTACAGTTGTAATAACCTATGCTCGTTTTTTTCTTCCTTTGTCTAAACAGTATAGTGGCCCTCGCAAATGCGAGGGCGTCATCTTAGTTTTTCGAATATGTTTTATTATTCTATAAATATGAGTGTATCCAACTATAAATAATATACTTCTATAGTTCTATAGCCACCGAAAACGTTATACTATACCAAATATAACCTAGCATGAAAATATCTTTAGTCGGTAAAATTTTGAATGAATGATTGGTATGCAATTCAAAAATGTCATCTCATTTGCACTTGTTATGTTTGTAGGCAACATATTTTATTTATTTATTATTATTATATGATAGAGGAAATTGAGATCTCTCTTACACATTTAATATTATTTGTGGGAATAATATTTGTGCAAGATAATAAAAAAATAATTTTATTTTGATTTATTATATGTTCCTCATGTTCTAGAAATAATATGATTATTAAAAATAATTTGATTGCAAGGGAAATTACAAAACGTATATTGATATTACTGGGTTGTATATCTTCTTTGACCTATTTCGACAACCTTGGACGTGCACACCAACCTCTTTAATGAAACACTCTGCTTTCCTTGCGACTTGATCTGCAAAGGAGTCCATGATTTTTAATAATTAATGCTAAATCTGATATTATTTCGATCACTATGACTGATTAATTTTGTTTCAAGAGTTGTATATATCATTGGACATTTGTGTGATTCCATGATCGATTCTATAGCTACTACTCTGTATGTTCTTAATCATGGCATTGTTTAGATTAGTCACTATAGTGTTTAAATAGATACCCAAGTTCATGTGATATATTGCCATGCCAAGAAAAAATTCAACAAAAGAACATATGCACTTTCAGGTTTCGCATCAATTACTAAACATGAAGTATATAAATTTCCTCCAGAATGACTGTTAAGATGGTTAGTAATTATCGACATTGTTGTGTGTTGCATCTTGACGTCATGGTTGGGATACTCCTGTAACTAAATGTGCCCATAGAAGTTGTGTAAAAAAAGTATGCATACTGCCATACTTATGTCCAGTGACTAACTTAGAGCTATGTTGACTTAATGGCTGCTTGATCTTTTCCAAAATTTCGTATGAAGAGTAAACTTGATTTAACTCATATGTGGAGTACATCTTACTTCACGTGATGAATAGTAAAGAAGTGAGTCTTATCAACCTGAATCTTCGAAGTTTCATAGAACACTTGGTGTGCCTACCCAGCAATTAATATGCCACCTGGATCGATGTAGTACCTAAATTTAAATATTGATTAGACAAAAACCATCATGCCGCAACTTCATAATTTAAGAAAATCAAGTGAAATAGTAGTAACGCGCAAGATCAGTCACCACCAATTGAATCTTACCGTGCAAGCAATCTGATCGTTGAGATTCATTGGTTGGAGGCATCAGGAAGGTCCGGCAGCCGGTTAAGCGAGGAGACAATACTGATGAAGCCAGAGAAATTAGACTGCTCACCTAGTTTATTTACTCCCAGAACTGAGTAAGCCGCCGTCCAAGATTGGCGGCGTCGTTCCTGATTCAAAATCTGGCCCACATGCAGTCCCATTCCCATGAGGGCGCAGCCATGAATTGAAGGAGCTCAGGGAAGAGGCCTGGGGCGTCCATGGAGAGCGTTTCCGGCGGCGCTAGGTGAAGTAAGAGATCATTAGAGCTCGGGGAAGATGCTAGGGCATCGAAGGAGAGTTTTTGTGGCGGCGCTAGGAGGCTGCGAGGTGGAGAAAACAGTCAACGTGAAGGGTTTTTCCTATGGCAGGAAGCATGAAAGATTTATTTTACGTAATGGCAGTGGTGGGTAAATAATAAATATCTTCAATTTCTGGGATGTTAGCGGATCAAACGGTTGTGGTTTTTTACTTCATAATCAAACGGTTGTGGTTTTTTACTTCATATATTAAACGGTCAGATGTTTTTGATTAACGTAGGATTTTATAGCTAATTTTCCTATTTTTCATCCATATTTTTCTGTTAGTATATAATAGATGGATGCAGAATCGAAAGAGAGGCATGGATTCCCTTGATTATTCAGAAGAAGGAAAATTAACCATTGTGCCGCAAAAGTTGTGGATCAGATGTTTCTGATTAACGTGGGATTTTATAGCTAATTTTCCTATTTTTCATCCATATTTTTCTTTTAGTATATAATAGATGGATGCAGAATCGAAAGAGAGGCATGGATTCCCTTGATTTTTCAGAAGAAGAAAAATTAACCATTGTGCCGCAAAAGTTGTGGATCAAACATAAAAGCTTCCAACATGTGTCATGATTTTATAGTCGTTGGCCGGTTTCTCCCGAAAAAGATGGCTTTCCCCCTATATTCGCTGGCCATTAATCAACCAACTGAAAACCGCCCGAGCTAGACATCACATCCACAGCAGCCATCAAACTTGAACGGCAGAACTTCGAGCTAGACTAGTGATGCGTTGTGCTTTCCACTTTAGTTTTCCTTTGATGGATCTTAACCAGTCGAGTTGCTATCATGTAGTGCTGGAAAGAATGGCGAATCCATTCCCATGGAGTCTAAAAGCTTCATCAGAGCATATTCGATCACCCAAACCAAATTTAAAATGGGTCCGAATGAAATTGATGTTTTTCTTTTCTGGTCAATAGAGACGCTCAATGATTTGTTCAAGGTTGGTCAAGGAAGAAGAAGAACCAAGAAGAGAAAAAAATATGGTTATAACTGAAGTACTAGCAAAGCAAATATTTTACCTTTTGTTGGGTCGAATGCAGCAAGAAAGCAATAGAGGCTAATTAAATTACACATCTTAAGTAACCCAAGTTTTACTTTACAAAACTAACCTGACAAGACCTATATAGCTGAAAAACAGAGACAGAAGAAAAATAAATAAAAACAGGGCACAAACTACACACCTACTACGGCCAGCTAAATGAAAACCTACTACGGCAAGAACGTGCCGTCGCCACCACCACCGGTCGGCGCCGCCACCTCGCCGCACCTCCCGCACCTATTGTTCGCCGCCACTACGACCACCACCGTCGGCATCGCCAGCGGCTGCACGGGCGCGGCAACGATGGGGGCACGGCAGGAGGGGCATGTGGCGCAGGTCCGGAGCCAGGCGTCAACGCAGGCGACATGGAAACCATGACCACACCGCGGGAGCACGCGCAGGCCCTCGCCTTCCCTGAACTCCGCCAGGCAGATGGCGCACTCCGACGAGGAGCACGTCGCCGGCGTCGGGGAAGGCCCGGTGGCCGCGAAGGAGACGATGGGGAGCGCGTTGATGGCCTTCTTCTTGAGTCCCTTGGGTGGAGGAGGGGAGTGGTCGGCGGAGGTGGAGCTGGAGCGCCGCCGTCTGCACGTGCAGCGGGAGACGAGGGCGAGGCCGAGGACGCAGACGAGCGCGCATAAAAGAGACGCCAGGATGACCACCATGTCCGAGTTCACCGCCATCACCGGCGCCGCCTGCTGCTGCTGCTCCGGGACCTTCATGCTCACCGGCGACGACGACGGCTCGCCGGGGCCGGTGGAGGCTGTGCTGCGGTGCAGGAGGGTCGCCGGAGTGCGCATGGTGTCGCTGCTGCTGCTGGTAATGGTGCGTAAGCTCTGGAGCTGTCTGGACTCTGTATCTTAGCTTTGACTGTGGTCTCTGGCCGTGCGTGTATGGTATGGGATGCTCTGCTTGGGGTTTTATAGCGTGATGGTAGTGGTGGTGGAGGGGAGGATGGGCCCACCGACAGGTAACGCCGGGGCCCACGTGGTAGTGGCGGGCATGGCATGCCACTTTGGGAGGCTTCTTGCTGCACGCGTGGCAACTTTGCTGGTCTCCTTTTGGATGGCTGGCTAGTGCTACGTGGATTCCTGGAAATTCAGCAAACAGTGGAAAAACAGTGGTAGAATTAGCAGCTAAATGTCTGCTTTCATAGACACCAACCATGTATGTTTTTGTGTGTGTGTGTGGAAATATGAGACACGCTTTACTTCTTTTGACTCTTGCTTTATTGCTTCCAAAGAAGAAGAAAACTTGTGGTTCCAACTCATTTCTCATTGTAAAGTGGATCTACGAAAGAGATCCACACCATGATACATAATAACATACTCCGTGTAAAATTATGCATAATTTCCAATTTCTAGATTGTGTTTTTCTCCCTCTTTTTGGTAGGATTCAATTGGGACAAAAGTGTACAATGAAGAGGCTATATATGTACAAACAATAAAGGAAGGTTTAAGCATGTTCCGTTTCGCATTCCACCTGAAGATGATGTCTTGTTTTTGTTTCCATCAATAAATTTGTATGTATATCCACTTCCACTCCACAAATTTCTGTTTCATTTTGATATTTTCAATTCATTTTTGTATTTTTCTCGAAATGAACACAAAGTTTCTAATGTGTTCCCTATTCGATTTTTTAATAAAACGATGTATGTGATTTTTATTTTTGTTTAATGGATTGCTGAAATAACACGCTATGGAGAATGATCTGAATTGTGAGAATTAGTCATAGCATTAAAGTCCACGAAACAAATAGCTAAGAAGTAAGTAGTGCATTGAATTTTCAAAATAGGTGTGTTTTCGGAATGGTTTGTGGATACAAATTTGCTATTAGCTAAGTAGTGACACTGCATGAGTAAGTAGCATTGCGCTAGTAACTAAACAAGTGCATGCTTATGTATACAAGACGATAGACACACACCCACACTTTTACTTGCGCTTTTTTTCACTCGTGTGCTAGGACTAAATGGCAGCACAAGTGGTAACTAAGCAGAGCCATGCTTTAATTCCTTTTTAATGAGCTTTTATCAAAAGTGAAAGTGAAATGAGATAGCGCTACTCGCTAGCCTCGTATCACCACCAAAGAGCAAGATCATGGGGGGAAAACGATCAAAGTGTGCGAACCTAGCAATCATCTATATATTGGAGATCTTATAATGCGTGTTGAGGTAATCTAATTAAGATATATATGATCCATCCAGAGTTAGTGGCACGACTCACTATCAAGAATTGTATACTTTTCCCAGCCAGAAAATAATAATTTGTGCATCTTACTATTTACAGTTGGCTTATGAAGAAAAGAAAAAAGGAAGAAAAAGTGGGATTGGTTAATCCTCTTCATTTTGTTTTTCACATGATGTATAGTTTGTTAACTAAACACTTGACTTATCCCACAATCCCAAACTTGTAGAAGGAAAAACAAGCTAAATAAATTTCGTGAATTGCTTATTCCATTTCAAAGAGCAGGTTTGTGTACACATAATGGATCATATATAGACCCCTACTGTGTGCAAGTAAAGGCGCCTCTTTTAATTCAAGCTGTTTTTTCTGGTTGGTTGCCATTTTTGTCGCTAAACGACGATAAGGAGCTAAATTAAGAACATGGAGAGGAACATATGCAAGTTGCAAGACACTTCTTTACCCAATTAGCCATCCTTTCAGCTTGTGCATGGATGATACTAGTAGCTAGTCTTAATTAATCAGTGGATTAGCTTACCAATATATATCGTGCATGTTGATACTCATCGTAAGCAATCCAAAATTGATTAAAAAAATATCGTGCACGTTGTGGAAAGCAACACATATCTATCTATCTATCTATCTATATATGCTGAGTTATCGTTTTGTGTATGATCAATCCCTGTTATCTGTTAGGTTGCCTCCCCGTAAGTGCCCTGTGAAGTGTGAATTAATTAGTCAACTAATTTAAGTCAATTCCGCCGCTCCAGCCGACCGGCCAGCTACTCCCACTACGTACTAGTGCGGCTGTTGACTGCATGTGATCAGACATGCATGCATGCATGCATGCCGCAAGTGTGTGCCACTACTATACTTGCAATTATTTTGAGTCAAACTAGTGTGAGACACCTACCTAATCATGCATCCCATTTAGGGCTTGTTCGATTATTTAGTGGGTATTAACAGGGATTTAAGAGATTGGCAGGGGATTTTGCTCAATCGAACATGTCCTTAGTTTGAAAATCCCAATCCCAGCAGATCCCTCTACCAAACTGAACATGTTCTTTGTTAATTTCAACATTCCAATGATCATAAGAGTGTAAATTTGATCATGAATTAGTGCACATGAACCACACAAATATTCACACATGCTCGGGTCCATCTATCCATCCATGGGCATTCCAGTCACCAGGTAGGTAGCTGATGAATCTTTGGCAGGAGAAAAGATGAATCTATGAGAATAGACGGTACACATAAAGGCCATCTATCCATCCATCGTGAAAGCTGGACAAAGTGCAGAGATATTTAGAGAGGGGGTGCAGAGCATATATATAGTACGAACTATCTTATCCCAACGGCTAGCTGGCCATGCAGCCACCTTTGCCAAAAGGTTCACGTTTCCATGTTTATTTCGCATATATGCCCATCATCCTTCTGTATAGTTCCCATGGGGACATGCCAATCCCACTGCAAGCACCTGGTTTTTGAAGATGTTTCCCCATTTCGTTGCTTCTCCTATCTTCCATGACTTTTCTGACACCAAGAGGTGGAAAACCATGGATCAACAAGAGTCATTGTGTCAACGTCTCGACGGTCTTGCGGAGAATAAAGTAAAATTGACTCCTCGAGATCAAACGCCTCATAACTTCACCCGTCATTTAGTAAAATGGTCGCCCGAATTAAAATGCAAGTATTATAGATGAACACATTAGTTATCATCCAGAGAAATGTGTATATATGTCTCGTATACCTCCAGAGAAATTGTAAATAATGAGCTTATGAATTTTTATCACGTTTATAATCGCTAATATAATAATAGTTAGTAAGTTCCTAGGTTTAAGTAATTATATATCGTGGCACTCGTTGGCTCCTGATCAACTGACTGAATCCTCTCAGCTAAATATCACATCCACACTAGTGATTATTAAGTCGAATGCCAGCCAAGTTGGCTTGATGATGAATTCTCTTCCCACCTGAACTCCACCTCTATAAGTCGAGTGGCTATCAAGTTGTGCTCTAATCAATGATTAATTAATTTGCTAGGGAATAAAAGTTTCATTGGGTGTGGTATGAGAATAGTGCACCCTAATCAAATCGAGAACGACAACAGATTCCCTCCAGTTGATGTTCATGGAGACCAAATTAGTCAAAGCTATATTTACTCCATCGATGCTCAACGTTTGCTCAAGGGAAACGCCGTCCCTGTCATCATGAAGGCCCTAGTACGAGCGAGGTGCAGTAAACCTAACAACTAATATAACATAGTAATATAAATATTTATAGCTATATATCACATCTTGAAAATTTAATATAAAGGCACAAACACCAAAAAATTAATCTTAATTAACAAATGCAATCTTAATAAATAATGTATATGTAATTATATGATAAAAATAATAATTATAAGATATATGTCTTCAATCATAAACAACCATTTAATAAATACTCCCTCCGTTTCTTTTTATAAGACGTTTTAGACACTTGATCATATAAATATGAATAGAGCTAGTATAAATGATAAAATTTCAGAAGAAGGAGAGGGCCAATGCCCCCAATACACTTGCTTATGTTATGTTTTCATAATATAATTAGATATAAATATATTGGGCTCCTATTTAAAATGAGCCCTAGGCCATCACACCTTTTACCATGGCCTAGGGCCGACCGTGCTTGTCTCCAACTAGAGAACGTTGGACCATTGCATTATTTCACATGGCTACAGTGGTCTTCTGGTTGCTTGATTTTTGTGCATACTCAAATACTATTATCTTAGTGGTCACTGGAAAGTTTATATTTATGTTTTCTTAGCAAGTACTTTTACTAATTATCGGCAAATAGGATTTCCATATTTCATTTATTATATTACATATGTTTGACGTAGTACCACTTTCTTATCTGTTTTTGTGCATATTCCAATACTCTGCTCTCACTAATTATTGGCCACTTGATATTTATGCTCTTCTTTACTAGTACTAGTACTGCTTATTGGCAAACATTAGGAATTTATATCATGGTTGTTGCTTCCAGTTTATTTAGTTATTTATTTGTTGCCAATATTGGAAGTAGTACCATGATTTCTGAGGTTTTTCATTATACATTTCTCTAAAAAGGAATTATGCCTTTTTGATGCAGTCTGAAGTGAATTTCCTTGGGAGAATTTCACACCCAACCTTGTCAAACTATTGGGCTACTTCATGGAAGACAACGAGCTACGACTCGTGTATGAGTTCATGGTGAAGGGGAGCTTGGAGAACCACCTATCTTCCAAAGTGAGTCTTTCGGCAGATGACCTTTTCAAATGATAAATATCTGAACTAGTTCTTCTTTTGTCAAACTGTTTCTCTCTTTATGCCAACTTTGGTCCGCAAAGTAGCATGCCTTGCAGATGCTGGTGAAACTGCAACATCATTATATATCAAGCACCATAGTCCATAGTGCTATACAACTAACTACTAGCACTTTACAAGGGCACGTGCATCGACTAATTTTTTTGAATCTAGCCAAATTCTTGTTGTTGCTGCCTTCCATCATTCATGCCTAGACAATTTGAAGTAGAGGGTCAAAAGTAGGACTCAGATTTTTTTTCCCTGCTCTAGTTTGCTTAGTTGTCAAAGATTATTTGTGATCAAATTTTCTATTTCACTCAGTTTTGGTACTAATTTATCGACGTCATCGTGAGGGGTCGTATGTGAGCCACTGCCTTGGAACCTCAGGCTGAAGATTCTCATCGGTGCAGCTCGTGGCCTCGCCTTCCTTCATTCGTCCGAAGGCAGATTATCTACCGGGACTTCAAGGCACCCACTAGATTCAGTATATATTATTCCGAGAGCTGACAATAACAATGTGTCTGATATTGGATAATTCTCCCTCGTCTCAAGAAAATATTGGATAATTCTCTTATCACCCTATAACCATATCATGTTCAGCATTTCAATGTGAAGCTGTGAGACTTTGGATTGGCCAAGCATGGCCCAGGTGATGGGGAGTCTCATGTGACGACACGGGTCATGGGAACATACGGGTATGCCGCGCCGGAGTATGTTTCCACCGGTATGCCTCATCCATTCATAACAAATTAACAATGTGCATTATGTGTTCATAGCACCTGGCAAGGTCGTCCCTGTCAGTATGAAGGCCCTAGTGTGAGCGAGGTACAATAAGCCTAACAACTAGCATAAAATAGTAATATAAATATTGATAGCTATATATAACATAAGGAAAAGTTAATATGAAGGCACAAACATAAAAAATGTAATCTTAATTAAAAAATGAAATCTTAATAGACATGTATATGTAATTATATGATACAAATAATAATTATAAGATATATGTCTTCAATCATAAAACAATCATTTAATAAATATAAATGATAAGATTTCAGAAGGTGCGGAGGGCCAATGCCCCCTATGCACTTCCTTATGTTATATTTTTACAAATTATATTTTTATAATTTAATTAGATATAAATATATTGGACCCCTATTTAAGATGGGCCCTAGGCCATCGCACCTTTTGCCATGGCCTAGGGCTGGCCTTACTCAAGGGTGATTATGAAGAAAGAGCTATCATTTGTTAAGTACAAGATAGCATTTCTTTGCAATAAAATAGACTAAATGATAGCATTTGTTGACTAAATCATTTTGTTTCTACTGTAGTGAATACACCAATAACATCACAAGTCTTAGTTACAGCAATAACGCAACTAAATATACTGCACAGACGGTGACCTTTTTCCTTGAAGTATAATAACATTATAGACCTTTTTCTCAAACTTGATTAATTAATTGATCAGGCTATTATACCCAAGTATTGGTAGAATCTGATGAGTGGTGACACTATAGGGAGTGAGTGGTACAGCTGTTAGTTACTAAACTTCTAATTAGAGACCAACCACAATCGTAGTCTGTGTGAAAAGATGAGACACACTTAATTCAATCTATGATTTGCACTTGTGCTTTGCTTTATTATCGGAGAAGAAACTTTGGAGCCAACTTGTTTCCTACTGTAAAGTGAATCTGTGAAAGAGGAAGTTAGTCGGCTAGCTGAATTTGCACGTAATCTTGATTAGTTTCCCTAAGTTGCACATTTTTTACCCCTTTCAGAAGTTATTATTGCACAAAACAAATAATTGGAAGGATAAGTGATGGACGGAATTTTGACATAAAAGATGGCGCGGAAGCAAGGGTGGGCCCACTGCCAGGTAGGAGTAGGACTGGCCCACGCGGAAGTGGCAGGCTCTGCTATGGTTCGTGCCACTTTGGAATATAGCTCGCACCGGTGGCAAGTTAACTACACTTTTTCATTAGTATTCGTCCGCGTAGAAAAGTACATAGTATATTATTATTTTTATCATTTATTTATTCAACGATGAGCAGAAATTAAGTTTGCGAATGCTGATACATCGCAAAGATTTACATGTACGGATCAGGACAAACCGCGTGTTGAAGGTCAATTAGACAAGTGGTGAGTCTATCTTGAGATCATTAATACGGGAAATCCGGACGAAGATAATCGTCACAAATGCATAAGGAAAAAAAATACAGAGTGACAATACTGTACGAGGAGTAAGTCAAGTGGCAGCTAAAACCAATGTATGTGTGAAAAATTAAAGAGGACACACTTTTAAATTCCCTTTTATATGTACTTTTTAAAAGCGAAAGTGAAGTGCCAAGGAGCCACCTATCTCATCGTTTCACCACCAAGTTAAAGACTACGGCCACGATGAAAACGCTCTCAGAGTGTTGAGTATAATATATATCACTAAGATATATATGATCAGTTCCAACGAAAGTTAGTGCGCTCACACTACCTATCTAGCAAGGATTGCATATATCTTAGCGCATGTTGTGGATCGAATTAGAGAAGGAGTTGAACTGGGAAAAGTAAAATTATATATTTAACCGTCACCATCTCAGCGTATTCCATAGTTAGGGAAAGATATGATATTTTAATGAGTGAAACACTTGACAGTTTTGCACAGTCAATTTCTTCCTCTTGCACAAAGAAAGCACTTAATTTTGCACAATTTCTTTTTACGTACGTGATAGATGCATGCATAGGGCGTCTGTTCCGTTTAAAAGCCGGCTTAGCTAGTTTGTCTAGGCTATAGCTAGTTGGTCCATATGTGGTTAGGAGGTATTGTATACATGACTGCTCCCTCAAGATGATTTACAGAGTTAACTATGTAAAGCTCTTTAAGTAGATATACACATACTTAACTCAATCTCAAGTGTCCCTGCCGGCCAATTGATCGGCCGCTTTCCATTCAATCTTTTCGGCACTGGTCGCCATTTTTTGTCGCAATCCGCTAAGAGCAAAGATGGAGGAACGAGCTAGACCTTTCGACTCAAAACTGGTTATCTTGTTAATTGGTACACCATGTAATTATTATACTAACTAAGTGTCATCAATGGATCATTGGATACATGATTGGTGTGTGATTAACTTAACAAAGCATATCGTGTCACGGAAAAGCAGCGGCTATATATCTATGGTGAGTGATGGAAATAATGCATATGATCCATCCACTGTTATCAGTTAGGTTGTCTCTATGAACATGCTTGATTAATTGAGTCTATTTTGCCGCTATAGCCGGCCGGCAACTCCCACTGTATACTCTTATCTCTTTTGCACCCATTTTCATTCGGTAGCTAGTGCGGTCGCATGTAATCAGACATGCATGCCGCACTGTGGTGTGCACCAGGACTAGCACTACTACTGTCACTTGGAAGTTTAATTTGAAATGTTGTTGGAACTGTAATGCGTGCAAATCGTATGCTTTGAATTAGTATGTTGTGTAAATATAGGTTGAAATGGAGTTCGCACGCAAAAGGATAAAAAATAGAAAATAATAGGGACTTAAGTATTCAGATAAGGGCTAGGTGCGCCTAGTTTCAAATCCTCGAACTATAGAGTTAAGGTTTAAGAGAAAGTTTGAGGCATTAACTTTGCAAGGATGGGTTAGAGATGCTCTAAGGCCTCTAATAGTGAGTAATGTGATACACTAATATATGCATGATATCACTTAAGTTACAACTTGTATTATAGCCAAGTACCATAGTGCCATCTTATTTATCTCAATATAAAATTCTGTATACAATTTATTTTTCACTAAATTTCGTGTTCAGTACATATGATATTGTATCATAATGTGATATTATTCGCACCTCTCTCATCTTTAATTATAATGCCACATAATCTTGATATTTTATATGTACATATAATAGTGCAGTGGGGAGGCCTAGTGAATGTAGTGTATTTAGTTAGTGTCAAAACCTTGATGATCACAAAACCAGGTGCCAATAATTTACGCCGGGAATCCACTATCTATAACCAGAAAAACTCGCTTGAGCTCTTATATTACTGTGCCATTTGATTGTTTGACCATGACCCCGCTAAGGGTTGCTGCACATGCACCACACCACACTATAGATGCACACTCTGGGACCCAACACCCAACCGGCCATGGACATTTCAATCACCAGATGATTAATCTTTGGCAGGAGGAAAGGCAAATCTTCGAGACACGACGGTACACTGCACATAAAGGTCGCATGAAAGCCAGCCGAGTGGAGAGATATTTGGATAGGAGCCGATGTATATGCATCTTCTTATCCCCAACGTTAGTTGGCCAGCCACTTTTGCCAAAAAGTAAATGTTCCCACGGTTTTCCACATATATGAGCACCATTGCATTGTTCATCTACTATGGTATCGTGTAGATGTATTAGCCATCCAGGTGCCAAGTTTTTTTTGTTCTGGCCTACCCTTTACATAGACATTACTCGTCACTTGGTTTGAACGTACTCATTCTATGCGTTGTGATATATATATATACCTGATAGAATCGAGGTCCCAGCCATCAGCATATATGGTTTTTCTTGCATGTTTCTAAAAATGTCCTGTTTAGAGATTAGGTTGCGTTTTTGTGATACTAATCACATATACATGTCCTAGCGTCGAGACTCTGTTGTAGAGAATAAAATATACTACTTCTGATCTATAATAAGTATCGTAGTTTTAAATTAGAGTTAGTTTAAAATTATGACACACATTATGAATCGAAAGGAGTACATCATTGTTCTAGTATGCGGTCACCTGGTCGATATCATGCTTGTAGTGTTCCACCCGTGCGGATTGATTATTCCTGATTTGGTAGATCGGTATCCGCCATCGATTGTTCTTCCTCAACTATATATATATGGTAACCAAGGCACCAAGAAGATACAAATGGCATCCGCATTTCCGATCGAAACTTGAAAAACTGCCACGAACAAAGACTATTATGTCAACAATGTAAAAAAAGGTAATAGCTATGATGAGTTGTCCTTACACTTTGCACTTTGATCACCATCAACCGATCAGGTATCATGCCTGGTTGCTTCAATCAATGTGGAATTGATTCTGATCGAGACTAAAAGCTTCATTGGATGCATGTGGCCAGAGACCAGAATAAAACAAGACAAATTCACAACAATAATAGATTCGTTTCCGCTGCTCCTCACACAAAGCAACTTAAAGCTATTGTCACACTCGATCTATGCCCAATGATTTGTTCAAGCGTGGTAACAAAGAAAAGTGGATGCCGCGGAAAGAAAAGAAATACAAAATTACATTGGTATCCTACAAAAAAACTACAAAATTGGCATATCCCAATACATTAGATGGACATAGACGACCCAGCTACATGAAAAGCAAGGGAACAGAAAGAAACCAAACCAAAAGGACGTACTCACTCCATACCGAAATATATATTTCGGTACGGAGGGAGTACAATACAAATGCTACAAACCGAATTAAATAATTATCAATTGATGATATTGATGATAAATACAACTCTATACACTAAAATAAACTTGGTACACTTTAAATTAATTACGTAGCTTAACTACCAAACTAAAAGAAGAAGAAAATAACTAGAAGAGGAAAAAGATAAATTAATTAAGTCAAGAACGTGCCATCGCCGGCAGTGGCGTAGCTATAGTGGGTGGCCATGGTGGTCCATGGACCACCTTGGAATTTCCATACAGCTTACATATCATAGAAGTAAAATAATTTTCTACAGTAAATAAATATATTTATGTGAACATTTCCATTGTTAGGCCATCCTGATCTGTTGAGCTGATTGTTGGACCAGCCTGGCCTGTTGGGCTGGATACGCCACCGATCACCAGCACTGATTAGCACCGCCACCTTGCCACACCTGTTGTACGTGAGTCCATCGCCGCTAGGACAACAATGGTGGATGCTAGAGCTGGAGCGGTGACCATGGAGGTGCGCCAAGAGAAGAAGGTGGCACGTACATGCTTGGAGCCAAGAGTCCATGCGCATGACGTGGAAGGTGTGGCCGCACCGCGGGAGTACGCCCACGCCCTCACCCTCTTTGTACTCAACCAAGCATATCGTGCACTATGTGGTTTCCAACTGCAGTGAAGCGCCAAATTCGGTGAAAGAAATGGTGGGGAGTGCATCGATGGCTATATAAAGTTGTTATGATACTTATAGCCAACCTAATAGCTCATTCATACAATAGTTCGTCATATACCGATATGTTATATCATTAATACATATCCCATCCTTTTGTTTCACAGAAGATGTTGGTTGTTGGGGCTTGTGTTACAATCGATTGTACGTTTGTAGTCCGTTTTTTTTTTGTTTAACTAGAAATAAATATGATGTGCCATCTTTTATAATGTGTCTATATCATTTTATTGTATTTGCTCTTAGTCGAAGGACAAGAGTGATCGGAGGGGGCCTGAGCAGCAGCGTCGGGGACGCATACTAGCGTACACAGCAGTGACACCACGATGAGTGATAACCACCATACCCAAGTCCACCGCCTGCTCCGGCGGTGGCTGTGTCGAGGCAGCAGATGGCGACTTTGTCTCTCCGGTGCCAGCAATGGCAGGGACTTTCGCCGGAGCGCGCATGGTCTCTCTATGCTCCGGGATGCTCTGGTGGCTAAGCTAGCTTTGACTGAGCTCTGGCCATGCGCTGGTGTAGAGGCCCCCGGACAGGTAACGTCGGACCCACATTATACTACCTCTGCTCCATAATGTAAGATATTGTTATGGTTCAATTTAAATTATAAATACGTTTTACATTATGGAACGGATGGAGTAGTGGTTGGCCCCGGGATGGGTCCATGCTTGCACATCTAGGATATTTGTTCATGCAAGCGTGGAAACTTTTTTTCCCTTTGGTTCGGTACACTACTACCTACTATGATGGAAAGGAAAGCAGTAGGAGAAGAATCTAGTGACACTATGCTGCCCGCTGAGTGGTAAGAAACTAAAAGTAGTAACTAAACGTCTAATTAGAGACCAACCACAGTGTGTGTATAAAGATGAGACATGATTTAGCTCTTTTGGCTAGTGCTTCCAAAGAAACAAAAGTTCTGGTGCCAATCACTTCTCTTATTGCAAAGTGGGGTGGGAATAATGAAGATTCGACCCCCCCCCCCTTTTGACTGAAATCATGTGGTGATCTTTTCCTTAGAAATGTTTGGTTATTTTGTTATTTAACCGCATTGTCCCTCAAGCCATTAGAAAAAATGCATGGAAATTTTGTTTTATTACCACGAGGTGTAAAAATGGTGATCTTATCTTATTTGTGGTTGGAAACTGTGTGATCTATGCATGAAGTTATTTCTTCATCAACAAAAATGTGGAGAAAATAACATTCACAAAGGTACAAAGAATTTGTAGTGCAAAATGGCACATGTGATTTCCATTTCATTGTATTTTTCAAAAAGAAAAGAAAAACAGACGCATAATGATGCAAAGATAAAAGTAACTATGTAAACTAAGTCAGGGAGCTTAGCACATTTCCGGGAAATCCCCTTCATATCCTTGATATTCCACTCTGTAAACTGAACCTGGCCTAAATTTGTTTGGTATAATGTACTAGGTGAAATGGAAAACAATAGAATTTACCTAGTGATGGTACTGCAAAGGTGAGTGAATGGCATGCTGATGGTAACTAAGCGCGTTCATGGATGTATGCATGTATGCAGGATGACAGGCACAAACTTTTAATTATGCTTTGATGCTACTGTACGAGGAGGAGGAGGCCAAGTGGTACATAGCACACCGCATATGTGTGGAAGATTAGAGGGAGAGGCACTCTTTTAATTCCCTTTTAGATCGTGCTTTTATCAAAAGTGAAAGTGAGATGTGAAAGAGCCATGGAGCTTGATGGTTTCACCCACATTAGCAAGACAACGCACCGGAAAAACGATGGGTGTGTCTAGATCTTAATCAACTGAGATTTAACTATGTCTCAATCAAATGATAGTACATGTAAAAAAAGTTTAAATTTATTTTTTATACGGATCTTCACGCATGATCACATGGATATAGCATCGACTGAGACTTGATTAAATCTCAGTCGACTGAGATTTAGCAATCCCCAAAAACGATATGAAGTTTGCGCATCCACCTAAGCTACCGCCTACTGGCGAACCATATATAGCATGCACGTTGAGGTAATCTATATATTTTATCCCTAATTAAGATATACATATCTGATCCATTCATCCATCCAGAGTTGGTGCGATGACTTAGTGTCAAGGGTTATTATCTTCCACTTAGCATACATGGCAAATAAAAGTGAAAAGATAAAGGAATAGAAAGTGCAACTTTTTAACACCATCCCCTTGCTTCATAGGATAGAAGAGATATGGTATCTTAAGGAGAACACTTGAGTAGTTGATCCCTGCTCCCACAAGGAAAACAAGCTTAACTAATTTGCAGAATTGCTTTGAGGTACACACATGCATAGTTGCGCACCGGGATTGGTGAGTAAAGCTACCCTTAATGTACGATCAGCCGAACACTTTTAATTTGAACTTTTCCCCATTCCCGTCCATATTTTCGGCGCTAGACCAACGATAAAGATCTCAAGAAGATGGGAGAAGAACATGCATGCAAGTTGCAAAGATCTTTTGACTAATGCTAGCTTATGCATATATGATACTACCGGCTACTAGTCTTAATTAATCAATTGATTAAGTTAGAAACTTAGTACTTATCGTGCATGTCATGGAAGTAGCTACATTATCTATCTGTCTATCAACCAATGAAGTGATCGGTTTATTACTACCTAAACCAAGCACGTGTTATCTGTAAGTTGTCCCCATGTATGTGTTTTGTTTAATTATTAGTTAACCAACTGAATTACTTTCTATAGTGCATGCATGCGAGTATGCAACTGCATGTCGATCCAGCACACATGTGTGTGCAATGTTACTTATTGTTTGTATCATCTCTTAGAACTTTGGTTCAAACATGACTGTCATGATGCAGTGTGTTCATTTATCTCTGATGTCATTTGATTGTTGTACCACACATACATATGTTGTGATCCCCAGTAACCTAGCCAGCCATGATGCACATTTCAATCAGAGACGAGGCCATGAATCTTGAAAAATTTTGAGGTCAACCTTTGAGACAAGATGGTTTTAGAATTGGGAGACATCGCTGATTGTCTTAAGTGATCAGGTAATTACATATATGGAGTTGTCCTAATGTATCACACATATTGTGTTTAACCAACCCCCCTCCCCTGAAGTCAGTATACTGTTAGCGATAACGTTCAAACAAGTGGCGGAGCCCTAAAGGTTGCACTCGTGGGGACAAGAGATGTTAAACAAGGTTAATTTGGGCCAAACCAAAAACATATGCTTTAGCGCCTAATAATCACCAATCCCCCTAATTTACCATTGAAAAATATGAAGGGAAATTGAATTCTGGCCCAGGCATGGCTCATAACTCTCTAAAGATGATGGAAGAAAGCCCTTGGTTAAAACATCTGCAAATTGAGAGCCAATTGACATGTAGAACACATGCCTCATCGAGGGAGACGCGATCAGGAAACAAGGCTAGGTTGATTTTAACATGGGCGCTAATGTTGAATTGGATTGGAGACACGTACATTGAAATTACATCATCATAGTAAACCATGGTATCGATCGGCCGAGGGGTATGCAATTAGGTAATAGTTGACGAGAAGGCAACAAGATTCGGCAACACAATTGGCCACACAATATTATGGTTTCGTTCTTGATCAAGAAATTGTGTGGTGCAGTTTGGATTAGCATGGGATCAGATTGCACCCAAATAAAAGGAAAAGGTGTGACATTGATTTCCGAGTATCAAGGCAACCAGACCACTCAATGTTGTATTCATCAATCAACCCTCAATCCTGATAATCGTCGGTGGTGCCAAAATGGGGTGGTAACCTTGACACATCGAAGGATCTGTTTAACTAGCTACATATGGGAGGTGTGTGGATCATGCATGAAGAGGCACGATGGTTGCAGGACATAGGACAAATCCAGTCGTGTGAGGGTGAGTTATTGAAGGGCGCCAAGTAGCGTTGCATATACTTTGGGATTAGAAAAAAGGGAACCACACTGAGTAGAAAATTAGAGCTAGTGTCAACATGTGTAGAGATGGAATTGCAATGGATCATGATGGCAAGTTCTAATATTTGAAAGCATACTAATATTTTTTTTGCAGGGTTAAGGCATACCAATGTTGGGAAAGAAAGATGACATGAGATCTAGGATGGACATTAATTCCTAAAAGATGATCTATGTTGCCCAAATCAGTCATAAAAAATTCACAGTGAAGCGAGTGAATAATGATTTGGAGGAGTGAATAATCAGATTTTGTAATGTTTTGAATTTTAAATATATTAAAAAAATAAGGTGTAGTTTCTATTTCTAAGTGTTATGGTTGTCAGGAGAACAGGTATATTTCCGGTCATGAAAACATAAAATAAAAATATGAGAATATTTTTTGACTAGAAGAGCACGAGAGGGCCAAGACTCGGGCCAAGTGCACGGCCCACCAAGGCTCTACAAGTTGCATGTATGATACTCCTGACTTATATGTACACTATAAATACCCTCTACAAGTGCACGGTCGAAGGGCGTTGTGTGTCTTTTCCATTAAGATAGAGATGGGGAACAAGATACGCATGTTACAGACCTGTAGCACATTTACGTGTGGCCGCAAAGTAAACCACCAATTCGAGGACACTACAAGAGCTAGTCTACTTGTGATGGATGCCCATCGTCTACCCTAGTCGCGGACCAAAGGGCTAGCTCAGCCTTAATCGAGGAGATGACGACATCCGACAGAGAGGATTGGCGATCGAACACTCTGCAGTTCCTCTCCAGGTAGATGAAACACAATGTTGTGACGATCATGGTGTTCAAACCTTTCCCGCATCCCGATGCCACCGCCAAAGCCACCATGGGTCACCATTTCGGGAAGGTAATCTGACCGGTGTGGGTGAAGCAATGCAAGCAATCAGTTAGCACCATGTGATACAAAACTTCTCTCACAAATGGCAAGCCCAACAACATGTGGGTCACGCTCTCGTCCACTAGTAGAAAAAGGCCCATTTGTCCCGGTTCCAGAGGGCCTTCTGTTCCGGTTCTGGAACCGGGACTAAAGGGTCGTTACTAAAGCCCATGACCTTTAGTCCCGGTTCGCTTACGAACCGGGACAGATGGGCCTCCACGTGACAGCCGGCTGGAGCGGGGGCTGGAGGACCTTTAGGGATTGTTTGATTCATAGGGTAGAAAAATCATAGGAATAGGAAAATCATAGGATTGCAATGGCATGCCCATTCCAATCCTATAGAATTTTGCTTCCACCAAAGTTTGTTTGATTTCATCAAAGGAATTGTAGAAAGAGGTTGGAGTGAATGTTAGGATTCCTAAGGAAGTAGTACAAAAATTCCTATGGGACCAATTCCTATGAATCAAATGAGTAAGATAGGAAAAAATCCTATGGGATAAAATCCTATAAAAATCCTATGGAATTCCTATGAATCAAACAAGCCCTTAGTCCCGGTTGGTGTTAAAAAACGGGACTAAAGGAATTTTTTCGAAAAAAAAAATTGGAAATTTTTTTTGGATTTTTTTTCATTTTCGAATCTTTGAATTATTTGACAGTTTAATCTCTAATCACCTTTTTTTGGATTTTTTTCATTTTCGAATCTTTGAATTATTTGACAGTTTAATCTCTAATCACCCCTCCTCACTGCTTCAGAATTTAATCTCTAATCTCTAATCAACACTCATTCCAAATCATCTAACTTCCCGGCCGGTCACCCATCCCGAGCACGCTTAACTTTCAGGTTCTATCTCCCCTAGTTTCCAAGTCTGCACTTGTTGTTTTCCTGACAATAGTAAGATATTAATCATGTTATAACCCTTAGGTCTTGATATCACATGATTTAATTTTTTGAATTCCAAACAATTATTAAAAAAACAATCACGATTAACAAACAACAATGATGTCACGATTAACAAAAAAACAATCACGATTAAAAAACCAAAAATATATATATATAATTCATAATATTTATTACAGAAGATCGAAGCTAGAAGCGTCTAATCTAACGACTAGATCTAAACTACTCGATCTTCTGCTTCTTGGCGGAGGTCCCAGCGCCCTCATCGTCGTCGTTGGGCGCCGCCCGCTTGGTGGCCTCCTCCGACGCGACTTTCGCCTCCACACGCGCCGTCATCTCGGCCCTCTTCTTCTCCTTCTTCTTGGCCCTCGCCTTGGCCTGGTTCGCGCGGGACTTCTCCGCACGATCGGCACGGCGAAGTTCCGCGCCTCCAGCCGTTCCAGCGGGTCGTCGGCGGGCGGCGGACTGTCGTCGTCGGCTGGGGGCGGGCTGTCGGCGGCGGCGCGCGATCGTCGCCCGTGCTGAGCTCGAGGCCGCGGCTTCGGAGGCGGGTCCCAAAACTTGCGCCTTTCGGAATTGTCCTTGTCCGACGGGGTGTCGGAGTCGGACGGCCATCGTAGCGGCGACCCCGACATGACGGCGAGAAGCTCGTCGGACGCGAGAGGGGATGAGAAGGGAAGATGAGATGAGATGAGTCGGAGTGCTCCCGGCCTCGTCTACTTATAGCTAGCCTGAGAAGCTCGTCGGGCGCGCGCGGGAAGACGAAGCGCCGTCATTGGTCCCGGGAGTGCCCAACCATGTAGAGTGCTTGATCTCCAAGGGCTCCCGGGAGTGCCAAATTTCCTCCATGCATGGCTCAGATTCTCTACCTAGGAAGAAGGGATCATAGGTTGCGCGAGAGGAGTACTTGTTCGCGGCACTGAGGAGCCGGCTGAAGTTGTTCGGCTCGTCAAAGATCCCACACCCGGCCAAACTAACCCACATCTCCAAGTATTCTGCAATGCCATGCATAGTAGGGGTTCCTCGGATGGCCATGATCCATTCCTGACCAGGCAGAGCATCCGCTACCAGGATTTTGTAGCCCTTCGGCTTGACAAAATACATGAGTTTAGGTGCGACATTGGATGTGCAATGCCTTGTTCATCAACCGCAAGTTCAGGACACCGAGGCCACCATAGGGCTTTCTGGTACAAACGATATTCCATGCCGCCAGAAAACAAAACCCCTTAGCATCCTCGAGGTCCTACAAGAAGAATTGTGTCACAGCTTGTCCACGCAAGTGAAGAACCAGGGAGGTAGGTCAAGTGCCATCATGTGGAAGATGGGCATCACCAAGAGCTTGGAGTTCACAAGGACCAGATGACCAGCGCAACGTAGAAGGGAGGCCTTTCAGGTAGGGAAATGGGAAGGGATCTTGTCGAGCGGTTGCAATTACGCCTTGGTGAGTCACCATAGCGAGAGCGGCAAGCCATGGTAAGTGATTGGTAGCTCCTTCACTAGGTAACCGGTGGAGAGGATTACTTCATGGACGTCTTCCGGGGCACATCTAATGAGGGACAAGGAGCTCTTGGTGAAGTTGCAGATGAGGCTCGAGGCCTCCCCAAAAATCTCAAGCAGCTTCCTAGTCGGGACCATCCCTTGAGACACAGGAGAGATGATCAAGTCGTGTCATCAGCATGATCAGTATGATAATAAATAAGATCAGTATGATACCATCGCATGATATTATGCATATTGTGAAGGTAGTATCATACAATATGATCATATACATGATATTTGTAGATGAAACTCCTCATTATGACTAGCTAGCCTAACTAGAGGCATGCTTTAAACCTCATTTTATAAATCATGTTTTTCTCAAACGTGGAAGTGAAATAAAAAAAAGAGCATCGAGCTCATTTCGCGCCCAAGAGGAGGACAAGCACAAGAAATATGATACAAAGTGCATGCACCCACCAAGACATAGCCTACCGAAGTTCTTATTATGTGTGTTGAGGTAATCTAAACATATATTAGTAAGATATACATGATCTATCCAAAGTTAGTTCGACTGATTCACTGTCAAGGATTACATGTCTAACTATCCTGGTAATGCTTTAGTCCTCATTATTGTATTTTCGTGGAAGATAATAGCTTAACTAATTTGCAAAATTATTTAGGAGTACCTCACTTCAGAGCATGCGTGTGTGTAGTTGATCATATATATATATATATATATATATATATATATATATATATATATATATATATATATATATATATATATATATATATATATATATATGGCATAGATATGTGCACCTAAAGTTGTTGCTTTAATTCGGGGGGAAAATCGTTGGTCGCCATTTTCGGCGTTAGACAACAAAGCTAAGAAGATGGAGGGAGAAGAACATATACAAGTTGCAAGACCTTTTTGACTTGATTGGCCATGGATGATACTTAGTTAATCAATCGATTAAATTAACAACATATATGTAGGTTGTGGAAAGCATCTATCTACCTATCTATCTATCTTGCGGCAAATGGTTGTTTTTTATATGCCTGATCCTTTTTTACCGTGGTTGTCTCTCCATGCGTGCTTGATTAATTGGTCAGCAAATTGAGTCCATCCCGCAAGCTACTCCCACTATGAATGAGTACCTCCCATGCATCAACTTTGGTTCGCTACTGGTGCGGCTGCATGCGATCAGACATGCATGCATTTCGAACGTGTGTGCTGGTCATGGTACAAACATGGAATTCTTAGTTTGTTTCCCAAAATGACCTAATCCATGGACACCATTTGGTGTCAAAATCCCAGCGATCGACCACAAGAATGTAATTTGACCATGACACAAGTGATCTGCACCATACAAACATCCGTACACTCTCTGGTCCCTAAAACCAAAAACCATGGACATTTCAATAACAAGGTAGCTGAAGAATCTTTGGCCTCCGAAATGGTGGGTCTTTGAGACTAGACAGTACACATAAAAGCCATCTATCTATCATAAAGGCCATCCATCCAGCATGAAGGCCGGCCAAAGTGCAGAGATATTTAGATCGAGGTGCATAGTATATATATAATATCTTCTTATGACATTATCCCAAACAATGGCTAGCCAATCACCTTTGCCAAAAAAGTTAAAGTTTCCATGTTTCTATCGCATGTATGCCCACCATCCCAATGTACACCTGGTAGAGATGCCAATCCTACTGTAAGCACATGGTTTTTGTTCGGGCAAATAAGCAAGAGGATTTTTGTGTTTTGTCGGTTTTCCTCGTCTTCGACGGCTTTTCTGACACCGAGTGTTCGGTGTCAACGTCTCGATGGTCTCGTGGGAATAAATGTCACACGGATCCATCATCTGATCGGACGACTCACAAAATCAACCACGAATTAGCAAATTGGTCGCCAAAATTATATTGCAAGTATTATAGATGGGCACAATAGCTATGACTAGACCAACTACACGTCAAGGGAAATGCAAATAAGCATATGAACTTATGAAGCGAATCGTCACTTTTTGATATCAGTAAAAACAATCCACGTGCATCTTCTGTGTCGTGCGGCAAAAGAAGATGATCAACTCTTAAGTTTCAACAAGTGTTGTCGTAGTTGGCCCTTGATCGGCGAACCGAATCATATCAGCTAAACATCACATTCACACCATCGATCGAATAAACTTGAATGGTGACCGAACTACACTAATGATGAATTGTCTTTCCAACCCGTGCTCCATCTCCATCAGTTGAGCTTCTATCATGTTGTGCTTTAATCAATGGGGAATTGATTCTGATGTAGACTAAAATTCATTGGATGCGGTTGAGGGTATATTGGAGCACACAAAAGACATTGAAAACGGCAATAGATTTCTTCCCTCTGATGTTCATAAAACAAAATTAATCAAAGCTATTATTACTCTTTTTTGTGTGTGTCATTCTTGCGCAGGGGCCATGCTAATCTTCTCTGTAATAATAACTTGGATCGACAATGACGGAGTAGATAAAAATCAAAGGTGGAAGAATATTGAAGCACTTTTTCTCTTTTGCCGGGAAAACATTTCAAACGAGATTAATCAACTTATTACAAGCTGACAAATTCCAAACTAAGTAATACTTACTACATAAACACTAGAAGGTGAACAACACAAAAGCTACGGCAAGAACGTGCTATCCCCACCCCCAGCCGGCGCTGCCACCTCGCCGCACCTCCCGCACCTGTTATTCGCCGCAGCCACCACCACGACCACCGTTGGCGCCACCGGCGGCTGTGCCATCGTGGCGACGATTGGGGCGCGGCAGGAGGGGCAGGTGGCGCACGTCCGGAGCCAGGCGTCGACGCATGCAACATGGAAGTTGTGGCCGCAGTGCGGGAGCACGCGCACGCTCTCCCCGTCGGCGAACTCCGCCAGACATATCGCGCACTCCAACGGCGACGACGAGCATGCCGCCGCCGCCGCTGATGACGACGAAGAGGTGGTGGCGAATGAAACGGTGGGGAGCGCGTCGATGGCCTTCTTCTTGAGGCCCTTGGGCGGTGGGTTGGCGGAGGAAGCGGCGGTGGAGCGTCGGCGCCGGCACGCGCACCGGGAGACGAGGGCGAGGCCGAGGACGCATACGAGCGCGCACAGGAGCGACGCCAGGATCACCACCATGTCTGAGTCCACCGCCATCGCAGGCGCCGCCGGGTCTTGCTCGGGACGAGGCGTCTGCGGCGAGGAAGGCGACGTCGAAGGCTCGCCGGGGCCGGCGGAGACGGCCGTTCTGCTGTGCAGGAGGCTCGCCGGAGCGCGCATGGTGTTGGCGTGGTGTCGTAGAATACTCTCGCGGACTGGCTGCTAGGAGCTTTGACTGAGTTCTGACTTCTGAGCGTGCGTGCGATGGTGTGCCCTCTGCACTGCGAGTTCGTGAGGTTTTATAGGCGGGAAGTGACATGGTGGAAGAGCAGTGGGCCCACGGACAGGTAACGCCGGGCCCAGGTGGTAGTGGCCAGTGGCAGTACGGCTCATGCATGCCAATCTTGGGATATTTGTCCATGCACGCGTGGCAACTTTGACCGTATTGCAATCCGTTTGGATTGGTACGTACGTGGAAAGCAAGCAGTAGGAGTAGAATCTAGTGACACTGTGCTGGACTGCTGGGTGGTAGTTAGTGGTGAAAACAGTAACTAAACGGCTAATTAGAGACCAACCTTAGTGTGTGTGAAAAAAATGAGAGACGTCTTTAGCTCCTTTAACTTGTGCTTTGCTCCGAAAGGAAAAGCTTGTGTGGTGCTAATTAGTTTTCCTGTTGCAAAAAGTGAGTTGGCGAAAGTTGTACTAGTAGATTCGAGGTCCCATTTTGACAAAAATAGTCTCATGGTATTTTACTTATTTTTGTACGTATAATCTAAAGGATGCATTGTATAGACGTGGCACTTACAAAAGAAAAGAAAAAGAAAAACCAAGAACGGTCGATGAACTAAGCTACGATTAACTACCCAGAAAATTGTTAATTGGTTGCTCGATTGGTTGGCGAGTAAGGGATTAACAGGCTAATTGAATAGTTAGTTTGTTAGTCAATTAATTTATCAATCTATTTATTAAGTTATCAACTACTCAATAACCTAGGAGCAACAATGAATCGGATAGTTAACTGATTAATCAGCCAAAAAATTTAACAGATATTAACAGCAGCCATATATCTCTATATAACTGATAAAATTGTTTTATCTTCCTCACGAAGAGACCACTTCTCAGCTAAGGGAAGGCAATATTTGTTTATATCAGTTCTCATTATTTCAGCTCAATAATTGTTCTGGACAACATTGCTAAGGTTATAGCAGTGTACACGTCATAATTTTTGGATAGGAATTAAGGCCGAGCCCACGGGGCAGTGGAGAGGCATACAAGGAAAACGATAGAATCTAACTGGTGATGGTACCGTAGGAGGAGTGAGTGGCATGGCTCCACTAACTAAACAAGTGCATGCATGTATTCAAGATGAGAAACACACTTTTAACCCTGCCTTCGACGCTATTGTACGAGGAGGAGGAGGCCAAATAGCAGATAGCGCTATAAAACTAGTAACTAAACAAGGCGCATGCATGTGTTTCAAAGATTAGAGGAATATAATCCAGCTTTAAACCCACTTTCATACCGTGTCTCTATCAAAAGTGAAAGTGAGATATCACAGCGCTGTGGTGCTTGATCGTTCCACCCACATAAACAAGACAACACACGAGTAAAACGATACAAAGTGTGCGCATATATCATGCACGCTGAGGTAAGTAAATATAGCGCTAATTAAGATACGATACACACGCATGATCCATGCATCCATCCAGAGTTAGTGCGACAACTCATTGTCAAGGATTATATATCGTGTTACCTTACATGGCGAAGAAAAAGGGAAAGTAAAAGGGGATAAAAGTGCAATATTTTAACTCCTTCCTCTTGCTCTTACTTGTGGTATTTTAACAAGAACACTTTGATACTTTGATAGTCACGATATGTTAACAAGAACACTTTTGACTTATCCCATGAATAATTCCTAGCTCGCACATGGAAAGCACGTACGCCTAATTAATATGACGTACAAATTGCTTTGTGGTAGTACGTATGTGAGTAAAGTTAAACCAGCTAATAGATCAGCCACTTTTTAAATTTAAATATTTTCCCGGTCGCCACTTCCGGCGCAAGATTAGTATAAGACAATAAAGAGCTAAAGAAGATTGAGGAACATGCATCCAAGTTGCAAGATCTTTTGACTCGATTGGTCATGTTTCTACTTCATGCACATATAATACTCGCTACTAGTCTCTTAACTAATCAGTCGATTAATTGCCTTAACAATGTACATATCTTGCGGGTTTGTGTAAATTAGCTAACTATCTATGTATGTTAGGTTGTGTACAAATTACTACCTGAACTAAGACTGGTTGTGGTATATGTTAGGTTGTCTCTACCTGCCTGCTTTAGCTAATTAGTCGAGTGGATGCATGAATGACTTTCAGTAGTGCATGCAAGTATATGCAACTACATGTCTTTTTTTTCATTCGTCACGCCGGAACTTTGGTTCATTTGCTCTAAAAAAGGAACTTTGGTTCATACTTGATCGTCAGGTCCTCAACATCCAACCAGTCACGGACGACACATTTCAATCACCAGATGTGATGATGAATCTTGGAAAAAATTAAGGTGAATCTTTGAGAGAAGACGGTACACATAAAGCACATCCATTAGGGGTAAAGTGCACATATATTCCGATAGGAGATGCAAAGCATACACACACATCTTTTTCATGATCTTATCTCCAACATTAGCTGACCAGCCACCTTAGCTAAAAGGGTTACCGTGCCCATGCTCTTCCACATATATGCACATCGATACACAGTTTGTCTAAGAGCATCTCCAACAGGTTATGCACCTTGAGTGTATGAAGGTTAGTTTTATATCATTAAAAATGCATTATACCTCATCTCAAATATTTTTATTCCAACGGATGATGTAAAATAGGACATCATTTTTCTCCAACGGATGATGTAAATTGGACACAAAAGCATCAAAACATTGCAAATTTGATCAAACATGCAAATTAAAACATAGTTTCAATACATAATAAACATAGTTCCGATACAAATATACTTAGACTATAAACTACCCAGTAGAAGTTGTCTCAATCTTGGGAATATTTTTTCATGCACGCATCTTAACGTTGCTTGTATTATTACCCGCAAAAAAAAAATTGCTTGTATTATTGTTATCCATTTGGTTTAGTACTATGTAGTCCACTACGTGAAAGCAAGCAGTAGGATTGTAGGATTACAATCTAGTGACACTGTGCTAGCATGTTGGTAGTTTAGTGAACAAAACGGCCAATTAGAGACCAACGATGGTGTGTGTGGAAAAAATGAGACACACTTTTAGGTCTTTTAACTTGTGCTTTCAACTCAAAAAAGGAAATAAAACTTGTGCTTTGCTCCGAAAGGAAAATCTTGTGTGGTGATAATCATTTTCTTATTGCAAAAAGTGAACTGACCAATGTGGTGGTTTTGAGGGGTCCTTTTGACTAAAATTGTGTTGTGATCTTTTTCTTATTGTTGTTATTAGATAGAAAAGCAAACGGTAGAATGGTTGTTCTTTATAGATGATGAGATGTTATATGTATAATATAAGAGAGTGTGCATGCAAATGTGGGTAACTAAAGACGGTCGATAAATTTAAGGGGATTGCTAACAAACCATGATTAATAAATTTATAACACTTTTGTTTTTCATCGGTGGTTGTCGTTCCTCAAGCACTAGCGAAAAATGCATGAAACTTTTGTCTTATATTCCTTACTAGGAGACCACCTCTCAGCTAAAGGCCTACAAAAAAAATCCTTTTTCAATTCTTTCCCTCTTAGCTCAACAACTGTTTTTGACGACATTACATTTTTTTACGGCATTACTAAGATACACCACTATACACATCATAATATGTGGATAAGGAGGCCGAGCCAACGGAACAGTGGAAAGGCACATGAGGAAAACGATAGAATCTAGCTAGTGATTGCCATAATACCATAGGAGAATTGAGTGGCATGCCTGCAGTGACTAAACAAGTACATGCATGTATTCAAGATGAGAGACAAGCTTTTAACAGTGCTTTTGACTCTATTGTACGAGGAAGAGGAGGCCAAGTGGCAGATAGCGCTAGGTAATTAGTAACTAAACCAGGCGCATGCATGAGTGTCAAACATTAGACGGAGAGAGGCTCTTTCTTAAACATCCTTTTGGATCGTGCTTTTATCAAAGGTGAAAGTGAGATGCCAAAGAGGTGTGGAGCTAGACGGTCTCACCTACACGAGCAAGACAACACACAGGGAAAACGATACACATACACCTAGTTATCGCCTACCAAAGACGATCCATATAAATCATTTCAAAAGAAAAAATGTCCACATATATGCTAAGTAAGATAAACATGTATGATCCATCCATCCAGAGTTATTGCGACCACTCACTATCAAGGATCATATATGGTGTTACCTTACCTTACATGGCGAAGAAAAGGGGAAAGGAAAAGGGGATAAAAGTGCAATATTGTAACTCCTTCCTCTTGCTCTTTAGTTATGTTATCTTAACGAAAATACTTTGATACTTATGAAACACTTTGACTTATCTCATGATTAATTCCCAGCTCGTACATGGAAATCACAACTAATTAATTTTCCGAACAAATTGCTTTGTGGTGCATATATGTGTATATAGAAATGTCCATCCAAGACTATGCGAAAAGCTACCCCAAATGATCGATCAATCGACCACTTTTAATGTAAAACATTTTTTCGGTCGCCACTTCAAGCGCAAGCTAGACGACAATAAAGAGCTAAATAAGATAGGAAGGAACATGTATGTATGTCGCTGACTCGATTCTTTGTCTTGCTAATTCATGCACATAATACTCGCTACTAGTGCTAACTAATCAGTCGATTACCTTAACAATGTTCTATTTTACTATATGAACCGAGTTCGGCCATGTTATCTATTAGGTTGTCTCTACCTACCTTTAATAGCTAATATTACAATAATCGAGCAAAATGACTATCGGTAGTGCATACAAGTATCTACAACAGCATATCGATTGATCGCGCAGGAAATTTTGGTTCATACAAGACTGACCATGAACCCTGTTAGCAGATATACAACTGCATGCCGTTTGCATGATCGTTGAAGGAAGTGGGGGCGAGGAACTCATGGGGATGGTTTTTTATGACATCTTACTGATAATATGCAACATGATTGGTCAGATATATGTTGCATTCATCATGTGTTCATGAAATTGAGTCAAAAATGAATCGGTAGAGCACATTAGGATCATATTTCACTGTATATTGTCGATCTGTATGTCACCTTTTGCTTTCATATAATGGGTTCACCCAGCAAATCACCCTGACAAATGAGACACGACACCTCTGGATAATATGTCACTGTCTGGATGAAGTTGAAAAAATATTTTGAACATTGTACAGAAATATTTTAAGCGCGTCAAGTAGATCTTAGTTTATAACAAATAATTAGTTGGATCATTTTTCTCGATGTATACATCATTGAATTTTGTTATCAAAGTACATTGTGAGTGAAGTGGGTTTAATTTAAATTATGTTTTAGTTAGGATTGTGTACATGTCAAATTTGACATACATTACATTATATATATGCAATAAGAAAAAACGTAAATTAAAGCCTGTGGCGACGCACTGGCATTCTATTAGTTATTACGATAGTCGAGTGCATGCATGAATGACTATCGGTAATGCACGCAAGTATATATAACTGCATGTCGATTGGTCACGCCAGAACTTTGGTTCATACAAGACTGACCAACCCCGTTAGCAGCACTACAAATGCACCAAGCGTAGTCATATTGAAGTTTTGTGGCGATATCCGACATCTTTGTATCTAGCCTCGAGTATGTGTGGTGTGTGGCTGTGGCGTGTGTTTGTACCAATTTGATTGGTTGTTTGTAGTGATGTTTGATTTATCATATAAAGCGGGACGAAAGCCTTTTCGATAATGCATCACGCGTATATACATGCTCTGGTCCTCAACATCCAACCATCCATGAACGACACATTTCAATAACCAGATTAGATGATGAATCTTGGAAAAAATGAAGATGAATCTTTGAGACAAGACAGTACACATAAAGCACATTTATTGAGGGAAAAGTGCAAATATATTCAAATAGGAGATGCAGAGTATATATACACATCTTTTTGATATTCTTATCTTCAGCGTTAGCTGGCCAGCAACCTTTTCTAAAAGGGTTGCCGCGCCCATGCTCTTCCACATATAGGCACATCACTACACAGTTTGCCTAAGTATTGTGGATGTATCATCTGTGCAGGCACCTGGTTTTCTTTTTCAGGCCCATTGGATATCATTTCTTTCCGTTGCCTGGATTTGATTCATCCAGATCGAATCCAAACCTTAGCTAGCTGCCAAGAGAGTTTTTCGTGGGTGTTTTGTTGTTATCCCCTTGATGACCGACGACCTTTCTACAGTACCGAGAGGTGAGGGAACCATGGATAAACGTTTATTTTCAAACCATTCATAAGTTCTCAACCCTGCTTCCCTTGATTTTCTTGCGGAACTTAAAGATGTTTTGTTACGATCTAGCTCGCAAACGCAAGGGGCGTCATTTTTGGTGCATAGAAAGTAGTAATCGTTTATATATATTTATCTACTGTAGACACTTTTTTACTCATTTTCTTCTGTTTTTGCATGATACACTGTATTGTAAACGTTGAAAAAAAATCTAAATATAAATTTGGACATTTATTTTGCATATGAATATATGATTATGTTGCTAATAAGTAACAAAAGGTACAATGGAACTTTTTGCGAGGAAAACAGGAAGATAACCAGATACAACATTTAACCATGCACACAATTACACTTTTTTGAGCAGGTGCACACAATTACATAAGCTTATGGAGTTGTGGACCTAGATTATTCTTCTGCGGGGGGTTCAATAAAGAAGGAAAGAAAGAAAAAAGCTAGCGGCCCAGCAGCACTACTCCTTGTTTGCTGCCCACTAACACAACATTATCTGCCTGAACCACACCACGGGCCGAAAGAAAGCAAGAGGACGGACCAAACAAACCCCGACCAGTCAGTCAGTAAGTCAGTCAGTCAGTATTTCTTTGGGCTTAATTTGCTCTCGTGTGTTTCTTTCTGGGGCCGACTCGTCCAGTCCGTCGATCCGTTCAGTTTGGTTGCACGGTTCTCAGCTTTACGGATCTGACACGGCGCAGATCGCAGCTGACACAAAGTATAAAACTTACACGCCAGAGGCTTAATATTGCGAAGATACTCGTAAAGATAAGGTGTACATGTATATGTTTATAGAGGTAAGTGTATATTCGGTATAAAAAATCTGCGTTATACTGTGTTTTCTAAAAAAAACTTACACTCCAGAGCCAGGGCCAGACAAACGGATGGAACAGCGGGTAGATGGACCCATGCAACATGCAAATGCGATGTACTCTTCTCCCCTAACCGACCAACCTACAAAGCCCAAAGTGCCAAAGTCTAAAGCCACTTTCGGGCGTTGCATCCATGGCTAGATTGTAGATTAGATTTAGGCCTTGTTTGTTTCAGCTTTAGCTAGCTTCGAATCACCTACAGATTTACTTCATTCTATAAATCAGCTTTACCACTGAAGTTCATTTGGTCGTGTTTCAGACAATTACATTAGAAATGTTCTGAATTCAGCTTCAGTTTCACTGTCAAAGCTGATTCCTAATAGCTGTTTGTTTCATCTTTATTTTTTTTTACGAGAATCCGCTTTGTAAAGCTGAAACAAACATGGGCTTAGATAGCTGATGTGTCGTCCCTCATGTCGGTCCTGCCCATCCATCCATGATGCATCAGACCATCACCCACCCTAACCAACGTGCCGCCATGCATCTGCTACCACACATGCATGTACAGTACGTAGTAGTACCATGTTTAACTGTTTGCCTCTTTCTGATGGTCAAAATCCCCATGATATGAACCGACGAGACTTGCCGCGGCATGCATGTTTATCCGCCCAAGTTCTTTGGATAATCCTTGCAAAGCAAGTTTCGGTGCTATAGCCATTGATTCCATCTTTTGACCTGCTCGATCGATCGCTCCAGAGCCGTTCGCCCAGCATGCATGTGACACTTCCTCAAAAAAAAAAAAAAAACATGCATGTGACACCACTGCCCCAGTGCAAATTTACACGTCAGACTCAACAGTGGTTGGCCTGGCCGGCTACTCACCTTGGGTCGACCGGACCAGCAAGCCTATAGCACACAAAGTACAAAACTGCTTTTTGGGTGTCCATGCATCGTCCCCAGCAAACAAACCGGCCGGCGTGAATTATATATACGCATGTGTACGTAGAGATTATATATACTGCTTCTACCTTGGGTACTCACAGTTTGTTTCTCTAGCAACAATTAACACTTCAATTTTGTACCCGATGTTGTGTTAGCCAGATCACGTGCAAGCCGGCCAAAACCGGTGCCTAACCATCCAAATTTCTTTTCTTTATTTTGAACTTAACCAGCCAAATATCGGGTGGAGTCAATTTGTGCACAAACTAAACACGCCCCTGTGACACTCATACATGCTTGCTGCCACTTTCTCATAACGTTGTACATTCTGCAACAAAAAATAATAATTCAAAACGGATTTTGAACTTGTAGACGAAAGCTAAATTAAACCCTGAATTTTAAATCCCTGAAATTAGCACTCTGAACTATTTGATTCCGATCAACTTTAAATCTTGAGCGCGTTCTTAAAGGGATTGCTGACATGATAGATAAGGTTGTGGACGAACGTGATTGAGCCGACGGATCAAGCGTGAAGCGTCTTTTTCTTCAACGTAAGCGCGATTTAAAATACCCAAAAAAGACTAATAAGGAATCAAACATTTTTAATTATATTTTGAAAACATGAACCATTTTTAGATTTCCCGATATATTACAAAAGTGAAAATAATTTCAGAAAACACAATCAAATTTCTGAATACTCAAACAATTATTAAACCTCAAATATTTTCTAAAAAAATATTTCTAAAAAAAATCAAAACACAAATAATTTTTAAGTACTTGATAATTTCTAAAGTGTGAAAATTTTCTCAAAAAACGATTTTTTTTGAAAACACAAAAAGAATAAACCTCACATATTTATGAAAAAAATGAAAACACGAAACATTTTTTAAAAATTCCTGATATTTTTAAAGTGCGAATAATTTCTGAGAAAACAAAATAAAAATAAAACACTAACAATTTTTAAAACATCAAATATTTATATTTAAACTTTGTGTTAAACAATTTTTGAAAATACAGACCACTTTTTAAAGCCTTGATACTTTGTAAAAGTGCAGATACTTCCAAGAAAATGTTTTAAAAAATAAAACATGTTTTTAAATCTTGACGTTGCCGTATGTGGTTAAATATTTTCACGCTTCTGGTTTGTCATCAACGGTCGTTGGGTAGGGTGGCTAGCAGAGGAGTTTGAGATGCCATGTCAACAATACTTGTTTGGGAACGTGTTCAAGGTTTAAAATAGACCACGATCATATAGTTCATAGTACTTATTTCAAGGATTCAAATGATATGGTTTGTTTTGAACTTTTTTCTTCTACATCCATACAAGGTGCTCCGATCGTGAAAAAAATGTTGCCTCATACGCTTTCGTGCGAGCAAGCATGCAGACACAAACTTAACACATCACATACAGAGCATGAGCATCTCAAACGAAAATGCAAACTATGAACATTGATCAATGGTGAGCATGTTCAACGCTGACCCCTAAAACAAACACTGCATTCGTCCGCGGACTCCGCAAACATTGATGGAAGCCGTTTATCCAACCGTAGATGCATCCGTGCACCAACAGTTCAACAAAAATACGGCAAATTCTCATAAATTCAAATGAATTTCACCTAGATTCGGATATAATTTACATAAATCTAACGCATTTCATGAAAACCGAGCGATTTTCATAGAAAACCGAATGGATTATATGAATTTAACCTAATCTAAAACTACTCCGATCGCCCGAATGGACCTTCCATGCTTTTCGCTGGCTCCGGTGCTCCTGGTATCGAAAGCTTCAGTGCATACGCCGGTTGTCTGCACCAACAATGCTCATCCTCCTCACCAGCGCACCCTCTCGGCCTCCTACTTATATGATGAAGGAGGCTAATCGTTGCGCTGGTCACTGATGCTTCAATGGGAGGAGAAGACCACTGTCTTCCTCCCTGCCCAAGTGGCTAACCAGCGAACGACCAGTCAACCAAACTTGGCTTCACAGTAGGGGAGAACTGGTGGCCCTCTTGGGATTCGAGCCAACGCGTAGCCCTGCGGTGAGGAGAGTTGCTGCCCGTAATTGCCGCATAGGCAATTTCTATGACCGGCTTCTTGAGGAGAGCTAATGTCCGCAATCGATGTTGCTCAATCGGTGAATCGGCCTGTATCCTACAGAAGGCTAAAGCTCGGAGTCATGGCTAGAGAACCGAGGAGCAATGTAAGTGAAGGAAGAAGAAAGGGGAACATGTTTGCGTGGTGTGTTCCACGGTCTTGCAAGTGTTCATTCAAATAGTCGACGCCGGGTATGGGAGCGGAAGAGCCGGTGTGAACGCGGGGTGTCAGAATGGGTTTCTCGATCGATGCACTGGTTTAATGCAGGCAGGGCGACGGGCGGGTAGCCGCCTCGTCGCTTCTCTCTCCGGCACTGAACATGCTTGAAGTACGGGGCTCTTGGCTAGTGAGTCTTATGTCCCTCGAGTGACCGATTGAATTGGTGTCGACCGCAGTGGTTGTACTCCCGCAAAATTCTCCTTGATTTTGATCAGATTTGCAGAAAAACAAGCATGCGGATCAGAACGCGAAGGAATGTCGAGCCATGTTGAATATTAAAACCGATCCGGACAATTCAGTTCTAAGCGAGAGGTTTGAATATTCGGGTTGAAGATGCCCTTAACTACGCACCCTGCCCATGGATATGCGCGCATGCATGCATGCATTTCTTGTTTGCTCGATGAATAATGCAAAGCACACAAAGCAGAAAGCACATTCTAGATTTTATTCCTGGCCTAATATAAACCTACTACGAAGCGCAAAGTCCTCCCGTGATTTCCAAGCAAATAAAAGATACACAAGGAAAAGGAGTACGTACCACTAAGCATCGATCACTTGGACCATGCTGACACAAACTTTACACGCAAGTTTGGACCCATGTACAGTACTACATGTACTCCCGCCTAACAAAGCACAAACAAAGTCGGAGGAAATTGCAGTTTACACCATGCTCTTCTCCATTCGTTGCGCAAACCACCAGGTTTTCATATTTTTTGCACTCTTCACCATGTATATCAGTAATCTGTTAGTACTTATTCTAAATAGTCCATTATCAACTTTGACAGCAAAATTGACAGCAAGGTCTCACATAATAAGTTGTATCGTGGTGCAACCTTACAATGATAATTGAGCAGACAATAGACATTATATTTTAACTAGATGATACCGCGCCTTGCTGCGGGAATTGATCTGTTAGTACTTATTCTAAATAACCCATTATCAACTTTGACAACAAAATTGACAGCGAGGTCTCACATAATAAGTTGTACGTGGTGCAACCTTACAATGATACCCCGCGCCTTGCTGCGGGAATTGGTTGCTCTATATTTCAACAAAATTTAATTATGTAAATTTTTAATATTTAGATTAATAACAAACGAACCAAAAAAATTAAAAGCATACAATTTATTATATTTGATTATGTTTAGTTATTGTTTTTTTAATATAGGTATAATAACAGAGTGAAAAGTATTTTTCCATGCATGGTCGTATGTTGGGGTGGTCCTTATCCTATCCGTAATTATGTGGTGATGTGACATGCTTGTATGTTGAGATAAATAAGTTAATGGGGATCACGGGAATTTGTCGTCTAATATTTCAACAAAATTTAATTACGTGAATTATAAATATTTAGATTAATAACAAATGGATCAAAAATTTAAAAATACATACAACTTACTATATTTAATTGTGTATATTTATAAAATATTTTTTGAATATAAGTAAGGGAATGAAAAATATGTTGTCAATGCATGCATGGTTGCATGTGGTGGTGGGTCTTGTCTCAAGCATGGTTGCATGTTGAGGTGAACCATCTCAGTCATAATTGTGTGATAATGTGGCATGCTTGCATGTTGAGATAGAAAAGATAGTGGGGATGATCTATTATAGTATTATAGATTACTTGACAGCATCACAGTACATGAGAGCTTCCGGTACATATTATATAAAACGTAAGACCAAAAACGATGATCAAAATATGTTGAATTATGACCCAGTTTGGTTCAGCTTTGTCAGTCAGATTTCAGAAATCCACAGCCGAACCAAACAGGAATTCATCAAAGAGCGAACCTTTAAACGATTTTGCCGCCGGATTCCATCAAAGCGCCCGGGAGGTGCTTCCGATTTTCGGCAGCAGATTTTCAGAAATCCACAGCCGAACCAAACAGTGTCTGTAGCTATCCATCATGTTTTGCATCCAATGTTATGTCATCATATACCCATTACAAACATCATTCTGAAACACTAAAATATAAATGTAGCCAGCAAAATATAGATGCAAGTTATGACATCCAAGTCCGCCATATTGCCATTATCAAAATCATTCTTGCTGAGAATTTTGTGCTAGGTAGTTCATACCAGGAGTAAAGTAAAAATACAACCCGGTGCTTTTATACCCTCCTCGCACTCCTAAGCATGAACCATTTAATTTAAGACCCAGCCATCAGTTTACCAGTTAAAGTTGATTAGTTGGGGTTGCAACAAATTAAAAGTAAATATGGTGGATAGTGCAAAAAATATGTAGATATGGTGGTTTGCGCAACAGATGAAGTCACGTATGTAATGTACGTACGCCCCGGCCCGATGGAGCATGGAGGTACGCCCATGCATGTGAATCTGTTGGCTCGGTTCCTCTGATCTGATCCAGTTCATCACTGTCACGGCCACATGCATGTACATGTACTACTGTCACCTTACCAGAAGATCGCTTTATGTAATAATTATTAGTGTACTCCGGTGGAAATTATACTCCGGTGGTTGAGTACTGTCGCCCCACTCTACCACTAGTTGAGTACTCACTGCTTCTTGCCGGTACTTTTTATTTGTACATTCTGCTGCTACCACTGTAACATAATATAAATCCTTTTTTTACACTTTGATGCTTTTATACTGTAAAGAATCGTCTTACATTATAAATATACTACGTACTTGTATCGTGTGCACAAGACTAAATGATACACGTTGCGAATCAATCTGTGGTTGAGTCCAAAAATGCTACATCAACGGATTTTCATGGGGCTGTCACGGACCCTTTCCATCCATAAACTTACCCCCTGATTTTCCCTCGGGTGGGCCCGCTCACCTTTTATTAGTCCAATCATAATCTTACATTCTTAAGAAGTTGCTCCCCACTACTACCAATTCTCTCAACATGCACACACTCCACCTCATCATGCATGCCACATCATCCTCCACTAGCATGTTTCTCTCAACATGCCAACATGCCACCTCATCATTCAACATGCATGAGAAAGGTCCACCTTAATATGCCACTATACATAATAAACCCACATGCAACATGCATGCATGAGAATTTTATTTTCTTATGATATTTATATTAAATCCATATATTATTTTAAAAGTTATTATTTCAAATATACATGCTTCATTTAACCAAACATTTTTACTAAAATATTTTGCAAAAAAGTTCCGCAACAACGTGCGGGGCATCATCTAGTTTGCTTAATCCCAACACACCCCGTAATGCTCCGTAAAGCCCCGCGAGTTCAAATTTCAGATTTGACAATGATGCTCGCATTTTCCTGAATTTATTCCAGGGTCGGGCATCCGGTGATGCGCTTTCAGTGAGAGGAGACGTTTCGGTCGAAGACGTGATGGGTGATACTTCGTTAACCTCAAGATTGCGAAGGTGCTTATAGGGGTAGAGTGTGCATGTGTGCGTCATAGAGTGATTGTATAATCGTATTTGTGAACGTCTGAGTTGTACTATGTCTCTCAAAGAAAAAAATGAATACACGTTGACGTGCCATGTCAGGAGATGTATTTCTCTTCATGGCTAAGATTAGAAACAGGAGTACGATCAGTAAATCTTATTTATTTTGTTGTTGTTGCGACTTAGAGCATCTCCAATAGGTGATTTAAAATAGATTTAAACCATTTTTGATGTAAAAGGTGATTTAAAATAGATCTAAACCACTTTTGATGTAAAATGGATAAAAACACTGTTCAATAGCTGCCCTATAAGACTTTTTAAAGATTTTAATATAAACCACATACGAGTACAATGAGTGAATCTACACTGTAAAATGTGTCTATATACATCCATATGTAGATCATATTAAAAACTTTTAAAGGTATTATATTTAGAAAGAGAAGGCGTATTTTACATCAACTATAAAAGATGATCAGGTAATTTCCAAACTAAGCTAATTAACTTCCAATAGACCACGAAGAAAAGAAGCAAGGATCGGGTAAGAACTTGGTCGCGGAGGTCGACTGGGAGATGAACTCATCACCTGCGCTGCCCGTAATAATGTACTTTAACTATATAAGCATTTTCCACTAATTACTCACCCTTGTATTTATAATTAGAATTAGTACCGAGCTTCCACGGAGTAAAAAAAAACCCGAAGCACTACCACAGCAGCTCCCTCGAGTTTTCACTGCTGTACGCACCACAGTAGTGTACTACCCCTACCGTAATTAGGAACCGACATGGCACATGCCACAGTGTGAATGAAAAAGGAAGAGAAAAAAAGAGGAACGGAACCCCGGCACGACCGCACGAGCTGCCTCCCCGGAAAAGCACAGAAATCTGCGCGACATCCGAGGCCGCAAACGACGACGACGCTGACCGAGCCCGGGCCCCACCCACGCCCACCATCGCCGCAGTGGCAGCTGCAGCAGCTGTGGAATGACGCATGCACCCTCCACCCTCGTCCCTAACCTCGGCATACCCCCAATCGGCGTCCATGGTATGGCCTTACCAGCTTCATAGCCGCAGTGGCAGGGCCGTGATATCGTGACAGCGCCAGGGGCTGTTCCGTCCGGACGCACGCAGCAGCTCCACCCCCAAAATAAAATTTCAAAACCCGGCCAAAACCTTTTCTCCCGTTACTCCTCCCCACCCACCTCCGCCACTCCAGTCCAGTCCAGCCCCCCTGCAGCACCACACCGCCACTCGCCTCGCCGCCGGCCGGACCTAGGGTTTCCTCCATCCCTCCCTCCCTGCCAGGCAAGCGGTCAAGCAACACTATCCCACTCCCCCCCGCACTCCCCGCCGCTGCGGATTTACTGACGCGACGCGACCTTTTGGATTCGGATTTGGGTTTGGCGGCGCAGGGGATTTGAGGAAGGAAGGAAGGGCGCGATGGCGGCGCCGGGCGGGAGGAGGGCGGACTTCTCCTCGGCCGCGTCGCCGGGGGGGCCCTCGCCCGCGGGGGCGTCGGGCGGGAGGAGGCTGCTGCGCACGCAGACCGTCGGCAACATGGGGGAGTCCATCTTCGACAGCGAGGTGGTCCCCTCCTCGCTCGTCGAGATCGCGCCCATCCTCCGAGTCGCCAACGAGGTCGAGGCCGGCAACCCACGCGTCGCATACCTCTGTAAGCACTCCCCGATCTGCTTCTTCGCTTAGGCCCAATTAGTTACAGTACTGCCATGGGTGAATTTACTTAGTTACCACGGGAAGCATGATTTGCTCATTGCGCTTCCGGATGGGTTCTAGGTCGTTTCTACGCCTTCGAGAAGGCTCACCGGCTCGACCCCACCTCCAGCGGCCGTGGAGTCCGGCAGTTCAAGACCGCGCTGCTGCAAAGGCTAGAAAGGGTAATTACCGCCACTGATCGATCTATTTATCGCCTACCTGTTCCCCACTTTGTCAGTTCCGGAGGCTAAAATCTTTGGCAAGGAACGAGAGCTTTCAATTGACTAGTTGACATTGTTGTTTGCAATTGCACCTGTTTAGGAGAACGACCCGACTTTGAAGGGGAGGGTGCACCAGAGTGATGCGCGCGAAATGCAGCGCTTCTACCGCGAGTACTACAAGAAGTACATCCAGGCGCTCCAGAATGCCGCTGACAAGGCCGACCGGTGAGCCGCTTCTTCCGTCCGCCGTTCTGCTCTATGTGTTACATTAACTGCTGCCCTGTGTATCGGATGAAAAGGCTGATAGCTTGTAGTGTGTTAATAATGTGATTCTTCTTACTGCTTGATCAGTGCCTTGCTCACGAAAGCGTACCAGACCGCCGCCGTCCTGTTCGAGGTCTTGAAAGCCGTCAATGTGTCGCAGTCCGTTGAAGTTGATCAGGCGGTGCGTAATTGATTACTTTCTGTTGTTACTGTGGGTCCAGTCGCTTTCTTTGCTCACTGCCAAATACTATCTGTTTTTCATACGCTGTGTGACGCGTGTTTGTCGGTATGCAGATTATCGACACGCACCACAAAATCGAGGAGAAGAAAAAGCTCTATGTTCCTTACAATATCCTGCCACTTGATCCTGAAAGCACCGATCAAGCTATAATACAGTATCCAGAGGTTCATTTTCTATCTCTGCCTCGTTGCAAATACCGCCTTGAAGCTCGTTGTCTCTATATCGAACTAACTGCTCCTTCATTTTGTAGATTCAAGCAGCTGTTTACGCTCTTCGGAATACCAGAGGCCTGCCATGGCCCAAGGATAAGGAGCAGGAAAAGAAGCCTGATGACAAGAAGACTGATAGGGATCTTCTTGATTGGCTTCAGGCTATGTTTGGGTTTCAGGTAACTGTGCATGAGATGGTTATTTACTTTATTTGCCTCTGACACTGCATGTTACATGTACTTTTCTCTGAAAATGTACATCATCTAATTTTGAGTCGCCCTTTGCAGAAAGATAACGTATCCAACCAAAGGGAACATCTGATACTGTTACTTGCAAATGTACACATAAGGCAGATGCCTAAGCCTGAACAGCAATCTAAGGTTTCTATTCCTCCTTCTCAACTTATTTTTCGGTAGAACTGGGCATGTTTGTTCCCGTCTTTCTTAAGATGCCTACAAGTAATGTGATGATCAATTCTGTGGTTTCTGTTGTCTTTCTCCAGCTGGATGACAGGGCTCTGGATTTTGTAATGAAGAGGATATTTAAGAGTTATAAGATGTGGTGCAAGTACCTCGGCCGCAAAAGCAGTTTATGGTAGGCATAGTGAAGTCCAATAATTGTAAAATTATAACAATCGCCTGGCCGAATTTTCCGGACTGTCATCTATGACTTTTACTGTTAATTTGTTAGAACTTCCTGAAATAAAATCAATTTGATGTTTAGTTATGGCCTTACCTTTGCCCCAGTTTATACAGATATTAATTCTCTTCATAAGTTAGCGTTTGTCTAAACATCTGGACCAATTGATGTGTAGGTTGCCAACTATCCAACAGGAAGTTCAGCAGCGCAAACTTCTCTATATGGGTCTGTACCTTTTAATTTGGGGTGAGGCGGCTAACTTGAGATTCATGCCAGAGTGTCTTTGCTACATCTACCATCATGTAAGATCAATTTTAATTTCGCACTTTAGACTTACCATGATATATTATTTGTATCTGTTATTTAGCCATTGTCCTAATAATGCTTCAAATTTGATACCTGATAAATTGGCTTAAGAATTTGATGTTGAATATTACAATGCAAAATCATTCTTTTATGTGGAATTTCATTGATCCTAAGTCCTAACATAGTCACTGTTAGCCCCTATGGTCTTGAAATGGATGTATACACCCTCCGATCCATATTAATTGTCTTGAAATGGATGTATCTATTATTAAAATACTTCCAGATACATGCATTTTAAGACAAGTAATATGGATCAGAGGGAATGCTATATTTATTGATAACCTCACATAGTCAGCTGAACTAGTTGTAGAATTCATATTCACGCGAATGAAGCAAAATGTAGTTTGTAAAAATGCTCATTGGGGGACGGTTTTGTGTAAGTGGGTAAATTACATTTTCTGGTGACATCATATTATTGGTAACAATGCTGTTTCCGGTTTAATATAGATGGCATTTGAACTCTATGGTATGTTGGCTGGAAATGTGAGCCCAATGACTGGTGAAAATGTTAAACCGGCTTATGGCGGTGATGAAGAGGCATTCTTGATGAAAGTTGTGACTCCGATATACAAAGTCATAGAGGAGGTATAGACGTATAGTTGTGTGTTTGTATTCGTACTATTCCCTTTTAACTCCATTTGAAGCCTGACTGTTTGGACTCCTCTGAAATTCTGCAGGAAGCTCACAGGAGCAAGACAATGAAATCAAAACACTCACACTGGAGGAACTACGATGATCTAAATGAGTACTTTTGGTAAGCAGCAGTAGCATTTAATTCTTGCCTTCAATATATTGTGTACAGATTTTGATGGAAGCCATAAAATAATTCTTGTGTTGCTTTTCAGGAAAGCTGACTGTTTCCGGCTTGGATGGCCCATGAGAGCTGATGCAGATTTTTTCAAAACTCCCAAACATGCTTATCCTAACCGTCTGAGTGGAGTAGGTTTCTTGATACTAATATTCAACATCCTTGCACTTTCCTGTCACTGTCAATACATTGGTAGTTGCCTGCCATATAATATTATAATTTACACGTGCTTAGTCTCCATGTATGGAACTTAATAATAATTCTTAACACATGCTGCATGCTTGTTCATTGTTAACAACGAATTCAATAATGGAGCGCTGCAGCTATATTTGATCTGCTTATTTTCATGTCTTTGCCTTGTCTATTAAGTTATTAAACCAACAATATGCACAGATGTGTGAGTGATGTATATTATTTCCATCAATGTAAAATCAAGAAAAGGAACAGACTTGCCTGGAGTATCAACTAACAATACTTATGTTGTTTTGTCGTAAACCAGGAGGAAAGATCTGCTGGCAGTGTCCATTGGATGGGAAAGATTAATTTTGTTGAGATACGTTCCTTTTGGCACATATTCCGCAGTTTTGATAGAATGTGGATCTTCTTAATTTTATCTTTGCAGGTTGGTTGCTCCAGCCTCCACTCACTCTTTTCACTTGAGAATTGAGATTCTCATACTTCATATGATCTTACGTTTTAATACAGGCTATGATTATTATTGCGTGGAATGGTGGCACACCAAGTGATATATTTGATGCTGGAGTGTTCAAGCAGGTTTTGAGCATATTCATAACTGCTGCGGTTTTGAAGCTGGGTCAAGGTATTTGACTGAACTTCTATTATCCCTCCCTCTTCATGCTTAGAGATTTGCCACCGCACATTTGAATTGTTTGGTAGGTAGCTTAGTACTCCCTCCGTTCACTAATATAAGATGTTCTAGATTTTTTGTGATTCGGATGTATATAGATGCGTTTTACTGTGTTTATTCACTCATTTAAGTTCGTATGTAGTCTGTATTGAAATATCTAAAACGTCTTATAATAGTGAACAGAGGGAGTATTAAGCAGAGACACTGCTGTGCCAATGTAGCTAGTGATATCTTCTTTCTATAGGGCTGTTGATGATAAAGCGTTAAATAATAAATACTTCATGGGTCATACCTTCTATCTGTATGTTTACTTTGGATCGTAAACAGCACGGAAGAGGCCTAATGAAAATACTGTATGTCTGCTTTGCCTGCGACATAACATTAATGAATTTACTAGCATAAAACTGAAAGATATATGTGTAACCACATTTATTTTGGTGAAGTTGTATGCATAGTTACTAGTACTATATTGTACTCCTATATACTAACTTCAACAATTATAACAAATGCAGCCACCCTGGACATTGTATTTGGCTGGAAAGCAAGAAGAAACATGTCATTTGCAAGAAAGCTGCGATATGTCTTGAAGTTAGTAGTAGCTGCTGCATGGGTTGTGATTCTACCTGTAACTTATGCGTATAGCTGGGCTAGTCCTACGGGTCTTGCAAGAATAATAAAAGGTTGGCTTGGCAATGGTCAGAATCAGCCATCATTATACATTTTGGCTGTTGTTATATATTTGGCACCAAACATGCTCGCGGCTACGCTATTTCTTTTCCCATGTATCAGAAGGTATCTTGAGAGTTCAAATTTTAAGGTCATAACATTCATGATGTGGTGGTCCCAGGTAATTTTCCATCTACTGTTTCCTGCCGTTAATTTAATTGTTGTGTTTGTTGATACATTTGTTCAAATATATCTGCAGCCTCGATTATTTGTTGGCAGAGGAATGCATGAAGGCCCATTCTCCCTCTTCAAGTATGTTAAAGAGTAGTCACCTTTGTTGAAGTGTATATGTGAATCGTCTAGCCCTTTCCATCAGTTTGGACTTTTGCTTGCGTTGGCTAGTGTATTAATCTTAACATGGTATCATAGCCTAAGGTCTTGAGTTCAAGTCCTGGCTTTTTGCAATTTATTTAAAAATTGTTGTTGCCTCCCCTTTGTCCATGTATGAGACTCTTGAGCCATACCTCTGAGTCTATACACGTGTTGACTTTCCGTGTCACATGTGAGAGGGGGTGTTGAAGTGTATATGCGAATTTCCTAGCCCTTCCCATCAGTTCGGACTTTTAGTTGCGTTGACTAGTGCATGAAGCTTAACAACTTTGCTAACTCATCTTCAGGCTTGGTTTTACTGTTATGCTTTTTTCTAATCTTGAAGCACTCTTGTACTGATAGGTATACCATGTTTTGGGTTCTCCTTTTAGCAATGAAGTTGACAGTGAGCTTCTATATCGAGGTACCTAGTCACTTCCTGCAGAAAATCCTGTTCTAGATGTGGCCTCACCGCCTCACTTTCTGTTTCCTTAGTTAAATTAAATTTATGTACCGAAGCCATTTCTTGCTCTTGAAATATGTTGGAAAATCCCAAAAAGCTACTGGATGGCATGTGAAATTGTTGGAGATCAATTGTGTATTTTCTTGGGTTTCAGTTAGGACCAAGCCTTCTTAGCTTTCCACTAGTGCTTCTTATTCATCTTTTCTTACTTTCTGGTTGCAGATCAAGCCTCTGGTACAGCCGACAAAAGATATTATGAGAGAACCAATTCGGAATTTCCAGTGGCATGAATTTTTCCCTAATGGTATTTCTGATGGAGCTTGGTGTCTCCCTTTTTTTTTTACTTCTTTTCTTGGAACTTTTGGTGTTCTTATTTTGGTTTTGGTTTGCAGCAAGTAACAATATTGGTGTTGTCATCGCACTTTGGGCTCCGATAATTCTTGTATGTCAATACTCGTTCTCTGTCAAAAGAAGTTGTTTAATCAGTATACTAAGTTTTGTCAGTTGCTTTGTCCAGGTTTATTTCATGGACACCCAAATTTGGTATGCAGTTTTCTCTACATTGATTGGTGGTATCTATGGGGCTTGTCGTCGACTTGGCGAGGTTAGTAAAATTTCGGAATTACACTTCACTTGACAGATTGGACTTGCTTTGCATGATTTGGTTTCTGAATTGGTTTTCTTGCCCTTTTATGTTGCACTGCACTCATTAGCAAATTACAGACCTTAGCTTTATGACTGACTGACTGTTTCTTATTTCATCATTTTTACTGCTAAGCTACCATTTCCAGTTGTGAAACTGCTCAAAGGGATTATCTCTCTTGTCATATTATTTTGTTATTTATGAATACTCTTATACGTTAAACTCGTTGTATTTATTTAGTATTCATCATGTTCTATTATTATTTCCCTAATATTGTGGAGCATTGTCTATCATCAACAAAGGAACTTACGCTAGGCATTTGTCTTGACCCATGAAATCAGATACGGACATTAGGCATGTTGAGATCTCGCTTTGAATCTTTGCCTTGGGCCTTCAATAAATTGTTGATTCCTTCTGATGCACATAAGAGGAAAGGTTTCCGGGCTGCCTTTTCTACTAAACTTGCTAAGGTAAAGTTTCATCTGTTAAATTTGACATCATGAGTAGATTGTTGGCTGATCAGTATTGAATATGCAACATTCAGTAGCCCTTTGACTTGACATTATTTATTTATTTTTAGCCCTCTGGTGATGAACAAGAGAAAGAGAAAATAGCTGCAAGATTTGCCCAAATGTGGAACCTAATTATCACAAGTTTCCGTGACGAAGACCTCATAGATAACAGGGAGATGGACTTGCTACTTGTTCCATACTGTAAAGATCGTGAATTGGATATATTCCAATGGCCACCTTTCCTACTTGCCAGCAAGGTGTTTTTCTCTTGACCACTCATATTTTCTTCACTTGGATTCGCATGTTTATTTCTTTATTTATACTGGATGTTAGATCCCGATAGCATTGGATATGGCGGCAGACAGTGGAGGAAAAGATCGCGATCTTAACAAGAGAATGAAATCGGATCCGTATTTTTCCTATGCTATCAGAGAATGCTATGCTTCATTCAAAAACATCATCAACACCTTGGTGTCTGGTCGACGTGAGAAAGTGTATGTTTTATCTTATCATCATACATTTAGTCACTTCTCTTGCACATCTGTTCCTTGATCGAAGTTCTGTTTTGATATGATACTGAATAAATTGTGATGCCTACATCATTCTTTTGCACTTCTATTCCTTGACTGAAGTTCTGTTTTGGTACCTCGAACTCCTTAATAAATGTGTGATGCCTATATCAGTGTTATGCAAGAGATTTTTGAAGTTGTTGATAAACATATATCCGGAGGAACTCTGATAAGTGATCTGAACATGAGGAGTCTTCCAGCCCTAAGCAAGAAGCTCATTGAGCTACTTGAGTTACTGGTATAACAAATTTGTTGTTGTCATGATTTTAGGTCCCTTCCCCCCTCCCTCTCTCACTGTATCTATCTGTTTTGAGTACAGCAAAAGAATAAGGAAGAAGACACGGGTCAAGTTGTTATTTTGTTCCAAGATATGCTTGAGGTGGTGACAAGGGATATAATGGAAGAACAAGAGCTCAGCAGGTGAGTAGCATAGCTTCTATGAAGACAACATGGCATACTTTTTTTTACGAAAATACTAATTCACATCTATGCCACACTGTTGCATAGTTTTGGTTACATGTTGTATTATTGTCACATATCTGCTTGCTCTCTTAAGGTTTAACCTTAGAAAAAAAATCCTTTTATGCTTCCATGTCTGTTCTTTAAAGATGAACCATGTCGATTATGGTAATTGATGATCTGACCTTTTTTAAAATATTGTGGTAACTGGTGGTACTATGTTTTCTCCCTCTTTTAAGTGTACTGGATTCCATACACGGTGGAAATGCTAAAAAACACGAAGGAATGACACCGCTTGATCAGCAAGATCAGTTGTTTACTAAAGCTATTAGGTTCCCTGTGGTGGAATCGAATGCATGGACGGAAAAGGTTTGTTCCAGCCCTGCCTTTTGTTGATTAAACAGTCTCTTATCTGATGCTTTTGTTGTTCCTGTTGCTGCACTATACCTACTTCACGCTGATTTCAGATAAAGAGGCTTCATCTTCTGCTCACTGTCAAAGAGTCTGCTATGGATGTCCCTACAAACCTCGATGCTAGAAGGAGAATATCTTTCTTTGCAAATTCTCTTTTTATGGATATGCCAAATGCTCCAAAAGTGCGGAACATGTTGCCCTTCTCGTAAGTTCTCACTAGTAATTTTCTGTTTTCCGTAGTAGTATGAGCATGAAGTTGCTTTCCTACCTTAGCCTTCCATTTTATCCTAGAGATATCATATTTCTTTTGCTGCCCACTATTCTGTCTTGATATTGGCTATATTTGTACGTTGAATATTCAGTTAAAAAATCTTGAACACTACAATTCTGTATAACGATCATGTTTTATTTCTGTCTGTTAGAAACTACGAATTCCTTGCTTCTAAGTTTCCCTACCGCTCGAGGAATAAAAGAAAAAATAGATAGCATGTGGTTTCTAACAAGATCTAGTTATATTGGACCAATATATTTACGTGTTAACACAATCTGTTGTTGTGGGGTTTTTAGTTTCAGTGCTCCCTTTGGTATCCCTGCCATTTTTTTACAAGAAGAAAGAAGGAACAAAAAACAAAGTCTTACACTAGTATTAATCTGGGGTTAGTAACAAGCAAACACACAACTGAGAAACGTACGACCTAGCACCCATATCTCCTGCTAGGTAACTACGACCACCGCCTATGACCTAAGAATCTGCAGCTCTTTTGCCCAAGCCGTGAAGCGCTTCTTACGAAGTTTGATCAGTTCTAGGAGTGGGATCTGGGATGTAGTTGTTAAATAATATTATGTTCTTCTTTTCTTTCCAAATGATCGAGGCCTCAAGAATGTCAATTTTGCCAAATGCCTTCTAGTAGCTCCACACATAATAGAAAAATAATCAAAATGTGGAAGTCCAAATTTTGGGTCAATGGTTCTTAGTTTAGGAACTGGAATTCTTATTTTGATTTTTAATCTCCTAAATTTATTGAGCATTCAAAAAATTCTAATTAATTGTACAAAATGACTCGGGATGATTGATGTATTTCAGGTATAGACCAAAAGATATACAAGTAGTATATGTAGGGCACGTGAGAATAAACACAACATCGTGATATCCTAGAATAATATAATATGCATTCCTGTTTGTTTGTCTGACTTTGAACTACACAACATACAATTCTATCTCTTACTTCCTATATTAATTGCAATGTCTTTCTGCAAGATGTTGTATATATGCTTATTACCTGACATAATGTTTCTTTTGGTTACATCTTCTGACCTGGTTTCTTGTTTCCTTGCTGGAACAACTTATGTGTTGCAGGGTCCTGACTCCTTATTACAAGGAAGATGTTCTGTTTTCGTCAAATAATCTAGAAGAGGCAAATGAGGATGGAATTACCATACTTTTCTACTTGCAGAAAATTTACCCAGGTTCTTTCTCCCTTGTGTAACATTTTGCTTGAATTGGCATATCATGTGGATTTCTATTTGCCATCAAAACTGACTTCATTTCACTAAAATGTTCAAATCCTGAAGATGAGTGGAAAAATTTCCTCGAAAGGGTGGGCAGTAGGACTGAGGAGGAGGTCCGTGAGGATGATACATTAGAAGACGAGCTTCGTCTTTGGGCATCATATAGGGGACAAACATTGACAAGAACTGGTATTTTCTTACACCCATTCGCATGCCTGCTCTTTGTGTCATGCTAAGTGGTCCAGTTTTAAAATTGTTGCTGGTTTTGTTTAAACAGTAAGAGGGATGATGTACTATCGAAAAGCTTTGGAGCTTCAGGCTTTTCTTGATATGGCCAAAGATGATGGTATTTCCATTAGCTAGCCTATGATGTTGTTCTGAACGGGGCCTTAGGCAATTATAGTGACTTCTCACTTCTTTTTCTCTGTTTATCAGATCTTATGAAAGGCTACAGAGCGACTGAACTGATGTCTGAGGACTCTCCGTTGATGACACAATGCAAAGCGATAGCTGACATGAAGTTTACATATGTTGTCTCATGCCAGCAGTATGGAATACAGAAACGTTCTGGTGATCCTTGTGCACATGATATTTTGAGACTAATGACAACGTAAGTTTCAGTTTGAGACTCGAAAGTCCTGAATATATGTTACTTTGAGTGGAGTATGAATCTCAGTATCTCACTCTAATTTGGTCCATTTTTTTTCATCTATGCGCTGACACAAACATGCATGCATTCCATGTTGATATTCTTAATAATTAACGACCAGTGTTAAAAACTGCAAGTTTGTTTATTTACTGTACTGACATCCTTGTCCTTATCTATCAAATTTAATTATCATTCTAAACCAGTGCTTGAATGGGAGATAGTTACATTTACGAGGAAATATAATAGTGTCACTATTTCTCTTTTAGATGCGACTTGTATATATATCAATATATGATGGTACTGAAATAATAGAAATATATTTGTTGGGCAGGTATCCATCTTTTCGTGTTGCCTATATTGATGAAGTTGAAGCACCCAGCCAAGATAGAAACAAGAAGATTGACAAAGTCTACTACTCAGTTTTGGTGAAGGCTGCTGTTACAAAGTCCAATGATCCTGGACAGAGTCTTGATCAGGTACTGCAAAATTCTTTGTTAATTCAGTATAGTTTAGGTGAAATTTGCTTTAAGTTATGTTGATTGTGATTCTCTTAGTTTAATCTTAACTATGTGCACTTTACATGGAAGAAGAGGAATCAATTTATTGAGCTTTTATGTTATCTAGGCCAAATAGGCACGTGGAGAAAATTGCTGGTTTTGACATGGTGAAACTTACTTGTGAGACCCAACTGGCTTAAATAGCATCCATAAATGCTGTTGTTCATTTTCTATATTGTCCACGGAAATTTACTTTTACGGATATGTTTGTATGTGTGGAAAAATCAATTTGACTGCTTCTAAGTATCATGGTTGTCCTATTTACATCACGGTTTTCTTTTTTTCTTGAGAATGATAGCTTTGCGTGGTCTAACTTCCGGTGGTGCAAAATGAGACACTTATTTGCCATCTAACGTTTTGTGCATAGGTCATCTACAAGATAAAACTTCCAGGAAATGCTATTCTAGGTGAGGGAAAGCCAGAAAATCAGAACCACGCTATAATTTTCACTCGAGGCGAATGTCTTCAAACTATAGATATGAATCAGGTACAGCTTGTCGCGCTTGCTGCTTCAAGTAATTATTTCATCTCTCCTGTTCCTTCTTTTATGCCATGCTACCAACGACAGGAGCATTACATGGAGGAGGCTCTAAAAATGAGAAATTTGTTAGAAGAGTTTCTGGAGAAACATGATGGTGTGAGATATCCATCGATACTTGGAGTAAGAGAGCATATATTTACTGGCAGGTAATCTGGCAATTCTTATTTGTCAAAATTGTGATTAAATTAATGCACTGTTTCATTTTATTAATCTTGTGATCTTTCCCTTTTGAACTTGTGCAGTGTTTCGTCCCTTGCATGGTTCATGTCAAATCAGGAGACCAGTTTTGTGACCATTGGACAGCGTGTGCTTGCCAATCCATTGAGGTATTGATCCTAGAGTATCTTGTACACATCATGTCATTGTGTTTTTTTGCTTTGCTTTCATAATCACATTTATGGCATCTATTAATTTTTCTCTAATAATAATATTTGTGGTATCTATTAGTTTTTCTTTCATAATCATAATTGTTTGAATTGGCTGCTCGTCTTGGTCTTTCTTTCTCAATGATGGTACTAACTAATATTACTGGACACTTGGACAGTTCCTTGATTCACGATTGTCTGAAGATTTCACTGATGCTATTTTGTTACATCTCTGTGCAGGGTTCGGTTCCACTATGGCCATCCTGATATATTTGATCGTCTTTTCCACCTTACAAGAGGTGGTATAAGTAAAGCTTCTAAGATTATCAATCTTAGTGAGGACATATTTGCAGGTGCGAAGCTTTGCTATTGGTGCCTGAGTAAAGAAAATGTGGTAGATTTTGGTAGTAACATGAGTACATGACATCTTCTGTTGCAGGATTCAATTCTACATTACGTGAAGGCAATGTCACTCATCATGAATACATGCAAGTTGGCAAGGGAAGAGATGTGGGTCTGAATCAAATTTCTCTATTTGAGGCAAAGATAGCAAATGGTAATGGTGAACAGACACTGAGCCGTGATATCTATAGACTGGGGCACCGTTTTGATTTCTTCAGAATGTTGTCATGTTACTATACAACAATTGGGTTCTATTTCAGCACGATGGTATGTTCTTAACCCCAAATTTCTCCTTCTTCACCATTGGTTAGTCCTTAACCTAAGTCGGTTTTGTTTGGTCCCAGATTACAGTTTGGACTGTGTATGTTTTCCTTTATGGACGTTTATATCTTGTCCTGAGTGGACTGGACGAAGCGCTTGCTACTGGAAAGAGATTTGTGCACAATACACCTCTCCAAGTTGCTCTTGCATCAGAGTCCTTTGTTCAACTTGGATTTTTAATGGCATTACCCATGATGATGGAGATTGGTCTAGAGAGAGGATTCAGAACAGCATTAAGTGACTTTGTGCTTATGCAACTCCAGTTGGCATCTGTTTTCTTCACATTTTCACTTGGGACCAAAACTCACTATTACGGAAGGACACTACTCCACGGAGGAGCTGAATATAGAGCGACTGGACGTGGATTCGTTGTGTTCCATGCCAAATTTGCCGAGAACTACCGACTCTATTCTCGCAGCCATTTTGTTAAGGGTATTGAGCTGATGATTCTGCTGGTCGTGTATGAAATCTTTGGACAGAATTACAGAGGAGCCATCACTTACATCTTCATCACTGTTTCCATGTGGTTTATGGTGGGCACCTGGCTCTTTGCACCCTTCCTGTTCAACCCATCTGGGTTCGAATGGCAGAAGATTGTGGACGACTGGGCTGATTGGAACAAGTGGATCAGCAACCGTGGAGGTATTGGTGTGGCGCCTGAGAAAAGCTGGGAATCGTGGTGGGACAAAGAGCAGGGGCCACTTCGGCACTCTGGGAAGCGTGGCACCGTTCTTGAAATACTTCTTGCACTGCGGTTCTTCATTTACCAATACGGACTTGTGTATCATTTGAATATAACCAAGCAGTATAACCAAAGCGTGCTGGTAGTATCTCTTATTTGGTATCCAGATGTTTGCATATGTGTCACGTCTATGCAGTCTTTCTAACTAATGCTATTTTCCAGGTTTATGGCTTCTCATGGGTTGTGATTTTGGTCATGCTGCTTGTTATGAAGGTAATAACAAAGTCCTATGTTTCTTCTGTTAATTTATTCTGCATTTGTTCCAAGAGCGATACAGGTCTGGTGCTTATGGCAGTTCTTACTTAGTCATGATTCTGTTCTGATGTAGAATGTTTAGTAACGTACGACTTTAGTTATTTCTACAAATTGATTTATGCAACTCCAAATTTGCTGGAGCCATACTTCTGCAGTGAAAATATCATTTTTTTTGTATCTCCTTTTCAAGCCGGAACACTCAGTTGTCATGATTTTTCTTTGCAGACCGTGTCAGTGGGCAGGAGGAGGTTCAGCGCAGAGTTCCAGCTCGTCTTCCGGCTGATCAAGGGGCTGATCTTCATCACATTCATCTCCATCCTCATAATCTTAACAGCGATCGCTCACATGACAATCCTAGACATATTTGTCTGCATCCTCGCTTTTATGCCGACTGGATGGGGCCTGCTTCTGGTTAGTGCCCAATGACCATACTTATCTTGCTCTCCATTTTCTAGCTCAGATCTAACTAACTTCGCCTCGTGTAACCTTCCTTGCCAGATTGCCCAAGCGATCAAGCCTGTAGTCGAGACGGTCGGGCTGTGGGGGTCGGTGAAGGCGCTTGCCCGAGGCTACGAGATCCTCATGGGCCTCCTCTTGTTCACGCCCATCGCGTTCCTCGCTTGGTTCCCCTTCGTGTCTGAGTTCCAGACCAGGATGCTCTTCAACCAGGCATTCAGCAGAGGTCTGCAGATCTCCCGTATCCTCGGCGGGCACAAGAAGGACCGGGCGACGCGGAACAAGGAGTAGGTAGAAGATCCAGGGCTAGCTCCTGGAGACTTTGTTCATTCATCCTAGTATTGCTGTAACTCGCCCCCGACTCTTCTAGATTCTGCTGCCACGATTGTTTCCATGCAATTCGAATCTGACTGTTCATTCAGAGACTGGGTGGCTGTACCATAGGCTAGTTAGTAGCATTTCTCCAGTGTAGGTGTAGATTCAGAGCTGTTGCAACTGTGCCTTATGTAAAGATCTACTGCTCCTTAGTGTGGCTGCTGAACCTTATGTAGACTTGTAGTCATGTGGGGATGGATTCCGTGATGCAACATATCCAGGAGATACAATTTCTGGATTTGGTCTGGGGAACAATTTCTTCAAACTGTCTGGTTCGACCAATCACGTCTGAGTCTTGAGTTCTATGCTTGGTTCACATCAGGGATCCTTATGATAATTTTCATGAATAAAGGTAATATACCAAAGAGGGGAAGAACAAAAAGAAGAAATCTAGAATAATATCCTAAAAAGCAAAGAAAAAAGAGCCAACCAACGCGAATAATGCTTTTGTAGCTCCGGCACTACGGAGCCCTTTCCAAAATTTGTTTTTTTACTCGGCCAAAAAATTTGAATTTTTTTATGAACAAACATACACACATAAAATAGATAAGTGTAAAATTTCAAAACATTGTCTTGTCACATGCGATGTGTAAAAAAAAGACGAATATGATTTTTAGAATGAGTTGATTTTTTGATTGTTGGGTTGGAATTTTGTTCTTTTTGTACATCATACAAATCATACTATTTTCAAACAAAAAATCACAAGCTAGTAGGACATATAAGTTTACAACATACACATATGCGTTTCCATGGATTTTTTTTCAGTTTTCTGAAAATGTTTAAATATGAATTTTGAACTTTTCAAATAAATTCCTCCATGTAGGACAAGCTACAAAAGTCTGCGTCCCCAACCAATGCCACTTCTATGAAAAATAAAAAAACATCTATACATTATTATATATCCATGCTTGGAACAAGATAACATGTTTTTCCTTGATATTTGATTTTAGAAGGCCGAGGTCTTTTGAACAATCCATTCCTCAAATTGAAACCTGAAGGCTAAGTGTTTCTTAATTTTGTATCATTTCATTGGATCCAAATGTGCCAGCAGCCCAAAGGATGAGAGAAGTCCCAACATCCGTGAGCCAAAATTGCAGTCCCACAACAAATGTGTAAGAGTTTGTGCAGAATTTTGATTGCAACAAGGACAAGAATAGTCATTAAGAAAAGAACCATTTCTTCGTTCTGTCATGAGGCACCAACCAGAAGAAGATTTTGTGTCCCAATCTACCAGAGCTAGTCCAGCTGGAGTAGATAAAGGAGTATGAAAATGTTGAATCCGTTTTCCTGATCTGACAAATTTTTCCAAAGGAATATGATCACGCTTGATAAAAGAAAATAACTCAACAAACTTTAGCATGAGAGGTTCCTTAGTCCAATTATCTTGCCACCAAAATTGAATCTCCTCTCCCAATCTCACAGGTGGTATAATTCTTGAAGGATTGAAACAACAGAAGATGAGCATTCCACCAAAAGGATCCTTCCAGCCCATCAACAGGTGGCCCAGAGTGATACAATTTTTCCCAAATGCGATTGCTGATGGAATATTTGATTTGTTTAAAAACTTCTGCACATTTCTTAAGAGAAGAGCTTTGTTACTAGTGGCAGTATCCAAAATGCCATGTCCTCCTTGTTGCTTGCGTAAACATACTTTTTCCATGCAATTAGAGCAGATCCCCATCATCCATACCATATTTGCTCCATACAAAATTCCTCAAATATTTATTGAATTGGTTTATGACACTGACAGGTAGGCCAAGGGTGCACATATAGAATGTTGGCAGAGAAGAAAAAACATATTTGATGAGAAGTAATCTGGCTTCATAAGACAACATAGTGGAACACATATCGAGTCTTCTCTCAACTGCTTGCATCATTAGAAGAGAAAAGCTTATCCCCAACTTCAATTGGTGGCGCACCATTTTTCAAAATAGTGCTAGCGTGACAGTTTTCTGTACGTCAGTTTTATACGATTTTTGCTGGCATTGGAAATTTAAGAACGCCATCACTACGTGATGCCAATTATGCTGGACACGGAAATAATATTGTGGTCGTAGAAAATGATTACACGCCATAGATATATCATGTTTTGGTGGCGTTATTTAAAGGTAAACACCATCAATGTTAAAAAAAATCACTAATTTCTTGATTCAAGTTTGTATGCTTATTCTTGTATATCCCTCTGTTCAGAATTACATAACATGGTATTAGTTCAAGCTTGGTTTAAACTTGAACTAAAGCAATGCCAAATAATTCCGGACGGAGGAAGTATTAAAAAGGAACAACTTTTTGTTTCAAATTTTTACGCTTACTCTTGTATATTTTAAAAATGCACAAATTTTTTGTTTCATAATTTAATGCTTATTCTTGTATATTATTAAAAGGTACTCCCTCCGATCCATAATAAGTGTCGCCCATCTAGTACAAAGTTTGTACTAGCTTAGTACAAAATGTGCGGCACTTATTATGGATCGGAGGGAGTATAATTTTTAGTTTCAATTTTTTATGCTTATTCTTGTTTATTATTAAAAAGTTACTCCCTCCGTTCCAAAATAACTGTCGTAACCAGTACAAAGTTGAGACAGTTACGACAGTTATTTTGGAACGGAGGAAGTATAATTTTATGTTTCTATTTTTATTCTTATTCTTATATATTATTAGAAAGGTACATTTTTTGTTTTAAATTAATATGTTTATTCTTGTATAAAAACCTCATTTTTTGTTTCAAATTAATCTGGTTTCCATTTTCTTTCATATTTTTTATATTTGTTTGTTGTATTTCTTTCTTAATTAAGGGGTACTTATTCTTGACTATGCATATTAGTGCATATGACTTGATTGTGCTAAATGCGTAGGTATATGACAATGTAAAATAAAAAAATAACTTGAGATAGCTTAACAATTAGCTTTAGTGTTACTCACAAATAACCTTGGTGATTAAGTGTTACTCATAAGCAGTAACCAGGAATGAAAACCTTTTTAGTAAATAGAGATAGATGGACCTGGCAATTAGCTTGAGATAGCTTGGCGATAACATCGACGAGCACTTTAGTCTTGCTAGAACAATGTTTGATGGAAATTCAAAGCAAGTTGTTCTAAACTTGTTTGGCACTAGTTTGGCAAGGTGTTTCTAATCTTAGTAATACAACCTGATTTGTTCTAGGCTAAACATTTTCTCAATGTATTGCTCAATTCCTTCTTATGCCAATTTAATGAATTACGAGTATTTGTTTAGCGGCAAATGGATGTTCAGTACGTTCTTGCAGAAGATCAGGCCAACAGCAACACCAACAACGTAAGGACTCACTATTCTTTACATACTTGACAACTTATTACATACTTCTCACTTGCTTTGTTTTGAGTGTTCTCAAGTTTCTCACAATAGTGCCATCCTTTTTGTAGGTAAACCAGTTCTTACTTCGCGACAAGTTCGCGGAAGCGGAGATTCTGAAGATGATCATCAAGTCTCACAACAAGACGATCAAGAATCTCCAGAAAGACACAACTAAGCTCATGGAGGAGCGTGATGAGCTCCTAGAGAACAAGGCCAACATGATTCATGACTTTCTTGAAGAGAAGGATCAAAAGGCGAAACTCGAGATGGAGGTGAACCATCTCTCGAGTTCGGGACTTGTGAGCTGTTCGCTATGAACATCAATAATGTCATTAGCGACATTCAGAAGGAGGAGAAACTTCGCAAGATCGAAGATATCAAGAGAGAGAGGATCTCCCTGCGCGACTCCTCTTTTGCAGTGAAACGCTTTACCAAGAGATCCATTAAGAAGGATTGTAGATGTGCCAGAAGAAAAGATATATCTTTGGACCCATTGACACCCACCTGTCTCCAAAACCTTTGGCTCTAAGAATCCCTAGGATCGTGGAGTGTTAGATCATATCATAGACTTATCCAAAATCAAGTTTGGGTACCACAGTATGTATCTTCGATTGGTCTCAATGATGCAAGTATTCAAAGGCCCAGGCAAGGTCGTCTTAGACTCTTCTACTTTTAATGAATCCATACTGGTTTGAATGCACCAATTGAAGTATCATCACCTAAAACTATTTGTAAAAAAACATGTAATCCATCTGAGCTCGTAGCTTTTATATCGCCAATTGCATTCCTCCGCGGTAAACAATGTCATTAAGAGCTTTGATTGATGAGAGCTTTGATTATATTTTTCTCTTTATGTGACATCGCAAAGTAATGGAAAACAATCTTTATTATGATGTCCACAATGAAGCCAATTGGCTCGACCACACTGCATCAATTTGGTTTCCTTCTGTTAAAATGTTCTCTAGCAGTAGTATAATTTTATGTTGCCTTTCAAGTGCTTCATATGTCACTGACTCGCACCTCAGCTTTTCATGTTTCTTTCTTGGAGCCTCAATTTTTTTCTAGGCTTTTTTAGAATTTGGTGATCTAAAACATGAAGGTCACCATGGACCTTACACGCGCATCTCAGAATTCTCTATTAATGAATTTGCTAGTAATTTTGCTTTCTGCCCCATCTCCTAGACAACTTCTTGCACCGATGGCTCTTCCAATCACCAAGCTTCGAATCTCTAATAATACTGGCCGATCATTAATTTACCACTTCCTCAAAATGGGTTGTATCAACTACTATAGGCCTGGGATTAAATTTTCTCACACTTTCAATAGTAAGCCCCGCGAAAGGTAATATATTATTCCATTTAGTATTAGATACTACTCTATCCAATATTTGACAGATTTTCCCTTTTCTTCTTTTGAATTTGTTACCTATGCAATCCATATCCGAAAGATCACATTGATCCAGGCAATCCTGAAAAGCAGTCATGTACCTCACCGGTCTAGGTTTACCACCCTCCTTCTCGCCATTCAATAATATCTCATTGAAATCACCCATTCATGAAATTTTGAATAGGTTATGCTAATCCCAGAGATCTTTCCAAGTTCTTCCTTGAATTCCCACTTGGGTCCTCCATAAACCCCGTTAATCTCCATTTCTCACAACTTTCCACCATCACATCAATATGTTGATTTGTAACACTATCCACATTTTTTCATGCCTTAAATTTTGACATATGTGTCTCAGACAACAAGCACAAACCTGGATTTATTTCCTTATGGATATCCATAGGCGTACGAACTGTCGAACATGAGTTTAGTCCTTGGTTGTTCCAACCCAGTATTTTCATTGTTCCCGACGGTTCTCCCTTATGGATGTCGTCGATCAATGATTATTAGCTTCTGTAATATTTTTATCCATTGCCACACAATCACATCCTTTAAATTTATTTTTATTCAATGATTTTTGGGGAGTGCCATCATGGTTCAAGACTTTGTTTCTATGCTAAAAATTATCAACTATTTGGGCTACTACTACAATCGATTCCATGTGCCCTACGAAGCTATGTAACGAGTCATGCAATGTTGTACATCATGCATGCAATAATGTTCTCGTGACTTGTGTTGTTGGCGCCAAATCGTTCATGGGCGTCACCCCTTATATTTTCAAGAGCGCGCTCTAGGGCAGGCTGCAACAAGAGGAGCATGGTACTAGGCTTTAATTCATTAAATGCATATTGTGTGTGTGTGTGTGTGTGGAGGACAGGGAGGGGGTAATGTAGCTGAAATATAAGAGATTTAGTGGGGTCGCACATTGTTGTTTACTATTGTTCCTTGGGCGCATGTACTACGTTCGCATCGAAAAGGTATCACATGAACGAAGATTTGGCGGCAGGGACCGGATGATTACCCTTTTTTAAACTTGATGATTATTTGTATAAATTGAAATCCACAAATATATTTGAGTTTCACAAAAAAATCAAAGTTACAAATAGAACCGATAACCATTTTTTTTCTATGACAGCAGAGAGCGGCAGCAAAATAGTAAAGCAAAACTTCAAAAAACGCAACCCAACCCAACCCATTCCAATACAGGCGACTGGGCTTATATATCGCCCATCAAGTTAGCACGAGAGGCCCACTAGCAAAACCTGCTAAACCTCCACTGCACTCACCCTCCCGGGTCAAGATGCACACAACCAAAACACCAATGATCACCGGTGCAAGCTGAGTTTGTTACGCACAGTACTGGGGAGGACAGGACCCGGCCATAGAGAATGCAAGCATGCGAAGATGGAAGAATTTGATTAAATCTCTTTTGAACGGTAATGGTGATACATTAACGAATATCAGTGAGTTGGAGTCTATGACTACTTAGTTCTATACCAACCTCTTTTCGGCTGAAGGTGTATCAAACATGGATGAGGTTCTGGACAGTGTTCTCGCAAGGTGACAAGTGAGATGAATGCTATGTTAAATGCGCCTTTTACTGCAGCTGAAGTTAAAACGACTCTGTTCCAAATGTCTCCTTTAAAAGCGCCAGGCCCAGACGGTTTCCTCGCTCAATTTTTTCAGAAACACCGGGATACTTGCGGACAGGATGTGTCCATGGCTGTGCTCAGGTTTCTATCAGGTGAAGAAAGTGCTGCATGTATCAACAATACCTTTCTGGTCCTCATCCCCAAGGTGAAATGTCCAATGCTTCTGTCCCAGTTCAGGCCAATAAGTTTGTGCAACATTCTTCATAAAATTGCTTCCAAATAAATTGCTAATCATTTGAAACAAGTGTTGCCTGATATAATATCTGTAGAACAGTCTGCTTTTGTCCTGGGAAGGTAGATTATGGTAACATCATTGTGGCTTATGAGTGCCTGCACTTCATGAAGCGCAACAAATCTCTGAAACACAGTCACTGGGCTCTGAAATTAGATATGCTGAAGGCGTATGACCGAGTGGAATGGGATTATCTGGAAGCTATTATGCTGAAACTTGGTTTCTCCAACTCTTGGGTCTCAAAAATCATGAGCCTGGTTAAATCATTTTCCTTCTCAGTTTTGTTCAATGGTAAGAAAATGGAAGAATTCAAACCTTCGAGAGGAATTCGACAGGGAGACCCAATATCACCCTACCTTTTCTTGTTAGCAGCAAAGGGCCTCTCAGGCCTCCTCAAAAATAGAGGTCAGTCATCACAAGTGTCTGGTTTGCTGGTGTCTCCTCAGGCTCCTCCTGTGAACCATCTTCTATTTTCTGCTGATAGCCTGCTGTTCTTCAAGGCAAACGGTGTTGGGGCGATGGAAGTATCAAACCTACTGCAATCTTATTGTCAAACTTCTGGACAGAGAATTAATTATGACAAATCGTCGGTGTTCTTCAGCAAGGGTACACCAGACCTTATAAGGCAAGAGGTGAAAACTATCCTTCAGGTTCCTAATGAAACTCTCAGTGAGAAGTATCTGGGCATGCCTTCGGATATTGGTGCTTAAAAAACAAGGGCTTTTAAGTACATGAAAGATAGAGTTTGGGGAAAGGTGAAGGGATGGATAGAGAACACGATCTCTTATGCGGGCAAGGAAGTTATTATCAAAGCTGTGGCTCAAGCAGTTCCTGTCTATTCCATGTCCTGTTTTAAATTGCCAAGGGGCTTATGTGAAGAGCTTAATAAGATCATTAGACATTTTTTTTGGGGAAGTAAATCTGTCCAGAGAAAACCTCATTGGGTGTCTTGGAAATCAATGACTGAGCCGAAGTATAATGGTGGATAGCTAGGGATTCAAGGATATGAAATTTTTCAATCTATCTCTACCGGCTAGACAGGCATGGAGACTCCTCTCTGAACCGGAATCCTTTTGTGTTAGGTTCCTGAAGGCAGTTTACTTTTCAAAGAGAAGTTTAATGGAGGCAAATCTTGGTCCTCATTCTAGTCAAATCTGGCATGCCATTCTTGAAGGAAGGGATGCATTATCACACAAATTGATCAAGAGGATAGGGGATGGCAAATCGACGAAAATCTGGACTGATAATTGGCTACCTAGATTACATGCAATGAAATCGTTGGCTTGCCTCGCTCACAATGCTCCAACTTTTGTTTTCGAACCAGTGGACACAGGCTCAGCCAGCTGGAATTTGTCGCTCGTTAGTTCATGCTTCCTTCCCACAGACCAAGCTCTGATTAAGGAAATACCGATCTGCACAATGTCTATGGAAGATTTTTGGGGCTGGCAGCCAGATCCCCGTGGGGTGTTCTCGGTAAAATCATGTTATCATATGCTTTTAAAAATCAGAGATGCGACATATGAATTACTTCAAGAAGAGCAAGCTACTTCGAATAGACAACTAGAGGAGTCGGCGTGGTGCTCTCTGTGGGGGCGATCAAAGTACCTTCCAGAATCTAAAGCTTACTTTGGAGATTGGCCAAGGTTTCTCTGCCAACTGAGGATGTACGCCACCACAGAAATATGACCATGACAGAATGTTGTTCCCTTTGCGGCATGCCAGACTCATGGACTCACTCTTTGTTATATTGTTCTATGTCAAGATGTGTTTGGCCATTGATAGATGAAGACATAATTGAGGTGATGTCAAACATGAGACAGGAGCCACCGCCTATATATCACATGCTCAGAGGGAAGTGCAAGGACCGGGCTCATATACGGTATGGAACCAAAGAGAGGAGTCTGCTCCAGGAGATGGTCGATCATGAATCACGTGCCATGGCAAAGTATCTGAAGATGGATCGAAAGGAGTAGCCGTGGCGATATGCAGAGATCGTACTGGTATGTACTTGGGATCGTCAGCTATTGTCCCAGCAGAGGGCCAGTTCAATACAAACACCCTGGAGGCCATTGCTTGCCGGGAAGCACAATCACTAGCCGAAGATCTGTTTGAGCAATAAAGAGGGGGCCGTTTTATCTAAAAAAAAAAAAACTCACCCTCCCGTGTATTACTCGAAAAAAAGAAAAAAAAACTCACCCTCCCGCGCTCCGCTCGTAATCACCTGCCATTTCCTTTCCGCGTTTCCTTCTTCCGCTAGAGAAACACGCTGGCGCCGGAGCGCCGGCAGGCATTTATAAGGAGCCCCCTTTCGCCCTAGCCCTAACCCGCACCTCATCCCTCACCCACACCCAGACCCAGCCGCCGCCCCACGAATCCCTTCCCCTCTCAGATGGCCGCCGCCCGCAACTCAGCCGACCCGATCCAGCCGGCCGCCTCCAACTTGTCCGTCTTCGCCGCCGACCCGCTGCACCAGGCCACCGCGGCTGCGTCGGCGGGGGAGACGGACCAGCAGAAAGGTGCATACATGGAGGCGCCGCCGCCGCCGCCGCCACAAGGTGGGAACCTTGGACCTGTGGTGGAGATGGTTCCGCAGCTGTTGTCCGACATGGTGGCGCCGAGGGCCCTGCAGGAGCCAGTACCTGTTGGCTCTCCACCCATGACGGCGGTGCAGCCTCCACAGGCCGGAGACATGATGATGGCGCAGCCGCCGTTGCCCGCCATCCCTCCACCCATGACGGCGCTGCAGCACCTGCAGGCCGCCGTAGACATGATGGGACAGCTGCTTTTGCCCACTGCCGAAGGTAAGCATCCTCTTGAGCCTTGACTACTTTGGTCCTGTCGATCGTGTCTGTTTACTGCTCAACCTTATGCTTCTGTTAGACTAATGTTTTGTCTTATTCTTACATAAATTCATAGAAAAGATTAAGGTATAACAGTTCTAGATGTGCTAGTTTGGCATAGAGAATATGGAACATCATCCGATTTTGTTGAGGCTTATATATGGCTGTAGTTTATACAAGAATTTTTGACTTTGTGTAGACTTATACAATTGCTTATCTGTTGACTTTGTGTAGACTTAGGCATCGGAGATGTCCATAGAACAGTATAGTGATGTGGCGGCGACTGGCGAGCAGATCTGCATAGCACATTATTGTTTTATTAGCCAAGTTTTCCTTGTTGAAGCTTCCCAGTAATCATAGGAAAAGTAGAAGTTAAAGTTTTCTTAGCATAGCAGATATATTGTTTCCTTAGCCTACGTTTCTTTGTTAAAAGCTTTCAAAGTAATCCTAGGAAAGGTAGTGCTCAAATTTTCTTAGCATAGCATATTATTGTTTCCTTTTTAAATGAAGGGTATACAATAATAATTCTCGAGGTGACTCTCTTATATAAGTGTATGCCGAGTAACACATACTTGCAAATAATTTTATTTTTTATACTCTTTCTGCAGCCACAACTCTTGGTGAAACACCCCTTCCACTATATGGTGTCACCAACCCACTCCAGGAGCTGGATCTGGATAAGAGTCACCTGGAGAACTATATGGTGGCGCAACATAACCTTATCCTCAGCTTGTTGGATGGTCTCGCCGACACTCGGCGTGCCCTCGCTCTTGCCCGTGGGATACTTCCCCCGGAAACAAGCACGGACACACACTACGGCACAGCACACATACGCCGACGGCCGGAAACCGTCGGCGTAGAGCCAAATGCCGTCGGTGTAGGTCTACGCCGAGGGCCGCCGTCGGCGTATCACCGTCGGCTTAGGTACTCCTCGGGGTAGCCTTCGATGCCGTCGGCGTAGAAATATACGCCGACGGCTAGGCCGTCGGCGTATGCTAGGTGGGGTCCACACAGAGACTAACGACCGTTTGGTCTGGTGGTGAGCTATGCCGACGGCCAGGCCGTCGGCGTATATTTTTTTTTTTTTTATTTTTTAACATTTTTTGTTTTTTTATTTTTTATTTTTATTTTTTACTTTTTGTTTTTATTTATTTTATTTTTATTTTTTCTTAATCTAAGATCATTATGGTTAATCTCAGGTCAAATTGACCTTCGTGGTCAAACTTCCCCAAGGGTCACCCATCCTCACACTACTCTAGCCCCAGCACGCTTAACTTCTTAGTTCCATTCAACACATACCCCAACTCGCTTAACAGACACTTGTTGATATATGTATCATATCAATCCTATTAAACCTTGTTGATGTCTAGGACCTTGTTGATAACTATGGTGTGTTGAATTTTTTAAAAAAAATTAAAACTTCCCGATCGGTTACCTATTATATTTTAAATGTTTTTAAATTATTTTTTTGAAAAAATATATTCTTTTTAATTTTGAAAACACAATTTTCATTTTTTGAGTGACAAAAATGGGGTTTTTTGTGAAGATTCTACCAAATATTTGATATAAACTTGAACCACTTTATTTTTGTAAAATACTTGACCATATTTTATTTACAATTGACCAAAGTTTCCATGTAATATGTTTTTTATATACCTCTTCTGAAAAAGACAAATTTCCGCAGATTCAGCTGGAATGGGGTCAAATTTGAACTACATGTGCTTGATAGTTTGCTCTTTATTTTTTGAAAAAAATCATTTCTACATACACAAGTAGTCATTTCATCAGGTATCCACCAAGACTTTTATAAGATTCCATGCCTATCTATTACCGGTCATGCCCTCCGTTTTGACCACTTTTTGAAATCGACAAAAAAAATTCAAAAAAATAATTTTTTTTGCAAAACCTTCGTGTTGCATCCTAATTTATGTCTTACTAACCATAAAAAATAACAAACTTGGAATAAGGCAAATATCTTATAAAAGTCTTTTCAAAATGAGCTATCGAGTATGAAGATTCATGACTTTCAAGCCAAATGATCAATGTTATAGTTAGTTTGAAAGGATAGTTTTCCCAAATGATCTCATATTTTGCACATGTGTATATATTATATTAGCCAACAAGTTTGCCAAAGGAAGTTTTTATTTTCTTTGCACGAAAAATCCATTTTTCATTTTCCGAGTGGCAAAAAAGGGATTTTATGTGAAGATTCTACCAAATATTTGATGTCAACTTGAACCACTTTATTTTTGTAAAATACTAGACCATATTTTATTTACAATAGACAAAAGTTTCCATGTAATATGGTTTTTATATACCTCTTCTGAAAAAGACAAATTTCCGCAGATTGAGCTGGAACGGGGTCAAATTTGAACTACATGTGCTTTTGATAGTTTGCTCTTTATTTTTTGAAAAAATCATTTCTATATACACAAGTAGTCATTTCATCAGGTGTCCACCAAGACTTTTGTAAGATTCCACGCCTATCTATTACCGGTCATGCCCTCCGTTTTGACCACTTTTTGAAATCGACAAAAATAATTCAAAAAATAAAAAAATTGTAAAACCTTCTCGTTGCATCCTAATTTATGTCTTAGTAACCATACAAAACAACAAACTTGGAATAAGGAAAATATCTTATAGAAGTCTTTTCAAAATGAGCTATCGAGTATGAAGATTCATGACTTTCAAGCCAAATGACCAATGTTATAGCTAGTTTGAAAGGATAGTTTTCCCAAATGATCTCATATTTTGCACATGTGCGTATATTATATTAGCCAACAAGTTTGCCAAAGGAAGTTTTTATTTTCTTTGCACGAAAAATCCATTTTTCATTTTCCGAGTGACAAAAGTAGGGGTTTTTTGTGAAGGATCTATCAAATATTTGATGTCAACTTGAACCAATTTATTTTTGTAAAATATTAGACCATGTGTTATTTATAATTGACCAAAGTTTCCATGTAATATGGTTTTTATATGCCTCTTCTAAAAAAGACAAATTTCCGCAGATTTAGCTGGAACGGGGTCAAATTTGAACTACATGTGCTTGATAGTTTGCTCTTTATTTTTTGAGAAAATCATTTCTAGATACACAAGTAGTCATTTCATCAGGTATCCACCAAGACTTTTGTAAGATTCCACGCCTATCTATTACCGGTCATGCCCTCCGTTTTGACCACTTTTTGAAATCGACAAAAATAATTCTAAAAAATAAAAAAATTGTAAAACCTTCGCGTTGCATCCTAATTTATGTCTTAGTAACCATACAAAACAACAAACTTGTAATAAGGCAAATATCTTATAAAAGTCTTTTTAAAATGAGCTATCGAGTATGAAGATTCATGACTTTCAAGCCAAATGATCAATGTTATAGTTAGTTTGAAAGGATAGTTTTCCCAAATGATCTCATATTTTGCACATGTGTATATATTATATTAGCCAACAAGTTTGCCAAAGGAAGTTTTTATTTTCTTTGCACGAAAAATCCATTTTTCATTTTCCGAGTGGCAAAAAAGGGATTTTATGTGAAGATTCTACCAAATATTTGATGTCAACTTGAACCACTTTATTTTTGTAAAATACTAGACCATATTTTATTTACAATAGACAAAAGTTTCCATGTAATATGGTTTTTATATACCTCTTCTGAAAAAGACAAATTTCCGCAGATTGAGCTGGAACGGGGTCAAATTTGAACTACATGTGCTTTTGATAGTTTGCTCTTTATTTTTTGAAAAAATCATTTCTATATACACAAGTAGTCATTTCATCAGGTGTCCACCAAGACTTTTGTAAGATTCCACGCCTATCTATTACCGGTCATGCCCTCCGTTTTGACCACTTTTTGAAATCGACAAAAATAATTCAAAAAATAAAAAAATTGTAAAACCTTCTCGTTGCATCCTAATTTATGTCTTAGTAACCATACAAAACAACAAACTTGGAATAAGGAAAATATCTTATAGAAGTCTTTTCAAAATGAGCTATCGAGTATGAAGATTCATGACTTTCAAGCCAAATGACCAATGTTATAGCTAGTTTGAAAGGATAGTTTTCCCAAATGATCTCATATTTTGCACATGTGCGTATATTATATTAGCCAACAAGTTTGCCAAAGGAAGTTTTTATTTTCTTTGCACGAAAAATCCATTTTTCATTTTCCGAGTGACAAAAGTAGGGGTTTTTTGTGAAGGATCTATCAAATATTTGATGTCAACTTGAACCAATTTATTTTTGTAAAATATTAGACCATGTGTTATTTATAATTGACCAAAGTTTCCATGTAATATGGTTTTTATATGCCTCTTCTAAAAAAGACAAATTTCCGCAGATTTAGCTGGAACGGGGTCAAATTTGAACTACATGTGCTTGATAGTTTGCTCTTTATTTTTTGAGAAAATCATTTCTAGATACACAAGTAGTCATTTCATCAGGTATCCACCAAGACTTTTGTAAGATTCCACGCCTATCTATTACCGGTCATGCCCTCCGTTTTGACCACTTTTTGAAATCGACAAAAATAATTCTAAAAAATAAAAAAATTGTAAAACCTTCGCGTTGCATCCTAATTTATGTCTTAGTAACCATACAAAACAACAAACTTGTAATAAGGCAAATATCTTATAAAAGTCTTTTTAAAATGAGCTATCGAGTATGAAGATTCATGACTTTCAAGCCAAATGATCAATGTTATAGTTAGTTTGAAAGGATAGTTTTCCCAAATGATCTCATATTTTGCACATGTGTATATATTATATTAGCCAACAAGTTTGCCAAAGGAAGTTTTTATTTTCTTTGCACGAAAAATCCATTTTTCATTTTCCGAGTGGCAAAAAAGGGATTTTATGTGAAGATTCTACCAAATATTTGATGTCAACTTGAACCACTTTATTTTTGTAAAATACTAGACCATATTTTATTTACAATAGACAAAAGTTTCCATGTAATATGGTTTTTATATACCTCTTCTGAAAAAGACAAATTTCCGCAGATTGAGCTGGAACGGGGTCAAATTTGAACTACATGTGCTTTTGATAGTTTGCTCTTTATTTTTTGAAAAAATCATTTCTATATACACAAGTAGTCATTTCATCAGGTGTCCACCAAGACTTTTGTAAGATTCCACGCCTATCTATTACCGGTCATGCCCTCCGTTTTGACCACTTTTTGAAATCGACAAAAATAATTCAAAAAATAAAAAAATTGTAAAACCTTCTCGTTGCATCCTAATTTATGTCTTAGTAACCATACAAAACAACAAACTTGGAATAAGGAAAATATCTTATAGAAGTCTTTTCAAAATGAGCTATCGAGTATGAAGATTCATGACTTTCAAGCCAAATGACCAATGTTATAGCTAGTTTGAAAGGATAGTTTTCCCAAATGATCTCATATTTTGCACATGTGCGTATATTATATTAGCCAACAAGTTTGCCAAAGGAAGTTTTTATTTTCTTTGCACGAAAAATCCATTTTTCATTTTCCGAGTGACAAAAGTAGGGGTTTTTTGTGAAGGATCTATCAAATATTTGATGTCAACTTGAACCAATTTATTTTTGTAAAATATTAGACCATGTGTTATTTATAATTGACCAAAGTTTCCATGTAATATGGTTTTTATATGCCTCTTCTAAAAAAGACAAATTTCCGCAGATTTAGCTGGAACGGGGTCAAATTTGAACTACATGTGCTTGATAGTTTGCTCTTTATTTTTTGAGAAAATCATTTCTAGATACACAAGTAGTCATTTCATCAGGTATCCACCAAGACTTTTGTAAGATTCCACGCCTATCTATTACCGGTCATGCCCTCCGTTTTGACCACTTTTTGAAATCGACAAAAATAATTCTAAAAAATAAAAAAATTGTAAAACCTTCGCGTTGCATCCTAATTTATGTCTTAGTAACCATACAAAACAACAAACTTGTAATAAGGCAAATATCTTATAAAAGTCTTTTTAAAATGAGCTATCGAGTATGAAGATTCATGACTTTCAAGCCAAATGATCAATGTTATAGTTAGTTTGAAAGGATAGTTTTCCCAAATGATCTCATATTTTGCACATGTGTATATATTATATTAGCCAACAAGTTTGCCAAAGGAAGTTTTTATTTTCTTTGCACGAAAAATCCATTTTTCATTTTCCGAGTGGCAAAAAAGGGATTTTATGTGAAGATTCTACCAAATATTTGATGTCAACTTGAACCACTTTATTTTTGTAAAATACTAGACCATATTTTATTTACAATAGACAAAAGTTTCCATGTAATATGGTTTTTATATACCTCTTCTGAAAAAGACAAATTTCCGCAGATTGAGCTGGAACGGGGTCAAATTTGAACTACATGTGCTTTTGATAGTTTGCTCTTTATTTTTTGAAAAAATCATTTCTATATACACAAGTAGTCATTTCATCAGGTGTCCACCAAGACTTTTGTAAGATTCCACGCCTATCTATTACCGGTCATGCCCTCCGTTTTGACCACTTTTTGAAATCGACAAAAATAATTCAAAAAATAAAAAAATTGTAAAACCTTCTCGTTGCATCCTAATTTATGTCTTAGTAACCATACAAAACAACAAACTTGGAATAAGGAAAATATCTTATAGAAGTCTTTTCAAAATGAGCTATCGAGTATGAAGATTCATGACTTTCAAGCCAAATGACCAATGTTATAGCTAGTTTGAAAGGATAGTTTTCCCAAATGATCTCATATTTTGCACATGTGCGTATATTATATTAGCCAACAAGTTTGCCAAAGGAAGTTTTTATTTTCTTTGCACGAAAAATCCATTTTTCATTTTCCGAGTGACAAAAGTAGGGGTTTTTTGTGAAGGATCTATCAAATATTTGATGTCAACTTGAACCAATTTATTTTTGTAAAATATTAGACCATGTGTTATTTATAATTGACCAAAGTTTCCATGTAATATGGTTTTTATATGCCTCTTCTAAAAAAGACAAATTTCCGCAGATTTAGCTGGAACGGGGTCAAATTTGAACTACATGTGCTTGATAGTTTGCTCTTTATTTTTTGAGAAAATCATTTCTAGATACACAAGTAGTCATTTCATCAGGTATCCACCAAGACTTTTGTAAGATTCCACGCCTATCTATTACCGGTCATGCCCTCCGTTTTGACCACTTTTTGAAATCGACAAAAATAATTCTAAAAAATAAAAAAATTGTAAAACCTTCGCGTTGCATCCTAATTTATGTCTTAGTAACCATACAAAACAACAAACTTGTAATAAGGCAAATATCTTATAAAAGTCTTTTTAAAATGAGCTATCGAGTATGAAGATTCAAAACTTTCAAGCCAAATGACCGATGTTATAGGTACTTTGAAAGGATAGTTTTTCCAAATGATCTCATATTTTGCACATATGTGTATATTATACTAGCCAACAAGTTTGCCATAGGAATTTTTTATTTTCTTTGCACGGAAAATACATTTTTCATTTTCCGAGTGACATAAGTAGGGTTTTTTTTGTGAAGGATCTACCAAATATTTAATGTCAATTTGAAATGAGATGATATATATTATAATCCCATGCCAATGTATTACTAATATAAGATTAAACGGTTAAACAAAAGAAAAGAAAAAAAAGAAAGAAAAAAAATGAAAACAGGGCTTACGCCGACGGCCAAAGGTCGGGGCCGTCGGCGTAGTCTACGATGGGCTAACGGTGTTACCGCCCGCTGCCACCAGGGCCCACCTGACAGGCCTACGCCGACGGCTTGCGATACGCCGACGGCGGCCCTCGGCCTAAATTTGGCCTACGCCGACGGCCTTTCTACGCCGACGGCGGCCCTCGGCCTAAAGAGGCCTACGCCGACGGCTTTGGGACGCCGACGACCCGTTACGAGGGCTGACAAGTCGTGCCTCTACGCCGACGGCCCCGACATTTGGCCGTCGGCGTAGAGGGAGGCCGTCGGCGTCAACCGCCTCTCCCGTAGTGACACCGGCACTAGCAGCGACAGTACTGTCATTACAACTTCCTGAATCATTGTTTGGAGATGGGTCCATTCTCCCAAAACTCCATACCAGGAAGGAAATCCCTACAGTACTGAGAGCTGCTTACCGATTTGCCGATGATGCTTACATGTCCATTGCTAAGCCTGAGCATCGTTCTCAGCATCGTCACACGGATGATTTCACTCTAACACTTGTAGATGCTTCAGACTCTGAGGAGGAGGATTTCCAATAAAGCTGTTGTCATGCCTGCTACCATTAGATCCATCACCGACCCAGGAGAGGTATCGGAACCAGGCCAGAAGCGATCGAGCACGAGAGGAAATGAGCAAGTGTTAGACAAAAATACCGGGGCCACCTAGTACTCTTTCATTATTTCTCTCCCGGCTATATGGGCGTGTTGTATGAATTCAGTTCAAAATATCCTAATCCTACCTCTGTACTCATATGAAGTTATGAACCCCAAATTCAAGTGAGATATCCAAGGATTGGCTACTTCGTGCGTAACATATATTTAGATGGCTTACCTGATGATTTGAGATATTTTTTAAATATACATTTTCATTATAAAAATTCGAAAAATATATAACAATCTAATTTTTTTGCAATTATACGGACCTGTCACGGTGCCGGCTATCGACAACCCGTTATCGGTAGACAAACTACCGATAACGGGCTTTTGCTGGGCCGAAAGCCGCTATCGGTAGTTAGTCGAACGACATTAAAAGAATTCTTGAAAAAATGTGTTTGTTCTTTTCTCTCACAGGACACATACGATCTCAGGTTGAAATGATTCAAACATCGAGGAGAACAACTTTGATGTTGAACATATTTTCATAAAATGTCATCTTCATGGATGAACGTTTTTCGTTAAAATAGTGTACCATATGCAGTGGATACAATACTTTTGGGTACATGTAAACATGTTGGAGCGTTCGAAACATTAGATGTGTAGACCTATTTTAAAACATTAGATGTGTAGAGCTAAAATTTTAGAAACCATTTATCCTACAGAAAATACAAAGTCATTATAGCTTTTAGAGGGAAGATTCCGTGAATGTTTTCCAAACTAACTATGTAAATTTCAAGTTGGACAACTAGTTTCCAAAAATAACTCCATATATCCAATCATTCAGACCCTCCCGAACGCTCAACCATGTTTGCATGTGCTCAAAAATATTGTCACTACAGATGTACACAATTTTAGTCAAAAAAGTTACTCCATTAATATGACCTTTTATGAAAAAATGTTCAACATAAAAGTTGTTCGTCTCGTCGAGGCTAACAAATTTCATGTTTAAATCATTTCAACTCGAGATCGCATGTGACCTTTGAGACCAAAAAAGCAAATACTTCTTACAAACAAAAATCGATGTCGTTAGGCTAACTACCAAGGGCTGCTTTTGGCCCAGCAAAAACCCGCTGTCGATAGCCGGTACAACGATAGGCCCATAGAATTGCAAAATTTTCAAATCGCTATTTTTTTGAATTTATGGTAAAAAATATATATTAAAAAAATCATGATTTGAAACGTGTATTGCTAGTTCACAACCCAAGTACTTTTGTCTCTCTAGCGTATTTGAAGGTAAAAGCACTCAAAACAATGTGATCCCTCATGTGCGGACACCGTATCAGGTTCCTGAAATCATCCAAGGGGGGCCATGCCTCTTCCCCCTCCTCCTCCCGGGCGCCCTGCAACACCACCAGTTCCCGGCGAGGAGAAGCATGCTATCGATATCACGTGTAGCACACCCTCAACTAAAGACCGACTCACCGCCTTACACATGTATCCACGCCAGGGGGTTATGTTATCTCTGCTATGAGAATTGGGTGCAAGATTTTTGGAATGAGACGCTCATTATCAATCAAATCAAATCGCCAGAGCTCTGATAGTATCATTCTTTTTCCGCGCTGCCATAAAGTGATGGAAGTAGTCAGTGTTACAATCTCCACCGAAAGCCAATTGGCTCGACCACACTGCAACAGGTGGATTTCCTCCTGCTCAATAGATTCTCTAGAAGCACTATAATTTCATGTTGCCTTCAAAGTGCTTCATCAATCACCAACACACATCTCAGCATTTCAAGTTCCTTTTTCAGTGCCTCGATTCTTTTGCTAGGCTTCTTTAGGAATTTACGATCCCAAACATGAAGTTTCCCATGGTCCTTGCCCAACTCCTTTATTAATGAATTCGCCAACAATTTTTCTTTCTACCATGCCTCTTGGACTACGTCTTGCACCGATGGATCTTCTAGTCACCGAACTTCGAATCTCTTAATACCATAAGTGAACCATTCACCGCTTGCTCAAAATGGGTTGTATCTACCACTATAGGTATGTGATTAGGTGTTGTCATACTTTCATTTGTAAGCCCTATCAATAAATAACCCCATTTAGTATTAGATACTTGTCTACCTGATATATCTTTGGGTTTTCCTATTCTCCACGTGAATCGATCACCTGTATAGTCCATGGCTGAAAGATTACATTGATCTAGGCAATCCCGAAAAGCTGTCATGAACCTTGCCGGTCTAGGCTTATCACCCTCCTTCTCACTATTCACTAATATCTCATTGCAATCTTCCAACACCATCCACTGAATTTTAAACAGCTTATGCAGATCCGAGAGGTCTTTCCAAGTTCCCCCCTTTGGGTTCTCTATAAACAACTGCTAATCTCCATTTCTCATCAACTTCCATTATCACATCAATATGTTGATTAGTAACACTAATCTCTCTTAATTATCATGGCTAGCCCACATCATCAACGATTCCCCACTCCTTCCACCACTCTCATCAACTCGCATGTGAGGGAATCCTGGATGCCACAAAATTTGTCTTACTTAGATTTTGACACCTGTGTCTCTGACAGGAAACACACATATGGATTTATTTTCTTATTGATATGTAGAAGCACACGAATTACCAAGCCTGAGCTAAACCCTCGGGTACCAGCCCTAAATTTTCATTGCAATCAGTGGTCCCACCCTAGTTAGTTCACCGATCCATCATTATTAGTTTCGAAACTATTGGTATCCACCGCCACACCGTCACCTACTTTGAAATTCATTTTATCATATGAATATTTGAGAGTTGCATCAGAATTCAACACTGTTTCCATTCTCAAAATGGTCAACTATTTGTGCCACCTTGTAGGCTATCACAATGGACAAACCATTGCTCATAGGGTCTTTAAAAAATCCACAAATATTTTTGATTTCACAATTAATTTTCAAAGTTAAAAGAAAAACCGACAACCAATTAATTTACCTCATTGAAAGTAGAAAGCAGCAATGATAACCTAGCCAAAAAAACTAGCTAGACCGTGTGTGCGTTGCCGATCGAACCAAAAACAAAACAACCCTCTCCCAGAAAACTTCATACCACCTAGTTTTCAGCCCCGAACGATCGGACTCGGGTGCTCCTTTTACAACTAGAGCAACATGATAAGAAAATAGATATACAACATGCCACACTGTATAAAATGGAAATAAGTTCCTCGTGAAATTTGTAGCCGTAGCTCTGTCCAACCTCACTTTAACTTCACATAGGTTATCTTATGTAAAAGTCAGTCTAGAAAACGGCAAATCAATCAATTCACATACTTCATGTACTCCCTCCGTTCCGGTGTATTAAGCTCCTTATGAATTGCAACGAAACAAAGGTGAATATCCATTGGCTACATAATTTGTTCCTTTCTACCAGTAAACGATTGACTCATATTAAATATGGACCGGTTTCCACGAATACAACTAGCTGCATGCAAAAACTACTAGAGAGAAGAGGGGAGACCATGTCGTGTTGTGTGCTAATTAAACATCATTTAGTGTTTATAGGCCTTAATCTGAAGGTGAAAATACTGGAATCTACTAATTTGCCATGTGCCAGGGCCTTTGCCGTCTGTTTTTTATCGGGGCGGACGACAAAGAGGTGCTTTTCCATCTGCTGACCTGAAAACATCCGTTACCATTGTCAGGGGATTACTCACAGCTAAGACCCGACCAGAAGATAGCACCCAAAAGGAAGACTCAGCTAGAAGACAGGTCCTGGAGACTAGAGTCGGCTGACATGAGTCACCTCCATAAGTCGGCTGACATGAGTCACCTCCATAAGTCGGTTGACATGAGTCACCTCCATGAGTCGGCTGACATGAGTCACCTCCATGAGTCGGCCTGATGGGGACTCTCCTCTACAGGAGTCGGCCAAACAGGGGACTCTCCTCTACAGGAGTCGGCCAGACAGGGGACTCTCCTCTACAGGACTCGGCCAGACAGGGGACTCTCCTCTACAGAAGTCGGCCAGACAGGATACTCTCCTCTATAGGAGTCCACTTAACTTGGAAGATTACAAGACTTAGAGTAGGACTTGGATTGATATCCGACTTGTAATACAAGATGTGACTAGTTTGTATCAGAATAGGACTCTACATGTAAGCCTCCCCCTTCCACCTATATAAGGAGGGGTAGGGTGCCCATAGAGGCCAAGTTCGCCAGATACGAGAGTAGGCTTCCGCTAGAGTAGGCTTTCGCCAAAGTAGGCTTTCGCCAGAGTAGGCATCCGCCAGAGTAGGCTTTCGCCAAAGGAGGCTTTCGCCTAAATACAATTGTAAGAGAGTCGGCGACACGCCGACAACTCCCCGTGAGCAAAGGAATAAGACTTAGCCACAAACAACATGTAGGGTCTTTACCGGACGATGTTTCCCGGGGCCTGAAGCTGTATAAATTGCGTTTTCTCTCTCTGTGATGTTCTTCTTCCTCGTACACTCGTAGCAAAGGCCCCATAATCAAGTCCGACTTTACGGACATCTGCCGTGACTTTTCCACGACAGTTGGCGCCCACCGTGGGGCCTACGCACAAGGGTGTTGTTATCTTGGAGAAAGTTCTCACAGGGACCGAGAAGCTCGTGATCGGTCGGACGAAGAAGAACCGGCACGAACAAATCTACATCAACAAACCGATGATCCATCGACTTTGGCGGGACTCGATCCGACTCGGGTGCATTGCAATTCCGGTTCCTTCGACATATACATCAAGATCTACATCAAGCTCATGAAGAAAGCATGAGAAAATTCAAGCGCGCGACTCGAAACTCGACTTCAACGACGGCCCTCGCACGCAGCCTGTAGGACCGAAAAAACATCTGCATCGCGGACGCTCCCGGCGGTGACTCGGAAATTATCTTGAAGATCCCTTCGGTGAAAAGATTCACAATTCACTTAGCCAGAATCTGTTAAAATTTCAGCCAATTCCAACGGTTATATCTCCCTAGCTGGCTCCTACACTTAAGCACTATCGAAATCTGGCGGAACTCCGCACGACTTCAGCAAAAACATTCCCGAGGTCGACTCGTACATAGAGTCTAAGATCCCTCCGGTGGAAAGCTGCGGGATATAATCCTTACTACCACAAAAAATTTCAGAAAATTCCAACGATTAGATCTCCATGGCCGACTCCCGCACTACAACGCGTTTTCTGATCTACGCGAGATCGCGAATTCCAATCACGAATTCGGCTCGACTTATCACCGGTCTGCACTTCGGACATTGGACAACTACCTTTTGAGAAAAGTTATCAGGTGATATCTCTCCTACACCATTGTTGTACAAATTTATTCTATCAAGAATTTTATTACCTGTTTGCGCAATCTTGTGCACGCAGGTTCAGGACATATATTATTTTCTGTGGCCATGCCGGTTTGCCTCGTTTCATGCCATCTCACAACGCCACAGTCGACGTCAACATATACGTCATCTTACAACATCGCGCTTAATAGACACATATGCGTCGGCTTACAACCGCTTGGCTCTCGCTATTGCCGGCTCGAGATATTGGCCGGGCTATTAACCGCTGACTCCTATGAAGATCAGTCACAACCTCATCATGATTGCCTTCCATGGTTCTTCGGGTTTTCTCTGCATCATCAGATCAATGCTTGTTTATTTATCAAGCCAGATACATTGAGTCCCCAGCCGATTCCTCGAGTCGACTCAAGACTCGGGGGCTACGCCTCCTATAGGATCCATCGGAGATTGAGATATATTATGTTTCAACGACGGATTATAATTCACAAATTTTGCTCCATTGTTTTCGATGGTAAAATCCCGGCTCAGATTCCGGTTCATCGGGAAAATTCCGGCTCTTTCATTGAGTACCGGATCATCGGTAAAATCCCGGCCCAGATTCCGGTTCGATAGAAAAATTCTGGCTCTTTCATTAAGTTCTGGATCATCGGAAAAATCCCGGCTCCCTTCTCGAGTTCCGGTTTATTGGAAAATCTCGGCTTCACAATGAGATTCCGGGTCATCGAAAATTCTGGCTTCTTTATGAATCCAGGACCATTACAAAACACCGGCTTTCGCCATAAATATATAAATTCGACATTCGTCGCACCGGCTTTCTCCATAAATATATAAAGTCGACATTCGTCGCACCGGCTTTCGCCATAAAATATATAAGTCGACCTTCGTCGCACCAGCTCTCGCCGCACAAAATATAAGCAGACTTTTGTCGCATCGGCTTACGCCATATAAAATACAAGTCGACTCTCGTCGCACCGGCTTTCGCCACACTATGGTACGCCGACCTTGGTCATGCCAACTTCTCCATACATTGCATCTTATGCACTATGAATTTACTCTCTTCTCATCTTGCATTATACACTACATGTCATGATGCATTGCATCTTCTGCATTCTCATATCTCAGAGACCTGGGGGCTTGATCAACCCCTCTATTGGTACTGAGCATGTATATTGCTTATTCACGAAAATCGGGGGGCTCGATGACATTCATCGACTCTTATCTGAGAACTCGGCATATATATGTAAAACTCCACATGTGTATGGCTTATTCAGGGGAATTAGGGGAGCTCGATGGCATCCATCGACTCTTATCCGAAGAAATCCCGGCATATACATGAACTGGCTAACCACGCCTTAATCTTGGCCTGTATAGCTCAAGCTCATACGACCTACGTGTACCCGACTTAAGTCTAAAAACCTTGGGGCTTACAGAAACGCCTATCGAGTTTGGGTTTAAGCACAGGGAACAGTAGTCATATGTGCTGGCTTACAGAGAGGTTTCGACTCCTGGATAACCCAATAATCTCTCTCAACGCGAGAAGATGAGGCAGGTTCAATCCAGAGTCGACTTCTATATGAGCCTTTGCACTTTACTTTTTACATACATCAGTATCATAGCATTTTTTTCTTTTGCTACCATTTTTCCTGACAACCTTATGGCATACACGCCGACTTGAAAAATAATATGGCTCGGCTGTAACCGTGGCAAGCTAGCACAAATACTGGTTTTCTTCAAAGCGCTTTTAAAACACTAGCTTTGTCAACGAAAACACCAACATATTTCAATAACAACATTAAACCTGTGTGACTCGGCATGACGCAATGATGATCATACCGACTCATGGGGACTATACTTTTCAACTATCTATGATTCGGCAAAACTTGTCGATTCACACGTAACAAAAGTGAACCCGTCTCAGTCTAAACGCATTGGCCGACTCTACAAAATGTCGTCAAGTTTTTCTGAGAAAAAGGGAACGCAAACAAGAGTGGACCCGGCCTAGTTCAAACAATGTTTACGTCTTTACTAAAAGACTGGTCAAAACTGATCTAAGCACAGGGACCGCCATCTACTACTCATAAAGTCGGCCTCCGAGAAGCTTCCCCTATGAAGTTAGCCGACTCCCAGAAGTTACACTGGCTCAGATGAATATTATATTCTCTTCTGACTCAGCTGTAAATGTGGTAAGCCGGAACAATAACGGCTCTATTCAAAAGCATATTCAATCCATATATCAGAGGATTAAGTTTTCCAAAGAAACGACTATCAAAGTCAAAAACAAAGAAGGACCAAAGTCCAAACCAGGCTGACTTTTGGCATCCAAAGGCCAAAAGGCAAATTCAAGATAGAGTATCACAAGGTATCTGACTACACGCTGGTCACAAGCCACGGAACATGTTTTCCAAACCCAGCACCTGGGGGCTACAATATTTGAGGATATCCACCAAGTCATCACGAGGGTCGGTTTTTCCCAAACACCCCAATTTTATCGAGGAAGCCTGTCAAGACATAACAGTTAGCACACATTATTTCGGGTTGCTGAAGGAAACATATTCCAGTACTCGAAGGGCCACTTTATTTGGAAGCTGGGAACATAACCCAACATATCATATTTACTGGGCTTCAAGCAACAAGCATCCACCAATTTTTATCTGCAAAAAAGTATTTGCCGATTTCTACAAAATTTACCGGCTTTCGCATATAATCGCCGACTTTGGTAGACAAGTATCTGCCGGCTTCATGAAATAAAAATTCATGCAAGCAAGACAGCCCGGAACTTGGGGGCTGCACAAATTGAAAGATTTGTCATCAAGAAATTATAAGTCCCAGGATGCTGCGGGCGAGCAACCTGGCACTTGGGGGATACACCAGCAAGGCTATTTTATATACAAAACCCCAAGTCATCACGAGATGATAAACTCGGAGCTTGGGGGCTACAAGTGATATGGATATAAAATTGCCCGTAATTTTTTTCCAGAGTCCTTTTGACAAGACACGGAAGAGCAAAAAGCAACATTGAACCCAAACATGGAAGAGTTCAAAATTGAATCATATCGGGTTCATTGACATGAATCAGTGGAGCAAGCCGGCTTAATGGTTTGGCCTCCATACCCGGTCTTTATCCTAACTATTCATTATACTGGAAATTTACCATGGACGCGCACCCAACGTTCTCTTCTACGACAATCTCATTGCCACGTAAAGGAAGAGGAAAAATGAAGCTGACGCCAAGATTGCGTCCAAGCTAAACTTGGGGGCTACTGTCGGGGGGATTACTCACAGCTAAGACCCGGCAAGAAGATAGCACCCAAAAGGAAGACTCAGCCAGAAGACAGGTCCTGGAGACTAGAGTCGGCTGACATGAGTCACCTCCATAAGTCGGTTGACATGAGTCACCTCCATGAGTCGGCTGACATGAGTCACCTCCATGAGTCGGCTGACATGAGTCACCTCCATGAGTCGGCCTGATGGGGACTCTCCTCTACAGGAGTCGGCCAAACAGGGGACTCTCCTCTACAGGAGTCGCCCAGACAAGGGACTCTCCTCTACAGGAGTCGGCCAGATAGGGGGCTCTCCTCTACAGGAGTCGGCCAGACAGAAGACTCTCCTCTATAGGAGTCCACTTAACTTGGAAGATTACAAGACTTAGAGTAGGAGTCGGATTGATATCCGACTTGTAATACAAGATGAGACTAGTTTGTATCAGAATATGACTCTACATGTAAGCCTCCCCCTTCCACCTATATAAGGAGGGGTAGGGCGCCAATAGAGGCCAAGTTCGCCAGATACGAGAGTAGGCTTCCGCTAGAGTAGGCTTTCGCCAAAGTAGGCTTTCGCCAGAATAGGCATCCGCCAGAGTAGGCTTTCGCCAAAGGAGGCTTTCGCCTAAATACAACTGTAAGAGAGTCGGCGACACGCGGGCAACTCCCCGTGAGCAAAGGAATAAGACTTGGCCACAAACAGCATGTAGGGTCTTTACCGGACGATGTTTCCCGGGGCCTGAAGCTGTATAAATCGCGTCTTCTCTCTGTGTGATGTTCTTCTTCCTCGTACACTGGTAGGAAGGGCCCCATAATCAAGTCCGACTTTACGGACATCTGCCGTGACTTTTCCACGACAACCATCCCGTTAGGGTTTTATATTTTTTTTGCCGTCTAGCTTCTTTTCCGTCTGCTAGTCCTGAAGAGCTGACGACAAAGCTCTTCGCTGCCCGTCGATTAAATGCAGACGACAAAGCGCCTCTTTGCCGGATAAATGGCCTTTGCCGTCTGCTTTGCATAGGTTTTCCGACAGCCATGGCAGACGGCAAACTGCTGAATTCCAGTAGTGTAAAGTGAAACAAATAGATTTTGAAGAGAAACCAAATACACCACAAGGGAGGGAGTATTTCTAAAGGCAACCCTTTGAGCTTCAGGCCTCGGAGTACCAGAAAGATGTTTTAAATCCCACAAGGTTTCCTTGAGATAACCAATAACAAGCCATAGAAGGTCACTAGCACTCCTCAACACTTGAAGTTTTGACCACATTAAATACCGATTCTCCACACGAGGTTCACCATAAACGCATGTAATTCTTCTTTGCTCTACATCAACATTCAATTGGATTAGTGTATGAATGTAACGAGCATCCTTGTCAAGAATGTTAACAATGCAAGATTCATGCTAGAAAAGAGAGCCCTCACCTCATGCCATTATTGTCCACTCTCTCAAAATCCTGCAAACCCAACCTCCCCAAATTCTCCTAAGTTTTGCAGCTTTTTTCTCAGTCTCACAACAAAAACACCAACATGGCCTGCGGAATGCGACTGAGAGATAGTTGCTATCCCGCGGACTATCTAGCCCCCCCCCCTCCCCGGGTAGTTCGAACTGATAAGATTCATTTGTCCTGGCGGCGTTCCTCTAGGGTACTCGTCGATGTTGACATATTTGGTGCACTATTAGACTTTCAAATTTTAGACCTATTTAGATCTTTCTTAGGTGTAGTACTTTGAGGAATTACCGGGCTTGAACCTTGCATAGTAATCGGAGTCCCTTTATCTCAGACACTGTGCTCGATCGACCATCAGTGGCAACGCTCGGCTGCATCATCTAGATCATTATTTTTATTGTTTTTTCATCGGCTCGATGTCCATATCTCTGCCATCTTCACACGTCTCGATTGCTGGAGTAGTATGCCGATCATTATCTTTCAATATACCACGACCTCAAGCGTCATTGTTCCAAGAAGCCCGCAAATCTTTGAAGATCAATGCAGATGGTGGATGTACTCCTTCGCCGTGTTCAGCATAGAGATTCCCTATAAGCCCACAAACATCACACCAATCCGGTAAACACTCATATTTAACTCTAAAAATCTACCGCTTCTTATCTTTAATGATAGAGATGCGTTTTTTCGGTTCTTCCTCACATCCACTAATACACCGACACTGTAGTAATTACCACCAGTGTCCCATCCTTGATTATCCAACGAGAAAAAATACCACGTCACCAATGGATCAAATACATTCGACATGTCTAGATTTTGAAGTCAAATAGATCAATCGACTATGGCTTAGTGAATCCATAGTAAGGCTCTGTTAAAATAGAATTACACCAAAACAAGCAAGAGCTTCCTTCCGTGATCTTGTTCAAATCCCCAAGGCAAGAAAACCGCATCGTGTGTAAAGGTTGTTCCCAAGAGATCTGAACTGGACACCTTGGGCCAGCCATCAAACGATCTTTTTCGGTGATGGGCACTCATACTTAAAAACCACACCATCAAGGTCTTCATCCTCTATCCCTAGTTTATGTATTAATTCCTCTAGGAAAAACCACACCATCAAGGTCTTCACCCTTCATCGATGTAGATGAGTTAGATGTCATAAACCCTAGAATTCACAAAAACCGACCTAGAGACAGACGCAACCCGTCGTCAACCCTAACCCCACTTCTACCAAGGCAAAGGCGCCCCTAGATTGGCCTAAGTAAAGAACATGAGGGGAGAGATTGGCGGCAGAGCAGAAAAGGTCTAAACCCCAAATCGCCACAGAGAGAGGACACGACTCCAACGAGAGGTGAAAGGTGGTAACTATTGCATTGTTCATCCTGTACTTGGTATGCCAATTGTATTTTTAATTGGTATGCCAATTGTTTGTATGCAATAATAATATTGTGGTTTTAAAAATATATCTATGGACGTTTTTTGAAATTAATGAATATGTTTTTGAAAAAAATAAAATATTTTTTGACTTCCCACATTTTTAATCTTAAGGCGAAACCGAAAACGATTTTTCTCTATGAAAGCTTAACACAGAGCAGCAGCAAAAACGGAGCCGAAAAAAACTGGAGCGTGTGTGTGTTGGCGAGCTAGTCACCTCAAATATGAAACTTTATTTTTTGAGGTGTCCTTTTTTTAGGTGAATTTTGAGGGGTGCTAAATAGGGCTTTTTTTTTTGAGAAAAGGATGCTAAATAGGAGCTCTGCAAAAATTGCTTGTTTCAACTTCAACCCAACAAAACCAGGTGGCCGGCCAGTGGGCTTATATATCGCACTAGAGAGACCCACGCAGGCCCAGGTCGCAAAAACACAACTTCGCGCGCTCCGCTCGTAAGTCATAATCACCTGCCATTTCTGCGTTTCCTTCCTCGGCTGGCGACACCACTGGCGGATGCCAGAACCGGCAAACTGGAGCGCGCCGGCATTTATAAGGAGCGCGCCCCTCCCTTTGCCCTAGACCTACCCTAGCCTGCGCTTCCTCCCTCACCCACACCCAGCCGCCGCCACCGAATCCCTTCCCCTCTCAGATGGCCGCCGCCCGCAACTCTGCCGACCCGATCCAGCCGGCCGCCTCCAACTCCAACTCGTCCGTCTTCGCCGCCGAACCGCTCCACCAGGCCACCGCGGCTGCGTCGGCGGTGGAGACAGACCCGAAGCAAGGCGCATACATGGAGGTGCCGCCGCCACCGCCACAAGGTAAGCACCGTGCTTCTGTGATGGAGATGGTTCCGCAGCTCTGCTCCGACATGGTGGCGCCGACGGCCCCGCAAGGCCACCCCGTGCAGGAGTTTGTGCCTGTTGGCTCTCCACCCATGACGGCGGTGCAGCCTCCACAGGCCGGAGACATGATGATGGTGCAGCCGCCGTTGCCCGCCATCCCTCCACCCATGACGGCGCTGCAGCACCTGCAGGCCGCCGTAGACATGATGGGACAGCTGCTTTTGCCCACTGCCGAAGGTAAGCATGCTCTTGACTACTTTGGTCTGTCGATTGTGTCTGTTTACTGCTCAATATTATGCTTCTGTTAGACTAATGTTTTGTTTTATTCTTACATAAATTCATGGGAAAGATTAAGGTATAACGGTTGTAGATGTGCTAGTTTAGCATAGAGAATACGAAAAGGCATCCGATTTTGTGGAGGCTTATGGCTGTAGTTTATACAAGAATTTTTTGTTGATGCTGACTGACGATTGTAACTTATACTAATGCTTATCTGTTGACTTTGTGTAGACTAAGGCATCGGAGATGTCCATAGAAAAGTATAGTGATGGGCGACTGGCGAGCAGTGTTCTAGCATCTTTCATTTGCCCAAGTTTTTTTTCCCTCCGAAGCTAGCTTAATAGTTAACCATGCAATTAGTTCTACTATGTTATCATTGGAGATATTTGAGACACTGCTCATTACTCTCTTCGTTCCGAATTACTTGACGTGGTTTTAGTTTAAAGTCAAGTAATTTCGAACGGAGGGAGTATTAGTTGGTAGTTGTTTTAAGCATCACTATATCAAACAAATAGACTAGATGTTGGGATTAGTTTATTTTCTATGAATATGTTAAAGTAGTAAAAGCGGATGGATTATATCAAGCTGATAGACTAGATGTTTTAAGCTTCACTACGCCAAGCTGGTAGACTAGACACTGCTGATTATTAGTTAGTTGTTTTAAGCATCACTATATCAACCATGCAAATAATTTTGTTTTCACACTCTTTGCAGCCACGCCTTTTGGTGAAACATCCCTTGAGAGCTTTTCATGCAACGGATGTGTTGTCACCAACCCACTCCAGGAGGTTGATCTGGATGAGAGTCACCTAGAGAACTATATGGTGGCACAGCATAATCTCATCCTCAGCTTATTGGATGGTCTCGCCGACACTCGGCGTGCCCTTGCTCTTGCCCGTGGGATATTACCCCCGGAAAGAAGCACGGACACATCTGCACTAGCAGCGACAGTACTATCATTACAACTTCCTGAATCATTGTTTGGAGATGGGTCCATTCTCCCAAAACTTCATACCAGGAAGGAAATCCCTACAGTACTGAGGGCTGCTTACCGATTTGCCGACGATGCTTACATGTCCATTGCTAAGCCTGAGCATCCTTCTCAGCGTCGTCACACCGATGACTTCACTCCCACACTCGTAGAGGCTTTAGACTCTGAGAAGGAGGGTTTCCAATAAGGCTGCTGTCACGCCTGCTACCCTTAGATCCATCACCGACCCAGGAAAGGCATCAGAACAAGGCCAGAAGCGATCGAAGCACGAGAGGAAATGAGAAAGTGTTAGACAAAAATACCCGGGCCACCTAGCGCTCTTTCCTTATTTCTCTCCTGGCTATATGGGCATGTTGTATGCTGAGTTCAGAATAGCTTTGTCTTCCTTCCGCATCTTCTATCTCTCTCCCTCCTATACTCAAATCCCTGATCCTACCTCTGAACTCATATCAAGTTATGAATCCCAAATTCGAGTGAGATATCCAAGGATTGGCTACTTTATGTCTAACATATATTTAGATTGCTTACGGGAAGATTTGAGGAGTGCGGATTATGTACCTACACAAGCGGATACATGTTATATCATCATCATTCACTAATGCATCGAGATCCGCACGGAAACAAAACAGTTTGCACTCCATGAGCTATGTTTTACTTTCTAATCATTTTGTACTTGGTTTTTATTCTTAACGTGAAAATAACAAGCCAAAATAAATACCTTAAAATTCATAAGCACACAAAAACATAGTTCACGGAGAAAAGGTTAGCTTTTCCTTAAAAAAATGTTAGCTCCTATGTGTAGACTTTGATCTTATGTCATCCATTTGTCTGTCGCATCGTGGCCTTTTTGGTTTTTAATATGCACAAAATTTCTTAGCACAATCCACCTTGATGCATAGTTATACAATCTCAAAGAAAAATAACTTTCAATAGATGGTGTGGATATGACATGTACCCGCTTGTGTAGGTACATATACATTTTCGAAGATTTGAGATATTTTTAAATATACATTTTCGTTATTAAAATTTGAAAAATATATAACAATTTCAAAAATTTGCAATTCTATGGACATGTCGCTGTGCTGGCTACCGACAGCCCGTTATCGGTAGACTAACTACCAACAGCGGGCTTTTGCTGGGACGAAAGCCGCTATCCGTAGTTAGTCTAACGACATTGATTTTTTTTCTTGAAAAAATGTGTTTGTTCTTTTGCTCTCACAGGTCACATACGATCTCGTGTTGAAATGATTCAAACATCGAGGAGAACAACGTTGATGTTGAACATATTTTCATAAAATGTCATCTTCATGGATGAACTTTTTTCGTTAAAATAGTTTGTACCATATGCAGTGGATACAATACTTTTGGGTACATGTAAACATGTTGGAGCGTTCGAAACATTAGATGTGTAGAGCTATTTTAAAACATTAGATATGTAGAGCTAAAATTTTAGAAACTAATTATCCTACACAAAATACAAAGTCATTATAGCTGTTAGAGGGAAGATTCCATGAATTTTTTCAAACTAACTATGTAAATTTCAAGTTGGACAACTAGTTTCCAAACATAACTCCATATATCCAATGCTTCAGACACTCCCGAATGCTCCAACATGTTTGCATGTGCTTGAAAATATTGTCACTACATATGTACACCATTTTAGTCAAAAAAAATTAATCCATTAATATGACCTTTTATGAAAAAAATGTTCAACATAAAAGTTGTTCGTCTCGTCGAGGCTAACAAATTTCATGTTTAAATCATTTGAACTCGAGATCGCATGTGACCTTTGTGACCAAAAATCAAACACTTTTTACAAAAAAAAGTCGATGTCGTTAGGCTAACTACCGAGGGCTGCTTTTGGCCGAGCAAAAGCCCGCTGTCGATAGCCGGTACAATAATAGGCCCATAGAATTGCATTTTTTTTGAATTTATGGTAAAAAAGGATATATATAAAAAATCATGATTTGAAACGTGTATTGCTAGTTCACAACCCAAGTACTGTTGTTTCTCTATCATATTTGAACGTAAAAGCTCTCAAAATTACCAAACAATGTGATCCCTCGTGTGCGGACACCGTATCAGGTTCCTGAAATCATCCAAGGGGGGGCATGCCTCTTCCTCCTCCTCTCGGGCTCCCTGCAACACCACCAGTTCCCGGCAAGGAGAAGCATGATATCGATATCATGTGCAGTACACCCTCAACTGAAGACCAACTCACCGCCTTACACATGTATCCACGCCAGGGGGTTATGTTATCTCTGCTATGAGAAGTGGGTGCAAGATTTTTGGAATGCGACACTCATTATCAATCACATCAAATCGCCAGAGCTTTGATAGTATCGTTCTTTTTCCGTGCTGCCATACAGTGATGGAAGTAGTCAGTATCACAATCTCCACCGTAAGCCAATTGGCTCGACTACACTGCAACCGTAGGATTTCCTCATGCTCAAATAGATTCTCTAGAAGTAATATAATTTCATGTTGCCTTCAAAGTGATTCATCAATCATCAACCCACATCTCAGCTTTTCAAGTTCCTTTTTCAGTGCCTTGATTCTTTCGCTAGGCTTCTTTAGGAATTTACGATCCCAAACATGAATATTTTCATGGTCCTTGTGCAACTCCTTTATTAATGAATTCGCCGACAATTTTTCTTTCTACCATGCCTCTTGGAGTACGTCTTGCACCGATGGATCTTCTAGTCACCGAACTTCGAATCTCTTAAATACCATAAGTGAACCATTTACCGCTTGCTCAAAATGGGTTGTATCTACCACTATAGGTATGTGATTAGGTGTTTTCATACTTTAATTTGTAAGCCCTATGAATAAATTACCCCATTTAGTATTAGATACTTGTCTACCTGATATTTCTTTGGGTTTTCCTATTCTCCACGTGAATCTATCACCTGTATAGTCCATGGCTGAAAGATTACATTGATCTAGGCAATCCCGAAAAGCTGTTATGAACCTTGCCGGTCTATGCTTATCACCCTCCTTCTCGCTATTCAGTAATAAGTTCCTCCTGGAATTTGTAGTCGTAGTTCTGTCCAACATCACTTTAACATGGCTCATTTCACATAGATTATCTTATGTAAAAGTCAGTCTAGAAAACCGCAAATCAATCAATTCACATATTTCATGTACTCTCTCCGTTTCGGTGTATTAAGCTCCTTATGAATTGCAACGAAATCAAGGTGAATATACATTGGCTATGTAATTTGTTCCTTTCTACCAATAAACGCTTGACCCATATTAAATATGGACCAGTTTCCACGAAAACTACTAGCTGCATGCAAAAACTAGTGGAGAGAAGAGGGGAGACCATGTCGTCTTGTGTGCTAATTAAACATCATTTAGTGTTTATAGGCCTTAATCTGAAGGTAAAGTCGAACAAATAGATTTTGAAGAGAAACCCTATACACCGGAACGGAGGGTGTATTTCTAAAGGCAACCATTTGAGCTTCAGGCCTCGGAGTACCAGAAAGATGTTTAAAATCCCACAAGGCTTCCTTGAAATAACCTATAACAAGCCATAGAAGGTCATTAGCACTTCTCGACGCTTGAAGTTTTGACCACATTAAATACCAATTCTCCACACGAGGTTCAACATAAACACATGTAATTTTCCTTTTCTCTACATCAACATTCAATTGGATTAGTGTATCAAGGTAACGAGCATCCTTGTCAAGAATGCTAACAGTGAAAGATTCGTGCTAGAAAAGAGAGCCCTCCACTCATGCCATTATTGTCCACACTCTCAAAACCCTTGTAGTTCAAACTGATAAGATCCATTTGTCCTGGGGGCGTTCCTTTAGGGATGTCGTCGATGTTGACATATTTGGTGCACTATTAGACTTTCCAATTTTAGACCTCTTTAGATCTTGCTTAGGTGTAGGATTTTGAGGAATTTCCGGGCTTGAACCTTGGATAGTAAATGGGTGTATAAAATTGAAAGAAAGTCAGATGGGACTATAGACAGATACAAGGCTAGACTTGTTGCAAAAGGGTTCAAACAAATATATGAGATTGATTATGAGGATTCTTTCAGCCCTGTTGTTAAACCTGCTACCATTAGACTTGTCTTATCTATTGCTATTTCCAGAGGATGGAGTCTACGAAAGCTAAATGTGCAGAACGCGTTTCTTCATGGTGTTCTTGAGGAAGAAGTGTTCATGCGGCAACCATCTGGGTATGAAAATAAGAGCACACAAAATTTTGTTTGTACGTTGGACAAAGCTCTGTATGGTTTAAAACAAGCACCAAGAGCCCGGTACTTCAAGCTCAGCCCAGGGTTACAACAGCTTGGATTTATACCATCAAAAGCAGACACCTCATTTTTCTTTTACAACAAAGGCAATGGCACTATATTTGTTCTTGTTTATGTTGATGATGTCACTGTGGCTAGTTCCAGTTCAGATGCTACCTCCTGCTTGCTCCAAACTTTGAAGTTAGATTTTGCCCTGAAAGATTTGGGAGACTTCATTATTTCCTTGGAATAGAAGCAAAGCAAACTGAAGATAGAATCATTCTTACACAAGACAAATATACGACTGATATACTCCGGAGAATAGGCATGGAGAATTGTAAGACTATGAGTACACCAATCTCAACCTCTGAGAAACTTACTGTGGAGAGTGGTACTCCACTTGGTCCAAAGGATGCAAAAAATTACCTGAGCATTGTGGGTGCACTACAGTATGTGACTCTCACTCACCCTGATATTTCTTAGTCTGTTAAAAAAGTATGTCAGTATTTACATTCTCCAAGTACAACTCATTGGACTGCTGTTAAAAGAATCCTGAGATATCTCAATTTTACCCAAGGGCTGGGGCTTCAGATTACTAAGTCCCAGTCTATGCTTGTCACTGCCTACTCTGATGCAAACTGGGCAGGGTGTGCTGATGATAGGAGGTCCACAGGTGGATTTTTTGTTTTTCTAGGATCCAATCTTATATCATCGAGGGCAAGAAAACATGCCATAGTCTAACTTTCGAGTACTGAAGCTGAATATAAAGCATTGGCAAATGCTCCAGCTGAAGTCATGTGGATTCAGACTTTATTGAAAGAACTCAAGATCAAGACTCCACCGGCTGCGGTTATGGTGTGACAACATTGGTGCAACCTACCTTTCGGCAATCAATCCAATCCGGCAAACACTCATAATTAACTCTAAAAATTTACCGCTTCTTATCTTTGATGACATAGATGCGTTTTAGGTTCTTCCTCACATACACCAATACCCCAACTCTTTAGTAATTACCACCAGTGTTCCATCCTTGATTATCCAAACGAGAAAAACCACCCACTTTTCCTTCAAATGCGTTCACCAATGGCTCAAATACATCCGATAGGTCGTGAATTTGGACCCAAAGTTTGAAGTTGAATAGGTCAATAAACGTTGGCTTAGCGAATCCTTCATAAGGTACCATTAAAACAGAATTACACCAGAACAACCAAGGGCTTCCTTTCGTGACCTTGTTCAAATCCACAAGGCAAGAAAACTGCATTGTGTAAAGGTTGTTCCCAAGAGATCCGAACTAGACATCTTGAGCAATATCTTAAGTGTTCCACGTACATGTTCATGTATAACAAAAAATCGCCATAATATTTTGCAGTATGGCCACGACCAATTGCTAGCCATCAGACCATCTTTTTCGGCGCTGGGCACTCATACTCAAAAATAACATCATCAATGTCTTCATATTCTATCCCTAGTTGATGTATTAATTCCTATAGATAAGCTTCACCCTTCATCGATGCAGATGAGTTAGATGCCATAAACCCTAGAAGTCACAAAAACCGACCGAGAGACAGGCGCAATCCATCGTCAACCCTAACCCTACTTCTACCAGCAACATGGCCTCTGCTCCACTCCGTTAGAAGTTAGCCTTTAGCTTCATACTTGAATTTGGATCAACTTCAACAAACTCCACCTTGAGAAAAATTACACCTTGTAGCATGAACGAGCAACTCCTTCCTGAACAAACAAAAAAACACTTTCGATGCCAAACAGCCACCAGGGCTAAGCAGTTATACCAACTAAGTCTGAGCAAATCTCAAATTTAGCAACAAGAACATGCTTTGTCATCATATCAGCAGGATTATCATGAGTACGTACTAATCTTGCATACCTTCATTTTACCTTGAGTAACAATGTCTCGAATATAACGGTATTTGACATCAACGTGCTTGGTCCTCTCATGGAACATTTGATCCTTAGTTAAGAATATGGCACTTTTATTGTCACAAAACAGATTCATGAAAGTAGTATCTCCACAAAGCTCAGCATATAAACCTTTCAACAAAACTGATTCCCTGCAAGCTCTAGCAATAGCCATGTATTTAGCTTCAGTACTGGATTGAGCAACAACTGGCTGCAATGTTGCCTTACAACTCATGGCACATCCTCCAATGGTGAACACATAACCAGTGAGGGATCTCCTCTAATCCAAATAACTAGAAGCAAAATCTGAATCCAAGTAGCCAACGAGTCCCTCACCAGTCCTGCCAAACTTCAAATAAGCACCTAAACCCTAAAGTGCCACGAAGATACCTGGAAATCCATTGAACAACTTTCCAATGTTATTTACCAGGATTAGCCATGAATATACTAACCAAGCTCATATCAAATGATAAATCAGGAAGAGAGCAAACCATGGCATATATCAAAGAACCGATAACACTAGAATATGGAACTCTTGACATGTAATCATAATCCTCATCAGTACTAGGACAATCAGAAGATGATAACTTAAAGTGAGGAGCAATGGGCGTGTTAACAGATTTAGCATCATGCATACTAAAACGATGAAGGACTTTCTTAATGTAACTCAGCTGCTAAGAAATAGCAAACCAGATTCTCTATCTCTAGAAATCTCCATACCCAAAATCTTCTTAGCAGCACCAAGATCCGTCATATCAAATTCACTGCTCAGTTGTTGATACGTCCCAAACGTATCTATAATTTCTGCTTGTTCCATGCCTATATGTGTGACTTTGCTATATGTCTTACTACACTTTTATACCTTTTTCAACATATTTGGACTGACCTACTAACTCAGGGCTCCAGTGCTAGTTTCTGTCTGCAGTTGTCCTTGCATTGCAGGAAAATATCAATATTTACAGTGCTCAGAAAAATCGGGAAAAATTATATAAAAAAACAGCATACAGGAAGACTCCAGAAGCCCGAAGGGGCCCCGAAGGGGCCACCCCCTGCACCAGGAGGGTGCCTGGCGCGGCCAGAGGTTGAGTCGCGCCACCTGGCCGCTTGGTCAGCCCCCCTGGTGCCCCCTTCTGTCTATATTTAGCCCTCGAGGTGAAAACCCTCAAGAGTACCCTACGCGATTTTCACCACTGTTCCTCCGCCGTTGCGATCTATATTTAGCCAGGGATGTGCTATTGCCACCAGGGAGAAAACATCGGTGCTTGTAACCGCGGTTGCAAGGATTGTTTACCTTACACATACTTTCTTAATGCAGTTGTTTGTTGCTTTCAACCTATAGTTTGGCTAGGGTTCACAACTTAATACCAGCGAGATGTTCTGTATGCATATCTCAAGATGGATGATTAGTGAGTAGATGCTGATGAATAAACGGTCTGCTCGTCTCGTCGTACTGCCCATACGATTGAGGCTCGAGCTTTCTTGTAGCATAATTAGCATTGCGGTGCGTTTATAATTTTGTCAATTTCCCAGCTGTAATTTATTCACCCAGCATAGTTATTTATCGTCCTTTGGGAGAAAGACATCACTAGTGAAAATCATGGGACCCCGGTCCATATTTCCATCATAGTTTACACCGTTAATCTTTACCGCTTTTATTTCCTTTCCGTTGCAATCACCACTACTATTTTCCCTTGTGCTTAATTTGATACTTTGTAAACAACAAGACCGGAGAGATTGACAACCTCTCTGACTCGTTGGGAGCAAAGTTATTTGTTGTTGTGTGCAGGTCCACGTCAACCTCGGATTATTTGGAAAACTTCTGGTGTCGTTGACACCTACTTGTATCTCTTGGATTCCTACTAGTTCGATAACCTTGGTATCTTCACCGAGGAAAAAAATTTGCTGTCTACTTCTCAACCTTCCACTTGGGTTAGCCAACGAGGAGCGCATCATCAACTCCCACGCCATCATTTGTGCCTTCAAAGCAGTAATCTGTTTTTTGCTCTTGGCAGAAATCAACATATAATAGCAACTATATAGGTGATCGATAAACAAACTTGATATAAACACAACTATCAAAGTCATACCTCTTGAAATCATTCAATATCATAAATGAATCAAATCTCTTATGCATTGTCTTGGATACTGTTTCAAACAATATAAGGACTTCTTCAACTTGCACACAAAAGTTTCTTTACCAGGCTCTATGAAGCCTTTAGGTTGCTCCATATATATCTCCTCATCAAGCTCTCCATGCAGAAAAGCACTTTTCACATATAACTACTCAAGGTCAAGATTATGCATAGTAACAATATGAAAGAAAGTACGAATAGAACTATGCTTCACAACCGGAGAGAACACATCATTATAATCAACACTTGGAATTTGAATAAAGCCTTTTGCAACTAACCTTGCCTTATACCTTGGAGCTTCATTGGGACATACACCGTCCTTCCTTTTGAAGATCCATTTGCAGCGAACGACCTTCTTTTGTTTAGGCAAGCGCATAATATCCCATGTGCCCTTTTTATCAAGTGACTGCATCTCTTCTTGCATAGCAGAAATTCAATTCTTGCGGTCACCCGAAACAACAGCCTCAGTGTATGTGAACGGCTCATGATTATTCTCCACATGTTTTGCACAACTAAAAGCATAATGAACAATATCACACTCCTTAATGAGGCGATTGGGTGCGGCAGTGTTCCTCTTTGGTCTGTCAGCTGCAATAGTCCAAATTTGTTGCTGCAAAACAGGGGATGAGTGATGCACAACAATACCATCATTAACATCATTATTGTGCGCAACATCATTACCAAAAATTTCACTTTCGTCCTTATCATGGAGCTCCACCTGAACACCAATCTCCTGCTTCTCTTCTTCATCAGAAGAATCTGACAAAGTATATGTGGAAGAACCGTCAACAAACATAATAGATTCATTGAAAACTACATTCCTTCTCACCATAACCTTTTGTGTTTCAGGGATCCATAACTTATATCCTTTTACTCCTGAACCATAACCAAGAAAGACACACTTAACAACTCTAGGCTCTATCTTTCCATTATCAACGTGAGCATATGCAGTGCATCCAAAAACTCTCAACTGTGAATAATCAGATGGCGTACCAGACAATACCTCAATGGGAGTTTTCTTATCAAGAGGAATGGATGGAGATCTATTGATCAACCAGCAGGCGGTGGAGGCTGCTTCATCCTAAAAATGTTTGCTCATGTGCACATTGGACAACATGCATCGCGTCTTGGAGATGATGGTCTTGTTCATGCGCTCAGCCACACCATTCTGTTGAGGAGTGTACGGGATGGTGTGGTGCCTGACAATGGCCAAATTCCTGCAATAATTCCCAAAAGCTTTGGAAAAAAACTCCACGCTATTGCAGTACAAAGAAATTTAACTTTCCTTTCAGTTTGCCTTTCTAGCATAACTTTCCAATCCTTACAAGCATAAAAACATCATATTTATGTTTCAGAAAATAAGGCCATACTTTTCTGGAGTAATCATAAATAATTGTAAGCACATAAAAAGCACCACCAAGAGAGGGTTTACGGTAAAGACCCCACAAATCAGCATGTACATAATCAAGTATAGCTTCCGTGGTATGAACATAATCATTGAATTTTAGCCTATGTGCTTACCAAAGACGCAATGCTCATAGAACTCCATATTTCCCATCTTGCAGCCTTTCAGAAGTTCCCTCTTTACCAAATCTGCCATGCCAAGTTTACTCATATGCCAAAGACGCATATGCCACAGATTAGTATTATCAGATTTTTCATTAGTAACAGCAGCAACAATAGCATTGATAGTGCTTCATCTAAGAGCATATAATTTTGCAGAATTCATATCACCTATCATGTGAATGGGAGAACCTTTTGATACCTTCACAACTCCACCTGTTCCGGAGTATCTATATCCTTCAACTTCAAGGGTACTAAGAGATATGAGATTTCTCTCCATCTTTGGTACATGCCTTACGTCCTTCAAAGTGCGGATCATGCCATCATGCATCCAGATCTGAACTTCACCAAATACCCACAATCTCATGTGGGTTATTATCTCCCATCCACACAACATCTCCTGTCTGCACAAACTCATAAGAACTGAACCAATCCTTGTTACAGCAAATATGAAATGAACACGCAGAATAAAGTATCCACTCATCATTACCAGAAACACAACCAACCCAAACATCAAGTGCATCATCAGAATCAGATCTATCACCAGATGCAACTGCAACCTTACCATCTCCATCAGATTTATTCTTAGGTTTATACGTACCATTCCTATTCTCCTTATTCTGCATCTTCCAACAATCACCAATCTCGTGACCGTTTTCTTATAGTACCTGCAGAATTCTTTGTCCTTCCCTCTGGACTTTGAGCGATAGCGATTATTCTGTATGTTATATATGTTCTTTTTGTTTCCATAACTCTTCTGCTCAGATTTGCCTCGGACCTGCAAAGCTTCACCCCGAGAGGATGACTCCCCAGATTTAACTAAACTTTTCATCTTTTCCTTCTGTTGAAGGGAATCATAAACTTCAGCAAGGGTTAGTTCATCACGATTATATAGTATAGTATCACGGAAATTTGCAAAGGAACTAGGCAACGAGCATAACAGTAGAAGACCTAAGTCTTCATCCTCGTACTTAACCTCCGTAGCCAGCAGGTCAGAAACGATCTCCTTGAAGAACGACAAGTGATTTATCATCGAACCACCTTCCTGCAGCTTGTACATGAACAACTTCATCTTCACGTGCATCTTACTGGTTAGATCTTTGGACATGCAGATCAACTCCAGCTTCAACCATATAGAGGACAATAGTTTTCTCCATTGAAACCTCTTGCAGAATATTATTTGACAGATGCAGATGAATCAAGGACAAAGCCTTACGATCCTTACGGATTTCTTCAGGAGTCCATGTCTTCTGATCGTCTTTGCCGAACTTCTCCAACACATCATCCAGATCGGGATGAGCCACCACCGCGCGCATCTTGACTTGCCACAATGCGAACCTTGTCTTATAGTCTAGCTTTGGAAGATCGAACTTCATCGATGACATGTCAAAGAACCCTAGATTGAACAAGGATCTGATACCACTTGTGAGGAAATCGAGAGTCAAAAGAAAAAAGAAGAAGAATGAAAAGCTAAATAGGGACACACATATTTAACGTGGAAAACCCTTCCGCGAAAAAGGTAAAAAATCACGGGCGCTAGTCAGCGAACTATTCCTTATTGTGGAGGTGTTACAAACGACGAGGGATTTACAACTGAATCAATACGGCGCGTATCCCGTGTGGCGGCTTACAAGGCACATATACAGGCGGTAGGAGAGACCTAGGTCAATACGTCCTTCGCTCCGCTCCATCAGAAGTTTACCTTTAGCTTCATACTTGAATTTGGATCAACTTCAACAGTGACGCCGACGTCCCCACAAGGCCACCCCCTGCAGAAGCCGGTGCCTGTTGGCTCTCCACCCATGAAGGCGGTGCGGCCTCCACAGGACGGAGACATGATGATGGCACATACGATGTTGCCCGCCATCCCTCCACCCATGACGGCGCTGCAGCACCTACAGGCTGTCGTAGACATGATGGCACAACTTCTTTTGCCCACTGCCGAACGTAAGCATCCTCTAACTACTTTGGTATGTCGACCGTGTCTATTTATTGCTCAACATTATGCTTCTGTTAGACTAATGTTTTGTTTTATTCTTACATAAGTTCATAGAAAAGATTATGGTATAACGGTTGTAGATGTGGTAGTAAGTAGTAACACATACTTGCAAATAATTTTGATTTTACACTCTTTCTGCAGCCAGGACCTTTTGGTGAAATATCCCTTCCACTACTACCACAACAGAGTTTGTCACGCAACGAAACCCACTCCAGTAGCATGATCTGGATGAGTGTCACCTCGAGAACTATATGGTGGCACAACATAACCTTATCCTCAGCTTGTTGGATGGTCTCGCCGACACTCGGCGTGCCCTTGCTCTTGCCCATGGGATACTTCCCCCGGAAACAAGCACGGACACACCGGCACTAGCAGCGGCAGTACTGTCATTACAACTTCCTGAATCATTGTTTGGAGATGGGTCCATTCTCCCAAAACTCCATACAAGGAAGGAAATCCCTACAGTACTGAGAACTGCTTACCGATTTGCCGATGATGCTTACATGTCCATTGCTAAGCCTGAGCATCGTTCTCAGCATCGTCACACGGATGAATTCACTCTAAAACTTGTAGATGCTTCAGACTCTGAGGAGGAGGATTTCCAATAAGGCTGCTGTCAGGCCTACTACTGTCGGGGGATTGGTGTTGGAAATATGCCCTAGAGGCAATAATAAAATGTTATTATATATATTTCCACGTTCGTAATTAATGTTTATATTTCTGTGCTATAATTGCAATGACCCTGACTGTGAGATTCAGAAGAAAACTCATTTGCATGTGTGGAAATGTAAACACCAAGAGTTCCTGGTTTAGCCTCTAAGACCAGCTCATGGGCTAACTGATGATTATGTTTTCTTAATCATGGACATTGTTCTTGTAACAAGGATGTCAGTAGCAATGGGAACATATTGTTAGCAGAACAATGATGTTGAACCGACCCCAGTATTGAATGATATACTTAGAGATCACATCGTAACTACGTTATAAGTCATATCATGAAATGTTATCATATATGTAATTCCTTAGACCATGAGAGTATCGAGTTGCTTCACACAGGAAGACATGCTTTGGTTCTTAGATGAATCCTCCCGTAAATGGGAAGTAGTAAAATAAGTTCTGGGTATGTCAGATGGTGTGGCTAGTGACTGTGATAGTTCAAGAATGGGATTTGCTCCTTCACGATGAAGAAGATATTCACTTCGGGCCCACTCGGTATGACGGTATCCATTATAGTCTGGCCTGACGCATTGTGATTCATTCACGGGGATACCGGAATACGATAACGAGAAAAGGGACAAACGAGCATAGAGGATAACGAGTGGCTTGTGTTCAAAAGTTGTTACACATGGGTGCCAAACTTCTCTCCTCTAACTTTTTCATATATTGCGAAGCAAAGGGAATGGTACATGACTAAACATAATGGTTCACTCGAAGTTTCTTCGTGTATGTGCGGGAGTCAACATGGGTGTCCATGGCTCCGCTGTTGATTATTGGCTATTGACAAAAGGGTGTTGACCTATGTCCGGAAGATGTTCTGAGTCATGTCCGCATTATACCGAACCTATTGGGTCACACACTTAACGAGCAGTAGTCTGTTAGAATGCTGGAATGGTAGAAGGTTTAGTGGAAGCAAAACAGAATAGTTCATACGTGTACCGGAAGTAGTTCCGGGGATTTATGGAATAGTTCATGAGGGCACCAGAAGTAGTTCTGGGTATTTAAGGATATGTTCGGATCACTCTGGAGTAGTCCCAGGTGGTTCCGGAACATATGAGAATGGTACTGGGGAAGTCCTGGATCAACCGGAATAGTTTCCAGATAATTGCTGGGCGTCCCGACAACCTTCGCGGTCATCGGGTGGCTTAAGCTGTAACTCGGATGGTCTTGGAAACTATCCGGATGGATCCGGAACGTCCGAGAACGGTCCCGGAAGGTCCTGGAAGTGCTCCAGAAGTGTCTGGAATGTCCCGAAATGGTCCCGGTATGTTCCGGAAGGTCATGGAAGGTTCCGGAAGGTTCCGGGCAGTACCACCCACTCCCCTGCGCCCCTGGCCTTGGGGGGCAAGCCACCTAGGCTGCCCTGGCCGTCCAAGAGGTGGGGGCGCACCAAGGAAAGGGGAATCCTCCTCCAGGTGGAATTACCAAATCCCATTATGGCAGGTTTCTGGTGGGAAGGTGTAGGAAGGTTTGGAAGGCTTGGGAGTCCAAGTTGGACTCCCAATCCTCCTTGGGCTGCGCCCTAGGCCTCCTGGCCACCTATATAAGGTGAGCCAGGGGGAAGGGGAGAGACACACAACTTGTCCCCAAGGCCTATGAGCCACCCTCCCTCCTCTAAACCCCGTTGCTCAACAATTAGACCCCGGTTTAGACGCTGTTCTAGATCGGAATCCGTTAGGGTTTTCTCCCTCTATATTTCTTGGTGGCGTTCATCTCTGGACGGCGGAGTGCTTATGGATTGCTGCTACGGGATGTGTGGATACTAATGGAGGGGTCGTACCTTCGACCCTTCTTCGAGGAGCTTGTTCGTGGGACTTGTCCGTGGGACTAGATCGCGGGACGGTTCGAGGGATCGATATCCTCGCTGTTGGGAGGTCATTGAAATTCCTAGCTGCGGGGATATGCACCGACGGACTTCACCAACTCTACATCCGCTACATCGGTTGGTGAGCCATGACCTAAAACCTTGTATGCAATCTTCTTGGATGATCTTGGGTTCTTGATTCGTAGGCCGAATTTTTTTGTTTTCTACTACGTTTCCCAACAGTGGTATCATGAGCGATCCTTGATTAGATGCATGTTCAGGTCTAGATCATATGTGTGATATGAGGCATTGATTTTCTTGTTGCTTCCCTATCATGTGATTTTTTCTATGCTTGATGGCAAGTTGAGGTTTTGGTACAAGGATTGAGTTTTCCATCGATCCCTCTATGCTGCTTTCAGTATGCTGGTTGCCTTGATCATGGTCTACATCAAACTCCTTGGATCTCATCTTAATCTCGCAATAGAATATTTAACATGGAGGGGCTTGTGGATTTTATGAACTCAAATCCACACGGGGGTCACGCGTTGAACGAAGTTTGGCTTGTGGCATTAGTTGTTGCACGCACCCCGAACGTTAAACTAGCAACAATGAAGTATCGTGTTTGGTTTGTATAGGGAACAACGTTTGCATGTAACCTGCTAATCAACCACGATAAAATTTGCAACAACCCGTGTAGATAGCGATCTAACTTGGTTTTGCAGAGTATGCATGTGATGTGGTATAGCCTTCAAGATTTGCAATGTGTTTGTATGAGATGCTATATGATGTAATATTTATTCGTGACCTGCGTGTAGTGGTACGGCATGATGACTGGAGTCATATGATTGTCACTTAATTATGGCCTGCGTGCCAGAACTGTTTATTAGCTCGAAGCAAAGCAATAGATAGATGCAAGGTGATGATCTACGATGCGGAGGTGGACCCCGACGCACATGCCGGAAGCCGTGGTGATGTTCCCAGCGCCAAGGACAAAGTTGGTGGACACGATGACTTCAACCACGACGATGTGAAGACAATGAGGACTTCACGAAGCAAAGGGCTATACTATATCACATAATTTTATGAACTGCCTGTGATGTTTATCCCTTTGATGCACCCTTGTTTGATGCGCGGTAGTTTTGTTTTATTAGGGTGATCTCTCTCAAAACAATATCAAGTTGATAGTGTTCTTCCAACTGTAGCACCTTCTATACTATGTTTCACATCGGAGCAGGTCATGTCACATGGGTGCACATGGTGTGACGCATAAAAGGCGGGTGTGTTAAGAACACACTGAAATTACACTTGGTTGTCTTGACGGTTTGGATAAAAGTTTGCTACCGGAACACGCCCATCGAAAGATGAACAAGAATCACCTTTGGCGTGATTGGCAAGTTGGCCTATTGGTCCAGTCTAAGTCATCAGTGATGTCACATCAATGGCGGACGATTGGGTTGGATCTTGAATCACTCCAGCATCAATTACGAGAGATATTGATCTGAGTGGGAGCGCACTAAGTAATTAAATTGATTAATCACAAGTGCAACTTAATTATGAACAAAGTCTTAGTATTTGCATTATCGTTATAGAATAATGGCTCGCGTTACCACCTTCCCAATTGATTTTGATTAACTGTATTATCTGGTAAAAACTTTACGATTGGTACCGTATTGTGAGGACTATCCTCAATACTGTCGAGAAGGAGCTTTTCCTATCGCAATTTTTTTATCCTCTCCAGCTGATGCTATGGATGATGTGACTTACGTCCATAATCCAAAATGCTAGAATTCCACCACAGCTAAGTGCATTGTCTTCACCACCATGAAACCCGAACTCCGAAACATTTGGGATAGTTATGTTATATTCATGGAACTGAAAAATTGTTTTCAGTAGTAAGACAATTACTGTTGGATATAAGATATCTAGTACAATGTATGATTGTAAGCATTAGTGAAAATGTTCACTGTGCTCTAAACAAAAACTGATAAGTGTGGGATCCAGAAGAACACTGATCATATGATGATGAGGATTAAGGGAAAGGAAGTTCCATAGGGTGTTAGTAAGGCTTACACGCCGGAAAGTCCATGGCCTACGTCACCCTTCATCATGTGTGATCTTCTGTGAGTAGGAGTGACATTGGAAATAGAACTATGATACGTATAAAGGCAAAACGAAAGAAGACTGGAATAACCAGCTCAGAAATGAAAGTCATACGGATTTATAGATGAATTCATTGTTGGTCAAGAGATGTAATTCTTGGGAATCATGATTAAGCAGTTAATTGTGGATTCTGTATATTGTGATTAAACTTTTGATCACCGGAATATCACATCGATTGCATATTGTTGCAACTCGATGCAAGAAATACTATGGCCTTTATGACTAGCTAATGATGAGTTTGGACATGCTCGGGAACACGGTAAAAGGTTTACTATACCGTGTGTTGACTCTATGATTATCTTCATAATTCATTTTAGAGATGAGTAAATTGTTACTACACTTTAGCCTTGTTGCAAAACATCATTTTGAATCATGTTTGTTGCAAGAGAGTTGTTCAAAGCTATGAATAACGTAAAGGCCATACTTCCATTATGAATAGGTTGTAATAATAATACTAAACATCCATAACACTGACGCTAAACGTCGCAAGACTGACAGAAATACCACATAGATGTGGCACTGCCGTTTATCATAAGTGACATAACATGCATGAAGAATTTCCATAAGTAATGGACTTTCGAGTTATATGATTATGAATCACTTGACGCTTGCGATCTTTGTCTCGAAGTAATGTGACTAAAACACCGTTGATAGGCCATACATGAACGGGCAACTAAACCATTGGTAATCATACATGATGATGTGTGTAGTCCAATAAGTGTAGTTGTGTGCAGTGGATTTCCTATCTTCACTCATGAGTTGAAGTAGATATGTGGATATCTGTTCAATAGAGACATACGTCTGAAATCTTTGAAATGTTTAAGGAATTTTAAAGTGAAATAGAAATTCATTGTAACAAGAAAATAAAGCTTCTGCAAATTAGATTGTAGAAAGTAATATTTGAGTTACAAGTTTAGCGAACGTCTAATGAGTTGTGAAGAAGTGTCATAACTTGCGTCTCCCGGAACACCACTATGAGTAAAGTGTTCGAGAGATGTAATCAAGCCATGTATGACACGGTAAGATCAAATATGACGTTTATCAATTTGCCATTATACTTATTAAAGTTATGCGTTAGTGACTACGGCTTTTACACTGAAAAGAGCATCATTGTAACAGCCCAGTTTTTGCAAAAATTAAAAAAATTGTTTTCTGTGTGAATTGATTGATTGCCTGATTTGTTTGCGGTGTTTGCATCCCCGATTTATCGATCGGCGATTATTTTCGCCCTCTCTTACCTCGTATCGGACGGAGACCGACCCTTGCCACCCTGACACTCGACCTTTGCGACACCGGGTTTCACCCGATCACCGTCGCAAGAACTGCACGAGACCAGCCGCAGCCAACGGAACGAAAACCCCCGTTTAATAATTAAACGGGATATTTTTCTAGCGCGCCGGAAAGTGTTTTCGGAACGGTTCCAGCGCCAGGTGAACGCCTCCGGCTCGACGCACTGATCGCGCAGTTCAAAGTTTTACCTGAATCGAAGGTACCGCGGACCCTCGGCCGTCAGAAACGCGATCACCAGACACGCGAGAGGGGTACCGAGGGCGTTTGCGTAAACTGGCCAGCCAACCTGCCTATATAAAGAACACCACACTCCCACCCATTTTAGGGTTTCCCTAGCCACAATTGTGCAGCCACCCCCCTCACAAAACTCAATTTTGCCCAATTTGCCCCAAAAATCCCGAAATTGTGCTCCCCTGCGATCTGGACCGTCAGATCTCGCGAACCGACGACCCAGATGCACCCCAGCCAGCCTCTCTCTCTCCTTCCTCACCAACCGAGCTCCACGCCGTGGACAACCGCCGCCGCCTCCGGCCTGCACGCCGGCCAGCCGGGCCACCGGCGCCGCCGCGCCCTCTCCCTTCTCCTCCCTGCGGTCTCCCTCTCCTCCTCCCCTTCCTCCTCTCCCTCTCATCCTCTCTCTTTCTCTTTTGAAGCAGCAGGAGCCGGCCGCCATTGATGGCCGCCCGAAGCTCGCGCCCGCCCCGCCTCGAACCTCCACGCCGGCGACCCCTGCCCCTCTCCACGCCGCCCCGCGCCCGGATCCCGGCCACCGTAGCCGCCTGCACCCCGCCGCCGTCGCGTCTCCCTGGTGGCCGGCGCGCCACCGGTTCGCCGCCGCCTGGACGCACAGGGACGAGGTCCCGAGCGGCTGCTCAAGCCCATGAGGTGGTTTTTTTGTTCTCAGGACCCCTGCGAATTTTGCTAAGTGCTGATAATTGTGCTGCTGATTCAATTTTGCAACGACGATAGCAAGCGATCTGTAGCTCCGATGAACGTGCCCCCAAAACGAAAGTTGCTCAGAATTGCGTGTACTTTAATTAATCTTTTGTGAGCATTTGAATTTGAGCTCATCTAGATTGTGTAATTGTGTGCTGAACAGGGCATCAGGCCGTTAAACTGCTACTTTTTCCTGTTATGTGCTGCTGTTATTATTTTGTTGCAACTTTGCATGATGATTGTAACAAATCCATGAGGTCTTTTGCATTGATTCCTTTTGCATTGCGTTAAGAAATGTTTCTACTTCAGTTTCATGCATTCACATGCCATATTTTCCTGCTGCATCATATTTATTTCTTGCTCCAAAGTAGCTATCCTGATGTTATTGTGCTGCTATTGCTGAAACTGTTATTTTGTTGCAACTTCGGATGACGATTGCTTCGCAACCGTTTATCGGAATTGAGTGATTCCAATTGCATATTGTTAAGCATGATGTCTACTTTCATCCCATGTATTGCTATGTCATGTTGCTGCACTTTTGCATATAGATTTACCCCTGTTTTTACAGCATGTGCCCGTAAATTGTTTTGCTTATATCTTTTTAACCGTAACTCCGTTTGGGGTGTTCTTTATATGTAACTTGATTAGTTTTTCGTGTTCTTTGTGTTTATGCTATTGTTTGCTGTTGTTAACCAACCTAAAATATGGTTTAGGACAGAACAGTACCAAATCCTTTAATTGTCGTGCGGCACTTAGTGTTATGCCATGTTTAGGTTGTGCCTCACTTAAGTTGACTAGCATAGATAGTTTATTTTGTGCTTCACCTCTTGACATGTTTGTGTGATATGCCATGCTTGCTTGAGTTTCCATGTTAATAACCGTGGATTGGTCACCTGTAGCTAAGCAACTTGAACCACCGTAAACGTGCGGTATCGTCGTGTGTGACGAGTACTCCACTTAAATCGTTAATAACCGCTCTCGACGGTAGGTGCGATGTCTCGTGTTACTTCTTGTTGATGCTTGCTCGTGTTTGCTCCGTAGTAATAGTGGTGCACCGTTGTTTGCTTTCCAGTGTTTATCGTCTTGTGTGCTTCGCGGGTACCTCTCGGAGACGATGCGAGCTTGCGATCAACTACACCTTCGGAACCCGACTTATCAACAGGCAAGGACTTGCATTACTTATGATCAATTCTATTTCAACCAGCGGTTTGCATGCTAGAATAGGTTAGGCGATGTTTGATCCTACCACATGTTTACAACCTCTTTCAAACCGATACAGCCATGTCCCTTCCCAGCAAACCTTGTACTGCTATGTTACTATTGCTCGTTGCTCAGCCACTGCTTAGTATGCATGCTTAGGATGCTACGATGTTACCCTGTTACTCTTTGGGTTGGGAGATCACCTGATTATTATATTATTGTTGATGATATGATTATTATTATAATGTTGATTATATTCGACGAAGGAAGGAAGGTCTAGGCTATCCCGCCCCGACGCTTTGTTCCATTCGAGTCACCTAGGATCCGAGTTCCGGGTATTGGTTTTAAGACTGAGCGTGCCTAACCGCGTGTGGGATTTTATGGGGTCCCCTCTTCTTACCTATCTAGCTTCAAACATTTCTAGTGGTGGCCCAAGCTGATTTACCATTTGAAAACCGTGTGTGTGTCTGTTGGGTCGCTCCTGGCAGATATTGTTTTACAACAACTGGGGCCAGCGGAGACATGGTTTCTTTGTTGGTCCACCCCAGGGAGCTAGGGGGTTGTCCACATATGTTTGGGCAACCTATCCGACCTCATCCAGACGGTAGAGGCCGATTCGAGAGCGCGGCCGGCTTTTGAGTTGGATGTCGACTCACCGGGGGCCACCCGGATTTGTTCGTTGTTAGCTAGAGGGACTTGTCGTTTCGGATCTCTTGGAACTAAATCATAAAATGGTTGCCTATGATGGGTAGCAACTGAGAGTGATGGACGTGCGTGCGGAGCCTCGTAATGGGCAGTTGGTACACCCCTGCAGGGTTAAATCTTTTCGAGAAGCCGTGTCCACGGTTATGGACGACTTGAGACCTACTCCTTGTTCATAGACAACAACAACTGAGATAATCTTAATACAATTTGATCAACGTGTGCGTGTGCCTTGACTGCTTCTTCTTCGTCGGGATGCGAAGAGGAGGACAAGGATAGGATAGGTGTTATGTTTGCGTAGTAGTTGATAGCAAGACTTGTTGGAGGCGATTCCTCATCGAATGCTTGGCTTCTTATCTTACTCTCTAGATCGTTAGCCACTTCATAAATGCTAGTGCGGAAGCAACCTCACCACTTACCCCTTCCTTACCGTAAACTACTAGTTGTCCTAGAATGACGAGTGATGAAGTCCTTGCTGGGTCAGATGTACACTACAGTTGGATGCTGAGTACCTCTGTACTCATGATACTACCCCCAAACTCTTTTCAGGGTCTTGATCGACAACAGGTTTGGTGATCGACGTTTCACGTGGAGACTCGACGACGACTAGTTAGGCGGATCCCGGCGGAGGGCCTGGACCCGTGTGGTTATGGGATCGATGCTTTTCTCTTTGCCAGTAGGCACTTGATTGTAGTCTGTACTCAGACATGTATCTTACGCTGTTGTATTATATTTGAGGCAGTTGTATGCCGATTGTATGAGATGTTGTATCCTGTATCTGTAATGTTGTGATATCATGTTGGAAATCCGGGGCATATGGCTTTGTCATATGTCGCGGTGGGTCCGATATGTGCTTCGTCCTCGGGTTCGGGCGGAAACGTCCGAATCTGAAACAGTACCGCATATCGGGCCTTACAATCATCAAATCTGTTGAAATGACACCATATTAGATGTGGTATGGACTGTTAAAACCATGTTGTCTTTTCTTAAAATTTGGGTATACGAGGCATATGTTTGACATACTCAAAACCCCAAATCAGATAAGTGCTACTTTGTTAAGGTTATGCCAAAAGTTTTGGTATTCCTCTATCACTACACAAAAGCAAAACTGTTTGCTGTTAAGAACAATGTGTTTTGAAGAAAAATAGTTTCTTACGAAAGAGTGAGTGGGAGGACAATGCAACTTGTCAAAGATTGTTGAATCTTCAGAGAAGTGCGCAGCTGAACCACACAGGTTAGAAAAAACTCGTACAAACATTTTTATGTAAACGAGATATTGTTGTTCGACAACGATAAATCTATGATATACAAAGAAGCGTTGATGGGCCCTGACTCCGGGATTTGGCTAAATGCCAAATAATCTGAGATAGTATCCATGGAAGTAAGTCAAGTTTTGAACTTGGTAGACCCTCCGAAAGACTGAAAGTCTGAATAATATATATATGGATCTATAATTGATTCAGATGAAATTGTTTTATCCATAAAGCTCAACTCGTTGGAAAATTGTTTTCTAGCAAGTTCAAAAGTTGACTACGGCGAAATAGTGTCGACCGTCAAAATGCTTTAGTCAGTTCGGGTTATACTAGCAATTACTACATATCTCATTTATAGGATATGGTAGAATGAACGTCAAAACAAAGTTCCTACACGGAAATATAACAAAGGACGTATACGTGATACGACCGGAATGTTTTCTCGATTCAAAGGATGCTAAAATAGATGCAAGTCTTGGATATCCAGTGATGGACTGAAGCTAGCACAATGGAGTTGAAATTTTCGTTATGATGAAATTGCCAAAAGAGTTTGTTTTCATCGGGAATAAACGAAGATGCTTGAATGTTCAAGAAAGTAAGTGGGAGCTGAATGATATTTCTAAAACCTTATGTAGATGACATATTGTTGATTGGAAATGATATAAATTTCTTAACACGAATAAGGACTTCATTGGAAATAGTTTTCAGTTGAAGAACTTGGGCTAATATAGCATTATTATTGAACACAGTGATCTATGCAGATAGTAAGTGCTTGATCATGCTAAAGCCAACGTTACGTGTTGACATGATACTAAAGTAGTTTAGTATGAAAACGCCAGGAAGGGTGTTCTTGCCGAGATCACGGTGAAAATTTGTTTGCGGAAATCAGTGTTCTTGAACACAGATAAGCAAAACACACGAATTGAATTTCACTCACATGTGTGTTTGGATTAATCATGTACACCATAATATGTAAAACGACCAGATATGTCCAGTGCTCCAAAAGGTTGTGAGCAAGATACCAAAGTGATCAACATGTTGATCATTGGACAAACAGTGAAAAGTTAAACTTATGAAAGATAAGATATGTTTCTCGGAAAATGGAGATAATGAAGAGCTCGTTGTAACAAGTTACACCAGCTGAATTTTGATGTAAACAGTTACACCAATTCAGTCTTCATACTTACTCCGATCGATTTTCGATTTTAATTGGGATTATGTGTTTCACACGTAAGGGTGGCACAGTATGGAGGAACTATGCCAAGTTCGATACTGTAGCGAATTCTATAACAGAGGCTAAGTATATTGTTGCTTAAAGAAGTAACAAGGAGGGTATTTTGAATCATAAATTCATTTATGAACATGGTATGGTTTCCTAGATGCTTGAAGCTCGTGGAACATTGATGAATGATTTCATGACTTATTCTAAGGAACCAAGGTCCTGCCAATTGATTCAAAAATATACAAAGCTAAAATAATAAAATTAGTGAATTTTATGATAGCGTGAAAACGCGAAGATATGCAAGATACAAACGGGCCTGAAACGTCAGATCCGAAGTTGAGGTCTATACCAAAAATGAAGCATTTTCTTACACCGGTATGCCATAGGTGTAAAGTGCTCAAGCACTGACAATATTATTGACTCTAGTGCAAGTGGGAGACTGTTGGAAATATGCCCTAGAGGCAATAATAAGATGTTATTATATATATTTCCACGTTCGTAATTAATGTTTATATTTCTGTGCTATAATTGCAATGACCCTGACTGTGAGATTCAGAAGAAAACTCATTTGCATGTGTGGAAATGTAAACACCAAGAGTTTCTGGTTTAGCCTCTAAGACCAGCTCATGTGCTAACTGATGATTATGTTTCTTAATCATGGACATTGTTCTTGTAACAAGGATGTCAGTAGCAATGGGAACATATTGTTAGCAGAACAATGATGTTGAACTGACCCCAGTATTGAATGATATACTTAGAGATCACATCGTAACTACGTTATAAGTCATATCATGAAATGTTATCATATACGTAATTCCTTAGACCATGAGAGTATCGAGTTGCTTCACACAGGAAGACATGCTTTGGTTCTTAGATGAATCCTCCCGTAAATGGGAAGTAGTAAAATAAGTTCTGGGTATGTCAGATGGTGTGGCTAGTGACTGTGATAGTTCAAGAATGGGATTTGCTCCTTCACGATGAAGAAGATATTCACTTCGGGCCCACTCGGTATGACGGTATCCATTATAGTCTGGCCAGACGCATCGTGATTCAGTCACGGGGATACCGGAATACGATAACGAGAAAAGGGACAAACGAGCAAAGAGGATAACGAGTGGCTTGTGTTCAAAAGTTGTTACACATGGGTGCCAAACTTCTCTCCTCTAACTTTTTCATATATTGCGAAGCAAAGGGAATGGTACATGACTAAACATAATGGTTCACTCGAAGTTTCTTCGTGTATGTGCGGGAGTCAACATGGGTGTCCATGGCTCCGCTGTTGATTATTGGCTATTGACAAAAGGGTGTTGACCTATGTCCGGAAGATGTTCTGAGTCATGTCCGCATTATACCGAACCTATTGGGTCACACACTTAACGAGCAGTAGTCTGTTAGAATGCTGGAATGGTAGAAAGTTTAGTGGAAGCAAAGCAGAATAGTTCATACGGGTACTGGAAGTAGTTCCGGGGATTTATGGAATAGTTCATGAGGGCACCAGAAGTAGTTCTGGGAATTTAAGGATATGTCCGGATCACTCTGGAGTAGTCCCAGGTGGTTCCGGAACATATGAGAATGGTACCGGGGAAGTCCTGGATCAACCGGAATAGTTTCCAGATAATTGTTGGGCGTCCCGACAACCTTCGCGGTCATTGGGTGGATTAAACTGTAACTCGGATGGTCTTGGAAACTATCCGGATGGATCCGGAACGTCCGAGAACGGTCCCGGAAGGTCCTGGAAGTGCTCCAGAAGTGTCCGGAATGTCCCGAAACGGTCCCGGTATGTCCCGGAAGGTCATGGAAGGTTCCGGGCAGTACCACCCACTCCCCTGCGCCCCTGGCCTTGGGGGGAAAGCCACCTAGGATGCCCTGGCCGGCCAGGAGGTGGGGTGCGCACCAAGGAAAGGGGAATCCTCCTCCAGGTGGAATTACCAAATCCCATTATGGAAGGTTTCCGGTGGGAAGGTGTGGGAATGTTTGGAAGGCTTGGGAGTCCAAGTTGGACTCCCAATCCTCCTTGGGCTGCGCCCTAGGCCTCCTGTCCATCTATATAAGGTGAGCCAGGGGGAAGGGGAGAGACACACAACTTGTCACCAAGGCCTATGAGCCACCCTCCCTCCTCTAAACCCCGTTGCTCCACAATTAGACCCCGGTTTAGACGCTGTTCTAGGTCGGAATCCGTTAGGGTTTTCTGCCTCTAGTTTTCTCGGTGGCGTTCATCTCTGGACGGCGGAGCGCTTCTGGATTGCTGCTACGGGATGTGTGGATACTAATGGAGGGGTCGTACCTTCGACCCTTCTTCGAGGAGCTTGTTCGTGGGACTTGTCCGTGGGACTAGATCGCGGGATGGTTCGAGGGATCGATATCCTCGCTGTTGGGAGGTCATTGAAATTCCTAGCTGCGGGGATATGCACCGACGGTCTTCACCAACTCTACTTCCGCTACATCGGTTGGTGAGCCATGACCTAAAACCTTGTATGCAATCTTCTTGGATGATCTTGGGTTCTTGATTCGTAGGCCGAAATTTTTTGTTTTCTACTACGTTTCCCAACAATTGGTACCCGGGTAGGCTCACCCACGCGAAAGCAACCTTTCAAGACACAAGGATGGACCGATTGGGCTGCAGCTGGGCCGAGCTGGGCAGGCGTACGACCGATTGCTCCAAGGCAATCAGCCATACCGAATGCCAGCAGTCGGCCCAGGCGCAACTGGTCCACCCTTTTCATCATCAAGACAATTATCCGATTGGCCCGCAGCTGGGTCGAGGTGGGCATCAGCATAGCCAATTGCCCAGAGCAATCGACCTTGCCCGGAACCACCAGTCGGCCCAGGCGCAATCGGTACGACTCACTACCCTTGGGGAAGTTGACCCGTAGATCGGTCGCGGGTACAAGTACGAGGTCATAAATGCGCAATCCCGAGAGATCGGGGTGGCAGAGAAGCCAAGTCACATCGAAGATCTGGCAGAGATGCAGTGTCGACCTCTCCGCCGATTCCGCGGAAAGGACGACAAGACCGCACCTCCTAGCTCCACTGTTCACCATCATGCCCTACGAGTCAACAGCATAGGCCGCCGCTCGTCGGGTCCAGATCACCTGAAGAGGAGCAGTCGGTGGGCCCTAGCCGATTAGAGGATGACAGCTGGGCCCAATCGGCAGTGAAGTTACCGATTTACCCCGGGCTCATGCTATAAGAGCCTGGAGTACCCCTCCTGCATGGGGGACGATCCGCTCATTCGTCCCATTACTCACAAGTCACTTTGTTCATTCACTGCTTGTAGTTACTCCTCAGGGAAGCAGGAGAGAGCCTTGCCCACGGCGGCGCTCACCTTCCCCTGAGTAGATAGAGAAGCAGTTATTGTACCTCGGTTCTATTCATATATAAGAGAGAAGAAGGAGTAGGGGTGTTATATCTCTGGAGAGCCCCGAATCTGGGTACATCGTGGTGTCCGTCACCGTGTTTGTGCCCAACCCGATTCCGGCACCATCGACATCTTTCTTCCTCGCGTCTTCCTCTCACTTTAGCCATCCCCATGGCATCTGCCGTCACATATCGACGACAGTTGGCGCCCACCGTGGGGCAGACCGAGGCGTCGACTGGAGTAAAGATCCGGACGGGATTTTCCTCTGCATCAGGCGGTAACCACGCCTCTGGCCTGATTCTTAGGCGTGGGGCAATCGATTACGTGGTGGACTACTCGGCGCGGTATGGGGCCGGGGCACCCCTGCCGCCCGGTGTGTCGCTGCAGGTCGGCAGTCATCGCCTCTTCATCAGCAGCTTCCCCGAGGCATATCCCAGGGAGATTCACGTCTTCTCGTGCGTCACGGACCCGCTCTCGACCAGGGGCTGCAGTGCAGCACCCGGCGGAGAGGATGGCCGAGTGCACGCAGCTATCATGATGGCGGAGGCGTCTTCATCGAGCAATCGCGGTGCAGCGAGTGCGGCTAGGAGAGCCAAGGAGGCAGCGGAGGCTGCAGAGAGAGTCGGCACCAGTGCGTTGCGGGATGTGTTATACACACCCGTGAACAGGAATGGTGATCCCGATCAAGTGCACACCGAGCTGGAGACGGCACGGCTTGCTCTTGCTCGCAGAGCCGAGCAGGTGCTGGCAGAGGAGCGCTTGGTCGGCACCTTCGGCGGCTTGGCATGAGGAGCTGCATCAGGATTATCAACCTTTGAGACACTATCGTCATCACTCCATTCGGCCAGAAATTGCTCAAGGGAAGGGTCAGGCGTACCCCCTTGAGCCAAAGTTCGGGTGTCGGTGTTCTTGGGGTCGGCAGCTTCGGCGTCGGCGTCAGCAGCAGGATCCTCGGATTTGGAGGACTCCCCAGAGGACTCACCATCGTCGGCATCGTCATCTTTGGACTCGGAGGAAGGAGCTTCACCATTGTACTCGAAGTCCGCGGGGTCATCTTCCTCGCGGTCGGGCGCGTACGTGCCGGCCACTTGGCCGTCTTCCATCAGGTTGGATTGAATGAAGTGCTGAGCAAGAAGAAGAAAGTTGTCAGAGAAATTGAGTATGAGGCAAAAGCAATCGGAGAAAGGGACCAATCGGGACGTACCACGGGTGGTGACTGTCGGCGGTGTAGGTACTCGAGGCCGAAGCGGAAAGGATCGGGAAAGGCGCTGGAGGAATAGACCTTACCCTGACGCAAAGGTCTTCGAGCTTCACTCGCCACGTGCAGAGCCGAGTGGGATCTCGGAGGCCCGACATGTCACACATGCGGTGCACTCGGCGCTGCAGAGGAAGCACTCGGGCTTGAAGCCAAGCGGCACCAAGATCAGTTGGCAGGAGTCCCTCTTGCTCCAGCTGAGCAACCCGGGCGACTTGAGCTTCCACGTCAAGGTCTCCGACACCATACTTCAGCGACCACTGATGTTTCTCAGTCGGCCGGGCGACCACTGATGCCGCAGTCGGTCATGTCAGTCGGGTACGTGGGCTCACCACCTTCTGCGGCAGAAGGCACTACCGCTCCCGTCCGAGCGTTGTGAGCTCGGAGATTGAAGAACCGCTTCCAAAGAGCAACGTTGGGGCGGCAGCCGAGATATCCCTCACACAGCGTGACGAAGCCGGAGAGGATCATGATGAAGTTCTCCGCGAGGTGATGTGGTTGCAGGCGATGGAAATCGAGGAAGTGTCGGAAGAAGGTGCTGGCGGGGAGTCCGAATCCACGCTCAAAGTGAGCGAGGAAGACGACCCGCTCGCCAGCACGCGCGGCGGGCACGATCTCAGCACCGGGAACACGCCGCTCCACTTCGGCCGGCATCTTGCGGGCGTGAACCAGAGCCTGTATGGCGTCAGCGGTGACCGTGGCGCCCTTCCAGCATACGCGGCTGGCCTGAGAGGTATCTCGCCGGGGCGCCATGGAACTTGCGGGCGGAAGAAGAAGAAGGCCGAGGAGCGCGAGACTAGCGGTAAAAGACTACCGCGGTGGCGGAGAAGCTCGCAAGGGTGTGGCCGGAGCGGATCCCGTGCGCGGAGGCAAATCTACGAGCGCAAGGGAGAGCTTCGAGCGGAGCAGCAATGGCGCGCGAGAGCGAGAGGCGGAGGAGGAAGACGACGTATGAGAGAAGGAAGAGGCACATGCCCTCCCCTGTGGCTTATAAGGGCGGCGGGGGAGAGAAGTGGGATCCGGTTGCGGCCGTGTGGTCTGGTGTGTCCTAGCCCACAGGAAGACCAACCGGCAAACTGGCGCAGCAAATCCCAGCGTGGGAGCCGAGGCGTGCGACGTGGGGGTCGATGCCTGCGGTTATGTCAAATCGCACGTGGGTCATGGGCCCCGGTCCATTGACTGCACCCGGAGAAATCGGAGGTAACCGTTGGAAGGTAATCGGCGAGGAATACTATTCTCAAAAAGTGAAGGCAGAAATCGGAGATGATTCAAAACAGATCAGATGAAATCTTGGCCAGCCGAGTGTGAGCTCCGAATCGATCGACGAATTCGGAATGACGCACTTGATGAGGCCATAGCATTCGGAAGATATTGGAGAAAGATTGAAAACTGCAATGGCCCCGCAGTCAAATGACCGTGGGACCTTTACAGCTTTAGGGGCTACTGTCGGGGGATTGGTACCCGGGTAGGCTCACCCAAGCGAAAGCAACCTTTCAAGACACAAGGATGGACCGATTGGGCTGCAGCTGGGCCGAGCTGGGCAGGCGTACGACCGATTGCTCCAAGGCAATCAGCCATACCGAATGCCAGCAGTCGGCCCAGGCGCAACTGGTCCACCCTTTTCATCATCAAGACAATTATCCGATTGGCCCGCAGCTGGGTCGAGGTGGGCATCAGCATAGCCAATTGCCCAGAGCAATCGACCTTGCCCGGAACCACCAGTCGGCCCAGGCGCAATCGGTACGACTCACTACCCCTGGGGAAGTTGACCCCGAGATCGGTCGAGGGTACAAGTACGAGGTCATAAATGCGCAATCCCGAGAGATCGGGGTGGCAGAGAAGCCAAGTCACATCGAAGATCTGGCAGAGATGCAGTGTCGACCTCTCCGCCGATTCCGTGGACAGGACGACAAGACCGCACCTCCTAGCTCCACTGTTCACCATCATGCCCTACGAGTCTACAGCATGGGCCGCCGCTCGTCGGGTCCGGATCACCCGGAGAGGAGCAGTCGGTGGGCCCCAGCCGATTAGAGGATGACAGCTGGGCCTAATCGGCAGTGAAGTTACCGATTTACCTTGGGCTCAGGCTATAAGAGCCCGGGGTATCCCTCCTGCGTGGGGGACGATCCGCTCATTCGCCCCATTACTCACAAGTCACTCAGTTCATTCACTGCTTGTAGTTACTCCTCAGGGAAGCAGGAGAGAGCCTTGCCCACGGCGGCGCTCACCTTCCCCTGAGTAGATAGAGAAGCAGTTATTGTAGCTCGGTTCCATTCATATATAAGAGAGAAGCAGGAGTAGGGGTGTTATCTCTCTGGAGAGCCCCGAACCTGGGTACATCGTGGTGTCCGTCACCGTGTTTGTGCCCAACCCGATTCCGGCACCATCGACATCTTTCTTCCTCGCGTCTTCCCCTCACTTTAGCCATCCCCATGGCATCTGTCGTCACATATCGACGACAACTACCCTTAGATCCATCACCGACCCAGGAGAGGTATTGGAACCAGGCCAGAAGCGATCGAGCACGCGAGGAAATGAGCAAGTGTTAGACAAAAATACCTGGGCCACCTAGTGCTCTTTCATTATTTCTCTCCCGGCTATATGAGCGTGTTGTATGAATTCAGTTCAGAATATCCTAATCCTTCCTCTGTACTCATATGAAGTTATGAACCCCAAATTCGAGTGAGATATCCAAGGATTGGCTACTTCGTGTGTAACATATATTTAGATGGTAGTAACACATACTTGCAAATAATTTTGTTTTTTACACTCTTTCTGCAGCCACGACTATTGGTGAAACACCCCTTCCACTATATGGTGTCACCAACCCACTCCAGGAGCTGGATCTAGATGAGAGTCACCTCGAGAACTATATGGTGGTGCAACATAACCTTATCCTCAGCTTGTTGGATGGTCTCGCCGACACTCGGCGTGCCCTTTCTCTTGCCCGTGGGATACTTCCCCCGGAAACAAGCACGGACACACCGGCACTAGCAGCGGCAGTACTGTCATTACAACTTCATGAATCATTGTTTGGAGATGGGTCCATTCTCCCAAAGCTCCATGCCAAGAAGGAAATCCCTAGAGTACTGAAGGTTGCTCACCGATTTGCCTCGAGTCTTACATGTCCATTGCTAAGCCCGAGCATCCTTCTAAGCGTCGTCATACTGATGATTTCACTCCCACACTTGAAGAGGCTTCAGATTCCGAGGAGGAGGATTTCGATGAGGCTGCTATCACGTCTTCTACCCCTACATCCATCACTTAACCAAGAGAGGCATGGAAACCAAGCAAGAAGCGATCGAAGCACGAGAGGAAACTGAGCAAGTGGTTAGACAAAAATACCTGGGCCACCTAGCACTCTTTCCTTAGTTCTGTAGTTTTTTCATGAATGCAAATGACATGCACCTATAAGTGATGTTTTTTCTGAATATTTCGATATCTTATTTGCATTTCTTATTTGTTCACGTAGTATGTAATAAGTATTCACCACATTTAAAAAACATTTAAGCTTTTTAAAAAATATGTCTATGAAATTTTTATAAACCATGTGCGTAATTAAAAAAATGTTTCATACCATTCCAAAAAATGTTCTTGACATTTACCAAAATATTTTCTTAGCATATCATACTATTATTGTCTCCTATACAATCATGATTTCAATCAGATGTTATGCGCGCTTGAATGTCGTATATAAGTGTATGCCGACTAACACAACTTGCACATAATTTTGTTTTTACACTCTTTCTGCGGACATGACTATTGGTGAAACATCCCTTCCACTACTACCCCAAAACAGCATGTCATGCAACGGATGTATTGTCACCAACCCACTCCAGGAGCTTGATCTGGAAGAGAGTCACCTCGAGAAGTATATGGTGGTGCAGCATAACCTCATCCTTAGCTTGTTGGATGGTCTCCCTGACACTCGGCATGCCCTTTCTCTTGCCTGTGGGATAATACACATAGAAACAAGCACGACCACACCTGCACTAGCAGCGGTAGTACTGTCATTACAACTACCTGAATCATTGTTTGGAGATGGGTCCATTCTCCCAAAACTCTGTACCAGGAAGGAAATCCCTACAGTATTGAGGGTTGCTCATCGATTTGCCTCCGAGTCTTACATGTCCATTGTTAAGCCTGAGCATCCTTCTCACCATCGTCACACCGATGATTTCACTCTCACACTCGTAGAGGCTTCAAACTCTGACAAGGAGGATTTCGATGAGTCTGCTATCACGCCTCCTACCCCTACATTCATCACCGACCCAGGAGAGGCATCAGAACTAGGCCAGACGCGACCGAAGCGCGAGTGGAAACTGAGCAAGTGGTTAGACAAAATACCTGTGCCACCTAGCGCTCTTTCCTTAGTTCTGAAGTTTTTTCATGAATGCAAATGACATGCACATATAATATTCTTTTTCTGAATATTTTGATATCTTATTTACATTTTTTGAGTTAGCATGAATCTGTTCTGAAGTTTTCAAAGTTAAGGTTAAACGGTCAAAGGGTAAAATCATAAAGAAGCAAAGTGGTTTGGGCAGTACCAGTAAGTTTTTAAAACTAGGGGCAACTCAGACGAGTGGGACAAAACTAAGGGCAATAATATCATTGTCCTAATATATTGGCAACACTTGTGGACGGATACAAATTAGACGCTATTTGGATGATTGATCATATAGAACTCGTGAACTTGCACTGGAAAAAGAGGTGTTTATTGTTTCATTGTGAGGCTTACGATTTCCTTGCCAATTTCGACGAGCGATGTTGGGAGAAAGAAAAATCGACCTCAAACATGCACCCCCACTATCCCTTATTACTGTATAAACCTCCCTAATGTGCTTCTACACATTTATAGAATAACTCATGATCGGTTAGGAGTAATGAACACATATCCTACCAGCAAGATGTTCTACGACTGCATGGATGGTGACGCAGCTTGGTAGGGCTACCAAAAACTTTCACATAACACTTCAAAGATAGTCGGGCAAATATCAGAAATCCATTAGTTCTACCTGCGGCCGCGATGGCGGTTGCCGTTGTATGGGCGACGACAGCAGCTGGCGCGGCGATGTGTGCTCTTTGTCGACTTCTACCTGTGATGATACATGGGATCTATCACATGTGTAAATCTTCAAAGAATATTGGCTGCATTGGATTCTTATGGGATTACTATTTTGTACATATTTGTAACAGAAGGATTGCTTCGTTGCTGATTTTCATGTTTTTTTATTGTCCCATGGGTAAATATTTCTGCCGATTGCCATTGATTGTTATGAAACACTCAAGAAAAAATATATGAAACATATAAATATAGATTATCATGATGATTTTTCGGGCGTAGCAAAATGCTTCTAGTAATAGCTAAATGAGACGACCCAGGTCAATCCTTCGTTTGCTTTGGGCGGCAAGTTAATAATTTCGGCATAGTGAGCGGCAACTAGCTATGCAAATCGATAATTTTCGAATGACGAGTGGCAACTAGCCATATAAATGATGTCTGTGTCACTTGATACCATGCAAATGACGTTTGTCTCGCTCCATGCAAGACAGATCTATAGTTCGCCTGAACCAGCCTACATATATAGTGTTCCTCCTACCCAATAGTGGCCATGTCGTTTCACTTTTCTTCTTTTGTTCTTTCGTTCGTTTTTGAAATAATTTATTTACCTTATATTGCATATTTTCTTAGTACATATATTACCAAAAATAATTTACTTGAATTTGAAAACAATTCATTGCACAATTAGAAAATGTGCATGCAGTGTATAAACAATTCTTCTTGTAACTTAAAAAAGTGTTCATGACACTTCAAAATTATTCACGCATTTAGAAATTTGTTTGTGATATATTTTAAGAATATGCATAAAATATTAAAATTTGTTCACATAGTATGTAAAAAGTATTCACCGCATTAAAAAATTATTTAAGCTTTTCAAAAAACATGTTTATGATATTTTTCAAAACCATGTGCGTAATTTAAAAAATGTATCATACCATTCCAAAAAATGTTCATGACATTTAGAAAAATTTACAACTTAATAAATATTTTCTTAGCATAGCACACTATTATTATTTCCTATACAATCATGATTTCTATTAGATGTTATGCGCGCCAGAATGTCGCATATAAGTGTATGCCGAGTAACACATACTTGCAAATAATGTTGTTTTTACACTCTTTCTGCGGACATGACTATTGGTGAAACATCCCTTCCGCTACTACCCCAAGACAACTTGTGTCACGCAACGGATGTGTTTTCACCAACCCACTCCAGGAGCTTGATCTGGAAGAGAGTCACCTCGAGAACTATATGGCGGCGCAACAAGCACGGACACACCGGCACTAGCAGCAGTACTGTCATTACAACTTCCTGAATCCTTGTTTGCAGATGGGTCCATTCTCCCAAAACTCCGTACCAGGAAGGAAATCCCTACAGTACTGAGGGCTGCTCACTGATTTTCCTCCGAGTCTTACATGTCCATTGCTAAGCTTGAGCATCCTTCTGAGCATCGTCACACCGATGATTTCACTCTCACACTCGTGGAGCCTTCAAACTCCGAACATGAGGATTTCGATGAGTCTGCTATCACGCCTACTACCCCAACATCCATTACCGACCCCAGAGAGGCATCGAAACTAGGCCAGACGCGACCGGAGCACGAGAGGAAACTGAGCGAGTGGTTAGACAAAAATACCTGTGCCACCTAGCGCTCTTTCCTTAGTTCTGAAGTTTTTTCGTGAATGCAAATGACATGCACATATAAGTAATGTTTTCCTAAATATTCTGATATCTTATTTACATTTTTCTGAGTTAGTATGAATCTGTTATGAAGTTTTCAAAGTTACGGTTAAACGGTCAAAGGGCAAAGGGCAAAAGCATAAAGAAGCAAAATGGTTTTGGCAGGACCTGTGAGTTTTTTAAAATAGGGGCAACTCAGACGAGTGGGACAAAACTAAGAGCAAAAACTTTCCCATAACACTTGCAAGATAGTCGGGCAAAAATCAGAAATCCATTACTTCTACCTACGACGATACATGGGATCTATCACATGCATAAATATTCAGAGAATATTGGCTGCATTGTATTCTTATGCGATTGTAACAGAAGGATTGCTTATTTTCTACTTTTCATGTTTTTCTATTGTCCAATGGGTAAATATCTCTGCCGATTGCAATTGATCGTGATGAAACACTCTCAAAAATATATATATTATGAAACATACAAATATGGATTATCATGTCGATATTTCGACGCAGCAAAACTCTTCTAGTAATTGTTAAATGAGATGATCCAGGTCAATCCTCATTTTCTTTGGGCGGCAAGATCATAATTTTAGCATAGTGAGCGACAACTAACCATGTAAGTCGATAATTTTGGCACAACGAGTGGCAACTAGCCACATAAATGACATTTGTCTCGCTTGATACCATGCAAATAACGTCTCTCTCGCTCCATGCAAGACAGATCTATAGCTCGCGTCAACCAACCTACATATATGGTGTTCCTCCTACTCAGTATGTAGTGGTCATTTCGTTCGGCTTTTCTTCTTTTGTTCTTTCGTTCATTTTTTAAATTATTTATTTACCTTATATTGCATATTTTCTAAATACATATATTACCAAAAATATTTTACTTGAATTTTGAAAATAATTCATTGCACAATTAGAAATGTGCATGCAGTGTAAAAACAATTCTTCTTACAACTTAAAAAAGTGTTCATGACACTTCAAAATTATTCACACATTTAGAAAAAAAATGTGATATATTTTAAGAATATGCATAGAAAATATCAAATTTGTTCACATAGTATGTAAAAAGTATTCACCACATTAAAAAAATATTTAATCTTTTCAAAAAATATGTTTATTACATTTTTAAAAACCATGTGCATAATTTGAAAAAATGTTTCATACCATTCCAAAAAATGTTCTTGACATTTAAAATAAATCTACAACTTAACAAAATATTTTCTTAGCATAGCACATTATTATTGTCTCCAATACAATCATGATTTCAATCAGATGTTATGCGTGCTTGAATGTCGTATATAAGTGTATGCCGAGTAACACATACTTGCAAATAATTTTGTTTTTACTTTTTTTTGCGGACATGCCTATTGGTAAAACATCCCTTCCACTACTACTCTAAGACAGCTTGTCATGCAACGGATGTGTTGTTATGCAACCCATTCCAAGAGCTTGATTTGGAAGAGTCACTCGAGAACTATATGGTGGCGCAACATACCCCATCCTCAGCTTGTTGGATGGTCTCCTCGACACTCGGCGTGCCCTTGCCCTTGCCCGTGGGATAATACCCCGAAAACAAGCACAGGCACACCGGCACTAGCAGCGGCTGTCATTACAACTTCTTGAATCATTGTTTGGAGATGGGTTTATTATCCTAAAACTCCATACCAGGAAGGAAACCCCTAGAGTATTGAGGGCTCCTCATCGATTTGCCTCGAGTCTTACATGTCCATTGCTAAGTCTGAGCATCCTTCTCAGCATCGTCACACCGATGATTTCACTCTCACACTCGAAGAGGCTTCAAACTCCGAGGAGGAGGATTTCAACGAGGCTGACGTCACGCCTGCTACCCTTTAATTTGCGAGTCAGGTCCCTTTATTTTGCTCTGGCGTTTTTATAATAAGATCGGTGGAGTCGTTCGAGTCAACGAGTCCACGCGCACAGACGCGAGTCCTCTGGTATTCCTGCCATTCTTACAGTATGTACTACCACCTCCGCCGGATCAGCAGTTCCGCCGTAGACGACCCGCCGGAGAGAACCCGTGCCATCCCATTTTCCTCCGACCCACTACTACCTCGCCATACACCAGCCGCCGCTCCACCTCACCATTCCGTTGGAGACCAGCCGCCGGTAGATCGGATCGAGCAGAGCAATGCAGGTCGCGACTGGGGCGCTGAGGCCCCTCCTCCGCAAGCTCGGCGACCTGCTGGTGGCCGAGTTCACCCTGGAGAAGCGCGTGAAGAAGGGCGTCAAGTCTCTCCGCACGGAGCTGGAGATGATGTACGCCGTCCTCCGCAAGGTCGGCGACCTGCCGCCGGAGCAGCTCGACCCCCAGGTGCGGATCTGGGCGGGCAAGGTCAGGGAGCTCTCCTACAACATGGAGGACGCCGTGGACGCCTACATGGTGCGGGTGTACGACGGCAGCCGTGGCGACCATGGCCCCAACAACATGAAGAACAGAGTCAAGAAGTTTTTCAAGCGAACCAAGAAGCTGTTCAGCAATGGCAAGGCCCTACATCAGATCTCCAGCGCCATCCAGGATGCTCAGAAGCTTTCGAACCAGCTTGGTGAGCTCCGTCAAAAGTACATGCTTGAGGCGTGTGCAGATGGTGTGGGGAATGCCATTGACCCTCGCTTGAAGGCCGTGTACAGAGATGTCACAGAGCTCGTGGGAATTGGGGGCACACGTGACGAGCTGATCGAGAAGCTCTTAGATGGTGGGGATGACATGTCCAAACAGCAACTCAGGACACTGTCTATTGTTGGATTTGGTGGATTAGGCAAGACGACGCTTGCCCGAGCGGTCTACGACAAGATCAGAGCAAAGTTCAGTTGTGGAGTTTTTGTTTCAGTGTCAGGGAAGCCCGACATAACAAAGATTTTTAAGAAGATGTTGTATGGACTTGACAGGTGTAAGTTTGCAAACATCAACGAAGTTGTTAGGGACTACGAGCAACTCATCGATGAACTGAGAATGTTTCTTCATGATAAGAGGTATCAATTCTTCTATAGTACTATATATATTGCAAGCCTATGGACATGCCAATTTTTCTACTCCCTCCGATCCAAATTAATTGACACGCACTTAGTATAACTTTGTACTAGAGTTGTACTAAGTGTTTGTCAATTAATATGGATCGGAGGGAGTAATATATATACCTCCCAATCAATGAAATGTTAGAAAAACAGAAAGCTGCTTGTGTCTTTATTGATATGTGAACTAACGATCTAAAAAAACATAGGTACTTAATCGTGATTGATGACATATGGGATGAAGAAACATGGGAAACTATTAGGTGTGCTTTCCCTAAGAGCAATCTCGGCAGTCGAGTAATAATGACAACCCGCATAATCAGTGTTTCTGAAGCATGTTGCCCATCTACTGATGATATTATTCATAAGATGAAATCTCTTAATATGAATGATTCCAAAAGGCTCTTCTACAAAAGAATATTTCCTCAAGGAAGTGAATGCCCTGTTGAATTGGAGCAAGTATCTAAAGAAATTTTGAAGAAATGTGGTGGCGTACCACTAGCCATCATTACTATGGCCAGTGTGTTGGCCGGTAATGATCAACAGATAAAGCCTATGTATCAATGGGACAACATACTCAGCTCTATTGGTCGTGGACTCTCGGACGGTGTTACTACGAAAGATATGCAGAGAATACTATCCTTTAGTTATTACGATCTACCATCTCATCTAAAAACTTGTTTATTGTATCTCAGTGTATTCCCAGAAGATTATGAGATAAAGAGAGATCGGTTGATATGGAGGTGGATAGCTGAAGGCTTTATCCAAGGTGGAGAACAAGAAATTAGACTATTTGAGCTTGGAGAGAGATACTTTAGTGAGCTAATAAACAGAAACTTGATTCAGCCGGCATATGTTGATGAAGAAGGTAGGGTGGTATCTTGCCGTGTGCATGATATGGTACTTGATCTCATATGTTATCTATCCAGCGAAGAAAACTTTGTTACTATATTGGATGGTACTAGGCAAAGGAAAAATAATTCAGATAGCATGGTTCGCCGGTTATCATTTCGGAATAGCATGTCAGAGCTCACCACCCATCGGGTCGATGCTACAAATATGCCAAAGTTGAGGTCTGTTACTCTGTTTAGAACTGATGTTGATCTGATCCAGACTCTTTCAAGCTTCCAGCTTCTGCGTGTATTGGATTTAGAAGGTTGTGATCTTAGGAATTGTGGTCACCAGATTGATCTTAGGTACATTGAGAATTTATTACACCTGAGGTACCTAGGGCTACAAAATACACGGGTTAAGGTTCTGCCCATTGAAATAGGAAAGCTAAAACTTTTGCAAACACTCGACTTAAGAACACGTGGATCTATGGAGGTGCCATCAGATGTTGTTCGGCTAGGGCATTTGATGTGCCTTTATGTTGACATAGATATGAGATTGCCAGTTGGGATAGGGAACTTGTTGTCCTTAGAAGAGTTGAATGAAGTGGAGGTGGATGGTACTGATGTGCTTGAGAAAGAGCTAGGGAAGTTGATGGAGCTGAGGGTGCTTCATCTTTGGTGGAAGGGAGACGACGACTGGTTGTGTAATTCCTTGTTGGTTTCCCTGGCCAATCTGCAAAAACTGCATACTCTATATATTTATCATGATGGTAATGCAAGGTTCGATGTCAGCTGGGACAGCTGGGTGCCCCCTCCACAACTCCACACCCTCGTGTTTCTTCATTGTACCTCGACATTGCCTAGATGGATGAATTCATCGTGGGTTCCCGCCCTCTCCTACTTGCATATACAAGTGGATAGTGTGAGGCCAGAGGTCGACATTAAGATCCTTGGGAAATTGCCTGCTCTTCGTTCTCTCTTGCTGGAACCCATCGAAGCCCAATACACTCCTATAAAAAGGTTCATCATTGGTGATGATGCATTCCCTTCCCTGAGAGAGTGCAGATTCTATCGTTTTCAGACGGGGCCATCAATGTTTCCTCGGGGATCTATGCCTAGGCTTGCATACATCCACTTCTATGCCCGAGCGTCGCACATAGCCGATGGTGACTTGGACGTCGATGTGCGCCACCTCCCTTCTCTCCAGAAAGTCGCGGTTGGTCTTTGGTCTGAGAAAAACTGCTTGCCAGCAGTGGGGAAAGCGGCTGATATGCTGAAGCTCGCACTGGACGCCCATCCCAACCGTCCCACCCTTCATTGGTTTCAGGATCGTAAGTATTTTTTTTTCTCACGCAGCCAGGCTTCGGTAGACTTCGATATAATCAACTAGCTTAATTATCTTCTCTCTGGGCCCAACAATGCAAATTAATGTTCATTCTTTTTTCTTTGTTTCAAAGATTTACGACCCGAGGATCTGGAAGAAGAAGAAGAGGGGCCTGCAGAAATGGTTACCGTGAACGACCGAGAAGGCGGTCCAGTTGTGCGGTAGAACCAATCCTATCAATTCAAATCCACAGGTAATAATCATTCCACGCTTTGCCAACTGATTTTTGCTCTGTGTTGTTTACTTCTTTGGCCGATGATCAGTTATGGCGCAAAGTCAAGGTTTTTCTTTTGTATGAGGAAAACTGCTCGCATAGTCCTTTTTGTCACGCAGCAGCCAGGCTTCTATAGACTTTGACATAATTAGCTAGATTAATTCGCTTCTGTCTTGCCCAACAATGCCAATTGATTATTTTTCTTCTATCTTTGTTTCAAAGGTTTTCTTCTATCATGTACAGTACGGTAACTAACAAGGAGGTGGAGGAAGATGAAACAGGCGGGGAGCTCAGCTGGCCGGCGGCGAGAACGTGGCAGTGGAGCCAGCTCTGGCTAGTGGAGCAGGCGTTGAAAAGCACGGTGGTCGTGATGGAGAGGAGGCGGGAAACCACGGAAACTAGCTTCTGTTTCGAAAACAGAGGAGGCGGTCATGATGGAGGCCGAAGCTCTGTTTCAAATCTTGAAACATAGCTTCTTCCTCAGGGTTCAGGTTCGTCACAATCTGCACATACATGAAACTGATCAGCACCGCAAATATGTAGTGTAACTTCTGTAAACAGGTAATGAGTCACCACGACAGCAACTAACTAACTACCTTTGAACCGGTCGATTACGTAGCTCTCTTCGTCAAGAGATTCAGACAGATGCTTCCGTTTCCGTCACAGTCGTCGTTAGGTGGAACAACAGCTACCGATCTTTGAATGCCAACTTCTAAATTTCACTCTTAGATGCAAATTAATTGTTCTGCAGAATCCACATAATGAACAAAAAGGTCAGGAATTGAATAAGTTAAGAGAAATCACGAACTTTAAATAATCAAAACCATTGTTTTTGAGTCATCGATTAACAGGTGAACCTGCTAACCTGGAACTGAAACTGAAACTCTCAAAGTTGACAGAGAAACATCACGACATATCAAATCGGCACAAGATGTAGTCGGCGGTTGTTGGGGTGGGCTTACAATGGAATTGGACTGTATGAACAAATAATCCACCTGTACCAATATCGCACGAAACATTTTTTATTATTAGCATCGAGATATGTTCAGAAAAAAAAGGCAAAGGAAATATTGTTGCATGATGCCTGTAAGAATGGATCAATCACACTAATGGAACAATCACCATATACGGTAGCACTAATACTTGTCTCATAAAACTGCTTTGACAGATGGACATTCCAGAAGACAAATTGTCCTTCCATCCAAACTGTTAATCTCATCATGGAACAAAATGTCCAATAAATGTGAAGGCCAGGCAGGGCGTGCACAAGTGAAATGGTCAAATACTCTTGACTTATGATCTGACTGATAAAGTCTGCAATGGTCAATACTCCAAAAAAGCCTGCAATGTTTCCATAGCGTCAAAGTTAGCACAATCATCACGCTCCTTATATTGGAAGAAAATGCTCAAATAGTTTACAGCAAAAAAAAAGGGTCTATTAATTAATTTGAGTTGGTCAACAGACCAACCTGCTAAATATGTAGGAACTGAAACTCTTGACTGTTGAAAGTGGAACACAACCCTATGTATATGCAATCTCCAAATCTTCACAGGATGTAGTTGGCACTTGGCAGTTGGTGATACCATGAACTTAAACAACCAGTTCCAATATTGCATCAAAACTATTTAAGAATTCAGAAAAGACTCAGGAAACATAGTTGCATTGTCCCACAAAAATATAAGTTCCCTACGAGAAATCCAATTCTACACATGGGTGTAGATGCTCCCGTCTTTCGAAAATGATATTACAAAAGGTTTAAAAATTTGGAACAAAATTTGTCATGTATATCTCAACATTCTATGTGCGCACGACAAATTTCATGAAAATATGACATGTTTTGTAACCTCTGTAAAAAGTCAAAAAAATATGTCTGATGGAAAGCTTTTTTAGCAACAAGTTTTTGTCTTTTTTACACACGACATAATATAAGTCAATTTTCCGTGAAACGACTTCGTGAAGATATAAAACGTCAACATGTGTACCCAAGATTTTCTATTCGATTTTTTTGACATTTTAAATGTATTTAAAAATACATTTTAAAAACCGGGAGCATATGCTCCTGGGTGCAGAAACACCATGTCCGTTGCCTACGCAATATACAGCTTCAAAGGAGAGCACTGACCCATGTGTGCCGGCAAAGGCAGCCACCTGTCAGATTTCACAAGTTAGTACTTAGTAGTACTAAAAGTATATGGGGATCGATCCTCATGCGAGGGTTTGGCTGTATGCATCATTGATGCAGAGGCCAGGGGTTATGAAAGTTTTCATTGTGTGGATAAAATATATATTTAAATAAAATGGAGAGTGGTAGCAAGAATTAATTGTTACCTTGGGCTAGAAATTTTTCACTGAGAGTTAGTAACTACACATGCAGCTCCTTCAAGGTAAAATAATCTTAAGACAGGTGATTCCATAGCTATTTTTGTTTGGATGGAACAACCAAAGTCCTGAATGCCAGATCCACTATCGCCTGTGGGCGGTAATTATTCTGCAGAACCAGAGTAATGAAAATTTTGACATAAAAAAGAGTAATGAAATTTAATGTTCCAACTAAAAAAGAGTAATGAAATTTAAGGTCTGGAAACGGACAAGGTATATGGAACACGAAATATAAATATGCTCAGGCACTTACGTTGAGTTGGCCCATATATATGTAGTAGGGCATGCTAAGAAGTAGGAACTGAAAGGTATGCTTCATATATAGTGTCCTCCAAAACTGCTTAGATAGATGAATATGCTCCAAATGTATATGTACAATTAAATGATCATCTGTACCGGCAAGCCTGTGAGGTCGCACAAGAAAGTAATGACAATAATTTGGTGTTAATATCTAGAAGATCAAATATAAATATATAGTAGTACATTTTTTTACCATTAGTACAAAATAAGTTTGATCATGAATCCAATGAAACTAATTTGGTGTTGTAAATATCGATATATTTTTCTATATACTTGGTCAAACTGAAAATGCCTTGAATATAGCTTAGAACTAATATAGAACTCCAGATAATTTGAAATGGAGGCAGTACATACAGTAATCATATCTTTTGAGGAAAAATGAAGAAATGAAAAGAGAAGAGCTTGAAATGATTGGTACGTACCTTGGCCAGGCTATGACACCTGCAAATCTGGGTATTTTCGTTTCACTGCAGAGACTTGCTCGTGTAGCTCCGGGCCGCAGTCCACTACGATTATCTCTTTCAGAGAATTGGGGATCCCCTCCTTGGGCAGTGATCGGATTTCATCACACCTGATGACTTCTAGTTTCTTGAGAGAAGAAAGGTCTTGCAACCTTTGAGGGAGCGACGGCAAACCTCGACACTCCACAAAAGATAGGTCTTGGAGGGAGGTGAGGAGCTGAAGCGCGTCCTCTTCCTCTTCCGTCAAGCTTTCCATCCGCTCATCATACCAGAAACTTAACTCCTGGAGGGTAGCGGCGAGGAGGGTGCAGACTGGGGCAACTAGCACTGCTGAGGAGCTATCCACCTCAAGTTTTTCCAACTGGAAGAAGGAGCCTGTTGCGGAAAACACATTTTTTGCCATCACCATATCTGAGAGAAGATCCGCAGCTACACATCGTGGTTGATCTCTATTATAGATCTCCAATTCCTTGAGGTTGACAAGTGTGATGAGAGGGTTGAACCCTTCCATTGTTACATTCTCGCAATTTAGCAGTCCTAGCCGGGTGAGGGACGTCAGGTTTGAGAGCGGGGCAATTGAAAGAAATCTTGGGTCGTCTATAATCTCAAGATTCCGAAGGGAGGTTACCTTTGAGAGTTGTTCCCATTGGATCTCTGAACCCCTGACAAATTTGATGCTCTTTAGTTTGTCAGTTATATTTTGCCAAGCTAATACACCACTATACCTCGACAAACACAAGGCATGTGCATTGTTCCATTCAATCCCTGGGGCAATAAGATCAGTTATTGTTGAAGTGTGAGGCATGGAAGGCAGGGACAACTTTGGGCAACTCAGAATTTCAAGTTTCGCTAGATGCTTATATGAGACTCTAGGGCACTCCTGCAGGAAGGGTAGCACACATAGATTGGGACATGAGCTACAATAGATGTACTCAAGCTTTGAAAAGGAATGGGAATTTGGCACCCCAACCCACTCGATAAATTCTGGCAAACTATGAAGAATAATCCTCTTCAATTGCATGAAACTTTTATCCGTGACGCCACCAAGGCCAGGTCTGATCTGAACAAGTCTGGAAATGCGACTCAGCGTGAGTGACGTAAGATGTAGTAGCTGTCCAAAAGGTGGAGGAGTGACCCAAGATACACCCTCTAGGTGGAGAGACTTGAGCATCTCCATCCTAATGTCATGACACAACCATCTAGGACCGGTTGAACCACCATGATCTACAATGCCAAGTGCTCCAAGATTACAATGTGGTTCAAGACCATCAAGAACATCAGATTTGGGGTTGTGTTGGTTTGTACCCCATACTAGGTGCAACTTTTTTAAATCCTTTTTCAAAACCAATTTGGCTTGAATAGCCTCTTCCTTAGTTGCTACCTTTTCAAGATTATATATATGGAGTTCTCCTCCAAGCTCTGTTAATTTCCCAAGATCACTCAATTCAAATCCAACACTCTCTTTCTTGACACGGAATTGTTTTAGCTCTTGTAAATACTTCATCTTTCCAACCACACTCACATTGGAATGGAGTTCACTTTCAGCAAATAAATGCCGTAAATTGATTAGACGGCTAAAGTCGTTAGGCACTCTAACACTCCCATGCCAACCTATTAGATCCAATAATTTTAAGTGATAAAACCTGCATACTGCAATGGGCAAAGTCACTAGTGGGCTGAATAATGATGTACTGATTTTAAGGCATCGAAGGTGGATAAGTTTTGAAAAGTTGTGTGGCGAAGTTTCAAGGGACTTAAATTCTATAAAGAGGACACGGAGTCTCCCAACTTCCTTGAAAGTATCTTCCAAGATCTCATGAATGACCCTTCCATATTTTCCAAAGATCATCAAAGCCCGCAAATTTATGATATCTATCCTGCTCTTCAAGACAACCATTTCAATACTAAAATTTGCATCACATCTATTTCCCATGGTGATGGATATGTACCGAATAGACCGTGGAATGACACCAGCTCTAAAACTTTCACTACTATATATATTGAGGCATTCTTGTGATGAAATACTCCGAGATAGTTCATGCAATAAATCATGCAATACATAGTAATGATCCTTAAAACCATCATTCTCCTTCACGAGAAAACCATTGTCCACGAATTCCTCCACATATTTCTCCTCTTTGCTTATGACTCCTATTGAAATCCAAAAATATGTAATCTCTAAGTTCTTGAACTTATAATCTTCAGGGAACAGTGCAAAATATGAGAAACATCTTTTCAAATGCAAAGGAAGGTTATGATAACTAATCCTTAGAGATGGCATAATGTCATTCTCATTTTGATCTTTTTGCCATTCATTGCTTTCAAGAACTCCCATCCAATGTTCCAGAGAAATATCCCTCTTCAATAATCGACCGACTGTCTTGGCTGCTAGAGGTGAACCCTTTAACTTCTTTGAAATTTGTCTTGCAATGTGAGTTAAGTCATCTCGATAATCCTCAGGATTTGTTCCAAAATAAATTAATTCTTCAAATAATGTGAAGAATTCAGCAGGCTCAAGTCCTTTTAGTGCGACTGGATGTGTTGTTTTCACGATATTAGCTATAATTGGGATTCGAGTTGTGACAAGAACCATGTTGCCCTTGGATAGTACCTCCTCCTTGAATGGAGCTAACAGGTTATCCCAGTCATGGCTATTGCATTTCCACATGTCATCGAAGACAATGAGAAACCTTTTAGACTCAAGCTTCTGTGCGATGGAGTTTTGGAGCTGGTCTAAACTTGTTGTTTGATTTGCTGTGTTGCTTCCTTCTATACAACTAAGGATTTGTTGGCTTAGCTTAAGCACATCAAAATCAGTTGGTACACTTACCCAAACCCTAACATCAAAATGCTCTTGTATGCTTTTATCCTTATACAAATGTTGGGTGAAGGTTGTCTTTCCAATACCCCCTGGACCAACTATAGGAAGAACAGAAAGATTTTCATTACGATATGTGCCACCAGTAATATCCTTTCTAGTTTTCTCAAAAATAGCTGTCCTGCCATACAGTGTAACTTGTGCAATGGTTGAACTTGTAATAGGGCGTTTTAGGGTGACATTTGCTGTGCTGATATGGTCTGGATCTATGTGGAGCAACTCAGCGATAGACGCACATAGAGAGTGCATTTCCTGTATCACAGATTTGATTTTATTAGACATGGCAACTCTGTCAAATGTCAGCCTCTCAAGTGGAGCATCACTGCCGTTGCCATGGTTGGTTGAACTGTGTGGATTATCGGCAACACCAGCAGCATCATGCACACACGAACAAGAAAAGCATGCAAGACAGTTACCAATGGTGTGGCGAACCGCATGACGACCATGTTGAAGAAGGCCGCCAAGGCCACCACCAAGATCTGGCACCGCGGACCGGGTGCCATCAAGCTGGTCCTGGATGATGAAGTAGTGGAGCTCATCCAGTGCGTCCTCGGCCTCATGGGATTTGGCGCTGAGCGCCTTCACCAGCTCACGCAGACCATCATTGTCGTCCATGCCCCTCGCCTGGGCTGCTTGTAGAAGCCCGCGTGTACGCATGAGGTCGCCTTTGATCTTCTCCGAGTTGAGTCCGAGCTGCTTGCTGTCGACATATGCCGCCACCAAGTCATCGGACAACATATTCAGCACCTTGCCGACGAGCCAGCCTGCCGCCGCCGTCCCCATCTCCACCGGCCGATAAGCAAGGCCAATGGTTTATGACCTGTGGAGTTTTGTGGTTTAACAGGTAGCAGCTGTGTGTGCATACTTAGAAGGCATTGGTGGCCTCTTTTATAGTGACGTTGGTGGCAGGTTTGTGTTAACCAATCAAGCTAGCAGTAGTTAGCCTCCGTTTGGTCAGCCTAATACGCATGCAACATGATCATTGACTTCATAAGATGCACTTAAGGAGGCTTCCAGGAAGATGCATGCTTTCTATTTGAAAAATCGCAGATGTGAACCTGAATGAACGTTAACCAATCAGTTGCAATGACGCGAGGCTGGAGACAACCATGTGAAGGTACGTAGATGTGACTTGTGAGATGAGGTTAGAACTAGGAACGATTGAAGACAAGGACTTTGATCATGACATGGAAATAAACAAAAGGATTTAAGTAGACAACTCCTTCATCTTATCCGAGTAGCTCATCATGATTTTGATCACTGTGGCATATTTCGCTTGGCACGTGTGGAATGAACGGAATAGGCGTAACTTCACTGATACGGCCACCACTACCTCAGATAGGATAGTCGACTTGATTATAGCTTATCTTCATCTTATCCGAGTAGCTCTATAGAATTTTGATCCTGTATAGGCAGCGCCGAAACAAATCCTTTTGTAGCTCATCATTTATTGGCAAAGATAGAAAAGGTCAATATGAAGGAGGAGAAAGAAACAATAGGAACATGGTCCCGGGCATCTAGCATTCTACCCACAATGGTTGGCCATGCAATCGCGATTCATAATTAATGGAAAGGAACATATACCTATTTACATAACAAATCCTATGGCAAGTCGCAAATTGGGACTGCAACCCTAACTCTGTAAATTACTATCTTAAATGCAAAGATAGAGCTCCTGCCATTTTCCCCTAAAAAAAAGTAGACAAGTCGATCAATTCTACTGTATTTTTTGTTGTCTACTACAGGATGAGGAGAATACCCTGCAAGGAGCGTCCAACCTACTCAATGTCGTGTGATTTGGCCAAGTTTGGCCCTTGTCAAACCAACCACATAGGCTAGCTTGCTTTACCTGTGTCTACCTTGTCATGGACAACTTTTCTAAAAACAACGTAAGTACGAGCAGGTATAATTATATGGGAATTCTAGCATTTAGTAAGAACAGATCCATTATTGTTATAGTTGATTGCGACAGTATACTTAACAAATCGAGAGGCTACACTATTAGACTCTTCTCAACCGTGACTAAGAGCCTGTTCACAACCACTCCGATCCCAAAACTCTGCTCCGCTCTGTAAAAAAAACGAGAGCTAGGTATGAGCCACTGTCCAAAATCGTGTTGTCTCTCCCTCCGCTCCGAGAGCTGCAGTTATGGAGCAGAGGGGTTCCGAACGGGGCCTAAAGAACCATTCTGCCTAATTGACGGTTGTGTTGACCATCGTTAGCAAGAAACTTTGTGTTACAATTCAATCATTTGGTCAAACAAAGTGAAGATTCTAGTGAGGTTCGTCTACAACCAACAAGATGTCATCTTTAACTAACCGGTATAACTAAATTTTAATAGCTGAAATTGATGAAACTTTGGAAACTTGTCAAAACGTATTCAAGAGTAGTCTAGTTTGAAAACCCTCGTCTCAAAGAATAATGCTAAAATGCAAACAAAACAAAAATTGGACTTCGTTTCAAAAATTATAGTAGATTTAAAAATGAAAATCAAAAGAAAAAGGGTTATTAGAGAATGGAAGGATAGTGCGATTGGTGGACTGACAGAGCATGGATGCAGTGGGGCCCCCTTAGAGCATGGTTAATAGTTATTGGCATGTCATCTATAACCTATTTTATATCCAACAAGTACAATAGTTAGTTAGAAACGTACTACTTTTATGATACACGACCTACCTTTCATCCTCACAAAGTACCTAGCTAGGAGCACGTGCTAGAGCCGATCTTTCACTAAGAATTCGTTTACCTTTTTTTTCATCCAAGAAAATAAAAATATAATATTTTATTTCTTATAGCACGTTGACCCAGCTCTATTGTACTTGCTCTAAGTAATCGGCTTAAGTCATGCATGAGATCACACAATATCTGACAATGCAATCATGCGGGCCACAAAGTGCGTGTGCGGGCTGTTACGTGCTACAAATCCTCTTCTTTAGAAAACAAGTGTCCCTCATACGGGGAGAGCCTTGGAGAAGATGATCTCTTTCAAAACACAAGAATAGAGGTAGAGGCAAATGAACCAGCGATCAAACTCATATGGGAGTGGTTGAGCAAGAAATCATTTATTAAATACGAAGACTTGGCCATCCTTTTCATAGAAACAAAAGAGATCAACCGATGACATATTCAGCCAACGGGGAGACACGCACTTTTGAAAAGGACAGAATTTAGATTTTGGTTGCTTCTTTGACCATTTAAGATTAGAGATTACTATCATATAAATCTATAGTAGTGGATTGAGCCGATGACTCGACTAGTACATGGCGAGGCAAGATCGACGGCCCTTATTAGGTGCAATGCCATGTCACACGCTGAATTTGACTGTTTGTGGTGACATTCTCCAAGTGCTAAGATTTTTATTTTCATCGCCGGTTGTCGCTGCAATCTGTTTGGCACAAGCATCAGACAGAATCGGAAGGGCATCGGAGCAGAGACATCCGTTACACAGCCTAGACGGCAGCACCGTCAGTGTGCCTTGATTCTACACCTGCCGGTCCAGTCCAGACGTCCAGTGTCACGGTGGAGCTCATCTACTGACAAATCTCTTGATATACGTACACGAAGAAAAGTATGGTGGTTTGAGTCGACGGCTGCTGGGAAAAACGATTGGTAGCTTAGGCATTCTAGCAGCCACTTTTTGTGTGTGTGTGTGAATAAAGGCATACATAACTCAAGGTGGCACTCTAGCAGCCACCTTGAGTGCATGGAAACACACACGATATGATGCTTCATAACTCAACAGATGCACGCATACAGCATAGGCTTGTAAATAAAACCAAGTAAATTTAACAGACGGCCGGGAAGGGAAGGCAGGCTCACCTTGATCGTAGAAATCAACAGAGGTGGACGGAGTTGGAGAAGACGAAGGCAGTCCGTCCGGCACGCCGACTGCTGCTATGGCACTAGTCTGTTAGAGCCTTAGAGGAAGCAGCCAAGCGGGGCAGCGGAAGGGATGCAGATGAGTTACCCAGGGGGACGCTTTTGGGGTCAGGTCTCCGATCCAGATTGAGGGTGAGTGAGCCTGTCACCGATGAGAAAATCGCTGTCACCGGGGCGATTTCGCCGACCTTTGGTCGATCGTGCTGTGCGACCGACCGCTGGGAGGGAACCACCAACACAGGTGTTTGGAGTGAAAGTAACGGCCCAGCCCGTCGGCGCAGACACCTCCCTGGCTCCCTCACACACAGCACACGTGGCTGGATTATCTTGTCATGTGTGACCCGAGAGCAACTATTTGAGTATTTGAGGAGTATTTCTTTGATTTTTATTTGGCCAGTCCTCAGCGCCCGCCGACCGACGCTAGTTTTTTTTTAGGAACACAGTACAACTCTGACGCTCATATACACGAGTATACCATTCGATTCCTTGCTATTTAATGGTTTAGATTCGCGCGTACCCTTTTGTTTTATATGACTGCAATATTTACGATACCTTTGCAATATTTATGGTATATTTGCAACTTTTTGGTATATGAACGCAATATTTTTTATTTTTTGTGTTTTTTGCAGTAAAGTACATTCAGACTTACTATTAAATTACCTTGAGCTTCGAGTTTTGGCCCATTTGTTGTAGCTGGATTAAGAAAATTCCCCTAAATGGCACGACCACGCGATTCTAAAAACAACAACCACCACCAGCAGCAGGAGGTATCCTTTTTTAATCCCCTTTGTGCAGTTAGAGAATGGGAAGATTTTTCCAGGAAAAGGCCAGCATCAAGAAACAAGTTTAGCAAGACCCGGTGATACACGTTGGGGTCACACCACAAGACTCGACTATATTCAGTGAGGTGTTGGATAGAAACATAGTTGAGATGAATAATCGGTTTAGTGAAACTTCTACACGCCTGTTGAAGTGCATTCCTTGCCTTGATCCTAGAAATGCATTTAGCAATTTGGCCATCGTAAGCTAGTTGAGCTAGCAAATATTTACTCAACTGATCAACTCAACATATATATTGATGTGATGAAAAGAAGTATTGAATTCTTGGCTTGTGGTAGTTTGAGTTATCTTGCTCTAAAGTTGGTTCAAAGTAGAAGACATCTAATATTTCCATTGGTTTACTTAGACTTGCATTGACATTACCGATGGCAACTGCATCAGTTGAGAGGGTTTTCTCAGCCATGAATATTATAAAGACATATCTTCGAAACAAGATGGGCGATGATTGGCTTAATGATTTGATGGTTTGCTTTGTTGAGCGTGAGATATTTGCTAAAATTAGTGATAAACAGATTATGGTTCATTTTCATGCCTTGAAGAACCGTCGAGGTCATCTACCTCCACAACCCCATCTTCTATGCGCAAGTACATCTTAAAGGTATATTACCACCATAGGATCATACCAAAATATACTACTGCTATCACACTTGTGCTAATACATTCATAATTTTCTAGGTCTTGTTTGGAAATTGGAATGATGGAATTATATTGTCGCATAAGTGAGAATTTCAAGCAACAAGGGTCTATGTTAGCAGTTTACTTGTTTTTAAGACCTTTTTTATTATTCTGTTGTTGCATACTATAAATTTTGGTTGAATAGAGTTGCATTTGTGCCCCAAAAAATTAGATCTTAAATACTCGCCCTAGCTAACTTCAAGTCCCGGGTACGCCACTGAACTTAATAACATTAATGGTAAATATTTTCAAATTCACAAGGGTGTCCGCCAAGGGGGGCCACTTCCCCCTTTCGTTTTAAACTGGTTGTTGGGTGCTTTAACAAGATGGTCACTAGTGCCCAACAGAATGGTCTATTCAGTGGTGTCGATCCTGACCCTGTTGATAAGGGACGATTCTACAATATGCAGACGATACAATTGCATAGCGTCGTTCCCCCTCTCAATGGCGTTGTTGTGGAGCTTGGGTGTTCTTGGAGTGTCATGGCGCTGTTTTCATGCTTGCTTTTGTTATCCTTCGGCATCATAATCGCGTGTGTTTATGGTGTTCGGTTAACCCAGTGTCTGCTTTATAAGAGGGTCTCCTCTACCTTGTATCGTTCGGTCATGAACTTTGATGCCTTTATTTGTAAAGGGGGTTGGAAGCCTGTTTAGAGATCAAGAATGATAAGTTCAAGGAAAAGAGTGGAAAATTAGAGTGTGATGACCAGTTATGTTTGCCATACACCAAATATTATGATTTATGAACCAGAAGAACGGTTCTTATGTTTATTGGAGTGTGCTGCAGCTTAATAGTAGTGGTATTTACATATATGAACAGCAAGCAGTGCTCCAGGTTCGTCAGAGTTAACATTCTAGCTAGGATGTCACTGTTAGCTTATGTCCTGTCTAAAGAAGCAGTATAGTAGCACTGCAACTTTTTCTCAGGTTCTTAGCTCGCTGGAACTGAGTTGCATTGATAAGCTTCAGCATTGTGAGTAAGTTTACAGTGGGAAGAGTCGATGCACGGATCAACATACATCGAATATGCATGATCTTCTAAGGCCGTTATCATCATCATCATCATCATCATCATCTTGAATGTGTGGCAAGTTCTGTCCATACTCCATAGTGCTTGCTCATCCATCCGGTGTGATGAGCGATGGGAGGAGGCAGAAGGGAAGGAGGTGTGTAAAGAGGCATTTATGAGAGAGCGAGAAAGAGATCCAACAAGTTGTGTACACTAACGAGGGAGAAGGGAGCAAGTGGAAGATGGGGTGGAGGGGAGCTGGTCGGACGTGTGGCGTCAGCGCCAAATATGGCCAGAGCGGATGCATTGGAGGGAGGCAAGAGTGGAGGAAAATGGCGGCCCGTGGCGTGGACAGTGGTCAGGGGAGGAGGTGTTCTCCTGAGGAAGACCACGGACACAGGCGGTCAGTGAATCATGCCCAGTGAAGGTGCGCTGGGGCAGCAGAGGAGGCGGGAAGAGACAGGCGAGGTTGAAAAGAGACGAGCCGGGTGGCGCCAAATGCCCTGTTTAGAATCTTGAACCATAACAGCTACTTCCTCAGGGTTCATGCCCGTGCCCGACTGTCAGTGCATGAAGAGGGTTACACACACCTGCACGAGGATGATGCAAACCGAATCAGCACCGAAAACCTGAATCATACATCATGCCACACTCATCATTACATGTAGATTCCTAATGCAACTTTTTTAAACGAGTAAGGAATTATCAGTTATAGCCACAAGGGGGAAAATCAGCTACCTTTGAAACGGTTGATTCCGTAGAACCGCGCGTCGGGACATTGGGTCAGATGCTTCCGTTATGGCGGTATGGCTCTCGTTTGGATGGAAAAACCAAAGCTTCGAATGCCAACTTCCGTATTTCGCTCTTGCCGGCAAATCGATTGCTCTGCAGAGTCCCGAACATGAACGGGAGGTTAGGAACTCATGAGCAAGGTAAGGAAAATCACTAATGAAAATGATCAAGTTGTTACTTTTGAGTTGTCGGTCAACGGGTGAATGTGCTAAGCTGGAATTGGACTGTATATATATGAACAAATAGCCAACCTGTTCCAATATAGTACGAAATGTGTTCTAATTAGCATTGAGATATATTCGGAAAAAAGGAGCAGATGTAGTTGCATTATGCCAGCAAGAAGAATGGAGCGGTCAGACTGACGGAGCAATCACCATATACAGTAGCAATCACACTTGTCATCTAAAGCTGCTCAGATAGAAGACTATATATCAGAAGACAAACTGATCTTCCAAGCTGTTGATCTCATGAAACACAAGTTGTCCAATTAATAGGAGGGCCAGGCAAGGCGTGCACAAGTAGTATGGTCCAAGTCCTTCCGGGAAGCAGCAGTGCACAGAACCGCTAAGTATGATCCATGTCCTGCACTGTTTCTTAGCGTCGAGTTTAGGACAATCATGAAACTCCGGATATGGTGAAAGAAAATGACCAGTTCGTTTTATTTGGTCAACATGTCTACCTGCTAAATATATAGGAACTCAGGAACAAAAACTCTGACCAATGAAAGTGGAATACCACATATTGGCAGGCGAACCTGATACAGTATATAAAATACGTACCACATCAAGGATAAAATGCTCTTCCTCACAAATCGTTAATCTGATAAAACACACAAGCTGTCCAGTGCAAAGATGTAACACTAGCTGATCCATGATGTGAGACCTGAAGCATTTCCATGCATGTCGCCAAGGTTAGGATCAAAGCATACATAAGAAACATCCACGTAAGAATCATATATAGAAAAGTAATATTTAGGCATTCACCTCCAGGTTCATCGATCGGGTGTAGCCTTAATTAGTCAGAACATGCATGCATCTGCTACATTCCGGCCGCAACACCCATTTCAAACTACCGTCACTTACAATGTAACTGCAACATGACAGGGACCAACCAGGAACTGCAAAAACTGCACTTGAAGGGAAGCTGATTTAGAATTGTATATAAGGCCAGGTAGCTCTATACATAACAGAAGTATGTGGTTGTTTAGTTGATTCGCATAGGAAGTGAACCATACTAAACCCATGTACTAACCAGCTGGCAGTTGGACTGACGACGTGCACATGTGACATCATTTATAGAGAGTGTTGTCTTGGAACAGTAGTAAAGCACCAGATGAACAGCTTTGCAGAATCCATAGGCAGTTGCACTGCACCCAGTCACATGTCCGGTTCCAATATCTAGAGCAACTGGACGACACTATTTTCACCCTGCAGTTTTTCAGTCATTGAGATCCCATTTAAGAGTAAATAAGAACAAGAAACCAAACACTTTCTCCTTTAAACTTCAAAAATTACCGTGCGAAATTGTAATGTGTAATACTTTATCAGGTTCAGAATTGTAATTATGGACCTTGGTCTTCTTTTTTTAAACCTGAAAAATGTACATGCAAGATTGCATATATACTTCAGGTTGCAAAATATTACATAAAGAGAAACAAAATAAAGTAAATCCGTGGAGGCGACAGGTATTACCTTTGATTGTACTTGTAAATCTGGGTACATTCCTTCCGGTTCCTCAGCTCGTCATGAATGGATTGACGTAATGAGTGTAGTAGTGTACATGCATTCGAGTTGAATTGTTGCATCCAGGTGCAGATATATGGCCATGTGTATCAGTGTAACAAGAGTGGCTAGGCTAAAAGGGTTCACAACATATGTACACATTGCATGCAGCTAGCAGCAAGTTGAACCCATGATATACTAGGTAGCTGATGTAGATGTGCCGACAAGCCTGTATAGCACACAAATCAGTATATAGAAAACAAGAAGAAGAATGAGAATGCTAAGCAGAGTCGCTAGCAGCTGGGAGGACTCACTGTTACCTTTGGGTTAGTGATCGATCTGGCGCAAGCCAAGTAGACACCTTCCAATCTGGGTTTATTGCTTGCAATTTCTTGGCTTGTTCCGTTAGCTCAGGACTGCAAGCTCGTACCCATAGCTTTTGCAGAGAAGTGGGGAGGCCCCCTTTGGGCATCGAACATATTTTAGGACAACCTTTGAGATCTAGTTCCCTGAGAGAAGAAAGAGTGTGTAAACCGTTGGGTAGGGACGGCAGACCCGGGCACGCCCAGATCGATAGGTCTTGGAGGGAGGTAAGCAGCTGAAACGCATGCTCTTCCTCTTCCGTGAAGCTTTCCACCCGCCGATCATCACACCTGAAACGTAACTTACAAAGGGAAGCGGCTAGGAGGCTGCAGATGGGAGCAACAAGAACCGATGTGATGCTATCCACTTCAAGTTCTTTCAATTTGTGGAAGGTGTCTGCTGGCAATAACTGTTTGGTCTTCGCCATAGCCAATTCTGAGAGAATATCCGCGGCTACAGAGCGGGTTGCACGGTCAAGGCCATTACAGAGAGCCAGTTTCTTCAGGTTAACTGTGATAACAGGATTGAACCCTTTCACTGTCAAGTTCATGCAATTCACCAGCTCCAGACTGCTGAGAGATGTGGAATTTGAGAGAAAACCAATCGACCGTATCCTTGAGTCGTTACAAACATCAACTTCCCTAAGGGTGGTCAACTTTGGGAGCTTTGTCCATTGGATTTCTGCTACACCGTAACACTTGATTGCCTCTACTTTGCCCATATTGTGGAAGGCTAATGCATCTGTATGTTTCCATAATGTCAATCTATTTTTCTTGTAAGTCATGCCCCCAGTGCCACCATTCAAAAACCATAGATTATCACCTATACCAACATAGGTTAGTGTGGAAGTGTAAGGCATGGGGGGCAGGGATAACTCAGGGCATTTTTCAACTTCAAATGTGGACAAACTGGGATAGTGTTTGTCCTCTGTACAAGGGGCAAGGTGTCGCAACCAAAAGGGCATTTTACGGAAATTGGGGCATCTATTATATTTGATGCTTGTGAGCATGGGAAACGAGTGACAATCAGGTCCCACGACCCACTCCTTAAGATCTCGCATGTCACTAAACTCAACTTTCTTTAGCTGCATAAAACTGAGGTCAGGTCCTATAATATGTACTCTGGAAACACTCTGCAATACTAGTTCTGTGAGATACGATAGCTGCCCCAAAGGTGGAAGAGTGCCCCAAGACACACCCGTTAGTCTAATACTCTCCAAAAGTTTAGTTGGAATCTCATGACACAACCAACTGGGAGGACCAGTGATACCGCAGTTATCTGTAATGGCAAGTTCTCTGAGGATATCATGTGGCTGGAGAGCATCAACAACATCAACACCTGCAGCCGAATACCTGTAACCCCAATTTAGGCCCAATCTTTTCAGTTTACTTTTCAGAGCCAAATTGGCTTTATTAGCATCTTCTATGGTTACCACCTTTTCAAGATTACGTATGTTGAGCTCTCCTCCGAGGTTTGTCAATTTCCCCAGTTCTTCCAGCTCAAATCCAACACTCTCTTTCTTAACATGGAATTCTTTTAGCTCCTGTAGATGCTCCAACTTTCCAACCTCGGGAACATTGGAATGGAGTTCACGAGAAGCAATGAAATGGCATAAATTCACAAGACGGTTGATGTGTTTAGGCAAAATATTACTACCATGCCAATCCAGTAGATCTAAGAATATCAAGTGATAAAATATTGGTAATGTGCTAGGTAACCTCATTTCTTTTAAGCCATAAGGTGATATAATTCTTAGGTACCGGAGGTGGATAAGTTTTGAGAAACCTTTGGGCAGAGATTCTGGTGAGTTCATTACTATAAATAGGACACGGAGACCTTCTATTTCCTCAAATGTTTCATTTAGAATCCCAACAATCTGTTCTTGGTATCTTCTAAAAATCATCAAAGTCCGCAAATTCCTTATATTTATCCTACTCTTCAGCTTAGCCATTTCACTCCTAAATGCTTCATCATATCTATCTTCCATGGTGATGGACAAGTGACTTATAGATGTTGGGATGCCATCGGCACAAAAACTTAACCCACTACTTATATTGGCACATTTTTGTGATGAAACACTCTGAGATAGCTCATGCAGTAAATCATGCATTACATAGTGTTTATCGTTCTTCACGAGAAAACCATAATCCACTAGTTTTTCCATGTAATCATCATCTTTATTTATGATTCCTTGTGCAATCCAAAAATTTGTAATTTTTAAATTTTCAAACTTATAATCTTCAGGGAAGAGGGACAAATATATGAAACATTTTTTTAGATCGAAAGGTAGGTTATCATAGCTAATTCTTAGACAAGGCATAATGTCTTCATTATTTTTTTGTTTTTGCCACTCATTGTTTTCAAGAACTCTCATCCATTGTTCCCGAGAAAATTTCTTCTTCAGTAACCGACCAACTGTATGGGCTGCCAGAGGCGAACCCTTCAATTTCTTGGCAATATCTCTTGCAATGGCAGGTAAGTCAGGTTGGTAATCCCCAGGTTTTTTCCCATCAAATACAAATGCTTCAAAGAAAGTAAAGAAGTCATCAGGCTCAAGACCCTTCAGTGCTATTGGGTTGGTAGTTTTCACAATTTCAGCAATACATGGGAGTCGTGTTGTGACGAGAACCATGTTACCCTTGGCTTCTCCATTTCTGGAACTGAAAGGAGCTAACATGTTTCCCCAACTTTGGGAATCGCATTCCCATATATCATCAAAGACAATTAAAAACCTTTCAGACTTGAGCCTCTGTGCAATGGATGTTTGAAGTTGGGCTAAATTTGTTGCTTGATTTGCATTGTTGTTCCCTTCTAGGCAGCTAAGGATTTCTTGGCTGAGCTTAAGCACATGAAAATAACCAGTTGATACACATACCCAAACCTTAACAGTGAAGTAATCTTCTATCCTTTTATCATTATACAAGTGTTGCGCGAAAGTTGTCTTTCCAATACCCCCTGGACCAACTACAGGAAGAACAGAAATGGTCCCACAACAATATCTGCCACTGGTGATATCATCTATGGTATTCTCAAAAATGTCTCTCCTCCCATATAATGTATCCTGCACAATGAGTGACCCTGTGGGAGGACGGTTTAGGTTGTAGGTTTCAGTGCTGACATGGGGTGGAGTTATGTTGAGCAATTTGAAGACAGGCTCACAAAGGGAGTGCATATCCTCTATCGCTGACTTAATTTTCCATGACAAGTTAACTCTGTTTAATGTCAACATATGTACTGGGGAATCATTACGGATGCCAGGGTTGGTTGCATTTTGTGTGATATTGGCAACAGCATCACCATCATCACCATCCCCTTGCATAGGTAAACACGGCAAACAGTTAAGGAAATTACCGGTGATGTAGCGAGCAACATGGAGACTGTGACGAGCATGACCACAGAGGCCATTGTCCAGATCCGGCACCGCGTGCCGAGTGCCATCGAGCTGGTCCTGGATGATGAAGTAGTGGAGCTCATCCAGGGCATCCTCAGCCTTGTCGGCCTTGGCGATGAGCTCGGGCACAAGCCTCTGCAGACCTGGGTTGGTCACAGGCCAGTTCTGAGCCTCATGTAGCAGCCCTTTCATAAATATCAGGTCTTCTTGGATCTTCTTGGCGTTAAGGCCGAGCTCGGTGCTGGCCACGTACATGGCCACCAAGTCATCGGATAGCTTATTCAACACATTGGTGACGAGCCAGCCCACTGCAGCGGGCTCCATCTTCTGAGGCAGGCTATTGGTTTGTGAGGTGGAAGATTGAGGGATTGACATTTAGCAGCTATGTGCGCGTACTTACAAGAGGCCTTGGTGGCTCCATTTATAGTGTTGGAATCAGGTCTATTTTCTTTGCTATATTGCTACACTCCCTTCCATCGTGCTAATAAGAATGCAACTTGATTGATTTTTTTTTGGTGATGAAAAGTGCAACTAGATCTAGTTATTTGCCTCTTGAACTATAATATTTGAAAGGCCGTCATTGGCCTGACATAAGGTGCACTGATGGAGGTTTCCGAGAAGATGTATGCTGCCAATCAGTTGTAATGAGCTGTAAACAACCAGCTGCAATTAGTCGTCATGAGGATAGAGCAATGAACAATTGAATACAAGGACTTGATCATCCTCGCGAAAAAAGAAAAAAAGGATTGAAAGGATGGCCTAGAAATAAACTGGCGGATCGATAGACGACTTAGCTTAGTCAATGCCATTATACAGCCAATGGGTGTAGGGGGGGGGGGGGGGAGGGGGACGCAGAGCATATGGAACCGAGCTCATATGAGCTCGGTGAACAGTAAAATCGAAAAAAATCAAAAATAAAATTAAAAAAACTGAAATTTTTTGTGGCGAACATTTGACAAATTTTTGATATGCTTGCGAAATTTCATCACAAAATAATGTCCGTGGAATATGCAGAAAAAAAATTGATGCTCCAAAATGTTATTTTTTAAAGTATTTTGGAGTTTTGATTTTGTTTTTTTTTGCTGCGTTTTCCACGAATGTCATTTCGTGATGAAATTTCGCAAGCATATCAAACATTTGTCAAATGTTCGCCACAAAAAATTTCAGTTTTTTTAATTTTATTTTTGATTTTTTTCGATTTTACTGTTCACCGAGCTCATATGAGCTCGGGTTTACTTGGGTACTTCTCCATTGGGGAGTTATTCTTACTAAAGATAACCTTTGAAAGAGTATTGGTGTAGTAGTACACAATGCGTTTTCCATCAACATGATAAAATAATTAAAATTTGTTGTTCCAATGTAAAATTGCTCGCTTTATTGAGTCAGACTTCTAAGTAGCTTTTGGCATGTATTCTTCATGTAGTCTTGATAACATTTTCGACAACTAGTTTCGTGGAATTGATTACAGGTTTAAAATAATTCTTAGGGTGAGAGCACTAGTTGTTATTTGCTCGCTATGGCTATGTAAAAATGATTGGTTTCTAATACTAAGACAACGTCTCTTTTGCAGGTTATTTACCTGTGTACCAATACACATAGTATTTTGTGACCGTCTTTATAAAGTGTGGAGAACAAAGACCTGTTTATAAAGATGTGTACACAGTAATTTTTCTCAACGTGGATGCCAGCATGATCTCAAGATTAGTCCTTTTTCGACATATGTGATTTACAGTTCCTACTAGTTTGTGTATTTCGCCTTTTTGTCTTATTGTATTTTTCACATAACTCGAGAGATTGTGTGCATTTCAGTTATGAAAAAAATCAAGCGTAATACTTAAACATATTAAGTAATAAAGGGCCTTTATCTGAAAAAAAATTACATGCATATGCATGGCACTTCCTCGGAGGTAAGACCTATAGTACCTATATTTTTTTGAATTTTGATACACATGAAACAAAAGATTGGCTTCTTTTTTAGAATTCTCAATAGAAGTTTGCTACCTCAACGACATGAAAGAAAGGAAAAACTCAAATGTTGGATGATCTAAAAAATCTTGGCACCTATCAGTTTCATCGGGGCGAAGAGTTCTCAAATCAAAGAAGAAAAGAAAAAACTCGGCACATGCGACTGACTAATTCATGGTGTGACGTTCGCCATGTAGCTATCCACTCTGTAGTAGCAGTTGGCAGTTGCTACAAAAAAACTGAATAATGTTGCATTGCGTCTCGATCTGATATGGTCATGGCGCCTCGTCATGGACAAGTTTTCATATTAAACTCGTAGGGGCCACTATAAAATACGAGAATTCTGACATTTTTAGTAAGAACAGAGCAATCATTGTGACGGTTAATCACGATGGTATATTGGTATATTTAACAAACCAAGAGGTGGCACTATAAAACTCTTCTCATCGGTGACTAAGGACCGAGTCCGTTTAGAAGGTTGTTGGCAAGACGTAATAAAGCCATGTGAAGGTTTCATCCGTATAGAAGGTTGTTGGCATCTTATGGGCAAAATAAGTAAAAATGATGGGTGAGATTCGCTGAAACAAAGAGGGTATTGATCCTTTGGTCAAACCATGTGAAGATTCTGGTGTGATTCGCTGGCAACCAAAAAGAGGCCATTATATAAATTGTGCTTTAAAATTTCATGTATATATCTATTAATTAGTGTAATGAGCCAACTTGAGTTGTAGAACATTAATGGTTCACTCAATTATAGTTAAAGAAATGGGTTACTCAGTAGGATCGAGCATGATGGTGTCAAAAGGGCCAAATGGTGAAGTTATATTGAAATAATAAAAGAGCATAGCCACATGATTAAGCTGTTTTTGCCATGCAAGGCCAGACTAGGATATCTTGAAAAGATTATAATGTTTTCCTATAGGTGATATAATTACCATATATTTTAATTTATTTGTTCTATCTTTAATGGCGAATGTAGCATCAATAGATGTGACCCCCTCCTCCATTGCGCCCTTCAACCTTGGTCACGGTGCTAGCAGGACTTGCACAAAAGTGTGTCGATGGTGCTCCTCCTCCTCCTCTTAATCAGCCAGCTCCATCCTCCATTCCCATGCGTGCCGCCACCACTACTCGACATGGTGCCATCGATCATGAGGTCAGGATGCACATCCCGAGGGTATGGAGGGGGTTGTCACCACGTACGTCCCATCCCCGCTAGATCGGACTATCTTGTCAGATCTCGCACAACGTGGTGCAACCATCGCTCACCCCGATGTCTTCCATCCCCTAGAGGGCATTGCTAGGGATCCACGAGATGCCACCGATCCACTAAGACGTGATACATCAATCTTCCCTTCACCATGGGTCATGGGTGCACGTCGTCATCCGCTACACAGGCTTAGGGCGATGAGGTGTAATGGAACGGGGACGAGGCTAGGGTTCCACCCGAGCCGGCCTACACATAGAGCGACTCCGATAACGGAATACAAATCCAATTCTCAAATGCATACTTTATTACAAAACAATAATAGAAATACACCTAATTAAGTGAGCCAATGACCAAGCCCATATGTGAGAGTGGTTCAACAAGGAAATAATTAATTCAAAATGAAAACTTGATGATGTTTGTTTTCGTAGAAATATAACAGAGCACCATCTGGCGACTTGTCAAGCCAACCGGAATGCATGCATGTATGTTGTGTGTAAAGTATGCAGTCTAGTTTTTTTTAACTTCTTAAACATTGGAGATATATATAAGAGTTGAGCCAACGACTTACTTGCACAGTATAGTCATGGCTCAATAGGGGACCAACAACAACTCTAAACTTGATGTTGTCCCTAGTATTAGGAAACTGGGTCTGATAATATGGAAAATTTTAGTAACAAGTTGCCATCATTGTCCCTAGTATAGGAGTATATAATTAACCTAAACGAGCGAACCATTCTAAAGTTATATGTGAGAGTGGTTGAGAAAGAGAGGATTTATTAATTAACCTAAACGAACAGCCATTATCGGCAGACTAAGGCATAGCCCTTCCCACCCACCCAAGTTCAAGGCACGGTACTTATATTACATTACTTATATTTAATAAATATGTTTAACTACACAATAATAAAATAAAATACATAAAATGTATTTTATACTTTAGTTTATATACTATTAATTCAACTATTCATGTTTAATGCAATCAATCATTCAAAATATATTGCAACTGATTCCCGCAGCAACGCGCGAGATATCATCTAGTTAACCTATATGAGCGAACCATTCTAAAGTTATATGTGAGAGTGGTTGAGAAAGAGAGGATTTATTAATTAACCTAAACGAACAACCATTATCGGCGGACTAAGGCAACCCAAGTTTAAGGCACGGTACTTGCAATTTCTGATTTATTGGAGTTTCCTTACAGTCTTTCTGTCAAAAAAAAACAGCAAAAATGTGAGAATTAATGGTTGAGAAAAAGAGGATTTATTATTATTAAATATATAAAGAGTTGATCATCTACCTTTGAGGAATATGCCAGATCGGCCGGCGACTACTTATCCAGACAACGGGGAGCAGGCCAAACTGGCATATTCCTCGACGTACTTTCTGGTCGACCTAAAGTTGGAGAGCGAGCCGGCGACTTGGATTGCACATACACAGTGACGACCGTGGGGCCAACATGTCAGGTATGGCGAGCAAAAAAATGACGCTTCTGTTATACACACAGTCAAGCATGGACAGTTAAATTGTGTGGATGCCTACTTTATACTCTCTTCAATAATATAAGAAAATCTAGCTTTATTCTGAATCAGATGTATATAGACGCGTTTTAATTATCATTTCAGTTCGTACGTAATTCATATAAAAATATCAAAAACATCTTATAATAGTGAACGAAGGGTGATCTCTGAAGAAGAGGTACAGTAATGCAAGATCCAGGTGGAACAACACGAAGAGTCTGAAGCAGTAGAAATAGTGTCACGTCTCTAAGTAGGCTTACAATAGGAAGATCTACTGCAGTCATGATCAGCTCTCACGCGTGTTGAACTTCAGGCCTTCTCCTAGAAACTCAATCGGTATGTCGACAACCCTCTGTAGCCGTCTCCGTTCGCTTGCTCGGTCATGATTATGCCACTGAAATCTTGGATCATAAGTTCACAACAGATAGGGAGAAGAACACCTGAACGATGATTGTGCCGCATGATGGTTGAAACGAGTCCAACTCCAATACACTGGCTATTGTTTGTATGGAACAACCAACTCCAGACTCCAAAGCGCCAACTACAATATCGCATTGGCGGGCTGTATATGGTTCTGCAGAATCCATGTAACGGATGTAAATGTCAAAAAATGAACAAGATAACAGATCGGAACTAAAAAATAAATCTTCAGTCATTATACTCATACCTTGAAACTACCAAGTAGTATCTGAAACTCTGAAGGATGCCAGTGAAACAACACCGGATATGAAATCTGAATTTAGGATCTAGTTGGCAGTACCATGGGTTACATGAACAGAGGACCCATCAATCTGTTCCAATATTGCATCAAACGTGTTTTAGCGTTGAGATATTCAGAAAAGGGCTAAGGAAACATCGCTGCATTAAACCAACAATAATGGAATAAACCAGTCATGTTGCCTACCCCAATACACAGTAACAAACAATATCATCTATTACAGCTTAGATAGATGGACATACCAGGGAATAAAATGATCTCATACACGTGGAAATCGTTAATCTCATGATGCATATGTTTTCTAACCACGGGAACTAAGCCAGCCAATGCTTGCCCATCTAGATTGGCAAATACTCCAGGAAAGCCTGCAACGTTTTGATAGCGTCATGGTTAGGATAATCATCGTTCGTCAAAATTAGAAGGAAAACATAAATTTGGGTCAGAAAAAGAAGGAAACATACATACATAAGAACTGTAGAAGAAAAATATATATCCACCTCCAGGTCCATATCATTCAGGTGGCAACTTGGTCTGCAAAAATTTATCTTGCACCTGCTGCTACGTGCAAAGTGCAGTACTCCATTTCAAATACCAGTATGTACGATGTAATAGACGCTGTAATATGAAACCAGGGTACGATTATTAGTATCGATCTGTCACAGGTTAGTACTAAGGGGGGTGATTTCCTTCAAGTAAGAATGTTACCTTGGACTAGCTAGGACTTCACCCGTAAATCCGGGTTTGTTCCTTGTAATGTCTTCATTTCCTCTTGTAGCTCAGCACTGCAATCCTCTGCATGTAGCAGCTGCAGTGAGGGGGGGAGGCCTCCCTTGGGAAGCGACTGGATTTCAGGACAACCATAGATATATAGTACTCTGAGAGAAGAAATGTTGTGTAGCCCTTGAGGTAGGGACGGTAGACCAAGGCACATTTGAAATAATAGCTCTTTGAGGGAGGTGAGAAGCTGAAGTGCTTTCTCTTCCTCTTCTGTGAAGCTTTCGAGCCGATCATCATAACGGATGCTTAAAGAGCGGAGGGTAGGAGCAAGGAGTCTGCAGATGGGAACAACAAGTACCGCTGAGATGCTATCCACATCGAGTGTTTTCAGTTGGAAGGAGCCTGCTGCAAATAGTTTCGTATTGTTTGCCACTTCTGAGAGAAGATCTGCAGCAATAGAACGGGTACAATTTCCGCTGTTGTAGAGCACTAATTTCTTTAGGTTGATCGTGATGAGAGGATTGAACCCATCCAGTGTTATGTTCTCACAGTCCACAAGTTGTAGACTGGTGAGAGAAATGTAATTTGAGAGGGGAGCCATTGACTGCATACTTGGGTCTCCTTGAATCTTCAGTTCTTTGAGGGAGGTTAGCCTTTGGAGGTCTGACCATGGTATTTTTGATCCATCTGCAAATGTGATGATCTCTAGTTTGCCCATATTGTGGAAAGCTAATACACCGCTATAGCTCGATATATCCAGCCTATTTTTTCTGTAAATCATGTGCCCGTAACAATCAAATACTTCAACATGTGTTAGTGTGGAAAGGTGAGGCATGGGTGGCAGGGACAACTTAGGACACCCATTGATAGAAAATTCACATAGACTAGGATAGCGGGGGTGTATAGCTTGTGTACAAGGGGCAAAGCACTTAGACAAAAAGGGTAGTGCGAGGAAATTGGGACAACCTCTACAATTGATGCTTTGAAGCATTGGAAACAAATCACAATTAGGTCCCACAACCCACTTCTCAAGATCTGGCATCTCATCAAACTCAACTTCCTTCAAGTGCATGACACTAAGGTCAGGCCCTATAATACGCACTCCGGCAATATTCTTTAACTGTAGTCTCTTGAGATATACTAGTTGTCCAAAAGGTGGAAGAGTGCCCCAAGAAACACCATCCAGAGTGAGAAACTCCATATGTTTCATAGGTATATCTCGAAGCAACCAACTTGGAGGACCAAAGGCAGCACCATGATCTATAATGATAAGTTCTCTGAGATTAACATGTGGTTGAAGACCATCAGCAACATCACTTTCCATCACCAATACCTCTGTACCCCAAACTAGTACCAATCTTTTCAGGTTCTTTTTCAAAGACAGATTGGCTTTATTAGCTTCTTCCTTAGTTGCAACCTTTTCAAGATTATATACACTGAGTTCTCCTCCTAAATCTGTCAATGTCCCCAACTCTTCCATCCCAAATCCAGCACTCAATTTATTAACATGGAATTCTTTTAGCTCCTCTAGATGCTTTATCTTTCCAACCTCAGGAACATTGGAGTGGAGTTCATTATCAGCAATGAAATGTCGTAAATTCACAAGGCGGCTAATGTACTCAGGCAAACTAGAACTACCGTTCCAATCTTTTAGGTCTAGGAATAACAAATGATAAAATCTTGATAGTGTGCTAGGTAAGCTAAGTTTTAGGCCATAAGGTGATCTAATTCTTAGGTATCGGAGGTGGAGCAATTTTGAGAAGTTTCTTGGTAACGAATCTGGGCAGTTTATTACTATAAATAGGACACGAAGACCCTCTATTTCGTTGAATGTTTCTTTTAGAATATCAGTGATCCGTTTTTCGTATCCTCTAAAAATCATCAAAGTCTGCAACTTTCCAATATTTATCCTGCTATTCAGTTTAGCCATTTCTTTCCTAAAATTATCATCATATCTATCTTCCATGGTGATGGATAGGTGCTTGACAGATTGTGGGATGCTATCGGCACTAAAATTTAAACCACTACTTATATTGCTACATTGTTGTGATGAAACAGTCAGAGATAGGTCATGTAATAAATCATGCATTACATACCAATGATCCTCCGAATCGTTTATTTCCTTCACAAGAAAACCATTGTCCACTAGTTCTTCTAAGTAATCACTATTTTTGCAGCTACAATCTATGATGCCTATTGCAGTCCAAAAGCGAGTAGTTTCTATATTTTTAAACCTATGATCTTCAGGGAAAAGGGAAAAATACAAAAAGCATTGTTTGAGATGGAAAGGGAGGTAATCATAGCTAATTTTGAGGGCTGGCATAATATCGTCACTACTTGTTTGATTTTTCCACTCATTGTTTTCAAGAACTTTCCTCCAATGTTCCCAGGAAAGGTTTTTCTTCAGCAATCTTGCAACTGTTTTGGCTGCTAGTGGTGAACACTTCAACTTCTCTGCAATCTTTCTTCCAATATCAATTAATTCACTATATTGTTGATCGGGTATATTTTCACCAAATACACATGCTTGAAAGAACTCCAAGAACTCCTTAGGCTCCAAACCTTGCAGGTTTATTGGAATAGTTGATTTCTTAACGATTTCTTCTATTTTTGGAAATCGAGTTGTGACAAGAACCATACTACCTTTAGCTTCCCCCTTCGTGAATGGAACTAACATGTTGCTCCATTCAGCATCACTATTACATTTCCACATATCATCCAAGACAATTAAAAATCTTTTGGACTTCAATCTATGTGCAATGGATATCTGAAGTTGGTCTAAATTTGTTGTTCCAGTGGTAGTGTTGCTTTCTTCTTTTTCAGTTGCAGGTATGCAGCTATGGATCTGTTGTGTTAACCTGAGCACATCAAAATTAGTTGACACACAGATCCAAACCCTAACATCGAAGTGGTCTTCTGTCCTTTTGTCATTATACAAGTGTTGGGTGAAAGTCGTCTTCCCAATACCTCCGGGGCCAACAATAGGAAGAACATGAAGGGTTTCAGTGTGATATGTGCCACCAGATATATCAGCTATAGTTTTCTCAAAAATGGTACTCCTTCCATACAATTTGTTTTGTGCCATTGCTGATCCCATGGGAGGCCGTGTTAGGGTGACGGTTGAAGTACTATGTGGAACTATGTGGAGCAACTTCGAGACATGGTCACACAGAGAGTGCATTTCCTCTATCACTAACTTGATTTTCATTGACATGGCTACTCTATCGAATGACAACCTATCAACTGGAGCAGCAGTACCAGGGTTGGTTGTGTTGTTTGGGTTATTGGTAACAGCAGCAACACCATCATCAACTTGCAAACCCGGCGAACAAGAAAAGCATGCAAGGCAGTTACCGATGGTGTGGCGAAGAGCATGGCGACTGTGGCGAGCATGACCGCGGAGGTCATCGCCCAGATCCGGCACTGCGTAGCGGGTGCCGTCGAGCTGGTCCTGGATGATGAAGTAGTGGAGTTCATCCAGCGCGTCGTCAGCCTCGTCGGCCTTGGTGTTGAGCCGCTGCACCAGCCTGTGCAGAGCGGGGTTGTCACTCACACCCCTCCTCTGGGCCTCGTGCAGCAGCCCTAGCGTGAACGTCAGATCGCCTTTGATCTTGTCGGAGTTGAGGCCGAGCAGTGCGCTGGCAACATACGCCTCCACAAACTCATTTGAAAGGTGATTCACCACGCTGCCGATGAGCCCGCTTGCGGCGCCAATAGCAGCCTCCATCTCCGACGGCTTCAGTAGGGTGAATTGTTGGGGATTTTGTGGCTGGAAAGGGCTGTGTAGAGCTGTTTGTTTGTGTGTCCCTAATGGATGGATGGATCCTTTTGTAGCGCTCCTGCACTTTTGATTGATAAGGACAAAATGGTCCGTAAGTGAATGAGTCTGGCACAACTAATTTGTTTACCATATCATTGACCTTGTACTATGCACTCAAGGAAGCTTCCAAGAAGATGCCTTCTTTGCAAAGAAATAAACAGAAAGTAAACTTTGCCAGACCATTTTCCTATAGAAAATACTGTACCCGATCGATTGGTGATTGAGCAGATTAAGTCAATGCTTCACCCGTTAAATCTTGATTAGAAATCAGCCCGCTCCATCCATGAAATTGTGTGAATGTGGTGGCTGGAGTCGGCAGCTGGTAGCTAAGAAAAGCAAAGAAAATGTTGCTTGCGCATTCTAGCAGACACCTTGAATGGAAGGAAACACGATGGTGCCTCAGGCACGCTTGTAAATAAAGCTACAGTACTGTAGAAAATCTAACAGAAGGAAGGTAGGCTCACCTTGATCGTCGAAATCGACAGAGGGGGCCGGAGCCGGAGAATATGAAGGCGGTCCATCTCCTGTGCGCGCCGACCGCCAATATGACAAGATGGTCAGAGATACAGTTTACGGTGGAAGCAAGGCAGGGGATGGGATGCAGGCGAGTTACCGACGGTATAAGGGAGGACGGTGGGCGGCTCAGGTCTTTAATCGAGGTTGAGGGTAGAGCGAGCCTATCGCCGCTGACGACGAGAAGATCACGTCGCTGGGTGGGAGCATGGTTTTAAATTTCAGAAATTTCAATGAAATTACACTGAAAGTGTGAACCGTGGGTGCGCCTCGGGGCGACCGACGGGCGGCGAGGGCCGATAATGGCCTGGAAGCAATGAAGGTACCGTTAGGACCCAGCCCACGACACACTGCTGGATTTTCGCTCCAGACCTCTCTCTCAGCCCAGGCGTAGAGGGGTACTTTTTGAGCAATGAAAACGTTCGGGTGGGCGATCGCCCTCCGTTGTTTGCCTAAAAAAAGGACTGGTGAGTGAATGAAATCCATGTGCTTGCACAATCCAAAATGGACAACTTATTCAAAGTGTGCTGCTTAACACGAATTATTACATGTCTGTACAGCAAGCAATAATGCTCCAGATTCTAGGATGTCACAGCTAGTAGCTGCTTGTCCAGATTGAAGCAGCAGTTCGTTACAACACTGCAACTTCTTGTCAGTCTTGCTAGATAGCTGGAGCTGCAACTGCAACAATGAAATTCCAGCCTGTCAAGCAAGTTTATTACAGTAGGGAAGAATGGACGTACACAAACACTACTGGAACGAACACTCATGGTTTTTCCAGCGCAGTTAGAGGTGTGGAAGGAGACATTTCTGAGAGATCGAGACAGGATACAGACTATTCAGATATGCTGGCCGAAGTTCAGCAGATAAGTTCAGCAGGATGGACTGAATCAACATGTACATTAACAAGGAGGGGAGAGGAGGTGCAGGAAGATGGAGTGGTAGGGGACCTTGCGCGACCACGACGATGGGTAATGAGCGCTCCGGGATGTGTGGCGTCAGTGCCAAATATGGCCAGAGCAGATGCAGGGGAGAAAGGAGTGGAGGATGCTGTAGAAAGACTGGCGGTGACCATAGGAGCCCGGGGAGGGGGCGGGTTTTTCTAGTCTTGAATCATAGCAGTAGTAACTTCCTCCCTCATCAGGGTTCAGGACATCAGGTTCTCAAGAGGATGAGAGACTTCTGCACCATGATGCATGCCACCACATCCACATACATGAAATAAATCAGTACCAAGATGAAAAAAATCAGCATAAAAAAGAATCATCCATCATGTCACACTGCCAGTATGTAATGTAATTACCTTGGATAGGGTTGATGATGCACAACTCCATCCAGATATGAAGACAGAGGCTCCCGTCACTTTTATTGTCCAGATGGAACAGCCAATTTCTGAATTCACTGTTGACTGCAAATTGTTCTGCAGAATCCGATTGACGAATCTAAAGCCAGGAAAGTGAACAAGGTAAAGGGAACTCGTCATTTAAATGCTCAATGTGAACCTGCTAAACTGCTAAACTCGTCATTTAAATGCTTTTGAGTTAGCCAACATGTGTGAACCTGCTAAAGTGGACTGAAATTCGGCCGGATGCCGGTGAAACATCACAACAATATATGATGTTTTAGCATTGAAATTTTCAAAAAAGGGCAAAACAAACATTGTTCTTGCTTTGAACCAACAAGAATGGAGCAAAGAAGGTGCGTTGCCTAACCATAAACAACACTCTTATCTTCCAAAACTGTCAGACAGATGAGTTTACCAGAGGATAAATGTGCTCTTCCACCCAAATTGTTAATCACTTGGGCAAATGCTGTCCAGTCACTGGGAAGCCAGCAAACGCGTGTGCCAGAGAAGCTTCTTTAATCTCAGAGCTGAAACATTTCTCATAATCCAAATTAGAAGAAAAAATTACAATTGTATCATATAATTATATTTTCTTATCCCACTGTTTAAATCATGGAAGGCAATAGACACAGTTGATGCTTCTGACTACTCACTTGCAAAGCATACAACTACTGAATCGGAAGAAGCGCTCAATAGCCGTCTCCATCAGCTCGCTTAGTCATTGAATCACAACTTGACCCCCAACATTTGGGTTTGTCACTGTATAGGGAGGGGAACACCTGAAGGATGATGATACCACATGAAATAAGTAAAACACTGACTATTAACGTTATTGATTGGATGGAACAATCAAGTCCAGAATGCCAACTGCGAAACTCACTTTTGGATGTAATTGTTCTGCATAGTCCAAGGAACGAATGCAAAGGTCAGTGAAATGAACACGGTAAGAGAACTCAATGAATCCAGAATCTCAGGTCTTTACTTTGAGTTGGTCAAACAGGTGAACCTGCCAAGTTGGGAACTGAAACTCTGAAGGACCAACCAAGTGAAATATCCCATTTCTGCAATCTGCTCAAGGTGTACTAGGAAGCTAGTGAACAAATAATCAACCTGTTTCAAAGTTGCGTGAAACGTATTTAGCAATAAGATTTTCAGCAAAAAAAGGCGAAGAAAACATTCTTGCTTTAAAACTTTGAGTTGTGTACTCAAACACAGAACTAATGCTTACAACATACTCTGTGCTATTTAGGACTTGCTCAAACAATAGTTCCTTCAGAGCGACTGAAGAAAAGAGGTGCTGAGTGCTGACTATCTCGAATCAAGGCACTGATTTAATATCTTCTCTGCTATAATATGTCAGGTGCTTGAGGGGTGTAGCACTAACAAAATACCTTCCTGGGGCAAATGATTCAAGCAATTCAGAAGTTGATTTCAGAATTAGGCATCGAGCACATGGCAAATTATTGCGTCAAGGACATATTTGCCCTTGCTTGTTGCTAACTGGCATTGCTTACCAGCAGCCAGTATGTGGAACATGATGCTGTATTACCGTTCGAAGCTTCAGATTGTCCTCCTAATAAAAGTTTCATGGTGAGTGATGTGATGCAGATATGAGATATTTATGAGAAGAATGTACAGAAAAACTGAAAAATCAGCAGCTTGAGTACCTGAATATCATCCTGGTGAGGTTGTCCCATACACGATGAGGTAGAATTAAATTGCAGAATCAAAAGATGGTGACAGGCTGGCAGCTGCTGCAGCATGCTCCATTATTCACATGTCTGTCTGGTTGCAGGAATGAATTTTTTTTAATGCATATTTAGGCTTGCAAATATTAGCTTGATGATGTTTTATTTAAGATTTAAAAGAAAGAACATAGACATTCACTCACCTCATCGATCAGGTGTGGCCTTGCCTTGGTCTTCAAAGTTTACCATGCGGTTGCAACACATACAAACAGTAATACTCCATTTCAAATACCAGTGTGTACCTTGTAATACGACATAGACCAACTCAGAGCTGCCGAAACTGTATACAGAAAAGGAAGATGTGTACTAATTATTATATGGAAGGCTGGGTAGCTAGCTGCATGCATAATATGCAGAAGCGCATGAGAATAAAAATCATAAATCAAGGAGCACAAATGTATACTTACCATAAAACCGGCAAATGGATTGAGCTGCACATGCGACATGACTTGCATCCAGGTGCCGGTATACAGGCATATCTCCTCTACAAGAGTAGGTTGCAAGCATTCACAGCCTATGTACACCGTACCTTTGAATTGGCCAACTGTCAAATTGTGTACACACCGTAAAATATGGGTATGTTTCTTGTAATTCCTTGGCTTGCTCTTTTAGCTCTGCACTGCAATGTATTACTTCTAACTGTTGCAGTGAAGTGGGGAAGCCCCCCTTGGGCAGCGCTCGGATTCCAAGACACTCGTAGACTTGCAATTTCCTGAGAGAAGGAAGGCTGTGTAGCCCTTGAGGGAGGGACGGCATATCTTTGCAAAACATAAACTCTAGTTCTTGCAGGGAGATGAGGAGCTGCAGCGCATTCTCTTCCTCTTCTATGAAGCTTTCCTTCCGCCGATCAGAGTTGATCCGTAATGTGCGGAGGGTAGCGGCGAGGAGGGTGCAGATGGGAGCAACAAGCACCCCTGAAATGCTATCCACTTCAAGTGTTGTCAATTGGTGGAAGGAGCCTGCTGGTAGTTTCACTCTTGCCATCTCTGAGAGCAGATCAGCAGCTACAGAGTGGGCTTGAAAACCCCTGATACTGTACTTTCCATTATAGATACACAGTTGCTTGAGGTTGACTGTGATGAGAGGATTGAACCCTTCCACTGTTATATTCTCGCAATCTTCTAGCCGTAGCGTTGTGAGAGACGTGAGGTTTGAGAGGAGAGCCAATGACTTCATGCTGGAGTCAGAGAGAATTGAAAGGTCCCTCAGGGAAGCATTGAAAATAGGTTTGATGGTGCAAGCTCCTCCTCCTGATTCTTCTATGGGACACCCAAAGAAGTTGCCACAGTCATATAATGTAAATGATTGGAGCTGTGTAAGGTCCTGGAGTCCAGGCACGTGATGCCGCATGACCAGACACGCAGACATGTAAGGGGCCTAAGCTTGTTGAGCCGTGTCAACGAAATGTGTGATACACAACTAATGCTCATAGTCTCTACTTTATCCAGGTTATGCAAGGCCAACTCACCGTCATACTGATTAACTTCCAACTCTTTTCCAAGATAACTCAATTTTGTGTCATGCCGAGAATGCACAGAGAAAGATGTTAATGTGGGAGTGTGAGGCATGGGCGGCAGGGACAACCTAGGGCAATCAGAAATTTCAAGTTGTGACAGATGGGTATAAGAAGAGCCAGAACACTCCTGAAGGAAGGGCAGCACACAGAGATTGGGACATTCTCTGCACTTAATGTATTCAAGCCTTGAAAAGGAATGAGCATTAGGAGATCCAACCCACTCGGTAAGTTCCGGCAACGTATCAAGAACAATCCTCTTCAAGTGCATAAAGCTTTTGTCCATAGTGCCACCAAAGCCAGGTCTGATTTCACGAACATTATAAATGTGCCTCAGTGTGAGTGTTGTGAGAAGTGGAAGCTGACCAAAAGGTGGAAGAGTGCCCCATAACACACCATCTAAGTAGAGAGAGACAAGCATTTTTGTGCTAATGTCACCACAAAACCATCGAGGACAAGTTGTGCAAACATTATTTCTAATGGATAGTTCTTGAAGATTAGGGGGTGGTTCGAGACCATCAAGAACATCAGATTCTGTGATGTGTTGGCTTGCGTCCCATTCTAATCTCAAAATTTGCAAATCTCTTTTCCACACTAATTTGGCTTCCATAGCCTCTTCCTTCGTTAACACCTTTTCTAGATTACATATACTCAGTTCTCCTCCAAGCTCTGTTAGTTCCCCCAACTCATTCAATTCGAACCCAATACTCTCTTTCTTGACATGGAACTCTTTCAGCTCCTTTAAACACTTCATCTTTCCAACCTCAGGAACATTGGACTGAAGTCTATGATCTCTAACAAAAATATGGCATAAATTGATAAGGCGGCTCATATCTTTAGGCAATTTATATATACAGGGACCTCTGAGGTCCAATAATTTCAAGTGATAAAATCTGGATAGTGTGCTAGGCAAAGGCAGCAAAGGCATTTCCTCGTTATCTGATGCAGTAATTTTGAGGTATCGAAGGTGGATAAGTTTTGAAAAGTTACGTGGCAAAGAATCTGGAGAATCCACTACTATAAATAGGACACGGAGACGCTCCATTTCCTTAAGAATGTCTTTCAAAACTACATTAGCGGTTTCACCATATTCTCCAAAAATCATCAAAGCCCGCAAATTTCTAATGTCTATCTTGCTCCTCAATTTAATCATCTCTCTCCTAAAATTCTCATCAGATCCAAATTCCATGGTGATAGATAAGTGCCGAATGGTTTGCGGGATGACATCGGTTCTAAAATTTGAACTACATATGTTTAGGCATTCTTGTGATGAAACACTCCGAGATAGTTCATGCAATAAATCATGCATCACATAGCATTGATTATCCCTAATATCAACCTCCTTTATGAGAAAACCATTGTCAACTAGTTCTTCCATGTAGTTCTCATCTTTGTCTATGATTCCTATTGCAATCAAGAAATATGTGATATCTAAATTATTGAACCTATAATCTTCAGGAAATAAGGAAAAATAAGGAAAACATTTTTTCAGATGGAAAGGAAGGTAATCATAGCTAATCCTTAGGGACGGCATAATGTCATTAGCATTTTTTTGTTTTTGCCATTCATTGTTTTCAAGAACTCCAATCCAATGTTCCCTAGAAAGTTCCTTCTTCAATAATCGACCAACTGTTTTGGCTGCTAGAGGCGAACCCTTTAGTTTACTGGCAATATTTCTTGCAACATCAGTTAAGTCATCTTGGTAATTCTTAGGTTTGTTTCCACCAAATATAAATGCTTCAAAAAATGTGAAGAAGGCCTGAGGCTCGAGACCTTCCAATGCTATTGAGTTGGTTTTTTAGATAAAGGGATTTATTACTCAAAGTTTAAGTAAGTACACCCGGCCTCTGCATAACTCAGATGCACACAGCCGCAAGTCATCAAACCAGGAAAATAAAAGAGTATGCGACAAGTTACAAAGAAGAACTATCGCCACTCAAGGTAGCTCTATGCGTAGATCACGCGGCCACCCATGTTGGGTAAAAATATCCCTCGCCACCGCTTCCAGTCGTGCACACACCTCCATAAAAGGGCCTCGATATTCCATCCGTTGTAAGATGGACCACGAACGAAGAATACCCGTGCATCGATAAAGAACCTGCAAACAAGTGAAATTTTTATCAGAAAAGATCTTGTCATTTCTACAAAGCCAGAGCGACCATATTGAGTTGGTTGTTTTCACCATTTCAGCTTTAGATGGAAATCGAGTTGTGACGAGGACCATGTTGCCCTTGGCGTCCCCATTAATGAATGGGGCTAACAAGTTTTCCCAATCCTCGCTATTGCATTCCCATATATCATCCAAGACAACCAAAAACCTCTTAGACTTCAGTTTCTTTGCAATGGATCTTTGAAGCCGGTCCAAGGTGATTTTTTTATTTGCACCTGTTTTGCTTTCTTCTTCTTCAATTCCAAGTATGCCATCATGGATATGCTTGGTGAGCCTAAACACATCAAAACCGGTTGATACACACACCCAAACTTTAGCATCAAAGTGTTCTTCTATTCTTTTATCACTATAGAGGTGTTGGGTGAAAGTTGTTTTTCCAATACCCCCTGGACCAACTATAGGAAGAACAGAAAGGGTGGTTTCAGAATGACATGTGCCACTGGTGATATCATTTAGTGTTTTCTCGAAAATAGTTTCCCTTCCATACAGTGTATGTTGTGTAATGATTGATCCCATCGGAGACCGTTTCAGGGTCACACTTGTTGTGCTACTGTGGTGTGGAATTATGTTGAGCAATTTGGAGACAGGGTCACACAGGGAATGTATTTCCTCTATCACAGACTTAATTTTCTTTGACATGGCCACTCTGTCAAATGGAAGCTTATCAACTGCAACTGGAGAATCATTACTATTACCAGAACTGGTTGGATTGTGTGGGTTCTTGGTAATAGCAGCACAATTATCCTCTTCTTTACGGCAACAAGAAAAGCAGGGAAGCCAATTACCGACAGTGTGACGGACAGCATGGCCACCATGTCGAGCTTGACCGCGGAGGCCATTGCCCAGATCCGGCACCGCATACCGGGTTCCATCAAGCTGGTCCTGGATGATGAAGTAGTGGAGCTCGTCCAGGGTGTCTTCAGCCTCATCGGCCTTGCCGCTCAGCTGCTGCACCAACCCCTGCAGACCAGGATTGTCACTCACCCCCCTCCTCTGGGCCTCATGCAGCAGCCCTTGCGTCAACATGAGATCCTGTTTAATCTTGTTGTAGTTGAGGCCGAGCTCGGAGCTGGCAACGTATGCCTCCACCAACTTATCAGAGAGCTTATTCACCACGCTGCCGATTAGCCCGCTTGCGGCCCCAATTGCCGAGCGAACTGCGGCGCCAATAGCCGCCTCCATCATCTCCTCCGGCTCCGGCAGAATTAGTTGTGTGGGGGTGTTTTTTAGGCAGGAAAGGCTGTTTGTTTATTTGTCTTTGCTCTTCAGTGAATGGATCCTTTTGTAGCAATAGCTTTGTACATTTGTGTAATGAGCCATTTTTCTTCTCTGTTACTGGGCATGTTAGGTGCTGAGAGAGACACAATGATTTGTTTTGCCTCCTGAATGAATGAAGTATAATATTCGAAAGGCCGGCCATATCGTCCTTGACGCTTCGTTCTAAAGAATAGGTGTAAAGTTGACGAATTTGTATTAGGCCAGAGGTAGAGACAGCTTTGTGAGGGTGGTTAGCAAAGCATTAGCAAGGAATAATTAATTAAATACGAAGACTTGATCGATTGACTGATCCAGCTGAAAAGGATGGAACTTTAATTAGCTTTTGGTGACTAATGTTGAGCTATTGGAGATTAGAGAGCATCATCAAGCTGACGCGGCGTGGCCAACGACTTGACTTGCACATAGATACATATTACATAGAGAGTCTTCAGTCACATAGTCGTGTTTAGATACTAGTTAGTGAAATACTCTATTGAACCATTTCATTTTCGTTTTTGGGAATCTCTACTGTAGTAAAAAAGCTAGGTCTAAAGCCAGCCAGTACAGTAATGGAGTCTTCTTCAGTGAAATTAAGGCAGTGGTAAAGTTGGCCGGCGAGATGAAAACATACTACTAATTCTGCAATCGAGTAAGTGCGGTGTTCTTTCTTGGCAGGAAGAAGAGACTGACCTGCATTGACCATCCATCCGCGGCTGATGCGTGATGCGGGAAAGCCAGGAGCGGGACGACCGGGGAGCCTGCGAGACCGCGCCCCATCGTAACGCCACCGTCCGTCCGGATTGGGGAGCGACGGCCGTTACGCTCACGCCGCCGCCGGACCTCGCTCCGGCTGGATTGGGAAAGAAGATGAGGACTGCTCGCGGCGTCCGGTCCCTCTCTACTGCTCCTGTCCTATGGCTTGTGGACCCTGCGCTCTGGCCCTCCTCTGCCATTGAATCGAAATGTGTATTTTTTTATTTTTATTTTTGCGAATAGAATTGAAATGTGTATATTGATTAGAGAACCTACAAAAACAAAATTTGTAGAAAGATATTATTTTTTTCATAATTTTATTCACTTTATCTCATTGCTTTGTGAAATCAGCATACACGCGTGCACCACCTTTTCTTTTTCTTTTTATTTTGATAACATTTTTTAGGGACACACTACGCGTCAGCCGGCAGATAAAGCAAAATATTTGCTGCCTTATCGACCTTTGGATTGATAGGCTACTGGCCGTTCGATTTAATCATGTGAGCAGTTAGTCACTCACCCTTTACAACAAGAGTGATGTTGGAGAAAGGTCTTTGCATCAGGATGTTTGTTGCAAATCCTTCGAACCATTATTTTCGTTTTTGAAATACAGTTTGTGTTGCAGTTCTTCTTTTGCAACTGAGATTTTGTTGTATTTTTTTTTAAATAGAGTTCTGTTAAAAAAATGTCTTCACCTTTTGCAACATACCGGATGTTACGGAAGGAATTTCTACAAAATTAATAATATTGCTGAAAAATTGAGATAATAGAGGTTGTGTTACAGATTTTTTTTTTCATTTTCATCTTTTTGCAACGTAGTTGATGTTACAGAAATTTTGCAACATGGATGATGTTGCAAAAAAATTACATAAAAATAATATAACATATCTTATATGTTACGTTAGGCTCTTTGCAACACAACCTTTGTTGCAAATCTAACGTTGAGTGTCATTGATACAATCCATGGCTAGTTGGACATGTGGCGAGAAAAGAAGGTGGTGGATGCGGATCTCTTTATCTGTCGGGTGAAGGGAACATTTTCTCTTTTTTATTACTGGGTAGACATAATTCACCTTAACGAGGCATCAAAATGTCAAACCTAGGATACCAGAAAAAAGTCCACTTGCCCGGTAAATTGGATGTATGAACAGCCCCACCACCTGAGATCATCAAGTCCCCATCGACGAGAATGTGGATAATTATTATTTCAAACACAAAAAATATCATAAAGGCCTACAACATTTGAATATACTTAATGTGGATCTAGCGGGACGTGCTCACCAAGATCCGATCAGGCCCTCTCGGCTTCGGCATGGACGATGGACAGCGGCACGGAGGGATCTCCTAGTGAGCTCTCTTGACTGCGGTGGAGGTCTATTGGATTGTCCCCGTCGATGGACCGACGGTCATCAATCAGTGGCTTTGCGTGGAATTGGGACGACTGCTGTGGTGAGGCGCCACAGGGTTTGGTCCAGTGGAGAGGTTTGGCGGGAGGGATGGGTGGCTCCGACAGGGTCAGACCACCCATAACGTGCGCAATGGTGCGACGATCATGGATTCGTGTAGACGCAACTCGGTGACGCTCCATCGGTTGACGGCTCCATCTGTTGGGGTCTGCCATTCTGGCCAAAGTCAGGGCCATTAGTTGGTCACTTGGTTGTCTGGATGCAAGGCGACGGCCATGGCGACGGGAGATGTGGTGTTCGTGGGCGGAGTACATGTCTCGGGTGTGGGCAAGCAGTCATGGCCACGCGGATGGCATGGTTGTTGGTGTTTGAAGTAGTGTGGAGGGCAAAGGGGTGTGAGCTCCGAGGTGCATAACATGTCCAGTCTTTTGGCCTGGCCAACGGCGTCGGCATCCGCGGGCATCGTTACCTTCATGAAGGCTTCATTGTGGTTGCTCCCTCACATTCGTGTTGCTCTGGGTGAAAACTCGATCCTTGAGTTCTGGCGGTGGAGGCACACCAATGTCGTGCCCTTCTTTGGAGGCACCACCTTGGAGACCATGCTCCGTCGTTGTCGGCGTCAACTCTTCGCGGTGCCTTGCTCTCTGGAGGTCTTCCTCGCCTCAAAGCAAGTCTTTTTAGTCCTTGTTTAGTTTGCTTGTATGTGATTGAAAAGTGTTGCGATGCTTAGTACCCTTGTATCTTGCTTTGGGTGTGTGTTGTGTGGATGATGGTTTGCGGATGTTTGTATTGATAGTCGTTGCTTTATATATAAAGCAGGGCATATTCCTTTTTCGGTATATGTTGCCTTCAAATAACGCAAAGGCCATGCAACACCCGTCCAACATAGTTAGATCAAACTGATTTGGCAATGCAATATTTTAGAGACATATATATATATAGTTTTAAATTTTGGTCAAAATCTAAGTTTGAATTGACATAAACTTCAAATTCAAGTTTCTTTCCAGCTGTAACTTCGAATGAGATGAAATTTTACAAGTATAATCACAATTATATGCTTTTTGTTATGCATTTTCTTAAAAAAATTCTGGGATTTTCAAGTTTTGCCAAGTCCAAAATTGAAAATTTTGGCTACAATATGCCAGGATTTGTATAAAACAACCATTAAAGGTGGGACTGGACAAAGGGTGTGGAGGAGAGGGGAGAGGAAGCGAGATATGGCAAGGGTGAGATTAAAGAGAAAAACTTTTGAAAATTAAAACATGACATTTTATCAAATGGACAAAGTAAAATGGGTCATATTATATATGTCTAAGCAAATAAGCAAAGTAAAGCAAGGCATTTTATCAAATAGCCCTGGAGCACAGGCCTTTTTTTACGGGAAAGTATAATATTCTCTTGAAATAATAATCTCACTCCAAGCTGTCAAAAAAAGGAACATCTCACCCCCCCCTTCATCACTTTGCTAAAACACAAGTGAACACCTCCAACTATAGGCATTAGCTTCTTTTCCACGTTGAATTGTCTTTGATGCCATGTTCTTCCGATCAATGCCACTTGCTGGACCAATTCTTGTGTGCGTGATTTGACAACAGAAATGGACTAGCATCTCTGACCTCACTTTCCTTGCCATTATATTCTTTCATGATGAAAATAGCCTCGTAATATTCAGTGGATTCCAGTCAAGAAACATTGTATTATTTTCATTGGAGTGACAAAACTGGTGACATAGAGATGAAGCACCGTTTTTTTTTTTTGCAATGATTCTTCGTTGTTTCCTTATTTCCCTGCACATCTCTCTGGCATAGAAAAATGTGCATCTTGCGCGTGCCATCATATCGCCAAGTCTAGAGGTAGGGAAGTAATTGAAACCCTGTCCCTGGCCTTCAAAGCCTACCAAATTAAGCAACATCACGGATTAAAGATAATGTGACATGCATGCAGTAAGATGAATGAGAAGCCAACAAAACAGATAATACTTGGTCATCTTACTTCTTTGTCCCAGTTGGTGGGCAGAGTAATGGACATGAACAGCACCGTCTGCACGACAAGTGCGCAGGTGATTCCCATCCACAGCCCCTAACATATTTTAGAACGAGGTTTCATCATGTCAAGTGACAAATACTACAAGTGAACACAAAGATGATAGTAAAATAGTACTACTAGTGATAAGGCCATATATAAGGATAGTAAAGTAGGACTGCTGATTACCATGCCACCAAGATGGTACACAAAGGCAAAACATAGACCCGCCGGAATGCCCACGAGGTAGTAAGCACTGAGATTGACATATGAACCAATCTTTTGAAGGCCACAGCCCCTAACAATACCTGCAAAAAATAAGTTAAGACACTTATTTCAGAACGGTGGGAGTAACAATATATTTCCAGCACGTACGAAAACTACTGGCTCCTCCTTGTGATTTGCTCTCTGTGAATTACTAGCAGCATTTCATTTGTATTTATTTACCTGAAAGAACACACTGCATGTCATCAAACAAGAATGCCAGCGCAATAACTGGCATAATTCTGGAGATGTACTCCACCACTTCCTTGTCGTTGCTGTACGCATACCCCCAAAGATTGCGCACCAAAACGATAACAAGAGCAACTGATAGGCTTGACACAATGCCCAGGACCATGATCACCTGGGTCGCCAAACGGGCAGCATCCGGTTGCCCAGCTCCCAGCTCATTTGATACACGGGTGCTATGTACATGCGTAGATAAAGGATTCTATACATATCAGCTTCTAGGATTGTAGTTGCCACAAGTATTATACTCCTAAGACTTGTGAGTTTGAGCTGACCTTATAGCTGCACTAAGTCCGTATGGGACTCTGAATACCAACGAGATAGTATTTAGACTGCAGGAAATTCAACTGCACGAGTTACTATCGGAAAAAGGAAAAGAAGGCAAATCATTCAAGTAATATACTGTATGAAATAAGCAAGCTATGAGTATATATATGCTGCCTCACCTAATCGACAGTACCGATGCCTCGAGCTTAGGATTCGGAAGAAACCCGGAAGCAAGTACCAAGAGCTCGAACGACCACCACTCCCAGCTGCTCGTGCAAATATATATGTAGGATGAAATTAATAAAATCAATCGCGATTGAAGATCCAAAAATTGCACCTGCATCATATAGCATAATGAACTCAAAAACTCACCAAACCATCAGAGCAGATGGGACGGCGAGCCTCAAGAAACCAAGGATGTCGCGAAATGCCTCCAGCGACAGCCCCGTCCAAGTACTCTTACAAGACGGAGAGAGCCTGATGTATAGAGCCAAGATGGACACATTGGAGAGGTAGGAGATTGCATTGGCCAAGGCAGCACCCTTGTTGCCCAGGCCGAGCTTGTAGACCAGCAGCCAGCACACCAAGATGTGGTTGAGCGCTGTGACGCCCGAGCTCAACATCACTGGGAGAACCATGTTTTGCGTCTGCAGGAACCGGACATGGCACTGCAGCGGACCGTAGACGAACAGCGACGGAATCATCCACCGGATGTAGCTCCCTGCTTCCATGGCAATCTCGGGGTCCTGGCCAAACAAGAGAAGGATCTGGCCAGTGTATCCCCAGATTACGGCCACCACGATGCTCACAGGAGTGAGCACAAGGATTGCCCTCTGCTTGTAGATGCCAAGAAGATGGTGCTGCTTTGCTCCGAACGCTTGCCCACACAGCGTGTCCAAGCTGCTCGACATGCCGGACTGAAATTCAATTCAAGCAAGCATTCAAGTTGATATTCAGGCGGTCCAACATATGTAAGAGATGAAATTCCTTCATGAATCAATCAACAATTGCGGAGTCCCGCTAATCCCCTGTTTCAAAAGAACGGGGAAAACATACCAACACACTGAAGCCCGTTACACCGGCGAAGGAGGTTGCGATGGAGGCACTCGAGAGAGCGAGTTCACCGAGATGACCGACAAACATGACGGATATCATTTGGACCACGTCCTGCAGGAGGCTTCCCACGATGAGAGGCCCGGCAAGGTACAACTGCTTCTTCACCTCAATCACTACCAGGCTCTGCTCTCCTGTCTTGTCTACAAGGGGCTCCTCCATGCTTGAAACTAAGGTACCTAGGTGCTGATTTACAGGTGGAATGAAGGGATATTTAACATGTAAGTACTATGTTTGAGCATGATTGGGACGATTCGTAGAACAGCAGTCAAGTGGAGTAAAGAATCTCTATGTGAGACAAAGGAGGCAACTTGGCAGCCAAGTCAGTAGACTAAAAGAATCTCCATGGGAGACAAAGGATGCAGCTTGGCAGCCAAATTCAAACAACTGACGGAGTAACTTTACTACCCGACAAAACATAGTGAGTTGGACAATTAACAATTCATGCTCGAGCAGAACCCAAGATTGTAATTTCTGTCTCTTCTAGATAAATTTAAGTGCACTTAGATGAAAGCTAGAAGCATATATGCCAGGTAATGAAACCTTTTGTCACTGTCACACCTTTTGAACACACCAATAATGATAGTAGCTATCTAGAAATTTCGTTAAATTTTTATTCTGTCGTGTCTGACCGCTCACGTGCTACGGCCTGCTTCACACATATAAAAAGGGCATTTTCCAAGATCCAAGGTCATTAGAAATCAATTGATTAGGACCCACAAAACGTAAAAATACATAGTGGCATCTTGATTCCATTGGAGTTAGGTGGACATACAGAACAAAAGCTCCTAAGGTGTTCTTCAAAATCAGGCATCCCTGAGCTTGCAACAAAGGAAAAACATGTGACTCTTTTCATATAGAGAGAAGTGCACATTTCAATCCTAAACTTATACCATAGATAATTTAAAACTGGTAAGTACGTACACCCCAACTACTGATAACAGTGAAATTACCCTCCTGAGGCAATGAGAAGGTGCTGAAAAATAAATCGAGTTAACCGCCTGAATTATCCTGCCACACTGTATCAAGACTGAACATCCATATGCAGTAACAATCACTCTTATCATCCATAACTAATTAAACATGCACCAGAATTTCTTCTTTATGCCACCAGAACTGGCTACATGGATCATAGTAATACTCTACATACTATACATGCTCTGATGAAGCGTCCAAATTCATGTCCAAATTTTTCGTTTCAAAATAATTATTTTAAGGATACAATGTCTTCAATAATGTAAGAAGGCGTAGCATCCCGACTGCATACCCATGTTATAATTATGTACTGTATGTGCAACAGGTGACATCCTATCAACAACGTGAAGACCATCAATTGATGCATGCTGAGTATACCCATTTTATTTATGTCTACATTGTATACTACTGCATTAAACTACAGGTTCATCGATTTTCAGTTGGTGAGATTCTATTCAAGAGTACATACAAATATGAATACAAGTATTCACCTCCAGGTCCATCGATCACCGGGCGTCACGTGCCACCCTGGTCTTCAAAATATACAGTGTAAAACTGCAATACATATGCTACTTGAACCAATAAGGTCGAGAGCTGTAGCTCAGGGCCTTGGCCTTCTTCCTGATCTGAAAATTCTACATACAGACACAACAAGACAGCATATTTCATCATGCATTCTTTTTACATGAAGAGAAAAACAATTAATCCCTTGAAGGCATAAAGTGTGGTTGGTAGAGGCTAGGGTTCTACCGGTTCGAGGACGTAGGTTGTAGGGGTGGAAGTGAGGGAGGAGCGGTTGGGAGGTTTGGCGCCGGCGGCGGGGCGCCGTCGCGAGGGATGGAGGAGGCGGCGGCTAGGAGCAGGGGGCGGCTAGGGTTGGGGATCTCCCGTCTCCTGAGGGAGACGACAGTTAATACTGCTTTATTGTCTGTTTAATATCGAAGGGGTACATGTGTTTATATAGGAGGACGGCCTCCTCTAAACCCTAATTTACTTGGGCTAAGCCCATAACTAGCCACTAGTGGGCTTCTTCCTTGAATACTGGATCCCGACCATAACATCTCTCCCCGCCTCCGCAAACAGCTCGTCCTCGAGCTGAACATCTGGAAATTGCTGGCGGAGGTCTTCAAGAGTCTCCCAAGTCGCCTCGTCCTCTGACATGCCTGTCCAATGCACCAAGACGTGCCAGACACCGCGGCGCCGCTGGGCCTTCATCACGCGAGCCACACTCGCCGGGGCAGGCTCGAGACGACCATCCGAAGTATGTGGAAGAGCTGGCGGTGCAGATGGAGGTTCTCCACGGTAGGCCTTTAGGAGGCCGACGTTGAAGACGTCGTGGAGGCGCGATCCCGTGGGCAGCTCAAGACGGTAGGCGAGCGTGCCGACGCGCTCCAGCACACGAAAGGGACCGGCGTAGCGAGGCCCCAACTTACGCCTGGAGCGCGGGTCCAAAGACTGGGTCGTCCTGTGGAGAAGACGAAGCCAGACCCAGTCGCCCACCTCAAACTCCGCCGCACGATGGTGTGCATCATAGTACTTCCGTGCCAACTGCTGGTCCTGAATAAGACGCTGGCGCGCTTCAGTCAGTATCTCGTCGCGGGTACGAAGCAGGTCGTCTGCCGTCTCAGTGCGTGCCGTGCCCGGCGCATAGGGAAGCATCGCTGGCGGTGGCCTTCCATAAACCACCTCAAAGGGCGTGGCGTGCAGCGCGGAGTGGTAGGAAGTGTTGTAGCAGTATTCCGCCCACGCCAGCCAGTCCACCCAAGCTCGTGGACGATCCCCGGTGATGCAGCGCAGGTACATGGCGATGATCTTGTTGACGACCTCAGACTGGCCGTCCGTCTGGGGATGAAACGCCGTGCTCATGCGGAGCTTCACGCCTGCCAACCCAAAGAGATCCCTCCAGACGTGGCCCGTGAACACAGGGTCACGATCACTGACGATGGAGGACGGAAATCCGTGGAGGCGGACGATGCCATCGAAGAAGGCGCGTGCCACGGACGCCGCCGTATAGGGATGACCGAGGGCGATGAAGTGCGCGTACTTAGAGAAGCGATCGACCACCGTGAGTATGACGGACTTGCCGCCAACCTTTGGTAGTCCCTCGATGAAGTCCATGCAGATGTCCGCCCACACCTGGGAGGGCACGTCCAGCGGCTGCAGGAGACCCGCCGGACGGAGCGTCTCCGTCTTGTTCCGCTGGCACGTCACACACGCCCGTACCCAATCTCGTACCAGGACGCCATCCCCTGGAATATAAAAATCAGTACGGAGACGGTGCAGGGTCTTCTGGACACCCTCATGACCGGCAGAATGTGCCAAGGATAAGGCCTGGTGGCGCAGGTCGCCATGATCCGGCACAAAGATGCGGCGGCCATGGAGAAGCAGCCCCTCGTCCAGGCGCCATGGCGCGGCCAGCTCGCCGTCGGCCAGGCGCTGGCGCAGCTGCTGCGCGTCCGTGGCCGTGGAAGTAGCGCGGCGAACCTCGTCGATGAAGGCGAAAGATGGCCCGGAGTGGATGCAGAGGGCCGCGCCCACAGTGGGCGCGTCGGCCACGTCGTCGGTGTCGCGGCGGGACAGGGCGTCGGCGACCGTGTTAAGGCGGCCGGGACGGTACTCGACGGTGAAGTCGAAGCCGAAGAGCTTGCTGATCCACTGATGCTGCGGTACGGTGGAGAGGCGCTGATCTAGCAAGAACTTCAGACTGTAGTGGTCCGTGCGCACACGGAACGTCCGGCCCCAAAGATAAGGCCGCCAGTGGCGCACTGCCTGGACCAGCCCGATCAACTCGCGCTCATAAGCGGCGAGCTTGTGGTGGCGCGCGGCAAAGGGGCGGCTGAAGAACGCGAGTGGCCCTTCGCCCTGGTGAAGGACGGCGCCGAAGCCGATACCGGAGGCGTCGCAGTCCAGCACGAACGGTGCGTCGAAGTCCGGCATCTGGAGGACAGGGCCCATCGTGAGGGCTCGCTGTAGGGCGGCGAATGCCGTGGCCGCCTCCTCGTCCTAGGAGAAGGCGTCGTGGCGAAGCAGGCGGGTGAGCGGCGCGGCGATGATGCCGAAGTCCTGGATGTACCGCCGGTAGTATCCTGCGAGGCCCAAAAATCCGCGAAGAGCCCGCGGCGACTGTGGCGTCGGCCAGGTGGCGACGGCGGCGACCTTGTCCGCGTCCATCGCGACACCGTCCGCCGAGAGGACGTGGCCCAAGTAGGCGACGGAGGTCGTCCCAAACGAGCACTTCGAGCGCTTGAGATGAAGGCGATGCGCTCGAAGCTCGTTGAAGATGATGGCCACATGCTGCAGGTGCTCCGCCCAAGACGAGTTGTAGATAAGAATATCATCAAAAAACACCAGCACAAAGCGGCGTAAGTAGGGGCTAAGCACGTCGTTCATCAAGGCCTGAAAGGTCGCCGGGGCGTTGGAGAGGCCAAACGGCATCACCAAGAACTCGTAGTGGCCATGGTGAGTGCGGAACGCCGTCTTCGCGATGTCATCAGGGTGCATGCGCACCTGATGATAGCCCGAGCGGAGGTCGAGCTTGGTGAAGAAGCGCGCCATGTAGCTCGTCCAGGAGCTCATCCACGACGGGGATGGGAAACTTGTCCTTGGACGTCACGGTGTTGAGGGCGCGGAAGTCGATGCAGAAACGCCACGTGCCGTCGGTCTTGCGCACCAAGAGCACCGGAGCGGAAAACGGTGATGTCGAAATACGAATGATGCCCTGGGCCAGCATTACCGCTACCTGGCGCTCGAGCTCGTCCTTCTGCAGCTGGGGATACCGGTATGGCCGCACGGCGACAGGTGCCGTGTTCGGCAGCAGGTGTATGCGGTGGTCACAAGGCCGCGAGGGAGGGAGGCCCTGTGGCTCGTCGAAGATGTCGCCGTGCTGCTGCAGTAGGTCGGCTAATAGGGGCTGCGCCTCGTCGAGCGCGGCGGCCATCAGGTGGAGCTGCGGAGATGCGCCGGTGCTGCCCAGGCCCGTCCAGTGGACGCGGCGGCCGTTCGCGCGCCAGAAGATGAGGGACAGCACGTCGATGTCCCACAGGATGGGCCCCAACGTGCGCAGGAAATCGACGCCGAGGATGAAGTCGTAGCAGCCCAAGTCGATGCCGACGCAGTCGATGGAGAACGGCTCGTTGCCGACGAGCACGGGAACCTGTCGTGCCACGCCCTGGCACGAAAGACGGTCCCCGTTGGCGACAGTGACGCTGTACTGCTCCGAACCCACCGGCTGAAGAGTCAGGCGGCGCATGGCGGTGTTGGACAAGAAGTTGTGCGTCGAGCCCGTGTCCACCAGCGCAGTAAGGCACTCCCCCTTGATCGTCACCGAGAGCAGCATCGTTTTCGTCGTCTGGATGCCTGCCATCGCATGAAGAGAGACGACGCAGGCGGAGGCGTTGACCGGCCCGTAGGTCGTGACGCCGGCCTCAGTGACGGTGGTGGTCGCGAGCTCGGCAGTGAGGGCCTCCACGTCGGCCTCGTCGACAGTCTCCAGGTAGAAGAGGCGAGCGCACGTGTGGCCCGGCGCATACGGCTCGTCGCAGTTGAAGCAGAGCCCTTTGCGGCGCCTGTCGAGCTGCTCTGCAGATGTCAGTCGCTTGAAGGGGCGGTTCGGCGCCGGAGGTCCCGCGGCCGCGGCAGCCAGCGCGGGTCGTGGTGGGGGGGTTGGCGCCGGGTTGGGCCGGGGCGCGGGGCGAGTGCTGCCGCGACCCGTGTAGACCTGCTGCATGGCGATGGCGCGCTGCTCATACGCGCGGGCGTAGTACATGGCCGTCTGCAGGTCCGCAGGCTCTCGCAGCTCGACGTCGACGCGGATGTGGTCGGGGAGGCCGCCGACGAAGAGGTCAGCGCGCTGGCGTGCTGAGACGTCCGGGGCATGGCAGGTAAGCGTCTGGAAGCGGTCGGCGAAGTCCTGGACCGTGGTGGTGAAGGCGAGGCGGCCGAGCTCGGCGAGGCGGCTCCCGCGGAGGGTCGGCCCAAATCGCTGGAGGCACAGGTCGCGGAAGCGCTCCCATGACGGCATCCCGCCCTCGTCCTGCTCGAGGGCATAGTACCATGTCTGTGCGGGGCCACGGAGGTGATAGGAGGCGATCCACGTGCGGTCGGAGACGAGCGTCCGCTGCCCCCGGAAGAACTGCTCGCACTGATTCAGCCAGTTCAGGGGATCGACCGTGCCGTCGTAGGTGGCGAAATCCATCTTGGTGAAGCGGGGCGGCTGTGACCCGGGTGACGCAGCCCCGTAGTCGCCCTCCTGGCGGCCTGTGGTGAAGGGCGGGCCCCCGGCGAAGGGAGCAGCCAACGGCGGCACCGTCGGCTGGGGTGCCGCCGGCGTGTAGACGGGCGGCACGTCGGCCCATGCCGGGATCGGCGAGGGCGAGGACGGCCACTTGAAGGCGGCGCGCCCCGGGGTGGTGGCGGGGGGCGGTGGCAGCGGGGCGGCGGGGGCGGCGGGTGCTGGCCCGCCCGGAGCTCGGCCAGCTCTAGGCGGATGGCGCGTAGGCTGTCGGCGAAGGTGGCGGCGAGCTCCGCTAGGGCCGCGGGGAGCGGATCGGCCCCTGGGGTGGCGGCGGCGGGGGCGGCCCTCGGCTGCACGGCCGGCATCATGGCGGCGGAGGTGGCGGGGACGGCGGCGGACGTGGCGAGGTCGGTGGAGAAGCCGTTGGACCTCATCAAACCTAGGCTAGCTGATACCAAAGTGGTAGAGGCTAGGGTTCTACCGGTTCGAGGACGTAGGTTGTAGGGGTGGAAGTGAGGGAGGAGCGGTTGGGAGGTTTGGCGCCGGCGGCGGGGCGCCGTCGCGAGGGATGGAGGAGGCGGCGGCTAGGAGCAGGGGGCGGCTAGGGTTGGGGATCTCCCGTCTCCTGAGGGAGACGACAGTTAATACTGCTTTATTGTCTGTTTAATATCGAAGGGGTACATGTGTTTATATAGGAGGACGGCCTCCTCTAAACCCTAATTTACTTGGGCTAAGCCCCTAATTTACTTGGGCTAAGCCCATAACTAGCCACTAGTGGGCTTCTTCCTTGAATACTGGATCCCGACCATAACAGTGGTTACCTTGGATTTCTGCTAGTAAATCTGGGTATATCCATGTTTCATCAAGCTCTGGTAGCTTCCCCATCTCACCAATTTCAAATCCAGTACTCTATTTGTTGACAGAAAACCTTTTCAGCCTAGGAACACTGGAGTGGATATCATTTTCAGCAACAAACTGCAGTAATCGATAAGATGACTAATGTATTTGGGCAAATTATAATTACCAGGCCAACCTTGAAGGATCAATAGTTTTTAAGTGATAAAACCGAGATAATGTGCTAGGCATAGTTACCAGTTATATATGATCTAGAATAGGGTGATTCTATTTTTAGGTAGTGGAGGTGGATAAATCTTGAGAAGTTTTGTGGCAAAGATGTTGGAGAATTCAATTTTATAAATAACGTTCCTCTTTGTTCTTGTAAGTATCTCTCAAGCACTAATCAATATTTTATCTACATTGTCTAAAAATCATCAAAGCCTGCAAATTTACATTGTCTATTTTGTCCCCCCGCCCACCCGCCCAACCCACACACCACCACCACCCCCTAATCCATGGTAATAGAGACACATATGTAACAGATTTTGGGATAGCATCAGCTCTAAAATTTACACTATATAGAAACTGAGACATTTTTGTGAAAAATACTCCAAGATAGTTCATGCAATGAATCATGACATAAAATAAAATAAAATTCAGTTCACTTTACTTGATTTTTCATTTTGCAGGTTAATTTTCATGAACCAGATAGTAGAACTGATCTTGGTAAAAGCTAAGAATTTACTGTACTAGTAAATAGATGTAACGATGTGTCTTAGTAAAGCTAAGAAAGGTGCCGTGGAAGAATGTGCCAGGCTCACCTGCATCGACGGGATCGGAGAAGACGAAGGCGACCGATCTCCCTCCATCGACCCCCCATGGACCTCGAATTAACTTCACCGCCAGCACCAGTGCGACCATCGGAACTCAAAGGGCGAGGTCTCCCCCTCGCCGTCTCCTTTGCGCGGCCCGTGGCGCCGGCGAGCGTCGTGCCCCAGTGGGGGCGGTGCCTGCAGAGCAAGGCGGGGGCAGGGGGTGTTGCAGGTGAGTTGTCCATGGAAGGGGGAACAGTGGGCGGTGGTGAGTTACCCACGGAGACGGAGGGGGAACCCTATACTTGTCGCCAGCGAGCAGGAGGTCGCCGTCGCCGGGGAGGCGGATGAGGTCGTCGGAATTCTTGTTAATATTTTTTTAGGGGTTCGTCGGAATTCTTGTGTGAGTACCGGCCCAACCTGAGGCACAGAGCCCAGTTTGAACCTACAGGCCTGTTTGCGCTGCCACGTCGTCGGCCCATCCTGGCGCAGCCAAACCAGCCCGCCCCTCTCAAAGGAAAAAAAAAGTGTAGCAGTGCAAAAACTTCTGCAAATATATTCCTTACTACTCCATCCGATCCATAAAAAGTGTCGCTCATTTTATACTAAGCTAGTATTAGAGGGAGTATGTTTTATTAAGTCAATCCAGCTAGGTGTAAACAACAATGACTCGATCAAGGTGAATGTTGAAGCCGCGATGGGAAAACAACAATGAAGTAGCGGTAGAAAAAAAAGTGGAATACTCAACGATGACAAAATATACATGCCAATATTGTTTCCTTGAATGAAATTGAATTCGTCTCGCCGCCCATGTGATTGGTGCGTGCACGATGGCTCATTTCCCCCACCCACCCCCACCGCTCCCACCTACCGCACCGCCCCCACCCCCACACATCTCGCCGCCTCCCCCCACACACCTCGCCGTCACCGAACTGGCCAGATCCGCGCCGCCCGGTGTCTTCCCGGCCGCCGCGCTTCGCTATGGCTCCGCCGCGCCGTCGCGGAGGCTTCATCTCAAGTTTTCGCGGGAGGAGCGGGGACAGTGGAGCCTGGGAGGAAGGGATTTCAGGCGAGGAGGAGGGGAGGGGAGGACCCCTCTTGCAGGAGGAGTTGGACGCGGCGTTCCGCAGCTTCGAGGAGGCCAGATGCCGACGAATCAGGGAGGCCTCTTCTCACTGGCTGCGATCAGTGCGAGCGCTGCGTACAGCTCAGGCGAGAGATGCTGGGAGGAGGAGTTTCTCGGAGAGGGAACTGCAGGAGACGGCGGCGCTGACCCAAGCGGTTGTGGACGCCTTAGCGGACCTCGCAGAGATGATCATCTACGAGGCGACCATGGAGGAGAAGGTACGCATGTTGCATCCGTGGAGAAGATGGCGAGAGCGGCCGGACTTGATCCTCAGATGGGCGACTGCGGAAGCGGCATCATCGGATCCCCGGCAGAGAGAGAGGTGGAGATGTGTGTTTGGAGACATGGTAGCCCCGTGATCTCTGTGACTCCTGAAACTGTGGCTGCACGTGAGCGTTTGTGTGGCTGCTACCTGGAGTGGGGAGTCTAGATACATCTCGAGACTGCGCACTCCGATCGACCAGGCCATGAACCAGAGAAGGGGCGCCAATCTGCTGGAGGAGGAAGACAGAAACAAGCGCGAGCAGCTAGCAATGGCGAGATTGGTGCCGGTTTCGACTTCAGACCTCAGGGAAGTGGTGGCCTGGGCAATGGCAGCCAGAGATTCACCACGCTTGGATCGGAGGTCGAAGGGGCAAGCATTCTAGGAGCTGCAATCGGAGGAAGCATCAGCAATTGCGCTAGGTCTGAATTTGTAAGGCAGATCAGCCCACGGGTAGCCTGGTCTGAGAGATTTGAGCGGGGCCTATTTTCAAACAGCAGAAGTGACTGGGCTGGAGGATTTTTTGGCAGCTTCCGAGCAGAGCTGGATTGCCATGCTGGAAAGGTTGCCTTGGACTCAGTTGAGTCCTTCCACAGCCAGCTGTGGGGGCTGGTGACTACAAATAGAGCTGAGTTGGTGGCTAGGGTTCCCGAGAAGGGTCGAGATCCCATCCACCCCACCTTTCCCCTCCCCAGCGCCGCCACTGCTCGCGAGGTTCCTGACCCTGCCATGGCGGATCAAAACAGAGGTACAGGTAGGGGGAGGGGGAAATTCAACAGAGACAAGCAAGGGGGAGGCATTTGGAACCAGGAAGATAACCCTCAGATGCAGGTGCAGATGGGAGCCCCCCCACCACCGCAGTTCTTTGGGTATGGATTCCAAGGCCAAGCCCCCCCACCTTGGGGATTTGCTGGGCAATTCAACCCCCAATTTCCCCAGCAGCAGCCTCCCTAGGCAAACAGGGCACCACAATGGTATGGAGCTCCTCCCCCTGTTGGTAATCCAGCTATTGGCCAGGGAAGTGACACCAAATCTGGGAGCCAAAACAGTGATGGTAGTGTGCCTGGGAAAACAGCAAACCGAGGGGTAGCTAGGAAGAAAGTAGATCAGCCTGCTAAGATCTCTAGTGCTGGTGCTGGTCTTATGTCATATGCAAGAGTGACCTGCTTCAATTGTGGGGAACCTGGCCACCACATGGAGGGCTGTGACAAACAGAAGGCCTGCTTCATCTGCAAAACTGTTAATCACAAAGTTGATGATTGCCCTGTCAAGAAGAAGCCACATGCCTGTGCCAGATTTGTAGGTAGTGCTGGACAGGGGCTGGGCTTCTACAATGTGGATGTTCCAGACATCAACTCTCAGCATGCTGGGAATATGAAGAATGTTGGGCTGGTGTTTATAGAGTCTGGTGACATCTCCAAGCAGGAATTGGCTCATGAATTCTCTGAGATTTACAAGACCAACTGGCCATGGCCCATCAACAGCCTGGATGACTGGTCTTTCTTGGTGAAGTTTCCCCCAACAATCCCTGTGGAGCAAGTGGCAGGTTACCCTTGTTTTGGTCTCAAGAAAGAGAATGTGACAGTCAATGTGGCTGTATGGAAGGGCAAGATTGATTCTGAGGCTCCTCTATAGGAAGTGTGGCTGAAAATCAGGAAGTTAAACCCCAAATGGTGTGATTGGCAGGTGTATGACCAGATCTCCTCTGCTTTTGGGCTACTAGTGGATGTGGACTGGCAATACAACTTCCAGTCATTTTATGAGATAGTTAGGATCAAGATTGCTTGCAGGGACCCAACCAAAATCCCTTCTGAGAGGGTTTTCTGCATTCAAGGGGAACTTTATAAGATTTTCATTGAGGTTGAACCTCACACTGACAATGAGGATGCTGCAGGAGATGACCCTCCTCCCCCAGGTGATGACAATACTACAATTGGTTCTGATCTGGCTAGTACACAGATCACTGATGAAACCAGATCCCAGAGAAGCTCCAAAACCAGTTCAGACCAGGGCTCTGTGGCACTTTCCAGTGCTTCTACAAGACAGCAAGCCATGAACTACCTCCAAGTGGTGGCTGAACAAGAGGATGAGAGCTTCTCACCCACAACACTGCTGAGGGGATCCCTACCAAAGGTAACAGGAATGGATGCTGACATTGGGGAAAACCTTGATGAGAACCAATGCTTCAGTATGCTCAGAGGGATGGAACTGGTGGATGATGAGGAGGAGGAGGAGGCTGACTTAGAGGTTGATGATGCTATGGAGGGAGAGATATCTGAAAATACATCTGAAGATTTCCCAACTTTGGCTGAGGTAATGAACAAAGGCAAATGGGGTCCAACACAGGCCACCAGGACTAGCTCAAGGGTGGTTAACAACCAGATCCCTGTGCTCCTCAAAGCACAGCAGCTCAAGAGGATGCACAACCTGGAAGTCCCCAAAAGCAAAGGTATAAGTTCCATGCCTTTTTCCCTGTTCAATAATCCTTCTTTTGTTGCTATAGCTAGTAAAGTAGGAGTAGAGATCTCAAATAATCATATTCTAGATTGCAGTAGGGGCCATGATAACAGCCCTGCTATAGCAACTGAAGTTAGTGGTAACACCCTTGGTTGTGACAGCACTGTTGGTGCTGGTGGCAGCCCTAGAACCCCATCTGTGGTTGCTAGTAACAAATTTGTAGCTGATAGAATCACAGATGATCTAAATAGTGATGGTGAAGCTGAGGATTGGATTAGAGTATGTAAACATAGGCGGGGCAAGCACCCCAGGAACAGGATTCCATCATGAATTGCATGTTCTGGAATGTTAGGGGTATTAATGCCCCTGGTAGGAAAACTTTAATTCTAGATACCATTTGCAAGGTTCACCCTTCTGTAATTGGTTTCCAAGAGACCAAGAAAGAAACCTTTGCTGATTCATACCTTAAATCTTTGTGTGGGCCTAAAAACTTTGCCTGGCACCACCTACCATCAAATGGCACTGCTGGTGGCATTTTGATGGGAATTGATCTAGATATTTTTGACCTAATTAGTTGGAGTACCCTGGACTTTTCCATTAGCTGCAGCCTTAAGCTCAAGGGTAAGGAAGAGGAATTTAGAGTGACTACAGTCTATGGCCCTTCTTATGAGGATAAGAAAGAGGCCTTTTTATCTGAGCTCCATGCTCTTTTTGTGGACAACCCCATCCCCACCCTTATTGGGGGAGACTTTAATCTAGTTAGGTTCTCTTCAGATAAGAGCAATGGTAACATCAGTAGAAAGTGGAGTGATAATTTCAATGCTTGGATAGAAATTTGGAGTTTGCTAGAGATCAAGTTGTCCAGCAGGAAATACACTTGGGCAAACAACCAAGTGGACCTTATCATGTCCACTATAGACAGGGTCTTTTGCTCTACAGAGTTGGATAGCTTGTTCCCACTAGCCTCTATTTCAGCCCTACCTAGATGTGGGAGTGACCACACCCCACTGTTGTGGGAATCAGGCCTCCAAAAAAGGCCCAAACCCAGCAGTTATAAAATGGAAAAGTGGTGGCTACTTAGAGAAGACTTCAAAGGGCTAGTTGCAAAGGTTTGGAATGAGAGAACAAGGGCCAATAAACCTCTAGACAAATGGCAAGAGAAAATTAGGAAATTAAGGAAAATAACTAAAGGATGGAGTTCCAATGAAGAGGCCTCCATTAGAAGGTACAAGAGGATCCTATTAGATGAGTTTAATGCTTTAGATGTGAAAGCTGAGTCCTCTCCTTTATATACAGAGGAACTAGCTAGAATTAGATTTATTAATTTTGAGTTGCAGAAAATTTGGTTGCAAGAGGAAGTCAAAGCTAGGCAGAGGTCTAGAGATAGAGATGTTAAAGAGGGGGATAGAAATACATCTTACTTCCATGCTGTAGCCAACCAAAGGAATAGAAAGGTCACCATCCACTCTTTAGATGGTCCAGCTGGGCCTGTGACTGACACTAAAGAAATGCTTAAAGTAGCTTGTGATTTCTATAAGAATCTGTTCAAAAAAGAACCTAGAAGTGGCTGTAAGCTCAGTAGTGACTTCTTTAGTGAAGAGGAGAAAGTCCAAGGCCCTGAGAATGACATGCTTGAGGCTGCATTCACAGAGGCTGAGGTTAAAAAGGCAGTGTTTGACTCCTATGCTGATGGTGCCCCAGGCCCTGATGGCATCCCTTTTTTCTTTTATCAACATTTCTGGGATCTCATTAAAAAAGATTTGGTAGCCATGTTTAATGAGTTTCACAAGGGGGAGCTAGATATTAGCAGGCTTAACTATGCTATGCTTAACCTGATTCCAAAAGAACCTGAGGCCACCTCCATTAGGAAATTTAGACCTATTAGCCTTCTTAATTGTAGCTATAAGATCTTTACTAAAGTGCTAACTAATAGGATCAATATCATCCTCCAGAGATTGATTGCCATTAATCAATCAGCCTTTTTAAAAGGTAGGTTTATCCTAGAAAGTGTAGTCACTGCCCATGAGGTGCTGCACTCAGTCGACTCCTCTGATCAGCAGGGTTTGGTGTTAAAATTAGATTATGAGAAAGCCTTTGATAAGGTAGATCTAGATTTTCTGGCTGAGCTCTTGCAAGCTAGAGGCTTTGGTCCCAAGTGGAATTCCTGGATCCATAGTATCACACATGGAGGATCTGTAGGAGTGAAGCTAAATAACACTGAAAGTGGATTTTTCACTACTGGAAAAGGACTTAGACAAGGGGATCCCCTATCTCCCCTGTTGTTTAATCTGGTAGTAGATGCCCTCACCAGGATGCTAGCTAAAGCTGCTGATCAGCAGCTTATTGGTGGTCTCTGCCCTGACATTTGCCCAGGAGGGGTCATCTGCCTACAATATGCAGATGATACAATCCTGTTTCTAGATAACAGCCTAGAACATGCCAGGAATCTGAAAACAGTGCTGAGCTGTTTTGAGCAGGTGTCAGGGATGAGGATCAATTATGAAAAGAGTGAGCTCATCCCCATCAACCTAGTTGAGGAGAAGCTGCCTCCTTTCTTTAGTTGCCTAGGATGTAGTCAGGGAAAATTCCCCATTAAATACTTAGGGGTTCCCCTACATTATGAGAAGTTAAGTAAAGAAGATATCCAGCCACTTATAGATAAGATCTTGAAAAGGATTGCTGGCTGGAGAGGGAAACTACTTTCTCACAGAGGCAGGCTTATTCTGATCCAAGCCTGCCTGGCCAGCATCCCCATCTACCTCCTCTCCTTCTTTAAATTCCCAAAATGGGTTGTAGAGATTATCAATACCCAGATGGCTAATTGCCTATGGAATGACTTTGAAGGAAATAAGAAGATACATTTAGCCAATTGGAAGTTAGTTTGTATGAAAAAAGAATTTGGTGGTCTAGGTGTCCCCAACCTGCAAGAGATCAACCTTTGCCTACTAGGGTCTTGGGTAAAGAGGTACATTGAGGGGGATGGCAAAATCTGGAAAACCTTTATAGACAAAAAATACTTTCCCCAAAGGAGGGCCAATATATTTGTGCCTTCCTCTAACCCCAAAGTCTCCAGATTCTGGAAGGGAGTGAGCTCAACCATTAGAGCTCTTAAATTTGGATACAGGTGGAATGTAGGTAATGGCAAAAAAATCAGACTGTGGGAGGACACATGGTTTGGTGCCTCTCCCCTCTCTGTCCAATTTTGGCCTATGTACACCATTTGCAACCAACAAGGAATCACTATTTCAGATGCCTGGGATGGGGTACACATTAAGCTCACATTTAGAAGAAATTTCTCAGACAAACTCATGGAACAATGGTTTCAATTAGAAGAGATAATCAGGTCTGTTAAGCTGACCTTAGACATTGATGCTCTAGTCTGGCAACTGGAAAACAAAGGGAAGTACTCTACAAGCTCCCTATATCATGTGATCAACTTCAGGGGGGTGCAGCCCATCTACCCACCTGCTGTGTGGAAGATTAGAATCCCCCCAAAGATCCATATGTTCCTATGGCTGCTGGCTAACAATAAAATTATGACTAGAGACAACCTGCAGAAGAGACACATAATCAAGCCTCTTGATTGTGTGTTCTGCAGTGAACTTGAAACTGTCCATCATTTATTTTGATTGCATTGTAGCTAAGAACATCTGGAAGACAGTTAATAGTTTTTTAGGTAAACAAATTGGAAGCAACTTTGAGTCAATGGCCAAATTTTGGCTGTCTGAGAAAAGCAATGCTTCAGTTAATTTGATCTCTTCTGCTGTCATATGGAGTCTGTGGAAGCAGAGAAACTCCATGATTTTTGACAATATAGTTTGGATCTCTATTACCCAGGTGTGGAGGCTGGTCCTGAAAACAATCAGGTACTGGCTTGTTCTGTCGACAGATGCCTGCAAAGCAAGGGTGGAGACCTTCCTCAACCTGGGGGAGACTCTCATCAGGCAACCTCTGTTGATCCAAGGTGGCTGAATGACAGCCTCAAGGCATCAATGAGCAGCAGCTTGAGCTCCCCTGTGAAGGTGCTGCACTCCAAGGTGGTCACTAGCCCAGTCTCGACGCTGGATGCTTGCTGGTCCCCAAAAGCTGCGTCATCTGGACCTCCTCTGAAGAACATGAAGATCATTTGAAGATGTTGCTGGCTGAAGCCAATGTCTCCCTTTTTGTGTTCTTCTTTCCGCTGTAGTCGCAAAACTATGAATGCGGTTTCTGGTCTGTAATAGGGTAGTCACCAACCTGGTACTTGGACGACTTTGATCACTGAACTGTGGTTTGAGTGTGGTTTGGTTTTGTTTCATGGAAATAAAGCCGGGGGCTAGGTCCCTGTTTATCTAAAAAAAAAATTGGTGCGTGCACCCACACTTTCCGTTGACCCAAAGGCATGATCACCTTGATTTCATGAAAGTTTCTTTTTTGAGTTGGAATGTGTTGCACTTTATTAAACCATGGTATGCATACTCCAATGTTATCACTGAATTAATACATTCAGGTGATGCCCGGAACAAAGTTGGTACACAGCTTGTTCATGCAACCTTCCCTAGCTAACAAATATGCGGCAACACTAGGAGATCATCGGACCCACCCTACTCTAAACTCGTCGCAAGTTTGTAGCAGGGTCTTGATTTCGTGCACCACATGTCCATACGCCGAGAGGTCCGGCGCAGTCGCCATGGTCCCCCCACCCACCAAATACACACACACACACACACACACACACACACGAGAGTCTGTTTCGAGATGAAACTTCTTCGAAACCATCTCCAAGGTGAGCTTGGCGGCCTGTCGACATGCCTGTGGAGAAGGGAAGAAAAAGGCATGCTCCCACGACCAAAGCTCCATGATGATCATGTAGGACCGGCCCTTCACCCCCAAAGTCCATCGTCTTTGCCATGAAACCATCGGTGTTGGCCTTGACCCACGCCTCGACCTCATGGCCTCCATTTCAACGTCCCATGTACATCTGGTTTGGCCTTCCTTCAAAATTTTCCATTATTCCATTAGTGAGAAAACCCTGTCACTACTGATCATCGGTCCCTCAAGCTTCAAAGAATCTTCAATGTTTCTTCATGACCGCAACCTGCGTGAAAAATACAGGTTTGATCCATCGATGATACAATTCTTCTACCACACTTAGTTTCGTTCCTCACTATCCCTCATACGTGAATTTCCACTTTGTTCGGCACATCCAGATCCCAAAGAGCAAGCTATCCCCGGTGACGAACTAGTTGACTGGACTGAAAAACTGTCGTTCCTCGTGTAATTCCAAACTGGGTGAATGCGGTTGGTGAGTCACCGACAAGGGAGGTCTTATGCTGGGGGATTGGCGTTCTTTTGGCGACCGGACGGTAAGCTTGCATGGTTGCGCAGGAAAGGGAACCCCGTCGGCTACACTGTGAGCTTATGTGTGGCCATCCCAAACGATCGATGATGCTCAATTATGGACTAAAAGTCACCGGCGGTCCTTTCAAAAAAAAAAAAAAAAAGTCACCGGCGGTTACACTTCGTCAAGACGCCCGAGAAGACGATCCATCGGCGCATATTCACGTGATCTCACTTATCCAATTATGTGTGATCTTTCTATACTGTAGACGACCGCGTCTTAGATACCGTCGTATACAATTTTAAAGGCGCTTGTTTCTTTTCCCTCAAAAATTAAAATCGTGCGCAAGAGATGGCACACGTTCTATATGTGGAAAACGTCTCGAATGGATATTCTTTTCACAGACAGTTGGTTATATACAATTGTTTGCCAATATCATAGACGCTACGCATGGATAAACGTCTGGAATGCTCTTCCTAGTTATAGACGGTTGTCTATAAAAAAACGTTTGGATGATACACACATAGATCATGCGCTCCAACCGCGTCTGTTGTTCATGTTAGAATTAACCTTGTTGTTTTGTTTTTCATCATAGTTATTTTATGCCATGCATGTAATCCAAGTTGCGGCAGCCAGTGCACGTAAAGTTGTGACTACGTACACATTGCAAAGCTGATTGTAGGGAGTTAGTTAGCTGCATGTATGGGTGCTCCGTGGAGTATGAGCGGCCAGGTCGCGTAGCAGATAAATGTGTGTGGAAGCAGGCGTAATTAGTTGTGGCAACGCCGTGTGAGTTTCCAGTTAGTTATCTGAAGATACTTGGGCTTGACTCAAGCATGTACGTGCAGTTGGCTAGTGGAGAGATAATCGGATCAGCCGGTGTGTGGCCTGACCGTGGGTTGCAATGCAAGAGTTAGTGGGTGCGTGCGTGGGGAAGTGGCTGTGTATTTAGCCGAGACGTGAGTGCTATATAAGACATTGTATCCAGGCCATTTGGGTCGCTGTGTTGTGAGGAAATACAAAGAAAAGGCACAAGTTGTGTGCGTGCCAAGACTCTGTGTGTATCTCCCGTGTACTTGTGTGCGTCTCCTTCTTCCTCCTTGGGCAGCTCCAACAATTGGTATCAGAGCCATGGCCGGAGAAGGATCGCGCACTTCGTCGCGCTCACCGGGTCGCCGGAGGGGCTCAACCTCGCCCATACGGCGTGGGCGGAGTCCGACGCGGCGCGGCGCCCGCGAGGTGGTGGTGCACAAGCGGGTCGTGCATGCGGCTAGCAGCAGCGTCGTCTACATTCTCTTGACGGCGACGAACTACATCGAGTGGGCGTTGATCACGAAGGTGAACATGCAGGCCCAAGGCGTGTGGGACGCCATCGAGGGCCACGCAAACTTCTCCCAAGACCGGACGGCGCTCGCGGCAATTCTTCGCGTCGTGCCGCCGGAGATGCACGCCACTCTTGCCGGAAAGGAGACGGCGAAGGAGGCGTGGGACGCCATCAAGTCCATGCGCATAGGCGATGCGCGTGTCCGCGAGGCCAAGGCGCAAGGTCTCCTCAAGGAGTTCGACGTCATCCGCATGAAGAGCGGCGAGACCATCGACGAGCTCGCCATGCGCATGAACGGACTCGCCAACAACATCCGCACCCTCGGCGAGAACCTCGCCGAGGAGAAGGTGGTCAAGAAGCTACTCCGCGTCGTCCCGTCAAAGTACACGCAGGTAGCTATTGCCATTGAGCAGCTCCTTGATCTTAAAACTATGTCTCTAGAGGAGCTCGTTGGGCGGCTCAAGACCGCGGAGGATAGGTGCGACGCGGACGAGGGCGCCGGCAACATCGACCATGGCGGAGGAAGCCGCTTGCTCCTCACGGAGGAGGAGTGGCTTTCTCGCTACAAAAACCGTGGCGGCACCAACAAGAAGAAGAACACCTTCGACATCCGCAAGGTTCGTTGCTACGAGTGCCAAGACTATGGGCATTTCGCGAGGGATTGCACCGCACCAAAGAAGGAGAAGTCAAGGAAGGAGGAGGTCAATCTCGCCGCCGCGAACGTCGACTACGAGTCGGCGCTCCTTTGAAGATCGACGTGGAGGTGCTCGAATAAATGACAACAAGCACTACACCAAAATCTGTAGTTGCCGACGGCCTAAGATTAGCCGACGGCCACCGTCGGCATATCTGAAGCTAAGCCGACGGCTTCCATTTTACCCTCGGCAACAAAAAGTCGTCGGCTTAGCTATAGATATGTCGACGGTGGCCGTCGGCATATCTTTAGCCGTCGGCAAAGATGACCCAGGACGTCGGCATATCTATACCCGTCGATATATATGCCACGTGGCTCGTGGTCTGCCTGCCGACTAACGGCGTTAGAGCTATGCCGACAGTTATACCGTCGGCAACATTTTTTCAATTATTATTTTAATTTAATGTTTTTAAAATATTCATTTTGAGTTATCTAAATTAAACATATGCAAATTATATATCAATTTGGGGTAGAATTTTCCATAGATTATGAATATTCACTTTGTTTCTGTTTTTGGATATGTTAAAAATGCGACATAATGTACTTTTGCAGATAAGTCCTTATAGTTTATAAAAATCACAAGTAATTCATACCTTCATGGATTTGCATTATTCCAAGTTTGTTGGTTTGTATGGTTACTAGGACATAAATTAGGATGCAACGCGAAGGTTTTATATATTTTTGATTTTTTTTGAATTGTTTAAGCACCGATTTCAAAATGCGGTCAAAACGGGGGAGGGGGGCATGGCCGGTGATAGCTAGGGGTGGAATCTTGCAAACATCTTGGTAGATCTCTGCTGAAATGAGTACTTGTGCACCTAGAAATGATTTTTTGAAAAAATAAAGAGCAAACTATCAAACACTTGTAGTTCATATTTCACCCCGTTCCAGCTGAATCGGCGGCAATTTGTCTTTTTCAGCAGAGGTGTGTAGGAATCATTTTACATGGAAACTTTGGTCAATTGTTAATAAAATATGGTCTAGTATAATACAAAAATGGATTGGTTCAAATTTACATCAAATATTTGGTAGATCCTTCACAAAAAGACCCTACTTTCGGCACTCGGAAAATGAAAAATGGATTTTTCGTGCAATGAAAATGAAAACTTCCTTCGGCAAACTTGTTGGACATTCAAATATACACACATATGCAAAATATGAGATCATTTGGGGAAACTATCCTTTGAAATGAGCTATAACTTCGGCCATTTGGCTTGAAAGCCATGAACCTTCATACTCGATAGCCCATTTTGAGAAGACTTTTTTAATAGATTTGCATTATTCCAAGTTTGTTGGTTTGTATGGTTACTAGGAAATAAATTAGGATGCAACGCGAACGTTTTATATTTTTTTGATTTTTTTTGAATTGTTTAAGCACCGATTTCAAAATGCGGTCAAAACGGGGGAGGGGGGCATGGCCGGTGATAGCTAGGGGTGGAATCTTGCAAACCTCTTGGTAGATCTCTGATGAAATGGGTACTTGTGCACCTAGAAATGATTTTTTGAAAAAATAAAGAACAAACTATCAAACACTTGAAGTTCAAATTTCACCCCGTTCCAACTGAATCGGCGGCAATTTGTCTTTTTTCAGCAGAGGTGTATAGGAAACATTTTACATGGAAACTTTGGTCAATTGTTAATAAAATATGGTCTAGTATAACAAAAAAATGGATTGGTTCAAATTGACATCAAATATTTGGTAGATCCTTCACAAAAAGATCCTACTTTCGGCACTCGGAAAATGAAAAATGGATTTTTTGTGCAACGAGAATGAAAAGTTTATTTGGAAAACTTGTTGGCCATTAAAATATACACACATATGCAAAATATCAGATCATTTGGTAAAACTATCCTTTGAAACTAGTTATAACATCGGCCATTTGGCTTGAAAGTCATGAATCTTCATACTTGATAGCTTGTTTTGAGAAGAGTTTTTTAAGATATTTGCATTATTCCAAGTTTGTTGTTTTGTATGGTTACTAGGACATAAATTAGGATGCAAAGCGAAGGTTTTACATTTTTTTGATTTTTTTTGAATTGTTTAAGCACCGATTTCAAAATGCGGTCAAAACGGGGGAGGGGGCATGACCGGTGATAGCTAGGGGTGAAATCTTGCAAAACTCTTGGTAGATCTCTGATGAAATGAGTACTTGTGCACCTAGAAATGATTTTTTGAAAAAATAAAGAGCAAACTATCAAGCACTTGTAGTTCAAATTTCACCCCGTTCCAACTGAATCGGCGGCAATTTGTCTTTTTCAGGTGAGGTGTATAACAAACATTTTACATGGAAACTTTGGTCAATTATTAATAAAATATGGTCTAGTATAATAAAAAAATGTATTGGTTCAAATAGACATCAAATATTTGGTAGATCCTTCACAAAAAGACCCTACTTTCGGCACTCGGAAAATGAAAAATGGATTTTTTGTGCAACGAGAATGAAAAGTTTATTTGGCAAACTTGTTGGCCATTCAAATATACACACATATGAAAAATATCAGATCATTTGGTAAAACTATCCTTTGAAACTAGCTACAACATCGGCCATTAGGCTTGAAAGTCATGAATCTTCATACTCGATAACTCGTTTTGAGAAGAGTTTTTTAAGATATTTGCATTATTCCAAGTTTGTTGTTTTGTATGGTTACTAGGACATAAATAAGGATGCAAAGCGAAGGTTTTACATTTTTTTGATTTTTTTTGAATTGTTTAAGCACCGATTTCAAAATGCGGTCAAAACAGGGGAGGGGGGCATGACCGGTGATAGTTAAGGGTGAAATCTTGCAAAACTCTTGGTATATCTCTGATGAAATGAGTACTTGTGCACGTAGAAATGATTTTTTGAAAAAATAAAGAGCAAACTATCAAGTACTTGTAGTTCAAATTTCACCCCGTTCCAACTGTATCGGCGGCAATTTGTCTTTTTCAGGAGAGGTGTATAACAAATATTTTACATGGAAACTTTGGTCAATTGTTAATAAAATTTGGTCTAGTATATTAAAAAAATGGAGTGGTTCAATTTTACATCAGAATTTTGGTAGATACTTCACAAATAACCCTACTTTCGACACTTCGAAAATAAAAAAATGATTTTCCGTGCAAAGAAAATGAAAACTTTCTTTGGCAAAGTTGTTGGCCTTGACATTATGAATAATTAAAAAAAATATAATTTCTAATTGCTTTGACCAAAAATCATGTCTCTTTTGAGAATGTTTTTGAACAATAGTAGGAACATTGAGTTTGTTGATTTTAATTTTTTTAAAATGCAAATAAGGTCCAAACAATATGAAATTTGACGTGGCATTGGTTTATCATTCATAAAATGTGTGTATTTTTTTTGAATATTTTACCTAAATTTTAACATAGTTATTTTATCCAAATTAATAGGGTAAGAAAACACAAAATGATGTTGTTTTTCTATTGGTTCAGCCCCCCTCCCACGGATCAGTGATGTGGCAGGGGCAGCCTCCCCCACCACGCACGATCCAGCGTACCATCCCACCCCTCCACTCTCACGTGCCCCTCTCTCTCTCCCTCTGCCTTATCCTCTCATCCATGGCCACCATCCACTCATCCCGCACCCAACCACTCTCTCGCAAGCGCCGCCGTGGCCACGCCCCACCGCGCCCTCATCTCCATGGCCGTAGCCCACCTCTCTGCCCTCGTCTCCATGGCCTAGCCCCGCCACGCCGCCCTCGTCCCCAAGTTCGCGCCCGACCGCCGCCGTCGTTTCCATGGCCGCGCCACACCGCGGCCTCGCCTTCATGGTCGCGCGGGCGCGCCCCACCGCGGCCTCTTCTCCATGGCCGTGCGCGTCGTGAGCTGCGCCTGCGCCTGGGCCGCCAACGCCTCCACCCCGCCCGGCGACATCAGCCTCGCCATGGCGGCCACGGTAGCCACACCTCGCCGCGGCGGCCACGGCCTCACCAGCCACGTCCATGGCCCCGCCCTCTCCATGGCCTAGACCACCGCGCCATGTCTTCGCCGTGGCCTCACCTGTGGCTTCGCCATGGCCTCACGCTAGGCCGAACCGACCACAACAGGAGGTGGTTGGGCGCTACGAGTGCAACGGCGGACGAAGCGCTAGCAGAGCCACCGGAGCCACCCAACCGCAGCAAGTAGGGCACGTCCCCGGCCTCCACCGTCACTGCCGGCAGGAGGGGTGCACCACTGTGTGACCCCGTGGATTTTTTTTTATTTTTTGTAAAAATCTATGCCGACGGCTTTGCCCTCGGCAAAGCACATATGGGGGAGCAACCAGAGGGCGCCACGTGGAGGAGCTACCTCGTCGGCATAGATAAGGTGTTGCCGACGGCAATACCCTCGGCAAAGGAGATGGCCAGGAGCAGTGAGGAACGGACACGTGGAGGAAACGGCGCTCGACGGACGTGCCGTCTGTTTTGTTTGCCGACGAGAAAGGGATGCCGACGACCAGGGAAAAGCCGTCGGCATAGCTTGGTTGCCGACGGCTTTTAGTATGCCGACGGCCTTCTGAGCTGTGCCGATGAAATCGTCCCCGACGGCCGTATGCCGACGGCCACCATCGGCATAGCCTATACCGAGGGTTTTCGGGGCTATGTCGACGGCAAAAGTCGTCGGCAACTAGGCGGTTTGGTGTAGTGAAGGTTAAGGGGGTGAATGTTAGAATTAACCTTGTTGTTTTGTTTTTCATCATAGTTATTTTGTGCCATGCATGTAGTCCAAGTTGCGGCAGCCAGTGCACGTAAAGTTGTGACTACGTACACATTGCAAAGCTGATTGTAGGGAGTTAGTTAGCTGCATGTATGGGTGCTCCGTGGAGTATGAGCGGCCAGGTCGCGTAGCAGATAAATGTGTAGTGGAAGCAGGCGTAATTAGTTGTAGCAACGCCGTGTGAGTTTCCAGTTAGTTATCTGAAGATACTTGGGCTTGACTCAAGCATGTACGTGCAGTTGGCTAGTGGAGAGATAATCGGATCAGCCGGTGTGTGGCCTGACCGTGGGTTGCATGCAAGAGTTAGTGGGTGCGTGCGTGGGGAAGTGACTGTGTATTTAGCCGAGACGTGAGTGCTATATAAGCCATTGTATCCAGGCCATTTGGGTCGCTGTGTTGTGAGGAAATACAAAGAAAAGGCACAAGTTGTGTGCGTGCCAAGACTCTGTGTGTATCTCCCGTGTACTTGTGTGCGTCTCCTTCTTCCTCCTTGGGCAGCTCCAACAGTTCATGCTTATCATAAATGTTCAGTTCTGATGAACTGTGTGCTTGCATAGCATACGTTTTCTATTTCTAACTCGTGCCAGATTACCAAGCCATTGTAGACATTTATTTTCCGAGCAGACAGTTTTCCATTTGTAGTGTTTGCAATAAATTCAACCCAAACAATTCGGTTCAATGGTTTAAGAAAGGTGCATCGTGATAGCATCATTCTGCACTAGCAGATGCTCATAAAGATATGGTGTAGTAGTACACTAGGAAAAAATGCATGTACGTATTTATAAAGTCTCCGTTTATATTATTTTTTCTAAAAGAGAAGTACACGCACAACACGAGCGAAAGGCCGAAATGCCAATCACGGACTGCTGATTGAATTACTCTACCATGTAAAGTCAGCTACTAGATTCTGGTAAATGAATATGGTCCATGGTTTCATAGTCGTTTCTTCCCGTTCCAAAAGAAAACAAAAGGAGAGCCCCTTACAAGTTACACTCGGGCATGGAGAACAAGATTCAGAAAAGTGGTTCCCGAAGGGACTTTATTATTCAAAGAACACAATACACCCCCATATGCATACATGGCTCAGTTGCCACTGAAAACCGAAGATCTTTAACCGTCTTATTTTTACTTGTATGTGGAACTAACAGTGAAATTAAGCCACATATATACGGCTGAAACGATCGAAACCTGTTGACCAGGTACTATGCAATATAAACGCCAATTGCGTTCAGATATCTGCCGTCGTAACGTCCGAAGAAGCCAACAATTGCTTTGCCATCCGGGGCGACAACACTGAAAGGAGTACCAAGGGTTTTATCATAGTCAAGATTTCCGTAAGGTCCGTATGTTTTCTTGTTTGTGACAAGCGACAATGTCTGCACAACATCAACTTTAGTCCCCATGGGAGTATCATGCTTGATAAATGTTCCAGACATTGCCGTCACAATTTCTCCGGGGCCCAACACGATCTGCACATCAATAATGGGAGTAATCACTTACTAATCGTATAAGTTTTGAAAAATCCTATTACTTAACAAACCAAAATAGTACAGTAATGTACAGAAACACCTCTACCCCCATTCCTTTTTATATGATGTATTGAGAGAGTATATAGCTCGGCCATGCACGTAAATTAAAGAATTTCTTAATTTTACAAGTGAAATAAAGTAATTGAAACCTCATCTAGAACAGAACTATTATGATAATAATCACACCTCTGCGCGATTTGGATTCTCAATACCCCAAGGACCTGCTGTGCGCCTGTTGCCATATTGGTCGACGTAAGAATATTCGAATGAAGAAATTATTCCTTTATAGAGAATGGTGATACTTTCTATCCTTGATGGTTTTTCTGAATCAACAACGGAACCTCCAGCGCCACCCCACGGGCCACTCTTTTCGAGAGTGGGTATCTGCATGCATGTGTACGAGTAAATAAGTCGATGAAATGAGGATCATTGAATAAATCTACCTTAAAAATGATCATTGAATAAACAAGAAAATAACTAATTAAAACACCAAAAATAGATATACGCTTCCCTTCTCACCTGCATGCGGCAGAACCCATGGATGGTAAGCTCGACTATGTCTCCACCATTTATTTTCAAATGAAGTTTTTTCTCTATAACACCACGTGCCATCGCGAGAATACCCGTCCCGCCTACAATAGACCACTGACCTTCAGTAACATCCGTTCCCATTACCTGAAGCGTGCTTCCCTTAAACCTGTGTGAAAAGCTAGCACACTTGAGTAACATCACAATCTGATAGCATCAGGAGCTAGCTAGTTGTCTGCTGCCTAAATGCATTGGAAATGATGTTATGGTTGACCTATCAGCTATTTTAATTCGAGTCTTAAAAATAAGTCTAGTAGTTAGGAGTAACTCTAGACCACGTTCCTCACATAAGTAGTTACCCACAATAAGAGAATATATATGATCTACAGATGATAAAACATGAACAAAATTTTTTTTGGGGGGAAAACATGAACAATTCTTGAATGTAACCATACCCATACCTTTCAGTCTCGAGCACAATGGTGAAGGTATTGTGCCAACTACCAGCGTTGATATGCAGCCCTTGTGCGCGGGCCACTTGCTTCGCGTCAGGGCCAACCCCATCATATATCGGCCAGTTGTTAACTACTGTCGATCCCCATCCAGTGGTAGCATCTTTGCTGATGATTCCGGCTTGGGTTCGGTTTGGTCCAGAAAAAATGTGGTGTAGGTACAAGCTGTGGTAGTTGAACTCTGCGTTCTCCACAGCCCCGTTGAATGGGGCAGCATGGAAATTGGGTGGATTGGCCATGTGTAAGTGGAACTGAGAACAGTGGTAAGTATATGTGTCCTGTGGAAGGAGGAGGCTGGCGAGGCTGAGTATTTATAGGGCAGCTCATGGATCCATCGAGTAGATGATTCATGCCGTCTCGTGTATCACGAGGGTTATCAGGATAAGATTGTTGCCACCTACCAGACATGACGGCACATGCCCCGCAAAAAAAAGATGACGGCACATGGCTAATGATTTCAATGGGCATGCTTTATTTCTGCGAAAAGAATTTGTCGCTGTTGTGTATTGCATGTGGTATTCTGTATTGGGGCACCAATTTCTGTTAATGAGAACAAATTTTAGTTATACTATAATCAACAGTAAAATAGTTTAGAGTTAATTCTGGCTTTTGTCCCTAACATTGACAAAAAGTTTACACAGATCGCCCTGCTTCAAAGGTTTACATATGACTTACCCAATTTAGCGTATTTGCTAGAGATTCTCTAACAGTAGATCTTTGCAGACGTAGTAGTTATATCTCCAAGAAGATATCAAGTGATCCCACCCCTTAGTGTGCTCCATGTGCTACCACTAAGGAAAACATTTTAAAATGTGTAAAAAAAATTCTACGAAAATTTTTGGATGTTCACAAGGTATGTGCGTTCAACCTCCAGAAATTTCAGCTCCAAACTCGAAATGAAAATTTAAAAACAAAAAGACAAATATGGCATGAATAGTGTCATGGGTGTCAAAAAATAAAAAAAAATACAAAAATCAGACATAAATAGTGTCATGGGTGTCAAAAAATACAAAAATAAAAAATAACACTATTCATGCCATATTTGTCTTTTTGATTTCTCAATATTTGGTTCAAATTTGGAGCTAAAATTTATGGAGGTTGTACAAATATACATTATGAACATCCACAAGTTTTCGTAGAATTTTTTGAAACATTTCAAATTGACTTTATTTGCGGTAGAACATGGAGCACACAAAGGGGTGGGAGCACTAGATATCTTCTCTTATATCCCCATTAGACCATAAAAATTTAGTGGTCCATATTTCCTAGGACCACTTCAATAAATTTCTAGTGATACAACCAAAGCACAAAGAAGATAGATTCGAAGGATGATAGCCTTTTGCCGGTAGTTAGTCGTATTTTCTACTCAAGCAAATTGCCTATTGTTTTACAAAAATAGTTAGCATACTTGCATCAATCAAGGATTTATACCAAGTCAACATTAGCTAGGCATCCAATCGAAATCTACATTCAAAACTCAATAAGAGACCTTCAATCCTGCTAATGTTATTAATTATTCAACAATATCAACCGTTCCATAAGAAAACCAATATCAACCGTTGGCTACCAAAAAAGTAAAGAAAGAGAAAATGAAGCCATCTTGGCTCACACCAGAATCTCTACCACAACCTTTACAACATTCACATGGGGTGTCTATCCCGATGGACTGACTGATGCACGGCTCGTGTTATGTCGCCTACCATTTATGTGTGTGAAACCACCGCATTGATCCCTACATGTGTGATCTCAATTATTGATCTGCTTCACGCTGAATTTTCAAGTCATTTGGGAACACCACAATGCGGTAATCTTCCAAGAGGTTGCACCGATCAGTGTGGATACCACATGTGTGGGCATGTCAAGCGAGATGGAAGTTTGAAGGTCGGCTGGCCTCATTATTCATTAGATGGGATGTTGTAGATGCGTGTAGGGCTATCTCTAGGTGAAGGGACACATGGGGTAGTTGTGTTTGATGCATTAGAGGTGGATGAATGGACTGTCTTAGTTTGTACGACAGTTCATTATTGTAGCTGATCGACGTTCCTTCTTTTTTAAATAGTATACTTTCTTTGTAAACTAATATAAAATATTTTAGTAGATCATTACTTTAAATATTTAAAACATTTTATTATTAATTTAGGGAGGAAATACTACACGTCCAAAGCTCGCATGTTTTTCTGTTCGCCACCACCGTGTATCACGTGGCGTCGTACGTGATGAACAACAGCCACTCCTATTAGCCAGTGATTGACACACCCGCCAGCAGGCCGGTCCCGTGCCGTGGGTAGCTGCCATTGCCACTGCCAATGGCCGGCCACGGATGATGGTAATGGCAAGGTGTCCTACTCCTATTTCCTCTCCCTTGGATGCATTTCTCACGGGTACCTTGGCTACATCAAAGTATTGGGTCAACTGTTGTTGTTTACATTGATAGATGCTCACGCAATGTTACAGCTTGACGTACGATTTAAATAACATGCAATTCATCATCCAAACTAAAAAAAAGAGTGTAACATGTAGTTCTTTTTCATTTCTTTGTATTTGCCACGTGTCTATTAGTTTTTTGTAACATGGTATAAACACATACACTCACACACACACATACATTCATCTCTAGAAATGTATGACTTACAAAAGAAAATCTCTAGAAATGTATGAAACGCCATCCGAGTAAATAGCAAAAAATACCACAATTGAAGCTAGCTCACGGAATCTTTGTTTGGTTGTTGCAAAAAACACAAATGATCAAATAGTTAGCATATAAATATGTTTATGACAGGTTGAGCCCGCACCTAAACATTATTTTTGTTTGACCGTTACCTGACATGTGGGACCCACATGTCAGTGTCTTCCTTTGGCTTCTCCTTCTTATCTCCCTCTCGTCTCTTATATCTCTTTGTCTCTCCACAGGGGCTTGCTCGACAACGGCGTTGTCCTCCAGCGCCGGCAAGCCCACTCCTCCTCGTCCGGCAAACCCAGGCATATAAATTCTAGGTCAAATAGTAAAGGAAATTTCAATTCATCTTCAAACTTGGTGTATTTTCCTTCGAAACCATGATTCTTTCTCGGAGATGGTTTGATTTATACAGAGTTTATATCAGAACTTATGTGAAACATTCACAACTTATTTTATTATAATAAAATGCAGTCATATCATGAAACCATGCTAAATTTCATCTTTTTCATACTTTGTTTATATTTTATAGAATTAAATAACCAATAAATTCCATGTTTATTGTTGATTCTTACAACATAAATGTTTAGAATTTGTTTTATTTCTTGTGTAAATCATTCATATATACTCAAGACCTTATATCTGATTTTTCGAACAATTTTTGTTCATTGTTTCATGTACTCATAGTTCAATATTGGAATTACATCTATTAAATGCCTAAAAATGCAATAAATGACTTAAATATTTCAAATAAGCTCTAAAAAATTCCAAATTTTACAATGAACGGTTTTCTGGTGTATGTTGTCTATCGAAAAATAATCTAGGATCTAAAGGTGAAGGGAATATCATTTGTCTTCAAACTTCATGCATTCACTCTCGAAATCATGAATCTTTCTCGAATATGATTCGACTACTAAAGAGTGTATATAAAAAAAGTTGTGAAACCTTCTCAAATTTTTAACACAATATGTTGAGTCCATATCAAGAAGCAATGCCAAATTTCATCTTCTTCAAACTTTGTATACATTTTTTAGAACTAAATAATCAATAAAATCCATGTTTGTGGTTGACTTTTGTCATATAAATGTTTGAAATTTGTTTTCATTTATTGTATATGTCATTCACATGTACTAAAGACTTTAGATGTGATTTATTCAATCAGTTTTGTTCACTATTTCATGTACTCATAGTTCAACTTTGAATTAGATTCCTTATATACCTAAAAATGCACTAAATAACTTAAATATAATAAGTGAGCTTAAAATGCAAGATCTTATAATGAATAGTTATATGGTCTATCTTGGCTATACTGAAAAATTCAAGGTCAAATGATGAAAGGAATATCGGCTGGTGATGATTGACCTCATAGAAAATGATCTAGGCGACTTTTTTTCTCTCTGCCATGAAGACTTTCATAATGTAATAGCACATATTTTGTAATGACACATATTGCTCAGTGAAGAATAAAAGGGGGTTTGATGCAGGTTTTAGGTGGCAAACCCACTTTTTTAGAAATCAGCAGCAGTGAAAGCATCCAACATTTCAGTGTAATCTGCTTTCGACTATTAAATCGAACAGTTGGAATCAAGACATCACGGAATCCGATGCACAATCAAGATAAGGCATTGTGCTGGTGCAACTGAAAGCACCCTGCCGCCATAACCCGTGGCGACAATGTGCCAGGTCATAGCACGCCATCCTGAGATGTGGTGGCAGGGCCCACAACTCCATTTTTCGTTTGCGTAGAGGACATATAGCCGTAAGAGCATGGTTAATAGTATAACCAGCTGCTGACTAGGAGATGCCATGTCATCTATAGCTAACCTTATGGTCAACAAGTACAATAGTAAGGCTATAGGAGTACTATTTTAGCAATGTATGACACATATGTCTATCTCACAAAGTGTCTAAGAGCACGTGTTGCAGCTGACTACTAATTAGTAGCCCGTTTCTCTTTTCTCTCCTCCAACTAAGCACAAATATATTATTTAACTCCTTATAGTCAGCTGACTAGGCACTATTATACTTGCTCTAATACACAATAGGCCGCCGTGGGTTGTGGCGGCATATCCTTTCTGTCGTCGACTGTGGCGATAAGCTTCATGATGCGATTGTCGAATCTAGTGTCCTATTATTTTTATAATTATTACTTAAAAATGACCTTTTTATCATTACAGTGTCACATGTGTTGAAATTGTCAAAAAAAATCAATGAAGTGTGATGGCAAAACTCACCACCTTTGGATTGGAAATGTTCATCTTGAATAAGAGGATAACATGGTCACCATTGCCTCCGGCGAAGATAACAAGTAACAACATGAATGGATCACTAAAGATGTGATGGAGAAATATATTTTTCTCATTGCAAGGCAAGAACACATTTTCTAGTAAATAAAAAAGAAAAAATGTTAGGTTCACAGGCAATTACAGGGTTACGGGCTCTCCTTTCATATCACTTTAAATGCCCTCCTGATTTCCCTTGGGATGGCCCCGCTCATTGTCCATTAGCCAATCAAATCCTGTTTAATTAGAACCAATCCAGTAAAACCTCATAAACATCCGTGAATGTAGCATTGCTCATAAAAAAGTGTTAAGTGACTATCGAAACATATAACTACAATTAAACTCATGTATCTGTCGTGTCAAACCACCGGGACAATGCCATGCGCTTCAGATTGCACGAGATTGGCAACCTGCATGGACAACAGCAGGCCATGCTCCGTCAAGATGGTCTCCGTTGCCAAGGGTGGCAGCGAGAAGTGCCCGTACGTGGAGCTCCCGCTGCGGAGCTCCCTCATGGCGGTCAGCGCTGCGACGGTGTTCCTAAAGATCCCCTGCTCTGTCGCCATGGGAGCCATCTCAGCGTCGGTGCAGGGCTTCCTCGTCCACCGATCAGCACTACCGGTGGTGGAGAACACGGCCTCCATGGTCCCCTCGCACTCGCGGACGAGCCTCGACATGAGCTCCGTCGTGTAGAAGGGCTGCTTCAGCACCTCCTCGATGAAGGGCAACCGGAGCAGCCGCCCGGTACGCTTGTCGTACTTCTTCAGGATCTTGGCCAACCCTGCAGCGTGTTGCTCTAGATGTAAATAATTAATGAGATCATCGCTACTACTTCTGTTGAACCAGAATACAAGCCAATGTGATGAGTAAAGAGTATACAAGTCTCTGCAAGTCGAAGCTTCTAGTAAATAAAATTAAACCAGAGCTTGTTGCATACTCTTTTTTCTGATAGGGTAAAACTCTGAATTTTCTTCAGATATTACCACCAACTTACAATTTCAAGAACCTTCCAAATTTCCATTTTTTATCGAAGCGTGCCCAAAAATGTTACTCCCTCCGATCCAAAATAAGTGTCGCTCATCTAGTACAAAGTTTATACTAGCTTAGTACAAAATGAACGACACTTATTATGGATCAGAGGGAGTACTACTAAACCAGAACCTCAATTTTGTCAAACCAGAAGACAGCAAACAAATTACAGATTTGCTAGCCGTAATTATTGCACATCTAAATTCTATACTATTGATTTTACATAAAAAATTATTTAAATATTTTGTTAATCTTTTTCTAGGTTGATCGAAGCACTTAGATGTGTAATAATTAAAGCATATCTAGATGTGTCCTACAAAAATCCTAAACAGGACGAACGGTGCTAAACCTGTGTAGTTGACGGCGCTGTAGTTGAGGAGTAGCACCATTTCCCCGTGCAAATCCACGATCTCCCTCCTCACCCTCCTCATCTGCGCCGCACACTCTGCAACCGACGCTTCCTCGCCGGCCGCCACCTTCACGGTCTCCCTTACTTCCTGCACATTTTTTAATTACATCGATCCGTTCCGTTGCAGGTTACTGCACTGTTTCAGTATAGTTTCTTTCTCCATCAACAGTACACATGTTATGTACTACTACGTACCCTGTGGCGGATGATGAACTCTTCCTCCTGCTCGAGGAAGAAGGCGTTGAACCTGTCGACCTCGTCGTTGAGGAGCCCCACGAAGGCGGCCTCCGCCGCCGCACGGTGCCGCGAGGAGCCGGAGACGAGTCGGGCGAGCACCTTGAGGCGCTTGTACGCCAGGAACTTGTCCCGCCACCCCGGGAGGCTCTCCTCCACTTGCTTCTTGAGCCTCTTTCCAAACTTCATCTCTCAATTCAACTTCAACTCCCTGGAATGGAATTGGCTCACAAATGTTCTAGCTCTCCTCAGCTACTTTAATGGAGGCCGGTACGAGAGGCATGCATCGCCACGTTGTGATGGAGTGCAGGAAGGGGTTGGTCAGTTTGGAATATTTGAAGCATATGCTGCCGTGGTTGGCATGGCGGGAAGCTGGGAACTGACGACGAACCATATGGTAGTACTAGGAATTATCCTTGTGGGAGGTACGGTGGACATCTGGTCAAAGCAACCAAGCTCCGTCAAAAAGAGGATGTAGGTAAGAAGAAGATATACGAAGGATATTCCATTCCAGGAGGACTCAGGACAGACATGGAGATTTAAGCCTTCGGGAAGATAATCAATCGAGTTTTCTCCTTCCTCTTTCAGCTCTGCTCATGGAAGGTATGGTTCCATGGTTTCACTCGCAAAAAAAGTACGGAGTAATACTATTCCTTGGCAATATGGAATCTTTGCAATTTATCTGGCTTTGTAAGATGGAATAAACGCTCGACCTCACCCGACTGATCTCGTATGACTTGTCCATCGCCTTCGCAGTCGTTCGATTAAACTAGGATCAAGTTGTTATTGTCAGATCTGCACTGTAGCCTATACAGCTGACCCTCGGTTGCAATCAAATCTTTGCAACATGCGGCTTATTGAAGAAGAGGGAGAGGAGGCAAGAGGAGCGACGGGGAGACGTCGGTGACGATGACCAGAAGAAGAAAAAAGGGCTCAAAGGTTTTCGCAAAAAAGGTTTTCTTGCATTGGCCCGAGCGCAGCAAGCCCTTTGTTGCAAAGGCCGATGCACGGCGACGACAAGAGGAAAGAGATGGAGTTGATCTGCGAAGAAAAAATGGATCCAGAGGCTTTGCAACAATGGTCTTGTTGCAAAGGTTCGAACGCAACGAGTCTCTTGTTGCAAAGCCGGTGCGTTGTGGTGTGTAGATCTTTTCGGTTCTCCGATCGGTAGACGCGTAGGGTCCACCTTGTAATACGCACTTTTGACATATGAACATATAGCATCTTCGGATTGTCATGTTTCTGACTCTTCCATAAAAAAAATCGGAGTCCAATTTTGGCCGTCGTCCTTCCCACTCACAAATTTGGTAGTCTTTTTTCATATATTAAACAATCACCACGAGGGAGAATATCCTCGCCTGAATACATTATTCAAAGGTCATCGGTGCGAGTTGTAATAAGAGCACGCTAGTGTGTGAGGAAATATATTGCCGCCGAGACAAAGCGACATCTTTTAGGTTGGACCATGTTTTCAAAGCGAAAGCACCACAGAATATAAGTCGGATAAAGTGTTCTGGAATATTTATAGTACTGCTTGTGGTGTGGCCACGTGTTGCTTCCCGAGTGGCGAGCGGGGCCCATTCGCCAAACCCTAACCATCGGGAGCTGCCACACCCCATCCCTCCCCTTGTCGTTGTTAGTGAGCACCGTCGAGCAAAGCCAACGGGGTGTCGATGGATGCATGCTCTTATTTCTCTTCTCACCTGATATAGGGACCGCCAGGGGCTACTCATACCGGCTCAAACAACGCATTCTGGTGGCACAAAGAAGGGTGTTTTCTCACACAACGGAGTACGTAAACTGGCATCGGGGTGATGTGTTTGCAGGGCGATCGAGGAATGATGAGCGATATTTTTTGCGATCATTATATACCGTTGTTTAAACTAGATAATCCATAAAATGACAAAAAATCACATCGATTTTCCACTAATGACTAATGAATGTGAAAGACCGTGAAATCTTTTGGTTTAGTATGTTTCCAAAAAAACAAGGTCTAAAAATGAAAGAATATAAAGGAATAGAAGGAAACAAGAATTATGGTGAAAATACTCCCTCGGTAATATTTTATAAGATGTTTTAAATTACTATTTTAGTAAAAAAAATGTCTTATAAAAATTTACAAAGGTAGTACAAGTCAAATGGGAGGCTCAACAGCCCAAGATGGTGCATGCACCGTACGCGCACGCCCGCTTATATCACCGCACGTACCACACTCTAGACTTTGGTGGATCCACTTGGTCATCTTCCACTAGTACCCGATGCAGTTATGTACACAGGTTTTACCCCCAATCGCATACAGTTTCCTGAACCGTATGTTCCAATGAGTTGGGGATGAGGTGGTTTGTCGCTGACCGAACAAAAACTGTCTGCAATCACAATGACATCCCATACGAGTGCGAATAGAGGAATTTTGTGTGATTACGATAGGGAAAATTCTAAACACACGGGCAGTTTACGGACCTATTACGGGACTTTCCCTATAATACCGTATCCCTAATCCAATGGAAAACCTGCCAAATCAATAATACAAGCTAAGTAAGGTTTCGTTGATGTAGCATCTCTCTTACTATAGTAACTAGATGATACCCCGCGCGTTGCTGCGGGAACTGCTGATAAATATTTTAATATTTTTAAATATAGAAAAATGATGAAACATAATATAAGTTGATTATAATTTCTTTGAAATTAATATTTTTTAGGGTCAAAATATAAGAATTTTTTAAGAAAAATTGATGATAAATAAAATATGAGTGTCTTTTTATTTTATTTTTAAATTTATTAACTTCACAATACATCAGTGAGATAGAAAAAACATTGAGTAGACACAGTGGAGACATCATCTTTGATTAAACATATTAGAATGATAGCAATTACATATGTGCATTCATAAAAAAATTATCGCATAGAAAAAAAAGGTAACTTATAATTTTATTCTCTATAAAAAGTCAATTGTAAATTTGAGTGCAAAAGAAAGTTAATATTTATATCTGATAAGTTGCATGCGCATGTAAAGTTAATGAGAGCTCCCTTATGTGGCATACTTTGCATGACCTAGTGGGAAAGAAAATTAAAATGATTGGCTTAGTGAGATGATGAGGTGGACACCTTGCATGTTGAGAGAATTGGGACCAACTTCTTAAGAATGTTAGATTCGATTGCCCATAATTCGTGCGTGATAGATCACCTATTCCTAACGTTTCTTGGTAGGTAATTGTTTTCCATTAATTCATCCATTGTGCATGCTTGTAGTTGTAGAACCGTTGCATTGTTTATAATCATTCAAACATTTCATTTAATTGAATCATCTCCTTTGATATGAACTTTTTCATTTAATCTATTACATGAAAATCATTTAATAATAGATGCAATTCAAAATATACAACATATATAATTCATAAGAGGCAAACGGAAGATTTATACTAGAGAAATCACATTATCATCATTATAAAAGGTACATATTCTAAGCGAAGGAACATCAGATCGGTGACAATCTTCTAGAAGCGGAATGTCCATATTGTGTCTTTCATCATGCTCAGCTGACGAGTAAATTTAGTACAGTTCTTATGGATCAGTGATCGTATATATGTACTTCACTTCCTTGATGTAACCAATATAAGTTGGACCGGAGGGCTGCTCAGCTTTTGCTATACAGATCCTCCTTACCTCGGCAGCCAGCAGATGCTTTGACATGTAACGCGCAGTGTAATCTTTTGGAATATACTGATCAATGACAAAATTAATCAGTGTTTCAAAACATTCAATGTGCGTATGATAAGATATGAGGTAATTAAGCTATATATAGTACACTGTCTTCTTTACAGTGCAAAGAAAAAGAATGTTGTTTTCTAGTAATCTTTTCTTTGCCTGGATGACTTAATTTACAGATCAACTTGATTGCCAGTCAGTAATATTTCATTGCCCCATACGCAAAAAGGATCAATGAGCTGGTTTGAACCAGTGATATTTGGACCTACATAAAAAAAGTTGAAAACTATTAATTTAAAAGATTTATTCAATGCACATTGAAGCAAGAAATAGAACATATAAAGGTAAAGGATGAAGCAAACCTCTCTTGTAAACTTTTGATCCTTGCATTATCAACCTGTAATTATATAAAGTCTACATAATTAAGGGCCAGTTTTTTGGCCGATTCTCCCAAAATCGACTCCCTCCCCGGCTTTTCGTAGAATCTTCGCCTCATTTTTTGTAATCCTATCTAGTTAGGGTCTAATTAGCTAGGGCCGCTACCTCATTCCATCTGTTGTCCTCTGCCGCTGTTCTGCCCATCGGCCAGCCCGTCCGGCCCCCGTCGCCGTCGCCGGAATCAAGGTGAAACGCCGCCGCCATCTTCATTGTTGATTCGTTTGATTTCTTTCGAGTTTCTTCTTTTACTAGCGGCCGCCGCATCTCATCTTGCTTGCGCACCGCTGCAGGTCACCTGCGGCTCGCCGGTTCAGTCTAAACCACGCTGGACGGCTTTTGCACCACCACCGCACCCCAAGTGTTCCAAGAATTGCCTATGTGAGCTTTTATGTTTGTTTCTCTTTAAACCGTGCCGTTTGGATTAAACCGGACCGTTTGGATTGTAAATGAAGAGCTTGAGGGAGATGGTGTTGGAGGACTCGTTGTCATCCGAAGAGAAAGAAGATGACGATGATTTTGACACCGTTTTAGGCATGTTTATAAATGACGAGTTGACGATGATGTTCGGTTGCCGAGGAGAGGATCACAATTTTGCCGCATACACATCAACCCTGATAGGACGGAGGGCCATGACAAGATCATGAGAGATTACTTTGATTCAAACCCAACCTATAAAAAATTACTCCATTATATTTAATAATTTAAAGGATCGGCTAGGTTCGGCAAAAAATTAGTGGAGTATATATACTCCATTAAACCTTTTACTTCACTAAATTTTAGGGAATCGGTTAGAGTTGCCTTTAGCTGGTTAGTCAGGCCGTGTGTCAGTGGCCGGTGTGGTGTGAGTGCATGTGTTAGTTATTTACTTATTTAAGCAGCTGTAATCGTGTTTGCTTGAGTGAAGATACTAGAAGGAAGAAGAGATGTAGTCTCCAATGTTTAGTGCGTGTGTGTGTCCGGAGAGAAGCTAGGAGAGCTGTAGTCTCCAGTAGCGCCTGGGCTACCGTGTGTATTTGCTGATGCGTGTGTTCGTAATGAAGAACCAAAGATGTAGTCATCAATGCTTAGTGCCTTCGTCCGAGCGCAGTACCACCTTTACTCGAGTTTGTCTCCTGGTGACTGGTGTGTCTATTCATTGCGTTCGTTGCTGGAGCCTGGAGGCTGTTCGGCTTATATATGTCGCCGGAGGCAGCCGCATGCACCCGACTAGCTAGAGCTTAGACGAACAAACCATCATACAAGAGAGAAGACCAATCAAGGAGCATCTTAAGTTGGCCATTAGATTCATACTGTGTGTACCCATTTTAGAACAAAAGGAAAAACGAGGCTTACAATGAGTACCTGGATAATAAAAGTGATTCTGAAGGAAACTTTATTATTATTCAAAGAAACATAATGGGTGACGACAAAGCACCCGCACATGCATACAAGGGAATCATGAAAACAGGAAAGGAGACCCCTAACCATCTTATTTTTCTTCAACGAACAGTGCTGAAACTAACCATCTTATTTTTGTTGAAAGAAAGTTGAAACTAAAACACACAAGGCTCAAATGGAAGCTCTTATGACCAGCTAGGCTACGTAAACACCAATCGCCAGTATGTCTATGTTATCAGTACGTCCGAAGAAGCCAACAATTGATTTGCCATTTGGGGCGACGGCGCTGAAAGGAGTACCACCTGATCTGTTTTGACTATTGCCGTAAGGTCCATACGTCTTCTTGTTGGTGGTAATCTTGAGTGTCTGTATGCAATCTCGGTTGCCATGATTGATAATTTTTCCAGAAACCTCGGTCACAATCTCCCCAGGGACAAGCACAATCTGCACATGAATCAAATAAATTAGTAATTGATACTAGAAAACCACATGAAATTAAAAGTATTTTGTATATTCCCACATGTATTAAATCTGACTGCAACAGAACTAGTATGAAAATTATCAGACCTCTGCGCGATACTGGTTGCTACTACCCCAAGGACCAGCTGTGTGCTTCTTGCCATTTTGGTCGATGTAAGAATATTGAAATGTGGCAATTACTCCGTCGTGGAGGATGGTGATACTTTCCAACTTCATTGGTTTTTCTGTGATATCAAATACTGAACCCCCATTGCCACCCCATGGGCCACTCTTTGTGAGGATGTGCTGCATGTTTACAAATAATAGAGCATGAAGGATCAGTGAATAAACACAAATAAAAATTTCACTGCCAACAATCTGAAAACTGTTCCCTTCTCACCTTCCTGCGGCAGAATCCATGGATGGTAAGCTCGATTATATTTCCACCATCTGTTTTCCCATGCAGTTTTTTGTTCACAACACCACGTGCCATCGCGAGTTCACCAGTCCCACCGACAATAGACCACTCACCTTCTTGGTCAACAGATGTTCCCATTACCTGAAGCGTGCTTTCCTTGAACCTGAGTAAAATCTAGCGCACTTAAATATCCCCACTGATATGAGAAGCTGGTTGACATGTCAAACCTGCTTATAGATGCTTAATGATAATTCTGATGAAAAAAAAAGAATATCTAGTAATACCTTGGTTGGGTTCCTAACTTTGAAACTCTTACTAGCAAGTTACACAAAATGACAGAATGTATTGCGCTTCAAACGTACAATACATGAAACAAAAGAATGCACACATACCCTTCAATCTCGAACACAATGGTGAAGGTATTGTGCCAACTACCAGCATAGAGATGCAGCCCTTGTGCACGGGCCACTAGCTTGGCGTTGGGGCCAACCGCATCATATATTGTCCAGTTGTTAGCTGCTGTCGTGCCCCAACCAGTGGTAGCATCGGCGCGTATGATGGTTGATTGGTTTGGGCTTGGTGGACCATAAATGTGGTGCAAGTACAAGCCATGGAACTCAAACTCGGTGTTCTCCACCGACCCATCGAATGGAGTAGCACGGTAATTGGGGTGAGTGGCCATAGTCGTCTACTTGAGTTCTGGGATGGAGGACAAAGCTAAACAGATCAAACGTCTGAATTTGTGTTATGTGGAAGATGGAAGCTGATGAGAATGGGTATTTATAGGCCAGCTTGTGGATCGATTGAGGTGATCGATGTATGCACACCATCTTTTTTATTGTTGTGGCACATGGCTACTGCATGGTTCACAGCACATGGCTATGAGAGTTATGGATCAGAAATGAGTAATTGCGTTTGTTAGGGAAAGCATCAAATTTAGTTCACTAAATCTGGGCTCTTAGCGAGCCACACACAAGGATCAATCACCGAACAAGAAATTTTTCGCACGTTGTTGAGTAACATTATGACAACACTTTGTATGAAAAAAATTGTCGAAGTTAGTGACAAATTAAAACGATTAGGAGCATCTTCTAGTATGTTGGCCACAGGAGATGCATCCTCATGTTTCCATGTAAGGACCAGCTGCTCACAATGATGTACTTATGATTGATAACGAAAGTTCTTTCTCGAAACACGCTTCTACCCCGCTTTAGAAGTAAACCTGAATTAAACGGCCAAACTAATACAAGGTGATGAAGAAATTCTCTTACGAAGGAGGTGTAAATAAAAACGACATCCGAGATAATAGCGAGACACGCCGCCAACTCAAAGTCGAGCAAGAGTACAATAGTAGGCACATCTATCAATAGGCGACCGGCAATACCAACTAGTAGTGAAGCCGTGAATCCTTATGGAACTACCACACCATTACACCATACACACCAAGATATCTTTAGAGAGGGCATCCCACCCTCTCGCTCCTCGCCGCGGAGCACCGATCCTGCCAGTGGAAAACAAGGACCAAAAAGGTTGACAACGAGTACATGTGTAAAAGGTCGGAGACCAAACGGGGCCGCCCCACTCTAGGGCCATGTCAGGATAAAATCATCCCCGAAGATGTTGATGTGTGATAACCGGTAGGTACCTAAGGTTCACGACAACAAACCAAGAGGGTCATGAAACAATAGACCATCGTTCCGCAAAAAAAAAACACAGATTAGGATTTTCACCAGTAGCCCTGACACGGAGCAGAAACCCACAACGACGCTTCCAAGATGGAAGTTACACACACGCCGTCGCCTTGGTGCTGGAGCATGGAGAATTTTCTCGAAGCCTCATCCGTGCACACATCGACCCGACCTGATCAGAGGGGTCGTCGTCAACTTGAGGTATCCATATGAATTTTAGAGATCCACCATTACCGAAACCACGATAAAACCAAGATCACCCGCTGAAGATTCACCGCCACTGCAGAGCTGCTCGTTCTTCTGACAAAGGAAAACAAAGAGTTATACTGACTTAGTTTCTTATGACTTATTCAATTTGACAAAGGTATACATGTATATATAGTTTGGAAAATTTACAGCGCCTGCTTGTGAGAATCTAGAGTGTGACCTTCTACTAGTCGTCTGATCCAGCGATGCGCTGGACAGAGCTTCCTCCGTATGTTGTACATAAATTTATGATTTTGAACGGACTAAGTATTGGACCAAGGTTGTGACTCGTTATCTAGGTGATTAGCATTTCCGCATTCATAATTTTAAATTGTCCGTAATCTATTACTCCAATAGTTGCGTGTACACTAGAAATACAAATGTCTGTATATTTATTAAGATCGGTCGTTGATGAATCGGCTCCTCTTGTTTGAGCGGTACAAACTGATGCGGCCTGGAACAGGCCGGTGTAAGTGTTGCATAGGTTCGATTGTATTGTCGTAGAGCATAAGCTTCGGTTCCTTGGTAGATAGAACTGATAACTTGTATGATATGCAGCGTCGAGGTTGGTGTGGAGGATGGCTTTAGAAATCACAATCGACGTGTAGGGTGTCGGCTACGGGCATTAGGGTTCGTCAACAAAGTCTGCCTACTTAGTTACACAATTACAACTATTTTATATTATCACAAGGAGCATGCTTCGTATTAACTAGGTTAACCCTCCTAGAAATGTGTATGGCATGGGAGATCGGAATCTTGAACACTCATTGATGGTACTCCATATGAGCACTTAATTAGTTCTGTAATCATTTAGAGATTGTAACAGGCCTCCATATGATTGGGATCTTGAAGTACATAGAACGTGATGTTATTTGATTCCTCATGAACACTTAATTAATTGGGTAAGCACCTAGAGATGTTTATATAAGACAGATAAGTTGGCATAACCTATGTGTGAAGCATCTTTCGACTAATGCAACGCCAAATCAGGATCTCAATCGACTTGTTCACTGCCATATGAAACATGTCACGTGCTTGGGTTCCACGTACAGATGCCTATTTACGAGATCGCTCTATGTATTGCTACGAGGCCAGATGTACATTAATTCATCCTACTGTCTTTCTTGCTATCATAATCGGAAAGTCATCACTGTCAGAAACAAGAAAGACAATGCCAAAAGCAAAAAGAGAAACTCTTTCTTGGTGAAATATCAATCTACCGTTTGTATTTATTCCAAGCGGCATATTTTCTCACACTCCGTAAATACCTTGACACTTGGGACTTTCTTGTTGAAGGATGTGAGATGGTAACAGTAGGTTGCATTTTATTTTATTTTTGCAGAGAAAACAACGGTAGGTCCACTGTCTGTTTACACATAATACTTGTGAAAGCACTTTGCTCCTCGTGCACGTGAATTTTTTGGATGGCTTTTGGGTCAAAGAAAAAATACTTTCCTGGCGGCTTTGTGTACCACACACAGAAAAACATTTTAGCTGATACATATTGTGACTAATTACTAGCCAAGACTTATAAATTGTACCTTAGTTATATTTCACTAGTACTCCCTCTGTAAACTAATATAAAATGTTTTAGCTAACTAAAATAGTGATCTAAAAAATCTTATATTAGTTTACGGAGGGAGTCTAATAGTTGTCATAAGTATGGACAAACATCACAAACCAAACCAATTAATTGTGAAGACATATATATAAGTACAATATATAGTTTAGAACCAAGTCGCTAAATATGCTAAAAGGTAGTTGGACAAACTTCATGTATAAACATGCCACAAATAGCCACAAGTCGCACTACAAGGAATATGCATATATGGCAAATCAACTCGATAGGCAGAATTTTTTGTCACAGATGTTCACACATCCATCTATGGCAATAAAATCTGTTTGCAGCTAATCATTCATACTAATTAATTGATCATTTTTCCTGTCTGCATAGATGCCAATAGGGTGTGCCTACGTAGCTAAAAGATTCCAACTATTTGATCTTATCACAAGGAGCATGCTTATTGCTAACCCACCTAGAGATGTATATGGCATCAGAGATCGTGACCTTCAACAGTTTTGTTCCACCAGCCAACAGTTAAAAACTCTCATTGACAGTACTCCACATGAGCACTTAATTAGTTGGGCAACACTTAGAGATGTGCAAGATTGCAGCAGGCCTCCCGATGACCGGAATCTCGAAGTACATAAAAGTGCATGTCATATTCTTTGATACCACCTGAACAATTAGTTAATTGGTAAAGCACCTAGAGATGTGCTAGATAAATTAGCATACCCTATGTGAGGCATCTTTCGATTAATGCAACACCAGATCAGTATCTCGACCGACCTGTCCACTTCTATGTGAAACACTTCACAGGCTTTGATTCCGTGTACATATGCTTAGTTACGAGATCGATCACTATATTGCTACGTGGCCAGATGTACATTAATTCATCAGACAAGTATGCTGGCTACTGACGTTCTTATCAATCCTACTGTCTTTCTTGCATCATAAGTTGAAAGTCTTCAAAGTGTTAGAAACAAACAGGACAATACAAAAAAGCAAACAGATAAATTCTATATTGGTGAAATATCAATCTAGCATGTCTATTTATTCCAAGCGTATACTAGTGCATAGTAGTGCTACATTTTGAACCATTTTTCTAACACAGTTTTGAACCGTCGCCTTGTAAAGGTTTGCGATAGGATGGCCCTTTCCTACACGTATCATAAAAACTATTGGCGATAGATTGAGTTATCATAGACGAGGAGAGAAAGCGGACGTTTGCGATAACCATGCATTGCTATCACAAACAGATTACTTGAAATTTTTGTCTTAGATCATAAAAGTATCACATACGTTTTGCCACAGAAAATACATTTGTGTTTTTACATCATATCCCAAACGCTGATGTTTCAGAAATTGCATGGGATACGCAAGACTGTCACATATCGTTCAAATTTACTACATGTTTGTGTCGTTTACGTGCATCACAAACGGATTTGAGGGATTGAATTGAACACAATATCTACTGCAATGCACGTAATATTTTCATGTGTTAAGGATTATTATTTGTTCGTTTTTGAGGGATTGAATAGGATATCTACTGCCATGCACTCCTTTTGGTCAAAGAAACCAAGAACATAATTCTTTGCAGAAAGAGTAAAGCTTTGTCGAAAAGAGGGGAAATAAAAATGCAAAAGAAGATGATGGTATAGGCAAGGAATGTACGCTTTGTGAGAGAATATTACTTTATTTTCTTATGAAAGTGACCTTAGAAACAAACCACAACCATCGCACTTTTAAGGCAAAAGCATGTAAGAAATGTTTGCCCGGAAGAATGAGGAAGCTGGTAGTGGGTTTGTCAGGAGGCGAGGAGCCTTGTCCCGGGTCTCCTGTGCAGCTGCTTTCTTTTTTTCTAACCTAGAGAGATAGCAGCTTGCAAACATGAAACGTGAAAAAAGATCTGATGCAAGTTTATGCTTTACCAAAGGAGAATATCCAACGTCCCTTCTTGCTGCGGATCACGCGGCACGTACGGTGTTTTGCTGCGTGTTATGTTTCACTCCCTACCCAACCAGCACAAACCACCATTGCTTCAGATCATCTATCTTTTAATTTTTGAAGAATTTTTCACCACACTAGCTATGAATTGCGCTCTAAGCTTAGTTTTTATTTCATCAAAAAGTTGGAAGGTAACCAGTGAGTGATCTTATCTTCTAATTGTTGCCGCTATGTCTCATTGTTCTAATACTAACACTTATTAAGAATCAATCCGTGGTTGAATGGTCAGAACAATAGTTGTACCCTACCCTATGAATCACATGTTTTATTGGTTGGGGGGGGGGGGGGGGGGGGGAGAGAGCATCCCTTTTTGGTGAAGATTGGCAGGGTGGTCATCATTTTTTTCTGGTGGAGTGTCTTGTAGCGCAATCGCAGAAAGGTAGATCACGGGGTCAAGTTACTCAAAGGTTGAATCATCGTCATGAGATTATGATGGGGAAACATGAATCACCTCTATCTCGGTCTTAGCCTATGGGAGCTGCTCAAACATGAGTTCACACACGTTCTCTTAAATTAGCAAACTTGATTTGTTCCAGAGACGTCAAAGATTTCTGAATCTTCTCTATCAAATTGCTCTACGACAGACTGGATCTTGGCCGCGTCAACCCATCCTTCATGTGGTAAGCGAGTCGGGATAGGCTTCCTTCCGCTAACAAACTGTAGAAATCGCATGGACCCGGGGACAGTACATGTGCCGTTTGTTGGATCCGATCATATCCTTTTTATAGGATAGGAATTTTTACATTGAATCTTGGCTAATGTTTATTTTTCCTTTAAAATGAGAAGGGTTGTTTCCTATCCTTGGTAGAAATAGGAATTCATTACCACAAACTAAATAGCTTCAATGATTTCTTTCCTACAAAATTCCTAATATTTAGAATTCTTTCAAAATTCCTTAAAACAAAGGAGGCCTAAGAGCACATCAGATCTGATAAAGAGATACATGTGCCGCGTGAGCGAAAGACTAATCATGCCTAGACAAAAGAAACCTCACAGAAGGCCAATCACTATGCAAACACCGTATGGTGTAATTATATTAGCTTAGTGAAAAGGGTTTATGCATATACTAATCGTGCCTGGAGGAAGGAAACATCACGGAATGCGAGCCATGGAGAATAGAAGAACTCGACCATGTAAACTTAGCCACTAGAGTATAAGATTCACAGTTTGGTAGTCATTTCAGCCCGTGTGCGTACCCATTTGAAAAGAAAAATAAAAAATAGCTCCTTAAAATAAGGTAGTGATGTAAATGTTTCATAAAAGTGATTCCCGAGGGAAGTTCATATTATTCAAGGAACTTAAAAGGTGACGACAAATCACCCACACACACACATACTAGGATACATGATCAATGAAAACTGGAGATCCCTAACCATCTTATTCTTCTTGAAGCAACAGTGCTAAATTTAAACCGCATACGGCTCAAATGAAACCGGACTCTTGACCAGCTAGGCCACGTAAACTCCAAGCGAATTCAAGTATGTCTTATCAGTACGCCCGAAAAAACCCACAATTGATTTGCCATTTGGTGCAACAAAGCTGAAACGCTTCTCGCCTACTGACTGTCCATAAGGTCCGAACGATTCCTTGTTGGTGACAATCTTGAGTGTGCGTATAATAGGGGTATTCCTTTCTATGCCAACTGTTATATGCACTTCTGTCACAATCTCTCCAGGACGAAGCACGATCTGAAGACATGAATAAACGACATATTATTTGTAAATGAATAAAGGAAAGTATTGCAAGTCCCTAAACAACCACAATAGTACGTACAGCGGAGTACACAAATAGGCCGGCCGCCATAGTAGTAGTATTTTCTTAATTCGATCAAAGGCGAACTAAAGTAAATAATCACACTTACATCTGCACGGTTGGGATTGTTGCTACCCCAAGGACCTTCGGTGTGCCTCTGGCCATTTTGGTCAACATAAGAATGCGTAAATGAACCAATTACTATTCCAGAGAGGATGATGATCCTTTCCAACTTGAATGGTGTTGCTGTAATATCAACAACGGAACCGCCATTGCCACCCCATGGTCCCTCCTTTGTGGGAGTGGGGAACTGCATAAAAACAACAAATGACAGACCAAGAATGGTCGATGAGTAAACATGCAAATGAATAATACAACAGAACACCAAAAATCTGAATACCCTCCCCTTCTCACCTTCCTGCGGCAGAATCCATGGATGGCAAGCTCGATTATGTCTCCACCGTCAGTTTTACCGTGGAGTTTCTTGTTTACAACACCACGTGCCATCGCGAGTTCACCTGTCCCGCCCACAATAGACCACTCACCTTCTTTATCTTCATCAACAGATGCTCCCATTACCTGAAGCGTGCTTTTCTTTAACCTGTGTAAAGGCTAGAACACTTAAATACACTCCCAAATTTGACAGCATGAGACCTATATATCAGACCTTTTAGATGTTTACTTATAACTCTGATGAAAAAGATTCCGAATATCTAGCAAGTATACTCTAGGTTGTGTTTCCTCACATAACGTTTTGACTAGCAACTTATCAAGTTACACAAAATGACATAATATATGCATGTGCATAGGGCGACATTTGTACAAAAGAATGGGTTTCAAAATCAAGAAAAATGTACCATGTACACATACCCTTCAGTCTCGAACACAATGGTGAAAGTATTGTGCCAAGTACCAGCGTGGATATGCAGCCCCTGTGCGCGGGCCACTAGCTTGGCGTTGGGGCCAACCCCATCATATATTGTCCAGTTGTTAACTGCTGTCTCGCCCCACCCGGTGGTAGGATTTGCACCTATGATGGTTGATTGGTTTGGGCTTGGTGGATTATAAATGTGGTGCCAGTACAAGGTATCAAACTTCAACTCCGTGTTCTCCGCAGACCCACCGAATGGAGTAGCATGGATGAAACTGGGGAGATCGGCCATGGTCTACTCTACTTGTGGGATAGAGAAGAAAGATGAATAGATCAAAGGGCTTCTATCTAGCCTATGCTGAAACTGTGTGCTGTGGAAATGAAAGCTGCCGAGGATGGGTATTTATAGGCCAGCTCATGGGTCGATCGAGGAGATAAATTTTCACACACCATCTTGTTTATTCTTGTGGCACATGACTACTAAATGGTTCACATCACATGGCTACCAGAGCTATGGATCACTAACTAGTACACACCAAGCTATCAAGAAAAGCCACATGACATGCGGTGATCCATGAATACTCAAAGTCGAATAAATAGTACACACCAGAGCACACTTGAAGAAAGTCAAAATAAAAAGTGTGTTCCATGACTACTAAATGGTTCACACACATGCCATGCGAGAGAATAGCAAGACACGCCACATACTCAAAGTCGAGCAAGAGTGCAAGAGTAGCAACACACAACAATAGGCAATCGGCAATACCAACCAATATTGAAATTGTGCCTCCTTAGGAAACTATCAGACACCTTTAGACCGTACACACCAAGCTATCACCAGAGATGCCCACCTGCCCTCTCTCTCCGGTCCATGGAGCACCGATCCTGCCAATGGACAACCAGGACCAAAAAGTTTGACAACGAGAACATGTGTAAAAGGTAGGGGACAAACGGGTTCGCCCCACTCACGAGTCGAACAAGCTTCAAGCCAGGATAAATCATGCTCGAACACATCGACTTGTTGTGACCAGTAGGAACTGAGCTCCACGACGATGTCCCAAAAAGGGTTACGACACGGTACAGTCGCCGAGAAAAAAAAATACATACTAGGATTTTTGACCAACGGCCCTGACATGGAGAAGAGAACCACAACAACCCTACCAAGAGGGATGTGACGCACACATGCATCATATCCCTTGGTTCTGAAGGACAGATTTTTTTCTTGCATCCTCATCCATGCACATACCGACCCAACCAAAGTAGAGCATCATCGTCAATTTGAGGAATCCGTATCAAATACCACGGATCCTCCACCATTTCGATGTGCAAACCCAAAGAATTAAGTTTGTCGAGGCAACGGTGCAAATTCCTGCCTCTGCATTATTTCTATGCACACTTAACATACTAATTAAGTGATCATTTTTTCGACAACAAAGTTTGCCTACTTAGTTTCATGATTACAGCTTTTTTATATTATCACAAGGATCATGCTTCATATTAACTAGGTTAACCCACCTAGAAATGTGTATGGCATGGGAGATCGGAATCTTGAACACTCATTGATGGTACTCCATATGAGCACTTAATTAGTTTGGTAAGCATTTAGAGATGTGCGGGATTGTAACAGGCCTCCGTACGATTGGGATCTTGAAGTACATCGAATGTGATGTTCTTTGATTCCACGTGAACACTTAATTAATTGGGTTAAGCACCTACAGATGTTTATATAAGATAGATAACTTGGAATAACCTATGTGTGAAGCATCTTTCAACTAATGCAACGCCAAGTCTGGATCTCGAAAACATGTCACGTGCTTGGGTTCCATGTATAGATGCCTATTTACGAGATCGCTCGATGTATTGCTACGAGGCCAAATGTACATTAATCAATCCCACTGTCTTTCTTGCTATTATAATCGGAAAGTCATCACTACCAGAAACAAGAAAGACAATGCCAAAAGAAAAAGGAGAAACTCTTTCTTGGTGAAATATCAATCTACCGTTTGTATTTATTCCAAGCGGCATATTTTCTCACACTCCATAAATACCTTGACACTTGAGATTTTCTTGTTGAAGGATGTGAGATGGTAAGAGTAGGTTGCATTTTATTTTATTTTTGCAAAGAAAACAACGGTAGGTCCATTGTCTGTTTACTACTTTATACTTGTGAAAGCACTTTGATCCTCGTGCACGTGAATTTTCCGGATGGCTTTTGGTTCAAAGAAAAAATACTTTCCTGACGGCTTTGTGTACCACACACAGAAAAACATTTTAACTGATACATATTGGGACTAATTACTAGCCAACCCTTATAAAATGTACCTTAGTTGTATTTCACTAGTAGTTGTCATAAGTATATATGGACAAACATCACAAACCAAAACAATTAATTGCCAAGCCATATATATAAATACAATATCTAGTTTAGAACCAAGTCACTAAATATTTTAAAAGGTATTGGACAAACTTCATGTATAAACATGCCAAAAATAGCCACAAGTCGCACTACAAGGAATATGCATATATGGAAAATCAACTCCATAGGTAGAAATTTTTGTCACAGATGTTCAGACATCTATGGAAATAAAATCTTTTTTATCATATATATGTGCCTGCAGGCCATCCTACAGAATCAATAATCATTATTTACATAATCAGTTTGCAACTATCATTCATACTAATTAATTGATCATTTTTCTGTCTGCATAGATGTCAATAGGGTGTGCCGACTTAGCTAAAAGATTCCAATTATTTGATATTATCACAAGGAGCATGCTTATTGTTAACCCACCTAGAGATTTGTATGGCATCAAAGATCGTGACCTTGAACAGTTTTGTCCCACCTGCCAACAGTTAAAAACACTCATGGACAGTACTCCACATGAGCACTTAATTAGAGATGTGCAAGATTGCAGCAGGCCTCCCGATGACCGGAATCTTGAAGTATATAAAACTGCATGTCATGTTCTTTGATACCACCTGAACAATTAGTTAATTGGTAAAGCACCTAGAGATGTGATAGATAAATTAGCATACCCTATGTGAGGCATCTTTCGATTAATGCAACACCAGATCAGGATCTCGACCGACTTGTCCACTTCTATATGAAACACTTCACAGGCTTTGATTCCGCGTACATATGCTTAGTTACGAGTTCGATCACTATATTGCTATGTGGCCAGATGTACATTAATTCATCAGGCAAGTGTGCTGGCTACTGACGTTCTTATCAATCCTACTCTCTTTCTTGCATCATAAGTTTGAAAGTCTACAAAGTGTTAGAAACAAACAGGGCAATACAAAAAAGCAAACAGAGAAACTCTATCTTGGTGAAATATCAATCTAGCATGTGTATTTATTCCAAGCGTACACTAGTGCAGAGCAGTGATACACGAACGGTTTTTAACCCATTTTGCTGACACGGTTTTGAACCGTCGCTTTGTGAAAGTTTGTCCCCTTTCCCACACGTATCATAAAAACTGTTGGCGATAGACTGAGCTAGTTATCCTCGTAGGAGAGAAAGCGAACGTTTGCGATAGCCATTGCTATCACAAATAGTTTACTGGAAAATTTTGTATGAGATCATAAGAGTATCACATATGTTTTGCCTCAGAAAATACATATGTATTTCTTGCCTATGCCTTCTTCTTCTGGTTCATTTTTGTTTCTCCAATTTTTGATGAAGCTTTACTCTTTCGGCAAAGAATTATCTTCTTGGTTGCTTTAACCAAAGGTAACTAGATGATGCCCCGCACGTTGTTGCGGAACTTTTTTGCAAAATATTTCAGTGAAAATGTTTGGTTAAATGAAACATGTATATTTGAAACAATAACTTTTAAACTAATATATGGATTTAATATAAATATCATAATAAAATAAAAATTCCCATGCATGCAAGTTGTGTGTGGGTTTTTATTATGCATAGTGGCATATTGAGGTGTGTCTTTCTCATGCATGTTGGATGATGAGGTGGCATGCTTGCATGTTGAGAGAAATATGCTAATGAATGATGATGTGGCATGCATGATGAAGTGGAGTGTGTGCATGTTGAGAGAATTGGAAGTAGTGGGGAGCAACTTCTTAAGAATGTAAGATGCATGGCAGGAATATCCTGTTCACTCCCTCAAAAAATGAATAAATAATAATTCTTAACGCATCAAAACATTACGTGCATGGCAGTAGATATCGTGTTCAATCCCTCAAATCCGTTTGTGATGCACCTAAACGTGTAATACATTTCAACTATCACTAGTAGAAAATGGGGCATCCGTCTAAGCCTTTAGTACCGGTTTCATTACGAACCGGTACTAAAAGGGGCTTTCGTACCGGTTTGGGCGTCCAGGCGGGCGAGAAGATCTCGTACCGGTTCTAGTTAGGAACCGGTACTAAAGGTTTATCAGACGGTGGGGGGGGGGGAGGGCTGGTCCTTTGGTACCGGTTCAAGTGTAGAACCGGTACTAATTTAGCATACTCATCCCCTGTCCCATGCGCCCACCCGATTCATCCTTCATTTCTACCTCTCTCTCACACATTTCTAAAAAATTTGCACCTCTCATACTCCAACAAATCTTCATTTTTTGTCCACCATTTTAACAAGATTAACGACATCTATCTATCCAAGAGTTAGCAATATCATCCTTTCTTCCGGCGTTCCTAATTTAGCTCATCTCTTTGCTAGTTAACTCGTATTATTTTTCTAGTGCTAGCAAGGTGTTCGATGAAATGCCTAGCTAAGTTTGGGATTTTATTTTATTTATATGAAATTTGAGCTGAAATTATATTATGTTTTGTAGGTTTTAGTATCATCCCCGTCCTCACCGTTGTCGATCGCCAGCGTCGTCCCCTAGCCGACACCGTACCACCTCGGTGAGCCCCTTCTTTTTTATAAAAAAAACTTAGTTTCCGCACATATGAAGTCAGAAAGGGTTGAAAATTGATGGTTACGGCGCAATAAGCAAAGGACACAAGCGAATAAAAAATGAAGACAGATGAAGTCAGACAGGGTTGAAAATTGATGATGTGGCTTTGAATGGTTCATTTTGAAGACACAAAAAGTCTCGATGAACTGAAGGATTTCTAGATATATCAACAAAACACACGGTTTCGCCTGCATACAGCCCAACTGTGGCTCGTGAGTGCCCGCACATCAAATGCACCGTTGGGCGTATGCAGGCCAATCCGAATGATTTGTATTTGGTCGATGAACTGAAGGATTTCTAGATATATCAACAAAACACACGGTTTCGCCTGCATACAGCCCAACTGTGGCTCGTGAGTGCCCGCACATCAAATGCACCGTTGGGCGTATGCAGGCCAATCCGAATGATTTGTATTCGTACACACCGAGTGTCCGAGAGGTGGGATATATATAGGAGTCGTGTGCCTCTTTAGCCCTGGTTGCTAGCACAAACCTGTACTAGCGCGAGACCTTAACTGTGTACAGGCCGGTTCCCAGATCCAACGACTCACAAGCCGGATCCAACGACTCACAAGCGCTTAAAAGAAACACGCGATCCGTGTACTTCTTCCTGATTGGTGGGATTCAGACCCGGGTGGGGCCAGGGCTGTGGTACCGGTTCATGTGGAGAACCGGTACTAATTTAGCTCATGCCCACCCGATTCATCCCTGTCCCATGCCCACCCGATTCATCCTTCATTTCTTCCTCTCTCTCTGACATTTCTAAATTTCTTGCACCTCTCACACTCCAACAAATCTTCATTTTTTGTCCACCATTTATTAATTAAGTTGGTCACTCATATATCTATGATGTTGTCTAATTAATGATTTTTGATATACATATATAATGCAGATGAGTCGGCAATGGATGTACGGTGACCGGTGCCATCCCGACTTCATTAAAGGCATGCATTATTTTCTCAGCGTGGCTGAGGCGAACAACCGGATGAATGGTTTCATCTACTGTCCATGTAGTTCGTGTAAGAATATGAAGGATTACTCTACCTCAAAGACCATTCACGTCCACCTGCTGGAGAACGGTTTCATGCCCAGCTATAATTGTTGGACCAAGCACGGAGAAAGGGGGGTTATATTGGAAGACAACGAAGAAGAAGAGGATAGTGACAACTATCCTATTTTCACTGAAGACGGTGATAGTAGAATGGGGGAAGACGAAGCTGAAGAAGAGCCCATTTTTGATGACCCGATTTTTGATGACCGCGATGACGATTTGGGTCGGGCCATTCTTGATGCGAAGATAAACTGCGAAAGTGAAAAGGAGAGGTTGAAGTTGGAGAAAATGTTAGAGGATCACAACAAACTGTTGTACCCAAATTGCGAAGATGGCCAGAAAAAGTTGGGTACCACGCTGGAATTGCTGCAATGGAAGGCAGAGAATGGTACTACTGACAAGGGATTTGAAAAGTTGCTGAAAATAATAAAGAAGATGCTTCCAGGGAGAACGTATTGCCCTCTAGTACGTACGAAGCAAAGAAGGTTGTCTGCCCTCTAGGATTAGAGGTGCAGAAGATACATGCATGCATCAATGACTGCATCCTCTACCGCAAGGAGTACGAGAATTTGAATGCATGCCCGGTATGTGGTGCACTGAGGTATAAGATCAGGCGAGATGACCGTGGCGATGTTGAGGGCGAGTCCACCCCCAGGAAGAGGGTTCCTGCGAAGGTGATGTGGTATGCTCCTATAATACCACGGTTCAAACGTTTGTTCCAAAACAAAGAGCATGCCGAGTTGTTGCAATGGCACAAAGAGGACCGTAAGAATGATGTGATGCTAAGACACCCCTCTGACGGGTCGCATTGGAGAAAAATCGACAGAAAGTTCAAGTCATTTTCAGATGACGCAAGGAACTTAAAACTTGGTCTAAGTACAGATGGCTTTAATCCTTTCGGGGAGCAGAGCTCCAGTCATAGCACCTGGCCAGTGACTCTATGTATCTATAACCTTCCTCCTTGGGTGTGCATGAAGCGGAAGTTCATTATGATGCCAGTGCTCATCCAAGGCCTGAGGCAACCAGGCAACGACATTGATGTGTACCTGAGGCCATTGGTTGAAGAACTTTTACAGTTTTGGCGTGAAGAAGGTGTACGTGTGTGGGATGAGCACAAAAAGGAGGAATTTGACCTGCATGCCTTGCTTTTTGTAACCATCAATGATTGGCCTGCTCTTAGTAACATTTCAGGGCAGTCAAACAAGGGATACAATGCATGCACACACTGTTTAGGTGAGACTGACAGTATATATTTGGGAAACAAGAATGTGTACCTGGGGCATCGTCGATTTCTTCCAAAACAACATCACGTAAGAAAGAGAGGAAAGCATTTCAGAGGTGAGGCAGATAACCGAACGAAGCCTACCCGCCCTACTGGGGATGTTATATATGATATGGTCAAGGATTTAAAAGTGATCTTTGGAAAGGGTCCTGGCGGACAATTTGTTCCGCATGATGTTGACGGACACGTACCCATGTGGAAGAAGAAGTCTATATTCTGGGAGCTACCCTACTGGAAATTCCTAGAGGTTCACTCGGCAATCGACGTGATGCACGTGACGAAAAACTTTGCGTGAACCTGCTAAACTTCTTGGGCGTGTATGGGAAGACAAAAGATACACCGGATGCACGGCAAGACCAGCAAAGTATCCACGAAGGAAACAACCTGAATCCAGAGAAGTATCAAGGTCCTGCCAGCTACGCTCTTACCAAAGAATAGAAGGAGATCTTTTTTGAAGTACTGAGTAGCATCAAGGTCCCGTCTGGCTTCTCGTCGAATATAAAGGGGATAATAAACATGTCAGAGAAAAAGTTTCAAAACCTAAAGTCTCATGACTGCCACGTGATTATGACACAATTACTTCCGGTTGCATTGAGGGGGCTTCTGCCGGAAAAATGTTCGAGTACCCATTGTCAAGCTATGTGCGTTCCTCAATGCAATTTCTCATAAGGTGATCAATCCACTAACTCTACAAAATTTACAGAAGGATGTGGTGCAATGTCTAGTCAGCTTCGAGTTGGTGTTCTCACCATCCTTCTTCAATATTATGACACATCTCCTAGTTCACCTGGTCGAAGAGATTAGCATTCTCGGTCCTGTATTTCTACACAACATGTTTCCCTTTGAGAGATTCATGGGAGTCTTAAAGAAGTACGTTCATAACCGTGCTAGGCCAGAAGGAAGCATCTCCAAGGGCTATGAAACAGAGGAGGTCATTGAGTGTTGTGTTGACTTTATTCCTGACCTTAAGCCGATCGGTGTTCCTGAATCGCGCTATGAGGGGAGACTGGGTGCAAAAGGCACGCTAGGGAATAAAGCAACAACGTGTATGGACGGACATTCTTTCACTCAAGCACACTACAAAGTTCTACATAATTCTATCTTGGTGGCTTCGTACATAGTGGAACACAAGGATATCTTACGCTCCGAATACCCGGAGCAACGTGAAGATTGGATTGATGGAGAACACATGAAGACTTTCGGCGGTTGGTTGCAAAATCGTCTAATGAATGTCACTGATGAAGAACAATTATACTTGTTGGCCAAGCAACCATCTTCGACAATATCGACTTTTCAAGGGTACGAGATTAATGGGAATACATTTTACACGTTCGCCCAAGATAAAAAAGAGCACCAACCAAAACAGTGGTGCCCGCTTTGATGCAGCAGAGGGCAACGGGAAGAAGGTCACATATTATGGGTACATAGAGGAGATATGGGAACTTGACTATGGACCTAATTTCAAGGTCCCTTTGTTCCGGTGCAAATGGTTCAACCTGAAAGACGGGGTACAGGTAGACCCGCAGTACGGAATGACTACAGTGGATCTCAAGAATCTAGGGTACGATACCGAACCATTCGTCCTAGCCAGTGAAGTGGCTCAGGTTTTTTATGTGAAGGACATGTCTACCAAACCGAAAAAAAGAAAAGAAAGGCAAGAGTACACATTATACGATGAGCCAAAGCGCCACATAGTTCTTTCAGGAAAAAGAAACATCGTGGGAGTAGAGGACAAGACAGACATGTCAGAAGATTATAATAAGTTTGATGATATTCCACCCTTCAAGGTAAAAACTGACCCAAGCATCATCTTAAATAATGAAGATTGTCCATGGTTGCGTCGCAATCCGAAGAAAGGGAAACACACGAAGAAAACTAGCTAGATAGGGATCATAACTTTGGAAATCACTTTTGTGTAATGATGCTACTGTATGTAAGATATGGAAATCACCGCGACATCGGCGACTCCAACATTCGAATCTAGCCATGTGTATCTTAATTTTCAGTTGAGCTATGTACTTTAATTCGAGTTCAATCGTAATAAAATTTTATTCCGTGTGCTTCTTCCTAATTGGTCGGATCCAACGGCTCAGAAGCCTGATCCAACGACTCACAAGCGCTTGAAAGAAACACGCGATCCGTGTGCTTCTTCCTAATTGGTTGGATTCAAAATCGTGTACGGTTAAAAGCGCGTGGAAGAGGACTCCACGCAACGCCAGTCGGCACTAGTTCTTTCCCCTTCCGCGCCACCGCCACCATGCCGCCTCGCCGCCGCCGACCAAGCTACCACGGCGTCCGCGAGCGCTCGGACGGCACATTCATGGCGGTGATCACTTGCGCCAACAACGAGCGTGTGTGTCTCGGCAGGTTCTGGCATGCATATTTAGCCGCCCGCACGTACGACGTTGCGGCGTGGAGGCTCGGCCGCCCGCGCGCGGAGATGAATAACCGCCACTGTTGCAGAGGACATTGCAGATCCGCCGCTCCTCCTCACTGAAGAGGACCACCGCCTCCATCGTCGACGAGCGGTGCTCGGCCTCACCTCGGAGCAGGACCAGCGTGTCGTGCAAGAAATAGAAAAAGAAACAGAAAAGAAAAGAAAAGAAAAGGAGAAAGAAACAGAAAAGAAAAGAAAAATAAAAAGAAAAAGGGCCTTTCGTACCGGTTCGTGTTAGGAACCGGTACGAAAGGTTTTCGGCCAGGTGGGGTGGCGCCAGGGCTGACCTTTAGTACCGGTTCGCCGCTACAACCGGTACCAAAGACCTTTGGTACCGGTTTGTCGTTGGAACCGGTACCGAAGGCCCTTTCCCTCCCCAAATAACCCCGCGCGAGCACTTTCTTCTCACATTCTTCCTCAATTATGCGCGCGCTGCCCCCCACCCCCGAGGAGAAGCTCGCCGCCGCCGCCTCCCGTGGACGCCCGTCGCCGTGCAAGCTCACCGCCGCCGCCCTCCCTCCCGTGGACGCCCGTCGCGCGCCGTGCTGGTGAGCATCCCCGCCTCCCTCGCCCCTGTTCCCTCCGGCTCCTGCTGCTGCTGCTGTTGGGCTCCTCCGGATCCTGCTCCGGCTGCTGCTGCTGCTGCGGCCATGGGGCTGCTGCTGCTGCTGCGGCCATGGGGCTACTGCTGCTGCGGCCATGGGGCTGGCTGCTGCTAGGGTTTGGTCACCACTGGATTTGGTCACCGAATACTGAGTAGAATGATGCAGATGTGTTTGGTCACCACTCCTTAGTAGCAAATCATCCGGCAGAACAAGTCATAGTTGCAATTTTAGAGCATGTTTGTTTCGTACAAAAATTGTAATTTAAAAATGTTAAAATAAAATTCATAGGAAAAAAGGAACAAGTGTTACATAAATTATATATTCTTTATTTATTATTTATCAATAAGTATTACATTTCATAAGTCAAAATAATAATATTCATCTCTGAATTTATTCCAAGGATTAAATAGATTAAAAAAATGGTATTAATCAATTTAATCCCTTAGAAATTGGCAAATAAAGAATTTAGAGCATGTTTCTTTTGTAAAAAAATTGAAAATTAAAAATGTTAAAATAAAATTCATAGGAAAAAAGGAACAAGTGTTACATAAATTATATATTCTTTATTTATTATTTATCAATAAGTTATACATTTCATAAGTCAAAATAATAATATTCATCTCTGAATTTATTCCAAGGATTAAACAGATTAAAAAAATGGTATTAATCAATTTAATCCCTTAGAAATTGGCAAATAAAGAATTTAGAGCATGTTTGTTTTGTAAAAAAATTGAAAATTAAAAATGTTAAAATAAAATTCATAGGAAAAAAGGAACAAGTGTTACATAAATTATATATTCTTTATTTATTATTTACCAATCATAAAGCCTTTTAGATTTTAAGATTTTAGATTTGGGAAAATAATTTTAATCCCTTATTTTAAATTTGGTACCGGTTGGTGTTCGTCGGCTAGCGCGGCGCCGACGTGAGGAGTGCCGAGTGGCAGGAAGTGATAGGGAGAGGGAGGCTAGGGCAAGCAGCGGCTCGAGGGCATGTCCGTGAGGAGTGCCGAGTGGTGCATGTATCTCTTGCGACATAGAGAGAAGAGCGAGAGGAGCGCCAAGTGTTAGGGTTAGGGTTATTGCTTTCTTCATTTCAATTGTTATCCATCTAGCAATCTGTTATGATCATGAAATGATGAATGAATTAATTGTTTTCTTAATTTTTTAGTGACATTGAGCTATGGAGGACAACACCTTCGTCCGAAATGAGGATCAAGAAGAAGCCGTGCAGAGAATGATATTTGAGAGCGCCCGTGGGCCGGAACCCGATGGAGATGACTTTGAGCTCACACAATTTCTGAACGATGTCGGTGAGGGATTTGAGTCTGAAGAGATTAGAAGAGAGAATGAAGTGTCCATAACAAACTCTGGCGAGGTGTATATTTATGTATCAAGTCTATGTTCATCAGTAGATGCATTCATTTATTTGTGTTGCACTTATTAACGAATAAATTTTTTTTAGCCTTCTGGATCAATATCGAGCAAGTCTGTTAAAACAAAACGAGGCCCGACGCAATTGCTAAAGGGCGAGGGTAGGTTAGCCCTCATCGCATTTAAAGATAACGGTGAACCGGTGCATCCGACAGAGCACTGCCGCAAATTTATAAATCAAGCTGGAGTTCTTGTTAGGTACCATCTACCGATCAGCATTCAAGAGTGGCATAAGCCGAAGAACGCGGGGACTGAAGCTAGTTATGTCAACGACACGTTGAAATTTTTTCTTTTCGACAATCTACTGACACGCTTCAGCCTATCGGAAGACATGACGGAAGGCCAGAAGAAGAAACTGAAGGAATGGACTCTCAAGAAGATGGCCATGCTATTCCAGACATGGAAGAAAAAATTATGGGAGAAATATAAGCATGAAGATCCAGTATTCAATGATAATCTAGTGAAGATAAAAGATCACTGGCCCGCATTTAAGAGGTATAAGCAATCGTCTACTCATGTGTTCCGATCGGTCACAAATAAGAAAAATGCTTCAAAGAAGGAATTTTTCCATCATTTGGGGTCAGGTGGCTACAAGACTGCCATTCCGAAGTGGAGAGCGTTTGAAGATAAACTGATGGATGCAGGAATCACTCCACAGACATGGGACTGGCCCGACCGGTCCAGGCTCTGGTTGTTCGCGCATGGGGCAGGGTTGGACCCAATGACAGGGAAGATCGTTGCGCAGGGGAAATGGAAGAGCAAAATTGAAGCAGTCACGGAGAAGCTTATAGATGCAATTGAAAAGGTCAGAAAGGGAGAGTACATTCCCGATAGAGAGAATGACGAGCTGACACTCGCTTTGGGCAATCCTGAACACGTTGGACGGGTTCGATCTCGCCCAGGTCTCAACAAGAAGGAAGCGTGGCCGGAGTGCGCTGACACTTATAGAAGCCATTCGCGAAAGAAGGAGAAGAAGGAGTCAGACAGGTTAACGGAATTGATAAATAGGGTGGAGGCACTTGAGAAAAATCAGAAGGAGCCTCATGATGATCCTCATGTCGATGCCGCCCCATCTCAGCGAAGAAGCAGTGTGGGTTCCTCGCATCTTGACGGATGTGGAGGAAGCTACCCCGTGGATTATGTCACGGAGAAGACAGATTGCGAGCTACATATGTTATTCAGGAACGTGTTAAGGTGGCGTTCGGCTATGTTCACCCAAATGAAGATGGAGCAACGCACCATCATATGCCCATTCCACCTGGCTGTGTTCGTGTCGGGGTGGATGAAGTTGTTTCGGGTTATGAAACATTGGAGCTTGATTTTCCTAGAGGTGACGATGAGAAGACAATGGACGATGTCAAGCACGGTTTCACCCTATGGCCCAAGAAACACATCGTCCTTTTGCAAAGGCCACAGACTCCTCGTAGTCCACCTGAGCAGGAAAGGCCACCGACTCCTCTTCGTAGCGGTCCACATGAGCAGCAAAGGCCATCGACTCCTCCTGGTAGTAGTCCACATGAGCAGCAAAGTCCACATCTACCTGAGAGGGACCCCAGCGTGAGTCCGCCATCTCGAGATCCTCCGCGTAAGACAGCGTCCTTTAAGCGGAACGGTACACCGCCTAGGAAGAGACCTAGAAAGGAGAAACCACTGCTTCCTATTGAGAAGTTACCTTGGGAAAAAACTATCGAGGAAAACACGGAAACCTCTAAGTCCGAGCTGAAAGCCTTTTTTGCTAAGAAAGTGCCAGAGATCCCTTTTAAGAAGACTCTAGATCCGGTGAAAGTTGTGCGTACCGTTGAGAATCTATATGACCCTGTACCATCGCCGCCATCTGACTATAGGCGTTCTATACAAAAGTCGTATGACGAGATGATGAGGGCTAAAAACCCCACTCAATCGGGTGTCACAGCGAAAAAAGGGAAACAACAAGTGCACCAGCTCGGACAACAACCCGTCCAATCGGTCCCCCCTCTCATGGTGTTTGACGAGAAGGCCGTTGAAAGTTCTCGACAATCCATTGAGTACCCCTTACATGAAGGAGCATATCAATATGTTGAAGGGAAAGATTTGGTCGAGAATCTCAGGAAGCTACCAACAAGTATGCGTAATTTGCATACGTGGTACAGTAATGCCATAAAGAAAGGGATCCAGTGTATCATGGTTGGAGTTAAGGAAGAGCACTACTTCCAAGAATACTCTGTGAGCGTTGACTTCAGCGATCTTTTTCAGTTATACAATCTTCGGGCCCTCGACAAATCTATCATCAGTTGCTATTGTCTGTAAGTGATTTATTTATGTAATTTGAGAAGTCTTTAGCTCAGCTCGTTCTTTGTCTGCAAATTATAATCTTTTGTGCGCTATATTATGCAGATCGAAGATGCTCGAATGCAAAAGGGATGAAATCAAGCACATTGGGTTCATTGACCCGGATACAATGCATGAAGTAACCATAGAGGATCCCATCTATAACAGGGATACACCGGAGACTTTGCTAAGGTTTTTGAAGCGACAACGTGACAAAAAGATAATACTTTGGCCTTACAACTTCAAGTGAGTGTTACTGTCTTATAAGACATTTCTCTTTTTCTCACGAGATGTTCAAATTTTAACTGATGACTTATATATATGGCACTGCATATTTAAACGTGCGCAGGTTCCACTTTATTCTTATCGTTATCGATATGTACGAAGGAAAAGTTCAAGTCTTTGACTCGTTTAACAAAGAGGCTATACAATACAAGACGGCTTTTTTTATGCTCAAAAAGTAATTTTAATTCATATCGGTTTTTTTCGTTAATTTCCTAATATCAACTAATTGATAACTTTTTTATGCATTTTCTTTTGTCGGGCAGCGTATGGGAAACGTTCATCAAGGAAGATAAGTCCCATGAATGGAAACCGAAGCTGACATGGCGTTTGAACAAAGTAAGTAGTACTACCTAGGTCCACACACCTTTATCATACTTGATTATTGTTTAATTGAATTATATTCTTGTACAGAAATCCCCGCAACAACCACAGGGGACTAATCTATGTGGATACTACGTTTGCGAGAACATCCATAAAATTGTCAGCGAGAGAACAAATAATGAAATGAATAAAGAGGTACGAAAAAAATATTCATAAATTTATTTTGTTATCGTATATAAGTTGTGCTTAGTTTCAGTAATAATTGTTTGATTGTGATTTGATATATATATATATACACACACACATAGCTCATGTATTCATTTGTATCTCATTCTTTTACAGTTGGCAAGAAAGCGGGACAAGATCTCAATCGAGGAACGGTTCAAAGCAATTGGCGATGAATTGGCGGGATTTTTCCTTCGTGACGTCATACCGCCATTCGGAGAGTTCCACTATAAATGATGTACATGTAACATATAGTTTGACTCGGAGATCGAGTACCACTATTCTACATGTAATAGATAGTATGCCTCGGAGAGTACCACTACTATATATGCATGAAGATCGATCTTCATGCATACGTATACTACTTAATTTGCGATCGCAATTACATGTGTTATATATTATATGCACCAAGTTGCTATGCATCACCTTTTATCTTCATGTACTACCTAAACCCAAACGCGTAGCAGGCGCATCGACGCGATATGAAACGGTCCGATACCCCTAAACCCCTCCCTAAGCATCGACGCGATATCCGATACCCCTAAACCCCTAAAAACCCTAAACCCTGAATTAACCTTTGGTACCGGTTCGTATTGCAAACCGGTACCAAAGCTCCTTTGGCCTGCGAACTCCTGGACGCCCACGTGGAGGCCCCTTTAATACCGGTTCGCAAGGAACCGGTACCAAAGGGGGGGGGCTTTAGTACCGGGCCTTTAGTATCGGTTAGGAAACCGGTACAAAAGGCCCTCCCGAACCGGTACTGATGAGCGATTTTGTACTAGTGTATATGGGATAGCCTCGAGTATCCCAGCAGTTCATGATACACCAGTGTTTGGGATACGATCAAGGAATGTGCGCTTTTAATAGTGTTAGAAGGCATAGACAATCATCGCACTATTAAAGCAAAAGCATCTGCTCTAAGCAATGTTTGCCCGGAAAAATGAGGAAGCTGGCATAGTGGGTTTGGCAGGAGGCGAGGAGCCTTGTCCCGGGTCTCCTGCAGCTGCTTTCCTTATTTCTGACCTAGAGGAGGATAGCAGCTCGCAAACATGAAACGTGAAAAAAGATCTGGTGTATGCTTTACCAAAGGCGAATATCCAACGTCCCTTCTTGCTGCGGATCACGCGGAACGCACGGTGTTTTGCTGCGTGATGTGTTTCAGTCCCAGCCCAACCACTCAACCAGCGCAAAACGTACGTACCCAACCACCATTGCTTCGGATCATCTATGTTTTAATATATATTTTTGCGATAAATCTATGTTTTAATATTTGAAGAGTATTACACCGCACTAGCTATGCATTGCGCTCTAAGCTTAGTTTTTTTCTTTACTCAAAAACTCGGAAGGCACCCAGTGAGTGGTCTTATCTTCTCATTGTTGGTGCTATCTTTCATTGATCTAATACTAACACTTATTAAGAATCAACCCATGGTTTAATGGTCAGAAGAATTAATGGTCGTACCCCATGAATCATATGTTTTTTGGCAGGGTGATCATCAGTTGTAGCTAGTGTGGATGAGGGGGTCAAGTTCCTCAAAGGTTGAATCGTGGTTATGAGATGATGGGGATAGTGCATATCTGGTGCTCCGGTTCATCATATGATCCCCTTATCCTGGACTATATGATGCGTTGAATTTTGGATAGAGGGACAGGATGTCACAGACTCAATTCCCATTGGCAAATTTGCAATGTACACCATGCCTCATTTGTAATTTAGGGACAGATTCATCGTCCTCCGTTCTGTCCGCCCTTCCATTTGGCAGAACAAACAACAAAAAATAGTTCTAGGGTTCGAAAGTCTCACTGCCGCCGGGCGTCGGCTACAAATTCCACTGTTTCAGCGTCGCCAGTTTCCACAATACATGTCCAGTCACCGACGAATGTTGTGCCGCTAGCCGCGGTCGGAGTTCGACACGCCTCCTCCTATTGTGATGGTCTTTGACAGGCCCAGTTTTCTACTCCATGTTTGCGAGAGTGGATTTTGTCTAACGTGATGTGCGCGCAACCCGAATCCTTGCCGCTCATCAGCGCCAGCATGCATGCTGTCCAATCAACCTGGCCCACCGGTGTGTCAGCCATGCATTTGTATCTTACCGCCACATGATATTCTAGTGCATGTATATCAAGCGTATTTCAACCGCTGTGGGTCCGGGTCCTATAGATTCCTCTGTCACTATAGGTCTGCATGCCCTATAGATTCCTCTGTCACAGCCATACGGGGACTGCAATGGCCCTTTTTACTTCCATACTTTCGTTTTTGCAACATGAACCTACAATATTTACTGTCATGCGTGATCAACGGATGCTAATTTATATGAGACGTACATATTATTAGGTATGGATGATTTTTTGCAGCGATTCATATATACTAATTTTAATGACGGGTTCCATAAAGTTCTTTGAAAATAGTAAAAAAAGGTCAGCACATTGCAATGCACAGTACTAGTAATTCCGAACTACATACCCAAATCAGCACTTATGCTATCCCTGTGTACTGAACTTTCCTCCATATTCTTTATCCCTTCCCTGACAGTAATGTTCCTCTCCCGTCCACCGTTAAGCTAGAACCGTATTGCCCACTAGCTAGATTCAAGAGAAGAGTGAACACCGGCGGGCATGCATTTCTATTTGTTTTATTCTATTTTGTTTTACGGGGAGTACGTACTGCATGTTTGCACCATCCCTGGTGATTCAAAATTTAAACACCTCATCTAGTTCGAGCCAATCACAAAAAAAGCGTTCGTCACTCCACGTAACTTTCGCAAGTTAAAGACTAAAGTGTTGCATTACATCTACTCGTACTTGAAAAAGTTGATTATCAAAAGATTAGACGTGTGAGAAAGAGTAGACGTCTGAGAAAGTCTTCCATCAAAGTACTGTACATGTAAATATGAAGGTCCCGCGGCTCAAAAGAGTAGACGTCTGAGAAAGTTCTTTGCGGAATATTGTCTAAGTCCCGAGCATCCAAACCAAAATTTATATCAAGTGCTTAAGATCTTGACATGTTGAGTGGAAGTTCTTTATAAGTGAAACCAATGGTTTGCTAAAGTGTTTGAAGCAAATCAAACTTATTTGCTAGAGTTCATCGTGTTTGAGTGCTTAAGTTCTCAATATGTTGAGTCAAAGTTCTTTATAACTAAAACCAATAACTTGCTAAAGTCCATCGGGTTTGAGTGCTTAAGTTCTCGACATGTGGTGTGAAAGTTCTTTATAAGTGAAACCTGATTTACTAGAGTCATTGTGTTTTGAGTGCTTACGTTCTCGACATGTTCAGTCAAAGTTCCTTATAAGTACTCAAATGATTTGGTAAAGTCCATCGTCTTTGAGTGCTTAAGTTCTCGACATGTCGAGTCAAGGTTCTTTATAAGCAAAACCATTAGTTTCGTAAAGTTCATTGTCTTTGAGTTCTTAAGTTCTCGACATGTTCTTAAGAAAATTTTAAAAGAAAAGGTTTTCTAACAATATATCAATATGAAAAAAAATCTTCCATTACATATGAAGGTGCATATTCTTAAGTAATTTATACAGACATCTCTGCCTTGTAAAATTGAAGTTCGGTTAGCAGATGTATTGCCAACAAATACAGCAACATGCATGGGAAATTATGTGCTTAGAAACATGAACTCCAGATCGGGAGGGTGGCCGGCTGTGGAGGGGATGGGATGGGAGGGGAGGGTAATGGGAGAGTCAGCTGGATCTTGAGGCCGGGATTCAAAATCTAAATCAATGTGGTGGATGGAGGAACGCAGTTTTTTTCTAACTAGATGTGCGCGCAACTCATATCACAACCGCACATCCTGCATGTTGTCACGTCGATGAGGCCCACCATTCTGCCATGCATGCACTGTATTTGTATTCTGTTCCCCATCCTTTCCTTCTTCTTGTATAGCGATTGTATTAATTTGGAAAGCAAGGCTAGGCTAGAGATTCCCTTTCTTGTCACGAATGCGATTGAAATTTATTTTAAATTATTAACATCAACAAAAGTCCTTCGCGGTTTGATCGAGAAGTCCTCGAAGTGGTAGCACAAAGTTCAATTTTATTATAACTATTAATCAGATATTCCGTAAAAGTACTTCGCGAAACAGTGTTAATACCCCGTCATGTTTGCATAAAGTCCGTCGCGATGTGGTGTTTATACCTAGATAGATAGTCGTATCGTATTAAGTTAATGACCGTGCTAATATTCCATCCACACGGTCCTTCGTGTTGTTTTCTGTAATACCCATTTGAGATATATCATCGACGAAAGTGCTTCGTGGGATGGTCCATAAGTACTCGATTTCAAATAACAAAGTTCATTAATTATTACCACTACTATCACCCTTTTTCATAAAGTCCTTCGTGATGTGGCGTTCGTACCCAGTCGTGTGTCCATAAAGTCCTTCATATACGAATATTTTAAGGTATTACATCAACAAAAGTCCTTCGTGTTTTTATCGAGAAGTCCTCGAAGAGGTAGAACAAAGTTCAATTTTATTATAACTATATTAATCGAATATTCCGTAAAGGTACTTCGCGAAACGGTGTTAATACCCCGTCATGTTTCCATAAGTCCTCGATGTGGTAGCACAAAGTTCATTTTTATTATCATTGCAGTAATCGACTCTTCCTTAGGACGTTATGATTATACCAAGAAGGACATTAAGATATATTTTAAATTATTATCAGTACTAAATATTCAATCCAGAGAGTAATTCGTGTTTGTCTTCATATAGAAACCTTTTTAGATATTACATCGCAAAAGTCTTCGTGGTTTGGTCCTTAAGTCCTCGATTTGGAACCTTGTACGTTCCTTCTGCATTGTCCGTATTTTATACCAAAACCTGTTTCCCAAGAGTACAGATTGTAGAAATCAAAAGCTTCAGACAATGAATCGAACTCTTGGCTGATCTCTCGCTTAACGACCGAATCCGACTTCCTATCTGCATAGTTCTTCATGGCCTTCTCCAATGCAGTCTTCCTTCCTGGCACTGTGGGGCGACATTCAGGTATATTTCCATATCGAACCCTACATAACTGAAATTACTTAGTATTGCCAAATAAAGTGATATGTATATAATTCTAACAGCATGTTCAATTGCGTCGGCATATAATATCATAATAACTAGGATGGTGTGAGGCTGTTATAACAATGATTTTGGACTGTATGATATATGTAATTCATGTTTGACAGTATGAATGTTTCTGTATGTTCGTGTTCTGCAAACCGTAAAAATGAGCTCAATATAAAGACCCGGATAGAAGTAATTAATCCCATTTTCATTATGTATAATTTCTGAGCATTATGTCTATGCTGTTACGTACTATACTACTTTATAACTCTATTGCTCGCTAAATTGAGCACACAAATGTGATGGAAAATCTGGTTGCAATATACCTCACAGATCCGACATATGTTTGCACGTTCTGGGCATGTTTATTGACAATTTTCGTACTGAGAAACTGATACCGAAAACAACTCATAAAAGAAACGCGTTGTTGCAGGACTGAAATATAATGAAAGATCACCTTGATTTCCACTCGCCGCGGACCAATGGAGGTTTGTGGCTCTCCTGATACTGCATCTCTGGTACAAAGAAATCCTGATTTGAATAGCCCTCTTCCTCTTCAGAATCGCTGGGCACAGAATGTATTCCATATCCCTCTTCCTCTTCGGAATCGCTGGACACAGAATGTATTCCGTCTTCCATTGGGGGAGAAAGAGTTGGACCACAAAACTCAGACTCTTGTTCCAGGTCTTGTTCATCCTCTGGCAATCCTAGGTCCATGACTTGTTCATCCTCTGATGAACCAAGATCTGGGTAAAAATCTGCGGCCGTAGATGCGGAAAATCTGGAGATGGACCTCGAAAGAGTGAGTCAAAGAGAGATCGAGAAACTGGATTGATTTTTTTAGGTTGATATTTCACTTACCTGAAGAGCAGATCTGTGAGCGATTGGTGAGGCGCGGGCATCCCGTCTCTGGCGTCGAGGAGATTCGCCATTGATGAGGAACTCTGGTTTTCCAGATTCAAAATTTGAATGGTGACTGGGGGTGGAGAGGGATGGTGGGGTGTGCGGGGCGTGCTGTAGGTACGGGGTGCGGGGCGTGCTGTTCGACGTGAAGAGGTAGCCATAGGTACGACGAGTAGGGTGTCTGTTGTATACGAGTAGGTTGTATTTTCCTGCGTATAGAAGTTGCTGCTTATTTTCTGGAACGCAGGTGGGGCCAAGTGGGCCAGTGGGTTTCAGATCTGCATGCACGGCAACGACGGTTGTGATTCAGGTTGCGCGCACAACCAGTTAGACATGGCCATATTCCCATGTTTTCCTGCTGTGTTGTGTTTTACTTTTCGTTACAAAATATTTATTTAGAATGTAAGATTGTCTTGCACATTTCCACAATATAGCCCTTACTACTAAGTAGGAGCCTGCCACGAATTACTCTGTGAACGTCTTTATGTGCGAATGCATTTATACTAGGAATTAGGAAATAGGCCCCCTGGATGTGCAGGAGACGTGAAGATATGTAATGATTTTGCAAAGACATACTGCTTTTAGGGGGCAAGATGTAAATGTGATAAGGGGTATTTGTAAATGTGTAAGTGAGTTGATCCTGCCCGTTCACACAGATCCAACACATCAGAAGGTCCAGGAGCAGTGTATCATGTAATGGCATGTATCACTGGATATTTTCCCTGGGGATACATATATGAATCACCTCTATCTCGGTCCATGGTCACCTCATCGTGTACCTCATGCATTCCCCTATTGTCATCATGCCGTTGGACATTCAGTCTTTAGGGTGTTCACGCAACTCCCAACGACCTTGGGTCACCTCTAACCCTTCCACTCGGGTGAAAGTGTGGTGTCGTGCATCTTCCTAACACCATCGGCAAGAGAGGGATGACTTGCCCCACACAATATTTTTCATCTCTCCAAAAAGCATGGAGTGTTCTCCTGAGAAACATGTAGACAAGTGGCTACGTCATTCATATGGTATAGACTGGGTAATGCATGCAGTCTGTTGAACCGACGTTTCCAAAAAGATTGAACTGAAGTTATAAGGGTGTGTCTAAATCTCAGTCAACTAAGATTTAACTAAGTTTTAATCAATTGATAAAACATGTTAGGAAAAAAAAGGAAAGTGTAAAAGAAAATTTGCAGGGATCTCAATGTAAGATCTTACTAATCAATCGATTGAGATTGAGAAACCCCGAAGTTAGGGCAAGGGCCGACCAAAATGGACCACCATTTCGTTCGCCTTTTGTTCGTTTGTGTCACCAAACAAACCGATGTCCGTCCCATGTCCGCCTTCCCCAAGTTGCTTCGCCCAACAGCGCGGGCGTGATCCAAATTTAGTCTCACCTTGCCGCCGGAGGGACGCATCATGGTGTTTAAAGGGGGGGGGCATCGCCAGTCATATTGAGTTCTACCAAAGCTAAAAAAATGTAGCTCTCGTGGAGAGCCTTCCGTGGGTGCCGATTTATCTCCTTTAAGAAGGTGAAAACACCTTCTTGAAGGAGATATATCACCCTCGAAAGACCATTCACCAGAACTAGCATTAATATTTTTGCTATATATTTTTTTGCGATCACGCATTGTAGCACATAATAATATTATAAACCAAAGAAATTATTCATTGTAGCACATAATAGTATTACAAACCTTAAAAGTTATTCAATATAGGGCATAATTTTATTACAAACTATACATTGTAGAATATAAAAGATGATTCACAAGAAGGATAGCAATCAAAATATCGGTATCATTATTGGATTACTCCTTCGACGTGGATCACTTGATGAAATTGTTGTAGTAAAATTGATCCGCACTATCAACCATGATCGAATTCGTAGCTCAAATGGGTCGGGAAATTCACCGAACATCTTTTGGGCAGCCAAGCTTGACGAAGTGGTCGACGTGTTCGGGTAGACGAAGCAGCCGGTCCCGGGCGTCGAAGGAGTCGGCGGTTCTAATCCTTGCTCTGGCGTCCTCCTCCCACCATCGTCCTCCTCACTCCGGCATCCTCCTCCCTCAAGCGTCCTCCTCCCACCATCGTCCTCCTCACTTCGGCGTCCTCCCCCCTCCGACCATGGCCCGCACTAGGGAAAGCTCGGGTCAGATGGCGCGCGTGCTGAGACGGTGGCACAAATGGTGGTTTCCATTGATGGCTTCTCGCCCCTCGTTGGTTACCCCAAGTGGAAGGTTGAGATGCAGCGTAGCGGTAATTTCCCTCAGTAAAGATACCAAGGTTTGTCTCCAGTAGGACTCAACGATAAGTACGATAGGTGGCAACGGCGCCAGAAATTATTTTGATGCGTGGAGTTGTCGTGGACCTGCACAAAACAAATAACTTTGCTCCCAACGAGTTCAGAGGAGTTGTCAATTCCTCCAGCCTTGTCGTTTACAAAGGATCAAACGTAAGAGATAAAAAGGTACTAGTAAAAGTAAAAACAGAAAGGTAAATAGTGGGTGTGAACAATGGTATGAAGATGGACCGGAGTCCCGTGATTTTCACTAGTGATGTCTCTCTCCCAAAAGACGATAAAAATGCAAAGAAAGGAAGGGCTCAAAAGCAATGGGGCAGTACGCCAAGGTAAGTAGACCGAAATCCATCTGCATCTACTACGAATCATCCACCTTGAGATATCTATCCAGAACATCTCGCTGGTATTAAGTTGCGAATCCCACCCAAAGTGTAAACTCAAAGCAACAGACAACTGCATTAAAAGAACTTTGCGTAAAGTAAACAATTCTTGCACCAATAGGCACAATCACCGTTGTTTTATCCCTGGTGGCAACAGCACATCCCCTAGTCTCATGTTTCTGTCACTCAAGCTAGACATCAGGGGGTTGAACCCACAATCGAGCATAACGCTCTCTCTTGGAGTTGCAAGCAAATAACTTGGCCAAAGCAAATACTGCAACGGAGAACATGCAAGAATTTACTCAAGAACAAAATATAAAAGGGCAAACCAAATATATTACTCATCACAATCTGAACATAGTCTCATAATCCATCAGATCCCAACAAACTCAGCATAGCAACAGCAGAAAATTACATAGGTGCCTCGATCATGTGAGGCAGCTCACGAGGTCTCGAAAGTGAAAGAACAAAAGAGGGAGAGGACATCACATAGCTACTGATCACGGACCCATGGTCCAAGGGGGACTACTCACGGCACATACGGGAGGCGTCCATGGCTATGGATGGTCTCCCGGAGGGGTGATCTCCTTCCGGCAGGGTGCCGGGGCAGCTTCTCCAGGCAGCCCTGATCTGAAAACGGCGGCGGCGGCGCAACAGAGAGGTTTCCGCGAAAAAGAGTTCTTGTTTAGGGGTTTCTACCCCGAGGGGGTTATATAGGCGAAAGGGGGGCGTCGAGGGGCCACCCAGGGCAGCCAGGAGGGTGCCTGGCGCGCCCTAGGGTTGGGGACGCGCCAGGGACCCTTCTGGCTCCCTAGTGGTGGTCCCGGCTCTCTCCCTTGGTTATTCCTGAAGCTTCCTGCCCGCTGATTTTTAATATAATTTTTGCGGAATTTTTTGGGCACTTTAATCAGCCGGAAAACCTGAAAAAAAAAACAGCAGAAAACCAGAAGCTGGCAACTGGGTGCACTGAGTTAGTAGGTTAGTCCAAATTGGTTTAAAAGTGTAATAAAGTTCAACCAAAACATGGCAAAGTCACACAAAACATGCATGGAGCAAGCAGAAATTATAGATACGTTTGGGACGTATCATCCATGCAAAATGGGTGGGAACCAGAGGGTGGGGTTATGCGGCGAGAGGGGATGGTGCGGTGGCGGCGGCACCGGTGAGGCAGAGGGGGGTCGAATCAGGATGCGGGGAGGGGTGTTTCGGTTGATGGAAGATAGGCGGGCCAGGGCGGACAATGGGGACAAACGAGACTGTCCGCCTCGCGCCCATTACGTGTCTGCGTGGATTCAAATATGTCTCAAATTTTGTCCGAAAATGGGTGCGGCAGACAAAAAACAGACAAATGCGTCGACCCTTTGGAAATACCATTATAAAATTATCATACTTCATCCACATGCTTTTAATCCTAAAAAATTGGTTATTTTTAGAACAGGTACATTGTAACAGCCCAGATTTCACAAAAATTAAAATTTTGTTTTCGGTGTGAATTATTTGATTGTATGATTTGTTTGCGGTGTTTGCATCCCCAATTTATCGATCGGCGATTATTTTCCCCCCTCTTATCTCGTATCGGGCGGAGACCGACCCTTGCCACCTTGACACTCGACCTTTGTGACACCGGGTTTCGCCTGATCACGTCGCGAGACCGCACGAGACCAGCCGCAGCCAACGGAACGAAAACCCCGTTTAATAATTAAGCGGGTTATTTTTATAGCGCGCCGGAAAGTGTTCTTGGAACGGTTCCAATGCGAGGTGAACGCCGCCGGCTCGACGCGCTGATCGCGCAGTTCAAAGTTTTACCCGAATCGGAGGTCCTGCGGACCCTCGGCAGTCAGAAACGTGAGCACCGGACGCGCGGGAGAAAAACCGGGGATGTTTTTGCAAACTGCCAGCCACCTGGGCTATATAAGGACCACCACACTCCCACCCATTTCTAGGGTTTCCCTAGCCAAAATTTGCAGCCACCCCCTCCACTTTGCCCAGTTTTGGCTCCCACATCCCCAGATCCCGAAAATTTTGCCCAATTCGTCCTGGACCGTCAGATCCGGAGATCCGACGGCCCCGGAGGCTGCCACGTCGCCCCCCTGGACCTGTCTTCCTCCTCCAGCCGTGGACAGCCCACCGTGCCGCCTCCTCTCGGCTCAGGCCGCCGCCGGAGCACCCCACCGTCGGCCCTCTCCTCTCCCGCGCACCTCCCTCCCTTCCTTCTCCTCCCTCTCTCTTCCTGCTGACCTCCCTCCTCCTCCTCTGCCGCAGCTGGAAGACGGCGCCACCACCCTCCTCTCCTCCGCGCTCCTCCCTCTCTCCCTTCTCCTCCCTCACCTTTTCCTCTCCCTCCCCTGCAGATCGCGCCGCCCGCGCCATGGACGGCGAGTCCGAGCTTGAGCCGCCGCGCCGTAGAGCTCGGCTCCACCGCGGGACGCCGCGCCGCCGCTGGATCCGGCGGGATCCCGGCCGCCGCCTCCCGATCTGCTGCGCCAGCCCAGCCACCGACGCCCCTCGCCGCCGGGCCGCCATCCTCGCCGGCGTGCGAGCCGCCTGCCTCCCGTGCCTGGAACGGCGACGGGGCCGTCGCCTCCAACCGCCATGGTCCAACCAGCCAGCCAGGTGCGGGCCCGATCCAGGCCCAGGCGCCCCAAGGCCAGACCCAAGCCAGCCCAACCGCCGGCCTCCTCCAGCCAGTGGGCCGAGCCCACCTGGGGTGAGCCCCCCTTTTTTTTCTTTGTCTGTTTTTTTCTTTTATCTTTTTTTGCTAAGTCTGGAAGTTTTAGCTGCTATTTCAGTTTCGCGATTAGCTTTGCAAGCAAACCGTAGATCGGATCACGTTGCGCCCAAAATGAAAGTTGCTTAGAATTGCGTGTACTTCAATTCATCTTTTGTGAGCATTTGCATTTGAGGTCATCTTGATTGTGTAATTGCTGTTCAAACAGGGGATCAGATCGTTAATTGCAACTGTTCCTGTTTAACTGTCTGAAAACTGTTGCTTGATTGAAACTTCGGGCGACGGTTGCTTCGCAACCGCACGTCGGAATTGAGTGATTCCTTTTGCGTTGCGTTAAGCATTGTTTCTACTTCAGTTTCATGCATTCACATGCCATAATTGCTTGCTGCATCATGATTGTATCTTGCTCCAAAGTATCTACCCTGCTATTATTGTGCCGCTGTTTATATTTTGTTGCAACTTCGCTCGACGAGTGTGTCGCGACCGTTTATCGGAATTGAGTGATTCCAATTGCATATTGTTAAGCATCATGTCTACTTCCATTATATGTATTGTATTCCCATGATATGCTTGCTGGTCATATAGTTATTGAGCTCCAAAGTTGCTATGTGATGGCTTCTTGCCCCTCGTTGGTTACCCCAAGTGGAAGGTTGAGATGCAGCGTAGCGGTAATTTCCCTCAGTAAAGATACCAAGGTTTGTCTCCAGTAGGACTCAATGATAAGTACGATAGGTGGCAACGGCGCCAGAAATTATTCTGATGCGTGGAGTTGTCGTGGACCTGCACAAAACAAATAACTTTGCTCCCAACGAGTTCAGAGGAGTTGTCAATTCCTCCGGCCTTGTCGTTTACAAAGGATCAAACGCAAGAGATAAAAAGGTACTAGTAAAAGTAAAAACAGAAAGGTAAATAGTGGGTGTGAACAATGGTATGAAGATGGACCGGAGTCCCGTGATTTTCACTAGTGATGTCTCTCTCCCAAAAGACGATAAAAATGCTAGCGAGGTAAACAAATCACAGTTGGGAAATTGACAGGATTATGAAGGCACCGCAATGCTAACTATGCTGCAAAGAAAGGAAGGGCTCAAAAGCAATGGGCAGTACGCCAAGGTAAGTAGACCGAAATCCATCTGCATCTACTACTAATCATCCACCTTGAGATATCTATCCAGAACATCTCGCTGGTATTAAGTTGCGAATCCCACCCAAAGTGTAAACTCAAAGCAACAGACAACTGCATTAAAAGAACTTTGTGTAAAGTAAACAATTCTTGCACCAATAGGCACAATCACCGTTGTTTTATCCCTGGTGGCAACAGCACATCCCCTAGTCTCATGTTTCTGTCACTCAAGCTAGACATCAGGGGGCTGAACCCACAATCGAGCATAACGCTCTCTCTTGGAGTTGCAAGCAAATAACTTGGCCAAAGCAAATACTGCAACGGAGAACAAGCAAGAATTTACTCAAGAACAAAATATAAAAGGGAAAACCAAATATATTACTCATCACAATCTGAACATAGTCTCATAATCCATCAGATCCCAACAAACTCAGCATAGCAACAGCAGAAAATTACATAGGTGCCTCGATCATGTGAGGCAGCTCACGAGGTCTCGAAAGTGAAAGCACAAAAGAGGGAGAGGACATCACATAGCTACTGATCATGGACCCATGGTCCAAGGGGGGCTACTCACGGCACATACGGGAGGCGTCCATTGCTATGGATGGTCTCCCGAAGGGGTGATCTCCTTCCGGCAGGGTGCCGGGGCAGCTTCTCCAGGCAGCCCCGATCTGAAAACGGCGGCGGCGGCGGAACAAATAGGTTTCCGCGAAAAAGAGTTCTTTTTTAGGGGTTTCTACCCCGAGGGGGTTACATAGGCGAAGGGGGCGTCGAGGGGCCACCCAGGGCAGCCAGGAGGGTGCCTGGCGCGCCCTAGGGTTGGGGCCGCGCCAGGGACCCTTCTGGCTCCCTGGTGGTGGTCCCGGCTCTCTCCCTTGGTTATTCCGGAAGCTTCCTGCCCGTTGATTTTTAATATAATTTTTGCGAAATTTTTTGGGCACTTTAATCAGCCGGAAAACATGAAAAACAAAAACAGCAGAAAACCAGAAGCTGGCAACTGGGTGCACTGAGTTAGTAGGTTAGTCCAAATTGGTTTAAAAGTGTAATAAAGTTCAACCAAAACATGGCAAAGTCACACAAAACATGCATGGAGCAAGCAGAAATTATAGATACGTTTGGGACGTATCACTATGCTGCTGTTGTTGACAGCCACCTCTGTTTTTCTCTAAGTCTGTAACGTTCCGATGCCATGTTGTTTGCTTAATATCTTTTGATCTATGATGCCTATTTGCATGATTCTTTTTGCCATGCCTTCCGTGTCATGTCTACTTTAGTTCCATATCATTTGTGAGCATGTTTGCATTCATTATCATGTTTATGCATTGCTCTAAAGTGTGCTTCGTGATGTTGGCAGATTGTGCCCGTAACTTGTTTTGCTTCTATCTTTTTAACCGTAACTCCGTTTGGAGTGTGCCTTATATGTAACTTGATTAGTTTTTCGTGTACTTTGTGTTTATGCTTTTGTTTGTTGTTTTTAACCAAACTAAAATATGGGCGTGCGTGCGGAGCCATGTAACGGGCAGTTGGTACACCCCTGCAGGGTTAAATCTTTTCGAGAAGCCGTGTCCACGGTTATGGATGACTTGAGACCTACTCCTTGTTTATAGAAAACAACAACTGAGATAATCTTAATACAACTTGATCAACGTGTGGGTGTGCCTTGACTGCTTCTTCTTCATCGGGATGTGAAGAGGAGGACAAGGATAGGATAGGTGTTATGCTTGCGTAAGTAGTTAATAGCAAGACTTGTTGGAGGCGATTCCTCATCGAATGCTTGGCTTGTTATCTTACTCTCTAGATCGTTAGCCACTTCATAAATGCTAGTGCGGCAGCAACCTCACCACTTACCCCTTCCTTACCGTAAACTACTAGTTGTCCTAGAATGACGAGTGATGAAGTCCTTGCTGGGTCAGATGACCACTACAGTTGGATGCTGAGTACCTCTGTACTCATGATACTACCCCCAAACTCTTTTCAGGGTTCTTGATCGACAACAGGTATGGTGATCGACGTTTCACGTGGAGACTCGACGACGACTAGTTAGGCGGATCCCGACGGAGGGCCTGGACCCGTGTGGTTATGGGGATCGATGTTTTTCTTTTTGCCACTAGGCATTTGATTGTAGTCTGTACTCAGACATGTATCTTCCACTGTTGTATTGTATTAAGGCAGTTGTATGCCGATTTTACGAGATGTTGTATCCTTGTATCTGTAATGTTGTGATATCATGTTGGAAATCCGGGGCATATGACTTCGTCATATGTCGCGGTGTGACCGATATGTGCTTCGTCCCCGGATCTGGATGGAAACATTTAGATCTGGAACAATACCACATATCGGGCCTTACAACTTGGTATCAGAGCCTTACCGACCGTAGGATCCCTTCTCTGGCCGAAGTCGAGTCTAGACAAAAACTATTTTGTAGTTACTAAGTTAGTTATCGGAGAGTAGGAATCTTTTTACTCCTTACCCTTGCTCTGGTCACGACAAGTGTCGTAAGTGTTTTAACTCTCGCTTTATCCCCTTTCAAACTCTAGGATCTCGATGAGTGTGGAGTTTCGAAATCGTTACAATGCTTTGCTTGTGAAGTATTGTCTCGATTCCGAGCTCAGGTGGGAATTCCTGTAATACCTTTAGCTTCTCCGATTTCGGGTATCATCTGGGTCATCCTTTGCCCTCCCTCCTTTTGCCCGGTGCTTTCACGACTTGCGTCGAAAATCACTATCCCTTGATCTGGTTTTCACGATCGCTCTTCCTCTAGATCTTTCGATGGTTTCGTTTTCCGACATTGCCGTCTCTCTGCGGAAATTTATCTCGACCGAAGTTCGACGTCGACATGGAGCAGAGTCCCTTGTTGGTGGTGTTGAAGAATCGTCGACTCTCTTTTCTCTCTCCCTTCCCCTCTCCCCCGGATCGTCCAGGATCTCGGGACGAGATCACTTGTTGGTGGTGTTGTATTGTAACAACCCAGATTTCACAAAAAATAAAAAAAAATCGGTGTGAATTGTTTGATTGTCTGATTTGTTTGCGGTGTTTGCATCCCCGATTTATCGATCAGCGATTATTTTCCCCCCTCTTATCTCGTATCGGGCGGAGACCGACCCTTGCCACCTTGACACTCGACCTTTGTGACACCGGGTTTCGCCTGATCACGTCGCGAGACCGCACGAGACCAGCCGCAGCCAACGGAACGAAAACCCCGTTTAATAATTAAACGGGTTATTTTTATAGCGCGCCAGCCGTCCAATGCGAGGTGAACGCCGCCGGCTCGACACGCTGATCGCGCAGTTCGAAGTTTTACCCGAATCAGAGGTCATGCGGACCCTCGGCGGTCAGAAACGAGAGCACCGGACGCGCGAGAAAAACCGGGGATGTTTTTGCAAACTGCCAGCCACCTGGGCTATATAAGGACCACCACACTCCCACCCATTTCTAGGGTTTCCCTAGCAACAATTTGCAGCCATCCCCCTCCACTTTGCCCAGTTTGGCCTCCTAGATCCCCAGATCCCGAAAATTTTGCCCAATTCGTCCTAGACCGTCAGATCCGAAGATCCGACGGCCCCGGAGGCTGCCACGTCGCCCCCTGGACCTGTCTTCCTCCTCCAGCCGTGGACAGCCCACCGCGCCGCCTCCTCTCGGCTCAGGTCGCCGCCGGAGCACCCCACCGCCGGCCCTCTCCTCTCCCGCGTACCTCCCTCCCTTCCTTCTCCTTCCTCTCTCCTCCTGCTGACCTCCCTCCTCCTCCTCTGCCGCAGCTGGAAGCCGGCGCCGCCACCCTCCTCTCCTCCGCGCTCCTCCCTCTCTCCCTTCTCCTCCCTCACATTTTCCTCTCCCTCCCCTGCAGATCGCGCTGCCCGCGCCATGGACGGCGAGTCCAAGCTCGAGCCGCCGCGGGACGCCGTGCCGCCGCTGGATCCAGCGGGATCCCAGCCGCCGCCTCCCGATCTGCTGCGCCAGCCCAGCCAACAACGCCCCTCGCCGCCGGGCCGCCGTCCTCGCCGGCGTGCGAGTGATACGTCCAAAACGTATCTATAATTTCTGCTTGCTCCATGCATGTTTTGTGTGATATTGCTATGATCTAGATACACTTTCATACATTTTTATCATATTTGGACTAACCTATTAACTCAGTGCACCCCAGTGTCAGTTCCTGTTTTCTGCTGTTTTTGGTTGATAGGCAGATAGGCGGGCCAGGACGGACAATGGGGACAAACGAGACTGTCCGCCTCGCGTCCGTTGCGTGTCAGCGTGGATCCAAATATGTCTCAAATTTTGTCCGAAAATGGATGCGGCAGACCAAAAACAGACAAATGTGTCGGTCGTTTGGAGATGCCCTTATAAAATTATCATACTCCATCCACATGCTTTTATAATCCTAAAAAATTGGTGATTTGGAAATATATGTTTGAATATGTAGAATACGTACCTTTTTTATTAGAACATGTACATTATATTCTCAAAAGAAAAGATAAAGAAAAAAACAGAACACTTACAACAAACGTGCAAGTGCAACGCACATCATCATGGCTGCAAAGTGTCTACGGCTCAGCGCCTTCTTCTTCCGCGTGGCAAGGGTTCACGAACGAGAAGCCCGTGCCTCGCAGGGCGTCGTCGACGATCCCGTCCAGCCTCGCCGCCATGGCCGGCGTCATGTGGTTGCGCCAGTCGCCGACCACGCCCTTCCTGAAGAAGGCGTCATTCGAGACGGCCGCAGCCGGCGCGCCGCTCCTGTTCACCTCCAGGTTCCTCAGCTTCTCCAGGCTGCAGAGCTCCAGGATGGCACCCACCACGCCGGCGCCCTCCTCCTCCGCCGTGAACGGGCACCCGAGGAACCGCGCCAGGCTCCGAACGTTGCCCGGCGGGTCGCGCAGCATCTCCTCGTACCTGAGGAAGAGCACCTTGTCCGGGCGCTCCCTGCTCGCCTCCCAGTACTCGGCCGCCTGCCGCCACACAGGGCCGGACCCGTTGCGGCCCTCGCAGAACACGTCGAAGAGCTTGTCGAAGTCGAGGTCCTCGGGCCGGTGCTCGCCGGCGCCGATCTGGGGGACAAACTTCTTGAGGTACCAGTACCACGACACCAGCACGTCCTTGGGGTCCCGGCAGATGTACACGATCCGGGAACCGGCGGTGACGCGCTCCGGCAGGTGGGAGTAGGCCCAGTGGGTGGCCAGGATGCGCGGCGGGGACGGGCACGCGGCGGCGAGGACGTCGCGCGCCTCGTCGGCCGAGCGGCCCAAGAAGATGCCTTCGACGAACCTGACGCGGCCGTGGGGGTTGCACCGGAGGAGTGGGTGGTCGGCGGACGACGGCGGGAGCGCCGTGCGGTGCACGGTGGCGAAGGCGAGGGCCTTGAGCCACGTGGTGCCGGCCTTGGGGCAGGTGACCAGGAGCACGTCGCCGGGCGCCGGCTCGAAGTGGTCGGAGAAGGCCGCCAGCGCCTTGAGGAACCGCTCGGCCACCCAGAAGCCACGGTACTGGCGGTGCGCGAACGGCGGCCACCGCGTCTCCAGCGGCAGGGTCGGGATCACCTCGGCGACGTTGTGCGCGTGCAGAGTGGGACGCTCATGCTCGCCGTTGTCGGCGGCCATTGCCGATGTCTTCCCCGTGGCCATAGTGCCTCTAGTGGGGAGTGCAAGGTGATGCCGAAGACGGTACGATCATTATCATCTAGTACTAGTATATCTATAGTTCATTAGACCAACGTTGAGCATGTCCAAAAAAGTTCATTATGATTGGCCTTAAACATCATTATCAGTCCGGTTAGTGTATAATATGGCAAACTTTTTTTTTGACAGGTGTAAACTAAATCATTGTCTATGGTTGTTGTAGTGGCTACAGCCCGTTTCCTATTCGGACAAAAATATGTTCAAACAAAAATTCGGACAACAATAAAGTGGTCCATGAGCATTTATTGCCTGATGATAGGAGCGATGACTTTTCTTTCTGCTTTGGTTCGGTACTTTTTGGTTTTATTTTTCTTTTTCCAAAATTTTCATATTTAATTTCGTTTTTATTAATAGTTTTTACTTGATAAAATATGCATACAATTTTTAATTGACAACATTTGGGCATTATTTTTCAAATGCATGAAAACTTTTAAAAACTACATGAATGAGAACTATTAAGTTGGTGAAAACTTTTAAAAATTACATGCATATCTATAGGTCCACATTTTTATTGCATACTCCCTCCGTTCCATATTAGATGACTCACAAATAGATTCATCTAGACATATTTTAATACTAGATACATCTATTTGAATTTTGAGGGTCATCTAATATGACACGGATGGAGTACTAAATAGTTCATTTCCATTCACTTATTTATTTTGACATACAAGCTATCCACATCATCAAGTAGGTCTACATTTTTTCCATTAACTCTTCATGCACATGCTTTTATTAAATCCGCATGTGCATGCAATCTATCATAAATAAATATTAAAATTATTATGCACTAAGCTTCATAATTTATAATATGATATTTTATTAGAAAATTAATGTATGAGTTACCTCGCATTTTATTTTTCTATGCGATTTTTTTTATGAATGCAAATATATAGTTGCTATCATCGTTTTAGGTTTAGCTAAGAGTGATGTCTCCTCTCTTTCACTCAACGTTGTTTTTGTCTCATATCTTCTTACCGGTATATTCTCAAGGTAATAAATATATAAAACAAAAATAACACTTATTTTCATAATTTTCATCAAATTTTCTTAGATTTTTACTCTAAGCAATATTTCTTTCAAAATATATTTAATTAAATTATATTAAATTTATATCTTTTCTTACATTTTAATACATTAATTTTTTTATTAACAGTTTCCGCAGCAACGCGAGGGTATCATCTAGTTTTTTGAAATAGGTGAACAGTTTCTAAAAAAATTGAATTTTGTAATGAAAATAACTGACCCTTTTCTGCTAAATTGACAATTTTAAAAGTCATGATTTTTTAATTACATGAACATTTAATAAAAATACATGAACATTTCTTATATACTTTAATACTTTTTAAAATTATATGAACACTTTTAAAAATTGCATTGATATTTTTTAAAGTATGGACTATTTTTTAAAGTAGATGAACACATATTAAAACACCATTAATATTTTTCTTAATTACATGCCTAATTTTCAAAACTATGTAAATATTTTCTAATGTAGAAGAACATTCCTGCAAGTACCTATTTTATTTAATTGTATATGTATGAATAATTTCCAGACATAAAAGAAAATTACTTTATATATTTTATTAATTTGTTTATTATTATATATCTGTTCAAGATAAACTTAAAAGTGATGTATCTCTATCAATCGGATGTACTACATGATGTCCATTAATTCCCGCGTGGGCGATTCACGTTAAACAGGGCAAGCAACGTCAACCCATGTCGACACCTTGCCCCACACACTTTCCTCAAATCAACACTCATAGTTGAAGATGTACACATTTTTTTAGGATGACGCTAAGGCCTCATTTTGTTTATATAGAAATTTCATAGAAATAGAAGAGTCAAAGGAAATAAGATTATATGCATCTCAATTCTTATAAGAAAAAATAGCATTTGGCTTGTACGATAAAAATCCCATTAGATCTGAGCTAATTATCATTTTCATGAAAATGTGAAAGATATGAACTAATCCTATACTATGAGAACATTAATTCATTCCTAAGAACCAAAGGGCTTTAAAGAAAATATGTGAAGGATATGAACTAATCCTACACTATAAGAACATGAATTCATTCCTACGAACAAAGAGCTTTAAAGAAAATATGTCAGGATATTAACTAATCCTATACTATAACAACATGAATTCATTCCTACCGATCAAAGAACTTTAAAGAAAATATTAGTATAGAATTTCTACAAAAACTTCATAATCCAAAAAGCCTAAATCTTAGAGAAGACAACCAAATACGTGTCGCAAGTATCATCATTGTTGGATACGCACCACAATCGTCATCATCATCAACACAAGCAACATCGCATGAGCTCAAATGTGGCAAGCGAGGCTATATTCGGGCGCAGTGGAGCGCGCCGTACCTTCTACTGCCATATTATAGGTTGGGATGGTTGCGCTTTACATGGAGTCACGGACAACAAGATGTGGAGTAGAATAGAGTTTGTTTGTAGAGTATGTGAAAATACTAATCATGACGTTAGGACTGGTTCCTAAAATGAATATCGCATATGTTTATGAATACATGATCAATCCGTAAATATTCATACGGGAACCGGTTGTCTAGCTTAACTCCATTCGTTCATTAGAAGTTTAAAATTTAAAAAAAATGTATAAATTTTGGATGGATTTCATTCATCACAATAATTTCAACTAAAAACTGGTAAATACAAATAAAATTGAATGCAGATTCATTAAAATTTGAGTGTAACTTACATAGTTCGATGATATTTCCATCGTTGAAATAGTTTAATATCTTAAATAAAATAAATAGACTAATCCGACTCCATATGCTCCGTAATTTACCAAAATTCAAATTATATTAAAATATAAAAAGGAACGACATTCAAATCATATTAAAATATCCACTTTTATTTAACTTTATAGAAATTCAAATCATGAAAAAGGGACCAGAATTTAAATCATGTAACACAAAGGATAGGCAAAGTACGAGAAAGACGAATTACGGGCAGTTGTATTAATAGAAATTAAACTCACAAAAATAAAAACCAATTTTAGTTTAAAGCCTTTTAGGAAATAAAAATCGTATAAAAAGGGATCCAAAATAAAATCATAGAAGGAAAATGAAAGGACTAACCTCACTATGCACTTGTATCCCTTATATAAATTCAAATCATATAAAAGGACTGGAATTCAAATCATATTTATAAAAATCCACTTTTGATTAAAAAATTAAAAAATCAAATCATACAAAAAGGATTAGAATTTAAATCATGTAAGACAAATGACCCGTCAATGTACCAGAAAAAGGCATTCTAGGTGGTTGAATTTTTACAAATTCAACTTACCAAAATCAAATCCAATTTTAGTTTTAGGCCATTTAGAAAATTCAAATCATATAAGACAGGACCGGAATTCAAATCATCAAAGAAAAATAGATGGACTAACTCACTTTGCACTTATGACCCTTTTAGAAATTCAAATAGTATAAAAAGGATCAACAACCAAATCATATTGAAATTCCAGTTTTGATTAAATTTTGTAGAAATTCAAATCATAGAAAAAGCACTAGAATTTAAATCATATGTAGAAATTAAAATCGTAGTAAAACAAAGGACTCGTCAAAGTATAAGAAAAAGGCATTACGGGCAATTTTGTTTTTAGAAATTCAACTTAAAGAAATAAAGACCTACTTTAGTTGTAATACTTTTTGAAAACTCAAATCATGTAAAAAAAACGAAATTGAAATCATAGAAGGAAAATAAAAGGATTAGCGTCACTGTGCACTTTTGACCCTTTTAGAAATTTAACTTACAAAAATAAAAACCAGTACTAGTTTTAAGACTTTTAGAAGATTCAAAACATGCAAAAAGGACAGACATTCAAATCATATTAAAAATATTCCACTTTTTATTGCACTTTTAGAAATTCAAATCATAAAAAAGGACCGGTATTTAAATCATGTAAAAACAAAAGACCCCTCAAAGTATGAGAAAAAGGCATTCCAGAAGGTTGTGTTTTTATAATTTCAACTTAAATGAATGAAAACCAATTTCAGTTTTAAGCCTTTAACAAAATTTGAATCATGTGAAAAATGACCGAAATTTAAATCATAGAAGGAAAATAAAAGGACTAGCATCACTATGCACTTCTAACCCTTTTAAATTTTTAATCATATAAAAAAGTTTCGACATTCAAATAATATTAAAAAGAAACCACTTTTGATTAAACAACAACAACAACAACAACAACAACAAAGCGTGTAAGCCCAAACAAGTTGGGGGTAGGCTAGAGCTGAAACCCAACAGATATCGTAACCAAATCACGGTTCTGGCACATGGATAGCTAACTTCCATGCACTCCTGTCCAGGGATAGATCTTTGTTGATAGCCCAGTCCTTCAGGTCTCTCTTCACGGACTCCTCCCAAGTCAAGTTTGGCCTCCCCCGACCTCTCTTGACATTATCAGCACGCCTTAACCTCCCGATATGCACAGGCGCTTCAGAAGGCCTACGTTGGATATGACCAAACCATCTCAGACGATGTTGGACAAGCTTCTCTTCAATTGGTGCCACCCCAACTCTCTCCCGTATAACATCATTCCGGATCCGATCCTTCCTTGTGTGGCCACATGCCCATCTCAACATGCGCATCTCTGCCACACCTAGTTGTTGGACATGTCGCCTTTTAGTTGGCCAACATTCAGCACCATACAACATCGCAGGTCGAATCGTTGTTCTATAGAACTTGCTTTTTAGCTTTTGTGGCACTCTTTTATCACAGAGAACGCCAGAAGCTTGGCGCCACTTTAGCCATCCAACTTTGATTCGATGGCTAACGTCTTCATCAATATCACCATCCTTCTGCAGCATTGACCCCAAATATCGAAAGGTGTCCTTCTGAGGTACCACTTGCCCCTCAAGGCTAACTTCCTCCTCTTCCCCATGGTTAGTAATACTAAAACCGCACATCATGTACTTGGTTTTAGTTCTGCTAAGCCTAAAACCTTTCGATTCCAAAGTCTGTCTCCACAGCTCCAGCTTCCTATTAACCATCGCCCGACTATCGTCGACTAGCACCACATCATCTGCAAAGAGCATACACCATGGGATGTCCCAAACCACTTTTGAATAAAATTTGTATAAATTCAAATCATACAAAAACTATCGGTATTTAAATCATGTAAAACAAAGGACCAGTCAAACTATGAGAAAAAGGCATTCCACGCGGTTTCATTTTTAGAAATTCAACTTACAGAAATAGAATCCAATTTTAGTTTTAAGCCTTTAAAAAATTCAAATCATGTAAAAAGGGACCGAAATTCAAATCATGCAAGGAAAATGAAAGGACGTCACTTTGCCCTTTTGACCCTTTTAAAATTTCAAATAATATAAAAAAGGACTAACATTCAAATCATATTAGAAAGAATCCACTTTTGATTAAATTTTGTATAAATTCAAATCATAGAAAGAGGATTGGAACTGAAATCATGTAAAACATAGGACCATCAAAGTATGAGAAAAAGGCATTCTAGGTGGTTGCATTTTTAGAAATTGAACTTACAGAGAAATAACTAATTTTAGTTTGAAGTCTTTCAAAAAATTCAAATCATATAAAAAAGGACCAATATTCCAATCATAGAAGAAAAAAAAAGTAGTAACATCACTATGCACATCTGACCATTTTAGAAATTAAAATAATATAAAAAAAGGATCGGGATTCAAAACATATTTTAAAAATTCCAAATCTGATTAAAAAAATAGAAATTTGAATCATTGAATAAAGGTCCGGAAGTAAAATCATGTAAAACAGAGGACCCATCGAAGTATGAGAAAAAGGCATTCGGGGAAGTTGTGTTTTTAGAAATTCAACTTACAGAAATAAAAATAAAATTTAGCTTGAAGCCTTTAATAAAATTCAAATTGTGTAAATAATGTTCAAAATTTAAATCGTGGAAGGAAAATAAAAGGACTAGCGTCACTATGCACTTCCAACCCTTTAAAAAAATCAAATCCTATAAACGAGGACCAAAATTCGAATCATATAAAAAAATCACTTTTGCTTAAATTTTGTAGAAATTCAAATCATAGAAAAAGTGACCGGTGCTGAAATCATGTAAATCAAAGGACCCGTCAAAGTATGAGAAAAAGGGACATTCTAGGCAAAAGGAAGAAGAAGAAAAGGTACTAAACGTCACTGTGCACTACTTCTGCCGCCGAACAACAACGCACACGAAATCACATTTGTCAGGCCAGCGAGCTAGGGGGTGACGGGCCGACGCGACACGGCCCGGCAAGTTCACACGAAATGACATGGGCCGACGCGACCCAGCCCAGACAGAAGTACAGAGTGACTGCCCGCCCTTTGCCTCGGCGGCACACAGAAAAGCGTGCGTCCTCGACGAAACGATCTATCAGCAGCACGCTATTTAAGTAAGCTGGATTATACACGTAAATCAGCTTTCGAGGTGGTACAATACTTAAGGCATAAAACGTTATGTTGCCATATGGTGGCCACGTAATCTTCTTAGTTCGTTCATGGCCAAGCAGCAGGATCGCTCTCGTTCAAGACCCAACGAGGAGCTGCTGCCATCCATTCTGCTGCGACTTCAGTCCAAACAGACTCTGAATTGTTTTTCAGGTGTCAATGGCTCGCGCATCCTCTTGCTTCACAACTAGTACAAGATGTGCAGTACAGGTGCTAATTCTAAAACCAACGTCAAAGTTGCCAACAGGCTCAGTGGCTCACTACAGTATGATCAAGGCAATATCACCTATGCTGGACTCAGCTTTTAGGTTTTACTAGAATCCAACCTAAACATTCTCGAGTTAGTTAGAGATAAACAAACAAAGTTTTAGTTTGTTAGGCCGCTAAACGACATTAAGAATGAACATATCTAACTTGCTTTTATTTTTACTTTACATTACAAAAAAAATGACATGCAAAAGCATATACTTCCAAGAAACAAATTGAATTCCATAAGGGCATCTCCAATACTAAACGCCTATTCGGACGCTTATCAGAAAAAAAAAATTCCATGAAGGTAGCGCCTTTGCAAACTGACTCTAGGAACATATCCGAAAGGGAGACCCATCCTCCTCGGAAGAAAAGAAGCAAGAGTTTGATGGAGTGCTAATTTCTGGAGGCCGAGCTAGATGTAGCCTTTTATTTTTTTGAAAATCCTAAAACATGTTTAAAAGTTTTAAAAAATCCAAATTTTTTTTATGTGGAAACTTATATGTATTCCGCACGAACATGTCAAATTTCGTTTGAAAATATTGTAATATGCAGTCTGCACAAAAATAAATTCAGCCCAAAACCAACAACAAAAAGGCTCATTTAAAATCAAATATTTGATTTTCTTTCATACGCCACATGTAAAAGTATAATGGTATACAAATTTGCACATATGTCATATACATGTGTATGCATAATCATAAAAAAAATTCAATGGTTTTTGACTAATGTAAAATACATTTTATGACTTGTTCAAAATAAAAAACTACGTGTAGCTCGGTTTACATTAACATTATCTGGTGTTCGATGCCTTTTCTTGCATCGTTGCCACACGAGGCATTGGGAATCGATAGATTAACTATAGATCTACTATGATTTAATTCCTAGCGCTCACTTCTAGCACTTTCAACTGGACATGCCCTACGGCATCTCCAATGGAGAGGTATTAAAATCATGAGCTATTTTTTTCCACAAGCGTCAAGGCGCTGGGAGGGGAATTTTGTACGTGATTTTGTATCGTCCAGGCATCGATGCCAAAAAAAAACTTCGGGAATAACATGGTAACTACCAGATTGGTCCGAATTTAATCCCTAGCACCCCTTAATTAATGCATGCATTGTACCTGCCCTAAAGGAAAGTGGTTTTGCTATATACTCCTCCACTTACAAATATTAAATGTTTTGAATTTTTCAATATAAGCTACATACAAAGGGAAATAATTGTCATTTTCATACAAAAATGAGTGAACAAACACACTAAAACACGTCTATATACATTCAGATTAGTAAAAGATTAAAATAACTTATAATTTTGAGTGGAGAAAACATCATACAAAAATTGTCTAATTTATTCTTACTAGCCATCTTCTTTGATACATGAGAAAATGATCATATTGTATAGGATGGCGTTTTTCCTCCGAGCATATGCTCTAGGATGAACAATAAATTTAAAATAAAAAGTAAACAGATTTTCACAATTCTTTTTTTAGGTTTGTAGATGATCTTGTTAGTGCAATAAACGTTCTTTATCATTTTCATGCGAAACGGGATAACAAAGCTTTATCCGTGAAAAAAAAGTGTAACATTTATAGGTAACACTTATCGTTTGACTTATTTATTTATTTTTGCATTGTTTAAAATGGTTAAGCTTTTCCCTTGAAAATTTGCAGGTGGCACTTGGATGTGACAATAAACATACCTAAACTTTTAGCATTTACGAAATTATTTTTAATGTTTCAAGGGAAAAATTGAATTTCCGTGTATTATATTGTAATGTATATTTATCTGTTGGTACTACCTCTATCCCATAATGCAAGACATTTGTTAGTTCAATTTATTAAATTACAAAAACATCTTGCATTATGGCAGAGAGGAAGTAGTTTGCCCACCTAAACCTAACCGAAGTAGTCGAATCGAAGCCTCCCGATGCAGCGAGGCCCTTCCGTTGAAAGCTAAAAAGTCAAGTGAGTCCAAATCCGAAAAATAATTTTAAAAAGTAAATTTAAAAAAAAATAACAGAGTTGAAGAATGAGCTTGTGGCTCTCATTTATGCTGCCATTTATAAACTGCTGTTAGTAGAAGAAGGCCATCCATCGAGAGCTTCGCCCATCATGTTTCCTTGTGTGTGTGCATAGCGTAGGTTCCTACGTACATATCTCAAGAAAGAAATGTTTTGGGAACGATATCCTCGCAGAAAAATTCTTGTGGGGCACGCTGCCAGTGAGAAGGTGGCGGAAAGCGCAGAGACAGGTGAAACTGGTCACACACTCACACGCAGATCCACGTCGTCACCTCAGAACCCACTTGGATCATCCGTGTCTTCATTCCCAGATTAATATCAGCCGCAAGATATTTGCATCCACCCACCCAACCCATATCTCTCTCTCTCTCTCTTTCTCCAGACCACTAGTGTTTGTTTAAGGCAGTGTGGTAAGTGAGTGACAGTGTGCTTAGCTTAGTAATTAACCGGATAATGTTAGTACTACAAGGAACCATGTGACGTGATGCCACAGTACTTGGGGTTTGTGGCTCTCGTTTAGCTTGGATTTTATAAACTGCTGCCGGTTGAAACTGGGAGATCCGTCGCTCGCCTCCCCTCTCCACTCCATTGAGACCTGCAGCAGATTTTCGACCAAGAAACGACGATATTTGGTAAGCTCTACTCTTCACAGGGCAAGATGGATCACCAACACAACACCTCACTAGACTTAGTAACTAAAATTGCCATGTGGCGTCCATTGATAAGCTAATTAACCTGAGCTTACCCCCAATGCATGCTGGTCACAGCAAACACAAAACCAAGAAGGGTGGCGCGGCGTGTTGCGTCAAGAAGCATCGACGTAGTTCCAACTTCCAAGTGGTCTATGCTCAAAAAAGAAAAAAACTTCCAAGTGGTCACCCTTCCACCACTTGCCCGGTTAAATATCAACCTCTAGATATTTGCTTTGATTTTTCTTCTTTCTCGCTTTTTTTGTTTTCTTTTTGGGCCCAAGTGCTCGTGAATTGATTGACGGGATAATGCAGATGGAATACAGAATCCGCATAAATCACAAGGAGGGTTCCAATAAATAAGGTTTTCATCTCTAGTTGTGCATAAAGCATCGACAACCGAAATTGCCTAATTTTGATCTCTATGCACCCCCGCAAACATGACCGAGCTCGTCGGACGACGACACAATTCTCATATTTTACCTATAAATAAATGCCGCAACCTGCATATATCCCTTCAAATCCATGCAACGACATATAAAATACGTAGACCGTTCAAATCCGGAGCAATCCAACATAGAGACGGATTGAAATCCATACAATCGCCTCCAAAAGAGCCGTCAAAGTTCACTAAATACCAATTTAAACTAAATAATATATAACTACGGCATGAAATCACCATTTCCTCATCGAATGCTTCCCCTTGGGGTTGTCAAAGCGGAGGCTGGAGGAAGCGTATGCGTCAACTGCAGGCGACACATCGTCATCTTCGTCCAAGGTGGTGCCACTCTCTGAGGAGGAGGAGATGATCCCCGTCGAGTGACGTGCAACACGTGCCTACTCCTTCGTGTCAGACGTACGACTTTCGTCGTATATGCGCCATCTCGGATTACTCGAACTCCATATGGAGTGTCGACAAACTTTTGCGACGTTGTCGGTCGGCGTCCGTCTCTACTGAGTTGTACGAGTGACGGACGACCTCTTCATCATCGCCAGCGGGAAGCAGGGCCTCCACGCGAATCTCAATTATCTGCAACCAGAGCAACTAGTGGAGGCATGTTTCATCGTCGTCCTCTTTGCGCGGTGATAGGTGCACCCCTCGAACTCTGGAGCGGAGCTGCGGCTTCCCACCCGGGTTGCATCAACATCGTCGACGAGGAGCTCCCACATTGGCCCATCCATGATCGGCGGATGGCAATGCGGAGCTTGAGCTCCTCGTCAAACGGTGTGAAGGAGCTATCGATGTCGAATTCATTGTCATCCATGATTGCGGAGGAGGGGAGAGGTAGGGGAAAGGACAGAGAGAAGTAGAGAGACGACAACTGAAGTTGTTCCTCACTTGGTTTCTGCTCCCTGCTCTGCTTGATCACTCGCTTATTTTTTTTATGCTCACTCCTAGCTAGCTCAACAAACCCGCCTATTGTATTTTTATTTGAAAAAAAAATACAAAAATATTTCAAAAATTTGAATTTTAAAAATCACTGCGAAATTAAAAAATAAAGATTTTTTAATGACAAATATTACAATATTCATGGATTTCAAACGATGTTGCAGATATTTTTTTTAAAAAATTCATAGACTTTGAAAATGCGGCGTACTTTATAAATATCCATGAATTTAGAGAATGTTCATCATGGTCGTGGATTTAGAAAAATGACCACAAGTTTCAAAAGTGGTCATAGGTGGATAGACGTCACTTGGGGGTGGGATCAGTGGATGTGAGCCATCTCTCCCGCTTCAATTATTTTATTTTACGATCATATCTGAAATGGAGACGCGCCACTTGCAGGATTTGGCCCATCCCAGATTAATATCAGCCGCAAGATATTTGCACCCACCCACCCATATCTCCCTTTTTCCTCACTCTTTTGAGACCACTAGTGCTAGTTTGTTTAATGTAGTCTGGTAATAGTAAGTGGCACTCCTTCCGTTTCATAAATTTTTTCGTAGTTTTAATTTAAATTTGAATTAAACAACGATAAGAATTATGGGACGAAGGGAGTACTAGCGTACTATTTTCACCGTATCATAAGACGTTTTTTACATTATGAAAGTGTCAAAAAAGTTTTATACTCCACGTGTGGTAATATGTTACACAGATAGTATTTGGTAATAAACCGGATAATAAGGAACCATGCAGTGAAGCCATGTGTGGTAATAAGTGGTAATGGTGTATTTGCTAATAAACCGGATAATAAGTACTCCATGGAGTAGAAGGAACCATGCATGTGAAGCCATGTGTGGCACTACGCGCTTGGTTTTGTGGCTCTAATTATCTTGGCTTTTATAAATTGCTGCCTGTTAAGACTGGAAGATCCTTGGCACCTTTTGTGGCGCCCCCCCTCCCCCTCCCCCCCTCGTGAGAATTGAGAGCTGAGATTTTCGACCAATTAAGCTCTACCCTTGAAAGCGAATGTTGAAGCACCAACGTTTCATTATTAAACTAAGTAAAAGTGCCACATAGCGCTAGTCACCAGGTGTGATATGCCATCATCGTTAGGCTGACCTGAGCTTACCTAATCTTGGACAGTGGCAGATGAATACTCCATTCGAATTAGATAACTTCATCTGTCTACATATGTATCTACACATATCCCTAAATAAAAACTATTTAATTGAAACGGAAGGAGTAATAAACAAACACAAATAAGGAAGAGTGGATGGCGTGATGCCATCTCCGGTCGGCTTTCATTTGTGACCCACAAGGTGGCGATGTGGCGAGAAGCATTAGTGTAGTTTCTTTTTCTTTTGCGGGGAAAAGCATAGGTGTAGTCCCAAGTGGTCACACACATATCCACTTTGTGTATGGTTTAATACCAGCCTGAAGATATTTTTCATGATTTTCTTTGAAGCAATTTCTTTTTCATACCAAAATATAACACACACACACGCGCGCGCGCGCGAAAAACTTACAACAATAAAAATTACAATAAGGCCCCTAAAGAAGTTTTTCATGTCCTTGTTCTTTCCACGAAGACAAGGGGACGAAAAATTGCAATCTCTCTACAAAGTTGGCTCCCGAATACCATTGCTCAACACCCCACCCCACACCCTCGCAGTCCCCTTGAAGTAATGCCCCCATTAAGAGAGCTCATCTTCTTCATGCCTAGGCAAACACCCATTACAAAAATCACATCTCAATGCCCACTTTCCCTTCTCCAATGATTGATGGACATATAAATCTTAAGTTTATCGTGCATTTTGGCAAAATAACAAAATTCTCTGTGATATAGACTTAATTAAGTATAGTATAGGCAGAAGTTCCCAAACTTCGGTGACATAGCAAGGTATATTGGTCAGGAAGAACAAGACGACTAGCATGATCGTGAGAATAGAATAAGGATTATGTTCTTTGGTGGTATGATAAAGTTGGCCAAAAGTGCATATGTGTTGACCTGGAGTGGGCCATAAAACTGAAAAATGAACATAAACTTCCGCACTATTGTGTATGGATTCCCCTTTCTCAAGTGTTTCGCCAAAAAATGTACTTCTATTTATGATTCAACTTCATTCATTTTTTTCCATATTCATGCACCATTTCTGTATTTGGTGGAACAAATGGAAAGTTGCTGCTCAATTCGACATGTCATATTTGACTCACATAATTTTTTAGGAGACCCAAGCTCTTGCTAGTTATCCGTAGAATTGTACCATAGGAGAGCAATCGAATCTTCTTTTAAGGGTGACACATTGGAAAGAGGAATTTTCACACACAAAAAAGGAATCCCTTTGATGAAGAGGTCGTTAATCCTCCGGTTGCGTTTCTTGTACAATCAATATATACTTTTGCAACTACCGCGATTTCTAATCGAGATCATCACTATAACCTTTTAATAAAAAAACCCTTAGTTTTAGTAATGTCATACATACATTGTAGAATCAGTTAATTAAGTCGTATCAACTTGTATTTGCTTTATAATTGCATTGCAGTTCTACTTAGATTGATGTTGTTCTACATACATAGTACTTCCTTCGATTCATAATAAATATCGTCCATCTAGTACAAAGTTTTTTCTAATTTAATAGAAAATGAGCGACATTTAATATAGATCGAATGAAGGACTTGTATTGTGTGCTGGTACCCGCAAAATAATATATTGTGTGCTGGTACATCTACATAAGGAAAGGTCGACTACAAAACAATTAAAGAAATCGAAAAAATAAAAGAGAAACGGAGAGAGAGTAGAAGGACTTGGAAGAAGGATCCATGTGATGTTGATAGTACGCAATCGATTCGTGGCTCACATAATCTTGGCTTTTATAAATTGCTGCAAGTTAGGACCTGCATATCCTCCTACTGTACCTCTGAGCTTTTATTTGTGGTGGAGACGTGCATCAAAATCATGTCCATGAACCAACAATTTCCCTGTAATAAGAACTACCCTACACCCTCGTTATATTTGCGGGAACCAACGTCTCGCTATGGCTACACGGCTACCCTCTCCATTTCTAAATACTCCCTTCGATCCATATTAATGAACTCAACTTTGTCTAGATTCGTATGCATCTAGTAACTAGATGCATGTGTATCTAGACAAACTTAAGTACATTAATATGGATCGAAGGTAATACAAGTTTTTGTAATGCTTTTAATAGAAACTACATCCGAATGTATATAAACATATTCTAAAATATAGATTTAATAATTTTGCTTCGTATGTAATCCATATTAAAATCCTTAAAAAAACTTATATTAAAAACAGAGGAAGTACTCCGGTGACATGTCATCATCGTTACACCAACCTAAGATTTACCTAATGCCAATGGCAGAGGATGAACAAACAAATAAACAAATACAAAAAAAAAACAGTGACGGGCTTGATGGGATCTCCCTTGTTTTTTCGAAAAAAAATGAGGGGTACTCCCTCCATTCTAATTTATAGTGCGCCTACGTTTTTCGAGATGCAACTTGACTATAAATTTAACCAACAAGACCGATTGCGACGGAAACAAAAATTATATTAGTGAAAAGATGAAAAGATAAAATTTCACTGGTATAATTTTTACTCTCGTCGCAATTAATCTTGTTGGTTAAATTTATGGTCAAAGTTGCAGCACGGAAACCGAAGACATACTATAAGTTGGAACGGAGGGAATATCTCCCTTGCTTTCCTGCAAGGCCCCACTTAGGCGGTGACGTGGCGCGAAGAGAGGCGCAACCAGAAGTGGTCACGCCGATCCACTTTGTTTCCGGTTGAAGAATACCAGCCTCGGTATTCATTTTCGATTTCATAGCTCAATGATTTTCCTAGTTTCAGCAAAGTTGTCGTCGTCTCGAGGGCGTCTCATTGTACATACGGCCCTCATTAGGGCACTTCCAATGATAGTATCTTAGCACGATATCATAGGCATTTTGTCTATGTGGCATAACACTTAATGAAGAAAAAGGAGAAGGTTGTATCTTAGCTAAGAGCAAGTATAATAGAGCTGACTGTGCGGGCTATAAAATAGTATATTGTTGCTTAGTTGGAAGAGAGAGAAGAGAGAGAGAAGAGAAGCGGGCTACTAATTAGTAGCCAGCTGCAATACGTGCTCCTAGGCACTTTGTGAGCTAGACATGTGGGCCATATATTGCTAAAGTAGTATTCCTTATAGCCTTTATATTATACTTGTTGACTATAAGATTAACTATAGATGACATGACATCTCCTTATAGCCGGCAGCTGGCTATACTATTAACCATGCTCTAAGATACAACCCTTGCACGTGGCCATATGAAAAGAACATTATTAAACCAATCAAATGTATGCATGAGACTAAAAACATTAAATAAGATACAATCCTTAAGAAACAATGCATTGTGATGGTTGTATCTTAAATTTTTATTGCTCTTATGATAATGCGCTAAAAACAATGCATTGGGAGAGCCATTAAGAATACCGAGCTATATACTCCATTCCATTTCTGTTTAAAAAAAAACCAATGGGACCATGTGGAACGGATATGATTGATAACATATCACACCTCAGTCCACAATTCCCCAAATTGATTGATGGGCATCTGGATCTCGTATGCCAAGCCAATATTTCGTGTCCAATTAGTACAACTTTTATTAAAAAAAAACTCACCACTCGTGTAACCAACGAATTAGTACGGTGCTCCTAAAAGCTTTTCTAATGCATTGTTTCTTAACACAATATCATAATAGCAATAAAAATTTAGTAAGATATAATCCTTATAATGCATTGCTTTTTAGAGGTTGTATCTTATTTAATGATTTTAGCTCCGTGTATAAATGTGGTTGGTCTAATCATGTTTTTTACATATGTCCATGTGCAAAGGTTGTATATTAGTTAAGATACAACCTTCCGCTTTTTCTTTATTAAATAGTATGTCACATAAGTAAAATGCCTATAATTACATGTTGAAATAATAGCATTGAGAGTGCCCTAATCCTAGTTGTTCAATTAGTGCATCGACATCAATTTGCACTCCCTCCGTCCCACTCTAGAAACAAAGCAAACATGTGGCCAGGGATTTTTGTGGCACCCGAGCAGAGAGAAAGTGCGGTGGGCCCGGCTCAACCAGGAGATATTAGCTGTCCACCAATAATAGCTGGGGCCCTGTGGGGCCGTACACGCGTCGACCCGGAGGAGGCGTGGCTTACGTGGCCGGGGCAAAAGCGCAGCGCCCAACAGATAAAAAAACAGATATATCTTGTGGCTGGGAGTGTGCTGCGCTTTGCTTCCCCGGTTGGGTCACGCTGCACTGCACCAGAAAGATCGCATCACAAGTTGATAAAAAAGATATTCCCCTACATCCTACATCCCGGTTTATTAGGTCCATAAGCAGCATAAATATGTCCCTTTTTATAAGGTCTCGTTTTGGAAAGTTGCGTGTATGCATCTTTTTATTGGTTGCATGAAGAGTTATATTTGTTAGTCTCATTGCTAGAAAATAAATACACTACATGCAACTTTTTTTCATTTATTGTATGTGAAAACTAGTATATGAGAGAGTGCATTGAGAATGACATAAAATGATTAATGTAGACAAATTACTATGTGCTTGGGTATATAAAAAATATAGTCTTTGGGCCTAATAATACGGGACGGAGGGAGTACTATGTAAAATACCTGATCAGGTTAGCTGATAGTTTCGTTTACTTACCGTACTACTATAAGCAGAAACATAAACTGTCAACGATGTTACTGTCTTCATTTCATAATAACCATCACTAAAACAGATATATCTAACACTAAAATACGTCTACACACATTCATTTTTATGACAGTTAATAAGGATCGGAAGCAATACTAAGCAGCACCTTGATCTATCAACATCAACAGTGTGATCCATCAAAGCGAGCTAATGTTTGAAGCACGTGCATAGTAGTAATTCATGGCTATCTGCGATTGTCGTAGAGGTCGGGGTAATCCTTCTTTTCGAAAGGATTACAAAGTTCATCTATCCCACGTTCTTCTTCGATGCTGTATCCGGCCGATTTCACATAACTATATATTAACTATCGAACTAAAGTCATCGAAAATCTTTTTGATCACCCCAAGACTAACAATTATACCATGGCAACTTATATCTACACATCTGGCAATTAAATAAATGACTGATAAAACATCAGAATTCATGCGGCAAAAAGATAAGAGAAGCATGGATTTAGACAAGCTGGGAAAATAAAAGCAACAATCATATGCCATATTTTCAGAATTGGTCTTATAGAAATTTTACTATTGTTGGTAACATTTATTCAAACCGAAAGATCGAATAATGCTGAGCAAGATGTGGCGTGGGTTGGAGTTCTTCTTACATTCGATCAGGGCTTCCCCTTCTTTCCAAGAGGTTTCTTATTATACAGATTGGTAATTTTTTAACCCGAGAAAACATGACAAACACACAACCTAATTGCTCACAAAAATGGCATTTATTTTTTGTCCTTACCACATGGTCTCCATCTGGGACACATGAAGTCTCTCGAAAAAGATATGTAATAAATAAATTAAAAAAATGATGTTCTTCTTTTCTTGGCCACCCATCAAGAAGGCTAGAGATGTAACATCACCCCTCATATATGGCCGGTGATTTTATCGATAAAACATGTTGGAAATTGCGTGCCCAAGACTAAAGAATCTTAGACAAGTCGGGAAATGGGAAAGACTACCAACACAATAATTTCTTAACTGGCACTATCTAAATGTTACTTGCGTCCACGTGGTTCTTGTTACTTGTATTGGTAATTTTGAAAGCAAAGAAAACATGACACATAAACTACCTAATTGCTCACGAAAATGATAGTTCTGTTGTCTGGAGTACACAGTGTCCATCCAAGATGTACGAAGTCTCCTAAACTAGACCGTGTAATAAATAAATAATTCAAAATGGAAGGAGATTCTTCCAACGATGGCCACCCATCTAGAGGGCTAGAAATGCAACACCACCACTCACATTTCCTCGAAGATTAATGGACAATAAATATGTCAAAACATACGTAGCCAAGAATAGAGAATCCCAGAGTTAGACAAGCCAACAAAAGAACAATCTCACTCGCGCACGATGATCTCAGAATTGGCCTTATCTAAAATTTTCTCTCGTGTCCCTGCAATTTATCCGAGAAATATCTCGTGAGAAGCGTTTCCGACCTCTCCTACTTGAATGGCTAGAGATATTCGCAGCTTGCTCGCCCCCATTCCTCATGTTTCCCAATTGTGCGAACCGCCAAAAACTACACGTGTTGTCACGTGGATTTCTCCATACACTACACACGACAAGTCAAATTACATATAGTATAAAAAATTACACCATAAGTCATCGGGCATTTTCTATGTTTTCTATTTTCACACAAATCATATCTCAAGCACATAATTGTATTTGTGGAATATACTTTGGATACTTAAGGCAAGGAGTAGATAAGGAGGCAGAAAGCGCGGCCAATGGGGGAAAAAGCAAAGCCACAAAAGCGAACCGTGAGTCGCTGCGGGTGGGCCCGGGGGCTCCGGGGCGTCCACAGCCACTAGCTGGCCGGCGCTTCTGGAAATTTCGTGCTCCGACAGGCGGGCCCCGCGCGTGACGTGGCCACCCTCCCCGCCCCTCCTCCCCGAAAATATATTTCCGTCGCCTCTCCTCCCCACCTTCCTCCTCCTCCCCCTCCGCCTCTGCTGCTTCCTCCTCCACGCCCCCTCCGCCTCTGCCGGCAGCACGTGCGAGCACCGGCGGCCCCCTTTGGCCGCGCCGCTCGCCGGAGCTTCTCCGCTCGTTTCGCTTCTTCTTTTTTGCTCTGGGTCTGTTTCCGGTTACTTTTTTCGGGTCACGGTGTTTCGCCGGCCGGCTCTGGTCCCCGAGGTGGGTGTTTTTTCCGGAGGCGACTGGGCGATCCCGGCGATAGCTGCTATCTGCTTCTGTCTCCCCCTTCGCCGTCGGCCGGTGGTGGTGTCTGCCGCCTGCTTCGTTCGATCTCGGCAACGACGGGGAGGCCGAGATTTGGAACTCCGGGGAACTGCTCATGGCTTCTTCCATGGCGCTCGCGGAGGTAAAGAAAGATCCATTTTTTTTTCTGTTCGCCCCGCGAATTCTCTGGCTGTTTTCGCCTGCTTCAAGTTTTAACTCCGCAGTAAAAAAATTTGGGAGGGATTAACCGTCCAGATTTCTATTTGATGCCCTCTCCCTTGGATGATTTGCCAGAAAAGAGTTTTTATTTATTTTTTTCTTTCTGCAAAACCAGTAGTAGCATCGGGTCTTCCATTTTTTTGGAGGGATTTTATCCGTTTCTTTTAGGGGAAACGCCCTGTTCTAGACACTTCTCTTTTGGGAGGATACAGACCACATCCCACAATATAGTATATCTTTAGATGCTTCGAGAACTAGAGATGGGCAGGCCACTACTCCCATATAGCTAGTTAGAGCTACTACCTACAGTACCAAGCATGCCAGGAAGCTTGAATGGCAAATCCAGAAACACTGGTGCTTTTAATCATAGGTAAAAAAAATTCTGTTAGTGCTGTACTTTTACAGTGTTGATTTGACTGTAATATTACCAGTAGTTACAGTCTTCATTTAATTCATGTTACTCACTTTTTTACTATCAGTAGTGGTTGCTAGAGCATCAGTAGTACCAACCGTTATAGCAGTGCAAATGTTCAGTTAACCCGTATGGTAAAATCTGACATTGCTTTGACTTGCTAGATAACTAAGTACTCCCTCCGTAAGGAAATATAAGAGTGTTTAGATTACTACTTTAGTGATCTAAACGCTCTTATATTTCTTTACGGAGGAAGTACTATACTTGATCAGCAGTGTGTTGTATCTTAAGGACTCATCTTTGATCAGAAGCATTGCAGAATTAGCTCTTATGCTGCATCATTCACTTAGCCCATATGGTAAAACTTGGCATTGCTCTGGATACTTGCTTGGAATTGTTTGCAGCCATGGTCATCAAAGTGTTGTAGATGAAGTACTGATCTTTGGTTTTCCTGTTCTGGCCTCTAGGAAAGAGATGTCATGGATTCATCACCCAGCTTGCCAGACAACAAGGGGCTATCGGTGGACGTTGCAATGCAGTCACAGGAGGAGGGGATGGGTGAGCATCCTGTCAAGGTACCCATTTCTTATCCAAGTTTGAGATACGTATGCATAATGCCAGTTGAGCCCATCAGCACATCATATTTCATCGCTGTGATGCCTAATGATCTTCGATTTGCTTCAATCAGGCTAGGAAGCCCTACACGATCACGAAGCAGCGGGAGAAGTGGACGGAGGAAGAGCACGAGAAGTTCCTGGAGGCGTTGAAGCTGTATGGTCGGTCCTGGCGTCAGATACAAGGTGTGTGCAGCCTGTACAAGTACAAAGCATCTTGCAATAGAATTTAAAGTAGTTGATTAGCATTTCTGATTCATTCGGAACTGTTCTTTAGAACACATTGGCACAAAGACCGCTGTCCAAATCCGAAGCCATGCCCAGAAGTTTTTCTCAAAGGTGACTATGGTTCTTCCTGTAGTTATGATACATTTGGCCTGTCTGGACAGCGGTGTATGTTATATGTTCGTACAATACATGTATACTTGTAGAAGCGGAATTGGTGGCAGCTAATTTGAACCACTTGGATGATATCGACCATGTTCTTATGCGATCTACTTATCGTGCAGGTGGTGCGTGAACCTGGAGCTAAAATGGAGATCGAGATCCCTCCTCCTAGGCCAAAGAGGAAACCACTGCATCCATATCCTCGCAAGCGTGCAAACTCCGGCAATGGGGCAAACCCAGCAAATGGGCAGCCGAAGGTTGCTCATATGTCATCCTCTTCTGGTTCTGACCAAGAGAATGGTTCTCCGGTGTCGGTTTTATCTGCGATGCAGTCAGATGCTTTTGGATCGTCGATGTCAAACCCGTCAACTCGCAGTACCTCGCCAGAGTCATCGGATGAGGAGAACAATGTTCCTCCAATGGTGAACGAAGAGGAAGGTCAACAAATAGGGATAGATCAATCCCCTAAGGTAAACGACCACCATTCGATCCAGTCAGCCGTACTAGTGGACAGCCTTAATGAATGACCTCTTGAACTTACTAGGCTGCTCATGTTACTTTTGCAGGAAGCTGACCAGGACAACAATGATACTGGTACCTCTGAAGAGGATTCTTCTGATGAGGTGCAGGTAACAAGCGTGAAGCTGTTCGGGAAGACGGTTGTCATCCCAGACCCGAGGAAAAGATGCTCCTCAGACACAGGCTCAGGGCAAGAAAATGAAGAGCAAGCCTCACAAGCCTCTAACAAAGTAACATCACAAACCCCAGTGCTAGTAGAGATTCCTACACACACAACAGGAGAGCAAATCTCACAAACCTCTAACATGGGAACATCACAAGCCCCGTTGTCTGTAGAGGTTCCAACATACACTCCGCCGCCGGCAAGTGGGTGGGTTCTCCCATACAATTCGTTCCCCCTCCATTTCGGGGAATCAGCGGAAGCCAGAATCGCTCGTTTACACATGTGGTGGCCATACTATGGGTTCCCTATTGGTCATCCAAGAGGAGCGAATGCAGTGGCGCACAATGAAGCTACTGATGAGAGTGAAGCTGCAAAGAGCCCTCTGGTTGAATCAAGCTCGGACTCTGACAACAACACCCAGTCAGCAGCCAGCAAGGAGTGGAAAGTACTTGAGTCGCTCGGGACAGCACAGATCCCTCAGCCAGCTACAAATTTTCAGCTAAAGCCAAGCACGAACTCAGCCTTCGTGAGGGTGAAGAAGCCAAGCACTGGTGGCGGAGACCAGCCAGCGAGGGGGTTCGTGCCGTACAAGAGATGTAAAGTTGAATGACGAAAGCGGGGATCTTCTTCCCCGTTCCTAATTTAACTATGAACCCTAGGAGGAGCATGTTCCACATATTCCTTGCTCCGGTGTATTCTTAGGTTTACTCATGGAGATTGGCGGCGGTCTGGTGGAGGAAAATACGTGTTGTTTGTTTCCTGTTTGTGCCTTGTAAAGAGCAACCAGGCGCAGGCATTGATGTAACTGTGCAGGGTAGAAATGAGGAGGTTTTGTAGGGATGCCAATTCTCTCTGTCTCATGTTGTTGTAAAAGCAAGAATTTTTGTTTCACTCTTGTTGATTCCTCCTAATGGAAATCGGTTTCTGAATGAATGGTTCAGTTCTATCAAGTGGGAAAAACATGAATGAACACTCATTCCATTTGCAATTGCTGCAGCTGTTGTGGCAATGCAATGCATTTCTCATTTCTTGTTGAGAATGCAATGCATGATGATGACCAGGCCATGATGATCTTACTGCTATCATGGTCCCTCTTACCTCCTCTTTTGACACAAGAGGTAAGAATTATTCAGGACCACCACTTAATAAAATCAACTGTACAGATCTAGAGCTGTTCTTCGGTACACCCCCCCCCTCCTAAATATATAAAGGGTATTATTATCTTTTCACTTTTCATCTAAGTTGATTTTTTTTAAGAAATCGAATCATATGTATCCTATTTTAGGCTGAAGCAAGGCTGGGACGGATTTTATTGCCTTTAGACATTTTATTCTAGGTTTCTAAGGTTTTTCAGGTGAAAAAACCTTAAAATATTGGTCAACGTGATACATTGTGTGAACGATGTTTGAATTCATTCGAATTTTGTGTGGAGTATCATGGACATGCTCAACTATATATAAAGACTATCCTACCCTTTTTAATGAAGGGATACAGATAGATTTAGTCCATCTATTTGTTTAAGGGGGGGTGTACCGAAGAAGAAGTGATAGATCTATCACTATTATTTATTTTCATGCGAAAAGAGGAGGGAAGAGGATCATGTTAAAACTGCTCTTAAATTTCAGTTTAATTTCAGAACTGATCATCACTCAGAAAAAAAAACTGAATTGCATATTAACAAGTATACTACTCCCATTCTTTTTGAGTTTGAAGACTCTGTTTTGAACCGAAACTCGCGGGGAGGAGAGGGAAATGCTGAGTCTGTTTTGTGCTTCGACTTCTTTAGATTTATTTCCAGAGGTAGCTGCCATATATGCCTTCATCAGGAAGCATACCTCCGTCTCAGCGATAGTTAATATGGAACCGAGGAAGTATCTCAGTTGATTGAAAGTTCCTATACTTCCGATATGTTTGTTTTTCCAAGATGAAGAAAAACCCTCACATAAGGAGCAGAACCAAAGACATCACATGCAACACAGCAGGAACCAAAACTACACATGAGAGAAGACAGAGTGGAACTGCACATTACAGGTTCAGGTTGCCAAGTTATCATAGATGGAGCATGGAAGCCAGCAGATCATACCATTACAGTTACAGGAACTGGAATCTACATTCAAGTGCAAGATGAACAGGAGCAGGGTAACATTAGCATCTCAACAGTAGGTGTGCATTTCAGTTCTCCACTCCAAGCAGAAGCATTGGCTCTTCAAGTGTCTGCCCAGGTTGCCACAACAATCACAACAGGAGAGATCATATTCACAAGTTCAAAAAAAAAATCATATTCACAAAAGATAATCAGATTCTCGCATATGCCGTTTCATCATCTTGACAACAACTGGGGACATGTGGAAATCAGGAACCACCTAGCAGAGCCTTCTTCTCTTTCACAAGCAATATTCAAGTTCAGGTTACACACATTGCCAGGAAATACAATGACAGCGCACATAATTGTGCAGTTCAAGCTTATCATTCAGAAATTAGTGCTGACAAAGATATTATAAGGTCATGCACCATATCATGAACCTGACAATATTGTTCAAAACTAGCATCGTCAACATCAACTAACTGGATCATGCTTCTATTGACAAGCTCATTGAAATAGCTCTCTGCTTCTTGATACAAATTTCCCCGTTTTGTAGCAATGAATCCTTCAACTATCCATTTCCATTTCAGTTCTTCACACGAGATATAATCGCCCTCTGGATATATACATAAGTACAACAAACAAGTCTTCAAGTGGTGTGGAAGATCCCAATAACTAAGTAACGATATATGACCCCTGCCTTTTTCATTGTCGCCACTGTCATATGAAAGACCAGTGCGAATGAAATTTTCGAGTCTGTCCCATTCATCTGGATTTTGAGGTTTATTGGCTAGCAAACTCGCAATGGTAATTATCGCCAATGGCTGACCAGTACATTGTTTTAAGATCCAATCTGAAGCCTTTTCTAGTTGATGAGGGCAGGAGTTGTCAGGCTGGAAAAATCTCATAAAGAACAATCTCCGGGAATCAACATCATTCAGAGGTTGCATTTGATAGAGCCTATCACCAGAGTTAGAACAACATGAGTTAGCTACCTTGGTAATGCGTGTAGTAACAACTATTCTGCTACCATTATAATTGTCAGGGAAAGCAGCTTTGACAGATTCCCAGTCTTGTTTTCTCCATACATCATCAATAACAAGGAAGAACCTGTATGCAATGTTACACTATTAACTAAGATCATTAACACAAATATGATGATCTGCACTAACTTACATTTATCTTTGCCAACAAATATCATTTTTTGATAAAGATGGATTTCATGAACTCAAAAGGAGCACCAAGCTAGCAATGGGGGTGCCAACAATAAAATCATGTGTGGCCACTTCAAAACCGTGTAGTAGTCAAATGTACATATTTATATGTATTTTTGCATGATTTATACTTGTTGTATGGCTTTTTGAAAAAGAGTTGTGTAGTTAAGTGACTACACAACTTATATCTAGCTTCACCATTGGCATCAATGGGATACAAAAACACAATAAGTACACGTTCGATCTAGGCTGCACACGGTCAACATCAACGCACAAAGACAGAAAAATCACACCGGCAACTACTAAAGTCATACAAAACCAAAACTATGCAAACATATACCGCATCTAGTAAAAAAGTTAACATTCCATCAAATGGTAGCAAACATGTATGAATGTATATATAAACTTTATATACCTCTTTCCTGTAATGATCCGTTGGATCTGATGAATTAGTTGGTATTCGCCCCATTTCTCCAACGCACATTTACTGAATGCATCCTGGTCGATCTGAGAGAGAACATCTTTCAAGAGCTTGTCACGGTCAAGGGTGCGCGACACCGACACACAAGCTCGGCACTGGAAGCGCCCTCCAACCTTACGATATGCCTCCATGGCAAGGGTGGTCTTTCCCAACCCACCACCCCCAACAATGACCACCACCTTCAGCTCCACGCCCTCCTCCATTAACACGGAAATAACCTCATTCCTGGGCCTGTCAATGGCCACCAAGTCCTTGGCAACTCCGTGGAGCGCAGCTAGCCGAGGATCTATCGTCGTCATGGGGACGACATAGTCGTCGAGATCCCGCCTTCGCCGCCGTTCGCCCTCCTCGGCGGCACGGGCCTTGAGCTTCTTGATCTGGTCCCCGATGCGATGGCGCGCGAACGTCGTCTTGAGCCGGCGCGCGACGCTCTTGGGGAACGCGGGCGTGGCCACCATGTCCATGTCGTCGTCGGCTTCGGCGAGGCGGAGCATGAAGCCGTCGATGCACTCTCCCATGGTGTAGCTGAGGTCGCGCATGCCGGCCTTGCAGTCCCTGACCAGCAGCTTGTCGGGGATGTCCATGCCGGCCAGCATGTTCACCAGGATCTGCATCGTGCGGAGCTCCCGCTCGAGGAGCGCGATGTCCTTGCGGACGCTCTTGAGCATCGTGTACTCGTCGCCGAGCAAGGCGGAGAGCTTGACGATGACGGAGCCCAGCGCCCCGGTCTCCACCATCTCCCTCGAGGAGGAGGAGGAGGAGGAGAAGCTGCTACAGAAGTATCATAGTTGATGGTGTTGGATGGAGTAATGGTGGTGAGCTTGACTGCTTGAGGAGCCGGTTAGGGAATGGTGGAGGAGCGTGCTGTGTTAGTACTGTATTAAAGTTTCCTGTTAGCAAGAAGATGATAAACAAGTGGGCATCCCATTCCCATGTTAGCGCTGTTAGCTTTTTAATCTACTTTAGCAACAAATGGTTCCCTGCCGGTTGTTTTACTCTTTGGAATACGAGCTGTCTCATCAAGGCAAAACTACTAATCAATTCTATTTAGCTAACCGATCTAGAGATTACGTTATAACCTAGGCACTAAGATATTCCGGAGAGCACACCATCATATGCAGTGTTGTCTGACAAACCCTCGCTGTAACATGATGCTTATCGTAATTGTTTATCTTACAAAGCGGGGTAAAACAATGGCGTGATTCACTCACTGGTCACATTTCTTCTTCTCCCAAGACTCCACATAGAAGATGCGCGTCCGTCGTAGAAGGAAAAACCGCATCCAATGCTTTCTTTAATTTCATCATGAAATTCAAGAAGTGGATATTCACGAAGATTTTCAAAGAGATATCATCAAGAAGTGGTGAACGTGGAATAGGCAACAACAACAGTATTTCTACCTCTATTTTTCATGTCAACTATGATGAACTTTGCGTTATGTTTGATGAACACGCGTGCTGAATTTGGTTGTGAATTGATGAATTGTGTTATAATTAAGTATTATTTGTGTTTCATTTGTTTCAAAATTAGTTGCCATGCGTTCAATATTAGTTGTTTCGGATTACTTATGTTGAATATGCTTAAAATGTTTGATAGACCTCCTAAACAATTTTTTACTAGCATGAAAAACCTAGCTAGTAAGATAAATCCTTATGCCAACATCTCTAGGCAGGCTCAAAGCGGGGGTAGTGGAAATGATGATGGAAATGAAGACACCGATCAACAAGCAAAGGCCTCCATCCTCAGAAAATAATTCAAAGAAATGCTTGGAATAAAACATCTTCAACAAGCAATCCATTGGATCTGACTTACTTGATCACTAAATTAGATGGTGATGGCTTCTCGTCCCTCGTTGGTTACCCAAAGTGGAAGGTTGAGATGTAGACAACAACAAATTTCCCTCGGTGAAGATACCAAGGTTTGTCTCCAGTAGGACTCCGACAACGACAGGAAGGTGACAACGGCGCCAGCAATTAGGCGGTTGACGTGGACCTGCACACACAACAGATAACTTTGCTCCCAATGAGTTCAGAAAGGTTGTCAATCTCTCCGGCCTTGTTGTTCACAAAGGATCAAACGCACGGGATAATAATGATAGTGATAGCAACAGAAAATTAAATAAAGCAGAAAATAAATAACGGGTGTAAACAGTATTGGAAATATGGACCGGGATCCCATGATGTTCACTAGTGATGTCTCTCTCCCAAAAGACGATAAAATAGCTATGCGAGGTAAAAAAATTACAGCTGGGCAATTGACAGGATTATGTGCGCAAAGCAATGCTAACTATGCTATAAAGAAAGGAAGAGGCTCAAAAGCATGGGCGGTACGCCAAGACAAGTAGACCGAAATCCATCTGCATCTACCTACTAATCATCCACCTTGAGATATCTATCCAGAACATCTCGCTAGTATTAAGTTGCGAATCCCACCCAAAGTGTAAACTCAAAGCAACAGACAACTGCATTAAAGAACTTTGCGTAAAGTAAACAATCCTTGCACCCGCAAGTACAAGCACCGTTGTTTTCTCCCTTGTGGCAACAACACATCCCCTAGACTCATGTTTCTGTCACTCAAGCTAGTCATCAGGGGGCATGAACCCACAATCATGCATAACGTTCCCTCTTGGAGTTACTACCTACAACTTGGCCAAAGAAATAAACAGCAATGGAGAACATGCAAGAATTACTCAAGAACATAAATATAAAAGAGGAGAATCAAATATATTACTCAAACACAATCTAAACATAGTCTCATAATCCATCGGATCCAGCAAACTCAGCATAGCAACAACAGAAAGATTACATATGTGCCTCGATCATGTAGGGCAGTTCACGAGGTCTAAACCATGAAGAACAAAGAGGGGAGGAGAACATCACATAGATACTGATCATAGACCCATGGTCCAAGGTGGACTACTCACGGTTCATCCGGGAAGCATCCATGGTGGTGGAGAAGCTCCCGGAGGTGGTTCCTTCCTCCGGCAGGGTGCTGGGAAGAGGTCTCCTGGTGCTCCCGATCTTGGAAGCGCGGCGGCGGCGGAACAGAGGAGAGATCGCGAAAAAGGGTTCTGTCCCTGAGGGTTTCTCCTCATGGAGAATAAATAGGCGAAGGGGGGAGCCAGAGGTGGACCAGGGGCCCCAGGCGCCCCGCCTAGGGGGTGGCCGCGCCAGGGGCCGCCTGGGCCACCCCTGGATCCCCTTTGGCCCCACTAGGGATCTTCTGGAAGGTTCCCGTACGCTAATTTTTCCTATATTTTTCCCGGAATTTTTCTGGCACTTTAAATAATGGGAAAACCTGAAATACAAAAACAGCAGAAAACAGGAACTGGCACTGGGGTGCACTGAGTTAATAGGTTAGTTCAAATATGATCAAAAGTGTATGAAAGTGCATCAATATCATAGCAATATCACACAAAAGAAGCATGGAGCAAGCAGAAATTATAGATACGTTTTGGATGTATCAGATGGTCCATCTGAACTTGGAGCTCCTTTCACTAAAGAAGAGATGGATGAAGTGATTAAAAAGCCGCCTACTAACAAGGCCCCTGGCCAAGATGGATTTAATGATGCATTTATCAAAACATGTTGGAGAATTATTGCACCTAATTTCTACAATCTTGTAATGCCCCAACCGAACCTACGGGTTCCCCACCGATTCTTGTCCGTTGCGCCTAGGATCCAGACTATCCTCACATACCAACACTAGTCTTTTCTGCACATTTTATCCTCTCGTGCGCAGCTGGGGTCAACTTTCTAGTCGATCACCCATCCTAAGACTACTCCAAGAAAAACAAGCTTAACTTGAAAGTTCCTTTTTGATGAGGTCCCGGAAAAGAACTCTACTAAGAAAAAGCCTATAGACAGCCAATTAGTATTGGCACGGTTTACTTGGCACACGCTGCTGCTAAGTGTCCACCACCCACCCCCGGGATAGGCAATAATAGCAGCGCGGGGTTTATAACCCGCGATGCTACTAAGTTGATAGTAGTAGCGCACGGTAAATACCCCGCGCTGCTACTAAGTGGTCCCCATCGTGCCCCCGACACATGCCATAGTAGAAGCGCAGGGTTACCCGTTGCTACTAAGTAAGGGGTTTAAAAAAATCCCATCTCCTCCCCGAACCCCTAGGTCCCTCTCGTTCCCCCCTCGACGCGGTCCCCTCTCTCTCGTCTCCATCGTGCGCCGCTACCCCTGGAGACAACGCCTCCTCTACTTGATCGCGTGAGCCCGACTCCGGTGAGTCGCTACCGGGAATCCGTGCGTCGTGATGATGGCGCGGAAGTTGATGCGCCCCTCGTTGGCTACCCCAAGTGGAAGTTGAGAAATAGACAACAAAAAATTCCCCCGAACTTAGAGGATAAGGTTATGTCTCCCGTAGGACTCCAAGAGATACAAGAAGGTGGCGAGAAAACAATGACACCGTTTACAACCCGGAGGTTTCTTACTTGACCTGGACCTGCACACAACAACAAATAAGTTTGCTCCCAATGAGTTCAAAGAGTTTGTCAATATCTCTGGCCTTGTCGTTTACAAAGGATCAGAATACGAGCAGGAATAATAATGGCGATTGCAGCAGAAAGGAAATAAAGCAGAAAATTGTAGCGGTGTAAACTTATGGTGGAAATATGGACTGGGGGTCCTATGATTCTCACTAGTGATTTCTCTCTCCCAAAAGAAGATAAATAACTATGATGGGTGAACAAATTACAGCTGTGCAATTGACAGAATTATAAACGCACCGCAATGCTAATTATGCTATAAGAAATCTAGAGGCTCAATCGTATGGTTAGTATGCCAAGACGAGCATATCGTTTATTCATCAGCATCTACTCACTAATCATTGACCTTGAGATATCTATCCAACATCTCGCTAGTATTAAGTTGCGAACTCCAGCCAAACTATAGGATCAAAGCAACAGACAACTGCATTAACACACTTTGCGTAAGGTAAACAATCCTTGCAACCGCAGTTACAAACACCGTTGTTTTCTCCTTAGTGGCAACAACACATCCCCTAGTCTCATGTTTCTGTCACTCAAGCTAGACATCGGGGGACATGAACCCACAATCAAGCATAACACTCCCTCTTGGAGTCACTATCTACCCTTGGCCAAAGCAATAAAAAGCAACGGAGACATGCAAGAATTACTCAAGAACTAAAATATAAAAGGTAAACCAAGTATATTACTCATCACAATCTAAACATAATCTCATAATCCATCTGATCCCAGCAAACACAGCATATCAACACCGAAACTAGTACATAGGTGCCTTGATCATGTAGGGCAACTCACAAGGGCTAAGAATTGAGGCACAAGATCGGAGAGAAAATATCACATAGCTACTGGTCATGGACCCATGGTCCAAGATGGACTACTCACGACACATCCGAGAAGCGCTCATGGTAGTGGAGAAGCTCCCGAAGATCTATCCTACCACCGGCAGGGTGCTGGGACAGGGACTTCTGGCGATCGTGTTCTCGGGATCGCGGCGGAGGCCCCCCCGGGGGTTTTCGGCATCGCATAGTATTCCACCTGCAAGTCTCTCTCTCTCTCTCTCTTTCTCTCTTTCTCTCACTTCTTTTCAGGAGGGCACAGGGCGCCGCAGCCCATGACAAATAATTGCAGTGATCGGAGGGCATCATCCTCATCAGGAGGGATGAAGCCAGTGCGTCACTGAGAACTGTTGTAGGGCTTAGAAGGTTGGCAAGGAGGCATCTCTTACACGGACACCGAGATCCACCGGCACGGGCCTAGGGGAGGCGAGATTTTTCGAGAACGACGAACGACAATGATCCAGCAGGGGGCGACAACGAGCTCCTTTCCTTCCTGTCCATGGTGGCTAGGATCTTACAAACAAGATAGAGAGGGGTGAGGAGAGGAAGCAAATTCCAGCGACTGCCAGCAGTGCAGACCACCTCGTGGCTAGGGTTGGGCCAGGAAAAAATAAACAAAATTAATCGTAGCACGGGGTGCCAATCCCACGGTACATATAATAGTATTAGCGTGGGGTGGCACACACGCTACTACTAGCCAGTTAGCTGCGGCATGATGGTACGAATTAACGCCCCTCATTGGTTACGCAAAGTGGAAGGTTGAGATGTAGACAACAACAAGTTTCCCTTACCGAAGATGCTAAGGTTGATTGTCGAACCAATAGAACTCCAACAGATACAAGAAGGTGGTGAAGTAAACAATGGCGCCGTTTACAACCGAGATTGCTAACTTTACCTGTACCTGCACATACAGCAAATAACTTTGTTTCCCAATGAGTACAGAGGAGTTGTCAATTCCTCCGGCCTTGTTGTTTGCAAAGGATAAAACGCACGTGATAATAATGATAGTGATAGCAACGGAAAAGTAAATAAAGCAGTAAATTGATAGTGGGTGTAAACAGTATTGGAAATATGGACCGAGGTCCTATGATGTTCACTAGTGATGTCTCTCTCCCAAAAGATGATAAAATAACCATGTGAGATAAACAAATTACAGCTGGGCAATTGACAGGATTATGTGCGCAAACCAATGCTAATTATGCTATGAAGAAAGGAAGAGGCTCAAAAGCATGGGCTCATAAGCCTCATTATATCCTTCCTCAAAACAACCACCATACCTACCTATCAAGGCATTTCCATAGCCTTTCCGAGATACATTGCTATGCAACATCCACCTTCTCATGACTTGATCTTCATGTCATACATGCTTTTGCTTGATTGATGAGCGGCATGCTAGTTGGGCCTTGCCCTAATCATTGCTACATGACGCGCTAGTATCATTGCATATCCTGCTACACTGGCAGAGGCATACATTTGCATACTTCATGATAGTTTCATTTTCTTTATGCTGAGTACTTTTGTAAAGTGTGAAAAATCTTCTATATTTCTTGTAATATATAGAGTGTTGCCTCTAAAGTGAGGAAAAGATCCTAAAGAGGACAAAATCAAAAGATCCCAAAGAGGACAAATGAGAGTTAAATAGAAAGAGCCATTGAGGCCACCAAAAAAATAGAAAAAAATAGAAAAAAGATAAAAAGAAATAAAAAGAGAGAAGGGGGCACACTAATATTCCTTTTGAGAGATCCACACTCGTACTCCATCTTATATCTTGTACTCCATAGAGATTATCATTCATGCATATAACTATTTTGGGACCTTCACACTATAGAACTTGGCTTGTATAATCCAATGATGAGCCTCCTTAAATGAGCTCTAGGTCTTCTTGAGCAAGCAAGTTGGATGCACCCCCACTAGTTCTATTGGAGAGCTTACCTTAGCTCATATGTGCATTCGTTGCATGGCAATCCCTACTCCTCACATCATATCTATCATTTGGCTTTCTCTCGCCTATGATTGTCCTCATTGATGTGAGCCTTTCACACCTTTTTTTGTCTTCCTCATCCATCATTTTTCTCTCTTTGCCATCCTAAGTGTTAACTTTCTTGCTTACGCTCATACATTGAATGAGTGCTCAAAATATCGAAAGGGAGTGGATCATTTTGACTTGTACCTGGCTAGTGGTCTGGGGATGAGTCAAGATAAGATTCCAAAGAAGACCAAGTGTGAAACTTTAGTAGATTAAGTTCTCAACAATAAAAACTATGTTTTACTCTCTCGTATATCCCTATCTCCTTTCTTGCACGCAAACACCATTTGGAGACATTCGAGTCACGGACAATGAGAGCTCTTGCACCTTTATGTTCTTATGTTGCTTGTTTCAATGCTAGTATAGACTCTTGCCTGTTATAACTTGAATTGAATTACATGCCTTGATTGCTTTACTTAAAAGTTCTTATATGGTTGGTAGCATGTCACCACAGAAATTATGCTTGTTATCATTTACCTACTCGAGGACGAACAGGAATTAAGCTTGGGGATGTTGATACGTCCAAAACGTATCTATAATTTCTGCTTGCTCCATGCATCTTTTGTGTGATATTGCTATGATATTGATGCACTTCCATATACTTTTGATCATATTTGGACTAACCTATTAACTTAGTGCACCCCAGTGCTAGTTCCTGTTTTCTGCTCTTTTTGTATTTCAGGTTTTCCCATTACATAAATTTCCAGAAAAAATCCGGGAAAATATAGGAAAAATCAGCGTACAGGAAGCTTCGGGAAGAGCCAAAGTGGGGCCAGAGGGGAGCCAGGGGTGGCCCAGGCGGCCACCTGGGGCCCCTGGTCCACCTCTGGCTGCCCCCTTCGCCTATATATCTCTCTCGTCCCGAAACCCTCGAGGACAGGACCCTTTTTCGCGATCTCTCCTCTGTTCCGCCGCCGCAGCGCTTCCAAGATCGGGAGCACTAGGAGCCCTCTTCCCGGTACCCCGCCGGAGGGAGGAACCACCTCCGGGAGCTTCTCCACCACCATGGATGCTTCCCGGATGAACCGTGAGTAGTCCACCTTGGACCAGGGGTCCATGATCAGTAGCTATGTGATGTTCTCCTCCCCTCTTTGTTCTTCATGGTTTAGACCTCGTGAGCTGCCCTACATGATCGAGGCACATATGTAATCTTTCTGCTGTTGCTATGCTGAGTTTGCTGGGATCTGATGGATTATGAGACTATGTTTAGATTGTGTTTGAGTAATATATTTGATTCTCCTTTTTTATATTTATGTTCTTGAGTAATTCTTGCATGTTCTCTGTTGCTGTTTATTGCTTTGGCCAAGTAGTAGGTAGTAACTCCAAGAGGGAGCGTTATGCATGATTGTGGGTTCATGCCCCCTGATGACTAGCTTGAGTGACAGAAACATGAGTCTAGGGGATGTGCTGTTGCCACACGGGAGAGAACAACGGTGCTTGTACTTGCCGGTGCAAGGATTGTTTACTTTACACAAAGTTCTTTAATGTAGTTGTCTGTTGCTTTAAGTTTACACTTTGGGTGGGATTCGCAACTTAATACCAGCGAGATGTTCTGGATAGATATCTCAAGGTGGATGATTAGTAGGTAGATGCAGATGGATTTCGGTCTACTTGTCTTGGCGTACCGCCCAAGATTTTGAGCCTCTTCCTTTCTTTGTAGCATAGTTAGCATTGGTTTGCGCACATAATTCTGTCAATTGCCCAGCTGTAATTTGTTTACCTTGCATGGCTATTTTATCTTCTTTTGGGAGAGAGACATCACTAGTGAACATCATGGGACCCCGGTCCATATTTCCACCACTGTTTACACCCGCTATTTATTTTCTGCTTTATTACCTTTTCTGTTGCTATCGTTATCGTTATTATCCCGTGCGTTTGATCCTTTGTAAACAACAAGGCCGGAGGGATTGACAACCTCTCTGTACTCGTTGGGAGAAAAGTTATATGTAGTGTGTGCAGGTCCACGTCAACCGCCTAATTGCTGGCGCCGTTGTCACCTTCCTGTGGTTGTCGGTGTCCTACTGGAGACAAACCTTGGTATCTTCACCGAGGGAAATTTGCTGCTGTCTAAATCTCAACCTTCTACTTTGGGTAACCAACAAGGGGCGAGAAGCCATCAAAGCTAATTTTTGGCGCCGTTGCCGGGGACTCCACTCTTCAAGATAGGGAAGTTGCACACTATCTTTTATCCTTGCTTTTTAGTCTTGTTAGTTTACCTTTCAGTTTTTGCTTTAGTGTCCCTTATCAAAAATAAAATAAAAAAAGTTACCTTGCTAGTAGTTGTCATTATGTCTGGTCCTTTTGCCTTTGGTGAAGAAGAAGTGCTCACCTTTAAACAAAGAGGTGGTGAAAGTCTGAAAGGTGCCTGCTATAGAATTAATGATTCTCAAAAAAAGCCACCAAGAAGCAATCCACTACTATCCTGCTTAGAAACTTTTATGTTGGAATTACTTCTTGGAATAGGTTTATTCTAGATACTGCTATCAATGGGAATTTCCTAGAAGTCCCAGTTTTGGAAGCTCTTAGTATTATGGAAAATCTTGTTGGAAACCCCCCTGTTGCTAGCATTCAAGAGGACATTACCCTAGCTCACATTATGAAAAAACTTGAAAAGATAGAGCTAGAGATGCCAAGCATTAATAAGATAAGTGAGTTGGATCGTAAGATTCAAGGGAATTTGAATAGACTCGATAGCTCCATGCATAAAATTTTCAAAACCTTGGAGACCATCAAATCCCATGACTTGGATCCTTCTAGGATAGATAAGATTGAGGAAATCATTGACACTCTAGGAACTACTTTCTCCTCAATCAAAACCAAAAAGGTAGAAACTCCGGCAAATAAGGAACCTAAGTTCGTTTACGTTCCAAAGGCTCCTCGTTTCAAAAATAATCCATCTATTGCCAAAGGGGTTGAAACTGTGAAGACTTTGGAAAAGATACCTCTCTTTAATAGAATAAATGAAACTCCAATTGATCTTCCGCCTTTTGCTTTTATCCCTAGAATTATCTTTATTAGGCCTTTATTTGAAAGTCCTCTTAAGAGTGGTTGTACTATTGAAGAGCTTTTTGATGATCTTGATGATGGTTCAATTGATACAACTTGATCTTTTTGCATTATGCCTAGCTTAAAGGCATAAAACAAAGCGCTTTTGGGAGGCAGTCCGCAACGAATTTAGGTTTTCCTTTTTGTTTTTCTTCTGTTTTTAGTGGTCTTGATGATTGTTACTACTTTAGCAACATCATTGTATCTTTACTTTTCAAGCTTTGTGCCAATTATAGCCTCATATGACAACGGAAGTGAAAGTTGTGACATGTTGTCCAGAAAACAGATTCTATCCTCGTGACGGAACAAATCGTAGAAAAATACCAGTTCATCTTTTTGAGCTGATTTTTTTTACACAGCATGCTCTATACAATCACGGAACTTTCGTATGTTCTGAGTTTTTTGATTTGAGTTGTAGAAGTACCCCTAAAAAATTCTTTACTACCCGCTGTTCTGTTTTTCACAGATTCTGCCACATTTTGTCTTTCCCAACTTTTGCAAACCTTAAGCTTGTTTTTTCTTTGCACAATCTTTTTGGCAATATTGAGAAACAGTAGATATTCAAGAATATATCTTTATTTCCAGTAGAGAAAAAATATTTTATTGTGGGTACTAACCTCGCTAATCAGATTATGATGAGTTATGTATGAAGGGAGTTTTCAAGTGTGCGAGGGAAGATGATAAAAGAAGATTCAGGAGGGTCAAACGCTCAAGCTTGGGGATGCCCCTGTGCACCCCCAAGAAATATTCAAGAAGACTCAAGCATCTAAGCTTGGGGATGCCCCCATGCATTCCCTTCTCCATCAACAACTATCAGTTCGTCTTTCGTTCCACTATATTTTTATCACTTCATGCGTTATGTGCTATGATTGGAGCGTCTTGCTCTTTATTTCCTTTTTATTTTTCTTTAGCTTTGCTTGCTGTTCAGAACAAGTTAGAACCCAGCTTTCTTTGTGTGGGCGAGAAACACGCTCCACTTCACCCTAGAACACAACATAGGATTTTCATGCTTATCTTTGTTGTGTGTGTTCTTTATCTTTTTCGTAGCTGTTGTCATGCTTAACTCTTAGTTTTCATGCTTATCTTTTTAAGAGATTTTGTTTAGTTTGTTGCTGGAACTCTCTTGAGTTTTCATGTTTATCTTGTTTAGAGAGTTTGCCTGTTGCACTGAGTTTTGTGTCTTGACCTGAAGTAGGTAATTGAGGTTGCTATTCAATTGTAGTAGTAACTTGCAATAGTTTTGAGGTATTTCCATGAGTAATGTTTGAACTTTTGGTGTCAAGAGATTTAGCCTATTAGTGATAGATGTCGTATTTTGAGAAATACGTGTTTATTTTCGAAAAGCCTACAAAATTAGTTGAGAACTTTAGCTACTAGATGGATCACTAATCTTTGGAGGGATCGAATATTAGAGTACACTCACGTACCATGAGTCGAGGATGCGCAAGGATAACCAAACCCCCATACACTCCTCCTCGGGGTACTTGTCTCTTTGTGAACCTCCTAATTAGATTGAGAGTTACCGATAATAAGTGCATGAGTTCTTCGGACTAATTAATGTGAGTATTCGAAAGTAGACACTTCCACCTAGCCATATTTTTCTAGCCTCTTCGGTACCGTGCATTGCCCTTTCTCACCTCGAGAGTTGGCGCATACTTCGCCGGTGCATCCAAATCCTTGGCACGATACGCTCTGTCAGCATAAGCCTCATTATATCCTTCCTCAAAACAACCACCATACCTACCTATCAAGGCATTTCCATAGCCTTTCCGAGATACATTGCCATGCAACATCCACCTTATCATGACTTGATCTTCATCTCATAAATGCTCTTGCTTGATCGATGAGCCGCATGCTACTTGGGCCTTTCCCTAATCATTGCTAAATGACGCGCTAGTGTCATTGCATATCCTGCTACACTGGCAGAGGCATACATTTGCATACTTCATGATAGTTTCATTTTATTTATGCTGAGTACTTTTGTAAAGTGTGAAAGATCTTCTATACTTGTAATATATAGAGTGTTGCCCCAAAAGTGAGGAAAATATCCCAAAGAGGACAAAATCAAAAGATCCCAAAGAGGACAAATGATAGTTAAATAGAAAGAGCCATTGAGGCCACCAAAAAAATACAAAAAATAGAAAACAGATAAAAAGAAATAAAAAGAGAGAAGGGGGCACACTACTATTCCTTTTGAGAGATCCACACTCGTACTCCATCTTATATCTTGTACTCCATAGATATTATCATTCATGCATATAGCTATTTTGGGACCTTCACACTATAGAACTTGGCTTGTATATTCCAATGATGAGCCTCCTCAAATGAGCTCTAGGTCTTCTTGAGCAAGCAAGTTGGATGCACCCCCACTAGTTCCATTGGAGAGCTTACCTTAACTCATATGTGCATTCGTTTCATGGCAATCCCTACTCCTCACATCATATCTATCATTTGGCTTTCTCTCGCCTATGATTGTCCTCATTGATGTGAGCCTTTCACACCTTTTTTTGTCTTCCTCCTCCATCATTTTTCTCTCTTTGCCATCCTAAGTGTCAACTTTCTTGCTTACGCTCATCCATTGCATGAGTGCTCAAAATATCAAAATGGAGCGGATCATTTTGAATTGTACCTGGCTAGTGGTCTGGGGATGAGTCAAGATAAGATTCCAAAGAAGACAAAGTGTGAAACTTTAGTAGATTAAGTTCTCAACAATAAAAACTATGTTTTACTCTCTCGTATATCCTTATCCCCTTTCTTGCACGCAAACACCATTTGGAGATATTCGAGTCACGGACAACGAGAGCTCTTGCACCTTTATGTTCTTATGTTGCTTGTTTCAATGCTAATATAGACTCTTGCCTGTTATAACTTGAATTGAATTACATGCCTTGACTGCTTTACTTAAAAGTTCTTATATGGTTGGTAGCATGTCACCACAGAAATTATGCTTGTTATCATTTACCTACTCAAGGACGAGCAGGAATTAAGCTTGGGGATGTTGATACGTCCAAAATGTATCTATAATTTCTGCTTGCTCCATGCATCTTTTGTGTGATATTTCTATGATAGATGCACTTCCATATACTTTTGATCATATTTGGACTAACCTATTAACTCAGAGCACCCCAGTGCCAGTTCCTGTTTTCTGCTCTTTTGTATTTCAGGTTTTCCCATTACTTAAAGTGCCATAAAAATTCCGGGAAAAATATAGGAAAAATCAGCGTACAAGAAGCTTCGGGAAGAGCCAAAGTGGGGCCAGAGGGGAGCCAGGGGTGGCCCAGGCGGCCACCTGGCGCGGCCACCCGCTAGGCCGCGCCAGGGGGGCGCCTGGTCCACCTCTGGCTGCCCCCCTTCGCCTATATATCTCTCTCGTCCCGAAACCCTCGAGGACAGAACCCTTTTTTCGCGATCTCTCCTCTGTTTTGCAGCCGTAGCGCTTCCAAGATCGGGAGCACCAAGAGCCCTCTTCCCGGCACCCTGCCGGAGGGAGGAACCACCTCCGGGAGCTTCTCCACCACCATGGATGCTCCCTGATGAACTGTGAGTAGTCCACCTTGGACCATAGGTCCATGATCAGTAGCTATGTGATGTTCTCCTCCCCTCTTTGTTCTTCATGGTTTAGACCTCGTGAGCTGCCCTACATGATCGAGGCACATATGTAATCTTTCTGTTGTTGGTATGCTGAGTTTGCTGGGATCTGATGGATTATGAGACTATGTTCAGATTGTGTTTGAGTAATATATTTGATTCTCCTCTTTTAAATTTATGTTCTTGAGTAATTCGTGCATGTTCTCCGTTGCTGTTTATTGCTTGGGCCAAGTAGTAGGTAGTAACTCAAAGAGGGAGCGTTATGCATGATTGTGGGTTCATGCCCCCTGATGACTAGCTTGAGTGACAGAAACATGAGTCTAGGGGATGTGCTGTTGCCACAAGGGAGAAAACAACGGTGCTTGTACTTGCGGGTGCAAGGATTGTTTACCTTACGCAAAGTTCTTTAATGCAGTTGTCTGGTTCTTTGAGTTTATACTTTGGGTGGGATTCGCAACTTAATACCAGCGAGATGTTCTGGATAGATATCTCAAGGTGAATGATTAGTAGGTAGATGCAGATGGATTTCAGTCTACTTGTCTTGGCGTACCGCCCAAGCTTTTGAGCCTCTTCCTTTCTTTGAGCATAGTTAGCATTGGTTTGCGCACATAATCCTGTCAATTGCCCAGCTGTAATATGTTTACCTTGCATGGCTATTTTATCTTCTTTTGGGAGAGAGACATCACTAGTGAACATCATGGGACCCCGGTCCATATTTCCAGCACTGTTGACACCCGCTATTTATTTTCTGCTTTATTACCTTTTCTGTTGCTATCGTTATCATTATTATCCCGTGTGTTTGATCATTTGTAAACAACAAGGCCGGACGGATTGACAACCTCTTTGTACTCGTTGGGAGCAAAGTTATCTGTAGTGTGTGCAGGTCCACGTCAACCGCCTAATTGCTGGCGCCGTTGTCACCTTCCTGTCGTTGTTGGAGTCCTACTGGAGACAAACCTTGGTATCTTCACCGAGGGAAATTTGCTGTTGTCTACATCTCAACCTTCCACTTTGGGTAACCAACGAGGGGCGAGAAGCCATCACGTGTGCATCTGTTTTTTGGGATCAAAGTGAGGAACTCTGAAGGGTGACATTGCCAACATGAAAATTAGGTATTAATCTGTACAAATCTTGACAAATGATATCCCAACATTTTTTAACAAATGATCCATTAAATCCATCTAGTCCAGGTGCTTTGTCAAAAGGCATGTTTTTATTGCATCATCAATTTCATGTGTGGTGAAGGGGACTTCTTGATATTTGAGATTTTCTATTCTATTGATGATAGGGGCAAAATGCATAATGTTGCTTGTTGGGGAAGAAGATCCAAGTCTTGCTTTAAAAGCTTGCCACAATACATTTTATTTTTCCTGTTGTTTAGAAAATTTAACTCCATTCTCACCAGTCAGAGTATTGATGGAATTGTTTCTATACTTGATTGTGTCTTTGGTTTTGTAGAATTGAGAACTTTCATCTTTAAACTTCACCCATCTAATGGTTGCTCTTTGCTTCCAGTAAATTATTTGATATTCCAAAGTTTTTTCTAAACGCTCTTTAAGAATTTCTCTCCCATTTTGCTCAATATCAGTGAGTCGTCTAAATTCTTCAATGTAGTCCCACATGTGAATCACATCATTGCAGGCTTTAATGGTTGCGACTAGATCGACTACAGATATTTTTGGCCCATATCATTAATCATGTCCTAAGCCTTTTGAATTTAGTTGTGATTATCGTTCCAGTAACCACTTATTGTATTGGTTGGTCTCAAATACCTTTGACCACTTGCTTAAAGTCCTCATGCTCTAGCCAGTAGTTTTCAAATGTGAAAATCTTGGATTTGGGCATTGTAGTTCCAATAGCAATGCAACAAGGAGTATGATGGTAGTTTTTGCTAAAGTCTTGACTGTAGTGTTTGGGAAAGAAGTTGTCCAATGCTCTGAAGTGAAAGCCTTATCCAATTTTTCCAGCAATGGGGCTGGCTGCATATTGCTCCAAGTAAAATTATTGTCCTTAAGAGGAATTTCAACTAGTGTCAGTGAATGTATTGCCTCATTAAATTGCATCATGTGATTAATATCCCTAGATCCTCTGTTTCTGTTATGTGGATATCTAATGTAATTTAAATCCCCAACAATTATTCAATCAGTTGTGTCTGCCATTTGAATATTTTTAAACCAGTCTATGAATTCGAGCCTACGCTCAGTCTCACAGGGCCCATAAATATCTGTGAGAATCCAAGATTGATTATTCCTTGTTGAAGTGAACCTAATAGATATGGAATAACTATTTTAAAAAGATATTCACCATGAAAAAGGCTATCATTCCATGCAACTAACAATCCCCCTGATGCTCCTTCTTAAGGGACATAATAAAATTTATTGATTCTTCTTGGGCAAAATATTTTGACGTAAGAGGGCTCAAATATTTGCGCCACTGTTATGTTCAGTCAGTGCCTAGATACAACGTTCTGGAATGAGTAGTCGTACTACGTAGACGGTATTTCTGCTGCTATCTGTGAGTTGATACTACATATAAGAGTAAGCTTGGCTATATTCGCAAAAAAAAAAAGTAAAAAAAAAGAGTTAGCTTGGCTATATCTTAAAAGTGGTTACTGCAACTTGAGAAGTAAAATTTGGGCTGTGAGCTGTGCACTACTAATAGCTGCCACAATTATACACACCATATTTGGGGTCTGAGCTAGCATAGTATGAACAAAAACCAAAGCTGCCAACGAAGGTGCAACTGAAATGCAGAGATTTGAACATGACATCTAGAGGCAACTAGAACCGGTTCGGTTCAGTTGGTTGCTGAAGCATAAGAACCTAGCTTCTTCTGAAAAGCCCGCCCGGCGGACGGCGGCGGCGGCGTTCTCCTTCGCGCGCCCGCGCGTCTCCATGGCGGGGGAGGCTCCTCCTTCCGAGGCCTCAGATATGCGCTCCGCCCCGCTCCGGCGTCCGGCGGCTTCCATGGTGCGGTCCGGCGGCTACCCTGGCGTGCTGCTCGGGGGCGACCTCGGGTCTCGCCTCTCGCCTTGCCGATTTCGGTCGGCCTTGCGTGGCGGGGCGGTTCCGGTCTCCTGCTAGTCGTTGACGGTGGCCTGGGGCGGAGGCATGGTGGTGCTGAGGGAGGATGCTGGTTCCAGTTGGGCGGCTGGATCCGGGCTGCCGGCGCTGGTCGGCGGTGAGATGGTTTTCGTGGTGGCTTATGCTTGGTCTTGGCGCGAAGGCTTCGTGGAAGGTGTGCGGGTCAGTGGAGGTGCAGTGCGAATGGGTGTGGTGTTGGGCGGTGCTTCGAGCGAAAGCTTACCGGGCGAAAGCCGGCGGCGGCGACGACGTTCATGGACGTCGTGTCACCTTCTTGGAGGCGCTGTCGTGGAGTTCTCACCCTGCACACCTTCGGTTCCTTCTCTTCGGGTGAAAGCCTAAGGTCCCGTTGGGCCGGGCGACGGCGGCGGCATCGTCGCTTACTTCTTGGGGACGTCGTCTTGAAGAGCATTGGATCTCATTTGCGCGCTCATTGGGCTGGACGCTCATAGCATTGCGGTCGGCAGGTGTCCGTCCTAGCAATGTGTATTCTGCGCGATTTCTTGTGTGGCAACAATGGCGGCTTCAAGCGGAGTTGGTTTGCTGCTGGGCCTTGGTAGTCGGTCTCTTCCGACGTGTTCGAGGGGTCACCTTGCCTCATTTTGTCTTTCTGAAGTCGGAGCTGTTGACAGGGCCTCGCGGTGACGATGACATGCGACAGGTGGTCGGTTCTGGTGCTGGCTCGACGCAAGTCCAGCGCTTATTCCTATGATGCTCGTTGACAAAGTGAGAGTTGCCTGGTAGTCGGCGCGTGCGGCTGACTGTTTGGCATTGACCGGTACAGGCCTCGGCGCTTGCTTGTGGTGAGGGCTTATTCGGTGCTTACTGATGGTGGAGTCGGAGTCGCCCTTGCGGAGGTGTGATGACAATAATGCCGGATTGCAACCTCGACGACGCTTTCTCTTTGGCGGTGTGTGTGCGTTCTCGTGTGGGTTATCAGGTCGTCCTTTTTGCCTTGTTATTGCGGGCATGTTGTAACGGTTTTCGCTCGATTTTCCGATAATTAACCGAGTAACTCTCTTCTTGTTTAATGAATTCGAGATCCTTTGGGGGCCAACTTAAAAAAACTTACAGAAGGGAAACAACAAGTTGAAACAAGAGAATATACTATATTATGGGTTCAACGCGCATCAGGAAAACCCACTGTTTGTGCTCGTACTCGAAGACGAACTATGGGACAAAAAACCTGATGCACCAAACTACCCTATTACAAACACACAATATAATAATAGGTTCTAGCTATAACACATGGTACCTGTTCAGGAATACAATATACTCCCCCCGTTTCATATTAAAATACGTTTATATAAATCCATTCCAACGTTGTTGATATGAAACTGAGAGAGTATATATCATTAAAAATCTGAGTGTCCTGATGGCTCGTTGTAGAGACGTGGTAAATGGCAGGGCACAGAGCTGGTAAAACAAACATGTAGTTCAGGTCACTTGTTCTTCTTGCTGCTGCGGAGGAAGAGAGAAGCAGATCAGTAAATCACATGATGTAGTGCAATGTGTTAAAATATAAATATATTGCCTAGCTTTTTTCATAAGTTTAGATTTTTGAATCAGCTGGTTGATGCATTAATTCAATATGGTATTTGAGCTAAGAGATCTTAAGTTCAAAATACTGCCAACGAAGAAGTAAAGAAATGATTCCGTGACCTACATCAAACTCACGCTAAAGATTAAAATAGCCTAGACGTGAGGAAAGATGTTGAAATAATATAGTATTCCTTAGCATATCTTTATAAGTTTGAACATTTGATTTAGTTGACTGGTGCATCAATTCAATACAATAGAATGACAAAACCAGATGGCCAAGATGTATATACCTGTTATAACCTGTCAATAATAAAACACATCTTCACATGCTTCCCTACGCCTTTTCAGTTCCTCTTTCCTCACCTCGTCATCCATGAACATCTTTTCTTCAGATCTTCTACGGAGATGGAGTTGAAGGGTGTGACGGTTGGGATGCAAAGGGATAACTTTTTCAATGGAACTCTCTACAGCCTCAACCTCCTCCGGAATTGCATTATAACAATTAGTTATGACCTGGAGGTGCAAAAGGCTTGAAAGATGCTCAATGCCCATGTCAGGACCACCAATAACACGACATGCCGTCATGGAAAGCTGGAGCCGTCATAGTGCTAGCATAGCACCTGCTGAAAATACTATCCCTGTAGTGCCTTGAAACATTCTGTAGTCGAACACCTCTAAAAGCTTGAATCCGTTACTACTCACAGTACAGACGCCAACCGACTCCCATACCTCTAGCTGGAGATAGGCCAGAGATGGCATGCCCATGAGAATATGGAAGCCTTCCTCATCAAATTGTCTGACCATTATCTGTAGATTAATGATGTTGGTTAGTGAGGCCATTCCCTTGGGAACCCTTTCCATCGAACCATGTATTAGTATAAGATCTTGGAGGTGCGGAAAGGTGCAGCATGGATCCCTCAACATATGTTCTCCAATTTTTCCATTAGTAGACAGATATCAAAGGTTGTATTTTCCCAGCTCATTTAGACATGACCCTAGTATTTCTCTATAACATCCAAAATCGCCACCATAAGTCCATAAGTGACTCATCGAGACCTTTCTCAATTTTGTTACATGTCCAAATTCTTCCAAAAATTTCTCAGGGTTCTCAACTTCACGGATATCTGACACTTCCTCGAGGGATGGCATGCTCCCAAACATATCTGCAGAAAACACAATCATGTTGGAAACGAATAGGCGCACCAGTTTCTGTAGCCTGGATATTGTTGATGGCAGTTTTCTAATAGAACTGCCCTGCAAATCGAGAGTCTCTAAGTTTTGTAACTTTCCAATATCTTCAGGAAGCTCCGAGATTCCGGAACACTGAATCCTCAAATACCTTAACTGATACAAACTTCCTACATTTCTTATATGCATGTTTTTCCAGGAATCAAAATCCCCACGTATATGAAACACCCGCAAAGACGGGAAGTCCGCACATGGGGGTATCTCCTTTGTTCCTCCAAACACATTCAATGAGCGGACATGTAACTTGCTTCTTGTGATGGCACGGATTTCCCCATTTTGTTCGAGACCACTAGATTGCAGGGAGAGCCGATGGATCTTGGTTGGCAAGGAATTGCAGCCACCGTTTAAAACAGTGGCAAAATTCTCTTCATCTGACAGAGAAATTATAAGGTCAAGCATTATATCGTGAACCTGGCAATATTTTTTTCCAAGATAGTCCACATCAACTATCCGGATCATGCTTCTATTGACAAGTTCATTGAAGCAACTCTCTGCTTCTTGATCCAAATTTCCCCGTTTTGGTGCAATGAACCCTTCGGCTATCCATTTCCATTTCAGTTCTTCACATAAGATTACGGCGTCCTCGGGATATATACATAAGTATAACAAACAAGTCTTCAAGTGGTGTGGAAGATCCCAGTAACTAAGTAACAATATATGTCTCATATCTTTTCCATCGCCATCACTCTCATATGAAAGACCAGATCCAATGGAATCTTGGATTAACTCCCATTCATCTGGGTTTTGCGGTTTATGGGATAGCAAACTCGCAATGGTAATTATAGCCAATGGCACACCACCACATTTTCCTAGGATCCTATCTGAAACATCTTCTAGTTGAGTAGGGTGTAAGTTCTCCGAGTGGAAAATTCTTTTGCAGAACAAGCTTCGGGAATCAACATATTTCAGAGGTGGCATTTGATAGAGCTGATCTCCAAAGTTAGAACAACATGACTTAGCTACGTTGGTTATGCGTGTGGTAGCAATTATTCTGCTACCATTATTATTGTCTGGAAAAGCCGCCTTGACAAATTCCCAGTCTTGTTTTTTCCATACATCATCAATAACAAGAAAGTACCTGTGTGCAATGTCACACTATCAATTAAAGCTCATTAACCAAAATCTGTTGGTGGTGTCTTTCTTCCACCTCTTTGCAAACATATCATCAAATGACAATCCCGTGAATGGATGAAGTGAGAATATATATACTACCTCCGATAGAATTGTACTAAGTGTGTGCCCATTAATATGGGTCGGAGGGAGTACCTCTTTCCAGTCAAGATATGTTGGATCCGACGAATTAGTTGGTCTTTCTTCCACCTCTCTGACTGGGCATCTCCATCGATTTGAGACAGGACATCTTTCAAGAGCGACTCGAGATCAGGGGTGCGTGACACAGACACGGAAGCTCGGCATTGGAACTGCTCTCCGATCTTGCGATAGGTTTCCATGGCCAGTGTGGTCTTTCCCAATCCCCCACCGCCAACAATGGCCACCGTCTTCAGCTCCAACCTCTCCTCCATCAGCAAATAAACAACCGCATCCCTGGGGCCGTCAATGGCCACCAAGCCCTTGTTCACCCCGTGGAACGCAGCCATCCGGGGATCTATCGCCACGGGCCTCGTTGGGGCATTTGCAGCATAGGTGTCGAGATTCAGTCTCTGCCGCCGTTGACTCTCCTCCTCGACACGGGCCTTGAGCTCTTTGATCTGGGTCCCGGTTCCATGGCGCTCAAAGAGCGTCATGAACCCGCACACGGCCCTCTTGACGAACTTGGGCTTGGCGTCGCCGTCGCCAAGGCGGAGCATGAAGCGGTCGATGCACTCCTCCATGTCGTAGCTGAGGTCGCGCATGCCGCCCTTCCAGTCCTTGGCCAGATCGTCGAGCCCCTCCATGTCCGCCAGCGTGTTCACCAGGATCTGCATCCGGCGGAGCTCACGCTCGAGGAACGCGATGTCCTTGCGCACCCTCTTGAGCATGGTGTACTCATCGCCGAGCAAGGTGGCGAGCTTGACGATGACAGACCCCAAGGCACCCGTCCCGGCGCCCACACCAGCCATCTTTCTCTTGGCCTTCTTGAGAAGAAGCAGCGCGCTACACAAGCGCCATGGTTGGTGCTCTGCTCTGCTCTGCTCCTCGGTGGAGTAATGGAGATGAGAAGAGCAAGGTCAACGGCTCAAGGCCAGCAGCTGCAAGGCATACATTCGTTTTGTGGAGGAAAGAGTTGAAATCTATAATAGCTAAATAGTTCGTTCCTACTAATTTATTTATCTTAACATATAAGTTATTTATATCATCAAATATTTTTATTTTTTACTAACTCTTCATGCACATGTTTTCATAAATTCGCAAGCGTATACAACCTATCATAAATAAATATTAAAAATAATTATGCACTAAGCCTCACAATTTATAATACTCCCTCCGATCCATAATAAATGTCGCAGATTTTATACTAAGCTAGTACAAACTTTGTACTAGATGAGCGACACTTATTATGAATCGGAGGTAGTAGGATTTTTTAATAGAAAATGGACCCTAATAGTTGCCACACGTGTGAGCGGAGCGCTTCCGCCCACACGTTTTAGATGTCAATTTTACTTATGTATAGATGGCAATTATGAGCCAAAGTTGCCATGTTAAAACATACATAATAATTTTTCTTCAACATGGCAACTTTGGCTCATATTTGTCATCTTTATATAACTAAAATTGTCATCTAAAAATGTGTGGGCGGAAGCACTCCCCCCCCCCCCCTCCCCACACGTGTGGAAGCTATCTTTTCCGTAGAAAATTGATGTATGAGTTACCTCGCATTTTAATTTTCTGTGCGACATTTTTGTATGAGTGCACATATGTAGTTGTTATCATTGTTTTAGGCTTATCTAAGAGTGATGTCTCCACTCTCTCATTCAACATTGTTTTCTTCTCATATCATCTCATTAGTATATTTTTAAGGGAATAATTTAATAAAACAAAAATCCCACTCATTTTCATATTTTTATAAAAAAAAATAGATTTTTACTCTAAACAATATTTTTTTCAAAAAATATTTAATAATAAAAGTATACTAAATTTATTATTTTTTAAAACATTTAAATTTTTATTAACAGTTTTCACAGTAACGCGCGGGGTATCATCTACTCCCTTTGTTTCATAATACAGTAAAGTTTTTATAATTTAGTCTAGTTCAATTAACGATACTATATTATAGGACAGAAGTAGTAGTTTACAAGAAGAGCAGCCTAGCTGTAGCATGGAGTTTTGTAAGTCCACTTGGTTCATATTCATTGCATGGTGCGTCACGGGGTAGTGATTAAATACTTGTGCGAACGGGCACAAAGCGGGGGGAGACTACAATAAAAGCAACTATTAGGGTCTAAGTTGTAAAAACAATAAACTTAACCGTGAGTAATCAAATCTTGGATTTGTATGGGGAGCCGTCCAGGGAGATTTTTTTTTTAATCTTTTCGACTTTGGGGAAAACTGATTTTGCCCTTGTTTTTAGCACTTCGATAATTTATTGAGCAAGGAGAATTTTTCTCTTCGTGTATTACATACAAGTTGAAGGGGAAACTGCATTAAAACTGAATAATAATGTGTAAAATATCAGTGATAAAGAGCAAAATATAGTAAAAAATAATGTTGCAAAATAACGTATCAGATTTCACAAGCTTAGATATTGCTTGTCTCCAAGCGAAATCTAAACTTGATAAACATACCCACAAGTTTCTGAAGTGATGAATCAGTAATAAAGAATATAAAAATAAAAGCATCACTATTTAATTTCATGATCAATCTTTTTTATAAAACCACTTGTGAGAAGGTCATGACACCTTTACCTCTGACGGCGTCAGGTAACCAACTTCAGACAGGTCCAGATGTTCTTCAACGATAATGAAGGATCTCCACTACCCCTTGGTCTTGACGGGGACCTTCTGCTTCAGCTCCGGTGCTGGGCCCTTACCTTTGTTCACCGGTGGATCGTCCCGGTACAACCTCCTATTGCCAGCCATTGCCGCAATAGAGAAAGACTGGGTGCAAGATAGGAGCTTAGAGCAAGAGGCTTAGAGCGCAAGGAAGAAGATGCACGTGAAGGAGAAGGGAGGGGGCAAATAGCGTAAATCACCCTCTTGTACTCCATTTCCCCTTATATACGGAGGAAAAATGCGAAGCGCGACGATAGCATAAATCGCGGCCACATGGCAAAAATATCTACCTGTTCTCTCTCTAAAGCGAATAACACGTGCAAATCAAGGGGGCCTTGTTAAATGACGCACAAGTATCGAGGTGGGCGTCCCCTTGATGTGATGTGGCCTTAGTGGGCCCATAGCGCACCTCCACACGGTACGTTGATAGTTAGGTCAAAGATGCCAAATGGTCTTGTGGACCCATGATTCGGACCGATCTAACTATGTCAGAGTCGGATCAAATCAGCCTTCGTGATGGAGCGTGGAAATTCCTTCCACCCAAGTAGTTGGCGATAAGAGAAAATATTTTCGAGGTGCACATAGACTACACACTTTCAACATTTTTAAAATCAAGGTGGTCTATGTCACTTCAGATGGCAGTTGGACCCATGGAGGGCGGTTGCACCTTGCACAAACATAATGCTCAGGAAAGCTTTGTTGAATCAACTTCAAGGCTGGTGGTTGAATACGATGAGCACCTCAAGTCTTCAAGGCCAACGAATGGAGGGCTTAAAGACCAGTTTGGCAACTATCGACGGTGTTCCGGCTAAAGCGTCTTTCGATAAAGGAAGAGGGGCCATGTTTTCGCCATGATTGACCAGGATTTTTCAATGGTAGTGAGGGGAGGGAAGGGGTGAGCTAAGCCCGCAACTAGGGCTTCTCTCCGAGTTGCTCGCGGTAATGACACGGGAGGGAGGAGGGATTGTTTTTTCAACAAGGTGCACCTTAAGCCTTTGAAATTATCCACATTAACAATCTTTCTTTCTCCTCGAAAAATAGCATAGTAAATAATTAAATATAACACTAGGACTAAAGGTCAAAATTGATATATTTTTTCTTTGTTTTAACCACCATTTTTTTTCTTAAGTCTTCCCCCGGGGCGAGTGCTAGAAGAAATCTACCCGCAAGCTCAACACACCCACATTGAACAGTAATATTAAAAATAATACGGAAAACTGGAAATTTTTGGGCAACAAATATTGATGAATTTTCATCATACATACACATTATTGTGAACAAAACATTCCTAATGTGTTGATTATTTTCTGAGCATCGATTTTGATTTTCTTTTCAGACCATTTAGGAACGTTCTTTGTCACGAAAATTTATAGTTTACTAGCACAAATGCCCGTGCGGTGCAATGGGAGAAAAATGTGATGTTTGTGTCCATAGAAAAGACAACGAGAGTGTCAAAACGTCTGTACCATCATGCGGAGACAAATAGGTGCATGCCGTGTAGAAGAAAATACTCGTACTATCAGTTGCGCATAAGTCATAAAAAACCTTAATTTGATGTTAAGGGGCATTTATTTTATTAATCTAGAAATATATTATCTCCCTTCAAATTTATCAAAGGACTGAATATCACTCCACAATTAACGCGCATGCTTTGATATAAATATAGATATAGATTTTGATGAACACACAACAAAACATGGTAAGAGCTACGACCAGTCTCAAGATGATGATGTAAAAAATAAAATCGACGTAGTAATTCAAAATCAAATGTGCACAAATGTAAAATAAGAGGAATATAAAACTTTGACAATGCCTTTAATTATATTTGAAAATATGTGTGATCAAGTAAATTTCCTTCATAACTCTAGAAATAAGTCTTATAATCTTTAAAGATTTTAGGATGTCAACACTTTAAATATAAAGTATTTAACCATAAATGCAATTAAAGTTTAAATCAAAGATCCATTAAGATGGAATTTGTTAAATTCTCAATTACTCTTAAAATGATAGTGGTAGGTACTGTAAAATTTTCATAAATTTGGAAAATCAAATAATATAGTTTGAACCTTCACTAATATTTAAATTGAGTTCGTAGTTTCAGAGATAAGTTAACATGCTATCCTATGTAAATGATTTTCTGGATCTTTAATAATCTATGTCTTATAGAAGTTTATAAGACTTTTTAAATAAATTTAATTCTTCATCCAATTCAAAAGTTATTTGAGTTTAAAAAAAACCGAAAAAAGGAAAAAAAAAAAGATAGTCTCTGAGATGGGCCTATATGGGCTGTATGAGGGGAAACAGACTAAAGAAAAATAAATTGTTTTTTCTTTTCTTTGGCTACGCTGATAGGCCGGGATGGGCCACATGATTGGAACCAGATCAAAGAAAGAAATCGAGTCGTTTTTTCTCTTCTTAAAAGAGGTACGGTGGGTTAATTTATACAACTTAGGGGGTTTTCTGAAAACTGTGCCTGACGGACGAAAATCCAGAAGAAATTGTTCGTCCTTTATTAGTAGGTACTAGGAAATATGTTCTGTGCGTTGCAACGGGAGAAAATATTATATTCTTCTAACACAATGAACTCGAGTCAAGATCTCTCTACATCTCTACATTATATGTTTGAACATATTGTCTAAATCTTGTTGTTGCTTATTTTTCTTCCCGCTTTCATCGGCTATGATTGCGGTGTGCATCTGACATCATTGTGTTCAATGTGATAAACTCTAATGTGATAGTGTCGATCATCGCGGACACACACCTATCAGTGAATCACGTCATTACAAGTGAATCTCTATTCTTTAATCTCGTCGAGTTGGACGTGGTGTCTCGCTTCCCGAGCTACGACCTAAATAACCCTCCTAAGCCCATTCATTTTTTTATAAATGCATCAACATTCCTTCTAGAATACATAAATACCTTTTAAATTACATGAACTTTTTTCAAAAGAGCATAAATATTTGTAAGCATGTGAACACTTTTTTTAAATGACATGAAATTTCTTTTGAGAGGATAAGCAATTTTTAAATTAGATGAACATTAGTTTAATATGTGAACACTATTCTTAAGACTGAGCAAACATTTTAAAATGTATAAATACTTTAATATAATAAATCTTCCAAAAGGTACTTAAAAATTAAAAGTTATAAGGTTACATATACGCGCATGCATCCATTTTTTTCTTCTTGATAATTGGTATTATTTCTTTCTGGCACATCGAAGTGAAATTCATTTTTTAATTGATTTCCTTCCTATGAGGAAGGATGGAGTTTATTACTTTGATTTTTTTTCCTTATTGAGGAAAGTGCATGTTCTATATATAGGCTCATAATATGTACTTTTTTAATTATATTCCCTTTTTTAATTAAATAAATTAATGCACATGCATTGCAACGGGATATATATTCTTATGTCTACCTGTGATTTATCTTTCCACATTAACATATTTTTATAAAATTCTACCCGTGATTTAACTTCACACATTAAGAAGTTTTGTCAGAGGTTTTTGGAAGAGGATCTAGTGATTTCGATGAAATAATATTATTTATAGCAAACATTTTACGGTGCATGAATACTTTTTAATAATAAATCTCCCAAATGGTACATAAAAATTAAAAGTTATAAGGTTACATATACGCGCATGCGTCCATCTTTTTCTTGATAATTGTTATTTTTTCTTTCTCGCACATCGAAGTTTAATTCATTTTTAATTGATTTTCTTCCTATGAGGAAGGATGGAGTTTATTCCTTTGATATTTTTTCCTTATTGAGGAAAGTGCATGTCCTATATGTAGGCTCATAATATATACTTTCTTAGTTGTGTTCCCTTTGTTTCTAATTAAATAAATTAATGCACACGCATTGCAACAGGATATATATTCTTATGTCTACCTGTGATTTATCTTTCCTCATTAATATATTTTTATAAAATTCTGCCCGTGATTTACCTTCACACATTAAGGGTTTTGTCAGAGGTTTTTGGAAGAGGGCCTAATGATTTTGATTAATTAATATTATTTATTGTTGCATGAGAAAGACACACGAAGGTACATGAATGAAACAGATGATGAATGAAGGAACATTGCATTAATTTTAAGTAGTAGAGATATTTTTTTGAACGCGCAACATTCTTTCTAAAACACATGAATACATTTTAAATTATATGAATTTTTTTAAAGAGCAAGAATATTTTAAAGCAAGTGAATAATTTTTTTAATGACATTACATTTTAAATTATATGAACTTTTTTAAAAAAGCATTAATATTTTTAAGCATGTGAATACTTTTTTTAAATGAGATGATTTTTTATGAGGGTGATCATTTATTAAATTAGATGAACATTAGTTTAATACATGAACACTTCTTTTAAAATAACACACACATTTTTAAGTGGATTAATAAATTTTAAATTAAAATTAAATTTTCAAAAAAGCACAAAAAAAGTGATCAAGTTACGTGTACGCGCCCGCATCTATTTTAAGCCAATTTTAAAATTTTACCATATATTGTTAGCCAATATTGAAAACTACGTAAGGAAAGAGGATTTGGGCGTTGAGACATGATAATGGGCCAAGAGACTAAAGCCGAGTAGAAGATATGAGCCCAATCTAGATTGCAAGCTACGAACTGTTTTTTTTTTATGGAAATCAGTGGATTGCGGGTTAATTAGCACAAAAGGGAGGTTTTTTTTTGCAAAAATCCAAAACAAACTAAGAAAGTCACCTTCCTTTATTATTGGACGTCGATAGACACCGAACGTTCGGGCCACACCTCCAGGCCCGAACGCCGGGCATCAATATTAAAGCAGTTGCAAATGTGACTACTTTTTTGCGTTTTTCTGTTTTTAAAAAGTTTTATTTTTTAATCAAAAATTCCAAATAAAATTCCGTTTTCACCATTAACTCCGTCGCGACGAGATCTTCAAAATTAGATCCCATATCGATATGTTTCGTCAACTTTTTTTGGGTTAAAAATTGTCATGTCTATTGCACTTAAATTGCCATGTTGTTTGCACTAAAATTACCATCATTTGCTTCAACTACGTTTTTTTGCACTTTTTCTTCAATGTTCTATGTAAATTTGTTGTGATTCATAAAATAAAACTATATAACTTACCTTGGGTAAACACTGTTTTTGTCATGTCAAAATCATATCTTAAATTGCCATGACTAAAGATATGTTAAATTTGTCATGGACACAAAAAGAAAATATTTTTCCATTGGTAGATAGAAAAAACTTGGGATGCTGATAACTACCACATGTGTGACATGAGTACATGGCAATCCCTGATGTTTTTATGGCAAGTTTAGTTATGTGATGGTGGCAACTTCAAGTTATAGACGCTAGTCCTGCGAATAAAAATTGATATGTCGTATGAACAGAAATTGTCATATCATATGAATAAAAATTGTCATATATATGAGGCACTTCCACCCACACGTTTTTAGATACTAATTTTAGGTATACGTAGATGACAATTATTAGCCAAAGTTGTCATGTATTTAGCAAAGTTGTCATGTTTTAGCAGAAGTTGTCATCTCACACGTGCTAAAGTTGCCACCAAAGTCAGTGGGCTTGCCATTTTCCACTCACACTTGTGGCATGTTTTAGTTATGTGAGGGTGGCAACTTCAAATTGTAGACGCTAGTCCTGCGAATAAGAATTACCATGTCCTATGAATAAGAATTCTCATGTTCTATGAATAAAATTGATGTATATCAGAGACACTTCCGCCAACACATTTTTTAGATGCTAATTTTAGGTGTGCAAAGATGGCAATTATTAGCCAAAATTGCCATGTATTTAGCGAAGTTGCCATCTCACATGTGCTAAAGTTGCCATCAAAGCGTGTGGGCTTACCATCTGTCCTCCCACACGTGTGGCACGTTTTTGTGGCAATTCTGATAACTACATGTGTGACACGAAACATGGCAATCACTGATATTTTTTATGGCAAGTTTAGTTATGTGAGGGTGACAACTTGAAGTTGTAGACACTAGTCTTACGAATAAGAATTGTCATGTCATATGAATTATAATTGACATGTCCTATGAATAAAAATTGACATGTCCTATATATTAGAATTGCCATGTCCTATGAATAGAAAATTGCCATGTTCTATGAATAGAAATTGTCATGGACACAAAAAATAGTTGTCGCCAGAGCAGCACCACACCGTCGACAAACTCTCCCCCCGATCCATGTCCCCTCTCCCACCATCAAGCGTTGAGATGCGTCGAAGGATCTCCTTGACACATTCGTAACCTTGGAGACCGCCGTGTCGCACACCCCTCCCCCGACCCGCGCCAGATATCTGATCGGGGTCCACTGAGCATCGCCGTAGCTCTCCTCGGTCCTCCTATGAATAAGAATTGCCATGTCCTATGAATAGAAATTGCCATGGGCACAAAAAAAAGGTGTCGCCAGAGCAGCACCACACCGTCGACAAACTGTCCCCCCGATCCATGTCCCCTCTCCCACCGTCATGCGTTGAGATGCGTCGGAGGATCTCCTCGACGCATTCGTAACCTATGAGACAACCATGTCGCGCACCCCCCTTCCCCCGCGCCAGATATCTGCTCGGGGTCCACTAAGCATCACCATAGCTCTCCCCGGTCTTCGGCGATGAGTCAAAATGCGTTAAAATACAATAGTGGCTTTAAATCTAGAAACAAAATAGATGAAAGACATCATGGCAACTTTAGTATAAACAGGATGGCAATTTCAGTGTAAACAGCATGACAACTTTTGGTCCAAAAAAAAGTTCTCGAAACATATCAGTATGACATCTAGTTTTGAAGATCTCGTCGAAACAGAGTTAATGGTAAACACGAAATTTTAATCGAAATTTTTATTTAAGAGATAAAACTTTTTTAAATGGTAAAAATGCAAAAGCTGACTTTTAAATGAATGGAAGCTTTAATATTCGTGCGCGTGATAATTAGGCGTTCGGGCGTGGGGTGGTCGCCCAAATGTTCGGTGGCTATCATTATTCTTATTATTAGAGGTAAAGACACTGAGGATCCATAAACTTGCACACTTCGTGATGATTTGGTCCATAAAGTTGAAAAATGCTACTTCATCATCCAGCAACTTGCGGTTTCGATGCAGAAAGGTCCAAATTCAATTTAAAAAAAACATGTGGCATGGTATATTTTACAAAAAACACCTCTACAATAGTATATTTTACAGGAGACACCTTTGTTATGTACAAGGCCACTGGAACCACTTTTCAGTCTATTTAAACAGGAATAAAAAGGAAGGTGATGTGGAGATTCAAAACCTTGCCTCCAACTTGTACATTTGCATGTGCTAACCAACCAGTCCAGTAGACCGTAGTGATAATTCTGTAGATGCACGTTTTATATATGAATCGTATACCAGAAAAAATGAAAATAAGGCACGTGAGTACCTTCTGAGTATAAAACGCAACTTCAGTGCAAACTATGATATGTTTATTTTTTACATACATCATGATATTTATTTTGCGGCAGATTACATATTTATGAATGCTTTGTTTTTATAAAACTAAAAAAAGACATGTATTTTCATGCAGTCTAGTATAATCAAAACATGCACGTAACTAATTGAAGAAAATAAATAGGTTGAGTGAAATGCATTTACCATTGCGTGCACATATGTGCCATTTTTTATTTAATTGTTGAAAAAATGTTTGTATTTTTAAAATACTTACATCTATGTAATGACGTATGTACATATCAATTTGTCGCTCGCGTTCAAAATGAAAACTCGGATCGTACTCACCCGCAAGAACGTTGATAGCACTGATCATAATAAAAATTAGTGCACGTATGTACATTGATGTCACATTTTTTTTTCTATACAACAAAATTTTCCATTTAAATCGGGTTACTAATTTAGTATGGTGGGACTTTAAAGTAATTATACGATATATAAAATGCCGCATTCTATACTAATGTGATATTGATACATGAGGCTAGTAGTTTGTAAAAAAAAGTGATATAGTGATCGGTCTCTTCATGAAGGTCGTATAAAAATGTATTTAAAAGTTTCTAAAATATTATAGTACTCCCTCCGATCCATAATAAGTGTCGCAGATTTTGTACTAAGCTAATACAAACTTTGTACTAGATAAGCGACACACTTATTATGGATCGGAGGTAGTAGTTTTTACAATTATGTACATGTTCTTCAATTATGTATACATTGTATTAACAAAATGTTATTATTTTACAGGTTATAGAGAAATATAGATATCCGACCAAAATACAAGAAAAAATATAATTTAATCAACTTAATTATTTTGTTGTGTACATCACATATGAACAAATATGTTCAGAAAAAATTGCACGTGTATTTCAGGTTTTTTTGAAGTGTGGAATAGCATTTTCGCAAAAAAATAAATAGAAAAGTCAAAACGGTACGTACATATGTAGACAGTAAAGTATACGCATGTATTGCTCAGCTGGCCGGTTTTGAAGTAACCATAGCATCCTCCTGTAAGCATATTATATAAATCTTATAACTCCAAATGCTACATATGAACTGCCTTGCATAAGCGGTAGCGCATGCGAACCTGCAAGGTCTAGACCATTGTTCAAAACCTCACGTCGCATTTTTTTAGTACTATAGACTCACAAGTGGGTTTCAGCGGCCCAGGCATAACAATGGTGTCTTTTGAAAATATACTAGTATAAGAGAGGTGTTTTCTATATAATATACCATGCCACATGTCTTCTTCTTATTGGTTTTGGGCCTTTTTGCAGCCAAACCACAAGATGGTGGAGTAGCATTTTTTAATATTATGGACCAAACCATCACGAAGTGTGTAAGTTTATGGACCCTAGACGCCTTTACCTCTTATTATTAGGTATAGATAGATAGAAAATTCGTCAATGTTTGTTAACAAGACACAAAATCTTGTTTTACTACTACTCTCTCCGTTCCGAATTACTTACATGACTTTACTTTAAGTTTAAACCAAACTTGAACTAAATCCATATCAAGTAATATGGAACGGATGGAGTACTATTTTTCATGTTGCTGTTCATGAAGGAGCATTTGAGCAAACAGAAACTCCATGTCCCTTCCAGACATACTTTCAAGGTTATGAAGAAGAAGAAGAAAAACTTCATGGTTAATTTTTCACAAGACCAACATTTTGGCTGGGTTCCACTATCAGAGATAACGGGACGGAAGTTCAAAGCATCCAAGTGCAAATGTAAAGCAGGGTCTTGTTAAACTAGGCGCCCTCTAACGCTAAGACCGCTAAAAACATACTACTAGGTTTCTGAAAATAACAGGCAGCAAAAGCTAATTACAGCAGCACTCACTCAGGGCTGCACCACCCGTCATCCGGACCGGGGCAAAAGGCTAGATCGAGCCCTACACCAGCACTATCAACAAAACGATAGAACAACCTTCAATTGTTCTGCTCACATCCCTTCCTCCTAGCACGGCGAACTGGGAGCACCCTTGGAGCGTTCCGAGACATCCCTGCACAAGTTTGAACGTTACACACATCATGACACGTAAGTAAGTTCAGTTCGTATGGTATAGCGGTGGCGCGTAGAGGACACAAGCGCACCGCATGGAGAGGATTACCGGAGAGCGTCGATGATGATCGGGTTCCCGGGATCAAGCTCCAATGCCTTGGTAAACGCGGCAGAAGCACTGACGTAATCCTAACACAAGCACGATCGAATAAGGTGCCATCACAATGAGCAAAGAATGCAGGTGAACAAAAACAGGGGCGACACCAATGGTCGGTGCGGTGTGTGTATCGAGCGGTCGAAGAGTGTTTGGTCGCTTAATCTCAACTTCAGAATCTAGTTTTCCCGGCAGGAAAACAGGTGAAAACAGCAGCGTGCGATGATCACCTGCAGCAGGCCGAAGGCCATTCCTTGACGGTAGTAGCCTTTCTCCCAGTCAGGCCAGACCCTGGTACAGGCCTGGGCATCCGAAAGAGCCTCGTCGCCGTCACCAAGGTGCAGCCAGCAGATGCTCCTGTTTGAATATAAGGTGCCATCCGTGTCGTCGAACTTCAGTGCCTAAATGTTTGTATTCCAATGTCAGGAATTGTAGATCTAAACCATGTGAATTGAATTGGGTATACGCCTTCACAATTTCATAGTGTTTTTGCTGCCACTAGGAAAGGTAAAAAAGAACAGAGCATTTGAATCCGAACAATGTGCGTGCAAAGAGAATCAACTGCAAAAAATGAGGTTACCATGCTGTACAGAAGAATCGCCGCATCGTAGTCCTTGATTTCGAAGGCCTTGTTCCCTTGTGCTTTGAGTTCATCTTTCCTCGTACGAGAGTCCTTCATCACCTAAACACAACATAAAACTAGTTTTAAGGAAATTACTTAACCAGATAACCATGGAGATTCTCAAAAAATAAAGCATGGGTAAGGCCAATTAGCCACAATTCAAGTCCATGGAAACTGGTAAAAATAAGACACTCCATAAGGGTTCATGATATGTTAATGAGTACCCATATATAACGAACAGCAATATGGCATACCCGCTCTCTATAAGAAGCAGATTTTACACGTCTCACTATGCTAGCAACACTCCAGCTAAGCATGGTTGGAGGGCGTCGAGTCACAGCAAACACAGCTCGAACAACTTTCCTTTCGGCACTAACCGCCGCAATTTCTACCGGCAACCTACCAAGCTGTTACAGAGTACAAAAACCATGAGTTGTTTTGGGGAGCATTCTTGCTCAGGGCTATGAATTACAAAATAAAAATGAAATGTGGGAGTAGAGGAGGTTCAGTATGCTCACTTCATCAGCAATGTTTGGATCTGCTCCGGCTTCCAGCAAGCACTCGACGAGCCGGATGTTGCCGCGGCGGCTGCATGCTAACAAGAGAGGGGTTGTTCCAGGAGATCCACCGGCGTTAACATTAGCCCCAGCCTAGTTAACATTTCCATAATAATTTCAGTGCAGCGTTTAATTGGAATTCAACATACACAATTCAGGAGGAATTCTACGAAACTCCGGCAATCCAACCATTGCAAGGGATACTAAAGAAAGAGAGGGTATGCATGGAGCATGGTTTGCAGCTAAAACTTGGTTAGCCAACATTTGGCAGTGTGAAAACTTGCCGAATTAACGACTGTCATAGAGATAGAGAGTGGCAAAGCAATTTGGTAGACAGACAACTGAAAGCCAATATTTGGCATCAGATCAAACATGCTGAAAAAATCAGGATCGTCGAAGAACTAAACTATGATTTAGGCAATTATTAACACAAACTCATAGATGAATGAGCACAAGACAATGATTTTGGCACCAGAATGAGCAGCTTCATGCATTCCAGGGAGCCGCCGAGAAGCGACGAAACCAAGGGCGTGAAGACACGGCAGACGAGCCTGTTCGGCTGCAAAGAAGAAGAAAATGGTGGTGAGCGCGCAGCCCTCAGCCCTGAAAAATCCACGCAAGAAGCAAGAACGGAATGCATACATCGGCGCCGTGGCGCAGCAGGAGGGCGACGACTTCCGGGTGCGACCGCGTGGCGGCGACGTGCAGCGCCGTGCCCCGGGGGTTCGCCGCGCCCACGTCGGCCCCTCTGTACAGGAGCAGCGCCGCCAGCTCGAGATCCCCTGCATCACGGACGAGACAACGGCGTCAGTTTGTACAGGAGCTGGCGGCGTCCGCCGGCGTGGAGCGTACCATTGTAGGCGGCCCAGTGGAGCGGGGTCTCGCCGTCCTTGTCGGGGGTGCGCGGGCTGGCGCCGAGCTCCAGGAGGCAGGCGGCCGTGGCCGTGTGGCCGAGCGTGGCGGCCAAGAGCAGAGGCGTCTCGCCGGAGTCGGAGGGGGCGTCGACGGGGAAGCCGAGGTCCTGGACGAGGTAGAGGCAGGCGCGCGTCCTGCCGTTGGCCGCGGCGTCGTGCAGCGCCCCGTGGCCGCTCGACGACCGGACGCCCGCGGCGGCCGCCGCGCCCAGCTCCTCCCCCAATCCTTCGCGGCCATCCCAAGTTCCCAATGCCAGATTGATTGTCAGTCGATTAGTACAAATAGAAGCTTGGTTGAAGGTGGCGTTCCGGCGGGCACGTACTGGCGAGGAGGTGGAGGTCGCCGTCGCAGGCCGCGTCGAGGAGCGCGTCGTCCCGGCGCCGCCTTAACCTTTCTTCTTCCCGCGCCTCGTCGTCGGCCGCATCGACGCCGCCTATACACCTCACAAGTCACAACAAGCACCAAGTGAAAAAAAGGACAAGGAATCCCTGCGACACAGACCTGGCGGCGGCGGAGGCCGCGCCGACGACGAGGGCGAGCACGCCGGCGTGCGCATGTCCATGGTGCCTGGAATGTGACGGCGTGTTTGCCTGGGTTGTGCGTGCTTGGACTGACGGACGGACGGAGGACGGAGACGAGAAGAGCGGTGGGTTGTCTCGGAAGCTGTGGCCGACGAGACCTCACTGACTGACTCACTCACTGAGCTTTTAATTTAATTTAAGATGACGACGCGACGTCCGCTGGTGCCCCACACAGCAGGAGAGCAAAGAAACGGCACGCGAGGTCGCCAGGAGACCAGGACACACACACATACTCTCTCTCTCTCCCCCTTCCTGGTCAATACGCAATCATTTCCTAAAACTGAGAAAAAATGTCACTATTTTTTGTGTGGAATTCATTTTGATCATTGCCTTTAGAAAAGCAACCGTTTTAAACCGCGTCACGAACCGTCGGATCACACTTACGGTAACCATGATGATTTGCTAGAAGGATATCCCACGCCAACCCTTTCAAGCGCAGCAGCAGTTTTGCTGCGTGTTTAGTTGCAACATAACAACTCTCCTCAGACCAAACCCCCTACTCCCGGGAGGTCTTCGGCGAGCACTGCGTTGCAGCATCGCGGTTTCTGAAAGCCGCCGCCGAACACTGCGTTGCAGCATCGCATCTCCGGGGAGCCGACGACGAACGCTGCATCGCAGCATCGAGGTTTCCAGAGTCGCCGCCGAACGCTACCTCCCATCATCGCAACTCCGGCAAGCTACCGGTGAGCGCAGCATCGCAGCTCAGGGGCGCTGCCTCTCAACTTGAAGCCTCTCTAGCCGGGGGGATGAACCTGATGGAAGAGGAAGAAGTAAAACGAGTGGAGGAGAGAGCTTCCTCGGAGATAAGGTTGTAGAGAGCGGTGGTGGGTGGGCTCCACATGTACACGTGGTAGGCGGATGATGAAGAGAGATAAATCAGCCGGTAGAATTAAACACTTTCCCTTAGAAAAAACGTCTATAGGGTTATTAAAGGAGTACTAGCTAATAAAGTACTAATAAATTAGCCGATTAGTTTTTTATGAGAATTAGTCGATTAGTTGATTAACTGGTTGATTAGTCAAGGACCCGATACCTGCCACACGCGTGGGCAGAACGTTTTCGCCCAAACGTTTTTAGATGTCAAATTTAATTTATGTGAGATGGTACATAACAATTTTTGTTAGTACATGATAACTTTTGCTTCAACATGACAACTTTGGCTCATAATTGCCATATATACATAACGAAAATTCCATCTAAATCCGCCCACACGTGCGGCACCTATCTTTTCCCTTAATCAATTAATCATCTACTCATTAATGATTTCCTCAACAATAGTCATAAGTTAATCACCTCATGCCATCACCCATACAGGTTTTTTAGTGAAGTGCATTATAGGTCCTCAAATTATTTTAAGGGTGTCACGTAGGTTCTCGAACTATGGAAAGTGTCATACAGGTTCTCGAATGTCCTTCTAAATGCAATAAGTGTGTGCATACACAAGCTCTTAGCGAAGATCAAGGAAAGGGAGGCTTTACTCTAATCGCCTTGCGAGAGGGAAACGAAAGATGTGAAACTTTTGTGAAGGCATATTATTTATCATATGTTTACACATGTTTACGAAAATCTTTCTGGTTTCAATTTATTTAGATTCACCTATGAACATCTATTACTTGCAGCTTACTAATGAAAGTAGTATCAACTTTTGTAGGAGCGAGATTTTTTTAAAGCATATGAGATCCAATCGATGTTTGAAGGAATTTTTCCTACGTTCATCGATTCAATAGAATCTATAAAAATGCTATCTAATGAAGAATTGAGTGCTACATTCCATAGAAAATCTAACATTCACTTTAACCTTCAACGATATAATTTTTGTGACATACACTATTAGTTATATTTTTTACTCATATGTATGATCAAAGTTTAACCCAAACTATGAGGATGGCCCAATAAACCTGAGGGATCGTTTGATTCATAGGAATTCCATAGGATTCTTGTACGATTTTATTCCATAGGATTTTTTCCTACGTTATTCATTTGATTCATAGGAATTGTTCTTATAGGATTTTTTTTCCATAATTTTTTTTGTACTACTTCATATAGGAATCCTAGCATTCACTCCAACCTCTTTCTATAATTCGTTTGATGGAATCAAACAAACTTTGGTGCAAGCAAAATCCTATAAGATTGAAGTGGGCATGCCATTGCAACCCTATGTTTTTTCTATTCATATAATTTTTCTACCCTATAGATCAAACAAGCCCTGAATGGAGGAAATAAGAGCTCCACTGATGGGAGAGATATAGGAAGGCGGAGATAACACCCGAGCCAACATAGGTAAGAGTTCCAGGCATCTACCCTTGCACATTCCCATGGCTTTGTTAGTCGCAGCGACATCCATATATATCTAGGTTGAGCTGGACCCAGCCAAATAAGAACGGTCCATAACAAGGCCTCTAACATATAGTTATTAATTGTCTAATTACGTTACATATATTTTAACAAGATTAATAATGGTACATGAAAATATGCGATCTTTTTCCTACTCCCTTCGATCCATATTAATGGACTTAAGTTTGTCTAGATACATATGCATCTAGTCTAAATACTTAATTAGATACATACGACTCTACAAAAAGTTGAGTCCATTAATATGGATCGGAGGTAATACAAAGAGTGACAGTCTTTTCATCCTGATGGAAAAAACCATGTCATCTTGCGGGACTTTCTTTGACAATGACCTCCACCTAGAAAGCCTAAATTGGCTTCACCACTTGTCATTTCGAACACACAGTAGGTAGGAATCACATAGCCATGTTTTTTGCAGTCGGAACATTTGCAGCAGAAGACGCGGGTAGCACGGAACCATGCCGATGACCACTCGCTGCCTAGAATGAACACACGGTTTCCTTGCTAAATGTTTTTTCAGATTGGGAGGTTACCAATCTGAAATCTCATCTTCCCACAGCTTGTTCCGTCGAGTCGCTCTGCGCTGATGAGTGTGTATTTGTATGTGGTTGGGCGCATAGGTGCGGAGGGACCTGAAGCTTCTGCTTGGTGCCAATCTCGCGGAGGTCATCAACGCAGTGTTCTCGATCATCACCTACCGTAAGCCGGCCACCACTATTCTTGTTCCGAATCATATTTCACATCCCTGATGCCGCTGCACACTCCCATACAAAAATCATTGTCATTTATTATGTGCATGTCAATCGCACACAAAAGGTTATCATGTGGCAGAAGTAATTTCCTTGCACAAATGCTTCATGTCGGGGACATGGTATGGTCTTGTGATGATATTTGTGGTCCTTGGCCCTTGGAGATATCAAAGAAAATGTATTCAACTAATGATTAAGATTGTAAGGTTTGTGACCTGCTCCGTAGCTAGAAGTTTGCATTTGTGTGGGCATGCTTAATTTCTTGGCAGTTCAGATTATTTCATTTGCTTGTGGTCCTTGACCCTAGGAGATATCAAAGAAAAATGTATTCAACTAATGATTAAGATTGTAAGGTTGGTGGCCTCCTCGGTAGCTAGAAGTTTGCATTTGTGTGGGCAGTGCTTAATTACGTGCTGTTCGAATAGAATGGGATGGAATGTTGCTTACACTGTGGTTCATGGAGTTGCCGGAGTAGAAGACCTTATTGCCGCCGTTTAGGTTTAGCTCGGTCTGGCTGTTGAGAAGCATGCTGATGGCCTTGATCCAACTTCCCCATTTGACCTTATTGCCACTACGTGTCGTTTACGTCCAGTTCTCCATTGCCGCCGCGTGAATCGAGTACCTGCTCTTATGTCATCCTTGACCTTATTGCCACTTCCCCGTTAGATCTTCCTTTTTTTGTGAGTTTTTTTTTGTTTTTTTTGTTCTCGGTCAAACTTCGGTTGAATATCACTGCTCACGGCGTCGCCGTTGTGAAAGGCCTCCAAGATTCCATATATGAGTGTCTTGGTTGCTGTTCTTGTATGAAATGATGTATCTCGTTGATGTTTTAGGTGTGCTGTGTGCTAGCTATTACTGGCTGTTGTTGTATTGCTAAGTAATGTAAAATATGCACTTGAGATTATGGTCATGAGTAGTATTTACCGTTATACCATGTTTAGATATTTCTCTGTAAGAGATGCATGCACTTTAGTTGTGCGGCGAGGTGGCATTGTCATGGTAGCAAGGCATATATTTTTTTGAGAATTTTATTCCTTCCCAATCAGTATGAAGTGTTAGAATTGTATCCGAGAACATGGAGCAAGTATATGGTAGGCAGTGCAAGATTTAATTAGCAATTAGACCGAAAGATCATATTCCGAGGCAATAATGTTGATGGCTGGCTCTTTATCATTATCAGATTTGTATGCATAAAAACATGTTGCTTAATTGAGTCTTGGGTGACTTGCATGTTCTAACTTATAGGACCACTATTTGCCACATGTACTTTTACTGATACCGTTTTCTCTTCTTTGTAAGATCATCTATAAATATGTATGAAATCACTTTGCCACCTGAGGAGCAACTACTCCCACTTACAGTAATCCAAATGTAGGAGTGTTGTTTCTTTTTAAGCTTATAAGAAATTTAATTACCACTGAGTGTTGATGCAACCGTTTCTCTTGCAGATTTCCCTTGTGATATTATTTCTATAAAAAAGGTACGGAAGGTGTCCATGAATTCTTAGGGTGAAAAAGGGACAACCTTCGGAAAGTGGTATCTCTGTTGGAGATTATGGTGCATAGAAGATCACATTTGTTTGAGAAGCGAAAATTCAATATATGTGTCCATCTCTGCATAGTAGATATATGCCTCTAAAATGTGCATCTCCATCTGCCATGGCTGTGGCGTTCAACCTCCTCCTCGGCGCAGAACAACTGCACCAGAGCGAGAACCCGAGCCACCTGCAACCCACGTCACGTTGTCATAGGGCTCGATCTGCCACATGGATGGACTTGAGGAGCTGAGGTGAGCATCCCTCCCCTCGTGTTCTCTTATTCGTACACCGCATGTAAGAGCCGAGAGGAAGATTTGGCGTGGCATGGCTAAATACTTAGATGATTTATTTGTTTGTTTGTTTTGATTAATTGTTGCTTGTGTTAATTAGCATATATGGGTTAAACAAAGAATTTGTCTGGTTAGAAAAAAGGAGGATGCTTGCCAATCATGGTTGCAGTCCAGTGAAATTAAAGTGTTATTCTTAGGTGTTAAAGTTGTTTGCCTATCATTTCTGTCCTTAGCTTCCAGTCTCTAATTATATGATGCTCAGATATTTAGTTGTTTATTGTTATAAACTGCTTAAAGTTATTTTTTTATCTTCCAGATTTTTGGTGGAGGGTGCACATGGTTTAAACATTTGAGATTGAACTTTTGTCGAGACATGGAAAGATCAGTTATATGACTACCATTTAGCGAGTTTTTCTTTTCTTTTTATGAACAAGGATTTAGCAATTTATTTATATAGTGCACATGATGTTTGCCCAGATATGTGATACTTGTGATTTTTGATAGATCAAAGTAAGGTACTTGGATGTGCCTAGATTTTTAACAATCTTGAAACGGCTCCTTTGCCGAGTGTCAAAGAAACTCGACGAAGGACTAAAAATGTGTTGCCGAGCTGGTCCATCTACTGTATTTTCTTGAACGTTCGGAAAAACAGATGTGTTGAAAGCTTTCTTTCAGGCGATTGGATATTGCTTGACTATGATTTATGGATTTTTTATAATATAGTTAAATAAATGTCAAAATTGTTAAACTTTAAAATTTATATACTTGCACATGTATATGGGTATTTTTCTTAACATGATTTCCATACGATATTCAAATCTGCAGTTCTGCATACTTATGTAAATGTGAATGCTGGATTTGTGGCCATGTGCCATTATGTTCTGTGCTGGTATACACATTTATGTTCACTTGTGATGAATAAAGTTACCGGCAATGATGTTTAATGCCATTTTTAAAGTAATACATTTTGATTCTATTAATTTCTTCTTCCGATTCAGCAGATATACTTGCCTAAATAAATCTCATCATCAAACTATATGTATTGATTGTAATATTTGTTAGTTAATGAAGGACCCTTAAATTATCCTTTGCGCATCATCCAGTATTAATTTGAAGATGGTTTAAATCTTTGCAATATATATATATCTGTCTTCCTAAGCAAGCCACCATGTATCTTAGGTTTTGTTAAACACTCTAATTTTTCTTAAATTTTGTTGTATCTTAGATAAAGTTTACAATGCATTCGGTGAAATTCCATTTGTGTGTTGTTGCTTCAAGTTAAAATTTGGTCACTTGTTTTTAGGTCTACCCTGCCCACCATGTCTACAAAAAAATCTCTATTTATGGTCGACTTCCATTTTTTTCCTTTTGGTTGCGTTTATGCCTATATCTAAGGATTATGCTTTCTTTCTTTTATTTAGATACTTTTTAATGCTATCAAGTATATGTGAAGATTGTTATGAGAACTTGGTTGTCTGTAATTCTTTATCATATGATTTTCATCTGTGTTTGACTGATTTGGTGATGGTCATGTTGTATTATGTATCTTGGTAAAGAACTGACAAATTTATTTATCTGCTTGCTGTTACACAAGAACTAAATGACAAAGAGCATCTTTTCTATCTCAAATTCATGTAGTTACAAACACATCATTCTTAATGCTTTTTGCCATTTAGTTTAAATCTATGTAGTTACAAACGCATCATTTCTTAATGCTTTTTGTCATATAGTTTAAATCTATGTAGTTACAAACGCATCTTTAGTTTAGGGTAATCGAACCAGATTTGATAACCTAATTGACTAATTCTGGAGCATTAGTATATCAACATTTGCAGATAGGACCGGTGAAATGGATAGCATGTTTTGTGCTTTTATCTCGGTCATTTTTTTGTGTATGCTTTGTGTGGAGTAATGTTTCATCTATACTATATGTGAGGAGTTAATGTTAGGTCCTGTAAAATCATTTTTAGCTTTATGAAGATAATTTAAGTTGCCATTCTGTGTGCTGAGGATGGACTTATCCTTATTCATTCCTAAAACAATGTAGCTATTCACTATGTACTTGAATTGTTAATATTTTATTTGCCAGATTTGCTAGGGCACATCTAGATGTGCCTTAAGATAGAGTACATCTAAGTTCAATCAAACTAGAAAAAAATTTTAAAAAATGTCTAAATGAATCTTCATATAAAATCAATAGTATAGATCTTAGATGTGCTCTATCTTAAAGCACATCTAGATGTGCCCTAGACAAACCCTTTATTTGCACCTCCACAATTTGTTTGTTAAGCTGCCGAGAACAGAAACTGTTGTTGTTGTGTTATCATATTTGGGATCAGTTTTTACAACATCATGGATTTAACCCTAAATCTTGTATACTATATTCATGTTGACATGTAGCCAATCCTTGGAAGTGGTTTTGTGCAAAGCTGCAGTGAATCGGATACGATGCCTTCGATTGGTTGCATTTGGTCACTGTTGGGTTGAGTGTGAGGCACAAGAACCATGTCTCGATTAACTTCAGAAACTATCTCTCCGTGAATTTCTGTAATTGTGCCATGATGTTTATGGGGCCTAGAAGAGTTATATATTGATATGATTTCACAGTAGTTTTGTTATGAAATGAGCTTTGAGATGTCATTAATGTCTGTTGTTTTACCTAGCAGGTAAACATAATTTGATTGATGAAATATTCACACCACCATGTGTCTCGACTATTTTTCTAGCTTACCATCATCGTTACAACCGAATGGAGCCCAGGAAGCCATTCACCATACTATGCAATATGCATCGAAATTTTCTTAGATTTGTGATCCTACACTTTTGTATGACTTATTTACAGCTTCACGTAACTGAATTTGTGATCATGCCAGATGAACCAACTTTTACATGCAATAGAATGTATTTTGTGTGCACACTTTATTATTCTTTGAATATTCATCGTTATATTTTTATAACATGGTATAGTCATATCCATTGCCATCTCAATGTACTATCTGTTGCCGCGCTCCCCTATCTAGTAGTCCAATACTCCTACGTGACCAGCACCAGCATACAACTAGCACACCGAGCTGAACTCAACTAGCACACACGTAAGGCACCTAGCTGAACTCTAATAATGCAGATCTAATTGAGATTATTCTCAGAACGTATTTATTTAACTCGATACGTTCATGTTGGATTTCACCTTTTTGACTCCTAGCTATACTCGGACAGCTTCGAAAACTCTTTCCGCAAAAAAATTGCTTTAACAACTCAAGTTTATATCATGAAAATCTTAAAGATTTCTGATAAGTCTTCGAGAGATGTAATTCTATACTCCCTCTGTAAACTAATATAAGATGTTTTAGATAACTAAACTAGTGATCTAAAACATCTTATACTAGATGATACCTCGCGCGTTGCTGCGGGGACTGTTAACAAATAATTTGATGTTTTAAATATGAGAAATTTTATAAAACTTAATTCAATTTAATTATTTAATATTTTTTAAGAAACATTGTTTGGAGTGAAAAATCTAAGAAAAAATCATGAAAAAACGAAAAATGAGTGTGATTTTTGCCCCACACGTTGTTGCGGGACTTTTGCCTTCTACAACTTAAGTGGAAATAAAAATGAAGATTAAGCATCCAATAAAAATGAGGGCATTCATGTCCTCAGTATTCAGGTTAGCTTGTAAAATCATTGAAATAGTTGTAAGTACACTTAGTTGATTTATGGTGACTCCAAAAGAGGCATTTATTCTGTGCAAAAATGTTAACTTTTCATTTAGCCAAGTTGTAACCGATGGAAATGAATTGTGGAGATATGGCCATATGATAGGAGAGCCAAAGAACACCTGAAACTTAGACATTGATCCACCAAGCAAGAGGTGAGCAGCTAACTGACATCTAAGAAATATGGAGATGTGGTCATATGATAGAAGAGGCAGATCACATGTGAAACTTAGACATTGATCCATCAAATAAGATGTAAGCAGTCACCTGATATCTACAAAATATGAAGATGAGTTCACACCTAGAACTGGAACAACCTAGAAATTAATTCACCAAGCAAGAGGTGAGCAGCCAAGAACCAACTGATATCTAAGGTATTTGCAGTCTAAACATGTCTACTATTTGTAATCAAATTAAACCACAGAAGTCGAGCCCTCCATGTAGCACAACCATCTAGGCTTGGTTGTTCTGATATAGGAAATCAGATAACACAATTGACTTCATCTAGAAGACCAACCAATAAACTTATAAACATCCATTGTGGGATATGCAAAGAATACCATTATGTCCATTTATCTATGAAAAAATGGTAGAATAGGATTAGGAAAGAAGCCACTGGGGGTTGGACTCCCAATTCGTTCTCTCCAACACCACATGTATGAAACAAAATTGACCGTGCAGTAAGCAAAACGAAATAACACAGCGAGACTAATTACAACCGTGCGTTAAGAGGTTTGCTAACTGCATCAGCTAGAAGCATCGGAGCTTGGGGAAAGCCAGAAGGAGCTGACTCGTTCCGGCGTCTCGAGCGCGTACATCAACACCACTGTGTCCGCCACCAGGTCTTCGGCAATCATCTCTCACATGCGCCCATGGCTGCAAAATTCAGACGGGAAGATGTAACGAAATTCATACATCCAGACACATACAAACTAAAAGAAAATCCAAGGTCGACGGGGATTAAGAGTCGAAGGAGATGCTTGGTGAACTTGAGCACTTTACGGGGCACTCACGCATGACGTTGCCCACCCATGTGTGGCTACCAGACCATGGATGTAGAGCGCACTGCAGAAGCGCTTCACGACCACGTACTGGACTGTGAGGGGCTCCTTTCTTGGTAACGCGCTGGCGCGAGCTAGAAGATATCGACCAGGGTTAGCAACATGCCGAGGAAGTAGTGCTCGTCGGAGACCTGACGGGGCAGAAGGACGGTACTCATCATGTTCAAAGTGGTGGCGCTTATAGCAGTAGTGCGGCGAGGGAGCCTTCAAGGCTTGACCGGCAGTGACGCAATACTGAAAAGAAAGACGGTAGAGAGATATAGGGAAGATGAGAAGAAATCGGTGGAGATTTTTGTAGGGGATCGGTGGTGATATATAAATTCAGGAAGACGAAGGAACCGCCGCGTATTAATTCTCATAACTCTTCCGTGTTAAGGGCTCTCCTAATGCATTGTCTCTTAGCACAATATCATATAAGCAATAAAAATTTAAGATACAACTACCACAATGCATTGTTTCTTAGATGTTGTATCTTATTTAATAATTTTAGCTTCATACATACATGTGATTGGTTTAATCATGTTTTTTGCATATGGCCACGTGCAATGGTTGTATCTTAGAGCATGGTTAATAGTATAGCCGGCTATAAGAAGATGTCATGTCATCTATAGCTAACATTATAGTCAACAAATACAATAGAAAGGCTATAAGGAGTACTACTTTAGCAATGTATGACCCACATGTCTATCTCACAAAATGCCTAGAAACACGTGTTGCAGCTGGTTACTAATTAGTAGCCCGTTTCTATTCTCTCTCTTCCAACTAAGCACAAATATACTATTTAATTCCTTATAGCCAGCTGACTAGGCACTATTGTACTTGCTCTTAGCTAAGGCTTCCCTCAATGCTACGGCGTGTATCGGTGCTAACCCTGCCACGTCTGCAAAAAATCCGACGTGGCAGGATAATTAAAGCAGAGAGAGGAGGAATCGGTACCCCACGAAGAAACGACTCCAAGCGCACGTACCAAGGAAAAACGCAGTTAATTTGATCCCGTGCGCACAGCCGAACCTCTCGCCTCTCTTATCCTTTTCCCCTTGCGTTCTCTTCCTCTGGCCCGGCGCCGCCGCCCCGGCGCAGCCACTTCTTCCTCGCCCGTGGGGCTGTCAGCCTGCCACGCCTCTCAATCGTCGCCTGCATGGACCGCCGCCGGGAGAATATATCAGGGACAACACCGGCGCCTTCTACTCAGTTGTCAAAAACTGCTCAATGGTATGTATCCTGATGTGCCCATTCTCAGTACCTCTAGTTCTTGCTTAGATGGGATTTATCTCTGCATCAGACTAGGCCATGGCTAGAATTTGAATGACCAAGAAAACCTAGTTGATTTCAGTTCAGTTTAGAACATTCTTGATTTCAGAATGTACTAGTTCAGTAGCGAACGCACAGTTTTTTCAGTTTAGTTCAGTTCGAATTTTCTTGCAATAGGAATGAACAAATTAGTTGATTCTACTACATATAGATAGGTCTATAGCAAACCTAGTTCTATTGATCTGATGGAAACGCACAAAGATTTGTTCATTTGAATTACTGTTTCGTTCAGATGAAAGAATTAAACTGAGTATATATTGTGCATTAATAAAGAATATGTTAAGCGGCAGGAAACAAACTAGTTTGTGCTGATCTGTCCATTTGTTGTCTTGTTACGTGTTTCAGGTCGGATGAAAATATACCCATGTAGCGGATGAACCTGACGATACACATCAACAAGATGATAATATTTTCAGAAACAGTACAAAACCAGCAGACTTATACACACTTGATGAATTGCTAGCTGAGGAGGATATGCTAGACTCCTTTGCTCGACTCATAGAGCACTCAAAACTGACTTGGTAGAGCATATTTGGAAAAAGTTTGGGCCAAAGTAGATTATGATATTTTTTGTGATATCTTATTGGCACTTTATGTATGGACTCAATTCAAATATATCTTCATGTGATCTTCATGTGTTTTACTGGAGAAATATTATTGGCTTAATACATGGCAGAAATAGGCCACACAGTGAACATACCGTTGAAGATCCTAGTGCTAATCAAATGACAAGAGCTTAGCTACAACAGACTAAGAACCGGTGCATTAGAGAATTTGGTTGCTAAGCCATTTAATATGCTTAGCACCTTCTCTAAGCACCAGTGCATTGGCAGTAGCCTAAGATACAACCTCACTTTCTTTCTTCATTAAATACTATGCCACATAAGCAAAATGTCTATGATATCGTGCTAAGATACTAGCATTGGGAGTGCCCTAATAGCTAGTATGGTGAATTTGCATGTACTATAGGAACCATTGACTCTGCATGCACGTATTGATTTCCATTGGGCATGGCTAGCGATGAATGCTTGCATGCGGAGTCTAACGACATGGCAGAATATATAGGAGGTGACATGTATGATGATGTGGATAGTGTGCATGTAGAAAGAATTGCTAGTAGTGAGAAGCAACTTCTTAAGAATGGTAGATTAGTTTACGGAGGGAGTATGATGGAAGTCAGTGTCCAAACATGACATGATCACGGAGGTAGACTCCTGTCCGTTCGAAATCAGGGATAATTCCCAAGTCCTACTTCATCTAGATCGAAGGATCATCTAAAGGCCAACTTAAGCGAGAATGGTACCATCCTTAATTATCGATTCAACCACTTCACATGGGTATTCCAAATTTTACAATCATCGAGTTCAACATAGATGTGAGCTAGTAAGAATCACCCCACTTAGTTCCTGATACGGCGGTGCACCTAGCTTCATCAAAATGGGTGTGGAGGTGTACCTCTGATGAATATCCTAGGATTCGATCATTCTATCTTTGGTGGATCTAGTCTTCATTTGTATGTCTATAGGTTGAGTATTTGTTATCTACATTTCTATTCATCGGTGACGATTGGTGTTCTAGTACGCTAGTCCCGTGGGATATTAACACGTTGACTTTCCGCTTGTGTACTACAATAAAATTAGCCCGGCTCCGTTAAGAGAGGGGTGATGATGGGGCCTCATACGTCGCCTCCGGTTCCCCCTTCGCACTCCTCCTTCCTTCCATTACACATATTTTTCCTATATTTATGTTCGATTTTGTTACCCCCTTATCGCACGAGTTTTCATTTCGAGCTATTTCTATCAGGGTTTCTAGCGTTTGGATCATATGTCTTCTTCCAATTCCGACAAGAAAGAAGGAGAAAACAAGGAGAAAAAAGAGGAGATCAATCAGCAAGAAGCCATGTGGGATGACCTAGCATGTATTATGGACCTGGTGGCGAGCGATCTAGCTGTACCAAATGAAAGTATTTGCATTTGCTCTTAAGAAAGAAATTTCCTTCCCTAAAAAGAATCAAAAAAGAATTTTCCTTTTTTGGACAATAAAAAGAAAAGAAATTTCCTTGGTTCTTTAGCCTAGAGGTCGGGAGCACTGCTAGGGCCATCTGTCACGTTAGTTTGAGGAAGTATTATTTTTCGTGTGTGGAAGTAAACTTGTTGAAGATGATGTCCTCTCCCTGTAGCAAGATAGATATATCAGTTTGGCCACATTTCTCTTCCGTTGGAAAATCCAGCGAATTTCAGTAGTGATAGGATTATGCCATCACAGTTGCTTTTATTCGCTCAAATTGGAGCTCTGCGAGTCTTGGCGTAACAGAGAAGATCTGAAATATATATGTCCAGATTGCAGTCGATCTGAAAATAAGTTGTTCTTCATTGGCAGCCAGACAAGACTTTCAGGTTTCCAGCCATGAATTTGTCAAATATCTTGGCGTACACTCGCTCTAGCTTCACACAAGTACACAGTCTGTTTGATCAAAGTATCTATGAAAATTCCTAGTGAGCAAGCAAAGCAAAACTTTTTACGAAGATATATCAGGATAGGATACTGACAACCATGGCCAGAAAGAACATATGACAGTGGCCATAGAAACGACGACAGTAAACCATCGGCAGGGTTTGGAAACTGGGGATGCACCTAATAAACAAGCAAGATGTGACTCTGAGGGTAAAAACCATGCCATCTTGGGAGACCTTATCGTACAATGACCTCCATTTAAAAAACCTAGACTAGCTTGGCCGCTCATCATGTCGTACACACAATAGCTAGGAATCGCATATCCACGTCTTTTGCAGTCCAAACACTTGCAGTGGGAGGCGTGGGTAGCACGGAACCATGCCGATGACCACTCATCGCCGAGAATGAACACACACGGTTCCCTCGGAATATCCGATCTGACAAACCACCTGCCGCAAGAGCTCCCGATCGAGCTGAACCTGCTAACGACGAGGACCTGGCCACCCAAGTCCTTAACCTCGGACCACCGGCCCTTCTGCAAATCCGCCTCGAACACCTGGAGATCCATCATCCGATGATGAAACTTGGTCCAATCCTCCTGTAAAGGGATTCTCCACCGCGCCATTGTAATCCACTGCGGCCCCTGCCGTCGTAGCTAGCCCTTCCTTGATGACATTGTCCACGCAAGATAACGGCATCGTCTCGTCCACGACCAAATCATAGGCAAAGAGATTCTTGGTACAGCTGAGAGCGAAGATCTTTCCATGGTGGAAGGCAATGTCCATGTAGTATAAGTAAGCCTGGGAATAGTTATAAATCCAGACCAAATCCAATCCAAACCCATTGACTATATGCTTAGGATCCAAACCAAACCGATCCAAAAGAATTTAACTAGAACCCAGACTAAACCAAATTGTGCGTTTTCCCAACCCAATCCCGTCCAAACCGTTTCTTCTTTTTGGATTGAAGCTACAAACTCGAACCATGGACAAACCGTACATAAGGAAGATTGATACTAGCCCTTTACAGAAACAGTGGAAATCAGAGAGCAATATAACACTGAAGATTCAACCGCCGGCGGCCGGTGACTATGGAGTTCGACGGCGTCCGGCGAAGGAAGCAGCGGACGGCGGTGGTGGCCGACGACAGCGGAGGTCGGCGGTCCGCAACGGCGGCGATGGCCGGCGAAGGCAGCAGCAGAGGTTGGTGGCGGCCGACGATGGTGGAGGTCGTTGGCCGGCGAAAGCAGCAGGGCGCCGGCGGCTGGCGGAGGAAGCAGCGGAGGCCGGCAACCGATGGCGGCAGCAACTGTATCTAGCGGTAGTCGCTTCACGCCTGAATCAAACTGCTAGCTAAAATGGTTTCTGTCCATGGGCTCAAGCTCGTTTGAGACCAATTTATTTCAATCCAAACCAAACCAATCCAATCTAATAATTACTAAAACCCACACTAAACCAAATTACAACAGGGGTTCAGCCCATTTCGACCAAACCAAAGGTATCCACTACGAAAACCAGATTAAAACTACGGTTTCAGACCAGACTATTCCCAGGCTTAAGTATAAGTCGCCACTATGTTGCTTGCGGATGACCGCACGTACGTGTAAGCTTGATTCGACCATGAAAATGAGAGCGCCATTGGCTGGGTCGCTGTCTTGTTGCTTGGCCTAAAACATCCAATTTTTGTGTGGACCTATTTGGGCGGACAGTACGACGACGAGATGAGGGGTGCAGACGATCATCTTTTTCAGGGGCCAATAGATCATATCGTCGCGAGCAGTGCCGGCGGACAGGTGATAGCGCCACGGGACCTCCATGGCCGGCGTGGAAGGGGAGAAAGGGTCGCCGAGGAAGCATCGAGAGGAGCGCTTGTCCTCGTACAGGACCCAGCTGCCGAACGTGGCGCAAGCACGGTAGCCTCTAGGCGTGGCAAAGCGGCGAGCCTGGCCGTTGCCGGCGAGATCCTGGTACTCGCCGCGGCCGAGGTTGATCCACGGCATGGCCGACCGCAGCAACGAGCTCTGCTGCTGCGCGGCACACGGCGGCAAAGCTCTGGCGGTCCGTGTGGCTGCGCAGCCGGGAGAGGATTTCAACGATCAACTCCGGTGGGAGGTCCGGCGCACACGGCGAACTAGTTGCCTTCCCGTTCCCGAGGGAGAGACCCATGATGATTGGGATTGATCGAGATCGAGCGGAGTAACCTCGTACGTAGGTTAGGGTTTTTTCAACTCCAAAACAAGGTACACGACTCCACGTACGTCTAAACGGATTGTGTTCAACTCTATCTGGTCGTGTGGGATTTCAGAATTCCACCCTATTATTGACTCCTAGATGTACTCGGACATAATAACATTATTAAAAATTTAAGTACGCCATGAAACAAAGTCAAAAAAATAAATTTGGCAGGGTGAATCTAACTCAAGCTTATCTCCAAATCATAAGAGTTCAAATTACTTTCCAACATGACGATCAGAGCTGTGATGCAAGTCAGTGTCCAAACATGATACGATCATGAGTGAAATGCAAAAGACCATAACAATCGTACCTTAATTAAAAAATTCATCAGTATACAATTTGTGACATTTTGCACAGCGCACAGCAATTGACAGTGGTAAAAATATACTGAACAAATTTTAAAGCTGATTTATACATGGCAAATCACACATGTGATAATAGTGATGACGACGCGCGGTTAAGAGAGTACGTTTGACTTCCATCTAAAAAATGGCATGTTGACTAGTGTTCCTTCTCTCCTCTTGTCCCTATCCTGAACCACTTCCCCCTCCTCCTCTTCCTCTCGCACCCCGATTCCGTCCCGAAGTGTGCGACTCCTGCTCACCGCCACCATTGTTCCACCTCTGCGCCCGACGCTCCATGAAGGTGCACCTCAGCATGCCCACGGGCCCCCTTCGTGGCCAAAGACCCCGTGTGGTGGCACTCCTCAACCACATGCTCTCCTACGTGTAGTGGTTCAAAATCTCCTACTTCACGGTCGAGGGGACCCAGTCGCCCGTATTCTTATCGGGAGGAAGTGTTGAGGAAGACGATGACATGGTTGCTTTCTGCTGGTCGAGCTTGCGAGTTTGAGAACCCGAGATGTCGGAGTTCTTCCGGAGGTGGTGGGAGAGGAGAGAAAGAGGCAGAAATACGACTACTAATCACGGACGGGGGGAGTGGGGAAAGGAAGCGGAGATCATCATCTTCGAGGGGTCTGAACTTGTATACTTTTGCATGTGTGATCACATGCGTCTCGATATATCAATCCCCCTTTCCACTCCATTTTACTACTCCCTCCGATCCATAATAAGTGTCACTCATCTAGCTACACTTATTATGGATCGAAGGGAGTATTAGAATTAGAACCACGCCAACGGTCCTTTTATTAATCAATTAATAACAATACATTTATCAACAAAACAATAATTACCATACATGAAAAGATATGGAATTATCCTCGCAATGGAAAAAAAAACCATGCCATCTTGGGAGATTTTGTCCGAGAATGACCTCCATTAAAAAAAATTAGATCTGCTTCGCCGCTCATCATATCGTACACGCAATAGCTAGGATATACATAGCTGAATGTTTGGCAGTCGGAACAGTTGCGGTAGAGGGTGTGAGTAATATGCAAACATGCAGATGACCACTCGTCGCCAAGAATGAAGACACGGTTCCCTTGGAATATCGGATGTGAGAAACCAGCTGCAATAAGCGCTCTAGAGCTGAACCGGCTAACGACGAGGACCTGGCCACCCAAGTCCTTGACCTCGGACCACCGACCCTTGTGCAAGTCGATCCGCCTCAAACACCTGTAGATCCATCATCCGATGATGAAAGTTGGTCCTATCGGTCTGTGAAGGGATTATCCACCGCACCATTAGTAGCTTTTTCTTGTCATAAGAAGTGACTAGGTGGTGGCCATGGTAATCCACCGCCATAGCTGGTCCTTCCTTGATGGCATGGTCCACGCGACTCCAAGTTTGAGTTTCAGATAGCGGCGGCATCTCGTCCATGACCAAATCATAGGCAAAGAGATTACCATTACAGCTGAGAGCGAAGATCTTTCCATGATAGAAGGCTATGTCCATGTAGAGTAAGGTACGTCCATGGTACTGATGGTTGCACGTGTAAGCTGCATTCGACCATAAAAGCGTCTCCGGCAGGGCAAGGTTCGAGCTCGTCGAGGTGAGCGTTGTAATTGCGTGGAGCGACGACCAAGATCATGGCTGAAAAAGGAGGAAACATGTTTGTCCAGTACCCGATGTTGACAAAAAGCAACTACTCAATTTGGTAAATCAAGATGAAGTCATTGATGCGTGCACAGAGAATCTGGGATGCGGTGGAGCCGGAAGATCCTGATAAGGTTGACGACACGATGGACCAGAGAGCGTTGACGGCTATCTATCAAAGCATCCCGGATGATGTGTTTGTATTAATTGTTGAGAAGGAGACATCCGAGAAAGTTTGGGAGGATATAAAGACAAATCGTCTTGGAGACGACCGCATCAAGGAGGCAAGATTGCAAACCCTAAAGTCAAAGTTTGAGAGGCTCAAGATGAAGGACACCGAATCGATCGATGACTTTTCTCTCAGGATGGCAACCATCGCCAACGGGATACGACGTCTTGGAGAAAAATTTGAAGAAATAAATGCTGTCAAGAAAATCCTTCGAGCGGTTCCATCAAAATTTCTCCAGATTGCCTCCGCTATAGAGCAGTTTGGTGATTTCAAGACAATGACAATGGAGGAAGTGATAGAAAGGTTGAAGGTTCATAGGAACGACTGTGGGGTTATGTTGATGACGTCCAAGACGGTGAAAAACTTTTGCTGACAAGATCGGAGTGGAGAGCCAAAGAGCGTCGTCGTGATATGTCCAATGATAAGTGCTTCATTTGCAAAGAACTATGACATCATGCTTATCAATGTCCCGAAAAAGGTAGGGTCCAGAAGAAGAAAAACATGGCGGATTGCAATCTCATCCAAGTTGAGGATGATGATTCGAGATTGCTGTAATGACATTGAAAACTGAAAAAAAATAGAAAAGGAGAAAAAAATAAAAAAGAGAAAAAGAGTGTCGTAGTAGTCGTCGTCCTGTCCAAGTGCTCGTCTTGGTGGCTGATTCATTGGAGTTGAAGGTGTGCACGGTGTTCCGTGAGTCATGTCCATGTCCTCGTGGAGCGTCCTGGCTGCGGTCAGTGTTGATTCGGTGGATTTCTGAAGGCGGACGATGGTAGTAAGCCATCGTAAAGCGAGGATATGTGCGAACCGAGTGCGAGGATGCCTATCAATGCCGGTGGCACAAAGGTGCGAACCGAGTGCAAGGCAGCGGCCAAGCAATAGCGGTGGCACAACATGGCGGAGCAAGAGAGGCGATGCATGTTTCCGGTAGGTCATACTCAACGTACGGACATGATGGTAGTCGATGAGTTGACGAGTCACAGATCTTCAACAAGTCAAGAACAAGAGAAGCACAGAAGACAAAGAGTCAATATTAGGGGGTGAATGTTGGGAAATCCAAAGATGAGCTCAGGCTCATCTAGTCCTGCCCACAAGATCCGCGAAAATACACTTGAAAAAAGCTAAAAAAAAATCAAACTTTTTTGTGGTGAAAGATACTTATGTGTGAGATGTTTCTGTAAATTTTGAAGAAGTTTGGATTTCTGGAGAGCACGCGGTAAAAAAGACAAATTCATCTTGAAATAGTGTGTGAACAGTGTTTTCACGAAAAGCAGCGGATTTGTTTTTTTTGCCGCGTGCTCTCCCGAAATCCGAACTTCTCTAAAATTTACAGAAACATCTCGCACATAAGAATCTTTCATCACAATTTTCTTTAAAAAAATTAAACCTTTTTTGAATGTTTTTGAGCTTTTTTGTATCCCCGGGTGCAGATGCACTTGGGCTTAGAAACGCCGCTCCCGTGAATGTTAAAATAATCTTGAGTAATAGTTTCCATACCAGTATAGCTAGCTAGTTGAATCCGTTTCCTTCTACGTGTAAACTCTAGTTTAGGAAAGTCACTAGTACTTGAGTCCGGTTGGGAGTCTGGCTTGGCTCCGTGTCTAGCTGGTTGGAAATGTATATATACATGTACAAGGCTGAGAGATTTTGTAACAACAACAACGTAGCAGAGAAAACAAAGAGCAATAAAAAGAGAGAAATGCACGTGCTTTTAGCTAAATATTTTGTGTGTGCTTGCATTTGTAGGTAATTTATGTGACCGATCTTGAGGGTTAAATTCCAACACTGCGTGGGAAAGCGGCAAGGCTTGCCGTCGTTGCCGGCGAGATCCAGGTACTTGCCGCGGCCGAGGTTGATCCACGGCATGGCCGACGGCAGGAGCGAGCTCTGCTGCTGCACGGCGAGGCGCCAGCTGCGGCACACGATGCCAAAGCTGAGGCGGTATGCGTGGCTGGGCAGCCTGGAGAGGATTTCAAGGACCAAATCCGGTGGGAGGTCCGGCCATGGCGAAGTAGCAGTCTTACCGAAGCAGAGACCCATGATGATGGGATTGATCGATAAGGGCAGGTCGATCGAGACGAGTAAAACTGTCGGGTACGTTAGGACAGTATATTTAGCCCTACTGACGCCTAGCAATACTCGGACACAAGTAAAACATCCGATTTCAGGTGTACGTTTAGGAGGGTTCAACTCCAAACAAGGCGATCAGAGTAGCAATTTTGTGTGATCGAAGTCAGGGTCTAAACATGGCATGGTCACGGAGGTAGATTCGTGTCCGATCGAAACCAGGGGTTATCACTGTGTAGGCATGCCCAAGTTCTTGCTCCTGATCACTTTCCGTGTGATTCGTTGAAATTTCGTTCATTTCAGTACATCCTGAAATAAATGCCTTTCGGCCAAAATATATCCACGATTCCGGTGGTACACATAAATTTAAATATTATTTCTATTTAAAGTATATGACATAATTTCAGCCAAATTCAATTGAAAAAAATGATCCTTTGGCTTAAATGAAAACAAAAATCACTGAAATTCAGTGATTTCGGCAACTGCTAAATATTTAGGAAACTAGAATCTCAAAACTACTACATCGCCAGATCGAGAATTTTTGTCAAAAGAGACCACCCTAGTGATTTCATTGTCAAATGAGCCCCCCCCACCCACCCCGTCGTCTCTCCTCCGAGGCAACTCGGGGGTGAACCCTAGCCGCCACCTCCCTCTCCCCCCTCCTCCCTCGCCGCCGCCTGAGGTGGACGCCGGCTCAGGCGTGCGCCACTGATGAAGGCGGCGGCGAGGATTTGGCGTCTCCACTGCTGTGGAGGGTCGGGCGCTCGAGGCGGCGGCGCGCGGCGTGGCCTGGACGACGGGCTGCGCCGTCGGGTGAGGTTGGGCCGTCCTACGGCCGTGCGGACGGCGCGGGGCGGCGGTCGTGGCTGCGGGGTGGAGGCCCCTGCCAGCCTCCATGGAACCCTTGGCGACGCTCCGCCTTGTCGATCTCTCCGTCCTGCGCCGGCCTCGGTCCTTGGCGGCTCCGGCCGTCTTTCCCGAGTGCCTGCGCCGTGGATCTGGTGGGTGGGCTCAGATCCGGGGGAAACCCTTGGCCGGCTGGGCGGTCACACCAAAGTTGACACCTTTCGGTGTTGATCCCCTTCCTGGAGGCTTCGGTGAGGATCCTTTCCCTACCCACCCCTTCCTCGAGCTTGGGTGAAAACCCGTGGTCCTGCGCTTTGGTCGACGGCGACACCGCGGTGTCGTGCCCTTCCTGAAGGCATCGACTGGGATCTTCTTGGTGGTGGGGGAGTACTTGGGGCTTGGTGGTGGCGCTGCATCTTCGATCGACGGCTCTCGTCCGGTGTGATGCTTGTCCGATGTCGACGCCGGAGTTTGTGGGTTCGGTTACCCGTTGCTTGCGGGTTTGTTCCGGCTGTCTCCCCTTGAAAGCTTGGGCAACATGGTTCTGGGTTCCGGGGAACCAATCTGCCGGCTGCTGGTGCGGCATCCATCGAGCCTGGATGAAGGGTAGTGGCCCTTTGCGGCGGCAGAAACAGGCCCTGTTTGCCCTTGTTTGTTCATGTGGTGGAGTTTGCGACCCAATGCAAGCGCGGTGTGTCCTCCTTCTTGGCTCCTGGTGGTTTGCTGGTGATGACTTCGCGGTGGTTGTTGGCTTCGGTGCTTCGAGCTCGTGCCCGGGGTTGTCGTGGCCTTAGAGTCTATCCCTTCTTGCATTGTGTATCTTTTTTTCGTGTTACTTTTACTTTTCATGTATTATGCTCCCGTTGTAATCCTGACCGGTTGATGGCTTTGTTAATTTAAAGTCAAACAAAGTTCAAGCTCTTCTCAGGTTCGGCTGCGTATTTTCTCTAAAAAAAAAATATCAATGTCAAAAGAGATCACTTGCCAACGGCGGCAATGATACACAGCAGGCTTCGCCGCCAAAGCCAATGACGGCAGCGGCACTCTGCCACGTGGGCACCCTAGTACTGGTAGGTATACACAAAGCCTTGGTCGGCCGCCACACGGCAAATACCATATACGGCACCGCTATGGAGTGAGGTCCAAAATAGATAGATAGATAGGGTGCTGCACACACGTCCGCCGTTGGGAAGTAGATAGGTGCCCGAGATGTCGGCACTAGCTATCCCGGCCGTCCGTTGGAAGAGGCCGGCTTTGCTTTCTTGATGTCGGCACGGGAAATTCCAAGGTACATGAGTCCGACGTCAATAATGCCTTCGATGGCAGGCACTGCACCTACACCTATATCTAAGCTAAGCGCGCCCGTATATACATACACATATCCCTGTGGTTGCTACCCCCAAGATCTAACAAGTACTCCGGTCACCCACCGGCGGAGAGCTAGCTAGAAGCTGCCAGCCATGGCCGGCAAGAATCACCGCGTTGTGCCGCTCCTTCTGCTCCTCGCACTGTTCTCACTGGCGGCGGCCGGGCCTCCGTCGCGTCCATCCGACAAGCAATGCCCGCCGACCCCGCCCACTCCGCCTACCCCGCCCACTCCGCCCACGCCGCCCGGGGGACAGACGCCGCCGACGCCGCCCACTCCGCCGACGCCGCCGACGCCGCCGTGCCGAAGGATGGCACGCTGAAGCCGGCTCCCAGCTTACGTACGTAGTCCTGGCGCTGCCCTGAACTGCATCACCCACGTTGGTCTTGTAGCAATTTGTAATGTTTATTTCCTGCAAAATAAGGGTTCGTTCATGTATGAATAAAGTGTAACGTTTATGTATCTTTACGAAGCTTGGGACTTAGGTATGGATACATCTAAAAAAGATTGAAAAACTATAGAGAGCGAACATGTGCTCTAGGATATGATAAGCGCAAATTAGAAAATGGCAACTTGGTGTGTAACCAAGCTTTGGAAACTGCGGTTTATTTAGAGCATCTCTAACAGATGCGTTGCTCCTCGACGCGCTATATTTCTTTTACAACGCCAAATTAGCGGTTTAGCGCGCGGTGGGTGTAGAGAGGTTTATCAGATGCCCAAAATTTACAGCGCCATTGTCCCACGCACGGTTTGCTCTATATTTTACAGTGCACGCTCACCGGAGCTGCAAATGTGCAGCACCGAGCCCAGCGCGCTGAGGCGTTTTTACCGCGCGCGGTGTTTTAGCGCGTCTATTGGAGCGTTCAGTTTTGCCCGGTGCATGCTATATAGGCGTTTTTTAGCGCGCGGTACTCTTTTAGCACGGTCTGTTGGAGATGCTCTTAGTCCTCCAATGCCCTTTTGCCAAAGTGTGGCAGCAATTCCATCGGATCCACCCCCAACATGGTTCACTCGGCTCAATCTGCCACATCTATCAGTGAATAAAGGGTGATACTTGTAGACATACACATTCTTTTTGAAGTTTTTTTTACATGGGAAAGGATTTTATTCATCACTCAGGAACAAAAGCATTCTTACATAGTTCGGGAACATCGTTCGCTCTCGAGCCCAACAACACCACAATGCGACCTTCAGTTCTATCAAAAGAAGCTAAAAAATGACTAACAATGTTTTGTTCCTTACGCGCATGAGCGAATTTAACCATCCTTCCTTCCCGAAGATGCATATGAATCTGATCGATCGATCATGCAGTAGCATGATCGATCCTTGTTCGTGGCGTTGATCATGGTGAGTACATATTTCATGTTATTTAATAAACTATTGATTATTTTAGTGACTAAACAATATTAATAAAATGCAAGAAGGCAACCTTTTTGTGCTAAAAAACTTCACGGTGCGATAATATTATGCACAACAACTAGAGGGAAGGGGCCCCGTGCTCAAACCTCTTTCTAGCATTAACAATATGTGCCAGCGAACGGAATTTTTTAATTTTATTTTATATGAAATTCGGAAAATATATGAATTTCAAAAAATTAAAAATGTGTGCATGTCTGCTCCAACCACCCTGAAAAGATCCTTTTCAGGCTTGGCCGAGGTGCCCATGCACGGCGACATGGCACGCGCGGAGCGGCCCGTCGGATGTGGCCACGTCTAAAAACAAAGTGTTTATTATCAGTAGCCACTAGCCAGCAAAGCCTCAGGTTTCCAGCCATGAAAAATTAATGAACTTGGCAAACACTCACTCTAGCATCGCGCAAAGTACACGGCAAAAATTTATCGAAACAAGCGATCTACGAAAAATCAATGTACCAGGATTGTATGGTCGATACTGACACCCATAGCCAGAAGGAACATATCACAGATGCAACAGAAGCAACGACAGTAAGCCATCAGCGGATTCTTAGAGCTGAGGATCACAACCCAGTGGGCAAACAGAATGAGACTCCCAGTTCAAAAGTAACCTTTACAAGAATGTCCAAAATCATCTGAAAAGTGATCTCACAGACTTCACTTATTGAATCAGATTAAACGGTAACGAGTCACCTGTCAGATACTTCAGTTCACAGCAACCAAGTTCTGAATGAAAAGCACATGTAAACCAGGTCGAAAGAAGGAAGGTAAACAGGAACTCAGGAAGATGCTAAAGACACGACAAAACAAACTAAGCAAACTTCCAATATCCACCGGATTGATCGACCAACTGACGACAATTTGTATGATACTAGGTATAAAGGATGTTTATAAGCATCATCCGATTCTAGGTATAAACAGAAATTTTGACGTAGCTTACGAGCCCCGTATATTGGACTTGACGTAACGAGTTTTGACGTAGCTGACAAAGAGACTGGCAAGAAGTGTATGATGCAAGTGTAACAGTTGTTATTGACAAATGTGTGAGTTCTCTGCTGCCATGAGTCCAGGAATTCGGCAACCAGGGGTTGAACTGGAGGAGGGCATGTACCTGTTACAGAAAATACAGACATGATTCAGCTAGGTAAAGGTTACCACAAGCATAAGTGACAACTGTGTAAAGAAACTGAAACAAGAAGATGGGTATCGGCATATTGAAGTAAAACATGAATAGCACATGTTTTTTATAATATGGTCCAGTTTTGATAAAAATAAAATGGGAACATGAGAAGCAATCAATGTAGAAGAAAGAATGTAAACAACACAAACACAATGGAATCAGAGGAAGATTTTCTATCTGAATGTGTGGTGCAGATAAGAGATAACTTATTTGTTTAGCAATACTATTCACATAACAGAATTACTTGGAATAACAGAAATTATCATGTAATTACATCCAGGTTATTTAAGATGGAAAGAAGTAGCACAAACAAGTACAGCTAGCACAAGGAGAGGAAGATACAGAAGAATTATATCTCTAGATAAGGCTTGCAAGAACAAGTCCTTGGTGTATGCAGATTCTATGAGGTGTTAAACAAACAGATTTTGAAAGTATGACTAACTGATATACAAGTCCAGTACATACTAAGACCTTTCTTGATATTAGTTTGAACTTTGAAAACCATGATGGATGCTTCTAATTCCAACTGAAAAAAGTGTGCGGAATATCCAAGCGAACATGTACAAACATTGTTGATGTTCACAGGGATTAGAAATAGCAATTATACACAGCCCAGAGCTTTTTCTAGACAAAAACACTAACCAAGCCAGCAAGTAAAACCATGTGAAAGGATAGGATCGTCTAGTGATCTCTTATCTGTCCATATGATATTATCACTGCTACTACAACTGCATATACACTTTGGTAACCTGTAACCACAATCAATATCCCTGGTAGATACTACAACTGTCGATTCTCATGGATAAAAACTCAGGAAATATTACTGAACATGACCACCAACTCATATGTCAATTTCGGAACAGGAGAAATGATTACCAACTGAGAGACGTAGCAGAAACTGTAGGCTAAGCCTTGGTAGCTGGGATGTTGTAGCGACTGCGCAAGCCATCGATAGCTCTCTCCACGGACTTTGCCATCCCAGGCAAGGTCACCTTGCACACTGACCAGACCAGGGCCAACCAAGTTAGTAAAATTGAAGATTCAAGTGCAGATTGAACTGAAATTCAGATAGATAGATGTGTGTGCTCGCTCGCTGCAGTACCACGGGACGTAGACGACTGCACCTCCGTCACGAACTTCTTGTAGGATGCCTGGAATCCACAGGGAGGATCGCAATTTCAGGGTCCAACTCCAAATCCACACGAAATTCAGATACACCCACGACCAACAGTCGATCAATCAAACATCGGTGGAATCGGACGAGAAACGTACCTTGATCTCCTCGGAGCGGTCGGAGATGTTGTCGACCATCTTCCGATGCTCCTTCTCCGCCTCCTCCGCCAGCTGCACGCAGCTCTGCGTCTGCATCTGAAGTGAAGAGCGCACACGGACACGGATCACATCACATCTCAGGAGTCAGGAACGATCGATGCGCTCGGGACTGGATGGGAACGGGATCAGAGTGAGGGATTACCTTGATGCGCTTGGAGATTCGGGAGTGGGAGGCCTCGAGGTCACGGGCGGTGTCGCCGTGGAGCGCGTCGAGGCGGCGCTTGAGCGAGTCGAGGCTGGAAGCGGCGAGGCTCCTGAGGTCGGCGACGGTGGACACGGAGGCCGGCGTGGATATGGGCGTCGCGGGGAGGGGGGATCTGGTCTTGGGCGTCACCGGCGAGGAGGGGGAGAGGAAGCCGCGGGGGACTGCGACGGGAGAGGGAGAGGGAGACGCGCTGCTGCCGGACGGCGACGAGGTGTCGGAGAGGGGGGTGTCGGGGCTGGACTTGGCCTTGCGCTTGGCCTTCGCCCTAGCCCTGGCCCTAGGCTTGGGCTTGGGCTTGGAGGCCGCGGCGGCCGCCTTCCCCTTCCTCATGGCGGAGAAGAAGAAGGATTGGAGGAAGAAGACTGCTCTGCTTTTGCCCGAGATTTTGAATTTTGAACCGCGAGTAGAGACGGCTGTGGTGGGGGATTGGGGGAGGAAAGGTGTATATATACGTGTTGAGTTTTGCTTCCATACATCTTTCGGTTTCGGTACTAGTAATCTTGCACGTGCAATGCACGTTTTAATTAATAATATTATTTTTTGGTAAAAGCTTTAACAATTTTATTTTCAGCAAGGTTATTTTAAAACTAACAGGTTAAAATTATATACTTATTGATATGCGTGAAAACATAACATAAAAAATTTATGCGTAAATACGTAAAACAAAAGTACATATCGTTATTATCGGTCTTGTTGAAAAATAGGTTCTGTTTTCATATTAGATTGTTCCGGCCTCTTCATCCACTCAACCAAAGCCACCCACGCCTTACATCTTCCAACCCGAAGATGTTATAAGGGTGATGTTGCACCTCATCTCACCACCGGCACCGTGGGTTGAGCTTGTGGACCTGGGTCACCGAGATCGCGGTGTCGCTCCGTGTCAAGCGCCACCGATGGTCTCGACGCACCACCTTGAACTGTGGAGGCTTACCGTCGTTGTACTCCCTCACCACCGTTACCACCTCGGGAGTGAGGCGTCTCGACTAATGCACATATAGTTTTTGTTAGTATGAAATTTTAATTTTAATTTTAATTTTACAGGAAAAGAAGTGACGTGCACCACTACATTTGTATTAGTTGAGCATGGGAAAACCTGATCTAGCAACCTATTTTTGCGTTGGTCCTTTTTTACTCTGCATATTACATTTATCTGAAGTTAAATTGTAATTAAAATTATAACTATAGCACCCCCCACCCCACCGACACCCAGCTCGAACCGTCGTCCGCTGAGTGTAGCTTGTTCCTATTGCTTCTCTTTTTCAGCATTGAAAACATGCTACCATCTGCTAAAGGAAGGAAGGATGACTCGCGAGCGAGTGCAAAAGGAACGACGCCTGATCGAGCGCCTGAGTGTGTGTATACATACGCATGCTCAAAGGACTCAAATGCATACACATACACGTGCACACGCGTACGTATAGACTGGCCAGAAAGGATCGAACGACTCGCTCGCTCGCCTCCAGTTCACACGCGAAAACAATTTTTCTTTTTTTAAGGTTTTTTTTCGCTGAATGGATTGGGTTCGCTTCAGCCCTTTTTGTAAGGATTTTTTTCAGCTGGATGGATTGGAATTTTTTCCCTGGCCAAAGGAACGATTCCTCCGACCGATCTTTCGCGTGTGACGTCATGCTGTCATCTGTTGCATTCTTCTATGCCTTTGGATTTATTAATTAAACGAACCGACATGAGAAATAAAAAGGAGCAGTCGATTTGTGCATTGCTTTGCATGCGATAAACAAGGAAGGAAATTAAGGATGACGCCTAATTAAAATGGAGGATTTATGGGCAGCAATAAAGGAAATTGTGCATGTAATTACACTTGGTTTATGGGCAGCAATAAGTGTTTAGACATGTTGTGCCATACAATATGGGTGTAATATAGTTCGTTGGATGAATAGCATTGGACGTACGAGATCAATTGGTCCAGCCCCTCTGGTGCTTTTTATATTAGTAGTAGATAAGTTTTCACGAATCTTAAAGCTACATAAATAAAAAGGTTATTCTCATACTTCTTCTATTCATATATAAAATATTTTAGCAAACTAACTTTTTTTGCGGAGTAAGGGAGTTTTATTCCTTAAGATATAGAGTTACAATCTTCTGACAGAAGAGCCTTCACACACGGAGATCCTCGGCCCAACCATAACTCAGTACAACGATTGGTACGGCTGTAATTTGCTAGACTATCTGCCACCCTATTTTCTAGTCTATTAAGCTTCCATGGAATAAACTCCCCTTCGGTCTTGAGGTGGTGGATTTCAAGCACAAGTTAGTCCATAGGCGGACGAAACCATAGCACCAGTGGAGAATGCGGACAAGGCTTCAGAAGAATCAGATTGTAAAACCACTAATTTGCTAGAGGGTCTTATATAAGTTAACGAAGGATACGTTTATGGTTAACAGTTTTTAGTATCTATTCTCCCATACATCAAACAAATGATCAAAACAATCTAATCTTTTGATTAAAGAGATAACATGTAATCTCCATGTCTAATCTGCATCGAATTTTGTACCGAAACAAAACTCATATGTGTTACCACACACATAAGTGGCAATAACATCCCAAACCCACAAACTTGCACCGTTCTTAAAGATTTAATCTAAAATTTTGAAAAACTTTATTCCATCACCCAACAACTTGCGCCCTGCGAGCAAAAAAAAAATTAAAGCCAATCTTTGCACGACATGTGGCGCCACGCTAGCAAAGGCTATCGTCTTAGCTTTTTCTAACAAAGTACACTCTCTTTTGTATGTATGAACCCGTTGTATGTGCTTCTAAACAGTGAACCCTCTCTCTATCTATCTATCTCTCTCTCTCTCTATCTATCTATCTATCTCTCTCTCTTTTGTTCCCCCTTCTCTCAAAATCCCTAGCCCTCCTTTATGATATCCGATGTTGTCGTCGCCATGAGAGCAAGGTCGGCTATGGCTTGGAGTAAAGGCGAGTCTAGCGGCGGCGACATGAATGTTGGCAACAACAACATAAAGGTTGGTGGCGGCAACATTGTTGGTGTCGGTGGTGCATTGGTTGACTGCATATCCATTCAAGGCAATGGTTTTATGGGCTAAGGTGACTTCGGTACTCGCATTGGGGCCAAATCAGGTGAGTTTCTTTACGCGCATAAATTCCATCTGCTGTGTAGGATGATAGAGGTTCAATTGATCGAAAAATGACACATTTTTCTACAGGATGACGAGTTGTCAGATTTTGATTTTGTTCTATCGGGATATGAACACGATTCAGATTTTTGTGGGATCGGAAATAATCATCTTTGTCTTCATATCATCTGCCCTTCTCGTTGTGTGTACACTAACAGATAGGACGTCGGCAGTCGTTTGTTAGGTTGCCAATTCGAGGTGATATTTTGATGTGCAAATTTGGCCAATTTGCACTCATTATGTTGAGTGTAGTGCTTGCAATTATATTGAGTGGATTAACATAACTGGGAAGGTAGAGCAAAGGCAGTCTGTGAGGCGCAAATTGAGAATAATCATTTTCAAAATAGGGCAATTGGAAACATATTGAAGGAAAAAAATCAATGTGTATGGGTAGAATGCTTGCATTTGGAGCTATTTTGTATCTTGGAATTTTTACCATTATGTTTGTTGTCATTGTTAACAAGTAGCAATATTCAAGAGATGGTGTTGTAATGTTGAGACATGTTGAATTGATGTTATTTTGCATGAAAGAAATTTGATGATTTATGTCTGAATTTGGAACCAAAGCTTCTGACATTTAGCAAGTTCAGTCAGTAGACATAAATCTTTAGAGCTTTGCACTAAGAACGGTTATAGAGATAAATTATAGATGGATACAAACTGAATACAAATAAGGTACATTTGTTACATTGCAAACTGGATAAATATGGATGGATATTATAACGTATGAATCATAGAAAACACTGGATAACTAAAATCACAAACCTGGGCATACAACACCGCATAACTAAAAGCATGCCACTTGATAACTAAAATCACTCCTCGTCGCCAGAGGACGAGATGATGATCGGGCTCTCTGCATTTGCGGCGGCCGCAACATTGAATCCCCTTCGCTCGTCTCTGGCTGCTTGTGCCGCCTATCGCTGGATGTACGTGGATGGGGCAACTAGCCCAAAAACAACACGTTCGGGCAACAGAAACTCCTCAGCATTGTTGTCGCTTTTTTGCACGTGCAGATGTGTCTGCATCGCATTGAAACCCTCCTCAACATGTGTGTCCTCCTTCACATTCTCACGACAGTTAGCAAACATCTCTGGCATTGTAAGTTGCACGCCGAAGGAAGCGGAGGAGCGGCTGGACGAGGATTCACGCGTGGTCGAGGAGGAGCCAGACTTACCGGACGATGAGTCGACAAGTTGCATGTAAGATCTCGAACCCACGAGAAGCAGAAGAAATTGACAAGTGGTTTTCAGCAAGGTTTCACTTCAAGTATTGTTAGATAATTTTGATCGATGGTCTGATAGCAAAATAATTTGTGACCAAGTAACAAGTAACAAAAGTAGCAAGGTAGGTGAATGTCTTAATGCATACAAGCTAGTTTTCGATTATCCTTCAAAAATCAAGTGCACCAAGTCAATATTCCCTTTGATAAGGGTTTAGAAAGAATGTCAAGGAGCATGGGATGCTCTTCATTGTATCAAACATCTTATCATAAACCGACCAGAGTTTTGACCAAGCATAATAATCACATCACCTCCTATTTCAATCAATGAACACTTATGTAATACTTGAGCGCAAGTATGAGTTTATGACCTAAGCAAGGGCAAAGAGATAAATGATGGGGGTTTGAAAAGTGAAAAATAAGATAGTCTTGCAACAAAGCAGTTAACCATTAGGAGAAAGGAAGATCATACGATCGATGTTGAGCAATGGGTAGGGATTGCCATACAACTAGGATGCACATGGAGCTACATATTTCCTACTTATAAAGGTTGAAGTTGATGGTGAGTTCATATGTGAGGGCAACGACACAAATAAAGAAATGCACTTCTACCCATGTTGAATAGCAACCTTTCAAAGACACAAATAACCAAATACACTTTTACTCTCATGCACAGATAAACAAATACATTACTAATTAATTGTGAGAATGCCACTCTTATGGAAAACACAAGTATACATGCAGAGATATGAGTCGAACTCAAAATCATGCTCTTGGTTTTAGTTTTTCTCCCCATCCAATTTCTTTCAATTATACATTAAATGTAGAAACATATTTCATGATATTAACATTCTTCTTCTAATCATGAACAATCCTCGTTTATGGCTTTTTAGCAACACTCGAGCATTATACTAGTATGAAATTAAAGTTCTCCTAATGACTAATGTGAGTGTATCCAACTTATCCGCTCATGAAGATCTAGAGTTCATTTGAGGAGGCTCCTTACTGGGATATACAAGCCAAGTTTTATAATGAAAGGTTTCGCTAGTGTATACATGAAACTCATGAACTCTCAACAATGAAATGTAATGAGCGGTGCTATTTTAAAGCACTTTATATGTGCACTCTAGAAATAATAGTGACGCTCCTCCTTCTCTTTCACACACTTTTTCGCATCTCTCTCCACATCTTTTTCAAATAATTGTAACCATTTTTTTATTTTCTCTCACACTAGGAGTAGCACCCTACAATGATAATCATGACACTTATTCAACTTCATCTAAATGCAAACATACCTTTTGATATTAACATGGAAAGAAACTCTATATGTGATGTCTTTGGTAGTGTATCATGAGAGCAATGATCTAGCGTAACAATGACATAAAAAAGCAAACGAACCTTGTAAATATTTTGCTGGTTGACTTATGATCATGTAAAGCATACGACAATGAAAACATATCTCTAATCATGTAATATAAATGGTAGTGCATGGAAATATACTCAAGCTGGTTATAGAAAATGCCATACATAATTAGGTATGATAGAGATTTTAAAGGGATATTTGAGTTTATGTGTAGGATGACAAAAGGAAGCCCTCCCATGAAGTAGTATGTCCCAACGAAGGATGCATCATGTCTTAATGTGAGAGAGATCAATGCTCATTACGGAAGATGCTACCAATAAAGTTTCATAAGGTGGAAGCACATAACTCAAAGACCTGCGTTCATCATAAAGAACTCAGACACTTATTGCAAGTATCTCATAATCCACTCCAAAAAATCATGACCTAAATCAGCTCCTATGATCCTCGAGATATAGTGGAGGCAAAGCTAGAGGCTCGTGGGATCACCTGTGTTATGGGGAGAGCGTGAAAAAGAGGGATGGTGAATGAGAGCCGAGTCAATGGTGATAGACTCAAAACCTGCAGGAAGAAATCATGGGTTAGGGGAGGCTTCTCGCACGCGGGAGATTGATCTGCAGCACGATATCTTGCCAGGTGTAGGGGAGGTTGGGGAGACTGGGCCGTTCTGCCAATTGGGCAAGATGACGTGCTTCGACAATCAAATATGGGGTGGGTGGCGGCGTTGTGAGTAGGAGGGAATTTAGAGTGCCGCACGATCGAGTTCGGCTAACCGAGAGAGATTAGGAAGATGGGTTTGACGCAAAAATGACGAATCGTTCCCCTTAGTTTAAATTTTCTCCAATTATCACCAGCAAAGGTTGAGATTTGAAAAGTACAGGCAATTTTCGGGAAAGGCCCTCGAAACTCCAGCGAAATCGAGAAAATTGCAGCTAACACCAGTCTTTGTGGCATTTGTTGCACAAAACCCATAAACAAGATCTTTTTTGCAGCTAGCACGGGTTTGGCCTAATATTTTGCACTTGGCCCAAATGAAGAGCTTAACTCGTTGACATGTTGATAAGAGAAATTTTGAAGAGAGGAGGAGATTTTTTTGACTGCGACTGTACTTTTATTTTGCTATGTTTGTTGTCATTGTTTTCGCTCCTGAGACCGTATTTTATAAAAAAATCAAAAAGTATTTTAAATTTAAAATATTTTGAAAATTTTATATGATATCTACATACATCTGGAGTTTTTCTACATAATACATTGCATTATCTATACCTACTAATAAAGGACGATCGATTTCTCCGTAATGTTCGTATGTCGCTGATGTCATTATATTTTTCGTAAGTGAATTGCTGACGTCATAAGTCTATCAATCGCGTAAAAAAATAATTGCCCAAACCAGGAAAACAAGATCTTTTTTGCAGCTACCACGGGTTTGGCCTGATATTTTGCACCTGGCCCAAATGAGGAGCTTAACTCGTTGACATGTTGATAAGAGAAATTTTGAAGAGAGGAGGAGATTTTTTTTTACTGCGACTGTACTTTTATTTTGCTATGTTTGTTGCCATTGAGATTGTCATTGTTTTCTCTCCTGAGACCATATTTTATAATAAAAAAATCAAAAGTATTTTAAATTTAAAATATTATATGATATATACATACATGAGTTTTGCTACATAATACATTGCGTTATAGGTCCTGTTTGGTTCGGATGTGGATTTCTGAAAATCTGCTGCCGAAAATCCGCCGCGGAAAATCGGAAGCACCTCCCAGGCAGACTTTGATTTTCCGCAGCAGATTTTCAGAATTGTTCGAACGTTCGCTCTTTGGTTCGTTCGTACGTGTATTTTCCGGCTCGCTTTGGTGGAATCCCATCGTTTGAAGGTTCGGTCTTTGATGGAATCCTGTTTGGTTAGGCTGTGGATTTCAAAATCTGATAGACAAAGCTGAACCAAACAGGGCCATAGGCTACACAAAAATCACAAAATCGCATATCTGAATAGGCAAAAAAGACCTCGTTTTTCTTTCAACATTTGTCTTTTTTGTGTAGGTCAAGTATGAATATCTATTTTGATGCAAATCTGACCGTACATACTACACATGGGCACTTGCATGTTTGTTTTCAAAAAAGTTAGACAAAAAATAAAAACATCATTTTTTTAAAACGAGATTAGTCGTGTCTGTATACCAAAACAACCTTTTGCTTATATATTTGCTGTCAAAAAGGGGTCACGTATGAACATATATTTATGTTTCCAAATGTTATGTTGCGCGCAAAACAGCGGCCCCAGCCTGTTAGATAACCTGTTAATAAGGTTAAAGTTGTTTGTTTGGGCCAAGTGCAAAAAATTAAGCCTTAACTGTGCTAGCTGCAACAAAGGTTTTGTTTACGTGTTTTGTGCAACAAATGCCACAAAGGCTGGTTAGCCGCAATTTTCTCTTGTGATCCTCGAGATATAGTGGAGGCAAAGCTAGAGGCTCGTGGGATCATGATCGTCCGGTAGCGGCTCCACCCCCTGTGTTATGGGGAGAGCGTGAAAAAGAGGGATGGTGAATGAGAGCCGAGTCAATGGTGATAGACTCAAAACCTGCAGGAAGAAATCATGGGTTAGGGGAGGCTTCTCGCGTGCGGGAGACCGATCTTGCAGCCACCATATCTTGCCAGGTGGAAGGTTTGGGGCGACTGGCCGTTCCGCTAATTAGGCAAGATAACGTGCTTCGACAGTCGAATATGGGGTGGGTGGCGGCGTTGTGAGTAGGAGGGGATTTAGGGTGCGGCACGATCGAGTTCGGCTAATCGAGAGAGATTAGGAAGATGTGTTTGACGCAAAAATGACGAATCGTTCCTCCTAGTTTAAATTTTCTTCAATTATATCACCAACAAAGGTTGAGGTTTGAAAAGTATAAGCAATTTTCGGGAAAGGCCCTCGAAACTCCAGCGAAATCCAACGGAGCTCCACCTACTCCCCCTCCCAACTGATAATCTCTCCCTCTCTCGCTCTGTCGCGCATCTGACATTCCCCGTCACCCCACCGCTCGGCCTCGGCGGCATACACCACCCCCTCCACCACACACACAGCACCCGCCCTCGATCTCGCCGCCGCCGGCGACCGACCGCCGGCCCCGGTCCCGGCGCGTTTCTCGCGGGCCGCCGGTCTCCTCCGCCGACGCGGGATGGAGGCGGCGTTCGACGCCTACTTCCGCGCGGCGGATCTGGACCGCGACGGCCGGATCAGCGGCCAGGAGGCCGTCGCCTTCTTCAAGGGCTCGGGCCTCCCGCAGCCTGTCCTAGCTCAGGTACCCCCAGATCTCCCCCCTACCCGCCGCCACCCACCTCCCCCAATTCGGGGCTGCTCCTTTCGGTCCCCAGCGATCTCGGCCCCTCGGACCACCCCGAGGTCCGAATTGCCAGCTCTCTGGTGGCTGGGGACGGTGTCGGCGGTTCGAATCCGCCGCAGTTTTCTGCTCCCATTGCTCTGTCGGCGCCGAGATTTGGATGACGGGTCGTGCTTTGATCTGGCTGTGTAATTTGCTTGCTCTTCAGCTTGGTGACTAGCATTAACTTAGGGAGGAGAGCAGCTAGCTAACTAGAGACACATCAGTTTCCACGGCGTCACTCACTGCTACGCTAGGAATTGGGAGCATCTGAGGTTTGGTATGCAGATTTTGAGCTACGAATTGGGTCACCATCTATGCTTTGCTTGCTGCTGTGATCCTAACCGAGATTTAGCACAGTGCTCTGCTTAGTTTATTTTCTACTTCTCGCATTTGGAATCTACATGAGAGTAGCTGCGGTTTTAAGCACAAAGCTAGGTGTGTGGGAGTGCCGCTTTCTTAATGGTGCCAAATATTAGGAGTCTTGAACTGTGATTTGGTCAATGTTTGCTTCTCAAGTGCTAACTTAAAGAAATGGATGTAGGTTCATGATTTCAGATGTGCAATGAGTATTACCAATGGCAGGAAACAGTATGGCTTGATTATTAGAGCCACACATTGCAAAGTGTACCTACTCGATCATTGTTCTTGTTAGCATTTCAAATAGTCTAAAGTGATGAATTCAATTGGAATGATGTGTGGATTAATGCTAAAGCTACTTACCTTTTTACCTTCATGTCACTGTCTCATTGTTCATACTTGGCCTTTTACCTATTGGTACTAATTGCCATTCGTTTCTTTTGCTGGTGCAGATCTGGACATATGCTGATAAAAATCGGACAGGGTTTCTTGGGCGTGAAGATTTTTTCAATTCGCTTAAACTAGTCACGGTCGCACAGAGTGGCCGACAGTTAACACCGGACATTGTTAAGTCAGCATTATTCGGTCCCGCTGCTGCAAAAATACCCGCTCCCCGTATAAACATCCCAACCGGAGCTCCTCAGACAAATAGTGTCGCTAGCCCCCTGCAGCCCACTCAAGCATTAGGCCCTCGTCAACAGAATCCAGTTGTAAATGGATCACAGGGCCCTCCTGGAGCGTCATTAAACCCACAAGTACCCCAGCCGGGTAATCTTGTTAGGCCCCCACAACCTCCAAGTGCAAATACAACACAAGTACCCCACCAGGGTCATCCTGTTAGGCCACCACAACCTCCAATTGCAAACACCCCACAGGTACCCCAACCTGGTCATCCTGTTAGGCCACCACAACCTCCAAATGCCAACACTCCCCCTGCTCAGGGTATTGCGCCAAGGCCACCTGTAGGAGGTGGTTTAAGTGGGCTAAACCAGTCTGGTTCAACAACAGCAAATCTATCAACTGATTGGTTCAGTGGCAAGAGAAGTGCAAGTCCATTAGGCGGAACTTCGCAAGCTCCAGTTAGAGGTGCTTCTCCACAGGTGAACCTTGGTACCGTGGGAATACCAACACAGAGTTCAACTCCTGCAGCTCATACACCGGTTATCACGACATCTGTAAAGCCAAATCCGACAGATCTAAACATTCTGTCTTCACAACCAGCTGTTAATGACTCCAAGGCATTGGTTCCCTTAGGAAATGGATCGCAGTCTAACTCAAGTTTTGGGGTTGATCCTTTCTCTGCAACTCCACAACCAACGCAAAATTCATCTTTCCCGCATGTTTCAAATGGCTTGCCCAGTTCTACAGGCCTTGGCCCAGCTGCTGGACCTCATCACCCCCCTAAGCCAATGCAGCCTGGTCCTGTTCAGGGTATATCATTGTTGCCTTCTCATACTGGTCAGGTGCCACCAAACCAGCCAGCTCCTATGCAAAACCAGTCTAATAGCATGCCGAGCACTCCAGGACCATTGAGTGCTAACATCCCTGGTGGACAGATTCCTACTAATCAAAAACAGTTTCAGGCCCCATGGCCCAAGATCACTCAAGCAGATGTCAGGAAATATATGATTGTTTTTATTAAGGTAGACAGAGATCGAGATGGGAAGATCACTGGTGAAGAGGCAAGGAATCTGTTTTTGAGTTGGAGGTTGCCAAGAGGTAGTTGTTCTTTCTTCCATGTATACTTACCATATTTCTCTCCAGATACTGTGAATGATGGCCTGCATGCTCTTTTTGTGTGCCTGTGAACTTAGTACATTCCAGTAATGTAAGCAAATAACTAGGTGGTGATTATATGCATAGCGCAGCGTGCAAAAGCATTAATATGTTTATGCAAGTTCAAATTTTAGTTCGAAAAAGGCGTCCTGGTTTTGCAGTTATTCCGACTTTTTTGGCCATGAAATTGCCTTTTAGACGACTAGATATTTTGTTACATTTTCCATTAATTTTTCTGCATTCCAAATTCAGTGGCTGCTGGTGTCATGCTACCGGGGGCCATGTTACTGCTCGCTGTCATTAGACCTTATGCATTTTCCTATACCTACAAATATGCATTTATTTTATCAACTTACTCCCTCCGTTCCAAAAATAACTACTCCCTCATATTAATTGACGTACAATTAGTATAATTTTATACTAAAGTTATACTAAATGTGCGTCAATTAATTTGGATCGGAGGGAGTATCTTATTTTGGAACGGAGGGAATACTTAGGTTCTTTTGCTAGATGTAATTTGAATTGACATATTTGATCATGTTTTATCCTGTCATACGTATCCTACCGTTTCTCGATAGTCAAAGATGTTTTTTATATTTGCCTGAGATTGTATTATTGAAGTTTAGTGCCTCAGGCTCAGAGTGTCACCACAATCTTATATTGTTAGTTATTTCTATTTGCTACAATGCTACATTTGGTATCGTTGATGAAAAAACTGCATCAGATAAATACTGTATGTATTTGTTAGTTTGTTTTCCTGATGAAAGTTACCTCTGATGCTCAAATTCTCTCTGGACATTAGTTCTTTTTATTTCCTGCCAATAAGTTTCTAAAATTCCTGCCCCTCTCCACTTTAGATATCTTAAGGAAGGTGTGGGATTTGTCCGACCAGGATAAGGATGGGATGCTGTCTTTCAAGGAGTTTTGTTTTGCTGTGTACTTAATGGAGAGGTTCCGTGAGCAGCGACCACTTCCTGATGTATTACCAGATGGTATTTGGGCTGAGGGAATTTCACTACCTTCTACCGGCCAGTTTGCAGAAAACCCTAGTGCCCCGGCTCCCAATCCAAGTGCTGGTATTTATCTAACGAAACTGTTCTGTTCATTCTTCGGAGCACTATCTAATGAGAAAACCCCTTGTCACTGATCTTGTTTTTGTTGCATACTTGTTGTAGGGTTTGCAAATAGAGCAATGCAAGGACCACATCCTGGAATGACTCCTTCATCTATGAAGGCACCACCTCGAAGGCCTCTTCATTTTGATGATGAACCTGCAAAGACTGAACAACAAAAACCTAAAGTCCCAGCATTGGAGAAACATCTGGTTGGCCAGCTTAGCAAAGAGGAACAAAATGCACTTGAAGCGAAGTTCAAGGAAGCTTCAGATGCGGATAAAAAAGTATTTGCTCATCATGCTTAATTAATGAAAATATTTTTGGAGTTTTCACATTTAAAATTCTAGAAAAACAAATGGAAATCATTTTTTGTTGGATTTGGCTCTCCGCAACTATGTTCTTGTTCAATAATTTCCATTCCATAGTTCATGAGAAATTGAACTTCAAAAATTAAATTCCCGTAGTATGTAGTATATGGCGCTTCTTTTTCCTTGAGCAGCTCAGGCATCACATACTTTTTGAGTCTTATCATGATAGTGCAGGTAGTAACTAGGATGTCTAAACCAAAATGTATATAAACACTATAGTACTTAAATCATGTTTGGATAATTGTTTCACAAGTTTGAATTCATATCCTCATAGAATCATGGAAATGGTGATACCATTAGATCTCCAGCTAAATTATGTTTGTGCAAAAATGCAATATGGATTTCCAACATCATACAGTTTTGCGCATTTAGGCTGTCCTGATGTGTAAAAATGAACATGTTTCACTCTTTATGAAGGTTCAAGAGTTGGAAAAGGAAATACTGGATTCTAGGGAGAAGACTGAGTTCTTTCGCACCAAGATGCAGGAGCTGGTAAGTACTATATAACAATAATGCCTTACTAGTAAACATATATTCTGAGTGCAAGAATTAGGTCCATCCATATGGAGAAGTAGAACTATTTATATGTTTAGGAATCTTACCGAAGTTTTGTTGATTCAATTCTACTTGCATTTCCCATTCTACTTGTTAGGTGTTGGTATTGCATTTCGTCATATGATGTGATATTTCACAACTATAAGCTGTAGCCTGCTGTCCTGTACTCCTGTAACAATTGGACATATTCATCTCTATGGTTTCTGACACTTAATATCAGCTACTCATATTTGCTAGTTGTATGTGTTCACGTGATTATGTCTGACTTGATTTCTTTATTTTGCTCTAGATTCTTTACAAGAGTAGGTGTGATAACAGGTTTAATGAAGTTTCAGAAAGTATGTCTGCTGATAAGCGCGAGGTAATGTTTTCTTTAACCTTGATTAAGAAAATGAGCTTTGCAATTCATTTTTCTGCCCTTGCGGGCTAATTTCTGAAAGTGTGGACTGTAACAAAAGTTAACTACAATGTTGTACTGAACTTTTACTCTGTTCTGTATTGTGATGCACAACGTAATACATGTGCAAGCTTCCGGTTATTGCAAGCTATTGGAACAACTCTCAGTATTCAGCTTGTTGTTTTGGGAAAATTATAAGTTATTATAGTAGATTCCAGAAGGATAGATTTTGTGCTTTTATGAATTGTGAATTGGTTTTAACTGTCATACAATGTCTCTTGTTGTATTATGGCAACCCTTTGTATTTCTTATAACGAGTTGCATATTTCTTGATCGATACTGTATTCAGGTTCAATCCCTTGCAGCCAAATATGATGAGAGATGCAAGAAGGTTGGAGATGTGGCATCAAAGCTATCAATGGATGAGGCTACTTTCCGTGAGATCCAGGTATACATGTGGTTTTATCCCAGTAAATTATAAAAAATATTCTTGAGATCTGGATGGACCTTACCGTCTCTCCTTTTGCTCACAGGCGAAGAAATTGGAAATTTATAATTCTATAGTTAAGCTGCAGAAAGGGGATGGAGATGATGAGAAGCTTCAGGTTGGCCTTCTTGATATTCAGTATCTTTCGTGCGTGTGACGTCGTAATGTTCTGAAACTATTGTTTGGCCATTTTCTTCCCTTGTTTACAGGAACGGGCTAATCAGATACAATCTGAACTTGAGGAGCTCGTGAAGTCTTTAAATGAACAGTGCAAGAGATATGGATTGAGAGCTAAGCCAACTACTTTAGTGGAGCTTCCTTTTGGTATGTGCTATTATTGTGTTTATATTATATTTTATCATAGGCTTCCGAGTTACAAAGTGTACTTTCTCCTATTGGTTTCGTTATCTTGTTTGAATTAATCTTGTACCTTGATTTTCAATCTGTATGGTATGAGTTAATCTAGAATGAATGCTAGTTCATTGTGGCCAGTATCATACTAATATTTAAGTTAACCAAAGCACTCTGAAATGCTTCTAATTTGTCTATTGCATCAGATAGAATGTTCCATTCATAGCAAACCATTTTTGCGGTTAACTTGAATTGCTCTTCATTTTCAATGGGCATCCTTCTATTTGTGCTGTTTGGTTGCCTTACAGAATAATGAATTGTGTACTTTCCCATCAATTTTTTAGGTTGGCAACCTGGAATACAAGAGACAGCTGCTGTTTGGGATGAAGAATGGGACAAATTTGCAGATGATGGTATGCTAGCTTGATTATATCACCATCTCCTTTATTGGATGTGTTACATTATAACATTTGTAGATTCTAACCATGATACTCCGCTTATTTTTCTCCAGGGTTCTCTATAATCAAGGAACTGACAGTCGAAGTGGAGCCTCCTGCTGTAAAAGAAAGTGATCCTACTGCTGAAGACGGTAAAGTTTCTAGCAATGGGGTATCAACAGCCACATCCACAGAGAAAGAAGACAGCAAGAGCGATAAAACTGCCGCTGCTGAGCAGACGGTAGAACCTGAAACTACTGGCTCCAACGGCAAAGCAGAATTAGCAAAAATTCCTCCAGTTAGTCCTGCAAAGAAGGCAAAGGATGGGCATACCGATGAACCTGATAAAAAGCAATCAGGAACAAATGATGACTCACCACGTGCTGCTGACAGTATCAGGTATAATTTCTTCTCTTTTCATTTTACATGAACATATATACCTGGCTCTTGCTAAAAACAAAAGGAATCATTTATTTCTGCAAATCATTTATTTGATCAAAACAAGTGTAAGCTATCATTCCTAAGCTCCCGTGACAATTTTGTTAGTGCCTAAAGGTCACAAGTTTCTGACTGAAGTTATGTTATGAATACCAGTTGCATCGACTATAAATTTTACCTTGCAAGTGCTCTCCTTTCCCTATATTGTCAATTCAACTGAAATGATGCAATTCAAACCTTGAAAACATGTGCTGTGTGATGAAACATACAAAACATTAAAAAGGTGCATGAAACTCCTTTGTGCTGTAACATGCATGCTCTCAGTGGGATAGTACTTCGATAAAATGCCTTTATTGTTTTTTTTACAAAAAAACTTATCTTATTATTGCACGGTAACTTTGACAGCAACCATGGAGGGTCTGATTCCCCTGTTCGTGGAGATAAAGCCAATAACAGTCATTCTTGGGGCCCATCTTTTGATCATGGTGATGACAATGACTCCCTATGGAACTTCGGTCATAAGGTCAAGCTCACTTCGTGTTTTCCATGGCATGCTTTGCGCCATTGTGTCATGTTCTATAGATATTTTCTATGTAGTACTGAACTCTGCGATCTGTTTTGCAGGATGGTGAGAATGGTGAATCAGATCTGTTCTTTGGGCCAGGAGGTCTTCCCCCCATTAGGACAGGGGGTTCTACATCTGCTAGTGCTTTTGCCAAGGAACAGAAACCGATGTTTGATTCCGTCCCAGGCACTCCAATGGAGAAGCCGTTCTTTGATTCTGTCCCAGGCACACCATTACAGAAGTCCGTCTTTGATTATTCCGTCCCTGGTACACCGATGCAGAATTCATCATCCTTTGACTACTCTGTTCCAAGTACACCGATGCAGAACTCGCTCTTCGACTCTTCTGTTCCAAGTACACCGATGCAAAGATCACTCTTTGATTCTTCCGTGCCCAGCACGCCGATGCAGAAATCACTGTTTGATTCTTCTGTTCCAAGCACACCAATGCAGAATTCATTCTACGACTCTTTTCCGAGCACCCCAATGCAGGGTTCACTCTTTGATTCTGGTCCAGGCAGAGTGGAATCTCCTACGGCTGGGAGCACCTATGGTGGTGGTCAGCAGAAAGGATTCTTCGATTCTTCCGTTCCAAGCACGCCGATGTACAACTCCAGCTTCTCGCCAAGGTACAGCGAAGCGGGGGACGACAGCAGTTCGTTCGACACCTTCTCCCAGCTGGACTCCTTCGGCGCGAAAGACAGCAATTCGTTCGGGCAGCCCCGTGACAGCTTCTCACGGTTTGATTCCTTCGGGAGCAGCTCTGAGCTTGGTGGCGGCAACGACGCTTTCGGGAGGTTCGACTCTTTCCGCAGCAACGCCGACCAGGGGGGCGGTGCTAGCAGCTTCATGAGGTACGATTCCATGAGCAGCAATGCAGACCAAGGGAGTGGCAACAACAGCAGCTTCATGAGGTATGACTCCATGAGCAGTAACGCGGACCAAGGCGGGGCCAACAACAACAGCTTCATGAGGTATGATTCCATGAACAGCAATGCCGACCACGACAGAAGCAACGCTTTTGCGAGGTTTGACTCGATGAAGAGCACCGACTCCCACGACCAGGGCTACTCCTTCGACGATGACGACCCCTTCGGTACCGGGCCCTTCAAGCCATCGAAGACGTCGACAGAGACCTCCAGCCCGACGAGACACGGGACCGACAAGTGGAGCGCGTTTTGACAGGCACCTGTATTATATAGAGGTCATGATGTGTTTGTGCACCTTACTGCAGATATCCATATAAGTATATACACGTACAAGGAAGGGCAAGACATTTTTGCTGGGGAGAGGGGGAGCTTGCTTGTGTGTTTGCTTTGCGTTTGTTTCTGTTTATACCTAGGGTCGGATTGGATGTTGGTTCAATTGCACATGTTTGGCTGGATGAATGGTGCTTATAAACATTCTTTATACCTTGTATTGTACAAGTTGGTCGAATTTGGTGGATATTAGAAATTTGCTGAGCTTTTTCTGTCCATGTTTTAGCATCTTTTTTCTTTCTTTCTGTTTTCCTTAGTTTTTTTTTCTTTCTCGTGTACATTTGTTCTTCACTCGGAACTTGCTTGCTGTGAGTTGAAGTATCTGGCCAGTGATTAGTGATATAGAAATTCATCGAGACCATTTTTCCTGATGTTATGGGCATTTTTGCAAGGACTCCTTTGGAATTGGGAGTCATGTCTTGCTTGCTCGTTGGGTGTATCCTCAGCTACCAGAATCTGTTGGATGTATCCTTAGTTATTAGAATCTGCAGATGGTTTACCGTCGTCTTTTCAGTGCCATCTATGATATGTTCCTTGTGCTTATGGTTGTCGACAGGCATCAGTGATATGTTCCTTGTGCCTATGGTTGTTGACAGGCATCTGTGATATGTTCCTCGTGCCTATGGTTGTCAATGTCGACAATACTGATATGTTTCTACGATATGATCCTGGCACACCGAATCTTCGTAGAACGTTTGGGGTGTTGTTTGGACTGCAACTTTCACGACTGCAGCTGCAACGGCTCCGGTTGGAAGGAGCCGTTGTAGCTGCTAGCTGCGGCTGAAAGGTTGGAGCTAGGGTGTGATCGTTTGGTAGTTGTGTTGTAGCAGCTGCGGCTGGTGCAGAAACATGTTCAAGTGACCACAGTAACCTTCTTTTTCTTTGATGAAACTGATGGTGTACCCAGGCAAAGCTTAGAGCGAGTGTTTGACAAGATCATTAACAATTTCATGGCTGAAAACCTTTCTTTTCCAGTTTGGCTGGATACAAGCAATTGAGATAGCATAATCGTATCACCATTGAAATTCGCTGCGTTTTCTGGACGGAGAGAAAATGTGGCCAAACTGAGACCATGTAATCAAGTTTTTTTTTAGCAAAAGGGGGTCTCCATGTAATCAAGTTACAAACCTTTTTTTAGCAAACGGGCGTCTCTATGTATTCAACTTACAGACCTTTTGTCCGGAGATATTCCAGAAAAGAATATATTTTGCCCGGAGAAAGATGAACAAAGAAGCAGCATATCTATCTAGCTCCAGGGGATCATATCTTCAACAAAATTCTTTTCTACACACACAAAGCAATTGAGATAGCATAATCGTATCATCATTGACATTCGCTACCCACACTCACACAAAAAGCCAAATGATTTCGTCCATCATAGAAGCCCGGACTGAGATAATACACACATTTATGCAGACGGCTGAAAAACGTTTTTACACAAAGAACAGCTGAACAAGAAGTTGCAACCTGGTGAGAACATAATACCCGGTTATGACCAAATCGTATATCGCCAAACAGTAGAAATCAAACTAACAGCCCATGGAAGAGATCCAGAATAACATTCCAACAACGTAGAAACCAAAGAGCACAACTAAGTCTGAATAGCTCATCATCTGAAACAATGCCATTTGCTCATCTTAACTATGCGAAAACTAGAGTAAACTTGGGAGGCAGGGAGGAACGGCAATAAAAGTTCTTATACCATAGATCGACATTTCATGGTTCTGAACATTAACAAGATGATCAAGACATCATAACAGAGAACCGAATGATGACATAGTAGGTGCTAAATGTTAGACCGGCAGTACCAAATAAGAAGAGCTAAGACCAGAAGGCATGCCAATGGAAAAGTCATGGAACTGTGGAGAATGGAGGCTCCTCATCTTCTTCTTGCATCTCATGGCCCGGAATCGGAACAAGGCTCTCTTGGAGGCGGTGGTGAGTAAGCAGCATGCAATAGTGACTCTTCCCAATGTTCACAATACCTAAGAACTTGCCATCAGTATCACAGCGCAACACATGTTTTTTGTTAAACATGACCAGCAGCTCACGCTCGCTTAGCACTGCCATATCGTTCAACAACCGCACCGTAGAATCATGTGATTTTATCCTTTTCTTTTCAACAGTAGTTGAATAAAGTTGTCTTGATGCCTCCACCGTCGACAGGTCAATCCGGTACTTGAAAGCCCATATCTCAGCCTCGTAATCCTGCATCACCCAGACATCCATAGAAGTGGACCTGAGGCTCGAGCAGCCCCAGAAAGCAAGTGTACCCTCCATGTCGAACAACTTCCTACAATGGCACTGCTGGACAGGACCGCGCATCCACCGGAATGACTCCGCTTCTGTGTCGAAGACAATAATGTCTCTGCTGCCTTCGACAATGTCGCTGGCACGCCAGTGCAGGCTGCCACCGTGGTGGACTGGCGGTGAACAGTCGGATGAGAAGCGCAACTTGTTGAGTAACTTCTGTTCCGCGGAAGGCGATGAGACTGCCGGCATTGTAACTCTGACGTGCCTCGGCTCGTCGGATCCCACCGTGAGGACGTATAAGCTGGATTCAGACGAGTCATGTGACTGTGACACCCAGAGCACCCTATACTCTCCAGATGAATGGTGGTGGTAGAAACCGGCTATGGTGTTGTACTGCCTCTGAGGCTGCGGCAGGAGAGCACGCTTGCGGATGACCGGGTTGCAGATGTACAACTGTTGTCCCTGGGAGATGATGAGGAAGCCATCGCAGGCACCTCTGAGACAATATTGGGAACGATGCTCGGGGCCCGGGAGGAAAGGCCAGAGCTGCTGATGATGTGGGGCTCCCTCACCAGCTTCCGGGGAAACAACGACGAGGCTGGCGGGCCGGCCATGGCCATCAACAATGGGGCACGACGGCTGGCGCTGGCGGTGCTCGAGCACGAATGCGGGAGTGGACGTGACGCTGCGCCACGACGTGCTGACGGCGCGGCATCGGCCGATGTCCTTGGGCGGCAGCCTTATGAGTACATATTCGATGATCCCCTCCGGCAGGTCCTCGAGCATGGTCTTGCCTCTCCTGCCCGACATGGCAGTGCTCCTGCTTTTGCAGTTCTGGTCAGCTGGAATGGAAGAAGAGGCAGGCTTTAGTCCAGCATCGGCTTGAATGAAGAAGACAAGCAGGTAAAAACTGGTGCTTCCTCCGATCCATATTAATTGTCGCTGAAATACATACGTACACCCATTTCAGCGACAATTAGTATGCATAGTAGGGAGTTTAAATTTGAACCAAAACCACGACAAGAATTATGGAACAGAGGCAGTAGAAAGCTTTACTCTTGCATTGATAGTACATTTACATGTATATTCTGTAAGGAACTTTAAGACAAGTGCAAGTGATGAAGGTGTGTAGGACCTAGGACGTGGAGAGTGGATGCAACCAACTCAAAGACTTGGTGTTCAGTAGTGAAAACAGAGTGACGGCTGAACTGAATGACAGTACACCGAACTGAAGCCAAACACACTAGTGATAGTGAAGACAGAGTGACGTCTAAACTGACTGTAGCCGGATATACATATACTACAGCTCAACATAAACTAGAGGAGGAACGCCGGAGGGTCCAGCGGCGGCGGCGGCGGAGGCGTGCTATGTGCCCATCGCGAGCGTGTTCCGTCGCCTCTAATTAGAAACTAGCTTGAGCGCCAGCTGCAGACGGAGAGAGAGAGAGTGAAGAGGACGCACGGGAGGAGCGAGAGAGACGGCGGCGGACGGCTTGGGCGGCGAAGGTGCTCACCTGCGTAGGGGAAGGTGCCCGTCGGAGCGAGGCGGAAGCGGAACAGCAGCTCGGTCGAGTGAGTGAGGCGACGCTTGCTGACCCAGCAAGGGCGGGGGTGTCAACTCAAGCCGTGCCCAGGAAAGGAGGAGAGCGCGAGCTGGAGGCCATGGTGCGACGAGGCCCGGACTGCGGAGCGGAGCGGAGGCGAGCGAGCTGGATCCGGTGTGCAGGAGGAGCCGCGGCGGCGAGGTCGATCCCCTTCCCAGGCTTCCTTTCCCTTGGAGAGAGTGAGTGAGTGAGGAAAAATCAGGACGGGGAATTTCCGGTCGGGAGGAACGAGATTGACTGACTCGTCTGGAATTTCTCTCCTGTTATTTTTTTGGTCGATCCCCTTCAACAGTGTAGAAATCAATATTTTTTCACCCAATAGCCGAAAGACCTATACAATGCTGATACAAAGTAACAGAGAAATTCAGTGTTCATACCTTTAAGGACCGAAAATGGAAACGTTCATACGAACGTGGTTGACGTAGTCGTACGATCTCTACGGCCTTCGAGCCGTGTAGACCTCTCGATGATGGGAGTGCTGCACTTGCATCACCTCGTAGTCTCACACACGTACGACGTATGCGGCATCCCCTAGGCTCCGATCCAACAGAAGAAGATGAACTTAGATTCCGATTCCAGCAGCGCGACGACGTGGGTATGATGGAAAAACCCTCAACTCCGAGTGCAGACTCCTAACTATGAGAATCACACAAAGGGAGAGAGAAGCCTCAAATGAAATGAGATGGGGTGAGTAAAAGGGGAGCCCTCCTCCTCTATTTATAGTACCAAGGGGAGGTGCTTCTCTCCCTCCCTTCCCAAGGTGGGACTAATCCCACCACATAAAGAGGAGAGGGGGTGGCGGGCCAGCTATAGGGCCATGGAGCCCATGGCACCACCTCTTTGGGAGAAAAAACTTTTTTACTTAATGGGCCTCATTTGGCCCATTAGTTCTTTTACCTTTTATTTAATAATTTAAATCAATTTTTAATATTTAATTTATCACTTAAATATTAAAACATACTTAAATATTTTTATGAACATTTCAGAAGCTCTAAAAATTCTTCGTACCTCCCGGAACATTTTCTGGTGTTCTCTTATTTCTTCGATGATCCCGAGTCTATCCTTAAGCGTCGTATACCTTTAAGCGTGACACCCTACGGTTCGAGATGACTCCAGACATAATCGAGACACTCTTCGATCAATGACCAACAACGGGATCTGGACACCCATGATGGCCTCTGTGCTTTCACGAAATTATACCTATACCTTGTTCATCCTCGTTACCGACAAACATATTTAATCGTCTTGTGATATTACATTTCCGTGACCTAGTCACATGCTTGCAAGCTATATGATGTAATCTCAACGAATGGATCCAGAGTACCTATCCGTCAACCGAATAAATAAATCCCGATCTTGATACATATGCTTCAATGTATCCCTTCGGAATACTTGAGTGGCATCTTTATGATCATCCTATTACGATGTGACGGTTGATACAATTAAAGCATCCTTCGGAGATAATGATTTAATATGATCTCACGGTCTAAGGATCAAGTTACTACGTTACTGAGTTATTGCAATGTTGAACTATGTGACTAGATCATATTACAATACTTAGATTTGAGTGTGTGTCCATCATATCATTTTCCCAATGACACTACTCTATTATCAATGAACATAATTGCCCCATGATCAGGAAACCTTTGATCATCTTTTGACCAATGAACTAGTTGACCAAAGTTCACTAGGGACCTGATTGTTTGCATACCACACATGTATTAAGGTTTCCACTTAACATAGTTATAGAATAGTATAAAACTTATTATGAAGAAACAGATATATGGCAATAAAAATATCTTTACTGTTTGCTTCTAGGGAATATACCCAAAATATAGATGTAGTTCCCTCAGCTTACTGGTTTCAACATTTTGTGTTCCTAGATACTTCCTCCGTCCCATAATATAGTATCATTTTGTACACTATGATAGGTTGCAAAATGATACTATATTATGGGACGGAGGGAGTAATTTTCATATATTGCCTGTATATTGACTAACATAACATATATTCCCATGCAAAAACAAATATTACCGGTTCCAGCAATCGGATCGGCGGGTTGTAGCCAAAATTATTTCCTGTTCTTTTTTTTTCTAAGTATTTTTTTTTCTTGGTTGCAGATTTTTTCCAAAAGGTTGTAGCATCTACTTGTGCTGGTTTCAACCTTTGTCATTCCGTAGTGAACGGTTCCAACAAACCACGCGGTCACTTCCAGCAAATCGTATACAAGCTTGCAACAAAAAGTATTAATTGTACCAAATACACCGGTTGTCGGTTGAATGGATGGATGTAGAAAATTACATCATCGGTCGTAGCAATAAAAAACAATGATTTGCAACACAATCATTGTCCCCGCCATTGCGAGGTCACAGTTCCATTGGGATGGATGTAGCAAAAATCCTCGCCGGTAGTAGCAAAAACACAAAACGATGAAAGCAAAATGCTTAGCCAATTGCAATATTACGTTGTGCGTTGTAGCAAAAATGTTGATTGTTCGTCGTAACAATATGCGACACTAGATGTAGCAAAAATAAATGCCGTTTCAAGCATCCTGTATCTAATCGTTTGTGTGTTGCAGATTGAGGACGGGGTGGCCATGGTGGCTCCCGTTGGGGGAGAGGGAGGATACAGGAGGATGAGACGGCCATGGTGGCTCGACGTTCGGTGGTGGCACCACGGGGACAGGAGACTGGTGACGGGGTGCGCGGGAACGGGACCGACAACAGGGGTGCAGGAACGGGGCCGGCGGCGGAGACCGCGAGGGCGGGAACCGACGGCAGGGGCACTGGGTGGAGACCCGGCGGTGGGCTGTGTGGACGGGAGCCGCCGCTGGTCCTCCCTAAGGAGGTGAGTTCGATGGCCCCGTTGCCCTTGCAACAAAAAACATAGCGCCATCATCGCTGGTCATACTATTTCAAATAAATGTATTTATCATTAAAATACATCTAAATACATCTGTTTGAGCGGCAGGTAATATGAATTGACATAGTAGCATTTTTATTTCACATTTAAAACAAATGTATTTAGCACTAAAATACGTTTAGATACATTATTTAGCAACAAGTAACATAGATCATTGTAGTAGCATTTTAAAATTACAGTTGCAGCAAAAATTAAGATTGGTGTGTGAGCCTGGCCTGTCTAGCGCATAGGGTGGTAGCAGGCCATACGCACATGCTGGGCCTGTCAAAGGCTGGATCATCGTCATGGGGTTGTGTGGCCGGCCCAGACTCACGTGTTGCACACACATGGTTGTTGCGTGGAGTAAGTAATACTGTCGAACGGCGCCGTTTCAACCGGTCGACCGGATGCGGTAGTTTTTTTTTTTGGAATAATCTCGTCACAACTTTGAGCCTTTGACTGTTCAGCCCAAATGGACCCACAAAGAAGTCCAAGGCTAAATGTTACTCCCTTCGATCCATAATAAGTGTCGCTTCTCTAGTATAAATTTTGTACTAGCTTAATACAAAATGAGCGACACTCATTATGGATCGGAGGGAGTACCATGTTTAATATATGTGTCATGTCTAAATTTGGTATAATGACTAAATGACCCGTATGTGGACACAACATAACCCATTTATTAAATGTGCCTAAAGAACCGAGCCCGTGCCTGAACCGTTTACGCCTAAGTCACGTCGTGCCGGGCTAGCCCGTTGGCCAAATTTGTTCACATGTGAAAAAAATCCCAATCCTTTACTAGTGAAATGAGATAACGAAGAGAAAAGCTAAGAAATTTACAATGTGATAGGTGAATTACATCAGCATTCATTTCACTACCTACAAGCAAAATAAAAATAAAAATATGTGAAACCAGCTAGCTTATCCTTGCACTCCGCAAGAAGGACCCGGTCCTGGTGATCTCTCGCAGTGGCTTGTTGGTAAACCGAATGAGGTTGTAAGCCCATGCGCCGGCAATGGCGCCGCCAACAGGCCCGAGGATGTACAACCAGATGCTGGTGTAGCGGCCGGCGACGATCGCCGGACCGATGGTTCTTGCAGGGTTCATGGATGCTCCTGATATGGGCCTGCACATCACGGTCCATGATGTATGGGAAATTAATTTCTATTCTCTTAATATAATGAGAAAATGATCTAAGGTATTTTACTATCTAAGTTCATTTGCCAAAACAATGATAGAGTGCAATAAAGTATGAGTATTACAAAAAATCAACCGCTTACTTATATACATAAATTAATGTCTAAGTTGTTATATCAAATGTTGATATTATTAGTAAATTTATCATGAAAACTATTTCCATATCACTATTTTTAAAATATTTATATAGCTTATAGGTCAATTGAATTTTTACCCATTATCGAGTGTCAATCTTTACATAATATACGTACTTCAGTTTTATTCTGACCCAGGCTACATAGGGCTAACATATGGGGGTCTCCTGTGGATTAGTTGCATGGACACTTCGTGCTACAGCACTGAACAGTAACTGCATTAGTTGCAGTCAATGAGCATTAGTTGCAGTCAACGAAAGGAGTTGTAGCCACTCCCCAGTCCATGTCAATTGGCAGCTGACCAATCAGCACATGGATGAGAGTATGAGACGCCACAAAAATATTTAAAAATAGTCAGTACATTAATTATCTCAAATAAAAGACACATAGTACCCCCACTCTTTTTGAATCAATTTTGTGTGTTCTCAAAATTTATAGATAATAACTAAAATTGTGTACTCGATGATTTTCAATTCCAGGGCATGACATCTGGGACGCCATGCTGGTTTTGGGGGAGCTTTCGAAACGGGTCAACCATGACCATGCAACAAATCGCAAGTTTGTCGTGCAAATACTTTCTCCGTACCAAAATATAGCTAATTGAAGTGTACTAGTTGTAGTATATCTGAACTACCTCTATTTCAATACGGAGGGAATAGTTTTTTTTGGGATAAATTGTCGATTTTTTTTTGGATAAATTGTCGGTTTAATTGTTCACACTAGGAGATAACTAGAGGCTAAAAGCATCATATGAAAGGAACCAGTCAACATGTCTCAATCAATCCTCTAAAAAGAAACACGTCTCAATCAAAAGATGACTCCGAAGTCCAAAATGGCGAGTAAAAAAAAGGTTATCGTGGAATACCCGGCAAAGAGCACGTTTAGTAGCACAGTAGCTCCAACGGCCAGACCCGCGAGCTCACCAATCTGCAATTCAAACGAGCATAAACCAAATCAAAATGGCTAGCTAGGAGAAGGATTGTGAATTTGTTAATCTCCAGTGTTCACTTACGGCTCTGTTGTCGGTGGCGACGCCGGAGACGACGAACATGAGGTAGAAGGTGATGATGAACTCGAGCACCAGCGACTGCACGTCCGACCCCGCCGGCACCGTCCCGAAGAAGTGCTCCGGCGCGTTCCCGAACAGGAGTCTTAACGTCATGCTCGCGGCCGTCGACCCGATCACCTGCGCCGCCGCGTAGGCCGGCACCTGCTTCCACGGGAACCGGCCGCAGGTGGCGAAGGCGAGCGAGACGGCCGGGTTGAAGTGCGCGCCGGAGATGTGGCCCACGGAGTAGACCATCACCATGACTGCCAGGCCCCAGGTGATGCAGATGCCCGGGAACGTCACCGTGCCGTCCGTCCTCTTGTTCACCGCCACCGCCGCGCACCCCGCGAAGATGAGGAAGTATGTGCCGAATATCTCCGCCAGGATCTGCGCGCGCCCATGATCGATCCAAGAACGAATGTCGCCTTCAGATAGAGAAATTTACAATTGTCCAAGTTGCCCAGACCCATAATAATAGTAGGATAGGGACTTTGAAACGCACAGAAATGGTCGTTTGGAATTTTGCTTCGGCCGCAATATTATGATATTGCGGCGTTTGGAATGTTATCGGATGATCACGTGAAAAGTCATCATGTTTGTCCATTTGTTTGACTCTTCTAGTGTTTGAACTATGGATAGTATAGTATAGGTGTGAACAGCTGCAACTACTTTGTGGCTTTGTGGTGGCTGGCTGGATGGATAATCATGCCCGAACGAATCACATAAGGATTCTCGGAATCGAGAACGGAAATTGAAAAATGATGGATGATATGAGAAATGATCTTGCTGCTAGCTGCATAAGATATGCAAGCATACATACCTTCTGCACGAATTGGACGGAGAGCATGGGCTGCTGATTGCTGGCGCTGCTCAGAGCTTGCTCTGAATCTGCTTGATTTTGCTGATTCACTCCTCCTCTTCCTTCCTCCAGAGCTCCGGCGGCGTGGTCTTGCAGGCCATTCGCTCCTCCATGCTCTCCTCCTGCCATGCCCGCACGCTCTCTCTCTCTCTTTCTCCGGCTGTCTATCTGCTCTGCTCTCTTTCTCCGGCTCTCTCTATCTTTCTTGTTTGGAGCTGCGTCTTGATCAATACGCTAGGGTCTGCTATTTATGGGTTCCAGCTGCTTCCATGCTCCAGCTAAATGGCGAGGTCCATGTGTCCTAGTAGTAGTAGTAGTAGCAAATGTTATCTTGTGATTAATTTCTTGGGTTGACCACCGGATCATGAATCCTCCCAAAGCCCGGAAACGGTAGGTACCGCATAGGAAGTTTCTTCTTTCAAGACTGCATCTGCATATGATGTCCGTGTTTCTTTGAACACTGCAGTCTGCATATGATGTCCGTGTGTCACACGAGTCACATGTGCCACCAAGGCCATCTCCAACGCGGACTCTCAATCCACAACTGTTTGGATCAAGTTGTTCGGATGCAGCTTGCTATCCAACGCCATCTTGCATTTATTACGCGGACGTGTTAGCGCATTCATTTCCTCGTAAACCAAGGGGCTTTGCGGAAGTTCAGATCTCTGTCACGTACGACTCCAACACCGTCGACCCACAAAAAATTCAGACGGAGTACGCACATTTGGAGTGGCCCGCATTGTTTCCTCGCTAACATCATCCCCTCTTTCTCCACCCTCTTTGTTTCGGTCGTCGCCTCCCTTCACCCAATTTTTTATGCTTTTTTTTGGGGTTCTATCATCGTCTGGACCCTTAAGAAGAGCTGGGGGAGGTACAGGAACCGGATAAGGTGGTTGCCTGCAAGATCAACTTGACGACACAGTAAGCACACCACCTCAAACAAAAGGTAAGTAAACAAGCCGTTAGAGGGGTGGGGGATGGAGAAGAGTTGCGCAGGCGGCGTCACCGCCATTCATGCACACACCACCCTGGCTGGAGCAGCTCCAGCCGTCGTACTACTACGCCGCCAAGCAGCTCGGTCATCAGAAACAATCACCGATCGTCGTGTATGTGTCATATTGCATCGACGTTAACATGACACCGCTCCAATTTGTGGACTCGGCATCACCGCAGCTTATCCGATTGCGGACTTGGCAATTTGTGCCCGCTCTCTGTTTGCTGAAATATCTCAGTCATGCGAGACATCATGTGACTGTGTGACCAGGAAGTTGATGGAGATGATCCACGACCAAGGCGAAGGGAGCTTCCAGGATTGCCAAGTGGATGACTCACAAGCGAAGGCATGCGTCTAAGAGTCGGGCACGTACATCCAACAGCCGAGCTTGCACATCAGGCAATTGGAGCAAGACTCCAACGAGGCGAAGGATTGGTCGTTCGTTCCAAGGAAGGAAGGGAGAGGGGAAAGTTTTAACATGATGAATGATGAATTTTTATGTAAGCATCGATGCGATCCATGACACAGAGCAAAGGGGCGCAAGATTTTGATCCAATATTTATTCTTGGTTTTGAGAGCACAAGAATTTTGAGCCATACCACAACGAGGTTGTATGAGAATGTGGGACAAAATCGCTCAACCATCAATGTTACACCATGAAAGAGTAAGTGGACATAAATTGTGGACACAACAAACAACTAATCAACCGGTCGCCAAGCGGTACACAAATCACCGAGCAAGCAAGTTGTTCCTTGTGTTGGTCAATTGATTGAATATGCAAATTGTTGGTTGGATGCTATTTGTGTTGGTCATTTGGTCGGATATGAAAATTATTGATCGGATGTTCTTTGTGTTGGTCATTTGGCGATATGCAAAATAGTTGATCAGATATGCTTTTTTTGCGGGGGGATTAGATATATGCTTGTTGACAATGTCTTTTTTCAACTAGCCCTCCCATGATTGCAAATTGTATTTGAAGATGAAAAATAAGCTCCTCGTCCTCATGCATTCTTAGTTGAAGTTGAATTATCAACCCAAGTGGCAACTGTTCATTACCAATATTATCAATACCATCGGCATTGGCAATGAAGACGAAGCGGGTGATCTAACCGATCCAACAAAAAAGCCACCCAAGAAGGTTAAAAGAGGTTCTCAGAAAATAAATGGAAGAAGGAGAAGGGGAAGAGAGAAGGGGTGATTACCAAGATGACATAGAGGTTTAAGGACATCTTGGTGAAGTAGGAGGCATGTGTCAAACACAATGATGCGAAGGAGGAAAAGTTTAACTCCTGATGGCGGTGGCTGAGAAGAAGATTAAACTCGAAGAGAAGAGGGTTGAGCTCGTGAATGCTTCAGAGGATGCCAAAATATATAGCATGAAGATGGACTAATTGGATCTCAATGTGGCGATGATCGTGTAAGCCGTCGGTGCCGGATGTTGAAGCGCTTGATGGTTGATCTGGTGGCGTAAGAGAAGTAGGCAGGCAATGTGAAGCCGAAGCAGAATGAACGAGGATGCATGGATAGCCGGCGTTGCAGGGAGGGGGGCAAAGAATCTATTTTTTACTAGGAATGATTGACTGGAACTTCCTTGATGAGGCATATAAAAATAATAAACATTCATCTTTTTTTAATTTTGATCAAGGGCTGTAATTTACTCATATTGCTATGCATTTTAATTCCGGTTTTCTTGTTATGATTGAATTGGGTAGACATTTAAAGGATACGATCAAATTGTCAACTTCTATATCAACGTTCATGAACTGATCTGAGCTAGTCTATAGATAGATATTGTGTTCTTCTTAGAAATCTTCTTTAAAACACCCTAATAAAATGGGTCAACTTAAATCATCGTACCAATGGTTCGACCATTTGACCATAAGAGCAACTCTAGAAGATCCACCAAAAAAGTGGCCCGCAAAATCATTTTGCGGGCGGTCCGCAAACGGATTTGCAGTACCATGCGCGAGATGCGTTATCTGTTCTACCAAATGCCCCGCGGTATCACATATCGTGCCACAAAAACAAGTTTTGCACATAATTCAGATAAATGGACATGGTAGCATTAACTAAACATGGCACAATAGAATCCAAAAGCACACAAAATAGAAATATGTTCCACAGTCGAATGTAAGCAAAATGAATCACAATCAACAAAGATCAACATGGTTATTGTTGGGAGAGTGGTCCAACATCCTCAACGTGTGAAGCTTGAACAACAACATCACCAATTCACCATGAGCACCACCACCAACACCATCATCAACACAACCACCCTCACCCTCAGCAGCAACACCATCAGAAGCACCAGAACCACGAGCACCAACACTACCACCAGGAACATGCTCACCTTCTTGAAAAGCACCACCGGTCCTCATAATAACCTTTTGAACGTTCATTATTCTTCGGCACATGATCTACAACCTTTTCAATTCCAAATATTCTTTGTTGCGAGGATCCATGGCTTTCAGATTCATGCCAGAACCTGTCCTCTGAAGCGGTTATCTCATCCGGTCTCTTTCTCTCCTCTTGAGCAATCTTCTGCTCCTTGTAGGCCCATCTTCTTGCCAACTTGCACTCTTTTTACTTCTCTCTCTTCTTGAAAATCTCAATCTTGGTGGCCAAATGTTTGGTTAATATAGTTTCTTTGAACTTGACCATTTCACTAATTTGATATCTCATTGTGAAAGCCTCGTCCGACCTCCTCATCCTCTCTTTCTCCTTATTTCTAGGAGGCTTGCCCTTATTTCTTGACCCCTTTAGAGCTTCATCACTTTCTTCATCATCCTCCAAGTTTACAAGGGAGTCTTTCTTTGGAGGAGATTCGTTGTCCCTCAAGCTCCATTTCCCACTATCCTTGAGCAATAGCCAACAATGGCCAAGTGTGAATGACTTTCACTTGAAATCCGGACTTTTCTTAAACAACTCATTGGAAATCCGATCCTACAATGAGCATGAAAGCGTCATCACACCTAGTGAATCAATGAGCAAACACAAAAAATGTGTGAAACTTACATAATCGTCGATTGTGCATCCACTTGGAGGCATTTCTCACTTGAGACAAACATCCACTCCATCGGCTACATGTTTTCTTGATTACTATCCATCGGCCTGAAGTGATTTCAGAGAACGGGTGGAGGGAATCAGCACAAATTTGTGGTATTTATCTACAATACTTTGCCAATAATTTGTTCCCTTTTTGATCTTTCCCCGTGACAACGTTGAGAGAGATACTCTCCCATGCATGTGTCCTCCACTTCGATGTAGTTTCAGGTCCTATTCAAGAGATGACCTTGAGTACCATCAACTTGTTCCACTTCATCCTCTTCGCCATCATCCCCTTCCTCAATCTCCGGATTTCAGTTGCCATACACATCCATTCTCGGTTCATAATTGTCAAGAGGCACACTTAGATCCACGTTTGCGTCCAACATGTCCGTATATGATTGAGTGCTACAAAAGCAAATTAAGAATTCGAAAACAAATACAAAAAGGTGGAGGAATTCATCGGCCATAGCAAAAATAAAAAAGTTTTACCTTCCGGACATTTGGATGAACACGTCAGGATCGCCAGTCGAATCAGCCGTATCCGACAAACGAAGCAACATCGACGTCGATGGCCTGGCTTTAGTCTTCCTGACCTTCCTCATCGTGCCGATGGCTCCTTGGATGACACGACTGCCGTGCCGCTTCCGTTTCGCGACGACGACGACCGAAGGAATAGGTCCGCCGACCGTGGGAACCATGGGCGGACATGGATTCGCCGATTAAGCTAATGCGGCTAGTCTAGGGTCCATATCGACGTCTGCACACAACGGCGAGGCGAGAACGAGAGAACACATAACAAAATTGCGATGGCGGCAATGGGCGGGATAGGCGAAAACGGTAAAGTTTTACTCCCACGAAATCATAGATAAAAATATGAAGAGCGACAAACTGGGGAGGAAAAACGGGAGATATACCGCCCGCAGAGAGCTTTTTACCGCTCCCCACAATTTTTTTTAGCGTTTCACGCGATATACGGTACTTGTTCAAACCGATTTTTAAGCCGGTACCGTATATCGGTGGTTACTTTGCGAACCGACCTTTTTTTACTGATTTGGTAGAGTTGTTGTAAAGTAGAGTAGTCCGTGTGCTTTACCGGGATGTTCACGGCATTCAGGAGGTTGCTCCTAGCTTCACGGGCAAGAGTATAAACAAAAAACAAGTGGTGCATTGTTAATTTTATTCCCTTTTAATTCTGTCCATTTTGATTTGGCACCAAAAGGAAATCACCGCTCTCAAGTTTATCTTCCTATTTTAGTACTATCTCCGACTCACAATAATTGTCTCGTTTTTAAATTAACCGCAGTTTAAAACTAGAACATTTATTTTGGATAGGAGGAAGTCGAGATTATGATAGTGACCGTTGATGCTTCCATTTGATCGTCGCAATAAATCATAGTACTAGAATAATTTGGAGTGCACGAAATGGTACCAGTGGAGCAGCATAAAATTAATATGGGGCGCAATCTTCACGCTTATCGCTTTCAGACTATCCTTCTCTGCTGAATTAAGCTGGTCTATTTCATAATCAATCAGATCTTAGCTGCAACGCTGCCTATTTTTAATCCTTTTTGCGAATGTGCAGCGTTGCCGTTGCTCACGCAATTATGCTACTAGCTTGTTCCAGTGTTTGACCTTGTACGCGTTTCGTGCATGGAATGTACGCCACATGTATGTGCAGATCTTATGAAATAAATAATGAAATCAGTTTTGCCTAGCTAGCTCGTTGGCTATTTTTGTATTCTCTCAAACAGTTTTGTGAATGGATGGTGTCACAAAGTGGGAATGCAAGTGTGAAACCGTGAATTGCCTGCGCAGTTAATTGACCAGAACGAGTCAAAACCAATTCCAAGCGCTTGAATGGTCTGGCTCACATGTTCTCTTTTACTCCCTCCGTTCTTTCTTATAGGACGTTTCAGAAATCTGATCTACCTTTCTTAAACGTCTTTTTTTAAGGTAAAAAGCCAATCCGGCCACTTATATTTCATGTGATAACAGAGTTACATCATTTGCAAGGGCATCTAGCAAAAACAAGGGGGGTTCATTCTTCTACACAGACGTGTTAGGACCCTTTGTTTTGCTTGCCAGTAAGTGAGCTACCGAGTTGGCTAAACGAGGACAGAATTCAAAACTAATGAAATTGAAATTGCGACTAATGTGATGACACTCTTCATAGATTGGTGCAGCAGCACCCAGTGAGTTCCCGCCTTCTAGCATGATCTGAATAGCTTCTAGGCAGTCCATCTCGACTTCCAAATTGTTGCAACCAGCTCCGCCGCCAGCAACAAACCATTCCGCAGTCCCATAGCTTCAGCAGAAACCGCGTCCTCCACATGCGGTAACCCCGTACAGGCGCCTACCAAGAACGCCCCCGAGGCATCCCGAATGACGGCCCCGGTTCCTCCCGTTCCAGAATCCGAATCATATGCCGCATTGACGTTGAGCTTCTGACAGCCTTCCATCGGTTTGGTCCAAACCACTCGGACACTTGCTTTACGTCTTGAAAATGCTCTAGTAAAGTTCATCCCAATCGTCGTGATCGCCATTGCCGATTTGGCTGGGGGCATAACCTCTTCGCCATGGGTAGTCTGTCTCCCTTCCCACCAAATATACCACGCCCCAACTGCAATAAGAGATAGAGGATCGACCTCGGTCTCAGAAGTTGATGGTCTAGGCTTTGATCGGAAGAGTTCATGGAGAATTGAATCCGCTTGTCTGTCCGCCCCTCTGGCCACTGTAATGGCCGACTCCAAGGGCATTGGCTGTTGGTTGCAATGTGACGGTTGGCAAGAACACCAAGGCACGGGATAGCACCCAGCAGCTGATGGTACGAATTAACGCCCCCTCGTTGGTTACCCAAAGTGGAAGGTTGAGATGTAGACAGCGGCAATTTCCCTCGGTGAAGATACCAAGGTTTGTCTCCAGTAGGACTCCGACAACGACAGGTAGGTAACAACGGCGCCAGAGATTGGCGGTTGGCGTGGACCTGCACACACAACAGACAACTTTGCTCCCAACGAGTACAAAGGGGTTGTCAATCCCTCCGACCTTGTTGTTTACAAAGGATAAAACACACGAGATAATAATGATAGGGATAGCAACGGAAAAGTAAACAAAACAGTAAATTGATAGTGGGTGTAAACAGTATTGGAAATATGGACCGGGGTCCTATGATGTTCACTAGTGCTATCTCTCTCCCAAAAGACGATAAAATAGCCATGCGAGGTAAACAAATTACAGCTGGGCAATTGACAGGATTATGTGCGCAAACCAATTCTAATTATGTTATAAAGAAAGGAAGAGGCTCAAAAGCACGGGCGGTACGCCAAGACAAGTAGACCGAAATCCATCTGCATCTACCTTCTAATCATCCACCTTGAGATATCTATCCAGAACATCTCGCTGGTATTAAGTTGCGAATCCCACCCAAAGTGTAAACTCAAAGCAACAGACAACTGCATTAAAGAACTTTGCGTAAAGTAAACAATCCTTGCACCCGCAAGTACAAGCACCGTTGGTTTCCCCTTGTGGCAACAACACATCCCCTAGACTCATGTTTCTGTCACTCAAGCTAGTCATCGGGGGGCATGAACCCACAATCATACATAACGCTCCCTCTTGGAGTCACTACATACTACTTGGCCAAAGCAATAAACAGCAACGGAGAACATGCAAGAATTACTCAAGAACATAAATATAAAAGAGGAGAATCAAATATATTACTCAAACACAATCTGAACATAATCTCATAATCCATCGGATCCCAGCAAACTCAGCATAGCAATAGCAGAAATATTACATAAGTGCCTCGATCATGTAGGGCAGCTCACGAGGTCTAATCCATGAAGAAAAAAGAGGGGAGGAGAACATCACATAGCTACTGGTCATAGACCCATGGTCCAAGGTGGACTACTCACGATTCATCCGGGAAGCATCCATGGTGGTGGAGAAGCTCCCGGAGGTGGTTCCTCCCTTCGGCAGGGTGCCGGGAAGATGTCTTCTGGTGCTCCCAATCTTGGAAGCGCGGCGGCGGCGGAACAGAGGATAGATCGCGAAAAAGGGTTCCCGTCTCGGGGTTTTTGCGTCACGAGGAATAAATAGGAGAAGGGGTGCAGCCAGGGGGGGCACCAGTGGTCCAGGCGGCCCCCTGGCGCGGCCCAACCCTAGGGCGCGCCGGGAGGGCGCCTGGGGCCATGGTGGGTCCCCTCTGCCCCCCCTCGGTGATTCCTGAAGCTTCCTGCACGCTGATTTTTTATTGGACTTTTCCCGAAATTTTTATTGGAGCACTTTTAATATGGGGGAAACCTGAAATAGAAAAACAGCAGAAAACAGGAACTGTCACTGGGGTGCACTGAGTTAATAGGTTAGTCCAAATATGATCAAAAGTGTATGGAAGTTCATCAATATCATAGCAATATCACACAAAAGAGGCATGGAGCAAGCAGAAATTATAGATACGTTTTGGACGTATCAACAGCGTCTTCCAACAGTGGATTTTAACCTTTGCCGGCAACGGTAGCTTCCATAGGGTTCTCCAAATCGGACTAGCATTTGAGGTATCTGAAGGATTTGTATGCCTCAACTTTCGTCCGTGTTGATGTTCCCATAGGAAATGGTACGCCGATCTGACTATAAACTTCCCGCTCTTCTCCGGGTGCCAAGAGAGGAAATCTTCCACCATCCCTATAGCTAGAGGGATTTTTAGAATCCGTTGAGCATCTATAGGCCAGAATAGATCTCTTATCAAGACTTCATCCCATCTTCTGGAATCTGCATCAATAAGTTCCGAAACTTTTGACAGAATAATGTTCCCTCGTGGTGTGAGCACCTTCCTGGATCCGCTGCTGGGAATCCAGGGGTCCTCCCATATGTTAATCTGCGATCCATCGCCAACACGCCAGATATGCCCAAGTTTGAAAGCCTGGATGCCAGCCCAAAGGCTTTGCCAGGTGTAAGAGCTCCCCTTTTTCAGAGCACATTCCAACAGGTTACCATCAAGGAAATATTTCGCCCTCATCACTTTCGCATAGAGGGACTCCGGCTCAGCAATCAGCCTCCAGCATTGCTTCGCCAATAGTGCTAGGTTAACGCAATGAAGATCAAGGAAGCCCATACCCCCTTTGCTTTTGGGAATACTAAGCTTCCACCATGCAAACCAATGCATCCTTTTCTTATCGGCTGTATCCCCCCACCAGTACCGTGATAGGGCTGCCATGACAGCATTACAAATCATCTTAGGCAGCTGAAACACTGACATGGCGTAGGTAGGAATAGCCTGTAGGACGGCCTTGATCAGAATTTCCTGGCCGCCTACTGACAGTAGTTTCTCCTTCCACCCCCTAATGCGGCAAAGGACTCGATCAACAATGTGTTGAAAAAAATCACTCCTCTCCAATCCCACAATCGGGGGGTAGCCCCAAGTATTTGTTCGTTATTGCTTCAACCAAGATATTCAACCGTGTACATACATCCACCCTAGTCACTGTCGGTGTACACAGACTGAAAAATATGCTCGATTTCTGATCACTGACCAACTGGCCTGGCGCCACACAGTACTCATCAAGAGCCGCCCGTAGACTATCAGCATTGGTGGCATCCTCCCGCATCAAGATGAGCGAGTCATCGGCGAAGAGCAGATGAGAGATTGATGTGGCTTCTCTGCAAATTTTAACTCCAATCAGTCTACCAGAATCTTCCTCATGTGAAAATAGACTAGAAAGTCCCTCCGCACAAAGGAGGAAAAGATAGGGTGACAACGGGTCACCCTCCCGTAGTCCACAAGAGGGAGCAAAGGGCGTCGAGAGTTCAGCATTTATACGGACTTGGTAAGTTACTGATTTAACACATGCCATGATCAATTCCACCCAAACAGTGTCAAAGCCAAGCCGAACCAGAACTTGATGTAGAAAATCCCATTCCACTCTATCATAGGCCTTGTGCATATCCAGTTTAACCGCACACAGGCCAAACTTTCCCGAAGTCTTCCTTTTAATAGCATGGTATGACTCAAAAGCCAGTAAAAAGTTATCAGTGATAAGACGGCCTGGAACAAAAGCACTCTGATTAGGAGATATAATGTCCGCGAGCAATGATTTCATCCTGATAGAAAGCAGCTTGGATATCACCTTTTAAATGACGTTACACAAACTTATAGGCCTGAATTGGGTAATCGATTTCAGATTCTCAACCTTTGGGATAAGCAGTATGGTAGTGTTATTCCATCCTTCAGGGATGTGTCTTATGTTTAACGCCAGCAACACCTCATTAGTAAGGTCCTCTCCAATTATGTGCCAAAAGAGTTTATAGAAAATGGCATGTAAACCGTTTGGCCCAGGGGCCTTGAAGTCCCCAATACTGAACAACGCAACTCTCACTTCCTCCCGCGTGAAGGGTTTCAGGAGATCCTCATTCATCGCGGCTGTCACCCGAGGTTTCACTTTTAGAATTGTAGCTGGGTTTACCGCATTACCACCAGCCTCAAACAAGGTGTTAAAATATTCATAAATGTGAGCATGTAGCAGGACCGGATCCTCGATGACATCTCCAGCATTATTCTTTAGATTTGTGATGCAATTACGCTTCTTCCGAGCCGAGGCCGATCGGTGGAAGAACTCCGTATTGCGACCCCCCTTGCAGAGCCAATCCACTCTTCCGCGTTGCATCCAGTATAGCTCCTCTTGCTCCAACATTTTCTCATTTTGAGAATGTAGATCATGCTGGCGGGCAACAGCTTGGTCAGAAAGCGGTCCAGACATCACATCATTGAGCTGTTTTTGAAGGGCACGAAGCTTGGTTCTCGGTCCTTCAAGCACCTCTTTGTCCCATTTGTGGAGCGCGTTGTGCACCTCACATGTGATATCCGAGAACACGACATTCGTCCTCAGCTTGTCACTATCCCATGCCACTTGTACAATCTCCTCCACTCCCGTTTTAGCCAGCCACCGAGCATCAAACCGATAGAGCCGACTTTGAGGATGCGACTGGAAAGCTTCATCCGCGTTGGTGTCGATGATCAGTGGACGATGGTCCGATTTATCAAAGTCACCCACCAAGATGCCAAAACTCGGGAATAGGTCGGCCCACCCCAGATTGCCGACGGCACGATCCAATCTTTCCCTAATCCGTCCTCGCCTCCACGTAAACAAGTCCCCAGAGTATCCTAGATCATCTAGGTTGCACTCATCCAGTGCATTGGAAAAAGCTTGCATGCACCGCTGAGCCCTCGGAATACCTCCCTCTTTCTCATGAGATTGTAGTATCTCATTAAAATCTCCCGCCATGACCCAGGGCTGATCTATCATCGCATGCAACTCCCTGGCATAGTACCAGGACAGATGCTTGCGTTCTCCACTTGGCTCTCCGTAGAACCCAGTAAATCTCCATCCATCATCTTCCCCTTCTCTAATTTTGATGTCTATGTAATTCTAATGTACATGTGATGATGTCACACCCAAATTGGTCATCCACATCATAACCAGACCCCCACTCCGACCATCGCTTTCGGAGACCTCCATCTCCTCAAATCTCAACCTTCGCCGAAGTCTCTCTGCCTTAGCCTTATCCAAATGTGTTTCAGACAGAGACAACACATCTGGCCTTACCCGCCCTTGGAGTCCCAAGAGCGCCCGAACTGCCGCAGGCTTGCGCATCCCACGACAGTTCGACACGAAGATTTTCATTGCGACCGGCCGAGCCCCTCCTGGGGACTCGCCGATAAAGGGTGGCTGGCATCCATCACAGCGTATTGCCTGTCTTCGACCTCTTCGATTCTTGGGAAGTTCTATCCTCCTCTTCGTCCTCTTTCTCTTCCGAATCCATAGAATCCGCTCCCGCATCACTGCCCTTTCCCCCTACTGTGATCATGGGGGTCCTCCTACCCCTTCATTGGGTCAGTTTCTTCCCCCTCGAAGTTCAGTCTTCTCTTATTTGCAGAGCTGTCCGCAGCCATTTTCCCTGGAGACTTTAAAGGACTAGAGGCCGTATCCTGAAAGTCTTTTCCTTTCATCTTCCCCTTGACGCCAAACCTCTGTTGAGGCGGTCGCTCACTACCCTGGCCGGGACGAGGTGCGAGTAACCAACTCCCCCACTCCAGGCTCTGCTTGTCATCTTTACAATTACCATGTTCCAAGTGTGTGTGCCCCATGTGTCCACAGAAGTAGCAAAACACGGGCGTCTTCTCATAGCGTATAGGCAAGTACACCTTCCTCTTAGACTTGGTAATTGACAGAACTCGCAACAGAGGTTCAAAGATGTTTAGACTCACCCGGACTCTAACTATCCTCCCATCACCCCATCTAGGGTTTAGTTGCACCTCTCCCACTGTCCCCATCTTCTTTGCCATCGAGCAGACCACTGCCTCCTTCCTGAACAAAGGTGGGAGATCCAAGATCTGACCCCAAACAATGAGTTTGTCCATTACGATCTCCTCAGGTAGTGTGAACCAATCATATGGCTCAATCAGAACTCTCCGTGGTCTCGGAATAGCCATGGCCCTCCCAGAGTTACTCTTTCCCAATCACCCACACAGTTCACCGTGATCACAAAGAGGTTCTCCCCATGAGCATTAAACGACACCCCCTGCGCCAAGCTCCATGCCCTCCTCATCGTCTCATAGAACGAGATTTTGCTAAAAGGTTTCTCGGTATGGACCGTAGCTAGCGCCATAAATTCCGCCTCCTTCGTTTCATCTGGGAATTCTTCGTCGAAATCCAGATCATCTTCCTCCCTCTCGTTCAGATTCATCTTCCCAATCAACTCATGAACACCGCCTCCGCTCTGCATTGCGCTGTTCGCCGAAGAGATTGATCCCGAGGCCGCCATGGAACTCGCGATCAAGACTTGCGCAAAACCCTAGTTCCGTCTATCAGCGAAACCGAGGATACGGATAGAAGCCTCCCTGTGCCCCTGTATATAAGGATCGCCGGATCAAAACTCGAGTTTTGACCGAACATGGATAGCACCCGCAGCGTCGCCGCCGCCAGGGGAGAGGAAACCCTACGAGAGGGGAGCTACCTATCTTAAACGTCTTATAATTGTGAACAGAGATAGTAGTACTTGGTAACCGGCTAAAAAATATTCGATAAATCTGTTTTAATTAATCATTGTGAAGCACTAAATGATAAGGTTTCTTTCTCCTAATCCATTGGGCTGGATCCGCTACTGCCTAGAGGATAGAAAAACAAGGAGAATGAAAAAACAAGCAACAATGGTCCACACAAGCACATACGAGTGTCACATGATGGGCCGCATGGGCTTGACTGGCGGCCCCATGGCACGCCCTTCTAGCTCTATGGGTTAGTATTCCCTTCAGAAACTCTAAAGACTTTGTCTTTGTTTGGATACGCTGGATTAGCCGAACTAGTTTTTCCTGAACTTGTGTAACCGTGTAACAAACTAAAACCTTGTTTGGGCCCTCCACCAAAAACGTGTACAAGGAAAACTCTGTTTCCACAAAACCAGGAAAGTGCGTTTTATGAAAAACGACTAATACTCGTTTTTGTGAAAACGGGATTACGGAAAACTAGATGAAACCGCCCCGCTACTTTCTCAACAACCCATTGGCGCCAACTTTACCTTCACACAACCACGTTCCCACGCCATTTTCCCCACCTCTTCTATATATACGTGATATGTTGGTACAACAACATCTCAAAACAAATCTTGAAACCTAACTTTTGAAGTTCATCGATGGTTGGCCGCTGACACGTGATCTCATCCCCTGGCCGCCGGCACCAGGCTAAGATCGCTGAGATCGTTGGCTGCTGGTCGCTGGCCCTATTGGGAAGACAAGGCTCTCTTCCTTCATCTGTGCTCATCACCGACAATCAATCTGCAGATTCATCAACCTACAGATAAGGTTCATAATCACAGACTGTGGAACATACTCAAATTGTGTAGCAATTATGTTCATGCTTTGAACAAATGAGGGCAATCTCAAAACTGAAATTGCAAACTGGTAGTAATCATGTGATTACTTGAATCTAGACAATCATTTCCAATACATCGGTCTTAGACGTAAATTGTCATAATTTTGTTTTTACTACGATATTGGCAATCCTTTTAGATGGAATATCCTTCATACTTATTTCCTTAAATCATAATTGTTTCATCATAATGGAAGACCACTGACAATAGATAGTACTTATAGCTAATTAGTGCAGAAAGACAACAAAGATTGTAGCATTTGTGTAGCTTCTGTTATTTAACTAGTAATAATTTCGTTTCCTTGTTTTCCTTTAGGAAAATATGGATCAACAAACAAAGAATATCAAGAAGGAAAAGATTGAAAAGCAGATCACAAAGCGCCACACATGGAAAGCTTCGGAGGATAAAACATTGCTCAATATATTTAAAGAACAAACTTTGAATGGAGGGAAGGAAGGAACTGGATACACAAAGAAAGCATGGCGAGAAATCCTAGAAAATTTCAATGAGTCAAAGGTAGACAAACTTGAGTTGCAACAGATAAAAAATCGTCACAAATACTATAGGAGTTGCTACGCTACTATGGACAGGCTTCTAAAGCACACAGGTTTTGGTTGGGATGACGATGATAAAATGATCATAGCTTCAGAAGAAAACTGGGAGGATCTCATTTCGATACGTAATTTATATATAATTTCTATATCATACAGTTGACCAATGGACTAACAATAAACTATTAAACTGCAGAAGGATAAGAATATTCAAGAATACCGAGAAAAAGTGTGGCCAAGTTGGATAGACCTTCAAGATATATGTGCTAGCTCTACCGCATCCGGAGCTGGTGCCATATCTAGCAAAGAGAAAGATGAAACCAGCAAAACACAAATTGAAATAGATCTGAATGATGTAGTAGAACTTGACTCGGATGAAACAAATGATTCCTCTAATGCTTGTCCTAAGAAGCCCGAGACCAATAAGGTGGAGAAAAAGAAGAAGTGCAATGTAAGTGGATCACAAAATACTTCAAAAGGACAAAAGCGCACCGCTGAGGATGCTATAAACGTAATTGATCGCCTGGCGGACGCATCATTCAGCATTACAGAATCAAAGAAAAATGCAGCACAACAGATAGAAGCTTACTCAGTGAAAGCATGCATGCAGATATTAAATAGCATGCCAGGACTTGAGCCCAATAAAAAACTTAAAGTTGCACAAGCATTTGAAAATGCCGATAAAAGGGCAATTTTCATTGAGCTAGATGAAGACACTCGATCTCTTTGGATTGAAAATGCGTAGTTTTTTATTTCCTGTAGTGTGCAAACAAGATTTTGACTAAGTCATAGTTGTCGTTTTCTATTAATTCATTTTGTATGTTCGTGCTCAAACAATAAATATTAGATACAACTTCATATATGTTTACATCCTACTTGTGATACTTGGAGGTATGTCTTAATTCTAGTCGGTATATTGAAATTTTGCAGGGCAACCATTGAAGAAATGGAAGATGGGGAATATTCTGATTCCGAGCAAATGATTATTAATAACATTTCTGTAGAGTCACTTTTTGACATGTGTTGTTCGGAAGACTATTCAAAACACCACGTAATACCTCTCAATTAACCGGGGCTCAGAAAACTAGAGAGTGGTTGGAAGGACATCCAGTTCGGTTTTATGAACAACTACGTGTTGATAAACACACCTTCTACTTATTGCGAGATGCATTGTGTGAGAGGAATTTACTCAAGGATACAAAACGTATGGATGTCAATGAACAACTAATGATATTTTTGTTGGGAAACGCAGTAGAAAACAAAAAATTTCGTCCCTACGAATCAAGAACCCAAGATCATCCATGAAGATCACATCCAAGGTTTTAGGTCATGGCTCACCAACCGATGTAGCGGAAGTAGAGTTGGTGAAGACCGTCGGTGCAGATCCCCGCAGCTAGGAATTTCAATGACTTCCCAACCGCGAGGATATCGATCCCTCGAACCGTCCCGCAATCTAGTCCCACGGACAAGTCCCACGAATAAGCTACTCGAAGAAGGGTCGAAGGTACGACCCCTCCATTAGTATCCACACATCCCGTAGCAGAAATCCAGCAGCGCTCCACCGTCCAGAGATGAACGCCACCGAGAAAACTAGAGGGAGAAACCCTAACGGATTCCGATCTAGAACAGCGTCTAAATCGGGGTCTAATTATGGAGCAACGGGGTTTAGAGGAGGGAGGGTGGCGCATAAGCCTTGGGGACAAGTTGTGCTGCGCCCCCCACCTCTCCCCCACATTATATAGGTGGCCAAGAGGCCCTTGGGGTGCAATAAGGGGGGTGGGGAGTCCAACTTGAACTCCCAAACCTCCCAAATCTTCCCACCGAAAACCTGCCATATTGGAGAGTTGGACTTCCCACCTGGAGGGGGATTCCTTCCCCTTGGTGCGCCCCCCACCCCTTGGCCGGCCAGGGCAGCCTAGGTGGCTTTCCCCCCAAGGCCAGGGGCGCAGGGGAGTGGGTGGTACTGACCGGAACCTTCCGGAACCTTCCATGACCTTCTAGAAGCTTCCAGGACCTTCCGGGACATACCGGGACCATTTCGGGACATTCCGGACACTTTTGGAGCACTTCCAGGACTTTCCGAGACCGTTCTCGGACGTTCCTGAGCCATCCGGATAGTTTCCAAGACCATCCGAGTTACATTTTAAGCCACCCGATGACCGCGAAGGTTGTCGGGACGCCTAGCGATTATCCGGAAACTATTCCGGTTGATCCAGGACTTCCCCAGTACCATTCTCATATGTTCCGGAACCACCTGGGACTACTCCAGAGTGATCCGGACATAACCTTAAATATCCAAAACTACTTCTGGTGCCCTTATGAACTATTTCATAAATCCCCGGAACTACTTCCGGTACCCGTATGAGCTATTCTGCTTTGCTTCCACTAAACCTTCTACCATTCCAGCATTCTAACAGACTACTGCTCGTTAAGTGTGTGACCCAATAGGTTCAGTATAATACGGACATGACTCAGAACATCTTCTGGACATAGGTCAACAGCCTTTTGTCAATAGCCAATAATCAACAGCGAAGCCATGGACACCCATGTTGACTCCCGCACATACACGAAGAAACTTCGAGTGAACCATTATGTTTATTCATGTACCATTCCCTTTGCTTCGTGATATATGACAAAGTTAGAGGAGAGATGTTTGGCACCCATGTGTAAAAACTTCTTGAACACAAGCCACTCGTTATCCTCTTTGCTCGTTTGTCTCTATTTCTCGTTATTGTATTCCGGTATCCCCATGATTAAATCACAATGCGTCTGGCCAGACTAGAATGGATACCGTCATACCGAGTGGGCCCAAAGTCAATATCTCTTCATCGTGAAGGAGCAAATCCCATTCTTGAACTTTCACAGTCACTAGCCACACCATCTGACATACCCAGAACTTATTTTACTACTTCCCATTTACGGGAGGATTCATCTAAGAACCAAAGCATGTCTTCCTGTGTGAAGTAACTCGATACTCTCATGGTATAAGGAATTATGTATATGATAACATTTCATGATATGACTTATAACGTAGTTACGATGTGATCTCTAAGTATATCATTCAATACTGGGGTCGGTTCAACATCATTGTTCTGCTAACAATATGTTCCCATTGCTACTGACATCCCTGTTACAAGAACAATGTCCATGATTAAGAAAACGTAATCATCAGTTAGCACATGAGTTGGTCTTAGAGGCTAAACCAGGAACTCTTGGTGTTTACATTTCCACACATGCAAATGAGTTTTCTTCTGAATCTCACAGTCAGGGTCATTGCAATTATAGCACAGAAATATAAACATTAATTACGAACGAGGAAATATATATATAATAACATTTTATTATTGCCTCTAGGGCATATTTCCAACAGTCTCCCACTTGCACTAGAGTCAATAATATTGTCAGTGCTTGAGCACTTTACACCTATGGCATACCGGTGTAAGAAATGCTTCATTTGTTGTATAGACCTCATCTTCGGATATGACGTTTCAGGCCCGTTTGTATCTTGCATATCTTCGCGTTTTCACGCTATCATAAAATTCACTAATTTTATCAGTTTAGCTTTGTATATGTTTTGGATCATTTGGTAGGACCTTGGTTCCTTAGAATAAGTCATGACATCATTCATCAATGTTCCATGAGCTTCAAGTATCTAAGAAAACCATACCACGTTCATGAATGAACTTATGATTCAAATTACCCTCCTTGTTACTTCTTTAAGTAACTATATACTTAGCCTTTGTTATAGAATTCGCCACAGTATCTAACTTGACAAAGTTCCTCCATACTGCGCCACCCTTACGTGTCGAACATATAATCCCAATTAAAATCGAAAATCGGTCGGAGTAAGTATGAAGACTGAATTGGTGTAACTGGTTACATCAAAATTCAGCTGGTGTATCTTATTACAACGAGCTCTTCATTATCTCCATTTTCCGAGAAACATATCTTATCTATCATAAGTTTAACTTTTCACTGTTTGTCCAATGATCAACATATTGATCACTTTGGTATCTTGCTCACAACCTATTGGAGCACTGGACATATCTGGTTGTTTTACATATTATGGTGTACATGATTAATCCAAACACACAGGTGAGTGAAATTCAATTCATGTGTTTTGCTTATCTGTGTTCATGAACACCGATTTCCGCAAACAACTTTTCACCGTGACCTCGGCAAGAACATCCTTCCTGGCGTTTTCATACTAAACTACTTTAGTATCATGTCAACATGTAATGTTGGCTTTAGCATGATCAGGCACTTATTATCTACATAGATCATTATGCTCAATACTAATGCTATATTAGTCCTAGTACTTCAGCTGAAAACTATTTCCAATGACGTCCTTATTCGTGTCAAGAAATTTATATCATTTCTAGTCAACAATATGTCATCTACATAAGTTTTTAGAAATATCATTCAGATCCCACTTACTTTCTTGAATATTCAACCATCTTCGTTATTCCTGATGAAAAACAAACTCTTTTGGCAATTTCATCACAACGAAAATTCCAACTCCATTATGCTTAGCTTCAGTCCATTACTGGATATTCGAGGCTTGCATCTATTCCAGCATCCTTTGAATCATCAAAACATTCCGGTCGTATCAGATATACGTCCTTTGTTATATTTCCGTGTAGGAACTTTGTTTTGACGTTCATTCTACCATATCCTATAAATGAGATACGTAGTAATTGCTAATATAACCCGAACTGACTAAAGCATCTCTATGGTCGATATTACTTCGCCGTATTCAACCTTTGAACTTTGCTAGAAAACATATTTCCAACGAGTTGAGATTTATGGATAAAACAATTTCATCTGAATCAGTTATAGATCCATTTATACATTCTTCAGACTCTTAGTATTTCAGAGGGTCTACCAAGTTCAAAACTTGACTTACTTTCATGGATACTATCTCAGATTATTTGGCATTTAGCCAAATCCCGGAGTCAGGGCCCATCAACGTTTCTTTGTATATCACAGGTTTATCATTATCGAACAACAATATCTCGTTTACATAAAAATGTTTATACGAGTTTTGTCTAACCTGCGTGGTTCAGCTGCGCACTTCTCTGAAGATTCATCAGTCTTTGACAAGTTGCACTGTCCTCCCACTCACTCTTTTGTAAGAAACTATTTTTCTTCAAAACACACTGTTCTTAACAACTAACAGTTTTGCTTTTGTGTAGTGATAGAGGAATACCAAAACTTTTGGCATAACCTTAACAAAATAGCACTTATCTAATTTGGGGTTTTGAGTCTGTCAAACATATGCCTCATGTACCCAAATTTTAAGAAAAGACAACATGGTTTTAACATTCCATTCCACATCTAATATGGTGTCATTTCAACAGATTTGATGGTGCTCTTTTCAGTGTAAAATCCGTAGTCACTAACGCATAACTTTAATAAATATAATGGCAAATTGATAAACGTCATATTTGATCTTACCGTGTCATACATGGCTTGATTACATCTCTCGAACACTTTACTCATAGTGGTGTTCTGGGAGACGCAAGTTATGACACTTCTTCACAACTCATCAGACGTTCGCTAAACTTGTAACTCAAATATTACTTTCTACAATCTAATTTGCAAAAACTTTATTTTCTCGTTACAATGAATTTATATTTCACTCTAAAAATTCCTTGAACATTTCAAAGATTTCAGACGTATGTCTCTATTGAACAGATATCCACATATTTACTTCAACTGATGAGTGAAGATAGAGAATCCACTGCACACAACTACACTTATTGGACTACACACATCATCATGTATGATTACCAATGGTTTAGTTGCCTGTTCATGTATGGCCTATCAATGGTGTTTTAGTCACATTACATCGAGACAAAGATCGCAAGCGTCAAGTGATTCATAATCATATGACTCGAAAGTCCATCACTTATGGAAATTCTTCATGCATGTTATGTCACTTGTGATAAACGGCAGTGCCACATCTATGTGGTATTTCTGTCAGTCTTGCGACGTTTAGCGTCAGTGTTATGGATGTTTAGTATTATTATCAAGATTCATAACATACAACCTATTCATAATGGAAGTATGGCCTTTACGTTATTCATAGCTTTGAACAACTCTCTTGCAACAGACATGATTCAAAATGATGTTTTGCACCAAGGCTAAAGTGTAGTAACAATTTACTCAACTCTAAAATGAATTATGAAGATAATCATAGAGTCAACACACGGTATAGTAAACCTTTTACCGTGTTCCCGAGCGTGTCAAAACTCATCATTAGCTAGTCATAAAGGCCATAGTATTTCTTGCATCGAGTTGCAACAATATGCAATCGATGTGATATTCCGGTGATCAACAGTTTAATCACAATATACAGAATCTACAATTAACTGCTTAATCATGATTCCCAAGAATTACATCTCTTGACCAGCAATGAATTCATCTATAACTCCGTATGACTTTCATTTCTGAGCTGGTTATTCCAGTCTTATTTCGTTTTGCCTTTATACGTATCATAGTTCTATTTCCAATGTCACTCCTACTCACAAAAGCTCACACATGATTAAGGATGGCGCAGGCCATGGAATTTCCGGCGTGTAAGTCTTACTAACATCCTTTGGACTTCCTTTCCCTTAATTCTCATCATCATATGATCGGTGTTCTTCTGGATCCCACACTTATCAGTTTTGTTTAGAGCATAGTGAACATTTTCACTAATGCTTACAATCATACATTGTACTAGATATCTTATATCCAACATTAATTGTCTTACTACTGAAAACAATTTTTCAGTTCCATGAATATAACATAACTATCCCAAACGTTTCGAAGTTCGGGTTTCATGGTGGTGAAGACAATGCACTTAGCTGTGGTGGAATTCTAGCATTTTGGATTATGGACGTAAGTCACATCATCCATAGCATCAGTGGGAGAGCATCAAAAATTTGCGATAGGACAAGCTCCTTCTCGACACTATTGAGGATAGTCCTCACAATACGGTACCAATCGTAAAGTTTTTACCAGATAATACAGTTAATAAAAAACAATTGGGAAGGTGGTAACGCGAGCCATTATTCTACAACGATAATGCAAATACTAAGACTTTGTTCATAATTAAGTTGCACTTGTGATTAATCAATTTAATTACTAACTGCGCTCCCACTCAGATCAATATCTCTCGTAATTGATGCTGGAGTGATTCAAGATCCAACCCAATCGTCCGCCATTGATGTGACATCACTGATGACTTAGACTGGACCGGTAGGCCAACTTGCCAATCACGCCAAAGGTGATTCTTGTTCATCTTTCGATGGGCGTGTTCCGGTAGCAAACTTTTATCCAAACCGTCAAGTAAACCAAGTGTAATGTGCTGTGTGTTCTTTTAACACACCCGTCTTTTATGCGTCACACCGTGTGCACCCATGTGACATGACCTGCTCCGATGTGAAACATAGTATAGACGGTGCTACAGTTGGAAGAACACTATCAACTTGATATTGTTTTGATAGAGATCACCCTAATAAAATACGATTTGATGATGCTCTTTTCAGTGTAAAAGCCGTAGTCACTAACGCATAACTTTAATAAGTATAATGGCAAATTGATAAACGTCATATTTGATCTTTACCGTGTCATACATGGCTTGATTACATCTCTCGAACACTTTACTCATAGTGATGTTCCGGGAGACGCAAGTTATGACAGTTCTTCACAACTCATCAGACGTTCACTAAACTTGTAACTAAAATATTACTTTCTACAATCTAATTTGCAGAAGCTTTATTTTCTTGTTACAATGAATTTCTATTTCACTCTAAAATTCCTTGAACATTTCAAAGATTTCAGACGTATGTCTCTATTGAACAGATATCCACATATCTACTTCAACTCATGAGTGAAGATAGGGAATCCACTGCACACAACTACGCTTATTGGACTACACATATCATCATGTATGATTACCAATGGTTTAGTTGCCCGTTCATGTATGGCCTATTAACGGTGTTTTAGTCACATTACTTCGAGACAAAGATCGCAAGCGTCAAGTGATTCATAATCATATGACTCGAAAGTCCATCACTTATGGAAATTCTTCATGCATGTTATGTCACTTGTGATAAACGGCAGTGCCACATCTATGTGGTATTTCTGTCAGTCTTGCGACGTTTAGCGTCAGTGTTATGGATGTTTAGTATTATTATCAAGATTCATAACATACACCCTATTCATAATGGAAGTATGGCCTTTACGTTATTCATAGCTTTGAACAACTCTCTTGCAACAAACATGATTCAAAATGATGTTTTGCAACAAGGCTAAAGTGTAGTAACAATTTACTCAACTCTAAAATGAATTATGAAGATAATCATAGAGTCAACACACGGTATAGTAAACCTTTTACCGTGTTCCCGAGCGTGTCAAAACTCATCATTAGCTAGTCATAAAGGCCATAGTATTTGTTGCATCGAGTTGCAACAATATGCAATCGATGTGATATTCCGGTGATCAACAGTTTAATCACAATATACAGAGTCCACAATTAACTGCTTAATCATGATTCCCAAGAATTACATCTCTTGACCAGCAATGAATTCATCTATAACTCCGTATGACTTTCATTTCTGAGCTGGTTATTCCAGTCTTCTGTCGTTTTGCCTTTATACGTATCATAGTTCTATTTCCAATGTCACTCCTACTCACAGAAGATCACACATGATCAAGGGTGGCGCAGGCCATTGACTTTCCGGCGTGTAAGTCTTACTAACACCCTATGGAACTTCCTTTCCCTTAATCCTCATCATCATATGATCATTGTTCTTCTGGATCCCACACTTATCAGTTTTGTTTAGAGCACAATAACATTTTCACTAATGCTTACAATCATACATTGTACTAGATATCTTATATCCAACATTAATTGTCTTACTACTGAAAACTTATTTTTCAGTTCCATGAATATAACATAACTATCCCAAACTTTTCGAAGTTCGGGTTTCATGGTGGTGAAGACAATGCACTTAGCTGTCGTGGAATTCTAGCATTTTGGATTATGGACATAAGTCACATCATCCATAGCATCAGCGGGAGAGCATCAAAAATTTGCGATAGGACAAGCTCCTTCTCGACACTATTGAGGATAATCCTCACAATACGGTACCAATCGTAAAGTTTTTACCAGATAAAACAGTTAATCAAAATCAATTGGGAAGGTGGTAACGCGAGCCATTATTCTACAACGATAATGCAAATACTAAGACTTTGTTCATAATTAAGTTGCACTTGTGATTAATCAATTTAATTACTTAGTGCGCTCCCACTCAGATCAATATCTCTCGTAATTGATGCTGGAGTGATTCAAGATACAACCCAATCGTCCGCCATTGATGTGACATCACTGATGACTTAGACTGGACCGGTAGGCCAACTTGCCAATCACGCCAAAGGTGATTCTTGTTCATCTTTCGATGGGCGTGTTCCGGTAGCAAACTTTTATCCAAACCGTCAAGTAAACCAAGTGTAATTGCAGTGTGTTCTTAACACACCCTCCTTTTATGCGTCACACCGTGTGCACCCATGTGACATGACCTGCTCCGGTGTGAAACATAGTATAGACGGTGCTACAGTTGGAAAAACACTATCAACTTGATATTGTTTTGCGAGAGATCACCCTAAAAAAATACGACTACCGCGCATCAAACAAGGGTGCATCAAAGGGATAAACATCACAGGCCTTACACATTGCTACTGACATCCCTGTTACAAGAACAATGTCCATGATTAAGAAAACGTAATCATCAGTTAGCACATGAGCTGGTCTTAGAGGCTAAACCAGGAACTCTTGGTGTTTACATTTCCATACATGCAAATGAGTTTTCTTCTGAATCTCACAGTCAGGGTCATTGCAATTATAGCACAGAAATATAAAAATTAATTACGAACGTGGAAATATATATATAATAACATTTTATTATTGCCTCTAGGGCATATTTCCAACAATTTTTACATACAATTGGTCACAATGTTAGGAATCGTGTTATCCTAGATAGATTTCAACATTCAGGAGAAACAATTAGTCGACACTTTAATATAGTATTAAAAGCCATAAATGGTTTGCATGATGTTTGCATAACAGATCCACCCAATGAAGTTCCAACAAAAATATTGGGTGACTCAAGGTACTACCCATACTTCAAGGTATATATTCTATTGCAAGAACATTTTCCTTTCACATATGACTTACAGCAAAGTTTAAACCTTACATTCTAATTCAAAAACTTTCCAAACAGAACTGCATAGGAGCAATTGATGGGACGCATATTGATGCAAAAATCAAGCTTGACAAACAAACTCCTTACATAAATAGGCATGGTTATCCCTCTCAAAATGTAATGGCAGTAGTGTCATTTGACATGACATTTACTTATGTGGCTGCTGGATGGGAAGGTTCTGCATCAGATCAAGCCGTTTTACGGTGGGCTGTTACCGATGGTGGCTTCGTTGTTCCAGAAGGTAAAAATAAAAATACATGAATTTATATGGATGCCGTTCAAGTTTATCTTCAATGTCACAAACATAATGATATAATAGAAATTTGAGTGTGCTTACATGCAGGTAAATTTTATCTTGTGGACTCAGGCTATGCAAATACTCCAAAATTTATTGCCCCCTATCGTGGAGATCGCTATCACATTGGTTCTTTTAGTGGAACTAATCGTCGATATAGTAGTGAGAAAGATTTGTTCAATCACCTACATGCACAACTACGAAATGTTGTAGAACGCACTTTTGGCGTTCTAAAAGCTCGATTTCCAATATTAACTAGGAATGGTGGAATCCCTTATCCTTACAAAAAGCAGGTCCAAATTGTTATGGCATGTTGTATCATCCATAACTTCATAAGGAAGGTTGATAGGGATGATGAGTTGTTTGAACTTTATGAACAAGAGAGAATAGAAGGAGATGTTGATACCGGTGACCAACAAGTCAGAGGGCAAGAAATTTTACAAGAAGATGATCGAGCTGCTGGTGAGCGAGTTCGTGGAGGCATTTCTCAACAATTGTGGACTAATCATCAACAACGTATCGCTCAACAACAAGAGGATGATTAAGCATTAAAATATTTTTCACCCATCTTTATTTACATTTACATGGCATAACTATCAAGAACTTTTAATTCTTTCATAGCTCCAGGAACTTTCTATTCCTTTTTATGTTCTTGTGCACTCATTCATCTCTGTAGGTACGAATGATAGTAATACCGAAATTATATTTTTCTACCAACCTTTTCAGCTAAGGAAGTAGGTTTTTATTATTAATTGGGTTATGAAGCAAATGTGGATATTTTGTATCTGAAAAATTTAGGAACAATGCAGAGGCTTCATCTACAGCTACATCCATGCGATGGGCTAAGCAAATGAAAATATTAATTGGGTTGCATTCTTAAACAATTGTACCAAGCTGCTGATCTTAGACTGCTACAAATTATTGGAGCACACAGTACACAAAGCCAAATTATTTAGTACAAATCAAAACACCGGTCGTTGAAGCAAGTAGATATAGAAACAGAACAAGGGATCTTTTGAAATCTATGAAGTGGAGAACTACTAACTTTTCTATGCTTTGACGAGGATCAATCTTTGAGCGCTTCCGTGTATCTGCCGGGCGGCGGGGTGTTACTCACCGGCCGACGAGGGGTGGGGCGTTGATGAAGAAGCGCGGATGAGGGCGAAGGCGCCGAGGCAGCCAGAGCATCCATCAGAGGAGCTTGCGCTTGAAGACGATGCAGCCGAGGTCAACGTACATCAGAACAAAGGAGGATTGGATAGAGAATGGATAGTGGTGGTGGTGGCAGGAGGCAACGGCGACTACAAATCGAAGATCTGGAGGCTGCCGTGGTGCTGCCTCGAAGCATCCATAGAACTAATTTGGGGAAATCTGACCTGCTTTGGAAAGGCAAGGAAGTCACGGGCATGGGAAGAAGAAGCCGTTTTTTATTGATGGGAGGGATCCAATACCAATCGGTCCTCAAACAAACAAGGAATTGTGCACGCCGGTTTTGCGCTATCCTAAGCCAAACATAGTTTTTCCTAAACCGATTTTGCATAAAAATAATAGTAATACCGGTTTTACTAAAAATCAGGTTAAAACTTGTTTTCTAGAAACCCAACGCTAATCTTCCCTATCCAAACAACCAGGAACGATAACACTATGATAAATTTATTTTCATTTTAGAGAACTTTTTCTGCAGGAACGATAACACTATGGCAAATCTTGTTGAAACTACATTATTCCCATTTTTTATTCAAAATATGAAAATGACATAAGTATTGCTACTGGTTTTCTTAGAGAAAATTTCTCTCTCTAGTTTTTTCGGAGCTATTCTTCATGAAAGGTAGAGCGCTGCCCAATTACTATTTCAGAGTGCGTGGATACCTCGGAAGGGTCGTATACTTCGATTCTTGATCGATAGATCACTAGGATAAATTCTCGTGACTAGAAGGTATAACTTAGCTGTGAAATCTGCACCGTCTCGCTTTACCAACTCTCTTTTTGTCTAATTCCGCTGCACATGAATCATTGGTGGTAAATATGATAGCTAACATGTCTCTTCATAGTGGTCTTGGGCGTGATGTTGTAGCATAATTTTTTTATTGTGTAGCGCGTTCCCCTACACATGAACCTGTAGGGTCGTATGCTTTGGTGCAAGACCCATTTGGATAGGATCCAATTGGAAATTAGGCATGAAGTCCTTTGATGTCTATATATATGAAGGGGCAAGATCTGGAATGGATTAAACCAGTCTCATGATCTAGCTGCTACCACTTTCACACCCACTACATATCATGTGATCGGATCTAGCAGTCCGTCGCCTGACATTTATCTAGGGATCATTGCACATGCGAGGCTCTGATGAACCGTACAAGGAAACCGTGAGGAACTGTACGAGGGATCCGCGAGGAGGAGATATAGATTCACGTAGCCAATTCTACTTTCACAGTCGTGACTGCGCGTCTAGTGGTAAATCCCGATTCATGATCTACCACCGTCAACATGATCTTGGTTGCGCGATACATTTTTTTTGTTTTGCACTAGCATAGCGTACCACGTGCCTCAATATGCGCCTTATTGAATCCGAACTTTCGTTGAGTTAAGTGTTCTACCCTGAACTCGCGGAGGGCCTCCAAATCCCCCTTGACTGCTGATTTCATCATGAAGATGAAGATATTGTAGAGGTATATGGAGGGTTTGGAAACGTCAATGGGTTTCGAGCGTGCACACGAAGATGGTTCTAAAAGACCTACGTAGCATACGGTGGCTATCAACTAAACTCCTTCCATGATCCGTCGTACCTTATGGTCAAATGGCGACCCAGTCTATTCCTCCCGACCAAGATTCTTATGCAACGACAATTGTACTTCTGGATGGAGTCCATGGCATACTACCATGGATATTTCGTTGGCCCAAACGGCTTCGTCCTTGGTGTCGAGGAGATAAAATCCATATGGAAGTGAATTCAGACCCAATTGCTTTTTTCTCCATAATTAGTATGTAATTTCTATTTTTTTGGGTCCTATTATAAAATGTGCATGCATTGCTTATCTAACGAAAATGTGGGTGACTCTTCAAAATAAAAACCCCAAGGCCCTTATTTCTATATTTTTTGAAATTTCTCGTTATTCACTTATTTTAGTGTTCTACAATCTCGCCCATATGTATTTTTTGTGTCTTAACTTCTAGTCTCTGCCTTTCCTAAGTTTATGTCAACCTTTTGTTTTTTTGTGATTTAACTACATAAGAACAGAGTTATTTATTTTGAAGCAATATTTAGGACGAAATGTTGTACTCCCTCCGATCCATATTAATGTACTTAAGTTTGTCTAGATACACATGCATCTAGTCTAAATACTTAACTAGATACATATGAATCTAGACAAAGTTGAGTACATTAATATGGGTCGGAGGTAATATTAGACAGTGCCCATAGTGGATTTTTGCATCGTCTCATGTACACGAAAAATACTTTTTAGTATGTCTAATATAGTTTTTGTGCAACATTGTTTCAGCAACATACACTAAAACAAACAAAGATTGTAAAAAAGTTGCTTGCATGGTGAACTTTTGTCGTTGTCTATGGTCCATCCACCTGTTCTTAACATGAAGGCAATGCAGTATAATGGAGATCTCTGTAAAGGGGTTCTTATATTTTTTACTATGAAAGGAGTAAATTTTGTAAGATAAGGCTTGTGAGCAGATCGAGTGAGGTCATTTCAGTTGTTGCCTACAGTAGAAACATTATAATATGTGGTACTGCATAGGGCACACATACTTATTCTGTTATTCATAATTATTTCATCGATGTATGCAAAGCTTTGGTATAAAAATGCAATGCTAACATATCTAAGGCGCACAACTATATATAGTGTGGTATTTTTTTTTGGATAAAGGACTTTATTACTCAAAAGGTTTAAGTAAGTACACCCGGCCTCTGCATAACTAAGATGCACACAGTCGCAAAGTCATCAAAAGGAAAAAAGAAAACGAGCGTACGACAAGTTAAAAATGAAAAGAACTATCGCCACTCAAGGCAGCTCTATGCGTAGATCACGCGGCCACCCATGTTGGATAAAAATATCCCTCGCCACCGCTTCCAGTCGTGCACACGCCTCCATAAAAAGGCCTCGATATTCCACCCGTTGTAAGATGGACCATGAACGGAGAATACCCGTGCATCGATAAAGAACCCGCATTTGAAGGATCCATCATCGCTGCCTTGCGCCTCATCGCCTTGGATTGCGCGTTCTCGTCCGTCACCGACGATCCATCCGCCGCCACTGGATGGCGTGTGCTACGCCTAGGCTGAGCCTTAGGATGAACACACGGTACTGGTCCCTGCAGCGCTGCAGGAAGGGGCCATGTCGGAGAAGAGGCCCCCTCGGTCACCACCTTCACCACGTGCTTGTCTGCGGGATGGGGCAGTACCGGAGAAGAAGCCCCCTCGGCCACATCCATCACCACCCGTGTTGCTGCGGAAGGGGGCGGCGTTGGAGAAGATGCCCCCTCGACCACAGCAGAAGTGTTAGTCCTGGTGATGACCGATCCCTTCTCCCCTATGGCGTCCAACTCGACGATGGTAGAAATTTTCCCAGCCATCGAAGTGGATGCGGCCAAAGCAGCAGAACCATCATGCATCTCCAGGCTGGTTGTGTCGTGAACGTCCATCGGCTGGGACGTAGCCACTTCCACAGTCACGGTCCGCATGGTCCCGTTGGCCGGCGCCGGCGTGAGCGTCAGGGGCTCCGGCACCAGCGTTGCACAGCCCATCATGTGCCACAACCGGCTGGGGATCCTGCATAGAAGTACGAGGAGCCTTTTTCCCAAATGACGTTGTTGTACCAGCTAGCATAGAACCGCCGAATGAGTTGGCTGATGGTGAGCTAGTTTGTACGTGGTCACAGCCCAAGGTCACCCTTGCCTCCATGGACGTGGCCATGCTCTCCTTCTCAGAAATATCCAGCCTAGTAGTCGGCGGTGAGCAAGGGCTTCCCGGAAAGTCGGCCACCTTACTCAGCACGGAGGTCATATCAGCCTGCACCAGCGCCGGCTCACTCGAAGCATCCTTCAAAATTCCTCTACCTGCAGAGGAGGCTGCTGCCGAAGACTGAATGGGTGCACCCGCAGCCATGCAAAGATTAGGTGGTTGCATCGATTGCTTAGCCCCTGTCTCGCCGAGCGACGTGCAAGCAGACTTTGCACCCGACATCTTCCACTGACGCATAAGTTCCTTGCCTCTGGGGGTATGCGGGTTCGGATTAAAAGGGGTGATCACCCTTCCCTGCAGCAAGTGTGCCACGGCTGAACCCTGAAACTGAGTCGAACATTGCCCAGCATTCATGTCGATGGCCATATCATTGCTCCCCGAATTATCAGTCGAGGTGGTCCGCTGATCCTTACTTGCCCTCTCGTTGTTCCCCTCGAGTCCTTTATCTGTCGGGTCATCCTTCTCTTTGCGCTCCCAAATGAAAGGAACAAAGTCGGGTTCCGGAATGAAATCCGTGGGTTCAGGACAGAATGTAAAGCCATAACAAAGTCGGCTGCAAGCCATAACAAGGACTGACGGCTTGGGAAGCTTCAACGTTGGGCACTTCTTCAAAGGATGTTGAGTGTCATCATAAATGTAACAATAATGCGCAGCGGTGCAATCTTTGGTCGCATGCGTATCCACTTCACACTTCCAGCACCTCGTCTTCATCTTCTTTGCTTCCAGGACGGTGACCCCAGGATCAGCTCGTCCCGCGTCTGTCCCCGGCGCTTGAGCGGCCGGCTGCAAGTCTGGAGCACCCTGTGCCTGAGGTTGTCCCTGAGTTTGTCCAGTCCCCGTCTTCTTCTTCTTCTTCTTCTTCTTCTTCTTACGTTTCTGGCCCGGCTTCATGACTGCTAGGGGAGCGGCTGTGTCGAAGGCGAACGGCGCCGTTACAGCACCCGCCGGCTGGGTGCTCCCGATTCCGAACGCGGATGGCACAGGCGGCCCCGACGCAACGCCAAACCCCACCCTTTGCTAGGCTGCGACTCCCGAAGCAGCGGGTACAGAGCGACCTCTGTCCAGCCCTCCCGAGCCGGAGGACGCAGCCATGAACGGCGGCGCAACAACTTCGACCCAAGACCTTCGTCGTTGAAGCGACAGGGTCGGTCCCAGGCTTGTAGGCGGCGGCTGGGCTCGATCGCTGTTAGGGGACCGTGGCGGCGGCTGAAGTCGATTGCTGATAGGAAGTCGTGGCGGTGGATGGATGAGGGTTTTTGTCGACAGGAGACTACCCAACCTTGGGAACCGTAGGCCCAGGTGTGCCCACCTCGAGATGGAACTAACACTGGACCCGCTGACCCAACCGCTGACCCGGCTGTCGCTAGTTTCCGCGTTGATCACGGTGAATTCCGCAGAAACCGGATCAGTATGCACCCCGGCTGAACTCTCCTTCGCTGCCGGCACCTTGGCGGCTCCGATCACCGCCGGAAGGAAGTCCCTAAAGCAAGACGACGGAGTGATCCGTGGTTTGGGAATGGGACCTCTCCAACCCATGCGTAGAGCAGGCTTGTGTAACCTCTTCGGGATGAAGCCTTCCCGACGAACCACGGCCGGTAGCAAGGGCTCAGCCGAGATGTTGCTATCGTCCTTCTCCCACTGGCGAGATTCCTTGGAAGCAAAACCAGCAAACGCCCAAAATTCCTCTACTCGCTGTTCTTGAGCTATAGATGGCCTAGCCAGCACTTCCTGGGTGATCTCTCTCCCCTCCTTAAGCACATCAGATGCTACTCCAATCGCCAACTGAGCCGCGACATCGTCGTCTCTATCCTCATCGTTGAGGGCCCAGAACCTCGAACCAAAGTACCGCGAGTTGGGTTCTGCGACCACATCGACAGAACCAGGCGAATCTGGAGCACCCCTAGACGAGATCGGCGACGTAGACTGAGATGAATGCGCCCTTGGATCCCTAGTCGATGCCGGCGGCGACGTTGATGTGGCCGGCTCCACCCTAGACACAGCCGTCGTCGGATCCGGCGAGCCCGGCAGCACTGTAGGCGGGATCGGCGGCTTCATCAGAAGAGGCTTTCCTTGCGTTCAATAGTGTGGTAAATATGACTTATTAAAATGAAGGGCCAAGGTTGCACCCTTGTAGGAGGAACACCAGACTCAAAGGTAGCTCTAAAGCTTCAAGGGACCACATAACCAAAGACTCTTTGTCTATACCATCTCTATCACCACAGCGTCACATATATAGTGGCGAATGGGTCGCGTTCTCGCCGGGCCCTGAGGAATTATCGGTCCTGTGGAATATTAAAAATCCCCTTCGCATTAGGATCTTCTTGTGGCAATTGGTACGTGGTCGGATTCCCTTCGGGGTGGAGGTCCGTAAACGTAATGGACCCGGCGACGGACTTTGCCCTTTGTGTTTGGTGGACAAGGACTCCAACCACATTATTTTCCGCTGTCGTGCCGTCCAATTCTTGTGGGGTTGCCTCTGGGAGGTTATCAATGGCGAGTGGTGCCATGATAACTTTCTGGACATGTTTCTTGAGTGTTGGCGAGTGGTGCCATGATAACTTTCTGGACATGTTTCTTGAGTGTCAGGCGCTCCCGCTGACGAGACGCCCCACCACATGGGTGGTGGTGGGTGCGCTCGCTTGGACGCTTTGGTTCATCCGTAATAAGCTTGTGATCGAGCACATCATCCCGCGGCGATGTACTGATGCGATTTATAAATTGTGTGGCTTTCTGCAGCTATGGCGTCCGCTTAGCAAGCGGCAGACGCGGGATGACATCGACAGGATATGCTCCAGTCTTCGTGCTTTGGCGGTTCGCCTCTCGCCGCCGCTCCCACCGCCCTCTCCGGAGCCTGATTAGCCCTGTTTTTGGTTGTATTTTTGGGCCTTACTTGTGCTGTGGCCCCAACGCGTGATTATTGTGTGTTGGATTGTGTTTCGAAGACTCTTTGTATGACTTTGGTGCGGCTGTTGCTTTATCTATAAAGCGGGGCGTAAAGCCTTTTCCGGTCACATTGTTGCACTGCTTGCAGAACTTGTAAATTTGGAATATGAAATAGAGCGTTGCAGATTACGACACTGATGGTCCTGGTTCTTTCCTCTTCCTCCCCTTCTTTACGACCTTTGCACTGTCAGCCGGCACGGTGATGGTTCTAGGCTCCTTGGTGTACATGATGCAGTTGTCCAGAGTGTGGATCCTGAGAGCGAGCGAGGATACAGTTGAGGTCTTCATAGCTACCGTGAAGGAGGACCAGTACCACCAATCCTTCTTCAGGAACTCGGATTTTATTGTACTCTCCAACAAGCTGGTCGCCAGTATCATCTGGAAGAAGAGGCATATATAGATATGATTAATCAGTACAATTGATTATATCAGCGCTCCTCAACCATTTATTTTATTTTTGTATGGACTATGGAGGATGATGTTAGGGAGCTCTTAATGGACAATAGATAATCTGCAAAAAAAAAACACTACTGACTAGATATATATCCCTCTGTAAACTAATATAAAACGTTTTAGATTACTAGTTTAGTGATCTAAAACATCTTATATTAGTTTACAAAGAGGTATTTTCTATGGCACAAAGACAAAGGTGAATAAATAGATCAAAAAAGTCACCTCGGATATTGATTCTGCACGCTTCACAAAAGCACGCCATGAACGCCTTCTTGTTTGTTGAGATTTTGAGGCTCTCAAAGCTCCCTCAGGCAACGCTGCATCCATATCAAGCAAATTTATCTTTTGCTGCTTGGGGATGTGAGACTTTCTTCCTGTAACGGGCCTCAATGATGACTCCGGAACCAAGCCACCATTAACAGATAGCAATCTTGTTGGCGCACAAGATGCTTCCTCCTCACAGGAAGTAGTATCAGATTCAGGGGCGGGCTTCTTAGATTTTGACTCATTTTCATCACCCACACTGCTACCAGGAAAATTTTGAGCAGACTTGGACGACTCCTCTTCCCCTAACTTTGGGGTGTCATCTGTTTTGTTTTTATTCAGGATAACTGCGGCAGGCTCATCAAGATATGCAGGTGAAGGGACAAAAGACGGGACTCCGTTTGATCCAATAAGTCCAATATCCTTCACTACCTCCTTGTTTGAATCATTCGTGATAAATTTTCTGCAAATTTCTTCAAAGTCATATGGGCATGAGTTCAGTTTTCCGGAGGAGCCAGCAGGATCAACGGAATCTTTCTCAGTGGCATGCCCACTGCACTTTCCAGCATGCTCTTCATACTCCGTTGATGTGAAGTAGGTCTCGTGACATGCCACGCAGTGGTGCCGAGCAGGCCATATAGGCTCCAAGCAGTCACATCGGCATGTTTTCTCCAAGATTGCTGCAGCCTTGGTACTGGGAAGGTCCATAAGCTGCTGCTGCTGCTCATTGTCTGACGACCCCTTGGATACTGGAGGATCACTGAGATCAAAATTTCCCAGGTGGTAAAGATGCCGCTGCTGCCACTGCCACTGCCACTGCTGGATAGCATGTTTCAGCTCCTTCTCCCTTGGATCGTATTCCCTTAGCCAGTCAACAAGACTACGGATTTCTTCGTCCGATTCATAGCAGACAACAGATGCAGAATTCCATCCTTTACAATCAAAAACAGAGGGAGGGTAGCTATTAACCATGTCAATGTCCCCCTCCTTGCGTATCAGCATGCTTCCATCAGCCACCAGCAAAGGACGTTTACCAGATCGTCCCAAAACCCAGTACAGTCGACCCAAGGAATCCTTCCCTAGAAATTCTCTTCTAAGGGATGCCTTATTAAGCTGCGACACTACTGTGCCAATTGACTCCTGCACTTTTGAAATCTCGTCCGATAGAGTATCCATTTCACCATTATCAGCAGCTTGCTCAAGAGATGTTTTCAGATTATCTTGGGATGTGCTAGCATTTTCATCAGGCAACTCCCCACCCAGTGTACTGAGAGGTGTAGCAAATGAAGTCCTTGTTTCCTCCTTGTATTTCAAATCTTTCAATTCAAAATTCAAAGTATGAAACTTTTGCTGGAGATCCTTCAACTTATCTGGACATTGTTCTATATGTTGTCTTATCAGAACTGTGTTGAGCATTTCATCACATAGAAATTTCAGCATATCTATTCTCTGCATTTTGAAGATAAATGTTAGACAGTGTAGGTTGTCACTTGGTCTACTATGAAAATCAGCACACAAAGAAATTATTAAGTACACAGTACAATAATAGAGAAAAGATGATGTGGCCAAGTCAAATCATATCAGGCAAAATGAGTAAATACACAATACAAACGGACTCCATTCACAATTCCATGCAGACTTTTAAGGAAAATCGTCCAATGCGTCGGCTAAGAGCTAGTTTTTTTTTGGACCCGGGCCTAAGAGCTAGATTCATAAAATCAAGATCCAATTAAAACATCAATGTGGTTAGGGCAACTCCAACGTAGATCACCAAACCTCCCGCAAATGTCTGGACTGGACCGTTTGGACAGTTTAGCCATCCAACGGCAACCACCAAAATTGATAGGAGGAAAAAAAATGCCCCATTTGGTTTTACTGGTCTGAACTCTCAAGCTTCCACTTCGTTTTTCTTGGTATAAAGGATTAAAAATAAATGTGCAATACCCAAAGAACAAAACTACAAAGCAAGCAATAGACATCAACTTGAAACATAGAAGAGAAAACACATACCTCTTGTGTGCTAAGCTCCCAGTACTCCTTTTTTTCCATTGCTGCAGCTAACTTAACAAGTGTGTCGTAATAGACATGAGACTCTGCTCCTTTTCGTTGTCGTTTCGAATCCTGAACACCCGGATCAAGATGTAAATCCTGAACACCCTGGTCAAGATGTGATTCTTCCTCCTCTTCATCTGGCATGTGCGGTGGGCAGTACCAGTTTCCTCGTGGTATAAGAGCTAGTGGTGGATTTAAGCAGTAAGTATGGTACCCCGACTTGCATTCATCCTCGTCACATAACAGAACACTGTCATCATCTCTATCAATGCCACATACTTTGCAGACACTGTCCTCCCATGGAGCTTTTGGTAAGTTGGTTGCTGCAGTCAGAATATCATGTAGCTCCTCTTGGATTTCTGAACCACCAGTATTCCCATTAGACAGGTAACAATGAAATTTCTGAACAAGGTCGAGCACCTGCAGTAGCCATGTAAAAAGAACAGAAAGCCAAGAGGTTTACTAAAAATCACTGGTAATATAACTTAGTAAACAGAGAATTTAACAGTAAGCTAATGTATAGTCAAATCAGCATAGGTGATCACAATGAGATGGTATAAAGCGAACTCTGTGACCCCATTTTTTTTATTTTCTAGTTGTAATATCATCTTGATCATAAACACATGTGAAATTAAATTATGGAATCACATGAGATAGTTTGACTAAATTGATGCTAAGTTACAGCATGGCTCTAACAATTGAATTGGCGTCATGGTCAAGTACAGGGTTGGTCATCAGTGATCACTTACGATATGACCCTAACCAGTGCAGTTTACATCATAGTAAAAGTAACAGTTACTGTTTATTTATCAATATGCTACATAGTCCATATATTGTGCTGAACTTCTACTGAAGTCAGTAGCAAATTATTAACACTCCATTGGTGTTGGCTTTTGAACTGTAAATAAACAGGACAGGACTACTCAGTTTACCAGGGCAGGACTACTCAGAATATTTCACACCGTATGACAAGCAAAAAAAAAAGCAGGCATCACATAGGTATTTTTGTGTTTTTCTTAACTGAAAGCTGGTAGTCAAGTATTGTTCAAACAACTTGACGTTCTGCAATCAAAAGACACAATTTGCTACCTTTAACCAGCTAAAAGTAGGTGCTCGAAGCAGTAAACTAGTAGTCAGTAGTAAATCAAAAGAGTTGTAACTGACAACCATTAAATGATCTTTGTCATCAGCATGATTTAATTTACTGTAGTTGTGAGAGTCAGTAATCTGTTATTGCACACACACACAAAAAAAAAGTACTTCAGCGATACTGCGCTAGAAGATTACCATCAGATAGAGGAGCTGTTAAATTTATGTATTTACTACCCCGCAAAAAAATGTATTTCCTGGAAGCTAAAAGGAAAAGAAAAGATGCTACAGACACGGAAACGGATAACAAACAGTAGCAGTTAAATTTATGTATTCCCTGGAAGCTGAACAGAAAAGCAAAGATGCTACAGATAGATACAGAAAGGGATAGCAAACCTCTGTCTTATATAATGATTCAAAACTCTGAGAAAATGCTACAACCATTTCCAGTACATCTGTTCGATCAGCAAATGCAGCGTGAAGATTACGGAATACCTGCATGTAAAAATAAGAGCATCATAATTCATTAAATTGACCAGGGAACTAATTGCAAGGGCCTTACTCCAAGAGAGTACTTATTTATTTATTTTCCCCGCTGCTCAATTAGATACATAAATTAACAAATGCTGCTCTAGTAGGTTCACCAAATGTAACATCAAATTTGCTAATGTGGCTGTGCTCAATGAGTCATGAATGAAAGGAAATCATGCCTAACTCTTCTGAACCAAATAGATGTGGCTCATGTACCAACTTAGAAGCTCGGGATATTCAATTCAGCACAACTCTACCCTTTTTGTGCGTGTGTATATCCTTTGGATGGATATAAATCAACACACATCAAAGTTTAGGAAACGAGCATAAGAATCGCTCATGGATAACAGGCATTACTACATTGCCAACATGTATAGCAACGTGTATATATGAATATACATAGATATCACAGTGCTCGAAATTAGGCTTCTGTCAATTACAAAATTCGTAATACAAGCAGTATTTGGGCTTAGTTCAGCATGAGAAACAGTTAGTGCACTCATGCCAGCATTAGGCCTGTAGTAGAATGCCCACTTAACAGTAAACTGGTGCAACATCATATAACCAAAAGCCCATTTAGGGGAACCCAGACAAGACTATCTCCAAAAGCAGATTGTAGCTAGTCAACAATGCTGCATCTTCCTATTAGGAAACACAATAATGCTGAAGCAACACCATGAACAGGTGTTAGCTGAAACTAGAAAAGCTGACAGTTAGTCCTAAAGCCTAGAATTACTGGCCGGCCCGGTACCACCACGCTGACATCTAGCACAAGCTAACGCAACAGGAGTATTTGCAGGCACATGAAGTCATCCATGGAAAATCTGAGAAAATATCCCACGTGCATCATCATTGCATAAATAAAAAGGGTGTTAAAGAAAAACGTACCTCTTGCACATCCTCATAAAAAGTCTCCCAAGATCCACGGTAAGCTCCCATAGCCAACCTTATATCAATTGTGCGAAAGTCCAAAGGGCGAGACACCATACCAGGAAATCCAAGGATACCCTCATCCTCATTCTCATTAGAGTTCATTAGAGTAGTTGCAAGCAAATTCCCAAAAAACTTTGGTTCCTGTGTGGAAGAAATGGCATGGCGCAGGGCAATACGACACTTTTTCAAGATAGCCTCTGAGATGCAAATAGATTTTCTTTCATTTCTTGGGTTTTCTTGTTTTTGTGGCACTATTACATGGGGTGCCTCTGACAACACAGATAAAACAGCTTTCTGTAACAAGAAAAAATAATCTATTAATGTATTTTCCAAATTGTCCCCTAGTCACAAGGGTCCTCACAATAAAAGATAGACAAAAGTATCACGGCAAAGAATAAGTCTAATAAGGCACCGAGCGAATACATTTCTTCAAATATAACATACGCATGGCCGTGCTATGCAGTGACTCCTCTTCTGGCAGCTATATATATAGTAAAATTTTGGTTTAAAGTGTGCTGACAGCAAGTTCAGCCTGAGAACGGGTCAAGGACAAAAAAAAAGGAAAATAAATGTAGTCTGGAACAGCGATAATGCTATGACTGCAGCCTGCAGGAGCATTACTAACCTTGGTTCGTCCAGATGCATTAGCCTTGAACACCTCTTTACTTATCGAATGTTCCAAAATTTTCCTTGCCCATTCTGGTGGTGTTCGCTCCAAAGCTTTATAAACACACTTTCTAATTCTCGTTCCCACATTTGTCGGTAATTTTCTCACAAGCTCTAGTGGTTCTGCCCAATTTGGCAATGTTCTATTATTAGCAATAGGCACCTCAGCACAATCTATCACATCGGTGTACTTGTAATCCATCATAAAAACATTGTTTCCTTCACTTGATGGAGAACTGCATATCAAATTCTCCGCCTCCAGAAGCAGCTGAAAATACAAGACAATGATTACAGTGCAGCAAAAATACACATACAATTTACCAACTTCTAAAATAAGAACACAGGAAATTTTATAATAGCTCCTTAGTGGGTGAACAAACAAATTATAGATAATTTATACAACAAACGTAACACAGGATCCGATCCTTATAAATTATATTCGATATGCTCAAAATATCACACAGCTAACTCATGTCTGACTGAAGACAGAAAGGAAGGCATGATCCAAATGAATCACAAGTTCAGCTAATCGTAGAAATAAATGCTTACCAGGGCCTCCTTCTCCATACCGGCAACCCCAAGTACTGCTCCGCAAAGTATGCCACCATCACCTTGTAGGCAGCGGTATAACTTCACCCCTTCTCGACTGGAAATATCAGACAAATCCATGCACCCATTTATGGATGAAATAGCTAACATATACCTTCTAGCCAACTCTGGCCAAGTCAACTTGTTAGCAGATAGCATATCAAAGTTAAATTCTTTTGTTAAAATTACGCTCTCAGTGTCCTTCTTTCTTCCGCGCCTGGGTTTTGATTCTTTGGGGTCACTGTTTGAATCTACAAATATCGCAAGCTTTGATAATAGCTCACTGAAAATAACCTTAAAGAGTGCAAGGTGAACCCCGGGCAATACTACACCAGTGCACCTCCCAAGTGTCTGGGAAGCCAATTTATCTTGACCAGTTTCCTTCATAGAGGAAGTTTCAACAGGAATAAACACAGAAGCCATGTCTTCATTACTGGATAGACCAGATTCACCATTTGAATGTGATATAGAAACATTTGCAGGGGAACTCATTGGTGAAGAGTAATCCCTACCATGCTGAGTGCCCTTTGACAATGTTTCTTTCTGATTTGCACAAATTGGCCATGGGTCAACAAGTTCATCTTCTAATTGTTCATATGAAGGCACTTCTTTGAGACCAATGATTTCAGCGAAGCGCACCAAGAACTCCCATATCTACAAGAACATTTCTATGAGATGATGGATGCAAGAATAAAAAGAAAATGTACAACTGTGTAAAGATGTGTTTCTTCAAATAGTAGAATCAGTGACAGATATGTAAAGAACTATACCTGGAAAACATCTCCCACTGATTCTGGAGGAAGCTTATGGCTAATAGGACGTCCCGGAGGTAGCTCGCGGATGCTAGAACCACTGGGCTGAGCATGATCATGTAGCTCAGTCACCGCATCATGTCTATTACTTTGACCATCTTTATGAGTGGATATAAGTAAACCACTTGCAACTGTGATCAAAGAGAAAAATTCATGCAGGTATAGCTTCAAAACATTAGCATAACTCATTTTTGTTTGGAACTATAATTAAATTTCCTTTTATTGATATAAAACACACACTACACCAAAGTGTCCACACATGCATAAAAGGTGTGCAAAACCTCCAACGAAAAGATAACACATCTCTCAGTAGATATAGTTGCTCTAATATCCTTACCAGAAAGAGTTGCATTATTCAAAAGATGTAGAGTAGCCAATTCAGTCAAATGAGCTCCATCAGCAACACTTAATCTGCAAGCAAAAAGAAAATATTAACTCTCTTCTGATGATAATGTCTGTACAACAAAGGTTATTAGAAAACTTCCTATAACATTACTGATATTATTTAAAAGCAACCAAAAAAACTGCAGCTTATAAAGGTTGTCGCTAAATTGGTTTTTTCATTGTAGTTTTAAATAACTGCCACAAGTTACTTGTAGTTTCACTTTTCTTTGCAAAAAATAGGTTTCCAAGATATCAGAAGTTTTTTCCTTCGAACAGATCTTTCAAGAATATTCAAAACAATAACCACTATAGATGTATATTTCATATGGAATGCATAGACTACATGTTACATACCAATAACACCAACATTTCGCCATACCAAAAAAGAAAGCAAAATATATATATATATATATATATATATATATATATAGATATTCATGCAAAATAACTGGAAGACCATATGTCGGGAGCCTGTACATACAGAAACTACCTGCTACATTCCAGTACCATTCCATTTGTTTTCCAACGAGTCCTTAAGGAAGATAATATCTACAAACCTAGGAATCATAATTTCTTATTTTAAATAGTAAAGGATTTCAATGTAGTTCTGTGACCATAGATAGGCCACTCCCAAATAGTCATATTCTAAAAAATCTAAATCCTAAATTTGACTCCCTCAATCTATTTTTCCATTTCTACCTGGTCTTTGCATTTGTGTTTGAAGCTCCAACCATTGGCAGAGAAGTTGTTCAGAAAACCTTGACAGAGAAGTCTCTCTGAACATATAAATAAAGAAAAAAATTATGTTTGTTAGCAAATTCAGTAGGCATGATCTGATGCAGATATAAACACGTCACAAAATTGCAAAAGTTTTAATTTTTAGACGCACTCCGCAAACACATAGCCCCCCCCCCCAAGACGCACCCACACACACACCCCTCCTGCAAGGAGAAAGATACGTAGATCTGCACCTCTAGATGCATAGATTTGCAGATCGCCCGATCTGCCATCAATCGAAGCAATATTTCAATTGCAATTATTTGAAATTCCGGACGCACTCCGCAAAGTTAGAGCCACCCCCATCCCCAGCTCCAGCAAAGAAAAGGATACCTAGATCTACACTCCAGATGCATAGATTTGCAGCTCAACCGATCTGCTATCAGCTGAAGCAATTATGTGCAATGATATCTTAAGCGACGCCTAGGCGCGCTTAAGAGTTTTGTACCTGAGGGGAAGAGGGGCTCGGGATGGAGGAAGGCGACCAGATCTATCATCGGTAAGCTTGAAGGGCGAGGCGGTGAAGGGGGGGGAGCCAAGGAGGTTGAGGATTTGGCAGTTGTTGTGAGGAGAACAGCGATGCACGAGGTCGCTTCCAAGCTGAATTTGTTGCCGCCGCCAAGCTCTCCTCTGTGCGAGGTCCCGAACCCTAATTTCTACTCTGTATCCCAAGAGGGACCTCACTAACCTATCTAGAGCCCTCTTTTCCCCTTAATTTTCTATTGCCTCCCACCGACAGGCCATGGTGCCTAACCAACACTTTTTCCCGCCTAAGCACACTTCTCCCGCTCGCTCAGCGCTCAATTCTAGTGCTTAGGTGCGTTTTTTTTTCTGGCGCTTCTTAGTTCAGCGCTTAGGCTAAAAGCGAAGCGCTAGGCTATCACTTGGCGCTTTCGCTCAAGCGGCCCTGAGCGTCTGCTTAATTTTTCATTGATGTTATAGTTTTATCCTTTTCTGTTTTGGTTATGTTATTCCATAAATATTGCAAGGATGGTCACCTTTGGAGACCGGGCCATGGTCACGTGTCAAATTGCTTGGTTCTTGTATTTTGAAAATATAATATTTCACACTAAATTTAAAGAAAAAGAATGGCGGTCAGAAATTAAAGTTCTCTGCTTTCGAGCATCAACCCTCACACATTCCCTTTTTAGCAATTTCTCATCTACTTATTTTAATATCATATTTAGATCCACAGAAAGACAAACCCTTTTTTTAGTTAAAGAAAAGGTGTGTCTACTTATTTTAGTATCACCTTTAGATCCCACGCAGAAAGAAAAACTGTAGGTTAAAATCGTGCAACCAGGTGCTTGTACTTTGTTGATATACAACCAAGTCTTCTAAGATATACATGCGGGAACCGTGACGTGTAATTCATTAAAACTATATAGTTTTATTGTAGTGATGGCACATTTTTTTCGTGTTCCTATAGGGAGTAAACTGAGTCCATACTGTGTGGTCCTTTCCCTTTAATTATAACACCAATCGTCCCGAGGACAAATCTCCCTATAAAAATATAATAGAAAGGGAAAGAAAAGAGTGAGAACCCTGAACTTTGCCCTCACCATTCTTCTGCCAATCAGTGTTGACATCTCAGTTCAGTTCGACATTCTCTCTCTCTCCCTCTACCTCTCTCTCAAGTGGGGTTAAGGGTTGCGCTGTGCATTTAGGGTTTCAAATTTCCAGTTTCCTGAACTTGTTAAACTTGTTATGTGTGCACTTGATTACGCCTACTGGTGTTGCAGACAAACATCAAAGTTTGACTGTCTTGCTTTCTTGAGAGATTTCCTATAACTAATTGGTGGTGTTCTACATGTTGGATTTTTTTATTATGTTTGTTGTTTTCGGGACTACTCCTGATTATGCCCTCAATATTGTTCTGTAAATCATCCACGTAAAATTGGTTCAGTTGATGGCAGATCGGATGATCTGCAAATCTAGTGCATTTGGAGGTGTAGATCTAGGTATATTTTCTTTGCGGGAGGTGGGGTGGGGGTTGGCTCTGATTTTGTGTAGTGCGTCTAGAATTTCAAATGTTTGCAATTGAAATGTTGCTTCAACTGCTAGCAGATCGGGTGATCTGAAAATCTATGGATCTAGAGGTGCATATATACGTATGTTTATCCTTGCAGGAGGTGCATGGGTGTCTGGGTGGGGGAAGGGAAGGGCGGTGGGGGATCTCCCTCATAAAGCTAGTGATTTTCAATGCTCATTATTTTGGGCTTTGTATCTTCTGTATTGGTTGGGGCGCGTCCTCGACCACGATGTGTTCGGCGATATAAGGTTCTCGCCACTTGAGCTAGCCAACTCATCTGGTGTGTTCGGCCATATAAGGTTCTTACCACTTAGCTAGCCAACTCGCTTGACTCTTTAAAACCTACTGGTTGGGCATGGCTTGTGCAGGTTTGATCTTTTGTGGTTTCATCACCGAAGACATGGAGAAACATCAGACATTAGATAGAAATGACCTTCATGTAACTTTTAGTTTTATCATGGATATTCTTTGTTGGTGGCGTTCCAGTTGTTCCAGTTAATTTTACTGTTGTTAATCAATAAATAAAGCTAGATCATTTTTCTAACAAAATCTTTTTCTTCCTCTTGATCAATTTCCATTCGTAACTCGGTGTTGTTATGGATGCAACATATCTCTATTGCGTAGACCAACATGGGTCTGATCTGGGATGATGACTGTTTCGGTAGGAGGCATTGAGAGTGAGGAGCAGCGGCCTAGATGCATACGACAGTCGTGGACAGGACATGCAGCCTCACACCGTATGGCAAATGTCTGGCGACCGCAGCGGCGGCAACCTAAGAGGCATGCCCGGCATGTGGACGATGCTGAGGAGTGTTGGTGCAGGGTACCGGTGACCGCAACAACCAGGACCTGGCTGATCGAGCACATCCTCCTAGAGCGTGCATGGAGACGGGAAAACGTCATCAGTCGGGACCACACGAGCGGAAGAGGAAACAACCCAGCTTGGGCACGATCTAGCATGGGTACTACCGTTGGATTGACACCCGCATCACAATCTTCCGACTTGAGGGCGATGTTGAGCAGCAGATCTGGAAGCTCGGATCGAGGCAGCGATATAAGGTTCTCGCCACTTGAGCTAGCCAACTCATCTGGTGTGTTCGGCCATATAAGGTTCTCACCACTTAGCTAGCCAACTCGCTTGACTCTTTAAAACCTACTGGTTGGGCCTGGCTTGTGCAGGTTTGATCTTTTGTGGTTTCATCATCGAAGACATTGAGAAACATCAGACATTAGATAGAAATGGCCTTCATGTAACTTCTAGTTTTATCATGGATCTTCTTTGTTGGTGGCGTTCCAGTTGTTCCGGTTAATTGTACTGTTGTTAATCAATAAATAAAGCTAGTTCATTTTTCAAACAAAATCCTCTTCTTCCTCTCGATCAATTTCCATTCGTAACTCGGTGTTGAGAGTGAGGCGATGACGACTGCTTCGATGGGAGGCATTGAGAGTGAGGCGTTGCGGCCTAGATGCATACGACAGTCGTGGACATGACTTGCAGCCTCGCACCGTACGGCAAATTTCTGGCAACCGAAGCCACCGAAAACTGAGAGGCATGTGGAGGATGCTGAGGAGCGTTGGTGCAGGGTAACGACGAACGCAGCAACCAGGACCTGGCTGCTCGAGCACATCCTCCTGGAGCATGCATGGAGACGGGGAAAACGTCATTAGTCGGGACCACACGAGTGGAAGAGGAAACAACCCAGCTTGGGCACGATCTAGCAGGGGTACTACCGTTGATTGACACCCGCATCACAATCTTTCGACTTGAGGGTGATGTTGAGCAGCAGATCTGGAAGCTCGGATCGAGGCAGAAGAGCGGCTTCGAACAAACATGCAGGGGAACTAGACCGAGAATCGATCTATTCGATCGAAGGATAGAGCTGGATGTCGAAAAACAATCGATCGAGTGTGAGTTGCATCACGCAAAAAACCCTAAACCTGGTCTCATGATACCATGTTATGGATGCAACTTATCTCTATTGCATAGCTCTAGGGGCACATATATATTATACAAGACTTGTGATATAAGGAAAGAGACATAGCCTAATAAGGACTCCTAGACCAATACTAATACTCCTTAACAGGCGCAACAAGACACCTTCATTGCCAAAGTTTCATTGCCTTCTACCCTATAATGATCTATTCTTCAATTAATCACCAATCCAAATCCTCTTCTCTTCTGAACCTGGTAGATTCATTAATTTACTAGCACATACCAAGTGATACATGACACCAAACTTAATGGACCGAATGAGAATCAACAAAAGAGTTCATGATTCACATTAAAGAGAACTATTTAATTTTCCATACTAGATTTTTTTAATAAGGAAAACGTCAGACAGCAATATCATGCAACCATGCAAGAAAAACCAATTAGATACCTTCAAAATGAAAGGGGAACAAAAGTTGAAAATTTCTATCCCACAGCAGATTGCAAGTCGTGGTGATTTTAAAATTTCCTAAGGCTCAACTGCATGTACCTGTCAAGACCCAAACATGCAGGTGCCCTACTTCAATAACTAATAACACAAATCAAATTACTGCCACATGCAAGTAGTAGAACAAATTACAAGTATCATTGTGCATGCCCTCATTGCCGTGAAAAGGTGAAAGCAGCATCAAATTAGCTGCGGTATCTCATATACCCTGTTCTGAGAAACATGCCCACTAAAAGAGGGTGCAACAGCATGCTGCACTGTTACTAATAATGCTATAGAAAGCCACTGCTAACACAGTTGCTAATTATAGCATGTAGACCCAGTAACTTAGGTCTCAGTATATGCTGTCAATCCAAAGAACATACTACCACAAGATTCATATGCTATATATGTTGATATGATATATATCAAAGTGCATGCATCTGTGTAATCACTTCACAATAAGCAGCAAATTAACCAAGCATTATATATGGTAACATTACCATTTGCAGAGTAGTAGCTAGCGTTTCATGAAGAGCTATAAAATTATTAGGAGGGAGCTGAGATAACTGCCTGGTGTCTTGGACGGCAACGGGATCCTCCCGTGGGGCAGCGTTCATGTCCAGCGGCGCCGGCACGGCTCCAAGATTCCGGCGGTTTGTGAAGGCGCCACGCAGCTCACACCGCGGGCACCTCCGGTCCCCGTTCACGGCGGGTACCGGTTCAGCGGGTTGGCCGCAGGATGCGCACCGGGGCGGCGGATTCCCGCAGCCTGCTTCTCCCCACGGGTGCTGCGCTGGCCCCATCCCCACCGACGAACCAGCGCCAGCGGTCGCCGCCGCAGTGACACTGGCAGCAGCAACAACCCTCGGCGGTTCCCCACGTGCACGGTGGTGCGCCAGCGATATCTCGCGGGCCTCGTGCGCTGGCTGCAGCTGGAATTGCGCGCTGTGTGGGGGCGGGAATTGGGGCGGCGGCGGCGGCGGTAGCGTCGGAGGAGCGCACTGGCGCGGGGGCGACTGCGGCGGCGGCGAAGTGGGCTCCTCGTTGAGATCGAGGTTTGGATACGCAAGCAGCGGCGGAGGAGCGAACTGGCGCGGGCGCGACTGCGGCAGCGGCGAAGAGGGGACCTCGTTGAGGTCCATGGTTGGATGTATCGACGGAGGAGCGAACTGACGCGGAGGCGACTGCGGCGGCGGCGAAGATGGCTCCTCGTTGAGATCGAGGTATCTACACGGTAGTAGTGGAGGAGGAGCAAAAACTGGAGGAGCGAACTCGCGCAGCGGCGGAGGCGGCGAAGACGGCGGCGATGGCACCTCGTTGAGGTTGATTCTTGGGTACGGCTGGCGGCGATCCATGGCGCAAGCTCCCGGGCAAGGCGACGGGGAGGAGGAAGAGGAGAGCGAGCAAGCAAGCGACGGGGAGAGAGCACGCGGAGGAACTGCTTTCACAAGCAAAGAAACGGAAGGTGGTAGGTGCTTGCTTTACAGCTGTTGCCCAAATTTGTTGTACTCAAAAACAAAACCTGTTTGATGTACTAAAAGCGTGCTTGCTAAAAACACTACGGAAAACATACATGCTAAAGTCGTTCATTAGTGTTTCCTTCAGAAATAAATAGACATTTATTAACATATATATATATCGTATATATGAAAAGATCTTGTATTAATTGTGTGCTTTGTTGGAATACCGAAACATATTAAAATGTCATCCAAAGCATTTATCAACATATATATCTAATATATGAGAAAATCTTGTATTAATTACGTGCTTTGCTGGAATACGAGAAATTCATTAAAATCCTTCTTCATTAATGTCTTCTTCAGAAGAAAAAAAGATATATATATATATATAATGCATTTATTAATATATACGGAAGGGAGCTCTTTTGCCCGTGGAGCGCACGCCTCTCCCTCCGTGCTCTACAGTTGTGAATTGGCTTTGTCTATAGGTTTGTTGTACACAGAGACAAAACCCGTTTAATGTATTGCCAACCTACACTCCTAAAAGCGCACTTTGCTGAAATAAATAGAAAGCATTAATTAACATATATATTCTATATATGGAAAAAAAATCTTGTATTAGTTGCATGCTTTGCTGGAATACCGAAATATACTGGAGAGCATTTATTAACATATATATATCGTATATATGAGAAAATCTTGTATTAATTGTGTGATTTGCTAGAATACAGGAAATTCATTGAAATCCTGCATTAATGTCTTCTTAATAAATATATATATATAATGCATTTATTAATATATACGGAAGTAATCTCTTTTGCCCGTGGAGCGCGCACCTCTCCCTCGGTGCTATACAGTTGTGAATTAGCTTCGTCTATAGGTCTGTTGTACACATAGACAAAATCCGTTTAATGTAGTGCCAACCTACACTTCCAAAAGCGAGCTCTGCTGAAATAAATAAAAAGCATTGATTAATATATATACCATATATATGGAAAAATCTTGTATTAATTACGTAATTTGCTGGAATACCGAAATATACTATATTGTCATAGAGAGCATTTATTAACATATATATATATATATATATATCTTATATATGAAAAAATCTTGTATTAATTGCGTGCTTTGCTGGAATACGAGAAATTCATTGAGATCTTCATTAATGTCTTCTTATGAAATATATATTGAATTTATTAATATATACGAAAAATCTTGTATACTCCCTCCGATCCAGAATATAAGGTGTATTGTTTTCCGTGCAAGTCAACCATTTAAATGTTTGACCAAGATTGTAGAATAAAATATTAACATCTACAATATGTAGTAGATAAAATAGGAAACTGCTTGACATGATGAATTAAACGATATAAAATTTGATTTTGTAGATAATGATATATTTATCTAAAAACTTGGTCAAACATACACTCGTTTGACTTTTCAAAAAACAAATACACCTTATATAAAGGAACGGAGGGTATATAATTTTTTAAATATCAACAACATATAAATCACAGTAGTTGGTGAATTAACAAGAAAATGTTATAGTACCAAATTTTTTCTATGTGAGAACTTTTATAAATGTGATATAGTCATTGTTACTAAGGGCTCTCCCAATACATTGTTTCTTAGCACAATATCATAGGAGCAATAAAAAATTAAGATACAACCTCCACAATGCATTGTCTCTTAGAGTTGTATCTAATTTAATGATTTTAGCCTCATGCATACATGTCATTGGTCTAGCAATGCTTTTTGCATATGACTACGTGCAAGAGTTGTATCTTACCTAAGATACAACATCCCTCTCTTTCTTCATTAAATGATATGCCACATAAGTAAAATACCTATGATTTCGTGCTAAGAACCTTGCATTGGGAGTGCCCTAATAGTTCCTTAATCTTTAACAATCATATGTTAATAGTAGTTGGTGAATAAATTTCTAAAAAGATTATAAGAATAAAAATATGTATTTTTACTACGGATGTTTCTTTAAACATTGCACACACTTTAATGTGATCAAATTTATAGGTTTGATGAACTTTAGAAAAAATCTTTATAATTGTAATTTTTTCTTATTCACGACTCCAATTAGAGTATATCTAAGTTATAAATAATTAATCGAAACCAAATATGGAGATTATTTATATTAAATATGACATGGAGATTCTTTTTTCAAAAAATATCTTGAGGATGAGGATTGATGGCATGATACATTGATACACTTGGTGTTGTTACATACTAGATGATCCGTTCCGGCAAATGCCGGATGAGACTATAGCTGGTGTGATGTTGTTACCAACTCATTTGGTGGTACTCATATCCCAAATGGGGAACTAAGCATGAGACTGCGTTGGCTCGAACCGTTTGCATGGATCACCATCGTAAATGGGAACTTAAATTTGGGTTTCCTTTTATCGCGGTGATTATTTGACTTGCACTGCTTTTTTATTGCAAACAAAGAAAGCTTTGACCATGTCTACTTCAAGAAGGTGATAAGCACCCCTAAAGCCGAATCTATGACATGAACACATTTGCTATATTGATTGTTACTTTTCTTTTAATGCATGGGTAGAGATGTTTTCTTGGTTGTTTGGAATATCCTATAATACCCTGACCCAAACCAATCGATATATTGGCTATAATACCCCGAGCCGTTTCAGCAAATGCCACACGAGACATAAGATGGGATGATCTTTTTGCCAACTAAGTTGGTGTTACAACACTTTTTTTTACTTGCATGATGTTATTTTGTTTAATAAACAATAGCATGCATAGTAGATGGAAAGCATATGCAACTACCATTTGTATTGAATCATTGATGTTTGTATTTTGCTATTTGATAACATACATGGCCTATTGACATATTTTTTATATTGATTATCTATCTTTTGCTATATAACTGAGAGATTTAGATATGAGGTTCCATAATTCTTTGAAAAGTATGAACAGAATCCAGATCAGTTCATAGTGTTTGATGGTCATCCTAAAGCTTCTTCCAACATGCACTGATTAATCATCTCAAAGCTATTTTAAGAGACTTAAAATAACTGGGCTTTCCAAGTTTGGACAAAATGAAGAGTGGCTCTAAAGTTGTAATGAGGAATACCTCACATGATAACAAAGGGGCATACATTCAGCCAATAGAAAAACATAAGTATGTGCTGCAAACAAATACAGATTCACTTGTTGAAAATACATCTCAGCAAAATTCCAACAATCTGAGCTAAAGTGCATCATCACATATATAGTAGAGTATTTCACAGTACTGGTCATCACTTCGAAAAATAAAGTAGTACGAGTAGTACAAAACACGTAGTAACTATATTCCATAGTGTAAGATAAGAGACCTAGTGATGCCTCCTTTGTCGCCACAACCACTCTTCTTGTTGTTGTTGCCAAGGAGGTAGACCTTAAACCAGCCATGCTCCTTCCCGCTGTCCACGAGCCATTAACAAGGAGAGTTCCAAGACCCATCTCCCTCCTCCCATTTTATATGCACCCTCTGGCTAACATCGTTTCGTCAAGTTGAAATTATTTCAGGATGATATCAACACACTACGAGCAGAACACTACAGTGTGGAATAAATGATCTTCATGTGAAAAATTGACTAAATAAGAAATATAAAAAGTAAAGAGTACTTAGCATTTACCGATAACTAAGGATGGGAAGATTTTTCTACATGTGAGAATACAAGCATCGACATTATACAAAATAAGTATATATGGTATTGAATTAATGGGTAAAAAGCAGTCTGAATTTTATGTCGTTCAGAGCAGATCTGAAGACCATGAAAATGAATGAACAAAACCTGAATTCACGGGCATAACACTGCATTTAATTATTAGTAACATAAGTTTGCTTTCTGAAACAGACCTTTTCCCCTTCTTTTTGGTCCTAAAAACCTGAAGGCTTCTCACAGGTTCTACTATTGGGAAATTCAGTAACCACAAAGTAAATCAAGATCTAAAAGTAAATTGATGTGCATTCTTGCTATAGTATGTGTTGGCATGCTCCTTTTGCTCGCTGGAAATCCAAACTTGGTATTCACATAAATTTTCTTTCTTCCTTCTCTACAGATTCTTCTAGCGACAAATGAACTTAGGCATAGAAATAATCGTCTTCATTTCATTGAGTTTTTCAGTTCAGCAGACATGATCAATTAACTTCAAAAAATCCTAGAACAGCTGTAGAGAGAAAGAGAGATGAAACACAAACCTACAGTTGATGTGTTGTACATGAACACGCGAGGAATTAGTATTGCGTATTTCTGCCATGCCAAAGGAATTAGTATTTAGCAATTCTTGCTGAGATTCTCAGAATAATTTATATGATGACCTATGAAGATCCAATGCAAGCGCGCAAGTAAAATAAAGCAACATGGGTTAACTCCAAAGGATATAATCTAATAAGAGGCCGCATATTCCTCAAGTAATTCATTTTTAGAATGAAAGAAAAAACCTCAGTGGGATCTTCAAGCAAGCAGGTAGACGAATACTTTGTGTAATGGCACCAAATGGTGTGATGATAACCTCTATCCCGGCAAATGGCGCCTGCCCTGTGCACCTCAGATGTGCAAGATTCCAACTTGAGGCCCCAGTGGGAGAGATCAGAGGAGGAGGAGCAGTCAGGGAGAGAAGAGGGCTTGAGGAGGAGGAAAAGGAGACGAGGAGGGCCAACCAAAGGAGGAGCAGCGGCGGCGCAGAGAGACAAGAAGGCAGCCACTGCATCCACTCCACATTCGATATCTAGACCATAAGAAGAATATCAGTATCCCTCAGTAGCCCTCCAATATCTAAAAAAACTTAAGTTCCAACACAAATATATCATGAATGAAGTCTTCATGCAAAATGACTCGTTGGAAACATCATGAGAACAACAATTACGACATATATTTTAAGTTACAGCCCTAAAGTTCAAAAAATAAATCTTCATCAACTCTCAAAGTAACATAAAAATAATGACCCAATCTGCTCCATTCTATTAAACGAATGGAAATGGCCCATATTGTAAAATCACAGAAGTAAATAGAACTACCCCTAGCAATGGCAATAAGTGTTTATAATAATTAAACGATAGAAAAAGGTAAATGCAGCTTAGAAATATCAAGCCAAACTTCAAAGCATAACTTAGAAATAAAACATACTAATCACCTCATGGCAATAAGTGTTTATAAGGGCCTGTTCGGCAGCTCGTCGGCTCCCAGCTTCCACAAATCTGCGAGCGGAGCTAGCCCGAACGGCCCAGCTCCAAGAAGCTGGCTTCCTGGATCGGAGCGGCACGCACGTACAAAAACTGGGAGCAACAGTTCGGTGATCTCAGAAATCGGGAAGCTAGAGTTGACGTTATTTACGAGCAGTTGCCACCGCGAAGTGAATCGAGGGGCTCACGTACCGGTTCTCTACCTCTATTTCCCCTGTGCTCGTGTGTTCCACTGGGCCCTAAGGCCACCTTACGTTGAGCCAGTTGGGCTCCAGCCTGCCCATGCACGTTGGCCTGCTAAAGCGTACGAGAAGCTGGAGCGAGGAGCCGAACGAATTTCTGAGGGCTAGCTAGCGCTCGCGTCGGAAGCTGGCGATCAAAAAGAGAAGTTGGATTTGAGGATTTATTGGAGTTGGGGAGCTGCCGAACAGGCCCTAAGAATTTAAACAAGTATGTGAATACCCATTCTCCTCATATCTACGCAACTCAGAACTCGTACATGTGATAGATTTGCATTTTTTGCGTATGTATTAAGATGCCTGACCTGGTTTTAAAATTATCCAGAGTTTTATATACCCTGTGCTACTTCCTCAGATGGCTAAAGTGTACACATTCTATTTAGCCCCAACTACTCATTTTATTTCTGATGGCAAGGCACATATATGGCTGGCGAGCTCCTTCAAGGCCAGATCCATCATCCTCGAGCCCGAGCCAGGTGAGGCTGGCTCTATAGTAGTCCCGCAGAGAGAGGTCAAGGCTGGAGGAGAGGGAGGTGGCGACCGCTCCAGCCATCTCAACCCTTCCCCTCTTCTGGATTTCCTCGCACAACCATATAAGTTTAACTCCGGAGTGAAAAATACCTAGCTGCGAAAAGAGGTGTGTGTGTATGCACACAACCTGCTTATATTTGAACTCCAGCGTGTATGTGCTTTAATAGTCATATTATCCTGGTTGAAATAAAAACCTGCATGATAAATCAAACCTAATTAGTGTGGTTTTATCTCCATACTTTCAAGGATATAAATAATTGGATCCATTGGCTCTCGTGACTTAGAAAAATTCAGAAAATTTGAACTGAATAAGAGAATTGTGGCTAGTTGATAAGTAAAAAAAACATAACTAAATAAGAAAATGCAGACATAAGCATGGTACTCTAATCATTAAGTGATTTCCAGCTTGATGCATACTGCATTTTATGAAGGAGTATGTTGAATTGATTGTGCATCTTTTGCTTCAAAAGATTATTACTCCAGCACAAGCTTGTTAGTGAGTACTACAATCAAACCAGTAGATTCAGTAGCAGTACCTACAATGCAGTAACCAGCAGCCATGAATACCAGCAAACAGTCTAGAACCTTAATTTCTAGGTGGCCATTTAATTTTTAGTATATCAGAGAGGCAATACACAAAGCATAGTTCAGATGCTTGAGAGAGAGAGAGAGAGAGAAAGAGAGAGAGAAAGAGATAATTCACCTTGGTATTCTACACCAAAATTTTCCTCAAGATTCTTCCTCTTCTCATCTATTACTTCGAATCTGCACACAACTGGGAAAAACATAAAGAGATGATGAAAATCAGATCATCAAAGAAAGGGTAGATGTACTATAAAAATAAAGAAATGAGATCTTCCAGCCAGCCTTAATTCATCTTACTAAAAAATAAAGTTATCCTAGGAATCTAGGCTAAATAAAGAACAAAAAAACTAACTAACACACCTAACAATCTAGAACCAAGGAGTGTGGAAAAGGGGAATTACCACATAAATAGATCGAGCAGATCCCTGCTTCTGAGCTTGAAACCCCATGATGTTCACATGAACCCTGACGCCCACTCCACCCATGCATAGGCACAAGCCAGATAAACATATACCGGTATATCAAACACTTCCAAACATTAAAAATTGAACACCCATAAGAATGCATCACACAGCACATACTTGATGACGCGTCTTGAGCATCTGACTTGTCATTTGTCCTACGATACCAGAAAATCATTAACCACACCGCACAACATCAGCGGTAGTGGATCCAATTGAAACATACAAAGATACAAAATATCAACTCACCACCGCATAAGATTGATCTCCCCGATACCGTCGTCGTGAACGACATGTCAGTCTCCCTGCTTGCCTCGTGCACAACCCTGCAAGCACGAGTTTGGGGTTTAAAGTGTTTCAAGCCTAAGCAAAAGATAATGCAATTTACCAAGCCAACATTTGATGTATGGATTGTGAGTGTTGTAAAATGCCTATACGCAATGCAGTCAACGGAAGCCAGGTTAACTTTTGGGATATTATGTATGAATCATATAATAAAAGCAGAAAACAAAACCAAATAGTAGAAAACAGAAAATTATATTACCAATATAGACACTTCCACCATAAATTTTCAACGCATTGCAGGTTGAGATCCCAATCCCAATTTCACATCAAAATTGAATGCGTATGAAATCAACCAAGAAAAAAGCATTTAATATTGAACGCATACTGTGAGCATTGCCTAAAATCTAAGAAGGAAGAGAGAGGGATTCAACGCACTTTGCATGGATGTTGCCGTCGCCGGAGAAGCTCGCCACTGCCTCGAACAACCGCGCACACGCAGATGGCGCAGGCACCCCTCCTCTGCCGCAACCCCTCCTCTTCCCCAGCACCCTGCCTCTCCTCTCTCAACTCAAGGTCCACCGGCGCGGATCCACCCTTTTCCTCCTCTCACATATCGGGGGCTGCCGGCCTCCCACCCGCTCGGGGCTCGCAGCTCCATCAAGCCGCAACGCGGTGAGGGGATGGCAACAAGGGATAACCACGCAATCCATCCTCTCACCGTCGTCGCCTCCGCCTCGAGCTCACACATGACCTCCACAGCCCACGGCCTATGGATCCTACCCTCCCCAGATCCTCCTCACACGGGCTCACGGCGGCTAGGGCGATGGCTCGGGAGAGGCTGGGCGAGCTCCAACTGCATCTATTACTAATCATCCACCTTGAGATATCTATCCAGAACATCTCGCTGGTATTAAGTTGCGAGCCCCACCCAAGGTGTAAACCCAAAGCAATAGACAACTGCATTAAAAAACACTTTGCGTAAAGTAAACAATCCTTGCAACCGCGGTTACAAGCACCGTTGTTTCCCCCCTTGTGGCAATGGCATATCCCCTAGACTCATGTTGTTGTCACTCAAGCGTGTCATCGGGGGGCATGAACCCACAATCGAGCATAATGTTCCCTCTTGGTGTCACTACCTACTACTTGGCCAAAGCAATAAACAGAAACGGAGAACATGCAAGAATTACTTAAGAACAAAAATATAAAAGATAAGATCCAAATATATTACTCAATCACAATCTGAACATAATCTCATAATCCATCAGATCCCAGCAAACTCAGCATAGCAACAGCAAAAAGATTACATATGTGCCTCGATCATGTAGGGCGGCTCATGAGGACTAAACCATGAAGAACAAAGAGGGGAGGAGAACATCACATAGCTACTGATCACGGACCCATGGTCCAAACAAAACTACTCACGGCACATCCGGGAAGCGTCCATGGTGAAGGGAAGCTCCCGGAGGTCAATCCTCCCTCCGGCAGGGTGTCGGGAAGAAGTCTGCTGGCGCTCCCGATCTTGGAAGCGCGCCGGCGGCGGAACAGAGGCGAGATCGCGAAAAAGGGTTCTGTCCTTGGGGGTTTGGCGTCACGGAGATTAAATAGGCGAAGGTGGGCAGCCAGGGGGGCCATGATACGTCCAAAACGTATCTATAATTTCTGCTTGCTCCATGCATGTTTTGTGTGATATTGCTATGATCTAGATACACTTTCATACATTTTTGATCATATTTGGGCTAACCTATTTGAAGGGAATATGCCCGAGAGGCAATAATAAAGTGGTTATTATCTTATTCCATGTTTATGATAAATGTTTATTTTCATGCTATAATTGTGTTAACCGGAAACGTTAATACATGTGTGTTTAATAAACAGAGAAAAGGTTCCTAGTAATGCCTCTCTTTATACTAGCTTGTTGAATAACGGATGATCAAGGTTTCCTGATCATGAACATTGGATGTTGTTAATAACAAGGTCATGTCATTGGAGAATGATGTGATGAACATACACCCACAGTAGTTATAGCAATACGATCATGTCATCAAGTTTCTATTGCTGTATCAAACTTTCACGAAGTAACCCTAATCCTTAGACCATGAGATCACGTCAATCACTGACACCGGAAGAGTACTTTGATTCCATCAAACGTCACACCGTAACAGGGTGATTATAAAGGTGTCGTTGGGTACTTGGAAAGTGTTAGTTGAGGCTCGTGGATCAAGAGTGGGATTTGTCCATCCAGATGACAGAGAGATATACTCTGGGCCCTCTCGGTGATATCACATTGACATCGCTTGCAAGCACGTGACTGGCTCACGAGGATGTTATATCACGGAACGAGTAAAGAGTACTTGTCGGTAACGAGATCGAACTAGGTATGGATGATACCAAATGATCGGATCTCGAACAAGTAAAATATCGCGAGACAAAAGGAATTGGTTACGGAGTAATGGTTCACACGATCACTAGTTCATCGTTGAGTAAGTGGGAGTCATCATGGATCTCCAGATCCCGCTGATGATTATTGATCAGAGAAGAGTCTCTGTCATGTCCATTTTATTCACGAACCGTAGGGTGACACACTTAAGGATTCGTTGACGCGTTTGAGTGGATACGGAACGCCAGAGAATATACTGGACAGCACATGGACTGTTTTGATAAAACTGCTGGAATAGTTTCGGTATATCAAAATAGTGCAAGGGGATAATTGTTAATGTGTTCATTGAATGAAGTGTTCATCAATGAAGTACTCATTGAATGAAGTGTTCATTAATTTGAGTGACATTAAACAAGATAATTAAAAGTGTTTTAATGTGATAAACTCTTGGAATTTTGAGTGGAGAATTATGGAAGTTATGGGAATAATGTGTGACCCTTTGTTTTTGTGAGTGGGGAGTCCACCCACATGATGAGGGGAGAGGTGGGGGCACCTCTTGGGGCGTGCTACCCCTTGGGGGCTGCCTCCCCCTCCTATATATAGATGGGTGGAGACCCCTCTACACACTCATTCCTCCATCTCTCATATGCCCTTTGGTTGGCATCTTCCTCCCCTTGCTAGCTGATCCAGTTTCACGAGTACGGTGCTTAGGCGAAGCCCTGCTCAAGATCTTCTCTACCACCACCACCACTATGTTGTAGTGCTGCTGGAGTTCCCGAGGATCCACTACTTCCGCTGCCCAACTGGAGCAAGGGGCGGAGGTCGTCACTGATCTGTACGTGTGACCGACTACGGAGACGCTGCCCGTTCGTGGCGTCAAGTCTTCATCACGACCTTGAGGTCGGCGAGTGTTCGACTACATCACCCACGAGAATAGTTCTCGTTAAAGCTTTTGGTCTTCGAGGGTGAGTCTTTCTCAAACCGTTACAAGTTATCTCCTAGATGTGATATTGGCAGTTGCAATCGTAGGAAAATTTTTGTTTTCTATGCAACGAACCCTTCACTATTAACTCAGTGCACCCCAGTGCCAGTTCCTGTTTTCTGCTGTTTTTCTATTTCAGTTTTCCCCCATATAAAAAGTGCCAGAAAAATTCAGGAAAATTCAGATAAAAAATCAGCGTGACGGAAGCTTCGAGAAGAGCCCGGGAGGGGCCAGGGGGGAGCCAGGGGGGCCCAGGCGGCCACCCGGCGCGGCCCCACCCCTGGCCGCGCCAGGGGGGCGCCTGGGGCCCCTGGCCCACCTCTGGCTGCCCCCTTTCGCCTATTTATCCCCCGTCACGGGAAAAATCCAGAAGCAGAACCCTATTCCGTGAACTCGCCTCTGTTCCACCTCCGCCGCGCTTCCGAAGATCGGGAGCACCAGAAGACCTCTTCCCGGCACCCTGCCGGAGGGAGGATTGACCTCCGGGAGTCTCCTCTCCACCATGGATGCTCCCCGGATGTCTCGTGAGTAGTTTTCCTTGGACGATGGGTCCGTGGTCAGTAGCTATGTGATGTTCTCCTCCCCTCTTTGATCTTCATTGTTTAGACCTCGTGAGCTGCCCAACATGATCGAGGCACCTTTGTAATATTTCTGCTATTGCTATGTTGAGTTTGATAGGATCTGATGGATTATGAGATTATGTTCAGATTGTGATAGAGTAATATATTTGGTTTTTATCTTTTATATTTTTGTTCCTAAGTAATTCTTGCATGTTCCCCGTTGCTGTTTATTGCTTTGGCCAAGTAGTAGGTAGTGACTCCAAGAGGGAGCGTTGTGCTAGATTGTGGGTTCATGTCCCCTGATGACACGCTTGAGTGACAGAAACATGAGTCTAGGGGATGTGATGTTGCCACAAGGGGGAAAACAACGGTGCTTGTAACCGCGGTTACAAGGATTGTTTACTTTACGCAGAGTTCTTTTAATGCAGTTGTCTGTTGCTTTGAGTTTACACTTTGGGTGGGGCTCGCAACTTAATACCAGCGAGATGTTCTGGATAGATATCTCAAGGTGGATGATTAGTAGTAGATGCAGATGGATTTCGGTCTACTTACCTTGGCGTACTGCCTGTGCTTTTGAACATCTTCCTTTCTTTTGTAGCATAGTTAGCATTGCGGTGCGTTCATAATCCTGTCAATTGCCTTTCTGTAATTTGTTTACCTCGCATAGCAATTTTATCGTCTTTTGGGAGAGAGACTTCACTAGCGAACATCACGTATCCCGGTCCATATCCTTATCACTGTTTCCACGCTATATTTACTTTTCTGCATTTACTTTCAAGTTGCTATTATTATCCCTTGCGTTTTATCCTTTGTAAACAACAAGACCGGAGAGATTGACAACCTCTCTGAACTTCGTTGGGAACAAAGTTATCTGTGTCTGTGTGCAGGTCCGCGTCAGTTGCGCCGCTGACACCTACTTATCATCTCTGGAGTCCTGCTGGAGACAAACCTTGGTATCTTTACCGAGGGAAAACTGCTGCTGCACTACATCTCAACCCTCCACTTGGGGTAACCAACGAAGGGGGCGAGAAGCCATCAGGCCACCAGGTGTCCAGGCGGCCACCCGGCGTGGCCCCACCCTAGGACGCGCCACCTGGCCTCCTGGGCACCAGATGGGGCCCCTCTGGCCCTCCTTCGGGGCTCTGGAAGGTTCTGTTGCACTGATTTTCTATCCGATTTTCCCGAATTTTTGGAGCACTTTTAATATGGGGAAACCTGGAATAAAAAAATAGCAGAAAACAGGAACTGGCACTATGGTGCACTGAGTTAATAAGTTAGTCCAAATATGATCAAAAGTGTATGAAAGTGTATCTAGATCATAGCAATATCACACAAAACATGCATGGAGCAAGCAGAAATTATCGATACGTTTGGGACGTATCAAGGGGCAATAAAGCATTCCATGCAGCTGTACCTAAAGCTCGGTCCAGTCTAACCCTGGTGTAAGATCCGCTAGCAACCCGTTTCTCAAAAGTCCAGAATCGACCCTGATAGCCGAAATCTAGCAACATGCAAACATCAACTGCCTTTCTGAAGCCTTGTATCTGAGCATTGCTGCGTTGCCCAATGCCCTCTTGTTCTTCCAGACGTAAAACCTCATTGAAGTCACCAATACAAAGCCACGGAAGATCACTCAAAAAACTGATATCCTTCAAAGTATCCCATGCGTGATGACGGAGGTGAGTTTGTGCTTCCCCATACACCGATGTTATCCACCATGTCTCCCTGCCAGGTTCCTCAATGGAGCAATCAATATGGTGCCTCGATGAGCCAATAATTTCAATCTTTATTGTATTATTCAAGAAAATTCCAATTCATCCACTACTACGTCTCTGACTATCAATAGCAAAGCAATTATCAAAACCATTTCTACTTGCAATAGCTTCTACCTTCCCTTTTTCCACTTGAGTTTCAACAATGCAAAGGATGGTAGGAGAAAATTTGCTCGCGATATCCCATAGCTCTCGAAATGTCGCGGCTTTACCTGCAACGCGGCAATTCCAACTTAGGATACACATTATGCCTGGCGGCGCTCCTCGAGGGAGCCCGCCGATTTTGCATTAGAAGAAGTAGGTTTTGATTCCATTGCCTTGCTAGAAGCCGTAGTTTTAGTTATCTAAGGATCTTGCTTTGGGGGAGGACTGCGAGGTACGGCCAGAGGATCACAGGCCATAGCCGACGCCGGAGGCGCCTTCTCATTCATGAGGTCAGACTGCCCACCGGGTCCTCATCAATCCCAGAGCCTCTCTTCTTGGTGTGATCGACTTCATCAATCACCGAGTCACCCGGAGGCTCGGAGGCTACTGTCGGGGGAATTACCCCCCGAGTATACCAAAGTCACCGATTCGATGCAACCGTCACCTGTCGAATGTGCCTTGCCGATTGCCCGTAGTCGGCTGCCCGCGCATCCAGACGACTACGTGCTAGTCGGCTACCCGAGGAGTCGACCGACGCGTCCCATCGACAAGACAAAGTTGCCTTCAATGTCTTGGGAATTTGGTTCGGCAAATAAGAACTTGCCTGACTTTCCAGCCAATGATCCAATGAGCGGATAGAAGCCATCTGGAAAATCGTGGATTTGCGCCCATATATCAATTGAATCTAGAGGAGCCGCGGATTGCAGGCACCCAGGGCGGCAGAGATCAGCATCGAGGGAGGATTGAGGAAGACACAATCTCAACTCGCCAGCAATCGCCGCCGAGAGAGGAAGAAACCCTAACGAGAGGGAAAACGGCTAATTAATAAACTCTCCTTCTTATTAAACATGCCTGGTGGATCGTGAGAGGCCAGGCACATTAGTGCCGGGCCGGCCCGTTAGCAAGTGATAGAAACCGAGTGTTAGGCCGGCCTGCGTGCATCTAATCCCCCCCGCACACCAACACACAAAAAAAGAGCATCAACCTTCGCCCCGAATCTGCTTTCCTTTCCTTCCCCGACCCCCGCGTTCAAAATTCAAAATCTCAAGCAGAAGCAAAAGCACACCATTCTTCTTCCTCCAATCCTTCCTTCTTCTTCGTCGCGATGAGGAAGGGGAAGGCGGCCGCAGCGGCCTCCAAGCCCAAGCCTAGGGCCAGGGCCAGGGCCAAGCGCAAGGCCAAGTCCAGCCCCGACTCCCCCCTCTCCGACACCTCCTCGCCGTCCGGCGGCAGCGCGTCTCCCTCTCCTTCTCCCGTCGCAGTCGCCCGCGGCTTCCTCTCCCCCTCCTCGCCGGCGACGCCCAAGACCAGATTCCCCCTCCCCGCGACGCCCATATCCACGCCGGCCTCCGTGTCCACCGTCGCCGACCTCAGGAGCCTCGCCGCTTCCAGCCTCGACTCGCTCAAGCGCCGCCTCGACGCGCTCCACGGCGACGCCTCCCGTGACCTCGAGGCCTCCCACTCCCGGATCTCCAAGCGCATCAAGGTAATCCCTCACTCTGATCCCGTTTCCAATCCAGTCCGGAGCGCATCGATCGTTCCTGATGTGTGATGTGTTCCGTATCCGTGTGCGCTCTTCACTTCAGATGCAGACGCAGAGCTGCCAGCAGCAGGCGGAGGAGGCGGAGAAGGAGCATCAGAAGATGGTCGAGAACATCTCCGACCGCTCCGAGGAGATCAAGGTACATTTCTCGTCTGATTCCACCGATGATGATCGATCGACTGTTGGTCGTGGGTGTATCTGAATTTCGTGTGGATTTGGACCCTGAAATTGCGATCCTCCCTGTGGATTCCAGGCATCCTACAAGAAGTTCGTGACGGAGGTGCAGTCGTCGACGTCCCGTGGTACTGCAGCGAGCTAGCACACACATCTACTATCTATCTGAATTTCTGTTCGAGCCTTCAATCTGCACTTCAATCTTCAATTTTATTAACTTGGTTGGCCCTGGTCTGGTCAGCGTGCAAGGTGACCTTGCCTGGGATGGCAAAGTCCGTGGAGAGAGCCATCGATGGCTTGCGCAGTCGCTACAACATCCCAGCTACCAAGGCTTAGCGTACAGTTTCTGCCACGTCTCTGAGTTGGTAACCACTTCTCCTTCCTGTTTCAAAATTGACATATGAGTTGGTGGTCATGTTCAGTAAATTTTCATGAGTGTTTGTCCATGAGAATCGACAGGTGTAGTATCTACCAGGCCACCAGGGATATTGATTGTTGGTTACAGGTTACCAAAGTGTATATGCAGTTAGTTGTAGTAGCAGTCGTAATATATCATGGACAGATAAGAGATCACTAGGTCCTAGATGATCCTATCCTTTCACAAGGTTTTGCTTGCTGGCTTGGTTAGTGTTTTTGTGTAGAACAAAATCACAAACTCTGGGCTGTGTATAATGGGTATTTCTAATCCACATGGACATCAACAATGTTGAATCATGGGCTGTGTATTAGTGTTTGCTTTCGTATTCTAGTTGGAATTAGAATCATCGATCATGGTTTTCAAACAGTATCGAGAAATGTGTGGCCTAAATGCACATTTTTTTTTTAAACTGTCACCGGAGGGGAAAGACTCCCCACCTGAATAAATTTCATTTTCTGTTTTTTGTTTCTTTACAAGAGATCATGGGAGGCGGGAAGAGAAGAAATCACGCCACAATCCGGCGTGATGTTTGGCCTCCACCTTATGCAGGCGATGGGACCATAGAGTTAGGTCATCAATGACCACCTTAATTACATCAGTTGGACTCATGTTCGAGTCCCTAAATGTTTTTGCGTTTCTGGCATCCCAAATTTTCCAGAGAAGGAGTAGTAGGATGAAGGGCCAAATAGATGCCGGCAGTCGAAGTGAAGGGGGCATCACCCATATGGATGCCAAGGGGGCGTGTAGCGGGGTGACGCCAAGAGCTTCCCATATCGCCTGCGAGGCCGGGCAGGTGAAGAAAAGATGGCCACGGTCTTCTGGAGCGGCAGAGCATCGAGGGCATGTAGAGGATGCAATGATGGTCTTGCGATGAAGGTTGGCCCGCGTGTTGAGTCGGTCCAGGTAGAAGAGCCACCCAAAAACTCGCACCCTACTGGGGACCCGGCTGTCCCAGATGTGTGCGAGGTTGGGGTCCGTGAGCTGGAAGGCAAGGGCATCGTATGCCCCCTTAGTGGAGAAGGGGGACCCATTGAGCAGCGATCTGATGTCGGGAGCATGAGAGAGAGCCACATCCTGCAACAACAATCTTAGAGAGACCAATTCACGTGAGGCAGTTAAGGTTAGCCGGCTACGCAAGCCCAGATCAATTCCATCCATCATAATAGTGGCTACACTAGCATTTTGCTTTGTGTGGTGTGTGAACAAGCCCGGGAAGGCCAAGCAAAGGGGCTCAGAAAGGAGCCACCTATCTAGCCAGAAGAAGGTAGCATTACCATCTCCAATTACTACTTGGGATATCTCTCGAAGCGAATGCAAATGCTTGAATATAGCTTTACCAAGGAAAAATGCAGATGTTTTAGTATGTAGTATTATACATTTATACTTGTATCAGTTAATCATACTTCCAAAATCTGTTCCTCTGCCTGTGATATCTGAACTTGTTTAAGCTACTTCTTTGGCATCTTAAATAACTTGGGTGTAATTACATAATAATTGCTGTGCTCCAAGAAATTATGTTATTAGGCTAAAAAAATAAGTTGTCTATGGGAAATCTTCCTCTGATTCCATTGTGTTTGTGTTGTTTACATTCTTTCTTCAACATTTAGTATCATTGATTGATTGCTTCTCATATTTCCTTTTATTTTTATCAAAACTAGACCGTATGTATACAAAACATGTGCTGTTAATGTTTTACTTCTATATGCGGATATACATATTCTTGTTTTCTTTCTTCAGACAGTTGTCACTCTTGCTTGTGGTAACCTCTGTCTAGCTGAATGTTGTCTGTATTTTCTGTAACAGGTACATGCCCTTCTCCAGATCAACCTGGCTGCTGAATTCCTGGACTCATGGCAGCGGAAAACTCATATATTTGTCAATAACAACTGTTACACTTGCATCATACACTTTTTGCTATAGTCTCTTGGTCAGCTACGTCAAAACCAGTTACGGTCAGTCGAATATATGGGACTCGTTTGTGTTCCATGGAATTGCTTGTGTGTGTTACTACTGTCGATATTATACATACTATAACTTGTAAGGATCACACCATTGCAGAGCTGAAATACAGTTCACGCTGTCACCATTAATCGTATCTGTTTTCAGAGGAAAAACATGTGTATTTGAAATCAAAATGCAATTCCTGATACTAGGTTTTACCCTTTCTAGAATCTATTGATTGTGCAGGCTAATTGTTATTCTGTCTCCCATTTTGTATCGGATGACTATTGTGTGTTGTGATATTTGTGGTTTGTTGCTGGCTTGCTGCTGCATCAAACTGTCATGGTTGATTGAATTTAGATGCTCACGCGAAAGGTTTGTCGTTCTGCTGTGTTCATATACTTTCTAAAAGAGTCAAACAACAATAGTGACCCGGAGTCCAGCTAATTGAACAGAAAAACTTCTGAGAGTACTCGAAGGTACACCAGCCCTTCAAGAAAAACAGAAAATTTTCAACAGTGCATTTAAAGGATTGGTAGGGGCCGCGCGAACGCGTACCCCCTCTACCACAAATTATGACGTCCATTCTCCCACTTGGGGAGATGGTGGACCAGTGCATTCGCCAAGTGCAATGCGAACCACTGATCCAGGCCACGGACCTCCTTGATCATCTGTCGACCCCGTCCAGGTAAGTATGAAACAAGGTCACACCTTGCCCTCCTTTTATAACCAGCGCTTCGGCTCGGTGCTCCTCGGCTGGGCGAGGTGGTACTAAGAGCATCTCCAGCCGTTCAGCCCACAAGCCGTTTTTCGGCGCTATTTTAGCGCCGCTTGGGGGGCACTCGGGCGGCGAAAAGGCTTGGGGCGACCGGCCCCCCAGCCGCGGCCCCAAGGTCGCCCTCCGGGCGCCCAGATTCGGCGCAGATTCGTCTCAGATTCAGCCCCAATTCGCTACTTTCGGCTAAATTCAACACAAACATGAAATTTCGGCGCAAATTCGGCGCAGCTCGGTGCATAACATGCAGTACAAATACATAGTTCGACACAAAATACTAAAAAATAGTACAAATCAAATTAGGCATTGCCTCTGCGCATCCATAGATGATCTACTAGATCTTCTTGCAGTTGACGATGCACTTGCGGGTGGTTCAGGCAATTCGCCGAACACTTGGGGCGCCGGGTGGGCACGACCAGCCGCCGGTGTGCTTGGCTGGGCGCCGCCAGCCGGCCAGCCGCCGCTGTGCTAGGTCGGGAAAGGACAGCGGGTCGAGCAACGACCCTTTTGTGGCGGGGCAGCGGCTGCCTTGCGGTGGGAAGAGAGGTGGCCGATTTTAGGTGGTTTGACCTGACAGTGGGTCACTCAGCGCTTTTCGCTTCGTCCGGCGTCCCCAAGCGACCCCCAACGCGTCGGATCGTCTTGGGATCGTCGGACTCAATTTTGACCCAATTCAACGCTATTTGGACCCTTAAAAACGCGAGTGGACAAAATTCGACCGTCCGACGCAAATAGCGCCTGCTTGGGGGCCTCTTGGGGCGCGGGCTGAACATGCTATAAAAACCGAAGAACCGAAGCACACAGCACCAGCGGGCGGGATGGAGAGACAGTCACGCACGGGAGGGCCGCTGTTCGTTTCAATGGGCTGCTACATCAGGTGTGGGCCTCAATGTGAAAGCGTAGCAGCTTTTTGAGCCAGTGTTGCTGGGCTTCTCCTCGTGTAAAATCGTGTTGCTCTCCTCCTCTATCTCTCTAGTCCACTCTGAAAAACAAATCCTCCCATGGGAATTATTCTCCCTAAAAAGGAAATGACATGATGGGAATTCATAAGAAAACTCAAGGAAGTTATTATAAGTAATTCAAGGCAGTTTCATTCTCCTCCTTTATTTTAAAAAAAATTCCTTTCTTTTTGTGCGGAAGATTTGAAGTTGTACATGTTACAAAAGATATTTAGTTGTTACTCCCTCCATATGAATTTACAAGACCTATACTTTTTAGACATTTATTTTATCATTATTTTAGACAAATCTATAATACTTAAATAGGTCATCCCCAATAACCTATTTATATTAACATGCAAACTATTCATACCATCAAGTAGATTCACATTTTTTCCCAATAATTCTTCATGTACATGCTTCCATTAAAATTGATGTCTCCACTCTCTCAATCAACGTTTTTTTTCATCTCATCGGTATATTCTAAAGTTAATAAATTAATAAAACAAAAATAACACCCATTTTTATATTTTTTTATCAAATTTACTTAGATTTTTACTCTAAGAAATATTTATTTAAAAAAACAATAATAAAATTATATTAGATTATATAATTTTCTCATATTTTAAAAAATTAAAAAAAATTATTAACAATTTCCATAGCAACGCGCGGGATATCATTCTGCAATTACTTTTCTTTGTAGGAATTTTAATTCTGTGAGCTTTCTTCATTGTCCTAGAGAGGCTAATATGGCTGCAGATAGACTAGCCAGTAGTGCAGAGGGCTCCGCTACCATTGTTTGGATGGAAGAACTCCCAGATTTTCTCATTGATATACTAGCAAATGATGTAACTCTATCATCATATGAAATATAAAGTGCCAATGTGGCACCCCCTATTATCAAAAAAAAAAAACAGCCGTGTGGTTGTATCAAACAGAGTTGGCGTCGGAACATGCTATATGACACGGAAGGCAGAAAACAGGACACCCTAGCTTTCTTTTTTCGGCTTCTTCATTCAGCAGCAACGCAGCAATGCAGGCATCAACTCCCCGTACCCGCCGCTCTTCGTCCCGGCGGACGGATCGGTGCTCGGCGCTCGCCCCCACCTCCTCACCGACTTCCTATCACGCGTGCCCGATGGCCGCCTCTTGGACGGCGCGCAGCCGCTCGCTGAGCGCCATGGCCTGCTGCTCGTGCGTCTCTTCCGCCGTGTTCCCGGCAACTCCGTCCGCATGGCCGTCTGCGACCTACGTGCAGGCGCCTGCACCGTGCTCCCCCGTCTCGCACCGCCCCAAGGCGGTCAAGCTAAATGTAGAGATTAGCCCTTGTGCACGCATGTGGCGCCAAGACAAGGGCGGTACATTTCTCATTGTAGACAATTCATGGCTCGTGCCAAGGGTAGATGTCAAAAACCTAAGAATGTATAATGAGGTATTTTCGGTTGACATAGGTTTAGAAGCCATACCCGTGCATCTAGACTGGCCCGTTTTGTTCGCCTCTCTGCTTGGGCAAGTTGCCACTAGCTAGGCGCGCGGATACAATCGTTACAAGTAAATTGCATGCATGTTTATATATCTAGGTCTTATTATTAGCTTTCCAAGTATTATTTATAGTCCAAACTAATTTTGTTTTCATCGTTTTATGAAAGATGCGGGCATCATGGATAGACTTCAATTTTACCCGAATATGCAATACATTTTTCATGTAATACTACCCTTTCCTATACCCAGTACGTTTTTTGTTTAGATCAATTTTTACCTTGTAAATTCTAAACATGCTTGTCCTACTTTTTACAAAACTACTCTTTCAAAGTGCTTTCTTGATCAGCATTGTGTGCTTACTATGAACCTTGACAAGGGATTCAAGTTTGTGTCAAAATTGTGTATCCAATTTTATCTCCGTTGATCTACGTATATGTTAATGAAAAGAGAAGGAAAAAATATTACCGAACAACCGCAAATATATTTCAATCAAACGAGTGCAGAAATTTGTATATACAAACATGGTGGTCGGCCTCCATCGCCAATTTTGAGGAATGCATCTCAGATCACGCCATCATACCACCATAAGAACATTGAGTAGAAGAAACTATTATAAGATAAAACATTCCCAAAAGATTTATGTGGAAGAAAAATTTTGTGGACTTTCTCGACTCCTTCATTGCATGTGTACCCCACGCTTTGCGAGGCTCTATGAAAATACTTTTTCAGATAATCTATCCACAACCCTAGCTAGTTCATGGACATCATCTATCAGTGATAAGCCGCCATTGACCATGTGAAAGGAAGAAGAGGGAAAAAGAAAGAAAAAAGGAACAGGAAGGAGAGAGACTTTCATGTGTGGTCGAGCTCATTTGAGGAACTAGATGATACCCCGTGCGTTGCTGCGGGAACTATTAATAAAAAATTTAATGTTTTAAAATATGAGAAAATTATGAAACATAGTATAATTTGTTTATAAATTGTTTTTTGAAATAAATATTTTTTAGATTAAAATTCTAAGAAATTTTGATTAAAAAATTCCAAAAATGTGTGTGATTTTTGTTTTGTTAATTTATTACCTTGAAAATATATTAGCAAGACGATAAAAAATGAAAAGAACGTTGCATAGAGACAGTGAAGACATCATCCTTGGCTAAACCTAAAACAATGATGGCAACTACATATATGCATTCATAAAAAAAGTTGTCTCGTAGGAAAAAGGAGTGAGGTAACTCATAATTTGATTTTCTATAAAAAAATCAGTTCTAAATCATGTGGTGTAGCGCAAAAAAATAGTTAATATTTATTTGTGAAAGGTTGCATGCACATTCGAATTTAATGGGAGCATGTGCATGAAGAGTTAGTGAAAAAAAATTGTATATGGTTGACCTTGATGCTGTGGATCATAGCTTGCATGTCAAGATAAATAGGTTAGTGGGGATGAACTATTTAGGTATTATAGATTAAATTAGATGGAAGGGATAAAATGCTAAATCTCTCAAATTTTTAGAGATTAAATGATAGGGAACAATTTAAGTGATTAAAGGATAAAGGAAAGCGTAAAGATTCTCTGATCCTATTTCAGGAAAACCAACACAGTCTTTCACTACTTTTTTTGGTAAACAAAATCTCCAACCTTATATTATCAGATGAGGCTTGAAGCCACTTCAATGTTTACATCTTTGATTACAACGGAAATATGTAGAGGAATTAAAATAGTGTCGTTAGGTCCCTAAAGGACACGTGTGGGAAAGCATCAACACACATCGAAGAAAACTACATGATCTACCACGAAAGCACCAACTGCAATCCACGTGTCCATCGGGACTTCTTATCGCCGACCTAAAAACCCAGCCATGGCCGCCACTGACAAGGCGAGGGCCAAAGTAGAACACCCGCCTCCAAAACTGTAGGGAGCACCGAGCGAGGCTAGAATGTTGTAGATCATTATGCTCTACAGACCACAAAATGAAAATCTATGTCGCCGTCGCCAAGGATGAAGATGGACACAATAACACTTGAGAGGAAAGTATTGGAGAAGATTGTTTATGATGATATAACTGTAGATTTCATTTCAAAAAATATTGAAAGAATGATGTTGTTCAAATATACATTATGCAACGGTGAGTTGAATAGGTATATATTTCTATATGTTCGATTATTATGTAAGATATTACATTATATGCACTATAATTGTTCGTTAGTTTATTTTTTCTAGTGCGATAGGGTCTCATTTACGAATTTAGCATAGGGACCCTGATTTTACCGTCCCGGCTCTGTACATCCAAGTGCCCATTTCATTTCCTCCTCTCTCTGAAGTTTTCCTCTTGAATCAATCTAGTTTTGAAATCAACCCTATATAAGTCGTCTCTGATGAGAAATGTACCACTCTTCTCACCCTCACCACATGTTTACATAGCAAGGAGTCCACTCTTGCATCGATGGTTTCAAATCAATAACCTTGCTACAGAGCCATGCTCGACTATCTACGCCATTTCCCCGTGTCCATATGACTAGCCTCCAGGTGCCACTTTTCTTGTACATGTAAAACAGTGAGAGTAATTCTTCATCAGTGGTGCTAAGCGTTGGGTGGCTCCAGGAAACTGCTTTGGCGAGTTGGTTTGTGGGGATTGAGAGCTCCATCGATCAAGGAGGCATCGTCAGTCTTGACACTTACTTTGTAGGTGTAATATTTGGGCAAGTATCCATGCTCATCATGGTACCGGATAACCCAGTGCGCCACATCACGACACAAGACAGCACTGCTATATGTTAGAAAAACATTTTTTGGAAAAAAAGGCTTTATTACTCAGAAGATTGGTAGAAACACATAGCCTCCGGAGTTCCTGTCCCTCCGTATTTTGTCGAAGCACTTTCTTGGTGCACTCCAGCTGGGCTGGCCGGATGAAAGAAGCCGAGGAGAGAGGATGGATGGCGCACGCCCTCCGGCCAGCAGCGGCGGAGGAAGGAACGGTCGGCGACGAGCCCACGCCACTGCTTGCACGTCATGGCGCATCGGAACAGGGTGGCGATGTCGGTGGACACGAGCAGTAATATCTTGAGCACGAAGTCGTCCGGGACAAACCTAGCCGCCGTCTCTTCCATCTTCGATCCGTGTTTGTTTTTCGATTGAAAACCGGCTTTGTGTGCGATACAACGGGACTGAGTATAGACGCCGACGGCCGATGGCTACGCTGACGGCCAAACGTCGGGGCCGTCGGCGTAGGCCATTTTTTTTTAATTTTTTTTGTTTAAACATTTAATCTTATATTACTAATATATAAAATAGTATTAGAAAATGGGATTAAAATCTACTCCCTCCGATTCATAATAAGTGTCGCTCATCTAGTACAAAGTTTGTACTAGCTTAGTACAAAATGAGCGACCTTAGTACAAAATGAGCGACACTTATTATGGATCGGAGGGAGTATATCATTTCATTTCAATCCTCGATATATGTACGGCTCTATATTCTTTTTGTGTGTCTACTAATACATAAAATAATATATTACTAAATTATAATATGTGTGTACTAAATTAAAATATATTATGACACTATTACTATATTATAATATGTATGTTCTACAGTTGAACCTCGTGCGGAGAAAGCTATAAGAGGGTAGACAGCCCCCCCTTCCCCCCCCCCCCCCCCCCCACACACACTCCCGGACTAGGGTTTCGGTGAAGAAAGACCGCCGAAGCGCCGTAGTCCCGCATTAACTTGCATGTGGTTCTAGGGTATGTGTCCAAGTGTGGTGTAAGATTCATAGATGCAATGTCTAGTTCCTTGTGTGACCATCTTCACATTCATGCGATTACATTCTGCAAAGTCATGGACATGTAGGTGAAATACATCCGTAATTCTTTTAGCTACAGCCATATCTTTGATTCGAGTTCAAATTGATATAGACTCTCAAGAGTCCGAATAGAAAGACCAAAAATAAAGCGTGCCAACTAATTAAGATTAATTAATGCACGTCAGCCTACGCGTCCACATACAATTAATAACATCTCGTGCTAGCTATGTATTCTGCCTATGCGTAGCACAACCCAACACGTCCAGACCTTAATCTAGGGTTTCGCGTTACGTCGTAGTAATTCCTAATACGTACCTGTGGCCGTGGATCGAAGATGGACGGGACCGCATGCGTGCTCCCGGACGACGTCGTCCTGGAGATCCTCATGCGTGTCCCGGACGCCGGCGTGCTGTTCCGTTGCGCCCTGGTGTGCAAGCGGTGGCGAGGGCTCATAGCTGACCGTTCTTTCCTCCGACGACGCTGGGCGGCGAACGCGTCCTATTTCGCCGGATTCTTTGCTCGGGAGCGACGGTGCCAAGGAGAAAAGGCCGATGACGTCCCTCACGCCAGCTCCTTGCCGATCTTCGTCCCGGGGCCGCGGTCCGAGGCCGGTCCAGCTCGCCGTCCCCTCACCTCGTTTCTCGTCGCCGACATGGCCGGCCTTTTGGACGGCGCGGAGCCGCTCACCGCCCGCAACGGCGTCCTCCTGGTGCGCCTCAGCGCGTGCGCCGACGGAGGTGGTGGCCCTATCCGTCTGGCCGCGTGCAACCTGATCGCCGGCACCTGCGACGTGCTTCCTCCACTAGACACCGGGTCGTCGTCCCCCATCGGCTACACCGTCCTAACCGGCGAAGACTGCTTCCCTTCGCCTCCACCATCGCCTGCCCCAAACTACTCCACCTTCTTCAAGGTGCTAACCTTCGGCCTCGTCCACACCCGAGCCGCGAGGTCTGTGATTGGGCACTGTAATCTCCACATCTTCTCTTCGTCCTCCTCGCCGCCGTCGACCTGGAGCTTTACAGAGTGCGACGACGATTTTCTCTTAATGCAGTGCGCTGATGACGTCGAGTTGTCGCGGCTCATGGAGCACAACGTCGTGGTGGCCCGCGGGATGGCACACTACATCTTCACAAAGTGGCCAGACAAACATCACCTGCCGTATTACACTGTGGACATGAACGACAAGGTCTGCTTAAGGGAGCTCTTGATCTCGTCTTACGAACCCACCGCCGAAACTCATCCTCTGGCCCTCATCGACGGCGAGATCTCGTTGATTTTAATGCACGCGGAAGAATGCCTCAGGCTGGAGATCTGGACACTAAAAGGCGACGATGGACACGATAACTTGAACTGGATTTACAGGAGGGTGATGGAGCTGAAACCACCCGAGCACAGACGGATCGACGATGTGCTATGGGTATGGTCGGGAGAAAAGAGTGGCACGTTGCTCATCATGGACTGGGACCTGCACGCGTACCTTGCTAATCTCGAAACTGGGACAATGGAGGATATGACGGAGCAGTTTCACAACACCGTTCCTAGTGTTGTGCCCATGGAGATAGATTGGTTGGCTTTATTCATGTCTCGGCTCGGTAGTACGTAGCTAGGCACATATCTAGGTATGCAAATTGGATGCAGTTATATGTACGTGCATTTTACTACAAATCAATTAGTCAACTTAGGGTTATCAATTATATGTATGAGAAATTAGTTAATATAGTTTTCAATGCAAGCGGCCTGGTTGAGGCCTCTGGTTTTAGATATTAGGGTTTGATGTGAGGTCTTGGTATGCGGCCCAGACAATCTACACCCCTTCATCAAGTTGATAGGAATAGCGAGAATTATTGCTGAGATGGTGGCTTCAGACTTATTGATGTATTACTTTGTAAGGTCTAGATAAATAATTAATAAAAATGACTAAATGCATCGTCCTGATGCAGAGGCTGGGGGTCATCCTCCTTTTTCAAAAAAACAAACTTTTCAATGTAGTTTTAATTTTAACTAATCATTTCACGTTCAGTTGTTTATCCGTTGTACTGTTTTTCTATATTAATCAGATCTAAGATGTCCTTTGAATGTCTAAATGTAGAAAGTTATAACCATGTGCTACATGTGTATGACACTATACATAGGGCTATTTCAATCAAAATTGTACTATCGATAAAAAACACTTCAAATCAATTGATAGATCCACATGCTAAATTCGACAGTCTCCAACGCCATCATTGCGGATCTGTTTTCAATTTTCATTTCAGTTCAGGTTAATATATGAGATGTATGCACAAAAAATGACAATTCATCTACTCGGTTCAGTCCTTTTCAAAAAAAAAAATCTACTCGGTTCAGAGAAACCAGTTATCCATGCTGTTAACAGATGAAGCAGTGGAATGTAATAACAGTATCCGTAAGCAGTTCAAAAGATTAGTTCACGGGTATTGATGCAGGAATTGTTAGTTTAATCTTGTCATGATCATATATCTTCATGTTAGTTAACACTGGCAGAGGTGTTAGTCAAGAGAATAGGATTAGTTAGATTTGCATGCACGAGTTTGTTAGCTCGGTGGATCATGTGCCCGCTGAGGAGAAGCTGCCCCAGCGGTTGACGTGGTGCATGTAGCAACTAATTAGTTAGTGCATGGAATTAGTAGGTTAGTACATGGAATCCCGAAATATACTAAAATGACAAAGAGAGCATTTATTAACATATATTTCTTATATATGAGAAAATTTGGAAAAAAATATGTACGTACCGACTGTAAACAATCTCCCGTGCATACCCATGCTCTGCTCTTTAAAATTTAGCTCCGCTTTAAGAAACGCAAGCCGAGCAAAATAATTTCATGATATGCCGCTTCGTAAATAAACTGGAATCTGGTGTACAACTCCCAGTTTTTTGTGAAGCTCTTTAAGGGATGCTCCAGATAAAATCTAGAAGCTGAAGTTGGGGAGAAATTATCCATCAATGCCACCAATAAATGGATACCCTTTCATCAACAAAAAAATAGATCTTTTCAACCAAATTTTTAGAAGCTGGAGTTAGGGAGAAATTATTCACCAATGCCACCAATAAGTGGATACCCTTTCATCAACAAACAAATAGATCTTTTCAACCAAAAATTTTCATTCTTAAGGCTGTAGCTAGTTGCAAGCCAAACATAATAAAATATTTCTTTGATAAATCTACAACTTCTACATAAAGCTGCTTCAAAATAAATTTAGTGGAGTGAAGCTAATTTTTGTGAAGCGAAGTAGTCCCAAACAGTCCCCTAATCTTCAGCCACCTGGTCGACCGCACGGAAGGAAAAAAGTTCACTGATATTGTCGTAGGAAACCGAAAAAAAAGGCTCCTCCGGATCGGCTCCAGCTGAGTCCAGGGGCATCACGTCAGGGAAGATCACCTATACGTGTGTTTTAGCGCACGATCTCATGTTCAATCGCATCTGTTCCTGAGATCGCAGCCATGGCGGACGACTAGTCTCGCCTCCAACCGTTCGGTCAGCTCCTACAACGCTGCCTCCGGGTGCATGCAGGGGACGACCAGTCTCGCCAGCTCCGACAGGCGACAGCGGCGACGGGGCAGGGGACTTCTTGAAGCGGGCGTTCTGGTAGGGGGCTGCGGTGACAGCTTGGAGCAGGCGGCGGGGCGCGCGTGGGACTGTAGCGCGGCTTGGTTGGAAGTTGGAACTGGCAGCAAGGAGAAAAGGGAAAGGGAGGCCAAATTGGGAGCCGGGGTCGCTGCTGTTTGAGCCGAGCCGCGTTCGTTTCTGAGCCGAAGGAACCCACAATCGAAACGAACGAACATATGGAGAGATGAAACACGCGTGGGCATCTAGGTCGGGTATGCACAGGAGGAGGAGATGGCTGCATGCCAGGTGGGCCACGACGGGGCTCCTCTCTCTCACAGAGAGGTCGCACATGATTAGCCTTCTGCATGGTTACATCATGGCATGATTTATAGTGTTTCGTGTATTATTCATAGTCCGCCATTATTTGGATTTCATGCTAAATTTTCTAGTTTGGAATAATTTTCTGGTGTATTTGGATTTCATTGTGGATGGCGGCGAGCCGCACGCCATCCGAACATGGGATTCGACAACAGGCGGCATTGTCATGTTTGGTAAGGAGAAATATGCAAGAAGAATCGGGTGATGAGAGACATTTCTCGCATTAGTGTTAGATTCATTAACGAACTCGCGTGTATTTAAATTGAACTTGCAACCTTACAGAATAAAAACATTATTATATATCACTGGAGTGTATAGAATTACAACGGTTTTTGAAAACTAGACAACAAATAAATCGTCGAGCAAGTTGATGGCTATGAAGCTCCTAATTAAATCTGTGATTGCAATTTCCTGTTGGTAGCTTACCAAGCTCTTCAATCGGATAGATAGGCTCATTCTCAAGCATTCTATTTAGGATGATAATCTGGAGCTGAAGATGGTTGGCCAATCTATCTCCATGGGCACCGCCATTTGACCTATGTCATCATGAAACATCTCTTCCTTTACATCCTTCGCCACTCCCGTTTCTATATTGATCTCGTATACACCTTTACCCAGTGGCAATGCAATGAAAAAAGTGTTGATCTTCTTTCCCAACCACATGCGTTCATGAAAATGCGGCTGTGGTGGTATTGGCTTGGCCATCGCGATGCGGAGCCAGGTTCCATCGTCTGCCCGTGTCCACACACAGTCCAAGAGGAGCAGGGAGAGCCTTCCGTTGGCATCGACATCAAGTATTGGTCCAGAAGAATTTGGTTTGGGTAGTTCTTCCGCCGGGATCGGAATGTCCTCTGCGGAGATGCGCCCGGTCGCGATGTTGACACCAAAGGTGAAATAATGTGTCACGCAGTTTCCTTGATTTGCATCTTGTTTGATTCCTTTATCTATAAAGGATGGTGAAAGCTTATTTTCGGAGTAGAACCCGAGCCAGTGTGCGACGCCGCGGCACACGACAGCCTTGTCCGTCCCGAGTATAATCTGATGATCGGGGTTACGTTGTTTCCAGGCCGCGTCGAAACAATTTCTGGCTGAGATCCATTTTTTCTGGGAGGACATGAAGGTGTGGAGAGTGTAACCGTAGAAACCTTCAATGGAGATGGTTAGCACCTTGAAGATGGACGGTGATGTCGATACGTCCGAGGGACGACAGTCCTCATGGTTTAGAACGATGTAACCGTTGCAGGAGCCTTCGCAGTCGGGCGGGCGAAACGTGTCCAAGGTGCCGGTGAGCGTGTCGCACACGATCAACTTGCCCTTGATCGGCTGACGCATGAGGACGAGACCACGGCGCGCCGCGACCGGGACGGCGTTGTTGAGGACGTTGGCGGCGTCGGGCACGCGAGGGAGGAAGGAGGCGACGGAGCGGCGGCGGGAACCGAAGACGGACCCCGGCAGCACCGGGGAGAAGAAGGGCAGGTTAGCCTCGTGACCCTCGTCCCACTTGTTGTTCTCGACGACCCACACCTTCTGAAAGAAGCCGAGCAGCCAGGAGGAGGAGTTGCCGGGGAAGCAGCGGCGGAGGAAGGAGCGGTCGGCGATGAGCCTGCGCCACCGCTTGCAGGTCGTGCCGCAGCGGAAGAGGGCGGCGACGTCGTCGGTGGAGACGCGGTGGAAGATGCCGCGGAGGACGTCGTCCGGGAGCAGCAGCGTGGGCGACCCAACGTGCTCCTCCATATTGCTCGATTATGATGATGATCTGGTGGCTTGTTGCTGTAGACATAGCGTCCGCTATATATATAGATGGCGCACGTACATCATTGGGCACTGTTCCCTTGATGGACTTTAGAAGAATCCGACCGCATCAGGAGTCCTCCAGCACGTACGTCCGATTCGTCAAACAACTTGCAAGTTGCAAGTACGTCCGCAGCTCAAACTCAAAACACGTCCCGGTGCGTGCTTGTACAAACAGCCGACACGGGCACGCAAACACAAACGTGACAGAACGGGCACCAAGCACCAAGTCAAATCATACGTGGCCCCGAATCAATCTGTGGTTAAGTTCGTTAGAAAGAAATGATATCCTCATTTCATTGGAATTCAAATCTTAGATTTGATATTGGTGTTCACATTTTTATTTACTTATTACAGGCCTTTCGGTGATATGCTTTCAATGGGAAAAAACGTTTCCGTCGACTACAAGACATATGTGATGACTTCATCAATCTCAAGATGATGTTATTAGCTCAATATTAAAAAGATATTCATAGGGACGGGATGTATGTGAGCATAAGAATGAGTGAGTGTATGTGAGCATTTACTCGTGTATGTGAACGCTTGAATTGTACTGTGTTCCTCAAAAAAAATTAAGTTTCCACGATCCAAATATCCTATTTTACAGGATGATATTTCTATCCTGTAAATTTTAGAGGAAAAAAAGTCAGAAATTTCCACGCACCGCCACATCGCTATTGCATCGCCTGCCATGCAGGACCACCACGCCGCTGCCTTGCCACCAAGCCATCAAGGAATCGACAGTCACCGGCCGCCATGCTGGTCTGACACCGCATCGCCGGGTCACCGGTCATCATGGTACGAGTTATGGATTTTGTGGGTCCTATATATGCAGTTTTACGATATACTCCATCTTTTAGAGGATTTGATAAGGGAAACACTTTCTATCATACGTCTTACAAAGCAAAATCGTCAGACCATTCGCACGCCATCGATTTATGTTTCATCCCACGGCGGAGAGACCAAACAATATCCCCTTCTAACCTCCATATTCCCCACTCCATTAACTACCCCCAAATCAATCCCCAAAATCTCTTTCCCCTCTTCTACCTCTGACCACGTCCCTGCCGAGGCCGGCATCCACGCACCGCCCCTGTACTCTCTACCGGCGCCATCCAAGTTGAATCCATGCCTCGCTCCACTTCTCGATGCAGCCCCAGATCACCACGCGTGGCGTCGTTCACCATGTTGCCGATGAGCCTATATATCCGTCGTTCTTCGATGTACATCGTCTCTGTTTCTCTCTCTCCCATACCCCCAACCCAGATAGCAATATTGCCCCAATTATGCTTCTCATCCCTACCCTGCAGCGTTAGGGCATCTATATAGTGATTCATCAAGGATGCATACATGTAGCTGGAAGATTCAACAGTTGTGGGATCTGTGTGATTGTGTGAATTTGTTTCATTTCATGTATTTGCAAAAATTTACTACGTACTGCTTCCAGCTGGTAGCTTCCTATGCACTGCTACATCTACCATCCTTTGTCTGTATGGTTGGTATTTCAATCTATTGCCATGCTTACTTGGTGTACATATTATTTCTTAGCATATATACTTCCTAGGTGTTTTATGTATAGATATTTCTTCCATGCAATCAAACTTCAGTTTCTAGCAATGTTTTCTAGATGTGCAGATGTAAAGTTCATTGCTTATGAGCATCCATGCTTTCTATGTACAGATAGAATTCATGCTTCTTGATTTAATATATGTGTTTCCTGTGTGTGTAGTTTTGCATTTTATTTCTACAAAAACACGCTTCTTTATATTTTCGTTACTTCTATAATTTCCTTTTCATGCATCGCCACTTCAGGTTGTGTAATTAACCTTTTTCATTCTAGCAATAATGTGTATATCTATACACACAACCATTAATCCATATATATTTAATTGCATTGCATATACCTGCTCCGGTACAATTATGAAGACACATCGACAATCCATTTGCTAGTGTATCTAATTGAATATGTGTATGCTTCCATCGTACTTATTATTGCTTTGAAATGCTAAATTATGTGCATCAACAATACATATGTTTTTTCACACTACTTCACTGAACTTACCTTGTTTATATGCTTTCATCAAACATTGCATTGCTTCAGGTGGAATGATGTTTTACTTCATGTGATTTGGACAACGTTGGATGAATTATTTGAAGCACTGCTGCATTGACAAGTTATTTCTTTAAGCCGGCGGAAGCAAACCTATATGCAGCTCCAAGGGTGTCATCGAGGTGCTGAAATAATGTATGCCATGAGGAGCTGCGCCAAAGGCCATCTTGAGGCATGGATCCTTACATCCCATACAAAAGCAAGTAGTGAAACGAATAGAAGCAATATTCAATTTGTAAGGAATTATTTGATGTAAATTGTTTATCATGGAAGCAAAGTTGTTTCTCCATGGAATTATGGAAGCAAAATATTTTATCCATGGAGAAAACTAAGCACATTTGTTTCTTGGAAACACATCCCTGATGTGTTTGAAGCATGTGTAGTCATGATAAAGATCATTTCGATGGTAATGTCTAATTTCTTTTGAAGCAAATATCTATATGACGGAAACGTGATTTTGTGTTTTTTAAGTAACAGAAATCATCACTTAAGTACAAATTCAAATACTCAGTTGGTAGATGGAAGCTTAATAATTCACCATGGAAGCAAATTCGTTGGTAGACGGAAGCAAGTTTAATTCAACATAAAATGATGCTTCCATACATCAAGAAGAATGCTTCTGTGGTATTAAAATGATGTTACCGTCAGTTCGGAAAAACATATTACAAATTATGTAATAAATTGCAGGATTTACTTGTGAGAAATAACCATATTTTTTCAAAATTACATCCGCAAATAATGGAACTTTAAGCCATTCTAGGAAGAAATTTTAGGAAACATATGGCAGATTGTGGGGACATAGATTAGGAAGCCCCAAAATTCACGGTTGCAGTTACCAACAAATCAGGAATTAATTAAATACGAAATGCTAGGCACCTAGGCAATTAGATCGGACGACTAGCTTACTTCTAATCGTACGGCCATCTACTGGTCTGATAGAAAGCAAATTCCTATAGTCTGATGCCTAGCGGTCCCCATTTGATAAAGGTAAATGTCTTGTAAATTTACAATCATCCCTTGATGGCAGTTTATGAGACATTTTATGCAGCCTTGATCGATGAATCTGCTTGGACCGTGGATAGTGCCTTGGAAGTGCAGATCATCGAATCACAATATCTTTATCATGATGTCGATGAAAGATTTCATCTTCACTAAAAAATTAAACCAACAAAAAAAACTTCACACACAAACATAAACTCACAAAATCTGAATAATTGAATCTATAGGAACACAAAAGTCTCCAACCTAATGTCCCTGCCTGAAGAACGATAGGAATTTTATTCTCACAAAAGATAATCACTAGACATTGACAAAGAACATATATAGAACCCTTGAAGATCTCACGTCCCCCACTTCTCAACGCCGCCGCTCCTTCCAAATCTTACATTCTTAAGAAGTTGCTTCTCACTACTTCCAACCTACCATTCTTAAGAAGTTGCTCCTCACTACTACCAATTCTCTCAACATGCACATTGTCCACGTCAGCATGATGCCACATCATCAGTTTGCACTACGTCATGCATTCTGCATGCAACCGTGAGACATGCAACATATAGGCTTCCACATCCTCCATGCAAAATATGATTCTTCATGTCCCCACTAATATACATATTTAGATAAAATATTTGCTACGTAATATTTTTGTATTAGCAGGACATGGGTTGCATTATTTTCCTTGCCATATAGGAGAACACAATACTTTTAATCATCAAATAAAATACTAATATTCCTTATTTTTTTGCCACAAACTGGTCATACTGAGAAAGTTGATTACAGAGTTACATTATATGCGCATCTTCATTTTTCTAACTTCCTTTTTTCTTCTTAAAATGCCTTTCTCATTTAAACTTTTTATCACACTAACATCCGCAGCAAAGCGCGGGGTATTGTCTAGTTCTCTTAACATGCACACACTTCACCTCATCATGTCACATCACCCTCCACTAGCATATTTCTCTCAACATGCAAGCATGTCAACTCATCATCCAACATGCATCAGAAAGACCCATCTTAATATGCCACTATGCATAATAAAAACCCACATGCAACATGCATGCATGGGAATTTTGATTTTATTATAATATTTATATTAAATTCATATATTATTTTAAAAGTTATTGTTTCAAATATATATGCTTCATTTAACCAAACATTTTACCTGAAATATTTTGCAAAAAAGTTCCGCAACAACGTGCGAGGCATCATCTAGTAAGAATAATTATGCATCTCTCTTTGTACCTCCCTGGCGGGGATGAATTTTGTTTTCCCATCCATAAGATTTTCCTTGTTCCCTTGCATATTAGCTCTCTTTTCGCAAGCAGGCCTTTTGCTGCTATCCAGAGAGCGAGTGCGCGGTACATAGACTAGGCTACGCCGACCTATTCATATCAACGTACTAACTAATATCCTTCTTGAGTGAATCCTCTTTCACGAAAAACTTTGGACGCCAATTTGGAATGAATATCAATTCTGAGGCCAAAGGAGGGGAGTGAACCAATCATTCTCCACGGGAGTGTACAACTGAACACTCAATTCGCTATGGTAAACCCTTTCAAGCGGACCCATTTTTGTTGTTGGGCAAAAAAAATTCCATCGCAACCCAATTACACAGAGATAAAATAAAATAAAAGCATAAAATGCATTGATGAAAGCGGGTAATTAAAAATGATCACACATGGCAAAACTAAATTTTCCATGGAAAAAAGCTCACTCACATGGCGGAAAATGTGTAGGTACACATTCCATAACAATTTTACACCTCACAACACGTTTGCTTCGGGCTGACGATGAGCCATGAGCCCATAAGCTGCATCAGGATATAACCTTTTGGGCGCATCACTTTGTAAACTCGTGAAATTGATCCTTGGTCTCCGTCCCGTAATATAGTAACGTTTTTTGAGCTAGTCTAGCTCAAAAAACGTTACTATATTATGGGACGGAAGTATGTGACTATTGTTTCACAAACACCGATTGTGCGACTAAGGGGGGCTTGTTTGAACTGGTTTGTACTAGTGCGCATCTTATGTCATGGTTTGATAATTCCTTGGCATATCCAATGACCTTGATATCCATATTTGTTGTTATTTGTTTTAATTGTAATTGTTTGTGTATCATGGGAATATAAATTAAATTAAAATGAAAAAGCATGTGTTTAGGCTAATTTCTGTGTGTGCGCGCTAAATAAATGAAACAGAGTTCCTGTCATCCACCAAAAAATCTCGCTGAATAATTGTTGATTAGTTGAGGCAAAGCAACATATTAGATTTTCTAGGGAATGAAGTGTGGCGGGAGGTGACAACGGTGGAGCTAATAACGACTTACGGGGTGACTCACAAGAGGGTAGCCTTGAAGGGTGATAGTTCCTCATAGATATCTAATTATATAGAATTCCTGCATATTTGCATTTTAAAATATTTGTTATATAGATATCTAATTCTATAGAGACAAGAACAAATACATATAAAAGTTTTATTCAAAGATCAAATGAATTGAGAGCATTGATATTACCTTTACGGAAAAATGAGATAAAAACTAAAGAAAAAAATGTTTTTCAAGAAATAATTCATTAGTGGTGTTCGTGTTACCATAAAAATAAATACAAATAATAAATTTAAAACAAGTTTTTAAGAATTAATTAATTAGTGGCCCTAGTATTAACTTTAAGAAGAAGAAAATGACAAAGTTTGCATAACCTAAACATAAATTTTGTTTGTATCATATGGAAAAATAAACATTTTCCTGGAAAAAAAAAGAACAAATTAGTGGCATGGTATTATCCTATAAGAATAAAGGAAATGAAAAGGAGAAGACAAAATCAAAATAATGAAGTTTGCTAAGGAAGAATGAATTGGTGCCATTGCTATTACTCTTCAGGGAGAAAAAAATAAAAATTCAAAACAAAATATGGAATAGTAATCAAATAGTAGTGGATTTTTTTGTTGAAAAACATTGCACGATATACACATAGATTGCAATCTTACAATATGGAATAGTAATCAAATAGTAGTGGATTTTTTTGTTGAAAATAAATTGCATAAAAGGAATTCATTAGTGCCATTTTTATAACCCTTTAAAAACAAGAAAAATGAAAAATAAGAAGAAATGAATACTAAAAAAAAATGTTATTTTCAAATGAGTAATGAATTAGTAGTGGCATTGGCATTACCCTTTAAGAATAAATGCAATGGAAAGAACTAAATAATGACAAAAGGTGCACACAATTTACATAGAATGTTCACTTTTTAAATATGCAATACTAAGCATATAATAGTGGAATTTTCATGAACAATGCAGTTTCCTAAGAATGAATGAACTAGAGGCATTGCTATTATCATTAAAGAATAAATAAAATAAAATAAACAAAAAATGAGGTTTTCTAAGGAAGAATGAATTAGTGTCGTTGATATTACCATTTACGAACAAACAACTTCTTTTTAAATGAAGTTTTCTAAGAAATAATGAATTAGTGACATTGGTACTACATTTTAAGAAGAAACAAAAATGTAAATAATAAAAAATAAAGAGAAAAGTTGCACCTATGAAGGACTGAATTAGTAAGATTGGTACTCCCTCCGTCCCAAAAAGAATGTCATGGTTTTAGTTCAAATTTGAACTAAAACCATGACATTCTTTTTGGGACGGAGGGAGTATTTATTACCATTAATGAAGAAAGAAAATAAACTAAAAATGAACTTTTGTATAAAAGAATGATTTAGTGGATTTTATATTACCTTTTAAGAATAAATAAAATGAAATTAAATCTTAAAAATCATAATAATAATATTTTATAAGTAAGAATGAATAATTTAAATTATTAATACACTTTAAAAAGTTGATAATAAACAAAATAAAAGTGACAAAATTGCAGACAATATACACAAAAGAGTGTTTTATGGAAAATTTCAAAGAATAAACATATAATAGTGATTTTTTCTGCATTTTTTTCTAAGAAGACATGAATTAGAGGCATTAGTTTTACCCTTAAATGAAAAATAAAATAAATAAAAATAATGAAGTTATTAAGGCAAAATGAATTTGTGGGATTTTGTATTACCCTTTAGCAAAAGTAAAATAAAAAATAAAAAAACATGCACACCTCTTTGCACTAAATTTTATAATATTTGTGTGTATAAATTTTCACTCATCTAGCATCCCATAAATACCTCACACACACACACGCACACACACACACACACAATAAATAATAAAGGAAAAAACAAATAAGATGGAAAAGAACAAAACAAGGACGGAAGGATTAGGTCGTGCAGCTAATGGGCTTCTGGCAATTAAGAATTAACTGGCCGAAATTTGTGGTCAGTTGAAAAAAAACTAGGAAGACAAATGTATCTCAAAGCAGAAATCAACGGTCAAAAAATGGATTGACCCAAAACTAATTTTCCAGGCAACTTACATATAGCTAAGTGTGATTTCCTTACTCCCGTGTGCGTCAGCTCCTTTCCTAGATAGGCATTCAGTTGTTATTTAGAGACCAAGCGAGTGAGCGGTAGATAGCCTAGCCTGCGCCGACCCATTTATATCAATTTATTAACTAATTCCTTTTTTAGTGAATTATTTTTCACAATTTTTATTATTATTGAGGTGCATGGTGTTCCAAATGTTTTCCATTAATATAAATTTACTAACTAATTCCTTCTTGAGTGAATTCACTTTCACAAAAAAATTTAACTATTGAGGTTCTTAGTGCCAAGGTGGAATCATGATTTGAACATGAGAAAGACGAGAAACCAATGCTCATATAATAGACAAATATCACGGTATATTAAATTTTACAATAATTTTGAAGACAAAACATACAAAAAATATTTAAAATTATAAAAAGATTACATATCTATTAGCTTAATTGAGATCTACAACCACCGGTTTCGAATAGGTTGATACTATTATTAGATGTGACCTTTGCAAAAAAAAGATATATATATAATTTACATAAAGCAGGACAATACTTCATTTGTTCAATAAAAAATTAGGAGACGTAAAATAAAGATGTATACATATAGATAAAACAATCGTATTCTATTTGGCAGTAATCTTCGCTTCGGTAGTGCCCGATGGACTAGTCTCCTGGTTGTTGGCAGTGTCCCGAAGCTTCGGCTCCTCCTTGGACTCCATGCCTGCGAAGACTTCCTCCTATCTCACGTCCGTCTCGTAGAGGTAGCGTCGTAGCGGCATTATTAGTGGCTTCAAGCTTTGATTGGATGGATCGTGGATGGTCTGCTGCTCCACCGTATCCTTTGCTTGGGCCACCTCAAACCGGACCAACACGTCCTCCACGCCGAATTCGATCGTCGAAGGTGTGGGATCCTCCTTGCCTTCCTCACCAGCCTCCTCCACTTCATAAGTGCTATGTCGATCCTAAATATTTTGTAAAAGCGTCAACTGCCACGCCGAATCAATGGTGATGAACCATGACTACCGATCCGAACGCTTGCAAAACCTTTCGGTTTGAATTAATTTACGGAAAATCGAATGAGCAGACTTATTCATAAACAAAACTAGATGATACCCCGCGCGTTGCTGCGGGAACTATTAACAAATACTGTAATGTTTTAAAACAGGAGAAAAATTATGAAACATCATCGCCCTAAACCGGTCTATCAATTGGAAGTCAATGGAAAAAGGATGGGAGAGCTCCCTCGCTACAGTAATGGCGATTTAGGAGAAGGGTGATCTCGGCAGCATATCACCATTCCCCACCCACCCTTATCCGCTCCCCCCTCCACTAACTTCGCCTCTACATCCTCACCCACTGCTCCCACCCCGGAGAAGCTCGCGCAAGCTGAGGAGCGACGAGATGGCGGGCGGATCTCGGCGACGCGGCCCCGGTCCTCGCCGGTTGCAGCATGCAGCGATTGCCCCTGCCTCGGCGGTCTCAACACGGAACCTGGCGGTGGAAAGGGGGGTGAGGGTGCACTTCCCCGACGTATCGCGCTGGACCGATCTCTGCTTCGAGATCATCCGCACGGGTTCGCGGAGGAGGTGCATCGCTTCATCGGCGACGACGGGTGCGACGGCACAGAGATGATTTACTGGGCGATGGTCGAGGCGGAGTCCTCCGATCCCGTGGTTGCGGCGCGGTGGCGCCAATTCAAGGCGGATGTCACGACTCCGATCCTGATTCAGCGGCCGCGGGCGACGCCTCACCTGCGGGCGGCTCCCCCCTCTGCTCCTCCGCCGTGAGGGAGGCTGTAACAGCCCACACGTAATAAGCTATCAACACCATGTAATTTATTTTCCTCTGTTGGACTTGTAACTTGGCATGGTGGAGGTTTATGTCATTTCATGTGGTGATTTAAATTGGCATGGATATTGGAGCCATGTTGGGTTGGTTTCTTTTGCATCCAAAGTGGCTCAAGAAAGGCAGTCAGGGATTTTTCCTTGTCACATACTCACTCTTCTTGATCCCATTCTTGGCCTAGCCTTTTCTTTTGCCTTTGCAAGGGTTTTAAAACCCTCAAGGTATTTTTGCCTTCATCAAAAGCAGAAGCTCTGGTTCAAATGGTTTTTGAAATTCAAAATGAGCTCACACTTTTGTTGTTGCCAAAAATGTCCAAACCATTTTTAGAAATTGAGGAATAATGCAAGGATTAAGAATTTCAAGCTCATGGAATTTTGAACCTTCTGTTCTTCTCTCAAAAAACTCTCCAAGTGCCTTTTCTATTTAATTTTAAATAGATAGGGTACTGTTTGAATTTTTTTGGGGAAGTTTCTCTGCATCCAAAATTATGCAACTAATTTTGGGTGATCAAGCATCATTTCAGGGGAATTTAAAAATATTTAGAATATTTTTCCCTTCCCCCTATCTTTTCCTTTTTCTTTTCCCTTGTCTGCTGATCATTTCTTTTTCTCCAGCAGGCCATTTTCCTTTTTCTCTTCCTTCTAGAGCAGGCTTCCGCCCAGCCCAGTAGGACTGCATCATGTTGGGCTCCAGCCCGGCCGAACCGGTACGTAGGGGTGCCTTCCCCACCGTTGGATCAATCCAACGGCAGGGAAAGGTCACCTTTCCACCGTGGCCGGAGGGGGACCCCGGCGGCCCTCTCACACTGGCGGCCACCCTGGCGCCTCGACGTCCACCCTGGCCTAGGGATCCCCACCTATATAGCCGCCACACCCCCTCGCAACCCTAGCTCCGCTCCCCCCATCTCCAGATCTCGCCGCAGCGCGCAGCGTCGTCGGAGACCTCCCCTGTTCCGCGACTCCGACCCGCTCCGGTGAGCAATTCCGGCCAGCCTTGGCCTTCCTCTTGTCCGTGACCTCGTGTCGAGCTCCTTGGCATCTCAAGCGACTCCTTTTCGCCGTGCAGGGGGTAGCAAGGTGGCCGCGCCGTCGTCGCGTCGTCAGCCTCGCCGCGGGGACCCTCTGTACCAACGTCGCCGCTCCTTCTCCTTCGTCTCCGGCAAGGTTGGGTCGCACCAAGCAACCCACTAGGTGAGCACCTTGCCCTCCTTTTTCCTCCCGTGGACGCCGTGTCCCTCTGCCCGCGTAGGCGTAGTTCCTGTGCCGCTCGGCTTGTCGCCGGCGAGCACCGCGTGGTCGCCGCGACCGCTGCGTATCCGTGTCGTGTCTGCGCAAGGCCAGGGCACGAGCGGGCCGTGCTTTTGGCCATCAAGGAGGCGTGTGCAGGTGTGTGAAGTTGCTCGCGCCTCTGAAGCCAAGCACGCGTCTTCAGTGTCGTCGGAGCCGCCGTTTTCCGTTGAGCCTCACCTCCCCTTCGGTGAGGGGTGGGTCCCATCCAGGGCAACCACGGTTACGTGGCACTACCCTCTTTCGATTGCCATCGACGCCGTGTGCAGGGAAGCGGTGTGCTCGACACCGGCATCGTCTGAAGTTGGCCGCGCCGCCTCGGTTCAGTCCTGTTCAGAGACAAGTCACCGCTCGCCTGAAACCTTGACGTTTCCGACGAGCCCAGCAGAGGAGGGCGACCTGGCGCGAGCCCAAAGCGTAGAAGAACGTCCCACCTCGAGATCCCCGTGCAGAGCGCGGCGAGAGACGGCCGGAGTTGCTCGTGATCATCACGGAAGTCGCCGCCGTCGTCAGATTCAGAAAGCACCGAGCTTTCTTCAGAGAGGAGTGCGAGGTGGGAATAACTCACCTTGTACGTGTGGTGTTTGTGTTCAGTAACGGTTCGTAGCGCAGCTGGTAGCGAGCAGAGCAGCGAGCGATGCATCGTGGGTTCGAGTCCCCGACGCCCCCCTTTTTTTCGATTTATTTGAGTGGCTGACGTCCGGGGCCCGCTGGTCAGTGTCTCAGGCCGCGTGGGCTGAGCCCATTGCGGGCCAGAGAAGTGGCATGGGCCGGTTTCGCCGAAACCAGCCCATGGAGGCTGTTTCCCATTTTTCTTTTGTTTCTTTTCTTTTTCTTTTATTTCTTTTCTGTTTAAATTCAAATTTGAATTGCCTCCAAATTCAAATCTGTTTTTGAACATCTTTTGCAAATAGGGGCATGCCTTATATGTTTTTGGGGTAGCTTGAGCTACTGAACCCCATGGTGAGGTCCATTTTTGCATCTGGCCCCTTCAAAAATTGAAGTATGGTCATTTTGCAAATAAACCCCTTTTGCCTTTTCTGGTTTTTGCAATTGGTTCAAATTCTAAATTGCCCATGTCATATATGATTTTTGGGTAGTTTTGCACACGGAGTTGCATGGTGATTCTGATTCCATCATCTGAAACTTTTTCAAATTTCATGTGGTGCAATTTTTCACTCAGCCCCCTGAACTTCAGTTGAATTTGCAACTGCCTTTGCAAATTCAAATGGAGACATATCATATATGTTTTTGGGGTGCCTTTCTGCAAGGATTTCAGCAGTGATGTTATCATGTTGTGTTGTGCAACTTTTGAAACAAGGTGTGATCGCCTGGTTCAGCAGTTTTCAAATTTGTCTGTCTGCAGCATTCAACTTCAGTGCATCTGAGATGTTGTTCATCTGATCCTTGCTTGTCTGTTCCAAGTCATCTTCTCTCTTCAAGTCAGCCCCTAACATATTGTCATGTGCATAGTAGCTGGCCTCAAACCTTTGTTGCTCCTTTCTGTGTGTCAAGTTCACCGACACTACTCCGTCTCCGGAATCGTTGTTTTACTTTCTTGTTATTTAAATTCTTGTAATGCTTTGTTGATCATGTCATGCTATCGTGCTATTTACACCTAAGTTAAGGCTCAGACCAAAGCCATTACAATGTAAATAAATGCATATGGAAGTGATGACCTGTCGTCCTCACCTTCATTTAAACTTGACTAGACAGGGTCACATCATGTAAATAAACCCTGAACATGCCATCCTTGTTTGAGTTGTATCTGTTACTTACTTGTGTACCCTTTTCTTGCCGGTCTTACGTTAGCACCTGAGACCGCCGAGGAGACTTACGTGGAGCTGTCCGACACCGAGCCCGAGGGTACCGTGAGTGCTGCTTCGACTACCTTACCAGGCAAGGGGGAGATCTGTGTCATTACTTTATAACTTCTGCTCATGCCTAGCTGTAGATCTAGAACGTTGCTGTTTGATCCTATCTACCTTATATGCCATGTTTAAACCCATACAGCCATGATCCCCACATCCCAGCAAACCTTTGTTCTACTAAGTTACTGTTGCTCAGCCATTGCTTAGTATGGATAGAAAACTTGCTGCTTACCCTATATATTTATGGTTGGGATATCATGTTATCAAAGAAGTTGGTTGATATTTATTATTGTTAAATGATGTTAATTTATATTCGACAAAAGGTGGAAGGCTGGACTATTCCCGTCTGGTGCTTTGTTCCATTTGAGTCACCTAGGACCCGAGTTCCGGGTATTGTGTTTCTTGACGAGCGTGCCTAATCGTGTGTGGGGTTTTATGGGGCCCCCTTGACTTACCTACCTAGCCTCGTACATTCTAGTGGTGGCCCGAGCCGATTTACTTTTGCAATGTGTGTGTGCTGGTTGGATCCCCAGTTGTTTCCAAACCAAACCAGGGCCAGGAGGACATAGTTTCTTGGCTGGCCCACTTTGTCCGGCTGAGGACCCGGTCTCATAAGAGAACTAACCGGTTATCCAAACCTGCGACAGACGGTAGAGACCGATTCGAGAGCGTGGCCAGCTTTTGAGTTGGGTGTCGACTCACCGGGGGCCACTCGGATTTGTGCGTTGTTAGTTAGAGGGACTCTGACGTTCCGGAGTTTCAGGCGCTTACCTAGCCAAGTGGAAACCGGGCGTACATGCGACGTCTATAATGGACAGTTGGTACACCCCTGCAGGGTAAATCTTTTCGAAAAGCCGTGTCCGCGGTTATGGACTACTTGAGACCTACTCCTTGTTCATAGAATAACATCAATGAAAATCATGCTAAAACTTGACAAACCGTGTGCGCGCCTTGGTTGTCTTTCTTCGTCCTGGGGGACCGAGAGAGAAACGAGGTTGTGTTATGTTTGCGTGAGTAGGTGGATAGCCGACTTACGACACGTTGTCAACGTAACTTCATGGATCTCACCTCTATTCTGATAGAACGTGTAGCCACCATATCTGCTAGTACGGCTGCAACCTGTCTATATCTTTACCTTGCCTGTAGCGTTAGTTGTTCCGTAATGACATGTTCTCACCCCCGTTTACTTTCCGCCTTTACCGCTTTGCCTGATCGGCCGCTGCAGTGGACTACTACCTCGACCCCAGCACTGGACGATACTTCGTGGAGGTGCCCCCGGAGGATGACGACGAGTACGACTACATCGACCAGTAGGATCCTTAGTTGGGCTCAGACATTCCCGTGGGTGGATTTATGTGTATCCCTCTCTAGGGAAATTTGGATCTTGACCGTACCCGGTCCATACTTGCTTCCGCTTGATGTATTGACGAGATGTACTCATGATATTGTTGTATTATTAGACAGTGGCGTTGTATGCCCTGCTCTATTTATCTCTATATGTATTTCCTTTCCTGTAGAGTTGTGTTTTTATACCTGTTGTCGAGAATCCGACAGCGACACGAGTGCGAGTGTCGTGCGCCGGTGGCGTTTGATGCGCTTCTAACTCCGACCGGACGCGAAAGCGACTAGTTAGAGTTAGTACCGCATCAGGGGCCTTACAACTTGGTATCAGAGCAGGACTGACTGTAGGACCCTTTACTGGCCGAAGTGGAGTCTAGAATCTATTTTGGTAGTTATATAGAAAAAAAATCGGAGAGTAGGACCTCTTTCTGTTTTCTCCTTATCCCACCCTCCCACCCCTTTTCCGTGAGGAAGTGAAACGATGTTTTGTCTCTGCAACTTATCCCCTTTCAAAACAATCTAGGTTCTCGTTTACATGAGACTCCGATTCCTCTATAATTTTTTGCTAGCGACGAGATGTGTTGGCGTCCTTTAGACCACTGAGCCGCCACTTGGGGTTGACTGCTCTACCTCGCTTACGGCGTACCCAGGTGAATCGTCCATACAGGATTGGCGGGCATCCTATGGTAATATGGATGTGGTGTCTTTCCCCTATGGACGACCGTGATGGCGGGCCGCTCAGGGCAGATGTCTCATTGTCAGGTTTCCAACCGCTCGTATATATTGTTGTGTGCTCGCTAGCAGATGATTATCTTAGATTCGGATGTTCTTGGTTTGGGAATTCCAGTAGCACCTAGTTATCGACTTTCCGGGTTAACCTTGGTGGAATTTCAGCCTTCGGCTTTCTCATACCTCGTGAGGAAGCTTTGTTGTCAATTTTGCTTTAACTTCTGGTTACTTCAATGATTCGTTCATGTTCTCATAAGTGTTCCTGTATACAGGATGCCAAGAGCGAACATGCCGCCGCCAGAGAACCCTATCCTTGGGGAGGCTGTAGCCGCAGTGGCTCAGGGCACAGCTGCGATCCTTCAGATGCTGCAGAACCAGGGTGCTCTGAGGAATGATCGTCCACAGTACACCACACTGCAGCAGTTCCTGGCGATCAGCCCCCCCAGGTTCTCCGAGGCTCGAGACCCGCTGGAGGCGGATGACTGGATAGCAGAGATCAAGAAGCACTTCAATGCCAACGCTGTCAGACCCGTCGACTACGTCACCTTCGCCTCCTTCCAGCTTCAGGGTGCCGCAAGCAGTTGGTTCTCGACGTACAAGGCAAACAAAGGTGATGCAGTGATCACATGGGAGGACTTCGTCAAGGATTTCAGAGCTGCTCATATTCCCAGTGGTCTGATCGAGAGGAAGCGCGAGGAGTTCTTAGCTCTGAGACAGGGGGACAGGTATGTACAGGAGTATAACCTGGCCTTCGTCAGGCTCGCCAGGTACGCTCCAGAGGAGGTCTCGTCAGAGGCCAAGCGCATTGCCAGGTTCCGCGGTGGTCTTGCCCCGGACATTAAGTATGCGCTCACCTTGTCCACGCCAAGCCTGTTCTCAGAGTTCGTCGACCAGGCTATCAGACAGGAGTCAGCTGAGGCAGAGCGTTCCGCAGAGAAGAGGAAGCAGAGGGAGCACAGTTCAGCAGTGATGGTCCACAAGAAGGCCAAGTCCTGGGTGGCAGAGCCACAGCCTCAGCCGCAGCGTCAGCAGTTCCAGCCGAGGGGGGCAGTTGTCCGCACTTTTTCCCGCCCTCCCGTCCCAGTGCAGCACGGACCTCGCTCTACTCCACCACACGTGAGGCCGCCTGCTCCACAGGGCCAGCCCAGGCCAGAGATCACGTGCTTCAAGTGTGGCAAGCTAGGCCACAAGTCTCCGCAGTGCACCGACCCTCGTTACGCCAGGCTGCCTCCGCCCCCACCTCGCTCTACACCGAGCAACGCGATGGTGCGGGCCCAGCCACGAGCGCTCAGGGTGAACAACGTGACCGTGGCAGAGGCTCAGCAGTCGTCTGAGATTGTGCTTGGTAGGTTGCTTGTATGTTCAGTTCCAGCGACAGTTTTGTTTGATTCCGGAGCTTCCCATTCCTTCATATCCAACGCTTTTGCTATGTCACTTGACCTTCCGAGAGAGCAGTTGCTTCGACCACTCTCAGTTTGTTCTCCGGGCTCTAGAATGGAGTCTTCCAGAGCTGTTCCAGATGTTGAGATCGGTATTCAGGGTGCTATCTTTTCGGCCTTCCTGATTGTCTTGCCCCGTTCAGACATTGATGTCATTTTGGGCATGGATTGGCTTGTTAAGTACAAGGCCAAGATTGATTGTCCGTCCAAGACCGTGTTGCGGACGCACGATTCAAGCGTAGAGATTTGGTACACTTGTGGCTCGACAGTGGGATCAGCACAGTTGTACGCTCTGAACGCTGGAGTTGCTCCATTGATCGAGGAGGTCAGAGTTGTTCGAGAGTTCCCAGATGTCTTTCCAGAGGAGTTGCCAGGTATTCCACCCGTGCGTGCTATTGAGTTCGTGATCGAGCTAGAACCTGGTACACAGCCGATATCTCGGCAGCCGTACAAGATGTGCCCGGAAGAGCTGATTGAGTTGAAAGAGCAGTTGGTGAAGCTTGAGAAGGATGGGCTCATTCGTCCGAGCACTTCTCCTTGGGGTGCCCCGTATCTTTTTGTGAAGAAGAAAGATGGTACTAGTCGGTTGGTTCAAGACTACCGTGGTATCAACAAGAAGACGATCAAAAACAAATACCCTTTGCCCAACATCAATGACCTATTTGAGCAGTTGCATGGAGCAAAGGTGTTTTCAAAACTTGATCTAAAGATGGGGTACCACCAGATTCGTGTCCGTGAGGAGGACATCCCCAAGACAGCCTTTCGAACTCGTTATGGACTGTACGAGTTTACGGTCATGACGTTTGGCTTTTCAAACGCACCTCCGACGTTCATGAGGGCCATGAACTATCTGTTCCAGGAATGGCTAGAAGTGTTCGTACTTCTTTACCTCGACGACATCCTTGTCTTTTCCAAGTCAGAGGCTGAGCATGAGGAACATCTCAGATTGGTGTTGGAGAAGTTGAGAGATCACCAGTTTTATGCCAAGTTCTCCAAGTGCGAGTTCTGGATGAATAAGGTCAACTTCCTTGGCCATGTCATTTCCTCAGAGGGCATTGCTGTTGACCCAGACAGAGTCCGGACGATTCAAGATTGGACTCCGCCGAAAAATGTCAAGCAATTGAGGAGCTTTCTCGGACTTGCCAGCTATTGCAGGAAGTTTGTCGAGAATTTCTCCAAGATAGCAAAGCCGATGACGGAGCTGTTGTGCAAGGGCAAGAAGTACGTTTGGTCAGAGGCTTGCCAGGCAGCTTTTGATGAGTTGAAGCTAAGGCTGACCACAGCTCCGATCCTTACACTGCCAAACGAGTCACAGCCGTTTCAGGTGTTCTGTGATGCCTCGTTAAATGGCCTTGGCGGAGTTTTGATGCAAGGAAAGAGTATTGTGGCGTACACCTCCAGACAGTTGAAGCAGGCTGAGAGGAACTATCCGACCCATGATCTTGAGCTGGCTGCAGTGATTCATGCGTTGGTTACTTGGCGACACCTCCTCCTAGGGAGGAAGGTTGATGTGTTCACCGACCACAAAAACTTAAAGTACTTGTTCACGCAGCCTAACTTGAACTTGAGGCAAAGGAGGTGGCTCGAGACTATTACTGAGTACTCCGTGGATATTCAGTATACGCCTGGCAAGGCGAATGTCATAGCCGATGCGTTGAGCCGCAAGGGTGATTGCAACAGTGTCCAGGTGCAGAAGATACACCCTGATTTGTGTGAGGCCTTTCGAAGGCTCAATCTTGAGCTAGTTCCAGCAGGCTATCTAGCCAACCTTGTGGTAGAGCCCACTATCCGTGAGAAGATCCGTGAAGCTCAGTCTGGTAGCTTGATGATTCAGAAAGTCAAGCAGGGTGTTGCCGCCTCAGTTCCGAAGTATGGTTGCTTTTCAGTGCATAATGACGGCACCGTGATGTTCGAGGAGAGAGTTGTTGTTCCCAAAGAAGGAGGTCTCAGAGAGATAATCTTGAGAGAAGCCCATGACCCAAAGCTGTCTATCCACCCTGGTAGCACCAAGATGTATCAGGACCTCAAGCAGAGCTTTTGGTGGACTCGTATGAAGCGGGATGTTGCCCGTTTTGTCTCCCAGTGTGATGTGTGCAGGCGAGTGAAGGCACAGCATCAGAAGCCTGCAGGGCTACTTCAGCCAATCGAAATTCCAGAATGGAAATGGGACCACATTGAGATGGATTTCATCACAGGTTTTCCTCTGTCGCAGAAGAAGAACAATGCCATCTTTGTTGTCATTGACAATCTCTCCAAAGTTGCCCACTTCTTCCCAGTGAAGGACTCCATTTCAGCAGCTCAGTTGGCGGATTTTTATACCGCACGAGTTGTGTCTTTGCATGGCATCCCCAAGAAGATCAGTTCTGATCGAGGCAGTCTTTTCACCTCCAAGTTCTGGCAGGCTTTTCAAAAGGCGATTGGTACGACAGTGTTGTTCAGTACCGCTTATCACCCTCAGACCAGTGGGCAGGTTGAGCGTGTGAATCAAATCCTCGAGGACATGCTTCGGGCATGTGTCATCTCGTTTGGCATGAAGTGGGAAGAATGCTTGCCTTATGCTGAGTTCTCGTACAACAACAGCTATCAGGCAAGTCTGCAAGCAGCACCGTTTGAAGTCTTGTATGGCCGCAAGTGCAGGACACCTTTGAACTGGTCCGAGACAGGCGAGAGACAGCTGTTCGGTCCAGATGTGATCCAAGAGGCAGAGGACAGAGTGAAGATTGTCCGAGAAAACCTAAAGGCAGCACAGTCTAGGCAGAAGGCCTATTATGACAAGAAACACCGTGGTGTTGACTTCAAAGTTGGTGACTTCGCATACCTCAAAGTGTCTCCACTTCGAGGCACTCACCGCTTTGGGATCAAAGGCAAGTTGGCTCCCAGGTTCGTTGGTCCGTTCCGCATCCTCGAGACTCGGGAACCTCTTGCGTTCCGCCTCGAGCTTCTAGACAGTTTGGCTATGGTGCATGATGTGTTCCACCTGTCTCAGTTGAAGAAGTATTTCAAGCAGCCAGAGCAGGCAGTGGACTTGGGCGAGATCCAGCTCAGTGCGGATCTTTCTTACTCAGAGCGTCCAGTCCGTGTTCTTGACTCGTCCGAGCGCAAGACTCGCAACAAGACCGTAAAGTTCCTTAAGGTGCAATGGGCACATCACTCAGAGAAGGAAGCAACGTGGGAGCGTGAGGATCATCTCCGTTCTGAGTATCCCGAGCTTTTTCTTGCTTAGATCTCGGGACGAGATCCTATGTTGGTAGGGGAGAGCTGTAACAGCCCACATGTAATAAGCTATCAACACCATGTAATTTATTTTCCTCTGTTGGACTTGTAACTTGGCATGGTGGAGGTTTATGTCATTTCATGTGGTCATTTAAATTGGCATGGAGATTGGAGCCATGTTGGGTTGGTTTCTTTTGCATCCAAAGTGGCTCAAGAAAGGCAGTCAGGGATTTTTCCTTGTCACATACTCACTCTTCTTGATCCCATTCTTGGCCTAGCCTTTTCTTTTGCCTTTGCAAGGGTTTTAAAACCCTCAAGGTATTTTTGACTTCATCAAAAGCAGAAGCTCTGGTTCAAATGGTTTTTGAAATTCAAAATGAGCTCACACTTTTGTTGTTGCCAAAAATGTCCAAACCATTTTTAGAAATTGAGGAATAATGCAAGGATTAAGAATTTCAAGCTCATGGAATTTTTAACCTTCTGTTCTTCTCTCAAAAAACTCTCCAAGTGCCTTTTCTATTTAATTTTAAATAGATAGGGTACTGTTTGAATTTTTTTGGGGAAGTTTCTCTGCATCCAAAATTATGCAACTAATTTTGGGTGATCAAGCATCATTTCAGGGGAATTTAAAAATATTTAGAATATTTTTCCCTTCCCCCTATCTTTTCCTTTTTCTTTTCCCTTGTCTGTTGATCATTTCTTTTTCTCCAGCAGGCCATTTTCCTTTTTCTCTTCCTTCTAGAGCAGGCTTCCGCCCAGCCCAGTAGGCCTGCATCATGTTGGGCTCCAGCCCGGCCGAACCGGTACGCAGGGGTGCCTTCCCCACCGTTGGATCAATCCAACGGCAGGGAAAGGTCACCTTTCCACCGTGGCCGGAGGGGGACCCCGGCGGCCCTCTCACACCGGCGGCCACCCTGGCGCCTCGACGTCCACCCTGGCCTAGGGATCCCCACCTATATAGCCGCCACACCCCCTCGCAACCCTAGCTCCGCTCCCCCCATCTCCAGATCTCTCCGCGGCGCGCAGCGTCGTCGGAGATCTCCCCTGTTCCGCGACTCCGACCCGCTCCGGTGAGCAATTCCGGCCAGCCTTGGCCTTCCTCTTGTCCGTGACCTCGTGTCGAGCTCCTTGGCATCTCAAGCGACTCCTTTTCGCCGTGCAGGGGGTAGCAAGGTGGCCGCGCCGTCGTCGCGTCGTCAGCCTCGCCGCGGGGACCCTCTGTACCAACGTCGCCGCTCCTTCTCCTTCGTCTCCGGCAAGGTTGGGTCGCACCAAGCAACCCACTAGGTGAGCACCTTGCCCTCCTTTTTCCTCCCGTGGACGCCGTGTCCCTCTGCCCTCGTAGGCGTAGTTCCTGTGCCGCTCGGCTTGTCGCCGGCGAGCACCGCGTGGTCGTCGTGACCGCTGCGTATCCGTGTCGTGTCTGCGCAAGGCCAGGGCACGAGCGGGCCGTGCTTTTGTCCATCAAGGAGGCGTGTGCAGGTGTGTGAAGTTGCTCGCGCCTCTGAAGCCAAGCACGCGTCTTCAGTGTCGTCGGAGCCGCCGTTTTCCGTTGAGCCTCACCTCCCCTCCGGTGAGGGGTGGGTCCCATCCAGGGCAACCACGGTTACGTGGCACTACCCTCTTTCGATTGCCATCGACGCCGTGTGCAGGGAAGCGGTGTGCTCGACGCCGGCATCGTCTGAAGTTGGCCGCGCCGCCTCGGTTCAGTCCTGTTCAGAGACAAGTCGCCGCTCGCCTGAAATCTTGACGTTTCCGACGAGCCCAGCAGAGGAGGGCGACCTGGCGCGAGCCCAAAGTGTAGAAGAACGTCCCACCTCGAGATCCCCGTGCAGAGCGCGGCGAGAGACGGCCGGAGTTGCTCGTGATCATCACGGAAGTCGCCGCCGTCGTCAGATTCAGAAAGCACCGAGCTTTCTTCAGAGAGGAGTGCGAGGTGGGAATAACTCACTGTTGGAAAACGTAGTAGAAAACAAAATTTTCGGCCTACGAATCAAGAACCCAAGATCATCCAAGAAGATTGCATATAAGGTTTTAGGTCATGGCTCACCAACCGATGTAGAGGAAGTAGAGTTGGTGAAGCTCGTGGACGTAGTGGAAGTAGATCTCGCAAGTTCTCCCACGAACAGTCCCTCGATCAATCCCACGAACAAGTCCCGCGATCTAGTCCCACGGACAAGTCCCATGAAGAAGCTCCTCGAAGAAGGGTCGAAGGTACGACCCCTCCATTAGTATCCACACATCCCGTAGCAGCAATCCAGCAGCGCTCCGCCGTCCAGAGATGAACGCCACCGAGAAAACTAGAGGGAGAAAAACCCTAACGGATTCCGATCTAGAACAGCGTCTAAACCGGGTTCTAATTGTGGAGCAACGGGGTTTAGAGGAGGAAGGGTGGCGCATAGGCCTTGGGGACAAGTTGTCTTGCTCTCCCTCTCCCCCTGGCTCACCTTATATAGGTGGCCAAGAGGCCTAGGGCGCAGCTCAAGGAGGATTGGGAGTCCAACTTGGACTCCCAAGCCTTCCAAACCTTCCCACACCTTCCCACCGGAAACCTGCCATAATGTGATTTGGTAATTCCACCTGGAGGAGGATTCCTTCCCTTTGGTTCGCCCCCCACCCCTTGGCCGGCCAGGGCAGCCTAGCTGGCTTTTCCCCCAAGGCTAGGGGCGCATGGGAGTGGGTGGTACAGCCCGGAACCTTCCGGAACCTTCCATGACCTTCTAGAAGCTTCCGGGACCTTCCGGGACATACCGGGACCGTTTTGGGACATTCCGGACACTTCTGGAGCACTTCCAGGACCTTCCGAGACCGTTCTCGGACGTTCCGGAGCCATCCGGATAGTTTCCAAGACCATCCGAGTTACAGTGTAAGCCACCCGATGACCGCGAAGGTTGTCGGGACGCCCAGCGATTATCCAGAAACTATTCCGGTTGATCCAGGACTTCCCCAGTACCATTCTCATATGTTCCGGAACCACCTGGGACTACTCCAGAGTGATCCGTACATAACCTTAAATACCCAGAACTACTTCTGGTGCCCTTATGAACAATTCCATAAATCTCCGGAACTACTTCCGGTACCCGTATGAACTATTCTGCTTTGCTTCCACTAAACCTTCTACCATACTAGTATTCTAACAGACTACTTCTCGTTAAGTGTGTGACCCAATAGGTTCGGTATAATGCGGACATGACTCAGAACATCTTTCGGACATAGGTCAACAGCCTTTTGTAAATAGCCAATAATCAACAGCGGAGCCATGGACACCCATGTTGACTCCCGCACATACACGAAGAAACTTCGAGTGAACCATTATGTTTAGTCATGTACCATTCCCTTTGCTTCGCGATATATGACAAATTTAGAGGAGAGAAGTTTGGCACCCATGTGTAACAACTTTTGAACACAAGCCACTCGTTATCCTCTTTGCTCGTTTGTCCCTTTTCTCGTTATCATATTCCGGTATCCCCGTGACTGAATCACAATGCGTCTGGCCAGACTATAATGGATACCGTCATACCGAGTGGGCCCGAAGTGAATATCTTCTTCATCGTGAAGGAGCAAATCCCATTCTTGAACTATCACAGTCACTAGCCACACCATCTGACATACCCAGAACTTATTTTACTACTTCCCATTTACGGGAGGATTCATCTAAGAACCAAAGCATGTCTTCCTGTGTGAAGCAACTCGATACTCTCATGGTCTAAGGAATTACGTATATGATAACATTTCATGATATGACTTATAACGTAGTTACGATGTGATCTCTAAGTATATCATTCAATACTGGGGTCGGTTCAACATCATTGTTCTGCTAACAATATGTTCCCATTGCTACTGACATCCTTGTTACAAGAACAATGTCCATGATTAAGAAAACGTAATCATCAGTTAGCACATGAGCTGGTCTTACAGGCTAAACCAGGAACTCTTGGTGTTTACATTTCCACACATGCAAATGAGTTTTCTTCTGAATCTCACAGTCAGGGTCATTGCAATTATAGCACAGAAATATAAACATTAATTACGAACATGGAAATATATATATAATAACATTTTATTATTGCCTCTAGGGCATATTTCCAACAGTCTCCCACTTGCACTAGAGTCAATAATATTGTCAGTGCTTGAGCACTTTACACCTATGGCATACCGGTGTAATAAATGCCTCATTTGTGGTATAGACCTCATCTTCGGATCTGACGTTTCAGGCCCGTTTGTATCTTGCATATCTTCGCGTTTTCACGCTATCATAAAATTCACTAATTTTATCAGTTTAGCTTTGTATATGTTTGAATCATTTGGTAGGACCTTGGTTCCTTAGAATAAGTCATGAAATCATTCATCAATGTTCCATGAGCTTCAAGCATCTAGGAAACCATACCATGTTCATAAATGAACTGATGATTCAAAATACCCTCCTTGTTACTTCTTTAAGCAACAATATACTTAGCCTCTGTTATAGAATTCGCCACAGTATCGAACTTGACATAGTTCCTCCATACTGTGCCACCCTTACGTGTGAAACACATAATCCCAATTAAAATCGAAAATCGATCGGAGTAAGTATGAAGACTGAATTGGTGTAACTGTTTACATCAAAATTCAGCTGGTGTAACTTGTTACAACGAGCTCTTCATTATCTCCATTTTTTGAGAAACATATCTTATCTATCATAAGTTTAACTTTTCACTGCTTGTCCAATGATCAACATATTGATCACTTTGGTATCTTGCTCACAACCTTTTGGAGCGTTGGACATATCTGGTCGTTTTACATATTATGGTGTACATGATTAATCCAAACACACAGGTGAGTGGAATTCAATTCACGTGTTTTTGCTTATATGTGTTCATCAACACTGATTTCTGCAAACAACTTTTCACCACGACTTCGGCAAGAACATGTTTCTTGGCATTTCATACTAAACTGCTTTAGTATCATGTCAATATGTAGTGTTGGCTTTAGCATGATCAGGCACTTACTATCTTCATAGATCACTGTGCTCAATACTAATGCTATATCAGCCCAAGTTCTTCAACTAAAAACTATTTCCAACGAAGTCCTTAATCGTGTCAAGAAATTTACATCATTTCTAATCAACAATATGTCATCTACATAAGGTTTTAGAAATATCATTCAGCTCCCACTTACTTTCTTGAATATTCAAGCATCTTCGTTATTCCTGATGACAACAAACTCTTTTGGCAATTTCATCATAACGAAGATTCCAACTCCATTATGCTAGCTCCAGTCCATCACTGGATATCCAAGGCTTGCATCTATTTTAGCATCCTTTGAATCGACAAAACATTCCGGTCGTATCACGTATACGTCCTTTGTTATATTTCCATGTAGGAACTTTGTTTTGACGTTCATTCTACCATATCCTATAAATGAGATATGTAGTAATTGCTAGTATAACCCGAACTGACTAAAGCATTTCTACGGTCGACACTATTTCGCCGTAGTCAACCTTTGAACTTGCTAGAAAACAATTTTCCAACGAGTTGAGCTTTATGGATAAAACAATTTCATCCGAATCAATTATAGATCCATATATATATTCTTCAGACTTTTAGTCTTTCCGAGGGTCTACCAAGTTCAAAACTTGACTTACTTCCATGGATACTATCTCGGATTATTTGGCATTTAGCCAAATCCCGGAGTCAGGGCCCATCAACGCTTCTTTGTATATCACAGGTTTATCATTGTCGAACAACAATATCTCGTTTTACATATCATGAATGTTTGTACGATTTTTGTCTAACCTGTGTGGTTCAGCTGCGCACTCCTCTGAAGATTCAACAATCTTTGACAAGTTGCACTGTCCTCCCACTCACTCTTTTGTAAGAAACTATTTTTCTTCAAAACACATTGTTCTTAACAGCAAACAGTTTTGCTTTTGTGTAGTGATAGAGGAATACCAAAACTTTTGGCATAACCTTAACAAAGTAGCACTTATCTGATTTGGGGTTTTGAGTATGTCAAACATATGCCTCATATACCCAAATTTTAAGAAAAGACAACATGGTTTTAACAGTCCATACCACATCTAATATGGTGTCATTTCAACAGATATGATGATGCTCTTTTCAGTGTAAAAGCCGTAGTCACTAACGCATAACTTTAATAAGTATAATGGCAAATTGATAAACGTCATATTTGATCTTACCGTGTCATACATGGCTTGATTACATCTCTCGAACACTTTACTCATAGTGGTGTTCCGGGAGACGCAAGTTATGACACTTCTTCACAACTCATCAGACGTTCGCTAAACTTGTAACTCAAATATTACTTTCTACAATCTAATTTGCAGAAGCTTTATTTTCTTGTTACAATGAATTTCTATTTCACTCTAAAATTCCTTAAACATTTCAAAGATTTCAGAAGTATGTCTCTATTGAACAGATATCCACATATCTACTTCAACTCATGAGTGAAGATAGGGAATCCACTGCACACAACTACACTTATTGGACTACACACATCATCATGTATGATTACCAATGGTTTAGTTGCCCGTTCATGTATGGCCTATCAACGGTGTTTTAGTCACATTACTTCGATACAAAGATCGCAAGCGTCAAGTGATTCATAATCATATGACTCGAAAGTCCATCACTTATGGAAATTCTTCATGCATGTTATGTCACTTGTGATAAACGGCAGTGCCACATCTATGTGGTATTTCTGTCAGTCTTGTGACGTTTAGCATCAGTGTTATGGATGTTTAGTATTATTATCAAGATTCATAACATACAACCTATTCATAATGGAAGTATGGCCTTTACGTTATTCATAGCTTTGAACAACTCTCTTGCAACAAACATGATTCAAAATGATGTTTTGCAACAAGGCTAAAGTGTAGTAACAATTTACTCAACTCTAAAATGAATTATGAAGATAATCATAGAGTCAACACACGGCATAGTAAACCTTTTACCGTGTTCCCAAGCGTGTCAAAACTCATCATTAGCTGGTCATAAAGGCCATAGTATTTCTTGCATCGAGTTGCAACAATATGCAATCGATGTGATATTCCGGTGATCAACAGTTTAATCACAATATACAGAATCCACAATTAACTGCTTAATCATGATTCCCAAGAATTACATCTCTTGACCAACAATGAATTCATCTATAACTCCGTATGACTTTCATTTCTGAGCTGGTTATTCCAGTCTTCTTTCGTTTTGCCTTTATACGTATCATAGTTCTATTTCCAATGTCACTCCTACTCACAGAAGATCACACATGATCAAGGGTGGCGCATGCCATGGACTTTCCGGCATGTAAGTCTTACTAACACACTATGGAACTTCCTTTCCCTTAATCCTCATCATCATATGACCAGTGTTCTTCTGGATCCCACACTTATCCGTTTCGTTAAGAGCACAGTGAATATTTTCACTAATGCTTACAATCATACATTGTACTAGATATCTTATATCCAACATTAATTGTCTTACCACTGAAAACAATTTTTCAGTTCCATGAATATAACATAACTATCCCAAACTTTTCGAAGTTCGGGTTTCATGGTGGTGAAGACAATGCACTTAGCTGTGGTGGAATTCTAGCATTTTTGGATTATGGACGTAAGTCACATCATCCATAGCATCAGCGGGAGAGCATCAAAAATTTGCGATAGGACATGGTCCTTCTCGGCACTATTGAGGATAGTCCTCACAATACGGTACCAATCGTAAAGTTTTTACCAGATAATACAGTTAATCAAAATCAATTGGGAAGGTGGTAACGCGAGCCATTATTCTACAACGATAATGCAAATACTAAGACTTTGTTCATAATTAAGTTGCACTTGTGATTAATCAATTTAATTACTAAGTGCGCTCCCACTCAGATCAATATCTCTCGTAATTGATGTTGGAGTGATTCAAGATCCAACCCAATCGTCCGCCATTGATGTGACATCACTGATGACTTAGACTGGACCGGTAGGCCAACTTGCCAATCACACCAAAGGTGATTCTTGTTCATCCTTCGATGGGCGTGTTCCGGTAGCAAACTTTTATCCAAACCGTCAAGACAACCAAGTGTAATGCGCTGTGTGTTCTTTTAACACACCCGCCTTTTATGCGTCACACACGTGTGCACCCATGTGACATGACCTGCTCCGGTGTGAAACATAGTATAGACGGTGCTACAGTTGGGAGAACACTATCAACTTGATATTGTTTTGCGAGAGATCACCCTAATAAAATACGACTACCGCGCATCAAACAAGGGTGCATCAAAGGGATAAACATCACAGGCAGTTCATAAAATTATGTGATATGATATAGCCCTTTGCTTCGTGAAGTCTTCATTATCTTCACGTCGTCGTGGTTGAAGTCACCGTGTCCACCAACTTTGTCCTTGGTGCCGGGACCAACACCACGGCTTCCGGCATGTGCGTCGGGGTCCACCTCCGCATCGTAGATCATCACCTTGCATCTATCTATTGCTTTGCCTCGAGCTAATAAACAGTTCTGGCACGCAGGCCATAATTAAGTGACAATCATATGACTCCAGTCATCATGCCGTACCACGACACGCAGGTCGCGAATAAATATTACATAACATATAGCATCTCATACAAACACATTGCAAATCTTGAAGGCTATACCACATCACATGCATACTCTGCAAAAACGAGTTAGATCGCCATCTACACGGGTTGTTGCAACTTTTATCGTGGTTGTTAAGCAGGTTTACAAGGCAAACGAGAAACCCTAGACAAAACAAAAACACGATACTTCTTTTGTTGCTAGTTTAACATACGGGGTGCGTGTAGCAACTAATGCCACAAGCCAAACTTCGTTAAACGCGTGACCCCCGTGTGGATTTGAGTTCATAAAATCCACAAGCCCGTTCATGTAAAATTTTCTATAGCAAGACTAGGATGAGATCCAAGGAATTTGATGTAGTCCATGATCAAGGCAACCAGCATACTAAGAGCAGCATAGAGGGATCATGGCAAAACTCAAACCTTGTAGCAAAATCACATCATGCCGTCGAGCAAAGAAAAGATCACATGATAGGGAAGCAAACAAGAAAATCAATGCCTCATATCAACATATGATCTACCTAAACATGCATCTAATCAAGGATCGCTCTGATACCACTGTTGGGAAACGTAGTAGAAAACAAAATTTTCGGCCTACGAATCAAGAACCCAAGATCATCCAAGAAGATTGCATATAAGGTTTTAGGTCATGGCTCACCAACCGATGTAGCGGAAGTAGAGTTGGTGAAGCTCGTGGACGTAGTGGAAGTAGATCTCGCAAGTTCTCCCATGAACAGTCCCTCGATCAATCCCACGAACAAGTCCCGCGATCTAGTCCCACGGACAAGTCCCATGAAGAAGCTCCTCGAAGAAGGGTCGAAGGTACGACCCCTCCATTAGTATCCACACATCCCGTAGCAGCAATCCAGCAGCGCTCCGCCGTCCAGAGATGAACGCCACCGAGAAAACTAGAGGGAGAAAACCCTAACGGATTCCGATCTAGAACAGCGTCTAAACCGGGGTCTAATTGTGGAGCAACGGGGTTTAGAGGAGGGAGGGTGGCGCATAGGCCTTGGGGACAAGTTGTCTTGCTCTCCCTCTCCCCCTGGCTCACCTTATATAGGTGGCCAAGAGGCCTAGGGCGCAGCTCAAGGAGGATTGGGAGTCCAACTTGGACTCCCAAGCCTTCCAAACCTTCCCACACCTTCCCACCGGAAACCTGCCATAATGTGATTTGGTAATTCCACCTGGAGGAGGATTCCTTCCCTTTGGTTCGCCCCCCACCCCTTGGCCGGCCAGGGCAGCCTAGGTGGCTTTCCCCCCAAGGCTAGGGGCGCAGGGGAGTGGGTGGTACAGCCCGGAACCTTCCGGAACCTTCCATGACCTTCTAGAAGCTTTCGGGACCTTCCGGGACATACCGGGACCGTTTCGGGACATTCCGGACACTTCTGGAGCACTTCCAGGACCTTCCGAGACCGTTCTCGGACGTTCCGGAGCCATCCGGATAGTTTCCAAGACCATCCGAGTTACAGTTTAAGCCACCCGATGACCGCGAAGGTTGTCGGGACGCCCAGCGATTATCCAGAAACTATTCCGGTTGATCCAGGACTTCCCCAGTACCATTCTCATATGTTCCGGAACCACCTGGGACTACTCCAGAGTGATCCGTACATAACCTTAAATACCCAGAACTACTTCTGGTGCCCTTATGAACAATTCCATAAATCTCCGGAACTACTTCCGGTACCCGTATGAACTATTCTGCTTTGCTTCCACTAAACCTTCTACCATACTAGTATTCTAACAGACTACTTCTCGTTAAGTGTGTGACCCAATAGGTTCGGTATAATACGGGCATGACTCAGAACATCTTTCGGACATAGGTCAACAGCCTTTTGTAAATAGCCAATAATCAACAGCGGAGCCATGGACACCCATGTTGACTCCCGCACATACACGAAGAAACTTCGAGTGAACCATTATGTTTAGTCATGTACCATTCCCTTTGCTTCGCGATATATGACAAAGTTAGAGGAGAGAAGTTTGGCACCCATGTGTAACAACTTTTGAACACAAGCCACTCGTTATCCTCTTTGCTCGTTTGTCCCTTTTCTCGTTATCGTATTCCGGTATCCCCGTGACTGAATCACAATGCGTCTGGCCAGACTATAATGGATACCGTCATACCGAGTGGGCCCGAAGTGAATATCTTCTTCATCGTGAAGGAGCAAATCCCATTCTTGAACTATCACAGTCACTAGCCACACCATCTGACATACCCAGAACTTATTTTACTACTTCCCATTTACGGGAGGATTCATCTAAGAACCAAAGCATGTCTTCCTGTGTGAAGCAACTCGATACTCTCATGGTCTAAGGAATTACGTATATGATAACATTTCATGATATGACTTATAACGTAGTTACGATGTGATCTCTAAGTATATCATTCAATACTGGGGTCGGTTCAACATCATTGTTCTGCTAACAATATGTTCCCATTGCTACTGACATCCTTGTTACAAGAACAATGTCCATGATTAAGAAAACGTAATCATCAGTTAGCACATGAGCTGGTCTTACAGGCTAAACCAGGAACTCTTGGTGTTTACATTTCCACACATGCAAATGAGTTTTCTTCTGAATCTCACAGTCAGGGTCATTGCAATTATAGCACAGAAATATAAACATTAATTACGAACGTGGAAATATATATATAATAACATTTTATTATTGCCTCTAGGGCATATTTCCAACACTCACCTTGTACGTGTGGTGTTTGTGTTCAGTAACGGTTCGTAGCGCAGCTGGTAGCGAGCAGAGCAGCGAGCGATGCATCGTGGGTTCGAGTCCCCGACGCCCCCCTTTTTTTCGATTTATTTGAGTGGCTGACGTCCGGGGCCCGCTGGTCAGTTTCTCAGGCCGCGTGGGCTGAGCCTATTGCGGGCCAGAGAAGTGGCATGGGCCGGTTTCGCCGAAACCAGCCCATGGAGGCTGTTTCCTGTTTTTCTTTTGTTTCTTTTCTTTTTGCTTTTATTTCTTTTCTGTTTAAATTCAAATTTTAATTGCCTCCAAATTCAAATCTGTTTTTGAACATCTTTTGCAAATAGGGGCATGCCTTATATGTTTTTGGGGTAGCTTGAGCTACTGAACCCCATGGTGAGGTCCATTTTTGCATCTGGCCCCTTAAAAAATTGAAGTATGGTCATTTTGCAAATAAACCCCTTTTGCCTTTTCTTGTTTTTGCAATTGGTTCAAATTCTAAATTGCCCATGTCATATATGATTTTTGGGTAGTTTTGCACACGGAGTTGCATGGTGATGCTGATTCCATCATCTGAAACTTTTTCAAAATTCATGTGGTGCAATTTTGCACTCAGCCCCCTAAACTTCAGTTGAATTTGCAACTACCTTTGCAAATTCAAATGGAGACATATCATATATGTTTTTGGGGTGCCTTTCTGCAAGGATTTCAGTAGTGATGTTATCATGTTGTGTTGTGCAACTTTTGAAACAAGGTGTGATCACCTGGTTCAGCAGTTGTCAAATTTGTCTGTCTGCAGCATTTCAACTTCAGTGCATCTGAGATGTTGTTCATCTGATCCTTGCTTGTCTGTTCCAAGTCATCTTCTCTCTTCAAGTCAGCCCCTAACATATTATCATGTGCATAGTAGCTGGCCTCAAACCTTTGTTGCTCCTTTCTGTGTGTCAAGTTCACCGACACTACTCCGTCTCCGGAATCGTTGTTTTACTTTCTTGTTATTTAAATTCTTGTAATGCTTTGTTGATCATGTCATGCTATCGTGCTATTTACACCTAAGTTAAGGCTCAGACCAAAGCCATTACAATGTAAATAAATGCATATGGAAGTGATGACCTGTCGTCCTCACCTTCATTTAAACTTGACTAGACAGGGTCACATCATGTAAATAAACCCTGAACATGCCATCCTTGTTTGAGTTGTATCCGTTACTTACTTGTGTACCCTTTTCTTGCCGGTCTTACGTTAGCACCTGAGACCGCCGAGGAGACTTACGTGGAGCTGTCCGACACCGAGCCCGAGGGTACCGTGAGTGCTGCTTCGACTACCTTACCAGGCAAGGGGGAGATCTGTGTCATTACTTTATAACTTCTGCTCATGCCTAGCTGTAGATCTAGAACGTTGCTGTTTGATCCTATCTACCTTATATGCCATGTTTAAACCCATACAGCCATGATCCCCACATCCCAGCAAACCTTTGTTCTGCTAAGTTACTGCTGCTCAGCCATTGCTTAGTATGGATAGAAAACTTGCTGCTTACCCTATATATTTATGGTTGGGATATCATGTTATCAAAGAAGTTGGTTGATATTTATTATTGTTAAATGATGTTAATTTATATTCGACAAAAGGTGGAAGGCTGGACTATTCCCGTCTGGTGCTTTGTTCCATTTGAGTCACCTAGGACCCGAGTTCCGGGTATTGTGTTTCTTGACGAGCGTGCCTAATCGTGTGTGGGGTTTTATGGGGCCCCCTTGACTTACCTACCTAGCCTCGTACATTCTAGTGGTGGCCCGAGCCGATTTACTTTTGCAATGTGTGTGTGCTGGTTGGATCCCCAGTTGTTTCCAAACCAAACCAGGGCCAGGAGGACATAGTTTCTTGGCTGGCCCACTTTGTCCGGCTGAGGACCCGGTCTCATAAGAGAACTAACCGATTATCCAAACCTGCGACAGACGGTAGAGACCGATTCGAGAGCGTGGCCAGCTTTTGAGTTGGGTGTCGACTCACCGGGGGCCACTCGGATTTGTGCGTTGTTAGTTAGAGGGACTCTGACGTTCCGGAGTTTCAGGCGCTTACCTAGCCAAGTGGAAACCGGGCGTACATGCGACGTCTATAATGGACAGTTGGTACACCCCTGCAGGGTAAATCTTTTCGAAAAGCCGTGTCCGCGGTTATGGACTACTTGAGACCTACTCCTTGTTCATAGAATAACATCAATGAAAATCATGCTAAAACTTGACAAACCGTGTGCGTGCCTTGGTTGTCTTTCTTCGTCCTGGGGGACCGAGAGAGAAACGAGGTTGTGTTATGTTTGCGTGAGTAGGTGGATAGCCGACTTACGACACGTTGTCAACGTAACTTCATGGATCTCACCTCTATTCTGATAGAACGTGTAGCCACCATATCTGCTAGTACGGCTGCAACCTGTCTATATCTTTACCTTGCATGTAGCGTTAGTTGTTCCGTAATGACATGTTCTCACCCCCGTTTACTTTCCGCCTTTACCGCTTTGCCTGATCGGCCGCTGCAGTGGACTACTACCTCGACCCCAGCACTGGACGATACTTCGTGGAGGTGCCCCCGGAGGATGACGACGAGTACGACTACATCGACCAGTAGGATCCTTAGTTGGGCTCAGACGTTCCCGTGGGTGGATTTATGTGTATCCCTCTCTAGGGAAATTTGGATCTTGACCGTACCCGGTCCATACTTGCTTCCGCTTGATGTATTGACGAGATGTACTCATGATATTGTTGTATTATTAGACAGTGGCGTTGTATGCCCTGCTCTATTTATCTCTATATGTATTTCCTTTCCTGTAGAGTTGTGTTTTTATACCTGTTGTCGAGAATCCGACAGCGACACGAGTGCGAGTGTCGTGCGCCGGTGGCGTTTGATGCGCTTCTAACTCCGACCGGACGCGAAAGCGACTAGTTAGAGTTAGTACCGCATCAGGGGCCTTACAGAGGCGACCCTGCCGCGACTCACTGTGGATCGGGTTTGTGCCCATGATGAGATTCAGGCGAGTTGCGGCGCCCAACCTGGTGGATGGAGAGATATCGAGATCCCTCCATGGCCAGGTGATGTTTCAGGTTTGAGTTCTGCTCTCCCTGATTCAGAAGTGATGACGGTTGCGTCAGTTAGCGTTGCGTCTTCTGGGAATCAGAAGTTGGAGGATTGTTCCTCGAGAGTTCATCAGAGGTTCAATGTTAGTTCGTGTTCCATTCTGTCGGAGAAGGTGGGCACGTCGAGCTCGCCGGTGATGTGCCCGCAGAATTCACCGGTGAGTGACTCTGTCGCAGCGGCCCCACCTGTCTGTGACCCACTGTTGGGTTCAAGGCCATCTGACCCGTTGATCTCTGGCTCTGTGGTGAGGGAGAAAGTGGGTTTCAAAAAGACGTCTCCGTACAGATGGAACGAGGATTTAGAGGCAGTGGAGGAATTTTTTGGTCAGTTGTGGGTTATTCCTTCTCCTCCACGTCGCCGTGAGGCTCCTCCTAGATCCAGAGATGATGCTCCGGTGAAATCAGGTCAGTTGGTTTGGATCAGGAAAGATCTGTTCGAATCTAGACAGTTCTTGCTAAGTGATTGCCATCCCGCTGGTCGATTGGGAGCTTTTGACCCAGTCCCTACTCATTTTCGTGTTGCCAAAGGAGGATTCGGTCCTGGATCTCTTTCGTTTGCAGAGGTTGTGAAGAAAGCCATGGCTGAAAAGGGTGGCAAGGCGCCGGCTGGTCCTAGAGCTCACCAACACCAGAAGAGGCCCCAGCTGGGGGTCAAATCTGACGCCGGGAAGCAGCAAGCCCCACCCCTCGATCTGCTGTTGACAAAGGCCAGCATCGTTCCCAACACCAAGCCCCTCGTCGTACTACATAAGAGAACCCACACCCTGCTACAACTGTGGAACCAGAACAACCCCTTGATCCCAAATACAGTGAGATGATTTGCTTCAACTGTGGAGGTCCCGGGCACTATGTTGGCAATTGTGTCAAACCGAAGAAATGCTTCATTTGTGGTGATGTTGGTCACAATGTCAATAACTGTGCTGCTTGGGCTCAACTGCATCCTGCTGCTACCTATCTAGGAAGTGCAGCCATTGGATTAGGGTTCTATCACATTGATGTACCCACTGCAAATGAATGTAACTGGCTCAATTTTAGGAACTGTGGTGTGCTGAATGTGTTGAGAGGAGAAATCATCAAGAAGGAAGTCACTGAATTGCTTGATGCAGTTTTCTGCAAAAACAAAAGCTGGCCTTGGCAACCGAGGGAATTGAGTAACCGGTCCTTCCTAGTTAGATTCTCACCTTGGAAAAAAGTTGATGATCTGATTGACTTTCCTGCATTTGATCTCAAGGATGGTGTGAATGTTAAAATAACTGAATGGAAAGGAGGTGTAGACCCTTTTGGTGAGCTGATTGAAGCCTGGATTGTTGTGGGAGGGCTACCACCAGAATGGTGCACTTGGAAAGTGTTTGCTCAAGTTGCCTCCTGCTTTGGGATACTTACTGATGTTGATTGGAATGGTATGTACAAGAGCTTCTATGAGAAAGTGAGGATTAAAGTTGCCTGTAGGGATCCTTGCAAAATTCCCTTCAGAAGGATTATGGAGATGAAGAAAAAGTTGTTCATGTTGGAATTCACTGTGGAGGCTTTGTTCAAGCTTGTGGACTTGATCCCAATGAAGAGCTGCCTGACATTGATTTGGAAGGTTCTGGATCTGGTCAAGATAGAAAAATGTCTGATGTGGACAAATCCAACTCTATTGATCTGGAGGATGATGCGGAGCCTATTGATGAACTGGACCTGGCCAATAGATCCTCTGGTAATAAGTCTGGTGAAACTGTGTGTGCTGGCCTGGAATATGATGTTAGAGACTTTGATCCCCATCTCATGTCTGACTGTGTTCATGAACAAATCATTGAAGAGACTGAACTGATGATAGTTGCTGCTGCTCCTACAAGCCCATGTCTGAGTTTATCTGACATGGAGGTTGCCCCAATTACTGAATGTGTGGAGATGGTAGAGGGTAAGGAGTCTGACATGGAGGAGTCCCAATTCAGCTCTCCTTTAGCCACTGCACATATAGGTACTGCTGCTCCTTCTGCACAAAACCAGGAATACTGCTCTTCGCTTCTGAAATCTATGCAAGAGCATGAATCTGATGATGACTGTGAGCTTCCTGATGAAGATATCACTTATTCCATCCCTGAACCTGTGATTGAAGCTCTGAATATGGGTTCTGTGAAGAGGTCTCTCATGGACTCCTTTGGTACATCTCCAGAAGCTGATAAAAAATGCCCAAGAAACCTGCCAAGGACAAGTGGGGACCTGTTCTAATTCAAAAACCTGTTACTAGAAATCATGGCAAACTCAACATTTTGGACAAGGCTTCTGCCTATATGCAAAAGAAGAACTTGGAGATTCCTGCCTGCTACAAAGGTAATTCTTTTGCTGTCCTTGCTCTTGATGCCTTAATTTCTAATGCTAGTTGTCTAGATGTGGAGAATGGTGGGGATTCTTCTGAATGTCAATACATAGTTAATGATATGATTGCTAATGAGAAAATTATGTGTTTAGCCTTTGCTAATAATAATCCTGAGATTGCCTTGCCTGACAACTTAGACATTGATTTTAATGTTGAGAAATATGATTATCACTCTCATGTCCTTGTGGATAGAGATATTGGACTAGGGGGCACTGCTAGTCTTGATATCCCTACTCCCAGGATTATTTCTAAAGTTAAACCTTGTGGTTTGTCTCACCCTTTTAGAATTTCATGATAGGTCTCTTTTGGAATGTTAGGGGTCTTAACCGTGCTGGAAAGAAACAGTGTCTGGTGGATATTATTAAAGAGTGTAAAGATGATTTTGTGGGCTTTATGGAAACTAAGAAATAACAGTTTTCTGACTCTTATTTGCACTATCTGGTGCCTGGTAAAAACTTTGTTTGGCATTTTATTCCTGTTGTGGGTACAGCTGGGGGTATCCTTCTGGGTTTAAACTCTGATGTTTTTGAGGTGGTTGGCTATATTGATAGAAAATATTCTCTTTCTGCTACTGTGGTCAACAAGAATGATGGCTTTGCCTGGCATCTTGTGATTGTTTATGGCACTGCTTATAATGAATTTAAGCTTGAATTTCTTGCTGAACTTCATGATGTTATGGAAAATGCCTCTTTACCCATTTGTGTGGGTGGTGATTTTAATTTGGTTAGAGATTCTAGTGATAAGAGTAATGGAAATATCAACCAGCATTTAGCTTTTCTTTTCAATGACTGGGTTAATAAGTGGGGGCTCCAGGAGATTGAGATTTCTAACAGGAACTTCACCTGGAGCAACAACCAGGATGTGCCTGTTCTTACCGCTATTGATAGGATTTTTTGCTCCACTTGTTAGGATAGAAAGTTTCCTTTGTCTGCTCTGTATGCCTCTCCTAGGGATGGTAGTGATCACTCTCCTCTAATCTTTGATTCAGGGGCTCGTGTTATCACTGCACCCCACCTTTTTCGCTTTGAAAAATGGTGGATTGAGCAGCCTGACTTTAAAGAGTTAGTTGAGAGAGTTTGGAACTCTCCTTCTCCTTTCCTTACTGCTATTGATACCTAGCAGTTTAAGGTTAGGTTGTTGCGACAGAAAGTCAAAGGCTGGAACATCAACCGTGAGGCTGCTCTCAAAAAGTCTAAGAAAGATCTCCTTGTGGAGCTTGACATCTTAGAAACCTTTACTGATGAGGGACGTGGATCTGTGGCTGATTATTTGAGGATGAAGGAGATTAAAAATGAACTAGATAGTGTTTGGAAGATGGAAGAAACTGCCTTATGGCAAAGGTCTAGAGATAGAAAAATTCTAGATGGAGATCGTAATAATTCTTATTTTCATGGTGTAGCTAATCATAGACACCGTAAAAAGCATGTTGATGTTATTGATGGTGATAATGGTTCTGTAACCAACACTAAAGATATTCTGGATACTGCTACTGATTTTTATAAAAAACTCTTTGGTAAAGAAAGTAAACCCAATGTCCATCTGGGTGAGGACTTCTGGGGTGTGGGTGATTTAGTCACTACTGAAGAAAATGAAATGTTACAGAAATCCTTTTCTGAGGATGAGATCAAGGTCGCACTGATGGGGTCCTATGCTCATGGTGCTCCTGGGCCTGATGGATTATCCTTCCTATTTTATCAAACTTTTTGGGAGGTTATCAAAAAAGATTTCATGGCCCTTGTTAGAGACTTTGAATCTGGTAATCTTGACCTTTGTAGGCTCAATTTTTCCATTGTAACTCTCCTGCCTAAAATTCCTGTAGCTAGACAACTTAAAGATTTTAGGCCTATCAGTTTGAGTAATTGTAGTATTAAAATTTTTACTAAGGCTATGACCAATAGATTTTCTCCTGTTGGTGATAGATTAATTGCTCCTAACCAGACTGCCTTTATTAGAGGCAGATTTATCCTCGAGAGTGTTGTGATGGCCCATGAAGTTATTCATGAAATACATTCCTCTCAAGATAGTGCTATTGTCCTCAAACTTGACTATGAGAAGGCCTATGACAGAGTGAATTGGGATTTCCTTTTGGAGATGCTTCACTCTAGAGGTTTTGGCCAAAAATGGATTGGTTGGATCAAATTGCTCTTGGCCAAAAGTTCTTCCTGTGTCAGAATCAATGACACCAATGGTCCATATTTTGTTAGTGGGAAAGGTCTGAAGCAAGGGGATCCCCTGTCTCCCATTTTGTTTAACTTGGTAGCAGATGTATTTTCTAAAATGCTACAAAAAGCTGCCAATGCTGGGCTTATTAGAGGTTTGCTGCCTCATGTGGTTAGTGGTGGTGTCATCAGTTTACAATATGCTGATGACACTATCATTTTCCTAGGTAATAATCTTGAGCATGCTAGGAATTTAAAGTGGACCCTAGCCCGTTTTGAAGCTCTCTTTGGTTTGAAAATCAATTTTCATAAAACTGATTTGCTTTCTATTAATATGAATCCTGAGTCAGTAAAATCTTTTGCTCAGATTTTCTGTTGTAAGATTAGCTCTTTCCCTTTTAAGTACCTCGGTGTTCCTCTTCACTATGGTAAACTTAGGAAAGAGGATCTTCAACCTATCATTGATAAAATCATTAAGAAAATTTCTAGTTGGTTAGGGAGATATCTCTCTTACAAGGGTAAGTTGATTCTGTTATGCACTTGCATTGCCAGCATTCCTACCTATTTAATGTCCTTGATCAAGTTCCCTAAATGGGCTATTAATGCCATTTCTTCCCAAATGGCCCATTTCTTCTGGGGGAATTTGGGTGATGTACACAAGTATCATTTAGCTCACTGGGGTCTTGTGACCAGGAGGAAAAATTATGGTGGTTTGGGTGTCCCTAACTTGAGGGATTTTAACCTGGCCTTACTGGCTTCATGGGGCAAGAGATACTTTGATGACAAAGATAAACAATGGAAAAAACTGATTGATTATAAATATAACACTGCTAAACCTAATATTCTTTGGTCCAAAATGGGGTGGGCTCTCCCTTTTGGAAGGGCTTAACCTGGGCTCTATCTGCTGCCCGTTGCTTTTATAAATGGAAGTTGGGCAATGGTGAAAAAATTGATTTTTGGCATGACCGGTGGGTGGGACATTGTTCCCTTAAGACCCAGTTTTGGGAGTTATTTGATATCTGCCTTCAGCAGAAAGTTTCAGTGACTAAAGTGTGGGATGGTTCTCATCTTAAGTTGTCTTTTCGTAGATGTGTAAATCAAACTTTGTTTGACCAGTGGTTGTTGCTTTGTGAATTGGTTGGTGGTAATACTCTGGGTACAGGGGATGATGTGCCTATTTGGACTTTGGAATCTTCTGGATGCTATTCTGTTAAATCTTTCTATGATTTGATTAATTTTGGTGGGGTGATGGGTAGAACTAACAATTCCCTTTGGAAAAAATTTGCCCCTCCAAAAATTTATGTGTTTTTGTGGTTGCTAGTCCACAACAAGATTATGACTAGAGACAACCTTGCTAAACGGAGACAAGTGGATGATCCTACTTGTGTTTTCTGTGATGAACTTGAGTCTGTACAACATTTATTCTTTGACTGCATTGTTGCTAAATTTGTTTGGTCCTGTGTGGCTGATGCTTTTGAGTCCAAGGTGGTGATGTCGGTAGAAGATTTGACTCATTCCTAGGAGAATAAAACTATGACTGTTCTAAATATGGTTAAAGCTGCCTCCTTGTGGAGCATTTGGTCATTGAGAAATGACTTCTGTTTTCAGGGCAGAAGCTGGAGGGGTTTGGGCTGCGTCCTGGGTGTACTCTCAGCTACCTTGCGCCAATGGAAAATTCTGTGCAACCCTGCCCAATCTACGCTACTGCTTCGATGCCTTCTTCTCCTGGATCGGCGCCGTGGAGAATTGCTCCGAATTGCCTGGACAAGCTCCTCCCTCCTGGTGCATCAGAGGGTGACAGACACGAGTTCTTGATCTCGCATGGATATCTGATCGACTAAGTTGGCTTTCTGAGTTATACCGGGTTGCGGTTTGAGTAGTTGCGAACTTGTAGCTTTGTTGTTGAGATGTAAGACTATGCTTAAACTTCTGTCACGTTTGGTTGCATCAATAAAGGTGGAACCTGGGGTGTGTGGCCCTTTTATTAAAAAAAAAATGAAACATATTATAATTTGATTATAATTATTATTTTTGTAAGATATTGTTTAAAGTATAAATCTAAGATAATTTGATGGAAATCTAAAAATATGTGTAAATTTTTGCTTTGTTAATTAATTACCTTGACAATATATTGGTGAGATGATAAGAGACGAAAAGAAGTTGAGTAGAGATAGTGGAAACATCTCCACCCTTGACTAAACCTAAACAATGATAGCAACTACAGATGTGCATTCATAGAAAATTTGTCGAATAGAAAAATAACATGCGAGGTAACTTATAATTTTATTTTCTATAAAGAAATTGCTTATAAATCGTGGAGCTAAGTGTATAATTTTTATAAATATTTATTTGTGATGCATGGAGAATTAATGGGAGCATGTGCATGAAGAGTTGATGAAAATTAATTTTTGCATAGTGGACCTACTTAATAATGTGGATAGCTTGCATGTTAAGATAGAAAGATTAGTGGGGATAAACTATTTAGGTATTATAGATGCAATAGCGCTTTGAGTGATAAACTATGGTCTGATTGTTTAAGCGTAATTTAAAGGTCCCCGTTGAAAATGCTCTTATCATTTTCCTTTTCAGAACATTTTCATTATCAAAGGAATGAATTGAAGAAGAAGAAAAATTGAGACATAGGAACGAATTGAAGAAGGATCTATGACAACGATGGCCTCCTGATTGCGAACGTCCGGCCCAACCAATGGTTGAAAGGAAGGCCCTTGACAACGGTTTTCTGGACTTAACAAGGAAAATAACTACGTGAGAGACCTCGAGGTTAGACAGAAGACGTGGCGATGGCGGCGGGCGGCGGGCCGGCCGGATTCGCGGTTCGGCGGCGGCGCGTGGCGTTTTTGGCCACGGAACGGAGAAAGAAAAAGAGGAAAAGAGCGCCGAACTTCGGGGAAGGAGAAAGAAAGCCGCCCCGCACCGCACCCCCCCGCTGACGGATAAGGCATGGCGCCTAAAGATGGGCGGCGCTGGGTCCGCCCTGTTCGCCCCCTCGCGGGCTGGTCGGAAAACAGAGCAATCCCCCTCCGCCCCCATCCCCATCCCCATCCCAATCCCAATCTCCATCCATCCCCCGCCAGCCGCCTCCCCGGAACCACGCCGAGGATCTCCCGCTCCGGCCGGCACCGATGCTGGGAGCCCCTGCCGCAGCCGCCGCCCCGGAGCCCGTCCCCGCCGCCGACCTCGGTACCGGCTTCCCCGACCACCTCCGCCGGGCGAGCATCGGCGGGGTGACGCCCGCACCCGAGGAGCCCAAGGTAGCCACCCAACCCAACCCCGCACGCAGCATATAGCAGCTCATGTCGTCGTCATGTGTTCCTCGTTCCGTCTGGCCGCCGTACACGTCAACACGAGGGATTTCCCGGATCATCCACGCGCATCCCCTTCCTTTTTCTATTCACCAGAAACCGATGCAGATTATTGGTTACAACAATCCAATGAGAGAGAAAAAAAAGCATCTTTAGCTCCCTGGACTGGTTAGCGAGTGGCATCTTGGCGTGATGGGGCGGAGCATCCCACACTCCGCCCTCACACCACCCGTTTGGCAAAGCGAACGTTTCATCGAGCTTTTTGTCCACTACCACAGCCTTTTGCCGCACAGAATCATTCCCTCCTCCAGGCACCCATCACTCCCCTTTTCTCTTTTCTTCAATACAATTTCCTTCCTTCTATATATACGCTCCACTGCACACAATACATGTCCATCCTCCGATCAACCTCGGAGTTACCTGCCTGCCACACCCTTACTTGCCACTTCTTGCTTCGACATCAACATCATCGACATCGGCGTCTCATTGTTATCATCAACTCCGAGTCGCTGGGAGGAGGGATTGGAGGGGTAGAGTTCATTGCGGACTGAGGCACCTGCATTGCCGAAGCCAGCATGCAGCTCCGCCTCTTGCCACCAGCATCGGCGCCATCGGGCTACGCCCACGGACCACGGCTGCGTGCTCTTGTAGTCAAAGGTGCTCGATTGATGTCACTTTCTATTATGATTTTCGCGTGCGGCGCTGGTTTCTCGGTTGTACCATGTTTCATGTGTCCATGGTTGATCATGTGGATGCATGAACTGTATCTTGCGATTCTTCGTGTGCTGGTCACGGCTGCAGGAGTTCTAAGAGTCTGTCATTCACACATGCAAATTGTGATGCTTGCAGCTCGCGACCGTTTCAGTTTCACCCTATCCACTGCAGACAAATGCCGGTCATGCCGTGTTGAATTTTAAACGAAACCGACATGGGCACTTGTCCTGAGATTGATTCTCATCACTTTCTCTTTGAACAATCAGGTCCATGCCGTTTCCGGGGCAAAGGAGATGCTGCCCTTGTGGAAACCGCCGGCGCACGCGTCGCTCTCCAGATTGTGCAGGCCACCAGCGTATCCAATGCTAAAGGTATTCTTACCTTGACTGAGCTGGGACCTGTTGATCTTGTTTTTGCTTTATGATGCTGTTCTCCCCGTCACTCGCTTTTACTGTTACTATCCACACCTAGGTAGCACAGGGCAAGCGTCGTACACATTACTGATTTACTAAGTACTCTCAGCCGGCCATCTCCTGTTTTCTCCGTCTCTTGTTTTGCTATCTGCCATCATGCCAGCCTATGTACTCCAAGTAGTAGGCAGTTAATGCGTACATATATTGTTTCAGTCCTTTTTATTATGTTCGTCTGAGGCGAGTACACGTCACATAATTAACCTATTTGGAGCGCAATTGCACATGCCGCTACTAGTTTACGTGAGGACCAAAGGGCCTCGGTTAGTCGGTACGTGCTATACCAATTAAAACATACGTAATTAGCTGGTGAGACATGAACAAATGAACCGTCAACGGATCGGAGGGGGCAGGATCAGGATTTTCGGAGCACACAACACGTTAATTACTAGGTGAGACAAAGACAAATGGTCCGTCAACGTCTCTAGGTTCTTTTACATAAAACGACATAGCGTGTCATTTTCCACCAAGAGGAGTCACAAAGATACTGACAGAGCACACATAAACACGATAAAAAAGTATACAACAGAGCAGTAGGAACCAGATATTTGGAGCACACAATACGTTAATTAGTAGGTCAGACAAGAATAAACGGCCTCACGAAGAGAAGGAACCCAAACCTATATGAAATCCACTTTAGAGCAAGGATTTAGCTTTCTTATCTGATCCCAAAGCATCAACTATCGTAAAGAATGGTTCTGCAGTTTAAAGTCATGTCTGATGATAGAAATATTCTCGACATACTATTGTTCTTGTTACTGTCAGTACTATAAAACTGTCACCGCCGTCTTTCTTCCATCAGCTAATAAAATCCTAGGAGAACTTAACCCAATCTCAAGCTAGATAAAGTGGAGCTTGAATTTGATTTTACAATCAAGTAAAGTTGAACCTGGAGCTGAAATTTGATAGTATGTGATGCACATAGGCATTATATAATTGTTACTTCAAAATGAATGTGATGTCTTACGCTGGATACATTTCATCATTCGTGTGTTTTGACGTACTTGCAGGGTTGCAATCAAACCTTGTCAGAAATGATATACGGATTCTAGAACGGACCGAGGAACCATGTGAGCTCGACGACTACTGTGTGATTCCCGGGACAGAGTTTGGGCAGCCACTGGTCGACCAAGTGAGGATGATGCTGGGGTCGATGAGTGATGGCGAGATTAGCGTGTCGGCGTACGACACTGCCTGGGTCGCCCTGGTGCCGAGGCTCGATGACGCCGACAGCCCCCAGTTCCCCACCACCCTCCAGTGGATTCTCGACAACCAGCTGCCAGACGGCTCCTGGGGAGATGCTTCCCTGTTCTCCGCCTATGACCGGATCACCAACACCCTTGCCTGTGTTGTGGCTCTTACAAAATGGTCTCTTGGCCCTGATAAGTGCATGAGAGGTAACGCAGATCTACAAAGTGATACACAGCTGTTCTGCTAAAGTACCAAATGAAGTGGGGTCTTTCAACAAAACGTATGCACAATGCATTCTGTTTTTCCTTTTCAGGGCTCTCTTTTCTGGAGGAGAACATGTGGAGACTAGCGGAGGAAGATCCGGAGTCGATGCCCATCGGATTCGAGATTGCATTCCCTTCTCTCCTGGAGGTGGCCAAGAGCTTGGGCATTGGGTTCCCGTATGATCACCATGCTCTGCAGCACATATATGCCAACAGAGAAGTAAAGCTTAAGAGGTAGGTACCCCATATTATCCTCCAGTCCTCCAGTCCTCCTTAAAGATGCAAATTACTTAACATGTTTATTGGTTAATTATTAATCCCTTGAGTAGGATTCCGATGGAGATGATGCACAGAATTCCAACAACGATCCTGCATTCCCTTGAAGGAATGCCCGGTGTGGACTGGCACAAGATCCTCAGGCTCCAGTCTAGTGATGGGTCCTTCCTGTATTCTCCTTCGGCTACAGCCTATGCTCTCAAGCAAACTGGTGACGCAAAATGCTTCGAATACATCGACAGAATCGTCAAGAAATTCAATGGAGGGGGTAAGAGATCGATGACAGTTAACTGCACTGATATTGGATGGAATTGAGTTCTTTTGTTGGGTAATTCCTGATTCCGTGTACATTGTTCATCTTGATTGGCACGTTTCAGTTCCCAATGTTTACCCGGTCGATCTTTTTGAGCACATCTGGGTTGTCGATCGGTTGGAGCGTCTTGGAATTTCGCGCTATTTCAAGCAAGAAATCAAACAGTGCTTGGACTATGTTCACAGGTTTAATTTCTCTTCATAACTGTGTGTTGTTAACAATAGTGGCGTAACCTTAAACTTTTAACCTCATGAGGAAAGTTTCTTCTAACCTCTTTACTCGTGCTTAGGCACTGGACTGAAGAGGGGATTTGCTGGGCAAGGAACTCCACTGTAAGAGATGTGGATGACACAGCCATGGCGTTCCGGCTGCTGCGGCTGCATGGATACGACGTCTCCCCGAGTATGACTCCCTTTTCCCTTCGAATTATTGTATCATGTTGTACATAGTCTGCAGAGTGTAATAATAATTTTGTAATTTCACAAACAAACTGATGTTGATTCATTCGCAGGTGTATTTGAGAACTTTGAGAAGGACGGGGAGTTCTTCTGTTTCGTGGGGCAATCAACGCAAGCAGTCACTGGGATGTACAACCTGAACAGGGCCTCTCAGGTAAGGTTCCCCGGAGAGGACTTGTTGCAGCGTGCAGGGAGATTCTCGTATGAGTTCCTTAGAGAAAGGGAAGCCCAGGGCACGGTTCGAGACAAATGGATCATTTCTAAGGATCTACCAGGCGAGGTAAACACGTCCATCCTTCCAATCAATCAGTTTAGATCGATTAGGGGTAAACATAACTCTCACAGTCTTTGGCTTGATTGCTCACGATACTTAAGAGTTAATTTTTTTTTGAAACCCCTAAAGAATTATAATTGATATTTCCATATACAACATGACTAGTTTAAACAGTGTCTTGTTAGCGTATTTTGAAAAAAAATCTTATTTTTGTGAAACAAAATAACCTTATCTGGATACGAACAAAAATATAAATACCTTTATATATGATTATAGGTAAAATATACACTGGACTTCCCATGGTATGCAAGCTTACCGCGTGTAGAAGCAAGAGTCTACCTAGATCAATATGGTGGTGACAATGATGTCTGGATTGGAAAGACACTCTACAGGTAAAAAATAGTCAAATTCCTACGATTGGTTCGTTCCATACTTGTTGACCAAAGACAATGTACCCAGAGTTGATATGCTGAATGGCCTTCGCAGGATGCCACTTGTGAACAACAACACGTATCTTGAGTTGGCAAAGCGTGATTTCAATCGCTGCCAAGTCCAACACCAGCTTGAGTGGCATGGCCTACAAAAGTAATTAATCTCACATAACGTTTTGTTATGTACATCCTATTTTTCCTGAGTAACATTTCTTTCTATGTATTTAGGTGGTTTATTGAGAATGGCCTCGAGACTTTTGGGGTGGCTTTAAGAGATGTTTTGAGAGCTTATTTTCTAGCCGCTGCTTGCATTTTCGAACCAAGCCGTGCCACAGAGCGACTTGCATGGGCCAAGGTGTCAGTGCTGGCGAACGTCATTACTAAATACCTTCATAGTGATCTGTCGGGTAATGAAATGATGGAACGGTTTATGCACGGGACTCTCTATGAAGGAAATAGCAATATATCATGGTGAGCACATTAACCGCCGCTCAATCTGAACCATTACACCAAATGATAAATATTTACATGCTTAATTGGATCCCTTTGACTAATTGTTCTTTTGATAAGAAAAATAGCAAACCAATACTAGTAATTTGGTACTCCCTCCGATCCATAAAAAGTGTCGTCCACTTAATATAAAGTTTGTACTAACTTAGTGTAAAATATGCGACACTTTTTATGGATCGGAGGGAGTAGATGATTTCCACCAGTAGACAATTATGATAAAAACATGGAATCCATTATCTTAAAATTAAGACTTCAAACTTGCATATACAGCTTTACTTTACCTGGTGTGATGTCACATAATATATTTTTTTGCTTACGAGGAATGATGTAATATCTTTAAACACTACTACCATTTAGTCCATCATTGTGCCATTAGAAAAACATGGTCTTTCATTAGTCTTTTCATTTTGAATATGGTTCACATGACACAATTTGTCTATCCAGGCATAAAGGAGATGCAAAAGAGGACATTCTTGTGGGGGCACTTGAGCAGCTTATTGATTTATTGGCACAGGAGGCACTACCTGTTGCTGAAGGACCAATGTACATCAACAATTTGTTGCGCTGCGCTGTAAGTTGAATGAGCAATTGCTCCTGTTTTTATAGAGTTATTAATTGCTAGAATGTTCTCTTTGATAAACATTCTAATATATTTCTTGAACCTCTAGTGGATCGAATGGATGATGCAACTTATAAATAGAGAGGATGATACTTACCATACAAGTGTTACTCAAGCAGGGTCGTGCATGGTTCACGATAAACAAACATGTTTGCTTCTAGTCAAAATTATTGAGATTTGTGGTGGACGAACTGGTGAAGCATCATCGATGATAAACAACATGGATGGTGCTTGGTTTATTCAACTTGCGTCCTCTATTTGTGACAACCTTCACCACAAGATGTTACTTTCTCAGGTAGCTCTTTTACACTCAAATAATTATTTGTCATATTTTCTGTTGAACTATGTGATACATGATTGTAGTGTTTTTCCCATTTCAAGAACTGAAAGTGAAGACAAAACGTTGAACTATTCTCACCCTTTATTGGTTGTAACTCAAGCTGGCTCTCAAGCAAGCTCCAAAATTTCAGTGATCTCGTGCGAGTTTAGGCTTGTAAATTACTTATAATAACCTCTTCGCAAAAAACTTGTATTTTCTTTTAATTCAGCGTTAGAATTCATCTTTTTTGTGTGTGTATGTGTGCGTGTGCGCTTCATGCATGCAATATACACATGTACATAAGTAACATACCAACTAGTACAAATCAACACATTTTCATTAGAAACAGAGCCACATATCTGACATCTATCAATCTTACTATGCAATATATATAGGAATCGGAGAAGAACGAGGCAACTACGAGCGACATGGATCAAAAAATCGAGGTGGGCATGCAGGAACTCACCCAGAACTTTCTCGAGACGCACGACGATGGGACAAGCAGCGAGACTAAGCAGACCTTGTTGAGCATTGTCAGAAGCTGTTACTACGCCGCTAACTGCCCTCGCCATGTATTCGATAGACATGTCTCAAAGGTCATTTTTGAACATGTGTTTTGAAAGAAAGAAAGAAAGAATTATCCTGCAATGGCAGGGATGGGTAGAGATGGGATCTGTACATAGAAAGGACTGCTGTAAGGCGTACTAGTGGAAGAATTATCAAGTTGGATTGATTTTTTAGGTTGTATGTGTTGCAGTTTTTGTTCGATTCACTCTTTGATCAGAGGATGCAACCTCGACTAAATCTGCTGCTTGCAAAGTCTATATATTAGGCGGACACTACATGTTGGGTGGATGATTATCCTGAAAGATCGGGCGGGTGAATGGTTATCCTGAAAGATCGATTACCGGGCAAACGTTTGATGGAGTCATGGACAAACGTTTGATATCTCCATGTGAACCACTAAAGCCTTCGCAACAAGTTTGGTGTTGTAAAACACAAGCCTTGTTACAATCCCCGAATAGTCTCCAGAAGTTCATAACATGTTACGTTGCAATTTCCTAAATTCTACATCTTAAAAAATATGTGGTACAAATCTACTATTCTTAAGAAGTTGCTCCCCACTACTTCTATTCTTTTAACATGCACACATGCCACCTCATCAAAGGTTCACCACAATATGCATGAAAACAAGTTATTTATTATTAGTTTTTCTCATGCACACATCCATTTCATGACACATGCCACCTCACTCAATATGCATGAAATTTTTTTCCATTATATCAAATGGGCCACCACAATATGCATGAGAACAAACTATTTATTATTAGTATTTTTATGCACACATCCATTTCATGACACATGTCACCTCACTCAAAATGCATGACTTTTTTTCCATTATATTAAATAAATATTTCCAACTTCATAATAATAAAATAAAACACATGCAGTATAACATTTATATTTTACTTTTAGTTTATATATTATTAATTCAATTATTCATGTTTCATACAATCAAATCATCCAAAATATATTTTAATCGATTCTTGCAGCAACGCGCGGGGTATCCTCTAGTTTGATATAAAGCGTTGCCATTTCTGTCAATCTAAGAAGATTAGGGTCATATTAGGAATCTTGAATATGTGTGGTACAAATTTGATATAAAGCGCTGCCATTCCTTTGAATCTAAGAAGATTAGGGTCATATTAGGAATCTTGACCGCTGATGGGAATCGATGGTCATTTTCAAAGAGTTGGCCGACTCAAGACTATTCTGATGATCACAAATGAATATTTTTCTGATACTACCATGATGGAAAATGAGGCTAGGAGATGCCCCAGGCTCAAAGACAGGGAAGATTGCAAGGTGGAGGATCTTGCAAGGGAGAGAGCTGCAGACAGAGACAACTATGAAAAAAAAGGAAAAGGGAGAAATGCTGATGGTGGGAGCAAATACAATAAGCCAAGTTGCAAGTGAAGTATTCAAGGCGTCGCAAGGATGGAGGCCTGGAGTACTTCGGATCACAGATGGGAGTTGATGCCGACGATGGGCTTCTTGGGTGTTGCTTCTAGCCAGATAACTTCCCCTTTTGCTTCAGTTTCTGTGGTTCAGTAGTTAGGATGACCTTTATATTTGCTGGATTGTAGATTTCTTGCTTACAAAAGTTGCTTTTGGGGTAATGTCTAGTCCAGAACTGGGGTCCTGCGTGACCTGTAGCTTGGGAACTTGTAGTTTTTGTTATCTTTGTTTGTTTAAATTCCTGTAACATACTTCTATGATTTCTCTAATGGAAATCGGGGAAGGGGGCAACCCCTTTTCTTTTGCTAAAAAAAACAAATGAATATTTTGAAATTTATAGCTTTGAGCACATTGTTGCATATGTTGCCTCAAGACACATTGTGGCTTTTATCACTTTGTTTCATATGTTGCCCCTAGACATTTGAACATATATGAACTAATTGTGAAATGTATGAATGTGCATGTACATTACTAAAACGTCGAATGTGTATTTTGAATGATGCTGAAATTTTATTAAAAAATGAAAAAAAAAACTAAGGTAGAGGTGGTTTCGATAAGAAACCCATATATCATATGTTAGTTTATAGGCGTCAGTTCTAAAGGAACAGCCACCTCTAGTCATCCCATCATTGCTGATTTTGAAACATGGAGGATGAGAAATATAGGCCAAAGTTGGTGGCCGAAGAGAGAAAGTTGAAGGCAAAGGAGCGTAAGCTTGCACTCGAGGAAGAGAGGCTTCAGAATCAAAAGAAGGCCGAGTAGATCATGAGACTACAAATCCAAGAGAGATGGGTGGAAGCAGAGATGGTTATTATAGGAAAGAAAAAGTTCAAACAAGATATAGGAATGGAATTTTAGAATGAAGATATAGGTTGTACAATACATATGCACGACATGTAGGTTTTAGTGTCAGAAAATCTTGGCATGATATTTCTCAACCGATGTTATTGGAACAAAAAATACTGTATGTTAAAAGTTGGTCGCAAGGACAAGAGCAGTACATCGAAATCATGCCACTGGAAGCGATCAGATCGATTCAAGAGTTGGCTCTAGCAGAGATGATCATCAAGTACGCAGCCGCCGGCGCTTTAGCCACGCAGCCTTCGTCTCCCACCGGCGCCATCGTTGATTTGTCTCATTTTCGATGGCTTTAGGGTTATGATAATATGGTGGATCTTAGCTTTTACCGATTACTGTAATTTAATTATTTTTTAAAGTTTTGTTAGGGTTTATGTTTTGTTTCGTAAGACAAAATGGTGGCAGGTCCGTAAAGATGAAAAAAAGTCTCTTCGCCTAGCCCTCATCCGGTGATGCGTCTAGCATCATTGGTGAACGTATGAAGGTGTGTTTTCAGTGGATCCATCCTTTTAAAAACGAACATAAAAAATTAATATCTCCAACCAAAGCATATGTACAATCATTCCAAGGAGATACAGGTGCCATTCTTCAACATCTACGAGAATTGGCTACAGAAATAGTATATTGTCATGTCATTTTATTTTTGTTGACTGAAAAGGTCCTAGTAACAGTTTTTGAAGAAGCCCTAACAGTGTTTCTTTAAAAGACAGGTCAATCAACGATATACAATAATAAGTGATTGTGAAATCCTATCTCCAGCGTGTTAACTGTTAACAACAAACTGCAAGTATTGCAACCAGACATGCCTCCATCAATTACCAGACAAGCAGACAGACAGTAGGTATGAACTACTACAGCTTTCTGTAAGCCCAGACCACTTAATCCATCATCATCATCATCTGATTGGTTGTGTTCTTGATGAGCTCCCAAGCAGCCCTCACATGCCTCTCCTCCTGCAGCGACGACCCCACGGCGAACCGGAGCACGATCCTACCGCCGACCACCGTGTGCGCAATGTAGGCCTTGCCGGACTTATTCAGGCTCCTCATCAGCACACGGTTGGCCTCGTCGGCGTCCTCCTCCGTCATGGCTCCACTGGCCTTGATCCTGAAGCACACCATGGCGAAGTTCCTGGGCACGACGACCTCGAACCGGCGGTCGGCGAGGACGAGACCTTCGAACGTCTTGGCCATGGCTACGTCGCTGCGGATGTGCTCCTGGAGCTTGGCGGTGCCGTAGGTGCGCATGACCATCCAGAGCTTGAGCCCGCGGAAGCGGCGGCCCACGCCCACCTGCATGTCCTTGAGGTCGGTCACCTCGCCGGAGTCCGTGGCGTCGTTCTTGAGGTACTCCGGGTTGGTCATCATGGATTCGCTCAGGCGGCGGGCGTCCCGGACGTACAGGCAGGTGCAGTCGAGGCAGGTGAGGAGCCATTTGTGTGGGCTCACGCTGATGGAGTCCACTCGCTCGACGCCGTCGAGGTGGTGCCGGAACTCCGGGCATATGCAGGCGCTGCCGGCGTAGGCGGCGTCCACGTGAACCCACGCGCCGAATAATGCGGCGATGTCCGCGACGGCTCCCACCGGGTCGACGGCGTTGGTGGACGTGGTGCCCACCGTGGCGCAAACGTAGGTCGGCACCAGGCCGGCGGCGGCGTCGGCCTGCATTGCCTCGAGCAGCTTGGCCGGGTCGAGGCCGTAGTCGTTCTCCGGCCCGGTGGCGATGGAGCGGATGTTGGCGGGGTCGAAGCCGACGAGGCGGCACGCCTTGAAGAAGGTGGAGTGGGTTTGGTCGGCGGCGTAGACCGCCAGACGCGGCAAGCCGGACACGCCGGCAGAGCCGCTCCGGTGCAGCGCGGCGTCACGGGCGGCGACGAGGGTGACAAGCATGGCCTCGCTGGTGGTGCCGAGGATGACGCCGCCGCCGGTACCACGACCGCCGGTGCCGGTGCGGTTCATGAACGTCGTTGGCAGGCGCAGGAGCTGTGCGAGCCAGTCGAGCACGAGCACCTCCATCTCGGTCGCGGCAGGGGAGGCCTGCCACGTGAAACCTACGGTGTTCATGGCGGAGGCGATCAGGTCGCTGGAGATGGCGGCGGCGCTGTTGGTGGCGGGAAAGAACGCGAAGAAGTTGGGACTGGCCCAGTGCGTCATGCCCGGGACGACGGAGCCTCTGAGCTCCTTCATGGTGACGTCGAACGACGCCGGGTAAGTCGGCGGGGAAGCCATGAGCTCGCGCCGCAGGTACCCCGGCTCGACGTCGGGGAGGACCGGCATGGACTCGACGTTGGCGTAGTAGTCGGAGATGAAGTCGACGGCCTTGTGGAGGTAGGCGCGGACGTCCTCGGGGTTCAGCGGCTGGAACGTTGCCTTGTCGTCGTCGGCGACGGCGAAGACGGCGGGGTTGGCGGCGGTGGAGCTGCCCATTTTACCCGCACTTGTGAGGAATCGCCGGCCAGCCGGAGAGGAAAACGAGGTCGGCACCGGAGAGGAGCTCGCTGGCAGTTGGTTGGTTTGTACGGTTTAAATTGGTTAGTTGCCACAGGGCATATATAGAGGTAGACAGATAGCTAGCAGAGCCAGCACAGCAGAAAAAGAAAAAAGAGTACACGATATCAATATTTTCTCATCCCTCCTTTCCATATTTACACGAGTCTCATGTTTAGAAAAAGTTTTGAAAATTTAAATATATAAACAGAAAAAACTATTTTTCCAATTATAGTGTGAATTATTTCGGTTTAATTTTATTACTATTTTGGGTTTAACTGTGTTCATTGTATGGATATCAATATCTTCGCATGCATCCTTTCCATTATTGATCGTATTGATTGAAAAAAGTTATGTGCACTTTACACCCATCAACTCTACAGTAATGGTTTTGTGACATAACTATCCTAGTAACAAAATTTTGAAATTATTATTCCATAACAAAAACAGTATGCAATGTTTTTTTTGCTAAAAGTATGCTATATGTTATCTAAACTAATATATAAAAGCACGAGAGGGGCTGATCCAAAACATCTTGACCTTCCATTCATCAAATCTAACGATTAGAATTGCTTCCATGTTTAGCGCAGCACAACGTTTAATACCCTTAAAACTTGCTACAAATTACCCACCACTGCCATTACAATAATGAAGCCCCTAATATCATTAATCTTGCGCTAATTATGTGGCATAAATGCACTAATTTCTTTCCTGCATGCATGCGATTCTTTGCTCGATTATTTCCTCTGTATTGATTATCTTTTATTGCATGCATAATTGCTTTTCATCTCACACGGGAGGATTTTTCCTGCCCAACTCCCTACACATGCAGCATTTATTTTCAAATTTGTTGTCATGGTAATTGCATGCGTCAAGATTAAGGACGAACTGAACCATGGAGATCGTTCCATTCATAACGCATTTTTACAATAGATTTTAAATGGAAAGAACCCATCAAGGATCAAATTTTGGAATCAACCAAATACAATTAATGTTTTATAATTCCCTAAAAAATTAATGCACCTTATAATATGAAACAGATGTTGTAAGAATTTTTAAAATTTTGGGACCCATTTTAAATTCAATGTTCATATCGCGCAAATGTGCAAGATAAATTACTTCCCGCAGGAGATGTAATGCATGTGACCGACTATGATCAGCAACGTACACAATTGAAGATCATATAGTGATATCATCTTGGCCGATATATGTCATGAAAAGTGTGAATCGTGTGAATTAATAGTCAAGTTTTAGCATAAAAAATTTCTGCAACGGGGCCTCAAATTCTTAGACTGACATAGACACTGCTTTATTACCAAGTTTTGATATATATATATTTCTACCTAGGAAATTATATCAACACGAGTACATGATATCAACACGAGTACTCATGTTGATAAATAAGCTCACCTACAATTTGAGTGCAAGCCGCACATTTTTTGTCAACATTAGTTGACCTCTCAATTGATTCTTATATATTATTGCGTTAGATAATTGCACATGCGTTACAAAGGGGCCACATATATTTTATATGCAATTACCATGATTAAATAAAAATATATTCAAGCTGTCAATTGAATTGAGATTTTTTTTAAATAATACGTTCTTAAAAAACTTAAAACTTATCGACTTACCTAAGAAGACATGTTTTCATTTGATAAACCATAAGATTTATGTGGTTTTCGATAATAATCTGCAGGAAAACCAAAAATGAGAAGAAAAAATTATGAAGAAGCGGAGGGAGGAGGAGAGGACGAAGTGAAGATCAACAGAAGTTGGTAAACGGAACACCGATGGTTAAAATATGAGTCTTTACATTGTTTTAGATATACAATAGAGATAGAAGTATAATATTGTCCCTTTTTTATTTTTTGTTAATCGCATTCAATTAGAAGTATAATATTGTCCCATTTTTATTTTTTTTTAATCACATTCAATAATTTTGCTCATCATGTTTAAATATATTATTGGTAGGGTCATTTTTTCGTGTGATTAAACCTGCGTTGCACGTACAAATTTACTAGTATGGAGAAGAATCAGACATAACTAGGGTATGTGGCACACACACACACACACAAGTCAGATCATTGCAATTATATGTGAAATATAGAGTTTATAGAACTTTCTGTACCTTTTTCTCCCAAAACACCACAACAGGTCACCTGAAACTTCACAGGTCAAACTTATCGGATCGGTCTTCTTTTTTTGCAGAAATCGGATCAATCTTTCGAAGGTGCTCATAAAATAGGATCTGAATGTGTGCGTTTATAGAGATGGGTGCATGTATATGTGTATTTTTGAGCGTCTCCATGTCTCTACTATCTTTCTAAAAAACAGAAATTTAACAGTATAATATTAAAAAGAGCAATTTTAACATGATCCCTGCTACCCTCTCGTTTCACATGAAAGGTAGAAGGTAAAAGTTAATCAGATCCGCTAAATAACAAAATCAATGGCTCTAGTCTACTTTTACCTTCATACCTCCCATATAAATTGCTCATATCTGGATCTGTTATCCAAATGGTGTTCGACGAAGCACTCACAAATTTGCAACCTTATGTTTAGGTAGGTTCAACAACTTTGATGATCATCATGTTGGTGTATCCTTCTCATGTGTGTTGTGAGAAGATTACCATTTGAAACATTTAGGTAGTCCAAAGTTGTGCAAGAGTCTATCCACTAGGATTATGACCTATCGTGTTTTAAGAATTTGCCGCCGGTTCCTTCCATCCACTACATCCCTCCTCCGCCGCTGCCAGTGGTCGGCGCTGGGCAAAGCCCGTGCGTCCGACGGCGGTGGCGGAGGCGCTGCTCCCTCTTCAAGGTCTTCAATCGGCGCGGCACGATCTGACTTGGAGAGCCCGATCTGAAGCGTTGGCGGCCTGCGTCTCCAACGGCTCGGCGCCTCAGCGATCGGCATCCCCAGGGTGACCGACGTCACCATGGATCCTGTAAGAGCAAAGTTATATCCCCATGGGTTTTGGATATTGTTGGGGAAAACAGTAGAGCAACTAACAAGTTTTCTAGTGTAAAACAGATGGTTAGGTTCCTGAAGTTATAGGTTGGTGATAAAGCTTCAACGAAGATTTACATACTTACTGAAGCATATCCTCTGGAGTGAAGCTCATCACGGATGTCGACCCCTAAAAAGATAAGGAATCTTGAAGCTCGTCTCAGCGAAGGTGATGACCAAGATGGCGCAAGACTTGGTAGTTTTTGCGTAGTTCTTTTTTCACTTCTTTGAGTCGTAGGAAAAACCGTACTATCAAGAGGGGTTTAGTAAATTTACTCCGAAGGTTTTGGTGAAAAGACTCAGATCGAATCCAAACCAGTGAGAAGCCAGAGTTGAGAAATCTCATGTGCACTAGGTAATGCTTCACCAGCGAAGACTTAGTTCTTTCGGCTACTGAAGCAAAACCAAGTCCGTGAGTCAGCTTTACTTGGACCGCAAGTAAAGTTGCGCTTTGATTGGAAATATGACCGTTGCGGACAGGTGTCAAGCTGTCGCATCGGTTCATTTAAGTCATTTCGCACCTAGGGATTGCCACCTATAAATACGCCACCCCCGCCCTCATTGGCCGGTGGCTGCTCCAAGAATATTTCCTGACAGTGAAGAGAAAGAGCAAACCCCACCGAAGCAAACTGAAAAACCCATCCACCGAAGCATAATTCCTACTGATCTGAGTTGATTCATTATGACTTAGGAAGAAGTTTGCTAGCCTTTTTATCTTGGAGAACTGCAATTCTCCTAACGATTAGAGAGTTGTTCTTCAAAGAGCGAAGAGTTATTGTTGCCTCGAAGTCCAGTTTGTCAAAGGTTTCCGTGATTTCCTCAATAATCAACCACGAGTGAAGAACTGACCAAGCTCAAGGAAATTGGTGCAGTGGAGATACGGACGGAGAGAGGTTAGCTCCTGTGTTCAATCACAAGTCCCTCCAACCAGACGTAGCACTTTGCAGAGTGTGAACTGGTCGAACAAACATCGCCGAGTCAAGAGTTCGTTTTACTTTCCGCACTTACATTCAGTTTATCAATTGCTTCAGTGATTTGCTTCAATGCAATTGATTCGATGCTTTTGATTCGCTATGTTATGCTTCAATCCTGTTCTGCTTAAATGTTTACCTTTCTGTTGAATCTCTTCTGCTGCCTAGTTGTGCTTCACTTCATAATTTCATGCGAAAATTTGAAGTGATCATTCATCCCCTCCCCCTCTGATCACATACTTGGACTTACAGATCCGTGGACGTGAGCCTTGGATCCGGCGAGGGTTGAGATCGGTTGCGACGGTCGGCCTCCTTCGAGCCGTTTCAGATCGACGGCGATGGCGTGGAGGGCTTGGTGGATTGGCCAGCGGCTTGTGGGGATGGCATCCAGCCAGATCTGATCTGACCGGTGCGCCTTGCTCGCTGCATGGCGGCAGAGATCGGTGGCCTCCCAGTGCACACGAAGCTGGATAGAGGTTCGAGCGGATCCGGGTGAAAATCCAGTCCTAGGCCAGGTGCCAAGACCGGCGATGGCGACATTCTTCTACGTCGCTCTCTTCTTGAAGGCATCATCATGGAGAAGCTTCATACCATTATCAGCTAACTCCGGGGGAAACCCTAGATCTGTTGATCGGCTGATGGTAGTGCTCTTGTGTCGTTCTCCTCTTGGTGCGTCAGTCTTGGAGGTGTGCATTGGCTCGAGAGACCAGTGGACAGTTTCAGTGGTGGAGTGGCGTTTTATGTCACACATCGAAGACGTGGAGTCTCGGCCGGTTGGTGCTGCAGGTTCTCGGCGACAGTGCGTGATGATGGACGCGCGAAGGGAGGTGGCGTCATCTGGCGCTATGGTGGCGTCGATGGCAGGCCTGGCAAGGCTGATGCATCAGTTCTGTTCTGAAGATGTATCGGTGGAGGACGGCGGCGGCGGCCTTTGCAGCGTGTGCATGCGGTGCTCGCTACGTATGTGTCGGACCGGTGTGTGACCCAGATTCGGCATTGGCTTGGTCGGGGCATCCGGCTTTAGATGTAGGACTTTGGTGTGAGATCTGGGCATGCGGACCCGACTATCTCCACTCCTTCATTAAAGGAATAGGGGTAACGACATTTATTGTCAAGATGGTGGCTTCAGACTCATTGATGTATTACTTTGTAAGGTTTGATGAATAAATAATAAAATGGCCGTATGCATCGTCCTGATGCAGAGGCCGGAGGTCATCCTCCTTTTCCAAAAAAATGGTTTTAAAAATTTGCATTAGATCTTCACTAATATATGTTAGAGCATCGCGAAAAATGTTACTCGCATACTTCACTTATATCTATTTAGAGGGTTATTAAGTTTTATTGGTTAATAAGTTATATGTTAAAAAATGGTATGAGATGTTATGTAATCTTGATCAGTGAGCTTAAATAGCTACATATTTACTGGTTAATAAGTATCTCATTGTTCTACAAAACTCCTATTCCTCCGCTTCTTCCCAATCTATTGGCAAAATAAACATTATAAAAACCTAAAATGTCAAAGAGACCTTCTACTCTATTTTTATTGATTTGAGTTTTCATAATGTAATGTATGTTTTGGAAAATACTATATGCATAAAATAGAAGGGGCAAACTTTCTCACTGTTTTTCACGGGGGGGTTTCATGTGTCTAGTACATCATTGGGCTTTGGTTGGCTGCAGCCCACTTACAAGTTGTTTTTTGTTTTTTACAACAGCTGCATTCAGACTGCCACAAAAAAAAGCTGCATTCAGACAAACAGCTGACGCACGACGTCGCCGACCAGCTCGTCGAAGATGGCGCGCTCGACCATGCTCCCGACGGCGCGGGCGTCCTTGCACAATGCCTCCGGCAGCCACGGCGACCTCCCGACCTCGCGCTCCGCCGTTCCGTCCACCGTCGCCCGCGAGACGTGCCGCTGCACCTCGTCTTCCAGCTCCCTCCCTCGCAGCCGCGACGACGACGGCACGCCGTCGTTGCTGCCGACGACCCACCAGCGCAGCGACGAAGACGGCCACGGCGATCCGGAAATTCCTCTCGCGCTCGATTCCAGCGCCTCGTTCGCCAGGTCGAACAGCAGCCTCCGGCGGTCCGCCGCCCCGTGGTCCTCTTCCTCTCCGGCGCGGCGGAGACGCCGGTAGTAGTACGCGTCCTCGACCTCCTCAAAGACGTCGTCGGAGATGGTAAATAGCGGCCGTTCCATCGAGTCCGTCCTGGCAACCGCCGCGTGCTCCCATGATCCGGGCTCGCCGACGTCGCCGCCGTCGTCGTCGTCGTCGAACAGCCCGGCGGCGAGGAGCACTTCCCGGACATACGCCCAGTCAGGGTCGTCGCGCTCTGCCGCGGCGTCGGTCGTCCATCCCCACGGCGACTCTCCGCCGCCGACAGATGCCTCGAGTTCCGACGAACACCTGGGACTACATCTCGGACTCGACTCTGCAAAGACATACAAAGAATCGGCACATCCAGCACTGATCAATTTGCTGCAGCAGAGAAATCATATGGAATGCAACAAAACTCTTTGGGTGATTTCAGCTCATACTCCTGCAGTAATTGCGGTACCTGGGAGGAACGCGAAGTTCAGATCGCCGGAGAAATGGCGCCCGCCGCTGACCTCCAATGGGGACACCGGACTTGGAGGCGCCAGTCCGGCCAAGAGACTTTGACGAGGAGACGCCGGAGAGGGAGGCTTCTTCTTGGAGAGCTGCAGCAGCAGCAGCAGCTTCCCTCCACCTCCGCCCATGCAGAGGCTCTGCTTCAGGCTCGCCACCGTCCCTCTGAAAAGGCTGAAGCTTCTGCTCCGGCCCGCCAACTTCTCCGCGCCTTCAGAGGACGCGTCCGAAGCCGAACACCCCGCCGCCGGCGCGGAGAACGACCGGACCAGCGCGCGCGGCGACGCGGCGAGAAAGTCGACGCCGTCGTCATGCAGCTTCGGCGGACTCTGACGCGGGTCGCGGTCAGGGCTCTGCCGGTCGTTCATGCCAGGTCCTGCCCGCAATGGTGACCACCTGCCCCTTGGCCCTCTGCTCGCGGTCTTCGTCGGCGACATGGCATCGGTCCTCGCCATGATGCTCTTCAGCATCCTGTGCTCCGGGGACGGCGACGACGCGGCGGCGTCGCGCCGGCTGCGGTCGCCTCTGAAGACGCGGAAGGACTCCAGCCGGCTCAGCCTCTTGCCGACGGCCTCCCTGATCTGTCTCGCCGTGTCTTGAGCTGTTCGCTCCGGGTTGTTGGAGACGCTTGTCCAGCCTCTCCTCGCCTTCGCAACCGCGCCGCCTGCGACATCGGACTTGTCTTTCATTTCATCCTTGAGCCTCTCGGCCCTGTCCTTCACCTCCCGGAGGAACTCCTCCATCTCCATGCCACCGGCCCGCACCGCCTCCCATGCCGGCGGCGCGATCTGATGATCGCCGACGGCACCCCGAGTAGTACTAGTGGTCGGCCTAAGGATCGCTATCCGTGTCGCCGGCATGCCGCGCAATGTCTCCGACGTGTTGCTCGTATGATCATGCTCTTCAGAATCTTCAGACACTGCAGCGTTGGGTTCTGAACCACGCTGCTGCTGCTCTGCATCTTCAGCTTTCTTCAGGCCAAACGAAACCACCTCTTCATCCTCCACCTCCACGTTGCTCTTACGGCCGCCATAGCCGTACCTCGCCAGCTTCTCCCTGCGGAGGTTCTCCTGCGCGATCCGCTGGATGGACAACCCGGCACCGCTCCTCCTTCCCGACGCAACCGCAACAGTCTCCGTTGCTACCTCCCCCTCCTCGGTCACCGGCGGTGTCGCCATGGAGGCCAGCTGCCAGGACGCCCGGAAGTCCTCCTTGATCTTGTGAAGCAGCGCCTCCTGCGGGTGCGGGTGGTCACGGCGGCGACGATCGCGCCGGGCTCGCCGGCGCGGCTTCATCTTGCTGAGGCAGTACCTGTAGTAGTCCCCGCCGATGCGATGGCCGTGGCGCGAGCCGAGCGGGCTGCACTTGAGCTGCTCGACCTGGGACGACGGTTTCAGCAGGCTGATGGCCGCGGTTTCCTCCTCCCTCGAAGCCTGGAACGTCGTCGTCATCGCCGGCCGCACCGGCATCATCGCGTGGCGGTGGTCTTCCATGCCCATGAGGCGGGCGATGACGCTGGGCTGGCCGAGCATCGATGGATCTTCTATCAGATTGATTCTTGGATGGAATGGCATCGCGATCGTGCTGGCTGCTGCTGATCGAGGAGGATTTGGGGTTTCTGGTTCACCTGCTGTCTGTCAACAATGGCATGAAATGGATTTCTGTGGGAGGGAGAGGAGTCGTCCCGCGCACGACCAAACATTTTAGATTGTTGTTAGTGGGGCGGCAACAAACAAAAGCTAAAGAGAAGCTTGCTTCTCTGTGAGCCGGTTTGATCCTCGCACGTCCATCGCTCTGCAATTCATTTGCGCCTATAAAAACTCTACGCACAAGCATCAATTAGAGTGTGCCTGCACCGGAATCGACTTGGATTTCCTATGTCCCAGTCAATAAAGCCATTTGATCGAATCTTGATCATCCACCAGCCTGTGCACGAATCTCAATGCTTGGATGCCTGATGGCTCAAGGATCAACTTTCTTTTTCCTTTTTGCGGGGAAATAAGGAGCTTATTCTATAATTATAGGATTACAATCAAAAGGCAAGAGCTTCGCAATCTATGGGGTCATTTATATAGCCATACGACAATGTAACACTCGATGTGACCGTGATTTCTTTTAAGCAAATAGAACCCATCGCATTAAAAGAAACATCGAATGGTACAAAGCATCCCAAGAACAACGAAAAATTACAACAAGATCTTTGAGAAGCCCTTCCTCTTCAACCTTTAGGCCCTGTTTGTTTGGACTTTTGCTTCTGCTTTTGCAGCTTTTCCATTTTGGCCAAGAAGCCACAAAAGCTCCTAAATAGGTGCTTTTGGAGCTTTTATGGCTTTTGAAGCTAAATATTGTTATATTGATTCATCAAAATCCATAAAAGCTCTTAAATAGGTGCTTTTGGATCTTTTATGGCTTCTTGGCCAAAACAGAAAAGCTGCAAAAACAGAAGCAAAAGCCCAAACAAACAGGGCCTTAGACCGTGTCGACGGCGCGCCGCCGCTATCGTTCCTCCTGAGTCGGCCCTCGCGTTGATGGTTGATGTGACTGTGAATTGACTCTCGATCTGCAACCCTATTTTGTTTTAATCTTTTGCAAAACAGTAGGAACTGTTATTTACTCGTTCCTTGCAAAAAGATCTTCTAATCTATTGAATTTTTATTACTTATTTACTGTGATTACAACCACGTCTCAAAAACCAGCTAAGATTTCTCTTTAAGACACCCTACATTTAGCAAAGCAATATTAATTACTGATTTTGTCGACAAATCTGCATTGATAAAATGATTACTGCAAAACTAAGATATTGGCATATCATTTCCATAACTAGGCTTACCAATGCAAATCATCAAAAGTTAAGAAAGAACTCATTATCTTGACTATAAATTAATAAAAGTTCAAAAGGGCTGGAAAAAACACGAGATGTTTGAGGAATACCAAGCAAACAAACAAACTACAAAAAATGGCTTTGAATCAAGATGTTTGAGCGATAGCATTGTGGTCCACTAACCAACCATGTGATCACTAGTTGATAGAGACCTAAGGGTCCAAGCATAAGCCTTTGAATCGAGAACGACGGAAAGGCATCGATAATACCCACTTCAGCAACCAGGCCCTCGAGATTCACTCCGAAGCTCGAGCGGTAGAGTTACGACCCCATGATGATTCCTCCATGGAAGGAAACAACGCTCAAAATGGTCATGGGCACCTGCGCTGCCATTTTTGCCTTGGCTTCATGGCTACCTTCCACAAAAGTTCATGCTTCTTACTTCAATAATGGTGGTGCTCCGGAGCTCTCGCTTTGGCCACTCACTAACGGAGATTAGCACTATTTGAAGAATGTGAACCTTGGCATACATCTGCATCTTTGACTCGCATGCGGTTCATTCATACCCTTTACTTGTGTTTGCTTTGAAAGCGGGAGCAGAAGGTAGTTGGGTAGAGGTACCTAAACCACCATTTCCATCAAAATCAGGAGGGTGTGTCCTAGATCCACCACCTCCAGGGTGCTCATCACCATCTCTCCTTCCATCTCCACTTCAAAATTAAGGGTGATTCCAGAGGTCACATTCATCCCATCTCTCAAGTGCTCTTCTTGAGTCCTCTCCCCAAAGTTGTGGTTGCTGTTTCCAGGTGGAGGTCCATGATCATTCCTCCCTTGGGAATCTCCATGGTTCCACCTTCTGAATGGGTAACTGTATCTCCCTCCCCCACGGAATCTATTGAAGCCTCACCTTTTTCCGTGATTGAAATCCATGAGGTATAAATCTAGGGGCACAGGGTGGAACCCTAAACCTATTCTCTCTTCTGGCTCAGCACTAGGGGAGGGGTGTATATATAGCCACTGAAATGAAAGAGACGGGGACCCACCGATCACATCTCTATTCATTTGCCAGTCATCTTCTCCCTCGTCCAACAAAGGAAAGCCAAGTGGGTCAGCCCCCTCGGTGTCCTCGCCATGGTCACTTTCCATAACCCAACAAGGAGTCTAAGAATTATCATTGATCTCATCCATAGTAGCAATAAAATTATGCCCATATATAATCATGGGTACCTCACAATAGGAAAACATTTCCTCAAAATCTAACCAATCACAAGTAAACATAATCCCAAGAGGTCTAGCTCCCACCAGTTCATTATTATCTAGAGAACTATCAAAAATTCCAGCTCCAAATTCATTTCTATCAAAATCCAAATAAAAATCTACCGCATCCTCTAGATCATTACTATGGATAGATAAGCAATTATCCCCATCACACCAAGTTTTCACAAAATCACCATACATAAAAGAGCAAGAGGATCCATAGCCCAAAGTGAAACCCTCCCACTCATCAACCACCTCATCTTCTTCATCATAAGAACTAGTAATCACAGGGTTATGCTTCCACACTCTGTTTCTCCTTCGTCCAACCTCTACAGCTGTGTGCATAAGCTCATCGGGAGAGAGTTAATACTTAAAGTAAAAAAAACATATGTTATCATCATTAGAATCCTTCCTAGAACTAAAAAATTAGCAATCCCAACAATGAACTAAAGTAAAAAAAATGGTAGCCCCCGGTGAGGATCGAACTCACGACCTTTCCCTTACGAAGGGAACGCACTACCACTATGCTACGGAGGCCTGCTTTGCTATACAATTCTCTGACACTTTCTTAATTTAATTTCCCTACTGACTCCAACGTCCCTAAATGGACGGTTTAACCACATTCCACGTACTGTACTACTAACTGGAGCGATTTCGAATTTGAAATGAGGTGACAGATCCACGGCCACAACACAAATCAAATGCGAGCGTACGTACGTCCTCCCCGCAGGCACGCTGCTGCACCAGCGGTTCGTAAATGCGGCCGTACAGGCAGACATGTCACTCAGTCACCGTCAGTCATTCCGGACCCAGATTCAGAGGGCAGCCTAGCTAGGAGCGTAGTACGTCTGCCTCACATTCATGGATGCCAGGAGCTGCAGCAGGCAGGCAGGCAGGCAGCGGCAACGGCTAGTACCGCCCCCCTCCCCCGCTCCTCTCCATTCATTCGTTTCCAGACATACAAATATCTTCGCCGTCTCTCTGACTGACTGACGGGCGGCATCCCACTGCCACCGTTTTCAACGCAACAACTTTGGCATCCTGCACCCATGACGGATGGATGGATCGAATGGCACTTGCACTTGCCCTTTGGCGATCCATCATTCTACGCAACACGGCTACTACGACGGCCGGATCTTTCATCAAGTTGATCCAAAGAAAGAAGCTGTGGTCCGAGTCCAATGGCCGTCTGTCTACGCTACCAATGATTGGCTACAAAAGGGGAAGAGATGCCCAACTGTTCCGCCCACCCAAGCAAACAAGGTCGGCGATAGAAATGTAGTGGTGAGCAACATGAAGCGGCAAGCAAACGAGCATGTACACATCAGTAACCAATCACTCAACCAAAAACATTATTAAGCCACACCAGCGAACAAACTAATCATAATGCAGCAGCACCCAACAGTCCCCACTCCACTCGTGATATGCAAGTCGCCCGCGGTTTGGGAAACATTAATAGTTCAATATCAACAGGCAAACTTCCAACCAGACAGCAGCATCATACTGAAAACTACCGCTTCAGACATCACGGCAGCGATCACAGAACGAACCAGCAAGCATGATGAGCAAATCAGATACGCAGGCACACACAGGGCAGGATGAACAACGACGATAACTTAATCTAAGATTACCCAAACTGATATTATCACAATGTTAGCCGGTGACAATGGACGGAAAGAGTAACCATCTAGGTACAAGCAGGGGGCACCCGCAGCAAGGGGATACACACCCTCCCGGCCACGGGGGAACCACGCCAGGCGGCGGCAGCGCCAACAGGGAGCGCTATCCGTTATAGCACGACAGGACAGGACGACAACAAAAAGGTAAAAACAACACGATGTGAAGTGAAACTTGGATGATAATTCTAGTGGAGATGGATAGGCTCCTTATGACACCACCCGCCACCACAGGGTGAGGATCGCACATCAGCTCCCGCATTGTCCGCTGGAGCAGCCTCAGCATGCTTCTTCTTCACTCGTCATCGTCCTCATCCTGCAATGAGCAGCATAGGCTTATTGTCAGACCATACGCTACAACAGATCTTAAGAGGTGGTTGTTCTAACTTACTACAGGCTCAACTAGGTATCATCGGCACATACAATCTACAGTTAAAGAATAATGCACCATTTTCTTAAAGCAATAAGCATGCCTAGAACGTTCAATAAACTAATTCAAGAGACAGAATACAGGGTGTTGTGTATACCTCGTCGCTACCCTCATCATCCTCGTCGTCATTGATCTCCGACTTGGACTTGTCGGATTCCTCCTCATCATCCTCTTCTACCTCCTTGGCCGCAGCCGGCTTCTTTGGGGCAGCAGCAGCAGCAGTGCTCTAATCAAACAAATCACAGAGCAAAGATTATTAGCACCATGAACATCAACCAGAGAAAGCAGCACATAGATCGCCATGTCTGTGTGTTGCTACCTCGCCCTTGTTGTAGGCAGCAATGGCCTTGTTGTACTCGCCCTTGAGCTTGTTGGCCTTGGCCACATAGGGAGCCTTCTCCTGCAAAGCAAATCCACAACTCCCATGTCAGCACACGCATCAACAAATCAGTTACATACAAGCCAAACCTAGAAATCTAGGGTTCCTCTGGAACGAACGAACGAAGGCTTACCGTTTCGGTCAAGCTCTTCCACCTCTCACCGGCCGCTTTGCCAACCTGAACCCAAAAAAAAGTCACCACAAACGAACGGAACCAGTTAGGTCATGGATCACGATCCAATCGACAGCACCTAGCAGATCAATTACTACCATACGACTGTATAGAAACCAAATCGGGAGTGGGATATTGGGAACTTACGGCGGCGACGGACTTGTTCTTAGGGTTCTTCTGCTTGAACTCCTCGCGGAATTCGCCCCTGAAAACCAGAAACCGGAGCAGCAGGGTCAGCCCGGAAACCACGGGAACGCAGCAACAGAAAGAAAATAAACAGAATCTGGAGCATGGTAAAAACAGATGGGGAATCTCTCATGACGACGTACATGAAGACGAAGAAGGCGCTGGGGGCCCTCTTGGGCTTGTTGGGGTCCTTGCCGGCCTTGCCCTTCTTCCCCTTGGCGGCCGGCTTCTCCGCCCCCTTGCTCTTCACCGCCAACCTAAACGAACACAGATCGGCGCGCATCATCAGCAACCTAATAATCCCTCAAAAACAGATCTACGAGCGGAAGAGCTCGATTGGGTGGGCGGAGGATTGCTTACTTGGTGTCGGCCTTGGCGGCGCCCTTGGATTTGGCCCCCTTCATGGCTGGTTCCTGCGGCGAAAACACCAAATCAGCGAGCGCAAGGGTCAGATCCGGTCGAGGCGAGTCGAAAGCCGCCGTCAATCGAGCGGAACGGCGCCGGATCGGGGTGAATCGGGGCGGCGGAGGCTCACCTGGGGGGGCGGAGGGCTAGGGGAGGGGGGAGGGTTGGTTTGGGGAAAGGAGGAGGAGGAGACGGAGACAAGCGAGGAAGGCTGCGTTGCGACGAGGGGATAAGAAGAAGCGAACCCGCACCGAGGGCGTATCCGCGATTCCCCCCTATCTCCGAGGGCCCGCCCACAACTCCCAATTTGAATTTTCGGACCGATCGCCTACTTTCCTCACCCTGTCGAACCCACCCAGCGGGGAAACGCGGGCCCGGGTAGCACGTGGGCCCACCCTGTCATGTAGAGCCGGGGGGTGGGTGGAGCGGAGGGATGCCTCGCAGTGCAAATCACAAGGGGCGTGAACGTGATTACGGGAAAGTAAAGGGGGTGGGATGTAAACGGGCGCGCGCAGGGGCTTGGGCGGGATTTCGGAAATTTGGGGCCGCGCCGATATTTTCGCATGTGCCGCGAGCGGGGAGCGGGCCCCGCGCGTCAGCGTCATATCGCCCCGCCACGTCACCGATCCGCGAGGTCCGCGCTGATTGGCCGGATCGCGGAGGATGGAGGCGACGGTGGCGCCTGTGCTTTCACCTTGTGCTTCCTCTGGCGCACGGCGCCGCCTCGTTCTGCCTGCCCCCGCCGCCGATCCGCCCCGTTCGAAACGCCTTCTCTCGCGCCGCCACGGGTGCTGCGGATCCATGGGTCTTTTTGTTGATGTTTCGAAGGCATTTTGAGTTTCGCGTGGTTTTGTGTGTGATGGTTTGTCATGGTGACGTCACTAACTGTAACGTGATCTTGGTGTGGGATGGGGTTTTCACCGTGGGTTTTTGACGCCGACGGTCCGGATCGGTCGGGGCATTGCTGCTAGACGCCTGCTCCGTCGTGGGCCGTGTGATTGTCTTCCATTGTTGTGTGTGTACGACGAGAGTGTGTGTGTGTGTTGAGAAAAAACTAGCTGCGTGATGATGATCATCATGGAGAGATGACGATTTGATCTAGTAGAGTAGTGTTAGTTTTTTAAAACTTATTACCACACATTACTTTGTTTTTTTTTATTATTGGAACGTGCTACTTCATTAAAATTATGAAACGGAAATATCCATGGTTACCGACGTCGAGTGAGCATACACTGGCCACCCGAAACCAATTTTTACTACATTTATTTACGTGATGTATAGAGAGATCGAACGTATGTGTTTTTCGCTCCTGGCATGACGTGTTTTGAACCGTGAGATTTGGCGGGAAGAATTGTCGAACGAGGAGAAGTTTACGTCGGGGTTTTTTAAATGTTTGCCCTAATATAAAACGGTGTGAAAGCTTTCCTCGTCTAGTGCATGTGATTAACATAGTGGCAACCTTTCGCTTCATTACAGAGGAAACCTGGGTTTGAATCCTAGGTTCTTTTTTTACTTTTTATTAGAGATGGTACAGTTCGCTAAAAATGATAAAAAAAATATTATTTTTTATACATAGCAATTTTACAAAAATAACACCAAATTTTACAACATTTTTTTACGTGATCTATAACAAGCGAACGTATGTGTTTTTCGCTCCTGGCATAGCGCGTTCTAAACCGTGTGACTCAGCAGCATGAATTATGGAACAAGGAGATGCATGTTTTCATTAACATAAAGCAACGTGAACCCCTTCCTCATCGAGTGCATGAGATTAGCGTAATGGCAACCTCCCTTTCCTTCACATAGGAGATCTGGGTTTGAATTCTAGGCTCTTCCTTTTTTACTTCTTATTAGGGATGGCAAAATTCGCTATAAAATGATGAAAATTATTATTTTAGATACATAGCAAATAAAAAAAACACTACATTTTACAACATATATGTACATGATCAATAAACAGTGAACGTATGTGTTTTTTGCTCCTAGCATAACGCATTCTAAACCGTGAAACTCAACAACAGGAATGGAACGATGAGATGCATGTTCCCGTTAACATAAAGTAGTGTAAACCTCTTCCTCATCGAATGCATGAGATTAACGTAGTGGTAACCTCTGTCTCCTTCACACAGGAGATCTGGGTTTGAATAAATTCAACAACATGAATGGAACGATGAGATGCATGTTCCTGTTAACATAAAGTAGTGTGAACCTCTTCCTCATCGAATGCATGAGATTAACGTAGTGGTAACCTCTCTCTCCTTCACACAGGAGATCTGGGTTTGAATTATAAGCTATTCCTTTTTTATTTTCTACTACAAATGGTAAAATTCACTATAAAACGATAAACAATATTATTTTAGATACATAGCATTTTAATAAAAACACCAAATTTTACAACATATATTTACATGATCTATAAAGAGCAAACGTATGTGGTTTTCGCTCCTGGTATAACGCATTCTAAACCGTGAGATTTAAGAGCATGAATTATGGAACGATGAGATGCATGTTCCCGTTAACATCTCTCCTTCACACAGGAGATCTAGGCTTGAATTATAGGCTTTTCCTTTTTTATTTTCTATTACAGATGGAAAATTTTGCTATAAAATATGAAAAAATAGATACGTAGCAAAAAAAAAACAATTTTTACAACATATATTTATGTGATCTATAAAGAGCGAACGTATGTGTTTTTCACTCCTGGCATAACGCATTCTAAACCGTGAGACTCAACGGTATTAATTATGGAACGATGAGATGCATGTTCTTGTTAACATAAAGCAGTGTGAACCTCTTCCTCATCGAGTGCATGAGATTAACGTAGTGGTAACCTCTCTCTCTCCTTCACACAGGAGATCTGGGTTTGAATTCTAGGCTCTTCCTTTATTTTCTGTTACAAATGGCAAAATTCGCTATAAAATAAAAAATATATTATTTTAGATACATAGCAATTAAAATAAATAAATTTTACAACATATATTTACGTGATCTATAAAGAGCGAGCGTATGAGTTTTCCGCTCCTGGCATAACACATTCTAAACCGTGAGATTCAACAACATTAATTATGGAACGATGAGATGCATCTTGCCGTTAACATAAAGCAGTGTGAACCTCTTCCTCATCGAGTGCATGAGATTAACGTAGTGGTAACCTCTCTCTCCTTCACACGGGAGATCTGTGTTTGAATTCTAGGCTCTTCCTTTTTTATTTTCTATTATAGATGGAAAAATTCGCTACAAAATAATAATAATAAAATATTTTTGATACATAGAAATTTTACACAAAAAATATTTTCACTAGGTGGCAACATCCTATAAAAAGGTTTAGTTACAAGGAAAAAATTCTCTATTTTTAATCCAACTAGAGCAATGGCAAAAAAAATCAATCATGACAAATTTATTATTATATGATGGGAAATTTAGTTCATGTATCATGGCAACTTTTATTTTTGAACCTTGCCAATTTTAAATTATGTAGCATGCCAAATTTGTTTTTGAACCATGAAAAAAACAATCATGGTAATTTAGTTCATAGACCATCGCAACATATTTTATAGACTATGACAAATTTTATCTTTTCAATAATGATGAATTTAATTTACAAACTATGGCAAACTTTTCTTTTGGACAATGGAGAATTTACCTTTTGAACCATAACAAATTTAGTTTTCGAACCATGGGAAATTTTAATTTCGGAACATGACAATTTTAGGGTTTGAACCATGTCAAAAAAAATGAAACCTTGGTAATTTCATAAAAAAATCATCATCACAAAATAACATGGAAAATTGCCATTGTATATTCACTTGGTCAAATATCAATTATGATTTTTAAGTATTGTTCCATACAGTCTCGTGGCAATTTTACATTTTTTTGCACCTTTTTGTGTGTGTACCTATACATATTTTGCCACGAGGACCTTTAAATTTTTTTGCATCGCCAGATTAATATCATGGCATTTTTCTCGAAACACAATTGTACTGGTTATGATAAAATTGATTTTTTTTGCCCAACTAAAGAAAGTTGGGTCACACTAAAGCTGGATTTTAGCGAACAAGAGAGTTCGCTCGATCCCTCCCTACAGAGGGACCGCCTCATTTCTCCAGTTGCTCTCAGCGTGACTGTGTTGGAAATATGCCCTAGAGCCAAATAATGAAGCATCTTTATTAGCATGTTTTATTAAGTTTAAGTTAAGTTTAATACCGTGCTATAACTGTAACACATGTGGTATGTAAACAAATTAAGTCTCTAGTAGCCTCTGTTAAGACTAGTCCATTGGGCAATTGATGATCAAGATTTCTTGATCATGAGACATGGTATGTCTGTTGACAATGAGGTCATATCATTATGTGAATGATATGATGGACGTTAGCCAAATAAGTATTGCAACAAGATCATATCACAAAGCTCAAAGTTTTAAATGATTAAGGAACGTACAGTCTACTCGTTAGATCATGAGATCATATCTAATCACTGTTTTCGGAGGATGACTTGTATGTATCAACCACTACACTGTAACAGGGTTACTATAACGGTGCACTTCACGTATTCCAAAGTGACACGTTGAGGCATATGGATCAAGATCTGGATGTGTTCATCCACGTGACGGATAGATACTCTGTGTCCACTCGATGAGGTTACATCTATAATGTTGCGCAGGAAGTGACTAGGCCACAGAGATGTAACATCCCAGAATGAGTTATAATGTCTAGGACAAGGCAAGTATCGTAGTGACAAAAGGAATGAATCTAATATTTATGGTTCAGACGATTTATTTCGGTAATGCGCATGGATTATTATGGGCATCCTGGTCCCTCTAATGATAATTGATCGAGAAAGGTCTCGGTCATGTCTAGAGTATTCACGAACCGAAGGTAACACACTTAGGGTTCGATGACGTATCAAAGATGGTTTCGAAACTATCGAAATTACCGGAGAAAACAAAATGAGGAATTGGAAAAGGTTCGTGTGGATCCGAAAGGTGTTACCGAAAGGTGCTCCGGGACAAAAGAAATAAGATAAATATGTATTTATTATTAATTAAAAATTAAATATAATTTTATTTTAATTAAATGGTCCCTCACCCTAATTTGGACCTTCTTTGTGAAAGAGGCCCAATAGGGGAAGGGGAGGGCAGAGTCCTCCCTTCGGGGGGTGGCGCCATGGGCCAAGCCCACTAGGGGTCATCGAGCCATGGCCTCCCCTCCCCCCCCCCTAACCTTGGCATGTGGGGTTTAGTCCCACATTACTAAGGGAGGAGGCCTCCCTTGCCCTATATAAAAATATGGTGCTATGCCTTTTTTTAACACACAGGAAATAGGAAAAAAATCCACAATGTTTTTGAGGACTTTTTTTCTTCCCGTTTATTCTACGAGCATGGCCTCTTGAAAGGGTTGTGTACGTGGGAGAGAACTACTCCGCGTTACGCTGTCATGCTGCGGGGATTCTGGTTTGAAAGGATCTCTTCTTCCGCAACCTTTGTTGGATCGGAGATCGGAGCTCGTTGTCAAGGCCATGGTGCGCAGAGGACCCGAACTTTGTCAAGCAACAACAACCGCTTTATGAGACCTGGCGTAGAGTTCGCGCCGGTTGTAATGCGATCGCAATGGAGGCGGACACAAAGGCGGCGAAGGTAATCGCAACCAAAAATGTCAGATATTTAGTCCGGTTTGAATAAAAATTACCAGGTTTACATGAAAACCGTTTGGTTCGTTCAAATCCTATCTAAAATGTGTCCATACGTTTCCAGGTACACGGTTCGATGATTTTCACCATATCAATTATCAATATCCATGGACGCGTCCGAACATTCGCAGGTGGGTACTATATTCGATTTAGAGGTCCACACGAAAATGCCCTTGAGCTTTGTGATTTTCGTTAGGCAATTATTTTTCATTATTTACTTTTAAAATGCTACTCCAAATAGCTTTTGTCACAATAATTAGGTGTATATTGTTTTTTCTACCAAATAGCTTTTGCGATAGCTCGATCCTTACCGTAAAACCGCAAAAGTGCCACAAAAAAATGTGATTTAAAACCTTGAAGCTCAGAGCGAGCAAAAGTGGGTGAGAAAGAGAGGGGAGGAGTGTGGGGTAACAATCCTGCTAAAAGAGCAAATCTAGCGTGAGGGTCATAACGATCTGCCACAGAAAGCGGGGCACAAAGTCAATTTCCTACAAATCCGATGCATACCTCTAAATATTGACAGACAGATGCATCCTCCCTAGTTGCTTTTCGTCCTATGCTTTCTGTTTCAGAATCTTATTCCCGAACATAAGTTCAGATCCATTTTTATACAATACCACCACTATAGGAATAGTGTGACACTATGGGCTGGCTGGGTGTTTCGGTGGGTGCAAGCGCAAGTTGACGTGAGAAATGTTCGTTCGTCGGCAACCTTGTAGATTACTTTAATTTTTTTCACGAGACAACCTTGTAGATTTTTTTTTTGATTGAGATCTGATCCTTGTTTTTTTTTTGAGGTGTTAGATCTGATCCTTGTAGAAGCCAGATCTCGGGGCTCGAATGTAATCCACGGGCCAAAATCCTGGGTTTTGAGCCCACCATAGAAAGAAGCTAAGCCCAACTGCAGCCCATAAGCGTGTGAGCTCGTACGCTCCTGCAGCGCTTTAGAAACAAAATCAATTTCGATTTTTATACATTAAAACAAAAACACAAGTTTAAAATAAACAATTCTTGAAAATTTTAAATAAAATTTATCAGTTCGAAAAATATTCCATAGATTAATGTGCACAAATTAGAAAAAAAATCATGAATTTTAAGATGTTCATAAATTAAAAAAAAACTTAGTTTTAAAAAAAATCATGCATTTTTAAAAATAAAGTAGAAAATTTAACCAACAGAAATGTGGAAAGTAAAAAACCAAAAAAAAAGTCAGAAAAAACAGGAAAAGTTAGAAAACCAAAAACCTAAAAGACAACATCGTGGCATTCCGATTGTATGGGCTGCCCCGTTAAAAATATCTAGATGATGCCCCGCACGTTGTTGCGGGATTTTTTTGCAATATATTTCAATCAAATATTTGATTAAATGGAACATTAATATTTGAAACAATAATTTTATACTAATATAAATTTAACAATAATATCATTTAGAGTGGAAATTCCCATGCATGCATGTTGCATGTTAGGGTGAGTTTTTAATATGCATAATGACATGCTATTGGGTGATGAGGTGGCATGCTTGCATGTTAAGAGAAATATGTTAGAGAGGTCTAGCTATTTAGATATAGAAGATAACCGTAAAAAATACAACTATAGTGGCGATCGTGCCGACATAATTTGTAATAAAGCATTTTGCTTTCTCTATGAAAACAATAATCTTACAAAAAGGATGTTAGTAACAGTAACGTGCACAATTTTTTTTGATTAATTTATGCATGAAAAGCATGCCACCTCATCAACAATGCATGTTTGATAGAAACATGCAAAATATTTTGACATTAATTTTATTTTCAGCAATTATGTATTCATTTTTAACAATATTACAACAACATCATGCGGTATAGAAATTACTTACACATGAAGAGGTAATTATGAAACACTATGGAAAGTGACCTCTCTCTCCTCTCCTCCAAACCCTACGGAGAAGATTTACTGGGTGCATCACGTCTGTACCCCTCCCCCGATGCCTTCATCGGTTTGGGGCTGCGGAGAGACCCCAAGCTACCGAATGGAGCTCTAGTTTTCCCTGCTTTGGGGGCTTACGAGACGACACTTTGGTGGTGGTGGCGAGGGGTGTCAGTCTGACCCATAATTTTTTCTCTTGAGCATCTCCGCCTAAACAATGTAAGTTGCTTCTGTGTTGATCTCATTGTTCTACCATTTCGAAACAAATACTTCCTTTATTACACAATTCAAAACACTTGTTGTATAACTATTACACATCTTAAAGTTTCAAACATCCCATTTAAAATTGTGTCGATTCCCGTCATCTTGTTTTCCAATGAGGTTAGGGTTTACAAGGTTTGTCGGCGATGGCCATTTTAGAATTTGGTCCACGACCTCTTCTCCGACACTTTTGTGTAACTTAGGGTGGCGTTATGAGGCAGCAAGCTGTTTTGGAGGTTTGGATCTTGGAATTGTGGATCTTTCGGTGACAACTTTGTCAGTTTCCTCTCAAGGCGCTTGTTAGGCTGAACCATGGCCGTGGCGACTTCCATTCTGCGATTAACAACGATTGGCTAGCTTCGATGATGGAGAGATAGTTGTGGCAGCGTTAGGCGTGGATTAACGAGCTAGTCGAATCGTAAGTCTTGACTCTTTAAGGTCATGCTCATTAAGGTCCGACTCCTTAAACTCGATAAACTTAACAAAAAAAATGGTTATGTTCGTTTAAAGCCCGTTAAGATCGTGTAGGCGTTCGCGAGCGTTCGTTTACATAGTATAATGTGTTACGATTTACAAGATGAAAGTGTATGTGTATTTTGATGAAGGAATATGATGATGAAAGGAGGATGTGGCCTAGTTTAATGCCTCCTATTGGTTGAGATGGGTCTATTAGGTTGTCTAGATGAGCTAAGGTAGCATAAAACGTTTTCATGTAGTCCCTCCGTTTTTTTACTCCGCATATAAAATTTGATCAAAGTCAAACTTGATAAAGTTTGATCAAATTTATATTAAAAAGTATCAACATCCACAACATTAAAGTTATACCATATGAAAATTGATATCATGATGCTTCCAATGATATTGGTTTCATATCGTGGATGTTGATAGATTTTTCTATTAAATTGGTCAAACTTTATGAGGTTTGACTTCAGACAATTCTTATAGGCGAAGTAAAAAAACGGAGGGAGTAAGATAGGAATGTGGGTTGTGTTGTATTAATGAGCTTAACAAGCTACTCGTGAAATTCTTTAGGTTGTTTATCAAGCTTATTAAGTTTAACGAGTTGAAATCAATGATTAGTTAGCTTCACTAAGAAGCGAGCTACGAGCTTAGAGCTCATTAAGCTCGTGAACTATATATTTGGTCTAGCCTTAGGTGGCCTATCATGATTCTGTTCTGGGGAAAGAGGACGATCAACTCCGAAGGACCTCGATGATTTTTTTTTTCAAGGGTGTATATATTACCCGGTTTGATTAATAGTTTTAAGGCCTTTTCACAATTTCGTATGGACATATTTCTAATTTAAATTAAAACCATGACAAAAAATATGGTACGGAGGGAGTATATTGTATCTATTGAAACGATAAGGATGGACAGCGACACAAAAGAACACATGTATTTTGTTGACAAAATAATCAGATTGCTCACCACGTTAGGCTCATCTACTACTAATATAAAAAGCACCAGAGGTGCTGATCCAAATCATCTTCACCGTTAAACAATGTCGATCTAACGATGCAGATTACTTCCATGTTGAACGGAGCACAACACACCTTATACCCTGAAATTTACTATTAATTACCCACCACTGTCATTTCTTATAATCCGTTGAGAGAATAACTATCAAGTAATTAATACGATTGTCTGTTAAAAAAGGAAACCTCTTCATTGACATTGGTGTTCAAAGGTAATCCCTATTGCTTATAATCCGCTGAGAGAATAACTATCAAGTAATTAATACGATTGTCTGTTAAAAAGGAAACATCTTCATTGACATTGACGTTCAAAGGTAATCTTATTGCTTATAATCCGCTGAGAGAATAACTATCAGGTAGTAATTAATACGATTGTCTGTTAAAAAAGGAAACCTCTTCATTGACATTGGCATTCAAAGGTAATCCCTCCCTGTGTCATCTCATCACTGCCTATGCAGCCCATCGCTCCTCCCTGTTTTCCCTATGTTTAACAAAAATCTTCTGAAATCCCTTGCGCTAGCCGCCACTACCTCTGCTAAGCACGCGCTCGATCGACGCCACATCCGATGACGGCGTCAAGGGCGCGAGAGACGCCGCTAGATACATGGTAACTACTGCAGCCTCCGATTCGATGCGTTGTTGGATGTGGGGAAGCTGCCGGGGCTATACGTAACCACCGCTTCCAAGGACGAACAAGCTGCCGCCGCGTTCTGCCACACGCCGAGGCCATCGCTTTGAAGGATACGCCGATGACGCAAATGTCAATGCCATACGTTCACACACTTCACGTACCAGGTACAAAATCCTCACCACCGTTCGTCGGTCTAGCCAAAAGCCCAAAACGCCATCGTCGTTCGTCCGTCTATGATCCTGGTCTATCTCTATAAGTTGAAAATTAGAGCAGAAAACACTCAAATTCAGAGTTTATAGCCTAATGAGCAAATGCTATGATAGCTTGTTTATGGTCTCCGTATTTTTTCACAAAATTGGAAGATGCGAGAAGGTTCATGCGAAGTTCTGTAAGTAAAAATTCCTCATTTGTTCTGTTTTGGGATGATGAAATTTTATTAAATAAGAACCTACAGTTTCTTTCGTAAGTTGAGGTTAAGAGTTCCGTATATATATATATATATATATGTGCCAAGAAAGTATATAAGGAAATCATGATATGCTTCTTTGCGGTGTCAACACTAAAAAATGTAAACTTTGTCATGCAGGATGCTATGTACGTGTTTTAGGAATTGAATGGTAATTCTCTATTTAAAAATTCTTATTGTGTACTTCCTTGTTGGAATTTTTGTTGCAGACAGAATTGCATGAATTGTGTGACATTATATGCTTAATTGACCGGAGATAATGGGGAACAATGATCGAAGATATTGTGTTCACGTACCAAGCTAGATAGCTTTGAACACGAATCCTATCTCGAAATTTCTTACATAACATGTGTATTCTGTTCTCATCATTTGATTTTTGCATCTTCAAACACATCTACGTTGTTTAAGGGGAATGGTGTACTGCAATAAAATACCTATTGCTCGTGGTGATAATAGTAGTATCGAATATGTGAAATGAAGTGGATTATTTTCCCCAAATATGTGAAATAACGTGGATTATATGATATCCCCTCAGATGTGAAATATTAGATTGATGTGCGTGTTGATTCAGCTTCAACTTCGAGTCCCTGTACCGATACGCGTTCGGACCGGATTTTTCTCCCCACCCACCCACCCCCTTCTGCGACGCTCCTGCGGGAGCCGCCAGGGGAAAAGCCTAGCGCTAGCCAACAAGCTCCCCTCCTCGTGCTCCTACCCCCTCGCCGGCGCCCCGTCGTGCTGGCAAGCAAACTCCGACAAGCGCGGGGGGAGGTGGGGCCCTTCTTCCGCGCGAGGTGTCGACGAGTGCAGGCCCTCGGGTTGTGTGATGTGGCGCTATCTGGGGGAGCGGCGATGGAGGCGCAGCGAGTGGCGGCGGGCGGGCGTTCGTGACTTGCATTGGCGATGCTTTTCTAGATCCGGCGCAGCGGGGTTCCAGGCGGCCATGGGCACGATGGCGGCCGGACTTTGGCTCGCGGCTGGTGGGGGCTGGCCTCGGCGGCCCTCCTCGGCGACGGCCACTTCGGGTTGTGGCGGTCCTGCCGGCCTATGGCCAGATATGGCTTCGGTTGGCGTCTGGCTCAGGCAGGAGCCGCGGACTGCGATCGACATTGTGGCGGTTTCGTGGCGTTCTTATGGGTGTCGGTGGTGCGTGTCTTACTGGCAGCAAAGGATCTTGGCATGGCCGTCAGTTTGCCGGCGGCGGCCCTGCCGGTTTGTCCTATGTGGCAGCGCGGGCTGAGGGCGGCTCCGGCGAGAGTTGCGACAACTTTGGTTGGTGGAGGCGCAGGCGGCGCAGAGCGGTTGTGGCAGCCAACCCTCTCTTGGATCAGGTTCGATGATGCGCGGGGCTGTGCGGACGCCACCACATTCGATTTGGCCCACATAACCGATATTTTGCAACTAAATAGACTCTTAACTAATACTGATATTATATTCGTATATTAGTAGCTTTTTTGAATAATTAGGCAGTGGTACTGCAATTGCGTTTCAAAAGAAAGAATACGAGGGTTTTCTGGTAGACATGAACAAAGAAAACTAATGTGGCATAAAGTACGAAGTTTTTATTCTTATTCTATTTAATATTATCCTACAAATAAGAATGGATTTTTTTTTAATATTACACGTGCATTCGTGCAAGCTTACTAGTTATTCAACAAAGATACGACGAGCCTTACTTGCAGGCTTTGGTAATTAAACACTGGACCGGTACTGCATACATCACTTTCAAGTTTTTATTCACGATCAACAACGACTGGCAGACTCTAGTGATAGAAAGGAACTTGTGATGATGTGTCATTCGCCTAATATGATATGTACAATAGTGATATTTCCTACTATGACTCTTGTAACTTGTTATTGTGTCATCCACATTGAGATGAATCTCTTAGATACAAAGCAAAAAAATGCCGACCTGTCTGCCTATCCAAATAACACGAGGCTCGGCATTAAAGGAGGTTATTGAGTGACGTTGCATCGTGAAAAGTATAAGTTGCCATTTGGTCGGGACGACTATTTTCTCACTGTGAGAGTCAGTGCTCACATGAAGATAGTCGAGGAGATGAGAGAGGCAAGGAGCGTGAGGCCAATGAAGAGAGATAATGGCAATCTATGCTTGGGTTCGGTGGAGCTTCCTTTCATTGGTGTAGTTAAGCTCAAGTACCTAGAGAACATTGAGATATAGGATGGATTTTTTGTTTTCTTATTCTTGCCAATAAATGTATTTTTTCCCTTTAAACGACCTATTGTATTCAACATTTTCTTAATCATAAAACCATGTGTTCTCTCAATAGTCATTTTAATCGTGCATGAAGGCTAATTTTTATCACCCTTTTGTAACTTCTTACCATGTCATTCTATTTGGGATGAACCTTCCATATTCATAGCAAAACTTGCTTGTTGTTCGGGTTTTTATCTTGGTGTTGTGGTTGTTGTAGCTGAGCAAAAATAATTTACTATGACGATCAACTAACTTCATTTGGGTCCCACAAAAGACAAACAGACAACAGACTCAAGATCTATTACTTCGAATGGCTAATATGAATACAAGAGAAATTATGTTAAATAAGCACACTCAATATCTAGTATATATTATCATGACCTGCCAGACTACCCTGATAACGCGAGGCTCGACACGTAAAGAGGTTATTGGGTGGCTTTGCATTGTGAGAAGAATCAACTACCTTATGATCACGATAGCCATCTTTTCGCAGTGAGGATCGATGCTAACGGCAAGATTGTCGATGAGATTTTTTTAGGGGTTTATGTAACTTTATTCACCAAATCTCAAAGGGATACAAGCCTGATCATGTGGGAGTAGCAGTCAAACATGGCGTCCCACTGATAGACCAGAAGAGAAATTAGCTAATAAAGCTACTTCAGCAAAAGAAATTCTATGCTCAACTGTAAAAGAACAAGAAATAAAAAGAGGTAAACGTAGATAAATCTCTCGTATAATTTCCGCCTGAGGACCTCCTCCTTTCTCCTTGATTTCTCTGATCGCCACTTTGTTATCACATGCAATGATAATGTCTTGGAGTTGTAGGTCTTCCGCCAGTGCCATTCCCTCTCGGCATGCAATAGTAGAGAAACACTGAGCGTCCCTAACACCGCTGAGAACGAGGGACGAAGAGCCCATGTATTTTGCACTGTACATCTCTGCGTAGAGCTAAGACAACACATGTACCATTCTCCAGCACCACATGCCCAACATGGAATTTTGCCTCCCCACTTGGGGCTGGGATCGAAGGAGCCTGGGGGGCTCTAGGAGAAGCATTCAACACCGGTCTGATTCTGGCTGAGCCATTGCTGCTACGCAGAACTTCCCATTCTCTGACCAGCTTCCGGATGAAAGAGTGTGTCGCAAGGGGATTCTGATTAATTGCTTCATGAATAAGTTTCCTTCTCGCCGACCAAATCGCCCATAATGTCAAAACTGCTTCGATGAACTGAGATTCCAAAACGGTTTCATGGAGATGGAAGATCCATTGTAGGGCGCACGGCTCCTGTATATTGCTCATCACCTCAACAAGCTGTTCGTCTGCCAGCGCCCATACACAGCGGGAGGCTGAGCATTCAAGCAATGGGTGCATCCATGAGTCATTGTTACCACACAACGGACAGTTGTTCGTCACCGACATATTTCTGTGCTTACGGACGTCCTCGGTGGCCAATGAGTGTCTACCTAGCCTCCACAGATACGATTTGATCTTGGAAGGAACCTGAATGTTCCACAACTTGGTCCATCCATCACAATCCCTCTCTGGGTTTGATCCCTCTGTTCTTCCCAGAAGGATATCCTCTCTTTGCTTTCTCTCCCTTATAATGATATGAGATGAGAGGACAAAAACCATGAAGTCGATTGAGATAATGGAGAAAAACAATGGGAAGCTCTACTTTGGTTCGATTGAGCTTTATTTCGTCGGGAGAGTTAAGTGCGCGTAGGTAGAGAACAATAGAGATATATGTGGATTATTGTCTAGCAATTAAATGGCTCTGGTGAAAAAAATGGGCTATAAAGATATCGACTGGAAACAATTGGCACATATCCAACAACCTTATTATCTGATTTCAGATCAATGAGCTTCCCATGAAAGGTAGCATGTTTTCTTGTCTAGCCATCTAGCTTAGCGATCAATTTCATAAACCGTCAATATTCGCCATCCTCAATTATCATTGTGTGTTGCCACTCGAGGAAAGAATGAAAAACATATATGTCAGGTGTAGAATCGAGTGAGGAGATCAACGTTCCATATATTCTTGGATTACTCATCTTTGTCGATGTTGTAGAGTCGGTAAGTGCTATCACTCAACGCGCCTCCATATATTCTTGGATTACTCATCTTTGTCGATGTTGTAGAGTCGGTAAGTGCTATCACTCAATGCTTGTGGGATTATGAATGATCTTTCCCAAGGGGAACGAGATCGCCAACTACGAATTATTTGCATTTTTTGATAGTATACATGAGAGCGAGATATAGCAAGCTCCAGCGCCTCCTTCAAAAGATCAAGGTCGCCTTGACGTGTTTGTTCAGCTTCAACCTCCGTATATGCCAACACTCGAGGTGAGTCACAGATTAATTACATCAACGACATTATCGCCTCCGCTCCATACACCATGAAGAATAATGCGATTTGAGTGAAACGATGTAGAGTGGACCTTAGCCCTTAAAGGATATATGCATGCTAGTTTATCGACCTAGGCTTTGGTCAGTGGGGTGAGAAGTTTTGTGGCTTGATTCCATGAAGAATCATGCCCTTTGCTCTCTCAACAAGAAATAAAGGAAATAGAAGAAAGAAAACAGAATGAAATTAAAGAAAAAAAAAAGGAAAGGCTATGAAAATTTAAGAAATGTAAAAAGTGGATGAGCTAGGAAAAGGAAAGAAAAGACAATAAAATTAATAAATAAAAGGAAAGTTTGCCTTGTGCCATTTTGCAGCAAAGATTTTGGCCATCAATATATAAAACAAAAGTGTACCTATTGTACGTAGTACTATTTTTGAAACATTGCGTATACAGGTGTTTGTACTCGGATACGTACTATTATTTGGGTTTGTTTTCTTCTTCAAAACTTACGTATCGCTGTACTAGCTAGTCCGAGTCGATCGCTGTGTAGTACCCGACTCGGGCATGTAGTTGTGGATCGATGAGTGCTATATAAGAGGCAGCAACCAGCTCTGGCCTCTCCATCAAATCAAACCAAGCCATCGAGCAACCCATCAGACTCGGCGATCCATCAACAACAACGCGAACAAGAGCTAGCTAGCTAGCGACCATGGGGAGCGCGTGGAGCCGTGTGACCAAGGCCATCGTCGCCGTCGTCATCCTGGCCATGCTCTTCATGCCGGCCGCCATGGCCGTTGCAGTCGCCAGCTTCGACGCCACCCGCAGCCAACACCTGCCGCTGCCTCGTGGAACCGTCCGCGGCCCAGAGAGCGTCGCCTTTGACGCCAAGGGAGAGGGCCCCTACAGCGGCGTCTCCGACGGACGCATCCTCAAGTGGAACGGCGACAAGCTCGGATGGACCACCTACGCCTACGGCCCCGGCTACGATGCCCAGTCATGCACCGCTTCCAAGCTCCGACCGGAGACTGCCACCGAGAGCCTCTGCGGCCGCCCACTCGGCCTCCGCTTCAACCACAAATCCGGTGATCTATACATAGCTGACGCCTACAAGGGACTCATGCGCGTCGGCCCAGGCGGCGGCGAGGCCACCGTGCTCGTCAACAGCGTTGATGGCATTCCTCTCCGCTTCACCAACGGCGTCGACGTCGACCAAGTCACCGGCCGGGTTTACTTCACCGACAGCTCCATGAACTACCAGAGGGCGCAACACGAGATGGTCACCAAGACTGGGGACTCCACTGGCCGCCTCATCATGTACGATCCACGCACATCCAATGCCACCACGCTTCAATCCGGCATCACCTACCCAAATGGCGTCTCGCTCAGCAACGACCGCACGCACCTCGTCGTCGCGTCTACCGGCCCATGCAAGCTTCTAAGGCACTGGATCAATGGGGTCAATGCCGGCACATCCGAGCCTTTTGCCGACCTGCCAGGCTACCCTGATAACGTTAGGCCCGACACCAAAGGAGGTTATTGGGTGGCGTTGCACCGTGAGAAGTATGAGTTGCCTTTTGGACGTCGCGATAGCCATCTTCTCGCCGTGAGGGTCGGTGCTAACGGAAAGATTGTCGAGAAGATGACTGGGCCAAAAAGCGTGAGGCCCACCGAGATTATGGAGAGAAACAATGGGAAGCTCTACTTGGGCTCCGTGGAGCTTCCTTTCGTTGGCGTAGTCAAGCGCAACTAGAGATATATGCTGGATTTTTTTTTTGCTTTTTATTCTTACCAATAAATGTATTTTTCATATTTTATTTGTTTTCTACTCGGATCATCTACTGTAATCCATAACTTTTATGAGGAAATCATTTTTTTTCAATAGTCACTTTAACGGGCATAAAAGATATTTCCTACTATGACTCTTGTAACTTGTTATTGCGTCATCCACATTGAGATGAATCTCTTAGATACAAAGCAAAAAAAATGCCTACCTGTCTACCTATCCAAATGACACGAGGCTCGGCACGAGAGGAGGTTATTGAGTGTGTTGCATCATGTAAAGTATAAGTTGCCATTTGGTCCGGAATACCATCTTCTCACTGTGAGAGTCAGTGCTTACATGAAGATAGTCGAGGAGATGAGAGAGGCAAGGAGCGTGAGGCCAATGGAGAGAGATAATGGCAATCTATGCGTGGGTTCGGTGGAGCTTCCTTTCATTGGCGTAGTTAAGCGCAAGTACCTAGAGAACATTGAGATATAGGATGGGTTTTTGTTTTCTTATTCTTGCCAATAAATGTATTTTTCCTTTTAAACGACCTATTGTAATCCGTATTTTTTTTATCATAAAACCATGTGTTCTCTCAATAGTCATTTTAATCGTGCATGAAAGCTAATTTTTATCACCCTCTTGTAACTTCTTACCATGTCCTTCTCATTGGGCTGAATCTTCCATATTCATAGCAAAACATGCTTGTTATTCTGGTTTTTATCTTAGTGTTGTGGTTGTTGTAGTTGAGAAAAATAATTTACTATGACATCAACTAACAAATAACTGCATTTGCGTCCCACAAAAAACAAACTAACAACAGACTCCAGATCTATTACTTCAATTGGCTAACATGAATACAAGTGAAATTATGTTAAATAAATACACTCAATATCTATTATATATTATCACGACCTGCCAGACTATCCTGATAACGCAAGGCTCGACACGAAAGGAGGTTATTGGGTGGCTTTGCATTGCGATAAGAATCAACTTCCTTATGATCGCGATAGCCATATTTTCGCAGTGAGGATCGGTGCTAACGAAAAGATTTTGTCGAGGAGATGAGAAGGCAAAAAACCATGAAGTCAACTGAGATAATGGAGAAAAACAATGGGAAGTTCTACTTTTTCCGGTTCTAATTTGGTTCGGTTGAGCTTCATTTCATTCTAGAAACTGAGCATGCACCTTATATACTGACTTGACATTATATTTCGTAACCTAGCTTGTTATGGAAATATAAGATTCACTTTCAGGTCATCTAGTTTTGATTTAAATAGAACCATAGAGTTGATGTTCTGAGACGGATAAATTTTTTCATCCTACCTAAGATTTGGAAGCTAAAATAATGCTAGTTCCTCTAATTAGAATTGAACAAAAATGTAGATTTCATATTATGGGGTAGTTATGAAATTCTTACTGAGGTTTATTTATCTCCCAAACGAGAAATTTAGTGAATTAAGCATTCACATTTTCAACCAATAGTTAAAAAAGATGTTATAAATTATTTTAATTAAGGAAGTCCATCAAATATATGATATGCTAATTTATTATTAAATATGACCCATGAATCATACAAAATCAAAAGAAATGCAAAAAAAAAACTTGTTACATATGTATAGCACCCAGAGAGATTTACGATACATCTAATAGTTACAACAATACATGGAATATGTATAGGCTGTTAGGCACACATACCCGCTGTATGCAAATCCCGAAATAACAGACAAACATAACCACACAGCTACGGGCCCGAACAACTAAGCACAGGACGACCAAAAGCACCTCGACGATACGACCTAAGACACCTAGCTTCGACGACGACGCCCTCAGGAGGGGAACGCTGTGATGTGGGGGGCGGGAGGGTAGTGGTTTGGCTGACTCGCTGGGGTTTTCTTCTGCCGCAGTGCTCAATTGGGGGAGCGAGCTTGGTTTGGTCCGTCGCCTCGCACGCCGAGACCACCGACGACAAGGGAGAAATTCTTCTCAAAGAATCCAATTCAAATCTAGGCGGGAAGACGATGTGGTGGGTTGGTGATCCACTTCCTTTGTTCCGAATTACTTGGCATGGTATTAGTTCAAGTTTAGTTTTAATTTAAACTAAAGTCATATCAAGTAATTTCGAAATGGAGGAAGTACTTACTCTGCACCATATTCAGTACACCATAATTAACTTCATTTGGTTCAGTTCTTCAAAAGTACTATGCCCTCCATTTTATAATTATTGTCGAGGTTTAATTTCAATTTTAAACTGAAATCAACACAAAAATTATGAAACAGAGGGAGTACTTATTTGCTCATCCATTTGCTAATATTTAAGTTTATGAATTAAATGTTACAGGTTTAATCAAGAAAAATGTGTTCATCTTGCAAGTGCAAGAATTGCCCCTTCTTTTACATGTGATACATGGATGAAGATACAATGCATGAGGTGAAATCCCTTTTTTCATGATCAGGTATAGACCTTAAGCTCCATGTTCCACTCAAACCGCTCTAGTCTAAATCTCCAGGAGTTAATCATGTTATATATTCAGATCTGATATCAACTGAATACAACTAAGTTTATGTTGTTATTAGATTATAGAGAGTGTACTTAGATAGCTAAAGAAATATTTGGCCTTCACATCAAAATAGTTCAATAACCAAAAGTCACATTTTACCCACAAAAAACTAAGGGATTGGTTACCAAAACAATCAAATCAACACCACTAAGGAAATCAGAAGAGCAATGAACGACCAGATGTCTTGGTAGTTTTTTTTTTTTGGATTTTGGTAACAAATGCTTCCTGTTCCTCCCAATTTTACTATCATCGCCATGCCTCTGATCCTGACCTAAATCCTATGAGTTGGATCGGAACGAGTACTAAAGTAAGGTAAGACTCATACATAAAACCGTTAAGGTTTCTTTTACGCATCACTTAATATTATGACATCGATTTGTCAATAAGACACATGCTTACCATTATTGTCTTAAACCAAGATAATGCTCATATCTATATCTCTTATAAAGAAAAACCTCACTATAGGATCATTTAAGTTATCTATCACGACATGCAAGCTATCCACATCATATATTCTCTTAGCCAATCATTTGTCTATGTCGCCCACTTAGGTCATTTAAATTTTCTCTCTTCACATGCAAGCTATCCACATCATCCATTCTCTTTGCCAATCAATTATCCATGTCATCTCAACTAATATACTTCCTTCGTTCCAAATTAGATGACTTTCTTTTGTGTACATGTATAGCTACACATGTATACAAAGGAAAGTCATCTAATTTGAAACGGAAGGAGTATTTATTAATCTCTATACGCAATATCCATATCAACCATCTTCTAATAATTTTATTGCCCATCCTAATAATTATTAATACACAAATGTTTCGGTTGCATCTTCACTTAGACAACTTAATGTATCATACTTTTATACTTTTTATTTATGCATATAGTTTGTATAGCAATTCACGCTACGCGCGGTGTATACTTCTAGTTATAATCACGATGAAAGGATCAATTATCGTAATTTAAGCAAGGTACCTTTGTTTACTAATTCTCCTAAATGAAGTTTGAAAGTCATTTCCTGTCCAACTTTAGCATGCCAATGTAGATCAAACGTCGATGCATATCACATCAGCAGATTAACCATCCTAATGAGTTCCTGGCATCAGATAATAAAAATACCGTTTACACAACACCTTTCTTGAAGTAATTTTACCTTGACATAAGTGTTCCTCCATAGAATAGATCAAATAGGCTCAGAGAGATACGGGGCATAATAATAAAAAAGAACCATTGGAGTGGCATAGATAGATAGATAGATAGATGAAAGGTCTGATTCTAAACGAAGTCTGATCTGTCACACCCAGCCATAAACAACCATTCTAAATTCCCAAGATGAAGTGGAAAGAAAGAGGACGCATTCAGGATCTCATACTTCGACGAATCTAGGGGCTCAGAAGAGTGTCACCAACGACGGTAAATCGATGGGCCAAACCGAAGATATTGCTAATGATTTGTGTGCCCCAAAAATGTGGATGTCTCATGAATCCCGTTTAACACCAATATTAACTAGCCTCTCTCTTTCCTTCGTGATTCTTCCTTTAGTTATGCATCATGAGAAAAAAAAAAACACCACATTGAAGCGACCTTTTGCGAAAAAATCTCTTCTAAATTTTTGTTGCAGAAACCACTAATTTTAGGCTTAATTTTTTGCAAAAAAAACTTAACGGTCTTTTTAGGCAATTTAACCTCGTTTATGACAGGTGGACCCCGATTTTGTTGAATGGTCTTTTTCAAAAGAACCCTTCCTTCTTTTTCCTTTGGGATGCCCGTCGGTGCACTCCCCTGCCCAAGTCCAGCGGCTCCCAGGCGGCCGATGACCGCGCCCTCCCCCGCCCCGCGCTCACCCCGGCGCCACCGCGCTCGCCTCCGGCGACCGCGCCCTCTCCCGCCCTGTTCTCACCCCGCCGGCCACCGAGCTTGTCCCCGGCGACCTCGCCCTTCCCGCCACCGCGCTCACCCCGGCGCAGCCAGCACTAGTAGAAAACATGCCTTTGGATATGAGCAAAGGTCATGGTTCGAACCGGTTCGTGGCTCCGGGCTTTAGATCCGGTTCGTGTGGTGGGCCCCCAGCCCAGCGGTGCCCTGCCAGCGCCCCTTTAGAACCGGTTTGTACTACCAACCGGTTCTAAAGATATGGTGGCAGGTTACCGTTCGGCATGCGGGCCACCTAGCAGCATTAGAACCGGTTGGTAGTACAAACCGGTTCTAAAGGTGCACTAAGTTTAGTACCACCTCGCTAACCGAAGAGGAGTTCGACCGGTTTATAAGCACGGGTCAGAGTGGACTTATCTTAGCATAGCAAGTTTAATAAAGGTTGTCCACGAGTGATTCATCTATATCCTGTATACTGTAAAGGCAATTTCGGTTGGACCTTGATTGGCGGGCAGATTGCTAGATTTGCCAGCCAATCGGGACTTAATCGAAATTGTCCTTTATGGTGTACAGGATGTGGAGTAATCTTCCGTTGACATCGTATAATGAAATTGCTATATTTTTTTCCAATCAAATAAAACACAAGGTTTCCCCTGCATACAGCCCGACGGTGGCTCATGAGTGCAAGCATATCAAATGCACCGTCGGATGTATGCAGGGAATCCGAATGATTTGTATTTGGTCGATATGAAGTGAAAGATTTCTAGCTAGATATATGTAAGATCAACAAAATATACGATTTCGCCTGCATACAGCCCGGCGGTGGCTCATGAGTGCAAGCATATCAAATGCACCGTCGAACGTATGCAGGCGAATCTGAATGGTTTGTACGTATTCGGCCGATGAACTGAGTGTCGAACATGTCCTAGAGGTGGGCTATATATATATAGGCAACGACAAGCCTGATCCAACGACTCACAAGCGCTTGAAAGAAACACGCAATCCGTGTGCTTCTTCCTGATTGGTTGGATCCAACGGCTCAGAAGCCTGATCCAACGACTCACAAGCGCTTGAAAGAAACACGCGATACGTGTGCTTCTTCCTGATTGGTTGGATCCAACGGCTCAGAAGCCTGATCCAACTGCTCACAAGCGCTTGAAAGAAACACGCGATCCGTGTGCTTCTTCCTGATTGGTTGGATCCAAAATCGTGTACGGTTAAAAGCGCGTGGAAGAGGACTCCACGGAACGCCAGTCGCCACTAGTTCTTTTCTCATGCACTCTTTCCCCTTCCGCGCCACCGCCACCATGCCGCCCCGCTGCCGCCCACCAAGCTACCACGGCGTCCGCGAGCGCTCGGACGGCACATTCATGGCGGTGATCACTTGCACCAACAACGAGCATGTGTGTCTCGACAGGTTATGGCATGCATATTTATCCGCCCGCGCGTACGACGTTGCGGCTTGGAGGCTTGGCTGCCCGCGCGCGGAGATGAATAACCGCCACTGTCGCAGCTTGGAAGAGGCGGAGGACATGGCAGATCCGCCGCTCCTCCTCACTGAAGAGGACCACCGCCTCCATCGTCGACGAGCGATGCTCGGCCTCACCTCGGAGCAGGACCAGCGTGCCGTGCAGGATTGGTACGCGAGCCATCCCCGTGAAGCCTCGGAGGAGGCGGAACACTGGACGAGGCTGGCGGCCGAGAGCGCGGAGCGGCGACAGGAGCTTCATGAATGGCGGGAGGAGCGGCGGGCGGCCAAGGTGATGGCGGAGAAGGAACGGGCGAGAGGCGCCGCCAACTGGCCCCTCGGTGACCCCCGCTGAATAGCGCTGGAGGATGACATCAGCTCCGACACCGAAGACGATTTCTCCGACGACGAGGAGGAGTAGTTTTTTTATGTTCTAGGTTTGAGATGTTAAGTTGTTGAATGTTTTAAGTTTGTCGCGTCGCCGCCACCATTTGCTCTTTTTCATGCATTTAATGATTTATTTTGAGCTAAATGACCTTGAAATTGGAGTAATGCTTGTGGGCGCGACTTTAGTCCCGGGTCGAGCCACAAACCGGGACTAATGCTTGTGGGCCAGGAGCGAGGTGCATTGGTCCCGGTTCTTGGCTGGAACCAGGACATATGCCCCCAGAAGAACTCATCTGTTACAAAGACATTTCATTTTTCTAAACTTATTTCAACTCAAGACTTTTTGCATTCAATATGCACCATTCAAAGCCACATACTAAAATTTCAACCATTTCTGACTTCATTTGCTATTTTTCATGCATTTAATGATTTATTTTGAGCTAAATGACCTTGAATTTGGAAAGCACTACAACTGAACTCAGAAAAGGTTGAAACTTGGCAAGGTATCATCATTTTACCCACATAACATGTGTGCAAAATTTGAGAGGATTACGGCAAAAACTGGATGCACTTCGTGTACAAACTGGACTTTCTCTTTCAAAGTACAAGGGTTTCAAACGAAAACTCATCTGTTACAAAAACATTTCATTTTTCTAAACTTATTTCAACTCAAGACTTTTTTTGCATTCAATATGCACCATTCCAAGCCACATACTAAAATTTCAACCCTTTCTGACTTCATTTGCTATTTTTCATGCATTTAATGATTTATTTTGAGCTAAATGACATCGAATTTGGAAAGCACTACAACTGAACTCAGAAAATGTTGAAACTTGGCAACGTATCATCATTTGACCCACATAACATGTGTGCAAAAGTTGAGAGGATTACGACAAAAACTGGATGCACTTCGTATACAAACTGGACCATCTCTTTCAAAGTATAAGGGTTTCAAACGAAAACTCATCTGTTACAAAGACATTTCATTTTTCTAAACTTATTTCAACTCAAGACTTTTTTTGCATTCAATATGCACCATTCAAAGCCACATAGTAAAATTTCAACCCTTTCTGACTTCATTTGCTATTTTTCATGCATTTAATGATTTATTTTGAGCTAAATGACCTTGAATTTGGAAAGCACTACAACTGAACTCAGAAAAGGTTGAAACTTGGCAATGTATCATCATTTGACCCACATAACATGTGTGTAAAAGTTGAGAGGATTACCGCAAAAACTGGATGCACTTCGTGTACAAACTGGACCATCTCTTTCAAAGTACAAGGGTTTCAGACGAAAACTCATCTGTTACAAAGACATTTCAAAGTACAAGGATTTTTTTACTATTTTAAAGTATTTCACAAACTAGTATTTCAAAAGAATTCAACTTGAAACTATTTAAATTTGAAAACCACTGCCACTAACAGAATATTTATAATTATGTTTTAAACTAAAATAAAAAGATTTATTAAAAAACTCCAACTATTCTAATAGCTAGTCAAAATATAAAAACAAATCTAAATCTAAAAAATAAAGGTTTAGAACCGGTTTCAACCACGAACCGCTGCTAAAGGTCCCTCCCTTCCCGCGTGTATTTTTGGCCGAAAATGGATGAAATTGGTGACCTGTAGAACCGGTTTGTGAGTGAAACCGGTTCTAAAGAACCAGTAGCACCGGTTGGAGCTACAAACCGGTGCTAAAGGTCCATGCTATATATATACCAGCACTTAGCGTCAGTTCCGCCCACCGCTTCAGATCGAACCACGCCGCCATGCTGCTGCGCTGCCTCGCCGTCGTCGTCCACGTCGCCGTCGCCGTCCACGCCGCCAGGAGCCGCCCACTCTCCTCGCCGACAGCCGCCACCGGAGCCGCCCCCGCCCGCACCGTTCAAGCCGCCCCCGCCCCCGCCGTTCAAGCCATCGCCGCCGTCCAGTGTCCGGTGACCCCTCCCCTACTCCCCCCTCCCCTCCTCCTCTATGTTCATATTCTTCTCAGGAAGGCTAGGATTGCCATGTGCAATTGATAGGTTGTGTGCAATAATCTATGCCGCCATGTGATTTTTTGAAGTGAAATTGGTGTTGATTATTTCTAGGATTATTGGTGTTGAAATTGTTGAAATTGCTAGGATTATTTTGTGTATTGGCAAAACAGAGAGATAGTTAGATGATGCTTTGTTCTTTGAAGTAAAATTGGTCGTGGCTTTAGAGAGAATTTGATGGTGCAAGCTATAGTGTAAATTAGGGTTTCACAAGTTTGTATGTTTTCAGAGAACACAAGTAAAAAGAGATTAGAGGATTTTTTTTGTTAAACCAAAAATTGATAGAACAGACATTCTTGATCTATTTTGTTACCAATGAGGCACAATTTGTATTACATCTCATGTTATATTTTTATAATTTTCATTATATTTTTATTACTTTAAATTAATTTTATAATTATGAACACATAGTATGTCTCATCCGAAGTGCGAGATTTGTCAAGACGACTCGGGTCGATGCAACGATCCCGTGTTTGATGAAGCAGACACATACTTCTTCATCACGCTTAGGTCCTGGTTCCAAAATGTTACGGTATGTAACTTGCACGACATGTTCTTGTTATGTTGCATGCATGCATGACTTAAGTTTATGTTTATAACGTATCATTTTTTTTCTAATTCAACTAGTGCATCCTTTGCTTTGCAAGACGCCACGTTTGTGACAAGATGAATATTCAAGATTTCGATGAAACTATTAGTAAAGAAGTTAACATTAAGACAAAACATTTCGTTCTTAAGGTTAAGATATTTAATCAACCAAATGCCATATTCTTTGGCTGTTCAAAATGAGATGCATTATGCAAGACATATGCATTTCATGATAATATGAAAATAGCATTTGATCTTGGACGCCGCCGTCGAGGATCCAATGTTTTTCGTGATGATGAAATTTCGATGGAACTAGGCGACATGATTCTAGTTCGATGTTCATGTGAGTTTGTTAAACAACAATTTTGTTACTTCTACAACTTATTTTTCTTTGCTTCCAAATGTTTGACAACTCATTTATAATTGCCAGCTTATGTTCTTGCCACGGAAGAAGTACAAGATATTTTTGATTGTACCTTCTATAACAATGGCTCCGACCTAAGTATGAATGAACAAGATGAATTTATCGAAGTTATTAAATTGGTACCTTCGTATGCGAACTATTTAAGGGCTGGCCGTCCTTTTGGAGCATATGTGCCATTTGTCCTTAAGTTGGAGGACTATATGCTTAAATGGCCTAGCCTGGTATGATTTTTATCATTCTCTCTCAGTAGCCTATATCTTCTTCAAAAAGACATTTTATTAATTATACTCATTGCTAACTATGCTATTAATATGTATGTTCTTCAACAGAAGATACCGCAAACTTGTACGCCTAAATGGATGCTGGGATTTAAAGGCGAAGTTACAATTGTTTGTGCACGGCCTTGGACAGAACCTTTCCAACATGATTACTACACTGAAAGTGGATCAGATGGTTGTGTCAAAATCAAAGCATGGTTAAAGATAGTGGTCCAGAAGAAGCCAAAACCTGAAGACAGGTTGTTCTCTATCCTCTATCGTGGAGAATATGGACTTCCTTTTTGGGTTTATTTCTTGTTACCTTCGCGTGTTTGATTACATCCTATATATTAGGAGTGAATTCGAAGAATTATGTCCTATATATATTTAGTAGTAGTGTATCTGAACAAATTAGGTTATCGAAGTTAAACTATGATTTTTTTGTTGTTGGATATAATGGCTTTCGTACTTGTTCTTATTGAAATTAAATTATATATTGTCCTATATATATGAGATGTGATCAATATATTTAGACTATATTGTCTGTGTGTATGAGATGTTGTGAAGCATATGTACCGAGATACACATCTTGTAAGTGTATGACGCAGGAACCGTTTGATATATTCATATATTGATCATCTTCATTAAATAATAAGATTGTGGAGAACCTTTAATTAATAATCCAAAAACAAAACTATTAAACCTAAAAGAAAATAACAAACGGATCCTTAAACCATGAAACCTTTAGAACCGGTTTATGTTACCAACCGGTGCTAAAGGTGCCCAAGCCCTCGCGCTGCCGTGCAACCACGTGGCCTGGTTGGAGATGGTTTAGAACCGGTTCGTGGGGAACCGGTTCTAAAGGCAACCGGTTTTAAAAACCGGTTCTAAAGGCACCCTAGAACCGGTTCTAATGACCTGTTTTGCACTAGTGCAGCGGCCTGGGCGCGGCCATGGCGCGCATCCTTGGACCCGGGACAGGGTCCCGTGTAGCCCGAAGATGCGGCGGCCCCGACGACCTCCTTGCTCCGCGAGTACGCGCGGCGGCGCGGCCGCTGACCGATGGCGAAGAGGCCGCGTCCCCTCCCCTGCCGGCCCCGTGCTTGCCCCCGGCCCTGCACTCGACTCCAGCGACCGGCCCTCCCCGACGACCGGCCTTCCCCACCCTGCGCTCGTCCCCGGATGACCTGGGTGTGGCAAGGGCCGAATTACAATTGTTTGCAAACTGAAGTGTGCCTCTGTAAAAATATCAGGGACTGCCACATCATCAAATGCAGGCTCCACTTGTTATAAACATGCTTAAATTTCTTAAACTGGACTATCAGTGTTTTCTGCAAAAGATTAAGCCCAAAATTAGTGGTTTGTGCAACAAAAACATAGAAGAGTCTTTTCTGCAAAAGGTCGCTTCAATGTGGTGATTTTTTACAATTCACTCCTTCCTTTATTATTAGGAAGGAGGAAGGATTAGGTAAAGATAAAGATAAAAATTATTCAGAAGACTTATTCGGTGCTAATTTGATCATAAAGAAATTATTCATAAAAAAACTGATCCTGAAGACTGGCTTTCTCTCTCAGCACGGAAAGAAGTCCACATATGCCCCTGAAGTTTCGCGAATCGACCACTTAACCCCCTCAACTACAAAACCGGGTATCTAACCCCCTCAACTTCACAAAACCGGTCAAATAACCTCCTAGAAGCTTAGGAAGTGGTTTTGGAGAGTGGTTTTCCACGTGGCGTCCTTCTCTGTCCCCACCCGCTATTGCCATCATCCCTGCACCCCTTCACGATAGTAGCACGTTCTGCTCACCGACCATCTTCCTGAGGGGGAGAGGAGAGGCCGACGAGGGCTTCCTGATGCATGCGTTATTGGCTGGTACAGTTGGCCATATAATGGACGTACATGAATCCACTCCAAACAGGCAGCTGGACAATTGGAAGAAATTAAGTACACACGCATGGAAGAGCTAGCTCTAAGCTAGCCTGATCGATTGATCTCTGACTAGACGTACACGCGCAACACAGACTATGTACGAGACGGACACGACAACCTGTCGGTAGCCCGCTTGTGGGCGCGCGGGTTCGAGGCGGAGAAGTGCAGACGTCGGGACGCAGTGGCGAGCGGCCGGCTTGGGCACGAGTGGCGTGGCCTCCTCTGCTCCTCTCCGCATACAGGAGCAGGCTAGCTGTCGACGGGCAACGTACGACCGCGCTTCACGTCAGCAAGGCGAGCCATCCATCAGGTAGTCTCCTCACAACCTAGAGGTAAACCGGCCATGGTTGCACCTCGTGCACTGCCTGAAGATAAATCTGTAGGCCATGGCAGCACCTTGTACACGTGCATGGTACTTCGTGCTAATTTTATGAAGGGGTGCGGGGAAGACGGCAATAGCGGGTGGGGACAAAGAAGGACGCTATGTGGAAAAACCACTCTCCAAAACCACTTTCGAAGCTTCTAGGGGGTTATTTGATCGGTTTTATGAAATTGAGGGGGCTAGATACCCGGTTTTGTAGTAGAGGGGGTTAAGTAATCGATTTGCGAAACTTCAGGGGGTTATGTGGACTTCTTTCCTCTCAGCACTACAAAGTTATGAACACGACCCACCCCGCAATTATCAGAGTCCCGTCTACCGTAGCACTACCTTTCACACCGCCCGTGGTCGACGGCGATACATACAAATCAACCGATGGGGCTGGAGACGAAGAGCGTGGCCATCGTCGGCGCCGGCGTGAGCGGGCTGGCGGCGTGCAAGCACCTGCTGGAGCGCGGGTGCCGGCCGGTGGTCTTCGAGGCGGGCGATGCCGTCGGCGGCGTTTGGCCGAACGCCTTGGAGGGGACCAAGCTCCAGGCGCCACGGCTCCTGTACCGGTACTCCGACTTCCCCTGGCCGGACTCCGTGATGGAGATGTTCCCGGACCAGCGCCAGGTCGCCGCCTACCTCGGCGCCTACGCGCGCCGCTTCGGCGTGCTCGACTGCGTCAGGCTCGGCCACCGCGTGCTCCAGATGGAGTACGTCGGCGTCGCAGAGGAGGAGGTGGTGGCGTGGGAGCAGTGGTCCGGCTGCGGCGAGGCGTTCGGCTCCGGCGACGGGGAGTGGCGCCTCACGGTGGCCGACGCCGAGGGGCACACACAGGTAATTCTACGCCGACGCCTCACGTACAATTATTTGGTTCCTCTGTTCATGGTCCCAATGATCTTGCTCTTACCCCAGATCCAATCTTGTCGAGCCTTCTATGGGAGTTGAGTATTAAGGGAAGAAATGTTATGATATCCCTTTTAGTCTTTTAGATAAGAGAAAGTAGATGACATCGAAGGTGTTTATGATGGCTTTTTAAAATCTCAAGACTCGTCGAATCAAGATCAGTCTTTCAAACATGTTCATAAAAGTAGGATATACGTGTATATGTTCATAAAGGTGAGTGTGTGTATGTAGTTGTGAGCGTTTACATCTGTACTCTCTTCTAAAAAAATTAGTAATTTCAAAATAAAAAGCAAACAAATTCAAAAAAATCTGAAACTTTTTTTATCTTTGATTATCTCAACATTTTCATAGTGTCCTTAGATAAGCATCCAGGCAGCTTTCACCTAACCATCAAGCAAATCGCTGTAGTCTCTCAAGATGGCGACCTATACATATTTTTTGATCTGGACGGCGACCTATATTTCTCCTCACACCCACCAACCCTTTTTTTTTGTTTTTTTTTGCGAATAACACCCACCAATCCTTTACTTGGTCACGACCTTGGAGACTACAATTTCAGAATTATATAAAGCTATGCTATCGATCAGGGATACCCACGCCTTCTGGTGGATTCAGCAACCTAGCAAGATTATCAACCTCGTCATCTTTTTCCCTCCTCTCATGAGTGAAACTCATTTTTGTCATAATTCTCCACCATGCTTATGACCAGTTTTCCTCATTTTGATGGAAATGTCCTAAATGGTGGAAGGATTGTGCGAGACATATTTTGACATGTATGCTGTTCAGTGCGACATCTGGGCTAGTTTCATCACTGTGCGTCTCACTAGGAATGTTGCTCTTTGGCTTCAAACTTATGAATTTGAGCACGAGGTTGAGAGTTGAGTAGATTTTTATGTAGCTATTCATTACAATTTTTGGAAGGACAACCAACATAGATACTGTCGGGGGACCGGTACCTGGATAGGCTAACCCAAGCGGAAGCAACCTTTCAAGACAAGGATGAACCGATTGGATCGCAGCTGGGCCGAGCTGGGCAGATGTGCGACCGATTGCTCCAAGGCAACCAGCCGTATCAAATGCCAACAGTCGGCCCAGGCGCAATCGGACCAACCTTCCTTCACCAAGACGATCATCCGATTGGTCCGCAGCTGGGCCGAGGTTGATACCTGGAAGGCCGATTGACCAGAGCAATCGACTTTGCCAGGAACCACCAGTCGGTCCAGGCGCAATCGGAACCACCTAATACCCAGTCGGGGGTTTGATTACGAGGTCATAAATGCCGTATCCCCAGATACCCGGGTGGCAGGAAGGCCAGGTCATGTCAAAGATCTGGGGGAGATACGGTGTCGACCTCTCCGCCGATTTCGCGGACAGGCCGACAAGACCGCACCCCCTAGCTCCACTGTTCATCCCTACACTCTACGAGTCTACAGCATGGGCTGCCGCTCGTAGGCTCCGGATCAGCCGGAGAGGAGCAATCGGTGGGCCCAGGCCGATTAGAGGATGACATCTGGGCCCATTCGGCAATGAAGTTACCGAAGTACCCTGGGCTCACACTATAAGAGCCAGGGTACCCCTCCTGCGTGAGGGACGCCCCACTCTAGATCACCATTAACTCACTTCCCCCTCAGTTCATTCACTGCTAGTAGTTACTCCTCAGGGAAGCAGGAGAGGACCATGCCCACGGCGGCGGTGTTCTCCTTCCCCTGAGAAGATAGAGAAGTAGTAATTGTAATCAGATCATTGATATACAAGAAACAAGCAGGAGTAGGGGTGTTATCTCTCCGGAGAGCCCCGAACCTGGGTATATCGTGGTGTCCTCACCGTGTTCGTGCCCAACCCGATTCCGGCACCATCGACATTCTCTCCCTCGCGTCTTCCCCTCACTTTAGCCATCCTATGGCATCTGGCGTTACATATCGACGACAGTTGGCGCCCACCGTGGGGCAGACCGAGGCGTCGACTGGAGTCAAGATCCGGACGGGATTTTCCTCTGCATCGGGCGGGAGCCACGCCTCTGGTCTGATTCTAAGGCGTGGGACAATTGACTATGTGGTGGACTACTCGCCGCGGTACAGGGCTGGAGCACCCCTGCCGCCCGGTGTGTCGCTGCAGGTTGGTAGTCATCGCCTCTTCATCGGCAGCTTCCCCGAGGCGTATCCCAGAGATATTCGCATCTTCTCGTGTGCTACGGACCCGCTCCCGACCAGGGGTTGCAGTGCAGCACTTGGCAGAGAGGAAGGCTGAGTGCACGCCGCCGTCATGATGGCGGGAGCATCTTCATCAACCAACCGCGATCCAGCGAGTGCGGTTAGAAAGGCCAAGGAGGTAGCTGAGGCTGCAGAGCGAATCGGCACCAGTGCGTTACGGGATGTGTTATACACACCCGTGAACAGGAATGGTGATCCGGAGCAGGTGCACACGGAGCTGAAAACAGCACGGCTCGCTTTGGCCCGCAGAGCTGAGCAAGTGCTGGCAGAAGAGCGCAGGCTGGGAGCCATCACAAGGGAATACAATGCAGCACACGCAGGGCCGCGCCGGCCGATTGAGCCCGCAGTCCTGGAAGATCTGAGAAGCCGGGGCAGGGCAGTCAACCAGCAGCTGTCGGGAGCCGAGCAACCGGAACGTCCGAGGAGGCCGGCGCAACCGGAGCAACCGGCGCAATCGGCATTCATCCAAAGGCCAACGTACAGCACACCGGACAAGAACCTGGGAGCAGCTGAGCAGATAGCGCTCGAACTAGAAGACCTGGAAGGAGATGAGCGGTGCGAGCAATTCATAGATACTTTGAAGCGCTATTCATCCAAATGTGGGAAGGACAACCACCATAGTTAAATAGTGTAAAATCACCATATCACCATTTTTACCAGCGAGATATCTTCAAACACCACCTTTTTATCTACTATCTTCCATGGCTCCATGCTAGATCATAAGATTAGTGGTGCATTAATCATCAACAAGAGGGAACCTGCGCTTGCATGGATCATGCAAGTGTGTGGGCCTTTGAAGGGCACACATTCTGTGATCTATACTAAAAGGTGATCATGTACACCCCTCAATTAGCGGTATTGATTTATTTGCGGGTATTAAATAGCGGTATTCTACCAACGAGGCCATCTCTTAAGACAGGGGTGTGGGTCAAGTGTAATTCACCGACTAATTTTTGGAGGCTCATGTGGCCCAAGTGGAGTTCGTTGGAGAATTTTGTCCTACAAGGAAATTTTAGGGAGAATTTGACCAACTTACACATCCTTGTTTTCCAAATATAGCACTATTGAGATAACCTTATTACACCATGAAAAAGAGAAAAGTGTAAGGCTACTCATATATAGTGGAAAGTAACTTAGACTAGTATCATGCATGCGGACGCGGCTATTTGGCTCTGGGGTGCACGCGCTCTCTAATGAATAGTAAAATTAAAATAAATGCTAAAAAAATTCAAAAAATTCTGGTTTTTTTTGTCGATGTTCATATTAGTGTGGCATGTGTGCTTGCCAATTTTGATGCCATATGGTGCAGTGGTTCTTCCTATATGAGCAAAACAAAAGTACGTATGACGTTTTGCTACATTTGAAGGTATCATTTGGTGTTCGATTTGTCTTTTTTTCACAGGTCAAAATACTAAAGCTTTTCACTTGAAATTTTGCATGTGCCATTTGAGTAGGACAATAAACACATACAAAAAAAATTCAAATTTTTTGGCATTGGCCAAATGCACACAGGTGCACGTGCACCCCAGACCAGAGCCAAAGGGGATATCCCCATGCATATGAAACTAGTCTATGTTATTACCTTCATAGTGCAAAGTAACATAAAGGTAATATCATAGATGGATTCATTTATTAGCTTGTAGACTCATTTTTCATGGAAACCGTTGTGCGATGGTAACATAATATATTACCACCATATTTTATTTCCTTGTGTAATACTATGCCATGTCATCAATATGCCTAATTAGCATTGCATGACGATGCATGTTACTAGTTATTTCACTACCACTATAGCTAGTACAAGGGTGGTGCTATACATATACATGGATCCACCCTATGGGTGGGGCTAGTCATTAATCATACTAGATGATACCCCGCGCGTTGCTGCGGGAATTTTTCAGAGAAAAAATATAAAAAACTTGATTTTTTTAATATAAGAAAAATGTTTTTTGAAACATGAGAAAATTATTAAGTGTAATATAATTTTATTATAAATTCTCTTTTGAAATCAATACTGTTTAGAGCAAAAATGTAAGAAATTTGATGAAAATCCAAAAAAATGAGTATGATTTTTGTTTTGTCAATTTATTAGCTTGATAATATATGGTGAGAGACAATATGAGATGAAAATAATGTTGGTTAGAGATAGTGGAGACATTTCCATCATTCGCTAAGGCTAAAGCAATAGAAAGCAATAATATCAATTATAGATGTGCATAGAAAATTAAAATATGAGATAACTCATAATTTGTTTTTTACATAAAAAATTCTCTTATAAATTGTGAGGCTAAGTGCATAAAAAGTTATTATTTATTTAGGTTGCATGTGCATGCAATTAATGGAAGCATGTGCATACATAGTTAGTGGATTTTTTTGCATGGTGGACCTACTTGATGATGTGGATAGCTTGCATGTCAAGATAGATAAGTTAGTGGGGATGAACTATTTAGGTATTATAGATTGGGTCAGGGTGTTGCACTAGCTAGTACTTTTCTCATGTGATACTCACAAACATTTGTTCCCTTTCTCTAGGTACACATGGCAGACTTTGTGGTTCTTTGTACCGGAAGATTTAGCAATGTTCCAAATATACCTGCATTTCCTCCTGGCAGAGGCCCAGAGGCATTTGATGGGAAAGTGATCCACTCCATGGACTACTCCAAAATGGGTAGAGAGAAAGCTAAGGAAATGACCAAGGACAATTATGTGACTGTTGTTGGCTATGGAAATTCAGCCCTTGACATTGCCAATGAATGTGCAAATGTGAATGGTAAAAATATTCAATCCTCTTAAACGTACCTTGTTTCTCTCACACAATGTTTAATAAAAATGAGACAGTATTATATCCTTTTTTCTAAATAATTTCAATTTATAAATTTATTGCTGCCTACCATGATTATATTGTCTTCCTATTTATAGACTCCCACATAAAAGTGAATCATTGTGACTATTTTTTTACTAATATATATTAATTATTATTTAGGTATAGAAAAACCATGCACAATGGTAGTCCGGACCAAGCAATGGATCATACCGGACTTCTATGCTTGGGGTATTAACATATCAAATTTCTATCTAACCCGTTTTTCTGAACTCCTTATTCACAAGCCCGGTGAAGGTTTCCTCCTTAGCTTGCTAGCTACCGTCTTGACTCCATTGGTACTGCAACATGTTTCCATTTTATATAATTCATAACCTTAATATTACTGTAAGTTTATAAATGGTTTTATTTTAGACTAATTTCATACATGTGTATCCTTGTTTTGTGTAAGAGAAGAGGTTGATGTTTTCAAAGTTTGCTGAGAGCTACTACTCCATTCCAATGAAGAAGCATGACATGGTGCCGGACCACAGCCTTTTTGAGGGGATGATGAGATGTATGGTTTCCACTACACCCAAGAATCATTACAAGAATCTAGAAAAGGGTGTCATTGTTATTAAGAAGTCGAAGAGCTTCAGCTTTTGCAAAGAAGGTGTGCTCGTTGAAGGCGAATCTATGGTGGTAAAGAGTGACATAGTTATCTTCGGAACAGGATTCAATGCTGATAAGAACATCAAGGACATGTTCATGTCAAAATACTTCCATACTATTGTTGTTGGCCCAACATCCACGTCTGCACCACTTTATAGGTCATCACTTTACTGGACATATTTTTTACATACCTCAAGTTTTTGTTGAACAAATCTTTTGATTGTTTTTCACAGGGAGTGCATACATCCTAAGATTCCACAACTTGCGGTAATCGGATATTCTGATAACTATTCAAATGTCCACACTTCAGAACTACGGGCCAAGTGGCTGGCACATTTCATGGATGGTGGATTTAGATTACCAAGTGTTAAGATAATGCAGAGGGATGTCCTTGAATGTGAGAAGTTCATGAAGCGTTACTATCGTCGTGAATCTCGTACGCCATGCATTGGACTTCTTCCTACTTGGTACAATGATAGATTGTGTCAAGACATGGGATGCAACCCCAGAAGGAAAAATGGTTTTTTTGCTGAATTATTTGAGGTATATAGTCCTGATGATTATAATGATCTTCACCCCAAGTAAGGGTATATCTTTACCAGTGATTCCTTTTTACGGGATTAAGTTAGTAGTCTCTGGTTGCTCATCTATATGTATAATTGCAAATGGGTTCTGACTATACTATAGTTGAGCATTAAGGATAGACTATACTCCTTAATTAAAGAGAGTACTATCCTTAATTAAGTGTATTAATTAAGGATCGAAGAGAGTAGTAAATTTACAAAGTAATATAATACTAGTAAGCATGCACCCTAGCAAGTGAATAATATTCATCTGTATATTCAGAACAAACTTCTGGAAGAAACAGACTTCTGCATTTCAGCCGAGGTCCGAGCGGCACACCATCTTGTTTGCGGAAGATATTTGTGAATGCAAGTGAATATTCCTCTGTATATTGAGAACAACCCTCTGAAAGAGATACTAGATGTGATTTAACTTCATTCGTCCTGTCATGGACACTGTTGCAGAAATTATGATCCAGGGACATAAACCATGTAAGCACATTGCATGACACTGTCAATGTAACAGTACAGACCGCATAAGAAGTTTGCACGGATCATCTGTGCAACAGGTTATTTATTTGATGTAATTATCCTAGCTCCAGAAGAATCGACAGCACTCCTCAAAGAGACATCACTGCAGATGAAAATGGTGAAATATTAGAGGAGTTAGCAAATACGTACTCTCTCCGTATCAAAATACAAGACCTTTTTGTAGGATAAAGTGGTAGTAGTAATCATCATCTAATGGCCAAGAGAGGAGTAGCAACTAAGAGGGTGTTTGGATACTCTCTAGTCATGTGATTAGTAGTAGTCAGACTAAAAGTTTTTAATCAGGCCCTGTTTGAAAGGTGACTACTACTAGTCAGCATTAAATGTCTCAGTATTAAATTCTTCTCTCTCTTTTCCATTTATCTCTCTTCTCTCCCTTGTGCAACAGCAACAGCGATGGGATGGGCCCGCCAATTAATTAGAGAAGAGACTTTTAGTCACTTTTAGTTGGGGGTGGGGTGACTAGAGACTAAATTAGTTTTAGTCACCCATTAGTCAGGGGTGTTTGGAGTTTTACTGACTAGAAGTGACTACTACTAGTCTCTAGTCTCTAGTCACTAGTGATCCAAACACCCTCTAATACTAGTGTAATGATACACACCTGCAGATTACCGAGGAGATTCCAGAATGATATGCCCACTCATCGTCACAACTTGAACTGCCAAAAGCGAATGTGGTAAGATTCAATATTTCTTTGCAAGGTAAAGAAAGATAAAATTACAGAAGCAACTAATCCCGAGGCAAATAACTAACTAAATGCTTCCTTCGTTTTTATTTACTCTGCATATTAGCTTTCTCCCAAGTCAAACTTAATTTTTTTTGATCTAGTTTATCTAAAAAGTTATTGACGTCCATAATACCAAATCAATATCATCAGAATCATCAACGAGTATGTTTTCACATCATATTATGAAAGTTTAAATAGTTTTCTATAAACTTGGTCAAACATTATAAAGTTTGACTTAGGTCAAAGCTAATATGTAGAGTAAATAAAAACTGGAGGACTACATGTTAATTGGAAGGGTGAATCGGTACAATTACCATGACGAACTCGAGCGTAGGCTTGTTAGGATTCATGTCGAGTGCTTGCCAAATTGCATCCTCTGCCTCTTCAGGCTCCGGCTTGGACCACGACCCAGCATACCACCTCCCAACATAGACCTGTTTAAGTGAAAATAGGTTCTCCAGGCCAAAGTCCAAATCACCGAATCAATCCCATGTCCGCTGCACTGATAAAATAATCTCAAAGGTTTGCAGCTTCTGCATGGCTCCTTTTGCGAACTTCAGCCCCATGATTTGGCTGCCGATCTTGAGCCTTGCTAGACACCGGAAGCGATAACTACTGTCAATTACAAACCTTTCTTGCCTGCCTTGTGCGATTTGCGGCACCCATATATCGAGATCACGGAGTGATGGCATGTTGCCAAGCAATTGAAGGTTCTCCTTGAGTGTTTCCAGATTCTGGATTTTAAGGGTAGAGAGGTTGGAGAGCGAGGATATCCATCTTGGGATATTACAAATCTTGCAATAGGTCAGATGGATGCACTGAAGCTGCTCAGGCAACAAGTTGTCACCTCCAAAATCTATGTTTGGATGGACGCCAGCTATTTTAATGCATTTGAGATTGACCAGGCTGGAGAGACACCGCCGGAAAAGTTCCTTATTATAGTCATCGTTCCATCCATAAACCCTGACACGAAGATTCCTCAATTCCGTCAGCTTGCTCAAATCATGCAGCATGGATGGAGACCCAATATTGATTCCAAGCAATTCTTGCAGCGATTTTAAATTCCCCAATCCTTCTGGCAGGGCCATGGATATACCAAGATGAAGGTATACTAGTTGTGTTAGCTGAAATAATGATGCTAGAAACACTTGTATTGTCGTCCCACTTATGTCCAGTACTTGCAAGAACTGAAGATTCACAATCCCGTCCGGGATCTGAGAGATATATGTGTTGCGTAGTACTCCCTCCGTCCGGAAATATCTGTCGCAGAGAGGATTTATTTTGAACCGTACTACATTTTACACATCAGTCCTTTGACTTTGAAATTCGTTTCCTTCCCGTCCCCGTCTTCCTCCTTACCGTCCCCGTCGTCCGGCTGTCCCCATCCTCCGCCCTCGTCCGGCCGTCCCCGTCCTCCTCCCTCGTCCGGCCGTCCCCGTCCTCCTCGCGGACGCCGCCGTACCCGTCCTCCGCCCTTGTCCGAGCTCGTGGACGTGCAGGAGATGGATCTTAGAGAGCGCCAGCATCGAAGCTCGACCTCGTCGAACTACTAGCTCGCGGGCGGCGCCTCCCTCCGTCCCTCCTCGCAGGCTGCGCATCCCCGGAATCTTCCGCTCCGCTCGCCGTGCTCCGGCCCGCCGGCCTACAAGTCGTGTCCCCTCGTGCGGTCGCGCCCCGAGGAAGGCAGCTCCGCCGAGGAAAGAGGCAAGAGGTCCTCGCCGTCGTCTGCAGCTCCAATGTCCTCGCCGTCGTCTGCAGCTACTTGTTAAAGTGCAGCCGAGGTCTTCAAGGTCGAACAAGGACCGCTTCAAGGTCCTATCCGTCGTCTGCAGTTCACCTGAATTCAGAGCGACCTGAACAAAACTTGAACATTTTCAGTTAATTTTCAGAATTCAGAACACAGAGACTTGTTCATTCCTTCGTCAGAAATCAGAACACAACCTGAACACAAAGACACATGACTGAATTCTGATTGATTTTGCTGCTGTTGAACTCAGAATTCAGAACACATACTTGTTAATTCCTTTGTCAGAAATCAGAACACAACCTGAACACAGAGACACATGACTGAATTCTGATTGATTTTGCTGCTGTTGAACTCAGAATTCAGAACTGTTGTTGAACACAGAGACACACTTCGTCAGGTTAATGGATTGCTTGTTGTGTTCAGCTGCTTGGTTTCTTCAAGGTCGAACACATGACTGAATTCTGATTAATTTTGCAGTGTTAGGTCGAAACTGTAGATGCTTGTTGAACTGCAATCTCCTTCTCCAACTATGGTTCTCCCAGCCTGAATGTCACTTCATCAGTGAGCATGTTTTTATTGCAGAAATTAACAGGAACAAAGAGAAGCAGCAGCAGCAGCAGCATTCGAAGAGAAGCATAATTATCCTACGGTTGCTTGACAAAGAAAGACAATGCTGAAATTTGATAATCAAATAGTGCTCTCCAATGAGTACATGAGAAAACAAATTGATGGTGAAAAAGTATGCAAGCTGGTTTCCAAGAGGAAGAAACTACCCCATAAAGCATTGCATATGTGGAAATACAATAGGATGCAACAAAAGGACCTCTTCTCTGAACCTTTGGTACACGGTTACAAGGCGGAATTCCCTCGACAAGTAGAAGCTGCTCCTATTGACTTGAACAAGATTCCTCCAGAAGCTGCTCCTATTGACTTGAACAAGATTCCTCCAGAAGCTGCTCCTATCGACTTGAACGAGATTCCTCCAGAAGTTGCTCCTATTGGTACAGTTTATCTGCACTTTATCTAAAGTTTATCTGCAGTTTATCTACAGTTTATCTGCACTTTCAAAGAATTGCTAAGAGCAACAAATGACAGTAGCAAAATGCTCCTCCAATGTTGAACGGCAACAAATGACAGTACCAAATTAAAATCTACAGTGTACATCAAGCATGGAGCAGTTGTGCTTGGAGAAAATTAACTAAAAATAGTGCCTAATCAACCAGTAGAGAGCCAACTTAACTGAAAAATAACTGAAAATAGTGCTTAATACTCCAAGCAATTAGTAGTACTCCTATTCTGAAACTTTGGCCAACTTTCAAACCATAATGTAATCAGTACAGAAGAGGACCTTCAGGCCAACTTTGGCATGCCTTTGTTTGCTGTCGTGTGTTTTGTGTTTGAAATAAGAAAGGCAGCAGGCTGCTTGGTTGCTGCCTGTGTGCAGGCCAGGCCGTGGTTGTAGCCGAGGTGTGGCCACCGGCTGCATATATGTGTCATTCTGTGTGTGGATTCAGCTGGACAGTTGAGGTTCCTAAATGCAACCATAAACGCAACCATGCTGCTGCTAATCACATAAGTCCAACTAGGAGTAGCTGCTGCTAATCACATAACCATGTGTACTTACAAGAGTAGTTCAGTTCTGTACAAACAAGTGTATGTATTGTTTCCGAGTCATTTGATTAAAGTGTATGCTGTAAATATCCGAGAATTGATAAAAGTGTCATGCACTCGATTCTATCTGTAGAATAAACCAGAGTAGTTCAATTCTGCAAGGAGACAGGTAGAATAACATGGAGCCGGGGAGATTATGGAGCAGTCTAAATGTCTAATCATGCAGCAGAGGCAGAGAGCCAGCAGGAGTCAGGAGATGGGGAGAAGCAAAATTTACCGACACCAGGAGACGTGAAGGTGGGAGGTGATCAGCGAAGAGCAGGAGGTCGGCGGCGTTGACGAGCTCCAGAGCCCGAGGACGCCAGCGTCCGAGAGGACCCCAGGGTCAAAGATCGAAGCTTGCCTCCATCTCCTGCCCGTTGTCGTCGAATCTTGCCTCCAGAGCCTGGGGGCCGTGGCGGAGGCCACAACCGTCGATTCGTCGCCATTGCTTCGTCCCGGCCCTCCTCGTCTGTCCGTGGTGCATCCTAACTCGCAGCCAACGTAGTCGGGCTCGTCGACGCTGGATCCTGCCTCGCCGACGACTTGGACCGAAAAAATGGATTTTTGGTTGGATGGGAGCGAGGCGGCGAGGGGAGGGGGGCGAGGCGGCGCGAGGAGCGCAACGAGGTGGAGGAGAGCGCGGAACGGCGAGGTGGAGGAGAGGGGGGCGCCGCACGGCGAAGTGGATGAGAGGGGAGCGCGGCACGGCGACGGGAGCTTGGTGGCGGAGTTTGGGAGCTCGGTGGTCAAGCGCAGCGGGGCGTGTTCCGACAAGAGTTGGAGCGCGGGTTATATCTGAGAAACGTTAGGTGGGTTTTTGCAAAATAACCGTTACGACAGATATTTCCGAACGGAGGGAGTATTAAATACCTCAAGTGAAACATATTGCAAATAACCTTTACATGATGATTTTCCACACTCCGAGAATAACTTAAGTCCAATGAACGCAGGACTGAAGAGTTTGAAAGGGCCGGTAACATATTGATATCTCGCGCAAACACAGTGACTGACCTCAAATGGGACAAGTTCATAGTTGTCATCTGCTTGACATCGTCTTCATTTAGACTTTGGACTGATAGCCGACGGATCTTACTTGGTGCAGATCCATATTGCTGACCACCTATACATGTTAGAAAATTCTCCTCCCTTGCCATGGAAGTGATGAGGTCAAAGCACCATATCGTGTACACGACAAGCGCTAGCTTTATCATCAATGATATCCTCTGGTTGGATCAAACATTTGTTAATGAGCTCACTGAAATAATCTTCTCCTGCTTCATACAAGCTCTTTCCATGTTCTTCCCGAACAAAACCTTCACCAATCCATTGCCATATCAAATCTCTAGCAACGATCTTACAATCTTCTGGATAGAAACTTATATACAATAAACATGTTCTTAGATGCGGAGGTAGGTCATAGTAACTGACTGATAATATCCTTCTCATGTCCTTCACATCAGGACTATCTTGTATTCCAGAACCCATAGCTTGGTAGACCTTGGACCAATCATTTATGTTTTTATTGGCCAACATACTAGCTGTCGTAATAATAGCTAATGGTACTCCACCACATCTCTTTATAATGTTATCAGATACTTCGGCTAATTGATTAGAAGGACATTTGTCTTCAGAACCGAATATTCTTTGGTAGAATAACTTTCTTGAGTGTTCAAGAGAAAGAGGCTTTAGGTCATAAACACCACCAACTTGTTTGGCAACATCAAAATTGCGAGTTGTTGTGATTATTCTACTTCCGCATTCATTCTCAATCAAAGCATGTTTGATTTCTTTCCACACAAAATTGTTCCAAATGTCATCAATCACAATGAAGTACCTACAAGACAACATCAAATGCCAATGCATTAGTTAACCACAATGTGAACTTCTGTTTCTTTGAGTGCACGTAAGTCAAAATGTGTCAGCATGTAATTCCTTATACAGAAGCATCCGGATTAGAAACAAAAGAAATTTAGAACATTGCAATGAATAAAGATAAAAACAAAGGAAAAACAACCTATAGCCACATTCAATGTTTTAGAATAGCATGATATTGTTTATGATTCAATTAGTTATTAGGCGGGACTTGTACTGCCATCTCCCCCCTAGCCGGCAGGCACATTCGATGTTTTTTTTTGAACTTACACATTCGATGTTTTGGAATAGCATGCTATTGTTTATGATTCAATTAGTTATTAGGTGGCATTTGTACTGCCATCTCCCCCGTCCACCCTCTTCCCTAACCCTAGCCGCCAAACCATTTATGTCAGCTCTTCCCCGTCCGTCCTCTCCCTCCTTTCTAATCTCATCGCCGTCAGAGGGTCCCCCGGCAAAGCCTGGGCCAGCCCCAAGGATGGTGGTGATGGGACATCTGTCTTCCCTATCATGACGCAAGGTTGCGCAGGCGGGCGCGAAAAGCAGGGCTGCTTTAGCGAGGGCTGGCGTGTGGCGGCCGTCGCAGAGCAACGGCCCGCGTGGCCTTGCTTTGACCTGGAGGCACGGGATCGGCCAGTGGTTGTTGATCCGGATGCGGATCTGGTGGCTACATGTTCATCGACGCGACGGGAGGCCGAGCGCGGCTGACCGGGGGATAACATGTGTGGGACTCGGGCCCATGTGCCCAGATCTTATGGTCGCCGAGGCGGTTGCCGTCGCATGGGCGACGATAGCGGCTGGCGTGGCGGTTGGTGCTCCTTATAGCACCCGGAATCGGGACGGCGGCCCCTCTTCTTCGACGGTGGTGAACTCTGTGGTCGTGTGGGCGACTCAAAGACTAGATCTTGAGGTGGTGATGACCTTTTTGAGGTTGGCGGCGGTATGGGACATCCCATCCATCAACAGATCAGGTTCAATGCGGCTCGACAGGTGACACATGCGTCTCTTTCCGAGAAGTTGAGCAATGCCTATCGCCGATAGGTGAAGCTGTCGGCGGATGCGCCGCTGGTGGATGGTACGCACGACGTCTTATGCGGAGACGTCAAGTCATGCCTGCTACCAATAGGTGATGCACGGTGGTTCTTGCGGAGGTGTCGTGTTTAGCCTATTGTTGCTGGATCGAAGGTGGTGCGACGGTGATAGGAGGCAGGCGGTATGGGACGTCTTTTCTTCCGGTGTCTTCTCCAGAGCTATTCGGTTATCGAGGAGTCGATAGCCGGATAAGGGATGATGTACAAATGACTTCAATGAAGAGTTTATGCACTCGGTGGGAACACGAGATCTTTGATCAGGCTACGTCGAGGCTTTTGTGCGCTGCGTCCTTGTTGAAGGTGGTGGTTTGAAGCTTGACTTTAGGGATGAGAATCTGGAGTTCAACCTTGGGCTGGACTCGCCACCATCGACGCACATGCGGTGATTCCTTCTTGAAGGCGTAGCCTAGGAGTTGTGTATTTTTTGTTTTGATATTGTCTTGTATCGTAGGGTTAGTCACTATCTGATGAAGTTACTGCAGCGAGGCATGCGACCTCAGTTTTTTTCCGCTTTATTTCCAGATCGATGTATATATGGCTAAATGCATCGCTCGATGCAGAGGCCGGGAGTTATCCACCTTTTCGGGAAAAAAAGGTGGCACTTGTACTTGGGCTCATGTCTTATTTAGAAAGTCATATTGGTGAAGAACCAATACTTTAAGAGGGATACGAGTACTATGGCACGTTTACTTAGTTATATGGATGCCATGCTTATGGGATGAATGTCTACGATGAAAAAGAATTAATCTAATACTCCCTCCGATCCACAATAAGTGTCGCTCATTTTGTACTAAGCTAGTACAAACTTTGTACTAGATGAGCGACACTTATTATGGATCGGAGGGAGTACGAGATATATCAGCCACTAACTAGTAATGTAACACAGAGTACAGATGATGAAAAAGAAATAATCAAATAGTATGAACTTGGGAGTCCAGTACTCCCATGTTATTCAAATATTTAATTATTTCAGAACCGAATACCTCTTGCACACAAAGTGGTTCACAACTACGAACATGGGACATACCGGAAGTGAAAATTGGATCCAGATTGAGCAAGCTATATCAGTAACATGCTAAACTCATAAGAAAGTTTCACGGCTTCAATTATACGTACCTCTTGTTCAGAAGAAAATCTCTTAGCTCCCTGACAAGCTCTGCTTCACCCCATGTTGATTCGTTGATGTTAAAATATGTTTGCTTGTCAAGTTGCTGGAGCATGTTTTTGAAAATATTCTCCATGTTAGGATTAAGAGACACCGAAACAAAGGCCCCACAATCAAATTCCGGTTTAAACTTATGATACACAACATTAGCAAGGGTTGTCTTGCCTAAGCCTCCAGAACCAACAATGGAGACAATCTTGACCTGTTGGTCAGGCACCCCCTCCTCCTCTTTCAGCCTCTTAACCAGGTCATTTGCCGTCTCTTCAATGCCAATGAGCTCTGTTGCATCTTTGTATAAAGCTGATAGGCGAAGGCTGCCAATACTTGGCCCGGCAGGCTTGCAAGCTACACTGTCAACCTTATACCTATGGCGCCGCTCGCTGACCTCCATGATAAGGTTCTTGATGTCTTTGATCTCAGTGTTGATCTTGTGGCGGATTTTAGCCTTTGTCATTAGGTCCATGCTCTTATGGATGAAGCCCATAAAGCTGTGTGGATTTTTCTGTGCACATCTATCAAGACGCACCAGGAATTTGTCGACACTGTCCTCGATTTCATAGGATAGCTCCCTGACTTCCTTCGCCCAGAGCTTGAATTGGAGGTCAGGTGGCTGATCCAACGGTGCCTCAGAAACCTTGAGGAGGGCGGTCTCCATGCTCTCCAGCTCGGCTTTGAGGAACCTGATCTCTCCCCTGGTGTTCTTGTGCAAGTTATACTTCTCGTTGAGCAGGTCGGCGAGCATGGGCAGGAGGGTGGTCATTGCTCCAGTCACCACCTCCATCCGGCCTCAATTTCAAATCGCTCTGTCTGCAACAATTGCTCAACTGCTCACCAGTCACCACAGGTCCACAGCACAGCAAAGAGCACCTGTAAAATCAAAGATCCATTAAACCATGGTGTGGGGATATGATAGGATACTTGTGGAACAGACAAGACGCTAATGGTACCCACTGCACCGACCCTGTGGCAATTGGCATGCCCGGGGAGCCAATCGACGGCGAGTGAATCGGAAAATTTGCCGGACTTTGAGTTGGAAGGGAGGGGAAGGTGGAGCCAAGCAGGTAATACTACCTCGCGAACGAACTGTAAATGTACGAAGCCGCAGCCAGTGGAGGATATGTACGCGGGAGCAGTCCTGCCGACGGCGACAAGGAGACAAGTCAAGGCGCGAAGCAACCGGGAAACCCAGGCGGCCAATCGCCGGAAGGAGGATGCCAAGAATAGTACAGGGCGACGGCGACGGGTGCCATTGACAGCGCGGGGTCGAACTGCCACCAAATCGAGCCACCAATAGTGGAGAAACCCAGGACCACTCGTCGTCGGAGATATTATGCCAGAGGAAGCCTCCCCGGCTACGTACCGACGGCGAGACCTGCAGGTCGACGACGCGCGGACGGGGCCCCCAGCGCAGGCCACCATGAAATCCGGGAGCCCCGAATCCGAACCCGGCCCGTATTCCCCTCCCGGTCTACCCCCGCGTACCAGGTTGGGCTTCCCGGCGCGGCCCTGCTCCGCCTCCCCCATCTCGCCGCCTACTCCCTCCACGGATCCGGGAACCACCGGCCACGACCCGGCGACCCGGACCGGTAGAAACAGCGGGAGCAGCAGCATCTGCTTCTTCTCGCCACCCGTTCGCTGAGCGTTGCTGCGCCGCCGCCATCAGATCCATCGGCGGCGGCGCGCCGCCGAGTACTGCCACTGGGCCGTTCTCTGAAGAACTGTGTTTCACTCGTAAACGGACAGCGTGTGATTCAGTTATCCGACGTTGTGGTGCTCCCGGTGCACCTGTCCGTTGGTTTTCTGATCCAACGGTCAGTTTTGTAGCATCATGACGAAGGATAAGCCTTAGTGATTTTTTTTAAATAACTAGGTAAATGCATGTGCATTGCTACGGATGATAATGCAAATAATGGTTCATTTGATAATGATAACCATGATAAATAAAGTGAGCAAAAAACATGACTTACATTTTCCACTTCATGGTGATCAGCATAAGGGCTCTATCCGCACAATAGCCATGAAGATTTGCATAACTTTGGAGAATCCCGGAAAATAGGGAAGGTGTTAGGATGTACTAGATCCTTTAACGAATCATAACAATATAGTATAATGTATACCTATAGTAAACGAAATACTCCAAATTTTATTAACCTAAACTGCAAATAAAATCATATTAACCTAAACTGAACATAAGAATCTATTTTAGTATATGTCAGGAAGGAGATCACAAGCAATCAACAGAAAAAGGTACCAAAGGGCTACTAAAAGATATACATATATGCGTACATTCGATTATTCACATGTAAGAGATATGCAATGACAGTAACATTATACCTGGGAATGGTATTAAAGATGCTTCTCTAATTTACAGTTTTTTTAATGTATTGTATAGTCAGCCTGGACGAAACTGACCAGTCAGCCCGACCAGAGCCCCAGTTCAGAAAGTTTTCGTATATATGTATTAAAATTTATTATTATTAAATTTTCTATATATTTTTATTAATAATATAAAGATAATTTTTTATAATCTTCATTGTTAATATAAATTCGTGTATTATGTAATTTTTAAATACTTTAAGAAAATGTATTTATAGTCTTAAAATTGTCCATCATGTTTTAATAAAGTTTATGTGTTTGTCAAAATATTTTTTATATAATAAAAGAAAATTGAAAAATGTCTGAAAAATAATAATTAATAGCCAAATGTGAAACCCAGTTGGGTTGTCGGCCTCGGATGAGCCGACTGGGCTGTTGGCCACAACCATGCCGACTGCATTGTGAACGAGCCACTAGTCGGCTTCGCCTAGGTCGATTGGATTCTGTCGGCTCTCGCCGGGTCGACTGGACTAGTCAGTTTCGCCCAGGCCGATTATGCAATATATTTGAAAGTTTTCAAAACTGTATATTATTTTTATAATTTAGAAAATAAAACATGTTATTAAAAAATAGTCTTTGTACAATGCTAGGTGCTTAGGGAGATGCGTGAAAAAAGCCTGGTTTATTTCTCTAAGCACCTTGCATTGTATAAAGTTTAACCGAGACAAAAAAATACATTATGTTTTTCAAAGTTGGATATGATGAAAACTATGATTAAAAACCCAATGAAACTATTTACGGATATGTGTGATTAAGATTAGATTAGATGCTACTTGGGTTGATTCTGTAATGAAATGCAAACAACCATCTCATTTTTGGTAATCTTTTGTAATGAAGAAAAGTTGGAAAAAAAACCCAACAAGAGAAATACACCAAGGTGGTAGTGTACCTCCTTATTTATTTATAATTGTACCGAGAGGTCTGTCATGCCTTCTCTGCAACAAGAGAAGGGTTGTCAAAAATATCATGATATATGTGTTGTTGTATTCGTTCCGTTTACAGTAAAAATTTATGAATTTATGTCAAAACATATAAAACATGAAAGTTAAATGGAAAACGACTTACCTGTGCTTGTACGTACGACGCGCGTCTTCCGTAGGCCTACACAACACTATCACAACAATTGATCATCCTCGCATATGATGAGTTGTTTCAATCTATATGAAAAGCCTTTCTGAACCAATTCAGCTAATTGAGACTTTAAGAACGAATCTTTAGTACTAACCTTGTACAAAGATGAATAGGGGGCAGGGTGGGGCTAGATCCCCCTTTATGATAGTGTCTGCTTTAGCCAACAATCTTCATGCTATGAGAGATTTTCCCCTCGATGAACAAACTCGCTCTCCTGTGTGTGAATCTTGGCTCTATCCCTGCTTGTAGGATAATCTATTTTGGACATCATCAAGAAACAAACATATATAATAGAGGTTTGCTACTCCTTGTCCTCCTTCTTACTCATCGTCACACATTTAGGGGGAGATATGTATATCGTGGATCAAGGACGAATGCACGAAGGTTGTCTTGGATTGCAGCATGCTTGAGATACTGGTTGAAACAGCCTGCAGGCTGCAGCCGTCAAGCTGACGAGCTGTCATGAGTAACGTTGCTCGAATCGAGTTGTGCAAGGTTGTTGTTCCTCGAGGACAAGATCGGGGGGATCCCTAATCCCTGTGTGATAAGAACAATAGCTTGCAACTGACACACATCCGCTTTCTCCTAATTTTCGAAATCTAATCCTCTGGTGCCCATCCTCCTGTATTTTCTTCCACCAACATGGAGACCGGATCGAGTAAGTGAACCCATAAAAAAGGAGGAGGCCGCTCGGCGGCGGGACGTGCAGCGCGCAGGCCGGCGTCAAGCCGGTGTTGGATATATGCCCTAGAGGCAATAATAAAGTGTGTTATTATTTATATATTCATGTTCATAATTAATGTTTATATTTCTGTGCTATAATTGCAATGAACCTAACTGTGAAATTCAGAAGAAAACTCATATGCATGTGTGGAAATGTAAACAACAAAGAGTTCCTGGTTTTGCCTCTAAGACCAGCCCATGTGCTTATTGATTATTATGTTTTCTTAATCATGGACATTGTTCTTGAAACAAGGATGTCAATAGCAATGAGAGCATATTGTTAGCAGAACAATGATGTTGAACCGACCCCAGTGTTAAATGATATACTTAGAGAACTCATCGTAAAACAAACGTTATAAGTCATATCATAAAATGTTATTGTTTACATAGTTCCTTAGACCATGAGAATGTCAAGTTGCTTCACACGAGAAGATGTGTTTTGGTTCTTAGATGAATATTCCCGTAAATGGGAAGTAGTAAAATAAGTTCTGGGTACATTGGACAGTGTGTCTAGCAACATTGATAGCTCGAGACTGGGATTTGCTCCTTCACGATGAAGAGATATAGACTCAGGGCCCACTCGGTATAACGGTATCCATTCTCGTCTGGCCAGACACTTTGTGATTCGATCACGGGGATACCAATATACATAACGAGGAATAAAGACAAACGAGCAATGAGGATAACTAATGGCTTGTGATCAAAAGGTTGTTTCACATGGATGCCAAACTTCTCTCCTCTAACTTTGTCATATATCGCGAAGCAAAAGGAATAGTATACGATAAACATAAAGGTTCACTCGAAGTCTTTTCGTGTATGTGTGGGAGTCAACATGGGTGTCCATGGCTCCGCTGTTGATTATTGACAAGTGACTGTGAGTCTTGAAAGCGTTCTAAAGTCATGTCCACATAATACCGAACCTATTGGGTCACACACTTAAAGTGCAGTAATCTGTTAGAATACTAGGATGATTGAAGGTTTAGTGGAAGCAAGTAAAGAGCAAAGAATATGGATAAGATACTTTGGAATTGTTTCAGATAACTTTAGTTCATATGAAAAATGGTAATGGGAAAGTTTACGATCAACCGGAATAGTTTCGGTGATCGGTGGACAATATGTTGTGTTCACCGGACATATTGACCTTAGCCCGGATTGTTCCGAAACCTATTTGGATGGCTCCGGAACATTCGTTAGAGGTCCCGAAAGGTCTTGGAAGTGCTCCAGAAGTGTCCGGAATGTCCTGAAACGGTCCCGGTAGGTCCCGGAAGGTCCTGGAAGCTTCTAGAAGGTCATGGAAGGTTCTGGAAGGTTCCGGGCAGTACCATCCACTGCCCTGCGCCCCTGGCCTTGGGGGACAAGCCACCTAGGCTGCCCTGGCCGGCCAGGTGGTGGGGGCGCACCAAAGGGGGGGGAATCCTCCTCCAGGTGGGATTACCAATTCCCATTATGGAAGGTTTCCGGTGGGAAGGTGTGGGAAGGTTTGGAAGGCTTGGGAGTCCAAGTTGGACTCCCAAACCCTCTTGGCCGGCGCCCTAGGCCCCTTGGCCACCTATATAAGGTGATCCAAAGGGGGGGGAGGTTAGACACAAGCCCTTGCGCCCCCCCTTTTCCCTAGTTGCTAGTTGCTCCACTTTTAGACCCCGGTTTAGATTCTAATCTAGATCGGAACTCTCTAGGGTTTTCTCTCTCTAGTTTTCTCGGAGGCGTTCTTCTTTGGACGGCGGAGCGCTGCCGGATTACTGTGCCGGACGTGTGGATACCGGTGGAGAGATCATAACTTTGATCTTGCTTCGAGGACCATCTTCTTCTTGGAGATCCGTTCGAGGGACTGTTCGAGGGACTGTTCGTGGGAGATCTGCTTCGACTACTTCCACTACGTCCACGTCGCTTCACCAACTCTTCTTCCGCTGCAACTGTTGGTGAGCAAAGGCCTAAACCTTGTATGCTATCTATCTTGGATGATCTTGGGTTCTCGTTACGTAGGCACGAAATTTTTGAATTCTACTACGTTTCCCAACAGCGGTATCATGAGCGATCCTTGATTAGATGCATGTTTAGGTAGATCATATGTTGATATGAGGCATTGATTTTCTTGTTTGCTTCCCTATCATGTGATCTTTTCTTTGCTCGACGGCATGATTCGATTTTGCTACAAGGTTTGAGTTTTGCCATGATCCCTCTATGCTACTCTTAGTATGCTGGTTGCCTTGATCATGAACTACATCAAATTCCTTGGATCTCATCCTAGTCTTGCTATAGAAATTTTTACATGAACGGGTTTGTGGATTTTATGAACTCAAATCCACACGGGGGTCACGCGTTTAACGAAGTTTGGCTTGTGGCATTAGTTGCTACACGCACCCCGTATGTTAAACTAGCAACAAAAGAAGTATCGTGTTTTGTTTTGTCTAGGGTTTCTCGTTTACCTTGTAAAACTGCTTAACAACCACGATAAAATTTGCAACAACCCGTATAGATAGCGATCTAACTCGTTTTTGCAGAGAATGCATGTGATGTGGTATAGCCTTCAAGATTTGCAATGTCTTTTGTATGAGATGCTATATGATGTAATATTTTTGCGGCCTGCGAGCCGTAGTACGGCATGATGACTGGAGTCATATGATTGTCACTTAATTATGGCCTGCGTGCCAGAACTGTTTAGTAGCTTGAGGCAAGGCTATAGATGGAGACGAGGTGATGATCAATGATGTGAAGGTGGACCCCAACACACATGCCGAAGCCGTGAGGAGGTCCCGGCGCCAAGGACAAAAGGTGGTGGGTGGAGACTTCAACCACGGAGTCATGAAGGCAACGAAAACTTCAAGACACAAAGGGATATACCATGTCACATATTTTATGAATTGCCTGTGATGTTAATCCCTTTGTTGCACCCTTGTTTGATGCGCGGTAGTCGTGTTTTATTAGGGTGATCTCTCGCAAAATAATATCAAGTAGATAGTGTTCTCCCAACTGTAGCACCGTCTATACTATGTTTCACACCGGAGCAGGTCATGTCACATGGGTGCACACGGAGTGACGCATAAAAGGCGGGTGTGTTAAGAACACACTGCATTTGCACTTGGTTGTCTTGACGGTTTGGATAAAAGTTTGCTACCGGAACACGCCCATCGAAAGATGAACAAGAGTCACTCTTGAGTGATTGGCAAGTTGGCCTACCAATTCAGTCTAAGTCATCAGTGATGTCACATCAATGGCGGACGACTAAACTTGGATCTTGAATCACTTAGTATCAACTACGAGAGATGTTGGTCTGAGTGGGAGCACTTATTAAATTAATAATATGATTAATTAGTGCAACTTAATTATGAACATTGTCTAAAGTGAAACTTGTGTTTATGTTGTAGATTGAAATGTCCCGTGTCAATCCCCAGTTTAACTTAGGTCCGTTGATTGAGAAAGAAAAATTGAAAGCTGATGGAAGCAACTATGCGGACTGGGTTCGTGCCCTGAGAATTGTACTCAGGAGTGCTAAGAAGGACTATGTCCTGACGACACCTCTCCCAGCAGCACCGGGGCCTGAAGCCACGGTTGCTGAGCAGAATGTGCATCAGACCAAGCTTGATGATAGTACCACAGTTCAGTGTCTTATGACTGCGTGTATGGAATCAGAGTTACAAGGGAGGTTTGAAAACACCGATCCCCACTTAATTGTTAAGGAGTTAGACGCTCTGTATGCCAAACACACTAGAACTGAACGGTATGAGGTAACTCATGCCATGTGGAATTGCAAGATGAAGGAAGGAACACCTGTCAGTGAGCACGTGATAAAAATCATGCGCCTTGGGCAAAGGTTGACTGAGCTGGGATTTCCGGTCCCGGAATCACTGGGTATAGATATTGTCCTCATGTCACTCCCGCCAAGTTTCAAAGGATTTGTTCAGAACTATCGCATGAACGGGATGGATTAGTCAGTTAATGAACTGCTTGCAATGCTGAAAAATGCGGAGACTACCATGCAGGCTGACCCTAACTATACGTTGGCGGTTAGCAAGACCACCAGTTTCAAGAAGAAGGGAAAGTCCAAGGGCAAGGGCGCCGGCAAGCCTGGCGCCAAGACCAAGAAACCCTCTGGTATTGGCCCTAACAAAGATACTGAGTGCTTCTACTGCAAAGCTAAAGGTCACTGGAAGAGGAACTGCAAGAAGTATCTGGCAGATAGGAAGAAGCCTGGTTTTACCAGCGAAGGTATAAAAGTTATATATGTCATAGATGTTTTTCTTTCCGGCCCTCACTCTAAGTCGTGGGTATTTGATACTGGAGCTGTTGCTCATATCTGTAATTCATTACAGGGACTAAGGAGAATAAGGAAGCTGGAAAGGAATGAAGTGACGATGCGTGTCGGAAATGAAGCTACGATCTCTGCTAAGGCCGTGGGCGTCTACACTCTACATCTACCTTCAGGATTTACCATAGAATTAGATAATTGTTATTTCGTTCCTGCTATTTGTAACAACATTATGTCCGGATCATGTTTAATCCGCGACGGTTATAATTTTAAGTCTGAGAACAATGGTTGCTCTATTTACTTGAAGAATATGTTCTATGGTTTTGCACCTATTAAGAATGGGCTGTTTTATTTAGATCTTGAATGTAGAAACGACATCTTAAACATAAGCTCTAAACGACTTAAGAAGGATGAAAATACCACTTACATGTGGCACTGCCGTCTGGGCCACATCGGAAAGAAACGCATGCAGAAACTTCATAAAGATGGGATTTTGCAATCTTTTGATTTCGAATCATTTGATAAGTGTGAGGCTTGTCTGATGGGCAAACTGACCCGGACGCCGTTCACAGGTCATGTTGAACGGGCGACAGACTTATTGGAAATAATACATAGTTATGTGTGTGGACCGATGAGTATACCAGCGCGCGGTGGATATCTTTACTTCGTAACTTTTACTGACGATTTGAGTAGATATGGTTATATTTACTTAATGAAGCAAAAATCCGAAACTTTCGAAAAGTTCAAAGAATTTCAGAACGAAGTTGAGAATCATCGTGACAAGAAAATCAAATTTCTACGATCTGATCGTGGTGGTGAATATCTTAGTCATGAGTTTAGAGAACACCTCATGGAGCGTGGAATCGTTTCACAGCTGACGCCACCTGGAACTCCACAGAGAAATGGAGTGTCTGAGAGGCGTAACCGAACTTTGTTAGACATGGTGAGGTCCATGATGTCATTAACTGATCTGCCACTTTCTTTTTGGGGTTATGCGTTAGAGACTGTCGCTTTTACTTTAAATAGGGCGCCGTCAAAGTCTGTGGAAACGACACCATACGAGTTGTGGAATGGGAACAAACCCAACATTTCGTTCCTGAAAATTTGGGGTTGTGATGTTTATGTAAAACGTTTACAACCAAACAAACTCGACCCTAAAGCAGACAAGAAACTACTTTGTAGGTTATGCCAAAGACACCGTAGGCTATTCCTTTTACCACCCCTCCGATGGCAAAGTCTTTATTGCTAAAGGAGGAACTTTTCTTGAGAAAGAGTTTCTTAGCAAAGAGGTGAGTGGGAGGACAGTACAGCTTGATGAGGTTAGTGAACCTTCGGAACCAAGGAACGAAACGATGGAAGTTGTTCCAGCAGTCATTCCGATGAAGGAACCGGAAGCTCCTGCAAGTGATGCAGGAACTTCTGAGAAGCTAGTGACTGAACCAAGGAGATCAGGCATAGTACGTCAGCTACCCGAGTGGTATGCTAACGAAGTATTCATATTGGAAGATGATGAGCCTGTGAACTACAAAGAAGCGATGATGAGCCCCAACTCCACTGAATGGCTACAAGCCATGAAATCCGAAATGGAATCCATGTACGAAAACCAAGTATGGGACTTGGTGATCCCTCCAGAGGGTGTGAAACCAATTGAATGCAAATGGATTTTCAAAAGAAAGACAGACGCGGATGGAAATGTCACCATTCATAAAGCTAGACTTGTTGCGAAAGGGTTCCGACAAGTGCAAGGTGTTGACTACGACGAGACTTTCTCGCCAGTAGCAATGCTTAAGTCTGTGCGGATTTTACTAGCAATTGCTGCATATTTCGACTATGCGATATGGCAGATGGACGTCAAAACAGCTTTCCTAAATGTAAACCTCGAGGAGAATGTATACATGATACAACCTGAGGGTTTTGTCGCACCAAAGGATGCTGGAAAGGTATGCAAGCTTAAAAGATCCATCTATGGACTAAAGCAAGCATCACGGAGTTGGAATCTTCGTTTTGATGAAGTGGTCAAAGGTTTTGGCTTCATCCAGAATGGCGAAGAAGCTTGTGTTTACAAGAAAGTAAGTGGGAGCGCAATATCTTTTCTAATACTGTATGTAGACGACATATTGTTGATTGGAAATGATGAAGAATTTCTTAACACTATAAAGGAGTCATTGAAAAGCAGTTTTTCGATGAAAGACTTAGGTGAAGCCGCTTACATATTGGGCATTAAGATCTATAGAGATAGATCCCGGCGCCTGATAGGGCTGAGACAGAGCACGTATATAGACAAGGTTTTGAATAGGTTCAGAATGGAGAAATCTAAGAAGGTATTCCTCCCAATGTCACATGGTGTGGTACTCTGCAAGAGTCAGTGTCCTAAGAACACTGAGGAGCAGGTAGAGATGAGCACAATTCCATATGCTTCGGCAATTGGATCTGTTATGTATGCCATGATATGTACAAGACCAGATGTTTCCTATGCTCTGAGTATATGTAGCAAATACCAGAGCAACCCAGGTAATGCACACTGGGTAGCAGTCAAAAATATTTTGAAGTATCTAAATAGAACTAAGAATATGTTCTTGGTATTCGGAGGTGATGAAGAACTTGTTGTAAAAGGTTACACTGATTCAAGCTTCATGACAGATCCGAATGACTTCAAATCTCAATCAGGATATGTTTTCACACTCAACGGGGGTGCCGTGAGCTGGAAAAGTTCTAAGCAGAATACGGTCGCGGATTCTACAACGGAGGCGGGGTACATCGCAGCTTCAGAAGCCACGAAGGAGGGATATTGGATTAAGAAATTCATCACTGAACTCGGTGTGGTTCCTAGTGTTGAAGACCTCATGGAAATCTACTGTGACAATAGTGGAGCCGTGGCGCAAGCTAGAGAACCAAGGTCCCACCAGAAATCCAAACACATTGAACGCCGTTATCACAAAATCCGAGAGTTCGTTGACAAAGGATATGTGAAAGTATGCAAGACTCACACGGACCTGAACGTGTCAGATCCGAAGACGAAGCCTCTTCCACGAGCAAAACATGAGCAACACCGAACAACCATTGGTGTGAGAGAACTTATGTAACTAGTATTATTGTATCTAGTGCAAGTGGGAGACTGTTGGATATATGCCCTAGAGGCAATAATAAAGTGTGTTATTATTTATATATTCATGTTCATAATTAATGTTTATATTTCTGTGCTATAATTGCAATGAACCTAACTGTGAAATTCAGAAGAAAACTCATATGCATGTGTGGAAATGTAAACAACAAGAGTTCCTGGTTTTGCCTCTAAGACCAGCCCATGTGCTTATTGATGATTATGTTTTCTTAATCATGGACATTGTTCTTGAAATAAGGATGTCAATAGCAATGAGAGCATATTGTTAGCAGAACAATGATGTTGAACCGACCCCAGTGTTAAATGATATACTTAGAGAACTCATCGTAAAACAAACGTTATAAGTCATATCATAAAATGTTATTGTTTACATAGTTCCTTAGACCATGAGAATGTCAAGTTGCTTCACACGAGAAGATGTGCTTTGGTTCTTAGATGAATCTTCCCGTAAATGGGAAGTAGTAAAATAAGTTCTGGGTACATTGGACAGTGTGTCTAGCAACAATGATAGTTCGAGACTGGGATTTGCTCCTTCACGATGAAGAGATATAGACTCAGGGCCCACTCGGTATAATGGTATCCATTCTCGTCTGGCCAGACACTTTGTGATTCGATCACGGGGATACCAATATACATAACGAGGAATAAAGACAAACGAGCAATGAGGATAACTAATGGCTTGTGATCAAAAGGTTGTTTCACATGGATGCCAAACTTCTCTCCTCTAAATTTGTCATATATCGCGAAGCAAAAGGAATAGTATACGATAAACATAAAGGTTCACTCGAAGTCTTTTCGTGTATGTGTGTGAGTCAACATGGGTGTCCATGGCTCCGCTGTTGATTATTGACAAATGACTATGAGTCTTGAAAGCGTTCTAAAGTCATGTCCACATAATACCGAACCTATTGGGTCACACACTTAAAGTGCAGTAATCTGTTAGAATACTAGGATGATTGAAGGTTTAGTGGAAGCAAGTAAAGAGAAAAGAATATGGCTAAGATAATTTGGAATTGTTTCAGATAACTTTAGTTCATATGAAAAATGGTAATGGGAAAGTTTACGATCAACCGAAATAGTTTCGGTGATCGGTGGACAATATGTTGTGTTCACCGGACATATTGACCTTAGCCCGGATTGTTCCGAAACCTATTTTGATGGCTCCGGAACATTCGTTAGAGGTCCCGGAAGGTCTTGGAAGTGCTCCAGAAGTGTCCGGAAGGTCCCGAAACGGTCCCGGTAGGTCCCGGAAGGTCCTAGAAGCTTCTAGAAGGTCATGGAAGGTTCTGGAAGGTTCCGGGCAGTACCACCCACTGCCCTGCGCCCCTGGCCTTGGGGGGAAAGCCACCTAGGCTGCCCTGGCCGGCCAGGTGGTGGGGGCGCACCAAAGGGGGGGGGGAATCCTCCTCCAGGTGGGATTACCAATTCCCATTATGGAAGGTTTCCGGTGGGAAGGTGTGGGAAGGTTTGGAAGGCTTGGGAGTCCAAGTTGGACTCCCAAACCCTCTTGGCCGGCGCCCTAGGACCCTCGGCCACCTATATAAGGTGAGCCAAAGGGGGGAGGTTAGACACAAGCCCCTGCGCCCCCCCTTTGCCCTAGTTGCTAGTTGCTCCACTTTTAGACCCCGGTTTAGATTCTAATCTAGATCGGAACTCGCTAGGGTTTTCTCTCTCTAGTTTTCTCGGAGGCGTTCTTCTCTGGACGGCGGAGCGCTGCCGGATTACTGTGCCGGATGTGTGGATACCGGTGGAGAGATTATAACTTTGATCTTGCTTCGAGGACCATCTTCTTCTCGGAGATCCGTTCGAGGGACTGTTCGAGGGACTGTTCGTGGGAGACCTGCTTCGACTACTTCCACTACGTCCACGTCGCTTCACCAACTCTTCTTCCGCTGCAACTGTTGGTGAGCAAAGGCCTAAACCTTGTATGCTATCTATCTTGGATGATCTTGGGTTCTCGTTACGTAGGCACGAAATTTTTGAATTCTGCTACGTTTCCCAATAGCCGGAGCCCAAGTATGGCGGCGACGACGACGACGGCGCTGCCGGAGGCACTGTTGGCGCCGGAGAGACGACCATGGAAGACCTCTACGCGTTCTTCCTCCAGTGATAGTTTAGATTTTTTTTAGTTCTCCATTTATGTAAATTATGCCCAAATATTAGTGAAATCGGTCGAAGTTTGTCGAATTTTCATGTTTTAGTTCAAATATGGCGAAATTTGGCTGAACTTGGGGGCGCGGCTGGGGGGCCGGCCGCCCCAAACGACGTTTCGCCGTCCAAAGGGTCCATGCTAATGCGGCAAACACGAGTCAAACGAGGAGCCTCCTCTTGTTGGTTTGATTGGCCCTCGCCCGGAGGAACCCAGCTAGATCTGAGGCCTCCCAAACGGCCCCCAGAGCCTCATGAATAAAACGCCACATAAACCTAGTTGTCAGACACGAGAAGACGATGTGGGTTCCAGTCTCAGGGACCCGACACAGCGGGCATCTGCCGTCCCCAGGGCCCTGCCGTTTCAGCACCTCCGTGCCAGGCGGGAGGCGATCACTCACCATTTGGAAAGTAAAAATTGCTAAGATTTTCAAGGGCGCTGAGCCCATCCTCTACCAATGCAAACACAAATTTAAACAAGAACTTTCATATCTTAGGGCATCTCTAGATGATCCCTTGAGCTTAAGATGATTAAAATAAGTAGCTAACCGCACCTAGCCGAACCATTAAACCTTTAAAGGACAATTTTTACGGAGTTATCCCGAAAAGGCAGCCCAACTCTCTCAAATATACTCGATTTGCACCACTTTCCAGGATAAAATTTGGAAGCTCCCCTTCCTAACCGAGGGCCATCTCTTCCCGCCGTCGACGACCAGCCTTGCCATTGACGCCACCTCTTCCCTCAATTCCGATCAAAACGGAACTGGAAGCCGACTCCATGACCCCCGCCGGCTCTATGCTGCCAGGAACGACTCCTATGCTGCCAGACATGCCTAGGAAGATGTTGGGGGCAAATTTTTTACTTTGGACACCCGCGCCACCATCAAAGGCTAGTAGCCGGCAAGGCCCATCGGACCACATGCTGCCTGGTCGCCCTCCCGCTAGTCCAGCCGATGGCAAGCGGGGAGGAAGCCGATGGAGGTGATGAAGGCACCCATCAAGGTGACGACAACGAAGAAGAAGGTTATAGTGGCCACAACCGCGATCGAACACCATGGTCAGCTTGTGATTGATGAAATGTTGAAGAGCTAATTGTCTTGAATTTTCTTGTTGCCAGCACATTGATGATGGTTTCTGACCGTGTGGTTTGAGCTTCTTATTGTTGTAGTGTGGAGGACGGGGTGTTGCAAGATTCCTGTCACAATTGCATTCGTCACATATCCATGGTCTCGATGATTTTAATTATGATTGTTCTAGGTATGCTCAAGAATAAGATAGCGAGGAAAACGATGATCGAGATGTGGAGGAGGTTGAAGATCCTATGGATAGTCAAGCAAGAAACAAGAGAGCAAGGACACAAACTACTCTGAAGACAAAACATTGCTTTGTGCCATGCTTGAATGAACGTGTATCTTGATGCTTCAATTGGAACATATCAAACCAAGGAGAGATTTTGTAGTAGGATTAAAGACTGCTATTGAAATATCATAACCGTCTCATCCAACTGCATACATCGTTTGAGGTTTTTCATGTACATCAGTTGGAACAGTCCAATATCAATGCAACCAATGGTTCGGTTGTATCGATCAAGTCAAGCATGCACCACTGAATTTGGTGCCAATCACGGAGTATGTACCTTTCATCCAAGACATGTATAAGCAACACAACAAAAAGAATGGTGGCAAGGCCTTTAAATTGCACCATTTCTAGAAGGAGCTAGTTGTCATTGAGACATGGATCTAGAGGAACTTTGAGACATCACTGATTATATCATGGAATAGCATATCCTTTGAAGCCAATGTTGAGCAGAATGAACATCCATACAAGTGCTCGGATGGGCAAAATATTGCGAAAGATAGGAAGAATTGTGAAGGCGTCCGTACCTACCAGGATGAGATCTGTGATATGATTGAGATCAAGAAGGCATTGGCGGTCAAACACATAGAAGATAATGGAAGCATGGTACTGGAATGATCTCAAATGCTTGGAGGACAAGAAGTAGAGGTCAAATTTGGCGGTATAAGAGAGGAAGGTGGCGGCGGAGGAGCATATGATTCTCTCGAGGAGGATAGGTTTGCAAACGAGAAGAAGGCCGACGAGCGGTCTATCATGTTTACAAACTCGTGCATGATGTATTCCGCACCAAGAAAGTAGTGGGATCTCACCCATTTGGAGATCATAACCCAATCGTATGTGTATTATGGTGGTGGTCGTGGGCGTGGTGAAGATTTTCTTTGAGTTCCTGTTGCATGCCTTTGGTAGGGCTTGAACCACGACATAAAACATGTTATGTTGTGGTGATTTTGGATCAAATTGATCATTGTGGTGCCTTTGTTGGATATATATGCTCTAGAGGCAAATAATATATGATTATTCCAATATATCTAAGAAAGTTCATAACAAGTTTCATACCGTGCTAGAACTGCGTCAGTGAAACAATGATGCAGGTGTGGTATAGAAACCCCCAGAGTTCCTAGTTAGCCTCTACATCGATAACTAGTTCATGGTCAACATGATGGTCGTGGTTTCGCGATCATGGACAATTAAGTCTCTTGACTATGAGGTCACCTCACTGTTTAAGTGACGTGATGAACATTACCCAAAGTAAGCATTACAGTATGATCAAATCTTATGAAGGTTCAGTGTTGTAATTACAGAACGTGGTAGACCGTTCCTTTGACCGTGAGTACGTGCATAATTACTATCTTCCCTGATGCTTTGACTTACATCCCACCACTTGACTGAAATATGCGGGTCATAACGGTTGTATCTTGGGTATTCCGTGGAGATATGTTGAGGAGTATTGTTACAAGAGCGGGATTTGTCAATCCATATAATGGATAGATACTCGGGGCCCACTCGGTGAGATTCCGTCCATAAAGCTGCAGCGTGTGACTAGGTCATGGGGATGGATATCACGGGAACGAGTGAATGAGGATTAGTTCAGAACGAGGTTGAACCAGACATAGGATGTCATTGATCGAATCTCGGAACAATCCAGTATCGCTGACAAAGGGAATGCTCTACGGCGTAAGGTCCAATCGGTGTTTGATATCCGGAATGCACATGGGTCATTATGGGCATCCAGGTCCCGCTGATGATCATTGACCGTAGCCTCATCTCGGTCATGACTGGAGTGTTCTCGGACCGTAGGGTAACACACTTAAGGGCTCGATGAAATCGGAGACCTTTTCGGAACCATCGGAGTAACCAGAGAATAAAGGAAACAATATCGGAGAAGTACCGTGTTGAACCGAAACAAGTTCGGAGTGAACCGGAAGGTGTTCCGGAGCACCGGGAGATGGAATATTATGTTTTAGTTATTAATTAATTGAATTAATAATTAAAATCATTTTATTTCTAATTAATATGTGCAATGGGCCTTAGTGGAGAAAAAGGCCCATTAGGGAAAATAAAAGGGAAAAAGAAAAAAGAAAAGAGGGGGGAGGCGCCATGGGCCCTAGGGCCCATGAGGGGTGCGCCCCTCCCCCCCTTGGCCGGCCACCCCCCTTAGCAAAGGGACTTTAGTCCCACATTGCTAAGGGAGAGGGGTTGACTCCCTCCCCTCTGCCTATATATAGATGGGCAGGGTGCACATATTTAATACACAGAAATTCGTGAGAAATTAAATATTACTCCGAATTGAGATCGGTTTTCTCCGTTCTTCTCCCCTCCCTTGTCTCTTTCACGGTGGGCTCCCTAGTGTGAGCCTATAGTGGAATTGAGGCTTCTTTGCTAGAATCGGAGGCCGTCGTGCTGTCGAAGCTCCGTCCAGAGGTCTGCTTCCGCCACCTTCGCTGGATCGGAGAACGGAGGTCGTCATCGAGTCTCGTACGTGTCCGAGTACTACGATGTGCTACACGTGTGGCACTACACCCATCCGGGTGCTCAACACAGCCAGGGGGCTGTGAAACTTGATCGGCTACATCAACCACGTTTGAGGGAACGTTTCCCGCGCAACGGACTACACCCCGAGGTATGTTATTTCCGCAATCCTTTCCGTTACGGTAATACGGCTAGCTAGATCTTGGGTTATGGGAACGCTAGTTAGAAAAATTCGTGTTTTTTGCTGCGAACCCCAACAACCTTTTGGATGAACTCTATGCATTTTAAGTTTAAATTGCTCGATGATATGAACTATATGTGTGCTTATGGTTGACTTGTTGTGTATGTTCAATTGGATCATTGATGAAATACCATGCAATTTCTTGAAACATAAGTGATAAAAGCTAGAAAAAATGATCAATTCTTTTAGGAAGTTAAATGTGGGGGGCCGACTAGGTCCAGTCACCATTTAATTCCTCAAAATATAAGGAGTCAAGTATAAGGAGGCATATAAGGAGTTAAGATATAAGGGCTCAACTAGATATGCCCTTACATTCCTATCTTATGCTTAGGTCTAAGAGAGAAAAAGATGATCGACTTTAGGCATGAGTAGAGTCATAGTTGTCTAGCAGCCTGTTGTAATTATTGTAAATAAAATTTTGAAAATATGTAAGAATATACATTAGGAAACCTATAGTCCTTTCTCAAAACCTAGGGTTGGTTGTTGTGAGATAATGATAGGGTGAGAGTGAGTGTGAGTGCATGGCATGTATGAGGTGTGATCTTAAATCTTTAAGACCGGTTCTCCTTTTTCTTCTCTTCTGAAATTAGTGTTCCTTGGATTTTATATATCTGGGTGTTATACTGAGGAACTTTGTATTAAGATCTATCATGAGACACCAATGAACCTCTCATACATTCGAACACCTTAGTAAATCCATTAGAAAGCCGGGGCAGGGATGGTTAATTGTTTTGGAGGAGTTATTCAGGTGATATTCATTTCATGTCCCTTATACACTCCCATAAATGGATAAAATGGAGCCACAGTTTGCATATATGCACAAGGAGAGTGCATCAACTACACCATCCATTCATTTGCAAATGACACAGATGTTGAGAACATGAATGTCAATGGTCGATTCATCCATGGTATCATTATGGCACTCTATGGATGAGGTGGGGACGCACGTGACCGTGCTAGACACTAGTGCGACTCGGCACCAACATTAGACAGATATGCTCGACCCCCGAGGCTAGAGAAGAAGATGAGCACTAGGGTGACACATCTTGGATCCATGGGACTCCAGCGCTAACATTGGTCAAGGGTAATCATAATTTTTCTCACACTGATACAATTTGAAATTTGGGAGCATTCCGGTGGTTTGAGTATAGTGAAGTTTCTATATCTCATTTTTTTCATAATTCTTCACCCATGGTTATGACATTTTCCTCAATTTGATGGATAATCCTAAATGGAGGAAGGATTATGTGAGACGTGTTTTGACATGTATGATGTTCACCACTATGCATCTCACTAGGAATGCTGCTCTTTGGCTTTGAACATATGAAACTAAACATGAGGTTAAGAGTTGAGTATAGTTAGTTGTAGCTACTCATTGCAATTTTTGGAAGGACAAACACCATAGATATTCCAAAGCACTATTCATTCATATGTTGTAAGGACAACCATCGTGGTTAAATAATGTATAATCATCATGTCCACCATTTTTACTAGTGAGATCTACTATCTTCCATGGCTCCATGCTAGATCGTGAGGTCGATGGTGCATTCATCATTAACAAGAGGGAACTTGCGCTTGCATGGGTCACACAAGTGTGTGGGCCTATGAAGGGCACACATCATGTGGTACGTACCAAAAGGGTGATCATATGTATACCCCTCAATTAATGGTATGCTACCGGTGATGTCAGTTCTTAAGAGGGGGTGTTGGTAGTGTAATACCCAAACCAATTTTTGAAGGCTCATGTGGCCCAAGTGGAGTTATGTGGAGAGCTTTGTACCACATAGAAAATTTAGGGAGAATTTTACTAAGTACAACCTTGTAATCCAAATATATAGCATTGTTGGGCTAACCCTTTTACACAATGCAAAGACTAAAGCGTAAGACTAATCATAATAAGAGTAACTTAGACTAGTGTCATGCATATAAACTAGTCTATGTTATTACATTCATAGTAGAAAGGTAACATAAAGGAAATATTATAAAAGGATCCATTTATTAGTTTGTAGACTCGTTTTCTCTTGGAAACTGAGGTGTGATGGTAACATATATATTACCATCATATTTTTCTTTCCTCATTTAATACTATGCCATGTCATCAATATACCTAGTTGGCATTGCATGATGATGCATGTTACTAGCTATGTTAATCCTACTATGGCTAGTCTAAGAGTATGGTTAATAATATAGCTAACTGGTGACTATATGAAGTTGGCATGTCATACAAGGTTATCATTTACAATTACTCATACAATAAAGTTGGATATAAGGTTGGCTACAAGAGTATTATTTTTGTTAACCTTCTCTCTTTCTCTTTCTTCACATTTAGTGCAATTTCCTAGGAGCACATGCAGAGGTGGGCTATTGCATGAAAGCTCACTCCTATTTTTTCATTTATCTCTTCCACATAGGGAAAAATGCCATGTAAGTGGGTTATAAGCCCACCATTGTAATTTGTTTAAGACTAGCCATAGTGGGGAGTAAATTCGACTAGTAACATCGCGTTGTTACTAGTCTATGTTACTACCTCTATAGTGGGGAGTAACATATATGTAGTGTCATGCAAGACTTCATTTATTATGTTGTAGACTCATATTGTATTGGTATGTGTGATGTTACTCAAAGAGAAAGTAACTACCTAAGTTACCACATCCCTCTGTTTCCTCATTAATTACTTGTCACATCACCTATTTTGCATAGATATGTGTGATGTTACCACTGATGTTACTCCCACTATGGGTAGTCTAAGGGTGGTGCTACATATAATCACTCCACCCTACCGGTGGGGCTAGTCTTGTGATAGGTTGCATGCGCATGCGGAGTTAATGGGACCATGTGCATGAAGAGTTAGTGGGAAAGAGATTTTACACCGTGGACCTACTTAATGATGTGAATATGTTGCATGTTAAGATAAATAGGTTACTTGGGATGAACTATTTAGGTATTATAGGTTAGGCCTGGGTGTTGCACTAGCTAGTTAACTTTTCTCATGTGACTGCTCACAAACATTTATTCCCTTTCTCTAGGTACACATGGCGGACTTTGTGATTCTTTGTAGCAGAAGGGTTAGTAGTGTTCCAAACATACCTGCATTTCCTCCTGGTAGAGGCCCGGAGGCATTTCATGGGAAAGTGATCCACTCCATGGACTACTCCAAAATGGGTAGCGAGAAATCTAAGGAAATGATCAAGGACAAGTGTGTGACTGTTATTGGCTATGGAAATTCAGCCCTTGACATTGCCAATGAATGTGCAACTGTGAATGGTAAAAATATTCAATCCTCATAAACATACCTTGTTTATCTCACACAATGGTAATAAAACTGAGATATTATTATTGTTAAGGAGTATTAGTATATGTGTAGGAATCCTGATTGGTCTATGTCTATCTTCCTTATCCCCTAAGTCTTGTGTAATATATATATATATATGCTCCATGGGCTATTCAAAATAGATAATTTGCATCATAACATGGTATCATGGGCCAAGATTTATTTTTTCTGGATATGGATCATAATTTTTTCTAGTATTACATCATAACAATTTCTAAATCATTTCAATTTAATAATTTATTGTGCCTTGCCTATCATGATTATATTGTCTTTGTATTTATAGTACCCTACATAAAAATGAAACATTGTGATTATATTTTTATTAAGGATACCATTTTATTTATTGCAATTTACTTGCTCTTTAGGTACAGAAAAACCATGCACAATGGTAGTCCGAACCAAGCAATGGATCCTACCGAACTTCTATGCTTGGGGTATTAACATATGAAATTTCAATCTAACTCGTTTTTATGAACTCCTTATTCACAAGCCCGATGAAGGTTTCCTCCTAAGCATGATTGCTACTATCTTGACTCCATTGGTACCACAACATGTTTCCATTTTATATAATTTTTAACCTTAATATTACTGGAAACGTAAATGTTTTCTTTTAGACTATTTTCTGACATGTGTATCCTTCTTTTGTGTATGAGAAGAGGTTGATGTTTTCAAAGTTTGTTGAGAGCTACTATTCCATTCCAATGAAGAAGCATGACATGGTTCCGGACCATAGCTTTTTTCAGGCGATGATGAGATGTATGGTTTCCACTACACCCAAGAACCATTATAAGAATCTAGAGGAAGGCATCATCATTATTAAGAAGTTGAAGACCTTCGAATTTTGCAAAGAAGGTGTGCTTGTGGAAGAAGAATCTACGCCGGTAAAGAGTGACATAGTTATTTTTGGAACGGGATTCAATGGTGATCAAGACATCAAGGACATGTTCACGTCAAAATATTTTCATAGTATTATTGTTGGGTCAACATCCACTACAGCACCACTTTATAGGTCATCACTTCATTAGACATAATTTTTACATACTTTAGGTCTTTGTTGAACGATTTATTTGATTATGTTTTCACAGGGAGTGCATACATCCTAAGATTCCACAACTTGCGGTCATTGGATATTCTGACAACTATTCAAATGTCCACACTTCAGAACTACGGGCCAAGTGGCTGGCCCATTTCATGGATGGTGGATTTAGATTACCAAGTGTTAAAGAAATGAAGAGGGATGTCCTTGAATGTGAGAAGTTCATGAAGCGCTACACTCGTGGCGAATCCCGTAGGCCATGCAGTGGACTTCTTCCTACTTGGTATAATGATAGATTATGTCAAGACATGGGATGCAACCCGAGAAGAAAGAATGGTTTTTTCTGAATTATTTGAGGTCTATAGTCCCCATGATTATATTGATCTTCACCCTAAGTAAGGGTAGATATTTTCCAATGATTCTCTTTAAGCTTAATTAGCAGTCTCTGCTTGCTCAACTCTATGTATATGCGATTTGGCTACACTATACTACCAGTTGGTATACTAGTTATCGTTTCCCCTATGGTTGTAAAATATTATTATGTAAAGGAGCACAAGATCTCTCCCCGCCTACGATGGATAGATGTGTGAGCCTTTCAAGTTTTCATTTTAAAATAATGTCAAATGCACAAAGGCCAAACACGTCGGTAGTGTGAAAACAAAATGAAAAATTTCAGAATGTGGCCAATTTTGTTGGCCACACCATAGCAACGAGGAACGTAAAAGCTCAAACACATGTGACATACGTACCCAAAACGAACCTCGGTACAATGAAGGAATGAAATACCGAATGTTTTCACCTCGCTCTTAGCCTTTTATAGTTACAACTATTTGTCAAAAGGCTGGCTTGCGTTCCAACATTTTTATTAGTTGTTGTCTAATGCCATGATTCGTGATCCTCGTACTGTTAAGCTCGACAATTGAACTACAATCTCGTGTGATTAGTGGTTGATTAAATCAATAACGACCTTTGGTATTTTCATATGCTTGATATTGAAAATGTTATAAATCTAAAAGTTGAGATACCAACACAAAAGGCCACAAATCTAATGACCATTGACAACGTACCAGGTTACAACCCTCATAGAGAGGAATCCACCATTACTGTCAATGCTATTAAGCCCACCTATCACACACCTTAGCGTCAAACTGTGTGCGTTAAAATCATCACACACATTACAAAAACTAAACCATGTGCGCGAAAGTGAAACGTGTGCGATCGATAAACCATCACACGTGATTGGTTTAGCTGACCCGTGTGATATGTGTTGCATATGATTTCCCGCGCAAAACATGTGCGGCAATTGACATCATCACACACGATTGGCAAAAGCAAATCATGTGCGACCATCAACACATGTTTCTGGTAATTAGTCTAGTTGAGTACTACGATGGAGTGTGTCAAACATATTTTTAGCTCGGTGCACCGTGTGCGATACATGACACACAGATTGCTACCTTAACAATTTGCTATAATTTGTATCATCACATAGATTTCTTCAAAATTAGTTATGTGTGAAGTTGTTCACATGATTAGTCCTTGCAATAAAAATATAATACACATGCTTAAAAAATAGAATTACTTTACTATAAGATAAAATGTTGAGACACATGATATTTATATATAGATAAAATGTAAAAGTTTAACTAAATTATATAACTACATACAGCTAGGCGTCATCTTCTACTTCGAAGCTAGCTAAGAACTCGTGTGCGCCTTCCATGATGACGATAGCCACCTACACTGCTTCGTTTGAATGTGCCATGCCGACTTCGTCCTGTCTACTACGGCAGCCTCGACTTCATTGACAAAACAATGGGCGCCGAGGAAGCGGTTGCCGGATAGATGCTTCCATATTGGTCTATACCTTGTGCCTTCCTCGGGAGTTTCGACTCGATAGAGCTATATTCATAACGTGTTTGGCATGACAATGGGAGTCTTCGGCTAGGGCGCCCATCTCGGCACGCATGCATTCTTCTTTCTTTGGGCACTCCTCCTCAACCCATTCCATGCAACAGAAGTCTCCCATCACCCACAATTCCTCGAGTTCGTCGATTGAAGGCACATGGTCATCCTCCGACTCGAACCCAAAGTGGGCATCCTCCTCCATGAAGAGAGGTGGCGCAAGATTCGGGGTGACAAGGGTGGGTGACACGACAATTTCAGGTAGGCTCCAACACGTCAGGGACAAACGTAGGGTCCGATGCGTTGGTGACATTCTCCAAGATAAGGTGGGAGGGCGGGCGCAGGATAATGAGTGTCTTGGGAACAAACAGTCCGGTAGAGGAACAAACGTCTTGGGTATCAACCGGCCTATTGGCAATGGTTGTTATTGATAAGAAATACATTTCTATGGTTTAAATAGTGTTGGTAGAGGAACAAGGGTCATGAACAATGTTGTTCAGGCCATGCATTTTCTATCATATTTCATGATAGTCCTTTTTTGAAGAGGTATACTAGATTTTTAGTCGTATGGATGCAATCCAACGCTATCACTCCGAGTTTCTTAAATTTATTACAATTTTCAATCTTCTTCTTTTATGCTTTATGAATTGCATGTTTTCCTTTGAATTGTTCGTTTTGATCATGGCTATCTGATTGTCATAGTTGATAGTTCTTGAGGATAGCAGGAATTGGATTTTTAACCATCGATACATCCATGAAAAGAACTCGAAGACATTCTGCATTGGTACTGGATTTATCTAGTGTTGTGAGTTATGTTTCCATTATTGACTTTGTTAAGATAGTATGCCTGCAAGACTTTCATGAAACAACGCCATCTTCAAGTATAAGCACATATCTACTTGTTGCCTTCATCTCAAACAACACACCTATATACATCCCTGGAATGGAAACAATCCAGCTCAGTTTAGTCATATGAACGTGACGCTACACATCATAGCGTAAGCTAGGTAGGTACATAAGTGAGCCAATAACTGAGTAAGGAGGGCCACCCATGCATGATCCCATTCTCTAGTATAAACCTTGCTACGCTACCCGCCATCCGGAGGCATCCGCGTGCGCAGCGCTCGCTGGACCGAACGATTCGATCACTGTAGCCTTGCTTTGGCTGTTGGCGCATGGTCAATCGTCCGTCTTTTTCTATACCTAATAATAAAGGGAGGTGGATTTCTTAGTCCGTTTTTTCGAATTTTCAGAAAACCCCCTGGTATTTTGGAAAATAAACTCGCAGTCCACCTTCTGCACAGAAAAAAAGAAAAAAAAACGAAATATGTAGGTGGGCCGAATTAAGGCATCATTTCTCTATACATGGGCCCGGTAGAGACGAGAAAAATTAAAAACTGTCAGGATTCAAACCGGATTTAGTTTTATTATTATTTTAAATGTGTTTGCGCCTTTTTAAAATATGTACAGTTAATTATACATACATCATAGGTATATGATTATTAATTTTTAATATTTTTTGCCTTTTTAAAATATATAAACTTAATTTTACGTACATCATAGGTATTTTATCATAAGATTAAAACTTTATCCCGTTGTTTCAAACAATCTTTATTTTTATTAAAAAAATATTGCTCCAAAAAAAATATTCACATAATTTTAAATCTTGTGTCATTCATTTCAAAATTTTAGATGTACCTAACTCACGAAAAAGTGTACCCGCAAAAAAACGCACGAAAAATGTTCACACTTTTTAGTATTTTGTATTATTTTAAATGCTTTTGTGCTTTTTAAAACATATAAAGTTGATTTTACGTACATTATAGGCATTTTATCATAAGATTTAAATTTTCTCCCGTTGTTTCAAACAATCTTTATTTTTATTAAAACATATTGCTCCAAATATAACAACAAAAATGTTCACACGATTATAATTTTTTTATGTCATTCATTCCAAAATTCTAAATGTATCTAACTCAAAAAAAAGTGTACCCGCAAAAAAACGCATGAAAAGTGTTCCCACATTTTAATAGTTTGTATTATTTTGAATGTGTTTATGCCTTTTTAAAACATAGAAAGTTAATTTTACGTACACCGTAGGTATTTTATCATCAAATTAATTTTTTCTTCCGTTGTTTTAGACAATATTTATTTTTATTAATAAATATTGCTCTAAATATCAGAAAAAATGTTTACGTGATTTTAATTTTTTGTGTCATTCATTTCAAAATCCTACATGTACCTAACTCAAGAAAAAATGTACCAAAAAAACATACGAAAAGTCTTCACACGTATTAAATTTTTGTATTATTTTAAATCTGTTTGCGCCTTTTTAAAATATACTCCCTTAGTCCCATACTTTTTGTTATGGTTTTAGTTCAAATTTGAACTAAAATCATGACAAGAATTACTGGATGAAGGAAATACAAATTTAGTATTATGTACCTCATAGATATTTTATCATAACATTTAAATTTTTTCCCGTTGCAACGCACGGGCATTGTTCTAGTGTACATTTATATCTTCTTTGTGAGTGGCTGTTGGCTGGATCTCTTTAGTTATGGGTCCAGTTCCTCTGCGCCGCCGCCTCCTCCGATTCCCTTCTCTTCGTGCGCGGCGGCCGGCGCACCTCCTCGTGCGGCCATCCGTCCACTTCCTCTCTCCCCCGATTCACTCCAGCAGCCGCCTCCCCCCAACATCGGCGCCGTCCACCGCACCCTCGCCGCCCCACGCCCTCCCCCCTACCCCCTCCCCTCACCTTCTCTCCCTTGCGGATCCAGCCCTCGGGGGGTCGATCTCTCTGCACCGGCCATGGACTCCTCCTCCGCCCTCCGAGTCAGCGGCCTGCAGGGTCAGGGCGGGGACTCCTCCTCCGCCCTCCAAGTCAGCGGCCTGCAGGGGCACGACGGGGTGGGAGCGGAACCGGCGTGGAGGACTGCCGCAGATCCGCGTCACCTCTGACTTGTCCTGAAGGGGTGCGACCTGAGAGGTGCTCGAGATGGCCAAGGAGCTCGTGCTCCGACCCCAGCGCCGACGCCATGGAGCTCGTCAAGGTCCCCCTTCTCCTCTCTGTGCCCCCCCTCCCCCCTCTCCTGTTCGATTCGATTCCGTGCTCTGTCTGGTGAAGTTGTTGTTGCTCTGCACTTGTGCAGGATAACGAGTGAGGTGTTCGAGAACGTGAGCAGGTGCAGCCGCCGATCAAATCTTGGCCCAAACAACATCAAGTTGGAGGTACTGCTACTCTACACTGAAATCCTCTTTGTTGCTTCCTGTTAACTGAAGCTGGGGTTAAATTTTTGTTCTTTTTCATGTGCGGGCGGCAGGAGATCAAGTTGCTTAAATTCTTGGAGTTCATATGGAATGGAATCCACTCTCACGGGTCATGCAATGCAGGCCTTCCAACGCAGGGGTAAGCCACTCACTTACAGTCCAGGATTTGGTTAAATAAAAATAAAATCAAGCTCTTTCTTGCTGCCTGCATATACAAACTTACATCTCGTAAGTCCATAGAGTATGCGCACTGAACCGACATTTTTGGCTTGCTGGGTTGCTGGGTTGTTCATGACCTCCTCGATGACCTGTGTTGCCGCACTGGGCGAAAGATTTTGTTCTTGAGACATGATTTAGGAAAAAAAAATGAATGACAGAATTTCCTCTACTGGTTGCTTTCAGGATTGTTTGCTATACCGTAACATTGAGCTTTTATTTTGATAGTGCTTTTAGTTCACATTCAGAATAATTTTCTTTACTGGTTGGAATAAATAAGGCTGAACCAAAGATAATGTGGCAGAATAGGCGGTGTTATGTGGACTAGATTCAATTTTATTTTCCTGGTCTAAATTCTTTGCAGATCAGTGGAACCCACACTCTCTGCAGGTTAAGATTTGTACAGCTCCATTCTGTAATTACTGGGGTAAAAAAATACCCTTATTTTTTGGTAGCAGTTTATCAAATGATTAGGGAAACTTTTATCTCTGATCCGTACACTCACTGATAGAAGATTACTTGTGATACCATAACATTGAGCTTTTATTTTTATAGTGCTTTTAGTTGACATTCAGAGTAATCTTCTTTACTGGTTGAAATAAAGAAGGCTAAACCAAAGATAATGTGGCAGGATATGCGATGTTATGTGGACTGAATTCAGTTTTATTTTTCTGGTCTAAATTCTTTGCAAATGAGTTTTGTAAATCATCATTTTTTGTGTTCCTCTGCCTTCAGAATATAGAAGCTAGGAATATATTTTATTGACAAATTCATCAACAATGCCTGTTCTTCCAGTTTAATTTCATCCTTTTTTTGTTCCTCTGCCTTCATAATATAGAAGATAGGAATAGATTTTATTGACAAATCCATCAATAATGACTCTTCTTTGCACATATTCATGTCAAATTTCAATACACTCTTATTTGTGTGTTTCTTTACTGCTCTAGCAATGTCTATTTTTATTTAGAAAATAGACACATGAGGTATGATTGGTATGGTTTGCTTGTTTGATAGTCAAGGAGGCGTGGTGATGTCAGAGCTCGAGATGGGTAGGCCTTCGCCACTGGCCTCATCTTCCTCGCGATGCTCGCTACTTGGCAGGAGGAGCTCGATCTGCAGTGGTGGTCCATGACGTTGCCATCGTCTTCCTCGGCAGGAGCAGCACGGGTTACAAATATGGCCGTCTCCGTCCTGTTCTTGTGTCCTTGTTCGTCCACCCAACAAACAAGAGAGACGTCAAGCATGCCGCAAGTACGCATACTATTCTCGTCTTCCTGATTTTTTTCCTTCCCTTATTTTGGTGCCCTACTATTAGAGCTTCTCGTTTTGATTATTGTTCCCTTTCGCAAGCACTAGCAGCATCAAGGGCAGTGGAGATGAGCAGCTGGCGGTGTTGTACCGGTGCAGCCAGCCATCTCCGGTGAGCTCACGCCCCTGCACCACCATCTTGGCTTCTGCAACATCAACTTCAACGGCGCCGGTAAGGCTATGCCCCTTCCTTGCTACGCTTTTATTTTCCCCAATATGTTTTGATTCATGTAGCTTGGATGTGGATAAAAAGATATATGCTATATTGGACTGCATCGTGAATAGAAATGGAGTTATGTTTTACTATTTGGAGTTCTTTTTGATTTTGTGATTAATATGGTCTGGGTTGCTGTATAAACAATATTGTTTTTGCTGAAAATGTGTAGGTTAAATAGCTGAAAATATGCTAATCATCCAATCCATAATGCTAATCCTCCTACCTTTTTCCACTATCTGGTTTTTCTTTAGAGCCATTTTTGGTGTTTTAAAATTTCCAATGAAATGTACGCAGTGCATGTTGTTTGGTCGTTTGATTTTTTGCCTACAACTTGCTCTTTATTGTGTGTGATTATTTAGCTGCTCTTGGGAGATACTTTTGGCCTGGTAATTTATTCGGTGGATCTTCATCCTTCATGATCAGTTATTTTTGTTATTCTAGGATAATCTTTCTAGGGGAAACAAAGGAGCAGGAAAGGTTCTCCAGGAATAGTTTTCGAAGCCTGGGAGACTTTGGTTCATTGTAGCCAGCGGCCCCAGATCCAATGTTGCTCGCCTCTGCCCCCTCCCCTCTTCTTCTTCTTCTTCTTCTTCTTCTTCTTTTGTTGGGTGATGCAAGTATCCCGTGTCGTCTGCTGCTCTGTCTACACGCCTCATACTTCATAGGAATCGGCATCACCGGTGAGTGCTCGATCTTCCCTGTGGCTTTACTAAATTTGAAGAAGTGATGGAAGTGTGATCTGAAGCAATCTTCCATGTGGCTTACTGAATTTCAAGAAGTGGTGGAATTGTGATCTAAAGCAAATATGTGCTAGCCATCATCGTTCAGCCATCGGATACCTTTTTTTTTAAGATGCCTAAACCTCGAAACTCCCAAACATCGATGTTCACGAGAACATAAAAAGCACCGACTTATCCGCAAGAAGAATTTGCACATTATCAATTCAAGAAATGGGGCACTGTTTGGGGAAGCCACTGTTGAGATACTTCCCAAATGACATGATATAACAAGCATACTTTTTATTCTATACATTAGTTTCAGTTTAATGCAACACCATTAGACTTTTTCCTATCATAAACATAAATATAAGTTGCCAACTTTAATTATTTCAAGTTTTTTCTAAATGGTAGAATGCTATTTCTTCTGATGTTATATATTTTAGAACAACCCATGTTTTGTTCTTGGTACTAGACAAGTGAACCTCTTATTTTGTTGCACGTAATAGCCAGATGCGCTTGATTTTCTTATGAGTTCGATAAATCTGTGTAATTACATGCTTATTGCAGCGCACATATATTTTTAAGCAATGCATCATGTGGTACTGTTTTTCATATGTAATGACAGTAGTAATAAGGAAATCTGGTCCAAAAGTATGTGGAGTACAGTTTATAAAAACTTAAAAATTTACTGGGGCTGAGAAAAATGAAATGTGATTTATGGTTATCGGAAGAGAAATCTTGATTTGTGGATTTAGTTTAATTTGAGTTATTCATTTTCAGTTCTATGCTTCGTAAGTTAGTATGCGGATGCTTGGTACTATAATCATGTGACCTGCCAGATCGAGGCTCGGATATGCAAATGGCAGTAGCAAAAGCAACTACAAGCCGACGGAAGCAACCCAGCAACTCTTCGATGACAAGAACAACAAGGTATGCTGCCTTCTATTCTTTTTGGGAACCTACCTGTTTTTTTTATAACCCTGAATCAAATAACAATTGTCAATGCTTTCAACTTAGGCCTTTCAAATTTATGTAAATATTATAGGCCATTCAAATGAATGCAAAAATAAACTTTAATAGTTGTTCGAATATCGTGTGGATAATTTGTATTTTCGTGGTAATATTATACCTCTATTTTATGGTATGTTTTCTGCTCGCTATCATGTTTACAGATTCTTTCTAAGTGCGCCTTTGTATTGGCAACCTTGTGCTTTGGTTGTCAGATTGCTTTTGTTCATGATCTGGGAATAGTTTTCCATGGTGTTACTTAAATAGCCCCTGCTATTTTCTGATATTTCCGTACATGTTAATAGGGGTAACATATACAAAGGTTGTGTAAGGTATTGGTCACAACAAATTTTAACTGCATGATCTTACTTAGGACGTGTTTGTTTCAGCGAATTTTGCCCGTAACCTGTTTCCGGGGTAAACGGAAAACGTTCCGGCCGTTTGTTACAATCACGTGGTAATCAGTTTACCCCGTAAACAGATCCAGTCCAGTTATCTATTGTTACAGCCCACCTTCCACCGGTAACGGTTCGTTCCTTCCCGAGTAATCCTCCTCCCCACGACTCCTCTTCCTCCTCCTTTAGCGCCGCCGCCGCCTTCCAGTCCAATGACGCCGTCCTCCTCCCTGCTCCGCCCCTCGCGCCCCGCCGGCCTCCTTCTTGCTCCGCCGCCTCGCGCCTTCGGCCTTCTCCCTGCTCCGCCGCCGCGCCCCGTCGGCTACCTCCCTGCTCCGTCGCCTCGCGACTTCGTCCTCCTCCCTGCTTCGCCGCCCCGCGCATCCATCTTCCTCCCTTCTCCTCCGCCCCGTGCATCCGTCCTCCTCCGTGCTCTGTTGTCGTGTGCAGCGCCAACCGCCGAGAGGCCGCGCAAGAAGCCAAGGAGAAGCAGTTTGTTACCGGGAAGGATGCATTCGAACGAACCAAACAAACTTGGACAAAACTCATTACCACTCCTAAAACATTGTAATCTGATTACGTTACCGTTACCATTACCATTTCTGTAGCCAAACACCTCCTTAGATGTAGACCCGGCGATAGATAGCTTTGGGCACGAACTTGGAGAGTTCCTTACCATCTTAGCCAGAAAGATTTGGAAATGCAGTTATCAATAAAATCTACAGCAAAACAGCACCGGCCAAACACTTCGGTGGACTTGACAAAACTGAGAAAAACTACGGCTTTTAAAAACCAGAGTATTTGCTGCCCACAAGTAAGAGTATTATGTTTTAGATTACTTTGGTTTTTCAGAAACTGCACTGTCAAACTAAGCCATTTTTTCAGCGATTGATGAGTTACATGTCAACCTTATCTTCCTGCACCCCACTACATATGATTTGCATGCTTTATCTTGCCTTACATTATCCCCGCCGCCCCATTACTGGTGCCGCGCGGCCTTGTCCGGCAGTGGCGTCCAAGAACGGCTAGGCGAGAGCGATATAGGGAGGAAGGTGGCGGCGGCGGTTGGCTATGGTTCCATCACAAGAGTGGAGAGACAGATAGGACAACTCATTTTATTGTATTGAAACCTACATTGTCAGATATTTATTTTTATATTAGCTTTTGTGGAGTTTTCCCCACCTATTAGAACTTAGAAGGGTGTAATGATTAGCATAGTTCACCGGTTAATCATTGTGCCTTATGTTAAAATATCTGCATGCTGAGTTGCTCTCCAAGCTATATCCTAACAAAGTGTTTGATTTGATCTGGAACCGATTATCTGTGATCTACAACCAATTTATTTTATTTAATCTGCAATCGTTTTGGAGAGTGGCATCTGAGGTCTTATTGCTTATTTATTCCCAGAGAAAATAGGACACAGATTGTCCTTACACTTCGTTGTCCTTTTGTATCTATAGTTCTCTCTTCACTTATTAGTTGTAGCCTAATGAAAACCAATCCTGCTGTATAAGTCAGGAAAGCCCCAGATATGGTTAGATATTGGTTTCTTCAAATCCCCTATCATGTCTGATGCAATAATAGTTCACAGGTAGATTTGTATGCCACTTTGAACAATTGGATTAATATTCGATAGTTCATATGCTCCTATTGACCTGCCTGAACCAAAGAAATATATATTTCAAACATTAGAACATCTGTTTTGTAGTTCAGATAGTTAAACCAATCATCCAGATATTACTGTGGTCGCACAGCATGGGAACAAAAACTCACTCCACCCACATATAGATGATGATCGACGAGAACACACCAATCACACCCAAGATGAAGAGTTGCCTGAAGAGCCAAATGATTTTCCGTGTGCTTTAATCCGTGTTTAAATATTTTGATGTTTACGGTTCGAATACTTGGTTTGACCTCGCCCTTTGCGCCATCGGCGCAACGGATCATCTAGTCTTGTTTACACATGCATGATCACACCTTGCTTATTTACGAACTCTTTTGGCCAAGTACCCATGACTATCCGAAACTCACGGTGTGACTAAAAGGAGGGCGAGAAAGAGCGAAGGGGCAGGTTGAATAATTCCCTTCAGGAGCAATCCAATAATGGGACCCCATTGATCCACCACAGAAAGCAGGGCGCACAACCAATTTCCTACAAATTGACAAATGCATTCCTCCCTGGTTGCTTTCCGCCATATGCTTCATGTTTCAGAATCATATTCTCGAACATAATAAGTTCGATTGCAGGTGCAGTGCACGGGCTGATTTCTGAATCGAGCTTGAAACCCAGCAGGAAGACCCCCAAACCAAATCAACCCGAATCACTTTACAAGTTGCCCCGCGGTAGAAAAAAAGAGTTGCACTACATGTTTCAGATGTCAGTAAATATAATATACTCCCTCCGTTCCATATTATAAATCCATTTCGGTGACAGTTAATATAGAATGGAGGCATGCACCAGATAAAGAAGGAAAGTAGGCATGGAAACTAGCAAGTGAATATTATTCATCTGTATATTCAGAACAAACTTCTCAAATAAATTAAATGTACCGTGTCACTTCTGGGACAAAGCAGCATCTGCATTTTATCGTAGTTCCGTGCGAGATTCGCCATCTCATTCGGAGATCTTAAAACTTGCCATTGCAAGTGAATATTCCTCTGTATATTAAGACCAAACCTCTGGAAGAGAAACTTATATATGCGGTTTCAGTTCATGCACACTGTCATGGCCACTGTTTCAGAAAACATGATCCAGGGTCATACAGTGGGTAAGCACATTGCATGATACTGTGAATGTAACAGCACTGATCGCGTAAGAAGTTCGCACGGATCATCTTTGCAACAGATTATTTATTTGATGTAATAACCGTAGCTCCGGAAGAATCGCTGAGGCTCCGGAGAAAGATATCGCTGCACATGGAAATGACAAAATATTAAAGGGATTAATAATCATTATCTAATGCCCACCAGAGAAGTAGCGCATAGTACTAGTGTAATGATACATACCTGCAGATTAATGAAGAGATTCCAGAATAATATTCCCATTCATCATCACAACTTGAACTGCAAAAAGCGAATGTGTTAAGGTTCAATATATCTATGCAAGTTAAAGAAAGACGAAATTACAGAAGCAACGACCAGTCCCGAGGCAAAGAACTAACTAAAACTCATGGTTTTAAACATCACGCTATAGTGTTTAGACTTTAGAAGAGGTTCTGCGCTAAGGGATTTTGGTCCCAACACATTAACAAACATTTTAAATAGCACACCATAGTGTTCAAAAGAGGTCTGCCGTTCAGAGACATAGCCCACTATTTAAAACTACGCTAAAAAAACTTGTTCATGGAAGGGTGAATCTGTATAGTTACCATGACGAATTCGAGAGTCGGCTTGTTGGGATTCAGGTCGAGGGCTTGCCAAATTGCATCCTCTGCCTCTTCAGGCTCCGGCTTGGACCACGACCCCGCATACCACCTCCCAACATAGACCTGTTTAAGCAAAGAGAGGTTCTCCAGGCCGAAATCCAAATCACCAAATCGATCCCATGTCTGCGGCGGTGAAAAAATAACCTCAAGGGTATGTAGCTTCTGCATGGCTCCTTTTGCGAACTTCAGCTCCATGATGCTACTGCCGATCTTGAGCCTTGCGAGACGTTGAAACGGATAACTTTTGTCGATCACCATCCTTTGTCTGCAATGTGTGGTTTTTGCCACCCATATATCGAGATCACGTAGTGATGGCATGTTGCCAAGTACTTGAAGATGCTCTTCTCTAAGAGTCTCCAGATGCTGGATTCGAATGGTAGAAAGGTTGGAGAGGAAAGATATCCATCTTGGCACATCACAATTTATGCTATCAGTCAAATGGATGCACTGAAGCTGCTGAGGCTCAGGCGACAAACTGTCACCTCCGAAATCTATGTTTCGATGGACACCGGTTATTTTAATTCTTTTGAGATTGACCAGGTTGGAGAGACACCGCCGGAAAAGTTCCTTATAGTCGTCGTTCCATTCATAAACCCTGATACAAAGATTCCTCAATTCCGTCAGCTCGCTCAGACCATGCAGCACAGATGGGGATGTCACATGGATATCTTTCAATTCTTGCAGAGATTTTAAACTCCCCATTCCTTCTGGCAGGCTCGTCCAGATGCCAATATGAAGGTACACTAATTGTGTTAGCAGAACAAATGATGCTGATAACACTTGTATTTTCGTCTCACTTATGTCCAGTACTTGCAAGAACTGCAAATTCCCAATCTCGTCCGGGATCTGAGTGATATATGTCTTGCGTAGCCATAAATACCTCAAGTGAAACATATTGCAAATAACCTTAGCATGCTGATTATCAACATTTGAACAATAACTTAAGTCTAATGCACGCATGACTGAAAAGCTTGAAAGGGCTGGTAACAAACTAATATCTTGCTCAAACACACTGAGCGACCGCAAATGAGACACACTCATGGTTGCCATCTGCTTGACATCGTCTTCATTCAGGCTTTGGACTGATAGTCGACGGACCTTACTTGGCGCAGATTCAGATTGCTGACCACCTATATATGTTAGAAAATTCTCTTCCCTTGATAAGAAAGTAATGAGGTCAAGCACCATATCATGTACACGGCAAGCACTCGCTTTATCATCAGTGATATCCGCTGGTTGGATCAAGCTTTTGTTAATTAGCTCACTGAAATAATCTTCTCCTATTTCATACAAGCTCTTCCCATGTTCCTCACGAACAAAACCTTCGCCAATCCATCGCCATATCAAATCTCTAGCTAAAATCTTATAATCCTCTGGATACAAACTTACAGACAATAAACATGTCTTCAGATGTGGAGGTAGGTCATAGTAACTAACTGATAATATCCTTCTCATGTCCTTCACATCAGGACTATCTTGTAGCCCAGAACCCATAGCTTGGTACACCTTGGACCACTCATTTCCTGTTTTACTGGCTAACATACTAGCTGTCGTCATGATAGCTAATGGCACTCCACCACATCTCTTTATAATGTTATCAGATACTTCAACTAATTGATTAGGAGGACATTTGTCTTCAGCACCAAATATTCTTTTGCAGAATAATTTTCTCGAGTGTGCAAGAGTAAGAGGCTTTAGGACATAAACCCCACCAATTTGTTTGGCAATGTCAAGAATGCGAGTTGTTGTGATTATTCTACTTCCACATTTGTTCTCAATCAAAGCATGTTTGATGGTTTTCCATATAGAACTGTTCCATATGTCATCAATCACAATGAGGTACCTATAATATGATATCAGAGAGCCATATATTAGTGAAGCTCTATGTGATCTTCTGTTTCTTTGAGCACACATAAGTCAAAATGTGTCAGAAATAAAACAAGGGAATTAATCATCATGCATTATTCCTCTTTAGTCAAAGTGCATGTAATTTTTTAGACGGAAGCCTCCAATTAGGAATAAATGAGATCAGAAAACATCGTGACTGAAGATAGAAGTCAATGAAACAAAGCTCATAACCACATTATCTTCATGATTCAATCGAGTTCCCCTTGTACTTAAAGGCTCATATCATACTTAGAAATCATACTAGCGGCAGATCGATACTTTAAGAGTAATAACAGTACTCAACTCTATGGACGGCTTATTTAGAAGATATACTTATAGACATCATTTCTATGGATGAGAAAGGATCAATTAAATAAATATATCGGAGATGTAACACAGGGTACGAACTTGCCCTGTGAAGACTTAAAACTTGGTACAGTCATGCTATTCAAATTTTTGAATATTAAATGGTTGTGGAGTTCATAAATTAAATATGAATATAGAATTAAAAAAATGATAATTAGAATATATATTTCAGATCTTTGTTTCTACGGAAATTCAAACCAAAAGTCTTCTACTCTACCACAGAGCAATCTATTAAGCTTCATGCACTAGTCAATGCAACCAAAAGTCTGAACTGATGGAAAGGGCTAGGCAATTCACATATACAGACGCAAAAGTCAACACATGGATAGACTCAGAGGTATGGCTCAAGAGACCTATACGTGAGGGAGCAATCAATAGTTTTTGGATAAAATTATGAAAGCCAGGACATAAACTCAAGACCTTAGGCTCTAATACCATGTTAAGCTTCATCCACTAGCCAACACAACCAAAAATCCAAACTGATGTAAAGGACTAGGCAATTCACACAGTACATACTTCAACACAATCCACAACTACAAACATGTGCACACCCAAAACCGGACATAATATTAACTAGGTGCTAATTAAGCAAAGCTATATTGATGACATGGTAAAGTACCACATTCATAATCAAGTTCACAACTTAAATTAAATTGATACTTACATAGTACATGCATACCTCTTGTTTAGAAGAAAATCTCTTAGCTCGCGCACAAGTTGTGCTTCAGTCCATATCGATTCGTTCATGCCACTATAGTTGTGCTTCTCAAGCTGATGGAGCATGTCTCTTAAAATATTGTTCAGGTTAGGATTAAGAGACAAGGAAACAAAGGACCCACAATCGAATTGCGACTTAAGCTTCTGATACACCACATTAGCAAGAGTTGTTTTCCCTAAGCCACCAAAACCAACAATAGACACTATCTTCAGCTGCTGCTTGGATGACATATCCCCCTCTGTCAGCCTCTTAACTAGGTCATCTGTCTTCTCTTCAACGCCAATGAGATCTGTTGTATCTTTGTATAGAGTTGATAGACGAAGAGTGTCAATAGTTGGCCACGCAGGCTTGGCACTAACACTGTCAACCTTATACCTATCACGCCGCTCACTGACCTCCTTGATATTTCTCCGGATGCCCTTGATCTCGGTGCCAATCTTGTGGCGGATTTTAGCCTTCGTCATCAGGTCGACGCTCTTACGGATGAAGCCCATGAAGCTATGCGGATTTTTCCGTGCACATCTCTCAAGGCGCACCAAGAATTTGTCGACATTGTCCTCGATTTCATAGGATAGCTCCCTGACTTCGCTCGCCCAGAGCTTGACTTGGAGGTCAGGTGGATGATCCAACGGCGCCTCCGAAACCTTGAGGAGTGCAGTCTCCATGGTCTCCAGCTCTGCTTTGAGGAACTTAATCTCACCCCTGGTGTTCTTGTGCAGGTCGTACTCCTCCTTGAGCAGACCCGCAAGCGTGGGCAGGAGGGTGTGCATCGCTCCGGTCACCACCTCCATCGGGCCTCGATTTCGGTTTGCTGGATCTGAAGTAACTGCTCACCAGTCACCACAGTGGAGGAAAGAGCACCTGCCAAGCCAGCCGGAGTCCAGGCGAGGAGAGGACCTGAGAAATCAAAGAGCCAAAATTAAGCCATGGTGTGAGGTGAGGGTAGGATACTTGTTGAACAGACAAGACGCTAATGGTAGGCACTGCACCGACCCTGTGGCGTTTGGCTCGCCGGTGACTGAAACGGAAAATTGGCCGGACTTTGGAGTAGTAGGCAGGGGAGAGGAAGGTAATAGTGGAGGCAGAGCAAAGCAGGAAATGCCTCGCGAACTGTAAGAAGACCCGCGAGCAGGCGACAAGCGCGTGGTAGTGGCAGTGACACCGCGGCGCGAAGCAGATGGGAAATCCCCGGCGGGCACTCGCCGGAAGGAAGATGCCAAGCATAGCACAGCGCGACGGCGACGGGCGCCATTGACAGCGCGGGATCGAGCTGCCACCAGATCGAACCACCAAGAATCAAGAAATCAGGGCCACTCGTCGTTGTAGATATTATTCCACAGGAAGCCGCAACCAGCTACGTACCGACGACTCGGACGACGGCGAGGCCTGCCCGTCGGCGACAGCGGAAGGCGCATCCGACGATACGCGGACCGGGCCCCAGCCCCCAGCCCCCAGCGCAGGCCACCAAGTCAAGCCCGCGATGGCCACCGGGATCCCCGAACACGAACCCGGCCACCTCCCGGCCTCCCCCGCGTCCCAGGTTGGGCTTCCCGGCGCGGCCCTGCTCCGCTGCCCCCATCTCGCCGCCTACTCTCTCCACGGATCCGGGAACCACCGGCCACGACCCGGCGACCCGGACCGGCAGAAACAGCGGGAGCAACAGCATCTGCTTCTTCCCGCCTCCCGTTCGCTGAGCGTTGCTGCGCCGCCGAGTACCGCCACTGAGCCGGTCTCTGAAGAACTATGTTTCATTCGTAGAAGGACAGCGTGTGATTCAGTTATCCGACGTTGTGGTGCTCCCGGTGCACCTGTCCGTTGGTTTCCTGATCCAACGGTCAGTTTGTATAGCATCATGATGAATGTAAGGCCTTGTATAATGCTTGGTATTTAGGGAACTGCTTGAAAAAATAAACCGTTTCTTTTAAACCTGTTTCTATAGGAGAAACATCTAAGACCTTGTAGATTGCAAGATGTTTATGCATCTAAACTAATATATAAAAGCACGAGAGGGGCTGATCCAAAACATCCTGACCTTTCATTCATCAAATCTAACGATTAGAATTGCTTCCATGTTTAGCGCAGCACGACACGTTTAATACCCTTAAGATTTGCTATAAATTACCCACCACTGCCATTACAATAATGATAATTAATCTTGCGCTAATTATGAGGCATGCATGCATTAATTTCTTTCCTATGCATGATCCATGATCCTGTAATCTTTCCTGCATGCACGCGATTTTTTGCTTGATTATGTCCTTAACATTGATTATCAATTATTGCATGCATACGATTCCTTTTCATCTCACATGTCAAATATTTTCCTGTGCAACTCCTTACACATACAACATTGATTTTAAATTGGTTGTTACAGTAATTGCATGCGTCAAGATTAGTGAAAAAGTGAACCTTGGAGATCGCGCTCCATTCATGACGTCTTTTATAGTAAACTATAAGTGGAAAGAGCCCATCAAGGATGAAATTTTGGAATCAACAAAATACACTTACTATTTTATAATTCCTTGACAAAATAATGCACCTAATAATATAAAACAGATGGAGTAAGAATTTTTTAAATTTTGGGGCCCCTTTTATATTCAATGTTCATATTGCACAATGTGCAAGATAAAGTACTTCGTGCGAGGCGATTTGTGGTATTGGATCGACTACTCAGCAACGTACACAATTGAAGATCATCGAGTGATGTCATCTTGGCTGATATATGTCATGACAAGTGTGAATCGTGTGAATTAATAGTTATGTTCTGGCACAAAAAAATTTCTACACCGGGGCCTCAAATTCCTAGACCGACATAGACACGGCTTCATTAACAAGTTTTGATATATACTTTTCTACCTAGGAAATAATATCAACGTGAGTACACTAAGGTTTATAAATAAGTCACCTACAATTTGAGTGCAAGCCACACATTTTTTGTCAACATCAGTAGACCGCTCAATTGATTCTTATATATTATTGCATTAGATAATTGCACATGCGTTACAAAGGGGTCCATATCTATTTTATCTGCAATTACCATGATTACATGAAAATATATACTAGTTGTCAATTGAATTGAGATTTTCTTAAAAATAATACTTCCTTGAAAAACTAACACTTATCGACTTACCTAGGAAGACATGTTTTCATTTGATAAACCATAAGACTTATGTGGTTTTCAATAATAATCTACAAGAAAACAAAAAAAAGAAGAATTTTTTTAAGAAGCGAGGGGAGGAGGAGAGGGGGCGAAGTGAAGTTCAAAAGAAGGTGGTAAACGAAATACCGATGGATAAAATATGAGACGTTACGTCATTTTTTGTATGCAATAGAGATAAAAGTATAATATTTAACCACATTTAATTATTTTGCTCATTTTGTTTAATATATTCATGGTAGGGACGTTTTTTCGTGTGATTACACGTGCGTTGCACGTACAAATTTACTAGTAAATGCTTAAAGAGAGAGAATAATCATGCTTCTCAAAATATTTCAATACCTACAACGGTGAGGTACAGTCATATCTTAAGAAAGATTGTAGATGAACGTTTCGTTTCGTTACCTAAGTAGTTGAGCAATTCATTCCAAGGTAAACAAACAGGTATCTTCTTTTCTCGTTCAGTCTTTCTCTTCTTCCATCCCAGTAGGCCTATTCATGCTTTTTTGCTATCCATATTTCCTCAAATAGAAGAAGGAGAAATTAAGACTAGGCGTGCTTCATACAGTGCTTAAGTTGTTTTAATACATGCGATTTATTACAACCGAAAGCTCAAGCACCTGTAGCCTTTTTGAAGCACCGGATCAAAAGGATAGGGGCAAATAAAACCCGGGTTTTTCTTGAAGCATCGTTGTAGGTATCACACAAGGATGTCTTGGACTGCAGCATGCCCGAGATACTGGTTGAAACGGTCTGCACACTGCAACCGTCAAGTCGATGAGCTATCGCTCGAGTCGAGTTGTGCAAGGTTGTTGTTCCTCGAGGCAAGATTGGGGAAGCACTAATCCTTTAATTTGGACAGTGGGAAACCCTAATCTTGTGTGATAAGAACAATAGAATGCAGCTGGCACACATCCGCTTTCTCCTAAATTTCGAAATCTGATCCTCTGGTGCCCATCTTCCCATATCCTCTTCCACCAACACGGAGACCAGATCGAGTAAGTGAACCCATAAAAAACAAGGGATTCACGAAAGGGGGGACACACATACTTGTAGAGGATGGAACTAACATTGTTTATGAAATTATGGGCCTTAATGACAATGACATGATTGGAGGAAGTGGTGCTCGATGCCACCAGCGCCATGATCTATTTCTTTTTCGTGCAAGATTTGGAGTTTGAGTCTAGAATTGTTTTGATCCAGGCGGCTCTACCTCGGCAGATATGTTCTTGGCAACTCATATCATCACATGCAGTTGCCATTTTATATTCATCTCTGTCACTCTGGTGGCGACCGCACTAGCGACTCACCCATGTTTTGCCTATTTTTATACAAAACATGGATCTTATTCACTCAACATTAAGCATCAAGGAGATACAAACATAATTAGCACACATCCGGTCTATGTATTTCTAGGATGGAAAATCACACCAAAAACTAGCAAAGTTAAAACAAGATCAAAGCTATTTCACGGTTGATTGAAATAAAATAAAATAAAAACCCCGCCATGATGATCAATCACCCACAACGCAGCACTCTAACCACCACCAAAAACAACACCCGAACTACAATAGAGATTCTCCAAAAGCAACACTTCCAGCAAGAAAACAATGCACAAACGTTATCGTTGCCCGATCGAAGATTTTAGATTTTCATCTTATAGAAAGATCGTGTTCGCAAAACAATGCTCTCAACAAGGCCACTACCAGGTACAACCAATAAAGGACAAACCTTGGGCTTTCACCTTGAAAATCATGACTTGTTACTCAGAGAAGCACCATAAAAAAAGTTCTCCAATGTTGCCGCCCCAACTTCTGGAGGCCAGTACTGCAAGTCACGTACCACTAAGATCATAGTAACTCGTGTCCGATATGGATGGGATCATATCCCGCAAGCCAAGTCCAAGCAACTATCCTTTGAAGCAAAGTCTTCAATGCATCCAAGATCCCACCTTCATCGTATGGATGTCCTCCAATCATGCCATGGCATTCTCCACATCTGTTGATCCCTTGAAAATCTTGGTGCAGACATGTTCCAAAGTATCAACAAAAAACAAAGCTTCGCAATACCTCGATGAAGCTGGTTATGCTGATGTTGCGGGTGCACACGATCGATCCCTGTCCAATTAAGGTGTTCCAAAAGCGCCATATGCATCAGTCCTTGTTTTCCTTCAAAGGAGAAGTCCGGAATTCACCGATGGCCAGGTCGAAGAGGACCGACCCTGTTTTGCCTTTGGAAGGGGTGAGGAATTGATCGACGTTGGATAGGGAGGTGAGGGGAAAATATGTAAAGTTGATCGAACTTTACCAAGTTTGATATTTTTTGATAAAGTTGGTTAAACTTTATAAAGTCTGATTTTAGATACATTTTATATGCTGAGTATTAGGACCTGAGGCTGAGGGAGTATGTTCGGGACGGCTGCAATGAGACTGACGACCGACGAGGGCCCCATCACGCCAGCGAGTCGCCACTACGGTCGCATGAGCGCATGGTTTATATTCTAATCGTGTGTTGCATTCATTGTTGTTCACACACATACATACATACATACATACATTACTTTGCATAATATGCCTTGCTTGCTAGAAAGAAAAAGAACCTGATCACGTGATTACTGATCACCACCTAGATAACATGCCGAGAAGAAACGTCTCGCTCATCTCCAAAAATTGATTGACCATTGTCAAAGCTTGGTTGTCTGAAAGGGAAAAACGGAGCACAGCCTGCGGTAGCAGTAACAACAGCGTCAGCTTCCGGCGTCCACCGACGGAGGTGGAGCCGAGTCGTTGTGCTGGCCAACAATCTTGCACTGTTTCGGCCGGAAGTTGTCCTCCTCCGACAGGAGGGACGCGACGAGCCGCTGCAGCCGCGCAGCTCCAGGGCCAGGATGCAGGCGAGCCGCGTCCCCGACGGCCGAGCAACGGTCGCCGCCGCCGCCGCCTTCACCGATAATGCCCGTGCACCAGCCGCCCGGGACGAGCATGCCGGGCTGCCGCGACAGGAGCTCGGCGTCGATCCTGGCGAGCACCGGGTCGTAGGGGTCTCGGCCGAACTTGCGCGCGAAGGGGGCGTCGCCGGCGAGCATCTTGTCCCAGTGGGTGGCGTTGATGAGCTCCGGGTGCTGCCCCACGGATTCGCCCCAGGAGATGTAGTGCATGTCGTGGTTCACGGTGGTGTTGCGGAACTCGTCGGCGTTGCAGGCCACCGTCTGGAAGTAGCCCTCCGGGGAGGACACGAAGTTGCCGTAGTAGAGGAGCAGGGTGCGCGGGAGGTTGTCCCACCCCCCGATCACGTACTCCACGAACGGCCGAGATAACACCGTCCAAGCAGAACCTGGTTATCAACAAAAACTATGAACAAGACAACAACTACAACACTAAATATATATAACATGAAGATAATTTTTTATTGTGTATTTTCTGATATTCCTTCCATTCCAATTTATAGTGCGCCCGCGTTTTTTGAGATGCAACTTTGACCGTAAATTTAACCAACCGGACCGATTGTGGTGGGAGCAAAAATTATACCAGTGAAAAAAATTATTCACTGGTATAATTTTTGTTCCCATCATAATCGGTCTTGTTGGTCAAATTTATGATCAAAATTGCAGCACAGAAACCGAGGACGCACTATAAATTGGAACGGAGGGAGTACCAATTTCAGTGTGGAGGCCACATTTGAGTTAAGTATCGTAAATTCACTACATATTTTATAAGATTATTACTGGCATTGCCGCTGATTAGTTTGACATGACATATCACTTTGGCGATTTTCCTTACAAACTCGATCAAACATTGTACCATTTGACTCGAATCCATTATGCTAGCCAGGAAAGATTCCTGCCGAGAGAGTGGTCCTCTCCATCCTTCCCACTACGAAGCACGAGCAGATTGGTTATCAGGGAAAAAGAAACACCTAGTCTTACAACCCTGCGTCTCGTGCTTATAGTAATGAGAGATGGAGCTTAGCTAGGCGGCGTCGCATAGACGTGGACTGCAATTCACTCATCTGCACGTAGCCTGAACGATAGTAGTACGTGTGACTTTAAGTGATGCCTCAATTGCATGAACCTAACTAGATCTCCATGCACGCGCAAGCATTCAATTTCATGGGCAAAGCTTCGACCAGCGAAGGACACAAGATCAATGGGTGGATGTGGATCGGCAGTAATACGCACGTACCGGTGAAGAGCGTGAAGGCGGTGGGCAGCTCCCGCTTCTCGGTCTCAGTGTTCATCCACATCAGATCCTGCTTCGTCTTCATGTACAGCCCCGGGTCCAATACCACCGGCATCGCCCTCGCAGACCTGCCATGCCATGCCATGCCATGCAACAACGTCAATCCTACAGCACTCAGTCGTTCGATCGCCTCAATGCATCCTGCAGATTTGATCATCACAAGAACACGTACGCTTTCCACCCCATGTCGCTGGTGTGCTCGATGAAGTTGAGGTCGCGCGGCAGCCGGGAGAACACGTCCATCAGATCGTCCTGCGTGACGAGCGGGTAGTCGGAGGCGGAGAGGTTGATGAACCAGTCCCAGCCTTCGTCGGCGCCGCCGCGCAGGAAGGCGGCGGCGGCGTGCAGCGTGGTGGTCACCATGGTGATGCCACGGTAGGTCACCAGGTTGGCCTTCTCCACCACGCGCACGTTGCCGGCCGCGGAGAGCACCGGGTGCGCCGCCACGAAGGCCGCCAGCGCCGCGCGGTCCGTCTCGGGCGCCTCCGCGTCCAGGTGCAGGATGTAGCTGTTCCGCGGGTGGTACAGCGCCAGCAGGCACCGGCGCAGCCTGCCGGCGTCCCCCGCCGAGCCGGACACGAGGTAGGCGAAGCGCGGTGGCGAGGATGCCGTCGGCCGGCGCTGGGTGGCCGGGAGAGGGAGGTACGGGTGGAGGAAGAGTGTGGCGGAGGGGAACGTGGCCTGCTGGGACGCCGCGAGGAGGAGCACCGTGAAGATGCCCCCGGCGGCGACGCAGAGCACGCACCGCAGGCCGACGCCGGCGCAGCAGGAGGAGCTGCGGCCGCGCGGGGAGGTGGAGGGGGCGTCGATGTCGATGTCGATGCCCATGGTGGCGAAGCAGGGCTGCGAGCCGGCAACGCTGGTGCTTAATGGGCGGCATAGCAAATTAACCACCGGCCGGTCGACGGATAAAATATGCTATCCAGCTAAGGATTTGACCCCGCGAAATGAATGAGTGGGAGCTTGGAGATGTGAGGTGAACGTCGATCGGACAAGCAATCATGGGCAGTGGCACGTCCAGGATAGTACGTCGGTGTCGGCAGTGAGTGACTCGTCGTGATCTCAACTTTTTTTAAGGTGATCTCACCTAGTCCAGGCCGTCCACATTTTTGTGAAAATGTATGGCAGGCCGGCCGGCTCAATATATACCACACTAGTTCATCATCCTTCTTCCATACACATACTCGTAGACGTAGTAAGGAAGCAGCGGCTCTCGCAGAAAAAACACCCCCGCTGCACCGACATGGACAAAGGGGATGCTGGGATGTGGTGGTCGTCGTCCTCGCGGGCGATCATCAGTATTACATCTTGCGTTTCTCATTTCTGCGAATGCAGCAACGTGTATCCCTGGTTGCAGCACCGGAGACAACACTCATTTTTCGATGAAGGGTGGATTTTATTGGCTTAAAAAGCGCATCAAGAGGATACAAACTCAAAGAGCACACACCCAACCTCTGCATAGCTAAGATGAACACAATCAACATAAATGCACGCACACAAAAAACACGTCGGCAAATAGCAAAGTCATATAATTCAAAAAACTATGCATAGGCCGGGAAAAAAGAGAAAACCTAAAGCGAACAGATCCGTGATTGACAAATTACAATAAATACTATACCCACACCAATCATCTCATGACATCACATATATGACGAGGTTCTTCAACAACAATTCCTTCAACAAGGTACGACACTCAAGTGTCGCCGTCACCGGATCCAAAGCAAGATCTAGGGTTTCACCCTGAAGAATCAATCTGAACATATCCGAGCAGTGCCTTCAACAAGGTAACGACGTAAGAACATCGCCATTGCAGGTATAACCATCTTCCAATTAGACCTAAGCTTTCACCCCGGTGACAACACTCGTAGCTTCCTTACATGATGTACGCGTCTATGACGGTGATGGTTTACCAGACATATCACCCCGACGGCAAGATCACAACATATTTATATGATAATAGCAAATTTGTCAATCGGTCATAGCAAAAAAAAAAGTGCTACTTCAAGCAAATAAATATGTAGCATCTTCGTCTAGCCCAACCCCGTCACCAGACATAGCTTTACCATGAAAGTTCCAAGGGTCTTCCTCCATTACCCTCTCACAGTCGCCCAGATAGGGTAAAAAAGTTATCTTCAAGATGGCGAATATGCACCTACTATGTGGGGTCTCATGTCGTCCTTATCGTTTTGAAGAAGTCGAATTCGTTGAATTTTTTGTCCATATGGACCCTGGCAATATCCACCCATCTAGTCACCTCAAGAGGGAGCGGTTCTTCATCTTCGACAACTACGTCGTTGTCTCGTTGAGATCTTCCTCCTACAGGTATAGTTCCTTCATCAACGAATCAACCTTGGAGATCCCATCCTGTTCATCCGATTTCTTCGGCATGTATTACCTAACCCAAACAAAATTAAATCTTCCGGGTCACCACCAAACCCTAAACCCCTACCGCCCATAGGAAGTAACTCAATGATGCCGGAGAGGGTAGAGGCCTTCTATGGGACCGATCAAGGTTAGCCACAGGGGAAGGAGGGAGGGTAGAATTACGTCTTAATCGATTGAGATTTAGCAATCTTCATAAACTTATTTCGCATAGGTGAAATTGGAGAAGGAGCTCTCTTTTCTGTGGAAAGAAAGACATGAAAGTGAGAAGAGGCGAGGCCCATGCACGTAGGGCGTAGGGGGAGCACGTCGATGAACCAATGATGGCCTCCTCCAGCTAAGCTTTTCCATCTGCTAGCTTCCACTAATGCACCCAAGCAGATGTGCGTTTTAGTGGAGGAGTCAACTCTCTCTATGCGATGCTTAGGGTGTACTTATAACATAAGGCTGGCCCTAATGGGGAGTAACTTAGCACTAACATAGAGTCAAACTCAGCAATTTTGCTTATGTGGCAATGAGTTAATGAGGAGAGAGATGTTTGTAGTAACTTAGCTAGTTACTTGCTCTTTGAGTAACATCACACATACCAAGACAATATGAGTCTATAATGTAATAAATGAAGTCTTATATAACACTACATATATGTTAGGCTGGCCCCAATGGGGAGTAACTTAGCAGTAACATAGAGTCCAACTCAGCATTTTTGCTTATGTGGCAATGAGTTAATGAGGAGAGAGATGGTTGTAGTAACTTAGCTAGTTACTAGCTCTTTGAGTAACATCACACATACCAAGACAATATGAGTCTATAATCTAATAAATGAAGTCTTATATGACACTACATATATGTTACTACCCATTGTAGAAGTAGTAACATAGACTCGAAATCCGTATATGTTACTAGTCTAAGTTACTCCCCATTGTGATCAGTCTTACTACCCATTGTGAAGATAGTAACATAGACTCGAAATCCGTGTATGTTACTAGTCTGTGTTACTCCCCTCAGCCTAAGAAAAAATAAGAGCCATGCATCCACGGCGTGTACGTACAGGCGCGCACGTTGATCCAACTCGCTGGAGAAGCACTCCCAATCGAGCCACGTCTACGTGGAGATTCGTGGATGGATGCAACGAGTCTACTGCCCGATATGATCGAGCCACATGCCCACAACTGAAGTCTTCGTCCCCATATACTCCCAAGCTACCGGAGATATATTTGCTCTGGACGCCAAGGAAACGTACGAGTCATTCTCCATACGGTACCATACTCCACCAGGCTTAACACATACCTACATAGAGTGGGGATGAGAAGGAAAGGAGGGAAGGTCCTGACGGCGCTTGCCGCGGCGGCGTTCGGGTTCGTCGTCGGCATTTCTTTTCCGGTGGTGATCACGCCAAAGGTAGAGATAGATAGATAGAATAGCATAAATTGCTTCCATTATATCATCATGATCTCTGACTGATCAGGCAAAATGCACGTATATGTGCAGCTTCAGTATGGCGGCAGGATGCCTTGGACGAGTAGTAGCGGTGCTGCAAACTCCAGCTTCCTTGACATGAGCAGCATACTGGGCAGACTATGGGCGCAACCTGGGCCAAATCTCACCCTTTCAGAGGTACATTCATCACAGCTATCAAGCTCTTCTCTTCGTACGTTGACAGCTGAAATTGAGGATATGCCATACTCTTTCCTCTTTCTAGTTTGTAGATCAGGTGGCGACAGCAAGAAACCCTGAAAAGGGCGCGGAGAAGCTGCCGCCGGGGATCGTGGTTTCGGAGACCGACCTTCACCTGCGCCGGCTCTGGGGATCCCCAACACAGGTACGCCTTGCGTCTTCTGTTACCTTGCCCGAACCTGCTGGCTGTCTTCATGCATTGCAGTTCATTCTTGGCTGATCTGGACCAATATGCATCAAAGGATCTTGTTTCATTTCATTTCATCTCTCCTGGTTTAATTCTGAGGATGACATGTTTTGGTGTGTGTGTGTGTGTAACTGTGTATGTGATACGATATGCAGGATAGCGCGACTCGCAAGTACCTTCTTGCGCTCGCAGTAGGGTACGATGAGAGAGCCAATGTGAATGAAACTATTCAGAAGGTGACAACTTCATGAGAGGGTTTTCATATTGTAATCAATAGATGAAATACATCCCCTTGTTTCCAATGTATAGATCCCATGATCATCAAATGGCACTTGCAGTTCTCCGATAACTTTGACATCGTGCTGTTCCACTACGATGGCCGCACCACGGAGTGGGACGCAGAGTTTGAGTGGTCCAAGGAAGTCGCGCATGTCAGCGCCAGGAAGCAGACCAAATGGTAACATACTTTCCACTCCCGAGGCTTTCTTTCAGATCCTAACTACCTCCTAACTGGCTATACTTTTCATTTACTATGTACACAAACCTTTCTATGCAACATGATTTTGAGCCAAATTAATTCAAATAGAATCCAAACTTCTGAAAAAATATGCTCAAACTTAGGTTTGATTCAGCCAAGTTCAACTAAAAAAACTTTAGTTCATTAACCGGATTTGAAATCAAAGTATTGAAAAAAAAGAGAAATCAGTGGGTCCCAAATATTTCTGAAATAGGAATCCGGAACAAATGTATTGGCAATGTTCAACCCTTCACCTGAAAATAATGACAATGAAGGTGGTTTGCCAAGAGGTTCCTGCACCCGAGCGTCGTGGCGCCTTACGACTACATCTTCCTATGGGATGAGGACCTCGGGGTCGAGAATTTCACCGCAGAAGCGTATGTCCCGTAACCCTTCCATGCCCATGCTTCATCCGAGCTCTAAATATTTCTCTTTGTGGCGATGAACATCTTGTGATTCAATGCAGGTACCTCGACATCGCGAGAAAGCACGGGCTTGAGATCTCGCAGCCAGGGCTGGACGCGGCCAATGGGACGACGAATTATGATGTCACCGTGAAGAGAAATGACAGCGAGATTCACAAGTAGGCATGCAGGATCCATGATTATACTTCCTCCGGTCCTTTTTAGTTCGTATATAAGTTTTGTCCGAAGTCAAAGTATCTCTATTTTGATCAAACTTATAGAAAAAAATAGAAACATTCACAATGTCAAATCAGTATGGTTAGATTCATCATAATTTTTTAGTTTCATAGTATATATATATTAGGTGTTGTAGATGTTGATATTTTTTACTACCTCCGTCACAGTTTATATGGCCTACGCGCAGGTCTTATAAACTGTGACAGATGTAGTAGTATAAATTTGGTTAAACTTTGTAAAGTTTGACTTGACGCAAATCTAATATGCGGAGTAAAAAGAACCCGAAGGAGTACATTTCTATCTTTTTTTTATCTTGGTAGCACTGTCCGAATTTGATTTTGGTTTTCTGCCATAAACAGGACAGATGCAGGGGGTGAACATTGCTGGAACGTACATCAGCCGCCATGCAGCGGGTAATTATAACTGAATTCTTCAATCCATCACCTGCAGATCAAATTTAAAACAATTTTATTTTATATCTTTTTTGGACTTGTTGGCTAGGTTCGTCGAGGTGATGGCGCCGGTTTTCTCAAGGGATGCTTGGAGATGCGTGTGGCATATGATCCAGGTGTGCGTGTGTACATTTATCGAGAAATCCTAAGATATATTGACATTTATACTTGTCTGATCTGAAATGAAGAGTGGGTTTGAGTGCAGAATGACTTTGTCCATGCCTGGGGTCTTGACTCCAATTTCTGGAGATGCGTCGATGTAAGCCTAGTCGGATTAATTATTTGACCAGTGTTTGGAAACATATATATGTCCCTAACAACAATTTGTTGTATTTTTCTCATCTAACTGAATTTGGCAGAACCCTGAAGAGCAGATTGGTATCGTAGACGCACAGTACTTGGTCCATCATGCTGTTCCCACGCTCCAAGGCCAGGTAATTCTCCAATTATTCTGTCCCAGTTAAGCTTATATAAGAGAGTGATGTCTTCGTTTTCATGCTCGATCACTCAAGAGCTCCCCCCATCTTCTTTCTCTCTCTTCAGGGTGAGAAAGAAAAAGAAGGAGGCCGTTCGGAGGTATATATCACTCTTTGTATCTCCATAAAGCATGCTAGGGCTTAGGAATGAATACTAGTCATGCTTAACATATGTATGTGTGTGTTAAGATGGTGGAATTATAATGTTTAACAATGTTGTGTGAGCACCTTGAATTTGAATGTATTTTCCTGCTTTACATCAATGATCACTGGACATATAATAGTCTTTTCAGTTTTACCTTCAAAATAACTGTGTGTGTTGCTGCTGATAGGTAAGATCGCGTCAATTTGAGGAGATGCGCGCCTTTCGCTCCAGAGTCATCGATGCTGATGATGAACTCGCCAATAGAACATCGTCAATACAAAACTAGCTAGTTCATGCGATTAGTTATCAAAGTATATACATGATTAAGTCGATAATTGAAAGTTTTGACTTCTTTGAATAGAGAAGGGTCAGATACATTAGGTGGTGATACAGTAATTCTTTATATTTGAACCATCAAGTTTTGTGTTGATAAATATATTAATTTTCATATTTAGTATCCGGCAGGGAGTTTTACATCTGTTCACTGTTTATTCACTTGTTGATTGATTTCCCATTGTGATAATTATGTTGTTATTTCCGTTTCCTTTTGATGCCGTGTGTACAAAAAAAGTTGGTATGAAAAAATATATTAAAAAAATGTCAATATGTCTAAAAAGTTTTTTATATGTATATGTAAAATGTATGACGTATATGAAAAAGTACACATGAAAAACATGTATTTGGAAAAACTTTCATTATGTCTTTAAATTTTTTTAAACCTGTATAAAAACGTTATTAATGTATACATTTTTTACAAACTACATTAGAAAAGTTGAAATCAAAACAATTATTTAAATATTTTCAATTTCATAACTGAGAAATGTTAAACATGTATTAAAAATATCCTTGATGTATAAAAAATGAAAATTATTATGAAAAAATATACATTAAAACTATATTAAAAATAAATATTTATTATGTATTTTTAAAATATAAAATCGGGCTGCCCGTGGCGGACTGGCTCTGTCGGCCCAGCCTCGGCCGACTGGCCTTTGTCGGCCAGCCCAAGGCCGACTGCCAGCCCAGGTGGCCCGAGTGCTCTTGTGAAGCTGACACACTCCCCCAGTAAGGATTTTTGAAGCTCGGCTGGGCCCAATCGGCCAGCCCAAGGCCGAGGGTGTATTATTTTTATAAATTATCAACCGTGCATTATTTCTATAATTTTCAAATAAATGTATTATTGAAAATAAATCCGTGATTTTTTAGTATATCATAGTCAGTACACATTTTTCACTAGTGCATATCTTCTCGTGCATTTGAATACGATTTTAGAGGTTTTAGGTACACAAGTATAAAGCAGGTTGCATCTCTTGATGCTACTTGTGAAGGAGGACTAGGGCCCTGTTTGTTTGGGCTTTTGTTTCTACTTTTGCAGCTTTTACACTTTGGATAAATAGCCATAAAAGCTTAAAAACACATATTTGAGAGCTTTTATGGCTCCTGATGAATCAATATAACAATATTTAGCTCCAAAATTCACAAAGCTCCAAAAAACCTATTTATGAGCTTCTATGACTTCTTGGCCAAAATAAAAAAGCTGCAAAAGTAGATGCAAAAACCGAAACAAACATGGCCTAGGTCGATCTTGGAAGTTGAGGTTTCTGCTTGCTCTTGTGAAGCTGACACTCCCAGTAAGGATTTTTGGAGCTCGAGCTCCATGAATCCTTTTTTTGGAAAAAATAAATCAAAAACCCAATTTTTTAGTTGTAAAAAATATCAGAAAAATTATACAGAATGGGAGGTGTATGTGTGTAAAATTTCAGGATTTTCAGGATGGAATCCTTTGAAATAGGATCTACACAAAAACGATAAATTCATGGTATGAGAGGGTGAATAGTATCATGTGTTAAAAAAATAGATTTGCTTTTTTGCACCGCCCTTATTTTTAAGTTTTTCGTCCTGAAATTTTACACACTTATGCATTATGGCTTCATCTATCTTTGTAATTTTTTTACGAATTTTTTGAAATGTAAACATATGAAACTTCACGAATTTTGAGTTTGTATTGGCTCCATAGAGGATTCTATGAAGCTCGGTTTCCATTTGCAATTTCCATGACACTCCCCTCTGTCTGTATTTGAATAGGGGGCTAAACTGATGGACACAGTGGAAAATATATCTACCTTTTTGTAACAGCTTAAGCTTTTATTACCATGTTGAGTTGTTGTGCTTCGAATGCGCGCGCAAATAAAGTTAGTTTGAATGCAGTTTAAAGTACACAAAAGGGGAAACGAAAGCTTCACCTGTCAGTGATCCAACGTCATCCTGACATCCGTCGAAGAAGCCTCTCATCCACGGAAGTTTTTTTTTCGAAACCGAACCGTCCCATGGAAGGTTGCAGCTCTTGATGTTGCAGTTGATCCGTACGGGAGTACTTTGTGCTACAGAAGTACAGTCTCTATCTCTGATCCGTACCGTAGTATTTTATGCTTGAGGTTGAGTGTCTGTTCGTCATTCATACTCTACTTAGTTGCTCGTTTTGCCCGAAAGATGCTTTGGCGTACGGTCAATTAGGAGGCGGCCGCATGTGATGGCACGGACCCGTACGTACATGTCTTCCCATGATTAACAGAGGCAGGCAAGTGGGCATGTCTCCTAGCCTAGGTGTCGATAAATGTGAGGTATTCAAAGGGAGATCTAGCCTTATATATGTAGCACAAATCGAGGCATCAGAGAGGTACTCTAGCGATGACAAGTGAAAGTCAAATAGGTCTAGGGGGAGATACATCATTGCTTACCTATAGCTTATCACGCTCGTCCGTACGTATACGGCTAGTATATTTCTCACCAGGATCGATTGAAGAGAAGACTTTTGAGGAGTGGCAGCTGCGGATCTTCTTAGAAGCATGGCTAATTAGATGATCATGTTCTGAAAACTATGGGACTCTCGGAACGCTCTCGTCTTCTGCGGCAAGACAAACTCTGCTAAACAGACCAGTAACTACATTGTAGATGATTTGTCAACCTCTCTGATAGAAATGCCGCTAGGGCTTGATTATCATTCCTATCCTCAAAACTACAATCTCTTAACTAATGTAATGGAGGTCTTGTCCTCGTGGTTTTTGATGCAATATATTCAGGTGGAAAATCTCTCCTCCCTGGTGATTGCTCAAAAAAATTAGATGAGTTGAACTCAATGTATCTAGATATATATTTTAATGCTATATACATCTATTTGAACGTCAACTTATTTTGAACGAAAGGAGTAGTATAGTAGCCAATGATCGGTTATATGAAGTTATTACGTTATTTATATCAAACCTAATATCCGGTTGTAAGTTTGTAGTCCATTTTTTCTCTTTCATTGTCTATCTCCTTCAACTAGCCACAAATCTCATGTTGCTTTTTTTTAGTCCGACTACGTCACACTGTTGTAGTTGATCTAAAGCGCTAAGGCATCCAACTTATATCATATAAATGTTTATATGAATAACGAAATAATTTTAGAATACACAAAAGATGTTAGCCATTGGTAGCTTCTGAAAGGCTTTGCCGGGTGTATTTTGGTCAACACTGGAAATAGAGCGGGACACGTGGTGCGTTATGGCGGACAAGCCCTTTTGCCAAGTCCTTTTTGCCAAGAGCCATGGCAGCTGCACTGGACAAAGCTCTCGGCCAACAGTTGGGATACAGTGCAACTCCTTGTTGGTCCACTCTTTGTCGAGTGCTGCCAAGAAGACATTTGAAAAACAAATGCCATGTGGCACCACCGTCTTGTTCTATCTGACAAATTATTTTCACCGATCGCCGGCTTTTGACACTGGTGGTTACCGAGGAAAAGATTTCGGCAAACATGGCTTTGCTAAAGCAGGTTTAGTCGAGTAGCATTGGACGAGTGTTATACTTGGCAAAGGCCTTGTTAAGTGCTTTTGCTTAATAGTCAAGTGCCTCTGGCACTCGACAACCAGCTTGACTGGAGTATCGACTAGTGAGGGGTATGAGTACCGAAGAAGGGTATGTGTGTGTGTGTGTGGGGGGGGGGGGGGGGGGGTAGGACATGAGCATGAGCCGAGGCGGAGTTACTTGATACGGTAGCTATAATTTTCCATGGCTTAGAGGGGTGTTTAAAAAAATGATTTTTGCCTAAACATCGATGCTTATTTATAAATAACAAACGGTTAATCAGAAACTTCTGTAATTGAAATGATCATTCGATGCTTCAAACAATCAATTTATTTTACTAAGTATATTTTTAAGTGCATTGCATTGTAGTACAAAGCCTAAGAGCTATTAACTAGCAAGAGGAGAGCATCTAGCTGAGATAGCTTAATCTACTATGGTGCTTTGGAGGGGAGGACCAGCGGAGTACACTACAACTGTTTCAGGTGGTAATACGTTATCCTAAGTCTAAGTTGACTGAATGTTAATTTAGTCCCCGATGTCTTCGATTTGCAGGACAGTGCTAAAGTTGACTTGGGTTGCTCATTAAGATTTGCTCCTTGGTAATCCAACTTAGAGATCTATGGATCAACAGATCAGTTAAATTAATTTACAAAAAACAGATCGATCAGTTAAATTAATTTACAAAAAACAGATCGATCAGTTAAATTAGCATACCCGCTACTCCTTGACGACTTTGGAGCTTAATTAAGGGCACGCTCTAGATTCCAAACGGTCATGATTTCTCAAACAACAATGCAACTGTCTACGCGAGGTAAATTTCTGCCCGAGTTTGGAGAGCTAAAATCACAGTTTTGACCCTTTTTTTAACACATAGTATCTCTAGAATATGTTCCTTATTTCTATGGGAAATGCGCATGCATGCGTCAGTACAACACCGAGAAACAAAGCGGCAAAGAGAAAAGGAACATGTATATCTTGATCGAATGTGAAGTTCTTAGAATGACAAGACACACGCCTCATTCATCTCCAAAGTTCTAGCTAGCTAGCCTGCGGAATACAACGGGCGCCCTGAATTATTTATTTCTGATGCTCGGCCTGAAACTAAAACGGAGCACCGCCGGCAGTGGACGTGCCCACGGATGAAGCTCAGGCGGCGTTGTGATCGACGACTATCGTGCACTGTTTCGGCCGGAGGTTCTGGTCCGACAGGATCGACGCGACGAGCCGCTGCAGCCGCGCAGCTCCAGGGCCAGGGCGCAGGGGCGCCGCGTCCCTTACCATCCACAAGGAGCCGTCGCCGCCCATGTCCCCGATGCCCCAGCTGCCGGGGGCGAGCATGCCGGGCTGCCGCGACAGGAGCTCTGCGTCGATCCTGTCCAGCACCGGGTCGTCGTCCTCGCCGAACTTGCGCGCGAAGGGGGCGTCGCTGCCTAGCATCCTGTCCCAGTGGCCGGAGTTGATCAGTTCCGCCTGACGCTGACGCCCAGGGACTGGGGTGTCCTCGCCCCAGGAGACGTAGTGCATGCCGTGGTTCACTGTGGTGTTCCGGAACTTGTCGGAGTTGCAGGCCACCGTCTGGAAGTAGCCTTCCGACTCCGAGACCAAGTTGTCGTGGGGGAGGTTTTTCCACCCCCTGATCAAGTGCTCGACGAACGGCCGTGACAACACCGTCCGAGCAGAACCCATGTCGCTGGAGTAGTCGATGAAGTTGAGGTCACGCGGCAGCCGCGCGAACACGTCCATCAGATCTGCCATGTCATTCCAACACAAATCATGAGCTAATTCATCAGGAATGGAATGGAAGAAAGCAGCTATAAATGTGTAAATGTGGCACTTACCGTCCTGCGTGACGAGCGGGTAGTCGGAGGCGGCGAGGTTGATGAACCAGTCCCAGCCGTCGGCGGCGGCGGCGTGCAGCGTGGTGGTGACCATGCTCATGCCCGGGTAGGTCGCCATGTTGGCCTTCTCCGACTCCGCCACGCGCACGTTGCGCACGGCGGCAAGAACCGGGTGGGCGGCCACGAAGGCCGCCAGGTCCGCGCGCTCCGAGTCGGGCGCCTCCGCGTCCAGGTGGAGGATGTAGTGGTTCCGTGGGTGGTAGAGCGCGAGGAGGCAGCGGCGCAGCATGCCGGCCTCGCCGGCCGAGCCGGAGATGAGGTAGGCGAAGCGCGGTGGCGCGGCCGGCGACGGGAGCTCTGTGGCAGAGGAGGAGCGGTACGGGTGAAGTAGGAGTGAGGCGGAGGGGATTGCGACCCGGGAGGCCGCGAGGAGGAAGACGAAGAAGAAGATGCCCCCGGCGGCCGCGGAGTGCACCCACCGCCGGTCGACGCCGCCGGCGCAGGGGCGTCCGCGCGAGGAGGAGGGGGTGTCGGTATCCGGGATGGGGAAGTAATGCTGCGAGACGGCAGGCTGGTGTTGGGTCAGGTTGCGCGGCACATTGGCAGAATCCATGGTGGCGAAGCGCGGGTGTTGTGATGATTTGTGAGGCTCGCACTCGCAGGCCGCAGCATATAAATGCGAGCTGAGCTGATGGGGGTGTGGAAGTACAGTTTTGTCTCATACTCTCATGTGCTAGGTCTATGAGCAAGGAGCATGAAGGTGACGGCGCAGGCGATGCAGTAGCGAGATGCCGCGAATAGGCTGAAATCACTTTTTTAAATCTTAATCCCAAAGTTTTTTTTTTGCGAGTGCTTCCAGAAGATTAACGGTGGTTAGGTCAAATTCAACAGTGCGACGCATTTGTTCGTTTTTGGTCCGCCGATCGCTGTTTGGATCGTCGTGGACAAAAAACTTGGTCCAACGGGATGAGGTAAACAGACCACTGCCAGGGCGAGGAAGGTGAGGGAGAAGAATAGGCCAAGGCGGCGGCCGCCGGTCATGGCCTTATGGACGTCATCAACGCCTTCGTCATAATGTCTGCAATGCAGGGCTTGGCCGTTGTCCTTGCGGCAGCCGGGGCCGGTGTTGTCAGCTCGTCGGCCTCGCACTCTCAAAGGCCATCGAGACCGACTGTTTTGCATTTCATCTACGGACAGCCAGGTAGCGACCCATCGACTCCTCATTTCCCCGGTTCATCCCGCGACAACTCGCCGGAGGTCGCCGCCTTGACGCATTCAGTTCTCAGGGAGCGACCTATCGAACTCAACGATTCCCCTATGGTGGTAACATCACCGAACATGCAACAGATGGGCGATAGGACGTCGTTCGGGGGCGCACCACCAGGCAGCCGCCAACTGTTCGGCCAAATGCCGACGCCCGATGATGCGGCCTACTACTCCTATCCCGTCGATACCATGAAGACAATGATCGCCGACGGTTCCACCTACGTCCATGCTGAGGACGACGACAAAGAAAGCCCCGTTGATGACCTTGATTGCGAAGCCTACGACTATGATGACAATTTAAGCCTTCCTTGTCCGGAGGACATTGCCCAAGACACGCATGGTCCGCAATTGGAACCCTGAATGGACATTCCCGACGAGCCATTGTTCGAAGATGAGCTCATTGAACAAGCGAGCAAGCAAAGGAAGAAGGTAAGCTGAAGGAACGCATCTTTCACACGCTATATCACGCTAATCTCAACTGGTCCAAGTCCAACGAATCCAGTCTCCAACTATTCATTGTCCATTCTTCATCTCATCACGTGCTCCTATGCGACACCGGTTGTTGCTTTCTCTAACTTTTACCAAAAAAGGCTTTCGCCCCGCTTTATAGATAAAGCCATGTCCACCAAAGCACCCGATACAAACACACGCCAACACAACACCCCCACACTCAAGGCCGGATGCAATCCAATCCAAAGAAAAGAAGAAAAAAAGAAAAAAAAATGCCAACATCGGCAGATTGACGAAACGCGGATGACCCGCCACCGCTGCGCCCATCGAAGGAGTTCCACCACGCACCATGCACTCCGGGACACCGAATACCAAGCAACACCTTCAAGAAGGGGAACGGCGATGTCGCCGTTGCTGCCCGGACGAATCCTAGGGTTTCCCCCGGTACGCGGGAGGCAGTGGAGAAGGAGGACCCCCGAAGCCCATCAGGAAGGAGTAGCGGCCCGCAGACGTCGCCACTTCGGACAAGCCGACAGGGATTTCTCCCGACCACCCCCTCCACCACCTCGGAAGCTCGAAGTGCACCTCCCAACACACCGCCCACCAGCATGCGCCACCACGATCTTGTTGTCATCCTCGCCGCTGCACTGCGGACACCAACACGGGGCCGGGGGGAAGACAAAACACCACGAACACGAGAGAAGACGCTGGGGAGCCACGCGGGAGGGACCGACCTCCACCGCCCCTGATGCGGTCGCAGGCCGGACGCGGCAGCCGGGACACACCGGGCCACCCCGGCCCGACCGAGCCCAATCGGCCCCGCAAAGTCCCGCTGCCACGCTGCAGCGCGCTGTCCAGCACCACCGGCAGCTCCCATGGCCACGCCGAGCCGTCCTCCACCATCAGGAGCGGCGCCGCCGTGCAGTCGCGCCGGCCCGCCCTAACCCAGATCAGGCCTGAAGGGTCCAGATCTGGCGAGGCGGGCGCCGCCAGCCGCTGCACCGCCGCGTCACCCCGCGGGCAACGCCCACGCCAGATCTTCCTCTATTCAAAGCCGATTTTCCGTCGTTCGCAGTGGCACATTGTTGCAGCCAGTTGCATCATCAGCAAATGAGGCATATGATAAGATTTTTGTGTTTCCATATATGTGATGTTTCTGTTCAATTATGATTTTTGCTAGATGTTAGTTTGTTTGATTCGATTGTGATGCAAACTTGAAACTTGCAAGTTATCTATGGTAACTTATAGCATTTGATTGATCATCACTTTATTAACTATCTAGCTACTTAAAGTACTTCCATGACCATTACGAAGAGGTTTATACTCCTGATTTTGAATAGGTATTTTTTGTTATGTTGTTCCTTCATGGATTATTGATGTTAGGCCACTTTAAAACTGTTTAGTCCTTTATTATTGAATCGTATCCCTTGTTTTTGTTGAATCCTTTATTTTTGAGCTATATATTTCATTTTTTCAAACGCTATTTTAAATATTGCACGCTACTAACACACTATAACTTGTATAGCATCCGAAGGAGATCGCCGCTGGTCCGTTTAGCACATTATTTTTTTCATTGGTTGTACCATGGATAGTATAGTGGCAACCATATAAGAACACGCACAAGACGTTCCACCACTTCAATTCAACAAAATTTCAACTACAAGTGTCTGGTACCATCGGACCAGATCAAAGGATGTGGGAGTCAACGTTAATTTTTGAATTTTAATTACTTAAATAAGATTCATTAAAACATGCTAGTGTTGCTTGATTGTGGGTAACTTTTACTAGGATTTAACAATCTTGGAGTTAGAAGAATATTTAAATTGAGGGAGCATAAAATTTTTAGAAAATAATCATTTTGAGTTTTCATTTGTATATATTTAGAGTTAAAAATATTTGGGTAATTATGTATAATCCTAAATTAATTTCCATAAATATACATAATGCCCGAAATAGATGTTATAAAAATATTACATGTATTATGTTAAATATTTGGCTAGAAAATATTTTCCTTAAGCTGTAAATATTATAATGGATTTATTTGAATTATAAAAGTTAAAATGTTTATATTGAAAAGTAAAATACATTTAAAAAGTAGAAAATATATTTATTTAATACTAAACCTATTCGTACACTGCCCATGTAGCCCAAGTCTATATAACCAGAAGAAACCCAACTTCCTACTATTACGCGCCCAAGGCGCGTCTCCCGTGGAAGTTTCAAATATCCGACCCATGTAACCTCCGTTTTTGCAAAATTTACATATACTGCTTCTGGTCAGTTTTCTTTGTATATTTTACTGATTTTTTATGTATTTGTCAGGTCAGATGTTCTTTATTTTTTAGGTTTTACTTTCTTCTACTCCCTCCGATCCATAATAAGTGTCGCTCATCTAGTACCCTCCGATCCATAATTTTGTGAATATTCTTCAAATTTGGAGTTTGTTTATATTTTTTAAAGTTTTTAAATTTAGTTTTAAAATTAATGAACGTTTTCAGAACGCACGAATGATTTTAAAATTCAAGAAAAAAAATCCAAACTGTAATCATTTTTCTAAATCTGGAAAATCCATCAATTGTTTTAACAAAGGATGTGAACTGTTCAAATTCAGGATTTCTTATTGAAATTCTAATTTTCTTAAATTCATGATCTTTTTTCAAATCCTCAAAGTTTTATCATAACTTATGAAATTAATTCATGGTTTTACAAAATCATAAAAAATTAAATCCACAAACATTTTTATAAAACATGTTTCGTAATCCATAAAAACTGCAGAAATGATTTTTTCCACCAAACCATTATTGTATATTCTTTTTAAACGAGCAAGCGAGCCAGCCGGTCGAACGATCCAACGAGCAAGCAATCTTGCTTCATGTGAAAATTTCTCACGACTCGCCTAAGGATGCACTTGGATTGAATACAGATCTGTTTAAATTACAAGTGTATATTGCCGGCCACTATACAAATTCCACCGGGAATTAAAACAACCAACCAAGGCATGTATCTTTTCTACAAGTATATTTGAAGCCTAAAGCTTTTCTTTCCTACTGTTGTCACTGTTGGGCTAGTCCATTTTCTGCTTTTTTTGCTGGATGCTCACTCACTCGTGGTTTGTTTTTGGTTCGTGTACTTTTTCTCTTTTTTCTTGTTTTCTTTTTATTGAGTTGCATGCACCAAACAGTTCAACCCAAAAGTTTAAGCTGATGAGGAAAGGTGGACAATTCACTTATACTCCAACACTCCCCCTCACGTGCAGGCTCCCTCAGGCCGCATACGTGGATATTGGAGTGGGCTGTAATTATTTTAATTAACGCGCCCGCCAGGATTCGATCCTAGGACCTCCTGCGCTGATACCATATTGAGTTGCATGCACCAACCAGTTCAACCCAAAAGCTTAAGCTGATGAGGAAAGGTGGACAATTCACTTATAGTCCAACACTTTTGTTTGTTCTTTTTGAATTTCTCTGTTTCTTCGTCGATATTCTAATATATTTTTCTTTGTATTTTCAATGGTTTTCTTCATTCCATTTAAGATTTTAACAGATTTCTTGGGTTTTCACTGTTTATATTGTTGTTTCTTCTTTCTTTTTTTTCCTTTTGATTTCTTGGTTATCTTTATTTTATAAGGTATATTTTTTGTATATATATTTAGCATTGTATTTGTACATGATTAATATTTTTTAAATACCTGGTCAAGTTCTTTATACATATTTATCATTTATTTTAATATATGACCAATATATTTTTAACACATGATCAATATTATCTTTATATACATTCAATATTTTTTGAATACATAATCAACATGTTTTCATAGACATGGTATTTTTTTTCGTCGAATTCGATGGTCCGTCTTGGAGGAAGTGGTTCGACCTGATCGAGATGACCAACCGAGTTGGCAATGAAGGCGTTGCCGTTGAAGATGATTGATTTCCCCGACGGGGAAGAGCACGCCGAAATCAATCTGAATATTGATCTTAACTCCCATCGAGAAGCGACAATCACCTAGCAGTACCTGCATGGACAACCACTATCGAAGGTAATTCTAATAAATCCCTCGATAGGGTATCCCGAGTTGGATGATCAAAAGTCGTTGGTAACAGAAGACACAGAGTTATCCAGGTTCAGGCTTTTTGAAGAGATAAGACCCCACTCCTGCTTGATTTCGATTATGAAAGGGTGTATGCAAAGCATATGTACCTTTGCAGGCATCGCTTGGTGCTACCATCGGAAATAATCAATGGAAACATGATCGTCGATGCTAATAGAGTAAGAAAAATCAATGAGTGCACCGATGCCGTAGCTACCGAAGCTAGTGCGCTTCATCTCGATGGATCTCTAGGTCTTTTTGCTGCATGCAGGGTGTTGGTCATCTGCGGTGCTCGCCAGGTTGATGTCATGCATGTCTTGTGTCGCCTTGTGACCATCGCACAACCAAAACATCGATTTTTTTTCCAACTACGGTAATACGTGTTGGCTTGGCGGCGATTGCAAAGTTGAGAGGGGGTATCCCGCTGCAGCTACATGACTGGTGTGGTCTCTCAAATGCCCCGATCGCAAAGATGCGGGTAAATGGTTCATGATTTCATTAAAAAAAACATGATTCATGATTCATGATGTCTTTGGGGAGAAAAGAAAAACATGATTCATGTTGCAAACACTCGTTGATTAGACCGCCGGACAGCCATGGCGCGATGGATTGAATTGAGCTGCTGGCGGTCCGTCCGGCCGGTCTTTGGGGGAGATCGGTGGTGCCGGTCCCGTAGAGTTGGCCGGCGGATACATGTGTTTGGGTGCATGCGTGATCGATCCCACCTGACCCAATCATCATCCAGCCACCGCGTTCCCTCCCTCCCTCCCGTACATATACTGTTGGGAAACTAATGGGCCGAAGGAGCCAGCAACGGCCCGACTTGGACAGGTCCTCCCTTGACTGAATGTTTTCCCTCACGTAACATTAAGTTGGGCACTTACCCCAGACCCTAGTAGCTATATAAACAGAGGAAGAACTCCATTGTATGAATAGTTCAACGAATATTAAAGAGAGCTCTACCCTGTATCTTTGTGTCCTTTACTCTTCTGTATTGTGTGACGATTGCTCCTTCGCCCCGCTCCGGGCCGCATCCGCTGTGCCGTGCCGCGACGGCCGCGCTCCCGCACCCCTCGTCCACCGGCCGTGCCGGTCGCGCTTGTTGCAGCCGCGCCCCTCACCGCGATGGCCGCGCCTGGCCGCCGACTGCTGCGGCCGACGGTGCCCCGTCGCGCCGGCCGCGAGCTCTCCGCCCTCTGCGGTCGCACTGACCGCGCCGCACGCTGTCCCCTGCCAACGCCGCGTGCCCGCAGGGCGCCAACCACGTTCCCGCCGGCCGCGCTCCACGCCTAGCCACCCGTTGCGCCCGCGCCGCCGGCTGCGGCCACCGGCCTCGAGCCCTTCCATGGCCAGCCGCCACCGCGACCTGAGCCTCTGGCTCGATCTGCGCGTGGGGCAGCCTGGGCTCTTGGCTAGCCAAGGCTGGCCCCTGCTGGGCCTCTTCGGGCCACTAGGCGGATAATTAAAAAAAATGTGGTGGCTTGTGCGTGTTAAACGGGCGAAAGCCCAGGTTCGGCCTGCGTCCAGAACGTGGAAGGCTGGGCGCCTATTTTTTTTAAGATCTAGTAATATTTAGGCTTAAATATATCTCGAAAATTCAGATTTTGGACTGTTTTGTGTGTTTTTAACATGTTTTACATGCTACATATGTATATATGTTTTTCTTATATGACCGCATTGTTGTAGATTAATTGTTTAGCCGTTTTAATCTCCAGTACGACATATAATCGCATGTTTTTAAATATTGAAACGTCATTTTGATGAATAAAATGTACCACCGCACTTTACGCTGTGGATTACCCGATGAAATCCCTCAATACTCGCGTAAATCTTTAAATACCGAAATCAATAAACCGGAAACTTATCGAGTTGTCACATAAGTGGTTCTTCTACCCACCGAGCATTCGACATGTAGATCATCCTCGGGTCCGAGTGATCCTAGAGGATGGGAGGCTTGTGGACCCAGATGGTCTTCGCCAGTCCTCGTATGAATGTGTGGGCAATATATGGGATATGATATCCCACCTTGTCATTCAACGTGGAGGTCATCCTCGAGTCCGGATGACTCTGGGTGATAGGCTTGGAGACCCAGATGGTCCCCGCCACTCCTAGCGTGAATACTCAGTTGTTGCAATTTATTCAATTCCATCTATGAGGTACTATGCTACACGCGTACATGATAGAACAAAGTGCCCTAGCCTTTTAGATCGCTCTCACGATGTGGTTCGAAAGGCTATAGCACATTGTTTATCCCCATAGAGAGGAGGAATAGAACCATAATTGCGCAACCATGTGGGCATGTCTACATTGTTCAGGGGAGCATCATCGGATCCTATGGCGGGACCTTATAGGTTCCCATGGTAGATCCATTGACGCCCCCTCGACACACTAACTCGATGTTGGTATTATCCTGGCAAAGAGTTTCTCTCCTATTTAGAGATACTTAGACGACTTGACATCTCGGCTAGAGTGAATGCCTATCTCATTTACTCGCATAGTTTCCCGTTTGTTTATAATTTCACATTCATCTCTGGCGGGTTGTACTTTGTTCGAGCAAAACCTTATTCATCACTTGGCGATTGGATGGTGCATCCATTTATTCCTTTATTTAATTATGGTAGCTTGTTATGCTCTGAAATGTGTGCATTTTATTATTTATGTAGCTTCTTCCTCGCTATATTATATTAATTATATGTCATATTTAGAGCGTATGTAGCACCAAACTGGAGAAATGTGCCTTGTTGATAGCGGTACCACTAATAGCATTTTACGAGCAACTTAGTACCTTGAGTCCATTAAAAATAATCTCCGAGAAGTATTGTAACAATCGCCTGCTGCGGTTTGAACATATTTAGCTCCAGATGAGCCATCCCAATACTTCCTATGGGGACAACTGCGATCATTAACATTGCCTTGTTGTACCCGGAGTCGACTCATACTCTTTTGAGATTTAAAAGAAATCCGCGCTGATGGTTTCCAACTTGAGACCACTTATTACTATATTGATGGGTGTATACTCATCACCAAGCGGGATGCAAATGGTAAACATGCTATCAAAAGGCTTCCTTCGTTCGACATAGGGCTACACTACACTAAGATCGTAGGACCGCCCATGTACACTACCGTCAAAACTGTGTTTTAGAAGCTCTGAAGTATTCTGCCTGAAGCATGATAGGTTAGGCCACCCGGTCTTAGGATGATGAGAAATATATCAGCTGACCATAATGTTAATGTCTAAAATTTTCCGAATCCTGATGATTTCGTGTGCTCCGCATGCGCTACGGGGAAATTAATCATTAGGCCATCTGCTTTAAAAGTGAAGGATGAAATCCTTGCGTTCTTGGAATGTATCACAGGGATATATGTGGTCCAATTCAGCCCCTTTCGGGGCCGTTTAGGTACTTTATGGTGCTCATCGATACTTTCTCTAAATGGTCCAATGTTTGCCTGCTGTTAACAAGGAACCATGCCTTTGCAAAATTGATCTCGCAGATCATACAAATAAGGAATAAATTTTCCTGATCATCGTATCAAGTCCATTCACATGGACAACGCCGGTGAATTTACTTCAAAGGCATTCGATGATTATTGCATTGCAATGAGAATCAAAGTCGAGCACTTCGTACCGAATGCCCACACACAAAATGGACTTGCGGAGGCATTGATTAAAAGAATTAAATTCATTGCCAGACCGCTCCTTCAGGGTTGTAATTTACCAACTACATGTTGGGGTCACGCCGTGTTACACGCGACTAATCTCATCAACTTTCGACCATCGGCCTACAAACATCCACTCTCTTATGCAGCTTGCGCAAGGGTTGGCACCAAAAATTTCCCACCTTCATAGGTTCGGTTGCCAGGTATCTGTACCAATACCTCCCCTTTGGCGATTAGCACCGGGTTCGCTCCGTAAGTCGGGGATATACGTTGGTTATGCGACTTCGTCCATAATCAGGTCTTTGGACCTCGCGACAGGTGACTGTCATACGACCCGCTTTGCTGATTGCATTTGCGACGAGGATCTTTTCCCGACTTTAGGGGGAGATAATCAACCCCTTGAAGATAAAAGTCGTAAAATCACGTGGGGAGCCACGGGGATCCACGCTCATGACCCGCGCACTGCTGAGACTAATAGAGAAGTCCAAAGATAATAGATTTGCACTCATTAGCGAATCAACTGCCTGATCATTTAAGTGACCTAAAGACTATGACAAAGTCGCATGTGCCTGCGCGCAATGCACCGGAAAGGGTTGAAATACCAAAGAAAATAATGGTATACCCGCTCCCGCCCTTAGGCCTAAAAGGACGAGAAATCTGGTTCCTCAAATCCCAAGTACACGGGGACACCCGAAGAAAAAGGATAAGAGGGATTTATCGTGGTCTGCCCCTGAAGAGGCGAGCCAGTTGAGACCTGGCACAAGTTTGAAAGTTTCAGTGCACGAAATTCCGAACTTCAATTTTCCCATATTGGAAATACCCAGCGAAGATGTGTGCGCACACATCGGAGCGGGAAAGCTAAAGGACCTTGCTCCTGGATTGGGAAATCCGGTGGAGGAAGGGAATGTGCCTGATGCACCCCATGACGTAATGGCCATTAACTATGTTAATTCGGGCGAGTCAATTAATCGAGCCATGGCAAATGTCGACTATGAGGAAACTTACTCCCCTGTCATGGATGAAATTACCTTTAGATACTTGATCTCAATGGCAGTAAACTTGGACTTGAAAATGAAACTTATGGATGTTGTCACCGCTTACCTATATGGTAACTTGGATTCAAACATATATATGAAGGTACCCCGAAGGTATCCCTGTCTGGAACCACGACAGAGCAAATAGAAGATTATACACGAGCAATGAAGATTGCCCATGTGTTTTTATACAGAGATTACAAGATGGTTTCTGTATTATCTTGGTGTACGTCGACGATTTAAACATAATCGGTACACCTGAAGATATTGAGGAAGTGAGTTCCTACCTGATGTCGGAATTCGAGATGAAAGACTTAGGCAAAACCAAATTCCGCCTAGATCTGCAACTTGAGCTTTCCCCTGCTGGGATTCTAGTGCACCAGTCTGCCTACACCTAGAAGGTGTTGAAAAGATTTGGTTTTGACAAAGCATATGCTTCCAAGACTCCGATGATTTGGAGATCTTTACAGTAAGATAAGGACCCGTTCAGGCCTAAGGACGAGGGGGAGGAAATTCTATGTCTAGAATTCCCCTACTTGAGTGCAGTTGGCGCACTCATGTACCTCGCAAATTGTACACGGTCGGACATTGTATTTACCGTAAATTTGCTTGCTAGGTACAGTTCTGGGCCTACCAAAAGACATTGGAAAGGCATTAAGGACGTTTTCCGTTACCCTGTAAGGGACCAAATATCTTGGGTCGTTTTACCGAAGAAATCAAGATCTCTCGGTTGTAGGCTATGCTGATGCTGGGTACCTGTCGGACCCACATACTTCCAAGTCTCAGACTGGATATGTTTTTCTTTGTGGTGGAACTGCAGTTTCCTGGAAATCGTCTAAACAAAGTCTTGTATCGACTTCGACGAACCACTCGGAAATCATAACAATATATATGAAGCATCACGAGAATGTGTATGGCTTCATCGGATGATCGGCCACATCCAGGTGACATGTGGACTGAACATCATCCAAACCCCCACTATTATATATGAAGATAATGACACTTGTGTTGCACAAGTTTAGGCGAGTTATGTGAAGAGAAATCTCACGAAGCATATCAATCCCAAGTTCTTCTATGCACATGGGTTGCAAAAGTTGAACGAAGTAAGGATCTTGCATTCTAAGTCATGTGAAAATCCTGTTGATTTACTCACTAAGTCATTACCGGCATCATCTTTTAAGAGATGTGTGTATGGAATCGGTATGATGAGACTTAGAGAAATGCAAGGTTCAGGGGGAGAAACTTCACAAACTCATCATTAAATCTTGATCCCGATGATCGAGTACTCAACTTAGCGGTTGAGTGGATTGTACTCTTTTTCCCTTGAGTGAGTTTTCCAGATGTTTCTCACACGAGGTTTTTAACGAGGAAATTCGTGCAACTCAACAACGTATGCTATGTGCTCTTTCTCCATATTTTTCCCACTGGGTTTTTCGGAGTTTTTGAGACATGGATATACGGTTAAGTACCCAAGGGGGAGTGTTGGGAAACTAATGGGCCGAAGGAGCCGGCAACGGCCCGACTTGGCCAGGTCCTCCCTTGGCTGAATGTTTCCCCTCACGTAACGTTAAGTTGGGCACTTACCCCATACCCCTAGTAGCTATATAAACAGAGGAAGAGCCCCCATTGTATGGACGGTTCAATGAATAATAAAGAGAGATCTATCCTATATCTTTGTGTCCTTTTACTCTTCTGTATTGTGTGATGATTGCTCCTTCGACTACGATGTACACCCTCGGGACCGGCCAGCCGGCAGAGGTTGTACAACACATACATGCTGCACGCATAGGCATAGCACTCCCTGTTCCCGGCCCGGCCGCGTTCGTTTTCGAAATTCAAAATTCGAATTACGACGCACGAGATAAGAATCTTACATGCCCCCCCCCCGCGTCGCCTCCCCCTTGGCGACTCGGGGGCATCCCAGCGCGCCGCCGGCGGCCCACCCCCGCTCCCTCGCCCCCTGCTGCGCCGCCGCCGGAGGGGACGCGAGCAAAGCCGCGCGTGCCCCCGGGATGGCGGCGGCGTGGCTCTTCCAGGGCTGGTTCCGATGGCCGGTCTTGGCCCCATCGGTTGCGTCTGGTGCTCTGCGCTTAGTTGTCGCCCCCGGGCACGGATCCGGGGCTGCCCAGCCCGGATCTGGTGGCTGGGGTGGCGCGGCGCCGGATCCCGTGCTGGTTGTGGCGGGCGGCCCCGTGCTGGTCGGCTGCGGACCGGCGGCGCTGGATCTCGTGCTGGTCGTGGTGGGCGGCCCCGTGCTGGTCGGCGGCGGACCGCCGGTGCCGGCTCAAGGTGGTGGTGGTCCGGGGTGGGAGTGGATGCTAGGGGCTGCTGCTGCTGCGGGCGCCTGCCCGGTTCCCCATGGGGGGCTGCCGGTCTTGGACTCGCGTGCTCACGCCCTAGTCTGCGACTGCGGTGTGCCCTGGCGGGCGGTGGGCGGCGGCGTGCTGGGATGGGTCGGCGGCCTTGCTCAACGTTCGTGGCATGCAGCTTGCTGCCAGTTTGCCCGACCCTCCGACCTGAAGGCTCCGCGTTGGGTGGCGGCCTTTGTTCGAGGGCGAACTGCTACTGCTGCTCCGGCGGGTCGGCTGATATGGAGGAAGAGAGTGTTGTTGCCAGGCGAATGTTTGTCACCGGCTATGGCCGGTGCCGGCGGCGGTGGCGCTCGAGGGCGTCACTATCTTCTTAAAGGCGTCGTCGTGGTAATACACTCTTCTCTTCTCCGTTCCCTACTCCGAGGGAAACCTCAGATTCGTTCTCGCGGATCGGATGATGGCGACGCCTCGCGTCGTATCCCTCTTGTGGGCGTCATCTTGGAGCAGGGGTCAGTCGTAGGGACCAGTGCAGGTTGATGGTGGTGGTGGTGGTGGTGTGGTTGGTGGTGCGGCCATTCTGGGGTCGACGGCGGTGTGTGTTGTGCCCGCTTGCTCGCTTGGTGAGTCTCTGCTAGGCGGTGCCATGCAGCTTCGCTGGTGGTGCTAGAGGTGTTGTGGCGTCGTCTCGCTCCGGGTAACCTTTCGAACGTGCCCCCGACACTGGTGGTGTCGCGGCGTTGTGCGGTCTCGGTTGTCTGGAGTCTTTTGATTGCGTCGACAATACAGTGCCGTCGCTTTGTCTTCTTGGCGATGCCCTTTGACTAAGCTGTTGGCGCACAGGTGTCGGGGCGTCGTCTCGGCCTCGCGTGTCCCTTCGAATGCACCCCCGACACAGGTGGTGTCGTGGCGTTGTGCAGTCTCGGATACGTGAAGCCTTTCGACAACGTCGCCGGTTGCAGTGTCGTGCTTTGGTCTAGGCTGGCTGATGCCGTTCGTCTTTCCGTGCGGTGCTCTTTGTAGTGATGTATTGTGTTTTCCCTCCTTGTTCCCCATGTTATGTGTGTGGACAGTTTTTTTTTATTTCTTCTCTCTGTACCCCCTGTACTTCTGGTTCACTTGAACCTTTGTAGTCCCACCCCTTCGATAGTGGATGCAATATATTGCGTTCCGCCCTCCTCCGGTGAAAATTCAAAATTCGAATTACGACGCACGGCACCTCTCTTTTCCCCTTGCGTAGGCGCGCGCTGTGCAGTATAGAAGGAGGGAGGGAGGGCAAGTGAGTGAAAATAAAAGGTTTTGGCGTGTTTAATGGAAACGGCAATACCAGGCAGGCAGTGTCCGCATGTGCATGTGATGGAGCTCCATGGTGTGCCGTGTGTGTGTGTGTGTCTTCCATGCCAAACAAAGCAAGCCTCTCTGCAGGCAGGTGGGCCCGTGATGTCGATGAGATGAGATGAGATGAGCTCGCCAAGGCCGGGGGAGGAAGCCGGGCCACCTTTTACCTTCCCTTGCCAAAATTAAAGCAGCGGCAGCGTCCGTCCTTTGCTTTACCATTACCACAGCCCCTTCAACCCTGCCAAAACCCCAGCCCCCCCTCTCCCTCTCCCTTCCATTAGGGCATGGCCATCGCGTAGCCCCAGGACAGCTGCCCCGCACGCCAGCTAGGCTTGGATGCCAGCATGGAGCTCTAGCGGTAGCCTCGCAGGTGTCAGTGCTGCCTGCAGAAGATGCAGCTGCTCCCCGAGAGAAATGACGAGAGAAGGAGAAAAGCAGAAGAAAAAAAGGGAGGTGATGGCCTGGGGAGAGAAAAGTTGACAGTGTGAGGCTACCGCATGCGGTGCAAGAAGATGGGCTTGAACGATAGCTTCATTTCTTTTTTCTCTACGTGGAGCATGGGCATTTGTATGGTGATGCTTCCATTGTACATGCCCTTATTCCCCCCATTCCTCAATCTCCATCGCACACCATGTCCACGCTCGCCCCCTCCTCCTCCTCCAGGCCCAAGCGCGCCGTCTTCACGACGCTCCGCTACAGACAGGACGACCCCGACGCCGACGCCGACGAGCGCCAGCGCAAGGCGGCAGGAAGGCCTCCCGGTGGCGCACGCCGCAAGAGGGCGGTGGCCGAGCCCGGGGAGGACAAGCCCCAGGCGCCGGGGTCGACGGTGGCGACGCCCGCCGCGATGATCAACGACGAGACGTGCGCCTTCGCGCCCTCCGCGGCGGCCGACGCCGACGCGCTCCAGCAGCCTTCCCCTCCCCCCTCTCGTGCGCCCACGCGCCCGCTCCATCCCTCCGCCTCGGCGCCATCCATGCCCACACGCCCCGCCTCCACGCCGCTGCGCTGCAGGCGGCACCCCGACCACGACGCCGACGCGGTCTAGCGCGAGATTTCCCGCGGCAAGCGCCAGTGCGGAGCGGCGGGGAAGGCTGCTGGAGGGCCCCGGAAGAGCGCGGCCAAAGAGGACATGCCCAAGGAGCAGCGGTTCGCGATCAGCGACGACGAGGACCTGTGCGCGGCGGAGGATCCGGACGCCGAGGAGATGAGGATGCTGGAAGAAGAGGAGGAGGAGGAGGACGACGAGGTGCTGCAAGAGGACGTGCTCGGAGCGGCCGCGGGCGCGGCGAAGAGGAGGGTGGCCTGGCCCAGCACGGCGAGGAAGGCGGCGGACGCGCCCAGCACGGAACGCTTGGTGGGCGACCCCGTGCCGGACGACGAGTCCAGGCGGCGGTGGCCGGCGAGGTACAACAAAACCAAGGTATGGCCTGACCGGCGTCTACCCCAGTCTAACACTCTCAGCGATCCAGTAGGCATGTTGATGCTCGTTCGTGCATCGGAAATGAGACTGACCGAAGAAAATCCTTCCACTTTCTGCTGCAGGATTCTCATAATTCGCACGCGAGCCGGTATGCATCTCCAAATTGATTCCGACCATTCCCTCTGCTCAACTTGTTGTAATCATGAATGTCAACCGGAGGGAGCTCAATCAATTTTGCTGCCTGCTTGTACTCTGCATGCGAATTTCACTGTACAACATTGTGCTACTGTGTATGTAACCGGAACTGAATTTTCATTCCGTCTGTGCAGCAGATTTGCAAGCTGGGAAGAGGAGCGAATCAGTGCCCGGTGCCACTACACGTCCGCCTGTGTGGACAACGAGCTCATAAGTCTCAATGACGATGTCTTCGTCAAGGTCAGACATTAATTGTTACCGAGATTGAAAAATGACTGATTGCTTAGTTCATATGCTTTATTTAGTTGCAGCATTGCTTATTAATCGATTGATTGAAGCTAGAGGATTAATCCCTACATGGAGATGATTGGCATATAGAGCATGTGCTGCCATTTCTGTTATGCTAACTGTTGAAATGCTTCCGTTTGGAGATACTGTAGGATGTGCACTAAAGTTTGCATATGAACTAATTAAATTCTGTTCGATGATGAAGATTAAAGGTCAAATGATTGTTACTAAGTTCGAAAAATAACTGCTGTTTAGTTCACATTCCTTATTTAGTTGCACTATTGCTTATTAATGTTACTCAAAAAACTATTGCTTATTAATCGTCCGACTGCCATTGTTTCCTTAGCTAGAGGGTTCGTACATGATCGATTGAAGCGTATACAACTATACATGGACATGATTGACATATACACCACGTGCTGCCATTTCTGTTATGCTAAGTTGCTAACTGCTGAACTGCTCTGCTCCGTTTTGTTTCTGGCATGCTGTTAACTTCCAGAAATTCAGTTTCGAGATACTGTACTGATGTGTACTGAAGTTTGCATACAAATAAACCATTTCGATCATGTTGCATCCATTCTGGGTTCCATTTATTCTAGTCGATTGCCACTATTTTCTTAGCTAGAGGGTTTCTAGCTGCACGATTGGAGCGTACATAACTACTCCCTTGTACATATGGAGATTTTTTTTGTTTTTTTTTTTTAAAATATGGAGATTTTTGAATTTTTTTTGAGCCAACAGAGCAAAGCCTTTATTCCGTCCTGATAATGTTTACAGGTACAAAATCTAGATTACCGGGTTGACCTAACCAAACATGGCGGCCCAACCCTAAAGTTAAAGCATGCTTTGCTAAGTTGTGAGCTTCCACATTGCAGCCCCTGAACTCAAAAACAACCTTACAAGAAAAAAACTGGAAATTCTTGTAACTATCTCTCTGATGATTGCATCATGTTTTGCAAGGGAGCCTTCACAAATCATATGGAGATTTTTGATAGAGCAACATTGTTGCCATTTGTTAGAGGCCAGGCTGGGGCTTGGGCCATGGGTAATGGGCTTGGCCTAACTCAGAGCAGGTCACACAGAGAAAATTGCACGTAACACCAGGATTTGTGGAATTTGTTGCACAAAACACAGAAACAAAACAGAAGTTGCGACTAGCACATATTTGTCTCTAAAACGTTGCAGCTGGCCCAAATTACTGAGTTAACGTGATAATACCTAGTAGGCTGTTAGTAATCTTTGGGTCTGACATTAGATAGAACAGGTGATTTGCATAAGTTCGCCCTCCAAACCGGTGAGCGCTGCTGGGCATATAACACACAAAAATTGGGCAATTTTAAAACATGATGAACAATTTTAAGACTGGAAATACATTTCCTAAAAGCATTTAAAAATTACATACTACACGAAAGTATATTAACACATGAAGATTTTAAAAATTATATTAATATTATTAATAAAAATATAAAAACAGTTTGCAAAATATTAATTTTATTACATATATATGAATACTTTTCAAAATAATACAAATAAAATAAAATACATAAATATTAATAGAATTACATGAATATTTATTGTAATTACAATTATATAATTTACATAAATAATTTTTTAAATAAAAATAAAAAGAAAAACTAACATTTGAATGCATAAATTATCACTGTCTACCACCTTTCTTTATTGTCTATCACTTGAATGAAAACATAGTTGAATGCTTTTCAAAAATATAAATGTTTTAACACATGAAGTTTAATACATGAAGATTTTAAAAAAATATATTAATATTATTAATAAAAATATATAAATATTTTACAAAATATTATTTTTATTACATATATATGAGCACTTTTCAAAATAATACAAATAAAATAAAATGCATAAGTATCAATAGAATTACATGAATATTTATTGAAATTACAATTATATAAAGTGTATTATATAATTGTAATTACTATTAATAGAATTACATTAATATTTATTGTAATTTACAATTATAGTAGTAATTACAATTTTATAATATGTATTATATAATTGTAATTACAATAAAATAAATGCATAATTATTATTGTAAATAAAGAATACTACCTGATCAACTAAAATAAAATGCATAAGTATAATATATCAACAACAGTGTAATGACAACAAATTAACCAAAAAATGTCTTAGATATGCGCAAGCAATTTGAGCAACACAAATATGCGCTCGTGTGATATTTTTCATTTACTTGATCGTTCTTTCTATGTGCCTCGAGGTGGTGGGGCTAGGTGGGGCCTAGGCTTTTGCAAATTAAGTGAGTAATTTGGGCCAGCCGCAACGTTATAGGAACAAACCTGTGCTAGGTGCAACTTTTGTTTTATTTCTGTATTTTGTGCAACAGATGCCACAAAGCCTGGTGTTACATGCAATTTTCTCGCTCACACATAAAACAACAGTAGCAACAGGAGGAGGGGATCGAACAATCCAGAGGATCACGGACGGTTCCTTCCACCTCGGCTCTAATTCCCCCTTCTGGTTTATTCTTGTATCCAGCTATCAAATTGCAAACAATCTTGTATCTGTGAGTGAACCTTGTACAAGGTTGATAACACTTGGTATTCAGAGCTAGGTTAACCACCATTCCACGTTCCACCTCCAAAAAAATAATCCCCAATCACTCTTCAGTCTTCATCACCTGCCATGAGCTCCATCACTGTGTTCTGCAATCACTAGTAGAAAAAGGCCCATTTGTCCCGGTTCCAGAGGGCCTTCTGTTCCGGTTCTGGAACCGAGACTAAAGGGTCGTTACTAAAGCCCATGACCTTTAGTCCCGGTTCGCTTACGAACCGGGACAGATGGGCCTCCACGTGGCAGCCGGCTGGAGCGGGGGCTGGAGGACCTTTAGTCCCGGTTAGTGTTACAAACCGGGACTAAAGGATTTTTTTCGATTTTTTTTGGATTTTTTTCATTTTCGAATCTTTGAATTATTTGACAATTTAATCTCTAATCACCCCTCCTTACTGCTTCAAAATTTAATCTCTAATCTCTAATCTCTAATCAACACTCATTCCAAATCATCCAGGTTCTATCTCCCCTAGTTTCCAAGTCTGCACTTGTTGTTTTCCTGACAATAGTAAGATATCAATCATGTTATAATTACCCTTAGGTCTTGATATCACATGATTTAATTTTTTGAATTCCAAACAATTATTAAAAAAACAATCACGATTAACAAACAACAATGATGTCACGATTAACAAAAAAACAATCACGATTAACAAACCAAAAATATATATATATAATTCATAATATTTATTACAGAAGATCGAAGCTAGAAGCGTCTAATCTAACGACTAGAGCTAAACTACTCGATCTTCTGCTTCTTGGCGGAGGTCCCGGCGCCCTCATCGTCGTCGCTGGGCGCCGCCCGCTTGGTGGCCTCCTCCGACGCGACTTTCGCCTCCACACGCGCCGTCATCTCGGCCCTCTTCTTCTCCTTCTTCTTGGCCCTCGCCTTGGCCACGTTCGCCGCGGACTTCTCCGCACGATCGGCACGGCGAAGTTCCCGCGCCTCCAGCCGTTCCAGCGGGTCGTCGGCGGGCTGTCGTCGTCGGCGGGCGGCGAACTGTCGTCGTCGGCGGGGGGCGGGCTGTCGTCGGCGGCGCGCGATCGTCGCCCGCGCTGAGCTCGAGGCCGCGGCTTCGGAGGCGGGTCCCAAAACTTGCGCCTTTCAGGGTGGTTGTCCTCGTCTGACGGGGTGTCGGAGTCGGACGGCCACCGTAGCGGCGACCCCGACATGGCGGCGAGAAGCTCGTCGGGCGCGAGAGGGGATGAGAAGGGAAGATGAGATGAGATGAGTCGGATGAAGTGCTCCCGGCCTTCGTCTACTTATAGCCTGAGAAGCTCGTCGGGCGCGCGCGGAAAGACGAAGCGCCGTCTTTGGTCCCGCTTCGTAGCTGGAACCGGGATTAAAGGTTGGCTTTTAATCCCGGTTCCAGCTACGAACCGGGACCAATGGATGGAGGTCGCACGCGCATGGAAAGCTCGTCGGGCGCGCGCCGCCTCGGGACGAAGCGCGAGAAGACGAAGCGCCATCCAGTTCCAGCTACGAACCGGGACCAATGGATGAAAGCCCATACGTCCCGGTTCGTGTTTGGAACCGGGACTAACGAACCGGGACATATGCCCCCATGGGTCCCGGTTCATGACTGAACCGGAACTAATGGGCTGACCAGGCCTGAACCAAAGTCCTGTTTTCTAGTGAATGTCGACACACCATCTTGGTTTCCCCATGCCATCGTCGACATCTTCCCTAAGATTGCTTCCTTTGCTGCAAGCGTGGGAGGCCCTCGACACCGACGCCCGCAACCTGTTCGAAGGATGGCCGTTCCCACGACACTGGCGGAGACGGCTCCATGACCGTGCCCTTGATTCCACGGGCCACCATTCAGACGTTCTCTGCATTTCTGGAGAACATGTTTGAACCACTCCAGCAATTGTTGTGGTCTACTACACCCAGTTACTGAACTTGTTCGTCGACAGCAATGTTCAGGCACCCACGCCCACAAGCTATTCGAGTGTATGTTTCAAAGACGATAGGGAGGCGTTGGCGCCCGTGTTCAGGCCACATATGACACCATATATCTTTGCCACATGGGTTGGTGCTACGGCCAGAACCATGTCCTCCCTTCATCGCCAAGCACACATGTATATGTCCGCAGCAGCCTCGTCGAGCTGACACCAAGCACCTGCGCAGAGTTGGGCAAGGCTGTAGTGCCCTGTCCGGCCTTGTCGCCGTTCCTTACTGCACTTGAGATACTGTACTAGTGTGTACTAAAGTTTGATATAAACTAGTTAAATTCTGTTCGATGATGGAGCCTAAAGGTCAAATAATTGTTACTAAGTTCGGAAAATAACTGTTGCTTAGTCCAGATTCTTAATTTAGTTGCACTACTGCTTATGAATCGGTTGGTTGTCATTGCTTTCTTAGCTATTGGGTTTCTACTTTCTACATGATTGATTGTAGCGCATACAAGTATACATGGAGATGATTGAAATATTCAGCATTTGCTGCCATTTCTGTAATGCTAACTGCTGGAATGCTTTGCTCCTTCTGTTTCTGGCATGCTGTTAACTTCCAGAATTCAGTTTGGAGATACTGAAAGGTCCTAGGTTCCTTTTATTCTAGTCGATTGCCGTTAGTTTCTTTGCTACATGGTTTCTACATGCATGGTTGTAGCGTACATATATACGGAGATGATCAGTACAGCAGCATGTATTGCCATTTTCATTGTAACCCTAACTGTTAAAAAGCTGTGCTCCTTTCTGTTTTTGGCATGCTATTAACATCCAAACATTCAGCACTATTCCATATTATGTATGAACCTGATGTGTGCTACTTAGAATTGTAAGAAATTTCTTGTATAGTCTGCATATTGTTTTCTTTTGTTTGCATGGTGGGTGTAGTTTAGAGTATGCTAGTTCTTTTTCTCTGCATTTGTCTTGTTGATAGGCTCTGTTTTAACCAAGTTTGCTAATCATACTGCTATTTTGGGTGGCTGCAGGCTGGGCCCAATGAGGAAAGTTACATTGGCCGGATTACAGAGTTCTTTGAAGCAACTGATAATGAACCATACTTTACATGCCGTTGGTTTTTTCGTGTGGCAGATACGGTATGTATTGCGAAGGTGTTTCCTTTTTGCAAAGTAACATTATCCTGAATTTCTGTCTTATCTTTCGTTGGGGTAAATTAACACGATAAAAACAATACATGGTTTGAGAAATAGTATAACCCAAAATGTACCAACTACAGTCATACTACTCCACACGCACAAACTGAGTTCATCAGTTTAACTTGCAGGTTATCTCACCGAAGTTGCTACAGGTTCTTGATCATGAACATGATGAAAAACGTGTTTTCCTTTCAGAGGACAAGAATGACAACATGATTGAGTCAATAATCTGTAAATTAAACATTGTTTATGTTGATCCAGATGTAAGTGTTTTGAATATTCTTCAAAGTTAAAGACGGTTCACTACATAGTACTTATTTGTCATATTTCTGATGATCTTGATGCTGCTGTTATGTCAAAAAGTTGCAGAAGACACCCCGAGCAAGAGATCAGCTAATATCAAATTCTGATTTTTACTATGATATGTCTTACTCGGTGGCATGTTCCACATTTGCAAATATGCCAACAGGTAATCAGTTCCAGATTAAAACTATTCCCTTTGCAATCATTATAGGAAGACCATCTAGTTCATTTTTTCTATGCCTATATTAAAATTAAACAACACAATAGAATTCAAAGGTGGATTGCTATGATTGTGAACTTATACTAAACCGGTAAAATCTTTCATGATCTTAATACATCTCAGAAGTACATTTGGCAAACTAAAAGACTTATTCATCTGCGTTGCATACCATGATATTTCCTGTCATGTTTTTTGATGAGTTATTCTGTTGTAGAAAATGATGATGCGGCAGATAGTGATGCAGAATCAGATATATCTTGTGAAGAGGGAAAACCAGTGGCTGAATACGCGGCATCACCTGGTGCACGAATCAAAACAGCAGCCCTGCTCGATCTGTATTCAGGATGTGGGGCTATGTCAACAGGGCTCTGCCTGGGTGCAGAATTGGCTGGCATAAAACTAAAAACTGTATGTTTTGTGATTTGGATGCCATAGCACTGTAGTTGACCCTATAATTGACAATCTTAATGTTCTCTTGTGCAGCAATGGGCTGTAGACATGAATGCATATGCTTGTGAGAGTCTAAAGCATAACCACCCTTCAACACAGGTAATTCTTAAAATTTGCAAAGTACACCTGAGTTGCATTCCCCTTCTCACCAACTAGAGATATCAACTTGTATGCTTTTTTCCTCGAACTGTAGGTGCGCAATGAGAAGGCTGAAAATTTTCTGTCCCTCCTTCAACAGTGGGATGCACTCTGTAAGAAATATGTCGGTAGCAATTCTTTCGCCTCTGATCTAGCTCAGGAGTCAAACAATGATCAAAATGATGAAAATAAACCTCTCCCAAAGGATGTATTTGAGGTAGAAAGGCTTGTTGATATATGCTATGGCGATCCATATAGCACTGGAAAAAGTGGCTTGTGGTTTAAGGTACTGCAGACTTGATTACTTATTTGTACAAATCCTATAGATTTCAGAGTTACTTGTATTCTTCTTGCACTCCTTATTATACAGTTTTTACTTGGGACATCAGTATACGATTTTTGTCTAAAGATAGGAAATATTTGAAATAGGTACGGTGGAAAAGATATGATGCTAGTGGTGATACATGGGAGCCAATTAATGGCCTGAAGTTAGTATCTTGCTCACTACATTTCTCCTTTTTACTTTTCATAAATGCTGCCTTATCCTTGTTTGGATTTCAGCGATTCCCCTGAGTGTATTAGAGAATTTGTTCAGAGTGGATATAGGGATTCTATTCTGCCTTTACCTGTAAGAATATATCCATCCTTGTTTCTTTTGGGTTATTTTTCTTGTGGTATCTAATCGTATATTTTCCAAAGGGCTCTGTGGATGTTATCTGTGGGGGTCCTCCTTGCCAAGGCATCAGTGGGTTTAACAGATTCAGAGAGCACAATGATCCGTTGAAAGATGAAAAAAACCAACAGTTGGTTGTCTTTATGGATATTGTGAAGTATCTGCGATCTAAATATGTTCTTATGGAGAATGTCGTAGACATTTTGAAATTTGCAGATGGGTTCCTTGGCCGCTATGCACTGAGTCGACTCATTGCCATGAACTACCAAGCTAGACTTGGTTTGATGGTTGCGGGAAGTTATGGGCTACCACAGTTTAGGATGCGGGCATTCATATGGGGAGCTCTTCCTTCTGTGGTTTGTCTCCTTCCTGTGTTCATTTTACCTTGTGACACTACTTATCAGTAAGAACTTACATGTGGCAATGTAGGTTCTTCCGAAATTCCCACTTCCCACCCATGAAGTTGTTAAGCGAGGAGTAGTGGCAAATGCATTTTCTGTACGAAAATACATCACTAACCCCTATGTTTTTTTTTATCATTCTTCTCGAACACTATTATGATTATTAATTTATCTTACTAATATGATGTTCCGTTCTTAGCAATGTCTCGTTGCATATGAAGAAGCAGAGCATAAACAGTTGAAGAAAGCTCTTCTTCAAGATGCAATATCTGATTTACCGGAGGTTGGCATTGATTGTTTTCCTCCCATATTCATTTATTTCTGGAATGTTTCTTGAACTTTTGTGATGCCCGTATGAATCATATTGTTTTCGACAGGTTGAAAACGATCAACCTAATGATATCATGAAGTACCTTAGTAGTCCCGAAACAGACTTTCAGCACTATATCCGGCTCAACAGTAAAGGTGTGACCTGTTGAGTGTGCAAAGTTAATGTCAACAAGCAGTTTATCTTTTGATGAAAATTCTGTTCATTTCTATGCCTTTTGTCCTTGCACTGAGGTATATTATGTTCTTTATTTGAAGACATGAATGTAAGTCAACTGTTTGATCATCAGCCACGACAATTAAACAAAGATGATTACAAACGGGTGCAGCTCATTCCTCTAGAAAAGGCAAGCTAAGGTTGATCAATTTCTTGCCTTTTCTCTTAATGCCCTATCATGTAACATTTTAGCAATTATTCTACCCCAGGGAGCCAATTTTCGTGATTTGGAGGGTGTACGGGTTGGGGCCAAGAACACCGTGGAATTCGATCCAAAGATTCCTCGTGTACTTCTAGCTTCGGGAAAACCTTTGGTACTTCAATCTGTTGTGGAGTAATTTCATCAGCTGCGTAATGTACATATTGCCATGTATTAACCATCCTTGCTTCTCTGCTAAGGTGCCTAATTATGCCATGCAGTCCATGAAGGGGAAGTCATCAAAGTATGTATATTGGTTATCCTTTCGTATTATTAGTAAAACTTCACTGATAATGCTTGTCATATTGCTCCGCAGACCATTCGGACGCCTGTGGTGGGATGAAACTGTTCCAACTGTTGTGACAAGAGCTGAACCTCACAACCAGGTAAGCCTCGAAAAATTTCTGCACTTTCTATGATTTAACAACTTGCCAATTGCCTTGCCTTTTATCATGACCATGGCTGAGCTTGGATGGATTTTTGCAGGTTATTTTGCATCCCGAGCAGCACAGAGTTCTGACCGTCCGAGAAAACGCAAGGCTCCAAGGCTTTCCAGATTATTACAGGCTCTTTGGACCTATAAAGGAAAAGTAAGTTGGTCAACTGTATATTATCTGTGGACAGTGCAGTAACATAGCTGTGGTTTATGTATAGCCAATAGCTCTGAATCTTTGTGTTGTGGCATCTGAGTCCAGTTATCTATTAAGCTGAGTCTAGAAGTATCAAGGGTGTTTATTTGTCCTAGTAATCCTAGTAAAAGAGTCTGTGGGAAGTGTCTGGTTATCTCTTAGTCTTAGATGACCCAGCATAGTCTAGAAGTATCCAAGGTGTTATGTGTCCTAGTAGAGTGTTATTTAGCCTAGTAAAAGAGTCCAGAGTTCAATTGTCTCTTAAATGAACCCAGCTTAGTATAGAAGTATCTAGGCTGACCTAAAGGGTTTATATAATGATGTATCCTCCTTGTAAGGAGGCAGACAATGAAATATCTAGTTCCTACCTATGCTTCTCTTCTACCCCTCTAATTCTCCAATCTTTCCCCACTACCCTTCTACGGTACCACGGCACCTAAACGGCGACGGCCCCTGCGTCTAGCGAGTAACCCACCCTACAACCTACGTAGCCAACGTCGGCTACAACACTCTGGACCGTCTTTTTTGTGAGGTTAATTTTTTTGTGCTGTGCATGTTGTTCCATGTAGGTACATTCAGGTTGGCAATGCGGTCGCTGTTCCTGTTGCTCGAGCTCTGGGATACTCACTTGGACAGGCTCTCCGGGGTGAATTTGTTGGGGACCATCCCCTGTTCAAACTGCCTGAGGATTTTACTTTTCTGGGTCAAGCAACAGTGAGAGGATCCTCTGTAGGAGTAGTGGAGACAGAGTAGTTATTTGATCATATTGTTGATTCAGGTTACATACTTGCGAGAAAAAGGAGCTGGCCAAACATTGTCATACATTATGGAACACCTTATTTGTCCATCTCTTCCAACATTTGGAACTTGTAAATAAGTTCAGTTATTTCACCATTGTGGACCTGTCTATTCCTTCAAGATCAGATACTGAGAATAAATGGATGGTTCTGATCAAACCCATATAATGTGTTCTGTATGTATGGTGCCCTGGATTTGGTTTGTCACTGAATACTAGCATACTGTTCTTTTCCTTAATCTATATTTTGCTATAAATTGTTGAACTTAATGTATACTAGCATACTGATCAATTCTGTTGAGCCTATAATAGAATTTTGTTAATCCTGCTCTGTGATAATATTAGTGTGAGATTGATGAAGATGGAAACATATTGTGTTTGTCTGTATGTTAACCATTGTGCTCTGTGTTGTCTGAAGATTCTGTAGTATATCAGAGCAAGTATACATTTTTCACTGATGGTGATTTTCTTTCATGTAGTCGAATACAAAAAAATTTAGGCACACATAAGGTTGCAAAATATATTTTCCACATTAGATGATTTCTTTTAGTGTGGTGTTGGATACGTTTCAGAATTTTTACTAGGTACACAGCTGGTTGCTGCTCTTGATGCTACTTCTGAAGGGACACCTCAATCTTGCAAGTTCAGGTTTCAGCCTACTCTTCTGAAGACGTCACCTCCCCTGCTCGCTAAATTCATCCGTCGGTCAGTACACTGGAAGACCCAACTTGTGCTATATATATTTGGTTGCATGTTTGTACTGCACTACTGCTCACGTTTACACCTGCGTACAACCACCCTTTTCTTATATTGTGTCTTATATTGTGCCTTTATCTGTACAGTTTTGGTTTGTCACTCAATAGCATTTTCTTCTTTGCTATAAATAGTTGAGCTGGAAGTTTTGGCCGGCCTATTACAGAATTGTAATCCTGGTTTCTAAGATAAGATGGAAACATATTATGTCTGTCTATGTGAAAAATTGTAATCTGTATTTTTTTTCTTCACGTATTGCGACTCAATATCAGATGATTCTGTAGCGTATCAGAATCAGTATATATTTCTCACTGATATTAGGTGATTTGTTCTTGTGCTTGAATACAATTTCAGAAGTTTTAGGCGCACTACAGGCTGCAGCTCCTGATGCTACTTGTCAAGGACCACCACAATATGTTCCACTGAAGTGTGAAATATTTTCTCTGAAGGCACCTGTACTGTGCAGAAGGTATACAATTTTCTCTGTGTGGGAAATATTTTCGCATGTGTGTTCATGAAATTTGTTAGTGTGCTTGTCTCTCTGAAGGCACCTGAACTGTGCAGAAGGTATACAATTTTCTCTGTGTGGGAAATATTTTCGCATGGAAGTGTTCATGAAATATTTTCGTAACGAAGGATGGAGAGGGAGTTTTTTCCCTGCTGATCAGAAATGGGATGGTGACGCGGCCTTTGTGGTGACCGGGCATGGAGCAGAGGAGCCACCAGGCTGCCCCCTGGTTATTAATGGTTGAAACTGATTTTTTTTTTCATGAGCCTATAATAGAACTGTGATCCTAATTATGCATTGAAATAAGTGACATTCATCAAGATGGAAAACTTTCTATGTCTGTCTGTACAGTTGTCCTCTGTATATGTTTTTCTTCCAGAAGTCAATTTCTGGTGATTCTGTAGTATATACAAGAATCACTATATATTTATTTCTCTCTAACGGTGATTTGTTCCATGTAGGCGAATAAGGTTCCAGAAGTTCTAGGTACCAAAATCCTGCAGGTTGAGGTACCAGCCTGCTCTTCTGAAGATGGCACTTCCCTGCACATCAAATCCTCCTCCGGCTACAGTACATGGAGTAAGCAACTTGTGCTCTGCAGTACGTATATACGATTTCATTTCATCCGCAGTGCAAAACCACTTTGGCTGCTTCCTTTTACATTTGTTCGTTTAACACGGATGTGCAGCCACCCTTATAATTCTATCTGTCAGTTTTGGCAGCTCTGAACTGGCGCATCTCCTGTCACTGGTCTTTGAATTGGAGTCCTGATTGCAGCCTGCGTGTTGAACAGCTACCTGGTAGCCAAACCTGATGGACATGGAGGTGAATATATCTGCCTTTCACATAACAATTTAAGATTTTGATATGATCTCATCAAGTTAAGAAGGTTACAAGCTGAAACATGGAAATTGAGTTAGTTGCTTCTGTATTATTTTTTCAGAAACATTCAGAGCATGTAGGGGTGGATGTGAGGGCCGAATTCTCGTTGCAGCTGGTGCTTGTGGCCGTGGCTCTGGAATCTCGTTGCACTCGCTAATGATGTTTGTTCAATACGGTTTCAGGAGTTGTAGGTGCACAGCAGGCTGCGGCTCTTCGGATACTCAATCTGTTTGACTCAAGTGTGAAATCGTGATTGTTTCCCAAAGGTACAGAGTTTTTCTCGGCAGACTGCATGAGGTGAAAAAATGGCGCATACCCCCTGCATCCTAATGCACATTATATTACAGGACATAGAGAGTAAGACCAACGTCAGGGTGAACCAATTGGTACTTCACCGATTTTTTTTTGTTGAAACGGATCTAAAAGTTTTGCCTCATCCACTGATTAAAAGAAAAGAATTACCCAATTAATCAACGGAAAATCGAGCTAAAATCATCACAGTTCATCATGGGCCTCCTCAAGGTCGCACACATGCATCATCATCATCGCTTCTCCCAACATGCATCATCATCCTCCCTAAACTCCGAGCAGGAAACTCCGATTTCACCGTTAACGACCGTCAACCTAATCTGCACCATAGAGCCTATGCAGGAACACAAGAATACTCGTGCCAGAACTCAGCCACCCGCGTCGAAGACAACGCAGCTTCGACTCTGAAGGAGAGCAATGCAAAGTTGGTGCCTTGCAAGACCACTAAACATACCACTTGTTGCTCGTCATTGTCGCCACAGAGGTCCCGCCATCACAGCTCTAACTTCACCGCAACAAAGAACAACCCGAGGTAATCCCACGACCACGTCGGAGAAGAGCCAACTACCGCAACCATAGCCATGTCCCCGACTTCGTTCGCCCTATCATCGTTGCCACGGAAGCCTCGACGCCAACTTTTACACCTTCCACTGGACCCGCTTGCCGATTCCCAACTCAAAGGATGAAGCTCTCGACAGGGCAAGCGGTGCCAAGGCGTCGACATCGTCCGATCACACCAAACCTAAGGTTTCCTCCGAAGTTGGGTCCATGTGGAAGGGGTTCAACAACAGTGCAGGAATGCCTCCAAGAGGGTGCCATCGCTGGTCACAGGCGCACGACTGAGATAGGGCTTTCACCCAAGCTATCACATCCACTGCCGCACATCGACCCCGCACCGGCAAGACCACCAACATCACCTCCCACGAACCTACCGTTGGCGAAGAAAGTCAGAGCATCCATCATAGCCAGCCATACCTCATGGAGACCACCGATGAGGTCGATCAGGACCCAAAGCCACCGGGTGCGGCAAGAGCCACAATGCCCTACCGAGCACCATGCCGGCGAGGGAGCATGAAGTGCCACCCGAGGTCGAGAAACGACACGGCTCCCGGTTGTAGCCTTGGACCAGACGTGTCGACGTGTACACCACATGCACGCCAGTAGCGGGAGACGACAAATATGCAGCTCCTGAACAGGAAAAATGGTCGACCCGTCGAGTGCAGCATTAGCGCCCGCCACCCTTGACGCAACTTGCAGACGATTGCCGCATCACACCGGCGCTCGTCCAAGCAGGAGAACCTCCATGCATCAGCCCCCCCCCTCATCAGCTCACGCGGTAGATCTGCGCCAATCAAGCATCCGCATCCACCCACGACGCCCCATGGGAGCCGCCTCATGCTGCCACGCCGCACTGGGTTGAGTGAGTGAACTGATGACATGAAAGCAACCCCACCATGCTATCTCTCTGTGGTAACCCCAGAACCATTGTGCTACCAAAACCTAAGTGTGATTGTACTGGACCAGCTGCTTCATGTTGCATGTCTACTTCTCCATTGCCCGATGATAATGTTAAGACAACCTCTCACTAGTGTGTTCTACAAAGTAAGTAAGTAAGTAAGTAACAACCCTCATTCCAAGATGACCACATAACTTGGTTGTGCGCATTGGCTGCAATGCACACACTGATGAGTGTGACAACCCTTCTACATGTCGATGTCATCCGATGTTGTGCGTGCCAACACCTAGAAACTTGATCAATCATCGAACTACAAGGAACTCTCTGATGCCATTTTTCACATGGTGCTTTGCGACATGTTTGGTGTGGTCAACATGGACAATCCTGGCCCTCCTCTCCATATGCTCTTACGGTCATCGCAGAGGCTTGTGGGGCTCCCCCTAATGACGTCATATACATTTCGTCCATCACCGGTGCCTTTTCGATGCCATGATCACACTTCTTTGCCACAAGATGGCTTGCCTCCTGCCCAACGTCGAAGGCCACACTTGGTACACATATAAGTTGAAAAAGGGAGGAGGGCACCACCCATGTTATCAATGGCTTCATCCTCTTAACAACCATATAAACGTGGTCGACATTGTCCCCTATCGCAACCTCTTCCATATCCGATGACGTCACCGCACCTCCCATGCCCCCACATCACCATGGTTCATTGTCTCCTTCGTTCTTGACTAATGCCATCGTCCACATACCCTATCCACCCTGATGCACACTATATTATGAGGCAGAGGGAGTAGTCCGATGGAAGGGTGTAGGAATTGGTATATAAGGATTTGCTTCACAGACATACTCTATTAAAGCATATCTAGCAGATCCCGGAAAATCTAGTCCCGTAAAACCAGTTTCGGATACCCCTGAGAATGGTTTGTGGTGCCGCGCGGCCTTGGGCGGAACAAATGCCCTAAACTCGTACCGTAGAAGTTGTGTTCGAGTTTAGGACTTCTGTTTCACGCGAGCCCGCTTGGTACCACAAATCAGTTTTCAAGGTTTTAGGCAAATTCATGATTTTGAACAATGTAATCTTATAATAACAACAATATAAATAGGAAATTTAGTCGACATGACCACTGAGTGGATGACCACTCGGTTGTATGGAATTCAAAGACGTCCAATCTTTGATCCCCAACGCTTTCTCGAGATACAACAAGACGAGGTGCTCAACATCGTCGTCGTAAAGCAAATCCTCTATGTTGGAATCATACAACTTCAGCGTTGACAACGAACTCCAATCAATATCCATCTAAAATAATAAATCCGCAATTTAATCTACATATCGCCAATCTCCTAAAATTAAAACCCGCAGAAACTGCCAGAAAATTACCTTTGGATGCAAGAAGGGTGATGCTCATTCTTCATCGACGACCGGTAACAAATATGCCGCCTCTACTTCCATACCGACATGCGACCCCAAACCCATGGTCCTGATGGGTGTGATGGCTACGAGCACAAATCCACAGCTCAATCACGCTCGGGGCAGTCTCTTTCGGACATAATAGGGCCTTGCGTAGAGCTCTGTGATGAATCCATGGCGGTGTTGGCTTCAATACGCGATCGGGAAGGAACGACCACCCCATGATCTCCCAAAGTGGTGGAAAAAACACGGCGAACGATATAGGAACTACTTGACGTTATGGGGGTGGCTGGAGGCACATAAATCAACGACGAGATGTGGCGGCGACAACAGAATGGAGGGTGCGAGCTCAAACTTCCGCCCTACCAAACTTACTTAGTTATTGAGGAAACGAAAATGAGACATATGCGACAGTCGGCCCAAAATATCCCGGTCCTCTGGAAAAAACCCCGGTCCGGTACAGAACTTGCATAGGTTATATTTTGCACCAAAACCTAAAATGACAATTATTATTATAGTGGTTCGGAGCGTTTTTGCATATGCTAGAGATCTTTTGTTGAAGAAGGGCGAGCTCAATAATCCTCCTGATAAAAATAAAAATCACTAGTTGATCGAGCACCCAGGGCACACTTCCCTTATAGTATTATACTTCCTCCGTCCACAAATAAGTGCATTTTTAGCTTTTATTCTAAGTGACCAATTTTATAGAAAAGAGTAGTAACATATATGACATCGTATTGGTATATTATGAAAGTATATTTTAAAATAGATCTAGGGAAATCATAGGGAGCGAACGTTCGCTCTAAGACATGGCAAGAGCGAACGATTTACATGGCAACTGCAGTACAGACGCATGGCAATTTAGAGCACACGAATGTCATAAAAAACTAAAAAATGCAGCGAGTTGCCATGCGTTTGTATTGCGAGTTGCCATAAAAACGTTCACGCTTGCTATGTCCTGGAGCGAACGTCCGCTCTAAATTTCCATCCTAGATCTAATGCTACCAATTTAGTGCCATAAATGTTGCTACTTTTCCCTATAAAGTTGGTCAAAATTTTAATTTTTTTGACTCGGGATAAAAGCCGGAATTACACACTTATTCGCGAATAAGGGGGGGGGGAGTAGGAGAAAATAAAATAGGGTGACGACGGATGCAATCGAAAGAACGATCTCCTATAGAGCCGTCGAATTGAGCATTTTTTGTCCGTCAAATTGTCCCGCTATCGATCATGGCGCTTTGCAACAGAGTTTTGTTGTTGCGGTGAGACCACTGCAACAGCTGCCTTGTTGCAATCCTACCCGAACATTCTTTTTGGTTATGAGACCTTCTCCCACGTAAGCCGAGTGAATTGCAACAAGCTAGTTGTCGCGCTCATCTCTTTGCAACATCGATCTTGTTGCAAACTATGTGAAGCATTATTTCCTTATAAGACACGATTTTTTTTTTCAAATACAATTGCAATATTTTCCTTGTTGCAAAGCTATTCTCTAATCTCAATCTCTAGCGCCAATAACCTTCAGTACCCACCGCATTGGCTGTTGAGCTCACTAGAGCAGCACGCCGTCACCCTTCTTCTTCTCCTCTCCCTCCTCCTCGTTTCTATGCAGATCTCTTGAACAACTGCCATGACGCGGTACCGACAGTGCTTCTCTCGCCACCGTCGATCATAGTTGCGAGGATACTATCGGTATTGCTCTTGCCTTTGCCGGTAGACTATGGACAACCGCCGACCGCGGTTAGAAGAACCAACACTCGTCACCGAGACTTACTCGTGTGGCTTTGCAACATGATCTCTATTGGGATGGAGAGATACCTCGAGAGCCGTTCGATTAAAAGGAGATCCGGTGACCGCGGAAACAGTAGACGCGCAAGCTTTATCCACTGAGCGAGGAACATCAATCGTTTCCCAAATAAAAACCAATAATCGATTTTTATCGCAGGGTGAAAAAAGAGTTGTGGGGTGTGTGAGCGAACCCGTGCACCACGAAAGGAGAGGCCCCAGTACCAGCAGGCCACCCCCCTCCCTCCGTGGAAACCCAAGCAACTACACTTGACGACCGGGGAAGAATTTCCACCACGCCGAAGAAAGCGGTTGTCTTTCTCTCCTTTGCAATTTCACATCACAAAGGGGGGATCGGGCATTGCAGTGCCACCCTATGATCCCTGCAGCGAGCGCACAGCACGCGTGCATCAAAGCAGCCCTGGCCGTGTAACCGGCCGGGCTGCCGAACCTTATTTGCCACGGGCTCTAGCCCGCAACCCCACGCTACCAACTCAGTAGCCCTCCATAGCTGGAGATACAAGCGCGCGCTACCACGCTCGGCTGAGACAAGGGACAAGTGCGGGGTATATAAACTGGTGTGACTCCCCGTCGTCTCGCGAGGTGGTATTATCTGCTGCGTAGCCCATGATTTGCATAAACACGTTTTGAAGTGAACAGCCTGTGAGGTAGTCTTCTCTCCTACGATGATCATCAAGTCAAAGCCAAGCCAAGCCAAAGCTGTGAAAATTCTCAAGTTATTAATTTTTGGGCGACGCTAGCTAGGCGTCGGTCGATCGGTCTAGGTTGAGTCGATGACTGCACAGCCGTCCGATGCAAGCGATTCAACAGCTCAAATCGTTGTGTACCCCTTCGTGCGGGTACGGTTGTAATTTTCGCGGTACACTGATGTAACATTTTTAAAATTTTACGCCTTTTGCAGCAAAAAATGGTGGTATCAAATTTTAATCACTGGTGGTAGCATTGTTTACTATCTATTGCAACAAAAAGTCATAGTTCAACATCGTCAATCACTTTATCATTTTTGGCTGTAGCAAAAATCAATGGAGATGGCTCCCTCCCACCCCCACGCCGCCTCCCCTAAACCCTAGCCTCTCCACCCAAGATCCACGTTGATCGAGCCTCTACTCCAGCTTTTGGCTCCGATCATCTTCACCGGCGTCGCCTCCTCCTTGCATTGATATCCATATCATGGCGGTATATTCATCCCTCCAGATGGGCTTGGATCTGGCTCCCGGTGTGGAGTTCTCCGAGGAGGTTCGACGCACCTGCTTTTCGATGGTGCACCCCACGTATGATTCGGGGCATTTCACCATGGTTGTGGCTTTTGGACGTTCAAGTTGACTGAGGACTCGGCTGCTTTTGCACTCGAGTCCACCACTGGAGGTCGTTGTGATGCACTCAAGGTGTCCATCTTGCGTGATCGTGTTTTCAGTTTCAACATTGCTAATAAAAAGGTTGGTTTTCTCCTCATCGATCGCCGCAAGTTTGTCTCTCCAAAGTTTATCTGCTATTTTTATCTTTGAAACTATGGTGGACCTCAATGGATGTATGAGTTCAAGCTATGGCAGAAGCAATTCAGGGAGGAATGGACATTGGTTTGTCCTTTCAAGAAGAGAGTTCAGTTAGGGCTCAATGCTTTGGCTCCTAAGAAAACCTCTTTTAAATCTGCTACATCTAACTCTAAGTCTGTACGTTTTGCTGGAATAATTGATTATTATGCATGCAAAAGTTATGGCCTCCGGGTGTCACCAGAAACTAGAGTGGATCTGCTGGAGGAAGGATATGAGTTGCTGCCGGAGGAATGCCCTCCGCCATCGCCGGTGCCGGAGGTTCATCGGACTGCAACCTTGCCGTCCATTCAGTTTGGTACAATCCCGATTCATCGGGATCTGTTTCCAAATATTAGCGATTCAGTTGATACTCTACCACAAAGCAATGACCTAATGGTGGCAAAGGATCCAGGCGTTGATGCCTCCCACGTGGCTCATCCTGTGGTTGTCAATGAAGCGGCCTCTACGTCCGCGGGGATGCATGCATGTGGCCTAGTGGGGCCGCCTAGTCAGGTGGCACCATGCAACCTGCAACCGACGGGAGATACGATTTCTGTTCCCAACTCGGATACTTCGGGCAGTTCTAGTTTTTCTACGCCAGAAGGAAGTAATTTTCAATCCCTAAAATCCTCGACGCTGCCGATTCCGGAGCATATTTTTCCGTCCACACAGGAGGCTGCAGATGCTTTCGAAGCCATGGTCGATGACATGGTGGCCCGCATCATGACTTGCTCTATCTGTAACCGCCAGGGCCACCTGTCATCCAGCTGCACTACTAATTTGGTTTGTTTAATTTGCTCCAAGCCGGGTCACCATCGACGCAACTGTGAAAAGATTGCGCGGCAGGAGGGACGCGTCTGGAAGGAAACCCAAAGGGAAGGTACTACCCTTAGTAATGATGATCTAGAGCCCGTTCCAAACACACCAGCCTTTTCTCCACATAGCAATACAGAGAAAACCCCAACCCCCGCCGCCCAAGCTTCGCCAAATCTTGCTCCGCCAACACCAGGAGCTGATCTCGCCGAGCAACAGCGCATGGCGGTGTACGAGCTAGACCCCCACAAGTTCCTGCCGGCTGGCCACCAGATCATTGATGGTGGCCCCACGCACCTCCCGTGCACTTTCGTCACCCCTGTTGTGCGCCTGGCCCGTACCCATGAGAACTACATGGTGGTCGAGGTAGTGCCTCCGCCGGAGCCGGAAGAGATGGGTGCAATGCGAGAGCAAGTCGTCGATTTCCTTCATGAGCGAGGTGTTTAGGTTCGGTCCACGCAACCCTGGTTTACTGGCATTGGGCTGTTTGAAGTTAGAAGCACAGCTGTGCGCTTTTTGCTGACGCAACATCCTCCTTTCAACCTTGGAGAGAATCACTTTGTGAGGTTTTTTAACCATGATGAGGGGATTGGATATAGAGCAGCTAATGACCACCGCTCTGGTTGGCTCATGTTTATTGGAGTTCCTTTGGATATGCGCAATGGCAACAATCTCAGGGAGATGGTCAACACTTTTGGTAAATTTCACTATTGGGATGCTGAGGATCCGTATCTTGTTAGGGCCATGGTCTATGCTTCGTTCCCTGATGTATCTCGGGTACCTAGAGACGTTGTATTTCAAGATTTTGCTGAATTCTGGGGTGCCCGTGTTAACTTGACTGCAGCATGCTATGTTCTGGGGGCGAATTGGGCAAACCAGCTACCTGACGATGAGGACCCAATGCCTCTTGATGGGAATCCACACCCCATGCCTTGTCAGCTGCAGCACAATAATTTCAATTTTGTGCTGCCCCCATATCCAGCTCTGGGTTGGAATGAAGCCCCTCACCCTCCAATGGACAACCCCCCAGCAGAGGACCACCCTGCAGCTCCTCAGGATCAGAATTGGGGACATGCTATGTGGGGGGATGAGCCAGTCATTGAGGAGGTTCAGGAGTCTGCAGTAGATGCTGAAGAACAGATGTCCATGGTGCTTGATCACCCACAGGAATCGGACTCAGTGGACCAAATCAGGGAGGTTCCTGTGATTGATGTTGATCTCATTGCTGAAGAAAACATGCAAGATGTGTTGCCAGACCCCATGTTGGCCATTGTCCCTTTTAATCCACCCCCTGCTGAACCACAAAACTTAATTGTGGCAATGATCAGGATTCCTGCTGGACCTGCACTGCCACCTGAAATGATTTGGAGGAGAACTTTTACCTCTCTGTATGAGGAGGTTTGTTCCAGGACAGTTCCAAGACCTTTGATGCTTCCTCCCCTGAAATCCATTGTTTGCTCCAAGAGATCTTGGAGCCTTGCTTTTGATACTGAAACTCTGGCACCATCCTTGATTTTCATTGAGGACCAAGCTCACAATGATGGAGTTTGTGATCCTGCTGAGCCTTTCTTTGTGCCACAGGTGACTATTAGTTTGGAGCAAACATGTGATGATCGAAACTTGGTTTTCTCTTCCCCACAAATTAAGGGTGGCAACAAACGTGCTCGGAAACGATCTACTCCAGTTAAGGAAACCTCAGTACGTCGTTGTACTCGAAGCCTGGCAAAGAGAGACGGTTTTAAGGCGGGAACTCTCCTGGAGCTCACTACTCCTCCTAAAAAGAAAAAGCCTAGAACCAAACCACTTCCAGTGGTACAGAAGCCCATCTTTGAAGAAGAGGCCCACCAAGGTGATTCTGAAGCCCAACATGAGGTCCCTGATATCCCACCTACTCCCATCAGGGTGTTACAACACATTGGTGCAGACCTGGAGATAGAAGAATCCCTAATCACCAAGGAGAATCTTGAAGCTACCCCTTCCACTGCTCCTGCATCACAGTCTACTAATGATCAGTGATTATTGTGACTTTTGGGTTTGGCAAGCCTCTAAATTAGCCAGTTGTAAAAACAATGTCTTTCGGGCATGGGTTTATTTTTCTGAAGTTGAACTCCTAATGCTAGCTGTAATATTTACAATAGTTATCTCCCTCTACTACTTTTTTGCTTTATGGATTATCAAACTACTAGAAATTGGAATGTTCTATGTTGGAATGTGAGAAGTTTAAATTATGCAGCTAGGCAAAGGGCTGTGAGGGAAAAATTTGAGGAAAGTCAATGTGATATCATTTGCTTACAAGAAACCAAGTGTTCCTCAATTGATGCAAGATTCATTAAGACATGGTGCCCCAGGAGGTTTGACCAGTTTGCATATGTTCCATCTTTGGGTGCTTCTGGGAGTTTAATTACTATTTGGAACTCATCTTTATTTAATGGTTTGCTGGTGGACACACAACAATTTGGACTGGTAATCCAATTCACTTCTAAGCTTAATGCTAAATCCTGGACACTAGTGAATGTTTATGGGCCATGTGAGCAGCAAAGAAGAGATCTTTTTGTACAATGGCCATACAACTTGCAGATTCCCTTTGATGCCAACTTGCTCCTCCTAGGAGACTTCAACTTTATGAGATCAGTGGATAACAGAAATAGGGAGGGAGGTGACATTAATGATATGTTCATTTTTAATGAGATCATTGGACATTTAGGGCTCCTAGAGTTGCCTATCAAGGGCAGGAGTTACACTTGGTCCAATATGCAGGAAAATCCATTACTTGAGCAACTGGATTGGTTTTTCACCTCATCTAATTGGATTGCATGCTTTCCTCTCTCTCAGGTTTTGCCTCTAGACAAAACAACTTCTGATCATCTGCCATGTGTGGTCTCCAGCTCCACTTCCATCCCCAAAGTTCAAAATTTTAGATTTGAAAACTTTTGGGTTGAATAGCCTGGCTTCATGGATTGTGTTAGGAAGGTTTGGGAGTTTCCCTCTCATAAAGGTCACATAACTGCAGTTATAGTGGATAAACTGAAAAGGCTAAGGGGAGCTCTTAAATCATGGCAGAGGAATAGTTCAGGTCTCAAAACTCTCATCTCTAAATGTAACAGGGTCATCTTTATTCTTGACTGCTTGGAGGAGTTCAGGCAGCTGACAATCCCTGAATCCAACTTTAGAAAGATTGTTAAATTTCACCATGAGAAACTGTTACATTGGCAACACCTTTACTGGAAGAAAAGGTGTACCAAAAGATATATCAAGGTTGGAGAGGAAAATTCTAAATTCTTCCAAGCCATGGCATCTGAGAGATTGAGAAGGAACTCAATTGCCTCTCTGAATCTTTCTGATGGGACCCCTTGCTCTGATCATGGTCTGTTGGCTGCTTATTTTTTGACATCCTTTAAAAATAGGATGGGGATATCATGGGGAATTCAGATGGTTTTCAATTTGCAGAATCTGTTGACTGAAGTGGAGGATTTAGATAGTCTGACTGAACCTTTTGAGAGGAAAGAGATTGATGATACCATCAATCACATGCCCATTGATAAAGCTCCTGGGCCTGATGGTTTCAATGGGTTGTTTCTTAAGAAATGTTGGAGTATTATCTGTAAGGACTTCTACAGATTGGCTGATGTTTTCCATGCTGGTTCTGCCAGGTTGGAGGGGCTAAATGGATCTTTCATCACATTGGTGCCAAAGAAATCTACCCCTGAATCTGTCAATGATTTCATACCTATTTCTCTCACAAGTGTGGGAATTAAACTCCTCACAAAAATGGAAGCTAACAGATTTCAAAAGGTTATCACCAGGTGTATTCATAAGAACCAATATGGTTTTATTAAGGATAGATCCATTCAGGATTGTATTGCTTGGACCCTGGAATATCTACACCAATGTCACCATACTAGAAAACCCATGATTATCCTTGATACGTCCAAAATGCATCACTATTTTATATTGTAATTTCATCCTATTCATCGATATATTCCACTTTACAGTATTGTTCTTATGTTGTTTTGGCTTGTTTTACACAGTTTACAACTTTCCGATGTCGAAGCAGCAGAACCAGGATTCAGCGGTGAAAAGTGGACACCAAGTTGCTGAATCAGACCAAGTCCAAATATGATGAAAATTTACGGGGATCGTTTTTATGGGAATTGATTTGGGATCACCGAAGACGGAGGTGAGGGGACCCACCAGGCAGCCAGAAGGGTGCCTGGCGCGGCCCCCCTCCTGGTCGCGCCAGGCACCCTCCTGGATGCCTGGTGGCCCCCCTTGGTGCCCCTCTCGCCTATAAGACCCCCCTGGGGTGAAAACTCTAAAAGAAGAAGAGTTTCCGTGTTTTGCCGCCGCCACGGGGCGGAAACCTACAGAGGAGAAAAGCCATCTTCGGCGGGCAGATTCCGCCGGGGAGATCGTCGCCATCATCATCATCATCGTCACATGCATCATCGAGATCATTATCAACATCATCCCCAACATCAGCACCATCTCCATCTCCATCCAATCTCATCTCACAATTGCAACTTGTGTTGTAATCCGTACTATCTATCCTCTCTACTCTGTTGGTGTTGATGACTACTTTGTGGTGAATGCTATTGAGTTTTGTTGGAGAAATATCATTGTGTCCAGATTTTTTGCCACCCATCTATCACCTCTGATCATGATCTCTTTTATGTCTTGTGAGTAGTTACTTTAGTTCTTGAGAACATGGGATAAGTCTAGTTGTTAGTAGTCATATGATGTTGAAGTGTTATGTGTTGTTTGATACTTAAGTTGTGTTGTTATTTCTCTAGTGGTGTTATGTGAGTCGAACACTTAACACTTCACCTTAATGGGCCTAGAGGAATACATTATGCACAAAGGATGCTTATGGTGGGTTGCCGGAGTGACAGAAACCTGAACCCCAGTTCGCACACTTTTGCACAAGGGAGTTATGGATCCTTGATCGTAATGTTGTGGTTAGGCTTATGACTTAATTACTACCTTGTATTTGCGGATGCTTGCAAGGTGTGTAATCATAAGAGTACACTTATCTTAGTCTAGAAGGTGTACTAGCATTGATCCACCCACCAACACTTATCAACACAATACATATTACTTGGCGGAGTATGGTGAAAGTAACTTGACTATCTCTCACGTGTGTTCTCAAGAACGCTTTAGCTTTTATAAGTTTAGTTCCTAGGCTTATCCTTGTTAAAGGATTGGGCCACTTGCTACTCCTCAGTTACCTTGTTTACTTTGCTTGTCTTTTACTTTTCTGTTGCTTAAACAAAAAACCTCTAAATATTTACCTTTGAGTGTGTGCAGCCTTTCCTTATCCAGTGTCACTTATCAATACCTTATGCTCCTCGTGGGATCGACATCCTTATTTATCAAAAAGATACAATTGATCCCCCAGACTTGTGGGTTATCAAGAATCGTTTATTGGCGCGGTTAACAGGGGAGGCAACCCAACTTAACCTATTAACTTCTCCGCCATCAACGATATTTTCTGGCGCCGTTGCCGGGGAGTGTAGCGCTATTGGTAAGTGAAGCCGGTAAGAAAAAATTTATTTTCTGTTGTTACTTTCAGTCCTTATGGACTCTTTGGCTGTTGGTTCGTTGCTGGTAAGGAGCCGCCCCACGACTGTGGTGGTCACTCCTACCCCTACTGAAATTGTGCCCTATAAAATACTACCTGGTATTATTGATCATGTCTTGTCTAATCATTATACAGGAGAAGGACATCCGGGAGAACACCTGCTATATTTATCACAATTATGTTCTTTATTTAAGATTGCAGGTGTAACGATGGAGTTCGTCATGAAGAAACTATTCTCCATATCACTCAAAGATAAAGATTCATATTGGTATAAGCTACTCGATAACTCTGATCTGCTTGAATGGCCAGAGCTTATGTCTCTCTTTTATGCAAAGTTTTATCCTCTTCGTGAAATTCACCAAGACAGGAACTACATCTACAACTTTTGGTCTCGCGAGGGAGAGAGCATCGCTCAAGCTTGGGGGAGACTGAAGTCCCTGATGCTCAAATGCCCAAACCATGAGCTCCCCAAGGAAATTATACTTACATTTTTTTATGCCAGGCTTTCTCGTCAGGACAAGGAGATGTTGGATGCCTCCTCTAGTGGGGTATTCCAGGCCAGAAGTATGGAAGAAAAATGGGATCTTATAGAAAGGATCCAGAAGAACACTGAAGACTGGGAAATTGATAAAGGTATTGAACCCTCTATAAACTATGAGCATGATTACATTGAGAGTTATGTGAAGACTGATTACTTTAATACCTTTTGCTCTAAAATTGGTCTTGATTCCCAGCTAATGGTTGACTTTTGCAAGGACTTTGCTTCTCATATTGATTCTTCTAAGAAGAAGGAGAGTCAACATCATAAACCTTTCAAGGAGTCACCTATTGAGATTAATGTTACTAATCCTGTTTTACCTGCAGTTGTGTATAAACAGCCTCCTTATCCCTCAAGGATAAAGGAGCACTCTTTTGTTACAGGTATTCTAAACAAAAATGGAAGGACGACTGTCGAACCTGAGGACATGATCAAGGTCAAGCCTCAAGTTGCAATGGTCAAGGATCTGTTAACCAGTGATATTAAAGAATCCACTATTAGTTTTTGTGTTGTTTCCACTAACATTGTCACAACCAAGAACAAAGGCCCAATTTCAGGTACACCAGTTGTATCTGTCAAAACAGGAAATCATAATTACTATGGGCTATGTGATTTGGGATCTAGCGTCAGCGCTATTCCCTTCACACTTTATCAAGAGATCATGCACGAGATTCAGCCGTGTGAGATCGAAGACATTGATGTCACGATTCATCTTGCAAATAGACAAACAATCTCTCCAGTTGGGATTGTGAGAGATGTTGAAGTACTCTGCGGGAAGGTAAAATATCCTACTGACTTTCTTGTACTTGGTTCAGTGCAAGATAGTTTTTGCCCTATTATCTTTGGTAGGCCCTTCCTCAGCACCTGTGGAGCTATAATAGATTGCAAGAAAGGTAAAGTTTCTGTTGAATTCAACGGTGAGCCTTATGAATTTAATTTTTCTTAATTTTCTAAGCAGCCTCGTGGTACTGACTTGTCAAGTAATGACAAAATTATTGAAGAAATTGCTTCTATTGCTATTCCTCCTAATGATACTTTGCAGCAATTTATGGAAGACCACGAGAATGACGTACATATGCAGGAGAGGGATGAACTAGAAGACATATTTTTAAGACAAATTCCTATCCTGAAGCACAACCTCCCGGTAACCTTTAGGAATCCTCTCGCAACCAAAAGAAGACCCGGTGTTTGATCTAAAACCGCTACCCGATACGCTCAAGTATGCTTATTTAGATGAAAAGAGAGTATATCCTGTTATTATCAATTCTAACCTTTCAGTGTATGAAGAAGAGCGATTATTGGAGACACTCCGCAGACACCGAGGTGCTATTGGCTATACTCTTGGTGATCTCAAGGGTATTAGTCCGTCCATTTGCCAACATACTATCAATCTCGAGCCCGATGCTAAACCAGTTGTTGATCACCAATGATGGTTGAACCCAAGGATGAAGGACGTGGTTAGGATGGAGGTTCTCAAACTTCTAGCCGCAGGTATCATCTATCCTATAGCTGATAGTAAGTGGGTAAGTCCCGTTCATTGTGTTCCTAAGAAAGGAGGTATAACTGTTGTTCCTAATGATAAAAATGAACTAATACCTCAAAGGACTATTATTGGATATAGAATGTGTATTGATTTCAGGAAGTTGAACAAGTCCACCAGGAAGGACCACTATCATCTGCCCTTTATTGATCAGATGCTCGAGCGGCTGTCTAAAAACACCCACTTCTGCTATCTTGATGGGTATTCTGGCTTCTCCCAGATTCGTGTTAACACCGCGGATCAAGAGAAGACCACCTTTACGTGTCCTTACGGTACTTATGCTTATAGGCGTATGCCTTTTGGTTTATGTAATGCACCTGCTACTTTTCAGAGGTGTATGTCTGCAATATTTCATGGTTTCTGTGAGGAGATTGTAGAAGTTTTCATGGACGACTTTTCCGTCTATGGAAACTCCTTTGACCACTGTCTCCACAATCTTAATAAAGTTTTGCAGAGATGTGAAGAAACAAATTTGGTGCTCAATTGGGAGAAGTGCCATTTCATGGTTAACGAAGGAATAGTTCTTGGACACAAGATTTCCGAAAGGGGAATTCAAGTGGACAAGGCAAAAATTGAAGCTATTGAAAGGATGCCCTATCCAAGGGACATCAAAGGTATTCGTAGTTTTCTAGGTCATGCTGGTTTCTATAGAAGATTTATCAAGGACTTTTCTAAGACCTCAAGACCCCTTACCAATCTTCTCCAGAAGGATTCCCCTTTTTTATTTGATGAAGATTGTAAGGAAGCTTTTGAAGTTCTTAAGAAATGTCAGAACCCTCTGTTAGGTATGTGCTAGGGTTAGCTAGTGCCTTTGCATCATGTCAAAATTTCAAAAGAAATCTTGGAAATCAAATTCTAAATCCAAATGGGAGAAGGAACGCCCCAAGATGAATTAATTAAAAAGGCCAGATAAAAATATTTTCCAAAAATTCATGTTAGAGTTTTGAAAAGTCTTATAAATGAGTGTGATCACATATCAAGTGATGTGGGACCCACCCCATGCTCATAGATTTTTAAAATATTCAAACAGTACCTTGGAATTAATGAAATACCCCTTTTTGATTTAAAATTCAAATCTTTTGAATTTTAAAAATGTTCAAAATTTATGAGTGGCTAGTATATTGTTTTATGAGGCCACATAAAAATTATGAGCATTTATTAAAATGTTTAGCTATTTTATTTAGCTAAACAGAACAAATGTCAGAAAAGAAAATAGAAAAAGAGGAAGAAATCGCTTACCAGACGCCCAGGGCGAAGGTGGCCCAGCCAGCCCACCAGGGGCACGGGGGTCTTCTTCCCCGCCCCGCGCACCCATGCTGCTCGATGGAATGCCACCGAGACAGCCGGGCACGGCGTCGTCTCCACAGCCTCCACCTGCCCCTCCCGAAGCGCCTAGGCCAGCCACGCAGCTCCTGGACGAACCGCACGTCCATTTCCCCTCCTCTGGTTCATCCTCCCCCTCTCCCTTCGCTGTCCTGTTCGTCGTCCGAAGGACTCACCGGAGCACCGCCGTGCGGATTCGCGGCCAACGACGTCGAAGAGCCAAGCCGACGTGTCCAGGGAGTTCACCGTCGTCGTCTTCGTCGAGCAGTGCAGGGAATCGAACCCGGAAGCCCCAAGCGCGATGCCAGCTTCAAGGTTCCGTCGCCGTCCGCCGTGAGCACCTCGCCGTATTTAGTCGCCTCCAGAGCCCCTACGACCCCGCCGTGGCTACCATTGGAACCGGGTGAGCTCTGCGCTACTTTTGCCCCTCCTATCTCCCCTTTCTGTGCCCTCTGCGTCGGTTCCGCCATGGCCAGGAGCTTCAGCTGCCGCGCCGTCGTCGTAGTCGTGGCCTAGAGCACCCCCGTGGCTCCCTGCTGGCTTCGTTGGATGCGGACGACGTCTAGCTTCGCGCCCGTGTCTCCAAATCCTCTCCCTGTGCCCCCTAGCGACCTCCTCGTCAACGCCGTGCCACGGCCGCCGTGCTCGTCGCCGTCGGCGAGGTCCTAGCTACTCCCGAGTCCCCCTGGTTGCTCCACGCGATGCGGGTGAGCGCGGGCTGCATCCCCGTGGTCTTCCCGTCGAGAATGGAGGCCGGAAAACCCCTCTCCGTGCAGCGCCGCCGTGCCCGAGCCGCCGGCGTTAAGCCGCCGGGCACTTAGCCCCTAATCCACCCCTAACCCCCTCCTAATTGACCCCATGGGTCAATGACAAGTGGACCAGCCCCCCCCTAACCCTCTCTGTTATTTAAACAGAGGGGATTAAACCCCTCTCCCACTGACATGGGGGACCCAGCCGTCAGACCCCCCCCCCCCCACGTCATGCTGATGTCAGCATGACGCCGTAAATGAATTTCCAGTTAAATAATAAATCAGAGAAATTCCAGAAAATACCCCAAACTTTGAAAATTCATAGAAAATTCATATTAACTCCAAATTGGACAAATAATATATGAAAAATGATCAGGAGAAAATTATCTTTCCAAATATGCAACATTCAACTCTGTTTGAGTTGAATTTAAAATGTGATCAGTAGCATATGTCATTTGGTTTATTTGAATTTATTTCAAATTCAAATCAATTGAGATTGCAACTTGAACCATGGATTTAAGCTATACTTCAACCACACTTCAGAGGCATATCATACACATTTGAAGTTGATTCAAAATGATCAAACTATATCACATATAACTTGGTTAATGTTGAATTCAAATGTGGAGTTTGAATTTGCAATTCAAATTGCAATATACTCCATTTAAATGGAATGCTCAACACATCAGTACCATGAACATCACCCTTTCAATATTATTCATGTGATTGTGCATTGTACTTTCTGTTGATCCTATGATTGTCATGTTGCTGATAGACGTGGAACCGGAGCAAGAGGTCACCCCCTTCGCTGAAGATCCAGAACCCGAACCTCGTCAGCAAGGCAAGCAAACCCCCATTGATCATGTCGATAAAATCCCACTTCCCTCTCATGTCTCGCTTATGCATTGTTTAGGATGATCACCATGCTTCGTTTCTACCGCATAGATGAACCCATTCCTTTGCATGACCTATCATTTTGTCACAGTAGTAAGCAAACCACAATCCTAGCAACTGTAGGAGTTGTTTGTTATATGTGGCCCCTGCAATGTTACTGCTTATTGCATGCTTAGTATGATACCATGTTGTTACTGTGATGTGAGTCGGGATGGTAGTGATCATGTTGATGATGGTAGAAAAGTGTTGGTGAATCGACCCTAATACAAGGTGAACGATGAGAGGCTGTGTAGGAGTACACAGTGGGTTGTCTCGTTGAACACCGCCCTAGTACGAGTTCTTGTGTGGTGATCCAAGATGAAGAGTACAACCACACATTGGGCTCACTGACCCCTCTCAACCTATTAACTCGTCCCTTTCGATGTCCAGATGTCGCAGTAGTTTGGAGTTCTGGTAGGCTTGTGGCCTGGATGCTAAGTGAGAGAACGGCTCACCCGAGACCGGCTTATGCACCACGCACACATCGCTTGGGTCCACTTCGGTAAACCGGCCGGGTTCACGATAGTGGTAACCAACCCAAGTAGGCGGCTTTCTCGGACTAGATCGGCTATGAGGTAACAGTTGTGGTGAGCATCCTCGCTGGCACCCCTTGAATGGTGTCGAGATCAAAGGCGGTAAATGATGATCATGTGTGTGTAGAGGTACACCCTTGCAAGGTTAACAAAACTATTCGAATAGCCGCGTCCGCGGTTATGGACTGCTTGGAAAGCTTAGCTTGATTATTAGATAACTTGAACCGGATACTTCTAAAACACACCAAGATAAGTGTGAGTGCTATGGCGTGCTTTCTCGTGGGGAAGTCGAGGAAGGCACCATAGTGGTGTATTGGTTGGAGAAAGTAGTGGACTCGTGTACGCTTCTTACCTCAAAGTCTGGTACTCGTAGATCAGGACTAGCCAAGTCAAAGCTGGCATTTCTGCAAGTGAAACCCACCTCCCTTTTACCTTGACACATATGCATGAGTAGTATAGCTCCTATGTAAGTCTTGCTGAGTACGATTTGGTACTCACGTTTGCTTAATCTATGTTTTAGATGACGCCACTGACCCCGAAGGTGGCTTCTTCATCGAGCTGGACGACTGAAGTTAAACTAGTCTAGTCCCAGTCAGCAGCCTGGTTCCCTCGTGGAGGGCTTTGTGTTTAAATAAGGCTTCTTAAGCCATTTGTTAAACTTGTCTGTACTCAGACATAATTTGCTTCCGCTCTGTGTTGTAATGTTGGATCACATGTATGTGATCTCTGTGTGTACTCTATAAGAGTTATAAATAAAGTGTACACTTTGTAAAGAATTGCAATGGTACCTGCTGTTCATACAAAGCATGTGTGCTGCGTGTATGTTTATAACATGCATGTCTTTGTATGGGTTTTCGAGACCTTAGTTGTGTTCTGGCTGGCGGTCTTTCATACACCAAGTGGCCCTTAGATGTGCGCAGCTTGGGGCATCGCGATGCGATTGCTCGAGACTCCGTCTCGTGCACACTTTGTGGTATGATCGAGCCCGCCCTAGACCCCGACTAAGTGATCGGGCTGGATTAAGTCTATGTAAGAGTTTTGAGATAGTCGGTAGTATGGTTGAGGCGACTTGTCTTTGAATATGGGAGTTCACCACCCATATCATTTGACTTGTGTGCGGACGATGAGGACCCATCTCAGTTGATCATCCGGTCTGGATGGGATGCCCCTCACGTACGATGCTTTCTGAGAATGTTCAGTGCTTGGCCTTGTCTGCTTAGATAAGTGGGTGCGGTTCTCGGCTCTCCATATGACTATGTCTTAGTTGTACTTGCATACGCTAACCCCGGGTCCCGACAGACTTGGTATCAGAGCAGGACTGACTGTAGGACTAGTAGCCTTGGCCGAAGTTGAGTCTAGCTTGCTATAGTTATATAGTTACTCTGGGTATATAAGGGAATAACGTAAGGCTTCTTTTTTCTCCTTACCCCCTTCGTTCTGAGTTCTGAGTCACCCTCATCTTATTCTACGGGAAGATAGGACTAGGCTCTCCTCTGTCTGATTAGCACATCTCGTTGTTTGCTTCCTTATAGCCGTAGGAAAGTTGTGTCAGGTTTTCCTAGCATTGTTGTAATGCTGATTTCTTACATCGTATTATGTAAGTGCTGTTTTTCATGATTGAAAGAAATTGTCATTTCTTACAATTACAGCCGTTATGCTGTCCGAGTCATTCCAGGTTTATCTCATAATCTGATGCATTTGCAAACTCCTTTCTGTTTCAGATGGCAGATCTTCCCCCTCGGCAGATTGTTCGTTTGACCAGATGCCTCGGTGTGCGTGGCCATCCCGCCACGTTGATCGAGATGATGTCCTATGTGGGATATCGGTGGTACCCTGAGTACACCATCGAGGAGCAGTTCCACGACTTCAACCAGACGCAGTTCCACTGCATTGTCCGGATCTACCCACACCACGTTGGAGTCACCCAACCTATCCACTTTGGACATGGCATTGGCGTTACCGAGAACATGGCTGTGCAGGATGCTGCATATTCATGTATTACACTGCTGAGAGAGGAGCACACCATGCTGAGAGAGACCTCATTCCGTTATATCCCTGCTGCACTTCCAGGAGAAGAGGGATATTACACCGGACTCTACTCAGACCACTCTGCAGAGGATCCAGCACTCCAGGTGACTGCTAGGTTTGCTAGCGACAGAGATCGTGATGCACGCGCTCTCCGTTTCGAGCTCCACGCCACCCGTGTTCGTCTGTACCGAGCACTGACACTCTTGGCACCCTTTGTGAGCGTGGGATCAGTTGAGTTTGATGCGATCTACCCAGTGAGGACTCAGATGCCATCTCGAGTTGCTTGGCCCGAGATTGGAGGCATTTTTCCACCCCGTGGTCCTTTGCTTCCACCCTACACTGGACCTAGGCCCCATCCTTGCCCAAATGGATATCAGGGTCCACAAGCCTCCGTGTTTTCCGATGGTCACCTCCAGCTACCGGGATACGCGGGTAACTTTTATGAGGACTACTATGGAGATGGAGATGAGTGAGACCGCCTGTGGTCTTACTTAGTGATGATGTAGTAGTATCTAGTGTATTGTATGCAAGGTGTCTAAGTTCCAGAGGCTTAGATAAATAATGTATAGAAAGTCAGAGTGCCTCTGAAGGATGTATCATCTTCATCACGTTTGTATTAGCTTAGTGCTTGTACTAAAATGATGTATGGTTTGTATGACAGCTTGTGAATATATGGCTTGTATGCTTTTATCACCATGTTGTCAAGATGATTAGTTCCTTTGCTCTGTAATCCTTCCAGTACTTCAATACCTTGTTAGACTCTCCAAATCAACTCTGTTTGACTTTGGTTTTCACCTTCAGGATGTCTCAAGGAACCCGTGGCCAGGTTGGTCGTAACCAAGGTCGTGGGAATGACCAGGAGGAAGGCAACCTTCCACCCCCACCCACGATGGCCCAAGTTCTGATGGAGGTCGAGAGGAACCGCCGTGACTCTCACCACCTGCTGGAAGTCATCGCACGCAACACCACTCAGCAGCGCAATGAGCTGGTGTCTCTGAACGACTTCATCCGGCTTCATCCCCCGGTTTTTGGTTACTCCACTGAGCCCCTTGACGCCGATGACTGGCTCCTCAGCATCGAGAGGAAGCTCCAAGCAGGCCGTGTTGCAACTGGTGACAAGGTCAGCTATGCCACCTATCACTTTGAAGGTGCAGCAAGTTCTTGGTGGGAGAACTTTCTGAATATGCGTCCCGATGGACCACCTGCATCTTGGGAGGAATTCTGCACTTCTTTCCGCGAGCACCACATTCCCAAGGGTCTCATGGACCGCAAGCGTGAGGAGTTCTGCAACCTCACTCAAGGCAGAAGAACCGTGGATGAGTTTAGTCGTGAATTCAACCGACTTGCTCGTTATGCAACTGAAGAAGTCTCCACCGACTCCAAGAAACAAGAGAGGTTCCGTCGTGGCCTCAACACCGGACTTCGTCGTGAACTAAATCTTCATGAATTTGCCACATTCCAGGTCCTTGTCAACAAGGCCATCAAAGCAGAGGACATGAACACCCCCAATGATTTCCGCAAACATCCTAGAGATGACAGTTCATCCAGTTCTGGCTCCCAGAAGCGCAAGATCTGGATCCCAAACAGTATGTTCCGCCAGAACAACCCACCGAGGCCATCCTATGTGGCGCCTCGTCCACCCACCCAGTTCCACCCAGCTCCACCAAACAACCCAGCTCCCCGCACTGTTTTCGGAGCTTGTTACAAGTGTGGTCAGGCAGGCCACTATTCTCGCGAGTGTCCCCAGAACCAGCTCCAACACCAGAACGTTCCACCCCGTGCCGGAGGCAACAACAACAACAACAATGGTCGTGGCAAGCCACCCCAGAAGGTCTTCACCGCCAAACCCGCTCCTCCCGCCACTCGTGGACATCTGAACCAGATTGCCGCCGAAGAGACTGACGACACCACTGACGTCATTCTTGGTACGCTCCCAGTCAATTTTGTTCCTACTTCCGTTCTTTTCGACCCAGGAGCATCTCATTCATTCATGTCGGAAAGTTATGCACTTCGTCATGAGTTACCCTTTGTTGAATTGTCCACCCCAATGGTTATTCAAACTCCAGGGTCAAGATGGCAAACTAATAGAGTGAGCCATGGTAATCAAATTGCAATTGAGGGTTTAGTATTCCTTGCTTCACTCATAGCCCTCAAGTCTTCAGACATTGATGTCATCCTTGGCATGGATTGGCTATCAAGACAGAATGCCTACCTGGATTGCAAAGGCAAATCCGTGAAACTCACCCACCCTTCAGGCACAACCGTTAACTATACCTCACCCAGAACAAGAACCCAAGTGCATTCTTTGAATGTACTTCCCCTTCCCGAACTTGAAGATATTCCGGTGGTTCGTGACTTCCCGGATGTCTTTCCTGAAGAACTGCCGGGCATGCCACCCGACAGGTGTGTAGAATTTATAGTGGATCTTGTTCCAGGAACCGCACCAATTTCCAAACGCCCATATAAAATGGCCCCACATGAGTTAGCTGAGCTAAAAACCCAACTTGATGCTTCGTTGGCAAAAGGCTTCATCCGCCCTAGCTCATCGCCATGGGGTTGCCCCGTTCTGTTCGTAAAGAAGAAAGATGGAACAGAAAGGATGTGCGTAGACTATTGCCCGCTAAATTTAGCGACGATAAAGAACAAATACCCACTGCCCAGGATCAATGATCTTTATGATCAACTTGCAGGATCCTCCGTCTTCTCCAAGATGGATTTGAGATTAGGTTATCATCAAATCAAAATCCGAAACAAGGACATTCCCAAAACGGCTTTTACTACTCGTTATGGTCTTTACGAGTACACCGTCATGTCCTTTGGTTTAACCAATGCCCCCGCCACATTCTCACGCTTGATGAATTCGATCTTCATGGAGTACCTAGATAAATTTGTTGTGGTTTATCTTGATGATATTCTCATCTACTCGAAGAACGAAGAAGATCATGCCGAACACTTAAGGCTGGTATTGATGAAGCTTAGAGAGCATCGCCTGTACGCTAAATTCTCCAAGTGTGAATTCTGGCTACCAGAAGTGACTTACTTAGGCCACGTGATTTCTGCAAAAGGCATTGCTGTGAATCCCGAGAGAGTTCAGGCCGTCCTTGACTGGACTCCACCTGAATCGGTTAAGCAAGTTAGGAGTTTTCTTGGCCTAGCCAGCTATTGCCGTCGCTTCGTCGAGAACTTTTCTAAAGTTGCAAAGCCTCTAACTGAACTCCTCAAGAAAGATAAGAAATTCTTATGGACTCCCAAGTGCGAGGAAAGCTTTCAAGAGCTAAAAAGAAGATTAACTTCTGCACCCGTGCTTGCACCTCCAGACACCAAAAGAGATTTCGAGATCTATTGTGACGCATCACGGCAAGGGTTAGGATGCATACTTCTGCAAGATCGACATGTGGTAGCTTATGCTTCACGCCAGTTGCGGCCACATGAAGAGAATTATCCTACCCATGACCTTGAACTCGCTGCCGTAGTTCATGCCCTAACAACTTGGCGACATTACCTCCTTGGTAATCGTTGTGAGATTTTTTCTGACCACCAAAGCCTCAAATATATTTTCACCCAGCCAGATCTTAATCTCAGGCAAAGACGCTGGATTGAGTTGATAAAAGATTATGACGTAGTAATTTCTTACACCCCAGGCAAAGCCAATTTCATGGCTGATGCACTAAGTCGTAAATCATACTGTAACAACCTCATGTTACAGCAGTATCAACCACTTCTTCATGAGGACTTTCGCAAGCTCAACCTTGAGATTGTTCCTCATGGCTATCTTTCTACCTTGGTGGCGAAACCAACTCTTGAGGATCAAATTATAGTTGCCCAAAGGCGTGCACGAGGTGTTCGCCGGATAGAGGAGAACATTGCTAGCGGAGTTGCTAAATGTTTCTCCACAGATAGCAAAGGAACGGTATTCTTTGAAAATCGTTTGGTAGTACCTAAGAATAGGGAACTAAGGCAACTCATCCTCAAAGAAGCCCATGACACACCCCTCTCAATTCATCCCGGTAGCACAAAAATGTACCGAGATCTACGCCAGAGATTTTGGTGGACTAGGATGAAGAGAGACATTTCTCAATTTGTTGCCGAATGTGATGTTTGTCGTCGCATTAAGGCAGAACATCAAAGACCTGCTGGTACACTTCAACCTTTGTCTATTCCCGAGTGGAAATGGGACAAAGTCGGTATGGACTTCATCACCGGCTTTCCAAGAACCCAGAAAGGAAACAATGCCATCTTCGTTGTCATAGATAGGCTTTCCAAAGTTGCTCACTTCCTTCCAGTTCGCGAGTATATAACTGCTAGCCAGTTAGCAGACTTGTACATCTCTAGAATTGTATCACTTCATGGTGTTCCTTTGGAAATCAATTCTGATCGCGGTAGCCTTTTTACCTCTAGATTTTGGGGAAGCTTTCAGAATGCTATGGGAACTCATCTCTCCTTTAGTATAACTTTCCATCCTCAGTCTAGCGGTCAAGTCGAAAGGGTTAACCAAATTCTTGAAGACATGCTCAGAGCTTGTGTTATCTCATTCGGAAAGAATTGGGAGAATTCTCTTCCATTTGCCGAATTTGCTTATAACAATAGTTTTCAATCTAGTCTGAACATGGCTCCTTTTGAACTCCTTTATGGACGACGATGTCGAACACCACTAAACTGGTCTGAAACCGGGGAAAGACAATTCTTTGGACCGGATATGATCAAGGAAGCAGAAGAGCAAGTTCGCATTGTTCGTGATCAATTGAAAGCAGCCCAGTCTCGTCAGAAAAGCTACTATGATCGTCATCATAGGCAAGAAAGCTACAATCTGGATGAGAAGGCTTACCTTCGGGTTACTCCTCTGAAGGGAACCCAACGTTTCGGTATCAAAGGCAAGTTGGCCCCACGTTACATCGGACCTTTCCGCATTATTGCTAAACGTGGAGAAGTTGCCTACCAACTTGAACTACCTCCGCACCTCTCCCGAGTACATGATGTATTCCATGTGTCCCAACTCAGGCGTTGCTTCAAGGACCCCATCCGCGAAGTTGACCATGAAACGCTTGATCTCCAAGATGACCTTTCTTATCGAGAATACCCCGTTCGTATTCTTGATTCCGCAGAGCGTGTCATTCGTCGTCAGAAGATTAGGTTTCTGAAAGTGCAATGGTCACACCACTCTGAAAGAGAAGCCACGTGGGAAAGAGAAGACCGTCTCCTTACCGAGTACCCCTCCTTCCTCCCGCAGACTTCTGAATCTCGGAACGAGATTCTTTTGAGTGGGGGCGAGTTGTCAGAACCCTCTGTTAGGTATGTGCTAGGGTTAGCTAGTGCCTTTGCATCATGTCAAAATTTCAAAAGAAATCTTGGAAATCAAATTCTAAATCCAAATGGGAGAAGGAACACCCCCAGATGAATTAATTCAAAAGGCCAGATAAAAATATTTTCCAAAAATTCATGTTAGAGTTTTGAAAAGTCTTATAAATGAGTGTGATCACATATCAAGTGATGTGGGACCCACCCCATGCTCATAGATTTTTCAAATATTCAAACAGTACCTTGGAATTAATGAAATACCCCTTTTTGATTTAAAATTCAAATCTTTTGAATTTTAAAAATGTTCAAAATTTATGAGTGGCTAGTATATTGTTTTATGAGGCCACATAAAAATTATGAGCATTTATTAAAATGTTTAGCTATTTTATTTAGCTAAACAGAACAAATGTCAGAAAAGAAAATAGAAAAAGAGGAAGAAATCGCTTACCAGACGCCCAGGGCGAAGGCGGCCCAGCCAGCCCACCAGGGGCACGGGGGTCTTCTTCCCCGCCCCGCGCACTCAAGCTGCTCGGTGGAATGCCACCGAGACAGCCGGGCACGGCGTCGTCTCCACAGCCTCCACCTGCCCCTCCCGAAGAGCCTAAGCGAGCCACGCAGCTCCTGGACGAACCGCACGTCCATTTCCCCTCCTCTGGTTCATCCTCCCCCTCTCCCTTCGCCGTCCTGTTCGTCGCCCGAAGGACTCACCGGAGCACCGCCGTGCGGATTCGCGGCCAACGACGTCGAAGAGCCAAGCCGACGTGTCCAGGGAGTTCACCGTCATCGTCTTCATCGAGCAGTGCAGGGAATCGAACCCGGAAGCCCCAAGCGCGACGCCAGCTTCAAGGTTCCGTCGCCGGCCGCCGTGAGCACCTCGCCGGATTTAGTCGCCTCCAGAGCCCCTACGACCCCGCCGTGGCTACCATTGGAACCGGGTGAGCTCTGCGCTACTTTTGCCCCTCCTAGCTCCCCTTTCTGTGCCCTCTGCGTCGGTTTCGCCATGGCCAGGAGCTTCAGCTGCCGCACCGTCGTCGTAGTCGTGGCCTAGAGCACCCCCGTGGCTCCCTGCTGGCTTCGTTGGATGCGGACGACGTCTAGCTTCGCGCCCGTGTCTCCAAATCCTCTCCCTGTGCCCCCTAGCGACCTCCTCGTCAACGCCGTGCTCGTCGCCGTCGGCGAGGTCCTAGCTACTCCCGAGTCCCCCTGGTTGCTCCACGCGATGCGGGTGAGCGCGGGCTGCATCCCCGTGGTCTTCCCGTCGAGAATGGAGGCCGGAAAACCCCCTCTCCGTGCAGCGCCGCCGTGCCCGAGCCGCCGGCGTTAAGCCGCCGGGCACTTAGCCCCTAATCCACCCCTAACCCCCTCCTAATTGACCCCATGGGTCAATGACAAGTGGACCAGCCCCCCCCCCCCTAACCCTCTCTGTTATTTAAACAGAGGGGATTAAACCCCTCTCCCACTGACATGGGGGGACCCAGCCGTCAGACCCCCCCCCCCCCACGTCATGCTGATGTCAGCATGACGCCATAAATGAATTTCCAGTTAAATAATAAATCAGAGAAATTCCAGAAAATACCCCAAACTTTGGAAATTCATAGAAAATTCATATTAACTCCAAATTGGACAAATAATATATGAAAAATGATCAGGAGAAAATTATCTTTCCAAATATGCAACTTTCAACTCTGTTTGAGTTGAATTTAAAATGTGATCAGTAGCATATGTCAGTTGGTTTATTTGAATTTATTTCAAATTCAAATCAATTGAGATTGCAACTTGAACCATGGATTTAAGCTATACTTCAACCACACTTCAGAGGCATATCATACACATTTGAAGTTGATTCAAAATGATCAAACTATATCACATATAACTTGGTTAATGTTGAATTCAAATGTGGAGTTTGAATTTGCAATTCAAATTGCAATATACTCCATTTAAATGGAATGCTCAACACATCAGTACCATGAACATCACCCTTTCAATATTATTCATGTGATTGTGCATTGTACTTTCTGTTGATCCTATGATTGTCATGTTGCTGATAGACGTGGAACCGGAGCAAGAGGTCACCCCCTTCGCTGAAGATCCAGAACCCGAACCTCGTCAGCAAGGCAAGCAAACCCCCATTGATCATGTCGATAAAATCCCACTTCCCTCTCATGTCTCGCTTATGCATTGTTTAGGATGATCACCATGCTTCGTTTCTACCGCATAGATGAACCCATTCCTTTGCATGACCTATCATTTTGTCACAGTAGTAAGCAAACCACAATCCTAGCAACTGTAGGAGTTGTTTGTTATATGTGGCCCCTGCAATGTTACTGCTTATTGCATGCTTAGTATGATACCATGTTGTTACTGTGATGTGAGTCGGGATGGTAGTGATCATGTTGATGATGGTAGAAAAGTGTTGGTGAATCGACCCTAATACAAGGTGAACGATGAGAGGCTGTGTAGGAGTACACAGTGGGTTGTCTCGTTGAACACCGCCCTAGTACGAGTTCTTGTGTGGTGATCCAAGATGAAGAGTACAACCACACATTGGGCTCACTGACCCCTCTCAACCTATTAACTCGTCCCTTTCGATGTCCAGATGTCGCAGTAGTTTGGAGTTCTGGTAGGCTTGTGGCCTGGATGCTAAGTGAGAGAACGGCTCACCCGAGACCGGCTTATGCACCACGCACACATCGCTTGGGTCCACTTCGGTAAACCGGCCGGGTTCACGATAGTGGTAACCAACCCAAGTAGGCGGCTTTCTCGGACTAGATCGGCTATGAGGTAACAGTTGTGGTGAGCATCCTCGCTGGCACCCCTTGAATGGTGTCGAGATCAAAGGCGGTAAATGATGATCATGTGTGTGTAGAGGTACACCCTTGCAAGGTTAACAAAACTATTCGAATAGCCGCGTCCGCGGTTATGGACTGCTTGGAAAGCTTAGCTTGATTATTAGATAACTTGAACCGGATACTTCTAAAACACACCAAGATAAGTGTGAGTGCTATGGCGTGCTTTCTCGTGGGGAAGTCGAGGAAGGCACCATAGTGGTGTATTGGTTGGAGAAAGTAGTGGACTCGTGTACGCTTCTTACCTCAAAGTCTGGTACTCGTAGATCAGGACTAGCCAAGTCAAAGCTGGCATTTCTGCAAGTGAAACCCACCTCCCTTTTACCTTGACACATATGCATGAGTAGTATAGCTCCTATGTAAGTCTTGCTGAGTACGATTTGGTACTCACGTTTGCTTAATCTATGTTTTAGATGACGCCACTGACCCCGAAGGTGGCTTCTTCATCGAGCTGGACGACTGAAGTTAAACTAGTCTAGTCCCAGTCAGCAGCCTGGTTCCCTCGTGGAGGGCTTTGTGTTTAAATAAGGCTTCTTAAGCCATTTGTTAAACTTGTCTGTACTCAGACATAATTTGCTTCCGTTCTGTGTTGTAATGTTGGATCACATGTATGTGATCTCTGTGTGTACTCTATAAGAGTTATAAATAAAGTGTACACTTTGTAGAGAATTGCAATGGTACCTGCTGTTCATACAAAGCATGTGTGCTGCGTGTATGTTTATAACATGCATGTCTTTGTATGGGTTTTCGAGACCTTAGTTGTGTTCTGGCTGGCGGTCTTTCATACACCAAGTGGCCCTTAGATGTGCGCAGCTTGGGGCATCGCGATGCGATTGCTCGAGACTCCGTCTCGTGCACACTTTGTGGTATGATCGAGCCCGCCCTAGACCCCGACTAAGTGATCGGGCTGGAGTAAGTCTATGTAAGAGTTTTGAGATAGTCGGTAGTATGGTTGAGGCGACTTGTCTTTGAATATGGGAGTTCACCACCCATATCATTTGACTTGTGTGCGGACGATGAGGACCCATCTCAGTTGATCATCCGGCCTGGATGGGATGCCCCTCACGTACGATGCTTTCCGAGAATGTTCAGTGCTTGGCCTTGTCTGCTTAGACAAGTGGGTGCGGTTCTCGGCTCTCCATATGACTATGTCTTAGCTGTACTTGCATATGCTAACCCCGGGTCCCGACAAGAAAGCATTGATAACCGCTCCTATAGTACAATCACCTGACTGGAATTTACCCTTTGAAATTATGTGTGATGTTAGTGATTTTGCTGTTGGAGCTATTTTAGGACAAAGGGTTGACAAGAAGTTGAATGTCATCCACTATGCCAGCAAGACACTTGATAGTGCTCAAAAGAATTATGCTACTACCGAGAAGGAATTCTTGGCAGTGGTGTTTGCTTGTGATAAGTTTAGACCGTATATTGTTGATTCTAAAGTTATTATTCATACTAATTATGCAGAAAAAGACGCCAAACCAAGACTCATTAGATGGGTACTCCTTCTTCAAGAATTTGATTTGCAGATTGTCGATAGAAAAGGAGAAGACAATCCGGTTGCGGATAATCTTTCAAGGATGGAAGATACCCCGCACGATCCTATTCCAGTCAACGACAGTTTCCCAGATGAACAGCTTGCTGTTGTAAAAGTACAATCTCATTCCGACCCTTGGTTTGCAGATTATGCTAATTTTATCGTTGCAAAGTTTTTGCCTCCAGGTTTTACATTTCAGCAGAGGAAGAAATTCTTCACGGATTTGAGGCACTACTTTTGGGATGATCCACATCTTTTCAAGGAAGGTCCGGATGGGATCGTGAGAAGATGTATACCGGAGCACGAGCAGCAGGACATTCTTCGACAATGTCACGATAGTCCTTATGGAGGACATCATGCCGGTGAAAGGACCGCACATAAAGTATTACAATCAGGTTTTTATTGGCCTAATATTTTTAAGGACGCCCGAAGGTACGTTCTATCTTGTGATAAGTGTCAGAGAGTTGGTAACATTAGCAGGAGAAATGAGATGCCTATGAATTACTCACTAGTGATCGAACCTTTCGATTGCTGGGGTTTTGATTTCATGGGTCCTTTTCCTCCTTCACACAAGTACACACACATCTTAGTTGTTGTTGATTATGTAACCAAGTGGGTAGAAGCAATCCCCACTGAGAGTGCTGATCACAAGACATCTTTGAAAATGCTCAAGGATGTACTTTTTCCTAGGTTTGGAGTACCAAGGTACCTCATGAAAGAAGGAGGGTCACACTTCACGCATGGAGCTTTTAGGAAAGCTCTAGCCAAGTACGATGTCAATCATATGATTGCATCACCGTACCACCCTCAAACTAGTGGGCAAGTTGAGCTCACCAATAGGGAGATCAAGTTGATCCTGCAAAAGACAGTGAACAGTTCTAGAAAGGATTGGTCAAAGAAGTTAGGAGATGTTTTTTGGGCGTATCGAACTGCTTACAAAAACCCCATGGGCATGTCTCCGTATAAAATGGTCTATGGCAAGGCTTGCCATTTACCACTAGAGTTAGAGCAAAAGGCTTTCTGGGCTGTCAGAGAGCTAAATGCTGACCCAAAGTTAGCTGGTGAGAAGCGTCTCATGAACTTGATTTCTCTAGATGAGTGGAGGAGTGAAGCTTACGAGAGCGCTAAAATGTTCAAGGAAAAGGTAAAGAAGTGGCACGATAAAAGAATTCTGAAACGTGAATTTAATGTTGGTGATAAAGTTTTGTTGTTTAGATCTCGTTTCAGGTTTTCTCCAGGTAAACTACTTTCCAAATGGGAAGGACCTTTTCTTATCGAAGAAGTATATCGGTCTGGTGCAATCAAGATCAACAATTTCGAAGGCACCAAACCTCAAGTTGTGAATGGACAAAGACTCAAACATTACATGGCAGGTGATCCTATCAATGTGGATGCAAACATGATATATACAAGAACTCATGAAGAGCATGTTGCAGCCCAGTTTCAGACTCCGGCAGGAGCAGAATAAGAAAAGGTATGTATTACGGTAAGGAAACATCGCGAACGTCAATAAAAGTTTACTTTTCAAAGTTTTTGCAAAATTAGGAAAATTCCAAGCCCTAGTGGAGCCGGAGAAGAGCTCCAGAGGGCCCAGGAGGCCTCCCGGCGCGCGCCCCTTCCTGGCCGCGCCAGGCACCCTCCTGGGTGCCTTGGACTCCGACTCCACCTAGGCTTTAAACCTTCCTTCTGTTGCGGAAATTTTTTCTATATATTTGCCCGGATCGTTCCGGCACCGTATCTCTCGATTTCGTGTGTTTTCTTTCTCGGTCTGTTTCTGTCAGGGTGAAAAGTTGTTGCTAGAGATGTCTTCTTGTGGATCGAGGGGAGAGGACTTCTTGGGATGGCGTCTACGTCAAGTTCAGAAGGATCTTAATCAAGGGAAGCACGTTGATTGGGCTACCAAAGAAGAAATTGCTGCAAGACAAGCGGAGATGGAGCGCGCCGTGAGAGAGGAAGTCAAGACTATCACTGCCCAACAACAAGGAGGTCCAAGCAATCCCATCATGGTGGGATCTGTCCAACCTCAGTATGATCTTTCTCTTGACCTTTCAGGGCCCTCCACTTCACTTGAAGATCAACGCATGCTTTCCACCATCTCCGAAGCCTACTGCATCACCAACCAACTCATTGAAGATTTCCGTGTACTAAAAATACAAGTGGAAGTCTTGGAGTTAGAGAACCGAACCCTTCACCGTGTCATCAGGGATCTGAAGAAACAACCACAACAAGATGAGGAGTAAAACTCCTCGGGTAATGGCATCCCCTTAGCTTGTTCCAAGCTTCGGGGAGTGCCTGGTATCTTTATCTTTTTCTTTTTGTTTAGGAGTCAAGTAGAGTCGTATCATGTCTAGGGAAGTTACTTTATGAAATAGGTGTTGCTTTGAGGTCTATCACTCCTTTTGTGGAGAGCTTTGTATCCGTGAGTGTGGAGTCGTCTATGAAGGAATATTAATGAGAAGTCTATTGGTTTCTTCGCTGCACTCGGTATTGTCTTCACGCAATCGACATTATGAGCTGATTCTTATGGGGAGTATTGACCTTATATCAGGTATGGCTTCGAAAACTTTATTTAAATCCTGGCAAGTATAGCTTTGGTCATAACAACAAGCATGTTTTTCTCAAAGTAGCGACATAGCCAAAACCTTTTTCTTATTATGCTTGAAGTGTTATGTTGACAAGGAATACAACTTGATGTTTCATGCTAGTTTTAATGTTTATGCTTTGTATTGCTTGCATCTAAGTTTTCATCAATTGTCTGGTCTTTCAAAGCCTTGCTAGACAAAACTTTGTACTAAGCGGAATTTTGCTTGTACTTCCATACCCTGAAACCAACATCTTCCACTTGAGTCCACCATACCTTCCTATTTGTGGTATTCCACTACCACTCCTAAAGTATATAATTTGTGTGCTATCTCTAGATGTTCAAAATCTTCTGTTTTGTGCCGCTGATTCAGCTCATGAGGAAGTGGTGTGTAACCCATGATCTTCTTAATTTGGACAAGTTTTATCTTGGGATTGCATGTCTAATCTGCAAACCCCTAATACGAGAAGGGACTGGCATGAGTGCCCAGCTCGTAAAAGATAAATACTAACACACAAGTTCCTTCGCCCATTTATGAGTGATAAACAAAGGAATTTAAGGGGATGTGATCGTCCCCGCATGGGAGCCATTCCTCGAAACTTGTCCAAATCATGAAGTGAGTGAGTTATCTATCAGCAGTCGTTGACGGATCATGCACCTCCAAAAAGTTTGTTTTTATTCTGTTTGATTTAGAGATGGCACATGAGTTTTCCCTGCTTATCCTTTTGCACGGGGTTTATCCTTTATTTTGTGCTGAGTCAGTCCTTCCTACTTCCTTCCTTCTTGAGAGAGAACAAACACTTGATGTTAATAAAGATTCTTGCATACAAAGCTGCATTGAAAGTTAGCATGTTACTTCTTTGTTGACATTATCTTTTGATAAGTGAGTTGTTTACGAAAGCTTATGTTGAGTAAACATCTTCCTATGTGTTAACATGTGCACTTCTTGACTAATAACATGTTCTTTCCAAAGCTTCAACTGGTTTCATTATAAGTGAAAGAGCAAAAGTAAAAGTTATTAGTTGTTCCTTGACCAAGGCTATGTTTTCCATGATTTGATGAGTTTTCAAGGTCCTACTTTGTTATAATTGTTACTACTTTCTCATAAGGACCTTATGAGTTGACATTGCTGTTGAGGATGCTTCAGTTTGGTGAGGAATCTTGATGCTTCTTGTCTGTATTATTTTATCGACACTTCACTCTCTAAACTTGTTGACATGTTTGCCGAGCTCAGTAATCGCTTGGGGACAAGCGAGGTCTAAGCTTGGGGGAGTTGATACGTCCAAAATGCATCACTATTTTATATTGTAATTTCATCCTATTCATTGATATATTCCACTTTAAAGTATCGTTCTTATGTTGTTTTGTCTTGTTTTACACAGTTTACAACTTTCCGATGCCGAAGCAGCAGAACCAGGATTCAACGGTAAAAAGTGGACACCAAGTTGCTGAATCAGACCAAGTCCAAATACGATGAAAATTTACGTTGGTCGTTTTTATGGGAATTGATTGGGGATCACCAAAGACGGAGGTGAGGGGACCCACCAGGCAGCCAGAAGGGTGCCTGGTGGCCCCCCTCGGTTCCCCCTCTCGCCTGTAAGACCCCCTGGGGTGAAAACCCTAAAAAAATAAGAGTTTTCGTGTTTCGCCGCCACCACGGGGCGGAAACCTATAGAGGAGAAAAGCCATCTCCGGCGGGCAGATTCTGCCGAGGAGATCACCTCCCGGAAGGGGAGATCGTCGCCATCATCATCATCGTCGTCACGGGCATCATCGAGATCATCATCAACATCATCCCCAACATCAGCACCATCTCCATCTCCATCCCATCTCATCTCACAATTGCAACTTGTGTTGTAATCCGTACTATCTATCCTCTCTACTCTGTTGGTGTTGATTACTACTTTGTGGTGAATGCTATTGAGTTTTGTTGGAGAAATATCATTGTGTCCAGATTTTTTGCCACCCACCTATCACCTCTGATCATGATCTCTTTTATGTCTTGTGAGTAGTTACTTTAGTTCTTGAGAACATGGGAGAAGTCTAGTTGTTAGTAGTCATATGATGTTGAAGTGTTATGTGTTGTTTGATACTTAAGTTGTGTTGTTATTTCTCTAGTGGTGTTATGTGAGTCGAACACTTAACACTTCACCTTAATGGGCCTAGAGGAATACATTGTGCACAAAGGATGCTTATGGTGGGTTGCCGGAGTACAGAAACCTGAACCCCAGTTCGCACACTTTTGCACAAGGGAGTTATGGATCCTTGATTGTAATGCTATGGTTAGGCTTATGCCTTAATTACTACCTTGTATTTGCGGATGCTTGCAAGGGGTGTAATCATTAGAGTACACTTATCTTAGTCTAGAAGGTGTACTAGCATTGATCCACTTACCAACACTTATCAACACAATACATATTACTTGGCAGAGTATGGTGAAAGTAACTTGACTATCTCTCCCGTGTGTTCTCAAGAACGCTTTAGCTTTTATAAGTTTAGTTCCTAGGCTTATCCTTGTGAAAGGATTGGGCCACTTGCTACTCCTCAGTTACCTTGTTTACTTTGCTTGTCTTTTACTTTTCTGTTGCTTAAACCAAAAACCCCTAGATATTTACCTTTGAGTGTGTGCAGCCTTTCCTTATCCAGTGTCACTTATCAATACCTTATGCTCCTCGTGGGATCGACATCCTTATTTATCGAAAAGCTACAATTGATCTCCTAGACTTGTGGGTTATCAAGAATCGTTTATTGGCGCGGTTAACAAGGGAGGCAATCCAACTTAACCTAATAACTTCTCCGCCATCAATCCTCAATATTGACTTTGAAAAGGCTTTTGAATCCATTGAGCATGAGGCTATTCTGCAGATTCTAAAATTCAAGGGCTTCAATCTTAGATGGAGAAACTGGGTAGCTGATTTACTGTCATCTATCTCTTCTTCTGTGCTCTTGAATGGGACTCCTGGCAAGCAATTCAAATGTAGAAGGGGTGTCAGACAAGGGGACCCTCTGTCCCCCCTACTATTTTTCCTTGCTGCTGATCTTTTACAATCAGTGGTTAATGATCTTCTCAGCAGGGGAAGATTGCAGTTACCAATTCCCTCACATGATCCAGATTTCCCAATAGTTCAATATGCTGATGCCACTCTCTTAATCATGCAAGCTGATGAGGATCAGGTGCTAGTGCTGAAGGAGGCCCTGCAAGATTTCTCTCAATCCACTGTGCTTGATATCAACTACCAAAAATCTGCCATGTACCCTATAAACATCAATGGTGAGCAAATGTCTAGAATGACTTCAGTCTTTGGCTGTCAATCTGGCACTTTTCCCTTCACATACCTAGGTTTTCCTGTGGGGACCACTAGACCAAGAATGATTGATTTTATGCCACTAGTGGATAGTATGGAAAGGAGACTTACTACAAGCTCTTGTTTTCTCAACCAGGGGGGCGAACTTCAGCTACTGAATTCAGTTATTTCATCCATGCCAATTTATTTCCTCTACTCACTCCATATTCCTGCTGGCATCATCAAACAACTGGAAAGAATTCAGAGGCAATGTCTATGGAGAAGATATGGTAAGGACTCTGGGAAGTCTCTAGCTACCTGGGATCTTGTCTGTAGGCCCAAAAACAAAGGTGGATGGGGTATACTCAATCTTTCTCTGCAAAATGAAGCTCTTCTGCTTAAACACCTGAACAAATTCTACAACAGAATGAATGTTCCTTGGGTTCAGCTTATCTGGAACACATATTATCATATCAGAGTTCCTCATGCTACTGACCTATGTGGATCTTTCTGGTGGAAGGACATGTGCAAACTGATGGATAAATTCCTGGCAGTGTCCAAATGTACATTTGGAGATGGGATGACTGCTCTTTTCTGGCTGGATCTTTGGCTGCCACAATATGAGATTTTAGCCAGTAGATTTGCAAGGCTGGGCTCTTTTGCTATTGATATCCAAATATCAGTCCAAGAAGTGCTGCTGACAGATGATGTGTTGTTCCTTTTCAATATGCCACTCTCTAATGAAGCTTTTGAGAAACTACAGCTACTCACAGTTCTCCTTGCACCATATCAGGAGAGGGGGGATAATTTAGATGAATGGTCCTGGAAATTTGGGAAAGGTGGCCCACATACTTCAATGAAATTCTATAAGCAGGTCCATGAACCAATAATTTCCAACCCTTTGCTTTCTTGGATCTGAAAGTCATGTTGCACTCTAAAGATCAAAGTTTTCGCTTGGCTGGTTATCATGGATAGGATTAATACTAAAGATATGATTCAGAGGAGGCATTGGCACATTGAGGACAGCTCAGATTGTGTGCTATGCAGTGCCCATACACTTGAGACCAGAGATCATTTATTTTTTCAGTGTGTGTTCAGTGTTAGAATCTGGAATTATCTCCAAATTGACTGGACTCAGGGTGCCAATATGATGGAGGTCACAACCCATGCCAGAAGAGAGTTCTCTAAACCTTTCTTCTCTGAAGTAGTCTTCACTGCATGGTGGAACATTTGGATAATTAGAAATGTCAAGGCTTTCAGACATGAAAGACCCTCTTTTGCTAGATTGCGACAAGGGTTCATACATGATCTAACTCTACTAGGTTACAAAATCAGACCCAAATATAAGGATGACTTATTTAGATGGATTGACTACTTACCACCATGAGGTGGGTTGTTGTAATTGGTAATTATTCTATTTACTTTTGGTTGGGCTTGGCTCACTTGTAATTTTGTAAATACTTTCTCAATTTAATAAAGTGTTGTGGGGTCATTTTCCCTACAGTTGTACATCAAAATAAAATCTCTCAATGATAGTAGCAAAAAACACCACCGTGGAAGCAAAGTTTAAACCGTTGCAACATTGCACGTAACAAAAAATCCTCATATATTCTCTTGCAACAAAACCACCGTCGCTGGTTGAAGCTTTTTCTAACTTCGGTTGAACCTTTTTGCGATACTGGTTGTAGCTTTTCTTTGTGATGATGGTCAACAACATATATCGTTATTGGTTGAAGCTTTTTTAACAGCCGGTTATAGCTTTTTTGGCGCCGGTTGCAGCATTTCGTGTTACGGTTGCAGCTCTTCGCGTGTGGTCGTTCAGAAAACTCGTCGGTGATAGTTGGTCGAGGGGACAAGGACCAGAGGCCATCACGGCGGGCAGAGGCGTGCGAGCACGACCGTGGCGGCGGGAAGCATGATATGGATTTCTTTTTTTTTGAGAGCAACTTTAACAGATACGTCATATTCTTGTATTACAAAAAGTGTTTAAAGGCGGCCCGTCAAAATATTTACGGTACCAAAATATTTATGATACAGATACTACACACTAGTAGACAGACCCCCCTTTCGTCCAGCCCAAAAAAGGCATCGCTCCCGGTTCATTTCAGAACCGGGACCGATGCCGGGCAACGGTCCCGGTTCGTCTGGAATGGGCAACGGTCCCGGTTCATGTGAGGAAACGGTCCCGGTTGTTGCCACAAACCGGGACCAATGCTCTGGCGACCAACACGTGGCGCACTGCGAGGCATTGGTCCCGGTTGTTGGCAAAAACCGGGACTGTTGCCCTGGCTATATAAGCCCCCAGCCAGCACTTTGCCATTTTGCCTCAAAAAATTTCAGGATTGTGCTGGGGTGGGTGCTAGAATTTTTTTCCTTTGATTGCACACCAGGTGTTCGACGAAATGTCCGAGCCACACTTAGGTCCTCAGAACACCGTATCCTCGGCCGAGGTTAGCAACCTTATCTTCTCCATCTGTAACTGATACAAAAATATTGCACGTGTGCATATATAGTGGTCGTTTCACTATTCACGAAGTTATTGTAATGGTTAATTATATGACGCAGATCGAAGCACGGATGCGATGGATGTACAGCGATCGACGCGGGTCCGAGTTTATTACAAACCTGCATACATTTCTCAATGTGGCTAATGCAAACAAAGTGGATAATTTTATGCCTTGTCCCTGTATTGACTGTCGGAACGTGGCGGAGTACTCTTCCTCGAGAACACTTCAAGGCCACCTGCTTCGGAGAGGTTTCATTCCCGGATATTATTGTTGGTCCAAGCACGGAGAAAGAGGGGTTAGGCAGGAAGACAATGAAGAAGAGGAGGATGATGATAGCTATCCTATGTCCCCTGAAGAATTCGGTGACACTGCAATGGAAGACAATGAAGAAGATGGAGCTCCTCGAGGTGACAATGAAGAAGAACAACGGGAATCGGATGAGACCGCTGATGGTCTTGGTCGGGTCATCTCTGATGCAAAGCGAGACTGTGAAACAGGAAAAGAGAAGGAGAAGTTGGAGACCATGCTAGAGGATCACAAAAAGCCCTTGTACCCAAATTGCGAAGATGGCAGCACAAAGCTCGGTACCGAACTGGAACTGTTGAAATGGAAGGCAGATTTTGGTTGTTCTGACACCGGATTTGAGAAGTTACTGCAAATAATGAAGTCGAAGCTTCCACCGGATAACGAATTTCCCGCGACAACACACGAAGCAAAGAAGGTTATCTGCCCTCTAGGATTAGATGTGCAGAAGATACATGCATGCATTAATGACTGCAACCTGTACCGCGGTGAAAAGTACGAGAGTATGGATAAATGCCCGGTATGCACTACGAGTCGGTACAAGATCAGACAAGATGACCCTGGTGATGCTGAGGGAGATGACGAGCCCCCGAGGAAGAGGGTTCCTGCTAAGGTTATGTGGTATGCTCCTATAATACCACGGTTGAAACGTCTGTTCAGAAACAAGGAGCATGCCAGGTTGCTGCGATGGCACAAAGAAGACCGTAAGAAAGACGGGAAGTTGAGACACCCCGCTGATGGGTCGCAGTGGAGAAAAATCGAGAGAGACCACTCAGACTTTAAAAATGAAGCAAGAAACTTATGGTTTGGTCTAAGTACAGATGGCATGAACCCTTTTGGAGAGCAGAGCTGCAGTCACAGCACCTTGCCTGTGACTCTATGTATCTACAACCTTCCTCCTTGGGTGTGCATGAAGCGGAAGTTCATCATGATGCCAGTGCTCATCCAAGGACCGAGGCAACCCGGCAACGACATTGATGTGTACCTAAGGCCATTAGTCGATGAACTTTTGGAGCTGTGGGCCAAACCAGGTGTACGCGTGTGGGATGAGGATAAACAGGAGGAATTTGACCTGCGAGCGTTGCTTTTCGTAACCATCAATGATTGGCCCGCTCTTAGTAACATTTCAGGACAGTCAAACAAGGGATACAATGCATGCACGCACTGTTTAGATAAGACTAAAGGTATATATTTGGATAAATGTAAGAAGGTTGTGTACCTCGGGTGTCGTCAATTTCTTACGCCCAATCATATCGTGAGAAAGAAAGGCAAGCATTTCAACGGTGAGGCAGATCACCGGAAAAAGCCTAAGCTCCCTAAAGGTGCTGATGTATTTGGTATGGTGAATGACCTAGAAGTAATCTTTTGAAAGGGTCCTGGCAGTCAATCTGTTCCGAAAGACGTCGTTACCGGACACGCGGCCATGTGGAAGAAGAAATCTATATTTTGGGAGCTACCCTATTGGGTAGACCTAGAGGTCCGTTCTTCAATCGACGTGATGCACGTGACGAAGAATCTTTGCGTGAACCTGCTAGGGTTCCTGGGCGTGTATGGGAAGTCAAAAGATACACCAGAAGCACGGGAGGACCAGCAACGTATGAAAGACCCATACCACAGGCATACTCATAAAGGGCGTCTAAGCAGCTACGCTCTTACCAAAGCAGAGAAGGAAATCTTTTTTGAATGACTTAGAAGTATCAAGGTCCCGACAGGCTTCTCGTCAAATATAAAGGGAATAATAAATATGGCAGAGAAAAAATTCCAGAACCTCAAGTCTCATGATTGCCACGTGATTATGACACAGTTGCTTGCGGTTGCATTGCGGGGGCTTCTACCAGAAAATGTTCGAGTACCCATTGTGAAGCTATGTGCATTTATCAATGCAATATCTCAGAAGGTAATCGATCATGCAAGTCTGGAAAGGCTACAGAAGGATGTGGTCCAATGTCTCGTCAGTTTTGAGTTGGTGTTCCCCCCGTCCTTCTTCAATATTATGACGCATCTGCTGGTTCACCTGGTCGACGAGATTGCCATTCTAGGTCCTGTATTTCTACACAATATGTTCCCCTTCGAGAGGTTCATGGGAGTTTTAAAGAAATATGTTCGTAACCGTGCAAGGCCAGAAGGAAGCATCTCCAAGGGCTATGGAACAGAGGAGGTCATTGAGTTATGTGCTGACTTTATTCCTGACCTTAAGCCGATTGGTGTTCCTGAATCACGGTATGAGGGGAGACTGAGTGGAAAAGGAACGCTAGGAAAGAAAGCAAAGATATTTCAGGACGGGCATTCTTTGACTCAAGCACACTACACAGTTCTACAAAGTTCTATCTTCGTCCAACCGTATATCGAGGAACACAAGAATGTTCTACGCTCCAAGTTCCCGGGGGAGGATGACCAATGGATTCAAGTCAAACACATGGAGACTTTCAGCACTTGGTTGCAATTACGTCTCATGCATGACACCACTATTGGAAATCAACTCTACTTGCTGGCCGCGACACCGTCTGAGACTGTATTGAATTTCCAAGGGTACGAGATAAATGGGAATACATTTTACACGGTCGCCCAAGATAAGAAGAGCACCAACCAAAACAGTGGTGTCCGCTTTGATGCAACAAACGAGGATGGTACAAAGGACACATACTATGGTTACATAGATGAGATATGGGAACTTGACTATGGACCTACTTTTAAGGTCCCTTTGTTTCGGTGCAGTTGGGTCAACATGAATGTAGATGGGGTAAAGGTCGACCAGCTGTACAGAATGACAACAGTGGATCTCAAGAATCTTAGTCACACAGACGACCCATTCGTCCTAGCCAAAGATGTGGCTCAGGTTTTCTATGTGAAGGACATGTCTTCTAGACCGAAAAAAAGGAAAAACAAGGATACGAATACATCAGACAATGAGCCCAGGCGTCACATAGTTCTTTCAGGAAAAAGAAACATCGTGGGAGTCGAGGACAAGACAGACATGTCCGAAGATTACGATAAGTTTCATGAAATTCCTCCATTCACAGTGAAAACTGACCCAACTATCCCATTAAGCAATGAAGATGCTCCGTGGTTACGGCCCAAGAAGCGATCATAAGCAATGTAGGAAACAAGTGATGTGTAATAATGTATTGAACCATTGGTGATTTTTTGTGATGTTTGCAATTAGCCAAGTTTGAACATGATGCTTTCCAATTGTAGTGCTTTCCAATTTCAAAATGCGGTCAAAACGGGGGAGGGGGGCATGGCCGGTGATAGCTAGGAGTGGAATCTTGCAAAAATCTTTGTAGATCTCTGATGAAATGAGTACTTGTGCAGTTGGAAATGTTTTTTTGAAAAAATAAAGAGCAATCTATCAAGCACTTGTAGTTCAAATTTCACCCCGTTCCAACTGAATTGGCGGCAATTTGTCTTTTTCAGCAGAGGTGCATAAGAAACATTTTACATAGAAACTTTTGTAAATTGTTAATAAAATATGGTATAGTATAATACAAAAATGGGTTGGTTCAAATTGACATCAAATATTTGGTAGATCCTTCACAAAAAGACCCTACTTTCGGCACTCGGAAAATGAAAAATGGATTTTTCGTGCAACGGAAATGAAAACTTCCTTTGGCAAACTTGTTGGCCATTCAAATATACACACATATGAAAAATATGAGATCATTTGGGGAAACTATCATTTCAAATTAGCTATAACTTTGGGCATTTGGCTTGAAAGCCATGAACCTTCATACTCGATAGCCCATTTTGAGAAGACTTTTTTAATAGTTTTGCATTATTCCAAGTTTGTTGGTTTGTATGGTTACTAGGACATAAATTAGGATGCAACGCAAAGGTTTTATATTTTTTTGATTTTTTTTGAATTGTTTAAGCACCGATTTCAAAATGCGGTCAAAACGGGGGAGGGGGGTCATGGCCGGTGATAGCTAGGTGTGGAATCTTGCAAAACTCTTTGTAGATCTCTGATGAAATGAATACTTGTGCACTTGGAAATGTTTTTTTGAAAAAATAAAGAGCAATCTATCAAGCACTTGTAGTTCAAATTTCACCCCGTTCCAGCTGAATTGGCGGCAATTTGTCTTTTTCAGCAGAGTGCATAAGAAACATTTTACATAGAAACTTTTGTAAATTGTTAATAAAATATGTTCTAGTATAATACAAAAATGGGTTGGTTCAAATTGAAATCAAATATTTGGTAGATCCTTCACAAAAGACCCTACTTTCGGCACTTGGAAAATGAAAAATGGATTTTTCATGCAACGGAAATGAAAACTTCCTTTGGCAAACTTGTTGGCCATTCAAATATACACACATATGAAAAAAAGGAGAGGAGAGGGGGGATGGTGAGACGCTCACAGCGGGGGTGGCGCCGGCGATGTCGTCGATGTCGTTAGGGTCGTTGATTGAAAAAAAAAGTATAGCAATTTCATTATAGGACGTCAACGGAAGAATACTCCATATCCTGTACTCTGTCATGGTGAATTTCAGACGGAGCACGCTTGGTTGGCAGATCTCGCAAGTCTACCGACCAGGCGGGAATCGTCTGTAATACCCGTATGGGATTTTCATCCCATACGGGTTTACAGACGGTCCTCGCCTCGTGGGCACATCTGGAAAATCTGCCAACCAAACGAACTCCGTCCGAAATTTCCCCGGACAGAGTACAGGATACAGATGAATTTCTCCGTGTACGGCCTTTAGTGAACTTGTTATGCTACGATAAGTCTACGCGGACCTGTGCTTATAAACAGGTCTAACTCCACTTCGGCTAGCGAGGTGGCACTAATTTCCTGAGTCTAACGATCCCGGTTGGTAGCACCAACCGGGACCAAAGACTCAACGGTCCCGGTTGGTAGCACCAACCGGGATCGATGACCCTGGTGTGACGTGGCAGCACCAGGCCCCTCCCCACCAACCGGGACCGTTGAGTCTTTGGTCCCGGTTGGTGCTACCAACCGGGACCGATGTCCCTTACTATAAATACGCGCAACCTCTTCTTCCTCCCGCAACTCCACCAAATCCCCCAACTCTTCTTCTTTCCCGCGCGGAATTCGCCGTCGACGCCGGCAGGCTGCCCGATTCGCCGATTCGCCGCCGCCCTCGCTGCTTCTCCGGCCTCCCCAAGAACACTGCTTCCTCTACGCCTCGACGTGAGCCCCCCCTCGAATCCCCCCTCTCCCTCACAGGAACTGAGTTCCCCATCTAGCCCGAGAACAACCGCCGCCAAAGCCCGTCGACGGCGCCGCTCCGGCGGATCCTCGGCCACCCCGCAACCTCCAAACGATGCGCAGCGAGCTCCTCTCTCGAATACGCCTTCCCACGCCCTCTCCCGTGCCCCGTGGCGAGCTCCCCGTCGACCTCGCCGGCGATGGGCTCCGGTGAGCACTCCGGTGCGGCTGCCAGGTGGGGCCCCCACGTCAGTAGCGTCATTAGCACTAATCCCTCCCCCTCAAGTAACTTACATGTGGGGCCAGTCCCCTTAATTAACTGTTTAGATTAAATTAGTTAATTAATTAAACCTGTGCCCATGACATGTGGGACCCTACTGGTAATTAGTTTAATTAAATTGATTTATTTAAATGTGGCACTGACCAGTGGGTCAGTGGGACCCACTGGTCAGGTTTGACCAGTCAATCCCTCTGTGGATAATGTTTATTTAAAAAATAAAATAAATCCAGAAAATGATTTAAAAGGATTTAAACTTTAAAATTCAATATCTTTTAAACCGTAAGTCAGATCCAAAAACTTTATACATGAAAATTGATCAGAAAAATATAACGAATACGAATACGCTATCTATATGTCTACCACCCCCCTCTAACGTACCGAACATCGACATTCCCCCCCCCTTCGGGTCGTCTGTCGATAATTCCCGGTACCGATAAAAGTTGTCCGGATGAAAAACTTTCGTATACGAAAGTTGCTCAGAACGGATCACCGAATACGGATACGATACCCATACCCCCACCGCACCCCTCTAACATACCGAACGTGGAATATTCCCCTCCGGTTCATCTGTTTGCCAGACGACCGGAGCCGGTAAAACTTTCCCCTCCGGTTCATCTGTTTCTCCCCCCCCCCCTTTAATCTCCGGTAGACTCTGCGCTCTGCTAGTCATAGTGATCATGGAACTATATATATAAACTGTACAGGTACGTTCATTGCAGACACCGTCATCGGTCCCCCCTAACACGGATCTGCCGAGTCACCTCAAGTGTGAGATATCGAGGAGAAATCCTCGGGGATCCACTTGATGTCGACTCCGTAGCTCCGCCTTAGGGCCCCGAGACACGGATGTCCTTACAGGTAAGAAGTCGGGTGACCCAACGGTGCCCGCGCAGAGTATCTTAGCGGAACGACAGGTCAGGTGTATTCCACCGGTGTGCGGCGGGCCTGGTACTGTTCGTGGCCCATGAGCAGGAGTACCCCAGCGGAGCTTACTACGACGTCGAGTACCCGACTGACCAGGAGTAGTTTCGGTGGTTCCCAGGCGAGGTCGCCATTAGCGCCGAGACTCTGCTACACAGCTGCCGCCTACGATTTTCATTATAATAGCTTGCAATTCTTAATTTGCAGATACTATGGATCCAATATTTCATAGAGATGAAAATGAGGAAAACTTGCTTCACGATATGATCAACGACAATGAAGGTCAAGATGTCACCCGCCGGTTTCTGAACGATTCCGGTGAGGGAGACGAGTCTCTCCACCGAGAAGAAGCATCGGACAGGAGACAAGTCGGCTCCGACTCCGCCTCCGGCGGAACCTTTAATCTCGAAAACACCGGCGAGGTTGATTAAAATGTTGTTAATTAAAATGCAGTTGTATATGTACATGCATATATTAACACTCTTTCTTCTTTTAGCCCTCCGGATCCGGATCCGGCCATTCCTCCGCAAGACCGAAACGAGGCCCAACCAAAAAGTTGGCTGACAATGTGAGGTATAGGATCGAAGAGGTCGGTCCAGACGGCGAACCGTTAGCTCCGGATGATGTCAAGAAAAAATTTGTGAAGGCATGCGGAACTCTTGTGAGGGACAACATCCCGATCACCATTCGAGAATGGATGCAGCTAAAGGACCCTACAATCTCGTTTGTGTGCGACACCATGAAAGACAGGCTTTGGAACATGCTCATGCATAATTTTCTCCTGCGGATGCCAGAGGTGGATAATACAGCTCAGGAGGCGGCAGCTAGACTGGAGCTAGAGGCTAGAGTCAAGAAGTTTGCTCTCAGCAAGATGGCCGAGCAATTCAAGAATTGGAAGAAAAACTTGTACCTAAAATTTGTCAAGTTAGACAAGACTCCGGATTCCGAACACGGCTATGGTAAGATAAGAGAGCAGTGGGATGATTTTGTGGCGTACAAGAAATCAGAGCACGCGCAGCAAAGGTCTGAAATAAATCAGACGAATGCCGCTAAGAATATTTACCACCATAAAATGGTGGATGATGTGATGGATGATTATGAGGAGCTGAAGCTGGACCACCCTGCAGGTGAAGATGGGGAGCTGAAAGAACTAGGAGAAGCAAAAAAGGGGAGTGTTCTATGGCGAAAGGAGTACATCGTGCTTCCAGATTATGTGCCGCCAAGGTCACCCACTCTTCAGAAGAGCAATCCACCTTCGCCGCCACGTGACCATTCTTCACCGCAACCATCGCCTTCACCGCCTCACCACTCTCCGGCTTAGCCGTCTCCACAGTCGCCTCAGCCGTCTCCATCTCCTGAGCCTCAGAGCCAGAAGCGGAAGCGTACCTATACTAGGAGGGGCAGCAAGAAATCACCGAAACGTAAGCGATCACCCCTCCCAAAAGTTCCTCATCAGAATATGAAAAAGCTACCCGGAGAGATTACACCTGAGGAACTGGAAGTGTCCGTAAAAATGTCTTATGAAAAGTGGAAGATTGATGTGGCCAACAAGAAGAAGCCGATAGAGCCATTGTTCCCGCGCACCCCAAAAGATCACGCCGCGTGCGCGAAACTGAAGAAGAAGCTTCACAACCCCATACCGCTCACATCAGACTATGAACGCTCTATTACAAAGTCGGCTGAGGCAAAAGAGCGGAGAGTCGGAAAAGAGATTGCCCAGCTCGGACTACAGAAAAAACAATCGATCGAACCGCTCGAAGTGCACACTTGGACGCGCCCCCAGCAGCATCAGGTCGATGCGTATGATCCGAACAAAGATCCGGAGTTTATAAGACAGTACGGAGCAAAAGCGCAGGCAGTAGGATTGTCTATTACTGATTACCTGAGCCGTATGGATGAGTTCGGGAACGACGAGGAATTCGTACCGGCATACCAATACCAACACGGGTATCCTCTCGTCAAACCCGAGTTAGTCAAGGATCTACCAACAAAGATGCAAAAATTGCATGACTGGTACATGGAAAAATCTGCTAAATCCGAAAACTGGATCTACGCTAAATTTCAGAACGAGCATTACGGGCATGGACAAGGCTTCGATCTGATTGAATTCTCAGAATTATTTCAGTTTTACAATGGAGACGCCATCGACAAATCTATCGTCAGTGCATATTGTCTGTAAGTACCATTAATTTCAGTGATCAAGCCTTTCTAGCTCAGTTCATTCGTTTCATGTACAATCTTACACTCATCACTAAACTAATTATATATGCAGAATGAAGATTCTCGAATGCAAGAAAGGACAAATCTATGACATTGGGTTCGTTGACTGCCAGTTCGTTCATGAAATAACTTTCAAAGAGAAGCCCAACCAGACAGAGAACAACTTGTTGCAAACGTTGACGTATTTCAGCACAAGAAGGGAAATACTATTTCCTTACAACTTCGAGTGAGTGTTACTGTCTCGCACACATTCTATTTTGCTTGCTCGGTGTTAAGCGTATAATTGACTCTTTATGCGTGTGCAGCTTCCATTTTATTCTGTTGATCATTGTTCCGGACGAAGGAGTAGTAAAAGTCATGGACCCGGGACGCAGATCTATGAAATCATGGGAGGACATGCAAGCATGCCTCCAGAGGGTTTGGAAACGGTTCACCGCCAAAACACCGGGTCTTCCGGCAAATCTTACATTTGAATCACTGAATGTAAGTACTACTTGCTAGATCTGTGCATCTTTTTGATTCTAGTTTCAGTATAATTATCATGCTGATTATAATATTCATTGATCTCCGTTCTCGTAAAGTGTTTGAGACAGGGACCCGGGAATAACTTATGTGGATATTATGTCTGCGAGTTCATTCGCCAGACGACCAAAGAGACTGCCGCAACCCGAAACATAAGGAAAATTGAAGTACGATAAACAACATTCAATACTTTAATTGTGTTTAGTTTCATTCATATATATTGATCCCTTTCTTTTAATTAGATCGAACGAATGCGGGACGGTCTTCTACCACGAGAACGCGTGCGAGCAATTCAAGAGGAAATCGCCGGATTCTTATTAGACCATGTCATAGCTCCGACCGGAGAGTTCTTTCACCCTCATTTTTTGGAAGACAAGCGGCCAAGGACCGATGTAAATTAGATCGAACTCGTGTGAGTACCGTTTGTGTAATACATGTTCGACCAAGCACGAGGAATGAGATGGTGTATATGATATATTCGTGACGATAATGTGTAATATATATTGTGGTTCCTTCATTGTTGCTTTAATATATATATATATGGTACCATTTAATTGAATACAAAACAGAAAATAAATAAATGAAAAAAAAATCAGAAAATAGGGTTAAAAAGGGGGGCAGTGGAGCCTCTTCGGTCCCGGTTCTTCCTATCAACCGGGACCGATGACCCCTCCCCCCCTCGCTGCGCGCCAGGCCACGTGGAGCCTCTTCGGTCCCGGTTCGTGGGCCAACCGGAATCATCATTGGTCCCGAGTTATTGGTCCCGGGTGTGGGACCGGGACCAAAGACCCATATGAATCGGGATAATATGGGAGTCTGTCCACTAGTGACAAATCCATACTGCAAATGAAAATAACACTGAAACTAAAACTGCAAGCGCTAGATTCCAACCGCCTAGCTCCCGTGGCACCCGCGCGTCCTCTGCCCGGGGCTATCGCACCCCATGGCCGCGCAGCCCGCCCCTAGCTGTTGTCGTGTCGTGTCCGGGCTGCCCGCACCCAGACCTTAGCCCCTGGTCGTGCCTAGCTGCAGTTGTGGTCGTGCCACCCGCGCTCGATCGTCGCCGCGCCCGCCCATGACCACGCTTGGACGTGGCAGCGCCGCCCTCGCCCGCCCTGGCTGTGGTCGCGCCGCCCGCACCGTGCCAAGCCTCGCCTGTGCCGCGCCCGTGGTTGCCGCGTCGGCCGAGCTGACCGTGCAGGCCGCGTCGGTGGCCTCACTCCCGTCTTTGGTCACGCTTGGTGTGGGTACGACTGCCGTAAAGTTGTGATGTGAAGGAAGTTTCATGGAGTCTAACCGTTTTTCATGAGGTAGGAGAAAAATGCAAGAGTTAAGAGGAAAACAGGATTGCCAGGCGAGTTTTGCAGGTCGCTTTAAAAAAGTGTGATACGAACCAATATGAGGTATCCGTTTTGGTTATTTTTTCATCCCAATATACCATATTGGTAGTTATTTAACAGAACGAGGCAAAATAGCGTATTTGTCACAGTTGCTCTAACCATATACAATCGTGAGCACCTGTATTGCTATTCACAAAATGAGCATAGTGTGTAGGAGAAAATAAAAATCACTTTCAGACCATGACATGAAAGATTTAGTTTTGGTTGACAAAATATGAAGTGAAGTGAAATTAAAAAAAAAAGAGTTGGTATATGGGGTTGCAACATTACACAAAACAAAAAATCCTCATGTATTCTCTTGCAACAAAATCACCGCCGCTGGTTGAAGCGTTTTCTAACTTTGGTTGAACCTTTTTGCGACACTGGTTGTAGCTTTTCTTTGTGATGATGGTCAACAACATATATCGTTATTGGTTGAAGCTTTTTTTAACAGCCGGTTATCGCTTTTTTGACGCCGGTTGCAGCATTTCGTGTTACGGTTGCAGCTCTTCGCGTGTTGTCGTTCAGAAAAATCGTCGGTGATAGTTGGTCGAGGGGACAAGGACCAGCGGCCATCACGGCGGGCAGCGGCGTGCGAGCACGACCGTGGCGGCGGGAAGCATGATATGGATTTTTTTTTGAGAGCGACTTTAAGAGATACATCATATTCTTGTACTACAAAAAGTGTAAGGCGGCCCGCCAAAATATTTACGATATCAAAAGGTATTCGACGAAATAGATACTGCAAATTCATACTGCAAACGAAAATAACACTGAAACTATAACCGCAAGCGCTAGATTTAGAGAACACATCACGTCCTTCCAACCGCCTAGCTCCCGTGGCACCCGCGCGTCCTCTGCCCGTGGCCTTCGCGCCCCATGGCCGCGCAGCCGGCCCCTAGCCGTTGTCGTGTCGTGCCGGGGTTGCCCGCACCCAGACCTTAGCCCCTGGTCGTGCCTAGCTGTAGTTGTGGTCGCGCCACCCGCGCTCGACCGTCGCCGCGCCCGCCCTTGACTACGCTTGGACGTGGCAGCGCCGCCCTCGCCCGCTCCTGGCCGTGGTCGCGTCGCCCGTACCGTGCCAAGCCTCGCCCATGCCGCGCCCGTGGTTGCCGCATCGGCCGAGCTGACCGTGGCTGTGGCAATCTTGGAAGTCACCAATAGAAGTACAAAGAAAATTTGGTTTGTTCGCTCATCGTTTGGAACACATGATATTCATGGAAATTTGAGAGGGCTAAATTATGGTAGGATTTATTTTTTCTGTGTGTCATTTGAAACATAGGAATAGGAAAGGCGGGGCAACTCTCGGGCGGCTCGGTGTCTTGAGATCCGATCTGATGAACTCGTAGGCGGCGCGGCGGCCGTCGGCTGTGCTCGATCTGGTGCACGTCGCGGGTGCGCGGCGATGTCAGTGGGCGGATCCAGGAGAGGATTGCTGCAAGCTCGTGGTTGTGGGCGGAGCACCAACTCCGATGGTGGTGGCGCGCTAACTCAGCCATGGAGGCGGTGGCGCCGTGATGGCCCTACTAGGAAGGAGTCCTGACGAGCAGCGGACGTCTAGCTGCCTACGTGTAAGGGGATTGCGGTGATGACTCGGAGGAGATGGCATCGGAGTGATGTCGGAGGTGCGGACCAGATCCAATCTAGTGGCAGTCGATCCCATGGTGCTAGTGAAGTTTTCGGTTTTGGGTAGGCTCTTTTGTGTCGTTGTCGTGTGTGGTTGTCCTTGGGTTTGTAGGTTGTGGTGTTGTGCCATGCTCGTTGTTCGCAGCGAGTGGTAGATTTTTTATTGAAAAGGAGGATAACCCCAGCCTCTGCATCAGAATTATGTATGCAACGAGTGATAGATGTCTTGTACTGCATTTCTTTCTTATATAAATCTATGGTACGCTATTTGCATACTCTCGAAAAAAGAAAGTGGATGCGAAGGAGGGGCGAGGAGAAATGTTCCACCTTAGTTTTGCAAAGAGGGAGTAACAAGGAACCACATATGATCATGTTTCATGCACATTTTCAAACTGATCAATTACTTGATTGATATGTCTGCACTTTCAAGACAGATGTGCAGATTCTTCTTTGGCAAAAGATTTATATTTATACAAAAAAAAGAGTTGGTATATGGGGTTGAGTGAGCGAACCCGTGCACCATGAAAGCAGAGGGCCCCCACAAGACCATCCCTCCATGGAAACCCAAAGCACAACTTCACAGCATATGACCACACATTATGAGCGCGTTCGGAACCCCTCGCCTCCGCTCCCCTCCACAAAAAAACTGAATCCCGATTATTGCCGCTCTGAAAAAATGAACGTCCACCAGCCCGCTCCGCTCCGGCAGCTCTCGGAGCGGAGGACATCCGAACGGGGCTATAATCCCAGGAGCGATCGCGCGCCAGCAAACCCCACGGTACCACCAACTCTTCCGCCCTCCGAAGCTGGAGTCACAAGCGCGCGCTACCACGCTCGGCTGCAGCGGATCTCGATTCTCGAGTGCGGGGTATATAAACTGGTGCGAGGGCTGGCCGTTTGGCGAGGTGGTACTATCTGTTAAAATATGTGCCGAATATTAGTTGTACTAGTTGTGCTACAATTGGACTTGTAATAGCGGTGGGTTAGGTGTTTGAGTCGAACACGTGTAACCCGGGCCTATTATATAAAGGCACCGCGGGGTAGCAAAATAGACTAGACACAAGTTGATAGGCTAGACAGAGATCACGAGAGGGACGGTCCGGCGCCCGTGGCGGGGGCGACCGGACCGGCCGTGGCGAGGTGGTCGGAGCGCTGCCGGATGGCCGTGGTGGACTTGTCGTCGACTGTATCATGTGGAATTGGTACATGGGGAAGAGCGCCCGTAGTCATGCCCCGGGGATGTAGCCATGTCGGTGAACCTTGTTAACAAATCTCGATGCCGTACTTGTGCTTGATGATTGCTTAATCCTCGATAGATCGATATGCGACCTCGAATTATTCTAACAATTAGTATCATGAGCAAGGTTCGATTTGAGGTTGTGGATCGTTGATCTAGAGGAGGTCAGTTGTGGAAAAGGTCGACGACAGGCAACGCGTTTGGGCGGCAGCGAAAAAGTCTCGGCTAGTATAGCAACGACGGCAGGAATCACAGAGCAGTCTGGAGACAACCATCCAGTTTTGTTTGGAACAAAACGATCTCGACGAGACCGGACATGCGGCGGCTGGAGTTCTTTGCCTAGACGGATCGATCGGCTCGATTGGTTTTGGCAGCCGCGACGGGTACGCAGCAGCAAGCTTGCTGGTACATGTGCGTACGGCTGCGTGCGGCAAGTTGGGACTTGAGACCAACGTATGGCGGCACGTGACAAATTCATTAGCGAAAAGAAATCATCCAAGGCAGAACTCATCGGAAGTAGCAAGGCTTTGGCAGCAATTGAAAAGTAAACATCGAAGTTGTGCTTGAAGTTGAGCAGTACGTGGAGCATTGTTGATCAGAGGGATTTTCTTTGGTTGTTTTGCTGAGTGCACTTCAGCACATGCACGAAAAGTATTGCGGCTTGTTATTTCTCATGGGTTGACCGTATGGTGAACAAGGATGGAAATTTGGCACAATAGGGATGTTTTGAAGTCATTGCGAGAAGTCAAGCGAGCTAAGATGAGAGTATTATGTGATGGATTAATTTTTCAGAAGATGATTGCGAGTTTAGAGCGTGTCGTGGTAAAATCATGCATACACAGGGCGTTAAGCAATGCACGGAGAGATGTGCGGGCGGACACGACGCAGGGTGAAGCATGGTTGCAGTCGGATATATTTCGGCTGGGTCGGACTGGATACTCTGATGGATCGACGTGGATGTTGGTCAAAGTAGAAGACGGCAATGATTTCAACGACGACAACATAGGAGCGTGATGTTGATGGTGGCCGACTTCTAGGGCGTGGAAACACGTGGTGCATGCCCGAGGGCTTGTGCGGTTCGACGTGACAATGGCGCGGGGTTGATTCAAGGTAGTGCACATGAGAGAGCTTGAAGACGACGGGGCGCGGGGGTGGACTGATCATCTACCATGGAGTCATGTTGAAGGTGGAGCTGAGGTCTGAGGGAAGACTTCACTTTGTGCTGATGGAGGGGCTACGATGTAAGTTAACGGAGAGTCGAAGCCTATTTCAGCGGGAAAAGCGAGGGACATGTTGTTCGAGCTGTGGCCAAGGGTTCGAGGGATACGTGGAACTCGGCATCGGTCGTGGATGATCGGTGTTTCTCTGCAGTGGGAGTTGAGATGGTGTGGGCTAGCTACCCAGAATACTCGACAGGGACAGCAGATGCTCGACGCGAGGATAGCGGCGAGGCGTGCGATAAGCACGGGACACAGCGACAGGCCAAGGCACTGGTGTTCAGACATGTGATCATGGAAAGTGTGCAGGGGTGTTGAAGCAGTGTTGACGAGTACCGGATTTAAGTTGGTGACTGGGTCTATGGAGATTGACGTCAGTGATAGATAGGATTCAGCCATAAGTAATCTGAGAAAGTGGCGGAAAGTCTGAGACTGTCAAGAGCCGAGAGAGTACATGGCCGTATATTCTGTGGTTATTAGTACACATGGTAAAATATAGATGAAGAGTACAGAAGGAGGCAGAGTGCTATAGCGGTGGGACATGTCAAAGACTATCCGGGAAAAAGGGTGAGGCAACTGCGAATTTGACTCAGGGTGACACAGGGCAACGGTGAAATTTCTTCAAGTTTCAAATATCAGTCAATTGCTGGCTTAACTGCTCTCCTTGTTGGCCTATGCAAGATGATGGTGCTGCTAGTACTGATGTTACCATAAAATCACACAATTCCAATCTTCATAGTAGTAATGATGGTCCACTTGAACAATTGCCATTCGACAGAGTTGCCATGTCCAAAAAAATCAAGTCAGTGATAAAGGAAATACACTCCCTATGTGATCCTGTCTCCAAGTTGCTCACCCCACTCCAAAGCCACACTACAAGTGTTGATCTTATTCGACCTCTCGTGGGGTCAACATCACTAGAAAATAAATTATATGGAAGGAGTGCCATTTTTGAGAAAACTATAGAAGATATCACCACTGGCATGTATCACGGTGAAACACTTTCCGTTCTTCCTATAGTCGGCCCTGGGGGTATTGGAAAGACAACTTTCACTCAACACTTGTATAATGATAAAAGGATTTTAGAACACTTCACTGTTAGGGGTTGGGTATGTGTGTCAACTGATTTTAATGTGCTTAAGCTCACCCAAGAGATCCATAGTTGCATACCTGCAGCCGAAAAAGAAGAACTCAACATTGACAATGGAACACCCAACTTAGACCAGCTTCAGATATCTATTATACATAGACTGAAATCCAAAAGGTTTTTAATCGTCTTTGATGATATATGGAAATGTGATAGTGATTATGAGTGGAAAACCCTGTTAGCTCCGTTCACAAAGGGAGAATCCAAAGGCAGCATGGTTCTTGTCACAACTCGATTTCCAAAAATAGAAGAAAGGGTCAAGAAAGGGTTCTTGTCACAACCCATACACCTGCAAGGTTTGGATCCACATGAGTTCTTTGAGTTCTTCCAAGCATGTGTATTTGGTGAAAACAAGCCTAATCAGGAGTACAGTGAATTAGTTGATATTGACAAAGAGATTGCACAGAAATTGAAGTGTTCGCCACTAGCAGCCAAAACAGTTGCTCCGTTACTGCAGAAAGACCTTTCTTGGGAACATTGGAGGAAAGTTCTTGAAAACAATGAGTGGCAAAATCAAACAGGAAAATATGATATTATGCCAGCCCTCAAAATTAGCTACGATTACCTTCCTTTCCACCTCAAACAATGTTTTCCATATTTTTCCCTTTTTCCTGAAGACTATAGGTTTAAAGTTGTAGACATTAATCTCTTTTGGACCGCAATAGGTATCATAGACTCTAGTTACAAAAATAAGAATTACCTAGAAGAACTAGTGGGTAGTGGTTTTCTCATGAAGGAAGTTGATGATTTAGAGGATGAGGATCCATGCTATGTAATGCATGATTTATTGCATGAGCTATCTCGGAGTGTTTCATCCCAAGCATGTAACAATATAAGTAGTTTAAGTTTTAGTGCCAATGAGATCTCACCATCCATCCGACATTTGTCTATCACTATGGAAGATAGATATGATGAGAACTTTAGGCAAGAAATGGCTAAATTGAAGAGCAGGATAGATGTGACAAATTTACGGTCATTGATGATTTTTAGAGAATACAGAGAAAGTATTGTTGAGATTATGAAGGACACATTCAGTGAATTAGAGAGTATCCGTGTCCTATTTATAGCAATGAAGTCTACAGAGTCTTTGCCAAACAAATTCTCAAAACTTCTTCACCTTAGATACCTAAAAATTAGTTCGCCTTATCGACACGTAGTAAGTTTACCTAGCACACTACCAATATTTTACCACTTGATGTTCTTAGACCTAAAAGATTGGAGAGGTAGTTCTGATTTGCCTAATTGCTTTAGCCGTCTTGTGAATTTACGCCATTTCATTGCTGATAGTAAACTCCACTCCGATGTTCCTGAGGTTGGAAAGATAGAGCATCTAGAGGAGCTAAAGGAATTCCATGTTAAGAACGAGAGTGTTGGGTTTGAGCTGGAAGAATTGGGAAAATTGAAAGAACTTGGTGGAAAACTCAAGATATATAATCTTGAAAAGGTGGCAACAAAGGGTGAAGCTTGTAAAGCCAACCTGGCTTTGAAAAAGAATCTGAAAAGTTTGAGACTAGTTTGGTACCCAGAAGATTCAGACTTGGGTACCGAGCCACTTGCTAATTTAGATGATGATGTTGTTGATGGTCTCCGGCCACATGTTAATCTCAGAGAACTTTGCATGAATGGTCATGGTGGTACTCGTCCTCCCATTTGGTTGTGTTGTGACACACCCATTAGATATTTGGAGTCTCTGATTCTATGGAAAGTGTCTTGGTGCACTCTTCCTCCTTTCGGGCAGCTACCATATCTCAAGATGCTAGAGTTGAGCAAGATGGCCAGAGTGCATCTGATAGGACCTGATTCTGGTACCGGTAGAAACAAAAGTTTCATGCACTTGAAGGAAGTTGTCCTTCGTGGCATGCCACTTCTTGAAAGGTGGATTGTGGAACCTAACTATCATTTGTTTCCAGTGCTTGAGAGCATCCAGTGCAGCGATTGTCCCAAACTTCTTTCACTGCCCTTTTTGCCAGAGTGCTCTGTCTCTTGTGCACGAGACACACATTGTCCCAGCCTGCGTACAGTAGAGATTAGTGGATGCCCTAAGCTGTTGGTGTCCCACATGCCTCCTGTTCCTGCACTAACATACATTAAATTATTTGATGCTGATTGGTTTGTGTATTCCAAGGGTATGAGGAGACTTGTTTGCCAGAATGGGTCGATGGAATTGGGTAACTACAGGGGTGCACTAGCCTTCCACAACATGGGAAATATGAGGAGACTTTTTTGTCATGATGTGTCAATAACCTCATGGACAGGCCTCCGGAAGGTAATAACCTCCCCCAGGGAGCTTACTATTTCCGAAGTCAGCTTCATCAACTGCGAGAATTTATGCGTGGATGGGTTCAATCCTCTCATCACAGCTGTCAGCCTAAAGGAGTTGGAGGTCGTTAATGATTTGCATAATCCCGGCTCTACATCTGTGGATCTGCTGTCAGAGGTGGCAAAAAATATCAAACAATTACCTGCAGGATCCTTCCAACTGGAGAAACTCGGCGTGGACAGCATCTCAGCGGTGCTTGTTGCCCCCGTCTGCAGCCACCTCGCTGCTACCCTCCACACATTAACCATCAAGTATGATGAGCGGGTGGAAAGCTTGACGGAGGAGGAAGAGAGAGCACTGCAGCTCCTTACCTCCCTCGAAAGCTTACAGTTTGAGGAGTGCCCACGTCTGCCGTCCCTCCCTCAAGGATTACACAGCCTTACTTCTCTCAGGAAACTAGAAATAATTGAATGCCCTAAAATCCGGTCTCTACCTATGAAGGGCCTTCCCACTTCACTGCAACGGATAAGGGTACAAGAGTGCAGCCACGAGCTACGCGAGCATTTATGTGAATTAGAAGAAACAAACCCAGAATTAGTGGTGGATGAAAGGTAATTTGTAAAACTTACCGTTCTCTTCCTTTTTTTTTCTCAACAAAATCCCCTTACTTTTGCTTTATCATTATCATACTGATGACTTCTGAAATCTTCTGACAGGCTTTACTTTTTTTTTGCAGTATTAGAAATATGTATTACTACTGAAATTCGACAGTAATTCTTTACTCATCCCAACTGCATTGTGTACATAACTTGCGTGTCCTTTCAGCCTACTCTTCTGAAGTTGACACTACCCCTGCACGACCGAATCCATCTGCCGGTGAGTACATTGGAAAACCCTACTCTTGTGCTCTTCAACATATACGATTTCATTTCCATCACGGTGCGAAATCACTCTAGCTGTATGTTTGTACTGCTTTGCTGTGTGCTTCTTCTGCCTTCATTTACCTATATGACTAGCCTAATACGCATATAATAGAATTCTTACAGTGCAGTGCATCATGCATGTGCGATGCACGAGTCTTTGTCAGACCCTCAAAACCCGCAACTGGTATGTGTGCGTATGGCTTAGACTTTTGATGCAGTGATAACTCGTGCCTGCACTGCATATGTGTAAGTCATCGACACATGCCGCATTTTTCAGGTGTAATTCACAGGATCTCCTTTGCTTCCGGCAGCACATGGTGAGTAATGACGTTTCGGAGGAGCTCCTCTTCAAGAAGGATGCCGGGACTGCATTGTTACGACTGCCTCGTGACGACGGAGGTGGTGGTTGCTGCAGAGGCCACGGCCTGACTCGAATACGCCGCCGCCGCGGCATAGAGCGCCACACCAAGCCTGATCGAGCAGCCGCCCTCCCATATCACCGCTGCCCTTCTTGCGGCGCCTGCAATGGACACCCATTTCTCTGTGCGGCCGGCCGTGATTGACATCAAGACATACAAGCACCCCCCGGCGGCTCCCTGACTCTGAATTTGTTTGGTTTGCTTCAGTCAGGGTTGAGTTGAGGGGGCAGCCCGTGCGCTAATTGGGCTTCGAGGTGGCTATACGCGAAAAAAGCTCGCTTTCTACTGAGGCCTGTTCTGTCCTAAACTGTTCCAGAATGTTATTTGTTTCATAGGAAGATTCCAAAAGCACATTGATGCCGAAAGAATCTTCGGAACCGGTGGAGAGGCTATTTCAGTTAATTGCTCACAGCTAGCGGCCGCTGTGAACTACTGAAAGGAACACTCGACAGTTATTCTTCGTACCCCAGTGTTAATTTGGTTTCAGAGAAGTTCCCATACGTCCACTGCATACATCAAGTGAAGAAAACTGTTTTATTATCTGCAAAATCCTGTAATCTTCTAGTACGTACATTGCTTCTTCAGAATTCAGATACAATCATGCAATGCACTAGATTCCATTTTCCTTTTTTCTTGTATGTAATTGGTTCAGTCGCTCGCGTTGATTGTATACAATCATACAATCATGCAAACGCAAGATTGGCGTTGGTTCCCTTTGCCTGCTTCAGTCGCTCGCATGCAGCTAGCAGCTGTCCACGACTGAAACGGATTCTTCATCCTGTGTTAATTAGCTCTCAGAAGAAAAGTTTTCCATTCATGTAGTCAAGATAAACTGTTTTATTTTACTGGAGAACAAGCCTGTAATCGACATTGTTTCTTCAGATACTACAACTAGATATTTGCTAGCACTTCATTCAATCTCTCTCTAGAGAACATATATCCCTTGTAGTGCATTGGTTTTTTTTCTTCTTTAGTTCTGGATGGATGCCCAAAGCCTTCTTCTGTCGACGACTTCACCTTTTAGGCCTTGTTTGGTTTGTAGGAATTTTGGAGAATTCTAGAGGATAGGAATTTTGTAGAAAAAATTCGTTTGGTTTATAGGAATGGATTCCTATTCTTATGAAGGATAGGAACCAATCCTTCACATTCCAAAGCAAGAAAAACATTAGTCTAGACTTAATGAATTTTTTTTCTTTTCTATCCGATGATTCGAATGACGACATCTGAGATGCATGTTGTTTTTTTCTTTGAGGGCCACCCGACGACCACACGGTTGCTGCTGATTCCTAAAAAGAAGGGCTTCTTCTCCAGTTCGGCCCGCAAAGCAGAAAAGCCACCAGCCCGCCCTTGATAAACTGCCGTGATTCATCTTCGATTGCCGCCACTGCCGCGACGCCTTGGACGCCCGAGCGCCGCACTGCAGCCGCCGCCCCGTCCCATCCTCCGGGCAGCTCCAGCCCTCTCCCTCGCGCCGATTCATCTCTGGGCTGCCGCTTCCTCCCCGCCCAAGGTCCGTCTCCACACTGCTCGCCCTCACCCCCTCGTGGATTCGTGGTGGGTGTTTTTCCGTTCGCCCCGTAGCAACCAGGAGCGTCGTCACTGCCTGCTGCAGTGCTGCTCCTCAGTTTGACCCGCCAAATAATCCCCAAACTAGCTTAGCTAGGGTTCAGGTCTTTCGTATTCAGTCGGTTTTCCGTACCCGCAAAAAACAGAGGGCAAGAGTAATGTATGTTTAGCTATCCACTTCGATGCGATGTTATCATGTCATAAGCGAGGATCACAAGTTCAAACCTCATGCTGAATGCGCATAATTTGGCTTGTTCCCCCTTTTCGCATGGCAATTTGCTAATAGTCTTTTTTTCCAAAAATAAGGAATCAAGTTATCCATTGGTCCGGCGATCCATCCACTGGGCACCGGCTCAACTTACTGAACCTGGTCTGAATCAAAACCGTCATCCTTCTCAACTAAAATTACCACAAGATCATTTTCAATTGCCATCCTTCTCACTCCAGCTAAGAGCGTGTTTTTTTGTTGTTGTAATAAATATCATTTTTTAGGGGTATTTGTTTGTAATAGCAAGTTTTTTTGAGGGGTTGTAATAATAAGTTTTTTTTAGGGGTGGTTCTAATAATAAGTGGGTCGCATTATTTCCTGGGCTCCCAGTTCGGCCCAGGAGGAAGCTGAATCTCTCTGTACCCACGATAGCCCAAAGCAGCGACCGATTCTCTGCATTCTCGCCAGCATTTTTCTTATTCCGATATATCCCGCGCCTCCACCGGCGGCTGGAACTCCCCTTGCAGGTCGCGCCGCCGACGCCGCCGCCACAAGGGGTGCGGCGCACGGCCAGAGCCTCGGCGGCGCGGAAGCTGGACGCCGTCATTCTCCCCGGGGCCCCGAACTCAACCCCGCCTCTGGACGCCGGTTGCTTCCTCCCCGCCGCGTGGTTCGTCCCTAGGTTCGTCCGTCCTCGCCCTCTCGCTCACCGGTCACCCCCCCCCCCCCCCCCACCCCCACCCCCGCCCCCTCCCCCTAGTCCTCTCCCTCGCGCGTGACTCCCTCGCATCTGCCGCTTCCTCATCCTCGCCGCGAGGTTGGTCGTCTCAACACTGCTCGCTCGCCCTCTGGCACTAGCACCTGACCCTGGATAGGACGAATCGAATCGCGGTGGATGTTTTTCCCTTCTTTCCTTAGCAGCGGAGGAGCGCTGGCATCGGCTGCTCCCAATCTTATCCCCCCAAAAAGATCCCCGAAACTAGCTATCCAGGGTTCATTTCTTATTCAGTCGATTTTTCACAACACAGAACTGCACGAATAGAGGGCAAGAGTAATAGCAGTATCCAGGTGCTTGCTTCTGCGTTATTTGGGGAGTACCAGCATATGTGAATGTGCATCCATGTGTTGTTATGTGCTTTGTCAAGCATCACAAGTTCAGAGCTCATGCCGAATGTGCATATGTGGTACACTTTTGGTTTCCTAGGCGTGACTAGGTTTCAACCTTGGGCGTTGGTTAGAGCCGGGTAGTTTTCAGCTCGAGATGCTGGCTCTACAACTTCCCAGCATGCCCCCCTCATCACAGCTTGTTGCTGCACTTGTCACCGCTGCCCTCTCAGACCTGCTCCCTGACCCAAGGGAATCTGACCAAAGAGAGCCCTTGCTGGCAAGAGGCACTTCTTATTTTGTTTATTTTCTATGCCAATATCTTAACACTTGTGTTGTTCTTGTTCTCAGCTTATGGACATGTCGGGTCCAAGATGGAAGAAGGGCAAAGACGGCAAGGATTTCGCAGCTCTGGCAGCAGCTCAACCCATGTCAGGCATCGTAGCTAAGCTCCAGTCTTCACTGAAATGCTCAAACCTCGTGGCAACTTTATCTAGCCAGGGCGGGGACGCGATTATCAGTGTGAACCTGCAGCAAGCTACGCTTCTGAACCGCGCTGCCTTCGGTCGGGCGCTGGAAAATGCTGGAGCAGAGGTAAAACAGTGGTTCCAGCTGGGCCCTGAGGAGGTCTTCTATCTTTGCCATGCTTTGAAGTGCATCGCAGTTGAGTCAGCGAACAAGACACTGATGACTGAAGGGGAGCTGTGGGATCAATTGTGCTCCGCGTCAGAGTTATTTCCCGAGATGTACAAGGCATACTCGCATCTCAGATCGAAAAACTGGGTGGTGCGGTCAGGTTTGCAGTATGGTGCAGATTTTGTAGCTTACCGTCATCACCCAGCGCTCATCCACTCAGAGTTTGCTGTCGTCGTAGTTCCAGAAGGAGTGGAGTTTGGAGGTAGGTGTGGCCGCCTGAAGGTGTGGTCTGACCTACTGTGTGCCCTCCGAGCTTCTGGCAGTGTGGCCAAGACACTGCTGGTTCTAACTATCTCCAGCAGTAATTGTGAACTGAGCTCCCCAGATTGTTTAGAACAACTGGTTGTTCATGAGAGAACAATTACTAGGTGGATAGCTCAGCAGTGCCGTGAGCAGCGATGTGAACCACACAGAGAAGAAGCAAGCAAGGAAGAAGAAGGTCACACAAGAGAAACTGTAGTTTTCAACTATTGGGGGGTAATACTAGGCTTCACAGTTCTTTCTAGCCTACTTGTATACAAGCTGAGATTCCGACAATAAAGTTCAATATTTCTCTGTACTCCTGTTAGTGTTGTGTAACTTTTCATCTTATCGCCATCCTGTGCCGGTACTCTTGTGCATCTTGGTTAGATTTCTAGAAATGGTGCATACATATATCCACACAACTGTATTTGGCTGCAGAGTGCAGACATCATATTGTGGTACTCTCTGGACTAGCATTTTCTGTGCCTTTTCAAGGACTCTGAATGACCACCACACTCCAGCCTACTGAAGAAAAGAGGTACCCTAGATGTATCTTCTTCAAATATTTGCACATAATTTTTTCTCTATATAGTTGCAGTGTTTAGTACCCACATTCAGGTTTTCAGTATACATCTAGTAAACATCAGAGTCGATATTTACTGCATAAAGTTACTGAAGTTACAATATCTGTAGTAAAGCATGTATGGTCATAGACAAGGGTGGCAACATGGAGTCTGTAAATACAAATATCATATTATGTATATATTCAACAATTTGACTGGATCTGTCTCTGAATTGATAAATCTGCATACAATATATAATTTAATCGGCATAATTAGAGGACCATTAGGTGATCTTGAAGGCATCTGTGGAAATAACAGCATGCACAATGGTATATTTCTTCCTATTCAATGCTCCCATCTTTACGTGTGCATTGCATACTCTATCTGGTAATCCACTGTGTGATCCTTCCATATACCACTCTCAAGGTACTTCTCGTATAAGCTAGCTTCACCATCATAGTTCACTGAAAGAACAGCCGTGCTTCTTGTCCCGTAGAGCCCCTTTGAAAAAACAGAAACATACGAAAAAATGTAAATAAATATATCATTGCAGTATTGATATATGCTTCTGTACTAGACATCTCGTGCTATTTTAGTGGCCAATAGGTGTAAATCTCAGATAATTCAACTCTGAATGTACTTGTAAACTGGAATTAAGTCAAAGATGTTACGCTCACTTCGTCAGTTTGCACCTCGATGAAGATTGAGCTCAGACCATGCTCCCAGTTGGGATCACAACCAGTGTTTGGTAGCCTGTCTTTATCAGCCCTCGTGGTGTCAGTCATTAGTCTCTCAGCTATATTCTTCGCTTCAACTTCATCATCACCATGCTTCCTTATGAACTCCCTGAAATTTTTACCGAGGCGAATCGCCTACAAACAATATATGCAATGATGAAACATTGTCTGCACTGTATTCCTTGGGCACATTCTTAGTATATTGAGTGGTCCCTAAGACAGAGTGGCTTGCAATCATGTGTTATCTACTCCTGTCTTGCTGCTTGTACATGCAGTGTAATTAATTGAATTTAATGTGCTTCTGTCTATAACTAGGGAGGTACTGTTGCATATTTTCCAGCTCAAAAGTCTCCTTTAGCATTCTAAAATCAATAAATGGCACCTTATTCGACATTTGACTTCTCTTTCCTGCTACTGGTGTTGTTCCAGGATTTTATCAAGTAACATCATCATGTGCATTTCTATTTCTGTGGCACTCTGATAGTTCTATCAATCTGTAAGGTGTCCATTGGAAATGTAGTAGTTTTGGTTACCTTCTGCCAAGGACTGTCTAGCCTTGCATTGGACAACACATGGAGCCCTGGTGAAACGAGCTGAATTGTCGCAGGCTGCCCCTTCGGCCGGTTTGACACATAGACCATGACATTCCTGGTTAGATCAGCTAGTATAAGGTTAAAGCCATTGTACTCATCAGCTTCTTTTGCCACTTCAGTTGCAACCTCCAGTGGGCTCTTGTTGCCCTGCACAACACAGATTTTGCGGTTCATGCTTTTGTTTGGAGGGAGGTACTTTCATGCTGATTGTGCTATCTATTTCTTTAGTGCACACCCTATGAATGTTTATTTTTTGAGGGGATGACGACAGTTTAACAGTTATAATAGGAGCAACTTAAAATATTTTAATAGTAAATTTTTAGTTTCTAAAAATGGGAATCTATGTCTTTGTCGTCATGTAAGCAATCTCTGTTCCAATCACCATCAGAACTCAGAACAATTGAATAAACGCTAGACAGATAGCGACTTTCAGCACATAAAAAGTGATTTTGACAGGAACGCATAGAAGAAAACACCAACTTTGTTTGTACAAAGAAATGAAACATATATTTCTTATCATGTGAATATCTCCTACATTGACAACCACCAACTTGAGTTTTGATTTACCTGCAGGAACCTGAGGGGCAGGTCTCCTCTAGTGCGTGCGCCGGGCATTGCATCAGGCTCGAGCACATTGGTCAGGAAGGCAAGTCTTCCATCTTTGGTGCTCCCCATCCATGTTCCTCCACCAAGTACATCCCTGCCACCAAGAATCTTCATTGAGCCCTCCCCCCACCATCCTACTGCTTTTGTAGGCCTGGAATACATGAAAAAAAGCAGAGGAACATACAACATTGTTATTCTGCAACTGGAAAAGGCTGAATGCAGAAAGTGAGGAGTGGTTCATCGGGCTTTTGTCTTGGAATATGTAATTCAGGAGTGAGAAGAGCTAAACTCCAAAAAGGAAGCGAACAATGCAGAGATATTACTTTCAGATTGGAGTGCCGCAAGGATGAATGAAGCAAGATGAAGTCATGTACCTGCTATGGAACTCGTCTCTGTTGAGCAGCAGCAGGAGCTGATGCTGTGGGTGAGCCTGCCAAATCCATGCAGCGATACACATGGCTTCAGGTGGTTACTTCTTGCTTCTAAATAACTCCCTTGTTTCGCAACCGTGCACCTTGTGGGTGTTTATTTGATACTTCTCCCCGTGCGTGCCTTTGTATTTATAGGAAGAAGGCTGGAGGGGGAGAGAGAGAGAAGAGCAGAGCCCACAGAGAGCCTTACATTATTGCCTGCAACCAGGTGCTCTGCAGTCTGTTATTCTTCTGTCAGAGAGCTCCATCCTGTTCACTTACCAGCTTATTACCTGGCATCTCAGTTCTTGAGGGTCCCCTATTTACTACCACTAACTTCTTCTCTACAGGGTACCCTTGTCTTGTGTGATAGTGGGGAAATATTTAGTATTTTCTTTCAGGATAACTCCCTGTTTGGCCCATCCTCTTGGCTTAGAATGGGGACAGCATCTACCACTTGACTAAATCACTTTCAGTGCTTGCTTATAGATGCAACTTTCATGCTCTTTTCCTGTAATTCCACTGTTCTATTATTTCTGGGGACAGAAAGCAAAAAAGCACGTGAATCACTGTTGGGTGGATTCACATAATGAGTGATTAGCAGGCAGATTTGCTTTTTTTCTCTCTTGTAGGCTCTGGAGAATGATCTTGCTGATCCATATCTGACTGGAAGTGTTCGAAAAAATAATATCTGAATGGAAGTGATATCTTGACTGGATCACTCTCCTGTCCTAGATTGGAATCGGATATACACAAGTGGTAAACAACGGCCTGGCCTTTCCAAGCATATGACTCTGCGCCCTAGCGTATTCAAAACCGCCTACCTGTATCCTGTGGGTGGTTGGCTTTGATGGTTCCACACGTGTCACTCCAGGAAAACAACATGCCTTTCAGGCATACGTCATCTGCTTTATCTGCTTCCAGGCAAGTCAATTTTGTACATGCGTACATCACAACAAGATACTACTATTCTTCTTTTTTCATGTCATGAGATAGACATGTCAAGTGGAGTAACTAAAAAATTGCTGATCCATGTCAATGTTTTCCAGAAAACTAAGATGACAGCACACGCCGTGGTATAGGATTGCAGAGGGATCATATGTTATGCCCACTGACTACTGGTACGACAAGTTGTTTAATTTTCTACTGTTAAACAGGAAGGAGAACTAGTACCTTGGTGGTACCGCCATCAGTACACGGTTTATGTCAACTCAGGATAACACTCTTAAATTTCCAGTACATCACTGCCATCTAGAGCGGACTTGGATTGGATGTCATACCAAACAAAGTCTAGGAAGATTGTTGGCCACTATTATGCACTGGACTTCACTACTGATCTGCACCCACCGAGTTTTACCACAAGTAGTAACAGGATGTTTGCTCACTGTACCTTCAGTTTCAGGCTAGTCGTCGTTGATGCTAGCTTCATTTAGCTTTGTACGATCAATGTGTATCATTGTTGGTGTTAGGAGGTTGATACCCAACATTTGGTAAGGACGATAGAATTGGGTAAGTTGTTGACTTACTTGACTCTCACTAATTCAGTCTAAGTAGATAACTTTATCCTGTTTGGTGGGAAGGCGCTTTCAGATGCTTCTTACACAGTGGTGGTTGCTCATGGAATTATCAGCATGGAACAGTCAGTTAGGGGTAGTCTGGCCCCATCTTGAGTGCACACACACACTTGGGTAGTTGTTGGTGCTACCCATGCTACAATAATAGAGGCATGCACCTGCTCATTTTTGACATGCAATTGCTTGAATAAAAAGGAAACATTTATTGTGGGTCAACAAAATTAGAAGGATAATCACACGAGGTACCCCCTAGGCTGGGGGGTCACTCAAACCTACAATGTCGGCTGCCCAATTACTCTCTCACCATGCCTATGCCATTATACATATGCATGGTACTACTGCCCCTTGCCAATTGCTAACTACTGCATTTCTTGCCAACTCTCATGCACCCTTAGTTATTGCAACCATAACAATAATGCTTGTTGGTGTACGCATATGGGCGGCTATGATGAACCCCAGTGCAAATCAATTCCATGGAAACAAAGGAGGGGATGGAGGAAAAAGTTGGTGAGACCTCTGCTCTTCCTGCAACCAGGAGCACTCATGGTTTTGCTGCTGCTTGTCATCTTGTTCCTTATGCATGTGTTTTTGTACCCAGGTTTGAGCACTTCTATTTTCAGCTTGAGTTTCTAGTTATTACTATTCTATACAGTAATGGATTGGGTGTTACTGTGGTGGTTACAATTTCTATTGGTTACAGTAGAGGAATGACCAGAGTCTGGAGGTTAAAAGTCAAAATTGCTTTCATGAGAGAGTTACAGTGAGTTGTAGCTGAAGATGGAGCAAGTGTTATTCAAGCTGCAATATATTTCCTGTTTGGCAATAAATAGATTATATTCCTGAGTTTCGCTGAAAAGTGCTGGGTGTCAATTTTTTGGCAATATATATATTAGTACTCCCTCCGATCCATAATAAGTGTCGCTCATTTTGTACTAAGCTACTACAAACTTTGTACTAGATGAGCGACACTTATTATGGATCGGAGGGAGTACTTGTTTAAAAATTGCTCCTGGGTGTCGAAAATGTTGAAAAAGGCCATGCTGAGCCCAGTTAACATTAGCCTATTTGGCCCATAATTCAGCAACAAAATGGGCTTTGGCTCCAGTGTGGTATCCTGATGCTGTAACAGTGTGGAGTTGGCCATTGGGATCTGGTGGTCTCTTTGATGCTCTCCTTGGCAGCTCAGTGTTCTCATTCATGTTTTGTGTGTGTATAAGGCATCATTTTTGGAGTAGATGTTACCAGAATATCAAATTTCAAAAAAAAATATCCATTTTTTAGAAAAAAATAAGGATGTATCTAACTGACTGAATTTCACATACATCATGGTGACAACAAACTTTCAAAGGTAAGAAAGTTGTGATGCGATGAAAACCATGGAACTTTTGGTATCTTGTGAAAAGGCTATACTGTTTGCTTGGTGGAGCAACCTATGACCATTAGCCGTTCAATAAAAGTTAATTGTCCTCATGTAAGTTTTGTAAGAGAAAGCCATCATTACATTCAGCTGGTAATTACATTCTTCAAAATTTTGGCTAATGAAAATCTAGGGTTTATCCTCTTGCGATTAATGATGTGAACTAATTCAGTGTTGACGACGATCGGTTGGCGAGTTCCTTGTCCGCATTGGCGAACCTAGAGTTGAAGGCCTCCAGCTCCTCAAATTGACGCGCTCTTACCTATCAGAAGGGGTACACACAATTAATTTGATTTGAAGGTATGAGTGAAACAACTAGCAATCTTGCACATGTTTGGACAATAATATAAAACATGTAAAGACATTCAAACACAAGCTCATGCTACTCACGTGACATTGCTAAAAAAAACAGTTGCCCTCTTCACTAACACACCCAAATCCGTATGTATGTTATGACTATGATGACTGGTATTGGTTGTTAACATATTTTATGGAGACACAAAAATATATGCATACCTCAAAACGCCCCCCTGGCTTTTCTTTGTCACCCTGAAGAAGAACAAGAAGAAGAGTTTATAAGTGTTTCTAAAAAAAAGTTTATAAGTTACAAACATAAAAACCCGAGCATTTCTTTTTCAGAAGCTTAAACCATGGAGAAAAATTGAGCAATCACCTCGGCTTGGAGCGTGGGAACTGCACGATGGATCACGTACTGCGCGTCTACGACACCAATCTGCTCTTCGGGATTCTGCCAAATTTAATCAAAGGAGAAAAAAGTTATACGGCAAAATGTCTGTTAGGTATATATAACTATATATTATGTACATATAATATATTTTCAGATGCAGCTGCTCAATACAATCAGACTATGCTTACATCGACGCATCTCCAGAAATAGGAGTCAAGAGGCCATCCATGAACGAGGTCATTCTGCAGCCAAACACATTATCCTTGCTTTCTGACCAAACAAGTCAGAAATGCCAATCCTGTGCTGTGACAAGTGTAGGTAAGTACCTGGATCATATGCCACACGCATCTCCAAGCATCCCTGGAGAAGACCGGCGCCATCACCTCCACGAACCTGCATCCATAACATACATGTCTTCTTTGCTTGCATCTTCAGTTTCAAAAAAAGACCAAACTGACTCTCTGGAGTGAAAGATTCATTCAGTTAATTACCCGCTGCACGGCCGCTTGTGCACGTCCCAGCAATGCTCGCCCCCTTGATCTGTCCTGTTCATGGCATTGGCAGAGACAGAGACGAACCACTCAAATTTCAGATTGCTGAAAGGCTAGAAATGTACTCTGCATCATCATGCACGGCACGCTTACTTGTGCATCTCGCTGCCGTTTTTCCTGGCGGTGATGTCGTACATCGGCGCTGGACCGTTTGTCGTGTCCAGCCCCGGCTGCGAGATCTCCAGCCCGTGCCTCCTCACGATGTCCAGGTACCTGCAACCACAACCTACCTGTTCATCATCATCGTCCACAATATACATTCAGAGCTCAGAGGAAAGCATAGATAAGAGGGACATACGGTTCCGCGGCGAAGTTATCGACGCCGAGGTCCTCGTCCCACACGAACACGTAGTCGTAAGGCGCCACGATGCTCGGGTGCAAGAACCTCTTGGCGAACCACCTTCATTTTATAGTTATTTCGAGGCAAAAAGTATGAAGATTGTCAGTGTATCCGTTTGTACTTTGGACTGATCTTAGGAAAGTTTGGACAGACAGTTAAATGTTGGTACCATTTGGTCTGTTTCCTGGCGCTGACATGAGTGACCTTCTTCGACCACTCGAAGTCTTCGTCCCACTCCATCGTGTGGCCGTCATAGTGGAACAGAACGATATCGAAGTTGTCCGAGAACTGCATTTGCCATTTTGTCATTGTCAGACAAGTGATGACCATGGAAGTTGTACTGCATCTGAAACTCTGAAAGTCATTTTTCATTGGCAAAGAAATAAAACTTAAAGTCTAGTGCCTGTTTACCTTTTGAACAGTTGCATTGACATTGGCTCTCTCGCCGTACCCTACCGCAAGCGCGAGGAGGTACTTGCCGGTCGCACTGTCCTGCGGATGAATTGAATGATCAAACAATGAAAACATGAAAAATTTAGATCAAAGGGGGAAAGAATCAGTCAATACGATGTCCATTCAGACAGAGTGAAGAATGAACGTTTGAACTCTGTCAGGTTGCTCAGAGAAGGAAACTAAACACGCAAGGAAAGATGTACCTCTCTTGGGGATCCCCAGAGCCGGCGCAGGTGAAGATCAGACTCCGAGACGACGATCCCCGGCGGCAGCCTCCTCTCCGCCCCCTCTCCGGAGTTTCTTGCTGCTGCAACCTCCACAATCTACAAACCATCGATCGATCAAGAGACCATTAATGCACTTAATTAGCTGGGACGAAATACAACTGGATCATTCAGAGAAAGTTCAGAGATGTGAGGTACCGGTGCTGAAATGGTCTCATTCGACGAGGTACCGGCGCTACTGTTCCTGAACGGCGCCCCCCATAGTCTGCCCAGCCTGCTGCTGTGACTGAAGCTGCAGTTGGCGGCGCTGCTGCTCCAAGGCAGGATGCCACACTGAAGCTGCATGCATAGTCAGTTCAGACTTCAGAGCGACCGAATGATGGGCAAAGCTAGCCCGATAAAGAACCAGTGATGCTTTTGTTTACCTTTGGTGTCATGTCCACGGGAAAAGAGACGCCGACGAAGAACCCGATCGCCGCGGCGAATAGCGTCGCGAGGACCGGGCTTGTTTTCGCTTGCATCCTCACTAGCTCCATGTGTGTGTGTTTGTTGTATATTCACCACCGAGAAAGAAACACCACGAAGAAGAACCTGAATGGTGTGTCCGTGATGTGGTGTGAAATAGGAGCAAAGCTAAGCTAGCTAGCTAGGAGTATATGACCGTAAATTCATGGTGACCTCCATGGCAGATCTGCGCCGGTAGGGTGATATGGAGAAGAAGACTTGCTTTGTCTAGGGGCATGGAGAAGCAGAAGACTTTAGTTAGCATCGAACTAAGTATGCATTGAGACTTGAGAGGCGTAGGTTTGACTTGTGCATTGACCCAAGTGCCCACGCTGGCTTTGTTACGTTCAAGTAACGCAAGCGTGGCCCTGTGGGTCTAGAAAACTTCTCCCCGCAGTTCAAAACGTACTTTAAAATTGGAAGCTAATCGAGAAGTTTGCTGGAGGGGGCTTTGATACTTTAATTTCCCTCTTTGAATATGGGGGCTTTGAACTTGGGGGAGAGCTCCCGCGCTGCCCCAGACCAACCGGATCACTGTGGTCGGTAGGGTGCATGGTGCCGTTCCTTACTCAATTCATATTTCAGTTCTTTCATTCTTTTTTTTAAATAAACAGGGACCTGTCCCCGGTTTCATTTCATCGAAATCAAACTGAAACAACTGCCATCAAAGGTCCAATGGTCTCATGCAGGCCAGAGTACCAAAAGCCAAATTATTACAAGCCAAAATGTAAACATCAAAAACTAAAATGTTTTCCAGGGGGGTGCAGTGCACATTGCTTCAGAGACCACCCGCTATCATTCCTGTCTCGCTCCACAGGTAGCCGTCACAACATCTGTGATCTTCAAAGTCTTCAGTGAAGGTCCAGCTTTGGCAGCCTTGGCAGAGCAGCATGTCTCCAGGGGTGATATTGGACTCACCATGTCCACCTTGGCAGTTCCCAGCTTCACTGGAGAGTGGAAGCAGCACTTGGAGCCTAAAGTTGCCTTTAGACTATCTTTTAGCCACCCAGGATCAACAAAGGTTTCTTGATGAGGGTCTCCCCCATGCTGAGGAAACTCTCCAACCTCTTCTTGCAGATCTCTGTTGACAGTACCATCCAAAACCTGATTGTTCTCAAGATCTCTCTCCACACCTGATTAATGGAGATCCAAACTACATTATTGAAAATCATAGAGTTCCTATGTTTCCACAAACTCCACAAGGCAGCAGAGGAAACTAGATTAATTGCAGCATTTCTATTCTCAGATAGCCAAAACATGGCCACTGATACAAAGCAATCACCAATCATTTTATTAAAAAAAGTTACTAACCACCTCCCATATGTTCTTGGCTACAATGCATTCAAAGAACAAGTGGTGCACAGATTCCTCTTCACAACAGTATACACAGTCTAAAGATTTGACAATGTGTCTTTTCTTTAGATTGTCTCTAGTCATAATCTTGTTATTAGAGAGCAGACACAGGAAGACATGAATTTTGGGGGTGGGACTCTATTTCTCCACACAGCTGGTGGATATATTGGATGAACCCCTCTAAAATTAATTACATGGTAAAGAGAGCTAGTGGAGTATTGTCCTTTATTTTTCTAGCTGCCAGATCAGGGCATCAGGATCATTAGTAAAAGACACAGATCTCACTGTCTCTTCAAATTGGAATCATTGTTCCATTAGTTTATCAGAGAAAGTTCTCCTGAATGTGATCTTAACATTCACATTATCCCAGGCATCAGCCAGAGTAATGCTTTGCTGGTTACAAATAGTATAGATGGGCCAAAATTGCACAGACAGAGGTGAGGAGCCAAACCAAGTGTCCTCCCACAGTCTGATTTTCCTCCCATCACCTACCTTCCATCTATAGCCAAAATTCAAGGCTTTTATAGTGGAGCTAACTCCCTTCCAGAATCTAGAAGTTTTAGGATTTGATGTAGGCACAAAAATATTAGGTTTCCTATTGGAAAAGTATTTCTTATCAATAAAAGACTTCCATGTTTTACCATCCCCCTCTATGTACCTTTTGACCCATGAGCCCAACAGGCAAAGGTTGACCTCTTGGAGATTTGGGATACCTAAGCCCCCAAATTCTTTTTTAATAGACACTAGTTTCTAGTTGGCCAGGTGGATTTTCCTATTTCCCTCAAAATCATTCCACAGAAAGTTAGCCATCTGGGTATTTATCATTTCCACTGCCCATTTTGGGAACTTGAAAAAGGAAAGGAGATAGATGGGATTGCTGGCAAGGCATGCCTGGATGAGGATGAGCCTACCCCTATAGGATAAAAGCTTTCCCCTACAGCCTGCAATCCTTTTTAGGATCTTGTCTATAAGTGGCTGGATGTCTTCTTTACTAAGTTTTTCAAAATGGAGAGGGATCCCTAAGTACTTGATAGGGAAACTTCCCTGGGTACATCCTAAACTCCCCACAAAAGGTGAAAGTTCATCTCCCAGTTCTTTCATACTTCCTTCGTAAATTAATATAAGATGTTTTAGAACACTAATTTAGTTATCTAAAACATCTTATATTAGTTTAAAAAGGGAGTACTATCATTGGTAAGCTATCTGTGGCGTGGTTAGCTATAAGAGCATCTTCAACAGATGCTCAAAATATAGCCGATGTGCATGAAAAACTACAGTTTGGGCAATTTTAAGCCAAGAAAGTTGTCTTCAACAGATGCCTTTCAGGTATATGGCGCCCAAAGATAGGTTCTGATGTATATTTGTTGAAAGTAATGCAAATACACATCATCTCTAGCTTTTGTTGCCCAAAGACGATCCAACCACCAAGAGAACGCAACCACCCACATTGAAACTTCTGGATGCTGAATTGCCTCCCAACACGACCGACACCGGACATCGATTCACCATGGATGTCACCTTCGATGCGATCAATGACCCTGACGGCTTCCCCACTGTTTCAGTTAGACCCGCAACCACCCCTCGCATGGTTCATGTCGGCGGTGGAATCAAGGCGAAGGCCATCTACCGTGAAGGTCTTGTGTCGCCAGGGCCGGCGACGACGAGACTAAAGACCACACTATCGCCACCAAGGCTCCTCCGTATACGAAGAAGGACGTTGGCGGGAAGAAGGTTGTTGCCCACAAGAAGAAGGTCGATACGGCGGCAACACCCCATCGTCGCCGACCACACTTCCACTGCGGCAGTGGCTCCTCCTACACCGTCTATTGCCTCTTCCCCTCCTCTCCCCTCACGTCATTGCACTAGGACAAGGCGACGTCACCTGTCGCCACACCGACTGTGTCCCCAACGTATTAGGTGAAATGATCGGGAGATACAAAAAATCTTTCTCCAGTATTTCAATTCTTTCTCATGTCATTTTATATTTTGTATGCAATTCTGATGTGATGTGTGTATATTTTCTTCAGATTTGATGCATGTAGAGGGAGAGGGCCCAAGGCCTATCATAAGTCGGTGTTGCTCTTCGGTTGGGCCTGTTGACGCATGTGGATCGAAAATGTTGGTTAGCGGACCCCAGAATTGTGTAACAAGTGGTATTAGAGCCCAAGTGTTCGGAATAAATCTTGGTGGACTCACGGATTGCCGGTCATGGTTAATGGGCTGGAACCACTGGTGTTGTCGGGTTCATGGTGACTGATGTGTGAAGAGGAGTTTCTTAGGTTAAGTCCCACATCGGTTGTGGGAGGAGACATAACACGACTTATAAGGCTCATGTTCGTGGGCACAAGTTTTTTTTTTGAATTTAAGGGCACAAGTTTTCTCGATGAGAATGCAATAAAATATCTGGAGCGTTGCCGCGATCAAGCGATCAAGTATTAGCGATGAGGTTCAAGGGAGGCTTCATGGGAGGGTTTGGATGCTTTGGAGGATTCATGGGTGCCAATGGTGCCATTGGTACTAATGATGACATGTGTGGCAATGGTGCTAATGATGACAATGGAGAGAATACACACATTAGTTATGGTAATGACGGCAATAACATTTGATAGCTCAATGCATTCCTATTACATGCACATTTGTTTATGTTTGTGATGCACAATGATTGAATTATGTGGATTTGATCTTGAATATTAATGTTGCTGATTATGTGTGTTCTGATCTTGCAAATTTTAAATTTATGTCATGGTTTGTTCTAATACGTATGCAATTGCGGAGTAGAAAATAAGAAGGCCAAATTTATGGGCACTAGTTTTAGGACATCTGAAAAAGAAAAAGAAAATCTGTTATCCAAAACACTTCTCTCTCCTCACTTAAAACCATTTTAGGGCACCAAATCTTAAGCATCCGTTGGAGATGCTCTCAGTTATGCCCTTAAGGGAACCCGTAATACACCTCCTCCCTCTCGAACGGAAATTTTTTCCACATGCGGTGACCAACTCGCTTTTATATTGAATGGAATGGGAAATTGACACATCTCAAGAAGATTTTCAAGACTACTGCCCCAACAAAAATGACGCTTATTTTTTTTTTGAGGAAAAAAAATGACGCTTATTATATTGGATGAAACAAAGGACAATAGAAAGGTTTGTTGGGTAACGAGGGATGTACTCCCTCGTCTCTCAAAAAAGGCATATAACTTTTGTTTAAAGTCAGACGGTGTAAATTTAAAAACAGGAATCAAAACATATTTTGAATAATGTTAGTCATGTTTTTCTTAAATAAATAAATGTATATACAAAATATTGCTGATTTGGATACAAATGTTTTATCGTGGTTTGTTTTTGTTCAGGCGAACGATCTTCCCTCCAGAGTTTTATCGTGGCATGAATTTTGCAAGTATTTTCATTTATGTCTTTTAGTTCAGTCTTTCGTGTTTCAATTAGGTCTTATTTTTTTCCTTTATATATTTTTTTAGTTTTAGTTTTCCATTTTTATTTCCAGTAATTTTACTTTTTTCCTGTTATTTATATTTATATCAATTTTTTTAAATTTATCCACAATATTTGAATATCTTTTTGGATCATTTTATCCACCATGTATAATAAATGATTGCATAGTTTTTGAGAAAAATAAATTTTGTTGTATATTAGTAAAAAGCGCCTATCGTATTTTGTAAATGTCCACAGTTGATAAAATACGTATTTAGAAAATGTCCACAGTGGATTAAATAATGTCTATCATGTACTTAGAATAAGGTTGATGGTCTACATAAAGAAAATATTTAATGCATTAAAATAAGGTTTTTCGTCTATTGGATTTTGTAAAAATAATTATATTGATTTTTTCATTGTATATTAAGAATTGTTTTAGAAAACAAAACCCCAACATATATGAAAGGTTTTTCACTTTATATCAAGAATATGTTCATCCATTATTTAAAGTAGTGTTTATCCTATTTTCCAAAAATTGTCCATCATTTATAGAAATTAGTTCGCCATGTATCTAGAATTTGTTCATCGAGTATATAAAAATTTCCATCGTGTATTTCACAAAATTGCATTGTGTATTTATATGAATATTTTATGATCTTATCTTCCTATTGTTTCTAGTTCTTTTGATTCTTGCTTCATCTGTTGACTGTTGTTTTATTTGTTATGTAGAAAAGAGTGCAAACATTATTTGTGAAAAGTACATGAAATTACAAAAAACAAATCTACATGAATATTTCCCCACACATTGACTTTTTAAATACATGATCAATACTTCGAAAATAAGGTTGAATGATTCAAAAAATGATGGTTTCATTTTTTTCAAATACACATTGAATATGTTTTAAATGTATGATGAGTATTTACTTTAAAAAATTTAAAATTGATGATGAATTTTTTGGAGTACACGATGTATATTGTTCTAAATATGGAACATTTAAAAAATGTGAACATGTCTTTAAAAGATCGTGAACACTTTATCAGGATTATATTTGTGGTTTTCCTTCGTATTTTCAGTTTTCTACATATACATTTTCTAATTACCGAGAGGACTTCATTTAAGCAGCCGATCAACAGTTTTGTGATATGCACGATGAATATATATTTAATTTACATTGAACATAGTTTGAATATATGGAGAATATTCTTATAAGTAATATTTTGAGCATCACTGTAGACTTAGTAAAAAAATTCTAAAAAATATACAATGAAAACAATTGTACTGCAAATTAAAACAACTAAGTATACACAGCAGAAATTGACTATGCGATGATTTTTTTAATACAGTCATTATTTTTAAAAACACACTGAACATGTTTGTAATATATACAAATATTTTCAAAGTTTTGGTGTATGTTGAGAAAGAACTGAATATACAAATAAAATTAATCAAAAATTATAACAGAAGGACGTACGAGTGCTAGCATAGAGTTTTTTTTAGGGTTGTGTTTGAAGCTCGAGCTCCATGGAGCCCTTCATTTTCAAAATTGAAAAATTAAAGTTTTATGTTTAAAAAAAACTGATTTTTTTACACACATACATATGGATGTATATTACTTGTTTGAAAAGTTTTACGGTGAAATAAGTTTGTATACGACCTACACAAAAATAACAAAATCACTTATTTCTTGTACTTATACTATTCACTATTAAAGTACATAAAATTGTTTTTTTTGCAGCTTGCACCAAGCTTATTTCAGAACGAAAATTTCCAGAAATTTAGTATACATATCTATGTTCATGTGTACTGTTTTCATTTTTTTCTGGAACATAAAAATATATTTTTTGAATTAAAAAATAAACGAGTTCCATGGAGCTCAAGCTCGAAAAAGCTGCACTAGAGTAAAGTATCAACACATACATCATTATCAAACAACTGCACATACATGTACCCAGCATGTCTGGACTTGACATGTCTTAAATAGGAACAACCATGCTAAGGTAAAAACAGCTACCAAATATGACATGCAAGTGCCAGGATGCTAGCCTAGCTCCACGCTTCGGTGAAGTACTAGTTTTGAAAGCGAAGGAAATGAACAGAAGAAAAACGGGCCGGACCAATGTCAAGCGCTGTGCGGTGTTTTGTTATCGCACGCAGCTCGCGATATATCGAAATCACGGTGCTCTACGCTAGGAGAATATCTGCATCCGGCTGTAATAAGAAAGAGGATGTCTCATTGTTGAGCCAAATTTGTGTGTACTGTCCTCAAGTACACTCCCGTGTTTCTGCAAGCCATTTGAAAGCTAGCGTACCGTATTTTTGCAGGTGATTACTCCCTTCGTTTCAAAATAACTGTTTTAATTTTGTACTAGCTCCGATACAAAATTGTGTTAAGGCTAAAACAGACAATTATTCTGGAACGAAAAAAGTACTTTGCAAGCAATCTGAAGCCAGCATGCCGTGTTACTTGTGGTCCGCAGTTTAACTGATTTAAGAAATATTTCATTTTCCACACACACAAAAGGTGAAGACTTGATTTGATGCTTCTAACTGAATATATCTGTAATCGAAAAATAGATATTGATAATCACATCACTGTCGTGTCATATGTTTCCGGATCCTGTTAATACTTTAATAAATTACCAAATTACATTACTAAGATTCTTTTACCTAGCATGATAGGAAATCCTTCTGTATTGATGGAGCTAGCACTACATAGTACAATCAACATGTGTCTAGATTAGAGCCCTTGTCCTCTGATTCCATGTTATGTATGATTTTTCTCCTGAAGTTTCCATGAATCCCGCTTGTTTATTCAGATCAAGTTAGGGTTGTATGTACGTGCAATTTTAGATCACAATGATGCCCAACAAGGAGGGAATCAGCTAGACAAGGGAAGAAGCCTGGAAGATAATTTTGATTAATTCTAGAATGGCAGGGCCATGATAGATGCCATCAAGCTGCATTTGCCAGTAGTTCGACTAAGTTTTTGGTGTAATAGCAATGCAAATTGGTATTCCTCATATATGCCTCTTCTTAGTATTATGCAGCAATCTTTGGTTCTTCATATACATTACCACTTGAATAATACGTACAGTTTTCTCTACAAAGATATGTACCACACGTACTTTTCTCTATAAGGTTGGAAATCTATCATTCATAGCGAGAGTACGAAATATCTTTTTGACTAACATGTCCTTTAAAAAATATTGTGGTGTTAGGAATATTTGAATAACATACAAGATATGTACCCCTGTCTTTTCCTGAAAGAATAGATGTCCATTGTGAATTGAAAACCTCTGTTTTTTTTCAAGTGGAGTTAAGAATTAATTTTTAGTTAAGAAACATATTTTGTATGAGGGGATGGAAGTGCACTGGTCATAAGCTATGGGAGGTACAAGTGCACAACTGGTTACCTTCATCTTCAAATGCACTGATATAATCTTAAGAGTGTTGACGACAATGCTAGAGTAAGGGATCATGAAGAGAGGGGAGGTGGAAGAGGATGATCAGATGATTTTGTATCTTCTTTGAAGGAGAGGGTAGCTAAGTTTTTTTTTAAATATTCGCAAAAAAGGGAGAGGGTAGCTAAGGAAACGTCCTCCCCTATTATTCACGTGCAAACGGAAATATATGATAAATATTTAGGAGGAGAGAAATGGAAGAAAGAATCAATGTCCCTATATGAATCAATAATACATGTTGATTCGCAAAAAAAACACATGTCATCATTTTTGACACACACTTCTGAATTAATACATTTATTTGACCAATGTATTCGTATTATTATTTCCCATTGCAACACACGGGAATTAACTAGCACTAGTAAGTGTGCACGTCGGGCGCACGTTTATTTAAAAAAACACATTATACAACAACAACAACAACAACAACAACAACAACAACAATTCACGCACCCTGTGCAAAGTTAGATCTTTAATGATTACTCGATCTCAAGTTTGGTCTCCCAAGACCTCTCTTGACATTATCCACGCGCTTTAGTGGCCCGCTATGCACATGCGCGAGAGGCTTACTCTAGATATGCCCAAACCATCTCAAACGAAGTAGGACAAGTTTATCTTCAACACAAATAATAATTTATATCTAAATACAAGGCGATTAATTTCCACATAAAATGCATAATCTTTGATTCCTAAGTAGCAAATAATTTGAAATGTCGTTTCTCCTTAATTTGCACCATGATTTTTTTTCATGTCTGACTTACTTTATTATGAACAGAATTAATAAAGAAACACAATTATAAATCAAGTTTTCACAATTGTAAAAACCAAAGAAGATTTAGACAATAAAAATAGCAAACATTAATGTTAATACTTTTGTTAAAGTGGCATGGAAAACAAAACCCATACAACATTATAAGTTGTTCACAAAGAAGTAAATGCAAGAAAGGGATACAGAAGGCGGTCAAACTGCATTAGCCTTTAGTCTGTAAATCTCTACTCCTAAAGGGGGGAGTTGGTACGTCGTTCGTTGAACACCAACTCCCTCATCGAATCCCACCTCCTCCCCCGTTTTTCCCTTCCCTCGGCTTCACCGATTTTTTGCTAATAATCTCACCTTCTATTTTGGCATTGATTTCTTTCCAACCAAACCCAATCTCCCGTTTTCTCATTGATTTCTTTCCAATCGAACCCCACATCTCCCCTTTAGGCGCCGATTGAAAGGTTGTTTTCCCGTCAATTACATGCGCAAAAAATTGCCAGGATCAATTTTCCTCACCTATGCATCCTTTGTCGATCCATCCACATGGCGACGGGGCGAGGCACGAGCGACCTGTACCAACGCTAGGTCCGTTCACCTCGCCCCGGGACACAGACACCGCCATAGCGTGGAGTAGCCGATCGAGCGCCCTTCTCCTCGCGTCGCGCACCGGGCGGAAGGATTACAGATCTGGCGCCAATCGTCGCCGTAGGCCGCAAAGATGATCCCCTGGCACCCCACACGATGGACAGGCGGAACATGCGATGCGGCCACGTGGTGGGAGACGAAGTCGACGTCGCGGGAAAACATGACCTCGCACACGTACGGCGTCCGCGGAGGAGGCGACAACGACAAGAAACACACTGAGGCGCAGCATGAGGACCGACCCGTGGTGCGGCAGGTCGCCGCCGAGGTGGTGGAGGTGGCCGAGCATCGAGAGCGAACATGGCAACAGATAGCTAGCCGTCGCCGAAGGCGGCTGAGGCATGTGAGTGGGACGATGGCGAGTACGGGAGGAGCACCAGGTAGAGCGGCAACGAATCCATGGCGTTGCACGTGTTGAAGCTTGTATTCCGAATACATTGGTATTATAGCCTGGGAACCATGCGCAATTGCGCATCTTACATTAGAAATTGAAGTCATGTATACTAATAGTTATAGGTTGAAGCCCGACAGGATGCCTGAAGAAATCAGGTATCGTTATACCTTCGACTATGATTATTTTTTTTAGTCTTGTATTTTCTGTACTATTAGGTTTATCGTTAGACCTCTACAATGTGCGTCTCATTTTAGATCTTTTGATATAACAATATTACACTTCTCGTTTGATCTAATATTTGGAAGCAATTCAGTATTTTGATTCTTCTTGTATAGTTGTATACATAACTTACGTATTGTCTTTTGCAGTTGGTTGAAAGATGAAAGTAGAGTGGAGTCAATGGACCAGAGTAACGGATGAATGGAAGTGCAGACGATAAAGAAATATGTGCTTTTCATCCAGATGCAACAGTTTGACCATCACCTCCCATGGTATGGGCAATGCATAGGAATTGTAAGTTCATTAACAGAAGACACACTTATAAACATCATGCCCAGTGGCGGAGCTAGCTTCAGGACAGGTCCCAGGCCACCCACGTAAGGACCCAGGCAGGCTTCGTAACTGTAGCTATACTGTACGCTACAGTGTACAAAAGGGATTAGCTTCACGCCCCAGGCAGCGGCCAGGGCTGCCTGGGGCCTGGCGCCGCCGTTGATCATGCCCTACTTTTCTGCATTGTTTTGTGGATATCGTGAACATATTTTGGTTCTTGAGAAATTATCTAAGGGGTCAAAACTGTTTGCTATGCAGTATTTCATCTCCCATTCTACTCTACATTTGTTAGTTTGATTCACTTGCATATGCTGAAAGAATAGTACACCAGCTATTTCATATTTTCGTATATAGTCTCCTGTTCCAACATGCCCAGTTCTGTTTGATTGTTATATTCTGAAGTACTTTAAAGTGCTTACAAGGTTCCGTATGACTGTGCAGCGGAATTACATGTTTTTATATATGTTGTCTTCTCAACGACTCATCTCTGCCTCTATGTCAATAAAGAATTTTTGTGAGCATCAACCCATGTTTTTTAACTCGAGAGAATGAAAAATTATGGTAGCCTAAGTCTGCAAACGAATATTTGCTTTTTATTATCGAAATTGCAATATGCAGTCGATGGGAATTCCTTATCTTTAGGTGCCACAATATTACCGATTTTGCAATATACGGCCGATGAGAATTAATCTCTACTCCTAAAGGGGAGTTGGTACGTCGTATTTTGAACACCCCAGCTCCCCCATCGAACGAAACCTCACTCCCGCAGATTTTCTTTGCCTGGGAACGATGTAGAGGTACCCTTCTTTGCCTGGGAGTTATATTTGGTTTAATTTGTTGTATTTGAGTATTTGAAAAATTGACGGTAATTGCTTTCTACTTACAGAACTGTACACTGCCTCATATTATTGGTCCTTTCGTTTTTGCTTCTTGCTTATATATTAGGTTTATGTCTTGACAGTACGTAGGGTATATGAACTAGGAATTAAGTACCCCTGGGTAGCATTATACATCTGTAATGATTAATGGAAGATTATGTTGTAAAGTTACAAGTTATTAGGTAAATTTGAATTTCTAGAGAACCGAAGAACGATGAATAGAGAAAGGGACATGTATAACATTTCCTTGCGGGCCTTCTGAGAACCTACAATAATAGCTCAATGAAGGAGAAGAAGGTGGTAACTAAGTACGTGTGTCATAATCTATGTATTCAGTGTTATACATACATTTTAGGGAAAATATGGCTATGTATGTATTGTGTGGTACAAAATATTTGATTTATGAATACTTTTCTAGGTCACAAAAATGTCATAATGTTTCATCTTTTATGTTGACTAGGCAACATAAATAGCCTCATATGGTTATGTAATTCACTTGTTAGATGTCAATCTAATGCAACTGCAAGAAGAGGCAATGGACAATCACATGTCATGTGTCCAAAGCCTTTTTGTATGTATGCTCTGTTTCAGTTTGGTCTTTAAATGTTCCTTTAAGTTTGGCTACAATTTTTTTCTTGCTACTTCAGTTATATGATAATCAATGTCACTATATGAGAAAATCAATCTCAGCTATATCTGTTTAATTTAGCTTATGAAGAAATACAAGAAAAATTAACTCTCATCACATTTACTTAGATTTCTTGCAACTCAAATTTAGTGTTTCTACAGGTAGAGGTGATAAACAGGTCTTCAAAACATGCCCAGCAGCCATTGAGTTTGTATTTTCTGCTCGAACCAAAGATGACCCTGGAGCTTTTGATTTCAAACAGAGAGGTGGCAAGGTTCAATATATTAGTTATATGCTTGTTTTTGAATTTTAGGTGATGTGCTATTCATCGGTTGTGAAGCTCCTCTTATCAGGGAAACACTTTCTTACCGGTGAAAACGGCAGCGTAGGGGGCGCGCTGAGTCATCGCGAGTTTCCACCTCATGCACCTAGCCCACGAGGTACGTGAGCTCCTCGATGTCGGCACTGATCCCAACTTACGCGACTACAACACCCCACGCTGGCAGCTCTGATGTGCTGCAGTTTATGTATGTTTATGTACTGGAAGCTTTACTTAGACCTAATGCGAACAAAACCAATTAAAAAGTTAGTGACGTCTTCTATTTTTCTTTGTGAGGATTGCCAGATAATGGAATAAGGGCACTACAGATGGGGTGAAACGTACTATATTACTAATGGTATACAACAAATATTAGAGTGAGGTCATATGCTAGAGTCGTATAAACTATACTATTTTTTGTTAGGTTAGTTGCAAGAATTGATTATTTTCTTCCACTGGAACGCACAGATGTATTTTCTGACTGAGTACATCGGTAGCGGCCTCGACATGGGATCACACCGCTATGTACTTCCTTCATTTTGTTGTTACAATATAGGTAAGGTGGTACCGTGGAGAAGCTCCGGTTTTGGTTGCGGCCTTCGTACTTGTCGTGCCACACCGCTAGCTCACCTCTCAAATCCGGACGGACTCGAATGGATAACAGGGAGCCCTTATGCACCTTTGGTTGGATCCAAATGACCGTCGTGCTATATGTGCGGGCGACGCCATAGAGGAAAGATGAGAGGGCGGGCCATGCCATGAAGAGTTGGTGAGGCGACGATGAGAGGAAGGTGCAGGCTGAATGCCGTGGCATCGATGGGAGGTGACAGTGAGAAATCATTGCAAGGAGAGATGATTGTGGCAACACTGTCGTATCGATGATAGATGGTCGGGAGAATGAGATTTGAGTGTGAGCATTGTGTTGTGTCATGAGAAAGTGAGGTTATTTGCTTTTTAAGGGAAACAACCTATGTTATTTTGAGAGAAATTCCCCATACTTTTTTGTGGTTGTGAAAATATAACATTACCCTAACAAATCATTTCTTATGAATAATTATCATAATTTTATTTACATGTGAGCCTATAGTTTATTAAAATGGAGATGCGACTCAATCGAATAAAAACAGTAATCTGCTTGCATCTAGCAACTGACCAATATATATTTTGAATGATCATATAATTTATTTTAATCAAAATACGATGCACGTGAAGTGAATTTCAATTATTTTCCAATGGATGTGAATTATATTTTTTATATTTGTAAAATTTAACATTAATTATATCATTATATGTAATTAAAAAAATTAAAAAGCCCGTTGCAACGCACGGGCATTCTACCAGTGCTAGTAATACGTCACCTAGACCTGCCTGAACTTCTTCTCTAAGATACTTTAATGAAAACTTTATTCCACTACCACCAAAAATGATTTCATTTAGCCTGCAAATAAGTGATAGATTTTTTTTTGAACTGTCACCGGGGAGGAGCAAAGCCCCTCACCTGAATCATTTTTCTATTAATATGCAGAGTAACCGTCACATTGGGGGGGGGCAACATTAGGAGGGGGAGAGGGGGGGTGTTAGATTACAGCTGGTCACGGAGCCAGACGTCGACATGCTCGCGGCTCTCACGGTGGAAGCGCCCACGCCAAAGGGCGGCGTCGTCTCAGCACATCTTCAGGGTGGACGATAGGGAGCCCGTCTCGTTGCGGAAGACGACGGCGTTGCCGTTTCCACAGATGCCAGCAGCAGAGCATAACAAACCCAGCCGGCGACGCGGCGCCGACCGCGGGAGCGACATCGAAGAGGTGGAGCCGTCGCACGTCGGCGCTGTCCGGGCGCAGGTGGAGGCGACGCCAGAAGGAGGCCGAGAACGGGCAGGCGAAGATGAGGTGGTTCGCCGTCTCCAGTTCGGCAGGGCAGAGGGGACATCCGGCTTCGCTTTCATCGAGGATGGTCTTCTTCACGAGGTTGTCTCGAGTGTGGACCCTGCACTGGACGAGGAGCCAGGTGAAGAAACGGACACGCGACGGCGCCGGCGAGCTCCAGATGAACTGAGCAGGCGCGAACGTCACCCCACCGAGCCGAAAGAGGGAGTAGACTTGCTTGGAGGCCAGCTTCCCTTTTTTGCCGGCACAGAGAGGCAGGCGGTGGGCGTCAGGCGGCGCCTTAGGGCGATGCTCGCCAACTAGCGAGAGCACGGTGGCCCGCTCCACGGCCGCCACCGCGGACAGCCGGGGCACCAGGAAAGCATCGAGATCGAGTTTGCGCACCTCCCAGACTGACACCCCTTTGTCAGTGGTGTGGGAAGCCAGGGCAGGGAAGCGGCAACCGATGACGCCGACGCGGGACCAAGCGTCGAGCCAGAACGAGGTGCGGCGGCCATCACCCACGTCCACGGCGGCGAGGTCGCGGTAGAGCGGCAGCAGGGTCGAGAGGTGCCCCCAGTGCTCCCCTCCGATAGATCGAGCGCGATCGCGGGTGAGAAGGCGCCCCTGCAGCCGCAACCAAACCCACGCCGCCCAGCGCGAGGGAACGGCGTCGTGTAGCCGGTGGAGAAGCTTGAGGAGGAGGCAGTCGTTCTGGGTCGAGAGGTCCCGGACCCCCAGCCCTCCCTCCTCCTTGGGCCGGCACACCTGACTCCATGCCATGAGGCATTGCGCGCCGGAGGCGCGCTCTGTCGCGTTCCAGAGGAACGCCCGGCGCAGCGCGTCCAGGCGCTTGACCACCGCAGGAGGAAGCTTGAGGGCACCCATGGCGAAGGTGGGGATGGCGTCGAGCACCGCGTTGATGAGGAGGAGGCGCCCGGCGGGGGAGAGGAGCCTAGCGCGCCAGCCGGCCAGATAAACATCCGTCTTGGAGATGATCCCGTCGAAGTCCGCCAGGGCGAGCTTGTAGCAGGACAGGGGGAGCCCGAAGTACTTTTGGGGGAAGCCCTCAACCCGGCATCCGAGGGCGGCGACAGCAGCCTCAAGGGTGGCGTCGCATACCGCGATCGGGACAAGTGTGCTCTTGGCGTAGTTGATGACGAGCCCCGTGGCCGCGGAGCCTGGCCGCAGCAACAGGGCAGGCTCGCATGATGATCAGCGTGTCGTCGGCGTACTGCAAGACCAGGGGGGAGCTCCGTCCACCAGCGGGTGCTCGAGGCCTCCGTCCTGCCTTATCACGCGTTGGAGCACGTCCGCGACAAGCAGGAAGAGGTAGGGCGAGAGCGGGTCCCCTTGACGGAGCCCGCGTTTGACAGGGAACCATCGTCCCGGGACGCCGTTGAGCAACACTGCCGCCGTGGAGGACCGAAAGATTTCGTCCATCCAGCCGCACCAAACCTCGGGAAAACCTCCCGCAAGCATGATGCGCCGCAGGCTACTCCAGTTGATGCTGTCGAAGGCTTTGGCGAAGTCCAGCTTAAGGACCAGTGTCGGGGCAGCTCGCTTGTGGCAGCATTGGACCATCTCGGCCGCATAGACGAAGTTTTCGGCGATGATACGCCCAGCGATGAAGCCCGACTGGTCCTCGTCGATGATGCGGGCGATTTGCAGCTGGAGGCGCGTGGTTAGGTCGCGGCAGAGGATTTTCACGTCCCCGTTCTGCAGCGAGACCAGGCGAAACGCGCCAGCGGTGGGATCGCCGTCGCCCTTGGGGAGCAGGACAATGAGCGCTCGGTTGATGCAGCCAAGATCCGCCTCGCCGGCGTGGAAGGCGGCGAACAGGGCGTGGTCGGAGGGGGCGTACACGTTAGTGATTTCGAAAACAAGGGCCGAGGAGGTCGAGCGCAGCGTCGTAGTGATGGAGAAACGGGACTGTCGGCTCCTCTCAAGGGAGAAACGCCTGCCATCCCAGGTCGTAAGCACGCCGCCGCGGCTTCCGTCGGCGAGCTTGGTGTCGAACGCCGAGAGGCGACTAGGGAGGAAAGAGGAGGCCTTGCCCACGTCGACCTGAGCGAGTTTAGTTTCCTGAAGACAGGCGACCCCGGGGTCGGCCTCGGAGACCAGGTTCCGGACGAGCACGCATTTGGCAGGATCGCCGAGGCCTTGAACGTTCCAGGACAGAACGTTGAGGCGATAAAAGGGGATGGCACTCATGAAGGAGCGAAGGACACCGTGAGGAGACTGATACAAGCGAGCCTAAGGTCGCGGACATAGTAGACAACAACACAGCAAGGGATACAGACCCCCCAAACGGGCGGGCCAAGAAAAGAAGAGGGCGTGCCGGCGGCGCGCGGGTGGGAGATCAGCCAGCTCCGGCGGGCACCGGGGTGGCTTGCACGTTAGCAGCAGCACGCAGCGCATTCACCGCGGCTTTTGGGAGCGGGGCACGAACGGCGTCAAGCACATTGTGGCGCGCGGCCTTGGTCTGGACACGGGGGGAGCACAGGGCGAGGGCGTCCTTTAGGGCACGGCGACGCTGGGCTTTTTCCGCGATGCTCACGAATTCCGCCGGCTCCAGGAGCGCAAGACGGCCGCTACGACGATGAGCGGTGGCTTCCTCACCCTCCCGGGCGGCGGTGGGCTCGTCGTCGACGATCTCGGAGATGGTGACAGAAGACCGCACCGGGCTTGGAGGAGGAGAGGGACTCGGAACCCTGGGCACCGCGGGAAAAGGGGGCGCCCCTAGCACACGCAGGAGAGCCGCGAGCTGCTGGCCACCACCCCCGCCACCGCGGTGTTCCGCCATGACAGGACCGGAGGCGAGGCGACAGTTCATGTTGAACCCCGACGGAAGGAGGTTATGGGCGAAAGGAGGCGGCGCTCCTCCGAGGCGGGGCATGTAGGTGCCGTCCTCGGCGAAGGATTCCGCCTTGTCCCAGAAGGCGATCGGCTGCAGGGACACAACCCTAGCCTCGCCAGGCCCGCCCGTAGCGCGGGGGGAAAGGGAGCGAGCGGGGCGGGTGGTGGCCATGGGGCAGTTCTTGGAGCGCGCATGATGACCGGATTTGCGGCAACGGCGGCACCTGACAGGGTCTCTACAGTCTTTGACGAAATGGAGGGTTGAGAGGCGCTTAAAGCACCCGTCGAGAGAGAGCGGAGGCGGAGCGGGGCGCGCGGTAGGTTTCTGGGGAGCCGAGGGACTTAACAGCGCCTGCAGAAAAGGGGGCGGGCCGCCAGACTGCGCGGCGCGGGCAGGGGTGGAAGGCGCCGCTCCAGTGTCTCCATCGGGCTGCAAAACAGTAACTCCGACGCGCGGCAGCTGGCTGGACGGGACGCAACCGGGAGGAAATCCGGGGGGGGGGGGGGGGGGGGGGGGGGATATGGCTCAGCGGCCGCCGTACCGCACGCGGGATTGCACTCTGCGGCGGCAGTAACTGCGCTAGGCGTAGGGAGCAGGCCGGGGAGACAGGACACAGGGGGAGGAGGGCGACGGGCCGAAAGCCTACGCCGCATGCGCTGAGCTGGCAAGGGTGTGGACCGAAGCGCGTCAGCAGCCAGCCTGGCAGCCTCGAGAGAGAGATGGAGGCCGAGCTTGACATGGCGCAACTGGGCAGGGCCGGCCGCCACCATGGCCTCGGCAACGGCGGCGGAGGAGACGACAACGGAGAACACGAGGTGCTGGACCGCAATGACAGGCAGCCGCTCATCAGCGCCGCAGAACAGAACCGACATGAGGGTGGACATGGAGCCCGCGGACAGGGGGCTCACCGCCGAGGACGGCGTGATCCAGATCATGCCGGGGTTGGAGGAGGGGGGCAGCGAGCCAGGGTCAAAACAGACCCCATGAGAGAATGTGGAGAGGACGCCGGCATGAAAGGCGGCGCCGGGACGCGGGACGACGGTGATATTAGAGTGCTTGCGACGGCGGCGGGAACTTACCTTGGCGGGAGGCTCGGTCAAGGGGCCAAGGAGCGGAGCCGGCGGCCCATTCCTAGCGGCGGGAGACTGTGAGGTGGCTAGCCCTATCGGCGGTGGGGTGGGCTGAGGCGGCGGGGGGCGGAGGGCGGCCAGCAGGTCGCCCGGCGAGTCGCCGTGCCCCATCTCGCCAGGCGTCCTCTCCAAATTTAGTCGTGACTAAGTGATAGATTATTAGCATAAGCATCATGTAATTTACAATTTCAAACTCGCTCCTTTTCAAAGAGAAGTGTATTTTCAGTGACCTGCCATTAAATAGTTTATAAATCGACAACTATACCTTCCAAAACCAAAAGTTCAACTGCACTGATCCAACTTGCAGACATGACTATAAATTAGTGGAGCATTTGTTTCTTTTCTTCAAAAAACTGAAGTTGTGCAAGATTGATGAAAAAAAGAGACTTATCGTGCAAGTCAATACATATACATATTAGAGGTATAAATAGTGGGCAATGTACATCAATACAATATGGTGTACCTAATTGTGGTGACAAATATGCAGCTACGGGAAAAAACAACTGCGGATGACTCGTCGAGGCCGGTGGTTTGGCCACGGTGAGAGTCGTCGCGGCTAGCAGACGCCAACGAAGGCGCAGACGCGGGCGTTGTGTTGAGGGCGTCGGCTCGGCGACGGAGAGAGTTGTTGGGGCTAGCAGACATAAATGGCATGTCGAGGGGGGCGGCTGGGCTGCGGAGAGAGGTGCTGCGGCTAGCAGCACGTTTAGGACGGCGCGATCACCGGAGTTGAGGCTTCGCGGGAAAGGGCATTGGAATTTATAATTCAGCCCATATCTATATCTATATCTATATCTATATCTATCTTTCCCTAATAATAAAGGAGACGGGTTTCTCCTTCCGTCATGGAGATTTTTCAGAAAAGCCCCTCACATTTTAGTAATTTAACCCGCAGTCCACAGTTTTTAGCAAAAAGAAAAAGTAAAAAACGTTGCACTGTCTGGGCCTCAGCCCTTCTTTTGCATGTCGCGCGCGCGCCTGGGCAACAAACGAAGCTGGCCCATCTAATGGGCCAAGCCAGGTTCTGTTTATTTACGTTTTTTCATTATGTATTTTCTTTTTTAGCAAAAGAAAATGTTTGAGGATATAAACGCAGTCGCTCGCGTGCTTCCTCTGCACTTACACTTTCTATAAATTTAAAAGTCTTTATTTTTTTAATAATCACACATTTTAATAATTGTTTGCACTTAAAAATAATAATTATTTTGTAAAAATAGAAATTAAAAAATATTATGTGTAAATAATTAAACGCATTTAAATGCACCAATATTTCAAGTCGCTCACGTGCTTCCTCTGCACTTTCATAAATTTTAAAATTTTTGATTTTTTTAAATAATCACACATTTTAAAAATTGTTTGCAATTGGAAATAATAATTATTTTGTATAAATTGAAACTAAATTTTTTAAGTGTAAATAAATAAACACATCTAAATGCAACAATATTTTAACGCATTTTTAAAGTACGAAATGTTTAATAAATGCATTCACGAATTTTTATACACTTTTTTTATGTATGAACATCTTTTGAAATATTATTTTTTGAGTGCACTTAAAATAATATGAACATCTTTTTTATACGAATTTTTATACACTTTTTTTATGTATGAACATCTTTTAAAATATATTTTCTATGCAAAAAAGTGTATAAAATGTTTCTTTTTTATGTATGAACATCTTTTGAACACTGATGTAAAAGAAGAATAAAAAAGAAATAAAAATGTTCCGAGGAGAGCAAGTATTTTTAAGTGCAAGCATTTTTTATTTTTTAAAATTTTTTGAGCACGAATAGTTTTTTCTGTGCTAATGGGCTGGCTCAGTTTGTTCTAATATCCACACACACACCCCGACGGGATCCTCTATGTCCTGGTGCGCTAAAGAAGTATCATTTCAATTTAGATCGGGACTCATTAGTTTAGTGTACAAATGATAGTCATTTCAATTTCGGGATTAAAGTCACGAACAACTACGAGTTTAGTGTTTAAAATAAACTTTTTTATTTTGTCCCATTGCAACGCACGGGCATGTTTGCTATCTATACCTAATAATAAAGCGTGATGGATTTCTTAGTCTCCCTGTTCTTTTTGTTCGGCTTCTTTCGATGGGACAAAAAAATGCGCGCATGAGATAAATCAATCACTCTTTTCGCTGCATGTTCGTTCGGCTTTGTTGGATTTTTTTTCTTGGGCCGTAGCTGCTGAAAAAAATGCGACTGAGCAAGTTAAATGATGACCACTTTGCCCTTTTTATTAAATTACATAATGTAAGATGCATTTTATTAAATTTGTTGTAGTTTTTTTAGCGCTCCAAAATTAAGAAAAATACCTTTTATCTCTACTTCTTGAAAAATAAAAATATCTCTCATTTTATTATAAATATCTTATCTTTCTTCTTAAACTTTTTTCCAACGGGTGTGACTTGATGTTGGTTTTAATCCAAAATCCTACATGTATCTAACTCATGAAAAAGTATAACCACAAAAAACTTACAAAAAGTGTTCACACATTTTATTTTTTTGTATTATCTTAAATGCGTTTGCGCCTTTCTGAAATATATAAAGTTAATTTTACGTAAAATATAGGTATTTTATCATAAGATTACAATTTTCTCCCGTTGTTTTCAACAATCTTTATTTTTATTAAATAATATTGCTCCAAATATCCCAAAAAAGGTTCACAGGATTTTAATTTTTTGTGTGATTCATTCCAAAAACCTTCATGTAGCTATCTCATGAAAAAGTGTACCCACAAAAAATCATGAAAAGTGTTCACATTTTTAAAAAATTTATATGTGTTTGCACTTTTTTAAAATATATAAAGTTAGTTTTCCGTACATTATAGGTATTTTATCACAAGGTTAAAAAATTTATCCCGTTGCAACGCACGGGCATTGTCCTAGTACCTAATAGTAAAGGGAGGCGTTTTTATATTTTTGCAAAAAAACCCTTCTCTTTACTATGAATTAACCCGCAGTCCTACGTATCAGGCGAAAAAAAGGAAAAAAAACGATTCGTACATTATGTTCCGCATGCAGGAGTCCGTCCCCTCCTCTCGCTCGCTCGCCTCTGGCCCAAGAAGAAGGATGAGCCCAACAACGAAGCAAGCTGTGAGTTCCTGAAAATGCTGCACAACGAAGCCGGCCCATTAAGCATAAAAAATATGTTTATGCATGCAGTTACAAAATTATTGGAGCAATTTTTTAAAAAAAATATTAATGACATGCAAAATAGTCTGTCAATCACTTTTCAGAAATAAAAAATAAATTTTCACGATATTGTGAAAACCAAATATGGGGTGTTAAAATAATGTTCATAAACCATTGAAAAATGTTAATTGCATAGAAAAACATGTACATAAAAAATATTATCACGTTTAGAGAAAATGTTCATAATATTTGAAAAAAATGAAAAAAGATGATCACGTATATTTTTACTGTTTTGGACTATTCACAAAAATGTGTGCCACATTCTTGTAAAGTACTACCTCTACTTTAGCCTACCAAATATCATATATTTCTAAACGGATAGAGTATTATATAATATATAAAGATGTTCAGATAATTTCTCTATAAATATGCAGTCATGCATATTCAATGGGTGTAGGGTGTAGCCCACATAGGGTGACACTCAACGTCCAGCTCGACGGGGTTAGTCTTCAAAGTTTTAACAATACACCTTCTGGTGTGGTTCAATAATAGATGTATTGTGCATCGGCCAAGCTCATTGCCTTGAACTTGACAATATTTGAACATCTCTGAGATCACATGTATATCGCGGGCATCGTCGACGGGAATGATAATGAGGATAAGAGCCAACACGAGTGGAAAGCTATGTTAAAATAAAGGTTATTGATACGTTTTCTTAGGTTAACCCATTGCAATGCACAGACAATTTTCCTTGTATATTATTAAACAAATAGCCTTTTGTATGTTGATAGTCCTGTCAATCTTTATCTTTACTACCTAAAAATAATTAGTGTTTATTTTTATATTGTTGGAGACATATTCATTCAATTTCTTCGTAATTAAACAGCCCTTCGGTAACCAATAATATTCATCCAATTTATATATAATAAAATAATTTTCCTTCAAAATAATCATTTTATTATTTTATTTATAATCATGAGGCAGCGCAGCTGTATTTGACTTCTAGACGGAGCGGGAGGTCTCCAGTTCGAATCCACAAAACCAGCATTATGATAAATATTAAGTATTTTAATGCTATTTTTATTTAATTTATTTCAGTTATCTATTGGCATTAAAATTAGGTACAAAACAGTAGCATTAATAATAAATTTAATATAATTTAATTATATAATCATATAATTAATTAAATTAATCCAGGAAAGAATAATTTTGAACTAATAATAATATGGCCATTTTTTAGTTCTTAAAATAGTAATTCTAATTGCGATAATAAAAAAATCTATAAGTTAGGAACACAAAAAATTACTTTACATTTTTATTTTATTTATTTACTACCGCGAATTAATAAAAAAGTAAAATAAGCTAATAGGACGACCCAGCAATTATTTTTATCCTCTGTAATCAATAGGAAAAAATGTGTGAAGCAGACCTTTGGCCCAGCAAGGATAGGGGCGAGACACTGGTAAAGAACTGCTCCCAGCCCACCCAGAAAGGCCCAATAAGGCGAATCTAATGAAAAAATTGATTTTTTAAATCTGGACACTATGTACTGCGGGTTGATTACCTAAAAAGGGAGGGCCTTCTATGCAAAAACATAAAAACGGACTAAGAAAGCCCCCTCCCTTTATTATTAGGTATAGATCCATGCAGATGCGTCATTGGGAGGAAGCAAGTGGCAAGACGCGATCCGGCATAAATTTCTATACTTTACAACCAATCCTTAGCGGATTTTAGGCCTCGGTTGCGTGGGTTTCTTCCAATGGCGCATGTATTACTGACGTTGTTTGCGTGGCATGAGGGTGAGCCATGGAGTTACCACCGAAAATAGCTCTAGCCACTGCCCCAATATCATGGTGAGTTTACCAAGCTCTTCATCTGGTGGACACGACAATGGTAGGGCTGACGGCATGGCAGTCGTGATGGTAAATCCTCACTAATAATGAGAAATCGATTAATCATGCATGCAATCAAAATCATAGTTCTCACATTCAAAACATTATTATTTGGAATTAATTGATTCTTACTGAAATTTTGTCCAACTGAAGATTTATGTAAATGCTTATACAAAACTTTATGTGTTAATGTCCGATGAGCAAATGGGTGTTGTGGCCTATGACTAGGAGATAGTAGTTACTAATTATTTTGATGAGTTAAAAATTAATGAGGGAACTAGATACTAGATCTCAGAAATCTATACCTAATAATAAAAAGAGGTGGCTTTCTTTGTCCGTCGTGGAAAATTTGCAGAAATACCCTTCCTTTTTTCGGTAATAAACACGCACTCCATTATTTATACAGAAAAACGGTTCGCTGCTCTGTTATTTTATTTGTTGGCCACTTGCTCCTGGGCCACGACCACTACAAAAAAAACGAAAATATTTCGCTGCTTGTATTTTTTATGGGGCCACTTTTCCTGGTCCACGACCATAAGAAAAAAAAGTGAGGCAAAACCAGAGAACGATTGGGTCTTGCCACGAGTCATTTTTATTTATTTTTTCTTATGAAAAAATATTTAGTGTGTTAAATTTTAAAAATATTTGGCTTCAAAAATTGTTAAATTAGTAAAAAGATTCAAATATTTTTTTCATATTTAAAAAAAATAATTATACTGCTGAAAATTCTTTTCTTGCTTCATTTTTCAAAGATGTTTAAACTAAATAATAAATTTTCAATGATTATTTTATTTGTATTATTTTGATAGATAGCCATTTAGTGCGTTAAATTAAAAAAAATTGGCTCCAAATTTTATAAAAATTGTAAAAGTATTCATATTTATTTTTAAATGTTAACACTTATAAATATTTGCTTTGTCCAGAATTTATTTGTTTGCAATACTTTTCAAAGAGGTTTAAACTAAACAAATGGTTGTTTTAACGGTTGTAGTTACAAAATGTATTAAAATACATTAACGAATCTGATAAAAAGTTCACATTTTTATTTTGTTAAATGTTCAAACACTTAAATGTATTAAATTGTTTGCATACAATTTTTTTTGAGCGTGGATTTTCTTTAAATATGATTTATAATTGATGCATGTAAAATGCATACATGAACTTTGCATGTTATTACTTGTTTTTCGTACATATTAGCAACTTATATTCATGTTTTATAATGATTTGGGGATTTTCTAAACAATCCCCCTTCTTTTGGTTCTAACCCTGTTTTTCCAGAAAACGTACTTTTTAGTGTTTCAGACTTTCCGGGAGCTTCGGGACTCCAAAAAGGGCAAGGCCAAAGAGCACGGTTCAGAATTTTCGAGACGAAGACCATGGGCCAAAGTAGAGGGCCAAAAGGCCAACCAGGTGGCAAAGAGGACCCTCCACGCGGCCAGATTCCTTGGCCGCGTGAGAGGCCCCCTTTTTGCCCCCGTGGCTCCGATGCCGTCAATCTTTCTTCTCCCGAGTGTCTCGTGACTTAAAAACGACTATATAAAGGGTCCCCTGGCCTTTTCGAGGAGGAGGCGGCGCCGAGAGACGAAACCACGAAACAGAGAGACAGAAGGCTGCCGCCGGAGAAGATCGGAGGGGGGAAACGCCGCCGGGATCACCCCCGGAGGGTTCCACCCCCCTCCGGCGTGTTCATCATCAACATCTACAGCAAAATCAGCTCCATCTCTCCACTGTAATCTCTTGGCAAACACGATGTATGATGCAATACTATATTCCCTTGATGTATTGTGTCTCCCCGTCTATGTTTGAGTAGTGAATTGTTCTTAGCAATGGTGAAATAGTTCGTTGATTGGTTGCATACAAGTTTGTTATTTTCTATGATTGTCTTTATGTACAATATATGAGTGCACGCATATGTTGGGGAATGCATGTAAGGTGATCACCGGTAGCATAATGGAGTGGTGGTGACTTGGGAGTGACAGTAACCTGAGACCGAGCCACAAAGTTAAGTTATTGGGGGATATATATAGGGGGCCTTAGAACGTAAGGCTATGGTGGGACTTTATGTCTTAATCAATCTTGTGCAGTCATTTACTTGGCCACATGATCCATCATAAGGGGTTGTAGATCATTTACTTGACTATACCTATTCATGGCTCCTTCCTAGAAGAAACAACTAAGACTAAAACATGTGCTTCACTAATTGTGACAACCACACGAACGAAACACCTATTGCTAGAACACTTGCTCCCTTGAGATACTTGAGATATTTGCTGCTTGCTACTTGTGAAACTTGCTTAGAAACTTGCTTTAGAAACATGCTCTAGGATTACTTGCATTTTAAACTTGCTTCACTAGTTACTAGACAAACCACACTCCACGTCACTTGCTTTTAATTAGTTAGTTCCTTTTAGTCAAACTTATTGCTTTGCATTAATAGCCATATAAGAGGGTTATAGGGCTTTAGAGAATAGATAGCTTACCTTCAGCTCCTTGTGGGTTCGACACTCAAATACTTATCGAAAGGTACTACAATTGATCTCCTGCACTTGGGAGTCATCAATAATTAAGTACAAATAGTTTTTAAATATCAAAGTAGAATAAGCGTGCAAACGATGCACTAACATTCCCGAACACTTTAATGCATTTTTGAAGTGCAAATAATATAAAAATTAATTTAAGTACTAACAATTTTTTAAATACGTAATAAAAAAAATTGAGTGTGAACTTTTTGGAATTATCAAGTTTTCTAATTTCGAACATTTTATAAGATTTTAAAAAACTTGAGGTCGATTTTATAAGTCATTAAGAAAATGTTGTAAAAATAATTATCATCAAAAAAATAAAAGACAAAAATGTAAAGAAATATGTATAGAGAAATATTTTTTTTCCGTTGCAACGCACAGGCAATTTTCCTAGTGAAATAAAAATTGGATACATTTGGAAAATCCTAAGTAACTCTGCTCCATGGATGGTGTTAGCAGATTTGAGTAAAGGAGAGAGAATGAATATAATTTATACAAAACTTTTACACTTAGTTATAACTTATTTTTATCAGAATATAATCGACCATCTTTTGTTATGACATAAACAACAACATAGTGACGAATCAGTATTAGTATTTATATATACAACTTCTGTATATTATTGGAAAAATGTGTTTGCATTGTGCTACATTTAGTTATTTCTAAAGTGATGCTAGTTTTTTCTCTTTACATAATTGACTCTTACAAAGGATTTGAAACCGAAAACACTTAAACACAAAAAGAAATAAAATATAATATTGCACGACTCCTTAGGTTACTATCTTTACAATTGCCCGATTATACAATATGTACTTGTATGTGTATGTGTATCATGTACTTCCCTCATCCCAAAATAAATATCTCAACTTTGTGCTAAAGTTAGTACAAAGTTATACTAAAGTTAAAACACTTATTTTGAGACGGAAAAGATATATTTTAATATCCTTAAATACTGTTCTAGAGATTTATAAAGTATATGATTGAAGATATATCTTAATGTCTGTTTGCAGTGTGTGCTAGGTAAGCAAATTTAGGGCCAATTCATTTGCTGATTTCTAGAATAAACTTGAATAAGTTGTCCTCTACTCGGCTTATTGTAGAAGCACAACCAAATTCAGAAGCCTAATAGTTAAAACTTGACTAGTAGGCTTCTAAAAAAAATTAGGTTTGGGCTTCTAGAATAAGTTGGGTGGAGGGCAGCTCTGAAAGACCAAAAACGCCACTAAAAGAATTGACCCTTAAATACACTTATAGAGTATAATTTTCTTAACTAGTATATTTCAAAGACCTATATTTTGGTTTGGAGGAAGTATTAGGCTTCTGAAAAAAATATTGGTTGGGCTTCTAGAATAAGCTGGGTAGGGCAGATTATTCTTAAAGCCTACAAAAATTACCGAATGAAACTGGCCCTTAAATAAACTTATAGAGTATAATTTTAACCATTGGTATTATTCTTACTAGCTTTCTGTTTGTGTTTGAGTCATGTGTGTTGCATGCTCTTTTGCTACATTTTAGTATATTCCTTAATTACATCTTAATTTCCACTAATATTTGATATTATCAATAATTTAGTCTTGCGGGCATGAAGAGAAAATGTGCTTCCATGGTTGGGGATATATAATTAAGTTTGAAGAAACATGACATGCATGATAATGTGCAACATGTTAATATTCACTTGTATATAAAACTGTTAATGCAAAAGATGGACTTATAGGTAATCACTAACTTAGATGAAACATGTTACGATTATTTTTCTAACAAATACCATGGCTTCACATGATCGTGTATTAGTATTTCACGTTTTTTACAAAAGAATGACACTAGTTTTATTGTACAATAACATTACATATTAGTGCCTTACTAGAACGTTGATGGTGCGTGTTGCTGCGTCTATCTATTTGAAATGTTTTATGATAGTTTTATTGTTTTTATTACAAGAATTCAATTTTTCTAAATATTTAAGTACAAATTATGTAGGATTAAATAAGTTTGTAATATTATGATATTGCCATTTTGGCGATGTATGACGACCTCCTATAACTTTTTCATAGTAATAATTATTCCCGTCGGTAGAAAAAGGAAGTGAAGAACATTATATTCTCGCGCTCTCGTATTCTTGTTCCACATCATTTGCATTTGTACGCTTACATACGCAAGGCACAAAACAAAACATTAACCTTGTTATGATAATTAGTTCATCAACATATCGATTTGTTTTTTTCCTTGTTTAATATCGGTTCGGCTAGGCTGAGAAAGTTGTGTGGGCTTTAAAACGGTCCGACGCACAAGAGTGCTGCATTTTAGGCTTTCAGAGGGGACGCGCATTAGAACAGAGAGACAACATTGCATCCAACGGCTAGAATGTTTAAAACATTAAAATCAATACCAAATTGCCAAATACGTGAGAAGTCTTGGTTTGAGTTCAATTATACTGTCCTAAATATACTAACATACATAAAACCAGTAATCATTCATCAAATAAGATCGAGATATAATAGAAAATATAATTTAGCATGTGTAGGCCAATAAATATTGTTTCTTTTGGTGTTCCTATTCTACATGTTAGCGATAGATAGTCGCTACATCAAGAAGTTGACCGACCAAATTATGATGCGTGCGGCTAAAAAGGTCATTTTTTCAATCTTTAGTAAAGACCGACGGACAAAAATTAGCATCTCCCAAAAGTATTACATTACAAAAAGAATTAATGAAATTTTAAATTGTTCGTAAATGGTATAAATATTCATATTATCAATATCACATCAATTTATAATAAAAGATACATAAAGTAAAAAAATTAAAATTTCACTAAGTCAATTTATTTAAAGGTTTCAAAAACTATTTAGGAATTTTAAAAGTACTTCATGAAATAGAAAAGGAATTCATGTATCAATAAATATTACACCCACGAAAATGGGAAAAATAATAATTACTTAAACTTGAAAAATAAAAACGAAACCAGAAGGAAACTGGTGAAAATCATATAGACAAATAAATGACGAGGCTAGTGTTGAAATAAGGCATGAACTTTAGGCCCATCTAACAATTTCAGAAAATCTCTAAGGGCCCATGTGGGAAAATATGACATGGGTGTGGTGCTAAGTTTAGTCCCACCCCGGAAGTGGAGGGTGAGTTGCACCTATTTATAAGGTGAGCTCTCCTACATGCTATTGAGCAAGTTGAAGAGCGAGAGCTCACACGCGCTCCTCCTCCGCCGCCCGCCACGCCTCATCACGACGTGGGCGCGCGCGCCGCGGTTTGCGGAATTGAGCCGAGCCGAGATAATACCTATGCCATGTGTGCGCTTAATTTTTGCCAGTCAGGAACGGATAATTAATTGGTATTAATTATGAGTTAATGCAATTAATCACGAGTTAACTGCTGCATGATCTGAGACGTCAATCGTGGGCCGACTCGATCGCGGGTATTGCGACAACCCTAGCCGTCGGACTACAGAATAGATCGCATTTGTGCACCGCCCACGTCGTTCCACGCACTAACGCTGCCTCCGGCGATCCCATCCCGTTCGCCGCGTGCACAGTTGTGCGGGAGAGCAGGCCTCCGGAACCGTGCTCCTTGCGATCCTGCACCGGGAGAGGAGCAATAAGGTTTTTGGGGAGCGTCTACGACGCGACTGCTCGCTTCCGCTCGCCTATTTCGTCTGCTTCCTCTACGTCGTCATGTCTACCGAAGCTGAGAAGGCCGCCGCCGAGAAGCTCGCACAAGAGGAAGCCGCCGCCGCCGCCAAGAACACCGCCGACGAACTTGCTGCTGCTAGCAGCGCATCCACTGCTGCAATTTGGCCGAACGGAGGGTATGATCTACTCACCCCGTTCATCGTTGTTTTGATCTATGCCATGCTTATTGTCTGCGTACATATATGTGTTATTTGCGTAGATTTGAGTTGCATGGTTAAGTATCATTATGAGATTAATCTTGCATGTGTTATGTTCATGATTTATCTAGGGATTAAATTGCTTGGAAAATTGCTAATATATCCAACAGCTAGATGAGCCGGTCTGTTATGGAACAACAGTTCCTCCCTGTAGGCGAAGAATAGGAATTTCTTCTTTCTTTCATTCTCCCCAAGCACCTGAACGGACCTTTTAAGCTGCAAATGGCCCCAAATTACAATTTGTCTGTTCTTTTTGCGAACTCTAGTTACACATCTATATGACCATTGATCTCAATTTGGGGCTTTCCTCTGAATCACAAAATTCATTTTTTAAAGCCATTTCTTCCTTTTATTCATGTTTTTTTGTTGGTTTTTCGACAGTTTTTTTGGGTGTATTGGTTAGTGGAAAGCACCATGTTTTTTTATATGGAAATCGGTAGGATACGTACTGAGTAGAAAACAAGATGGATGAGATTGAGATGCTAGGGGAAGATCTCACTAGAATTGTGAATTTTCAAGAAATTGTCCTGTTGAGGTCAATTGAGGATGTATCGAACGAACTAAATGTTCTAAAAAATAATAATCTAACAAACTAAATTTCATAGACACAGTTACACAATATAGTGATCACAAACTTGCCGAAAGAAGGGACAAACAAAGAAGTTGTGGTGCGACTTAAATCATGACACAGTTGGTATATTATTATGAATAAAAAGGGATATACTGCCAGCACAGTTGCTTGGTGGAGCAACCTATGACCATTAGCTGTTAAACTGCCCATCCAAGCAATCTTCTGGACAAGAAAAGAAGTACCTGCCTTCCCAGATCATGTCAAGCAAGCACATATCCATGATCAGAATATACTATATATGTTCAAAATCAAGCAACCTTTTGTACAAGAAAGGGACCGTGTCCTATAGTTCCTAAAGCAACCATGTTTGTACAATTATGCCTGAAAGAATCAGTATTTGTTTTGTCCCTGATGTATCATAATCATCTCTGTTTGTACACTGCATCAGATACAATGAGTTACTTTTTTTTTCCTACAGTGAGATTGTTTCCAAACCCAACGCCGAACCATCTCTGGGTCGCATCGCGGAGCAGAGTATCGTTCACCTCGCAAATTTTTTGTGTCCAACCAACCGGTTCGACCGCCTCAAAACCCAAGCGGGGGGTTCGGTCCTTGGACTGAAGGTTCACCGGGTCGGTCCAATCGGCCACGTATGTTGACACCCGATGCTTGAACTTCACTTTGAACTCCTCCCAAGCTTGATACTTGTAATGGTTCACACGGACGCGCATGTTCCACTCGCCTCGAAAACCATGCCGAAGCCAGAAGTGATAAATCGAGTTGAGCAATGACTTAGCAACCAACCTTTAGCGGATTTCTGGCCTCGACTGCGTTGCTTTCTTCCAATGGCGCAAGTACTACTGATGTTGTATGGGTGGCATGAGGGTTCCACTGAGAAGTGGGAATGTCTAGCCACTTCCCACATATCATTGAGTTTGCCAAGCTATTGCTCTGGTGGACATGACAATCTCTAGGATCGATGCCATGGCAGTCATGATGGTAAATCATTGAGAATGACAAGTGGATTAATCATGCATGTAATAAAAATCATAGGTCTCGCGTTCAAACCATTATTTATTTGGAATTCATTGATTCCTACTAAAATTTTGTCCAATTGAAGATTTATATAATATCATTTTACAAAACTTTATGTGCTTATGCAGGATGAGCAAGGGGGTGTTGTGGTCTATGACCGAAGATAGTAGTTACTAAAATTATTTTGAAAAAAATATAGAAACATATGAGTTTAAAAATGATAAAATTATGTTGTGAAACTAGACCATCGATATTAGAAATTAAAATGATAAATAGGATGAATGTTGAGGAGCAGTGGCGGAGCTCCGGACAAGAAAAACTGTGCTACGGTTCGCTCAGGTCTGTAGAAATATACAAAGGATAAGAGAGAAAAATGAGTCTGAAGAGTAAACTTGTTGGACTTCCGTGTAATTGGCCCGCCCAGGTTTTCAATTGTAGCTCCGCCACTGTTGAGGAGTACAGATGTATTCAGAACATGTGTCTTGATTCTCAGTATCTCACACGTCCATGAGAATCTTAGGATTATACTATGGCAGACATGTGTCAGCCAATGTGCCCTATAGCCTTTCACGATACATGGGCAGTATGGCATTACATTGGGGCATGTATTTTCCTCTGGTCTACCTGGTTTAAAATGTTTTGGCTGGTCTATAATCGTGGGTCATGATGCGATAAAAAATAATGGATTCATACTTAATTTACATATTATTTATACAAAACTTTTATACTTCGTTATAACTTATTTCTATCATATTGTAATCTTAACGGCCATATTTTTCTATTACATAAATAACATCAAAATAATGACTTAGTATTAAATTTTCTATATAGAGAACATCTATATTATTGAAAAAATATGTTTGCATTGTGCTACATTTAAGCTACTTTTTAAATGATGATAGTTTCTTTCTCTTTGCATACATTGACTCTTAGCAATATTTTGAAATCGAATACCCATAAATGCAAAAGGAAATAAAAAGATAACATAGCACAACTCCTTAGATTACTCTTTTTACAATGGCCCGAACTGTACAATATATATTTATATATTTGTATGCGTATATGTATCATGTACTTCCTACGTCTCAAAATAAATATCTTAATTTTCTATTAAATTTAATACAAAGTTAAGATACTTATTTTCAGATGCAAGAAGTACATTTTAGTATCCATAGATACTTGTGTAGAGATTTATAAAGCACATGGTTTAAAAAATATCTTAAAGTCTGTTTGTAGTGTACGATTAGACAAGAAAATTTAAATACACTTATAGAGTATAACTTTAACCATTGGCATTATTCTTACTAGTTTTTTGTGTGTGCTTGATTCATGTGTGTTGCATGTTCTTTTGCTACACTTCAGTATATTCCTTAATTATATCTTAATTTCCACTAACCTTTGATATTATCAATAATTTGGTCTTGCGTGCATGAAGAATAAATGTGTTTCCATGGTTGGGGATATATAAATACGTTTGAAAAAGACATGCATGTTGATGTGTAACATGTTAATATTCACTTGTTTAGATAGTTTTTAATCCAAAAGACGAACTTTTATTAAATCACTAACTTAGATGAAACATGTTACGGTTATTTTTGCAACAAATACCATGAATGCTTCACATGATCATGTATTACTAATCCACATTTTTTAAAAAGCAATTGCCCAAGTTGTATTGTACAATAACATTACTGTTAGTGTCTTATATACTAACATACATAAAACGACTAATCAAGATAATTTAGCGTGTGTAGGCCAATAAATATTGTTTTGTTTTGGTACTCCTAGTCTATGTGTTAACGACAAATAGTTGCTACATCTAGCAGTTGACCGGCCGAATTACCATGTGTGCGGCTTAAAAAAAATCGATGTAGTTCAATCGTGAGTAAAGAGTGACGGACAAAAATCTGCATCTCCCAACTCTACAGATCACAGTACTATTATAAAAAGAGTTAATGAATTTTTAAATTTTTCATGATTTTATAAAATATTCACCGCAAAGCAAATAATGTTTTTTTATAATTAATGAAGAAATTTTATTATTTATAAATAGATAAATATTTGACTTATTAAAATTTCAAAATCTTATTACTTCTACTTTATATCTCATTTTTATTAACTTGTTGGGATTTTGGAAAAATATGAATATTTAAAAAAATCATGAACAATTTAAGAAGTTTATCTATTTATAAACATTTGAATATTTTAAGAACATATGAATATTTATGAACATTTTATAAAGTAGAAGTTTTAAGATTTTAATATTTCAATAATTCAAATATTTATCTATTATAAATAATAAAATTTCTTCATGAATTAGAAAAATCAGTTTTTTTGCAGGAGAATTAGAAAAAAATCACCTTTTAATAAATATCAAACCTAAGAAGATGGAAAAATAATAAATAAATGACAATTTAAAAACAGAAAATAACGAATAGGAAACGGCTGAAACATAGAGAAATAAATGAAAATTATAATAACAGAGCTAAAAAGAGGCAGAAAGTATTGCTTGGACGGCAAACGATGAGGCAAACAGAAGTTCGTCGTAGGAAGCGAAGAATAGGAATATCTGCTTTGTTTTGTTCTCCCCAAGCACCTGAACGGCCCTTTTAAGCTGGAAATGGCCCCAAATCACAAATTTTTCCCTTCTTTTCGTGAATTCTAGTTACACATCAATATGACCGTTGAGCTCTTTAAGGTTCTCCTCTGAATCACAAAATGCCTTTTCACAAGCTATCTCTTTTTTTATTCATGTTTTTTCATGTGTTGGTTTTTTTATGGATTGTGTTAGTTGAAAGCACCATGCATTTTTTTTTAATATGGAACACGGCACAATACTTTTTTTAAAGTAACACGGTAGGATAAAGATCTGACTAGAAGTGTGAATTTTCAAGAAATTGTCCTTTTGAGGGCAATTGAGGATGTGTCTAACGAACTGATTTTTTGAAAAGAAAAGCTAACAAACTAAATTTCATACAGACAGTTACACAGTATAGTGATCACAAACTCGCCAAAAGAAGAGACACGCAAAGAAGTTTTGATTCGATTGAAACTATGACACAATTGGTATATTATTATGAAATAAAAAGGGATAATCTAACAAACTAAATTTCATACAGACAGTTACACAATATAGTGATCACAAACTCGCCAAAAGAAGAGACAAACAAAGAAGTTGTGATGCGATTGAAACCATGACACAGTTGGTATATTATTATGAATAAAAAGGGATATACTGCCAGCACAGTTGCTTGGTGGAGCAACCTATGACCATTAGCTGTTATAAACCGCCCATCCAAGCAATCTTCTGGACAAAAATGAAGTACCTGCCTTGCCCAGATCATGTCAAGCAAGCACATATCCATGATCAGAATATACTATATATGTTCAAAATCAAGCAACCTTTTGTACAAGGAAGGGACCCGTCTCCTATAGTTCCTAAAGCAACAATGTTTGTACAATTATGCCTGAAGGAATCAGTATTTGTTCTGTGCCTGCTGTATCTCCTAACATTCTCTGTTTGTACACTGTATCAGCTACAATGAGTTGCTGCTGTATCCTACAGTGAGATTGTTTCCAAACCCAACGCCAAACCATCTCCGGGTCGCGTCGCGGAGCAGAGTGTCGTTCACCTCACAAAACTTTTGTGTCCAACCAACCGGTTCGACCGCCTCAAAACCCAAGCCGGGGGTTCGGTCCTTGGATTGAAGGTTCACCGGGTCGGTCCAATCCGCCACGTATGTCGACACCCGGCGCTTGAACTTTACCTTGAACTCCTCCCAAGCTTGATACTTGTAATGGTTCACACGGACACGCCTGTTCGACTCGCCTCGAAAACCAGGCCGAAGCCAGAAGTGGTGGATCGAGTTGAGCAATGACTCGTCCACCGCATCGAGCCGGAGCAATGACTTGTGTCGCTCCTCAATTCTCCTTCGGCATGTGTAACCTTGGGTGATCCCTTCCTTCGGGTTCGTGGTTTGACCCGAGGGGCCAAAATCGGCGCACCCGAGTGACACCTGACCTACATTCGGTTCGACCGATGACACCACCGACCGAAGCATGGATTCGGTTGGGGTATCGGATTGGTTCCACCGTGGGGAGAAGATGAACTCATCGACATCGACAAAGGCGACCCACTCGCACCAATCTCGAAGCACCGCAGCGCCGTGGGAGAAACCAGCCTCTTGAGCCTTGGCCCAGGGCCATGTCACGGTGGTGATGTTGTACCCGGCTGAGCTTAGCTGGTGGACCTGCTCTGCCAGGTCATCCTCACTTCCGTTGTCGTAGAGGTAGAACCGGTCCACGCCCACGGCCGCGTGGTAGACCACCCACTCTGGCAGGAATTTGGCCACGTCGCGGACCATGGTGCAGGCGCAGATCAGCTTCTTCTCCGGAGCCGGCGTGGATGACGTGCCAGAGCGCGGCGGCGCGTAGACGGCCAGGGACGGGAGGGGATCCTCGCCGGCGACGGCGAGCGTAACGCGGAGCTCATGCGATGTGGCCGCCAACGGCGGAGGCGGGCATCGGAAGACCTGCTGCGCCGAGGTGGCTGCGGGGAGTGAGGCCACTACGCCGTCGTCGCCGCCGGCGCTGGCAAGGCGGTAGTACACGCACCTGATATCGGACGCCGGGCGGTTGATGCCTTGCCGCGGATTGACTCCCTTGGCGAAGACGAGGACGTCGCCGCTGCCGACCACCGCGGACTCGTACACGAGCCGGCCGCTCCACCTCAGAATATCCGGCGATCGGCCACCACCAGCGGCGGCAGTAACTTTCTTCGACTGCGAGGTGGGGGAGGAGATCACGAGCCGCGGCGCGTGGAGGCGCCTCTGCCTGCGCGCCGGCGCGGGCAGGACGCAGAGGTACGCTCGTCGCCCGGACGCCGGCAGCTTCCCGAGCGCGCGCGCCGGGGACGACGCGCCGCGGCCGAACGCGCACGTCGCGTTCCCCCCAGCGTCGTCATGAACGCCGGGACGGAGCAGGACGAGCACCTCCCAGTCCGGAAGCAGCACGGCCTCAGTCTCCGGCGGCGACGACGCAGACTTCCGCCCAGCGGCCGGCGTGGCAGTCGCAGCCGTCCCGCGGACGGCGCCGAGGCGGACGTGGAGCCGGCGTGGGGGCACGAGCTGGAGCGCGCGCGCGGGCGCGACGAGCAGGCCGGCGGGGTCGACGCGGCTGAAGCAGAGCACCGCGGCAAGCGACATGGCGACGGCCGCGGCGGCGATGAGCGCGCGGCACCGCGCCACGGCAAGCCGCCGGCGCGCGTGCAGCTGCATGCCCCCGGCGGCGACGGCGACGGGGATAAGGATGATTAAGGGGTCGATGGGCACGCGACCGGTGGGCGGTGGCGGCAGCAGCAAAGCAACCCACGGACTCTTCCGGCCGGGCGGGGAGTCAGAGGCCGTTCCTCTCGGGTTATATACGCGGCGTTGACTGGTGGGGGGCCGGCGGCGGCCAGAGCTTTGAGTCGGAAGCGGTTCCGGTTAGCCTGGCTGATTAGTTCGGGAAAGCTGGATAAGCCCGTGCAGAGTACGTAATTATAGGAAGAAACGGTGGGTTCCAAACGATAAACGAAGATTAAGGAGGAAACGCAACGAATTTTTGAAGAATCCTGCGACTAGACTCTGGTTTGAAAAGTGGAGCTGCCTATTTGCGTGGAAGCCCCTATTCAATAAAATATTTATTTACAAGCACCGTATTTTATTCTACTCCCTCCCCCCCCCCCCCCCCCCCCCCAATGTGGGTGTGCACTTTCTCACATGAGGTTTGATTCTTGGATTCCTAACACCATTTAGGATCCACAAATCTCCTTCAAAAGTACTCCCTTCAGGTTGAGGTTGTAGGTTAGATTGTTTGAAAAATGTGTAAATGCTCTCATCATCGCTTGATCCAGCAAACCAATGTGCACCAACAAGAAGCTCAGTCGAGGCGACTCAAAAGCCCGGGGGAAGTTTCATGCCTTTTTCTTTTTCTTTTGAGGAATAATTGATACACAATGACCATACGAAAGATAACATCAATAGTGACAACAATAAGGTAGTTTCCCAACTACTGAATATACCATGCATATGCTACGATTGATTAATAATAAGATAGTAATATAATTTTGATTGTGTTAGGTTCGACTTGAAGCAAAAATTATGGTCGCACCATAGACCCCATCGTCCGCCGGTCAATCTCCGTCTTCGATGATGAAGTGTATGAGAGACCCCGGTGTAGTCATGGAAGGTGTAGTCTACCCCGTTTTAGCGTATTTGTTAGATCTCTGCTTATTTGTTGCTTCAGATCTTTCGACAACATTGGTGGCTCTATTCAATAATGTCTCTTCCAGTTCCTCCGTTAGGATCCCGCGGTCAGAGCGGGTGATCAGGTAGGTCTCCACTATTTGTCACTTCGACCCTTCTAGTGGTGGTGGTGCCGGTGCCGGTGCCCAAGTCTCCCCCGACGTCGGTATAGTCAGACCTAACGAGGGGAAATCAGATGGACATGTTTGTCACTCCATCCGCGAAAGCAATGGGAGTATAGTCCATGGCACCTCCTCGGCACGATCGGTGGTGCTCGAAATCTACAATGGCAATTCGATCATTCCTCGGTGCATTCGACCTTGCATCGTTGTTGTTAGAATATAGAGAAAGTAAGACACGACTTAGTATTGCATACGGATGCATATGTGCGTGTCCGTGTAGGGCTGGTATTAGACACGATTAGGATTATGCTTGTTTGTGTCCGGTACGGACTAGTAGACATCACCGATCTGTATGAGAGACTAGCTAGCACCTAGTATATATATATACATGTACGCCCTATGTAAAAGTAACACCGAAAAAGATCAAAGCAATATACAAGTATTACAATCTTACATGGTATCAGTTTTTCGTTCCTAGGCCATGGCTCGCCCACCCAATCCTCCTCCGTTGCCGCCGCCCGGCTACTTCGAGCGGCGCGCCGCCCTGACCGCCTCCAAAGCTTCCGCTTCCGCCATCCAATCTTCCCAATTATCCCTAGTTCCCAACCCTAATATCACCCCTACTTTCATCGCCACCGCGCCAATCTCCCTCGCGGACACCATCGTCGATGTCAGCCCGTTCATCCCTATTGTTCTTGATCTCTCCGCCCACAATTACTACCACTGGCGGCATCTCTTCGATCTTCATATCGGTCGCTGCAACCTACGCTCCCATATAGCCTCCAACAGCATCCCTCGCCCCGACGATCCCCAATGGGTCAAGGATGATCTCGCCATCATCCAATGGTTCTACACTAGAATCTCCACCGAAATCTTCAATACCCTCGACCATGACAACGCCACCGCCGCCACGATCTGGGCCTCTCTGCGCCAGCTCTTTCAGAGCAACAGCGACGCCCGGAAGAACGCCTTGCATACCGAGCTGCGCAACATGACTCAAGGCGACACCCCGGTCAACCTCTACTGCCAACGCATCAAAGCCATCGGCGACGAGCTTCGGGAACTTGGCGACATCGTCAGCGACTCGCAACTCATCAATATTGTCATTGTCGGCCTCAGCGATGAGTTCGACAAGCAGGCCTCCTTCATCCCCATGATGCGGCCTCCACCAACCTTTGCCGAAGTACGATCCATGCTGCAGCTCGCCACAGACACTCGGGCGCGCAAGAACTCTCGTCCTCAAGTGTTTCATGCTGCGCCGCGTCCGCCGCCATCTTCACCAGCACCTCCAGTGCCCGTTGCTCCGCCTCCCTCGCCAACGGTGCAACCTCCTCCTGGCTGGCGACCGAGCCCCAATTATCGCGGAAAGAATCCTGTCTACCGGCCGCCACGATCGACTGCAACACCCCCATCATCAGCAAATATGCCGCCAAGTACTCCTCCAGCGGCACTACCCGCTCCTCCTGCATCACCGAGTTGGCGTCCTCCCCATGATCCATGGACAGGCATGGTGCAGGCTTGGCCTATGCCGTGGGCGGCTCCCTCCCCGTTTGGCGCTCCGCCGGCCTACTCTGGATCTTGGTCACCAGGCATGCGTCCTCATACTGGCTCCCCAGGACTACTTTCATCACGCCCGCCGGCAAACGCCTACCTCGCTACTCCGGCCTACTATCCATATGGTGCCCCTCCCACTGGTGATGGCTCCTCCCAGATGCATGCGCTGACACCACCACTGCTGCCTACACCACCTCAGCCGCCTGCATCGACACCAACATGGGATCAAGCCGCCTTCTTACAGGCCATGAACAATTTTGCTGCTCAAGGAAACTCAGGTATGGACTGGATCTTTGATTCTGGTGCTTCTGGTCACAAGTCTTCCTAGCGTAATATGCTGTCATCTTGCACTGTTTCTCCCTTCTCTTCCATTACCCTTGGTGATGGATCCTCTACACCTATTCATTGTGTTGGTCAAACCACTATTTCCACTCCTACTATGCCACTTCTTCTTCGAGATGTTCTTGTTGCACCAGCTCTAATCAAAAATTTAATCTCTGTCCGAAAATTCACTTCTGATAACCTAGTTTCCGTTGAGTTTGATCCCTTTGGTTTATCTGTGAAGGATTTCCGTACTAAGGAGGAGATCGTGCGCTTCAACAGTTCTGGTGATCTTTACTCTCTCCATGGCGTTCCTGCTAGCCCTCAACCTTAATCCCTGGTGGCTTCAGTAGACCTCTGGCATCAACGCCTCGGCCACCCACATGCTGCAACATTGTCTTCGCTTCTTAGTGAATTTTCCATTCCCTGTAATCGTCTTAGTCATGATGTATCAGTTTGTGAGTCCTGTCAATTAGGAAAACATGTTCGTCTTCCCTTTAGCACATCTTTTTCTTCTAGTACTTTTCCTTTTGAACTACTACATTGTGATGTATGGACCTCGCCTCATGTTAGTGTTTCTGGTTTTCGTTACTATCTTGTCCTGATAGATGATTTTACTCATTATACTTGGACCTTTCCCCTTCGTAATAAGTCTGGCGTCCATGCTATCTTTCTTAACTTCCAAAAATATGTTGCAAGCCACTTCTTTCTTCCCATTCGCTTCATCCAATGCGATAATGGCCGAGAATTTGATAATTTTCAGAACCGACACTTTTTTCTTCAACATGGCATTCTTATGCGTTTTTCCTGCCCTTATACTTCTCCTCAAAATGGCAAAGCTGAACGCGCCCTTCGCACTCTCAATGACATTGTTCGCACCCTCCTCATCCACTCATCCATGCCTCCCCAATATTGGGTTGAAGCTTTACGAACAACCACTTATTTACTTAACATCCGATCCTCCAAAGCCAAACCACAAACTACTCCCTATTTTTCCCTCTTTCTTTCTCATCCAAACTATCCCGAACTTCGTGTTTTTGGTTGTCTGTGTTTCCCAAATGCTTATGCCACATCCCTTAATAAACTAGCTCCTCGTTCTATTCCATGTGTTTTTCTCGGTTACTCGGATGAGCACAAAGGTTATCGTTGTCTTGATTTTCTCACTGGTCGTGTTCACATCTCCCGTCATGTCACGTTCATAGAAACCATTTTTCCCTTTGCCACTCGTACACCTTCCATCACCAATGATTCCTCTACACCATCACCTTCTCCAAACCGAGCCCTTCTGCCTGTTTTCCCCTTACCTGTTGTGCCACCTATTTCTTCTCCTCCTTCTGCCGCACCATCCACTCCCATCACGGCAGCGTCTTCTGATCTCCAGACCGCGACCGCTCCACCGTCCCCTAGTTCTGCCATGCCCATTACACCCACTCCAAGTTCTGCCACATCCACCAGCTCCGCTGCGAGCTCCGGTTCCTCTTCCCCATTGTCCGAATCATCCGCTGCGCCGGACGCTGGTGATCTCCAACCCGTCCTCCCTGCTCGTGCCGTCCAAACTTCTGTCCCGGTGAACGATCATTCCATGCGTACTCGCGCTAAGACTGGTTTTCGTCAACCCCGCGAACTTCTCAATCTTCATGCCACCGCCCTCGTCTCCCCTCTTCCTTCCAACTACAAAACTGCTCTCCTTGATCCCAATTGGGCTGCCGCTATGAAAGATGAATATAATGCTCTCATTCAAAGTAACACTTGGCAGCTCATTCCTCACCCGTCTGGTGCAAATATTGTTTCTGGTAAATGGGTCTTTCGTCAAAAGTTTCACTCCGATGGTACTCTCTCTCGCTATAAAGCTCGTTGGGTCTGTCGTGGCTATTCTCAACAGCACGAAAGTTACTCATATATACATGTGTTACATGTCCAAAAACTAAGGGAAGTAAGAATGGATGACATATATATATACAACATGTACACCTTGTCTCTTTTGTTAGCCACATTTCAGATTAAGAAACGCCGGGGACGGCTTTATTTTCAAGAAGGGGAGGATGATGAGGACATGACTACCATAGTTACAGCCACAACCCCTGCTAATATACCTACTAGACCATTTACTAGAGATTGTGCACACCAATTAAATTATCAGGACCTAGCATGGACAAGAAGGATGAGCATTGGAGCATGTTTAAGCATGAAGATAATGAGGACATAATTATCATGGATATGACCATTAATTCCTCTATATTTGATCAAGAAATGAAGTCAATACAAAGGGGCATGATTGTGTGCTGTACAAGAAGTTATTTCACGTCACTTTTGGCCCAAGAGAAGATAAAGACCAAGTCTTTCACGTCATGGACTCAGATTCGGACTGCAGAGATATACCCAACTTCAAACAGCCGTCGTTTCTACATACGAACTCCAAATTGGGTGATTCTTTTTTCTGGTGATAGCTTATCTCGTCTAGTTTCCAACGCAATTGGTTTCACCTTCAAATTCCTTCGGAGCATGGAGATATTGCGAAAACGGTGCGACCCAGCAGCAGAATCCGAATCAAATTCCAACTCAATAGGTGTTGCATCACCTCCACATGGGCCCAAGTGCCTTGTACGACCTAGGTTTAGTTTTAGGACTCCTTGGGACGTCCTTCCACCCCCTTGGCCTCCACCCTTTAGTCCTATATAAGTAGATCAACCCCTAGGGTTTTTTTTCTTTGGATTTCTTTTAGTTAAAAAGACTGCTTGGCTAATTGCTGCATCTTCGTGTACTCGGTTTGTGTCCAACGACCAGATCAAGACCGCTTTCGGAATCCCAACTTTATTCATACCTCATCTACATATTCGCAATATTCAGATTGCTTTATCATAGTTCTTGCTGGTTCTTCGATTGCTTGCAGGCACTAGACCTTCGTGGTCAGGTTGATCGTGCTCCGGCGTGGTCAATAACCTTCAGAAGATTGGTTTAGCGATTGCTAAGGCGCGACGTCGTTGCACGTTCGTAGTCGGATCGTCAGAGTCGTCTCCACCAAATCGATAGTTATCTCTCATCGAAAGATCGGGACACCCGACCTCTATCAAGTGGTATCAGAGCATTATAGTCATGTCCTGACCACGAAGGTCTAATTCCTGCAAGCAATCAAAGAACAAGCAAGAACTAAGAATTGCAATCTGGATATTGCGAATATAAGCCTACGTATCAGAGATAACTATCGATTTGGTGGAGACGGCTCTGACGATCCGACTACGAACGTGCAACAACGCCGCGCCTTAGCAATCGCTAAACCAATCTCCGGAGGTTATTGACCACGTCGGAGCACGATCAACCTGACCACGAAGGTCTAGTGCCTGCAAGCAATCGAAGAACAAGCAAGAACTATGATAAAGCAATCTGAATATTGCGAATATGTAGATGAAGTATGAATAAAGTTGGGATTCCAAAAGCGGTCTTGATCTGGTCGTTGGACACAAACCGAGTACATGAAGATGCGGCAATTAGCTAAGCAGTCTTTTTAACTAAAAGAAATCCAAAGAAAAACCCTAGGGGTTGATCTACTTATATAGGACTAAAGGGTGGAGGCCAAGGGGGTGGAAGGACGTCCCAAGGAGTCCTAAAACTAAACCTAGGTCGTACAAGGCACTTGGGCCTATGTGGAGGTGATGCAACACTTGGACTTTGATTCGGATTCTGCTGCTGGGTCGCACCGTTTTCGCAATATCTCCACGCTCCGAAGGAATTTGAAGGTGAAACCAATTGCGTTGGAAACTAGACGAGATAAGCTATCACCAGAAAAAAGAATCACCCAATTTGGAGTTCGTATGTAGAAACGGCGGCTATTTGAAGTTGGGTATATCTCTGCAGTCCGAATCTGAGTCCATGACGTGAAAGACTTGGTCTCTATCTTCTCTTGGGCCAAAAGTGACGTGAAATAACTTCTTGTATAGCACACAATCATGCCCCTTTGTATTGACTTCATTTCTTGATCAAATATAGAGGAATTAATGGTCATATCCATGATAAGTATGTCCTCATTATCTTCATGCTTGAACATGCTCCAATGCTCATCCTTCTTGTCCATGCTAGGTCCTTCATTTGTCAGCAACAGAAATATATCGACGTTAGGCAGCATCATATTCACATGAACATTAGAAACATTACCAAGAAGCGAAAGTACCTGATAATTTAATTGGTGTGCACAATCTCTAGTAATTGGTCCAGTAGGTATATTAGCAGGGGTTGTGGCTGTAACTATGGTAGTCATGTCCTCATCATCCTCCCCTTCTTGAAAATAAAGCCGTCCCCGGCGTTTCTTAATCTGAAATGTGGCTAAAAAAAGAGACAATGTGTACATGTTGTATATATATATATGTCATCCATTCTTACTTTCCTTAGTTTTTGGACATGTAACACATGTATATATGAGTAACTTTCGTATGTCGTGAAATATAAACATATATGATCATCACAATACATAAACGACATGAAAGTATTGCAACTCAGTTTGCATATATAAGTGAAGCTCTTATTCATATCTAAAGATGTACAATGCTCATCATTAAACCATCCCAATACCGGTGAAGAAACGTTAATGTTTTTCGAAGGGCATGCTACAACAGGCTTCACTAAGTAGTCATGCAACAAGTCATTCGACGCAGAATCATCACCAAGATTAGAGGTCATATCAAAATGATTAAGCATTGGCAGTTTCATAATAGTAACATGATTATCCAAAATAGATGGTGTGCTCAAATCAACAGGTAACTCAAGACATGATGTATTCAAGTCTATTAGGCAAGCAACATCTTTATGTGAAGTTATGACATTCTCGAAAATTGGTTGTGTGATGAAACTACTGGATAGCTCAACACATGTTTCTTTTAAATCAGCAAGGTTCTCATGTGGAGGGGTAAGATCCATACCTTTGTCATTACCTTTATGTGATGATAGATCAGATATTGGAGGAGTGCTTACGACAATTGATGTGGTTATGGTAGTGCTCATAGTGGTTGAAGGAACAACCTTCTCAACTTGTGGTATTTGCACATTCCGCTTGTTCGTCTTCTGGGCAACACGTCTGTCAATTTCCTGTTCAGCTTTACAAGCAAGACGAAACAAACGATCCATAGGATAACACTTTTCATCAATTAGGATATCCTGAATGTCACGGTTTAAACCTTCCCAAAATATGTCCATGAAATATTCTTCACTTTCCTCTAAAAGAGAATGCAAGAATGTAGTTTCTAAAGCATCATAATATTCTGAAACAGTTTTAGTACCTTGTTTAAATTTTTTTAATTTCCTAACCTTGTCATGAGTATAATAAGAGGGAACGAATCTATATCGCATAGCAAGTTTGAGATCATTCCAAGTATTAGGTATATAATTAGGATATAAACTACAATATTCATTCCACCAAATAGAAGCAAAATCTTTGAAAGCACTAATTGCAGTTTTTACTTTCTTATGCTCAAGAAAATTATGGGAAAAAAATATATCATTTATTTCAAACTCCCACTCAATGTATAAATCAGGTCTTAGACGTCCATGAAAGTGTGGTATAGAAACAATAACCTGATCATGTGCATGCTTATGTGTGTTTACCTTTTGCAGTGACTGTTGTGTAGTTGTAGGTGGTGGCAAATTTCCAACTATAGTTTCCGCCCAAGAAGATCTAAGTCCAGAACCTGCCATGATTAGTAGAAAACAAGAAACAAATCACAAGTATATGTCCCTATGAACTACTAGGATGTGGTGGTAAAACGCTCACAGGATAGCAAATATCAATGTCTTACTAGTTCTTACCATGCAGCAGGTGGTGATCGGCAACCAACGGTGTCAAATAACTCCAAAGATTAAGTAGAGCGATTGCCAGGTGAACGCACGTATACACGATGTAGAAATATGTGGAGCTTGGAAGGCTTTAATATGGTGGCAAAAATATCAGCAATAATCAATTCAGAGATGCAAAATTGAATTAATGCTCAACGACGATACTGTGTTGGTCCTAGTCTAGACCGGACTAGAGACGCGAGCCTAGAACACTAATGTGGTCACGGCGTAGCACAACTAGCAGCAATGAATGATATGAAGTAGCTCTGAATAGCAAGATATAAGTGAAGATCATCAACAGAGCAAAGATAATGGTGAAAATAGGCTCCAAATCAAGATACACCAATATTCTCGCTACAACTTTCCTCTGAAATATATTTGCTAATTTTTTGATATTTTTCCTCCAATAGGGCACTGACTTAAGCTTTTCGACGCAATAAGAATCCCTCAATTTAGAGTTCGGATGAGGTGTCAAAAAATTTGAGAATCATCCCGAAATCTGACAAAAACTGTGTTCGGAAACTTTAGAGGTCAAAAAGTCCGTCTTAGAAGCCGATCTGGAGTTTCAAATAACACACTAGCTCCAGAACTATTTAGAAGCGGCTCAGAAATATCTTTAATTTGAGTACTCGTGGAGCCAAAACGGACGCATATGTGCGTGTCCGTGTAGGGCTGGTATTAGACACGATTAGGATTATGCTTGTTTGTGTCCGGTACGGACTAGTAGACATCACCGATCTGTATGAGAGACTAGCTAGCACCTAGTATATATATACATGTACGCCCTACGTAAAAGTAACACCGAAAAAGATCAAAGCAATATACAAGTATTAGAATCTTACAGTTGTCTTCTCATGATGTTGATCCTTTCGGTTTGACGTCATCGATAATTTTTAACTATACCTGTAGATGATACCTTTTTTTTGCAATGACAACATGAAACTCCAACGATTACAACATCAACGCGACATCAACATGTGCAAGATGGAAATGGTGTTTACTCAGGCGATGATTCAATTATTATTTTCTTGTATTTTGGATTTAATGTTGGTGTTCGATTAATGTAGAGCTTCAATAATACCTTTGTAAAAATCGAAACCCATCTTCTCTTGTCTCTCATACTTCTTTCGTGCTTGAAAAAGTGTACTTCCAACTATGTTGGAAAGTTAAACTTTTTAAACTTTGATCGTGATTATATAAAAATGCATTAACATTTATACCACCAAATTCGTTATGAAATATATTTTTGTGTAAATATGAAATATATTTTTATTATACAGTTATTTGGTTTAATAAGTATTGTTATATTTTTTATGTAAACTCGGTTAAAGTTTAAATAGTTTGATTCTCCAAAAATATTGAAAGTGCACTCTTTTTTAAGGACGGAGGGAGTATTGTTTAAATTTCTCAAAAAAAGAGAGGGAGTATGTTTAAGAGCCATCGAGTCAGTCTTTGTATACACAATTAATTCACAAGAAAAAGAGAAGACCGAAGACAGGGACAGAGGAGGGCATTACTAGGAATTTTCCTTAGCGCTGATCCACTAGCCACTCCACACGACATGTAGTAGTCGGACTAGTCGTATCAACGACGGGAGCGGTCAGAGATTGGGAGCTACACCAAGCTAGCAGCACCTAATACCTAGTTGCAAAATGCACAACCGATTTATCTATCATGATTGCATCCGCGTGTTGTTTGCTGCCTCTCGTCTCTTCCCTGTCTACGCGGGCAGGCAGGCAAAGTTGAAATCGAAATGGGTGACGCCGAGAGACCGAAAGCGATTATACCCCAGAGGCACTGACTATACCACACCTGTCCGTCTCGTCTACATGTAAATTAGTGGGGTGAAAACGACCTTGTTTTGTCACATTTTCTGCGCCGTGAAGACGACAGTATATATATATTTTCAAATATATTCTAGTAGCATATCGGATTGATGTACAGCGCTGGCAATTGATGTGTACATATGAGGCAGAGGATTCTGGTTTGGATAGGGGTGGATGTTAACCGTGCGCGGTCACTTGGCGCCGTGTCCGCCGCCCAATCGAGCATGGCCGATCCTTGATTCCTTGGCCTGAGAGCTACAGGTCGGCCGGCCTACAGGACGCTCTATCGGATCAATGGATTGCCGTAAATCAATCAGATGTATATGGTTCGCACGACGTGTCTGGAATCCGCTTAGCGATCTGGTCGACGGTCGACGAGGTGACTCCGACGTAGGGTTCTTGCGTGACCTTGTTAACGGGTCAGGCACGCCGGCTGGCTGGTCTCGGACGCTGCCACGAACCCAGGTGATGGGGATGTAGGTAGTTGATTAGTTTCTGTTGTTAGCTTAGAGAAGAAGTGTGTTCGTCGTTAACCTTTAGCTAAGCACGTGATGCGATGGACGCCGCGTACGTGTGCGTTGACTGAACTAATCTGAATTAATGCTGATTCTGATGGCCCGATTGATCTAGGAATGTTCAGTCGGTGTCCTCGGGTCGAGTAATAATCGTCGGGCGATGATTACAATCACTGAAACAAGTCGAAAATATGCTGCCATCATTGCCCTTCCATCATAGAAACTGAACAAACCTTATTGTAATAGACAGTCGGGAATTGCTCGTGCTAAGACCCCAAAGGAGCAGCGCACCAGAACAATAACCGCCAAGAATGAAGAAAAGCCTAGATCGAAAGGATTCAACTTGTAGACAGACGAACACATATGAGGGTAGACCAAATCCACATAGATCCACCGAAGATAGGGATGAAGCCGGGTCGGATTGGAACAGATGATTTTTACATATTCCATATTTATTTTTGAATTCAGAAGCGTGACGAATGCGGATTTGAATACCGGATTAGGCGAATTTAGACGTGGTACGATAACAAAACAACATCAATCGAAAACGAACATTTGCCCTATTCACATATGAGAAATATAAAAATGTTTTAAACTAAAAGCATACATAATCAATGATTAACTATTAACATTTCTATATTTTAAAAACACATAAAGCACTAGATAATATTGAAATAAGCCACATAGATAGTATTGAAGATAGCATCCATGTAATGCTACTTAATACTTAAAACTTCGTCCATCAGTCAAATTCAGAATTTAAAAGATCCAATTATTCGTTTAAAAAACAGATTATCTATTATGTTAGATATTTATAATATCATATACTATACTGTATCCTATCAATTGGACTTGGATTCGGTTATAATTGTTGTCGGATGTAAAAAGTTTGCTACCGTCTATAAAAATAGATTCATACGAAAATTATCCTAACCACTTTTATCCTTAGAAGATATGCACACCCTATCATATACTATATCCTATACCGTATCCTATCAATTGGACTTAGATTCTGTTTCGATTGTTGTCGGATGTAAAATGTTTGTTACCGTCCATAGAAATGGATTCAGACGATAATTATCCTAACCACTTTTACACTTAGAATATACGCACCGAACGTATCTCGTAAGATCCGCCGGAGACACACCTACACACACCTTCCGACAACACAAGACATATCACCAGGATGGAAATTAGGCGGGGATAACAGTATTCCATCATTACGAAGCCATCGTCGCTTAGCCTTTCTAAGCAGAACACAAACCCTAAACTGACTAAAAATAACATCTAAAATCCAAGCAAGTGCCCTTCCATCGGTAAAGGTTGGGATCCACCACGCCTCCATGGCCTTGAAACCACAAAAGACGAGGTAGATCGATGGTGGCATCGATGGAAGGTGCAGATACTCTAGATATGAGGAGGACAATGAGGAGTGCAATAGATGGAGAAGAGAAGGCTGCACGTGATCGTCGATGATACCCTCCAAACTTTATAGATTTTTGGCGCCACGTTAACCTAACATGATGATCTTATCTGATAGAATAATCATAATGTTAAAATGTTACGTTCAAAGGTTTTTTTAAAAGGGGCATTATGGTACTAGAATTTTCACTAAATGGGAAATGGGGTAAAATGTGTCACAAAGGCACAAATAAGGGGTAAAAATGGAATTCACTCTCTAATTAAATTCCCTAGATATAGAACAGCTAGCTTTCTGTGTCAGTACAGTTATACCATGCTTTGATCCAATCACTAGAGGAATCTTTATTGTTTTGTGATAGAAGTGAAAGTATCTCCCCCGAAGAAGCAAAGTCTTTAGATTAAAAAGTACTCCACAATCAATTAGTTAGTCCAGTGATAATGTGGTGAATTATTCGGCTCTGCGGGTTGGGGCCTGCGTGCCGGTTGTTGGTTATTGTATTGTGGAACTGGTTATGTACCGTTTGCCTTTTGGCTTTATTTATAAAGTCGGACCTAACCTATTATCTTATAGTGTGGTGAATGCATGCATGACCGTATTGTACGTCGGGTCAGCACAAATGCACAAGGCAGCCTAAGTGCAAAAGCAGAATCAATCTATTATTACATATAGTGTTATATAACCATCAAAAACTGCATGTTGACCAAAATAAAATAACCTCTCAACCAGCCCAATAATACAGAGCAACGTATTGTCCTAAGCAAACACTTTTGCACCGATATAAAATGCAAAATACTACTCGTATACAATAATGAATCCAATACTGAAATTATATTATCTCATCCTTCTCTATTGGCCTCTTGGAGGAAAAATCACACAACCAGGAGAATTATCTGGTTGTTAACTAGACTATAATTTAGGGTTGGATGATGATGCTCGATCTGGCGGTAGAGCTGGCGCCTGGCGAGGTCGTTGCCTGCCAGGGTCGACCGTTCTGAGTCAAAGGCGTGCATGTGCATGCATGTCCACGTATTGCCGGTCTCTCACCTACCGGCAGGCACATAGAACGCTTTCATTAAGCATAACAACAATAATTAGTCTCCTCGATAAATATACTATTCCATTATGCATGCTTAGCTAGTTTATATGTGGTTATTGTTGGTATTCACAATATAGAAACAAAATCATATCTTAGACCAATTATAATAGAGTCGCTATATCTCATATGGAGGCTGGAGCCTCCTCTTCATGAATTTGGAGGCTGTCGAGCCTATGCGTAAGCACAGAACCGCAAAACCGTGTGCCTTCATAAATTTCTATTTATTTTATTTTGCAATTACCTTAAATTTTGTAAAGGAAATTTATGCTCAATTCAATCCAACTGAACACATGCGTCAACATGATAACTTAATACTACCTAGCACTACTATCTACACTAACCGGGGTCTTTTTAGTCCTTGGCTCAAGGGGATGGTGAATTGGTGATGCTTCTTTTTGAATCGATCTCCTGTACAGACGGAGCCGACAGAGCTTCAATGCACACTGCTGCCGTCTCCTTGGGGTGCAAACGTAAGGGTTTCTCATCGTGTGTCTATGATGGCGAGATCTAGGGTCAGGCTCTTCGGATCGATCCAAGGGTTCAACGGCAAGGGCATCGTTGGTCCTTCGCAATACATAAACAAAAACTTCTCGACTATTATCGATAAGGTCAAGCCAACTCAAGTAGGAGAGAGGTGGCAATACCGTGTCGACAATACATTCCGGTGACAATACATTCCGGCGACAACAGTGAGCATTCGAGGTCTAGAGATCTCAATGTAATTTTTATCATCTTTGAAGTGATTTGTATTCCTAATGACTTTTTATAATGTAATTCATTAAGAGGTGACCAATCCATCTAAAAGTCAGGGTCCTTTGTAAAGAAACCAGGTCAAGGTCAGGCACGAACATCAAACGGCCACGCCAGCTGACGAACGAGTCATAGACGCCGGGTGATGGTTGCAACGAACGAATTCCATTTCATCGTGCTCACAGACGCTAACCCATGATTAAGTATGGGTCTCGTCAATCCACTCGCTTAACTAGGGCAGAGGGAATGAAAGGATTAGGAATAGGAATTTCCCACTGCCACTGGCTCGGAATAGTCAGACGAGGGCGCGGAATGTTCCTTTGCCGTGTGCTTTCTTGCATAGCTCTCTATGATGCCACTACCAACATGAACCTACACATCAATCGTACTCGTCGAAAATGACATAACGCGCCTGCCCTGCCATATAAATCGTGAAATACAAGACTTCTACCAAAAAGTTATTCTGAAATCTAAGATGTGATATATCAGAAAAAAGGAAAAAGAACCACTAACAGTTATATTCTTAAATAGTGAAGCGGAAGACTTCTCAGCAAAGTTGGTTACACTAATTAAGCCCCTGATCCGATCGGGAGAGGAATCTCTGCTGTGTTTGTGACGGGCCGGAGTGGAAGCATCTCTCCCAATGAAGCAAAGTCTTCAGATAAACAAGCGCTCCAGTAAGCAATCACTTAATTAGGGCGATGAAGATGACTTCGTTATCAGATTCTGTGAGATGAAAATGACAGTGTTATTATCCGATTAATTTGCCATAAATGAGACTGAAACCTGGCGTTGTCGGCTGCCCCCTATGACCCTATCCATACACAGTGCTGGCGATTGACATGGCCAAGTGGCTGTGCACCAGAGGCAGGCGATTGTCAAGAGGCCGAGAAGTTTCTGAAGAACGAGGACTTTGTGGTTACTTGGCGCGATGTTTGCTACCCAGTTGAGTACGGCTCTCCCTGGCGATGAAGCCAAGTCGTCTCTAGCTAGACGGAAAATGGAGAAAGAGAAAGATGATATGTCTAAACATTCACTTGATTAATTCAGTGATAGTGTGGGGTGGCGTGTGTGTCTGGTAGCGGCCTAGCGGGTCAGCTGAGACGCTGGTTTGTGTGGATGGTGGTATGGCTACGAAGGTGACGGGGATGGAGATGGAAAAGGCGGCCCCGTCCATTTAGTTAACTAGGTTTCTGTTTTGTTAGTTGAGCAAGGAATCTAAGGTCCCGTCATTAGCTAGTGTCAACGTGCTCGTAGCATCCAGGCCGCGCGCGTTGGCTATCCACTATTAAGTTTGAATACTGAAAAGATAGTTTCAGTCGTCGTCGGATTGAAATCCAACAACTGTCATTCATCTTCATTTCGATAGACAGGCACTGTATCTCTTCCTGCTTGTGATAGGTCCTGGCTCGGTCTCATCCAAGACACGATTTAAGTTTGGTCACAATAGAGAGTAACTTAGACTATCCAAGATAGCAACATACTAGAAGGGTTAGACGCGCTTCGCAGCGTCGCTGATGTTGTTGGGATTTCATCAGGGTGAAAATTTGAATGGAATTTTGTATATTTGGGTGGAGTCTGAAATATTGTGCCAGATTGAAACCAATTTTAAAATAAAATTCAGTTTGGTCAAAATTACTTGAAATTTGAAATAGAAAATATGCAAAAAAAATCACATATTTCAGTGAGATCTGTAAAACAATTTTGGAAACTATACATCTTTGATTTCGCTAAAAAATGATTATTTGATCTGGTGCGTGGGGAAGACGATGTACCACATTTACATGGAAAATTTACTGTGCTGGTAACCACCTGTACTATATTGGTGTTACTATGTCACATTTTTATGTTACTTTTTGCTAGGTGGTCAGACCGCGGAACTGCTGTGTTTTTATTGGCTTGCTGCTATCAATTAATGTAAAAAACTAATGATTTGATCAAAACTGCCACAATAAAATTGGTCATCTTAAGGGGCATATAGAATTAAAAAAGATAAAGTTTAGACCTAGTAAAAAGTATATGGATTTTTTAACGGTAGAAAGTATATATAATTTAAAAGGATAAATTATTGACATAATCAAAATTGTGACCGAATCAAAAATCAAGCATCTGAACTGAATGAGAGAAATTCAAAGTCAGGGAGTAGGGTAATTTAGAAGAAGAGATTGCAACCGAAGTAGGACGTGTGCTATGAGCAGTATCCAGGACCAGCGTACATGTGTGTTAATTGAGAGGAGACACACCCACACTGACACTGACACTGACACTGACACTGACATTGTTCTAACTGCTAGCTAACATTTTTCTCACACCACAAATAAGCACCCAATCATCTCTGCCCCGCTTCGTGGAACATATCCAAGGTGTTAAGCAGAGCTGGCTCTCGTTCAGCTTCGTCAAGTCAACCAAACCGTCCCAGAGTTGATCCCCTGCTTCCTTCCTAGAGCTGCGGGGCGATGTCGAGCATGTGGCGGGCTTGGCTACGGCGGCATTGCGGTCGTCGCTGCTGTTGCTCGGGAAAAGGGAAGTTGAGCTTGGTATACGACATGATACATGTTCATCTTGTTCCACCGGTGTCTCTGCAGCCTGCTAGTTGTCGTAGCTGCCGACGCTCTCGGTGCGTCCAATGTGGCGATCATCGGCTCGGTTCCGCATTGAAGAACTCGCGCCCGAGGCACCCTTTCATCATGCACATCGTGCATAATTCCTTGCTCGCCGTCAAGAAATCCGGCGTCTACAGTGATGCTAGTGGAACAAGAGTGGGATCGGAAGCAATGGGCCCCACAACAAAGGGATGACCGGGTCAAAATTGGGATGTAGAAGGAAAGCCTCAATTGATTCCTAGGGATTTTACCCCTAGGAGCTTTAGTAAATTAGAAGATATGCAAGACCTAATTTATTAGGTTATAGACTTATTTAGCTTTGATACGTGTGATGTTACAGTAAAGAATATATTTTAAAATGTACGATGTTATAACCTAAGTTACTCTCATTGTGGGTCAGCATAAAGGAATAGCCAATGTGGGGAATCTCATGCGTTGCAGTTGCTGCAGGAAAGAAATAAGAAAGAGAGAGAGGAAAGAAAAGGAATGTGAATGTTCCGTTGGTCACACCTGGTTCTAGTCTCGGGAGAGTCACGTGTGGAGGGCTTAAGAAGTGTATAATAATACTACGGAGTTCAATCTAGATGATGCGTGTGCTTTCGCTAAAGGTGACCTAGACAAATCCGCCCCCCTCGAAAACCAAAAACCATGCACGGATCCATATTGCATCCGCCTCAGACCCGTGATCGTAGTGATACCATACTTTTGTGGCTTCACCCTAGAGTTATCGGGATCTTTAATTTCCTCTGGTTAGTCTCTCATAAAAATTAAAATCATGACCAGGGATAATCTGAAGAAAAGGAACATGGAAAATCCTGAAGATTTCATGTTCAACTATATAGATATCGATAGTGTCACTCTTGAACTTACATTTCTTCTGGCAAATTAAGGGTAACCAAAAATTCAAGTTCGACAATGAAATGACCATCAACCGTACCCGCCAATCGTCTTCTAGGCCACGTCCAATGCACACATGCTATAACGGGCAGATGGATCCATCATGTCGGAATGCTACAAATGTAATTCCAAGACTAATTATACACGCTAAATCATGTTCAAAGTGGTACGAAATACATGGCTCAACGTTTATCTCGCTGACCGCAAAATTTGTACAATAATATATTAATTCGCCATAACAATGTGTTCGCAATATGAAAAGTCTATGAGTTTTCAGTGGAGCATCGTTCATAAAAAGCATATTAACTAGTGGTCTTAGTAGTGGTGCGATATGATTAAGTTCGATATGCATGTAGAGCAACTGTCTTTGTCCGCAAAGTTATTCCAAACTCTGAACTGATCGTGAGAGGAATCGGTGCTGTTTTGTGATGGAAGTAAACTGTAATAGTATCTCTTCCTATGAAGCAAAGCCTATAGATAAGAAAGTACTAACAAATGACTTAATTAATCCAGTGGCAGTGTGGTGTATACATGCAGGAATATATGCGTGTGCGCGTGTCAGGTCAGCACAAGGCAGCCACCAAGCAACGCGAAAAATGCTAATGCAGCTCGAGTTACATGTAGCTCGGTTTCTTTAATAAAACAAATACTTAAATAATTCAAAAAAATTAATTTATTTATGGATATACATACACATGTATAGAACATTTGTGCAAATTTTGATACCATTATACTCTCATGCGCCACGGGAAATAAATTGAGAAATATTTAATTTTAAATGAGCCTTTTTCTTCTTATTTTTGGGCCGAAATTTTGTTATTTTTTGTGCAGATTGCATATTACAATATTTTTGAACGAAATTTTATATGTTTGTGGAGAATTCATGTAAGTTCTCACGGAAATTTTTTTGATTTTTTTTGAAACTTTTAAATATTTTTTTTAAAGTTTTCAAAATAAAGGGGTACATGTAGCTCGAGTTACAGAAATTCGCTTCCCCAAGCAACGCCGCAAATATAACTAGTAGAAACTATGGATATTCAGTTCGGCACCGGGGAGCATTTTCTCCTATACTTCATAAATTATTATTTTTGCAAATGTTCAAACAATATATGAACAAAATTACACATGTTCATATCCAAATGTCATCTATAATTCTTTTTCGGGAAGCTTAAATTTTTTAACTTGTCCACACAAAAGAAAGGATGCCAACCTTTTGTTTTTTCAGTGACAAAAGATTGGTATTCTGTTTCACATGAAAATTATCACGTATATTTTGAACACTAACATAACATCTATAAAAAGATAACCATAATAATAAAAAAATTTACTATTTATTTTCAATCCACTGTTCATCCAGGAGTAAATCCCCCTAGAGCTAAAACGTCGTGTCCAAAATCAATCAACCAACTCAATAATAAAGAGTGTTGTAAGTAAATGATTTGACACACCAATATAAAAAAAATACAGTAGACTGATGAAAAATCATTCAATCAGTAAATTAAGGCGGCTCCGTAATTTTTTTGCAGCTTCGAGGGTGGTGGCTTTGTTTTGCCCAGGTGGTGAGGTGGCCTTCAATGTTGTCCACTGGCGGTATTTTAGGAGATGCAGCGAGCACATTGTCATGCAGACTGCTTGGTTTTTATCATCGTCAGAGATTCCCTGACTCCGCTCCTTTCATAGAAGATCTTCTATTCTGCAGTGGTGTGAGGCTTGCTTGTTTGGTGGATTGGATTTCCCTTCAAACGTGATGTCAACATCAAAACTGTTGCAATTTTATTTAATGAAGGAGATGCCAGTCATGGACATTGGGATACACTTATCACAACACGCAACAACACACGTACAGAGACAATTGATAAATGATCATCCAAACACATGCAAATGCAAGGAGGCGAAAATATAATTCTTCCGGTGCCAAAGTTGAATAGAGTGTAGGAATGAATGTCTTTACATAGAGAAACATTATACATGAGCATTCCGCCGGCCGGTATACACACGAAATAAATGATTAAACTCAAAGAAAAAATCGCACAGGAAGAATGAAGCGCTGACATTGCCAACATAATATCATTGAGATCAATTTGCCGTGGGAAAATAAATGGAGGTCAATTCGTTGTTGTCGGCCGAGCCTATACCGTCCATACATACATGTACTGCTGGCTGGCAATTGACACGTACACAGTGCTCTTATCCCATAGAGCATGGGTGATCCATGGTCTGAGAGCTACGTACGGGCCGGCCTACAGATGGTGTTGCGTCGAGCACACGACGTTTGCCAACATCCAAGCTATGTATGTATGTATGTACTAGAAAACATGCCCGTGGGTTACAACGGGAGAAAAATTTGTATGCTCCTAGCTAATAACTATCGTTCAATCGTTGTACCCCACATGTGTTGCCGTTTATCCTCCTTTTCGTGTTCTCCGACAATGATCACGATATCAACCTAATAGTAATGTGTCCTGATCTATCTCAAGATGATGATCTGAAAATAAAATCGATGAAAATCTAAAGTGCACGCACTTAAAAATAATTTGGAACTTTTGAAAATGTTTTTAAAAGTATTTAAAAAAGTGTGATTAAGTAAATGTTCTTCAAAGCTCCAGAAATATGACCCATTATAAAATTTCAAAATTTGGGATGTCATCACTTTAAATATTAATTATTTTAAAATAAATGCAATTAAATTTCAAACCAAATATATATTAATATGAGAGAGAGTTTCACATTATGAAATTTCCTAAATTTTAAAATACTTTTAAAATAACAGAAGGAGGTGTTGTATATATTCGACAAACTAAAAAAAACTCCGTCCGATCTATCACAACTAAATAAAAAAAAATTATGCACTAAACCTCATGATTTAAAAGTGATTTCATTATATAAAATCAAATTATGAATTACCTCGCATTTTAATTTTTATACGACAATTATTTTTATGAACGCACATATGTAGGTGCTATCATTATTTTAGGTTTAGTCAATAGTGATGTCTACACTCACTCCATTCAATGTTGCTTTTGTTTCGAATCGTCTCGCCGGTATATTTTGAACGTAATAAATTAATAAAAATCACTTATTTTTATATTTTCATTATTTTTTATATTTTTACTCTAAAAATAGTTATTTCAAAAAATATTTAATAATTAAATTATAAAATGTATGTTCCTTATTTTTATTCACATCGCCTCGCTATCTATAGGCTTCATAAGAAACATCATTTTTATTCACCCTGCTAAACACAATAGTCATAAATGGTCCAATAAACTTAATATATAGGACCACAATAATTTATGAGCACTTTTCTAACACAAAAAGTCTCATCTATAGCTAAAAAAAGAAGTGCTCATCAATTAGTGTTGTCCTTTTTTCAAATAGGTGTTTTTTTATGTTTTCTAGAATATGTGTTAAACATTTTTCAAACACACGTTGAATGATTTCTTTGATGATACAAAATGTTTAGGAATATATTATTTTAAACATGATATTTATTTAAATTTCATTTATATCAAAATTATTTGAATATCTTTGTATATTGTATAATACTCCCATTTACAAATATATGACGTTTTGGTAGGCTAAAATAGAGGTAGTACTTTAGAAGAATGTGACATGCATTTTTGCGAATAGTCTAAAACAGGAAAATAATATGTGATCGGCTTTTTACATTTTTTCAAATATTATGGAATTTTTCTCTAAACGTGGGAATATTTTTTATGTACATGTTTTTCTATGCAATTAACATTTTCTAATATTGTTTGAACATTATTTTAACACCCCATATTTTTTTTCACAATATCATGAAAATATCCTTAAAATTCTTGAAAAGTGAATTACATAGAATATTTTTTATGCCATTAAGATTTTTTTATTTTTTTCTTAAAATTCCATAACCATCTTTCTAACACTTTGACATTTTTATTTTTAATGGGCCGGCTTTGTTGCGCCTGTATTATTATTGTCAGGAGCTCAGCTTAGCTTATTGGGCCAGATACGAAGAGGAGTGAATGAACGCCTGCGTGCGAAACATAAGCAACGAATCGTTTTTCTTTTCTTTTTTTCGCTGGATATATAGGACTGCGGGTTAATTCATATAAAAGAGAAGTGTTTTTTTGCAAAATTTCGAAAAATGGACTAAGAAGTCCACCTCCCTTTATTATTAGGTATAGATGTATGTATTTGGTACGTCTAGAATCCACCCGGTGATACGGTCAAAAGGAAGGCCCTTCCCTGTCATGATCGGCGTTGGATAGGTCGTGGACGGTCGACAAGCTTGCTAGTCTCGGACGGTACATCGACCGAGAGCATGACCCACACACCGAGGTGATGATAAATTAGCTAGGTTCCTGTTCTGCTAGCTTGGAGAGGAAGGATCCATCGTTACCCTAGCTGGATGCGTTGACCGATCAAATCTGAATATTGAGATGATTAATTAATGGAAAACAATAAATCAAAGTTGATTAAGATGAAACGGAAAAAAACAAGATTAAAAAAAATCTTAATTGATTAGGTAGCCATTGGATCTTTGTGCGCATGTAGGGGATTCGTGCTAGCGTGTTTGTCCTCGTTTTCGGCAACCTATTTTTAGAATTTGTAGACGAAAGCTAAATCAAATACTGAAATTTAAATTTTCGTCATTCGTATCCTAAACTATTGGATCCTATTGGATCCTGATCTAAATCAATTATACCATGTTATTTCCGGCCGGCCGGCCCATAAGTGCAGCCGCTCACATTTGCTCTGCTCCGTTTTTTCCATTTTTCTGTATTCTTTACATATTTTTCATTTTTAGCAAGAAAAAAAACATTTTATGTGTTAATTTAATAAAACGTATGCAATCCAAAATTGTATAATTTCAAAAAAATCGCTCTCAATTTTTTTATCTGTTCACACTTAAAAAAATGCATTTAAGTGTTCGGAAATATTAGCGTAATTGCTCGTGCGTTCGCTCTGCTCCGATTTTCAACAATTTATTTACACTTAGTATTAATTAAATTTTTAATAAATTCGATTTTTTTATGTTTGAACAATTTCATATATTTAAGTGCATGAACATTTGACATATTTTTCAAATATGAACTATTGAATAAATATTGTACTGGATTTTAATACATTTTAAAGAATTATAATTTATTATTTTTTAAAGTTCAAACATATTTCAAAAGTGATGGAAAATATAAATAAAATAAAAATTTCTTAGCGGAGCTAATAATTTTAGGTGCGATTTTTTTAAGTAATTAAAAAAAGTAATGAGAATATTTTTACCAATTTACAATTTTTGGAGTGAAAATATTTTTATAAATTCAACACAATATATGCACTTGTTTCATGCGAAATATAGAAGAAGATAAAATAAAATGGAAAAAATAAAACTATAAAAGTAAACGAAAAAAACTGAGACGGGCAAGCACAAGTGACTGCTCTAATGAGCCGGCCCAATTCGTTTTCATATACGGTATGCCATCTAGACCGAAAAAATCTTGATTCTCTATTTTCCGGTGCGCTAAACAGGTACAGGGTGCAATCTAGACCGAAATTTAATACTTCAGAGTGCGAAGATGCGATACAAAGTTTAGGGTTTGATTTAGCTTTCGTCTAAAAGTTCAGGGTTTGTTTCAAACTTTTTTTCTTTTTTATGTCGCTGTGCACTTGGCCACGGGGGAACTCGGGATGGGATATTTCGTTGTTTTTCGTATTTTTGTTTGCCGATTCCACCTATAAGTTCCGGTGTTTTTTTTTTCTTATTCATTTTTTGTGTTTTTCTCTTATTTTGTTCTTTCAGCCTTGTTTTTATTTATTTTATTACAAAGAGGAAAGAGAAAATGACAAATCATGATAAATAGAGAACAACTAATAAAGGAGTATTCCTTACAGAAGTTTATTATTTTTGGTGTGCTGAGAGCGCGCGACGTATCACATTGTAAGAGATTTTTATTTTGTACGGGTTTTCCGAGTTTAGATGAGTGCTTTTCAGGTTTTTTACTTTTTGGTATTCGTGCGGGTTTTCTTATAGTTTAGAAAAAATGATTTTTTAGACGGATTAACATGTTTTTTAAGAGAGGCACTATCACGCCTCTCGAAAAAGGAGAAAATGCATCGTTTTTATTTTTTCCCGAGAGGCACATCATACCTCTTATGGAGCCACAGCTCTGCTTCCGGGAGAGGCACACTCCCTGCATATTAAAAAAACACGTTTCCTTTTTTTCGAGAGGTATTATCTTGCCTCTTTGGATGCACATGTTTATTTCCGCGAGAGGCACACCGCACGCCCGGGTCTCTCGAAAAAGGAAAAATGCATTTTTTTAGAGGCAAGATCGTGCCTCTCGTGGATACATGGGTTTATTTCTTCGAGAAGCATGCATCATGGCTCTTGTGAAAATAATAATTCAAAATATATTAATATGAGATCTAGTTTCAAAGATCTCAACACGAGTAATCCAACGGTTAAAATGGTTCGTGATTTTGGACATACGATTTAAGAGATAAAATATTAAAAAAAATCTAAGAAAAATAGAAACTCCAGATTGAGATATGTGTCGCATATATAGTGTATCTATTGTCAACCACGGAAGAGGTTGAAGTGTTCGACGCAAAGTGTGCTCCTTAATTAGTGATTTTTTGATAAATAAGAGCTGAAAAACTTTTACTTATTGTTAACCCCTCACACCCCAATTTTTTTGGTTTCTTAAGGGCAATGAGAGGTGGGGTGAACGGGAGTTCACACCCAACACCATAGGGTATACACTCGACAACAATTGCATGTCCACATACCAAAACGCTATCAAGTTGTATGTGAGTGGGCAATGGGACAGATGGGGTGCCGGGTGCAGTCGTATGTCCAAGACCAAGAATGCAACTGCAAGTAATTCTCTCGACCGCAACCGCATGTCTACACACCCGATCGCAACCGAGTTGTTTGTGAGCAGGCTGCCGGAGAGAAGGGGCCAATTGCATGTCCAACATCAGGTATACAACTGCAAGTCTCGCCCTCGACCACAATTGCACGCCCCCACACCAACCACAACAGAGTTGTTGTGAGTGGAAGACCCGGCATATGCAACAAGAACAAAGTATGTGTACGGGAAATAGATGACGACGGCCATGGAGGAGGGGAGGAGGAAGGGTATACCGCAGCGTTCATGGCGAGGAAGGAGAATCTATACTTGATGGCGGGCGTGAGCGTCGGAAAGTTGGCGACGACGCGTGTGAATTGGTAGAGCACACGGGCCTCTGCGGTGGCCGTGTGTAGGAGGACGAGGAGGCCTTGGTTGAAGCCGATGATGATCCCACGGTCGGGGACGCAGACACGGGCACGTCGGGCTGTGCGCGTGGATCTCACCGGCGTCATCCAGTCGGACCGAATCTCCATCGCAGAGAGCGATCCAGTCGCGCTCGTGCGACGTCGGCGTAGAGGCTGAGCAAATGTCGCGGAAGACGACATAATCCACGATGTTGCCGGTCTGGATCGAGGAGGTGGTCGGTGACGAGGCAAGCAATGTAGATGGGGAGAGACGCCCAGTCGTCACTATCGTTATCATGCTCCGACCGGAGGCGCTTGCCGCCTGCAAGGGGCGCGGCCAGGGATTTGCACATCCTTTCCATCCAAGGAACGGAGAATTTCAACGGATCGACGAGCGATATACCCATCGGTGGTTTGGTTAGGGCATCTCCAGCCGCGCCCCCAAAATCCCAAAAATCGTCGGATTGGGCTGAAATTGGATCCGGTGAACCCAAGCCGAACCCAACGCGCTGGGGAACGCCTGGGGGCTCTGAAACTACGAAAACGCCGTGTGGGCTGCCACTGCGAGGCAAAAAAACTATTCGCTCGCAAGATTCAACCAGACCGCCCACCTCCCTCCCCATCGCAGTGTCGACACCGACGTCGCCCCTCTGCAAATAGCCGTTGCTCCGCCGCTAGACCCTCCGTAAAACGGGAGGTCTCGCTGCCAACAGCCTCCTCGTCACTCTTTGTCGTGATTGGCAGTCCGACCGTGCAGGCGCGTACGCTGGCGGTAGCTCGCTCCCACCACACCCGCTAGGTTCTCGGCCAATTGGCTGCGCGGCGATGGACTCCGATGACGAGGCGCTGTTCGCGGCACTGATGGAGGAGGAGGCCGATGCGGGCGCCAAGGACGAAGAACACCTCCTGATGCTCGCTGCTCTGGCCGATCTGTTCGCCGACGCGAAGCCACGACGAGGTGGCTCCAAGATGGGTCGTCGGAAGAGAAAAGAGAGACATCGATCGGAGGGCTACTGCTTGCTCTACGCCGACTACTTCGCCGATGCTCCACAACACGACGAGAAGGTATTCTGGCGCCATTACCGGATGAGCCGAAAGGTCTTCCTTCGGATTGTGAATTCCATCCGGGAGTTCGACAACTATTTCGTTTGCAAGAAGGATTGCATCGGCATAGTTGGATTCTCCTCACTCCAAAAGTGCACAACGACTATGAGGATGCTTGCATACGGAGCTCCTGGTGATCAGCACGATGAGTATGCACCCATGGCCGAGTCCGCTGCCCTTGAGTGTTTATACAAGTTGTACAAGGCAGTGGTAGGAGTGTTTGGAGCACAATACTTACGATTACCCAATGCTGAAGACACTTCTCGGATCCTAGCGCAGAATGAAGCAAAAGGATTTCTGGGATGCTTGGAAGCATCGACTGCATGCATTAGGAATGAAAAAACTGTCTATTTTCTTGGTAAGGGATATGTACAAGGGCGCAAAAGGGCACTGCAGTGTGGTACTTGAGGCAATTGGTACACATGACCTCTGGATTTAACACTCCTTCTTTGGCATGCCAGGAACTCACAATGACATCAACGTGTTGCAGTGCTCAAATGTCTTTGCCATGCTTGTTGAAGGTCATGCTCCTCCGGTGAACTTTGAGGTGAATGGGCACCACTACAACAAGGGATACTACCTAGAAGATGACATCTATCCAAGATGATCAATATTTTTGAAGACTATCTCAAACCCTGTGTCAGGAGGCAAGTACTCCTACTTTGCCAAGTGCCAGGAGGCTTGCAGGAAGGATGTCAAGCGGGCATTTGGTGTGCTCCAATCTTGATTTGTTGTTGTCTGGTACCCGCTCTGACCTGGTCGAAATCTTAGATGTGGAAGGTGATGAATTGTTGTGTCATCTTGCACAACATGATCATTAAGAGCGAGAAAGACGAGCCAGTGTTTGACACTGAACCATATCTCAACCAGGGACCTCTTGCAGTTGTTGATCACCAGGTACCGGCAGAATGGACAACCTACCTCAATATGCGTCAAGAGATCCGAGACCCGCAAGTGCATCAACAACTGCATCAAGATCTGGTGAAACACCTATGGAGGCGCAAAGGCAATGCCTAGTTCGATGTATTTCAATTTATTTGTGCTGAACTATTTTATTTGCGCAGAGCTATTTTATTTGCGCTGAACTATTTTATTTGCGCCAAACTTTTAAATTTGCTCCGAATTTAAGAAGAAATAGTACTGGGATGCCGATCACCCCCAAGGAGATTTTATCACCGGCAGCCCTCCCAAGTAGCGCTATTTTACCGCCGAAAAGTCCGAACGGCTGGAGATGCTCTTAGGTCAGCCCAAAACTCTTGTTTCCGTCTGCCGTCCGAAAAAGAATTGATGACCCACGTCAGTCAAGTCAAATTGTGGAACGAATCGTACATGTCATCATCGGAACCGATTAATTATCTCATACGAGTGATCTAACCGACTTATTATGCTCCTGCATCCTCTCTCCCTCCTACCGATTGAACAACCAAAATATATTGTCGAAGGGCCATAGGCCGAATTTTATTAAGAAAGAACTAGCAAACATGCCCGTGCGTTGCTACGGGATAAACAAATCTTCGTATATCTAAACATAATGGTCATACACAAATCTTCGCATTTGATCATCTTCCCGTCCTCTACTCGTCGTCGATGTCGCCGTCATCGTCGCCGATGAGGTGGATGAATGCGGCTCCCACGACACGCCTTAGGTCCAGTGGAGACGAAGGCGACATCGGTGGCTTCAGCGGCTAGAACGCAGACGGCGGCGCGTCGACGGTCCAGACGGTCCTCACGAGGTCGCGGATGACCTCGCATATCTAGGTGATGTGGTTGTCTATGGGTCGTGGCGGCAGCGAGGCCGGTGGTAGATCCTCGTAGCACCGCCTCGTTGGTGGCATCAGGGGCGGTGGAGGCAGCGGGTGCGCGTAGATGGCTTCGTCGGGCTCCGCGGACGTAACATCGAGCAAGTTTGTGAGCCTCGGCCACTGCTTGCACTCCTCTGCTCGGTCTCCTCGAGGGTGGTCCGACTCCTATCTGCGAGAACGCAAAGGTGGGACTATTAAATAATGTGAGAATACCTGAGTCTAGCGTGGTTTCAAGAAGCTAGCTGACTTGGTTGGGTGGAGTGTTCTGCACAGGAAAACTTCATGGGTTCGATCCAGCACAATATTTTTTTGTTAATTGGCTTCGAGCCCAAGAGAAAAGGCTCATTAGCGTACGAAATTTGATCGATACGAAGCGTTTCTTAACGAAGAGTTTTTGTCACTTATATATGGCATTGATGATAATTTGTATCAACTTTAAAGAAAAATAAGATGACGGACGAAAAAAGGGGAAAACGCACCACCCTTTATTATTATTAAGAAAAGAAGAGGGTACAAAGCTGAGCTGTCTATGGGGCATAGAGATGATCATCCAGGGCAGAGGCAAGAACCTCAACAGCAAAGAGGCCAAAGCCTCAAAGAGAGATAGACCCAAAAAGGACTAGTGGCCCTGCAACACAAGGAATTACACCGTGGTGTCAATGATGCATCCCGCTGATTGCCATGCCCGAATCTCCTCCCTGATTAGGTCCAGTGTTCTCTCATGTGTGCTTGAAAAGCCGTAAAAAATTCTGGCATTGCGTTCCTTCCCAATTTTCCAGTGAACCAAAATGATAATAGTGTCGAAGTTCCGCTGCAAGTCCTAAAATATCAAGAAAGGCCTGGTAATAGAAGCGTTTAGCACATTTTACTGCTCTGAAAAATGTTCCACATGTATAACTTCTCATTTCAGAGTAACAATGTAAGCGTACGACAAAGAGTAATATCTGGAGATAGATGGCTCCGTGTCCTCTCATTTTTCTTTTATGCAAGTGGGTTAAGTTGAAGCACAAGAGACATCTTGAGGCTGTTACATCACACGAAAACTCATTAGCAAATAAATTAGGAATAAAATCACATTTGAACTATCTCGCATACATTGTTCTTGGTTTTTTTACAATCCGATATTACGGGTTCAGTTCCTGTTGGATTCACACAAACAGGAAGAATGAGATCACATTTGCAAACATAAGATATCTGTTAACTGTGATAATCATAGAATAAATTGGCCAAGCAGTTCCTCAGAATCTTAATAAAAATGACTTAACAAAGTTCATGAAAACTCAAGCCTCACAAAATAGTAGTATTTCGTTTCTGTTGATGCATAAAAAAACAAACGCACAAGGCCACATCAATATAGACAATATTGCTTTGCAATTCATAGAGAAATCTTGACAAATGACCACAAGAATTTTGTATACTATTAACACCACATAATAATATCTAAGATGTAAATTCACCCAAAAAATATAGATGGAACAGGGTAAGGAACAACCGAAATGAAAATTTTCTTTATTGTTGGTAACTACTAACAGGATCAAGTGCACTACTTGTCGGGCTGAAGCTCTTGATAAGTCCATACTTCCATGATTCCACCTATATGTGACTTCAATTGGCATTGCAAACTGAAGTATCATGTACAAACAAAGTGGGTGAAGCTCAACACATAGGTCCTTCCTTCCCCATTGTGAGTTTATAAGTTGCATTTCAAGCTGTACTGAAACAATAGTCTGAAGTTGTTGAGGTAAGCCCTTGCTGCCCTAGTGTGAGCTCAATTAGCACTGCAAGCTAAATTACTGAACACAAATAACATGGTATACAGATTAAACTCATACGTATTATTATCCAGAAGATGAATGATTGGAAGCACTCCTGACAAGGCTGAGATTATCACAGTAAAAAAGAAGCTGAAATACAACATAAAAATTATGGTATGCAAGTAAATCACCAAGAAAAATGACATTTGGGAAATCTTAAAACTAAAATAGCGGCTGATATTCCTTGATAACGTAAGGATCTCTGCCTATATGACCAAGAAAATACGCTTATGGAATTAGCACCCCTCAACTGAACCTGGCCAACACATCGTTGTTGTGGTGCACTATATGATTTACATGTGGATTGCAACCTAATTGGTTAAAAGCACTCCACAGAAGAAACTAATTGTAGACTAAGAATAAATAACGGATCAGAGAGATGGAAAAATGACAAACCTTGCAATTTTTAGAAAGTGACACGAACACGTGGTAAAATGGTAAAACTTGGCATGGGTTAATAATCTGCACATACATCTATATATTAAAATAAGGTATAAATCTAAACAGACAAGACCTGGCTCATATCCATGTAGTGTAGCTGGTATGAGAGTGACTCAAGAAAGTAACAAGTACAAAATGGGAACTGCAACGTAGCCAGCCGGTAAGCACTAATCAACAATTAACATCATGATTACAGGTTCTAGAAGTTTTGTTACAAGTCCTCCAACAGAATGGGACGGAGTGAAGGGATTTTTCCCCTTCCCCCGCATCGTCCACCTAGGACGACTCGAGGGTGAATCCCGCCGCCGCGCCCAGCCCGCCTCCCCACCCACCCCCCCCCCCCCCCCCGCCGCCGCTGGCGCCTGTCGCCCGGCCTGCCTCGCGCGATGCTTTGCGGCGGCGGGGCTTCCCCTCGCGCCATCGGGCCATGCTCCGTCTCCCGTCGCCCTCGACCTTGCCACGACCCTCGCCGGCCTCGCCTTGGTGGTGACAGACCCTGTTCGCGGCCTGCTCCAGCGCCCGCTGTGCCGCTGCTTGGCCCGCTACCGGCCTGGGCTGCGCCCCTCCTTCGACCTGGCGGCCTCCCTATGGCGGATCTAGATCTGGCATCCGTCGAGGATGGTGATCCTGCGCCTGCCGGTCCAGCCCCTTGGCCACCAGGCTGGGGTGGTGGATCCCCTCTGGTGTGAGTGGATCTGGTCGTTGGTGGCGTCCTGCGCCTCTCCTCCTGCGGCGGTAGTGGTTCCCGGTGGCGGTGGTTGGGTGGGCGTCTGGTCACTGGATGGATGTGCGAGGTGGGTGGAAGCCGGGACGGCGGTCCCGGATAGGGTGGTCGGCGTTGGTTTTGCAGCCAGAAGTGGCTCCCATGGCGAGGCACCTCCGGATTTGCGGCAGCCGGAGGTGTGGACATTGGTTCCGGAGTGTCTGGTTGCTTGGGCGGCGGGACCTTGGTGTTCGTGAGCGGCGTTGGCGGCTGGTGCGGTGTGTCTTCCTCTCCTTCCATACGCCGTGAGGGCTCCCTTCGATCTGGCCGTGCTCTTGTGGTCGGGTTCGAGTTGAAGGTCCCGCTGGTGTTGGGTAATCCAGACCAAGTGAAAGCCTTGGCTGTCCTTGGCCGGTCGCGCCGACGGCGGCGCCTGTGGGCGTCGTTCCCCTCCTTGGCGGCGTCGGTCTAGCCTGAGCCCCTCACCTCCCCTCATCCTGGTTCCCGGGGCGAAAGCCCCAACTTTGTTGGGCAGCGGCGGCGCTACCGGCGTTGCTCCCTTCTTGAAGGCGCCGCTTTGGGAGCTCGTGGATGGTGGGCGGCGGCGATGCCCTTCTCGTCCTTGCAGGAAGCTCCTTCTCCTCTGCTGGGTGGTTGTCGCGCTTCTGTTCTGCTCCAGGAAAGCGTCGGAGTCGTGCTGGGGTTAAACTGACCCCCCTTCGCGCTCCTTCCGACGACATCCTCTCCATCTTGCGATGGTGCGGCGCCCCGATCCGACGAGGAGGTAGTGGCCTCCTTCGGAGATGGTTTTGGATGCGACGTGCCAGGGGCCGTAGATTCTTGGTGATGTCATGCCCTGCTTGTGCCGGTCCATCTTTCCTTCAAGCCTGCGTTCTCTTGTCCGGCATTTCGTGCACTGAGGAGGTCCTGGATGTCTCCGGCTTTCCTGTCCGTAGTGTTGAGGTTTAGCTTGTTGTAGTCCTGTGTCCTTGTATTTTTCTGCACTTGTTCTCCTCTCACTGCTTGCGGGCGTTTGTAATCCTGGCCGGTTGATGGCTTTGTTAATTCAAAGCCGGGTTAGGTTCGAGCCTTACTCGGGCTCGACTGGCGCCTTTTCTCTAAAAAATGATTATAGGTTCTAGCTACCACATTTTTCTTAGAAAATCAGCACATTGCCATTTCTGTTAACTTAACACAAACGATAACAGTTGTAGAGTACAATTTAGATGACACCTAATTAAAAGGGAAGGAAAGTAAATGGGCAAGGTGTTTGAATAAAATGCTTCAAATGGCAAGAAAATTGTGGGAGCAATTTTCTGGCACATGGAATTGGGCAAGTAACAACTTCGCAAGCTTTCACAAGAAGGTGAAAAATTAAAGTTGCAATTTAATTGAAAATTTCAGAGAGAATTTACTAGTGGGATATTACAATGTACACACGCTTTTGAAGCTGAGATTCTTGCTTACACAGAGGGCATATCTCTCGTGCTCGCATGGAGCACTGATCCGTATATCAACCAATCGGATATGGCATCCGCAATCAAAGGGATAAAAGACCAGCTGAATTCGGGTAGAGAGCATGCAGTATTTCATGAGGGTAGGAGACAGAATGTTGTATCTCATAGTCTGGCTTAGCTTGGATGATCTTCCTTGCGTACGCAGTTTGCTGCGTCATTGAATAACACTTCCGCTTCGGTACACCCCCCTAAACACAACGACGGCTGAGATTAGCCCATACCTTTTCATAACCGGGGGCACGATGGTCATTGTTTGCGAAAAAAAACCGCGCCGCGCTCGCGTCGTCCACGTCGGCCCCGTACGAGAACCCCCCGTAAAAACGACGTGGCGCGACGGGCCACGTCACGACGGTCAAGTGCGTCGCCGCGCGCGGGTTGACCCCATCCAGAGAGGGCTCGCGAGACTGCCGCGCCATTAATACCGCGTCTCGTCGCTGGCGCCGCCTCGCTACCCCCGCCGTCTACCGGGGTTAATGTCACCCGCCGTCCACCGGGGTTAATGCACCCGCCCCAACCACCGCGGTAAATGCCACCCACCCCCTCCCCCGCCCTCCCGTCGCCGCGACGTTAAATAGCCAGCCCTCCTCGCCCCGCACTTAACCAGATCCACCGACGCCCCCCTCCCCACCCCATCCACCCCCATCCACCCCCTCCCGGTCACCTCTCCTCCCCGACGACGATGTCACGCGGCGGCGGCAGTGGCGGGTCCTGGCCGGCCCACATCACGGTGCCCGACGCGGAGGACCTCTTCCGCTACCGCGTTCTGGTCCCGCCGGCGGCCCGTCTCCCCGGTGGCCGGACCGGCTTCCACGTCAGCGAGGACGGCTACTGCGTGCCAGGCCCCGCCCCGCCCGGCTCGCGCGGCGGTCCTAGCCGGTGGAACGCCCGCGGCCGCCACGAGTTTTGGTCCGGCCGCGCCTTCCAAGACGTCCTCCGCGAGGCGCGCCGCAACGACTCTCGGCGCCGCGGTAACGACGCGCGCCATCGCCGGACGACGCCACCTCCCCCACCCACCCCTCCTGCGCCGGCCCAGATCCCGACCAAGATCCCGCCGGAGGTGGCGGCTTTGTCCGAGGCCGGCGACCCCGAGGACTCGCCGGGGCTCATCTGGGCTATCCGCGAGTCGGTGACCGCGCCCGGCTGGGTTCCGCCTCGCGCGCCCGGTGACCCCGACGACGCCCCTGGCTTCACCGAGGCCATCCGGCTGTCTGCGCTGGCGTCGGCGGGCGGCAACGGCGGCTACGACGGCGGGAATGGCGGCTACGGCGGGTACGGTGGCTACGGCGGGTACGGTGGCTACGGCGGTGGAGGTGGTGGCCCCAGCAGGCACGGTGGTGGAGGCGGCGGGCGCGGTGGCCCCAGTGGCCACGGCAGGCGCGGTGGACAGGGCGGGCGGGACGGCCACGGCGGGCCGGACGACGATGACGGCAGTGACGACGGCAGCGTCATGTCATACTCGGCGTTCAACCTCACCTGCAGCGACGACGACGAGTAGATTAGGACTAGTTTTTTTTTAAGTTGTTGTTTGTTTAAGTTTGAATTTCATTCACTTCGGTGTAATATATCCTAAAATGAATGAAATTCGTCGGTTTTTAGTTTAAATTTTGTTCAGTTTGATGTAATATATTCTAAATTAGTTTATACGAACTATACACAAAATTGATCATCTACATAAATTTGTTGCATCAAATTTATTTGACAAATACATTAAAATTCTATTACACATTGGATTAGTACTAAAAATTATATTACACATGCTGGCGTTTTTCGGACGAGGGTGGGGTAGCGAGCAGAGGGGATTGCTGCAAGGTGCGTCCAGTGTGGCCGGACAACGAGTGTAGCCGGTGTCCGCGATGTATTGCCGAAATTGTGGAGAAATATCAAAAAGGAGAGCCGAAGGCAAGAACACATTCATAGCTAAGTTCAGGTTCAGCACATTATGATGCGAAGCTAGTCACAGTCACCCTTAAGTTCAGCACATTATGTGCGCATTATGATGCGTGTTAGTGACAATATTGCATAATTTTTTTGAAAATTTCATTTTACGACCTACTCGGAACGAGCTGAAATTTTTTGGGGCAGTTGGTGTTGACATTTGAGGTGTGCATGCCAAATTTAAACGATTTTAAACAAAGGTGGCAAGATTTGTCACGTGCGGGCGTTTTTTGGGCATTTTAGACGGAAAAAATGCAGAAAAATCATAACTGGTCGGAACGGATTGAAACTTTGCATGTGTGATTTGCATGTAGTAGGTAGGCACTACAAAAAATTAGAGATCATTCCGAGTCTCTGAAGATCCACTTGCTTCACAAAGTGAAGGGCGTGGGAGAAAGGTTCCGGTGTATAAGACGGGTAGATCGGTCCGAGTGCACGGTGATGCAATAAGGTTTGCATGATGGTATATGATGTTAGTAAGGCTTTCTGTAGCATGTTTGAGTTGTGATCGAGCAGTCGCTACCCCAACGTGTGAACGTATAGGGGGGGTAGACGTCGGGGGGGCATTTACTGGGATTTTTCAAAGAAAAAAAAGAAAAGAAAATGTAACTGGTGTAGAAATTGAATTTAATTGCGCATGTATTGCTGTTTTGATGGTGTGAGTGTGTAAAACAAAGATGGGGTTCTTTCTTGATTGTCGAAAAATTGAGGTGCTCCGAGACGGAGCCTTCCGGGCTAGTCTGGGAGGCCCGTTTTAGAGAAGTCGATTTTACGACCAACTTGGAACGAGCTGAAAGTTTGTGGGGTACTTGGTGTTGACATTTGAGGTGTGCATGCCAAGTTTGAACGATTTTTAAAAAATGTGGCAAGATTTGTCACGTGCGGGCGTTTTTTGGGCATTTTAGACGGAAAAAAAATGCAGAAAAATCATAACTGGTCGGAACGGATTGAAACTTTGCATGTGTGATTTGCATGTAGTAGGTAGGCACTACAAAAAATTAGAGATCATTCCGAGTCTCTGAAGATCCACTTGCTTCACAAAGTGAAGGGCGTGGGAGAAAGGTTCCGGTGTATAAGACGGGTAGATCGGTCCGAGTGCACGGTGATGCAATAAGGTTTGCATGATGGTATATGATGTTAGTAAGGCTTTCCGTAGCATGTTTGAGTTGTGATCGAGCAGTCGCTACCCCAACGTGTGAACGTATAGGGGGGGTAGACGTCGGGGGGGCATTTACTGGGATTTTTCAAAGAAAAAAAAGAAAAGAAAATGTAACTGGTGTAGAAATTGAATTTAATTGCGCATGTGTTGCTGTTTTGATGATGTGAGTGTGTAAAAAAAAGATGGGGTTCTTTCTTGATTGTCGAAAAATTGAGGTGCTCCGAGACGGAGCCTTCCGGGCTAGTCTGGGAGGCCCGTTTTAGAGAAGTCGATTTTACGACCAACTCGGAACGAGCTGAAAGTTTGTGGGGTACTTGGTGTTGACATTTGATGTGTGCATGCCAAGTTTGAACGATTTTTAAAAAATGTGGCAAGATTTGTCACGTGCGGGCGTTTTTTGGGCATTTTAGACGGAAAAAAATGCAGAAAAATCATAACTGGTCGGAACGGACTGAAACTTTACGTGTGTGGTTTGCATGTAGTAGGTAGGCACTACAAAAAATTAGAGATCATTCCGAGTCTCTGAAGATCCACTTGCTTCACAAAGTGAAGGGCGTGGGAGAAAGGTTCCGGTGTATAAGACGGGTAGATCGGTCCGAGTGCACGGTGATGCAATAAGGTTTGCATGATGGTATATGATGTTAGTAAGGCTTTCCGTAGCATGTTTGAGTTGTGATCGAGCAGTCGCTACCCCAACGTGTGAACGTATAGGGGGGGGGTAGATGTCGGGGGGGCATTTACTGGGATTTTTCAAAGAAAAAAAGAAAATAAAATGTAACTGGTGTAGAAATTGAATGTAATTGCGCATGTTTTGCTGTTTTGATGGTGTGAGTGTGTAAAAAAAAGATGGGGTTCTTTCTTGATTGTCGAAAAATTGAGGTGCTCCGAGACGGAGCCTTCCGGGCTAGTCTGGGAGGCCCGTTTTAGAGAAGTCGATTTTACGACCAACTCGGAATGAGCTGAAAGTTTGTGGGGTACTTGGTGTTGACATTTGAGGTGTGCATGCCAAGTTTGAACGATTTTTAAAAAATGTGGCAAGATTTGTCACGTGCGGGCGTTTTTTGGGCATTTTAGACGGAAAAAAATGCAGAAAAATCATAACTGGTCGGAACGGATTGAAACTTTACGTGTGTGGTTTGCATGTAGTAGGTAGGCACTACAAAAAATTAGAGATCATTCCGAGTCTCTGAAGATCCACTTGCTTCACAAAGTATTATGATTATTAAAAATTTAAAATATAATTTTTTATAATTAAACCAAGGGTTTAAAGAGGCAGGCAACTTAAAAAAAACGTGACGACGTGGGCGTATCAACGAGGATAACGACGCGACCGACATGCATGGGCAGTTCCCTTTATCACGCCGCCGCACCCCCGCACGCATATAATCCCATCTCGCCCGACGCTAACCCCAAGACACTCTGCAGTTCCCCCCGTTCCCCCTAGACGGCCACGTAACGACGCTGCCGCCAGTGGTTCGAATCCCACCGGCACCGTCGCCAGCAGGAGGAGGCCGACGAAGACGTTCACGGCGATTGTGACAGCGGCGCGCCGCGTGTAGTCGCGGCGGGCGTGACGTCGACCTGGGGGCTTTGCGCGGGAGGCCGCGGCGACACATCAACGAGGTAATTTTTTTGTTTCACTAATTTTATTTCTGTAATTATGGAATGAATTGTAAAGTTATAATATATTTTTATTATTTTAGTATGGACGAACACAATGCAATATATTGTTCTGTTGAGAAGTGGTGCACATTAGTAGATCAATTCAATCCGAAACAACGTTTGCGACTTGGTGGTACTGGTTTACAAAACATGTTGCGTATTCCTAGTGTGCTAATGAGGAAGAACCTGCTTCAAACTTTGATTACAACATATGATATGATTAGAAAAAGGTTTGTTTTACAACCTAAAAAAGTTCAGTTGACTGTACGATCGGCTGATGTGTTTCACATTTATGGATTAAAAAATAAAGGAAAAGATGTGATGAAACTATTAGCATCAGTACAAGAGGAATCAAAAGAGTTTGTACCATCTCGGTTCTTGGATAAGAAAACTGATGAACTAGTCATAGACGAGTTGATCGATCAAATTGTTCAGTCTGGGTCATATGATGATGATTTTGTGAGGAGGGCCATACTAGTTCTTATTGGCACCGTCATAGCACCACACTCCACGAAGACTGTTCCTCGTCAGTTCTATAAATTGGTGGAGGATGTGGACGCCATCAAATTATATAACTGGAATGCGTTCATGTTACACGTGTGTATGGATGGAATATCAAAGACAGTTAAAGATTAGCGCAAATTCAAATGGCCGGTCGGCAACTTATCCCTCATTCAGGTATTTTGTTAATGCATGTTAAATAAAGTTTTATAAACTTGTAATAGTGCTAACCCTTTATTTCCATGCAGTACTCCTATTGGGAAAAAGTGCAGCCGACAGCTATAGACGAACCTTTCTCATGTGACTATCCACTAATGCTTAATTGGCCTGAACTTAAGGCCAAGAAGCGTGATGATTACGACTCACTACACGGACGTGCCCATGGCAAGGTAATAATTTATGCTTTCTTGTCAACTGATTTCATGTTATTCAAATTATTAATTGATTGTCTTTCATTATGCAGTTCGATGATTTAATTGGAGAAGATCACAGACAAACTAAGTTAGCCAAAGAAGGAACACTTTCGGAGGTGGACGCAGAGACAGAGACTTCAAAACGTAATGGAAGTGCAAGTGGAGTCATCAATATCATTAAACAAATTCAGAAGGACATTATTACCCTTCCAACAAAATGTGCCGAGGTAAAGATTGTATCATCTCTCTTAGTAATTGCACGGGCTCATGTACTGAAAGTGTTCCATTTGTTGTTGCAGATCGTCATAGAGAGGCTAAAGAAGGAAGGTTACGTATACAAACCTTTCTATAATGCCATCAATCCTGAGGAGAATGGTGTGGATGAAAGTGAGGATTGGGCGAGGAGGAAGTATGTTCCCAAATATTTTCAAGAAGTTCAGTCAACCCCGCCGCGTCATGGTGCGTCTTTCACGAACAAGCCTATTGATGACGAGCAAATTGATGGATCGGGGAAGGGTACCCCAAATGATCCTTTCATTGTTACGGGTAACATTTCACCTGTGAGATCTTCATCATCGTTACCAACAAATATCTTCCCTAAGGTTCACCGAACACCAGAGAATGGTGGCTATATATTATTGGATAACTTGAATAATGACGTATCTCCAACGGGCTCCCAGTCTAGTATTCACAATTTGAATGATGTTGCAAAAGATGGCAAGCGGGTGCGCAAAGCTTCCAAATATTTATCGTTTCCTTACGAACAAATGGATGGCCCCAAACGTGCAAAGAAATGTAAGTATTACTCAGAAGGTTGTACAATTGTTATTTTTTGTTTTTTTTCATACGTGATTGTAATAACATTGTTTTGCAGCTTTGTTTGGAAATTATGCGGTTGTACTTAGTACGGAGTACCTCGATCCAGAGCACGTAGAAGCTGCAAATGTTTATATTAACACTCTCATAAAAAATGATAAGCATAAGAGAGATACAGTGGTTAGGGTCCCTCCACCAGATGCAGACATTTGTACCGCAGAAATGCTTGCAGACATCATACAAAAAAAGTATTTTTCTGGCGCTGTAAGTAGTATTACTTTTAATTATTTTTCTCATAAATCATTGCGTATGACCATGAAATTATTAGTTAATATTGGTATTTTTATTACAGGTTATAAATGCTTATTGCAAACAAATTCAAAAGCGTTCTCCTCGCCCAGATCGTTATATATTATCGACATGGGTGCCGGCATGGCTTCTAGAACGAGCTGCTGGTCATGTGAAAGGTAGAAAGAAGAAGGCGGAACTTTTGGTAAATAGAACAAAAATGGTCTCTAGAGTTATGGACGAGTATTTCAGCACAGACAAGGTATTGTTTTTTGAATAAATTTAGTAGCTTATTTAGAAACTTAATAAAAAATTTATGTAGGCTTATTTAGAAACTTAATAAAAAATTTATGTAGGCTTATTTCCCAATGAACGTAAATGATAATCACTGGATAACTGTTGTCATGCACAACGGTAAGAAAGAGTTTCAAGTTCTTGATTCCCTTGGTCCAGTTGACAACAGTATTCTTAAAACCATCCGTACTCTGGTATGTTTACATCTCTTACTTACATATTTTCTATCTTGTTGGAACATGCATCACTAAAGCTTAAAAATTTTATTTTTCCAGAGAGCAGAAATTGCTAAAGAAATTACAGAGGCCAACAAATATGTAGAAACCAAATTTCCTGATATCTCTGCATGGCCCATTATGGAGTATGATATGCCAAGACAATCTGATGGGTAAATCATGATTTCAAATATAATTTGCTAAATAATTTATATCATTATCTAACCTAACGCTTTTCTTTCAGAGTTTCGTGTGCACTGTTCGTAGTGAGATGCGTCGAACACTGGGATGGAGACAATTGGACATCTACATTTGACCAGCAAGAAATTAATGATTCAAGGGGTTATATTCTTGCCGAACTTATCTTTTCAGAGGCAAACACACTTATCAAAGTGAAGCACAAAGTACTGAGACTTATTTCGCAACATTAAGTGCTAGGATACGGAAGGGTTTTTGTCCCGTAGAAGGTTTCCCTAATGTGTTCTATGCTTATTCTCTTATTGTAATGATACTATATACATTGAAATATATTTTTTCTTATAATGATTTTGGGTCTGCATTATATACATCATTTTGAGTACTATCAAATTTCGCGTCGCGCTGTAGCGTCGCGCCCCGTGTCGCGCCCCGCGCCCGGCATGCAACGACGCGCTGTAGCGTCGCGCCCCGCAGCAGCATGCAACGACGCGCTGTACCGTCTCGCCCCGCGTCGCGCCCCGCGCCCGGCATGCAACGACGCGCTGTACCGTCTCGCCCCGCAGCATGCAACGACGCGCTGTCCCCATCTCGCCCCAAACATTTTTTTTTCGCGTCGGCGAGATGTACGGGGCGCACCCCGCCTGTTTTTTTCACGTCGCTGTGCAATTGCCGTCGGCTGCACAGCGTCGTCCGCGTCGCTGTGGAAATAACAATACAACACTAACAAGTACTCCCTCCGTCCCAAAAAGAATGTCAAAGAATGTCATGGTTTTAGTTCAAATTTGAACTAAAACCATGACATTCTTTGACATTCTTTTTGGGACGGAGGGAGTAATATACAACACTAACAAAACAGCACAAAACTCACAACTTAAATAATATCATAAAATTTAACATCTAAGTACAACGTAATTTATTTTAAAGTATCAAATTGTCTTGTTTCAACAAATAACGCAGAGCATGTCTACAGTTCATACCTGCAAAATAAAAATAAATAGTTGTTAGACAATAAAGTTGATAAAACTACATCATTTGAAAAATCATGTCTACAGTTCACACCTTGTTTTGCATGTTGCCTTGTTATGACCTGGAAGGCGACACAGGCTGCACAAAGGACCGCTTGCTATCTCGTCAAAAGCTTTCGTTCTATCATTTTTTGTAACTTCTGGACCCCCTTTCTTGCCTTTTTTAGGTGCACCCTTGGTCCTTATATTCGCAGGATCACCAATACTACATGTACTTTCTTCCGCTGCATTTGCCATCATCCTCTTATACCTTCTCTGCCCTATAAGTTCCTCCATTGAAATCTTTTTTTGCAATATTATATCATCCAGACACTTCATCAACTCATCGAACAGGAAGGTATCATTTGATGCAATATGGAAAGCTTGTGCGCCTTTGATGCTTAGCCTACTGTACCGTGAACGCTGTTCTGCCCCTGCCCAACCCCATCCAAACAAATCACTCTTTCGCTGGGCAGGCAATCCATGTCTCGCATGTTTGGTCAACCGACGGAGTACACAACAGTTTGGTATTTCAGACAACTTAAGAACATTTGCCAACACAAACAAAATATGTTTGCAAGGCAGCCCTTTTCGAACCATGCTTCCACAAGTACATGATATTGTATCATCTGAATTACTGGGTTCATATATAACATCATACCTGAAATTGTGGTTATTCTGCCATGTCACAATATAGGTACGTCGCTCAACTCCCTCTAGCGTCTCAAATAACTCCAATTCTGCCAGCTTCAAAAGATCTTTTTGCAGAATATAAAAATTAGGAGGAGTAAAAACAAGGGCGGCATGATCCTCAATAGCCTTATATGCAGTAATCGATGGTGGAAGTGACTGATTAGCAGTGCAATCATCTTTCGCCTCGTTCTCACGTAGGCGATCTATGCAGTTCTCATAATGCACTACGAGATCAACAATTGTCATACCATAGTCCAGATGGAGATGCAGGGAGGAGTTCAGACTTTCGCTCCTCTGATTACTGCGCATACCAAGGAAGAATCCACCTGAAAGATATGAAGCTGCCCACAGTGTCTTTTTCCTGTACATCCTGTTAAGCCATTCTGCAGTTCTAGTTGTCTGCCACCTCACAACAAAAGTGGTCCATCTCTTCTCAAAGTTGGCTGGCGAGGTCGCGTAGTAAATCAACGACTTGAACTCAGTAAATGATTTGTGATAAAGGTGCCTCTGCATGTTTTTCTCCACATGCCATGAACAAACACGATGAAAGATATCTGGAAGGACAGTACAAATCGCTCGTATCATTGCAGCGTCTCCGTCTGTAATTACTGATTTCGGTTTCACCTGACAATTTGCTTTCATAAAGGTCTGTAGCAGCCACACATAGGTGTCTTCCGTCTCATCCGACACAATGGCACAAGCAAACACTGTGGTGCAACGATGGTTGTTAACACCAACAAATGGGATGAACGGCATACCGTATCTGTTCATCTTATACGTGCTGTCAAAAACAAGCACGTCTCCATAATCCTGATAGTCCCGCCTAGACTGCGCATCACACCAGAACATACTCTTCAATCTCTCCTCTGCATCTAGCACATACTCAAAAAAGAAGTCCGGGTCTTTCTCCTTTCTACTCTTCATTATGCCGACCGCCGTCTGAGCATCACCTTTACCAAGCAGCTTCCTTTGCTCTCTGCAGCAGAGATTGTACACATCACGCCTCACAAGTCCGCATTTATCATACGAACCATACCTGCTAATAAAATTGTCCACAATGATATGCTTACGGATCCCCTTCCCCGATAGCGCTAAAATCGCTGCCTTCTGGAAGTCATCTATCCGCCTATGTGACCACAAAAACGGAACCTCATCGGGTCGAGCGAGGTCATGGTTGTGATCATCCACAAATGCCGCGACGAACCAGACACCACGAGATCTATCCATCTTCACCACCAAGTGAGCACAACAACCGCAACGAGTCTCCCCCTTAGCCTGCGGGTGCGCCCCTCCATGGTTATGTATTTCCTCTGCCGTTTCCCCGCCCTGAAACAAACAAACCGCCTGTACCTTATAATTCCCGAAGAACCTTTTCCTCTTTTCACCTTCTCTTTTCTGACGCCGAAACCACGCTCTTTGGCAAGATTGTTGTAGAACATGTACGCATCCCCTTCTGATTGAAATGTCATATCCATAACCTTAGAATGTGTCTCCAACATTTTTTCCAGTTTATCAGTCTCCTCAATGTCAATCTCTACTTCACCTTCATAATCGATACGATCATCTATGCCCTCCTATAGAAATACACAATAAACCATGTGAGTTATACTCTATCATAATCTAGTTCATTGTACTGACAACCGTACAAAAATGATTTAATCGTACCTGATTTAAGTTATCGGAAAATGATTCCTCATTATAATTTTGTGCTTCCTCAACATCCACATCTTCCTGTATAATAAACACACACATTAAATCAAGATTTTATTTTGCAAACTTAAAGAAGCTCCTAAATATATGTCACTTACGTTTTCACTGCGTGCGCCATCTTCATCATTTTGAAAATCCTCCGAAGGTAAATTATCATATGAAGACCATGATTCATTCGCACTTTCATAATCTTCATCATTAATAGAACTGTTATCAGTTGCATCGACGGTATCTATATCGTAATCATCCCTCGAATAACGAATTTCCTCCATTGAAACAAACCTCCGTACGAAAACTGTACTACAATAATTATAAAAAATCATTAATATCATTTATAATAACAACACTAAAATATATGGCTAATTGTCCAACTTTTTTAAAGATGGTTTAGGTCTCAAACCTTCGATAAAGGCAGTGCACGTCCACTGCAAGACGTCGCGGCGGGGTGATCGGCGACAAGGACGGCGACGTTATGGACGATCTAGGTCGAGGCGGCGGCGTCAGACTTGTCGGGGTCGTGGGCGGCGCCGTCAAGAGGGGTGGGGGAGGGGGGTCGTGTGGTGTGATCGGGGACGGGTGCGGCGGCGTCAGGGGGTGATCGGGGACGTGGAGAGGCGTCGGGGGTGATCGGGACGTGGGGCCGCGTCGGCGGCGTGTTATCCGCGCAGGCGTCGGCGTCGCGATCAAACCAACCGCGATCGGGGCGTGCGGCGTGTTATCCGCGCAGGCGTCGGCGTCGCGATCAAACCAACCGCGATCAGGGCGTGCGGCGTCGAGCGACGGGTCAGGGCGTACGTGGCGACGTTTCTCCAACTAAGCAATGACGTGGCTGGGCGGGGGCGGGGGGTTGGCGACGTGGACATGTACGTATACGGTCTCCAAATACACTTCGTGTGAAATGACCCCCGCTGCCCTTCTACGTTTCGTGGGGGGGGGGGGGGGGTGTACCGAAGCGGGTCTCATTGAATAATCGAGTTGAAGATGGTCACAACATCTCACAAACGTGTTCATCAACTATCATGTTGGAGATGCCTCCTTTTCTGACTACGAGATGCTAGCTAATTTCTACTCAATTCATGCTTTCTATGTGCAAGATTACTAGCTAAATATCCACACACAAATATTTAAAGCATAAAATTTAACAAATATTTTGGTATAGGTTGTTCTGATGAGCCTAGAATCTAATCTTGGGCATACTGCATTATTAGTGGTAACCTTATAATATTTGTCTACGTTCAAGTCGCTTCAATATTTTGTTGGACAATTTGATCTTTCTTTGGACTTGACACTGAAATGGTCTCCATTTTTAATAATAAACCACATATACAACTATCAATACTTGTTTTCTCAAGTGAACATCATCTTAACACACCAGTTAAATGTTGAAACTAGCCGATTAGAGACATAAAAGCACATATAAGTATAATTGAACTATACCGTAGAGCAGTTATAAGACAGAAGGCTAGAAACCAGATTAAACTATCACCTACACGGTTAGATTGGTTTGTTATCTCATTGGTTCATCAAAGAAGAAACACAAAATGATAAAAATCATGAGTGAAAAGATTGATAGGACTGCCTGATGTATTAAGATGATCTCCACCAGAGGTATCCATACTACTGAGCATAATAACAACAATATTTCATTTATTTTTTATTTTAGCAACCCATTCATCAATCATAGTTTATTAGTACTATTTCATCATGAAGCTAACTTGGATTGATAGAAAAAATAATGAATCTCTTGGGGTTTCACAATCAAAAAGGAAAAAAAATCTGGAGTGATTGATTTACTTATATTTGGGAAGCGATATCAAAATACCTAGAAGTGAATGCAGTGTACATGTGTTCCCTCTTAAAATGACTAGGAAAGCCATGATTTGACATAAGAACAAACCATATCGAGGTGTATTACCAGTTGTAGGAGAACAAGTTGTTAATAAATAGCTGGAAAGTTATTACTACCTCCGTTCCGGTTTATAAGGTTTGTGCCTATCTCTAGGTTGACAATTAGACTAACGTAATACAAGTTATATATCACAAAGAATATATCATTGGAAGCTTCAAATCATATATTTTCTAACGATATAATTTGTAGACTATACAACTCATCTATATTGATTAAATTATAGATCTAGGGATACGCGCACGCCTTATAAATCGAAAAGAAGGTAGTATGTGCACTCCGGAGAACAAGCGACATATAAGTTTGCAAAACCCTCAACTGTTCTAAATGTGTGGTCTTCATGAACAATCGCAACTGGGATATACGTTGTGAATAGTGTCGTATTAGAGTTTGTGTATCACATCTGTTTCTGCCGAACATAAAGATGGAGCACTAATCTAGGCATTGTAATCGTAATTTGTACTATAACTATACTTTGCAAATCTTTGCTTACTGGAAACATATAGCATACATCGACAAGATATGCCTCCAAATCGTTCACGTCTATGGTTTCTGATAACTTTGACCGGTTGCCTTTTTTCCCAACAAATATACTCTGTAGTTTGACTTCAACAAATCCCTTTCATAGTTTCACCACATGCATGAATGGTCAAGAATGCATGAACTGTCCTGCCTAAGCATGTACCCCCTCTATTTTAGGCTATGTCCCCTCAAGATAACCCCTGTAACTAAGGCAGAGCGCGCAGAATTTTCAAAAAATGTTTGGTTAGTTTCGATCAGTACAAGCCCGCTATTTTAATGAAAGGCATATGCCCAGCTTTATATTAATAAAACAACCAACCAACAAAAACTTGTACAAACTCCACACCACACTCATCGAGTTTAAGTTATACAAAGTTAAAACAAACAAAACCCAAAGACATGTGCACAAAATGTCGGTCCTTGACTCCTTCTGGCTATGATCCAGTTATAAAATGAGTTATATGTTTGATGCCTAGGTATGGCCCGAAGTCTCCTTAGGTTACTTGTCGCTAGCTCCATTCATTGTTTTTTCCTTTGACCTCGCAAATGGTTTCCAACACTTCTTGAAACTGAGCATTTTGAACATAGCACCACTAAGGTAGCTGTTCAGCGCACCTTCGACTGTAAGTTTGTTGTGTTTTGTCCAGAGTCTCCAACATTGAATAGCAAAAGGAAACCAAACTAGTCTACGGGTACCTCTTGAAAGCCCTTGCACTAAGGATAATGAATTACAAAGAATTTTGGATGCAAATCACAGTTCAACATGTGGTGAGAAGCTAGCATTGACAATGGGAACTCATAATCGCCAGGGGTGGATGCAAAGCTGACTTTGGCGGCATATACTCATTTGTATGATACTGCTGTATGAAAAAAAATCTTGTAATATAAATGCCGCTCTTCGAGTATGTTAATTTCTAAGTGGTCTAGCTAGCAGGGTGTGTAATCATGCATATTACTTTTTTTAGAAGGTAAGGAAAACTTTATTCCTGGACAATAATTCTTGGAGGTATACATGTTGGATCAGGCGGTTCCAGAAGCCAGAGATATCTACCAGGAGCTAAATGTTGAGTTTGTGTCGAATATAGTGTACGAATTGAGTTACATTGGACTTGGGAGTTGTAGTGTGGATAGGATACGTGTAGTGTTGGAGTCGGACACGTTGTATCCTTGGGCTCTCATATAATGAGGGGCACCCCACGGTTGAAACATATGCCAACATAATAGCAAAGCCACACAGGGGGAGCCGACGGCCTGTGCCGGCGCCCGGGTGGCCGGTGTGCGGTATTGTAGCGGTATCATGGGGAGGAGCGCCCATAGTCAAGCCCCGCAGATGTAGCTGATGTTCGGTGAACTTCTTTAACAAATCTCAATGTCGTGTCTCGTGTGATTGCTTGGTCCTCGAATGATCTACTACGCGCTTCGGATTTATTCTAACAAGTGGTATCAGAGCAAGGTTGAAGATCGAGGCAAGAGTCGAATTGCATCAAACAGTAACCGGCGAGACGTGCGGCGATCGTCAATGGATTGATCGGGCGAGCGTACTAGACGGCTGGTTGGCGTTGCGTGGTCGAATCAAAAGCGTCACACGCGAGGACTTGCATGGGCTGACTCGGAGTCGGCGAACGGCAGGCTTACCTAAGGTTTTTTTTGTGAAAAAAAAGGGACTGAGTCCCGGTAAAACTGTGTGCGAGTCGGTTGTGCTGGAGGCGTGCAGGCGTAGCAACGGCAGCGGACAACAAGCAAGGTGCAGGACGTGACGCAGCAGAGGAACATATCACTTGGCAGAAGAAGAAAATGTTGGAAATATGCCCTAGAGGCAATAATAAAATGTTATTATATATATATTTCCACGTTCGTAATTAATGTTTATATTTCTGTGCTATAATTGCAATGACCCTGACTGTGAGATTCAGAAGAAAACTCATTTGCATGTGTGGAAATGTAAACACCAAGAGTTCCTGGTTTAGCCTCTAAGACCAGCTCATGTGCTAATTGATGATTACGTTTTCTTAATCATGGACATTGTTCTTGTAACAAGGATGTTAGTAGCAATGGGAACATATTGTTAGCAGAACAATGATGTTGAACCGACCCCAGTATTGAATGATATACTTAGAGATCACATCGTAACTACGTTATAAGTCATATCATGAAATGTTATCATATACGTAATTCCTTAGACCAAGAGAGTATCGAGTTGCTTCACACAGGAAGACATGCTTTGGTTCTTAGATGAATCCTCCCGTAAATGGGAAGTAATAAAATAAGTTCTGGGTATGTCAGATGGTGTGGCTAGTGACTGTGATAGTTCAAGAATGGGATTTGCTCCTTCACGATGAAGAAGATATTCACTTCGGGCCCACTCAGTATGACGGTATCCATTATAGTCTGCCCAGACGCATTGTGATTCAGTCACGGGGATACCGGAATACGATAACGAGAAAAGGGACAAACAAGCAAAGAGGATAACGAGTGGCTTGTGTTCAAAAGTTGTTACACATGGGTGCCAAACTTCTCTCCTCTAACTTTGTCATATATCGCGAAGCAAAGGGAATGGTACATGACTAAACATAATGGTTCACTCGAAGTTTCTTCGTGTATGTGCGGGAGTCAACATGGGTGTCCATGGCTCCGCTGTTGATTATTGGCTATTGACAAAAGGCTGTTGACCTATGTCCGGAAGATGTTCTGAGTCATGTCCGCATTATACCGAACCTATTGGGTCACACACTTAACGAGCAGTAGTCTGTTAGAATACTAGAATGGTAGAAGGTTTAGTGGAAGCAAAGCAGAATAGTTCATACGGGTACCGGAAGTAGTTCCGGGGATTTATGAAATAGTTCATAAGGGCACCAAAAGTTGTTTTGGGTATTTAAGGATATGTCCGGATCACTCTGGAGTAGTCCCAGGTGGTTCCGGAACATATGAAAATGGTAATGGGAAAGTTTACGATCAACCGGAATAGTTTCGGTGATCGGTGGACAGCTTAAACAATATGTTGTGTTCACCGGACATAATAACCTTTTCCCGGATGGCTCCGAAACCCATTTAGATGGCTCCGGAACATTCGTTAGAGGTTCCGGAAGGTATTGGAAGTGCTCCAAAAGTGTCCGGAATGTCCCGAAACAGTCCCGGTAGGTCCCGGAAGGTCCTGAAAGCTTCTAGAAGGTTCCGGAAGGTTCCGGGCAGTACCACCCACTGCCCTGCGCCCCTGGCCTTGGGGGGCAAGCCACCTAGGCTGCCCTGGCCGGCCAGGTGGTGGGGGCGCACCAAAAAGGGGTGGGAGATCCTCCAGGTGGGATTTCCAAATACCATTATGGAAGGTTTCCGGTGGGAAGGTATGTGTAGGTTTGGAAGGCTTGGGAGTCCAAGTTGGACTCCCAAACCTCCTTGAGCTGCGCCCTAGGCCCCTTGGCCACCTATATAAGGTGAGCCAAGGGTGGGGGAAGACACACACAATCAATCCCCAAGGCCTATGCGCCACCCTCCCTCCTCTAAACCTCGTTGCTCCACAATTAGACCCCGGTTTAGACGTTGTTCTAGATCGGAATCCGTTAGGGTTTTCTCCCTCTAGTTTTCTCGGTGGCGTTCATCTCTGGACGGCGGAGCGCTGCTGGATTGCTGCTACGGGATGTGTGGATACTAATGGAGGGGTCGTACCTTCGACCCTTCTTCGAGGAGCTTGTTCATGGGACTTGTCCGTGGGACTAGATCGCGGGACTTGTTCGTGGGATTGATCAAGGGACTGTTCGTGGGAGAACTTGCGAGATCTAATTCCACTACGTCCACGAGCTTCACCAACTCTACTTCCGCTACATCGGTTGGTGAGCCATGACCTAAAACCTTGTATGCAATCTTCTTGGATGATCTTGGGTTCTTGATTCGTAGGCCGAAAATTTTTGTTTTCTACTACGTTTCCCAACAGTGGTATCAGAGCGATCCTTGATTAGATGCATGTTTAGGTCTAGATCATATGTGTGATATGAGGCATTGATTTTCTTGTTGCTTCTCTGTCATGTGATTTTTTCTATGCTTGATGGCAAGTTGAGGTTTTGCTACAAGGATTGAGTTTTCCATCGATCCCTCTATGCTGTTTTCAGTATGCTGGTTGCCTTGATCATGGTCTACATCAAACTCCTTGGATCTCATCTTAATCTCGCAATAGAAGATTTAACATGGAGGGGCTTGTGGATTTTATGAACTCAAATCCACACGGGGGTCACGCGTTTAACGAAGTTTGGCTTGTGGCATTAGTTGCTGCACGCACCCCGTATGTTAAACTAGCAACAAAAGAAGTATCGTGTTTTGTTTTTCCTAGGGTTTCTCGTTTGCCTTGTAAACCTGCTTAACAAAACACGATAAAAGTTGCAAAAACCCGTGTAGATGGCGATCTAACTCGTTTTTGCAGAGTATGCATGTGATGTGGTATAGCCTTCAAGATTTGCAATGTGTTTTGTATGAGATGCTATATGATGTAATATTTTTGCGGCCTGCGAGACGCAGTACGGCATGATGACTGGAGTCATATGATTGTCACTTAATTATGGCCTGCGTGCCAGAACTGTTTATTAGCTCGAGGCAAAGCAATAGATAGATGCAAGGTGATGATCCACGATGCGGAGGTGGACCCCGACGCACATGCCGGAAGCCGTGGTGATGTTCCCGGCGCCAAGGACAAAGTTGGTGGACACGGTGACTTCAACCACGATGACGTGAAGACAATGAAGACTTCACGAAGCAAAGGGCTATACTATATCACATAATTTTATGAACTGCCTGTGATGTTTATCCCTTTGATGCACCCTTGTTTGATGCGCGGTAGTCGTATTTTATTAGGGTGATCTCTCGCAAAACAATATCAAGTTGATAGTGTTCTTCCAACTGTAGCACCGTCTATACTATGTTTCACATCGGAGCAGGTCATGTCACATGGGTGCACACGGTGTGACGCATAAAAGACGGGTGTGTTAAAAGAACACACAGCACATTACACTTGGTTGTCTTGACGGTTTGGATAAAAGTTTGCTACCGGAACACGCCCATCGAAAGATGAACAAGAATCACCTTTGGCGTGATTGGCAAGTTGGCCTACCGGTCCAGTCTAAGTCAGCAGTGATGTCACATCAATGGCGGACGATTGGGTTGGATCTTGAATCACTCCAGCATCAATTACGAGAGATATTGATCTGAGTGGGAGCGCACTTAGTAATTAAATTTATTAATCACAAGTGCAACTTAATTATGAACAAAGTCTTAGTATTTGCATTATCGTTGTAGAATAATGGCTCGCGTTACCACCTTCCCAATTGATTTTGATTAACTGTTTTATCTGGTAAAAACTTTACGATTGGTACCGTATTGTGAGGACTATCCTCAATAGTGTCGAGAAGGAGCTTGTCCTATCGGAAATTTTTGATGCTCTCCCGCTGATGCTATGGATGATGTGACTTATGTCCATAATCCAAAATGCTAGAATTCCACGACAGCTAAGTGCATTGTCTTCACCACCATGAAACCCGAACTTCGAAAAGTTTGGGATAGTTATGTTATATTCATGGAACTGAAAAATAAGTTTTCAGTAGTAAGACAATTAATGTTGGATATAAGATATCTAGTACAATGTATGATTGTAAGCATTAGTGAAAATGTCCATTGTGCTCTAAACAAAACTGATAAGTATGGGATCCAGAAGAACAATGATCATATGATGATGAGGATTAAGGGAAAGGAAGTTCCATAGGGTGTTAGTAAGATTTACACGCTGGAAAGTCCATGGCCTGCGCCACCCTTGATCATGTGTGGTCTTCTGTGAGTAGGAGTGACATTGGAAATAGAACTATGATACGTATAAAGGCAAAACGAAAGAAGACTGGAATAACCAGCTCAGAAATGAAAGTCATACGGAGTTATAGATGAATTCATTGCTGGTCAAGAGATGTAATTCTTGGGAATCATGATTAAGCAGTTAATTGTGGATTCTGTATATTGTGATTAAACTGTTGATCACCGGAATATCACATCGATTGCATATTGTTGCAACTCGATGCAAGAAATACCATGGCCTTTATGACCAGCTAATGATGAGTTTTGACACGCTTGGGAACACGGTAAAAGGTTTAATATGCCGTGTGTTGACTCTATGGTTATCTTCATAATTCATTTTAGATTTGAGTAAATTGTTACTACACTTTAGCCTTGTTGCAAAACATCATTTTGAATCATGTTTGTTGCAAGAGAGTTGTTCAAAGCTATGAATAACGTAAAGGCCATACTTCCATTATGAATAGGTTGTATGTTATGAATCTTGATAATAATACTAAACATTCATAACACTGACGCTAAACGTCGCAAGACTAACAGAAATACCACATAGATGTGGCACTGCCGTTTATCACAAGTGACATAACATGCATGAAGAATTTCCATAAGTGATGGACTTTCGAGTCATATGATTATGAATCACTTGACGCTTGCGATCTTTGTCTCGAATTAATGTGACTAAAACACCGTTAATAGGCCATACATGAACGGGCAACTAAACCATTGGTAATCATACATGATGATGTGTGTAGTCCAATAAGTGTAGTTGTGTGCAGTTGATTCCCTATCTTCACTCATGAGTTGAAGTAGATATGTGGATATCTGTTCAATAGAGACATACGTCTGAAATCTTTGAAATGTTCAAGGAATTTTAGAGTGAAATAGAAATTCATTGTAACAAGAAAATAAAGCTTCTGCAAATTAGATTGTAGAAAGTAATATTTGAGTTACAAGTTTAGCGAACGTCTGATGAGTTGTGAAGAAGTGTCATAACTTGCGTCTCCCGGAACACCACTATGAGTAAAGTGTTCGAGAGATGTAATCAATCCATGTATGACACGGTAAGATCAAATATGACGTTTATCAATTTGCCATTATACTTATTAAAGTTATGCGTTAGTGACTACGGCTTTTACACTGAAAAGAGCATCATCAAATCTGTTGAAATGACACCATATTAGATGTGGTATGGACTGTTAAAACCATGTTGTCTTTTCTTAAAATTTGGGTATATGAGGCATATGTTTGACATACTCAAAACCCCAAATCAGATAAGTGCTACTTTGTTAAGGTTATGCCAAAAGTTTTGGTATTCCTCTATCACTACACAAAAGCAAAACTGTTTGCTGTTAAGAACAATGTGTTTTGAAGAAAAATAGTTTCTTACAAAAAGGTGAGTGGGAGGACAGTGCAACTTGTCAAAGATTGTTGAATCTTCAGAGATGTGCGCAGCTGAACCACACAGGTTAGACAAAACTCGTACAAACATTCATGATATGTAAAACGAGATATTGTTTTTCGACAATGATAAACCTGTGATATACAAAGAAGCGTTGATGGGCCCTGACTCCGGGATTTGGCTAAATGCCAAATAATCCGAGATAGTATCCATGGAAGTAAGTCAAGTTTTGAACTTGGTAGACCCTCCGAAAGACTAAAAGTATGAAGAATATATATATATGGATTTATAATTGATTCGGATGAAATTGTTTTATCCATAAAGCTCAACTCGTTGGAAAATTGCTTTCTAGCAAGTTCAAAGGTTGACTACGGCGAAATAGTGTCGACCGTAGAAATGCTTTAGTCAGTTCGGGTTATACTAGCAATTACTACATATCTCATTTATAGGATATGGTAGAATGAACGTCAAAAACAAAGTTCCTACACGGAAATATAACAAAGGACGTATACGTGATACGACCGGAATGTTTTGTCGATTCAAAGGATGCTAAAATAGATGCAAGCCTTGGATATCCAATGATGGACTGAAGCTAGCATAATGGAGTTGGAATTTTCGTTGTGATGAAATTGCGAAAAGAGTTTGTTTTCATCAGGAATAACGAAGATGCTTGAATATTCAAGAAAGTAAGTGGGAGCTGAATAATATTTCTAAAACCTTATGTAGATGACATATTGTTGATTGGAAATGATATAAATTTCTTGACACGAATAAGGACTTCGTTGGAAATAGTTTTCAGTTGAAGAATTTGGGCTGATATAGCATTAGGATTGAGCACAATGATCTATGTAGATAGTAAATGCCTGATCATGCTAAGACCAACATTACATGTTGACATGATACTAAAGTAGTTTAGTATGAAAACGCCAAGAAGAATGTTCTTGCCGAGGTCACGGTGAAAAATTATTTGCAGATATCAGTGTTCATGAACACAGATAAGCAAAAAAAACACGTGAATTGAATTCCACTCACCTGTGTGTTTGGATTAATCATGTACACCATAATATGTAAAACGACCAGATATGTCCAACGCTCCAAAAGGTTGTGAGCAAGATACCAAAGTGATCAATATGTTGATCATTGGACAAACAATGAAAAGTTAAACTTATGATAGATAAGATTTGTTTCTCGGAAAATGGAGAGAATGAAGAGCTCGTTGTAATGGGTTACACCAGCTGAATTTTTGATGTAAATAATTACACCAATTCAGTCTTCATACTTACTCCGACCGATTTTCGATTTTAATTGGGATTATGTGTTTCACACATAAGGGTAGGCGCAGTATGAAGGAACTTTGTCAAGTTCGATACTGTGGCGAATTCTATAACACTGGCTAAGTATATTGTTGCTTAAAGAAGTAACAAGGGAGGGTATTTTGAATCATCAGTTCATTTATGAACATGGTATAGTTTCCTAGATGTTTGAAGCTCATGGAACATTGATGAATGATTTCATGACTTATTCTAAGGAACCAAGGTCCTACCAAATGATTCAAACATATACAAAGCTAAACTGATAAAATTAGTGAATTTTATGATAGCGTCAAAACGCGAAGATATGCAAGATACAAACGGGCCTGAAACGTCAGATCCGAAGATGAGGTCTATACCACAAATGAGGCATTTATTACACCGGTATGCCATAGGTGTAAAGTGCTCAAGCACTGACAATATTATTGACTCTAGTGCAAGTGGGAGACTGTTGGAAATATGCCCTAGAGGCAATAATAAAATGTTATTATATATATATTTCCATGTTCGTAATTAATGTTTATATTTCTGTGCTATAATTGCAATGACCCTGACTGTGAGATTCAGAAGAAAACTCATTTGCATGTGTGGAAATGTAAACACCAAGAGTTCCTGGTTTAGCCTCTAAGACCAGCTCATGTGCTAATTGATGATTACGTTTTCTTAATCATGGACATTGTTCTTGTAACAAGGATGTCAGTAGCAATGGGAACATATTGTTAGCAGAACAATGATGTTGAACCGACCCCAGTATTGAATGATATACTTAGAGATCACATCGTAACTACGTTATAAGTCATATCATGAAATGTTATCATATACGTAATTCCTTAGACCATGAGAGTATCGAGTTGCTTCACACAGGAAGACATGCTTTGGTTCTTAGATGAATCCTCCCGTAAATGGGAAGTAATAAAATAAGTTCTGGGTATGTCAGATGGTGTGGCTAGTGACTGTGATAGTTCAAGAATGGGATTTGCTCCTTCACGATGAAGAAGATATTCACTTCAGGCCCACTCGATATGACGGTATCCATTATAGTCTAGCCAGACGCATTGTGATTCAGTCACGGGGATACCGGAATACGATAACGAGAAAAGGACAAACGAGCAAAGAGGATAACGAGTGGCTTGTGTTCAAAAGTTGTTACACATGGGTGCCAAACTTCTCTCCTCTAACTTTGTCATATATCGCGAAGCAAAGGGAATGGTACATGACTAAACATAATGGTTCACTCGAAGTTTCTTCGTGTATGTGCGGGAGCCAACATGGGTGTCCATGGCTCCGCTGTTGATTATTGGCTATTGACAAAAGGCTGTTGACCTATGTCCGGAAGATGTTCTGAGTCATGTCCGCATTATACCGAACCTATTGGATCACACACTTAACGAGCAGTAGTCTGTTAGAATACTAGAATGGTAGAAGGTTTAGTGGAAGCAAAGCAGAATAGTTCATACGGGTACCGGAAGTAGTTCCGGGGATTTATGAAATAGTTCATAAGGGCACCAAAAGTAGTTTTGGGTATTTAAGGATATGTCCGGATCACTCTGGAGTAGTCCCAGGTGGTTCCGGAACATATGAAAATGGTAATGGGAAAGTTTACGATCAACCGGAATAGTTTCGGTGATCGGTGGACAGCTTAAACAATATGTTGTGTTCACCGGACATAATAACCTTTGCCCGGATGGCTCCGAAACCCATTTAGATGGCTCCGGAACATTCGTTAGAGGTTCCGGAAGGTATTGGAAGTGCTCCAAAAGTGTCCGGAATGTCCCGAAACAGTCCTGGTAGGTCCCGGAAGGTCCTGGAAGCTTCTAGAAGGTTCCGGAAGGTTCCGGGCAGTACCACCCACTGCCCTGCGCCCCTGGCCTTGGGGGGCAAGCCACCTAGGCTTCCCTGGCCACCCAGGTGGTGGGGGCGCACCAAAAAGGGGTGGGAGATCCTCCAGGTGGGATTTCCAAATACCATTATGGAAGGTTTCCGGTGGGAAGGTATGTGTAGGTTTGGAAGGCTTGGGAGTCCAAGTTGGACTCCCAAACCTCCTTGAGCTGCGCCCTAGGCCCCTTGGCCACCTATATAAGGTGAGCCAAGGGTGGGGGAAGACACACACAATCAATCCCCAAGGCCTATGCGCCACCCTCCCTCCTCTAAACCCCGTTGCTCCACAATTAGACCCCGGTTTAGACGCTGTTCTAGATCGAAATCCGTTAGGGTTTTCTCCCTCTAGTTTTCTCGGTGGCGTTCATCTCTGGACGGCGGAGCGCTGCTGGATTGCTGCTACGGGATGTGTGGATACTAATGGAGGGGTCGTACCTTCGACCCTTCTTCGAGGAGCTTGTTCATGGGACTTGTCCGTGGGACTAGATCGCGGGACTTGTTCGTGGGATTGATCAAGGGACTGTTCATGGGAGAACTTGCGAGATCTAATTCCACTACGTCCACGAGCTTCACCAACTCTACTTCCGCTACATCGGTTGGTGAGCCATGACCTAAAACCTTCTATGCAATCTTCTTGGATGATCTTGGGTTCTTGATTCGTAGGCCGAAATTTTTTGTTTTCTACTACGTTTCCCAACAGAAAATCCATCGGTGCACTAGTACATCAAAAGCAAGGCAAAGCAATTAGCAGCATCGGAAATTGTGCAAGAGGAGCAAACTCATGTGAAGACCTATTGGTTAGCTACTAGTAGTACATACGTTGTGTACTTGGGATCACGTGAAGAAACTCAGATAATTTTTCGCAGTGTCAGCTATACGAAGAATCATGGCGCCAACGGGTACCAGATTTTAGGTGGAGAAGTTCAGCGGAACTGGAAACTTTGGGTTATATCAGACACGGGTGAAAGATTTATTGGCACAACAGGAATGCTTGAAGGTGTTGCGTGATGCTATGCCAGCTAAGATGGACGCAGTTATGTATCATGTGATGGATGAGAATTCGCCGAAGAAGATCTGTGTGGTGGGTCTATTGCTAATATGGCAGCTCGTGGTGATGACTCAGACAACAGTAGTGATGTTCTCGTAGTATCAGACAGGCGGTCACCAAAAGTGAAGCGTGGATGTTGGATTCAGCTAGCTCTTTTCATGCAACACCCAACAGGGAGTGGTTCTCTTCGTATAAGTCTGGTGAATTTGGTTCAGCCTATGTGGGCAATGACACAGGTTATCGTGTTGCTGGAATAGGTGACATCAAAATCAAGATGTTTGACGGAGTTGAGCGGATGCTTCGGGGAGCCAGGCATGTGCCAGGGCTAAGAAGGAATCTAATTTCGCTTGGAGTTCTTCATGATGGTGGTATGGAATTCGTTGTGATCGGGATAAGAAGACCTTGAATATCATGGAAGATGAAGTGACCGTGGTGATTGGAGAGGGTACGGCTTCGCATCTTTACAGGTTGCAAGGAAGCACTATTGCAGGTGGAGTCACGGAGACTGGAGTTGCAGGAATAGCGGAAGGATCTCACGGAGGCGGCGGGTCTGGGGCAGACTCGTCGAGTAGCTCTCGGTAAGCTACGAAGATGACAACTCAAGTCCGAAGTACATGGAAGTTTAACGCATGGACAAATTCAAGGTGGTGGAGAATATTCGCCAAGGTGGAGTTTGTTGAGTTTGTGTCGAATATAGTGTACGAATTGAGTTACATTGGACTTGGGAGTTGTAGTGTGGGTAGGATACGTGTAGTGTTGGAGTCGGACACGTTGTATCCTTGGGCTCTCATATAATGAGGGGCACCCCACGGTTGTAGCCTATGCCAACATAATAGCAATGCACACAGGGGGAGCCGACGGCCTGTGCCGGCGCCCGGGTGACCGGTGTGCGGTATTGTAGCGGTATCATGGGGAGGAGCGCCCATAGTCAAGCCCCGGAGATGTAGCCGATGTTCGGTGAACTTCGTTAACAAATCTCGGTGTCGTGCCTCGTGTGATTGCTTGGTCCTCGAATGATCTACTACGCGCTTCGGATTTATTCTAACACTAAAGAAGTAGAAAACTTAGCAAGACTATGTGCTTCTTATTAGAGACTCTATTTTCGAAAAGAAAATTACAACTATAAAAAACTGTAAGTTCGAATTGATTTCCTTGACAATCATCATCCCATCCTGGCCTCCAGTGTTGGTCTGAATATCTTCGATCACACCTTTGGAGTCACAAGAAATTATGATGTCCCTGCAGAGGAGGTCTCTAGCCAGGGCCCAGGGCTTGAGCTTCGCGGCAGGCCAGCATCTCCAAGCATGCAGGATCCACAATTCCTTCAAACACCATTGCCGCCGGACCTCTATATGCACCGAGATGATCCCTGCATACCACACAGCTGCCGCACCTTTTCTGGAATTGCGAGCCATGCCACCATCTACTTTGAAGTTTGAATTTGAGCACTCCCTGTGGTTGTGCAAGTCATGCATATTACTTCAAGTATTTATGTTGGGTAAGCATACTTACATGCATAATATGTGTATGCCCTTTATGGATTAGGAACTGCTAGCTAATTGATGTACCTCTGTTACACATATTGTTTTCAGGCCCAAGAAGACATTAGTTGTAAAATCAGCATGTATAGTCGCTAGAATCTGGTGAGGATTTTATTCATTTAATTGCATATATATCAGGAAATAATTGTACAGTAAATATATATAATCCCAAATTTATGTGCAGATAGGTGGTCATTTACTGTATTAATTACATTTAGATTGTATGGTATGGTATTAAGATTCTCTAAATATTTGAAGACGGTTACTAGGGTCCGAAATAAATGCTCAATCGCACTCACCTTTTTCTTACCATAGTATAAAACCCGCTTACACACACTAGCAGAAAGACAACCCACCAGCTGCGATTGACAAATACTGATTTCTCTCCCTTGTGACCAAAGAGGTTACCATCTCCAATATTTGAAAACCTGCTTGCCGGGATTTGGCTTTGGCTTTGGATCCATATTCCACTGCCCTCCTCAATTTGAAGGTCAGTTCTTCAATTCATAGGTAGTAGTAGTTGTTGTATGTACGGAAATTCGTGGTATATAGATTCATGTATTTATTATATTATTAACAGGAGAAACTAGAGTAATTCGGATTATCAAAAGAAAGTACGGCTCAGATCTAGAACTTGCTGTACACTAAATGATATGCATGGATACAATAGAGTATTTGTGCTGATCCCAATTCACGAATCATTCAGATTATCAATAGAAAAGAACGGATAATATATGTAATATGGTATAGATCTAAAAGATATACACGGATATATAGTTCTACAGCGAATACATACGGAGTATGTTGTGCTGATAGCGATTAATGGATCATTGTCTCAAAAGATTTTTCTCCCTATGGTTTTTCCTATTCAGAATACACTGTTATGCTTTGCAAACGACATAGAGGTGCTGGAGTCTAATTCCAAAGTGGATCTGATATAGTGCTCTATACGGTTAAACAAAAATCAGTTCAACACACATGATTTATCTGCAATTTTCTGCATAGTCAGCTTTGTAAGTTACAAAGTAGATGTCAGATATTCCTCTTTGTTTCTTCTTTGCAAGCATCCGCAAGATTGTAACAGCTTGAGGCCTAGAATAAGCCAAGATAATCCATACTGATATTGAACTGGCCAGACAAACATTTGAGTATTACTTTTGAGATGCCACCCCAACATAAATTGAGCCAGCATCTCCGATGTTAAAGGCTTGGCCCATGTTTGAGCATTATTTTGTAGATGTAGCCCCAACCTAAACTAACCCAGCACATCCGATGTGAACGCTTTTTGCCCATATTTGAATCTAGTGAAACCTAATATTGCCACACTATGCAAAGATAATAAAAGGGTTTGTTTGGCCAGTATATTTTCTTGAGTTAGCACTGTCTGGTTTCAGGTCCAAGTATCACTTCAGTTGGAAGTTGGGAACACAACCCGGTATATCATATTTACAGGCTTCAGCAACAAGGCATTTGTCGGTTTTCATCAGCAAGCGGCTTCAAGAAAAATTTACCGGCTTTAGCAGACAAAAATTTGCAAAGATTATATAAGTCCCGGATCTCTGCAAGCATATCCCTTATACGTAGTCGGCAAGGTACGCAACCCCACCTTATTAGGCAAGGACACCGCAAAAAAGACATGATGCATAATATATGAGTAGTGGTATATGCACTTTTATGGAAAAACATGTGCTTATTTTTTCTGCAAAATCCGGTAATACACACAACACTTATATTGTCTTATATAGAAGAGTAATAGATGAGCAGGCGTTGAATCATATGGAGATATGACATTTCACTAATTGAAAAACACAACAGCAAACAGCAATTAAGACCAGTGATAAGACGGATGTAGAAAGAAAACAATTGTTGGTGGGAAAAAATTAAAAACTATGAGATTAGGAGTAGTGGATCTAAGATAAACAAAATTAAATTTAGTATGGAAATGCATCGTTTTGCATGGCGAGTCTTTGCTTACTGTTATGACAGACAAAAGCATTTTTTTTGTTTAACATAACATTTTTCCATATATTTCTAGGTAAAGATTTCCATCTTATTTCTCATAAAATAAATTAACAAAGCACATTATTCCTTGTGTCAAATTGCAGGCACTTAAACCACACATGGAGTTTGGAACTACAGTGTCGACTTGCAGAGCAAATGTGGATCGTGGTAACCAGATCTTTTTGATTCCTAACTACCATGTGAACATGGAAAGTGGTATTGGCAACTTCAACAGGTCCCAGACATTCCAAGTTGGTGGGTATGATTGGTCACTTAAGTACTACCCTGATGGAATCAATCGCCAGAGCCGAAAATATGTCTCCGCTCTTGTTGAGCTTATGACAGAAAATGCAGAAGTGAGGGCCATGTTTTCCTTTAGATTGAACTCCCTAGTAGGTCAATACACGGAATGGAAGGGTACAGGAGTGCTCCGGTTATCCAGTGCAGAGGGAAACTGTAGGACTGGGGGATGCAATAAGTTCATGGAGAAGAAACTACTTGAAGCGGAGATTATAAGGTTAAGTCGCTTCTCGATGGAATGGTCTGTCTCTGTTCTGAAAGATCCAGTAGTGACTCACAGTGATTTACTTTCAGCCAAAGTGAAACTGCCACCGCCAATGCTATCAGATGATTTCACGAAGCTACTAGAGTCAAAAGAAGGAGCAGATGTCACCTTCTATGTCCAAGGTGAATCGTTTCCTGCGCATAGGGCGGTGCTAGCAGCAAGGTCCCATGTGTTTAGGGTCCAGCTCTGTGGCCCAATGAAGGATGAAGATGGATCATCCATAACTGTGGAAGATATGTTACCTGAGGTTTTTAGGGCTCTCTTACATTTTGTCTACACAAACTGTTTCGTACTTCCATTTGATGGCATTGATAACAATGGTAGAAAAGAGATTATTCGCCACTTACTCGGAGCTGCGGATCGCTACGCAGTACGAAGGCTGAAGCTTACATGTGAGTCCATACTCTGCAAGTGTCTTGATGTGGAGACAGTGGTGAGTACATACGCCCTAGCTGATCAGCATCATTGTAAATTTCTGAAAGAGGCGTGCCTCAAATTTATGGCATCTCCAACGATAATTAGTAAGGTGGTGGACAGCCAAGACTATGTCAGCCTCAAGGGAAAGAGTGCTAGTCTAGCACTGGAGATTTTAGAGAGTGTTTGTAAGTTCCCTAAGATCTAGCTAGTATGCTTGCTCATCGTAGTCCCGAGATTGACACAGCACGCCTATCGATTATTTTATGCAATGGGGTTATTTAATGATACAGTCTGATATGCTTACTTACTGTATTTCAAGAAATAAAGTATCGATCCATAGAGCAATTATTTTCTAGTGTGTATGAGTATGTATGATACACTATTGTGTTGTTGAGTTACTTAGGACTTTTGAAAGTTTCTATCTCTCTTCCATAGGAAAAACACCAAACGAAGGGAAAATAGACATACGAGATATTTTCCATCTCACATATGAAATTTTCACTTTTTTGCGAGAGACATAAAGCATTTGAGTCATGAACATATTTCTTATATATGTGAACACATAATCTGGAATGCATGGTTTTTTCTTTTTCTAATACATGGTAAGTAAATATATTTTTTGAAACGGACAAACATTGACTTTGAAAGTCATGAATATTTATTCTGTAGTACATCAATATTTGTTGAGGAAATTGTGAACATTTCTTCTCAAAGTTAGGACCATTTGTTCATAAACGTACAAACATGTTCAACGGGTGTTAGTATAAGAACACCTTTACACTGTTGTTTCCACCGAATCATCCATCATGAATAGTGTAAACACTGTTATTTGTAGTGTTTTTTGGGGATTTCTCAGTAACACACATAATTTGATGATTTTGAGGAAGGTTAGGCACGCACATGGAGATCTAGACATGAGATTCACAAAGTGGAGGCTTACCCAAGTCCAGGCCCTTGTTGTAGGGATAACACCCTACTCCTGATGGATATGCCTCTCTTGTATGAACAGTGTTGTTACAACATGGTCTCCGAGTGATCATGAGGAACTCGGTAATTCTAATAAATTATGTCTAAATTCTTCTCTTGCTTTGACTTGTATAAGAGTGACAAAATAGTGAATACATTATTATCGCCACGTCCTAGTAACAACGTAGTTAAGATGGCCGCTACAAGGGCCTTGATGATGTCATGGTGTAACTGCGGTATATGATTCTGTTCGTAATGCCAGTCTTAAATTCCCTATGACTAGTTCAGTCCAATTGAACATGGTGGTGTGATAAAACCATGTGAGATGAAAAATGCCGAGCCAGCCGAGTAGTTTGCTGCAAGAAGACTCGACCGTGAAGGCATGTTGGGATGTGAAGGTAGTTAGTGTGACACGAGTCCTTCAATGTAAGTCCCCAAATCATTGTTGATTGGAAATATAAACCATGCACCCCCAAAGGGGGTAGATACGCCTACAGTTCATTCCCAGCTCATATTTTTTATAAAATATGACCGATGCCTTCAGTTGTTCCAAGGAAATCTTATGTGTCACATCCGATAACAAACGACAACACATCAAGCATCCCACCTCAACATGTAATTCCTCTATTTCACTATACATGCCTCAGCAAAACCTTATATAGTTTTGTGGAATGTTTGTTTAGTTGGCGGCGAAAATAAGCATGCTTTTTGCATTTCATTAATGCATTAGGATTCCATGAAAATCTAGCTCTTTCATCCTATCTATGATCCAATTCATTCTACCAACCTCTCTTTAATTGCATGCTTGATTTTATCATATCAACCCCGTGCTCGTGTGCATGGGCTCCTCTCTCCATTGAAATAACTTAAGAGGTACATGCCCAATCAGGTCGCATTTGTTCCTCTGAACACTAGATTGTAGTGAAGTGTGATCGCGCAAACCGAAGGAAGGTGCATCTTGCAAAAATTAATAGGGAACCCCCCATATTAGTTATGCATCAATTGTACTCCCATAGAAGGGATGATACCATGCGTGCTACCATCGCATTTAATCCATAAGCGATACAGAGAGGAGGAACAAAACTGTAACCTTTTATTGGGATGTTTTTGAGATTTATTCACTATCTCGTCGTATATATACTGAAATGGAGGGAGTATAAAACATGAAATATGTGTTAAGAAGATTTGTTAGATGGAAGGAATATAGCCAAGATTTACATTAATAAAGCAAACCAACCAAATCAAAGTTCTGAGAACTCCACACTGGCACTCACTGAGATCCCAGTTCAAGTTATACAGATCCAAAACAATGAAACCCAAACACATGGCCACAATAGAGCTAGAGACAACCTAGCTCCAACTTGGTTACAAAATGAGTTATTCATTTGATACCCTAATTGAGGCCTAAAGTCCATTGCCATTGTTTGTACTTAATACGCACCAATGCCTTCCAACAATGCATTTTGAACATTATATCAGTCAGGTGACTTACCCTCGCATCCTTAGTGGTAAGTTTGTTGCTTATTTTCCATAGTGCCCAACATTGGCTGGAAGAAGCGAATCAAAGTAGTATATGTATCCGTCGGAGGCCTTGCACCAAAGAGAATTTTTTTGAAAGGATTCTAGATTTCGATCACAACTCACAAATGTCATGTTTAAAAATGGGAAGTCATCAAGGGTAGGATGCAAAAAGACTTTCTTGGCATACACATGGAGATAGTACAGACAAGAGATTACTGAAACTTAATGTTGCTTTTCGACTATGTTTAATCCTAAGCAGACTAATTAGAATGGTATCATTTTTTGAGGAATTGGTAGTTTTGCTGCCTATATATTAAGAGAGAGAAAACAAATACAAAGTCATATCTTCCAAGAGAGATGGGGTTTTGGCTGCCCCAAATCGGCAAAAAATAAATCTAGTCTGGCTCCTGTTCAAGAGTATTCTCAACATTGGAGAGTAAACATCCCCAACTCACCAGAGTTCAAGTCACAGACTTGACACTGGTGATCGCATTTTACTTCTCAGTACTTCCGAGTACTCCCCGCAAGAATTATTTCTATCAGTTGATCAAGCACAGCTAAACTAAATAAAATATATTTTTTATGATAAATTATTATTTTCAGTACTTTTCAATATTCTTTTGTACTCCCTAGTACTTTTATTATTCCCACCGTTAGATTGACTTGATTCAACGGCTCATGAAATCCCCAACCGTGGTAAAAGTTGTACTATAAAATTGGTGTGTGTAATTCCTCCATCCATCTTTATTGCCCCCCCCCCTCACACACACACACCTCATATTTCACGGCAAATTTTGACCATCTATATGACTTACACAATATAAGGTACTAGCTTTGTACAAAATGGGCGACACTTATTGGATCGGAGGGAGTATATGTTAATAATACTATTGGATTTGTTCCAAATATGTTTTCCCATGATATAATTTTTGTGACATATAAGTCATATTTTATTAGTTGCTATTTTGGTAAAATTTGACCCAAAATACGAGGTGCCTAATAAACTCAGATGGGGAAAGTAGCTTGTAGAATCTGGTGAGGATTTGTGCATTTAGGGTACATATCATGGGAATACCTGTAAATGTATAAAATAGCCAATTAATTTTGTGTGAACATTTATGTATAGATAAGTGGTCATTTATTGTATTAATTGTACTGGGATTCTTTGGCCTGGTAGTACATTAAAATTCTCTAAATATTGGCGATCTCAATTATCACGATAGGTTTCAATCCTTTAAAACCCAACCAGCACATTAGCAGGAATGCAACAGACAGATCCAGAAACACTGATCTCTCTCTCGCTAGGTTGGCTACCTTGTGAGAAAGGAGATTTACCATTGATCTCTTCCAATCTTTGAAAACCTTGCTGCTCAGAATTTGGCTTTGGATCTTCAATCCATAGCTAGTAATAGATCCAATTTTTTACGGTAGTTGTAGACTAGTAGTAGTACATAGGAAGATCCATGGTGTGTATAGATCCAATTTTTTCCATGAGAAGTTGTACAAGTACAGTAGTACGTACGTAGATGCATGGAGTTTTCCCAAAGGAAAAAATCGTAGGAATGGCCGTTCCTAAGGAACCGATCCTACCGCCGCGCAGCTTGGTTTGAAGGAATTAATCCAGTGGAACACACTGTTCGAGTGTTTTCATTTACTCTGATTTTATGGGAAGCAAAACATTGGGTTGGAGCTTCTTTTGCGCGATAGCCAGTGGAAAAGGGAGACAATGATACTCTTTGATGCAAATCTTGTTTGCTGGACAGTTGGTCCAAGAAACAAGTACTCCATATGGTACTAATGTGCGTTGGTGAGTTTGGTGTCTAGGCTTAGTAGTCTATTCACAAGGTGCTGAGTTGCTGACCGAGAATGTGGTCTCTTCTATAAAGTAGTACTCCTATATTTTCACATTCTTATGTCCCAATCACTAGTTTCTTTCACATTCCTGTAAAAAATCCTCTGATTCAATCCTATGTTTCAGTGTTTCACATCCAACTTCCTTACATTCATGTATTTGTTGCATTGCCATGTTTTGAATCCTCTAATTTAGATGAAGAAAATCATGGAGGTAGGGTCGATGCAATGGTGATCAATATGAGGATATATATATTTAGTAGTGGAATTAATTTAGCAGGATTATTATTTGGTATTTCACGATCAAGAAGTCTAGGTGAAATAAGTGTGTCATCTACGTAAAATAGTCTACCTTATAGCAAACCATTACATACATTTATGTATTCATGAAAATTCCCTGTACATATAGTGACACAGACAGAATATATGATTTCACCTTAGTTCTGTTATCGTAAAATAATGAAGCATATTTGCATGCTAATGTGATCTTGTGTGGAATTGCAGGGACTTGAATTTCACATGGAGTTTGGAAATACAGTGTCAACCTGCAGTGCGCCGTTGGTTCGCGGTAAGCACATCTTTGTGATTGACGACTACAGTGTCACCAAGGAAATTGGTGCGGGCAATTTCATAAGGTCCCATGCCTTCCAAGTCGGTGGGTATGACTGGTCACTTAGGTTCTACCCGCAAGGATACAATGATTTATGCAAAAAGTACATCTCTATTCTTTGTGAGCTTATGAACAAAACCGCAGAAGTGAAGGTAACTTTTTCCTTTCGATTGATTTCTGGAGGAGGGCTGTGCACAGAATGGAAGGAAAGTGCAGTGTTAAAATTACCTACTGCAGAGGGAAATTGGAGGATGGGAGGGTGGCACAGGTGCATGGAGAAAAGTTTACTCGAAGCAGAATATGTGAAATTTGACAGCTTCTCGATAGAATTTTCCGTTGCAGTTGTGAAAGACCCACTGGTAACTTGCACTGGCTTACTACTTTCACCCCAAGGGAAACTGCCACAAGCTGAGCTATCAACTGACTTCGCAAATCTATTAGAGTCAAAAGAAGGGGCGGACGTGACCTTCTGCGTCCAAGGTGAATCATTTCCTGCACACAAGGTACTGCTTGCTGCAAGGTCCCCTGTGTTTAGAGCCCAGCTCTTTGGCCCAATGACGGAGAAAGATGGATCATATGTATCCGTGGAAGATATGTTACCCGAGGTCTTTAGGGCTCTCTTACATTTTGTCTACACCGACTGCTTGGCGGTTTCTGTAACGGATTTTGATGACGAGGGAAGAAAAGAGATAGTATGCCAATTACTCGCGGCTGCCGATCTCTACGCACTTCAAAAACTGAAGCTCCTATGTGAGGACACTCTTTGCAGGTGTCTTGATGTACAGACAGTGGCAACTACATACGCCCTAGCTGATCAACATCAGTGTGGTACTCTCAAACACGCATGCCTTAATTTTATGGCATCTCCAGCAATGCTAGGTAAAGTGATGGCAAGCCAAGACTATAATAACCTCAAGAGAAAGAGCCCTAGTACAGCACTGGAGATTTTAGAGAGTGTTTGTAAGTTCCCAAAAATCTAGTATGCTAGTGTATCTCATCGTAGTCCTCCTCGGATTGATACATCACACCTTTGGTTGTCTTATCTAATTGTTTTATTAGTCATATGTTATGCTCATCACTTCTGTCAAATTTGACTTACTCTATATCAAGAAATCCATGTTATTCAAGTGCCATATGATTTTTTACTTTACAATCCACTGCAATATAATGCCATGTTCTTAAGACAACATTATCTTCGTTTTTTTTCTGGAAACAAATATTTCACACATGTATAACGTGACATGATTTACGCAGCACCAGTACTTAATATTCATACTATTTATCTAGTATATGTCGTTTTTTCCGAAGCATATATATCTATTCTGAATCACTACTGCCAGAAATCGTTTCAGCGCTGACCCCTCAATGGTCAATACTGAACGTCCTTGCCACCCTCGTCAGTTGTGAGTTGTGACTTGTGACTACCGTCATTGGCTATCTTCAGTTCATCACTGACGGCCAGCTAATCCTGCCAGTTAGTTGTAAGGACTTGAGTGATCGATTGGATAGTTACCAGTTACCACTGGCATGATTCAGTGTGATCGGTCAGTGATGACTGGTTTGCACCATTCCCAGATAACTGATACAGTCTGTGGACACCCCAATCTGAGCCGTGCAAGCCGCTACGGGACACTGAGCCATCTGCTCAGGGAAACCTTTTCTCTACACTCTTGTCTATTTTCCACAGTTCCATTGCATTTCCCCTTATAGACAGCGTGGGTCATAAGTCCATAACATGGTAGGCCAGCAAATCCTACTAGGTAGTAGGTACTCACGTAGGCACATGTAGTTGGGTGAAGAGTGCCAAGATATAGCGGGCATCCCCTTCCATATTGCATATTAGTTTTTATGATCTTCAGATTTCTATTGTCATGTTAATATTTTTTTTTGCAGGACATAAATTGCAACACATGTTTTGTTTGAAGAATCTCTCACACAAATCTCTCGCCAGGTCCCATTTCATTAGGGTGGGCTGGGAGGGCAGGGATGTGATTAAGGGACACATGAGAGTTGGCTCCGGCATCTCCTTGGTAAACTTCCGTCAAATTTTCTCTCACATGTCTTAAAACATCAAATTCTTTTTTAACAGTTTCCGTAACAACGCGCGGGGTATCATCTAGTTCCTTAAGAAGAAGAAAAAAGCTTAACTGTTCAACCAATGTTCACAGCAGCTGGGCGTCACCAAAGGCCACAACCCATGGCTTGATAGTTTTTCTGAAAGACAACACATCCCCTTTCAAGTGCATCAAGTGGACGATATTGAAAATTTCTCCATTACTCTCTTTTCAAATGTTCCTCGTCTGTGTTCCACTACTTGGAGCCACCATCGGACATCCTTCAAGCTGATCCTAAGAAGGGATCATCCTACACTTGGCAGAGTATAGTGGCAGGTATACAAACCTTCCAGAGGGGGAGTATTTGGAGAGTTGCAACGGGTTCGAAGATAAATATCTGATCAGACCCATGGATTCCATCAAGTCCCGCTAGAAAGGTTATCACCCCCAAAGGTAACCTCATGGTTTCTAAAGTACAAGATCTAATTGATCCACATTCTAGACAGTGGGATGAGGCACTTGTCCGAGACCTCTTCTCCCCCGTGGATGCGCATAGGATCCTGACGATCCCCCTAAGCCCAAAAAAAACAATCTGCTTGATAAACATGGGGTGACAAAGAAAAATTAAGATGAAAACTGATATTGGGATTTCTTATCTGAATCCCCACGTACGCTTACCCTATCTCAACCGTGCATATTCTGGCCCCGGACTCTTTTTGATGATTATATTTTTGTTGTATTTCTATGGTCTTCGGAACATTGGATTTTCTTCTTTTCAATTTTCTGCTTGTTTTCCAGCTATACGGCATTATCTTAGAAATTTCTCTCTTCGTGTAGTGTTACATGCAAAATTAAGGGGGGGGATGCAATAGACTCGAGAAATAATGTGAAAATTATCAACGATAAAGATCAATATATAGTACGAAATAGTGATGCAAAATGAGGGTATCAGCTCCCCCAAGCTTAGGCCTTGCATGTCCCCAAGTGAAATCCAAACTCGATAAGCGTGCCCATAGGTATATGGAGTGAGGAGCCAGTAATAAAGAATACTAGAATCAAAGCATCACTATCTATATTTCATGATCATAAATTCTAAGACAACAACCTTTCTTACAAAACTACTTATAGGAGGTCATGACTCATGACGCCCTTATATGCAAAGATTTAACAATTAAAAGAATATTGGCAGAGCAAACCATTTTCTCAGTCATTAAACCTTGCAACTCTCATTTTACAGAAGGTTCTATGTCAGAGTTGTTCTGATAAACAAATACCACATGCTCAACAATAATTTAGTCTTCCACAATTGTCTAGCACTCAACAGTAAAGATTTGAAGTTCATAATATTCTTTACTTTCATCTCATAGATAATGTCGATAGTAATGAATATAAACATAAATACTCAGATCACTGTTTATGTGTCATGTATATTCCTCCGTCATATAAGTATTAACTTTTTAGAGTTTAGAAGGAATAAGGAATTGAATCATCATGTAAACTAAAAGGTAGGCCTTGCACAGAGTAAAGCATAGGATGTCGTCCTGTTTTGGATGGAAGCATAAAAGTTTAATGGGAAGAAACATTACTTTACATTACCCCTTTTGATGGTGCGACATTTGTATTATCATAGTTTTAGCCCCATCACAAATTTGTATATTTCTTCGATTCCATTTCAATAAAGTTTACACTTTTAGAAGGGTAAACATGGTGCTTGCACCGATGACAACATACTTGGAAGGCCTTTCTCAGCCAATAGATAGGTATAGTGAACAATTGTGGGAGGAAACTAGTTTTCAAGGTTTATGGAAGTGCAGGAAGCATTTCCGCTAAGTAATGTACATGAAATAAGAATTAATTTACAATAAGATCAATTGCATTTGGATGTGTATTTTTAACTTTAGGCCCTAGGTAAGTTTGCATTCAAATTTTATTCAAATAAAATTTGAAAATTTCACCTAAGTGCTACTAAGGCTCCACTAGATGCTCTAAAGATCATAATGCAAGAGATTTCACCACAATTATTTGACAAAAAGAAACATAGTGAACCATTCGTGAGCAATACAATGTAATGTTGCCTCGGCTCCATTCCACCCAAGATAAACAGTCCATCACACCAATTGCACACCCTTAATCACATGCACCAATAGTGATCATAATCAAGGAATTTAATTTGCTCACCTACAAAGATGATAAGGTGACAAAGCTAATCATCGATCGAACAAGCGAGAGACGTATCGCACGTATATAGAGTGGTGGCGCCATTAATAGAGCAATAATCGTGATTTAATGCATGTGTAGGTGAAGGAGAGATAAAGTGGATGAGATCTAGGTAGTGTGTGTGTGTGGTATATCTAAGAATAATGCATGCATGTGTACCATTTGATGTATGAAAAAATACACATGATGTAAGAACGTCGATACACCTATAAAATGGAATTCACAGTTGATATTATTTCAACGCCGATACACCTATAACAACACTAACATATGTGGATAAAAAATACATCACATGGCGAACAAGAAAAGAAGGAAAAATAGTGGTAGAGCTGGTCTCTTCAAAGCCATTGAATGTATGAAAACCTACACATGATGTAATAAGGTTGATACACCTCTAAAATGGAATTCACAGTTAGTACTATTTTTTCACCTCTTCTGGATGTATAAAAACAACTCATGATGTAGCAACACTAAAACAACTATGGATAAAACTCCATCGTGCGAGGAACAAAACAAGAGTTGAACAATGACTTCACCATTAGTAGATGTATGAAACCTAAACATAATGTAAGAATGCTTGTACAATGGGAATTGCAATTGGTAGTATTCCGGCACATCCTTTTGGATGTATAAAAACTACTCATGATGTAATAATACTAACATATCAGTGGATAACGATCCGTCAAAAAACAGAAAAAAAGAAGAGATGAAACTATGGTAGAAGTATGTCTACATATCCAATGGATGTACAATAAACAACACAATGTAGAAACTAATACACATGTAAAATGGGGATTATAATTATTTTTACTGGTGAGTAGTTACATCCCTAACACAAAAATGAAGAAAGGTGTACCTCATCTTAATGGGTATCCTCCTGTAGTTGTGGAGCGAAGACGATGGTGAACAAGAGAACCCGCGTGTGTTCATATATTTTTTTGTAGTAGAATGGATATTGACCCAAAAAAATCGATGGAAATCCATCCGCTTCCACTCTCTCATACACTTGGTGAGTGAGCTCAATCTAGAACTCACCACTCCCCCGCTCCCCTACAGTGAAGTGCCAGTTGTCAGACATCTAGTGGTAGAGGATGAATCCATGCAGAAAAAAGGGGGAGTGAGTGAATAACTCCTTCTTGCCGTCCTCCATTCCCCCTATGAAAATAGAAGCAAGGATTTCAAAAAGTTTAGTTTAGGATACTCACTAAAGATCTCGGTCCACCCTAGCTACCAATGACAAGGTTGACTCCCTGTCGAGGGGACTAAGGTGGCTGCTGGCGGTTCTCTTCTTCACCATAGTGGTGTGATCTTCGCCAGTCTTTGTTGTGCGGCGTCACGTTGTTACTTGCGATGTTTCAGTTTGGCGGCGGATGCTGGAGAGGTGGTGGATGGATGTGCAGATTCTATGGCGATTCGGGTTCATCTCCCTCACCATCAAGGTTCCTGTGTGCATCTAAGCTCTAGGGTGAGCGCTATGCCGACCGGCGGTTCAGTGCCCTACGAGCTAGGGCGGGATGGTTGTGACCTTCTTCGGAGGTATCGACGGATGTCATGGCGACCTCAACTAGGCTTTGCAGAGTGGATGCTGATGTTTCTTCCGATTCTGGCGATTACCTCCTCCATTTTTCCCTATTCGTTTAGCCTTTTTGTCTAGCCATCTGTTAGCTTTTCAGCATCATTTATCTTTTGTTATCTTCTTGTTTCGTTGTATGTTGTTCCTTGTGAACCTGACCGGTTGTTGGCTTTATTAATTCAAAGCCGGACAAGATTCGGGCCCTTCTCGGGCTCAGTTTTAGTCTTTCATCTAAAAAAATAGCCAACTCAACTCACTAATCCCTTGTACACATCGCCATAATAACAATGTTAGTTATATCACGGATGAATCAACAAATGAACAAAACTGAATAGTATTAATATTTACACACTTAAGACTTCACAAAATAATAGCATACACAAACAAAATTTATCAACATTTTTTTATCTGTATTTTTATATTTATCAAAAATAAATCACCCCAAATCACGTTAACCTTTATTGTAGAAAAGTACTAGCACTGATCATGTACAATACAAAAGCACTACTCTCGTTGCGCGTCTTGATGTGACCAAAACATTATTCTCCCACTGTCTTCAGACCTGCACGTCTTGATGTCACCAAAATAAGTAGATTTATATTATATTCCCTCCAGCAAATTGAGTAAAATTATTACCAATCAACCTTATGCATGTGATTAAACTTATGAATCAAGCTTATGATTTGTAGTTAATACAATAAGTTGGAAAAAATACTTCAAGCATCATTAACGATCGGATGAGTAAAATTATTAGCAATCAAATTCAAGTGATTTTGTTCTTACAATAAATTGAGAAAAATACTTCATGTGCTGTTACCGATATGATTGTTTAAATTATTAGCAATAAAATTTAAGACACCATACTAATATAATAGTAGATTGAAAAAATACAAAAAATTCACTTTGAAGCATGAGAGCATATGTTCCTGCCATTGAAAAACCATTGAGACTATCAGGATATTCTATGTGCTTAGAACAAGTTTCACAAAAAAACTGATATATTTTGTGGCTTGCTAAACAAAGACAAAAAATGTCTTGTGAAAAGTCATTTTAACACTAATATTGTCTTTTTCACACGCGACATAAAAAAATTTTATTTTTTTTCACAAAAATGACTTTGTGAACTCATAGAATGTCGAGATGTATGTACGAAATTTTTTTTCAGAATTTTATAAATTTAAAAATATATTTAAAAATATTTTTCAAACCAGGAGCATATGCTCCCGAATGCCAAAACGCCACGTCACTTTTGTGTATCGTTAACAGTCTGATGGTTACCCCAAATAGAATAAAGGGTTCTGGCAAGAAAAATACCTGATTTGTTAAATTACTAGCAATACGATTTAAGCGAAGTTTTAATCACTCTATGTGTATCAAATTGTAAGACATTTTTTGTATAAAGCATACAAAATGTCTTACATTTTATTACTAAGGAGTATTAACAACTGCCGCTTCATTGCAGTGGGCTTATGTACATTATATGTTTTTTTTAGTTTTAGTAATTATATGTAGCGACGCAGCATTTCTTTTTAGAAAAAAAGGGAAGGGTCTCGAAGACCCCCGCTGCCTTAATTTCAATTGTTCGTGCAACTTACAACGAGACTTAAGACTTAAGAAGGATGACATAACACAAATACTTAACTATGATTATCTTTTGTATACACATGAAATTTAACGTGCATTATGTTTATATATGTGATGAGAAAAGACTTAAGAACGATGGCATAACACGAATATTTAACTATGATTTTAGTATTAATTTGATTTATATATTTTTACAAAAAAATGATTTTAAATTTATATCACGTCAACTTTGTATCGATGTTTGAAACGCGCGTTACACGTTCATGTTTAATTACTGGTAACTTCAAAACACTTAATCTACTCCCTCTGTTCTGTTATATATGTCGTTATACAGAATTCATACACACACACACACACACAAAACAAGTTAAACTGAAAAAGCTTAAACGTCTTATAATACGGAACGGAAGGAGTAGACGATTACGAATTAAAATTGTTGCAAATTTGGCTGCCGGGTTTTCCACGACGAAGAACCACGCATGCATCGGCAGATGACAGGATCGATAGATGCATGCACGGAGATGAGAGGCACCGATCGATGATCTTGGACTACACAAGAGAGTCGACGTCACGTACGAATTTGGCTGCCGGTGCAATGCAACTTGGTAGACGACTGGCGACTCATTCGTCTGTCGGATTTTCACACGGCAACAACAGCCCTGGAAATTCGTACGGTTGGTTCTTCGTCGTGGAAAACCCGGCAGCTGTTCTGCACCGCACACGTACGTACATGATGACCATGACGAATTTTACTCGTCGGCCAGCTAAACCCGGTGACATGGTGGTCGTGCCGTGGCGTCGAAGCCAGCTGCTATAGACACACTGTCGTCATCTTTTCTTTTCTTTTTTTTTCTTTTTTTTTAGCCGCACAACTGTTACCTTCGGTGGAAATTACAAAGTAGCACGTGTATCTTGGACATATTCCTTGTGTATTGTACGTAATTTGTACACACACTCTAAAGTCGCCTTCGCGAAGTGGCGGTCAATAGCAAGTTCATTTTTCTGTTCGATAAATTGGGGCGAGCTTTGTCCTTTCATATGTGAGTGAGGAGAGAAAGTAAGTATAAACAGACATGTTTTTCTTCAGACGATCTTAGTAAAGGACCGGGTTTCACTATCAAGAGCAATGAGTAAAAAATAAAAAAGATCCTAGCGCAAAAACTAAAAAAGCACGATAATTGGCCAATTCCTTAAGAAGAAGAAAAAACTTAACTGCTCAACCAATGTTCACAGCAGCTGAGCGTCACCAAAGGCCACAACTCACCTGGAAGTGCATCAAGTGGATAATGTTTATTCGCAAAAAAAAAACTGGACAATGTTTAGTAAAGGACCGGATTTCACACTATAAGAACTTTCCTGCCGATCATGTCGAGCTTATTAAGAGAGCCTCGAATCATGCAGATCTTCCCTACCATACACCAAGAATGCCAGAGAACGAACACAGACCATTCAACCCCGCCGCAACTCGTCGGTGAGAGCTCAAAGCTCACCAGGAAGAAAAGGAACCTAACTACAGGCGGACACGCCCAGCCGGCAATACCGATGGAGGGAGGGGGCGCAGTCAAAGACAACCGCCAAAGAAAACAAGGAGAGGGGAGAAGCGGTGGAGGAAGAAGTGGGGGTCAAAATCATCATTAGAGCAACTCTAGCATTTTCGTCAAAAACACGTATTGCAAATCACATATGTTGCTCGCCCTAAAACAGATATGCGGTATGAAAACTCGCTCGGCAGAACAAAAGAGTCATCCGGAACGGCAAATATAAAATATTTGAAATTTAATATTTGACAGTTACAATTACACGACGAAACTACGCCGAAATTTGAAAAGACAAACTGCAAAATAAAGCCTAAACGGTGGATCTACGCCGAGGGAGTCGTCGGAAGGGCACTCACTGCACACCATGGAGGTAGCTAGTACCCGTATGCCGAGTTCATGAGGATGTGGGCGGAGTATTACTGCTCCCGTACGACCTCCAGGCGCTCAGCGGCGCCTGGTTGTCCCACCGCCACGACCTCCTTGTCCTCGAAGAGCTCGCGCTCTGCGTCGCACCAGCATTGACGTCGATGGCCAGAGGAGGTCACCGAGGCTCTGAAACTCCGACCAAGCAGTGTGTTGGCCACGGGCGAGCGCGTCGTGGCTCCGTGCCTGCGCCGACCTCCTCAGATCAATCGGAGGACGTGCGGGGCCTTTGAAGGACCCCGCCTCATCGTCATTCGGGCCGCGCTTGGCCGTAGATGACTAGCTACGGCCATCGCGGGTGCTTCCACCTCTTTTTGCCATCTAAATCGCTCGACTGAGTTGGATAAGGTTGCGGCAAAGGGAAGAAGATGGAATGACGCATATGTTAGAATTGCTCTTAGCGATTCCTTCCACGACGTCACCCTTCCCTCTCTCTCTCCTTTCCTCACCAACACTGCTACGAGCAATGCTACACATACGGATTTGTTACATAAATTTTACAGGCCAGACCAGTTGGCAGATCCTAATTGGACTTAAGGGGGAAGGAGGGACCCACCCAGGCTGAATTCAGAGGGGGGTAAAGAGAATTAAAAAAGGGTCCGTAACTAACCTGTAAGCAGCCTGTAGATATAGCATTGTTGCACCAAAAATGCTAAACCTACAGGATGCTTTTTACAGATTGTGTGTACATGCTGACCTGTTCTAGATTAATTGGTTTACTTAGCTACCCTTTCCTAATTATTCGCCCCCCCCCCCCCCCCTCCGAATTCGATTGGTGGCCCGGCGGATGTCCGTAAGATTCCTATAACTAACCCGTACAGCTCTTTTTGCACTGCTACGCTCTCTCTGTGTGCAGACGATCTCTCTGTTTATCATCGATGTTTTTGTGAGGGCCGGCAACGCCGCTACACGTGGCCCTCCGTTGACCCCGTTGACTCCTCCGCCCACCGCCAACACACGAAGGAATGAAGATGGCCCCACGCGTCAGAGACGCAACCGGCGTGCCCCTCTCGTCAGCGCAGGAGCGGAGAAATTCGGCGGAGGGCGGAGTATATTTCCTCCTCTCGTCTCCGTCTCTCTGTCTGAAAGGGAAGGGACAGTGAAAGAAAGAAAGAAACTGAGTGAGTGGAGCAACTCCCTCCCTCTCGGCGGTGGTTCTCTCCCCCTTCGCCGTCGTTTCCCATTAGCAGCAGCGTAACTTCCTCGCCCCTTCCCTTCCCTTCTTCCACCGCCCTTCCTCGCTTCTCCCCGCTTGCTTGCTTGCGCTCCCTCTCGGCCGGAACCGCTTCTTGCTGTTGCGGGCCGCCAGATTCCCGGCCGCGCACGGCGGGCCGCGCGCCTGACCCCTCCCTCCGCGATGGGGAACTGCGCCAGCGCCATGGACGGCCTCATCCCGTGGGGCTGGGGCGCCAATTCCACGGCGGCGGCGGCGACCGCCAATCCCGCAGGTACCGTTCCAAATGCTAACTAACCACTCCGCCGATTCATTCATTTTGCTCTACTACTATATCCGTGTTAGAAAAAAAAATCAGTCTTTGGGGCTTCTTGAGGCCTTTACGGCACTGGTTTCTTCACAAATCTAGACAGCAATCTCTGTGGCCAACTTGATGCTAGCCTTGACCCACTAACATGCAGTGGGAGATTATTATTATTATTATTATTATTATTGTGCCCAATCCCCTCCCAATTCTTACATCAGTTTATTGTTTTGGGAGTTAGGATAGCCTTGTGCATTCTTCATCCCAACTGTATTTCCTTTTTCACGGCTGCAGAATATAGGAGTGTAGTTCTGTGGCACACTGATCTGGCCTGGTACTAGTTCTAGTAATAGTAGCAATCCTCTCCCCGCTGCAACTACATGATTGGACTACATCCTTCTCCGATAGTACTATATGATTATGTGCCTAGGGACCAACTGGGTCAACTTGTGCATACATGTGGCTGCAATGAATTCAACATTCTTGCTCTTACAATCAATTTTGCTGATTGATTGCTGCGTGCCAACAACTGCCAAGTGCAGAATTCGTCTCTTTTTTCTGTTATTACAAGTTATGTTCCGAATTAGTTCCTGTATGTATGTATGGCTTCCCTAGAACGACTAGTTATCAATTCTGCCCAAATGTTCCAAATTCAGTTTCCTGAAACGTTTTAGCCCAGTATATTGATTCACAGCATAAAATGCATTGGTAAATTTATAAACACAAGAAACAGAGTACTACCATTCAGCTTTCAGCCAGCTCAGCGCCTCACATTTTCAAATGCCTATGCAGGGATGTCTGCATCCAAGAGGACCACCAGCTCCTCCACCACCGCCACCACGACAGGGAAGCTGTCCACCGTCAGCACCAGCACCTTCATGGCGTCGACAGTCAGCGGTGGCAGCACCGACGACGGCTTCGTGGAGGGCGGCCACATCCTCGAGTCCCCCAACCTCAGGATCTTCACCTTCGCCGAGCTCAGGAGCGCCTGCAAGAACTTCAGGGCCGAGACGGTGCTCGGCGAGGGCGGCTTCGGCAAGGTCTACAAGGGGTGGGTCGACGTGAACCCAGCCAAGGGCAGCACTGCCATGGTCGTCGCCGTCAAGAAGCTCAACCCCGAGAGCGTGCAGGGGATGGAGCAATGGCAGGTGATTTTCATCCTGATCCTGATAAATTGGTCATCTGTGTATTCTTTTGTTTTGCTTCATTACAAATTGAAGTACTCCGTAGTTAAATAAAAAAATGGTGCTTTCAGTTCTTAGGCATATTTCAGTTTTCCTACAATCACTAAAATCAGTGATAGCATCATCTTGTAGTTTCGAGTTGCTCAAGCTGCAGTTGCCACATTTGCATGCTTGTCTCCAACTTGAGAATGCTGAACCATTGCATTATTTGACATGGCTACACTGTTCTTCTGGTTGCTTGATTTTTGTGCACACTCCAATACTATCTTAGTGGTCAATGGAAAGTTTATATTTATGTCTTCTTGGCAAGTACTGTTACTAATTATTGGCAAATAGGATTTCCATGTTTCATTTATTATTACTAATGTTTGGAGTATCTGTTTTTGTGCATATTCCAATACTCTGCTCTCGCTAATTATTGGTCACTTGATATTGATGCTCTTCTTGACTGCTACTAGACTACTAGTACTGCTTAATTTGCAGACACTAGGAATTTATATCATGGTTGTTGCTTTCAGTTTATTGAGTAATTTTTTTGTTCCCAATATTGGAAGTAGTACCATGATTTCTGAGATTTTTTATTATACATTTCTCTAAAAAGGAATTATGCCTTTTTGATGCAGTCTGAAGTGAATTTCCTTGGGAGAATTTCACACCCCAACCTCGTCAAACTATTGGGCTACTGCATGGAAGACAACGAGCTACTACTCGTGTACGAGTTCATGGCGAAGGGGAGCTTGGAAAACCACCTCTTCAGAAGTGAGTCTTTCGGCAGACGACCTTTTCAAATGATAAATATCTGAAATAGTTCTCCTTTTGTCAAACTGTTGTCTCTTTATGCCAACTTTGGTCCACAAAGTAGCACGCCTTGCAGATGCTGGTGAAACTGCAACATCGTTTTCGTCATATTATATATCAAGCACCATAGTCCATAGTGCTATACAACTAATGACTAGCACTTTTCAAGGGCACGGGCATCGACTAAATTGTCTGAATCTAGCCAAATTCTTGCTGCTGCTGCCTTCCATCATTCTTGCCTAGTCAATTTGCAATAGAGGGTCAAAAGTAGGACTCAAATTTTTTTCCCTGCTGTACTTTTTTGCTTAGCTGTCAAAGACTATTTGTGATCAAATTTTCTATTTCGCTCGGTTTTGGTACTAATTCATCAACGTCATCAGGAGGGGCCGTCTGTGAGCCACTGCCTTGGAGCCTCAGGCTGAAGATTCTCATCGGTGCAGCTCGTGGCCTCGCCTTCCTTCATTCGTCCGAAAGGCAGATTATCTACCGGGACTTCAAGGCGTCCAACATCCTACTAGATTCAGTATGTATTATTCCGAAATCTGTCATTAACAATGTGTCTGATATTGGATAATTCTCTTATCGCCCTACAACCATGTCATGTTCAGCACTTCAATGCGAAGCTGTCAGACTTTGGATTGGCCAAGCATGGCCCAGATGATGGGGAGTCTCATGTGACGACACGGGTCATGGGCACATACGGGTATGCCGCACCGGAGTATGTTTCCACCGGTATGCCTCATCCATTCATTACAAATTAACAATGTGCATTATCTGTTCATAGCACCTACCAGGGCAACATAAATAGTAACATAGGTGGAAGAAGGGGAGGGCAAATGCCCCCTATGCACTTGCTTACGTTATATTTTTACAAATCATGTTTTTATAATGTAGTTAGATATAAATATATTCGGCCCCTATTTATGATGGGCCCTAGGCCGTCACACCTTTTTCCATGGCCTAGGGTCGGCCCTGGCACCTGGTTACCACTTAACACTGACCACCTTTCATGCATGATAGGCCACCTGTATGTGAAGAGCGACGTGTACGGCTTCGGTGTCGTGCTGCTTGAGATGCTCTGCGGCCTGAGAGCACTGGACCCAAGTCGCCCCAGTGAGAAGCTCAACCTGGTGAACTGGGCGAAGCCGCTGCTGTCGGACCGGAGGAGGCTGAGCCAACTGATGGACAGCCGGCTCGAGGGACAGTACCATGCCAGGGGGGCCTTCAACGCCGCTCAGCTCACTCTCAAGTGCCTGGCCGGCGAGCCCAAGAGTCGGCCATCCATGAAGGAGGTCGTCGAGGCGCTCGAGCAGATCGAGAACAAGTCGAAGTCGAGGGATGCTAGACGACGAGACAGCCCATCGATGCTGCGTGGCCGGGGGAACTCGCCGAGGAGCGACAGCGCTAGGACCAACTCTAGGGGCAGATGATCATGAGTGTGCATAGGATATGTAACCATGTAACTGATATTCATGTGAAGAATGTAAAGGTAGACCACCACCACCACCAAACCATTGTTATGTTGTCATGACGAAGTTTGCGCCGATCATGACGGTCAATGTAATAGCGTAGCAGTATACGGAGATCTTTAGTTGCTGTCATACTCTGTACGCATGAATTCAATGATTTTTTCCACTGAAATGCCATGGGTTGCATTGCATCAAGTTGCACTAAGGACAGCATTCAGCCATTATCAGTTATATATTGTCCCCCTTTCTAGGTCTTGACAACATGATTCTGTACAAGTGCTCCAGTTTGCATCTTTTGCTTTGACAAAATCGAACCTTTGAATCACTAGATGAAAGATTTTTTACAATCTTGCTTTCGTCAAACATTTTCTGCCTGGATATGGTCAAGTTTAGTTTAGATGCTGAAGAAACATTTCTTCAAATAATGAGAAAGAAAGTGATTGTGGACTTTCAAACATGGTTCTGTTCAAGTGCTGAAGTTCTGTACATTTTTCTGCTCTGAAGAAAGCAAGCCTTTGAATCAGTTATATAATGGCCAACATGGTTCTGTACAAATGCTCAAGTTTTATACGTATATCTTTTTATCTGACAAAATCAAACCTTTGAATCGTTACCTGACAGATTTTTTCCAATATCGCTTTCATCTAATATTTTCTGGCTGGATATGGTCAAGATTTAGTTTAGATGCTGAAGAAACAATCTTCAAATCATGAGACGGAAAGTGATTGTGGACTTTCAAACATGATTCTGTTCAAGTGCTGAAGTTCTGTACAGTTTTCTGCTCTGAGTAAAGCAAACCCTTGAATCATTACCTGAAAGATCTTAACAATCTTGCTTTCACCTAACATTTTCTGGCTGGATATTTTTGTTGCGGTCAAGATTTGTTTTGTTGCCGAAAACACATTTCTTCAAATTATGGGACAGAAAGTGATGGTGGACTTTTACTTGCTGCTAGCTACCTGCTACAGATTACTCCTGGATGAAGCTAAAGTGCTAGACTAATCCAAAGTTCTTAAGATCAATTTAGGTACTTTCCCCTTTTCCTTTTCTTTTTTTGCTCCTAGTGGGAGGCTCACTAACAAAGCCAATCTCATTATCAAATAAGGAACTTTCTTCAGTGGGTACAAATGATGAAATCAGGCTTTGATGCCTTCCTTTCGAATGAAAATATAAATAAGAATGAGAATCAGATACTGCACTAGGGAAAAGGCTGGTCAACAAAGTTGCAGCTTGGTTGGAACTATACCTACCTGTGTATATGTCATCAGTCCAGAAAAATTTGCCTATCCTACATGTTTAATTACCATAGATGGTTAGAATAAGGGGTTGTTTGGTTTATAGCTAACTTTGTCACATATTGCCACAACATTTTGCCACACTTGCCTAACTTGAGGTGTTCAAATTCATAACCACACTTTGGCTTGCCTAAGGAAATCTTGCCACACTTTTTATATGTATGACATGTAGGGCATAAAGAATCTTGCCACAAAATATGGCTAGAACCAAACACACACCTAACTTAGTCAAACTTGCCTAACATGAGTTATGGCAAAGTGTGGCTGGGAACCAAACAACCCCTAAATATGCCATGCAAGACCATAGACGACACCGACGCATGATATTTACACGAAAAGGCTTGCACCCTGTTTATGGTAAAGCAATAATCAACCATAAAATTCAAAACACACAAATCGACACCACACTGCACACACTCAAGGCGAGTAGTCTATTTTCCTCGATGAGAGCAAGAAAAAAAGAACTAATTTACAGTTAATTTCCCGTTGGGCCGCCGGTTTGATGGCACTGTCTCGTTAAAGTAGCATTTGTGCAAAAAACTCCTCCCGACCCCCGCGTCCCTCTCTGAGGAGACACGGGGGAGCCCTAATCCTCCGCCGTCGGCCTCCTCTAGCCCCCTTCTCCCCTTGCCGCCACCGAGGGCCGCTGTCTGGCAGAGTCCGGGCAGTGCCGGTGGCGACGGACTCTCTCCCGGGCGCGGCCCTCCTCCTCCCTAGCTATAGTGTGGTGCTCTCCGGCGACCCCTTGGCGACGCAGTGCCGCGAAGATCCGACGGCGGCTCGGCGCGTTGGCGGTGGTGGCGGTGTCTGTCCCGTCCGGTGAACGGCTTGTGGCTACGGCGGCCCAGGGCGTCGGTTCCCTCCGGTCCGAATCTGGATCTGAAGGGCTGGCTCCGGTCGCTGCGGCATGCAGGCGTGGTGGCGTCGGATCTCCATGGTTGTCAGGCACCATGGGGGTGCAGGCGGTTGGTGGTGATGTGGTGCGGTCCTAGGGTTTCAAATCGCGCCAGGAATCCGATCTGCCGGCCGTATATCCTCTTTGATCTGGCTGAAGTGACGGGTTCCGGAAGGCTCCGCCGGTGATTTCCCGTGGGCATATGACTGGAGATTGCTGGATCGGACAGGATTCGGTCGCAACGCAAAAAGTAGAGTATAACTTTGTTTCTGCAAATTTCCCGTGGGCATATGACTGTGGGCATATGACTGGAGATTGCTGGATCGGACAGGATCCCTATGCGTTGAAATTCTTTTGAAGAAATTTGCAGAAACATTGCCTTTCAATTAAAAATAGAGTTAAATTTTAATATGAATTTGTTTTTAGCGAAACAAGCATACTTGTCCGTAGTTTATACGCGAACCACACCCAAAGTAGAGAGCCCAAAGTTCATTCACTAGTAGAGAAACCCCCCTTTAGTACCGGTTCCAGAGGGCCTTTAGTACCGATTTTGGAACCGGTACTAAAGGCCCGGTACTAAAGCCCTCCCCCCCCCCGCCTTTGGTACCGGTTCATTGCGAACCGGTATTAAAGGGCCTCCACGTGGGCGTCCAGGAGTGCGCAGGCCAAAGGAGCTTTGGTACCGGTTTGTAATACGAACCGGTACCAAAGGTTAATTCAGGGTTTAAGGGTTTTAGGAGGGGTTTAGGGGTATCGGACCGTTTCATATCGCGTCGATGCTTAGGGAGGGGTTTAGGGGTATCGGACCGTTTCATATCGCGTCGATGTGCCTGCTACGCGTTTGGGTTTAGGTAGTCCATGAAGATAAAAGGTGATGCATAGCAACTTGGTGCATATATTAATTAATATAACACATGTAATTGCATAAGATCGCAAATTAAGTAGTACGTATGCATGAAGATCGATCTTCATGCATATATAGTAGTGGTACTCTCCGAGGCATACTATCTATTACATGTAGCATAGTGGTACTCGATCTCCGAGTCAAACTATATGTTACATGTACATCATTCATAGTAGAACTCTCCGAATGGCGGTATGACGTCCCGAAGGAAAAATCCCGCTAATTCATCGCCAATTGCTTTGAAGCGTTCCTCGATTGAGATATTGTCCCGCTTTCTTGCCAACTGTAAAAGAATGAGATACAAATGAATACATGAGCTACTAAGCACAACTTATATATGATAACAAAATAAATTTGTGAATATTGTTTTCGTACCTCTTTATTTATTTCATTATTTGTTCTCTCGCTGACAATTTTATGGATGTTCTCGCAAACGTAGTATCCACATAGATTAGTCCCCTGTGGTTGTTGCGGGGATTTCTGTACAAGAATATAATTCAATTAAACAATAATCAAGTATGATAAAGGTGTGTGGACCTAGGTAGTACTACTTACTTTGTTCAAACGCCATGTCAGCTTCGGTTTCCATTCATGGGACTGATCTTCCTTGATGAACGTTTCCCATACGCTGCTCGGCAAAAGAAAATGCATTAAAAAGTTATCAATTAGTTGATATTAGGAAATTAACGAAAAAAACCGATATGAATTAAAATTACTTTTTGAGCATAAGAAAAGCCGTCTTGTATAGTATAGGCTCTTTGTTAAGCGAGTCAAAGACTTCAACTTTTCCTTCGTACATATCAATAACGATAAGAATAAAGTGGAACCTGCGCACGTTTAAATATGCAGTGCCATATATATAAGTCATCAGTTAAAATTTGAACATCTCGTGAGAAAAAGAGAAATGTCTTATAAGACAGTAACACTCACTTGAAGTTGTAAGGCCAAAGTATTATCTTTTTGTCACGTTATCGCTTCAAAAACCTTAGCAAAGTCTCCGGTGTATCCCTGTTATAGATGGGATCCTCTATGGTTATTTCATGCATTGTATCCGGGTCAATGAACCCAATGTGCTTGATTTCATCCCTTTTGCATTCGAGCATCTTCGATCTGCATAATATAGCGCACAAAAGATTATAATTTGCAGACAAAGAACGAGCTGAGCTAAAGACTTCTCAAATTACATAAATAAATCACTTACAGACAATAGCAACTGATGATAGATTTGTCGAGGGCCCGGAGATTGTATAACTGAAAAAGTTCGCTGAAGTCAACGCTCACAGAGTATTCTTGGAAGTAGTGCTCTTCCTTAACTCCAACCATGATACACTGGATCCCTCTCTTTGTGGCATTAATGTACCACGTATGCAAATTACGCATACTTGTTGGTAGCTTCCTGAGATTCTCGACCAAATCTTTCCCTTGAACAAATTGATATGCTACATCATGTAAGGGGTGATCGATGGATTGTCGAGAACTTTCAACGGCCTTCTCGTCAAACACCATGAGAGGGGGGGGCGATTGGACGGGTTGTTGTCCGAGCTGGTGCACTTGTTGTTTCCCTTTTTTCGCTGTGACACCCGATTGAGTGGGTTTTTTAGCCCTCATCATCTCGTCATACGACTTTTGTATAGAACGCCTATAGTCAGATGGCGGCGATGGTACAGGGTCATATAAATTCTCAACGGTACGCACAACTTTCACCGGATCTAGAGTCTTCTTAAAAGGGATCTCTGGCACTTTCTTAGCAAAAAAGGCTTTCAGCTCGGACTTACAGGTTTCCATGTTTTCCTCGATAGTTTTTTCCCAAGGTAACTTCTCAATAGGCGGCAGTGGTTTCTCCTTTCTAGGTCTCTTCCTAGGCGGTGTACCGTTCCGCTTAAAGGACGCTGTCTTACGTGGAGGATCTCGAGATGGCGGACTCACGCTGGGGTCCCTCTCAGGTAGATGTGGACTTTGCTGCTCATGTGGACTGCTACCAGGAGGAGTCGATGGCCTTTGCTGCTCATGTGGACCGCTACGAAGAGGAGTCGGTGGCCTTTCCTGCTCAGGTGGACTACGAGGAGTCGGTGGCCTTTGCAAAAGGACGATGTGTTTCTTGGGCCATAGGGTGAAACCGTGCTTGACATCGGCCATTGTCTTCTCATCGTCACCTCTAGGAAAATCAAGCTCCAATGTTTCATAACCCGAAACAACTTCATCCACCCCGACACGAACACAGCCAGGTGGAATGGGCATATGATGGTGCGTTGCTCCATCTTCATTTGGGTAAACATAGCCGAACGCCACCTTAACGGACACGTTCCTGAATAACATATGTAGCTCGCAATCTGTCTTCTCCGTGACATAATCCACGGGGTAGCTTCCTCCACATCCATCAAGATGCGAGGAACCCACACTGCTTCTTCGCTGAGATGGGGCGGCATCGACATGAGCATCATGTATAAACAGCGGCTGATGAGGTTCCCTCTGATTTTTCTCAAGCGCCTCCACCCTATTTAACAATTCCGTTAACCTGTCTGACTCCTTCTTCTTCTTTCGCGAATGGCTTCTATAAGTGTCAGCGCACTCCGGCCACGCTTCCTTCTTGTTGAGACCTGGGCGAGCTCGAACCCGTCGAACGTGTTCAGGATTGCCCAAAGCGAGTGTCAGCTCGTCATTCTCTCTATCGGGAATGTACTCTCCCTTTCTGACCTTTTCAATTGCATCTATAAGCTTCTTCGTGACTGCTTCAATTTTGTCCTTCCATTTCCACTGCGCAACGATCTTTCCTGTCATTGGGTCCAACCCTGCCCCATGTGCGAACAACCAGAGCCTGGACCGGCCGGGCCAGTCCCATGTCTGTGGAGTGATTCCTGCATCCATCAGTTTATCTTCAAACGCTCTCCACTTCGGAATGGCAGTCTTGTAGCCACTTGACCCCAAATGATGGAAAAATTCCTTCTTTGAAGCATTTTTCTTATTTGTGACCGATCGGGACACATGAGTAGACGATTGCTTATACCTCTTAAATGCGGGCCAGTGATCTTTTATCTTCACTAGATTATCATTGAATACTGGATCTTCATGCTTATATTTCTCCCATAATTTTTTCTTCCATGTCTGGAATAGCATGGCCATCTTCTTGAGAGTCCATTCCTTGAGTTTCTTCTTCTGGCCTTCCGTCATGTCTTCCGGTAGGCTGAAGCGTGTCAGTAGATTGTCGAAAAGAAAAAAATTCAACGCGTCGTTGACATAACTAGCTTCAGTCCCCGCGTTCTTCGGCTTATGCCACTCTTGAATGCTGATCGGTACATGGTCCCTAACAAGAACTCCAGCTTGATTTATAAATTTGCGGCAGTGCTCTTTCGGATGTACCGTTTCACCGTTATCATTAAATGCGATGAGGGCTAACCTACCCTCGCCCTTTAGCAATTGCGTCGGGCCTCGTTTTGTTTTAACAGACTTGCTCGATGATCCAGAAGGCTAAAATAAAAATGATTCGTTAATAAGTGCAACACAAATAAATGAATGCATCTACTGATGAACATAGACTTGATACATAAATATACACCTCGCCGGAGTTTGTTATGGACACTTCGTTCTCTCTTCTAATCTCTTCAGACTCAAATCCCTCACCGACATCGTTCAGAAATTGTGTGAGCTCAAAGTCATCTCCATCGGGTTTCGGCCCACGGGCACTCTCAAATATCATTCTCTGCATGGCTTCTTCTTGATCCTCATTTCGGACGAAGGTGTCGTCCTCCATAGCTCAATGTCACTACAAAATTAAGAAAACAATTAATTCATTCATCATGTCATTGAACGGTTTTTCGTAATCGTATTTGTCTAAAAAATCGATCTGCGTGCCCATTTTTTTCGAGAGTTTGGATCGCCGCGTGTCCATTGGATTGTGTCGGTGTTAGGCTAGTTGGGCTATGGGGTATTTTTGCCGTTCCATTTTCTTTTAATTTTTTCAATTTTTAATTTGTTTTAAAAACAAATATACTCCAAATTCTTTTTTGAAATGAAACAATGGTTCATACTTTTATTGATCTTAAAAGAAATATATTTCTTTGCCAATTTAAAATAAGGGATTAAAATTATTTTCCCAAATCTAAAATCAATTCTATTTAATACTTGGAATTTTATTTTAACATTTTTATTTTTCCTATGAATTTTATTTTAACATTTTTAAATTTCAATTTTTTTACAAAACAAACATGCTCTAAATTCTTTTTTGAAGTACAAAAAAGGTTCATAATTTAATTGGGCTTAAAGGAAATATATTTTTTTGCCAATTTCTAAGGGATTAAATTGATTTATACCATTTTTTTAATCTGTTTAATACTTGGAATAAATTCAGAGATGAATATTATTATTTTGACTTATGAAATGTATTACTTATTGGTAAATAATAAATAAAGAATATATAATTTATGTAACACTTGTTCCTTTTTTCCTATGAATTTTATTTTAACATTTTTAAATTTCAATTTTTTTACAAAACAAACATGCTCTAAATTCTTTTTTGAACTACAAAAAGGTTCATAATTTAATTGGGCTTGAAGGAATTTTTTTTTGCCAATTTATAAGGGATTAAATTGATTTATACCATTTTTTTAATCTGTTTAATACTTGGAATAAATTCAGAGATGAATATTATTATTTTGACTTATGAAATGTATTACTTATTGGTAAATAATAAATGAAGAATATATAATTTATGTAACACTTGTTCCTTTTTTCCTATAAATTTTATTTTAACATTTTAAAATTTCAATTTTTTTACAAAACAAACATGCTCTAAATTCTTTTTTGAACTACAAAAAAGGTTCATAATTTAATTGGGCTTAAAGGAAATATATTTATTTGCCAATTTCTAAGGGATTAAATTGATTTATACCATTTTTTTAATCTGTTTAATACTTGGAATAAATTCAGAGATACACGTGCTCAACAGAGCACGCCGGCGGAGGAGTATTACTTATTGGGGGCCAGAGGAGGGGGCTCGAGCCCGTGCTCAACAGAGCACGCCGGCGGGATCCCGACGCGGCGGCGCTGCCCTCCCGGCGGCGACGAAGAGCTACAGCTAGCGCGGCAGAGGCAAGGGAATCGAGCGTGTAGAGAGGAGGGGGAAGTCCGTAGCTGCGCTCACCACAAGCGTGTAGGGGAGGGCAGCGTGCTTGGGGACGACGGCGATGCGGAGAAGGGAGCGAGGCCACGGCGTCCACGGCGGCGGCGACGAGCTTCTCCTCGGGAGGGGGGCAGCAGTGTGTGAGAGTTGGGGAAAATGTGAGAAGAAAGTGGTCGCGCGGGGTTATTTGGGGAAGGAAAGGACCTTTGGTACCGGTTCCAACCCCAAACCGGTACCAAAGGTCCAGCCCTGGCCCCACCCCACCGTCTGAAATTTGGCCGAAAACCTTTCGTACCGGTTCCAAACACGAACCGGTACGAAAGCCCCTTTTTCTTTTTCTTTTCTATTTCTTTTTCTTTTCTTTTCTGTTTCTTTCTTTTTTTCTTTTTCTTTTCTTTTCTGTTTCTTTTTCTATTTCTTTCTGTTTTCTATTTCTTTTTTTCTATTTCTATTTCTTTTTTTCTGTTTCTTTCTCTTTTATTTTCTTTTTCTTTTCTATTTATTTCTCTTTTCTATTTTTTTTCTATTTCTATTTCTTTTTTTTCTGTTTCTTTCTCTTTTCTATTTCTATTTATTTCTCTTTTCTATTTCTTTTTTTTCTATTTCTGTTTCCTTTCTATTTCTTTTTTTTATGTTTCTTTTTCTTTTCTATTTCTTTTTCTTTTCTTTTCTGTTTCTTTCTCTTTTTCTTTTTCTTTTCTTTTCTGTTTCTTTTTCTATTTCTTTCTGTTTTCTATTTCTTTTTTTTTCTATTTCTATTTCTTTTTTTCTGTTTCTTTCTCTTTTATTTTCTTTTTCTTTTCTATTTATTTCTCTTTTCTATTTCTTTTTTTCTCTTTCTATTTCTTTTTTTTCTGTTTCTTTCTCTTTTCTATTTATTTTTCTTTTATTTTCTGTTTCTTTCTCTTTTTCTTTTCTATTTATTTCTCTTTTCTATTTCTTTTTTTTCTATTTTTGTTTCCTTTCTATTTCTTTTTTTATGTTTCTTTCTCTTTTCTATTTATTTTTCTTTTATTTTCTGTTTCTTTCTCTTTTTCTTTTCTATTTCTTTCTCTTTTCTTTTTCTTTTTTTTTGTATTTCTTTTGTATTTCTTTTTCTCCAACACTTGTGCACATGCACTTTTTTCACCCCTGCCCCTTGTCCTTTCTCTCTCTTTTTCGCTCTTTGTCTCTGGATGTGCGGGAATAAAATTTTATTACGATTGAACTCGAATTAAAGTACATAGCTCAACTGAAAATTAAGATACACATGGCTAGATTCGAATGTTGGAGTCGCCGATGTCGCGGTGATTTCCATATCTTACATACAGTAACATCATTACACAAAAGTGATTTCCATATTGAGATACACAAGTTATGATCCCTATCTAGCTAGTCTTTTGAGTTTTCTTCGTGTGTTTCCCTTTCTTCTGATTGCGACGCAACCATGGACAATCTTCATTATTTAAGATGATGCTTGGGTCAGTTTTTACCTGAAGGGTGGAATATCATCAAACTTATTGTAATCTTCTGACATGTCTGTCTTGTCCTCTACTCCCATGATGTTTCTTTTTCCTGAAAGAACTATGTGGCGCTTTGGCTCATCGTATGATGTGTACTCTTGCCTTTCTTTTCTTTTTTCGGTTTGGTAGACATGTCCTTCACATAAAAAACCTGAGCCACTTCACTGTCTAGGACGAATGGTTCGGTGTCGTACCCTAGATTCTTGAGATCCACTGTAGTCATTCCGTACTGCGGGTCTACCTGTACCCCGTCTTTCAGGTTGAACCATTTGCACCGGAACAAAGGGACCTTGAAATTAGGTCCATAGTCAAGTTCCCATATCTCCTCTATGTACCCATAATATGTGACCTTCTTCCCATTGCCCTCTGCTGCATGAAAGCGGACACCACTGTTTTGGTTGGTGCTCTTTTTATCTTGGGCAAACGTGTAAAATGTATTCCCATTAATCTCGTACCCTTGAAAAGTCGATATAGTCGAAGATGGTTGCTTGGCCAACAAGTATAGTTGTTCTTCATCAGTGACATTCATTAGACGATTTTGCAACCAACCGCCAAAAGTCTTCATGTGTTCTCCATCAATCCAATCTTCACGTTGCTCCGGGTATTCGGAGCGTAAGATATCCTTGTGTTCCACTATGTACGGAGCCACCAAGATAGAATTATGTAGAACTGTGTAGTGTGCTTGAGTGAAAGAATGTCCGTCCATACACGTTGTTGCTTTCTTCCCTAGCGTGCCTTTTCCACCCAGTCTCCCCTCATAGCGCGATTCAGGAACACCGATCGACTTAAGGTCAGGAATAAAGTCAACACAAAACTCAATGACCTCCTCTGTTCCATAGCCCTTGGAGATGCTTCCTTCTGGCCTAGCACGGTTATGAACGTACTTCTTTAAGACTCCCATGAATCTCTCAAAGGGAAACATGTTGTGTAGAAATACAGGACCGAGAATGCTAATCTCTTCGACCAGGTGAACTAGGAGATGTGTCATAATATTGAAGAAGGATGGTGGGAACACCAACTCGAAGCTGACTAGACATTGCACCACATCCTTCTGTAAATTTTGTAGAGTTAGTGGATTGATCACCTTCTGAGAAATTGCATTGAGGAACGCACATAGCTTGACAATGGGTACTCGAACATTTTCCGGCAGAAGCCCCCTCAATGCAACCGGAAGTAATTGTGTCATAATCACGTGGCAGTCATGAGACTTTAGGTTTTGAAACTTTTTCTCTGACATGTTTATTATCCCCTTTATATTCGACGAGAAGCCAGAAGGGACCTTGATGCTACTCAGTACTTCAAAAAAGATCTCCTTCTCTTCTTTGGTAAGAGCGTAGCTGGCAGGACCTTGATACTTCTCTGGATTCAGGTTGTTTCCTTCGTGGATACTTTGCTGGTCTTGCCGTGCATCCGGTGTATCTTTTGTCTTCCCATACACGCCCAAGAAGTTTAGCAGGTTCACGCAAAGATTTTTTTTCACGTGCATCACGTCGATTGCCGAGTGAACCTCTAGGAATTTCCAGTAGGGTAGCTCCCAGAATATAGACTTCTTCTTCCACATGGGTACGTGTCCGTCAACATCATGCGGAACAGATTGTCCGCCAGGACCCTTTCCAAAGATCACTTTTAAATCCTTGACCATATCATATATAACATACCCAGTAGGGCGGGTAGGCTTCGTTCGGTTATCTGCCTCACCTCTGAAATGCTTTCCTCTCTTTCTTACGTGATGTTGTTTTGGAAGAAATCGACGATGCCCCAGGTACACATTCTTGTTTCCCAAATATATACTGTCAGTCTCACCTAAACAGTGTGAGCATGCATTGTATCCCTTGTTTGACTGCCCTGAAATGTTACTAAGAGCAGGCCAATCATTGATGGTTACAAAAAGCAAGGCATGCAGGTCAAATTCCTCCTTTTTGTGCTCATCCCACACACGTACACCTTCTTCACGCCACAACTGTAAAAGTTCTTCAACCAATGGCCTCAGGTACACATCAATGTCGTTGCCTGGTTGCCTCGGGCCTTGGATGAGCACTGGCATCATAATGAACTTCCGCTTCATGCACAACCAAGGAGGAAGGTTATAGATACATAGAGTCACTGGCCAGGTGCTATGACTGGAGCTCTGCTCCCCGAAAGGATTAAAGCCATCTGTACTTAGACCAAGTTTTAAGTTCCTTGCGTCATCTGAAAATGACTTGAACTTTCTGTCGATTTTTCTCCACTGCGACCCGTCAGCGGGGTGTCTTAGCATCACATCTTTCTTACGGTCCTCTTTGTGCCATCGCAACAACTCGGCATGCTCTTTGTTTTGGAACAAACGTTTCAACCGTGGTATTATAGGAGCATACCACATCACCTTCAGAGGAACCCTCTTCCTGGGGGTGGACTCGCCCTCAACATCGCCAGGGTCATCTCGCCTGATCTTATACCTCAGTGCACCACATACCGGGCATGCATTCAAATTATCGTACTCCTTGCGGTAGAGGATGCAGTCATTGATGCATGCATGTATCTTCTGCACCTCTAATCCTAGAGGGCAGACAACCTTCTTTGCTTCGTACGTACTAGAGGGCAATACGTTCTCCCCTGGAAGCATCTTCTTTATTATTTTCAGCAACTTTTCAAATCCCTTGTCAGTAGTACCATTCTCTGCCTTCCATTGCAGCAATTCCAGCGTGGTACCCGGGCTTTTTCTGGCCATCTTCGCAATTTGGGTACAACAGTTTGTTGTGATCCTCTAACATTTTCTCCAACTTCAACCTCTCCTTTTCACTTCCGCAGTTTATCTTCGCATCAAGAATGGCCCGACCCAAATCGTCATCGGGGTCATAAAAAATGGGCTCATCAAAAATGGGCTCTTCTTCAGCTTCGTCTTCCCCCATTCTACTATCACCTTCTTCAGTGAAAATAGGATAGTTGTCACTATCCTCTTCTTTTTCGTTGTCTTCCAATATAACCCCCCTTTCTCCGTGCTTGGTCCAACAATTATAGCTGGGCATGAAACCGTTCTCCAGCAGGTGGACGAGAATGGTCTTTGAGGTAGAGTAATCCTTCATATTCTTACAGGAACTACATGGACAATAGATGAAACCATTCGTCCGGTTGTTTGCCTCAGCCACGCTAAGAAAATAATGCATGCCTTTAATGAAGTCGGGATGACACCGGTCATCGTACATCCATTGCCGACTCATCTGCATTATATATGTATATCAAAAATCATTAATTACACAACATCATAGATATATGAGTGACCAACTTAATTAATATTCAAGTTTATCACATAAAACTAAGTTTTCTTTTATTAAAAAGAAGGGGCTCACCGAGGTGGTACGGTGTCGGCTAGGGGACGACGTTGGCGATCGACAACGGTGAGGACGGGGATGATACTAAAACCTACAAAACATAATATAATTTTAGCTCAAATTTCATATAAATAAAATAAAATCCCTAACTTAGTACCGGTTCTCCACATGAACCGGTACCAAAGGACCAGCCCTGGCCCCACCCACCGTCTTTTTTGCTTTATTTAATTTTCTAGTTTCTAGCACTACAAATGAACTCCGAAAATGTTGAAACTTGGCATGGTATCATCATTTGACCCACATAGCATGTGCTAAAAAGTTGAGAGGGTTACGACAAAAACTGGATGGTGGCAGTGCCGCGGAAGGGGAAGACTTCACGAGAAGAGAAATAGTGGAGGTTGGCTTTGCGCGTGCTTTTAACCTCACCCGGCTCTGAATCCCACCAATCAGGAAGAAGTACACGGATCGCGTGTTTCTTTTAAGCGCTTGTGAGTCGTTGGATCCGGCTTGTGAGTCGTTGGATCTGGGAACCGGCCTGTACACAGTTAAGGTCTCGCGCTAGTACCGGTTTGTGCTAGCAACCGGGGCTAAAGAGGTACACGACCCCTATATATATCCCACCTCTCGGACACTCGGTGTGTACGAATACAAATCATTCGGATTGGCCTGCATACGCCCAACGGTGCATTTGATGTGCGGGCACTCACGAGCCACAGTTGGGCTGTATGCAGGCGAAACCGTGTGTTTTGTTGATATATCTAGAAATCCTTCAGTTCATCGACCAAATACAAATCATTCGGATTGGCCTGCATACGCCCAACGGTGCATTTGATGTGCGGGCACTCACGAGCCACAGTTGGGCTGTATGCAGGAGAAACCGTGTGTTTTGTTGATATATCTAGAAATCCTTCAGTTCATCGACCAAATACAAATCATTCGGATTGGCCTGCATACGCCCAGCGGTGCATTTGATGTGCGGGCACTCACGAGACACAGTTGGGCTGTATGCAGGCGAAACCGTGTGTTTTGTTGATATATCTAGAAATCCTTCAGTTCATCGACCAAATACAAATCATTCGGATTGGCCTGCATACGCCCAACGGTGCATTTGATGTGCGGGCACTCACGAAACACAGTTGGGCTGTATGCAGGCGAAACCGTGTGTTTTGTTGATATATCTAGAAATCCTTCAGTTCATCGACCAAATACAAATCATTCAGATTGGCCTGCATACGCCCAACGGTGCATTTGATGTGCGGGCACTCACGAGCCACAGTTGGGCTGTATGCAGGCGAAACCGTGTGTTTTGTTGATATATCTAGAAATCCTTCAGTTCATCGAGACTTTTTGTGTGTTCAAAATGAACCATTCAAAGCCACATCATCAATTTTCAACCCGTTCTGACTTCATCTGTCAATTTTCATCATTTTTCTTCGCTTGTGTCCTTTGCTTATTGCGCCGTAACCATCAATTTTCAACCCTTTCTGACTTCATCTGTGCGGAAACTAAGTTTTTTATAAAAAAGAAGGGGCTCACCGAGGTGGTACGGTGTCGGCTAGGGGACGACGCTGGCGATCGACAACGGTGAGGACGGGGATGATACTAAAACCTACAAAACATAATATAATTTCAGCTCAAATTTCATATAAATAAAATAAAATCCCTAACTTAGGCATTTCATCGAACACCTTGCTAGCACTAGAAAAATAATACGAGTTAACTAGCAAAGAGATGAGCTAAATTAGGAACGCCGGAAGAAAGGATGATATTGCTAACCCTTGGATAGATAGATGTCGTTAATCTTGTTAAAATGGTGGACAAAAAATGAAGATTTGTTGGAGTGTGAGAGGTGCAAAATTTTTAGAAATGTGAGACAGAGGAAGAAATGAAGGATGAATCGGGTGGGCATGGGACAGTGTTGAATCGAGTGATTAGTACCGGTTCTCCACATGAACCGGTACCAAAGGACAGCCCTGGCCCCACCCACCGTCTGAAATTTTGGCCGAAAACCTTTAGTACCGGTTCCTAACTCGAACCGGTACGAAAGCTCCTCGCCCGCCTGGACGCCCAAACCGGTACGAAAGACCCCTTTAGTACCGGTTCGTAAGGAAACCGGTACTAAAGGCTTAGACGGTTGCCCCATTTTCTACTAGTGGTTTATCTATTTCCTTTAAGGAAAAAAATTGCAACCTAGCAATAGATTAACCCATGGACATTGAAGACACTCTTGTTTGTTTCCTCTTGCACACTCGACATGACATACACATTGATTGTTGTTCGAGAATGCATGTATAGAAAAATTTCACCAATCATCGGCCTATGGGCGTGAGGGTTGAGGGAAACTCCACGCCAAACCACACATTGAAAATATACCACATTTGAACAATAAGAGAGCAATCTTTATGAAGGCGAGCATCCCTCCTTTGAACCCCAATGACAAAGTTGATATGTAGGCAAGGGTGTAGCCAGGCCCCTAACAACAATGACACTACAACTTTCTTTATACAGCACAACAATCACTATAGCATGATGTTGGTCCGAGACGTTGTTGGATCCTCGCTACTCAACTACATGTAGGGTAGTAATGCTATGCTCTACCATCATGACGTGGTCACTGAAGAACGAGCAAAGAGAAGAAGTTGCACTTGGGGCATGCCCTTCGGACTGACATGTTTCATAAAAGATCAAAATTGATATTTCATGACACTATTCATTATAGTTTACTCACATTATTTTCTTCCCGCATACCTCAAAATAAAAAACGAATTTTCAGGATAAAAGCATAAACATTTAGTACCAATGAGAAGTTCTCCATCACGATACTAATTGATTTCTTAATATCAACAAAACGCTAGCGACCTAATCCTAGCTGCTACCATCTCGTGATACGATCCCTCTCGCCATCACTAAGGTTAGCCATCGAGCAAAGCCCGCGGCGCCGATAGGGAGGTTGTTGATCATCCGTAGCCCGGTATGGAGGAGCTATTGGGTCGTTGCATGACAAAAACGATGATCATGGTCAAGTTGTGGTTGTCGACATACAATACTCGACGACGTTGTTGGTGATCTAGCACGACGATCTTCAATGGTGGCACGGCCTGACTGGGTCAGAGGAAAAGAGGGAGTCGATGCATGGTCCTGGGCGACAACGAGGGCGACAACGAGGGCGACATCAAATCGGGGACCTGTTGTGCAACAACATGGGTGATCTTTTCGCATGTTTTCTTTACGAAGTCTTTGAGGATGGTTTGGGACGACGAGGCGGCAACGATGTCCCCGTCCAGTAATAATGTTCTCCTCGATCTTCCCTTGTACTTTTGATGTGTTTATCATCGACGGGGATCATGTGGAGCGTGTTTTCGAAGGATCTTTCAGCATCTGATCAGTTCATGTTTTGATGGATCCATTTGGATTTAGTCGAAGTTCGTGATATTTAGAGTTTCTACAGGCTCTTATCGTCATTTTTCATCTTCGAGGGCGGTGATTTGCTTTGTGGATCACGACTATTGACGTTTCCTGGTTTAACAAAATCTGCACCGTCGAGGCGGAGTCTCAAAGGCGACATCGACCTATGTTCATGGCGCGTCTTCGATGGATGCAGGAGGAAGAAGACTTCAGCACCAAAAAAATTGAATGTAGAGAAATTCTTCATCATCCAGGGTGTTCCACCGCGTGTGCTCGTAACAATTTCCCCTTCATTCCCGTTGCGATCTGAACGGAATAACGGCCGGCCTGCTCCCGCTAGCGCCACCCGGGTATTCGTCCACCCAGAATCTCCATCGGCCCCACCACCACCACCACTCCACTCCTCCATGGCGTTCCCCTCCGTCCCCTCCTCCTCGTCGGCGGCGGCGTGGCGGCGGCGCTCCGGCCTCCTCGCGCTCCTCCTGCTCTTCCTCTTCATCTCCTTCCAGGTACCCCTCTCCTTCCACCCACCCACGCACCCTACCGCACTTCTCGCCGGCGGCAATGTGGCAATGCGGCGGCGCAGCACGAGCCCGCGGAACAAGGGGGTTCCCTCCTTCCTTCATCAATCCTGACCGTTCCTCCCGCTTCGGCCCCGCAGGTCGTCGTCCACGTCCCCTCGGTCAGATCGGCGGTGTCGCGGCGGCTCTTCCCCGACCACCGCCACCGAGCGTAAGTAGCCCCCTCGCCGCCTCTTCGTTTCCGGTGCCCGCGCCGCGCTTAAGTACATGCTCTAACTTTGAAGCCGCCGTGAATCCCCAGCGCCCGCGAGGCCGGTCATCAGAGCTGCCCTGGGTGCGGCGATTTGCAGGTTCAACCTTACTTCCCAGCCCAGGAATTTTGGAACCATGCTTATTGTTGTGCAAAATGTGTAATTATGTTTGCTTGGGCAGGACGTGGAGGATTTCAACAAGACAATTGCATACACCGATCAGGATGGCCGGATCAAGCTGTTCAAGGTCACCGCCAGGGAATTCTTGTCGTCATCTATCTGGGAGAACCCTCTATTGCCCAGAGATAGCCAGCCGGCTGCCGAAAATGTATGCCATGAAAAAAATTTGGCTCACCGTTTTAGTTTCTCACTCTCATTGGTGGTTCTCCTGCTCTTATGATAGAACGAGACCACGGAGGAGCAGCCACCGGCAACTGGATCAGAAGCCGGCAATCTGTCAAGCGCAGCGGTTTCGGCAACCCAAAGAACCGATCCGATAAAACTGAAGCGAGAGGTCAAACATTATTTGTCTCAAATTGTTGTTTTCTAAGATGGTGGATGTTCATCTTTAGTACTGTACATTGCAAGTGTTTCTGGCTCACTCCCTAAATTGTCAACTCTTATCCATTGCTGTCGATATGCTGTAACGACACGGTTTCCTGCAGGTATTTCGACGTAGAAGAAAGGAGCAGCGGATTCAAGAGCTTCTTCAGATGGATAAGGAGGCCGAGCTCCAGATGCGAAACGCGGCCACAAACAGCTCGAGGAACTTTGATAATAAAGTCAAAGTCAGTTACAATATATGGAGGCAGGAGTTCCACCACACAAATACAGACTCCACGGTAAAGCTCATGAGAGACCAGATAATAATGGCAAAGGTGTACGCCACCATTGCGCGCTCTCAGAGTGAGCCCGACTTTTATGCATCACTCATGAAGTGCATAAAAGAAAGCAAAGCAGCTATTGGAGATGCACACATGGACAGTGAACTGGATTTAAGGTACTCCATTTAACACCTCTGGAAATTTCAGACTTTTCTTCAATTCCTTATTCGCACTGGCATGGAAGGATATATTATTTATCACCCTCACTTCTTCTGTAGCGCTTTAGAGAGAGCAAAAGCAATGGGCCATCTGTTGTCTTCAGCTAGAGATGTTCTGTATAATTCGGATGAAGTATCAAGAAGGTTGCGTGTTATGCTGCAGTCTGCGGAACTTAATATCGACACAGTGAAAAAGCAAAACACATTCCTTGTTCAGCATGCTGCAAAGACGGTTCCCATACCCTTGCACTGCCTACATATGCAGTTGATAACCGATTATCATCTCCGTGATGGTGTGATCAAGGAGTATTTTGACGCTGCTGCTTTGAAGGACGAAGAAGATAAAGCAAAGCTCGAGGATCGGTCACTATATCACTATGCTATATTTTCTGATAATGTCCTTGCAGCCTCAGTAGTTGTCAGATCAACCGTGACAAATGCCAAGGAACCAGATAAGCATGTGTTCCACATCGTCACTGACAAGCTTAATTTTGCAGCTATGAAGATGTGGTTTATCAGCCATTATCCTCACCCTGCTACTGTCCATGTGGACAACATCGAGAATTTCAAGTGGCTCAATTCGTCTTATTGTGCTGTTATGCGGCAACTTGAGTCAGCTCGTCTCAAGGAATTTTACTTTAAAGCACATGACCCATCATCACTCTCTGATGGGAACGAGAATCTGAAGTACCGGAACCCAAAATACTTGTCAATGCTCAATCATCTAAGGTTCTACATGCCAGAGATACATCCCAAGCTTGACAAGATACTGTTTCTTGATGATGATGTTGTTGTGCAGAAGGACCTGACACCTCTCTGGGATCTTGATCTTAAAGGGATGGTAAATGGTGCAGTTGAAACCTGCAAAGAAAGTTTCCATCGCTTCGACACTTATCTCAACTTCTCGCATCCTAAGATTTCTGAGAACTTTGATCCACGTGCTTGTGGATGGGCTTTTGGAATGAACATGTTTGACTTGAAGGAGTGGAAGAAGCGAAACATCACTGGAATATACCATTATTGGCAAAATTTGGTAAGTAACGAAATAAAAATAAGTGTTGTTATATTGTTGAACTACATTGATCCACACCGTGTATGTTATGTCTACACCAATCACTTATCAATATTTCACTTACTAAGAGAAGCTGATTTGCAGAATGAGGATCGCAAGTTGTGGAAGCTGGGTACATTGCCTCCTGGACTAATTACTTTCTACAATCTGACACACCCATTGGATCGCACTTGGCATGTCTTGGGCCTTGGCTATGATCCAGCTGTTGACATTGCTGAGATTGAGAATGCATCGGTAGTTCATTACAACGGGAATTACAAGCCCTGGCTGGACCTTGCCATTTCCAAGTACAAGGCCTACTGGTCCAAGTATGTCGATGTCGAGAGCTCGCACATTCGTCGTTGCTACGCAAGCAAACAATGACAAATGTATCATTCTCTTTTGTTACTTTTGGACCGTGAGTTTTTCGCCAGGAGGGGAGTTAGGTTAGAGTAGTGGTATGTCTAGCATAGTTCAGCATCATAATGTTGTCAATATTGTGCTTAATAATCTAGCTGTTACTCATGTGTCAACTACACGCACAGTGATTTGTAAGTCACAATATATAGTAAATATTCTTTTGTTGACTCAAGAATACAATAGATGTTGTATGGAATATGAATTGACAGAACAATAAATATTCAAGAACGTAATGACAAAACCCAACTGATTATGCTCTGCTATATGAAATGAGAATTAAACCATGAGCAGTTTCTTGCACTTAGAGGCTCATTGATTCAGTGATGGCTTGACTGGAATGAACTGATGGAGAAGAAGTGTTGTACTCCCTCCGATCCATAATAAGTGTCGCTCATCTAGTATAAAGTTTGTACTAGCTTAGTACAAAATGAGCGACACTTTTTATGGATCGGAGGGAGTATTATTTATACCTTAGGCCATGCCAAATGCTTTCACAAATGTTAATGCATATAAAGTGAACAATACAGTACCAGCTGATAGTTTACATCACAATATACTACAGATTCAAGAACAAATTCAGAGGACCCATATTAATCAGCATGTGGTAGTGGTTTATTCATATAATTTGACACCATTTTCATTACTGATTACTGAGGTAGGCATCTCTGATAGCATGCATCTCTGCAGCAGCATCACTTGTTGACATCCTTTCTCTGGGCAATTGCTTTGAGCATAGGACACCAAGCTGGATGATGGCAGCCAAACATCCCTCGGCTCTGGTTATATATTCTGTATCAGTGCTATTGTTTGCTTCATCATGCAGCCAGATGTTGGAGTCTGCTATCTCCATGACATTCCCAGGAAGACCTGCTCCCTCTGCAAAGTATTGCAGGGTTAATCCATCTCTAAACATATCGTCTGTCGGGCACCTCCCTGTAAACATCTCGATCAAGGTGATCCCGAGGCTGTACATATCACCATAAGTTGATACCGAAAGCCCTTCTCCATATTCTACAAGATTGAAACAATTTGGAGTATAAACAGGTATGCACAGAAGTTGTTTCATGATCATATATCTAATTAGCTGTGATACATGTGAAGCATAGGGGGAGGAGCTTATTCAGTTACCTGGAGCAATGTATCCGATGGATCCTCTTATTCCGATGGAGCTAAGGGAACCTGCAGAAGCTTTTCTTGCAGCATCATTTAGAATTCTAGCAATGCCAAAATCCCCAACACGAGCCCTCATGTCCTCGGTGAGAAGAATGTTGCTTGGCTTGAGATCGCAATGGATGATGGAAGGTTGGCAACCATTGTGAAGATAGACTAAAGCATCCATGAGGTCAATGGCGATATCTAGCCTCTGTGACAAGCTGAGTGCCCCGTTTCTGTTTTCCCTTTCAATATCCGGGTGGATCCAGTGATCTAAGCTGCCATTAGGCATTAGCTCGAAGACTAGAGCTCTGAAGTCCTGTCCTTGGTGGTTTATGCTTGAACAGCATGTGATGATCTTTACAAGGCAACGGTGCCTAACTCTTCTTAGTGCCTCACATTCATCCAGGAAGCTTTTGTAGGATCCAGATTGCTGCAGATTGAACACCTTAACAGCCGCAGCGAAATTTTCTAGAGAGCCTTTGTATACAGTACCATATCTTCCCTTCCCGAGCAGATTGGCTTCTGAAAACCCGTCCGTTGCTTTGAGTATGTCGTTGTATGAAACCATTGGAAGGTCAATCATGATCGTCTGAGGTGACAGTAGTTCTTTCCTCAACCCTGACTTAAATTTTGCGCACAAAAATCCAGCTAAAGCAAGAGCTGCAAGTAAGACCAGGATACCTCCTGCTGTAGGGACAATTATTCTCATAGACTTTGGCAATCCTTTCTTGGAGCTTGGGCATTTTGGCAGTTGAAGCTCTGGTATTCCACCACATAACTCATTGTTGCCAATAATTGATAGTCCAGTTAAATTCCTGAAAATCCCTTCTTTTGGTACCTCGCCTTGTAAATTGTTGAAGGATATGTCGAGGTGGAACAGCGATGTTGAATAACCTAGGAGTTCAGGGATTGACCCTGACAGATCATTATGCGCAAGATACAGTTCCTGCAAGGTGGCAATATTGCTCAGGTCCCCTGGGATGCTGCCGTTCAGTTTGTTGTTCGTCAAATTCAGCACAGTAAGCCCTTTGATGTTCTTCAAACTGGGAGGGATGTTTCCTTGGAATGAATTGCCATCCATCGAGAGGGTTTCCAGGACTATGCAGTCACCAATGGTTGCAGGTATTTTTCCAGACAGTCGGTTCCCGGATAGAAGAAGCTGCCCGAGATTTACCAAATTACCAACTTCTGAAGGAAGAGGTCCCTCCAGCAAGTTGTAAGACAAACCCAAATATATCGAGATCGATGATAGTTGCATAACTTCTCTTGGAATTGTGCCATTAAGATGGTTTCTGGATAGACCTAGCTGTGAAAGTTTGGTCAGTTTTCCAATGCTTGATGGGATTGGTCCCTCCAAGCTGTTTGAGCTTGCACCAAACTTAGACAGACCAGTGAGGTTTCCTATGGTGGACGGGATGAATCCTGATAAGTTGTTGTAGCCCAGGTATAGCTCCTTCAATTGTGTAAGCTTCCCTATGCTCTCAGGAATTATCCCAGTGAGTAAGTTGTGAGCAAGAACAAGCACCTCCAGGCCTATCAAGTTTCCGATATCCGATGGGATAGTACCAGATATATTGTTTGCAAAAATATTTATCTCTTGGATGTTTGTGGACAGGTTAGACAATGAGGTTGGCAGTTGCCCTGAAAACTTGTTCTGTTCTATTGACATCAGTTGCAAGGTGCTACAGTTTGTCAAAGAAGTAAGGAATTGCCATTCTTGTTTGTTGTTTGCCTCAAACTTGTTACCGGTTAGACCAAAAAACTGAAGATACTGCAATGTACCCAACGCCGAAGGAACAACCCCACTGAATTCATTCAATTGAACATCAAAAAACTGGAGTACGGACATATTAGTTAGTGACGGAGGCAAAATTCCTGAGAATTGGTTGATCCCAAACAAAAACCGTTGCATGCTTGGAAGGTTTCTCCCCAGATCAGCTGGTAGACGGCCATGCAGATTGTTGCTTGCCACACTAAGTACATACAGAGATGACTGGTTGTACAGCGAAAGAGGAAACAAACCTGAGAGGTTGTTCATGGCCAGCTGAAGGAACCCAAGATGTGGATTGTTCCCAATACCCTCGGGGATGGATCCCTCTAGATGGTTAGCTGCCAGGGACAAGATGACCAGCCGGGAGAGATTCCCGAGCGATGAAGGGATATTCCCAGTGAGGCTGTTGTTGTATAGCTGTACAACACGCAGCGACTGCATGTCACCTATATCAGAAGGTATGCTTCCTTGTAACCCCTTGTTGTCAGAAATTGTCATCAACCTGAGACTGGTGCAGCGGCTAATGTTGCTTGGAATCACACCAGTGATCATGTTCCCTTGCAGGCCGAGGTATTTGAGGCGGCGGAGGGAGCCGATGCTGAGAGGTATCTCACCGTATAAGGGATTGAAGCTTAAGTTGAGCATCTGGAGGAATGTGAGGTTGCCGATGGCGGGGGAGATGGTGCCGGAGAGCCCCTGGGAGCTGAGGTCCAGAGCGACCACCCTCGATCGATGCCTCTGGCTGCACGTGACGCCCTCCCAGGCGCAGTAGCTGATGCTCCGGTTCCAGGAGGCCAGCACCCCGGAATGGTCTGAAATCTTTTCCTTGAAAGCTTCGAGAGCTCTCTCATCGCTATCATGTCCACGCGTCGTCCCCATGATTGAGAGCAGGAGAAGCACAAGCCATCTGATTCCGACGAGGCGCCGTGGCAGCGGCGTACCCCTCCTCCACATGGTATGCTGCTTTGTGTTGATTCTTTGCGGACGATTCTTTTCGCGCTCTTCTCCTTTCCTTGGTACAGATCATCGGAGTTGCATGATATTGCCTTTCCAAATACCGAGTCTGCAAAACCTTTATCCAGATTAAAGTAGCACCAGCACCAAAATTTTCCTGTTGGTGACCTCAGACCGAGTCTGACCACTGCACCTTTGTTGAAACTGTAGTGTGCTGCCTGGACTTGTTGGCCCTGATTAATTTGCCGCTGAACTGGTCCTGGCCCCAAACTCCCGTGGATCCGTGATGTTGAAATGCGAGAGGCCCCAGTGATTCATCAAGGCGTGGAGCAATGAATAAACAATCAAAACTGCCTGATGGGAACCAAAGATGGGTTTTTTCTATCCCTTATCTAAGAAGAAAACAGAAGCTGAGAATGGAGAAGGAAACAACAGGTTGCTGTTAGTGTGTGTTGGATTTTTTTTAATTAAAGAAAAAAGGGAAGTTAAGTGCTCATTCATCCCCGTTGAATCAGCAGGGAGCCCGAAGCTGCAGCGAAATTTGCTTTGAAGATTAGCAGCACAGAGAATTCCATGTGCTCCAAACAATGTCAACAACGACACCAACTTCAGCAAACGATCTCTCTAACTACTTGAAGATCAACTATCCACATTTGGTGAGTTCTGTGAGTGACAACTCAAATACTGAATTACTAACTGTTATCTACATGTCTAATATCTGCAACCCCCCAACTTTCAGGCTACTGTTTAGGAAGCACAACGCAGTTGGCTCACAGCACACCACTTCACTGGAAAATCTAGTTTTGCAAGAAAACAAGATGGAATTATTTTCCTTGAAGGCTACCGTAGTTATCCCTACTTGATACAAATCATCGGGGCTACAAGATCTGCCTTTCCAAATATGGTTGCCCGCGAGCCTTTCCCCGGATTAAAATTGCAGCGCCAACATTTCCCTGTTGGTGACCTCAGACCGAATTCGACTTGTTGACCCTGATTAATGCAACCGCATACTTACTCCCACATGCTTCCATGATGTTGAAATCCAAGGAGGTCCCGTGCAATGAATGAATAAACAACGAGAGCTGCCTGATGGGAGCCAGAGAAAGAAGCAACCCAACTGCGTGATGTCATAGTCATCCTTGTTGCAAGGATTACCGAAGCCCACCCAAAGCTTGTTGCGGTTCTTCCACTCGAACCAAAGCCACCTAAGCCTCAAAGCTCTGGAAAAATTCTCGGTGTTGAGCACTCCAAGGCCACCAAGCTTTTGGGACCGCAAACATCTCCCAGTTGACCTTACATTTGGCGCCAGTCGTCTTGTCGTTTCTGGTCCAAAGGAAATCCCTCTCAATCTTGTTCAAGGCGGAAAGTGTGCTTTTAGGGATGGTGAGGGGTGTGATGGTGTAGACCTCTTGGGATGAGACGACCGACTTGACGAGGGTCGTACGCCCAATGGTGGTGATGTTGCTCCCCTCCCAAGAGCACAATTTGCTCGTCTCCTTGTCCTGAAGAAACTGGAAGTCGACCTTCCTCAGTTGGTGAGTCGATAGGGGAAGCCCCAAATATTTCATCGGAAAGGTCGCTCTCTCTGCCGGTATGCTTTGGAGGACAAGGTCCAGGTTGATGTTGCCGCATCTAAGGGGAACCATCGAGATTTTATGGAAGTTTGTGCATAGTCATGTGCCCTCCTCAAAGCCATGGAGAATCTTCGCAAGCCTATCAATGTCCTTTTTGATAGGAGCCATGAAGATGGTCTCATCATCCGCATAGAGGGACGTACTCACCGAAGGAACGCGTCCGCCATTACATGTTGCCAACTCAAGGATATGATGAAGCGGGTCAATGGCCAGGACAAAGAGCAAATGGGACAAGGGGTGAGAGGGGGGGGGGGAGGAGGGCAGGCACTCCATTGAGCAGAATCCTTGAGAAATATGTGGACAAGAGAGATGCAATCCATTCACGCATATCTTGCTAGGGATCCCTTTTCTTTGGAGGATGTCAAGAATATAGACCCATTTGACTGAGTCAAAGGCTTTTTTGCTATCAAGCTTGAGAAGTAGAGAATGAGTCTTGCATTTGTAAAGGCGACGAGCAAAATTCCTAACGTACATGAAGTTATCGTGTATACTCCTCTTCTTGATGAAAGCGCTCTGAGCATTTGAGAGAAAACCATCCATGTGGGGAGCAAGCCGCAGAGAGATCACTTTCGCCAAGATTTTGGCAATTGAGTGAATGAGGCTAATAGGCCTATTGTCCGAGATGGCTTCTACGCCTTCCTTCTTAGATAAAAGCACCACATTGGCGGAGTTGAGGGGGTTGAAGCAGTTAATGACCCGCATGATATCAAACTTAATGGTCCCCCACTCAAAGTTGCAAAAGAAAGAATCAAGCATGCAAAGCATTAGGCTGGTCCTTTCATCATTGCTCCACGTGAAGCGCCGGTTTTGGAGATGAATTTCTTTGAGCTCACAAGCAGTCAAGACGGCACCAAACCGGTTTATGTGTCCCCGGTTGAAGGACCTCTTATGCAAACAAGCCATGACATCCTGGGATTCGGCTGCCGCAAGAAGCTATAGCAAGTTCAATGATCATTCCCTGAAGCTGCCGCAAGAAGCTGTGCCAATGCTTCAACAAAGAGGGACGGAAATGTAACAAAAGTAGCTTTGAACAGCTGACCCAGCCAGCCAGCAAAGAGCAGAATGTGTTGTTTTGTGATGTTCCTCATATTGCAACTTTTTGTAATACTTTATCTTGTACCTATTGTTTTGATTATTTTTCCCCTTATGTAGCTACTTATTTTTTTTCCCTCAGCTGGCAGTGTGTTGGCCACTTTTGCAGTGTTGGTTTTCTATTGAATTAATGGAGCTTTCCGTATTCTAGGTAGAAAATTAATGGAGCTTTTTCTTGGACCAGTTTAATTGTATGTCAGGAAAATGCTGGATGGTTAGTATGATTGATGACCGGGTGTTATTTTATCCTTTTTTTAAGCCTTTTTTGACAGTGGGTCAAAACCCACTGCCCTTTACCCTTTTCAATATATAAGAAGGAGAACAACAAGTTACATATGGATGGGGAGAGGTGTTATTTTATCCTCCAAAAAAGGGGGTGCTATTACTAGTATTATTATTCAGCAGTAGTACGAATCGACAAGAGAATACGAGGTATACTGGAAAAGAAACTTATTAGAGCTTTCTCAGGTATTCCTGCCAAAAGAAACATATCTCAGGTACTTAACAAATAAAATAAAATAAATTCGAAATCAAAGGATAGCATAACGAAAAGCTGATGCAACGAAAAAGGAAAGGGAAAAGCCATCCGGGGCGTATTTCTCAGATGGGCCGCGCTGTGTGTATTATTCTGCTGCAGCCCAGCTGCATGGGCCAACAACACCCCACGAGTGCGCTTCCAAGCTGCGAGCCTGCGACCGAGGGGAGAGGAGGCGCTGCGCAGCTGCTACGCGATAGATTAGTCCCACCTCGGAAGTTTCCGGCGAGCGCGACCGGTTTATAAGGCGAGGCGCTGCAGCTTGTAGCACGACCTTACTTGAACAGGATCTGTTCTATAGGCTCGTACCGCTGCATCCTTTACTAATAAGGAGGCAAGCCCATCAGTCTGGTTGATGAGTTCTGACCTCTGGGCCAGAGCGTGATTAACGGCTAGGATTCATCTGATGGGTGCTATCCGACGGCTGTAGAGGATCGTTCCTGCCTGGCCCATACCAGTGCAGGGTGGCCCAGAGGTTGTCTGACAGACTAACAACATTTTTTTAGTCTTTTGGCCTTTCTAATGACCATTTTAGCTATTAGAACGTCTAGAAATCAGCTGCTTTTGCTCATCTTTTTTTCTTTTTTCCTTAAACTCCAGACCATCTCTTGTTTTAATACTAGAACATCTAGAAATCAGCTACGCTTTTGTCTCTAAAATTCTTTAACAGCATAACCAATTTGTAATCACTCATCTGACATTACGATCTAAATCATTCAGTTCATAACAGTAACAGTGGCAGTAAGGGCAAAGATATAGATCACCGAAACTTTTATTAGTATGAAGAGAATACACGTCGCCCAGAACAATGCAACACAGCAAGATTAACCACCACATTGTCTTTTATTATCTCTTTTGCAAAGACACAGTTCGACAGCAGGTTCTCGGGAACCCAGCCACACTGACTCACAACTCCCACCATCATCATCAGTATTACATATGATATTCATATCAATGTTACACATTTTATTCATGGCTACATCAACACAAGACGGATAGCACGGTTCAGTTCATGTCAGAGCCCTCCTCTGGTCCATCGAAACCAGCAGAGGTGTGTTGGCGACTGGCTCTCTCCCTTCTTGTCCATCTACATGCTTGGCTTAATCTTGAGCCGCAACGCCAGCTTCTGCCCAAGGGATGCGTCGCACTGCAACAACATTCGTAAAGGCATTGTTGGTTTCAGTGTGTATAGATAATCCCAGGTATACCAGTAGAGCAGTGTGCATGGTGACCTATTGACAACTGAGAGAATGTTACCTGTGACCAGTATGAGACCCAGATGCCCTGGATTTCATGGGTGACACGAGCGTCCGTGAGAGCATCAACCCACCGCTGGAGGAAACGGTCTTGCCTATGTTTTCATACAAGGACAGGTTGATGGTTAGCCAGGCTGCTGATTTATTATATGCGTCTAAGGACTTCAAACAAATCAAACTGAGTTGTGGCATGAACCTGGCAGGGTCGAAGGACCGATATCTCTCGCCGGCCTGCTTGAAATTGTTCTCCTTTTCGATAATACACTGCAGTTTCAAAAGTAGCAATGTAGAAAACCATTTGTCAAACACATTGTTGGGGGTAACACGGGGATAGTAACATTAGAATTCCAGCGTTCCGAGTTGCATACCTTTTCCCGGCAGCCATTGAGAACACGAGGAGGAAGAGGGTACTTTTCAGCATGGCGAGTAGGATCAAACCTTGAAGGGAAGTAGTTCACCTGAAAATCAAGCCAAATGCATGTAAATGCAGTAAACTGGAAGGATAACCACATAGAAATACTGCATCATGCGGAAGGGGTAGAAAGATCTAAAGAACAAAGTACCTCCTCATCCCTGTGCATGAAATTCATGAAGCCTTCGTGATGATTGTTGTGGTGAGCACATTTTGGTGCATTCACAGGGAGCATCAGGTAGTTTGGACCAAGGCGGTGCCTTTGGGTATCAGCATAGGAGAAGATCCTTGTCTGGAGCAGCTTATCATCAGAGTAGTGGATTCCAGGGACGGTGATTGCTGGGCAGAAAGCAAGTTGTTCATTTTCCGCGAAGAAATTGTCGATGTTCTTGTTGAGGACCATCCGTCCAACTGGTTGCAGTGGGATGATATCCTCTGGCCAGGTCTTGGTTACATCAAGCGGGTCAAAATCAAACCTATCCTCATGATCAGCATCAATGGTCTGAATGAACAGCTTCCATTCTGGGTAATTCCCAGAGGCAATAGAATCAGTCAAGTCCTTTGTGGCATGGGTGTGGCAGGTGCCTCCAACAGTAACGGCTTCATCATCCAAGAGGCACTTCACGCCACATGTAGGCTTCCAGTGGAACTTAACAAGGTGCGCCTTTCCATCCCTGCTGATCAAGGTGTAGGTGTTGACACCAAAACCGTCCATGTGCCTATAGTTGAGTGGGATGCCAACATCATCAAAGAGGAAGGTGAACATGTGCAGACTCTCTGGGTGGTGTGAAAAGAAGTCAACTATTCTCCAGTTCTCCTGCATATTGGTCTTTGGGCTTGGCTTGAAAGCATGGACCATGTCAGGGAACTTCATCCCATCTCGGATAAAAAACACAGGCATATTGTTCCCAACAAGGTCAAAGTTACCCTGAAAACACATGCCAGCAGATGTCAGTTAAACTTACAGGTCGACTGAAAAGGTCTGCAGCCATAATAATTATCTAACTACAGATGATAAACAGTTTATTACAAAGGAAAAATAAGGTAGAGCGGAGGACTCATAAACGGTGGTAAATTTATACTACATAAAGGAATATGTGCTATGGTTTCAACTTCCATCTACAAATAGCCACCCGCTGGCCATTGTTTATGGAGCTAAAAGACATTCAAAGCAGCCCGTATTTTACTGTACCAGCTAAAACAAGCTAAAGAGTCTTTTACTGCTTAAATAGATTGGACAAAAAGGTATTATCGCGAATGACGTGCTAATGGAAGATAAACTGCTCAAATGTGATTGCACACAGCATAAAGTAGCTTTAAAAACAATCTCATTTCAAAGGGATAACATCAAATACGACATTAAGAATGATCATCAGTACCTCTCTGGTGTAGAACTTGACAGCAAAACCACGTGGATCCCTCAAGGTCTCAGGGCTTCCACGCTCATGCACAACGGTAGAGAACCGAACAATAACCGGGGTTTGAACCCCAGGAGCCCGGAGAAAATCAGCACATGTGAGCTGAGAAACATCATGAGTCACCTCAAAGAAACCCTTTGCACTGGCTCCCCGTGCATGAACAACACGTTCAGGGATACGTTCCCGGTCAAACTGCGCAAGCTTTTCAATCAGATGGTAATCCTCAAGGAGGATAGGTCCTGCGAAAAGAAGAATCCATCATCTTGTCAAGCCACAAATCAACCATGAGAGAAGATAAGAAAAATAGAACCTTCTGGGCATAGCTACAGATACAAAAGAGGAAAACTCACACCGGGCAACTTCAAGTATAATTCCAAAAAGAAGTACTGTACTAGGTTTTACAATCACTTCCAGGAAAATTGGCATTTTGCTAGCACAAGATCATTTAGAACAACCATGTTTGGATTTCCAATCGCTTTCGAAGTTGGGGAGTTATGCTGAACAGTCAAACTATGATTTTGAAATCAGTTTTGAAGCTTGAGCTATGCTGAACATAGATGAATTGCAAGATTATGTTTTTTGTGGATGTAGAACTTGGTCCTGTCCTACCTAAATCAGGTCACTGCAAAGGGCAAGTCTACGGAACAGTAACAGACCACCAGACGGTCCAGAAAGATCGCTATCTTGGGAACCCCAACCATCTCACATGATCGGATAAACACTATGACATGCCGTGTGAAAAAGGTGTTGCTTGTTATCAACCCCCTTGAGCAACCATGATGGCATGACAGTGACTGACGAAAATATCAAGCTTCTCATGTTTGCAACAAAAGTTTTGTCAGGTCGGACCACGCAACATGGCATGCTGTGAAGCTACAGGGAGTACCCACATCATTCAAGTGCTTATTAGATGAACCTAACTGAAGCAGGTAGGTGAATGAATCAACTGATAATAAGGCTGTAATAGCACGCATGAAGATGAATTTCAACATAGCTACGTGTATCAAATACTAGGTGCAAACGACATGGGTAACATAGACGGAGGTAGGAGATCAGAGGATTAACAAGAGAGCAAGGCCAGGGCCGGGTCTCATAAATAATACTAACAACAATATGACGACGGTGCCAACGCTACAGCCTAGAGGGGTCTGGCACAGATCCAGCCAGAGAGAGAGAGAGAGAGAGAGAGAGAGCGCGGGGAATCATCAAGCCAAAGAATGAGCTCCCGAATTTCTCCAGCGGAGAAGCAACCGAAGCTAGCTAAGCGCAGAGTTGGGCGGGTCAACAGGAACGACGGATGAAGCAAATCGGGCAGGCAGAGGCAGAGCAGTGGGCAGGGCTGGCGGGTGGCTGACCTCGCTGTCCGACGGTGAGGGCGTTGTTGTTGTTCCAGACGGGCGCGCCGGAGTTGGTGGTCCAGTATCCCGAGTTGGCCCCGCTGGTCGGCCGGTGCTGCAAGGAAAAGAAAACAAAGATCGAGCGGTCAGACGAGCGGATCGAGGGGCAACCGGAGCGGATCGGCGATCCGGAGGGAGGCGGTACCCTGTAGGGATCCATGGCCGGAGCCGGCGAGGACGGCCTTGCGTGTCCGGTGGGGGAATGGTGCGTGGGTGGTGGGCGATAAGGACGAGAGAGAGAGAGAGAGGGGGAACGGAACAGAGAGAGAGTTGGGGAGGAAGAAGAAAGCTGATGGAAAAGAAGCGGCGCCTCGGGTGGGCCTTTTCTAGCTGGGCTTTCCGGTGGCCGGCCGGCGGGTGGGGCCCAGAAGCAGGGACACGGTGGCGTGTGGTGGTGGCGCGATTGGTGGTGCTCGTGGCCGTCACGTACTCCGCTACTGCTCATTTTGCTTGCGTCAGCCGTCCGGATAGAGATATGGGCGTTTGTTAGAGATGGTTTGGTTTTTTTTTCCCCCTCTCTCGTCACGGTATGGAGGATTGATTTTGTTTTCGTGCGATGCGTTTGCGTGCGATGCGTGCGGATCAGATCGAGATCGATCGCGTTCACACTAGGGAGGTGTTTGGTTACAAAAAATCATCATAAACAATGGAAAACTACGCACTGCATCCCAGGTGTTCTATCCCGCATGTTGCATCAATGAAAGGTACTCTGCGACGACACCCAATCGGCGCTGCTTCGAAGGTGTATTATCCTTCTGAATCGGTGCCAATTGTATTGCTTCAAAGGTGTTACAAAAATCATCATAAACATCTGAGGATTGCTTAGCCATGATGCTGCCAGCCAACGCAACCGCTGAAGACAGGAATGAATTCCTTTGTTTCAAAGGATTCCTAGTGGAGTAGTTTCCTTCCGTCTTTAGTTTGAACTTGTGTGGCTGTTTGATGTAATAAATTTAGTTGTGTGGGCTTCACCCCACTGAACAGCGTATCGGTTTGATGTACGTTTGAACTCTACTCTAGGCTGCATCCATAAAATGGTGGAATCTGTGGGGAGACCCCTTTCTGTTAAAAAAAACCCGACATAAACAAGTAATGGAATCATAAACAGGGTACGAGGGAACCATCGTTCACGCTCAAAGGGGAGATCGAGCGAACCAATTCCAGGACATAGTCTAGCGCCATCACCTCACCTCCTTCACCCCTATTCATCATGCAATTTTCTGGGTCTTCTGGAAAAAAAAGTAGTAGCGCTCCAAAAAAATAGTGAAAAATATATTGTTTGCCAAGAATTATGAAAAAAAATAATGTTTTGCTAAAAATGGCAATTCTAGGGCGCATGTGGCGACGCACTAAGGAAAACAAAGACGTTCTAGATATACTACAAATAGCATGTTAAAAAAAACATTTTCCATGCTATCAAGGACGGAACCGGGATTTTAGCATAAGGGGAGGCAAGATTTTGCTTCCTATATGAAAACTGATTAAGAGAAAAATTGTTTAGAGAAGCTTATAGCCTAGGTCAATGAAAACAAGTCCTCGTCGAAGAAAGAAAACAGATGGAAATTTTGAACAATAATTTTTAAAATTAAAAGTTGCAATAAAGAAAATGCAAAACCAATTCACAACACAATAGACTAAATCTTTCTGTTGCTAGATGGGATAAATAGAGAAAAAAAACTTGCCAGACATGTCATGACTATTTTCTAATTATAATTTTATGTGTGCGGATTCTTCTGTTTTGATTTCTTATTGTAAAAAGGCATAGATTTGTTTAATTATAAAAATTAACGAGAATGATAAAGGAAACCTACTTCTTTTTTTAGTTTTCCTTGCCTCTTACCGATCCGATCGCAGTCGCCATCTGGTGGCAGTTTTGATGTCAGGAGCGATTTGCAAACGAACCGACATCTATACGTGTGTTGTCAAGTTGTGACAAGTGTTGCGATTAACATGCCTTTTTTCTCCTTTTATGGGTTGTTTGCAGTTTGTTTTCTAGGTTGGTTAGAGATGAGACCATCCTTGGGGAGGGGGAAGGGCGTCCCTGCATGGTACCGGTACGTAACTAAAATTATCATGCTATATATACTACCAATGTCATATAAAAAAGATACATTTGACATGCTACATAACTAAAATTATCATGCTATATATACTACAAATGATATGTTAAAAATAATTTTTACCGCAATTCGTTCTGCGGCTACATACCAATTTCTGAACATGTGGAGAAATATCTCCTTTATAGAAAAGTCTGAGCATTCACTATGTTGCAGTATGAATTTTTATTATTGGGTGTTAAAACAATTGCTCATTGTGTATATAGAAAGTTCATCATGCTTTTTTTTTTGCATCCATCCCGAATTACTTCTCATTCACATGGATGTATCTAGAACTAAAATAATGTTAGATACATCCATTTGATCGACAAGTAATTTAGGGCGGAGGGAGTAGTTATCAAATATTTGTATGATATTAATAAGTGTTAACCTATATTTCAAAATTATCACATATCAGGAAAGAATTTCTCATTTTTTAGAAAGGTACCCCTGTATTACGTAAAGATCTCGTCTAATAGAAAATATATGAATTGGATTATAACTTTTTTCATAAATTTTCTAAGAAAGGGTTATCTTGTATTAAAAAAATCGCATGTTAATTTTTTTATCGTGCATTTAAAAAATATTCATCTAGCAATACCGAAAGTATGTTGTACATAAATTCTAAAAAGTTCAACATCTAGAAAAAAAAGTTTGTAGTGCACTGAAAAAATATAAAATAGTGTTTTAATTTTTTTAAATAATTTTTAAAATAACCACGTCTCTCAAATAAACATTCATTTATTTTTTCAAAAGTGGTAATATATTTTATATAATTATCAAAATTTTCTTACATATCTCAAAAAACTTCAACGAATATTTCATAGAGAAAAACAAAAATAGTGCCTGATGAACATTTTTTTAAGTCAATTAAATTATTTAAATACACAATGAAAAAAAATAAAAATACATGGTGAAATTCTTTGTAAATGTGCGGTGACCATTCTTGATACACAATGAAAATTTTATTTTAACTAGATGAATGACAAAAATAACTGTGTATATTCAACATAAAGGAAAGAAACACAAGAAACCAAACAAGCAATTACATTCAAAATAATTGACAATCAGTTAGGTTAAATAGAAAAAATAAACAACATAGAAACAAGTAATAAAAGGGAACATACTTAAAATAAAATTTACTAAATAACATTTTCGATAATTTATAAATTGTTCACCATGTGCTAACCTTTTGTGTGTAATTAAAAATATTTTTTTAGTAATTTATACAATATTCATCGAGTATTGGCATAATGTCATCGAATATTAAAAATTTGTTCACCATTTATTTCAAAATTGTTCACCCTGTATTTACAATGGTTCATCATGTATTTTTAAAAAAGATATAAATGTTTATGTAAATTTATTTTAAACATAACATATTTTTCAAATACATACTAAAATTTTACAAAGTATATGATAAAATATTTTGCAAGAAATTATATATTTTTTGAAATAGTGATGAAAAACTTATAGATACACGTCAAACATAAATGATGACCAGATTTGAAATAATATGAATATTTTCGTAAAACACAATGATTGTTACACAATTATTTTGTAAACACTTGGTCCATATTGTCTAAATACCCAATCAACAATTTTTAATACACGATAAATAATTTATTCATTTAAAATTATCATTTTATAAATATGTAAACAATATTTTTAAATACATTATCAATATTTTTTGTATACATGTTTATCATTATTTAAATACATGATCAATATTTTTCCATATATATATTGTATATGTTTTGTTTAGATTTTTAATATATGTGATAAATGTTTTCTATATGCATTTAAAATCTGATAATGTTTGATTAACATTTTCAAAATGCCCTATTAACATTTTTATAATGCTTGGTCAACATTTTTCTTATATATTTATATTTTTTTGCTATACATTTTTCATATACATGATAAGCATTTTCATGCTTGATTAACATTTTATAAAAAATATATAAAGTTTATTTCATAATATACATGTTTAAAATAATTTGAAGTGTAAAAAAATAAAATAAAAAGGAAAATAAAAAACATGAAATAATGAGGCTTGTGGCTTGTTGCCAATGGCGCGATGGATTGACAGAGTATAAGCTCGCCCTTCAACGAGAACTCCTTTTATCTCGCGTGGAACGAGACATAGGATTGCCCACTCCTATATGATGTTCTCTTCGTCGAGTTTCCACTGTTTTGCATTAGGGAGCGACTGAGCGGCAAAGGAAGAGCAAAAAAATATTTAATAAAAAATCCAAGAAAATTGTAAAAACACGAAAAGATGAAAAAAAATCCGGATCAAGACCTTTAAGAAGTTTCCAAAAATCGAACATTAACCTTCTAAAAGTTTTGCATAACCGAACACTATGGTCGAGATTATCGCTAAATGGATCGGCACAATATACTTGCTCGCTTGCTCCCCTATGTGCAACACTGACAATGCGATGCAATGAACGTCAATTGGGACTTGTCGATGTTTGGTTAGGTTTAAGCCCAAGCCAAAAACACAAAAATATAGGAATATATGTCGGAGCTCCAATAACTCCATCTAGACGATAGAACACTAGATGGACGAAGTGTGTCCTGTGCGAGGGCTAAAACAACGAAACATAAACTAATGGCCAAAGTCGAGGCACCAAGATCCTCCTCCCGGCCACCAACGACCGTCGAAACGGCAAACAGAGAGGAGGCGAAGCCACATGCTCACTAGAAGAGCCTGGAGGAGAGAAGTTTGTCCTAGGCGTCGCTTAAGAAGGAAAGGGAAGAAAACTAGCCAAATTTAACCCTAACTAAACACCCCCTTAGAATACCTTCATAGTCCATCGACACCATGAACTAATGATAAAATGATGCTTCAAAGTAAAAACTACCTCTGTCACATTTGTGAGATGTTATAGTTTAAAAAAAAAATGGGATGTATACAAACGTGTTTTAGTGTGTTTGTTCACTCATTTCAGTGTGTATATAGTTCATATTTCAATATCACTAATATATTCAAACCCTCTTATATTTGTGAATGAAGGGATCAAGGGACTACTAATGATGAAATCATAACCTTTCCAGGACCAACATGTCAAGAGTTAACATGTACTAGCACTATATACCCCGCTCCTTCTAACTATGTTAGCAAAGTATTAAAGATATCTTGTGAAAGATTTGCGCATCTACTGACATATATAGCAATTAGAAATCAGGTCCGTCCTAATTGATATACATCGGTTGTGCCAAGGTACTTCTAACGCTGTGTTTTTGGATCACTGTTTACTAAATCTTCAAAGTAGCCGATTAATAAGTCAATTAATCGCTACACGGCCGGCTAGTGTATAGATTAACGCTAATCTTTAGTGTTAATCAGTTTGGCGATTAATCTTGTTTACGGACAGGTGGTTGGTTGCACAAATCCAACATCATATGACCTTGGATCGAAATAATTGAAACATAAAAATTGTTCATGATGATACAAAGAACTTTTATATTAGACATTTTACATTAGAGGTCCTATTGAAGGTGAAATAATGGGCTTCATGTATCATACATGCGCGTGTGGGCGTTTGGGATCGGACGCTATATTATCATCATGGTCGAGCCAAATTTTATTAACTATAACTTCTGCATACGACTACAGATTGTGATACATTAAAAAGCCAAATTGTTTCCCTCGATGAGGCAAATAATTTGTATCTACAACAGTGTTTCATATATATCTGTCTTGAAGGCATAATCGGGTGAACAGTGCCCAAAACAGCAACTTTCAGCACTTCAAGCACTATTTAGGCCTTCAAGATGAAGTTGGATAGAGATAGCTAAACAAAAAAATGTTTAATTTGACTAGAGACACTTTTAACATTTGGATTTATTAATTTCAGGCCATTTCAGTTACATTTTTGCATGGTCACTATTTGGTGACAACACTGAAAATATGAGATTTATAAAAACTGACCGATTAATGGTTGACAAGTTAATTCCGATTAATTGACCAATTTACGATTAATCTCTACTCCCTAGCTGACCAAGCAGTTACCGATTATTCATTTTTGGTTTGGATGTAGATATTAGGGGATTGACCTTGAATTGGCTTGAATACAAAATCTACAAAAAAAGAACGGTTCGATATTGAGCCTCGATTCCACGGCTGAATGTTGTGCGCATCCAAACGGCGATATTCAGGCTACCGAATGCCAATGTCCAAATCTGCCTCCGAACACCAACATCCAAACGGGGCGAAAATGTGTATTGACAGAGAGACACACTGTCAGCCAAAATTAATTAGTCCAAGCAAGCATGCAGCTTAGAGAATGCCTAAGGATTAACCGCACCACAAAGTTGACCTGTGCGCTTTTCACTATGACAGCCGAGACAATATATCCAGATTACAATTATTCAGAGTACTAGCAGGGAAAAGCAAAGAATGACTCCAAGAACAAAATGAGCGCATGAGAGGAGCATATATAGTAAATCATGCTCCCTCCGTTTCTTTTTTACTTTACATATAAGAATTGTCTGAAGTCAAACCTTCTAAAGTTTGATTAATTTTATTGAAAAATCTATCAACATCTATAGTATGAAATCAATATCATTAGATGCATCATGATATTAATTTTCATTTGGTATAACTTTGATGTTTTAGATGTTAATACTTTTTAATATAAATTTGGTCTAACTTTATTAAGTTCGACTTTGGACAAATCTTATATGCGAAGTAAAAAATAAACGGAGGATGTATAATCGGACGATGAAGAAATCTATAATCTCCAAGAAGCTAAAACAGTGCTGTTCTGTCACCTAGGGCGGGCACCCTTGAATGTACAGCCTGCCTCACTCCGCTCTTTTGGGCCGGCGAACCTGATAGGCATCGTCCTACCCAAGCTCAGGACCAAACCCTACGCTTCCTTGGTACATGCTGGATCTCTTGGGACTGCTCCTCCGGTGCCTCCATGGCCGCTGGAAGCTATTCTCGTCGGGATGGCTGGGTCTTGCTTGGTTGGCATGCTGTCCAGACCTCTGCAGCGGCCAAATTCACCTGTTTGCAATGCAAATATAGATAGATCATTACTATCGAGACAGAAACAATGGTATAAAATGTAAGTAAAATAGACCAAATGAAATTCAAAATGTGTCCCACTAGCTACTACAGACACAAATAACAACCCAATCACACAACCTTATTTCGATCTACCAAAACCATCGTGGCGGATCTCCACACAATACTGGCGCCATCAACTTTGGAGAGTGTGCACATATTTCATAGTATTCATTCACAATTGTTTTCAACTTGAAGACGCTAATCCATCGAGCCTTACCTGATGATACCATTCTATGGGATCTAAATAACAGAGGAAAGTTGGACTAACAGTAAATTAATCGGTGTCTCCGTTGCCTTCTAAGATAATGGTAAGACAAGCTGCACCACAAATGGACAGATTCGAAAATGTCATTTTTTTGGTCATATCATTTCTTTTGGTCATATCATTTCTAAACACCTTAACATTGTACATCACAGGTTGTTTAAAATGGATCTGAGTGTGCAAGCCACATCCAACAGAGTATCCCAATCAAAAACAGAAACTGCAGAGATATTTGTAAAACTACTATATATGAATTATATAATGGGTGAACTTATCAACTGACTATCAGTCAATTATATATTTCGCAAAGTATACGGTGGTATGTTTACAGGTTGCAAGTATTACAAAGTACAGTTGGTTTCCACTTATCAGCAGTTTATCATGGTGTAAGTGCCTCTCGAATAATTTCGACAAATTTCACAGTAATGGTTTTATAGAGAATGGAAGCAAGTCAAAATAGTTATATTTAGACTCTGACTTTACTTGTCTTGAACACGGCTATAGAGAATGCAGTTAAAACTTAAAACTGAAGAACACGACTATTTTAACTGCATTCATCAAAGCAGAGAGAAAAGGCCTGCCCAATTTTAACTTGTTAGCGAAAACTTGAAAGTACGATTAAGGCATCACAGCAGCCACGCGTGACATATAATAGGATCAACAATGTAAAGATGGGCTATTTACCTGAAGAATATAAACTTGTGTAAGGATGATATTGGTGTCTGACAATGCTTTCACAAAGTTTCCTCGACTGCATCGACTCAAGTTGAACGATGAAAACGTCGCTGTTGAACTTTACAAGAATTGCATCTTCTTCCTCCACATAGCCCACTATGGCAGTTTCCGTAGCCCTCACATTCGGCACCAGCTCGAGATCGACGGTCTTCCGATGAAGCCATGTGGCGGCACCATCGGAATCGAGCTTCCTGTCCCACATTTGGAGGCTTGGGTACACCAACATGGCGAAGCCAACGCCACCGTCCTCTCCCTGGATGACGGTGATCTGCTTGCGATCGACGGATTCACGACTGTTTCTAACAGGAAGGTTCTTGATGACAGTCACAGCTAGGGTCTGCCCACCAATATCAAACTCAAGCAACTCCATGCCCATGGAGAGCGAGCCATGAATCCACCAGTAAAGGGAGTTTCCGGCGAGGGTGGCAGGGCGGGCGAAATCTACGTAGCCGCCGTCCAATCGTTCCGGCGCCGAGACGAGGTTGCTCCAAGTGCCGGTCGCCGAGGAGTAGACGCGCGCGCGGGCTCGGGAGGAGTACTCTCCTCTGGAGAAGGTCTGCACCAGAACCACCTTGAAGGGGCTCGCGTGGCAGCCCCCGTGCGCGTGCGCCGGGTCGGCGTCGGCGCAGAGCACGGCACCGTTGGCCGTGTGGCCCGCGCCGAACTCCGGCGGGAGGGCCACGCGGCTCTGGGCGCCCGTGACGGGGTCGCACACGAGGGCCTCGTGCCGCCGGTGGTCGACGATCAGGACGAGCCCGTGGCGGCATCCGAGGAGCGTTCCGTGGTAGGGGTGGGAGTCGGCGCCGCCGCCGTAGTCGATCCGCATGGAGAGGCGCTGGCGGGGTATTCGGTCGGGCCGGGCGAGGACTGGGGTGAAGGAGACCCACCCGCCGTACTCCTTGAAGAGCCCGAGGAGCGGGATGTTCCGGTGGCGGGCGCGGAAGCGGAGGAGGAAGTCGCGGTCGGCGGCGAGGCGGCGCCACCGCTTGCAGACGAGGGAGACGCGCGGGAGGGAGGAGGGCAGCTCGGGCAACCGGAGGAAGATCTCCCACAGGACGTCGCCGCTGTTCGGCGCCGCGCCGGAAGGGGCGGATCGCAGGCGGCGACGCGCCGGCTCGTCGCCGTCGGAGCTCATGATGGACCACGCATCGCCGGCAGCCATGGAGATTTACTTTTTCCCTTGGAGGCGGAGATAATGAGGAGCCCTCCACCGCGATAACGACGGAATGGGAGGTTCGGGCTGAGATACGGGCTATTATTTTCATGGAGAAATATTGGTAATTGTAGATTTATGAGTACATTGCAACAAAGAGCATATTGCATAAGCTTCTTTGCAACACAAGTTTTGTTACAAATCTTTGCAACAAGAATGTTGTTGCAAAATCCTCTTTGCAAATGGATCCTGTTTCGAAGTTTGCGGCGATGAAATGATAAGTTCTTTGCAACACGATAGTTATTACAAAAGCCTCTTGGCAACATGAATCTTGTTGCAAAAACTAAGGGGAAAGAGAAGGGCTTCGATGAGCTGTAGAATAAGGCAGGCCACGGCGGACACAACTCCGGCGACAAGACTCTAGAACATCACGTATCGTTGGGTCGCCCGTGCCCCACCTACGGGAAGGGAAAGGGACGGTCGCATCTGTTCCTTCTATCGCCTCACTACCATCCAAGGTTTTCAATTTCGGTCCGTGAAAACGAAAACCGACCGGAAATCGAAAATCTCGGTGATCTCCGAAAAACCTGTATCTCGACCGAATTTTTTGAAAAAATTGAATTTGAAGTAGATGACATGGACAATTAGCCGTTGTATACAAATTTATATATGACGTGTTAGTTAGCCTGGTGGTAAACCTTGCTGCATGTCATCTTGATGTCTCGGGGTTCGAGTGTTCACGTAATCTTTTTTTTTGGTTTAGTTCTTTTTGCGTATTCAATCTTCTTAAAAATGCATAAAATTATTAATTTATGTGCCAGAGAGCTAGCATGGAATCGAACACAGGATCTTACATAAAGTACCCTGCACGATGGCCACTTGAACAGGAAGGAACTGAAGTGAATTTTGGGTTAGAAATTTTCTTATTTTGACATTAAATATTTTTTAATTCAAAATTCGTTTGAAAATCTTGAACGGAAAAACTCCGAAATTTCCGAGATTTTTCGGAAACCGGATTTCTTGGCCACTACCGAAAAAAAACGGAATCGAGAAAAAAAAACCTTGCTACCACCTGCAACATGATAACTATTGCAAAGGAACCCTCATTGGCTCGATGTGGTCGATCAGATCCAGTTGCGCGCCGTTTGATCAAAGAGCCCATCCAACAGTTACAAAAACAGCGAACACACGTGCAAAGATCAATCGGGTAAGAGAGATCTTTTCTCTTTGCGTTTTGGTAAATTAAGTGTGTATCTTAAAATTGGAGACCATCTTCAAGATCACCACTGTCTACGGCTAGATTGCCTCGAACAGGAAGAATGACATCTTTCGCGGAGGATGGTGTCTTCCACCGCCTTAGCTCATCTGGGCCACGCCGCAGAATCGAAGTCGTGCTGTCGTTGACAACACCTCTCTTATCTCTCGAACATATTTTTCTTGGACACCACTCCGCAGCGGCGCCGCACCTGGGCATAGCCGTGTGGCGTTTTCAGTTAGTTGTAGTCTGATCCATCAGCCAAATGTGTTAGCTTGCTTAAACTTTAATTTTTAAAAAGTTTTATCTCTAAAACCGTTAATTAAAACGATGATCTGTTTTCACTGTTGACTTTGTCGTGACGAGATCTTCAAAACTAGCTCTCATGTTGATATGTTTCGACACCATATTCTTCCGTCCGTACTTACCACATTTTTTGTTCTTGTTAGAAAAAAAAATACTTACTTATCTAATAAAAATTGACTTAGTTGCCATATTTTTAAAATTACGTATAAAATATTACAACTCGACATCAAGCACTAATAAATTATTTTCTTGGTAATTGTGTGTGAAAAGAATAATGTAAAGAAATGACAACTCACTACATTTAAAACTAGCAAGTATAGAAACAAGGACAATTCTTTTTAGCAATCACATATAAAAATGGTAGCTCGTCATAATTAAACTATCATTTTTTTACACCTAATTGCAACTATTATTTCTTGTGTTTACCATAAAAATTTGATCATTGTGTAATAGCATATATCTAGATAAATTCGTTTTAGCAAAAGATCTAATGCACGTGCGGTGATGCTAAGTAGTTGACATAATTGTAATATCTGGTTGCCAAATTTTAGAGTTTTTAGTTGTTAGTTTTTGTAATGCTTGGTTGTCACATTCAATTTTTCCAGCCATTTGAATTGTAACAAAAAGATATGGCAACTAAGTTAACTTTATCAGGTAAGTAAGTAACAGTAATGTGGCAAGTAGTGATGAAAACAAAGTTTATCAAAACATATTGACATGGGATCTAGTTTCGAAGATCTTGTCGTGAGAAAGCTAATGATACAAACAAATTGTCAATTGAGTTAACGGTTTGGAAGAAAAACTTTTACAAAATTCAAAGTTGGAAAAGTTAACGTACATATGGCTGGGATGAGCCGCCGCACGAATGCGAGCAGTGTATCTTTCTCCTTTTTTCTTTCATGGATTCTCTCAAGAATACACACAAAGGTACCAAGGAGGAGCCTTCCTCTATTTCTGGTTCCACTTTCGTGAGTTCCCGACTCAACCTCCCAAGCACATCTCCATCTGAGGAGTCTGGGAAGGAGTGAAGCCTAGCTATGCGAAAATAAATATTGATGGTTCAATGATAATGCATGGGATCTCAGTTTTTAATTTTTTCCAACGAGGGAGTTGATTGTTCTTGAGAGCACCATAAAAAATGTAGTAGATGTTTGTTATCATTTGGAATTGCTCTCTATATTTTGAAAAATCTTTGGAAACAATTGATGGGATTTATTTATATGTACGCATAGGATAAGAAACCTTAAAATATGTGCCATGTGTACGTCTTTGGTGTTGGTGGTCATACGAAACATGAGTAAAATGTACATTCAATTATCTTACAAAAATGTACATTGAATGAATTTTTTCTTTTTGATAAAGGGTGAATTTTATTTACTAAAAATGAAGCATCAAATGGATACAAATATAATAAACATACATCTGGCTTCTACATAGTTAGGATGCACACAAACAAAACCAACGCGCGCGCGACACACACACAAACATCAGCAAATAGCAAAGTCATATAAAACCGAAGTTTTTGTAAAAATAATAATATAAAACCAAAGTTATGCCTAAGAGAGATATAGAAAACCCCGAAGCTATCAAATCCACGACCGGCAAACTATAACAACGATCATATCCGCGTCCACCATCTCATGACACCATAAGAACAACGATGTTTTTCAACAATAATGCTTTTAGGAAGGCTGTGATGCTTGAGTGCCTCGTCACCGGATCCAACAACCAAAGGCGAGAATCTAGGTTTTCACCTTGAATAACTAGTCTGAGCATATCCAAGCAATGCCTTCAACAAGGTAACAATGCAAAAATATCACCATTGCCAGGCATAACAACCTTGGGTTAGACCTATGTTTTCACCCCGAAGCTCGAGACCGGGTACTTGAGAAACACCATTATTAAAGTCACTCATGTATTGTCACCGCCACTTTTCCGTGATTCTAGCATCTGCATGTGTTAAGTAACCAAACCGATCACCACTGATGCACAATCATACCCTCCGCATCAAGCCGTCGTTCATAAATTGCATCTCACACCGAGGCAACCATCGGATCTTGAGGGAGGAACACTCGTGAAGAACTATGGCACCCAAATCCACGATGAGACCATTTCCGCATGACGAAATGGTCACCACATGGACGAACATCGATAGTGCATGTCTGTGGCGCCGCGACATCCATGTCGAATCCATCCGGGGCGACCAAGAGACCGGGATATGTCGGTAGCTCAGTGGATCAAGGAGTTGATGGCCACTATCCATGGTTGGACTTCAAGACCTTGAATTAATGGGGGGATAGGGTGGGGAGGTAGCACATATCCTCGCTGCCGCCACCGCTGTGGGGCTTAGCTCGGTGAACTCCTACACGACGGTGAGGGTGGGAGTAGCGGTGGTGATGCTAGGAGTGGCGGTGGCGGCGGTCTCCGGAGTCGCGAGCGAGCGACCTGGGAGGCTGCTTGTCTTAGTAGATTGTATAGTTGCTATTAATATTGATAACTATGTGTTGCTGGAAGTAGATGTTTGGTTTTTTTTTTGTTTTGATTGAAATGAAAGCTGTGCAATGTCTGACTTGGCATAGATCAAGTTCAATTGTTGTAGAATTTCATCCTTTTGGAAAACTTTTGCATCTGGTTATTTGGATACCAATCCAAAGATCGGGGTATAAGTAAAAAATGATGTCATCATACCGCGCCCACAAATTTAATCATAATTTTCATTAACATGCACACACGTGTTTTTATTACTGCAGCAACAAATGCACAATAACTAGGTTCACAAATTAGTCCACTCCCAAGTCAACACAATATAAGGATACAACTGAATTCATTGATACAAATTTTAGAAATACAATAAGTTCATTGCCCACTTTCAATTTATTTTTGTATAAGGTAGACCACAACACTAAGAACTACTCCCACTTCATACCATTGACTTCATGCATGGTACTGTGTCCACTACTCAAGGTCAATGCAATGAAGCAACACAACATAAATGATAGAAATATCCACTACAAGTCATCCAGCGAGATGCCCCAAATGTTACATGGATTAGTAATGAAGTTGTCATAGTCGTCATTCACAGGTAGGATGGCATTCCTCCACTTCTTGCACACTGCACGATACCGGATCTGGTCATTCTCTGTCCCTAGGCTTGTGATATGTTGGATCACACTGAATGGTAAAGATGACCAGTCAGGCCTGCAAGAAATCTTATTAAATACTCCCTCTGTTTATTTTTACTCTGCGTATTAGAAATGTCTAAAGTCAAACTCTTTAAAGTTTGACCAAGTTTATACAAAAAATATGAACATTCACAACACAAATCCAATATCATTAGATTTATTATGAAATATACTTTCATAATTACATTTATTTGATACTGTAGATGTTGATATTTTTTTTACTATATATGGTCAAAGTTTGCTAAGTTTGACTTCTCAAAAATCTAATACGTGGAGTAAAAAACGAAGGGAGTAGTAATATGTGAAGTGAAGATGGAGAGAGAGAGAGAGAGAGAGAGAGCACATACTTATTAGGCTTATTGCGTTTGAGGGGCGTCTGAATGGCAAAGGACGACATGATGAATATTGGTGAGGGGTGAGTCTTACGGGAGATGGAGAAGCTAGGATTTTGTTCCCCTATGGTATGCTCTCCTTTATTAAATCATCTGTGGGTGGTGTGTATCATGAAAATAGTTTGGGCAACAAGATAGAAACTGAGAACTATTGTTCTGGATATGTGAGGGGTGAGTCTTTCCTCCCCAACACGGGTTCCTTATATAGGGGAGGTGTGCTCCCCTCTTTATCTTGTGAATTAGTACTTATAATTTATTAATTGGTGCCAAGACATGGATATTCCTTCTATGCATTTATTTATGGTTTATTACTCTGTATTGGTACTACAATATGGATTTTGCTAATCTACATTTATTAATAGGATCTATAAGCTATTAATTGGCACCAAGATATGGAGTTGCTAAATTAGGATCCGATGACATGAGGAGCTAATGCTGGTATGCATATCTTCTAAATGGAATCTATCTTTAGAGAGATGGATTTAATGAAGGGTGTACATTGTAGTGAGAGTAGTATAGTATTATGATATCAAGACTATATTGTGGTTAATAATTTTAGTACTGAGAAGCAACTATTTGGTCATCACACAGTAAACATGGATCTTATTTGTATGTACCATAGGCTACACAAATGTATGATGTGAAAATATTTCACTATTAGTTCTTCAATATGAGGCTTTGATTGGTGATTTCTCGGGGCTAGAAAATTACACCGTGAAAAAAGAATAGGGGGGAGGGGTCGTAAATTCTTTAAGCATGATAGGGTTTGAGTGGTGGATTGAATGACAAAAGGAAACTAGAAAGTATAATTATTTACATGTGATACAGAAACGTACAACAAACTGTATTGTCGTTGCTAGGGTTGCACGACTAGATTGTCCAACAAAAGGCGACAAAAAGGTATAGCGGATCATGTTGTTGTAGAATAGTTGTTGGTGTATGGCATTGGTGGTGGGAATTAATGTTGATTTGACGTATGCGACATACAAGTGAATAAGCTAGTTGGTAGAAGAGTTGGTGTGGCTCTTACGACAATGGACTTTAGAAAGGCCTTCGACTAGACCGCATGGATTCTGTTCAAAAAATTCTTCATTGTCGAGTCTTCCCACAAAAATTCTGCTACTAGATCCATAAAAATTTAGTCTCTGGAAAATCGTCAGTCCTCCTAAATGGGCCCCGAACCCTTGGATGAAAAATGCAAAAATGTATTTCGACAGGGTCACTCACTTTATCCATACAATTCATTATTATAGTTGCATATATTCTCCTAAGGTTGTCGGTGAAAGCTTTTCACCTACAAAAATTTCACCACCCTACCCTACCGAACTCACCTCCTGCCACCATACAATATGTTGACACCACACTAATCATTGCGCATGCATCTGCCAATGTCGCCTCGATCCTAATGGAAATTCAAAATTCCGTTGCCCTAGCCACAAGCCTAGACAAAATTTTCTCTAAAAAAACCCTTCGTCCCCTACACACCGACACATATACCGCCAACACTCTAGCTAACACTATGACATGCCCGGTGGTAGTTTCCCATAGATCTAAATAGTACTACCCTTCTCACCCACAAAACTACCTTCCTCCGCATTGAACCCAATTGTGGACTCTTACCAAAAATTTGTGCATGGTTGGATGACTAGACACTACTTGAAAAGGGGCACGCTTCTCCTATATATCTGCGGTTCTCGATTCACTTGTTGTCTATTCTATGCATGTCTTTAAAATTCCTACAAATTTATTACAACACTTGATTCTATCCGCAAAGCCTTCTTCTGGACTATGTAGATCACATGCATTGTTGTTCACTGTGTGATAGCATGGAAATATGTTCAAAAATCTAGACAATTTGGTGGACTTGGTTTTAAATATAATTTATCCAAAAGAATTGCCTTCCCATGAAAATTAAATTCAAACTTGTATTACAACTTGATCTTCCATGGGTTAACTAGTTCCGCCAAAGATGCTCCACAAATATAACCCTCCCAGACCCAAACCCATCTTTTCTTTGGAAAACAGTGAATAATCAACTACCCCAACTTATTAATATACCTATTGTACTTACTAATGGGATTAACTCAACCATTTTTGACATGATATTTGGTTACTAAATGAACCTATTTCCCCACTGAACTCAAGGTATGGCTTTTGTGGTTTCCATTCGGCAAAATTGTTTGTTGTCTAACCTAAGGAACCATCTAACCTCGTATGCTGCTATGAAGTAGGTTTATGTTGAGTCTGTTTTGTAGGTTAACTTTGTCAAACTCAATGTCTAAGGATGAGCAATCTCTAGTACATGGACCACCTTTGTTCACCAAGAATGCATATGCTACTATCTCGAATGGAGAGGCAAATGACCCCAATGCAAGATGTATATGGTCCTCTAAGGTCCCAATCAAGGTCAAAAATTTTGCATGGCTATTTTTCTAGTACAAACTATACACTAAGCAAAATCTTCTATACAAGGGTATTGGTAACTCCGCGTGATGCATCATGTGTAATTCCCCTCACGAGGACGTTTTCCATATGACTCTGTTCATCCTGGACGCCACACACATCTGGCTACTATTGAAAATCTCGGTCCCGACGGCTACGCAACTCATTTGGACCAACAAGACTCCAGATGGCCTCCCTCAAGATATTTCTCTATTAGTGCTTCTATCTATACTCTGGATGATTTGGGAGGATGCATATACACCTAGACTCACCATAAAAAAATCTAGTGTATGCCTTCTCTCTCTGGATTCATAAAGTGGAACACACATGGATGTTGCCGGGTCTTGGCTAGCCTTACTAAATTCCCGTCTAAATTATTTCATATAAGGGGCTCCCTATGCTAAATTTGAAGTGTAATATATACATGTGGGAGAACTCTCTCCCCTCGGAGACCACTCAAAAAAATAAATCTTTTGATCTTGACGATCAATAGATCATTCTATAATTACTTAGCCATGGATGTTTGACATCCTAAAAATATATGGCGGCCTGAGACAAAAGGGATAACGCTTTCCCCATATGCGCATATTTATACTTTGATCACTTCTGTTTTTTGTAACATGTGATTCACTGGTTTATTGCTGGGTAAAAATTTAGTTTTCACCTTGTTTTGGCCAAAAACATGTTCAATCTATTTTTATGCTAAGAAATTAATGATGCAACAAAAGCTAGTGCAATGTAAAATAATGAATATATAAAAGAAAATTTATAGTGTTTTTTCCTGCATGTGAAAATGATGAAGTAGTGTAATATGATACCTTGTTATCTCACAATCAGAGAATTTTTTATTTCCAGATGTTAAACTTTTGGGATGTGCCATGTAAGCGCGATATGTGCTAGGAACCTTACCTAAAAAATCCTTGTTATTTCTTTCGAGGGATGTCTTTTTTGTATATCAAAATTAACACATATGTCCTGGTTAACACTAAATAAACTTCAATTTCTCTTCGAGAAATTTATGTTGCACTAATGGTTTCAGATTTTTGTTGGCCCAGTTAAAATATCGAAACATATAAAGCTTATTCTAAATTTTACCTTTGAGGAATTTATGTTGCACCGAAAATCAGAAAATTTCTACATAGAGAGGTACTTGTGTGATGTTGGCATGCAATGTTTCAAATTCTTTTTGAAGCCAGAAGTTTCAAAGTCAAAGGTTCTTATGTTTGGAAGAAATGAAAATAGTGAATTTCTATACAGCGATATCACACACCTTGATGTGATATGCAATGATCCACATAAAGGGAGCACCTGTGTCACCCTCCACCTTTAGAAAACATAAATTTAATGATTTTAACACCTGCTTTATCCTTTAAAAAGTAAAACTGAAATTCACTTTTGACTTGACTGATTGCTACACATGATTTTCTCTATGACTTGACATGATTGTTGGACTTGAATCTGCATTTATTCACCTTGAGTACTTTTGACCATGTACCAATGAGTTGTTAAGGTCGTATGTGCATGTGGTAGATGCAACACACGTTTAGGCAGTGAACTCCTAACTGTGGTTGGAGTCGGATCTCGTCATTGGGGTCACCTCCCGACGACGGCGGTCATGGCTGGTTTGGGGTGGTGCCAGAATAATTTCCCTTTAGGGTGCATGGTGCGTTATCTCCTCGTATAGTTTGACCCATGGTCATGTGTAGTAATCATTTAAATAAAACTTCAAATCTAGCAATCATAATAGAAATTTCTAAAATTGTGGAAACATGTACATTTTACCTCGGAGTGTCCGAAACACCCCAAGAGAAGAAATGAATCCCTTCGGATAGAAATAAAATATAAGGATGATAAAAAGGAACGAAGGCATTACAATGATATGAAAAAGAAAGGAAAGTACACCAAGAGATACCCCCAATCGAAGAATAATATACTCAAATATTGGTCAATGGGTATACGAATCCGAGTATAACTCCAAAGCAAGTGGTTACTCTTCAAGTGAAAATGAAGGTGTTGTCGGGATCGCTTTAGTCTCCACCATGACCAATGTCTATTTGATTATGAAATAAGGCAAGTGGTGAATCCTCAAGTTGCTTCATGGAAAATGGTACCAAGGTTAAACATCATGAGTTATTTAATTTTAATAGTGACGAAGATGTCTTGCTAGATGAATATGAATATAATGTAGATACATTCTCTGACATGTCCACTAGGTAAGATTTTTTTTCAACAATGGGAAGAGTGAAAACAATATTTTAACTATAGAGCTTGAGACTCTTATGTGAAAACATCAACTCACCTCGATGATCATAGAGAACTATCCCATCCTTGACTTTTCATTTTTCCGAGGAGCTGCTCCTTCCTACTACTTCATATTAAATGTTAGACACTATTATCACAGTGTTGCAGATATTCTTCAAAAACTTATCACATAATAGGTCCACCCCTCCAAACACGACCACCCCATGTTCTTCCATATACCATCTAAGAGCCTTCAGTATGTCGATGACACGTTAATCATTGTTGTCGCCTCTCCCGCGGCAGAATCAACCTTTAAATCCATTCTAGACGATTTGGAGCTAGCTAGTGGTCTTCGTATAAGTTTCTTTAAAACAATCTTTGCCCACCTACACATTGCTCAAACTAATAAAAGTTCATTAGCTTCCATTTTAGATTGCTCGATTTCCTCTTTCCCCCCAAATTTACCTTGAACTGCCTCTATCATCTATCTGACCTTTTCCCAATTACCTCTTCCCGAATTTAGAGCGCTGTAGAAATTTTTCTCTTGGGTTGGCTCTTAACCTATATATTATGTTTGTTTTCTTATTTCCATGAAAAAGGTTTTAAAACTATTAATACTAGTACACATGCCTTATTTTGGTCAGCTAAGGACACCTATTCCGGGGCTCAATGTCTCTTCTCCTGGAATAGCGTATGCAAACTAGCAAAAATTGGTGGCTTAGGCATTAAAAACTTGCACATTCAAAACAATCTCCCACCACATGGCTAGACTGGCTCCATCTAACACCAAAATTCTTTTGTTGCTCCCGCCTCAGACAACTTATTCCGATTGAAATCCACTGATACATAAATTCCTTTCTAAAAAAAATACTTTGTCTTACAAACAATGGATTCTCCACTTATTTTCGTGTGATACTTGGCTCAGACAAACTCCTACCGCCTCAACCTTCATGTGCCTATTTTACCAATCTATTGGTAAGTTTGTTAAGTGGCAAATATTATGGCAGATTGTATTGAAACTAACGTACATAACGGCCTAACCTCTACTTCCACTATGGAGTTGGCTTCTCTATTGCCTTTGCTGCATGATTTTGTGTCGTTGGATGAACATGAATTTTTGCTTTTCCTTATTGGGGGCCATGACTTCTCTACAAAAGGTCCTATGATCAAATGCTAAGGGAGCATGAAGAAGACGTCAATGCCAAGATTATTTGAGAATCAAGAGTTCCCAATAAGATCAAAGTAATTGATTAGATCACCTTGTAGGGATGACTCAACACATCGACTAACGATGCCCACAAGACCATCATGTCGAACTAAGACTACCCAAGATGCACTAGTAAAGCCAAAGACATCGCACACCTCTTAATCACATACCCTTTCGCCTACAAGGTTTGGGAGCGCATGGATATTTCAAAGGCAAGAACCTCACATTGGATCTTTGGGATATAGTGAAACCTGTAGGCCCAGATCCTGCCGCGTGGACATTTGTTTAACTTAGTGAATCTGGGATGCATGGAATGGAAATACCTTTAGAGACCAAGACATGCATTCAATTACTACTCTTAAGCTCATTATAAAATATTATTTTCACCTCTTTTCCTCTACTACTCTTCCTTTACACCGACGATAATGTGCTCCTCATCCATTAACGGTGATAACAATGAGTGGGGCCAATTCAAAACACTAAAGGAGGCTATTAAATCAAGCATGCAAAGAGGATCTCATATCATCTATATGTGTTCATCTCCTAGACATATTAGGGTCCATCCATATTCTTGAGAACAAAGGGGATTACTCATGCATATATAGGGTAGGCATCATACAAATGGTTGTCATGAACATGAATTCTGGGTAGAGGTGATACACTTAGTAACCAAGTAGGATTTGGTATTGCAACATGATGAATGTGTTGATGGTGTTGATAAAGATGAAGATGCCGGAGTCTCATGCGAGGTTATTATGATGGTGAAGTCTCCTCATCGACCCCCCCTTCGGATGAATCTATGGAGGTTAAATATTGGTGTTATCGAAGTGTTTCTAGTGGCCTCGTACGCCTGTTATGAGATCCAATCGCGGGAGTAGTCGACCAAACGGAGGTGCCGATGACACCTGGTATGATGGGTGGTACGAAAGATGCTGATCGTACTAGGGGTCGTAAAACACACAATAACCTTCTTTCGACTCTTTTTCTTCAACCTTCTTCTCTATGATTATGGTAAGTCCATATCATGTGAGTGTGTGATATTTTACCCATAATGATTACTTATTTCCTTATCCACATAATCCTTGCCTCAAATGAATCCATGGGGAGGACCGACATGATAATTGCGCGAACGCGATAAAATCTAGAAAATCCTACAAGCATGACTCAAATTTAATGGCAAAATAGACGCAAAATATTGATTCATCAACGTAATCTCTATGACTATGAAGCATTTGTCTTACTGCAACGCTTTGAGTAAAATATTTAGGTGGCAGAGCCCCCCCTCCCCCCAGTTGATTCTCAAAAAAAATATTATGGATAACTATTCATATACAAATAGGGTCTAACACATATATTTCTTACATATGAGACATTTACGTACAATAAATCACGCGAGACTAAATAATTAATGCATGGTCAATAGAATAATCAAGTCATAGTTTGAAAGATGGATGGAATGATATGCTCATTAATTGTACTACTATTTTGCAAATATTATATTCATTAATATACTAGATGACTTATAATGCCCTTATCGCATTAATATTTTACGACATCCATTCCTCTTGGGGGCCCAACACTTCTGCGGAAGCAATAAAATTAGGAGTATGCATATTAGTTGTGAGTCCAATTTTTTATTAGTCATTTGAACAAGAAAATTATACTGATATTTGAAAATTTCTGTAAAATTTATTATTTTTCTCATCTTGAGCAGTTATAAAATATTTGAGGGTTTCCTCTAGTGTATGATGATTACATTTACCATCCCATTATTTTAATGATTTAGTACTCTTGCAATGATTTTGCGAGTGGAAAAATATTTAGTCATAAACATACGAAATCAACTATTCCAAGATGTAATAGTTCCGTTAGGTAAACATCAAAGGAATTATTTTTCTTTTCCTCTTAATGAAAAAGGGAATAAGTGTAATTTAACTACATTGGGATTAACATCTTTAATGCGAGTCACGTTGCAAAGAAAGTAGAAGGTATGTAGATTCACATCTAAGTCTTCTATAGAAGAGCCTCCAAACTGGTTTTGTTGAATCATAGTAAGTAGGTTTGGTTTTGTTGAACCATAAAAACTAGTTTTTATTTAAACCCCTACTTCTCAGTTGTGACATTAGGTTGTGCAATCGGTGCACACATATGATCATCTTTGGAAGTAGCAAACTCCCAAGCTTCTTGACATCCATAACACCAATTTTCTTGGGCTTTCTTAACTCGATAGTAATATACTTCCAAAATAAAGTGAACTAAAAATAAATAATAAGGACTCTATTAACCTCACCAGGATAGCAAAATACTTCCTCGGCAATGACATTTAAAAAAGGGTTGATTACCTTCAATTGTGTTTTGGAGTGGATATAGCCTTCTTTCGTAGATATCCTATGATTATTTTCAAGTTTGGGAAATGAATTAAACTTGGTGAGGAGATATCTGCAATAACTTGTTATCTCAAAATTTTAGAATTTCCCGTACCAACAATATTGATAGAGTTTGTAACAATATCAAATGGATACTCCAAAGTTATGGTTTCACCTGCAACTTTGTAATGCAGTAGGCATAAAATAGATAGATCATCATGACATGGGTACCATTACATATACCATGCAAAAATACTGATGTGGAAGATGTGTCCTAATAAATCCATGATTGACTGCCGCCACATCGAGGTTCTATTGTCCAACATTATCCCTGGGTTACCTAGTTTATTAAGATATCCAGACCAACACATTGGGAATTTAATAACTGCATTGTATTATGCCCCACATGCTTTATTCCGGCAACCATAATAACCATATTGTCACCGGCTTTTTTCATAGCTTTCCTCTCCCCTTTTGATCTCCACCCCTCCTTGTTCTAATCTTTGAAGACTTGGGTATAGACAATCCCTAGAATTGAGGTGGAGACCAGACACAAAATAGTTGCACAACACACACACACACACACACACACACACACATATATATATATATATATACCACCAAAACCTTTACATGCACACAAAAGAATGCAAGGCTACGGCTACGCCCTTACACCAACAGGAGTAATCAAAAGTTCTTGTCGCCTGGAATGATTATGAGAGATCAATCTACGCCGCCATCGTGGATGAGATCAAGTAGATTCTTCCCTCTTTTGCTACCTCTATTTCTCTTATTTAGAATATTTGTAATAATGGCAGTGTTCTTTTGGCTAAAATTTCAAAGTTAGAAGCCAAAATCATGGTTTGGCTGGGTTTGGGACCCCCAACAATTTTAATGTGCTTCTCATTTGGATGGGATCCTGACATCTATTACTTCTCATATATAGCTTCCTTTTCCACTTAAATATTTTCATTTATGCATGGAACAAAATAAACAAGAGATTTGCAATCATTAGTATTTATTATTTATGAGTGGGAAAATTTAAGTGGTAATCCTGAAAATATATGTGAAGATTCAGTTTAAACATGGGTGAAAATGAGTGAAAAATCAACTAATTAATATTTAGGTCTTATGAAACAAACATCTTTAGATCATATTCAAAATTTGAAAACAGGATCATAAAAATAAGTACACAAAGTTTTGAAAAACCGATGAAAATTCGGCATGAAATTTGCTAAAAAAGTTGCACATATTTAGTGCAAGAAACTTGATTAAAGGGAAATGAATCAACATTTTGCTGCAATGTTGGCACTCATTTTGTATCCCTTGAAAGTTTGAAAACATTCGCAAAGCAAATTCATCGCGAGCCAACATCATGTTACCTCGGCCCGAATATAAAAATACATATGGATAAAAATTCCATAAATCAGTTAATACACATGAAATATATATCCACCCATCCACATATATATATATATATGCATCCATCTATTCATTAATACCAACATTGAAAGGGAAGGAACATAACATAGGAACATTGGAACTACCAAAATTTCCATCCATCTCTTCACTCTTATCTTTTCTCTGTTCCTTGTTCTCTCTTTTATACTCTCTCTCTCTCAATTACTCTACCCCAACCGCTAATTATATCTCTCTTAATTTCCCTAACTCAAATTTCCCAAACTTAGCACAAAAATAACCAAATTTCTCTCTCTCCCTCCCATACCCTAATTGATATAACTAAATTTCTCTAACCCAATCTCTCTCAATTTATTTCTCTGTATTGTAAATCTAACTAATCACAATTAACAAAAAGGGAGGAGGCTACATGATCAATACCTGAAAGAGGAGGTGGTTAGGAAAAGGAGGTTGAGGTGGTGTCCGGGTGCGTGCGTTGGTCGATACATCAAGGGTCATCGGCTCCAAGGGAGATGGATCATGGTCGGGGTGATGCTCCTAGGCCAAATCCGAGGTGCGGGGCAATGGTCGGGAGGAGGAAGCATGGACTGTGATAGGGAGAAGAGGAGAAGATGCAAAAGTGAAAGACGATGGTAGGGGGACATACATGGAAGAGGTCATGCGAAAAGAGGACAAAAGAGAGTGGGTGTATTGGGATTTGGGATCCTAAGTCTCACGTGATGCGGTTGACTCAACATTGCTAAACTTTCTAGCTGCGGGCGCTAGCGACCGCCCACCAATGGTAAAAGCTTACAGGTGGCTAGCGCCTAATAGCTTAATGGTAAGCTATTAATACTAGTTGGTATTTCGACAGGCTCGCCACTGCTACATTTTTTATGCAATTTGTGAAAATCTTAGGGTTTAAGTGTGCTGGGATAGATTTAAGGTTCATTTTTTATGTTGTAGGTACATAATTGTAAGTTTCATGTAAAATTAGTCACATTTAGGGGTCTAATTCTATTTGTAGATCCTTCAATGACTTTCTACATAGGTAAATGGTTTCTGATTTTAAAAAGTTTAAATAAAGTATGAAAAAGATGAAACTTGACATGGTGTTATGATATGTCCCCTACAAGGCGTGGTAAAAAATTGAGAGAGTCAAGAAAAAGTTATGATATATTTGGCTTAAAATCTGAAGAGTCGGAGTTTTGAAGGAAAAGTGACTTGTTTGAAGGGGGGTCATTTTTTTCATCATTTCCCCTTGGTTTTTTTTAATGTTCCGGATACGCCCTTGGGACTATTCTCGATTATTTGATATATTTAGTGTGTTTCTAGATATTTGAAATCTATTTTTAGGAAAACTACGTCACAAAATTTTCAAATCATTTTCAAATTTTGACCACCTACTCTACATGTCATATAATGAGAGCATGCACAATTTCATTGTTTTCAAAGATCTTTTAAAAATTATGTAAAGTCAGAAAAACCATTTGCTAATTAAGTTTATTTTATTTTTCACACCTACACGTTTGAAATTACCAAACAGTAGTTTTTTTAACGTACCAAACAATAGTTTAATAGACCTAAATATGTGCTAGATACCTTCAATATGACCTTTGTATCATTTTTGGAAAATATATATTGCAATTCGAGTTCAACTTTGAATGATCTCCTATTTAAATTACCAAATTAACTACAAAATTCCCCAACCTTTAGATGAAACTTTCAATTGCACGCCTTCAATATAGGTTTTTTTGGATGATTAACCTACCTAAAACCCACGTTAAAAAAACCCTACCTAGAACCCTAACATTACAAAAAAAGAGAACTATACCAGGCCTACATGGTGGCCCTCCACTAGAACTTTAGTGTACTAGTGGCGGTCACAGGAGCGCGCCTACCATTGATAAGAATTGTAAAAATTTGAAAACTAAAATGGCCATCCTCTCTGATCAACCAAGGGGAGCACGAAACAAACGACCACCAAAGAGTGCATGAGCACCTCCTTGCATGCACCCATGTGCCGAGGAATGGTTGGTTCGTCGGCGGTCCCTCGACATTAGGATCCATCGTCGAAAGAAGCTCGTGTGTGCTCGTCGTTGGACACTTCTACTCCTTCCTAGAGGAGCCATTTTTTCTGAGAACGACATCGGGTCGGGGTCCAAAAGGGAGGAGAGGAGAAGGCAAAGAGGAGGGAACCGACCTAGAAAAGGAAGGGAATCTAGAGGAGTGGTCGGAAGGTGAGGAGTGCACTAGAGGAGCATCAATTCCTCTGGTAAGGAGAAAGGAAGGAGAGCAATGGGCACGGTAGTTGTGTCGGACTAGCTTATGACCATGCATGTGTGCCACTTACCAGCCATGGACATGCTTTAACTATCAGTGTGGCAAGGATACTTAACTGCCATTGGTACGTTAGGCCCACGGCTAATGTGCCCATTTTACCAACCGCGGGCAGGATTTGCAAACCACCACTAGTACTTGCACACCAGTGCTCGACATGGATTTGTGCCTGCCACTGGTAATTCGCCATATTACCAATGACTAGTGAAAATTCCTGTATGCCATTAAAGGCTTGTTTGGTGACAAGGGATCCTCCCAGGATCTCCTTACTTTTTCTGGGTAGGAAATCCTGACCTCAGGACATCGGAAGAATTCTCCCTATCTCTCTTCCGTGTGTCCACCTGCCCGAAAAATTCCCCGATGGGGTTTGCTGCCCCTGCCCTGGGTATGATGTCCCGTTTAACCAAATGGGCCCTAAGTAGTGTATCACTTATAAACAGTTTTCCAGTACTGGGGTGGTTTTCCCCCTTTTATGTGAAACACATCCTTCGGCGTTTTTATCTTCAAGTGAAACTATAATATGTGTGCATGCTAGTTTCAAAATGATAATAATATGTCTGCATTCTAATTATCAACGTTGGAGATATACCACTTTGAGATATACTAATGTTTAGGAAGACGTGTGTTCGTAGAGCTGTTGGTGTTTGTACAGTCTGATACCGGTCTCGGAAGCATCAAGGAAGTTTCCTTCCAAAATCTATTGAATTTATTTTCCAATTAACACAGAATTTAAAAGTGCCAATATAGATATCTCTTGAAAGTTGTTCTACTGGGCCATGTCTCAAATGCCAATTTGGCCCTATAGCAACTAATGGCTTGTTTGGCAAAAAAAAAAAACTAACATGGTTTGCTGACTCCACTGTATGGATTACTTTGCCTGAGAAAAAATTACCATATAATATAACTTACAACAAAATTTCAATGCCAGTAAATGAATGAAGTACAGTATATCTCCTTCATTTCTCTCTTGCTTCCAGTTGTTCAATCGATGAACAAAATTAACTGTAAAAAATATTTCACTTCTGTAAGTACCATCTTCATTCCTCTTTGAAATTTACCTGACAGGCGTCTATGTAGATTCTCCTTCCATCAGTCTACACTGCTCTTCTCCATCTCTTTCCATGACAACCACAATTCAACCGAAACCATTGATTTAGTATGGAGTTGAGTTTATCATGTGCTTTAATTCCAAAGTGCATAATTCTTCTTCTACGATTGGCACTTCCGGGCAAGCTGAATCAAAGAGTTTGCCTTCCTCTGTGCTCTGCTCGTTCCGTTCTTGGAAATTGCGGTGAGTTGATCTTGGAGGCCGAACCCAAGGGCATGCACCATAAGGGCATTATTATTTGATCCAAGCTCAAGGAGAACAGACAGCGCACACTCCTTGTTCTTGGGGGTTCCCTCTTTGACTATCCGCACAAGCGTCTCGACGAAGCTCTCCGTCCCAATCTCGCCACGGCATGCAGAGTTGGACCCAAGAAGGAGGAAGATAGAGAGGGCCTCATCAACCATGCCAAGCTTCTTGTCGTCGAGAATTTTGAGCAGCACAGGAACAATTCCAGCCTCGATAGCCCTTAACTTGTTCTGGTGGTTCAGCATGAGGTTGAAGATGGCCGTGCCAGCGTCTTTCTTCCCCCTGATCGTGCCATTCTTAAGGAGGTTCACCAATGGAGGCACACCTCCCAGGGCCCCTATGGCTACCTTGTTCTCGTCTACCATGGAAAGGCTGAAGAGAGCGGCGGCGGAGTTCTCCTGCCCCTCGACACTGCCGTTCTTTAGGACTTCAATGATCAATGGGATGGCCTTTCCCTTGGCAATCAACACCTTGTTGGCCTCGTCGATCGAGAGGTTGAGCAGCGATGTGACTGCGTTATCCTGGATCTTCTTGTCCGGGTACAGCAGAATTCCAACAAGGGCCGCGATTCCGCCGCTGTTCGTGATGAGTGTGCGGTTCTCTGGGTTCTCCTTGGAGAGCGTCCGGATCTTCTTGGCGGCCTTGCGCTGCACGTCGAGGTTTGCCGACGAGAGATCCTTCACCAACGACGGGATGAGGACCTCGTTGGTCACTTCCTCCTCGACGGGAGCTTCATCCTTCGTCTGCATCTCTACCTTGTTCTTCTCACACCATTGCAGGATCAAATTCTTGAGAGCGAAATTCGGCGCCAGCGACAAATGTGTCAATGGCTGCTGCGTTTTGGGACACGTTCGCTGCCCCGCGTCCAACCACTTCTGGATGCTTCTCCGCTCATAAGTCTGCACAATAACTAGAGCATTCAGATTATGATCACAAAGATGAAGACAAATTTCCCACGCGATTGTGTGCGAGTAAGTACGGACCCGGCCGCTGGCGATGATGACGGGATCTGTCATGATCTCAAGGGAGATGGGGCAGAGGAAGTCGTTGGGGATCATGAGGGAGGGGCACTTCTCGAGGTACTTGGGGATATGAACCTCGCCGAGGATGTTCTTCTCGTCGACGCCAGCAACCTCCTTGAGCTTGTGGAGAAGCTCGACGATCTGTTTGGTGCTCTCTGCTTGCTGCCCATTGCGCTCGTTGATTAGCTTCTTGATGGCCATGGTCTCGGCGCGCAGGTCCGCCAAGCTCTGCAGCTCGAGCTTCTTGGCCAACCGCTTGAGGATGGCACTGTCTGCGCTCCTGTCCTGCTTGTCCTGGAGGATCACCATGAAGTCCATGGCGAGCTCCATGTCCTGGGTGTCCGCCCTCTTCTTGCTACGCTTCAGCTGCGTGTTGATGAGCTCCACCTGCATCCATTTGCAGTTTTAGTTAGATCAGCAGAGGCGGCATTAAGCGATTAACCAATCAACATTCTGATTTCTTGGAGGCATTCGATCGAGCACTTGGAGTGCATACAAAAACGTACTTGCTCCTTGACCTCGTCGGAGATGCCGATCTCCGAGTAGGGCATGCCGTCCAACGCGAGGTTGATCTTCTCGTACACGGCCCGGAACCTGTCCAGCACCGCCTCGCTCTCCAGCGACTGCGACCATGAAAACCAGCGACGAATCAAACAAAAATCCCAATCCAACAACAGCAGCAGCGGCGGGAACCGACGGACGGGATCGTACGAGGAAGATCTTGCTGCCATCGTGGCAGCAGCGGAGGAGGCGGCGGGCGGCGTGGAAGGCGCGGCCGAGGAGGGCGAGGCGGCGGTAGGCGTCGTCGGTGAGGGGCCGGGGCGGGGACGCCTCCTTGAGCTCCTCGATGAGCGGGAGCACGAGCTGGAGCCAGCGTTGGAGGTTGAAGGACTCCTTGCGCTGCGACCGCCGGAACTCCTGGAACGCGCGCGCGGCGCCCACGGTGGCGATCAGCTCGTCCAGCAGGTCCCCGTCCGAGAGCTGCCGCCCCGACGGCTCCGGTTCGGGCTCCGGCGGGTCCGGCTCCCCCGCCGTCCGCGTCCCGAACATCGATGACAGCATCGGTAGGCAGACGCAGAGAAAGAGAGAGAGAGAGAGAGAGAGAGAGAGAGAGGGGCCTAGCTTAGGCGAGGTGGGAAGGAAATGGCGATGGATCAGAGGGGGCGGAGGGAATAGGAGGAGGGGGAAGAAGGGGTGGTTTTGGCGGGCCGAGCTGAATTCCAGGAGCAACTAGGCTTCAAAAATAGCAAGCGGTAGAAAAAAGAAAGAAGCGAGAAGATAAAAGATGTCAGCCATATTGGGGAAATGTTTCTGCTATTTATTTATTTTTAAACTCGTTTTTATTTTGAAATTCAAATAGCAAAGCCTTTATATTTATTTAATAATAACAGTTTAAAATAAAAATTATGGTCTTACGTAGGGATATAGTATCATATTGTGTTTCTTATAGTATTTTCTAAATTTATCGAGTACTTTCTTTTGTCTTAAACTATAAGATGTTCGAGCTTTTTTCTAATCTAAATTTATTGTATTGGCATACTTATTTTTGATTTGTGGGTATCTTAATTATATTGAAACTTTGTTTATGCACCTCTTTAATCGTGTCATCTAAAACAATCCTTCACCCCTTCATTTAACCCAAGATCGACTAATGTAAATTATTGGTGGGCAGTTGGCATACGAGCGTCTTCCATAGTTGATGTAAAATAGGACCTAAAAAAGTGCTTGATGTACATTATGCATCACAAAAACATAGTTTTAACATCACGAGAGAGGAAGGGGGAAGGCACGACTCACAACGAGGAGGGCAGCGAAGATAGCCACGAGTAGTGAAAGGAGGGCGAAGACGGCGAGCGGTGGGCTTGGTTGAAGCAGACGACGGCCGTGAGAACGAAGGGCTCGGGAGGATCAATTCCAGGGTCGACGAGCTCGAATTCAAATGCTCGGTGATGGGGTCAACCTTGTAGATGACGGACTTGATGACGGCTATCGTGAATTGAACTCTTACCAGAGCTCCTAACGACGATTCATGGTAGAAAAAATTCGGAGAGAAGGAATGGAGGGAAGAAGGGGATGGCGGAAGGGATGGGGAGATAGGCTAGGGGCTAGGGAGTGGGGCGATGGGAAGCAACAACGCTGGTGGAGGTCGGGAGTGGGGCGATGGAGCAGCGGCGTCACTGGCGAAGGCGAGCAACCTTCGAGTCGGGCGCATGAAGTTTCAAGGCGGCAGTTGGACGCCCGTGCCCAAACACTGTGGTGATGTTTTTGCATCGCTAGTGCCATATTTTACACTGTGATTTAAAACAATATTTGACGAAAAATGCATATAGTGCAGTTGTTGGAGGCCTTTTTAGGTCATTTTTACATCAAAAACGATTTACACTATTATAAATCACCTATTGGAAATTCTCTAAGCCATGCCACCAGATAATTACCGTTGACACTGCTTATGTCATCCACGCCACCAGTATCTCACTTCCTCAACACTTCAAAGGTTTGACTCTCAATGCATGGCCATCACCCGATTTCATTTGAACGCGTCCTTGTCCATCTTCTCTTGCGCCGCTGCCGCCTTCCTCATCGCCATCTTTGCCTCTTCGTGTGCCGCCAACCTTGCGCGCTACACACCTCACTATTGTCTCGCCTACACTACTAGATAAAATCTTATCCCTAACTTTAACTGTTGGCATGCATGTTTTAATCTATGCTAGCATTAAATTTCTCAAATAATGTGGCGTTGAGTTTTTGGGTATGCCAGCGCTATGCTTTTTTTATTTCTGGTGTAGATTTTTTTGACACGCCACTGGTAAGTGGTGTTTATCGTGCCCAACAGACCGAAGATATAGGTACCATTGTATTATATTCTATGCCAGCACTATTGTTACTATTTATGGAGTGTAATTTTACCAAACACCAGCAATACAATTTATGATCTCATACGAAATTGCCCTATATATATTACATGCTTATTCTTGTATTTATAGAAAATGTATAATCTTTTGTTTCAAATTTGGTTTTCATTTATTCCTTGTTAATAGTAATGCCCTATTATATGCTTATTCTTGTATATTACAAAACCTCATTTTTTCTAAAAATTGTATTGTCACATTAACAATTTTATTATGTGTGGGTACACAAAATAAAATAAAATAAATTATTAAATAGAGATCATAAATACAATATCAAATAATATGTATATATAAATATAAACGTATATTTGCTAGTGCAAAAATGTGTAATGTGAATATGTGCAGGTTCATTTTTAAGATTAGTGTGAATATGTGTAATTGTAAATATAATTGCTGGCGTGAACGCTTTTGTTCAACAATACACGCCATCAACTATCTAGGGTTATAAATCTAGCAATTCATTTTTTTACCCTGGTAAATTCATACTATCTCTACTCGCCCCGGACTCTCGTCACCGACCTGCCGCACCTACGCCCCGCTGCCTCAACCCCTGCCGCACTCTGTGTACTGCCTAGCTCGCTTACAAATCGCCAAAGTGAGTTGTTCTTCCTCCTTAGCAAATTAGTAGTAGCAAATAGGAGGGTGTGCAAATCCAGTAGCAAACTAGTATTAAGAAATTTATATCCAAAGTTAGATGTAGTAGGTTTTATTAAGTGAATATGTGCAAATCCAGTAGAAACTTTTCTCAAAATTAGTATTAGAAAATTAGGAGTGTGTACAAATCCAGTAGAATATTAGTTTTAACAAATTTATATCTAGATGTAGTAGGTTTTATTAAGTAAAGATGGGCAAATCCAGTAGGAAATTTTTCTCAAAATTACTATTTTCAAATAAGGAATAACAAATTAGGAGTTTGTGTAAATCCAGTAGCAAGCTAGCTAGTATTAACAATTTTGTATCTAGGGTTAGATGTAGTACGTTTTATGAAGTAAAGATGTGCAAAATAGTATTAGCAAATGTATACATTGCCATGCTTACTTGCATGTTTATTTTTATAGTTTAGGGCCATGGATAATGCTCGCATGAGATAGGCACCCAAAGGAGCAACAAGATCGTAAGTAAAACAATTGCCACACATCATAATGTCTTATACATTGCTATGCATAATGAGTATCTAATTGCAATTATTTTTGTAAGCGTACCTAAAGCTAAACAAGTATACTGAGCTTGACTTACAAAAGTATGTCATGAAGTCTCAACGTGACACAATTGCGTTTCTAGAGAAAGATGGCATGCAGGGATGAGAGCGAGACCAACTCAATCAAGAGAAGGTCATGCTCATCCTTGAGAAAGAAGGGTTGGGGGATGAGATGGGTAAACTAAAGAAAGATGCAAACTTCCTCAAGTGTGACATTAGTGAGCTTCGAGAGATGAGTGTTAGGTCAGGTCGTTCATCTACAAAGAAAGAATGGAAATCTTCGAGAGATTAGTACTTGTGAGAACTTCTTTGTAAACTACTCTGTTAAGGGGTTGATCGAGTTACCTCTGGTTCTAATATTTCTAGTTTGGTTATAGTATTTATAATTGCTCCTAGTTGATTTTAGTATTGTGGCTCTTGCTTTGTTCAATAGTATATGTTGTGCTCAATAATATATGTTGTGATTAGATTGGAAAATGCCTTTTTCTTGTTTTAACACAAAAATTAAATTACTGGCATTTTAACGCATAACGCGCCATAGGTATATATAATATAACTGGCGTAGGCACACAATGCCAGCACTATATGTTATCACTGGCGATATATTGCTTGCGTCGGGTCTTCACACGCCAGCAAGGTCCTTTTTGGCGTGCCATAGATGAACTTTTCTATACTAGTGCTAGGCGACGGTGATGCCGGAAATCACGTGCCTCAGCCACAATAACCTCGTCGTCCTTGCATTCCGACACCCACGCGCGACTTGCCACGATAATCTTAATCTCGCCCTCCTCTTGTCCTACTACTCTACAGTTTTCTGCTGATCTACTCATTATGTTATTCCATATTTTCTGCTGCTAGGAGTAGAAGACACAGATTTATGCTGATCTACTCATAGTATTATTTCTGCTAGGAGTAGAAGATACAGATTTCTGCTGATCTGCTATGAGTACCATATTGTAAAGTTTTTTAACTACATGTGAATCATATTCATTGTGCTGATCTACTAGGTGTACCATGTTGTAAAGTTTTTAACAACATGTAGAATCACATTCATTGTATTATTTTTAACAACATGTGAATCAAATTCATTGTGTTGATCTGGTAGGAGTACGATATTGCAAAGTCTTTTAACAACATGTCAATCAAATTCATTGTGTTGATCTGCTATGTGTGTGTTTTTTTGTGTGCAAGTAAGAAGAGAAGTGTGCTCACCGACTCCATCTTGACCTGGATCGGCGCTATCTTTTTCGATATTGAGTTGCTCATTGCCTACACCTTCACCGGGATCAACATATTCTTCCATGTTAAAATCACCAGGCATGACGATGTCATCTTCTTCAGGTGGAGTGTAATTGAGATCAAAATCCATGTCTAGATCCGATTCTTATGTTTGAAAATTTCAACACCGACGATTATTCTGGAGGTGCTCTGCTTCCTGGAGTTTCTCTGCCTGGATCTGCTTTGTTTCCTGGAGCTGCTCTGCCTGGATCTTCTCTGCTTCCTGGAGCTGCTCTGCCAGGATCTGGGCGGAGCTACCGCCTCGAGATGCTGGAGATGGAGCTGCTGCTGGAGATGGGGATGGTGTTGCCGGTTCCTAGAGATGGAGATGAACTCCTAGAGATCTCCAAAATCCGATCTGCTTCCTGGAGGTGGAGAGCGGGGGACAAAGGTGGAGAGCGGGCCGGGGTGGAGGTGGGCGATCGAAGGTAGACGATAACGATTCAAATATAACGAGGTTTTTTTTTGTAACTTTATACTTTTTAAACTGGTCGAAAAAATCCTTTAACGTCATATAATCCGGGACGGAGGGAGAATAAGCTTATAAATTTACTGCATACATTTATAAGCTTTTTTTACATCGACAACTACAGCGTTGGTGCACTTGTTCAATTCTGAAATGATTCATATCATTAGCTTAGTTGTAGTATACAAATAACTTTCTCAGATTTAAAACGCTTCTATTTGTTTATATTGTAATCAGCTATTCGACATAATTGTTTTTCTGCTATATATTATTGATGCTGCCTAAACACCATGTATTGCTATGCAGATAGATACCTAGAGCACTCATATGCTCATTTTTTAGTTGTGGTTAATAGATAGATATTCTTCTAATTTAACCTTATTTACTTACGTTCTTTGGGTTGATATATTAGATTGATAACATAACTTATTATGCTATTTTTTATATTTACAATGTTTCAATGGTTGTACTACTGGTTTAGATATGAATATACCGGTAGATCGCTGCCGGGTGCGGCAAACCGCACTTTCTATCTAGTGTGATTGGGGCACGCATTGCAAGCAAGGAAATTATGGGACAACCTAAAGTTAACAATTATCCTTTATTTATACTATTTTTTTACCTGTATAAATTTTAAAAATAACAATGTTTTCAAATAATTTCTATTGTTGTTAGTTTTCTAATTATGGCATCATTACAAACAAATTTAAACTAAAATTAAGAAAATATTGTATGAAAAATAAAATATGTATGCATATAAAAGACACTAAAGTTCAACGACTGCATTTAGAAGATAGTGTACTAGCATCTATTTAAGTATCTTCAAATGTATTGCATAGAGTTCTAAGGTGTGTGGTTTGGAAAATATCTAGGTAAAGGTGTCTAGACGGCATGACTTCCTTGTAGGTGTAAGTAAGAGTAGAGTTCCAGACTGTATGAGGTGTCTACAAGGTTTTTTTCCTGTCCATCTTTTGTTGTGTATGTTCAGTTTAGGACGTGGACCTGATGTTAAGAAACGTGGTTATGTGACTCCTACGTCTTGAATCTTTCATCAGCATGCCTTCTCTATGAGCCGCCTCAAACATGCAATAGTTTCTGGTGCGAGACTTCGAATCATAGAGACACCATGATAAACTTAACGGCCACAACAATCAATATATAAAAACATGTCAACATCATAATCTGTACTGCTATTTCAACCAGGCTCCCATTTATGAATATCTCACTCTCCCCCTTATTCTCTTATTCATGGCAATGTTTCATCCATATTATTACTAACTGTTCGCAGACTCTCCCAAACCTTGACCTTTAGATCAATCACAAGTAATTCACACCCATCCAGGTTCAAGCTCCCACGGTTCACGGCGTGGCGCTCTTCCTCTTGGCCCACCGTTGTCCCTTCCATTGAACGTTTTCCCTGCAAGCGTATAGTTCAATATCAAATGAAGTATTTTCTCTGCAATCCTAGGTCAACATCAAATTAGATAAATTGATCTAGATTTCACAGCACCATAGAGCTTGAAATAAATAAACTTGTTATTGATATGAACGAACTTCTCAGAAACTAAAAAGTTGACTAGTTTTCCCAGCTGCTACAAAGTGATACCTAGCCATAGAAAGCACTAACACTACCAAACTATGAAAATCCAAGTTGTTGCACCTTGGGATTATATAAGATAATTCTACGATAAACATGTGGAAACATGTTTCAGAAGTTAAAAATAATTGATACCCTTTGGTATATCCGTATATGAGTCAATACATAAGATACTTCTTGGATGAACATAGATAATGCATGTTGTGTATTGGCACACAAACCTCATTCTTATCACTTTCTTTTGCTGATGGCCCCCATCTATGTATCAAGAAGATGCCAATAAATCAATGAAAACTTTCATTTTTGGAGCGGTCCAAAAAGAACCGCTAGGCGCTAGCCCGCACGTTTACATGTTGCAAAACGAACGTGGGTGTATCAGCATACGGTATGAGAGAAAAAAAAACAGCATGTACAGAGCTAATGGAGCCAAATTGCCAAAGCGAGTTTGTTTGAGGCTTTGAGAGCACGCATGGCAGCTTGTATCTATCGCGGGCATGCACTAAGCCGTCTGATTAAGCCACAAACAGCTTTTGCCCCAATGGAAGCACACCTGTTATCGCATGAGCCAGACTCAGATCTGGCTCATGTGATGGCGGTAATATGTGTGGTATGCACATTTAGCTATACAACAAAAATTAAGCCAAAAACAACTTTTTTTTGTAAGTTGTAACTAGGACAAATAAACAGCATGTAGTACGCACCTGTTGCGCGCGGCACCCCGTCGACCGGCGCCCTCTCCCTCCTGATCTGCAAATCAGACCCCAGCGATTAGTGTACTACACACACATCACGTAGTTCAGTAAGCACTGGTAGTAATTAAAGATCATTATCACCAAATCATTAGTTGGCATTTATGAGGCAAGAGAGAATACTGCGATGGATGGAGAAAGGGGACATGATGACTCACCCTATGGTTGCCGGGGAGAGGCGCACCACGCGCGGTTCCTCCTGTGCCTCCAGCTCCTCTCTGTTGGCGGCCGGGAGCGGGGTTTTGGCCCGGCGTTTCCTGGACTTACGCTTGGGGAGGGGCAACGGCGCCGGAGCTTGGACCTCGTTTTCCCCTTCATCTTCGGCGGGGGCAGGGGCGGTGGCGTCGACCGGAGCGGTGACGGGACGTTCCTGGGCATCGGCTGCGGGCACGGTGTTGACAACACCGGAGCTGGCCATGACGGTCGGTGGTTCTTCGGGGATGTGTGGCAGTGTAGGAGAGTGGAAAGAGGAGGAAGCCTGGGCTCAACAACTTATATCCTGGCTGGCTGCGTGCCCGGCGTGCAAAGGAAAGAAACGTACGGTAGCTATGTGTGAGAGAAAGGAGAACTATGTAGAAGCGAATAGCACAAGGACACAAGAATACATTTTTCAATGTATTTCTCGTATTTCAGCAAAGCACACAATTAATACAAGATTTTTCATATATAAGATATACTTCCTCGGTTCTAAATTAGATAACTTCCAATTATTTACATATGTAGATACATATGTACACAAATGAAAATCATCTAATTTAAAACGAAGAGAGTATATATGATAATAAATGCTCTCTATGACATTTGAGTATATCTCAGTATTCCAGCAAAGCACGCAATTAATACATGATCTTTCCATATATACCATATATATGTTAATAAATGCTTTTTATTTATTCTTAAGAAAACATTAATGAATGATTTCAATACGTATATTCCCGGTGGTATTCCAGCAAATCGCGCTTTTAGAAAGTACTTTCTCCGTCCTTAAAAGAGTGTACTTCCAATTTTGTTGAAAAATTAAAAAATTTAAACTGTAAATGTGATTATATAAAAATACATCAACATTTATATCATCAAATTAGTATCATTAGATTCATTACGAAGTATATTTTAGTTATATAATCATTTTATTTCATAAGTATTGTTATATTTTTGTATAAACTGGGTCAAAGGTTAAAATAGTTTAATTCTTCAAAAATATTGGAAGTACACTCTTTCAAAGATGGAGGAAGTATAGGTTGGCAGTACATCAAACGCGTTTTGTTTGTGTTGCAACAACCTGTAGATGGTTTCGCAAAAAAATAACGGGCCAATTCACAACAACTGTAGAGCACCACCGACAGAATTAAGAGCTCTGCGCCACACGAAGCCCCCAAAATACTACAGCTGCGTTAATCAGCTAGGTAAGTCTACATAACCTTCCTTCCATAAAACTAAACTACACCACCCCCCTGATTTCAACCGTGGGCCTAAGGCCTCATCCTTCTCCAATAAAGCAATGCCAAATCAGCTTTTACGTAAGTTTACCTAGAACTTGTACGTAGGCGTAGCATTTATCCAAGCCACGACATGACAACCATTTCCACCTGCCTTCAGTTTCTCTTTGCTTTGCAGTTCGCTCTCTTTCCGGAATCCCGCCCTCCCTTAACCCTAGCCTCGCTTGCTCTCCTCCTCCTCCCCTTTACCTAATATCCTCGCCATGCCCGGGATTCAAACCCTAGCCTGAGCTTGGGCACGACCCGCCCTGTTCCCTTGTTCGATCGCCATTGATCGCCAGCCGAAGGTTTTGAAATTTGTTTTTTGTTTTTTACCGGACCTGAGCGAAATGGGCATATTTCAGCATTTCGAAAAAAAATCGAAAAATTATGGATTAAATGCACGAAGTGAAATTTGAATTTTGAAATGGAAATTAACAAAATTATGACCAAAACTTGCTATTTTTTCTGGAATTAAGCGAAAAAAATAATGTATATCACAATCTTTAGATAAATATGTATGTAAGCATCAATATTACACTTTCATATGATTAAAAGGATATATCGGGGTATTATCGAACATGGATCGACCTAAAAATTCAAAAAGACCCAATTTTTCGTCCGACTTATATTAAAACCGGGCCCAACCGAAATGGGCGAATTTCAGCCGAAATTCATTATTTTCAGGTGAAATTCAAAACCCTCTCCAAACATCGAGCTCAACGAGTAGCCCTCATCGCTGCCCCTCTCGAGTTCTCACCTCCTCCACTACTGCCGTGTCGAAACTTCGACCTCAACGAGATGCCCCTGCGCGAGTTCTCTCCTCCGCCACTACTACCACCGCCACCCCATAGCGCGCTGTTCAACCGTGGGGAATTGATGAGGATTTGTTTTGCCAGGCTCACTGCGGAGGTGACCGTTGGTTCGTCGGTGGGGCTGGGACCAGCACAACACCCGGGAGAAGTGGGATGGGGGAATCCACCGCCCAATGCCCCACCGGAGGATCCTCGCTCGGCATCAACGCTCCCCCACCGGAGGATCCTGTTGCCGTTGGCCTTGCTGTCCAAGACATCACCAGACATTTATATTCTCTGATCCCTCTTAATCACCTCCTCCTTATGATTGCAGATCTTTTGATCACCCAATTTTATAGTAGCTCTAAGTAGATTGATCTTCATGAAACGCTACTACTCTGCAAATGGTAACATGACTATTTATGTTTACACAGATGAACTTTGCTATATATCAGCATAGCATTATAATCTGGTAGTATGTTCTTTGTATTGCCAACATTGAGACCTAAATTACTGGGTTTACATGCTATAATTAGCAACCGTTAGGAGTGGCTTTCTAAAGCCTTAGTAACAGTGCAGCATGCCTGTTGCATCTTCTTTTAGTGGCCACTAAATTTAGGCATGACGTCGAGTGATTCGTACTTATTACATGTTTCTCCATGATTTAATACCACTATGAAGAACAAGCTATATATATGAGATACCACAGCTAATTTGATACTTTCACCCTTTCACGGTAATGAGAGCATGCACAATGATACTTTTAATTGGTTCTACTTGCATGTGGCACTAATTTGATTTGTGTTATTAGTTATTGAAGTAGGGCACCTTCATGTTTGGGCCTTGATAGGTACATGCAGTTAAGCCTTAGGACAACAAACTTAGGAAACACAGCTGGAAAATAACCCTATGAGACCAGCAAAATTAAGAGCTCCGAGGGACGACAGGCGCGCGCTCCACGGGAAAAATTAAGAGCTCCGCGCCACACGCAGCCCAGCCTTCACCTACTCTACATTCCGTTCCGATCTCTTTGCTTGTGAAGCTGTTCCGCGTGGTCTCTCCCCGAAATCCCTCCCTCCATCTAACCCCGGCCTCGCTTGCTCGCTCTCCTCTCCCTTTAGCTAACCCCGCCCCTGAGCTTGAGCCCGACCCGTCGACCCTAATCCCCCGTTCGATCGCCATGGATCGCCAGCCGTATCCAAACCTCGACCTCATCGAGGTGCCCTAGCCGCCGACTTCGCCCCCGTGGGAGTTCTCTCCTCCGCCCCTACTGCTGCCGCTACTACCGTATCCAAACGTCGACCTCAACGAAGTGCCCTCTTCGCCGCCGCCGCAGTCGCCCCCGCGCGAGTTCGCTCCTCCCCCACTACTGCCGCCGCTACTGCCGTATCCAAACGTCGACGTCAACGAGATGCCATCTTCGCCGCCCCCGTGCGAGTTCGCTCCTCCGCCACTACTGTCGCTGCTATTGCCGTATCCAAACGCCGACCTCAAAGAGGTGCCCTCTTTGCCACCGCCGCAAGCGCCCACGCGCGAGTTCGCTCCTTCGCAACTTGGGAAACACAGCTGTAGATCACCGAGGAGGAACAGGTGCACGCTCCGCGGGCAAAATTAAGAGTTCCGCGCCACACGCAGCCCGGCCTCCATGCCACGGCATGACAGCCGTTTCCACATAACTTTCGTTTCTCTTTTCTTGTGCAGTTATGCGTGCTCACTTTCTCCTCGGAATCCCTCCCTCCATTAACCCCAGCCTCGCTCGCTCGCTCTCCTCCTCCTCCCTCTTTACCTAACCACGTCGCCATGCCCGGGATTCGAACTCTAGCCTGAGCTTCGGCGCGACCCTGATCCCCTGTTCGATCGCCATGGATCGCGAGCCGTATCCAAACATCAACCTCAATGAGGAGCCCTCGCCGCCGCCCCCGCGCGAGTTTTCTCCTCCGCCACTACTGCCACGGGCAAAATAGCTTGCGTCACACGGTCCGCGCCACCCGCAGCCTAGCCTCCATCTAATATACATCACGTAATTCCATTAGCACAGGTAGTATTTAAAGATCATTATCATCAAGTCATTAGTCCATCATTAATAAGGCCGGGAGAGTGAGCACCACAAACGGGACCTCCTGGGCTTCCATCTCTTCTCTGTTGGCGGCCAGGGGCGGGGTTTTGCAACGGTGTTTCCTGGACTTACGCTTGCGGCGTCCCAACGACGCCGGTGCTAAGACCTGGTTTCCCACTTCATCGGCAGCTTGGGCAGGGGCGGTGGCATGCATGGGTCAGAGTATTGAGGGGACGTTTCTAGGCATCGGCTGCCGGGCACGGTGTTGACTGTTGACCACACCGGAGCTGGCCATCATTGTCGGTAGTTCTTACATTGTAAAATAATCTTCTTGTGATTCCTAAATATGTTTCATACATAAAAAAATACAACATTTCAAGAATGTTCTCGAGTTTCAATAAATGTGTTTGTGGCATTTTCCAAAAAAAAAGTGCATACAACATAAAAATATAGGTTGTCAGTACATTCAACACATTTTTTTTGTGTTGCAACAACCTGTAGATGGTTTCACAAAAAAAACATGCATATGGGGCCAATTCACAACAACTATAGAGCATCACGGGCAAAAATAAGATCTCCACGCCACACGCAGCCCCAAAAATGCTATACCTACGTAAGGCTGGTCACAATGAAGAATAACTTAAACTACCTACGTAAGGCCGGTCACAATGAAGAATAACTTAAACTAGTAACATACACATGTTATGAGTCTATATTATTATCTTCACAATGGGGAGTAACATGTATGTGATGTCATGCAAGACCTTATTTATTAGGTTAGGCTGCTGCCAGGGTCACTGCGGCGGTGACCGCTGGTTTGTCAGTGAGGTTGGGGCCAGCGCAACACCCGAGAGAAGCGGAATGGGGGAATCCGCCGCCCCCGTGTGCGTCATGCGGCCGAACCGCTGGACCGGTACCCGCCGTGAACGAGGACTCGAGGTGCCCGCAGTGACACAGGAAGCTTGGAGCCGTGCCACTCGACATCAATGCTGCCCCACCGGAGGATCCTGTTGCCGTTGCCGTCCAAGACATCACCGGACAGTTATATTCTCTGTTCCCTCTTAATCATCTCCTCCTTATGATTGTAGATCTTTTGATCACCCAATTTTGTAGTAGCTCTAAGTAGATTGCTCTTCATGAAACGCTACTACTCTGCAAATGGTAACGTGACTATGATCGATGTTTGATTTGCAGCTTATTATGATTACACAGATGAACTTTGCTATATATCAACATAGCATATGGATCTGGTAGTATGTTCTTTGGATTGCCAACATTGAGACCTAAATTACTGGGTTTACATGCTATAATTAGCAACCGTTAGCAGTGGTTGTCTAAAGCATTACTAACAGTGCAGCATATGCTTGTTGCATCTTCTTTTAGTGGCCCCTAAATTTAGGCATTACATCGAGTGATTCGTGCTTATTGCATGTTTCTCCCTGATTTACTACAACTACGAAGCTATATATATATGAGATACCACAACTAATTTCATACTTTCACCATTTCACGGTAATGAGAGCATGCACAATGATACTTTTAATTTTTTTCTACTTGCATGTGGCATTAATTTGATTTGTGTTATTAATTGTTGAAGTAGGGCACCTCCAAGTTTGGGCCTTGATAGGTACATGCAGTTGAGCCTTAGGACAACAAACTTAGGCAACGCAGCTGGAAAATAACCCTATGAGACCAGCAAAATTAAGAGCTCTGATGGACGACAGGCGCGCGCTCCACAGGAAAAATTAAGAGCTCCGCGCCACACGCAGCCCAGCCTCACCCACTCTACCTTCCATTCCGATCTCTTTGCTTGTGAAGCTGTTCCGCGTGGTCTCTCCCCGGAATCCCTCCCTCCATCTAACCCCGTCCTCGCTCGCTCGCTCTCCTCCCCCTTTATTAGCTAACCCCGTCCCTGAGCTTGAGCGCGACCCGTCGACCCTAATTCCCCGTTCGAACGCCATGGATCGCCAGCCATATCCAAACCTCGACCTCAATGAGGTGCCCTAGCCGCTGACTTCGCCCCCGCGTAAGTTCTCTCCTCCGCCCCTGATGACCCTCAACGTAAGGGATCGATTGCAGCGTTTTCGATAAGTAAGAGTGTCGAACCCAACGAGGAGCAGAAGGTAATAGCAAGTGACTTTGGTAAGGAGATAACTGCAAGCATTGAAAGATAACTTTTTAGGGGTTTTCTTGGTATAAGTAACAGGATAGTAAAAAGCGAGCAAAGTAAAAGATACTGAAGAGTAAAAAGTGGCCCAATCCTTTCTTAGCAAAGGAGAGGCCTAGCAACTAAACTTATAAAAGCTAAAGTGTTCTTGAGGACACACGGGAGAGGTAGTCATGTGCTTTCGCCATATTCCGTATCGGTACTATGTGTTGTGTTGATAAGTGTTGAGTGGGTGAATCTATGCTAGTACACCCTCTAGAATAAGATAAGTGTACTCTTATGATTAAACACCTTGCAAGCATCCGCAAATACAAGATAGTAATTAAGGCAAAAGCCTAACCATAGAAATACGATCGGTGATCCATTGTTCCCTTGTGCAAAAGCGTGCGAAGTGGGGTTCAGGTTTCTGTCACTCCGGCAACCCACCGTAAGCATTATTTGTACACAATGTATTCCCCTAGGTCCTTGATAAGGCGAAGTGTTGAGTGTTTGACTCACACAACACCACTAGAAAATAACAACACAACTTAAATATCAACCAACACATAATACTTCAACATCATATGACTACTAACAACTAGACTTCTCCCATGTCCTCAAGAACTAAAGTAACTACTCACAAGAAATAAAAGAGATCATGATCAGTGGGGATAAATAGATGATAAACAATCTGAACACAATAATATTTTTCCAACAAAACTCAATAGCATTCACCACAAGGTAGTAATCAACACCAATAAAGTAGAGAGGATAGATAGTGCGGATTATAACACGAGTTGCAATTGTGAGACAAGATTGAATGGAGGTGGAGATGGTGTTGATGATGGGGATGATGTTGATGATGATCTCGATGATGCCCGTGACGATGGTCATGACGATGGCGACGATCTCCCCTTCCGGGAGGTGATCTCCCCGGCGGAATCTGCCCGCCAGAGATGGCTTTTCTTCTCTGTAGGTTTCCGCCACGGAGCGACGGCAGAACTTCGGAAACTCTCCTCTTTCTAGGGTTTTTGGATCACGAGGAGTATATAGGCCAGAGGGGGGGAGCCGGGAGTGGCCCCGGGGGTCCAGGCGCCCTCCCGGCGCGGCCAGGGGTGGGGCCGCGCCAGGTGGCCGCCTGGGCACCCTGTGGCCCCCCTCTGGTCGCTCTTTTGCGTGTCCTCGTGATCCTTCTGGAAAACAGCCTCCGTCGATTTTCAGGTAATTTTGAGGTGTTCTTCTTCAACAACTCAACGTCCACTTTTTACCGCTGAATCTTGTGTCTGCTGCTTCGGCACCGGAAAGTTGCAAACTGTGTAAATTAAGCCAAAGCAACATAAGGATATCATCATAACATGAAATATATCAATGAATAAGAAAGAATAACTATATAAAATATTGATGCATTTTGGACGTATCAGCCCCTACTGTCGCCGCTACTGCTGTATCCAAACGTCAACCTCAACGAGGTGCCCTCTTCGTCGCCGCCGCAGTCGCCCCTGCGCGAGTTCGCTCCTCCCCCACTACTGCCGCCGCTACTGCTGTATCCAAACGTCGAAGTCAACGAGATGCCCTCTTCGCCGCCCCCGTGCGAGTTCGCTCCTCCGCCACTACTGTCGCCGCTATTGCCGTATCCAAACGCCGACTCAAAGAGGTGCCCTCTTTGCCACCGCCGCAAGCGCCCCCGCGCAAGTTCGCTCCTTCGCAACTTGGGCAACACAGCTGTAGAGCACCGAGGAGGAACAGGTGCATGCTCCGCGTGCAAAATTAAAAGTTCCGCGCCACACACAGCCCGGCCTCCATGCCACATCATGACAGCCGTTTCCACCTAACTTTCGTTTCTCTTTACTTGTGCAGTTCTGCGTGCTCACTTTCTCCCCGGAATTCCTCCCTCCATTAACCCCAGCCTCGCTCGCTCGCTCTCCTCCTCCTCCCCCTTTAACTAACCACGTCGCCATGCCCGAGATTCGAACCCTAGCCTGAGCTTCGGCGCGACCCTGGTCCCCTATTCGATCGCCATGGATCGCGAGCCGTATCCAAACATCAACCTCAACGAGGAGCCCTCGCCGCCACCCCACAGCGCGCAGTTCCACCATGGGGAATTGCTGAGGATTTGTTTTTCCAGGATCACTGCGGCGGTGACCGTTGGTTCGTCGGTGGGGCTGGGGCCAGCACAACACCCGGGAGAAGCGGGATGGGGGAATCCGCCGCCCAGTGCCCCACCGGAGGATCCTCGGTCGACATCAATGCTCCCCCACCGGAGGATCCTGTTGCCGTTGTCGTTGCTATCGAAGACATCACCAGACATTATATTCTCTGATGCCTCTTAATCACCTCCTCCTTATGATTGCAAATCTTTTGATCACCCAATTTTATAGTAGCTCTAAGTAGATTGCTCTTCATGAAACGCTACTACTCTGCAAATGGTAACATGACTATTAATGTTTACACATATGAACTTTGCTATATATCAACATAGCATATGAATCTTCTAACCACGGCCAATTCACAACAACTATAGAGCACCACGGGCAAAATAAAGATCTCCGTGTCACACGCAGCCCCAAAAATGCTACACCTACGTAAGGTTTGTCACAATGAGGAATAACTTAGACTAGTAACATACACATGTTACGAGTCTATGTCACTACCTTCACAATGGGGTAAAATGTATGTGATGTCATGCAAGACCTTATTTATTAGGGTAGGCTGCTGCCAGGGTCACTGCGGCGGTGACTGCTGGTTTGTCGGTGGGGCTGGGGCCAGCGCAACACCCGAGAGAAGCGGAACGGGGGAATCCGCCGCCCCGTGCGGGTCCTGCGACCGAACCGCTGGACCGATACCCGCTGTGAACGGGGACTGGAGGTGCCCGCAGTGCCACAGGAAGCATGGAGCCGTGCCACTCGACATCAATGTTGCCCCACCGGAGGATCCTGTTGCCATGTCCGTCCAAGACATCACCAGACAGTTATATTCTCTGTTCCCTCTTAATCATCTCCTCCTTACGATTGCAAATCTTTTAATCACCCAATTTTGTAGTAGCTCTAAGTAGATTGCTCTTCATGAAACGCTACTACTCTGCAAATGGTAACGTGACTATGATCGATGTTTGATTTGCAGCTTATTGTGATTACACGGATGAACTTTGCTTTATATCAACATGGCATATGAATCTGGTAGTATGTTCTTTGGATTGCAACCATTGAGACCTAAATTACTGGGTTTACATGCTATAATTAGCAACCGTTAGCAGTGGCTTTCTAAAGCATTAGTAACAGTGCAACATGCCTGTTGCATCTTCTTTTAGTGGCCACTAAATTTAGGTATTACATCGAGTAATTCGTGCTTATTGCATGTTTCTCCCTGATTTACTACCTCTACGAAGAACCGGGTATATATATGAGATACCAATGCTAATTTGATACTTTCACCCTTTCACGGCAATGAGACCATGCATAATGAAACTTTTAATTTGTTCTATTTGCATGTGGCACTAATTTGATTTCTGTTATTAGTTATTGAAGCAGGGCACCTCCATGTTCGGGCCTTGATAGGTACACGCCGTTGAGCCTTAGGACAACAAACTTAGGCAACAGTTGAGCCGTTGAGCCTTTGTATGAAATGCGCCACTAGTAACAGAAAAAAAAAATTCAATTTTAAAAAATATTTTTTAAAAAAAATTCAAAATACGCTAGAGGAGCGATCGGAAGTTTCAAAAAAAGTTAAAAATTTTAGCTAGTAACATTAAAAAAATTTAAAAAATAATAAATTTATTTGTTAAATTTTTTTTTAGAAAAGTTCAAAATATGTTAATGGTCCTATCGAGAAAGTTTCAAAAAATATTGAAAATTTTAGCACACCCATGAACATCAACATGGTTCAATAGGATTTATATGATAGATATATCAACAAGTGTTTGCTAGGTGTGCTGGAGTGGGAGTTGAATAGAACAGAGAAGTTAAGTATGCTTGGGCTGGAGTACTGCTAGGATGGGTGACCCTTGGGGAAGTTTGACCTGAGATTAAGCATAGTGACCGAGCATTAAGCATACTAACCTAAGATTAAGAAAAAAATAAAAAAATATTTTCTAGATCCAGATTCAAAATTCAAAATTGAAAAAAATTTAATAGTGGAATGCGCCACCCCTAAGACTCTTATGGGTGGCGCATTTTGAAATGTGCCACGCATAAGAGTTTTAGGGGTGGCACATTTCAAATGCGGCACTATTAAGGTTTTATTAATGGCTTGTGTCCTTAGTGGCGCATTTGAAATGCGTCACTAAAGGCAAAAAAAGGACGCCACTATAAGGTCTTTTCCTAGTAGTGATATATACAACATGGAATTTCAAAAGAAAAGTATACAATGTAAAATAATCTTCTTGTGATTCCATAAAATGTTTCATACATGAAAAAATATAACATTTCAATAATGTTCATGAGTTTTAATAAATGTGTTTTTGACATTTTCCAAAAACAAAAGTGTGTACAACATAAACATATGTTTGCGTGTTGTAACAACCAAAGAAAGTAAAGTCAGAGCAGAAGCATAGGGTAGCGATGTATGAGAGAGAAGAACCGGAGCAGTAGTGAACAGCAGGAGGACAGTAGAAGACCGAAAAACGGGGCGAGGAGCTGATCAGTTGGGTTGGTGTGTTTAATTGCTACCATGTAATTGCTAAAGAAAAATACTAATATTACCTCCGATCCATATTAATGGACTCAACTTTGTAGATCTGTATGTATCTAGTTAAGTATTTAGACTAGATGCATGTGTATCTAGACAAACTTAACTCCATTAATATGGATTGGAGAGAGTAGTAAATTTATTGAGAAAGCTACATCATCATCGAATTTTTTTTTAAAAAGTATACATTCTAAAGTAATCTTCTTCTGATTCCCAAAAATGTTTAATACATAAAAAATACAACATTTGAAGAATGTTCACTAGTTTCAATAAATGTGTTTGTGACATTTTCCAAAATAAAGTGTATACAACATAAAAATATGTTTGCGTGTTGTAACAGCGAAAGAATGTAAAGCCGGAGAAGTGTAGGGTAGCCCTGTATGAGAGAGGGTCGGCTGAAATTCATTTTTTTGGGCGAAATTGAAAACCCTTTCCAAACATTGACCTCAACGAGCAACCTTCGCCGCCGCCCCCGCTCGAGTTCTCTCCTGATCCTCCACTAATGTCGTATCGAAACTTTGACCTCAACGAGGAGCCCTCTTCGTTGCCGCCGCAGACGCCCCCGCGCGAGTTCTCTCCTCCGCCACCCCATAGCGTGCAGTTCCACCGTGGGGAACCGCTGAGGATTGTTGCTGCCAGGGTCACTGCGGCGGTGACCGCTGGTTCGTCGGTGGGGCTGGGACCAGCGCAACACCCGGGAGAAGCGGGATGGGGGAATCTGCCGCCCCCGTGCACGTCATGCGGCCAAACCGCTGGACCGGTACCCGCCGTGAACAAGGACTGTAGGTGCCCGCAGTGGCGTTGGAAGCTTGGAGCCGTGCAACTCGACATCAATGCTGCCCCACCGGAGGATCCTGTTGTCGTTGCCGTTGCCGTTCAAGAAATCACCAGGCAGTTATATTCTCTGCTCCCTCTTAATCATCTCCTCCTTATGATTGCAGATCTTTTGATCACCCAATTTTATAGTAGCTCTAACAAGTACTGTAGATTGCTCTTCATGAAACGCTACTACTCTGCAAATGGTAACGTGACTATGATCGATGTGTTTGGTTTGCTGCTTATTGTGATTACACATATGCACTCGTGATGTAGGGCAAGCAGTGTACACTAAATTTGACGGGCTCCACTTGGAACACTAACGTGGACTTTGCTATATATCAATATAGCATACAAATCTGGAGTGAGGTATTTTGGCTCTCGGTCTCCATGGAGCCCGGTTTTTTGAAAAAAATCGAAATTCAAATTTTTCGACGTCAAAAAATTCCGAAAAAAATATGGAAGTATGTAAGGATGTAATGTAAACATGTGTAAAATTTCATGATGAAATACCTTGAATTGAGGCCTGTGTAAAAAAGACAAATTCATGGCCTGGGAGGATGAATAGTATCATGTGTTAACAACCCTCAGATTTGTTATTTTTGCACAGCCCTCATTTCAATGTATTTCGTCCTGAAAATTTACACACTTGTGAGTTATACCTTTATGTATATCTGTATTTTTTTTAAAAAAATTGAAACGTAGAAATATGAATTTTGATGAATTTTCGAGTTCAAATTTAAAGGGATCCAGTGAGCCCGGGCTCCAAAAGGCATTTCCGATAAATCTGGTGGTAGTATGTTCTTTGGATTGACAACATTGAGACCTAAATTACTGGGTTTACATGCTATAATTTGCAACCGTTAGTAGTGGCTTTCTAAAGCATTTGTAACAGTGCAGCATGCCTGTTGCATCTTCTTTTAGTGGCCACTAAATTTAGGTATTACATCGAGTAATTCGTGTTTATTGCATGTTTCTCCCTGATTTACTACCTCTACGAAGAACCGGGTATATATATGAGATACCACAGCTAATTTGATACTTTCACTATTTCACGGTAATGAGAGCGTGTACAATGATACTTTTAATTGCTTCCACTTGCATGTGGCACTAATTTGATTTGTGTTATTAGTTATTGAAGTAGGGCACCTCCATGTTTGGGCCTTGATAGGTACACGCAGTTGAGCCTTAGGACAACAAACTTAGGCAACACAGCTGGAAAATAACTCTATGAGACCGGCAAAATTAAGAGTTCCGTGGGATGACAAGCGCGCGCTCCACGGGCAAAATTAAGAGCTCCGTGCCACACACAGCCAAGCCTTTTCCACCTACTCTACCTTCTGCTCCGATCTCTTTGCTTGTGAAATTGTTCCGCTTGGTCTCCCCGGAATCCCTCCCTCCATCTAGCCCCGGCCTTGCTCGCTCGCTCTCCTCCCCCTTTACGTAACCCCGTCCCTGAGCTTGAGTGTGACCCGCCGACCCTGATCCCCTGTTCAATCGCTATGGATCGCCAACCGTATCCAAACCTCGACCTCAATGAGGTGCCCTCGCCGCCGACTTTGCCCACACGTGAGTTCTCTCCTTCGCCGCTACTGCTGCCTCTACTGCCGTATCCACACGTCGACCTCAACGAGGTGCCCTCTTCGCCGCCGCCGCAGTCGCCCCAGCGCAAGTACGCTCCTCCCCCACTAATGTCGCCGCTATTGTTGTATCCAAACGTCGACCTCAACAAGGTGCCCTCTTCGCCGCCGCCGCAGTCACCCCCGCGCGAGTTCGCTCCTCCGCTACTACTGTCGCCGCTATTGCCGTATCCAAACGCCGACCTCAACGAGGTGCCCTCTTCGCCACCACCGCAGTCTCCCCCGCGCGAGTTCGCTCCTCCGCAACTTGGGCAACACAGCTGTAGAGCACCGAGGAGGAACAGGTGCATGCTCCGCGGATAAAATTAAGATCTCTGTGCCACACGCATCCCAACATCCAGGCCACGGCATGACAGCCGTATCCACCTAACTTTCGTTTCTCTTTGCTTGTGCAGTTTTGCGTGCTCGCTCTCTCCCCGGAATCCCTCCCTCCATTAACCCCAGCCTCGCTCGCTCTCCTCCTCCTCCTCCACCTTTACCTAACCCCATCTCCATGCTCGGGATTCGAACCCTAGCCTGAGCTTAGGCGCGACCCTGTTCCCTTGTTCGATCGCCATGGATCGCCAGCCGTATCCAAACATAAACCTCAACGCGGAGCCCTCGCCGCGCTCCCGCGTGAGTTCTCTCCTCCACCACTACTGCCGCAAGCAAAAGAGCTCGCGTCACACGGTCCGCGCCACCCGTAGCCTAGCCTCCATCTAATACACATCACATAATTCAGTTAGCACAGGTAGTAATTAAAGATCATCATCACAAAAACATTAGTCCATCATTAATAAGGTCGGGAGCGCGAGCACCACGAACAAGACCTCCTAGGCCTCCAGCTCTTCTCTGTTGGCGGCCAGGGGCGGGGCTTTGCAATGGAGTTTCCTGGACTTAGAGCATCTCCAGCCGCGCCCCAAGAGGCCCCCAAGACGGCGAAAATAGCGCCGGGCGGAGGAAAATCGCCCAGCCGCGCCCCCAAGAGCCCAAATAGCACCGGATTGGGCCGAAATTGAGTCCGGCGATCCCAAGCCAAACCCGTCGCGCTGGGGGTCGCTTGGGGTCGCCGGATGAAAGGAAAGCGCGCGAACAGAAGGAAACTGCGCGTGATTTCGCGCGCGCCTCGCGCCGCGCCCCACCTGTCGGCGTGTGAACACGCGTCATCGTCATCCTCTCGCCTCGGCTTCCCCGCACCTGCCGCCGCCGCAGCGAGTCAGTGCGGCGCAGGTGACGAGTCCAATCGTCGCAGAGAGCATCAATGCAGCGCGTCGAGATACCCAACGGTCCGTCGACCGCGCCGCCGCCTGTTTCATCTTCCTCGCTCCTGACGCCGCCGCAGGGGAATCAATGCGGTGTCGGAGTCTAGTCCAATCGCCGCTGCAGTAGTCCAATCGGCGACGCGCGTCCGCCGCGTGTCCCCCCCGCCGCGTGCGCCCCCGCTGCTATATAAAGCGGGCTCGCCGTAGAAGGACACCGCGCGCTCTACTCCTCCTTTCATCCCCTCTCGTCTACCTCTCGCCGCCTGTCTCGTCTTCCTCTCGCCGCAATCCGCCCGCCATGGACCACGATCACCGCAACATGAACGGCATCCGCTGCTCCCTCACCCAAGCTGAGGCGATCCTTCTGTCCCAGGGGAACTACCCTTGCCCGCTGAACATGAGGATACCGCGCCGCTGGGTTCTCAGTGCCGCCGGTGCCGCCGCTGCCCCAAGCCAGCGCTCAGTTCGACCAGGAAGTCCTCGCCATCCGCGCCACAATGATGGAGGCCGAGCTCGCTGACCCAGCGAACGCCGCGGGAAACTTCGCCCGCTGGATGGCGCATTTCGAGGAGCGCCACAACCAGGCGCTCGCCTCCACCGAAGGGCTGGAACCGGTGTCGGGCCCGATGAACCGCCTCGGCCGGATGCTGTGGTGGAGCCCCGAGGAGCGCATGCTCCTCAATGTCCTCTACCACATCCACGACGGCAACGAGCCGCGCCTCGAGTACCCGTGAAGGGAGGGCCGTGAGCGTCGTCGTCGGCGGCGTCGAGCGGCGACGACGGTGCCGCAGGAGGCGGCGAACAGTGAAGGCGGCGACCTAGTAGTTTTTTTATTTTCTACCTATGTAATAAATTTAGACCGAATATTTATAAATTTCGCTGAAGTTCGACTATATTTGATGAAATTTGGTCGAACTTGGGGGTATCTTGGGGCCGCGGCTGGGTAGCCGGAGCCCGGGGGCCCCAAGCCGTTTTTGCCGCCCAAGCGCCCCCAAGCGGCGCTAAAATAGCGCCGAAAATCGCCTTGGGAGGGCGAACTGCTGAAGATGCTCTTACGCTTGCGCCAGCCCAACGGCGCCGGCGCTAGGACCAGGTTTTCCCCTTCATGATCGGCGGGGGCAGGGGCGGTGGCATGCATGGTCCGGAGCATTGAGAGGACGTTTCTAGGCATCGGCTGCCGGGAACGGTGTTGACCACACCGGAGCTGGCCATGATGGTCGGTGGTTCTTCGACGATGCGTGGGAGAGTTGAATAAGGAGGAATCCGGAGAACGACACGAATAACACGAGGAGGAAGCCTGGGCAGCTGGGCACAACCACCTATATCACCCCGGGCTCCTGCCTGGCTGCGTGGGCGGCGTGGAAAGGAAAGAAGCGGCAAAAGAAACGTAGTACGTGTAGCAATGTGTGTGAGAGAGGGGAGGGGCATGAGGATTGAGGCAGCTGGAGCAGAAGAAAATAGCACGACGACAGAAGAAGACTGAATAAACGCGGTGAGGAGCCGATCGGCTGGGTTGGTGCATTTAATCGCTACCCTGTAATTACTAGAGAGAAAATAATAAATTTATTGAGAAAGATACATCATGGAATTTTTTAAGAAAATTATACATTGTAAAATAATCTTCTTGTGATTTCAAAAAATGTTTCATACATAAAAAAATACAACATTTCAAGAATGTTCATGAGTTTCGATAAATGTGTTTGTGGCATTTTCCATAAAACAGTGCATACAACATAAAAATATAGGTTGGCAGTACATTAAATGCATTTTTTTTTGTGTTGCAACAACCTGTAGATGGTTTCGCAAAAAAAGAACTTGTATATGGGGCCAATTCACAACAACTATAGTGCACCAAGGGCAGAATTAAGATCTCCGCACCACACGCAGCCCTAAAAATGCTACACCCCCATCTATCCTCCTGCGGAGAAGTTTGTTTGGTTTCAAACTCTGGTTCACATGTTACGAGTGTATGTTACTACCTCTATAATGGGTAGTAACATGTATGTGATGTCATGCAAGACCTTATTTATTAGGTTATAGACTCATTTTGCTTTGGTATATCCGTATATGTGATGTTAGAGTAACTAGCTAAGTTAACACGGACACTTCTCTACTCATTAACCACATGCCACATAAGCAAAATTATCTTGAAATGTGTGATGTTACTACCTAAGACCTCCCGTAATGGGTAGTATCATATCTTCTTAGTTAGTATCATGCACATGATACTAGTGTATGATACTAGCTCTACAATGCATAGTATCGTATTTTAGTAGCTTAGCATTTATTATGATATAGTATTATAATATGATACTCAACCATCTTTTTTTTTCATTTAGTTCTAAATCACATCATCAAATTTTCTTAGTTGGCATGTATGATATTAGCTATGGTACTCTCAGTGCAGGAGGAAGTTACTCCCATTATGGTTAGCCTAAATCAGCTAGATAACTCTACGTAACCTTCTTTCCCTAAAGCTAAACTGCCCCCGATGGATTTCAACCGTGGGCATAAGGCCTCATCCTTCTCCAATAAAGCAACGCCAAATAATATTTTATGTAAGTTTACCAAAAACTCGTACGTAGGTGTAGCATTTATCGAGGCAACGGTATGACAGCCATTTCCACCTACCTTCAGTCTCTCTTTGCTTGTGCAGTTCGCTCTCTCCCCAGAATCCCTCCCTCTCTTAACCTCAACCTCGCTTGCTCTCCTCCTCCTCCCCCTTTACCAAACCTCCTCGTCATGTCGGGGATTCAAACCCTAGCCTGAGCTTTGGCGCGACCCTCCCTGATTCCCTGTTCGGTCGCCATGGATCGGCAGCCGAAGGTTTTGAATTTTTTTTTCTGTTTTCTTTACCGAACCTGAGCAAAATGGGCGAATTTCAGCATTTTGGAATATTTTTGGAAAATTCCGGACAAAATGCACGATGTGAAATTTGAATTTTGAAATGGAAATTAACCAAAATACGACCAAATAATGTATATCACAATCTTTAACAAAATATGTATGTGAGCATCAATATTACACTTTCATATGATTAAAATTAAAAGGATATATCGAAGTATTATTGAACATTGATCGATCTAAAAGTTCAAAAACTCCCGAATTTTTCGTCCGGTTTATATTAAAAGTTAAATCCAGGCCAAACCAAAATGGGTGAATTTCAGCTGAATTTTTTTTTGGGCAAAATTCAAAACACTTTCCAAACGAGTAGCCCTCGCCGCCGCCCCCGCTCGAGTAGCCCTCGCCTTCGCCCCCGCTCGAGTTCTCTCCTCCTCAACTACTGCTGTATCGACTTCAACCTCAACGAGGAGCCCTCTTCGCTCCCGCCGCAGACACCCACGCGAGTTCTCTCCTACGCCACTACTGCCGCCACCACGCACCCCACATCGCGCAGTTCCACCGTGGAGAATCGCTGAGGATTGCTACTGCCAGGGTCACTGCAGCGGTGACCGCTGGTTTGTCAGTGAGGTTGGGGCCAGCGCAACACCCGAGAGAAGCGGAATGGGGGAATCCGCCGCCCCCGTGTGCGTCATGCGGCCGAACCGCTGGACCGGTACCCGCCGTGAACGAGGACTCGAGGTGCCCGCAGTGCCACAGGAAGCTTGGAGCCGTGCCACTCGACATCAATGCTGCCCCACCGGAGGATCCTGTTGCCGTTGCCGTCCAAGACATCACCGGACAGTTATATTCTCTGTTCCCTCTTAATCATCTCCTCCTTATGATTGTAGATCTTTTGATCACCCAATTTTGTAGTAGCTCTAAGTAGATTGCTCTTCATGAAACGCTACTACCCTGCAAATGGTAACGTGACTATGATCGATGTTTGATTTGCAGCTTATTATGATTACACAGATGAACTTTGCTATATATCAACATAGCATATGGATCTGGTAGTATGTTCTTTGGATTGCCAACATTGAGACCTAAATTACTGGGTTTACATGCTATAATTAGCAACCGTTAGCAGTGGTTGTCTAAAGCATTACTAACAGTGCAGCATATGCTTGTTGCATCTTCTTTTAGTGGCCCCTAAATTTAGGCATTACATCGAGTGATTCGTGCTTATTGCATGTTTCTCCCTGATTTACTACAACTACGAAGCTATATATATATGAGATACCACAACTAATTTCATACTTTCACCATTTCACGGTAATGAGAGCATGCACAATGATACTTTTAATTTTTTTCTACTTGCATGTGGCATTAATTTGATTTGTGTTATTAATTGTTGAAGTAGGGCACCTCCAAGTTTGGGCCTTGATAGGTACATGCAGTTGAGCCTTAGGACAACAAACTTAGGCAACGCAGCTGGAAAATAACCCTATGAGACCAGCAAAATTAAGAGCTCTGATGGACGACAGGCGCGCGCTCCACAGGAAAAATTAAGAGCTCCGCGCCACACGCAGCCCAGCCTCACCCACTCTACCTTCCATTCCGATCTCTTTGCTTGTGAAGCTGTTCCGCGTGGTCTCTCCCCGGAATCCCTCCCTCCATCTAACCCCGTCCTCGCTCGCTCGCTCTCCTCCCCCTTTATTAGCTAACCCCGTCCCTGAGCTTGAGCGCGACCCGTCGACCCTAATTCCCCGTTCGAACGCCATGGATCGCCAGCCATATCCAAACCTCGACCTCAATGAGGTGCCCTAGCCGCTGACTTCGCCCCCGCGTAAGTTCTCTCCTCCGCCCCTGATGACCCTCAACGTAAGGGATCGATTGCAGCGTTTTCGATAAGTAAGAGTGTCGAACCCAACGAGGAGCAGAAGGTAATAGCAAGTGACTTTGGTAAGGAGATAACTGCAAGCACTGAAAGATAACTTTTTAGGGGTTTTCTTGGTATAAGTAACAGGATAGTAAAAAGCGAGCAAAGTAAAAGATACTGAAGAGTAAAAAGTGGCCCAATCCTTTCTTAGCAAAGGAGAGGCATAGCAACTAAACTTATAAAAGCTAAAGTGTTCTTGAGGACACACGGGAGAGGTAGTCATGTGCTTTCGCCATATTCCGTATCGGTACTATGTGTTGTGTTGATAAGTGTTGAGTGGGTGAATCTATGCTAGTACACCCTCTAGAATAAGATAAGTGTACTCTTATGATTAAACACCTTGCAAGCATCCGCAAATACAAGATAGTAATTAAGGCAAAAGCCTAACCATAGAAATACGATCGGTGATCCATTGTTCCCTTGTGCAAAAGCGTGCGAAGTGGGGTTCAGGTTTCTGTCACTCCGGCAACCCACCGTAAGCATTATTTGTACACAATGTATTCCCCTAGGTCCTTGATAAGGCGAAGTGTTGAGTGTTTGACTCACACAACACCACTAGAAAATAACAACACAACTTAAATATCAACCAACACATAATACTTCAACATCATATGACTACTAACAACTAGACTTCTCCCATGTCCTCAAGAACTAAAGTAACTACTCACAAGAAATAAAAGAGATCATGATCAGTGGGGATAAATAGATGATAAACAATCTGAACACAATAATATTTTTCCAACAAAACTCAATAGCATTCACCACAAGGTAGTAATCAACACCAATAAAGTAGAGAGGATAGATAGTGCGGATTATAACACGAGTTGCAATTGTGAGACAAGATTGAATGGAGGTGGAGATGGTGTTGATGATGGGGATGATGTTGATGATGATCTCGATGATGCCCGTGACGATGGTCATGACGATGGCGACGATCTCCCCTTCCGGGAGGTGATCTCCCCGGCGGAATCTGCCCGCCAGAGATGGCTTTTCTTCTCTGTAGGTTTCCGCCACGGAGCGACGGCAGAACTTCGGAAACTCTCCTCTTTCTAGGGTTTTTGGATCACGAGGAGTATATAGGCCAGAGGGGGGGAGCCGGGAGTGGCCCCGGGGGTCCAGGCGCCCTCCCGGCGCGGCCAGGGGTGGGGCCGCGCCAGGTGGCCGCCTGGGCACCCTGTGGCCCCCCTCTGGTCGCTCTTTTGCGTGTCCTCGTGATCCTTCTGGAAAACTGCCTCCGTCGATTTTCAGGTAATTTTGAGGTGTTCTTCTTCAACAACTCAACGTCCACTTTTTACCGCTGAATCTTGTGTCTGCTGCTTCGGCACCGGAAAGTTGCAAACTGTGTAAATTAAGCCAAAGCAACATAAGGATATCATCATAACATGAAATATATCAATGAATAAGAAAGAATAACTATATAAAATATTGATGCATTTTGGACGTATCAGCCCCTACTGTCGCCGCTACTGCTGTATCCAAACGTCAACCTCAACGAGGTGCCCTCTTCGCCGCCGCCGCAGTCGCCCCTGCGCGAGTTCGCTCCTCCCCCACTACTGCTGCCGCTACTGCTGTATCCAAACGTCGAAGTCAACGAGATGCCCTCTTCGCCGCCCCCGTGCGAGTTCGCTCCTCCGCCACTACTGTCGCCGCTATTGCCGTATCCAAACGCCGACTCAAAGAGGTGCCCTCTTTGCCACCGCCGCAAGCGCCCCCGCGCAAGTTCGCTCCTTCGCAACTTGGGCAACACAGCTGTAGAGCACCGAGGAGGAACAGGTGCATGCTCCGCGTGCAAAATTAAAAGTTCCGCGCCACACGCAGCCCGGCCTCCATGCCACATCATGACAGCCGTTTCCACCTAACTTTCGTTTCTCTTTACTTGTGCAGTTCTGCGTGCTCACTTTCTCCCCGGAATCCCTCCCTCCATTAACCCCAGCCTCGCTCGCTCGCTCTCCTCCTCCTCCCCCTTTAACTAACCACGTCGCCATGCCCGAGATTCGAACCCTAGCCTGAGCTTCGGCGCGACCCTGGTCCCCTATTCGATCGCCATGGATCGCGAGCCGTATCCAAACATCAACCTCAACGAGGAGCCCTCGCCGCCACCCCACAGCGCGCAGTTCCACCATGGGGAATTGCTGAGGATTTGTTTTTCCAGGATCACTGCGGCGGTGACCGTTGGTTCGTCGGTGGGGCTGGGGCCAGCACAACACCCGGGAGAAGCGGGATGGGGGAATCCGCCGCCCAGTGCCCCACCGGAGGATCCTCGGTCGACATCAATGCTCCCCCACCGGAGGATCCTGTTGCCGTTGTCGTTGCTATCGAAGACATCACCAGACATTATATTCTCTGATGCCTCTTAATCACCTCCTCCTTATGATTGCAAATCTTTTGATCACCCAATTTTATAGTAGCTCTAAGTAGATTGCTCTTCATGAAACGCTACTACTCTGCAAATGGTAACATGACTATTAATGTTTACACATATGAACTTTGCTATATATCAACATAGCATATGAATCTTCTAACCACGGCCAATTCACAACAACTATAGAGCACCACGGGCAAAATAAAGATCTCCGTGTCACACGCAGCCCCAAAAATGCTACACCTACGTAAGGTTTGTCACAATGAGGAATAACTTAGACTAGTAACATACACATGTTACGAGTCTATGTCACTACCTTCACAATGGGGTAAAATGTATGTGATGTCATGCAAGACCTTATTTATTAGGGTAGGCTGCTGCCAGGGTCACTGCGGCGGTGACTGCTGGTTTGTCGGTGGGGCTGGGGCCAGCGCAACACCCGAGAGAAGCGGAACGGGGGAATCCGCCGCCCCGTGCGGGTCCTGCGACCGAACCGCTGGACCGGTACCCGCTGTGAACGGGGACTGGAGGTGCCCGCAGTGCCACAGGAAGCATGGAGCCGTGCCACTCGACATCAATGTTGCCCCACCGGAGGATCCTGTTGCCATGTCCGTCCAAGACATCACCAGACAGTTATATTCTCTGTTCCCTCTTAATCATCTCCTCCTTACGATTGCAAATCTTTTAATCACCCAATTTTGTAGTAGCTCTAAGTAGATTGCTCTTCATGAAACGCTACTACTCTGCAAATGGTAACGTGACTATGATCGATGTTTGATTTGCAGCTTATTGTGATTACACGGATGAACTTTGCTTTATATCAACATGGCATATGAATCTGGTAGTATGTTCTTTGGATTGCAACCATTGAGACCTAAATTACTGGGTTTACATGCTATAATTAGCAACCGTTAGCAGTGGCTTTCTAAAGCATTAGTAACAGTGCAACATGCCTGTTGCATCTTCTTTTAGTGGCCACTAAATTTAGGTATTACATCGAGTAATTCGTGCTTATTGCATGTTTCTCCCTGATTTACTACCTCTACGAAGAACCGGGTATATATATGAGATACCAATGCTAATTTGATACTTTCACCCTTTCACGGCAATGAGACCATGCATAATGAAACTTTTAATTTGTTCTATTTGCATGTGGCACTAATTTGATTTCTGTTATTAGTTATTGAAGCAGGGCACCTCCATGTTCGGGCCTTGATAGGTACACGCCGTTGAGCCTTAGGACAACAAACTTAGGCAACAGTTGAGCCGTTGAGCCTTTGTATGAAATGCGCCACTAGTAACAGAAAAAAAAAATTCAATTTTAAAAAATATTTTTAAAAAAAAATTCAAAATACGCTAGAGGAGCGATCGGAAGTTTCAAAAAAAGTTAAAAATTTTAGCTAGTAACATTAAAAAAATTTAAAAAATAATAAATTTATTTGTTAAATTTTTTTTTAGAAAAGTTCAAAATATGTTAATGGTCCTATCGAGAAAGTTTCAAAAAATATTGAAAATTTTAGCACACCCATGAACATCAACATGGTTCAATAGGATTTATATGATAGATATATCAACAAGTGTTTGCTAGGTGTGCTGGAGTGGGAGTTGAATAGAACAGAGAAGTTAAGTATGCTTGGGCTGGAGTACTGCTAGGATGGGTGACCCTTGGGGAAGTTTGACCTGAGATTAAGCATAGTGACCGAGCATTAAGCATACTAACCTAAGATTAAGAAAAAAATAAAAAAATATTTTCTAGATCCAGATTCAAAATTCAAAATTGAAAAAAATTTAATAGTGGAATGCGCCACCCCTAAGACTCTTATGGGTGGCGCATTTTGAAATGTGCCACGCATAAGAGTTTTAGGGGTGGCACATTTCAAATGCGGCACTATTAAGGTTTTATTAATGGCTTGTGTCCTTAGTGGCGCATTTGAAATGCGTCACTAAAGGCAAAAAAAGGACGCCACTATAAGGTCTTTTCCTAGTAGTGATATATACAACATGGAATTTCAAAAGAAAAGTATACAATGTAAAATAATCTTCTTGTGATTCCATAAAATGTTTCATACATGAAAAAATATAACATTTCAATAATGTTCATGAGTTTTAATAAATGTGTTTTTGACATTTTCCAAAAACAAAAGTGTGTACAACATAAACATATGTTTGCGTGTTGTAACAACCAAAGAAAGTAAAGTCAGAGCAGAAGCATAGGGTAGCGATGTATGAGAGAGAAGAACCGGAGCAGTAGTGAACAGCAGGAGGACAGTAGAAGACCGAAAAACGGGGCGAGGAGCTGATCAGTTGGGTTGGTGTGTTTAATTGCTACCATGTAATTGCTAAAGAAAAATACTAATATTACCTCCGATCCATATTAATGGACTCAACTTTGTAGATCTGTATGTATCTAGTTAAGTATTTAGACTAGATGCATGTGTATCTAGACAAACTTAACTCCATTAATATGGATTGGAGAGAGTAGTAAATTTATTGAGAAAGCTACATCATCATCGAATTTTTTTTTAAAAAGTATACATTCTAAAGTAATCTTCTTCTGATTCCCAAAAATGTTTAATACATAAAAAATACAACATTTGAAGAATGTTCACTAGTTTCAATAAATGTGTTTGTGACATTTTCCAAAATAAAGTGTATACAACATAAAAATATGTTTGCGTGTTGTAACAGCGAAAGAATGTAAAGCCGGAGAAGTGTAGGGTAGCCCTGTATGAGAGAGGGTCGGCTGAAATTCATTTTTTTGGGCGAAATTGAAAACCCTTTCCAAACATTGACCTCAACGAGCAACCTTCGCCGCCGCCCCCGCTCGAGTTCTCTCCTGATCCTCCACTAATGTCGTATCGAAACTTTGACCTCAACGAGGAGCCCTCTTCGTTGCCGCCGCAGACGCCCCCGCGCGAGTTCTCTCCTCCGCCACCCCATAGCGTGCAGTTCCACCGTGGGGAACCGCTGAGGATTGTTGCTGCCAGGGTCACTGCGGCGGTGACCGCTGGTTCGTCGGTGGGGCTGGGACCAGCGCAACACCCGGGAGAAGCGGGATGGGGGAATCTGCCGCCCCCGTGCACGTCATGCGGCCAAACCGCTGGACCGGTACCCGCCGTGAACAAGGACTGTAGGTGCCCGCAGTGGCGTTGGAAGCTTGGAGCCGTGCAACTCGACATCAATGCTGCCCCACCGGAGGATCCTGTTGTCGTTGCCGTTGCCGTTCAAGAAATCACCAGGCAGTTATATTCTCTGCTCCCTCTTAATCATCTCCTCCTTATGATTGCAGATCTTTTGATCACCCAATTTTATAGTAGCTCTAACAAGTACTGTAGATTGCTCTTCATGAAACGCTACTACTCTGCAAATGGTAACGTGACTATGATCGATGTGTTTGGTTTGCTGCTTATTGTGATTACACATATGCACTCGTGATGTAGGGCAAGCAGTGTACACTAAATTTGACGGGCTCCACTTGGAACACTAACGTGGACTTTGCTATATATCAATATAGCATACAAATCTGGAGTGAGGTATTTTGGCTCTCGGTCTCCATGGAGCCCGGTTTTTTGAAAAAAATCGAAATTCAAATTTTTCGACGTCAAAAAATTCCGAAAAAAATATGGAAGTATGTAAGGATGTAATGTAAACATGTGTAAAATTTCATGATGAAATACCTTGAATTGAGGCCTGTGTAAAAAAGACAAATTCATGGCCTGGGAGGATGAATAGTATCATGTGTTAACAACCCTCAGATTTGTTATTTTTGCACAGCCCTCATTTCAATGTATTTCGTCCTGAAAATTTACACACTTGTGAGTTATACCTTTATGTATATCTGTATTTTTTTTAAAAAAATTGAAACGTAGAAATATGAATTTTGATGAATTTTCGAGTTCAAATTTAAAGGGATCCAGTGAGCCCGGGCTCCAAAAGGCATTTCCGATAAATCTGGTGGTAGTATGTTCTTTGGATTGACAACATTGAGACCTAAATTACTGGGTTTACATGCTATAATTTGCAACCGTTAGTAGTGGCTTTCTAAAGCATTTGTAACAGTGCAGCATGCCTGTTGCATCTTCTTTTAGTGGCCACTAAATTTAGGTATTACATCGAGTAATTCGTGTTTATTGCATGTTTCTCCCTGATTTACTACCTCTACGAAGAACCGGGTATATATATGAGATACCACAGCTAATTTGATACTTTCACTATTTCACGGTAATGAGAGCGTGTACAATGATACTTTTAATTGCTTCCACTTGCATGTGGCACTAATTTGATTTGTGTTATTAGTTATTGAAGTAGGGCACCTCCATGTTTGGGCCTTGATAGGTACACGCAGTTGAGCCTTAGGACAACAAACTTAGGCAACACAGCTGGAAAATAACTCTATGAGACCGGCAAAATTAAGAGTTCCGTGGGATGACAAGCGCGCGCTCCACGGGCAAAATTAAGAGCTCCGTGCCACACACAGCCAAGCCTTTTCCACCTACTCTACCTTCTGCTCCGATCTCTTTGCTTGTGAAATTGTTCCGCTTGGTCTCCCCGGAATCCCTCCCTCCATCTAGCCCCGGCCTTGCTCGCTCGCTCTCCTCCCCCTTTACGTAACCCCGTCCCTGAGCTTGAGTGTGACCCGCCGACCCTGATCCCCTGTTCAATCGCTATGGATCGCCAACCGTATCCAAACCTCGACCTCAATGAGGTGCCCTCGCCGCCGACTTTGCCCACACGTGAGTTCTCTCCTTCGCCGCTACTGCTGCCTCTACTGCCGTATCCACACGTCGACCTCAACGAGGTGCCCTCTTCGCCGCCGCCGCAGTCGCCCCAGCGCAAGTACGCTCCTCCCCCACTAATGTCGCCGCTATTGTTGTATCCAAACGTCGACCTCAACAAGGTGCCCTCTTCGCCGCCGCCGCAGTCACCCCCGCGCGAGTTCGCTCCTCCGCTACTACTGTCGCCGCTATTGCCGTATCCAAACGCCGACCTCAACGAGGTGCCCTCTTCGCCACCACCGCAGTCTCCCCCGCGCGAGTTCGCTCCTCCGCAACTTGGGCAACACAGCTGTAGAGCACCGAGGAGGAACAGGTGCATGCTCCGCGGATAAAATTAAGATCTCTGTGCCACACGCATCCCAACATCCAGGCCACGGCATGACAGCCGTATCCACCTAACTTTCGTTTCTCTTTGCTTGTGCAGTTTTGCGTGCTCGCTCTCTCCCCGGAATCCCTCCCTCCATTAACCCCAGCCTCGCTCGCTCTCCTCCTCCTCCTCCACCTTTACCTAACCCCATCTCCATGCTCGGGATTCGAACCCTAGCCTGAGCTTAGGCGCGACCCTGTTCCCTTGTTCGATCGCCATGGATCGCCAGCCGTATCCAAACATAAACCTCAACGCGGAGCCCTCGCCGCGCTCCCGCGTGAGTTCTCTCCTCCACCACTACTGCCGCAAGCAAAAGAGCTCGCGTCACACGGTCCGCGCCACCCGTAGCCTAGCCTCCATCTAATACACATCACATAATTCAGTTAGCACAGGTAGTAATTAAAGATCATCATCACAAAAACATTAGTCCATCATTAATAAGGTCGGGAGCGCGAGCACCACGAACAAGACCTCCTAGGCCTCCAGCTCTTCTCTGTTGGCGGCCAGGGGCGGGGCTTTGCAATGGAGTTTCCTGGACTTAGAGCATCTCCAGCCGCGCCCCAAGAGGCCCCCAAGACGGCGAAAATAGCGCCGGGCGGAGGAAAATCGCCCAGCCGCGCCCCCAAGAGCCCAAATAGCACCGGATTGGGCCGAAATTGAGTCCGGCGATCCCAAGCCAAACCCGTCGCGCTGGGGGTCGCTTGGGGTCGCCGGATGAAAGGAAAGCGCGCGAACAGAAGGAAACTGCGCGTGATTTCGCGCGCGCCTCGCGCCGCGCCCCACCTGTCGGCGTGTGAACACGCGTCATCGTCATCCTCTCGCCTCGGCTTCCCCGCACCTGCCGCCGCCGCAGCGAGTCAGTGCGGCGCAGGTGACGAGTCCAATCGTCGCAGAGAGCATCAATGCAGCGCGTCGAGATACCCAACGGTCCGTCGACCGCGCCGCCGCCTGTTTCATCTTCCTCGCTCCTGACGCCGCCGCAGGGGAATCAATGCGGTGTCGGAGTCTAGTCCAATCGCCGCTGCAGTAGTCCAATCGGCGACGCGCGTCCGCCGCGTGTCCCCCCCGCCGCGTGCGCCCCCGCTGCTATATAAAGCGGGCTCGCCGTAGAAGGACACCGCGCGCTCTACTCCTCCTTTCATCCCCTCTCGTCTACCTCTCGCCGCCTGTCTCGTCTTCCTCTCGCCGCAATCCGCCCGCCATGGACCACGATCACCGCAACATGAACGGCATCCGCTGCTCCCTCACCCAAGCTGAGGCGATCCTTCTGTCCCAGGGGAACTACCCTTGCCCGCTGAACATGAGGATACCGCGCCGCTGGGTTCTCAGTGCCGCCGGTGCCGCCGCTGCCCCAAGCCAGCGCTCAGTTCGACCAGGAAGTCCTCGCCATCCGCGCCACAATGATGGAGGCCGAGCTCGCTGACCCAGCGAACGCCGCGGGAAACTTCGCCCGCTGGATGGCGCATTTCGAGGAGCGCCACAACCAGGCGCTCGCCTCCACCGAAGGGCTGGAACCGGTGTCGGGCCCGATGAACCGCCTCGGCCGGATGCTGTGGTGGAGCCCCGAGGAGCGCATGCTCCTCAATGTCCTCTACCACATCCACGACGGCAACGAGCCGCGCCTCGAGTACCCGTGAAGGGAGGGCCGTGAGCGTCGTCGTCGGCGGCGTCGAGCGGCGACGACGGTGCCGCAGGAGGCGGCGAACAGTGAAGGCGGCGACCTAGTAGTTTTTTTATTTTCTACCTATGTAATAAATTTAGACCGAATATTTATAAATTTCGCTGAAGTTCGACTATATTTGATGAAATTTGGTCGAACTTGGGGGTATCTTGGGGCCGCGGCTGGGTAGCCGGAGCCCGGGGGCCCCAAGCCGTTTTTGCCGCCCAAGCGCCCCCAAGCGGCGCTAAAATAGCGCCGAAAATCGCCTTGGGAGGGCGAACTGCTGAAGATGCTCTTACGCTTGCGCCAGCCCAACGGCGCCGGCGCTAGGACCAGGTTTTCCCCTTCATGATCGGCGGGGGCAGGGGCGGTGGCATGCATGGTCCGGAGCATTGAGAGGACGTTTCTAGGCATCGGCTGCCGGGAACGGTGTTGACCACACCGGAGCTGGCCATGATGGTCGGTGGTTCTTCGACGATGCGTGGGAGAGTTGAATAAGGAGGAATCCGGAGAACGACACGAATAACACGAGGAGGAAGCCTGGGCAGCTGGGCACAACCACCTATATCACCCCGGGCTCCTGCCTGGCTGCGTGGGCGGCGTGGAAAGGAAAGAAGCGGCAAAAGAAACGTAGTACGTGTAGCAATGTGTGTGAGAGAGGGGAGGGGCATGAGGATTGAGGCAGCTGGAGCAGAAGAAAATAGCACGACGACAGAAGAAGACTGAATAAACGCGGTGAGGAGCCGATCGGCTGGGTTGGTGCATTTAATCGCTACCCTGTAATTACTAGAGAGAAAATAATAAATTTATTGAGAAAGATACATCATGGAATTTTTTAAGAAAATTATACATTGTAAAATAATCTTCTTGTGATTTCAAAAAATGTTTCATACATAAAAAAATACAACATTTCAAGAATGTTCATGAGTTTCGATAAATGTGTTTGTGGCATTTTCCATAAAACAGTGCATACAACATAAAAATATAGGTTGGCAGTACATTAAATGCATTTTTTTTTGTGTTGCAACAACCTGTAGATGGTTTCGCAAAAAAAGAACTTGTATATGGGGCCAATTCACAACAACTATAGTGCACCAAGGGCAGAATTAAGATCTCCGCACCACACGCAGCCCTAAAAATGCTACACCCCCATCTATCCTCCTGCGGAGAAGTTTGTTTGGTTTCAAACTCTGGTTCACATGTTACGAGTGTATGTTACTACCTCTATAATGGGTAGTAACATGTATGTGATGTCATGCAAGACCTTATTTATTAGGTTATAGACTCATTTTGCTTTGGTATATCCGTATATGTGATGTTAGAGTAACTAGCTAAGTTAACACGGACACTTCTCTACTCATTAACCACATGCCACATAAGCAAAATTATCTTGAAATGTGTGATGTTACTACCTAAGACCTCCCGTAATGGGTAGTATCATATCTTCTTAGTTAGTATCATGCACATGATACTAGTGTATGATACTACCTCTACAATGCATAGTATCGTATTTTAGTAGCTTAGCATTTATTATGATATAGTATTATAATATGATACTCAACCATCTTTTTTTTTCATTTAGTTCTAAATCACATCATCAAATTTTCTTAGTTGGCATGTATGATATTAGCTATGGTACTCTCAGTGCAGGAGGAAGTTACTCCCATTATGGTTAGCCTAAATCAGCTAGATAACTCTACGTAACCTTCTTTCCCTAAAGCTAAACTGCCCCCGATGGATTTCAACCGTGGGCATAAGGCCTCATCCTTCTCCAATAAAGCAACGCCAAATAATATTTTATGTAAGTTTACCAAAAACTCGTACGTAGGTGTAGCATTTATCGAGGCAACGGTATGACAGCCATTTCCACCTACCTTCAGTCTCTCTTTGCTTGTGCAGTTCGCTCTCTCCCCAGAATCCCTCCCTCTCTTAACCTCAACCTCGCTTGCTCTCCTCCTCCTCCCCCTTTACCAAACCTCCTCGTCATGTCGGGGATTCAAACCCTAGCCTGAGCTTGGGCGCGACCCTCCCTGATTCCCTGTTCGGTCGCCATGGATCGGCAGCCGAAGGTTTTGAATTTTTTTTTCTGTTTTCTTTACCGAACCTGAGCAAAATGGGCGAATTTCAGCATTTTGGAATATTTTTGGAAAATTCCGGACAAAATGCACGATGTGAAATTTGAATTTTGAAATGGAAATTAACCAAAATACGACCAAATAATGTATATCACAATCTTTAACAAAATATGTATGTGAGCATCAATATTACACTTTCATATGATTAAAATTAAAAGGATATATCGAAGTATTATTGAACATTGATCGATCTAAAAGTTCAAAAACTCCCGAATTTTTCGTCCGGTTTATATTAAAAGTTAAATCCAGGCCAAACCAAAATGGGTGAATTTCAGCTGAATTTTTTTTTGGGCAAAATTCAAAACACTTTCCAAACGAGTAGCCCTCGCCGCCGCCCCCGCTCGAGTAGCCCTCGCCTTCGCCCCCGCTCGAGTTCTCTCCTCCTCAACTACTGCTGTATCGACTTCAACCTCAACGAGGAGCCCTCTTCGCTCCCGCCGCAGACACCCACGCGAGTTCTCTCCTACGCCACTACTGCCGCCACCACGCACCCCACATCGCGCAGTTCCACCGTGGAGAATCGCTGAGGATTGCTACTGCCAGGGTCACTGCAGCGGTGACCGCTGGTTTGTCAGTGAGGTTGGGGCCAGCGCAACACCCGAGAGAAGCGGAATGGGGGAATCCGCCGCCCCCGTGTGCGTCATGCGGCCGAACCGCTGGACCGGTACCCGCCGTGAACGAGGACTCGAGGTGCCCGCAGTGCCACAGGAAGCTTGGAGCCGTGCCACTCGACATCAATGCTGCCCCACCGGAGGATCCTGTTGCCGTTGCCGTCCAAGACATCACCGGACAGTTATATTCTCTGTTCCCTCTTAATCATCTCCTCCTTATGATTGTAGATCTTTTGATCACCCAATTTTGTAGTAGCTCTAAGTAGATTGCTCTTCATGAAACGCTACTACCCTGCAAATGGTAACGTGACTATGATCGATGTTTGATTTGCAGCTTATTATGATTACACAGATGAACTTTGCTATATATCAACATAGCATATGGATCTGGTAGTATGTTCTTTGGATTGCCAACATTGAGACCTAAATTACTGGGTTTACATGCTATAATTAGCAACCGTTAGCAGTGGTTGTCTAAAGCATTACTAACAGTGCAGCATATGCTTGTTGCATCTTCTTTTAGTGGCCCCTAAATTTAGGCATTACATCGAGTAATTCGTGCTTATTGCATGTTTCTCCCTGATTTACTACCTCTACGAAAAACAGGGTATATATATGAGATACCACAACTAATTTGATACTTTCACCCTTTCACGGCAATGAGAGCATGCACAATGATACTTTTAATTTGTTCTACTTGCATGTGGCACTAATTTAATTTGTGTTATTAGTTAGGCTGGTCATAATGGGAAGTAACTTATACTAATAACATACACATGTTACAAGTCTATGTAACTACCTCCACAATGGGGAGTAAAATATATGTGGTATCATGCAATGCCTTATTTATTAGGTTATAGACTGATTTTGCTTTGGTATATGTGATGTTACAGTGTAACTAGCTAAGTTATCACAAGCACTTCTCTCCTCATCAACTACATGTCACATAAGCAAATTTGCCTTGAAATGTGTGATGATACTACTAAGAGCAAGTATAATAGTGCTGAGTCAGCTAGCTATAAGAGATGAAATAGTATATATTTGCTTAGTTGGATGAAAGAGAATAGGTGAGAGAAGGTAAGCGGGCTCTTGGTGAAGAGCCAGCACGTGCTCCTAGGCACTTTGTGAGGATGAAAGATGGGCCATACATCATAAAAATAGTATATTTTTGTAGCTAACTATTGTACTTGTTGGCTATAAGATGGACTATAAATGACATGACAATGGCTTATAGCAAGCAGCTGGCTATACTATTAACCAAGCTCCAAGTTACTCGCCATTTTGGCTAACCTTATTGAAGTAGGGCATATCCATGTTTGCGCCTTGATAGGTATATGCAGTTGAGCCTTAGGACAACAAACTTAGCCAACACACCTGGAAAAAAATTCTATGAGACCGGCAAAATTAAGAGCTCCGGGGGACGACCGACGTGCGCTCCACGGGCAAAAGTAAGAGCTCCGCGCCACACACAACCCAGCCTTTTCCACCTACTCTACCTTCCGTTCCGATCTCTTTGCTTGTGAAGCTATTTCGCGTGGTCTCTCCCCGGAATCCCTCCCTCCGTCTAACCCCGGCCTCGCTCGCTCGCTCTCCTCCCCCTTTACCTAACCCCGTACCTGAGCTTGAGCGCGACCCGCCGACCTTGATCCCCCATTCGATCGCCATGGATCGCCAGCCGTATCCAAACCTCGACCTCAACGAGGTGCCCTCGCCTCCGACTTCGCCCCCATGTGAGTTCTCTCCTCCGCCGCTACTGTTGTATCCAAACGTCGGTGTCAACGAGGTTCCCTCTTAGCCGCCGCGGCAGTCGTCCCCGCGCGAGTTCGCTCCTCCCCACTACTACCGCCGCTAATACCATATCCAAACGTCGACCTCAACGAGGTGCCCTCTTCGCCGCCACCGCAGTCGCCCTCACGCGAGTTCGCTCCTCCGCCACTACTGTCACCGCTATTGCCGTATCCAAACGCCGACCTCAAAGAGTGCCCTCTTCGCTACCGCCGCAGTCGCCCCCGCGCGAGTTCGCTTCTCCGCAACTTGGGCAACACAACTGTAGGGCACCGAGGAGGAACAGGTGCACGCTCCGCGGGAAAAATTAAGAGTTCCGCGCCACATGCAGCCCAACCTCCAGGCCACGGAATGAAAGCCGTTTCCACCTAACTTCTGTTTCTCTTTGCTTGTGCAGTTCTGCGTGCTCTCTCTCTCTCCCCGGAATCCCTCCCTCCATTAACCCCAGCCTCGCTCGCTCTCTCTCCTCCTCCTCTCCCTTTACCTAACCCCATCGCCATGCCCGGGATTCGAACCCTAGCCTGAGTTTAGGCGCGACCCTGATCCCCTGTTCGATCGCCATGGATCTCTAGCCGTATCCAAACATCGACCTCAACGAGGATCCCTCGCCGCCGCCCCCGCGCGAGTTCTCTCCTGCGCCACTACTGCCACGGGCAAAAGAGAGGAGAACCATCGATAGAACCGAATAGCACAAGGACAGAAGAAGACTAAAGAAATGCGGCGAGGTGCGGATCAGCTGGGTTGGTGCATTTAATTGCTACCCTGTAATTGCTAGAGAAAAATATAATAAATTTATTGAGAAAGATACATCTTGAAATTTTAAAAAAATGTATACAATGTAAAATAATCTTCGTGTGATTCCAATAAATGTTTCATACGTACAAAAATATAACATTTCAAGAATGTTCACGAGTTTCAATAAATGTGTTTGTGACATTTTCCAAAAAAAAGTGTATACAACATAAAAATTTGTTTGCGTGTTATAAAAAATGTGTCATAACCTTAAAAGAATATATGTGACATGTGTTTGAAAAAAGTGCATACAATTTAAAATTATGTAACGATGTAAATGAATGTTTGTGTAATTTAATAAAATGTCTATTGGGTACTGAAAATGTATTTTAAAACATTTCAAGAACATGTATTTTTTTAAATGTACATAATATATTGGAACTGTCGAAAGTGTATCAAAAAATATTTCATGCGTGTGCGAAAAAGTGGGTACTGAGAAAAATGTGGAAAAAAAATAAACCAGTTACCGATAAAGAAACAAAAATAAAAGAGAAACAATATGAAGAAAATCTAGAAGAAACCAAAGAAAAATGGAGTATAACTAAGAAATATAAACCAAAGAAAACTAGTTAAAAAAGAAGTACAACAAAGGAAAAACCCGAAAGAAAACTGATGTAAAACCAAAGAAAAACTAAAAAAAAGTTGAGTGTGCGTTAGCAACTGTACTAATGGGATGACCCAATTTCGTGTTTACCGGATAAATATTTATGTATATAAAAGACACGACATGACAGCCATTTCTACCTACCTTTAGTTTCCTTTTGCTTGTGCAGTTTGCTCTCTCCCTGAACCCCCCCAGCCTCGCTTGCTCTCCTCCTCCTCCCCGTTTACCTAACCTCCTCGCCATGCCCGGGATTCAAACCCTAGCCTGAGCTTGGGCGCGACCCTCCCTGATCCCTGTTCGATCGCCATGGATCGCCAGCCAAAATTTTTGAATTCTGTTTTCTGTTTTTTACCGGACCTGAGCGAAATGGGCGAATTTCAGCATTTCGGGAAAGTTTCAGAAAATTCTCAGCGAAATTTGAATTTTGAAATGGAAATTAACCAAAATATGACCAAAATTTGCTATGTTTTTGGAATTAAGCAAAACAAATAATGTATATCACAATCTTTAGATAAATATGTATGTAAGCATCAATATTACACTTTCATATGATTAAAAGGATATATCAGGATATTATTGAACATAATAAAACTTGGCCCAAACCGAAATGGGCGAATTTCAGCCGAACTTCGTTATTTTCGGGCGAAATTTAATAACCTTTCCAAACATCGACCTCAACGAGTAGCCCTCGCCGCTGCCCCCTCTTGAGTTCTCTCCTCCTTCATTACTGCCATATCGAAATTACGACCTCAACGAGATGCCCCTGCGCGAGTTCTCTCCTCCGCCACTACCGCCACCGCCACCCCACAGCGCCCAGTTCCACCAAGGGGAATTACTGAGGATTGTTGCTGCCAGGGTCACTGCGGCGGTGACCGCTGGTTCGTCGGTGGGGCTGGGGCCAGCGCAACACCCGGGAGAAGTGGGATGGGGGAATCCGCCGCCCCCGTCCGCGTCTTGCGGCTGAACCGCTGGACTGGTACCCGCCGTGAACAAAGACTGAAGGTGCCCGTAGTGCCGTTGGATGCTTGGAGTCGTGTCGCTCCTCACTCGACATCAATGCTGCCCCACCGGAGGATCCTGTTGCCGTTGTCGTCGCCGTCCAAGACATCATCAGGCAGTTATATTCTCTGCTCCCTCTTAATCATCTCCTCCTTATGATTGCAGATCTTTTGATCACCCAATTTTATAGTAGCTCTAACAAGTACTGTAGATTGCTCTTCATTTTTTTGAAAATGAGGATAACCCCCGGCCTCTGCATCAGAACGATGCATATGGCCATATATTATTAAAATTGTAGAATCCAGCAGCCGAACAACCTCGACCCGGAAATAAAGAGAAAAATAAACCTAGAGGTCGTATATCTCGCGACAGTAACTTCTCCAGATAGCCACTAAACTTATGATACAAAATACATCAAAAACGAAAAATACAGAATTCCTAAGCTACACCTTCAAGAAGGAATCGTCGCTCGTGCGCCGATGATGGCGAGTCCACCACAAGATTGAACTCTGGATTCTCATCCCCAAAGCTAAACTTCAAACCACCACCTTCGGCAAGGACACGACGCAAGCGCGCGCTGATATAGCCCGATCAGAGATCTTGTGTTTCCGCCGAATTGCATAAAACGCTACTACTCTACAAATGGTAACGTGACTATGATTGATGTGTTTGGTTTGCTGCTTATTGTACACATATGCACTTTGCTATAGTATCAACATAGCATATGAATCTGGTAGTATGTTCTTTGCATTGACAACATTGAGATCTAAATTACTGGGTTTACATGCTATAATTAGCAACCGTTACTCCGTTAGCAGTGGCTTTCTAAAGCATTAGTAACAGTAAAGCATGCATGTTGCATCTTCTTTTAGTAGCCACTAAATTTAGGTATTACATCGAGCAATTCGTGCTTATTGCATGTTTCTCTCTGATTTACTACCACTACGAAGAACAGGGTATATATATGAGATACCACAGCTAATTTGATATTTTCACCCTTTCACGGCAGTCAGAGCATGCACAATGATACTTTTAATTTGTTCTACTTGCATGTGGCACTAATTTGATTTGTGTTATTAGTTATTGAAGAAGGGCACCTCCATGTTTGGGCCTTGATAGGTAGCCTTACAACAAACTTAGGCAACACAAATGTAGAGCACCGAGGGGCGACATGCGCACGCTCCACGTGCAAAATTAAGAGCTCCGTGCCACACGCAGCACAGCCTCCAGGCCACGGCATGACAACCATTTCCATCTACTTTCCGTTTCTCTTTGCTTGTGCAGTTTCGCGTGCGAACAGCTTAACAAGCAAACAACAACCACTAGTAGACAGACCCCCCTTTCGTCCAGCCCAAAAAAGGCATCGCTCCCGGTTCATTTCAGAACCGGGACCGATGCCGGGCAACGGTCCCGGTTCGTCTGGATATGGCATTGGTCCCGGTTCAACTGGGGCAACGGTCCCGGTTTTTGCCACCAACCGGGACCAATGCTCTGGCGAGGCATTGGTCCCGGTTTGTGGAAAAAACCGGGACCGTTGGTTTTACAATGGTCCCGGTTTTTGTCAACAACCGGGACCAATGCTATGGCGAGGCATTGGTCCTGGTTTGTCGCAAAAACCGGGACCGTTGGTTTTACAAATTTTTTATTTTTTCTGATTAAAGAATAAATCGGAAAATGGCAGAAATTAAGTGAAACTTTGAAAATTCATAGAAAATTCATATTAACTCCAAATTTAACATATAATATATGAAAAATGATCAGGAGAAATTAATCTATCCAAATATCCAACTTTGAACTATGTTTGAGTTGAATTTAAAATGGGACCAGTAGCATTTGCTATTTGGATTAATTGGAATTAAATCAAATTCATTTCAAATGCTTGTGCAACTTGAACCATAGCAACATACCACATTTCAATTGCACATCAGAGGCATATCATACACATTTCAATATGAATTACTTTGATCACACAATAGCATTTACAACTTGGCTAACTTGAATTCAAATTGGAGTTTGAATTTGCAATTCATTTGCAATATACTCCATTTAAATAACACATGGTCTAATATTTTACAAAAATAAAGTGGTTCAAGTTGACATCAAATATTTGGTAGATCCTTCACAAAAAACCCCTACTTTTGTCACTCAGAAAATGGAAAATGGATTTTTCGTGCAAAGAAAATAAAAACTTCCTTTGGCAAACTTGTTGGCTAGTATAATATACACACATGTGCAAAATATGAGATCATTTGGGAAAACTATCCTTTCAAACTAGCTGTAACATCGGTCATTTGGCTTGAAAGTCATGAATCTTCATACTTGATAGCTCATTTTGAAAAGACTTTTATAAGATATTTGCTTTATTCCAAGTTTGTTGTTTTGTATGGTTACTAAGACATAAATTAGGATGCAACGCGAAGGTTTTACATTTTTTTATTTTTTTTGAATTATTTTTGTCGATTTCAAAAAGTGGTCAAAACGGAGGGCATGACCGGTAATAGATAGGGGTGGAATCTTACAAAAGTCTTGGTGGATCCCTGATGAAATGACTACTTGTGTATCTAGAAATTATATTTTCAAAAAATAAAGAGCAAACTATCAAGCACATGTAGTTCAAATTTGACCCCGTTCCAACTGAATCTGCGGAAATTTGTCTTTTTCAGAAGAGGTATATAAAAACCATATTACATGGAAACTTTGGTCAATTGTAAATAACACATGGTCTAATATTTTACAAAAATAAAGTGGTTCAAGTTGACATCAAATATTTGGTAGATCCTTCACAAAAAACCCCATTTTTGTCACTCGGAAAATGGAAAATGGATTTTTCGTGCAAAGAAAATAAAAACTTCCTTTGGCAAACTTTTTGGCTAGTATAATATACACACATGTGCAAAATTTGAGATCATTTGGGAAAACTATCCTTTCAAACTAGCTGTAACATCGGTCATTTGGCTTGAAAGTCATGAATCTTCATACTCGATAGCTCATTTTAAAAAGACTTTTATAAGATATTTGCCTTATTCCAAGTTTTTTGTTTTGTATGGTTACTAAGACATAAATTAGGATGCAACGCGAAGGTTTTACATTTTTTTTATTTTTTTTGAATTATTTTTGTCGATTTCAAAAAGTGGTCAAAACGGAGGGCATGACCGATAATAGATAGGGGTGGAATCTTACAAAAGTCTTGGTGGATCCATGATGAAATGACTACTTGTGTATCTAGAAATGATTTTTTCAAAAAATAAAGAGCAAACTATCAAGCACATGTAGTTCAAATTTGACCCCGTTCCTGCTGAATCTGCGGAAATTTGTCTTTTTCAGAAGAGGTATATAAAAACCATATTACATGGAAACTTTGGTCAATTGTAAATAACACATGGTCTAATATTTTACAAAAATAAAGTGGTTCAAGTTGACATCAAATATTTGGTAGATCCTTCACAAAAAACCCCTACTTTTGTCACTCGGAAAATGGAAAATGGATTTTTCGTGCAAAGAAAATAAAAACTTACTTTGGCAAACTTGTTGGCTAATATAATATACACACATGTGCAAAATATGAGATCATTTGGGAAAACTATCCTTTCAAACTAGCTGTAACATCGGTCATTTGGCTTGAAAGTCATGAATCTTCATACTCGATAGCTCATTTTAAAAAGACTTTTATAAGATATTTGCCTTATTCCAAGTTTGTTGTTTTGTATGGTTACTAAGACATAAATTAGGATGCAACGCGAAGGTTTTACATTTTTTTTATATTTTTTGAATTATTTTTGTGGATTTCAAAAAGTGGTCAAAACGGAGGGCATGACCGGTAATAGATAGGGTGGAATCTTACAAAAGTCTTGGTGGATCCCTGATGAAATGACTACTTGTGTATCTAGAAATGATTTTTTCAAAAAATAAAGAGCAAACTATCAAGCACATGTAGTTCAAATTTGACCCTGTTCCAGCTGAATCTGCGGAAATTTGTCTTTTTCAGAAGAGGTATATAAAAACCATATTACATGGAAACTTTGGTCAATTGTAAATAACACATGGTCTAATATTTTACAAAAATAAAGTGGTTCAAGTTGACATCAAATATTTGGTAGATCCTTCACAAAAAACCCCTACTTTTGTCACTCGGAAAATGGAAAATGGATTTTTCGTGCAAAGAAAATAAAAACTTCCTTTGGCAAACTTGTTGGCTAGTATAATATACACACATGTGCAAAATTTGAGATCATTTGGGAAAACTATCCTTTCAAACTAGCTGTAACATCGATCATTTGGCTTGAAAGTCATGAATCTTCATACTCGATAGCTCATTTTAAAAAGACTTTTATAAGATATTTGCCTTATTCCAAGTTTGTTATTTTGTATGGTTACTAAGACATAAATTAGGATGCAACGCGAAGGTTTTACATTTTTTTTATTTTTTTGAATTATTTTTGTCGATTTCAAAAAGTGGTCAAAACGGAGGGCATGACCGGTAATAGATAGGGGTGGAATCTTACAAAAGTCTTGGTGGATCCGTGATGAAATTACTACTTGTGTATCTAGAAATGATTTTTTCAAAAAATAAAGAGCAAACTATCAAGCACATGTAGTTCAAATTTGACCCCGTTCCAGCTGAATCTGCGGAAATTTGTCCTTTTAAGAAGAGGTATATAAAAACCATATTACATGGAAACTTTGGTCAATTGTAAATAAAATATGGTCTAGTATTTTACAAAAATAAATTGGTTCAAGTTTACATCAAATATTTGGTAGAATCTTCACAAAAAACCCCATTTTTGTCACTCGGAAAATGAAAAATGTGTTTTCAAAATTAAAAAGAAATATATTTTTTCAGAAAAATAATTTAAAAACATTTAAAATATAATAGGTAACCGATCGGGAAGTTTCAATTTTTTTTTAAATTTCATCACAACATAGACATCAACAAGGTCCTAGACATCAACAAGGTTTAATATGATTGATATGATACATATGTCAACAAGTGTCTGTTAAGCGAGTTGGGGTAGGTGTTGAATGGAACTGAGAAGTTAAGCGTGCTGGGGCTGGAGTAGTGTGAGGATGGATGACCCTTGGGGAAGTTTGACCACGAAGGTCAATTTGATCTGAGATTAACCATAATAATAAATAAAAAAATAAAAAAATAAAAAATAAAAAATAAAAAAATATGGAGGCCCGATCCCGGTTCTTCCTATCAACCGGGACCAATGACCCCTCCCCCCTCTTCGGTCCCGGTTCGTGGGCCAACCGGGACCAGCATTGGTCCCGGGTGTTGAACCGGGACCAAAGGCCCATTTGAACCGGGGCAATATGGGGGTCTCTCCACTAGTGAACGGAAGGTTGGTGAAGGCTGGGCTGCGTGTGGCCCTAATTTTGGTCGTCGAGCGCGAGCGCGTCTGGCCCTCACTGCTCTACAGCTGTGTTGCTCAAGTCCGTTGTAGACTGAGACAAAACCGGTTGAATGTACTGCCAACTTACACCTCCTAAAAGCGTGCTTTGCTAAAATACAAAGAAAAATATGCGTACTGATATCGTTTTCTTATGAGCTGTTGCCATGCCTGGGATTCGAACCCTAGCTTGAGCTTAGGCGCGACCCTGATCCCCTGTTATATCGCCATTGATCACCAGCCGTATCCAAACATCGACCTCAACGAGGAGCCCTCGTCGCCGCCCCCGCGCGAGTTATCTCATCCACCACTACTGCCACGGGCAAAAGAGCTCGCGTCACACGGTCCGCGCCACCCGCCAGTTAGCACAGGTAGTAGTTAAAGATCATTATCATCAAATAATTAAACCATCTACATGGACCCGCGAGCACCACGAACGGGACCTCCTAGGCCTCCACCTCTTTTCTGTTGGAGGCCAGGATGCGGGGTTTTGCAACGGTGTTTCCTCGACTTACGCTTGGGGCAGGCCAACTTCGCCGGCGCTAGGACCTGGTTTTCCCCTTCATTGGCGGTGGGGACAGGGGCGGTGGCATGCATGTGCTGGAGCGGTGGCATGCAAGTTCGTTGTACACTGAGACAAAATCATCCTAAAAGCGTGCTTTGCTGAAATACAATGTAGAATAATCTTCTTGTGAATCCATAAAATGTTGCATACATAAAAAAATATAACATGTCAAGAATGTTCATAATTTTAATAAATGTGTTTGTGACATTTTCCAAAAATATATATATACAACATAAACATATGTTTGCGTGTTGTAACGGCAAAAGAAACTAAAGCCAGAGCAGAAGCGTAGGGTAGCGATGTATGAGAGAGGGAAACAGGAGCAGTAGTCAATAGCACTAGTAAAGACAGTAGAAGACTGAAAAATGGGGCAAGGAGCGGATCAGTTGAGTTGGTGCATTTAATTGCTATCCTGTAATTGCTAGAGGAAAATAATACGTAGTAAATTTATTGAGAAAGCTACATCATCGATTTTTCAAAAATAAAGTATACATTGTAATATAATCTTCTTCTGATTCCCAAAAATGTTTCATACATAAAAAATACAACATTTCAAGAATGTTCACGAATTTCAATAAATGTGTTTGTGACATTTTCCAAAATAAAGTGTATACCACATAAAAATATGTTTGCGTGTTGTAACAGCAAAAGAATGTAAAGCCGGAGGAGATGTGTAGGGTAGCACTATATGAGAGAGGAGAGCCGGAGCAGAAGCGAATAGCCCAAGGACAGAAGAAGACTGAAAAACAGGGCGAGGAGCGGATCTGCTGGGTTGGTGCATTTAATTGCTACCCTGTAGTCTCTACAGAAAAATAATACTCCCTCCGTTCTTTGATATAAGGTGTATATTTTTTTTAAGTCAATTTTTTAACTTTAACCAAATTTATAGCAAAAAATATCGACATCTATGATATTTAATAAATACAATATGAAAATATGTTTTAAAATGAATCTAATGATACTGTTATGGAATAATTTATATTAATACATTTATCTACAAATATGGTCAAAGTTAACTAAGTTTGACTTTTTAGAAAACACTACAAATCTTATATTTAGGAATGGAGGGAGTAGTAAATTAACTGAGAAAGCTACATCATGGAATTTTCAAAAAAAAGTATACATTCTAAAATAATCTTCTTGTGATTCCAAAAAATTGTTTCATACATAAGAAATTACAACATTTCAAGAATATTCATGAGTTTCAGTAAGTGTTTGTGAAATTTTCTAAAGTAAAGTGTATACAATATAAAAGTATGTTTTGGTATTGTAACAACAAAAGAAAGTAAAGCCGGAGCAGAAGCGTAGTGATGTCGTCCCTCCGACTGGGTTCATTAGGACCGGGAACCATTTTTCTTAGACCAAGGCACATAGTAATTACCTCGCATTAAGCGCTCTATTCTATTCCCAATGCACTCTTTCATATGTCAGCTCTCACATGCATCTAATAAAAAAAATATGTATGCAATATATTTATTTTCTAGCAATGGAACTAGCAACAGTAACTTCTCATGCAACAAATGAAAAGAATGCATGCATGCAACTTTCCAAAGCAAAGCCTTATAAAAACGGGCATATTTATGCTGCTTTGGGACCTAATAAACCCGAATGAGGGAGTATGAGAGAGGAGAGCCGGAGCAAAAGCGAATAGCACGAGGACAGAAGAAGATTGAAAAATGCGGTGAGGAGCGGATCAGCTGGGTTGATGCATTTAATTGCTACCCTGTAATTGCTAGAGAAAAATAATAGTAAATTTATTGAGAAAGATACATCATGGAATTTTAAAAAAAGTATACATTGTAAAATAATCTTCTTGTGATTCCGAAAAATGTTTCATACATAAAAAAAATACAACATTTCAAGAATGTTCACGAGTTTCAATAAATGTGTTTGTGACATTTTCCAAAGAAAAAGTATGAACAACATAAAAATATGTTTCATGTTGTAACCGCTAAAGAAAGTAAAGCTTGACCAGAAGCGTAGGGTAGTGATGTAGTATGAGAGAGGCGAGCTGGAGCAAAAGTGAATAGCACGAGGACACAAGAAGACTGAAGAAATGCGGCGAGGTGATCGATGGGTTGTGCATTGAATTGCTACCTTGGAATCGCTAGAGAACAATAACACTTATTAATTTATTAACAAAGTATATACTCCCTCCGATCCATAATAAGTGTCGCTCATCTAGTACAAAGTTTGTACTAGCTTAGTACAAAATTTGAGACACTTATTATGGATCGGAGGGAGTATCATTTTATTATTGCCATACATAAATATATAGCTATGAAATAAAAAATCCATCTATAATAAATTGCTGAACACTTAAGATTTAGACTAGATTAAACAATGTACTTACCCCGTAAAAAATTTTGCTTTATATTCTACTATCCTAACACTCAAAAGACAGGCTGGGGCGTCATCGCTGGGAGCGGAGGCACCGCGAATTGGCCCTCCCGGGTCTCCAATTCCTCTTTGTTGGCGATAACGGCGGGGCCAGGGTGGCTTACGAAGTACTTGGGTTTGGGTATACAGTTTCGCAAGATTTTTTGCTCCCTTTCCGTCATTCTTTTTTCAAACGGATCTGAGGTAAGAATATAATGCTACTCCCTCCATACAAAATTACTTGATATTGTATTATTTTAAGTTTGGTTAAAACTTAAACTATAGCCATGTCAACTAATTATGACTGGATGGAGTATTTCATTTCCATTTTTTCATTTACTACAAATTAAATTAAAACGGGCATGGGCACATTTTTAATTAAAACGGGTACTAAAAAACTGTCTAGCGCCCTATGAATTCTCACCGTAGTACGTAGTCGGTGTCGATCATTGCCCTCGTCTCGTCGGTAGTCCCCTTTCCTTCGACTCCCTTCATCTCCTTCCTACAGTGGACTACATTCGACTTCCTTCATCTATATACCTAATAATAATGGGAGGTGCAATTCTCCCATTTTTTTCGTCCGTCACGTATATTTTATAGAAAATTCCCTGCTATTTCTGGAAATTAACCCGCACTACAATAAATAAGTGAAAAAAAAATGTTTCGCTGCTCCACTTGGCCCGTCTAACGCTGCACTTTGAAAAAATTCGGCCCATCTAAGATTGTCACCTCACTGAAGCAGGATAAACAAAAACGCTTCGCTGTCACATTTGGGCCTTGGCCTTTTTCCGAACTGCTGGGCTAGTTTCGTCATCGCGCGCACACACACAATTATATTGTACGAAAAAATATATTTCACTTTTTTTTAAATTGTTTGCAATTGAAAAAATATACTATTTAATAATAAATCAAACTATAAAAAGTTTATGTGTGAACAATTTAACACATTGAAGTGTGCCAATATTTTAACGCATTTTTAAAGTGTGAACTATTTAATAAATATGTTATAGGTTTTTACACATTTTTTATATATGATTTTTTAGAAAAAATATTTTTAGTGCAAATATCTTATAAAAAATGATGCAAAAAAGAATAAAAATATATGAAAATGTTCCAAGGAGGGCAAATAGTTTTAAGTGCGAGCATTGTTTTTTAATTTTGCAAAATTTGAGTGTGAATTTTTAAATTTTTTTGGCTACGAACCTTTTAAAAGTTTAATGCACAAAATATTTATTTTTCAGGCGAAAAGTAAAAGTAAGAAAAGGGGGAAAAATACTAAAAAAAATTATTTGTGAGATTGAATGTGGAGCAATTTAAGGAATGATTCTTCATAATTTAAGTAATAAGAAAAAAACATATGCGAAAACCATGTATTTGGCCCAGTTGAAATTAAAAAATTCAACATTAAGAAAAAAAAATAGGGTTATAGGCTAGCTGGTAGTATGTTGCTTCCAAACTAAAAAATAAATTTATTTCGATTACCAATAATAAAATTAATTTATTTTCTCTATTATTCTTTCATTATTAGTTCTATACATGATCACTCTACTATTCTTTTTGTTAGGACTTATGATAAAAAATAAACAAAACACTTGTGAGATGTACCACATGAAAAAATGGTGGTCGATGGAGCTTTCTGGATACATATGGATATGTTGTAGCTCTTTTCTACGTCGAACTAGCCGATCGATGAGCCTACCAATAACAATAATTACATCATCACATAGGTAAGGCTCGACACATCCTAACATGATATACTAGGAAGTAGAATTGGAGAGGAATGGACGATGGTGAATAATACATTCGTTGGATCGCGGTTGGGTTGACCATCATGTATCTCATTCGACAGGCCTTGATATCATACTGATATTATGTTTTCCCGTTGCAACGCACGAGCACTTTTCCTAGTCTCCTTCCTACAGTAGCATGCACTTGACGTCGCGCTAAGCCAAGATGGCGACACGAGCTTCTTACTTTTCCCCATCAAGAAAGTCAGATAACTTATTTCTATTTTAAATTAGGTAAAGCACGCATCAACAACATTGGGCCGGGCCTAAACTAAAAAAAAGACCACAAGAGATATGAATGTTGGTGGAACCTCGTATTTGCTCAGAGTAGTACGTGGTCATCTGCTAGTCTACTGTATCCATCATCCCCACCTACCACTGGCAGCGTGACTAGACCCAGGGCCGAAATTCTAGGGTTTTGTCACTCCGTCAGAGTTGTGATCGGTGCGACGATGGAGATGAGCTTGGAAACTCCCCGGAGTTTCACCCTAGAGCCAGATAGCCATAGCCCAGGCGACGGAGCTGACTACATCAGCGCCCTCCCCAACGACCTGCTCCTGCTCATTCATGCCCGCCTCTTTGCGAATGGTATATTTATTTTTATTTAATACATTTATTTCAAAAAAATATAGCACAGCTTTGATTTCGAGTTAAAATGTGCTGGCAACGGATGATTTCTGGTTAGTAGAAAGCCCTTTTTTTTAATGTTGGTTAGTGCTAGTAGTAAAATGGAGTAGTAGTAGATTACTAATTTGGATTTGCTGCATTTATTTCAAAATGACTAGCACAATTATATACCAATCTTTTATTGGATACAGTATCACTGCCAATTAGCCTTCCAGTAAAAACTAGCTGTAAATAAGATTTAATACATGTTAAATATATGCAAATAGGCTGGCGCCTCTTCATTCCGTCCCATTCGCTACCAACCCATCACAAACCCATCGTCGCCGCTGAGATGGCCGCCCATGCAATCCCTGCCCGGGGCCACCTCCCTCCCCCTCACGTTACCAACGAGTGCGAGGCGCCTAGCAATGGCGAAGGCCAAAGCGGCCCCGCCTCCTGAAGCAAGCGGCCGCCTGGCATTACCCTTGTACTCCACCATGAAGGACATAGATGAGGAGTACCGTAAATACTTGAGTTGCTTGCATGTGGTGGATGGCAAAACTGTGTTCGTGATGGACGACAAGTTTAGGCACCACTGAAATGACAAGGTGTCGGCTCCCGTTGGCGACAAGGCTGATGGAGCAGGCAAGAAGGATGGAAAGGAAGCGATTGCTCGCTCTTCCTCAGGCGACGGTGTGGACTACATCAGCGCCCTTCCCGACGACCTGCTCCTCCTCGTTCGCGCCTGACTCCCCTGCACCAGCGCGGTCCTCTCCCGCCGGTGGCGCGGCCTCTGGGCCTGCCTCCGCAAGATCGTCTTCCGCGACGTGGCCCTCGAAAGGGCGCTCTCGGCCGCGTCCCTTATCATCCCCCGCCCGCGGTTTCTCTCCTCCAAAGTCCAAATCTTCGTCCCCAACCCCAATGACAAGGAGCACCAGGCGAACAACGCCGGCGTGAACTCGCTGCTTTGCGCCGCAGTGCATGCGGCTCCATGTGGAGAATCTCGTCTTGCACCTCCCAGGCCGTTCCAACACCGACGTCGACCTCCCTCGATTAGACGGCACCACCTCCATCTTGCTGGACCTTTCCTGCCGGTTCTCCCTCAATGTGCCCGCCGGACTCCAGGCACTGTCCCTGTTGCAATGCCTTACCGACCTCGACGCCGTACTCTTCTGCTGCCCACGCTTGCGCGCGCATACTCCACCTCTGGAATTTCTCCTCTACGCGTGACATTAGTGTCTGTCAACTCATCGTCGCTGGAGGAGCTTGTCGATCATGTGCAGGAAGGACGCATTGATAAAACATGTCAACATCGTTGCTCCCATCATCAAGCGTCTGGCCATCTCATTTACCACGGTTGTGTTGCCTGGATGAATTTAATGTACTAGACAACAATAATTTTAAATTCATTCACGCAAAAATATATCATGTAACTATTTCCATACATTAATACATAGCTATGTAATACTCCCTCCGTTTCTTAATATAAGGTGTCTAAAGTTTTGAGAAAAATTCCAAAATGCATGGTATATTGGTATTACACCACCCGTCTAGGTAGATATATCTACGGAAAGAGATAGAACGTAGAATCGCTTTCCTATTATTGGCTGATTCGAATTGTTTTCTTCTGATTTTTTCTAGGGAAAGATATGTCCAATTATAGCATTACATGTTCGCATTAATATTCGTGCAAAAACCTTAGGCACCTTATATCAAGGAACGGAGGGAGTACATAAATTCATTCACCAAAATAAATCGTAAAATATAAAGCTATGTAATGTACTACCAACATTTTTTGAATGGTATGAAAAATGTAATATAAATTATGTGAACAGTTTTTTACATTGTCCAAATATATATTTTAAATTCATCAACATACTTTTAAAATATAATATATTTTTTTATGGTGCAAAGTGTTTTTTTTTAAATTATGTAAACCTTACTGTTACATTGTATTAATATTATTAAAATGTCACAAACATTTTATAAACGTGTGAATATTTTAATGTCAGGAACACTTTTCTGAAAGGTATGAACATTTTCTAGAAATTGCGTGAACAAACTTTCTATACGACATATTTTTTTTAATATGTGATAAACACTATTTAAAGTTTGCCTGATGACAGTGGGGTAGAGGTCTTAATTTAGTTTTGGGTAAGAGAAAGCCCCTCCTAGTTTTTTAGGAAAATTTTATTACAAAATGATTAGCAGAATTATACACCAACCTTTTATTGGATACAGTGCCACTGCCAATTAGCCTTCTTGTAAAAACAGCCGTAAATAAGATCTAATATGTGCTAAATATATGCAAATAGGCTGGCGGCTCTTCATCCCGTCCCATTCGCTACCAACCCATAACAAACCCATTGTCGCCGCCGAGATGGCCGCCCACGCAATCCCTACCCGGGGTATTAATATATAGCTATGTAATTTATAAATTCATTCAGAAAAATAAATCGTAAAATATAAAGCTAATGTACTACCAACATTTTTTTAATGCTATAAAAACGTAATATAAATTATGTGAACAGTTTTTTACATTGTTCAAATATATATTTTTAATTCATCAACATATTTTAAAATGTAATATTTTTTGTATGGTAAAAAATTTATTTTGAAATTATGTAAACATTGTTTTTACATTGTATTAACATTATTAAAATGTCACATACATTTTTTAAACGTGTGAATATTTTAATATTAGGAACAATCTTCTTAATGGTATGAACATTTTCAAGAAATTGCGTGAACAAATTTTTTATACGACATGATTTTTTTTAATATGTGAGATCCGGCCATCCAGGCGACCACGATGGAGGTGAGCTCAGAAACTCCCCGGAGTTCCACCCTAGAGCCAGATAGCCATAGCCCAGGTGACGGAGCGGACTACATCAGCGCCCTCCCCGACGACCTGCTCCTCCTCGTCCGCGCCCTTCCGCGACGTGGCCCTCGAAGACCGGGGAGGGAGTATCTTCGCAGATGCACATTCAGACTGCTCCCAATGCTTCACCTTGGATGGGTGCTAAGCATGCCAATAAGCCACAAAATCCTATGTGACACCTTAATTAAGAGGAGAGAGATGAATTTGGTGACACCAGGAAACGGTGCTAGTCACGGGAACCTATGCAAAACATTTAAAATGAAGGGAACTAGCTTATGCATGCAAGACTTTAGTTGCTAAACCATTAAATGAGGCAACCTTAACAACAACAAGCTAAGCACCAATGCATTGAGAAGAGAACTGCTATACGTATGACGTTTCCTGTACGATTTTCGTACGATATGAGCCATCCAGCCGTTCACACACGTAGCAACTGCAAAGTGACCGCTGGATCGATTCGTCGGATGGACGTCGTACACTAACTGTCGTACACGAAGAGGTTCCGCATTGAGAATTATGGTTGCTTAGCACATTTAATGCTTGTAGCACCTCACTTAGCACCTTTGCATTGGAGGAAGCCTCATGCTTGCGGATGCCTGGTGTTGGTGCATTTAATTGCTCCCTGTAATGTACGTACTAGACACCAAAAATATTAAATTCATTCACGCAAAAATATATCATCTAATTATTTCCATACATTAATATATTACTATGTAATATTACCTCCGATCCATATTAATGGACTCAACTTTATCTAGATTCGTATGTATTTAGTTAAGTATTTAGATTAGATGAATGTGTATCTAGACAAATTTAAGTCCATTAATATGGATCGGAGGGAGTACATAAATTCATTCACCGAAATAAACCGTAAAGTATAAAGCTATATAATGTACCAACATTTTTTGAATGGTATTAAAAATGTAATATAAACTTATGTGAACAGATTTTTACATTCTTCAATTATATATTTTTAATTCATCAACATACTTTTAAAATGTAATATACTTTTGTATGGTACAAAAAATTATTTTGAAATAATGTAAACATTACTCTTACATTGTATTAACATTATGAAAATTTCACAAACCTTTTTTAACGTGTGAATATTTTAATGTCAGGAACACTTTTCTGAATGGTTTTGAAATTTTCTAGAAATTGCGTGAACAAACTTTATATACGACATGGTTTTTCTAATATGTGAAAACACTATTTAAAATATGCCTGATGACAGTGGGGTAGAGCTCTTAATTTTTTTGGGTAAGAGAATGCCCCTCCTAGTTTTTTTAGGCAAAGTTTATTTCAAAATGATCAGCACAATTATACACCAATTCTTTATTGGATACAGTGCCACTGCCAATTAGCCTTCCAACAAAAACCAGATGTAAATAAGATTTAATACGTGCTAAATATATGCAAATAGGCTGGTGCCTCTTCATCCCGTCCCATTTGTTGCCAATCCATCACAAACCTATCGTCACCGCCGAGATGGCCGCCCACGCAATCCCTGAACGGGGTGACCTCCCTCCCCCTCATGTCACCAACGAGTGCGAGGCGCCTGGCAATGGCGAAGGCCAAAGCGGACCCGCCTCCTCCCCGGCCTGGAAGCAAAGCGGCCGCCTGGCATTACCCTTGTACACCACCATGAAGGACATAGATGAGGAGTACCGTAAATACTTGAATTTCTTGTGTTTGGTCGATGGCAAGACCGTGTTCGTGATGAACGACAAGGTTAGGTACCACGGACATGACAAGGTGCCGGCTCCAGTTGGCGACAAGGCTGATGGCAACAATGTACCAGACAACAATAATATTAAACTCATTCACACAAAAATATATCATCTAATTATTTCCATAAATTAATATATAGCTATGTAATACATAAACTCATTCACCAAAATAAATCATAAAATATAAAGCTATGTAATGTACTACCAACATTTTTTGAATGGTATAAAAATGTAATATAAATTATGTGAACAGTTTTTACATTGTTCAAATATATATTATTAATTCATCAACATACTTCTCAAATGTAAAAAAAATTGTATGGTACAAGAATTATTTTGAAATTATGTAAACATTGTATTAACATTATTAAAATGTCACAAACATTTTTTAACATGTGAATATTCTAATGTCAGGAACACTTTTCTAAATGGTATGAACATTTTCTAGAAATTGCGTGAACAAACTTTCTATAAGACATGCTTTTTTTAATATGTGAGATCCGTCCATCCGGGCGACAACGATGGAGGTGAGCTCGGAAACTCCCCGGAGTTCCACCCTAGAGCCAGATAGCCATAGCCCAAGCAACGGAGCGGCCTACATCAGCGCCCTCCCCGACAACCTGCTCCTCCTTGTCCGCTTCCGCCTCTTAGCGAATGGAATATTTCTTTTTATTTAATGCATTTATTTCGAAAATTTTGGCACAACTTTGATTTCGAGCTAAAATGTGCTGGCACCGGACGATTTTTGGCTAGTAGAATGCTAGTATGTAGTTAATGCTAGTAGTAAAATGGAGTAGTACTAGAGTAGACCTCCCGCAAAATGCACATGATACTAGTATATGACATTACCTCCACAATGCATAGTATTATATCTTAGTAGTAAGTAGTATTATTTATTGCTTAGTGCAAGACACATACTAGCTTAACACTTATGATGATACGGTATTATAATATGATACTCAACCCTTTCTTTATTCCTTTAATTCTATGTCACGTCATTAAAATTGCTTAGTTGGCATGCATGATAGTAGCTATGATACTTTCATTGCGGAAGGTCTTACTGATTTTGATTTGCTGCATTTATTTCAAAATGATTAGCATAATTATACACCAATCTTTTATGGGCCAATTAGTCTTCCAGTAAAAACCAGCTGTAAATAAGGGCTTTTTCAATGCATTGTTTCTTAGTACAATGTCATATGAGCAATAAAAACTTAAGATACAACCATCCACAATGCATTGTTTCTTAGTCCTCCCGCAATAGGAGTGACATAGCTAGTCTCATGCATGCCAATTAAGCAAATTTGATGATGTGGCATAGAATTAAATGAAGAAAGAGAGGGTTAAGTATCATATTATGATGTTGTATCAAAATAAATGCGAGTAAGCTAGTACGTGCTTGCATGACAATAAAGTTAATAATACTACTTATGATATTAAGATATGATACTTTGCATTGTAGAGGTAGTATCATACACTAGTATCTTGTGCATGATACTAGTTATGATACTATCCATTGCGGAAGGTCTTAGGGGTTGTATCTAATTTAATGATTTTAGCTTCATGCATACATGTGATTGGTCTAACAATGCTTTTCATATATGGCCACGTGCAAGGGTTGTATCTTAGCTAAGATACAACATTCATCTATTTCTTTATTAAGTGATATGCCATATAAGCAAAATGCTCTTTCTTTATTAAGTGCTATGCCATATAAGCAAAATGCCTATGATTACTGATGGCTTCTCGCCCCTCGTTGGTTACCCAAAATGGAAGGTTGAGATGTAGACAGCAGCAAATTTCCCTCGGTGAAGATACCAAGGTTTGTCTCCAGTAGGACTCCGACAACGACAGGAAGGTGACAACGGCGCCAGCAATTAGGCGATTGACGTGGACCTGCACACACAACAGATAACTTTGCTCCCAACGAGTAGAGAGAGATTGTCAATCCCTCCGGCCTTATTGTTTACAGAGGATCAAACGCACGGGATAATAATGATAGCGATAGCAACAGAAAAGGAAATAAAGCAGAAAATAAATAGCGGGCGTAAAGTAAACAATCCTTGCACCCGCAAGTACAAGCACCGTTGTTTTCTCCCTTTTGTCAACAGCACATCCCCTAGACTCATGTTTCTGTCACTCAAGCTAGTCATCAAGGGGCATGAACCCACAATCATGCATAACACTCCCTTTTGGAGTTACTACCTACTACTTGGCCAAAGCAATAAACAGCAACGGAGAACATACAAGAATTACTCAAGAACATAAATATAAAAGAGGAGAATCAAATATATTACTCAAAGACAATCTGAACATAGTTTCATAATCCATCAGATCCCAGCAAACTCAGCATAGCAATAGCAGAAAGTTTACAGTAAGGCAGCTCACGAGGTCTAAACCATGAAGAACAAAGAGGGGAGGAGAACATCACATAGCTACTGATCATGGACCCATGGTCCAAGGTGGACTACTCACGGTTCATCCGGGAAGCATCCATGATGGTGGAGAAGCTCCCGGAGGTGGTTCCTCCCTCCGGCAGGGTGCCGGGAAGAGGGCTCCTGGTGCTCGATCCTGATCTTGGAAGTGCTGCGGCGGCGAAACAGAGGAAAGACGCGAAAAAGGGTTCTATCCTCGAGGGTTTCGGGACGAGAGAGATATATAGGCGAAGGGGGCAGCCAGAGGTGGACCAGGGCCCCAGGCGCCCCCCTGGCGCGGCCTAGGGGGTGGCCGCGCCAGGTGGCCGCCTGGGCCACCCCTGTCTCCCCTCTGGCCCCACGTTGGCTCTTCCCGAAGCTTCCTGTACGCTGAATTTTCCTATATTTTTCCCGATTTTTTTTGGCACTTTAAGTAATGGGAAAACCTGAAATACAAAAACAACAAAAAAACAGGAACTGGCACTGGGGTACACTGAGTTAATAGGTTATTCCAAATATGATCAAAAGTGTATGGAAGTGCATCAATATCATAAAAATATCACACAAAAGATGCATGGAACAAGCAGAAATTATAGATACGTTTTGGACGTATTAATTACGTGCTAAGATACAAATAGGTTGACGCCTCTTCATCCCGTTCCATTCCCTACCAACCCATGGTCGCCGCCGAGATGGCCGCCCACGCAATCGCTGCCCTGAGCGACCTCCCTCCCCCTCACGTCACCAACGAGTGCGAGGCATCTGGCAATGGCGAAGGCCAAAGCGGCCCCGCCTCCTCCCCGGCCCGGAAGCAAGCGGCCGCCTGGCATTACCCTTGTACGCCACAATGAAGGACATAGATGAGGAGTACCGTAAATACTTGAGTTGCTTGCATGTGGTGGATGGCAGGGCCGTGTTCGTGATGGACGATAATGTTAGGCAGCACAAACATGACAAGGTGCCGGCTCCATTTGGTGACAAGGTTGATGGAGCAGGTAAGAAGGATGAGGAGGAAGCGGCTGCTCGCGCTTCCTGAGGCGACGGAGCGGACAACATCAGTGCCCTCCCCGACGACCTGCGCTATGTAATTCATTCACCAAAGTAAATCATAAAATATATATAAGGCTATGTAATGTACCAATAATTTTTTAATGGTATGAAAAATGTAATTAAAAACTATGTGAACATTGTTCAAATATTTTTTTAATTCGTCAACATAATTTTAAAATGTAATATTTGTTGTATTGTACAAGAATTATTTTGAAATTATGTAAACATTGTTCTTACATTGTATTCGCATTATTAAAATGTCACAAACATTTTTTTAAACGTGTGAATATTTTAATGTCAGGAACACTTTTCTGAATGGTATGAATATTTTCAAGAAATTGCGTGAACAAACTTTCTATACGACATGATTTTTTTAGTATGAATCTGGTAGTATGTTCTTTGGATTGGCAACATTGAGGCATAAATAACTGGGTTTACATGCTATAATTAGCAACCGTTGGCAGTGGCTTTCTAAAGCATTAGTAACTTGCATGTGGCACTAATTTGATTTGTGTTATTAGTTATTGAAGTAGGGAACCTCCATGTTTGGGCCTTGATAGGTACATGCAGTTGAGCCTTAGGACAACAAACTTAGGCAACACAGATGTAGACATCACCGAGGGATGACAGGCGCGCGCTCCAGGGAAAAATTAAGAGCTACGCGCCACACGCAGCTCAGCCTCCAGGCCACTGACAACCTTTTTCACCTACCTTCCGTTTCGATCTCTTTGCTTGTGAAGTTGTTCCGCGTGGTCTCTCCCCGGAATCCCTCCCTCCGTTAACCCCAGCCTCTCTCGCTCGCTCTCCTCCTCCTCCCCCGTTACCTAACCCCGTCGACATGCCCGGGATTCGAACCCTAGCCTGAGCTTAGGCACGACCCTGATCCCCTGTTCGATCGCCATGGATCGCTAGCCGTATCCAAACATCGACCTCTACGAGGAGCCCTCGTTGCCGCAGCCGCGCGAGTTCTCTCCTCTGCCACTACTGCCACGGGCAAAAAATCTCGCGTCACACGGTATGCGCCACCCGTAGCCCAGCCTCCATCTACATACTCCCTCTATTTTTATTTAGTCTGCATATTAGATTTAGTGAAAGTCAAGCTTTGTAAATTTTGACAGAAAATATAAACAAAACTATTAACATATGCAATTATAAATCAATGCCATTAGATTTATTATTGAATTTACTTTCACATCATATAGATTTGTTATAGTAAATGTTCATATATTTTTCTATAAATTTGATCAAACTGTACGAAGTTTGACTTCAGTCAACTCTAATACGCAGACTAAATAAAAACGGAGGAAGTACACATCACGTAGTTCAGTAAGCACGGGTAGTAATTAAAGATCATTATCAAATCATTAATCCATCATTAATGAGGCTAGGAGCACGAGCACCACGAACGGGACCTCCTGGGCCTCCAGCTCTTCTCTGTTGGCGGCCAGGGGCGGGGTTTTGCAACGGCGTTTTACGAGATAGAGAGCAGAACCATGGACAGAAGCGAATAGCAGAAGGACAGAAGAAGACTGAAGAAATGCGGCAAGCTGCGTATCAGCTGGGTCGGTGCATTTAATTGCTACCTTGTAATTGCTAGAGAAAAAATAATTATTGAGAAAGATACATCATGGAATTTCAAAAAAACGTATTCAATGTAAAATAATCTTCGCATGATTCCAAAAAATGTTTCATACATTAAAAAAAATAACATTTCAAGAATGTTCACGAAATTCAATAAATGTGTTTGTGACATTTTCCAAAAAAATGTGTATACAAAATAAAAAATATGTTTGTGTGATGTAAAAAAATGTGCCATAACCTTAAAAGAATATACGTGACATGTGTTTGAATAAAGTGTATACAATTTAAAATTAATTAACAATATAAACGAATTTTCATGTAATTTAATAAAATGTGTATTGGGTACTGAAAACGTATTTAAAAATGTACATAATATATTGGAACTGTCGAAAGTGAATCAAGAAATATTTCATGTGTGCGCAAAAAAGTGGGTAATGAGAAAAATGTGTAAAAACAATAAACCGCTTACCGATAAAGAAACAAAAATAAGGAAAAATTATGAAGAAAATCAAGAAGAAACAAAAGAAAAACAAGAGTATAATGAAGAAAGATAAACCAAAGAAAACTAGTTTGAAAAAGAAGTACAACAAAAGAATAACCCGGTAGAAAACTATGTACAACCAAAGAAAAACTAAAAGAAAACAAAAAAAACAAAGTTGAGTGCGCGTGAGCGACTGTACTAATGGGATGGCCCAATTTAGTGTTTACCGATTAAATCCTCACAAGGTTCAAAATAGACCGGGATCGAAAAGTTTGGTGTGCTTATTCCAGGGAATGGGAATTCAGGGTTTGATTCAGCTTTTACCCGCAAATTCAAGGGTTGTTTTGGACTTTTTCCTATTTGATTGCTATCATGTAATTGCATTAATTTCCTAAGCCTAGTCACAAACTGGACATTTATTAGAGAACAATAATAGTACTTCCTCTGATCCATATTACGTGTCCTAAAATTGATGTATCTATAACTAAAATGCATCTAGATACATCAATTTTAAGACAAGTAATATGGATCGGAGTACTCCCTTTGTTCTGGTGTGTAGGGCTCCTAGTGAAAATCTATTTGTTACAAAACTACTCAAGGGTAAGGCTTATAATCATTAATTATCCTAATTAATAGGCTTGTAATGCAATTAACCATTCATTGTCCACATCTTAGGGCATCTTAAATGGTTGTAAGATAGGTGTTGGTAAGTTTGCCACCTAGGATATAATGATGATGTGTCATGTAATAAATGAGGCGAGATAGCAAAGTTGTATATAGATTAGGCTGATCACAGTGGAAGTAACTTCAGCAGTAACATAGATGACACATAAGCAAAAAAGATGATGTGGCAACTAATTAATGGGGAAAGAGGAAAATAGAGTAACTTAGCTAGTTACCATCACATCACTTTTTCCAAGATAGAATGAGTCTATAAGCTAATAAATAAAGTCATCTATGTTACTACCTTGAAGTTACTTTGCATTGTGGAGGTAGTAACATAGACTAGTAACATGAGCATGTTACTACTCTAAGTTACTTCCCATTTTGACCGGCCTTAACCAACACCTCGTGCACAAGCTCCAAGGTAGAATAGAGCAACTACATTTATTTTCTCACCTTTTATTGATTGACTTACATACAATCTATTGGAATACTAGTATGATAGCTTATTGGTTGATGACATGGACAATTTACCAACAACACCTACATACAACCATTGAACATGGCCTGTGGTAGTATTGCGTGCATGTGGTGGTGAATTGGTAGCTTGATGCTTCAAATTTTATTTTTATATTACCAAGTTTGAATCTATTTGCAATTTCGCATATATATTGTCATATTTATAATAAAACTATATTATTTACATCTTAAAAATTTGAACAGTGAACCGGTGGATCAACAGTTCGACTGGTAAAAACCTGAACCGGCGCAGCTCACCTGTTCGATCACCTGTCCGTTTTTTTAAACTATGCCTCCGCCACAGTCTTGCAATCTGATACCACGTGAGTCTTGCCCACATAAATGTCGCTAGGCAGGGCCAGAGCTTCTCGTACAGCAAGGACCTCGAGATAGAGAAGGCGGGTCTATGATGCCATTGAAAACAATAGCAGATACTCCCAGATAATTGTCTTCTTGGTTCCTCGCGATGGCTACTACCGATCTGTAGATTCCATTGTCTGGTACAGTTACATCCGCATTCAGTTTAGTATAGCCCTCCAGAGGTTACCCATCTAGTAAGCGATTGAGTGTTTCTTTACATTTGTAACTCATGGATTATTTTTCTTATTGATTATTCAACATAGGAGGTCGAAAGAATATATTAACATAGGATTAACATCAAAGTGTCTCAACCAAATTGTTCTCCCAGTAATTAGAACATATCTATCTTTAAGAAAGTACCCTCGACATTGAAATCAAACTATTAACAAATGTGCATGTCATATAGGGAATGGAAGACACCTTTCAAAATTTGTGTTTGTAAGTAGTTCTACTTCTAACTACAACAATTCAATTATACATAAAAATGTGACTGCCAAATACAAAAAAAAGAACGCAAAAGCACATACTAAAAACTACTACAACTTTGGGTTAGTTCTTATTTAGGCGTCTTGAAAATAAGGCGCATCTCCCTAGCTTAAAAAATAAGTTGCCCTTTAATTTTTTTGAGACTTGTCAATTAGTTATTTGATAACTAGTTTAGAAGCCCCGAATGAATAAGAGAACCGACTTATGGAAAAAGTTGGGAAGAGGCGGCTTTTTTTTAAGTCACCCAAAAAAACTAGCCCTTTGTAACGCAAGCATGACACTCCTTCCCAGTTGATGGTGGGTTTTTTCCAAGTTGGAGCTCCATCCATTACCAGTAAATAAATACTTCCTAAAAGAAGACATAACTGGTGAAGAACCTATAGACATTCAAGTTAACATATTGTGAGTAAGTTAATAATCAGCAGTACTTGGAAAACATACAATGTACCTATAATAAATATCATAAGAAAAACAACAAAATATTATGCTTCCATCAACGTGCCATGTCCTTTTATACCGTAATTCAGGACATTGTAATATAGGGAAATGATCATATTTGACCGCAGTCAAGTGCTCTAGAGTAGCAAACGGGAATAACTTGGACTAACACGGAGAAGCAAGCGCACCGTCTAGCCGTACTCTACAATTGTCACCCCCTGCGACCTTTTTCTCCCATGTCCAGGACAGTCCCTTATAACCCAAGTTAGCTAGACCATATACATCAACAATTTCTCTGAAAGCTTCAATTTTGTGCATTGTCTTGTTCATTCGTCCCCCATTACTTTTATCTTCTAAGAATCTCATTAAAATGTCCCATCATCTGCCATGTTTATATTAGGCTCCTAGTAGCTTCTCCATAGAAACATGATAATCTCCACTTCTCTTTTCCTAATTCATGTATCCACGCTAGTCAATATGATACTTTGAGTTTTTTTATTTCTATGTTGATATAATTAATCTAGTAAATATAAAGCCGCCCTCCTCTACGACCATTACTAGTCACCCCATAACTATTAACGTAACCAAGAGTTCCAGCCAAAACCTCCCAGTCCCACTCAGTATTTTGATAATTGTGTTTCCACAATACATAACACCAACGACGCACATACCCTCGCGAGTAGCAGAGCTCCTTGATTGTCACGAGATCGCCAATTCCACAACAGCTGCAACACAAGGTCCTCATTGGATCCGGCGGCGCTCCATCACGAAGCCCACCAAAGAGTTTTCTGTGATCATGTCCAAAGTCTCCATGTTCCTAGTCCCATATTGGATAGCTTTACACACTTTAGCCCTCATCGTACTTGCTTAAGAGAGCTCAGTGGTACTATAGGCCCTCCTACAGGTGAGGTAATGAAATTATGTACCACTGGTTCCACCGGTTTTAGAGCAAGGAGCAGTAAAGATGCGTTGGTTCCATCAACTTGCATGCACTTCTTATTCTTCTCTAGATCACCCAGATCTTCAGCATTTTACATCTCCTCATCAGTGCCCAAATCATTAGCTCTCGCAACCGTAGGACTAGCACCATTGCGCCTGTTCCACTGCCTCCTCCACCTCCTCGATGCATATGGCCTCTTTGCGTCATGCTCCACCGATCTCCTAGATTTTTTAACACCAAAGCACTAGGAGGGAAGATGTCATCTCCATGTTCCTTGAAGGAATGCCCCAGGAACCCACACACGGCACACCATCCCGGCAGCCTCTCATACATGACGAGAAATATTTCCCGTTTTCCTCCACGGATGATCGACGCTGGATTTTTTAGAGGCTTCCAAACATGAACCATGACCCTCACACGATGAAAATTTCCCATAAAGTCATCATATGGCGCCTTCACTGCTATGTATTCACCAATTTTACCCGCTAGCAATGGAAGCATGGTGGTATATCGGGTGGGAGATCATGGATCTGAACCCACATATCAAGGTGATTGAGATATATAGATGTCGGTTTTGAATAACCATCATAGGGGCGAAGAGAACAGCATGCCCTCGGAAGGTCGTCCAAGTCCCTCCCATCGTGATAGTTCCCAGTCACCAAGGCAATGGAACTTCATCACAAATAAATTTTCCTCCAAGTTTTCGACCTTCAGCTCCTATGCCAGATCCTACGGAGTTTCATGTTCTTGATAAAACAATATGTGCTAAATTCTCTATCCATATTCACGTGATCGAGCATCATCCAGCGAGAGAGGCTAGATCTTGGTCGAACTTCACATAATCAAAATCTTCCTCTGCAAAACTGAGTTTGTTCATCAGTCCCGAGAGATCATCCTACCCAGCCATGCCTTACGAGGAAGCTTTTGTCAAGGCCCAACATAAAACCCTAGGTCAGAAAAAGCAGATAGTCGTCAAACCCTAGCCAGGTCGAGTTCCTCCCAACGGGAGAGAAGGCATGACTTCCGAGCACGTGGGCGTTAATAGGAGGAGCTTTCGCTGAAGATCCCTCCTGACACCGTAGTTGGGACGACCCATGTGGTTGTAGTTTTTTCTGTTACATTGTTTATTTTCTTTTTTTTCCTTTCTCCTTTTTCTTCCGTTCTATTTTTTCTTCCTTTTTTAGATTCATTTTTTTCTGTGTTTTATTTTTTTCTGAACTTTTTGAAAGCCTATTACAATATGAGGTGAAGCCATTTTTAATATATGAATAACATTTTCTTAATATATTTTAAACTATTTTTTAGAACATGCTGAACTTTTTTATATCTTTTTAAATTTATTCGTTATATATGTTTAACATTTTTCATATATAATATGTTTAATATACATTGAACATTTTTATTTTATATGATGAACAATTTTTAATTCATACCAAACAATTTTTCAGTATACAATAAACTTTTTTAATATACGCTAAAGTTTTTTATAGTATAGGATTAACCTTTTTATATACAAACCAAAAAATTATTTAATGTAGAATGAACTTTTTCTAATATATAATAAACTTTTTTATTTTATATGATGGACATTTTTGTTAATAAACACAAAATATATTTTAGTATAGAATGAAAAATATACATTATTTTTATAAAAACATATTTTTTTTAATAATATATTATGAGAATATATATATATATATTATAAAAAAAATCCTAACATTATTCTTGAATAAAAAGACCAAAAAGTAGAAAAAGAGAACGATCGCGGTAAAACAGGCCTGCCCACTTATGGCGAGCGATTCCAAGAAGTCCCCTAGTTTGTTTGACGCTTACGAGCATCAACTTAGGGGCTCTCACTTGCCATCAGAAAGTTTGCTCAAAAATAAAACTTACAATCAGAAAGAAAAAACTAGGGGCTCTCCCCGCTCTCATCAGGCAAATTTTAAATATTGTTTATCGCACATTTAAAAATATCATATCATATAAAAAGTTTGTTCACGGAATTTGTGGAAAATTCCATAACAAGATTACTGATATTAAAGTATTAATCCGTTTAAAAACAAATTGTGATATAATAAATTTAGTACAATAAAAAAGAAATTTTTGCATAATTCAAAAATAACATTTTGTACCATTCAAGAAATATTACATTTAAAAAGTATGTTGGCGAATTTAAGAAAAAGTTATGTAAACAAATGTGCACATAATATTTTATTACACTCTTGAAACCATTCAAAAAATGTTAGTTTTAAAAAGTATTAAAATTATTAATAACTACTTTACAATATAGAAAAATGTTTTTTGTAATTTAAATAAAATGTTCCATATCATTAAAAAATATGCAATGGGCATTAAAAAATCTATTCAAGAAAATGTTCAAAATGTATATTAAAATATCCAACATCTATTTAATTTTTCTCAATGTAAATAAAAAAATGTACAGCGTGTATTCAAAAGTGCACATATAATTTAAAAAATTTCAAAAAAACAAAGAAAACAAAAAAACACATAAAAGGAAAGAAAAAACCATGTGAAAGCGTGCTAAAAGCCTAAAGATAGCCAAAACCGATGGAAGGTTTCACATTGTTGAGTGAGCCCATCCTACCGCTCATTTGTCTCATGCTCGCGGAGAACAACACCCCTCCCCCAACCCAATCCAAGATCGCACACTCCCACACCCGACTGCTAGAGTCCTCGGCGACGTTCTTCCATCACTTCATTTTTTTAGGGTGTCCACTGAGGCTATTGTAAACGTGATTGACAACATGTTACATTGGCACGTGAGCTGTCACGACCAATCTCCTGAAGCATCTCCTCCTCCCTATGCCTAGCGTCACGATGGACCTCTTGAAGTGGAGGTTAAATTTGCGAGTGGGTTGTCAATATCTTGAAAACAAGCTCTTAAGTTCACAATAGTTCAATGCAACACTATTCAGTTATCTTCAGAACTCGAGACTTTAAGCTGAGATCAACGATTGTGATGCATTCTTACCGTTTCGAAAAAGGTCGAATGGACCCTTGTAGTAATTCCATACACTAAGTACATTAATACCGATTGAGTGAGATTATTGTAAACTTGATTAATTCTAGATGGGTGGCTTGTAATTTAATATAAGACCGAGATGTGAGGAAGGGTGGCGTCAATATTGAAAAACCATAAAAATCATTTCCAATTTTACAACTCCTTATTGCCGATTCTAACCTAGTTTCTTTGATAGCGTGCTCGCTTCCATTCTATCACCCTTCCATTAACTCATGGCCCGGTCTCGAGCACCGACAAAGACATGTCGATGGAGGGTGGAGAAGAGCCCGACAACTGTTGAAAATATTAGCAATTTAGTATATAATTTAATCCTCGAAATAGATAAATAATCCATAGCAATGATGATAAAGATCAAACTAGCTATGCGATCTACTAATACAGTAGACAAACAAATCACATCTACCAGAAATACTAGAAATAAAACATGTAGCATGATCTCAAAGAGAAAACAATGGATTACATATGGTACAACGGGAGCAGAAACGTAGGCACCATTGTCACCCGTGTCGCTGATGAAGAGGTTGCCGACGTCGAGGAAGAAATTGTCGTTGGAGAACTAGTCACGCGAGTACGCTCCCCAAGCGTAGTACTAGAGAGATATTGAATTTTCAAAATTAGCGAATAAACATCTTGTATTTCACAGACTCGTCTACACAATCGGACGCTCTCAGATGCTTTACTCTAATCCCACGGCTAAAAAGTTGTTTCCCATTTGTCCATAGACCGTACGACGTGCACAACTCGGACGGATGAATCCAAATCCATCCCTCAAACCCCGTCCATCCAGATGTGATGGATCGATGCCGCTCCGCAAGTCCAGGGAACAGAACACCATCCATGGTGGGAACGATTTCCGTGTGCTTCGGCATCAGGGCGAGACGACGGTCACCGTCCGACGGGCGGGGGCGTGTATCATCGGCGGCGGGCCGGGTCGCACGGTGGGCGCGGAGACACTGCGTCTCGCTCCCGCAACGGCGGCAGCGGGCACCAGCATCGGCGGCGACCCAACAGCAAGACGCTCGCCACGGCGACGACAACGACCGGGACTGCTGGTCCGGGCTGCCGGGGGACCTGCTGCTCGCGGTCATGGCGTCGATGAAGATCACCGACGTTGCCAACGCCGGGGCCGTCTGCTCCTCCTGGCGCTCCGCGTGGAACCAGTTCCGACGCCCCCGCCACCCACCGCACTGCCTGCTGCACGCCAACGCCGGGGACGGCGCTGCCGCGATCTACTTCCCGTCCACCGGTGCCCTCTTCCCGTCCACCGGTTTATTTATTTTGAGGGGGCAACGTTAGATTTGATGTACTATCGATCTCCACCGCGCTGTCCAACTTTTTGTCCAACGGTCCTAAGGAGCTGCTGCTTCAAAAGAAAAAACCGAGGTATGTGGTAAACTGGGTTGGTTCGACAATCGACCAGCCCATTTAACTGAGCGAGCCGCCGGATCCTCCTGTTGACAAACTGTTGGGCCGAAGGAAGAGGGCAACGGCCCGACTCGGTCAGCTCCTCTCCTTTGATCGAACGTTTCCTCACCTAAAGTTAAGTTGGGCACTTACTCTATACCCCTAGTAGCTATATAAACAGAGGAAGAGCCCCATTGTATGGACAGTTGATCAATGAATAATAAAGAGAACTCTACTCTTATATTTTTGTGTCCATTTATTCTTCTGTATTGTGTGATGATTGCGTCTTTGACTCCTTCGCCTACAATGTACATCCTCGGGACCGGCCACCCGCTGGAACGCCAGCCGCGCTCCGCGTGATGCTCGTGCCGTGCTGCAGCCGCGTGATGCCTCCGGCCATGTGCTGTAGCCGCGTGATGCCTTCGGCCGCGAGCCGTGCGTGCAGCCGCGTGATGGCTCCGCCGCGTGCAACCGCGTGATGCGCCAGCCCGCTGCGGCCGAGCGCCGTCGCCGCCTGCTGCGCCGCGTCGCCGCCGCCGCCCCCTGCTGCGGCCGCCGCTGCGCTAGGGGCCACCGTGGCCGCGTCTCCCGCCGGCCTCCCGCGCCATCCCCGCCGCCCCGCTTGCCACTGCCCGCCCCGCTGGCGGAGGAGGCTGGCGCCGCCGCCGCGACCTGAGCGTTCGCTCGGTCACGAGCGTGCTGGCTGCCGCTCCACAGCGCACGGGGTAACCTTGCCCAGTTGGGCCAAAAAAAAAAAGAACGGCCTGCTGCCGAGTTAGGCCGGACCGAAAGCCGAGCTGCATTTTTTTTAGCGCCTGTAAATTTTTTTCAGGCCCCTGTTTTTTTTTCTATATCCGCATGCAGTATATTATTTATTGTTCATGCGTACAATATATTACTGTTGTAGTATATTGCATATAAGTCTTCTCAATAATCTGTTTTAGCTTAAAACGTATTTTAGACTTAAAAATTTCTCAGAAAATCAGATTTTGGACTGTTTTGTGTGTGTTTATTAACATACTTTACATGCTACATATGTATATATATGTTTTTGTTATATGTCTGCATTGTCGTAGATTAACTGTTTAGAAGTTTTAATCTCCAGTACGACATATAATCGCATGTTTTTAAATATTGGAACGCTATTTTGATGAATAAAATGTACCACCTCATTTTACGCCATGGATTACCTGATGTAATCCGTTAATACTCGCGTAAATCCATAAAGTCCAGAATCAATAAACTGGAAACTTATCGAGTTGTCACATAAGTGGTTCTTCTCCATCGAGTATTCGACATGTAGATCATCCTCGGGTCCGAGTGATCCTGGAGGATGATAGACTTGTGGACCCAGATGGTCTTCGCCAGTCCTCGCATGAATGCGTGGGCAATATACGAGATATGATAGCCCACCTTGTCATTCAACGTGGAGGTCATCCTCGAGTCCGAATGACTCAGGGTGATAGGCTTGGAGATCCAGATGGTCCCCGCCACTCCTAGCGTGAAAACTCGGTTGTTGCACTTTATTCAATTCCACCTATGGGGTACCATGCTACATGCGTACATGATAGAACAAAGTGCCCTAGCCTTTTTAGATCGCTCTCACGATGTGGTTCGAAAGGGTAGAGCACATTGTTTGTCCCCATAGAGAGGAGGAATAGAACCATTATTGCGCAACCACGTGGGCATGTCTACATTGTCCAGGGGGAGCATCATCGGATCCTATGGAGGCACCTTAAAGGTTCCCGTGGTAGATCCATTGGCGCCCACCTCGACACACTAAATCGATGTTGATGTTATCCTGGCAAAGAGTCTCTCTCCTATTTAGAGATACTTAGATGACTTGACATCTCGGCTAGCGTGAATTCCTATCTCATTTACTCGCATAGTTTCCCGTTTGTTTATAATTTCACATTCATCTCTGGTGGGTTGTACTTTGTCCGAGCAAAACCTTATTCATCACTTGGCGTTTGGATGGTGCATCCATTTATTCCTTTATTTAATTATGCTAGCTTGCTATGTTTTAAAATGTGTGCATTTTATTATTTATGTAGCTTCTTCCTCGCTAAATCATATTAATTAGATGTCATATTTAGAACGTGCCTTGTTGATAGCGGTACCACTAATACCATTTTACGAGAAACCTAGTACCTTGAGTCTATTAAAAATAATCTCCGAGAAGTATTGTGACAATGCCTGTTGCGGTTTGAACATATTTAGCTCCAGATGAGCCATCCCAATACTTCCTATGGGGACAACGACGATCATTGACATTGCCTTGTTGTACCCGGAGTCGACTCATACTCTTTTGAGCTTTAAAAGACATCCGCGCTGATGGTTTCCACCTTGAGGCCACTGATTACTATGGTCATGAGTGTATACTCATCACCAAGCGGGATGCAAATGGTAAACACGCTATCGAAAGGCTTCCTCCGTTCGACATAGGGCTACACTACACTAAGATTGTAGGACCGCCCATGTACACTCCCATAAAAACTGTGTTTTAGAAGCTCTGAACTATTCTGCCTGAAGCATGATAGGTTAGGCCACCCGGTCTTAGGATGATGAGAAATACAATTAAAAATCAGATGGCCATAATGTTAATGTCGAAAATTTCTCGAATCCTGATGATTTTGTGTGCTCCGCATGCGCTAGGGGAAAATTAATCGTTAGGCCATCTCCCTTTAAAAGTGAAGGATGAAATCCCTGCGTTCTTGGAATGTATCACAGGGATATATGTGGTCCAATTCAGCCCCTTTCGGGGCCGTTTAGGTACTTCATGGTGCTCATCGATACTTTCTCTAAATGGTCCACTGTTTGCCTGCTGTCAACAAGGAACCATGCCTTTGCAAAATTGATCTCGCAGATCATACAAATAAGGAATAAATTTTCATGATCATCGTATCAAGTCCATTCACATGGACAACGCCGGTGAATTTACTTCAAAGGCATTCGATGATTATTGCATTGCAATGAGAATCAAAGTCGAGCACTTCGTACCGAATGCCCACACACAAAATGGACTTGCGGAGGCATTGATTAAAAGAATTAAATTCATTGCCAGACCGCTCCTTCAGGGTTGTAATTTACCAACTACATGTTGGGGTCACGCCGTTTTACACGCGACTAATCTCATCAACTTTCGACCATCGGCCTACAAACATCCACTCTCTTATGCAGCTTGCGCAAGGGTTGGCACCGAAAATTTCCCACCTTCATAGGTTCGGTTGCCAGGTATCTGTACCAATACCTCCCCTTTGGCGATTAGCACCGGGTTCGCTCCGTAAGTCGGGGATATACGTTGGTTATGCGACTTCGTCCATAATCAGGTCTTTGGACCCCGCGACAGGTGACTGTCATACGACCCGCTTTGCTGGTTGCATTTGCGACGAGGATCTTTTCCCGACTTTAGGGGGAGATAATCAACCCCTTGATGATAAAGGTCGTAAAATCACGTGGGGAGCCACGGGGATCCACGCTCATGACCCGCGCACTGCTGAGACTAATAGAGAAGTCGAAAAGATAATAGATTTGCACTCATTAGCGAATCAACTGCCTGATCATTTAAGTGACCTAAAGACTATGATAAAGTCGCATGTGCCTGCGCGCAATGCACCGGAAAGGGTTGAAATACCAAAGAAAATAATGGTATACCCGCTCCTGTCCTTAGGCCTAAAAGGACGAGAAATCCGGTTCCTCAAATCCCAAGTACGCGGGGACGCCCGAAGAAAAAGGATAAGAGGGATTTATCGCGGTCTTCCCCTGAAGAGGCGAGCCAGTTGAGACCTGGCACAAGTTTGAAAGTTTCAGTGCACGAAATTCCGAACTTGAATTTTCCCATATTGGAAATACCCAGCGAAGATGTGTGCGCACACATCGGAGCGGGAAAGCTAAAGGACCTTGCTCCTGGATTGGGAAATCCGGTGGAGGAAGGGAATGTGCCTGATGCACCCCATGACGTAATGGCCATGTTAATTCAGGCGAGTCAATTTATCGAGCCATGGCAAATGTCGACATTTATTTTGCCAAGAAAATTGCCTCAATCATAGATCTTGACCCTGAAAAGGTCGGATTCGAAAGATTGGGAGAAGGCAATAACTGCTAAGTTAGTTTCTCTCAACAAAAGATAGGTGTTTGGACCATGTTTGTCTAAACTCCTCCCCACATACGCCCTGTTGGCCATAAGTGGGTTCTGTTTGTAAGAGGAACGAAAATAACAAGGTAGTATGGTACAAAGCAAGGCTCGTTGCTCAAGGTTTCCCTTAGCGACCAGGTGTCGACTATGAGGAAACTTACTCTTCTGTCATGGATGGAATTACCCTTAGATACTTGATCTCAATGGCAGTAAACTTGGAATTGAAAATGAAACTTATGGATGTTGTCACTGCTTACCTATACGGTAACTTGGATAGAAACATATGTATGAAGGTACCCCGAAGGTATCCCTGTTTGGAACCAAGACAGAGCAAATAGAAGATTATACACGAGCAATGAAGATTGCCCATGTGTTTTTATGCGGAGATCAGAAGATGGTTTCTGTATTATCTCGGTGTACGTGGAATATTTATACATAATCGGTACACTTGAGGATATTGAGGAAGCGAGTTCCTACCTGATGTTGGAATTCGAGATGAAAGACTTAGGCATAACCAATTTCCGCCTAGGTTTGCAACTTGAGCATTCCCCTGCTGGGATTCTAGTACACCAGTCTGCCTACACCCATAAGGTGTTGGAAAGATTTGGTTTTGATAAAGCATATCCTTCTAAGACTCCGATGATTTGGAGATCTTTACAGTAAGATAAGGACCCGTTCAGGCCTAAGGAAGAGGGGGAGGAAATTCTATGTCCAGAATTCCCCTACTTGAGTGCAGTTGGCGCACTCATGTGTACCTCGCAAATTGTACACGGTCAGACATTGCCTTTGCCGTCAATTTGCTTGCTAGGTACAGTTCTGGGCCTACAAAAAGACATTGGAAAGGCATTAAGGACGTCTTCCGTTACCTGTAAGGGACCAAAGATCTTGGGTCGTTGTAGCAAAGAAATCATGGCCTCTCGGTTGTAGGCTATGCTGATACTGGGTACCTGTCGGACCCACATACTTCCAAGTCTCAAACTGGATATGTTTTCCTTTGTGGTGGAACTGCAGTTTCCTAGAAATCGTCTAAACAAAGTCTTGTATAGACTTTGACGAACCACTCGGAAATCATAGCATTATATATGAAGCATCACGAGAATGTGTATGGCTTCGTCGAATGATCGGCCACATCCAGGTGACATGTGGACTGAACATCATCCAAACCCCCACTATTATCTATGAAGATAATGACGCTTGTGTTGCACAAGTTCAGGCGATTTATGTGAAGAGCAATCTCACGAAGCATATCAATCCCAAGTTCTTCTATGCACATGAATTGCAAAAGATGAACGAAGTAAGAATCTTGCATACTAAGTCATGTGAAAATCCTGTTGATTTACTCACTAAGTCATTACCGGCATCATCTTTTAAAAGATATGTTTATGGAATCGCTATGATGAGACTTAGAGAGATGCAAGGTTCAGGGGGAGAAACTTCACAAACTCATCGTTAAATCTTGATCCCAATGATCGAGTACTCAACTTAGCGGTTGAGTGGATTGTACTCTTTTTCCCTTGAGTGAGTTTTCCAGATGTTTCTCAAACGAGGTTTTTAACGAGGCAATTCGTGCAACTCAGCAACGTATGCTATGTGCTCTTTCTCCATATTTTTCCCACTGGGTTTTTCGGAGTTTTTGAGTCATGGATATACGGTTAAGTACCCAAGGGGGAGTGTTGAGAAACTGTTGGGCCGAAGGAAGAGGGCAACGGCCCGACTCGGCCAGCTCCTCTCCTTTGACCGAACGTTTCCTCACGTAACGTTAAGTTGGGCACTTACCCCATACACCTAGTAGCTATATAAACAGAGGAAGAGCCCCCATTGTATGGACAGTTGATCAATGAATAATAAAGAGAGCTCTACCCTTACATCCTTGTGTCCATTTATTCTTCTGTATTGTGTGATGATTGCGCCTTTGACTCCTTCGCCTACGATGTACACCCTCGAGACCGGCCAGCCGGCAGAGGTTGTACAACACCTCCAATCGGCTTTTTGGACGAGCATAGGAGCGGATCAGTCGTTGCCAGAGGGATGGGAACCGTCGCTGTGACAGAGATCCGGCGCGACAACCTTCCTCCTTCTCTAACCCTGCCGCCAGATCCCGTTGTTCATCACCATCCCTTACCACTTGCAGGATCCCACCTTCCATGAATCGCCTGAGGCCGCCGCCCCTTCACCGCCACAACGTCGGCTGTCTCCCTCCTCCCAGTCGTTGCGCTTGATGTGACGGTGTTACAGCTGGCCCAAGCAGTGATTTTCCCATGAGATACAGGATCTCGTATTCCCGTTCTTGGTGCTCTCCAAGCGTCTAGCATCACCGTTGCGTTCGTCTCCACATCCTTTGTAGGCTCTCTCGCTCGTGTTGCTGCTACTGTATATCACCTTCACTTTATCCAAAAAAAATAATATCACCTTCACTTTGGGTTGCTGGTAGCTGCCGGCCATGGAAGGTCTTCGGGTGAGCGCAGAGACTACCTCTGCCGTGCAGCTCGGAAAGAATGAGATCCTGAAGATTTCTGGCACCTAAACCGTCACAATAAGCACAACGTAGGTGCAGCTTTCCAATACTGTTGATTCGTGGGCTTGAAGTTTATTTTGGGAACATATTCGTTTTCTGAGAATATGGAACAGTTAGCTACTGGAAGTTGTTCATAGGTAGGAAGATCAGCTAGTCACCTTATATTTACTTAAATTCATACCATTTTTATGGGACAAATAAACAAGGTGATGATCATTAATGACACAAAGTCAAACCAATGCCAACTCACTATAGACCTTAGGAAAAGCTTCAACATACTACTTTCTTGCAAACCAATCAGATTAATCGTTTCAATTATGTAGTGTTGCTTTAGGAAATTAAGAAGACAACCACTAATGAAAAAAAAACAAATGCTTCAAAGCATCACATGCAAATTATTATTTAATATCCCTAAGATTAAGTACTTAAGTAGTTGGACGCGGCAACACGCACCATCAATGATCTAGTAAATCTGACAGCAAACTCACAAGGATAAATTCAACAAGGTTCACAAGGTTCGAAATTAGTTCATGACAATAAAATAACAGTGAGTTTGCACCTCACCGACACATCAAATGAAAGTGAGTTTTTATTTCTCGCGCACAACAAATAAAGTAGTTCATGAAAGCCACAAACAAGTTCACAGTTCACTTAATTTCTTCTTCTTTGGAGTCATCTTCTTCTTCTTTCCTTTTGCTGGAGACTTTGTTGGTGTAGCATCAGCTTGGGATGTATAGCTTGGCTCCTTTTAACAGGTCCAAGACTACTAGTTGTGGCAGCTTGGGATGCAGCTTGGCTCCTTGTAACAAGTCTAGGACTACTAGTTGTGGCAACATTCATGCTCTTAGTTGGTGTAGATGGGATTGTATTGCTAACTGAAACATCAAACCATGGTGATGTATTCTTTTTGCCCTTACGGTTCCTAGTACAAGAAGAAACAATTAGAACAATTTTATGTAAAGAAACCATGGTAATAGAACATGAAACAGCAACATGGTATTAGAACTAGAAACAACAACAATTATGATTTTCGAACTTTTCTTAGCACCATTTGTAGGACAGCCATCTTCTCTATGTCCTAGTTCTTCACATTTTCTGCATTTGTTCAAGGATCCCTTCCTTGATCCACCCTCCAACCAACTCTTCATCCTCTGTCTCCTTGTTCTTCCAGCACCCTTTTTGTTGTCTTTTGAAAGTGGTGGACGCAACACAAAGCCTGTATCCACTCGTGGCCATTAATTCTTGTCGATAAGAGGCTCAATTACTCCTTCAAATGTTGCCCGGAATTTGTAAACCGAGTAGTACTCATGTACATAATCCTTCATGTTGAAAAAGTTTCAAGCTTGCAAGACATTTATGAAGGCTAGTGCGTGGTCACAAGGCTTGCCCGTGTGCTGCCATTGCAGACATGTACACTCGTGTGTGAGTGCTTTGACCACATGCCTTTCACCGTCTTTGTTAACATTGCTCACGTCCCCACTCCAATCAGCTGATCCTTGGCCTTGAGATGTCCTAGTCCTCTAGTCTTTGCATTTAATTGTTGTATGACAAATGGTAGTACTATCCCTATAATTTTTTCTCCAAACATTCTCCTCTTTCTAAGTAACTCCATAATCATCTCTCTAATCTTCCCCTGCTGCGGTCTATTCCCCGTCCACCGGCGCCACAATCTACTCCCCGTCCACCGGCGCCACCTTCCCCTGCGCCGGCGGGTTGGCGCACGGGTGGGTGTTCGCCGCGGACGTGGCCACGACCAACCCTTGCCTACTCAACCCTCTCACGGGTGCGCGGGCCGCGCTCCCGCCCGTCGCCACCCTCACGCGCGTCAAAGGAACCTTCTACGACGACGATGGCACCGCCGTCAACGACGTCGACCATGCGCCCGGCGGTGTTGCCCCAGACATGCAACTCGTGACGACGAGGAAGGTCCGGAACTGGATGTTTCGCTATGTCACCATCTCCTCTATCAGAGTCGTCCTCCTGTTGGACATGCCGCACGGGGAGGTCTCATATGCCAAGCCGGGGGACGAGCAATGTACCTCCTTCTCCTCGCACCTCAAACTCGACGCCTTTTGCGCCGTCCACAATGACGACGACGGCCTTTTCTACCTGCTATGCCAACACAACAACGACACCTTCTTTGCGGTGTCCGTCGCCGGACCGGTGGTGTGGCATGTGGCGTTGATACGTTGAGGATAACTCTCTCACTCCTCGTTGGTTACCCCAAGTGGAAGGTGAGATGTAGCGTAGCAGCAAATTTTCCCTATGTAGAGGATAGGGTTTGTCTCCTTAGGACTCCCAGAGATACAAGAAGGTGGTAAAGTGAACAGTGACGCCGAGGTTGCTAATTTCACCTAGACCTGCACACACAACAAATAACTTTGCTCCCAACGAGTATAGAGGAGTTTTCAATTCCTCCGTCCTTGCTGTTTACAAAGGATCAACGCAAGAGATAATAATAGTGACAACTCAAAGTAAGATTGAAAGTAAATTGAAGATGTAAACAATGGTGGAAATATGGACCGGGGTCTCGTGATGTTCACTAGCTAGTGATGTCTCTCTCCCAAAAGACGATAAAAGTTCTAGCGAGGTAAACAAATGACAGCTGGGCAATTGACCGAAATCCATCTGCATCTAGTAGGAATCATCCACCTTGAGATATCTATCCAGAACATCTCGCTGGTATTAAGTTGTGAATCCCATCCAAAGTGTAAACTCAAAGCAACAGACAACTGCATTAAAAGAACTATGCGTAAAGTAAACAATCCTTGCACCCGCAATTACAAGCACCTTTGTTTTATCCCTGGTGGCAATAGCACATCCCTAGTCTCATGTTTCTGTCACTCAAGCTAGACATCAAGGGGCTGAACCCACAATCAAGCATAACGCTCCCTCTCAGAGTTGCAACAAATCACTTGGCAAAAGTAAAATACAGCAACGGAGAACATGCAAGAATTTACTAAAGAACACAAATATAAAAGAGAACCAAATATATTACTCATCACAATCTGAACATAATCTCATAATCCATCAGATCCCAGCAAACTCAGCATAGCAACACAGAAAAATACAATAGTGCCTCGATCATGTGAGGCAGCTCACGAGGTCTCGAAAGTGAAAGCACAAAGAGGGGAGGAGTACATCACATAGCTACTGCTCACGGACCCATGGTCCAAGGGGGACTACTCACGGCACATCTGGGAGGCGTCCATGATGATGGATGGTCTCCCGGAGGGGATTCCTCCTTCCGGCAGGGTGCCGGGGCAGCTTCTTCTGGCAGCCCCGATCTTGAAACGGCGGCGACGGCGAAACAGAGAGGAGAACTAGAATAGCAGATTGATATTAGGGGTTTCCGTCACGGGGTGTAAATATAGGCCAAAGGGGGCACCGAGAGAGGCCACATGGCAGCCAGGAGGCCTCCTGGCGCGGCCTAGGGTGGGGCCGCGCCAGGGACCCTCCTGGGGCCCTGGTGGGTGCACCCCCTTTCTTCCTTGGTGATTCGGGAAGCTTCCGGGTCGCAGATTTTTTATATAACTTTTCCGGGATTTATTTGGCACTTTTAATGTCCGGAAAACCTTAAATACAAAAACAACAGAAAACAAGAACTGGCAACTGGGTGCACTGAGTTAATAGGTTAGTCCAAATATGATAAAAAGTGTATGAAAGTTCAAGCAAAACATGGCAAAGTCACACAAATCATGCATGGAGCAAGAAGAAATTATAGATACGTTTGGGACGTATCAACATCCCCAAGCTTAATTCCTGCTCGTCCTCGAGTAGGGAAATGATAACAAGCATAATTTCTGTGGTGACATGCCACACAACCATATAAAGACTTTTCAGTAAAGCAATCAAAGCATGCAATTCAATTCAAGTCTTAACAAGCAAGAGTCTATATTAGCATTGACACAAGTAACAAAAGAACAAAGGGTGCAAGAGCTCTCGCTGTCCGTGACTCGAATGTCTCCAGATGGTATTTGCGTGCAAGCAAGGGACTGGGAAAAAGAGAGAAAAAAGGTTGTTGAGAACTACTATCTACTAAAGTTTCACACTTAGTCTCCTTTGGATTCTTATCGGGACTCGTCCCCAGACCACTAGTCACGTACAAGTCAAACTGATCCACTCCCTTTTGATATTTTGAGCACTCATGCAATGGATGAGCGTGAGCAAGAAAATTGACACCTAAAAGACGAAACAGAAAGAAAGTGGAGGAGGAAGACAAAAATGTGTGAAAGGCTCACATCAATGAGGACAATCATAGGCGAGAGAAGGCCATATGATAGATATGATGTGAGGAGTAGGGATTGCCATGCAATGGATGCACATGTGAGCTAAAAGCTCTCCAAGGGAACTAGTGGGGGTGCATCTAACTTGCTTGCTCATGAAGACCTAGAGCTCTTTTGAGGAGGCTCATCATTGGAATATACAAGCCAAGTTCTATAGTGTGAAGGGTCCCCACATAGCTATATGCATTTATGATGATATCTATGGAGTACAAGGGATAGAGGATGAAGTACTAGTGTGGATCTCTCAAAAGGAATAGTAGTGTGCCCCCTTCTATCTTTTTATTTTTCTTTTTCTCTTTTTTCTCTTTTTTTGTATTTTTTGGTGGCCTCAATGACTCTTTCTATTTCTCTCATTTGTCCTCTTTGGGATCTTTTCCTCACTTTAGGGGAAACACTCTATATTTTACAAGAATATAGGAGATATTTCACACTTTACAAAGGTACTCACATAAATAAGATGTAACTATCATGATGCAAATGTATGCCTCTGCCAGGGTAGCAGGATATGCAATGATACTAGCGCGTCATGTAGCAATGATTAGGGCAAGGCCCAACTAGCATGTGGCTCATCGATCAAGCAAGTAGCATGTATGACATGAATATCAAGTCATGAGAAGGTGGATGTTGCATGGCAATGTATCTCGGAAAGGCTATGGAAATGCCTTGATAGGTAGGTATGGTGGCTATTTTGAGGAAAGATATAAGGAGGTTTATGATGATAGAGCGTATCATGCCAAGGGTTTGGAAGTACCGACGAAGGTGGACGCCAACTCTCGGAGTGAGAAGAAGGCAATGCACGGTACCGAAGAGGCTAGAAAAAGTATAGGTGGGTGGAAGTGTCAACTTTCGAATACTCACATTAGTCCGAAGAACTCATGCACTTATTATCGGTAACTGACGGGGATCAACCCCGGCAAATCCCATGGTCAGGGACCCTGGGTTAGTCATGAGAGGCACAGGTTGGACGATAGCTCGTCGGCAAACAGGAGGACACGTTCCTGCTCGATATTATTGATGGGGGAGATGCGATTACAGTGGATGCCGAGGCCGGAGCGCTCAAGGCTGGGGTTACAGATGATATTGGATGCCTTTGTCGTCGCCCCTCCTAGCCCTTATATACTGGGCTAGGTCTCGGGGAGTTCATCTACGCTTACAGGTAAGCTTTCCTAACCCTAGCTTGCTCCGTCCGACAGGTCTTCGCACCTTCCTTGTGAGTCGCAGACTCCTACGTCGGTGCCAATTAGCGGGCCAAGGTGGGTCCAGGCGGGTATTCATGGGCCTTCTATCTTCAGGGACACCGGGTAGGCCTATCCGTAGGAGTCGTGGGGTCACCCCCTCGTCAGTAGCCCCCGAGTGCCTGGGGGTCTCGAAGAGTCGCGCAGGGACTCGAGTACATCCATTTGTCGGTCGTTTGTATGCGCGGTACAACCGCGGGTCGCTGGCAGTCTGGTGGCCATGACAAAACCTGTTTCGAGGGATGCTAAGCTGAAAGGGCCCAAGGAGTCGACTGGTCGAGCCTTGGTGAATTGCGCTAGTGGCAAATACCGCAGTAGCCCAATCAAACCCACGTCCCTCGACGTGAGCTTGGAACACTGGTGTCGAGCAAAAGTCCTGCCGCTTCAGGTCTTACGGTGTTCATTTGCCGCCAGTAATGTGCATAGCCTAAGGCGCGTCCACCCGGCTTTTTCTATCATGCACAGCGCATGGAAAAGGTTGGGAGTGAAATCGCTCTTCGGCAAGTCCCAGCCCGACCGAACTTCGCAGCGGGGTCTTACCTACACGCTAATCTCGCGTGGCATCTGGGCACAGTGTGTCGTGTTCCAGGAATGTATATTTTTGAGGCGCGGAGCCTAATAGTATTGCACCCGCTTGGAACAAAACATCAAGCGAGTTGTTCACTTATTCACCCGCGGAGCTTGTTTCGAGTGCTTCGGCGAGGGGTTCTTCGCGAGTGGTCACTCGAATGCCGTTTCGGCTCTTGAGGTGAGGGAGCACCTGAGACTCTTAGCGTCGTATGATCTTGGCGAATGCATGTTTGTCTTGTGTCGAGTTGAGGGAGCACCCGAGACTCTCGTGAGTGCGAGTGGTCACTCGAGCACATTGCTGACTTTTAGGCGGCTGCTCACCTGAGGCTCGGTTTTGAGTGGGTACGCTCCCGATGGGAGTTTAAATATATTTGAAAATGTGTTTAAGAAATCATTCTTGATGTCTGTTGGTATTCTTCGCCGCTTGTTAGGATAACGATGCCTCTGTTTGATGGTTGTCAGGGATGCTCCGCCAGTGAACCGTCATGTCTTCATGACCGGTCATAATGATGACCGATGTGGCGTGCGGCAGGCGCTGGTTGAGTTTCCGATACGCGCGTTGGAAACGCGCGTGAATTGACGCGTCTCACGCACAGTGCGTCCCGTGGGAAAGCATCTTGGTCTTGGAATCTGAGACGTCTGCGACGTTTGGTCTTTGAATTAATTGTTGCTGTCGTCTTGGCTTCTCTGTGCTGGGAGATTTTTGTTCTATAAATAAGCCTTTCTCTTCCACAGCGTTTCGCCTCTATCCAGCTTGCTGCTTTGCCTCTTCCTTCTTCTCTTCTTCCTCTCATGGCTCCCAGGCGAGGTGCTGGCCGTGGCCGTGGTGGTCGTACACCACGCTCATGCCGTGGTGGTCGCCATGGTACGGCGCCAATGCCTTCCTCCTCTCCCTTGGAGGAGGGGTTCTGGCGCTATGATTTTCTTTTACGCGTTCGTGGCCAGAGCGACAATCGCGTTCTTCTTCCCTCTGCTTTTTCCGCCATTGTCTCTGAACGTGGCTTAGATGGCTTGCTTCTGCATCTTCAAGGGAGCTGTCGATCTCCTTCTTATGTTGACTTAGAGGTTGATAGTTCCCGCTTGATTTTTCTTGGCTCTGGTTGGAGTTTGTTTGCTCCGCGGTTGAATTTGCAAGATGGTGATATGCTCAGCTGTCGTTTTGACGGCGAAAGCACTGTCACTGTCCGCGCGTTTGATCCGAGCGGCAACAGCATAGATCTGCACTGGCAGGAGTCGAGCAGCGACAGCTCCACAAGGTCGAGGAGTCCTACGCCTGCATCTTCTACAGCTCCGTCTTCTGGCGACTCCTCAGTTGGTGATGCCGTCTCCATCAGCTCCGAAGAGGACATCGACGTCAAGCCGTCGATCAAGCGGGCGCGCCAAGCGACCTTGTAGAACTGGAGGCGGCCTCATCTTCGCCGGCAACTCGGAGAAGAAGCTGTGCAGCCGGAGAAGAAGGCGTGCAGCTGCAGCTGGAGAAGAAGCTGGTGGAGCAGGAGAAGAAGCTGGTGGAGCATCGACAAATAAGTCGAGCTTCACCCTTTTGTTATGTCATTGACATCCTCTGCTAGCTTCCTTTTTTTCCTTTGTCTGTGGTGATGCCCTTGTACTAGAGTCGATTACCCCTCATGGGCACACATGTAAAAGTCTTAATTCCTTGGGTAATTCCCTCTTGTAACAGGAGTTGCCTTCTATCCAAATGTAGTTAATTCCTTTTTATACCTTTATGGTTGAATTCAAGCTGTGGTTGAGATCTTGCAATAAACTGTGTTTTCGACTCCTGTGATGCCATGTCTTCGACTCCTTCTGATAGCGCAGAATGTCTTCGATTCCATCTGATAGCGCGAAATGTCTTCGACTCCATCTGATAGCGTGAAATGTCTTCGACTTCATCTGATAGCGTGAAATGTCTTCGACTCCTCCCGTGATGCACTGACTTTAACTTTCTAGTGTTTTCTATCGGGTGCGCGACAACGCTCCCGTTGGGAGTAGCCCCCGAGGCTACGTTTGAGTTGTAGAGTCAAACGTAGGCTTAAAAATTTGCGTATTTCCTCGCGGTTCAACTCTGGAGTAGTTGATGGCTTCTTGCCCCTCGTTGGTTACCCCAAGTGGAAGGTTTGAGATGCAGTGCAGCAGCAAGTTTCCCTCGGTGAAGATACCAAGGTTTGTCTCCAGTAGGACTCCAGAGATGATAAGTAGGTTTCAGCGGCGCAACTGACGCGGACCTGCACACAGACAGAAATAACTTTGTTCCCAACGAAGTTCAGAGAGGTTGTCAATCTCTCCGGTCTTGTTGTTCACAAAGGATCAAACACAAGGGATAATGATAGAAACTAAAAGTAAAAACAGAAAATTAAATGAGCGTGGAAACAGTAATGAGGATATGGACCGGGATACGTGATGTTCACTAGTGATGTCTCTCTCCCAAAAGACGATAAAACTTCTATGCGAGGTGAACAAATTACAGAAGGGCAATTGACAGGATTATGAACGCACCGCAATGCTAACTATGCTACAAAAGAAAGGAAGAGGCTCAAAAGCACGGGCAGTACGCCAAAATAAGTAGACCGAAATCCAACTGCATCTACTACTAATCATCCACCTTGAGATATCTATCCAGAACATCTCGCTGGTATTAAGTTGCGAGCCCCACCCAAAGTGTAAACCCAAAGCAACAGACAACTGCATTAAAAAGCACTTTGCGTAAAGTAAACAATCCTTGCAACCGCGGTTACAAGCACCGTTGTTTTCCCCCTTGTGGCAACAGCACATCCCCTAGACTCATGTTTCTGTCACTCAAGCGTGTCATCGGGGGGGGGGGCATGAACCCACAATCGAGCAAAACGTTCCCTCTTGGAGTCACTACCTACTACTTGGCCAAAGCAATAAACAACAACGGAGAACATGCAAGAATTACTTAGGAACAAAAATATAAAAGATAAGAACCAAATATATTACTCAACCACAATCTGAACATAATCTCATAATCCATCAGATCCCATCAAACTCAGCATAGCAATAGCAGAAAGATTACAAAAGTGCCTCGATCATGTAGGGAAGCTCACGAGGTCTAAACCATGAAGAACAAAGAGGGGAGGAGAACATCACATAGCTACTGATCACGGACCCATGGTCCAAGGAAAACTACTCACGAGACATCCGGGAAGCATCCATGGTGGAGAGGAGACTCCCGGAGGTCGGCCCTCCCTCCGGCAGGGTGCCGGGAAGAGGTCTTCTGGTGCTCCCGATCTCGGAAGCGCGGCGGCGGCGGAACAGAGGCGAGATCGCGAAAAAGGGTTCTGTCCTCGGAGTTTCCCCGTGACGGAGAATAAATAGGCGAATGGGGGCAGCCAGAGGTGGACCAGGGGGTGGCCACGACGGGTGGCCGCCTGGGCCACCCCTGGCTCCCCTCTGGCCCCACTCGGGCTCTTCGCGAAGCTTCCTGTACGCTGATTTTTCCTATATTTTTCCCGGAATTTTTCTGGCACTTTTTATATGGGGGAAAACTGAAATAGAAAAACAGCAGAAAACATGAACTGGCACTGTGGTGCACTGAGTTAATAGGTTAGTCCAAATATGATCAAAAGTGTATGAAAGTGTATCTAGATCATAGAAATATCACACAAAACATGCATGGAGCAAGCAGAAATTATAGATACGTTTTGGACGTATCAACATCCCCAAGCTTAATTCCTGCTCGTCCTCGAGTAGGTAAATCATAACGGCATAATTTCTGTGGTGACATGCTAGCAACCATATAAGAATTTTGAAAAGTAAAGCAATCAAGGTTAGAGATTCAATTCAAGTCATAACAGGCAAGAGTCTATATTAGCATTGAAACAAGTAACAAAAGAACATTAGGTGCAAGAGCTCTCGTTGTCCGTGACTCGAATGTCTCCAAATGGTGTTTGCGTGCAAGAAGGGGGATAGGGAACACGAGAAAAAGTATTTTTGTGTTGAGAAATCAAGCTACTAAAGTTTCACACTTGGTCTTTTTCTGCAATCTTATCTTGATTCGTCCCCGGACCACTAGCCAGGTACAAGCCAATTTGATCTACTCCTTTTTCAATATTTTGAGCACTCATGCAATGGATGAGCGTAAGCATGAGAGTTGACACTTAGGATGGCAAAGAGAGAAGTACGGAGGAGGAAGACAAAAAGGATGAGAAAGGCTCACATCAATGAGGACAATCATAGGCAAGAGATGCCAAATGATAGATATGATGTGAGGAGTAGGGATTGCCATGCAACGGATGCACATTCGAGCTAAGAAGCTCTCTAATGGAACTAGTGGGGGTGCATCTAACTTGCTCGCTCAAGAAGACCTAGAGCTCGTTTGAGGAGGCTCATCCTTGGAATATGCAAGCCAAGTTCTAAAGTGTGAAGGTCCCCACATAGCTATATGCATAATGATCATCTCTATGGAGTACAAGGATATAAAGGGAGTACTAGTGTGGATCCCTCAAAAGAATAGTAGTGTTGCCCCTTTCTCTCTTTTTATTTCTTTTTCTCTTTTTTCTCTTTTTTTGTATTTTTTTTGGCCTCAATGGCTCTTTCTATTTAACTCTCATTTTTCCTCTTTGGAATCTTTTATTGTGTCCACTGTGGGATCTTTTCCTCACTTAAGGGCAACACTCTATTTTACAAGAAGGTAAAGGAGATCTTTCACACTTTACAAGGTACTCAAAATCATAAAGAAGATGTAACTATCATGATGTATGCAATGTATGTCGCTGCCAGTGTAGCAGGAACATGTATGACATGAAGATCAAGTCATGAAGAGGTGGATGTTGCATGGCAATATATCTCGGAAAGGCTATGGAAATGCCTTGATAGGTAGGTATGGTGGCTGTTTTGAGGAAAGATATAAGGGGGTTTATGATGACAGAGCATATCATGCCAAGGGTTAGGATGTACCGGCGAATGTGGACACCAACTCTCGGAGTGAGAAGAAGGCAATGCACGGCACGTGAGAGGCTAGCAAAATATGGGAATGTGGAAGTGTCAACTTTCAATACTTACATCAGTCCGAAGAACTCATGCACTTATTATCGGTAACTCTCAAATCTAATAAGGAGGTTCACAAAGAGACAAGTACCCCGAGGAGGAGTGTATGGGGGTTTGGTTATCCTTGCGCATCCTCGACTCATGGTACGTGAGTGTACTCTAATATTCGATCCCTCCAAAGATTAGTGATCCATCTAGTAGCTAGAGTTCTCAACTAGTTTTGTAGGTTTTGAAAATACACACGGATTGCCCAAAATACGACACCTATCACTAATAGGCTAGAGCTCTTGACACCAAAAAGATCAAACATTACTCACATCAATACTTCAAAACTATTGCAAGTTACTACTAGAATTAAATAGCAACCTCAATTACCTACTTTCAAGACAAGACACAACTCAGTGCAACAACCAACTCTCTTTAACAAGATAAACATGAAAACTAAAAAGAGTTCCATCAACAAACTAAACAAAAGCCAAGGCTCTTGCTAAAGACAAACTAAGACTAAAACTAAACATGGCAGTAGCTACGAAAAGATAAAGAACACACAACAGCAAAAACATAAGCAGGAAAAATCCTATGATGTGTTCTAGATTTTGAAAGTGGAGCATGTTTCTCTCCCACACAAAGTAAGAAGGGATCTAACTTGTTATGAACAGCAAGCAAAACTAAAGAAAACTAAAACTAAAACCTAAGAGCGAGACGCTCCAAGCATAGCACATAACGCATGAAGTGATAAAAATATAGTGAGACGAAGGACGAACTGATGATTGTTGATGGAGAAGGGGATGCACGGGGGCATCCCCAAGCTTAGACGCTTGAGTCTCCTTGAATATTTATTGGGGATGCATGGGGGCATCCCCAAGCTTGAGCACTTGACACTCCTGGATCTTCTTTCATCATCTTCCATCGCACACTTGAAAACTCCCTTCATACATAACTCATCATAAGCTGATTAGAGAGGTTAGTACCCTTAATAAAATAATTTTCCCCCACTGGATATAAAGATATTCTTGAAGAGATACTGTTTCTCAAGAGTGCCAAAAAGTTTTTGCAAAGAAAAAGAAAGCTTAAGGTTTGCAAAAGTTAGGAGAGACAAAACGTGGCAGAATCGGTGAAAAACAGAACAGCAGGTAGTAAAGAATTTTTTAGGGATACTTATGCAACTCAAATAAAAAAACTCAGAACATACGGAAGTTTCATAATTGTATAGAGCATGATGTGTAAAAGTTTCAGCTCAAAAATATGAACTTGGATTTTTCTGGAATTTTTCTGGTCACGAGGACAGAATCTGTTTTCTGGACAGCATGTCACAACTTTTGCTTCCCTTACCATAAGAGGCTATAACTGGGCACAAAGCTGAAAAATAAAGATACAATGATGTTGCTACAGAAGTAACAAACATCAAGACACAAAAAAAGTAAAAAGAAACCTAAATTCGTTGCGGGCTGCCTCCCGAAAGCGCTTTCTTTTATGCCTTTAAGCTAGGCATGATGCAAAAGATCAAGTTGTAGCAATCGAATTATTATCAAGATCATCAAAAATCTCTTCAATTGTACAACTAGTCTTAAGAGGTATTTTAAATAAAGGCCTAATGAAGATACTTCTAGGGAGAAAACCAAAAGGCGGAAAATCAATGGAAGATTCATTTATAAATTTATCAAAGAGAGGTATTTCTTCCAAAGTTTTTACGGTTTCAACTTGTTTAGCAATGGGTGGTTTATTTTTAGGTCGGGGAACCCTAGGGACATAATTGAACTTAGGTTCCCTTCTTGCTGAAGTCTCTACCTTTTTTGGTTTGATTGAGGAAAATGTAGTTCCTAGAGTATTAATGATTTCCTCAATCTTATCAATCCTAGAAAGATCCGTATCACGGGATTTGATGACCTCCAAAGTTTTAATAATTTTAAGCATGGAGCTATCAAGCCTATTCAAATTCCCTTGAATCTTGCGATCCAACTCATTTATCCTAGTTATACTTGGTATTTCTAACTCTATCTTTTCAAGTTTCTTCATAATGTGAGCTAGAGTTATATCTTCTTGTATGCCAGCAATAGGGAGATTTCCAACAAGATTTTCAATAACATTAAGAGACTCCCAAATCGGGGCTTCTAGGAAATTCCCATTGATAGCAGTATCTAATACGAACCTATTCCAAGGAGTAATCCCGACAGAAAAAATTTCTAAGCAGGATAGTAGTGGATTGCTTCTTGGTGGCTCTTTTTTGAGAATCATTAATTCTATACCAAGCATCTTTTAAACTTTCACCACCTTTTTGTTTAAAGGTGAGAACCTCTGTCTCAACAAAGGCAAAAGGGCCAGACATAATGACAACTACTAGCAAGATAAACAATTTTTTTTGTGATTTTTGATATAAGACACAAAGATAAAAACTGAAAGGTAAACTAACAAGACTAAAAACAAAGGTAAAGGGTAGTGTGCAACTCCCCTATCTTAGCACTCGGATTCCCCGGCAACGACGCCAGAAATTTGCTTGATAGCTTCTCGCCCCTCGTTGGTTACCCCAAGTGGAAGGTTTGAGATGCAGTGCAGCAGCAAGTTTCCCTCGGTGAAGATACCAAGGTTTGTCTCCAGTAGGACTCCAGAGATGATAAGTAGGTGTCAGCGGCGCAACTGACGCGGACCTGCACACAGACACAAATAAATTTGTTCCCAACGAAGTTCAGAGAGGTTGTCAATCTCTCCGGTCTTGTTGTTCACAAAGGATCAAACACAAGGGATAATGATAGCGACTGAAAGTAAAAGCAGAAAAGTAAATGAGCGTGGAAACAGTAATGAGGATATGGACCGGGATACGTGATGTTCACTAGTTATGTCTCTCTCCCAAAAGACGATAAAACTGCTATGTGAGGTGAACAAATTACAGAAGGGCAATTGACAGGATTATGAACGCACCGCAATGCTAACTATGCTACAAAATAAAGGAAGAGGCTCAAAAGCACGGGCAGTACGCCAAAATAAGTAGACCGAAATCCAACTGCATCTACTACTAATCATCCACCTTGAGATATCTATCCAGAACATCTCGCTGGTATTAAGTTGCGAGCCCCACCCAAAGTGTAAACCCAAAGCAACAGGCAACTGCATTAAAAAGCACTTTGCGTAAAGTAAACAATCCTTGCAACCGCGGTTACAAGCACCGTTGTTTTCCCCCTTGTGGCAACAGCACATCCCCTCGACTCATGTTTCTGTCACTCAAGCGTGTCATTGGGGGGGTGGGGGCATGAACCCACAATCGAGCAAAACGTTCCCTCTTGGAGTCACTACCTACTACTTGGCCAAAGCAATAAACAACAACGGAGAACATGCAAGAATTACTTAGGAACAAAAATATAAAAGATAAGAACCAAATATATTACTCAATCACAATCTGAACATAATCTCATAATCCATCAGATCCCATCAAACTCAGCATAGCAATAGCATAAAGATTACAAAAGTGCCTCGATCATGTAGGGAAGCTCACGAGGTCTAAACCATGAAGAACAAAGAGGGGAGGAGAACATCACATAGCTACTGATCACGGACCCATGGTCCAAGTAAAACTACTCACGAGACATCCGGGAAGCATCCATGGTGGAGAGGAGACTCCCGGAGGTCGGCCCTCCCTCCGGCAGGGTGCCGGGAAGAGGTCTTCTGGTGCTCCCGATCTCGGAAGCGCGGCGGCGGCGGAACAGAGGCGAGATCGCGAAAAAGGGTTCTGTCCTCGGAGTTTCCCCGTGACGGAGAATAAATAGGCGAATGGGGGCAGCCAGAGGTGGACCAGGGGCCCCAGGCGCAGCCCAGGGGGTGGCCACGACGGGTGGCCGCCTGGGCCACCCCTGGCTCCCCTCTGGCCCCACTCGGGCTCTTCGCGAAGCTTCCTGTACGCTGATTTTTCCTATATTTTTCCCGGAATTTTTCTGGCACTTTTTATATGGGGGAAAACTGAAATAGAAAAACAGCAGAAAACAGGAACTGGCACTGTGGTGCACTGACTTAGTAGGTTAGTCCAAATATGATCAAAAGTGTATGAAAGTGTATCTAGATCATAGCAATATCACACAAAACATGCATGGAGCAAGAAGAAATTATAGATATGTTTTGGACGTATCAGTAGTCCCCGAGTCTTGGTTGTTTGTCGTCCGGGTGAAGACTTGAAGATTGCTAACTTGATGTTTTTGAATAGGACCGTAGCGTGTCTCGGGGAATGCTTATGCCTGAGCCCCCGAGTTTTTAAGGTGAGCTTGCGCAGGTGGCGATAGCGTCTCTCGAGGGGATTTTGCGCTTAAGCCCCCGAGTGCTTTGGTTAAGATCGCGTAAGCGATGATAGCGTCTCTCGGAGGGATTTTATGCTTAAGCCCCCGAGTGCTTTGGTGAAGATCTCTTAAGTGGTGATGGCGTCTCTCGGGGGGGTTTTATGCTTAAGCCCCCGAGTGCTTTGGTGAAGATCGCTTAAGTGGCGATAGCGTCTCTTCGGGGGATTTTATGCTTAAGCCCCCGAGTGCTTTGGTTAAGATCGCTTGAGTGGCGATAGAGTCTCTCAGGGGGATTTTATGCTTAAGCCCCCGAGTGCTTTGGTTAAGATCGCTTGAGTGGCGATAGCGTCTCTCGGGGGGATTTTATGCTTAAGCCCCCGAGTGCTTTGGTTAAGATGGCTTGAGTGGCGATAGCGTCTCTCGGGGGGATTTTATGCTTAAGCCCCCGAGTGCTTTGGTTAAGATCGCGTAGGCGATGATAGCGTCTCTCGGGGGGAGTGTGTGCTCGAGCCCCCGAGTGCTTTGAGATGGAAGTATCTGGGAAACATTTATTTTATTGCGGTCGAGCGGCTACATGAGTTGCCAGTCATGTCTGACCGATGGGGACTATGGATAGAATAGTCGCAAGTTTGCTACGTTCCATGGGTTACCCACGTTCTCGTCTGTCTTCGGGTTCTTTAGCCTGTAGGCGCCACCTCCGATGACTTTTGAGACTATAAATGGTCCTTCCCATCGGGGGGCAAGTTTATGGACCTTCTATTGTATCAGCCGTAGGACTAGGTCACCTTTGTTGAAGGTTCTAGTGCGCAAGCGTCTGCTTTGATAGGTGCGTATCTTGTTCTGGTACCCCTCTGATTTTGCCAGGGCTGTATCTCTTGCTTCGTCAGCTGTATCTTTGTCATCTTTTAATGCTTCTTCTGCTTCTTCTTCTTCGTACCCGGTGACCCGAGGTGCTCCGAACTTGAGGTCATGTGGTAGTACTGCCTCTGCCCCGTACACCATGAAGAAGGGTGTGTATTGGGTCGCGGTGTTTGGTGTAGTTCGTATGCTCCATAGTACCGCGGGTAGTTCTTCTACCTAGTTGGCGGCGGCTTGCTCGAGTGGTGCGAGGAGCCGCTTCTTGATTCCCCCGCATACAAGGCCGTTTGCTTTTTCCACTTGGCCATTGGACTGCGGGTGCGCGACTTGATTTTGATGCCCAGTTCTTCTCAAAAGTTCAGGAATTCTGCGGCTGTGAAGTTCGTACCGTTGTCCGTGATGATGTTGTGTGGCACTCCGAACCTGAAGATGATCGATTTGATGAAGTTGACAGCCGTGAGGGCTGTGGAGCTGGTGATGGGCACTGCTTCGATCCATTTAGTGAACTTGTCGACTGCGACGAGCAGGTGTGTCCTTCCGCCCTTTGATGATTTATTGAGTGGGCCCACCATGTCGAGTCCCCAGGTGGAAAACGACCAGGATAGTGGTATGGTCTTGAGCTCTGAGGCAGGAGCGTGTGGCCTGTTGGCGAATTTCTGGCAGGCGACACAACGTCGCACGATTTCCTCTGCGTTTTTCATGGCTGTGGGCCAATAGAACCCGGCTCGGAATGCTTTGGACACGATTAATCGACTGCTCGCATGGTGCCCGCAAGTGCCTTCGTGGATTTCGAGCAGTAGGGCTTTGCCGTCCTCTTCGTCGATGCACCTTTGGAGTATCTGGTTGATGCTGCGCTTGTATAGCTGTTTGTTGATCACCGTGAACGCCTTGGATCGTCGGCTGATGCGTCGTGCTTCGGCCACGTCTTGCTGTAGCGTACCTTCGATTAGGAATCGGAGGAACGGTTTTTCCCAGACAGGTCCTTCGAGCTCTGTCGGAGCTGTGCTGTCGGGTGTGCTGGTGCTTGTGCCTTCTGATGGGCTTGCTTCTGCCACCTGCGCCAGGTATGTTGCGCCCTCGCTGTCCACGACTGCTTCAGGTGCTGCTGTCTGTACCTTGATGGATCTCTGGCTGATGCTTTCGAGAAAAACGCCGGGTGGTATTGGTCCTCGGGTCGAACCAATGTTCGCGAGTTCGTCAGCTTCTGTGTTGTTGGCCCTGGTGATGTAGTTGAGCTCGCAACCGTCGAAAATTCCTTCGAGTGTGTTGTAGAGCTTCTGGTAGGCCGCCATGTTGTCGGCTATTGCGTCACAGTTTCTCATCGTCTGCTGGACGACGAGATTGGAGTCCCCGTAGATTATGAGGCGAGTGGCTCCGCACGTTTTGTCCATGCGCATGCCATGGAGGAGTGCCTCGTATTCTACTTCGTTGTTGGAGGCGTGACTGAAGTTGATTTGGAGGACATATTTTAGCTTTGTTCCTTTAGGGGAGATGAGCACAACTCCTGCCCCGGCTCCTTGTTGTCTCTTGGACCCATCGAAGAACATTGACCATGAATTTGATAGGTCTTGGGGGCCTGGTGTCTGAACCTCCGTCCACTCGACCAGGAAATCTGGGAGTACTTGGGCTTTGATGGCTGAGCTCAATGTTCCACTCGGCGACTCGTCTAGTCGCTCCAGGGTTGTTGAGTATGTCAGCGAGTGGTGCGCTGCTCATGATGTGGCGCCTGCGTTCTTGAGCCCGAAGGGCATGGTCCTGTAGCAGAATACGCCATACGGGGTGATGAATGATGTGTGATCTTCGTCTTCTTCCTTCATCCTAATCTGGTTGTATCCTGAGTAGGCATCAAGAAAGGAAAGTAGATCGCACCCTGCTGTCGAGTCGATTATCTGATCGATTCTAGGCAGGGGGAAGTAGTCCTTCGGGCAATGCTTGTTGACTGGTCCGTAGTCGACACACATGCGCAGCACGTTCGTGTCTTTCTTGGGCACCAGCACTGGGTTGGCTATCCAGGTGGCTTTCTTCGTTTCTCGGATGAACTGGACGTCGATTAACCGGTTGACTTCCTCTCCGATTGCTCTGCGCTTGGGCTCCGAGAATCGTCTCAGAGCTTGCTTCACCGGCTTCGTGTTTTGCTTGATGCGTAAGGCGTGCCCCGCGAATTCGCGTGGTATTCCAGGCATGTCGGCTGGGCACCAGGTGAATATTTCCCACTCATCTCGAAGTAAAGCGACGAGAGCCGTCGCCTGCTCCTCTGGTAGGTGGGCGTACACGCGGACTGTTTTGTCCGGGTCCGTCGGGTGCACTTGGTGACTGACTGTGTCGCTGTCGATGCTGAAGTCGCGTCCGTACTCCTTAGATTCGCTTGGGCTCACCAATGGGAAGGTACTCTTGTCCGTCACCATGGCTATTTCTCTGAGTCCTTGTTCGGCTCCGAATGTGTCGGAGATTTTGTGAAAGTCACGGTCACATTGATCTGATTTGATGAAGCTTCCGTTGATCGTGAGGACTCCCGTTGATCCTGGCATCTTGAGCTTGAGGTAGGCGTAGTGTGGAATCGCCATGAACTGCGCGAATGCTGGCCATCCCAATATGGCGTGATACTGCGATTGCCAGTCGAGTACTTCGAACTCGAGGACGTGCTTTGCGAAGTTGCGTCGGTTGCCGAAGACAACTTCAAGCTCGACGACTCCGAGGGATCTGGCTGCTTCTCCTGGGACTACCCCGTGTAACACGGTGCTCGATTTCTTCCATACTGATCGTGGGATCAGCATCTTTTGCAGGGTGCTGGCGAAGATGATATTCATGTTGCTGCCTCCGTCCATGAAGACCCTATCCATGTCGTACCCTCCGATTTGTGCATCGAGCACCAGGGGCGCGTGCCCCGGTCTTGGGACTGCGGGTGGATGGTCGTCCTGTGAGAACGTGATGCTGGTCTCCGCATCATGTAGCTGGTAGACTTCGACTATATTTATGCTCTCGGCTGCTCTAGCTTGCAGGGTGTAGGCGTCGCGTTGTGCTTGCGGCACCCTTCCCTCTTGGATCATGAGCACCTGTCCTTGCAGCGGGCTGTGACGTCCTTCCGGGCTTGAGGGCGGCGATTGTTTGGGTCGACGGTTGCGCTTGTCTTCTTTCTGCTTCTCCTTCTTGAGGTCATCGGCTAACTCGTTGAACAGGTGGCAGTCTCCCAAAGTGTGACCTGACCTGACGCGTCCCCAGTCATCCTCGAAGTTGTGGATCGTGCAGGGGTTCTACTAGCTGCTCTCTAACCGTGAGTTTGCTAGATCCGGCGTGCCTCTTCCTTCTTGAGATTCTGAAGATTTGCTCGTGATCCTCCGGGTGTTCGTGGAAGTGAGGGTCTGTTTCGATTCCTCGACTCATATCTTGGTTCTTGATGAGGTTGGCGAATTCATCTGGCCTTTGATCTTGGTCATAGTACTCGCCCACCGGTGTCTCGGAGTCGCTGTCCTGGCTGGCGGCAGGTCCTCGTGCGACAGCGTGTCGTCGAGTGGCCGTCGGTTGCACGGCTGCGTGGCGTGGCTCGTTCAGTGGGGCATCGGCGTAGATCTCCCGTGCGCGCCTTTTGGGTTGTCGATTCCTTCTTCCTTGGCGATGGTTCTGCTGATCGCTGATTTCGATCTCGTAGTCATCGTCTTGATGTGCGGCGGGTGCCTGGGCGGCGGTGGGTTGTCGAAAGATTTGCGAGTCCTCCGCTGCGCGTCACGGATCATCGAGTGGAATTCCTTCGTAGAGGCCTCTCGTCGTTCTTCTGGGTCGTCGATTCCTTCGCTGCTGACGCTGCACTTGGCCGTTACCGTAGTATCGGTCCCGGCACAGCTGTAGCCTGAGCGATCTTGATGGGGTGGCAGAGTGTTGAAAATATGCCCTAGAGGCAATAATAAAATGTTATTATATATATATTTCCACGTTCGTAATTAATGTTTATATTTCTGTGCTATAATTGCAATGACCCTTACTATGAGATTCAGAAGAAAACTCACTTGCATGTGTGGAAATGTAAACACCAAGAGTTCCTGGTTTAGCCTCTAAGACCAGCTCATATGCTAACTGATGATTATGTTTTCTTAATCATGGACATTGTTCTTGTAACAAGGATGTCAGTAGCAATGGGAACATATTGTTAGCAGAACAATGATGTTGAACCGACCCCAGTATTGAATGATATACTTAGAGATCACATCGTAACTACGTTATAAGTCATATCATGAAATGTTATCATATACGTAATTCCTTAGACCATGAGAGTATCGAGTTGCTTCACACAGGAAGACATGCTTTGGTTCTTAGATGAATCCTCCCGTAAATGGGAAGTAGTAAAATAAGTTCTGGGTATGTCAGATGGTGTGGCTAGTGACTGTGATAGTTCAAGAATGGGATTTGCTCATTCACGATGAAGAGATATTGACTTTGGGCCCACTCGGTATGATGGTATCCATTCTAGTCTGGCCAGACGCATTGTGATTTAATCACGGGGATACCGGAATACAATAACGAGAAATAGAGAGAAACGAGCAAAGAGGATAACGAGTGGCTTGTGTTCAAGAAGTTGTTACACATGGGTGCCAAACTTCTCTCCTCTAACTTTGTCATATATCACGAAGCAAAGGGAATGGTACATGAATAGACATAATGGTTCACTCGAAGTTTCTTCGTGTATGTGTGGGAGTCAACATGGGTGTCCATGGCTCCGCTGTTGATTATTGGCTATTGACAAAAGGCTGTTGACCTATGTCCGGAAGATGTTCTGAGTCATGTCCGCATTATACCGAACCTATTGGGTCACACACTTAACGAGCAGTAGTCTGTTAGAATACTGGAATGGTAGAAGGTTTAGTGGAAGCAAAGAAGAATAGTTCATACGGGTACCGGAAGTAGTTCCGGGGATTTATGGAATAGTTCATAAGGGCACCAGAAGTAGTTCTGGGTATTTAGGATATGTACGGATCACTCTGGAGTAGTCCCAGGTGGTTCCGGAACATATGAGAATGGTACTGGGGAAGTCCTGGATCAACCGGAATAGTTTCCGGATAATCGCTGGGCGTCCCGACAACCTTCGCGGTCATCGGGTGGATTAAACTGTAACTCGGATGGTCTTGGAAAATATCCGGATGGCTCCGGAACATCCGAGAACGGTCCCGGAAGGTCCTGGAAGTGCTCCAGAAGGTTCCGGAATGTCCCGAAACGATCCCGGAAGGTCCCAGAAGGTCCTGGAAGCTTCTGGAAGGTTCCGGAAGTTTCCGGGCAGTACCACCCACTACCCCACGCCCCTAGCCTTGGGGGGCAAGCCATCTAGGATGCCCTGACCAGCCAGGAGGTGGGGGCGCACCAAGGAAAGGGGAATCCTCCTCCAGGTGGAATTACCAAATCCCATTATGGCAGATTTCCGGTGGGAAGGTGTGGGAAGGTTTGGAAGGCTTGGGAGTCCAAGTTGGACTCCCAATCCTCCTTGGGCTGCGCCCTAGGCCTCCTGGCCACCTATATAAGGTGAGCCAGGGGGAGGGGGAGAGACACACAACTTTTCCCCAAGGCCTATGCGCCACCCTCCCTCCTCTAAACCCCGTTGCTCCACAATTAGACCCCGGTTTAGACGTTGTTCTAGATCGGAATCCGTTAGGGTTTTCTCCCTCTAGTTTGCTCGGTGGCGTTAATCTCTGGACGGCGGAGCGCTGCTGGATTGCTGCTACGGGATGTGTGGATACTAATGGAGGGGTCGTACCTTCGACCCTTCTTCGAGGAGCTTGTTCATGGGACTTGTCCGTGGGACTAGATTGCGGGACGGTTCGAGGGATCGATATCCTCGCGGTTGGGAGGTCATTGAAATTCCTAGCTGCGGGGATCTGCACCGACGGTCTTCACCAACTCTACTTCCGCTACATTGTTTGGTGAGCCATGACCTAAAACCTTGTATGCAATCTTCTTGGATGATCTTTGGTTCTTGATTCGTAGGCCGAAATTTTTGTTTTCTAATACGTTTCCCAACAGTGGTATCATGAGCGATCCTTGATTAGATGCATGTTTAGGTCTAGATCATATGTGTGATATGAGGCATTGATTTTCTTGTTGGTTCCTTGTCATGTGATTTTTTCTATGCTTGGTGGAAAGTTGAGGTTTTGCTACAAGGATTGAGTTTTCCATCGATCCCTCTATGCTGCTTTCAGTATGCTGGTTGCCTTGATCATGATCTACATCAAACTCCTTGGATCTCATCTTAATCTCGCAATAAAAGATTTAACATGGAGGGGCTTGTGGATTTTATGAACTCAAATCCACACGGGGGTCACGCGTTGAACGAAGTTTGGCTTGTGGCATTAGTTGTTGCACGCACCCCGAACGTTAAACTAGCAACAATGAAGTATCGTATTTGGTTTGTATAGGGAACAACATTTGCATGTAACCTGCTAATCAACCACGATAAAATTTGCAACAACCCATGTAGATATCGATCTAACTTGTTTTTGCAGAGTATGCATGTGATGTGGTATAGCCTTCAAGATTTGCAATGTGTTTGTATGAGATGCTATATGATGTAATATTTATTCGCGACCTGCGTGTCGTGGTACGACATGATGACTGGAGTCATATGATTGTCACTTAATTATGGCCTGCGTGCCAGAACTGTTTATTAGCTCGAGGCAAAGCAATAGATAGATGCAAGGTGATGATCTACGATGCGGAGGTGGACCCCGACGCACATGCCGGAAGCCGTGGTGATGTTCCCGGCGCCAAGGACAAAGTTGGTGGACACGGTGACTTCAACCACGACAACGTGAAGACAATGAAGACTTCACGAAGCAAAGGGCTATACTATATCACATAATTTTATGAACTGCCTGTGATGTTTATCCCTTTGATGCACCCTTGTTTGATGCGCGGCAGTCGTATTTTATTAGGGTGATCTCTCACAAAACAATATCAAGTTGATAGTGTTCTTCCAACTGTAGCACCGTCTATACTATGTTTCACAGCGGAGCAGGTCATGTCACATGGGTGCACACGGTGTGACGCATAAAAGGCGGGTGTGTTAAGAACACACTGCAATTACACTTGGTTGTCTTGACGGTTTGGATAAAAGTTTGCTACCGGAACACGCCCATCGAAAGATGAACAAGAATCACCTTTGGCGTGATTGGCAAGTTGGCCTACCGGTCCAGTCTAAGTCATCAGTGATGTCACATCAATGGCGGACGATTGGGTTGAATCTTGAATCACTCCAGCATCAATTACGAGAGATATTGATCTGAGTGGGAGCGCACTTAGTAATTAAATTGATTAATCACAAGTGCAACTTAATTATGAACAAAATCTTAGTATTTGCATTATCGTTGTAGAATAATGGCTCGCGTTACCACCTTCCCAATTGATTTTGATTAACTATATTATCTGGTAAAAACTTTACCATTGGTACCGTATTGTGAGGACTATCCTCAATAGTGCCGAGAAGGACCATGTCCTATCGCAAATTTTTTGATGCTCTCCCGCTGATGCTATGGATGATGTGACTTACGTCCATAATCCAAAATGCTATAATTCCACCACAGCTAAGTGCATTGTCTTCACCAGCATGAAACCCGAACTTCGAAAAGTTTGGGATAGTTATGTTATATTCATGGAACTAAAAAATTGTTTTCAGTGGTAAGACAATTAATGTTGGATATAAGATATCTAGTACAATGTATGATTGTAAGCATTAGTGAAAATATTCACTGTGCTCTTAACGAAACTGATAAGTGTGGGATCCAGAAGAACACTGATCATATGATGATGAGGATTAAGGGAAAGGAAGTTCCATAGGGTGTTAGTAAGACTTACACGCCGGAAAGTCCATGGCCTGCGCCACCCTTGATCATGTGTGATCTTCTGTGAGTAGGAGTGACATTGGAAATAGAACTATGATACGTATAAAGGCAAAATGAAAGAAGACTGGAATATCCAGCTCAGAAATGAAAGTTATACGGAGTTATAGTTGAATTCATTGCTGGTCAAGAGATGTAATTCTTGGGAATCATGATTAAGCAGTTAATTGTGGATTCTGAATATTGTGATTAAACTGTTGATCACCGGAATATCACATCGATTGCATATTGTTGCAACTCAATGCAAGAAATACTATGGCCTTTATGACTAGCTAATGATGAGTTTTGACACGCTCGGGAACACGGTAAAAGGTTTACTATACCATGTGTTGACTCTATGATTATCTTCATAATTCATTTCAGAGTTGAGTAAATTGTTACTACACTTTAGCCTTGTTGCAAAACATCATTTTGAATCATGTTTGTTGCAAGAGAGTTGTTCAAAGCTATGAATAACGTAAAGGCCATACTTCCATTATGAATAGGTTGTATGTTATGAATCTTGATAATAATACTAAACATCCATAACACTGACGCTAAACATCGCAAGACTGACAGAAATACCACATAGATGTGGCACTGCCGTTTATCACAAGTGACATAACATGCATGAAGAATTTCCATAAGTGATGGACTTTCGAGTCATATGATTATGAATCACTTGACGCTTGCGATCTTTGTCTCGAAGTAATGTGACTAAAACACCGTTGATAGGCCATACATGAACGGGCAACTAAACCATTGGTAATCATACATGATGATATGTGTAGTTGTGTGCAGTGGATTCCCTATCTTCACTCATGAGTTGAAGTAGATATGTGGATATCTGTTCAATAGAGACATACGTCTGAAATCTTTGAAATGTTCAAGGAATTTTAGAGTGAAATAGAAATTCATTGTAACGAGAAAATAAAGCTTCTGCAAATTAGATTGTAGAAAGTAATATTTGAGTTACAAGTTTAGCGAACGTCTGATGAGTTGTGAAGAAGTGTCATAACTTGCGTCTCTCGGAACACCACTATGAGTAAAGTGTTCGAGAGATGTAATCAAGCCAAGTATGACACGGTAAGATCAAATATGACGTTTATCAATTTTCCATTATACTTATTAAAGTTATGCGTTAGTGACTATGGTTTTTACACTGAAAAGAGCACCATCAAATCTGTTGAAATGACACCATATTAGATGTGGTATGGACTGTTAAAACCATGTTGTCTTTTCTTAAAATTTGGGTATATGAGGCATATGTTTGACATACTCAAAACCCCAAATCAGATAAGTGCTACTTTGTTATGGTTATGCCAAAAAGTTTTGGTATTCCTCTATCACTGCACAAAAGAAAAACTGTTTGTTGTTAAGAACGGTGTGTTTTGAAGAAAAATAGTTTCTTGCAAAAGAGTGAGTGGGCGGACAGTGCAACTTGTCAAAGATTGTTGAATCTTAACAAAAAGTGCATAGCTGAACCACACAGGTTAGACAAAACTCGTAGAAACATTTTTATGTAAATGAGATATTGTTGTTGGACAACGATAAACCTGTGATATACAAAGAAGCGTTGATGGGCCCTGACTCCGAGATTTGGCTAAATTCCAAATAATCCGAGATAGTATCCATGGAAGTAAGTCAAGTTTTGAACTTGGTAGACCCTCCGAAAGACTAAAAGTCTGAAGAATATATATATGGATCTATAATTGATTCGGATGAAATTGTTTTATCCATAAAGCTCAACTCATTGGAAAATTGTTTTCTAGCAAGTTCAAAGGTTGACTATGGCGAAATAGTTTCGAACGTAGAGATGCTTTAGTCAGTTCGGGTTATATTAGCAATTACTACATATCTCATTTATAGGATATGGTAGAATGAACGTCAAAACAAAGTTCCTACACGGAAATATAACAAAGGACGTATAAGTGATACGACCGGAATGTTTTGTCGATTCAAAGGATGCTAAAATAGATGCAAGCCTTGGTTATCCAATGATGGACTGAAGCTAGCACAATGGAGTTGGAATTTTCGTTATAATGAAATTGCCAAAAGAGTTTGTTTTCATTGAGAATAAACGAAGATGCTTGAATGTTCAAGAAAGTAAGTGGGAGCTGAATGATATTTCTAAAACCTTATGTAGATGACAAATTGTTGATTGGAAATGATATAAATTTCTTGACACGAATAAGGACTTCATTGGAAATAATTTTCAGTTGAAGAACTTGGGCTAATATAGAATTTGTATTGAGCACAGTGATCTATGCAGATAGTAAGTGCTTGATCATGCTAAAGCCAACGTTACATGTTGACATGATAGTAAATTAGTTTAGTGTGAAAACGCTAGGAAGGATGTTCTTGCCGAGGTCACAGTGAAAAGTTGTTTGCGGAAATCGGTGTTCATGAACATAGATAAGCAAAACACATGAATTGAATTTCACTCACATGTGTGTTTGGATTAATCATGTACACCATAATATGTAAAACGACCAGATATGTCCAGTGCTCCAAAAGGTTGTGAGCAAGATACCAAAGTGATCAATATGTTGATCATTGGACAAACGTGAAAAGTTAAACTTATGATAGATAAGATATGTTTCTCGGAAAATGGAGATAATGAAGAGCTCGTTGTAACAAGTTACACCAGCTGAATTTTGATGTAAACAGTTACACCAATTCAGTCTTCATACTTACTCCGATCGATTTTCGATTTTAATTGGGATTATGTGTTTCACACGTAAGGGTGGCACAATATGGAGGAACTATGTCAAGTTCGATAATGTGGCGAATTCTATAACAGAGGCTAAGTATATTGTTGCTTAAAGAAGTAACAAGGAGGGTATTTTGAATCATAAATTCATTTATGAACATGGTATGGTTTTCTAGATGCTTGAAGCTCATGGAACATTTATGAATCATTTCATGACTTATTCTAAGGAACAAAGGTCCTGCCAAATGATTCAAACATATACAAAGCTAAACTGATAAAATTAGTGAATTTAATGATAGCGTGAAAACGCGAAGATATGCAAGATACAAACGGGCCTAAAACGTCAGATTCGTAGATGAAGTCTATACCACAAATGAAGCATGTATTACACCGTATGCCATAGGTGTAAAGTGCTCAAGCACTGACAATATTATTGACTCTAGTGCAAGTGGGAGACTGTTGAAAATATGCCCTAGAGGCAATTATAAAATGTTATTATATATATATTTCCACGTTCGTAATTAATGTTTATATTTCTGTGCTATAATTGCAATGACCCTGACTATGAGATTCAGAAGAAAACTCACTTGCATGTGTGGAAATGTAAACACCAAGAGTTCCTGGTTTAGCCTCTAAGACCAGCTCATATGCTAACTGATGATTACGTTTTCTTAATCATGGACATTGTTCTTGTAACAAGGATGTCAGTAGCAATGGGAACATATTGTTAGCAGAACAATGATGTTGAACCGACCCCAGTATTGAATGATATACTTAGAGATCACATCGTAACTACGTTATAAGTCATATCATGAAATGTTATCATATACGTAATTCCTTAGACCATGAGAGTATCGAGTTGCTTCACACAGGAAGACATGCTTTGGTTCTTAGATGAATCCTCCCGTAAATGGGAAGTAGTAAAATAAGTTCTGGGTATGTCAGATGGTGTGGCTAGTGACTGTGATAGTTCAAGAATGGGATTTGCTCCTTCACGATGAAGAGATATTGACTTTGGGCCCACTCGGTATGACGGTATCCATTCTAGTCTGGCCAGACGCATTGTGATTTAATCACGGGGATACCGGAATACAATAACGAGAAATAGAGAGAAACGAGCAAAGAGGATAACGAGTGGCTTGTGTTCAAGAAGTTGTTACACATGGGTGCCAAACTTCTCTCCTCTAACTTTGTCATATATCACGAAGCAAAGGGAATGGTACATGAATAGACATAATGGTTCACTCGAAGTTTCTTCGTGTATGTGTGGGAGTCAACATGGGTGTCCATGGCTCCGCTGTTGATTATTGGCTATTGACAAAAGGCTGTTGACCTATGTCCGGAAGATGTTCTGAGTCATGTCCGCATTATACCGAACCTATTGGGTCACACACTTAACGAGCAGTAGTCTGTTAGAATACTGGAATGGTAGAAGGTTTAGTGGAAGCAAAGAAGAATAGTTCATACGGGTACCGGAAGTAGTTCCGGGGATTTATGGAATAGTTCATAAGGGCACCAGAAGTAGTTCTGGGTATTTAGGATATGTACGGATCACTCTGGAGTAGTCCCAGGTGGTTCCGGAACATATGAGAATGGTACTGGGGAAGTCCTGGATCAACCGGAATAGTTTCCGGATAATCGCTGGGCGTCCCGACAACCTTCGCGGTCATCGGGTGGATTAAACTGTAACTCGGATGGTCTTGGAAAATATCCGGATGGCTCCGGAACGTCCGAGAACGGTCCCGGAAGGTCCTGGAAGTGCTCCAGAAGGTTCCGGAATGTCCCGAAACGATCCCGGAAGGTCCCGGAAGGTCCTGGAAGCTTCTGGAAGGTTCCGGAAGTTTCCGGGCAGTACCACCCACTACCCCACGCCCCTAGCCTTGGGGGGCAAGCCACCTAGGATGCCCTGGCCGGCCAGGAGGTGGGGGCGCACCAAGGAAAGGGGAATCCTCCTCCAGGTGGAATTACCAAATCCCATTATGGCAGGTTTCCGGTGGGAAGGTGTGGGAAGGTTTGGAAGGCTTGGGAGTCCAAGTTGGACTCCCAATCCTCATTGGGCTGCGTCCTAGGCCTCCTGGCCACCTATATAAGGTGAGACAGGGGGAGGGGGAGAGACACACAACTTTTCCCCAAGGCCTATGTGCCACCCTCCCTCCTCTAAACCCCGTTGCTCCACAATTAGACCCCGGTTTAGACGTTGTTCTAGATCGGAATCCGTTAGGGTTTTCTCCCACTAGTTTTCTCAGTGGCGTTCATCTCTGTATGGCGGAGCGCTGCTGGATTGCTGCTACGGGATGTGTGGATACTAATGGAGGGGTCGTACCTTCGACCCTTCTTCGAGGAGCTTGTTCGTGGGACTTGTCCGTGGGACTAGATTGCGGGACGGTTCGAGGGATCGATATCCTCGCGGTTGGGAGGTCATTGAAATTCCTAGCTGCGGGGATCTGCACCGACGGTCTTCACCAACTCTACTTCCGCTACATCGTTTGGTGAGCCATGACCTAAAACCTTGTATGCAATCTTCTTGGATGATCTTGGGTTCTTGATTCGTAGGCCGAAATTTTTTGTTTTCTACTACGTTTCCCAACACAGAGATGTTCGCCGTGATCTTGAATCCTTCGAGTGGGCTAGATCTGGTCCTTGCCCTTGTGTTGTGGCTTGCTGAAGACGGGACCGCCGAGATCGTGATCCCAACCTGTGTAGTTCCCACAGACGACGCCAATTGACGGGGATCAACCCCGGCAAATCCCATGGTAAATGACCCTGGGTTAGTCATGAGGGGCACAGGTTGGACGATAGCTCGTCGGAAAACAGGAGGACACGTTCCTGCTCGATATTATTGATGGGGGAGATGCGATTACAGTGGATGCCGAGGCCGGAGCGCTCAAGGCTGGGGTTACAGATGATATTGGATGCCTTTGTCGTCGCCCTCCTAGCCCTTATATACTCGGCTAGGTCTCGAGGAGTTCATCTACGTTTACAGGTAAGCTTTCCTAACCCTAGATTGCTCCGTCCGACAGGTCTTCGCACCTTCCTTGTGAGTCGCAGACTCCTACGTCGGTGCCAATTAGCGGGCCAAGGCGGGTCCAAGCGGGTCTTCATGGGCCTTCTATCTTCAGGGACACCGGGCAGGCCTATCCGTAGGAGTCGTGGGGTCACCCCCTCGTCAGTAACTCTCAATCTAATCAGGAGGTTCTCAAAGAGACAAGTACCCCGAGGAGGAGTGTTTGGGGGTTTGGTTATCCTTGCGCATCCTCGACTCATGGTACGTGAGTGTACTCTAATATTCGAACCCTCCAGAGGTTAGTGATCCATCTAGTAGCTAGAGTTCTCAACAGGGGTTTTGGTTTTCAAAAATCACATGGATTGCCCAAAATACGACATCTATCACTAATAGGCTCGATCTCTTGACACCAAAAGTTCAAACATTACTCTAATCAATACCTCAAAACTATTGCAAGTTACTACTATAAAGAGAATAGCAACTTCAACTGCCTACTTTCTAGTCAAGACACAAAACTCAGTGCAACAGGCAAACTCTCTAATAAGATAAAATATGCAACCTATAGAAAGTTCAACCTAAGACAAAACAAAATCTCTAGAAGAAAACTAAAGCACTACAACTAAACATGGCAGGAGCTAAGAAAAGAAAAAGAACAACTCATAACTAAAGAAATAAGCATGCAAATCCTATGAGGAGTTCTAGTTCAAGCGGAGTGTGTTTCTCTCCCACACAAAAGAAAGCTGGGGTCTAACTTGTTATAACAGCAAACAAAGGAAAAACAAACCTAAGAAAAGTAAAGAGCGAGACGCTCCAAGCATAGCACATAACGCATGAAGTGATAAAAATATAGTGGAACGAGGGACGAACTGATAATTGTTGATGAAGAAGGGGATGCACGGGGGCATCCCCAAGCTTAGACGCTTGAGTCTCCTTGAATATTTATTGGGGGTGCACATGGGCATCCCCAAGCTTGAGCGTTTGACACTCCAGGATCTTGTTTCATCATCTTCCATCGCACACTTGATAACTCCCTTCATACATAACTCATTGTAAACTGATTAGAGAGGTTAGTACCCTATTAAAATAATTTTTTCCTTGCTGGAAATAAATATATTCTTGAAGATCTACTGTTTCTCAAGATTTCAAAAAAGTTTTGCAAAGAAAAAGCAAGCTTCAGGTTTGCAAAAGTTAGGAGAGAAAAACATGGCAGAATCTGTGAAAAACAGAACAGCAGGTAGTAAAGAATTTTTTAGAGTTACTTCTGTAACTCAAATAAAAAAACTCAGAACATACGAAAGTTCCGTGATTGTAACTCAAAAATATGAACTGGTATTTTTCTATGATTTTCCCGTCACGAGGACAGAATCTGTTTTTGGACATCATGTCACAACTTTCAGTTCCCTTGTCATATGAGGCTATAATTGGCACAAAGCTTGAAAAGTAAAGATACAATGATGTTGCTACAGTAGTAACAATTATCAAGACCACTAAGAAGTAAGAACAGACGAAAAACAAAAAGTAAAACATAAATTCGTTGTGGGCTGCCTCCCGAAAGCGCTTCTTTAAAGCCATTAGCTAGGCTTAAAGCAAAAGATCAAGTTTTATCAAGAAAATAACTAGCCCGTGTGACGGACTCAAAAGGCAACTTAATATTTTTCCTAGGGAAATGTTCCATACCTTTCTTAAGAGGGAATTGGAATTTGATATTCCCCTCTTTCATGTCAATAACGGCACCCACGGTGCGAAGAAAAGTACGTCCCAAAATAATTGGACAAGAGGGCTCACACTCAATGTCCATAATGGTAAAATCAACGGGAACATAATTGTAATTGACAATGATAAGAACATCATCGATCTTCCCCAAAGGTTTCTTTACGGAAGAATCGACTAGACGAACACCAAAAGAACCAGGATCAAAAGGTTTCAATTCAACCATATCATACATTCTTTTAGGCATAACAGAGGTACTAGCTGCAACATCACAAAGAGCAAAGCAAGTGAAGTTATTCAATTTGATTTTTATCATAGGATCCCAACCATCTTCTAGCTTCCTAGGTATGGAGGCTTCTAGTCTAAGCTTCTCCTCCCTAACTTTGATTAGAGCATTGGTGATATGCTCTGTGAAGGCAAGATTAAGTGTGCTAGTGTGGGGATCTCTAGACATTTTGTGTAGGAAACCAATAACTTCAGGTAAAGTGCAGTTGTCAAAGTCTAGATCACTACTATCTATCAAGGAGGTAGTGATATCATTTAGGCTCACTTGTTTGAAAGCCTCTATGTTCATATAGGTTTCTTCATCTACGGTTGAGGTGGTAGCATCACCATTGATAGGTCCAGTGGGACTAGGGGTGTGATGGGTGCTAACAGTTTGGACATCCTCAATAACTTGGATAGTAGCTACTGTTTGGTAGGTAGGAAGGCTCTTAACTCTCTCTTTTTCCTCCTTTTCTCTAGCCCATCTCTCTTTAAGTTTGCCCAACATCCTAATGTTTTCATTAATTTTCACTTGGATAGCATTCATAGGAGTGGTCTCCCTCTCCTCGGGGGGAGAAGTTCTAATTTTAAGCATCTCAACATCATGGGCTATGTTGTCTACCTTCGAAGAGAGAATATCTAATTTGTCTAATTTCTCTTCTACACTCTTGTTGAATGCTTTTTGGGTAGTGATAAAGTCTTTAAGCATACTCTCTAGTTCAGAGGTGGAGTTTTTGGTGATAGGGTAAGTGTTGTTGTTCCCATAATTGTTGGATGGGAAAGGTCTAGGATTTTTGCTAACAAAATTACTCATATAAGCATTATTGTTGAAGTTGTTTCTAGAGATAAAGTTCACATCTACTTGTTCTTGAGCAACCAAGGAATTTAAAGGAACATCCTGAGGATCAATAGGAGCTTGCTTGGTAAGTAGAGACATGATCAAGTCAACCTTTTCATTAAGAGAGGAGATCTCCTCGACAGAATTTACCTTCTTACCAGTTGGAGATCGTTCGGTGTGCCATTGAGAGTAGTTCAACATCATCTCATCAAGTAGCTTCGTGGCAGCACCAAGTGTGGTTGACATGAAAGTTCCTCCCGCTGCCGAGTCTAACAGATTCCGCGAGGTAAAGTTTAAGCCTGCATAAAAAGTCTGGATAACCATCCAGGTAGTCAAACCATGTGTAGGGCAGTTCTTAACAAGAGATTTCATTCGTTCCCAAGCTTGGGAAACATGTTCATTATCCAATTTCCTAAAATTCACAATGTTACTTCTCAACTGGATAATTTTAGCAGGGGGATAGTACTTCCCAATAAAAGCATCCTTACACTTGTCCCAAGAATCGATAATATTCTTAGGTAAGGATTGCAGCCACTCCTTGGCTCTTCCTCTCAAGGAGAAAGGAAAAAGCTTCAGCTTGACGATGTCTCCATATACTTCCTTGTACTTTTGCATATCACAAATCTCAACAAAATTATTTAAGTGCAAGGCAGCATCCTCTCCAGCACCTGAGAATTGATCTTTCATAACAAGATTAAGCAAAGCAGGTTTAATTTCATAAGAAGGGGCTGAAGTGGCAGGTGGAGCAATAGGAGTGCAGATAAAGTCACTGTTGTTGTGACAAGTGAAGTCACACAACTTGGTGTTTTCATTGGAACCCATAGTAGCAGCAAGTATTTTTGGTATTTTTGATAAGGGACACAAAAGTAAAAACTGAAAGGTAAACTAACAAGACTAAAAAGCAAAGCTAAAAGATAGTGTGCAACTCCCCTATCTTGTAGACTGGATTCCCCGGCAACGGAGCCAGTAATTGGCTTGATACGGTGAGGATAACTCTCTCACTCCTCGTTGGTTACCCCAAGTGGAAGGTGAGATGTAGCGTAGCAGCAAATTTCCCCTATGTAGAGCATAGGGCTTTTCTCCCGTAGGACTCCCAGAGATACAAGAAGGTGGTAAAGTGAACAGTGGCGCCGAGGTTGCTAACTTCACCTGGACCTGCACACATAGCTTTGCTCCCAACGAGTACAGAGGAGTTGTCAATTCCTCCGGCCTTGTTGTTTACAAAGGATCAACGCAAGAGATAATAATAGTGGCAACTGAAAGTAAAGACTGAAAGTAATTTGAAGATGTAAACAATGGTGGAAATATGGACCGGGGTCCCGTGATGTTCACTAGTGATGTCTCTCTCCCAAAAGATGATAAAAGTGCTAGCGAGGTAAAAAAATCACAGCTGGGCAATTGACAGGATTATAAACGCACCGCAATGCTAACTATGCTACAAAAGAAAGGAAGAGTCTCAAAAGCAATGGGCAGTACGCCAAGGTAAGTAGACCAAAATCCATCTGCATCTACTACGAATCATCCACCTTGAGATATCTATCTAGAACATCTCACTGGTATTAAGTTGTGAATCCCACCCAAAGTGTAAACTCAAAGCAACAGACAACTTCATTAAAAGAACTATGCGTAAAGTAAACAATCCTTGCACCCGCAAGTACAAGCACCGTTGTTTTATCCCTGGTGGCAACAACACATCCCCTAGTCTCATGTTTCTGTCACTCAAGCTAGACAGCAAGGGACTGAACCCACAATCAAGCATAACACTCCCTCTTGGAGTTGCAACAAATCACTTGGCCAAAGTAAAATACGGCAACAGAGAACATGCAAGAATTTACTAAAGAACACAAATATAAAAGAGAACCAAATATATTACTCATCACAATCTGAACATAATCTCATAATCCATCAGATCCCAGCAAACTCAGCATAGCAACACAGAAAACTACAATAGTGCCTCAATCATGTGCCTCTTGAAAGTGAAAGCACAGAGAGGGGAGGAGTACATCACATGGCTACTGGTTACAGACCCATGGTCCAAGGGGGACTACTCACGACACATTCGGGAGGCGTCCATGGTGAGGGATGGTCTCCAGGAGGGGATTCCTCCTTCCGACAGGGTGCCGGGGCATCTTCTCCTGGCAGCCCCGATCTTGAAACGTCGGTGGCGGCGGAACAGAGAGGAGAACGGGAATAGCAGATCGATATTAGGGGTTTCCGTCACGGGGGGTAAATATAGGCCAAAGGGGGCACCGAGAGGGGCCATAAGGCAGCCAGGAGGCCTCCTGGCGCGGCCTAGGGTGGGGTCGCGCCAGGGACCCTCCTGGGGCCCTGGTGGGTCCATCCCCTTCCTTCCTTGGTATTTCGGGAAGCTTCCGGGTCGCTGATTTTTTACATAATTTTTCCGGGATTTATTTGGCACTTCTAATGTTCAGAAAACCTGAAATACAAAAACAGCAGAAAACAGGAACTGGCAACTGGGTGCACTGAGTTAATAGGTTAGTCCAAATATGATAAAAAGTGTATGAAAGTTCAAGCAAAACATCGCAAAGTCACACAAATCATGCATGGAGCAAGTAGAAATTATAGATACGTTTGGGACGTATCAGGCGTATATGTTCAGAATCTTTAACTGGCGGCACAACCTCACCCACTATCTCGCCTTCCGCGTCCAGGATATCCTGCTGGTGACGAGGCGCTTTCTACTGAGGAGACCGCATGAGGGGGAGAAGGAGGTCTCCACGACCGATATTTCTGTCGAGAAGGTTTTTTCAGTTGGTTTCGGTAGAATTAAGCTCGTGAGGCTGTCCGGCGTTGGGGAGGACCACGCCTTGTTCCTTGGATACGGATCGCCGGTATGCCTTCCGGTGAAGGACTATCCCATGCTGCAGGGTAACTGTGCCTATCTGGCCGATGACTGCGAGCAACACTTCCCGCCGATCACCCGACGAGACGTTGGCATCTGGGATTTTGGGAGTGGGAATGATGTCTACACACGCTTTTATTCTTGTAGACTATGTTAGGCCTCCAAGCGCAGATGTTTGTAGGACAACAGCAATTTCCCTCAAGTGGATGATCTAAGGTTTATCGAACTCACGGAAGTAGAGGTTGAAGATGGTCTCTCTCAAGCAACCCTGCAATTAAGATACAAGAAGTCTCTTGTGTCCCCAATACACCTAATACAACTAGGAGTTGTATAGGTGCACTAGTTTGGTGAAGATATGGTGAAATATGGGTGATAGGTTTGGCAAAGCAAGGTAATATAAATCTGTAATAAAAAGTGCAGCAAGCAAACATGTGAAAAAAGTGAGAACAAACGGTGTAGAAAGGGTGGAAACAAGGCCTAGGCTTCATACTTTCACTAGTGCCAACTTCTAACAACATTAACATAGTCTAATCACATGATATTTCCCATAAAACATGCAATGGAGATGCACTCGGAGGTCATTCCTTTGTGGTCAAGAGAGGACGACAATTATGTAGGGCTACAAAAGCACACCTCAAAGGTCGTAGTTCTCAATCTAGGGATTTCCCAATGTCACCGCGTCCATCCAAAGAGAGTACTACAATCACCACAACATATCTTAAGGATAGTCAAAGACAAGCACCAAGAGACTCTCAATCTTCAATCAACACACAAAAGAGGAAATCACTCATGAAAATATTCTTCTAATCCATGTCCAATCGACCGTTGTCACCTTGGTCTCGGGGATTATACTAGATAAAGACAAGTGAGTAAATCAAATCCAATACACAGAAGAAGGGGAATCATCATGGGATCACCCTAGATTAACATAGCCTATGATCAGAACGAAGATCACATCATGGGAGAGAGAATTGACCACATAGCTACTGGTAGAAACCTTAGCCCCGAGGAGGGACTACTCCCGCATCATGGAGGGAGGAAGCAACGTCGATGGAGATGAATCTGGGGGCACTTCCCCGTCCCGGCAAGGTACCGGCACAGGAATTATGGTCCCTCGAAGCTTGTCGGCGATGGCGGCGGAGATCGGAATTGCTTCTAGAGAAAAGGGGTCTGGAATCAGGGTTTCCGCGATGGGGGTATAAATAAGAGCCAAAGGGGGGCACCAGGGGGCAACCAGGAGTCTAGGCGGCCACCCGACGCGGCCCCACCCTAGGCCGCGCCACCTGGCCGCCTGGGCACCAGGTGGCCCCCCTCTGGCCCTTCTTCTGTGAATCCGGAAGCTTTTGGAACGCTGATTTTTATCTGATTTTTCCCAAATTTTTGGAGCACTTTTAATATGGGGGAAACCTGAAATAGAAAAACAAAAGAAAACAGGAACTGGCACTGGGGTGCACTGAGTTAATAAGTTAGTCCAAATATGGTCAAAAGTGTATGTAAGTGTATCTAGATCATAGCAATATCACACAAAACATGCATGGAGAAAGAAGAAGTTATAGATACATTTGGGACGTATCAGGGAGCATGCGCGAGTTTGATGACATGCGCCCTTGGATGGATAACCAGCCCCCTATCTGGATCATGCCATTTATTTTCTCTATTTTTGAATTTTCACCGGGAGGGGGGAGAACCCCCTACATGAATATATTGCTATGGGCCACACATGTTACAGTAGAGAAAGGGGGTGGGGGTTACATTTGGAGGGGGCTTACATTTGGATCAACCCAGAGCCGCTAACCAAACGCCAACACACCAAACACTTGCGCCCTCTTGAACCGGTCGCGTCAAAGGGTAGCATCGTCACGTCAGTTCTTCAGCACCACCGAGAGGGGAAGGTCGACACCATGGAAAACGAGTAAGTGCCAAAGACAGAGGAGGAGGAAAGCCGCCGGAGCAGACTCCTCAACAACGGGGCTGGCGTCCAGCAGGTGCAGTTCCGGATCAGTGGCGTGATGACCCGCAACTGTAGGGATCGTTTGTAGCGTTTTCTATAAATAAGAGGGTCGAACCCAACGAGGAGCAGAAGGTATTGGTAAGTGACTTTGGTAAAGAAATAGCTGCAGGAACTGAAAGATAACTTTTTAGGGGTTTTCGGTATGAGCAACAAAAAGGTAAAAGCGAGTAAAGTAAAGAGCACTGAGGAGTAACAAGTGGCCCGATCCTTTTGAGAAAAGGATAGGCCTAGCAACTGAACTTATAAAGGCTAAAGCGTTCTTGAGGACACACGGGAGAAATAGTCATGTGCTTTCGCCATATTCCGTATCGGTAGTATGTGCCATGTTGATAAGTGTTGAGTGGGTGGATCTATGCTAGTGCACCCTCTAGACTAAAATAAGTGCACTCTTATGATTAAACATCTTGCAAACATCCGAAAATACAAGATTGTAATTAAGGAAAAAGCCTAACCATAGCAATACGATCGTTGATCCATTGTTCCCTTGTGCAAAATCATGCGAACTGGGGTTCAGGTTTCTGTCACTCCGGCAACGGCAACCTACCGTAAGCTTCTTTTTACACAATGTATTCCCTAGGTCCTTAATAATGCAAAGTGTTGAGTGTTCGACTCACACAACACCACTAGGAAAATAACAACACAACTTAAATATCAAACAACACATATTACTTCAACATCATATGACTACTAACAACTAGACTTCTCCCATGTCCTCAGAACTAAAGTAACTACTCACAAGACATAAAAGAGATCATGATCAGTGGGGATAAATAGATGATAAACAATCTGTACACAATGATAATTCTCCAACAAAACTCAATAGCATTCATCACACGGTAGTAATCAACACCGGTAGAGTAGAGAGGATAGATAGCACGGATTACAACAGAAGTTGAACTTGTGAGGAGAGATTGGATGAAGATGGAGATTGTGCTGATGTTGGGGATGATGTTGAAGATGATCTCGATGATGCACATGACGATGGTGATAACGATGACGATGATCTACCCTTCCGGGAGGTGGTCTCCCCGGCGGAATCTGCCCGCCGGGGATGTCTTTTCTCCGAAGTAGGTTTCTGCCATGGAGCGGCGACGGAACTCCGTAAACTCCCCCTCTTATAGGGCTTTTGGTATATGAGCGATATATAGGCCAAAGGGGGGAGCCGGGAGTGGCCCCAGGGCTCCAGGTGCCCTCTCGGTGCGGCCAGGGGTGGGGCCACGCTGGGTGGCCGCCTGGGCACCTTGTGGCCCCCTCTGGCCCCTCTTCGGCGTGTCTTCGTTAAACTTCTGAAAAATACCTGATACGTCCAAAAAGCATCACTATTTATATTGTTATTTCACCCTATTCATTGATATATTCCACTTTAAAGTATTGTTATTATGTTGTTTTGGCTTATTTTACACAGTTTACAACTTTCCGGTGCCGAAGCAGCAGAACCAGAATTCAACGGTAAAAAGTGGATACCAAGTTGCTTAATCAGATCAAGTCCAAATGCGATGAAATTTTACAGGGAGCATTTTTTGGAAGATTGACTGGGGATCACCGAAGGAGGAGGTGAGGGGACCCACCAGGCAGCCAGAAGGGTGCCTGGCGCGGCCCCCCTCCTGGCCGCGCCAGGCACCCTCCTGGGTGCCTTGTGGCCCCCCCTCGGTGCCCCCTTTCGCCTATATAAGCCCCCTGGGGTGGAAACCCCTAAACAAGAGTCGTTTCCGTGTTTCGCCGCTGCCACGGGGAGGAAACCTACAGAGGAGAAAAGCCATCTCCGGCGGGCAGATTCCGTCGGGGAGATCACCTCCCGAAAGGGGAGATCGTCGCCATCATCATCATCATTATCGTCACGGGCATCATCGAGATCATCATCAACATCATCCCCAACATCAACACCATCTCCATCTCCATCTCATCTCATCTCACAATTGCAACTTGTGTTGTAATCCGTACTATCTATCCTCTCTACTCTATTGGTGTTGATTACTATTTTGTGGTGAATGCTATTGAGTTTTGTTGGAGAAATATCATTGTGTCCAGATTGTTTACCACCCATCTATCACCTCTGATCATAATCTCTTTTATGTCTTGTGAGTAGTTACTTTAGTTCTTGAGAACATGGGAGAAGTCTAGTTGTTAGTAGTCATACTATGTTGAAGTACTATGTGTTGTTTGATACTTAAGTTGTGTTGTTATTTCTCTAGTGGTGTTATGTGAGTCGAACACATAACACTTCACCTTTCATGGGCCTAGAGAAATACATTGTGCACAAAGGATGCTTATGGTGGGTTGACGAAGTGACAGAAACCTGAACCCCAGTTCGCAGACTTTCGCACAAGGGAGTTATGGATCCTTGATCGTAATGTTGTGGTTAGGCTTATGCCTTAATTACTACCTTGTATTTGCGGATGCTTGCAAGGTGTGTAATCATAAGAGTACACTTATCTTAGTCTAGAAGGTGTACTAGCATTGATCCACCCACCGACACTTATCAACACGATACATATTACTTGGCGGAGTATGGTGAAAGTGACTTGACTATCTCTCCCGTGTTTTCTCGAGAACGCTTTAGCTTTTATAAGTTCAGTTCCTAGGCTTATCCTTGTGAAAGGATTGGGCCACTTGCTATTCCTCAGTTACCCTGTTTACTTTGCCTGTCTTTTACTTTTCTGTTGCTTAAACCAAAAACCCCTAAATATTTACCATTGAGTGTTTGCAGCCCTTTCCTTATCCAGTGTCACTTATCAACACCTTCTGCTCCTCGTGGGATCGATACTCTTATTTATCGAAAAGCTACAATTGATCCCCTAGACTTGTGGGTTATCAAGAATCGTTTATTGGCGCGGTTAACAGGGAAGGCAACCCAACTAAACCTATTAACTTCTCCGCCATCAACGGGCTTTTCTGGCGCCGTTGCCGGGGAGTGTAGCGCTATTGGTAAGTGAAGCCGGTAAGGGAACTTTTATTTATTTTTTGTTACTTTCAGTCCTTATGGACTCTTCTGTTGTTGGTTCGTTGCTGGTAAGGAGCCGCCCCACGACTGTGGTGGTCACTCCTACCCATACTGAAATTGTGCCCTATAAAATACCATCTGGTATTGTTGATTATGTCTTGGCTAATCGTTATACAGGAGAAGGACATCCGGGAGAACACCTGCTATATTTATCACAATTATGTTCTTTATTTAAGCTTGCAGGTGTGACGATGGAGTTCGTCATGAAGAAACTATTCTCCATATCACTCAAAGATAAAGCTTCAGATTGGTATAAGCTACTCGATAACTCTGATCTGCTTGAATGGCCAGAGCTTATGTCTCTCTTTTATGCAAAGTTTTATCCTCTTCGTGAAATTCACCAAGACAGGAACTACATCTACAACTTTTGGTATCACGACGGAGAGAGCATCGCTCAAGCTTGGGGGAGACTGAAGTCCCTGATGCTCAAATGCCCAAACCATGAGCTCCCCAAGGAAATTATACTTACAAATTTTTATGCCAGGTTGTCTCGTCAGGACAAGGAGATGTTGGATGCCTCCTCTAGTGGGGTATTCCAAACCAGAAGTATGGAAGAAAAATGGGATCTTATAGAAAGGATCCAGAAGAACACTGAAGATTGGGAAATTGATAAAGGTATTGAACCCGCTATAAAACTATGAGCATGACTACATTGAGAGTTATGTGAAGACTGATTACTTTAATACCTTTTGCTCTAAAATTGGTCTTGATTCCCAACTAATGGTTGAATTTTGCAAGGACTTTGCTTCTCATATTGATTCTTCCAGGAAGAAGGAAAGTCAACATCATGAACCTTTCAAGGAGTCACCAATTGAGATTAATGTTACCGATCATGTTTTACCTACAGTTGTGTATGAACAGCCTCCTTATCCCTCCAGGATAAAGGAGCACTCTTTTGTTATAGGTATTCTAAACAAGAATAGAAGGACCACTGATGAACCTGAGGACATGATCAAGGTCCAGCCTCAAGTTGCAATGGTCAACGATCTGGTAACCAGTGATATCGAAGAATCCACTATTAGTTTTTGTGATGTTGCCACTAACATTTTCACAGCCAGGAACAAAGACCCAATTTCAGGTACACCAGTTGTATCTGTAAAAATAGGAGATCATAATTACTATGGGCTCTGTGATTTGGGATCTAGCGTCAGCGCTATTCCCTTCACACTTTATCAAAAGATCATGCACGAGATTCAGCCGTGTGAGATCGAGGACATAGATGTCACTGTCCATCTTGCAAATAAACAAACAATCTCTCCAGTTGGGATTGTAAGAGATGTTGAAGTACTCTGCGGGAAGGTAAAATATCCTACAGACTTTCTTGTACTTGGTTCAGTGCAAGATAGTTTTTGCCCTATTATCTTTGGTAGGCCCTTCCTCAGCACTTGCGGAGCTATAATAGATTGCATGAAAGGTAAAGTTTCTATTGAATTCAACGGTGAGCCGTATGAATTTAATTTTTCTAAGTTTTCTAAGAAGCCTCGTGGTCCTGACCTGTCAAGTAATGACAAAATTATTGAAGAAATTGCTTCCATTGCTATTCCTCCTAATGATACTTTGCAACAATTTATGGAAGACCACGAGAATGATATACATGTTGGATATGTGCCCTAGAGACAAATTAATAAAGATATTTGTCACATATCCGTTTTGATCATAATACATTTTATATTGTGCTATAACTGTATTACTTGGAAATACTAATACAGGTGTAGTATAAAACATGGTCCGTAGTTTAACTCGGGTAAACTATCTCATTGGGAAATTGATTGATCAAGCTTTCCTAATCATGGCGACACTTAAGTCCATTGACAATGAGGTCATATCGTTAAGGGGAATGATGTGATGGACGTACACCCACCTAAAGTATTGCAATGTGATCGAGTCACATAGTTCAGCGTTGCTATGACTTTGTAACATATGGCTTAGTCCTTAGACCGTAATGATCATACGTAATTGTCATCTATGAGGAGACTTTGATTTGTATCCCACCGCCTGACTGAAATATGCTAGCTATAACGGTGCACTTTGGGTATTCCGAAATAGATGGTTGATGAGTATGTTAATAGATTAGAGCGGGATTTGTCAGTCCTTGTGACAAGACAGGTACTCTGGGCCCACTCGGTGATATTGCATCAACACCTTGCAAGGACGTGACTAGGTCACAAGAGATGCAATGATCATGGACGAGAGAAGTTGTTTGTTGTGAATGAGATGTGAACATGGTATGTAGGATACCGACGATCAAACCTCGGACAAACAAAGTACCGCAGCAAAAAGGGATTACGCCGTATCGTTAACGGTTTCCAAAAGCGATCGAAGTTCATTCGATGGAAGCGCAGGGGCTGTCAAGGATTGTAACCAGGTCCAACTGACTAGTCATTGGTCAATGAGAAGAGTCTCGACCATGTCTGCTGTTTCCCGGACCGTTAGGGTGTTACACTTAAGGGCAATCGATGCATAGGACAGTTACGGGATCAATCGGTGAAATAGGAGGAATCACCGGAATAGTTCCGAAGGAGGACGAAATGGTTTCCGGACATTTTGAATAGTTCAAAATAAAGTTTAATTGTTTTAATAATGTTTTATTATTTAATTATCTGAATTAAATATTTAAAACATATTAAATAAATTAAAAAATGGGAAAAGGCTAAATGGGCCCATGGGGCCCATTAAGGGAGGAGGGGTTTTCCCCCCTTGGGCTTGGCGCCAAGGGTGGGGCCCACCACCCCCCTTGGCCGGCGCACTCCCCCCCCTTTGGAGTTTAGTCCCACATGGGGGGAGGGGAGGAGGATGGCACCCCCCCTTGGCCTATATAAGGAGGGGTAGACCCCCCTTTTTCCAACACACCAATATCTCCTTCTTCCTCCTTCTCCTTCCCGGAAGTGGACTCCCCTTTTTTGGAGTCTGCACCTAGATTGGAGTTCTCCACCATAAGGCAGGCCGTCGTTCTGCTGGAGTCGGGATCCGTAGCCGTCTTTCTTCCGCTGCTCGTCTGGTTCGGGGCCCGGGAGAAACATCGATTGTACCGTACGTGTATAATCTCTTCGAGGCACTACACCTGTGGTGCTACTTCGTCGCTGGAGGTTTACCAGGAGTCATCCTCGCCGGTGGTGGTCTTCTACACGACAGGGAGGTCGTAGTTCCGAGTCTACGCCAGCCACGTTCGCAAGAACGTTTCCCTCTTTCGGTCTTCAAAGGTATGAACACCGATTCCCTCCGTTACTTTACATCGCCATAGTATAGATCTTGGGTTCGGGTACCGTAGGTATGAAAAATTTGTGTTTTCTGCCCCGTATCCCAACAGTGGTATCATAAGCTAGCTATGCGTAGATGCAGAGGCGGAGCTAGCGAATTACTAAAGCCTGGGCACATCATAAGTTAAAATTTACTTTGGTCTATCAAACACCATAGATATCATGTATTTGGATAAACATCATGTGTAATATACACAGTAAAATTTCATAAATTATAAAAATAAATAAAAACATGTAACACCAATTAACTCACTAAACACTAGGCATACAACAAAACCTTTGGACGTCTTGACAACAGAAATCCAATCTCGGATGTTCATCTTTGTGCGTATTGAAAATCAAACTAAAAAGTTATATAATTTTGATTGAAATTGCATAATTAAAGGAATGATTCCGATGGTGATAAGAACGAGCCATCATCCGCTGGAGCCGGAGTGAAAATTCTATCACAGGGGCTGCCGCTTTTACTCCCGCGCTTTTGCTTTCGAATCAGATAGGTTGAAGTTTTGCCGATCGTCGGTGCTTAACACATCTGCCAGTCCACCTCGCTGGTCGTCGCCTCCGGTGCTGGAGTTGCGAGGGCACGTCATGCGGCGTGGCGCAAACACGGACGTCCGAGGCGAGATGCTGCCACTCGATCAATGGATGGATCCCGCTCAAAAAGATCAATGGATGGATTCACATTGTCTTTATTTTAGGGATACATTATCATTTTTTAGAAACTCGTGGCCTTTTTTGTTAGCACCACCACTGCACCAGGCCACGATCTAACTACCCTGACCGGTCCATGTATGTACTAAGGAAATCAAAGGGATGTGCATGTCTATATGGGCGTCCTGGCTAATTAAACACGAAGCTGAGTCTCTTGGTTAGTACGGGTACAACGTATAGTACGTTATTAGCAGGAGTGCAGGACTTGAGCCCGGGCACGTGCCCTGGGTGCCCGTACGGTGGAATCGCCACTGCGTAGATGTATTGTTGATGTGCGAGGTGATGATAGTGATTTCTCGCCCTTCGTTGGTAAACCCCAAGTGGAAGGTGTGATGTAGCACAGCATCAAATTTCCCTCAGTAAAGATACCAAGGTTTGTCTCCAGTAGGACTCCGGAGATGATAAGTAGTTGTCAGCGGCGCAACTGACGCGGACCTGCACACAGACACAAATAACTTTGTTCCCAACGAAGTTCAGAGAGGTTGTCAATCTCTCCGGTCTTGTTGTTCACAAAGGATCAAACACAAGGGATAATGATAGCAACTGAAAGTAAAAGCAGAAAAGTAAATGAGCGTGGAAACAATAATGAGGTTATGGACCGGGATACGTGATGTTCACTAGTGATGTCTCTCTCCCAAAAGACGATAAAACTGCTATGCAAGGTGAACAAATTACAGAAGGGCAATTGACAGGATTATGAATGCACCGCAATGCTAACTATGCTACAAAAGAAAGGAAGAGGCTCAAAAGCATGGGCAGTACGCCAAAATAAGTAGACCGAAATCCAACTGCATCTACTACTAATCATCCACCTTGAGATATCTATCCAGAACATCTCGCTGGTATTATGTTGCGAGCCCCACCCAAAGTGTAAACCCAAAGCAACAGACAACTGCAATAAAAAGCACTTTGCGTAAAGTAAACAATCCTTGCAACCGCGGTTACAAGCACCGTTATTTTCCCCCTTGTGGCAACAACACATCCCCTAGACTCATGTTTCTATCACTCAAGCGTGTCATCGGGGGGCATGAACCCACAATCAAGCAAAACGGTCCCTCTTGGAGTTACTACCTACTACTTGGCCAAAGCAATAAACAGCAACGGAGAACATGCAAGAATTACTTAGGAACAAAAATATAAGAGATAAGAAGCAAATATATTACTCGATCACAATCTGAACATAATCTCATAATCCATCAGATCCCATCAAACTCAGCATAGCAACAGCAGAAAGATTACAAAAGTGCCTCGATCATGTAGGGCAACTCACGAGGTCTAAACCATGAAGAACAAAGAGGGGAGGAGAACATCACATAGCTATTGATCACGGACCCATGGTCCAAAGGAAACTACTCTCGAGACATCCGGGAAGCATCCATGGTGCAGAGGAGACTCCCGGAGGTCGGCCCTCCCTCCGACAGGGTGCCGGGAAGAGGTCTTCTGGTGCTCCCGATCTCGGAAGCGCGGCGGCGGCGGAACAGAGGAGAGATCGCGAAAAAGGTTCTGTTCTCGGAAGTTTCCCGTGACGGATGTCGGGGTATTGGTACCCGGGTAGGCTCACCCAAGCGAAAGCAACCTTTCAAGACAAGGATGGACCGATTGGGATGCAGCTGGGCCGAGCTGGGCAGGCGTACGGCCGATTGTTCCTAGGAAATCAGCCGTACCGAATGCCAGCAGTCAGCCCAGGCGCAACCGATCCACCCTGTTGTCATCAAGACCATTATCCGATTGGCCCGCAGCTGGGCCGAGGTGGGCATTAGCACGGCCGATTGCCTAGACCAATCGACCCTACCGAGAACCGCCAGTCGGCCCAGGCGCAATCGGTGCAACCTACTACCCCTGGAGAAGTTGACCCCGAGATCAGTCGTGGGTACAAGTACGAGGTCATAAATGCGCAATCCCGAGAGATCGGGGTGGCAGAGAAGCCAAGTCACATCGAAGATCTGGCAGAGATGCGGTGTCGACCTCTCCGCCGATTCCGCGGACAGGACGACAAGACCACACCTCCTAGCTCCACTGTTCACCATCATGCCCTACGAGCCTACAGCATGGGCCGCCGCTCGTCGGGTCCGGATCACCCGGAGAGAAGCAGTCGGTGGGACCCAGCCGATTAGAGGATGACAGCTGGGCCCAATCGGCAGTGAAGTTACCGATTTACCCCGGGCTCATGCTATAAGAGCCCGGGGTACCCCTCCTGCGTGGGGGACGATCCGCTCATTCGCACCATTACTCACAACTCACTCAGTTCATTCACTGCTAGTAGTTATTCCTCAGGGAAGCAGGAGAGAGCCTTGCCCACGACGGCACTCACCTTCCCCTGAGCAGATAGAGAAGCAGTTATTGTAGCTCAGTTCCATTGATATAGAAGAGATAAGCAGGAGTAGGGGTGTTATCTCTCCGGAGAGCCCCAAACCTGGGTACATCGTGGTGTCCGTCACCGTGTTTGTGCCCAACCCGATTCCGGCACCATCGACATCTTTCTTCCTTGCGTCTTCCCCTCACTTTAGCCATCCCCATGGCATCTGCCGTCATATATCAACGACAACGGAGAATATATAGGCGAAGGGGGGCAGCCAGGGGGGCCACCAGGGGTCCAGGCGCCCCCCTGGCATGGCCAGGCCCAAGGGCGCGCCACCAGGGCGCATGGGCCCCTGGTGGTGGCCCTCTGGCCCCACCCAGGATCTTCCGGAAGGTTCCTCTACGCTGATTTTTTATCTGAATTTTCCCGAATTTTCGGAGCACTTTTTATATGGGGGAAAACTGAAATAGAAAAACAGCAGAAAACAGGAACTGGCACTGTGGTGCACTGAGTTAATAGGTTAGTCCAAATATGATCAAAAGTGTATGAAAGCGTATCTAGATCATAGAAATATCACACAAAACATGCATGGAGCAAGCAGAAATTATAGATACGTTTTGGACGTATCACCATCCCCAAGCTTAATTCCTGCTTGTCCTCGAGTAGGTAAATGATAACGGCATAATTTCTGTGGTGACATGCTAGCAACCATATAAGAACTTTAAAAAGTAAAGCAATCAAGGTTAGAAATTCAATTTAAGTCGTAACATGCAAGAGTCTATATTAGCATTGAAATAAGTAACAAAAGAACATTAGGTGCAAGAGCTCTTGCTGTCCGTGACTCGAATGTCTCCAAATGGTGTTTGCGTGCAAGAAGGGGGATAGGGAGTACGAGAAAAACAATTTATTTGTTGATAACTCAATCTACTAAAGTTTCACACTTGGTCCTCTTTGGAATCTTATCTTGACTCGTCCCCAGACCACTAGCCAGGTACAAGTCAATTTGATCCACTCCTTTTCGATATTTTGAGCACTCATGCAATGGATGAGCGTAAGCACGAGAGTTGACACTTAGGATGGCAAAGAGAGAAGTACGGAGGAGGAAGACAAAAAAGGATGAGAAAGGCTCACATCAATGAGGACAATCATAGGCAAGAGATGCCAAATGATAGATATGATGCAAAGAAAAAGCAAGCTTAAGGTTTGCAAAAGTAAGGAGAGACAAAACGTGGCAGAATCTATGAAAAACAGAACAGCAGGTAGTAAAGAATTTTTTAGGGGCACTTCTGCAACTCAAATCAAAAAACTCAGAACATACGAAAGTTTCACAATTGTATAGAGCATGCTGTCAAAAAAATTCAGATCAAAAAGATGATCTGGTGATTTGATTCGAATTTTTCTGTCAAGGGACAGAATCTGTTTTCTGGACAGCATGTCACAACTTTGCTTCCCTTATCATAAGAGGCTATAACTTGGCACAAAGCTGAAAAATAAAGATATGATGATGTTGCTAAAGTAGTAAAAAACATCAAGACACAACAAAAGAAAAAATAAAAACCTAAATTCGTTGCGGGCTGCCTCCCGAAAGCGCTTTATTTTATGCCTTTAAGCTAGGCATGATGCAAAAGAAGAATCAAGTTTTATCAAGAGAAAGAGAATAACTAGCCCGAGTAACGGACTAAAAAGGTAACTTGATTTTATTTCTAGGGAAGTGTTCCATCCCTTTCTTGATATGGAATTGGAATTTTATATTCCCCTCTTTCATGTCAATAACCGCACCAACCATGCGAAGAAAAGGACGTCCCAAAATAATTGGACACAAAGGTTCACACTCTATATCCATAACAATAAAGTCAACGGGAACATAGTTTTCATTGACAATGATAAGTGTTGGGGTTCGGGGCAGAAAACACAAATTTTTCATAACCTACGAGACCCATACCCAAGACCTATGCTATACTGATGCAAGTAACGGACAGAAATAGATCACATACCAGTATGTAGTCCGTTAAGAGGGAAACGTTCCCGCATGAACATGGTTGGTGTAGTCGTACCGGCAATCCCCGATGCCGCGCAGATCCACGATGACTCCTGTAGCCACCTGATCCTTGTAGACCGATGACGGGATTACGTCCCCGTCGGAACGTTGCTGATGAAGACCTCGCGATACGACCACGACGATGAAGTAGCACCACAAGTGTAGTGCCTCGTGGGATTATACAAATACAATATACCCGACGTCCCTCCGGGCTCCGAACCAGTAGAGCAGCGGAAAGAAGATGGCTTTGGATCCCGATTCCAGTAGCACGACGGCGTGCGTATAGTGGAGAAATCCCCAACCAAGTATAGACTCCAAACAAGGGGAGCCCACTCGAGGAAGGAGAAAGGAGGGAGAGAGAGATGAGAGAAACTTGTCTCAAATCAATTTTGTATGAAGAAAAAGGGCACCCTACCCATCCTTATATAGGCCAAGGAGGGGTGCCACCATCCCTCCACTTCCGGGGTGGGACTAATCCCAAGGGAGGGGGGTTTTGGCGCAGCCCTAGGGGGGTGGCCCCCCCTCATGGCGCCATGGCCCATGGGGGAGGACTCCCTCTCCCCCTAATGGGCCCTATGAGGCCCATATGCCTTTTCTTCCATTTTTAATTATATTTAAATATATTTTAATATTTAATTAAGATAATTAAATAATAAAACATATATTAAACATTATTAAATATATTTTGAACCTTTCAAAATACCCGAAACAACTTCCGGCCTTCATCGGAACAATTCCGGCCATCACCGGAACAATTCCGGTGTTCTCTCCAATTTCTCTGGTGATCCCGAATCAATCATTACTGCGTCGAGTACCCTTAAGTGTAACACCCTACGGTCCGGGAAACAGCAGACATGACCGAGACAATTCTCATTGATCAATGACTAATCAATTGGACCTGGTTACAATCCTTGATAGCCCCTGCGCTTCCATCGAATGAACTTTAATCGCTGTGGGATCCGTTAACCGTGTGCTTGTTCCCTTTGTACTATGGTACTTTGCTTGTCCGAGGTTTGATCATCGGTATCCAATATACCTAGTTCGTCCTCGTTCTCAACAAACAAGTTTACTCGTTCCCGTGATATTACAACTCCGTGACCTAGTCACACGTTTGCAAACTTTATGATGTAACATCACCGAGTGGGCCCAGAGTACCTATCCGTCACACGGATGGACAAATCCCGCTTTGATCTATTTGCATACTCATTAACATATCTATTCGGAATACCTGAAGTACTCCTTTATGGCCAGCATATTTCAGTCAGGCGGTGGGTAGCAAATCAAGGCATCCTAATAGACAGTAATTACGTATGATCATTACGGTCTAAGGATCTGGTCACTACGTTATAGTTATCGCAATGTAGAACTATGTGACTTGATCACATCGCAACACTTCTGGTGGTTGTATGTCCACCATATCATTATCCAATGATACAACTCCATTGTCAACAGACGCCATTGTCTCATGATCAGGAAACCTTGATCATCAATCGCCCAATGGACTAGTATACTAGGGTTGACTAGGGACCTGGTTGTTTGTATACCACACATGTATTGATGTTTCCGCTTAATACAGTTATAGCATAGTATCAAGCGTATTATGAACTAATGGAATATGCTCGATAAAACATATTTTATTTGCCTCTAGGGCACATTCCCAACAGTCTCCCACTTGCACTAGAGTACAAATAATCTAGTTGCATTTTCTCTGGATCATAACTCCTTATTGATCATGCTTGCCCGTGGAAGAGGTTGTATCAACGGTCTGGGTACCATTCAGAACCGTATGTCCTTTTGCAAATCATAATGTCACCTAATTTTATATTCCTTCATTATCCACTATAATGATGAGGTATATATATTTGGCGATGAAATGAGACTTCGTTTGCTGTGTCATAGCAATGACATCCGGTGGGTCACGAGGACTTTCCCATAGTCATGCACACTTGAAACTCACTCAATCAAAAGTCGAACTTCTTAAGCCATAATATAACTCCTGCTACTTCTAAAGCAGCCACATCAATGTAGATTCAATCCTTAGTGCATTGTATGCAACTTTGATGTCTAACCATGTTTCTTTCAACTTAGGCATTCATTAGTATGATATCTCAATTTTCTAGGTTAGTGTCAAAACTTGAACCAACATAACATTTATGGTCAAGTCCACTATCCTTTACAAATTTGAGATGTATCCTCAGTTCTCTTCAGACACTGAAGGATAAACTTAACTCTTTGTTCAATGATTTACTCATAAATCATATCACAACATGTTCTTACTACTAAGAACTTGGGTCACATTACGTCGAGTACGTAACTCTGGTTTTATATGAAAGAACCTATGACAAAGGCATAGAGGATCCAACACATCCATTTCTTTCATTAACCATTAACCATTGTTCTTGTACAGAGATTAACTCAACACTTCTCTTGGATATACAAGTAAGGACCACTTCTTGACTTGTCCCATTCTGAACTCCTTCAGAATCTTATCCAGGAAAGTATTACGACTCAATGTTATTAAACACATATCTATCTTAATAGATCTTCAATGCTTAATACTTATCCATCTTCATTTATGAAAGATTCAAATAATCATTAACACCAATTGCACCATTCTTAATATGTTATCCATATATGAGAATGTTATCATGCTCCCACTCAAATATGTCATGCACATATTAAGTTATAGGATAACACTCATATTGCTCCCACTCAAATATGTCGGCCACATATAAGACAAGGATAACATCCACATGGCTCTCACTTAGATATGTCAGACACATATTAAGTTTAGGATACTAACCACATGGCTCCTACTCAAATATGTCAAGTCTAGGATAATACTCCCATAGCTCCCACTCAAAATATGTCGTCTACATATACAGTTTCAGGAAACTATTAAGCTCCCACTCAGTTTCATGCAAATGCATGTTTCCTCGATATTTTGGTTAAGTCCAAAATCCTTTGATCATCCATCAAAATGAGAATTCAGTTTACGAGACACTAGTATCCATATGTTTTTCCAAAACCTTCTTGTTGTACCAACAACACTTCTTCAAATACAGGATTTGAGGAAGTCACGGTATTGATAACAATCCTGGATCAATCGTAGTGAATATCCCTTTGACTCAAGCATTTCTACACATTGTAGTCAAGCCATTGAATTTTTCAGAAACAATCTTTGTGACAAACCAATCTTGACGTCCCTTTGATGTTCACATTTATTCCTCATAACTCTGAAGTTAATGTGAATATCAAGTAACCTCCTTGATAAGATTCAAGCAATCTTAAATGTAACTCAACATAGGATTTCATGACTCATAGTCATATCTCGTACTTAGGTCCACCATCGCTTCTTTGTAGTTCGTAGGAATGTCTTGTTCCATTAACATGACAAGTGAATCATGAATATCATTTTGCACCAGGAGCAAATATATATTCTTGAATCCTACCTTTCTCAGTAAAAGCTCCCATCAGAAGATCATGATCATTATCATTAGTTTCTCCTCTTATTGTAGAGCTTTGCTTCCAGAACATATTCCGTTGCACTACTCTGACATTTGGAGGCAAGGTCAGTTACCTTGGTTGAACTTTCACTTTTCTTCCATTATCACATTTATCAAGAACAATTCTTGACAAACACCAAACATAGCAATACAAGTTTTGCTCCTTTTGGTTCTAGTTGTGGAAGATGCATCCATAGTTGTCTAAGGATACACTACAAAGATAATTTATCTTACATAAATCAAGCTTCCTAGAAACCACAACACACCATGACATATATAGTGTTGGTTTCCACGAACTCAGATGGTTTCCTATGCTGAAGTGAGTGTTTGCATATTAAATTAATAACTCTAAACAATAATAACGTAACTTGGTAAGAGATAACTTAGACCATACACTTTTTGATAGAATATGATCACAATGTTCAGGCACGTCAATCATATTGAAGTGTCTCAAGACATTGCAATTTGTGGAACAACTTTCACACAAGTCTTTATGCCCAAGACTAACTCAAAACATTTGTCACTTTGATCAAATCGTAGAGACTTGTCTTTCTTGTTAATTTAATATCCATCTTTACTCTGAAATCCCTTTTGATCATATCAAATTATTTCAGACTCATGTTTCATTAGTGAATCCAAATATTCATCTAAGTCCACATACGAAGTTCACGAAATAATGAAATTCACCACATGCTGACATACGATACATCAGAATGTATGATACTAAACAATCAGTACACATTTCGTTTACCAGAATGCGAGGTTTTAGTCATCTCACCTAAAAGGCATGGTTTGTATGTGTCAAGAGATCAAGTATCTTAAGACATCATCATACCATTCATGACTTAAACTGTAGTGTCATTATTAAGCCTGGATATTTCTTGGCATTACAATATTTCTTATAAATGATCAAACAACTGTCATCAATATAAGAATAACTCATTCATAATTGTAATGTGACCATAAGAGATATCATTCATAAAAGGAGAACAACTTACTTGTTTCTCACTAATATGAATAATTGTCTTCGCGAGATGCAAGACACACTAATAAAGTCCTCATTCAAACGATCATAAAATTTATTCATATATTAATCAATTGATAGATGTAGAGGGAGAGTGTTGTCGACCATCAACTATCTTGATTGTCGTCAGCACACATTGTCACCTCATCCCTTCCAAGCCACTCTCAAGAAGTAAGTTCAAGCATCGAATACTTAATCAACCGCAATTAGTGTTTCGTGGGAAAGACATTTATAACTCGTATATCAAATATACCTTCTCCGTCAATGACCATTCCTGCATTGGTTCTACTCTTAAAGTTCTTGACTTTAACCATGACCTCATGACAGGTGAACGATTCTCCTTCATGACATAGTCCAGACATGGTCTTTGTAACTGGGAGGAAGCAGATGCAACTCCCCGGTTATCGCAAAGTAACCAGTCATTCAGTAGTCCAAGTTATACACAAGGTGTTCCATGTATCTTATACATTTTCCAAGTGACTTTCTCAGCAGGTTGTTCCTTCCACCATGGTTGAAAGAAACCCCGTCCATATACTCATATTCCATTACTCCGATTTGTGACCAAGTGCTTTCAAGTTCACCTAGCACGTCATACATGTTGGTTAACATGCATTCACAATTCAGATTCCATAGGATGGAGTATGGTGTATTGGACAGTCATTCATAAGTGACGGTGAGTACGATACTCATCATCATCTTCCTTGATTACGGAGTTATCAGGTTTATCTCCTAGCAGTTCTTCGTATTATGTTTAGCAAGTCATTACTAATGAGTATGTCTCTAATGGTGTTGGTACACATCGATGAAGTAAGACCCATTTACCTTAAGTTCTATCATACTAAAAGAGCCATAGTTCTAAACATTGGTATGACGTTATCTACAATGATATTTGCTAAGGCATGAAGATTAAGTTCATAATATGGAGTTCATGTTTCAAAAAACAATTCTGGAACTCCCACTCATACAAACATCCCTCATAGTTTATTCTAAGTGATTACACGATCCTTGAACACCATACCTCCCCCGATCGTCACGGCCATCAGTATGTTGTTCAAGGTAGGCCATCATGCCAATCGCATCATCCATGTGACTCATGCTCGACCTTTCGGTCTCTTGTGTCCCGAGGTCATATCATATACATATGCCAGGCTCGCCACCACACCCTATGTGATTTGTTGCTGTGTCATGCAAGGCCATATCATATACATATGCCAGTCTTGCTACACCCACCTCATGTGAACGAAAAAATGTTTGACACACGTGTGACACGTGGTGCCTCCATAATGTAGAACTTTCCAGGTGGTGCTCACTAGGGTAAGGACACTATGTTGATTTTAGTGAGGGATCATCCTATTATGCTACCGTCGTATATCTAACATATTAGCAAAACATGATGCAACATAAATCATACATGCTATGATTCCCCCTTACATGCAAATTAAAGTTAAAAACGCCTTTCTACTTTATCTTTTGCAAGTTTTACGTGGCTGCTAGGGGTTTCGAGAAAAGAACCGTTTCTATCCTACGAAAACGATCCACAACACCAATCCACAATTGTCTCTATTACACCCCTGTCGGGGCCCTCCGTTGCAAACATCTTCGCATCGCTAATGCAGAGAGACAGACACCTCCCCAGCCACTTTATATGGTACAAGCCATATGTCAAGCGTGGAACCAGTCTCGCGTAAACGCGTAAGGTCGGTCGGGGGCCGCTTCATCAAACATTGCCGCAACGCTAAATGAGTACACGTGAGAGGGTAACAATTGGAGAATTGATGCCCACATACTAGATGTGTTCTATCCGTACAATACATCTACGCATAGCCTTGCTCTGATACCACTGTTGGGGTTCGGGGCAGAAAACACAAATTTTTCATAACCTACGAGACCCGTACCCAAGACCTATGCTATACTGAGGCAAGTAACGGACAGAAATAGATCACATACCAGTATGTAGTCCGTTAAGCGGGAAACGTTCCCGCATGAACGTGGTTGGTGTAGTCGTACCGGCAATCCCCGATGCCGCGCAGATCCACGATGACTCCTGTAGCCACCTGATCCTTGTAGACCGATGACGGGATTACGTCCCCGTCGGAACGTTGCTGATGAAGACCTCACGATACGACCACGACAATGAAGTAGCACCACAAGTGTAGTGCCTCGCGGGATTATACACATACAGTATACCCGACGTCCCTTCGGGCTCCGAACCAGTAGAGCAGCGGAAAGAAGATGGATTCGGATCCCGATTCCAGCAGCACGACGGCGTGCGTATAGTGGAGAAATCCCCAACCAAGTGTAGACTCCAAAAAAGGGGACTCCACTCGAGGAAGGAGAAAGGAGGGAGAGAGAGATGAGAGAAACTTGTCTCAAATCAATTTTGTATGAAGAAAAAGGGCACCCTACCCATCCTTATATAGGCCAAGGAGGGGTCCCACCCTCCCTCCACTTCCGGGGTGGGACTAATCCCAAGGGAGGGGGGTTTTGGCGCAGCCCTAGGGGGGTGGGCCCCCCTCATGGCGCCATGGACCATGGGGGAGAGGACTCCCTCTCCCCCTAATGGGCCCTATGAGGCCCATATGCCTTTTCTTCCATTTTTAATTATATTTAAATATATTTTAATATTTAATTAAGATAATTAAATAATAAAACATATATTAAACATTATTAAATATATTTTGAACCTTTCAAAATACCCGAAACAACTTCCGGCCTTCATCGGAACAATTCCGGCCATCACCGGAACAATTCCGGTGTTCTCTCCAATTTCTCCGGTGATCCCGAATAAATCATTACTGCGTCGAGTACCCTTAAGTGTAACACCCTACGGTCCGGGAAACAGTAGACATGATCGAGACAATTCTCATTGATCAATGACTAATCAATTGGACCTGGTTACAATCCTTGATAGCCCCTGCGCTGCCATCGAATGAACTTCAATCGCTGTGGGATCCGTTAACCGTGTGCCTGTTCCCTTTGTCCTATGGTACTTTGCTTGTCCGAGGTTTGATCATCGGTATCCAATATACCTAGTTCGTCCTCGTTCTCAACAAACAAGTTTACTCGTTCCCGTGATATTACAACTCCGTGACCTATTCACACGTTTGCAAACTTTATGATGTAACATCACCGAGTGGGCCCAGAGTACCTATCCGTCACATAGATGGACAAATCCCGCTTTGATCTATTTGCATACTCATTAACATATCTATTCGGAATACCTGAAGTACTCCTTTATGGCCAGCATATTTCAGTCAGGCGGTGGGTAGCAAATCAAGGCATCCTAATAGACAGTAATTACGTATGATCATTACGGTCTAAGGATCTGGTCACTACGTTATAGTTATCGCAATGTCGAACTATGTGACTTGATCACATCGCAACACTTCTGGTGGGTGTATGTCCATCATATCATTATCCAATGATACGACTCCATTGTCAACAGACGCCATTGTCTCATGATCAGGAAACCTTGATCATCAATCGCCCAATGGACTAGTATACTAGGGTTGACTAGGACCTGGTTGTTTGTATACCACACCTGTATTGATGTTTCCGCTTAATACAGTTATAGCATAGTATCAAACGTATTATGAACTAATGGAATATGCTCGATAAAACATATTTTATTTGCCTCTAGGGCACATTCCCAACAATAAGAACATCGTTGATCTTCCCCAAAGGTTTCTTTACGGAAGAATCAACAAGACGAACACCAAAAGAATAAGGCTCAAAGGGCTTCAATTCAAACATATCAAATATTCTTTTGGGCATAACGGAGGTAGTAGCTCCAACATCACATAAGGCATAGCAAGAGAAGTTATTTAATTTAATTTTGATCATAGGGTCCCAACCATCATCTAGCTTCCTAGGTATGGAGGCTTCTACTCTAAGCTTCTCCTCCCTAGCTTTGATGAGAGCATTTGTGATATGCTCCGTGAAGGCAAGATTAAGTGTGCTAGTGTGGGGGTCTCTAGACATTTTGTGTAGCAAGCTAATAACTTCTAAGAGGGTGCAACTATCAAGATCAATATCACTACTATCAAAGGTGGTAGTAGTGTCGTCTAGGCTCACTTGTTTCAAACCCTCTATGTTCATAGGAGTTTCTTTATCTTCGGTTGAGGTATTAGCATCACCATTAATAGGTCCAACGGGACTAGGAGTGCATTGGGTGCTAATAGTTTAGGTGTCCTCAACAATTTGGATAGTGGCAACTGTGTGGTGTGTAGGAAGGCTCTTAATTCTATCTTCTTCCTCTTTTTCTCTAGCCCACCTTTCTTTAAGTTTAGCCATCATCCTAATATTTTCATTAATTTTTAATTGGATAGCATTAATAGGAGTGGCCTTATTCTCCTCAAGGGGAGAAGTTCTAATTTTAAGAATCTCAAAATCAAGGGCTAAGCTTTCTACCTTCAAAGAGAGATTATCTAATTTAGCTAATTTCTCCTCTACATTTTTGTTGAAGGCTTTTTGGGTAGTGATAAAGTCTATAAGCATGTTTTCCAATTCAGAAGAGGGGTTCTTGTTGCTAGGGTAGGTGTTGTTGTTCCCATAGTTGGATGGAAACGGTCTAGGATTGCTAGCAAAATTACCCCTATAAGCATTGTTGTTGAAGTTGTTTCTAGCAATAAAGTTCACATCTACTTGTTCTTGGGAAACCAAAGAATTTAAAGGGACATCACGAGGATCAATAGAGGGTTGCTTGGTAAGTAGAGACATAATTAAGTCAACTTTTTCATTGAGGGAGGTAACTTCCTCGACAGAGTTTACCTTCCTACATGTTGGAGCGCGTTCGGTGTGCCATTGCGAATAATTGGTCATCATCTCATCGAGAAGCTTCGTGGCAGCACCAAGTGTAGTTGACATAAAGGTTCCTCCCGCGGCCGAATCTAACAGGTTCCGCGAGGTAAAGTTCAAGCCTGCATAAAAAGTCTGGATAACCATCCAGGTAGTCAAACCATGTGTAGGGCATTTCTTAAAAAGAGATTTCATTCGTTCCCAAGCTTGGGCAACGTGTTCATTATCCAATTGCTTAAAATTCATAATGTTACTCCTTAATTGGATAATTTTAGCAGGTGGGTAGTACTTCCCTATAAAAGCATCTTTGCACTTATCCCAAGAATCTATGCTATTCCTAGGCAAAGATTGAAACCAGATTTTAGCGTCTCCCCTTAAAGAGAAAGGAAAGAGCTTGAGCTTAACAATATCACCTTCTACTTCTTTATACTTTTACATATCACATAATTCAACAAAATTGTTCAAGTGTAAAGCAGCAGCATCTCCAGCACCAGAGAATTGATCTCTCATAACAAGGTTTAGCAAGGCAGGTTTAATTTCATAAGAGGTAGCTGAAGTGGCAGGTGTGGCAATGGGGGTGCAGATAAAGTCTTGGTTGTTGTGACTAGTGAAGTCACACAACTTGGTGTTTTCAGTGGAACCCATAGCAGCAGCAAGTGTGGCAGATTTTTTTTGTGATTTTTGATATAAGACACAAAGATAAAAACTGAAAGGTAAACTAACAAGACTAAAAAACAAAGGTAAAGGGTAGTGTGCAACTCCCCTATCTTAGCACTCGGAGTCCCCGGCAACGGCGCCAGAAATTTGGCTTGATGTGTGAGGTGATGATAGTGATTTCTCGCCCATCGTTGGTAAACCCCAAGTGGAAGGCGTGATGTAGCACAGCAGCAAATTTCCCTCAGTAAAGATACCAAGGTTTGTCTCCAGTAGGACTCCGGAGATGATAAGTAGGTGTCAGCGGCGCAACTGACGCGGACCTGCACACAGACACAAATAACTTTGTTCCCAACGAAGTTCAGAGAGGTTGTCAATCTCTCCGGTCTTGTTGTTCACAAAGGATCAAACACAAGGGATAATGATAGCAACTGAAAGTAAAAGCAGAAAAGTAAATGAGCGTGGAAACAGTAATGAGGATATGGACCGGGATACGTGATGTTCACTAGTGATGTCTCTCTCCCCAAAGACGATAAAACTGCTATGCGAGGCGAACAAATTACAGAAGGGCAATTGACAGGATTATGAACGCACCGCAATGCTAACTATGCTACAAAAGAAAGGAAGAGGCTCAAAAGCATGGGCAGTACGCCAAAATAAGTAGACCGAAATCCAACTGCATCTACTACTAATCATCCACCTTAAGATATCTATCCAAAACATCTCGCTGGTATTAAGTTGCGAGCCCCACCCAAAGTGTAAACCCAAAGCAACAAACAACTGCATTAAAAAGCACTTTGCATAAAGTAAACAATCCTTGCAACCGCGGTTACAAGCACCGTTGTTTTCCTCCTTGTGGCAAAAACACATCCCCTAGACTCATGTTTCTGTCACTCAAGCGTGTCATCGGGGGGCATGAACCCACAATCAAGCAAAACGTTCCCTCTTGGAGTTACTACCTACTACTTGGCCAAAGCAATAAACAGCAGCGGAGAACATGCAAGAATTACTTAGGAACAAAAATATAAGAGATAAGAACCAAATATATTACTCAATCACAATCTGAACATAATCTCATAATCCATCAGATCCCATCAAACTCAGCATAGCAACAGCAGAAAGATTACAAAAGTTCCTCGATCATGTAGGGCATCTCACGAGGTCTAAACCATTAAGAACAAAGAGGGGAGGAGAACATCACATAGCTACTGATCACGGACCCATGGTCCAAAGGAAACGACTCACGAGACATCCGGGAAGCATCCATGGAGGAGAGGAGACTCCCGGAGGTCGGCCCTCCCTCCGGTAGGGTGCCGGGAAGAGGTCTTCTGGTGCTCCCGATCTCGGAAGCGCGGCGGCGGCGGAACAGAGGAGAGATCGCGAAAAAGGTTCTGTTCTCGGAAGTTTCCCGTGATGGAGAATATATAGGCGAAGGGGGGCACCAGGGGTCCAGGCGCCCCCCTGGCGTGGCCAGGCCCTAGGGCGCGCCACCAGGGCGCCTGGGCCCCTGGTGGTGGCCCTCTGGCCCCACCCAGGTTCTTCCGGAAGGTTCCTCTGCGCTGATTTTTTATCTGAATTTTCCTGAATTTTTGGAGCACTTTTTATATGGGGGAAACTGAAATAGAAAAACAGCAGAAAACAGGAACTGGCACTGTGGTGCACTGAGTTAATAGGTTAGTCCAAATATGATCAAAAGTGTATGAAAGTGTATCTATATCATAGCAATATCACACAAAACATACATGGAGCAAGCAGAAATTATAGATACGTTTTGGACGTATCAATTGTACGGGTAGAACACATCTAGGATGTGGGCATCGAATCTTCATTCGTTACCCTCCCATGTGTACTCATTTAGCGTTGCGGCAATGTTTGATGAAGAGGCCCCCGACCGGCCTTACGCGTTTACGCGAGACTGGTTCCACGCTTGACATATGGCTTGTACCCTATAAAGTGGTTGGGGGGTGTCTGTCTCTCTGCATTAGCGATGCGAAGATGTTTGCAACGGAGGGCCCCGACAGGGGTGTAATAGAGACGGATGGGAGACGGTGTTGTGGCATGTTTTTTCGCAGGATAGAAACGGTTCTCTCTCTCGAAACCCCTAGCAGCCATGTAAAACTTGCACAAGCTAAAGTAGAAAGGCGTTTAACTTTGCTTTGCATGAAGGGGGGTCATAGGTTGTATGATTTACAGTTTTACTTCCTGTTTTACGCTAGTATGCTAGATATATCGACGGTAGCACGAAACAGGACCATCTCTCACAATACCAACATTGTGTTCTCCCTTGGTGGGCACCGCCTGGAAGGTTCTCCCATATGGCTTGATGCTCCGTACATACCGGAGTTGTCCTACATATTCAACGGAGTTCGCATGAGGTTGCGTTCGGTAAGCCTGGCATATGCAGACATGGACTTGCTGAAAAGCTAACATCAAGGTTCGATTTGTAGGCTTGACGTGTGTAGATGCGGGCCTGGAACACAGGAGACCGAAAGGTCGAGCACGAGTCACATGCCTGATGTGATTGGCTTAGAGGCCTGCCTGGTTCGCATACTAATGGCCGTGACGATCGGGGGAGGTATGGGTGCTGGGATTGTGTAATCACTTAGTTAAATTGAGAGGTGTTTATCTAAGTGGGAGCTTTCTAGAATTTTGAGATTAAATTGAAACTCCACATTATGAACAAAAGTCTAAATATGTATCCTTGTAAATAAACCTTGTAGATGGCAGCACCTCGCCCCTCGTTCAACTTAGGATCATTCCTAGAGAAAGATAAGCTCAAAACAGATGGGACAAACTTCACCAACTGGTTCCGCACCCTGAGGATTCTCCTCGTTCCCCTCAAGATGGCATACGTACTAGAGGGCGCGTTAGGTGACGCACCAGCAGATGATGCCAGTCGGCACGAGAAGAATGTCTTTCTCTCCAGGACTGATGATTACAACCTTGTCCAGAGTGGCATGCTCTACTCCATGGAGGCTGAGCTGCAGAAACGCTTTGAGAGGATGGGTGCATATGAAATTATCACCGACCTCAAGGCGGTCTTCGCACCTCAAGCCAGGGCTGAACGGTACGAGGCTTCTGAAGCCTTCTTCTCAGCAAAGATGGACGAGCACGGCAGCGTGAGTGAGCATGTAGTCAAAATGTCTGTCTACGTTCAGCGCTTGAATGCTCTGGAATGCCAGATTCCAGATGAACTTGCTGTTGATAGGGTGTTGCAGTCACTTCCCCCTAGCTACAAAGGCTTTGTGCTGAACTACAACATGCAGGGGATGACCAAAACCCCTTCTGATCAAGTTGTTCGCCATGCTGAAGAGCGCCGAGGTTGAGATCAAGAAGGATCACGCCGTCTTCATGGTCAACAAGACCACTGACTTCAATAAGTCAAGCAGGCGGGAGAAGGCCAAGAGAGGTGGCCCCAAGAGGGATGGCAAGTCAGTTGCTGCTCCTCCCAAGGCACCCAAGCCTAAACCCGGAGTGGAGTGCTTCTACTGCAAGGGTGAAGGTCACTGCAAACGCAATTGCCCCAAGTACCTAAAGGACAAGAAGGCTGGAAAGGTCGCCAAGAGAGACGAAGGTATATTTGATATAAATATTGTTGATCTTCTCTTGACAAGCGCCAGGAACACATCCTGGATACTTGATACAGGATCTGTCGCTCATATTTCTAATTCCATTCAGGGACTAAGGAATAGGAGACGCTTGCTCAAGGATGAAGTGACGATGCGCGTGGGGAATGGCTGTCAAATTGAAGTCTTGGCGGTCGGCACGAAGCATCTTAGTCTCCCTTCGGGATTGGTTTTAGTTCTGAATAATTGCTACTATGTACCCGCGTTGAGTGTGAACATCGTTAGTGGCTCTTGCTTGAAGCGAGACCGCTATTCTTTTAAGTCTGATACAATTGGTTGTTCGATTTATAAGGATGAAATGTTTTATGTTCACGCACCGGAGTTGCATGGTTTATTCGTACTTGATCTCGATGGTGACGTGTGTCACATTAACAATATTGAGGCCAAAAGATTGAAGAATGATGAAGATCACATGAAGATGTGGCATTGCCGACTTGGTCATATTGGTATAAAGCGCATGGAGAAGCTCCATAAGGATGGACTTCTTGAGTCATTGGATTTTGGATCCCCTGATACATGTGAACCATGCCTCATGGGCAAAATGACAAGGACTCCATTCAATGGGATAATGGAGCGTGCGTATGACTTATTGGGGATCATACACACGGATGTATGTCGACCCATGAACGTCCCCACTCGCAATGGTCTTCGTTACTTCGTGACCTTTACTGATGACTTGAGTAGATATGGGTATATTTACTAGATGAAGCACAAGTCTGAAACCTTTGAAAAGTTTAAGGAATTTCAGAATGAGGTCGAAAATCAACTCGGAAAGAAAATCAAGCACCTTCGATCGGATCGAGGTGGCGAGTATTTGAGTCACGACTTTGGCAATCATCTAAAGTCTTGTGGCATAGTACCACAGCTTACGCCGGCAGGCACACCTCAGAGAAACGGTGTGGCTGAGCGACGTAATCGAACCCTATTGGATAGCGTACGATCGATGATGTCTCATTCTGATTTGCCTGTGTCATTCTGGGGGAATGCATTAGAAACTGCCGCTCATATTCTTAATAGGGCATCATCCAAATCCGTAAAGACAACACCATTTGAAGAATGGCATGGCACGAAACCTAAGTTGTCTCACCTGAAGATTTGGGTTGTGAGGCTTATGTTAGGAAACTGCAGCCTGACAAACTTGAATCCAAGGCGGATAAGTGCATCTTTGTGGGCTATCCCAAGGAAACTTGTGGATACACCTTCTACAACAAGTCTTACAGCAAAACGTTTGTTGCCAAGACGGGACACTTTCTTGAGAAGGAGTTTCTCGCGAAAGAGTTGAGTGGGAGGAAAATAGACCTCGATGAAGTGACTGCCCAATCACTCAAATTGGAAGAAACGTCTACGGAAATTGTTCTGGAACCATCTTCCACAGTGGGAGCTGAAGAGAATGGCCAGAACGACATTCATAACGATCATGACATTGATGATGATCATGATGAGAATGAAGAGGAACCTTTTATGCCCCGTAGGTCATCAAGAGTTCGTCAACCTACTGAGTTTTACGGACAGCTTATGAATGCAATCTCGACTGATGAGTCGGATGAACCTACAAGTTACAAAGAAGCAATGGAGGGACCTGAGTCCGAGAAATGGCTTGAAGCCATTGAATCCGAAATAGACTCCATGTACACCAACAAAGTATGGACTTTGGTGGATATTCCCGAGGACCGCAAGGACGTCGAGAATAAATGGATTTTCAAGAAAAAGACTGACGCAGACGGAAACGTATCTTTCTACAAAGCTCGACTTGTCACAAAGGGGTTCCGACAAGTTCAAGGAGTTGAATACGAGGAGATGTTCTCTCCTGTAGCGATGATAAAATCTATTCGGATCCTACTAGCAATAGTTGCATATCATGATTATGAGATATTGCAGATGGATGTGAAAATTGCATTCCTAAATGGCAACATTGAGGAAGAGTTGTATATGATGCAACCAGAGGGGTTTGTCGATCCAAGGAACGCTGGTAAGGTGTGCAAGCTTCAACGGTCCATCTATGGGTTGAAGCAAGCATCTCGGAGCTGGAATCTTCGATTTGATGAGGTCATTAAAGCTTTTGGATTTGTCCAAAACGTCGAAGAGTTCTGCGTCTATAAGAAACTGAGTGGGAGCTCTGTAGCATTCCTTGTGTTATATGTAGATGACATATTACTAATAGGGAACGATAAGAAATTCTTAGAGGAAGTGAAGGAATATCTGAATGGACAATTTTCCATGAAGGACCTAGGTGAAGCTGCGTACATATTGGGGATTAAGATCTATAGAGATAGACCTAATCGACGTTTGGCCTTGAGTCAGAGCACTTATATTGACAAGATATTGAGAAGGTTCAGTATGGGTAACTCCAAGAGAGGCCTCTTGCCAGTTATAAGAGGTGTCAAATTAAGCGTGACTCAATGCCCAACCACAGCAAAAGAGAAGGAGAAAATTGTAAGGCCCGATATGCGGTACTGTTCCAGATCTAGGTGTTTCCACCCAGATCCGGGGACGAAGCACATATCGGTCCCACCGCGACATATGACATAGCCATATGCCCCGGATTTCCAACATGATATCACAACATTACAGATACAAGGATACAACATCTCATACAATCAGCATACAACTGCCTCAAATATAATACAACAACGGAAGATACATGTCTGAGTACAGACTACAAGCAAATGCCTAGTGGCAAAGAGAAAAACAACGATCCCATAACCACACGGGTCCAGGCCGTCCGCCGGGATCCGCCTAACTAGTCGTCGTCGAGTCTCCACGTGAAACGTCGATCACCATACCTGTTGTCGATCAAGAACCCTGAAAAAGAGTTTGGGGGTAGTATCATGAGTACAGAGGTACTCAGCATCCAACTGTAGTGGTCATCTGACCCAGCAAGGACTTCATCACTCGTCATTCTAGGACAACTAGTAGTTTACGGTAAGGAAGGGGTAAGTGGTGAGGTTGTTGCCGCACTAGCATTTATGAGGTGGCTAACGATCTAGAGAGTAAGGTAAGAAGCCAAGCATTCGATGAGGAATCGCCTCCAACAAGTCTTGCTATCAACTACTTACGCAAGCATAACACCTATCATATCCTTGTCCTCCTCTTCGCATCCCGACGAAGAAGAAGCAGTCAAGGCACACACACGTTGATCAAGTTGTAATAAGATATCTCAGTTATTGTTGTCTATGAACAAGGAGTAGGTCTCAAGTCGTCCATAACCGTGGATACGGCTTCTCGAAAAGATTTAACCCTGCAGGGGTGTACCAACTGCCCATTACGAGGCTCCGCACGCACGTCCATCACTCTCAGTTGCTACCCATGATAGGCAACCATTTTATGATTTAGTTCCAAGAGATCCGAAACGACAGGTCCCTCTAACTAACAACGAACAAATCCGGGTGGCCCCCGGTGAGTCGACATCCAGCTCAGGAGCCGGCCGCTCTCTCGATCTGGTCTCTACCGTCTGTCGCAGGTTTGGATACCCGGTTCATCACACATTGGGATAACCGGGTCCTCAGCCGGACAAGGTGGGCCAGCCAAGAAACTATGTCCTCCTGGCCCTGGTTGTTTTAAATAATATCTGCCAGGAGCTACCCGACAGACACACACACGGTTTTCAAATGGTAAATCAGCTCGGGCCACCACTAGAAATGTTTGAAGCTAGGTAGGTAAGAGAAGGGGACCCCATAAAATCCCACACGCGGTTAGGCACGCTCAGTCTTAAAACCAATACCCGGAACTCGGGGCCTAGGTGACTCGAATGGAACAAAGCGTCGGGGCGGGATAGCCTAGACCTTCCATCCTTCGTCGAATAAGGTCAACATTATAATAATAATAATCATATCATCAACAATAATAATAATAATAATGATCATGTGATATCCCAACCCAAAGAGTAACAGGGTAACATCGTAGCATCCTAAGCATGCATACGAAGCAGGGGCTGAGCAACGAGCAATAGTAACATAGCAGTACAAGGTTTGCTGGGAGGGGACATGGTTGTATCGGTTTGAGAGAGGCTGTAAACATGTGGTAGGATCAAACATCGAGCCTAACCTATACTAGCATGCAAACCGCTGGTTGAAATAGAATGGATCATAAGTAATGCAAGTCCTTGCCTGTTGATAAGTCGGGTTCCGAAGGTGTAGCCGATCGCAAGCTCGCATCGTCTCCGAGAGGTACCCGCGGAAGCACACAAGAGGGTAAACACTGGAAAGCCATCAACGGTGCACCACTATTACTACGAAGCAATACAAGAGCAAGCATCAACAAAAAGCAACACGAGACATCGCACCTACCGTCGAGAGCGGTTGCTAACGATTTAAGTGGAGTACTCGTCACACACGACGATACCGCACATTTACGGTGGTTCAAGTTATTTAGCTACAGGTGACCAAACAACGGTTATTAACATGGCAACTCAAGCAAGCATGGCATATCACACAAACAGGTCAAGAGGTGAAGCACAAAGTAAACTATCTGTGCTAGTCAATTTAAGTGAGGCACAATCCTACACATGGCATACACTAAGTGCCGCACGATGATTAAAAGATTTGGTACTGTTCTGCCCTAAACCATATTTTAGGTTCGTTAACAACAGCAAACAATAGCATAAACACAAATAACACGAAAAACTAATCAAGTTACATATAAAGAACACCCCAAACGGAGTTACGGTTAAAAAGATACAAGCAAAACAATTCATGCACACATGCTGTATAAGCAGGGGTAAATCTATATGCAAAAGTGCAGCAACATGACATAGCAATACATGGGATGAAAGTAGACATCATGTTTAACAATATGCAATTGGAATCACTCAATTCCGATAAACGGTTGCGAAGCAATCGTCGACCGAAGTTGCAACAAAATAACAGTTTCAGCAATAGCAGCACAATAACATCATGATAGCTACTTTGGAGCAAAATATAATTATGATGCAGCAGGCAATTATGGCATGTGAATACATGAAACTGTAGTAGAAACATTGCTTAACGCAACGCAAAAGGAATCAATGCGAAAGACCTCATGGATTACTCACAATCATCATGCAAAGTTGCAACAAAATATCAACAGCAGCACAATAACAAGAATTTAAAGCAATTAACGGCCTGATGCCCACTTTGAACAGCAAAAACTATATTTAAACAACCTCAAAACAATTAACTCACAAAAGAAGGATTAAAGTACACGCAATTCTAAGCAATTCGTCTTTTGGGCGCAACGCGATCCGAGCTACGGTTTAACGGGAAATCGCAGTGCAAAACAGCATCAGCAGCACAATATTCCAACACTTAGCAAAAATAACAGGGTGCTGGAAAAAAAAAGACAGAGGCGAAAAAAAAATAAAAAGGGGCCTCACCCCACTGGGCCGAGGCCCACTAGCTGGAGAGGCCCCTTACGAGGCTCCGCACGCACGTCCATCACTCTCAGTTGCTACCCATGATAGGCAACCATTTTATGATTTAGTTCCAAGAGATCCGAAACGACAGGTCCCTCTAACTAACAACGAACAAATCCGGGTGGCCCCCGGTGAGTCGACATCCAGCTCAGGAGCCGGCCGCTCTCTCGATCTGGTCTCTACCGTCTGTCGCAGGTTTGGATACCCGGTTCATCACACATTGGGATAACCGGGTCCTCAGCCGGACAAGGTGGGCCAGCCAAGAAACTATGTCCTCCTGGCCCTGGTTGTTTTAAATAATATCTGCCAGGAGCTACCCGACAGACACACACACGGTTTTCAAATGGTAAATCAGCTCGGGCCACCACTAGAAATGTTTGAAGCTAGGTAGGTAAGAGAAGGGGACCCCATAAAATCCCACACGCGGTTAGGCACGCTCAGTCTTAAAACCAATACCCGGAACTCGGGGCCTAGGTGACTCGAATGGAACAAAGCGTCGGGGCGGGATAGCCTAGACCTTCCATCCTTCGTCGAATAAGGTCAACATTATAATAATAATAATCATATCATCAACAATAATAATAATAATAATGATCATGTGATATCCCAACCCAAAGAGTAATAGGGTAACATCGTAGCATCCTAAGCATGCATACTAAGCAGGGGCTGAGCAACGAGCAATAGTAACATAGCAGTACAAGGTTTGCTGGGAGGGGACATGGTTGTATCGGTTTGAGAGAGGCTGTAAACATGTGGTAGGATCAAACATCGAGCCTAACCTATACTAGCATGCAAACCGCTGGTTGAAATAGAATGGATCATAAGTAATGCAAGTCCTTGCCTGTTGATAAGTCGGGTTCCGAAGGTGTAGCCGATCGCAAGCTCGCATCGTCTCCGAGAGGTACCCGCGGAAGCACACAAGAGGGTAAACACTGGAAAGCCATCAACGGTGCACCACTATTACTACGAAGCAATACAAGAGCAAGCATCAACAAAAAGCAACACGAGACATCGCACCTACCGTCGAGAGCGGTTGCTAACGATTTAAGTGGAGTACTCGTCACACACGACGATACCGCACATTTACGGTGGTTCAAGTTATTTAGCTACAGGTGACCAAACAACGGTTATTAACATGGCAACTCAAGCAAGCATGGCATATCACACAAACAGGTCAAGAGGTGAAGCACAAAGTAAACTATCTGTGCTAGTCAATTTAAGTGAGGCACAATCCTACACATGGCATACACTAAGTGCCGCACGATGATTAAAAGATTTGGTACTGTTCTGCCCTAAACCATATTTTAGGTTCGTTAACAACAGCAAACAATAGCATAAACACAAATAACACGAAAAACTAATCAAGTTACATATAAAGAACACCCCAAACGGAGTTACGGTTAAAAAGATACAAGCAAAACAATTCATGCACACATGCTGTATAAGCAGGGGTAAATCTATATGCAAAAGTGCAGCAACATGACATAGCAATACATGGGATGAAAGTAGACATCATGTTTAACAATATGCAATTGGAATCACTCAATTCCGATAAACGGTTGCGAAGCAATCGTCGACCGAAGTTGCAACAAAATAACAGTTTCAGCAATAGCAGCACAATAACATCATGATAGCTACTTTGGAGCAAAATATAATTATGATGCAGCAGGCAATTATGGCATGTGAATACATGAAACTGTAGTAGAAACATTGCTTAACGCAACGCAAAAGGAATCAATGCGAAAGACCTCATGGATTACTCACAATCATCATGCAAAGTTGCAACAAAATATCAACAGCAGCACAATAACAAGAATTTAAAGCAATTAACGGCCTGATGCCCACTTTGAACAGCAAAAACTATATTTAAACAACCTCAAAACAATTAACTCACAAAAGAAGGATTAAAGTACACGCAATTCTAAGCAATTCGTCTTTTGGGCGCAACGCGATCCGAGCTACGGTTTAACGGGAAATCGCAGTGCAAAACAGCATCAGCAGCACAATATTCCAACACTTAGCAAAAATAACAGGGTGCTGGAAAAAAAAAGACAGAGGCGAAAAAAAAATAAAAAGGGGCCTCACCCCACTGGGCCGAGGCCCACTAGCTGGAGAGGCCCCTTACGAGGCTCCGCACGCACGTCCATCACTCTCAGTTGCTACCCATGATAGGCAACCATTTTATGATTTAGTTCCAAGAGATCCGAAACGACAGGTCCCTCTAACTAACAACGAACAAATCCGGGTGGCCCCCGGTGAGTCGACATCCAGCTCAGGAGCCGGCCGCTCTCTCGATCTGGTCTCTACCGTCTGTCGCAGGTTTGGATACCCGGTTCATCACACATTGGGATAACCGGGTCCTCAGCCGGACAAGGTGGGCCAGCCAAGAAACTATGTCCTCCTGGCCCTGGTTGTTTTAAATAATATCTGCCAGGAGCTACCCGACAGACACACACACGGTTTTCAAATGGTAAATCAGCTCGGGCCACCACTAGAAATGTTTGAAGCTAGGTAGGTAAGAGAAGGGGACCCCATAAAATCCCACACGCGGTTAGGCACGCTCAGTCTTAAAACCAATACCCGGAACTCGGGGCCTAGGTGACTCGAATGGAACAAAGCGTCGGGGCGGGATAGCCTAGACCTTCCATCCTTCGTCGAATAAGGTCAACATTATAATAATAATAATCATATCATCAACAATAATAATAATAATAATGATCATGTGATATCCCAACCCAAAGAGTAATAGGGTAACATCGTAGCATCCTAAGCATGCATACTAAGCAGGGGCTGAGCAACGAGCAATAGTAACATAGCAGTACAAGGTTTGCTGGGAGGGGACATGGTTGTATCGGTTTGAGAGAGGCTGTAAACATGTGGTAGGATCAAACATCGAGCCTAACCTATACTAGCATGCAAACCGCTGGTTGAAATAGAATGGATCATAAGTAATGCAAGTCCTTGCCTGTTGATAAGTCGGGTTCCGAAGGTGTAGCCGATCGCAAGCTCGCATCGTCTCCGAGAGGTACCCGCGGAAGCACACAAGAGGGTAAACACTGGAAAGCCATCAACGGTGCACCACTATTACTACGAAGCAATACAAGAGCAAGCATCAACAAAAAGCAACACGAGACATCGCACCTACCGTCGAGAGCGGTTGCTAACGATTTAAGTGGAGTACTCGTCACACACGACGATACCGCACATTTACGGTGGTTCAAGTTATTTAGCTACAGGTGACCAAACAACGGTTATTAACATGGCAACTCAAGCAAGCATGGCATATCACACAAACAGGTCAAGAGGTGAAGCACAAAGTAAACTATCTGTGCTAGTCAATTTAAGTGAGGCACAATCCTACACATGGCATACACTAAGTGCCGCACGATGATTAAAAGATTTGGTACTGTTCTGCCCTAAACCATATTTTAGGTTCGTTAACAACAGCAAACAATAGCATAAACACAAATAACACGAAAAACTAATCAAGTTACATATAAAGAACACCCCAAACGGAGTTACGGTTAAAAAGATACAAGCAAAACAATTCATGCACACATGCTGTATAAGCAGGGGTAAATCTATATGCAAAAGTGCAGCAACATGACATAGCAATACATGGGATGAAAGTAGACATCATGTTTAACAATATGCAATTGGAATCACTCAATTCCGATAAACGGTTGCGAAGCAATCGTCGACCGAAGTTGCAACAAAATAACAGTTTCAGCAATAGCAGCACAATAACATCATGATAGCTACTTTGGAGCAAAATATAATTATGATGCAGCAGGCAATTATGGCATGTGAATACATGAAACTGTAGTAGAAACATTGCTTAACGCAACGCAAAAGGAATCAATGCGAAAGACCTCATGGATTACTCACAATCATCATGCAAAGTTGCAACAAAATATCAACAGCAGCACAATAACAAGAATTTAAAGCAATTAACGGCCTGATGCCCACTTTGAACAGCAAAAACTATATTTAAACAACCTCAAAACAATTAACTCACAAAAGAAGGATTAAAGTACACGCAATTCTAAGCAATTCGTCTTTTGGGCGCAACGCGATCCGAGCTACGGTTTAACGGGAAATCGCAGTGCAAAACAGCATCAGCAGCACAATATTCCAACACTTAGCAAAAATAACAGGGTGCTGGAAAAAAAAAGACAGAGGCGAAAAAAAAATAAAAAGGGGCCTCACCCCACTGGGCCGAGGCCCACTAGCTGGAGAGGCCGGCCTGGCCTGGGCTGCAGGCCGCTGCAGGGGGGTTGCTGGGCCGTTGGAGGCAGCCCACCTGGCTCATGCGGGCGGACGCGAGCAGGGGCACGACCTCCCGATCCCGTCGGCGGCGGCGCCGGGTGAAGCTCGCCGGCCGGAGGCGCTAGGTGGAGGCGCGGCGGAGGGGCGCGGCTGGCAGCGCCGCCTCGGATCCGGCCGGATCCGGCTTGTAGCGAGGCGGGTGAGGTCACGGGCGGCGGGGCAGGGCGTCCGTCGAGCTCGGCCGGCCCTCCCATGGCGGCGGCGGCTCCCGTGAGTAGACCTGCGAGGGGAGAGGGAAAGGCAGGGTGAGGAGAGAACAGAGGAGAGGAGAAGGGAGCGGGGAAACCTGGGGTGGCGCGGCGGCGGAGTTGCTCGCCGGCGGGAGGAGCTCCGAGGCAGCGAGGGAGATCTGCGGGTGGAGGAGCTCGGCCCGGATCGGGCCCGAGCGGGCTGGCGGCGAGATCCAGGGCCCTGCGGGGCCCGTGCTGGCTGGAGGAGCTGGGAGGGCGACGTGGCACCTCTGGGGCCGTTGGATCTCAGATCCGACGGCTCCAGATGGCTGGGGGCTAGAGTTTCGGGGCTGTGAGGGGCCTTGGGGCAAAAACTGGTACTCCCTCCGTTCCTTGATGTAAGGTGTATAGTTTTTTAAAAAAAGTCAAACTTTTATAACTTTGACTCAATTTATAGTTAAAAATATCAACATCTATGATATTTAAGAAATATAATATAAAAATACATATCAAGATGAGTTTGATGATACCCTTTTTGTATAATTTATATAAATATATTTATCTACAAATTTGGTCAAAGTTGATTAAGTTTGACTTTTTTAAAGAAACTATACACCTTATAATTAGGAATGGAGGGAGTATTTTGGAGGTGGTGGCTGCGAAAATTGCTTAGGGAAACCCTAATTTTCAAGGGGGGAGGTGAGGGGTCATTATATAGGGAAGGCTAGGTGGCAGGATGACGAGAATACCCCCGATGACCTCCGGTACCCCTCTCGCGCGTCCGGCGATCGCGGTCGTGACCGCCGGAGGTGCATACGGACTCCGATTTCGATGAAATCTCGAACCACGCGCTCAGCGCGTCGAGCCCGTCGATCATACCTCACTGCGGTGACATTCCGGCAACATTTTCCGGCGCGCTATAAAAATAACCCGTTTAATTATTAAACGGGGTTTTTCGTTCCGTTGGCTGCGGCTGGTCTCGTGCGGTCTTCGCGACGGTGCTCGGGTGAAATCCTGGTGTCGCAAGGTCGAGTGTCAGGGTGGCAAGGGTCGGTCTCCGTCCGATACGAGATAAGAGGGGGAAAATAATCGTCGATCGATAAATCGGGGATGCAAACACCGCAAACAAATCAGACAATCAAACAATTCACACCGAAAACAAAATTTTTAATTTTTGTGAAATCTGGGCTGTTACAGAGATGTCCTCAAAGACCTATGCCTCAGCCATAGGTTCTCTCATGTATGCTATGTTATGTACCAGACCGGATTTAGCGTTGGCCATTAGTATGACTAATCGCTACCAGAGTAACCCGGAAATGGCTCACTGGACAGCAGTAAAGAACATCCTTACGTACTTGAGAAGAACCAAGGATCTCTTTCTCATTTATGGAGGAGTTGATGAGGAGCTCACCGTAAAGGGTTACGTTGACGCAAGCCTCGGCTCAGATCTAGATGACTCGAAATCCCAGACGGGATATGTTTTCATGTTGAACGGTGGCGCAATTAGCTGGAGGAGCGGCAAACATTCAGTCGTCGCCCAATCTGCAATGGAGTCGGAGTATATTGCCGCTTGCGAAGCGTCAAACGAGGCGCTGTGGCTGAAGAAGTTCGTGATCGAGCTTGGCGTCTTTCCCAGCTGTACTGACCCCGTGGGAATCTTCTGCGACAACACGGGTGCCATTGCTAACGCGAAGGAGCCAAGAACTCACTCTACAGCCAAGCACATCCTCCGAAAGTTCCATGTGACGCGAGACTACGTCAGGGATGGACACACTAGGATTCACAAGATACATACGGATCTGAACGCAGCTGACCCGATGACTAAACCTCTTCCACAGGGCAAGTTTGAAGAACACCGAGAGACCATTGGTGTTAGATACATACCTGATGTAAACTAGTGTAATTTGTACTCTAGTGCAAGTGGGAGACTGTTGGATATGTGCCCTAGAGGCAGATTAATAAAGATATTTGTCACATATCCGTTTTGTTCATAATACGTTTTATACTGTGCTATAACTGTATTACTTGGAAATACTAATACAGGTGTAGTATAAAACATGGTCCGTAGTTTAACTCGGGTAAACTATCTCATTGGGCAATTGATTGATCAAGCTTTCCTGATCATGGCGACACTTAAGTCCATTGACAATGAGGTCATATCGTTAAGGGGAATGATGTGATGGACGTACACCCACCTAAAGTATTGCATGTGATCGAGTCACATAGTTCAGCGTTGCTATGACTTTGTAACATATGGCTTAGTCCTTAGACCGTAATGATCATACGTAATTGTCATCTATGAGGAGACTTTGATTTTTATCCCACCGCCTGACTGAAATATGCTGGCTATAACGGTGCACTTTGGGTATTCCGAAATAGATGGTTGATGAGTATGTTAATAGATTAGAGCGGGATTTGTCAGTCCTTGTGACAGGACAGGTACTCTGGGCCCACTCGGTGATATTGCATCAACACCTTGCAAGGACGTGACAAGGTCACAAGAGATGCAATGATCATGGACGAGAGAAGTTGTTTGTTGTGAATGAGATGTGAACACGGTATGTAGGATACCGACGATAAAACCTCGGACAAACAAAGTACCGTAGCACAAAGGGATTACGTCATATCGTTAACAGTTTCCAAAAGCGATCGAAGTTCATTCGATGGAAGCGCAGGGGCTGTCAAGGATTGTAACCAGGTCCAACTGACTAGTCATTGGTCAATGAGAAGAGTCTCGACCATGTCTGCTGTTTCCCGGACCGTTAGGGTGTTACACTTAAGGGCAATCGATGCATAGGACAGTTAAGGGATCAATCGGTGAAATAGGAGGAATCACCGGAATAGTTCCGGAGGAGGACGGAATGGTTTCCGGACATTTTGAATAGTTCAAAATAAAGTTTAATTGTTTTAATAATGTTTTATTATTTAATTATCTGAATTAAATATTTAAAACATATTAAATAAATTAAAAAAATGGGAAAAAGGCTAAATGGGCCCATGGGGCCCATTAAGGGAGGAGGGGGTCTCCCCCCTTGGGCTTGGCGCCAAGGGTGGGGCCCACCACCCCCCTTGGCCGGCGCACTCTCCCCCCTTGGGAGTTTAGTCCCACATGGGGGTGGGGAGGAGGATGGCACCCCCCCTTGGCCTATATAAGCAGGGGTAGACCCCCCCTTTTTCTAACACACCAATATCTCCTTCTTCCTCCTTCTCCTTCCCGGAAGTGGACTCCCCTTGTTTGAAGTCTGCACCTGGATTGGAGTTCTCCACCATAGGGCAGGCCGTCGTTCTGCTGGAGTCGGGATACGTAGCCGTCTTTCTTCCGCTGCTCGCCTGGTTCGGGGCCCGGGAGGAATATCGATTGTACCGTACGTGTATAATCTCTTCGAGGCACTACACCTGTGGTGCTACTTCGTCGCTGGAGGTTTACCGGGAGTCATCCTCGCCGGTGGTGGTCTTCTACACGACAGGGAGGTCGTAGTTCCGAGTCTACGCCAGCCACGTTCGCAAGAACGTTTCCCTCTTTCGGTCTTCAAAGGTATGAACACCGATTCCCTCCGTTACTTTACATCGCCATAGTATAGATCTTGGGTTCGGGTACCGTAGGTATGAAAATTTTGTGTTTTCTGCCCCGTATCCCAACAATACATATGCAGGAGAGGGATGAACTAGAAGACATATTTTTAAGACAAACTCCCATCCTGAAGCACAACCTCCCGGTTGAACCTTTAGGAATCCTCTCGCAACCGAAAGAAGACCCGGTGTTCGACCTAAAACCACTACCCGAATTCACACCGCAATAATTTATGGTAAAGTTGAGAATGGCGTATCATCGATAGATTAGTGACTTCACACTTGGTCATTGGATCATGTCCATGTTGTAGGATAGGATGTGTGTTACTCATGAAACAAAGAATGTATGTTTTGCCAAAAGGTCAAGCCCCACGTTGTTTCATGCCTACAAAGTTTGCAGATACGGCATCCAAGCATCGCAGAGTTATTCATCCTCCATCATCGATTACACTGCCATCATGCTCTATAGGAATGATGAAAAGGTAAAAGAACACAATGTACATATTTCACCAAACACCTACCGATGTGGTGTCCATCGAGAAATGGGTCGGCATCGGGACGGACGGTACCTGGATGTGGAAAAATTCAGAGTGGGTGATGGCATATTCCTAGGCAGGCAGGCACGCTGATGAAGGTTGCGGACGTTCGATAATGCATGGCTAATAATCGAAAAATACAGCGGACGTCGGACGAAGAGGATGTTGATGCATAGCAAGGACGAAGAAGTAGGGATGGAGTGAGAAAAAAGGTGATCCGAAAGGGAGATTTGAGTGAGACCATGCATCGGAATCCTACGAGACAACGATCCGAACTCTTACCAACCTCTCTCTGATTTATGGAAAAACGAACATGTGAACAAATAAAAGACCACATTGAATGACAAATGAATCTCAACAACGTGGTTTAAACGTTATGAAGGATTTAAGTTGTGCGTGTGTTTTTTTAGAACACAGTACAATACAGACACTAACATACGTGAGTATACAATCATTCTTATGACGCACGCACATACACCCTACCTCTATAAGCATTTTTACAAAATTGACCCCTCACATCATCTTGAGATTAACCAAGTCATCACCTCGTCTTCGACGAGAATGTCTCGATGCTTAAGGAAGTGAATTATGTTCGTCAAAATAAGCCAAAACTCTTGACAAAAAGACACGTGTATAGTCAATGGGGATATGTCGCCTCTTGAATTCATTATTATTGACCAGCAGCTTCCCACGATCTAGGCTGTGAGCCGCCCCCCTTTGGTATCACGAGTCTCAGTCACCCGAATCGAAGAATCCCCTCCCCACCGGCGATTCCAGGAGAAACTGCGGCGGGCCCGAGAGCGCCGTCGGTGGGGATGTCGCGCACCGGCAAGAGCGGCGCCGGCGCCGGCGACGACGACGGCGAGGACGAGGAGCGCGGGAACGTTTCTCGGCAGATTCGTCGTCCACACGGCCAAAGTTGAACGGGAGGGCGCGAATCCGGTCCCGGGTTGCTTCAGTTGGTTTGGGGCATTGAGGCATCGCCGGCGGCGAGCCCTCATCGCGCCCCAAGGTATACTTTCCCGAATCATCGACTGTTGATGCGAATGCGAACTGCTCTGCTTTCCTATCTTCTAATGCATCCGTTAACGGTGCAGACAACTTGTTCGACGCAATGTCAGGCCGGGGATCACCTCGGCGGCGAGCCCTCATCGCGCCCCAAGGTATACTTTCGCGAATCATCGACTGTTGATGCGAATGCCAACTGCTCTGCTTTCCTATCTTCTAATGCATCCGTAAACGGTGCAGACAACCTGTTCGATGCAATGTCAGGCTGGGGATCACCTCCCCCCCCTCCTCCTTCGCCTCCTGCCGGCCACAACTCTGCGACAGGCGACCTCCGTGATTCTACAGATCTCCCAGGCGACCTAAGCTCTCTGATTGCATCGAGAATTCCGTCAGCTTACGACCGAGAGGCACTGCAGGCAGTCTCCACGTACTGGCGCCACGCAGTCCGCAACTGCCCTACCCGCCCAAGCCCGCTCATCATGACGGCAGACTTTTGCCTGATTGATTGTTTCTGCAATGAGGAAGTGATACGGACCATTCATCCAGACGTCTCGCCCTCGTCACGAGATCAGGTCACGTGTTTGGGATCGCACGACAATTTGGTCGTCCTGGCCTTTGAACCAGAGTGGGACCCCACTGGAGACCTCCTTGTGCATCACTGTCAATGCATCCTAGTCCACCCACTAAAGGGATACAGCATTTGCTTTCCTAACCCATCTGGCTCTTTGATCAATGGAATCTCCAGCTCATGCAACATCACCGAAGGCAATGGGATATTTTTCTATGGCCAGCCAGTTAGAGAAGCACAACTGCGTTTGCAGCAGATTGTTCTGAGCGATTCTACAGAACTTAGGGCTGCGGGATTGGCGACCGGAAGGGGCAGTCACCACCTGGTACTATGCACGCCAGAGATGCAAGCTTGGTGTGTTTGCTCTGCTCCTTTCATCACCCTCAGAGCTGATCTAGAATTCATTGGTGACAAGCTGTACGTACTAGGGAGCAATCAACGAGAGCTATACCAAATAGATTTTGGTCCAGATATGACGTGGTTCCCACACGCCTGTTCGGTGAGGCTTTGCGTGGCCATGGAGCTGCCACAGGATGGTACACACGAGCAACGAAATCTGGTCCGCTCTGGCACTGATCTCTTGTTAGTTGTTAGAAGGTTTGATGCCAATTGGGAGCAGCTGATGTCGGTCCGTGTTTTCGAGCTGAATGTGCATGACTGGACATGGAGAGAGCGCCACAGACTCAATGGACAGAGCCTTCTGGTGAGTCTATGTAGCAGCGTGGCAGTGAACTTCTCTGGCAATGAAGACCGCAGGCTGAGGGAGCGGGTATACTTCCTAGACCAGTTTTGCCCAGGATTCTTGCCAGGCAGAGATGACAGATTCGGCTACAGATCTCAGGTCTATGATATGCAGGATGGGGAGGTGTCCCAGCTTTTGATTGGCGCGCAGCCGGCCTCCATGCGGCCGGGATTCCCCATTTGGTTCTCTCCGACGGAGTAGGAGGGGGCGGGCTTTTGTTTGTGTTGCTCATGCGGTAGTAACACTTGCCATTCTTTTCTGAATGTATTGTCTCTAAAATAGAATGTGTTGACTAGCAGGGTGGTCACTGGTTGAGTCATGAATATTTCAGAGGATGGGCTGGTTGCTCGTGCGCTTTGTTTGCCGTGTAATGTGTGTTCACAGTGCTGACAGTAACAATTGGAGCAGTTACCTGAACAATCTTAAGTTCATTCTTCTGGATACTTGTAACGTTGTCTGTCCATCTGGATACTTGTGACCTTGTCTCTCTTTCTACTTGTAGCACTCAACAGTATTGCCTTTGTACGAGCGGATGTGTGGAATATTATTGGTCGACTTTTTCGAGATATGAATGCTTTGCCGTTTACGTTGGATTGTCTACTTTCTTTCATACTCCCTCCGTCCCATAATACAAGACGTTGAGGTAGTAGCTAGAAGGAGCAGTCAATAAGTAGTGACATTTTGATTCCTCAGAAAACAAACATGAAATTTGTGTGTTTTGTTCTACAGAGAAGAGATACTACTATATGCTGTATACTGAAGAACAGCCAGGGAGGAGGGAGGAGGGAGCAGGGGCATTGACTGCAAGCACAAGGGGATCCGCTGAGTGGCACGAGATGGTTTCCTTTCCTTGCTTGATTCCCCTGCGGATTTCAACAAAATAAGCGACCTAGGTGAGGCAGGTAGATGCATACAAGGGTCATCAGGCAGGTGTTGTGCGTACCTGACAGCAACTCCAACGATGCCGTCGTGTTTCAATGGAGAGCAGAACGTGTACATGGCCGAATTCACAAAGATATCAGAAAACAGTGGCCGTGTCCAAGCGAATTTGACCTCGTCAGTCGTTGAATGGAGCGTGATCATATCAATCTTTGCAGTAATCTTAGTACAATGTAAAAGAATATTTTTTTCATAATTTTAAAATAATGGTTCATATCATTCAAATAAATGTTCATTACATTTTAAACATATGTTCATGGAAATTGTAAAAAATATTAATACAATGTAAAAATGTCTGCATTATCTTTATTATATTTTTCACACCATTCAAAAAACGGTAGTTTTATACAATATTCACACATTTTAAAAATGTGTACATAACATTATTAAAAACAGCTTTCCAATACAGAAAATTGATTGTGTAATTTAATAAAAATGGTTCATACCATTCAAAAAAACATTTTCTGCGTGAATTTGAGAAACAAATTACAATCTATTAAAATTTTTTGAAAGAAAGGGGTCTCCTCCCTCCCGGTTTCACCATATTCATATTACAAAAAATATTCAAACATGTATTTCTAAAATATTCAACGTATATTTTTTAAGGCGTACTAAAAAATATACAACATGTATTAAAAAGTTTAATTGTACTTAAAAAATAAGTAAAGAAAGATATAAATAAAAATGGAAAACCCCAAGAAAAACATAGAAAAATAAAACCATGTCAAAGCTTGCCTCGTGCTAGCAGAGAGCGTGACAACACCCCACCCCACCCCACCCCCACCCACCTAGATTGCACACTCCCACGCCGAATTGTTGGAGTCGTTCATAGCAGTCGTCCACCACTTGATTGAGGTTATTGTAAACCTGGTTAAGAACTTGTTACATGTGTGTGAGCTATAACAACTAATCTTCCGAAGCGTCTCCTCCCTCCTCTTCCTAGCATCGTAATGGACCTCCTCACGGCGTCCTCGCCTCGGACACCGTCCTGTTGCGCCCCCTTCCGGCCTCCTCGCCTCGGTCGCCGCAGATCCCGGCAGGGAGACTCCCACTCGCCCCGACACCGGCTCTGACTCGACCCACCTTCCACGTCCCGGACCCTCCTTCCTCTCCCCCGGCTCCTCCACCCCCGGACGTCACCACCAACCGGATCCCCTGGCCTCCTCGTCCCGCCTCCAGCGAACTCGGCCAGAGACGCCCCTCCCTGCTCCCTCGCCCCGGCCGGCGCTGGATCCACCCTGCATCGTCTTCTCCAGGCCTCCACACCCCCGCCTCCATCTGATCCGGAGCCTCGATATCCCACTCCCACCAGCGCCTCCACTTCCTATACGCCTCGGTACTTCCACTTTCACCCCCTCATCTAAATCTGAATGGCGGTTCACCGTGGACGCATGTGTGATACATCTCAAACGTATCTATAATTATGTTTCCATGTTTGTTTTTGTCACTTTGCTACATGTTTTGAGGCACTTTCATACCATTTGCAACATATTTGGGACTAACCTATTAATCTAGTGTTAGTGCCAGTTTCTAACTGTTTTTGTCCGTGCATTGAAGAAAAAGCTTAAAAATCAATATTGCCGAAAAAATCCCAGAAAATTCCAGAAATTCTTATTCATCGGAAGACTCCAGAATCCCGAAGGAGAGCTAGAAGGGGGCCACCGCCTGGCCAGGCGGCCACATGGCGCGGCCAGGGCCTGACAGTGCCCCCTAGCCGCCTGGTCGGGTGGGGACACCCCTGGTGCCCCCGTATGGCCTATATTTACCCCCTCGTTTCGAAAACCCTTAAGGATGACTCTTTTTCGCCATCTACGCCACTGTTCCTAAACCCCCGCGATCCCGAGATTGGGATCAGCACAAGTTTCTGTCCTGGCACCCTGCCGGAGGGTGGATTGTTCTTCGGAGGCCCCTCTATCACCATGATTGCATCCATCAATAGCTCCAACTTCACATAAAGCACGACACACAAAATCATTAATTTTAATTTAAACCATTGAATCCCATCCATCTTATAATTTCCTAGGGATAGAAACTTCTAGTCTAAGTCTTTGTTCACTAGCCTTGATAAAACAAGTAGTCATATGCTCGATAAAAGCCATATTAAGTGAATTAGTGTGGGGATCTTTGGTCATCTTTACAATGGATTGGATAACTTCAGAGAGATTGCAATTTTCAAAGTTAAGTTCACTACCATCAATTAAATGGGAGTTCTATTATCTAGAATCATTTTACTTTTATCCACATCAACTTTGATATTCTCCCAAATGTGAGGACGTTTTACCTCAACCTTGGCGTTTCCTCCATCCTATTTATTGGCACGATACCTGGAGTACCATGCCAAGGGCATATTTCACCATTTAAGCTCGTAAAATCACAAGGTTTTTTCACTCTTATAAGAACGCATACTACCAGCTGTAAAGAAAACAAACTAGAGCAAGATAAATTATTATTTTTTGTTTTTTAAATAAATACACACAAGAAAAGATAAAAACGGAAAGGTAAACTAACAAGACTAAAAAGTAATGGTAAAAGGTAGTGTGCAACTTCCCTATCTTGAAGCTTGGAATCCCCGACAACATCGCCAGTAATTACCTTGATGGTGTAGATAACACCTCCTCGTTGGTTACCCCAAGTGGAAGGTTATGATGTAGATAGAAGAATATTTCTCTTACATGAGGACTGTAAGGTTTATCGAACCAGAAGGAGTCCTGAGATGATAAGTAGGTGGCTAGTAATTTCCCTGGCGTTTAGAAATTACGTGACATTGATCTGCACACAAGACTCAACTAATTTTTCTCCCAATGAGTACATAGATGTTGTTAATCTCTCTGGCCTTGCTGTTTACAAAGGTTAAAATACAAGAGGTAATAGTAGTGCAACTAAAAAGGAAATAAAGCAGTAAATAATAACGAGGTGAACTTATGATAATAATATGGACCGGGGCGTCATGGAACTCACTAGTGATGTCTCTCTCCCAAAAGACGGTAACAAGTTATGTTGGATAAATAAATTACAACTGGGCAATTGACAGAATTATAAACGCACTGCAACGCTAATTATGCTATAGAGGATACAAGTTTCAATTATAAGGGCATTACAGTGAAACAAGAAAATCGTTTATTTATCAACATCTACTTACTAATTATCCATCTTGAGAGATCTATCCAGAATATCTCGATGGTATTAAGTTGCAAGCCACAACTATATGTTGCAAACTCAACTGCATTAACACTTTATGTGTAATGTAAGCAATCCTTGCAAGACGCAGTCACAAGGATCGTTGTTTTACCCCTAATGGCAACAACACATTCTCTAGTCCTAAACATTGAAGCACAAGATTGGAGAGAAGACATCATCTAGCTTGCTGATGCTAGCGAGGAAGTTGTCTTCTCGCCCCTCGTTGGTTACCCCAATTGGAAGGTTGGGATGTAGCTAGCAGAAAATTTCCCTCGGTGAAGATACCAACGTTATCGTACCAGGAGGACTCCGAATTCTTCAAGCAGGTGTCAACAGCGCCAGAAATTAAGTTCTTGAATGGATATGAGGTTGATGTGGACCTGCACACAGAAACAAATAACTTTGCTCCCAACGAGTTCAGAGAGGTTGTCAATCTATCCGGTGAAAGGATCGAAATGTCGACTAGAGGGGGTGGGGGTGGTGAATAGGCGACTAACAATTTTAAAGCTTTTCTTAACAAATTAAGGCTTAACAAGAAAGATATGTCGTCTAGATGTGCAACTAAGTGAGCAACCTACATGCCAACTAGTGCAACACTATATGAGCAAGAAAGATATAAGCACTGAAATAAACTTGTACAAAGTAAAGTTAAAGGAACACGGGAGGCAGGGATATCTCACCGAAGTTCCTTCTCTTTCGAGAAGTACGTCTCCGTTTGGAGAGGGTGCGGAGAACAATGCTCACACGAAGCCAACGAGGGCCACCCTATTTCTCCTCACGCTCTCACCAATGCAAGATTCCGTGATCCACTATGCGGTAGCCTTGAAGGCGGTGACTGAACCTTTACAAACAAGGTTGGGACAATCTCCACAACTTAATCGGAGGTCCCAACTCAACCACAAAGCTTCACCACAATGGAATATGACTTCGAAGTGACCTCTTCCGTCTAGGGAACCAACGCGCCCAAGAGTAACAAGATCCACAAGGGATTAATGGGGGGAATGAAATATCCTTTGGTGAAAGTGTAGATCGGGCTTCCTCTTCCAAACCCTAGAGAATCAATAAGTTTTGATGGCTAGGGAGGGAGATCGGGCAAGAATAAAGCTTGGGCGTCAATGGAGGAGAAAGCAATAAATGAGGTAAGTCAACTTGGGGAAGAAGACCCCCTTTCATAGGTGGGCACAAATCCAGCCGTTGGCAGCCCACCAACCACGGACGAGCGGTACTACCGTGGTGCGGTACTACCACACCTGGAACGGTAATACCGCCTCACGGTACTACCGAAGCCCTAGTGTCGTGCCCACTACCGCTGAGTACAGAAGCATTACAGTAGTAGGTGCGGTACTATAGCCTACGGTACTACCGCACGGGGCGTGGTACTACCGCCCCACGGTACTAACGAGGTACTAGTGCCGTGCCTACTACAGTTGAGTATAGAAGACTTACGGTAGTGGGCATGGTACTAGCCCATGGTACTACCGTGGCACGGTACTACCACACGCCGAGCGGTACTACCGCTCCACGGTACTACCGAGGTCCTAGTGACGTTCCTACTACCGTTGAGTACATAAGACTTACGATAGTGGGCACGGTACTAGCCCACGGTACTACCAATGGCGCGGTACTACCGCACGCCGAGTGGTACTACCGCCCTGGTAGAGCCAGGGAGCCCATGCCACCATGGAAACCTCCTCCAAGACGCAAGAGAAAATATGTGGGTGCAGAAAGTGTGTATGTGTGATGATTCCACCCACCATTCTTCAACGGATCCGTTGCAAACGTCTTAGCGTCGCTAATGTTAGAGAGAAAGACACCCCACGGCTGTTGGGAAACGTAGTAGAAAACAAAAATTTTGGCCTACGAATCAAGATCCCAAGATCATCCAAGAAAGATGGCATACAAGGTTTAGGCCTTTTCTCACCAACGGTTGCAGCGGAAGAAGAGTTGGTGAAGAGGCGTGGACGTAGTGGAAGTAGTCGAAGAAGATCTCCCACGAACAGTCCCTCGATCTATCCCATGAACAAGTCCCTCGAACAGATCTCCGAGAAGAAGAAGCTCCTCGAAGAAGGATCAAAGTTATGATCCCTCTACCGGTATCCACACATCCCGTAGCAGAAATCCAGCAGCGCTCCGCCGTCCAGAGAAGAACGCCACCGAGATAACTAGAGGGAGAAAACTCTAACGGATTCCGATTTAGAACATCGTCTAAACCGGGGTCTAATTGTGGAGCAACGGGGTTTAGAGGGAGGGAGGGTGGCGCATAGGCCTTGGGGTTTGATGTGTAGTGCGCCCCCACCCCGTCCCCTCATTATATAGGTGGTCAGGAGGCCCTTGGGGCGCAATAAGGGGGGTGGGGAGTCCAACTTGGACTCCCAAACCTCCCAAACCTTCCCACCGGAAACCTGCCATATTGGAGAGTTGGACTTCCCACCTGGAGGGGGATTCCTTCCTCTTGGTGCGCCCCCACCCCTTGGCCGGCCAGGGCAGCCTAGGTGGCTTGCCTCCCAAGGATAGGGGCGTGGGGTAGTGGGTGGTACTGCCCGGACACTTCCGGAACCTTCCAAAAGCTTCCAGGACCTTCCGGGATCATTTTGGGACATTCCGGAACCTTCTGGAGCACTTCCAGGACCTTTAGGGACCGTTCTCGGACATTCCGGAGCCATCTGGATAGTTTCCAAGACCATCTGAGTTACAGTTTAAGCCACCCGATGACCGCAAAGGTTGTCGGGACACCCAGCGATTATCCGGAAACTATTCCGGTTGATCCAGGACTTCCCCAGTACCATTCTCATATGTTCTGGAACCACCTGGGACTACTCCAGAGTGATCCGACATATCCTTAAATACCCAGAACTACTTCTGGTGCCCTTATGAACAATTCCATAAATCTCCGAAACTACTTCCGGTACCCGTATGAACTATTCTGCTTTGCTTCCACTAAACCTTCTACCATACTAGTATTCTAACAGACTACTGCTCGTTAAGTGTGTGACCCAATAGGTTCGGTATAATGCGGACATGACTCAGAACATCTTCCGGACATAGGTCAATAGCCTTTTGTCAATAGCCAATAATCAACAGGGGAGCCATGGACACCCATGTTGACTCCCGCACATACACGAAGAAACTTCGAGTGAACCATTATGTTTATTCATGTACCATTCTCTTTGCTTCGTGATATATGACAAAGTTAGAGGAGAGAAGTTTGGCACCCATGTGTAACAACTTTTTGAACACAAGCCACTCGTTATCCTCTTTGCTCGTTTGTCCCTTTTATCGTTATTGTATTCCGGTATCCCCGTGACTGAATCACAATGCGTCTGGCCAGACTATAATGGATACCGTCATACCGAGTGGGCCCGAAGTGAATATCTTCTTCATCGTGAAGGAGCAAATCCCAATCTTGAACTATCACAGTTACTAGACACACTATCTAATGTACCCAGAACTTATTTTACTACTTCCTAGTAACGGGAAGATTCATCTAAGAACCAAAGCACATCTTCCTGTGTGAAGCAACTTGATACTCTCATGGTCTAAGGAATTACGTATATGATAACATTTCATGATATGACTTATAACGTTGTTACGATGTGATCTCTAAGTATATCATTCAATACTGGGGTCGGTTCAACATCATTGTTCTGCTAACAATATGTTCCCATTGCTACTGACATCCTTGTTACAAGAACAATGCCCATGATTAAGAAAACATAACCATCAGTTAGCACATGAGCTGGTCTTAGAGGCTAAACCAGGAACTCTTGGTGTTGACATTTCCACTCATGCAAATGAGTTTTCTTCTGAATCTCACAGTCAGGGTCATTGCAATTATAGCACATAAATATAAACATTAATTACGAACGTGGAAATATATATAATAACATTTTATTATTGCCTCTAGGGCATATTTCCAACAGTCTCCCACTTGCACTAGAGTCAATAATATTATCAATGCTTGAGCACTTTATACCTATGGCATACCGGTGTAATACATGCTTCATTTGTGGTATAGACTTCATCATCGGATCTGACGTTTCAGGCCCGTTTGTATCTTGCATATCTTCGCGTTTTCACGCTATCATAAAATTCACTAATTTTATCAGTTTAGCTTTGTATATGTTTGAATCATTTGGCAGGACCTTGGTTCCTTAGAATAAGTCATGAAATCATTTCATCAATGTTCCATGAGCTTCAAGCATCTAGGAAACCATACCATGTTCATAAATGAACTTATGATTCAAAATACCCTCCCTTGTTACTTCTTTAAGCAACAATATACTTAGCCTCTGTTATAGAATTCGCCACAGTATCTAACTTAACACGGTTCCTTCATACTGTGCCACCCTTACGTGTGAAACACATAATCCCAATTAAAATCGAAAATCGGCCGGAGTAAGTATGAAGACTGAATTGGTGTAACTGGTTACATCAAAATCCAGCTGGTGTATCTTATTACAACGAGCTCTTTATTATCTCCATTTTCCAAGAAACATATCTTATCTATCATAAGTTTAACTTTTCACTGTTTGTCCAATGATCAACATATTGATCACTTTGGTATCTTGCTCACAACCTTTTGGAGCACTGGACATATCTGGTTGTTTTACATATTATGGTGTACATGATTAATCCAAACACACAGGTGAGTGAAATTCAATTCATGTGTTTTGCTTATCTGTGTTCATGAACACCGATTTCCGCAAACAACTTTTCACCGTCACCTCGGCAAGAACATCCTTCCTGGCGTTTTCATACTAAACTACTTTAGTATCATGTCAACATGTAACGTTGATTTTAGCATGATCAAGCACTTACTATCTGCATAGATTCACTGTGCTCAATACAAATGATATATTAGCCCAAGTTCTTCAACTGAAAACTATTTCCAATGAAGTCCTTTTTCGTGTCAAGAAATTTATATCATTTCTAATCATAAATATGTCATCTACATAAGATTTTAGAAATATCATTCAGCTCCCACTTACTTTCTTGAATATTCAAGCATCTTCGTTATTCCTGATGGAAAACAAACTCTTTTCGCAATTTCATCACAACGAAAATTCCAACTCCATTATGCTAGCTTCAGTCCATTACTGGATATCCGAGGCTTGCATCTATTCCAGCATCCTTTGAATCGACAAAACATTCAGGTCGTATCACATATACGTCTTTTGTTATATTTCCGTGTAGAAACTTTGTTTTGACGTTCATTCTACCATATCCTATAAATGAGATATGTAGTAATTGCTAGCATAACCCGAACTGACTAAAGCATCTCTACGGTCGACATACTTCGCCGTAGTCAACCTTTGAACTTGTTGGAAAACATATTTCCAACGAGTTGAGCTTTATGGATAAAATAATTTCATCCGAATCAATTATAGATTCATATATATATTCTTCAGACTTTTAGTCTTTCGGAGGGTCTACCAAGTTCAAAACTTGACTTACTTCCATGGATACTATCTCGGATTATTTGGCATTTAGCAAAATCCCGGAGTCAGGGCCCATCAACGCTTCTTTGTATATCACAAGTTTATTATTGTCGAACAACAATATCTCGTTTTACATATCATGAATGTTTGTATGAGTTATGTCTAACCTGTGTGGTTCAGATGCATACTTCTCTGAAGATTCAACAATCTTTGACAAGTTGCACTGTCCTCCCACTCACTCTTTTGTAAGAAACTATTTTTCTTCAAAACAAAACGTTCTTAACAACAAACAATTTTTCTTTTTGTGTAGTGATAGAGGAATACCAAAACTTTTGGCATAACCTTAACAAAGTAGCACTTATCTGATTTGGGGTTTTGAGCATGTCAAACATATGCCTCATATACGCAAATTTTAAGAAAAGACAACATGGTTTTAACAGTTCATACCACATCTAATATGGTGTCATTTCAACAGATTTGATGGTGCTCTTTTCAGTGTAAAAGCCGTAGTCACTAACGCATAACTTTAATAAGTATAATGGCAAATGGATAAACGTCATATTTGATCTTACCGTGTCATACATGGCTTGATTACATCTCTCGAACACTTTACTCATAGTGGTGTTCCGGGAGACGCAAGTTATGACACTTCTTCACAACTCATCAGACGTTCGCTAAACTTGTAACTCAAATATTACTTTCTACAATCTAATTTGCAGAAGCTTTATTTTCTCGTTACAATGAATTTCTATTTCACTCTAAAATTCCTTGAACATTTCAAAGATTTCAGACGTATGTCTCTATTGAACAGATATCCACATATCTACTTCAACTCATTAGTGAAGATAGGGAATCCACTGCACACAACTACACTTATTGGACTACACACATCATCATATATGATTACCAATGGTTTAGTTGCCCGTTCATGTATGGCCTATCAACGGTGTTTTAGTCACATTACTTCGAGACAAAGATCGCAAGCGTCAAGTGATTCATAATCATATGACTCGAAAGTCCATCACTTATGGAAATTCTTCATGCATGTTATGTCACTTGTGATAAACGGCAGTGCCACATCTATGTGGTATTTCTGTCAGTCTTGCGACGTTTAGCGTCAGTGTTATGGATGTTTAGTATTATTATCAAGATTCATAACATACAACCTATTCATAATGGAAGTATGGCCTTTACGTTATTCATAGCTTTGAACAGCTCTCTTGCAACAAACATGATTCAAAATGATGTTTTGCAACAAGGCTAAAGTGTAGTAACAATTTACTCAACTCTAAAATGAATTATGAAGATAATCATAGAGTCAACACATGGTATAGTAAACCTTTTACTGTGTTCCCGAGCGTGTCAAAACTCATCATTAGCTAGTCATAAAGGCCATAGTATTTCTTGCATCGACTTGCAACGATATGCAATTGAAGTGATATTCTAGTGATCAACAGTTTAATCACAATATACAAGAATTAATATTAACCGCTTAATCATGATTCCCAAGAATTACATCTTTTGACCAGCAATGAATTCATCTATAACTTCGTATGACTTTCAGTTCTGAGTTGGATATTCCAGTCTTCTTTCGCTTTGTCTTTATACGTATCATAGTTCTATTTCCAATGTCACTCCTACTCACAGAAGATCACATATGATCAAGGGTGGCGCATGCCATGGACTTTCCGGCGTGTGAGTCTTACTAACATCCTTTGGACTTCCTTTCCCTTAATTCTCATCATCATATGATCGGTGTTCTTCTGGATCCCACACTTATCAGTTTTGTTTAGAGCACAGTGAACATTTTCACATGCTTACAATCATACATTGTACTAGATATCTTATATCCAACATTAATTGCCTTACTACTGAAATTTTTTTCAGTTCCATGAATATAACATAACTATCCCAAACGTTTCGAAGTTTGGGTTTCATGGTGGTGAAGACAATGCACTTAGCTGTGGTGGAATTATAGCATTTTGGATTACGGATGTAAGTCACATCATCCATAGCATCAGCGGGAGAGCATCAAAAATTTGCGATAGGACAAGCTCCTTCTCGACACTATTGAGGATAGTCCTCACAATACGGTACCAATCATAAAGTTTTTACCAGATAATACAGTTAATCAAAATCAATTGGGAAGGTGGTAACGCGAGCCATTATTCCACAACGATAATGCAAATACTTAGACTTTTTTCATAATTAAGTTGCACTTGTGATTAATCAATTTAATTACTTAGTGTAAGAGCAAAGTTATTCCCTCAAGAGTTTTGGATATTGTTGGTCAAAACAGTAGAGGAACTAACAAGTTTTCTAGTGTGAAACAGATGATTAGGTTCATGAAGTTATAGGTTGGTGATAAAGCTTCAATGAAGATTTACTCTTTTATCGAAGCATATCCTCTGGAGCGAAGTTTATCACGGATGACGACCCCTAAAAAGATAAGGAATCCTGAAGCACGTCTCATCGAAGAAGATGATCAAGATGGCGCATGACTTAGTTATTTTTGCGTAGTTCTTTTTACTTCTTTGAGTCATAGGAAAAACCGTACTATCAAGAGGGGTTTAGTAAATGTACTCTGAAGGTTTTGATGAAAAGACTCAGATCGAATCTTAACCAGTGAGAAACCAGAGTTGAAGAAATCTCATGTGAGCTAGGTAATGCTTCACCAGCGAAGACTTTGTTCTTTCGGCTCCTGAAGCAGAACCAAGTCCGTGAGTCAGCTTTACTTGGACCGCAAGTAAAGTTGCGCATTGATTGGAAATATGACCGTTGGGGACAGGTGTCAAGCTGTCACATCGGGTCACTTCAGTCATTTCGCTCCTAGGGATTGCCACCTATAAATACGCCACCCCCGCCCTCATTGGCGGGTGGCTGCTCCAAGATTGATTCCCTACAGAGGAGAAAGAGAGAGCAACCCCACCGAAGCATTTCAAAAACCCATCCACCGAAGTATAAGTCCTATTGATCTGAGTTGATTTATTATGACTTAGGAAGAAGTTTGCTAGCCTTTTTATCTTGGAGAACTGCAATTCTCCTAGACGGTTAGAGAGTTGTTCTTCAGAGAGCGAAGAGTAATTGTCGCCTCGAAGTCCAGTTTGTCAAAGGTTTCGGTGATTTCCTCAATAATCAACCACGAGTGAAGAACTGACCAAGCTCAAGGAGATTGGTGCAGTGGAGAAACGGACGGAGAGAGGTTAGCTCCTGTGTTCAATCACAAGTCCCTCCAACCAGACGTAGCACTTTGCAGAGTGTGAACTGGTCGAACAAACATTGCCGAGTCAAGAGTTCGTTTTACTTTCCGCACTTACATTCAGTTTATCAATTGCTTCAGTGATCTGCTTCAATGCAATTGATTCGATGCTTTTGATTAGCTATGTTCTGCTTCGATCATGTTCTGCTTCAATGTTTACCTTTCTGTTGAATGTCTTCGGTTGCTGAGTTATGCTTCACTTCATAGTTTCATGCAAAATTTTGAAGTGATCATTCACCCCCTCCCCCTCTGATCACATACTTGATCTAACAATTGGTATCAGAGCTAGGCACTCTTTATTTGGATTAACCTCCTGGAGTGTTTTCAAGTATGTCTTCTAGTATGTCTTTCGCAGCTATTCGCTCTGGCGAACCTATTCCTATTTTCAATGGGAAGGACTACCCGTACTGGAAGGACAAGATGAAAAGAAATATCATGGCTATCAACTCAACTGCCTGGCAAGTTGTCTTGTATGGAGTCACTGTTGCTGATGAGAAGGAGATCACCCCTGAAGAAGCAACGCTGATTGATCTTGATTCTGTAGTTTGGGTTTTCATCACCAATCACTTGACACCTGAAAAGTATCATGAAGTGAAGAATATTCCAACTGCCAAAGGTGTCTGGGACTATCTTGAGAAGATTGGTGAAGGTGTTTCTACCCAGAAAGATGCCAGAATTGAGACTCTCCGAAGCAAATTCTATCGCTTCAAGAGAAACGAGGGTGAAAAAGTCAGTTCTATTTACAGCAGACTCACAACTCTTGCAAATGAATTGATTCCCCTCGGTGCTGATGACATTACACCTCACTCTGTTGTGAGAACTCTGCTTCGCTCGTTGGATGACTCGTTTGATCACATTGTGCTGATGATCAAGGAAAGGACTGATTACAGACGTCTTGTTGCTGCTGATGTTCTTGAGAGACTCACTACCTTTGAAATGGAAGAAGAAGAGAAACGTGACATAAATGGTTCTCGAAGGAGATCCCATGCCCTGAAAGCAAAAGCTTCGCGTCATTCTTCACCCGAAGCCAGGTCTGCTTCAGGTGTCGAATCAGATGATCCCTCAAGCATTGGAAAAGATTTAGCACTGATCATGAGACGCTTCAATCGCTTTCAAAGAAAAGGTTTTTCTTCACCCAAGAAGAGTTATCCTTCAAGAAGCTCAAGTCATTCTTATCACCGTTCATCCTCAAAAAGCTCTCCATCGAAGGACAACTGCTGCTATAAGTGCAAGAAACTAGGACACTACATTGCTGATTGCTCTCTGTGGGAAGCTGAAAACAAATCGAAGCATTCACTCAGAGACTCTTCATCGAAGTCTTACAGATCCTCCAGAAGTCATGAGTCAAAGAAAAATAGTTCCAGTTCAAGAAGGGAAAAGAAGAAAGATTCTGATCATGATAAAAGGAAGAAGTATCATAAGAAGCGTGAGGGTTCTTCGTCGAAGACTCATTCGTCTCGTCGAAGCAGCTCTCATCATGCCAAGGCCTATCTAGGAAAGGAGATGAACTCAGAAGATGAAGCCTCTGGTTCCGAAGCTGAACAAGACTCAAGGTCTGCTTCAGGGTCCGAATCAGATGGAGTTGCTGGTTTGGCTTTTGCTTCGGCAGATGCTTCAGTCAATGCTTCAAGCTCATTCTTCACCAACAACAGTAGTGAAGATGAAACTCCTGCATATTGCTTCATGGCCAAGGCAAAGGTATCTTCATCCAAGTCAACCTATGATACTTCTGATTATTCCTCATGTGAAAGTGATACTAGGATAAGCTATGCTAAACTTGCTAAAATTGCTTCAATTCAACAAGATGAACTTGATTCACTAAGCAAAACCATTAAGAAGTCAGAAACGTTGTTGATCGATGAGATTGAGAAGAATCAAACTTTAACCAATGAGCATGCTGCTCTGAAGGAGAAGTTTGAAGAATTATCCTCTCGGCATGATCTTCTTTCAGTTGATTATGAGAAGCTTACCTATGAATTTCTTCATAGGAAAGTGGCTCTCGAAAAACTGACAGAGGCTCATGAAGAATTGGAAAATGTCAATCTCTCTCTCATGGCTCAACAAGGTTCTGAAGCAATTGATAAATCTGAATCACCTTGTTTGGATTGTTTGGAACGAAGCAAAACTATTTCCAAAAGGAAAGCTCCTATTGTTATTGATGATACTAATGCCTCCGATGAGGAAAATCTTGATGTTACCGAGGAACTCCTCAGGTTGAAAAACTTATTTGAAACAGGCATGTTCAAAAGTGTGCAAGGACACCAATATCTCTATGATATCTTGAGGAAGGCCCTCCTTCACAGGAATCCCAGGAATGAAGGTGTTGGTTTCGAGAGAAAGATAAATCCTGATGGCACATACTTGGAGCCTGAACAGTATCCTAAGACTGTTTGGGTTCTAGCTAAGGAGAAACCCATTGATATTGCTAACCTTTCAGGTTTCGACTGCAAAATGAACAAAGTCATTGTGGATGAATCACTTGATTCAGACTACAAACTCATGAAAGATGAACAGGGAAAAGTTTCAGCTGAGTATGTAGGTACTCCACCAAAGAATGGATTTTACAAGAGGCAAATATGGGTGCAGAAAGCACTTGTGGAAAAGTTGCCTGCTAACCATTCTATGCAGGGAAAGTCTTCGGTACCACCGAATCATTTCTACTCTCTTGAGACGAGAAATGATCCATTGGTGACCGAATCAAATGTTCCGCAGAAGCAATACTATCGTACTGGTCGCCACACGTATCGTCCTCATAATAATCATACTAAGATTGCATATGCTCATACTTATGCTAACCGTTCGCAGAAGACTTACATTTATGGTGTACTAGATGGTTCACCGAAGCAATACACTCCTGTTCGATTTAATATTGCTTCGACCAGTGCTTCAACGTTTTCTCAGTCACCTGCTCGTTTGTGGGTGGTTAAGAAGAACTAATTCTTCTGCAGGGCTATGTCTCCGGTGGATCCGAATGGGTCATGGATAGTGGTTGTATAAATCATATGACCGGAGACAAGGAGTTGTTCATCGAAGAAAAACTATCTCAATCTTCTCTGAAGTACATTACCTTCGGTGATAACAACAAAGGTAAAGTGTTAGGTTTGGGTAAGATTGCCATATCGAAGGATAAGCACATTGACAAGGTTATGCTAGTCCAATCACTTGGATATAATCTTATGTCTATTTCAAAGTTATGCGATATGGGTATGCTTGTGTTGTTTTCTGCTTCGCGTTGTGTGGTCTTTTCACAGGATGACTATTCATTTGTCTTCGAGGGTTACCGAAAGGGAGATCTATACATTGTTGATTTTTCTTCGGGCCCTGTTGTTTCCACTTGCTTAATGGCAAAAGCTTCATCTGGCTGGTTATGGCATCGAAGACTTGGTCATGCAGGGATGAGAAATCTTCATAACTTAGTGAAGAAGAATCATGTTATTGGTCTTACCGAAGTAAAATTCGATAAGGATCGTCTCTGCAGTGCTTGCGAAGCTGGTAAAATTACGAAGAAACATCATTCAGCGAAGACCATCATGACTACCACTCGTCCTCTTGAATTGCTTCATATGGATCTTTTTGGTCCTCAAAATTATGCAAGCCTGGGAGGAAACAAATATGGTCTAGTTATTGTTGATGACTTCTCACGTTATACTTGGGTTTTCTTTTTGGATGAGAAGAGCAAAGTGGTTGAAATCTTCAAGTCATTCGCTAAGAGAGCTCAAACAGAATATGAATTATCTCTGAAGCATATCCGAAGTGATAATGGAACTGAATTCAAGAATACTCATATTGAAGATTTTCTTGATGATTATGGTTTTACTCATGAGTTCTCTGCAGCTTATACACCTCAACAGAATGGTGTAGTTGAAAGGAAGAATAGAACTCTTATTGAGATGGCCAGAACCATGCTTGCTGAATACAAGACTCCTATTAGGTTCTGGGTCGAAGCAATCAATACTGCATGTCACATCATCAACAAGGTTTACCTTCACAAATTCTTGAAGAAAACTTCACATGAGCTTATCACTGGTAACAAACCAAATGTCTCATATCTTAGGGTATTTGGTGCTCCATGCTTTATTAGAGATATGAATCACAGCTCCAAATTTGCCCCTAAGGCACATGGAGGTTTTCTTTTAGGTTATGGATCAAACTCTCACACTTACAGAGTCTATAACTCTCACCTTGGGAAAGTTATGGAAACTGTGAATGTAAGGTTTGATGAAACTAATGGCTCTCAAAAGGAGCATTTGCCTCATGATCTAGATGAACCTCCTCTTGATGAAGTAATAAGGTCCATGGCTATTGGTGAGATTCGCCCTGTTGAAGCCAATCAACGTCAAGTTATTAGGGATGATGATGGTCCAATGTTCCCACACATAGCCTGGGGCGCTGGAGATCAACATCCTGAAGCAAATGATGAACAGGACGAAGAAGGTCAAAGGAACGAAGGAAATGCTAATCCTGAAGGAAATGCTGAAGCTGAAGGTGAAGCTGATCCCGAAGCTGATGCAGATCCTGAAGCAGAAGCTGAGCCTGAAGCAAATGATACTGCGTTATCCCGAGTTCGAAGAAGAGTTGATGTGGATTCGATCCTTGAGGATATCAATCAACCAGGTCGTCCCACTACTCGTTCTCGTACTCGCCTGGCTAACTTCTGTGGAAACTTTTCCTTTGTCTCCATGCTAGAGCCTTCAAAATATGATGAAGCCATGAAGGACCCTGATTGGTTATTGGCTATGATGGAAGAACTTCACCAATTTGAAAGGAACAAGGTCTGGTCACTTGTTGAAAGGCCAGATCCCACGAAGCACAACGTTATTGGCACCAAGTGGATATTTCGCAACAAGCAAGATGAAGACGGTATTGTGGTAAGAAATAAGGCTAGATTGGTAGCACAAGGTTACACCCAAATCGAAGGCATTGACTTTGGTGAAACCTATGCTCCAGTAGCCCGTCTCGAATCCATTCGTGTCATGCTTGCTTTTGCTAACCACAAAAATATATTGCTATATCAAATGGATGTCAAAAGTGCGTTTCTTAATGGTGAAATCGAAGAAGAAGTGTATGTTATGCAGCCCCCAGGTTTTGAAGACTCGAAGAATCCTGATATGGTGTACAGGCTTCACAAAGCTTTGTATGGACTGAAGCAAGCACCTCGTGCTTGGTATGAAACACTGAAGGATTTCCTCCTGAAGAAAGGCTTCAAACCAGGAACAACTGACCCCACTCTTTTCACTCGATCATATAACAATGATCTATTTGTGTGTCAGATTTATGTAGATGATATCATTTTTGGCTGTTCTAACACTGAGATCAACGAAGAATTTGCAAGGATGATGTCGAAGAAATATGAGATGTCAATGATGGGAGAATTGAAGTTTTTCCTTGGACTTCAGATTCGACAACAGAAGAATGGCACCTTTATTTCACAAGAGAAATACTTGAAGGATTGCCTGAAGAAGTTTGATCTTGCTGAATGCAAGACCATTAGAACTCCCATGCCTACTAATGGTTTTCTTGATGCAGATGAGAAAGGGAAACCCTTCGATCAGAAAAAGTTTCGGTCTATGATAGGTTCACTCTTATACTTATGTGCATCTAGACCTGACATCATGCTATCAGTTTGTATTTGTGCTCGTTTTCAGGCAAATCCGAAGGAATCGCATCATATAGCTGTGAAGCGAATTCTTCGATATCTAGCACATACTCCTTCTTTGGGACTTTGGTATCCCAAAGGCACTCAGTTTGATTTGATTGGATATTCTGATTCAGACTGGGCTGGTGATAGGGTTGACAGGAAATCTACCTCAGGCACTTGTCATTTTCTTGGTAGATCTCTTGTATGTTGGGCTTCAAAGAAACAGAACTGTGTCTCAATATCTACTGCTGAAGCTGAATACATTGCTGCTGGCTCATGCTGCACTCAAATACTTTGGCTTAAGCAGACGCTGAAAGATTATGGTATTTATGTGAAGAAAATCCCTCTGCTTTGTGACAATGAGAGTGCCATCAAGGTTGCTCACAATCCTGTGCAACACTCTCGAACGAAGCATATTGATATTCGTCATCATTTTCTTCGAGATCATGTTCAGCGCGAAGACATTGAGATTAGCCATGTAAGAACTGAAGATCAATTGGCAGACATATTCACGAAGCCATTGGACGAGAAAAGGTTTTGTGCATTGAGATGTGAGCTGAACATCTTAGACTCACACAATGTTCAGTAAGATCGAAACTTTTCACTGTATATATTCACCTTCGTTTGTGTTTCCTTTTGTTTAGTTTCGCTTGAGTTTTCCTTCGTCCAAGTTTAGCTTCGTTTGCCATTTGCTTTTTGTTCTGTGTTTAGTTTGTTTTATTTATTCGTTTCCTTTGTCCCCTATGCTTATCACTTTTAGCTTCGATGTTGTTCTTCGAAGTGATGAGTTTCGGACCCTACCCCTCCATTCTGTTTCACTCCCAATCTTTTCCATCTTGAATGATAAGCACAATTGAAACGGAAAGCATATTGCTTCGAGCATCATTGAGTTCCGAAGCAAATGTTTCCAACGTTATCGAAGTTTTTGCTCTCGGTTGAGACTTATTCTTCGGCCGTTGAGTCCCCGTCTTCTCCGGGTCGCTGAGATTCGCTCGCGATACGCCACTTCATCTTAGCCGTTGAATCGGAAGAGTCAGTCGCTGTGAATCGTTCGATCTGATCTGGTAACCGCTCCAGGTCAGGCCTATTTAATGCGTTCCCCCATCGAAACGGTTCACCCCACGTTCATTCTCTCTGACTTCTCCATCTTCCACCTCGAGCATCCGCAGAGCTCTCGTCCCCGTCGTCGCCGTCGCCGCTTCACTGACGGAACGCCGCCGCCGTGGACATTGCCCGTCGACGCAGAGCACTTCTCCGCTCCCCGTCGCCGTAGCTGCCTTGCGTCACCAAGTTAGGGTACGCAACGCCTCTTGGATCCAATCTTGTTTCCTATGTTCTTCATCTAGGGTTTGGATCTAAGTTTTGTTAGGGTTTTGATTTCTGTTTATAGGGCTGTTTGATCCGTGTTGGTCTTTTCATCTTGGGAAAGCTGTTCTTAGCATCTAAGCAATCCCGTCTCCTTAGGTCAGTGCGTATGATACGATTCGTTCTCTGAACTGGATTGGGTTAGGTCTTGTTTTCGAACTTGTTCTAGCAAAATTCATAAACAGAACTGCATCCAATCTGAGTTTGATCTGGGCTCCTGTCAAATTGTTTTGGTTTTGGTCGAAACCTTTGCCTGTGCTTATTCATTCCCTCTCCCTGTTTCCCTCTTGTCTATGATTCTGTTCACAGGATGTCTGACGAAGAAGCTGCAATGGGGAATGAGTCTCCGATTGTTGAAGGACTGGAAAATTACCCAGAGCCACCGAAGCAGAAGGGCAAAGGAGGAAAAACTAAGGAAGTAAATAATGCCCGAGGCATACCCGAAGCCATTCGCCTCAAGATGGGCTATGACACCCCGCCAGAAGAGACAGATCATGATAGAAAGATTCGACTGCAAAGGATTCGAAGATATTGGGCTATTCGGTGGTACAAGTATAAAAGCATTACAACTTGGAAGTGGGCAATGCAATTCGCCTTCAGTCCACCCTATCGGTACACCACCGCCATGTGCGCTCAGTACACAGCAGCCAACCGAAAGAAATACTACCCGAAGCCTCCGGCTGTCCCGCACCCAAACTCTCTCAAGTCCCCGGATGATTATCCTGAAGAGCAATAAAGGCTTGCTATTCTGGCTGAGAAGAAGAGGATCCGAGACGAGAAAAAGGCAAAAGCTCTTGCTGCTGCAGGGCTTGATGAAGCCGAACCATCGAAGCCCCAGAAGAGGCGAAAGCTTCGGAAGCTAAGTGATTCACCTCCTCCTGCTTCAGAAGAGGAAGCTAAACACGAAGCCGATGACGAAGCTGATGCAGCTGCACAGCTTGAAGACTCGATCGATGAAGATCCTGCTGATGAAGCAGATGATGAGTCAGAACAATCTCCCATCCCCCCAAGTCCTAAGAAGAAATTGAGTAAGAAGCCTCTGAAGAAGAAGGCTGGAGCGAAGCCAATTGCTCCTAAAGGTGTTAAGTTCCAAGAACCTTCAGCACCTCCTGCTCCAAAGAGGAACATTGACTTGACGAACTTGGTAGTTGAGGCACCCCTGTCCTCCAAGCCTCCCCGCCGTCCTGTTCCATCCGAGCAGAGGACCAAGGAACGGCATGACCCGAAGGCAAAGCTTGTGGCTAAGCCTACTGCTGTGCCCGAAGCCAAAGCTCCAGAGCCTGTTAAAGCTTCGAAGTCGAAAACAACTATGGCTAAGCCTGGCCAAACATATGCCCAGGTTGGCACAAAGAAGTTGACAGAAGCTGAATTGCGGAAGAGAGACCGCATTGATGCTGAACGTCTGCACACCGAAGCTCAAGCCAAAGCTAAGGCTGAAAAAGAAGCCAAAGAGAAAGAGAAAGCTGATAGAGAAGCAGCTGATCTTGAAAAGCAAAGGAAGGAGCTGGCCGAGGCAAACCAGCAAGCTGAAGCGAAGCGCAAACTAGCTGAAGCTCAAGCACAAGAGGCTAAGGCTGCCGCCGAAGCCAAACAACTTGCTGAAGCTGAAGCCAAACGCCAAGCTCAGCTGGACATCCTTCGCACGAAGAAGGCTGAGAAAGCTGCCAGGGCCGCTCAAAAGGAAGCCGCTGTGGACTTGGCACCGAAGGAAATTTCCCCGAAGCCAGTCGCAGCTCCTGTTCCCGAAGCCCAAGTTGAAGCTGAACATAGTGAGCACAACTTCCCGGATGCTAGGGAAGGTGAACTTTGGGACTGTCTAGGTCTGAGTCAGACATACCTTAAGCTTGCTGAAGCTGTTAATCCCCAAGCTGTAGATATTAGAGATACTTACATTTCACCAAATCTTTCAGCCATGGTCGAAACTTTGTACAATCAGCTGAGAGATCTGCATTCAAGGGATAAATCAGAAACTGCAAAGATCCTAAAATTCCAGAAGAGAGCAGATGAAGAATCTGATGAGGATTTCAAGAACGAAGCCTCAGCTGCTTCGAAGAAGATTGCTATTGTTAATGAACAAACGAAGAAAAATATTCAAGTCTTTCAAGACAAGTTGAAGTCTGCCATTGAAGAATGCTGCAAGACTCACAATGCTTCAGTCATGGCTCTTGACTCAAAGAAGCGCGAAGCCATGGTCAAGCAATTAGCTTCACCTCTTCCCAAGCTGCAACCTAGGAAGAGACGACTCATTGCTGACACTGAAGAAGCTGATGAGGTGAGCTCTCATCCGGCCAAGAAGGCCCCTAGAAAGGCATCGCCTCCTCGATGCAGAATCATCAAGCTTGGCAAACCAACATCGAAGCCATCCGCCCCCGAAGTTATTACACCCCGTGCTCCAACTCCTCCTCCACCTCAACCTGCTCCACAACCATCCGCTCAAGACAATTTTGCACCAGAACCCTCTCCACCCCCTCAAGCCATTCCTGAAAAGGATTACTCTTCAGCTCACTCTGCTGAGGAGTCTGAAGACAAACAAGGCGAAGCTCAAGATCAAGCTATTAATGCTGAAGCCAATGCAGATGCAGAAGCCGAAGCCGAAGCAAATGAGTTGGCAATCGTCACTCAACCGCAGAGGCGAATCACAGATGCACGAAGGCATTGCATTCCTGCTCAAGACACACAGTTGGACTCTCTCTATCCCAGAGAGACTTTTCCCATATTCCTGGGAGAAGGAACTTCTTCAAGGCATGGTCCTGAGTTCGATATTGAGGTTCATCGCAAGAAACTTCGATTCTTTGGCACTAGTCCATATGATTCACCAAGAACTGCTGATGATCTTCGATTCTGGACCGCCGAGCAGCAAATCCTGTACATGAAGCTTTACTGTCAGAAAGGTGTTCTCTTCAGACACAAGTACTTGGACATGCACAGCCTAGCTTCTGCAACGTGCTTCCAAAACATAGTGGAAACTATCGAAGCACAGAACTTAACTGGATTATTTGCTATGGAAACTCCATTCAATTCAGAGCTAGTGAAGCAATTCTATGCCACACTTTATGTATCTGGAACCCCAGAAGACACTAGCACATGGATTCTTGAATGGATGATACAAGGGAAGGTGTTCAGGATGTATTCCGAAGAATTCATGGAAATTGTAAATATCCCAAGAGACACGGGAGAACTTGCAAAGGTTCACATGTTACCGGATCCCACTGAAGCTGAATTCGCATCCCTATTGGATCCGAAGTCACTGGAGATCACATGCCAGAAAACATTCGCCTGAAGCATCTGGTGTTCATTTCGAAGACATGGTTTTACATACTGTCAAACTCCCTGATGCCTCTCAGTACTGCGAATGAAGAATCCAATATTCTATATCCTACTCGTCATGCTCTTATGAAGCTCACCCATGGTCATGTGTTCGACTTCGAGGATTGTTTTCTTCGATACATGGTACAAGCTTCTGAATTGGTAAATCAACTGAAGCCATATGCTCCTTGGCTGCAAGCCATTTGCAACCATGACGCAGCGAAGATTACACTTCGAAGCATCACCCGAAGCTGTTCTGCCCTCCGGTCCGCGATACAATGAATATCTTCATGCGGCCAAATGATCCATTTGCAACATATGTTGGAGTCAGACAGCACGTCAATGAACGCAACATGTCGAAGAAATTCCAGAAAGAAGTTTATCATTTTGAAGTTGCCATTCAAAACCAACAGCTGCTTGAAAACTTCATCGAAGGAAATCAGCGCCAGATGCAACATCTATCTGATGAGATAAACAGAGTTGGTAACATTGCCTTGAATAACAATCAATACTTGAAGGTTCTGAAGCGTCATTCTTGGAAAGGCCTAAGGAAATTCAACTCAGTGAAGAAACTTGAAGCCGATCGCATATTCAAGGAGTACCCACATTTGCAGAGGCACTTCTCAAGAAATGACTCGATTGATCGCCCCAACCCCAAGATTCCTTCACTGGACAAGATTGATGAAGTTCTCTTTGTCAACCCTGCTGAACAGATTCGCCCCGACACCTTCTCGGATGAAGACTCTCACACATCGAAGCACGAAGACGATCCTCTCGACGACAACGACCTTGAATTGCTTCAAGCGCCGATGGACTTCGACGAGGAAGAGTCACCTGCTTCGACCGAAGGAGAAACTTCAGGCGATGCATCTTCTTCAGGCGAAGACAATGTGCAGGGTCCCAGAGTTGCAGCTGACGCGTAAATGCTCTCGTTCTACCTCTCAACCTTTTGTCCAATTCTTGACAAAAAGGGGGAGAAAGTAGCATCGATTGAGTTTAGATTCGCTGCAGGGTTTAAGGTTTTGATTCGTTCTTTTGCATGTTAAGTTACGACAAACATTCCATTCACTTCGATTGGGTTGTAACTTAAAGTTTTACTTCGGTTGTGAACTGTTTTATCGTATATGTTAATAACCTCGTGCTTGCAAGTTGCTTTCCTATATTTTATCTTGCAGGTGGGTATTATCCTTAAGTTCACAGGTCATTGGATGATTGCATATTCTTCAAGACAAATTATCTTTGTATGCAATTGATTCACTAGGATATGTGTTAGACTTCCCATTGATGATATTCTTCAACAAGCATTTTCTTCAATTACATAAATCTTCGATACTTGCATTCAGGGGGAGTCAAAAGCTTCATATCTTAGAGTTTGCTCTCAACCCAAATTCAAAATTCCATATCTTTTATCGATGCCTGTTTTGTCAACAATAGTCCAAAAAGGGGGAGATTGTAAGAGAAAAGTTATTCCCTCAAGAGTTTTGGATATTGTTGGTCAAAACAGTAGAGGAACTAACAAGTTTTCTAGTGTGAAACAGATGATTAGGTTCATGAAGTTATAGGTTGGTGATAAAGCTTCAATGAAGATTTACTCTTTTATCGAAGTATATCCTCTGGAGCGAAGTTTATCACGGATGACGACCCCTAAAAAGATAAGGAATCCTGAAGCACGTCTCATCAAAGAAGATGATCAAGATGGCGCATGACTTAGTTGTTTTTGCGTAGTTCTTTTTACTTCTTCGAGTCATAGGAAAAACCGTACTATCAAGAGGGGTTTAGTAAATGTACTCTGAAGGTTTTGATGAAAAGACTCAGATCGAATATTAACCAGTGAGAAACCAGAGTTGAAGAAATCTCATGTGAGCTAGGTAATGCTTCACCAGCGAAGACTTTGTTCTTTCGGCTCCTGAAGCAGAACCAAGTCCGTGAGTCAGCTTTACTTGGACCGCAAGTAAAGTTGCGCATTGATTGGAAATATGACCGTTGGGGACAGGTGTCAAGCTGTCACATCGGGTCACTTCAGTCATTTCGCTCCTAGGGATTGCCACCTATAAATACGCCACCCCCGCCCTCATTGGCGGGTGGCTGCTCCAAGATTGATTCCCTACAGAGGAGAAAGAGAGAGCAACCCCACCGAAGCATTTCAAAAACCCATCCACCGAAGTATAAGTCCTATTGATCTGAGTTGATTTATTATGACTTAGGAAGAAGTTTGCTAGCCTTTTTATCTTGGAGAACTGCAATTCTCCTAGACAGTTAGAGAGTTGTTCTTCAGAGAGCGAAGAGTAATTGTCGCCTGGAAGTCCAGTTTGTCAAAGGTTTCGGTGATTTCCTCAATAATCAACCACGAGTGAAGAACTGGCCAAGCTCAAGGAGATTGGTGCAGTGGAGAAACGGACGGAGAGAGGTTAGCTCCTGTGTTCAATCACAAGTCCCTCCAACCAGACGTAGCACTTTGCAGAGTGTGAACTGGTCGAACAAACATTGCCGAGTCAAGAGTTCGTTTTACTTTCCGCACTTACATTCAGTTTATCAATTGCTTCAGTGATCTGCTTCAATGCAATTGATTCGATGCTTTTGATTCGCTATGTTCTGCTTCGATCATGTTCTGCTTCAATGTTTACCTTTCTGTTGAATGTCTTCGGTTGCTGAGTTATGCTTCACTTCATAGTTTCATGCAAAATTTTGAAGTGATCATTCACCCCCTCCCCCTCTGATCACATACTTGATCTAACACTTAGTGCGCTCCCACTCAGATCAATATCTCTCGTAATTGATGCTAGAGTGATTCAAGATCCAACCCAATCGTCCGCCATTGATGTGACATCACTGATGACTTAGACTGGACCGGTAGGCCAACTTGCCAATCACGCCAAATGTCAGATCCCTCTGTTAGGTATGTGCTAGGGTTAGTTAGTACCTTTGCATCATGTCAAAATTTCAAGAAGAAATCTTGGAAATCAATTTCAAAATCCAAATGGGAGAAGGAACACCCCCCAGATGAATTAATTCAAAAGGCCAGATAAAAATCTTTTCCAAAAATTCATGTTAGAGTTTTGAAAAGTCTTATAAATGAGTATGATCACATATCAAGTGATGTGGGACCCCCCCCCATGCTCATAGATTTTTCAAATATTCAAACAGTACCTTGGAATTAAAGAAATACCCCTTTTTGATTTAAAATTCAAATCTTTTGAATTTTAAAAATGCTGAAAGTTTATGAGTGGCTTGTCCATATTATTATGAGGCCATGTAAAAGTTTTCAGCATTTAATAAAATGGTTTGGTATTTTTATCAGAGCCAAAACAAATTACAGAAAAAGAAAGGAAAGATTAAACAGAGGAAAAAGGAAAAATTTACCTCCCGCCAGGGGCGAGGCCCACCTCTCCAGCCGGCCCAGCCCACCCGAACTCCCCTGTCGTCTTCCACCCCGCGCTGCCAAGCAGCTCGGTGGCGCGGCGTCGACGCCGTGGACGCCACCGCGACGTCTTCGACGTTCCAGGCCGCCCCGTGCCACCTTTTCCTGTCCTGGAGAACCGCCGCGAAGCCGTGCTTCATTTCCCCCACCCCTCTCGTGCTCTCCCTTCCTCTCCTCGTTTTCCCCTTCTTCCCCGAGAGCAGCCGCCGTTCACCGTCGACGAGAACCGTAGCCAGCGCCGGAGAGAAGCCTGAAGGCCGTGTCCATCGTGCGCGCAGTCGTCGACTTCCTCTTCACGCAGTAGACGGAGCTGTGATTTGGACTCAAGCCGCCGGAATCGAGCTCGAGCCGCCGCCGGACCCGCAACCTCGCCGTCTTCGTTTCGCCGTCGTCAAGCCTTCCCCGCCTCCATCGACTGCGCCGCTGCACTCCCTGCGTTTGGGTGAGCGTTTCCCCTCACCTAGCTAGCCCCCTCTCGCCCTGTATCCTACGCTGCCATGGACGCCGGAGTACCGAGCCGCCGTGAAGCACACGTACCCAAGAGCATATCCGACGTCTTCCCTATGGTCTAACGCATCGAACGATCTCAAGATTGCTGGATTTGGAGCACCGTGGCGACGATTGCCTCCTTCCCGTGTTTCTGTTGCCGCCGGCGAGGTCACCGCCGTCTCTGTGGTCGTCGTCTTGGACGCTGGCGTGCACCAGGAGAAGTGCGAGAGCACGGGCTTCGCTCCCGTGGTCTCGGCGCTTCATTTGGGCCACGGGAACATCAGTTCCCCGCAGAGCCGCCGTGGCCAGGCCGCCGGCGTTTAGCCGCCGGCGAGTCAGCCCTAAAACCCCGGTTAATCACCAGTTAAGTGACCCCCTGGGTCACTGACCAGTGGGCCCAGTGGCTTAATTAAGCCACTGGTTAAGTTAACCCAGCCGGGTTAATTAACCCAGCCACTGATAGGGTGGCCCCACCTGTCAGCCCCCCCTGCTGACGCAATAATTCATTTAAGAATTTCCAGAAAATCAAGAATGATTAAATAATTCCAGAAAATCTAGAAAATACCCCAAACTTTGGAAATTCATAGAAAATTCATATTAACTCCAAATTGGACAAATAATATATGAAAAATGATCAGGAGAAAATTATCTTTCCAAATATGCAACTTTCCACTCTGTTTGAGTTGAATTTAAAATGTGATCAGTAGCATTTGCTATTTGATTTAAATGGAATTAAATCAAATTCAATTCAAATATTTTTGGCAACTTGAACCATGGCAACATGCTACATTTCACTTACACATCAGAGGCATATCATACACATTTGAAGTTGATTCAAAATGATGAAACTATATCACATATAACTTGGTTAATGTTGAATTCAAATGTGGGATTTGAATTTTCATTCTAAATGCAATATATTCCACTTAAATGGAATTGCCTCACACATCCAAACTTATACTTCAAGCTTTAACATTCAATCATGTGCTTGAGCATTGCATTCATATTGATTGCTACTTCGTGCTTTGTTTGTCGAGTAGAGGTGGAACCGGAGCAAGAGGTCACCCCCTTCGCTGAAGATCCAGAACCCGAACCTCGTCAGCAAGGCAAGCAAAACCCCATTGATCATGTCGATAAAATCCCACTTCCCTCTCATGTCTCGCTTATGCATTGTTTAGGATGATCACCATGTTACGATTCTACCGCATAGATGAACCCATTCCTTTGCATGACCTATCTTTTGTCACAGTAGTAAGCAAACCACAATCCTAGCAAATGTAGGAGTTGAATGATATCATGTGGCCCCTGCAATGTTACTGCTTATTGCATGCTTAGTATAATACCATGTTGTTACTGTGATGTGAGTCGGGATGGTAATGATCATGTTGATGATGTTAGAAAAGTGTTGGTGAATCGACCCTAATACAAGGTGAACGATGAGAGGCTGTGTAGGAGTACACGGTGGGTTGTCTCGTTGAACACCGCCCTAAGTCCGAGTTCTTGTGTGGTGATCCAAGATGAAGAGTACAACCACACATTGGGCTCACTGACCCCTCTCAACTTATTAACTCATCCCTTTCGATGTCCAGATGTCGCAATAGTTCGGAGTTCTGGTAGGCTTGTGGCCTGGATGCTAAGTGAGAGAACGGCTCAACCGAGACCGGCTTATGCACCACGCACACATCGCTTGGGTCCACTTCGGTAAACCGGACGGGTTCACGATTGTGGTAGCTAACCCAAGTAGGCGGCTTTCTTGGACTAGATAGGCTATGAGGTAACAGTTGTGGTGAGCATCCTCGCTGGCACCCCTTGAATGGTGTCGAGATCAAAGGCGGTAAATGATGATCATGTGTGTGTAGCGGTACACCCATGCAAGGTTAACAAAACTATTCGAATAGCCGCGTCCGCGGTTATGGACTTCTTGGAAAGCTTAGCTTGATTATTAGATAACTTGAACCGGATACTTCTAAAACACACCAAGATAAGTGTGAGTGCTATGGCGTGCTTTCTCGTGGGAAAGTCGAGGAAGGCACCATAGTGGTGTAATTGGTTGGTGAAAGTAGTGGACTCGTGTACGCTTCTTACCTCAAGTCTGGTACTCGTAGTTCAGGATTAGCCAAGTCAAAGCTGGCATTTCTGCAAGTGAACCCCACCTCCCTTTACCTTGATACATGTGCATGAGTAGTATAGCTCCTATGTAAGTCTTGCTGAGTACGACTTTGTACTCACGTTTGCTTAATATATGTTTTAGATGACGCCACTGACCCCGAAGGTGGCTTCTTCATCGAGCTGGACGACTGAAGTTAAGCTAGTCTAGTCCCAGTCAGCAGACTGGTTCCCTCGTGGAGGGCTTTATGTTTGAATAAGGCTTCTTAAGCCAATTTGTTAAACTTGTCTGTACTCAGACATAATTTGCTTCCGCTTTATGTTGTAATGTTGGATCACATGTATGTGATCTCTGTGTGTACTCTATAAGAGTTATAAATAAAATGTACACTTTGTAGAGAATTGCAATGGTACCTGCTGTTCATACAAGGCATGTGTGTTGCGTGTATGTTTATAACATGCATGTCTTTGTATGGGTTTTCGAGACCTTAGTTGTGTTCTGGCTGGCGGTCTTTCATACACCAAGTGGCCCTTAGATGTGCGCAGCTTGGGGCATCGCGATGCGATTGTCCGAGACTCCGTCTCGTGCACACTTTGTGGTATGATCGAGCCCGCCCTAGACCCCGATTAAGTGATCGGGCTGGAGTAAGTCTATGTAAGAGTTTTGAGATAGTCGGTAGTATGGTTGAGGCGACTTGTCTTTGAATATGGGAGTTCACCACCCATATCATTTGACTTGTGTGCGGACGATGAGGACCCATCTCAGTTAATCATCCGGCCTGGATGGGATGCCCCTCACGTACGATGCTTTCCGAGAATGTTCAGTGCTTGGCCTTGTCTGCTTAGACAAGTGGGTGCGGTTCTCGGCTCTCCATATGACTATGTCTTAACTGTACTTGCATACGCTAACCCCGGGTCCCGACACCAAAGGTGATTCTTGTTCATCTTTCGATGGGCGTGTTCCGGTAGCAAACTTTTATCCAAACCGTCAAGACAACCAAGTGTAATTACAGTGTGTTCTTAACACACCCGCCTTTTATGCGTCACACCGTGTGCACCCATGTGACATGACCTGCTCCGGTGTGAAACATAGTATAGACGGTGCTACAGTTGGAAGAACACTATCAACTTGATATTGTTTTGCGAGAGATCACCCTAATAAAATACGACTACCGCGCATCAAACAAGGGTGCATCAAAGGGATAAACATCACAGGCAGTTCATAAAATTATGTGATATAGTATAGCCCTTTGCTTCGTGAAGTCTTATTTGTCTTTACGTCGTCATGGTAGAAGTCACCGTGTCCACCAACTAGTCCTTGGCGCCGGGAACATCACCACGGCTTCCGGCATGTGCGTCGGGGTCCACCTCCGCATCGTAGATCATCACCTTGCATCTATCTATTGCTTTGCCTCGAGCTAATAAACAGTTCTGGCGCGCAGACCATAATTAAGTGACAATCATATGACTCCAGTCATCATGCCGTACCACGACACGGAGGTCGCGAATAAATTTTACATAACATATAGCATCTCATACAAACACATTGCAAATATTGAAGGCTATACCACATCACATGCATTCTCTACAAAAACAAGTTAGATATACATCTACACGGGTTCTTGCAAATTTTATCGTGGTTGATTAGCAGGTTACATGCAAACGTTGTTCCCTAATCAAACCAAACACGATACTTCAATGTTGCTAGTTTAACGTTCGGGGTGCCTGTAGCAACTAATGCCACAAGCCATACTTCGTTCAACGCGTGACCCCCGTGTGGATTTGAGTTCATAAAACCCACAAGCCCGTTCATGTGAAATTTTCTATAGCAAGACTACGATGAGATCCAAGGAATTTGATGTAGTCCATGATCGAGGTAACCAGCATACTAAGAGTAGCATAGAGGGATCATGGGAAAAATCAATCCTTGTAGCGAAACCTCATCATGCCGTCAAGCAAAGAAAAGATCACATAACCGGGAAGCAACAAGAAAATCAATGCCTCATATCAACATATGATCTAGACCTAAACATGCATCTAATCAAGGATCGCTCTGATACCATTGTTGGGAAACGTAGTAGAAAACAAAAATTTCGGCCTACGAATCAAGATCCCAAGATCATCCAAGAAAGATGGCATACAAGGTTTAGGCCTTTTCTCACCAACGGTTGCAGCGGAAGAAGAGTTGGTGAAGCGGCGTGGACGTAGTGGAAGTAGTCGAAGCAGATCTCCCACGAACAGTCCCTCGATCTATCCCACGAACAAGTCCCTCGAACAGATCTCCGAGAAGAAGAAGCTCCTCGAAGAAGGATCAAAGTTATGATCCCTCTACCGGTATCCACACATCCCGTAGCAGCAATCCAGCAGCGCTTCGCCGTCCAGAGAAGAACGCCACCGAGAGAACTAGAGGGAGAAAACCCTAACGGATTCCGATTTAGAACAGCGTCTAAACCGGGGTCTAATTGTGGAGCAACGGGGTTTAGAGGGAGGGAGGGTGGCGCATAGGCCTTGGGGTTTGATGTGTACTGCGCCCCCACCCCTCCCCTCATTATATAGGTGGCCAGGAGGCCCTTGGGGCGCAATAAGGGGGGTGGGGAGTCCAACTTGGACTCCCAAACCTCCCAAACCTTCCCACCGGAAACCTGCCATATTGGAGAGTTGGACTTCCCACCTGGAGGGGGATTCCTTCCCCTTGGTGCGCCCCCACCCTTGGTCGGCCAGGGAAGCCTAGGTGGCTTGCCCCCCAAGGCAAGGGGCGTGGGGTGGTGGGTGGTACTGCCCGGAAACTTCCGGAACCTTCCAGAAGCTTCCAGGACCTTCCGGGACATTCCAGGATCGTTTCGGGACATTCCAGAACCTTCTGGAGCACTTCCAGGACCTTCCGGGACCGTTCTCGGACGTTCCGGAGCCATCTGGATAGTTTCCAAGACCATCTGAGTTACAGTTTAAGCCACCCGATGACCGCGAAGGTTGTCGGGACGCCGAGGCATTATCCGGAAACTATTCCGGTTGATCCAGGACTTCCCCAGTACCATTCTTATATGTTCCGGAACCACCCGGGACTACTCCAGAGTGATCTGGAAATATCCTTAAATACCCAGAACTACTTCTGGTGCCCTTATGAACAATTCCATAAATCTCCGAAACTACTTCCGGTACCCGTATGAACTATTATGCTTTGCTTCCACTAAACCTTCTACCATACTAGTATTCTAACAGACTACTGCTCGTTAAGTTTGTGACCTAATAGGTTTGGTATAATGCGGACATGACTCAGAACATCTTCCGGACATAGGTCAATAGCCTTTTGTCAATAGCCAATAATCAACAGCGGAGCCATGGACACCCATGTTGACTCCCGCACATACACGAAGAAACTTTGAGTGAACCATTATGTTTATTCATGTACCATTCCCTTTGCTTCGTGATATATGACAAAGTTAGAGGAGATAAGTTTGGCACCCATGTGTAACAACTTTTTGAACACAAGCCACTCGTTATCCTCTTTGCTCGTTTGTCCCTTTTCTCGTTATCGTATTCCGGTATCCCCGTGACTGAATCACAACGCGTCTGGCCAGACTATAATGGATACTATCATACCGAGTGGCCCCGAAGTGAATATATTCTTCATCGTTAAGGAGAAAATCCCAATCTTGAACTATCAGAGTTACTAGACACACTATCTAATGTACCCAGAACTTATTTTACTACTTCCCAGTAACGGGAAGATTCATCTAAGAACCAAAGCACATCTTCCTGTGTGAAGCAACTTGATACTCTCATGGTCTAAGGAATTACGTATATGATAACATTTCATGATATGACTTATAACGTTGTTACGATGTGATCTCTAAGTATATCATTCAATACTGGGGTCGGTTCAACATCATTGTTCTGCTAACAATATGTTCCCATTGCTAGTGACATCCTTGTTACAAGAACAATGTCCATGATTAAGAAAACGTAATCATCAGTGAGCACATGAGCTGGTCTTAGAGGCTAAACCAGGAACTCTTGGTGTTTACATTTCCACACATGCAAATGAGTTTTCTTTTGAATCTCACAGTCAGGGTCATTGCAATTATAGCACATAAATATAAACATTAATTACGAACGTGGAAATATATATAATAACATTTTATTATTGCCTCTAGGGCATATTTCCAACAGCGGCCACTTATATGATACAAGCCATATGTCAAGCATTGAACCAATCTCGTGTAAACGCGTAAGGTCGGTCGGGGCCGCTTCATCAGGATATTGCCGCAACACTAAACAAGTACACGTGGGAGGGTAACAATTGGAGAATTGATGCCCAAATCCTAGATGTGTTCTACCCGTACAATACATATACGCATAGCCTTGCTCATGATACAACTATCGGGGAACGGAGCAGAAAACAATAATTTTCCTACTACGACTCCCGAGCCCAAGATCTATGCTATGCCGATGTATGTAACGGAGGGAATCGGTGTTCATAGCTTTCAAGACCGAAAGAGGGAAACGTTCTACGAACGTGGTTGGCGTAGACTCTGATCCTACGATCTCCCTGTCATGTAAAAGACCTCCGACGATGAAGTAGCACCACAGGTCTAGTGCCTCGCGGGATTACACACGTACGATGCAATCGATGTTCCCTCCGGGCTCCAAACCAGGCGAGCAGCGGAAATAAGATGGATTGCGACCCCGATTCCGGCAGCGAGACGGCGTGCGTATGGTGGATAAATCCCCAACCAAGTGCAAACTCCAAACAAGGGGAGTCCGCTCAAGATAGGAGAAAGAGAGAGAGAAAGAACTCAATGGGATGCAGGAAAAGGATCACCCTACCCCTCCTTATATAGGGCAAGGAGGGGGCGATGTCACGAGAGTTTACTTCTCGCCCCTCGTTGGTTACCCAAAGTGGAAGGTGAGATGTAGCGTAGCAGCAATTTCCCTTAGCAAAGATGCTAAGGTTGAGTATCGAACCAGTAGGACTCCAGCAGATACAAGAAGGTGGTGAAGTGAACAATGGCGCCGTTTACAACCGAGGTTGCTAACTTCACCTGGACCTGCACACGCAGCAAATAACTTTGCTTCCCAATGAGTACAGAGGAGTTTTCAATTCCTCCGGCCTTATTGTTTACAAAGGATAAAAGGCACGGGATAATAATGATAGTGATAGCAACTGAAAAGTAAATACTGAAAGTAAATTGATAGCGGGTGTAAACAGTATTGGAAATATGGACCGGGGTCTTATGATGTTCACTAGTGATGTCTCTCTCCCAAAAGACGATAAAATAACCATGCGAGGTAAACAAATTACAGCTGGGCAATTGACATGATTATGTGCGCAAACCAATGCTAATTATGCTATAAAGAAAGGAAGAGGCTCAAAAGCATGAGCGGTACGCCAAGAGAAGTAGACCGAAATCCATCTGCATCTACCTACTAATCATCCACCTTGAGATATCTATCCAGAACATCTCTCTGGTATTAAGTTGCCAATCCCACCCAAAGTGTAAACTCAAAGCAACAGACAACTGCATTAAAGAACTTTGCGTAAAGTAAACAATCCTTGCACCCGCATGTACAAGCACCGTTGTTTTCCCCCTTGTGGTAACAACACATCCCCTAGACTCATGTTTCTGTCACTCAAGCTAGTCATCGGGGGGCATGAACCCACAATCATGCATAACGCTCCCTCTTGGAGTCATTACCTACTACTTGGCCAAAGCAATAAACTGCAACGGAGAACATGCAAGAATTACTTAAGAACATAAATATAAAAGAGGAGAATCAAATATATTACTCAAACACAATCTGAACATAATCTCATTATCCATCGGATCCCAGCAAACTCAGCATAGCAACAACAGAAATATTACATATGTGCCTCGATCATGTAGGGCAGCTCACGAGGTCTAATCCATGAAGAACAAAGAGGGGCGGAGAACATCACATAGCTACTGATCGTAGACCCATGGTCCAAGGTGGACTACTCACGGTTCATCCGGTAAGCGTCCATGGTGGTGGAGAATATCCCAGAGGTGGTTCCTCCCTTCGGCAGGGTGCCGGGAAGAGGTATTCTGGTGCTCCCGATCTTGGAAGTGCGACGGCGGCGGAACAGAGGAGAGATCGCGAAAAAGGGTTCCCCTCTCGGGGTTTTTGCGCCACGGGGAATAAATAGGCAAAGGGGGGCAGCCAGGGGGGCCACCAGGGGTCCAGGCGGCCCCCTGGTGCGGCCCCACCCTAGGGTGCGCCGGGAGGGCGCCTGGGGCCCTGGTGGGTCCCCTCTGGCCCCCTCGGTGATTCCCGAAGCTTCCTGCACGCTGATTTTTTATTGGATTTTTCCCGAATTTTTGGAGCACTTTTTATATGGGGGAAACCTGAAATAGAAAAACAGCAGAAAACAGGAACTGGCACTGGGGTGCACTGAGTTAATAGGTTAGTCCAAATATGATCAAAAGTGTATGGAAGTTCATCAATATCATAGCAATGTCACACAAAAGAGGCATGGAGCAAGCAGAAATTATAGATACGTTTTGGACGTATCAACATCCCCAAGCTTAATTCCTGCTCGTCCTCGAGTAGGTAAATGATAAAAGCATAATTTCTGTGGTGACATGCTAACAACCATATAAGAACTTTTAAGTAAAGCAATCAAGGCATGTAATTCAATTCAATTTATAACAGGCAAGAGTCTATATTTAGTATTGAAACAAGCAACATAAAAACATAAAGGTGCAAGAGCTCTCGCTGTCTGCTATAATTCTAACACCCTCCCTTAATCTCAACTATCCAAGATTGACATTCCTCTTGAACTCTTCAAACAACTTGACTGGTAGTGCTTTGGTGAAGCCATCCGCAACTTGATCTTTGGAGTGAATCAAACGAATCTCCAGCTTCTTATCTGCAACTCTCTCACGCACAAAATGAAAATCAATTTCAATGTGCTTTGTCCTAGCATGAAAGACTGGATTAGCTGATAAATATGTGGCACCCAAGTTGTCACACCACAGACAAGAAATTCATTGTTGTTTGACTCCTAACTCATCAAGTAGTGACTCCAACCAAATAATTTCAGCAGTTGCATTCGCCAGTGATTTGTATTCAACTTTTGTACTTGATCATGACAGTGTTGCTTGTTTTCTAGCATTCCATGAAATGAGATTAGACCCAAAGAACACAACAAAACCGCTTGAACTCCTGTCATCACCGCGACCAGCCCAGTCAACATCAGATAATGCACTAACAAGTGTAGAGTCTGACTTTCTGAATTGAAGCCCAATATTCATGGTGTTCTTCACATATCGCAGAGTTCTGTTAATAGTTGTCCAATGATCAGAAGTAGGTGCATGCAAGTACTGACATACTTTGTTAACAGCAAAAGAAATATCTGGACGTGTCAAGGTCAAGTACTGAAGTTCTCCAACAACACTCCTATACTTTGTACCCTCTTCTTCTGTAAGCGGTTCTACATCATGTGTTGAGAGCTTCTCTGAAGAGGACAAAGGTGTAGGTGAAGGTTTGCAATCCTTCAACCCCATACAAGCCAGGAGTTCAGAAGCATATTTTTCTTGTTTCAGAACTATCCCATCCTGAGTTTTCTTGACTTCAATGCCCAGGAAGAAGTGCAAGTCCCCAAGATTCTTCAAAGCAAATTCTGAACTTAGGTCATGAAGAAGTGCACTGGTAGCACTTTGTGATGAGCTTGCAACTATGATATCATCAACATATATGAGCAGAAATATAGTGACACCTTCTCTATTGAAAATGAAAAGAGAAGTGGCAGCCTTGGATGCAATAAAACCAAACTTCCTCAATTGAGAGCTTAGCCTGGAATACGAGGCTCTAGTAGGTGCTTGCTTCAAACCATAAAGCGCTTTATCAAGCTTACACACGAATTTAGGTGTTTAGCTATCCTCATAATACGGTGGTTGCCTCATATAAACCTCCTCTTCAAGAACACCATGCAAAAACGCATTCTGTACATCTAGCTGTCTCAAACTCCAACCTCTCGATACAAAGATTGATAGCACAAGACTTATAGTTGCAGCCTTAACAACATGACTGAAAGTGTCCTCATAGTCAATACCATAACGTTGTTTGAAACCTTTTGCAACTAGACGTGCTTTGTATCTGTCAATGGAGCCATCTGCCTTCTTTTTAATTCTGTAAACCCATTTGCAGTCTATGATGTTTTTGCCTCTTGTTCTTGCACAAGATGCCACGTCTTGTTTTTCAGAAATTCTATTACATGAACATGTGCAACAACTTCACCGAATAATTTTCTATTGAATAAAAGATCTATAAAATCTTCCAACTTTGCCTTGAAGACCCGTGCTACCAAATCTGGACGATCTTGTGGAGATTGGCCCAGTTCCAACTCTCTAGTTATCTCTTCCCATTGTGGGTTGCATGTCATTGTAATGAATAAATTTTTCTTTCCAAACCGTTGAACCAATGCCATTGCATCTAGATACCTCCGACGCATTTCTCTTGGTCCTCCAATAAACTTTGGTGGGAGCACAATACGCTTTCCTATCATGCATGCACGTGTCTCACCGGCTACAACGCTATCAACCAGTCCTTGATACAAATCTGCACGTATGAGAACCTGAGTTGACAGTTGTAAATAGAAACCCAACCTTATTGATTCAATCTTGATATACATATCAACAATATACTACTGAGTTAATCGCTTTCCAAATAGTAAGACGTTGAACTCAGCATCTCAGATTTGTAGCTTAAAACAATAATATTCTCTTGGTGACACACAAGAACCAAAGCTCTTTTCCATCCCTACATTCAAGGCAATTTGTGGTTAGATAAATGAATATGAAACAAAGTAATAAAAAAATACTTGAAAAAAAAACTTTCACTTGGGGTAACCAACGAGGAGGTGTTATCTACACCATCAAGGTAATTACTGGCAATGTTGTCGGGGATTCCAAGCTTCAAGATAGGGAAGTTGCACACTACCTTTTACCATTACTTTTTAGTCTTGTTAGTTTACCTTTCCGTTTTTATCTTTTCTTGTGTGTATTTATTTAAAAAACAAAAAATAATAATTTATCTTGCTCTAGTTTGTTTTCTTTACAGCTGGTAGTATGAGTTCTTATAAGAGTGAAAAAACCTTGTGATTTTACGAGCTTAAATGGTGAAATATGCCCTTGGCATGGTACTCCAGGTATCGTGCCAATAAATAGGATGGAGGAAACGCCAAGGTTGAGGTAAAACGTCCTCACATTTGGGAGAATATCAAAGTTGATGTGGATAAAAGTAAAATGATTCTAGATAATAGAACTCCCATTTAATTGATGGTAGTGAACTTAACTTTGAAAATTGCAATCTCTCTGAAGTTATCCAATCCACTGTAAAGATGACCAAAGATCCCCACACTAATTCACTTAATATGGCTTTTATCGAGCATATGACTACTTGTTTTATCAAGGCTAGTGAACAAAGACTTAGACTAGAAGTTTCTATCCCTAGGAAATTATAAGATGGATGGGATTCAATGGTTTAAATTAAAATTAATGATTTTGTGTGTCGTGCTTTATGTGAAGTTGGAGCTATTGATGGATGCAATCATGGTGATAGCGGGGCCTCCGAAGAACAATCCACCCTCCGGCAGGGTGCCAGGACAGAAACTTGTGCTGATCCCAATCTCGGGATCGCGGGGGTTTAGGAACAGTGAGGTAGATGGCGAAAAAGAGTCATCCTTAAGGGTTTTCGAAACGAGGGGGTAAATATAGGCCATACGGGGGCACCAGGGGTGTCCCCACCCGACCAGGCGGCTAGGGGGCACTGTCAGGCCCTGGCCGCGCCATGTGGCCGCCTGGCCAGGCGGTGGCCCCCTTCTAGCTCTCCTTCGGGATTCTGGAGTCTTCCGATGAATAAGAATTTCTGGAATTTTTTGGGATTTTTTCGGCAATATTGATTTTTAAGCTTTTTCTTCAATGCACGGACAAAAACAGTTAGAAACTGGCACTAACACTAGATTAATAGGTTAGTCCCAAATATGTTGCAAATGGTATGAAAGTGCCTCAAAACATGTAGCAAAGTGACAAAAACAAACATGGAAACATAATTATAGATACGTTTGAGATGTATCACACATGCGTCCACGGTGAACCGCCATTCAGATTTAGATGAGGGGGTGAAAGTGGAAGTACCGAGGCATATAGGAAGTGGAGGCGCTGGTGGGAGTGGGATATCGAGGCTCCGGATCAGATGGAGGCGGGGGTGTGGAGGCCTGGAGAAGACGATGCAGGGTGGATCCAGCGCCGGCCGGGGCGAGGGAGCAGGGAGGGGCGTCTCTGGCCGAGTTCGCTGGAGGCGGGACGAGGAGGCCAGGGGATCCGGTTGGTGGTGACGTCCGGGGGTGGAGGAGCCGGGGGAGAGGAAGGAGGGTCCGGGACGTGGAAGGTGGGTCGAGTCAGAGCCGGTGTCGGGGCGAGTGGGAGTCTCCCTGCCGGGATCTGCGGCGACCGAGGCGAGGAGGCCGGAAGGGGGCGCAACAGGACGGTGTCCGAGGCGAGGACGCCGTGAGGAGGTCCATTACGATGCTAGGAAGAGGAGGGAGGAGACGCTTCGGAAGATTAGTTGTTATAGCTCACACACATGTAACAAGTTCTTAACCAGGTTTACAATAACCTCAATCAAGTGGTGGACGACTGCTATGAACGACTCCAACAATTCGGCGTGGGAGTGTGCAATCTAGGTGGGTGGGGGTGGGGTGGGGTGGGGTGTTGTCACGCTCTCTGCTAGCACGAGGCAAGCTTTGACGTGGTTTTATTTTTCTATGTTTTTCTTGGGGTTTTCCATTTTTATTTATATCTTTCTTTACTTATTTTTTAAGTACAATTAAACTTTTTAATACATGTTGTATATTTTTTAGTACGCCTTAAAAAATATACGTTGAATATTTTAGAAATACATGTTTGAATATTTTTTGTAATATGAATATGGTGAAACCGGGAGGGAGGAGACCCCTTTCTTTCAAAAAATTTTAATAGATTGTAATTTGTTTCTCAAATTCACGCAGAAAATGTTTTTTTGAATGGTATGAACCATTTTTATTAAATTACACAATCAATTTTCTGTATTGGAAAGCTGTTTTTAATAATGTTATGTACACATTTTTAAAATGTGTGAATATTGTATAAAACTACCGTTTTTTGAATGGTGTGAAAAATATAATAAAGATAATGCAGACATTTTTACATTGTATTAATATTTTTTACAATTTCCATGAACATATGTTTAAAATGTAATGAACATTTATTTGAATGATATGAACCATTATTTTAAAATTATGAAAAAAATATTCTTTTACATTGTACTAAGATTACTGCAAAGATTGATATGATCACGCTCCATTCAACGACTGACGAGGTCAAATTCGCTTGGACACGGCCACTGTTTTCTGATATCTTTGTGAATTCGGCCATGTACACGTTCTGCTCTCCATTGAAACACGACGGCATCGTTGGAGTTGCTGTCAGGTACGCACAACACCTGCCTGATGACCCTTGTATGCATCTACCTGCCTCACCTAGGTCGCTTATTTTGTTGAAATCCGCAGGGGAATCAAGCAAGGAAAGGAAACCATCTCGTGCCACTCAGCGGATCCCCTTGTGCTTGCAGTCAATGCCCCTGCTCCCTCCTCCCTCCTCCCTGGCTGTTCTTCAGTATACAGCATATAGTAGTATCTCTTCTCTGTAGAACAAAACACACAAATTTCATGTTTGTTTTCTGAGGAATCAAAATGTCACTACTTATTGACTGCTCCTTCTAGCTACTACCTCAACGTCTTGTATTATGGGACGGAGGGAGTATGAAAGAAAGTAGACAATCCAACGTAAACGGCAAAGCATTCATATCTCGAAAAAGTCGACCAATAATATTCCACACATCCGCTCGTACAAAGGCAATACTGTTGAGTGCTACAAGTAGAAAGAGAGACAAGGTCACAAGTATCCAGATGGACAGACAACGTTACAAGTATCCAGAAGAATGAACTTAAGATTGTTCAGGTAACTGCTCCAATTGTTACTGTCAGCACTGTGAACACACATTACACGGCAAACAAAGCGCACGAGCAACCAGCCCATCCTCTGAAATATTCATGACTCAACCAGTGACCACCCTGCTAGTCAACACATTCTATTTTAGAGACAATACATTCAGAAAAGAATGGCAAGTGTTACTACCGCATGAGCAACACAAACAAAAGCCCGCCCCCTCCTACTCCGTCGGAGAGAACCAAATGGGGAATCCCGGCCGCATGGAGGCCGGCTGCGCGCCAATCAAAAGCTGGGACACCTCCCCATCCTGCATATCATAGACCTGAGATCTGTAGCCGAATCTGTCATCTCTGCCTGGCAAGAATCCTGGGCAAAACTGGTCTAGGAAGTATACCCGCTCCCTCAGCCTGCGGTCTTCATTGCCAGAGAAGTTCACTGCCACGCTGCTACATAGACTCACCAGAAGGCTCTGTCCATTGAGTCTGTGGCGCTCTCTCCATGTCCAGTCATGCACATTCAGCTCGAAAACACGGACCGACATCAGCTGCTCCCAATTGGCATCAAACCTTCTAACAACTAACAAGAGATCAGTGCCAGAGCGGACCAGATTTCGTTGCTCGTGTGTACCATCCTGTGGCAGCTCCATGGCCACGCAAAGCCTCACCGAACAGGCGTGTGGGAACCACGTCATATCTGGACCAAAATCTATTTGGTATAGCTCTCGTTGATTGCTCCCTAGTACGTACAGCTTGTCACCAATGAATTCTAGATCAGCTCTGAGGGTGATGAAAGGAGCAGAGCAAACACACCAAGCTTGCATCTCTGGCGTGCATAGTACCAGGTGGTGACTGCCCCTTCCGGTCGCCAATCCCGCAGCCCTAAGTTCTGTAGAATCGCTCAGAACAATCTGCTGCAAACGCAGTTGTGCTTCTCTAACTGGCTGGCCATAGAAAAATATCCCATTGCCTTCGGTGATGTTGCATGAGCTGGAGATTCCATTGATCAAAGAGCCAGATGGGTTAGGAAAGCAAATGCTGTATCCCTTTAGTGGGTGGACTAGGATGCATTGACAGTGATGCACAAGGAGGTCTCCAGTGGGGTCCCACTCTGGTTCAAAGGCCAGGACGACCAAATTGTCGTGCGATCCCAAACACGTGACCTGATCTCGTGACGAGGGCGAGACGTCTGGATGAATGGTCCGTATCACTTCCTCATTGCAGAAACAATCAATCAGGCAAAAGTCTGCCGTCATGATGAGCGGGCTTGGGCGGGTAGGGCAGTTGCGGACTGCGTGGCGCCAGTACGTGGAGACTGCCTGCAGTGCCTCTCGGTCGTAAGCTGACGGAATTCTCGATGCAATCAGAGAGCTTAGGTCGCCTGGGAGATCTGTAGAATCACGGAGGTCGCCTGTCGCAGAGTTGTGGCCGGCAGGAGGCGAAGGAGGAGGGGGGGGAGGTGATCCCCAGCCTGACATTGCATCGAACAGGTTGTCTGCACCGTTTACGGATGCATTAGAAGATAGGAAAGCAGAGCAGTTGGCATTCGCATCAACAGTCGATGATTCGCGAAAGTATACCTTGGGGCGCGATGAGGGCTCGCCGCCGAGGTGATCCCCGGCCTGACATTGCGTCGAACAAGTTGTCTGCACCGTTAACGGATGCATTAGAAGATAGGAAAGCAGAGCAGTTCGCATTCGCATCAACAGTCGATGATTCGGGAAAGTATACCTTGGGGCGCGATGAGGGCTCGCCGCCGGCGATGCCTCAATGCCCCAAACCAACTGAAGCAACCCGGGACCGGATTCGCGCCCTCCCGTTCAACTTTGGCCGTGTGGACGACGAATCTGCCGAGAAACGTTCCCGCGCTCCTCGTCCTCGCCGTCGTCGTCGCCGGCGCCGGCGCCGCTCTTGCCGGTGCGCGACATCCCCACCGACGGCGCTCTCGGGCCCGCCGCAGTTTCTCCTGGAATCGCCGGTGGGGAGGGGATTCTTCGATTCGGGTGACTGAGACTCGTGATACCAAAGGGGGGCGGCTCACAGCCTAGATCGTGGGAAGCTGCTGGTCAATAATAATGAATTCAAGAGGCGACATATCCCCATTGACTATACACGTGTCTTTTTGTCAAGAGTTTTGGCTTATTTTGACGAACATAATTCACTTCCTTAAGCATCGAGACATTCTCGTCGAAGACGAGGTGATGACTTGGTTAATCTCAAGATGATGTGAGGGGTCAATTTTGTAAAAATGCTTATAGAGGTAGGGTGTATGTGCGTGCGTCATAAGAATGATTGTATACTCACGTATGTTAGTGTCTGTATTGTACTGTGTTCTAAAAAAACACACGCACAACTTAAATCCTTCATAACGTTTAAACCACGTTGTTGAGATTCATTTGTCATTCAATGTGGTCTTTTATTTGTTCACATGTTCGTTTTTCCATAAATCAGAGAGAGGTTGGTAAGAGTTCGGATCGTTGTCTCGTAGGATTCCGATGCATGGTCTCACTCAAATCTCCCTTTCGGATCACCTTTTTTCTCACTCCATCCCTACTTCTTCGTCCTTGCTATGCATCAACATCCTCTTCGTCCGACGTCCGCTGTATTTTTCGATTATTAGCCATGCATTATCGAACGTCCGCAACCTTCATCAGCGTGCCTGCCTGCCTAGGAATATGCCATCACCCACTCTGAATTTTTCCACATCCAGGTACCGTCCGTCCCGATGCCGACCCATTTCTCGATGGACACCACATCGGTAGGTGTTTGGTGAAATATGTACATTGTGTTCTTTTACCTTTTCATCATTCCTATAGAGCATGATGGCAGTGTAATCGATGATGGAGGATGAATAACTCTGCGATGCTTGGATGCCGTATCTGCAAACTTTGTAGGCATGAAACAACGTGGGGCTTGACCTTTTGGCAAAACATACATTCTTTGTTTCATGAGTAACACACATCCTATCCTACAACATGGACATGATCCAATGACCAAGTGTGAAGTCACTAATCTATCGATGATACGCCATTCTCAACTTTACCATAAATTATTGCGGTGTGAATTCGGGTAGTGGTTTTAGGTCGAACACCGGGTCTTCTTTCGGTTGCGAGAGGATTCCTAAAGGTTCAACCGGGAGGTTGTGCTTCAGGATGGGAGTTTGTCTTAAAAATATGTCTTCTAGTTCATCCCTCTCCTGCATATGTATTGTTGGGATACGGGGCAGAAAACACAAAATTTTCATACCTACGGTACCCGAACCCAAGATCTATACTATGGCGATGTAAAGTAACGGAGGGAATCGGTGTTCATACCTTTGAAGACCGAAAGAGGGAAACGTTCTTGCGAACGTGGCTGGCGTAGACTCGGAACTACGACCTCCCTGTCGTGTAGAAGACCACCACCGGCGAGGATGACTCCCGGTAAACCTCCAGCGACGAAGTAGCACCACAGGTGTAGTGCCTCGAAGAGATTATACACGTACGGTACAATCGATATTCCTCCCGGGCCCCGAACCAGGCGAGCAGCGGAAGAAAGACGGCTACGTATCCCGACTCCAGCAGAACGACGGCCTGCCCTATGGTGGAGAACTCCAATCCAGGTGCAGACTTCAAACAAGGGGAGTCCACTTCCGGGAAGGAGAAGGAGGAAGAAGGAGATATTGGTGTGTTAGAAAAAGGGGGGGTCTACCCCTGCTTATATAGGCCAAGGGGGGGTGCCATCCTCCTCCCCACCCCCATGTGGGACTAAACTCCCAAGGGGGGAGAGTGCGCCGGCCAAGGGGGGTGGTGGGCCGGCCAAGGGGGGAGAGTGAGACTCCAAATAATGGGGTAAAATATACATAAAATTTAATTTTTTTGATCTTATGAGCTATATTTATATTTTTTATGTCAAAATTTATGAAGCGAATCCATATTAATGTAATTATTTGTATTACAAACGTAATTTTTTTATGAAAGGTTCGTAAAATTACCTCGGGTGAAGAATAAATTATTCTGTAACCTGGGTGATGAATAGCTTCACTATATATATATATATTATTCAGCAGTGAGCCATGCGCATTGTTAGTCAATTAGGATTAGATAGCGGGCCGTGATCACTCAGGGGAGTGACGCGGATACGATATATATATAACTGCACAGGTACGGTACAATGCAGACACCGTCTAAGGTCCCTAGCTCGGCTCTGCCGAGCCACTATCAAGGAGTAATCCTTGTACTCCACTCGTTGCTGGCTCTGTATAGCCGCTCTAGGTACCTGAGAAATGGTTGTCCTTAAGGTAAGAAGTCGGGCGACCCAACGGTGCCCGCGAGCGGTATTGCGTCGGGAACGACAGGGAGGGTACGACCGACGTTACTGGCATGCTTGGCCCCTGCTCGTATCTCGCGAGAGTTACCAAACCACGAAAGTCGAGCTCTACCCAGAGCACACGCGAGATAAGGTAAGGAGTCGGTTCACCTTGTTGGTAACCGCAGAGACTTGGTGGGAAGACAGGGCAGGCACCGATGTACTGGTGGTCCTGACTGTTGTCGTTGTCCGCGGGTCAGTTAAGTCGAGGCAACGATAACGGTTGTCACGCAGGTTAATTAAAATGATAAATGGTTCAGTGGATGACTTGAGAGCAAAGTTGTCAGAATCGCGATTCAAGTCTTAGAATCTTACGACCTTACGATCCAAATTAGCCCCTCCGATCCTACGATTTTGCTCATAGAATCTTAGATTCTACGATTCTACTAGTTAAGATTCTACGATTCACGATCCTACGAACAAAATTAAGATCCGATTCAGAATCTCGATTCTAACAACTTTGCTTGAGAGGCCCGTTGGTCTGTACGCACTACCTTCACATGGGATAAGGAGTTATGGGCTCCCCTGCGTCGTAGTTTGTCCGAAAGCTCTTCAGACGTCAGCAGTACCCGGGCTGATAGCCGGGAAGCGGTGTTGTCTTCTTTGCTGCAGCACGTGTGTTTGGATTTTCTTTTGCTTCACCGACCAGTCTCGTACCGTGCAGGAGCGTGTCAGGGTGAGGGACCTAGACCCTTGAGCGCATAGGATATAGTCCAACGGATGGCCTCTCTGCTAAGCCTAGGATGGGCTGCGCCGTGTCGGATAGCTTTGGTGGAGCGTTCCCTAACAAGGTTCCCGCCACCCTGGAGATCCGAGCGTGCAGGCTGAACAGTAGTGCACCCCTGCTTGGAGTTTAATCTATTCGAATAGCTGTCCATGACACTGTTACAAATATTGGCCGATATTCCGATATATCGCTTATCGGGGTTCCACCGATATGATAAATGCATATCGCTCTAATTTATCGGTCTGGCCGATTTATCGGTTGTCAGACCGATTTATCGGCTATCAGGCCGATTTTCACCAATAAATTGTGGGATCCATCTGTCTAAAATCACAAAACAAATCCCCGCTTCGTCTCCGCGAGCCACAGAACGACACTGGACAATTCCCTCACGATAGCGATAGGTTTTGGGTGCTTCAACAGCCGCTCCCACGATTAACATGTGTGCTTGCGTGTATGTAAGTGTAATATTATTACTTGTACACTAATATAACATATTTTGAATGCTTAAAACACTTATTTGTCACGTGTGTCAGTGTGTGTAATATTAATATAACATATTTTAAATTATTTCCTTTAGGAAAATCTGAGTTTGAAGAAAAACCTTACCGATAAATGGTCGACCGATATAACTGATAAATCGACCGATAAGCCGATTTATCTCTTCTCTTGGGTCGATCGATAAGTTAACGATAAGCGATATCTTGAACATTGGTCCACGGTAACATGACGCTTTATGCTGAAGCCGGATCTTATCACTACAAACTACTACTATTAATCTGTTGGTTCCGGGTTTTCTTCCTCGCAGGGAAGTCGAGGAGGGAAACTCGGAGGCATATATTATTATTAATTATTACAACTTACTATTATACAATACTGCAGCAACTTCTGCTTCATTGTTACTTTATGCTTTATATAAACTGTTGGCTGATTCTCTTCCCATGCTGCAAGACTTGTCAGAAGATGCTAGTCTTCGATAGGCCTAGCTTCTTACCCTTATTTTGATTTCTACCTTGCAGTCAACTATATACAGCCCCCCTTTCCATTTGATACAAATGCATAAATGCTTAGTAGCGTACGTAAGACTCGCGGGTATGCTAGATACTCACCCTTGCTTTATTTCCCCCTTTATGTTTTGCCTGATCGGCCGCTGCAGTCGACGTTGGAGCTTTGGAGTCCAGGAGCAGGAGATCCCCGATGCCGACCACCGCAACGTGAAGATCCCCGATGCCTTCTACGACGTCGAGTTCCCCGTTGACCAGGAGTAGTTCGGAGGTTCCCAGGCAGGAGGTCTCGCCTTTTCGATCTGTTGTTATTTGTGCTAGCTTTCTTAAGGCAACCTTGTATTCTTATGTCTGTACTCAGATACTTTTGCTTCCGCTAACTTTGTGCTTTTGAGCTGTTGTATCTTCATGACTAATAACATGTTCTTTCAAATCTTCAAATTGTTTCATTATAAAGTGAAGGAGCAAAAGTAAAAGTTATTAGTTGTCCTTTGACCAAGGATATGTTTGCCATAATTTTATGAGTTTTCTCAGCCCTACTTTTGATTATAATTGTTATTACTTTCTCATAAGGACCTTATGAGTTGAGGTTGCTGTTGAGGATGTTTAAGTTTGGTGAAGAAACCTTGATGCTTCTTGTCTGTATTCTATTTATCGACACTTCACTCTCTAAACTTGTGGACAGGTTTACCGAGCTCAGTATTCGCTTGGGGACAAGCGAGGTCTAAGCTTAGGGGAGTTGATACGTCCAAAATGCATCATCATTTTATATAGTAATTCTTTCTTATTCATTGATATATTTCATGTTATGATGCTATTCTTATGTTGTTTTGGCTTAATTTACACAGTTTGCAACTTTCCGATGCTAAAGCAGCAGGCGCAGGATTCAGCGGTAAAACGTGGACGCTGAGTTGCTGAAGAAGAATACCTCCAAATTACATGAAAATCGACGGAGGGTATTTTTCAGACGAATAACGAAGACACGCCTAAGTGGGACCATAGGGGGGCCACAGGGTGCCCAGGCGGCCACCTGGCGCTGCCTCCACCCTGGCCGCGTCGGGAGGGCGCCTGGACCCCTGGGGCCACTCTCGTCTCCCCCCTTTGGCCTATATATCGCACATTATCCAAAAACCCTAGAGAGAGAAGAGTTTTAGGAGTTCCGCCGCCGCTCCGTGGCGGAAACCTACAGAGGAGAAAGGACATCTCCGGCGGGCAGATTCCACCAGGTAGAACACCTCCCGGAAGGGGAGATCGTCGCCATCGTAATCACCATCGTCACGGGCATCATCGAGATCATCATCAACATCATCGCCAACATCAGCACCATCTTCATCTTCATCCAATATCACCTCACAAGTTCAACTTGTGTTTTAATCCGTACTATCTATCCTCTCTACTCTACCGGTGTTTATTACTACCGTGTGATGAATGCTATTGAGTTTTGTTGGAGAAATATTATTGTGTCCAGATTTTTTATCATCTATTTATCCCCACTGATCATAATCTCTTTTATGTCTTGTGAGTAGTTACTTTAGTTCTTGAGGACATGGGAGAAGTCTAGTTGTTAGTAGTCATATGATGTTGAAGTAAGATGTGTTGTTTGATATTTAAGTTGTATTGTTATTTTCCTAGTGGTGTTGTGTGAGTCGAACACTCAACACTCCGCCTTATTAAGGACCTAGGGGAATGCATTGTGTACGAAGATTGCTTACGGTGGGTTGCCGGAGTGACAGAAACCTAAACCCCAGTTCGCACGCTTTTGCACAAGGGATAAATGAATCATTGATCATATTGCTATGGTTAGGCTTTTTCCTTAATTACTATTTGTATTTGCGGATGTTTGGAAGGTTTTTAATCATAAGAGTGCACTTATCTTAGTCTAGAGGGTGTACTAGCATAGATCCACCCACTCAACACTTATCAACACGACACATAGTACCAATACGGAATATGGCGAAAGCACGTGACTATTTCTCCCGTGTGTCCTCAAGAACATTTTAGCCCTTATAAGTTCAGTTTCTAGGCCTATCCTTTTCTCAAAAGGATCGGGTCACTTGTTACTCCTCAGTGCTCTTTACTTCACTCGTTTTTACCTCTTTGTTGCTTATATAAAAAACCCCTAAAAAGTTATCTTTTAGTTCCTGGAGCAATTTCTTTACCAAAGTCACCTACTAATACCTTTTGCTCCTCGTTGGGTTCGACACTCTTATTTATCGAAAACGCTACAAACGACCCCCTACAGTTGAGGGTCATCACCTACTTTACACAGTTTGCAACTTTCCGATGCCGAAGCAGCAGACGTAGGATTCAGCGGTGAAAAGTGGATGCAGATTTCCTGAATCAGAAGACCTCCAATTTACCTAAAAATTGACGGAGGACATTTTCCAAAAGGATGACGGGGACACGCAAAACGGAGACCAGAGGGGGCCACCAGGAGCCCAGGCGCGGCCCCACCCCTGGCCGCGCCGGGTGGCCGCCTGGACCGATGGGGCCACCCCAGGCTCCCCCCTCTGGCCTATTTATCCCTCGTCGTTCAAAAACCCTAGAGACAAAGGAGTTTCGCGAGTTCCGCCGCCGCTCCGTGGAAGAAACCTACAAAGAATAAAAGACATCTCCGGTGGGAAGATTCCGCCGGGGAGAAGACCTCCCGGAAGGGGAGATCATCGCCATCGTCATCACCATCCTCACGGGCATCATCGAGATCATCATCAACATCATCCCCAACATCAGCACCTTCTTCACCACCACCCCATCTCACCTCACAAGTGTAACTTGTGTTGTAATCCGTACTATATATCCTCTCTACTCTACCGGTGTTGATTACTACTTTGTGGTGAATGCTATTGAGTTTTATTGAAGAAATATCATTGTGTCCAGATTGTTTATCATCTATTTATCACCACTGATCATGATATCTTTTATTTCTTGTGAGTAGTTACTTTAGTTCTTGAGGACATGGGAGAAGTCTAGTTGTTAGTAGTCATATGATGTTGAAGTAATATGTGTTGTTTGATATTTAAGTTGTGTACTTATTTTCCTAGTGGTGTTGTGTGAGTCGAACACTCAACACTTCGCCTTATTAAGGACCTAGGGGAATGCATTGTGTATAAAGAATGCTTACGGTGGGTTGCCGGAGTGACAGAAACCTGAACCCGAGTTTGCAGGCTTTTGCACAAGGGAACGATGGATCATTGATCATATTGCTATGGTTAGGATTTGCCTTAATTACTACCTTGTATTTGCGTATGCTTGCAAGGTGTTTAATCATAAGAGTGCACTTATCTTAGTCTAGGAGGTGCACTAGCATAGATCCACCCACTCAACACTTATCAACACAGCACATAGTATCGATACGGAATATGGCGAAAGCACGTGAGTACCTCTCCCGTGTCTCCTCAAGAACACTCTAGCCTTTATAAGTTCTGTTGCTAGGCCTACCCTTTGCTCAAAAGGATTGGGCCACTTGTTACTTCTCAGTGCCTTTTACTTTTCTTGTTTTTATCTTCTTGTTGCTTATACCGAAACCCCTAAAAAGTTGTCTTTTAGTGCCTGCATTTATTTCTTTACCAAAGTCACTTACCAATACCTTCTGCTCCTCGTTGGGGTTGACACTCTTATTTATAGAAAATGCTACAATCGATCCCCTACAATTGAGGGTCATCGGGAAGCTGTTGAAATATCTTTATGGCCTAAAGCAAGCGCCTAAACGATGGCATGAGAAGTTTGACAAAACTTTAACATCTGCCGGCTTTGTTGTTAATGAAGCTGACAAATGTGTATACTATCGCCATGGTGGGGGCGAAGGAGTAATATTGTCGGGACCCGGGGTTAGCGTATGCAAGTACAGTTAAGACATAGTCATATGGAGAGCCGAGAACCGCACCCACTTGTCTAAGCAGACAAGGCCAAGCACTGAACATTCTCGGAAAGCATCGTACGTGAGGGGCATCCCATCCAGGCCGGATGATCAACTGTGATGGGTCCTCATCGTCCGCACACAAGTCTAATGATATGGGTGGTGAACTCCCATATTCAAAGACAAGTCGCCTCAACCATACTATCGACTATCTCAAAACTCTTACATAGACTTACTCCAGCCCGATCACTTAGTCGGGGTCTAGGGAGGGCTCGATCATACCACAAAGTGTGCACGAGACGGAGTCTCGGACAATCGCATCGCGATGTCCCAAGCTGCGCACATCTAAGGGCCACTTGGTGTATGAAAGACCGCCAGCCAGAACACAACTAAGGTCTCGAAAACCCATACAAAGACATGCATGTTATAAACATACACGCAGCACACATGCCTTGTATGAACAGCAGGTACCATTGCAATTCTCTACAAAGTGTACATTTTATTTATAACTCTTATAGAGTACACACAGAGATCACATACATGTGATCCAACATTACAACATAAAGCGGAAGCAAATTATGTCTGAGTACAGACAAGTTTAACAAATTGGCTTAAGAAGCCTAATTCAACATAAAGCCCTCCACGAGGAACCAGTCTGCTGACTGGGACTAGACTAGCTTAACTTCAGTCGTCCAGCTCGATGAAGAAACCACCTTCGGGGTCAGTGGCGTCATCTAAAACATAGATTAAGCAAACGTGAGTACAAAGGCGTACTCAGCAAGACTTACATAGGATCTATACTACTCATGCACATGTATCAAAATAAAGGGGGGTGGGGTTCACTTGCAGAAGTGCCAGCTTTGACTTGGCTAGTCCTAAACTACGAGTACCAGACTTGGGGTAAGAAGCGTACACGAGTCCACTACTTTCACCAACCAATACACCACTATGGTGCCTTCCTCGACTTCCCCACGAGAAAGCACACCATAGCACTCACACTTATCTTGGTGTATTTTAGAAGTATCCGGTTCAATTTATCTATTAATCAAGCTAAGCTTTCCAAGCAGTCCATAACCGCGGACGCGGCTATTCGAATAGTTTTGTTAACCTTGCAAGGGTGTACCGCTACACACACATGATCATCATTTACCGCCTTTGATCTCGACACCATTCAAGGGGTGCCAGCGAGGATGCTCACCACAACTGTTACCTCATATCCCATCTAGTCCAAGAAAGCCGCCTACTTGGGTTGGTTACCACAATCGTGAACCCGGCCGGTTTACCGAAGTGGACCCAAGTGATGTGTGCGTGGTGAATAAGCCGGTCTCGGGTGAGCCGTTCTCTCACTTAGCATCCAGGCCACAAGCCTACCAGAACTCCGAACTACTGCGACATCTGGACATCGAAAGGGATGAGTTAATAGGTTGAGAGGGGTCAGTGAGCCCAATGTGTGGTTGTACTCTTCATCTTGGATCACCACACAAGAACTCGGACTTAGGGCGGTGTTCAACGAGACAATCCACCGTGTACTCCTACACAGCCTCTCATCGTTCACCTTGTATTAGGGTCGATTCACCAACACTTTTCTACCATTATCAACATGATCACTACCATCCGGACTCACATCACAGTAACAACATGGTATCATACTAAGCATGCAATAAGCGATAACATTTGCAGGGGCCACATGATATCAAACAACTCCTACAGTTGCTAGGATTGTGGTTTGCTTACTACTGTGACAAAATGATAGGTCATGCAAAGGAATGGGTTCATCTATGCGGTAGAAACGAAGCATGATGATCATCCTAAACAATGCACAAGCGAGACATGAGAGGGAAGTGGGATTTTGTCGACATGATCAATGGGGTTTTGCTTGCCTTGCTGACGAGGTTCGGGTTCTGGATCTTCAGCGAAGGGGGTGACCTCTTGCTCCGGTTCCACCTCTACTCGACAAACAAAGCACGAAGTAGCAATCAAATGAATGCAATGCTCAAGCACATGAATGAATGTTAAAGCTTGAAGTACAAGTTTTGATGTGTGTGAGACAATTCCATTTAAGTGGAATATATTGCATTTGAAATGCAAATTCAAATTCCACATTTGAATTCAACATTAACCAAGTTATATGTGATATAGTTTGATCATTTTGAATCAACTTCAAATGTGTATGATATGCCTCTGAAGTGTGGTTGAATTATGGCTTAAATCCATGGTCCAAGTTGCAAACTCAATTGATTTGAATTTGAAATAAATTCAAATAAACCAATTGACATATGCTACTGGTCCCATTTTAAATTCAACTCAAACAGAGTTGAAAGTTGCATATTTGGAAAGATAATTTTCTCTTGATCATTTTTCATATATTATTTGTCCAATTTGGAGTTAATATGAATTTTCTATGAATTTCCAAAGTTTGGGGTATTTTCTGGAATTTCTGGAATTATTTTAACATTTTTGATTTTCTGGAAATTCATAAATTCGATTTATTGCGCAAGTGCTGACGTCAGGGGGGCTGACAAGGGGGTCCCACCTGTCAGTGGCTGGGCTGATTAACCCGGCTGGGTTAACTTAACCAGTGGCTTAATTAAGCCACTGGGCCCACTGGTCAGTGAACCAGGGGGTCACTTATCTGGTGAAACAGGGGGGGGGGGGCTTAGGGCTAACTCGCCGGCGGCTAAACGCCGGCGGTCTTGCCACGGCGGTGACATGCCGGAGTGAGCTAGAGGCCACGGGAGAGCACGGGGATGACTCCATTCGATTCAGCATCATCTCACGCATCATCTGGAGGCAACGGGGGTTCACGAGGAGCTCTGCATCGAAGACGGCGACGACTCCGGCGGAAGCAGAGAAACGACGAGGTCGTAGCCGAGGCCAGGGAGCACGGTTTGGGGCGTTCTTGGTTGCGTTCGAAAGCTGGCATACGCGGAAGTCAAACGCATGCACTGGGGGTCCATGACAAGCACTGGAGCGAGGAGGACGACGACCATGGCGGCGAGCTTGCTCGGGATCCATGGCGGATTCGGTTAGAGCGAGTAAACGAGGGGGAAAAGTGAGGGTTTTCGTTCGCAAGCTCACCCTGAATCTAACTGGAGTGGTCGCTTGCTCGGGGAGGCGTTGGAGTTGCCGGAATTCGAACTCGATCCACGGCGGCCGGCGATGAAGACGATGAAGCTAGCGAGCTCGGGGAGGCGTCCGGCTCCGATTCCTTCTGCAGTTCGATGAAGACGACGACGGCGAAGCGCTTGGACACCCTGGTTCGGCTCCTCGACGTCGTTGACTGCGACTTCTCACGACGATGAACGGCGGCGCTCTCGGGTGGAGGAAGAAATCGGCGAAGGAGGAGGAAGGAGTTGCGCTGGAGGGGAGGAATGGGCTGGGGCGGCTGCGGGACGTCTCCAGGACGCGAGAAGAGGCACGAGGCAGCCTGGAAGCTCGTCGACGACGACGTGGCATCACCAGCTAGCTCGGTGGCATTCCACTGAGCAGCTTGGAGGCGCGGGAGGGGGAAGAAGACCCCCGTGCCCTTTTGGGCCGGCTGGGCTGGGGTGGGCCGACTTCGCCCAGGCGCCAGGTAAGTCTTTTCCTTTTCTGTTTAATCTTTCCTTTCTGTTTTTCTGTAATTTGTTCTGTTTAGCTAAAATAAATAGCTAAACATTTTATTAAATGCTGAAAACTTTTATGTGGCCTCATAATAAAATAAACTAGCCACTCATAAACTTTCAACATTTTTAAAATTCAAAAGATTTGAATTTTAAATCAAAAAGGGGTATTTCTTTAATTCCAAGGTACTGTTTGAATATTTGAAAAATCTATGAGCATGGGATGGGTCCCACATCACTTGATATGTGATCACACTCATTTATAAGACTTTTCAAAACTCTAACATGAATTTTTGGAAAATATTTTTATCTGGCCTTTTGAATTAATTCATCTGGGGGGTGTTCCTTCTCCCATTTGGATTTTGAAATTGATTTCCAAGATTTCTTTTGAAATTTTGACATGATGCAAAGGCACTAGCTAACCCTAGCACATACCTAACAGAGGGTTCTGACAACTCGCCCCCACTCAAAAGAATCTCGTCCCGAGATTCAGAAGTCTGCGGGAGGAAGGAGGGGTACTCGGCAATGAGACGGTCTTCTCTTTCCCACGTGGCTTCTCTTTCAGAGTGGTGTGACCATTGCACTTTCAGAAACCTAATCTTCTGACGACGAGTGACACGCTCTGCTGAATCAAGAATACGAACGGGGTATTCTCGATAAGAAAGGTCATCTTGGAGATCAAGCGTTTCATGGTCGACTTCGCGGATGGGGTCCTTGAAGCAACGCCTGAGTTGGGATACATGGAATACATCGTGTACTCGGGAAAGGTGCGGAGGTAGTTCAAGTTGGTAGGCAACTTCTCCACGTTTAGCAATAATGCGGAAAGGTCCGATGTAACGTGGGGCCAACTTGCCTTTGATACCGAAACGTTGGGTTCCCTTCAGAGGAGTAACCCGAAGGTAAGCCTTCTCATCCAGATTGTAGCTCTCTTGCCTATGATGACGATCATAGTAGCTTTTCTGACGAGACTGGGCTGCTTTCAATTGATCACGAACAATGCGAACTTGATCTTCTGCTTCCTTGATCATATCCGGTCCAAAGAATTGTCTTTCACCGGTTTCAGACCAGTTTAGTGGTGTTCGACATCGTCGTCCATACAGGAGTTCAAAAGGAGCCATGTTCAGACTAGATTGTAAACTATTGTTATAAGAAAATTCGGCAAATGGAAGAGAATTCTCCCAATTCTTTCCGAATGAGATAACGCAAGCTCTAAGCATGTCTTCAAGAATTTGGTTAACCCTTTCGACTTGACCGCTAGACTGAGGATGGAAAGCCGTACTAAAGGAGAGATGAGTTCCCAAAGAACGTTGGAAACTTCCCCAAAATCTAGAGGTGAAAAGGCTACCGCGATCAGAATTGATTTCCAACGGAACACCGTGAAGTGATACAATTCTGGAGATGTACAAGTCCGCTAAATGACTAGCAGTTATAGACTCGCGAACCGGAAGGAAGTGAGCAACTTTGGAAAGCCTATCTATGACAACGAAGATGGCATTGTTTCCTTTCTGGGTTCTTGGAAAGCCGGTGATGAAGTCCATACCGACTTTGTCCCATTTCCACTCGGGAATAGACAAAGGTTGAAGTGTACCAGCAGGTCTTTGATGTTCTGCCTTAATGCGACGACAAACATCACATTCGGCAACAAATTTAGCGATGTCTCTCTTCATCCTAGTCCACCAAAATCTCTGGCGTAGATCTCGGTACATTTTTGTGCTACCGGGATGAATTGAGAGGGGTGTGTCATGGGCTTCTTTGAGGATGAGTTGCCTTAGTTCCCTATTCTTAGGTACTACTAAACGATTTTCAAAGAATACCGTTCCTTTGCTATCTGTGGAGAAACATTTAGCAACTCCGCCAACAATGTTCTCCTTGATCCGGCGAACACCTCGTGCACGCCTTTGGGAAACTATGATTTGATCCTCAAGAGTTGGTTTCGCCACCAAGGTTGAAAGATAGCCATGAGGAACAATTTCAAGGTTGAGCTTGCAAAAGTCCTCATGAAGAAGTGGTTGATACTGCTGCAACATGAGGTTGTTACAGTACGACTTACGACTTAGTGCATCAGCCATGACATTGGCTTTGCCTGGGGTGTAAGAAATTCCTACGTCGTAATCTTTTATCAACTCAATCCAGCGTCTTTGCCTGAGATTAAGATCTGGCTGGGTGAAAATATATTTGAGGCTTTGGTGGTCGGAATAAATCTCACAACGATTACCAAGGAGGTAATGTCGCCAAGTTGTTAGAGCATGAACTACGACAGCGAGTTCAAGGTCATGGGTAGGGTAGTTCTCTTCATGTGGCCGCAACTGGCGTGAAGCATAAGCTACCACATGTCGATCTTGCAGAAGTATGCATCCTAACCCTTGCCGTGATGCATCACAATAGATTTCGAAATCCTTTTTGGTGTCTGGAGGTGCAAGGACGGGTGCAGAAGTCAATCTTCTTTTTAGCTCTTGAAAGCTGTCCTCGCACTTGGGAGTCCATAAGAATTTCTTATCTTTCTTGAGGAGTTCAACTAGAGGCTTTGCAACTTTAGAAAAGTTCTCGACGAAGCGACGGCAATAGCTGGCTAGGCCAAGAAAACTTATAACTTGCTTAACCGATTCAGGTGGAGTCCAGTCAAGGACGGCCTGAACTCTCTCGGGATTCACAACAATGCCTTTTGCAGAAATCACGTGGCCTAAGTAGGTCACTTCTGGTAGCCAGAATTCACACTTGGAGAATTTAGCGTACAGGCGATGCTCTCTAAGTTTCATCAATACCAGCCTTAAGTGTTCGGCATGATCTCCTTCGTTCTTCGAGTAGATGAGAATATTATCAAGATAAACCACAACAAATTTATCTAGGTACTCCATGAAGATCGAATTCATCAAGCGTGAGAATGTGGCGGGGGCATTGGTTAAACCAAAGGACATGACGGTGTACTCGTAAAGACCATAACGAGTAGTAAAAGTCGTTTTGGGAATGTCCTCGTTTCGGATTCTGATCTGATGATAACCTAATCTCAAATCCATCTTGGAGAAGACGGAGGATCCTGCAAGTTGATCATAGAGATCATTGATCCTGGGCAGTGGGTATTTGTTCTTTATCGTCGCTAAATTTAGCGGGCGATAATCTACGCACATCCTTTCTGTTCCATCTTTCTTCTTTACGAACAGAACGGGACAACCCCATGGCGATGAGCTAGGGCGGATGAAGCCTTTTGCCAACGAAGCATCAAGTTGGATTTTTAGCTCAGCTAACTCATGTGGGGCCATTTTATATGGGCGTTTGGAAATTGGTGCGGTTCCGGGAACAAGATCCACTATAAATTCTACACATCTGTCGGGTGGCATGCCCGGCAGCTCTTCAGGAAAGACATCCGGGAAGTCACAAACCACCGAAATATCTTCAAGTTCGGGAAGGGGAAGTACATTCAAGGAATGCACTTGGGTTCTTGTTCTGGGTGAGGTATAGTTGATGGTTTTTCCCGAAGGGTGGGTGAGTTTCACGGATTTGCCTTTGCAATCCAGATAGGCATTTTGTCTTGATAGCCAATCCATGCCAAGGATGACATCAATGTCTGAAGACTTGAGGGCTATGAGAGAAGCAAGGAATACTAAACCCTCAATTGCTATTTGATTACCATGGCTTACTCTATTAGTTTGCCATCTTGACCCTGGAGTTTGGATAACCATTGGGGTGGACAATTCAACAAAGGGTAACTCATGACGAAGTGCATAACTTTCCGACATGAATGAATGAGATGCTCCTGGGTCGAAAAGAACGGAAGTAGGAACAAAATTGACTGGGAGCGTACCAAGAATGACGTCAGTGGTGTCGTCAGTCTCTTCGGCGGCAATCTGGTTCAGACGTCCACGAGTGGCGGGAGGAGCGGGTTTGGCGGTGTAGACCTTCTTGGGTGGCTTGCCACGACCATTGTTGTTGTTGTTGCCTCCGGCACGTGGTGGAGCATTCTGGTTCTGGACTTGGTTCTGGGGGCACTCGCGAGAGTAGTGGCCTGCCTGACCACACTTGTAACAAGCTCCGAAAACAGTGCGTGGAGCTGGGTGGTTTGGTGGAGCTAGGTGGAACTGGGTGGGTGGACGAGGCGCCACATAGGATGGCCTCGGGGGGTTGTTCTGGCGGAACATGCTATTGGGGATCCAAATCTTGCGCTTCTGGGAGCCAGAACTCGACGAACTATCATCTCTGGGGTGTTTGCGAAAGTCGTTGGGGGTGTTCATGTCCTCTGCCTTGATGGCCTTGTTGACAAGGACCTGGAAGGTGGCAAAGTCATGAAGGTTGAGCTCACGACGGAGTCCACTGTTGAGGCCACGACGGAACCTCTCTTGTTTCTTGGAGTCGGTGGAGACTTCTTCAGTTGCATAACGAGCAAGTCGGTTGAACTCACGACTAAACTCGTCCACGGTTCTTCTGCCTTGAGTGAGGTTACAGAATTCCTCACGTTTGCGGTCCATGAGACCCTTGGGGATGTGGTGCTCGCGGAAGGACGTGCAGAACTCCTCCCAAGATGCAGGTGGTCCAACTGGGCGCATATTCAGAAAATTCTCCCACCAAGAGCTTGCTGCACCTTCAAGGTGATAGGTGGCATAGTTGACCTTGTCGCCATCTGCAACATGGCCGGCTTGGAGCTTCCTCTCGATGCTGCGAAGCCAGTCATCGACGTCAAGGGGCTCGGTGGAGTAACTGAAAACCGGGGGATGAAGCCGGATGAAGTCGTTCAGGGACACCAGCTCATTGCGCTGCTGAGTGGTGTTGCGTGCGATGAATTCCAACAGGTGGTGAGAGTCACGGCGGTTCCTCTCGACCTCCATCAGAACTTGGGCCATCGTGGGTGGGGGTGGAAGGTTGCCTTCCTCCTGGTCATTCGCACGACCTTGGTTACGACCAATCTGGCCACGTGTTCCTTGAGACATCCTGAGGTGGAAAAACCAAAGTCAAATAGAGTTGATTGAAGAGTCTAATCAAGGTATTGAAGTACTGGAAGGATTACAGAGCAAAGGAAGTAATCATCTTGACAACATGGTGATAAAATCATACAAGCCATATATTCACAAGCTGTCATACAAACCATACCTCGTTTTAGTACAAGCACTAAGCTAATACAAACGTGATGAAGATGATACATCCTTCAGAGGCACTCTGACTTCCTATACATTATTTATCTAAGCCTCTGGAACTTAGACACCTTGTTTACAATCTACTAGGATACTACTACATCCTCACTAAGTAAAACCACAGGCGGTCTCACTCATCTCCATCTCCATAGTAGTCCTCATAAAAGTTACCCGCGTATCCCGGTAGCTGGAGGTGACCATCGGAAAACATGGAGGCTTGTGGACCCTGATATCCATTTGGGCAAGGATGGGGCCTAGGTCCAGTGTAGGGTGGAAGCAAAGGACCACGGGGTGGAAAAATTCCTCCAATCTCGGGCCAAGCAACTCGAGATGGCATCTGAGTCCTTACTGGATAGATCGCATCGTACTCCACTGATCCCACGCTCACAAAGGGTGCCAAGAGCGTCAGTGCCCGGTACAGTCGAACACGGGTGGCGTGGAGCTCAAAACGGAGAGCACGTGCATCACGATCTCTGTCACTAGCAAACCTAGCAGTCACCTGGAGTGCTGGATCCTCTGCAGAGTGATCTGAGTAGAGTCCGGTGTAATATCCCTCTTCTCCTGGAAGTGCAGCAGGGATATAGCGGAAAGAAGTCTCTCTCAGCATGGTGTGCTCCTCTCTCAGCAGTGTAATACATGAGTATGCAGCATCCTGCACAGCCATGTTCTCGGTAACGCCGATGCCATGTCCAAAGTGGATAGGCTGGGTGACTCCAACGTGGTGCGGGTAGATTCGGACAATGCAGTGGAACTGCGTCTGGTTGAAGTCGTGGAACTGCTCCTCGATGGTGTACTCAGGGTACCATCGATATCCAACATAGGACATCATCTCGATCAACGTGGCGGGATGGCCACGCACACCGAGGCACCTGGTCAAACGAACAATCTGCCGAGGGGGAAGATCTGCCATCTGAAACAGAAAGGAGTTTGCAAATGCATCAGATTATGAGATAAACCTGGAATGACTCGGACAGCATAACGACTGTAATTGTAAGAAATGACAATTTCTTTCAATCATGAAAACAGCACTTACATAATACGATGTAAGAAATCAGCATTATAACAATGCTAGGAAAACCTGACACAACTTTCCTACGGCTATAATGAAGCAATCAACGAGATGTGCTAAACAGACAGAGAAGAGCCTAGTCCTATCTTCCCGTAGAACAAGATGAGGGTGACTCAGAACTCAGAACGAAGGGGTAAGGAGAAAAAATGAAGCCTTACGTTGTTCCCTTATATAATCAGAGTAACTATATAACTATAGCAAGCTAGACTCAACTTCGGCCAAGGCTACTAGTCCTACAGTCAGTCCTGCTCTGATACCAAGTCTGTCGGGACCCGGGGTTAGCGTATGCAAGTACAGTTAAGACATAGTCATATGGAGAGCCGAGAACCGCACCCACTTGTCTAAGCAGACAAGGCCAAGCACTGAACATTCTCGGAAAGCATCGTACGTGAGGGGCATCCCATCCAGGCCGGATGATCAACTGTGATGGGTCCTCATCGTCCGCACAAAAGTCTAATGATATGGGTGGTGAACTCCCATATTCAAAGACAAGTCGTCTCAACCATACTATCGACTATCTCAAAACTCTTACATAGACTTACTCCAGCCCGATCACTTAGTCGGGGTCTAGGGCGGCCTCGATCATACCACAAAGTGTGCACGAGACGGAGTCTCGGACAATCGCATCGCGATGTCCCAAGCTGCGCACATCTAAGGGCCACTTGGTGTATGAAAGACCGTCAGCCAGAACACAACTAAGGTCTCGAAAACCCATACAAAGACATGCATGTTATAAACATACACGCAGCACACATGCCTTGTATGAACAGCAGGTACCATTGCAATTCTCTACAAAGTGTACATTTTATTTATAACTCTTATAGAGTACACACAGAGATCACATACATGTGATCCAACATTACAACATAAAGCGGAAGCAAATTATGTCTGAGTACAGACAAGTTTAACAAATTGGCTTAAGAAGCCTAATTCAACATAAAGCCCTCCACGAGGAACCAGTCTGCTGACTGGGACTAGACTAGCTTAACTTCAGTCGTCCAGCTCGATGAAGAAACCACCTTCGGGGTCAGTGGCGTCATCTAAAACATAGATTAAGCAAACGTGAGTACAAAGGCGTACTCAGCAAGACTTACATAGGATCTATACTACTCATGCACATGTATCAAAATAAAGGGGGGTGGGGTTCACTTGCAGAAGTGCCAGCTTTGACTTGGCTAGTCCTAAACTACGAGTACCAGACTTGGGGTAAGAAGCGTACACGAGTCCACTACTTTCACCAACCAATACACCACTATGGTGCCTTCCTCGACTTCCCCACGAGAAAGCACACCATAGCACTCACACTTATCTTGGTGTATTTTAGAAGTATCCGGTTCAATTTATCTATTAATCAAGCTAAGCTTTCCAAGCAGTCCATAACCGCGGACGCGGCTATTCGAATAGTTTTGTTAACCTTGCAAGGGTGTACCGCTACACACACATGATCATCATTTACCGCCTTTGATCTCGACACCATTCAAGGGGTGCCAGCGAGGATGCTCACCACAACTGTTACCTCATATCCCATCTAGTCCAAGAAAGCCGCCTACTTGGGTTGGTTACCACAATCGTGAACCCGGCCGGTTTACCGAAGTGGACCCAAGTGATGTGTGCGTGGTGAATAAGCCGGTCTCGGGTGAGCCGTTCTCTCACTTAGCATCCAGGCCACAAGCCTACCAGAACTCCGAACTACTGCGACATCTGGACATCGAAAGGGATGAGTTAATAGGTTGAGAGGGGTCAGTGAGCCCAATGTGTGGTTGTACTCTTCATCTTGGATCACCACACAAGAACTCGGACTTAGGGCGGTGTTCAACGAGACAATCCACCGTGTACTCCTACACAGCCTCTCATCGTTCACCTTGTATTAGGGTCGATTCACCAACACTTTTCTACCATTATCAACATGATCACTACCATCCGGACTCACATCACAGTAACAACATGGTATCATACTAAGCATGCAATAAGCGATAACATTTGCAGGGGCCACATGATATCAAACAACTCCTACAGTTGCTAGGATTGTGGTTTGCTTACTACTGTGACAAAATGATAGGTCATGCAAAGGAATGGGTTCATCTATGCGGTAGAAACGAAGCATGATGATCATCCTAAACAATGCACAAGCGAGACATGAGAGGGAAGTGGGATTTTGTCGACATGATCAATGGGGTTTTGCTTGCCTTGCTGACGAGGTTCGGGTTCTGGATCTTCAGCGAAGGGGGTGACCTCTTGCTCCGGTTCCACCTCTACTCGACAAACAAAGCACGAAGTAGCAATCAAATGAATGCAATGCTCAAGCACATGAATGAATGTTAAAGCTTGAAGTACAAGTTTTGATGTGTGTGAGACAATTCCATTTAAGTGGAATATATTGCATTTGAAATGCAAATTCAAATTCCACATTTGAATTCAACATTAACCAAGTTATATGTGATATAGTTTGATCATTTTGAATCAACTTCAAATGTGTATGATATGCCTCTGAAGTGTGGTTGAATTATGGCTTAAATCCATGGTCCAAGTTGCAAACTCAATTGATTTGAATTTGAAATAAATTCAAATAAACCAATTGACATATGCTACTGGTCCCATTTTAAATTCAACTCAAACAGAGTTGAAAGTTGCATATTTGGAAAGATAATTTTCTCCTGATCATTTTTCATATATTATTTGTCCAATTTGGAGTTAATATGAATTTTCTATGAATTTCCAAAGTTTGGGGTATTTTCTGGAATTTCTGGAATTATTTTAACATTTTTGATTTTCTGGAAATTCATAAATTCGATTTATTGCGCAAGTGCTGATGTCAGGGGGGCTGACAAGGGGGTCCCACCTGTCAGTGGCTGGGCTGATTAACCCGGCTGGGTTAACTTAACCAGTGGCTTAATTAAGCCACTGGGCCCACTGGTCAGTGACCCAGGGGGTCACTTAACTGGTGAAACAGGGGGGGGGGCTTAGGGCTAACTCGCCGGCGGCTAAACGCCGGCGGTCTTGCCACGGCGGCGACTTGCCGGAGTGAGCTAGAGGCCACGGGAGAGCACGGGGAGGACTCCATTCGATTCAGCATCATCTCGCGCATCATCTGGAGGCAACGGGGGTTCACGGGGAGCTCTGCATCGACGACGGCGACGACTCCGGCGGAAGCAGAGAAACGGCGAGGTCGTAGCCGAGGCCAGGGAGCACGGTTTGGGGCGTTCTTGGTTGCGTTCGAAAGCTGGCATACGCGGAAGTCAAACGCATGCACTGGGGGTCCATGACAAGCACTGGAGCGAGGAGGACGACGACCATGGCGGCGAGCTTGCTCGGGATCCATGGCGGATTCGGTTAGAGCGAGTAAACGAGGGGGAAAAGTGAGGGTTTTCGTTCGCAAGCTCACCCTGAATCTAACTGGAGTGGTCGCTTGCTCGGGGAGGCGTTGGAGTTTCCGGAATTCGAACTCGATCCACGGCGGCCGGCGATGAAGACGATGAAGCTAGCGAGCTCGGGGAGGCGTCCGGCTCCGATTACTTCTGCAGTTCGATGAAGACGACGACGGCGAAGCGCTTGGACACCCTGGTTCGGCTCCTCGACGTCGTTGACTGCGATTTCTCACGACGATGAACGGCGGCGCTCTCGGGTGGAGGAAGAAATCGGCGAAGGAGGAGGAAGGAGTCGCGCTGGAGGGGAGGAATGGGCTGGGGCGGCTGCGGGACGTCTCCAGGACGCGAGAAGAGGCACGGGGCAGCCTGGAAGCTCGTCAACGACGACGTGGCATCACCAGCTAGCTCGGTGGCATTCCACCGAGCAGCTTGGAGGCGCGGGAAGGGGAAGAAGACCCCTGTGCCCTTTTGGGCCGGCTGGGCTGGGGTGGGCCGACTTCGCCCAGGCGCCAGGTAAGTCTTTTCCTTTTCTGTTTAATCTTTCCTTTCTGTTTTTCTGTAATTTGTTCTGTTTAGCTAAAATAAATAGCTAAACATTTTATTAAATGCTGAAAACTTTTATGTGGCCTCATAATAAAATAAACTAGCCACTCATAAACTTTCAACATTTTTAAAATTCAAAAGATTTGAATTTTAAATCAAAAAGGGGTATTTCTTTAATTCCAAGGTACTGTTTGAATATTTGAAAAATCTATGAGCATGGGATGGGTCCCACATCACTTGATATGTGATCACACTCATTTATAAGACTTTTCAAAACTCTAACATGAATTTTTGGAAAATATTTTTATCTGGCCTTTTGAATTAATTCATCTGGGGGGTGTTCCTTCTCCCATTTGGATTTTGAAATTGATTTCCAAGATTTCTTTTGAAATTTTGACATGATGCAAAGGCACTAGCTAACCCTAGCACATACCTAACAAAGGGTTCTGACAAATATTGTGTCTGTAAGTCGATGACATACTGATTTTTGGGACCAACCTCAAAGTAATTGAGGAGGTCAAGAACTTTCTATCTCAAAACTTTGAGATGAAAGACCTGGGTGTGGCTGATGTCATTCTGAACATCAAGCTACTGAGGAACGATGAGGGTGGGATTACACTTTTGCAATCACACTATGTTGAGAAGATTTTGAGTCGCTTTGGATATGCTGACTGCAAACCTTCTACAACGCCATATGATCCCAGCGTGCGCATTCGAAAGTTTGATGGCAAGGTTGTGGATCAGTTGAGATATTCCCAAGTGATTGGTTCACTTATGTACCTAGCTTGTGCTACTTGGACTGACATATCATATGGCGTATGCAACTTGAGCCGGTTTGTTTCAAACCCGGGAGATGAGCATTGGCATCCGGTTGGGAGAGTTATACGCTACTTGGTTGGTACAACGAACTATGGAATTCACTATACTGGGTACCCGCCGGTACTTGAGGGGTATAGTGATTCTAATTGGATATCTGATGCTGATGAAATGAAAGACACAAGTGGGTATGTTTTCACACTTGTTGGTGGTGTTTTTTCCTGGAAGTCTTGCAAGCGGAGGATCCTAACCAGATCGACGATGGAAGCAGAACTCACAACATTAGATACATCATGCGTCGAAGCAGAATGGCTTCGAGAGCTTTTGATAGATTTGCCCGTGGTTGATAAGCCGGTCCCGGCTATCCTTATGAACTGTGATAACCATACAGTAATTTTCAAGGCTAAAAGTTCAAAGGACAACATGCAATCCACAAAGCACATAAGAAGAAGATTAAAATATGTCAGACATTCAAAAAACTCCAGAGTTATAGCGTTGGATTATATCCAGACGGCTAAGAATCTGGCAGATCCCTTTACCAAGGGTCTATCACGGATTGTGATAGAAAATGCATCGAGGGAGATGGGGTTGAAACCCACGTGAGTTGCCATGGGGGTAACCTAGAGAAATCTAGGAAAACAATACAACGGTCAACCGAGGAGAGTATCCCTACTCACCCACTCCGATTGAGATGCACTATACTCTCAAAACTATAAGGTAGGTTGAGAAATTTCTTAATGTGTTCCAAAGCTTCTGTAAGCAAGATGCTGTCCTACAGAGCATACTTTGGAGGAACACACCTATATGAGCCCGACTGCTGGTCACAGTCTATGAGATTGGGTTTGTCTCTAGGAAGCTCATGAAAGGAGAGGAGTATGACTAATACGCTCCACCCGTGGGGTTTAGCCTTCGGTAGCCTTGTACCGGCTGACAACTGGCGAAACTTCTACACGCTAAGCTGACAATTCAAGGCATAGTCCATTGTTCAGTTGTGAAGAAGTCTAATCCAGTTGCTCTAGGTGGATCTTCAACTTAACAGTCTCCACTGGAAATTCTGGTATATCAAACATGGTTTGGAACAGTTGACAACCTGATGGGCCTTGAGATCTAGTGGGGGATTGTTGGATTATAGTTGGGCTTTGTCCCAAATAAGCCCATAATCCCTAATTAATCTCTAAGGGCCCATATTTGGTGGCTGGTGGTGCTAAAGTTTAGTACCATACTGCTAGTCGAGGGAGAGTTAGACCTCTTTATAAGTGGTGCTCCCTCACAGCTATTGGGAGCTTTGGAAGAGGAGTTGTACACGCGCACTCCTCCTCCTCCTCCATCGCCTCGCCTCGCCTCGCCTCGTCATGTCGAGACGTGCGCGCGCGCCGCGGGTTGCGGGAATGAGCCGAGCCGAGCTCACACCTATGCGCTTATTTTTTCCGGTCACGAACGGTTAATTAATCTGGGATTAATTAGCGAGTCGCTAACTGAAGCGCCACCCTCCGAGACGTTGGAGGTGGGTTGTTCGCTGACTCGGTCGTGGGCTACGGCCCAGGCCTGTTACACCGACGGCACACATAAGCAGGCGCTAGGGTTGTGGAGTCACTCACTTGCTCACTCTCTCCCTCCGCCTTCAAACTCTAGCCGTCATCTACTGTTCCTCGCTGTGGGCTGCCTCCGGCAATCCCAGCCCGTCGGCCGCGTGCAAGGTCCGTCGGGTGAGCAGGTGCCTCCAGAACCGCGACCTTCGAGATCCTGCCCAGGAGAAGGCCGATAAGGTTTTTGGGGAGAGTCTCGGCGCGACTGCTCCTGATCCGTCCCCGTCCTCTGCTTCGACTTCGCCCGCTTCGTCCGCTCCTTCGACTACACCGACACCATGGCGAACAACAACGGATCCGCCGCTTCCAAGGCCGCCGCCTTCAAGAAGGCGACCAACGAATCCCAAACTACTGCTGCAGCCGCCGCGTTAGCTTGGCCAACCGCTGGGTATGATTCGTTCATCCCCTTTATACTCGTACATGTGATTGTCGTATATGCACTATTAATAGATGTTTCGGTGTTAGATTATATATGTGTTCACATGCTTAGTTTTCGGTATGAATTGCATGCCTTAAATGCCATGTTTACTGTTTACTCGTGGATTAGATTAACCAAAAATATGCTAATATATCCAGCACTCCATTGGCACGGGCTGCCCGCGGATGCCAGTCATTCACTCTTATCCCGCCCTTATTTGTCTCTTCTAACGTCACCGTCGGCTGGGTCATCAGCGCAGAGAACGACCTTACATGTCTTCTAGTCTCCCACTCGCCAAAGGAGGGAAAAATCCACATTTTTGACCTTTTTGCGAAAGAAATTCAAAATCTGAACTCACTTGCAAAGTATTTCACAAATCTAACCCTTTTGTCTAGCGCACAACATCCAGGCGCTAGACTTGTACACATAGCGCCCGCCACAAAGGCGCTAAGCCCCTGCCAGCGTGGCGAGGTTGGACCCGCACCGGGCCCCACCCTGGTTATCTAGTGCCTTACATAGAGGCGCTATACTTACTAGTATAGCGCCTCGAGCTGAGGTGCTATACTTCGCAATAACAAAACGGCCGAAGCCCACGCCCGAGGGCAGACACCGCAACACAGAGGGTGTTTCGCCCGAACAGAAGCAAGGGTGGCGGCGGCAGTTCTTCCCCCCTCTCTCAAATCCTCCCCCCAAATTCCCCAGATCTAAAGGATTCAACCGTGGAGATTGTTGTCAATCCATCCCCTAAGGTACTACCCTCCATTCCCTTCTCTTTCATCCAAAAAATGCATCACATTTGTCCTCTTTGTTCAAGTTTGTATGAAACCCTAAATCCCATTTGATTTTGAAATTGTTATGGTAGAATGAGATGTTTGATGGTTCTATAGCAATATGTTTGAGATGTCGTAAGCATTGATACATATTAGAGAGACTAAATTTAGGGAAACCCTAAATCACATTTGGTTTAAAAATATAATTACACTATGTGGATTAGTTTTGTATGGAGAAATTACAACATATGAATGGATCTATGTATACCAATGGCACAATGTCATGCAATTGTTATAAACTATGTGTACCAATAACATGCAATGGAACTATGTGTTTATGTTGATATGTTGTTATGACATTATTAATATGGATGGCATGAATGTATATTTTTATATGGTACCATGTGTTTTACATAGTGAAATTTAGATCTTGAGCACTACCATTTTCTAAAGCATATTATTTTGTTATGGAACAAAGTGATAATCGAATGATTTTTGTTTGAAAAATATAGGATGGGGTCTCTTCTCCATAATCATTATGATGTTGCGCACCGATCTTATGCTATGGCGGTGGACAATAAGGTAATATTTTTGTTGACCTTACTTGTTTTCAATTATGTATTGCCTTGACTTTCCTTGACCAAGTTGTTTCTATTTATTTGCAGAAGCTTAAAACCTTGAAGCTGCGGGTTCACGGGGTCTCTGCTGTGTTACTTACAAACAAGGTGCATTTACTTAAAAACAAGGTGCATTTGCTTTGGAGAAGGTAGAAAGATTCACATGCAAGTTCCATCGAGGTAGAAAGAGGAGAAGGTATCAAATTGCATCACAAGATTCACATCCAAGTTCCATTAAGGTTCACTACCAAAAGAGGAGAAGCTAGACAAATGTTACATCAATGTGCACATGAAAGTTCAAAGAACAAAGCTCCAATTCTCTTTGCTATTTATCTTCTTCTCTTGTACCGGATCATCTCATTCCCCATTGCATGACGGGCCTTCAAACCTAGGAGCACAAAATTTATTGTTACTACTTAATAAGGACAAAAAAATATGAATAACATGAGTGACGAGACGTACGGAAATGGTCCTCTTAGGTATCCCCTCATCGCCGTGGGTCTACCAACACCACCACCACGGCCTCTAGCACCACCACCACCACCACGGCCTCTACCACCACCACCACCAAAGCCACTACCACCACCACCAATGCCACTACCACCAAGGCCACTACGACCACCACCGTCACCACGGCCTCTACCAACCCCACCTCTAAGCGCAAGATTACGACCTCTTTGCCTAGGACCATGTTGGTTAGCACTTTGTTGGCTAGGGTCTTCATTTCTCTTTGCTCTCTTCCTTGATGTGCAACTTCTTGTGTTGTGGCCCGAAGCACCACACTTTCCACAACGGGCTCTCTCACGAGTCTCTTCGAATTGGTCGTTACCCCATTCTCGGGTTCCACCACGTCCCCATCCATCCATGTCACCACTAAAACGTTTAGTCCTCCGTCTTCCCCGTGTAACCACTTTCCAATCCGGATCCGGCCATAGTTGAACTCCATGGTACTCCGGCCACTGTGTTTGGTCAAAGTACGGGTTGAATCTTGGAGCCCATGTGTTCTTGGTGGCAATGATCGAGAACTCGGATTCCCTCACCGTAAGCGGGTGATTTAGGTTCACATTCCTCGTGCGAGCTGCCTTATACAAATGCGAGCATGCGAGATGAAGCAGCTTTGGTCTCCCGCAAGTGCAGTCACATGTCTTTAGGGAAACCTTGAATGTACGACCTCCATGCTAGGCCCCATCGTTTGTGGTTCCGTCCGGCTCATTAACTTGGTAAATCCACTCCTTGTCATCATACAATGTAGCACTTTGGGAATCCGCCTTCCGTGACTGAAAATCCATGAATTCGTCAACCTTTGGTGGGAACTTGTACTTGTACTTGTGCTTGTTCTCTCCAGCAATATGCTTATCAGTTTCCTTTGAGTACTTGATGAAGTAGTGATTCAACTTGGTGAATGTGTATTGCACTATTGCTGTCACGGGCAATGCACGTACACCCTTGAACACCGAGTTGAAGCATTCTGCCATGTTATTGGTCATTTGACCGTACCTCCGACCATCATCATCATAAGATCGTGCCCACTTTGTCCTAAGTAGGATGTTCCTATTCAGGAAATCTTGCCCCCCTGCATCCAACTTGTTGTTTGCAAGCAATTTTTTGTATAAGTTTGCGAAACGACGGTCAGAGAAAGCAGTACAAATATCTCTAAGATCATCGGCCAACTCCTTCTTTCCACATGCCCTAAAGAAGTTTGCACAAAAGTGCCTCATACACCATCGATGGTGCAAAGGAGGATGCCCTGGAATTTCAATCTCCACCGCATTAAGAATTCCTTGATGCCTATCCGAGATGACACAAATTTCTCTTTCGGTGGGTAAAACCTTGGTTCTCAAAAGATGGAAGAACCACTCCCAGTTAACATTGTTCTCCGCCTCTACCAAAGCAAAAGCCAAAGGCATCAATCGGTTATTTGCATCACTTTCTATTGCAACCAACAAAGTACCCTTGTATTTCCCGGTCAAGAATGTGCCATCGACGGAGATGACCGGTCTACAATGTTCAAAAGCCCTCACACATTGCTCAAATGCCCAAAATGCACGGCCAAATACTCGGACTAGCCTTCCGTCGCGCATCATTGTTTTCTCACCATACGGCTCAACCACATGAACCATGCCCGGATTAGTGGCGGCCATCGCTCCCAACAACCTTGGTATCCGGTTGTATGCTTCCTCCCAATCACCATACAACATCCTGAATGCTATTTGCTTCGCCTTCCATGCCTTGCCATATTTCATTTGGTGAAAGAAGATTTCTTTCACCATGCCAATGATGCTCTGAACCTTCATTGTGGGAAACAAAGATATGGAGTTGGAAAGCCTATAGGCGATGAACTCGGAGGTAAGTTGCCTGTGGTCTGGGTTTGCATCTTCACCATCCATCTTCTGGCCACGACACATGTGAGTTTGTACACAACTCACTATATGCCAACTTGGTCCTCCTTTGAATGGTCTTGCCCGCACAATCCATGGACATCCATCCTCCACACATTTGACCGTGTACCGCTTTTTTATATCCGAGTGCACCACCGTGTAAGGACGAAAATGCTTAACCGAGAACTCCTTGATCCATATCTTCAACTCCAAGAAGGTGCCAAACTTCGCACCGGGAGCAATCCCGTTTGTTGCATGATCCATATCACGGTATGAAATTGGTCTAGCTCCGAGAACTATAGTCTTCCCACCATCCACAACGGCTTCATCCGCGAGAGTAAGATCCTCGAACAATGGTGTACGAGGATCCTTCCCCAATACCTTCTTGAAAGCTTCGACCTCCTTGCTCGTGAAACCGTCCTCATCAACTTCTTCATCGGGACCGTCATCATCCGAATCAAATGCATAGCATCGAGAGTACGGGATGGATTGGTCCATGTTCTCTTGAAAATTATATGCCTCCAAGTCACCAACATTGTTGTCATAGAGATCAACATCATTCTCTTCATCTTCATAAACATCATTCGCATTTTCCTCTTGGTTCATGCGTGGAGGGCTCAATGTTTGCCTCACTTTTTGTTGTGTCAAAGAAGGTTGACTTAATTCCTCTTGGTTCATGCGTGGATGGCTCAATGTTTGCCTCACTTCTTTTTGGGTCAAGATAGGTTGACTCAATTCATCTTGGTCCATGGGTGGAGGGCTTCTTTAGGTAGCAAATATTTCAAGAGCCTTGTCTTGGGATTCGGCCACCACTTCTTTGTATGCAAGCCAACGTTGATCCGAGTTGATACCCATTTTTTCCAACGGATGTGATGTCTAAACCCAACATTATGCCTTCCCTCCAACATAACCACATCACTTGGGCCCATCCAATTCAACTCCTTCCTTACTTGTTCCAACAACTCCACATAGTTGGGACTAGCATCAAACACCAAATCTTGCTCATCCAAATCCGGCTCTACATTCCATTTCAAAAATGCATCCTTATTCGCATGATGAAGATGAACAATTCTTGCCATCCCTACATTAATTATAGGAAAAAACGAAAATTTTATCATTAAGTATTAAAAACAAATTTAGTCTAACCAACAACATACAAACATACAATAAAAACATATCTCTAACCCTAACCCTAACACTAAATAAAAAATAACCCTAACCCTAACATAATAAAAGAACACATTTTTAACCCTAACAAAATAGTGCACATACAACATATTAGTCACTACTTTGTTGTTTCATACATATAAGCAACAAGAATAAACCAAGGGCAATGAAATCAAAGTTCTTCTAGGTTTCCAAACTTTGAAGATATCCAACCAAAAAGGAAGATTCCAATGGGTCCAAAGCTAGGGATTGAGAGAGGGTATTGATACGTCCCAAACGTATCTATAATTTCTGCTTGCTCCATGCATGTTTTGTGTGACTTTGCCATGTTTTGCTTGAACTTCCATACACTTTTGAACCTATTTGGACTAACCAATTAAATCAGTGCACCCAGTTGCCAGTTTCTGTTTTCTGCTGTTTTTGTATTTTAGGTTTTCCGGCCATTAAAAGTGCTCCAAAAATTCCGGGAAAAAAATATAAAAAATCAGCGCAACAGAAGCTTCCGGAATCACCAACAGAGGGAAGGGGGGCCACCACCAGGCAGCCAGGAGGGCAGGTGGCGCGGCCCCACCCTGGGCCGCGCCTGATGTCTACGCACGCTTCTATTCTTGTAGACTATGTTGGGCCTCCAAGCGCAGAGGTTTGTAGGACAGCAGCAATTTCCCTCAAGTGGATGACCTAAGGTTTCTCGAACTCAAAGAAGTAGAGGTTGAAGATGGTATCTCTCAAGCAACCCTGCAATTAAGATACAAGAAGTCTCTTGTGTCCCCAACACACCTAATACAACTAGGAGTTGTATAGGTGCACTAGTTCGGCGAAGAGATGGTAAAATATGGGTGATAGGTGCGGCAAAACAAAGTAATATAAATCTGTAATAAAAAGTGCAGCAAGCAAACAAGTGGTAAACGTGAGCACAAACGGTATTGCAATGGTGGAAACAAGGCATAGGCTTCATACTTTCACTAGTGGCAACTCCCAACAACATTAACATAGTCTAATCACATGATATTTCCCATAAAACATGCAATGGAGACGTACTCGGAGGTCATTCCTTTGTGGTCAAGAGAGGAAAAGAATTATGTAGGGCTACAAAAGCACACCTCAAAGTTCATAGTTCTCAATCTATGGATTTCCCAATGTCATCGCGGCCATCCAAAGAGAGTACCACAATCACCACAACATATCTCAAGGATAGTCAAAGACAAACACCAAGAGACTCTCAATCTTCAATCAACACACAAAAGAGGAAATTACTCATGATAATATTCTTCTAACCCATGTCCAATAGACCGCTGTCACCATGGTCTCGGGGATTATACTAGATAAGATCAAGTGAGCATATCAATCTAATACATAGAGGAAGGGGAAATATCATGGGATCACCCTAGATTAACATAGCCTATGATCACAACGAAGATCACATCATGGGAGAGAGAGAAGAACACATAGCTACTGGTAGAAACCTCAGCCCCGAGGGAGAACTACTCCCGCATCATGGAGGGAGGAAGCAACGTCGATGGAGATGAATCCGGGGGCACTTCCCCGTCCCGGCAGGGTGCCGGATCAGGAATTCTGGTCCCCAAAGCTTGTCGGCGATGGCGGCGGAGATTGGAATTGCTTCTGGAGAAAAGGGGTCTGGAATCAGGGATCTCGCGACGGGAGAATAAATAGGAGCCAAAGTAGGGCACCAGGGGTGTCGGACCCAGCCAGGAGGGCAGGTGGTGCGGCCAGGGGCTGGGCCGCGCCAGGCACCCTCCTGGCTGCCCCCTGGCTGCCCTGTGGCCCCCCTTTGGACTCGCGGAAGCTTCCGGAACGCTGATTTTTTATATAATTTTTCCGGGATTTATTGGGCACTTTAATTATTGGAAAAACCTGAAATACAAAACAACAGAAAACAGGAACTGGCAACTGGGTGCACTGAGTTAATAGGTTAGTCCAAATATGATCAAAAGTGTATGAAAGTTCAAGCAAAACATGGCAAAGTCACACAAGTCATGCATGGAGCAAGCAGAAATTATAGATACATTTGGGACGTATCAACATCCCCAAGCTTAATTCCTTCTCGGCCTCGAGTAGGTAAATGATAACAAGCATAATTTCTTTGGTGACATGCCACACAACCATATAAGGACTTTTAAGTAAAGCAATCAAAGCATGCAATTCAATTCAAGTCTTAACAAGCAAGAGTCTATATTAGCATTGACACAAGCAACAAAAGAACAATAGGTGCAAGAGCTCTCGCTGTCCGTGACTCGAATGTCTCCAAATGGTGTTTGCGTGCAAGAAAGGGGATAGGGAATACGAGAAAAAAGTATTTTTGTGTTGACAACTCAATCTACTAAAGCTTCACACTTGGTCTTCTTTGGAATCTTATCTTGACTCATCCCCAGACCACTAGCCAGGTACAAGTCAAAATGATCCACTCCTTTTCGATATTTTGAGCACTCATGCAATGGATGAGCGTGAGCAAGAAAGTTGACACCTAAAAGGCGAAACAGAAAGAAGGTGGAGGAGGAAGACAAAAAGGTGTGAAAGGCTCACATCAATGAGGACAATCATAGGCGAGAGAAGGCCATATGATAGATATGATGTGAGGAGTAGGGATTGCCATACAACGGATGCACATGTGAGCTAAAAGCTCTCCAAGGGAACTAGTGGGGGTGCATCTAACTCGCTTGCTCAAGAAGACATAGAGCTCGTTTGAGGAGGCTCATCATTGGAATATACAAGCCAAGTTCTATAGTGTGAAGGGTCCCCACATAGCTATATGCATGATGATGATCTCTATGGAGTACAAGGGATAGAAGATGAAGTACTAGTGTGGATCTATCAAAAGGAATAGTAGCATGCCCCCTTCTCTCTTTTTATTTTTTTCTTTTCTATTTTTCTCTTTTATTTTTATTTTTTGGTTGCCTCAATGGTTCTTTCTATTTAACTCTCATTTGTCCTCTTTGGGATCTTTTGATTTTGTCCTCTTTGGGATCTTTTCCTCACTTTAGGGGCAATACTCTATATTTTACAAGAATATAGGAGATCTTTCACACTTTACAAAGGTACTCACATAAAGAAAATGTAACTTTCATGATGCAAATGTATGCCTCTGCCAGGGTAACAGGAACATGTATGACATGAAGATCAAGTCATGAAGTGGTGGATGTTGCATGGAAATATATCTCGGAAAGGCTATGGAAATGCCTTGATAGGTAGGTATGGTGGCTGTTTTGAGGAAAGATATAAGGAGGTTTATGATGACAGAGCGTATCATGCCAAGGGTTTGGATGTACCGGCGAAGGTGGATGCTAACTCTTGAAGTGAGAAGAAGGCAATGCACGGCACAAGAGAGGCTAGCAAATTTGAGGATGTGGAAGTGTCAACTTTCAATACTCACATTAGTCCGAAGAACTCATGCACTTATTATCGGTAACTCTCAATCTAATCAGGAGGTTCACAAAGAGACAGGTACCCTGAGGAGGAGTGTATGGGGGTTTGGTTATCCTTGCGCATCCTCGACTCATGGTACGTGAGTGTACTCTAATATTCGAACCCTCCAGAGGTTAGTGATCCATCTAGTAGCTAGAGTTCTCAACTAGTTTTGTAGGTTTTTGAAAATAAACACGGATTTCCCAAAATACGACATCTATCAGTAATAGGCTCGAGCTCTTGACACCAAAAGTTCAAACATTACTCTAGTCAATACCTCAAACCTATTGCAAGTTACTACTACAAAGAGAATAGCAACTTTAACTACCTACTTTCAGTGAAGACACAGAACTCAGTGCAACAGGCAAAATTTCTAACAAGATAAAACATGCAATCTATAGAAAGTTCAACCTAAGACAAAAGAAAATCTCTAGAAAAACTAAAGCACTACAACTAAACAGAACAACAGCTAAGAAAAGAAAAAGAACAGCTCACAACTAAAAGAATAAGCATGCAAGTCCTATGAGGAGTTCTATTTCAAACGGAGCATGTTTCTCTCCCACACAAAGTAAGACGGGATCTAACTTGTTATGAACAGCAAGAAAAGCTAAAGAAAACTAAAAATAAAACCTAAGAGCGAGACGCTGCAAGCATAGAACATAACGCATGAAGTGATAAAAATATAGTGAGACGAAGGACGAACTGATGATTGTTGATGGATAAGGGGTTGCACGTGGGCATCCCCAAGCTTAGACGATTGGGTCTCCTTGAATATTTGTTGGGGATGCACGGGAGCATCCCCAAGCTTGAGCGCTTGACACTCCCGAATCTTCTTTCATCATCTTCCATCACACACTTGAAAACTCACTTCATACATAACTCATCATAAGCTGATTAGAGAAGTTAGTACCCTTAATAAATAATTTTCCCCACTGGATATAAAGATATTCTTGAAGAGCTACTGTTTCTCAAGATTGCCAAAAGGTTTTTGCAAAGAAAAAGCAAGCTTAAGGTTTGCAAAAGTTAGGAGAGACAAAACGTGGCAGAATCTGTGAAAAACAGAACAGCAGGTAGTAAAGAATTTTTTAGGGGCACTTCTGCAACTCAAATTAAAAAACTCAGAACATACTAAAGTTCCATGATTGTATAGATCATGCTGTGTAAAAAATTCAGCTCAAAAAGATGAACTGGTGATTTATTCTGATTTTTCCCGTCACGAGGACAGAATCTGTTTTCTGGACAGCATGTCACCATTTTCACTTCCCTTGTCATATGAGGCTATACTTGGCACAAAGCTTGAAAAATAAAGATACAATGATGTTGCTACAGTAGTAAAAATCATCAAGACAAGTAAAAACAGAAAGAACAAACTGAAAGTAAAGATAACAACGGTTGTCTCCCTAGAGCTCTTTCTTTATAGCCATAAAGATAGGCTTAAGACTTTAATGATGCTCTCGCAGGAATAAGAGTTGAAGAACAAAAGAGAGCATCAAGAAGCAAATACGAAACACATTTAAGCCTAATATGCTTCCTATGCATAGGAATATTGCAATAGAATAATTCATTGAAGCACAAAGCAATAAGCTTAGGAAGGCAAAACAAGTGCAGCTTCAAAACCTTCAACATAAAGAGAGGGAACTTGATATTATTGAAATATCTATAAGCATGTGTTCCCTTCTCATAATAATTTTCAGTGGGATCATGAATAAACTCAACAATATAAGTATCACATAAAAAAATTCTTATCATGATCCATAAGCATAGAAAATTTATTACTCTCCACATAAGCAAAATCCTTCTCATTAGTAATAGTGGGAGCAAACTCAAGAAAATAGCTATCACATGAATCATTCTTATCATGATACACTTGCAAACATTTATTATTTATAGCATAAGTGTCATCACAATAATCATCATAGATAGGAGGCAAAGTATCATCAAAATAAATTTCATCATCAAAACTTGGGGGGCTAAAAAGATCATCTTCATAAAATGTAGCATCCCCAAGCTTATGGCTTTGCATATCTTTAGCATCAAAAGTATTCAAAGAAGACATGCAAATAACATTACTACTAGCATGAGGGTTGTGCAAATAATAAAGCTCCATAGGCTTTTTTATCTCCTCCTCAAACACTTCATGTCCTAACTCAAGAAAGAGCTCATAAAGCTCTCTCATAATTTTGTTGTTGTTTTCCATAAAGCCTAACTAGTGATAATAAAAAAAAGAAACGAAAAGATTTAATTGAAGAATCTAAAGATATACCTTCAAACCTTACTTCCCCGGCAATGGCGCCAGAAATAGCTTGATGTCTACGCACGCTTCTATTCTTGTAGACTATGTTGGGCCTCCAAGCGCAGAGGTTTGTAGGACAGCAGCAATTTCCCTCAAGTGGATGACCTAAGGTTTATCGAACTCAGAGAAGTAGAGGTTGAAGATGGTCTCTCTCAAGCAACCCTGCAATTAAGATACAAGAAGTCTCTTGTGTCCCCGACACACCTAATACAACTAGGAGTTGTATAGGTGCACTAGTTCGGCGAACAGATGGTAAAATATGGGTGATAGGTGCGGCAAAACAAAGTAATATAAATCTTTAATAAAAAGTGCAGCAAGAAAACAAGTGGTAAACGTGAGCACAAACGGTATTGCAATGGTGGAAACAAGGCCTAGGCTTCATACTTTCACTAGTGGCAACTCCCAACAACATTAACATAGTCTAATCACATGATATTTCCCATAAAACATGCAATGGAGACGTACTCAGAAGTCATTCCTTTGTGGTCAAGAGAGGACAAGAATTATGTAGGGCTACAAAAGCACACCTCAAAGTTCATAGTTCTCAATCTATGGATTTCCCAATGTCACCGCGGCCATCCAAAGAGAGTACCACAATCACCACAACATATCTCAAGGATAGTCAAAGACAAGCACCAAGAGACTCTCAATCTTCAATCAACACACAAAAGAGGAAATTACTCATGATAATATTCTTCTAACCCATATCCAATAGACCGCTGTCACCATGGTCTCGGGAATTATACTAGATAAGATCAAGTGAGTACATCAATCCAATACATAGAGGAAGGTGAAATATCATGGGATCACCCTAGATTAACATAGCCTATGATCAAAACGAAGATCACATCATGGGAGAGAGAGAAGAACACATAGCTACTGGTAGAAACCTCAGCCCCGAGGGAGAACTACTCCCGCTTCATGGAGGGAGGAAGCAACGTCGATGGAGATGAATCCGGGGGCACTTCCCCGTCCCGGCAGGGTGCCGGAACAGGAATTCTGGTCCCCCGAAGCTTGTCGGCGATGGTGGCGGAGATTGGAATTCCTTCTGGAGAAAAAGGGTCTGGAATCAGGGTTTTCGCGACGGGAGAATAAATAGGAGCCAAAGTAGGGCACTAGGGGGTGTGGGACCCAGCCAGGAGGGCAGGTGGCGCGACCAGGAGCTGGACCGCGCCAGGCACCCTCCTGGCTGCCCCCTGGCTGCCCTGTGGCCCCCCTTTGGAATCGCGGAAGCTTCCGGAACGCTGATTTTTTATATATTTTTTCCGGGATTTATTGGGCACTTTAATTATTGGAAAAACCTGAAATACAAAAACAGCAGAAAACAGGAACTGGCAACTGGGTGCACTGAGTTAATAGGTTAGTCCAAATATGATCAAAAGTGTATGAAAGTTCAAGAAAAACATGGCAAAGTCACACAAATCATGCATGGAGTCAGCAGAAATTATAGATACGTTTGAGACGTATCAGCGCCAGGGACCCTCCTGACTGCCCTGTGGGTCCCCTCGATGCCCCCTTCGCCTATATTTACCCCTAGGGGTGGAAACCCCTAATATTGATCTCTTTCTCGCGAACTCCCCTCTGTACCACCACCGCCGCCGTTTCAAGATCGGGGATGCCTGGAGAAGTTAGCCCGGCACCCTGCCGGAAGGAGGAACCCCCTCCGGGAGACCATCCATAGCCATGGACGCCTCCCGGATGTGCCGTGAGTAGTCCCCCTTTGACCATGGGTCCGTGACCAGTAGCTATGTGATGAATCTCTCCCCCCTTTGTGCTTCCACTTTCGAGTCCTCGTGAGCTGCCTCACATGATCGAGGCATCTATGTAATTTCTGTTGTTGCTATGCTGAGTTTGTCGGGATCTGATGGATTATGAGACTATGTTCAGATTGTGATGAGTAATATATTTGGTTCTTCTCTTTTATATTTTGTTCTTGAGTAAATTCTTGCATGTTCTCCGTTGCGGTATTTGCTTTGGCCAAGTATTTTATTTGCAACTCCAAGAGAGAGCGTTATGATCGATTGTGGGTTCAGCCCCTTGATGTCTAGCTTGAGTGACAGAAACATGAGACTAGGGCATGTGTTGTTGCCACCAGGGATAAAACAACGGTGCTTGTACCTGCGGGTGCAAGGATTGTTTACTTTACGCAAAGTTCTTTTAATGCAGTTGTCTGTTGCTTTGAGTTTACACTTTGGGTGGGATTCGCAACTTAATACCAGCGAGATGTTCTGGATAGATATCTCAAGGTGGATGATTCGTAGTAGATGCAGATGGATTTCGGTCTACTTACCTTGGCGTACTACCCATTGCTTTTGAGCCCTTCCTTTCTTTGTAGCATAGTTAGCATTGCGGTGCCTTCTTAATCCTGTCAATTGCCCAACTGTGATTTGTTTACCTCGCTAGCACTTTTATCGTCTTTTGGGAGAGAGACATCACTTGTGAAAATCACGGGACCCCGGTCCATCTTCACATTATTGTTCACACCCTCAATTTACTTTCAGCTTTTACTTTCCTTTGCACCTTTTATCTCTTGCGTTGATCCTTTGTAAACGACAAGGCCGGAGGAATTGACAACTCCTCTGTACTCATTGGGAGCAAAGTTATTTGTTGCTGTGTGCAGGTCCACGACAACACCCAAGTCAGGAAGCAATTTCTGGCGACGTTGCCACCTACTTGTATCTCCTGAGTCCTACTGGTTCGATAACCTTGGTATCTTCACCGAGGGAAACTTGCTGTTGCACTGCATCTCAAACCTTCCACTTGGGGTAACCAACGAGGGGCGAGAAGCCAGCAAGCAAATTTCTGGCGTCGTTGCCGGGGACTCAAGTCTACAAGATAGGGGAGTTGCACACTATCTTTTATCTTTGCTTTTTAGTCTTGTTAGTTTACCTTTCAGTTTTTACTTTTGTGTCCCTTATCAAAAATACCAAAAATACCTGTTACCTTGCTTGTTGATGCTATCTTTACCATGGGTGTTGAACCACCCAAATATGGTAGGATGGACATGTTTCACTTGGCTCGTCTTCGATCAATTTGTGCTCGCGCTAAAAACCCAACCGACTTGGTTGAGGGAAAATCATTGGATGAGCATGCTCATTACATGCGACACCGCCTATCTCAGAAAGGGAAACACTTATGGGATCAAATACAAGTTTCTTATTGCTATGCTGAATCTTTGTGCCACATTTATGATTTTACTTGCTGCTCTAATATAGAGCCTAAACATCTTCCTTTCCAATGTGAGTTTAATGAAAATGAGATCTTATCTTCTTATGCCAAAGGTGTTTATGATTACTTTGATGTTGAAAAGATTGAAGAGTTTGTTGCTTTTAAAGGTGCTTATGAGATTGCTTCTTTGATTGAAAAATATTACGATACTATTCACAAGTCTGAAAACTTTGTTGTTCTTGCTTATTGCTTTGAGAATTATACTTCCAATGCTTATATTGAGGATTTTAAAAATAGATGCTTGCTGCCCAAGAAGAGGCTAATGATTGCTATGAAGAGGAATCTTATGATTCCGAGGACTCACTTTATACTTCCCTTTCTGATGATTTTGATACTTGCTTTGTTGATGGCCATGATGCCACTATCGATGATGCCTACGAAGATGAACTTGCTATAGTTCCTTATGTTAAGCATGAAATTATTTTTGTTGCACCCACACTTGATTTCCCTATAATCCTTTTGAAATCTCCAACTATTCCGGAGAATTTTGCTCTTATCAAGGCTCAATGTGATGGGTTGCATCTATCTTATCATCCTAAAAACCGTGTTGAAAACAATACACGTGTGCTTGTAGGTCATGAAAAACATGATTTATGTGATAGTTATATTCTTGATGTTATTCATGATGCTACTGAAAATTACTTTGAGAGAGGAAAGTTTGGTTGTAGAAACTTCCATGTTCCAAAAACACCTCTCTTCATGTTGAAAGTTTTGAAGTTGTTCTTGTTCTACCTTCCTATGCATGTCACTTTGTGCTTCTTTGATTTATTTTCTTACAAGATGCCTATGCATAGGAAGTGGGGTAGGCTTAAATGTGTTTCACATTTGCTTCTTGATGCTCTCTTTTGCTTCAATTCTTATTCTCTTGTGAGCATCTTCTATAATCTTTAAGCCTAGCTAATGGCTTTAAAGAAGCGCTTTCGGGAGGCAGCCCGCAACGAATTTAGGGTTTCATTTTTTCTTTTCTTCTGTTTTTAGTGGTCTCGATGATTGTTACTACTGTAGCAACATCATTGTATCTTTACTTTTCAAGCTTTGTGCCTAGTTTAGCCTCAGATTGCGAGAAAGGTCAAAGGTTGGTGCTTGCTGTCCAGAAATAGATTTTGTCTGCTTGACGGAAAAATTCTCAATAAATCACCAGATCATCTATTTGATCTGAATTGTTTTGACAACATGATCCATACAATTACCTTTCAGGCCTCTGTTCAAAGTTTTTTGATTTGAGTTGCAGAAGTACCTCGAAAAAATTCTCATTCTCTGCTGTTCTGTTTTTCTCAGCTTCTGCCCCGGTTTTTCTTTTCGCAGTTTTGCAATCCTTAAGCTTGATTTTTCTTTACAAACTTTTTTGGGAAGGCAAGAGAAACAGTAGCTCTTCCTGAAAATCTTTATTTGCAGTAGAGGAAAATTATTTTATTAGGGTACTAACCTCTCTAATCAGCCTACAATGAGTTATGTATGAAGGGAATTTTCAAGTGCGCGATGGAAGGTGATGAAAGAAGATTCAGGAGTGTCAAACGCTCAAGCTTGGGGATGCCCATGTGCACCCCCAATAAATATTCAAGAAGACTCAACCGTCTAACCTTGGGGATGCCCCCGATGCATCCCCTTCTTCATCAACAATCATCAGTTTGTCCCTCGTTGCACTATATTTTTATCACTTCATGCGTTTGATACGTCCCAAACGTATCTATAATTTCTGCTTGCTCCATGCATGTTTTGTGTGACTTTGCCATGTTTTGCTTGATCTTTCATACACTTTTTGAACCTATTTGGACTAACCTACTAACTCAGTGCACCCAGCTGTCAGTTGCTGTTTTCTGTTGTTTTTGTATTTCAGGTTTTCTGGCCATTAAAAGTGCTCCAAAAATCCGGAAAAATCAGATAAAAAATCAGCGACACGGAAGCTTCCGGAAACACCAAAGGAGGGAAGGGGGGCCACCACAGGGACTCCAGAAGGGTCCCTGGATAGGCCCCACCCTAGGCCGCGCCAGGGAGCTTCCTGGCTGCCTTGTTGCCCCTCTCAGTGCCCCCCTTCGCCTATATTTACCCCCCGTGACGGAAACCCCTAAGATCGATCCCTTTTTCGCGATCTCGCCTCTGTTCCGCCGCCGCCGTTTCAAGATCGGGGCTGCCTGGAGAAGCTGCTCCAGCACCCTGCCGGGAGAAGCTACCCCCTCCGGGAGACCATCCATAGCCATGGACGCCTCCCGTATGTACCGTGAGTAGTTCCCCTTGGACCATGGGTCCGTGACCAGTAGCTATGTGATATATCTCTCCCCCTTTTTGTGCTTCCACTTTCGAGTCCTCGTGAGCTGCCTCACATGATCGAGGCATCTATGTAATTTTTGCTGTTGCTATGCTGAGTTTGTTGGAATCTAATGGATTATGAGACTATGTTCATATTGTGATGAGTAATATATTTGGTTCTTCTCTTTTATATTTTGTTCTCTAGTAAATTCTTGCATGTTCTCCGTTGCGGTATTTGCTTTGTCCAAGTATTTTATTTGCAACTCCAAGAGAGAGCGTTATGCTCGATTGTGGGTTCAGCCCCTCGATGTCTAGCTTGAGTGACAGAAACATGAGACTAGGGGATGTGCTGTTGCCACTAGGGATAAAACAACGGTGCTTGTACTTGCGGGTGGAAGGATTGTTTACTTTACGCAAAGTTCTTTTAATGCAGTTGTCTGTTGCTTTGAGTTTACACTTTGGGTGGGATTCGCAACTTAATACCAGCGAGATGTTCTGGATAGATATCTCAAGGTGGATGATTCGTAGTAGATGCAGATGGATTTCGGTCTACTTACCTTGGCGTACTTCCCATTGCTTTTGAGCCCTTCCTTTCTTTGCAGCATAGTTAGCATTGCGGTGCCTTCATAATCCTGTCAATTTCCCAACTGTGATTTGTTTACCTCGCTAGCACTTTTATCGTCTTTTGGGAGAGAGACATCACTTGTGAAAATCACAGGACCCGGGTCCATCTTCATATTATTGTTCACACTACCAATTTACTTTCAGTCTTTACTTTCAGTTGCTACTATCATTATCTCTTGCGTTTTATCCTTTGTAAACAACAAGGCCGGGGGAATTGACAACTCCTCTGTACTCGTTGGGAGCAAAGTTATTTGTATCTGTGTGCAGGTCCAGGTGAAGTTAGCAACCTCGTCGCCATTGTTCACTTTACCACCTTCTTGTATCTCTGTGAGTCCTACGGGAGACAAACCCTATCCTCTACATAGGGGAAACTTGCTTCTACGCTGCATCTCACCATCCACTTGGGGTAACCAACGAGGAGCGAGAATCCATCAAGCAAATTTCTGGCGCCGTTGTTGGGGACTCCAGTCTACAAGATAGGGGAGTTGCACACTATCTTTTACCTTTGCTTTTTAGTCTTGTTAGTTTACCTTTCAGTTTTTACTTTTGTATCCTTAATCAAAAATACCAAAAATACCTGCTGCTACTATGGGTTCCAATGAAAACACTAAGTTGTGTGACTTCACTAGTCACAACAACAGTGACTTTATCTGCACTCCTATTGCTCCACCTGCCACTTCAGCACCTTCTTATGAGATTCAACCTGATCTGCTTAACCTTGTTATGAAAGATCAATTCTCAGGAGCAGGAGAAGATGCTGCCTTGCACCTAAACAACTTTATTGAGCTCTGCGACATGCAGAAGTACAAGGAAGTGGATGGAGACATCGTCAAGCTGAAGCTTTTTCCTTTCTCTTTGAGAGGAAGAGCCAAGGAGTGGCTACAATCTTTGCCCAAGAACAGTATCGATTCTTGGAGTAAATGCAAAGATGCTTTATTAGGGAAGTATTATCCCCCTGCTAAAATTATTCAATTGAGGAGTAATATTATGAATTTCAGGCAATTGGATAATGAACACGTTGCCCAGGCTTGGGAACGTATGAAGACGCTTGTCAAGAACTGCCCCGCACATGGACTGACTACCTGGATGGTTATCCAGACTTTTTATGCAGGCTTGAACTTCACCTCGCGGAACCTGTTAGATTCGGCCACGGGAGGAACTTTTATGTCAACCACGCTTGGTGCTGCCACAAAGATACTTGATGAGATGATGCTGAACTACTCACAATGGCACACCGAGAGATCTCCAACCGGTAAGAAGGTAAACTCTGTCGAGGAGATCTCCTCTTTAAATGAAAAGGTTGACCTTATCATGTCTCTACTTACCAAGCAACCTTCTATTGATCCTCAAGATGTTCCTTTAAATTCTTTGGTTGCTCAGGAGCAAGTAGATGTTAATTTTGTCTCTAGAAACAACTTCAACAATAATGCTTATAGGAGTAACTTTGGTAGCAACAATCCTAGGCCTTTCCCATCCAACAACTATGGGAACAACACTTATCCTACCACCAGAAACTCCACTTCAGAACTAGAGACCTTGCTCAAAGACTTTATCACTACCCAGAAAGCCTTCAACAAGAGTGTGGAAGAAAAATTAGATAAATTAGATATCCTCTCTTCGAAGGTAGACAACATAGCCCATGATGTAGAGATGCTGAAGATTAGAACCTCTCCCCCCGAGGAGAGGAAGACCACTCCTATGAATGCTATCCAAGTCCAAATTAATGAAAATATTAGGATGATGACTAAACTTAAAGAGAGATGGGCTAGAGAAAAAGAGGAAGAAGAGAGAATTAAGAGTCTTCCTACCTACCACACAGTAGCCACTATCCAAGTAGTTGAGGATGTCCAAATTGTTAGCACCCATCGCACCCCTAGTCCCACTTGACCTATCAATGGTGATGCTACCACCTCAGCCCTAGAGGAAGAAAACTCTATGAACATTGAGGTTTTCAAACAAGTGAGCTTAAATAAGATCACTACTTCCTTGGAAGATAGTAGTGATTTAGACTTTGACAACTACACTTTACCAGAAGTTATTGGTTTCCTGCACAAGATGTCTAGAGACCCCCACACTAGCACACTCAATCTTGCCTTCACAGAGCATATTACCAATGCTCTAATCAAAGTTAGGGAGGAGAAGCTTAGACTAGAAGCCTCCATACCTAGGAAGCAAGAAGATGGTTGGGATCATATGATAAAAATTAAATTGAATAACTTCTCTTGTTATGCTCTTTGTGATGTTGGAGCAAGTACCTCTGTTATGCCCAAAAGAATGTATGATACGCTTGAATTGAAACATGTTGATTCTTGTTCTTTTGGTGTTCGTTTTTTTGATTCTTCCGTAAAGAAACCTTTGGGGAAGATCGACGATGTTCTTATCATTGTCAATGACAATTATGTTCCCGTTGATTTCACTATTATGGACATTGAATGTGAACCTTCTTGTCCAATTATTTTGGGACGTCCTTTTCTTCGCACAGTTGGTGCTATCATTGACATGAAAGAGGGAACTATCAAATTCCAATTCCCTCTCAAAAAAGGGATCGAACATTTCCCTAGGAAAAAGATTAAGTTACCTTTTGAGTCCGTCACACGGGCTAGTTATTCTCTTGAAAAGACTTGATCTTCTGCTTTAAGCCTAGCTAATGGCTCTAAAGACGCGCTTTCGGGAGGCAGCCCGCAACGAATTTAGGTTTTTCTTTTTGATTTTGTTCTGTTTTTAGTGGTCTTGATGATTTTTACTACTGTAGCAGCATCATTGTATCTTTATTTTTCAAGCTTTGTGCCAAGTTTAGCCTCATACGGCAAGGGAGGTAAAAGTTGTGACATGCTGTCCAGAAAACAGATTCTGTCCTCGTGACTAGAAAAATTACAAAACAATCCCAGTTCATCTTTTTGAGCTGAACTTTTTACACAGCGTGCTCTATACAATTACGAAACTTCCTTATGTTCTGAGTTTTTTGATTTGAGTTGCAGAAGTACCCCTAAAAAATTAGTTTCTATCTGCTGTTCTGTTTTTCACAGATTCTGCCATGTTTTGTATCTCTCTACTTTTGCAAACCTTAAGCTTTCTTTTTCTTTGCAAAAACCTTTTGGAAATCTTGGTAAACAGTAGCTCTTCAAGATTATCTTTATTTTCAGTAGAGAAAAATATATTTTATTAGGGTACTAACCTCTCTAATCAGCTTATGATGAGTTATGTATGAAGGAAGTTTTCAAGTGTGCGATGGAAGATGATGAAAGAAGATTCGGGAGTGTCAAGCGCTCAAGCTTGGGGATGCCCCCATGCATCCTCAACAAATATTCAAGGAGACTCAAGCGTCTAAGCTTGGGGATGCCCCCGTGCATCCCCTCCTCCATCAACAATCATCAGTTTGTCCCTCGTTGCACTATATTTTTATCATTTCATGCGTTATGTGCTTTTCTTGGAGCATCTCGGTCTTAGGTTTTGTTTTCAGTTTTCTTTAGCTTTGTTTGCTGTAGTAACAATTTAGATCCCATCTTACTTACTCTTTTGTGTGGGAGATATCCACGCTCCACTTGAACTAGAACTCCTCATAGGATTTGCATGCTTATTCTTTTAGCTGTGAGCTGTTCTTTTTCTTTTCTTAGCTGCTGTTCTGTTTAGTTGTAGTGCTTTAGTTTTTCTAGAGATTTTCTTTTGTCTTAGGTTGAACTTTCTATAGGTTGCATGTTTTATCTTGTTAGAGAGTTTACCTGTTGTACTGAGTTCTGTGTCTTGACTGAAAGTAGGTAGTTAAAGTTGCTATTCTCTTTGTAGTAGTAACTTGCAATAGTTTTGAGGTATTGACTAGAGTAATGTTTAAACTTATGGTGTCAAGAGCTCTTGCCTATTAGTGATAGATGTCATATTTTGGGCAATCCGTGTGTTTTTCGAAAACCAAAAAACCCCTGTTGAGAACTCTAGCTACTAGATGGATCACTAACCTTTGGAGGGTTCGAATATTAGAGTACACTCACGTACCATGAGTCGAGGATGGGCAAGGATAACCAAACCCCCATACACTCCTCCTCGGGGTACCTGTCTCTTTGTGAACCTCCTGATTAGATTGAGAGTTACCGATAATAAGTGCATGAGTTCTTCGGACTAATGTGAGTATTCGAAAGTTGACACTTCCACCCACCTATACTTTTTCTAGCCTCTTCGGTACCGTGCATTGCCCTTTCTCACCTCGAGAGTTGGTGCATACTTCGCCGGTGCATCCAAACCCTTGGCACGATATTCTCTGTCATCATAAGCCTCCTTATATCTTTCCTCAAAACAACCACCATACCTACCTACAAGGCATTTCCATAGCCTTTCCGAGATACATTGCCATGCAACATCCACCTTCTCATGACTTGATCTTCATGGCATACATGCTACTTGCTTGATCGATGAGCCGCATGCTAGTTGGGCCTTGCCCTAATCATTGCTACATGATGCGCTAGTATGATTGCATATCCTGCTACACTTGCAGAGGCATACATTTGCATGCTTCATGATAGTTACATTTTCTTTATGTGAGTACCTTTGTAAAGTGTGAAAGATTTCCTATATTCTTGTAAAATATAGAGTATTGCCCCTAAAGTGAGGAAAAGATCCCAAAGAGGACAAAATGAAAAGATCCCAAAGAGGACAAAATCAAAAGATCCCAAAGAGGACAAATAAGAGTTAAATAGAAAGAGCCATTGAGGCCACCAAAAAATACAAAAAAAAAGAAAGAAGAGAAAAAAGAGAGAGAAGGAGGCATACTACTATTCCTTTTGAGAGATCCACACTAGTACTTCACCTTCTATCCCTTGTACTCCATAGATATTATCATCATGCATATAGCTATGTGGGGACCCTTCACACTATAGAACTTGGCTTGTATATTCCAATGATGAGCCTCCTCAAACGAGCTCTAGGTCTTCTTGAGCAAGCGAGTTAGATGCACCCCCACTAGTTCCCTTGGAGAGCTTTTAGCTCACATGTGCATCCGTTGTATGGCAATCCCTATTCCTCACATCATATCTATCATACGGCTTTCTCTCGCCTATGATTGTCCTCATTGATGTGAGCCTTTCACACCTTTTTGTCTTCCTCCTCCACCTTCTTTCTATTTCGCCTTTTAGGTTTCAACTTCCTTGCTCACGCTCATCCATTGCATGAGTGCTCAAAATATCGAAAGGGAGTGGATCAGTTTGACTTGTACCTGACTAGTGGTCTAGGGACGAGTCCAGATAAGAATCCAAAGGAGACCAAGTGTGAAACTTTAGTAGATAGTTGTTCTCAACAACCTTTTTCTCTCTTTCTTCCCAGTCCCTTGCTTGCACGCAAACACCATTTGGAGACATTCGAGTCACGGACAGCAAGAGCTCTTGCACCTTTGTTGTTTTGTTGCTTGTGTCAATGCTAATATAGACTCTTGCTTGTTAAGACTTGAATTGAATTGCATGCTTTGATTGCTTTACTTAAAATTCCTTTTATGGTTGTGTGGCATGTCACCACAGAAATTATGCTTGTTATCATTTACCTACTCGAGGACGAGCAGGAATTAAGCTTGGTGATGTTGATATGTCCCAAACGAATCTATAATTTCTGCTTGGTCCATGCATGTTTTGTGTGACTTTGCCATGTTTTTCTTGATCTTTCATACACTTTTTGAACCTATTTGGACTAACCTACTAACTCAGTGCACCCAGCTGCCAGTTGTTGTTTTCTGCTGTTTTTGTATTTCAGGTTTTCCGGCCATTAAAAGTGCTCCAAAAAATCCGGAAAATCAGATAAAAAATCAGCGACACGGAAGCTTCCGGAAACACCAAAGGAGGGAAGGGGGGCCACCACAGGGACTCTAGAAGGGTCCCTGGCGCGGCCCCACCCTAGGCCGCCCCAGGGAGCCTCCTGGCTGCCCTGTGGCCCCTCTCAGTGCCCCCCTTCGCCTATATTTACCCCCCTTGACGGAAACCCCTAAGATCGATCCCTTTTTCGCGATCTCGCCTCTGTTCCGCCGCCGCCGCCGTTTCAAGATCGGGGCTGCCTAGAGAAGCTGCTCCGGCACCCTGCCGGGAGAAGCTACCCCCTCCGGGAGACCATCCATAGCCATGGACGCATCCCGTATGTACCGTGAGTAGTTCCCCTTGGACCATGGGTCCGTGACCAATAGCTATGTGATCTATCTCTCCCCCTTTTTGTGCTTCCACTTTCGAGTCCTCGTGAGCTGCCTCACATGATCGAGGCATCTATGTAATTTATGTTGTTGCTATGCTGAGTTTGTTGGGATTTGATGGATTATGAGACTATGTTCAGATTGTGATGAGTAATATATTTGGTTCTTCTTTTTTATATTTTGTTCTCTAGTAAATTCTTGCATGTTCTCCGTTGCGGTATTTGCTTTGGCCAAGTATTTTATTTGCAACTCCAAGAGAGAGCGTTATGCTCGATTGTGGGTTCAGCCCCTCGATGTTTAGCTTGAGTGACAGAAACATGAGACTAGGGGATGTGTTGTTGCCACTAGGGATAAAACAACGGTGCTTGTACTTGCGGGTGCAAGGATTGTTTACTTTACGCAAAGTTCTTTTAATGCAGTTGTCTGTTGCTTTGAGTTTACACTTTGGGTGGGATTCGCAACTTAATACCAGCGAGATGTTCTGGATAGATATCTCAAGGTGGATGATTCGTAGTAGATGCAGATGGATTTCGGTCTACTTACCTTGGCGTACTGCCCATTGCTTTTGAGCCCTTCCTTTCTTTGCAGCATAGTTAGCATTGCGGTGCCTTCATAATCCTGTCAATTGCCCAACTGTGATTTGTTTACCTCGCTAGCACTTTTATCGTCTTTTGGGAGAGAGACATCACTAGTGAAAATCACGGGACCAGGTCCATCCTCATATTATTGTTCACACTACCAATTTACTTTCAGTTGCCACTATCATTATCTCTTGCGTTTTATCCTTTGTAAACAACAAGGCCGGGGGAATTGACAACTCCTCTTTTACTCGTTGGGAGCAAAGTTATTTGTATCTGTGTGCAGGTCCAGGTGAAATTAGCAACCTCGGCGCCATTGTTCACTTTACCACCTTCTTGTATCTCTGTGAGTCCTACGGGAGACAAACTCTATCCTCTACATAGGGGAAACTTGCTGCTACGCTGCATCTCACCTTCCACTTGGGGTAACCAACGAGGGGCGAGAAGCCATCAGCGTTATGTGCTTTGCTTGGAGCGTCTCGCTCTTTACTTTTCTAGGTTTGTCTTGCTTTCTTTGTTGTAGTAACAAGTTAGACCCCAACTTACTCTTTTGTGTGAGAGAGATTCACGCTCCGCTGGAACTAGAACTCCTCATAGGATTTGCATGCTTATTATTTTAGCTGTGAGCTGTTGTTTTTCTTTTCTTAGCTGCTGTTCTGTTTAGTTGTAGTGCTTTAGTTTTTCTAGAGCTTTTCTTTTGTCTTAGGTTGAACTTTCTATAGGTTGCATGTTTTATCTTGTTAGAGAGTTTGCCTGTTGCACTGAGTTCTGTGTCTTGACTGAAAGTAGGTAGTTAAAGTTGCTATTCTCTTTGTAGTAGTAACTTGCAATAGTTTTGAGGTATTGACTAGAGTAATGTTTGAACTTATGGTGTCAAGAGCTGTTGCCTATTAGTGATAGATGTCGTATTTTGGGCAATCCGTGTGTTTTTCGAAAACCAAAAAACCCATGTTGAGAACTCTAGCTACTAGATGGATCACTAACCTCTGAAGGGTTCGAATATTAGAGTACACTCACGTACCATGAGTCGAGGATGCGCAAGGATAACCAAACCCCCATACACTCCTCCTCGGGGTACCTGTCTCTTTGTGAACCTCCTGATTAGATTGAGTTACCGATAATAAGTGCATGAGTTCTTCGGACTAATGTGAGTATTCGAAAGTTGACACTTCCACCCACCTATACATTTTCTAGCCTCTTCGGTACCGTGCATTGCCCTTTCTCACCTCGAGAGTTGGCGCATACTTCGCCGGTGCATCCAAACCCATGGCATGATACGCTCTGTCATCATAAGCCTCCTTATATCTTTCCTCAAAAGAGCCACCATACCTACCTACAAGGCATTTCCATAGCCTTTCCGAGATACATTGCCATGCAACATCCACCTTCTCATGACTTGATCTTCATGTCATACATGCTACTTGCTTGATCGATGAGCCGCATGCTAGTTGGGCCTTGCCCTAATCATTGCTACATGACGCGCTAGTATCATTGCATATCCTGCTACCCTGGCAGAGGCATACATTTGCATCATGATAGTTACATTTTCTTTATGTGAGTACCTTTGTAAAGTGTGAAAGATCTCCTATATTCTTGTAAAATATAGAGTATTGCCCCTAAAGTGAGGAAAAGATCCCAAAGAGGACAAAATCAAAAGATCCCAAAGAGGACAAATGAGAGTTAAATAGAAAGAGCCATTGAGGCCACCAAAAAATAAAAATAAAAGAGAAAAAGAGAAAAATAAAAATAAAAAGAGAGAAGGGGGCATACTACTATTCCTTTTGAGAGACCCACACTAGTACTTCATCTTCTATCCCTTGTACTCCATAGAGATCATCATCATGAATATAGCTATGTGGGGACCCTTCACATTATTGAACTTGGCTTGTATATTCCAATGATGAGCCTCCTCAAATGAGCTCTAGGTCTTCTTGAGCAAGCAAGTTAAATGCACCCCCACTAGTTCCCTTGGAGAGCTTTTAGCTCACATGTGCATCCGTTGTATGGCAATCCCTACTCCTCACATCATATCTATCATAGGGCCTTCTCTCGCCTATGATTGTCCTCATTGATGTGAGCATTTCACACCTTTTTGTCTTCCTCCTCCACCTTCTTTCTGTTTCGCCTTTTAGGTGTCAACTTTCTTGCTCACGCTCATCCATTGCATGAGTGCTCAAAATATCGAAAGGGAGTGGATCAGTTTGACTTGTAACTGGCTAGTGGTCTGGGGACGAGTCTAGATAAGAATTTAAAGGAGACCAAGTGTGAAACTTTAGTAGATAGTTGTTCTCAACAACCTTTTTTCTCTTTCTTCCCAGTTCCTTGCTTGCACGCAAACACCATTTGGAGACATTCGAGTCACGGACAGCGAGAGGTCTTGCACCTTTTGTTCTTTTGTTGCTTGTATCAATGCTAATATAGACTCTTGCTTGTTAAGACTTGAATTGAATTGCATGCTTTGATTGCTTTACTTAAAAGTCCTTATTTGGTTGTGTGGCATGTCACCACAGAAATTATGCTTGTTATCATTTACCTACTCGATGACGAGCAGGAATTAAGCTTGGGGATGTTGATACGTCCCAAACGTATCTATAATTTCTGCTTGCTCCATGCATGTTTTGTGTGACTTTGCCATGTTTTGCTTGAACTTTCATACACTTTTGAACCTATTTGGACTAACCTATTAACTCAGTGCACCCAGTTGCCAGTTTCTGTTTTCTGCTGTTTTTGTATTTCAGGTTTTTCGGCCATTAAAGTGCTCCAAAAATTGCGGGAAAAATATATAAAAAATCAGCGCAAGAGAAGCTTCCGGAATCACCAAGAGAGGGAAGGGGGGCCACCACCAGGCAGGCAGGAGGGCAGGTGGCGCGGCCCCACCCTGGGCCGCGCCAAGGACCCTCCTGACTGCCCTGTGGGTCCCCTCGATGTCCCCCTTCGCCTATATTTACCCCTCGGGGTGGAAACCCCTAATATCGATCTCTTTCTCGCGAACTCCCCTCTGTACCGCCGCCGCCGTTTCAAGATCGGGGCTGCCTGGAGAAGCAGCCCCGGCACCCTGCCGGAAGGAGGAACCCCCTCCGGGAGACCATCCATAGCCATGGACGCCTCCCGAATGTGCCGTGAGTAGTCCCCCTTGGAACATGGGTCCGTGACCAGTAGCTATGTGATGAATCTCTCCCCCCTTTGTGCTTCCACTTTCGAGTCCTCGTGAACTGCCTCACATGATCGAGGCATCTATGTAATTTCTGTTGTTGCTATGCTGAGTTTGTTGGGATCTGATGGATTATGAGACTATGTTCAGATTGTGATGAGTAATATATTTGGTTATTCTCTTTTATATTTTGGTCTTGAGTAAATTCTTGCATGTTCTCCGTTGCGGTATTTGATTTGGCCAAGTATTTTATTTGCAACTCCAAGAGAGAGCGTTATGCTCGATTGTGGGTTCAGCCCCTTGATGTCTAGCTTGAGTGACAGAAACATGAGACTAGGGGATGTGTTGTTGCCACCAGCGATAAAACAACGGTGCTTGTACCTGCGGGTGCAAGGATTGTTTACTTTACGCAAAGTTCTTTTAATGCAGTTGTTTGTTGCTTTGAGTTTACACTTTGGGTGGGATTCACAACTTAATACCAGCGAGATGTTCTGGATAGATATCTCAAGGTGGATGATTCGTAGTAGATGCAGATGGATTTCGGTCTACTTACCTTGGCGTACTGCCCATTGCTTTTGAGCCCTTCCTTTCTTTGCAGCATAGTTAGCATTGCGGTGCCTTCTTAATCCAGTCAATTGCCCAACTGTGATTTGTTTACCTCGCTAGCACTTTTATCGTCTTTTGGGAGAGAGACATCACTAGTGAAAATCACGGGACCCCGGTCCATCTTCACATTATTGTTCACACCCTCAATTTACTTTCAGCCTTTCCTTTGCACCTTTTATCTCTTGCGTTGATCCTTTGTAAACGACAAGTCCGGAGGAATTGACAAATCCTCTGTACTCGTTGGGAGCAAAGTTATTTGTTGCTGTGTGCAGGTCCACGACAACACCCTAGTCAGGAAGCAATTTCTGGCGGCGTTGCCACCTACTTGTATCTCCTGAGTCCTACTGGTTCGATAACCTTGGTATCTTCACCGAGGGAAACTTGCTGCTGCACTGCATCTCAAACCTTCCACTTGGGGTAACCAACGAGGGGCGAGAAGCCATCAGGTACCTCTAGCAACTTGAGGTAATTCAAATCCACGGAGGGAATCTTCAAATCTAGAGGATTTGGGTGAGGGTTTTGAGAGGAGGAGAGAGGGGGAGAGAGAGCACCATTGTTGTTTTTCGAGCTTGAGTGGTGGGGGTATGAGGTGGGGGCATATGGGGGGCCCCAAACCCCACTTAAGGTCTAGCGCCTCTCCCTTAGGCGTTATACCTCTAGCGCCTCTCCCTTAGGCGCTATACCCCCTAGCCAGTTAAGTGGGGTTTGGGGCCCCCCATATGCCCCCATATGTTTCCCAATGGCATGCTACACCATGTATACTGGCCTAGAACAATGTCCACAAAAAAATGAGATATAACTACTGGGCAAAGACATAAATGGCACAAATGTTGCATAGCATACATCATAGTTCAAATTAAAAGTACAACACATTACAAATGAGAGTGCACATGTCTTGCAAATATAAGTCTACAAATAAGAACACTTAATCACTCGTCAAGTACATCTTGTAGCTTCATGAGCTTGTGACGAAGCGCTTCTCTGTCATAGAATAAATCACGTAGTGAGTACTCTACGTTTCTTTTTTCTAGCTTTAACTTGGCCTTCTCCTGCACCATTTCCTCTCTCTCCACCACCCACGTCACCTTCTCTTGCACCATTTCCTCTCTCTCCTCCACCCACTTCCCCTTCTCTTGCTTCATTTGCTCCATCTCCTTCATCCACATCGCCTTCTCTTGCTTCATTTGATCTCTCTCTTTCTCTGCTTTTGATCTTAACACTTGATGGATGCTAGTGCCTGCTTTGTCGGCCAACTTCTTCTTCTCAAGCTCCTCCCTCAGGTCACCAATAACTCTATGTGCTTTGCTTAACTAAGTAACAACATCCTCCTTGTCAGCCACCGTTTTAGCAAAATCTATTTTAAAAGATCTCAGGTCATTTTCCATCTTTCTCCTATCTTCCAGGAACTTCAAGTTCTCTTTAGCATTGTTTACTTGTTGTCTCAGCCTCATTGTGTTTTCCTCTTCATACATGCTCCATATCCTAGCTAGGCCTTGCTTCAATGGGATTGGCCACTCATTGTCAACCCACTTCACAAAGTTGCACTTCGATGCATCCTATAAAATCAAACATATTCAAATACAAAGCAACATGAATGATATAAAAAGTTTATTGACAAGAAAAATGAATGACTAATGCAATATTGCTAACCTTTTTTGCACAAGCTAAATACCTCCTTCCGGTATCAATCGATTGAAATGCCACAAATCTTTCACAAGGTGGTCCGTGCTCACACCTACAAGGTTGATTCAAAGCCAAGTCGCTCCATTCCATGCACTCCATGGTCGGTAGCTACAAATAAGCTAAATGAAATCAATACCCATTTACCCTAAAACCATAACCCTCATAAAGAACATGCTAACCTCGCTAACTTGACTTGTCACATCATCGTCATCGCCAGACGAGCACGAGCTTGCCGACAACCTATGCCAATTCATCCTATAATATCAATCATATCAATGCCATTGCTTCATATCAATCTTGTCATTTCTTCACACAAAATATTTTCTAAAGAAAACACATAATCTAACAACGAATATAAATCCAATGAAATTTAGGGTTTCACTAAGCCTAGCAATCCTAATTTGTTCTCAAAGACTAATACAACAATGCTAATGATATACATCTAACAAAAATGTCATTGCAACTACAAAGATTGAAAATCCATTTCAATCTAGGGTTCACCAAAAAAAATGCTCAAAAAGGAGAAATGACATGGATCTAATGGATGAAAACTTAGGGATCGGAGGAGAATACCTTAGGAGATGATTTGGGGAACAAATCAACGGTCAAAACCTTCAAATGGGGAAGATTTGAGGGTAGATTTGAGAGGGGGGAGAGTAAAACAACACCCACTGTCCAAATATGGACGACACCTTCTGTCTATGTCTGGCCTAGGGCGTGGCCTTCAGCCTTTAAGTGGATTTCCAGTATAGCGCCTCAGCTCGAGGCGCTAGACGAGTAAGTATAGCGCCTCTATGTAAGGCGCTAGATAACCAGAGTGGGGCCCGGTGCGGGTCCAGCCTCGCCACGCTGGCAGGGGCTTAGTGCCTTTGTGGCGGGCGCTATGTGTACAGGTCTAGCGCCTGGCTGTTGGGCGCTAGACAAAAGGGTTAGATTTGTGAAATACTTTGCAAGTGAGTTCAGATTTTGAATTTCTTTCGCAAAAAGGTCAAAAGTGTGGATTTTTTCCCAAAGGAGGAGCAGCTCGACGAAGCCAGCTACATCCTCGTCATCCCGCTGGTTGCATGGCAAGAGTATTGAAAGGGAATTGCACGTGTGGCACAAAGGACCTAGGAAGTACATGGCCTACAATCAAGAAATGATCGTAAGTCATGGTGCCCATCAGCCTGGATTTAGGCCTGGCGATGGCAACGGCCACGTCTGGCCCAGATTCAACTATGGTGGTGGCTTCGTCCCCTCCGCCGGGGAGGATGGCCAGGTGGAGGGCCCTGGTGGCGGCGGACGCGCGTGGCGACCGGAGCTTCCTCCGGCGTTGACGACGCTGGGTGCGGGATCGTGACGGCTATTACCATTGTATGGGCAACGATAGCGGTTGGCACGATGGTGGGTGCTCCCTGTAGTGCCCGGAATCGGGGCGGCTGCCCCTCTCCATCAACGATGGCGGAATCTGGGTCGTGATGGCGGCTTGGAGTCTGGACCTAGAGACGGCGGCATGGCGGTATGGGACGTCCCCTCCATCAACAGATCGGGTTCGATGTGGCTCGGCAGGTGACACACGTGCCTCTCTCGGAGTTGTCAGACAATACTTGTCGCCGACAGGGAAGCCATTGGTGGATGTGCTACCGACGAATGTACGCACGACGTCTTATGTGGAGACGTCAAGTCATGCCTGCCTTCGGCAGGTGATGCACTATGGCTCAGGCGGAGGTGGCATGTTTAGCATGTTCTTGCTGAATCGAAGGTGGTGCGATAGTAGCGGAAGGCAGGCGGTATGGGACGTCTTTGTCTTCTGTTGTCTTCTCCAGAGGTATCCGGCTATCGTGGTGTCGATAGACGGATAAGGGCGGATGGTATAGGCGTCTTCAACGACAAGTTTATGCAATTCGGTGGAAACACAAGATATCTGATCGGGCTATATCGACGCGCGCTTGCGTCGTGTCCTTGATGAAGGTGGTGGTTTGAAGTTTAGCTTTGGGGATGAGAATTCAGAGTTCAATCTTGTGGTGGACTCGCCATCATCGGCGCACGAGCGACGATTCCTTCTTGAAGGTGTAGCTTAGGAATTGTGTATTTTTCGTTTTTGATGTGTTTTGTATCATAGGGTTAGTGGATATCTGGAGAAGTTACTGTCGCGAGCTATACGGCCTTTGGGTTTATTTTTCGCTTTATTTTTTGGTCGAGATTGTTCGGTTGCTGGATTCTATAACTTTAATAATATATGGTTACATGCATCATTCTGATGCAGAGACCAGGGGTTATCCTCCTTTTCAAAAAAAAGTCTTGGTGCCGTCTCCCTGTAGTCCAACGTTGTCTGCTGCATGCTGCGGCTGCTGTTGTGTGCGTGAGAGATTGAAAGAAGGCAGGCTGTTGCTGCTGTTGTATGCTGATTACCTTTTTTCTGCGAGAGGCTTCAGCTGTTGATTTGAGCAGAAGATGTGTGGTGCGTTGTTGCCATTTGTTGATGTGCTGTCACTGCCATGTTTTTGCGGGAACTTCCACTGCCATTTTTATAGGTATTTGTAAAAGATCTGTGTTGTTGTTGATTCTCATGTGAGTATTTTGATCTTTTGCAAATCAGTGTCCAATAGGACGATTTGAGTTGGAGTGTTTAACCACAAAAATAGTGGTTGAGGATCTAGCCATTTTATTATAATTGTTTCAAATATTAAACCAAGTTAAATACTACTCCCTCCGATCCATAAAAAGTGTCGCTCGTTTTGTACTAAGTTAGTACAAACTTTGTACTAAGTGGGCGACATTTTTTATGGATCGGAGGGAGTAATACCTATTGAATAATTATTTTTGGTTCAAGTTCTTGTATATAAATGATCTTTATGGAACTTGGCTTTTAAATATGTCATAGAACCATTATATCAGATTATATTAAATAGAAAATTTTGTTTCATTTAATCAATTATAAAAATATTATTAGCTGTATTTAAGTATAAATTATTGTTGCACCTAATCAATTATAAAATACTTCTTAGGTTTATTTAAATATATATTTTTGTCGCACCAAATCAATTTGAAAACCAGCTCATTAATGTAATTAATTAATTAGGCAATAAGGGCACTCCCAATGCTAGTATCTTAGCACAATATCATAGGCATTTTGCTTATGTGGCATAGCACTTAATGAAGAAAGAGAGGGAGGTTGTATCTTAGTTAAGATACAACCCTTGCACGTGGCCATATGCAAAAAGCATTGTTAAACCAATCACATGTATGCATGAGACCAAAATCATTAAATAAGATACAACCTCTAAGAAACAATGCATTGTGGTGGTTGTATCTTAAATTTTTATTGCTCCTATGATACTGTGCTAAGATACAATGCATGGGGAGAGCCCTAACTACTAGCCTGCAGATAATTAGAAATAGATACTATTTTTTAACAAACAATTAATTAATTTAGTTGGTAGTTAATTAGGCATATAGATAATTATGTGGATGATTAATTATGTGTATACTTAATTAATTAAGCAAACAATTAATCATATCGAATTGTTTTGCAAGTGTTCACCAGCCAAGACGGTTAGCAGGCTCTTGTTGATGTTGGTAACTATCAATAGGCTCTCAATGATATGATCTAGCATCGCTTACCAACACAGACCATGGCAACCATGCGCTCGCGACATAGACAACCAAGCGTTCACCAAGATGGATGATCATCATGCTTTGCACGATGATCACACGTTGGCGGTTGCCGAAACATTCAAGGGAGAGGACAATAGTCGCTTTAGGATGAGGTCGGTTGTCACATGCTCGAGAACGACCAAGCACTGACGAACGAAGGCTCCGACCATGCCTTTGAAAACGACAATGATGAGCGAGGATAATCGGTCACACATCATCACTCTTCAAATATAGTTTTATCCTGTAGCAACGCACGGGTGATTAGCTAGTATATATAAATTTGGGAATGACTAGGACGCATGCGCATGTGACTTAACTAAGTTACATGCGCTAACGTCAACCCATATGTTTTTTTTAACTGGGTCATTATTTGTTTGTTTGAGGCCGATAGTTTATCTATTGGATTTTAATGGACAGGAAAAAAAAGGTATGTGTATTTGCGATATTTTTTAATTTGGTTTGTATTTTGTTGTGCGCGTAGTCGCGTATTAGTTTGTATATATTTTGAAAATATTTTTAAATTTAATTTTACTTAAAAAAATTCGACAAAATAAATAATGAATATTGAAGTGTTTCTAAATTTTTATTTACTGAGAAAAAAATGTCGAAACTAGTTGCAACTCGTTCGTGGACTTGCAACTGGAAAAAAAATCGAACCAAGTTGCGACACGTTGATAGCCTTGCAACTAAGAAAAAAAGTCGAACCCAGTTGCAACTCGTTGGTGGACTTGCAATTGAGAAAAAAATCGGACCCAGTTGTGACTCGTTGGTGGACTTGCAACTAAGAAAAAAAAATCGGACCCAATTGTGAATCGTTGGTGGACTTGCAACTGAGGAAAAAAAATCGGACCCAGTTTCGACTCGTTAGTGGACTTGCAGCTGAGGAAAAAAAATCGGACCCAGTTGCGACTCGTTAGTGGACTTGCAACTGAAAAAAAATCAAACCCAGTTGCGACTCGTTGGTATACTTGCAACTGAGAGAAAAAAATCAAACCCACTTGCCACTTGTTGGTGGACTTGCAACTGAGAATAATAAGTCGGACCCACTTGTGACTTATTGGTGGACTTGCAACTAGGAAAAAATTGGACCCAGTTGCGACTAGTTGGTGGACTTGCAATTATGAAAGAAAAAAGTCGGACCCAGTTGCGACTTGTTGCTGTACTTGCAACTGAGAAAAAAATCGGACCCAGTTGCAACTCGGTTGTGGACTTGCAACTGAGATAAAAAAAAGTAATACCCGGTTGTGACTCGTTAATGGACTTGCAACTGAGACAAAAAATCGGACCCAGTTGCGAATCGTTGGTGTACTTGCAACTGAAACAAAAAACACTGGACCAAGTTGTGACTCGTTGGTGGACTTGCAACTAAAAAAAATTCGGACCCATTTAAGACTCGGTGATGGACTTGCAACTGAGAAAAAAATATACCTAGTTGCGACTCATTTGTGGACTTACAACTGAGAATTTTTGTTAGAAACTGAGCTGATAAAAATTGCAAGTCGATGGATGGCTTTCAGCTGGGTGAACCCAATTGCAATTAGATATTAGGATTTCAAGTACCAAAATAAGAAAAAACAAAGGAGAGCATTGACGAAAAAAGAACGACCTATAAACATCGCATGATAAAAAATAAAAATAAAAATAAAAGCAAAAAAGTTGAAACGACTTTCCCTCAACTCCTGCACGATAAACAAGCTAAATCAGCCCTGGATTAACTCTCAGGCAGTTTTCAAAAACAAAAAATCACACGGCAGCAGATTCATAGGTGACATCGATATGTCGCATGTACATGTGTTTTAGCAATTTCGTAGTAAAAAAAATATTTATTCTATTAAAAATATTTATCATATAATATCAAAATAAATATATATCTATATTAAATATGTTTAACTTATATAAAAATCAATGTATATCTTCGCTGCGAGCTGTATATCAACCTGCATCAAAAGAAAAACCTTCCCACATCAACCTGCATGATAAGTTTCTTTTTAAGTATTTAATAAATGTTCACTGTATATCATAAAAAGTTATAGAAAAAACAAGAAAAATAAAAATATATTACAATCTGAAACAGGAAAAGAAAAACGAAACAAAAGAAAAACCAAATCCAGCTTGCTATGCTGCGAGCGTACATGGTTCATAAGAAACCCCACTACGAGCGTAGTTTGTGGTTTGATCGATCTGGGGTTTAGTGGAACCCCCTGGACGTTCGAAAAGAGAGTAGCAGGTGGAACTTTTACTAGAGTGAGACTTGATAGAGCTGTCGAAGATGTTGCTTGGGGAGCTTTGTTCCCCTCGGCTCGGCTGGAACATGTGGCCGCAGCCTGTTCTGATTATATCCCCATTTGGCTGAAGCTGACCGGCAGTTTATTGGATGGGAAAGGTGCAAAAAATTTCAGATATGAACAAGCTTGGGAATCTCATCCAGATTTGGCGGCATGTATTTCGGGAGATTGGGGCGGCGCCCCGGAGGCATTGTTTGTTGAAGAGCTAAAATCAAAGCTTGATGGTTTATCAAAGAATCTGGCATCTTGGGACAGACACACTTTTGGCAGTGTGAGGGGCGAGATTAAAAAACTTAAAGCGGAACTCGAGATTCTGCATGGGGTTCCTGGACGTACGGGACCGTCACACCGAGAACTCAAGATTTTTATGATCTCGTGGAGCTCTATCATCGAGAGGAGATTTTATGGCGTCAGAGATCGCGTGTTGAATGGTTGGTTGGAGGAGATAAAAACACTAAGTATTTCCATATTCGTGCTACGATGAGGAGAAGGAAAATTTTAATAACGTCTCTTCAGGCAGACAATGGTGATCTTATAACCAAAATTGAGGACTTGGAAAGGATGACCACTGATTTCTATTCGAAACTTTATACCTCTGAAGGTGTGGAGAATATGAACGTGGTTCTGGACGCAATCCCCTCGTGAGTGACAGAAGGTATGAATGTAATGTTGAATGCCGAGTACTCAGAGGAGGAGGTAAAAGCAACTCTGTTTCAAATGGCACCTTTAAAGGCCCCCGGTCCGGATGGATTTCCTGCCCACTTCTTTCAGAAGCATTGGGCAATTTGTGGCGATGAGGTAACAAGAATATTTATCAACATTGTTGAAGGGAGACAGAGTGCTCAATGCATAAACAACACTTTTTTGGTTCTTATACCAAAGGTCAAAAGCCCCTTGCTCCTTTTCCAATTTAGACCTATTAGTTTGTGCAATGTACTATATAAAATTGCCTCCAAGGTTGTTGTGAATCGCCTCAAGTTAGTTCTTCTTCCTGATATTATTTCCCAGGAGCAATCTGCTTTTGTTCCAGGTCGCCTCATCACAGATAATATTATTGCTGCTTATGAATGCCTTCACTTCATGAAGCGCAATAAAGCGGTGAAACATTGACATTGTGCCCTCAAGCTTGATATGATGAAGGCATATGATAGAGTGGAGTGGAGATATTTAGAGGCAGTCATGATCAAATTGGGATTCTCAGAAGTTTGGGTCTCAAGAGTGATGGCCATGGTCAAGTCCGTCTCTTTCTCAGTTCTGTTCAATGGTAAGAAGCTTGATGATTTCAAACCCACTCGGGGTATTAGACAGGGATATCCCATCTCCCCATATTTGTTCTTGTTAGCAACGGAGGGCCTTTCCGGCCTCCTCAAATCCAGAGATCAATCATCACAACTAGAGGGGATCAGGGTGGCACCCACGGCACCACCTGTGAACCATCTGTTGTTTGCTGATGATAGCCTGCCGTTCTTCAAGGCAAATGGTATTGGGGCGACTGAGGTGTCAAACCTTCTGAAATCCTATAGTGATGCTTCGGGGCAGAGAATCAATACGTCAAAATCCTCTATTTTCTTCCGCAAAGGGTGCCCAGATATGATCAAGGGGGAGGTGAAAACTATTCTCTCAGTGAGGAATGAGACTCTGAATGAGAGGTACTTGGGTATGCCTTCAGATATTGGAGCTTCGAAGATGGGGGCTTTCAAATATTTGAAGGATCGAGTTTGGGGCAAGGTAAAAGGTTATATCGAGCAAACCGTGTCAGCAGCTGGCAAGGAAATTCTCATTAAATCTGTGGTCCAGGCTGTGCCGGTCTATTCCATGTCATGTTTCAAGCTTCCACGCGGGTTATGTGAACATCTGGATAGCGTAATAAGGCAATTATTCTGGGGCAGCAAGGCAGGAAAGCGAAAACCCCATTGGGTGTCCTGGAAAGCTATGATGGAACCCAAGTTCAACGAAGGCTTGGGCTTCATGGATTTTTAGCTATTTAATGTCGCTCTTCTGTCATGTCAAGCGTGGAGGTTGCTTACGTGTCCGGATTCCTTATGCTCAAGAATGCTGAAAGCTATTTATTACCCGGGGTCATCTATTTTGGACGCGACCCTGGGAAACCACCCAAGCCAGATATGGTGAGCTATTCTGGAGGGAAGGGATGACTTGAAGTTGGGCCTGATCAGGCGAGTTGGTACGGGTATGGAGACTCGGATTTGGGATGACAATTGGCTTCCACGCGATATGTGTATGAAGCCGTTGGTGAAGCTACATGCAAACTCTCCAGTTTTAGCGGCTGATTACATCGATGCTTCGAATGCGTGCTGGAACGTAAACCTCATCCAGCAGCATTTTATCCCGGCGGATGTGGCCATCATAAAGAGCATACCGCTTTGTACGGCGGCAATCGACGACTACTAGGCATGGCACTTCGAACCCACGGGGGTGTTCTCGGTGCGATCTGCTTACAAGATGTTAGCAAGGGAGAAGAAGCAAAGGGAGAACTTGCTGGTGGGTACGGTGTCCTCCTTAGGAACAGTGGTGGAAGAATCTGCTTGGAAATCCCTCTGGAAAACTAAAGTCTCCTCAAAGATTAAAACTTTTTTATGGCGGTTGGCGAAGCATTCTTTGCCCTCGAAAGATTTGCGCATGCACCGCCACATGAGTTTGGACGATAAATGCCTTATGTGTGGCATGGAAGATTCTTGGAGACACTCGCTTCTGGAGTGCTCCATGAGCCGGTGTGCGTGGGCTCTTTCTGATGAAGAAGTGGTCAATAAGATGGCGGAGATCAAGGAACCGAACGCAAAACTGTGGCTTTTCCACGCCCAGGAAGTGTTATCACATGTGCAATACACGCTAATGGTAGTTACCTTATGGGCAGTCTGGACAGCGCGGAGGAAGGCCATTCATGAACAAATTTACCAAACCCTTTTTGGTACGCATAACTTCATTTTGAGCTTCATCCGGGAGTTGGAGGTGATCACGACAAGGTGCGCACAAGGGGCACAGCAGGGGGGCTTCCCTTCGGCTGATATCAGGGTGCCATTATCGCGTGTATCTCCCAGGCGGGGAGCTTGTTGGGAATCAAGGGAGCACGGCACGACAGTGATCAAGGTTGATGGAGGTATGTCTGAGGATGGATTGGTGGGGGCTGCTGCGGCAGTTTGTCGTGATGGTAATGGAGTTTACCTTGGGTCTGCAGCGCTTGTGATCAATGGTATGACGAACCCTAAAAGCCTTGAAGCTATTGCTATTCGTGAAGGTCAAGCACTCGCCGAAGACTTGGGACTTCAGCATATAACTATCAAGACGGATTGCAAGCCTCTCATCGCTGATCTAAGAGAAGAACAAGGTGGCCATCATGGGGCTATTATCAAGGAGATCATCAATAAGAAGCAGTTTTTTCAGTCTTGTTTTTTCTTGTTTGAAGGTAGAGCAACGAATGGGGATGCCCATAACCTTGCTAAATATTCAGCTTCTTTAAGTTTCGGTCGCCACCTGTGGCTTTCAAATCCGCACGATCCGTCTTGTATTGCTCCGGTTGTTAGTTAATAGAAACGTACGTTTGGTTTTAACTTAAGAAAAAAAACTTACATGTGACTTAACTAATTCAGCAAAACCGCTATAAATTTATAGAGACTCTTCTAGACAATCGGATGCCCTTGGATGCTTTATTCTAATCCGACGGCTAAAAAGTCGTTTCCCGGTTGCCCATAGACCGTACGACGTGTACAACTCGGACAGATGAATCCAAATCCATCCCCGGAAAGAACTCGAACTGAACCGAACCTCCCTCAAACAATAATCTCCCAGTACATGTGATCGATCGATGCCGCTGCGCAAATCTATGGCCGGAACACAACGACCGCCATGGTGGGAGCAATCTCCCTGTGCTTCGGCGGCAGGAGGACGATCCGACGGTCACCGTCCAAAGGGCGGGCGCGGGTGGCGGCGGCGGTCGCACGGTGGGCGCGCCGACACTGCGTCTTGCTCCCGCTACTACGGCGGCAGCGGGCACCAGCATCGGCGGCGACCGAACAGCAAGACGCTCACGGCGACGATGACGACGACAACGACCGGGACTACTGGTCCGGGCTGCCGGAGGACCTGCTGCTCGCGGCCATGAAGTCGATGGAGGCCGCCGACGTTGTCCACACCGGGGCCGTCTGCTCCTCCTGGCGCTCCGCGTACGCCCAGTTCCGCCGCCTCCGCCTCCCCGCGAAGCCCAACCCGACGCCCTGGCTGCTGCACGCCAACGCCGCGGACGGCGCTGCCGCGATCTACTCCCCGTGCACCGGCACCACCTTCCCCTGCCGCGGCGGTGTCGGCGAATACTTCGTCGCCGGGGGGTCGGCCCACGGGTGGGTGTTCGCCGCGGACGAGGCCACGGCCAGCCCTTGCCTGCTCAACCCTCTCACGGGCGCGCGGGCCGCGCTCCCGCCCGTCGCCACGCTCGCGCGCGTCAAAGGCATCTTCTACGACGACGACGGCACCGCCGTCTACGACGTCGACCACGCGCCCGGCGGCACCGCCCCGGACATGCAGCTCGTGACGGCGAGGAAGGTCCGGAGCTGGATGTTCCGCCACGTCGCCATCTCCGCCGCCGGAGTCGTGCTCCTGGTACACATGCCGCACGGAGAGGCCTCCTACGCCAGGCCGGGGGACGAGCGCTGGACCTCCCTCTCCTCCCACCTCAAACCCGACGCCCTCTGCGCCGTCCACAACGACGAAGACGGCCTCTTCTACCTGCTATGCCAACACAACGGCGGAACCTTCTTCGCGGTATCCGTTGCCGCCGAACTGGCGGCGTGGCCCGTGGCGCACATGTTTAGAATCTTCAACCGGCGGCACAACCTCACCTACTACCTCGCTTTCCGCGACGGCGATCTCCTGCTGGTGACGAGGCGCTTTCTGCTGAGGAGACCGCGCGAGGGGGAGAAGGAGGTCTCCACGACTGACATTTCTGTCGAGAAGGTTTGTTCAGTTGGTTTCGGTAGAACTAAGCTCGTGAGGCTGGCCGGCGTTGGGGAGGACCACGCCTTGTTCCTTGGGTACGGATCGCCGGTATGCCTTCCGGTGAAGGACTATCCCATGTTGCAGCGTAACTGTGCCTACCTCGCCGACGACTGCGAGCAGAACTTCCCGCCGATCACCCGACGAGACGTTGGCATCTGGGATTTTGGGAGCGGGAGCATGCGCGAGTTTGATGACCTGCGCCCTTGGCTGGATAACCAGCCCCCTATCTGGATCATGCCATCTCTTTATTAGCCCAAAGTTATTTTCTTCTTCTTTGACTTCTTCGAATGAGAGCATATGTTTTTTTTAACTTAGAATGAGAATATATGTTAATTGTGGAAAAATCTATACTTTTAACCGCCATTCAGTTATACCATACTCCTTCCGTTTCGAATTACTTGACATGATTTTAGTTCAAATTTAGTTTAAGCTTGAACTAAAGTCATGTCAATTAATTCGAAACGAAGAGGGTACTTTTTTTGAAAGGGTAAAGACTTTATTCCTCACATAATACACAGATCGTTTACAATATATTGAGAAATAAAGTCGGGTATTGAATCCTCTCAAACGCCCGATTCCTTTTTAGCGAAGCTATGTTTAGTCAGTGCATGGTTAGCTTCTCTTGGGCAGTTTACGAACTTGATATGTGCATACTCCTTAGCTAGGGTATAGCACTCTCTCACCATATAGAAATCTTCCCCCAGATATTGATTGCCAAGCAACACATGCTCCACAGCAGACGTAATATCTGATTCAACTTCAACCTTAGTACATCCAATCCTTGCTGCTAGGTATAAGCCATTGCGGATTGCTTCAGTCTCCGTTAAGGTAGGAACCAAGTTGCTTCAGATATAAATCTTCCTCTATCATCTCGTGCAATGGCTCTTGTCGCTCCTGCCCGTAAGTCCTCATGAAAGGACGCGTCTACATTTATTTTCACTGTCCCAGAGTGCGGCATCTTCTAGCTAACCACCTTTGCAGCTATCTTATGATCGCATGCCCAAAGAAAATTTTGCGCAATCGCTCATATGGAAATTGTGGTAGCCTCAACAAGAACAAGGTCCACCCCATGCGCAAATTGCCTCCTTTGCCACCATATGTACCAGGCCGCGATGGCAATGAACTCCGGTTTCGGTATTTCATGTGCAATCCTGGGCTCGATGGAAAGGATTTCCAGAGTAACCGAGCCCGACCGATCCTGGGAAACTGCCTTATCAATCACGTCCAGCAAACCCAGTTTGGACCACACCTCTCTCGCTCGCCTGCAGGTAAATAGGACATGTTGTATATCCTCAAAACCGGCCGGATTGGCAAATCGGACACTGGGGTGAGACTGGAATATGTCTCGCAGCAAGGACACCAAAGCTTGGTAGCACGCCATGGAGGGCTTTCCAGAGAAAGTGTTTCACCTTTCCTGGTATCTTCAGCGACCAGGTACGTTGCCAAATAGGATTCTGGGATATATTACCTTGTCCATCCGCTCGACGACCACCATGTAAATGATCATACTCCACATGATAAGCCGACCGAACAGAAAAAGTTCCTTATTTTGTGTAGTGCCATCCCATCGAGTCCTCCATTCTGTGCGGGTGGAGGGTGATTTGCATGATCCTTCCCACATCAACAGGAGAAAAAACATCATTCAGCAAAGTTTCATCCCATTGGCCAGTGTATGGATCGATCAATTCCTCCATTTTATCCAGCATAACAGCACCCCTTGGTATAATCACCTTACGGCTCACGCTACCAGGTATCCAAGGGTCTTGCCAGATGTTTATCTGGGATCCAGAGCCAACTCTCCATATGCAACCCCTTTTGAATGTATGTATTCCAGTCACAATGCTTTGCCATGTGTATGATGAACCTTTCTTTGGACCAGCTTTTAGGACATCTCCATTAGGATAATACTTGGCCTTTAGGACTTGAGCACAGAGTGAGTCTGGGTTCTGGATTAAGCGCCAGCACTGTTGACGAGGATCAGCCTCGGCAAATCCCATGGTCTGGGACCCTGGGTTAGATCGTAGAGAGAACAGGTTGGTGATACTCGTCGGCTAACAGGAGAAGCACTTCCTGCTCGATAATATTATGCGAGGGGGCGATTACAGTGGGAGTCTAGGCGAGTTCGCGCAAGACTAGAGGTGATGATTGTAGATTGGATGTCCTGAGACGTCCCCCCTCCCAGCCTTTATATACTAGGCTAGGTCTCGGAGAGTCCGTCTCAGGTTTACAGAGGTGTTTACCTAATTCTATCCTTGCCTTAAACGCCAAGTCATGACTTCCATATTAATCGCGGACTCCTACGTCGGTGCTTGGAGCGGGCCAGTCGTGGGCCTGTTGAAGCTTCCAGCGGGCCTCTTGTCCTTGTATGCACCAGGTATCCTCACACGCAGGAGTCATGGGGTCACCCCCTCGTCAGTAGCCCCCGAGTTCTTGGTGAACTCGAAGAGTCGCGCAGGGACTCGAATTCATCCACGTTCACTTTAATATGCGCAGCACGGCTGCGAGTCGCTGGCAGTTGTAGCCATGACAAATGTTTATTCCGAGGGATGCTAAGCTGAAAGGGCCCAAGGTAATCGACTGGTCGAGCCTTGGTGAATTGCGCTAGTGGCAAATACCTCAGTAGCCCAATCAAGCCCGTGTCCCTCAAGACGAACTTGGGAACGACCGATGTCTAGCAAAGTTCATGCCGCTGCAGGTCTTATAGAATCAATGCCGCCGGTCCCAGTAAATAGCCTTAACGTGTCCGTTATCTGCTCATCTCTCAATCATGCGAGCGCATGGAAAATATCGGGAATGAAGTCGCGCTGTGGAAAGTCCCGTCCCGGACGTCTGTGCAGCGGGGTCTTACCTACACGCTAAGCTTGTGTGGCATCTGGGTACAGCAAGTCGCTGCCCAGGCATCATTTTTATAGAAGCGCGGAGCCTAATTAGTGACGCACCCACTTGGAAGAAACGATCAAGTGAGCTATTAGTAGTCACTCGAGGAGTTTTTGCGAACTCGGGCGAGGAAAATAAGAAAGCGCCCACTCGGGAAGTCGTCAAGTGCGCGAGTAGATCATATTGTCGAATACTTTGCGTAGTTTTTGCGAGTAGTCACTCGGATTCTTTACTGTCTTCGGGGTGAGGGAGCACCCAAACTCTAGAGGTACGTTGTTTCTGCTAATGCGAGTGGTCACTCGAGCACGTGTTTTGTCTTCTGGGTGAGGGAGCACCCGAAACTCTGTAGTCGCTGTGAATTCAACTGGTGCGAGTGTTCACTCGAGCACTCCTTTGCCTTCTGGGTGAGGGAGCACCCGAACTCGAATAAAGGTACTCCCGATGGGAGTAAAAAGATTTTGGAATCGGAATATTTTGGCACTGAGAGATAAGTAACCTTTGTCAGTCTTTTGTTTTTTCCAATTGTTTTTATCTTGATCCGTCCTTCTTGGGATATCCCGTTGATAGGCGTTGTCATGCTATTTGGTGACCTATGATGATGCTTGGCCTTTGATCCGTCGCGTCTTCTAGCCATAATGACGACTTGGACGCCGTGTTGCCTGGTGCCCGTTGGATTTCCAAGGTGTGTATGGTAAACAGGCGAGATTTGACGCGTCCTTTAAATATTGTTGACCGTGTGAAGGCATCTTGTCTTGGAATTCGTAACGCCTGACGTGTTTGGTCTTTTATTTAATGATGGCGCCTCCTGGGCTTCGGTATTTTTTCCCGGTTTTCCTCTGGGCTGCGCTATAAATACCCGTTGCTTTATTGCTTGGGCTTGGTCATCCTTTCTTCTCCTGTCTTCTTCTTCTTCCTATGGCTCCCAAGAGGGGTGGTGGTGCTTCTGCCGAGGTCGTGGCTGGCGTGGTCGTGGTGGCCGTACCCCCTCGCTCTTCTCGTGGTGGGCGTCGTGGAGCTACGGCGATGCCCTCTTCGTCTTGTGCGAACGAGGGTGTTTGGCGCCATGACTTACTTCTGCGCATTCTTAGTCGGACTGCTACTCGGATCCCTCTTCCATTATCATTTGCCTCCATGATTTCTGAGCTTAATCTGAGGGATCTGTGGGTTCGGCTTCAGGGGTGCGCTCGACCTCCTGCTTGGGTTGAGCTTTCTGTTGATGGCTCCTTCTTGATTTTTCTTGATGCTGGCTGGAGGTCGTTTTCACAACAGCTAAACTTGTGTGATGGGGATAGCATTTGTTGTCGTTTTGATGGTGAAGATACCCTCATTGTTCATGTGTTTGATGCCGGTGGCAATCGTCTGGATCCATACTAGGAGGAAATAAGCAGTGACAGTTCTGATGGGTCGAGGGGTGGTTCACCTGCTTCTCCTGTGACTTCATCTTCTGCCGACTCCTCGGCTGGTGGTGCTTGCTCTTCTAGTTCTAAGGATGAGCTGGACGTCAAGCCGGCCGTCAAGAAGGTGCATCAGTAGGCGAGGCACCTTGTAGAGCTAGAGGACGGCGACTTGCTTCTTCGTAGGCTCAGTTGCTACTTTGTCTGTGGTGATGCTCGTCAGGTTGTGGGACAAAAGTGCCAATTATCTCAGCATGAGCACCCATGTAGAAGTCATAATTCCCTAGGATAATTGGTATTGTAACCCGTCTGATAGCTTCTCGAGTCCTTTTGTAATGAGAATTGTCCTCGACTTTTTTGTAATGAAAAATTGTCTTCGACTCCTTTGTAATGAGAAATTGTCTTCGACTCCTTTGAAATGAGAAATTGTCTTCGACTCCTTTGTAATGAGGAAATTGTCTTTGACTCCTTTGTAATGAGAAATTGTCTTCGACTCCTTTGTAATGAGGAAAATTGTCTTCGACTCCTTTTTATAGGTTTGTCGGGTGCGCGGCAGCGCTCTCGATGGGAGTAGCCCCCGAGGCTGCGTTTGATTTGTGGAATCAGACGTAGCCTGTTAGTTTTTATTCACCTGGACCGTCCTTTCTTTTAGCTGCTTAGCTATTCTAAAATTTCATCGGGTGCGCAGAAGCACTCCCGATGTGACTAGCCCCCGAGTCTTTAGGTGATCATTTTGTGATCAGGTGAAGACTAAGGAATTTTTCTGTCTTGCTTTGTACTTATCTTTAAAGTGTGCCTAAATAAGATTTTTTTGTGGCCGTGTAAGCAGAATATGTTGTCCGTCGGGGGGAGTGCGTTCTAGCCTCCCAGTTCTTTTCTGTAGCCTCGCGTGAGCGAAGATAGCGTCTCTCGGGGGGGGGGGGGGTTGGGCTCTAGCCCCCGAGTGCTTTTAGGTACCATCGCGTAAACGAAGATAGCGTCTCTCGGGGGGAGTTTGTGCTCGATCCCCCGAGTGCTTTTAGGTAGCGTCGCGTAAGCGAAGATAGCGTCTCTCGGGGGGATTTTGTGCTCGAGCCCCCGAGTGCTTTTAGGTAGTGTCGCGTAAGCAAAGATAGCGTCTCTCGGGGGGAGTTTGTGCTTGAGCCCCCGAGTGCTTTTAGGTAGCGTCGCATAAGCGAAGATAGCGTCTCTCGGGGGGAGTTTGTGCTCGAGCCCCCGAGTGCTTTTAGGTATCGTCACGTAAGCGAAGATAGCGTCTCTCGGGTGGAGTTTGTGCTCGAGCCCCCGAGTGCTTTTAGGTAGCGTCGCGTAAGCGAAGATAGCGTCTCTCGGGGGGGGGGGGGGGGTTGCGCTCGAGCCCCCGAGTGCTTTTAGGTAGCGTCGTGTGAGCGAAGATAGCGTCTCTCGGGGGGAGTTTGTGCTCGATCCCCTCAGTGCTTTTAGTGGTATTATTTGGGCAACACCTTTTATTTCTTGTGAGTTTTTACATGAGCTGCCAGTCCGTGCTGATGCTGATACTCCTGCTGGGGCTTATGAGTAGACTATGGGTAGAACAGGCGCAAGTTTGCCACGTTCCACGGGTTTCCCACGTCTTCGTCAGTCTTCGGATTCTTCAGCCTGTATGCGCCTCCTCCTATGACCTCGGAGATTATGAAGGGTCCTTCCCACTGCGGGGCAAGTTTGTGCACTTTTTCTTGTATAGTCGCAGGACGAGATCTCCTTTGCGGAAAGTTCTGGTCTGTAGGCGACTGCTTTGGTATGTGCGCATTTTGTCCTGGTATCCTTCTGACCTTGCTATGGTTGTGTCCCTTGCTTCATCTGCGGTGTCTTTATCATCCTGGAGCGCTTCTTCTGCCTCTTCTTCCTCGTATCCCGAGATTCGGGGGGCTCCAAACTTTAGGTCGTGCGGTAGTACCGCTTCTGCTCCGTACACCATGAAGAAGGGTGTGTACTGGGTTGAGGTGTTGGGGGTAGTGCGCAAGCTCCACAGGACTGCGGGGAATACTTCTACCCAGTTTCCTGCAGCTTGTTCGAGTGGTGCGAGGAGCCGCTTTTTTATTCCTCCGCACACTAAACCGTTTTCTTTCTCCACCTGGCCGTTAGATTGTGGGTGCGCGACTGACGCGTAGTTGATTTCGATGCCCAGATCTTGGCAGAAGTTCTGAAATTCTGTCGCTGTGAAGTTTGTGTCGTTATCTGTGATGTATGTAACGGAAGGAATCGGTGTTCATACCTGATGCCCCACAGGCGTAAGGGATCGAGATAGTCTTCGCGGGTAAGTTAACCCAATTTATTGATTCGACACACGGGGAGCCAAAGAGTATTTATAAGCTTTGACAGTTGAGTTGTCAATTCAACCGCACCTGAAATATACTTGCTTGCAACAATAGATAAGTGGTAATGGTAATATGATAATAATGGTGGCAACAGCAAAAGTAAACAGCAAAAGTAACAACTAATAACCAACAGGATTGAAAACACTGTAGGCTAGGGAGATGGATGGTTGGTCACTGCATGGATGAGAGTAAACATGTAATAGATTCTAACACGGGGCAAGGCACACATAAAAGCAATGATCATCTAGGAAAATATCAAACATTAGGCATGTATCTCGTAGGTAGTTGTGCGTGCTTGCAATAAGAACTTGCACAACATCTTTTGTCCTACCATCCCGCTACGAACGGGGCCAAAGGGAACTTATGGAGATTAAGGTGCTCCTGTCAAAGAGCACCGGAACAAAGCAATAAACTCAATGGATACATGGAATCCTCAAATTATGGACCATCCCCTTTGGTGTCCCAAGCTGTCACCTTTGGGATCGCCGGTTCCGGACCATAATAGGTGCATACAACTCATAGATAGGATCTAGAACACAAATATATTCATGAAAACACATAGGGTTCAGATCTGAAAACATGGCACTCGGGCCCAAAGTGACAAGCATTAAGAGCAACAAGTTGAAGCAAAGAGATAAACACCAATCTAGATGATAAGCAACATGCCCCCAACAATTTGACGAACTATTACATGATCAAACTCATCCAATCCCTACCATCCCCTTTGCCTACAGCAGGGAATTACTCACACATGTGAAGAGAAGTCATGGAGGAGGGATGGATTGGTGATGGTGATGACGATGGCGACGATCTCCCCTCTCCGGAGGCCAAATCAGCCTCCAGATTAGCCCTCCCGAAGAAGAACAGAGGGTGGCGGCGGCTCTGCGACGGAAACTGGAAAAACGACTTCTGTTATGGGGTTTTCGCGTCACGGGAATAAATAGGAGTCGAGGTAGGGCACCAGAGGAGGGTGGAGGCTCCCAGGCGGCCAGAGGGCGCGGCCCCACCCCTGGCCGCGCCAGGGGGGCGCCTGGGGCCCCCAGAGCTCCCCTCTGGTCCCACTTCTGGCTTCTGGCTCCTTCTGGTGCGTGGATTTTCTGGTATTTTTCTAGGAATTTTCTGGAACGTCTAAAAATCCATTTTCCTGCACACAATAAAACCATACAGGCAGCTTTGCTGAAAACAGCGTTAGTCCGGGTTAGTTTCGTCCAAATCATGCAAGAATGAGGGCAAAACAATAGCAAAAGTGTTTGGAAAAGTAGATACGTTTGAGACGTATCAACTCCCCCAAGCTTAGCATATTGCTTGTCCTCAAGCAATTCAGTTCAACGAACTGGAAGCGACAAAGAAAACTTTGACAAACTCTTTTGCTTCATTAGATGTATATAAGCATGTACTACGAAAAGATTTTAGCAAGTATTGAAACAATGCTATAAGGATAATGCACGAAGCAATTCTTCCTTCATGTGATCAATCACAAACAACTAAAAGTAAATAATATGCTACTGAAAATCAAGACAGGATCACAATGCACATAGCTTGAACATACTTGAGTGGCATTTCGCTAGCCTCCATGAGTGAAGCAAAACATAAATGCAGAAACTCCTCCGGAGTTTTAAAGGTGACTAGAACTCAGTATTTCAGACTAGCAATAACACAAGCATGCAGAAGACAATGTAATACTTTGGGACAATGCACGTTACACTAAGAATGACAATTATGCTCTCATAGTTGGTGCTTTGAAGAAAGAAGGGGAGACTCTCGAACCGTGGCTTTTGGTGGCAAGGTTGAAAACCCGTGAAAGTAAGCAAAGACTAAACAAGTGCCAGAGCTCTTGGTTTTGAAAACAGAGACAAAAACTTTTTTGAGAAGTGCAACTTTCCAGTCAACGGTGAACGGTAAAGGTCTCTCAATATCTCCCATGCCAACCATATATAATGCCTTTTGCTTACACATATTCCCTTATCCATAAATCCTTTGATGGTCTACGGAATTGTTTATTTTGCCTCAAGGATGGAAGGAGGGTATCGTTCCATCTATCATAAGCAGCATTTGGTCCATTTCACTCCATCATCAAGTATGGGGGAGGGGTAACTCTCATATTCTTTTTCTTTTTTTTTCTGTTTGACTAGTTAAAACTTCCGTCAAAATATTTTTGGCATGAAAGATACTGATTTCCCCTCACCGCACCATGAGCTTGTACGGTTACAAAAGGGAAGCTTTTGAATAAATTTCGAGATGGCACATGAAAGTCTAAGTTAGGAGTGGCCGGTAAATACCACATATAGGTAGGTATGGTGGACTCAAATGGAATAACTGGTTTCAAGGATTTTGGATGCACAAGCAGAATTCCGCTTAGTGCGAGCGAAGGCTAGCAAAAGACTGGGAAGCGACCAACTAGAGAGCAATAACTGTCATAATAATGCAAAGCGACAAAGTAACATTGAATCGGGCATGAAAGTGATATAACTATTCTGAAACAAAAAGATCATCAAGGCATAATAGACTTTTTAGTCATAAACATGTGCGAACATGTGCCAAGTCAATCCAAAAATTCTCCGAAGGGAAATACCACTTCAGTATGCCAAACCATGAACAATGCAATGCATGTAAATCATTTCAAAAACACATTATGTACTCTAGCTATTTGAGACTAGCCACAAGGAAAGCATGAACACTGGGAAAGCATTGTAAACATAGCACTACGTCGCTACAAGCTGGTCTCTAGATCATAAGTACAAGCATATGTACAAAAGTACAAACAAGAAGAGTTCATACCGGTTTTCCTTGTTGCTTCCCTTCCGTCGATCTTCGTCATTACTGCCTTGTCACTTGCACGATCGAACGTGGGAAATATTATCAAATGCCATCACGGACTCGAGCTGAACTCTGAAAACAAAGCAAACTAAAGAGAGAAAGGAAATCTTTTTGGGTTTTTTAAAGGTTTAAACGAGAGCAAAAGAAAAGAGAAAATCTTTTTGTTGTTTTTGCAAAGAAAGAAATAAAGAAGAACAAGCATTAACTTCGAAAAGATCAAAGCGAACAAAAATAAAACGGATAATACAATGGAAAAGTGAGAAGGGCACGTACTCCCCCAAGCTTAGGCTTTTGGCCTAAGTTGGTAGTAGCTAATGTCCCCAAGAGCCTCCTGATCCAGGGTAGTACTAGTGAGTCCAAGGGTCGTATGAGGCTTCCGGTGCGTACACCGAAGTCCTCGGATCCTCCCACGAAGAAGGATCCACGCTCCAAGCAGAGGAAGACCCTTCACCAAACTGGGTGACGGTCTCCGCCTGGAAAGGTGGGAACTCACCATGCTCCTCCTCGTCGGGCACAACCCCCTCCATGGGGTTATGAAACTGATGCTGAACCACGAACTCGTCGAATTGGGTAGCATCAAAGGACCATCCGTTCCTGCGAGAAAAATCGAACAAAAGAGGTGCAGGTAGACGGATCTTGCATTCCGTGGTAGCTCCGAAACGCAAGATATAATCAAGGTTACCAAACTCGGAAGTCATGGTAACAAACTTATGCCTTTTCATAGCAGTAAGATCAAAACTTAAATAAGTAAAAGGCTTATCATCGGGGTGTGGGGTGCCATTAAGAGACTCTAGGATAAGTGTGGCGTAAATGCCACCAAATAAATCTCCCTTGTTACCGTTCATAGCAAGGCGTCGAGCAATTAAGGCACCCACATTATAATCAAACCTCCCTGAGAGGGCGGTTGCCAGGATAGAAAATATCCGGCGCAGATATGTTGCTCGTGTTGTCACGAGCTAACACCCCTCTAGCAATAAAATACGCATAATACCTGAGGTGTGGGAATAAGATGCTGGAGATCTTTGACCGATGAATATCCCTTGTATCCATGCTACAGAGAGAGTTGAAGACGGTTCTCAGCTCGGAGGGCTGAGAGCTCATCTTCGCCGTCAGTCCAACGTTCGGCACACCTATTATTTCACAAAACTTTTCCAAAGGCATGGTCAGAAGATCATTGTAAATTTTAAACTCAACAAAACCATTATCAAGGTTATATCTAAAACTGTTAATGAAACAGGAGGTGAGTCTTTGATACTGAGCAACACGGCACGTTGCAAGCCGCGTCAGACCTGCATTAGCACAAAGATTATTGAACTCCTCCTTAATTCCTGCAGCTTCAAGGAATTCATTGTTGGGGTTCGGGGCAGAAAACACAAATTTTTCATAACCTACGAGACCCATACCCAAGACCTATGCTATGCTGATGCAAGTAATGGACAGAAATAGATCACATACCAGTATGTAGTCCGTTAAGCGGGAAACGTTCCCGCATGAACGTGGTTGGTGTAGTCGTACCGGCAATCCCCGATGACGCGCAGATCCACGATGACTCCTGTAGCCACCCGATCCTTGTAGACCGATGACGGGATTACGTCCCCGTCGGAACGTTGTCGATGAAGACCTCGCGATACGGCCACGACGATGAAGTAGCACCACAAATGTAGTGCCTCGCGGGATTATACACATACAGTATACCCGACGTCCCTCCGGGCTCCGAACCAGTAGAGCAGCGGAAAGAAGATGGATTCGGATCCCGATTCCAGCAGCACGATGGCGTGCGTATAGTGGAGAAATCCCCAACCAAGTGTAGACTCCAAACAAGGGGAGTCCACTGGAGGAAGGAGAAAGGAGGGAGAGAGAGATGAGAACTGATCTAAAAAATATGATGAATAAAAGGGCACCTCTACCCCTCCTTATATAGGCCAAGGAGGGGTGCACCCCCCCCCCCCCTCCACTTCCGGGGTGGGACTAATCCCAAGGGAGGGGGTGGCGCGCCTATTAAGGGGGGTGGGCCCCCTCATGGCGCCATGGCCCATGGGGGAGGACTCCCTCTCCCCCTAATGGGCCCTATGAGGCCCATATGCCTTTTAATTCATTTTTAATTATATTTAAATACATTTTAAAATTTAATTCAGATAACTAAATAATAAAACATATATTAAACATTATTAAATATATTTTGAACCTTTCAAAATACCCGGAACAACTTCCAGCCTTCATCAGAACAATTCCGGTGTTCTCTCCAATTTCTCCAGTGATCCCGAATCAATCCTTACTGCGTCGAGTACCCTTAAGTGTAACACCCTACGGTCCGGGAAACAGCAGACATGATCGAGAAAATTCTCATTGATCAATGACTATTCAATTGGACCTGGTTACAATCCTTGATGGACCCTGCACTTCCATCGAATGAACTTCAATCGTTGTTGGATCCGTTAACCGTGTGCATGTTCCCTTTGTCCTATGGTACTTTGCTTGTCCGAGGTTTGATCATCGGTATCCAATATACCTAGTTCGTCCTCGTTCTCAACAAACAAGTTTACTCGTTCCCGTGATATTACAACTCCATGACCTAGTCACACGTTTGCAAAATTTATGATGTAACATCACCGAGTGGGCCCAGAGTACCTATCCGTCACACGGATGGACAAATCCCGCTTTGATCTATTTGCATACTCATCAACCATCTATTTCAGAATACCCAAAGTGCACCGTTATGGCCAGCATATTTCAGTCAGGCGGTGGGATACAAATCAAAGTCTCCTCATAGATGACAATTACGTATGATCATTACGGTCAAAGGATCTGGTCACTATGTTATAGTTATCGCAATGTCGAACTATGTGACTTGATCACATCGCAACACTTCTGGTGGGTGTATGTCCATCATATCATTATCCAATGATACAACTCCATTGTCAATAGACGCCATTGTCTCATGATCAGGAAACCTTGATCACCAATTGCCCAATGGACTAGTATACTAGGGTTGACTAGGGACCTGGTTGTTTGTATACCACACATGCATTAAAGTTTCCGCTTAATACAGTTATAGCATAGTATCAAACGTATTATGAACTAATGGAATATGCTCGATAAAACATATTTTATTTGCCTCTAGGGCACATTCCCAACAGTCTCCCACTTGCACTAGAGTACAAATAATCTAGTTGCATTTTCTCTGGATCATAACTCCTTATTGATCATGCTTGCCCGTGGAAGAGGTTGTATCAACGGTCTGGGTACCATTCAGAACCGTATGTCCTTTTGCAAATCATAATGTCACCTAATTTGACATTCCTTCATTATCCACTATAATGATGAGGTATATATATTTGGCGGTGAAGTGAGACTTCGTTTGCTGTGTCATAGAAATGACATCCGGTGGGTCACGCGGAGTTTCCCATAGTCATGCACACTTGAAACTCACTCAATCAGAAGTCGAACTCCTTTAGCCATAATATAACTCCTGCTACTTCTAAAGCAGCCACATCAATGTAGATTCAATCCTTAGTGCATTGTATGCAACTTTGATGTCTAACCATGTTTCTTTCAACTTAGGCATTCATTAGTATGATATCTCAATTTTCTAGGTTAGTGTCAAAACTTGAACCAGCATAACATTTATGGTCAAGTCCACTATCCTTTACAAATTTGAGATGTATCCTCAGTTCTCTTCAGACACTGAAGGATAAACTTAACTCTTTGTTCAATGATTTACTCATAAATCATATCACAACATGTTCTTACTACTAAGAATTTGGGTCACATTACGTCGAGTACATAACTCTGGTTTTATATGAAAGAACCTATGAAAAAAGCATAGAGGATCCAACACATCCATTTCTTTCATTAACCATTAACCATTGTTCTTGTACTGAGATTAACTCAACACTTCTCTTGGATATACAAGCAAGGACCACTTCTTGACTTGTCCCATTCTGAACTCCTTCAGAATCTTATCCAGGAAAGTATTACGACTCAATGTTATTAAACACATATCTATCTTAATAGATCTTCAATGCTTAATACTTATTCATCTTCATTTATGAAAGATTCAAATAATCATTAACACCAACTACACCATTCATAATATGGTATCCATATATGAGAATGTTATCATGCTCCCTCTCAAATATGTCATGCACATATTAAGTTATAGGATAACACTCATATTGCTCCCACTCAAATATGACGGCCACATATAAGACAAGGATAACGTCCACATGGCTCCCACTTAGATATGGCAGACACATATTAAGTTCAGGATACTAACCACATGGCTCCTACTCAAATATGTCATTTACATATAAGTCTAGGATAATACTCCCATAGCTCCCACTCAAAATATGTCGTCTACATATTAAGTTTCAGGAAACTATTCAGCTCCCACTCAGTTTCATGCACATGCATGTTTCCTCGATATTTTGGTTAAGTCCAAAATCCTTTGATCATCCATCAAAATGAGAATTCTGTTTACGAGACACTAGTATCCATATGTTTTCCAAAACCTTCTTGTTGTAACAATTACAACACTTCTTCAAATACAGGATTTGAGGAAGTCACGGTATTGATAACAATCCTGGATCAATCGTAGTGAATATCCCTTTGACTCAAGCATTGCTACAAATTGTAGTCAACCCATTGAATTTGTCAGAAACAATCTTTGTGACAAACCAATCTTGACGTCCCTTTGATGTTCACATTTATTCCTCATAACTCTGAAGTTATTATGAATATCAAGTAACCTCCTTACTTGATAAGATTCAAGCAATCTTAAATGTAACTCAACATAGGATTTCATGACTCATAGTCCTATCTCGTACTTAGGTCCACCATCGCTTCTTTGTAGTTCGTAGGAATGTCTTGTTCCATTAACATGACAAGTGAATCATGAATATCATTTTGCACCAGGGGAAAATATATATTCTTGAATCCTACCTTTCTCAGTAAAAGCTCCCATCAGAAGATCATGATCATTGTCATTACACTAGTAGAAAACAGGGCTTTGATTCAGGCCTCTCCAGACGATTTGTCCCGGTTCTTCCACGAACCGGAACCCATGGGGGTCATACGTCCCGGTTCATGCGCCCGAGTGCCGGCCGGGCCTCGTGGAGCATTGGTCCCGGTTCGTCTGGGGGCATATGTCCCGGTTCTAGACAAGAACCGGGACCAATGGGCCTCGCTCCTGGCCCACAACCACTAGTCCCGGTTTGTGGATCAACCCGGGACGAAAGGCTGGCCATTAGTACTGGTTCCAGCCACAACCCGGGACGAAAGGCTGGCCTGATGAAATTAGTACCACCTCGCTAGCCGAAGTGGAGTTAGACCTGTTTATCAGCACAGGTCCGCGTGGACTTATCGTAGCATAACAAGTTCACTAAAGGCCGTACACGGAGAAATTCATCTGTATCATGTACTCTGTCCGGGGAAATTTCGGACGGAGCTCGTTTGGTTGGCAGATTTTCCAGATATGCCCACGAGGCGGGGACCGTCTGTAAACCCGTATGGGATGAAAATCCTGTACGGGTATTACAGACGGTTCCCGCCTGGTCGGTAGACTTGCGAGATCTGCCAACCAAGCGTGCTCCGTCTGAAATTCACCATGACAGAGTACAGGATATGGAGTATTCTTCCGTTGACGTCCTATAATGAAATTGCTATACTTTTTTTGTTTTTGTTTTCCAATCAAACTGGCCATAGAAGTACTAGTACTAATATTGTTGTGATAATGTACCATTTGGTTGTGATAATGAACACATATATATTTATTTTGCCAATTTTCTTCCCGTTTGTTGTTTTGTGTGTTTTATTTTATGCAAAAAAAGTCAATTAAAACAAGGCCCACTAATACCCACGTCAAGTAACGAGGACTGGTTTGTTTCATTTGGGTTTTGATAAAAAAAACAAAATCAAACAAACAACAAAGACTAATGGCCTTGAATGTAACTTAATTTCAAGCCCGACTGTTACATTCAAGGCCATTAGTCTCGGTTCCAGCTACGAACCGGGACCTCCAACCATTGGTCCCGGTTCGTAGCTGGAACCGGGACTAAAGGATACCTTTAGTCCCGGTTCCAGCTATGAACCGGGACCAATGACTGCGCTTCGTCTTCCGCGCGCGCCCGATGAGCTTCCCATGCGCGTGCGGCAGGCGTTGGGAAGCCGCACGCGCATGGGAAGCTCGTCGGGCGCGCGCCCGACGACCTTCTCGATCAGGCTATAAGTAGACGAAGGCCGGGAGCACATCCGACTCATCTCATCTCATCTTCCCTTCTCATCCCTCTCGCGCCCGACGAGCTTCTCGCCGCCATGTCGGGGTCGCCGCTACGATGGCCGTCCGACTCCGACACCCCGTCGGACGAGGACAATTCCGAAAGGCGCAAGTTTTGGGACCCGCCTCCGAAGCGGCGGCCTCGACAGCGCGGGCGACGATCGCGCGCCGCCAACGAAAGCCCGCCCCCCGCCGACGACCCGCTGAAACGGCTGGCGGCGCTGGAACGGATGGAGGCGCAGGAACTTCGCCGTGCCGATCGTGCGGAGAAGTCCCGCACGAACCTGGCCAAGGCGAGGGCCAAGAAGAAGGAGAAGAAGAGGGCCGAGATGACGGCGCGCGTGGAGGCGAAAGTCGCGTCGGAGGAGGCCACCAAGCGGGCGGCGCCCAGCGACGACGATGAGGGCGCCGGGACCTCCGCCAAGAAGCAGAAGATCAAGTAGTTTAGCTCTAGTCGTTAGATTAGACGCTTCTAGCTTCCATCTTCTGTAATAAAATATTATGAATTATATATATATTTTTGGTTTGTTAATCGTGATTGTTTTTTTGTTAATCGTGACATCATTGTTGTTTGTTAATCGTGATTGTTTTTTAATAATTGTTTTGAATTCAAAAAATTAAATCATGTGATATCAAGACCTAAGGGTTATAATGATTGATATCTTAGTATTGTCAGGAAAAAAACAAGTGCAGACTTGGAAACTAGGGGAGATAGCCGGGAAGTTAGATGATTTGGAATGAGTGTTGATTAATCCATATTAGAGATTAGAGATTAGAGATTAAATTGTGAAGCAGCGAGGAGGGGTGATTAGAGATTAAATTGTCAAATAATTCAAAGATTCGAAAATGAAGAAAATCCAAAAAAAAATTCAAAAAAAAATAAATTTCGGAAAAATTCCTTTAGTCCCTGTTTTTAACACCAACCGGGGCTAAAGGTCCTCCAGCCCCCGCTCCAGCCGGCTTCCACGTGGAGGCCCATCTGTCCCGGTTCCTAAGCGAACCGAGACTAAAGGTCATGGGCTTTAGTAACGACCCTTTAGTCCCGGTTCCAGAACCGGAACAAAAGGCCCTCTGGAACCGGGACAAATGGGCCTTTCCCTACTAGTGTTAGTTTCTCCTCTTATTGTAGAGCTTTTCTTCCAAAACATATTCTGTTGCACTACTCTGACATTTGGAGGCAAGGTCAGTTACCTTGGTTGAACTTTCACTTTTCTTCCATTATCACATTTATCAAGAACAATTCTTGACAAACACCAAACATAGCAATACAAGTTTTGCTCCTTTTGGTTCTAGTTGTGGAAGATGCATCCATAGTTGTCTAAGGATACACTACAAAGATAATTTATCTTACATAAATCAAGCTTCCTAGAAACCACAACACACCATGACATATATAGTGTTGGTTTCCACGAACTCAGATGGTTCCCTATGCTGAAGTGAGTGTTTGCATATTAAATTAATAACTCTAAACAATAATAACGTAACTTGGTAAGAGATAACTTAGACCATACACTTTTCGATAGAATATGATCACAATGTTCAGGCACGTCAATCATATTGAAGTGTCTCAAGACATTGCAATTTGTGGAACAACTTTCACACAAGTCTTTATGCCCAAGACTAACTCAAAACATTTTTCACTTTGATCAAATCGTAGAGACTTGTCTTTCTTGTTAATTTAATAGTCATCTCACCTAAAAGGCATGGTTTGTATGTGTCAAGAGATCAAGTATCTTAAGACATAATCATACCATTCATGACTTAAACTGTAGTGTCATTATTAAGCCTGGATATTTCTTGGCATTACAATATTTCTTATAAATGATCAAGCAACTATCATCAATATAAGAATAACTCATTCATAATCGTAATGTGAGCATAAGAGATATCATTCATAAAAGGAGAACAACTGACTTGTTTCTCACTAATATGAATAATTGTCTTCGTGAGATGCAAGACACACTAATAAAGTCCTCATTCAAACGATCATAAAATTTATTCATATATCAATCAATTGATAGATGTAGAGGGAGAGTGTTGTTGACCATCAACTATCTTGATTGCCGTCAGCACACATTGTCACCTCATCCCTTCCAAGTCACTCTCAAGCAGTAAGTTCAAGCATCGAATTCTTAATCAACCGCAATTAGTGTTTCGTGGGAAAGATATTTATAACTCGTATATGAAATATACCTTCTCCGTCAATGACCATTCCTGCATTGGTTCTACTCTTAAAGTTCTTAACTTTAACCATGACCTCACGACAGGTGAACGATTCTCCTTCATGACATAGTCCAGACATGGTCTTTGTAACTGGGAGGAAGCGGATGCAACTCCCCAGTTATCGCAAAGTAACCAGTCATTCAGTAGTCCAAGTTATACACAAGGTGTTCCATGTATCTTATACATTTTCCAAGTGACTTTATCAGCAGGTTGTTCCTTCCACCATAGTTGAAAGAAACCCCGTCCATATACTCATATTCCATTACTCTGATTTTTGACCAAGTGCTTTCAAGTTCACCTAGCACGTCATACGTTTTGGTTAACATGCATTCACAATTCAGAATCCATAGAATGAATTATGGTGTATTGGTGAGTGCGATACTCATCATCATCTTCCTTGATTACGGAGTTGTCAGGTGTATCTCCTAGCAGTTCTTCGTATTATGTTTAGCAAGTCATTACTAATGAGTATGTCCCTAATGGTGTTGGTACACATCAATGAAGTAAGACCCATTTACCTTAAGTTCTATCATACTAAAAGAGCCATAGTTCTAAACATTGGTATGACATTATCTACAATGATATTTGCTAAGACATGAAGATTAAGTTCATAATATGGAGTTCATGTTTCTAAAAAAACAATTCTGGAACTCCCACTCAGACAAACATCCCTCATAGTTTATTCTAAGTGATTACACGATCCTTGAACACCATACCTCCCCCGATCGTCACGGCCATCAGTATGTTGTTCAAGGTAGGCCATCATGCCAATCACATCATCCATGTGACTCATGCTCGACCTTTCGGTCTATTGTGTCCCGAGGCCATATCATATACATATGCCAGGCTCACCACCACACCCTATGTGATTTGTTGTTGTGTCATGCAAGGCCATATCATATACATATGCCAGGCTTGCTACACCCACCTCATGTGAACGAAAAAATGTTTGACACACGTCTGACACGTGGTGCCTCCATAATGTAGACCTTTCCAGGTGGTGCTCACTAGGGTAAGGACACTATGTTGGTTTTAGTGAGGGATCATCCTATTATGCTACCGTCGTATATCTAACATATTAGAAAAACAGGATGCAACATAAATCATACATGCTATGATTCCCCCTTACATGCAAATTAAAGTCAAAAACGCCTTTCTACTTTATCTTTTGCAAGTTTTACGTGGCTGCTAGGGGTTTCGAGAAAAGAACAATTTCTATCCTACGAAAACAAGCCACAACACCAATCCACAATTGTCTCTATTACACCCCTGTCGGGGCCCTCCGTTGCAAATATCTTCGCATCGCTAATGCAGAGAGACAGACACCCCCCCATCCACTTTATATGGTACAAGCCATATGTCAAGCGTGGAACCAGTCTCGCGTAAACGCGTAAGGTCGGTCGGGGGCCGCTTCATCAAACATTGCCGCAACGCTAAATGAGTACACGTGAGAGGGTAACAATTGGAGAATTGATGCCCACATACTAGATGTGTTCTATCCGAACAATACATCTACGCATAGCCTTGCTCTGATACCACTGTTGGGGTTCGGGGCAGAAAACACAAATTTTTCATAACCTACGAGACCCATACCCAAGACCTATGCTATGCTGATGCAAGTAACGGACAGAAATAGATCACATACCAGTATGTAGTCCGTTAAGCGGGAAACGTTCCCGCATGAACGTGGTTGGTGTAGTCGTACCGGCAATCCCCGATGCCGCGCAGATCCACGATGACTCCTGTAGCCACCCGATCCTTGTAGACCGATGACGGGATTACGTCCCCGTCGGAACGTTGTCGATGAAGACCTCGCGATACGGCCACGACGATGAAGTAGCACCACAAATGTAGTGCCTCGCGGGATTATACACATACAGTATACCCGACGTCCCTCCGGGCTCCGAACCAGTAGAGCAGCGGAAAGAAGATGGATTCGGATCCCGGAACAACTTCCGGCCTTCATCAGAACAATTCCGGTGTTCTCTCCAATTTCTCCGGTGATCCCGAATCAATCCTTACTGCGTCGAGTACCCTTAAGTGTAACACCCTACGGTCCGGGAAACAGCAGACATGATCGAGACAATTCTCATTGATCAATGACTAATCAATTGGACCTGGTTACAATCCTTGATAGCCCCTGCGCTTCCATCGAATGAACTTCAATCGCTGTTGGATCCGTTAACCGTGTGCCTGTTCCCTTTGTCCTATGGTACTTTGCTTGTCCGAGGTTTGATCATCGGTATCCAATATACCTAGTTCGTCCTCGTTCTCAACAAACAAGTTTACTCGTTCCCGTGATATTACAACTCCGTGACCTAGTCACACGTTTGCAAACTTTATGATGTAACATCACCGAGTGGGCCCAGAGTACCTATCCGTCACACGGATGGACAAATCCCGCTTTGATCTATTTGCATACTCATCAACCATCTATTTCGGAATACCCAAAGTGCACCATTATGGCCAGCATATTTCAGTCAGGCGGTGGGATACAAATCAAAGTCTCCTCATAGATGACAATTACGTATGATCATTACGGTCAAAGGATCTGGTCACTACATTATAGTTATCGCAATGTCGAACTATGTGACTTGATCACATCGCAACACTTTTGGTGGGTGTATGTCCATCATATCATTATCCAATGATACGACTCCATTGTCAACAGACGCCATTGTCTCATGATCAGGAAACCTTGATCATCAATTGCCCAATGGACTAGTATACTAGGGTTGACTAGGGACCTGGTTGTTTGTATACCACACCTGTATTAATGTTTCCGCTTAATACAGTTATAGCATAGTATCAAACGTATTATGAACTAATGGAATATGCTCGATAAAACATATTTTATTTGCCTCTAGGGCACATTCCCAACATTCATTGCACGGGAAAGTCATTGCACGTGCTGGATTTGTGTCCTCAAACAACTCTAAGGGCACATGATCTTCGTTGTAGCTCACCCTAGCAGTTGAGGGTCAAGCTGCAGCTCTTGTAACTCGATCGGAGCGCTCGGGGTTTTTCTTCCCAAGCCAACCCTTTGCTCTTCCTAGCAAACTCATTTCTGAAATTTTTGACAAATTACAAAAACAAGGATTTAAACAAAGTGAGTTAAGGCAAACTACTCAACCCACTTATCTAAGGCAAGAACTTGCATCAAAACTTGAAAAATAAACTTCTACACATGCATGCAAGCTCATCTAAACAGCACCAAGAACTACTAAATACTCACAAATGAAGCCACCAACCAAAAATCTGTTTGGAGGAGTGGAGGAGTTACATACCAGGGAGTATTTGCCCAAAATCTCAGCTCAAATGATGGGTCGTAGAGAGAGATCAAAATTCTGGACGGAGAGCAGCAAGAACACAAGAACAAAGTGCAGAACTCATGTTTTTGGAGAGAGAGGAAGGAGGAGGAAGAAGACTTAACTGGCTGGCTGCCCTGTGGGCGCGGCCAGGGGGCAGGCCGCGCCAGCTGGCCACCTGGGCCACTGGTGGCCCCCCCTTGTCAGCCCCAGGTGCCTCTGGGTCACTCCCGGCATGGAAATTTTTATTTTTATTTTTCTGGAATTTTACTGAAAACTTCACTGTTGAAAATTCCTCGGAGTTCAAAAAGCTGCAAAACTTTCTAAAAACTTAAAGCGGTGATTAGTATTGTGAAGCTTCAAAAACACAAAAACTTGGTACAGCAAAGAGAATAAAAGCTAAAGCAAAATGAAAACATAACAAGCTTAACTTTTTACCTATATAAAACAAGCTCACTAGCAAGGTTGATCAAGTCTTACCAACAAACCGGTGATATATAAAACAAGAAGTCTCACCTCTTATGAAGTGATCATTGCACCTTTACTTTAATGGACATTGTCCCCACCATAATGGTTTTGTATTTGTGGTGTATATGTAGTGGACAGTCCCATTCTCCAATCTTCACGGTCTCAACATTCTCTATAGAGTTAAAGCCATGCCTCTTGTCGATCTTCTTTGGAAAATACACCATGTGTTCTTTATCATCAATGTTGAAAGTGACCTTCCTTTATTACAATCAATAATAGCACCTGCGGTGTTAAGAAAAGGTCTACCAAGAATAATGGACATGCTCCCATCCTCGGGCATGTCAAGCACAAAAAAATCTGTAAGGATCAAACAGTTAGCAACTTCAACGGGAACATCCTCACAAATACAAATGGGGACAGTTGTTGACTTGTCAGCCATCTGAAGAGAGATATCTGTAGGGATTAGTTTCTCTAAACAAAGCCTCTTGTAAAGAGAGAAAGGCATAACACTCACTCCTGCACCAAGATCACATAAAGCAGTTCTGACGTAATTATTCTTTATGAAGCAAGGAATGGTGGGTATACCTGGATCACCGAGCTTCTTAGGAATCTTGCCACTGAAAGAGTAGTTAGCAAGCATAGTAGATATTGCCTCATTAGGAACTTTTCTTTTATTTGTGACAATATCTTTCATATATTTCGAATAGGGAGGTAACTTAATACCATCAGTCAAAGGGATTTGAAGAAAAAGAGGTTTCATCCATTCACAAAATTTATTATAATGCTCTTCTTCTTTAGATTTGAGGGACTTACCTGGGAAAGGGCATGGGTTTCTGTATCCATGGTTCTCTTTCCTTCCCATGTCTTCTTGCGATGAAGTCTTCTCTAGAGTACCTCTTGCGTTTATCGGGTGTTTCTTCTTCTCTTACCTCAGGAGAATCATCCTTCTCCGTGCCCTTTTCTTCAGGCTCGGCACCGTCTTTTGTTTCAGCATCGGAGGTAGATATGCTGTTAGGATCAACAACTGGCTTTTCACTTGTGATAGGATCATCGGGATTGTCAGCCTCCTTGTGTTTCTTCTTCTTCTTTTTCTTCGGAGAGCTAACAATCTCGTCTTCTTCTTGTACTTGAGAATTTTGCTCGATCCTCTTCGGATGCCCCTCAGGATAGAGTGGGTCCTGGGTGTGTGTTCCACCCCTAGTTTTGATGCCATAAGCTTGTATGTCCTGTTTGGCATTATTAGCAAGCAAATCTTTTTGCACATTAGAAATTTGTTCAAGCTGAGTTTGAACCATATGAAAATTCTTAACAAGACATTTAACATCATTAACTGTTCTTTCTAGAAAACCACACAAACTTTTGATAGCAAGGGAGTTATCATGCAACTGACTTTGTAACCTCCTATTAAAATGGTCTTGCTTAATAATAAAATTATCAAGCTCATCTAAGCATTGGTCGGGAGGCTTACCATTAGGGATGTCACTTTCAGTAAAGTCTAATAGAGAGTGTACCTCTACCAAGGGAGGGCGAGTAATAGGCTCACACAACTTCTCGATAGGCGGTAAATTCTTCACGTCTTCGGCTTTAATACCTTTCTCCTTTATAGACTTCTTTGCTTCTTGCATATCTTCGGGGCTCAGAACAAGCATGCCCCTCTTTTTCGATGGTAGAAGTGGTTTAGGAACGGACAAATCTTCATAGTTCTTGGCAATTTTGCACATTAATTCTTCTGCATCGTCCGGTGTTCTTTCCCTGAAAACACAACTAGCACAACTATCCAGGTAGGATCTGGATTCATCGGTTAAACCAGCGTAAAATATATCAAGCAGTTCATTCTTGGGGACTCCATGTCCCGGCATAACCAATCACAAAACTTCCCCCAAGCTTTAGGGAGGTGCTCATCCTGCATGTTGTTTAAAGTTATAGATTCTTTGCAAAGCAGCATGTTGCATATGAGCTGGGAAATATTTATCAACAAAGAATTGGACTAAGTCATGAGGACTCTTAATGGAACCATAGGGTAGTGCATCGTACCATGATTTCGCGTCTTCCTTCAAAGAAAAAGGAAAAATCTTGGCCACATAGAAGTTTCGTATCTTCTCATCAGTAGTGAATAGGTTACCTAGCTCAGCGAGTTTGGTCAAGTGTGCTATAGCATCATCATTTTATCTGCCATAAAAGGGGTCAGCCTCGACTGTAGATATAAGTGAAAGATCAACAGAGAAATCATAATCAGGATCAGTGATGCATATAGGGGATGTGGCAAATTTAGGATCAGGAATAACTTTGTTCTTCATGGAGTGCTTTTTGAGCAACTCCTTAACAACACCAGGGTCAGAGTCGACACACTATCTGAGTTCCCTGCAAAAATCATCATCAAGAGTAACATAATCATCATCAAGGATTCTCTCCTTGAGTTCATCTAAGCACGGGTAACCAAAGGTTTTGCAGGTAGGAATATAGGTAGCAGGGGTCTCGGTCTTGGATTCTGTTGCAGCCTTAGCAGTCTGAGTTTCAATATAGTGACCAAAAAAAGTAGTATCATCAAGAGTAGTGGAAGCATCATCAAAAGTATCGGACATAGTGACGGACTCAGTAGAAGCATCATGTGGTGGTGGTGAAGTAAACTTACTCATAACAGAAGGTGAATCAAGTGTAGCACTAGTGTTCAGAACAGTACCTTTTCTTGTACGGGATGGTAAGATCGGAACCTTGGGGTCTCCTTTCTTACCCATAGCGGATGATGTGCAGCAGGCAGGATACTTCAAGTAGACTTGTAAATATTGCTATGCTCCCTGATACGTCCAAAACGTATCTATAATTTCTGCTTGCTCCATGCATGTTTTGTGTGATATTGCTATGATCTAGATACACATTCATACACTTTTGATCATATTTGGACTAACCTATTAACTCAGTGCACCCCAGTGCCAGTTCCTGTTTTCTGCTGTTTTTCTATTTCAGTTTTCCCCCATGGATGGTCTCCCGGAGGGGGTAGCTTCTCCCGGCAGGGTGCCGGAGCAGCTTCTCCAGGCAGCACCGATCTTGAAACGGCGGCGGCGACAGTACAAAGGCGAGATCGCGAAAGAGGGATCGATATTAGGGGTTTCCACCCCGAGGGCTAAATATAGGCGGAGGGGGGCACCGGGGGGACCCACCAGTCAGCCAGGAGGCCTCCTGGCGCGGCCTAGGGTGGGGCCGCGTCAGGGGCCCTCTTGGCCTCCTGGTGGTCGCCCTCCTCCGCTCCTTTGGAGATTCCGGAAGCTTCCGTCGCGCTGATTTTTTATCTGATTTTCCGAGATTTTTTGGAGCACTTTTAATAGCCGGAAAACCTGAAATACAAAAACAGCAGAAAACAGAAACTGGCAACTGGGTGCACTGAGTTAATAGGTTAGTCCAATTAGGTTCAAAAGTGTATGAAAGTTCAAGCAAAACATGGCAAAGTCACACAAAACATGCATGGAGCAAGCAGAAATTATAGATACGTTTGGGACGTATCAGTACGTCGGTGTCCTTTTTGGGTACCAAGGTTGGGTTTGCGATCCAGGTGGCCTTCTTCGTCTCTCAAATGAATTTCACGTCGAGTAGTCGATTAATCTCTTCTCCAATGGCTCTGGGCTTGGGTTCTGAGAATCGGCGTAACGCCTGCTTTACTGGTTTGGTGTTTGGGCGTATATGCAGTGCGTGTTCTGCAAACTCTCGTGGTATTCCTGGCATGTCAGCCGGGCACCAGGAGAAAATTTTCCACTCTTGGCGGAGGAAGGCCATGAAGGCAGCTGCTTGTTCTTCTGGGAGGTGCGCGTAGATTCGAACGGTCTTGTCCGGGTCCGTTGGGTGAACTTGGTGGGTGATTGTGTCGCTGTCGACGCTGAAGTCGCGATTGAATTCTTTTGACTCACTTCTGCTTGCCAGTGGAAATATGCTTCTATCTGTTGCCATGGCTATCTCTTCGAGCTGTTGCTGGGCTCCAAACGTGTCAGAAACTTCATGAAAATCACGGTCACACTGGTCTGATTTGATGAAGCTTCCATTGACTGTGATGACCCCTGAGGGTCCTGGCATCTTGAGCTTGAGGTATGCGTAATGCGGGACCGCCATAAATTGTGCGAATGCGGGTTGTCCTAGTATGGAGTGGTATTGGGACTGCCAGTCGAGTACTTCGAACTCGGGGACTTTTCTTGCGAAGTTGCCCTTGCTGCCGAAGATGACATCGAGCTCGATTGCTCCGAGGGAGGCGGCTGCTTCTCCTGGGACTACGCCTTAGATTGAGACACCTGATTTCTTCCAGATTGACCGTGGGATCAGCATCTTGTGCAAGGTGCTGGTGAAGATTATGTTGAAGTTGATGCCTCCGTCCATGAAGATTATGTCCATGTCGTAGCCACCGATCTGAGCGTTGAGTACCAGTGGTGCGTGTCCTGGTCTTGGAATTGCGGTTGGGTGATCGCTTTGTGAGAAGGTGATGTTGGTTTCTGCACCATACAGTTGGTAGATTTCTGCTGTTTGGAGGTCCTCGGCTACTCGGGTCTGTAGTGTGTGGGTGTCCTGTTTTTATTTGGAGGGTAGCCCTTCTTGGATCATACAGACTCGTCCGTGGGACGCGGGATATTGCTCTTCCGTATTTGGTGCTGGCGACTGCTCGGTTCCTCGGGTCCGTTTGGTTTCGCGCTGCTTCTCCTCCTTGAGACTGTTGGAGAGTTCAGCGAATAGACGACACTCTCTTAGGGTGTGGCTTGCTCGAAGGCGTCCCCAGTCGTCCTCGAAACAATGGATTGTACACGGTCCATCCAGTTGTTCTTTGGCTGAGAGCTTGCTTGAGCCGGCGTGCCTTCTTCTTCGCATAACTTGGAACAACTGCGAGTGGTCTTCTTAGCGGGAGTGGAACCTTGGGTCGAGTTCTATTCCGTCGTTGATCGAGTGGTTCCGGATGAATTTTGAGAATTCGTCTGGTCTTCGATCTGGGTCGTAGTACTCGCCGGTCTGGGTTTCGGAGTCGTTGTCCTGTCCCGCGGCGGGTGTCCGGGTGGCGCCGGGTCTTCGAGTGGCTAGCGAGGCTTCTGTCACATGTTGCGACTCCTCGGGTGGGATTCCTGCGCAGAATTCTTGTGCTTGTTCCAGCGTCCTGGTTGGCTTCGCGGTCGTGGCTTGTGCTCGACTTATGGATCGCCGAGTTCTTTTCCGCCGATGACGACTTTGGTAGTCGCCAAAATATTGGATTTGGTCCAACGGTGGTCCGAGCGATCCTGGTGGAGCGATGAAGAGGTTTGCGATGAATTTGAGTTCCTCGAGTGGGTTGGATCTTGTTCGAGTCCTTGAGTTGCGACTTGCTGGAGATGGGACCACCGAGATCATGATTCCAACCTGTGTAGTCCCCACGGTCGGCGCCAATTGACGAGGATCAACCTCGGCAAATCCCATGGTCAGGGACCCTGGGTTAGATCATAGAGAGAACAGGTTGGCGATACTCGTCGGCTAACAGGAGAAGCACTTCCTGCTCGATAATATTATGCGAGGGGGTGATTACAGTGGGAGTCTAGGCAAGTTCGCGCAAGACTAGAGGTGATGATTGTAGATTGGAAGTCCTGAGACGTCCCCCTCCCAGCCTTTATATACTAGGCTAGGTCTCGGAGAGTCCGTCTCAGGTTTACAGAGGTGTTTACCTAATTCTATCCTTGCCTTAAACGCCAAGTCATGACTTCCATATTGATCGCGGACTCCTACGTCGGTGCTTGGAGCGGGCCAGTCGTGGGCCTGTTGAAGCTTCCAGCGGGCCTCTTGTCCTTGTATGCACCAGGTATCCTCACACGCAGGAGTCGTGGGGTCACCCCCTCGTCAACTGTTTTGCTAACATAGCAAGATTGAAACTGTGCAAGTCACGAAATCCAAGCCCCCCTCTTCGCTTTGGAACACAAAGCTTCCACTAGGAAAACCAATGCATTTTCCTCTTATCCACTGTATCTCCCCACCAAAATCCAGCTATTTCATCTGTTATTGATTTACAGATATTCTTTGGCAACTTAAACACTGACATTGCGTAGGATGGTATTGCTTGTGAAACAGATTTTATAAGAGATAATTACACCCATGGTACAAAAACTTGCTCGAAATTAATAGATTCATACACAAACTTAAAAACCCTATAAAAATCATACACAAACTTGTTATGTTGTAACAGTTGACTACAGAACAACTTGAATTGTACATGTGGCATGCCACATTGAAATGGGGTGCATGGACAGTAAGGATGAAAAGACTAATCATCGAATCGGTGCGCAAAAAGTGGATGATCGTCACCGCCCTCAAAACCTAACGAAACATGGGAAAGAAACACCGTTGGAAGGGGCTGGCGAGGTGTAACACCCCGGGTGTCACACTACAGTAATCACTTTTACTGTTGCCAAGTCACTGTGGTTAAGCATGGATGATCACCCTTGATCATAGTAATCCAGATACAACCAAATAAAAATTTCCAAAACAAGGTGTCAATTAATGTTGTTCCAAAAATTATGCAACCACTTTTGTAAAATCACTAATAATCACTGGACCATGCTAGTATGGTTGTGGTAATTTATTGAGCTCTAAAATAATCCCAAAAAATCCAGACAGCCACCGAAAATCCCATTTATTCAGTTACAGCACAAAAATAAATAGCAACTTATTTTATAAAAGCACCAAACTTTTTATAGCACTATAATTAGGTGTAGCGCAATTATTGGGATAGTTGTCACCTTTTGCTAAAAGTATTGATAGCTAATATAAATATGAACAGAAAAGAAATATTGAAAAGCAAAGAAAAATAGGAAAACCCTATACTGCGCCCAGGGGCAAAGCCCGCCCCAGGCCCAACCCCCCTCTCTCTCTCCCCCTTCTTTCTTGTTCCCTCCCCCACCCCCGCACACGCCATGGCAGAGAGAACATTGTCGCCGTCCCCACCCTCACCTGCTCCCTCCCCCCTCTTCACCTGCCCCCGTCGGTGGATAAGGACCCCGCCCCCCTGGACGCCCCAATCCCCTCCCCTACCTCTCCCTCGCTCTCTTCCTTTCTCTCCCCGCGCGCAGGAACCGTCGCGGCCGTCGCCATGGCCACCGTCTTCACCGCGCCCCCCTGCTCACCGCGCCACGGGATCTTGTCCACGAGGGCCGTCGTGGTCGTCCTCGTCACCTTCCACGCTCAATCGACCCGGGGAAACCCCCGGAGCCATTGTATGCTCGCCGTCTTCGCCCGTTTTGCCCACGGCCGCCGCGTCCACCGGTGTCGGTCCACACCGTCCGGCCACCACGTCCCCGTACGAGCTCGCCCCCAGCTTCCCCGTGGTGAGCCGCATCCATCCCCCCTTCCCCCTCTCATTTGGTCGCCGTAGTTCCTCCCCCATCGACGTCGTGGCCGCCCGAGGCCGCCATGGCTGGAGCCCGACCCCTCCGAACCTCCTCGATGCGCTGCTGATGTTGCTTGCCGTAGCTAGCCCACACCCGCAGCTCGCCTCGCCCGCAGCTCGCGTGCACGATCCCACAGGTTCCCGCGCGCCCGCGTTGGTCGCCGGCCATCACCATGGCTGGGCACCCCGTGCCCTAGTTTCTCTGCTCCCGGTTGATGTCTACGCACGCTTCTATTCTTCTAGACTATGTTGGGCCTCCAAGCGCAGAGGTTTGTAGGACAGCAGCAATTTCCCTCAAGTGGATGACCTAAGGTTTATCGAACTCAGGGAAGTAGAGGTTGAAGATGGTCTCTCTCAAGCAACCCTGCAATTAAGATACAAGAAGTCTCTTGTGTCCCCAACACACCTAATACAACTAGGAGTTGTATAGGTGCACTAGTTCGGCGAAGAGATGGTAAAATATGGGTGATAGGTGTGGCAAAACAAAGTAATATAAATCTGTAATAAAAAATGCAGCAAGCAAACAAGTGGTAAACGTGAGCACAAACGGTATTGCAATGGTGGAAACAAGGCCTAGGCTTCATACTTTCACTAGTGGCAACTCCCAACAACATTAACATAGTCTAATCTAATCACATGATATTTCCCATAAAACATGCAATGGAGACGCACTCGGAGGTCATTCCTTTGTGGTCAAGAGAGGATGAGAATTATGTAGGGCTACAAAAGCACACCTCAAAGTTCGTAGTTCTCAATCTATGGATTTCCCAATGTCACCGCGGCCATCCAAAGAGAGTACCACAATCACCACAACATATCTCAAGGATAGTCAAAGACAAGCACCAAGAGACTCTCAATCTTCAATCAACACACAAAAGAGGAAATCACTCATGATAATATTCTTCTAACCCATGTCCAATAGACCGCTGTCACCTTGGTCTCGGGGATTATACTAGATAAGATCAATTGAGTACATCAATCCAATACATAGAGGAAGGGGAAATATCATGGGATCACCCTAGATTAACATAGCCTATGATCACAACGAAGATCACATCATGGGAGAGAGAGAAGAACACATAGCTACTGGTAGAAACCTTAGCCCCGAGGAGGAACTACTCCCGCTTCATGGAGGGAGGAAGCAACGTCGATGGAGATGAATCCGGGGGCACTTCCCCGTCCTGGCAGGGTGCCGGCACAGGAATTCTGGTCCCCCGAAGCTTGTCGGCGATGGTGGCGGAGATCGGAATTTCTTCTGGAAAAAAGGGGTCTGGAATCAGGGTTTTCGCGACGCGAGTAAAAAAAAGGGCCAAGGGGGCCACCAGGGGAGGTCCCAGTCGCCCAGGCGGCCTGGTGGCGCGGCCAACCCCTAGGTCGCGCGGGGTGGCCGCCTCGGTGACTGGTGGCCCCCCTCCGGCTCTCCTTCGGTGATTCTGGAAGGTTCCTTCACGCTGATTTTTTTTATATTTTTCCCGGAATTTATTGGGCACTTTAAGTAATGGGAAAACCTAAAATACAAAAACAGCAGAAAACAGAAACTGGCACTGGGGTGCACTGAGTTAATAGGTTAGTCCAAACATGATCAAAACTGTATGAAAGTGTATCTAAAACATAGCAATATCACACAAAACATGCATGGAGCAAGCAGAAATTATAGATACGTTTTGGACGTATCAACATCCCCAAGCTTAATTCCTGCTCGTCCTCGAGTAGGTAAATGATAACAAGCATAATTTCTGTGGTGACATGCTACCAACCATATAAGAACTTTGAAGTAAAGCAATCAAAGCATGCAATTCAATTAAAGTCTTAACAAGCAAGAGTCTATATTAGCATTGACACAAGCAACAAAAGAACAAAGGGTGCAAGAGCTCTCGCTGTCCGTGACTCGAATGTCTCCAAATGGTGTTTGCGTGCAAGAAAGGGGATAGGGAATACGAGATGAAAAAGTATTTTTGTTGAGAACTCAATCTACTAAAGTTTCACACTCGGTCTTCTTTGGAATCTTATCTTGACTCGTCCCCAGACCACTAGCCAGGTACAAGTTAAAATGATCCACTCCCTTTCGATATTTTGAGCACTCATGCAGTGGATGAGCGTAAGCAAGAAAGTTGACACTTAGGATGGCAAAGACAGAATATGGTGGAGGAGGAAGACAAAAAGGTGTGAAAGGCTCACATCAATGAGGACAATCATAGGCAAGAGATGTCAAATGATAGATATGATGTGAGGAGTAGGGATTGCCATGCAACGGATGCACATACAAGCTAGGAAGCTCTCCAATGGAACTAGTGGGGTGCATCTAACTTGCTCGCTCATGAAGACCTAGAGCTCATTTGAGGAGGCTCATCCTTGGAATATGCAAGCCAAGTTCTATAGTGTGAAGGTCCCCACATAGCTATATGCATAATGATCATCTCTATGGAGTACAAGGATATAGAGGGAGTACTAGTGTGGATCTCTCAAAAGGATAGTAGTGTTGCCCCTTTCTCTCTTTTTATTTCTTTTTTCTCTTTTTTCTATTTTTTGTATTTTTTTGTGGCCTCAATGGCTCTTTCTATTTAACTCTCATTTGTCCTCTTTGGGATCTTTTATTGTGTCCACATTGGCATCTTTTCATCAATTAAGGGCAACACTCTATTTTACAAGAAGGCAAAGGAGATCTTTCACACTTTACAAGGTACTCAAAATCGTAAAGAAGATGTAACTATCATGATGTATGCAATGTATGTCGCTGCCAGTGTAGCAGGAACATGTATGACATGAAGATCAAGTCATGAAGAGGTGGATGTTGCATGGCAATATATCTCGGAAAGGCTATGAAAATGCCTTGATAGGTAGGTATGGTGGCTGTTTTGAGGAAAGATATAAGGAGGTTTATGATGACAGAGCGTATCATTCCAAGGGTTTGGATGTACCGGCGAAGGTGGACACCAACTCTCGGAGTGAGAAGAAGGCAATGCACGGCACGGGAGAGGCTAGCAAAATATGGGAAGGTGGAAGTGTCAACTTTCAATACTTACATTAGTCCGAAGAACTCATGCACTTATTATCGGTAACTCTCAATCTAATAAGGAGGTTCACAAAGAGACAAGTACCCCGAGGAGGAGTGTATGGGGGTTTGGTTATCCTTGCGCATCCTCGACTCATGGTACGTGAGTGTACTCTAATATTCGATCCCTCCAAAGAGTAGTGATCCATCTAGTAGCTAGAGTTCTCAACTAGTTTTGTAGGTTTCGAAAATACACACGGATTGCCCAAAATACGAAACCTATCACTAATAGGCTAGAGCTCTTGAGACCAAAAGTTCAGACATTACTCACATCAATACCTCAAAACTATTGCAAGTTACTACTAGAATTAAATAGCAACCTCAATTACCTACTTTCAAGACAAGACATAACTCAGTGCAACAACCAACTCTCTTAACAAGATAAACATGAAAACTAAAGAGAGTTCCAGCAACAAACTAAACAAAAGCCAAGGCTCTTGATAAAGACAAACTAAGACTAAAACTTGACATGGCAGTAGCTACGAAAAGATAAAGAACACATAACAGCAAAAAGATAAGCAGGAAAAAATCCTATGATGTGTTCTAGATTTTGAAAGTGGAGCGTGTTTCTCTCCCACACAAAGTAAGACGGGATCTAACTTGTTATGAGCAGCAAGCAAAACTAAAGAAAACTAAAAATAAAACCTAAGAGCGAGACGCTCCAAGCATAGCACATAACGCATGAAGTGATAAAAATATAGTGAGACGAAGGACGAACTGATGATTGTTGATGGAGAAGGGGATGCACGGGGGCATCCCCAAGCTTAGACGCTTGAATCTCCTTGAATATTTATTGGGGATGCATGGGGGCATCCCCAAGCTTGAGCGCTTGACACTCCTGGATCTTCTTTCATCATCTTCCATCGCACACTTGAAAACTCCCTTCATACATAACTCATCATAAGCTGATTAGAGAGGTTAGTACCCTTAATAAAATAATTTTTCCCACTGGATATAAAGATATTCTTGAAGAGCTACTGTTTCTCAAGAGTGTCAAAAAGTTTTTGCAAAGAAAAAGCAAGCTTAAGGTTTGCAAAAGTAAAGAGAGGCAAAACGTGGCAGAATCTGTGAAAAACAGAACAGCAGGTAGTAAAGAATTTTTTAGGGGCACTTCTGCAACTCAAATCAAAAAACTCAGAACATACGAAAGTTTCACAATTTTATAGAGCATGCTGTCAAAAAAATCATATCAAAAAGATGATCTGGTGATTTGATTCGAATTTTTCTGTCAAGGGACAGAATCTGTTTTCTGGACAGCACGTCACAACTTTTGCTTCCCTTATCATAAGAGGCTATAACTTGGCACAAAGCTGAAAAATAAAGATACAATGATGTTACTACAGTAGTAAAAATCATCAAGACCACTAAAAACAGAAGGTAAAAACTCAATTTAAAGATAACAAGGGTTGTCTCCCTAGAGCTCTTTCTTTATAGCCATAAAGATAGGCTTAAGGTTTTAGTGATGCTCTCATAGGAATAAGAATTGAAGAAAAAAATTGAGCATCACGAAGCAAATACAAAACACATTTAAGTCTAACATGCTTCCTATGCAAAGGGATCTTATAGAAGAATAACTCATTGAAGCATAAAGATATTAGCATAGGAAGGCAAAACAAGTGCAACTTCGAAGCTTTCAACATAAAGAGAGTGAATTTGATATTATTGAAATATCTATGAGCATATGTTCCCCTCTCATAATAATTTTCAGTGGGATCATGAATAAGTTCAACAATATAAGTATCACATAAAAAATTGTTACCATGATCCACATGCAAAAGGGTACTCTTACTCTCCACATAAGCATAATCTTTCTCATTGGTAATAGTGGGAGTAGGACTATCATAAACAACTTGAACACTATAGATTAATTGTGTATTAGGAAGATGGTGTTCAACAAGGGAGTAATTCCCTCCATGATCATGACAAGTTTCATAAGGATAATTTCTCCTTATGTCATAGGTACCTTTATAATCACTAAAAAAAGGAGTTATAACATCATCATAGTAGATAAGAGCATTATCATTGCTAGAAACTATATTTGTAAACATGTTGTCTTTATTCTTACTAGCAAAAGAATTATCAATTACCACATCACTAATGGGTAAAGGAATTGCAATCCTATCATCCCCAAGCTTGGATATTTCCATATCATCACTCTCAGAGTTGGTACCAAAGAGATTTTCAAGGTCATAAGTAGCATTATCATCATTTTCCCAATCACAAAAAGTAACATGCATATCATAATCAAAATCATCTTCAATAGTACCTACAGACTTGTCTTCAAGATAATAATGAATGCAATCAAGCTCACCATCCTCCATAAATTTATGACCGTTAGGATAAAAATCGATGCGAGGAATATGCTCAGGCCAGGTTGTTACCCATTCTTCTTCCTTCCTGCTCCTCTTCCTCCTCCTCTTCTTTTTCTTCTTCTTCACCTTAGGAAGGAGTGGTTGGAGGGGAAGTCTCTCCACATATCCTGCTTTATCATTAGAAACAATAGGGGAAACTTGGGAGAAACTTGGGAGACATTTTTATACTTTGGTAGAGTTCCCTCCTTTCTAATCTTACTTATGTAATCATTCTCATGGCAATTAACAACACAATAGAGATGGCATTTCTGCAAAGTGTTATTTATTCCCAAAGCATGACCATCTAGCCAAGAAGTCTTTTCTGATAACTCTTCACACATCAAAAATAACATAAGCTCATCATAAAGATCAGAGGTGATCATGTCATCACACAACTGGCTAACAGTTATGTTTTGAAAGTACATGCACTGAAAATTGAAGTGACCCTTTATGCAGCAAAGTTCACAAGTAAAAGGATAAAGGTCACACAATTCTCTAGCAGTTTCATTTAAATCTCTAACCCAAGTGATTGTTATTTCATGCTTATGTTGCTTACAATACTTCTCTTCTTCAATCATAGGCCTTTCACAAGGTCTATCCACTTCACAAAAATTAACATGCTTATATAAAACTTCATTTTCAGGAATTGGATCATGCATGTTGCAATCATCATTAACAATTTCATTTTCTTTGCAAATCTCTTTAAAAGGTTCATGATGCTTGATCCAATTATCCTTAGGCATATTAAGATGTGAAGCAAAAGATTTGAGGAAATCAACAAGGAGTTGAGAATCAAGCCCAAACTTAGCACTAAATTTATTAAAACTTGCAGTTTCAACAAAGGACTTAATGCAATCATACTCATAAATTATACCTGACTCTTTACCCTTGTCGATCTCCCAATCTTCAGTGTTGTGTTGGATTCTTTCAAGGAGTTCCCATTTAGCATCAATCTTTTTGTTTGTGAAAGAACCCATCGAGGAAGCATCGAGCAAGTCTTTATCCTGTCGAGATAGCCTTGCATAGAAATTAGTAATAATCATATCTTTGGGGAGCCCATGGTTAGGACATTTTAGCATCAAAGTTTTCAGTCTCCCCCAAGCTTGAGCTATGCTCTCTCCGTCATGAGGATAGAAATTATAAATATAATTCCTATTCTCATGGACTTCATGAAGAGGATAAAACTTGGAGTAAAAGAGAGACTGGATCTCTTCCCAATCCCGTAGGTGAGAATCATCTAGTAGCCTATACCATTCCAATGCTTTTCCTTTCAGTGAAAAGGCAAAAAAAATCTTCATGACTTCACCTCTTGTCAAACCTAAAATCTTAAATAACTCAAAAAGTTCTGTAAGTTTCAACAAATGAATACTAGGATTGACTGTCCCATCATAACAATCATTAATAATTATTTCAACTATCCCAAGTGGTATTTGGAACGGGATACATTCAGTAGGTGGCGGAGACTTCTCTACCACAGGTGTGGCAAAGCGGTCTCCCCGAAGCAGCGAACTAAGATTGCAGTTTTCCATAAACCTAACTAGTGAAAATAAAAACAAGAAACGAAAAGATTTAATTGCAGAATCTAAAGATATACCTTCAAGCACTAACCTCCCCGGCAACGGCGCCAGAAATAGCTTGATGTCTACGCACGCTTCTATTCTTGTAGACTATGTTGGGCCTCCAAGCGCAGAGGTTTGTAGGACAGCAGAAATTTCCCTCAAGTGGATGACCTAAGGTTTATCGAACTCAGGGAAGTAGAGGTTGAAGATGGTCTCTCTCAAGCAACCCTGCAATTAAGATACAAGAAGTCTCTTGTGTCCCCAACACACCTAATACAACTAGGAGTTGTATAGGTGCACTAGTTCGGCGAAGAGATGGTAAAATATGGGTGATAGGTGTGGCAAAACAAAGTAATATAAATCTGTAATAAAAAATGCAGCAAGCAAACAAGTGGTAAACGTGAGCACAAACGGTATTGCAATGGTGGAAACAAGGCCTAGGCTTCATACTTTCACTAGTGGCAACTCCCAACAACATTAACATAGTCTAATCTAATCACATGATATTTCCCATAAAACATGCAATGGAGACGCACTCGGAGGTCATTCCTTTGTGGTCAAGAGAGGATGAGAATTATGTAGGGCTACAAAAGCACACCTCAAAGTTCGTAGTTCTCAATCTATGGATTTCCCAATGTCACCGCGGCCATCCAAAGAGAGTACCACAATCACCACAACATATCTCAAGGATAGTCAAAGACAAGCACCAAGAGACTCTCAATCTTCAATCAACACACAAAAGAGGAAATCACTCATGATAATAGTCTTCTAACCCATGTCCAATAGACCGCTGTCACCTTGGTCTCGGGGATTATACTAGATAAGATCAATTGAGTACATCAATCCAATACATAGAGGAAGGGGAAATATCATGGGATCACCCTAGATTAACATAGCCTATGATCACAACGAAGATCACATCATGGGAGAGAGAGAAGAACACATAGCTACTGGTAGAAACCTTAGCCCCGAGGAGGAACTACTCCCGCTTCATGGAGGGAGGAAGCAACGTCGATGGAGATGAATCCGGGGGCACTTCCCCGTCCTGGCAGGGTGCCGGCACAGGAATTCTGGTCCCCCGAAGCTTGTCGGCGATGGTGGCGGAGATCGGAATTTCTTCTGGAAAAAAGGGGTCTGGAATCAGGGTTTTCGCGACGCGAGTAAAAAAAAGGGCCAAGGGGGCCACCAGGGGAGGTCCCAGTCGCCCAGGCGGCCTGGTGGCGCGGCCAACCCCTAGGTCGCGCGGGGTGGCCGCCTCGGTGACTGGTGGCCCCCCTCCGGCTCTCCTTCGGTGATTCTGGAAGGTTCCTTCACGCTGATTTTTTTTATATTTTTCCCGGAATTTATTGGGCACTTTAAGTAATGGGAAAACCTAAAATACAAAAACAGCAGAAAACAGAAACTGGCACTGGGGTGCACTGAGTTAATAGGTTAGTCCAAACATGATCAAAACTGTATGAAAGTGTATCTAAAACATAGCAATATCACACAAAACATGCATGGAGCAAGCAGAAATTATAGATACGTTTTGGACGTATCAACATCCCCAAGCTTAATTCCTGCTCGTCCTCGAGTAGGTAAATGATAACAAGCATAATTTCTGTGGTGACATGCTACCAACCATATAAGAACTTTGAAGTAAAGCAATCAAAGCATGCAATTCAATTAAAGTCTTAACAAGCAAGAGTCTATATTAGCATTGACACAAGCAACAAAAGAACAAAGGGTGCAAGAGCTCTCGCTGTCCGTGACTCGAATGTCTCCAAATGGTGTTTGCGTGCAAGAAAGGGGATAGGGAATACGAGATGAAAAAGTATTTTTGTTGAGAACTCAATCTACTAAAGTTTCACACTCGGTCTTCTTTGGAATCTTATCTTGACTCGTCCCCAGACCACTAGCCAGGTACAAGTTAAAATGATCCACTCCCTTTCGATATTTTGAGCACTCATGCAGTGGATGAGCGTAAGCAAGAAAGTTGACACTTAGGATGGCAAAGACAGAATATGGTGGAGGAGGAAGACAAAAAGGTGTGAAAGGCTCACATCAATGAGGACAATCATAGGCAAGAGATGTCAAATGATAGATATGATGTGAGGAGTAGGGATTGCCATGCAACGGATGCACATACAAGCTAGGAAGCTCTCCAATGGAACTAGTGGGGTGCATCTAACTTGCTCGCTCATGAAGACCTAGAGCTCATTTGAGGAGGCTCATCCTTGGAATATGCAAGCCAAGTTCTATAGTGTGAAGGTCCCCACATAGCTATATGCATAATGATCATCTCTATGGAGTACAAGGATATAGAGGGAGTACTAGTGTGGATCTCTCAAAAGGATAGTAGTGTTGCCCCTTTCTCTCTTTTTATTTCTTTTTTCTCTTTTTTCTATTTTTTGTATTTTTTTGTGGCCTCAATGGCTCTTTCTATTTAACTCTCATTTGTCCTCTTTGGGATCTTTTATTGTGTCCACATTGGCATCTTTTCATCAATTAAGGGCAACACTCTATTTTACAAGAAGGCAAAGGAGATCTTTCACACTTTACAAGGTACTCAAAATCGTAAAGAAGATGTAACTATCATGATGTATGCAATGTATGTCGCTGCCAGTGTAGCAGGAACATGTATGACATGAAGATCAAGTCATGAAGAGGTGGATGTTGCATGGCAATATATCTCGGAAAGGCTATGAAAATGCCTTGATAGGTAGGTATGGTGGCTGTTTTGAGGAAAGATATAAGGAGGTTTATGATGACAGAGCGTATCATTCCAAGGGTTTGGATGTACCGGCGAAGGTGGACACCAACTCTCGGAGTGAGAAGAAGGCAATGCACGGCACGGGAGAGGCTAGCAAAATATGGGAAGGTGGAAGTGTCAACTTTCAATACTTACATTAGTCCGAAGAACTCATGCACTTATTATCGGTAACTCTCAATCTAATAAGGAGGTTCACAAAGAGACAAGTACCCCGAGGAGGAGTGTATGGGGGTTTGGTTATCCTTGCGCATCCTCGACTCATGGTACGTGAGTGTACTCTAATATTCGATCCCTCCAAAGAGTAGTGATCCATCTAGTAGCTAGAGTTCTCAACTAGTTTTGTAGGTTTCGAAAATACACACGGATTGCCCAAAATACGAAACCTATCACTAATAGGCTAGAGCTCTTGAGACCAAAAGTTCAGACATTACTCACATCAATACCTCAAAACTATTGCAAGTTACTACTAGAATTAAATAGCAACCTCAATTACCTACTTTCAAGACAAGACATAACTCAGTGCAACAACCAACTCTCTTAACAAGATAAACATGAAAACTAAAGAGAGTTCCAGCAACAAACTAAACAAAAGCCAAGGCTCTTGATAAAGACAAACTAAGACTAAAACTTGACATGGCAGTAGCTACGAAAAGATAAAGAACACATAACAGCAAAAAGATAAGCAGGAAAAAATCCTATGATGTGTTCTAGATTTTGAAAGTGGAGCGTGTTTCTCTCCCACACAAAGTAAGACGGGATCTAACTTGTTATGAGCAGCAAGCAAAACTAAAGAAAACTAAAAATAAAACCTAAGAGCGAGACGCTCCAAGCATAGCACATAACGCATGAAGTGATAAAAATATAGTGAGACGAAGGACGAACTGATGATTGTTGATGGAGAAGGGGATGCACGGGGGCATCCCCAAGCTTAGACGCTTGAATCTCCTTGAATATTTATTGGGGATGCATGGGGGCATCCCCAAGCTTGAGCGCTTGACACTCCTGGATCTTCTTTCATCATCTTCCATCGCACACTTGAAAACTCCCTTCATACATAACTCATCATAAGCTGATTAGAGAGGTTAGTACCCTTAATAAAATAATTTTTCCCACTGGATATAAAGATATTCTTGAAGAGCTACTGTTTCTCAAGAGTGTCAAAAAGTTTTTGCAAAGAAAAAGCAAGCTTAAGGTTTGCAAAAGTAAAGAGAGGCAAAACGTGGCAGAATCTGTGAAAAACAGAACAGCAGGTAGTAAAGAATTTTTTAGGGGCACTTCTGCAACTCAAATCAAAAAACTCAGAACATACGAAAGTTTCACAATTTTATAGAGCATGCTGTCAAAAAAATCATATCAAAAAGATGATCTGGTGATTTGATTCGAATTTTTCTGTCAAGGGACAGAATCTGTTTTCTGGACAGCACGTCACAACTTTTGCTTCCCTTATCATAAGAGGCTATAACTTGGCACAAAGCTGAAAAATAAAGATACAATGGTGTTACTACAGTAGTAAAAATCATCAAGACCACTAAAAACAGAAGGTAAAAACTCAATTTAAAGATAACAAGGGTTGTCTCCCTAGAGCTCTTTCTTTATAGCCATAAAGATAGGCTTAAGGTTTTAGTGATGCTCTCATAGGAATAAGAATTGAAGAAAAAAATTGAGCATCACGAAGCAAATACAAAACACATTTAAGTCTAACATGCTTCCTATGCAAAGGGATCTTATAGAAGAATAACTCATTGAAGCATAAAGATATTAGCATAGGAAGGCAAAACAAGTGCAACTTCGAAGCTTTCAACATAAAGAGAGTGAATTTGATATTATTGAAATATCTATGAGCATATGTTCCCCTCTCATAATAATTTTCAGTGGGATCATGAATAAGTTCAACAATATAAGTATCACATAAAAAATTGTTACCATGATCCACATGCAAAAGGGTACTCTTACTCTCCACATAAGCATAATCTTTCTCATTGGTAATAGTGGGAGTAGGACTATCATAAACAACTTGAACACTATAGATTAATTGTGTATTAGGAAGATGGTGTTCAACAAGGGAGTAATTCCCTCCATGATCATGACAAGTTTCATAAGGATAATTTCTCCTTATGTCATAGGTACCTTTATAATCACTAAAAAAAGGAGTTATAACATCATCATAGTAGATAAGAGCATTATCATTGCTAGAAACTATATTTGTAAACATGTTGTCTTTATTCTTACTAGCAAAAGAATTATCAATTACCACATCACTAATGGGTAAAGGAATTGCAATCCTATCATCCCCAAGCTTGGATATTTCCATATCATCACTCTCAGAGTTGGTACCAAAGAGATTTTCAAGGTCATAAGTAGCATTATCATCATTTTCCCAATCACAAAAAGTAACATGCATATCATAATCAAAATCATCTTCAATAGTACCTACAGACTTATCTTCAAGATAATAATGAATGCAATCAAGCTCACCATCCTCCATAAATTTATGACCGTTAGGATAAAAATCGATGCGAGGAATATGCTCAGGCCAGGTTGTTACCCATTCTTCTTCCTTCCTGCTCCTCTTCCTCCTCCTCTTCTTTTTCTTCTTCTTCACCTTAGGAAGGAGTGGTTGGAGGGGAAGTCTCTCCACATATCCTGCTTTATCATTAGAAACAATAGGGGAAACTTGGGAGAAACTTGGGAGACATTTTTATACTTTGGTAGAGTTCCCTCCTTTCTAATCTTACTTATGTAATCATTCTCATGGCAATTAACAACACAATAGAGATGGCATTTCTGCAAAGTGTTATTTATTCCCAAAGCATGACCATCTAGCCAAGAAGTCTTTTCTGATAACTCTTCACACATCAAAAATAACATAAGCTCATCATAAAGATCAGAGGTGATCATGTCATCACACAACTGGCTAACAGTTATGTTTTGAAAGTACATGCACTGAAAATTGAAGTGACCCTTTATGCAGCAAAGTTCACAAGTAAAAGGATAAAGGTCACACAATTCTCTAGCAGTTTCATTTAAATCTCTAACCCAAGTGATTGTTCTTTCATGCTTATGTTGCTTACAATACTTCTCTTCTTCAATCATAGGCCTTTCACAAGGTCTATCCACTTCACAAAAATTAACATGCTTATATAAAACTTCATTTTCAGGAATTGGATCATGCATGTTGCAATCATCATTAACAATTTCATTTTCTTTGCAAATCTCTTTAAAAGGTTCATGATGCTTGATCCAATTATCCTTAGGCATATTAAGATGTGAAGCAAAAGATTTGAGGAAATCAACAAGGAGTTGAGAATCAAGCCCAAACTTAGCACTAAATTTATTAAAACTTGCAGTTTCAACAAAGGACTTAATGCAATCATACTCATAAATTATACCTGACTCTTTACCCTTGTCGATCTCCCAATCTTCAGTGTTGTGTTGGATTCTTTCAAGGAGTTCCCATTTAGCATCAATCTTTTTGTTTGTGAAAGAACCCATCGAGGAAGCATCGAGCAAGTCTTTATCCTGTCGAGATAGCCTTGCATAGAAATTAGTAATAATCATATCTTTGGGGAGCCCATGGTTAGGACATTTTAGCATCAAAGTTTTCAGTCTCCCCCAAGCTTGAGCTATGCTCTCTCCGTCATGAGGATAGAAATTATAAATATAATTCCTATTCTCATGGACTTCATGAAGAGGATAAAACTTGGAGTAAAAGAGAGACTGGATCTCTTCCCAATCCCGTAGGTGAGAATCATCTAGTAGCCTATACCATTCCAATGCTTTTCCTTTCAGTGAAAAGGCAAAAAAATTCTTCATGACTTCACCTCTTGTCAAACCTAAAATCTTAAATAACTCAAAAAGTTCTGTAAGTTTCAACAAATGAATACTAGGATTGACTGTCCCATCATAACAATCATTAATAATTATTTCAACTATCCCAAGTGGTATTTGGAACGGGATACATTCAGTAGGTGGCGGAGACTTCTCTACCACAGGTCTGGCAAAGCGGTCTCCCCGAAGCAGCGAACTAAGATTGCAGTTTTCCATAAACCTAACTAGTGAAAATAAAAACAAGAAACGAAAAGATTTAATTGCAGAATCTAAAGATATACCTTCAAGCACTAACCTCCCCGGCAACGGCGCCAGAAATAGCTTGATGTCTACGCACGCTTCTATTCTTGTAGACTATGTTGGGCCTCCAAGCGCAGAGGTTTGTAGGACAGCAGAAATTTCCCTCAAGTGGATGACCTAAGGTTTATCGAACTCAGGGAAGTAGAGGTTGAAGATGGTCTCTCTCAAGCAACCCTGCAATTAAGATACAAGAAGTCTCTTGTGTCCCCAACACACCTAATACAACTAGGAGTTGTATAGGTGCACTAGTTCGGCGAAGAGATGGTAAAATATGGGTGATAGGTGTGGCAAAACAAAGTAATATAAATCTGTAATAAAAAATGCAGCAAGCAAACAAGTGGTAAACGTGAGCACAAACGGTATTGCAATGGTGGAAACAAGGCCTAGGCTTCATACTTTCACTAGTGGCAACTCCCAACAACATTAACATAGTCTAATCTAATCACATGATATTTCCCATAAAACATGCAATGGAGACGCACTCGGAGGTCATTCCTTTGTGGTCAAGAGAGGATGAGAATTATGTAGGGCTACAAAAGCACACCTCAAAGTTCGTAGTTCTCAATCTATGGATTTCCCAATGTCACCGCGGCCATCCAAAGAGAGTACCACAATCACCACAACATATCTCAAGGATTGTCAAAGACAAGCACCAAGAGACTCTCAATCTTCAATCAACACACAAAAGAGGAAATCACTCATGATAATATTCTTCTAACCCATGTCCAATAGACCGCTGTCACCTTGGTCTCGGGGATTATACTAGATAAGATCAATTGAGTACATCAATCCAATACATAGAGGAAGGGGAAATATCATGGGATCACCCTAGATTAACATAGCCTATGATCACAACGAAGATCACATCATGGGAGAGAGAGAAGAACACATAGCTACTGGTAGAAACCTTAGCCCCGAGGAGGAACTACTCCCGCTTCATGGAGGGAGGAAGCAACGTCGATGGAGGTTAATCCGGGGGCACTTCCCCATCCCGGCAGGGTGCCGGCACAGGAATTCTAGTCCCCCGAAGCTTGTCGGCGATGGCGGCGGAGATCGGAATTTCTTCTGGAAAAAAGGGGTTTGGAATCAGGGTTTTCGCGATGCGAGTAAAAATAAGGGCCAAGGGGGGCCACTAGGGGAGGTCACAGTCGCCCAGGCGGCCTCGTGGCGCGGCCAACCCATAGGCCGCGCGGGGTGGCCGCCTCGGTGACTGGTGGCCCCCCTCCGGCTCTCCTTCGGTGATTCTGGAAGGTTCCTTCACGCTGATTTTTTATATATTTTCCCGGAATTTATTGGGCACTTTAAGTAATGGGAAAACCTAAAATACAAAAAGAAGCAGAAAACAGAAACTGGCACTGGCGTGCACTGAGTTAATAGGTTAGTCCAAATATGATCAAAAGTGTATGAAAGTGTATCTAAAACATAGCAATATCACACAAAACATGCATGGAGCAAGCAGAAATTATAGATACGTTTTGGATGTATCACCGGTCCGCTCCTTGCGCTATCCGTTGGTCTACCACCCCCTCTAACATACCGAACATCGAATCATCCCCCTCCGGACGTTTGTCCGATGATTGCCCGATACGGATAAACTAGCCGGATGAATTTATTCTGAACACGAAAGTTGTTCAGAATAGATCAACTAACTCGGGTACATCAACCATACGTTTGTCGGATGTCCACGACCCCTCCGTCATGGAACCTTCCCCCTCCGGGCCGTCTGTCGGTAATCACCCGAAGCCGGTATTTCATCCCCGGATGAATTCTCGCTCCGAGCAACGTGCATTGCACTGCGTTAGAACATCGTTAACTTTGTGTTTGCCATGTCTTGTATTTGTATTGCTATTATTGTTGTGTATTTATTGTTTCTTCCCCCCTTCTTACTCGATAGACCTCGATACCGCTACCGCCGCCGACATGAGGAGTTCGACTACTTCGTCGACGACCGTACCCCTACAGTCGAGCTTCCAGGCAAGCAGAGCAATTCTCTTCCCAAGATATCGCCTATCTTTCCCGTACATTTCTTGCACCAGGCATTGTTACTATTGCTGCTACGTTACGATCCTATTCCATTGCATAACCTGTTTTTGTCGCCCCTTGATGTACCTTCCTTTATCCTATGCTGCCTATTATAATATATATATGTTATTCAACAGTAAGCCCTGCGCATTGTTAGTCAACTAGGATTAGATAACGGGTCGTGATCACTCTGGGGAGTGAACGCGGATACGATGATTATATTTGCACAGGTACGGTGCAATGCTGACGGCTTCTCGCCCCTCGTTGGTTACCCCAAGTGGAAGGTTGAGATGCAGTGAAGCAGCAAGTTTCCCTCGGTGAAGATACCAAGGTTATCGAACCTGTAGGACTCAGGAGATACAAGTAGGTGGCAACGTCGCCAGAAATTGCTTCCTGACTAGGGTGTTGTCGTGTACCTGCACACAGCAACAAATAACTTTGCTCCCAACGAGTACAGAGGAGTTGTCAATTCCTCCGGCCTTGTCGTTTACAAAGGATCAACGCAAGAGATAAAAGGTGCAAAGGAAAGTAAAAGCTGAAAGTAAATTGAGGGTGTGAAAAATAATGTGAAGATGGACCGGGGTCCCGTGATTTTCACTAGTGATGTCTCTCTCCCAAAAGACGATAAAAGTGCTAGCGAGGTAAACAAATCACAGTTGAGCAATTGACAGGATTATGAAAGCACCGCAATGCTAACTATGCTGCAAAGAAAGGAAGGGCTCAAAAGCAATGGGCAGTAGGCCAAGGTAAGTAGACCAAAATCCATCTGCATCTACTACGAATCATCCACCTTGAGATATCTATCCAGAACATCTCGCTGGTATTAAGTTGTGAATCCCACCCAAAGTGTAAACTCAAAGCAACAGACAACTGCATTAAAAGAACTTTGCATAAAGTAAACAATCCTTGCACCCGCAGGTACAAGCACCGTTGTTTTATCCCTGGTGGCAACAGCACATCCCCTAGTCTCATGTTTCTGTCACTCAAGCTAGACATCAAGGGGTTGAACCCACAATCGAGCATAACGCTCTCTCTTGGAGTTGCAAATAAAATACTTGGCCAAATGCAAATACCGCAACGGAGAACATGCAAGAATTTACTCAAGAACAAAATATAAAAGAGAAGAACCAAATATATTACTCATCACAATCTGAACATAGTCTCATAATCCATCAGATCCCAACAAACCCAGCATAGCAACAGCATAAATTACATAGATGCCTCGATCATGTGAGGCAGCTCACGAGGACTCGAAAGTGGAAGCACAAAAGGGGGAGAGATTGATCACATAGCTACTGGTCACGGACCCATGGTCCAAGGGGCTACTCACGGTACATCCGGGAGGCGTCCATGGCTATGGATGGTCTCCCGTAGGGGGTTCCTCCTCCCGGAAGGGTGCCAGGGCAGCTTCTCCAGGCAGCCCCGATCTTGAAACGACGGCGGCGGCGGTACAGAGGGGAGTTCGCGAAAAAGAGATCGATATTAGGGGTTTCCACCCCGAGGGCTAAATATAGGCGAAGGGGGGTGTCGAGGGGACCCACAGGGCAGCCAGGAGGCCCCCTGGCGTGGCCTAGGGTGGGGCCGCGCCAGGGACCCTTCTGGAGTCCCTATGGTGGCCCCCCTCCGCTGCCTTGGTTATTCCGGAAGCTTCCGGGTCGCTGATTTTTTATCTGATTTTTCCGGATTTTCTGGAGCACTTTTAATGGCCGGAAAACCTGAAATACAAAAACAACAGAAAACAGAACTGGCAACTCGGTGCACTGAGTTAATAGGTTAGTCCAAATAGGTTCAAAAGTGTATGAAAGTTCAAGCAAAACATGGCAAAGTCACACAAAACATGCATGGAGCAAGCAGAAATTATAGATACGTTTGGGACGTATCAACATCCCCAAGCTTAATTCCTGCTCGTCCTCGAGTAGGTAAATGATAACAAGCATAATTTCTGTGGTGACATGCCACACAACCAAATAAGGACTTTTAAGTAAAGCAATCAAAGCATGCAATTCAATTCAAGTCTTAACAAGCAAGAGTCTATATTAGCATTGACACAAGCAACAAAAGAACAAAAGGTGCAAGAGCTCTCGCTGTCCGTGACTCGAATGTCTCCAGATGGTGTTTGCGTGCAAGCAGGGGGATATGGGAATACAAGATAAAAAGTAATTGTTCAGAACTACTATCTACTAAAGTTTCACACTTAGTCTCCTTTGGATTCTTATCTTGACTCATCCCCAGACCACTAGCCAGGTAAAAGTCAAACTGATCTACTCCCTTTCGATATTTTGAGCACTCATGGAATGGATGAGCGTGAGCAATAAAGTTGACACCTAAAAGGCGAAACAGAAAGAAGGTGGAGGAGGAAGACAAAAAGGTGTGAAAGGCTCACATCAATGAGGACAATCATAGGCGAGAGAAGTCCATATGATAGATATGATGTGAGGAGTAGGGATTGCCATACAACGGATGCACATGTGAGCTAAAATCTCTCCAAGGGAACTAGTAGGGGTGCATCTAACTTGCTTGCTCAAGAAGACCTAGAGCTCGTTTGAGGAGGCTCATCATTGGAATATACAAGCGAAGTTCTATAGTGTGAAGGGTCCCCACATAGCTATATGCATGATGATGATCTCTATGGAGTACAAGGGATAGAAAATGAAGTACTAGTGTGGATCTCTCAAAAGGAATAGTAGTATGCCCCCTTCTCTCTTTTTATTTTTCTTTTTCTATTTTTCTCTTTTTTTTTATTTTTTTAGTGGCCTCAATGGCTCTTTCTATTTAACTCTCATTTTTCCTCTTTGGGATCTTTTGATTTTGTCCTCTTTGGGAACTTTTCCTCACTTTAGGGGCAATACTCTATATTTTACAAGAATATAGGAGATCTTTCACACTTTACAAAGGTACTCACATAAAGAAAATGTAACTATCATGATGCAAATGTATGCCTCTGCCAGGATAGCAGGATATGCAATGATACTAGCGCGTCATGTAGCAATGATTAGGGCAAGGCCCAACTAGCATGCGGCTCATCGATCAAGCAAGTAGCATGTATGACATGAAGATCAAGTCATGAGAAGGTGGATGTTGCATGGCAATGTATCTCGGAAAGGCTATGGAAATGCCTTGTAGGTAGGTATGGTGGCTGTTTTGAGGAAAGATATAAGGAGGCTTATAATGACAGAGCGTATCATGCCAAGGGTTTGGATGCACCGGCGAAGTATGCGCCAACTCTCGAGGTGAGAAAGGGCAATGCACGGTATCGAAGAGGCTAGAAAAAGTATAGGTGGGTGGAAGTGTCAACTTTCGAATACTCACATTAGTCCGAAGAACTCATGCACTTATTATCGGTAACTCTCAATCTAATCAGGAGGTTCACAAAGAGACAGGTACCCCGAGGAGGAGTGTATGGGGGTTTGGTTATCCTTGCGCATCCTCGACTCGTGGTACGTGAGTGTACTCTAATATCTGAACCCTCCAGAGGTTAGTGATCCATCTAGTAGCTAGAGTTCTCAACAGGGGTTTTTTGGTTTTCGAAAAACACACGGATTGCCCAAAATACGACATCTATCACTAATAGGCAAGAGCTCTTGACACCATAAGTTCAAACATTACTCTAGTCAATACCTCAAAACTAATGCAAGTTACTACTACAAAGAGAACATCAACTTTAACTACCTACTTTCAGTCAAGACACAGAACTCAGTGCAACAGGAAAACTCTCTAACAAGATAAAACATGCAACTTATAGAAAGTTCAACTTTAGGCAAAAGAAAATCTCTAGAAAAACTAAAGCACTACAACTAAACAGAACAGCAGCTAAGAAAAGAAAAAGAACAGCTCACAGCTAAAAGAATAAGCATGCAAATCCTATGAGGAGTTCTAGTTCAAGCGGAGCGTGAATCTCTCCCACACAAAAGAGTAAGTTGGGGTCTAACTTTTTACTACAGCAAAGAAAGCAAAACAAACCTAGAAAAGTAAAGAGCGAGACGCTCCAAGTATAGCACATAACGCATGAAGTGATAAAAATGTAGTGCAACGAGAGACGAACTGATAATTGTTGATGAAGAAGGGGATGCCCCCGAAGCTTAGACACTTGAGTCTCCTTGAATATTTATTGGGGGTGCACATGGGCATCCCCAAGCTTGAGCGTTTGACACTCCTGAATCTTCTTTCATCATCCTCCATCGCGCACTTGAAAACTCCCTTCATACATAACTAATTGTAGGCTGATTAGAGAGGTTAGTACCCTAATAAAATAATTTTTCCCTTACTGGAAATAAATATAATCTTGAAGAGCTACTTTTTCCCAAGATCGCCAAAAAGTTTTTGCAAAGAAAAAGCAAGCTTAAGGTTTGCAAAAGTAAGGAGAGACAAAACGTGGAAGAATCTGTGAAAAACAGAACAGCAGATAGAAAAGAATTTTTTAGGGATACTTCTGCAACTCAAATCAAAAAACTCAGAACATACGCAAGTTTCATAATTGTATAGATCATGCTGTGTAAAAATTTCAGCTCAAAAAGATGAACTGGGATTTTTCCATGATTTTTCTAGTCACAAGGACAGAATCTGTTTTCTGGACAGCATGTCACAACTTTCACTTCCCTTGTCGTATGAGGCTAAACTTGGCACAAAGCTTGAAAAGTAAAGATAAAATGATGTTGCTACATTAGTAACAATCATCAAGACCACTAAGAACAGAATAAAAGCAAAAAGAAAAACCTAAATTCGTTGCGGGCTGCCTCCCGAAAGCGCTTCTTTAGAGCCATTAGCTTGGCTTAAAGCAGAAGAAAGTCTTTTCAAGAGAATAACTAGCCCGTGTGACGGACTCAAAAGGTAACTTAATCTTTTTCCTAGGGAAATGTTCCATCCCTTTCTTGAGAGGGAATTGGAATTTGATATTCCCCTCTTTCATGTCAATAACAGCACCAACTGTGCGAAGAAAAGGACGTCCCAAAATAATTGGACAAGAGGGATCACACTCAATGTCCATAATAGTAAAATCAACGGGAACATAATTGTCATTGACAATGATAAGAACATCGTCGATCTTCCCCAAAGGTTTCTTTACGGAAGAATCAACAAGACGAACACCAAAAGAACAAGGATCAAAAGGTTTCAATTCAAGCATATCATACATTCTTTTGGGCATAACAGAGGTACTTGCTCCAACATCACAAAGAGCATAACAAGAGAAGTTATTCCATTTAATTTTTATCATAGGATCCCAACCATCTTCTAGCTTCCTAGGTATGGAGGCTTCTAGTCTAAGCTTCTCCTCCCTAACTTTGATTAGAACATTGGTGATATGCTCTGTGAAAGCAAGATTGAGTGTGCTAGTGTGGGGGTCTCTAGACATCTTGTGTAGGAAACCAATAACTTCTGGTAAAGTGTAGTTGTCAAAGTCTAAGTCACTACTATATACCAAGGAAGTAGTGATATCATTTAAGCTCACTTGTTCGAAAGCCTCTATGTTCATAGAGGTTTCCTCTTCTAAGGTTGAGGTGGTAGCATCACCATTGATAGGTCCAGTGGGACTAGGGGTGTGATGGGTGCTAACAGTTTGGACATCCTCAACTACTTGAATAGTGGCTACTGTGTGGTAGGTAGGAAGGCTCTTAATTCTTTCCTCTTCCTCTTTTTCTCTAGCCCATCTTTCTTTAAGTTTAGCCATCATCCTAATGTTTTCATTGATTTGTAACTGGATAGCATTAATAGGAGTGATCTTACTCTCTTCAAGGGGAGAGGTTCTAATTTTTAACATCTCAACATCAAGGGCTAAGTTGTCTACCTTTAAACAAAGATTATCTAATTTAGCTAGTCTCTCTTCCACACTCTTGTTGAAGGCTTTCTGGGTAGTGATAAGTCTTTGAGCAAGGTCTCTAGTTCTGAAGTGGAGTTTCTTGTGGTAGGATAAGTGTTGTTCCCATAGTTGTTGGATGGGAAAGGCCGAGGATTGTTGCTACCAAAGTTACTCCTATAAGCATTATTGTTGAAGTTGTTTATAGAGAAAAAATTAACATCTACTTGCTCCTGAGCAACCAAAGAATTTAAAGGAACATCTTGAGGATCAATAGAAGGTTGCTTGTTAAGTAGAGACATGATAAGGTCAACCTTTTCATTTAAAGAGGAGATCTCCTCGACTGAGTTTACCTTCTTACCGGTTGGAGATCTCTCGGTGTGCCATTGTGGGTAGTTCAGCATCATCTCGTCAAGTAGCTTTGTGGCAGCACCAAGTGTGGTTGACATAAAAGCTCCTCCCACGGCCGAATCTAACAGGTTCTGCGAGGTGAAGTTCAAGCCTGCATAAAAAGTCTGGATAACCATCCAGGTAGTCAGTCCATGTGTGGGGCAGTTCTTGACAAGCGTCTTCATACGTTCCCAAGCCTGGGCAACGTGTTCATTATCCAATTGCCTGAAATTCATAATGTTACTCCTCAATTGAATAATTTTAGCAGGGGGATAGTACTTCCCTATAAAGGCATTTTTGCATTTACTCCAAGAATCGATACTATTCTTGGGCAAAGATTGTAGCCACTCCTTGGCTCTTCCTCTCAAAGAGAAAGGAAAAAAGCTTCAGCTTGACGATGTCTCCATCCACTTCCTTGTACTTCTGCATGTCGCAGAGCTCAATAAAGTTGTTTAGGTGCAAGGCAGCATCTTCTCCTGCTCCTGAGAATTGATCTTTCATAACAAGGTTAAGCATAGCAGGTTTAATCTCATAAGAAGGTGCTGAAGTGGCAAGTGGAGAAATAGGAGTGCAGATAAAGTCACTGTTGTTGTGACTAGTGAAGTCACACAACTTAGTGTTCATTGGAACCCATAGTAGCAGCAGGTATTTTTGGTATTTTTTATTAAGGACACAAAAGTAAAAACTGAGAGGTAAACTAACAAGACTAAAAAGCAAAGGTAAAAGATAGTGTGCAACTCCCCTATCTTGTAGACTTGAGTCCCCGGCAACGGCGCCAGAAATTTGCTAGATGGCTTCTCGCCCCTCGTTGGTTACCCCAAGTGGAAGGTTGAGATGCATTGCAACAGCAAGTTTCCCTCGGTGAAGATACCAAGGTTATCGAACCAGTAGGACTCAGGAGATACAAGTAGGTGGAAACGTTGCCAGAAATTGCTTCCTGACTAGGGTGTTGTCGTGGACCTGCACACAGCAACAAATAACTTTGCTCCCAACGAGTACATAGGAGTTGTCAATTCCTCCAGCCTTGTCGTTTACAAAGGATCAACGCAAGAGATAAAAGGTGCAAAGGAAAGTAAAAGCTGAAAGTAAATTGAGGGTGTGAAAAATAATGTGAAGATGGACCGGGGTCCCGTGATTTTCACTAGTGATGTCTCTCTCCCAAAAGACGATAAAAGTTCTAGCGAGGTAAAAAAATCACAGTTGGGCAATTGACAGGATTATGAAGGCACCGCAATGCTAACTATGCCGCAAAGAAAGGAAGGGCTCAAAAGAAATGGACAGTACGCCAAGGTAAGTAGACCGAAATCCATATGCATCTACTACGAATCATCCACCTTGACATATCTATCCAGAACATCTCGCTGGTATTAAATTGTGAATCCCACCCAAAGTGTAAACTCAAAGCAACAGACAACTGCATTAAAAGAACTTTGCGTAAAGTAAACAATCTTTGCACCCGCAGGTACAAGCACCGTTGTTTTATCCCTGGTGGCAACAGGACATCCCCTAGTCTCATGTTTCTGTCACTCAAGCTAGACATCAAGGGGTTGAACTCACAATCGAGCATAACGCTCTCTCTTGGAGTTGAAAATAAAATACTTGGCCAAAGCAAATACCGCAACGGAGAACATGCAAGAATTTACTCAAGAACAAAATATAAAAGAGAAGAACCAAATATATTTACTCATCACAATCTGAACATAGTCTCATAATCCATCAGATCCCAACAAACTCAGCATAGCAACAGCAGAAATTACATAGATGCCTCGATCATGTGAGGCAGCTCACGAGGACTCGAAAGTGGAAGCACAAAGGGGGGTAGAGATTCATCACATAGCTACTAGTCATGGACCCATGGTCCAAGGGGGACTACTCACGGCATATCCGGGAGGCGTCCATGGCTATGAATGGTCTCCCGGAGAGGGTTCCTCCTTCCGGCAGGGTGCTGGGGCAGCTTCTCCGGGAAGCCCCGATCTTGAAACGGCGGCGGCGGTACAGAGGGGAGTTCGCGAGAAAGAGATCGATCTTAGGGGTTTCCACCCCGAGGGGTAAATATAGGCGAAGGGGGGCATCGAGGGGACGTCAGGAGGGTCCCTGGCGCGGCCCAGGGTGGGGCCGCGCCACCTGCCCTCCTGGCTGCCTGGTGGTGGCCCCCCTTCCCTCTCTTGGTGATCACGGAAGGTTCTGTTGCGCTGATTTTTTATATATTTTTCCCGGAATTTTTGGAGCACTTTTAATGGCCGGAAAACCTGAAATACAAAAACAGCAGAAAACAGAAACTGGCAACTGGGTGCACTGAGTTCATTAGGTTAGTCCAAATAGGTTCAAAAGTGTATGAAAGTTCAAGCAAAATATGGCAAAGTCACACAAAACATGCATGAAGCAAGCAGAAATTATAGATACGTTTGGGACGTATCAATGACCGGCCAAAAGTCGTCTGCCTCACTTTCGACGGGTTTAAACCGACGCACAATCGATCACCTTGAAAAGCTTTTCTTTAAGCACGCTTGATCGAGAAACAGTACACACTAATAATTCACCTCTTAGTTTTCTTTTGTAAAACACACAAAGCCTGACGTGTGGCCTATTCCGACGTGGCATGCCACGACGCTGATTTGGGCCAATTCTTTTGGACGGCTTAAAAAATAAGTGCATCTCTCCATTTTAAAAATAAGCCGCATCTTAAATTTGTTGAGGCTTCTAGAGTAGTTATACCATAATTAATGTATAGGCCCCAACAGATATGAAAGCCGGCTTATGGAAAAAAAACTGAAAAGAGGTGACTTAGTTGTCAAGCCGCACAAAAAACCGGACCCTTAGGTTGTTTTGTAGTCAACTGTTACAACAAACAAGTTTGTGTATGAGTTTTGTGGGGTTTTCAAATTTATGTATGAATCTGTTAATTCCGTACAAGTTGTTGTACCGTGGATGTAATTAACTCATTTTATAAGTACTTCCTTTCCTTGCATTAACAGTGTTTTTTCTTTCCTCCCCTTCAATCTTTAACATACTCTGTCAATTAGATGCTGGAAACAGTCCGACCTATCTACCCCCATCAAATCGAAACGAAGAGGGTACTTTCTAAGACGTTATAGCACTTTTGCTCTTAATAGAGAGATAACGGCCACCCAGAATTTTGGATTTTTGCCACTTTTTTCGTGGGGCTTCGCAGATTTGCCATTTTTAAGAATTTGTATGTAATATTGCCACTTAAATCGTTGTGACTGCTTAGTAAGCTATTAGCATCAATTTCATTAAAAAATTACATTAGTTGCAGGCTAGTGAAAGGACTAGCTTGCCCCTGTGTCTATCTACACGTACGTACATCAAATCGACACTTAATCTAGTTTACACAAGTATATCTAGCATCGAATCAAACACTTGAGCGCGGGCTGTCTGGCGATAATGTCGTTTGTGCTAAACCATCTATTGCCTGCATGTCAGTACGTCACGCTTCGGCGGTCTTCTTGGCGTCTCGCTCCGTTGATCGACCGCCGCCGAGCTGGACGTCTTGCGCCTCTGATCACTTGGACTCCGCATGCTGCCGGTTGGATGTCTTGTGGCGCTGATCCACCAAAGAAGATGACTAGAGGAAGAGGGATGGGCAGCCAGTGAGCGCCTGGGTGATACAAGAGGCGCGGCGAGAGGCGGCAAGTGGAGAGCGGCAACACTCTCCTGCGAAGCCAGCGCTCCATGGTCAAACTATCACTAGTAGAAAACAGGGCTTCGGTTCAGGCCTTTCCAGACGATTTGTCCCGGTTCTGTCACGAACTGGAACCCATGGGGTCATACGTCCCGGTTCGTGCGCCCAGGGGCCGGCCCGGCCTCGTGGAGCATTGGTCCCGGTTCGTCTGGGGGCATATGTCCCGATTCTAGACAAGAACCGGGACCAATGGGCCTCGCTCCTAGCCCACAACCACTAGTCCCGGTTTGTGGCTCAACTCGGGACGAAAGGCTGGCCATTAGTACTGGTTCCAGCCACAACCCGGGACGAAAGGCTGGCCTGATGAAATTAGTACCACCTCGTTAGCCGAAGTGGAGTTAGACCTGTTTATAAGCACAGGTCCGCGTGGACTTATCGTAGCATAACAAGTTCACTAAAGGCCGTACACGGAGAAATTCATCTGTATCATGTACTCTGTCCGGGGAAATTTCGGACGGAGCTCGTTTGATAGGCAGATTTTCCAGATGTGCCCACGAGGCGGGGGCCGTCTGTAAACCCGTATGGGATGAAAATCCCGTAGGGGTGTTACAGACGGTTCCCGCCTGGTCGGTAGACTTGCGAGATCTGCCAACCAAGCGTGCTCCGTCTGAAATTCACCATGACAGAGTACAGGATATGGAGTATTCTTCCGTTGACGTCCTATAATGAAATTGCTATATTTTTTTGTTTTTGTTTTCCAATCAAACTGGCCATAGAAGTACTAGTACTAATATTGTTGTGATAATGTACCATTTGATTGTGATAATGAACACATATATATTTATTTTGCCAATTTTCTTCCCGTTTGTTGTTTTGTGTGTTTTATTTTATGCAAAAAAAGTCAATTAAAACAAGGCCCACTAATACCCACATCAAGTAACGAGGACTGGTTTGTTTCATTTGGGTTTTGATAAAAAAAACAAAATCAAACAAACAACAAAGACTAATGGCCTTGAATGTAACAGTACATTCAAGGCCATTAGTCTCGGTTCCAGCTACGAACCGGGACCAATGACGGTGCTTCGTCTTCCGCGCGCGCCCGACGAGCTTCTCATGCGCGTGCGGCGCGCGTTGGGAAGCCGCACGCGCATGGGAAGCTCGTCGGGCGCGCGCCCGACGAGCTTCTCGATCAGGCTATAAGTAGACGAAGGCCGGGAGCACATCCGACTCATCTCATCTCATCTTCCCTTCTCATCCCTCTCGCGCCCGACGAGCTTCTCGCCGCCATGTCGGGGTCGCCGCTACGATGGCCGTCCGACTCCGACACCCCGTCGGACGAGGACAATTCCGAAAGGCGCAAGTTTTGGACCCGCCTCCGAAGCGGCGGCCTCGACAGCGCGGGCGATGATCGCGCGCCGCCGACGACAGCCCGCCCCTCGCCGACGACAACAGTCCGCCGCCCGCCGACGACCCGCTGGAACGGCTGGCGGCGCTGGAACGGCTGGCGGCGCTGGAACGGCTGGAGGCGCAGGAACTTCGCCGTGCCGATCGTGCGGAGAAGTCCCGCGCGAACCTGTCCAAGGCGAGGGCCAAGAAAAGGAGAAGAAGAGGGTCGAGATGACGGCGCGCGTGGAGGCGAAAGTCGCGTCGGAGGAGGCCACCAAGCGGACGGCGCCCAGCGACGACGATGAGGGCGCCGGGACCTCCGCCAAGAAGCAGAAGATCGAGTAGTTTAGCTCTAGTCGTTAGATTAGACGCTTCTAGCTCCGATATTCTGTAATAAAATATTATGAATTATATATATATTTTTGGGTTGTTAATCGTGATTTTTTTTGTTAATCGTGACATCATTGTTGTTTGTTAATCGTGATTGTTTTTTAATAACTGTTTGTAATTCAAAAAATTAAATCATGTGATATCAAGACCTAAGGGTTATAATGATTGATATCTTAGTATTGTCAGGAAAACAACAAGTGCAGACTTGGAAACTAGGGGAGATAGAACCTGAAAGTTAAGCGTGCTCGGGCTGGAGTAGTGAGAGGATGGGGGTGATTAGAGATTAAATTGTCAAATAATTCAAAGATTCGAAAATGAAAAAAATTCAAAAAAAAATTCAAAAAAAACAAATTTCAGAAAAATTCATTTAGTCCCGGTTTTTAACACCAACCGGGGCTAAAGGTCCTCCAGCCCCCGCTCCAGCCGGCTTCCACGTGGAAGCCCATCTGTCCCGGTTCGTAAGCGAACCGAGACTAAAGGTCATGGGCTTTAGTAACGACCCTTTAGTCCCGGTTCCAGAACCGGAACAGAAGGCCCTCTGGAACCGGGACAAATGGGTCTTTTTCTACTAGTGTATGTATGCATGTGTAGATAGATACAGGGCAATCTTATCTTTTCACTATCCTGCTAATATGAAAACATAATTAGAACAAAGCTAGTGCCATACTAATCAAGCATGCGACAATTTAAGTGGCAATATTACATTACAAATTAATTCTCCAAACTGGCAAATCTGCAAATCTCCAGGAATAAAGTGGCGAAAACTCAATTTTCTAACGCGACGGTTACACACGATGAAGTTGTCCCCTACTAACTGATCAGCAAGTCTTTGACTCTTTGTTGAAGAACTTTTTCTTTGACTTCTCCCATCTTCTGGTCGAGGGCAGACTCCTTGACGCCGGCCAAGTCCGTTGCTCGCCGACGGATTACCTCCACACTGCTCGGCGCCATGGTGATTTCTCTCGCTTGTCTCAGCACTAGAGAAGTCAAAATCCATCACGCAAGATGTACAACAATATCCTTGGCTGGTTGTTGATGTCGTCGAATGCTTGTGTGTCAACCATCGTCTGTTGTGTTACATTCGTCGTCGGGAACGAACACATCGAGCTAAGAATCAAGATTTGGCGAAGGGAATCGATGGAGAGGTCACCTTGTTGCATCGAGATTCGGAATGTCAGGTGTCGCCCGATTGAGCGGGACTACCAATTGAAACCATACGACCTGATCGTATAGGATTTTTGTCCGCAAAAGCCAACGATATACCAATGAGGTTTTGGTCACTCCTGTTATACTAAACTCTAATATAACTCAAACGCTCGTGAATAAATAACAGATGAAGGTGCAAATATTTAGTTTCATATTGCCAATGCAGAAGGGGTTGTGCATATTCATCAATTGCAACATTGAAGGAAGGCCAGGAAGGGAGCCACCACCTCTAGGGCGTGGCCATGCACCAACGCCATCACCACCACTCATTCTTCCTTCTCATCATTGTATCTATGATGGGCTTTAATCACTCTTGAACCCCATTTATTAATATGATTTTATCTGAGTAATTGTTTTTATGGTGTGTTTATCTTATTCTTATACACTTTTTAATTGGATAGATGTCCTTTACTTATGTGTATTATCTTCAGCTTATTATTTACCTTGTGGTAATTTAGCGATTGGAGATGTCCAATCCATTGGGTAGGTGGATGCATCCAACCCCCTAGGACGCACATGGAGTTGATGAGCCTTTGGATAACATGCATTGATATCTTGAAAAGAACACAACTTAGATATCTTCAACGCTGATCATCCCTAAAAAGGACTACGCATCCATCCATCCCTAATTTGAAATGAATAACAAATGAGGAATTGAGCAAATATTTTCAACGCACGATCACAACCAAAAGGAGGGAAATGCTCATTTTTATGCATGCTAGATCACAATGAAGTGATCAAAATGTGTCATCTCGGCCAATCTGGGTAAAAAAAAATGATCTCTTTGGCCGGTTGTCCATGGCTCGAATGAGATCAGTGGTTAACAGAGCCCACTGCCACCACCAGTTAGGCTTCCTCCTCCTCTTCCTCCGCCAGAATGACCAACATGCGCTTCAACATCTGTATGCAAGAGGCTTGCATGATCATGGCCGCTTCAGGATCCATCAGCCATCCTCACCGTGAGCAATTTGGTCTCGCCTTTTTTTCTCTTTGATGTCGATCGATCTTATTTTGGGTCACCTCCATGAAGATGCTAAACCTCTCGGCCTTCTTAGCCTCGTTGAGAACATTGTGCTTGATGCATGCCTCCTCCTTCTTGTCCATGATGGTCTCAAATCTGTCTATCATCTTGGCAGCCACCCCTTCTCACTTCTCTTTCTCTTCCTCCTACTTCCTTCCATGAATCCCCATTCTAACCTTCTTGCATTGTACATTTGCTCGGTCCATTGGATCACCCACATCATCGTATTTGACGGAGGTCTTGAAGGTATTGTCAATGTTTTCAGGCCATTTGGGTTGGCTGTTTAGCTTCACCGGCAATGGATGAGGACGGGATATTCCCCTCTGCCTTCAAATACAAATTGCAAACAAGACTGGGCTAGCAAAAAATATAACATACTTAAGAAATCTTCTTCAGCCAAATAGCAGACAATAAGAGCATCCACAAAACAATTTGCATATCCGACCAATTGACAAACAACAAGAGTATCCGCCCAACAATATGCATGTCCAATTGACCAACAAGAACTACCCGCAGTTTCTCCACCCCCGCATCCCTCGTTGATCATCTCAGACATCTCTTTCTCGCTAGACATATCTTTCTCGCTATCCGACTCGGTGGTCCGAGACATTCCGGTGAACAAAGAGCGGGCACCATGCAGATTGCCCGGCGGGCGAGGTCAGGCAAGCTGCAGTGACTGCGACTCCGTGAATAGGATCGATGTTGTCACGACATCAACCATACATGACATGTTGGTCGGTGACAACTTCTGATGAGTGAATTGGTTGTTGGCGAAGTATTAGGGTGGCTTCAACACCTCCCGCCAAGTCTTGGACGCGACCCTCCAGGCCCTGCTCGTGCTCAGCCCCACCCCCGCTCTACCGATGTAGATCGTTGCCGCCCTTGCTCGACAACCATTGTAGCTTCTTGCACAACCTTCTGTTTGACACGACGGGCTTGTCATGAAGCCGAATTTACTTTGCGGGCAGTCGCCTTGGTCGCATCCTCCACCTTTGACATCTCTGGCAGATCTTCATGGGTCACCATGCGGATGTGGAAGCAAAAACAATGAGGATTGGGGTGAAGGAGGGCGGCAAAGAGGAATGGGGAAAGGGGGAGAAATGGAGGAATTTTGGCGCGGAATCACTGAGGAGGGCAACAAAAGCAAGGGCAACGCCAATTTTGTGTGGGATGGAGGTGTCGGAAGCGGGCGTGTATGCGGTCTGAACTCACGAAAATCCACCCCTAATTTGGGTCAGATTTGCGGAAAACGAATAAGCGGACTAGTCCGTGGACGGATACAAGATCGCGCTGGATGGCAAAACTGGTTCGGACAGCCCAGTTCAGACCTTTGCGGGGAGCTTGAGAATCCGCGTTAGAGATGCCCTTACTGTCGAGGGAATGACCCCCGGGTAGGGTCACCCAGGGGAAATAGTTCATCAAAGCAAAGATCACCGACCTAATGGTCACTGATCTAATCAAGGCCGAGCTAAACAAGAGTAACCAAGAAGTGGGCCGAACTGTTTCAAGAGAGGGCTGATTGCCCCGGAGAAGGCGCAATCGGCCTCATCCAGGAGCATCCGGCCGAAGTAAGAAGAGCAGCATCCGATCAGAGGTCTGGGTCGGACACCTGGTACAAGAGCATTCAATGCGCAATCCCCAAAGATCGGGACTGTCAGAGGCGTGCGGTATCCTCCAGCGCCGATCACGCGGACAGGCCGACAGGCCTAAGTACCTAGCCTCACTGTTCACTACTGAGGTCTACGGATAGCAGTATGGCGAGCCGCGAGTCTACACCGGGTCATCCGGAGAAGCATGATGTTAGGTCCCTAGCCAATCTGAGATAGACAGTTGGGCCCTTCCTCTTGTGTATTTACTTTTGTACCCCGGGCTCGGCCTATAAGAGCCCCGGGTACCCCTCCTGCGTGGGGGACGAGGGAGAAGTTATTACACTCTCAACCACCAGAGAGAGCGAGGAGAGATTAGAGACCAGAGGCCCTCTTCTTCTTCCTCTCAAACAGCTCAAGGAGCATTCATTGTAGCCAGAGTTATTGCATATAGCTAGCTCGGCAGGACTAGGGGTGTTATCTCTACGGAGAGCCCCGAACCTGGGTACATCGTGGTGTCTCACCGTGTGTTCCCATTCTCGCTTTCGGTACCAGCGACACTAACCTCGGTCTGTCCCCCTCTTTAGCCATCCCCATGGCATCTGCCGTTACATATCGATGACAGTTGGCGCCCACCGTGGGGCAGGCCGATGCGTCGACTGGAGTTCTGATCCGGACGGGGCCATCATCTGCATCGCGCGTGCGCTTCGCCTCCGGCCTGGTGATGAGGAGCGGAGCGTGGGACTTTGTCATCGACAACGCCTCGCGGTTTGGGGCTGGAATGCCTCTACCGCGCGGCGTCATCATCCCTTTCGGCGGACATCGCGTCTTCGTCGCAGCAATCCCTTACGTGTTTCCCAGAGAGGTTCGGGTGTTTTCTGAGCTCACGGATCCGCTGCCAGGAGGGCCGGATGCCGTGGGAACAGAGGGCACGACTGCGCACATCCGTGTGGAGGTCATGATGGCAGGGTCGTCAAGTCGCCACAGTTCCACTTCAGCTTCCCGAGCTGCGAGGGCAGCAACTGCAGCAGCAGGCCCAAGCAACCCGTCGGACGTGCTCAGCACTCCCGTGGATCTTCATGCCGATCCAGCTGTGGCTCACGCCGAGCTGTATAAGGTGCGTCAAGCTCTGAAGGAGCAATCAGATCGGATTGACGCTGAAAAGCGCCGAATGGAGGCATCAGTTCGGGAGTACAATGCAGCGCATGGCATTCGGCAGCGTGTTATCCCACCCCCAGTCATTGAGCAGCTTCGGGTAGCAGGCCGAGAGGTCGGCAGAGAGTTGGGAGGAGCCCAGCAGCCTGTAGCGTCCATCATTGTGGCACCACAGATTTCATACAGTTCTCCTGTGAAGAACATGAGAGCTGACCAGCAGATCGCCACCGAGCTGGAGCATCTGGAAGGAGAGGAGCTGCGGGAGAGGATGCGCCGAATGCGCGACCTCATAACCACAGCGAACCAGCAGCAAAGGGCAGCTTCCGAGCAGCAAGGGCCAGTAGCATCAAAGTCACTACGGGCAACTACGGGATGCGAATCAGCCGAATGCACCGCAGGGGTAGCAAAGGCAAGCATCCTCACCGCATGGCAGTTTGCACCGCAGTCGGAAGAATCAAGGGGCTGCAGGAGACAGTCGGAGGGATGAGCCAGCAGTTAACAGCAGGCACAATGATCAACCGGCGGCATCAGTCCGGCCGGCAATAAGCCAGCGGTTAGGTCCCCGAGCAATCGCAGACAATGACGCAAGACACCGAATCGAGCAGTTGCAGCAGGATAAGCAACCGGAAGATGATGCGCCGGCAAGCCCAGCATGTTTCGGCCCGCGCATTCGGCAAGAGCAGTTCCCCAAAGGTTTCACATTGCCCAGGGACACCCCCAAGTACAATGGATCAGTCAAGCCAGAAGATTGGCTGGTCAATTATATGACAGCCGTCGGTATCGCAGGAGGTGGTCGGCGCGTAGCAGTACGTTATGCCCCGCTCATGCTTCAAGGTTCAGCTCGGTCCTGGTTAAACAGCTTGCCCAGCAACAGTGTCAATTGCTGGAAGGATTTTGAGGACGCATTTGTCTGCAACTTCACGGGTACTTATGAGCGCCCAGGTTTGCCTCGGCACCTGGCACTCTGCGTACAAGGAAAGGACGAGCCCCTTCGCGATTACCTTCAGCAGTGGATCAAGCTCAGGAACACTTGCGAGGGAGTTCGTGAAATCCAAGCCATCCAGTACTTTACTGATGGCTGCTTGGACGGGTCTTTGTTGAAGCACAAGCTCCTGCGCAAGGAGATAACATCTTTGGTCGATCTGATGAGGATAGCCAATTCATTCGCCGCATCTGACTCTGCAATGCGCCCGATCACGTTGAGTCCCAGTGGTTTCATCCAAGAGCAGTCATCCGGCCAGCAGCAGCAATCGGCAGAAGCAAATGGGCCAAATGGTCCCAATCGGCGTGAGAGGCGCGAGATCCAGAGGAACAACAACTTTAACAACAACAGCAACACCCCCAATTTCAACAACAAGAACAACAACACTGGTTTCAACAAGAGGAAGGATGAGCAGTCGGATGCCCAGTATGGCAATCGACAGGTAGCAATAGTACAACACCAAGAGGAACAAGGGGCTGCGGGAGGCAGTCGGAAGATGAAGCCTGCAGAGAGACCGCCAGGTCAACCCAGGCCCCCATACACGTTTGAGGACATGATGAACCAGCCCTGCAAGATGCACAGTGGAGTAGGCAAGCCCGCGTCGCACACCACTCGGCAGTGCATTTGGGTTAAGCATTTGGCAAAGGGAGGAGCAGGAAATCCACCCCCGCCGCCACCCCCACACCCAGGCCCACCACCAGCAAATGCTCGGCAGCAGTTCCCACGTCACGATGCAGCGTATATGATCTTCACCAGCGAGTCAGATGACAAGGGCAGTAGGAGAGCCTGTGAGCAGGCAGTCAATGCCACCATGCCAGAAATTTCTCAGAGGTTGAGCTGGTCGGACAATGCAATAACATGGGGCCCAGAGGATCACCCGAGCGTAATGCCCAACCCGGGCAGTTATATGCTCGGGGTGGATGCAATCTTGGCGGCACCATTGTATTCATGCAAGTTCACCAGGACGCTTATTGATGGAGGCAGTGCCATCAACATTCTATACAGAGACACAATGATCAAGCTCGGCATCAGCGAGAGCGAGTTAGAGCCCAGCAGAACTATGTTCCATGGGATAGTGCCCGGCCTGTCATGTACCCCATTAGGCCGCATTCGCCTTGAGGTGGTATTCGGGTCGGAAGAGAATTTCCGCCGAGAGCCGATCTGGTTCGAAGTGGCCGATCTGAGCAGCCCATACCATGTTCTGCTCGGGTCGCCTGCAATCACCAAGTTCATGTTCAACATCATGTAGCCTTACCTAAAGATGAAGCTCCCAGGGCCGAATGGTCCAATAGCTGTGTGTGGTGACTACAGGAAGTCACTGGAGTGTTCGTCTGCTGGCTCCAGGCTTTCTGATGCTCTGGTCATAGATGCAGAACGGCGCCAGTTGGACAAGGTGGTAGCAGCAGTCCAAGATCAAATGAAGGACCCCATGCCGAGCACGAAGGACAAGAAGCCGGATGATGAGACCATATTCCAAGCAGCAAAGGACAGCAAGAAGAATGCCCTGGACCCCTCCGACCCGAGCAAGTGCGTCATTGTTGGGGTCGGGCTCAGCAGCAAATAGGAAGGCGAGCTCGTCGAGTTCCTCCGTGAGAACCGTGACATCTTCGCATGGTCCCCACATGACATTCCTGGTGTACCGAGGGAACTTGCCGAGCACAAGCTTCATATCCGACCTGGATCCAAGCCGATCAAGCAGCCACTTTGGCATTTTTCAGAAGAGAAGAGAGGAGCAATCGGCGATGAGATAGCCAAGTTGCTCGCAGCAGGATTTATCAAGGAAGTGTTCTACCCAGACTGGTTAGCTAATCCAGTTCTAGTTCCGAAGAAGAATGGAACTTGGCGCATGTGTATAGATTACACTTGCCTGAATAAGGCCTGCCCCAAGGATCCTTTTGCGTTGCCCCATATCGATCAAGTGATTGACTCTACGGCTGGCTGTCAGCTCCTGTGCTTTCTAGATGCCACAGCAGGCTATCACCAGATTAAGCTTGATGTAAACGATCAGATTAAAACAGCTTTTATTACCCCTTTCGGGGCTTATTGTTACATCACCATGCCATTCGGCCTGAAAAACGGCGGCGCGACTTATCAGCGTACTATGCAGCGATGTGTTCGGCCTCAGTTAGGTCGGAACATACATGTATATGTATACGACCTCGTGGTCAAGTCAGTGTTGGGATCAACCTTGTTGGATGATCTCAAGGAGACATTCGCAAATTTGCGGGCATACCAGATCAAGCTCAACCCAGAGAAATGTTTGTTTGGCATGCCAGCCGGCAAGTTGCTCGGTTTCCTGGTGTCCGAGAGAGGAATAGAGTGCAACCCCAAGAAGATTGCGGTAATTGAGAGGATGGGCAAGCCCAGAAATCTCAAGGATGTGCAGAAGTTCACTGGATGCTTGGCATCGCTCAGTCGATTTCTCAGTCGGCTGGGAGAGAAGGCAATTCCACTGTACCAACTAATGAAGAAAACAGACAAGTTCAGCTGGACACCGCAGGCGGACGCGGCATTCAAACAGCTCAAGCGTATGATGTCCACTGCTCCAGTGCTGGCAACTCCAAAGGAAAAAGAGCCAATGATGTTGTACATCGCAGCAATCAATCGGGTGGTTAGTATTGTTATGGTGGTCGAGCGTCCTGAAAAGGACAAGGCGCAACCAGTCCAGAGGCCAGTGTACTATGTCAGTGAAGTGCTCTCCACCTCCAAGCAGAACTACCCCCATTATCAGAAGATGTGCTATGGTGTGTACATGGCAGCAAAAAAGTTGAAGCCTTATTTCCAGGGGCATCCGATCACGGTGGTCAGTTCGGCTCCATTGGCAGAAATCATTGGCAGTCGGGACGCATCCGGTCGGGTGGAAAAATGGGCCATAGAAATCGCAACACATGGGATCAAGTATGAACCTCGGACAGCCGTCAAATCTCAGGTTCTGGCGGATTTTTTGGTGGATTGGGCAGAAACTCAGTATATACCCACCTGTCCGGACTATCAGTTCTGGCAAATGCACTTCGATGGCTCCAAGATGATGACCGGACTAGGGGCTAGCGTTGTTCTCACTTCCCCAAAAGGTGAAAAGCTTGAATATGTACTGCAGATTCATTTTGCAGCATCAAATAATGTGGCTGAATACGAAGCTTTGGTGCATGGTGTCTTATTGGCCAAGGAGATTGGCATTCGGCGAATTATATGTTATGGTGATTCCGATCTGGTGGGGCAGCAATGCACTGGTACTTGGGATGCAAAGGATGAAAATATGGCAATGTACAGATTCCTTGTCCAGCAGTTGTCCGGATTCTTTGAGGGGTGTGAATTCCATCACATTCCCAGAGCTGAAAATGAAGCAGCAGATGCACTGTCCAAGCTGCGGTCCACCAGAAAGGAAGTTCCTCCGGGAATATCACTAGAAAATATCCACAAGCCATCCATCAAGCCTTCCCCAAAATCAGAGTCAATCTTTATTCCGGCAGACCTGAAGATGGCGGAACTTGAAGCAAAAAAGCAAAAAAGCAAAGGAGCATTCGGCAGCACTAGGGGCTGCCGATTGCGAACCAGGGGCTGCTGTCGTCAGCTCGGGGACTGAGGAAACCATGCCAGACGCAATCGGCTCTTCCCCCTCCGAGCTGCCAGTAGCGGCAGATGCACAACCAGAGCCAAAAGCAGTTGCAGTAATGGTGATTGTGGCAGCACCATCATGGGCAGAACCATTCAGAGATTTCCTGGTAGATGGCTTACTCCCAGAAGATGAAGTGGAAGCTCGGCAAATCCAGCGCCGATCTGGAGCATACACGATCATCAACAATGAGCTGGTGCACCGAAGTGCAACAGGAGTTCTTCAGCGATGTGTGGAAGAAGACAAGGGGCTGGAGTTGCTCCGAGACATCCACCAAGGTGAATGCGGTCATCATGCATCAGCAGTAGCAATAGTCGCCAAGGCTTTTCGTCATGGTTTTTATTGGCCGACTGCGAAAGCAGCGGCAGAAGATCTGGTCAAGCATTGCAATGGGTGTCAAAGATTTAAAGCAAAAAGTCATTTACCAGCCTCAGCACTCAAGACAATTCCAATCACATGGCCATTTGCAGTTTGGGGTCTAGACATGGTAGGGCCATTCAAAACAGCAAGAGGCGGTATGACGCACTTACTGGTAGCAGTGGATAAATTTACCAAGTGGATAGAGGCAAGGCCGATCAACAAATTGGACAGGCCGACTGCGGTCAGGTTCATAGCGGACATCATGGTCAGATATGGAGTGCCACACAGCATCATCACTGACAATGGAACAAACTTTGCAAAGGGGGCGCTAGCTCGGTTCGCTTTCCAGCAGGGCATCCGGTTGGACGTCGCATTTGTGGCTCACCCCCAATCAAATGGTCAAGCAGAGCGGGAGAATGATCTCATTTTGTCCAGAATCAAGCCAAGATAAGTGGAACCATTGGAAAGAGCCCCGGGGCATGGATTGATGAGTTGCCAGCAATACTTTGGAGTTTGCGCACCACGCCGAACCGTTCTACTAGATTCACTCCCTTCTTCCTAGTTTACGGCACCGAAGCAATGCTCCCTTGCGACATTGAGTTCGATTCACCTCGTCATGCCATGTACACGGAAGCAGAAGCCAAGGAAGCTCGTGAGGACGGCGTTGATCTCAGAGAAGAAGCATGCCTCCTGGCCCTGTCCAGGTCGGCAATATACCAGCAGAAGCTGCGTCACTACCACAACAAGAAGATCTGTCCCCTAGCTTTTCGTGAGGGTGACTTGGTGTTGCACCGAATCCAGAAATCGGATGGCCATCACAAGTTATCCTCTCCTTGGGAAGTTCCATTCATCGTCAGTCGAGCACTCAAAAACAATGCGTATTACCTCATTGATCTCAGGAAGCCGACCCGATACGTGGACACTTCGGAGCAAGAAACGGAGCGTCCTTGGAACGCCGAGATGTTATGTCCGTTTTACAGTTGAATGGTATTTTTGTATCCCTTCCCTTTGTGGAATTATTATCAATGATAAAAGCCGTGCGTCCATGAGATTGCATTCGGTAGGAGTTATGAAATTATTTGTTTAACATGTTTCAGTTTCGGGGTCAGCGAAAGCAGACCCGGGGACTGGCCGGTTGCCCGAAAAGGGTATACTCGGAGAAAAAGTGAAACGAATGAAGGGTTTTTTGAAAGCTGGTCCGAACCGAATGCAGACCGCAGGTCGGCTGTAATGTCGAGGGGATGCGGCCGAACAGAACTATCAATCAAAGAGTTTACACTCAAAGTATATCTAGTTCGGAGCAAGCCGTTCACAACCCGCCGATTGCGACCAGGCTGGCTGGCCAAGCAATCGGCATGGTGTAAGCGGCCCATCTATGAAACTTTCACCTTTGCGAGAAAAACTGGGAACCTAGAAGTATTTTTCAAAAAATTCTTTTAAGGTCTATTCTCCGATCCGACCACAGACCGCAGGTCGGCTGTAAGGTTGGTGAGAGTATCGACCAAGAGAGAACAAGTGGCAAAGAAAAAGACAATCGGTTGAAAAACGCAAAGGCGGAATGCCATGATCATTTAAGCAAAGATAAAGTTCACAAGCAAAGATAGGGCCAGTTGGCCGAATGGTGTTCATTACATGAAAGTGGCCCTCAACGGGCGCACTTGAAATTTAATTGTTTGTCGAGCAAAAGCAGGAAACTAGATTGGTGTGCCGAGCTTAGGCAGCCGGCGGATCTGGAGCATCCGGCGCATCCGGTGCGGAGGGAGCAGTCGGGGCCGTGCTGGTGGCACCCCCTGGAGCAGAAGAAGCAGTGGTCTTGGCTTGATCACGAGAGGGCTCCGGGGCGGCGCTCACCGAGTGCCCGTCGGAGGAACCCTCGCTTTCTTCTCGGCATCGTCATCTGCGTAATCTGAGGAGTGGGAGTTCCCACTGCCGACCTGACGAGCAGGCAGGGACTGGGGCGCCTTGTCTTCACTTGTGGTGTACAGAAGGTCGCTGAAGGAGGCAACTCCAGTCGGCTGGCCAGCAGAATCAACATAGGGAGTAACCTCCAGGAGATCCATACCATTTGCAAGCTCCTGGGCAATATGGCAGATCTGAGTCCAGAGCTCACCAATGGATTCTTCTGAGCCCTCCCATAGAGCAGTCATCAGTTGCAGATCAATTCCAGGGTACCAGCTCTTCGCGATAGAGAGGGCGGCCTGCACTCCAGATCGGAAGGCAGAATCGATCATGTGGTCAACCTGGCGGGATACAGCTTTCAAACTCCGAGCAACATCTTCATGCTTGTCAAAAGCAATGGTCTTCTGCTTGCCCTTGAACAACTTGTCATTTAGCTTTTGGATACAAGTCCTGTAAGTGCACAGGGCACCTTTCACATGAGGAATCCGAGCATTCAGGGCAACCACAAAGTCTTCGGCATCCCAGCCGGCATCAGCAGCAACCACCACACCCCGCACTCGGCGGGCTGCGGCAACTGCTTCATCAGCGGCGGTGTTGGAGTGGGGCCAGGCATCTGGCAAAGGCAATCAGAGAAGGAAGTTAGTCCGGCAAACGGCAAAGTTAGATCGGAGTGGAAAAAGCAAAAAATTACCTGCAAGAGCGAGATCCACTCGATGGAGGCAGGTGTGGGCAAGATCAACACTGGCTTGGGCACGCTGGATCTCTATGATCTGCTGGGTATCCATGTCCTCGGCACGTTTAACAGCGGCATCCCTTTCCTTCATAAGTTGGCCCTCAACCTCAATTCGAGCATCGGAGAGCCTCCGAAGTTCATGTTCATGGGCGCGTCGGGCAGCGGCAAGATCATCGACAGCTCGCTGAAGTTTGGCTTGAAGCTCAGTTTCGGCAGCAGCAACGCGCTGGTTGTCTTGTTCGGCGCGGCCGAGCTGGCCATTTTTCTCACCGAGCTGGGTCTCCAGTTCGGCGATTCTCTTCTGAGCAACCTCCAGCTCGGAGGAGCGAGTGGCAGTAGCTACAAGTGTGCAATGGAGTAAGGATGTAATCATAATCGGAGGAAGCAAGAATGGACAAGCAAAATATACCTATGAGTTCCTGAATCTTGGCAGCTTGGGCATCGGCATTCTTCTTCAGAGAAGCAATGGACTTCTGACCCGCTGAATAAGCGGCCAGAAGCTCTTCAAATAAAGCTTTACGTCTATCACAGATGGCCTGAAAAATGGGCCGATCAGATTTAAAGAAAAAGCATAGGGTAATAAAGAGAAATGAAGATCCGTACAGATTGCAAGCAATCGGCCCGAATCTCGGGGACTACACCCAGTGGGTGCGCTAGGCGCGCCCCCACTGAAAAGAAAGCTTACAGTAACAGAGTGGTTGGAAGCAAGGATTTGACTCAGTGAGGCATCGGCGAAGCGTCGGATGTCGGTGGCAAGACCACCCAACCGACCCAGAAGCTGGGACGAAAGTTGGTCCTCGGAGCCAGGAGGCGGAGGAGTGGCCGAATCGGCGGCCGGTCGGACAGGCGAGACGTCGGAGGTGCCAAAGTATGCTTCGCGGAACCGGTCGGCCATTACGAGCTGGCGACCGGATGGCGGTTGGCGAGCAAGGACACCGGAGGATGGTGCTGTAGAAGCACTGGATCTGGCGGTAGCATGAGTAACAAGCAGAGCAGTAGGCGGAGAAGTAGTGGGTTCGGTGGAGATGGCAGCGACACTCTCCGAGCCAGCAGCGGGAGATGGATCAACGGCAGTGGCCTGGGCTGGAGAAACCTCAGGCTGAGGAGTGTCAGTGGCAGGCCGATCTGGCACCGGCACATCAACATGTGCGATGCCAGAAGGGTCTAGCAGAATCGGAGAGGCAACGGCAGGTAGCAAGCAACCGGCCTATTGGAGCAATCGGTCAGAAAAAAAGAGTTGGTATTTTGCAAGAAGGAACCTGTGCAGGCCCCGCTATCTCTGAGTTCGGCGGGACCTCCGCAGCTTCAGGGGCTACTGTCGGGGGAATGACCCCCGGGTAGGGTCACCCAGGGGAAATAGTTCATCAAACAAAGATCACCGACCTAATGGTCACTGATCTAATCATGGCCGAGCTAAACAAGAGTAACCAAGAAGTGGGTCGAACTGTTCCAAGAGAGGGCCGATTGCCCCGGAGAAGGCGCAATCGGCCTCATCCAGGAGCATCTGGCCGAAGTAAGAAGAGCAGCATCCGATCAGAGGTCTGGGTCGGACTCCTGGTACAAGAGCATTCAATGCGCAATCCCCGAAGATCAGGACTGTCAAAGGCGTGCGATCTCCTCCAGCGCCGATCACGCGGACAGGCCAACAGGCCTAAGTACCTAGCCTCACTGTTCACTACCGAGGTCTACGGATAGCAGTATGGCGAGCCGTAAGTCTACACCGGGTCATCCGGAGAAGCACGATGTTAGGTCCCTAGCCGATATGAGACACACAGCTAGGCCCTTCCTCTTGTGTATTTACTTTTGTACCCCGGGCTCGGCCTATAAGAGCCCCGGGTACCCCTCCTGCGTGGGGGACGAGGGAGAAGTTATTACAATCTCACCCACCAGAGAGAGCGAGGAGAGAGTAGAGACCAGAGGCCCTCTTCTTCTTCCTCTCAAACAGCTCAAGGAGCATTCATTGTAGCCAGAGTTATTGCATATAGCTAGCTTGGCAGGACTAGGGGTGTTATCTCTACGGAGAGCCCCGAACCTGGGTACATCGTGGTGTCTCATTGTGTGTTCCCATTCTCGCTTCCAATACCAGTGACACTAACCTCGGTCTGTCCCCCTCTTTAGCCATCCCCATGGCATCTGCCGTTACATATCGACGACACTTACCTCGGAGTTATAGTTGTCGACGGAAGTCAATGCCTTTGGTCCGACCTTTATGGTCTTAATAAGATCGAGGACCTCACCTAAAATAAGAAAGCTAGAGAGTGGGCATCAGATGTGCTAACAGGTCAGGTTGTGAAGTGCTAAGCAATGATATGAGTGGGCCCAATATTGTTCGATATACTTTTCTTATTTCTATTTTCTAAAATAGGAATTTAATACAACTTCTAAATAATTCCATTTTAATTATAAATTTTCAAAAAAAACCTGAAAATAATACACATTATTTAGCGTCTAGAAAAAATATATTTCCATACCAAAATATATATAAAGGTATCCTTTATGAACATAGGCTTTAATAGGCATTAAAAACAATATTAAAAACATTTTTAGGGTTAATATATACCAAAATAATTTTGAAATAAAAATCACTCAACCCAATAATATATAGAAATATTCCTAGTCTTTTGTTGGAGAAGTTTGGTTACCTCCTCTATTTTATTTTCCTTGCATTGGAATATTAGTTATTTCCAAATACTATAAAAATATTTCAAATGAAGAAGTCATGTTATCTTCCCTCTTGTTTAAGTTGGATTTTGTTTTTGAATACTTGAAGAAACAAAGCAAACCTCAAATTGAAATATGGGAAAGTCTTATTACTCATTTCTTTTGAAATATCAGAAAAAACTTGAAATCTCTCAAATTTGATCAATCAAACAATATTCCTAATTTTAGTTTAGTTTCCAAAATTGCAAAAAAAATGGATGTTACAATGCAGGCCCATTTCTAAAGATTGCATCAGTCATGTGGGCCTTTTCTTATGGATGCCCGATCGATGTCATCGATGACTATATTTCAAATAGGGAAGATCCCATCCTTGATTGTGTGAACAGATTTACCAAAGTGTTGATCAATGTGTATCTATGGGTTGGCATGCTTGAGGGTTACCACTAATGAAGATAGCTAGAGGCTCATGAGAAAAAAAATGAATAGAGAGGTTCGCCAAGGATGCTTGCATCCATTAACCGCGTGCATTGGGCATAAAAGAATTCGTTTGTGGCATGGCAAGACCAATATAGATTTTTAGCACGACTGCATGAGCATTGCCGTGATCCAAGTGGATTTGGCACTCATACTTTGGGATGTCAAGCTCTCACAATGATTTTCATGTCCTCCAGCAATCACATATTTTTGCAAGGCTTGTTGTTGGTGATGCTCCAGCTTGAAACTATGTTGTCAATGGCCATGAGTACAACATGAAATACTACCTATCTCCCAGCGGGCACATTTGCAAAGACAATCTAGCATCCTCAAGGCAACAAGATATCTCATTTTGCAAATGTGCCAAGAATCTGATAGAGAAGGATGTTGTGAGAGCTTTTGATGTGCTAAAAAAATGTTTTGTGATTATTCATCACCTTGTTCAGTAGAGAACGAAAGCCTCAAAACATGTGGTATATCATGGCAACATGTATTATGTTGCACAACACGGCCATCCGTGATGAGAGAATACCCGGAGGACTTGCGATTTCTCTACAATGGTGTAAAACTGAAGTCAGAAAATCACCTAAACATAATCCAAGCATTTTATCCAAGCACATCAAAGGATCAACAACCAAGAAGCACACAACTAACTTAATGAAGATCTTGTAGAGCATCAATGGCAACTTTATATAACTTCATTCAGGTGATTTTATCATGTTTTATTTGGGTTATTATTTTGTTTCAACCATATGATGTGTTTTAACTGAATGGTTAAATTCAAAAACATTAAATTTGATATATATTTAAATTATGTGTACTTGAACCCTCCATTTTTGAATCAATATGTTGTGATAGTCAACCTACTGTAAATCATGAAGCCCCTTACTCTCTGAGGTAAAATCATAAGTCTGCGCCACAAGGAAAAAATTGTAATACCTCACCAAATACATTCCAAATGATGAGAACCAAGGTCCCTTTGGTTCCGTCAGACATACATCGCGCCACATATCTGTTCCACCCCCTTATTTTACTTGTTTTGATAAAATGAATCAATAATCTTAGTTCAATAATAGGAAAGAAACATGACACTATATCCATCTGTACTTGAACTATTTTTGTTACATTTGTTCTTTGTAAAATTTACTGATTGTTTGTAGTTTGGTGATTTTTTAACGGTAAATTCCAGACTCGCCACCATGGTAAAATCGTCTTCCTAATTATCTCCAGCTTCCACCCACACTTCTCACAACGTCCTGCGTTTTTGCGTGCGAACTAAACTACATCTGCAATGGTAATAGTTCAACAAGTTATAAAAAAATACGGTCATGTCCACCTGTACTCGGAACTATTTCATTATTTGTTATACAGAAAAATATGTAATTGTTTACAATTACTTATACAGCATGGCAACCCTTCAAAGATCCAATCTCAGATTCACCACCAAAGTAAAAGGAAACAACTAGTTGTCCCTTCGATCTCATCCCAAACACTACAATGCGCCATGTATTTCTGCATGCATCGAGTACAAACTACAACTAAAATACCAGCTCTAAAAAAGAAGAAGGAAACAAACACGACACCTTATCTATGTACGACGTGGCGACCCTTCCAACGCTCAAATCCCAGATTGTTCACTCAAGGTTGTCCCTTCGGTGTCATCCTACACGCCGTGTGATGCTTCCGTGCGCACCATATACAAACTACACCTGTAAAATTCCAATTCCATAAAAAAAAGCTAACACGTCTACAATGTGGCAACCCTCACAACGTTCAAATCCCAGATCCTCCACTCAAGTAAAAAAAACACCCCGACCCTTCGGTGTCAACCCACAAGCTGCGCCTCACCGCGTGCCTCCACGCGCGCACCAAATACGAACTACACCTACAAAATTCCAATTACATAAACGAAGGAAACAAACACAGCATTGTATCTATATACGACGTGGCAATCCTCCCAACGTTCAAATCCTAGCTCCTCCAACCAGATAAAAATAAAACCGTCCCTTCAATATCATTCCACACGTTGCACCGCACCTCGTGCTTCCGGCTCGCGCACCGAATACAAACTACATCTACAAAATTTCATTTCCATAAAAGAAGAAAACAAACACGACACCTACCTAACTACGACGTGGCAACCCTCCCAATGTTCAAATCCTAGACCCGCCACTCAGGTAAAAAAAACAACCCTCGCCCCTCCAATCTTATCTGACACGCCGCACCCGTGTTTCCACGCGTGCATCGAATACAAACCACACCTACAAAGTTCCAATTCCGCAAAAGGAGAAGGAAAGAACCACGACAAACTACCTATCTACAACGTGGCAACCCTCCCAACATTCAAATCCCAGACGCGCCACTCATGTAAAAAAAATAAACAACCGCCCGCCGTCCCTCCAATCTCATCCCACACGTCGCACCCGTGTTTCCGCCCGCGCACCGAATACAAACCGCACCCGCAAAACTCCAATATCAGTCCCAATAAAAGAAGGAAACAAACAATGGGCTACCCTGTCCATCTATCTTAAAGGTGACGCATCCACATTCACGAGAAGGGAAGATAATAAAGTCATCGAGCCCGTTTTGAAAGCACATGCGGAATCCCCTAGCCGTTAAGGCCGCGCCCACGCGCCCCCAGCCGTCCGACCCGCATCCGACGGCCCGCATCCCACGACCGTTGGGTTCGAACGCGCTCGCCTCTCAGCCAGGCTCCTATTTTATCTCGCCCCTGCCTCCCCTGCCAATCCCAATCCCCATCTCCCCCTCTCTCCTCCGCTCCGCTCCGCTCCTCCCCTGCAGCGGCGAGCTACTCCACCTGGAAGCTAGGGAGAGAGGCGGCGGTAGCTTCTCCTTCTCCTCCTCCTCCCCCGCCGGGAAGCGCTAGCAACGAGGTCCGTCAAGTTCTTCTTCTTGGATGGATGGTTGGGTGGGTGGATGGATGCGTTCTTGAACGGGGTTGAGTGGGTCGTTTCTTGTTCTTGCCGGGACGGGATTCCTTCGTTTTCTCGAGGGTTTCTTGCCGGATTTGGTGTTGCGAGCTCTGCCCCCCTCGGATCTCCGGCTCGGATGGATGAATTCGGGGGGAGGCGCTAGCTCAAAGCGTGCGATTGCGCCAGGGCGGCTCGTGGGACGTGTTCTTGGGCGGATCTTTGGGGGTTTCGGTTGTTCTTGATGGGAATTCGAGCAAGAAGCTCGATTCCTGGGAGCGTGGTCGGTCCGTGCTGGTTCTACTCACCCAGCTGCTCAAACTTTCCATTTTTCTTTTCTTTCTTTGCTTCAGAACGTGTGGCGTTTCTTCCTGGATCTCCCAGGAACGCGTAGCTAGCCCCTTGGCGTTTCTGCTCCTTCTGTTTCGAATCCGAAGGTTTCTTGGCGTCTCGTGAGAAATCATCAGCGATTCGAGCCGAAAGATCTCGCTTTTCTGCAGATGCGTGTGAACCCCCGGTATCTGAATTTGGATCTTCATCTCTCTTGCAGGAGTTCCGACCGCCAGCAATGGAGAACATGAGATCTGAGAACCAGAGGGGTGCGGCCATGGAGGGCGTGAAGCTGGCGTCGGAGGCGGCCGCGAACACCAACAGGAGAGCCCTGAGGGACATCAAGAACATCCTGGGAGCCCCTCACCAACCCCAGGCCGTGAGCAAGAGGGGGTTGCAAGAGTAAGCGTTCCACCGATCCATGCCCGAATTCCGAACTCCAGTTTGATCTCGCATGTAATTCAAAACTGGATCTCTAATCGCTTCGAGTTTCTTCCCATGATTCAGGAAGCCCGCTGCCGTCGACGCCAAGAGCCAAGCTGGCTTCGTGGGTCACCGGCCGGTCACCAGGAAATTCGCAGCCAGTCTACAGCAAACCCAGCCCGCAAATGCCCCGCTGGTATGAGCAATTAAAATCCTTGCTGTTTTGATGCTATCATGTATGTGCATTGCTGTTCTTAGCTCTGTGCTTTCCAATTCTGCAAAATTTAGGATTTGATTCAGTTAATTTAGATGCTGGGGAGCGGTCCTGAATGCACTTTGTGTTTGCCAATAAATTCGATGTTCAGATTTGCACATAGAAATCTTGCCGTAAATCTGCAATTATCGTATGGTTTGAATTACTACACCTGAATCTGCGGATTTGCACATACAAATCTTCAGAGATTTGAGCATATCAAATCTTGATATATGCACAATGTTGAATCGAGTGCTCTGTTATATTCAGATTTGAGCATATCATTAGTGTGGGTTTAATGTAACTCAACTGGATGCTGCTCTGTTTTGTACTATATGGTATGATATTAATGTAGGTTTAATTGGATTAATGTAGATTTTTGTATCGTGCTATGAATCTTCTCCATGTCTATCTTTTGCATCCGTGTTCCATTATTATTAATGCACTCTGATTTTGTTCAGCTTATAGCTGCATATTATTAATGCACTCAGATTTTATTCAGCTTATATCTGCATATTATTAATGCACTCAGATCGTTTGAACAAAATTAGTAATTGTCAACTCAAGGATTTGGATTTATTTGGCAGGCACCAATTGGCAGTGAGAGACAGAAAAGAAATGCTGACACCGCGTTCCAGGCTCCTTCAGACATGGAGTGCACAGCGCAAATTCTTTCTGACATGGACGAAATGGTAAGCAGAGTAACGCAACTACCATTTGGTCTATTCCATGGATGGTGGTTTCATCACTCATAATTACATGCTTCTTTTACTGCAGATGACCAATGAGCTCAAGGAAATTGACATGAAGGACAGTGAAGAAGAAGCAGAAGAGGTGGCTCCTGATATCGACAGCTGCGACGTTGGCAACTCCCTCGCGGTCGTCGAATATGTAGACGAAATCTACAGTTTTTACAGGCAGAGTGAGGTAATATTATTGATAATTATCTTGCCAGTTATCTACTGTTCTTACCAGGTTGTGAAAAAAAAAACCTGATATGGCGATAATCTCATTGCTGAAACTCTCTGTGCTGTAGGATCTGAGCTGCGTGTCACCCACCTACATGACACACCAAACTGACATTAATGAAAAAATGCGCGGTATTCTGATTGATTGGCTTATTGAGGTAAGGATTATTTCTATTCGATGCTCGGTAGATTCGGCAAGTAGAGCCTTCTTAGTGTGCTCTGGTATGGAAAGTTCTTATAAACCCCAATGTTTCATTGTCCAATGCAGGTACACTATAAGCTGGAGCTACTGGGAGAAACATTATTCCTTACTGTGAATATCATAGACAGATACTTGGCTCGGGAGAACGTCGCTAGGAAGAAGCTCCAGCTGGTTGGCGTGACCGCCATGCTGCTGGCTTGCAAGTATGAGGAAGTGAGTGTACCTATTGTGGAAGACCTGATACTCATCTGCGATCGCGCCTACTCCCGGGAAGATATCCTTGATATGGTAACCATCCATCCTGTTGCACATTGCTTTTCGTCGATTCGATCAACACGAGTTCTTATTTGCCTTCAGAGAATTAACCCTAGGAATTAATTCTGCAGGAGAGAATGATCGTCGACAGGCTGGAGTTCAACATGTCAGTCCCTACCCCATATTGCTTCATGAGAAGATTCCTCAAGGCAGCTAACTCTGACAAGAAGGTAAGATGATAGCTCACCTTGGACTGTTCATGTTGTATGAGTGCATTGCCTGTCTTGCTTTGTCTGACACGAATGATTTTGTCTTGTGAATAATCAGCTGGAGCTGCTCTCCTTCTTCATGATCGAGCTCAGCCTGGTCGACTACAAGATGCTGAAGTACCAGCCGTCGCTGCTGGCGGCGGCGTCCATCTACGCCGCGCAATGCACGCTCAACGGCTTCCGGTCCTGGAACAAGTGCTGCGAACTCCACACGAAGTACTCTGAGGAGCAGCTCATGTATGGAAAACAAACTGTGCTGTCTTTCATTCAGACCAACTTTGAGTGAGTGATGCTTCTGTACTGACTGACGGTTGCTGTTTCGTTTTGGTATTGCAGGGAGTGCAGCACTATGATGGTGGAGCTCCACCAGGGCGCGGCGCGCGGGAAGCTCACCGGGGTGCACCGCAAGTACAGCACCTTCAAGTACGGTTGCGCCGCCAAGTCGGAGCCCGCCACCTTCCTGCTCGACCCGAGGGCCTGACCACTCACCGTTGTCTGTAACAACTGCTAAAAAGATAGCGAGCGAAAGAAGGCGAGGTGGTGTACATTGAGGGGTTTATGTTCTGATGAGATTTACACCCAGGGGATACCAAGACCAACTTTCGTTGGCACTGTAACTTAACATCGATCAGATCCGAGGCGAGTTGAGTGTTGTGTTGTGTTGATTGGTTCCGATTACAGTGTGTCGGAATGTGTTGTGTATTTGATTATTTTTTTCATTTGTTGTGTGATGATGACACCTACCTGCAAAACAACTTGCAAATAAACATTAATTGAATTCCCTGTTCAGTATGGTTTCCTTGCTCCCAGTCTGTTGATGTCCTGGTAGCAGAATCTGCAATGTTTCTTATGTTTGCCTTGGGGTTCGAATTCAAATTTGGCATAAGGCTTGTTCTGATTGGCAGTGTCCAAAAATTTGAATCTTGACTTGCAGTGAGAGTGACCAGACTACACTAGTAAGGTGGCACTAGGACATAGAAGCTAGTAGTAGTGTCATATTCTGTGTAGAGTAGGAAGTAGGAACCTGAAACATGTGGCATGTTTGCAGCGTGTCCACATTGATTCTCTCTCTCCCTCGCTTAGAAAATTCGAAAAGAGGGGTGTGATCCGAAGCATGCAAATGGAGGGAAAAAACTTGTACATATACTCTGATCTTGACCTTGACTAGGGAAAATTAGCTGTATAAGTTTGAGACTTTGAGGTCAACTCCAAAAAAACATTGTTTGTCCCTCCCAACGTGATGTCCTGCCTCGTCGATTATCGATCTTGTCTTGATAGCAAATTATCAATTTGTTGTCTTCTACTACTACTGTTCGAATTCAAATTCAAATTTGGCATGGATGACTTGTCCAGATTGGATTGGCATAGTGGCCCCAGATTTGTGAATGTTTTTACTTGAGGACTTATTGGTGCCACTTTGACTTGAAGTAACCTTGGAGAGTAAGTAGCCATTGGTAGGAGGACCTAGAAGAAGTCTAGACTTAGAGCATCTCCAGCCGCACCCCCAAGAGGCCCCCAAGACGGCGCTATTTACGCCGGGCGAAGAAAAATCGCCCAGCCGCGCCACAAGGGCCCAAATAGCGCCGGATTGAGCCAAAACTGAGTCCGGCAATCTCAAGCGAAACCCAGCGCGCTGGGGTCGCTTGTCGCCGGATGAAACGAAACCGCGCGAACGGAAGGAAAGTGCGCGCGATTTCGCGCGCGCCTCGCGCTGCACCCCACCTGTCGGCGCGTGAACACGCGTCGTCGTCATCCTCTCGCCTCGGCTTCCCCGCACCTGCCGCCGCCGCAGCGAATCAATGTGGTGCTGGTGACGAGTCCAATCGGCGCAGAGAGCATCAATGCGGCGCGTCGAGATACAACGGTCCGTCGACCGCGCCGCCGCGTGTCCCGCCGTCTGTTCGCGTTCTTCCCCCGCTATAAAAAGGGGCTCGCCGGGGCGCTCTCGCCGCGCATTCTCGACCTTCCTCCTCTCTTTCTCGCCTTCTCGCCCTTCTCTTCTCGAGCTCTCCTCTCGATCTCCATGGCCGACGACAACCTCGCCCGCAACGGGTTCAGGAGCCGCAACCTGTCGTAGATGGAGGCGCTCCTCCTCGCGCAGGTCGGCTACTCATGCCCGCCGGACACCAGACCACCCCACGTGTGGGTGCTGTCCGCCGGCGGGGTGCTGGTGCCTCCAGTGCCTCTGGTGGGCTCCGGCGCGTTTCGTCGGGAGGTGGACGCCGTCCGCGCCCTGATGACGGCGGCAGAGCGCGTCGACCCCGGCAACGCGCCCAACAACACGCCGGCCTGGGAGGCATACTTCGCCGCCCGGCGAGCCCAGGCCGTCGCCTCCACCAACAGCCTGACGCCGGTGGTTGGGCGCGACAACCGCGACGGGCGCCTCCGGTGGTGGAGCGCGCAGGGCCGCACGCTCGAGTACGTGATGCGGTACATCGAGAACGGAAACACGCCGCGTCTCGAGTACCCACCCCTGGGCTACGGGGCCGCGGTGACGGCCCGCCGCTCCTACAGCCGCACCACGCCGATGTGGGCGACGCTGCCGCGTGACGACGGCGGCTCTTCTTCCTCCTCCGGTGGGCGACCTTCGCGCTCCACTGGCTCCCATTCATCGGGGCCGGCATTGGTGAAAACCGAGGTGAAGCTGGAGCCCACCCAGGCGCCTTCCGGTCGCCTCAGCCGCGGCGTCCACATCGGCGCAATTAAAGCACCGCGACGGCTTCCTGGGGCTCGGGAAGAAGAAGGAGGTCGCCCTGCCTCTGCCTCCTCCACCGGCCGTCGACGACGAAGACGACGCCGACATCGCCTACCAAATGGCCTGGGCGAAGAAAGACTACGTCGACGAGCAGGTGCGTCTCCAACAGGAGGCGTTCGACCGCGCCGAGGCGATGAAATGCGCCGAGGACGCGAGGCGCGCGGAGCAGGCGCGCCTTGAGGAGGAGGCGAGGAAGAAGAAGGCGAGCGGCGAGGGCAGCAGCAGCCGCCGTAGCAAGTGGGCGCCTCCAGCGCCACCGTACGTCGTGCTGGACGGCACAAACGACGAGGAGGAGGAGGAGACGCCGCTGCGGGTGCGCAGGATGAGGGGGCCGCTCGGCGGCGGGACGTGCGGCTCGCAGGCTGGCGTCATCAAGCCGGAGAGGAAAGACGACGGCGACGACGACGGCGCCGCCGGCGGCAGTGCTGGGGGAGCTGGAGGAGGTGGTCAGGAGACGTCCTTGGACGATCTCTACGCCATGTAGGCTAGGTTTTTTTTATTTCCGTCGTTTATGTAAAAAACTCCGAATATTAATGAAATCCGTCGAAGTTGGTCTAGTTTAAACGAATTTGGTCGATTTTACTTTAAATTTGACGAATTTTGTCCGAGCTTGAGGGGTATCTTGGGGCCGCGGCTGGATAGCCCCCCCCCCCCCCCCAAACGTTTATCGCCGCCCAAGTGCCCCCCAAGCGGCGCTAAAATAGCGCCGAAAATCGGCTTGGGGGGCGAACGGGCTGGAGATGCTCTTAGTAGTGTCAGATTCTATAGTGTATTACAGTAGGAACTTGAAGCATGTGGCATGTTTGCGGCATGTCTTGTACTGGTTGATTCTATCTTATGATGAGTTGTACTAGAAAATCTGAATAAAATGGGTGTGATCTGAAGTGAACATGGGTATGGTGTGAAGTGTGAACTTGTTTGACTTGGGAGAAACATGTACTAGCAGTCTCGTTTGTTGGTGTTTAAGCAGTCTTGTTGGTTATTGTTTAATCAGCGTCATTAGTTCAAGTTAAAACGATGAGATGTTATCTTTTGCCCCTGTTCATGCTATATATCTACTGGCTAATGGAAATTCATGTTTTGTTTCGAAAATATCAGGAAGAACATGTAGACCGTATGTGCTAGCATAACTTGACAATAAATTGCCATGCGCGTCTGTAGAAATTGTAGGTAGGCTGAATATTGTTGTGTATTTTGGTGTATTGATTTGACACTCACACGGGATTCCTCCTATAAACCATCGTAGCCTACCTGGCTCCTCGGTGATTCCAGATTGCGGAATTGATCTGGTTCGCTCGATTAGCTGCTAAACAGTGGTTTTACCTCTACTGGCGCCCAGATCTACGGTAGGTTAATTAATACATGGTGGTAAATTTTGCTTACCATCAATGACTGGTGGACCTGGCCCGGCTGATTTGCATGCATTCACGGTGAAAATGGGAAAGCCGTGCTGATAGGTCGTTGCTTCGCTCGATGCCTGATATTTTTATCGAGGCGAAAGTGCAGTCCTTCTCCGCTGCGCCCTCTCCTCGCTCGCTTCCTCTTCTCCTCTCCATCCTCCCATGTCGCTCATCTTCACCTTCTCCCGCACACTCCCTCGTTGGTCGCCACATCACCTTACCCATGGATTCTGGCGGGCGCCTCGCCTCTCAGCCGCCACCTCTTCTCCTCTTCTCGTTTCCTCCCAGTTTACCGATCTAGAACGGGAGAGGCGGATGCGACCACAAGCGGCGCGCTCGCTCTCCCCATCACCCCACTTCCCAGAACACTAGCCCCCCATGGCGGCTACCGCGGCGGCGTCGCCCACCTCCTCCCTGCTCCTCGCCCGCCGCCACGGCGCGTCGACGTCTTGCGCCGCCTCCGCTCGCCGGTGAGCTCACAGAGGTGCGTGCTCGGGGCGGCGGCGGAGCAGTTGCGGGTGTTCGAGGAGGTCAAGCGGCGGACGGGCGTGGCCGAGCCGTGGGCCGCTGCCTGGACGCCCCAGCCGCCCGCGCAGGAGGCCAGGCTCGTTGCGCCGCCGCAGGAGGTGCGCGCCTCCAGGCTCAAGATCTTCTCCGACACCATCAACCGCCCGCTCACGTAGGTGCCGCTCCCTGTTCCTTCCCCGAAAAGAGCAACGGGGTGTCCTTTTTATCCGATTGATTTGTAGCAGTATGGAGGGGTGTCATTCATAGTGTTTGGTTGGACATGAATACTTTCAGAATTCAATAATGATTTGTTGATTGCATTTGAGTTAGGCACTTTTGATGAAAAGGAAAGGGAATTGCCCCATGGCCGCCGCAGTTGCAGTACACCCACTTAAGAATATACACCCAGAACCTATGAGATGTTCACATATTATTTTTTATTGTCTGTTTGTGCCATCATTCATTGCGACTGCGTTGACGAACATGACATTTTGGCTTGTCCTTATAAAATGTATGACTTTTGTATATTATTTATTATAGGAAATTTCTTATTATCTGGGTGTAGACCTTTGGCAAGATCCTCGTCAAGCGCTTTGCTGATGGAGAAATTTATGTACAATTTCAAGAGAGCGTGAGGGGCTGCGATGTCTTCTTGGTGCAGCCAACGTGTTCTCCTGTCAATGAAAACCTCATGGAGCTCTTCATCATGATTGATGCATGCCGGCGGGCATCAGCGCGATCTATTACCGTTGTCACTCCGTACTTTGGATATGCCAGAGCTGACAGAAAGGTATGGCAAAATGATTAACTCGCTGAATGTTTTATTATCATTTAATTGAATTCCCTTTTTCCTAGCTCATTATATCTATTAAAAGGGGGAGGGGATTAAAGTTACATATTGATCTCACTTGGGGTAAATGTTCTTGCCCCCTTTGTGTGAATGTATGAAAATTTGATACACGGAGTTATGTCTAATGTCACCCATAAACTTTGAATCTTCCTTTAAACTTCTGATAGATAATGTTGGTGCACTAATGCTTTCTTGATTGATGGCTGTAATTTAACTCTTGCCATCGCTTCTGATTAAAATATGCCATATGATAGTGTATCTACTTCTGAATTTACATGGCTGTGATAGTAAGCACTTTCAGTGAACACGCCAGTTCCGCTTCTAAGAATTCATGACTGAAACTGATGTTTATATAAAAAGATCTGAGCCATGGCATTAGAGCAAATCTGTGAGGGTATGTACAAGCTGTCTGGTCCAATCTTATGGTGCTTCCAGCTCTGAGCTTGCGACTAAATCTAAAGGGAGGATACAACTTACTTTATTAGATTACTAAACTTTTTTCGAAAAGGGATTACTAAACCTGAAAGTATGAAATTAAATATCTAGCCATTTATTACCCCCTCGACAAAAGGCATAATTTCCTTGAATTGCCTTTCAGTGTTTGTGTTCCATATGCATTGATCCATTTGCCAGTTACATGCACATGTTTGTGATGATATTTTGCACCCATCATGCAATGACGTCTCCTTTAGTTTACTTTTCTATTGCTTGCTGGTACAAATCAAATCTATTTATTTCGTATTTCTGTGTGATACTACAGTCATTTGTGGTCAATAGTTTCTGTTCTTCATTCCATTACAATCAGCAATTCATTATCCTTGGAAACTGATCAGCTTCATCTTGGGCTTTCTGCAGGATGCTACTATTGAGCAACCTCTTCCTATTTTTCTTTCTTTGCCGAAGGATGAATTTCCTCATGTTCGACTCAACATAATCAGCAAGCTTGATCAAGTTAATCAGGTTAGTACTATTTTTTGCTGCTTGCTTTTCTTACAACTATCTAGCTAGCACATGTGTGATGACTCTTTTTTTTCTCTTTGATCTCTTTTTGCAGAGATCTGCTTTCTGTTCATTCTTCAATGTTACTAAAGTTTAAGTTACCATCTAGCACATGTTTATATGATGACTCCATTTATCCTTGAAGGTATTAGATATCTTGAAGAGAAATGATAATAATGGTATATAAACTGGTATGGCAAAATGTGTGCCTTTCTGGGCATTATTATCTTTAGACACTTTAGATGATTTTGAGTTTCTACCCCAAGCTGAGAAATTAATGGTTTAAAGGTGTGTGAACTTAATGGTATATAAACATATTTTCATTTTCTGGGATCCTGGATTTTTGTTCTGAGAAGTTTCTATATATCCTATAAAAAATATTAGTGTATTCAATATAAGTTCTTTTTAGAAGCTAAGACTGTCTTCCATGTAACACATTGTCTTTTGTTGTTTAGTATACATTTCACCTATAGGTCCACTTGCCACTTTGTTCTTTGGGTTCCTATAATATCTCATGGAGTGCTTGAATTTCCTTATTAACCAGAAATAAACTCAGCTCTGTATTGATTCAATTTCACATGTATTTCGCATGTATGGTACATGGGATTTGCGTCACAGTCCAGGAGATAAATTTAGGAGATCCCCACTATATTAGTCAATTGCATATGCTACAAGTCAGGTCAAAATGATTTACACGCTTACTGATTCAAAAGTAGGTCGTTCAAAAGTATGTTCCGCTTCCCATTCCCTTCTCCCCTCCTAGCCACTCCATTGTCGCCATTTTGGGAAGGCCATGCTAGCCGCCGTATGCTAGGCTTCTATGAGCAAGGCCAGCTGCTTGCGATGTCGCCACGCCCACCAGGAAGCGGTGGAAGTCGCGCAAGGCCGAACACCGGTTCCCTTCGATCCAATGTGATCCCTGCCGCCGGCAAGCGCATCACCCGTGGATCCGATCAGCAGAAGCCTCAATCTGCTTCCACTCAGGTACATACTGCCGGGATCTTCCACAAAACTCTATTTGATAGTAATTCAATCTTTCAGTGTTCTTCTAATGCAAAAAATAACCTTGTGCTTCAAAGCCACACAAATCTTCAATCTGACTCATGCATGTTCAAAGAACACCCTCTTATCTCAAGTTATCATGTTGTTCTTTTCTCTAAGTTGCCATGAACTGCTAACTGAATTAGTTGGTGCAGTTATAACTGTGCTCCTAGGAAGGTGTCGCTAGGGTTTTAATTTATTTATTACCACATGGATGCTTGATACCTTCGTTCTTTTCTTTCAAATGATATGCCCTGCTAAATTAAATTGGTGGCCTACATTATAGTTCTGTTATGAGCAAGGTTCACGTGTAGACCCTGGATTAAATCAATGTTGTGCATTATAGTTGTTTACTCAGCAAAGTGTAGATGCCATAAACAATGTGCCTGTTACTTTAGTCTGGTACTCCAGGGAGTACATTCTAATTCATGCACATTTGGTCTGTTTATTCCCTATTATCATCTTCATGGTTTTTTTCCTGTGTTAGCTCCCTTGTTTTTCGGTTATGATTCCTGTGGTTACATAATTTCAATAGAACTGCGATGTACATGGGCCTACTAATAGTTTTGGCTGGTTTAATTGAGCCATTCTAATAATCACCCAGCCATATAACAGCTAATCAAGTTCAATAACCTCTCCTTACTCAGTTCTATGCATTTCATATCCATTTGTCTACATGCTTCCTTTACATCTCAGATAGAAGAAACAAGCACTCACACTACTATGCAGGGCATAACCATTCAGACAGAAGAAACAAGCGCTAACACTATGTCATTTGAAGATGAATTCACCACTAATAGTTGTTCCATTGAAAATGATATAAGTAACTCTGATTCTAAAGATAAGATCGGTATTGCAAAGAAATAGGTGCTTTTGTGAAGTCTTTGGGCTACTGCTATGTTGCTGCCCTTAACCTTACAGACTCCTTATGTATGTAAGCTCCCATTGTAAATGCCAGCCTCAACTCAGTATGTACTGTGTTATTATGCATATCATCAGCTTTCAATAGCCGGTTACCTATCAAGCTATATTATTATGTATATCCTGAGCTATCAGTTACTGTTAATGATTATGGCTCATCTGGATTCAAACTATATTTCTACAAGTACCTGGTTTTCTGTAGCCCCTTGCGCCATTGGCGCAACGGGTCATCTAGTATATATAGAAGTACAAGGGGATAGAGATTTGGAGTACAAGACAAGTAATACATGTTTAACTCTATTTTATCTCTATCTCCTAGTCTCTATCCTAACCGAAATATACTTCTAACGACGTCATCATAATTACAAAATAGTGACTTTTCAAGACCACCAGCTCGCCACAGCCCCCTGCCCCCGCGTCACCCCTCCCTAGCGACACGGGGGGAACCACTCTGGCGTCGCCACCCCCACCCCTCCTTCTCCCCCTCACCTCGCCGCCGCCTGAGGAGCTCGTCGGCGAAGCCCGGTCAGGCTCCAGGAAGGGTGGCGGCGGGGCATCCCCCTGCGTGGAGTGGGGGCGGATCTGGCGGATTGGATCTAGCCGGCAACGGCGTTGCGTGGGGCGGATCGGATCGGCGCGTGGGATGGCTAGACCGTCGCGGCTCTGGCGTGGGGCCGTCTCACGGGCGGCGGAGCGCTGCGGCTCGGGCGTGGCCGGGCAGGTGTTGCTGGGCGCGCTAGAGGCTCGGGCGGAGCGGCGATCGCCAATAGGGAGGCTCCCGTACAGCGGTAGTGCGGCTGCTGCATGGGAGGTGTGCGGGCCAGCGGGATGCGGCGTGTGGGGTGGTATCGGGATGCTCCGGGTGAAGGCTTGTTCGGTTGTTGTCGGCCCGCGGCGACGGCGTGTGTGGTCGTCGTTCCCCTCCTTGGAGGCGTTGTTGTGCACATCTCCGACGTCTACTACCCTCGGTTCAAGTCCTTCGGGTGAAAACCTAAGATCCTGCGTCGGGGCGGACGGCGGCAGCGTCCTCGTCGCGTCCCTCTTTGGGTGTTGTCTTGAAGAGCTTGGTCCTGCTTGCATTTTCCATAGGTTGGACGCCCACAACATCACGGTCGGCTGGTGTCCGTCCGGCAATGTAGGTGGTTGGCGTTGCGACCTGTGTGGCGACGACAATGGTGGTCGTGGAGCTAGGTCGCGGCTGGTCCTTCTGATGTCGATTGTTCGGTGTGCCGATGGGTGCCCCTATGTTTGGTTCTCGTTGTGACGAAGAAGTCGGTGCTGCGCGTGGCGAGGCCCCTGTGGCAACGATGACTCCATGAGGGCGGATCCGGCGGAAGGTGCTCTCCGAAGGTGGCATTGGACGAGGTCGATGTGTGGCTTGCAACTCTCTCTTGTGAAGCGCGTCATCAAAATCGGAGCTGTCGGTCCTCGGCGTCTTGATCGACTGTTTGGCTATGCTTGGAAAGGTCCTCGGGTGGCGTCCACTTGGAGAGGTCTTGATGGGTCGTCAGCGGCGAAGTTGGAGTCGCCTGGTCGAGGAGAGGTGATGATGATAACATTGCAGGCACGGTGTCCTTTCCTTGACGTTGTTTGTGGTCTTGTGGGTGCCAGGTCGGTCGTGTGTCCTTTCTTTGGGCGTGTTGTATCGATTTTTGCCCGGGTTTTCGTAAATTAACCGAACAACTTTCTTCTTAATCAATGAAAATGACAAACATTTTGCCTCGTTTCCAGAAACAAAATAGCAAGTTCAAACATGAATGTTGCACTGACCAATGTTTCTTAGCAGACCACCAAAAGGTTATACCAACTGGTGTTTGTTGTGACATAACATAAGAGTGAGCGCTCCTACTTGTAGCCACTGGTTCGTCCATGAGGAGGACCATTTTGGGGTAGGGTGATTCTTCTACCGCTGGATCACCAATTCACCATTGAGGTCAGCAATTATTCATTGTCCAAACAGAAAAAATTGAAACCCTCTTGTTGTTCCCGTGCCATATGTGGACACAATGGAAGTAGTGTGCTGATTTCCTGTCCTTTTCTTTCTTGGTGCTGGTTGAGACCCTTCCATTTTTCTTGAACTGCCATGTCCCCTCCCCATTCCTCTGTGAGCTGGTTCAGAGCCTTCTCCCTACTCATTTTGCATCATGCGCTTCTTCCCCTGCCTCTTGACATGGCTCTGGTCATTGAAGGAATTGAATCCTAGTAGCAGCAACAAACGAAGAAGATTGCTCTCTCAATAGCCCAAAAGCCCTTTGAGGTTCTCTCTAGGATCCCTCTTGTCAATAAAAGGTACAACTTTTTTTTCAATAAAAGGTGGATTTTGTTTGCTCAAAGTGGAGCATCAAAAGAATACAAATACTATGAGCACACATCCACCCTACTGCATAGCTAGGATGCACACAGTCAACACCAACACACACGAAACGTCAAACAACTAGCAAAGTCATGCAAGACCAAACTATGCGTTGACAAGGAAAAATAATCCCAAAGCGATTAGATCCATGACCGTCGAACTGTAGCAATAACCATATCTACACCAATCATTTCATGACTCTACATGGACGATGAAGTTTTTCAACAACAATGCCTTCAGGAAGGAAGCAACGCAACCACCATCACTAGATCCAACCATCATGTTCAGATCTAGGTTTTCACCTCGAAGGAAAACATCCCAAGCGTATCAGAACAATACCTTCAACAAGGTAGCGATGAAAAAAGCGTCACCATTTCTAGGTACAACCAAGTCAGGTCAGATCTAGGCTTTCATCTCGAAGGTGATGTGAATGGGAAAGTGGGGGTGACAGAGGCGATGGAAGGAGTTGTGAGCCATCACCTCCTGTCTCCTGCGCTCTCGAGGCCTGCACCGAAGCGGCACGGATGGCTCGCGTGAACCTGTCTGGCTGGGAACGCTTGATTCCTAAATGAACTTGTACACGCAATATCAGTATGAATTTCACTTGTTGGCAGGAAAAAGAAGGAGAGTGTCACGTGCGTGGCGGTGACTTGTCCGCCCGCCGAAGTAGTGAATCGCCGTGTTGCAAGGGTCAGGATCGATTGATTGGCGCCGACCGTTGGCGACTATGAGAGCAACTCTAGCAGATCCGTCATCCCCCTTCCGGGCTGTTATATGCGGGCTTTTTGGCGAACTGATTTTTTCCTTGAAAGAACAAATCCACCATTTCTTGCCCGGCCCGTAAAATTTATGCGGACGGTCCGTAAAATCCTTCCCGAGGCGCTATATCTACGATGCAGAAGGGGAGATAGGGTTCTCGTCTCCCATTCCATCCCCTGCCCACCGCCGCAACCTTATCCCCCTCCGCCGCATCAACCCCAATTTCGGCGAGCGATTGACATGGCCAGAGGAGGAGGAAGCTCCCATGGTGGCCATAGCAGGCCATCTCCGGCCAAGCACGACCGAAATGACGATGAGGCGGGGTCATCCCGCGGCCCCGTGCGTGGCCCTGTCGATCCGACGAGGTCGACGCTGGCATAGAGCCGCGCGCACGCTCGCCCGTGGCCAGCGCACTTACTGGTTGGATTTCTATCGCCTCGGTGTCCTCCTCTGGCCATCGACGGTGCGTTGTCGCACCACTGGAGCGCCAATTCTTGGTGGATAAGGAGGCCATGGGGGCGGGAGAACCAGGCGCCGCGGAGGTCGCAGAGGAGGAGTACGACTTCGCCCGCGTCCTCATGAGCTCCCCGTATGGCTACCATCTCAACGACGACCAGTGGGTGCCCTTACGGTGACCTCCTCTGGCCATCGCCGATGTTTTAGTTTTTATTTTGTAGCTCCTCTTTCCAAATTCCGACGTAATTAAGCCGTGTAATGTAACCGCCACATATTATGTACTACCTCCGTCTCAGTTTACAGGTCTTACGCGTATTCCTATGTCGTCGATTTGACCAACATAAAACGAGATATACATTATAAAAAATATATTATCAAATATTTTAAATTTATTGCTCAAAGATGATGTTTTTTTTTGTTTTGCTGCGAGAGTTTTCTTTCGTATCGTGTATCGATTTTAGAACTAGTGATTTACGGACAATACGGACGGATTTAGCGGATATGCTAGAATTGCTTTAAAGGCACTGGACAGGCGTGGATAACGTGGAATGCGACCGTTGCAGAAATGAACATTAGGCGAAAACCATGTCCGTGTCCTGTCCGTGTCCCCAACCTCCGACCCTCTGTCTCATCTGATTCTAATTTCTAGCAACACCTAACCTTCTTTTTCTTCCCCAATCCATCCTCACCCTAACCTAACCCAACCCTCCCCCGATCTCCATCTCCCTCGTCGTCTCCGGCGGGCTGGGCCTGGGCGGCGCAGATCCCCCCGCCCCCACCATCCATCCATCCCTCCGTCATTCATTCATTCATCCACAGGTACGCACGCACGCGCCAGCTCCTCCTCCACCCCGGCGCCGCTCCGCTCCAGGCGTGGCTCGTCGCGGCGATTTCGGGCGCCATTCGCCTCCGATCTCGCCCACCCAGCCGCGTTTCCCCCCACGGACGCGGATCGGGCGGGGATTATTAGGCTAGGGCTTCGCTTCCTTTTCCAGTCACGAGCTTCGATTGCTCTCCCCTTCGATCGAATGGACAGAATTCGCCCACCCTCAACCTCATTGCGCCTGCCTGCAGGTGAATGAATGAATCCCATTCCCACCCAGTATCGTCATCATCATCAGGTGGAAGGGAGCACGCGAAAACGCTCTGCACTTCCGCCTCAAGACAGGACTTCAGCAGCGTCAGTCAGACGGCCGTGAATTGCTGAATTTTCCATCCCCCTTACAAGGTCACCCACTGAATTATGGTGCTACATGAACCGCAACCTGAAAGAGTAGAAGCCTGTCATCGATGCGCCGGTGGCACGAGCAGAGAGGCTTAGGTAGACTTCAGCGGAGAGGCGAGATGTCAATTGAATTAGTTGATCAGCTGCTCTCCGTGCTCGAGAGCTACGCGCTGCCCCTATGGGCCACCATCATCTCGGGGATCTTCGTCGTCGTCTCGCTCTCCCTCTCCTTGTACCTGCTCCTCAACCACCTCTCGGCCTACAAGAACCCGGAGGTTGCTTCTTGTTGTTGTTGGAGCTGTGCTTAAATCAGTATTCAGTATTATCTTATATTTTGGACTCACCGTTGCTTCATTTCTGCTTCTCCAGGAGCAGAAGTTCCTTGTTGGTGTCGTTCTCATGGTACCAATATATGCAATTGAGTCGGTAAGTTGTTGTCTTGTTCGAATGTGCGGTCAGAGTGTTGCCTTTTTTACATTTAAAAGCACAATGTTGGCTGACGGGGGAGGTCGATTTACCAAGTTAACTTGTGTTTGTTATTCTACTGTTGCAGTACATATCATTGGTGAATCCATCAATTGGTGTAGATATTGAGATTCTACGAGACGGATATGAGGCATTCGCCATGTACTGTTTCGGGCGGTATCTAGTTGCGTGCTTAGGTACCCTTCTCCTCTGGCTACCATTCCAATGTTACCATCATCCCTGTCTCTGCCCTTCCTCACAATCTTCTTCATGCTAGGTGGAGAAGATAGGACGATTGAGTTTCTGAAGAAGGAGGGCGGTTCAGGTTCTGATGCACCACTTTTAGGCCATGCATCCGAAGAACGACATGTGAACCACCCTTTTCCTATGAATTACATGATGAACCCATGGCCCATTGGCGAATGGTTCTACTTGGTGGTTAAGTTTGGGCTCGTCCAATATGTATGTTGCTCTTTAGTTCCCATTCCATTTGATGTTCCAGCATCTGAATTCTGACGGAAAATCAAACTAATAAGTTCTCCTTTTCGTTGTATAGATGATAGTAAAGACTATATGTGCTCTTCTTGCGGTGATTCTTGAATCCTTTGGGGTGTACTGTGAAGGAGAGTTTAAATGGAACTGTGGGTAAGATATGAGGCAACCTATTTGTTTCACTTGACAATTCTTGCATGAACTCGTCTCATTCTGCTATATGGCTATTGTACTATTACCTCTGTTTTCCGGATGCCATTTTTTATGACGTGCAGTCAGTGTTTCATATACACACAAGTATTTGGATATGTGATGTGTAAAACCTATTAATTGATTTTGAATTAAAATCTATTTGGATGGGATTGTATTTTAAATAATTATAGTAATACATAATTACAAGAAGTAACCGTCGTCAAAGGTATTTACTAGATTCTGTGCCAAAAATGACAGGTAAAAGAGAACTGAGATAGTACTATTATGTTGACTAGCCTTCATTTTAATGGCAATGTTTCAGCATTTATGAGAAGATGTCAATGGTAAATGAATTTTCCTTGCAAATAAAAAGAATGTCAATCGATTCCTGTATCCTAAATTTGGCTGTCCTGCACCTGTCATTCACTTACACGTAGGTTTCATGTTACCATATACAGTATTTACCAAATTGTCATGGCTACAAATTGCATTGAGCGATCTTATTTTTGGAACGAACCTTTCCTCGTTAGCTCTTATAGATGAATCTAAGATGCTGCATTCATGAGAAACTAGAATTTATTTATGTGTATCTTAGATTTATGAAGAAGGATAACTGCAAGCTTTATCTTGTTCTTTCTTCCCTCTCCACATATGTAATGTGCTAGCATCATTGAACCTGCTCATCAATCTAATGGTCTTTAGTTAGAACTTACAAGACATTGGCTGCTACTGATGAACTAGTTCTGTGGGCATACGGTAGCATCTGCGAACCTGTCTGCATCTGATGATGCATTAGTTTAAAAATTTAGATGCATTCTCTTGCTACTTACAAATTACTGTCTTATTTACCAATTGCCAGGTACTCTTACACTGCCATGGCTCTCAACTTCAGTCAGTCATGGGCATTATACTGTCTCGTTCAATTTTATGCCGTCATAAAGGATGAACTAGCTCATATAAAGCCCCTAGCAAAGTTTCTCACATTCAAGTCTATTGTGTTCTTAACATGGTGGCAAGGTGTAGCAATAGCACTGCTCTCCAGCTGGGGCTTGTTGCGAGGCCCTATAGCTCAAGAGTTGCAGTTCAAGTCCAGTATTCAGGACTTCATCATCTGCATAGAGGTGACGCATAGTTCCTGTTTATACCATTTCAGCCCCTATGACACTGAAAAATCCTTGTTTAAGCATGCTTGAATTTTCAAATTGCAGTAATCCTGACATAGTAATTTTTTATCTCATCCAATACAGATGGGCGTTGCTGCTGTTATTCACCTGTACGTCTTCCCTGCAAAGCCGTATGAGCTAATGGGTGATCGTTTCGTTGGAGATGTTTCAGTTCTGGGAGACTATGCTTCAGTTGACTGCCCTCTAGATCCAGATGAAGTTAAAGATAGCGAGCGGCCAACCAAGATAAGGCTTCCCCAGCCAGATGATCATGTCAGATCCTCCACTGCCATAAAAGAAAGTGTCCGTGATGTTGTACTCGGGGGAGGCGAATATGTAAGGAAAAGATGATATCATATCTGTTTCCATTACACTACTCTTTACTATTTGACTTTTATTTTGACCAACTATAGCTAAACTCCAAACACCATGTCTGACTGAACCTCGCAGATTGTCAACGACCTGAAGTTCACAATGAACCATGCGGTGGAGCCGATCAACGAGAAGATCCACCGGATATCCCAGAACATGAAGAAGCATGATAAGGACAAGAGAACGAACAACGACAGCTGCATCGAGTCGCCGCGGTCCCTGCACAGGGTGATCAGCGGCATCGACGACCCGCTCCTGAACGGGAGCCTGAGCGACAACAGCGGCCCCAAGAGAGCGCGGAGGCAGCAGCGCAGGCGGTCGGGCGCGGGGACCGGCGGCGAGAGCAGCGACCACGGGCTGGGCGGGTACGAGATCCGGGGGCACAGGTGGATCACAAAGGAGTGAGGAGGATCAGGATGGAAGCCTGGTCTGCACCGCAGCATGAACTCCTTTCAAGCTGAAGCTCTGGCTGCTCTGGATCTTCAGGACTGCTAAAATGCAACGATGAGACCACACAAAGCCTCGATGAATCTGGGAGTCAGTGGTGCAGAAATAAGATCTGTATCAGGACCCCGGGAGCGCGAGGAATTGAGCTACGATTTTTCGGCTGACGATCTCAGCCGTCGGATGCATCAATCTTACATAGTGAACAGACAGTGTAGCAGGATTACAGAAGGTGAGGAATGGGGCATGGCAGGTTTGCTACATGCATCATCATCTGTAAACCTTTTGGATGAACATCTTCTGTAAAGTACAAATGAAGATATAAAGGAATTCTAAAAGGATCAGTAAATGTTTCGTCGATGAGGTATCAGGTTTATCGACGTTGCTTAGGATGTCTCACCGTTGTCACACTGTGAAAGATCTGACGGTGCACTGGAGTGCATGCATATCCTGTGACCTGTGTCTGTTTCATCTCCATTTGTTTGCAAGCCTGACGATGACACGAGGAGCAGAGCAGTTTGTTTCTCTCCATCGTCGTGACTGATGAGTCACCATCAAAAGTGCCAAGCAGACTGGCAGGCACTTGCACCGGAAACTGCATCACCATATCACATGGACAAAGATAAAGCAGTTGATTTGGTGGAAGTTGGAATGCAACTTTTTAAAATTGGATTGTTGCTAATCAGTGCTCACTTGAAAACCAAGCCTCGTTTATCTAGTGACATAACAATAAACATCTTCTAGTACTACGCTTAGTCCCTCTGCTCCAAGTTGGTAATGAGAGCAACTCTAGCATATACGCTAAAATCGATTTGAAGCTCACCGTATTTTTTTCTTCATGTTTTTGCAGTATGATTTTTGTTCCACTAGAACAGATACCGTATAAATTTTACGAAAACCCTAAAAATGAAAGCTAGATTACACTTGAATCCCCTACTCGTGCGTCTTCACAGGAGGGCGAGGGAAAAAGGGCGCCGGGGCAAGCCGTGTCGTGGCAGTGCAGGGCGCTGCCAGAGTGGGGTAGGGGCGCTGAGGTATGAATATGTGCACGAGCCGAGCCGCTGCTCCGACTGCTGGCCATCCTGGGCGCCTATGGTGAAACTTCATTCGTGCCAACCGTTTTTGCATGATAGAGGAAACCGTAAATGAGGGATGGAATGGTTTTTGCAGCTCGCCGCATTGTTTTTCCCAAAATGCGTCGATATACGGTACCCGTTCGGGCCATTTCTTCGCCTCATTATTGTATATCGGTTATTATTTTGTGAAACTGACGCTTTTAACGGATCTGTTAGAGTTGCTCTGATTTGGGCAGACTCTTCTAAACCATGTACCCGCCCCTCTTATTTGTTGTGCCTCTCCTCCCTCCTGAGTATATCCAAATATTGCAATGACCCATTTTGGTGGACATTATCTTCTAGGGGGTAAATGCAACTTAGAGCATCACCAAACAGCTTATCCTTAAATATACTGTTATTTAGAGAAAGTTGAGTAAAAAAACTCTCCAATAGATCTCGTAAACGTTAAAAAATACACAAGATTCGGTAAAACTTACCCCTCAATTTCGTAGGTGTACGTTTACATGATGAATTTGATCCCGTATAATTTTTGTGCGAGTCCAACCAACATGAAACTTCCTCTCCCTCGTGACTGCATCATCTCCTCCTGCCGCTGATCACCGCCACCACTCATGCGCCTTCCCCCGTCGCCGCCAATCTCTCATCGAATGACATTGTGGTGGCCTCGGGCTTCGACGCCCACTGCTTCAAGCCTCCTTGCCGATCCCAGTCGTGGCGGCCCTAGGGCTTCGACGACGCTCCTCATTCAACTGTTGATGGCCGCCACCGCTTGCCGGTGAAGGAGCCCACTTCAAAGTGAGGCCACAAGGCTGCAGTGGCTTTCAGACGGCCTCCTTCAGTCCTGCGTTCAATATTCCTTGCCATTTTGTAATTTTGTTTAATGGAGAATATAAGAATTAATTTTTTTAAGGACAAACTATAGGGATCTAACAAAAATAGCTTTCATCCAATCTCCTCTATAATTTACAGATGTCCCATTTTTATAGAGAGTGTTGGAGATGATCTTAACTGTAATGGCCCGTGCATTTACAACTGGAGCACGAAGTATAGTGGTTTACTATTAGTTGTGCACAAATGAAAAAAAAAGTTGGGTGAAGTGTAGATGACTTAACCCCACAAAAGAAAAAGAGATGTGTAAATGAATTTTATGTTTTCAGTGAAATATTTTTAGTACGTAGTATTTCTATTGTCGTCCCTCCCGCGACCGCTGCTGACTGATGACACCAAAGGCCAGTTCTTTTGGACGGCTTAAACAAGCCGCCTCTCCCTAGATTTTTCGATAAACCGTCTCTTTTATTCATGGGGTTTTCTAAACTGGTTATCAAATAACTAATTTAGAAGTCTCAATAAATTTAAAGAGCGGCTTATTTTTTAAGTTGGAAAGAGGTTTTTTTTAGGAGTTGGAAAGAGGTGGCTTATTTTTTAAGCCGTCAAAAGAACTGGCTCTAATACCGTTGCGATTTGGGCCTATGATGATAACGGGCCTCCATAATAAGCCTACAAAAGGCCCATTGACTTCACAAGCCCGTCCAGTCCAACAAAATGGAGTCGCCGCAGGAGTGAAATGGAGGAGAAACCCTAGCAGCAGCAGCTCGGTACCCCCTCCGAATCGAAATCCTCCAGACCAGACCAGATCAAGGGAGCGAACGAGCATGGCGGCGTCCTCCTCGGCTGTGAGCAAGCGCGGAGGCGACTCGGGCGGCGTGCTTGCCGCGTTCTCGCGGTCCTCGGTGGCAGCGCACGGCCGCGACGCCGCGGCGGTGGCGGGGAAGCTGCTGCGGAGCACGGGCAAGGCGGCGTGGATCGCCGGGACGACCTTCCTGGTGCTGGTGGTGCCGCTCATCATCGAGATGGACCGCGAGCAGCAGATGGTCGAGCTCGACCTCCAGCAGCAGGCCCTCCTCGGCTCGCCGCCGGCCCTCGCCAAATAGACCCGTGCTCTTGTTCTTGGCGTCACTGCTGATGCAGTCGGTCAGATTTCATTTTGCTGTCATAAGTTGTCCAGAATTTCATCGCTAGTCTGGTGTTGGGTAGGAAGATCATGCTTTGTGGCCACTGCTCCTGCTCTGTACTATTATCGCAACAACTCATTCCTGATGCAGAATAGTGTTTGTGACGACTGTTTAGATAGATGGATACTTCCTCTGTAAACTAATATAAGATGTTTTAGATCGCTATTTTAGTGATCTAAAACGTCTTATATTTATGAACAGAGGGAGTACGTTATATTTTCTTTGCGGACGAATGTGGGATCTGATTGTCACAATGGCCGATCTGGTTCTTATTGCTCTGATATTGGTACTTCCAGCACCAGAATTAGCAGGTTAGGGAACTAGGTACTGATTGATCCTCATAACCGAAAGAAGACTCCTATGATGATGGCTGATCGGGGTTAGCTGTTCATTTCTACTAATTTTCAGTCGACTGAATTTTAAATTCACTCCCAGTCGAATTTTGGCCCGTCTGATTGTCAGCCAATGATCTTGGCGTGCATCGAGTCTGGATGTCCGGTTCGATCTCTGTCTGTTTATCGGACTGGTTTTTTGAGTTGTTGGTTTTCACCTGGGGTTACAACCTGACACCCGCCTTCAGTCGGTCAGCCTCTTTTTCCTTTTTTTTTTGAAATTTCCGTTGGGGCCGTACACTGCGGAGGGCGATGAGCTGGTGGTGAGCTAATGGAGGGGGGCGGCGGAGGTTGCGGAGGCGGAAGCGGGGCTGCCAGTGAGCAGAAGAGGAAGGAGATGGAGGGGATTGGGAGGAGGCCAGTGGGTACCACCCATCGTGCGCGCCATGATAGTCTGGTGGTCCGCAGAGGTGGAACCCCAGCTAGTCGCCGGCTGCGAGACAGGAGGGGATTGAGAGGAGGCCAGTGGGTACCACCCACCGTGCGCGCCATGATAGTCTGGTGGTCCGCGGAGGTGGAACCCCAGCTAGTCGCCGGCTGTGAGAAAGGTATGGTGATCTTCTCCCGTTCCACGCCCTATCCTCTTCCCACCATGCCCAACAAAAATATATATCTGAATATGCTTAAGGTAAAGACTCTATCATCCTATGGCCTGTTTCAGCTATACTGGAGGATGAATATTCTTTTTCCATCGATGTCAATATGTTGGTGTTCAACTAACCCAGTTCATCATTCAGTTTTTTAGCAATCGTTGTTTGCTCAATCTCATGGTTATAGTTTTCTTAGCAATCATTGATGTCGATGTTCTTGGTTTAGATTTACGGCTGTCGCACTCTAATGTACATGATTCCAAAAGGGACAACAATCACAACATCATGGCTGGCCTTCAGTTAACTTGGGCCTGCATGAATCAGTTAGTCTAAATTCTAGTTGAGTGCTCAGCAGGCATGTCCATGTAAATAAGCTCTGCACATTCTATAGAACAAAATGATAACTGCCATAGATATGCATTTTTGGGTTTAGTTTTCATTCCCTCTTTAGCTAGTATCTTTTTGGTTATATGTTTCAAGAGTTATAAACAGAAAGTACACAACACTCATATATTTGAGTTTGATTCGATTTTCTGAAAAATCATCTTGATGCCTCCACTAGTACAGGAATGGCTTATATGGTTCTCTTTGGTGTGAGTTTCTTTTGGTTGTTCATATACTTCCTGTGGTTGCTACCAACCAAATTATGTCCTGATGGTGGTCCGTCAATTAGTGACAGTTTTGAGGATAGTATAGCATCAAGCAATGAAATATCACCATCCGTTTTTTCTCCATCTATCCATTTTGTTTTCTCCCTGTAGTGTTCTTATGTTGCTCACTTTTTTTTCTCCCTTGCTATATTTTCCATTGGAGTTGTATGTCCTGGCACTCCACGCTCCTGAGTTGCTTTTATTTTCCACTGTAGAAAGAACACCAAAAATTAAATCAGCAGAGTATTCAGTCATACAGCCTCTGTTTCTTCAGTCATCAGTTTTTCTTCTCAATTTCATTATCTTATTATTACATCAGTACTTCAGTTATCAGGTTTTCTGGTTTATTTCAGTATCTCCCTTCTCACTGTTTAGTTTTTTATTTGATTAGTTATCTGCCTGTATACATTAGTGATCAATTTTTTGGCTCAGTCCTTAGTGCTTCAGTTCAGCTCCATTATTTCATTATCTGCATCAATATTTAGTTTTTCAGGTTTTATTTCAGTCAACTTCAGTTTTCCTCTCATCCCCTTTCCTAATCTCTAGGCTAACCATTTAGTTGCAGTCCATCATTTATTATTTATGTTTCAGTGTATGTCATCTTTATTTCAATGAAATTCATTGTTTCTTTCAGTCTTCTTCTCAATCTCAAGTCTTAGTTCTCCTCGCATGGGGATTTGCTTCTTCAGTTTCAGTAGTTTCAGTGTTAGTGTTAGGTGTTTCTTTCTTCAGTTTTGTCAGTAGTTTCAGTTTTTCACTTGCATCCTGACTATCCATCTCTCCATCTGACCTACTCAGATACTATCAGGTGTGTAGTTCTCTATCAAATAAACATAGATCATGTATAGTCTGATATGACAATTACAAGTTCCATGAACGATATACCATGTATAGTCTGATATACCCATTACAACTTCCTGACGCTAAGTAGTTTGGGCACAATGCATGACTCCAAAATATATGTTTCTCATGCACATCACTAAGTAGTTTGACGGCGACCTGACAGAGTTTGCAGCAGTTCAGCCGATCTGCTGGCCCTCCTGTGGGTCGCCTATCGCTCCCCCCGCGGGGACGGGCAGCCATTGGCCTCTTGGATGGCCGTCAAGGATGAAGTATATATGACTTCACTCAAAGGCATCGTTAGTAAGTGTTCAACTTATATGTGTCCCTTTGTCGTCAGCCTGTAACTGTGTTGCTGCGTGATCTCCCTAAGATAGACATCAAATTTCTCTTTCTGGTGAACTGGTGACTTTTCTCCTCCATTATTGATTTTTAGCCGGCTATCTTTTTTTTAACAAGGGCAGTCTTAGAGAAACCTAGGGCCGGTTTTTTTGGCGGCTTCTCCCAGAAGCTACTTTCCCCTAGCTTCTTTGAAAAGTCGCCTCAAAAAGTTAGGAAGGCTTTCAAAATGCCCCGTGTTAGGCCATTCCGAAAGCCTTCCTAACTTTTTGGGGCGGCTTCTCAGAGAAGTTGGAGGAGAGCAGCTTCTCGGAGATGCCGCTAAAAGAACTAACCCCTAGAAGCATTTCTTCATTGCAGTGGCAAAATATACATGAAGGACCAAAATAAACTGGAAATTATAACCAGATCCCTACACTTTGCAAAGAAAGCCCTAGATTGAATTGAGAAAACGCTATCGGGTCCGACCCCTTGCCAACAACGCCACCGGGGACGAAACCACTTGGGGCGAAGCATCGGGAGCCAACGCATCGAGTCTGAGAGGCCTAAAATTAGGCACCAATGCCTGGAGGTTGATAAACACTTGCAAACACTGATTGAGATCCAAAACCAGTGAAGAGGGATGGAGTGATCGCCGCATGACCATCTTGGATGGTGACCAGCACAGAGCCGCCGTGGATGCACTCCTAGGAGCCGCTCGGAAGGAGGCCAGAAAACCTTCCCTTCCTCGTCACCAGGACGAGTTACCAAGAAGATCTCAACTTTCCCATCGAGGCCATCAAATCTACGAAGACCAAGCCTATTGGGGCTGCTCCCGCCAGATCCCACCTCCACCACCACCATTCACCATGGATTACGACCGTCGACGAGGGGCGAATGCACCACCGCCGCAGCTTGGGAGAACCAGTACCTCTCGCCAGGGGAGGCTCGGGATCGGCCCGGGCAGGCACCGAAAACCCTCAAGGAAGAAGCGGAGAACGAGAGGAGGGGAGAGGAGAGTAAAAGAGTACTCCCGACCGTCATTTAGCTGTTATGATTGTAGTTTCTTTAGGTGTCTCCATATTACCACTAAGTTAGCAATACTTTACAGATCAAAATAAAAAGGAATTGGTTTTAGTTGGAACAGAGGTTGTGCTTCACAGTCGCTATCTAGGCTTGGTTGAAAACTTAAGGATGACGTGGCAGAGAAATGGGAAAAGACCAAGGGAAGTCGACGTGGCAGCACGGCCTAGGCCCTCTGCTCCTGCCCACAAACTCCTCATCTCCATACGACCAGAATCAGTGGAGAGTGGCTGCCCTTGCCCTTGGCCTTGGCTGGCCACCAGCGCTCCGTCATCGTCTTGGCTTGGCTCCGTCTCCACCACACCCCCCCAATTCCTCCTCGTCTACTCTCATTCTCTTCTCTCCCAAACTACACAGCACATCAGAGAAGAGAGCAGAGATGGCAGCGTCCGTGTCCTACGGGCTGCGAGCTCTTCCGACGTGGTCCAGCTCCGTGTCCGGCGGCGGCGACGACCACTGCTCGGCACTGGCCGTGTCGGTGTCGGCGCGGCGGCCCCGGTCGGCGCGGCCCCTTCGGACGCCGGCGAGGATGGGCAACGTAAACGAGGGCAAGGGCATCTTCGCGCCCCTGGTGGTGGTGGTGCGCAACATCGTCGGACGCAAGCGCTTCAACCAGCTCCGGGGCAAGGCCATCGCGCTGCACTCCCAGGTACCTACTCCTCCCGGCCCTCCTCTCCCTTGTACTAAGAGTCAGTACCATTCACCAAAACCCCCAAAATCTAAAATTTAAAATCTAAAATTCGACCTGTTAGTGTTCTAACTTCAAAATTTTAGTAAAGTAAAAAATATATTTTTATGTATCTTTAAATAATATAGGATTCAATGTCAAATGAGGGTTCCTATATCTGCTATTGATTGGTGTCCTGACATGCAAAAACCAAATGAACAGGTGATCACCGAGTTCTGCAAGACCATCGGCGCCGACCCGAAGCAGAGGCAGGGTTTGATCCGCCTCGCCAAGAAGAACGGAGAGAAGCTCGGATTCCTTGCTTGACTCTGCCCACTCACAATCCCTAGCCCCCCCCCCCCCCCCCCCCCCCCCCCCTTCCTTCTCTACTAGCAAAAGGGAATTATCAACTTACGGAGTACTCTTCTATCCTTCCTTGGAGTTGGAGATTGTTGCTTGCATGTATGTATACTAGTGGTATATATTTTTTCTTCTCCTGTTCTCATCCGGAGACGGAGCAATTACTTCAACCGACATTGAGATGGGCCTGCTGGTGAACATGTAGAGAGAACCTGAAAAACACAAACAACATCTGTTTTCAGATGTACATCAGTAAAGAACTCAAGATTTATGTACCATCGATGACTGTTCTTGGTCCTGCAATCCTGGTAGAGTCCAGATTAGAAGAACTTGTTCTCACTTGCCACCATTTGTTAAGGCCTCTCTTGATCCTTATTAGTACCCGAAATTCACATATGCAATGTGTAGCTTGAGCTGTGTATGGAAGAAGTAAGATAAGATAACTAACGACACCATGCTAGATTGCAGCAAAATAAAATCAGGATCAGAACAATGAGCACATTCATTCGAGTGGATGGTAAGATTGCACTATACTTGTAGCTCATGAATAAATTTGGGGCTCACACGACCACAAACCATTCCTATTCTGGCTCAACTCAGTCTCAACAAACCAAAACACATTTTGAGTCAACTGGAACAATATTGGTCATATCCCGGCCGTTGATTCAGCTCCTGAATCAAACATCTAAGTATAGCTCAAAATTGCTAAACAAACAACGTTAAGGTGGAAAATATAGCAAAGCATGTGCTTGTTCTGTTCAAACAATAATGTTTCAGGTTGAGCATAGCCATAATGTTCCAGCTTGAGGAACTGGATTGCCGCCTTGCTCTCCACGGCATCATCGCGTGTGCTTCTCAATGGGATTGCTGGCCCCCCATTCTGCATGGCGGCGGCCTTAGATAAGGCGACCCGTTGTCTCCCTTTCTCTTTGTCTTGGCAATCGATCCCCTCACTCAAATCTTGGAAAATGCAACTAGAGAAGGCCTTCTTCACAAGCTTCGGGGTAGAGGCACCATCTTGAGGACATCCCTCTACGCGGATGATGCGACTGTTTTTGTGGCGCCTATCAAGGAGGACATACAAAATTTAGCGTCCATTCTCCATGCTTTTGGTGAGGTTACGGGATTTGCACCAACTTTGACAAGAGTTCTGTGGTCCCAATAAGATGTGCTGCGATCGACCTTGATGACGTCCTCGAGGGTTTGCCGGCGAGGAGAACTGCCTTCCCTCTGCGCTACCTTGGGCTGCCGTTGTCTGTGTGGCGCCTGAAGAGAGTGGATTTCCTTCACCTTGAGGATAAGTGTGCGGGCAAGCAGCCCACTTGGAATGGCAGATACGTTGCGACGGCCGGCCGTGCTGCCCTTGTCAAGTCCTTCATTCCATCCCAAGCGATCTACTATTTGACACCCCTTTTAGTTCCTCCGGGCACCATGGAGTATATCAACAAAATCCAACGGGCTTTCTTGTGGTCCGCGAAAGACAAGACGACGGGTGCTAAATGCAAAGTCAATTGGGAGTTGGTTTGCCGCCCTAAGGAGCAGGGAGGGCTTGGGATCCTCCACTTGGGTAAGTTTGCTGCAGCCTTGCGCCTTCGTTGGCCCTGGCTTGAGTGGAAGGACCCCGGAAAAATTTGGGTGGGTCTTGGCAACCCTTGCACAAGTGAGGACATGGATCTTTTCTACGCTGCTACAGCCATCCATGTTGGTAATGGTGTCAAGACTCCATTTTGGCATGCGCCATGGCTCGAGGGAAGAAAACCAAAAGACATTGCGCCTCTTATCTTCGAGCGATCAAGTTCGAAAAACTGTTCCGTCGGAAATGATATGCTTGAGGATTGTTGGGTGAGTAAGGTGCGCCTCGATGGAGGTTTCACCACGGCTCACTTCTCGCAATTTCTTGACGTGTGGAGCCTCACCGCAAATTTTCAGTTAATTCAAGATGTTAGTGATGAAATCCGATGGAAGCTCACGGAAAATGGGGAGTATTCGACCAAATCTGCTTACAAGATGCAATTCATGGGAACCATCACCTCATACATGCACAAGTCGGTCTGGAGACCTTGGGCGCCGCCTAAGACGAAGTTCTTTGCCTGGCTTGCAAACCAAAACAGAGTCTGGACGGCCGATCGCCTCGCCAAGAGAGGGTGGCCAAATTGTGGTCTTTGTCCTCTCTGCAAGCAAACGCAGGAGTCTGCTTGTGCATTGTCGCTTCACGAGGAGGATTTGGGATCTTATCATGGGGTGGCTAGGCCTCCACAACATCAACACCGGTGATTGGCTGCTCCTCAGTTTCCCGGAGTGGTGGATCCGGATGACCAACGCTGCTCCGCACCGCAAGGCCATCGCTTCTCTCACTCTACTTGTCACTTGAGAGGTGTGGAATGAGCGTAATGCAAGGGTGTTCCAGAATAAGAGCGTTCTGTCGTCTGTCTTGTTAGACAAGGTTAAAAATGAGGCTCGCTTGTGGGTCCTCGCGGGTGCCAAGTGTTTGGGCAACTTCTTACCACGAGAGTAGTTGGGTTGTAACACTCGGTCATAAACTTGCTTTCTTGCAATCCTCTCCTTAATTAATATACGGGGCAAAGCTTTTGCCCCTCGTTTCAAAAAATTAATAATGTTCTAGCTGCAATGTCCCAAGCTGTGCACTCTCGTTAATGTCATGTTTATCCATTATGAGTTTAATTCTGAATTTCATCATTGTCAAAGGTTTTAAGCGTCATATTTGTGTTGACGGAACCTCGCAAGACTCACACGACCGTCGACGAGCAGCGAAACTTGGCACCTCTAAAACTCATACATTCATATCTATGTGAAATGAATGTGTGTTGATAAACGGTGAAAATAGATATTTCATGATGTTTATTGATGATGCAAGTAGATTTTGCTACTCCCTTCGTACAGAGTTGTACTAAGTGTGTGCCCATTAATATGGATCGGAGGTAGTATGTTTATTTGATGCAAACTAAACACGAAGCTTTAGACTACTTTACAATCTATAAGGCTGAAGCTGAAAATCAGTTAGAGAGAACGATCAAGTGTCTTAGGTTAGACCGTGGTGGAGAGTATCAGTTATAGTATCATGTTGATACTATAACCATGATGTAGTATTTTTTAGAATATGTTTCCTATAGAAGACGTGTATAACATTTCTAAAATTTCTTTTGAGATTATTCCTGAATCTAGTTCATCCAATGAGTATTTAAAAAAACCCACAGGAGGAAGTACTTGAGAAGGATAACAATGAAGCTCTTGTGAGGAGCAAGACCAAAGGATTGCAAAATCGTTTGGTAATAATTTTATTGTATACCTCGTGGACGACATTCTCAAGTCTCGATTGCAAAGGCATATGCATCTCCGGATGTGGATGACTGGAAAAACATTGTACATAATAAGATGGACTCAATTCTTTGGACTTAGGAACAACCCTATGGTTCTAAACCTATGGGATAGAGGTGGATGTTTTAAAAGAAGCTAATTCTTGATGATATTGTTAAGTACAAGATATGACTTGTAGACAAGGGGTACACTCAGAAAGAAGACCTGATGGTAACATTTACCCATAAGTTTCCAGGATGGAGCGTCCTAATTTCTTTGTTAGGTTGTGCATGGTTTCGCTCTAGAGATTGCATACGATCTTAGGTTGAGATTATTCAAAAATAAAAATGGTCTGCCTCGATGAAACGAATGAGTTTCATGTTGAGCAATCTTTGATTTAATGTCGTTTCTAGGACATTATCATTCAAGCCAAAAAGTGATGTCAACACATGCATGTTTGAACTTGCCATAAGTTTTGCGCTCGAGCTTCGATTTGAACTGTTTTTATATCCATTCTTATCTCCGCTGAGAGGGTGATACAATTGTGGACTCCAATCTTTAAAATTGATCTCATCTTTCTATGGTTTTAAACCATCTTTCGTGGTCATACTACTTTTGAGCATCAACATATGTCCTTCCATTTTTTTTGACAAAGTTAGTGTGCCAGAAAATAACTTGAACACTCTTGTTCTAAGTAAAAACTTTCATGTTGATCACTTTTTCCAATTGAGGTTATTTTTAAGACGCGATCACCCTCACCATGTATCAATAAGTGTTTCAGATGGAGCGTCTAAATTCTAGTCATTGCCAGGTGAGGTTGTTTTAGCTTTATTAGACATTTTATACGAATTTGGATTGAAATGATTAAAAATAAAAAAACACTCATCCACTTTTGATTGACATGAGGATGTCCTTCCTCTTTCCCACAAAACTTTATTTTTTGACAAAACTTTTCCCACAAAACTTTTCGGGAATCACTATTTAGAGGGAACCCCCTCTTGCCCTCCGCAGAGGTCACTTTGATGCACTTCAGAGCCGTCATGTGTCGCTGACCGTCGCGCGAACCAACAACTGTAAGTGCGTGTGAATTGTGGCTGCACCTGTGGCTGCGTGCGAACTATGGTTATACCTGTGGTTGTCCATCCAGAAGCCGTCACGTGTCAACCACGGATGGGCTAAAAGGAAACTCTGAAACGCAGCACTTGGCACGCTCGAAGCGCGCACAGGTGATCTCTACGAGGGATACCCTTATAGCATCTCCAACAGAGGCTGTAAAAACCATCCAACACACTGGCATATGCTTCATCGCAGGCGGTATATTTAGCGCGCGGCTTACAACGCGATGGACCATCTTAAAAGTGCCTCTCGCCTCCTGGCTCTCTCCTTCGCTGCCACCTTGCATCTCGTCGCCGCTACCCTACGCTGGAGAGGCCGAACGACCACCGCCACGAGCGACGCCGAGCTGCCACGACGGTGAATGAGGACGGGCGAGGCCGGCGGCCACGGCCGCGAGCTAGGCCGGGAGAGGGCGGCCAACCACTTTCGCGAGCGAGGTCGGGCGACCACTTCCGCGAGCTAGACTGGGAGAGGGGCAGGCTGAGGCCGCGAAGCGGGGCGCGGTCTAGTCGGGGCGGGGCGCGACGTGGCTGCCACGACGGCCAGCCAATCCGGAACGGGGCGGGGCGCGGCAGCCACGGCGGCGAGCAGGCCACACCCGTTCAGGCCACAGCGGCCACACCCGTCTACGCCATGACAACAAGCAGGCTACGGAGGCTCGGATCGAGCTGGGCGATGGGCAGACGGGGGCGGCCGTGGCTGGGCGCGAGCTGGGTAGGGGCGCGCGCGGATAATTTTGGGCGCATGTTGGAGATGCTATTGTTGTTAGCTGCGCGCTATATTTTTGGGCGTCTGATAAAACAATACACTTATTTGGCGCGCTAAAACGCTATTTCGACGCTGTAAACAATTTTTAGCGTTTTAGCGCATGTCGAAAATACTCTAAGTTTTTTAAGGGGATGCGCTACTATACTTACGAGCATCTCCTAGCCCTCAAAAAACCCTCCCTAATCAGAGAGAGATCCACTTGGATTCTTTTCCTTTTTTTTTCTGCCCCCTCCCTCCATCCGCTGCAAAGTTGGCCACATGGGCCGACCAACAGGGTCAGCACGATAGCCCGGTTCGTTTGGCCCGACCCATCTTTGGCCCGGCACAGTACGGGTCGTGCCGTGCAGGCACCTTACTGTTGAAGGGCCGTGCCTGGTCCTGGAGGCTGGGCACGTGGGCCGGCACGACACGACCCATTTAGGTTTGTTTTATTTTTTATATAACATCCTAGGCGTAATATAATTATAAGACGCCTAAATAGAAAAAAAATAGACAAACTAGTGTGCAAAACGGACCAACGAGCCGGCCCGTATAAGCTTGGGTCGTGCGTGGGCCTAACGGAGCAGCACGCGTACCGGCACGCCACGACCCGTAAAGCAACCGAGCCGACGCAGACCGTGCCTGGCCCGTTTCGTGGCTATCGGGTCGTGCCGTGCCGGCCCGACCCATGTGGCCAGCTTTGATCCGCTGTGGATTTGGACCACGCGCATGCCGGAGCAGGAGCAAATCCCCTCCCTTCCCCCGTCCAGCCCCAGCAATCCCCTCCAATGGCGAGGGAGCCAACGAAGGAGGAGAAATCAATCCTAAATTAGCCAGCCACCAACAACTCCACTACCAGGATCCAATCATTTAGGCATTTGCCCCACCACCGCCTCCACCAGGAAGGAAATCCCAAGAAAACTCACGCCTCTAGCCTCCGGCCGTAAGGGCAACTCCAACATGCCGACGCAAACGGACGCGTGATTTGTCCGGAATTAGTTCGTTTGCGTCGGCTAGAGTGCCGCTGTCCGCGCGCGTCCGCGCTTTTGTGGTTGCGTCGACCAACGCGCGAGTGCATTTGGGCGATGTCCGCGCGTCAATGCCAAATGTACCCAATTTTTTCATCAAATAACAAGATCAACACATAGAAAATAAATAGTTTTACAAGTCCAAATAAATATAGTCTCAAATAGTTATTACAACCAAATTGAAATTAATAAAAGTTGATACATCTACTGGTTGCCAACATGTTCCCACATGTGCTCAATCAAATCATCCTGGAGCTTAATATGTGTCTGATAATCTCGCATCTCGGCATGAAACTGGGTGAACTGTGCAAATGTAGTAGGTACATGCTAAGGCACAACATTTGCGCCCTGGAACTGGAAGCCCTGGAAGCTGATAACCTCCGGATGTTCATCCTTTACGATCATGTTGTGCATGATCACACAAGAAGTCATCACCTCCCACATCTTCTTTGAACTCCATGTTCTAGCAGGATGCCGAACAATACCCCAACGAGACTGAAGCACACCAAATGCACGCTCCACATCCTTTCTTGCGCTCTCTTGTGCTTGAGAAAACCTAGCCCTCTTTTCTCCTTGGGGGTTTGAGATTGTCTTGACAAGGGTTGACCACTGAGGATAGATACCATCTGCAAGGTAGTATCCTTTGGTGTACTGATGGCCATTGACCTCGAAGTTAACCTCTGGACTATGCCCTTCATCTAGTCTAGCAAACACAGGAGATCTCTGAAGCACATTGATGTCATTATGAGAACCAGCCATGCCAAAAAAAGAATGCCATATCCAGAGATCCTGAGATGCCACCGCCTCAACTATGCCCGTGCAAGCTTTTACATGACCTTTGTACTGTCCCTGCCAAGCAAATGGACAGTTCTTTCACTCCCAGTGCATGCAATCTATGCTGCCAAGCATTCCCAAAAACCCTCTCTCGACATTGATTGCTAATAGTCGAGCAGTATCGACCTCATTTGGTTCCCTCAAGTACTCGAGACCGAACACTGCTACCACGACCTTGAAAAATCGGTAAAATGATGCAAGGCACGTGGATTCACTCATCCGAACATACTCATCTATAAGATCACCCGATATTCCATATGCAAGCATTCGGATGGCAGCATTGCACTTTTGGTAAGAAGAAAACCCAATGTTGCATAGTGCATCTTTTTTGCATCTAAAGTAGTCATCATATTCTACCACTCCTTCCCTAATGCGATTGAACACATGCTTAGTCATTCTAAACCGACGGCAGAAATGTTTAGGACCATACAATGGTTTTGGCACCCTAAAGTAATCATCCCACAGCAGGACGTGGCCAGTCACTCTGTTGCGATTCAACGCAGGTTCATGTCCTACAATCGACCCTCTAAACAACGGTCGCTGATTTTCAATGTGATTGTTTACGATCAAATTCGCCATCACCAATTCCTCATCATCACTTGACTCATTCGACGAACAAAGGAAATGCTCGAAAAAGAACTCATCACCACTATCCATTGTACCTTTTGGGCAAAGCGTCGAACACCTTGCAGGCGCGGTGAAGCAGGGGCCGACGCGCGCCGGAGCGATTGCGTGCCTTTCAAAGCGGCGCACGACGCAGTACGGTCGTTGCCGACGAGGGAGTCCAGCGCAAGGGGCGGCGAAGGGACTGCGGCGTCTGGGCCGGGGAAGCGACGCAACAGACGAGCACGCGGATGGAGCGGGCGGCGCGACCACCACCAGCGACGGTGAGCAAGCGCGCGAAGAGACAACCGACGCGGGAGCTCGCGGCGGCGACTTGGCGGAGGAGATGCCGGCGGCGACCACAAGCGGATGGAGCTGGCGGCGTGACCACGACCAGGGCGTGTGGAGGAGAAAGTGAATGCTTCGTCCAATGACGAGCGGGTCAGGGAGAAGAAAGTGGACGCGACACGAGCGTCCGAAGCGCGTCCACGCCGACGCAAACCAGGCCCAATTTAAACCGAAAATGAGTCAAAACGGACAAGAAAACGGACGCCATGTCCGTTTGCATCCAAATCAAAATGAACACCAAAATACGTTTTGCGTCGCGGAACACCCCTCACCCACCCGGACCGTCCACGTGGACCCCGGGCCCGCAGATCCGCTTCCCCTCGTCCTCCCTCCTCGTTTCCCCCCCTCCTCTCGTGGCTTCCACTCCACTGTTTCTTCCCCTGTCCAAACCAGCCACGGAAAAAATCACGCCTTTCCCTCCGTTCCGTTGCGTCTCCGGCGCCACACTCCACTCCTCCTCCTCCCCCTGCCTCCGGCCGCTATAAAGCGCCCCCAGGTCACGGGCCCCGCGGGCAATGGGACTCCCGTCCGCTGCCGCCACCCTCTGCCGTCCCGTCGACGACCATGCTGTGCCTATGCCTCACATCCCCTCTACCCCCGCGCCCCTCCTATCCCGCTGCTGACCGTCCCGATCCGCGGATCTCGGTGAGTCAGTCGGGATCCTCTTTTTCTTCTCTTCACGTCCTCCGTTCCGCCGCGGTTCTTTGATGCGATGCCGCGCGCGCGCAGGGTGTCGCCGGCGGCGGCAATGTGCGGCTGAGCGTGGTGCCCGCGCCGTTCCCGCTTCGCTGGTCGTGGCCACGGAACAAGGTGAGCCTCTCCTCTCTCCCCCTATCCAGATTTGCAAACGGAATCTGATACATGGTGGTTATTCGAAATACTAGTACACTACTACTAATAAACTTGAGGCTGGGATTCGTCCACCAAGAAACAAGTGGATGTGATTTTGATTGGATCCCCCCCTGCCTTCTTTATGCCATCCGTATGCAGTATAATGTGTGATGAATATATCAACCAAATAACTGCTGCATTGTGATTTCTTGCTACACAACCCAAATGCGTGTAATCTGTGTGATGAATGTATATATCAATCAACCAAATAATTGCTGCATTGTGATTTTTAAATTTGATATAAGCACATGATCCTGTGCTGTATCTTTAACTGTCGCTCATTTATGCAAGGCCAAGAGCAAGTTCTCTGTTCCCATGGCAACAGCTGGAGATGATGTCGGCCACCTGCCCGTATACGATCTGGATCCCAAGTTGGCCGAATTCAAGGACCACTTTGGTTATAGGATAAAAAAGTTTCTTGACGTGAAACGTTCCATTGAACAACACGAGGGAGGCCTTGAAAACTTCTCTAAAGGTCAGCTCTGTTCATGCATTCGAAGCGATAGTATTCGTGGCATCCGCAGCACAAAAGGACATAATGTAACTCTGTCTTGTAGGCTACTTGAAGTTTGGGATCAATACAGAACATGATGCAACTGTGTACAGGGAATGGGCCCCTGCAGCAAAGTAAGTTCTAATGTTGTTACGCAGCTACTTGTAATGGTCATTGGTCAACGTACGAAATGCTGATGAAACTGTCTAAGAGCTACTCCCTCCGTCCCATAATATAGTAACGTTTTGAAAACTATGCTAGTTTGCAAAACGTTACTATATTATGGGACGGAGGGAGTACTTATTTTCCATCTCTTTTTTTCCAGTGTTTCCGGTAGTAGCTAGTAAAGAATAGATAACTGTTTCAAGTTTTCAATCACGGCATGTCCTGTGCACTAGAGAGAAAATATGAAGTATGTTTTCCCTTTTTTGATTGTGGTCATAGTTGGTCGGTATTCATTTCTTTTATGGCTATACTTACTTCTCACCATCTTTAGTAGATTCATGTATTTACTTGCGAGTCTTTAATTCATGCGTGCAGGGAAGCACAACTTATTGGTGACTTCAACAACTGGAATGGTTATGGGCACACGATGACAAAGGATAGTTTTGGTGTTTGGTCAATCAGGATTCCCCATGCCTATGGGAAACCTGCCATCCCCCATAATTCCAAGGTTAAATTTCGATTTAGCCGTGGAGATGGAGTATGGATCGATCGGATTCCTGCATGGATTCGTTATGCAATTCCTGATGCCTCTAAATTTGGAGCTCCATATGACGGTGTTCACTGGGATCCACCAACTAGTGAAAGGTCTACATTTAGTGGCTTGAGAGCAAGACATCTAATTAAAAACCACAAAATCAACATAAAATTAATGCGGTGATATGATACTCTTATTACTCATTTTGCAGGTATGTATTTAGGCAGCCTCGGCCTCAAAAGCCTGACGCTCCACGCATCTATGAGGCTCATGTGGGGATGAGTGGTGAAAAGCCTGAAGTAAGCACATACAGAGAATTTGCAGACAATGTGTTACCACGTATAAAGGCAAATAACTACAACACAGTTCAGCTGATGGCAATCATGGAACATTCATATTATGCTTCTTTTGGGTACCATGTGACGAATTTCTTCGCAGTTAGCAGCAGATCAGGAACGCCAGAGGACCTCAAATATCTTGTTGACAAGGCACATGGTTTAGGGTTGCGTGTTCTGATGGATGTTGTCCATAGCCATGCGAGTAGTAATATGACAGATGGTCTAAATGGCTATGATGTTGGACAAGACACACAGGAGTCCTATTTCCACACAGGAGATAGGGGCTACCATAAACTGTGGGATAGCCGCGTGTTCAACTATGCCAACTGGGAGGTCTTAAGATTTCTTCTTTCTAATTTGAGATATTGGATGGACGAATTCATGTTTGATGGCTTCCGATTTGATGGGGTTACATCAATGCTGTACAACCACCATGGTATCAATATGTCATTCACTGGAAATTACAAGGAGTATCTTGGTTTGGACACCGATGTAGACGCAGTTGTTTACATGATGCTCGCGAACCATTTAATGCACAAACTCTTGCCAGGAGCAACTGTTGTTGCAGAAGATGTTTCAGGAATGCCAGTGCTTTGTCGGGCAGTCGATGAAGGTGGAATAGGGTTTGATTATCGCCTGGCTATGGCTATTCCTGATAGATGGATTGACTACTTGAAGAACAAAGATGACCTTGAATGGTCAATGAGTGCAATAGCACAGACTTTGACTAACAGGAGGTATACGGAAAAGTGCATTGCATATGCTGAGAGCCACGATCAGGTATGTTTTCCCTCCTTTATCGGTGTGCATGAGTACATGTTTTTGTATGGAGTACTGTTCTAAGACCATACAGTTCAAAGGTAAGGCTTTCTTTGTCTGCTAGACAAATTTGACAAGGAAACACTTCGCTTGATGACTTTGAGTTACTTTACATGTTCCAATCAGGTTATGATAATTATATATTCTGACAAGTAGTGATAGTACCCACTAACTAGCTATTACGAACCATGTAAAAATGTCCAAAGATCTGCACTTATATATCCGTTGACTTTGTGTTTGTCTATTGAAACAGCCACTTAGTTAATTTTCACACAAATTTTCAGTCTATTGTTGGCGACAAGACTATGGCATTTCTCTTGATGGACAAGGAAATGTATACTGGCATGTCAGACTTGCAGCCTGCTTCCCCTACAGTTGATCGTGGCATTGCACTTCACAAGGTTCAATGCGTTTTATTATTCCTGAATTTGATGATTCTAGTTCTAGATGAGTACTGCAATCTTTTTTGGTTTACTCCATAGTTCTGGTTAGCCCTTGAAGACATTTGGCTTATTGTGTTACAAATATTTCAGATGATTCACTTCATCACCATGGCCCTTGGAGGTGATGGCTACTTAAATTTTATGGGTAATGAGGTAATATCTAGTTATCTGCCAAACATTTTTCTGATCAATATGTTTCTGGATTCCTTCAATTTTTTTTTCCTTTTGGGCAGGGTGCAAATTTTTTAAACCTCTTGTTTTCTAAGATAGCCAAGTATGCCCCAGCTATTTCCATGTTTTCACATATCATTTAACCGTGCTGCTTATTAATCTTTATTCTAACTCATTGTTTTTTCTTGCGTGGCGGTCTATTGTTGGATCCTCTTGTCCTATTTATATATATCGCACACATATGAATATTCCCTGTTTGAAAGATTTTATAATATACCAATGTTTCTCTGTAAATGATGCAAACATGACAGAGATGTTATCATGTCTTTGTTAACCTACTCATGTTTTACATATTAAGACAAGCTTCTCACAGAGAATCAGCAGTATATAGCAAATTGCTGCGACCTGACAACGTTTATATCTGTTTTCCAACTCATACTGACGGTGCAATTTCCTTTTAGTTTGGCCACCCGGAATGGATTGACTTTCCAAGAGAAGGCAATAATTGGAGTTATGATAAATGCAGACGCCAGTGGAGCCTCGACGTTGGTCACCTGCGATACAAGGTTATGCCTCTGTATATTTTTACAGTTTCTGGCGTGCTGATCAACTACTAGTTGCTCAGTACGATGACCAAATCTCAGATTTGGACATAAAGTACTACTTGTGCGAATGGAATGACAAAAAGGACCACATTCGAATGCAAATGACGAAACTACCATGGCGGCAGGCCCGTCAACCACGGTAGTTTTGCCATTAGCATTTAAATGTGGTCCTTTTGTCATCCCATTCGCACAAGTGGTCCTTTATGCCAATAATTCCCAAATCCCGCCTTTGAACTAAAACGGCGACACGTATTATGGAATGGAGGGAGTATTTTCTTGATTCTTACACACTATCCATATATAAATTGATGCGTTTTACCAAATTTTATTTGAAGGATGTATTCTTTTGTTAACTGGAAGTTATTTTTATCTGTGTATGATAAATCATAATAGCCTTTCACAATTGTTTTCATATTCTATCCAGCTTTTATGCATTCAATAATTAATTTATTTCTTGCCTAACATATACAATTTGAACAGTACATGAACGCATTTGATCGAGCAATGAATGCACTGGACGACAAATTTTCCTTCCTATCATCATCAAAGCAGATTGTCAGCGACATGAATGAGGAAAAAAAGGTAGTTAACTATACAATCTTTAGTCAGGGCACTTGTTGCATCATTTGATTCACTTACTCTTAAGAATAGCAACTCTGACTTTTGTGTTTAATGTTACCAAACAAGGTGAAACTGTATCTGTTTGATATGAACCATTGTTTTCTCAGAATGGCCTATGGTCTCAATCCAATTTTCTTTCCAGGTTATTGTATTTGAACGTGGAGATTTGGTTTTCGTCTTCAATTTTCATCCCAGTAAAACTTATGATGGGTAACTGATATTTTTAAAGCTTTGCCTTTTAGTATTTCTTCTGCTTAATGTCTAATGTGCTTAATCTCATTTCTACTTTCAAAACATGCAGTTACAAAGTTGGATGCGACTTGCCTGGGAAGTACAAGGTAGCATTGGACTCCGATGCTCTAATGTTTGGTGGACATGGAAGAGTAAGCAATGACAATAATGTTCAAGATCTGTTTTTGCACACCTTTTCTGCTATAAAAATGGCCATCCAGGCTGCACCTGATAATCTTATTTGCATTGTTGATTTGTGCTGCATCGCAGGTGGCCCATGACAATGATCACTTCACGTCACCTGAAGGAGTACCGGGAGTACCTGAAACAAATTTCAACAACCGCCCTAACTCATTAAAAGTCCTGTCTCCACCCCGAACTTGTGTGGTAATGCTAATTCTATGAGAATTCGATAATAATTAATTAATAGCAACAAAAAAAAGTCAGTACGACCTCACAAAATGCTCTCATCACAGGCTTACTACCGCGTCGAGGAAAAGGTTGAAAAGCGCGAGGAAGGAGCTGCTTCACGGGGGAAGACTGCTCTGGGGTACAGTGATGTTCAAGTTACCCGCGTCAAAAGGAATTAACTTTGTCTTTCATTCATCCGACGAAGACGATAAATAAGCAACATATCACCGCTTGATCAGGACCATCTACTGGCGCTCTTGTAATACTTCTACTTTCTTTTTAGTAGCAGTAGCATGGAGCGAGCTGTGCGAACATGGGATTTTGGCTTGGACCTGGCTGAGGTTACCTACTATACAAACTGCATGTATAGCTCTCTAGAAAGACAAATAAGCGGTGATGGCGTGGGCCGAGTCCGGCTATATGTGCCCTCCAATATGTGCGAGCCCGGGCCCTCCTATCATCACAAAGAAATTTCGGGTTTTCAGCCCAGAATAAAAAACAGTTGCCTGTTTGCAATTTCCCTTTGCTTTGCATAAAATTGATGGATCTGTATTCCTATAAGCCTGGATTGTATCTTTTTCTGCTAATAACTGCAGTGCTGGGGAAGCTTCACTCCTTGTTTCCTTTCCTGAGACCAGGCGGTCATGTTGGCACTCCGGCACACATTGGTAAGCCATCTTATCATGTCATCATATCCCAGATTTTTCCCCGGTCGAAAGAAACATCCGTCACTAACTTTTGTTCCAGGTCTTATTCCTCCACAACCAAAAGGCAGGTAGCCATCGCCATCATCGCTCGTAGCACTGACCACCGAGGCCACCGCAGACAGATGGCGTGGGCGCGAGAAGTGCGCATCGCCCAAGACTTGGACCGTTTCAAAGTATGCAAGCTTCCATGGCCATCTTCTTCTTCCTCTTCCTCCTCCTCCTCTCCTTTTGGTGTTTGTGGTGACAGAAGGTGGTGCAGCCAGCCAGCCATGGACTTGACTTGATGGAATCAACAGCGGCCTCGGCAGGATGCATGGTGGAAGTGGTCTAGATTCTAAGTGATGTGGACGGATCCTTGCTGGTGTGCAGGGCATTTGTTGATTTTCAGCAGCAAGCAGACAGGTCAGCCTGTGGCTATGGCTTGTGGCACTGAAACACTCACTCCCCTAGAATCTTTTGTTTGACATGTGACAAAAAGATTATAAAATACACAGTAATAATCCAATTGTCCGAGTAAAATTTATGCACATGCATATTTTTCCACAATCGAGTAACTTGATGCATGCATTTTGTTTCTACTGCAAGCATATATACTTATACTCTAGAATTAACCTTGTCATCACTTCATCTTTTCCAGGAAAATTCTTTTTCCGTTCTCGGCTTTTTTCCGGGAGGGTTCCAAGGTTGCTTCCTGCAAAGAGGCACAGGAAAAGCTTACTGCCCATTTCCCCTTCTCTCTGTGATACTTATCAACCAACAATCCAACATGGAGTAGCACTAAATTCGGCCAGATTTATTATTAGTTGCCCCAATGCAACGCACCTAAAAAGCGGAACCACTTTATCTATCTAAACTTTTTAAATTCTATGTTATTATTAGTCTTTTTGTAATGATTTTCCACCTTGAACTTCCTCTCGTCAAACCAGTGGAAAAAAGGGAAGGGGGAGAAGGAAATTCAAGGGCTTGGAACAATTCAACACGGTTTTGCTTCTGCGTTCAGCGACACCGGCGGACTGACGGATGGAAAAGGAGGATATTTGGAGATATACGTGATGTGGTGCGGTTTGTCACCCGCTTTTGGAATTTGCTGTGGAAAGTCTTGGCCGCTCGCCGCTAGTGGACACGCACGCTGGAACGACTTGCTGAATGGAAATCTCGGTGAGTTTTCTTCTTCCTACTCCTCCAGTGCGAAGGAGTGATGTTGATCTACTAGAACCTTTTACCGTTTCAAAGCAGAGGGCGTCGGCGTCAGTGTCAGTGTCAGCGGAGCCCTGCGACCCAGGCAATGCCGGTCGAGCGAGCTTCACTGCTCTCGCTTTGCCTGTGATTTCATTTCATCCGTAATTTGAAAGCATGGATTTTTTTTTGCTTAGAACAGTGCAGGAAATGCTGGTGCGAAATGCTCGCGGTTTTTCAGACAGGACGAAATAGCATTCACTGGATTAGCGACGACTATGGCTTGATTAATACGTACTTCAAGTTTAAGAAAAACAGGTCAAAGATTTGTGTTGAACAATTTTTATTCTTCTTATTTTTGTTGCCCTAACCGCATCCGTATTTTTTCTGCAGTACGTGTGGCTGCGAAAAGGATTGACCGGGGGTCAAAAGTGGCTTTATTCTGCTCATCCCTCTTTTTTTTTTTGAGGAATATTCTGCTCATCCCTCTTGAGAGCGACGGCAGCTCGATCTGATTAGCCATGCTAATCTTCTAATTATCTAATTCTAATCACACACTCGCCTGAGTTTTTTTTTTGGAATGGTGAGTCGCCTAAGTTTATTTCAGTATACAAACACAGGAGGCAAATTTAACTACTCTGCAACGCTTGATCGATTTCACACCCTTGAGCTGTCAGGAGGGGCTCCTGCAAAACTCTGTCTGCTGATCCGTACTAGGAGTCTAGTACTGCCTCCGTTCCAAATTATTTATTAAAATTTTGTTTAAATATGAATGTATCTAGTTTTAAAAACTAATCTAGATACATCTATATCTGGATAAACCTTCGATGAGTACTATGCTGAACTTCATGTTCTAATTTGTTGTAGAAAAGTAGTTTTCATGGGATTAACAATGAGGGTGGATACTTCTCATCTAATAAAAATAAAAATTAACTAAATCACATCTAATTTTTTTCATCATTAAATTTTACACAAAGGTTGATAAAAAATATTTTCCTTTTTACTCAATTAAACAATAGTGTAGGAGTTAGACGAGACATTGTTATTTCTCATCTGATTAACAATAACTGTCCTAGTTGAAGAAATACAGGTCAAAGAATTGTGTTCAACATTTTTTTTTTCCTCAACTATAACCTTTTCTTTAAAACAAGTGTGGCTGCGAAAGGATTGACCAAGGGTCAATAATGTTTTCTTAAAATATATGCTTTGTAGGTCATAAAATATATTCTTTACAAACTCTTGAAAGGGACGTAAACTCAATCTAATTAGCTGTGCTAATCTCCTAATTATTCAATCACAAACTCGCCTGAGATCTTTACAAAGAAAAAAAAACTCCCAATTAGCTAAGCGACTCAAAATTTACCACACTATCGAAAAACTAATTTTTTGCATCTTTGACAGAAAACGCCCACTCTAATAGCATACTCACTTTTGCAAGGGAAGGATTTTTTTTATAAAGAAAATATATTAATATCGTGAAGATACCAGTTACACCGAGCATCTGCAACAATGCAATGTCCAAAAGACATTACAGATGCACATAGCTATGAACAAAGATAAAAAAAAAACAAGAAAAAGGAAAGATCCCGCTACAGTGATCCATTCCTTGTAGCAGCAACACATCCACTACCAAAACAACTCCCGAAGTCCAAATTCTCCAAAAGCGACGCCTCACAGAAGGAAAAAGTACACCATCACCATCATCGTTTGATCATAGATCTTAGATTTTCATCCTGGAGAAATCCGCACTCCGATAACAGTACATTCAACAAGTTCATTTCCAGGCACAACAAATTAAGGCCAGACCTTGGATTTACATCCTAAGAGAAAAGACTTTGTACTTCCCATTTGTTGCCGCCTTCAGTTGCCGATGCCACTTATACGAGTCCCGAATCACCAAGCAAATTCCTCATCGCCTCAAAGACTCGATCCACCATTAATGACCTTCTCCGTCAATGTTTGCATCGTGAAAATCGCAATAGCGACATGTCCCACAATGTCTACCAACAACGAAGCATCGCAACACACCCTTAGTCACACAAGCTGAAATAGCGCGATCAAGACTGAATTCCATCCAATCTAGCAATCTACCAGCGTCAGGCGCACAATGGAGACCGCCGACGGATCCTTCTGGAACATGTCAACGACCAGATTAGTGAAGTCCGACATCAAGTAGAACACCATCTTGACGCGAGAAGAACCATATGACCGCCTCCATTATTCAAGCATAACCAGACGACCCCCACGCCATCGGTCAGAACAATAGAGGAGAAGGCAATCGCGGACGCGCCACTCGCCTTTCCTTGCCGTTCCGGCTCGTAGGCGGGTCGTATCCAGAAGGGCCATGGTGACCTCTAACCGCGTCGTCGAGCGGCCATGCCGCGTCGTCGAGCGGCCATGCCGCGTCGATGGATCTGGAGGGGATGCCAAACCGGTGGTTCGCTGTGTCCCCAGCCACGATCTACCCGCGAGGGCGACCTAGTGAAGCAGCCGCCGCTGCAAGAGTGGCGCCACCCACCTCGATCTCCGCAAGAATAGCTGCGGATGAAGGCGTTGAAGAGGGACCGTCGTTGCCTCCATACCAGGAATGTCGCCCTGGCTTCCGCGTTCGGTCTCCCACGCAGGTGCCGCCCCAGCGGCTGCTGGAGGTCGTCGCCGCCACCATAAAATTCGAGATGCGGATACTCATGCAAGTCATCAACAATATCTCATGGAGTAGTAAAGGTGGAATGGGCAACAAGACCACTAGTTCTACTTCTATGGTTTGTGTTATGTTTGATGCACTTTGTGTTATGTTTCATGAACAATTGTGTTGAATTTTGGCTTGTGGATTTATTGAAATTATTTGATATTATTTAGAGTATTGCATCTGCACATATATGTGGGGTAGAAGGATGCAATATGGTTATTCGGATATGGATATCTTGCAATATGGTTATTCTAATGGAAAGTTTTTTTTTTCTCTAACAACTTTACCATGTATAAGTATTTCAATTTTATTTTGTAGTTTCCTAGTGTATTCAAAAAAACTTCTATTATGTATTTATGTGTTTTCAGCAATCACATGATTTAACATGCACTACTGGAATAGGCTTCTTTGTTGAGTACCCAATATATTTAGGTGAAGGATCATTTGCACTGAACAAAGTCTTTGCCAAGTATCGCACTCGACAAGTATGCTCTATATAGACCCTTCAGGCAAAGCCCGCCTTGCCGAGTTTTTCCACCGAACATTTCAATCATAATGTTTTTTGCTTTATTCTCGCGGTTTTCGAATATGGAAAATCACATGGAGTGAATGTGTGCTCCAGGACATAACAAGAGGGAACGAAAAGATGGCAACTGCCATGTTCACGCGCAGAAGTAAGGTGGCAACTGCAATCACACGAGACAACTAAAATAAAAAGCTACAACGAGTTGTCATATGCTGTACACTGTAATTGCACCATCAATGTCTACAGCTGTCAAAACAGTTCGCACTTACCCCCCCCCCCCACCCCCCCAAGTGTCATTGTATCAAATTACTGATTCAAAGTCGAATTTACTTGGTTGATTACTCTGCAGTGGTTGACTAATCATGATTCTCCCACTAACTTGACTTAGCTAAGGGGAAACTCTATTCAGTACAAACCTAGTGGATTTTAACAGGAAACCACTACATAGAAACAGTGAAGCACAAGTACACAGCTAGTCCTAATGACACAATTTTTAAATTCTTTTTTACCAATTTTATTAAAAAAGTATCAAGGTTCACACTATGGGACTGATACCATTAGATTCGTCATTAAGTTAATTTTCATATTGTATAACTTTGATGTTGTACATGTTGATATTTTTTAATAGAAATGTGATCAAACTTTTTAAAGTTTGTCTTCAATCAAATTTTATATGCGAAGTAAAAAGAAAGAAGAGAGTACATACATCCATCCACAAGAGTGCATGCTGACCATTGATCCCTAGCTTTTCACCACTAAACAAACCACCGTTAACCCACTTGGCAGTTAATTAATCTTACACTACTGATCACACTCACAGCTTGTAGCTATCCAAAACTTAATCACCAGTCAATTAATCAACACAAATTACCAATTAAAAATTCCAAGTCCACACACTTACACTCAGACTCACACTCACTGGCCGGCCGTTTGGCCAGTAAATAAAAGTCTTGAGAAGACTTGGAATTCGGACTGAAAAAGACCCCATTTCCCTCCTCCTATATATGCAAACATCCTCCTCTCCTCCCAGCACATCCATCATCTTTGCTCACCACACTGGAATCTACCCAAGCTATATATCTAGCAAGCTGGTCTGATCGATGGAGCGGCGAGGAGCAGGAGCGGCGGCGCCGTCGCTGGAGCTGCCGGGGTTCCGGTTCCACCCCACGGAGGAGGAGCTGCTGGAGTTCTACCTCAAGCAGCAGGTCAGCAGCAGCAGCAGCAAGAAGAACCAGCAGCAGCAGCAGGTCAGGGCGCCGTTCGACATCATCCCCACGGTGCACCTCTACCGGCACGACCCCTGGGACCTCCCGGGGCTCGCCGCCATCGCCAGCGAGCGGGAGTGGTACTTCTTCGTGCCCCGCGACGGCCGGAAGCACGCGGCGGGTAATGGTGGGCGCCCGAGCCGCACGACGGAGCGCGGGTTCTGGAAGGCCACCGGGTCCGACCGCGCCGTGCGGTGCGCCGCCGACCCCAAGCGCCTCGTCGGGCTCAAGAAGACGCTGGTGTACTACCAGGGCCGCGCGCCGCGGGGCGCCAAGACGGACTGGGTCATGAACGAGTACCGCCTCCCCGACGTCGGCGACGGCGAGCATCAGCAGGACGTGGTGCTGTGCAAGGTGTACCGCAAGGCCGTGTCGCTCAAGGAGCTGGAGCAGCGGGTGGCCATGGAGGAGCTCGCGCGGGTGCGCTCCTCCGCCTGCTCCCCTCCGCTGTCCCACTGCAGCGCCGGCTCGCCTGACGTCTCCTCGGCGTCGGAGGTCGTCCACGAGGCCGCCGCCGCTTTGCACCACCAGGTCCACCATGGGGTGAAGAAAGAGGAGGCGGTTGCGGTGGCGAGGCCGGAGGGGATGAGGCTGCCGCAGCTGGAGACGGCGAGGGGGCCGGCGGGCGGCGGCGGGCTGGAGTGGATGCAGGACCCGTTCCTGACGCAGCTGAGGAGCCCCTGGATGGAGGGCCTCTGCTTGTCCCCCTACTACGCCAGCGTCCTCAACTTCTAGAAACCAAGAGCATACTAATTACTACTCCAATTGATTCATCCATGGAGCCAATTCAAAATTCAGAGAAAAATACAACAAAGTATGAAGGATTCCTACGATGTTCAACCAAATACATACTCCCTCCGTTCAGAAATACATGATGTGATTTTAGTTTAAATTTTAACTAAATCCATATTGTCTATTTATGGACAACGGGAGTATGTATGTAAGACAGATGTGGTTGTGGCCCGGTACCACCACGTCAGATCCCACAAGTACTTGAGGTGGAGTCGATTGGTGGTGCATGAAACTCAATATATGACACAACCAGAGAAAAGGGTTAATGAGATTTCATCATGTATAGTATAGATAGAGGAGCCCAGTTTTAAATAGTTTATTAATTAGTTGAATAGGTACAAGGTATATTAACATATGTGATTAAATACATGTACAATAGATTGTGCATCCATGACAAATCCTACAATACCTCGGCTTTTCGAGAGAGGTTTATTGTTGTGTGCATAAAACTCCTGACATTACTCGAGTTGAAGAAATAGTGTATATGATGAAATGGACATACATATAACTCATTTCATTTTTAATACGATGTGGGACGAAGATTTCTAATTGCCTAATTGGGATGGAACTTATACCTATCTAGTTTTATGATATAGTTTTGTTTTTTTCCTTTTCCTTTTCCTATTCCTTTTCAAAAAACAATTATCATTCAAATTCTAGTTTAATTATTTAGTTTAGTTTTTTCCTTTTCTTTTTTTGGCATTACATTTTATCTCTTTCATTTTATATATTTTATTTGATCTCTTTTTCCTTTACACTCTTCTCCTTTTCAATTTTCCTGTTTGCAAGTATATTTTATGTTAATTTTTTTCTTAAAAATAATACAATATAATTTTACTATATGAATACTTTTGAAATAGAAGATACATATTTCTTTTAATATATGATGCACATTTTTTAAACATGGTATGGACAGTTTTATAAATATGCGATGATAGTTTTTTTAATATTTCATGAATAATTTTTAAATAAATGACAATTTTGTAAAAAAGGCAAGGAATATTTTATAATAAAATTGATTAACCTTTTGTAAATATTTTTTATAAGTTTACGATGTACTTTTTTTCAAACAGTAAGTAAGCGAAATATTTTTGTATATATAATGATTTTTTTAAATACACAAACAATCTTAAAATAAGCAATGAATATTATTTTTAAATACGCGGTGAACATTTTCTAAATATGCAATGCACATTTTCTAATACGGTATGAACATGTTTGAAATTGCAGTGGATTGTTTTAAATGCACAAAGGACACTTTTTAAGTATTTATCGGACATTTAAGAAATGCGAATTGAACTATTCACAAATAAACTTGATTACATTTTAAATACGCAAGGAAATTAAATAAATATGTGATGACCAATGCTTAAATATGCGATGAACAATTTTCAAACATGCCACAAATATTTTTGAATGATTAGCATGTTTCTAATTCACAGTGGTAATTTTGGAATACACGATGTATATTTTTTCAAACACACAATCACGATTATTTATAATATGCGAAAAATTATTATTAATTATGCCATGTGATATGCTTTCACTCATTTTAAAAATTGATTATTCAAAAATAATGAAATACAAAAAAGAAAATGATAACCCCAAATATTTTCAGAGAGTTTGTAAGAGTAGAAAAAACAAGAATATACACAAATTTGAAACAAATAAAACATGCGTGTGTGTTTTCCACGGACATTTCTGAATGTGTGATTAGCATGATTATAATACGCTGTAGAAATTTTGGAATACACAAGGTATATTTTGTCAAACTCACGATCAAGATTATTTATAATATGTCATATTATTCTACATTATGCCATGGAATATATTTTTCACTCATTGCGAAATAATATTATTCTAAAATAACTAAATACAAAAGGGAAAATGATTTCCCCAAATATTTGTAGAGAGTTCGGAAAAGTAGAAAAACCTAGAATGTAAGAAATTCAAAAAATAAAAAAACGCGTGTATATGTATTACTCGTCTGTGTGCACACTGAGCCTGGCCCTTGGCGAGTAATACTCACTTCATTCGAAAATAGTTCCCGTTTAGATAGATGCATCAAACATTAAAATATATCTAGATATATCCATTTTAATATCATTAGAACGTCGAGCTCCCTCGCTCGCGTTCCGCCATTGCATTTGGTTGGTTCCATTTTTTTAATTTACTTTATTGTCTTTGATTTTTTGATATGGCCTCGAATTACAACTTTATTATTTGTTATAATTATGGTTTCAATGTTTTTACTGGTTTTTATATTCTTCCTTGTTTTAATAATTTTATTTGGTTTTTATCTTTCATTTTCACCAATTTTCTTTCGGCATTATTCTTTCTTTTATGTATTTTCTTTATGGTTCTGATCGGTGTTTTAGAACCTTTTTGATTGATTTTTAATTTCCTATGCGCTGTTTGTACCTTTTTTCTCGGTCTTCTATGTATATTTTTCATGTACAAGTGAAATATTTTGTATGCATGTGAAATATTTTCGAAATTATATAATTAAAATTTCTATAATAAATGATTATCATATCTATATTGTTTGTATACATAGAAATATTTTAATGCACATTGAATATTTTCAATATATTATTAGCATTTTTAATATAAGTATGAATATTTCTTTCAAATACATGTTTGGTGTCTACCTTATTCATATAAATTGTACATTTTTTATACAATTGAAACATTTACTTAATATACATTTAAAGTTTTCCAACGTCATGATTACCATTTTGTAAAATGTCACATAGATTTGTTTTTAAAATCGTGAATATATACAAGATGTCACAATCATTTTTTTTGTATGCTATAAACCTTTGTCATATACATTTTACATATTTATTTTATTTATTTTTAACAGTGTTTAGCATATATGATTAATATTTTTATGATGCCATATACATTTTTTGAAACTTATAAACATTTTTCAAATGTCACAAACAGTTTTTTTAATATACTATCTATAATTATTTTGAATTTGCTAAGTTTTGTTTTACACAATATTAACTTTTTTTCATTTCATGATTTTTATTTTTTACTTTTATATGTTTTTAACTGTTTGTACTTACAATAATTTGTAAAATAATAATAAAGTAAAAATAAAAAAAGGAGAAAATAAGAATAAGGAGAACAAATATAATTACCGAAATTTTATAGGGGATTCTTTATTAATCAAAGTTGAAAACAAGATGAATACAACTAGGGTCATGAGGGGAGCTAAGCCACAGGTGGCGACCCTAATCAAGTCTGCTAGCAAATTTTGCCATATTATCAGCGTCTAAATTTGAGTTATTTGGTTCATAAATAACCTTACAAGTTTAAAATCCAGATATCCTTGGGTTTATTTCTTGCACAATCAGACCATACAGGCCTCCGACTTTCTGGTTGATATTCTTAACAACTGATCTTGAATCACATGAAATGATGATCGATCCCAAACTTGCTGGTTGAGCGACAGCTTCCCTGCATGCGCTCATCATGGACTGCGGCCTAGTAACACTAGTTCTATCATGGGCTACGGCCTAGTAACACTAGTTCTATCTTCATTATCTTTTTTATTCGTTTTATTTTAGATTTATTTTTCTATTTCTCTATTTTCATTTACGTATATATTTATATTTTTATGTTTTATTTTTATGTTTTATTGTTTAACTTTCTTCTCGGTTTCTCTATGTATTAGAATTTTCTGCTTTTTTGCCCTTCTTCTTTGACTGTTTCTTTTTCCCGTTTCATTTTTTCCGTTTCATTTGCAAGATACACGAACACCTATTTGAAGAGACATGCACAAATTTTTTAAATCATATAAATATTCGCACAAACTAGAATATTGACAAAACAATTATTTGTAATCTTGTCACACTCTACAACATTGAAATAAATACGGGAATATTTATTTGTTCACGAAAAATGTATGTGGTATAGATATGAGCATTCAATGCAATACATAAACATTTTGTGTATCACATGAATTTTTAAGCACTTTTTTTAAAAATGTGATCCTTTCTAAAATAAATATTTCTTTCCAAATAAATGAATTATTTTTGAAAAAAAATATGTAAACGCTTATGAAAGTTACATGGAAATTTAGCCCATGAAACGGGTCAGAGTGGGCCAAAACTGCAAGTGTTGATGACCAACCCGTAACCGCACCCCAAGGTTTGTTTATCGTGGAAATTGCTTCGGGACCTCGAAACAATGTGATTTAGGCACTTAGCCGACGAACGGGCTAAAATCAGCAAAGGCCGAGTGTTGATGATCGACTCATAAACACACCTCGGGGTCATAATGGTGAAAATTACTTTGGTATCAGAAAACGGTGATCAATATCATACAAAATAAGTAAGAATATACCAAAATTGTGAGTGTTGATGACCGATCTGAAATTGCACCTTATGGATTCATCAATCGTGGAAATTGTTCCGGAACCAAAAAGAGGTGAGCAATAGTTCACGAAACGGGCAAGAATCATCCAAATTGTGAGTGTTGATGTCTTAACAATAAGCGTAACTCGAGGTTCATGAACCATGAAAATTGCTTCGAAACCCAAACGATGAGCAATAGGCCAGAATCGGTTGAAAATGCGAGTGTCGACGATCGACTCATAAATCACGTCTTTGACTTTATCAATCATAGAAATTGCTTCGGAACTTCAAAAAGATGAGCAATAGTCCATGAAATGGGTCAGAATCCGCCAAAATTAAGAGTGTGATGATCGACTCGTAATTTCTTCCCCGGGGTGTATCAACCGTGAAAAACATTCCGGGACCCCAAAACGGTGAGCAATAGCATACCAAACGGGGCAAAATCAGCTAAAATGGCAAGGATTGATGATCGATCCGTAAGCGCATCCCAAGGTTAATCAATCGTAGAAATTGCTTCGGGACCCCGAGACACTGAGATTTAGCCAATAGAATGGGCCAAAATTACGAGTGTTGATGACTGACCGTAAGCGCACCTTAAGGTTCATCTATCGTGGAAATTACTTCGGGACCCTAAAACAGTGAGATTTAGGCATTTAGCGCACGAAACGGGCCAGAATCAGTAAAAACTACGAGTGTTGATGATCGACCCATAAGCGCACCTCGCAGTTCCGCAACCGTGGAAATTACTTAGGGACCACAAAACGGTGATCAATAGCCTACGAAACGGGGAATTAATCAAAACTGCGTGTGTTGATGTCCGATCCTAAATTGTACCATCGGGGTTCATCAGTCGTGAAATCGCTCTAGGACCCAAAAACAGTGAGAATAACCCACGAAACGGGACATAATCGTCCAAAATTATGAGTGTTGATGACTAACCAATAACGCACCTCGAGATTCATCAACCATGCTCTAGAACCCCAAAACGATGAGAGATAACACATGAAATAGACCAGAACCGATAGAAAATGCAACTGTTGATGACCGACTCATAAAGTGCATCTCTGGGTTCATCAACCGTGGATATTTCTCCGTAACTTCAAAACGTTGAGCAATAGTCCGTGAAACAGGTCATAATTGGCCAAAATTAGGAGTGTGATGACCGACACGTAATTTCACCCGCGGGGTTTATCAATCGTGGAAATCACTCGGGGACACCCAAAATGGTGAGCAATAGACTATGAAGCGAGGTAGAATCGACCAAAATTGCGAATATTGATGATCGATTCGTAAAAGAGCTCCAAGGTTCATCAATCATGGAAATTGCTTTGGGACCTTGAAGCATTGAAATTTAGCCCACAAAACGGGACAAAACCGGGCAAATGCAAGTATTGATGATTGACCCGTAAGCGCACCTCAGGGTTCAACGTAGGAATTTCTTCGGTCCCCAAAAACGGTGAGCGATAGCCCACGAAACTGGCAAGAATTGACCAAAACTACGAGTATTGATGACCGACCCATAATTGCACCGTGGGGTTAATCAATTGTGAAAACCACTTTGGGACCCAAAACGGTGAGCAAAAGACCATGAAAAGACAAGAATCAGCTAAAATTACGAGTGTTATTGACCGATCCATAATTGCACCATGGGTTCATTAATCGTGGAAATCGCTCTGGGATCCAAAAATGTGAGCAATAACCCACGAAACGGGCCAGAATCGGCTAATTCTTTGACTGAACAATGAGCACACCTCGAGGTTCATCAACCATGGAAATTGCTTTGGAAGATCAAAACGATGAGGAATAGCACATGAAACAGGCCACATCTGCCAAAAATGCGAGTGTTGGTGACCGACCCATAATTGTACCTTAGGGTTCATCAATCATGGAAATTGCTTCGGGACCTAAAAATAGTGAGATATAGCACGCGAGACGGCACATAATCGTTCAAAACTGCGTGTATCAATGATTGACAAATAAGCGCATTTCGAGGTTCATGAAGCAGGCCATAATTGCCATAAACACAAATATTGATGATCGACCCGTAAGTGCACCTCGGAGTTAATCAATCGTGGGAATTGCTTCGGTACCCCGATAGACCAGGTAAATCAACGGCCAGAAATGCTAAATCTTTGAGAGGGCTCACTTTTGACTCGATTTTACTGTCCTAAATGTATTTAGTGCCTTGTTTCGGAATAACACTAGGTCTCTGGTTCCTCGTCTGACGAGTGTTAGTCGCCTCTTTAGGAGGCGCAAGGAAAGGGGTGATGTTCTTGGCTTTAGTCAATGCGAGGGTGTTGATGAAGAAGATATTTAGTCCGGTTGCCATACCGACTATTATCCATATGGTGCTCAGACTCGCCACATCCTTACCATGGCATCTGCAAGTATATTTTGAGTGACATTAACGTGGAGAAACACATTCTTAATTTTTTTTGAAGATGGACATTGTGTTTTGGGCCGCGAGATCAAATGCTCCATCAGTAGAATAAAATAATAGCGAAAACAATCTTTCTTTTGCAGTAAAAATTGATGAATTTTCTAAACACATACACATTTTCATTACGAAAAAAAATCCTAATTTCTCCAAGAAATAAAATATGATGCTCCAAAAATATTATTTTCAAAACATTGATTTTAGTGCATTTTATAATAAAATCGAGAATTTTGATTCCTTGTATAGAAACAAAACAAAGAGAAGGTCAACCGTATGGACCTCTATATCTGACGTTGATATATCTACTTTACATCGTACGTTTCATTTTGAAGAAAATAAAACATTGAGCCGAAGACATGAGCTAGTTTATGTTGTGTCTATAACACATAGCATATTTATGTAATCAATGAGCGGTGATTTTTTTTGTCATCCAACACGGTTGGTTTTAAAAGATTGAGAAATCAGATATACATCTTATATACTCCTTCTGTTCATAAATTTACAAAGGAAGTATTTACTAGTTGAGCTAGCTATGTTATACTCCTTCTGTTCATAAATTCATGCAGATCCGCCCATTTATAGTCTCCCAGTACAGTGCATTACACATTGCCACAATATCTTGCAGATCCTACTTGCTTCCTTGCTGCTCCAAATTTGCTTGCTGCTCCTGATCCTACTGAGATAAACATTGCATTGCATGTCAATCAATTTGCTTGCTGCTCCAAATTTTGTAAAATTTGGTTACATGACTCTTTTGAATTTGTTCAGTGCTACTAATATCAAACAAGAATACCTGCTCTACTTTTTTCATAAACATTGATATTGATTTTTTGTATGTAAAGTATGGATAGGCTGGATATAATTCTTCTTTTGTTTTTTGTGAATGGCAGGATGATATCAGTTTGGAGGCTTCTGCTTCAAATCCAGTAAATCCGCTGCCCTATGAGTTCAACCTTTGGCAAATCCTTGAAGATTGACGACATAGTTAGATGTGATTGCTAGCTATGTGTGTTGGCTGTCGTGTGATGTGGAATAGTGCAATTGTACTTATGTATGTTGTATGACCAACTTGAAACGTGTCATGTTATCTACCTGTTGGAAAGAATCATATGGTGGATTATGCACATTGTGCTATGTTTGTTTGTGAAAAAATTATGCAATGACCACTGTATCGCATACAGTTTTTAGGTTTAAATTGTGTCTTATTGCGCTCACTTCACAGTTCCTCTTTTTAATCGTGTGCAATGCCTCACAGTTTTTAGGTTTAAATTGTGTCTTATTGTGTCATGTTCCAGACAGTGTTTCCGTGAACTAACGGTGTGTGATGTTCTTCTACATCGTACACAGTTTTTTGTTTTAACTGTGTGCGATGGACGCTTCTATCACAACCCCCCCCCCCCCCCCCCCCCCTATCCCAATCCATCACAAAGTGACGGTTTGAAACTGTGTTTGGGATAAAAACCGTTTGCAATGACCCTGTTTGCACTAGTGTACATCTCCCGGTGACCACCAACAAGTCCGACGAAGGCCTCTTTCGTTGATATCCTCATAATTGTGGGCTGCCGTTTATGTCTCTATATCATGTACGGCACTGATGCTTGACACAATATAGTGGTACTAGCGACATCTATATAGCTAGAGCTGTGAGTGTGTAGAAAATGGTTGATGAGGGTGACATGGATATTCTCTAACTAGCATTAGTGTGGCAGTATATTCTCTAACTACGTAGGTTATTTTATAAGATATATTTCAATTATATGATCACACATCATTTTGGTTGACGCAAAAATACAGTTAGCTAGCCTTGTTACTAAGTACCATTTTAGTTGGAAAGAAATACAGTTGGCCTTGCTAAAAATGGAGCATTGGTTCTGAGTAACACTGTATTCAACATACATGGTTTCGATTCATCAAAATATGGATTTCTTAGTTTACAAAATATTTTGTGGTCTCGTTGTTTTTACGATTTCCTATATAGAAACAAGAATGCTCTTAAAACATATATAGAGTGCATTAATTACTCCAAATGATGCCGATATATATCCCACATATACATTGTAGCAACATCAGTAACTTGGGAAAATTGTATGTAAAACATGCCACACACTTCGCAGTTTCACGAGAAGACAAAAATACTCATATTACTTCTATACTTATTTGCAAAAAGCTACTTCTGGTTTCTACACAAGCTGTGTGCTTGAATGTTTAACATACAACCAAATTCACACGCCTCATTCGTCACCAAAACAATAGGGGGTGTAAAAGCCATGAAAGTAAAGTTTCCCGGCCCTTAATGAAGAAAATATTCGGAAATCACAATGCAATTAATGATAGTATCCAACTAGGTCTGGATCGACCCTTTCATATCATCCATTAATCTCATGCGATTCTCTCTTGAACTGCTGAGAAATCAGATATATGCAATATTGAGCTAGCCATATATTAATACAACTCATTAAATCATTCTCGTTCACCATATAAGATTTCTTGGAGCGGGACACATTTTTAGATCTGTTCAAGAAACAAAGAATCACATGAAATAAGCTGAAGAATTAGTTCTTCTAGCTACATCAAAGTATCGAACACAAACTATAACACACAAATATATATGTAATTGCGGTCTTCATTTATTTATCTATTGAGCGGCGATCGATCGAGAGCTAATTACAACACAAAGTCAAAGAGAAGATAGAAAGGCAGAATAAAATAGTACTAGGAGAAGCTAAACACCAAATAAAGCACACGCAAGCACAGCTCCAAGAACTGAACCCTAGCGAGCTGCTCGATCGATCTGTCGATTTGATCACTACTACTCCTCTTCCTCGGGCGCCGGAAGGTTGAGATCAACATGGAACACGATGGGCTTCCGAGCTTCCTCGGCGGCGGCGAGCTCCTGCCTTTCGAGCCTGGAGCAGCCTTTCCTACCACTGTGGCTGGCGCGGTGGCCGCCGAGCGCCTGCCGCGTCTGGAACGGCGTCCTGCAGCGGTCGCACACGTACGGGTAGCGCCGCCCGTCCGGCCCGAGCTCGCCCAGGGGCGGCGGCCGGGGCGGCTCCATGCCGCGCCAGGGGCGCTCCTGGTGGCTGCGCATGTGGCCATGGAGGGCCTTGGCGGAGGCGAAGACGCGCTCGCAGCTGGGGCAACCGAAGGGGTAACGAGGATCCTCACCTCCGGCGAGGTGGTGGTAGTGGCCGTGGCCGGCGCCGGGCATGATGAACACTTGGGAGCTCGATCCGGGCATCATCTTGTGAGTTGGGCCCGCCGTTTCTGTATTTGTGTATGTATGTAGAGGAAGATGACAGCGACACACACACTCTGGCTGCACCGTATTTGGGTACTATATATATAGAGCGGCTCGGGACTGAGTAGGTGGGCCGTAGACGTGGTGAGTATCTTTTTATATCTACTTCTATCTGGTCTTTATTAGCTTCTTAAATACAAAATCTAGTCTTTATTAATTCATACTATTAGTGTAGACGGTGAGGATACTGTACTAAGAAACATTTCCCTTTCACTACTTGGTGGGGAGATTGCCATGCCATGCCATTCTATTTGTGCCCTATGAAAAAAATAGAAAGAGAAAAATTATGGTGTTTACATGTACTCTTTCTTTCAGTATAGTTTTTTGTTGCGGGTAATCAGTATAGTTGGCTCAACCTTGACGATCGTGGAGGAAACCAACTATAGTAGTTGGTACCTCCTGGATCGTCAAGGCTGAGCCTATGTAAGCATTGCAAACGTATTTTATATGTGGTTTGATCTCAACTAGGAAGCTTCCCATGACACATATAGTGCAATCCTATCTCATGCTGCTATATCCCTAACATCTGACATAAATGAAGCACATTAAAGAAAATGGATTTAAGATGGAGACGAAAGTCTTTATAGTTTCTGGTTGAGGAGAGAAGCCACCCCTGGTTCTTGCAAAAACAGTGTGCTGGTTTGGTATTTTGCACATATATCTTGAGGACAAGCTCCAAACAACCTCGAGGGCTACTGACGGTGGGCTGCACCAGGATGGTCCATCAAAGGGTTGGACTAATATTGGACTGGCCTCAGGGCCCAAAGACAAGAATTCAGAGGAGAATCTCTCTACCGTACAGTAGGCCCCTCCTTTCGAAGAGTCTTCATCTTGTCTTACAAGCCAAGGATCCCTCTTTCGATTGGGGCTCTAGGTCGATTAAACTTGTACCATAGACCTCGCCACCTATATAAACGGTAGCTAGGGGTAGATCGAGAATTGTTAATTCATCATCTCGGTAGTACTAGATCCACCATATTGCAACCCCCTCTCGCGAGGTGATTTTCCAACAATTAATCAAAGAAAAATAAAGAGTAGAGCATTAACTCGATCATGAGGGCTCGAACCTCGGTAACCCTCCCCCTAGATGATACCTTCTAGTACTTTCGGTCATGTGCTCCAACCTACCGGGACAACTGACGATTTTACGCACCGTCAACCACCTCTTTGTGTTTGGTTGTGTTTGCTTTCCCAACATCTATGCTAGAATGCTTAATAAACTAGCACCTCGCTTCTCTCATTGTGTTTTTCTTAGGTACGCACTTGAACATAAGGGAATTCATTGTCGTGATATTCAAACTCGGAAATTTATAGTACCCTCACATGTTAATTTTTATAAACATCATTTTTCTTATGTCTTTGCCACACATGAACCTACACATATTTCTCCCACAACGAATCCCATGCCTCCTGAGCTCTTCTCCTTGGTGTACTTCCAGCTTCTGTCGCGACCTACCTCGCACCGTTGTACCTTCCACCCACTTCCGTTCCATGATTCGATCCCACTCCAATAGGCCCTCACCATTCCCCTACAACCACGTCGCCTGGACCCAACTGAACATCACCTGTTTCTCACTTGACAACATCGCCCCGGCTCCGCACCACACCAATTCGCTTGTATTGTTGACCACATCTTCCCATTATCTGTGCCATACTTTCCCCATCCGCCACCTCAAATCTATCCCATTGGAGCCACCCCATAATACACACCAATGGTAAATCCGGTTATTTCATACCTAAAATGATTTTTCCTTGTATATATTATCACTCATTTTGTATATCACTTCTTAATATATGTAGCACTCTGAGATCCAAACCGGTATCATGTTGATGTATTTATGACCTGTTGCAGAATGACACTTGGTCTTTGGTTCCTCGTCCAATAGGTGTTAATATGCCATCTTTGGGAAATTTATCTTTCATCACAAATTGTACACCGAAGAGGTGAAAGGAAAGGGGAAGGGGGAAGGAAACACATTCTTAAAACAACTTGAAGATGGACATTGTGTTTCTGGTCACGGGATCAAACGCTCCCTCGGTAAAATTGAAAAAGTAGTAAAATTTTAGAAAAAAAATGCTTTTTAGCAACCATTGATGAATTTTCTAGATACATAGGCATTTTCATGAAGAACACAATTCCTATATTCTCCTGGCAATGAAAAAATGATGTTCCTAAAATATATTTAAAGCATTGATTTTGCAGTTTTTTGGAAATAAATCGATAATTTTGATTCCTTGTAAAGAAACAAAACAAAGAGAAGGTCAACTGTATGGAGTTGTACACCTATGACATCGATATACCTCATGTACACCGTATGTTATGTTGTGAAGAGAAAAAAGATCGAGGCAAAGACATGAGCTAGTTGACATATGTGTTCTATAACACATGGCGTAATATGTAATTAACAAGCGCTAAACTTTTTAGTCATCCACTTTTACCGAGTTTCACACGATTAGCTTTAAATGATTTAGAAATCATATATACGTCTTATATATTTACCGGTTGAGCTACAAATTCATGCAGATCTGCCTATGTATAGATCAAATATTTTTTTTGAATTAATTCAAGAATTTTAGAAGCTCGAGCTTGCAATGTTTTATTTGCCAATTGATCCAGCTAATTACATCTCTAGGTGACTACCAACGAGTCCGGCGAAGACCTGTGTTGTTGATCTCCTCATCATCGTGGGCTATTGTTATGTTATATATCACGTACAACACTAACGATTGACACAATATAGTGAATTGTGTCAACACTATAATATAGGTGTTGTTGTCATGCTATATATAACTAATATATGTTTTATGTGTTTCATATATGTTAGGTAGGTTATTTATTAAAAAATCAGTTATATGATCACACATAATTTTGATTGATGCAAGAATACAATTGGCATTGTTACTATGTACCATTATAGTTGGCAAATTGTTATTAAGGCATTTGTCTTGTTACATTGACCAAAATGATCAAACGAATCTAAGTCGGATGCTTATAGTTGTGTCCATGTGCGACTGATAATTTTCATCAACATTTGAGTCATATCCAATCCTGTATCATTGTGATGGATTGAACACACATGTCCATCTACAATTATCATCCACAATGGGGACTGGGGAGACCTTCGAAGGTCGAAGACAATCAAATCCGATTCGGATTCGGATTCAGATAACTGTGTTTGTGTCCGATATTTTGCGGTGCGCTGGCATAATAAATAATTATCCATGCACCTAAAAATGTAGCATTGGTTTTGAGTAACATTGTATTTGACAATGTATGGTTTTGATTCATGAAAATATGGATGCTTTAGTTTCCAAAATATATTATTGCTCCAGTGTTCTTCTGATTTTCTATATAGAAACAAGGACACCCTTAAAGCATATGTAGAGCGCATTACTCCAATGATGTCGATATATATATACATGTGAACGAATATCAGCAACTTGGGATGTTATGTAAAACATGTGACACGCTTCACAGTTTCACTTCAAAAAAAGAAACTCATACTATCTCGCAAAGCCACCTCTGGTGTTACACATGCTGTTTGTTTGAATGTTTAATATTCAACCATATATGATCCATATCTTACATATCTCGATTGCGTTGCTTGAATTCGCATGTCTCATTCATCACCAAATCAATAGAGGGTGTAAAAGCCATGAATATAGAGTTTCCGTTCATGATAAAAAGATTTGGAAATCGCAATGCAATTAATGAGAGTATCCAACTAGGATTGAATGAACGCTTCTATCGCCCATTAATCTCGATCATGTGATTCTCTTTTAAACTGATGAGAAGTCAGATGTATGCAATACTGAGCTAGCTAGGTATTAATTCAGTTCATTAAATAGTTCTCATTCATCATATAAAATTACTTGGAGTTGGGCACATGGTAGTTAACCTGTAGATCTAATTTTAGATCGGCTCAAGGAACAAGAATCACATGAAATGAGTTGAAGAATTAGTTCTAGCTACATCACAGTATCAAACACACGAACTAACACATATATATATATCATCTTTAATTGCAGTTTTCATTTATTTATCTATTGAGCGGCGATCGATCGGCAGATATTTACACGGCCAAGTCTCGAAACACAAAGTCAAAGAGAGAAAAAGCAGAATAAGATAGCATTGGAGAAGCTAAACACCAAATGTAGCTCACGCAAGCACAGCTCCAAGAACTGAACCCTAGCGAGCTGCTCGATCGATCGATCTGTTGATTTGATCACTCCTACTCCTCCTCTTCCTCGGGCGCCGGAAGGTTGAGATCGACATCGAACACGACGGGCTTCCGAGCTTCTTCTTCGGCGGCGAGCTCCTCCCTTTCGAGCGAGGAGCAGCCTTTCTTACCGCTGTGGCTGGCGCGGTGGCCGCCGAGCGCCTGCCTCGTCTGGAACGGCGTCCTGCAGCGGTCGCACACGTACGGGTAGCGCCGCCCGTCCGGCCCGAGCTCTCCCAGGGGCGGCGGCCGGGGTGGCTCCATGCCGCGCCAGGGGCGGTCCTGGTGGACGCGCATGTGGCCATGGAGGGCCTTCTTGGTGGCGAAAGTACGCACGCAGTTGGGGCAATCGAAGGTCTCTACCTGATGTGCTCCAGCTCCACCGGCGACGACGTTGGCCGGCCTTTCTCTGCCGCGGGCGATGGCAGGGACCACGGCGTCCACCTCGTGCAGCGACTTGAAGGTCCAGGGGTAACGAGGATCCTCGCCTCCCCCGGCGCCTCCGGCGAGGAGGTAGTGGCCGTGGCCGTGGACGGCGCCGGGCATGATGAACACTTGGGAGCTTGATCCGGTCATCATGTTGTGGGTTGTGTATTGTGTTGTGGGTACTTCGCCGACACACTCTAGCTGCACTGTATTTTTGTGTATATATACGAAGTAGCGCGTGCAGAGTACGGGGGTGCGTAGTAGTAGGTGCGCCGCAGCCCGCAAGGCCTGGTGTTTAGGGCGCTGCTAGGCGCCGGCTGAGCGGCGCCAGTTTCGGCCGGTCACCTGCAGGCCCTTCGATCTAGCAGATTTCAGAGTGAATTGCAAAAAATCCACCACATTGAAGCGTCGAGTTATAGAAAACACTCTTTTACGGATTTTTTTATAGAAAATATTAATTTTAGGTTTAATCTTTTGCATAAAACACTGATTGGTAATATTTGGGCAATTTAACTTCGTTTATGACAGGTGGGGCTCAATTTTACCGACGTGACGTACCGGCCGGCACATGACGTCGTAAGTGCTCGAAGTCCACCCCAGCTCCGCGGACGCGCACGACCAGAGACGCGGCCAGCACATGACGCCATGAGGTGTTCAAAGTCCACCCCAGCTCCGGGCGCAGCGGCCTGGGCATGATCACGACGACCCCGGCTGTGGTGTCGGTGGCGACTCACACTGCGTAGGTGCACCTTGTGGATGCGGATTCTCAAGCGATGGGCATCGGCGAGCAGTCGCATGGCCTGGCGGGCACGAACGGCTTGCTCTGCGTGCGGGGGGTCGAGACGGGGGCGAGGGGGATGCACGCTAGTCCTTCCCTGCCGGCACTTCTGCCCGGGGTCGCGCCGCCGAGACTGGGCTCGACACCGGGCGTGGCCCATCCCTTCCGGCACCTGGGCGGCTTCGATGTCGATCGCTCAAGCCCGACGACCGTGGTCGCAACTCCTTCCTTGACCTTCTCCTCCGGCGACGGTAGGTCGCAGGCCTTGACGACGACCTTCTTCGTGGGCTTTTAGGCGGGCATTACGCCACATCATCAAATGCAGGCCCCACATGTCATAATCATGGTTAAAATGTTCAAATAGACCGACGGTGTTTTCTGTAAAATATTAAGCCCAAAATCAGTGCTTTTTGCAAAAAAAAACTTTAAATAGTGTTTTCTGCAAACCTACGCTTCAATGTGGTAGTTTTTTGTAATTCACTTGATTTCAGCAACACGATTTGTTCCTTTTTTTCTCTGCCTCTCGCACGCCCACACTGCCCTGTGAAGAGTCTTCCCTCACGCAAACAGTGCGCCGTCACACTAGTAGAAAACATGGCTTTTGTCCCGGTTCTATAGGGCCTTTAGTCCCGGTTCTTCAACCGGGACAAATCAATCGGGACTAAAGGTCCTGAGTATTAATCCCGGTTGGATTACGAACCGGGACAAAAGGAGTTCCATGTGGGTGCTGTGAGGCGCCCAGGCAGGAGGGCCTTTAGTCGCGGTTGGTGTTACGAACCGGGACTAAAAGTCATTTTTTCGGATTTTTTTTTTCAAAAAACTTTATTTTTTATTTTTTTGACATTTCAAATCTTTGAATTATTTGTCAGATTAATCTCTAATCACCCATCATCACACCCATATTATCTAATCTCTAAGTCAAACTACTTATCCTTGGTCAAACTATCCGATCAGTCACCCATCCTAACACTACTTCATCCTCAGCACGCTTAACTTTTGAGTTCCTTTCCAATTAGTTAACAAGATTGCACTGTAAACATCTTAATAATAATATGATATCAATCTTGTTAACCTCTACACTTTGATATCACATGATATTGTTTTTTGATTCCAAACCTATATTAACATAAACAACAATGATAAAATAATAATAATATTTATATATAATACATTTATTAATTTAAAAAAATAGTTAAAAATGAAAAAAAATTGAATTTCGAGCAATTTTTTTTGAAATATGTTACACTTTGGAATTTTGAAAATCTAAAAAAAATCTCAAACGGTCTTTGGCTATTGAGAGCAGATTCGGATTTTCGCGCTGAACAGTTTGATATATTAAATAATTTTTTTGAGTTCGTACGCAAAAGTTATTGTCATTTCAAAAAAATTCAAACATTTAGTCCCGGTTGGTGTCTCCAACCGAGACTAAAGGTCTATATTCCCTGTTAAAATTCTGAAAAAAAATCATTTTTTTATCCCGGTTTGTGCTTCGTGTGTTCAAAAAAGTTCTTCGTGTTTTAATAAATGCACTTGTATTTATAAAAATATATTTAATATTTCCTACGAAATAAACATAAATAATGAAAAATAATAATAATAAATGAAAAATATTTAGCCATAAAAATAGTAAAATAAAATTAGAAAATAAAAAAATGAAAAGTGGTGTTCTTGTAATTTTATATGTTTTCAAAAATATCAATTTAATTGAAAACGTGATGTACTTTTGTAAATGTATTTCTTTACTTTGTCAAATAGTGATTGTATATTAAAAAATTTAAAAAAAATAAAACATAAGAAAATTGAAAAGGAAAAATAAAACACCAAAAGAAACGAAACATTATGAATTATATGAAGAACGATATGATTGAAAGCTAACCTTAAGCAAAAATCAGATATACCACTCACCGACTAGTTGTACTTCACGTAAACTAGGTCTAGGCCCACGCCAAAGCCATATGGACGATCGAGAGCTATATTTTGCAATGGGTGAGATATAGATTTGTGAGCATATCATTTGATCTTCCATGTGGCAACGAGCAATGGCCCTAGCCTAGGTGCTTCGAGCATGCTGCATGTATGGACATCCCAGTGGTTGCGCGAGGCGAAGCACATAGAAAGTCCCAAGAAGAGCACTGGCTGTGGTGCACATGTGGCATGGGGGGGGGGGGGGGGGGGTGGGGGGGGGATATCTAGTGCACTGGTGCTTATGGTGCTACTGGTGCATCGAACTCACGTTGCACATTTTAAATGTTCAAATTTTTTGAAAAAATTAGCACATTCACAAAACATCAATGTAGGTTGTCAGAAAATTTGAAGTCAAAATTTGAAACATAGCTTGGGAAACAAAAATGCTAAATTCAACCATGGATAGTACATTTTTTTAGGGGTACCATGGATAGTACATAGCATAGGTTTGGTTTTAGATTTGGCCCATTATCACATTGATGTTAAATTATTTATTTTTGTATCTCAAGAAATGATTCTAATTTTAATATGAAATTTCATGACAACATACATTAATGTTATGTCAATGTGCTAGACTTTTCTTCAGATTTTCAAAATAAAATTATGGCATCGAGTGCTCCGGTAGCACCATAAGTGTGGGTGCACCAGATACATTCCCATGGCATGGGAGCACCTGATCCACATGCACCGCACTGGGTAGATAGCAATCACGCATTTGTGCTAGCTATTTGGGCCAGGGCATTAGCACCCCGCATGGCTTCCCGTACCATCACAAAGAAACATCGCCAGGTATAGTACAACCCCCCCCCCCCCCCCCCCAAAAAGCCAAGTATACTACATACATTTTATTACAGAAAGTTTTCAAAAATAAAAATGTGCATATAATTTTAAAATAATTATGAATCTACTAACAATTTTCTAAATTTTAGAAAAAAAATCATGAATTTACTAAGGTGTTTGTTATAAATTCCTAAATTTCCAAAAATTATTGTCAATTTATTTATTTAATTCCATAATATGTTCACAAATATATTTTCCTAATTAAAACTGTTCTTCGTGACTTTTATTTTTTTCCTTACTTTGAAAATAATAATAAATAATTTCGAATTCTAAACATATTCATGAAGCCCGATAAGTTCAGCCCATTAGCGCATGATTCAATATCTCACGCAGGGAATAGATTTATCAGTCTCGTCTACAAGATCACAAAGTGGGATGGGTAATATATGCTGACCATTTTTTGTATATACGTCAAACAAATTACGTACATATTGAAACTTCTTAAATACATGTTGAACAGATGCGAATGTACATTAAACTTTTACACCTCATGAACATTAAAATATCAATATACTTATTTTTAAATGTCATGAATTGTTTAATGAATAGTAAAATAATTTTTTAGCAAAGTACGCGAAGAATGTTTTACATTTCTAAAATTTAATTTTTTATTAATTTGATTTTAAACTGGTGACAGTGTTTTAAATGCCTCAGGCATTTTGTTGAATGCTACGACCATTCTTAAAAATTGTGCAAACAAATTTGGTGCACTACTTGAAAATGGTATAAATATACAATTTAATTTATTTAATATTTAAGTAAAATGTTTTTCATCTCATAAATTTAGCAATATAAGTAAATGTTAAAAATTTGGAAAATGTGAAATCGTGCAGAACAGGATGTGCACAGTAGAATTGCGCTAGGAAGCAAGTTAGTGAGTGGACTGTGGTGTTGGTGTGTCGACGCAAAGGCAAATTGGTGAGCTGAAAAACATCCATCAGATGCATGTACATCGAGAGAGCAAGGGCCGGCATTGGCAACAGCAGTGCTACATGGAGTTGTGCCAGCAAGCAAACAGAGGGCATTGACAGCAGCCTCGAGGTCTGACTACTAGTACAAATCTTGTCAGTAACAACTGTAATTTATTTTATCTCATTTTGCTACTTGAACACGAGGAGTAAGGGTTTGTTTGGACGGCTTCCCTCCACCAAAGTTAGTTTTACTTTACCAAATTCACTTTGGAGTAGCTTCATACAAGAGTTGCAGCATCACCCAAAAAGAAGTTTATGATGTTTGACTTTCATCTAGCTTCAGTTTCGAAAATGGAAAATTTTATTGGAAGGATCTATTTGATTGGATGATATGGGGAGAAACAAAGGAGTATCCATTTACTGGTGGCGGAGATGGGTAACTTCCCCTCAACTTCATCTTCTAATTCTTTTGGAGCAACCCATGAAGAGCTTCACAAAATACAAAGAGTTGTACCCTAGATTCTATATTTTTTTGCAGAGCTTCATATTGTGGAGTTACTTTTTTTGGCTTGAATTTTCTAGAGCAGAGCTGAATTTTAAGGAATGGAGCAGTTTCGAACAGACCCTAAATCAGGCACTTTGGCCTTTGTTAAGTGCACGTGAACTTGGGGTATCACATCTCAAAGTAGTTTGGTTAGATTTTCACGGGTTAGCAGTATAAATAAAAAAACATTAAGTTCAGTAGTATAGGTCCCATTAAGTTCCCAGGCCCAACCATAGTTATCCTCAATCCTTTGTGATAGCTGGGCAAGCGCAACGGCAGTCCACATGTGAGAATACCACCGAATCTCCATAGAGTTCAAAAGTGTCGGAGTCACCTCCCGGCGACCCCGGGCGGCTGCCCGGGCTAGCCAAGAAAATTTCCACTAAATACTAGTACTAATCAATGCTAGACTATGATTAGAAAGAGTATGCATAAATCTAAGATTAACCGATTTAGCCGGGAGGGGCGATGATTGTGGTGTGCGCTTCAATTCTTGTAGTCATCGCCTCATCGCTAGGTGATCTATGAATCTAGATGTAAATTTTATTATTCGTGATGTGCGTTGTACTACATTGTTACAAGATGAATAGATTGAAAGTTTTCTTGCAAAAAATATCTAGAGCAATGCTCAAAAATGCTACACCTACTTATAAACAATTGAAGTAAAATAACCTTCCTATCCCCAAACAAAACAGCCCTCCCTGAATCCAATGATGAGCCCCACACCCCACCAATCTTCAATAAAAGACTGCCAGTTCATCCTTTGGGTAAATTACGTATAAATTTACCCCGTAGGTGTAGCATTGCTCGTCATCTATGTACATATCAACGTAAATTCCACATGCATGCATACAAGCACACGTTCTCGATCAAGTCACCAGACATGGCTAGCAGTTTGTTGCCGTACCCGGATCTAAGCCGCCAACTTTGATCTAAGCTCTTGGCAGTGAGGAGGAGACAAATTTGCTGCCTAGTTCTTGCAGCGCCCAAACATGTATAAAGACGTGCATTCCCTACCGTTTCTGTCACAGGAGGCACATCACTGCAAGTGTCAGTGTAACGCAACAACAGCTGCATCAGCCAGTGGCCAATCGAGTTGGATTCGTTCCATACGATGAGGGCGCTCTCGGTGGTGGCCGTGCTGGCCACGGCGGCCATGGCCGTCGCCTGCGCGCGCGCCGCCGAGTGCGGATCGCAGGCCGGCGGGGCGACCTGCCCCCCCAACAGCCTCTGTTGCAGCCAATACGGCTGGTGCGGCTCCACGGCGGAGTACTGCGGCGTCGGCTGCCAGAGCGGCTGCGGCGGCGGGGGCGGGGGCGGCGGCACACCCGTCACGCCCATCCCCATCCCCGGTGGCGGCGTGTCCTCCATTGTCTCCCGCCCCCTCTTCAACCAAATGCTCCTCCACCGTAGCAGCAAGGGGTGCGGGACCCAGGGTTTTTACACCTACGACGCCTTCATCGCTGCCGCCGCCGCCTTCCCCGGCTTCGGCACCACGGGCAGCGCCGCCACCCGGAAGCGCGAGCTGGCCGCTTTCCTAGCACAGACCTCCCACGAGACCACCGGCGGATGGCCGACAGCCCCGAACGGGCAATACTCATGGGGCTACTGCTTCATCCAGGAGCGCGGCGCCACCGCCAGCTACTGCTCCCCGAGCACGCAGTGGCCATGCGCCACCGGGCAGAGCTACTACGGCCGCGGGCCAATCCAGCTATCTTACAACTTCAACTACGGGCAGGCAGGCCGAGCCATCGGGGCTGACCTGCTGGGCAATCCCAGCTTGGTGGCAACCAACCCGGTCATATCGTTCAAGACGGCGATGTGGTTCTGGATGACGGCGCAACCGCCCAAACCCTCGAGCCATGCGGTGATCACCGGACAATGGAGCCCGTCGCCGACGGACCAGGCCGCGGGGCGGGTGCCCGGGTTCGGCGTGATCACCAACATCGTCAACGGCGGGATCGAGTGCGGGCATGGGTATGATCAAGAAGCTGCGAACCGGATTGGATTTTACAAACGCTACTGCAACCTCTTTGGCATCGGCTACGGCGCCAACCTCGACTGCAATGGACAGAGGCCCTTCGCTTAATAATCGATCAGGCATATTGCTATATATGAGCAGGGGAGCCTTCGTTTAATAATCAGCTATGTGTGTGCGCGCGTGCATGTGCATGTCAGCATGTGTGTGCGTTGGTGTGGGTGTGTGTCGTGTGTGTATGATTCTGAAACAAGATGTTTTATAAATATAACCCGTCAATCTCATTCACAATGATAAGTATCATATACTAGTATTATGCATATGATACTATTCTATAATATTATCTACATAATACATTGTGTAAACCTGACTTTTTTGCGAATAAGGGTCCAAATCTATTATAAGGTTCACCAGAAAGAAACCTAACATAATAAAAACTAGATGATGTCCCGCACGTTGTTGCGGAATTTTTTTGCAAAATATTTCAGTGAAAATGTTTGGTTAAATGAAGCATGTATATTTGAAACAATAAATTTTAAAATAATATATGGATTTAATATAAATATCATAATAAAATAAAATTCCCATGCATGCATGTTGCATGTGGGAGTTTATTATGCATAGTGGCATATTAAGGTGGACCTTTCTTATGCATGTTGGATGATGAGGTGACATGCTTGCATGTTGAGAGAAATATGCTAGTGAAGGGTGATGTGGCATGCATTATGAGATGAAGTGTGTGCATGTTGAAAGAATTGGTAGTAGTGTGAAGCAACTTCTTAAGAATGTAAGATTGCATCGAGGTATCTAGGACACATAACCACCACTGTCGCCATCATAACAAGCCGTTGACGCGTTGCGATGTTCACCCCCTAACTGACCATGTTGATGATAGTCGGGAAGTCTTCGTGCACATGGCCCTAAGGACTAATTAAGCGCCCTGAAACCGTAGTGGTCATGTTGAACCCTTGAATCGATTCGAAGCACTTGCGAACGTGGGGCGAGAAACCCTATCCTCGCCGCCCAAAGAGACAACAAAACCTTACATTGAAGCTCTATTAAATCTGTCACGACTTACAAACTCAAGGAGGACTGAAGTTCGGATGACCACCTTAAAGGTAAGATGCCAACATCCTCCTAAACCCACCCTGCGCAAGAAAAAAGTCTAACCTAAAGTACTAGTCGAAGTCGGGCTCCAGGATTTCCCTTCTCTCGTCACCGGCCGCCATGAACGGTTGACGAAGGGGAGAAGAATCCACAGACTTGTAGACGGAGCCATAGTGGATTAGATGTATCACCGCCGCCGCTTGCATGAGAACGGAGGAAAACACAACTCCGTGTAAGCCTGAATTTTTTTCGAAAAAGGAAATATGTTAATGTAGCGAAGGAGGCTGCTGCTCGGCACCTACTCGCTGGACACGGAGAGCAAAGAGCGCGGGCCCTGGACGAGGCACGGCGGCTGGTGCCTGCCGTTCGAGGGCCAAGGGCACTACGACGCCGCCCTGCGCGCGTGGGTCGACACGACCCACGCCGCCCGCCACGGCGGCGGCGGCTACCGCAGCGACGACGACGAGCATCTCTGCACCTGCGACGTCCCGGGCCTAGAGGAAGAGGATGAGGACGACGAGAGCGGGGAGGAAAAGGAGGACGAGGAGCGCCTGCCGGTGCCGGGCTGGAAGCTGGCCAGAGCGAAGCTGACGTTCGTGAATCCGCCGCTGAAGACGAGGGGGCGTGCTGTGCTCGTCGGCACCGGCGGCGAGGGCACCTTCTGCCTCGTGGAGCGCGCGCTGCGCCATGGTTTCAGCTTAAGCGACTCCATGGGCGACGGCGACAAGTACCTGCTCCACCTCACCATGTGCCGCATCAGGTATGGCAAGAAAGGCCAGCTCCTTGCAACGGCGATCATGCCCGGACGGTCGTACCGCACTTCCCGCCATGTCGCCGGTTCTGACGTGCGTGCTTTCTGGATATAAATCGGCCGGAGCGCAAATGGTTTTCAATTTCAGTTTTAGAAAAAATTCGGCATCAACCGAAATAACTGAAATTTCAGTGATTTCGGTTTTCATTTCCGCCAAATGGGTGAAATATTCAATTGAATTTTATTAAATATTTGAATTTTTTGAAAAATAATTTAAAAGTATTTGAAACCCTGTGTACTACTGAAATTACTGAAATATTTTGGCCGAAAGGAAATATTTCAGTGTCTACTGAAATGATTGAATTTCAGTGAATTTCATTGAAATTTCAGTGAAAGTGAAAACCATCCGCGCAAACACAAGATAAAAGACTATAACATCCACAAAATAATCTCAAACTCTGATTTATGCAGATTTATGCTGGTGTTTTGGTTGTCAACTTTTCACGCTTTTGTAGTACTTCTGTTATGGATTCCCGTGCATGCATTTTCGAGTTAATCATTCAGGTTAAGCCCCTCCTCAAACACCACCGTTTTCCATACAAAACAGTCGATTATACGAGCATGTGAGCTTGTTTCGTGTATGTTTATATTGTTCAACACATTCAAACGCCGACATTAGCAGCAGCTATTTAGGCTAGACGAAGCGAGCGAGCTTCTCGCTCGTCGTGGCTCGCTTAGGATCGGATCGATCCGTCCTGACCCCCATTCAAAACATTCATGGCCGGTCCGGTTGCCAATTATCAGCCCAAAATTTCCCTCCATCCAATCCGATTTCTAGCCGGTCCGACCGAGCGGCTCAAAGTTTGCTGGCCGTTCTTCATCTTCATCCGATTTCTAGGTGGTTTTTAGTCGGTTGATCCTACGGTCCAGACTAGAGGACCGCCATCTGCCTCGGTACAATCCGGGATGATCCATTAGCGGCTAGGGAGGCTCGGTCAAGAACCGTACCGGTCTGAAACGTGTTCACCCCGAGGTTGTATTATCCAACCTATTTATTTTAGGGTTTAATTAATCTATAAACAAAGAAAAGAAAAATGTATTTTCATACATGACGAGCCATCAAAGCTTGATTTCATCAATGCATATATACTTATTATATTTATGTAGTTATAATTGTTTTATATAGAAAATCATTAATTTTGAATCATAAATTTTCAAATTGTTCTTATACCATTTTCAAATGCGCGTCAACTTTAGTTAATATGGTTTATATCGATTTTTTTGGCTATCTACCAAAATCGAATCGTATTTAATTTCTTACCATATTTATTATAGAAGTATTAATATTGTGTAAACTGAAAAACCCTATATATTGAACCATATGAATCGAATAAACCATATGCATAGAGTGAAGTACAAGTCAAACTCATGCAACTCATTTTTGTACAATGCGATGTAAATGTATTTCTATACGGGAAAAGTTAAATTAAATGAAGCAATGAAAGACAAAAGTTTCAAACATATAAAGGTCGATTGATCTCTAGGGGCAAGTAAAACATGTTCCATGTGGTCGTGTAATGGCAAAGAATGCCTAATGAATGATCTCAGGTTGTATATGTTTCTAATTGAATTTGTTTTCAGATATGATCAATGAGATGTGAGAGAATGATAACAGGGAAAATTATTTCATGATGTTTTAAGAAAAGATGAATGATCTAGCATTAAAATACGTCTAGATACATACATCTCATCGAAAATTAATATGAATCGGAGGGGGTAGGTTATAGGGTTTCTTGCCAGTCAGCTTCATGATCGTTGTCTTGCAGGCGCCACATCTGCAATCTAGTATGCTCTGCAATTTTAATCTTCATCGCACCATTACGGCACATCATAGGCATCGTTGCTCCATGAATTTGGGTTGCGCCAAGATGGCTTGGTCCCACCACGACCGCACCGCACAATATCGACGATCTATGGATTCCAACTTGCGTCGACATCAACCACGCCATTTCATAACCTCGTCGAGCGGTTTCCCCACTCCTCCATGCTGGAATGAGCTTGGGGGCTACTGCATATTAGTTTGAGATTAGAAAAATGCTTTCACGGAGATTTGATCCTAATTTTGATTTTTTTTTTCAAACAAACCTGACTCTCATGAGCTACTGCATATCCATTTGAAGTAAATTGCTTTAGATCGAGGAGATTCATTTTCCGTTTCCACCATAAGGCCTACAGACTATATAAGTCAGAGCATATTTAAGATATAATAATATAAATAAGTTGGAATCATTGCCAACGGGAGCCGTCTTGGTGCGATTTTTTCTTTCTCAAAAGCCGACTACCTTCATCTGCAAATCAAGACCGAACGATCCCTCGCTCGATGGATGCGCCGAATTTGAATGTAGGACGACCATGTATGGTCGGATGCAAGGTTCCATTTTTAGGGGAGCTTCGCAAAAGCAGTTCCGACTTGAGCAAGTAGAATGGGAGACGTCGTTCAATAATCGGCATCGCCCATGAAGCAACCAAGCACAGAGGCATGTTTAGGGATACAGACATTTTTATGGCCCAAGTGTACCTCTTGTGTAGGGTTATCGACCCAATTAGTCCGGTTTGAGGACATGTAGGTTGATTTTCTCCATGGCCAATCATGTCAGTCCATGAGACATATAGAAGGAAGACTTCAGAATCCTATTCGATCAAGAAATGAAGATCGTATCTGTGGAGTGCTCCACCTCCATGGACGTAGGCGACTATGAACTTATAAACCATAGGACGCCGGCAATCTATATAAACCAAGGTTGGGCTAGTCAATTTATAACAGAAGTTAGAAATAGTTTAAGCCTTCGATTGTATCGTGTATTTGGTACATCTCATCGGAATAATATAACATGAGTGAAAAATAGGGTATTATCTCGATCCTGAGGGTCCAAACCTAGGTAATCTGGTGTCATGTTTTCAATCCGATCTATTTACCTACTCAGGATAACCTATCGAGTGATCTGCCGAAATCAGCTCTAACAATATAGTAGATGCTAGTAATGTACATAAATTTGTGTGAATTTCATGCACTAGATCAAGTTGAAAATGCTGAAGGACATAACAAATGGAAATGCAAGAGTTGGGGTCACTGCAAAAGTCTTATTACATATCAAACTTTAGCAGTGGTTTCCTGAAATTTAAATTTGAGTGGGATGAGATCCCTCCACTAGAATATGTGCCATCATTCTTCAGTCATTGGTTCTCCTTCAATTTTTTGCATCCGATGCACTTATTTTATTGCAAACCCACCTTTTGAGGATTTATTTTTGAAATTTGTATGATAAAACACATTTCAATTAAAAACGCTTGGAAAGGGCTTCTGGTGGTAGCAGTCAAGGTTGTTGCCGGGGCTGACGCCAAATAGGAGACAGTAGCGCTTGTAGAACCCGATTCGATCAGCAACACGATGATCATACCCTAGGTCGCACTCTTTCCCGCCGTTGACGATGTTAGTGATCACACCGAAGCCAGGCACCCGCCCCGCTGCCTGGTCCGCCGCCGACGGGGTCCAATAACCCATTATCACCTCGTGGCTCGATGGCTTGGGAGGTTGGGCCGTCATCCAGAACCACATCGCCGTCTTGAAAGACAGAATCGGATCAGTAGCCACCAAGCCCGGGTTGCCCAGCAGGTCGGCCCCGAGGGCCCGGCCCGCCGCCCCGTAGTTGTAGTTGTGAGAGAGCTGGAGGGGGCCGCGGCCGTAGTAGCTCTGTCCGGGGGCGCATGGCCACTGCGTGCTTGGGGTGCAGTAGTTGGAGGTGGCGCCTCGCTCATTGATGAAGCAGTAGCCCCATGAGTAGGGGCCGTTCGGGGCTGTCGGCCACCCGCCGGTGGTCTCGTGGGAGGTCTGCGCTAGGAAGGCGGCCAGCTCGCGCTTTCGGGCAGCGGCGCCGCCCGTGGTGCCGAAGCCGGGGAAGTCGGCGGCGGCAGCGATGAAGGCGTCGTAGGTGTAGAAACCCTGGGTCTGGCACCCCTGGCTGCTACGGTGGAGGAGCATTTGGTTGAAGAGGGCGCGAGAGACAATGGAGGACACGCCGCCGCCGGGGATGGGGATGGGGTTGGGCATGACGGGCGTGCCGCCGCCCCCTCCCCCGCCGCCGCAGCCGCTCTGGCAGCCGACGCCGCAGTACTCCGGTGTGGAGCCGCACCAGCCGTACTGGCTGCAGCAGAGGCTGCTGAGGCAGGTCGCCCCGCCGGCCTGCGAGCCGCACTCCGCGGCGCGCGCGAAGGGGATGGCCATGGTCGCCGTGACTGCTAGCACGGCCACCACCGCGAGAGCTTTCATCGTATGCACCTGTGAACTAAGCACAATGCACAACTCGGTTGGCCGCCGGCTGATGCAATTGGTAGTGGGGAGTGCACCTTCTTTATAGTGCCGTACGTGCTGTCGTACACATGACGGGGGCACAGTGTATGTGTCGCACTCGCACTGCCAAGAACTAGGCAGCAGATTTGTCTGATCAAACCTGGCGGCTCCGATCCGGCCTAGGGCAACTAACAGCTTGCAATGTTTGTCCGAGAGCGTGTGGAAATTTACGTTGATGTATAGGTGACGCAGGGTATTCAAGGACGGACGTCCATGAAATACATTTCTCCTTATTATTTTTCACGAATACGCAAGCCATGTATCATGTCATTTCATTGATAGAGGAGGAGAGTAAGACATTTTAGGATGTGCATACCCTCCTTCTGTCGCCGCACACATTGAAGCATCGCTGCTGTTTTCAGAGACCTCCGGCCCATGACAATCGCCATTTGTCAGCACTCGCGCACCGCTGGCCTATTTCGATCCTACCACACCTCTCAACATCCTCATGCTCACTTTCTACCACTCTCGTCCGATCGCTATGGCGACACTACACAAGTTCGATACAGGCATGCATCTTCCACTGTCCCTCCCTTCATCGGCTTTGTGGGGAGGCTGGTGCCAGGCCTGGGGTCGACCATCCGTCGTCGCCAACTACATCTCGTGCAAACGAGCTTAAGTTATTCGACGGCTTGCCCAGGGTATATTTGCCTTGAATTTTGTCATGGCTACTAGTCTAGCTCCTTGTAGATTTGCGTACATGGCACATGCTCCTCAATTTTTGTAGAAATCTATTGAAGGTATCGGGTTTTTCATTGATTCATCCTCATCATATTCGTATGACTCCAATAATTTAGTTTTAGATAAAGAAGAGGATGAGATTCTGTTCATGGTTGCTCCACTGATGATACTACCTTTGATCTATATTAACTATTGCTGAAATGAATGTACCTAGGCGTATTTTAGTGCTAGATACATTTATTTTTGTGACAATTAATATGGATCAAGGGAGTAATAAACACAATGAACAGGATGCATGTGGGACCACAACTTGATCGTTTGATGTTTTGCCAGAATAGAGTAACCTTGCATCAAGGGACAACAATTATTGGTTTTCTTTTTTTTCCTTTTGCACTTTTTTAGACATGAAGACCATTTTTATATACATGTACATCTTTTGTATACACCAGCATTATTTTTTATATACTCATTTAACATTTTGGAAGACATGATTAACATATTTTTTACACATCAACAATACGTTTTATATGTAAATTTAGCATTTTGTAAATACATGGTCAATGTTTTTGAAAGTTGCAATTTTTTTTGTTTTCATTAAGAACATTTTATATATACGTGTTTAATATTTTTGGAGTAAATACTAAAGTTTTCAAAATATATTTTTATGTTCTTTAGTAGCATTATTATATACATATTTAACATTTTTAAAACTTATATTTGATTATCTATTTTTTGTACACATTATACATTTTATATACATTGGAAATAACTTTCCGAATTAAAAATATTTTAAGTATATATTTTCAATGTCTATTTTTATATACATATTTCACATTTTTTGTATACACTTTTATATAAACATGTAAAATTTTCCAATACGTAATAATTATTTTTATTTTTTATGTCTACTTTTTTCCAAACACATTGTACCTTATTTCTATACATCGAAACATTTTTCACATACATGATTAACAATTTTAAAAATTTACGTACTTATTGTTGCAATATATATTTCAAAATATTTGTATGGGTAAACAAAAATAAAAAAGGAAAATAAAACGCCCAACAAAATTATTTGAGGCATGTGGCTTCGGGCATACTGCTGGACCGACCCTGTCAGACTCACGCTCAAACAAACCACGCCCAAAACATGATAAACCCAAACAAACCTCGCCCAAAACCCTAGCTACACAATGTGGGTCGCTCGATCTCTGCCGCCGCTTCTCTCCCGTCTCCGGCGCCCCCTTGTCCTGCTGGGCGGTACAACGCGCGCATACGCCTCGGCGGGCGCCGGTAAAGTACACGGAGACCCCGAAACATGGCCGGAGTTGTGCAACAGCTGCGGCGCGAAACAGGAGCAGCGGCGGCGGCATCTGTACGTGGCTCTGGATAACTGGAAGCATGGCTTCTCCCTGCACAAGATCAACTCCGAGGACCTGGTCGGCGGCGGCGACGACGTTGGCGTGGAGCCGCGGCGCCTCCCCGATCCCGTCCTCCGCTTCGGCTCCAGCTCGATCGGCTCACACCCAGGCTTCCACGCCCTGGGCAGCAACATCGTGGTCACCACCGAGGACGACGATCTGACCCTCACCTACGACACGGAGACGGCGGGGCTGCGCACCGGGATGAAAGAAGACCCGCACGAGCAGAGAGGGTTCTACCACGCGGTGGCCGCCGGCAACAATCTGTACACGTTCGATTCCGACACGAGCATGCTCAACTTGGACGAGTTCGACGTGCCCAACTGGGAGGGCACCGGCTGCAGTGAGTCGCCCTTCGCCCCGCACAAGCACAGCTACGTCTCGGCGTGCGCTCTGCACCCGGACGGGCGCACCATCTTCGTCTCCCTCAGGCGCCGTCCCGGCGACTACCGCACCAACTTCGTGGACGGGGAGCCGGAGCAGGAGGGTGACAAGAAGGATCCGACACTGCAGCTGGGGACCTTTTCACTGGACACGGCGGACGAGTGGGGGCGCTGGACGTGGCACGGCGGCTGGTGCCTGCCGTTCGAGGGCCAGGCACACTACGACGGCGACCTGGGCGCGTGGGTCGGGACGACCCATGCCGTCCGCGACGGCGACGCCGACGGCTACCGCAACGACGACCACGAGCACCTGTGTTCCTATGACCCCCCGGACCTCAAGTATGAGGATGATGACGTGGATGAGGAGGAGGAGGAAGAAGAAGAAGATGATGAGGAGGAAGATGAGAAGGAAAAGGAGGAAATTAAGGTTGAGAGTGCCCCACTCCAACCGCCGCCGCCGGTGCCGAGGTGGAGTCTGGCGCCGGAGAAGCTGACGTTCCTAGAGCCCAAGCTTAAGAGCACGGGGCGCGCGGTGCTCCTCCACACCGGCGGCAGAGGCACGTTTTGCCTCGTCGAGCGCGCCCTGCGTAAGGGTGTCAGGCCCAGCCGCCACTCCTCCATTGGCGACGGCGATGACTGCCTGCTCCGCGTGACCATGTGCCGCATCAGGTACGGCAGGGACGGCAAGCTCGTGGCGGCGCCGCTCTCGCCAAGTCGGTCGTACCTCACGTCTCGCTACGTCGCCGATTTTGACGTGCGTGCTTTCTGGATATAATCCCAGTACTCCCAGCAGAAACAAAATAAATAAAGGACTTTAGACACAGACACAGATATATCCATATATTTGTATGCATAATAATCTGGTCAACTTGGATTTATGCTGGTGTGATTAGGTTACAGGCTGTTTTATTTGTGTTGTGATTCTCGTGCAACGTCGATCTAATTTTCCGTGTTTTCTATTATTTGTACCCTATTATTCTGGCAAGTTCGTACTGGGTCTCTTTTAAGGTGAGGATTCTTAGACTATGATGAATGCTTTATGTACGTACTAAAACCAAAGAAGTTGTCATGTATGGATGTTTAGAGGGGTTGTTCGCGAGCTGCAATGCGCACATTGCGTCTGGCCTTGAGCCCTTGATAGAGCGGCAAAGTGCACACTCGTGAGCCTACAGGTCCTCCTCAAGCTGCACCTGTGCACAGTGGTGGAGCTTGGGACGAAAATATGGAGGGGGCAAGAAAATGTGTTTTAGGTGTAACTTTTCTTGATAAATAAACCTGAATAGTACTAGCTCTTTCTAGTTTTGCTCATGAGCTGGGGGGCCATGGCCCAGGATGGCCCCCATGAAGCTCCGCCACTGCATGTGCAGGCGCAGAAGGAGACCCAGCGGTGAAAGCTGTGCCGTGCGTGGATGATGGAGCTGGTGGTGGTAGCAGGATCTGAGTGGCCTGACACCAGTTGAGTCGAGCGAGGATAGTCGTGGCACGCACTGGTGGTACCCAAGGACCAAGGTGAGGGAACGAGCAGACCCATGGGTGTGCCGCTCACGATGACATAGTACGTAGTGGAGCGCCATGAGGGTAGATGCATGCGCAACATACCAGGAAAGATGGGGGCTCAGACGGCATCTCGGGAGGGCAAGAAGGTCGATCCCTAATGCATGGACGTCGAGATCGCCTTGGAGTCCTGGATGTTGGCATATGAGATCGGTGAGCGCGGTTAGGCTCATGGCGAGTCGATGTCCCCACTCTCGCTGTGAGAGGAGAAGGGCGAGGGGGCAGAAGGGCTGATGCCGTGCACGTGGAAGTCATGCATGGTCAGCTTGACGGCGACAACGCCGTTGTATAGAATCTTCACACTAATAGACAAACCCCCCTTTCGTTCAGCCCAAAAGAGGCATTACAGAACCGGGACCGATGCCGGGCAACGGTCCCGGTTCGTCTGGATATGGCATTGGTCCCGGTTCAACTGGGTCAACGGTCCCGGTTTTTGCCAACAACCGGGACCAATGCTCTGGCGAGGCATTGGTCCCGGTTTGTCGCAAAAACCGGGACCGTTGGTTTTACAATTTTTTTATTTTTTCTGAATTATTTTTGTCGATTTCAAAAAGTGGTCAAAACGGAGGGCATGACCGGTAATAGATAGGGGTGGAATCTTACAAAAGTCTTGGTGGATCCCTGATGAAATGACTAGTTTTGTATCTAGAAATGATTTTTTTTAAAAATAAATAGCAAACTATCAAGCACATGTCACTACTGGAATCTGCTAATTTGCCGTCTGTTTTTTCTTTGCCGTCAGCATTTTATCGTGGCTGACGGCAAAGAGGAGGTTTGCCATCCGCTGCGGACGGCAAAGAATGGCAGACGGTAACGAGTGCTTTGCCGTCAGCTTTTTTTTAGCTGATGGCAAAGCCGGCCTTTGTCGTCTGCTTTTTTAAAGCTGACGGCAAAGACGACCTTTGTCGTCTGCCTTATTCTAGCTGACGGCAAAGAAGGACTTTGCCGTCCGTGTTTTTTTGGCTGATGGCAAAGTAAATTTTTGGGAAAACAATTGTATCATTTTAAAATAAAAAAATAAAAATGCAAACTATGTCGAAATAGTATGAAAATTGGTGTGATGTTAGTCTATAATCCTTTGAATAAGTGAAACGAAATTGAATTTTTTCCTAATTATTAACATAGTTTTTTTATCAAAATATATGAGGTAAAGAAACACAAATATTCTTGGTTGTCTCCTATTGGCTGAGAATGTATCTCATGGATCGATGACGTGGCCAAAGAAAACCAGCCCACCACGCCCTACAAACTGCCCGGGCCCCACCACCCACCCCCACCTACGCCTCCACCACACAATCCACCTTATCCTTTCCCTAACTCTATGCACGTTCGTCCATGGGCGTGATTTACTCCTCATTGTGCAGCCAACGTCTCCACTTCCTGTCCGCCCCTGCTCTAGTGTGCGCAACCGCCCGGTGCCGCTCCAGTTTGCGCCGCCGCCCGACCACTCCAGTGTGCGGCCGCCCGCCTATCTCCCTCGCCTCGCCGGCCTCGCGTTGCCTCGTCGGCCGCCCGGTCTCGCCTCCTGCACTGGCCGCCCCTGCCTCGTCGGCATCGTGTCGCCTCGCCAGGCGCCCTGCCTCGTCGGCGTCGCGTCGCCTCGCCAGGCGCCCAGCCTCGCCTCCCGCATCGGCAGCCCCTGCCGCCGGCCTCCAGTTGCGTCGCCTCCCGCACTGGCCGCCCCTGCCTCGTCGGCCTCGCGTCTTGTTGCCTCGCCGGTCGCGCGGCCTTGACTCGCACACCGGTCGCCCCTACCTCGTTGGCTTCGCGTCGCCTCGACGCCCGGCCTCGCCTCCCAAACCGGGCACCCTTGCCTTGTCGGCCTAGCGTCGCCTCGTCGGCCGCCCGTCCTCGGCTCCCGAACTGGCTGGCCCCGACCTGCTCGCCGGTGTTACATCGCGTCACCAGCTACCCGACTTCGCCGACCTCCAGCCACTTCGCCTCCCGTGCCGGTTACCCCTGCCCTACCAGCCACGCCATCCCCTCACCTCACCGGCGTTGCGTAGCCAGCCGCCCCACCTCGTCATGACCCTGACAAACCTTGCCTCATTGTAGCTAGAGCAACACGAGACGAGTGCATTTTTTTATTGTAATTAAAAATGTTTACCGTTCGCTAAAATTTCAGCTGACGGCAAAGACATATAAGGCCCACATATACATAGATATCTCTAATCTTTACTTTGCCGTCTGCCGGACTGAAACCCAGACGACAAAGCCTATGCCGTCGGTCGATTTTGGGCTGACGACAAAGTCAGCCTTTGCCGATAAAATCATGGCCAGTTCCTTTGCCGTCAGCAAGCGGACGACAAAGCCTTTGCCGTCTGGGTTTCGGCCCTTTGCCGTCAGCTCTGGCTGACGGCAAACCAGCAGATTCCAGTAGTGTGTAGTTCAAATTTGACCCTGTTCCAGCTGAATCTGCGGAAATTTGTCTTTTTCAGAATAGGTATATAAAAACCATATTACATGGAAACTTTGGTCAATTGTAAATAAAATATGGTCCAGTATTTTACAAAAATAAAGTGGTTCAATTTTACATCAAATATTTGGTAGAATCTTCACAAAAAACCACATTTTTGTCACTCCGAAAATGAAAAATGTGTGTTCAAAATTAAAAAGAAATATATTTTTTCAAAAAAATAATTTAAAAACATTTAAAATATAATAGGTAACCGATCGGGAAGTTTCAAAATTTTTTAAAATTTCATCACAACATAGACATTAACAAGGTCCTAGACATCAACAAGGTTTAATAGGATTGATATGATACATATATCAACAAGTGTCTGTTAAGCGAGTTGGGGTAGGTGTTGAATGGAACTGAGAAGTTAAGCGTGCTGGGACTGGAGTAGTGTGAGGATGGGTGACCCTTGGGGAAGTTTGACCACGAAGGTCAATTTGATTTGAGATTAAGAATAATAAATAATAAATAATAAATAATAAATAAGAAAAAAATAAAATAAATGGAAAAAAAATCAGAAAATGGAGCCTCTTCGGTCCCGGTTCTTCCTATCAACCGGGACCGATGACCCCTCCCCTCTCGCTGCGCGCCTGGCCACGTGGAGCCACTTCGGTCTCGGTTCGTGGGCCAACCGGGACCATCATTAGTCCCGAGTTATTTCACACCCGGGACCAAAGGCCCTTATGAACCGGGACAATATGGGGGTCTGTCCACTAGTGTCACCACAATGTCGGGTGGTAGAGTGTGTAGAAGGATAGAGAGGGATTTGGTGAAATCGATGTTTATTGCTTGAGCCTTGGAGGCATATATATAGGAGTACAATTGATCTACTTGGAGTACAAGTCAAGGTAGAATAGAATCCTACTCTATCTCATATTTCCTAATATTACAATTATACTCAACATCCCCCCGCAGTCACAACGTAGCGACGCAGACGGTGAGACTGGAGAAGAATCCGAAGGCGGAGCCGACGGACATCCCCACCACAGTCGTAACGGTCGACGCATCGCGAAGTTTGTGGCTGGAGTGGAAGCCAACGAGGTTCCCAAGCAGGCGGTAGCCCTTTGTGTCGATGTCGAGGTTGCCGAGAGCGTAGGATGGTGTAGCCGTGGTCGAGGTAGCCGTGCGATGGACGCCGTGGTCGATGTCGAGTCGGGATGGCCGGTGCCGAGGTAGTCGCCGTGGACCGGGAAGAAGAGCGGCGGCGGCGGCCTGAGGAGGAGGCGGCGGCGGCGGCTAGGTCAGAAGCGCGACGACGGTGCTCGAAGTAGGCGAGGAAGAACCCGATAGCGTGACGAAGACCGACACGGACTGTGGCGTTCCCGCGCTTAGAGAGACTGCGCGGCGCATACCACATAAAAGTCGACGCGCGGGGACGACGAAGTGGCCCGTGCGCCGCGACGCTACGACCCGAAGGGGCGACGCAGCGGCAACGCGCGGGTCGCGGCGACGGCGTTGAAGACCTCGGGGTGGTTGCAGGTACCGCGCGCCACGCTCGCTACGGCCCAAAAGGGCGACGCAGCGGCAGCGCGAGGGTCGGTGCAGCCTCGAGGACGGCCTGAAGCGGATGGCCTCGGGGCGGCGGTTGACCGCGGGCCGCAGCACTACGACCCGAAGGGGCGACGCAGCGGCAGCGCGAGGGTCGGTGCAGCCTCGGGGACGGCCTGAAGCGGATGACCTCGGGGCGGCGGTTGACCGCGGGCCGCGGCACTACGGCCCGAAGGGGCGACGCAGCGGCAGCGCGCGGGTTGGTGCAGCCACGGGGAGAACCACAGGGCAGCAGCGCTGCGGCCCGATGGGGCGACGCAACGGCAGCCCGTTGCTCGATTGGTGGAGTGGCACGCTGAACTCGGGGACAGGGCGGTGACGCCTAGTGTCGGAGTAGAGGCGTGTGTCGACGACGACGATGGGCGACGCAAACCGATCTCAGATCGGAAAACCAAAAAAGACGCCGATCAAGACGACCGACGAAAGAGAGAAAAACCCGGATCAAGAGATCGGGAAAAAGACTCTCTAGGGCAGCCGATCCACGGAACCGATGGACGAACCCTAGGTACGGGCGGCGCGGCCCCCGGTGCCGGCGATCATGGATCGGCCCCGGGGGCGGCGCGGGCGGAAGCGACGGTGGCGGCTAGGGTTTAGATCGTGTTTAGGCTGATACCATGTAGAAGGATAGAGAGGGATTTGGTGAAATCGATGTTTATTGCTTGAGCCTTGGAGGCATATATATAGGAGTACAATTGATCTACTTGGAGTATAAGTCAAGGTAGAATAGAATCTTACTCTATCTCATATTTCCTAATATTACAATTATACTCAACAGAGTGGAGCCCCTAGCCACCATGATCAGGGCGTGCACACCGGCGGTGATCGAATGAGAATGCAAGAGCGCATCAAGTGGTGGGTAGGAGGGCTAGTATGCACCGTAGACAAGCGGGAGGGTGAAGGGAGGGAGCTCGTCGAGCAGGACAAAGTGTTGTCCAAACCAAATGGTGTGTCCACCCAAGCTGGCCGATCCCGTTGATGAGCCCGATGCCCGTTGCAAATAATCAAATGAATTTTATTTTGTATGATCTTGGAATGCTCGGTTTATATCATTTTGAACAAAGCTAAAGTTGTGAACTTGGGTTGCAAGTAGAATCCAAATATGAATGTTGATCCTGATGCAACCATGTCGTTGATACCATCATGTTCGGTTTTGTAGATGAAATCAAGTAAAGGCTGCAACATCCGAGAAAGAGCACATGTTTGTTCACATGCATGGTAAAATTAAAGACAATATATGTTTGTGACTAATAAGAAACCATTCACACTAATGATGAATGATCTAAGTGTTGCTTACTATCTTCTCTGTAAAAGGGACTGGTGTTTGTCACAATAGTCATAAATTTCAAAATGTACTTTTAGATTGAAATTTCTTTGGTTCTTCAAGGTACTAGCTGGCAAAGTATGCAAAAGAAAATTACTTTCACCAAAAATAGGAATGTTTGTCCAAAAATATTTACATGTACTACCTAGTTTAATTTGATTATGTCGTTGTACAAGTTCCATCTTCTAAATGTACAAACAAATCTTTGTTGATTCTTTGCTATGATTTGCAGTCAACTGGTGGTTCTCCTGCTTCACTCAAACATGGTATGTGATTAAACTTGTACAGTGGTAACGTATCTATTGGAATTGAAGTTATGAGCTGAGGTAGTTCAGAACTGAAGTTAAAACATCAATATAGTACAACTAAATATTCAAATGCATTTTCCTAGATCAAGTTGTAGTTTATTTTTGTTTGCGGGAAGTTGCAGTGTAGTGTATTGTTTTCCAATTGCTAAGCATTATATTCCACAAGGTGAGCTGTTGAGCATCCTTTTACATGCTAGGTATTCTAATTATGTTGATGTACTTTATCATCCACTTATGAAAACATAGATAAACTGATATAACGGCAATTTGGTGTTTACAATTTGAATCAAATACAAATAGTTGAATTTATTTTGTTATATGTTTCACGGCCCAGCGAAGAGCCCATACGCTTCTAATTTGATATCAGCATGAACAAAGATGGTGCAACATTGACCAACTTATTACATCACCTGGACATTGATATGAGCCCCTTGCACATCATAGTTACAGCTTACAACATATGGTTAGGAGAGGATGCCCGATCTTATTGTATTTTCTGCACGATCAAAATTATATATAACTAATTAATTGAGCGAAGGGCCTTGGTTGTAGCAATCGAAATTTTCCACCAAGCCAACGCCGAGGATCTCGCGGTAGCGTTGTAAAACCTAATCCGATCGATGACGCGGCTTCCTGCCCGTGCCCATACTCATTCCCACTGTTGACGATGTTGGTGATCACGCCAAACCCAAGCGCCCTCCTTGCGGTCCGAACCGCCCCAGATGGGTTTCATTGACCTATAATCACAACATGTCTCGACGATCGTTTGTGATGGCGAGATGATATGGAAGAGGCAGGAGAGGGGAGCCACGGAGCGATCTAGTCAATTGGTCTAGCATGATATAAACATGAATAAAAACGATGCATCAATGACCACTTTATTATGTCACCTGGACATTGATATGAGCGCCTTGCACATCATATAGTTGCAGCTTATTACAAACATATGGACGGAGAGGATGCTCTTATTACATACTGTATATCTTGTGCACTAGTACTAGAAACTAATTAAGCAAAAGGTCTCTGGCTGTAGCAGTCGAGGTTCTCCCCGTAGCCGACGCCAAGGATCTCGCAGTAGCGCTTGTAAAACCCGATCCGATCAGCGACGCGGCTGTCCTGCCCGTGCCCGCACTCGATCCCGCCATTGACGATGTTGGTGATCACCCCAAACCCAGGCTCCCTCCTCGCCGCCCGGTCCGCCTGAGACGGTCTCCATTGGCCGGTGATCACGGCGTGGCTCGACGGCTTGGGCGCCTGAGGGGTCATCCAGAACCACATAGCCGTCTTGAACGCCACGGTCGGGTCCGTGGCCACCAAGTCCGGGTTGCGCAGCAGGTCGACGCCGATGGCCCGGCCGGCGGGGCCGTAGTTGTAGTTGTGGGAGAGCTGGATGGGGCCGCGGCCGTAGTAGCGCTTCCCGGGGGCGCACGGCCACTGCCGGCTCGGGGTGCAGTAGTCGGAGGTGGCGCCCCGCTCCTGCTTGAAGCAGTAGCCCCACGCGAACGCCCCGTCCGGCGCCGTCGCCCACCCTCCGGTGGTCTCGTGGGAGGTCTGCGCCAGGAAGGCGGCCACCTCCCGCTTCCGGACGTCGGCGCCGCCGGTGGTGCCGAAGCCCGGGAAGGCGGCCGCGGCCGCGATGAAGGCGTCGTAGGTGTAGAAGCCCTTGGCCTGGCAGGCGCCGTCGTTGCGGTGCAGCAGCATGCGGTCGAAGTGGGCGCGCGAGATGACGTCCCTGACGTTCGCGGCCTGCGCGGCGCCGATGGCCATGGCCGCCGTCGCCAGCACGAGCACCACCGCAAGCGATCTCATCGTGGGTGCCGACGAAGTAGAGTACACTGCCGTTGTAGTGGAGTGTGTGGGTGTGGCAGAAGCGGTGGGGAGTGCACGTCTTTATATTGGCGTGGAGCTACTCGATCGCCATGATCGACCTGTCATCCTGTCTATCCATCTATCTTCTACTTAGCTTCCTTCCAGAGCGACGTCGTCACGCGATCGACGGATCAGCTCGGCGGCATAGATCCGGCCGAGAGGTACAGCGGCGAGCAGCTGGCCTGTACGATCGAGGCTTCGATGGCGTGTGCTGGTGTGCACGCATCTGGAACTTTAGTCCATAGATGATGCAGGGGATTCATGGACGGACGTCCATGGAATGCCAATCCTCGTTTTATCTTTGAAAAGCTCATCACTTATCCTCCTAATTTCTGTTGAAACTGGGAGTCGTGCACGCATTCACACCGCGCACCCACCGCATTAGCTAGGGTTAGATTTCGTGGCTGCTCAATTGCTCAAGTCCTTGGCTGGTTTCTCTTCCCCCCTCCTTTCCCTGGCGTCTGGCCATACCTTTTTTGATCGTGACAACCTAACTAACAACAACGCTTTTTTCATATTTTTTGCGGGGAAGCTAACAACAACGTTGCAATATGTGTGTACATGTTTGCTATTTTTTGGGGGGCGCATCGGTCAATTCTCACGCGTAGGACTAAACCGAAAATGGGGAGGCTATGGCTGGTCGTGGCATCATCGCCGAAAACAACGTGACATGGGGGTGGAGAAGGTAATTCGAGCAGGGTGAAAGCGGCATATATGAGTAGGATTGGTGGTTAGATCGACATCGGAGGGCGCACTAGTAGAAAACAGGGCTTTGATTCAGATCTGGCCAGCCCATGCGTCCAGGGCGCCGGCCGGGCCTCGTAGGGCATTGGTCCCGGTTCGTCTGGACCCATTAGTCCCGGTTCCAGACACGAACCGGGACGAATGGTCCTCCATCCAATGGATGGCGCTTCGTCTTTCCACGCTTCGTCCCGAGGCGGTTTCTTCGTATACGCGTGCGGCGCGCGCCCGATGAGCTTTCCATGCGCGTGCGGCCTCCATCTATTGGTCCCGGTTCGTAGCTGGAACCGGGACTAAAGGCCAACCTTTAGTCCCGGTTCCATCTACGAACCGGGACCAATGACGGCGCTTCGTCTTCCCGCGCGCGCCCGACGAGCTTCCCATGCGCGTGCGGCGCGCGTTGGGAAGCTCATCGGGCGCGGGGCCGGTTTCATCCGACTCATCTCATCTCATCTTCCCTTCTCATCTTCATCTCCCCTCTCGCGCCCGACGAGCTTCTCGCCGCCATGTCGGGGTCGCCGCTACGGTGGCCGTCCGACTCCGACACCCCGTCGGACGAGGACAACCACCCCGAAAGGCGCAAGTTTTGGGACCCGCCTCCGAAGCCGCATCCTCGAGCTCAGCGCGGGCGACGATCGCGCGCCGCCGACGACAGCCCGCTGGAACGGCTGGAGGCGCTGGAACGGCTGGAGGCGCGGGAACTTCGCCGTGCCGCACGTGCGGATAAGTCCGCGGCGAACCTGGCCAAGGCGAGGGCCAAGAAGAAGGAGAAGAAGAGGGCCGAGATGACGGCGCGTGTGGAGGCGAAAGTCGCGCCGGAGGAGGCCACCAAGCGGGCGGCGCCCAGCGGCGACGATGAGGGCGCCGGGACCTCCGCCAAGAAGCAGAAGATCGAGTAGTTAATTAGCTCTAGTCGTTAGATTAGACGCTTCTAGCTTCGATCTTCTGTAATAAATATTATGAATTATATATATATATATATATATATTTTTCGTTTGTTTCAATATGAAATAATTATTGTTTTTTAGAATAATAATTTAAAACTCAAACGGTGAAGCGTGTGACATCATTGTTGTTTGTTAATCGTGATTTTTTTTTAAATAATTGTTTGGAATTCAAAAAATTAAATCATGTGATATCAAGACCTAAGGGTTATAACATGATTGATATCTTACTATTGTCAGGAAAACAACAAGTGCAGACTTGGAAACTAGGGGAGATAGAACCTGAAAGTTAAGCGTGCTCGGGCTGGAGTAGTGAGAGGGATGGGTGGTCGGCCGGGAAGTTAGATGATTTGGAATGAGTGTTGATTAGAGATTAGAGATTAGAGATTAAATTCTGAAGCAGTGAGAAGGGGTGATTAGAGATTAAATTGTCAAATAATTCAAAGATTCGAAAATGAAAAAAATCCAAAAAAAAATCAAAAAAATCCTTTAGTCCCGGTTGGTAACACCAACCGGGACTAAAGGTCCTCCAGCCCCCGCTCCAGCCGGCTGCCACGTGGAGGCCCATCTGTCCCGGTTTGTAAGCGAACCGGGACTAAAGGTCATGGGCTTTAGTAACGACCCTTTAGTAGACGCCAAACAACATCCTAGAGATCGATCGCTCCCCACTCTGACCCATGGAGGTACTTCTTCGAGGTCATTTACCGCTCAATCAATGGATTGCTTCCCATATGCGGAGGAGTTGAGATTCGAACTCGCAAGGATTCATGCTATCTCTCAATTCCTATGCCTTTCACATCGGAGGGTTGGCAGCAAAGTCGGTTTTATGCCCAGATTGCATAGTCATAGGAGAAATAGTTGAGCTTCCTCCTTTTGAAGATCGCTTGCCCGTGAAATGGCGATCATGGACTCATGAGACCAACGTTACACCAGAGGCCGACACTTTGCTTGGAGAAACTTTCAATCTAATAGAGAATGGACTAGGTGGCTCCCACATCTTGAGGAATTGGCTATAGAGGTGCATACAACCCTTGGTTAAGAGAGATCACCCCATGTTTGATACATTGGGTTGAGAGATTCCACCCATATACTCCCTAGAGAGCTCAGTGGGAATGAGCTGCTAGCCCGAATTCATTTTGTCTCATGCATTCCTTTGAACAAGATCACCCTGGAAACCTCCGTTGAGCCGCTCCGCAAGGGAAAACCCCGTATCAAGGTAATTTTCTCGCTTGTTAGCTTGCTTTGCCTCCCCATCTTTTTTTTCTGTTCTCATGGTTTCGTCTTTGCCTTTCTATAGAAATTTGTTGGCTTCAACTCTGCGCCTCGTCTTCCTGGGACACTGCCGGAGATGGATCTTTTATGCTTTGATGAGGGATCAAGGAGAACATGTGATGATATCCATGCCACCAGCAGGGCCGGTCCACAGATTTTTGAGGCCCTGGGGCGAGACACAAAATGGGGCCCTTGTAGGCAAAAAAAAATTAGAATGTATATTAGTTTACAAGGAATTTAGCAATCAATACATAGCATTGATCGATGTTCTTTGAACATGAACAATAAAACACACAATAAATTATTTATCTATAATGATCTAGAGAAGTACATCATAATAGAATGGAAACAATATAGTTCCACAAAGGATCACTCTTTAAAGTAGTATAAAAAGATCATCATTTCATCAATTATCTGTAAAACAAAAAAACTTTGTCAAAACAGATAGCTAACTTCTTCAAGACTTTCTGCATAAGCCCTAGTAAAGCAAACTTAGCACTTCATTTTTACATTGATGATTGGATCTTGAAGAACTTACATTTGTGTCTAGCCTCACCAATCTACATGTTCTTTACTCCATGGGTTCACCTGGATGTAGCTTCTCAAATCTGCAAGACCACACAACACAATTAGTCCCTGGCTACAACACTCACTCTCAGTCCCCCCCTTCTGATCTCTTGAATCTTCCCTATGCTCCCTGCACTCTCTCACATCCAATGAAGCTTTGAATAATAGGCGTACAATAGAAGAAGACAAGAATTGAAGATGTGATATGGAGTCGACAAAGCCAGAGAGCCGTGCTATTTAACAATGAATCAAAAATAATACTGGATTAGGGGATGGAGGGAGACTTCGAGGATGAGATCATGGAAAGAGAGATTACTAGGGAAGGGAATATCACCGTTGGACTTCTCCAATAATCACTACACGGGAGCAGAGGCCTCGTCGCCTCGATTATGGGGGAGTGATAATAGCGACACTGCTATGGGAATTGCGAAATTTGGGGAGGAGGCGAGATTGGATCGATGGAGTGCGGCTATGCGTGTGTGCGGCAACAGGGATCGATTCTTGATCCGTGCGTGAGTGCTAGTAAACTGGCTGGTTACGTGGTGGGTTTGGGCCAATTTTTTGCTTATTTTCATCGATTCTTGTGTACTAACTACCTGGGCTGGGGCCCCTACCTCTCAGGGGCCCAGGGCGGCCGCCCCGTTGCCCCGGCCTATGGGCCGGCCCTGGCCACCAGTCCATCCTCCATTGAGGCCGTCTCTTTTTGGAGGGCTCGTCTATTCGCCGATATTGCCCGACGAGGATTCCTCTTCCAGGAAGAGGGTTCGGGAGTTTGCAACAGTCAGGTGTGCTTGGCCCAGATGCCTACCATCCGGAGGTCGGCCCTTATAGGCTGGAACTGGTTGAATTATTTCTGAATCGAGAAAAGCAGGCCTCTACAGATCCATCTACGACTAACCCGCCACCTCTCCTTTGGAGAAGGAGACGCGGGATGTGCCGAGCTTGGAAAAGAAATAAGACATTGGAAAGGCCCATTGGAGCTGGAAAATGCCCGAAGAGGGCGGTTGGCTCAAGAAGACATTATATGTAAGCCGAGCTCCTTAGCATATTGCCTCTCATCCTTTTATGTCTGAAGTTTTAGCGAGTCTTCCATTTTGTAGCCGTTGTGGATTTATCATCGCCGGTGAGATTATATTCACTCCCTTCATAGTCAGCGTGATGGTGACATGGCTGCCCCGTGGGCGAATGTTGCTTGGTGTTGTGGAGATGTATAACGATCTTATTGCCATGGAGGCCGTCGTTCCAGATCATCAAAGAATAATGACCAAGCTGTGCAATTAGAGCCTCGTTGGTGTTGTTTGAGCAACTCTGTCGAGGTGACGAGAGGTCGACCGTTCTTGATGGGAAACTTGCTGATCTTGAGAAGAGTGTGTCGAACATGGAGCTTGACCTTAGCTACCGCTAATGTTGGCATGCAGTCGTTGGAGGCCTTGTCCCTTGGTAATACGTTTGTTTTGTACCTGACCTCAAAATGGCTGATCTTAGGATCGTATCAGAGCGCATGTGTCCGTTCTTGTGCAGATGTGCTTCCGGAATTGATGGCCAAGACTCATGTTCAACGTCTTTGAGAACGGTCTCCTACACCCATGATGTTACTACGTGCTGACATGAAGTCGTCCTGGCTCTATGGGGAAGTGGTGGTCCTAATTTTGATGTTGAGAAGGAGGGAAACGACCGCGCTTCACCAAAAAGGCAAGAACCCAACGACCATCTAATGTCGTCTGTCAGCGCACGCCACATCTGCTCGACATGTGGGCCTAACTGATCAGATTCACTGTTTTCACGAGCTTATCATTACTGGTTAGACGCAAAAGTGTTGGCTTCGGATGAGTTGTGTCAAACATGGTATTCACCTATTACCCTAGCTTCATATGCGATGGTTTCGTGTAATTAACTCCCGAAATGACCTTCTTGGTAATCTTCATTTTCTGCATATTCCAAGATGGATGATCCTCCTTGGGTAAAAGAAAACATGATCTTTTATGCTAGAGATAAACCTTCACTCAGATTGAAGGCCAAGTTTTTGTACTTAGTCATGACCATGTCCTTTTTAGTTCATGTTATGTAGCCAAGGAAAAATATATTACTCAAGCTTGGTCAATACCAATGGCGGTGCCAGCATCAAAAGGCTGTGGGTTCAAGTGCACAATTCTCTCTAGAATAGTAGAATCCCTTAATTTTTCGCATGAGTAGAAAAATAATTAGGCTTGCAATCAAACAAACTGTGGGGTCAGCTTACACGTAGAATCGCCGCCATTGGACACGATACGATGTGAAAGAATAGCCAATTTGCTTAAAGTTTCCAACAGAACACAAAAGAATGATACAGGTAAAAAACAAGGGAAAACAAATGAAGCGATGAGAAAGAAAAGGAGATGTTGTTCATGTGAGTGAGTCCTTTCCCCTCGGTGGAACTCTCTGGTTCAGTTCTTCTTTCACGGCCCCAAGCATCACACCTCACACAAACAACCAAAACCCCCCATTTCTTTCTTCCTAAGTTCAATCAAACAAAAATACGACAATAATTTTCACCCTCACAAGTGAGCAGATGTCGGTACACACCTTCCACTTGTCCCTTTGCACCTAAACACTTTACTGACCATGTTAGACTGTGATGGTTTCTTTAATTAAAAATGGACCTGATCATAGCCTGCTTAATTGCACAAATCATAAATCTGTTGCAACCAAAACATGATTAGTTATCATTTTTCCTGTAATAATTTTGTTTCCAGCCATGACCATTGGAGATCAAATCAAAATGATAAAATCGGGAGCCTCTCATTTTTGGTCAGTGAGTGAGTCAGAGTTGCTTTGCTTGCAATGTGGAGTGAAGAGATTCAGAGAATTGGTCGAGATATCACAACCCCAAAGCCACCTATGGCCGCCGTCCCCTCCACGTCCGTCCACAAAGAACCAATCTTTCCCTTATATCTCCTTCTCCCCACCCCAGACTCCACTGGTGAATCAGCAGCACCGAGCAAGCAACCAACCATGGCGCCCCCTGCCCTCTCCTCCTCCCACCTCCTCATCACCGCGTCCCTCCCCAAGCCCTCCGGCCTAAGGCCGCCCCGCCTCCCGGTCTCCTCCAGGCCCGTCCCGGCCCTGCTCCTCGCCCTCGCCGCCGCGCCCGCGCTCGCCGCCGACGCGCCCGTGCCGCTGCCCCCGCAGGAGCCGGCGCCGCAGCTGCAGCTGCAGGCCGAGGCGCCCACGCCCGCGGCTAACCCCTTCGCCGACAACCTCCTCACCGCGCCCAAGCCCGGCTCCGCCTCCGCCGACATCCCCGACGGCGGCCAGTGGCGCTACAGCGAGTTCCTCGCGGCCGTCAAGAAGGGCAAGGTCGAGCGCGTGCGCTTCTCCAAGGACGGCGGCGTGCTCCAGCTCACCGCCGTCGACGGCCGCCGCGCTTCCGTCGTCGTGCCCAACGACCCGGACCTCATCGACATCCTCGCCACCAACGGCGTCGACATCTCCGTCGCCGAGGGCGATGCCGCGGGGCCCGGCGGGTTCCTCGCCTTCGTCGGCAACCTGCTCTTCCCCTTCATCGCCTTCGCGGGGCTCTTCTTCCTCTTCCGCCGCGCCCAGGGCGGGTCCGGAGGCGGCCCCGGCGGGCTCGGCGGGCCCATGGACTTCGGCCGCTCCAAGAGCAAGTTCCAGGAGGTGCCCGAGACCGGGGTCACCTTCCAGGACGTCGCCGGCGCCGACCAGGCCAAGCTCGAGCTGCAGGAGGTCGTCGATTTCCTCAAGAACCCCGACAAGTACACAGCGCTCGGGGCCAAGATCCCCAAGGGCTGCCTGCTCGTCGGCCCGCCCGGGACCGGAAAGACGCTGCTCGCCCGTGCCGTCGCCGGGGAGGCCGGGGTGCCCTTCTTCTCCTGTGCCGCGTCTGAATTCGTCGAGCTCTTCGTCGGTGTGGGCGCGTCCAGGGTGAGGGATCTCTTTGAGAAGGCCAAGGCCAAGGCGCCCTGCATCGTCTTCATCGATGAAATCGACGCCGTCGGAAGGCAGCGTGGTGCCGGCATGGGTGGGGGGAACGATGAGAGGGAGCAGACCATCAACCAGCTGCTCACAGAGATGGACGGCTTCTCCGGAAACAGCGGTGTCATCGTGCTCGCTGCGACCAACAGGCCGGATGTGTTGGACTCAGCTCTTCTGCGGCCAGGGAGGTTCGATCGGCAGGTCACCGTTGACCGTCCGGATGTCGCCGGCCGTGTCAGGATCCTCGAGGTGAGCAATTCTGGTGCTTAACTTTACTTGTGAATTGCGATTGGTTTGCTTATACTGGTATAGATTTTATTCTGAATTCTGATAGGCCAATTCACAAACCAGTATACTTTCAGTCCAGCTATTCTCTCAGGTTACTGTTCTAGTGATTGCATTGCATTGCTTGTACTAGTTGACATTGTTCTGGATTAGAAAACCCAATCCAAAAACTTAATTACTGTTCTTGCTGCTATTCTCTGAAGACATAATTGCAGTGGCTAGTCCAAGAACTCAGCAAGGGAAACTTGCTTGCATGTCAAATGGTCACAGTTTCTGAAAGGTCTGGGTATAACTCAATCTGTATGTTCAACTGGCAGAGATAATCACAATTGTAGCTCCATTTTATTTGATAAAAACGATCTAATGATAGTTTGCTAAATCTTTTCCGACCATATCCTTTGTAAGGGTTTGTTATGACCCAAAGACTAGAGTAGGAGCACCGTCTTTACTAGTCGATCCGCTATTTCTTGCATTGATGCAAAAATAATACAATCTTTTTGACCTTGCATCTCTAATTAGTACAGATTATTTTGCTTCAAATTTTATGTGTTTTTAATGTCAGTTGCATAGTTCACCCCAACATCATTTTCAACTTTTTGCTACTTAAATACTTTCTCTAAAACTAGAAATGCTTAGATAACTAATTTCGTCTGTGTTTATAAGATTCAATTATGCACTTATTTGTTACTTCGTACTTTAACTTGAACTAAACAAGTTTTGATCTCAGACACTCCATTGACAGTAGTATGGTTCTAAATGAACTGTGAAGCGCACACACTCGACCTCGACCCCTGCTTGATGACTTTTATTGATCATATTAGTTATATGCTGCAGCTTACATATTATTTTTTCAATTAATAGGTTCACTCCAGAGGAAAGGCGTTGGGGAAGGATGTAGACTTTGATAAGGTTGCCAGAAGGACACCTGGTTTCACCGGTGCTGATCTTCAAAACTTGATGAATGAGGCTGCCATCCTCGCTGCTCGCCGTGATCTTAAGGAGATAAGCAAGGATGAGATCTCTGATGCCCTAGAGAGGATCATTGCTGGGCCTGAGAAGAAAAACGCAGTTGTTTCAGAACAGAAGAGGAAGCTTGTGGCTTACCATGGTAATTTTACAACCATCAGTTTCAGTTGTTGAAATCGTCCTGGAGTGCACAGTTTCCTAATATGTTTATGTTAACTTTTGGATTTGCAGAGGCTGGACATGCTCTCGTCGGTGCCCTCATGCCTGAATATGACCCTGTTGCCAAGATTTCCATCATTCCCCGAGGTCAAGCTGGTGGGCTCACGTTCTTTGCTCCAAGTGAAGAGAGGCTTGAGTCTGGACTGTACAGCAGGAGCTACCTAGAGAACCAAATGGCTGTGGCACTTGGTGGCAGGTTGGTTTTCGTGGAAATTGTATTTATTTATGCATCCACTAGTTGCTGCTATTTTGCAAAGTGACGAAGAGTGTACAAACATGCCTAACATTTTTCCTTTTGCAGGGTTGCTGAAGAGGTGATCTTTGGCCAAGACAATGTGACAACCGGGGCTTCCAACGACTTTATGCAGGTCTCACGTGTCGCAAGACAAATGGTTGAAAGATTTGGGTTCAGCAAGAAGATCGGGCAAGTCGCGATTGGGTCATCTGGTGGAAACCCTTTCTTGGGCCAGCAGGTATACCAATACGACATTAGTAGACTGTTGCAGGAGAAGGGAAAAAACGTTATTCTAAAAGCACATTTTTTGCAAAATTAACCAAGAACTAGACGTGCAAACTTCAACTACAATTGGATCTCGCCAGCATTCCTTGTCCTTTTTTCTCCTTAGTATCCTTATTCACGAAGTCTCTACCAGCATCTAGGGAAGGTCATTATCAGTGTGGTCATTATCTAACTGTCAGTTTACATTAGATGAACCTACACTACGCTCTTGCTTTGAGTTTACTACATCCTTTTAGCACATCACTGCTATATATACTGCCAATCTTGTCATCATCCTTGTCCTGTTTCATGGAACGCCTGTTCAAACACGAAAGCAGTGATAAAACAAACACTGACATCTCTGTTTAGCCTCTAATGCAAGGTCATTATCTAAGTATCAGTTACCTCAGATGACTACTACTACACTCTTGCTTCCAGTTCACTTCATTCTTTTAGCACGACACTCCTATATATACTGTCAATATTGTCATCATACATGTCCTGTTTCATCGAAGGGCAGCCCGGTGCATGTAGCTCCCACTTTCGCAGGGTCCGGGGAAGGGTCCGACCACTTTGGGTCTATTGTACGCAGCCTTTCCCTACATTTCTGCAAGAGGCTGTTTCCAGGACTTGAACCCGTGACCTCATGGTCACAAGGCAGCAGCTTTACCACTGCGTCAAGGCTCCCCTTCTCCTGTTTCATCGAAGGTCTATTAAAAATTGAAGTAGTGAAGAAACAAACACGACCATTTCCGATTAGGCTAGTATCTCATTTTGTGTGGCTGTGGCTGGAGTCCTGATTAGCTTTCCTTCTCTAAAATTTCTGTCAACAGCAATAAGCAATGGTTCTGAATACTAACCTGTTATGCCACATTGTTTGGTCACAGATGTCAAGCCAGAAGGACTACTCTATGGCCACAGCGGACATCGTGGATGCAGAGGTCAGGGAGCTCGTGGAGGTGGCCTACTCGCGGGCGACGCAGATCATCAACACCCACATCGACATCCTTCACAAGCTCGCTAACCTCCTGATCGAGAAGGAGACCGTGGATGGGGAGGAGTTCATGAGCCTCTTCATCGACGGACAAGCAGAGCTTTTCGTCGCTTAAGTCAATTCGCCGTGCGTGCCCTGTATGTGTTTCTGTGATTATACGAGGGTCCAACTTGTAGGAACCACATTGATCTAGTAAAAATGTTCTTTTTGCAAACATGTTTGTATAGTTCCTTGTAGAAAAGAAAACACCCTGTACTGACATTGAGTGCGTCGATTAATACAGATCGTTGCTAGTTTTTGCCTGTCTGCATGTTCTGATGGAGTTGAAACATTTCTAGATTTCCATTGTTTGCTTGCATGTCCTGCCTGTTGAGGATCAAGTTTCTGTTCTAATTTCAGCTGATCAATTTGGATTCCAATATCATAACGAGAAGAAAAGGGAGTCCCAGCAAGAAGCAGAGAAACCAGAGATTTAACCCCAAAAGCACATCGCACTATACTTCATACAAAATTTGCAACAGACAATTAAAAGAATAAATGATCAATACTTTCTTTGCCACCACAAAATTGATTTTTTTGTCTTCCAGCCAGCACCTCCTCAACAAGCTATCCTTACTAAGAATACTATTTCGGAGTACTAGCCAAAGGAAAATCTTTAGTGTCAGCGGGGTCTTTATTTTCTTCTATAGGAAGTCACTAGGACAATGCTCGTGCGTTGCAACGAGGAAAATAAATCCTCGCATCCCTAGCGATACATTCATGATGTCACTTCTCTTCTTTGTCATGGTGGTCACATTTTTTCAGCTACCCACCATGAATGTGCTCAATTTCGAATTGATTATCTTGGTTATCATACTCTAGCACATCGCTTGGTGAGCCTCTCCATGCATCAACTGGTTATTCTTCATACTCTTGATGATGATGGACGATGGACGCCCCTCTTGTCTCGTCTAAACTTGGTGCATGCACCATCCCCGCACTCTTGCCCCTAGTTTAAGGTACATTCATGCTCTTTAAAAAGACATGTGCCGCCCCTTCTCCTTGTTGTTGACAGGTGCAACATGAGAAGTAAGGGTGGGCAGAGGGCAGCGGCAATATAGCATTGAATCACATCATTGCAAGTGAATGTTTATTCATTAATCTCGTTGAGTTGGACTTCATCTGCGCCTCCCAAGCTACGATCTAAATCAACACCTACGCCCACACATTTTTAAATTTTATTTTTTTCTTGTCAATGCATCAACATTCTTTCTAAAATAATTTTAAATTATATGGACTTTTCTAAAGAGCATTAATATTTTTAAGCATGTGAATTTTTTTTGAATGACATAAAATTTGTTTTGAGAGGGTAAGCATTTTATAAATTAGTTGAACATTAGTTCAATACGCGAACACTTTTCTTAAAACTATGCAAACATTTTAAAGAGGATGAATAATTTTAAAAATTAGATCTTCCAAAAGACACATAAAAACTAAAAGTGATATGGTTACATGTACACGCGCGCATCCATTTTTTTTCTTGATAATTAATATTATTTCTTTGTGGTACATCAAAGTTTAATTCCTTCTTTAATTTATTTTCTTCCTAAGAGGAAGGATGGAGTTTATTCCTTTTTTTTTCTTGCTGAGGAAGTGCATGTCCTATTTTTTTTAGATATATTCCCCTTATTTTCAATTAAATATAACAATGCACGTGCATTACAATATGTTCCTATATTTTACCTATGATTACATTTCCACATTAATGTGATTGTGTAATAATTATGTATAAAATCTTGCCTGTGATTTCTTTTGATCCGTGACTAATGGGCCGAGGCAATAAAGCCCAGCTAAAAGATGTGAGGCCCAAGCTAGATTGAAAACTGTGAGTCGTTTTTTTAGAAAACAGTGGACTGCGGGTTGATTAGCATAAAAGTGAGGTTATTTTTTGGAAAATTACTAAAACAAACTAAGAAAGACACCTCCCTTTATTATTAGGTATAGATGAGCATAGTTTTAAAAATCAAATTGGACCGTCTGTTGGACAGGAAAAAACCCTGTTGAACCTGCATGATTTTCAGCAAACCGGGTGCTAAACGGAAGTGGTTGGACTGTCTTTTTTTTCTTAAAAGAAAACAGTCCAACCACTTCAGTTTAGCAAATCGGATGCTAAACCGAAGTGGTTGGACTGGTAAAATGGTGAATGAGAAGAATATATAGGGATATTCTATGTATCGCTCGATGCGAGACAAGATCGGCGTCTCCCAGTGGACGAGTGCTGCGCCCGTCCTGTAATTTTGTGTTTTTTCATGCTGGCAAGTATTTCTCCTTTTTTTAGTTTTTATATTTTGAAAATAAAATGAAATATAATATAAGAATAATGAAATATGCATGACGGTTTTAAAATGTTATACAGTACAATGTAAAAAGCTTATTCATATAATTCCAAAAAGTGTTTAATTGCATTCTAAAAAAGATACACTACAATAAAAAGATGTTCATGCATTTAAAATAAACTTTTATTAAATTTATACACATACTAAAGAATATAAAAATGTTTTCTTAGTTTTAATAAATGTTCTGTACTCCCTCCGATCCGTAATAAGTGTCGCTCATCTAGTACAAAGTTTGTACTAACTTAGTACAAAATGAGCGACACTTATTATGGATCGGAGGGAGTATCATTTAAAAATGTCTCAACCTGTATTTTAAAATAGTTAATCATGTATTTAAAAATATTAAACACATATTAAAATGTGTAAGATGTATATTAAATATGTAAAATAAATATGAAGAAAATTATAAATCAAAACATATATTTAAATTTTTTAATCATGAATTTTAATAATTATGAAACTTCTATACAAAACAGTTGTTGATGTATATAAAAATGTATAATATGCACGAAGAAACTACACATCAAAACATATATTAAAAAACGTTAATAATTTATATTAGTAAATATTATACATGTAAAAAAATTGTTGTTGATGTATATGTACAATGTACGATATATGAAAAACTTAAACATTTGTTTAAAGTAAAATAATAAATTGAAATATTTTTTATAAGAAAAATCGATGAATTCAAAAGAAAAAGGAAGAAAAGAAACAAAAAAATCGAAGGAAACTAGAAAAAGGAAAAACTGAAGAAAAATAGAGAAAAAGTGATGCTTCAGTAATTATAAAATAATTATTAGGAATGAAGAAAACATTAGGTTTTCAAAAGACCGGTGGGTTTATGATAAACTTTTAAAAGCTGCTTAACCTAGGCTATTTGATCTTTGTTTCAATTATAATATCTCAGTAGATGATGCTGTTAGAATGGGTTGAGAAGGATATTATTTTAGAAAAACACTCCTTGAAGAATCGTTCGATCTTTGTAGTAGTCTTAATACTAGTTGTAAAAAGATTAATATGTCTAATAGAAAAGATGGCATTAAATGTATACTCACCAATGATAGGAAATTCATCGTCTGCTCCTTCTGTAAAAAGTTATTCTGCACTCATCACATTATTTTTTATGGAAGCTCAAAGTGCCCGCCAAAATTAAGATTTTCATTTTGTTACCGGCGAGGAGGATTATTCTCACCAAAGATAAACTGCTAAAAAGAGAATAGATTGGTAGTGTAGTGACAAGTGTGTTTCTTGTGGGGGTAGAGAGGAAATTGATCGCTTGTTTTTCACTTGCTCTGCTGCTAGGTTAATATGGGGTCTATTAAAATGTGCTTTCAATTTGAATAATGTTCTTGAAAATATTTTTGAATGTTTGGGCTGGCTCAAAAGCTTACCGAAAAATGATACGAGTTATTGATCCAATGACTCTAATCAAGTTGATGGTGTCTTGGATTATAGATTGGCCGATCTTGTAGATAAAGGAGGCAAATCAAAGGGTGCGGAGGTTGAAGGTAAAGCTACTCAAGCGGGTGGCAAATAAAGTTTATAGATCTTCACAAGGATGATGGCTGAATCTTGGTACTTTGTTAGGTCTGTTTCTGAGTCCTTTGTTATTTTCAGTTTAAAACATATTATTGCTCTATATTGTCTTTGGAGATTCATCTTCCATCCAGTTTTGGCTTGAGCTTCAGGGGTGAAATCCATTTGGTTTCGTTAAATAAAACTAGAGAAGGTTACCTCTCTTTTGCTAAAAAGGAACAAATCTTTGTGGCAATCCTTTTCCCAAACTGAAATTGTCATGACATTGAAATTTGGCGCAAGCATCCAAGTTTTTGTAATCCAGTAATCAAGCAGAAATGCCAGAAAACAAGGGTGTCTTATTGCAGTAATCCTTTTGTCTTCGAGATCTCTGCATTATTGATCATAATCTACACGAATAATCTAAATCTCTTAATTTAATCTTATGTGTGTATATTGTGTGGCAATGTGGAACTAGATTGTTGGCGTGTGGATGTTGAGCAGGGAGACCCTGGTGCGCAGGAGGCTCCTGAACACCTTCTCACTCTCGCTCTCCAGCTCGCCCACGCACTGCTCCAGCTCCTGCAGCCTCGCCGCCGCGTCCCTGTGCGTGTCCTCGCCGGCGGCGGCGGGCCTCTTGCCGCCCACCAGCGCCAGCCGCGTCTTGGGCGAGGTGGCGGAGGAGGACGCCAGCGCCGTGGCCGCGGCGGCGTCGGCTAGCGCGGCGACCTGGAGGAAGACGGAGGCCGACGCGGCCGCGGTGTCGCCCACGGCCTTGGCCACGGTGCGTGCCACCTCGAGCCCGGACGTTGAGGAGGCGGAGTGGACCGGCCCGTGCACGCAGCGGGCGACGGAGGCGGCGAGCGCGGCGAGGTCCTTGGCGGCGCGGCGCTGCGCGCGGGCTGCGGATGCGAGCTTGGCGGCGTCGCGGCGGCGCACGGCGGCGCTGAGCTCGGCCGCGTGGCCGCGGAGCGCGAGCAGGGCGGCGAGGAAGGAGCCGTAGGCGTCGGCGAGGGCGAGGAAGCCGTCGAGCAGGCCGTCGGAAGCGGCCGAGGCGAGGGCGAGTGGCAGGTAGGAGTGCTCCAGCAGCTCGTCGAGCACGCAGAGGAGCGCCCGGACGTGGGCGAGCGCGAGCGGGTTCTGGCCCGGGTCGGAGGTCCAGGAGCGGAGCGCGCGGAGCTGGTCGTCGACGTGGGTGAGCAGCGGGTGCCTCTGGCTCGGCACGCTCGCCGACCGCACGTGCCCGCCGGCCCTCATCATCATCTTCGTCGTCGGCGCCATTGCTCGATTCTTTAGAACTTTAGATAGCTTTGTCTTGTGATCGATGTTAATGGCAGAGAGCTCGATGGATGAGTGGGGAAGCGTGCGCGTGGGAGGTATTTATAGGCCGCCCGCCATGGTACGGTCGGCGTCCGGAGTAGACGAGGTGTCGTGCTCGTGGCCACTGTGACCCACGGAAGCTTCGGTGAAGATGACGGCGACGTACGGCGCTCACATGCACCGCAGCCGCTGTACGTACACCGTGTCCATGCGCGTTCGTGCGCAGGCATATGCACGCATCGGCCTCCACGTGTAGGTTTCTAACTACGGCTCAGAGCATTGCAGTTGCAGAGAAGGAGCGGTTCTCCGTTCGGTGGCGCCGGAGCTCCACACGGCCCTCCGGGGGCCGTCCGATCTCAGCCCAACGGTCCGAAGGATGGCATCATCCAGATCTCTCCAAGCTGGGAATCTCTCTGAGCTGAGATCGAAAGGGAGGGAGGGACGACTTTGGGGAAGACGACGACGCAGGGGCAGGAGCAGGAGAGATGCTGTGCTGGCGGGCACCATGCATGCCAGCTACGGATGTCGCGGCGCTGCCGGTGACCGGTCCGCCGGGCGACGACTACGCTTTACAATAATGAGCTCGAGCGAATCTCTCCGATTGCAAATCGCTCAAGGATTGACCTAGGGAGGATAGAGGAAGCTTGCTTGCAAGCCATGGACATGGACATGGAGGTAGCTGACGACCTACCCGATGTATTTTGTGTGTCTGATCCACACCCCAACAGCCTGTCTCCTGTGGATCGGATCATGGCTACATCACCCGAGCTTCCGGGCTCGCAATGTCCACGGCGGCGAGACATGACAGGTCGATCCCGACCCCAAGCTTGCTTGCCATATGTTCATGAAATGAATATGTGTACATCGATCTCATGGCTGTGACAACCCAACCGATACATCGATACATTCATAGTACATGCTTGGTTCGATCAAGTTGCCATTGATTAGGAAACAGAGCTACAACTTGTGTTCATTAGCTGCCTCAGCTAGCATACCACATGCTTAGTTTGATCCAATCGCGAATAATTAACTGAGCAACTTTAGTTCGTTAACTGGCTTAGTTAGCGTTTAGTGGCACTACCACTAGAGCGCTTGAGAAGCCAAGACCGGAGAGCTATGCAAGTTCATGGCCCCAACTAGTTGATTTCTTGCATAAAATTAACTAGAGCAACTGCCTAGCTTGCAAGGCTATATAGCTTAGATGAATATATGTTGCCAGGGGTGAAAACCATGGACTAGCTTGGTCCTTATATCATCTTCAATAACTGCTCTATAATGAAGCATACAAATTGCTTAGAGTAAAATTTAAGACATTAAACATTGATTTTTTTTTGGCTCGGGTCGAGTCGTACGACACCTAGTATCCATCATTTACGGATAGGACTACTAGGGTCTTTAATCCCATTTGCTCCCCTAGATTTCGTCTTTCAGTGTAAGTGTCGGCCCAACAGAGTGCTTTCGCCGTTGGTGTTCTTTTCGATCTTAATGTATTTCACCGCTCCATCAGAAATTCCTTCTGCCCCTACCGTACTCCAGCTTGGTAGTTTCCACCGCCTGTCCAGGATTGAGCCCTGGGATTTGACGCGGACTTGAAAAGCCCAAGATAGTAAGTGTCTTCAACAGGTACGCTAAAATAAAGCACCACATATGCTATACATAGGAGGTAACTCGATCGCTTGCACACCCGCGGCCAACGACTTGGCGGCCGAGCTCACCGGAGGCTACACGTCCTCGGGTTCAACAGAAGGCGCGCGAACTCGCATGGGAGCATATAGTTTTTTTTTTTGAAATAAAAGGGTTTCCCCCCGGTTTCATCTTTTTATTGATGAAACCAAACAGTTGGTCAGTTATACAGCATATAGTTCTAAGCCCTCCGCGGATCGCGGGGCAACTACCCCGTTATTACATCACACAGGTTCAGGAGCGTAACAAGTAGATAAGAACAACACATTTATTCAACGAGGAATCCTTTGGAGATTAGGAACTGCTTCTTGTCTTCCTCCCATGGAATTTTGTGGGGCGAGCCACATGAGCTCACCAGGCTTGCATCCATGGCTGCATGGATCCGCCACGGCTCGGCGAAGGCCGATGCCGCTCGGGAGCTATGAAGGGCCGGGCGAATCGGATCGGCAGGGAGACAGGAGGAGAGGTCGGGCGCACAAATCTCATGGCTGTGACAACCCAACCGATCCATTGAGACATTCATACTACATTAGAAGTACATGCTCAACTTGATCCAGTTGCCACTGATTAGGACAGAGAGCAAGTTGTGTTCATTAGCTACCTCAGCTCTAGTATTACTACATTCATAGTACCACATGCTTAGTTTGATCCAATTGTGGATAATTAACTGAGCAACTTGAGTTCATTAACAAGCCTAATTAGCTATAGCTAGTACTACCACTAGAACGCTTGAGAGCCTAGACCGCCGAGCTAGGCAAGTGCATGCCCCAACTTGATCACTTGGATACAATTAACTAGAGTAACTACATAGCTAGAAATTCTATAGCTTAGATAATGTACTGGTCAAGCTTGACAATGTTGATTAGCTGTACGACCCTAGACTGACCGACACTATTAGGCGAGACGACGTATATGGGCGCTCAACAGAGCAGTCAATAGATCAGTTTGCTAGAATAATCCGAGTCGCATATTAATCAATCGAGGATCAAGCAATCATCAAGCACAAGCATGACACCGAGATTTGTTAACGAGGTTTACCAACATGGCTAATCCCCGGGGCATGACTACGGGCGCTCCTCTCCATGTACCAAATCCACATGATACAGTCGACGACAAGTCCGCCACGGCCATCCGACAGCGTTCCGACCACCTCGCCATGGCCGGTCCGGCCGCCCCTGCCACGGGCGCCGGACCGTCCCTCTCGTGATCTCTGTCTAGCCTATCAACTTGTGTCTAGTCTATTTTGCTACCCCGCGGTGCCTTTATATAATAGGCCCGAGTTACACGTGTCCGACTCAAACACCTAACCCACCGCTAATTACAAGTCCAACTGTAGCACAACTCGTACACATATATTCGGCACACATATTTTAACACTCCACCTTGACGAATATATCCTCGCCACCTTGAAGCCTTCATGTGTGAACCTCCGTGTACCTTGAACTTGAACCATGAGCATCACTGCTACTCCAGACTCCATGTGACTCCACCTGCAACTGTAGTCTCTTCTTGTCTTCTCCACAGTCAACACACGAGAAAAGTTAAGTTACCCTTTACTCTACTATGTGCTTCCAACTTTTGAAGTATCCGTTCAACACCATCACACACCGATCATTGTCTGCGTGAAAATGAACAACTCACATATTGGTCGCCACATATAAGAGTTATCCGAACTCAACATCCTAGCTCTTTCTTCACTGATATCTCAGACTTGAAGAAATTTCACCGTTGCCTTGTGTCACCCTGAGTCAAAATTCGCAGTTGTCTGACCCCTTTTTTCTCGGATAGTCTCTGACATGTTCCACCGCTATAGCACTCCGCCTCCTTCTGTACTTGTCATCCGCACTTTGCCATGTGCACTGAACACCACAGAATATACAGCCATGTACTGTCTCGGTTCTTGACAATCTCAGACTTTCCGCCACTTTCTCAGATTACCTGTGGCTGACTCCTGTCCATCACTGACGTCAATCTCCATAGACCCAGTCACCAACTTAAATCTGGTACTCATCAACACTGCTTCAACACCCCCTGCACACTTTGTCTGACCACATGTCTGACTTCCTGTGCCCTGGCCTGTCGCTGTGTCCCGTGCTTGCCGCACGCCTCGCCGCTATCCTCGCGTCGGGCCTCTGCTGTCCTGGTCGAGTCTCCTGGGTCGCGAACCCACACCACCTCAACCTCCTACTGCAGAGAACCACCGATCATCCGCGATCGATGCCGAGTATCACGTCTCTCTCGAACCCTTGGCCACAGCCCGAACAACGTGTCTCTCGCTTTCCCGCTGAAATAGGCTTCGACTCTCCATGCACTTACGCCGTAGCCCCTCCATCAGCATCAGAGTAAAGTCTTCCCTCGGACTCCAGCTCCACCTTCAACATGACTCCATGTAGCTGCGCAATGCTACCTCCGCGCCCCGTCGACTTCAAGCTCTCCTGTGTACACTGCCTTGAATCAACCCCGTGCCATTGTCACGTCTAACCGCACAAGCCCTCGGGCATGCACCACGTGTTTCCATGCCCTAGAAGTCGGCCACCATCAGCATCACGCTCCTATGTCGTCGTCGCTGAAAATCATCGCCGTCTTCTACTTTGATCAACATCGATCCATCAGACTATCCAGTCCGACTCAACTGAATACTATCCGATTGCAATCATGCTCCACCCTGCGTCGTATCTACCCGCACATCTCCGTGCATTGCTTGACGCCCTGTGTTTGCGCGATCCTGTCACGACGCGCTTCAAACTTATCCAAGCTTTATACGCACGTCGCCCGACCACGTCGCCTTGTCCACAGGTTCCAAACCCTCTGAGCAAACCAACCTAGAATAAATCTTCATGCACTGAAAATTATTTCTCTTGTTGATGCTTCCTTCTGGCTTCTCCGTGCACCACAGTATAAATAGATCAAAGTTCGATCCATCCAAACTATTCCGGTCTACACGCATGGATCTTGCAACCTTTTTTTTTTCAACAAATCTCACGTCGTTTGCACCACGTGCTAGCTCAGGTCCCGGCTGCCCTCTGGCCCAATCGAAGACAACACTAGCAATCCGTTTCAATTTGGGGCCAATCCACCGCCTAACCATGACCTCTGTCCAGGCCACCACGTGCCAACCTTTGGGCTGCATATTGAATCGGCCAGCACCAACCCCTGCCAAACGGATTCCTCTGCGTTCTCCTTTCCGTCAGTCCACGAATGTGCACGTCCGTGTGTACCACGACGATCCGATCTCATCGAGAACTCCTTTGCCACACGTCAGCCCGCCTCAGCTCTTTCGATACGATTGCATCGATCTAGCCGATCCTGCTGCTGCAGTGGCAAATCCCGCCGCCTGTACTTTCGCCGAGAGGTACCTGTTTCCGATTGCTTCAACTGCTGCTAACCTGCGGATCGTGCTCGATGATACCGATCCCGATCAAACCAGTTGCTATCCGCCGTAGCCGCAACTTTCGATCTCTCAACGACACATCGATCTTCGCCGCCTGCAGCTTCTCTAGATCAATAAATCTGCAACTTCTTCAAACCTTGCTCATGATACCAATTGTTAGAATAATCCGAGTCGCATATCAATCTACCAAGGATCAAGCAATCATCAAGCACAAGCATGACACCGAAATTTGTTAACGAGGTTCACCAACATGGCTAATCCCCGGGGCATGACTACGGACGCTCCTCCCCATTACACGTGTCCGACTCAAACACCTAACCCACCGCTAATTACAAGTCCAACTGTAGCACAACTCGTACACATATATTCGGCACACATATTTTAACACAATTGAGAAAGTCTTATCACTCGCCTTGGATATTTATTTTTTCTAAATTAAGAATGTATGTTGCCTGAGTGAAAACCATCAGTGGAGGCATCACCTGATGGATAGGGGATCTATAGCTAATCGTAGAAGAGAATTAGCAGAAACATGTTCAGTACAACAACACACATACAACACCATCCTACCAAGAAATGTACACATTATTGTCCATGTCCCAAGCAAGTCAAATGATGAACCCTATGCACACATCCTGAGTTTACATTACTACAAATTACCTTTACTTTTGTCATCTGATCAAGTAAAACTAACAATATATTCAAAACCAATTCGTTTCCCCACTCTATTTACATGTCGAGTTAATAATTGTGTGCAAATGGCAAGTACTTGCATGTCTTTGTGGAGTTGTGGTTGTGACAATTCAACTGGTACATACATAATTCGATGTAGTTTATTAGTGTTAGAAAATCGCCTAGATCAGGCTGGGTAAGCTACGTAGACTATAGATCAAACTAGCAAAGACTACAAACTGCTAGACTTTGACTCCTTCACTTGGATCAAGTAAACTAGCAACTGGTAGCAAAGCTAGACCTTAGACCAGTGTGTAGCTTTGCTGTTTAGATTCCAAGTGTCGCATTTGACTGTGCTGATTAGTAGCTGCCTAAGAATGCACCACATGTTAATCCAAACAGCGGCCAAGTCAATTGATGAATCAATAGGCGATGCCCTCTTGGGTTTTGTTTAGTCTGAGAAGGATGTAAGTTGCAGGTTTAACTGTTTTAATCTCAATCCAAACTAACTATCTTTGACAACGAAGAAGAGTAGTGGTTGTCTGTCTGATATGGATTAATTAGTACTGAACACAATGAATATCCACCCATATTATTCAGCACAAGGTTCATCACACAGTACATATATATGATCAGTATCGTATTGGCAACACTGCAAGATCGGATCAAGTAAGTCTTAGCAAAACCGACAATTTCCTCTCTGTATCTGTCTGTTCTCTGATTATGTGTAAAATTGATACTGGTGTGCAATAAGTACATATCTTTATGGCTTTAACAGCTCTAGTGGCACATATTGTGGTCTAATGGTGATTTGTTAACGACAAAGTTGACACAGTTTATTAATAAGTGTCAGAAAACCGTGTTTCAGTCATGCATGTACATGTCTGCGACTAGATCAGGGAAGGCTAGGTAGACTCTAGATCAACCTAGCAAGATTAGAGCTGCTAGACTGACACCCTGCTTTGGTGTCAAGATTCCTAGTGTTCCTTTTGAGCGTGTTGATTAGCTGCGATTTCAAAGTCAACTAAGCTAAACAGATCAACGACGACAATGCAGTCAAAAACATATAGTCGTTGTATCAAGTTTACCCCTTCTTGGACTGATCAGTTTGTTTGGTTTGAGGGTGTGAATGTGTGAGTAAATTAGGATTAACTAGGGGTTGAACTTGAACATGCTTGTAAGTCGGCTTGCTAATTTGCTGAATCTGCTTCAAAATAGCTTGGGGATTTTTTGCTCAGAATTGTACAAATGAAATTGATAAGTTTATCCATGCTCATCGAAGTATAGCTAACCTTGTATGATCATCCGGCTTTGATAGACTTTGTGTTGGAACTGAAATTTGTACTGAATATGTCTTGAAGAAATGTGCCATCGAAATGAAGCAATTTTGAACAGAGTGTTCGTCATTATGGATATTCCTATGGTTAGCACAAGGTAGGCTCTACCAAACAACAAATCACACAATGAACAACAGGTTTTGCACCAGATCCATATTAGCAAAAAATATTTCAATGCTTTGAACTATCTAACTGTTTTTTTTTTTTGCATCAGTTCCATAAATAACAGAATGAAAAATTCACGAGGACACCTTGTAATTGATGAGGACACCTTGCAATATGTTGCCAAGCAAGACTCTGAACATATGATTTGTAGCAAAACCCTCTTTCTCTGTATTAACTTTTTGTCTGTATATATTGTATGTACATTGTATAGTATACATGACCTAACTAATTGAGTTCCCTCTTCTTTGTATACATGTCTAACTAGATGGTAGGCGTCATGTTGTTGAGCAGTGAAACCCTGGTCTGCACGACGCTCCTGAACACCATGTCGCAGACGCCGTCGCACTCTTCCAAGCACCGCTCCAGCGCGTGCAGCCTCTCCACCGCCGTCTCCGGCGCGGTGGCGGCCCTCCTGGCGAACGCGGGAATAAACGTGGCCGTCTTCTTGCAAGACGACGCCGCGGACGACATGGACGCGGCGGCCGAGAACACGGTTGCGGAGGCCGCGGCGCTGGCAGCGGCCGCCTCCACGAGCGCCGAAGCTATCTCGGCCTCCTCGCCGCTAACGGCGACGAGATTCATGCGCGCGCACTTTGAGGAGACCGCGATGATGGACGCGGCGAGGCGGGCGAGCTCCTTCTCGGCCCAACGCTGCGACCTGGCGGCGGACGCGAGCCTGATGCTGTCGCATCTGCGGAGCGCGGCTCTGGACTCGGCGGCGGCGTGCCTGATATCGAGCACTGCGTCCTGGAAGCCCTGGTGCGCGTCGGCGAGGAGGAGGGAGAAGTCTAGGAGGCGGTCGCCGGCGCTCGTGGCGCGGCGGAGCGCGGCGACTGACTCCGGGAGGAGGAGTAGATCGGCGAGGGAGGATTGGAGCGCGTGGATGGCGGCGAGGCCGGCGGGGAGCGAGGAGGAAGGGTCCTGGTGGATCGAGGAGCGGAGGGCGGCGATGTGGGCGTGGAGGTTTGCGAGGAGCGGGTGGGAGGAGGCGGTGCCGGGGAGGCTGACGGAGCGGACGTGGCGGGACTTGGTGAAGGACCTCGCCGGCGTGAGAGGGAAGGAGATGGAGCGGCCGAAGCTGGGAGCCATTTCTGAGGATCTTCTTCTTCTTCTTCTTTGTTGCTGGTAGGAGAAGAGAACTGAGATGAGATGTGCTGTAGGAGAGGAGACGATGGATGTGGTATATATGCATTGCAATGCAAGGAGGAGGAGGAAGCAAGTGGAGTGGTGGTTGCATTGCATGCACGTGTGGGTTGCCGGGCGGGCAGGAGAGTACGTGGGGGACATGATCCGGCGGTAGAGGTAGGAGGAGGAGAGGTTGCCGCGCCCTCGTCCAAGCTTCAAAGTCAAATCTCAACGCCGGCGACGGTAGGTTCGCCATACGTGCATGTGCATTGGGTGGGGCTTAGGTGTCATGTTGGGGATGTACGAGCTAGCACAGGTGTTGGACATGCATGCATGCATCCAGCACACAGCAGCTCGCGCTCTAGCTGGGCTGGCCATGCTGGATTGATGGACGACTAGGTCATCGTCAGCGATGTGCAAATCGTGCTGCTGGAGCGCGTACGTCTCGCCTCCTAGATCGAGATCTCTCGGCGTCACCATTATCTTGCTGTGGTAGCTTAGCTAGCTACTGACCGGACACGCGGCTGGTGAGAATCTCACCGTGAAATGGATCGATGAGAGCCCCGCAGCAATCGGATCATGCAGGGCGTGCATGCGTATGATCATGTTCCATTTTTGAGTTGCAAGTTGGGAGACATGAGAGATTCCATATATACGTCGGCGTTCCACGTTGCTGGCAGCCCTGCAAAATTAGGCATTTCCTTGCAAATGCAACCTGTAAGGCGTGCACATCATGTCTAATTAAGTCTAAGTCCTTCCATATATCTGTCTATCCACATCCATCGGTTGGAGCGCAAAAATGATTTTATCCATTTGACACTAATATATGATCATGATGCATGTTGCACACGAATGGGTTGTCGTCGTTTTCATGTTAATCAGTTCTTATCCGACTACGCACCGGCCGTCTGGTACCAGCTACCGAGCTTCATCAGTTCGTTTTGTGCACGCACGCATCCTTTTGCAACTTGAGGTACTATCTCGATCGTACGAGAGACAACTAGATGGGAGAGGTTACTCGTGCACCTGAATGATTGATCGAATTGAGGAAGATGCACTGGTGTGGGCAAATATATCTACTTGCTCCGCTTCGTAATGAACTTAATTATCGTGCTTGTTTGGTAAACGCTTGATAATGATTTTCCTTTTTGAAAGGGTCGCTAGAGATTGAACTTCAGATGTTGTTTTGATGGTGTTTGTGCTACTGTTACAAGGACTAGAACACTGTAGCATGATTTTTATTTTTTATCTTTTCTTCTTCTGCTTTTTGGCTGTGTGCTCCGTACTACCATTAAGGTATTGCGTTGTTGAAGAGGCCGGGTGTAATTAATATTTTTCGTAATATTAATATATTTTCTTTATCGATTTTTTTTAATCAAACTTATACTAGAAAAGTTGAGCGCGCTTTTTGATTATACGATCTTGTTTTAAGTCTGCGGGAAGGTGACCGCCACCGCCGCTTGAACAGGGGATTCTGCCTTGGTCGCCTCACTTGATGGTCTAGTGACTACCACCAGCCTTTCCTGAAAGTATCCCACGCCAGTGGTCCATGAGAACACTAGGGATCAAATCCCCGTGGCGCTCATAATGAACGTCGCGCGGCCTTGTTCGGTAGCAACCTTTGGGGGCAACGAGGAAAGAGAGATATCGATGAGAGAGGGCTTGCCAGCATCAGTCTCCAATGGTAGGCAAGCATGAGAAAGAGGGGAAGAGAGGCTGGCGGCTGCTAGGGTTGAAACCACCCGAGTCGCCTTGCCTTGAAAAACATGAGATACCAAAAAACTTCACGTGGATGACCTTGGCAATGTTGGTGACCTTCGTTACGCAGGCCCACATGTTCTCCTTGGAATCTCGTGCAAAAAAAGACATGATATTATGAAAGATGTTCGCGGTAAGTGTCTTTTACATTGTTAGAGGCGCGCCTTGCGTGTTTATATAAGGAGGGGCATATCCCTCAACCGCATACAGGTACAGGAGAAGATTTCATTGAGGAGGTTTATATTACAACAGACTAACCGAAATATATATCAAGATAACTTCGGTCTTATGTAGTCTAACTAAACCTGTCTAACCTCTCAATATCTAAACTGCGCCCGTGCGCCATGAGAAAAGTCTCCAGCCATGAACTGTTGCGCATCGTCAGCCTGCTCGGCCTGTCCCGGGCCTCTACTTCCATACGCGCTAGCTTGCGTCTGCCCCGACGTGTCCGATCTGATCGCTACCGATGCTGCCGATACATGTACGTGTGCCATGCCAAATTGAGCGCAGCCGCCACTGAGTTTTCAGATCGAATCCCTGAGACCTGAGCTACGCGTCACGCGTCGCTGCCGAAGAGTTAGTTACTGTTGCACGCGGCAAGACGCCGCTGAAAGAAAACCGCGTTCCCTCGACCGCCACGTCTCTTGCCTAACGCCAAGAACAAATCGATCTGAAACGTATCTTTCCACAAACACCTGCACTGAACCGATCTCGCTGCAACCGCTGATCTCCTGTCGCTGCCTCGATCTGCTGTTACCGTTGTTCGTGACGACGATCCATCCTCTAAATCGACGGATCTGCAACCTTTTTAAACCTTGCTCTGATACCAATTGTTAAAATAATTCGAGGCACATATCGATCTACTGAGGATCAAGCAATCACCACAAGCACAAACACGACACCGAGATTTGTTAACGAGGTTCAACAACATGGCTACATCCCCAGGACATGACTACGGTCGCTCCTCCCCATGTACCAAATCACATGATAAAACCGACAACAAGTCCGCCACCGTCATCCGACAACGCTCCGACCACCTTGCCACGGATGGTCCGGCCGCCCCGCCACAGGCGCCGGACCGTCCCTCTCGTGATCTCTTTCTAGCCTATTAACTTGTGTCAAGTCTATTTTGCTATCCCGCGGTGCCTTTATATATTAGGCCCAGGTTACATGTGTCCGACTCAAACACCTAACCCTTCGCTATTACAAGTCCAACTGTAGCACAACTCGTACACATATATTCGGCACACATATTTTAACAATTACCGATCAATTTATAATAAGAAAGGAGGGACACGAGGAATTAGTATTGACGTGTGCACATTTGACCTGCATACTTGTGTTATATCTAATTGGATTTGTTCTAAACTATGTGTATTGATAAAAATGTGTGTTGCACTCGTGTGTGCCTTCAGCTTACCAATTAATAAGCCGGGTACCCGAGATTAAACATATGATGTAGTTATCGATATTAGGATACGCATTTTCTTTTTCTGTAGTGTAATTAATTGTGTACGTTTCCAAATCTGGAGGCAATGTAGACTACTCATAGTGGGAGTAACATAGGTAATAACATAGATGTCACATAAGCAAAAATGATGATATGATGAGTAATTAATGAAAAGAGAAACAAATAGAATAACATAATATGTTACCATCACATAGCGCTTCCTAATGCTAAATGAGTCTATAAAGATAACAAATATGATCTTTATGTTCCTACCTATATGACACTACACACTATAAAAATAGTAACATAGACTAGTAATATATGCATGTTACTAGTCTAAGTTACTCCCCACCGTGAACAACATAAAGGAGAACCTTTTTGATTAATTTCTTGCACAATTACGTGACACTGCATTCAAAAATTTGGATGACTCATAGACAATGTTCAAGATATCGCTTATCGTTAACTTATCGGTCGAGCCACGATAAGGGACAAATCGGATTATCGGCCGATTTATTGGTTATATCGGTTGATCATTTATCGGCAAGTTTTTTAAAAAACTCATGTTTTCCTAAGAGAAATAATATAAAATATACTATATTAACTATTACACACATGACAAATAAGTGCTCTCAACGTTCAAAATATACTATATCATTGTACAAGTGCGAGCAATCTGAAGCAAACATCTACACAAATAAAAGGAAACAACCATATAAGCCATCTACATAGTTTACCAATGATTAACTAATATAATTACAATCTGCCTAATACAATCTGTCATCTAATGGACCAACTAATAAATTTGAGATGATAAAGTCATACATCACCCGTTGCACTGCCTAATATCATCTTAAAATTTGCTGACTAGAGAAATAAAATCAGGGGAGAAGAGAAATCCTACCGTGGTTCTGCTCTTTTGTAAAAATCAGAAAAAATCGGTAAAAAATCGGAAAAAATCGGTCTGAAAACTGATATATCGTCTAGAGCGATAAATCATGAAGATAAGTGTTTATCTTATCGGTAGGACCCCGATAAGCGATATATCGGCCGATATATCCGAATATCGGCCTATATTTGGAACACTGCTCATAGATCTTGAGTCCAAGTGCATTTATGTGTAGTAACCACATTCGTTTGATCATTACAACAAAGCATGGTACACGACGACTGGACCACCAAGAATAGTAGAAAGTACGGCAAAAGTAGTTGAAGAAAACCCTACATAAAAAGGATCATCAATATGAGCTAACCGGCACAATATTGAAGCCAGTCTAGGTAATTCCAGCTTGATAGCCCTAAAACTAGAGAAAAATAAGAACGGTCCATCTGATCATTGAAATAGTTTTAGATTAGGATAAACTCATGTATTGCCTTTGATTTTTATGAAAATACTTTGATTTACATGAAATACGTTAGGTTTATGTAAATTATATATGAATTTGAATGGTATCCATTTGAGTTTATGTGAATTTGATGTATTTTTGTGGAACTACTGATGAACGAATGTGGTTAAGGTTAAATGATCAGTTCCCACATCAGTATTCGTATATTGATCCTCTCTGTCCAAGAATAGATGTGGTTTCGGTTCTAAAGGATAACGTTGAAAAGGTTCTAACCTAACCACCTTCATTGTTACCACAAAGCGTGATACACGACTACGGGACCATCAATAATAGTAGAACGTACGGGCAAAAGTAGTTGAAGAAAACCCTACATAAAGGGGATCATCAACACCAACACCAGCATCAAAGCCAACCGAGAAAGAAAGAAGAAATAAGGAAAGATGTTGAACAAGGCGCCCCTCGCGCTCTTGGCGGTCGTCGTGCTCGCCTTGGCGGCGCACGCCCAGCGGTGCGGCATGGACGGCGACGGCATGGAATGCCCCAACAACCTCTGCTGCAGCAGGCGGGGCCACTGTGGCCTGGGCAGCGACTACTGCGGCCACGGCTGCCAGAGCGGCGCCTGCTACACCAGAAAGCGCTGCGGATCGCCGGGCGACTCCGGGTCGTGCACCAACAACTACTGCTGCAGCAAGGACGGCTACTGCGGCCTCGGCGACGAGTACTGCGGCGAGGGCTGCCAGGGCGACCCCCCCTGCGGCGCCAATATCAGGTGCGGCAACCAGGCCGAGGCCGGCATTGGCGAAGAATGCACCAAGAACCTCTGCTGCAGCGAGTGGGGGTATTGCGGCCTCGGCCCCGAGTACTGCGGCACCGGCTGCCAGAATGGCGCCTGTAGCACCTACGAGCCGTGTGGCAGTCAGGCCGGCGGTACCCGTTGCACCAACGACTACTGCTGTAGCCGCTACGGTTCCTGTGGCCTCGGATCGCACTACTGCGGTGCAGGCTGCCAGAGTGGCAGTTGCTATGCTTTCGTGGCCGGTGCCATTACCGGCAACGGCGCTGCCGGGATCAACTTTACCCTCCAAGCAGTGTAATTTTTTTCTATGCATGCGTGGATGGAAAGTAGAGAAACTTGTGGTTATGCTAGCTACAGTGTAGCTACATCATATCATCACTTTTATATATCTACTAATAAAGGACGATTAATTTTTTTATGACAGTACACACTATGAAAATAGTAACATAGACTAATAATATATGCATATTACTAGACTAAATTATTTCCCATTATGAACGGCCTAAAGAAGAACCTTTTTGAGTAATTTCTTGCAGAGTAAAGCTACACCTACATAATCTTTGTAGGTAAAGCTACTTAACAACTTAGTTGGAAATAGCTCATTGGAAGGGAAAATGACCGAGTTACCACCTTCATTTGATCATTACAACAAAGCATGGTACACGACGACCGGACCACCAAGAATAGTAGAACGTACGGCAAAAATAGTTGAAGAAAACCCTACATAGAGAGGATCATTGGAGCAGCTGGGCTCCTGCTGAGATTAAACTTTTCATGTGGTTGGCCCTTCACAATCGTCTCTGGACAGCGGATCGGCTTGCTAGGAGGAACTTGGACCACCCAGCAGCTTGCGTGATGTGCTGCCAAGAGGAAGAGAGTAGATCACCTCCTTGTGAGATGTTCTTATGCCAGACAGGTCTGGTTCACGCTGCTGCACAAATGGCGTCTACACCAGGTCACACCATCTCCGCACAGCATACTGGTTGACTGGTGGAGAGACATTGGCAAGCTAGCGTCCGGTGACAGGCGTCGGGACTTGCTCTCCTTCGTTTGCTGTACTTGCAGGATGCTGTGGCTGGAGCGGAACAGGCGCGTGTTCGACAGAATAGCTCTCCTCCCCTCTGCTCTAGTACCAAGGATTAGCGCAGAGTGGCAGGAATGGAAAAAACTAGCGAGACATCGAATGGTAGAAGATGATATGGGCTAAGCCACTCTGGGATTAGGATCGTAGGAGCTCTTCTTGGCTCAGTGCTGTAAATATTTACACTGTATATGTAACACTTCTCCCTTATCTTTATATATAAGACATACGTTGTATGTTCTTCGGAAAAAATTCTTCAAAATTTTCATCCGTTGTTGACGTCATTATATAGTACTATTGACGTCATCGGTCCTCCCATCCCCCAAACATGTAAAATTAATAAATAGCGAAATTGGGACTCGGACCCAGGAGCTGGCCGAAGTGGCTGTACGCTAAAGCTGGTCACATTCGATATGTGATATAACATAAAGATTATATATGTACGGAGGCAAGTCTGCTTCCCACCTTTTTTTACTATGATAGCAAAAAGAAAATGTTTGGTTAGTGGGCTGATGGTACGTGAATTACTTAGGATCTGCAATAAATAGATTCACATGTATGCAGAGAAGCCGTACGATAATTAAGGAAGGATTATGAGGGCTCTTAATTAAAAGAAAATATATTTTGAGCGTACACTATTGGGGACATGCCTCAGGAAGGAAAGGAATAAACTTTGTCATGGCTTAGAACAAAAAAAATTAGAAAAAGTAATTAAAAACCTTTGATCAGGGTTAAATAAAACTGATATGATCACTCTATTATCAAGAAAAAAAATTGCGGTCAAAGTCTCATATGTTTTAGTTTTTTAAGTTCTTTGAAATGTGTTTGTGCCACCCACAAAAAAGTGTGTTTGTGCCTTTTAAAAGACACTCTCTAATTTTGAAATACCATTCATGCACTTTAAAATGTGTGTGTAGTTTTATGTAAAATGTTCATGTATTAAAATAATCTTCATATAATTCAAAAATTATTCACCCATTTCGCAAAAAAAATTTCATATCATTCAAAAAGTGTTCACTTGCTTAACAATATATTTATAATTTTAAAAATATTTCCCTCTTTCAAAAAGGTCCATGTGATTTAAAAAGTATTTATATGTTCGGGAAGCGCGGACATCACGTCCAGCTTGATGAAATTACAAACCACTAGGCATTCACTTGCAATGACATGGTACATGATAGGTATGTGCGTGTGGTGATGGTCGAGATTATCACATTGAAATTCACCACATCGAACACATTGCTATTAGTTGCACACGGTAACCATGGTCGATGAAAGTAGCAAGGAGGATAAGTAACAAGACCTTTCATGCGAAATACATAATATGGACACGTTAAAAGGTTTCAAGTCAAATTTATTATGTTGAAAGAATTTTATTTTTTTCCGCTGCAACTCATGGACATGTTTGCTAGTACTATTAAAAGAAAATCAGACGCGATCGTCGTGATGGTTCAACCAGCGCACTTTACATAATAAATCCTCCTTTTTAGTGAATAAACTCGTGATATACAAACACTTTACATAAAAAACGCTTCGTTATCATGTTGTTTTCCAGAGAGGCCCTTGATATTTGGTCTTCCTCTAGGAGCCAGGGGGTGGGGGATCCCCGGATCTCGTCGACGTCGCGGGCTATGGTGTATGGAGGTCCATTGGCACTGGCCGGTTGGGTCCTCGGATGGGCGATAGATGCATGGAGACGAAGACCCTTCTTCTTCCTTGTCAGTACGACTTGTTATTGTTGCTCTTCTCCTTCCTATGCGCTGATGTGGAAGGAGATCCTGCTTTGCCGGAGCGAATGGCCCGGCCGCGGTGCTGGACCGGTCGGATGACTCGAGTTCTCTTCCTTCCGAAAGGGACACTTTTCGTGGTACTCAAAGCCAAAGATGGCGACGGCTGTTGCAGGTGTGTTGGATTGGTGTCCATTTCCTCTCAGCGTTGGTGTCAAGGAAAGAGGAAGCAACGTGGCGGCAACTGTACCGTGGTTGAAGATGATGACCTGCTTGTGACTGGTTGCAGTTCTTTCTGTTGCAGGGGTCTTCTCTCAAGTTTCTGGGTTGATGACACAGGACTCCGGAGATCTTCTTGTGTTATGGTTGTCTTAGGACATTCTAGGTGTTCATGGTCCTCTGTGTTTGTGTTACAGTGTGCTTGTAAGGTTCAACAACTTTGTATTTTTCGTGATTTGACTACAGAAAAACTCAACCAAAAAAATCACGTTGTTTTCCAGAAAATCTCAACTTTGCCTGACTAAACGTCTGCTTAGAGAAGTTTTTTTCGTGATACCAAATTAGTTTCCCAAGCCGACAAAAGACATACTTTGTGAGAGTGGATTTTTAGTGCTTCAGCTTCATCAAGCTTTTTTTTCAAAACATAATAATTTAAAATCATATTTTGAATTTAAAAAAAAACTGAAAAAATCAAACACGAACTTATAGATGTATAATACATTCATGTTAAATTTCGTGATGAAATGTGATTTGGCGTGAGTTGTGCAAAAAAAATGACCACTTTTTATAGTAAATAGTACATTGTACAAAAGCATGATTTTTTTCACAGCTCATAGGAATGCGTATTTCAACATGATATTTTATATGAACGTAGTATACATATGTATGTTCACGTGTGATTTTTTAAATTTATGTGAAACTAAAAATTACAATTTTTAATTTTTTTGAAAATGAGCTCCATGGAGCTCAAGCTCTGTTAGTGATTTCTGATACTTTGTGCGCTATATCAAATGTGTTATCTAGCCTATAGCCTGATTTTGCCAAGAATCCAAAAGTACCCAACAATCTCACCTTGCTTCTTTCTTTCTTTTTGCGTGGGAACCTTGCTTACTTATACCCCCTTCGGTTCTTTTTTAGTTCGCATATAAGATTTGGTCAAAGTCAAACTTGATAAAATTTAACCAAATTTATATTAAAAAGCATCAACATCTACAATATCAAAGTTATATCATATGAAAACTAATGTCATGATGCTTATAATGATATTGATTTAATAGTGTGGATGTTAATAGATTTTTCTATAAAAGTGATTAAACTTTAACAAGTTTGACATTGACCAAATTTTATATGCGGAATAAAAATAAACAGAGGGAGTAATCATCTATATATTTGATGGAGCCGTCCAACTAATTTGGACTTAAAATTATGGTGTACAATTTGTTCATCTTGCTAGGTCATTTTTAAACCCTACAATAATTCTAAACCGGTGCTATACTGTGTTTTTTAAGAAGTTTTTTTTGCATCTGATTATATCATTTTTGATGTGAGATGAGTTACAAATATTGGTCTCCAAATAATATTACCATAATTTTTATTTACCTTCTGTAAGCTAGATGGTTTGTAGTGTGTGTGCATTTTAACTAATTTTTATGCACTATATTCTCCATGATTTAAGATAGCCCGATATTTGGCCGATATATCTTCTAAGAAAGCTCGCCGATTTTTTTTTCCTTCATTGAATATCGGCAAATAGCCCGATATCTCGCCGATATAGCTGCATTCTTTTTATCAAATATTTCCAAATAGCTGCCAAAAAAGCCCGCCGATATATCCTGTATCCCGCTATTTTAAACCTTGATATTTTTATATTATGGTTGTGCTATACTAATATTTATTTATTATTAATATATTCAAATAAAAAGATATTACTCTATATTTTTAGTCCCCTCATTAGCGATAATCTTCCTTGGAAGCTTTCAGACCTATTGTAGAGTTGGTTTTTCATTCCGTCTTTTTCCAATGTTCGGGATGTCGCTTTCCATTAACTTATTGATTGACCCAAGATAAGAGATAAATCTGATTATTGGCCGATTTATAGCTTTTATCGACTGGCCATTTATCGATAAGGTTTTTTCCTTCTAAATCTCAGGTTTTCGTGAATGAAATAATATAAAATATGCTATATTAATATTATACACAAAAACAATACTCAAAAGAAATATTACCTTGACGTTTTGAACCCGGGCTAGCTCCGGCCATCGGAGGGGACCATGGCAGCGGCGGCTGACTGAATTGAGGGTCTGGGTTGGTGGCGCTCAAACCCTATCGCCGGTGAACTGGGGGGGGGGGGTCGAGCGCCTGAAGGACGATGGGGGTGAAATTCAATTTTTTTTCGAATAGGTGGTACACAACCCGAAATAATGCCCGGTAAGCCGATAAATCAACTATCGGAGTGAAAAACACCTAAAATGAAAAAACACGACGATAATCATTTCTCAGTTGGAGAGCAATAAGCGATAAATCGTTAATTTATCGGCTTACCGACCAATATTTTTGAATACTTTTTCCCTGTTGTCACATACAACTTGCTCTCTCTATATTGTGTTTTATTCCATTGCAACGCGCAGGCTATTTTGCTAGTATAAACAGTAAATTCAAATAAAGTAGCAAAGAAAATCACAAATATCTCAAAATTTGTATTTTTTTTATTACGACAACATGTTCAAGATGTACTATACTTATTGACATGCAATAAAAACTAAAAAATGTTACACTCACAGGCATAATACGAAGTTTTACTTAACCTTTCCTTAATTATTTCTAACCCCCTCCCCCTTGAATTGCAACCGGGTGGGGGCCATCGCTTTTTCTTAGCCTAAGGGCATGTACAATGGTTGATAAGACAGTCATATCTTAACTTCGTTACGTAACTTAGATATAACAAAAAAGTGATGTACGATGGGTTATATCTTAGTCTTATCTCGATCAATTTCTAAATTTGTGGTGAGAGTATTGTTGCTAAGGGCATGTACAATGATGATATCTTAGGTGTGCCACATATGATAAATGCTGATATGAAGAACACTAGTAGAAAAAGGCTCATTTATCCCGGTTCCAAAAGCCCATTTGTACCACTTTCGAAACGGGGACTAAAGGGTCGGTACTAAAGCCCAATACCTTTAGTCCCGGTTGGGTTACGAATCGGGACTAAAGATCCTCCACGTGGGCTGTTGTGGTGCGCTGGGGCCGAGGACCTTTAGTCCCGGTTGGTAACACGAACCGGTACTAAATGCCTCTACGGAAGAAAAAAATTCATTCAATTTTTTTCCTCTTCTTTTTTTCTTTTTTTTCAAAAAAAATATTATTTTATTTATTTGACCAGTTTTTTTACTCCTTTTTTATATATTTTCATAATTTCTATTATTTGAGTTATTTGATCAGTTTAGTCTCTAACTACCCTTAATGTCTAGTCAAATTACTTAGTCATAGTCAAACTTCCCGACCGGTCACCCATTCTTAGACTACTTCAGCAATAGCATGCTTAACTTCTGAGTTCTTTCCGTTCCCACTTCCAACTACACCGCACACACGTTGTTGATATTACTATCATATCAATCCTATTAACCTCTTGGTCACAATGTCACACTTCTATATTGTTTTAATTCGAAATAATTATGTTTATAAACAAAAGTAATGAAATAATAATATTCTTGAATAAAAATAAAAATAAATGTTTTTTCTTTTGCAAAACCTAAAATCTGAAAAAAAATTCATATTTCCCTCAAAACCCTTATTTCATATTTCCCAAGTTTAAATTTCTATCCCAACTTTTTTTGAAATATTTTAGTGAGAAGAAGAATGAAGGGGTAAGTGGATGGACGTCTTTTTAAATTTCTATCCCAACTTTTTTGAATTATTTTTCCTTCAAATCTTAAAAGCATTGTAACTTTTTTCTGTTTGATTTTTCTGTTTCATATATTTTTTTTTTCATCGGAGCTCGTATACAAAAGTTATGGCCATTTTAGAAATTCTAGAGAAATTTTGCAAACAAAGTCATTAAATGCATGAAAAATAGCAAATGAAGTTAGAAAGGGTTGAAATTTGAGGATGTGACTTTGAATGGTGCATATTGAATGCACAAAAAGTGTCGAGTTGAAATAAGAAAAAAAAGCCTCATACTTCAAAAGAGATGGTTCAGTTTGTACACGAAGTGCATCCAGTTTTTGCCTTAAACCTCTCAACTTTTTAGCATATGCTATGTGGGTGAAATGATGACATAATGCCAAGTTTCAACGTTTTCAGAGTTCATTTGTACTGCTTTTCAATTTCATGGTCATTTAGCGCAAAAAAATCATTAAATGCATGAAAAATACCAAATGAAGTTAGAAAGGGTTAAAATTTGAGGATGTGACTTTGAATGGTGCATATTGAGTGCATAAAAAGTCTGGAGTTGAATAATTTAAAAAAATGTCTTTGTAACAGATGAGTTTTCATCTGAAACCCTTATACTTCGAAGGAGATGGACCAATTTGTACATGAAGTGGATCCAGTTTTTGTCGTAACCCTCTCAACTTTTTAGCACATGCTATGTGGGTGAAACGATGATACCATGCCAAGTTTCAGCATTTTTAGAGATTATTTGTACTGCTTTTTCAACTTCAGGGTCATTTAGCGCAAAAACAATTATTAAATGCATGAAAAATAGCAAATGAAGTTAGAAAGTTTGAAACTTTAGGATGTGGCTTTGAATGGTGCATAGTTAATGCACAAAAAGTCTGGAGTTAAAATAAGTTAAAAAAAAGAAATGTCTTGCAACAGATGAGTTTTCGTCTGAAACCCTCATAAAGAGTTAAACAAAATATGGTTGTGATTAAAGCACCTATATAAATATCCTAAAAAGTACGATATTAAACATACTGATAAAACATACTAATATTAAACAACAGGAAAAATAATCACTGAAAAATCTATTTTTAAACTAAAGTTATTCACAAACTAGTGATTCACGCAAATTTCAAAAGAATTCAAGTTTAAACTATTTAAATTTGGAAACTACTGGTACTAACAGAAATTTTATAAAAAATTTACCTAAAAAAAGATTTATTCAAAAACTCTAAATATTCTAACAGTTATTCAAAATCTAAAAACAGAAACTCTTCTGTTTAATTAGAGAAATAAAAAATAAATAATAGACCTTTAGTCCCGGTTCAAGCCACCAACCGGGACTAAATGTTGCGACACTCTTTAGTCTCGGTTCGTGTCTGCAACCAGGAGAAAAGGGTCCAGACAAACCGGGACTAATGCCCCACGAGGCCCGTCCGACCCCGTAGGCGCACGAATTGGGACGTATGCCCCCATGGGTCCCGCTTCGTGACTGAACCGGGACTAATGGGCTGGCCAGGCCTGAACCAAAGCCCTGTTTTCTATTAGTGGAAGAAAGAAATTGAAAAAAAAGTTTTGTCTTCTCTTATTTAAGAGATGATCTCTTAGCAATAATTTTCTCACGAAAAATTTAGGGATCTTTAGTTATTATAGCTCAACTAAGATATAATCCATTATATATCACTTTTTTTTCACATTTAAATTATGTGGCGAAGCTAAGATAAAACAAGCTTATTAAGCATTTTACATGCCCAAAGAGATCAACTCGTAAATAAAACAAGACAAGCATTTTCTTTCAATTTCTCCCTCCTCCACATCAATATTTATCCTATGTGGCACATCTAAGATATCACTATTATACATGCCCTAATCAAATCATGCGAACTAATTCATAGCTTGTAAAACTTAAGTAAAGCACCGTGATTGTAGCATTTCTTATAGAAAATATAACTGGCAATAGTTGTTGTTCGCGCGGAACACAGTTGTTGTTCGCGCGGGACACAATAAAAGCGCGACAAGTGTTCGATCCAGAGAACGCCAAAAGTGACCTCTGCGGAGACGCGCGGGAGGGTAGCCGCTAATTAGTGATTGACGCTATCATCCGCCTAGCCTGGGCAGTCGGCTAACTTGGCCATGCAGTCGGCCTTGGGCTGGCTGACAGGCTGACAAGAGATGTTTTTATATATATATATATATATATATATATAATATATTTGCTGCACGAACAAATATATCTATATATAATATTTTTATTAAACATATTTTATACGTGTTTAATTTCGTGTAAAACAATGTTCCACGCAGGTATTACAAAATATTTCTATCATTAGAAACCTATGAATATTAAAAAATTGCTAATTTGTTCAAAAAATGTATACGTGAAATTTCTAAAAAATGTTATAAAATGTTGAAAAATTATTGTTTATTTTTAAAAAACTGTTTCTTATCATTAGAAAAATATATATTACATTTATCAAATTATAATAACTAAACTTGAAATAATGTTAAAGGTGTATACAAATGTTAACCATTATAATTAAAAACATGTACAAATGGTAACCGGTGTCAGAAAACCGGTGTTTAAAAAGACGTACATTTGTTAACGACACAGTTGATACAATTTATTAATCGGTGTCAGAAAACCGTGTTTCAGCCATGTTTGTACATGTTTGCGCCTAGATCAGGGAAGGCTAGGTAGACTCTAGATTAACCAAGCCAATACTAGAGCTTAGCTGCTAGACTGGCTCGCTTTGGTGTTAAGATTCCCAGTGTCCCCTCTGACAGTGCTGATTAGCTGTGATTCCAAAGTTAATTAAGCAAAGCTGATCAATGACGACGGGTTCAAAACCTTATAGGTCTTGTATCGCGTTTACCTGTTTACCCCTTCTTCGGACTAATTGGTTTGTTTAGTTTGAGGGTGTGGTCAAGTTGCAGATTAATCTGCTCGAATTCACGGGAGACCACAAGACATTGGTGTGCCCTAAATTAGGGTCGATAAGGACTGATGAGTAGATCTGAAAGCTAGTAGCTTGTTATATAATCTCTTTGGAGTTTATGCTTCACAAGAGCTTTGAACTGGAAATTGGTTCTGAAACGATTCTTGAAGATATGTGCTATTGAAATGAAGCAAAGTTACAGAGTGTTTATCATTATAGTTTTCAGCTTAAGATCTAACTAACTTGATTTTTTTTTATCCAAACCACGTACACAGTAATGAACAGTTCATAGAAGAGTTCCATATTAGCACAAATCAGTTCATCACTTTGCACTGGCAGCCTATGTAAATAACACAATGAAATTGAAGACACAATTTTATGCAGTACAATATATGTAATTTAAAGCAGCACAGGTCTGATCAAGTGTAGCAAAATCTTCTTCTTTCATTCTTTGTACTATATTCCTCTATGTATATATGTACATTGTGCAGTGCCAAAATTAGCAGAATATAATAATATATACATGTCCTAACTAATTAAGTTTCATGATTTTCCCCTCCATTGTAACCATGGCATGAGTAGCTAGATGACTACTCTAGATCGTGGGCGTCATGATGTTGAGCAATGAAACTCTGGTCTGCACCACGCTCCTGAACACCCTGTCGCCGGCGTCGGCGCACTCGTCGAAGCACCGCTCCAGTGCGTGCAGCCTCTCCAAGGCCGCCTCCGCCGTCTCCGGCGCGGTGGCCTTCCTGGCGGCGAACACTGGAATAAACATGGCCATTTTCTTGCAAGAAGACGCCGGGGACGACATTGATGCGGCGGCAGAGAACACGGCCGCAGAGGCCGCGGCGCTGGCAGCGGCCGCATCCACAAGCGCGCCGGCCATCTCAGCCTCCTCGGCATCACCAGCGAGAAGATTCACGCGAGCGCTCTTGGACTTGGAGAAGATGGCGGAGACGGATCCGGCCAGGCGGGCGAGGTCCTTCTCGGTCCGGCGCTGCGATCTGGAGGCCGACGCGAGCCGTGCGGCGTCCCCTCTGCGGAGCGCGGCACGGGACTCGGCGGCGGCGTGCCTGAGCTCCAGCAGGCACTCCTGGAAGCCCTGGTGCGCGTCGGCGAGGAGGAGGAAGGCCTCGAGGAGGCGGTCGGCGGCGTTGCTTGTGGTGCAGCGAAGCGCGGCCCCGGACTCCGGGAGGAGGAGGAGGTCTTCGAGGGAGGATTGGAGCGCGTGGATGGCGGCGAGGCCGGCGGGGATAGAGGCCGTAGTGTCCTCTTGGTGGATCCAGGCGCGTGTGGCGGCGATGTGGGCGTGGAGGTTGGCGAGGAGCGGGTGGGAGGAGGTGGTTCCGGGGAGGCTGACGGAGCGGGCGTGGCGGGGGCGGGGCTTGGAGAAGGACCTCGCCGGGGTGAGAGGGAAGGAGATGGAGCGGCCGAAGCTGGGAGCCATTTCGATGGATCTCAGCGGCTATCTAGATTGTCGCTGGTGAGTTTGATGTGATGTAGGAGATGATCGATCGACGTGGTATATAAGGAATGCAAGAAAGAGGAGCTAGGAGGTAGCTTGGCAAGTGGTGTGGTGGTTGCACGTGTGGGTTTCCGGGCGGCGGGCAGCGGAGTACGTGCGTCGTGGGGGACATGATCCGCCGGTAGAGGTAGAGGTTGCCGCGCCGTACGTGCTCAAAGTCAAATCTCAACGCAACGCAACGCCGACGATGGCGTGGTCCGCCGTGCATGGGCAGTGTGGATTAGGTGTCATGTTGGGGGTCGACGATCTGGCAGAGGTGCACGCACGGTCAAGCAAGATTGGGAGTGTAGACATATATTCTAACTAGACCGGCAGTGCTGGCGCCGTTGGCCAGCCAGCCGGCCGGACATATGATTGGACACAGGACATGCATGCAGCGGAACGCGGACAACTAACGGCGATCTACCGTTGGATGGATGGATGCATGGCCAGCCCATCCTACGTGCATGAAATTGTGCTGTAGCTCATGGTATATTCGGTTGCATCCATCGATCGTCATTACGCGCGTTTGGCCTACATGGTCCATATCCATGGTGGACAGCCACGATCGCACATGAGACCTCCGCAGTGTGCGCGAGTGATTTTGTCTTATGCGTTGCAAGTTGGGAGTCATGAGAGATTCCATATGTCGTTGCCAGCGTAGGAGTGTCGGCCCGGCGTCGTCGTTACCTCGCTCAAGAGACGGGACGATGCAGAAAATAGGTTTTCACCACTTCTAAATGAATAGAACAAGATACACGGTTGAAGGATACTAGATTGTGGAGTAGGCTTCGTACAAAGCTGATACTAAGATAACTGATACAGGAAAACAACTACGCTATCAATTAAAAACATCGGAAAAACTAAACGCATTCCCAACACTACACCCTAGCACATCTAGGCTCTACGATAACACCCTCGAGAGGGAAGACGGCGCGGAGCATCACCGCTTTAGAGTCCAGCAGGATAAAGGTGTTCACCAGGGGTCTTAACACGAAGAGAAGAACCACGACGACATTTTCGACAAGAGCGTGGTACCCATGGGTGGGTGTCACCACCGCAGACGCCAAGGTGCGGAGCTTTCCTCCGATAAACTGCCCGTGCCACCAATGTCGCCAGTAGGATTTCAAGGAGGTCTAATATTCAGATCTGCATGAGGACACCATTCTTGAAAGGCCCAAGCTACCCCTCGCTCCACCACCCGCTGCCAACACCACCCCTGCAATGTCAACATTTCAATGATCCAATGACAAATGCATGCAAGGTTTTTTACTTGGAAATAATTCCAAACTTTTTTACAAAAAAATCCAAACTTTTATACAAAAAAATGTGAACAATTTTGAAATTCTGAATATTTTTTGGAAAAAATAAATAAATTACAAAATACACAATTTTTTGTTTTTCGTTCCATAAAATGTGAAGAACTTTTCGGATTCCTAAATTTCTAAAAATTGTAAACCGTTTTGTAATCTTGAGAAGTTTATAAAAAATAATAAAATTTCCAATCAATTATAGGAAAATACAAAAACAATAAAAAAATAGAATATTTTAACAAATAAGTACATTTTTTGAAAACATGAAATTTCTAGGAAATATGACCAACTTTTGGGAAAAGAAATTTTTGTGGATTTTTGAAGAATTTTTTATAGCAGGAAAGTTTTTTGATACGCCAATCTTTTTTTAAATTGAGAACACAAAATTAAAATAACGACATTTTTAACACCTAAATTCTGTTGAAACCTACAAATATTTTTTATTTTTAGACATTTTTCAAAATTACAAAAAATCAACTGAAAAAGGAAAAAGCTTCGATATTTGAACAATTTTTTATAACATGAATTTTTTTTCAATTTACCAAATTTTTTCCGCAAACGTGAAAAAATTGAAAAAATAAATGCAAACAGTTTTTGAAATTCATAATAGGCGCCCGACGAGAGCGCGATACCATCGCCTAGTTGGCCCAAGGCTTAAGGTTTTTTATTCTTGTTTTTCGTTATTCTTCTCTTTTTCCGTCAATTCATTTTTCTCATTTTTTTAATTTTTTATTCACAACACCATTCAAAAAATTTAAAAGTTTTTGGAATAGGAAAATATTTTTTTATGGAAATAATTTAAATTTATTTTTCTTCAAAAGAAAACATTTATTGTTTCAATTTTGTACCTGTGTATTTATTAGTTATGTTAAAAACTTAAAATAATAGTTTGAAGTAACTATTTGAATCATTAATTTGTTTTTTCCTTCAAAATGCTCTGTTTGAGAGCATGCTTTTTCCCAACATCCTTGGAATGGCTTCATTTTTTTCAATAGCCATGTATAACCAATTCAACGCACCATACAAAGTTGTTTTAGATTTCAACATTTTTTGCATTTTTGAAGGTTTTACAGTTAAAAAATATCAATAAATGGTCGTACGTGTTGCAACTTTCATACAACGTCGGACATCATTCAAACCTAATATGGACACCTACCATGGGCGTTCCCATCTGCTTGCAAATGTTGGGGTCATTTGAAGGATGTATAATCATAGACCATGTTTAATAGAGGGTGTTCAGGTAGGCCACAAATGTTTCATCTGAGGTCATGTCATTTCTCGATATATATCTTGTAATGGTCTAAAAAAAATTCAACACTGCATGTAAACTTTTAATTTTATTCTACCTTGAAGGAACAATTGACTCATACTACTAAGGAGTATGTTGATTCCCAACAACAACGTAGGTGCAGAATCGACATAATTAGACTCCACCAGGTATTGAGGTTGGTAGTGCCGCACGGACGGAAGGGCACAGGAGGAGGTTGGCCTTTCGCCGCACGTACGGTGACGCCGAATTTCTTTGTCATGTCGAAATCGACCGGTTTTGAGATGTTCGGCACCCTGAAACCCACCCCAACCCCTGTGCAGGCCTCGAAACGTCCGACCGAAACTCGCCCATGTCGGTCACCCAGGAACGCTTGTCACGGTCGAGTGCCCAGTTGTTGATGATCACATGTGTGCCGCTCAACACGTCGAAGCCCAGAACTTCGCATTGTTCCCGACACTCGTGCCGTAGCAGCGGCGGCGTAATATCTCCCGGATGACGAGGCACATGTACGCGAGCTCTCTTCGATCGTGTCACTGCCCTCGAAGGCTCGCCGTACCTCCGCCTTCGCCTTCACCATCGCCGCCGGGTTCTTGACACTACTAGGAAAAATCTGTAGCCCGAAGAACATCAGCATTGCGGAACTAATGGCATGTTAGCAGCGCGGGGTAACAACCTGTGCTGCAGGTACGGTCATAGTAGCAGCGCAGCCGGACCGGACTCGGGCTGCCACTAAGCACAACCCCAAGTGGCCACTGAACACATCACCTTATAAGATGAACTTTGTGATGAAGCAGAAGAAGCATGAACATATGAAGTGTATCAAGCAAGATCATCTTCTCTTTACAAATTATTGTATTCTCTATATATGTTATGTACATTAATTAGATCGTGCGCACCACTCTTTGAGCAGAATACACATATCTAATTAGTTGAGTATATATCTCAACCGATAAAAAACTGATAAGTAGTTGATTATTATCTACATTTTTCTTCTTCTTTGTACACACATGCATGATCTAGATCACTAGATGGTAGGCGTCATGATGTTGAGTAGTGAAACCCTGGTCTGCACCACGCTCCGGAACACCATGTCGCAGACGCCGTCGCACTCGTCGAAGCACCGCTCTAACGCGTGCAACCTCTCGACGGTCGCCTCTGATGTCTCCGGCGTGGCGGATTTCTTCGCGAACGCCGGAATAAACGTGGCCGTCTTCTTGCAAGACGACGCCGCGGATGATGCAAACGCGGCGGCCGAGAACACAGCCGCCGAGGCCGCGGCGCTAGCGAAGGCGGCCTCCACGAGCGCGCCGGCCATGTCGGCCTCCTCGCCGGTTGTGAGAAGGTTCAGGCGCGCGCTCTTGGAGAAGACGGTGCAGACGGAGTTGGCGAGGCGGGCGAGCTTCTTCTCAGCCCGGCGCTGGCACCTGGCGGAGGACGCGAGCCTGGCGCCGTCTCCCCTGCGGAGCGCGGCACAGGACTCGGCCGCAGCGTGCTTGAGGTCGATGAGGCACTCCTGGAAGCCCTGGTGCGCGTCAGCAAGGAGGAGGAAGGCGTGGAGGAGGCGGTCGCCGACGATGCTGGTGGCGCGGCGGGACTCAGGGAGGAGGAGGATGTCGGCGAGCGCGGCGTGGAGGGCGTGGATGGCGGCGAGGCTGGCCGGGAGCGAGGAGGAGGAAGGGTCCTGATGGATCAAGGAGCGGGCAGCGGCGATGTGGGCGTGGAGGTTGGCGAGGAGCGGGTGGGAGGAGGTGGAGGTGGTGCCGGGGAGGCTGACGGAGCGGGCGTGGCGGGGCTTGGAGAAGGACCTCGCCGGGGTGAGAGGGAAAGAGATGGAGCGGACGAAGCTGGGAGCCATTTCTGAGGATCTGGTAGATTCAAGTCTTGTTCGTGAGGTGTGTGAGATGGGCTGGGATGGAGGAGACGACGCCGTATATATGCAATGCAAGGAGGAGGCAAGGTGGCTTGGCAATGGCAGGTGGAGGTTGCACGTGTGCAGGGGAGTTCGTGGGGGACATGAGAGGTTGGAGGAGGAGGCGCTGCCCTGGTGAAGTCAAACTCAGACCTCGACGCTATGCCATGCATGGCAATGCAGGTGTTGCTTAGGTGTCGTGTCCGGGACCGACGAGCACATAATCACATGCACAGCGTCAAGATGGTTGGCTAGCTGACCTGTGCTATGACGCATGCATGGGCGGCCGGACATACTTGCTACCCTTGGATGGATGACCAGGTCACCAGCAACGCGCAGTAGCCAGCTTGTGATACATTAGCTAGGACGCATATTTTTGAGGAAATATTCGATCGCAGCGATCCATCTAGGGGTGGTAGCCAAGACAGCCAGGATCCCACATGCGTGCACCATTATTTTCCTAACTGGACAGACGGCTGATGACTCTTGAGACTGAGATGGATCCATCAAACAAGACCTCCGCAACAATCGGATCCGAGCGTGCGTGCGGTTTTGTCCCTTGCGATGCAAGTTGGGGGACACCATAGATTCCATGTGTCCTCACTTCACCTCCATAGCAGCTATCTCTTCGTGCCCTCCATCTACCACTGTATCATCACGAGCAACTCATCATTCGGTTGTTGAATGGCCAATGAACAGTACGTTCACAAGGCTTTCGAACGGTTGGCAGCGCTCGATCTAACTGCAAAATTAGACATTACACTGGGAGAACCCGGCCAACCTGTACACGTACGTGCGCATATCATTGTCTTGGATATTTATGCTTAAGTTCCCAAGTGCAATTTATGTGCATGATTGTATGGACTAATTAAGTTGACACTGATGCATGTTGCGCACGAATGGGTTGTCGTCGTCTTCCATTATCATCTGTACCAGCCGTCTGGTAGCACCTCTAGCTAGCTACTCCAATGTATTCATCATGATGATCAGTTAGTTTGTGCACGCACGCGTGCATCTATTGCTACAAATATATTTCCAGATCGACCAACGGATTTCCTTCCTACAACTTGCCAATATATATGCGATAGAGGTTGCCCGTGTCGGCCAATACACTTGCGTGCCCTTGCTAAGCCAATATTCCCAGTGAGCTTGTCGTGCTTCTTTGTTATGTGCTTAAATGCTCTGGATAATCGTACGTGAGCAAGCTTGCCTAACCACCAGATATCAACGAGAGATTCGATCCTATACAACTAATTTGCACGAATGGGTTTTCATAATTCAATGCTTAGGACATATCGCTATCCTCCATTCGGCTACTCTAAAGGCATAGCTGACATCTTGGGGGTTCACAATCTCCTCCTTTCCCAAGTGTACGTAGGATTACCTGTTGGGTTTAATTTCACATCGTATGTGGAAGAAGACCTACGATTTATAAGGTGGGAACCACTTCCTTTTTATCAAGACAGTCTTTTGGAAAAAGAGACCCAAGATCTATCATAAGTCGGTGTTGCTCTACAGTTGAGCCTGTTGCCGCACCTAGATCGAAAACACTGGTTAGCCGACCCTGAAATTGTATAACAAATGGTATCAGATCCCAGGTACCCAAAATAAAATCTATTCGGTCGTGGTTAGTGGGTTAGAAGCGTTAGTATTAGCGGGCCCAAGGTGACCGATGTGTGAGGAATACATTGTCTAGTGTTGAACGGATGGCAGCTCGATCTAACTACCAAACTAAACATTGCACTGGAAGCCCAACCTACACATGTAGGTGCACATCATTGTCGTGAATATGCTAAGTTCTGCATTGCAATTATATGCATGATTGTTGTAATATGCTAAGTTCTGCATTGCAATTATATGCATGATTGTAGTATTGACTAATTTGACACTAATGCATGTTGCGCACGAATGGGTTGTCGTGGTCTTCCATTATAATTTGTACTGGCCGTCTGGTAGCAGCAGCTAGCTACGCCAACATATATATTCTTCAGTTCGTTTGCGCACGCACGTGTGCATCAATATTTTTCCCGGTTTAAGCAATATATGTCCAGATCAACCAACGGATTTCCATTCTACAACTTGCCAATATATGCAGGAGAGGTTGGACGGTGCAGCTGAATGATTGAACTAACTAAAAATGCGGGGGTATCGCTAATATACTTGCATTCTCTGCTAAGCCAATATTCCAAATGAGCTAATAGTGCTTGTTTGATATGTGATTAAATGCTTTGGGTAATTGTACCTGAGAGAGCTACCTAACCACCGGATATCAAAAAGAGATTTGATTCTATACAAGCAGTTTGCACGAATGGGTTTTCATAATTCAATCCTTAGGGCAACCGCTAACCCCCACTCGGCCAATCCATCGCTCACATCTTGGGATACAGAATCTTCTCCTTTCCCAAGTACACTTAGGGCTACAGCTATCCCCCACTCTTCTACCTACCAATGTATTCTTATCGATATCGATATATGAACGTTGCCGTCAGTTCTTCAGAAAACAGTTTTTCACTCCATTTTATATGTAAAGGAAGCACCAATAAAGTATATGGCCGGACGATATAATACTGTGAGGTAGCTCTCAAACAATGCTGATCCCAAGATATGTGGATCACTCAAGATGCACGTGACTACGCTATCGAAAGACAAAATAGAAAGGACTGAGCACAACAGCACGCTACATTCTAAACACCTAACTTCCATGACAACACCCCCAAAAGGGAAAACGACAAAGTGTTGTTGCCGCGGAGATCAATTGCGAAAACTGGATTAATATAAATCCAACTTTCCGAATCAATTAAGGAAACTAGATTAATATTAAGATATATTACTTGTGGTTCTTATTTTCTTCGTTCTTGCTATTTTAGCGAAGAGTTAAAGATGACCTTTGATGTATCAAGATGGCATTGAATGAAATAGAAAGATATTTTGTGCCCACAGAATGAATAGTTCACCTACCTGTGATATTTGGAGTTCGGTATGGAATCTGAAGTGCCCACAGAAGGTGAATTTTTTTATATGGAGAGCATTGTATGGAGCCATCCCGTGTCATGCAATTCTAGCTGCGAGACACATAAAAGTAAAACCACATTGTGCAACGTGTAACCTTGGTCCTGATAATGATTATTGACACCTATTGTTTGAGTGCCCTATCGCAGCGGAGGTGTGGAAACAGCTGGGAGCTGATGAGATTATTCATCGGGCATGTATGGTGGATCATGCGGGTGAGGCTGTGTTGGAACATCTGCTATGTCTACCAGATAATAATTCTCTAGTCCTGGGATGGCCAAAACTGAGGGAGACTATAGCCATCACCTCTTGGTACTTATGGTTCGAATGGAGGAAGAGGAAGCATGGAGAAAAGGCGTTGAATGCATCACATATTGCTCTAACGGTGCGGGGGCTTGCTGAAAACTTTATTATTTCATGCACTCCAAAAGCCAGAGTGAAATCGAATTGCTGGAAGAAACCCCGGAAGGAATATCTGAAGCTAAACATTGATGCAAGATTCGATGAAGATGTTCTCCAGGGAACTGTGGGCGCAATCTTGCATGATCACAAAGGACATTTTGTTGCAGCTCCTAATGAGAGGATAAATTTCTGCATGGACTCCTTTATGGCAGAAGCTTTGGGATGAACTTGGCTCGTTCTGTGGGATGTGGAAGGATTGAGATTGAATCAGATAATCTAGACGTGGTCGAGGCCTTAAAGGAAGGGAGCTCTTCTTCTTCAGCAAGTGCAGTGTTTGATGACTGTTATTTCATGGCACTAGATTTCACTCATGTTGTCTTTCAGCACTGTTTTAGAGAGAGCAATTGTGTGGCTCATGAGTTAGCTAAGCTAGCTAGGTTTTCCTCGCCTAGTACTTGGCTTGAGTCCCCTCCTGGCCAAGTGCTTAACTTCATTGTATCTGATGCTTCTCAGGTGGAGAAGGTGTAGGAGGTTTTATATCGTCAAAAAAAAGAAAAATATTTTGTACATTTTGGTGATCGAAAATGAAATAAAATTTTAGCTTTTAGCTGAAACAAAATTTTACCCCGGTATTTTTAAGGGATCAGTTAGGTTCGATCTGAATTCAGTGGAGTAAATGTATTCCACAAAAACAGAAACGAGAGGGATATCTGCGATGCGACCTCGTTAATCTCAACTTACTTTAGAAGACATAGCAATATACAAAAACTAGATGATACCCCGCACGTTGCTGCGGGAATCAGTTGCAATATAGTATTTTGAATGATTGATTGCATGAAACATGAATAGTTGAATTAATAGTATATAAACTAAAGTATAAAAATATATTGTATGTATTGTATTTGATTATTTTGTAGTTAAAAATATTTATTAAATATAAGTAATGTAATATAATGAAAAAAAAAATCCATGCATGTTGAGTGAGTTGGCATGTGTCATTATATTGATGTATGCATAAGATTAACTAATAACAAAGAATTTGTTCGCATGCATATTGTGATGAGTTTTTGATGATGTGACATGTATGCATGTTAAAAGTGATGTAATATAATAGGAAAAAAAATCCATGCATGTTGAGGGAGGTTGCATGTGTCATTAAATGGATGTGTGCATGAGATCAACTAATAATGAAGAACTTGTTCTCATGCATATTGTGGTGGGCCTTTGATGAGGTGGCATGCTTGCATGTTGAGATAGATAAGATAGTGGGGATGATCTATTATAGTATTATAGATGAACAGCAGAAAACATGGCAACGCAATAGATCAAACGCAAAATCAATCTAGCAGTAGGCTTTGAGCCAACCATACCAGAATCTATCTATTATATACTAAAAGCAAAATACGAGGTTATTAATAGAGGCACCGTATTGATCCACATCATTAAAATTATTTTGATGGTTGGATCTATTATTTAATGGTCTAGATCTATCTCAAACTATGTAACAGTTTAATTACACAAGAGAAGGCATCGGTCCTCTAAATTGAAGTAAGACACGCACGTCTCTCTTTTGGGCCTTTTTCCTACCAAAGGCCCTTGTGACTTTGCCTTTGTTTTTTACCTGCGGCGTAGTTTGAAATACGAGCCCGGACGGTTCATACATGCTAGCTGGCCAAAGCAACGTTACAAGCCCCCTCAAAAGAAAAACAAGCCCCCTAAAAAACCGTTACAACTCAAAAAAAAGAAAAAGTTGGCCAAAGCAACGTGGAACTGGATATGTAATGGCCGGAAGAACATGCAGCATGTGGTGTGAGTGTGTGACTATACGACTATTAGGACTAGCCATTAGAATATGCCAAGTATTAAATTAATTTTAAATACAGGCAAAACATGTGTTAAGGCTTAGTCATTGCAATAATCTTGATCTATGCAAATTTCTTGAACTCCATCTAAAAGAGAGTCGCTGAATAATTACCTAAAATATTACCTCAAGTCACTTTTTCATTCTAGAATGATAATGGAATATTATATTATTAAACATTAATAAAAAAATAAAAAAATTACGGCCCTCAATTTGGTAGAGAATGTCAGCTCTCGTTAGCATTTAGAACAATAGATATTGGCAGGGAATTTTAGACATTTTTATCTTCATGTAAGTCTAATTTCATAAGATGTGAATTTAACATGTTTAGTTTACCATATAATAACGAGTTTACACTTCAGATATCTTCTCGAGCAAAGGAATCAAAAGATCCATATTTATCCGCAAGGTCCAACACCATCCCCACAAAAGATAAAATATTCCACACCAGGCATAAACCATTTAGTAGGAGGTCATGAAAAATATTGTTTAGATGTTGTCGTAAATATAGAACAAAGCATGACTGATGAAAAAATCTGTTGCAAATGGTATCATTCTTATTGGAATTGAATTAGCTTTCCTAACACTTATCTGCAAACAGGGTGAAAATTTGAATGCATAGATGTTTTGATTGGCATTATTTGGTAAACGTATAACAATATCACTTTTTTTACATGTTAGTACTTAGAGTAGAAAATTTTACTATTCTTTCAATATGTAGTGTATGCTTCTAACATGACAATTGCAACAACTCACATTCCAGGATCAACAGCTTTGGCACTTCGAACATAAATATGGATTCATAATTTACTTCACAATCACTCCTTGCATTTGACCATATAGTCATTGGTACATATAATATCAACTAATAGGAAAAAGGGTCACCATTTATCTTCTATTTGAAATAACTTTTTTCCCTTTCACTAAATTCAAAACAACATTTTTTCATAATGAAGTACATGTTCGTAGGGCTAAAAGTTATCGCTCCTTGGTTGCATTGTGTTACCGTGACATAAACATACACCATACTACTTAGAACGTAAATTTATAGTGGCCTAAGTATACAATACAAGTCCAAAGATCTTTCAGCTCTGAGATTATTTTCCTTGGGAAGATTTACTTTTCAATACATGTATCCAGCTCTAATTTTGTTTGTCTTCATTGAAAAATTTATTGTGTCATTGTAGATTGTAGTATTGTTACCTCACGCTCAAAGAAAAAACAATTGCTATTTTTATACACCAATAAAACTCCTCTCAGCTACATGCATATGAGCCCAAACATAAACTTAATTACGCTGCAAAATATGACAAAAACATGTAAAAGTCTAATACTACTTCCTCGGATGGATATTAGTAGTCGCTGAATGAAAAATATGACAAAAATATGCAAAATTATAATACTATACTTCCTCCGACGGATATTAGTTGTCACTGAAACAAATGTATCCAACATTGAAATATGTCCTGATACATCCGTTTCAATGACAATATGAATTATACGGAGATCATGAACATGAAAAAAAACTATAACAAAAAATGCAAATAATATAGTACATTATCATGTAAAAAAAACTTAACTGTATCAAGAAAATAAATACAAAATATGACTAAGAATATGAACAATGGAACATTTATACTATGACAGTACTAGCCCTCGCATTTGCGAGGGCCACCTTGCTAGTTCATCAAAAAACGGTAGACAACATCCAAAGAAAACCGGGAGTGAGCCAGTGAACCAAATAGGCAAAAGGAACTCTTGTCAACATAGAAGTGTTCACGCCAATGCGCTGTAAACACATGAGATCGACGATAGCTTCGCCAACTTAAACTTCTTTGGACGGAATTAAGGGATACAATCAATAGAGAACTACATGCATCAGAGTCTCGAACTGATACAACGGTGCACGGGAAGAATTCCTTTTCTCATATGGAAGAGGGGATACTAATTAGGCGGCAGCATGCCAAGGATCATCTCCGTCATAACCGGGGGGCAGGTCCGGCACAGATGAGCAAAGCCGTCCGTGGCAGCCACCGCCCTCATGTTCGCCGGAGTGCGGAGAAATACATAGCACGCCTTCTTCAGCCCATCACAGCCGTGCTGCTCGGCGAGCGCAAGGAAGGTGGTCACCGTGGCCACGCCGATGTACTCGCGGAGCTTCTTCTCGCACATGAGCCCCAGCCTCCGGAGGTCGTACCTGTCCGCCGCCACGAGCAGGTGCTGCAGCAAGAGCACGTACTCGCTCTCGACCTCGCTCTCCTTCACCCCCGGCAGCACGTCCCCGTAGATGAACCCTATCATTGCCTTGAACACCGCAGCGTCCATGTCGTCTACCTGCACGACGGTGGACGGCGTGCCTTCCTTCATCGGGCCGAAGAGCGCCGCCCTGAAGACGGTAGATCGGGCCGCGAGGATGCAGCGGTGAGCGACCACCATCTCGCCGCCGACCTGGAAAGCCACGTCGGTGCCCTCCCCGAATAGGAGAAGGTCGGTGAAGTTCCGTTGCATGTCGGACGGCGGCACGTCGATGAACTGGGAAGAGCCGGATGCCGGATTCAGGACCACGATGTCGCACCGGATTGTGAAGCTGTCGTCCTTGATGTTTGTGGATATTTCCAAATCTTGGCTTATCACTGACGTGCCGCTGAACTCGCAAGATCTTTTTCTACCATGAGCATGTGCAGGATGGTCAACGAAACTGAACTCGACTCTCGCCTTCACGGGACTCGCATTGGCTTCTTCTAGCTCGTCTATAGCTATAGTAAGAGTAAGCGCAAGTGATACGAAGCCGGTGCCGTGCACGGCCGTTGGGGTAGTACTAGAAGAGGAGCCAGCTCTTGCCTCCGACTGTGAAGTAGCGGGACAACAAGTAATGATCCTGGAGCAGGTTCTTTGCCCGGGAGTGGCCTTCGACGACGAGCAAGTGATACCCACTGGCGCCGGCGGTGGTCGGTGAGGTGCGAGAGAGCGCGAACTTGCCGTCGGCGATGACTGTTACACCCGCGAAGGGCATGACCGGTAGACGAATCTGCAACCTACGTACGTACTGCGAGTCATGGATCGATGCACCTATATGTACACCGAGAAATACTGATGAAGTGTGGCGCCTCGATTCTCCTAGTACACGCATGCGTTTAACTAAGGGAGTGACTAGGGCTCATGCGCATGTGACTTAACTAAGTTTTTTTAACTAGCATTTTGTTTGTTTTTTTGATGCTGATAGTTATCTAATGGGCTCAAATGGACAAGAAAAAAAAAGTACAATCATAAAAAAAACATTAGTACAATAAATGTAAAAATATCAATTTAAAAAATTGTAACTAATGTTAGAACAGTTGCGACTCGTTGGTGAACTTGCAACTGAGAAAAAAAAGTCAAATCAAGTTGCGACTCGTTGGTGGACTTGCAACTGGAAAAAAAAAACGCAGTTGCGACTCGTTGGTTGACTTGCAACTGAGAAAAAAAGTCGGACTCACTTGCGACTCGTTGGTGGGTTGCAACTGAGAAAAAAAATCGGACTCGGTTGCGACTCGTTGGTGGACTTGCAACTGAGAAAAAAAATTGGACCTAGTTGCGGCTCGTTGGTGGACTTGCAACTGAGAAAAAATATCGGACCTAGTTGCGACTTGTTGGTGGACTTGCAACTGAGAAAAAAATTGAACCCTACTGCGACTCGTTGATGGACTTGCAACTGAGAAAAAAACTCAGACCACTTGCGACTCGTTGGTGGGCTTGCAACTGAGAAAAAAAATCGGACCCAGTTGCAACTCGTTGGCGGACTTGCAACTTAGAAAAAAAATTAGACTCAGTTGCGACTAGTTGGTGGACTTGCAACTGCGAAAAAAACTCAGACTCACTTGCGAATCATTGGTGAGCTTGCAACTGAGAAAAAAATCGGACCAAGTTGCGACTCGTTGGCAGACTTGCAACTTAGAAAAAAATCGGACACAGTTGCGACTCGTTGGTGGACTTCCAACTGAGAAAAAAATCGGACATAGTTGCGGCTCGTTGGTGACTTGCAACTGGGAAAAAAATCAAACCGAGTTGCGACTCGTTGGTGGACTTGCAACTGAGGAAAAAAATAGAACCCAGTTGCGACTCGTTGGTGGACTTGCAAGTGAGAAAACCTCAGACCCACTTGCGACTCGTTGGTGGGCTTGCAACTGAGAAAAAATCGGATTTGACGGACTTGCAACTTAGAAAATAATTGGACTCAGTTGCGACTCGTTGGTGGACTTGCAACTGAGAAAAAACACACACCCACTTGTGAATCGTTGGTGGGCTTGCAACCGAGAAAAAAAAACCGGACCCAGTTGCGACTCGTTGGCGGACTTGCAACTTAGAAAAAAATCGGACACAATTGTCCTCTTAAAACAAATTAAATGCAGGGCAGACATCTTCTATAGTGCACTTTGATGATGATTTGTTTGTGTGGCTGAGGTATTAGATACGTTGGACCCAGTTGTGACTCGTTGATGAACTTGCAACTAAGAAAAAAATCAAACCCAGTTGCGACTCGTCGATGGACTTGCAACTGAGAAAAAAAGTCGGACCCAGTTACGACTCGTCGGTGGGCTTGCAACTGAGAAAAAAAAAGGATCTAGTTCCTACTCGTTGGTGGACTTGCAACTGAGAAAATAAAGGATTCATTTGCGACTCGTTGGTGGACTTGCAACTGAGAAAAAAAGGGACCAGTTGCGACTCGTTGATGGACTTGCAACTGAGAAAACAAAAATCAGACCCAGTTGCGATTCGTTAGTGGACGAGCAACTAAGAAAAAAAAGTCGGACTTAATTTCGACTCGTTGGTGGATTTGCAACTAAAATGAACCTAGTTGCGATTCATTGGTGGACTTGCAACTAAAATGAACCTAGTTGCGATTCATTGGTGGATTTGCAACTGAGAAAAAAAAGTCGGACCCAGGTGCGACTCGTTGGTGGGCTTGCAACTAAGAAAAAAAATCAGACCTAGTTACGACTTGTTGGTGTATTTGCAACTGAGAAAAATAAGTCGGACCTAGTTGCGACTCGTTGGTGGTCTTGAACAGAGATTTTTTTTTGGAACCAGTTGCGACTTGTTTGTGGACTTGCAACTGAGAAAAAAAAGTCAGGCCCAACTGCGATTCGTTGGTGGATTTGCAATTGAGAAAAAAAAGCCAATGGTTCACTAGCAACTTGGTTTTGCGAAAATAAAATCCAGTTGCGATTCGATGAGCGATTTGCAACTGGGTTGACGAAAAAATCTAGTTGCAATCCTCGACCTACTCTCGCAAAGTTTTTAAAAACAGAAAATTACACGGCACCGAATTCATATGTAACTTCGATATTTGGCATGTACATACCTTTTAGCAATTTCGTACGGAGTATTAAAAAACTTTATTATATGTTTAAAAAATGTTCAATGTCTATTATAAAATATTTGTCATATAATATAAAAATTAATGAATATTAAAAATGTTTATTCTACATTTAATATTTTCAACTTATATAAAAAATCAATGTATATTTAAAAGTATTTCAGCATAATAAATTTATTTTTAAGAATTAAATAAATATTCACCTTATATCATGAAAAAGTTATAAAAAATACGAACAAAATAAAATGCATTAAAATCTGAAACTGAAATAGAAAAAACGAAACAAAAGAAAAACAAAAAAATCAAAAGGAAAAAAACATGAGCTTGCGTCACCGGAAGTCACGTACATATTTTCTACAGAAAAAAGCACAATGTACGTACATGTGATTTTCAGTATAAAAGAAAGAAAAAAATGAAGTTGCATGTGACTTTACTAGTTCTCATGTACATGAGAACTAGCAAAACCGTTTAATTAATTACGTTTTAGGAGATAGAAAGCCTCTTCGGGAGCTGGTACTCCCTAGTCCGTACTCACCATTAAGGCTTCCACTTCGACTTCCACCGTAACAATCGACTTTTGACTCTAATTAAGCGCCACGACAAGAGATCACGTTTCAAAACCTACCGGAAAAATCATATGCAAAAAGTCGAACCGAGTTGAAATATTTTTTTAGCATTGTTTTCCTACTAGCTAAAACTAGTAGAGTGGCCCTCGCAAATGCGAGGGCGTCGTCTTTAGTGTATTATAAAAGCATTAGGATCTATTTATTTTCTACATATTTATATTGTATTACTAATAGTATGATGGAATATAGTTAAATAATCACCTGAGATAATTCACGCCTCTATGTCTCTTCAGAAATTCTTACGTTCTCTTGAGTGAATAAGATGTGAAAAAGTTCTAGGATATATAGTTAAATTCCATCTTAAATCATATGGCAAGCAACCAACCATACTATCATTTTTTTTAAATAATGTATGATATTGAATCTCATCGACTGGCATGAAGCTTGCGAATCTATCAGATGCATAAGTGTAATACTGTGCATATGACTTTTACTCCATAGCAATGGTGTTAACTTAGAAATCAATAGGATAGTTGAAATTCCATCTGAAATCATATGGCAAGCGACCAACCATACTTTCATATGTCAAAATAATGTATGGTATTGAATCTCATCAACTGGCATGAAGCTTGAGAATCTATTAGATCAGGTACCTAAGTAATATTGTGCATATGACTTATAGTCATGGCAATGGTGTTAACTTAGAAATGAAGATTTCTTTTAGAAATATGAACTTTGTTGGTACAAATAGTCAAATTTTCATTCACTAAAATAAAATTATGAGTATAGTCTTTCACAAACGATCGTGTTGCTAATAGGACAACAAAAACAAAGCAAATAATGCCGACGCCTTGCTTTTAGACCCTAACTATTGTACTCAAAATTTTCAAATCTCATAAATTCGTGTCAAACCCCATGGTACATACATATTATGTGGTACAAAACTCTACTTATTCCTGGAAAACTTAACAATATTAATAAATTATGGTCCATTATTAATTACATTCCACCATAATAATGGTATATACTATAAATAAAGTTATGAAATATATATGTATAGTATAAGGGTGCGACAAATCATTAGTTTGATATTTTTAGGAATTTAGGATACATCAACTATGATGCATTGGGTAATAATGAAATCCAACTAAAAAGACGGACCCCCAAACGAAAGATACATATCACATGCCATTAGCTGCCATTATGCTGTCCTGCCATGTTCATGAAGCAATTCTTGTATGAATCGATCAATCTTGAACATACGGCTGCATGGCGAGTGCATGATCGAGGCAAGATTGTATGGTGAGTGCATAAAGAAGGATTAAAACCTGACGGTCTTGGTGTGCAGGGCGGGGAGAGGAGAGTCGACCTGCCGTGCCGAGAAAATAAACACGGCCGACAACAATGAAAACATGCATCATGAGTCATGACACGATAGTTAATCGGAATACAGAGGCCATGGTAGCATAGATGATGCGTCGGAACAGGATCGCACGCGAAGCCGAAGGGCTCCATGAAAAATCTGTGTGTGTTCATGTTGTGTTAATTTAGAATTGATCTAGTAGGCTGCATCCAAAGACAACTCAGACCATGTACTTGTGCGTCTCAGCGGAATCAAACAAACTTGTACTCACATATGTGATGCACGGCCAAAAGTTTGCATCATACAACATGCCGGAAGTACTCAGCGTATTACAGATCAAGGACGGCAACGGAGGAGATGGCCAGAAAGACGTGTGGTGCCTACGATGTTGCGGGCATTCACATCGGCGGGATTGCAGCGGAGGCTGATCCGACCTTGCATGCACAACGTGAGATGGACGTAGCATAGCTTAGGGTTTGTGGGTAATTTTTGTGAACTCTAATATCAATAAGTTATTTTGATGATCTATCGGTTGTGGACGTGTAGTTAGTTGAATTGATGGTCAGATCTTTTTTTATTATTATTATGACAATTTCTAGCTTATTTTTTATTTGATGTGGGTCCATTTTAAGTTATGAAGATCTAAGGGTTATTAATGAAGGGTCCACCAAATCAACTATCAGATGTTTCTCATTAACGTGGGATTTTCTAGCTAATTCCTATATTTTTCTTTCGTGTTTTGCATTTAGTATATAATAGATGCGTATGCTCCCTTGTTGAAAAGGGCTGCGGATAAAAAAATGAGGCTAAAAGGGGCGCGGACAGGTCTCACTGCAATCAAAGTCGATCGCTATATGGTGGTATGCGGTAAGCCGAAGGCTCATCTTTATTTGTTTACTTTATAGTTTTTTAATACTATCTTTTATTTTCATATATACTTAAAAAATATACATATAACTATAAAGACTGTAAATGGAAATATTTTCAAACAATGGCAAGTAGTAAGCATTTGCAAAATAAAAAATGTGTATAAAGAAAATGTTTCTCATGTACGAAAAATGTATACAAAAATATACAATACCTATGAAAAAGTTGATCAAGTATCTTAAATAATTAATAAAAAACAAGTATTTATAAAATGTGAGTGGAGGATTCAAAAAAATTATATTCAAATGTTGACCATGTTTTTCGAAAAATTGTTAATTTGGTATTTTAAAACTATTAATGAAAAATTTAAACAATCTTAAATGTGCATAAAACATATGGATCATTTTTCAAAAGACGCTAATCTGGTATTTGGAAAATGTTAAATATGTATTGAAAAAAGGTTGGCCAATTATTTAAGAAATGCTAACCTCGTATTTGAAAAATGTTAATCAAGCATTTAAAAAATGTGAAATGTGTATAGAAAATATGTGGACAATGTATTCAAAAAATATGAACCTTAAATTAGAAAACTGTTATTTGTAAGTTAAAAATGTATGAGATATGTATTTAAAAAGTGTATAAAAACACAAGAGAAAACAAAGAAAATCGGTGAAAGACGAGAAAGAAACAAACAAAACCATATAAAGATGGAGAAAATAAAAATAAGATAATAAAAATCAACAAATAAACAAATAAAACCAAAAAATTGAGGAGACATAAATAAAACCAAATGTCTACTCCAGTATCCACGAGTGGTTGGCTTGATTCCTTTGTTTTTTTTTGCGATGAATTCCTTTGTTCTTTTGAACGGGCTGCTTTTATCAATCGCTTGTGGAAAGTGTTGGATTATAGTTGGGACTTGGCCCAAATAAGTCCATAATTTACTTGGGTCTCTTCCTTGGGCAAGACACCAAATTCATGTATCTTTACCAATTAACCAATTTCTTGACGCTTCCGAACTCTAGTCGTCATCTATTGTTTCTTGTTGTTTGCTACCTCCGGAGATCCCAGCCCGTCGGCCGCGTGCACGGTCCGTCGGGTGAGCAGGTGCGTCCGGAACCGTGACCTTCGAGATCCTGCTCGGGAGAAGGCCGATAAGGTTTTTGGGGAGCGTCTCGGCGCGACTGCTCCCGATCCGTCCCCGTCCTCTGCTTCGACTCCGTCGGCTCCTTCCTCTGTTTCGACTTCGGTCGCTGCTTCCACTCCTTCGACTTCATCGACACCATGACGACGGATGACGACGACACTGCCAAGGCCGTCGTCTTGAAGAAGGCTACCGACGAATATCAGGTTGCTGCCGCAGCCGTCGCGTTGGCTTGGCCAAACGCGGGGTATGATTCACTCATTCCATATATACTTGTACATGTGGTTATCGTATATGCACTATTCGTAGATGTTTCGGTGCTTGATTATATATGCGCTTCCATGCTTAGTTTTCGGTATGGTTTGCTCTTGGCCTTTGCGCCATTGATGCAACGGGCCAACCCCTACTATAAACATGGCTAGCCTACCCGCATAGCGGGAGGCCTTGGCGATCGGCGGTTCATCCTGGTCGCTCATCGTTGCTTCGTTTGTACGGTCAGCGCTGCTGGTAACTAATCATGCCGTTGCTTGCGTAAAAAACCTGATGCACGTTGGCCAGCCTCTTGCGCAACCTGATTGCTGGGCCATGGTTGCTCGCGGGCCCTCTGTTTCAGTCACCGCGTGCGAAGTCTGCCTGGGTGCGCGACTGCTCTATCGGCCGTGTTGTGCCCAGCGTTAATTGTGCCAAGTGGAGTGGTTCAGCTGTGTGAGGCTTTTTTATCGACGCTTAGAGCAAGTACAATAGTGTCTAGTCAGTGAAAAATGCTCGTCTGAACCGGACGGCATCTGAACCAGGTGTATCAATGGACAAACGAGCTTCAAGAATGGGTCCCCTGGCCACACCACTTGACGTATAAACAATACTGGTTATTGCTTGCCGATGTATAGTTCGTGTGTCAGTTTATTTGTAGGTGGACCAACTCTACTACTCCAAGTACCCCACCTCACTGACACACGGAAGACTTTCGTGATCATGTAAGTGTCCGTTGCAGCAGTAAAGGTCCTTGTAATCGCGTCACCGGTCCACACTCCATAGGGAAAGAAAATCCACTGCTAATCCATGCTAGTGCATGTATATTTATCAGGTGTTGATGAGACCATGTCATGCAGATAAACATTTTATTAGATATTGATTGGACCCATTTTTGAAAAAAAAGATATCTCCAACATACTGAACGTTGACGAATGATTTACATCTCATAAAATATTAGCACAAAAAAAACTACCGTAAATTTAACCGCCTCGTCGTGCCATTGTTGTATCACATTGTTATCGTGCCGCCATCAAGATATTGTCGTACCGACGTCCTTGAAAAAAAAACTTCAACATCGTGTATGTTTGAGAGATGATTTTTATTCCATAAAATATTGACGCAATCAAAACTTTTTGCTACCTCACCACATCGTTGCCGGGCCGCCATCGAGCTACCTTCGCGGCACCAACTTCGAACAAAAAAAAATCTCCAACATCATTTACGTGTGTGCGGGTTGATCGCAATAAAAACTACCGTAAAATTTTCACCGCCTCGCCGCGTTGTTGTCGTGCCGCGATCGAGCTACCTTCGCAACACCAATTTCGAAGAAAAAGAAGTCTCCAACATCATTTACGTGTGTACGGGATGATTTTCATCCCGTAAAATATTGTCGCAATAAAAACTACCGTAAAGTTTTCACCGCCTCGCCGCGTCGTTGTCGTGCCGCGATCGAGCTACCGCCGGGTGCCGACTTTGAACAAAAAGAGTCTCCAACATGATGTACGTGTGTGGGATGATTTTCATCCCGTAAATATTGAAGCGATAAAAATTACCGTAAAATTTTCACCGCCTCGCCGCGTTGTTGTCGTGCCGCGATCGAGCTAACGTCGCGGTGCCGACTTCGAACAAAAAGAGTCTCCAACATGATGTACGTGTGCGGGATGATTTCCATCCCGTAAATATTGAAGCGATAAAAATTACCGTAAAATTTTCACCGCCTCGCCGCGTTGTTGTCGTGCTGCGATCGAGCTAACGTCGCGGTGCCGACTTCGAACAAAAAGAGTCTCCAACATGATGTACGTGTGCGGGATGATTTCCATCCCGTAAATATTGAAGCGATACAAACTACAAACTACCGTAAAAATTTGGTCACCATGTCGCACTGTTGTCGTATCGCGTCGTTGCCGTGCCCACATCGAACAAAATTTCTCTTCATGTTTCATTGGCATGTACAAACTTCTCAATTTTGTATAACAATAAATAAATGATTTTTTGCAATTAGTTTGCATAGTTAAATCTTCATTTTTTTGGCATGTACTAACTTTTCAATTTTACGAGGGCATCCGACACTTAACAAGCACAGGCTATGAACTGTCAATGGAACTAATACTCCCTCCATTCCAAAATGTAGTGTGCCCGCGCTTTCCAAGGCTCAACTTTGACCATAAATTTAACCAACGAGACCATTTGTGGCGGGAATAAAAATTACATATTTAAAAACTTCATTCGAATACAAATTCATTGATATAATTTTTGATTCCGCCGCAATCGATTTTATTTGTTAAATATATGGTCAAAGTTGAAACGCAGAAATCAAGAACGCACTACATTTTGGAATGGAAGGAGTAATTTGTTTAGAAACAAACTAGAACAGCCTCTGAAAATATTGGTACACCGTTGGAAAGCTGAGTCCAGACTGACAGAGGTGTACCAGGTAGGCGAAAAGCGAGGCAAGTGGGGACAGAAACGTGTCTGACCGAACAAAGGATTAAATCGACTGACCCCACACTACAGTACACCTAGCGGTATTCTCCTGTATCCGCAACCTTCGCTACTCACAAAATCAATCGGCATCGATCCTGGCGAAGACAACGAGCGGCGAGATAGTCCTGATCACCCGTTGCTGGGATCAGGATGGACCCTCTCCTAGTCAGTTGGCTATAAGGAATTAAATAGTATATTTGTGCTTAGTTGGAAGAGAGAGAAAATGAGAGAGAAGAAAAGCAGGCTACTAATTAGTAGCCAGCTGCAACACGTGCTCCTAAACACTTTGTGAGATAGACATGTGGGCCATATATTGCTAAAGTAGTACTCTTTATGGCCTTAATATTGTACTTGCTGACTATAAGATTAGCTATAGATGACATGGTATGTTCTTATAGCCAGCTGCTGGCTATACTATTAACCATGCTCTTATTTGACCCAGCCGTGTCTCCTCGCCTTTGCCCGCTGCGGCCCGCATGGCAGCCTCTCATGGGGTACAAACAACGACAATGTCCCCGACAAGGGAATTGGACTTTACCCTGCGAAGAAGGAAAGTCACATCGCTATTTGCACAAAGAGAAAGGCATGGTTCTAACACATTAGTTTTTCTAAATACTAGATGAAACCTTATGTTAACAAATGGCTTTGAAATATGGGGAAAGATACAATGCACCGCCGAATTGAGGTGCTAAGGTGCCGCGGCTTCTTTGCATGCAAATAGTAGCATCTCTTGTTGACATCATGTGCATTAAATGCATTTTTGTAATTTTTAAAATGATTTATGTTACAAACCATTAATCCGATTTGCGTTCCGTTTTCACCGTTGGGTTTGTTTTTACGAGGGTTTCGAAACAAGATCCCATATTGATATGTTTCGATGAAATTTTTTCGTCACCGTCAGTTGCCAGATTAGGTCACCCTAGTTGCCATTTTTACCGTGAACTGTTCCTACAAATATTTGTACATAGTTGCCGGGAGAATAGTTTCGTATACTTAAGTTTATAATACAACCAGATAAAATAAAACGGTAACTCAAACTGATAAAAGTGACAAAAACAATAAATCATATGTCAATTAGATGTAAAGAATACGGTAACCCAACATACGTAAACCGGTAATCAATCGTCCAAGCACAACAAATCATTATGATATTTTGGTTATAAATAACATGACAATTATGGGTGCTTTTCTAGGTGATTCTAAAAAAAATACATACAAATAACATTAAACAAGTTTTTCATTTATGTATGCTAGTGTACAGTGTTTTTAACAACCAACTTGATATAATCTGGCAACTATATGAATAATTATCAGGTAAGTAGAACAGTAATATGGCAAGTACTGATGAAAAAAAGGTGTAACAACCAAGTTGATATAATTTGGAAACTATATGTGTAATTATCAGGTAAGTAGAACAATAATGTGGCAAATACTGATAAAAAAAAAGTTTTCCAAAACATATCGACATGTGATCTAGTTTCGAAGATCTCGTCGCGAGAAAGGTAATGGTGAAAACGGATCATCAATTGACTTCACGGTGTGGTCTTCTCCAGGACGTCCCTTCTCACGAACTTGTCGAACGCTCTGCACCCCTGCCATGGTCGGAACTCCAGTATTCTGCTCGCATGGATGCGTGCTGGCTCTTGCCGGTCTGTCTCGTCAACGAAACTGAATTCAACCTGTGCCTTCAAGATCGGCGGTATCCTTTCGGGGACAAGAATAAGCGAGACGAAGTCGGCGGTATCCGGATCGTAGAAAAGGCCCTCAGGGAAGAACAAGATGCGCCAGCTATAACCTCCGATTGTGAAGGATTGTGTCATTGTCAGAGTGGCTGGGGACGAGGAATAGCCTTGGACGACAATCAGGTGGTACCCGCTGGCCGCGCGGGCGTTCGTGGTTGCCGTGGTGGAACGGCCGCCCAGGAGCTTGCCGTTAGCGATGACAGATACACCGGCGAAGGGCATGATGAATCTGCAATTGCAAGTGATGAAACATTATGATTTCACAATGGTGTTTGTGAAACGGGAGTAAGAGCTGCAGTGGCACACGAACCCGTCAACGGAGGATTGCCGTGCGTGCGTTGGAGGAGGAGAAGCTGTTGAGGATATCACAAACAGTGCAGGCTATACTTCGCTGGAATTTCAAGCGGTTGATCTCTCTCTCCTTTCTCTGCTGGCTCAGATCATCCATGCCGGCTCGTTACTTCATCTTATATAGAGGATGCTGTCAACTCAGAAGGTTTTACACTTTTACTAGTACGATATGTGAACACGAACACGATACTGGTACAGGACTCGACGGCTGCCTATGGACTCCAACAGCCTTCAATAGCACAGCGTTCGAGGTGATCGAGTACTCTCTCCGGTGCATAGTCATTTTTAGGTTGTGCACTACGACCAAGGTGAAAGAAAAAAATAAGAAAACTTAATGTTTATTTGCTAATTAGTATCATCACATGCAATTAATTGACCATTGCATGTTGTGCTAGGTTGTTTAAAGTGAGTGGAAACATACATGCCCCATGTTGCTTATTGATTGATTCATTTATTTAAACTATCAAAAAACAAGGAACGAGATGGAAGTTAATGTTCCGCGCCTAAGTGTTTTGAGATTATTTGGTTTTTGTAATGTTCCTAAGACCTCACGCGATGATAGTATCATAAGGTCAGTATCATGCATATGATACTATTGTATGATACTACCTCCACAATGTATAATATCATATAGCTTAGTATCATAAGTAGTACTCCCTCCAATCCATATTACATACATCAATTTCAGGACAAGTAATATGGATCGGAGGAAGTAGTATTTATTGGAATGCAAGACACATACTAGCTTAGAATTTATTATGATACGGTATCATAATATGATACTCAACTCTTTCTTTCTTCATTTAATTTTATGTCACATCATCAAATTTGCTTAGTTGGCATGCATGATACTAGGTGTATGCTACTTCATTGCGGAAGGTCTAAGGCTGGTCGTAATGGGTAGTATCATAAGTTGGTATCATGCATATGATACTAGTGTATGATACTACTCTCGTAATGCATAATATCATATAATACTCCCTCCATACCGGTGCATTAGGCACAGTACGAAAACCAAATATTCCCAAAATACCTAGGCGCGGAGCATTAACTTCCACCTCGTTCCTTGTTTTTTGATAGTTTAAATAAATGAATCAATCAATAAGCAACATGGGGTATGTATGTTTCCACTCACTTTAAACAACCTAGCACAACATGCAATGGTCAATTAATTGCATGTGATGATACTAATTAGCAAATAAGCATTAAAAAATTTTGTTTTCCCTTCCACCTTGGTTGCAGTGCACACCGTAAAATGACTAATGCACCGGTATGGAGGGAGTAGTATCATAAGTAGTATTATTTATTGTCATGGAAGACACATAGTACTACTGCATTTAACATAATACGGTATCATAATATGATACCACATCCTCTTTCTCCTCATTAAATTGCTTGCCACCTCATCAAAATTGCTTGGTTGGCATCTATGATACTACCTATGATACTCCCATTACGAGCTTTCTAATGCATCGATACGGAGAAGTAGTATTTCTTCAATTCACAACCCACCTTAAGCGCGGGCATGCATTAGTACTTTGTTGTGCTCGGAAGAGGTTTTCTCGGGGAGTGATTAAAGCATACGAGGAGACGTGGGTAGTGAACGAGGCTGTGAGGAGAACGAGAAAGAAATTTAATGTTTTACGCCTAAGAGCAAGTACAATAAGGTGAGTCAGCAGGCTATAAGAGATAAAATAATATATTTTTGCTTAGGTGGATGAGAGAGAAGAGGAGAGAGAAGGTAAGTGGGCACTTAGTTAATAGCCAGCTCTAGCACGTTGTAACAGCCCAGTTTTCACAAAAATTAAAAATTTTGTTTTCTGTGTGAATTGTTTGATTGTCTGATTTGTTTGCGGTGTTTGCATCACCGATTTATCGATCGGTGATTATTTTCCCCCCTCTTTTCTCGTACCGGACGGAGACCGACCCTTGCCACCCTGACACTCGACCTTCGCGACACCGGGTTTCACCCGATCACCGTCGCGAAAACCGCACGAGACCAGCCGCAGCCAACGGAACGAAAAACCCCGTTTAATAATTAAACGGGATATTTTGTAGCGCGCCGAAAAGTGTTCTCGTACGGTTCCAGCGCGAGGTGAACGCCTCCGGCTCGACACGCTGATCGCACAGTTCGAAGTTTTACCCGAATCGGAGGTACTGCGAACCAACGGCGGTCAGAAACGTGAGCACCGCGCGCGCGTGACGAAAACCGGGGATGTTTTTGCAAACAGCCATCCACCTATGCCAATTAGGGTTATATAAAGACCACCACACTCCCACCCCCAATTAGGGTTTCCCCTATGCCAAAATTGCAGCCACCCCCTCCACCTTGCCCAAAATTTTGCCTCAAAACACCCCAGATCCGAAACCCTAGGTCCTGGCAATTTCTGGCCATTAGATTGCGAAATCGAGGGCTCTCGGAGTGTCCACATCGCCCCAACCGCCAGCCTCCACCGACCGGGCCCCGCAGGGCCCGGATCCAGCCGCCGCGGCCCGCTCGGGCCCATCCGGCCGCGCCTCGCCGGAGCACCTCGTCGTGGAGGTCGTCGTCGCGCCGCTACGCCGCTGCCGTGCGCCAAGGCCACGCCAGCCAGCCTCCTTCCTCCTTCCCCCTGCGCCTCCCTTCCCTCTCCTCACCGTCTTCTCTCCCTCCCCCTGCAGATCGCGCCGTCCTCCACCACCATTGGAGCAGCTCGGCTGCCCGAGCTCGCCACGACCTGCCGCAGGCCACCGCCCGGAAGGGATCCGGCTGGATCCAGCCAACCCGTGCTCGCCCGCGCCTTCCTTGCCCGCTGCCTCGCCGGAGAGCAGGCCGGCGATCCCCGGCGGCCGCCACGCAGCCGTGGCCCCTCGGCCTAGAACCTGTGCAGGCGAGGCCGCCAGCCAACCACCGCTGCGGCTCGTGTGGGCCGGCGCGCCCCCACGGCCCAGTCGGCCTCCCTTCCCCGCTCTCTGGCCAGGTGGGCCGAGGCCCACTAGGGGTGAGGCCTGAGCGCCCTTTTTTTCTCCCTGCGTTTTTCCTAATTTCACTAAGTTTTTTTTATTTTGCTGTTGTATTCCTTTTTGCGATGCGTTTTGCGGTAGATCTGTAGCCCGGATGATTTCGCGCCCAAAAGATGAATTGTTTAGAATTGCGTGTACTTCAATTCATCTTTGTGAGCTTTTGCATTTGAGCTCATCTTGATTGTGTAATTGTGTGCTAAAGTGGGCATCAGGCCGTTAAACTGCTACAAATTCCTGTTATGTGCTGCTGTTATTATTTTATTGCAACTTCGGGTGACGATTGCTTCGCAACCGTTCATCGGAATTGATTGATTCCTTTTGCGTTGCGTTAAGCATTGTTTCTACTTCAGTTTCATGCATTCACATGCCATATTTGCTTGCTGCATCATGATTGTATCTTGCTCCAAAGTAGCTATCCTGATGTTAATGTGCTGCTGTGCTGAAAACTGTTATTTTGTTGCAACTTCGGTCGACGAGTGTGTCGCGACCGTTTATCGGAATTGATTGATTCCAATTGCATATTGTTAAGCATCATGTCTACTTTGATTACATGTATTGCATCTTCATGTTAGCATTCCTGGTCATATAGATTTTGAGCTCCAAAGTTGCTATGCTGCTGTTGTTGACAGCCACCTCTGTTTTTCACTAAGTCTGTTACTTTGCGATGTCATGTTGGTTGCTTAATATCTTTTGATCTATGATGCCTTTTTGCATGATTCTTTTTGCCATGCCTTCCATGTCATGTCTATTTTAGTTCCTTATCATTTGTGAGCATGTTTGCATTGATTAACCTATTTATGCATTGCTCTGAAGTGTGCTTCCTGATGTTGGCAGATTCTGTCCGTAACTTGTTTTGCTTATATCTTTTTAACCATAACTCCGTTTGGAGTGTGCCTTATATGTAACTTGATTAGTTTTTCGTGTACTTTGTGTTTATGCTATTGTTCTCTATTGTTAAGCAACCTAAAACATGGTTTAGGGCAAACAGTACCAAATCTTTGAATTGTCGTGGGGTACTTAGTGTTATGCCATGTTTAGGTTGTGCCTCGCTTAAATTGACTAGCATAGATAGTTTACTTTGTGCTTCACCTCTTGACATGTTTGTGTGATATGCCATGCTTGCTTGAGTTGCCATGTTAATAACCGTTGGTTGATCACCTGTAGCTAAGCAACTTGAACCACCGAAAACGTGCGGTATTCGTCGTGTGTGACCGATACCCCACTCAAACTGTTAGTAACCGTTCTCGACGATAGATATGTACCGCGTTGCAGTGTCGTGTGATGTCTTCTTGATCTTGTGTTGCTCCGTAGTAATAGTGGTGCACCGTTGATTGCTTTCCAGTGTTTCCTTCTTGTGTGCTTCCGCGGGTACCTCTCGGAGACGATGCGAGCTTGTGATCAACTACACCTTCGGAACCCGACTTATCAACAGGCAAGGACTATACATTACTTATGATCCATTCTATTTCAACCAGCGGTTTGCATGCTAGTCTAGGTTAGGTTCGATGTTTGATCCTACCACATGTTTACAGCCTCTTTCAAACCGATACAGCCATGTCCCCTCCCAGCAAACCTTGTACTGCTATGTTACTATTGCTCGTTGCTCAGCCCCTGCTTAGTATGCATGCTTAGGATCTTACGATGTTACCCTGTTACTCCTTGGTTTGGGATATCATTATTATTATTGTTGTTGATGATATGATTATTATAATGTTGACTATATTCGACGAAGGATGGAAGGTCTAGGCTATCCCGCCCCGACGCTTTGTTCCATTCGAGTCACCTAGGATCCGAGTTCCGGGTATTGGTTTTAAGACTGAGCGTGCCTAACCGCGTGTGGGATTTTATGGGGTCCCCTTTTCTTACCTACCTAGCTTCAAGCATTTCTAGTGGTGGCCCAAGCTGATTTTACCTTTTGAAACCGTGTGTGTGCTGGTCAGCTGCCAGTAGTTTTAAAACAACCCAGACCAGCGAGGACATGGTTTCCCTGTTGGTCCACCTTTGACCGGCGAGGGCCCGAGGCCTCACGTGAGGCGTATCGGTAACCCAAACCCTGTTGAGACAGAAGGGTCCGATCCGAGAGCGTGGCCAGCTTTTGGATTGGGTGTCGACTCCCCGGGGGCCACCCGTATTTGTTTGTTGTTAGTTAGAGCGACCTGTCGTTTCGGATCTCTTGGAACAAAATCATAAAATGGTTGCCTGTGATGGGTAGCAACTGAGAGAGATGGACGTGCGTGCGGAGCCTTGTAATGGGCAGTTGGTACACCCCTGTAGGGTTAAATCTTTTGGAGAAGCCGTGTCCACGGTTATGGACGACTTGAGACCTACTCCTTGTTCATAGACAACAACAACAATTGAGATAATCTTAATATAACTTGATCAACGTGTGTGTGCCTTGACTGCTTCTTCTTCGTCGGGATGCGAAGAGGAGGACAAGGATAGGATAGGTGTTATGTTTGTGTATCTAGGTGGATAGCAGACTTGTTGGAGGCGATTCCTCATCGAATGATTGGCTTCTTATCTTACTCTCTAGATCGTTAGCCACTTCATAAATGATAGTGCGGCAGTGTGACGCCCCCAAAATCAAGCCGTGTACAGTAATCATACACGCAAGGTACACGATCGAGATTAGGGACTCACGATGAGATATCACAACACAACTCTACAAATTAAATAATACAAGCTGTTTAATACAAGCCAGGGGCCACGAGGGCTCGAATACAACAGCTCGAGAGTACAAAGTCAGCGGAAGCAAAAGTATCTGAGTACAGAAACAAGGATACAAGGTTGCCTTAAGAAGGCTAGCACAAAAACAACAATGATCGAAAAGGCGAGGCCTCCTGCCTGGGAACCTCCAAGCTACTCCTGGTCAAAGGGGAACTCGACGTCGTAGAAGGCATCGGGGATCTTCATGTTGCGGTTGTCGGCATCGGGGATCTCCTACTCTTGGACTCCAACGTCGACTGCAGCGGCCGATCAGGCAAAACAGTAAAGGAAATAAAGCAGGTGAGTATCTAGTATACCCGCGAGTCTTACGTCCGCTACTAAGCATTATGCATTGTATCAACGGAAAGAAGAGGCTGTATATAGTGGACTGAAAGACAGAAATCCAGAGCAAGGGTAAGAAGCTAGGCCTATCGAAGACTAACATCTTCCGACGATGTCTTGCAGCATGAGGTAAGAATCAGCCAACAGTTTATATAAAGCATAAAGTAACAACGCAGCAGAAGTTGCTGCAGCATTGTATAATAATAAGTTGTAATAATTAGCAATGCCTCCGAGTTCACCTCCTCGACATCCCCGCGAGGAAGAAACCCCAGAACCATACAATTTAATAATAATAGTTTCTAGTGGTAAGATCCAGCTTCAGCACAAAGCGTCCTGTTACCGTGGACACGGCTATTCGAATAGATTAATCTTCCCTGCAGGGGTGCACTTGTGTTACGCTACACGCACGGATCTCCAGGGTGGCGGGAACCTTATTAGGGAACGCTCCACCGAGGCTATCCGACACTTCATAGCCCATCTTTCAAACTCAGTAGAGAGGTCATCCGCCGGACTATATCCTATGTACGCGGGGCTTTGGACCCTAACCCCGACGTACTCCTGCACGGTGCGAGGCTGGACGGTGAAGTTAAATCAAAGCAAATACAAATCACACTGCCGCGGCAAATAAGACAACACCACTTCCCGGCGCAGGCCGCGGTACTGCTGACGTCTGAAGAGTCCTCGGACGAGACTACGAAGTAGAGGAGCCCATAACTCGTAATTCCCACGGGTAGGTAGTGCGTACATGGCATATAGCCAACTCAAGACATTCACTGAACCATTTAGCATTTTAATTAACCTGCGTGACAACCGTTATCGTTGCCTCGAATTAACTGACCCGCGGACAACGACAGCAGCCAGGACCACCAGTACATCGGTGCCTGCCCCGTCGTCCCACCAAGTCACTGCGGTTACCAACAAGGTGAACCGTCTACTTACCTTGTCTCGCGTGTGCTCCTGGAGGAGCTCGACTTTCGTGGGTTGGTAACTCTCGCGGCCAACGATCAGGGGCCAAGCACACCGGTACACTGCTCGTACCCTCCCTGTCGTCCCGTCGCAATACCTCTCGCGGGCACCGTTGGGTCGCCCGACTTCTTACCCTTAAGGACACCAGTTGGTTCGAGTCCCTACCGTTAAGTGAAACCAGGAGGAATCACCCTCGATGGTACACTTGGGCTGGCTCGACTGAGACATCAGCGGAATGAACTAAAGAGGTAAACCTCGTATCATCCCGGTGATGCTACGCTACTGAGCCGACGAGAATGAAATACGAGTCCATTCCACTCGTAAGCCAAACTCGAAGCGACTCAGCAGAGTCTCGCCGTTGTAGGTTCCCTAGGGCGTCTGCATTGATCCGTACCTGTTGCAGTTGTAATATATCGTTCCCGCGATCGCTCCCAGAGTGATCACGGCCCGCTATTCTAAACCTAACTAACAATGCGCAGGGTTTACTGCTGAATAATTCATAAGTAATAATAGGCGGCATAGGATTAAAGGAAGGTACATCAAGGGGCGACAAAATCAGGCTATGCAATTGAATAGGATTGTAATCGTAGCAGCAGCAGTAACAATGCCTAGTGCAAGAAATGTACGGAAAGATAGGCGATATCTGGGGAAGAGAATGGCTCTGCTTGCCTGGAAGCTCGACGGTAGGGGTACGGTCATCGACGACGTAGTCGTACTCAGCAGCGGTGTAGTCGACGGCAGTAGCGGGGTCTACCGGAGATTAAGGGGGGGAAGAAAACGGTAAATACACAACAATTATATACAAACAGATGCATGACATGACAGACGAAAAGTTAACGGTATTCTAACACAGTGCAATGCACATTGCTCGGAACGGAAATTCATCTGAGGATGTACTACCGGCTCCGGATGATTACCGGACAGGGTGACCGGAGGGGGAAAGATCAATCCGGGGGTGTCGTGGACATCCGACACGCGTGTGGGTTGTGTATCCGGGTTAGTTGATTTATTCCGAACAACATTCGTGTTCGGAATAAATTCATCCAGGTACTTTAACGGTATCGGACAATCATCGGACAAACGGTCCAGAGGGGGAATGTCAATGATTGTTGTGTTAGAGGGGTGGGGTGGGAGTATGAGTAACGTATTCGTAATCGTGGATCCGTTCTGAGTAACTTTCGTATACAAAAGATTTTCATCCGGACAACTTTTATCGGTACCAGGAATTATCGACAGACGGCCCGAAGGGGGGAATGTCGATGTCCGGTAAGTTAGTGGGGCGTGGTTGGTATATGGATGGCGTATTCGTATTCAGTATATTTTTCTGATCAATTTTCATGTATAAAGTTTTTTCATCTGACTTACGGATTAAAAAATATTGAATTTTAAAGTTTTAAAACAATTAAATCAATTTCTGAATTTTCTATTATTATTTAAATAGCAACATTATCCACAACCTTATCCACAACTGTGCTGACAGGATGGACCCACATGTCAGACACAGAGGCATTTAACTCATATTATTTAAATCAAAAATATCAGAGGGCCCACATGTCATACACCTAATGATTAAAAGAAAACCATTTTATTTAAACTAACAGGGGGCCCTACCTGTCATTTGCCCCATGTTAATTTCTAGTTTATAAATCATTTAACTAATTGGGGGATTGGCCCCACCTGTAATAGAGAGCCAGGGGGGTTATTTCTTTGCCTCTGTTTAATTAGAAATTAGGGAGGGGGGTTAATCTGTGTTTTAGTCAAACAGGGGCCTAGCCCACGGCTGAGCCATACGGGCTCGTCGGCGGCGAGGTCCACAGCGGCGGGGTGTGGCCGGCCGGCAGGGCGGTTGAACTACGGCGGGAGCACGCGCGTGCGAGAGCAGACACGCGCGCAGGCGTGCGGGAGCGCGCCCACAGAGCACGAAAGCAGCGGCAGCATCCACACATGTCCATGGAGGACGGCGGCGACCGAGCACTGTCTGGCGCTCCGGTGACCAATTCCAACGGAGACTGGGTGGAAGGAAACGAGGGTCGTGCCGCACGGCTACTGGAGCGAGACACAGACGCTGAGGACGCCCAAATCGACAGCGCGGGGAGGCCCGACGGCGGCCGGAGCATGGTCGCGGTGGGGATGGCGCCCTGGTGCGCGAAACAGAGCCCAGCGAGAGGGGAAATGATGCGCTTCTCACCGGGAGCGTGTAGTGGAAGGCAGTGGGCTTGGGGAGGGCTCGTGGCCGCGGAATTGCCTGGCGCGTCCGGCAGCCCGAGGTTGAAGATGATGTAGATTCGTTTGCTGTGGTGGCTCCCGACGACGAATGGCTGCACTGGGAGACGAGGTGGACGGCGAAGAGGCTCCAGGACACCTTGGCTTGGCACGGGAGGCACGATGGCCGCGTCAGTCCACGGCCATGGCCATGGAGGTTTCGGTCGGGCGCGAGGAAGAAGAGAACGAGCAGGGGAGAGGGTGAACTCGATCTAGGGGGTAGGAGGGGCCATGGTGGAGCTCATATCCATGAGGCGAGGGGGGCAGGTGGGGTGGGGGGGGCCACGACATGGCCATGGCGCGGCCGCGCGCGACATGGGCACGGGGAGGGAGAAGGTGGGGGTTGGTGGGAGGAGAGAGAGAGAGGGGGGCTGGGCCCAGGGTGGGCCTCGCCCCAGGCGGGTTTTAGTTCCTTTTTATTTTTTCTTTGTTTTGTTTCTTTTAAATTTTCTTTTCTGTTTGTATTTAGTTTAGCTAGGTTTTATTTTTGTAAAATGTTATAATTGCACCTATATTAGTGTTACACTTTAACATGATGCCACAAAAAGTTTGGTACAAAAATAAAATCCTTTAGACCTTTAAATTATTTAATATAAGGTAAAAGCTATTATTTTGCTACTGTTTTTATTTATCTACATTATTAAAACATTACAATAAAACCCTAATTCACTTTTATTATGGCCTACTGATTATTAGGCATTTTATAAAATTGTTTCCATAATTTTTAGTTCATTTAAAATTCCCACTTGTTTATTTTATTCCATGGCAATTTAATAGCTTCCTAAAGCTATTGTTTTATTTCATTTATTATTCCTTAATATTACTATACCATTTTAATAAAATAACTATTGCTATATCATCGTGGCCTAATGTTTGTTAGGCATTTTATAAATAGATTCCATCATAAAGGGCCCACTATAGTTTTCATTTTCATTTTGAATTCCATGACAATTTTGATATGCCAACTCTAGGGTTTTCATAATTTATTCTTGGCTTGGGATTATGCAAATGAATAAGGTGGTTTTGGTTTAACCCTGATCAAGTTGATTGACATGCATCCACAATCCTTGGAGCAAGATTTACAATCCACGCCTATTTGAAAATTTTATCATGGTTGGAATTTCAATGAGCTGTGATCAAAGGTGTTCAAGGCTTGATCATCAACAGTAATGATCACTAACAGTGGAATCACTGTAGTGATTACTGTTACTGATTCTGAGGGTGTTACAAATCTCCACCACTACAAAGAATTCTCGTCCCGAGAATTAAAAGTGGTGTAAGGGGTAGAGTTTCGGTTTCACCTCCTAACAAATCTTCTGGTTCCTGTTGTCCTACTCGAAGAAATTAATCCTTCACGTTGAGGCCTTCACTGCACTGTATCGGTGCACTCGATGATTTTTCATCCTTTCTTCGAGGGCTTCATCGTACTTACGAACCGGTTAAGAGATAAAACTTAAGGGGGTCAGATCGATACAAGATCGATCAAATGGGGTTGCTCAAGGGTATGGGGTACAAAGTCCATCCGAGTTTTAAGCTCAGGGAAGTACGTCGTGAGAAGTTTTAAGCGGATAGGCACGTATTCGATGCCGATGACGGATGGTGGGAAAGGGGCCCCGATCATCAGACACAAGCACTGAGTCTGATATCGGACGGAATATCACAAGGTAGAGGACTCGTGAATTGCATACGAGGTCAAGCAAGAGGAATAACCTCGAGAACAGAAGGGTACAAGAGAGTCAGGTTTCGATCTTGTGGAACTGTGGGTTATGGGCTCCATTGAACCAGGGTGGTGACATTCAATGCGATCAAGTTGGAAGGGTATGACGGAAATCAACTTGTAACTATGTCGGCAACAACATCAGTGCCAAGGGCGAGGGACAAAGAGAACCATTTTCCTGCTCGTTAAGACGAGGCGGACCAATAGGCAAAGTTCTAGTCCATCGGTGGTCACCGAAAAGTCATCAACAATTGTAACAGGTTGTACGGACAAGGTAGCACACCGAAGCATTTACACAGGCAGGGAATCATCACTGCTCGGATAATTCATATTAAAAGAAAGGTTAAACAAACCAATGGAAAGGAAAATGTGCTGATACACAAGTATCAGGTGTATATCTTTCCCAAGGGAAAGCATAGCAAGATATGCATGACCAAGTTTGTATTGGCAGAGAGTCAAAGGATGTTGTCGACGATAACAAAATCATTGAGGGGCAGGGATGGTATTTCACACGGTGAATCCAATTGACACATGGAATAAGCCACATAAGATTAGTCGGATAATAACCCAAAAAAAGGTCGAATGGTTCGCAAAGGATCCGATGTGAGTATCGGCACTCAATCGGGAGGACAAAAGAATGCAAAGGCATCGGGTGATGGAAGCATCGGAATAATTTGATGCTTAAGTACAAGGGAATCGTGTTTTCCCGATCGGGAGGTGGATGCAATCATCTATACGGACTTATCGGTGGCAAGGAATTGCAAAGGCGATGAACACGTAGGTTCTCGGGAGTTTATCAGAGAGTAATCTTCGGAATCTTCAGGTGAAGCAAGCGATCATCTTGGGTGAAGGGCTCTCCGGGTAGATGCGACCACGAGATCCTAATGTCAGAGTTAGCAAAATTTCCCGAAAGGATAAGAGAGTAGAATCCCATAGTAAAGGTACGGAGAAAAGGATCCTAATACCACCAAGTTGCGACATGGGCCGATAAGCCACATGACACTGTTAGTAAACTAGTTTGCAAAGACTAGACTCGACTTCGACCAAAGAGTTGGAAGGGGGTGTCCTACAGACAGTCGGCTCTGATACCAACTTGTGACGCCCCCAAAATCAAGCCGTGTACAGTAATCATACACGCAAGGTACACGATCGAGATTAGGGACTCACGATGAGATATCACAACACAACTCTACAAATAAAATAATACAAGCTGTTTAATACAAGCCAGGGGGCCACGAGGGCTCGAATACAACAGCTCGAGAGTACAAAGTCAGCGGAAGCAAAAGTATTTGAGTATAGACACAAGGATACAAGGTTGCCTTAAGAAGGCTAGCACAAAAACAACAATGATCGAAAAGGCGAGGCCTCCTGCCTGGGAACCTCCAAGCTACTCCTGGTCAAAGGGGAACTCGACGTCGTAGAAGGCATCGGGGATCTTCATGTTGCGGTGGTCGGCATCAGGGATCTCCTACTCCTGGACTCCAACGTCGACTGCAGCGGCCGATCAGGCAAAACAGTAAAGGAAATAAAGCAGGTGAGTATCTAGTATACCCGCGAGTCTTACGTCCGCTACTAAGCATTATGCATTGTATCAACGGAAAGAAGAGGCTGTATATAGTGGACTGAAAGACAGAAATCCAGAGCAAGGGTAAGAAGCTTGGCCTATCGAAGACTAGCATCTTCCGACGATGTCTTGCAGCATGAGGTAAGAATCAGCCAACAGTTTATATAAAGCATAAAGTAACAACGCAGCAGAAGTTGCTGCACCATTGTATAATAATAAGTTGTAATAATTAGCAATGCCTCCGAGTTCACCTCCTCGACATCCCCGCGAGGAAGAAAACCCGGAACCATACAATTTAATAATAATAGTTTTTAGTGGTAAGATCCAGCTTCAGCATAAAGCGTCCTGTTACCGTGGACAAGGCTATTCGAATAGATTAATCTTCCCTGCAGGGGTGCACTTGTGTTACGCTACACGCACGGATCTCCAGGGTGGCGGGAACCTTATTAGGGAATGCTCCACCGAGGCTATCCGACACTTCATAGCCCATCTTTCAAACTCAGTAGAGAGGTCATCCACCGGACTATATCCTATGTACGCGGGGCTTTGGACCCTAACCCCGACGTACTCCTGCACGGTGCGAGGCTGGACGGTGAAGTTAAATCAAAGAAAATACAAATCACACTGCCGCGGCAAATAAGACAACACCACTTCCCGGCGCAGGCCGCGGTACTGCTGACGTCTGAAGAGTCCTCGGACGACACTACGAAGCAGAGGAGCCCATAACTCGTAATTCCCACGGGTAGGTAGTGCGTACATGGCATATAGCCAACTCAAGACATTCACTGAACCATTTAGCATTTTAATTAACCTGCGTGACAACCGTTATCGTTGCCTCGACTAAACTGACCCGCGGACAACGACAGCAGCCAGGACCACCAGTACATCGGTGCCTGCCCCGTCGTCCCACCAAGTCACTGCGGTTACCAACAAGGTGAACCGTCTACTTACCTTGTCTCACGTGTGCTCCTGGAGGAGCTCGACTTTCGTGGGTTGGTAACTCTCGCGGCCAACGATCACGGGCCAAGCACACCGGTACACTGGTCGTACCCTTCCTGTCGTCCCATCGCAATACCTCTCGCGGGCACCGTTGGGTCGCCCGACTTCTTACCCTTAAGGACACCAGTTGGTTCGACTCCCTACCGTTAAGTGAAACCAGGAGGAATCACCCTCGATGGTACACTTGGGCCGGCTCGACTGAGACATCAGCGGAATGAACTAAAGAGGTAAACCTCGTATCATCCCGGTGATGCTACGCTACTGAGCCGACGAGAATGAAATACGAGTCCATTCCACTCGTAAGCCAAACTCGAAGCGACTCGGCAGAGTCTCGCCGTTGTAGGTTCCCTAGGGCGTCTGCATTGATCCGTACTTGTTGAAGTTGTAATATATTGTTCCCGCGATCGCTCCCAGAGTGATCACGGCCCGCTATTCTAAACCTAACTAACAATGCGCAGGGTTTACTGCTGAATAATGCATAAGTAATAATAGGCGGCATAGGATTAAAGGAAGGTACATCAAGGGGTGACAAAATCAGGCTATGCAATTGAATAGGATTGTAATCGTAGCAGCAGCAGTAACAATGCCTAGTGCAAGAAATGTACAGAAAGATAGGCGATATCTGGGGAAGAGAATGGCTCTGCTTGCCTGGAAGCTCGACGGTAGGGGTACGGTCGTCAACGACGTAGTCGTACTCAGCAGCGGTGTAGTCGACGGCAGCAGCGGGGTCTACCGGAGATTAAGGGGGGGAGAAAACAGTAAATACACAGCAAGCATATACAAACAGATGCATGACATGACAGACGAAAAGTTAACGGTATTCTAACGCAGTGCAATGCACATTTCTCGGAACGGAAATTCATCTGAGGATGAACTACCGGCTCCGGATGATTACCGGACAGGGTGTCCGGAGGGAGAAAGATCAATCCAGGGGTGTCGTGGACATCCGACACGCGTGTGGGTTGTGTATCCGGGTTAGTTGATCTATTCCGAACAACATTCGTGTTCGGAATAAATTCATTCGGGTACTTTAACGGTATTGGACAATCATCGGACAAACGGTCCGGAGGGGGAATGTCGATGATCGTTGTGTTAGAGGGGTGGGGTGGGAGTATGAGTAACGCATTCTTAATCGGGGATCCGTTCTGAGTAACTTTCGTATACAAAAGTTTTTCATGCAGACAACTTTTATCGGTACCGGGAATTATCGACAAACGGCCCGAAGGGGGGAATGTCGATGTCCGGTAAGTTAGAGGGGGGTGGTTGGTATATGGATGGCGTAGTCGTATTCAGTATATTTTTCTGATCAATTTTCGTGTATAAAGTTTTTTCATCTGACTTACGGATTAAAAGATATTGAATTTTAAAGTTTTAAAACAATTAAATCAATTTCTGAATTTTCTCTTATTATTTAAATAGCAACATTATCCACAACCTTATCCACAACAGTGCTGACAGGATGGACCCACATGTCATACACAGAGGCATTTAACTCATAGTATTTAAATCAAAAATATTAGAGGGCCCACATGTCATACACCTAATGATTAAAAGAAAACCATTTTATTTAAACTAACAGGGGAGCCCTACCTGTCATTTGCCCCATGTTAATTTCTAGTTTATAAATCATTTAACTAATTGGGGGATTGGCCCCACCTGTAATAGACAGCCAGGGGGGTTATTGCTTTGCCTCTGTTTAATTAGAAATTAGGGAGGGGGGGTTAATCAGTGTTTTAGTCTAACAGGGGCCTAGCCCACGGCCGAGCGATACGGGCTCGCCGGCGGCGAGGTCCACAGCGGCGGGGTGTGGCCGGCCGGCAGGGCGGTTGAACTACGGCGGGAGCACGCGCGTGTGAGAGCAGACACGCGCGCAGGCGTGCGGGAGCGCGCCCACAGAGCACGAAAGAAGCGGCAGCATCCACACATGTCCATGGAGGACGGCGGCGACCGAGCACTGTCTGGCGCTCCGGTGACCAACTCCAGCGGCGACTGGGTGGAATGAAACGAGGGTCGTGTCGCACGGCTACTGGAGCGAGACACAGATACTGAGGACGCCCAAATCGACAGCGCGGGGAGGCCCGACGGCGGCCGGAGCATGGTCGCGGTGGGGATGGCGCCCTGGTGCGCGAAACAGAGCCCGGCGAGAGGGGAAATGATGCGCTGCTCACCGGGAGCGTGTAGTGGAAGGCAGTGGGCTTGGGGAGGGCTCGTGGCGGCGGAATTGCCTGGCGCGTCCGGCAGCCCGAGGTTGAAGATGATGTAGATTCGTTTGCTGTGGTGGCTCCCGACGACGAATGGCTGCACTGGGAGACGAGGTGGACGGTGAAGAGGCTTCAGGACACCTTGGCTTGGCACGGGAGGCACGCTGGCCGCGTCAGTCCACGACCATGGCCATGGAGGTTTCGATCGGGCGCGAGGAAGAAGAGAACGAGCAGGGGAGAGGGTGAACTCGATCTAGGGTTAGGAGGGGCCATGATGGAGCTCATATCCATGAGGCGAGGGGGGCAGGTGAGGGGCAGGTGGGGTGGGGGGGCCACGGCATGGCCATGGCGCGGCCGCGCGCGACATGGGCACGGAGAGGGAGAAGGTGGGGGTTGGTGGGAGGAGAGAGAGAGAGGGGGGCTGGGCCCAGGGTGGGCCTCGCCCCAGGCGGGTTTTAGTTCCTTTTTATTTTCTCTTTGTTTTGTTTCTTTTAAATTTTCTTTTCTGTTTGTATTTAGTTTAGCTAGGTTTTGATTTTTGTAAAATGTTATAATTGCACCTATATTAGTGTTACACTTTAAGATGATACCACAAAAAGTTTGGTACAAAAATAAAATCCTTTAGACCTTTAAATTATTTAATATGAGGTAAAAGCTATTATTTTGCTACTGTTTTTATTTATCTACATTATTAAAACATTACAATAAAACCCTAATTCACTTTTATTATGGCCTACTGATTATTAGGCATTTTATAAAATTGTTTCCATAATTTTTAGTTCATTTAAAATTCCCACTTGTTTATTTTATTCCATGGCAATTTAATAGCTTCCTAAAGCTATTGTTTTATTTCATTTATTATTCCTTAATATTACTATACCATTTTAATAAAATAACTATTGCTATATCATCGTGGCCTAATGTTTGTTAGGCATTTTATAAATAGATTCCATCATAAAGGGCCCACTATAGTTTTCATTTTCATTTTAAATTCCATGACAATTTTGATATGCCAACTCTAGGGTTTTCATAATTTATTCTTGGCTTGGGATTATGCAAATGAATAAGGTGGTTTTGGTTTAACCATGATCATGTTGATTGACATGCATCCACAATCCTTGGAGCAAGATTTACAATCCACACCTATTTGAAAATTTTATCAGGGTTGGAATTTCAATGAGCTGTGATCAAGGGTGTTCAAGGCTTGATCATCAACAGTAATGATCACTAACAGTGGAATCACTGTAGTGATTACTGTTACTGATTCTGAGGGTGTTACAGGCAGCAACCTCACCACTTACCCCTTCCTTACCGTAAACTACTAGTTGTCCTAGAATGACGAGTGATGAAGTCCTTGTTGGGTCAGATGACCACTACAGTTGGATGCTGAGTACCTCTGTACTCATGATACTACCCCCAATCTCTTTTCAGGGTTTCGATCGACAACAGGTATGGTGATCGACGTTTCACGTGGAGACTCGACGACGACTAGTTAGGCGGATCCCGGCGGAGGGCCTGGACCCGTGCGGTTATGGGATCGATGCTTTTCTCTTTTCCACTAGGCATTTGCTTGTAGTCTGTACTCAGACATGTACCTTCCGCTGTTGTATTGTATTTGAGACAGTTGTATGCCGATTGTATGAGATGTTGTATCCTTGTATCTGTAATGTTGTGATATCATGTTGGAAATCCGGGGCATATGGCTTTGTCATATGTCGCGGTGGGACCGATATGTGCTTCGTCCCCAGATCTGGGTGGAAACACCTAGATCTGGAACAGTACCGCATATCGGGCCTTACACACGTGCTCCTAGGCAATTTGTGAGAGTGAAATGTGGGCCATATGTAATAAAAGTAGTACATTTTTGCAACCAACTATTGTACATGCTGGCTATAAGATAGGCTAAAAGATGGCTTATAGCCAGCACTTGGCTCTACTATTAACCATGCTCTAAGAGTTTTGGGAATATCTGGTTTTTGTAAAGTGCTCTATGCACTGGTATGGAGGGAGTAACTCAATCACTTTTTTTAGTTTAACGGGTTGTCAAAGAAAAAAAATTGAAAGAAACCGCTACAATTATCCATGTCTAGTAATTGCAGCATGAATCACCAGCAAGACAAAACCTAAAATACAAATTCTTCAAAATCAACTTTTCCAAAAAGGAAACGATGCATAAGCATCATTGTCGTCTGATGAAAATCTTAGGTTTTCACCTTAGAGAAAATCAACGCTGTTAGAACAATTCATTAAGATCATACTTTAGGTTTTGAACCTAAAAACTAACACCATGTACTCCTCCTCTGTTGTCGCCCCCTCTTATGATGTCGCTGTTAGCAACGAATCAACAAGCAAAATCCTCATCGCCTCCTTGAATGTTCTAATTTCCCTTTTTTCCTTTTATATATTTTAAAATATAAACAATCTTTAGAAAGAATTAAAATTTGCAAACATTTTTTAGACAAACATTATTTAAAAAGTGTGTGAACACTTTTGAAAGCATTTCTGACAATAGCAAACATTTTATAGTTGCATGAACATTTAAAAAATGAGTAATAACTTTCAAAAGTTGCATGGAAAATTTCAAATGGTGTGAGCACTAGAAAATGACAATAATATTTAAATAAGTGATCGCTTGTTAATTTTACATCAACATGTTTAAGAAACATAGGCGAGCACTTTACTTTAATTACATATTTTTAAAATTACTTTGATGTTTTAATAAATTTATATTTATTTTTAAAAATATCAAGACATTTCTTATCATTTAACAAATTGTACAAATAAGCTGAATAAATATCAATTCAGGTGTTAAAAAGACGAAAACAAGTGCCAACGGGACACACTAAGCCGTCCATTTAATGATTCTATACCTGCCATGCAGTGCTAGCACTCGCTCAGAGGATACCATCAAACTTTTTTATCTTTTTATAAAAACCTCATACTTCCTCCATCTCATAATGTAGTACTAAAGTAGTAATTTGAACATTGTTTTTTTTTAACAGAGGAAGTATCATTTTGTAAACTATGTTAGTCAGTTTACAAAATGATACTATCGGGCGGAGGGAGTACTATCGATATATTTCTTTACACTTATATATGGGCCCCATTTCTATATGGGTTTTCCGTAGAATCGGTTTTACTATTTCGTTTGATCTTTTGCCCTTTGTTTTTTCATATATAGTAAATTTGTACGTGCAACGCACGTGTAATCACACGAAAAAACGTCACTATCATGAATATATTTAAACAAAATGAGCAAAATAATTAAATGCGGTTAAATAAAATAACAAAATGGCATAATATTATACTTTTATCTCTATTGCATACCAAAAATGATGTAACGTCTCATATTTTATCCATCGGTATTTCGTTTACCACCTTCTCTTGAACTTCACTTCGTCCTCTCCTCCTCCCCTCGCTTCTTCTTTAAAAAATTTGTCTTATTTTTTGTTTTCTTGTAGATTATTATTGAAAACCACATAAATCTTATGGTTTATCAAATGAAAACATGTCTTCTTAGGTAAGTCGATAAGTGTTAGTTTTTCAAGGAAGTATTGTTTTTAAGAAAATCTCAATTCAATTGACAGCTAGTATATATTTTCATGTAATCATGGTAATTGCAGATAAAATAGATATGGACCCCTTTGTAACGCATGTGCAATTATCTAATGCAATAATATATAAGAATCAATTGAGCGGTCTACTGATGTTGACAAAAAATGTGTGGCTTGCACTCAAATTGTAGGTGACTTATTTATAAATCTTAGTGTACTCACGTTGATATTATTTCCTAGGTAGAAAAGTATATATATCAAAACTTGCTAATGAAGCCGTGTCTATGTCGGTCTAGGAAATTGAGGCCCCGGTGTAGAAAAAAATTCGTGCTAGAACATAACTATTAATTCACACGATTCACACTTGTCATGACATATATCAGCCAAGATGACATCACTCGATGAACTTCAATTGTATACGTTGCTGAGTAGTCGATCCAATACCACAAATCGCCTCGCGCGAAGTACTTTATTTTGCACATTGTGCGATATGAACATTGAATATAAAAGGGGTCCCAAAATTTAAAAAATTCTTACTCCATCTGTTTTATATTATTAGGTGCATTATTTTGTCAAGGAATTATAAAATAGTAAGAGTATTTTGTTGATTCCAAAATTTCATCCTTGATGAGCTCTTTCCACTTAAAGTTTACTATAAAAGACGTCATGAATGGAGCGATCTCCAAGGTTCACTTTTTCCCTAATCTTGACGCATGCAATTACTGTAACAACCAATTTAAAATAAATGTTGTATGTGTAGGGAGTTGCAAAGGGAAAATATTTTACATGTGAGATGAAAAGGAATCGTTTGCATGCAATAATTGATAATCAATGTTAAGGACATAATCAAGCAAAAAATCGCGTGCATGCAGGGAATATTACAGGATCATGGATCATGCATAGGAAAGAAATTAATGCATGCATGCCTCATAATTAGCGCAAGATTAATTATCATTATTGTAATGGCAGTGGTGGGTAATTTATAGCAAATCTTAAGGGTATTAAACGTGTTGTGCTGCGCTAAACATGGAAGCAATTCTAAGCGTTAGATTTGATGAATGGAAGGTCAGGATGTTTTGGATCAGCCCCTCTCATGCTTTTATATATTAGTTTAGATTATAGCAAATCTTAAGGGTATTAAACGTGTTGTGTTGCGCTAAACATGGAAGCAATTCTAAGCGTTAGATTTGATGAATGGAAAGTCAGGATGTTTTGAATCAGCCCTCTGGTGCTTTTATATATTAGTTTAGATTCACTTTTTGGTTTTTCAGCATTTTTTTTATATTTTCACTTCCCTATATTCTTTTCATATATGTTTGCTTTTTCTCTTAAATAACTAATTGTATACAATTTATTGACAAATATGTTGACATATTTCTAAATATAATTTTATCTACGTGTAATTTTTATAATTATATGATGAAATTTGAAAATAAATGATTATTATTTGCAAAGAAAGAATAATATTTTAAAATTAAATATGAGCATTTTAAAATTACAAGAATATATTTTACAGATGTGTGAAATTACTTTCTTGAAAACACATGAACAAAATTTTGACTTTACAAAATGGTTTATTAAGTAAATAAAAATAGAAAATATAAGTGAATTAAAAAAGAAACTAGAAAACTAAATGAAAATAATCAGCAAACTTAATCAAACTAGAGATTTATCTATATAAGAAAAAACTAGCTACCGATGCTTTTGCCATCCCCTTTTAGTTCACTATCGGCGAGGGCAGTTGCAATCATTAGTTGGCATGATTTAATTGGACTAATGAAGGGGGATTGGCCCCACTTGGGTTAAATTCAAGGGGGGCTTAATAGAGAATTAGGAGCAGATTTAGTTAATATACTTGGCACTCTATCCCCCCTCGTGATAGATCTGGCGGCATTTTGCTCAGCGTACTTTCAGATTCCATGGAAGTCCTAGCTTATACGAGTGAGGAATTTCATATAAAATTCCACATTCGTAACAAAGTCGATGGATTCATATGGGGTTTGGTGGCCGTGTATGGTGCCGCTCAGGAGGAACGTAAGGCTGCTTTTCTCCGTGAATTGGTGAACCTAGCGAATAATGATCCCCATCCTATACTAATAGGTGGAGACTTTAATTTACTACGGTTTCCACATGAGAAAAGCAAGGGGAGATTCGACGATCATTGGGCTTTCTTGTTCAATGTTGTCATTGATAGTTTGGACTTGAGAGAGGTTCATATGACAGGTAGACGATTCACTTGGGCGAATAGTCTACCTGATCCTACATACGATAAATTGGATCGCGTACTGATGAGTATTGATTGAGAAGACAAATACCCATTACTAACAGTACGCACCCTTGAACGTATTTAGGATCTATCAGATCATGCCCCTCTACTCTTATCAACCGGAACATTGAAACCAAACGTGCGACACCACTTTAAATTTGAGTTGGGTTGGTTGCGGCGTGATGGGTTCGATGATATGGTTAAAAGGGTGTGGTCAGCTCCGGTCCCGGGTAATAGCCCTGTCCGAAGATGGAACGCAAAAATCCGTAACTTGCGTAAATATCTTCGTGGATGGGCTAAGCACACAACCGGGATTCTAAAAAGAGAGAAGGAGCGGTTGTGTACTCTCATTGACGAGCTTGATCGAGCGGAAGAAACACGAGTGCTAACCCAGCAAGAGATTGAGCTTAAAAGCCAATCCAATGCGGAGGTGTCACGAATGTTGCGGGAGGAAGAGCTCAGATGGTACCAAAGATCAAAATCTAAGTTCATTCTGAAGGGAGATGCAAATACGAAATATTTTCAGAATGTTGCCAATGGCAGACATAGAAAAAAAGTATTCATGCTCTAAATCCGGAAGAAGGTATGATTGAAGGTCAAGAGCAGCTTAAGGCATATATTACAAGCTATTATAAAGGGTTGTTCGGCGCTCCAGCTGAAGATATCTTGTCCACGAATGAGACTCAGACGGAAGACATACCCCAGGTCTCTAATGAGGAGAATACCTTTTTAAATTCCCCCTTCACTGAAGAGGAGATTAAAGAGGCGGTTTTCCAAATGGAGCATAATAAAGCTCTTGGGCCAGATGGGTTTCCTGCTGAGTTTTATCAACACTTTTGGGATGCCATTATGATGGACCTTATTGAGTTGTTCCAATGTTGCCATGTTGGACAACTTGAATTATTCCGTCTTAACTTTGGAGAAATTGTTTTGCTACCTAAGGTTTTGGAGGCAGAAAGGATTCAACAGTATAGACCAATATGCCTCCTTAACGTTAGCTTCAAAATTTTCACCAAGGTCGCAACCATTAGATTAAATTCGGTGGCTGATCATGTGGTTAAACCTACACAAACGGCTTTTATGCAAGGTAGGAATATCCTCGACGGAGTCGTGGTTTTACACAAGATCGTCCATGAGTTGCACACTAAGAAGCTTAACGGAGTCATTTTAAAATTGACTCTGAAAATGCTTATGATAAAGTGAAGTGGTCGTTCCTCCAACAAATCCTGAGAATGAAAGGTTTTTCAGAGAAGTGGTGTGCTTTGATCCATAGTTGTGTTTCGGGAGGAAGCGTGGCCGTTAACGTCAATGATGAAATCGGACGCTTCTTCCAAACCAAAAAGGGATTAAGGCAAGGTGATCTTTTATCGCCCATATTGTTCAATATTGTGGCTGATATGTTAGTGATCATGATTGAACTGTTGGAAATATGCCCTATAGGCAATAATAAAATGTTATTATATATATATTTCCACGTTCATAATTAATGTTTATATTTCTGTGCTATAATTGCAATGACCCTCACTGTGAGATTCAGAAGAAAACTCACTTGCATGTGTGGAAATGTAAACACCAAGAGTTCCTGGTTTAGCCTCTAAGACCAGCTCATGTGCTAACTGATGATTACGTTTTCTTAATCATGGACATTGTTCTTGTAACAAGGATGTCAGTAGCAATGGGAACATATTGTTAGCAGAACAATGATGTTGAACCGACCCCAGTATTGAATGATATACTTAGAGATCACATCGTAACAACGTTATAAGTCATATCATGAAATGTTATCATATACGTAATTCCTTAGACCATGAGAGTATCGAGTTGCTTCACACAGGAAGACATGCTTTGGTTCTTAGATGAATCCTCCCGTAAATGGGAAGTAGTAAAATAAGTTCTGGGTATGTCAGATGGTGTGGCTAGTGACTGTGATAGTTCAAGAATGGGATTTGCTCCTTCACGATGAAGAAGATATTCACTTCGGGCCCACTCGGTATGACGGTATCCATTATAGTCTGGCCAGACGCATTGTGATTCAGTCACGGGGATACCGGAATACGATAACGAGAAAATGGACAAACGAGCAAAGAGGATAACGAGTGGCTTGTGTTCAAGAAGTTGTTACACATGGGTGCCAAACATCTCTCCTCTAACTTTGTCATATATCACGAAGCAAAGGGAATGGTACATGAATAAACATAATGGTTCACTCGAAGTTTCTTCGTGTATGTGCGGGAGTCAACATGGGTGTCCATGGCTCCGCTGTTGATTATTGGCTATTGACGAAAGGCTGTTGGCCTATGTCCGGAAGATGTTCTGAGTCATGTCCGCATTATACCGAACCTATTGGGTCACACACTTAACGAGCAGTAGTCTGTTAGAATACTAGAATGGTAGAAGGTTTAGTGGAAGCAAAGCAGAATAGTTCATACGGGTACCGGAAGTAGTTCCGGGGATTTATGAAATAGTTCATAAGGGCACCAAAAGTAGTTTTGGGTATTTAAGGATATGTCCGGATCACTCTGGAGTAGTCCCAGGTGGTTCCGGAACATATGAAAATGGTAATGGGAAAGTTTACGATCAACCGAAATAGTTTCGGTGATCGGTGGACAGCTTAAACAATATGTTGTGTTCACCGGACATAATAAGCTTTGCCCGGATGGCTCCGAAACCCATTTAGATCGCTCCGGAACATTCGTTAGAGGTTCCGGAAGGTATTGGAAGTGCTCCAAAAGTGTCCGGAATGTCCCGAAACAGTCCCGATAGGTCCCGGAAGGTCCTGGAAGCTTCTAGAAGGTTCCGGAAGGTTCCGGGCAGTACCACCCACTTCCCTGCGGCCCTGGCCTTGGGGAGCAAGCCACCTAGGCTGCGCTGGCCGTCCAGGTGGTGGGGGCGCACCAAAAAGGGGTGGGAGATCCTCCAGGTGGGATTTCCAAATACCATTATGGAAGGTTTCCGGTGGGAAGGTATGTGTAGGTTTGGAAGGCTTGGGAGTCCAAGTTGGACTCCCAAACCTCCTTGAGCTGCGCCCTAGGCCCCTTGGCCACCTATATAAGGTGAGCCAAGGGTGGGGGAAGAGACATACAATCAATCCCCAAGGCCTATGCGCCACCCTCCCTCCTCTAAACCCCGTTGCTCCACTTTTAGACCCCGGTTTAGACGCTGTTCTAGATCGGAATCCGTTAGGGTTTTCTCCCTCTAGTTTTCTCGGTGGCGTTCATCTCTGGACGGCGGAGCGCTGCTGGATTTCTGCTACGGGATGTGTGGATACTAATGGAGGGGTCGTACCTTCGACCCTTCTTCGAGGAGCTTGTTCATGGGACTTGTCCGTGGGACTAGATCACGGGACTTGTTCATGGGATTGATCGAGGGACTGTTCGTGGGAGAACTTGCGAGATCTACTTCCACTACGTCCACAAGCTTCACCAACTCTACTTCCGCTACATCGGTTGGTGAGCCATGACCTAAAACCTTGTATGCAATCTTCTTGGATGATCTTGGGTTCTTGATTCGTAGGCCGAAATTTTTTGTTTTCTACTACGTTTCCCAACAGTGGTATCATGAGCGATCCTTGATTAGATGCATGTTTAGGTAGATCATATGTTGATATGAGGCATTGATTTTCTTGTTTGCTTCCCTATCATGTGATCTTTTCTTTGCTCGACGGCATGATGTGATTTTGCTACAAGGTTTGAGTTTTGCCATGATCCCTCTATGCTGCTCTTAGTATGCTGGTTGCCTTGATCATGGACTACATCAAATTCCTTGGATCTCATCCTAGTCTTGCTATAGAAAATTTTACATGAACGGGCTTGTGGATTTTATGAACTCAAATCCACACGGGGGTCACGCGTTTAACGAAGTTTGGCTTGTGGCATTAGTTGCTACACGCACCCCGTATGTTAAACTAGCAACAAAAGAAGTATCGTGTTTTTGTTTTGTCTAGGGTTTCTCGTTTGCCTTGTAAACCTGCTTAACAACCACGATAAAAGTTGCAACAACCCGTGTAGATGGCGATCTAACTCGTTTTTGCAGAGTATGCATGTGATGTGGTATAGCCTTCAAGATTTGCAATGTGTTTGTATGAGATGCTATATGTTATGTAATATTTATTCGCGACCTGCGTGTCGTGGTACGGCATGATGACTGGAGTCATATGATTGTCGCTTAATTATGGCCTGCGTGCCAGAACTGTTTATTAGCTCGAGGCAAAGCAATAGATAGATGCAAGGTGATGATCTACGATGCGGAGGTGGACCCTGACGCACATGCCGGAAGCCGTGGTGTTGGTCCCGGCACCAAGGACAAAGTTGGTGGACACGGTGACTTCAACCACGACAACGTGAAGATAATGAAGACTTCACGAAGCAAAGGGCTATATCATATCACATAATTTTATGAACTGCCTGTGATGTTTATCCCTTTGATGCACCCTTGTTTGATGCGCGGTAGTCGTATTTTATTAGGGTGATCTCTCGCAAAACAATATCAAGTTGATAGTGTTCTTCCAACTGTAGCACCGTCTATACTATGTTTCACATCGGAGCAGGTCATGTCACATGGGTGCACACGTGTGTGACGCATAAAAGGCGGTGTGTTAAAAGAACACACAGCGCATTACACTTGGTTGTCTTGACGGTTTGGATAAAAGTTTGCTACCGGAACACGCCCATCGAAAGATGAACAAGAATCACATGTGTTGTGATTGGCAAGTTGGCCTACCGGTCCAATCTAAGTCATCAGTGATGTCACATCAATGGCGGACGATTGGGTCGGATCTTGAATCACTCCAGCATCAATTACGAGAGATATTGATCTGAGTGGGAGCGCACTTAGTAATTAAATTGATTAATCACAAGTGCAACTTAATTATGAACAAAGTCTTAGTATTTCCATTATCGTTGTAGAATAATGGCTCGCGTTACCACCTTCCCAATTGATTTTGATTAACTGTTTTATCTGGTAAAAACTTTACGATTGGTACCGTATTGTGAGGACTATCCTCAATAGTGTCGAGAAGGAGCTTGTCCTATCGCAAATTTTTGATGCTCTCCCGCTGATGCTATGGATGATGTGACTTATGTCCATAATCCAAAATGCTAGAATTCCACGACAGCTAAGTGCATTGTCTTCACCACCATGAAACCCGAACTTCGAAAAGTTTGGGATAGTTATGTTATATTCATGGAACTGAAAAATAAGTTTTCAGTAGTAAGACAATTAATGTTGGATATAAGATATCTAGTACAATGTATGATTGTAAGCATTAGTGAAAATGTTCATTGTGCTCTAAACAAAACTGATAAGTGTGGGATCCAGAAGAACAATGATCATATGATGATGAGGATTAAGGGAAAGGAAGTTCCATAGGGTGTTAGTAAGACTTACACGCCGGAAAGTCCATGGCCTGCGCCACCCTTGATCATGTGTGGTCTTCTGTGAGTAGGAGTGACATTGGAAATAGAATTATGACACGTATAAAGGCAAAACGAAAGAAGACTGGAATAACCAGCTCAGAAATGAAAGCCATACGGAGTTATAGATGAATTCATTGCTGGTCAAGAGATGTAATTCTTGGGAATCATGATTAAGCAGTTAATTGTGGATTCTGTATATTGTGATTAAACTGTTGATCACCGGAATATCACATCGATTGCATATTGTTGCAACTCGATGCAAGAAATACTATGGCCTTTATGACTAGCTAATGATGAGTTTTGACACGCTCGGGAACACGGTAAAAGGTTTACTATATCGTGTGTTGACTCTATGATTATCTTCATAATTCATTTTAGTGTTGAGTAAATTGTTACTACACTTTAGCCTTGTTGCAAAACATCATTTTGAATCATGTTTGTTGCAAGAGAGTTGTTCAAAGCTATGAATAACATAAAGGCCATACTTCCATTATGAATAGGTTGTATGTTATGAATCTTGATAATAATATTAAAACATCCATAACACTGACGCTAAACGTCGCAAGACTGACAGAAATACCACATAGATGTGGCACTGCCGTTTATCACAAGTGACATAACATGCATGAAGATTTTCCATAAGTGATGGACTTTCGAGTCATATGATTATGAATCACTTGACGCTTGCGATCTTTGTCTCGAAGTAATGTGACTAAAACACCGTTGATAGGCCATACATGAACGGGCAACTAAACCATTGGTAATCATACATGATGATGTGTGTAGTCCAATAAGTGTAGTTGTGTGCAATGGATTCCCTATCTTCACTCATGAGTTCAAGCAGATATGTGGATATCTGTTCAACCGAGACATACGTCTGAAATCTTTGAAATGTTCAAGGAATTTTAAAGTGAAATAGAAATTCATTGTAACAAGAAAATAAAGCTTCTGCAAATTAGATTGTAGAAAGTAATATTTGAGTTACAAGTTTAGCGAACGTCTGATGAGTTGTGAAGAAGTGTCATAACTTGCGTCTCCCGGAACACCAGTATGAGTAAACAGTTCGAGAGATGTAATCAAGCCATGTATGACACGGTAAGATCAAATATGACGTTTATCAATTTGCCATTATACTTATTAAAGTTATGCGTTAGTGACTACGGCTTTTACACTGAAAAGAGCATCATCAAATCTGTTGAAATGACACCATATTAGATGTGGTATGGACTGTTAAAACCATGTTGTCTTTTCTTAAAATTTGGGTATATGAGGCATATGTTTGACATACTCAAAACCCCAAATCAGATAAGTGCTACTTTGTTAAGGTTATGCCAAAAGTTTTGGTATTCCTCTATCACTACACAAAAGCAAAACTGTTTGCTGTTAAGAACAATGTGTTTTGAAGAAAAATAGTTTCTTACAAAAAGATGAGTGGGAGGACAGTGCACCTTGTCAAAGATTGTTGAATCTTCAAATAAGTGCGCAGCTGAACTACACAGGTTAGACAAAACTCGTACAAACATTCATGATATGTAAAACGAGATATTGTTGTTCGACAATGATAAACCTGTGATATACAAAGAAGCGTTGATGGGCCCTGACTCCGGGATTTGGCTAAATGCCAAATAATCTGAGATAGTATCCATGGAAGTAAGTCAAGTTTTGAACTTGGTAGACCCTCCGAAAGACTAAAAGTCTGAAGAATATATATATATGGATCTATAATTGATTCGGATGAAATTGTTTTATCCATAAAGCTCAACTCGTTGAAAAATTGTTTTCTAGCAAGTTCAAAAGTTGACTACGGCGAAATAGTGTCGACCGTAGAAATGCTTTAGTCAGTTCGGGTTATACTAGCAATTACTACATATCTCATTTATAGGATATGGTAGAATGAACGTCAAAACAAAGTTCCTACAAGGAAATATAACAAAGGACGTATACGTGATACGACCGGAATGTTTTGTCGATTCAAAGGATGCTAAAATAGATGCAAGCCTTGGATATCCAGTGATGGACTGATGCTAGCATAATGGAGTTGGAATTTTCGTTGTGATGAAATTGCGAAAAGAGTTTGTTTTCATCAGGAATAACGAAGATGCTTGAATATTCAAGAAATTAAGTGGGAGCTGAATAATATTTCTAAAACCTTATGTAGATGACATATTGTTGATTAGAAATGATGTAAATTTCTTGACACGATTAAGGACTTCGTTGGAAATAGTTTTCAGTTGAAGAACTTGGGCTGATATAGCATTAGTATTGAGCACAGTGATCTATGAAGATAGTAAGTGCCTGATCATGCTAAAGCCAACACTACATATTGACATGATACTAAAGTAGTTTAGTATGAAATGCCAAGAAACATGTTCTTGCCAAAGTCGTGGTGAAAAGTTGTTTGCAAAAATCAGTGTTGATGAACACAGATAAGCAAAAAAAAATACGTGAATTGAATTCCACTCACCTGTGTGTTTGGATTAATCATGTACACCATAATATTTAAACAACCAGATATGTCCAGTGCTCCAAAAGGTTGTGAGCAAGATACCAAAGTGATCAATATGTTGATCATTGGACAAACAGTGAAAAGTTAAATTTATGATAGATAAGATATGTTTCTCGGAAAATGGAGATAATGAAGAGCTCGTTGTAACAAGTTACACCATCTGAATTTTGATGTAAGCAGTTACACCAATTCAGTCTTCATACTTACTCCGATCGATTTTCGATTTTAATTGGGATTATGTGTTTCACACGTAAGGGTGGCACAGTATGGAGGAACTATGTCAAGTTCGATACTGTGGCGAATTCTATAACAGAGGCTAAGTATATTGTTGCTTAAAGAAGTAACAAGGAGGGTATTTTGAATCATAAATTCATTTATGAACATGGTATGGTTTCCTAGATGCTTGAAGCTCATGGAACATTGACGAATGATTTCATGACTTATTCTAAAGGAACCAAGGTCCTGCCAAATGATTCAAACATATACAAAGCTAAACTGATAAAATTAGTGAATTTTATGATAGCGTGAAAACGCGAAGATATGCAAGATACAAACGGGCCTGAAACGTCAGATCCGAAGATGAGGTCTATACCACAAATGAAGCATCTCTTACACCGGTATGCCATAGGTGTAAAGTGCTCAAGCACTGACAATATTATTGACTCTAGTGCAAGTGGGAGACTGTTGGAAATATGCCCTAGAGGCAATAATAAAATGTTATTATATATATATTTCCACGTTCATAATTAATGTTTATATTTCTGTGCTATAATTGCAATGACCCTGACTGTGAGATTCAGAAGAAAACTCACTTGCATGTGTGGAAATGTAAACACCAAGAGTTCCTGGTTTAGCCTCTAAGACCAGCTCATGTGCTAACTGATGATTACGTTTTCTTAATCATGGACATTGTTCTTGTAACAAGGATGTCAGTAGCAATGGGAACATATTGTTAGCAGAACAATGATGTTGAACCGACCCCAGTATTGAATGATATACTTAGAGATCACATCGTAACAACGTTATAAGTCATATCATGAAATGTTATCATATACGTAATTCCTTAGACCATGAGAGTATCGAGTTGCTTCACACAGGAAGACATGCTTTGGTTCTTAGATGAATCCTCCCGTAAATGGGAAGTAGTAAAATAAGTTCTGGGTATGTCAGATGGTGTGGCTAGTGACTGTGATAGTTCAAGAATGGGATTTGCTCCTTCACGATGAAGAAGATATTCACTTCGGGCCCACTCGGTATGACGGTATCCATTATAGTCTGGCCAGACGCATTGTGATTCAGTCACGGGGATACCGGAATACGATAACGAGAAAATGGACAAACGAGCAAAGAGGATAACGAGTGGCTTGTGTTCAAGAAGTTGTTACACATGGGTGCCAAACATCTCTCCTCTAACTTTGTCATATATCACGAAGCAAAGGGAATGGTACATGAATAAACATAATGGTTCACTCGAAGTTTCTTCGTGTATGTGCGGGAGTCAACATGGGTGTCCATGGCTCCGCTGTTGATTATTGGCTATTGACGAAAGGTTGTTGGCCTATGTCCGGAAGATGTTCTGAGTCATGTCCGCATTATACCGAACCTATTGGGTCACACACTTAACGAGCAGTAGTCTGTTAGAATACTAGAATGGTAGAAGGTTTAGTGGAAGCAAAGCAGAATAGTTCATACGGGTACCGGAAGTAGTTCCGGGGATTTATGAAATAGTTCATAAGGGCACCAAAAGTAGTTTTGGGTATTTAAGGATATGTCCGGATCACTCTGGAGTAGTCCCAGGTGGTTCCGGAACATATGAAAATGGTAATGGGAAAGTTTACGATCAACCGAAATAGTTTCGGTGATCGGTGGACAGCTTAAACAATATGTTGTGTTCACCGGACATAATAAGCTTTGCCCGGATGGCTCCGAAACCCATTTAGATCGCTCCGGAACATTCGTTAGAGGTTCCGGAAGGTATTGGAAGTGCTCCAAAAGTGTCCGGAATGTCCCGAAACAGTCCCGATAGGTCCCGGAAGGTCCTGGAAGCTTCTAGAAGGTTCCGGAAGGTTCCGGGCAGTACCACCCACTTCCCTGCGGCCCTGGCCTTGGGGAGCAAGCCACCTAGGCTGCGCTGGCCGTCCAGGTGGTGGGGGCGCACCAAAAAGGGGTGGGAGATCCTCCAGGTGGGATTTCCAAATACCATTATGGAAGGTTTCCGGTGGGAAGGTATGTGTAGGTTTGGAAGGCTTGGGAGTCCAAGTTGGACTCCCAAACCTCCTTGAGCTGCGCCCTAGGCCCCTTGGCCACCTATATAAGGTGAGCCAAGGGTGGGGGAAGAGACATACAATCAATCCCCAAGGCCTATGCGTCACCCTCCCTCCTCTAAACCCCGTTGCTCCACTTTTAGACCCCGGTTTAGACGCTGTTCTAGATCGGAATCCGTTAGGGTTTTCTCCCTCTAGTTTTCTCGGTGGCGTTCATCTCTGGACGGCGGAGCGCTGCTGGATTGCTGCTACGGGATGTGTGGATACTAATGGAGGGGTCGTACCTTCGACCCTTCTTCGAGGAGCTTGTTCATGGGACTTGTCCGTGGGACTAGATCACGGGACTTGTTCATGGGATTGATCGAGGGACTGTTCGTGGGAGAACTTGCGAGATCTACTTCCACTACGTCCACGAGCTTCACCAACTCTACTTCCGCTACATCGGTTGGTGAGCCATGACCTAAAACCTTGTATGCAATCTTCTTGGATGATCTTGGGTTCTTGATTCGTAGGCCGAAATTTTTTGTTTTCTACTACGTTTCCCAACATGAACGTACCAAGCTAGATGGCCAAATTGAGGGAGTACTCCCACACCTAGTGGATGGGGATTATCAATCCTTCAATATGCGGATGACACAATTCTTTTTATGGAACACGATCTAGATAAAGTTGTGAATCTGAAATTAATATTATCAGCATTCGAGAAATTATCCGGATTGAAGATTAATTTCCACAAAAGTGAATTGTTTTGCTTCGGTGAGGCCCAGGATGCATCAGCTCAATATGCCGAGATATTCGGATGCGAGCAAGTTCAATTTCCTAGTAAGTATTTGGGAATACCAATACATTATAGGAGACTGACTAATGCGGAATGGAAGCGCGTCGAAGAACGCTTAGAAAAAAGGCTAGCTAGCTGGAAAGGGAAATTGTTGTCCCTGGGTGGAAGACTGATACTCATAAATTCAGTCTTAACCAATATGGTACTGTATATGATATCATTCTTTCATCTACCTAAAGGGGTCTTACATAGATTGGATTATTTTCGATGGAGATTCTTTTGGCAAGGGGATAACGAAAAGAAGAAATATCGACTGACCAGGTGGAATGTCGTTTGCCGTCTGAAGGACCAAGGGGGATTGGGCATTCATGACCTTCAGGTCAAGAATTATGCGCTCCTCGGTAAGTGGCTATATAAGCTACTGACTTCTGATGGTGTCTGGCAAACACTCCTTAAGCGAAAATATATCGTCACAAAAGCGTTATCTCAGGTTGTATGGAAGCCTGGAGATTCACATTTTTGGGCTAGTCTCATGGCGACAAAGAAATATTTTTATCGCTTTGGGGTTTTCAACACTAAGGACGGGTCGGAGATAAGATTTTGGGAGGATAGATGGCTAGGTAATGCCACACTCCGAGATCAATATCCGACGCTATATAATATTGTGCGACATAAGGGAGATACGCTGGCCACGGTCATGCAAGAGTCACCCCCTAATGTTGCATTCAGGAGAGACTTAATTGGTCTTAGACTAGTTTCTTGGAATGCCTTGTTAGATCAGTTAGCGTTAGTGCAACTGTCACAAGGCCATGATGAGTTTCGATGAAATCTCAATAGAAATGGAAAATTTTCTGTGGATTCTATGTATAGGGCGCTTGTCCAACCTGAAATACCAGTCGATAATAATTATAAAATATGGCAAATGAAGATACATCTAAAGATTAAGGTTTTTGCATGGTATCTTCGAAAAGGTGTCATTCTAACGAAAGACAATCTTGTCAGGCGCAACTGGCAAGGGAGTAAGAAATGTGTTTCATGTGCTCATGATGAGACAATAAAACACCTTTTCTTCACTTGTAAGATTGCACGTCCTATTTGGTCAGCTATCAAAATGGCTTCAAATTTATATCAACCCACATCCGTTGCTAATATCTTTGGCAATTGGCTTAACGGGATAGATAATAAACTTAAAACGACTCTGAGGATAGGAGTGATCGCCGTAATATGGTCGCTCTGGCTTTGTAGAAATGACAAGATCTTTTCTGATAAAAATTTCACTTGGTTGCAGGTTCTTTATCGATGCACGAGTATTCTTCGTTCATGGTCCATCTTACAACGGGTGGAATATCGAGGCCTTTTTATGGAGGCGTGTGCACGACTGGAAGCGGTGGCGAGGGATATTTTTATCCAACATAGGTGGCCGCGTGATCTACGCATAGAGTTGCCTTGAGTGGCGATAGTTTTTTTCATTTGTAACTTGTCGTACGCTTGTTTGCTTTTTCCTTTCGGTGACTTTGCGGCTGTGTGCATCTCAGTTATGCAGAGGCCGGTGTACTTGCTTTAATCTTTTTAAAGCCCTTTATCCAAAAAAAAGTATAGGAATAACAATCAGCAACACCACCGAAAGGGATATCATAGAGCGCATCCCAAAATCACAGCTATGATTTGTACTTCAAGGGCTTAAGCCTAACACGCATGCCTTTGGTGTGATTTTCTTTTCAAATGAAGGGAAAAATACCTCGGTGATTAATTAAAAAAAGAGTTGCCCAATTAATTTATGAAAAATGGGGAAAACTGACACAAACAACTTGTACGTACAAAGTATCAAACACCAAAACAACTCAAGTGACCCTGCAACCGCACAACAACCGTAACCTAAACGCTTGCACAAAACAATAAAACTTCCGATGAGTACATCGATAACGTAAAAACTGGGACACCCTCCACTACCAGGAAGCTCCTTATAGATGAGAATGAATTCTATAGCGCACTAAAAAGTGCGTGCTCCACAGAAATATTTTTGTGGCGCTTGGTACGCAGTGCGCCACAGAAATATAGACATTTCTGTGATGCATATAGACCTGGTGCGTCACTGAATTCTACATTTTTGTGGCGCATGTGATCCTGGTGCGCCACAAAATTTTGTAGGGGCCACTAGAAGTGAAGGTGGTCGACTTTTTGTAGCGCATGTGGCCTCGTGCGCCACAGAAATATAGAATTCTGTGGCGCACCTACCAGGCATGCGCCACAAAATTTGATAATTCTGTGGAAAACAGATCCCCTGATCGCCTTTTTAGTTTTGTAAAAATAAAAGAAAAATATAAAAATTTCAAATTTTAAAATTCTTTGAGATGTACTAATGTTTTTGAATATACTTGTAGGAAAAATTAAAAAATATGAATTTCGACTTTTGTTGCAAAATCTTTCTAGAATTTGTAAAATGTGCATACCTTTGCATACGAACTCCGATGAAAAAGTTTTTTATATGAAATATCATCTACTCAAAAATTTAGATCCGAATTCAACGAGGAGAATCCCATTGAAGATTTTTAGAATCCTCAAAAAAAAAACAGAATAAAAGTTACGACGCTTTTAAGATTTGGAGGAAAAAAAGTTCAAAAAATTGGGGACTCAATTATGTGACGCATATGTACGTGGTGCGCCAAAGAATTATGTGGCAGGATTCAGAATTTGGATTTATTCTCCTTCTCCCCTTCTCCTCCCTCTTCTCCTCCACTTCCCCTTCTCCCATTCTCCTCCCTCCTCCTCCTCTTCTCCACTTCTCCTCTCCTCCATGTTCCCTTCTTCCCTTCTCCTCCTCCACCTCCGTCCATGGCCTCCTCCACCACTCCGGCAACCTCCTCCTCCTCCTCCTCCACCAACCGGCGACCTCGTCCTCCTTCTCAAGCAACCCCCTCCTCCACCCACCGGCGACCTTCTCCTCCTCCGGCAACCTCCTCCTCTTCCACCACCACCACCTCCGAAGACATCCTTCGGCGACCCCCTCCTTCTCCACCACCTCCGACGGCCTTCCCCTCCTCCACCACCTCTGATGGCCCCCCTCCTCCACCCCACATCCTCCAACAACCCCCATATCCGGCGGCTGCGGCGAGATCTAGATCTGGCCTCGTTTTTTATTTTGAAATTTGAAAAAAATCTGTGGCATATGTGGGCTAGGTGCGCCACAGAAATATTTCTGTGGCGCATGCTGGCCACATGCGCCACCGAAATGTAGATTTCTGTGGCGCAAGGCTACATGCGCAACAGAAATCAAATTTTAGTGGCGAGATTTCTGTGGCGCACCTCATATGCGTCACAGAAAGTCAAAATAGGTGTGCCACAGATAGTCAATTTTCTAGTAGTGCTCCATCATGGATTTCTCCCTTGTTGGTTTCTCCTTCGGAGGGCAACCACTTGTTTATCCCGATCTAGGCTGATCAATCATCCATTTGTCAAGGAAATCGTCAAACTTGTTGAATTTCTTGGTGTAGTTGTCGTCAACCAAGAGGCTCTCAGGATCAGGGCATCAGGCATCAACATGTTGCTTGCATCGATATCCTCAACTAGAGGAACCATCGAGACGGCATCATCGATCACAGGAATCACTAAAACGATGGACTAATAAGAACCTCCAATTGCTCACATCCAAGGCGAAACATATCCCTCGCACAAGGTCATCGATGAGTCCACCTTCAAATGCTTAGATGAAGGCAGGGCCCACATAGCTCCCATAGCTCGCGCATTGTCTGGAACACCGAAGATTTATGTGTGATTGAAGCTTGGGTTATCATGTGTTTGTGTGCCATTCATGAGCAAAACACATCGAAGTATGATGTCTGAAGAGACACCAATACTGTGCTCATGAGTTGTGCCTTTGGGTGTTGTGATCTTTTTGAAGACGATCAATAGAATTGAAATCCCAAGGTATCCTAAGGGAAGATATCTATACTTCCAGAGCTCAAAGGCAAACCACATGCCTTTGGTGTAATAGTGTGAATGGTTGATAACCTCGGAGCCACGACTGTGTCCCGTAGTTCATCATGTGTTTTGTGCACAATACTCGAGCAAAATGTACCGGAGTTGATGGATTTTCATTCCATGAGAGTTGATTTGCGAGAGTGAAGAGAAATCAGGAGTATGCCATGAAAATGGAACGAAAGCTTTCTCTTTGCTTTAATCCGATCAATTTGTATGTACACTTGAGGTTTGGACATCGTCCAAATAAAAGACTAGGCTACGCTACACTAGCTAGGGCATTGGATGGGATCAACAGCAGCAGGTCTGGGTCTGGATGTTGAGGAGCGCGACCCTGGTGTGCAGGATGCTCCGGAACACCTTGTCGCTGCCGCTCTCGATCTCGGCGGCGCACGCCTCCACCTCCTCCAGCCTCTCCAGGGCGGCCACCTCCTTGTCCTCGTCGGAGGAGGCCTTGCCCCGCTTGACGAGAGCCATCATCAGAGACGACGCCGCGGTGGACTTCTTGGAGGTGGCGGCGGAGGACACGGCCTCGACGGCGGAGAACACGGCGGCGGACGCGCAGGCAGCGGTGGCCACGGCCTCGGCGAGCACCCCGGACACCTCGACCTCGGCGGCGCTGGTGGACGCGGAGGGCGTGGGGAACTTGGCCGCGACGCGCACGGAGGCGGCGATGCGGGCCAGGTCCTTCTCGGCGCGGCGGAGGGACCGGACGGCGGAGGATAGCCTGCTGTCGTCCCGGCGACGGAGCGCGGCCTGCGCCTCGGCGGAGTGGGCGCGGATCTCGAGGATCGACTCCTGGAACGCGCCGTGCGCGTCGGCGAGGCTCAGGAAGCCGTCGAGGAGGCAGTCGGCGGTGCCGGACCCGCTGTGGAGCGCGGCGCGGGCCTCCGGGAGGAGGAGCAGCTCGGCGAGCGCGGCATGGAGCGCGTCGAGGCGGGCGAGGCCCGTGGAGGGCGAGGACGGGGCGGCGATCCATGCGCGCACGGCGGAGATGTGGGCGGCGAGGTGGGAGAGGAGCGGGTGGGAGTGGCATGGGAGGGAGACGGAGCGGACGTGGTATGCCGCTGCGCGCGCCCTGGAGACGCGCGCCGGGCTCAGCGGGAATGAGATTGAGCGGCCGAAGCTGGGCGCCATTGCTGCCGGAGATGACTAGCTTGCTAGATCGAGGAGAGGAGGCTGGATGAATGGTTGACTTGCTGCTGCTTGCGATGGATTGCTGTGAATGATGAGAGGGATGGGGTGGAGGAGGGTATATAAAGGGGGAGCGGCCATGGCGGGGGACACGGACAGACTACAGAGCGCACGGTGGGTGGGCGGAGCGCGTGCGCCGATGGGCGATGGCATCGTGGTGGCTCTGGGCATGTGCGGCACTGGGCGGTTGGTGGTGAAGGTGGTGGCGAGGGGGAGACAGGATCCGCGGGGTGCGGGCGGGGACGCGTGGACCTGCCGGAGCTCGATCCACCTGCAGCGCGCGCGCGCGTGCTCCAGTGCTGCGGCGAAGGTCACATGCGGCGTGGACGCGGTGTGGTGAGCGGGGAGCGCCACGACTCCAGAGGAGGACGAGGGGGTGGGTGTGGCCGTGCCGCTGGCCATACGCGTGGACGCAATGCTGGTGCGCTGCCCGGCCGATCCGGGGGTGGAAGCGCCGCCGGCGTCGCTGCGGTGTCCCGATCGAAGGGTCTAACCTGGAGCGCGTTCGTCAGTCCATGTGGTCGGTTCCGCTTGGTCGCCATGTGATCCGGTTCCCTTTCCTCGTGCATCTTGGGGTTGGGTGGCCGTTGCCGTTGCCGTCGCCGTGGCGCCCGTGCGATGGAGCCAAAGGGTGGTCACCCACCCCACGAGCGGCGCCGGCGCCGGCCTGTCTCCCTCCCTGCCTGCCTCTCGGTGCCCTCGTGTCCCGTTCAGGCAACCAGCACCTCCCATTTGTCAATCTCTCGGCCCTTGGATCAGATGACCGACGGCTTAGATCGCTCCAAGCCTCCGTTATGCATGCATGCTTGCGAGCATGAATGATACGGTTGCCATGCCAATGCCGTTGCCGTAGATGGCAGATCATCGATTAGGATCACACCGACGACACAAGGAAGCCTGGCTCTGTACACACCTGAACACAGTGAAAGTGTACTTAATTTACAAGCTAGTAGTACCACATTATGAGCTCCCTAACCGAGCAAATACGACGAAAATGTCAGACCGATGGGCCATATTCTACTAAAAAATACACGTATGAATCGATCGGCACCGTGGATGCCGGACCAGTACTGATCTGGCGCACGCATAGTGTGATAGAAAACCACCGCTTGCACGCGCCTTCACGATCCTATCGATACTCCTGTCTCCCCTCCCCTTTGATACAGATCCAGATCGACTTCCTCCTATAGCTATCAAGTAACAAATCTTGCTAGAGTAGTAGCGATTACCAATCTCATTGCAGGCTAATCAGCCCGGCCGCTCCAATCTCGAGGAGGGAGATTCTTTATGTATGCACGGTGAGGGCAATGGCAGGGTAAATTAAGCCTACGTACTCCGTTTAAACTATAGCAATTTCTACCTGCAGCACAGCTAATCATGTCGATACGTTTGAGAACACAGTGGAGCCAGCCAGCTAGCACTATTTTGTAACCATCCTCCCTCATGGCGTCCATCGTCTCGATCAACTCCCTCATATACGTCATCCATGCCGCCATGGATGCTCTAGCAACCATTTGGACACCCACTCGCATGATCCGTTAACGACGACCGATCGTGGTTTACCGGGCCTTCTTGCACAAATTTTTCATAGTTGTGGAGCAGCTGCCAGTTACTCATGTCTTAGTCTCAAGAAAAGAGAATATCCCAGTTAATACAGGGATTTGAAAAGATAATGTTGATGCCGAGGCTTGCCTATAAAATATTTGGATCAATATCAGGAAACTTTCTTAAACCAGAATGGTGTGAATTCCATATCGTTGATTAAATCTCATGTGTCAGCTGTAACTTCTTATAGCTGACGTATAAAAAAAATGCAATTTAAGCACTATTTCAACAAAAATATAGCAGTGGCGTAGATTGAAACTGACGTGCCAGCAATTAAAGTTGAAGATAATCCTTTTTTTCTTTTTAGTAGTGACATGTGGGCCAGACGGCACCTGGTAGGCCACGTGAGCCACTCGTACAACGCCATACGTTGTTAACCACTGTATTTGCATCTAATGGAAAATTAGAGCATCATTTTCATGTATTTTGTAATTTTAGCATCAAAATGGCCGCACGAGACAAGTTTAAGCACCTCCAGTGGCCATTTAGTTGACGAGACTTTCATATAGTCCATCCCTTTAAAAAAGGAGCACATCCCATAGCAAGGAGTTAAAATGTTTTCTTTTTTACTTCATAAATGCTCATGAAAGCATTGTCTTAGATTTCCTTATCCGCATTGTACTACAAAAGAATAGAAATAACACGCTTTATTATAACTAACAACATGAAGGAGATATTTAATGATATTAAGCGTAGTAAAAACTAGCGAGAGAAAATGAAGGACGTTTAGACACAATTACTTATTGACACTTCATACACTCTACTCTTGATACTCTCTACTTAGTTACAACTAAACTTGAGAGTCTTGATTTTATTTACTACACTCGTAAGTTCCTAAATACACTAGAAAATTATGTGGATGTTTAGAGATTCCATGGATATTAACACACATAAAAGAATTATAATGATGTGGGCAAAGATGTATCATCTGAGTTGTGTGGTATTTTTGTTTTTTTAGAATTAGTGTGCATGCATTATAAAGAAATATTTACATAAACATCTCAAACTTAAATAAAAAATAAGACTTTTAAATATATAATACGATTTCCGCTGAGCACAAAACAATAGTAATGATAAACATAATAGATATGTATGCTAATATGAAAGAGTGTGACAAACTAGTTATACATGAAAATTGATAACAAAAACGCTATATCAAAAAATCCATATTAATAAGAAAAATTGATGTTAAGATTGTTAAATAAAATAAAAAAGTTTAATATAAATAATATGTAACGAGTAATTTTAGTGTAGCCCCGGGGGCCCTTTTTGTATCAACTAGTTAGGATGTGTAGGTTGTCGCACACCGTCCGACCCCCCCTTTGATCTAAGCTGATAATATACAACTCGGGTCAATCCGCGCATTTACGCGACTAGAAATTTATCCCTCACCTACAAGAAATAAATCTCTGCATCCTTGGTTCTTGGATTAAGAGGTACTTAGGGGGAGGGAAAACTCTGTAAACTAATTATGGATCATAAATTTGCTACTAACAATCCTATAACCAATTTGTTTCCAGATCCAACCAAAACATACGCAGATACTGGATTGAGAGCAGTCTATCATCCAAACCCTCAAATTCGGATATACATCGAAAACAGGTTATGATAGAAGAGTTATTTTTTTTAAAACAATTGGTTTGGTGCTTCTTCCAAATGAATCAATGACATTTCGAATTGTCACAAACTAAGACTCTCATTTCAAAGGACTTTAATGACAATCACATGGAGCAATTGTTCCAACTGATAAATGTGCCCAACAATATAGTGTATAATAATGATATATATTCGCTAGTCTTGCTGCTTGAGAATAAGGGTCATTATTCAACAAGTTACATCTGTCATGTGATTAACTTTAGAGTAGTTCAACATTTCTTATCCATGCTATTTAGAACCTCAAAGTTCCACCTAAGATTCATGTTTTTTGATTGATCACTCTCCCATTATAAGTTGATGACTAAATATAATCGTAGGAAAAGGTACTCAACAAATCTTTAAATATGTATTTGTGCTGAAGATATATCATATTTGTGAACAAAGAAGTTCTTTATATCGTAGTAGTAGTTATTTGGAGCCTTATTAATGTTAGCGTCTTTGTGACAACCAACATTGGAACCAATGTTGAAACATACGCGTAGTAGTTCTCTACACCCTTATTAGGGCATCTACAATGACCATTGACAAATTTGGCCCCTCAAAAGTTTGCGTTGGGTCCTATCAATGCTCGGTTATGTCATTTTTAGCCTCTATTTATGCATGCATCTAACCATATCTAACACTTAGTTCTATTGTTCGATGAATTCCATGTGATTGCTAGCTTGGATTGTATAGAGAGAAAATAAAAAAAAACAAAGAAAAAGAAAAGATGGTCCTCTCTTCCGTGGATGATTTCCCTGACACGTGCAAACATTTCTGATCTTCTTCACATTTGCTTTGGATATGCGAGATTACGGATAACGCAGACATATGGAGACAAAGAGGGGTTAATTTGGATGCCTTTTTTTCCCTTCTCTCTTATGTTCAAACTATGATCATGTTGTCTATCCGGATATTTGATGATAACCTTCGGTTATAGATGCTCCTACAAACCTGATCGACAACATTTACCAAAATGGGATGGGTTTCCTACATCAGTTCGTTGATGGTTCAGTTCCCTTATCGTTGATGTGAATACGCGGACACGGATTTTTGGCTTTGAGGAGTATATGCCCCCCTAATGAATAGTAAAATCAAAATAAATAGTATTTTTTTTAGAAAAAAACTGAATTTGTTTTGTAGATGTTCATATTAGTGTGGCAAGTTGCTTGACAATTTTGATGCCAAATGAGATAGTAGTGATTCGTCGATGAAAAATACAAAATTAATTAAGTGTGGCATTTGAAGGTAAGATTTGGCGTTCGACTTATCATTTTTACTCGGGTCAAAATGCTTAAGCTTTTCACCTGCAAATCTGAATGTATCATCTGGATATGAAATGAACACATCTATTTTTTTCAAATATTTTAACATTTGTAAAATTCATTTTTAGCGCGCAGAAGCATGTGCTTCCGAGGGCTAAATTAAATATCCGTGGAATACGCCTCCTTTTGAAGGATGAAATAAAATTTTATCACCAAATATGTCTTCACGGTCGGTGAGGACATACATGCAAGGGAGCAAATCAAGCTAGACGTGAGGGATCGGAGGGCACGATTCTCTCCGGCCGTGTGGCCGATCGGTGTTGGCACGGTGCAGTATAGGAATATGTACCCATGTTTGCTCCTTGCAACGGCCAATATACGGGCGCGAGAGCAAGCAATTGTCCGGTGGTCGGCTGGGGTCGACGGCCGAGCATCGTGGACATTATGTTACCACACATATACTCGTAGATCAGAATCGATCACGGGGCCGACCGGCCACCGTCCATGGCACGAGACATGAGGACATGGCATGCCATTCCCGCCGACGGCGGCCGGCGTCGGCAACGACATGTACGCTACCTCACGTTACCAGCACGACCGTGAAGTACTCGGCGAGCTAGGTTCCGTTGCGCCTTCCGTCACTGAGTTGATCCACTGATGGATCTCGATCGACAGCGATGGCAATGGCATATACCTGTGTGAGCATAGATGCGCGATGTCGTCGTCGCTTCCGGGCACGAACGGCCAGCGCCTCGACATGTCCGCGGCGGCCGGGCGGGCTCTGGACCATGGCGCCGGCCGGCCGGCCGGGGCAGACAGCTCGTGCGCGGCTGGCGGGCGGGGCGCCGGCATGTTCCCGTTTTGTACGGACCTGTACGTACCTCGAGCTGCATTTGCGAATCTCTCGTCGTGTCCCACCGCGCACTCGCCGCACGATGCTCTCCCTTGTCGTACTCGAAACCATGTCTGCTATACCGGTGATCTTTTTTATCCGAGTGAAATTGAATAAAGTGATCATATTCGTAGTCTAATTTGCAGAAAACCATCATATTATGAGTTATGATATATTCGTCGCGCGCAATGATTAATTGATGGTGGCAAATATCGAGCAAAATTTGAAGCTCGTTGTCACGTGGTAAATCGCACGCGTGGCGATAGGGGTGATGACACGCGGCTACCGGATGTTAACGTCTAGGTCAGGAGGGCCTCAATCGAAGGCGCACGTTTGGCTTGACCGATATATTTTTGATAGGGATGTCTCACTCTCCCCTTTCGCTCTCATCGTCCCCTATCCCTTCCCCATCTACATAATCCGTAAGTAACAAGGATTAAAAAAAATCATCAGCAAGACCTCCTTCATGTAAGTGAGAAATGCCAAGGTACAGATCTACATGTACTTTCCGCATTACTTATTTTGGGTAGAAGAAACCTCATAGGCACCAATTTTCTTTAGGTCAGAGAAAATTTCTCTATCGATCATATTAATTACATGAACCACTTTATCATTATCTATGCAGTTTATCATGCTAATAGACGATATAGAACATGATGGAATTGATCTTCTTCTCTGTCTATGCACATTATTTATTTTATCACAACCAATTTCATCCAATCCTTCACTAAAACGCGGAGGTGAAATCAAATATTTGGTTGAGGTTGAAATTATACCACACACTAATGAAGATGTGGCCTCCTTCGCCTAAGATATATATGTTGATGCTAACCCCATCATTGCCTGATATATCTAAGATCCACACACAAAAAAGCATCATCGCCGATGATGGGCGCTCAATCTTCCTTCACCGCCCTCAAGAACACATGCATGGCCTCCTGGTACATCTCCTTCTCGTCGTGGAATCAACCACATATCTTGTGCATCTTCCCACAACTTCTCTGCATCTCGTTTCGCCGTCGTCAGTAGGTATTCTCTCACATTGCTCCCCACACCATGTTCGAACTCCTACATGCACGAAGACGTGCACGTGATCGTTGGAGTCGCCAAATGAGGAACGGAAGGGGACAAGTTGGGTGGGTGGGGGAAGCTAATGCCAAGCCGTGTTGTCGATGGGGAATGAAGGCGATGAGCCCGCAAAAGGGGTGGGGTAAAGGTAAAAGCGCACACCTCAAGGTCTCTCATGGAGACCTACCGAGTCGTGTAGCCCTTGCGTATACCGCCATGGTCGCCCTCCGGATTGCCATGTTTATCTCGCGTGCCACAAGCCATCTTTTCAGCCACCACAGTACGTTTGTAGATATAGATAATTTACTCTATAAACTTGCTCAAAGTTTATAAAATTTAACTTTTGCGAGAATCAATATGTACTATAGTATGTGAGAAAACCAGTACTAGAAAATCAAACGGGCATATACCTTCAGTACTAGAAAATGTCTGCGTCGGCATTGGATCTATACTCCAGGGAACCGCATATCTGGGGCACGCATATGTTACGAAACCACACTTTGTGCACGCGTCTTCACGGTCGTACCGATACTCTTGTCCCCCATATGTTTTTGTTGTTAGTCGAGTTCGTCGGCTAGCTAGCTAGTGGTCCGGATCCGATCGACGCCGGCCATCCCGGCCGGATGAATACCAATAGTGTAGATGGATTTTGTTACTCGTTCAGGAACCAACCACGAGTGCAGGACGATGGATCGTGGATCTCGATCGACAGGGATGCATGGCGTCCCGGGCGCGCGCTAGCTGCCGCTGCGTGCATGCCAGGGCCAGCATGCATATGCCGCGGTGTCTGTCGTGGCTACCGGCCAGACGCGTCGCGTGCGCGGCAAGCGGCCGGCATGATCCGCCGCGGGTGGCAGGGGGTGCGGGGAGACAGACAGGCCCAGTGCGCGCGAGGGGCGCTTGAGCCTGCACGTACGCACCCATCTTGGTGTCTTTTGTCCTCTAGCTACATCGACGCAGCGATGCTTCTATATACTTTCTTCATTTTAAAATAAGTGTTGTAGATTTATTTAGATGAAAAACTTCATCTATCGAATCATCTATATCTAGACAGATCTCTAACATTTATTTTAAAATGAAGAAAGTATATATATTCATTTTTAGGGGGTTCATATATATATTCTGAATGTGGCGTCGTTATCGAATTTTTCTATAAAAAATGTTGATCTATTAATCAAACATCACGATTGTAAAAAAACAGTCAGAGTAACATAAATTGCGTTAATCGTCTCTTCACAAAAACGAATCAAAGGCACGCTACCGTCGTCGTCTCGTCCTCATCTGAGACGTACAAACCTCGTTGTTGTATATAGGGAAACAATCATTGTGCTAAGGCACGAAAGGATCAGTCCACCAGAAAAACAATAGTTCTCAATGAATAGAAGCGTATATATGAAGGATGCAACCTATAGTCTATAGACACGAAGATTAGATCAACCAAACATAGACGCCGACTGAATCCCATGAAATCTGTCGAAATCATACCTCCACACATCGTCCAATGATGTTGGACGCACCACCGCGACAATATATGGGTTGAGAGAACATTATCTTCAGAGAATCACAAACGCTCGCCTTCCAAAGTAGGAAATAAATAGTAACATATCTATAATACTTAAATAGTTCATCTCACTAATCTATTTATCTTGACATGCAAGTTATCCACATCATCAAGTAGGTCCACCATGTAAAAACTCTTCCACTAGCTCTTCATGCACGTCCTCTCATTAACTTTGTGCATGCATCCTATCACAAATAAATAAAGCTTTTTATGCACTCAACCTCATAACTTATAAGCAACTTTTAAATAGTTCATCTCAACTAATCTATTTATCTTGACATGCAAGTTATCCACATCATTTAGTAGGTCCACCATGAAAAAAAATCTTCCATTAGCTCTTCATGCATGTCCTCTTATTAACTTTGTGCATGCATTCTATCACAAATAAATAAAGCTTTTTATGCACTCAACCTCATAATTTATAAGAAAAAAATTAATAGAATTTTTTTATGAGTTATATCGTATTTTAATTTTTATGCAACATTTTTTATATAAATACACGTCCAAAGTTGCTATCATTGTTTTCGATTTAGCCAAGAGTGTACACGCCATCGCCGTCTCTACTCGACGTTGTTTTTGTTTCATATCATATCGTCGATATATTGTCAAGTAACTAAATTAACAAAACAAAAAAATCAAACTAAATTTTGGATTTTTCCTTAAAATTTCTTAGATTTGTTTATTTAAAAAAATTATTTTTTCAAAAAATAATTTATAATCAAACTATACTATGTTTCATAATTTTTCACGTGTTTTAAAATATCAAATACTTTCTTAATAGTTTCCGCAGCAATGTGCGCGATATCATTTAGTTTTAAAAAATACCTAAAACGAAGCAGAAGCCCTATCGCTAGCAGGGGCTAGGATCCACCGCGCCTCCATAAACCAAAGGCCACAGAAGACAAGGTTGATCAGGAGGCGAGAAAATCCTAGTCAGTTTGGAGGCGCTCGTGTGGAAGGGTTGATAAGAAAAACTTGACTCGTAGTTTGGCCTTGTAATCGACTAATCGCATATAATGATATAAATGATGTGTTCCTTGATCCATATGCTCAAGACAAGGCCCGGGCATGCACCGACCGATATATATCCAACATTAAGTGGAGTCTTGGAATAAAAAGTCATCAAATTTTGAATTTGGCTTTCCTAAAATAAAATTTATTTAGCGGTTGTTTGAAATTTCATTATCGGCCCAATACAAAATCTCACGGTATGAATCGTTAAACATAGTCGAAGAATCAATCTAGTATCCTCTATTCCTATATAGCTACAACCCACTAGTTATTTTTCCTACACATGCAACCATGTCACATAAGGAAAGCATGCATGCAACTAAAGATTTAATGTTTTTTAGAATAATTTATGCATCTTGCACTACCACATCATTAATTAGTGCATGGTAGTCATACATTATTTTTTACAATATATTTTTGTTATAAATGATATGTATCAACTTTTTTCTTTTGTTATATTTTTTGTATTTTTATAGAATGTATTTTTTCTATTCATTTCAAATATTTTTAATAACTGTTATGCATTTTTTTGGGAAGATCCCCGCAACATCACACGGTGCATCATCTAGTTTCAACAGTGGTAGGATCACATCCCATAGCAAGGAGTTATTAAGTGGGTCGTTTTTGCTTCATCATTGGCCCATATAATCATTGGTCATAAAATGCTCATGCAAGTATTATCTTGATGTAGCTAGATTTCCCTATCCGCATTGTAGCAAAAGGTTACAAATTAAGAAATTCTATTATATGAACGAAGGAGTACTGAATATGGTATGATAACTGACAACATGCACTTGCAATCTTCTATCCTGATATCTAACGATATTAAACTTAGTAAAAATTAGAAAGAGAAAATGTGTGGACTGGAGAAGCAATTACTTATTGACACTTCATACACTTTACTTTTGATAGTCTTCATTTAGTTATTACTAAACTTGAGAGTCTTGATATTATTTACAACATTCATAAGTTCTTCAATACAGTAGAAAGTTATACATATGTTTATAGATTCTATGGATATGGACACACATAAAAGCATTATAATGAAGTGGGCATGGATATGTATCGTCTGGGTTGTGTTGTATTGTTGTTTTGTTAATGTGAATGCATTGTAATGAAAGATTTGCATAAACATCTCAAACTTAAAAAGAGAGACTTTTATGGATATAATACAATTTCAGCTTAACACAAAACAATGGTAATGATAAGTATAATAGATATGGATGTTAATATACAAGAGTGTGAATAGTTAATTCTACTTGCTATACATTAAATTGATAATAAAATAATATATCAAAAAATCCATATTAATGAAAAAAAGTTTGGTGGTAACATTATTAAATAAAATAAAGAAGTTCAATATAAATAATATGTAACTAATAATTTTAGTGTAGCCTATGAAAAGCCTTTTTATAAGAATTAGATAGGATGTTCTGCCGCAGTATATGGCATCCCGGTCGTCGACATGGATAATGCCTCAGCGCAATTCGTCGGGGCTCCGAAAATTTAGGTTAGTCGCAAGACAGAAAACATCATCCAGAGGCTTCCTCGCCGAAAACAAATACAAGATGAATCAACAGAGAATCTCCGCAAGGACATTGATACGGTGAGAGTTCGTGCGACGATGAGATGCGACAATAAGGACATGTGCGGTCGCGCTACCCCATCGTCTCCTTCCACTCTGATCGCCGAAAAAATGCAACCTTCGACACAGTTAAACAATTTTCTGGTGAAGCATTGGACCGAAATCATTCCGAATACATTTTCGGAGGCCGAACAATGTTGTAAGACACTAGCTTATTGGATGATAGATGCAAAAAATGAGTAGCAAGGAAGAAGATTAATTGATTCTTGTATTGTTTTATTTATGCATGAATTGTTAATCTTATGTTGGTATGTAATGATTTCTTTGAATTGAGGTTTATTAGCCTCAAAGAAAATTGAATTGATAAACATTTATTTTATATGATCGATGTGCATGGTTTTATATAACTTTTTAAATTTAAATATACAGAGTGTGGTTGTCTAAGAAAACAACCGGTGTTGTCCTCGAACATAACGGATCACGTCCTTAGACTGTTGAGTTAATTAAAAACAACAACGACATTTCGGGCTACTTTTGCAGAAAACACAGTTTATTCATTTTTCTGCGAAAATCACTAATATTTTTGCTAATTTTTTGCAAAAACCCCAGATCAAGCGATTTAGTTCATTTAAATATGATTATGATAGATGGAGCCCACCTATAAGGTTGACGTCGAACCGATCACAATTTTATTATTACAGAAAACATCCTCAAAAAGTAAAAATAAATAATCGGGTCCTCCTTTTATTCCCGTCTGCCTCCCCAGCGGCCCGCCTCGCCGTGCGCCGCCGGTCGGCCGTCGTTCGTGGCGTCCTTCCCAGCAGCTCCCTCGCCCCGCACTGCCACCTCTCAGCCACCGGAGCAGCAGCAGCCCTGCTGCTCAGGCCGTCGAAGAAGAGCCAACCCCGCCAGAGAAGAGCAGCTCGGCGGTGCCGTGATGAAGCGGAAGCGGCGTCTTCATCTCCAACTTCACCCTTCTAAACTTGCCGGCGTTGAACATCCACCCGGTCTACAGCCGCAACATCGTCGTCTCCGGCGTCACCGTCCTAGCGCCCACCAAGTCGCCCAACACCAACCCGGACTCGTGCTCCCAGGTGGGCATCGAGGATTGCCCAGCGGCTGGGACGAGTACGACATCGCCGTCGGCATGCCCAGCGAGCACATCTGAGTACGACGCGCCGCCCCTCGTACAACGGCTGCGTGCCGCCCTCACAGCACGTTACTCACGCGCCGCGCGCCACCCGACCATGCCATGCCGTGGCCGTGTGCGCCGCGCGCCGCCCGGCCATGCCATGCCGTGGCCGTGTGCGCCGTGCGCCGCCAGTACAACGACCATGCACGCCCGTGCCTCGCGCCACCCTCCCATTCACCGCCCGCCTCCTCCGAGAGCACCACCACGGAGGACGGAGACATGGCCCGCCGCCTCATCCTCCTCGGTCAGGGCGCAGCGGCTACCACGGTGCCGCGGGGAGGCTCGCCATGAGACGTTGTTGCCTCCTTCGGCTCGCCCCTGGCCGGCGCCGGCACCGGCGGTGGTGTCCACGAAGACGCTTCCCCACCAAGCACTCGGCGGCCACCGCGCCACGCCTCGTCGGGGAGAGAGATGGAGACGAGGGATGCCCGAGAGAGAGATGAGCAAGAAAGGATTCGATTGCTTTTTTTACGAAAATTTAGGTATATTTTTATAAAATATCATCCTTACATGTAGGTCTCATCTGTCAAAAACGTGGTTAAAACGTGCTAAGTATGCGATATGTGATATTTGTAAAAGATTAGGAAACAGATTAGTGATTTTCGCAGAAAAAACGAAAAACTATGTTTCTTGCAATCCCATCTCGAAATGTCGTGATTTGACACAATTAACTCTAGACTGTTTGAGACTTGGATTGAGCTAATGCGATTATAGATGCTCTAACCACACAAATTTAAAAAAGAAAATAAAAAAGAGCATATACCTTCAGTACTAGAAAATGTCTGTTTCGGCGGTGGGTCGATACTCCACAGAACCACATATATGGGGCACGCATGACGCATATGTTACAAAAATCACACTGCATGTACATGTGCACGCGTCTTCACGATCCTACCGATACTCTTGTCCCCTGTTGTTTGTTTTTGCTGTCAATCGAGTTCGTCGGCTTGCTAGCTAGTGGTAACTGCTCTGCCGACCATTCCCGATGATGGATAGATGTAGTGTAGATGGATTTTTTTACTCGTTCATCAACCAACCACTAGTGCAGTGTTCCTCTCACGTGCAATTCTCTCAGGATACGTGAATATTAAAGTGGGCTGTAATTATTTTAATTAACGCGTCCGTCAGGATTTGAACTTGAGATTTTTTGGCTCGGATATCATATTGAGTTGCATGCATCAATCAGTTCAATCCAAAAGTTTAAGCTGATGAGCAAAGGTGAATAATTCATTTATACTCCAACAGTGCTTGCCCGCTGAGACGGCCGGCCGGCGGCGGCAACGGCAACGGCACGTACGTGATGCGTGAGCGTTACCCATACTTACCCTCTGCAGCTGCACGATAGATGTGGGTGGTTCATTTGCGCTTTGGCTTGCAGCAGCTGCTCGCGCACGATGGATCGTGGATCTCGATCGACAGGGATGCATGGCGTCTCGAGCGCGCGCTAGCTGCCGCTGCGTGCATGCCATGCCATGCCAGGGCCAAATAGGCATGCATATGCCGCGGTGTCTTCGCTACCGGCCGGACGCGTCGCGTGCGCGGCCAGCGCCCGGCATGATCTGCCTCGGGTGGCAGGGCGCGCGGGGAGACAGACAGGCCCAGTGCACTTGCGAGGGGCGCCGGCATGCATGCGTCATTTCCTTGTACGGAGCGCCGTATTTGAGCCTGTAGCTTGTTTGAGGACCGGGCGGTGGCAACAGAGACCGACGCAACGATGCTCCCACATACTTATTCTGAACGCGGCGTCGTCACCCAACACAACATAACATTTATGTTGGTTGAACATCTAGCAACGACTATAAGTATTAAAACGAGTTAAAGACGTGTCATCATCATCGTCTCTTCCTCACCTGAGCCAAACAAACCTTGTTGTTGTAGGTACTTCCTTCGTTTCTTTTTTACTTCGCATATAAAGTTTGGTCAAAGTCAATCTTCATAAAGTTTGACCAACTATATAGAAAAATCTATCAACATCCACAATATGAAACAATTACCATTAGATTTATCATGAAATTAATTTTCATATTATATAACTTTGATATTGTAACTGTTGATACTTTTTAATATCAACTCGGTCAAACTTTATGAAGATTGACTTTGACCAAACCTTATATGCGGAGTAAAAAGAAACGGAGTGAGTAGTAAAAAAATCATCGTGCTCAGATCCTAAAGGATCAGCCTGCCAGAAAAACAACAATTGTCGACAAAGGGTACAACATGTAGACACACGATGATCGGATTCAACAAGATCCACCAAAGACAAACACCGACTGAATCCCATGAAATCTGCCGAAGTCACACCTCCACACACCATCCGACGATGTTGACCGCACAACCGAGGCGATGGATAGGTGGAGAAAACCTTATTTTCAGGGAGCCGCAGCCGACCCGCCTGCCAAAATAGGACACAAACGATAAATAAGCTCTAAATAACACCTAAAAATGAAGTAGGAGCACTTCCGAAGTAGGACACAAACGATACATTAGTTACAACTAACCTTGAGAGTCTTATTCTTTACTACTACATTCATAAGCTCTTAAATACACTAGAAAGTTATGTGGATTTTTAGATATTATATGGATATGGACACTAATAAAAAGCATTATAATGAAGTAGGTACGAATATATCATCTAATTTCAATTATATTTTGGTTTTGTTAGAATTAGTGTGAATGCATTGTAACAAAAGATTTACATAAACATCTCCAACTCAAATAAAAAATATAAAAAATTATGGATAGAGTAAAATTTCATCTTAGCACAAAGCAATAGTAATGATAAATAAAATAAATATGTATGTTAATATATTAAGTGTTAATAAATAAATAATTATACTATTTATACATGGAAATTGATAATAAAGATACTATATCAAAAAATCCGTATTAATAAAAAAATTGGTGGTAAAATTATCAGAAATGCATATGTACATGTACAAGCGGGTACATGTGATATCATATCCGCACAATGTTAAAAGATTGCTTTGAGATCCGTAAAAACTGTGTTAGGAACATTGCATATTTTATACAAAAACCAATGCAATGTACCTAATCCTTAAGGAAAATTCTTCCTTTTTCCAATGAATTGAACCATGCATTTTCAAATCATATAGGAACCAATACGTAATAGCATATTAGTCATATGTGTTTTCTACCCCTATGTTTTTAGAATCCTACAAACAATGAAGCAATTTTAAGTTTCATTTCATATATGTTGGTAGAAAGTTATGATATGTATTCAAATAACTACATTTTATGAAAGCTATAATAAAAATAAGCTCACAGTGTAAAAAAATAGAAATTTTTGGCAGAAATCTCAAACAACAACGCATGGATAAGATATCACATGTACCCGCTTACACATGTACAAAATCCGCATTCTAAAATTATTAAATAAAATAAAAAAGTTTAATATAATTAACATGTAACAAATATTTTTAGTGTAGCCTAGGTTGAGCCTCTTTATAAGAACTAGATAGGATGTACGGCGTGCCGTATACCGCCTACCCCGTTTTAGCTAACCTTGTAATCTGCAATGCATATCTTGGAATTCAAGCATGGAGAACATAGACAGATTAAATGAGTTTAACGATCCAACATTTGGTATTATTCGGTGTTAGATATTTATAGGAACATTTGTCCAGTAGACAGCCTGTTTAACGTAATCCAAAAAAAAATGAACAGTAAGTGTTGTACAAAATAGTTTAATGTGTTTCAAATTTAGCATTTACAAATAAACAAATATGGGTTTAGAAAAGCGGATCATGAGCAGGACCTTGTATAACAATAACAGTTCATATCATGATATTTTAATGCAAAAATTGTACTTATGTTTGTACATATCAATAATCTAACACCAATAAAAAACATTCATCCATTGCTCAAACCCATTATTGATTTCTCTTATTGTAAAACTTAAATCGAATATTGCACAAATTTTCATGTCACTACAAATACAACATGAATAAATTACAAAATGCATCACCAAAAATTGAGGCGGAGATAGTTGCTACAAGCCTTTCAACACAACTAGGTATGATTGTGATTGAGCAATATCATTCCCATCTCCGTGCCACGGATGTTAGAGATGACATTGCAATTAGATGTGGACCTCATGGGCATATCTACATATGACATTCAATGACAATCACCATATGATGTCCGTTAGTGAATTAGGAAACTCATATAAAATATGCATCAATTTTTATCCAAATTCATAATGCAATAGATATACCTATTGTCGAGTAGCTTTAGCATTTTGATAACTCAATGGCCATATAGGTAGGCTACATAAACAATGTTGAAGACTAAGAAAATAAAAAAACCAAAACTTATAGATTCTGAGTAAACCATGGACCTGCTATCGTGTTGGCCCTTGTTAAGTTTGACAAAATCGAGCATTTCCTGGTTTTTAACATAAATTAGTTCCCAAGTTTCAAATCAGCATTAAAAAGGAAGGATTCCAATTAGTGAAAAACCACAAAGTTTTTTCATTATAAAATAAGACTATTTTTTATATAAAACTAAAAATAAATACTATAGAACTAAAATGAACAATATGATAATAATGATGGATTTAACCTTGACAACATGGGAGAGAGAGAAAGAGGAGATGGAATGTCTGGGTCGAGATAGGCAACAAAGGGTCGATGGTCAACCTGAATCAATCTTGGTTCAAACAGTTGCACCACGAATGATGTAGAACTGGCAAAGCGTGTGCAACTCTTGCATATCCGCTAAAGTGTCAAACATTCGAATGCTGAGTCAAAATTTCTAAAAAGTACACACATGAACTGGTGTCAAAAAGACGTGATCGGTAATTCTGAAGGCATCTCTTTGGACCCATAATACTCCTCTTTTGTGCAATTAGTTAAGGCAATAAGAATCAACAATATTAGGCATACATTCAACCTATTTTCTGCATACAATAAAATCACACCTAACATTTGCTTCATGCTCGTGGTTCATTCACAATCGAATAATCCTTCAAACACATTGATCCGCACATGGTACAAAGATACTCCCTCCGTCCCATAATGTAGTAACGTTTTTTGAGCTAGTCTAGCTCAAAAAACGTTACTACATTATGGGACGGAGGGAGTAACACACAAGATTGCCACTCACCATTTCATGCGCTGCAAGTTTATACAACACCACATATATACCAAAGTAATTATTTTCCATGTTCAAGAATTCGTCCGATTAACCAGTTAACTTGCCGATTAATCCCTATTTGTAGGGTCACCGAGTAGCCGATAAATCTGCTGATTAATTGATTAAATGCCGATTAATTTCCCGATCAGCCTATTATTCCCCTACTCATCAGCCAACCGAGCAGGTACCAGTTAACGATTTCCTCAAAAATGATTATTTTGTTAAAGGGGGACAATGTAAAAATACATAGGTAAAAAATTATTACTTAGTAGAGCTAGAGAAATTAAAAAGAAGAAAAAGATATCATGGTCCGCACTTGCTGATAAATTAAATCACACAAGGAGCGGGAGTTGTCTTGATACCGATGAAAGATATAACTCTATAAGAGTAACAGAAAATCTTACCAATCCTCCATTTTTCGAGTTTTCAAAGACAACTTTTACATTCATCTGGCATAGTGATTCGTCTCGTGGAGTTTTTCAATATTTGGTGCTGACCTGCATGTCGAACCCGGTCATGCTTGATTGTAATGATTATATTCCTATATAATCAATAAATGTATGTTTTTAGGAGAAAAGGGCGGATTTAAGGATTATTTTATTATTAAACACTTAATACACTACACTCTTGATTTCCTTGAGAGTTTTCGTTAGCTAGATTTATACTGTCTTAGCCTTAGTACAACTTTGTACTACAGTTAATACAAAGTTGAGACACTTATTTTGAAACAGGGGGAATACATTCTAAAACACTCTAGCATCATAGTATATTTTAAGATATTCTGGATATGATCACACATAAAAAAGTTTAATACAATGGGAAATGCCTAAGGTAATGAGACACATTTGGTTTTGTTAGTTTCTAGTGTGAACATTGTAACAAAAAAGCATAAATATCTACAACTAAAATATAAAAAGGCAATTTATTTTGAAAAAATACAATTCCACTTTAGCAAAAGAACTTCATATTAGTAGTGAGAAATATAATAAATATGTATATTAATATACAAGAGGGTCACTAGATTATTACTACTAGTTCTACATGATTTTTTTTGCAATAGTATGTCATAATATGTGTATTAGTGAAAATAAAGTTACTTAGTTAGAACATAAATTTTTAAAAATAAAAAATCAATATAAATACTAGATACGTATTAATTTTAATTTTTCCAGGAAGGAATCAATTTCAATAAATATATGCATAAACTTAGCAGATGCTACATAAATCAAGTTCATGTGATCATTTTTATGATGAACTCTTAACATTGCAGATATGATCTCCATCCGTTTATAGCCAAGATTGAAAAAATATTTTTCTTTCATGATTGTTATTTATCAAAGAACTAAAAACAAGTATCTTCCAATGAAATCTACACTATTTAAATATGAATAGCATGAAACTAGTTGAACAAATCTAGTTCTTGAGTTGTCAGTTGTTTCTCTTGATTCATCATCCATTATCTTTAAACTCTTCATTGTCTCTCAAGTGCAACATTGATAAATGATTATTTGTTTGTACGGTGTCTGATTTTCCGGATTGTTTGGTGTTACCAATTTGGTGTGATAGTGTTGGTGGAATTTAGTAACTGTTTCAACGTCGTTGTAACTTGATGAGTTTATCAACGACGTCGCCTGAGATCGGAATACACCGCCAAACTTGTTTGTGAAGAGATTACTTTGTTTTGCATGGTTAACAACATAACTAATCGTTGGTTTGGACACCATCATACTTCATCTTGGCGAAACACCACTTAGTCCATGAGGGTCCCCTGTGTCAGTCAAAGAATGCTTCACGATGGTTGTCTTACTGTAAATTCGAGGAGGAACAACAACCCATGTACGACCGCGTGGTGCTTATTTGATTCTTACATATTTACAATTCTCATCGTTGATGGTACTGGGTTGTTTGGATATCGAGGTTATAGGGAACAAGTCTGCTTAAAAAATATTTCTGGTGTAAAAACTTTAGACCTTGTTTGGATTATCTAACCTCAAATGGGTATGTAAAATGAAATTTTATGGAAGCCAAAAAACCCTGGCTTGGTGGGATGGTTTGAAGGAGTATGGTATCCCCAGACTGCCAGGTATTAAACCTCACGTTTGATGATTTGGTGTCTCATGAAAATATGAATCTTCTTTCAGTGGGAGGAGATATTCACATCAACAGCGAGGCGCTTATGGCGATCTCGTTAAATCTCAAGACTCACTGAGTCAAGTTCAGTCTCTCGGAGGTGCTCGTAGGTAGGGTGTGCATATGTGTGTTCATAGGGCTTAGTGTATATAGGTACTTGTGAGCTTATGCGTTTGTACTGTGTTTATAAAAAAAAACTAGTAAACATTTTGGCAAAAAAGGGTTTTGGTGTACTAGATTACAATGGATTGCAGAAGGTCCAAACAAGAAATTGTATATCATTTTCTTAGCAGAGAAACTAACAAAAAATTATAAATATTCTCAAAAAACTCATGTCTTATTCTTAGTACCAGAACAGCCACCAAGGAACCCTCGACAAATATGAATGCAAAACATTTGTCTTTCATGGGCTCGGTGCACAAGAAATCGGCTTTAAGCAGCTTGAAGCTCTTACAATCGAGGAAACCATATGTAACATGTGAATTTGGATAATTTCATAAAAAATATACTTTCTATGGCATGCACAAATTTAATCACTTCAAATTGTCGCATTATTCACTCAACCAAAAATAGAACAATCTGTATTTTCGTAATTTTGTGTGAAAATCACTAAATCTACAGTAAAACTTTGACCACAATGTTCAAGAATATTTGGGACAAAAGATGTTATATTTTCTTGAAAGTAAAACTTACTGGTTCCACTTATGAAACAACATGGTGAAGTTGAGGAAAAACCTCATCCAGTTATGGATCTTTTAAGGTCGAAAGTTGAAAAGAAGTATGTTCACTGGAGGATAATTGTCTTTATGCAGCCCCCCTTTTAATTTAGCTCTGAGCTTATCAACATTGGGGAAACAAGGATGCCACTCTTGCGTCTGCTGGAAGCTCAATTTCTATAAGGTCCATGTTGTTTCGCAGACGGTCACCGGGATTGGCTTGACATTGTTATTAAGGTGGCAAACAATGTCATTTATAGAAGCATGCGGTGTTTATGTGAAAATCCACTTGGTGGAAAGGTTTTGGATGTAGTGCAATTGAAGCTTGATCAAGTTGACAGGGAAAAATATCAATATTCACAACAAGAAGTGTATATAGAAAAAATATCAACACTCACAATACTATATTTCTTACTCATAGCCTAGCTAAGCTTAGCTAGCAGGGGATTGATGTCTGGTACAACCTCCAACAGGTGCCAAATTAAGCCTAAGATTGATGGACAATATGGTTGGCTCTTTCTTTTGATTGTGGAGTAGCTTCACTCGCCTACCACTCCCTGTACGTGCGCTATCTATCAATACACCATCATTGCTAACTTAGCTAATTGAGCTTGGGGTGTGGCCGTTGGTAACAACTTGACCCGCACGAGTGGCTGGCCGGCCGGAATCTCCCTCGTGTGGATAATCAAACGAGTAAACAAATGACACCCCATTGATTAGAGACTGGTCAGTAGACCCCGTTTAAAACGCCAGCTGCCGCTTGAGCTTGGATACAGACAGACTACTCTCATATGTCAACTCTCTCGTCATGCAGATCGTGAGAGTTTACTACTGTATCGGTCTCATGGTCGATCATATCCGATGGATGGTTGCACGACCGACTGGCGACCTGCGATGCAAGTTGAGGGAAGGAAGCATCTCCGCACCCGCCGAGAAGTTGCCAGTTGCCCTCTCGCGGTTCCTCTGCAGCTTCAGCCTCCAAGAAACCACTCGATTCTATAGCAGGAAAAGAAAATTTTAGTGCCGGATCGGCAGCATCGAGATCTGGAGTTCTGGCCGGCCACCATGGATCGTGGATCATGTCCGTGGCCGTGCCAGCTAGCTGCATCGTCGTTGCTGTTGCCAAGGAGCACACGCACATCCATGTCTTGTGTCTCCCCCCATGGCCAACGTCCAAATATACATTGGAGTAGTACGTACAGGTACAGTACAATAACACCCCGGGTAGCTTCCTTCTGCGTGTGATTCGCACTAAAAACAACTTCCTCCTGTAAGCATATACAGAGTGTTTGGATTTTTTTTTTCATCTAGATTTTATTTTCATCCGCATTGGAGAATTCAGGTCCACATGCTTTAGAACAGCCATATAGTATATCTATAAAGCCACACTGCGTACAGTTTGGTTGAGATGCGGATTTAGGAAAAGCTCATGTGAGTGTGAGCTGTGAAAAAACTGTTGTGGGCTGTGAAGAAGCTGAAGATGTTTGGTTCAGATAGTTGTAAATCTGTAGATTTGGTTGTGGATTGTCTGTAATGCCCTAGATGCATGAGTTGTTATTTTTATATGGTAACTGGTCATGAAGCGATTAAACGACTAGAATTTGATGTTGCATAAATATAAAGTTGTTATGTAGTATTATTACAAAGGACATGGACCGTATATAGCACACATGGTTCACATGATGATGACCTTCATCAATAAAACTATATTTTCCCATCGCAAGACAAGCATTGGCTATCCGACTACTCGTACGAATGTTATACATGGTATCTTCGTTCTCCTCCTCTTGAACAGGGTCCGCTTGTGTTAGTGCCACCCTCCGCTGTAGCACTGGAGGTATATACTCATCATCGACATCAAATTTATCAAAAAAATTGTCACTCAACTTGCTATCTCTGATGAAATTATTCAATGCAATCACGACCAGTATAAGAGCGCACAACTTTTTATTTAGTCTCATCGACCAATTTTTCATCTACGTACCACCAACGCTTCCACTGGAAAATTTGTTACACTTCACAAGGTAAAAGTCACCGCATGGTACAAACAAAATGACATTGGAACTGAATCTATAATACCTAAATAGTTCATCCCCACTAATCTTGATATGCAAGCTATCTACATCATCAAGTAGGTCCAACATGCAAAAAAAAACACTAATTCTTCATGCACATCATCTCATTAACTCTGCATGCGCATGCAACTAAATAAATAATAACTTTTTATGCACTTAGCCTCATGATTTATAAGCGAATTTGTTTAAAAAAATAAAATTATGATTTATCTTATATTTTATTTTTCTATGCACATCTATAATTGCTATAATTGTTTTAGATTTAGCCAAGTCATCTCGCCAATATATTGTCAAGGTAATAATTTAACAAAATAAAAATCACAGTCATTTTGGATTTTTCTTAGATTTTTACTCTAAACAATTTTTTTAAAAAAAATATATATATAATAAAATTACACTATGTTTAAAATATTTTTATGTTTTAAAACGTCAAATTATTTCTTAGTATTTCCCGCAACAACGCGCGGGGTATCATCTAGTTTGTTTAACAGTTGTGCAGCAATTATATTAAGGTAGCGCCGAATTTACTTTAATAAGATTACCCCCATTGAAATCCTTAATAAATGAAATACAAGGCTCCCTTTATCCTAAAAAAAGAGAGGAAATTACACGCAATAACCAGTCCTGATAATAATTTGAAGGTTTTTTTTTCTTGTGAGAGAGTTGAAAGAAAATCAGCTGGAACGCACCTAGTTTATGTTATCACTTACAGCTGTGATTAGCTTGATCAACTGAATGTCGATCACAAACCTGATTTTTCTGTCCAGGCGATTGATCTGAAATCACAGAAAACAAACCAAGAAAAACAGATCGAGGTAGCCGGGAACCAAGAACGATCCTAGCTTAATTATGATGCAACAATGTCACTTGTCTGAGTTCTGACAGACAGCTGGAAGAACTCACATGTAACCACGCGTTTCCACTTGACCCCCGCTCGTCACCAACAGACCACGATCAACTGATACTCCTTGAGTAATAGAGCCCCGTTTAAATTACTACCGCTAGATCATACTAACACCGGGCACAGCTAATCATGTCGACGATCAAGCACAAGAAAACAACCGAGCTAGCCAGGCCTCCTCACATAAACATTTTGCATGGCTCCTCTCTGGATCTTAGCAGTACCATGCTGTCGCTGCAATGTCCATTGTGGCCCCGCCCGCGATATGGTTCAGTCGACCAAGAAGAACCGGACAAGAGTTTACCATAGCCGGCCGGCCAGCGGCCATGCCAGTGCCAGAGCGAGATACCATCAGGGCCTACGTGAGACACGCAGACATGCCATGCCAAGGCACACTGATCCTTACAGTACACCCGCACCTGCGATGGCAACCGCGGGCATCCAAGCATGCACCCGGGCACGCACGAAAGGCCAGGCTGGACGCGTCGGCACGTCGCGTGCGCGGCCGCCGGCGCCCGACACGATCCGCCCAGGGCGCTCTGGAGCACGCCGATGCGTGCGCGGGGGAGACAGCCGCAGCAGGCCTGGCCAGCGCGATCATTTGTCTTTTACCTTGTACGGAACCTTGCAATTTCAGTTGTGAGTAGTATACTCGACGATCGATCCGGCAACTCGTGGTGTCTTGTCCTCTAGCTTTGGCTTGGCGACAGAGATTGATCCGGCGATCCATCAACAAATATCCTGACCCGTCGTCATCGCGTGCTCGACCGATCGGGGTCGTACGGATGAATCCATGGCATGCATGCCGCTCCCGTGAGTTTGTTAATCAGGAACCAATCAGCAGAGTCCGACCGGCCACCGTCCATGGCACGAGACACGAGGACACACCATGCCCGCCGGCCGGCGTCGGCAAGGACATGTACGCTCCAGTAATACGTCTCCATGGATCTCGATCGGCAACCTAGCTAAAGATGGCATATCCGCGCGCGGTGCATGCCGTCGCTCCAGGACACGAACGGCCAGCGGGTGCGCGACACGATCCGCTAGCGGCGGGGGCCGGCCACTGGACCACGGCGGCGACGCGTGTGTATCCGTGCACCGGCCGGCGCGGACATCGATCTCGTGCGCGCGCGGCGGGAGTGGCGCCGGCGTGTCTTGTTTAGTACGGACCCCGTACCACTAGCCGTACTTGTACGTACGAATCTCTCCTACTGCGCGTGCCCGCGCTCGCCGCTCGGTGTTCCTTCCGGCCTCTGTCCTTGTGCTCAATGACCGGTCGGTGCCAATGGGAAGTGCAACCCTTCAACTGGTTCAGTGTACGTACGTACAACTTTAGCTGCAGTGCAGCCTCGTTTAACATGCATTTGTATTTTGTCAACTTTTGTGTTTAACAATTGAAAATCATGAGAATTTCTCACCATTGCTGATCTGAGAACGTGATCTACTCCTCACACACCGAGTTCGATCAACGATGGCTGCCGCTGCGCGATTTACGTATATATAAACTCCACTTGGATTGGGAAGCATCTCCCCACACACCGAGAAGTTGCAAGTTGCCACCACCCCTTCTCATTAATCCTCTTCCTCACCTTGTGGATCCGGCCTCAATGAAGATTAATCACCTGGTTTATCTTAATTCATCTCCGACTCACTCGCAACACTGATTAATACTCTAATTTGAAAATACGTTCGATGTAAATTGCGCTATAGTTCCGTTTCAGCACACTATAGAGTTAATGTTACTAGATGATTCCCCGCGCTTTGCTGCGGTAACTTTGTTAAAAAGTGCATAAATAGTCGCTAAAAATAACTAAGTCTAATGAAAAAAAAACTTGAAAATCAATAAAAAAATGTGTCTAAGAATATAATAAAAACTTTTAAAATTACTGGTCAAAATATCATTTCGAACTAAAATGTGAAGGATGAACAACATGCATGTATGGTGTGGTAGCGTTCCATGCATAGACTAATGCAAAAATAATTGTATTTTATAAGTTTTCTTATGTGGCATATTTTGTATGGTCTAGTGAAAGAGAAAACTTTGAATGTTGAAAAAATTAAGACCAACTCCGCCATTATCAATCTCCGATTGCAGTCACCATGACTTTCTTCACCTCTATCAATTCCACGGAAATCTATTTATAGACATGTTTCATGGCACCGACAAGAAAGTGAAGCTTCACGCTACTCCCTCATAAGACCTTAATGGCTGAAGAAAAGACTGTGCACGACCGTATCAATTTCGATCTAGATAACCAGTAGCACTATGCGTCAAACGACGGAAATCACTGAAAGGAAGACTGGAATCTACGTCCAGATCAAAGAAGCCTTCATAAGCAGATTGGTAGGCTTGTCGCTCGAAGAATATAGGATGGCGAAGCTTTTGCTAGCCCAATGCACCCAAGTGCAAAGCTAGCATCCTAGCAATCGGTTCCAGGATGAATACTAGTAGAATAGTACCCTCACCGGAACAACGTCCAGCCCACCTGGCCTACATCCAACCAGCGCACTCCTCTACAAATTGCCTTAAAGAGTGTCTTTATCATATAGGGTTGGCATGCTAGATGGTGCAATCCATCTGCCAAAAAGTAGAGGGCGCGGGAGGCGGCGACGTAGTCGAGGCGGAGAACAGATAAACACTCTTGAGGGCTCAGTCGACGGTGGACATAAACATGGCGGCAGTATCAGAGCATCATTATCGAAAATTAAGATTATGTTCTACATTGCATGTAATTGTATGAATTTAAATTATCATGATTGAGGGTCCAGTTGTGAAAACAAAAATATGAGATCCGATCGAGCAATATATGCGAACGCATCCAAGTATGTTTGCGGGCGTTTGAGAAATAGAATTTAATGTATTCAGATATAGATGTTGTAGCAAAATAAAAAAAATGCCATTTCATTACTAGCCATTCAATGTGAATTAGAGGGCTGATGGTGTCCGCATGTCACAACGTGACTTGCCATGGGCAGTCACCTGATCTCGGTCCCCCGTGCATGTAGGCGCCAGCTGCCTCGCGATTCCTGTGTCGTCTCCCACTCGCCAAATATACAAACATGGAGTACAATAATAACTAGTGGTTCTAGTGCGTTGTGGCATGGTTTTCTAACTTGCGTAGAGGAGACATGCTTTCTTAGTTGAAGTTGGATTTAGCGTTTGTTCGTCGAGCAGCTGAGGATAGACCCTCTCGAGATATCGGTTGTGGCTTTACCTCAACCACCATCCCTGGAGCCTAGCCAGACAATCTAATTCAAGGAAAGTGATGATTTAAACGTTGCTATATCTTTCCTATTATGCACCTGTGTGTTTCCTGTAGGTGATATGGCTGTTCCATACAGAGCATCGGCAGTGCCCGGGGTTGTCGTCGCCACATAAATTTGTGATTTCCTTGCTACTTTAAACGCTGTTAACTCGGAACCCAGCAAACAGATTGGTCGCCATCAAGACTGAAAAGAGAGGTGATGCTGGCCCTCGACCTGTCATCTTAAATGAGAAATCGAACAAGTGCAGAAACAAGAAGAGCGGTGTTAGAGAAAATGCGTTAGCAATTTCTTAATGAATGTCTCTACTATGTTCGTGTTCGTTGTGCTCGTGTTCGTTGTCTTTCTTGATGCTTTCCTCTCAAGATAGTATATGGGGGCTCCCTCCTGATGCTAAGGCTCATGTACAAGCGGTTTTGTAGAGGTATTGCGTTGGGGTTGTTTGAGTTAATTGCATAAAATCACCACAATTCAGACATCATTTGCGAAAAACCACAACTTCACTAACAGTTTGCTGATTGCACGATTTTCAGTAATTCTGGTGCGAAAAACACTGATTGCACGGTTCAGCGCGTTCTGACACTCAAACTAACAAGGCGGTCCCACTCGTCAGGGCCACTAACAGAGAAAGTCCACCCCGTTACAGTTGACCGTTATGACACGTGGGACCCACATGTCAATCTAAAAAAATAAAAAAATTTGACATTTTTTCTTTGACACCAATTTATTTTGGTTTTCCCCCGCAAAACAATTGACTGATTTTTTTGTTTCCCCCCGTTAAAAAAATCCAAGAAACCCAAAATTTTCCCGGGTTTTTTTTAACAAAAACAAATATATTTTACCTCTATTTAATTATTTTTCATCCGAAAGATCCATTTTGAACCAAAATACCCAAATTTTCAGGGAGAAAAATATGTCCTGAAGAAATAAAAAATCAAAATAATAATTTCCGCCTCAAAAAAATATTTTTCCCCAAAAAAATAATCTCCAGGAAAAACATATTTCCGAGGATTTTTTTCTTCAAAAAAATAAAAAATTCCCTGAAATAAGTTTTAATTCGAAAAAGTTTATTTCCCTTATGGAAAATAATTTTTTCCCGTATCATTTTTTTTCGGGTAAATGTTTTTTGGGATTTTTTAATCATTTTTAATAATAAATTTTTTGTAAATATATTTTCCCCTCGGGGTTTTTGCGTATCATGCCTTAGAGGCAAAATGTTTTTTGGGTCAGAAAAAAAATTGGGTCAATTTTTTTTTAGATTTACATGTGGGTCCCGTGTCTCATAACGGTCAACCGTAATAGGGTTGACTTTCTCTATTAGTTGCCCTGATGAGTGGGACCGCCTCGTCAGTTTGAGTGTCAAAATGCGCTGAACTGTGCAATCAGTGTTTTTCGCACCAGAATTACTGAAAAACCGTGCAATCGGCAAACTGTTAGCGAAGTTGTGGTTTTCCGCAAATGATGTCTGAATTGTGGTGGTTTTATTCAATTAACTCGGGTTGTTTATGTTTCTTTCCTTCTGGTTTCTTTATTTCGGAGTAGGCTGCTTGCATTATGGGTGGTGGTTTGGTAGTTTTTGTGGCTAACTTTAAATGTTTGTTTCTCCATTTTTATTAATCAACTGGGAAAATCTCTCTCCTTCTTAATTAATTAATGAGGCAAAGTTTTTGCCTCCATTTGAAAATAAAATTGAACTAGTGCCAATGACATATTTGGCATCACATTTTGTTCCTTGCACTCGATTCAGACACAATGGCACTTTCTCTAGTGTCAAAATGAGGCCAGCTCGAGAAGTTTTACAACATAGTGGTCGGATCTACTACTGTGTTGACAGTATACCCTACTCACTGCCAATGAATAGCATATCCTACCTAGATAACACGCACTTCGAATATTTTATTGAGATATTTAGAAATATTGTTATTGACAACACATATACTTTACTTTTGATAGTCTATATTTTGTTACACCTAAACATGCGAGTACAGATCACGTTGCTAGATTTTACACTCTAAAACATTCTTCCAAGTTATATAGATATTAACAATACCAATGATATGGACACATATAAAAGCAATATAATACAATGCACATGAATGTATCACTAGAGTAATGTGATACCCTTGATTTTCTACTTTTGTTAGATTTAGGGTGCAACGCATTGTAACAAAATGTATGACAAAAACAACTAAACTATTATGAAACAAGATAAAATATTTTGACCAAATATAATTTTAGTTTTCACAGAAAACAATATTTGAAATGATAAATAATAAACAATAGAATAGATACTATGTAGGTTACTGCACAAGAGGGTGATTGTATAATTATTTTTACTATTAATAATAAATATAATATATTGTAAATTGGTATTGATAAACACAACAATAATTGGGTGTTAATTAATTCTAATGAAATAAAAAAGTTCAATATAAAACGGTAAAATAAGTGATGTTAACACATTAAATCATAAACCTTTATAACTGTATATAAAGTCAATTCAGTCTTAAAATGTGAGACATTTTTAATGTGTTATTATTATAGTAATTATGAGAGACGTAGCAAAATTTTGTTATTGTGTTATTTTATTATATTTATTTAGGCACGAATTTGACTCATTATTTAGAATTTTACAAAACACATGTTAATTATAAAAATTTTATATATACTGGATATAATTGTATCTAAACTAAATATAGTTGGTGGATCTGTCAAAAAAAACTAATCGATCGAGTATCATAGCTGAAATTGAGAAATATCCAGCCCACACTTTTTTATCTTTGTTAATTATTGATATAATTAAAAATAACAACTATTTTTTCTCCTTAAACAATGTTAGTCCTTATCACATATACGAATTTTAATAGATTATGATAAATAAATACACGAGTGGATATAGAAAAATTCAATTACAAATTTTTTTTCTTAAAATTTTACGCTCAATAAACAATAGGGCGTTTATTCAATGTATGAAAATACTAGGGTGATTGTAGAAATATTGAAAAAAAATAAGTAGGTACAAAAATTAAAATTAGTATCGACAGCTGATTATATTAATGAGCATAAATTAATAAAATGGAAGGTTCGAATAGGTGATGATTTATTATTTATTAAATTTTTCTGTTTTGTAAAATATAGGTTCCATTATATATGCAAACAAAAGCAATGAGAGCGCACTGAATAGAAACTTGTGTAGCCATGGATATAAAACAACAAATGTAGCATTGATATCCTATAACCTGCAACAATTGAACTATGAAGCACGACAATTATGTTTTTTTACTTAGTGTGTTTGCCGCTCGACCGAACTATATAAACATGCTATTAAAAAAATCAAATTATTTAATTTAGTTTAAATTAATAATTTATAACCTTTTTGTGTTATGTGCTAACTCCATAATTTTTTGTTCACAACAAAGATAAATGTTACTAATTTATACATGTATCAATATCTTAATGTCTTCTACTAAAGTTTTTTTTACAAATGTCTTGTATTATGCAACGAAAATATATTATTAAAATGTTTATTGCATGACATAAAAGCACACTTTTGACAGACTCATACACAATGCGTTCACATTGGCGAGGGGCATCTTACTAGTTGTAAACTAACAATGTGATAGTAAGTCTTAATATAACCTTTTGCTTCCTCCGTATCTTAATATACGATGTCTTTTTAATACTATAACTAGCAAAGTGGTCCTCGCAAATGCGAGGGCTAGTACTATGATATTCTATATTTTCTGTATTTCATACTTTTAGACAAATTTTCCTATGGTATTCTTGGTGCATTTTAAAGTCTCCTTTTTACATGATGATGTACTTCACTTTTTGCATATTTTGTTAGTATTTTGGGCCTTCGCATTTGCGAGGGCTTCATCTTTAATGCAATGAACATCTACATATTTCTTTTGTACATCTTAAACATTGCTTTTTTTGATCTATAGTTAAGCCATTGAAAATACAAGTTTTAGTCGTACTCATTCAATATTTCATACCTTTCTTAATTAAATATTTTTTCCATCTCCCCGATTAATTAGCTAGAGTCCTACATTTAAAAAAATAAGAAACATACCATCAAATGATGATATTTTACCACCAATTTTTTTAACACTTTAGTTGAAACGCGGTTAGAACTATATACACCTGAACAACTAAATTGTAGAAGTTTGCGTCTTGTAGCTCTGGCTATGTTTAATCCTTGTATGAACATGTATGTTGGTTTCTCTATATGAAATCAAGAAAGGAGTAAAACCAAGCTAAACTGCAACATCCATGTTTTGTCAAACTGTGTGTACTGAATATAATTCTGTGAAGCTGCAGACCAAGAAATATATGCGGCGACACCCATAGACATCTAGCAGGATGGACAGAGGAGAAAGGCTGGAGGCTACAAGTAAAGAATAACGGTCAATTTCCATTTTTTGGAGGCTGTATATACTAAAAATCTCATTTATTCTAGAAGAAAGAAAGTGTCAACAACATAAAAAAAATCATGTAGTGTGTCGTTCCATTAATTGTTCATTGACCTATCATGTAACATAATAATGAGATTGGTAAAACTAATAATGACATTAGATATATAGTGTTGTAATATACTTTATAATCATGCAATTGTTATCTAAATAATAAATTTGAAGGTGCATCTGTAGACTGCCTATATGGGAATCTGAAATATCTTTGAAAACACTAAGATTTGCGGTTGATACAAAAATGCATGCAGTATGCCACAAGTAACAACCATATTAACTCCCAAGTAACATATAGCAGGATGCTGTCGATATAGTTTTCCATCTGCCTCCTAACACGCACGTACCTTGCAACATGCATATATAATTAAACTACTCCCCTCTTGGTAGTTTATAGAGCGTACTAAACATAGTTTAATTTCTGAAATAAAATAGAAAATCGTACTCCCTCCTACACAATCAATTTACCTTGAGTGTGGGAATCAGGATGCTGACGGAGATCCGAACGTACGTCGCTCATAGTCTTATAGATCTATTGCTTTCTGTCGAGAACGCAAGTAGATGGCAGAGCTGTCTCCAAACACACTTGATTGATTCCGGCGATATGTGCACGTAGACGTAGCACTGATGCATGGTTGCCGATTCCTTTTTGCTAGTACTCGCATCACCACATCAATTGAGTTTTGCATGAGGAACAAATCCTGAGGTGCTCAACGCGAGAGTGATGCCGGCGGCGGCGGCGGCCTCATAAGGCACGTGGGAGGCAGGTCGATTGGGAGAATAATCGAGGGTTTTTTCTATGGCATCGGTGGGTAATTTACTTCGGTTTCTAAAACTACATCTTTTTGCATAGATCCAACGGTTATTAGCTTTCCAGTCTTTTAATTAAAGGTCAGATGTTTCTGATTTTTATGGGATTTTCTAGCAAATCTCTCTATTTTCATAGTATTTTGCTTTTAGTATATAATAGATAGATAGATAGATAGATAGATAGATAGATAGAATAGATAGATAGATAGATAGATAGATAGATAGATCTACTACTATTAAAAAAGCAAACATTATCTTTATTAAACTTACCCCGCCTAATGTACACACAACAAACCAGAGCAGCGATAACCTCACGATCAAGCCCACTAGATTAGATCTAACCGTAAGATAATAACCAAACCTCCCCGTACATACGTGTATCAATTTTATAGGGCAGACGAAAGTCTGCCATCCCAGGTCTTCGGCATAAGAAGTAGTACTGCTAGGGCAAAAAGACACAATAAAACAAGAGAAATATGCAAAATTAGCGGCATCGATGCCCCCGCCGCCGTAGACCTGCCGCATTGCTGCCCTACCCAGCCGGCGAGGTACCGTAGCAGGCACCTGATGACGGCCGCCCAGATTATCCTAGGCCATCGCCCCACTGGTTGATCTGTGCCATCGCTGCCCTACGCAGCCGGCAAGGGCGCAAGGCACCCGACGACGGCCGCCCACCCTGTCCTGCGCCATCGCCGGACTGCGCTACGATGACATCGGCGCCGACGAACTCCTCCGTGACCCAGGTGCATGCTCATTTGCCAACATGATGACACCGTGATTCATTGATTGCTCCTGTTGCTTTTCTGTGTATTACAATGAAACCACAAATATTGGCTTTGTAGAATTGATCAATAACATGAGTAATTCAGATGGAAAATGTAAGGAGTGTAACAAAACCATAATTTTTTCTTTTTAAGAACACGCGAGCCGCTCGTCTTGTATATTAAGAAAGGAAGGTAGCGGACGATCCGCCCTGTACATAGTATTTACATGGCCTTAGCCGGAGCAAGCAAACTATCCTATGCTACCCAAACCATAAATATTGTACATACCTCTCTTACACTTGAAATCGTACCAGCAAGCCTTGGCAAATGATCATGGTACTGACCTCACCTAACAGCCTCACGAAACTGCATATGGTTCGCCCAATGCCCAGTTCAAAAGTCACACTCTGAAAGATATAACTACATGAATATTATTACAAATCATTATGCCAAGTATATTAATGCAAATTAAATTCATTTGGTGTGGAAGAGGCGCCACAAGAAAGTTATGTACAGCCAATCTAAGGTAACCATTGGATGGGTGTTGATTCAGGGAACATTGATGTACCAGTGCCAGTGCCATCGCCGCTCAGCCTGTCTTCGTCCTTGTCGGGATGCAACGCCCGATCTGCCGTCCTACCTTCCACAGTGCCGGACGCCAGTGCCAGCACCACCGCACTGGTAGGGCACAACACGCCGCCCAACATGTCTTCTACCTAGCCGCTCGATCCTCTGTCGTATCGTACACAACCGACGACCTCGACGACAAGTAGCTCCTCGCCATCCTTAGGTCCAGTTTTTTTGGCGGCTTTTCCTAGAAGCTGCCCTCCCCCCAGTTTCTCTGAGAAGCCGCCCCAAAAAGTTAGGGAGGCTTCTGTAGACCATTCTGAAAGCCTCCCTAACTTTTTAGGTCGGCTTCTCAGAGAAGCTGGGGGGAGGGCAGCTTCTGGGAGAAGCCGCCAAAAGAACTGGCCCTTATTCCTTATCCTGCAACAAGCATTAAGGTAATAATATGCAGTCATCAATTAGTTCAAATTATCTAGAAATATAACTTTGCATATAAGTGAAATCGAAGACAAAACATGCAGCATATCACAAGTAGGAGTATTGGCATTGCAATTTTAAAAGCTTAATGCATATAAGTGGGGCCATGCCCTCTTCAATTGAACTTCAGACAATTTGATGAAGAATCTTTTCGCTTTGTTGTACAGTTGTAATGTAATTAGTTCAGTTAGAAATCTTTTCTATTATGCAAAGCCAAATAAAATTTACCATATCATGTAATTCAGTAAAATATTGAGATAAATTACAAGTGTCGGTAAACCATTTCATGTGTCTTTCAGAAGTTGGTGGCAAGCATTCATGGTTGAACTCATGTTGGAATACCGCGTGTCATTCACATGTAAAGTCGATAATATATTGTCCGACAGCAAACATGTACAAGCATATACAAATTTCAGTTAAGCTTACCAATCTATCATTTTTGGCATAAGATTGAAGAAGGAAAAATCAATGACAGAATATTGTAATTGTATCAATTGTCACCCAGCCTGCCACCCAGTAGGTGCTGACTAAGTTAATAGAGAATATGGCATATACTGACCAACCATATGTGCTTAATTTTAGCTACACTTGCTTGACCTATTCCCGTGTATATCATAGATCAAACATGAATCAATAATCAACTATTCATGTTCATGTGCATCAATAGGAACGAAGTGGATTAACTAACTCCTAATTCTTACAAATGCAGCTTGAAGAGGTGCTTGCTTGAGCCTATGCGAACAGACAAAGTTTGCAAAATATTTCATCCAAAGTTAACTTCAGTACATACCACAAGTGGAGACACAGCTGACGGAGTTCCGACAAAGTGTGGAGCACGTGCGGACGATGGATGGCGTTCTTGCGAAGTCGGCGGGCAGCATAATAGGACATTCAGGTATGTTACAACACTGAAATCGACAATGTTTAGATGCTAGGGAAATTAAGAATGTGCGAAGGCACAATTAACATACATGCCATGATTACAAGTTCTGAATGAAATCCTCCATGTATTTCAAATTACAAAAGCTAACACAACCCTTTGATAACCAACAACATGGCATGTCTTTCTTAGCTCAGGAACTGGTCTTGTATCTCTTGTGATTCGTTCCTATGTAAACATGTAAAAGAGCGCCACAAAGACTATTGTTGGAAAAAATCAAGGTAGTTATAGACAGCTTAAAATATGTTGCATTGACCTATGTTGTTTTATTGGAGCAAATAACTACAGATGGCTACGGGATAAGTATTGCATGATAAAAATATATGAAACCAAACATATAGGCTCGGAAACAATTTAGATTTTACAAAACAAGATCTACTAAAGTAAATTCAAGTGGAGTATAACAATGGTAGCATTTAAAAACAGTTAAGAACAGAAACTACTTCGCCATACATATACAACCTACTTCAGCTAAAATTTTGGATGTGATGAATTTAGAAAAGGTTCTATAACTTCCCCATACATATACAACCTACTTCCATTGAATCGAACAAAAATCAAAGGGATATCATCTCATACTCTTGTATATGAGGAGGCGAGTGGTAGTAGCGGCAGGTTCTGCCCCGAACGCAGTTGTTCCTCAGATAATCCGTGCCAGACCTCCAGTCGGGTGCTCGTGGTGGCGCACAGGGGCTAGGCTGGGCGACGGCGTGCGGGACGGGGGGTCACGGAAGCAGGGCGCAGATGGGGTTGCGGGGTGTGGGATTCCGGCCGTGGTCGCCGCCGCGAGTAGCGGCCCGGCGAGGGGGCAGACATGGGCGAGCTATGGGAGGAATGGGTAGCGGGTTGGAAGGCAGTGGAAGGGGAGAGTGAGCGTCGGTCGCGTCTCACGTGTCCAGTTTTTCTTAGACGGTCTTCTACTCCTCTTCTTCTTCTCTTTTTTCCCTTTTAAATATTTCCTCTTATTTTTTCTTATCGATAGCTCTTTTGGTCTTTTATTTGGGGTAATAGCTCTATTGGTTGAGTAATAATAAGTATACATATATAGAGAGAGCGTTGCACTATTCTTTTTTATCGATGGTCCTTTTGTTCATTTGGTTCATAATGTATTTAGTATGTTGTTTAGTTCTTTTTTTTCTCTATCAAACGTGTTACATTTAACTGTTATGGATTGTCTACATTAATGATCACAAGGTTTAAAAAATATAGTCCTGATAATTTGGATTTTTTGTAAACTGATACTTATTATTTTTTATTTCGTATTAACATATCAACATTTTATAATCATGCATATCATCTTGTGGTCTTTAGATGTTAAATTTTATGAAGTACTTAATAGGAGTCATTTTGTCCGACACTCATGAATAGGTATATTTTGCATTATATCATGATATTTATTATTTTATGTTGTATCATTATTTATTTAAAATTGAAGTCTTATTACTATTTTTGAACTGACGAGGCGATTTTTTATACATATTTTGAAATATAAACGAAATGAAGCTCTAAATAATATTCCATTTCTGGAACAAAACCTTATAGATGGCATCAATAAATAGATCTTCAAAAGAGCATCATTATCAAAGAATAAATAATAAGAATATTGCAACTTTTTTTAAAATATTTTTGTCACCAATTATAATGCATTTATGTTACTGTGAATTTTATGTGACAATATGCGTATGAACCGTATGTTACACGCTCACATCATTGATAAGGAGACACATTTATATAACTCAATGTAGAACTTGAATTAAAATATTAGATTTAAAATAAATACTATTATATTATATATTATGATACGTGCATTGCACGTGCACGCTTACTAGTAGTATCAAAAACATGTAAAGTTACGGAGGTAGTATATTAGGCAGGCTTTCGTGGCAGCAACATGCATGAAAATTATTTGATGGATGGAACACCCCCCTAGTTTAAGATAACATTTACAGCCTGTGATTAGCCGTGATCTGCAGAATCAGGATGAGAAATTGATTTCCGGTCAGGCGATCGATCAGTATTTGCAAAAAAATAAACCAAGAAAAACAGCTGAAAGCTGTAGCAATGCCAATTGGCTCGATCCTCTGACAGACAGCCGAAAACCTCACGTCGCATTTCCCTCAACGACAGATGCGCGAGCTCATAAACTGATAGTACCAGTACCAGTACTACTTGGCACTTGCGATCTGAGCTTAGCGTAAATTATTAATTACCCGCTTAATATAAATTAGTTGCATCGAGGCAGGCTGCGTGCGTGGCCCTAACAACACAGCTAATCATGTCGACGATTAAGCGGAAGAAAGCAAATCGAGCCAGGCCTCACCACATTAGGTCATGCCACATAAGCATGCATGGTTTGTTAATGGCGACCGTAATGTCCATGAAGCAGTCGCTCCCTGGCACGAATGGCCATGCCCGGCCGACACGATCCGATCGCTGCCAGGGAGCGGAGAGACAGGCCGTGTGCTCGGGGCGTGACACTGCCGCCGACATGTCCAAGTTATTTTTCGATCATCCGTCGGCGTTCGGAGTGTTTTGTCATCTTGATAGGCGGTCGAGTCAGTCGGCGTGGCCATCTATGGAGATTCGATGTGGACATGTCGATTGCTGGGATGTGTCTGCATGGCACAATTGCTTTTCTGTCTCATCCAGATCGCCTACCGTCACAATCCAATCGTCCCCTACCATCAAGAAGAAGATGTACCGAATGCTGAATGCTCACATCCTTCCGATGTTTCAGTTATCAAACAATGCGTCTGTGCTATATGGGACCGAGCTTTGCTACACCTACGGGATGTTACGGGTTGAGAAGGTTTGCGGCGTGAGAGTTGCCAGCTTTTAATTAGCGATTAGCGGAGCGCGGGCACGTATTAAAATTTAAGGGGCTGTTTGATCAGTGAAATCAACTAATTAGAGCGTACCCGTTGCAGAGGTCACTTGCGCGTTTCAAGCGCTCCAAGTGTCACTTACCCGTAGGTACGAGCCACGCCAACCCGCTGCCGAAGCAGCGGCCGCGCACGCTCTTCAGTCCCCGCGCCATCTGTTGGGCCATGCCGGGCTCCCTCCCGGCCGCGCTTCTGGTGACCATGCTCCCTCCCGCACCGGCCTTCCTGATGACTGCGCACCACCGCCTAAAGTCTTTACCTTTCCAACGCGCCCCGCCGAGCGTCGGACGTCCCGCACCACCCGCGCCTCATGGGGAGGGAAGGGCCCCGCCGCCGCCGACGCACGCATGGGCCGTCCCATGGCGGCAGCGAGCTAGGGTTCGCTCGGGCCGCTCGCGGGAGCAGCACGGGGCGTCGTGTGGTGTGACAGTCTCTAGTTTCTTCTGTTCGCCATGACTCCATGCAGTCCTATCATTTGCGTTTCAAGCAGGAGGTGACAGGACTGCGAGTGTGCGCATGGGTGAGTTCATACGTGTCGATCGACCTCACAAGAGCGGGGTGGCAACTTCTCGGCAGATGATTCCCGGGTCCATCGTGCTCCGTGCTGTATATGGGCGGGCAGGCGCATCCATCGTGGAATCTCTGCGTGCGCTGCCACTTGTGCAACGGCATTCCAATATGCCATCGAATCGATCAGATATCGATGATGAGATAATGATTCAGTTTGCATGGATGCCAGGAGTTGACAATCGGTACATATATCCTACCTGCAGCTAACTAGCTAGCGTTTTAAACGGGGCCCGAGATGGAGTAGCAGAAGGAAGCGAGTCCCTAATCAATGGGGACTCAATTGTTTATCGTCCATCGCTACTAGTGTTAGCTACCAACCAGAGAGATCAGAGATCCCTGCTGACCAGCCACCCGTGCGGGTCGTTGTTCCAACTTGATTCCGAACCCAGGCTCAGGTCAATTAGCTAGCTAGGCAACGAATGATAGATTGATTGACAGACATAGCAAAGGATAGAATCAAGCAAAGCATGATGATATACGGAGTATGGTCGATTTCGCTCTGGCACCTGTTTGCTGGAGGAAGCTGGTACAGCTGCTCCAGTACTACGTAGTACAGTACATTAAGGATTCGGACTCCTGAGTCAGAGAGTGAGCACGCAGTGGCATCCGAGGGAAGTTAGTCATCTAAAACATTTTATATTAGTTTACGAAGGGAGTACAATACAAGTGGTCGGCACTGGTTGCAGTGTAATGCCAGTATCATTCTTGGTTTCTAGCCTCTGTTTTTTCCCTTTCTTTCCTCACAACTTCAGATCTATGGCCTGAACAAAATCAGGTCTCTAAGCTTGATTCAACGGAGAAAGGTTAGCACACAGGCTTTAAATATCATAATTACCAAAGATGGGCATTCATATTTGGAGAACGGTTGACTGATTAATGCCTATGAAAGGTGTTTGTAACATTCATCCTTTTGCCCCTAAATTGACCAAGGCGTGTCTTTGGAGATAATACAAGTATTCCACATTTGAAAGCGATATTTTCCAAACAAAACAAAAAAATTCAACGACCCCACTAGGGTAAATAAGGGCCAAGAGGGAGGCGACAAATTTGCATAGTGACCACCAGGAAACTTGTGGGTTCCCCAACCCGTTGTTGGCGGATCTAGTGGCGAAAGTGATAGTTCCCACATCTAGCATTAAACTAATGGTAGATTCAAGTTACTTGGGGTGCCATTTTGGCAGGTGGAGGCATCAACTCATCAACATCGTCAACTGCAATTCAACACCATGATTCATTTTTTGTTTGAGGAAAACAACAAGATTTTGTTGCATATTTTTATTTATTTTCAAATAACCGTACAAAAGTATGACCGTCTTTGTCACAACCCCAAGTTAGGTAAGTGCTAGGGTTTTATTGTGCCTTTGCATCATGCAAAAATTCAAAAGAAAATTCAAAAAAATGGGTGAACAGTAGCAAACATGCATATGGATCTTTTTCAAATTCAAATTTGGAGTGATTTTGCAATTGACTTTGCAACACACTTAATTTGAATGGTTTCACCCCCACATCAGTAACATTACTTCAACTATACCACATCACTTCATGATCAACATTTTCAAATGAACTTTCATGCATTCAAATGCATTTGAAATTCATCGATAAATCGAATGGAATTTGAATTTGCAATTCAATTTGCAATATACTTAATTTAAATGGAATTGCCCAAACACATCAGAAACATATACATCAAGTTTCAACCTTCAACCATGTGTTTGTGCATTGTATTTATATTGCTTCCTTGTTTGTTGTTTGTCGAGTAGAGGTGGAACCGGAGCAGGAGGCTGCCCCCTTCGTTGAAGACACCGTTATCGAAACCTCGTCAGCAAGGCAAGCAAACCCCCATTGATCATGTCTATAAAATCCCACTTCCCTCTCATGTCTCGCTTATGCATTGTTTAGGATGATCACCATGATAACGTTTCTACCGCATAGTTGAACCCATATCCTTTGCATGACCTATCATCTTGTCACAGTAGTAAGCAAACCCACAATCCTAGCAGATGTAGGAGTTGGTTGATATCATGTGGCCCCTGTAACTGTTACTTCTTATTGCATGCTTAGTGGTACAATGAGGTTGCTTATGATGTGAGTCGGGATGATGGTAAACATGGTGTTGATGAAAGTGAAACGTGTTGGTGAATCTACCCTAATACAAGGTGAACGATGAGAGGCTGTGTAGGAGTACACAGTGGGTTGTCTCGTTGAACACCGCCTTAAGTCCGAGTTCTTGTGTGGTGATCCAAGAAGAAGAGTACAACCACACATTGGGCTCACTGACCCCTCTCATCCTAGTACCTCACCCCGTTCGAACCCCAAAAGTCGCAGTAGTTCGGAGTTCTGGTAGGGCTGTGGCACGGTCTGCGAAGTGGATGAACGGCTTTTCAAGACCGGCTTGGGACCCTGCACACATGGTTTGAGGCTGTACTGGAACCTCGGCCGGACTTCCATACGGATCCCCCTCAGATAGGCGATTCTCTGGACTAGAACGGAGCTGTGGGCGAAGTGTTGTGGTGGCATCCTCGCTGTCACCTCTTGAACGGTGACATGCAAAAGGCGGTAAATGATGACACGTGTGTGTAGCGGTACACCCCTGCAGGGTTAACAAAACTATTCGAATAGCCGCGTCCGCGGTTAAGGACTGCTTGGAGAGCTGTGCTCGATTATTAGACAACTTGAACTGGTTACTTCTAAAACACACCAAGATAAGCGTGAGTGCTATGGTGTGCTTCTCGTGGGGAAGTCGAGGAAGTAACCATAGTGGTGTAATTGGTTGAAGAGATGTAGTGGACTCGTGTACGCTTCTTACCTCAAGTCTGGTACTCGTAGTTCAGGACTAGCCAAGTCAAACCTGGCACTTCTGCAAGTGAAACCCCACCTACCTTTACCTTGATACATGTGCATGAGCAGTATAGCTCCTACGTAAGTCTTGCTGAGTACGACTTTGTACTCACGTTTGCTTATTCTATGTTTTAGATGAACCCACCGACCCCGATGGTGGCTTCTACCCGAAGCTCGAAGAATGAAAACTCAGACCAAGACCAAGTTAGTGTAGTCCCAGTCAGACGACCGGTTCCCTCGTGGAGGGCTTGTTTTTAGATAAGGCTTCTGTAAGCCATTTGTTACTTGTCTGTACTCAGACCTACTTTGCTTCCGCTTGTTTGTTGTAATGTTAGATCACATGCTTGTGATCTCTGTGTGCACTCTGTAAGAGTTATTAATAAAGATGTATACTTTGTAGAGAATTGCAATGATACCTGCTGTTCATACAAGGCATGTGTGCTGCGTGTATGTTTATAACATGCATGTCTCTGTATGGGTTTTCGAGACCTTAGTTGTGATCTGGCTGGCGGTCTTTTATACACCAAGTGGCCCTTAGATGTGCGCAGCTTGGGGCATCACGATGCGATTGCTCGAGACTCCGTCTCGTGCACACTTTGATGTATGATCGAGCCCGCCCTACACCCCGACTAAGTGATCGGACTGGAGTAAGTCTATGTAAGGGTTATAATACAATCGATAGTATGGTTGAGGCGACTTGTCTATGAGTATGGGAGTTCACCACCCATATCATTTAGACTTGTGTGCGGACGATGAGGACCCATTTCAGTTGATCATCCGGCCTGGATGGGATGCCCCTCACGTTCGATGCTTTCCGAGAACGTTCTGTGCTTGGCCTTGTCTGCTTAGACAAGTGGGTACGGTTCTCGGCTCTCCATATGATTGTGTTGTAGCGAGGCTTGCATACGCTAACCCCGGGTCCCGACAGTCTTGGGCATCACCATCGCCACCTGATCTCTCCTTTGTACCGTCGCGAGGATCAACGTGCGTGATCTCTCAATTACATCTTGCTCCGGTTAATGGAGCTTCACCCTCCCTTGAGAAAGGAGTGCGTCCCACCACACCGGCCGCCTCTTTGGTAGCTCGGGCTAGGTAAATTAGGAATAAGGATAAATGAGGCTAGGGTTCGCCCGGAACCCTGTTTTGTTCCGCCTAAGGTCAATCTGGGTCGTCCACTCACGACAAAGATCGAGGCTTGGTTTTTTAGGGGTTGATCGAGGAAGAACTACGAGCGTTCCTTTAGAAATTAATGGGCCTAATTTGACATGTGGTATGACCCAGGTTATCCTGGCTTGGTAAATTTATTTTCCTGTTTTGGAGAACTTATGTTGTTGGGAAGGATTATACATGGGCGACTGTGGGTAATTGGGACAAAATACATGTTCTGGTATTTTCTTTTATTGAGTGCATTCTTGTATTATGCTGATTATAAAATAGTTTTTTTTGCACTACAATAACTTGAAATGATGCCAATAAATTATATTGTAAATATTCTGAATGAAATGGAACTAACAATAAATTTTGTTGAAAATTTTAATGTGATATTAATGTTGTTATCATTTTTGTGGCATATTTTATAATTATTACCTTTAGAGTATTATTTCAATGAAGAGATTAATGTCATAACATGATATTAATATCCAAATATGAATCACTCACTAATGTTGCTTTATAATTATGACGTTTGGGTATATGCTTAGTCGGAAAAACTAAAGCATTTTTTGTAGTTTATGTCATTTTATTATGATATGCACCGTTGAATTAGAATAAGAATTAAGCATTACTATTACTCATCTTATCGCATGGTTAATTCAAGTTGTTATTTCATTAAGATGGTCATCCTCTTTTTCAGCAATTATCTTTAATAATGATGGGACACATTAATAAATATTTTGGCATAGATGGATCTTATGTAAATAACTTTCTCATGAGCAGAGTAGAGACCATCAGAGTCACGTATATTCAACAACATATAATAACGGACCAACATGGACCCCGAATCTTATATTGATATATTTAAGGGTACTAGGACAATGCCCGTGCTTTGCAACGGGAGATAAATATTTTCATGTTTGCCCGTGATTTACCTTCCCACAATAATGTGATCGTGCAATAAATGCTAATAATAAATATTTTCATGTTTGCCCGTGATTTACCTTCCCACAATAATGTGATCGTGCAATAAATGCTAATAAAATTTTGCCTGTGATTTACCTTTACACATTAAAGGTTTAGTCAGAGATTTTAGGAAGGGGATCCAACAATTTTCGTGGCAATTAATATTACTTATTGGTGCGTGAAAGAGGGAGACGAATATATATGGACGAAACGGACGATGGATGAAGGATCGTTACATTATTTTTAAGTAGTAATAAGTATGTAATATGCCTGTGCTTTGTCATGATAAAACTTGAAGAAGCAAAACCCTAATCTTGTTTCCTCAAATATCGAAGTAAATAACTGAATGCAGAAACGAAAAAATATTTCCTGGCGATTGACAGAGAAGGGTCGATGGGAGTAGGTAAAAGTTCACATGTGGGGTACTCGATAACAAAATGGTAAATGATACATTATTTTGGCGGGACCTTAATGTGTGTGCCATTGTTTGGAAATGACATTTATTAGAGATTGCACAGTTATTTGTTTTGATTTGTATAATCATAATTTGTTAAAGATTGGAAGGACATTAATTAGCATTTATTAGAGATTGATTAAAATTGGATGATGTAAGAAGGAAAATGGGGCAAGAGTTGGACGAAAGATGGGGCGGATGACAGAACGCTACGTTCTTTTTAAGTAGGAGAGAGTATATAAAATGCCCGTGCTTTGTCATGATAAAACTTGCAGAAGCAATACCCTAATCCCGTTTCCTCAAATATTGAAGCAAATAACTGAATGCAGAAAGCAAAAAATATTTCCTGGCGATTGACAGAGAAGGGTCGATGGGAATAGGTAAAAGTTCACATGTGGGGTACTCGATAACAAAATGGTAAATGCTACGTTATTTTGACGAGACCTTAATGTGTGTGCCATTGTTTAGAAATGGCATTTATTAATGATTGCACAGTGATTTGTTTTGATTTGTATAATTATAATTTGTTAAAAATTGGAAGGACATTAATTAACATTTATTATAGATTGATTAAAACCGGATGATCTAAGAAGGAAAGTGGGACAAGAGTTAGACGAAAGATGGGGTGGATGACAAAACACTACGTTCTTTTTAAGTAGGAGAGATTAAATTAAATGTAGTAAGACTAGCCAAAGTAAAGGAAGGGGGTTTGAGAATAATTACCTATGGACTTCGTACACTCTACACTTCATTGTATTTATTTAGTTACACCTGACCTTGAGATTCTTGATACACTTTGCTAGATGCATACACTCTACGAACATATGTGGATATTTAAGGACACTACTGATGATATGGACACACAGAAAAGCACTATACTCTAGTGGGCACCAATGTATATTTGCAGCAGTGTGATACTTTCGGTTTTCTAAGATTCGGGTTTAAATGCATTGTAACAAATAGATAAATATCTCAAATTTAAATTAAAAGAAGATCATTTTGGTTAAAACTCTTATTTTAGCACACGAAGAATATTTTTTATTGATCAACAATTAAATCAACATGTTTGTTAAAGTTCAAGGGTGTGAGTACATAGTTAATTTAGTTATATATATGAAAAAAATGAATATATATATATATATATATATATATATATATATATATAATTTTTTTATTGATGAAAAATAACAACGTGCGCTTATTGTTAAGATAAATTATGAGAAAGTAAAAATATTTAATATAAAGGATATTGAAAAGTCTATGAAGAAACAACCTAATTGGTATAGATTGGTAATAAAGAAGGATAGCTAGAAAAATAATTAGTCCACTAGACATACTTACAAGGTTCAACGTTTGTGTAGTTGCAATATAATTGAAGATTATGTGATTCTGATTTAATCATATCTCTGGTTTATTGTCACTTACATTAGTATTTTTTCATCCGCACGACCTCACTGGGTAGCATGATCTACTCAACCAGTTGATCTCTACGCATACGTCGACCGCCTTCGTAGCCGTTGAATGAGTTTTTGATTTAACAGTCCAACAGCATCCAATCTAACCAACTGAGCGGCACACCTTTTGCAACTGTTGGTCAGTTGCAAAGGCTTTTTGCAACAACCGTCCCATTGCAGCCGGCAACGAGCCACGGCTTTGTCTTTACGGGAGATGGTTGGAAGAAAAGAAGTGAAATTCAGTGTAATTGTTACAGAAAAAAATGTTTGAATCCTTTGCAAATAGTGGCCCATTTGAAATGGTTTGATCGCAACAGAACCTCTATTGCAAGGCTTGCAGCGGTTGTCGGGGGAAAAAATAAAAAAAATGCTTGGTCCTTTGCAACTATAGTTTTATATAGCGAAGATAACATCGAAAATGCCGTTTGGAGGCCGAGCACCCTGGGTCTCGGTATCACCCAGCGTCAGATCACTGCACTACAGGTAGCATGCATTGTATTGTACACTATCCCGATTAAAAAACGAGCATATTCGGCGTCGTACGAACAGTGGCAGCACAGGTAGAGAAGGGTCATAAATTGCAGTTTTCACATGTACCATGGAACCAACCCATTATGTGCGTCTAGCTCCAGACTCCCAACCGTTGGCAGAACACGCAACAAACATAATACAGTACATGTTCTCGTGCTCACCTGGTCAATGCGTCAAATCGCCCCCAGCTAGGCAACGTACCAGTAGACAGGACTCGTGCAGATAGGGAGTACTACACCCGAGCGGCCACACAAGCACGAGCGTCTACGCTGACTGCTAGCAAACACTCAAGTGGTGCAGGTTTTTTCTTTACTGTCTTACCACACAGCGAGCTCTTTGTTTTTACTGCCTTACACTCATATACTCCCTCTGTTCCGAATTACTTGACATGGCTTTAGTTCAAGTTTAAATCAATTTTAAACTAAAGTCATATCAAGTAATTCGAAATGGAGGGAGTATTTTGTACGAATTAGCAGTACTCATCTTATTAAAATGGAAAACAAAAGAAATCACCTTTTTTTTCGCACCCCCCGTAAGCTCCAAAACACGCTGGACACAGGAAAAAAATTGAAGCACCGTTTTTTTCTTCGCGGGGTACCCCGCCGGGAGAAGAAGTGACCAGCTGAAACAATTTTCCTCGATATTTTTTTGTTTGTCAGCCGCATCAAAATGACAAACAACCACCAATTCATTCGGTCTCTGCCCGACCATCTACATTGTACCACCACAAAGGACGATTTGATAAGCCATTCGCAACAACCAAAAAACCATAAATCGCGTGACGACCACATATTAGGTAGCGAGCTCGTCGTACCACACTTCTGTTTTTGGCGCAAAGCCACATTCTGAGCACATACTTACTCGGGTATAACACTGATTTCCCAACACCCCACTGCCACCCGACCCCCCGCAAATCTCAATCGTTGCTAGCGGATCTTTTTGTATGATGCACACTACCACCTGCCCGATGATTACCTCCGCCAAACTCAAACGCAACATTATAAACCCTAATCCTAAAAAAACCAAACACAAACCTATAAATATGTTTCATGCGATCACAACCCCATCCCCAACAGTTATCACACGTAACAATACGTCGAATTCCTAGGCACGAAAAAACATGAACAATACGACTTGAACAACATTGGCTATCGTTCGCCATAACAACAAACCCTAAACCCATCCACGGGATTCTTCCACCAAGGAGGGGCTCGGCAAGGCGATCGCCCCTAGTACCAACCCAACTTAGTTTTTTGCATGAACACATACCTTTTTTCAAAAGAACATATAAAACGGTGCATGATAGGCCAAGTCTGGCATGCCAGCACATGCATCGATTACAAGGGCGTACGGATAGAGGAAAGCTGGAAAGTTGCAGAGATCATTGTTGTTTCGCGTAAGATAGACAATGCCATCCCCACCGAAGGAGAAGAAGATCTGGCGGTGCGTCTCTTATGAAATATGTAAAAAAGATTGAAGATTGCAATCCCCGTTCCAAGCCCCCCCTCCCCCGTGTTCATCCAAAATTGTCCCTTCGGGTTGAAAGAAATCCCTTATTATTAGGACATAGTGTTCGGTACGACTTAAGGCTACTGGATTGACTTTCTTTATTGTTGCATCTGCTTTCAACTATTTCATTTTCACTAATCACCAACCCTTATAGCTATATTTACGTACCATCGGATATGTTTCACACATTCACAACTCTCACTAGTCAAAAGCATTAATTATATACACAGACTAAGTTATTACCGTCATTTCGTGTCTCGATAAACCGTCATCACAATCCCACACTCCAAAACATCGGCAACTCAAGTACCAAAAATAACATAACCATGACCACACGGCCCCCCACTGATCGAAATTGTGCACGCGATTTTTTTCTATCCCCGCAGCGATGCTTGGAATCCCCACCCAACCCCTTTGCTCGATTAGCTGATTTTGTCCCCGAATAACAATCCTCCAATCACTAACAGCTATAGAGGTACACAACATCGTACCTATTGGTTCGAGAGTTCAGTAATATGTTTTAATCAAATTAGCCCACAATCCCCCCAACACGCTTAATCGCACTAAATGCGCCCAACCATAGATCTGAAGCCTAACTCATCCCATGGTAAAAAAAAGTACTTTCGATAGACGGAGTAAGTTCATATGGATAGTTTGTCGCTGATGCTCCTCGACCTTTCCAAATGGACACCAACCACGATACACATATATGATGCGTTGACTCACGGATGATACATCGACCATAGGATTAACGGTGCAGCACAAACAATATGATACTAAATGCACAAACAAACAAAAAACCACAGCCACGCTTATTTCAAGAACATTATCGGAAATGCACTTTGGAGGCCGAGCTTCATGGAGGCCTCCAATTTCAAACTTGAAAATTCATCAAAATTCATATTTCTATGTTTCAAAAAATTCTGAAAAATAATATAGATATACATGAAGGTATAATGCACAAGTGTGTAAATTTTCAAGATAAAATACGTCGAAATAAGGGCTGTCACTTTCAAGTAATGAACTGTCGGGTGAATATTTTCCGCACTGTCGCTTACTCGCTTTCAGTAATGAACTGGACGAACCTGCTGCGTTGCGCTCCGGCACGAGCTCCCCGCTGACAGAACACCTAGCCCACTTTCTTTACATGTCCTGTCGCTTGTGGTAGAGCACCTGCTGCACATCCTCCAGCACATCAATGGAGATCAATTAATTCTGGCCTACATGTTCAGCTTTTTTTTAGGGGATTCCTACATGTTCAGCTACGGCTAGCCCATCAGGCACCTGAACTGCCTCGCATAACAAACCCATCCGTATTTGATTTGGCCCATGTAGAAAGCTGGCACATAGCCTCGTCGCGCGTCACTAGTCTACCAACCCAGTGAGCCGCATTGTTACGTGACAGCAGTGGCACACACATCGCAACGCTGCCACGGCTGGTAAAAGATACCGAGACCCATGGTGCTCGGCCTCCAAAACGCTGCACCCAGATAACATCCGCTATTGTGTCCACTATAGCTACAGCTATTGCCCAAATTAAAGGTCATTAATTTTTACTCATGATTTAGAAATATAAACAATAATTTAGTGTTAAATCCGCTAGGGGCACATAGAGCCCGCAATAGCATCCGTTATCCGCATTCCGCTACATGGACTCCAATCCGCTATCCGCTATTTAAAACCATGTTTGCAAGACAGACCCTTTTGCAATGGTTCGACTACAACAGTCTCTATTCCATGGCTCGTTGTCTCAGGTACACGCGATCAGATGACTACTGATTGTTTCATCATACAATTACGCGGGCTACAGACCTTTTCAAATCTGCGAACGGACGCGTAGCACTGCCCTTATTTCTTTAGGCATTCGTGGTAGCCACATGAGAATTAATTGATGGATGGAACACACCTAGTTTAAGTTAACATTTACAGCCTGTGATTACCCGTGATCTGCTGAATCTGGATCAAAAATCGATTTCCGGTCAGGGTCGATCCATCAGTATTGGCAAAAAACAAGGACGCTGATAACGCCCGAACGTTCGGGTCTCCTCATCAGGCCCGAACGCTGCATGCATGCATGCATTTTTTACTAGTTTTTTTTATTTTTTGTTTTAAAAAGTTTTATCTTTCAAATAAAACTTCCAAATAAAATTCCATTTTCACCATTAACTCCGTCGTGACGAGATCTTCGAAACTAGATCCCATATCGATATGTTTCAACAATTTTTTTTTCGGGTTAAAAATTGCCATGTGTATTGCACTTAAATTGCCATGTTGTTTGCACTAAAATTACCATCATTTCCTTCAGCTATATTTTTTTGCACTTTTTCTTCAACGTTCTATGTAAATTTGTCGTAATTCATAAAATAAAACTTTATAAACTTACCTTGGGTAAACACATGTTTATTTTGCCATGGCAAAAAGCACATCTAAAATTGCCATGACGAAAAATATTTAAATTTGCCATGGACACAAAAAAAACAATAGTTTGCCATTGGTAGATAGAAAAAACGTGGGATGTTGATAACTACCACATGTGTGACACGAGTACATGGCAATTCCTGATGTTTTTTTATGGTAAGTTTAGTAATGTGAGGGTGGCAACTTCAAAGTTATAGACGTTAGTCCTGCGAATAAAAATTGTCATATACTATGAATAAAAATTGTCATGTCCTATGAATAAGAATTTCCATGTCCTATGAATAAAATTGCCAAATATAGGAGTCACTTTCGCCCACACGTTTTTTAGATGCTAATTTTAGGTGTACGTGGATGGCAATTATTAATCAAAGTTGCCATGTATTTAATGAAGATGCCATGTATTAGCAGAAGTTGTCATCTCACATGTGTTAAAGTTGCCACCAAAGCGTGTGGGCTTGCCATCTTTCCACCCACATGTGTGGAACGTTTTATGGCAATGCTGAAAACTACCACATGAGTGAGACGAGTACATGTCAATCTATGATGTTTTTTATGGCAAGTTCAGTTATGTGAGGTGGCAACTTGAAGTTGTAAACGCTACTCTTGCGAATAAGAATTGCCATGTCGTATCAATAGAAATTGACATGTCCTATGAATAAAAATTGCCATGGGCACAAAAAAGAGTCGCCACCAAATCAGCACCATACCGTCGACAAAACTCCCCCCTCGATCCATGTCCCCTCCCTCACCGTCATGCGTTGAGATACGTAGAAGGATCTCCTCGACGCATTCGTAACCTAAGAGACTGTCATGTCGCGCACCCCTCCCCTGCTCCAGATATCTGCTCGGGGTCCATTGAGCATCACCGCAACTCTCCCGATCATCGGCGATGTGTCAAAAGGCGTTAAAATACAATGGTAACTTTAAATTTATAAGAAAAAAATAGATGAAATAAATCATGACAACTTTAGTATAAACAGGATGGCAATTTCAGTGTAAACAGCATGACAACTTTTGGTCTGAAAAAAAAATTCTCGAAACATATCAATATGACATCTAGTTTTGAAGATCTCGTCGAGACGGATTTAATGGTGAAAACGTAATTTTAATCAGATTTTTTATTTAAAAGATAAAACTTTTTTAAATCTGAAAAACGCAAAAGCTAGATGTGAATGAATGGATGCTTTCAAATTGATGCGCATGTATGTGGGCATTTGGGCGGGCGATTGCCGACCGAATCGTGTGAGGGTTATCATTTTCCATTAAACCAAGAAAAACAGATGGAGCTAGCAAGAAACCGAAAACGATCTTGCCATTAAACTGCATGCAGCAGTGCTACTTGTCTCGATCGTCTGAAAACCTCACGTCGCGCGCGTTTCCCTCAACAACAACAGATGCGCGCGCTTCACTGTCAGACTCAGACTTGATCGTACGTACCACTTGCGATCTGAGCTTAGCATAAATTATTAATTATCCGTTTAAATTAGTTGCCTCGAGGCAGGGCTGCGTGAGTGGCCCAGCAACACAGCGAATCATGTCGATGATTAAGCTGAAGAAAAATATGAGCCAGGTCTCGCCACCATGCATCCGCTTGCAGATTAACACGTAAGAAGCATGCATGGTTTGTTAATGGCGACTGTAATGTCCATCGAGCAGTAGCTCCCGGCCATGCGCGGCCAGAGCAGGGCCGACACGATCCGATCGCGGCCGGGTAGCGGAGAGACAGGCCGTGTGCGTGCTCGGAGCGTGACGACACTAGCTCCGACATGGCCAAGTTATTTTTCGATGATCGATGATGTGTTTTGTCATCTTGTTAGGCGGCCGAGTCAGTCGGCGTGCCCATGAATGTATGGAGATTCGATGTGGACATGTCGATTACTGGGATGCGTATGCTTGGCACAATTGCTTCTGTCTCGAAGGGCCGCAATCGCATTTTATTAGAAAGAGTAGAAGGGTACAACATTTTCAGTCTATGCGATCTAGACCGAGCATCACAAGGGAGGACACTCCCAAACTGGAAGGCACAATTGCTTCTGTCTCTTTCTTATTGCTTGTTCTGTTGAGTTCAATTTAAGGGGGTTTGAGAGAAATTAAATCCTCTACAAGTTAAAATCCTCTCCAATCCCTTCAAATTCCCTCCAATCTCTTTGGGAAAGGGTGTAACCTAACAAGGCCTTATATCCAAAATCACTTCCTACCCTCATCGGCCCACACAACCCTCCACTATCCTTCTGAACAGTTGTTTTATTTTTATTTTTTTTAAACATTTTTTAGTTACGGAACAATTTGTCTGCGCTATATGGGACCGAACTTTGCTAAACCTACCGGATGTTACGGGTCAAGGAGCTTTACGGGGTTAGTTGGCAGCTTTTAATTAGCGATTAGTGGAACACATGTCAGTCTTAAGATTCAGGGGGGTGATTATGGAAAGAAAGGTTCTGTTGCATACGCTAAGTAGCTTTTTGTAGGTGTAGCATTTTCGATATGGACCTCTGTGTAATGAATGGGCTTCAGCGGTAGATCACAACTGAGCCTTTGCAGTAAAAGTTTCCAAAATTGACGAAATCGTGACCGTAGGGACAAATACCAAAGTAGGATGGCCACCATCATCAAGGTTGATACGAAGTCGACGAGGGGATTACCGTTTATCCAGTCAAGGGCTCCCGACGCCTGATCCTCAACTCTGACAATCAGTATCCTACACAGGACCGGATCTAGACTAACAAGGGTGGCAACTGCGAGGAGGAATATGGGAAGAACATCCGCCCTGATGTCGCCCAGATGATCGATAGGGGCGTCAACACATGAACACCATCAACCGGAGGAGATCAACATCGCACACCAGTACTAAGGGCCACTACCTCGGCACTTAGCCTCCTTGCAGCAGAGCAAGGCGATAGGGCCTCACCACCAATTTCACTGGATGTCGCGTGACGATTCGATGAGGTCCTTATGAGGGGGCGGGGGAATAGAGATGTATGAGAGAGAGGGTGGGCTCTAGCAGGTCGTGAGCCAGCAGGAGGCGAGGTAGGAAAATGGCTCCCCTCACGCCATGAAAACTTCTAAACTACCCTAAATAGTACTACCTCCTTTTCCAAAAAAATAGTACTACCTTTGTTCATAAATATAGAACATTTTGGATCATTAAAGTAATAATCTAAAACATCTTATATTAGTTTGCAGAGGAGATACGAAATGATTCAGAAGAAACATGAGTTGGTTGGGTTTTTTTCTTTCAAAAAATGCTAGGCACACGGACTATTACGGGGCTTTACGGGGCTGGCCTTTAATTATCAATTAATCCCCCCTGATTTCAACCCTAGTGGGCCCATCCGAACCCATTAGTCCAATCAAATCACGTTTAGAACTAACCAGTCCGTAAAACCGTTTAACTACCCCGTGCGTCTAGCAAAGCTCTTTTTTTTTCCATGACACGAGGATATGAGATGTGCTCTACACATTGGTTTTTTTTTTTTGCATGGCTCTACACATTGGTTTCCAAAACCAAGATCTCCACTGATCACTAATCACATATCCTGTTTAAACCTTGTCATGCGCTGCACATTTATCCACTGTTCACTTTGGTTTAAATGACATGAAGAATGTATGTAATGAACTCTGAACATCCGAAACGCATAACCAAACCAGACCTGACGATTTAGGGTTCTCCCAATGCATTGTTTGTTAGCACAATATCATAGGAGCAATAAAAATTTAAGATACAATCCCCACAATGCATTGTTTCTTAGATGTTGTATCTTATTTAATGATTTTAGCTCCATGCATAAATGTGATTGGTCTAATCATGTTTTTTACATATGGCCAAATGCAGGGGTTGTATCTTAGCTAAGATACAACCTCCCTCTTTTTCTTCATTAAACACTATGCCACATAAGCAAATTACATATGATTTCGTTCTAAGATACTAGCATTGGGAGTGCCCTTAGGGCGTGATTGGATTGCCGTTTCATTGACGCTGACCCGTGTAAAACATCCAAGCGGATAAATATTACGTGCTTTTCGGAAACCTGCGCTTGTTTCGTTGTTTAGATCCTCAAAAAACGGACAGTTTTGTGCTTCCACCCGTAAAAGTAAAACACGTCCTTCCCCCTCCGTTTCTTTTCCAACCGGTTTTTGCGGGTGTCCTGCATAATACAGGCGGAAGTGGATACAGTTGGAAAAATAATACCTCCCTAAAACGATGAAACAAGCGCGCCCTTAGGCGTATTCAGAGTTCAGACAATCAGACGTATGCAAGAGTCTCACGAAATTCTTCTTCTACTCATCACCTACTTATTTACAGTTACATTGGTGCTCTGTTTTCTGCCAATTAATTTCACTAGCACAATACTAAAGATGGCGTGAGCTAGAAGATGTGCAGGGTGTGGATGTTGAGGAGCGCGACCCTGGTCTGCACCAGGCTGCGGAACACCTTCTCGCTGCCGGCCTCCAGCTCCTCGATGCACTCCTCCAGCTCCTCCAGCCTCTCCGCCACCGCCGCCACCGCCGTCTCCTCCTCCCCGGACCCCGGCGCGGCCTTCTTCTTCTTCTTGCTGCTCTTCGTCACCAGGCACACCAGCGCCGCCGTCCCTTTGCACGAGCACGACTCCTCCGCAACGGACCCCGACATGGCCGCCACGGCCCCGAACAGCGCGGCCGACGCCGACGCCGTCGCCGCGGCCGACTCCATCAGCATCCCCGTCACCTCCACCTCCGCGGCGCCACCTTGGCCGCCGCCGAGAATGCTGAGGCGGGAGGGCCGGGCGGCGCACTCCCTGGCGGTAGCCGCGAGGCGCGCGAGCTCCTTGCCGGCCCTGCGCTGCGCCCGCACGGCCGAGGCCAGGCGCGCCCCGTCGCGGCGGCGCACGGCGGCCAGCGCCTCGGCGACGTCCTGCTTGAGCGCGACCACGGCCTCCTGGAAGCAGCCGTGCGCGTCGGCGAGGCGGAGGAAGGAGTCGAGGAGGCGGTCCACGCTGCCGCCGGCTCCGGAGAGCGCGGCCTGGGCCTCGGGCAGGTCGAGCAGGTCGCCGAGTGCGGCGTGGAGCGCGTCGACGTGCGCGAGGCCTGCGGCGACGGTGGAGGCCAGCGCTGCCGGGCCCTGCTGCGCCCAGGCGCGCACGGCGCGGATGTGGGTGTGCAGGTGCGCCAGGATCGGGTGCGAGCGGCACGGCAGGCTCACGGACCGCGCGTGGTACGACGACGACGGCGCGCGTGGCTTGGAGGAGGAGGAGGAGGAGGAAGGCCTGGATGGGCTGAGCGGGAAGGAGATGGAGCGTGCGAAGGCGCGCGCCATGGTCGACACTTGAGAGCTAGGCTTGAGCTTGACGCTGGTTTGTGTGCGTGCGTGAGACCATTGTGGGGGGCGTTGCTGGCTTATAAAGATGGAGGGGAGGAGGTGATCCCATTCCCAGCTCGATCACTTCCAGTATCAGTTGAGCTGAGCTGAGCTGGACACAGTGTGATGTCTGAGAGTGACACGCGCATTTGCACGTGTGGACTCAAGTTTTCAGCTGTTTCGTTGTGTCAGGCGAGACAAGTGGCACTGGTGCAGTGTAAATGGCAGGATCCTTCTTGATTTCTGGCCTCTGTTTTTCTCACTTCTTCTATGAGATTGCAGATCGATCTCCGTAGCAAAATCAGGTTTCTGATCGAGATTCAGTAGACCAAGGCCACAAACACAGGCTGGAAACGATACTATAGATTCAAACTCTTCCATCTCTATTTCGCAAAAAGAAAAAAACTCTTCCATCTCGAAGGCTAATTTACTACATTCACTCTTTTTTCACCAAACAGAGAAGGAGATTTATTTAGGAACAATAAAAGAATCATACCATCGAGCCGTTCGACTCGAACACATTTTCACCAAGGACTCGACACATTCTCTTCCCTTCCTCCTAGTGCCACGGAGCTGACACGGTGTTCCCAGCGACCCCAGATGAGCATGTGGGATCCCTCCCTTCTATTGGCCGCTCCCATGGCAAAAGGTGTGACGAACACCATATCATCGCATTATGGTGGTTCGTGTCGCACCGCATTGGCTGCATCTACCCCGAACTCCGGTCCCATCATACTGAAGGACCTAGACCACTGATGAACCTTAGCTCTCGCTTGCGGCGAGGGTATGATTTTCTTACTATCCATATTTTTTAATTTTGAGATATTTCCTTAATCAAAGTTGGACTAGTGTCAGTGACGATTTCAGCATTGGGTTTTGTCATCATTGGGTTTTGTCATCAGACTCAACTTCACCATGATAACACATTCTCTAGCACCATGAAGAGGTCCATTGGAAATCTTGTACAAGAGGGGTGACTTAATACGCTACTTTGCTCGAGAATACAAAATGTGGTAGTTCACACTATAATACCCAAACTCTTGATCATTTCCATCTACCTCTCTCTGTGGAGGATTTTATCAATATCAAGAATGCACAATTTCTTAAACCCTTTGCATCTTTAAGATGAACATGATGAATAGGATTTTGATCAATATCAAGAATGCACAATTGCTTAAACCCTTTGCATCTTTAAGATGAACATGATGAATAGAAAGAGAAACTGCCTCCAAGGGCAACAATATATAAAGTCTCAAGGTTTACACTATGCTTTCTATCTTTCCAGACCCCCCACTAACCATTTCTGGGTTGTGGAAAAGTTGATGTCAACTGAAGCATAAGATCTTCTTTTGGCCATTGATACACAATAGAAAAAACACCAGGGCCATGCTTTTGAGAAAAACGAGTTTTTTCCTCCAAGATTACAATTGTGTCATGTGTGATGCAGGAGTCATTTAAACTAGAGACCATGTCCTTTTTCATTGTCCCTTCGCAAAACACTGATGGCAATACATGTGTCCTTCATGGCAACCACTACATGCTCTATTGGAACAGAAGCTTGCTCATCCCAAACAACTCCAAAGTCTACCTTTTCCTATGGAGGTGATGATCCTAATTTGGTGGGTCATTTGGACAACCAGGAATGACTTTATGTTAAAACATGTCACACCAAACATTTCCCTCAAAATTTTCACACCAAACCTTTATAACTGCAGGACAAAAAATTCAAGGAGGAGATGCATTGGCTCACCTTCAAAGCCAAAAGGAAAGAATACAAGGGATTTGTTGATTGGGTGGCTGCTTCAGATGATTTACTTGCTTCCTTTTGGATTTACTTGCGTCGATTTGGTGCCTGGGTGCATCTGCACCCGGGGAGATAAAAAATAATAAAATGAAAATGAAAAAAGGTAAAATAATTCAAAAACCATTGTGGTGAAAGATGCTTACGTCCGAGATGTTCGTGCAAATTTTGAAGCAGTTTAGACATCTTGAGATCTCGCGGCAAAAAAGATAAAATTGCACTTTCATTAGACGCTACTATTCATGCACTATTCCAGATTGAATTTTTATTTTTTTCCATGAGCTCCCTAGATGTCCAAAAAATCTCAAATTTTTGGCGAACATATAGCCCCTGAGCATCTTTCACCACAATAAAATTTGGAATTTTCTGAGCTTTTTCCACGTCTTTTCAAAAGTTTCTTGTGCATGAGCATAGGAGCATGGGCTCAGATTTGAATATCCCCTCAATTTTATAATAACTTTAATACAAAGTTGTTGTAAAGTTGAGACACTTACTTTGAAAAGGAAGGAGTATTTAGTAACACCTAATTTTGATTTGAGAGTCTTCATACGTACACTTTGCTAGATGCACACACTCCAAAACACTCTACCATGTACTAACCTTGTGTATATTTAAAATGTTACAGATATGGATAGATATAAACAACATAATATGATGGCATGAATGTATAGGGGTTGTAATATGACATTTTAGTTTTCATAGATTTAGGAGTGAAATAAATTGTAACAAACACTTGTCAAATTTTTAGGTTTTTCGAACTTCTTTTGCATTTATTATAATTAGTTAATAAATACAATTTATGTGTAAGATTGAGTCTTGGCACCCTTTATTTTTATTAATTTTTCCCGTATAATGCGTAAACACCTATTCAAGGATTTTTTTTTCTACCGAGTTCTTTCAAAAAACAATTATGCACTTGCAGTTCAAATTTTTGCAGCCGTCACATTATATTCAGATTTAACCCATGCTCTCTAGAAAACACGTTTCTACCTTGGAGATGGTTTGGTCTCTCAAGAAGTATATTTCACCATTACAAGATATCTTCTCAAATATTTAGCACATCCTGTAGGGGTCATAATGACACAATGCTAAATTTAGTGTGTTTTGGACTTGATTTCCATTACAAAAAACATGTTCTGGTTCGAGTCTTGGCACCCTCATGTTTGAAATTCCATTTTCTTGTATGAGGCCTAAACATAGACTCAAGAACACAAATACAGTTTTTAACCAAATTTTGCTAGTTTTTCATACACTTGTTGTTAAATTTATTTTTATATTTACTAAATTTCATGAAATGCAATTAATGTATTTAATACAAGATTGGACCTCAAATTTTTTGAAATTTTGGCATGAGTCTTCTCGGTGTATTTTGAGTGTATGGAAAAAATCAAGGCCAAAAGAAGAAGCAGTGGTCGCATCGCCTTCAAACTTGTCTAATTCCCTATCAAAATCAAGTTTCTTCCTTGAAGATGGCCGATCTACAGGCAGTGTATTTTACGACTTTTCCAAATTCTTCTATTTTCTTACCATAAGCCCCGGGGGTCATATAATGAATTATAGCATTGTCAAGTTTCATTTTTTGGTGATTCATTTACACCATTTTGAATTCAAAAGCCCATAAAGTTCATGATTTGGATCTATTTTTGGCGCCCTCGTGTTTATAAATCTATTTTTGTTGTATAAGTCCAAAGACTCGAGAACCCAAAAATGGTGTTGCAACCCACTTTTTCCCAAAAAAGTTATGCATGTGCAATTGAAATTTTAGTTATATTCAACGAATTCTTAGAAATTCACTTGATGACTTAAATATAGTAAACATACCCAAATAAGTAAATAAATAATCTTGACATGGATCATTTAATGGTGTATCTTGAGTGTTGAAAACATTTCAAGCCCAAAGAATGAAGTGGTGGCCGCATTGCCTTTGAACTAACCCGTTTTCTACGTAAATCATGTTTGATTTTTCGAGATTGTATTTTTTTTAAGAAGTATATATCACAACTTTTGGAAACGTTCTAAAAAATTAATAACAGCCTCTACGGTTTGTCAGATTTTGTTTGAATTTATTGAACTTAAAAAACCAATAAACTTCATGTTCAGGGTTCAATCTTAGCACCCTTTTGTTTAAAATTCCTTTAGTTTTCTTATATAAGTCCTAAACAGAGACTGAGGAACAAAAATATATTATTTAATCCATTTTTTCATGCACCCGTAATTCAATCTTTTATTATATTCGTTATATGCCTAGAAAACAATCTGAATACATATACGAGGAAATAAATAAAATAAAAGGTATTTATAAAAATACTCCCTTTGTCTCAAAGTAAATGTCGCTGATTTAGTACAACATTAATATAAAGTTATACTAATCCAGCGACACTAATTTTTGAACGAAGGAAGTATGATCGAAAATACCATAACATACAACGAAAAAACAAATGATGTACAAAAGAAAAGAAGCAACGGAAACGGAAATAAAAGGAATAAAATAAAATAAAAAATAAACTCAGCAAAGAATTCTTTGGTTAGTTCGAAAAGAAGAAACTCGGCTGCTAGAATTGCTTGCGAAATTCTGAAAGAAAATCACTTGGCAAAAAAATGTTTGCAGAGTGGAAAATAAATATACTCGACAAAGACAATGTTTACTTAGTATCCAGTGGAAGCACTCGACAAACAACTTGACATGCATGAAAGTTTTAGGCGACACGCTTGAGTGAAGATGGAACAGTATACGTGTTTGTTGGCAACACGATTAGCGACGCGTGCGATCGAAGCGAGCAGGGGCAAGGTGAGATGCCGCTGGCAGAGCGACGATGGACATGATACCCGAGGCATGCGTGGTGTCCTGCCAGGCCAGCTGCCTGCGCGTCGAGAACTCCGGATCTCGAGGCCAGCATCCTGCATGCGTTGCCAGATCGGCACCCCTGCCTGCCTTCTCGTGCTAATCGTTTGCTACGAGCTGTATAGTTGTGTATGACGGTTGCTGTATAGATTACCGGTGTAGGTACGAAGATTAGTCGTGGGGTGTCCGCCGGGGAGCGTGCATGCACGGATCTCATGCGATAACGACGATCATCCTAGCTAGTAGCTATTATTTGAGAGGAGGTTAGAGGACATGACAGCGAGAGTGTTTGCGCGCACGAACGCACGGGTGACTTCATAATCACACGGGACATAGATCGAGTGTTTTGGTTAACCCGGCACTCCGGCAGGATCCGCAAGGGATGGAGGAGAGGAGGGTGGCAACTTCTGGGTGGGTGTGGAGATGCTTCCACCCCTAGTGCGGGCGCAGCCATTCTGGAACGATATCTCCATATGAGATACGAATTCACAGTGATTTGGATGATAAGGGTTGACAAACAGCCTGCCTCGTGTATGTAGTATGTGGGATGAAAAGAAATGACAATGCCGTTGACAATGCATCAGCCAGGGCGCCGTTTTAAACGGAACCTCAGATCAGCACAGCCAGGGCGCCGTTGACAATGCGGCGGCTCCGACCAATCTCAAATCAATCCTTGTCATTTGTATATATCGTTAGTTGCAGTACAACCTGAGATTCTTCTGGCAAAGTGGCAAGCCATTCGTGCGGGTGGGTTGTTTCAACTTAATTATTATTTTGCGGGTATGTTCCATACTCAGGGTGGAAATGGGCCGGGTCGACCTGTCGGGTCTCTGGCCCGACCCAGAAAGCAAAGCCGATGGGTTAGTCGGGTCGGCCTCATATAAAAATCAGGTCAGTAGAGCCGGCACTGAGTGACCCATTGGGTCAGAGGGGCCGGCCCACCTTCGAGTACTGGAGTCCATCGATATCACAAAATCCATCTTGCTAACTTAGCTTATAGGCCAAAACATCAACTAGCTAAAATTTATACACGTACTGAAATCCATTAACTCAATCCTTCTTTATAAACCGGACGTGAAAAGAGCTGAATTATATATTGTGGTTCATTTGCAATCTTTAATTATTTCGATCATGTTTAGATCATAATTTTTTTATTTGTAATAACATATTTAAAAAAATATTCTACGTGTAACCACACTCAAATATTGTATAAGAAAATAAAATTTGGGTAAACCCGAAGTACCCATCGGGACGGCGAGGCCATTGACTTTTTTCAATTGGGTCGGCCCGTGGCTCCTCAAATTTGTCTCGAGGCCAACGGAACCGGGTCCAAGGCTAGGTCCGTGCCGGCCCATTCACACCCTGACTCCATACCTTTCGGACCCGAGCTCAAGAGGTGATAGATGAACAGACACTTCGTGCGGGTGGATTGTTCGACGACGATGGCTGAAAACCTGCGTTGGTGTGGCTCGCAGTCCCTGAAAACGGTGCCACCGGACACGAGGTTGCCCAAAGCGTGGAACCTCAACAACCTCAAGTAGAGGGTATTAATTGATTTTATCATCCGTGCGTGAATGATGAGAGGTTGTTTCTCTGTGATTTTTTGTTCTTAAATTTATTTTTCTTTTTCAAAATGATTTATATCTCCAAGCATGCGTCCAAATCACGAAATGTTTTTATCGTTATGTTTCTCACGTCGAGATCTTGAAGATTTCATTTCATGTTGGTAGACTTCAAAAACTTTTTCAGACGAAATCTTTGATCCAAAATCGTACTCCCTCCGATCCACAATAAGTGTCGCTCATTTAGTACAAAGTCTGTATTAGCTTAGTACAAAATAAGCGACACTTATTATGAATCGGAGGGAGTAGTAAATTATGCTTCAAACACACACTAGTTGTGCTTTTCCCTTTCATCATTGAGGCACAAATTTTCTTCACCTGAAGTCACATATTTTACTATTCATGAGTCATGAATTTTTCTTATTATACGGTCACATATTTGTTTTCATGAACAATGATTTCCCCTTTGTCTAGGAGGCACATATCTGCTTCCTATGATGTCATAGATTTTATTTTTCTAGAGTTACAGATTTTCCATGAACAATGGTTTTTCATTTTTCTGTGAGGCGCAAATTTGCTTCTCGTGGAGGTGAAAATTTACTTCTCATGGAAGCTTATTTTTTGACAAACGAGTACTTCTCATTGAGTCACAGATTTGCTTTTTAAAGCACATTTTCCCCATCAAACCCCTATAAGCCATGTAAAATCAAAAATACAAAACCAATTAAAATCTAAAAAACCCCAAAAAGACAAAAACGCATGAAAGAAAGAAAATCTTGTAAATGTGTCCAGCACACAATGCGTGGCAGAGATTTGGCACACAACATAAGAGCTCCGCGAAAGGATACCGATAGGGCACTAGATCGATGGGCCTTTTATTGAGCTTAGTGACAGCGGAAATGTTGTCAGTTTCTTCTGGAAGTGTTGATGAAGTTGGGTGGAACTGGTTTTGGGATGACCATTCCCTATTTTTCCTGTATTTCATTTCCATTTTTATTTTCCCTTGTACCTAATTGTTTTCTTTATTATTATTATTATGTTTTAACCCCTTTAAAATTTAATATTTCCATAGTGGACGGAAAAGTGTGGATATTTTTTCAAAAAGAAATCGTCTTCAAAAACACAAACTTTTTTAATGTATGAATACATTATTTTCTATGCATGACTATATTTTCTAATATATGATATGCAACTCAGATGATATACTTAAAATGCAAAGTTTTCCCCTCCACCATTAGTTGTGTGTGGTCACCAATGTGCAACCAGGATGATATTGAAAAATACATCCGCCCCTAGATCTGCGAATGTGCACTTAGGGGATATATTTTTGAAAATAAATAAGGTATGCAACTTACCAACGCCTCAGTAGCGTGCATTTTCAGCTCTGATATTGTTGGACAAAAATGAGACCAATGCCCAACACACAGGCAAGCATGCACTTAGAATCTTCTAGTGGGTATTTATGGATATTAAACATAGTGTTAACTAGCGAGAGCTAATGAGTGGACTTACTGACAATCTATACACTTCACTTTGCTAGATTCATACACTCTAAAACGCCCCAAGTTATGTGCTTATTTAATGATGCTATAGATATAGATATGCATGTAGATATAGAAATGCATATATAAGATTATTATAATATAATGGTCGTGGGATCAGATCCCTTCTGTTTACCTACCTAAGGATTCCCATTCATCGTCGTAAGCTCACCAATAAGGAATGAAAATTTATTGTGAACCGCTTCAAAAAGAAGCTCATTTGTTAGAAAGGTACGTTGTTTTCATATGGAGGATGACTTACCCTCATTCACTCTTTCCTGAATAGTCTATCAATGTTCATGCTATCCTTTTATAAGATACCTTAAGGTTATTTAAATAGCTAAGACTTTATAATTCTAGGTTCTTTTGGCAATGCGAGCAGCAGAAGCGAAAGTAAATATACTTGCTAAATGAGACATTTCGTGTAGGCCTAAGGATCAAGGTGGATTGGGCAATGAAATCCTAAAGATAAAATAGCGATTCCTCACTCAACAAATAGTTATATAAGCTACTTATCGCGAAAGGTGTTTGGAAAAAGATCTTCATAACAAATACCTAAACTCCAAGACATTATCCAAGGTATATTGTAAGCTTATTGATTCTCCATTTTGGAGGGGCTTGATGAAGGTCAAGTCATCCTTTTGAAGAGAGGTTTTTTTAAGGTTGGTAACGGCCAATCAATGAGTTTTTGGGAAAAATATCTGGTTGGGTGACACTCCATTAGCTCTACAATATCCATCCTTATAAAATATTGTGTTCAGAAAACATATTCGGTGGCCTTTGTACTTGGGGTTAGCTCTTTAAGGATCCAATTTTGTTGGTCATCACTTGGTGAAAATGTACTGAATGGATCCATTTGGTTTCTAGGTTGATGTTGATCAATCTAATTCATATGACATATTCATTCCAGTTGATGCTTACCACTATAATGGTATTTTCATTGGAAAGTCTATGTATGCGGATCTTATGGACTCTGGATTTATTTTTCACGGAAATTATATTGGGAAAACATAGATTCCTTCTAAGATCAATGTTTTCATGTTGTTTTTGCAAAGGAAATTAGTTCTTACCAAAGATAACCTGGCTACGCGTGACTGGCATGATAGTTAAATATATTGTTTTTGTGATCGGAAGGAGACAATATATCATTTAATTTTGTCATGTATGTTTACTACCGTGATCTTGCGCATGATTCATGTTACATAAAATTTAGCATCGCCAACGAGTATTTCAAATTTGTTGGAAATATGGCCTCATGGTATTCATCATATGCTAAAGGGCCAAATCCATGTGGAAATTTGTGTCATCCTAATTCTCTAGGCAATACGGAATTGCCGAGATTACTGTGATTTTTAACAAATCGTCCATTCCTAGTTTCTTGCAGGTTATTTATAAAGCTATGACTTCTTTACTCATTATTGCAACATGTGGACGCCTAGGAGTTTATGACGAGTGAATTGCAGAAAATCACGATATTGAGGGATAGGATTGCCACAAACACACCATTTGCTAATCCTTTCAAAAATACATTTTTTTCTTAATCTTTGCAAATACCACAGATCACGTGTTTAGGTCGTTTTAACCACGTTTCTGACATATTGGACCCACTTGTAAGGATGGCATTTTACAAAATGGTCCCTCCAAAAAAAATAAAAAAATAATCGAGTCCTCTTTGTGGTTTTTGCAACCGTGCCCTCGGTGAAGCCGCCTCGGCCCTGCCCTCGCCGCCGGCCTCGTCCTTCGTCGCCACGCCTGCGCACCGGCGAACCCACGGTCCGCCTATGCCGGCCCCATCCCGTCCGGTTGAGCCCGCGACCCGGCCTCACCGCCCGCACCCCGCCTCCGACAGCTCCACGGTCGGCCGCGTCGCGCCTTGCGCCTGCGCACCGGCCGCCCGAGGCCCTCCCATCGTGTCCGAGCACCGCCTGCGCCAGCCCTGGCCGGTGGGAAGCGGCGCCTCGCCCTCCTCCCTTCCCAGCGGGCACCAGCGGCGGCGAGCGGCCGACACCTCCTCCTCGTACGTGCGCCGCGCCCGTGCACCGCAGCGCCAGACGCCGGGAAGTCCTTGACCCACGGCCAGCCCCCAGGGTCGCCTTGCACCGCCCCCTGACGCAGGCCGCGAGCAGGACGAAGCCGCCGCGCCCGCCTTTGGCCTGGCCGTGGCCGCCTAGGGACGGGGCCGTCGCGCTCGCCCGTGGCAGCCTGGGGACGAGGCCGCCCTGCCCGCCCGTAGCCATCGCGGGTTGCCTCCGTGCAAGTCCGTGAGGCTCGCCTCTCCGTGCCAGCGCGCTGGTGCGCCTCGCCGCGCCCGCGTGGCTGCTGCTGGCCTCTGCTCTGCCGGCGAGGAGAGAAGAAGGGAGATGAGAGAGGACCCGATTGCTTTTTTTTTAAATAGGGGTATTTTTGCAAAATAGCATTCTTACATATGGGTTCCACATGTCATAAACGTACTTAAATGAGGCTAATCGGGTAATCTGTGGTATTCGCAAAGATTAAGAAAAAAAGTGAAAAAAGTGTGTTTTTTAAAAGGATTAGCAAATGATGGGTTTATAACAATCCTATCCCCCAATGTCGTGGTTTTCTGCAATTCACTCAGTTTTATGACCTATGGGTGCAACCGGCTCGAACCAATTGTGCAGGATTTATTCAACCAGTTTGGCTGGCGAGTCATTTTTACATTATGTCGATCACTATTTGCAGTTACGCATATTGTCGCTCTCTCTTCTGCCATGGACTCTGATCAGTATTCACAAGTACAATTAAGATGGAGTGGTTATGAGCAAGAAAAAGAGAAACTAAAGCATGAAAAACAACAGATCAAGGTGGCTGGAAACCGAAAACGATCTTGCCATTATACTTCAGCAATGCAACTTGTCTCGTCTAACAGGCAGCTGAGAACCTCACGTCGCGTTATTCTCAGCAACAGATGCACTTAACTGTCAGACCACATTACCGCTCAACTGATAGTACTGGTACTTGAGATCTGATCGAGCTTAGCATAGTACATTAACCGTTTAAATTAGTTGCCTCGAGACAACGCTGCGTGCTTGGCCCCTGCAACACAGCTAATCGTGTCGAAGATTCTGCTGAAGATAACAATGGAGCCATGCCTCACCACATAGGTCATGCCGTCATGTGTGCGAGCTCAGGATCGATAACTTGCATCATCTGTTTGCAAATTAGTACTCCCTTCGATTCATAATAAGTGTCGTTCATCTAATACAAAGTTTATACTAACTTAGTACAAAACTTGCGACACTAATTATGGATGGAAGGGAGTAACACGTAAGCATGCATGGTTTGTTAATGGCGACCGTAATGTCATCGAACAGTCGCTCACGGACACGAACGGCCAGAGCCGCCCTACTCCCCGACACGATCCGATCGCGGCCATAGAGCGGGGAGGCAGGCCGTGTGCTTGGGGCGTGACACTGGCGCCGACATGTCTAAGTTATTTTTCGTTTTGTCATCTTGTTAGGCGGTCGAATCAGTCGGCGTGGCCATGAATGTATGGAGATTCGATGTAAGATGTATTGAACGGTGAACGCTCACATCCTTCGACTTTTGACTCAACTTTATTATTATTTTTCTCTAGCGAAGTTTCAGTTAGGAAACTGTGCTTCTGCACTATACTTCAATCGCTAGTTAACAAGTACTCGTTCCGGTAAACACTTTCATCTCCTTCGTGGTTAACAATTGGCACAGTGTAAGCGTACCAATATTTTTTTTAAGGCACGATTGTGCTTTTCGCAGAAACAAATTTGTATCTTCCACTACAGGAAAAATGGACAATGCCGAGGGTAATCGTTTTGCCGACGGATTTTTATCGAGGCCCTCGGCATAGCAGCGAGGAAAGCCGACGGCAGAAGAAAAACCTTCGGCAAATCACGGCCGTCGGCAAATGCATTTGTACGCCGAAGGCAACCGTCGGCAACAGGAAAGCCGTCGGCTTATCTTCGAGGTACGCCGAGGGTGGCCCTCGGTAAATTTAAACCTTCGGCAAATGGGCCTGTTGCCTGACGGATGGCTGCCGCCGTTAGATGTACGCCGACGGCTTTAGCAAAAGCCGTCGGCAAATATTTTTTAACTAATTTTAATTAATTCAGAAATGCTTTATCTAATCTTAAAATTATACAAATTATATACTAATTTGGGATAGAATTATCCATAGATTATGAATACTCACTTTATTTCTGTTTTTGGCAATGCTAAAAATGCAACCTCATGTAGTTTTGGGAAAAGATCATTATACTTTGTCAAAATCACAAGTAATTCATACTTGCATTGATTTTGATAAATTTTATATGTTTTTAGTCCAGAATCTTGATAGGATTCTATTGGTATAATTTGTACACAAATTTGAACAAACTAAAATCACGTTTCCTTCAAATTTTTAGAAAACCCCACTTGTTTTGATTTCTTTTTTTAATTTTCATCTTTTTGCCAAATGAGGCAAATTTTGTATATAATTGCATCAGAAAGGTCCAAGAATTCATAAATTTTCTTTCCATGCTCCTACGGGCTAACTCAGCACAACCAGGTAGAAAAGTACATCGGTCACCCGCCTTTCGAATCCGGTCAAAGGGATAGAATCTTGCAAAACTCTTGGTGAATCTCTGATGAAATGAGTACTTGTGCACCTAGAAATGATTTTTTTTAAATAAAAAGCAAATTATCAAGCACTTGTAGTTCAAATTTGACCCCGTTCGAACTGAATCTGCAACAATTTGTCTTTTTCAGTAGAGGTGTATAAGAAATATTATACATGGAAAGTTTGGTCAATTGTCAATAAAATATGGTCTAGTATTTTAGAAAAATGGATTGGTTCAAATTTACACCAAATATTTGATAGATCCTTCACAAAACAACCCTACTTTCGACACTCGGAAAATGAAAAATGGATTTTTCGTGCAACGAAAATGAAAAATTCCTATGGAAAACTTGTTGCCCATAACAATATGCACACATTTGCAAAAAATGAGATCATTTGGTAAAACTATCATTTGAAAGCAACACTAACATCGGTCATTTGGCTTGAAAGCCATGAACCTTCATACTCGATAGCTCATTTTGAGAAGACTTTTTAAAGATATTTGCATTATTCCAAGTTTGTTGTTTTTTATGGTTACTAGGACATAAATTAGGATGCAAAGCGAAGGTTTTACATTTTTTTGTTTTTTTTTGTTTTGTTTAAGCACCGATTTCAAAGTGCGGTCAAAACGGGGGAGGGGGCATGACCAATGATAGCTAGGGATGGAATCTTGCAAAACTCTATGTGGATCTCTGATGAAATGAGTACTTGTGCACCTAGAAATTATTTGTTTTAAAATAAAGAGCAAACTATCAAGCACTTGTAGTTCAAATTTGACCCGTTCCAGCTGAATATGCGGCAATTTGTCTTTTTCAGTAGAGGTGTATAAGAAACATTATACATGGAAAGTTTGGTCAATTGTTAATAAAATATAGTCTAGTATTTTACAAAAATGGATTTGTTCAAATTTACACCAAAAATTTGGTAGATCATTCACAAAACAACCCTACTTTCGACACTCGGAAAATGAAAAATGGATTTTTCATGCAACAGAAATGAAAACTTCCTATGGAAAACTTGTTGCCCATTACAATATGCACACATTTGAAAAAAATGAGATCATTTGGTAAAACTATCCTTTGAAAGTAGCATTAACATCGGTCATTTGGCTTGAAAGCAATGAACCTTCATACTCGATAGGTCATTTTGAGAAGACTTTTTTAAGATATTTGCGTTATTCCAAGTTTGTTGTTTTGTATGGTTACTAGGACATAAATTAGGATGGAAAACGAAGGTTTTACGTTTTTTTATATTTTTGTTTCATTTGTTTAAGCACCGATTTCAATGTGCGGTCAAAACGGGGGAGGGGGGCATGACCAGTGATAGCTAGGGATGGAATCTTGCAAAACTCTAGGTAGATCTCTGATGAAATTAGTACTTGTAAACCTAGATTTTTTTTAAATAAAGAGCAAACTATCAAGCACTTGTAGTTCAAATTTGACCCCGTTCCAGCTGAATCTGGGGCAATGTGTCTTTTTCAGTAGAGGTGTATAAGAAACATTATACATAGAAAATTTGGTCAATTGTTAATAAAATATAGTCTAGTATTTTACAAAAATGGATTGGTTCAAATTTACACCAAATATCTGGTAGATCCTTCGCAAAACAACCCTACTTTCGACACTCGGAAAATGAAAAATGGTTTTTTCGTGCAACGGAAATGAAAACTTCCTATGGAAAACTTGTTGCCCATTACAATATGCACACATTTGCAAAAAATGAGATCATTTGGTAAAACTATCCTTTGAAAGTAGCATTAACATCGGTCATTTGGCTTGAAAGCCATGAACCTTCATACTTGATAGCTCATTTTGAGAAGATTTTTTAAGATATTGGCGTTATTCCAAGTTTGTTGTTTTGTATGATTACTAGGACATAAATTAAGATGCAAAGAGAAGGTTTTACATTTTTTTTAATTTTTTTATTTGTTTAAGCACCGATTTCAAAGTGCGGTCAAAACAGGGGAGGGGGCATGACCAGTGATAGCTAGGGATGGAATCTTGCAAAACTCTAGGTGGATCTCTGATGAAATGAGTACCTGTGCACCAAGAAATTATTTTAAAAAATAAAGAGCAAATTATCAAGCACTTGTAGTTCAAATTTGACCCCGTTCCAGCTGAATCTGCGGCAATTTGTATTTTTCAATAGAGGTGTATAAGAAACATTACACATGGATAGTTCGGTCAATTGTTAATAAAATATAGTCTAGTATTTTACGAAAATGGATTGGTTCAAATTTACACCAAATATTTGGTAGATCCTTCACAAAACAACCCTACTTTCGACACTCGGAAAATGAAAAATGGATTTTTCGTGCAACGAAAATGAAAACTTCATATGGAAAACTTGTTGCCCATTACAATATTCACACATTTTCAAAAAATGAGATCATTTGGTAAAACTATCCTTTGAAAGTAGCACTAACATCGGTCATTTGGCTTGAAATCCATGAACCTTCATACTCGATAGCTCATTTTGAGAAGACTTTTTTTAAGATATTTGCGTTATTCCAAGTTTGTCGTTTTGTATGGTTACTAGGACATAAATTAGGATGCAAAGAAAAGGTTTTACATTTTTTTAATTTTTTTGATTTGTTTAAGCACCGATTTCAAAATGCGGTCAAAACGGGGGAGGGGGGCATGACCGGTGATAGCTAGGGATGAAATTTTGTAAAACTCTTGGTGGATCTCTGATGAAATGAGTACTTGTGCACCTAGAAATGATTTAAAAAAATAAAAAGCAAACTATCAAGCACATGTAGTTCAAATTTGACCCCGTTCCAACTGGATCGATGTAAATTTGTCTTTTTTAGGAGAGGTATATAAAAAGTATTAGGCATACAAAAATTTGATCAATTCTAAATAAAATATGGTCTAGTAGTTTTGAAAAATGCAGTGGTTCAAATTTACATTAAATATTTGGTAGGTTCTTCACAAATGACTATGATTTTTTCACTCAAAAATATGAAAAAAGTTTTTTTTTGCAAAAAAATTGAAAACTTTCTTTAGCAAACTTGTATGCCATTCCAGTATGGACCCTTTTTGAAAATATGAGATTATTTACAAACACTATACCGTAAAATTTGACTATTATATTGGTCATTTGACTAGATAACTTTGAAAAATAATATTTTATAGTTGCCGACGGTTTTACCCTCGACATAGCTCCAACAAATCTTGCCTCCTTCACCGTTAGATTTATTGAGATCGAATGGTCAGGTGATGCTCTCACGTTGCTCCCACGGATCGTTGGGCCCACATCAAGGGGCCTTATCCTAGCGTGAAGAGAAAATTGCGGCTAACACCAGCCTTTGTGGCATTTGTTGCACAAAACACGGAAACAAAACCTTTGTTGCAGCTAGCACAGTTTAGGCTTAATTTTTTACACTTGACCCAAACGAACAACTTTAACCTTGTTAACAGGTTATCTAACAGATTGGGCCCGCTGTTTTGCGTGCAACATAACATCTGGAAACATAAATATATATTCATACGTGACCCCTTTTTGACAGCAAATATATAAGCAAAAAGTTGTTTTGGTACGCAGACACCAGTAATCCCGTTTAAAAAGTTATTTTTATTTTTTGTCTAACATTTTTGAAAACAAACATGCAAGTGCACATGTGTAGTATGTACGGCCAGATTTGCATCAAAATAGATATTCATACTTGACCTACACAAAAAAGACAAATTTTGGAAGAAAAATGAGATCTTTTTTTCCTATTCAGATACGCAATTTTTTGATTTTTGTGTAGCCTATTAAGCAATGTATTATGTAGCAAAACTCCAGTTGTATGTAGATATCATATAAAATTTTCATAATATTTTAAATTTTAAATACTTTTGGTTTTTTTTATAAAATATGATCTCAGGAGCGAAAACAATGACAGTCCCAATGACAACAAACATAGCAAAATAAAAGTACAGTCGCAGTAAAAAAAATCTCCTCCTCTCTTCAAAATTTCTCTTATCAACATGTCAACGAGTTAAGCTCCTCATTTGGGCCAGGTACAAAATATTAGGCCAAACCCGTGCTAGCTGCAAAAAAAATCTTGTTTGTGGGTTTTGTGCAACAAATGCCACAAAGACTGGTGTTAGCTGCAATTTTCTCTAGCGTGAATGGGTGGCCCTCATACCCCCGCTGCTCTCCTGTCTCATCTACGATCCAACCAGCAACTGCTCTGCGTTCTGCCGCCGTCGCCCGCAGCAGCTCTTCCTTCCGGCGCCGCCGCCCGCAGCAGCTCTTCGTTCCGGCGCTGCCGGCGCAGCAGGTCCTTTGCCGGAGGAGAAGATCTCGATTCCACGCGGCGTGGCGACGCCGGGGATTCTGCTGGCGCGGCTCAACCACCGGATCCCCTCGCCATCCGCCTCGCCGGGGCACCCTCCCCTCCTCCGCGCCGCCGCGCTCCTGCAGCGCCTCCACCCCGCACGCCCTCGGTCCAGGCTCGCTCCCGCACGCCCTCGGTCCAGGCTCGCTCCCGCACGCCCTCAGCCCGTCCGCTCGCCATCCTGGACGAGCTCGTGCAGCGCCTCCTCGCACACGCCCCCGGCGAGTCCGCTCTCCATCCTCGACGCGCTCGGCGCCTGCGCTGCGCACCACGTTCGTGTCGGCTAGGGCGGGCACTAGCCGCCGTTCAGGACCTCCCCCTCGCACAACCACGCCGTCGACATCGACGCGCGCCCTGAAGGTCACGTCATTCGTGTCGCCGCCCGCCACGGCCACAACTCGCACTGCTCCTCGCCGGAGATCTGACCCCTCATGTTGGATGACGCCTGCCGGAGCGGCGACGTTTTTTTTTTAATTTTTTGTAGAGATCTTTGCCGAGGGTAAAACACTCGTCATCTGCGCGGCCCCCGGCTCATCAGGAAATTCCATGTGTCATCCTTTGCCGAGGATAATACCTTCGGCAACTCAATGCAACACTTAACAGACGGAGATGACAGCGTTTGTTTGCCGACAGTTAGGTACCCTCGGCATTGCTATTTTTGCTGAGGGCCAAATGTTTGCCGAGGGTTTCTTCCTGTGTGCCGATGGAATGGTTGCCGAAGGGGATATGCCGAAGGTAACCCTCAGCAAAGACCTTTGCTGAGGGTATTTGATCTTTTACCGAAGGTTCTTGGCCTTCGGCAAATAGCTTCATTCCTGTAGTGTTCATGAGAGGCATGATTTTACCGTCCTAAAAAAAACACATTTTCTTCTTTTTTAAAGGCGGGGAAGGCAAATCTGTGCCTCCAAAAAAGGCACGATTGTGCCTCTTGAAAAAATAAATATTTTTTTCCTTTTTAGAGGCATAGGACATGCCTCTAGCGAAAACAAACATGTGCCTACACGAGAGACGTACATGATCATGTCTGTACGTAGGGAGCCAAATGGGGTTAGCCACTATTTAGCTTCCTTTGGTCCAGAAAAAACACGATTGTGCCTCTTGAAAAATTAAATATTTTTTTCTTTTTAGAGGCACGGGGCATGCCTCTAGCGGAAACAAACATGTGCCTACAGGAGAGACGTACATGATCATGTCTGTATCGTAGGGAGCTAAATGGGGTTAGCCACTATTTAGCTTCATTTGGTAGGACTAAGCGTCACACGGTGGTGTGGGTAGGGTCGGGGCCGGGTGATGCCTCAGACCTCTGTTAGAATGAACTAGCTACTGAATGATGAATAAATATCCTTTCCCTCGCAAAAAAAGAGAGGCACGATCATGTCTCTCGGAAAAAAAATGTATTATCCTGTTTTTAGAGGCATGGGCATGACTATGACGGATGCGAATATATGCCTCCACGAATCGTGCCTCTACAAAACATGTTTTTTTTTTCATTTAGAAGCACGGTTGTGTCTCCCGTGAAAGAAAACATGTGCCTCATTTCACAAGAGGCAAGATCGTGCCTCTCGTAAAAATTTCAAAATGTGTTTTTCACGTTTTTTTTTTCAAAACTAATTTTCCAAAATGTTAGATAACCGAAAACACATCTAAACTCTGAAAACGCGTAAACTAAAATAAACAAGGAAACCCCGAGAAAGCGCTCAACCCTTGACACGTGCCACTCTCTCAGCACACCAATAAGTAACATTAGCGGAGCTTCCGAATGAGTACACCTCACATAGTCGCTCTTGCGCTATATGTGACCCCTTTGCATATATACTAGGTTATACCTCGCGCGTTGCTGTATAATTTGAAGTTTTAAAATATTTTAATGTTCTAAAATATGATTTTTTTATAAAACATTGTATAATTTTAATGTTCTATTTTTTTTCATATATACCGTATTGTTAACAAATATTACAAGGTTCTAAAATATGATTTTTTTTATAAAACCTAGTATAATTTTATTATAAATTCTTTTTTAAAGAAATATTCTTTAAATTAAAATTTCATTTTGTTTTATTAATTTATTACCTTGACAATATGTGAGCGAGATAATATGAGAAAAAAATAACATTGAGTAGACACAACGGAGATGTTAACCTAGGAAATATTGTCGCATAGAAAATAAAATGCAAGGTAACTCATAATTGGATTTTTTTTATTAAGAAATTCGATTATAAATCATAAGGTTGAGTGTATAAATTTTGTTTATTTAGTATAGGTTGCATGCATATGCAAAATTAATGGTAGCATGTGCATGTAAAATTAATGGGAAAGAATTTCTACATGGTAGACCTACTTGATGATGTGGATAGCTTGCATGTTAAGATAAATAAGTTAATCGGGATGAACTATTTAGGTATTATAGATGGGCTTCTTTGGTGGGATTTGCTTTTGGATCACGAGCTTCATGGGGCCCTTAATTTTGAAAATTTAAAAAACAATTTATTAGGTTTCAAACAAGTATGGAAAAAATGCACACAAACATATGTATGTATATTACTTGTCTGTAAAGTTTCACGGTGAAATACGTTTGTATGCGAGCTATACAAAAATAAAAAAATCTTGTATTTCTAGCACGTACCATTTGTTATTTAAGTGCATGACTTTGTTCTTTTTGTAGCTCAATCAAAATGGTATTTCATCATGAAATTTTCCAAAAATATTGTATACACCTCAATGTTCATGTGTATTTTTTCAGACTTTTTTCAGCACTTAAAAATATATTTTCCGAGTTCTTCAAAAAATGAGTTCCATGGAGCTCGAGCTCCAAAAATCCCTACTCCTTCTTTGGTAAATCACAATTGGACAGGTGTATGAGATGATATATAGAATGAATTTATTTTTCATTATCCGTGTATCATTATACGATATTATGGTAGATGCCGTATGTTTGTCCCTAAAAATAATCACCTGCTTGTTAAAATTCATGTAATACTCCCTCCATTCCTAATTATAAGGTGTATAGTTTCTTTCAAAAAGTCAAACTTAGTGAACTTTGACTAGATTTGTAGATAAATATATTAATATAAATTATATCAAAACGATATCATTAGATTCATCTTGAAATATATTTTTATATTATATTTATTAAATATCATAGATGTTGATGTTTTTTGCTATAAATTTGGTCAAAGTTAAAAAAGTTTGACTTTTTAAAGAAAACTATACACCTTATATCAAGAAACAGAGGGAGTACATTTCTTTTTCATTATCTATAACAATATCAATAGAATTAATTCAAATTCATAGTGATGATTAGTTATGTGATGTTGAATCACAACACATATGTCGTATTCCAGGAGTAAGTGCTGGCTACCTCATCTTCCTCGCGGTGCTTTCACTAGTGCTAGCAATAAGCCCATAGGAAGCCTTCTAAAATAGGATGGCCAAAACTTCTACATTGCTCTGGATACAAAATGTGATTTTCATATAGAAATGTGGTAGTTTACACTACTAAAAGTCACAATATTCAGTAGCGCATAATCCCTATGGATGTGCACTTCGGATCTTTTATTATGGCATGAATAGATATTAACCTTAGTAAAACTCTAGAGAAAATAAGAGAGGGTTAGAGACTTATGGACACTTGATACACTCTACACTACTTGATAGCATATATTTAGTTACACAAAAACCTCATAGTCGCCATACACTAGGCTAGATTTAGGAACTCTATAAAGCTATGTAGATATTTAATGACAATAAATCTTATCGAATTAAAAGAGAAAATGGGTATACGAAATTGTTATATGACATTGAAAATTATATGTTTCTACTTATAAATAATACAACAAATTATGTATGTTATTGTACAAGAACGGCACCAAATATGTAATTTTAATGGTTATACATGAAAATAGTAATTAAGATAATCTGTCCAATATTGTGAACAAAAACATGTAATGAGTGTTATGAATTAATTAGAATAAAGTAAAAATGTTCCATATAAATAGATGATGACAATTGTTTTTTACACATGTTATAGAAAGCCAAGCTCTGGCTACTACTACTCTTAGTATAGTGCATTATTTTACTACTAGGAGAGAAACATTACGTACCCTCCGATGCAATGAAAGCATCCAGCTTGTGCAGACTCATCATCTCCTCCACCCTCTTCGATGAATCATGCACTACGGACACCCGTGGAGATACAACAATGTGCATATATCCGTGTAGAGTTCCAACCCACCACCCAATCGAATTAGTACTAATTTGTTTTATCTAGTATATATACTCAGGTAACCGCTTAAGCTAATATATATACTCAGGTATCCCTCATAACAAACTTGTACCACACTGAGAGAGATCAAAAGCAAGAAAAATCACAAGGATCGGCACGGTCCTGTAACTACAAATTGGCGCCTTCGTGTGTGTGCGCGTGTTCTCACCGGAATAGGCTAGCTAATACGTGAATCCATCCAACTGCTTGGTTGCTAGCTTGCTAGGTGTACGAACGTGTGTGTCTCCAGCTTTGCACTTGCGCATCTCACCGGAAAGTACTCGACGGATCGTAGCATCGACGCTAGGGCTTGTGCCAATAATTGGTGAAATGATGTGGATGTCCCCTAGAGGGGGGTAAATAGGCGCTTAAAATAATTATGGTTTGGGCTTGAACAAATGCAGGATAAAACTTAACATTTAATTTGCCAAGCAAGAAACCTAAATAAGTTAGGCTCAACTATGTGCACCAACATCTTATATTAATCAAGATAAACTACTATGTGATAGCAAGATATATAAAAAGAGCACTATGGCTATCACAAAGTAGGTGCACAAGTAAATAGGTTGACTAGATGAACAACCTATGGGACAAGCAATGCACAATACTATGAGCAAGCACAAGATAAACAAGGTAATAAGCTTGCTCAGAGTAAAGGTAGAGATAACCGCAAGTGGAGCCGATGGACACAAGGATTTGTTACCGAAGTTCCTTCTCTTGTGAGAAGTACGTCTCCGTTTGGAGAGGATGTGGAACACAATGCTCACACGAAGCCAACGAGGGCCACCCTATTTCTCCTCACGCTCTCACTAATGCAAGATGCCGTGATTCCACTATAGGACACTTGAGGGCGGTCACCAAACCCGTACAAATGGCAACCCTTGAGGGCGGTCACCGAACCCATACAAATGCTCGGGGCTATCTCCACAACCGAATTGGAGGCTCCCGTAGCGTCCCAAATCTTTTCCACCACAATGATTGAGCTCCGCAACAACAAGCCTCTAGGCGACAACGCACCCAAGAGGTACAAGCTCTAGAGTGCCAATGCACTCAAGAATAGCAATCTTCTCAACTTCACTCACTACACCGAATCCTCGAAGAGAACTCAAACCAATGCACCAAATGCAATGGCAAGAGCACACGAAGTACTCAAGTCCCCCACTCTCAAATCCCACCAAAGCAACAGCCGCTATGGATGAATATGAGAGGAATAACAAGGAGAACACCAAGAAACTCCAAGATCTAGATCCACAAGGTTCCCCTCACAAAGAGGACAGTTGACTTGGTGGAGAATGTGGATCTAGATCTCCTCTCTCTTTACCTCAAAAAGGAGAAATAATCATGGGAGGGAAAGAGAGAAAGCAAGCTTTTAGAGGTCAGCAATGGAGGAAGAAACTTGCAAAGAACAACACCCAACGAAGGAGGAAGAAGACCCCCTTTTATATGTCACCACGGAATCTGACCGCTATGTGCAGAAAAACACAGGCCGATACAACCGGTCTACCCAGAGCAAGCCACACTTTTTCAGAACCCTAGCTAGTAGCAGAGCGAGTAGGGTGGTACAACCGCTCTGGGCACCGATAGTACCGTATTTACCGATACAACCGGGGTGCCACCGCTCTGCCACCGGCCCAAGTCAGAAGATAGATGGCCCTAGCCCGGTGGTTGGTATGGTAGGGCATTGGTACAACCGTTCCCCCAAACCCTAGCCGCTGGTGGGGGAGGGCGAGCGGTACAACCGCTCCTAGCACTGGTAATACCGGATTTACTGGTACAACCGTGCTTCCACCGCCCCGCCACCGGCCTAGGTCAGAGAGAAAAAGGCACTTCGCCTGGTAGTGCCACCGGTAGTTGGACCGGTAGTACCGCACCCTGACAAGGGCGGTACAACCGGCCCAGCCGACCGGTACAACCGCCCGACAGGAACTGCCAACACCAGGAAAACCAGAACAACTATAACTTGTGCAAATGAACTCCGATTGAGGCAAACTCAAGTTGTAGTAAAGTTGAGACACTTACTTTGAAAAGGAAGGAGTATTTAGTAAAACCTAATTTTGATTTGAGAGTCATCATACGTACACTTTGCTAGATGCACAGACGCTCCAAAACACTGTACCATGTAGCAACCTTGTGTATATTTAAAATATTGCAGAGTGAAATATGATGACATGAAAGTATAGGGGGCACTAGTAGAAAACAGGGCTTTGGTTCAGGCCTCTCCAGCCCATTAGTCCCGGTTTTGCCACGAACCGGAACCCATGGGGCCATACGTCCCGGTTCGTGCGCCCGGGGGGGGCGGCCGGGCCTCGTGGGGCATTGATCCCGGTTCGTCTGGGGGCATATGTCCCAGTTCCAGACAAGAACCGGGACCAATGGGCCTCTCTCCTGGCCCACAACCATTAGTCCCGGTTTGTGGCTCGACCCGGGACGAAAGGCCGGCCCACAAGCATTAGTCCAATTTCAGGATCATTTAGCTCAAAATAAATCATTAAATGCATGAAAAAGAGCACATGAAGTCAGAAAGGGTTGAAATTTTAGTATGTGGCTTTGAATGATGCATATTGAAAGCACAAAAAGTCTTGATTTCAAATAAGTTTAGAAAAGTGAAATGCCTTTGTAACAGATGAGTTTTCGTCTGAAACCCTCGTAATTCGAAAGAGATGGTCCAGTTTGCACACGAAGTGCATCCAGCTTTTGCCGTAACCCTCTCAACTTTTGCAAACATGTTATGTGGGTCAAATGATGATACCATGCCAAGTTTCAACCTTTTCTGAGTTTAGTTGTAGTGCTTTCCAATTTCAGGGTCATTTAGCCCAAAATAAATCATTAAATGCATGAAAAATAGCAAATGAAGTTAGAAAGGGTTGAAGCCCAAAATAAATCATTGAATGGTGGCGGGAAACTTATAACATATGGTGGCATGGTGGCGGCGACGCGGCAAACTTAAAACATTCAACAACTTAACATCTCAAACCTAGAACATAAAAAAACTACTCCTCCTCGTCGGCGGAGAAATCGTCTTCGGTGACAGAGCTGATGTCATCCTCCAGCGCTATCCAGCGGGGGTCACCGAGGGGCCAGTTGGCGGCGCCTCTCGCCAGTTCCTCCTCCGCCATCGCCTTGGCCGCCCGCCGCTCCTCCCGCCATTCATGACGCTCCTGTCGCCGCTCCGCGCTCTCGGTCACCAGCCTCGTCCAGTGTTCCGCCTCCTCCGAGGCTTCACGGGGATGGCTCGCGTACCAATCCTGCACGGCGCGCTGGTCCTGCTCCGAGGCGAGGCCGAGCACCGCTCGTCGACGATGGAGGCGGTGGTCCTCTTCAGTGAGGAGGAGCGGCGGATCTGCCATGTCCTCCGCCTCTTCTAAGCTGCGACAGTGGCGGTTATTCATCTCCGTGCACGGGCGGCCGAGCCTCCATGCCGCAACGTCGTACGCGCGGGCGGATAAATATTCCCAGAACCTGCCGAGACACACACGCTCGTTGTTGGCGCAAGTGATCACCGCCATGATTGTGCCGTCCGAGCGCTCGCGGACGCCGTGGTAGCTTGGTGGGCGGCGGCGGGGCGGCATGGTGGCGGTAGCGCGGAAGGGGAAAGAGTGCACAAGAAAAGAACTAGTGGCGACTGGCGTTGCGTGGAGTCCTCTTCGACGCGCTTTTAACCGTACACAATTTTGAATCCAACCAATCAGGAAGAAGCACACGGATCGCGTGTTTCTTTCAAGCGCTTGTGAGTCGTTGGATCAGGCTTCTGAGCCGTTGGATCCAACCAATTAGGAAGAAGCACATGGATTGCGTGTTTCTTTCAAGCGCTTGTGAGTCGTTGGATCAGGCTTGTCGTTGCCTATATTATAGCCCACCTCTAGTGCATCCAGTTTTTGCTGTAATCCTCTCAACTTTCGCACACATGCTATGTGGGTCAAATGATGATACCATGCCAAGTTTCAACTTTTTCTGAGTTCAGTTGTAGTGCTTTCCAATTATAGGGTCATTTAGCTCAAAATAAATCATTAAATGCATGAAAAATAGCAAATGAAGTCAGAAAGGGTTGAAATTTTAGTATGTGGCTTTGAATGTTGCATGTTGGATGCAAAAAAAGTCTTGAGTTGAAATAAGTTTAGAAAAATGAAATACCTTTGAAACAGATGTGTTTTCGTCTGAAACCCTCGTACTTTGAAAGAGACGGTCCAGTTTGTACACGAAGTGCATCCAGTTTTTGTCGTAACCCTCTCAACTTTTGCACACATGTTATGGTAAAATGATGATACCATGCCAGGTTTCAACCTTTTATGAGTTCAAAAATAGCAAATGAAGTCAGAAAGGTCTTTAGCACCGGTTTCAACCACAAACCGGTACTTCAAGCGCTTTGTTTCTTTCAGCTCACCTCGACCAATCAGGAAGAAGCACACGGATCGCGTTTTTCTTTCAAGCGCTTTGTGAGTCGTTGGATCAGGCTTGTCAGCCGTTGGATCAGGCTTGTCAGCCGTTGGATCAGGCTTGTCGTTGCCTATATATAGCCCACCTCTCGGACATGTTCGACACTCATTTCATCGGCCGAATACAAATCATTCGGATTTTCCTGGTTGCGGTCCGACGGTGCTTTTGATATGCGGGCACTCACGAGCCACACCGTCGGGCTGTAACCAGGCGAAACCGTGTGTTTTGTTGATCTTATATATATCTATATAGAAATCTTTCACTTCACCGACCAAATACAAATCATTCGGATTCCCTGCATACGTCCGACGGTGCATTTGATATGCTTGCACTCATGAGCCACCGTAGGGCTGTATGCAGGGGAAACCTTGTGTTTTGTTTGATTGGAAAACAAAAACAAAAAAGAATAGCAATTTCATTATAGGACGTCAACGGAAGAATACTCCACATCTTGTACACCGTCAAGGAAAATTTCAGACGGTCCTCATCTGGTTGACAAATCCGGCAAGTCTACCGACCAGGCGGGGATCGTCTGTAATACCTGTATGTGATTTTCAACCCATACTGGTTTACAAACAGTCCCCGCCTCGTGGGCACATCTGGAAAATCTGCCAACCAAACGAGGTCCGTCCGAATTTACCCCGGACAGAGTACAGGATAAAGATGAATTTCTCTATTTACGTCCTTTAGTGAACTTGTCATGCTACGATAAGTCCACGCGGACCTGTGCTTATAAACAGGTCTAACTCCACTTCAGCTAGCGAGGTGGTACTAATTTAGTTGGTTACAGGGGACCTTTAGTACCGGTTCTGGGAACCAACCGGTACTAAAGGGTTAGTTAGTGGTTAATTACGGTGGAAGAAGCCTTTAATACCGGTTGGAGGCACCAACCGGTAATAAAGGTCCTTTTTCACAGAAAAATAATGCCACAGGGTCATTTAGCTCAAAATAAATAATTAAATGCATGAAAAATAGCAAATGAAGTCAGAAAGGGTTGAAATTTTAGTATGTGGCTTTGAATGTTGCATGTTGGATGCAAAAAAAGTCTTGATTTGAAATAAGTTTAGAAAATGAAATGCCTTTGAAACAGATGTGTTTTCGTCTGAAAACCTCGTACTTTGAAAGAGATGGTTCAGTTTGTACACGAAGTGCATCCAGTTTTTGCCGTAATCCTCTCAACTTTTGCACACATGCTATGTGGGTCAAATGATGATACCATGCCAAGTTTCAATATTTTCTGAGTTCAGTTGTAGTGCTTTCCAATTACAGGGTCATTTAGCTCAAAATAAATCATTAAATGCATGAAAAATAACAAATGAAGTCAGAAAGGGTTGAAATTTTAGTATGTGGCTTTGAATGTTGCATGTTGGATGCAAAAAAAAGTCTTGAGTTGAAATAAGTTTAGAAAAATGAAATGCCTTTGAAACAGATGTGTTTTCGTCTGAAACCCTCGTACTTTGAAAGAGATGGTCCAGTTTGTACATGAAGTGCATCCAGTTTTTGTCGTAATCCTCTCAACTTTTGCACACATGCTATGTGGGTCAAATGATGATACCATGCCAAGTTTCAACCTTTTCTAAGTTCAGTTGTAGTGATTTCCAATTATAGGGTCATTTAGCTCAAAATAAATCATTAAATGCATAAAAAATAGCAAATGAAGTCAGAAAGGGTTGAAATTTTAGTATGTGGCTTTTAATGTTTCATGTTGGATGCAAAAAAAGTCTTGAGTTGAAATAAGTTTAGAAGCACACGGATCGCGTGTTTCTTTCAAACGCTTGTGAGTCGTTGGATCAGGCTTCTGAGCCGTTGGATCCAACCAATCAGGAAGAAGCACACGGATTGCATGTTTCTTTCAAACGCTTGTGAGTCGTTGGATCAGGCTTGTGAGCCGTTGGATCAGGCTTGTCATTGCCTATATATATAGCCCACCTCTAGGACATGTTCGACACTCAGTTCATCGGCCGAATACAAACATTCGGATTCGCCTGCATACGTTCGACGGTGCATTTGATATGCTTGCACTCATGAGCCACCGTCGGGCTGTATGCAGGCAAAATCATGTGTTTTGTTGATCTTATATATATCTGGTTAGAAATCTTTCACTTCATCGACCAAATAAAAATCATTCGGATTCCCTGCATACGTCCGACGGTGCATTTGATATTCTTGCACTCATGAGCCACCGTCGGGCTGTATGCAGGGAAAACCTTGTGTTTTGTTTGATTGGAAAACAAAAACAAAAAGTATAGCATATTCATTATAGAACGTCAACGGAAGAATACTCCACATCCTGTACACCGTCAAAGAGAATTGCAGACGGTCCTCGCCTGGTGGACAGATCCGGCAAGTCTACCGACCAGGCGTGGACCGTCTGAAATACCCGTATGGGATTTTTGTCCCCTACGGGTTCTCAGACGGGCCACGCCTAGTGGGCACATCTGGAAAATCTGCCAACCAACCGAGGTCCGTCCGCATTTCTCCCTGATAGAGTACCGGACACATATGAATTCCTCCGTGTACGGCCTTTAGTGAACTTGTTATGCTACGATAAGTTCACGCGGACCTGTGCTTATAAACAGGTCTAACTCCACTTCGGCTAGCGAGGTGGTACTAATTTTAGTTGGTTAGATAGTGTTTAATTACGGTGGGAGAAGCCTTTAGTACCGGTTGGAGGCACCAACCGGGACTAAAGGTCCTTTTTCAGAGAAAAATAATGCCACCTACTGGGCTGACACGGCCTGGATACAACTAGAAACCCACTAATGGGCCAGGATCCAGGCCCGCAGCAGACCCAGAAGGCCCACAAGCAAGCAGTAACAGAGTAGGCCCGAAACCCTGCGGTTGAGAGGAGCTCGAAGTCGTACGCGCATCAGCCCTTATAAACCACTCCGGCTGTCACTCGACTAGCGAGGTGGGACTAAACATCCCACCGCACCACGCCAGTGCAAGTTTTGTCCCGGTTGGTGGCACGAACCGGAACGAAAGGCGACCTTTGGTTCTGGTTCGTGCCACCAACCGGTACTAAAAGTCTCCTTTAGTTCCAGTTCGTGCCACCAACCGGTACCAAAGGTCCCTCTTTCCCGCCAATTGGGCTGCTGAAAAAGACCTTTCGTACCGGCTGGTGACACGAACCGGTTCCAAAGGTTAGCATTGGTACCGGTTTGTGCCACCAACCGGGACCAATGTTCCTGGTATATAACTGGCACTTGGGATTTTTCAGTTCTCATCTCGCCATTTGCCCCCGACGACGCAGGAGTTGAAACCGACGCCGTCAGGCTGCCCAACTGCCGCGCCGCACCGCCGCACCGCCCCCGACGACGTCGACGACCTCGCCGGCGCCACCCCCCCTGTGAGCGTCTCGCCATCCCCCCTCTCCTCTCTTGCATTGCGCCCAAACCTGCCGCCGTGCCGCGCCATGATCGAGAGGGGAGATCCTCCTGTGCGCCGCTGATACGTCCAAAACGTATCTATAATTTCTGCTTGCTCCATGCATGTTTTGTGTGATATTGCTATGATCTAGATACACTTTCATACACTTTTGATCATATTTGGACTAACCTATTAACTCAGTGCACCCCAGTGCCAGTTCCTATTTTCTGCTGTTTTTCTATTTCAGTTTTCCCCCATATAAAAAGTGCCAGAAAAATTCCGGGAAAAATATAGGAAAAATCAGCGTACAGGAAGCTTCGCGAAGAGCCCGAGTGGGGCTAGAGGGGATCCAGGGGTGGCCCAGGCGGCCACCCGGCGCGGCCCCACCCCTGGCCACGCCAGGGGGGGCGCCTGGGGCCCCTGGTCCACCTCTGGCTGCCCCCCATTCGCCTATATATTCCCCGTGACGTGAAACCCTCGGAAGAGGAACCCTTTTTCGCGATCTCTCCTCTGTTCCGCCGCCGCCGCGCTTCCGATATCGGGAGCACCAGAAGACCTCTTCCCGGCACCCTGCCGGAGGGAGGACCGACCTCCGGGAGTCTCCTCTCCACCATGGATGCTCGCCGGATGTCTCGTGAGTAGTTTTCCTTGGACCATGGGTCTGTGATCAGTAGCAATGTGATGTTCTCCTCCCCTCTTTGTTCTTCATGGTTTAGACCTCGTGAGCTGCCCTACATGATCGAGGCACTTTTGTAATCTTTTTGCTGTTGCTATGCTGAGTTTGATGGGATCTGATGGATTATGAGATTATGTTCAGATTGTGATTGAGTAATATATTGGTTTTTATCTCTTATATTTTTGTTCCTAAGTAATTCTTGCATGTTCTCCGTTGCTGTTTATTTCTTTGGCCAAGTAGTAGGTAGTGACCCCAAGAGGGAACGTTATGCGCGATTGTGGGTTCATACCCCCTGATGACTAGCTTGAGTGACAGAAACATGAGTCTAGGGGATGTGCTGTTGCCACAAGGGGGAAAACAACGGTGCTTGTAACCGCGGTTGCAAGGATTGTTTACTTTACGCAAAGTGCTTTTTAATGCAATTGTCTGTTGCTTTGGGTTTACACTTTGGGTGGGGCTCGCAACTTAATACCAGCGAGATGTTCTGGATAGATATCTCAAGGTGGATGATTAGTAGTAGATGCAGTTGGATTTCGGTCTACTTATTTTGGCGTACTACCCGTGCTTTTGAGCCTCTTCCTTTCTTTTGTAGCATAGTTAGCATTGCGGTGCGTTCATAATCCTGTCAATTGCCCTTCTGTAATTTGTTTACCTCGCATAGCAGTTTTATCGTCTTTTGGAAGAGAGACATCACTAGCGAACATCACGTATCCCGGTCCATATCCTCATTACTGTTTCCACGCTCATTTACTTTTCTGCTTTTACTTACTATCATTATCCCTTGAATTTTATCCTTTGTGAACAACAAGACCGGAGAGATTGACAACCTCTCTGAACTTCGTTGGGAACAAAGTTATTTGTGTCTGTGTGCAGGTCCGCGTCAGTCGCGCCGCTGACACCTACTTATCATCTCTGGAGTCCTACTGGAGACAAACCTTGGTATCTTCACCGAGGGAAACTTGCTGCTGCACTGCATCACGCCTTCCACTTGGGGCTCACCAACGAAGGGGCGAGAAGCCATCAAAGGAAATTTCTGGCGCCGTTGCCGGGGACTCCGAGTGCTAAGATAGGGGAGTTGCACACTACCCTTTACCTTTGTTTTTTAGTCTTGTTAGTTTACCTTTCAGTTTTTGCTTTAGTGTCCTTTATCAAAAATCCCAAAAAAGTATGTCTAGTTCCTTACTTGCCAATCAATGTTTGACTTCTTTCAAACTAGATCTTATTGGCATGGAGGATTCACCGAGGATCAGAAAAAGTGGTATAAGGAACACCGCTTGTCTCAAAAGGGGATACACTTATGGAAACAAATACACCAGTTGTATGAGTATGCTAGAAACTTGTGCTCAATATATAATATATCTTTTTGCAGGGATGAATCTTGTTGCTTTATGAGGCACAAACACCTTGCTTTCCAATGTGAGTACAATGAGGATGAAACCTTAGCTTCTTATGCTAAGGGAAATTATGATTTTTATGATGCAGAACAAATAGAAGAATTTGTTGCTTTTAAGGGTGCCTATGAAATTACTTCTTTTCTTGGAAATATTGATGACGCCCCTTACAAATCTGAGAGTCTTGCTATACTTAACTATTGTTTGGAAAATTATGATGCAAATTATTATATTACTGATCATCTTGAGAGAATCTCTCCCCCAAAGGAAGAGACTAATGTTTTGCAGGACTCTATAGAAGAAGAAATTACTGAACCTGAAAGCTCTTTGGATGAAGAAGAGGAGGAGAGTGATGAACAAAAGGAGGAAGAATGGAGCCATCCATGTCTACCTTCTAATGAGAGTAACTCTTTGACTCTTACCTTATATGAGTATTATGATCCTATGGATTCTTTTGAAATATCCCTTTTTGATGAAGTTGATGCCTTCTATGCTTATGGCCTTGATGCCACTATGGATGATGCTTACGGAGATGAACTTGCTATAGTTCCTCATGTTAAGCATGAAATTTTTGCTATCGCACCCACACTTGAGTGTCCTATTATCCTTTTAAAATCTCCAACTCCGGAGAATTTTCCTCTTATCAAAGCTCAATGTGATGGGTTGCATTTATCTTATGATCCTAAAAACCGTGTTGAAAATTATACACGTGTGCCTGTAGGTCATGAACAATATGATTTATGTGATAGTTATATTCTTGATGTTGTTCATGATACTACTGAAAATTATTTCGAGAGAGGGAAGTTTGGTTGTAGAAACTTCCATATTACTAAAACACCTCTTTTCATGTTGAAAGTTTTGAAGTTGTTCTTGTTCTACCTTCCTATGCATGTCACTTTGTGCTTCTTTGATTTATTTTCTTACAAGATGCCTATGCATAGGAAGTGGGTTAGGCTTAAATGTGTTTCACATTTTCTTCTTGATACTCTCTTTTGCTTCAATTCTTATTCTCTTGTGAGCATCTTTCATAATCTTTAAGCCTAGCTAATGGCTCTAAAGAAGCGCTTTCGGGAGGCAGCCCGCAACGAATTTAGGTTTTTATTTTTGCTTTTGTTGTGTCTTGATGTTTGTTACTACTGTAGAAACATCATTGTATCTTTATTTTTCAGCTTTGTGCCGAGTTCTAGCCTCTTACGGCAAGGGAAGTAAAAGTTGTGACATGCTGTCCAGAAAACAGATTCTGTCCTCGTGACTAGAAAAATTCCAGAAAAATCCCAGTTCATCTTCTTTAGCTGAAATGTTTACACAGCGTGCTCTATACAATTACGAAACTTCCGTATGTTCTGAGTTTTTTTATTTGAGTTGCAGAAGTATCCCTAAAAAATTCTATACTACCTGCTGTTCTGTTTTTCACAGATTCTGCCACGTTTTGTCTCTCCTAACTTTTGCAAACCTTAAGCTTGATTTTTCTTTGCAAAAACCTTTTGGCACTCTTGAGAAACAGTAGCTCGTCAAGAATATCTTTATATCCAGTGGGGAAAAATTATTTTATTAAGGGTACTAAACACTCTAATCAGCTTATGATGAGTTATGTATGAAGGGAGTTTTCAAGTGTGCGATGGAAGATGATGAAAGAAGATCCAGGAGTGTCAACCGCTCAAGCTTGGGGATGCCCCCATGCATCCCCAATAAATATTCAAGGAGACTCAAGAGTCTAAACTTGGGGATGCCCCCGTGCATCCCCTTCTCCATCAACAATCATCAGTTCGTCCTTCGTCTCACTATATTTTTATCACTTCATGCGTTATGTGCTATGCTTGGAGCGTCTCGCTCTTAGGTTTTATTTTTAGTTTTATTTAGTTTTGCTTGCTGGTCATAACAAGTTAGACCCCATCTTACTTTGTGTGGGAGAGAAACACGCTCCACTTTCAAAATCTAGAACACATCATAGGATTTTTCCTGCTTATCATTTTGCTGTTGTGTGTTCTTTATCTTTTCATAGCTGCTGCCATGTTTAGTCTTAGTCTTAGTTTTTCTTTAGCAAGAGCCTTGGCTTTTGTTTAGTTTGTTGCTGGAACTCTTTTTAGTCTTCATGTTTATCTTGTTAAAGAGAGTTGGTTGTTGCACTGAGTTGTGTCTTGTCTTGAAAGTAGGTAATTGAGGTTGCTATTTAATTCTAGTAGTAACTTGCAATAGTTTTGAGGTATTGTTGTGAGTAATGTTTGAACTTTTGGTGTCAAGAGCTCTTGCCTATTAGTGATAGGTGTCGTATTTTGGGCAATCCGTGTGTATTTTCAAAACCTACAAAACTAGTTGAGAACTCTAGCTACTAGATGGATCACTACTCTTTGGAGGGATCGAATATTAGAGAACACTCACGTACCATGAGTCGGGGATGCGCAAGGATAACCAAACCCCCATACACTCCTCCTCGGGGTATTTGTCTCTTTGTGAACCTCCTTATTATATTGAGAGTTACCGATAATAAGTGCATGAGTTCTTCGGACTAATGTAAGTATTGAAAGTTGACACTTCCACCTTCCCATATTTTGCTAGCCTCTCCCGTGCCGTGCATTGCTTTCTTCTCACTCCGAGATTTGGCGTCCACCTTCGCCGGTACATCCAAACCCTTGGCATGATACGCTCTGTCATCATAAGCCTCCCTATATCTTTCCTCAAAACAGCCACCATACCTACCTATCAAGGCATTTCCATAGCCTTTCCGAGATATATTGCCATGCAACATCCACCTCTTCATGACTTGATCTTCATGTCATACATGTTCCTGCTACAATGGCAGCGACATACATTGCATACATCATGATAGTTACATCTTCTTTATGATTTTGAGTACCTTGTAAAGTGTGAAAGATCTCCTTTACCTTCTTGTAAAATAGAGTGTTGCCCTTAAGTGAGGAAAAGATCCCAAAGTGGACACAATAAAAGATCCCAAAGAGGACAAATGAGAGTTAAATAGAAAGAGCCATTGAGGCCACAAAAATACAAAAAAATAGAAAAAAGAGAAAAAGAAATAAAAAGAGAGGAAGGGGTAACACTACTATCCTTTTGAGAGATCCACACTAGTACTCCCTTTATATCCTTGTACTCCATAGAGATGATCATTATGCATATAGCTATGTGGGGACCTTCACACTATAGAACTTGGCTTGCATATTCCAAGGATGAGCCTCCTCAAACGAGCTCTAGGTCTTCATGAGCGAGCAAGTTAGATGCATCCCCACTAGTTCCATTGGAGAGCTTCTTAGCTCGTATGTGCATCCGTTGCATGGCAATCCCTACTCCTCACATCATATCTATCATTTGGCATCTCTTGTCTATGATTGTCCTCATTGATGTGAGCCTTTCTCATCCTTTTTGTCTTCCTCCTCCACCATACTTCTCTCTTTGCCATACTAAGTGTCAACTCTCGTGCTTACGCTCATCCATTGCATGAGTGCTCAAAATATCGAAAAGGAGTGGATCAAATTGACTTGTACCTGGCTAGTGGTCTGGGGACGAGTCAAGATAAGATTCCAGAAAAAGACCAAGTGTGTAACTTTAGTAGATTGAGTTCTCAACAAATAAATCTTTTTCTCGTATTCCCTATCCCCCTTCTTGCACGCAAACACCATTTGGAGACATTCGAGTCACGGACAGCGAGAGCTCTTGCACCTATTGTTCTTTTGTTACTTGTTTCATTGCTAATATAGACTCTTGCTTGTTATGACTTGAATTGAATCTCTAACCTTGATTGCTTTACTTTTCAAAGTTCTTTTATGGTTGCTAGCATGTCACCACAGAAATTATGCTGTTATCATTTACCTACTCGAGGACGAGCAGGAATTAAGCTTGGGGATGTTGATACGTCCAAAACGTATCTATAATTTCTGCTTGCTCCATGCATGTTTTGTGTGATATTGCTATGATCTAGATACACTTTCATACACCTTTGATCATATTTGGACTAACCTATTAACTCAGTGCACCCCAGTGCCAGTTCCTGTTTTCTGCTGTTTTTCTATTTCAGTTTCCCCCATATAAAAAGTGCCAGAAAAATTCCGGGAAAAATATAGGAAAAATCAGCGTACAGAAAGCTTCGCGAAGAGCCCGAGTGGGGCCAGAGGGGAGCCAGGGATTGGTGTTGTGGCTTGTTTTCGCAGGATAGAAAGCGGTTCTTTTCTCGAAACCCCTAGCAGCCACGTAAAACTTGCAAAAGATAAAGTAGAAAGGCGTTTTCAACTTTAATTTGCATGTCGGGGGGAATCATAGCATGTATGATTTATACTGTTGCATCCTGTTTTGCTAATATGTTAGATATACAACGGTAGCATAATAGGATGATCCCTCACTAATCCAACAAAGTGTCCTTCCTTAGTGAAGCACCATCTGGAAAGTTCTTCATTATGGAGGCATCATGTGTCACACGGGTGTCAAACATTTTTACGTTCACAAGAGATGGGTGGAGCAAGCCTAGCATGTCCAGAAACATGGCCTTGCATACGCGGCATATACTCACTAAGGTTATTGTGGCGAGCCTGGCATGTGCAGACATGGCCTCGGGACACAAGAGACCGAAAGGTCGAGCATGAGTCACATGGATGATGTGATTGACATGATGGCCTACCTTGAACAACATACTGATGGTCGTGTCACACGGGGGAGGTATGTTCTTCAAGGATCGTGTAATCACTTAGAATAAACTATGAGGGATGTTTGTCTGAGTGGGAGTTCCAGAATTGTTTTTGAAACATGAACTCCATATTATGAACTTAATCTTCATGTCTTAGCAAATATCATTGTAGATAATGTCATACCAATGTTTAGAACTATGGCTCTTCTAGTATGATAGAACTTAAGGTAAATGGGTCTTACTTCATTGATGTGTACCAACACCATTAGAGACATACTCATTAGTAATGACTTGCTAAACATAATACGAAGAACTGCTAGGAGATACACTTGACAACTCCGTAATCAAGGAAGATGATGATGAGTATCGCACTCACCGTCACTTATGAATGACTGTCCAATACACCATACTTCATTCTATGAGTCTGAATTGTGAATGCATGTTAACCAACACGTATGACGTGCTAGGTGGAACTTGAAAGAACTTGGTCACAAATCAGAGTAATGGAATATGAGTATATGGACGGGGTTTCTTTCAACTATGGTGGAAGGAACAACCTGTTGAGAAAGTCACTTGGAAAATGTATAAGATACATGGAACACCTTGTGTATAACTTGGACTACTGAATGACTGGTTACTTTGCGATAACTGGGGAGTTGCATCCGCTTCCTCCTAGTTACAAAGACCATGTCTGGACTATGTCATGAAGGAGAATCGTTCACATGTCATGAGGTCATGGTTAAAGTTAAGAACTTTAAGAGTAGAACCAATGCAGAAATGGTCATTGACGGAGAAGGTATATTTGATATACGAGTTATAAATGTCTTTCCCACGAAACACTAATTGCGGTAGATTAAGTATTCGATGCTTGAACTTACTGCTTGAGAGTGGCCTGGAAGGGATGAGGTGACAATGTGTGCTGACGGCAATCAAGATAGTTGATGGTCGACAACACTCTCCCTCTACATCTATCAATTGATTAATATATGAATAAATTTTATGATCGTTTGAATGAGGACTTTGTTAGTGTGTCTTTCATCTCGCGCAGACAATTATTCATATTAGTGAGAAACAAGTCAGTTGTTCTCCTTTTATGAATGATATCTCTTATGGTCACATTACGATTATGAATGAGTTATTCTTATATTGATGATAGTTGTTTGATCATTTATAAGAAATATTGTAATGCCAAGAAATATCCAGGCTTAATAATGACACTACAGTTTAAGTCATGAATGGTATGATGATGTCTTAAGATACTTGATCTCTTGACACATACAAACCATGTCTTTTAGGTGAGATGACTAAAACCTCGCATTCTGGTAAATGGAATGTGTACTGATTGTTGAGTATCATACATTGTGATGTATCGTATGTCAGCATGTGGTGAATTTCATTATTTCGTGAACTTCGTATGTGGACTTAGATGAATATTTGTATTCACTAATGAAACATGAGTCTGAAATAATTTTATATGATCAAAAGGGATTTCAGAGTAAAGATGAATATTAAATTAACAAGAAAGACAAGTCTCTACGATTTGATCAAAGTGACAAATGTTTTGAGTTAGTCTTGGGCATAAATACTTGTGTGAAAGTTGTTCCACAAATTGCAATGTCTTGAGACACTTCAATATGATTGACGTGCCTGAACATTGTGATCATATTCTATCGAAAAGTGTATGGTCTAAGTTATCTCTTACCAAGTTACATTATTATTGTTTAGAGTTATTAATTTAATATGCAAACACTCACTTCAGCATAGGGAACCATCTGAGTTCGTGGAAACCAACACTATATATGTCATGGTGTGTTGTGGTTTCTAGGAAGATTGATTTATGTAAGATAAATTATCTTTGTAGTGTATCCTTATACAACTATGGATGCATCTTCCACAACTAGAACCAAAAGGAGCAAAACTTGTATTGCTATGTTTGGTGTTTGTCAAGAATTGTTCTTGATAAATGTGGTAATGGAAGAAAAGTGAAAGTTCAACCAAGGTAATTGACCTTGCCTCCAAATGTCAGAGTAGTGCAACGGAATATGTTCTGGAAGCAAAGCTCTACAATAAGAGGAGAAACTAATGATAATGATCATGATCTTCTAATGGGAGCTTTTACTGAGAAAGGTAGGATTCAAGAATATATATTTTCCCCTGGTGCAAAAATGATATTCATGATTCACTTGTCATGTTAATGGAACAAGACATTCCTACGAACTACAAAGAAGCGATGGTGGACCTAAGTACGAGATATGACTACGAGTCATGAAATCCTATGTTGAGTTACATTTAAGATTGCTTGAATCTTATCAAGTAAGGAGGTTACTTGATATTCACAATAACTTCAGAGTTATGAGGAATAAATGTGAACATCAAAGGGACGTCAAGATTGGTTTGTCACAAAGATTGTTTCTGACAAATTCAATGGGTTGACTACAATGTGTAGCAATGCTTGAGTCAAAGGGATATTCACTACGATTGATCCAAGATTGTTATCAATATCGTGACTTCCTCAAATCCTGTATTTTAAGAAGTGTTGTAATTGGTACAACAAGAAGGTTTTGGAAAAACATATGGATACTAGTGTCTCGTAAACTGAATTCTCATTTTGATGGATGATCAAAGGATTTTGGACTTAACTAAAACATCGAGGAAACATGCATTTGCATGAAACTGAGTGGGAGCTGAATAGTTTCCTGAAACTTAATATGTAGACGACATATTTTGAGTGGGAGCTATGGGAGTATTATCCTAGACTTATATGTAAATGACATATTTGAGTAGGAGCCATGTGGTTAGTATCCTGAACTTAATATGTGTCTGACATATCTAAGTGGGAGCCATGTGGATGTTATCCTTGTCTTATATGTGGCCGACATATTTGAGTGGGAGCAATATGAGTGTTATCCTATAACTTAATATGTGCATGACATATTTGAGTGGGAGCATGATAACATTCTCATATATGGATAACATATTATGAATGGTGCAGTTGGTGTTAATGATTATTTGAATCTTTCATAAATGAAGATGAATAAGTATTAAGCATTGAAGATCTATTAAGATAGATATGTGTTTAATAACATTGAGTCGTAATACTTTCCTGGATCAGATTCTGAAGGAGTTCAGAATGGGACAAGTCAAGAAGTGGTCCTTACTTGTATATCCAAGAGAAGTGTTGAGTTAATCTCAGTACAAAAACAATGGTTAATGGTTAATGAAAGAAATGGATGTGTTGGATCCTCTATGCTTTTTTCATAGGTTCTTTCATATAAAACCAGAGTTATGTACTCGACGTAATGTGACCCAAGTTCTTAGTAGTAAGAACATGTTGTGATATGGTTTATGAGTAAATCATTGAACAAAGAGTTAAGCTTATCCTTCGGTGTCTGAAGAGAACTGAGGATACATCTCAAATTTGTAAAGGATAGTGGACTTGACCATAAATGTTATGCTGGTTCAAGTTTTGACACTAACCTAGAAAATTGAGATATCATACTAATGAATGCCTAAGTTGAAAGAAACATGGTTAGACATCAAAGTTGCATACAATGCACTAAGGATTGAATCTACATTGATGTGGCTACTTTATAAATAGCAGGAGTTATATTATGGCTTAAGAAGTTCGACTTCTGATTGAGTGAGTTTCAAGTGTGCATGACTATGGGAAAGGGGGGTGACCCACCAGATGTCATTGCTATGACACAGCAAACGAAGTCTCACTTCACCGCCAAATATATATATACCTCATCATTATAGTGGATAATGAAGGAATGTCAAATTAGGTGACATTATGATTTGCAAAAGGACATACGGTTCTGAATGGTACCCAGACCGTTGATACAACCTCTTCACGGGCAAGCATGATCAATATTGAGTTATGATCCAGAGAAAAATGCAACTAGATTATTTGTACTCTAGTGCAAGTGGGAGACTGTTGGGAATGTGCCCTAGAGGCAAATAAAATATGTTTTATCGAGCATATTCCATTAGTTCATAATACGTTTGATACTATGCTATAACTGTATTAAGCGAAAACATTAATACAGGTGTGGTATACAAACAACCAGGTCCCTAGTCAACCCTAGTATACTAGTCCATTGGGCGATTGATGATCAAGGTTTCCTGATCATGAGACAATGGCGTCTGTTGACAATGGAGTCGTATCATTGGATAATGATATGATGGACATACACCCACCAGAAGTGTTGCGATGTGATCAAGTCACATAGTTCGTCATTGCGATAACTATAACGTAGTGACCAGATCCTTTGGCCGTAATGATCATACGTAATTGTCATCTATGAGGAGACTTTGATTTGTATCCCACCGCCTGACTGAAATATGCTGGCCATAACGGTGCACTTTGGGTATTCCGAAATAGATGGTTGATGAGTATGCAAATAGATCAAAGCAGGATTTTTCCATCCGTGTGACGGATAGGTACTTTGGGCCCACTCGGTGATGTTACATCATAAAGTTTGCAAACGTGTGACTAGGTCACGGAGTTGTAATATCACGGGAACGAGTAAACTTGTTTATTGAGAACGAACTAGGTATATTGGATGCCGATGATCAAACCTCGGACAAGAAAAGTACCACAGGACAAAGGGAACAGGCACACGGTTAACGGATCCAACAACGATTGAAGTTCATTCGATGGAAGCGCAGGGGCTATCAAGGATTGTAACCAGGTCCAATTGATTAGTCATTGATCAATGAGAATTATCTCGATCATGTCTGCTGTTTCCCGGACCGTAGGGTGTTACACTTAAGGGTACTCAACGCAGTAAGGATTGATTCGGGATCACCGGAGAAATTGGAGAGAACACCGGAATTGTTCCGGTGATGAACGTAATTGTTCCGATGAAGGCCGGAAGTTGTTCCGGGTATTTTGAAAGGTTCAAAATATATTTAATAATGTTTAATTAATGTTTTATTATTAATTATATGAATTAAATATTAAAATATAATTAAATATAATTAAAAATGAATTAAAAGGCATATGGGCCTCATAGGGCCCATTAGGGGGAGAGGGAGTCCTCCCCCATGGGCCATGGCGCCATGAGGGGGCCCACCCCCCTTAATAGGTGCGCCACCCCCTCCCTTGGGATTAGTCCCACCCCGGAAGTGGAGGGGGGGGGGTGGCACCCCTCCTTGGCCTATATAAGGAGGGGTAGAGGTGCCCTTTTCTTCATCATATTTTTGAGATAAATTCTCATCTCTCTCTCACTCTTTTCTCCTTCCTCGAGTGGACTCCCCTTTTTTGGAGTCTACACTTGGTTGGAGATTTCTCCACTATACGCACGCCGTCGTGCTGCTGGAATCGGGATCCGAATCCATCTTCTTTCCGCTGCTCTACTGGTTCGGAGCCCGGAGGGACGTCGGGTATACTGTATGTGTATAATCCCGCGAGGCACTACACTTGTGGTGCTATTTCATCGTCGTGGTCGTATCGCGAGGTCTTCATCAGCAATGTTCCGACGGGGACGTAATCCCGTCATCGGTCTACAAGGATCGGGTGGCTACACGAGTCATCGGGGATTGCCGGTACAACTACACCAACCACGTTCATGCGGGAACGTTTCCCGCTTAACGGACTACATACTGGTATGTGATCTATTTCTGTCCGTTACTTGCATCGCCATGGCATAGGTCTTGGGTATGGGTCTCGTAGGTTATGAAAAATTTGTGTTTTCTGCCCCGAACCCCAACACTCCGTTGCTGTTTATTGCTTTGGCCAAGTAGTAGGTAGTGACCCAAGAGGGAACGTTATGCTCGATTGTGGGTTCATGCCCCCTGATGACTAGCTTGAGTGACAGAAACATGAGTCTAGGGGATGTGCTGTTGCCACAAGGGGGAAAACAACGGTGCTTGTAACCACGGTTGTAAGGATTGTTTACTTTACGCAAAGTGCTTTTTAATGCAGTTGTCTGTTGCTTTGGGTTTACACTTTGGGTGGGGCTCGCAACTTAATACCAGCGAGATGTTCTGGATAGATATCTCAAGGTGGATGATTAGTAGTAGATGCAGTTGGATTTTGGTCTACTTATTTTGGCGTACTGCCCGTGCTTTTGAGCCTCTTCCTTTCTTTTGTAGCATAGTTAGCATTGCGGTGCGTTCATAATCCTGTCAATTGCCCTTCTGTAATTTGTTTACCTCGCATAGCAGTTTTATCGTCTTTTGGGAGAGAGACATCACTAGCGAACATCACGTATCCCGGTCCATATCCTCATTACTGTTTCCACGCTCATTTACTTTTCTGCTTTTACTTGCTATCATTATCCCTTGCGTTTTATCCTTTGTGAACAACAAGACCGGAGAGATTGACAACCACTTTGTACTTCGTTGGGAACAAAGTTATTTGTGTCTGTGTGCAGGTCCGCGTCAGTCGCGCCGCTGACACCTACTTATCATCTCTGGAGTCCTACTGGAGACAAACCTTGGTATCTTCACCGAGGGAAACTTGTTGTTGCACTGCATCACGCCTTCCACTTGGGGCTCACCAACGAAGGGGCGAGAAGCCATCAGCCGCCATGGCGAGGAGGGAACCATCGGCCGCCCCTCGCCGCTCCGGCCGTCTGCCCCTCACCGCCCTCGCCGCTGGCTGACGTCCATGGCCACGACCATGGCGTGCGTGCCATGGATGGCTGCAGCAGTGGGGGGGGGGGATTTTTTTGTTCTCTCAATTTTTTTTCTGTTTTATAAGTCTCAATTTTACTAAGTTAAAACGTTCTAGTGTTGGGGGGGGGGGGGGAAGAAAGAAAAAAGATGGAAAGAAAAACGAAAAAGAAAAAGGAGAGGGAAAAAGAAAAATAAGAAGAGGAGAAGAAGAGGGATAGAGGAAGACAAAAAAGAGGAGAAAAAGAATGGAAAATAAATTTTTTTGTTCATCTTATTTTTTCTGTTTTATAATTAGTCTTAATTTTACTAAGTTAAAATGTTCTAGTGTTGGATAAGAAAAGAGGAAGAGAAGGAAAAGGAAAAAGAAGGAGAGGGAAAAATAAAAATAAGAAGAGGAAGGAGGAGAAGAAGATGAGGAAGAAGAAAAAAATAAGAGGAGAAGAAGAAAAAAATAGAATCCTCTTTTTTTGAAAATCGAGAACGAGAGGGTGTCGAGGATCGCCGTGTGGGGCGAGGATCGGGAACTATACGCGTCGGTACATATACGGTCGATCGAGGGTCACCGAGAGATGTCGTGGGTCGAGTCATCGAGGGGTCGACAGGGTCATCACCGAGAGAGGTCGTGGGTCGAGTCATCGAGGGGTCGCAGAGGGTTCGAGGGTCGTCGAGGGGTCGAGAGGATCATCGAGAGATCGAGGTCTCGAGTCGTCGAGGGGTCGCAGAGAGAGGGTTTGAGGGTCGTCGAGGGTCGTCGAGGGGTCGAGGGTCGAGGAACGCCGAGGCGGGTCGAGAGAGGATGCATTGTGCGAAGTTTTCGATCCAAATCCATGGCTAGCTATCTCATGTTTGTATATTAAGTGTCATATGTTGTAATATTTTGTAGAAATTATGGACGATGGTCGAAGAAACTTAGAAGAAGAAGACGTTATGGGTGAAATCATCCGCGAAGGAGCAGAAGGACCGTCGGTGGGCGACGACATCCAAGAAGGACCGGGACCGTCGATGGGCGACGACATCCAGGAAGGTGATGTGACCTTGTCGTTTCTGAACGACACCGATGGTCTGGAAATAGAGAGTGAAGCAGGCTCCAAGGATGAAGAAGTAGACCGTGATGACGACTACGATGAGAGAACGGAGGAAGGAGTTGTTGCAAAGTCCGGCGAGGTATATATATTAGTATATATAGCATGTGCTGATGAGACTAGCTAATTGAATTGATGCATTAATTGTTTTGGTATGTAGACATATATATTAACTCTCTTCTTTATTCTTTTCTAGCCCTCCGTATCCGGATCGAGCCAAAGTTCGGTAAGGAGACGAGGCCCGAAAAAAAGGTTGGGCCCGGATGAAAAGTTCACGAGCATCGGGATCAGGAATGATGGCAAACCATTGAACCCAGACGGACCAAGGACGCATTTGCTGCTCAGTGTGCGGTCCTCGTTAGGGACTTTATCCCGATCAGCATCCACCAATGGAATAAGCCAAAGAGCGAAGACCCTGAAGTGTCTTTTGTTACCGATAGACAGAAAGATGTACTTTGGAACACGCTGAAGGCAAATTTCATCCTACCTCCAGAGGAGGATCAGGAAAAGCCAGTTACAGAGCCATTGATCAAGACTCATGCTCTTAAGAAGATGGTAGAACTATTCAGGAGGTGGAAGAATGACTTGAAAACAAAGTTTGTCGACAAAAATGAGACTCCAATATTCACCCGTCAATATGAGAAGATAAAAGATCACTGGGACGCATTTGTGGCCCACCAGAAATCAGAGAAGAGTAAGAAGATGTCAAAGATAAACAAGCTAAATGCTGCAAAAAATTAGTTTCGCCATCGCACGGGATCAGGTGGCTACCTCAAAGCCAGCCCGTCGTGGGAAAAGGCTGAGCATGACCTAATTGAAAGAGGGATCACACCAGAGACATGGTTCTGGTCACCGCGTGGAAAGACCTGGTTCTTCGGGGCTGGGGGATCATTGGACCCCGACACATGGAAGTGAGCTTGGAAGGACAAAAAATTGGACGCAAAGGTAGAAAAGCTTCGGGAATATTTCGCCAAATCGGCGAAAGGGACGTTCGTTCCCGACAGAGGGAACGACGAGCTCACAGAGGCCCTCGGTAATCCGGAGCACCCAGGACGAACACGGGGCACGGCAGGCTCCGTTCCGTGGAAGTATGGATTTCCCGACGCAGACGGTTACAAAAGCCGAGAAAGGAAGAGGAAAAAGGAGCTCAGCGAAATGCAGCAATTGAATGCTAGAGTAAAAGCGCTAGAGGAGAGGCATCGAGTTGACGAAGCTACCCAAGAAGCTACCCCGCCATCTCAGCGGAGAAGCAGCGTGGCTTCCACCGAGCTTGTTGTTGCGCAGCCTGAGTTGACGGCTCCCACCAGCTACCCCGTGGATGCTATCACGGAGACTCAAGATTGCCAACTTCTGGCGAAATTCGCGCACCTCACACCCAAGGCGGCTATCGGCAATGTTCTACCTCCTCGCAGAGGAACTTTTCTCTCTCGTCCGATTCCACAAGGCTATGCCGTTGTGATGGTCGATGAAATAGTTGAGGGATATGAGGAGCTCGAGCTTGACTACCCTACCGGTGATGGGGACAGTCGCCTGAGTCAGGCTCTGAAGACTACATGTCTATGGCGGAAGGAATTAATTAAGCTTCCGAACTGGACGGCGCGTGATCATCAGGTACCGCCTCCTTCTCCGCCTCCTTCTTCGTCTGCGCTGGCGCGTCCCATCAGTCCGCTTGATTCTTCGCATGCGCCGACGCGTCCCATCAACCCGCCTCCTCCTCCGCCTGCGCCGGCGCGTCCCATCAACCCGCCTCATCCTCCGCCTCCTTCGCCTGCGCCGGTGCGTCCCATCAACCCGCCTCCTCCTCCGCCTCCTTCGGTGCGTCAGCAAGGGCAGAAGAGAGCTGCCCCCCCCCCCCCCCGCTCCGGCTGCTCCGGCGCGTAATAAGCAACAAAGAAAGACAACCGACGCCGCTCCGACTGCTCCGACGTCTAGCGGTACATCCAGCGCCGCCGGGAGGAAACACCAATACGGTCCAGCATCTCTCAAGCCTCTTGAACCGAGGCCATACGAGAGGAGCGTGGAGGAAAACGAGAAGATCGTTAAAGGAGAAGTAGATGCATTTTTCAATAAGAAAAAAAATGCACCTACGAAGAAGATGATGTTAGATCCGGAGATAGTGAAGCGCACTGTGGATAACATGATGCAACCACCAGCGCCTCCGCTGGATGACAACAATGTCCGCATTCTTAAAAAGACAGTGAGAGAAGCGCGAAAGACTAGAACCACTACAACTGAAAAAAGGAGATCAGTAACACAAAAAGTGAAAAAAGTTCCCCAGCTCGGCGAACAGGCGAAACAATCGTTAGCCCCGTTGAAGGTGTTTAGCGACGATATCGTCGACGTCGAGGGGATGGCGCCCGGTACTAAAATTGGTGATTACATGCCCGTTGATATACAGTTTGAATCAATGGAGGAAGTATACACATACCGGTACGAGCATCCTCTCGTCAAACCTGGTACTCCTCTAACAACTATGATGCGAAGACTCCATAATTGGTACCTGGATTGCTGCAAGTCGTCTGACGGTCTTGATAATTTGTTCGTTATGGTTAAAGAGAATCAGGACGACCTCGTTGCAATTGAGCTGGTGCCTGTTCAATTTGAGAAATTATTCCAGCTTTACAATGCAATGGCCATCGATGAAGTAATCGTCACTTGCTACTGTCTGTAAGTTACTACTTCTTTAATTAAGTCTCTATATATATACAGCTCAGCTCTTTCATCATGTACAAATAATTTATCCTCTATATCATGCATGCAGATTGAAGATCGTCGAATGCAAGAAAAAAGGAATCGACAATATTGGGTTCATTAACTTAAATATATTTGATCCATTCGTGGTTAAAAATGAACCCGCAATACCCGAGTCCAACTTGCTAAAATCTTTGCTTCAACATCAAAACAAACAGAAAATACTCTTTCCTTACAACTTCAAGTGAGTGTTATACTTTCTTGTGCATATTCGGTTTTCCTTAATACTTGAGGTTATATTAATGTAATTGATGAGTTATTCATGCGTGCATAGCTTCCACTATGTTCTCCTAGAGATTGATGTTGAGAACGGAGTAGTAACCGTCTTAGACTCAAGACGAAAAGAACACAATGAGTATGCGGAGATCATTGAAATGCTCACGAAGTAAGTTCAATCGATCATATATCGGCAACTTTGTTCATTTCCTGATATCAGGTAATAATTATTTTCTTTGTGTATGGCAGGGTCTGGAGACAGTTCACCCAAACAATTCCGAGAGTAGTACCGAAGGAACTGAAATTTTCATACCCGAAAGTAAGTACTACTATAGCTAGTTCCGCGCATCTCCCATTGATTCTAGCTATTCGTTTCATCAATACCATTTATAATGCTTGATTATCAGTTTGATTAATTGAACTCTATTTCTCGTAAAGTGGATGTTCCAACCAGAAGGACTAATCTTTATGGATACTACATTTGCGAGTACATCTACAACGAGACGTTCTCTAAGAAAGGCGGCCACTTTAAAAAAGATTTTGATGTGCGTAAGCAACACTATATTCACAATTTTAATTTGTGTTGAGTTCATTCATATAATATGCATGTATTGACCCCCTTCTTCAAATTAGCTTTGGGAGCTTCAGGAACAACTCCTACCAGAAGATCGCATAAAAGCAATTCAAGAGGAATTGGCGGGATTCTTTCTTGAGCACGTCCTCGATAAGAAAGGACAATACTATACGGAACTTATGTTCAGTTGTGGAAATTGAGTTCAGATGTTAGCTAGGGATAGATATCCGAAAACTTGTTGTTGGACCAATCTCTCGGGGAAGGAGAGGTGTCGATCACTTCTCTCTGTATATATATGTTCATGACGATTATCGCTCTTCTGTACTTATATTAATGGTTTCTTCATTTGCTTAATAGCTAGCGTGTCGAGTCCTCTCTATACGTATAGTAAATAGCGTCGACCAAGCACGAAGATAAGAGAGTACACACCTCTCTTTATTAGCTAGCTAAAACAATATATGAAACCCCTAAATTAACCCTGCAAAACCCCCTAACCCCCCCTTAAAAAAAACAAAACCCAGCCACTGAAATGCTGCCGCGTGGATGTCCTTTGGCCCCGGTTGGTGGCACCAACCGGGACAAAAGGGCCTCCCGCCTGGGCAAGCGACTGCGGCCACGTGGAGGCCCGTCTGTCCCGGTTCGTGGGCAAACCGGGACTAAAGGTTTTGGGCATTAGTAACGACCCTTTAGTCCCGGTTCCGGAACCGGGACAAATGGGCCTCTGGAACCGGGATAAATGGGCCTTTTTCTACTAGTGGGGTGTAATATGACATTTTAGTTTTCATAGATTTAGGAGTGAAATACATTGTAACAAACACTTGTTAAATTTTTAGGTTTTTCAAACTTCACTTGCACTTATTATAATTAGTTAATAAATACAGTTTATGTGTAAGGTTGAGTCTTGGCACCCTTTATTTTATTAATTTTCCCGTATAATGTGTAAACACCCATTCAAGGATTTTTGTCTTACCGAGTTCTTTCAAAAAACAATTATGCACTTGCAGTTCAAATTTTTGCAGCCGTCACATTACATTCAGATCTAACCCATGCTCTCTAGAAAACACGTTTCTACCTTGGAGATGGTTCGATCTCTAAAGAAGTATATTTCACAATTTCGAGATATCTTCTCAAATATTTACCACATCCTGCAGGAGTCATATAATGACACAATTCTAAATTTAGTGTGTTTTGGACTTGATTTCCATTAAAAAAACATGTTTTGGTTTGAGTCTTGGCACCCTCATGTTTGGTATTCCATTTTCTTGTATGAGGCCTAAACATAGACACAAGAACACAAATATAGTTTTTAACAAAATTTTGCTAGTTTTTTCATGCACTTGTTGTTCAATTTATCTTTATATTTACTAAATTTCATGAAATGCAATTAATGTACTTAATATAAAATTGGACCTCGAAAATTTTGAAATTTTGGCATGAGTCTTCTAGGTGTATTTTGAGTGTAGGGAAAAAATCAAGGCCAAAAGAAGAAGCAGTGGTCGCATCGCCTTCAAACTGTTCTAATTCCCTCTCGAAATCATGTTTCTTCCTCGAAGATGGCCGATCTATAGGCAGTGTATTTTACAACTTTTCCAAATTCATCTATTTTCTTACCATAAGCCCGGGGGGTCATATAATTAATTATAGCATTGTCAAGTTTCATTTTTTGATTCATTTACATCATTTTGAATTTAAAAGCCCATAAAGTTCATGATTTGGATCTATTTTTGGCGCCCTCGTGTTTATAAATCTAATTTTCTTGTATAAGTCCAAAGACTCGAGAACCCAAAAACGGTTTTGCATCCCACTTTTTCCCAAAAAAGTTATGCATGTGCAATTGAAATTTTAGTTATATTCAACCAAGTCTTAGAAATTCACTGGATCACTTAAATATAGTAAGCATACCCAAATAAATAAATAAATCTTGACATGGATCATTTAATGGTGTATCTTGAGTGTTGAAAACATCTCAAGCCCAAAAGATGAAGTGGTGGCCGCATTGCCTTTGAACTAACAACCAGTTTTCTACGTAAATCATGTTTGATTTTTTTGAGATTGTCTATTTTTAAGCAGTATATATCACAACTTTTGGAAACGTTCTAAAAAATTAATAACAACCTATACGGTTTGTCAGATTTTGTTTGAAGTTATTGAACTTCAAAAACCAATAAACTTCATGTTCAGGGTTCAATCTTAGCACCCTTTTCTTTAAAATTCCTTTAGTTTTCTTATATAAGTCCTAAACAGAGACTGAGGAACAAAAATATTTTTTTTAATCCATTTTTTTATGCACCCGTAATTCAATCTTTTATTATATGCCTAGAAAACAATCTGAATACATATACAAGGAAATAAATAAAATAAAAGGTATTTATAAAAATACTCCCTGGTCTCAAAGTAAATGTCGCTGATTTAGTACAACATTAATATAAAGTTATACTAACCCAGTGACACTAATTTTTTAACAAAGGAAGTATGATCGAAAATACCATAACATACAATGAAAAAACAAATGATGTACAAAAGAAAAGAAACAACAGAAACGGAAATAAAAGGAAGAAAATAAAATAAAAAATAAACTCAACAAAGAATTCTTTGGTTAGTTCGAAAAGAAGAAACTCGGCTGCTAGAATTGCTTGCGATGTTCTGAAAGAAAATCACTTGGCAAAAAGATGTTTGCAGAGTGGAAAAAAAATATACTCGACAAAGACAATATTTACTTAGTATCCAGTGGAAGCACTCGATACACAACTTGACATGCATCAGGCAAAGTTTTAGATTTCAGTAGTGATGGGTGACATAGAGCATACATTTATTTTTTTGAACATAAAAGGAGCCGACACGCAAATTTTATTGAATTTACAAGCAGTTGTCAGTTCGAATTACAAAACCTGAAGGTTTAAGGGCGGCTAACTTGAATACATTGAGGCAGTTAGCATGATCATGCCATGCAGCATAGCATGTAAACTCAGGGTGCAAATTTTGTTGAGCAAGATTGTACGCCACGCCATTGAGGTTCCTCTTAATATGGAAGACAGAGGACAGGGATCGAGTAGCTAGAGGCAGCCAGAAAGCCAGCCAGAGCTGGCCTGATCTTCCAGAGAGCTTAAGAATCTCTGATGTTTTTCTTTGCAATCATCTTGGTGAGAGAGAGGCAGTCCGAGAGGAATGTGGAGTGCTGCAGGTTTAGTGTTGCTTGGCAGCCAGAGCACGGGCAGGAGCGGCAGAGCTTCAGCTTCAAAAGGGGAAGAGGTAGAAGGCGCACAAGCTCGAATGAAGATGGAACATGGAGCATACATGTATATGTGTTTCTTGGCAGGGGCAAGGTGAGATGCCGCTGGCAGAGCGACGATGGACATGACACCAGAGGAGCGCGCGGTGTCCTGCCAGGCCAGCATGCTGCGCGTCCAGAACTCCAGATCTCGAGGCTGGCTACTGCGTTTCCAGATCGGCACACCCCTGCCTGCCTTCTGGTGCTAAACGTTTGCTACGAGCTGTATACTTGAGCACGTATGAGTTATGACGGTAGCTGTATAGATTACTACTGGTTTAGGAGAGAAGATTGGTGGTGGGCTGTCCGCCGGGGAGCATACAAGGATCTCATGCGATAACGACGATCATCATCCGATCCTAGCTATCATTTGAGAGAAGGTTAGACGACATGACAGCGAGAGTGTTTGCGCGCACGAACGCACACGGGTGAGTTCATACGGGAGTGGGACATAGATCGAGTGGTTTGGTTAGCCAGGCAGGATCCGCAAGGCGTGGAGGAGAGGAGGGTGGCAGCTTCTGGGTTGGTGTGGAGATGCTTCCACCCCTCGTGCGGGCGCAGCCATTGTGGAGTTGCTGTGGAGTGATATCTCCATATATGAGCTACGATGGTAATTAAGGGTTGACAAACAGCAATGCCGTTGACAAACGGAAATCTCCATTGTGGAGTTCCTCGTGTATATGTATGTGGAATAGATAGAAATAACAATGCCGTTGACAATGCATCAGCCAGGGCGCCGTTTTTAAACGGAGCCTCAGGTCAGCACAGACAGTGCGGCGGCTCCGACCAATCTCTAATCAATCCTTATCATTTGTTCCAGTACTATCAGAGATTCTTCTGGCAAATTAACCATTCGTGCGGGTGGGTTGTTCCAACTTTATTTTTTTGCGGGTATGTTCCAACTTATTAATTCCTTCCGGGCCGAAGCTCAAGAGAAGATAATATACAATTTAACGGAGTATTCAACTATACAATTTTTCTCGTGGAGATACATATTTACTTGTCGTTGAGGCACATATGTGCTTGCTATGAAGTCATATATTTTGTTTTTCTGGAGTCACTGATTTTCCATAAACAATTGTTATTCCTTTCTCTGTGAGGCACAGATTTGCTTCTTGTTGAGGAGCAAATTTGCTTCTCATGGAAGCATGTTTTTTTGACACACGATGCTCACTGATTTAGTTCTTCGTTGAGTCATAAATTGTCTTATTAAAAGCACATTTTTAAACATCAAAACCATAGAAAACCAAGTAAAATAAAAATAAAAAATAAAAAAGACATAAACGCATGAAATAAACAAAAGAAAATCTTACAAATGCGTTCAGCACACAGTACATGGCACTTATTTGGCCCACAACTTAACGGACTCCCAAGGACAAAAATGAGCTTCGCGAAATCTAATAATCGCTCCAAATAGGGCAATAGATCGATGGGCCTTCTTGAGCCAGAATGACAGTAGAAATGTTGTCGGTTTTCTTCTGGTATCTGTTGATCAAGTTGGGTGGAACTGGTTTTGGGATGACCATTCCCATTTGTTCCTGCATTTCATTTCCATTTTCTGTTTTCTTTGTATCTAATTGTTTTCCTTTTTATTATTATGTTTGAACCCCTTTATCATTTAATATTTCCATGGTGCATGGACAAGTTTGAATATATTTTCACCCCACAAAAAAGTGTGAATGTTTTTCAAAAATAAATCAACTTTTTTAATGTATGTATACATTATTTTATATACATGAATATATTTATGTGATGTCCAACTCAGATGATATTTGAAAAACGCAATTGTTGCCCCTCCACCATTAGTTGCGTGTGGTCACGGATGTGCAACCAGGATGAAAAACTAAATCTGACCCTAGATTGGCAAATGTGCACTTAGGGGATATAGTTTTGAAAATAAATAAGTAATGCAACTAAACGAACCCTCAGTTGCATGCATTGGCAGATCTGGTATTGTTGTTGTGTGTGTGTGGGGGGGGGGGGGGGGGTGGGGGGGAATGCAATCACTCCTCCAACATACACGCAAGCATGCACTTAGAATCTTCTAGTGGGATATTTATGGATATTAAACATAGTGTAAACTAGCGAGAGCTAAGAAGTTGACTTATTGACAATCCATACATTTCACTCTTGATAATCTCCATTTTCTCTTTTAACACCTATACTTGAAAGTCTTCATGCACTTTGCTAGATTCATGCTTGTAGACAGTCCTACTAAGTTATGTAGTTATTTAAGGATGCTATAGATATAAATATGCATAACATTATTATAACATAATGGCCGTGGGATCAAATCCCTTCCGTTTATACCTAAGTATCACGGTGGATTGGGCAATGAAATCCTAAATATAAAAGACCAAGTGCTTACTTAGCAAATAGTTATATAAGCTACTTTATGCGGGAGGTGTTTGGCAAGAGTTATTCATAACAAATACCTAAACTTCAAAACATTTTCCCGGGTAGATGGTAAGCCTATTGATTCACCATTTTTGAGGGGCTTGATGAAGGTCAAGTCATCCTTTTTAAGAGAGGTTTCTTTAAGGTTGGTGATGGTCAATCGACGAGTTTTTGGGCAGATTTCTGGTTGAGTGACACTCCATTAGCTCTACAATATCCATACTTGTAAAATATTGTGTTCAGAAAACAGTTTCGGTGGCCTATTTACTTGGGGTTAGGGCTTTAAGCATCCAATTTTGTAGGTCATCACTGAGTGAAAAATAGACAAAATGGACCCGTTTGGTTTCTAGGTTGATGTCAATCAATCTAATTTAGTTGACAGATTCATTCAGTGGATGTTGACCACTAGTGGTATTTTCATTGTGAAGTCTATGTATGTGGATCTTATGGATCCTGGGCCTATTTTTCACGAAACTCATATTTGGATAACAATGATTCGTTCTAAGATCAACGTTTTCATGTGGTTTTTGAGAAGGAAACTACGTAGTTCTTACCAAAGATAACCCGGCTAAGCGTGTCTGGCATGATAGTAAAATATATTATTTTTGTGATCGGAAGGAGACAATACATCATTTCATATTATCATGTCCTTTTACTACCTTGATCTTGCGCATGATTCATGGTACACAAAATTTAGAATCACCGATGAGTATTTCAAATTTGTTCAAAATATGTCTCGATGGTATTCATCATAAGCTGAAGGGCCAAATCCGTGTGGATATTTGTGTCATTCTCTAGGCAGTATGGAATTGCTGAGATGATAGCGATTTTTAACAAATCATCTATTTCTAATTTCTTATAGGTTATCTGTAGGGCTACAGATTTTGTGGTGATTATTGCAACATGTGGACGCGTAGGAGTTTATGACCTATGGGTGCAGCCGGTTCGAACCAGTTGGACCGAATTTATTCAACCAGTTTGGTTGGTGAGTCGATCACTATTTAGAGTTACACATACTGTCACTCTCTCTTCTGCCATGAACATGGATTACTATTCAAGGGTAAAAATTAAGATGTAGTGGATGGAAGCTAGTGCGGCCCTACACAAAAGGTTTCATTTAGCAAGTATTTGTCCAGGCCGGAGTCCTCTATCAGTATGATAATAAAACAAAACACAGTTTCATAATGTTTTTATTGGGTGCTCTCTATGTTGATGTCCTTTTCTATAAACTTTGTCAAACTTAAAACAATTTAATTTAAGACAAAGCCACCTTGTATTGTATCTTTTTCTTTTTTTGCGGGGTGACGAAGTATTGTTTCAAATAGTGAAGGAGTCCTTTTTGTTAGGGTCGAAATTGCTCAGTTTATGGTTGCTGATCAATGTGGTGCTTATTTAATAATCTGATGAAATGAATTAGCCAATAATGTATGTAGATAAGCCAAAATCAACCAGACACTAAAATAGAGAAAACATGTTGAGTGAGGCATTATGAGAGTCCACCACAATACTAAACGCACCTACATCTTGATGAAAATCAAAATGCATTTCTTTTTCAATGCACCTACCAGTTACACCTGTGATTAGCGATTGAAGTACTGAATCACGATCAGAAACCGATTTTTGGTCAGGCGATCAATCTGAAATTACCAAAAACAAACCAGGAAGAACAGATCGATCGAGGTGGCCAGAAATATTAAAAAGAAAAACTATCTTGCCATTAAACTGCAACAATTGTATTTGTCATGTCTGACAAACAGCTCAAAACCTCACGTCGTGTTTCCCTCAATGACAGATGCACTTGCGCTTCACTGTCAGACAACATTACAGCTCAACTGATGGTACTGGTACTTGAGATCTGAACTTAGCATATAAGTATTAGACGTTTAAATTAGTTGCCTGGATGCAGTGCTGCATGCTTGGCCCCTGCAACACAGCTAATCGTGTCGACGATTAAGCTGAAGAAACCAAATGTGCCAGGCCTCACCACTTAGGTCATGCCGCCATATGGGCGCGTCGATGCATGGTTTGTTAATGATGACTGTAATGTCGATCAAGCAGTTGCTCCAGGACATGACGAACTAGCCAGAGTAAAGGAAGGGGCTTCCAGAATAATTACCTATGGACACTTCATAAACTCTACACTTCATAGTATTTATTTAGTTACACCTACCCTTGAGATTCGTAATACACTTGCTAGATTCATACACTACCAACATAAGTGAATATTTAAAGATACTACTGATTTGGACACACACATAAAAGCACAATACTTTAGTGGGGGCAAATGTATATTTGCAGCAGTGTGATACTTTTGGCTTACTAAGATTCAGGGTTAAATACATTGTACAAATACATAAACATCTCAAAGTTAAATTAGAATAAGATAATAAATATATTAAAATCTTATTCTAGCACACGAAAAGTATTTTTTATTGATCAATAATAAAGTCAACATGTTTGTTACCATTCAAGGGTGTGACTACCTAGTAATTAAAATAATATATGAAAAATTATATATATATATATATATATATATTTGTGTATTAATGAAAAACAACGTGTTTTTATTGTTAAGATAAATTATGATAAATTAAAAAAGTTTAACATAAATGGCATTAACGAGTCTATGAAGAAAAAAAACCTAATTGGTAAATTGGTGGATAAATGTCTTGATTGGGAAAAAAATAAACATAACAAGGTAGACGTGGACATTTGTCTATTCACAACATGAATCGGCAAGGCCCAAGGGCACGATGCAGCTGCCAGCACCTAGAAGGCGACATGATCCACGAGGTATGGTGCCACCTAAAAGACTGCTTATATGTATCGCTAGATAAACATTCCTACGTCTTGTCAGACATTAAACTTTAATACAATTGTGGGAAGTTAGAGCTAGACTCGTAGTTGTATATCATCATGCACACGAGCCGGAAAATTCAGTTTATCTTTGTCCAACGAACCGGGTGCGATTCATTCCTCTGTTTCCCTATGAACAAGTAATCAACGACTTCTACCATGTAATTTGGCTGCTCCGATTGCGAGGGTGACAAGGACTCGAGATCTATTATATATTAAAAATATAACGGGTTAACGAGAAAAAAATATTACTCCCTCCGATCCATATTAATGTACTTAAGTTTGTCTAGATACGCATGCATCTAGTCTAAATATTTAACTAGATACATACGAATCTAGACAAAGTTGAGTACACTAATATGGGTCGGAGGTAATACTAGAAATTCTCACAATAATCAAAGACATCCGTTCGTTGATTTGGTGGACCTATAAATTAAAACACATATTTAATAGATTAGATCAATAATTATGCTATTTTTTTTAATAATAATCAAAGACATTCATTCATTGATTTGATTAGTTTACGTTCATCGTACATGTCCTCGATGGTCAGCCGACAGGTCGTCATACGCAACACTTCTCAGTGAAAGGAGAAGACGTACCTGCTGGAACATGCACTGCCCCGGGGAGTAAGGACGGCTGCGTCGATTCTTCGATAGATCACATTCGACTGAATCCCTAGGTCAAGCTGTGAAGTTCTTGGGGAGATAAATTGATTCCATCATTTCAAAGCATGGCTAGTCTAATCATGCTTTGGCTAGCTATACGCGTGAATTACACTGCTAGGAATCAATCACTACTGGAAAACGGGTAGTAGTTGGCATAGACCCGAAAGTCGTCGGCATAGAAAAGCCATCGGCATAGCTCTAGGTATGCCGAGGGTGGCTCGGCAACTATGATTTGTCATTTCATTCGCATAAGTAGTTTTTTTTATCTCAAAACTTCCTATAACCCTATTGCTTATTCGGTTCTTCTCTCTTAAAAAAGACAAAAAAAAATGGGTAGTTCTCCAATCGACCTAGAAATGTATAGTTACTTCTTCCTTGCTGGAATGGCAGCCAGCCAGGACGGACAAATACCACGTATGGATCGAACTAGCTAGCTGCCCGTTGGCGTTAGAAGGGGGGACATGGACGTGTGTTCTTTGACACCATGAATCACGTGAAGGGCACGATGCAGGTCGCACGTCGTTCGTACAAGGAGACATGATCCACGAGGTGTGCTGGCCTTCCAGATCTCGAGGCTGTGTACAATATGCACATTGCCAGATCGGCATCCCTGCCTCTCTTGTCAAGCACTAGATGCTCTCCACAGTACACCAGTAGCAAGCTAGCATGCAGTGCAGACATACAATAGCTGTGTACGTAGATTGGTGGTTTAAGTGTGATGATGAGTTGTGGCTTGTCCCCCGGCGAGCTTGCACGGATCTCCTACCATACAATCCTATCATTTGCAATGCGAGCAGGAGGTGGCAGGACAGCGAGTGTGCGCCCAGGCGCACGCATGGGTGAGTTCATACGTAGTTCGACCTCACTAAAATACGCAGGCGAAGAGAGGAGGGTGGCAACTTCTCGGCAGGTGGGGAGATGATTCCCGGGTCCATCGTGCCCCGTGCTGTATATCGGCGGGCAGGCGCAGCCATTGTGGAATATCTGAGTGCATTGCCACTTGTGCAACGGCATTCCCATATGCCATCGAATCGATCAGATATCATCATATCAATTATGAGATAGTAATAATGCAGTTTGCATGGATGCCAAGGGTTGACAATCAGTACATACATATATCCAACCTGCAGTTAGCTAGCTAGCAAGCGTTTTAAACATCGATCCCTAATCAATGGGGCCTCATTTGTTTAACTATCGCTTCACTACCAGTGTAGTGCTAACCCCCATAGAGATTCCTGCCTATCTGCCACTCGTGCGGGTTGTCCCAACTTGATTCCAAGCCTAGGCTCAGATCAATTATCTAGCTAGGCAACAAATGATATATTGATGGAAAAAAAATGCATACAAAGCTAGTACTATCATTATAGATAAAACAGACGTAGCGGAATATCTGCCGGTATGTTGTGTGTTTGAGGGCCTGCAAAAAAATATGGGATCCAAAGACCTTATGAAAGGTGATGATATCTTGTGTGATCATGCACATCATAATTATAAGGAGGATGAGGAAAGAGCTTACAAAGGTCTCGAAGTTGAGAACATGGATGGTCCTATATATTGAACGTCTTGATTAGAATCCGATCATGTTAAGAGGAGTTTATCCAAATGCACCAATAGATTTTGCAACGAGAAACTCCTAAGAAGCTTAGAAACAATTTGATTGAGAATATGTGGGCGCTAAATGGGACAACAAAAAAACTTGATTTCAACATTGACTATTGTATTTACAGACTTAATGTTGGAATTATAATATTTAAATTTGAACTAGTGTCAAACTTGAAAAATTTCAGTACTCGAAGTAGTATAGTTATCTATAGTTATTTTGGGTGTTGTGAATTAAAAAAGGGGAAACAACAAGGGGCAGGCGTTTGATGGACAAAGTTGGATGGCTGATTCCAGTATCAGTGTTTACAGATGCGACTGGATGGATGCTCCCGCGGATGGATAGTGTTTGAAGCAAGGTGTTGAAGATGTCATTACACTACTCAAGGTCACATATATTTTGTATCGTATAATACCTATATATCCATATGCGTATGAAATCATTTTATTTCTACAAAAAAAACTTAGTAAATCTAGATGGGGCAAAAAAGAGGGGATTTGAAACTTATAGATACTTCATATAGCTTACACTGCTTGATAGCAGATATTTACTCACACCTAAACCTCACAGTCGTCATACACTTTATTAGATTCAGAATATCTATAAAGATATATTTTTTATATAACCTCTACAAAGCTATGTGGATATTTAAGGATAATACATATATAGTTGGAGTAGTGTGGTATATTTAGTTTACTTGGATTTATGAAATTTATTGTGAAGGAAGATTTACCTAAAAATGAAATAAAAATAAAACATCATAAGAAAAAATCAATTAGCACAAACAATAAAAAATATAAATTACTTTTCAAGTCCGTTACTATATAGATAATTCTTGTACTTATACACTAAAAATAGTTATTATGATATTTTGTCAAATATTGTGCACATTAATATCAGTAATATGCATTGAGTGCTATGAATATATTATAATAAAGTAAAAATGTTTAATATAAATTGATAAGGGCAATTAGTTTTAATGCGGCTTATATGACACAATAATAACTCGCGATTTGTTATTATTTCATGTCCAACACATGAACAGACATGACTCATATTTACTGCAATTAAGATCAAATACAACCTACTGGTCTATTTAAAAGACAATGAGAATTACTAATTTTATTGGTTAATCATTTTTACCATTATTTTGAGCTAGTTCATATATAAGAACAAGATAAACCGGACATAATAATTATATTTATCTTATTTTGCAGATTTTATTTTTTATTCTTGATCGGTAAGTTATTTCTTAATGATGAAAAAATATAAATTGACAATTCTTTTTATTACATATTTAACCAAGTAAATTCACATCAATAACTTTATTGACTTAAAACCATGGTGTTGTTTTAAATGTTACTAAATACATTTTTTATCTTAATGTTTTTGTCTTTTAAAGCCTTATTTTACATCCATTATTTATTTACAAACTGAGGAAGTCATCTCTAATTAACAAGATTGATTATATGTTCTATGTAAAATGTAAACAAATTCAGCAGGTAATATTGGTGAACTCTACACCTGGACCACAATCACCACATGACCCACGAGAAGAAACCAACATACAGGATCCCTTTTCCGTTTCAACGTGATCATCTCATAGAGTTGGCAAGAGAAGATTTCACTCGAGTTTTTGTCGCGATTGCCGAGGAATTGAGAGAATTGAATTTTACCAAAATAGTTTCATAAGCTCCTGATGTATTATAAATACTAGTAGGTGAAATTTAGATCAATGAAGTAATTTGGTGGATCGTGAACGTATGTGTTTTAAAATCAAAAATGAAAAGAAGAAAAAAACTTGATGAACATGGGACCGGTCCCACTTTTTTATTAACACTACCATTCTCCTTTGTCTTGATTGTTTATCGGTTTGCTTTTCTATATCACAGAGCTGCATCGCATTACCCCTACCTTGTCTGAGTAGGGCAAGAACATGTTTGGTATTCTGAACAGTCTAGCCCCATAGTATTTCGTATTGCTTCCTTGAACAAGATAGTTTTATACCCGCAGGAGCTTTTTCTAACCAAGCAGCATTCACGTATTCACCTTAAAAGAAAGAGAAAAGATTGAAATAAATTGGGGACATTACACAGTACCAAAACTATAGCTTTTCCTGTCTGCCTTTTCCATTAGCACAAATCCGGGTGATTCCCGGGTCCATCGTGCTCCGACAGCTCCGTGTTGTATATTGGGCTATTGGTGGGGAGGCGCAGCCATTGTGGAATCTCTGCGTGCGTTGCCACTTGTGCAACAGCATTCCATCGATTGATCAGATATAATCATATCAATGAGGAGATAATAATGCAGTTTGCATAGATGCCAAGAGTTGACAATCGGTACATATATCCGACCTGCAGCTAGCTCGCTAGCGTTTTAAACGGGGCCCGAGATGGAGTAGCAGAAGGAAGCGAGTCCCTAATCAATGGGGACTCATTTGTTTATCCATCTCTACTAGTGCTAACTACCATAGAGATCCCTGCCGACCAGCCACTCGTGCGGGTTGTTCCAACTTGATTCCAAACCCAGGCTCAGGTCTATATTAGATAGCTAGGCAATAAATGATTGATTGCGCCATTTGACAGACTATAGCAAAGGATCGATCAGGGGAGGCAGGATATATCTAATCTGCAGAATCAAACTAAGCATTAAGATATACAGTAGTATGATTGATTTCACTCTGACACCTGTTTGTTGGAGGCAGCTGGTGCTGATACATTAAGGATCCGGATTCAGAGAGTGAGCATGCAGTGGCATGCCAGGGGGTTGAGGTTGTGTGGGTTTCAGCTGTTCTATTGTGTCAGATAACACAAGTGACATTGGTTGCAGTGTAATGAGAGTATCGTTCTTGGTTTCTGGACTTGTTTTTTGCCTTTCTTTTCTAACAAATTCAGATCCATGGCCTGAACAAAATCAGGTCTCTGATCTTGATTCAGCAGAGAATGGTTAGAATACAGGCTTTGAATATGATACTTACCAAAGAATAGACAATCATATCTAGAAATGGTCGACTCATTCATAGCTATGAAAGGTGTTTGTTACATTCGTCCTTTTTGGCCCAGATTGACGAAGACATGTATTTGGAGATAATACACGTATTCCGCGGTGGAAAGCTATATTTTACAAACAAAACAAAAAGTTTTCGGCAAGGACTCGACACAGTATCTTCCATTCCCACCACTAGGGTAAATAAGGGGCAAGGGGAGGCGACAAAATTTTCATAGCGACCACCAGCAAACTTGTGGGTTCCCCTATCTTCTGTTGGCACGCTCTTGCAATGAGAGTGACGGTCCCCGCTTCTGGCATGAAAATAACACTAGATTCGAGTTACTTAGGGACTTAATTAGGGTGCCATTTTGTTAGGTGGCGGCATCCACATCGTCTACGGCAACTCTAGCACCATTGTTCTGATGGCCTATGGATGGCCACTGCAGCCTGAAGTAAATAGATTCCTACCGCGTTCATGGGGTAAGGCAAGGATATGGATGTATCATCATCCAACTTGGAAGGTGAGGTATGTTCCCCCTATTCGAAATTGAGTTGGTGGCAATGAAAATTTCAACATCGGGTTTTGTTCATCTCATTCGATTTTGCCACATTAATGCGTCCTCTGTCACCCGAGGGGAAGACCTTTGGAAGCCTGGTCCATGAGGGTGATTGGATCTGCTACTCTAGTTGATGGTATAAAATACAGAAATTTACACTACCAATAGTCACATATGTTGAGTACTCCCTCCGATCCTAAAAAAGTGTCGCAAGTTACACTATAAGTTATAACTATCCTAGTTGTCTTTTCAAGACACTTTTTTAGGATTGGAGGGAGTACAACATATAATATCTGAAAAACATGGCATCTCAATATTCTATTGAGATAATGATATTAAATTTAGTAAAAATAGGGAGTAAGAGGGGTTTTGAGGAATAATTACTTATTTTCACGTCATATAATTTAGTGTTGATAGTCTTTGTTGTTGCACATCGTTTTTATACACTTTGTTAGATTCATACTCCCTCTGTAAATAACATAAGATGTTTTAGATCACTAGTTTAGTTATCTAAAATATCTTATATTAGTTTACAGAAGGAGTACAATATAAAGTAGTCTACCAAGTTATGTGGATATTTATGGATATGAACACATATAAAATCATTGTATACAATGGACACGAATGTATACTTGGAGTAATGTGATACTTCTGATTATCTTAGAATTTGGGTAATGCATTGTAATAATATATTTACATAAACATCTCGACCCATAATATAATAAATAGTAGAACACAAAAAGTATCTAACGATATATAATAAAACACAGTAACAAATATGTATGTTACTACTCAAGAACGGGACTAACTAATTTATTCTAGCAGATATACATAAAATTAGGATAATATATAGAAGATCGCATATTACTGAAATGACAAACATTTAGTCGTATACATTTTAATGAAGTAAAAAATTTCAATATAAATAGGGAATAACAATTGCTTTTATCCATTAATGGACAAAAGATCGTTGTGGTCTTTTACGCATATTCAGTTTTTCACATTATATTGATTATGTTTACTCGATACCACACGTAAAGACTAATTTTTACATGAAATCGATTATAAAATTACATGAGTGGGTTGTGCCTAGAAAATTTAATAAAAAAAATTGTCACATACCTCACGAACAGATTCAGTTGTACATGTATTTTGATGTTGTTAGTGAGATAAATTTTCATTTTCCCATCTGACAATGGACAGTATATACTCATTTTTTTCACCATATATTTTTTTGTAAAAATCAAAAGTATTAAAAAGACCAAACCAAATTTAATGTAAAGAAAAACGTATTTGACAAGCTTTCTCATTGTACCTTGGTTAGGTGCAAACTCTCAAATGATAAGATAATCTTGATTATGGTAAAAAATACATAAGATAATCTTGTTTAAGGTTGCAATAACTATAAATGTGAGAATACCATATCTCTTTGAATTGGTATGCTTTTTTAATTAACATCAAATTATATATCTTTAAAACCATGTTTTTGGTCAAGAACAAGCAATGATCTATGATTGGGGGGAGTTGATGCCTCTAAAATGCATTTTGTTATCTTCAAACTTTTAACTTGCTCAATATTTATTTTTTATTTTTTTTCGTTATTAATTGGTTACAATATTGTCACAAAATGAGAAATATTTTCTTATTAGCCATGATTATGAATTTCCGGGTATTTTAGGGAAACCAACACCAAGACTACAAATAAAAGGGTGGTATATTAAAGATATGAGAGATATTTTTTGTTGGCGTTCTCTACCATCACAGGAAGAGGTTTGGATGCTTGGTACATAATGGTGACCACATTTGTTACTTTGCTTGATGGGTAAAATACGGTAATTTACACTAGTTATAAAAAAGGATCGGAAAGTGGTCGCTTTTCCGACGGATAAACGGGGAAGGAAATACAGAAATTGAAGCAGAAGCATAAGCATAATTTTTGAATGTGAGAATAGAAACAAAAACATAACAATGTTTTGTGCTAAGCAGAGACGAAAATAAAACTTTTTGTTTTCGTGAATACATTATTTTCTACTTGTACTATGGGCTTATGGTTGCTTTGTAGATCAACCACCAAAGAACACAGAATTACTAATTGACCAGAATAGCATACGTAAGGCCCAACTTCTATTATCACACAAGGAAACTAGCCATGATTATAACCAAAAATGGGGGTCAGGCCTAACATTAATCTTCACAGATTATTTTGTGATGTCACAATATGTTTTACTTGTAAGAGGGTGGCCTGATCAAAAGTGTTATTATCAGCTCAAGCTCACATGAGCCCGTTGTGAATAGTAAAATCAAAAAAATTGAAATAAATAAAAGAATCTAAATTCTTTTATTACCTAAGCTAAGCTAGGCAACAAATGATTGACTGATTAACATTTGACAGACACTGATTGATTAACATTTGACAAACACATCAAATTATTGATCAGGGGAGGCTGGTTACACTACTAGGAAACTGGTTATCTGTGGCGCACCGAATTTCACATTATGTGGCGCATATGGGGGTGCACCACAGAATCCTCGCCACTAAAATTTTATTTCTGTGGCGCACGGACCCATGCGCCACAGAAATATGAGGTTTCTGTGGCGCACTACAGCTTGGTGCGCCACTAAAATATTTTCTGTGGCGCAGCAAGCTGTGGTGCGCCACAGATTTTTTTTTTAATTCAAAAAAAGGGCGGCCAGATCTAGATCTGGCCGTCGGAATTTCGCCGGATTTTTTTTTAGAAAGGGTGGGGGTGATGTCGTCGGAGGTGAGTGGGTAGGTGGGTGGAGGAGGAGGAGGCCGCCGAAGGTGGATGGAGGGGCTCACCAGAGAAGGTCGCCAGAGGTGGGTGGAGGGGCTCGCCGGAGAAGGTCGCCGGAGGTGTAGAAGGGGCTCACCGGAGGAGGAGGAGGAGCTCACCGGAGGAGAAGTTCGCCGGGGTGGTGGAGGAGGAGGTCGTCGTCGTTGTGGTCGTCGTCGAAGGTCACCGGAGGAGGAAAAGATCGCCGGAGTAGGAGGCCGCTGGAGATGGCCGCCGGAGGTGGGAGGTGGGTGGAGGAGGAGTAGGGAGGAGAAGGTGAGAAGGGAGAAGGGAGGTGGAGAAGAGGAGGAGAAGAAAAGGATAAGTGGAGGAGGATGGAGGAGAAGGGGAGAAGGGGAAGTGGAGGAGAGGAGGAGTGGAGGAGGGGGGTGGGATCTGTTTTCCACATAATTTCTCAAATTTCTGTGGCGCACCACCTACATATGTGCCATAGAATATTTTTTCAAATTTCAAAAAAAAGCAGGAACAATTCTGTGGCGCACCACCTACATATGCGCCACAGAATTTCTCACATTTTTATGGCGCACGGGGTCACATGCGCCACAGAAAATCGACCACCTTCCCACGTGGTGGCCCCCCACAAAATTCAGTGGCGCACCGGGACTGCATGCGCCACAGAAGTAAAGAATTTAGTGGCGCACCACCACTCTATGCGCCACAGAAATGTCGATATTTCTGTGGTGCACTGTGTAAAATGCGCCACAGAAATATTTATGTGGAGCACGCACTATTTGGTGCGTCACAGAATACATTCCTATCTATAGCCATTTTCCTAGTAGTGTTACATGTAATCTGTAGAATCAAACTAAGCATTACGATATACAGTATGATTTTATTTCGCTGTGACACCTGTTTGCTGGAGGCAGCTGGTAGGGTACTGATCCAGTACTACGTACGTACATTAGGGATCCAGATTCAGAGAGTGAGCACGCAGTGGCATGCCAGGGGGTTGAGGTTGTCAGGGTTTCAGCTGTTGTATTGTGTCAGATAGCACAAATGGCACTGGTTGCGGTGTAATGCCAGTATCATTCTTGGTTTCTGACTCTATATTTTCCTTTCTTTTCTGAAAACTTCAAATCCATGGCCTGAACAAAATCAGGTTTCTGATCTTGATTCAGCGGAGCAAGGCTAGCGCACATGATGTAGATGATACTTACCAAAGGATAGACATTCATATTTGGCAGTGGTCGACTCATTCATACCTATGAAAGGTGTTTGTAACATTCATCCTGTTTGGCTCAAATTGATGAAGACATTTCTTTGGAGATAATACAAGTATTTCGTGGTGACATAGTATCTTCCATTCCCACCACCAGGGTAAATAAGGGGCAAGGGGAAGCGACAGAGTTTTCATAGCGACCACCAGCAAACTTGTGGGTTCCCCCTATCTGCTATTGGCACACTCTTGCAGTGAGAGTGACGTTCCCTGCTTCTGGCATGAAAATAAGGGAATATTTAAGTTACTTAGGGACTTAGGGTGCCATTTTTATAGGTGGCGGCATCCCCACATCCACATCGTCAACGGCAACTCCAGCACCATTGTTCTGATGGCCTATGGATGGCCACTTCAGCTTGAGGGAAATAGATTCCTACCATTCATTGGGTAAGGCAAGGATATGGATATCTCATCATCCATATTCGAACTTGGAAGGTGAGGTATGTTCCCCCTATTCGAAATTGAGTTGGTGTGGCAACAAAATTTCAACATCGGGTTTTGTTCATCTCATTCGATTTTGCCACATTAATGTGTTCTCTGCCACCCGAGGGAAGACGTTTCGAAGCCTGGTACATGAGAGTGATCGGATCTGCTACTCTGCTTGATGGTATAAAATAAGGAAATTTACACTACCAATAGCCACATATGTTGAGTACAACATATAATATCTGAGAAACATGTCCTCTTAATACTCTATTGAGATAATGATATTAAATTTAGTAAAAATAGGGAGTAAGAAAGGTTAATAAGAATAATTACTTATTTACACGTCATATAATTTAGTGTTGATAGTGTTTGTTATTGCACATAGTCTTCATACACTTTGTTTGATTCATACAATGTAAAGTAGTCTACCAAGTTATGTGGATATTTATGGATATGGACACATAAAAAATTATTATAATACAATGGACACGAATGTATACTTGGAGTAATGTTATAATTCTGATTATCTTAGAATTTGGGTGATGCATTGTAATAATATATTTACACAAACATCTCAACCAATAATACAATAAAATAGTAGATCACTAAAAGTATATAATTAAAAATAATAAAACATAGTAACAAATATGTATGTTACCATTCAAGAGTGTGTCTAACTAATTTATTGTAGCAGATATACATGAAATTTGGATAATATATAGAAGATTGCATATTAGTGAAATGACAAATATTTAGTTGTATACATTTTAATGAAGTAAAAATGTTCAATATAAATAGGGGAGAACAATTGCTTTTATCCAGTCATTGATGGAAGATCGTTGTGGTTTTTTATTCATATTCGGTCTGGCAAATAATGTTCATCATTTTACCCGATGACACATGTAAAGAATACTTTTTACGTTAAATCGATTATAAAATTACTTAAGTGGATTGCAGCTAGAAGATTGATTAAGCAATCTGCCCAATGTTGCACGAACACATTCAGTTCTACATGTTCTTTGATGTTGTTAAAAAGACTAATTTTATTTTTTCACTCTGACGGACAGTATCTACTCTTTTTTTCATTATATAATTGTTTAAAACATTCAAAAGTGTCAAAAGGACCAAACCAGATTTTATGTTAAAAAAGACACATTTCAAAAGTTGATCTTGTTTAAGGTTGCAATAACTATAAATGTGAGAAAACTATATCCCCTTAAATTGGTATGGTTTTTTAATTCACCTCAAATTATATATCTTTAATACCATGTTTTTTGCTCAAGTACTAGCAAGGATCTACAATTGGGTGGAGTTGAACCCTCTAAAATGCATTTTGTTGTCTTCAAATTTTCGACTTACTTAGTATTTACTTGTTTTCATCATTAATTGTTCACAATATTGTCAAAATATGATAAATATTTGTTCTTGGCTATGATTATGAGTTTCTAGGTATTTTAGGGAAACCAACACCCAGATTGCAAATAGAAGGGTGATATTAAAGATATGGGAAATATTTTTTCTTGGCGTTCTCCACCACTCAAAGGTAGAGGTTTGGAAGCCAGGTACATAATGGACCAGATTTTTACTTCCCTTGATCGTATAAAATACGGTAATCTATTACTACACAAGGAAGCTAGCCATGATTGTACCCACAATGGGGGCCGGTCTTAACATTCGTCTTCACAGATTATTGTGTGATGTTACAATATGTTGTACTTGTAAGAGGGTGACCTGATAGACTATGTTATTTATCTTATATATGGTGTTTGTGTTTGTCCTTCTAATTACCAGAAATAAATTTTTGGGTTCCAAAATTGGAAAAAATTATAAAATCATCATATAGTTTGTACTCATGTTAATAACTGGTTAATTTTGTTAGTTTTCTTGTGTTTTTGTCTACAGATCAAGGGTTTTTAAAGTTTTGCTCAGCACCTACATATATTGTCTTGTTTGTTTCTGTGGTTTTTGTATTCGCTTTCATTTCCGCATTAAAATATGAAAACAAATGTCGTAGCATCCAGTTCCGTATGTTTTCACTTTGTTTCCATCCTTCACGAAAACATGGATTACTAATAGTCACATATGTTGCGTAGCATATATATAACTAGATGATACCCCGCATGTTGCAATATATTTTGAATGATTGATTGCATGAAACATGAATAGTTGAATTAATAGTGTATAAAATAAAGTATAAAAATACATTTTATGTATTGCATTTTATTATTGTGTAGTTAAAAATATTTATTAAATATAAGTAACGTAATATAGTGGAAAAAATTCCATGCATGTTGAGTGAGGTGGCATGTGTCATTAAATGGATGTGTGCATGAGATTAACTAATAATGAAGAACTTGTTCTCATGCATATTGTGGTGGGTCTTTAATGAGGTGGCATGCTTGCATGTTGAGATAAATAAGATAGTGGGGATGATCTATTATAGTATTATAGATATCCAAAAAATGTGTCCTCCTAATTATAATCTTCTATTGAGATATTGGTATTAAACTTTACTGTTAAACGGGTTTTGAGAAATAATTACAAATTTACATTTCATATACTTTACTGTTAATACTATTTTTGTTTAGTTGCCCAAAGTCTTCATGCACTTTATTAGATTCATACAATCCAAAATAATTATCAAGTTAAGCTTGAGTTTACACACACTTTGCTAGATTCATACACATCAAAACACTCCAGAAAGACGTTTTTTAGATGAAAGAGAGGCCACCCGGTTCGATGTCCATAAAAGAAGCCATATAGTTCATCTATTAATCCCTCTGTTCCATTATATAAGTTATATTTATTTTTTCGGAAGTCAAACGAGTGCATGTTTGACCAAGTTTTTAGAAAAAATATATCAATATCCATTGTACCAAAGTTTATATAATTTGATCCATCATAAAGAGTAGTTTCATATTTATCTATTAGGTATTGCACATGTTGATATTTTATTCTATAATATTGGTCAAGCATTCAAACAGTTGACTTGCACAAAAATCGATACGCCTTATATTCTGGAATGGAGGGGTTACATGCTAAAAACTAAAATTGTATAGAACTGCCATCACTACAACCATCCAACATCCAAATGACTCGAGCGCTTGAAAGCAACCCTACTAAAGGAAATGGGAGAAGACTTCAACACCTAGGACTCAAACCAGAACAAAACATATACAAAACTTTACTTAAAAAAACTCAAGACCCGATAAGAAACTCGAACCTACTAAAAGTGGGGCAAAATGGAAATATATCATATCGAACTGATGCATCTAGAGGCAGCGATCTTCAGAGCATAAGAAAAACCAAGGGTAGTGATAATCACAGAACATCGTCCACTATTTCCATAGCACTTACAGATGCCCACCCTGGCTCAATAATTTTTGCCCTTAGTATCAACACTCTTCAATTTTCTTCTTTATCTACAAAATAGCTGAATATTTTATCTTGGGGTAAATCGGTTTATTCATCACAATTGGATCATTAATATTATTCTTTTCAAACACAATACAATTCTTGCATGTCCAAGTTTTCAAGAAAATAACAGAAGCATCAATCAACACAATGTTGAAAATATGCCCTAGAGGCACTAATAAAGTTATTATTAGTATTATTGTTATATTTTCATGTTCATAATTAAGTTTATTTTTATTTGCTACAATTCCATTGATTCATGATTGTGAGATCCAAAGGATGTGCGTGGAAATATGAGCAACATAGAAGGTCCCTAGTCATGCCTCCATGACTAGCACATTTATTGTTGATAATCATGTTTTATTTATCATGGGCTTTGTCAACGTGACAAGGATGTCGACAATAATGATAACGCAGTAGCGTAACAAAGGTGTTTTATAGACGAAACTTATGAATATTGTGGGATCACTTCATGTTTATTGTTGTTGATATTTTCTTCAATAGTGTTAATGTTTATTTGCGTCCATAGACCATAATAACATTGTGGACTTTCAAACTGGATGGATTATTTTGAGTTCGCAAACATCACATTGTAATTCAGTGACCATAAAAGTACCTTATTACGAGACATAAAGGTACCTTATTACGAGAATACAAAAAAAGTATGTTAGGTAATTTTTCAAGACCGATATTTGCTCCAAAGAGCAATAGGTGCCCTACTTGCATAAGTATTGCACCAATATTGTACTCACAAGCACAAAATTCTATTGTGAATGGTTTTGAAAAAGGAATCAATCGAGAGCAAATGTATATGTTACCCGCTTCCAGCTTGACTTGTTCTGCACAGCCTAATTAGTTGCACGGATTGCGGAGCAAGGAAGATTGCCACATCATTTTTTGTTTTTGTTCACCATAATGTAAATAGAGCATAGACATCTCCCTGACAACCTCACTAACTATATAGTGCAGTGGCACTTCCTATCGTCCCTACCCAAGAGACCTAGGTTTGAATCTCAGGCTCTCCCATTTTTTTACATTTTTATCAGATATGGAAAAATATGCACACAAAAAATTCTAGATATATGTTATAAATACATGGTAGTTTTACAAAAAAAATCTTCATTTTACTAGACGCCAAAAAATTGTAAAACTAGGATATCCTTATTTCAATTATGTTTAGATGTAACCATGGCAATTTTAATTTGTACACCATTGCAATTTCAATCTATTTCAATCTGTATACCATGCCCATTTACTTACCATAGCAAAAAAAATTGGATGATGAAAAAATTAGTCCCTGTAATATCGCATATTTATTTTTGGAACATGGCAAATATAAATTCTGTAACATGGAAATTTTATTTTTGGATCATGGCAGTTTTAGTTCTGGACCATGGTAAATTTAATTTTAAATTCATAGCTAGTAGCAATTTTATTTTATACACCAAGGTAAATGTTTTTTTATAGGATGACAATTATATTGCACACACTATGGCAATTTCATTTTTACATCATGGCAGGTATTTATGATGGTAATTTTATTACACACACTATGGCAAATTTATTCTATACACCATCGCAAAAGTTTTTGTTACAGGATAGCAGTTTTACTATACACACTATGGAAAAAATTGATGGTAATTCTTGTTTTTAGTTGATTATTTCTATTTGCCCTTTTCTATGGAAATTGTAGACAAACCATTTTTCATATCATGGAATTTGTACATAAGTTATTATGGTAATTTTAAACAAAAAATTTTTCTTTATCATGATAATTGTACATATTTTTGGTATTTGTTCTCGTGGCAAAATTAGATTTTGTTTCTCCTTCAAATGATGGCATATTTATAATTGTATATTTTGAGTTTACAACACAATTTTAAACATTTTAATAGTATTTCATATATTCTTAGGGAAATTTTATATTTTTTATATTTTAAAACATCAAAATAGATTATTTTGTAATTATAAATAAAATTCTATTAATGCTCTTTTTATACAAAATAGGCATAAAAATAGTGTTGGAGAGGATCTACAACATACGAAAAGGTATGCTTGTTCGTACTCCCGAAGAGAACCAGGGTGTTCTTGCGAAGGGATCTTCCAACGAGCAATTAATCACTCGCGAATAGGGTCCTCAAAAAATTAGCAAGGTCAATATTGGTGCAGAGATGAGTGCATGTTTGAGAGTACCGAAAGCAAACTGGCCAAACAAATTGAACCCCTTTTTTAGGGAATGTGATGAGTGCAGATGACTTGTGGACATGGTCCTACAGTACAGTATAGGGCTCTACAGCAGAGGGTTTAAACCCTTTTTTAGGGAACGTGATAAGTGACATATGTTAGGTATGAGCACATGGCAACTCCAAACATTTTCAAAGGCAAGTTTAGTGACACAAGGTTGCTAGCTTTAGTTGCCAAAGCATGGCAACTTTTGTGCTTTAGTTTACTTTTGGCATAAACTTTGTCGTGTATCACCAGAAATTTCTATCCTTGTTTGATTGGAATTACCAATCGAAAAACGTCAAGGCTAGAATGTCGCGCACCTGACGTGTGCCACTTATCATTTATGTTTTTTTAGTAATTCAAACGTTCAGTCAATGGTCTAGCAATGATTCAATTAGTAGGAGTACACCATTGTTGCAGTCTTGCAGAGATAAGATCTTACTGGCAACAGTAGAAACACCCTGATCACCAGTAGCATATCACAGGTAGGCCACTTGAAGCCTGAGGCATGTTTTGCACGTCCACGTCCATCCAGCTTCCAGCCAGTTGTTTGCAAGTTTAAGTTAGAGAGATAGAAATTGGTTAGGGACTAGAGATAGACTCCTAGTCAGTTACGATTCTACAGTCCGATCATGAGCTCGCGTCCGCGCAACAGAAGAAGCAGGCCACCCAAGGCATATATAGAAGGAAGGGCTGTCCCTGCAACAAGTTAGTAGGAGTTACCATGACAGACATACCGACGTCCGCGTACCATGATCTGCCAGGCATCAGTTCAACGGAGACCACCAGAGGGCAGCAGCCGATGCCGGCGAAGGCATCGCCGTCGTACGTGGAGGACAACTGCCTCAAGATCTTCCTGGTGAGTACTTGCGCTATATCATCACTACATGCTAGCATGCTTGCATCAATGCATGTCTACAGTCTACACACGAAGCCTAATTCCATCTCGATTATACTTACCTGCCAATGGCAATTGGGTAATCTATGTTCATGTGAAGTTCATCTTGATGTGCAATCATGCATGTTGATTCTTCTTTGTGTGCCTGCAGCACGTGTTGGTCAGCTTGTTCATGTTAATTTCCTTCATCAGGGGGATCTTCGACTTATGGCCGGATCAGCACAAGATGATTATCGCCGCCATCGCCTTCTTCTACTGCATCATGATCCACCTGCTGCTTATTAAGCGCCGGGAGGAGGAGAGGCAACGGGAACTAGAAGCACGCGACGAGGTTGGTATACTCATGACAGTACAGGTACGTGTTATTAGTGCTTACTCTTATCCCTTGGTGGAAGATTGGTTCTCATAGATTCAGTACTCAGTAATATGGTACTATATATGATATCATTCTTCCAACTTCCAAAAGGAGTATTACATAGATTGGACTATATCCGATCTAGATTCTTTTGGCAAGGTGATAACGAGAAGAGAAAGTATCGACTGGCGAAATGGAGTGTGGTTTGCAGACCTAAGGATCAAGGAAGCTTAGGGATCCATGATCTTGAGGTAAAAAATTCAGCTATCTTAGGCAAATGGCTATTTAAGCTTTTGACTAAGGAAGGTGTATGGCAAACCCTTCTAAGGAGGAAATATGTTGGCCCCAAGGCAATATCCCAAATACTGTGGAAACCTGGGGACTCACATTTTTGGGCCGGATTGATGGCCACAAAGAAAAATTTCTTCCGCTTTGGATCCTTCGCTATTAAGGATGAATCGGAGATTAGATTCTGGGAGGATAAGTGGTTGGTTAATACCACTCTCCGAGAACAATATCCTGCTCTATACAACATTGTTCGTCACAAAGGTGAGACTATCGCCACAGTCATGGAAACCTTCCCTCCTAATGTGACGTTCAGAAGAGATTTACTCGGCAATAGACTAGAATCGTGGAATACATTGGTACAACGCCTATCCGCAATTCAGTTGTCACCAGGGTCCGATGAATTTCGATGGAATCTACAACCGAATGGTATATTCACGGTAGATTTTATGTATAGAGCCTTACTCCAACCTGAGATACCTCTTGATAATAATAAGATGATCTGGTGTATGAAGATGCCTCTGAAAATAAAAATATTCACATGGTATCTTCGTAGGGGAGTGATTCTTACTAAAGATAATCTTATCAAGAGAAATTGGCACGGTAGCGCACAATGCATTTTATGTCATCATGACAAAACAATTAAGCATTTGTTCTTCCAATGTAAATTTTCTCGATCTATTTGGTCAGTCATCCAAGTAGCTTCTGGCCTGTATCCCCCAAGAAGTGTTGCTAACATTTTCGGCAACTGGTTGCATGGGATTAATCACAGGTTTAGAACTCCTCTTAGGGTGGGGGCGCTAGCCATTATTTGGTCGCTATGGCTATCTAGAAATGATAAGATTTTTAACGCTAAGACAACTTCCTTTTTGCAGGCTATCTACCGGTGTACCAGTATTCTCCGTTCATGGCCGTCTCTACAACGTGTGGAGTATCGAGACCGGTTTATGGAGGCGTGTATACTGTTGGAGGACACGGTGAGGGATATTTTTTCCCGACGTGGATGGCAGCATAATCTACGGATTGGACCTCCTCCGTCGACGGCGATCAACAACTCCACATAGTGCTTGTACTTCGCTGTTTTTATATTTTGCTTTCATGCTCAGATTTGATACGGCTGTGTGCATCGTAGTTATGCAGAGGCCGGGTGTAATACTTAAGAATCTTAAGTAATAAAACGCCCTTTATCAAAAAATTAGTGCTTACACATTGCAGTCAAGAGAACATGATTATTAACTCTCCCTGCTTTAGATTAATGCTTGTTTTAAGTTTGCTCTAAGGCATACCTATCTTAAGGTCTCCAACATATATAAAAGTTATACTCCCTCCAATCCATATTAATGGATTTAAATTTGTCTAGATACACATGCATCTAGTCTAACACTTCTTCTTCGGTACAACCCCCCTTAAGATATAAAGGGCTGAGATTGACCGATATCCTTTCATAAGGAAGGGCATGATGGTCTTATTTAGAAAAAACATCGTAGGCCCAGACACACATGTATGTATACGTATACGATATTTTAAGTTAATTGAAAAAAGAATTGCTCTAAATAGGATTCGAACCAAGAACTTGTCATTTACACGCTATATGCCAATCCAGTATGCTAGTACTATTTGTTGTTACTAGGAAAGTACATACTTTATATATATGTTACTAGTTTTTTTTCAAATAGTAAAATACACAGATTATAATTTTCTAAATATATACATGTAATATAAAATTGTTGATTTTAAAATCCATATAACTAAATTATTAACTTCAAAAAACATATAATTAAACTTATATTACATAAAAATGTTCACGTTGACATGTACATAATTTATCTATATTATAAATAGTTTTTTATTTTATTTTTTTTGTTCAATCACACGTGCTGACATGCGGGACATATCATGAACATTTCATACATAATGAAAATAATTTATATTATTAAATATTTAGAAAATATTAAATAAAATAAAATTAGTATGTAAAAAAACTTCATACACAATATGTCATCAATGTCAAAATCATGTATTTCTTTCACATCCATCAAATGGACCCAAAATTTTTTGCCATGTCTTGTGATGATACCAAATTTTACCAGCGGGTGAGCATGCCCAAGTTAACCCCGAACGCCAAATTTCAACAAATTTCGACACCATACACACGTTGCGTCACGTTCGGTCAGTATTTTAGGATTTTATTTCACCGGCAAAACCGTAAAAAATTCAGAAAATGTCAAAAAACAATGCAATTAGGCACAGATGCTTGCCATGGTGATACGAATGTGTGAAAAAAATGGATCCATTTGACGAATGTGAAAAAGTGCTTTGAGATTGGCCATTCCGACCTACCCAAACCAACATATAAAAGATATTTATTAATGATCGTATACAATGTACATCATGTTTGAACATGGTAATTAATGATCGTATACCACAATTTACCAGTAGGTTGGCATGCACATGGTAACCCTCCTTGCAAAATTAAAATGAATTCTAACACCGTACGCACGTTGCGTCACTTTGGCCAATAGTTTATGGTTCTTTCACCAGAAAAACTATAGAAATTCATAAAATGTAAAAAATAAATGAAATTCGGCATGGATGCTTGCCATGGTGATTTAAGTGTGTGGAAATACCTTGGGTCTATTTGATGGATGTGAAAAAGAGTACTTTGAGACCGGATATTCCGACCAACCGAACCATCATCTTTGAACATGGTATATTTTTTTCGATGCATGAAATGATACCAAACTTTACCAGCTGGTGGGCATACCGATGGTAAAACTTAATGCAAAATTTAAATGAATTTCAACACTGTACGCACGTTGTGTCACGTTCGGCCAGTAGTTTAGGGTTTTTTCACCATAAAAACTCTAGAAATTTTATAAAATATCAAAAAGCAATGGAATTCAGAATGGACGTTTTCCATGGTGATGTGGGTGTGTGAAAAAAAACTTGAGTCCATTTCATGCAAAAAAGTTCATCAATCTTGTAAAAAATATTCGAATTTGAACAACTTTATTAGATTTGGGAAAAAGTTCATCGATTTGGACAAAAGGTCAACAAACTGAAAAAGGTTCAACAATTTGTAAAATAATCCTTGAATTTGGAAAAAAAAATGTGCATTGTAAAAACAAGAAGAAACAGAAAAAAAAAGAGAGAGAAGATTGAAGATGAAGGGCATCTTAAAAAATTCTTTGTAATTTTCGTTTTTGGTGAGGTGCTTTGTACTGTTCGATGATTCTTTTAATGCCAGGGTCTTTTTCGCAAAAAAAAGAGAAGAAACAGACAAAAAAAAGAGAGAAAAACGCTGGACAAAAAAACCGGAGGATAAAAAACCCGACTGGGTAGTGTATAAAGTTAGCGAAGATAAACTTGTGACAAACATGTGGTGGCCAGTTGGTTTGTTCTCCCTTTATTGTGGTTAAGGTCATGAGTTCGAATGACCGTTACGTCTGATTTTTGCCATTTATTATTAACACGTGTATACGTATACGACTGCTTCGAAAATGTATTCTACTACCTGGTGTATGGAAAGTCTAAACTACCCTTCTTACCTTTGACAATGGAGGGGGGGTGTACCGAAGCACTGCTCCTAGTCTAAATACTTAACTAGATACATACGAATCTAAATAAAGTCGAGTCTATTAATATGGATCGGAGGTAATATTTTGAAAACAATTTGATGTTGTAGATGTTGATATCATGTCTATTGACTTGGTCAGACATATATAAGTTTAACTCAGAACAAACATGGTACATCGATTAATTTGGAACAGATGGAGCTAATATTTTTTTATAACTAACCAAGTATCATATATTCGTGCATTGTTACATGCAGTGGGCGCCTATGTTGATGTTAGTTGCGACCGGGATCGTGTTAATCTCCTTGGGGATCACAATCTCCATCTTTCGTCCTGATTGGCAATACTTAGCCTTGGTTGCTTTCACGGCCTCAGTATCAATGGTGTTGACGCTTCTTATGCTCAAACTGGGGGAGATTAATAGCAACAACCCGTAAAGAGAACATTGCAAAGATAACTTGGATCAAGTCTAGTATACAAAGCTTTGGTTAAGTTGTGATCTTTGTCTGCTTCTATTTGAGTAAATAAACTCGCTAAATTTGGATTGTAGAATATACAGTGTTACACTAGTTTCAAGTATGTAGGCATGCATTGAGATAGTCGGCAAACCCTATAGAATATCTATTAACTTTGAAAGTTTGAAGTAATTTCAAAGTACTTTGACATGCATGATATGATCAACACAGTTACTCGTTTCAGCCATATGTGTACTTCAATAATTCTTGCATATCCTATCATATAAATTCTAGAAAAATCATTTGAATTTAGATGAGGGATTAGAGATGTTCTTAGTGAATAATGGTTAAGTCCAGACAAAAAGAATGTTGAACAGCAATAAAGAACTAAAAGAGAGAGAAATCGGAAGTGCCATGCAGCGGCCTGCGCGCGCATGTGCAGTGGCGAAGGCCCCCGGTGGGCGCCACACCTTTATTTTGTACAAATTTTGCACGTCCAGTAGGCATTATCATTAGTAATCAACTGAAATCTTGTTAATTAGCCGGCGTCTTTCCTAACCGAGACCCAAGCACACCAGCAGCCACGCCTACTTGTTTAGGCAAACTAGTAAGATGTCCGTGCTACGCTACGAAATCACAAGAAATGAAATGTAATAAGTACAATTCTAATTGTAGTACTGTGATTTCCGTCAAAAGAAAGTTGGGCTTTAGACACATCAAAAAGTTTTTGCATTGTGAAGCTACAAAACACCACGGAGTTATATGGGGCCACACACCAACTAAATTATGATTATATCCAGACTTAGATATCACATCGAGGACACAATTATTTGCAAACACAACATGCATCGAAATACTTGAATTTATCTGTTGTGCGTGGTATACAAAAACATCCAAGAAGCCCAAACAACGAGGAAAATAATTAAGAATCCAAGATCCATGTCTTCGCATACATTCTACTAAAACCATGAACGACTGCAGATTATTAGTAAAATCAAACATATGAGCATAACAGAATTATACCAATTCTTTAAAAATCATGCTCTTCGTATTCCGAAAAAAAAATAGGTATGCCATATTTTCAAGGGACATCAGGTTGTAAGATGTGCATATAGGCAACATCCCATCACATTATGGCCTTAGAAAAACTAAAAATTAAAAGCTGAAGTTGTAGATTCCAAGTGTGCTCTATATGCCCACCCCTATTTCTGATCATATGTGTATAATATTTGTACGAAGTAAACAATAATAAGTACATTTTCTCATGTTTAGGGAGATGAATCATACTTTCTACTAGAACAACTAAAGCATATTTTTTCAGACTTTCAGTCGCTACAAAAATAATTGATAATCAACCATGGAGCTTATAAGGTACACAGCCCCACCGTTGCCCTGATAAATAAATTTCCCTTTTCTATTTTAGTTTGTTTTAAGTCATGTTTATTTCTACTAAGTACTTCATCCATCCCACAATGTAAAGACTTTTTTGCAAATTAAAAGTATTATTCTTTGGGTTTCTATCAACAAAAAGGAAACTTGAGAAAAAAAAGACGAGTGAAGACACAGACGTACTTCACACAAAAGAAATTAGTTCATGGAGACTAATGCTGGAAAGGAGCTAATATTATTTGTGGCGAACGGATGGACTACACGCTATACCGAACCTATAGAAATGGTAACGGCTACAAAGCTATAGAAAGTATTGGTCATAATTTGAGGATCATTCGACATAGCGGATCAACTCAAGAAAGTAAATTAACAGACTGCCATATATATGCTTCCACCGTTACCCTATTTCTGCTGAAATTTCCACTTAGCAGCAATAATTAACATGATTCTTTTTTTACTCTGTTATTATCAATTAAGTGGAAATATTCATTGCTGAACACCATCAGCAGATCGACCATTGTTGTATAGAGTACAATACAAGTCATTAGGCAAAAATATCCAGGAAATCCAAACACAGTTCAACCATGAATTGCAGTTCACTAAGCTGTAATCCAACTAATTGAGAACCGACATGGTTGGTTGTGAAGACGAGCAGAAAGTGCAAGTCCAGAGAGGCGGCACTCTCGGGATGGATGGGAAAGAGGAAGCGCGGGGCGTGACGAACAGTCCGCTTTCTCGTCGACGCAACGCTGCGCTCGTGAGCCTGCAGTTGTTGCGGCCTCCAAGCAGTCCGGCGACGGCGAGGGAGCGTGCGGGCAGGCAGGGTATGCGGATTTCACATAATCCCGGAGGCCTTGTGTATGGCCTCCATGAAGTGCTGGCTACGACGAGCGAGAAGGGCAACTAAGCATGCAGAGTTTCCGCAGCCCGCAGAAAAACTGAGTGCGGAGGAGAAATATGGAGGAAAGGTTATGACCGTATGAGGAAGACGAGGAGGAATCGGATTTGATTATTCATTTGTATTGTGTATTGTTAGTGTGTATGGATTCTTTTGGTTTGTATCAGAAATATTCTTTGCTTAAGATTTAATTTTGCCACACCTTAATTCTTTTGGTTTGTAGAATATCCAGTGTTACACTTGTTTCAGCTTTCCAGTATGTTGGCATGCATTGAGATAGTCGGCAAACCTTATAGGATATATCTTAACTTTGGAAGCTTGAAGTAATTTCAAGTACTTTGGCATGGTTGATATGATCAACACAGTTACTCGTATCAGCCATACATGTACTTGTATAATTCTTGCATATCTTATCATATAAATTGTAGCAAAATAATTTGTATTTAGAGGAATTAGAGATGTTCATGGTGAATAAAGGTGAAGTACATATAAAAATGGTTGAACATCAATAAATAACAACAAGGGATAAAATGCAAGTGCCATGCAGTGACCTGCACACGCATCAACAATAGTTGCATGTGTCTCGCGATTCGGAAAGTTGTTAGCCTGATGCATGTTCGTTAGTATTTGATTAGTGTGGGATGATCTCATCCTTGCATGCTTTGGTGAGTGGTTGCGTGGTCCACCCTCCCCCACCTTCCATGTTCTTTCATTTGATTTTTAAATTTGAATCTATTATATCTTTTAAACCAAAATTCTAATTTATTTTTAGTTTCAAATTTGTGTTTCTTACGATGAGGGTGTTGAAACAAGATCATTGTTGAAAATGTATTGAAAAGTTTTAAAATTTCACCCAAGTTTCAAATTGTAAAACTTGATAATTGTAATATTGAGTTTTTGTCAAGTTTCGCCAGGTTTTATCAAGTTCCATTTTCTCATAGGGTTTAGGATTAGGGCTGAGTTCTAAGGGCTTAGGGTTTAGGATTGAGCTTTTAAGTTTTAGTATTTGAAAGTTCATAAATTTATCCATCATTTTATCAAGTTCTAATAGTTGAAACTTGGTGAAATGTTAGAAGCTTTTCAAAATGTATTTAAAATTAATCTTGTTTGAAAGACCTTATTTGCAAGTAACAAAAAAATGCAAACACAACAAAATTGAACTTTTGATTCAGATATTATAGTAGAATTAAATTGGAAGTAAAAAAACATGAGAGTGAAAACATAGCATAATTTGTGAACTCATACATATCATGGCGACCTCAACTTAATTAAGGGCTTAATCTATGAAGTGGACCACACAAAATATGTACATTTGTCGGAGGAAAGGTCAGAATAGTTAAAAAAAATTGAATCCGTGATATTATCGATTAGGTTTTTACTATTCAAATCGTTGATTCATTATTTCAGTTGTGACAAAAAAGGAAAATTTAAATATTTAAGGCATAGAATTTTAACCTCACATCAAATAAATAAACATAATATTCAATGTAAACCATTAATAGTTTAAAAAGTCCATTTTAAACACTGAACTCATAGGGGTTAGGCAATTAGAACACTGAAGTCAAAATTTGCGCTCAAAAATAATAAAAGTATGCTAATTAGAATTTAAAAAAACTTAAATTTGCAATAAAAAACACTGCCTGGTTTGGGCTGGTCCAATTGCAGACTCGCTTGATTTTACTTTTTTGTTTATGTTTCTTCATTTTGTTTCCTTTACTTTTAAAAAACTTTTGTAGTTAAAATTTTCACTCGAAAATAATAAAAGTATGGTAATTAGAATTCAAAAAAACTTGAATTTTAAAAATGTTTGCAATTACAAAGGTCTCTCTGCTCAGAATGGTTTTTGCATTATATTAAAAAAACGTTCGTACTCAAGAAAATTCAAATATTAAAAAAATTCACCTATTAGAAAAAAAATTTGGCACTTCAATATGACTTAAAATGCATTTTTTTAAAACATCGCACGTAAAAGTGTTCGGGAATATTAGCGCAGTCGCTCGCTCATGGATTTGAAAAATTGTTCTCATTTAAAAATAATTGGAAATTTAAAAAATATCACACTCAATTTTTTTTTGAAAACAAATTGTAAATTTAATTTTGCGGCATTTAATACATTTTTAAAATTCAAACTAATTAATAAAGTCATTAACATGTTTTAATAAAAAATTTGAAATGCAAACATTTTTTGAATATTAATTGTTTGAGTCCTACCATCTTTTAAAAGTGATGCAAAAATAAAATATAAAAGATAATATTCCAAGCAGAGCAAACACTTTTAAGCGCAAAAAATTTCAATATTTTTTTTAATTTCAGTGATTATTTTCTATAATTTTAAAATTTTGGAGTTGTAACATTTTATAAAATTTAAAGCACAAAATGTTCATTTTTCGTTCAAAAAAGCTAAAATAAAACGAAAAAGGAAACGGAAAAAAGAATAAATGAAAATGAACATGGGAAGAGAAACCGCGAGCGACCGGGCAAATTCGTTTTAATGTCCAGCTACAAATCAGAGGAGCGGACATTCACTTCCGGACATAACAAAAGCGAACAAAAAGATGACAGCTGCCTTGTTCGCATGGAAAAGAAAATTATCACATGTCAGCACACGCGTGTCAACTGAAAGAAAAAACTACAACGAGATGATAGGCTTTTCTGCACTAATGTCTAGCCTCTATCGGTTTCCTTGACAAGACCCTTCCTATCTAATCCTAATTAGCCGGGTTCAAACTAAAGACAAAAATACTCCTTTTAATGTTGCTTTGAGATCCGAATAGTTTTTTAAGGGGCCGCTACATTTGGGCATCTGTAGCCTATCCCTTAACAATAGAGTATTAAACTGCCTAGTTAGCTATAATGGAGTATATTTACTCGACTATATTTTTTCCGGACCTAGCCGATCCTCTAAATTTAGCTGAGTATAAAGCAAATTTAGACAAAATTGATTCAAACAAATACTTTTTGAACATACTAACTAAATTTAAGTATTGATTCATTATATTATACTTTACAATAGCATTACAAATAGTAAACTGAAACTATACCTAAAACTTAATGAAATAAAATTTCTACGGATCATGGGGTCAGGACTGATGCCATCGTCTACGTCGTCGGTGATGTTGTCGTAGTCGTAGCAACCGCGCCATCACCATTGGATCTATCGTCACTGTCTCCGATTCCTCATCCGAGGACAAGTCGAAGAACTCGGTCTTTCTGGCGCCGTACTCCGCATACATGCAGCGCTCCGCCATGAGTTGCTCCGGGTAGCGTCAGCGGAACTCCGCCATATGTACTCCTCGACGGCAGTCTCGACTTCTAATCGCTCACGGTCCTTCCTATCCTTCTCAACGCTATTGGACATTGGTCACCCATCGATCAAAGTGTGGATCTGGGGGCAGTAGATAGCCATCGGGGAAGTTCCGGCGGCCGGAGGCACCGTACAAGTGCTCGGCCGACTGGATGTTTAAGCACGTGCCAGCGCCGCTGATTGGAAGCTACCGAGCCAGTTCACTTTCCAAGTGTGGGAGTCATAGATATCGCCCACCCACTTGCGTTGTCGCATGCCGATGTAGTTTGACCCCGGCGATAGTGGTGGGATGTCGGGGAAACTCAATGCGGCGCGCGCGGGGGGGAGGGGTTGTCGCATGGGGAGGAGGAGGGGTGTGGATGATTCACCAGCCAGGGTGTTGTGGATGGGTTGTGATGAGCGGTGCCAGCTGGATCCATCCATGGGAGAAGGCATCGGGGCGGGGGAGAGGATGAGCGGCGGGGGTGGTAGAGGAGGGAGAGAGGTGTGAATAGATTTTTACTCTACCGGATCAAGGTTGAGTATATTGAAGGGTAGTCAATATCGAGGAGTAAAATGTGTACTCCTCTATAAGTTTTAAGGATCGGCTAGGTATCTATTAGTGGAGTAAAACTAAACGATTTTAGGTGATCTACGTACTAAAAATGCCCTTAAATAGTGTGTGTTTAACACTGTTTCATATCTCGAACCTTCCTGTAAATGGACATGGGTCCCATGCCTCCTTTCTTCAAGGCTATAAATATGTGCTACTTTTAAAATTTGGATCGGCTAATACTCAGTCCACTGAGAAATAACTAGGTCTTAGTCGAGTCCGTTGTCATCGAATTCAAAGACGTGATAAGATTCTTCCGACACGCCCACGAATGACCTTCCGGCCCTCTGAAGCCCATGGGTTTTTTTTTGCCTGTCTGCGCCAAAGAGAGAAGTAGTTGGGCTGTTTTCAAAAATGGGCTTGTTGTCTGTTTTTTTGGTTGGATTGTTTTGATGCTTTAAGATGTGTGAAAACTGTGTTGCTTAGTAAAAGAACAGTACAGGGTTTTTTAGCGGTAAAGAACAGTACGTGTACACGCAAGGGCTTCTGTCGATTGGGCGCGTGATTTTTGTTAGGAAACCAACTGGCAACAATTTCTCTGGAGGCTGAGCGATACGGTTTTATTTCTCTCGTGGTTGGGCTAATAGGCTTGTAGCCTATGTGTCACGGACGAAGCCTGGGGCTGGTCAATCACTAATTAGCAGGCACCATTTCGCGCGCTCCTAAAAAGATCATTTTTGGCGTTCTTTGCATTCGATATGTATCACGTTTTTGTTGTGTTCCACGCGAACAACAATTGTGGCTACACGCGGACTCTTCTGTGGCTGTGCGCGGATCTGTGGCTTATGACTGTGGCAGGGCTGTGCCTGAAAAAACTATGTTTGTGGCTAAAAAAATTGTGGCTTTGCCTGAAAAAACTATGGCTTTTGCTGAAAAATTGAGTTGTGGAAGAAGCTGTGGCTGAAAAAACTGTGGCTTTGGCAGAGACTGTGACTGAAAAAACTGGGGTTGTGGATGAAAAGTTAGGCTGTAGCTACACTGAAAACTATGGTTGAATCTGGAATGCGCTGTGGCTGCACGTTGTGCATGCAAAACATGTCACGTGACGACTCCGAAACGCACGAAAAGCAACCTCTGTGAGAACGTGCGGGAAGGTACCAGCTAATTAGTTGTTCCCCTAAGTCTGCTATTCTCATTAAATTCTGCAATTTTGTTCTATACTAGATAATACGCTGCGCGTTGCAGCGGAATATGTAGCAACCGAATTTTTATCAATAAAATTTAAATATGTCAAAGTTCTCTTAGGAGAACAAAGTACAATAGATATCATAATCTACATATGGTGGGCATGAAAAGTTTATAAAATTTAAATAAAAGTTCAATTGAACATCTATAGAGTTAGCAATGTGCTTTATATGGTTGGCTTGGTACTTATTTGGTGAGAAGAAAGGAATGAAAAGCATGTAGAGACTTCTTGTGGCATGCATGATGAGATGGATAATGTGCATGTAGAATTAATTGATGTGACATACATGATGAGGTGGATAGTGTGCATGTAGAAAGAATTGGTAGTAGTAGGGATCAACTTCTTAAGAATAGTAGATATGTATAAGTGTTGTAGCCCCAGGCTTGCCCCAGGCCTGATTTTGCCCTTGGACGCAGCTGGCCTGTCTTGTGTGTTCTTCCTTTCCTTTTCTCTTGTGTCGCTGCATGTACGCCTTTTTTTTGTTTGTTAACTTTCTGTGTCTTATACGATTTTTTTCTTTTTTATTGGTACAAGTTTTACACTGCCCTATATTTTTGTGACAAAATATGAAATGATCATGTCTACTTCAAACACGTGTATATATGCAAAATAATAATATTTTTTGTGTATTTTCCTTCGTACATTTCTTATACTTTTTTTATTTTTCAAATTGTTTGACTAGGTATTTTAAATAGGTTTTTTTAGATTCAGGGTTTTTATCGTTGACGTTCGTTGGTGCTTTTTTTTCTTCTTCTAATTTTTAGTTTGACCTTTTTATTTTCTTGTTTTTATTGATCATTTAAAACCTTTTTCTACTAATGACATGATTACTTATATTTATTTTAAATCCCCAACTTTTACTCTGTGATGATTTATAAAATGGTGATGTTAAATCTCAATCGGCTAAGACTTTCAAAGTTTCAGTCGGCAAGTTAGCCATTGTTTGCTTTTTTCGCTTGTAAATTTGATTCTTTTGTTTATTTGTTGTTTTTCTTTCTTTTTTCTAGGCGTGAAAATATCGTCTTGATTGCAATTGCAACTAACCTTATTTTTTGTTGAAGAGGGAGTAATTGCATGTTGAACAATGGACTTGCAATTGTAAGTGTTGCCCTCGACTGCTACTGCATATATATACATCCGACTGCAACTATGTGCTTATATACCACCGACTGCAACTAATATTTGTTTTTTGGTAGTGGGAAAGATGCGAAAAGATGCATGTTTGATACTAGGCTTGCAACTGCAAGTGTCGCTCTCGACTGCAACGACATCTCTACCTTTCAAATGCAATTGGTTTTTTTTTGTGCGAGAGGGCAAGCGACGTGAGGGGAATTGCATACCTTATAGTAGGCTTGTAAATGCATGTCCATAAACCCGGGCGCAACTGCATGTCTATAGACCCGGGTGCAATTGCATGTCTATAGAACCATGTGCAACTACATGTCCATAAAACCGGGTGCAACTGCATGTTCATAGAACCGACCGCATGGCTATAGAACCGGGGTGCAATTGTATGTCCATAGACCCGATCGCAACAGCATGTTTATAGACCCGGGTGCAACTGCATGTCCATAGAATCGACCGGAACTGCATGTCCATATAACCGGGGTGCAACTGCATGTCCATAGAGCCGAGCGCAAGTGCATGTCCATAGAACCGATCGCAACAGCATGTCTATAGACTCAGGTGCAACTGCATGTCCATAGACCCGATCGCAACTGTATATCCATAGAACTGACCTCAACTGCATTCTCATAGACCCAGGTGCAACTGTATGTCCATAGAACCGACTGCAACTGCATGTCCATAGAATTTACCGCAATTGCATGTCCATAGAATCGACCGCAACTGCATGTCCACAGACCCGGGTGCAACTGCATGTCCATAGACCCGACCACAACTGCATGTCTATAGACCCGGGTGCAATTGCATGTCTATAGAACCGGATGCAACTGCATGTCCATAGACCCGGGTGCAATTGTATGTCCATAGAACCGACCGCAACTGTGTGTCCATAGAACCGACCGCAACTGCATGTCCATAGAACCGACCGCAACTGTATGTCCATAGAGCCGGGTTCAACTGCATGTCCATAGACCCGGCTGCAACTGCATGTCCATAGACCCGACCGCAACTGCGTGTATATAGACCCGGGTGCAACTGTATGTCCATAGAACCGACCGCAACTGCATGTCCATAGACCCTAGGGAATTTCTGCGTCCATCCGATCGCAACTGTATGTCCATAGAACCAATCACAACTGCATGTCCATATAACCGACCGCAACTGCATGTCTATAGACCCGTGTGTAGCTGCATGTCCATAGTACCGACCGCAACTGCATGTCCATAGACCAGACCGCAACTTCATGTCCATAGACCAGACCGCAACTTCATGTCCATAGACCAGACCGCAAATGCATGTCCATAAAACCGACTGCAACTGCATGTCCATAGAACCGACGTAACTTCATGTCCATAGAACTGACCGCAACTGCATGTCCATAGAACCAACCGCAACTGCATGTCCATAGAGCTGACTGCAAAATCGACCGCAACTGCATGTCTATAGACCCGGGTGCAACTGCATGTCCATAGAACTGACCGCACTTCGTGTCTATAGAATCGGGTGCAACTGCATGTCCATAGAACCGAAGAGGGCGGAACTACATGTCCATAGACCACGTTTTTTTATTTGCGAATGAGGTTGTCGGTTGACAGGAGAAAGTAGGGGGGAGGGGGTCGACAGCAGTTGCATGCGCAACACCACACACTCAACTAGATGTGTGCAAACTCAATTGTCATCGAACACAAAAACATCAAGTTGCTATCCCCTTGAGTTTAGTTTCGAGAGAGGCAGGACGACGGTAGTTGCACGGCAGAATTATAAGTTTTGTTTGTATGACGAGAGTACTATCTGGGAGAGGGGCAGTCGGTGGTAGACGCATATTTATTTTTTGCAACACAAAATGGATCAATTTTTAGAAAAAAAATCCTGGATGCAATAATTATTTTACATTGCAACACAAACAACCCCCCGAACATTCTACCTCCCCCATCTTCTCATTTTGATCTGCTTAGCCTCTTTCACCACAAAACTGCATGCCTTCACCTATTAAGGATGGGAATGAGTCAGCCGGCCCCGCTCTGGCCCGAACCAGGTACTAGTTGGCCACTTTGCTTTGTTCGGGGGACTTGGAGCCGTCCCAACGGCATGTTCCACTGGGTAACATGGTTCGACGGTTCGACCCATGTTAATAGTATATTTGCACAACATCTTTTTAAAGAGCATCACCATGATTGTGATCTATCTAATGTAATATTTTGATGTATTTGTGGTGATATGATTAATTTTCATTTTAGAATCATATATATCCTTAATAGTTTTTTGGATATATTGTGTTTCTTTGCTGCATAATTCTTATTTATATATGCTCTCTGATCTATCCATCTTTCTAAGGCCAATTTTAAGGAGTGATCTGCAACGGAAAGTTCCATGACGGTGGGGAAGGTCATGACTACAACAATGGTAGAGGTTGTGCAGTGTCTCCTCGTCTCCAGGTGGCATGTGGATGTGTATGGATGCCATCTTTGGTGGCACATTGGCACATTGCGTCCAACACGATGCACTTAGTCGACAGACGAGTGGTCTGGTCCAATCATACCGGAAAAATTCTAAAATAAACCTTGAACTTGTAGGCAAAAGCTAAATCGAACCATGAAATTTGAATCCCGGTCGTTCTCACACTGAACTATTGGATCCCGGTCTAAATGAAACCTTGTACCTATTTGGCAGACCGAGAAATGAAGGATCCCGGTCGGGTTGGCTTTCTGGGCATTAGAACGAATTGGGCCGGCCTATTAGTGTAGTCTAGCGCGCTCGCACTTTTTTGTTTTTTATTTTTATTCCTTTTTTTCTCTTTTTTCGTTTTCTATTCTGTTATTATTATTTCCGCTTGGAAAATGCATTTAGTGTGTTAAATACCAAAAAATATTTGCTTTTTCTAAATTTTCAAAAAAATGATTCATTTTTTAAAATATTAAAAATGTTCGCACATATTTTTATTGCTCTGCTCGCAATTTATTATCGTTTTTATTCTTTTTTGCATCATTTTTCAAAGATGTTTGCAGTAAAACAATGATCTTACTTAAAAAATGTATTAAAATCCGTTAAACCATTTGTTAAATGTTTCACATTTTTTAAATACTTTAATTGTTCGCGTGCTTAAATGTAATAAATTGTTTGCACAAAATCATATTTTTTAGTATGATTTTTCTAAATTAAAATTATTATTAAGTGCAAACAATTTTTGAAAAACAGAGCGGAGCGATTGCGCAAACATTCCCAAAAAATTTACTACAATTTTTAAGTGAGAATAATTTTGAAAATTAATTAACAGAATTTTAGGTGCTAAATTTTTTTGTAATACTCGAACATTTTGAAAAATTAAATTTTTCTAGTGCGAACGTTTGTTAAATCTCATGCAAAAATGAAAATAAAATGTTCCAAGATGAGCGAATACTTTATAAAAAAAATTAGAAAATTGACTGTGAATTTTTTGAAATTGTAAAATTTTGGAGTGTCGGTATTTTTTTAAATTTCACGCTTAAAATGTTTGTTTTTTCATTCTAAAAAGAAACAAAAAGAGAAAATAAAACAAAAAATAATGAAACAAACGAAAATAAAAAACAGAAAAAAAACAAAGCAAAGTGCGACTGTACTAATGGGCTGGCCCAATTCAGCAAATACCGAGGAAATCATCTTAAGGTTTAAAATAGACCAGGATTGAGGAGTTCGGTGTGCTGATTTCAAGGTTTGAAAGTTCAGGATTTGATTTAGCTTTTGTCTACAAGTTTAGGGTTTATTTTAGACTTTTTCCAATCATACCTGACGTGGATCTGTGACGAGAGTCATGGTTGGGGCGCGATAAGGGATGGCATGTGGGGAGGTTGGCAGGAGCGATGTGTGGCTACGATGGTGTTCTGCCGCCCATCATCAGCACAGAGAGTGCTCGTCATGGTACTGGTATGCGCCTTCTCCCCCCTTTCCTTGTCCTGGTGTCTCATGGTCTTATTTAGTTGAGATTGAGATAAGATTTGATCGAATTAATGCAGAAGGAACAAGAAACTAAATTAATAATTTGGTTTAGAATAATCTAAATCGATGAGGGTGAGGAAGGGGGCGTCCAGGGGAAAGAACTAATGTAAATGGAATGAAGGTGGTGGTGAGAAAAAACGTATAGGTCCTCCAAATAGGTGAGATGACTATAAAACCAATGTAAATTTCGTGTTTAATTTCAAGAAAATATGTGAATCAACCTTTGGTTGAGATGATTAGGAGGATAGGCATTCCAAGCCCATTAAAGGTCAAATCCCTAATTTGATACTGATGTTCATTTTTTATTGGAGTTATTTTAGATCTGAAAGATGTGCTTTCAATAGGAGGAGGCGTTTCCATTGACTACGAAATATCTATAGTGATTTCGTCAATATTAAGATGATGTGCCGGTTTAATATTATGAAAATGCTCATAAAGATAAGGTATATGTGTGTGTGCATTCATACTGATGAGTGTATGTAAGCATATGTGTTGTACTGTGTTTTAAAAAAATTCAAGAACAGATATAGACTTCCAAAAAGTAGAAGAAGGACGTTCATGTAAGATGTAGTAAAATCAAGATTACGAAGGAAGGGGAGAAACGAAGTGTTGTCACCTTTGGTTGGATAAATTTTAGCACAAGTTTTCCCATCTCGATCTGCCCGTTTCACCTCTCCATGGCGTGCGGCTCAGACGAGGAGGAGGAGCTGCTACCAGTACCACCAGGTCGTTCATCCATCTCAGGCGGCCTCATCGAAAGGAAAGTCAGTGTGGGTAGGGTTCCGGCGAGAGGAGAGGTGAAACGGGCAGATCGAGATGGGAAAACTTGTGCCTCTCTCTCTCTCATATCACATGCCTCGCACTCACTTGTGTTGTGTCTCTACTGTCGTGCTTGCTTTGAGTTTATTCTTATGTTCGACTTTTGTCGCTCACTCGATGCTTCACTAGTTTGAAACAGTGGAATCGCATTGGAGTCTTACCAACTATATATTCACTTGAAAGACGAATAGTACGCTTCGAGTATATTTTGTGAAAAACTTCAAGTACGCGCGCACGTCCAGATCCAGCCTGCTTAGTACGCTACTCGCGCAGTCCGGTGTAGCCGCACATGGACCTCACTTGCCAAGGGTCCCCAGGCCCCAACTTTTTGAAGTATCTCAAATTTATTAAGCAAACAGAGAGTTGCTTCGTTAATTATCAAAAAATCAAACGAAAACCGTTACAACATGTCCACAATAATAGGGCATACAGAACGACCTGCCAACTCACACAAGAACACACACACTACCAAGGAGAAAAGTATCGTCGAAGTTGCAATCCGGCGTCATCGTCATCACAGCTCCGCGAGGGCGACTCCGACTCCACCATCGACAAGCCTCAACTTCTTGAAGAGAGTTGCTCGGTTAATTATCGAAAACCCGAACGAAAACCGTTACAACATGCCCGCAATAACAAGGCATACAGGACGACCTGCCAACCCACACAAGAACGCGCACACACTGCCAAGGAGAAAAGTATCGTCGAGGCTTGTGCCAGCCGATGCAAAACAGTCAGCCACACGCGCCGACCACCGGGCATCCCCGACTCTGTCGACGAGCATCGCGGGATAAAAGCGTTGAACTTGCGCCGAGCCAACACCGAAACCGACCACCTGTCGCATGTCATCGTCACCGCAAGGGGCCCTCCTCAGCAGGTCCGACTTCAGATAGACAGAGTGGGGCCCGGCGACCCCTCGAACACGTCGGAAGAGACCGACTACCAAGACCCAATAGCATACCAACTCCACTTGACGACGCCATCGTTGCCACACAAAAAGTCCCGCAAAAGAGCACATCACCAGACGGGTACCTGCCGACCGCGATGCCGCAAACGTCCGGCCCATGAAGTGTGCGACCGGGATCCAAAGATATGCAAGGCGACGCCCCAAAGAGGGAAGCGACGATGACGACGTCGTCGCCCGATCCAAGCGGGCCTTAGTCTTTCACCCAAAGAATTGGATCAGAGGATATGCATGGATCGACTCCCCAATGGCGCCTCCAAGGAGGTGGGAACGACGCCCGCAGACGTCGACGCCGTCGACCGGCAAGAGCCTGGGAAGCGCTTTTGCCCGGAGCCACCCAACAACACCAAAATACTCACGCAAAGCACCTCCGCTGACCCGTCCACCTCTCCCGAAGACACCGCGCCAGCAGCACCGAAAAGCCCCCACAACACACCTCCCCGCTGGCCACACCAGCGAACCAGTTCGGGCCAGATCTGGCATCCCCCACCCTAGCGCCTCCAGGAGAACCACCATGTCGCCGGACCACGCGAGGACCTGCTCGCTGGAGCAGCCGGCCGAGCTAGCGGACCCTGCCGGACCCCCAAGATCCGCCCGACCTGCCAGCCGTTGGAGAGCAGAGTGGCCCGTCTTCGAGCCCCGCGGCTGCCACCCACGAGGGAGCCACCATGCCGAGGAGGGCGCCAGGATGGAGCCCAGGAGCTCAGCGGCGGCAACGCCACTGGGACGGACACGGGAAAGGGGGGAAGGAGCCTCCCCCACCATAAGCAACCGCGGCCAGATGGGAAGGGGACGCCCCGCCGCCCCCTTCCGCCTCCCAAGCTTAGCCTGGAGGCCTCCTCCGACGACGGCGGGAGGAGGGAAGGGGTGAGGGGATGGCCCGGCGGCGTGGGCTAGGGTTCTGCCCGTGTCGCCTCTGCCGAGACGACGCAAGGGCGAGGGGTACTAGGTCCGTACACATAGAAAGGCAAGTATGCAACCATTGGCTTGAAAAATAAAAGTACGCAAAACTCAAGTATGTATAGGAGTCTAGGTGCTTGGTGAACGCGAAAAAGGCATCGATCAACCCAAGGTCTCGTGCATTGACCTAGCGCCTCGACTCCTGGTTCTCCTTTGGTGCCCCTGACTCATCGTTCTCCACTTCTCTTTCCTCCCCAATCACGTCGATAATGGAGTGTTGCTCTCCCGTGGCGAGTCTAGTCGTTTGGGGAAATTAAATGGAGAAGACGATCGCAATTTACTGATGTCATCAACAATCTACAACGGTTAGTACTTACTATTCCCCTTCTATAAATCTCTCCCTAGGTTTTGTTCTTCTTCCTTCATTCGATCTGCCCCTACCCGGCTTATTCGATTCTCTACTGCATGTCTACCGTAGAAGAAAGGGAGGAGAGGAATCGGTCAGCGCTGCTGGACGGTGTAGCACGAGGCGGCGGTGACAAGGGGGGTTAAGGGAAGACTGGAGACTGTGTTGCTGATGTATGGTTTGGGCCTTTGGGGTAAGCTGCAACAAGCAAGGGCAACCAGGTCTATGTGCTTTTGTTCCAACATTCAATCTCATGTCATAATTTATGTAGTCTTTGTTTGTTGTGTTATGAGATGTTATCTAGGAAGTGTAAATCTGATCATGAGAAGAGGTTAAAGAGAAAGAGAGATACCCAAAAAGGAGCCCTCCATAGATTTGTTAGGACAAATAAAAATTCTGCTTGTAGTACTAATAAGGATCTACCTCTAGGAATTTATGAACCCCCCAATAAATTATGTTTAATATATAAGTTGCAATTGAAATATCAAAATGAACTATATAAATTTTTGTGTATAAGGCCCCCTATTTTTTGTCTTGCACCGGGGCCACGGATTGTTCAGGGCCGGCCCTATCGATGGCTTATAAACTATAGCGCTTTAAATATAATTCCTTCGTAAATTAATATAAAATAATTTAAATCACTAAAATAGTGATCTAAAATGTCTTACATTAGTTTACGGAGGATGTACTTCACTATTATACTTCTCCACCTCTCTAACCCTTGAATATACTCCATCGATTGGTCGTGGAGTAAAAAATCTTTTCGCCGGCGATTCACGTGAAGCCGTCCCCTTATCGACAGCGGCGACCACGCCAACGACATCGTCGTGAATTTTGTTATGAACCACTATGTTTAGGGGATCGGATAGGTCAGAGGGGGTCGGGCTCTCCTGCTGGGTTCCCTGCACGCCTTATGCTGCAGGGCCAACCGGTAGCCAACACCTGTCCCGCTAGACCCCACCACTGAAACCACATTTTTTTTCTAATTTTATTTTTCTCTGCCTTATCCCAATCGCACTCTCGCTGCCACCATTCTACAGCCACTCAATCCACTGCACTGTGAGGGGATTTCGACGAGGTTACATCCGCCGTTCGGTGCCGTGTCCGGCGGCAAGACAGAAACTTTCGTGGGGGAGCGCCGCTCATCTACGGCACGCGTCAACGCCCGTACGTGTGCATCGCGCGCCGCCGCCCGGAGCCGTGGCTTTGGAAGGCGTTCAGGCGGGAGCTGTCGCTGCTAGCGATGCTCGCCTCCGGCGTGCTGCGCCGCCTGGGGCCATAGCCTTGGCTGGAGGCAAGAAGGAATTTACCGCGTCTAGCTCCACTCACCTCAGGCGCGCAGCACCACGCGGGGCCGTGTTCTTCGCCGGTGCTGAGACGGGAGCCGTCGCAGCTAGTACCGCCCGCGTCCGGCGCACCCAAGGCCAGGCCAATGTTGTGGCCGGCTAGCTCCTGGAACATGGTGGACTTGCAGCGCGTTCGCGCTCGATGCAAACTGAACATACTGAGGTACGTTCTTCTCTGCTTTGAGTATGCTATATGCACGTACTGAAGTTTGAGTGTGCCATATATACATTCTTCTCTGCTTTTTCAATCATACGGTGCAGGGGAAATCACAAATTGGATAAGGCACCTGTTAGTACATTTACTGCCCAAGAACACATTTAATTGGAAAACTAAACCATGGAGAAAGTAGCAGCAACTAATCAATAAATTTCTTCAGCATTCAGTTACATATCTAACATATCAAAAGGAGTAACCAGTAACAAATCTGTAAAATATTACATCGCAAGGTAACTATTTTGTGAAGCAATCCTGAAAAAAACAAAGTTTATAGACCTATTTAAAAGTGTTTATGTTGTACATGACTTGATTGGCTACCCAGGACCTGAAAGAACAAAGAAACAATTTCTTGAGAGATATTAACTTGAATTGGGAGTATGACTTGTAAGTGAAAATTACCTTAGTTGGCATTTGGTCATTTGGAGATGTTGGCCATCCGGAGTCCGATACCATTAGGGAACTCTATATAAAATATTGATACAAAAGTAAATTTAAGTGAATGAGATATGCACACTCATTTTATGTTTTAGTGATTAACAAAAAAGTTACCTGACTTGGCTGACTGCTAGTTGGCAGTGGGTGATTTTGATATGTTGGCCATCCCAAGTTCGGTGACGCCACAAAAGTCTACATACAGTGTTAATCCAAAAGTTAATACAAGCAAATGACTCATGCATTCTCATCTTATTTTAACGATTACCTAAATAAATATACCTGATTTGGTTGAGTGTTATAATACAAATATGGTTGTTGTGGTCGCAACCCAAGTAACTGTTGAAAACTAGTAGTGCCTGCCTCCGATAGTGAAGGCAAGTCATGCTGATGTACTTGAAAATCGGAGTTCTCATGTTGTGGTAGTGAAGGCATAGCGCGCGAAAATACTTGCGAATTCTAGTACACAGCATGTGGTACTGAAGGCATAGCGCGCGAAAATACTTGCGAATTGTAGTTCGCGGCATGTGGTAGTGGAGGCATAGCATGATGCAATACTTGTAAATTGTAGTTCCCATTTGACATGTTGAAGCTAAGATTTGCTTCGGATGATGTAGAAGCACAATCACCACTCTTATTCTTACATGTTGTTCCTTGACCTATTTGGAAAAAAATGTTAGAACTATTTAAATTACATGACCAGATATTTATGTAGCTATTTCTAATGTTGTACCGTACCTTTCTTATTACGTTTATTCTTATTGTTTAGTTCCAGTCCAGATTTAATCCTTTTGCCGCTACTTCCTTTTTCCTTTCTCTTTATTCCCTGTGCTTGGACTACATTCTCATTGTTGCATTCAACTGCTTGTTTCTCCGCTTGTTCATGATTTGGTGGTATATCTCTTGACTGATTTCCATGTATAATCTGGTCCACCTTTTCCATTAGTTCAATTGACATACTTTGAAGTAGTGCATATGCCTCTTTGTTTGCTGCTGCTTTGCCCAAAATGTTATTGTAAGTGCGGCATAGTGATCCATACTGTCTAGCTAGCACAACTCTAGTATCTTCATCATCAAAGCACTTTTGAATTTCCTGTGGTGGCCCAGATTTTGCTTGCCTTGTCCATCTTTTCAAGATATACTCCGGTGTCAACTCCTTGATATTATTGTGGTCCAACACCTTCAATGCATGGCGACACAATACCCCAACAAATTCAAACTTTCTACATGAGCATGAAACTTTTGATCCATCGGGATCAAATTTCACTGTATGAATATTTCGTCTATGAGCTGAATGGGTAACCTTGAATTCTGAAATAGTGCCAGTACAACCACTGTCATACACACAATATCCCATTACCATGTCAAATTCTTCTCTGAATATCTCAAACATAACAGGTGTATATGCTTTCGAAGTTTGTATCAACATCTGCACATGTGGCACTTTTGGGGATGTTTGACTTGCATAGAAATCACTTTCCACTTCAGCATATCTTCTATCATCCACGGCCCTCTCATAGTGCTTGAAGAAATCTAATAAATCAAGGCGAACATGCAAGTATTTCTTCAATAGTGCATTCAGACTCTCACTTCTTTGTGTAGATTTCATATCTGCACAAAAGGTTTGTCGGCCATAAACCAAAGCCCATTTCTCCTTGCTCTGAAATAATCTATGTAGCCAGTCATTATCTTCCAAATTATATTTGACTAGCATATCATTCCAAGCTGCTAAGAAGTCGTCAACTTCTTCAAAATCATAAACACACTTGCCGAAGTCTTTCTTAAATAACTGTATTTAGATAGATCGTGTTTTTTATTGAGTGGTGGGGTCTAGCGGGACAGGTGTTGGCTATCGGTTGGCCCTGCAACGTAAGGCGTGCAGAGAACCCAGCAGGTGAGCCCGACCCGGTCAGAGGTAGGCTTTTGCACGTTCACGTCCATCCAGCCAGCCAGGTGTACTCTATCTCTGCCGTACGTTTGCAAGTCTAAGTTAGATAGATAGAAATTGGTTAGGGATTCTACTAACAGTTCGATCAACAGAAGCAGGCCAAGCGGCACCCACAACAAGTCATCTTCATAAATATATACCCAGGCATATATACAAGGGCTGTCCCTGCAGCAAATTAGTAGTACGTAGGAGTTACCATGACGAACATACTCCCTTATTCCTATCACCCGACGTCCGCCTACTATGAGCTGCCGGGCATCAGTTCAACGAAGACCACCAGAGGGCGGCAGCCGCCGGCGGCGAAGGGATCGGCGGCGTACGTCGAGGACAACTGCCTCAAGGTCTCCCTGGTGCGTATGTTCCATCTTGGTTCTTGGATCAATGCATGTCTACACACGAAGCCTAATTCCATCTTTGATTGTCGTACTTAGGTGCCCATGGCAGTTAGGTAATCTGTGTTCATGTGAAGTTCATCTTGATGTGCAATCATGCATGTTGATTCTTCTTTGTGTGCCTGCAGCACGTATTGGTCAGCTTGCTCATGTTAGTTTTCTTCATCATCGGGACCCTTACCTTAGGCCTATGGCCGGATCGGCACAAGATGATCATCGCCGCCATCGTCTTCATCTACTCCACGGTCATGATCCACCTGCTGCTTGTTAAACGCCGGGAGGAGGAGAAGCAACGGGAACTAGAAGCACGCGACGAGGTTGGTATACTCATGACAGTGCAGGTACGTGTATTATTAGTAGTGCTTACACATTCCAGTCAAGGCAAGGGAACCTGATTATTAACTCTCCACTTCTTCAAATTCATGCCCGTTCTAAGTTTGCTCTAAGGCATACTTATCTTAAGGTCTCCAACATATATACAAAGAGGATTGTTAAATCTCAGTCGACTAAAATTTAACGAAGTCTCGATCAATGTTGTATTCATGAGATTGTGTGTGGAGATTCGTGCAAAGAAAAATATTCTTTTGCATGTTCTAACACTTGATTGAGACTTCGTTAAGTCTTAGTGATCTAGACACACCTATATACAAAATATGTTTTGAAAATAATCTAATGAACGTACATGTCGATATTTTCTCTATTGACTTGGTCACACATCTAGAAGTTTTGACTCAAAACAAATATACTCCTTTTGAAATAAGTGTTTCAACTTTGTACAGAGGGAGTAGTACTGATGGAGCTAACAAAAATTATAACTAATCAAGTATCATATATTCGTGTATTGTTATATGCAGTGGGCGCCTATGTTGATGTTGGTTGCAACGGGGATCGTGTTAATCTCCTTGGGGGTCACAATCTCCATCTTTCGCCTTGACTGGCAATACTTAGCCTCCATTGCTTTTCTGGCCTCGGTATCAACGTTGATGATGCTTGTTATGCTCAAAGTGGAGGAGATTAATCGCAACAAGCCGTAAAGAGCACATTGTAACTTTGTAAGGATAACTTGGATCAAGTCTAGTATACAAAGCTTTCGTTTAGTTGTGATCTTTGTCTGCTTTTATTTGGGTAGATAAACTCGCTAAATTTGGATTGTAGAATATCCAGTGTTACACTAGTTTCAAGTATGTTGGCATGCATTGAGATACTCGGCAAACCTTATAAAGTATCTCTTAACTTTGAAACTTTGAAGTAATTTTAAGTACTTTGACATGCATTATATGATCAACGCAGTTACTACATGTACTTGAATAATTCTTGCATATCCTATCATATAAACTCAAGCAAAATCATTTGTATTTAGATGAGGGATTAGAGATGTTCATGATGAATAATGATTAAGTACACATATAAAAAACTGAGGAGCATCAATAAATAACAACAAGGCAGAAATTGCAAGTGCCATGCAGCGGCCCACACACGCATTGACAGCCATTGCACGTGTCTCGCGAATCCGAAAGTTAGTTGCCCGACGCATGTTTGCTAGTCTTTGATTAGTGTGGGATGGTCTCATCCTTGCATACTTTGGTGAGTGGTTGCATGATCCCTCCACCCCACCTTCCATTTTTTTTTCATTTGATTTTTAAATTTGAATCCATTATATCTTTTAAACAAAAATTTTAATTTATTTTTAGTTTCAAATTTGATGAGGGTGTTGAAAGAACATCACTCTTGAATATGTTTTGACAAGTTTTGAAATTTTACCCAAGTTTCAAATTGTACAACTTGATAATTGTAATATTCAGTTTTCTTAAGTTTCGCAAGGTTTTATCAGGTTCCATTTTCCCATAGGGTTTAGGATTAGGGTTGAGTGCTGAATGTTTGGTATTATAGAGCTTAGGGTTTAGTATTGAGGGTTTAAGTTTTAGTATTTGAAAGTTCATAAATATATCCATCATTCTTATCAAGTTGTAATAGCTGAAACTTGGTGAAATGTTAGAAACTTATCAAAAGGTATTTAAAATTAATATATTTTTTAAAGACCTCATTGTCAGAAACAAAAAAAAATGCAAACATAGCATAATTGAACTTTTGATTCAAATATTACAGCAGAATTAAATTGGAGGTAATAAAGAAAGCTTGAGAGTGAAAATATAGCATAGTTTGTGAACTCATACATATCATGGGGACCCCCAACGTAATTAAGGGCTTAAACTATGAAGTGGACCACATAAAATGTGTACGTTTGCCGGTGGCAGGGCCAGCATAGTTTCAAAAATCGAACCGGTGACATTATGATTTAGGTTTTTAGTAGTTAGACCATCGGTTCATAAATATTTAAGGTAATTTTTAAAAAATTAACCACGCATCAAATAAATAAACTTAATATTGAATGTAAACCATTAATAATAATAAACCTTGAACTCATAGAGATTAGGTGATTTGAATCCCAAAGTCCAAATCACTGTTGTTCGCACCCTGAACTATTGAATCCGGACCTAAATTGAAACTTTATGCATGTTTGACGCACAGAAAAATAAAAAATTACGATCGGGCTTCCAGGCTTGGGCCGGCCCATTAGAGGAGTCGCTCATGTGATTCTTTTTTATTTTCTTATTTTTTTCCTTTTTATATTTTTCGTTTCCTTTCCTTTAAAATGTTTGCTCCCAAAAAATTTAAAATTTTCATAATTCGTGTTCAAAAATATTTAGTTTACAAAAATGGTCGTTCTGCTTGATTTTTTTTGTTCATTTTGCTTTTCTTATCCAAGGCACCGGTTCTCAGTTTTTTGGGTCACGAGAGCCAGCCACTCACCATGGAGCTTGAGGAAACTGGTCAGGGATGGATCGATCCAGTTTCAGAGGCTGTTGGTTGCACCTGTCTGTCAGATACCCACCTGCAAGGATGGATACTCGTCAACCAACGAGCCGGCAGATCCATCGATTCCATATGTAATCAACATTATCAGAACACGGACTTAACGTGCCAGGCTAAACACGCTTCACTCACGCACAAAGTAAAATAGTAATAACGCTCATCGACAACACGCCGTGTTCACCATGCACTTCTTCAAGGGGATACATATATGTATTGTCAGAGGATTTCTCAAAGATAATCTGAGATAACAGCTGTGGCAATCACAATAAGCAACAACACATACATGACCAAGCATTTTCGCCGACCGACGCCACAGCTCCAAACCAAAATACGTAAGCGCCACAACAACAAAACCAGTTTGTGTGCTAAGGAAAACACTGGCAAACAACAGGGGGTGAATAATGATAGTTGTGCTTTTTATTAGCAGACTTGCGTCGAAACATTGCAGAGTAGCTGGTCTCTGTCAGACGCTTTCAGCAATAAACTCAATGAGAAGGCGATGATGATGACGAAGCCTGAGTGAAAGAACAAGGATATGTTAAATCTTATATTAATCTCTTAAAAAGCAAATAAAAACAACATTGGCTTATCCTGTACATAATCAAATTCAAAAAAAAAATCAAATAGGCATGCTAGATAAGCTTACAGGTCACCTTTCAGGAGGAAAAAGGAGCATGACATAGTACTCTGGTGCATGTAACTGCGAGCTCAGCTGATGAACTTTCTAACAACTAGCAAGAGGATGCATAACGTCGATCAGCAATACTCAATTGGTAGTTCTAGCTAGCTTCCCACACACACACACACACACACACAGAGTATGTATTTGCAATATCACTCCCAAATTCAAATAGAATACAACGTTACCATTGAAACGATTATGCAACTCCCGGCACGTGATAAATGTGATTTTCTAAGCTGTGACTACCTATCAAGAAGTGTCTAAAGTTGATAATATTGAAGATGATAAGATATGCAGAAACCAGCATTTATGCAATCTTGCAACAATAGAAAGGAATTTAATAGTAAATGAAAAGAACAGTAAGGTCAAGATGACAAAAGAGATTGCTAACCAGAACAGGAAAGAAGCAGGAGCAACCTTTTCAATGTGTTCACAGAGAGTTAAATTATGAAATTTAAGCACACACAATAAACAGAAATGTGGCCTGAAACTAAATACCTCATGCTCATGTGCATGTCCATGACCATGAGAGTGATCATCATGGCCATCCCAAGGATGACGCATACCCTGAAAACATTGATACCATTAAACATGTTTGCAAATAAATCAGACCATGGGTCGAGTGGAAGCAGAAAAACCGAAATAGAATGGACTAATACCAGGAGCACAGCCCCGTCCTGCTTAGCCCTGTAGAAAATCCAAAACCTGTAGAGAGGTTAACTTTGGTTATGATTGTGACAGCAAAAGCTCGGGTGATATTAAAATAAATGGATTTATGGATGATACTTATGCATGGTATTTTAAAAATACAGAGCACTGGCACAATCAACATATAATCAAAGATGCCAAGCTTGAGTTTGAAATTTATAGCCAACTTTGATATTTTGATCTAGAGCATCAATGCTATTATGCTAGTGTGGCCATCGTATACTGTGCATGCAGAATCTGGACATGGGTGGTGAAAGACTTGACGACTAAATGGAAAAAAATAAGGATCCAGCAGGTTGAAGAAAAGAAGTTGAGTGGAAGAAAACCTCAACATGCTTCTTTGTGGCTTTTTTACCTGAAATCATTACATTTTGGTTGCCAATTGATATTTGCTCCGGTTATGATGCAGGTAACGGTCAATGGATTAAACCATCAGTGTTTCTTGTATAGTTGATTGGTTGTTATAGAATAGGTTCTAGATGCCTAGTGTAGTGAAGATACAAAGGTTATATACTCCTAACGCCAGTATCAGCTTGCTCAAACTTAATGCTCAGCATTAGACCTTCATACTGAAGGCATTACCCTGAACCTGGGAACATGATTACAGACTTGTTTGATCACCCTCTTGTTGTAAGGTTGGAAACTGATAAAAAGGAGACACACCACAGTTACTACGGTTGAAGGTACCAGAGTGTATATTTGTATTCTTGTTTGCTAAGATAATCACCATGACGTTTGCTAACCAGGGGTAGATGATCAACCCAGCTTGTGTGCTAACCTGGGCAGATGATCACCCTATTGTTGTAAGGATGGGAACTGATAAGAACGACACAATCCACCCACCGCTTGCTACGGCTGAAGGAGAGAGCTTTCTCGTCTTTGGTCAAGAATAATATCACACAGCAAATGCAACTGGTGGTGGTTGCCTTCCAAGCACAAGAACCTGAAAGACTGAATCTGAACAACTCCCCATGAAACTTCCTATTACATTTACTACAATCACCACTGCCCCGCTGACGAGGTCGGCGGCCGGCAAATCGCAGGGCCCAAACATAACCGGATCGGAGAGGCAGTATGTGTGAGCGAGTATCCCCCACCCTAGATCCCCAAATCGGGCGTTTGCTAAGGATACTGCATCTCTGGCGCGAGCAGCAGCAAGAGAACCGCATTTCTCACCCACCCCTTACACATAATCCGCGAGCAAACGGAAGCAGTGGACGGACACAGCGCAGTCGCAAACCAATCTATCGTGACCTAGAGAAATCCCCCCGCGGACGGCGGAATCGGATCCGGCCCGTGTCCCCCGTCCGAGCCAGGTCGATCGGGGAAAGCGGGCGTCGGAGCGGTGGGAGGAGGTATGCCGGACTCGGGGGAGGCGCGCGGGCGGGGAGGACCGGAGGAAGAGACGGGAGGGGAGGGGAGAGGATTGGGATCGAGCGGGCGGGTAGGGGGCGTACCACATGACGGCGCAGAGGCCCTTGCCGGCGACGGTGTGCCAGCGCTTGTTGTGGGGGATGGTGTAGCCCTTGTAGGTCGTGCCGCCGTGCGCGCCGCCGCCGCCCATCGCCGTCGTCCTCCTCCTCTTCTCGGTCCGGTCTCGCCTCGTCTGGGTCTGCGCCTCTGTGTGTGTGCGTGGTTGCCGGCGGGGGTGGGTGGGATGGATCTGGCTCACTGCCGCAGTGCGTGCGTCTTGGGCCCGACAGAGAAGAAGGGCCAGATGGTTCAAGGCCCGTCGAGAGGCTGCCTCTCTTGTTTTTTTTGCAAGCATGGAATGGCCCAGGAAAAATGTTTTTATTTCACACTAGCCGATGGCCCATGCAAATGTGCCATCAGATTTTTACATTATTTAATTATTTTGCTTGTCTAAAAAAATTATTTTCCACAACGATAATGTGCTTCACTTGTTTTCCAACCATCTTTTGGGAGGCTCTCAGCAGGCAGCAGCTCTGCTTACGCCGTGTGCCTCACTTTACCGAGAGGCCATCCCGATTTACACATCCTTTGCCGAGCTCTCGATATCTGATTCTCCACGTATCTCTTGAACCATCAGTAGAGGCATAAAGCCCATATAGAACCAAACTTCCGACACATTTTCTGCCTTATAGATTTAGACGCTCCCACTTATCCATGGAAAATCTTATCATTCATCTGCGAAAACAATGACAATGTGTAAAGTGTTATAATCACGTAAATGTGCAAAGATATCCTGGGCTGCGACGGTGGTCTGGTTACTGTGAACCTAGATGGTGTCACAACATATAAACGGTCACAGTACTGGATTAAGATGTTTGCAGGTGGCAATATCACAATGTAAGTATAAGGATCAGAGTTCTTTATTCAGACGATACACGTGGACTAGGAGATCAACACCACCCTAAAATTATTCAAGGAACTTCCGAGATGGTATCCTCGCCGCGGCTAGACTTGTGGCACCTCGATCTGTGCTTGATCATTCCAAGACTTACTTTGCCATCGAAGCCATTTGCACTGGCATTGGCAACCTCTACACCGGTCAGGACAGTAACATTCCGGCAAATTGATTCATCACCAGAGCCACTTTTGGGAGTCCCGGTGTCTAAGAAAAACCTTGTGATGCAGAAGCTACCGGAGCCCAGGTGGACAAGCTGAGGATAACGTCTTCTTTCGCATGTAGGTTGCTCTTGGACCAACTGTTCTATGGACAGCTAGCTACTCTCAAAATCTAAATAGAGGTCCTTTTATTTGCCTATGTCATTCGATACATCTCGTCCTACATGTGGGCTGCTTCTGGGCTAACTGTCCTATGGGAATCTTCTACTTCTGAAATCTAAATAGGGGCCCTTTTTTTGCCAATGTTGCCAGATACACCTTCTCTCATATGCAGACTGCTTTTGGGCCAACTTTACTATGGATAACTACTCATGAAACCAAAATATATGCCCTCTTGTTTGCCTACTTGATGTGACGTCTGATCCCGGATGGACGTCGATGAATCATTTTCTCATGTGTCATTCTGACATAATAAATAAACTGCTTTTACATATAATTACATTATTTATAAACTACATTGTATCACCAAAAATAGATGGACCCAACAAAGCACACCTTCAACGATCTAGTAATACTTCAAAAGGGGAAATATTATTAATCACAAGAAAATATGACAAACAAATTATCCATGATCATACTTATATAAATGTTCATCATGTCTTTATAAAATGCTCATATATAAAATATTATAGGTAGTAATGTATTAAAAAAATATGTGTTTTCTATTAAAAATGGTTGTTTAAAAAATTTATATAAATTAACCATCACATATTTTAAAAGTGTTAATATATACAAAGCAATATGTTCTTGCATTTATGAAGTTTATGTTTATAAAAAAATATTCTATAGGTCGTGGATTAAAAATTTTATTTATAAAATGAATTTCAACTGGTGTTTAATAAACTCACATATCAAAAAATTATATTGATATTATTAAGAAAATTTACATAATTAAATATAATCAATAAAAATAAACAAAACAAAATAAATGAATTTCTATACAGAATAAAAACAAAATTGTTTTGGTAACAAATAGAAAATAGAAGCAGCGTAACCGGGAAATGTGCTAGGCCCATTGACGCCCCACTATACACTTTTTTTTCATTTATAACCCACCTGCATAGACCCATTCATCACGTGGAATTAAAACCTAACCTCTAATTCAAAATACGAGAACTGAGGATGTTGCTTCATTAGTGGATGATTGTTTTTATTTTTTATTTTGTGAGATGGTGATTTTGTTTTAAGAGTAGAGAAAGTAGATCACCAGGATGATGCATGGCAACTATTTTGTAGTAAGGCATTTCCAAAAATTGAAAAACATATTTACCCTACAAAGGTACATATGTGAAGGCATAGTTGACAAATGTTATGATTTACCACTTATTATATAATATATCTACAGTAGGATGATGTTGCACTAAAGTATTTAAAGAAAATACATATATCTATACATATAATATATATATTTTCCAGCGGGGCATATGCCCCCCCCCCCTCTTCCATCCCACCCAACGCCCTAGAAAATAAGGACAAATCATCCTCTCATTTCCATTTTTGAATCTTAAATATTAGTGTGTATCTATTAGTTTGCTCCCAATGCTCCAAGGTGTAGCCGTACTAAGAGTACAGGAAAAAAAAAGATAGACATGCTATACACACGACACTACACACACTATGGACGACAGGGGAGATGGAGCTATCCAATGCACGACACTAGCACTGGTCCATCGTTGGATATGAGTGTCGACTGCATGTCGTGTGTGCAATGTTGTTTGCACAACAATTTAAAAAAATATGTGGCAAAGCAATTAAAAAGGAGAGAGAGCACTTTGGTGATCCCATGGGAAAATGGTGCTAAGCGCTTGAACCTATGCAAAATATTTATCAACCAATACATGAAGGAGTTTAGTAGCCAAACAATTAAATAAAGCAAGATTAGCTACAATAAACAATCACCTATGTGTTGAGGATATTCATTGCTTAATGATTTAAATATTTAATGTGCTTAGCACCTCATCTAAGCATCAATTTATTGTGGTCATCAACTACGAAGAAATAGTGTCAACTCTTTTAGCATCTCCATTTATTTACTTACATCTTGTTTTGGGTTTAGAATATCGTCATCATCTATGTGATCCTTGCGATGGATGACACCCCCCATAGTACCAACAAATACGAGTTCTTGACATATTTGTGCTTCACTATGCTGGAATAAAATAGACTTAAGTTGGGAATTTCTTGACTTGAACCGGTCTCATGATCAAATTGTTGTCATCTTACATAATCAAATTGTGGACCTTTGAAGAGTTTGCTAAAAAAAAGAATAATGCAACTTAGAAGGTGTTGCAAAAGGTTATATTATAGATGTCAGTGGAGCCAAGCATGCTTGAGAATCAGCTTTGGAAAGATTAAGTTTCTTGAAACGCATGATCTTATTTTTTTCAAACAGCGTGCTAAGATTATTGATCATTCAGAATGTTCATCGATACAACAATAAGACCATTAGAACTGCCCAACCATATGTGGTGTTCTAGATCTAAAGATCGATAAAGCAAACTTAGCTAAGTTGTCTGTCTCGAAACTACTCTAGTCTCATGAAGAACTAGCCCAATCTCTAACTTCAGAAATAATAGCACTGGTTCTCCCCAAAGTTCATTTCTTCAGATCTTGTACCACCGCTTGACGGTTCGATGCAATACATATAGGCTATTATTGGCCAGATCAGCACTCAGTGCCAATGCTTCCCTGTAAGCTAGAGCCTCCAAAGTCAATGTTACAATATATTTTAAAGTGTTTTGGCTATACATAACTTGAATATTTGCATTAATGAATCAAATTGAAAAATACATATCATCTTTGTATTTGATTGTTAGTGTATTTCTTTAATAAATACAAGTACCGTAATGTAAAACATAGGATCACCCCCAGCGATCTTTCTAAAATCACAAATCGGCGTATCATCTTTGTATTTGATCGTTATTGTATTTCTTCAATAAACACTCCTCCACCGCAACCAAAATGCCGCTCTCGCTCAATGCGAGCCCGACTACTCGGGGATGGCATTCGCACAGCTCAATAACGCCGCACACTACTTCAGCACAAGAGGCTCCAACCAGTGGAAAGGGCGCACCTCCTTCTGTCAATGAGATCGTGACATCCCGACTTCTGAGATTTGATGGTGATGGTGCTTGGTCGATGAATTCTAGGGGACATGATACGTTTCAATTTGTGTATTTTTTAGGGTTATGGTTTCATTTTTGCGCCGGGGTGTGGTGTGCTCTGCCTCTTTATTAGGGACAGTGTCTCACGATTTTATCTATTGTTATTGTTGTTCTATATTTGCTTGAAATTTTTAGGACTTTGCTATTTTTAAAATCAATAAATACATCATTAACTAAACAAACGAAAAACAAGCAATTTTAGTCGGCAATTGATCAATCATCCCGTGTGCAATCAAGCTACAATAATACTCTCCTACTATTGCCAAAGAGGAAGAGGAAGAGGACGAGCAGCCAAAACAGCAGCTCTGTCATGTGATTCCAAGACCAAAACAGAGCCCATGTACTACTACTACATCTTCTTCTCCGCATTCGTCCGTTTCCCGCCACACGTGACGCTACGCTCCAACCTCCTCCGTTTAGAGCGGGGCATGGGAGCTTTGTCCTAACCGGACCTCGCCGTCGACCATGCATGCATCAGTGAATGCATGTGTACGTTGCCACGTACACGTCTCTCTACAGTGTACTGCCTACAACGGTCAATATTCCGGCGGCCGGCCGGTGGCATCGCCGTTGGCGTGCGGGCCGGCTCCGATGCGCCGTGGATGAAGGCAAGCGAGCGTGTCATCTGAGTTGCTCATGGTCGTGGCTCTTGTCCATGGCGTTGCTGGAGGCGCGGCCGCAGGTGTTTGCGGCGACGTCGGTGATGTGGAGTCCGGTGTCGTAGACCGCGCCGGGCTGCCACTCCGCGGGGAGCACCGCACCGGCGGCGCGCAGCCACTTGCCTCCGGAGCCCGCGGTGACCACGAGCCGGAGCTGCAGCGGGCCGGCCGGTACGCGCGAGGTGCGCCACACCGACGGGGAACCCTCGCGCCGCGTCATGTACTGCCACGATGTCTGCGACGGCGCGGCGTCGTTGTTGCTGCCAGCGGAACCGTTGACCGGCTGCCCGACCTCGACGGCGACGATGTCGGTCTGGCCGCCCTGGTAGAGGAAGCGGAGGGCGAGGTGGCCCCTGTCCCTCCTTCTCGTCTCCTCCACCTTCACCGAGAGGTTCTTGCTCTTGTACGCGCAGGGTATCCTCCTGAAGTCGACGTCGACGGCTGCGTCGGTGCTCGCCGCGACTCGGTCTGGCGTGGTCATGGCGGCGAAGGCGTCCTTGGTGAGCATGAACTGGCCACCGGCAGTCCTGTTCGTCCCCGGCACGTCGGCGACGACGACGACCTTGACGCCGTCCTTGGCGCACGCGCTCTGGCCCTTGCACCTCAGCTGGTAGCAGGCGCCGCATGCCCGGCCTTTGCTAAAGAAGCCGGCGCTGACGGCGGCAATGTGGAATCCCCCGTCGACGGCCATCTCCGCCGCCGGGCCACCGTACCCGCACGCGGCGCCGGTGATGACGCCGGCCTCAGGAGGGAGGAGGGAGGCGGTGGACCTGCGCGGGCACCAGCCGCAGCGGAACGTCGCCGACGAGGAGCCGTAAGCGCGAGCTGGCGGCGCGGAGGCGAGCAGCAGGGTCAGGACGGCGGGAAAGAAGATGAGAAGGAGCAGCTGCGGCGCGGCGGCCATGAGGACCGGCGTTAGCTGTAGATAGCGGATCAATGGAGATAAGGCAGTTGGAGAGGCAGAGGCCGGCGGGGGGTGCGTGGTGATTTATGGTGGACGGCAATGCACAGGGAGGGACGTGGGGAGCACCACCAGTACGTACCAACAAGATGGCGCGAATAGCCGAATACGACGGGATCTTGTGTCTCTCAGTCTCAATCTCCCATGCGCGGGGGCGGGAAGGAAGGAAGAATAGTCGTAAACTCGATGGCTAGTTGGCTATCTAGTGCGCGCACGAGACTTTGTGTTTGTGAGCGTAATGGGCGTCGACGTCCGATTAGGACTTGGGTACGCGTACGACGACGGAGGGGTCGACGGCCCGTCGCTGTACGAGAGCGAGCTGCACTGCATGGATGCCCACCACCACCATGAGAGTTCATGAGTGAACTTTGTCCGTCCTGCGTAACCAGCGCATGCATGCATGCATGCTTCCAGTGTTCCAGCCTAGCTAGCTACGAGGCCGTGTTGATCCCGTACGTCCGTGATCTTGGGGTAACTTCCTGCATTCATCTCCTCGATTGCGACCGAGTTCGTCGTGACGGCAGTAATTTCAATGTGCCACCTAGTCACACGCCTAAATTAGTGGCAGGTACTCCATGCAAAAAACAAAAAAAATCAAGCATGCACACATTTAACACATACTTCTTCCGTTTCAAATTAGATGATTTTCATTTGTTCACATACATATCTAGACATGTACATAAATGAAAGTTTCAAAATAAATATCTCAAATTTATTTAGATATAAAGTGTGCGTAGATGTAAAATTTAATCTAATGACATCCGTATTTAACAAATCTACAACGTTTATTTTAGAACAGAGAAAGTACTATTCGTTAATGCAATTGAGGATGTTCCTCGGTTTCCTTATGGACGCCAATCGAGAGCAAACGTATGTGTTTTTCGGTTCTAAGGCAACTAGCAAAGAAGATTACCAAGTCATTTTCTATTTGATGATGGTAGATTTAGTCCTTGTAGCATGGCAAATTTATTGGCAGGCCATGGCAATTTTATTTTCTGTAAAATAACAATTTCACTTCATATATCATGACCAATATTATTGCTATAGGATAACAATTGTATTATAGTATTACACACACTATGGCAATTTAGTTTTATACTACAACATAACCAAAAAAATTGTTATAAGATGGCAATTTTATTTCCCACGCTTTGGTTTTTGTTTGCCATAACATGTCAATTCTTTTTTTTCCATATCATGACAATTGTAAAAAATTTCTACTTGTTCTCATGGAAAAAAGTAAACATTTTTCTCCTTAAAACCACTCCGTCTGCGCAGCTTGCGGGCCTGGCCGAGATAGAGGGCTAACTACTACTAGCGAAAGGTTAGTTGCGTACGATAACGCTATGCGACGTAGCACTTGCACACAGGGTAACACGTAGGCCAGAGGTAGCTAGCCCCATTGGTTCGCTCCGGCCCGCAAGCTGCACTGGCGTAGGGCTGCGTTCTTACGCCAGCGGTACTGGAAAAACCGTTGGTATACATTTATTTTCACCCGCCAATGGTGATAGCACACGCGCGCATACACACTTATAGGCACGCCGGTAATAAGGTTGGGGTTCTAGTCTTTTTTCTACTAGCGCCACTCGCACCAGACTCCGTGGGAGAAAACGATGAGGGATGGAAACCCTAGATTGCCCTCGCGCCGTATATATAACGTCTGGAGCGCTTGTTTGTGGGTTGCTCGAAATTTTTGTACGGATCAGATAAATTGTGATCGTTCTTTTTTTTTATCCCAAAACATCATCTGTCCATAAAAAAATCGCATATGTACCAACCAATGATGAAATGACGCGTCTTATAGAGTTGCTTTAGAGGGATGTGGGATGTCCATGACCATGATGGAGAAAATGGGATCTCCTGAGTATGTAAGCATGCGATGCAATTAATCAGCGAGCTTGCACAGAGTTAAAGCTTGGGTTTGATGGCATGCACGCATGAAACAGCGGTCTTGTCGTTCGGTTGCATGTGAGTGGTGGGCTCCTATCGCCGGTACTCTGCACACACACGGGCTCTCTCGGGTCTGAACAGCTCCAAATTTTTAGTGCTGGTGGTGCTCAAGGAATGAGACTGGCAGCAGCAAGGAATCTTCGGACTTGGACCCCCGCCCAGACGGAGACGGGACATGAGACCGGTGAATCATGGCCGGCCAAGCCATGCCGTTTGGAGCAGAGATTAATTGTTTATTCCCCGCAACATTTAAATAAAAAGAAAGAGCTGTTCCTGCTATGAGAATCAATGGTCATCATAGCCCAAATTATTTAACTAACAAACTAGTCCTTCCTTCCGTCGCAAAATAATTGAAGCTCTAGAATACTTTTAAAGACAAACTTTTGTAGTTTGATCAAATTTAGATATAAAAGAATCACGAAGATTTACAATATGAAATGTGTTTTTTTGAATGTAATATGAAATATATTTTATAACGAATCAATGAAATAAATTCCAGTTTAGACCTTAACATATTTTGTAGTATATAGACTTGGTCAAACTTAATGAAGTAAGCGTTGCTGAGCCTGCATATCTGGGAGGTCCTGCCTCCGGCGGCTCCGGATCCGGAGGCCCCGCCCTGTCCTCTTGCCGCCCATCCCAGCTTCATCCCAGCTTCGCACCTCCTCTACGTGCGGCCCATGGCAGGGCTTCAGGAATCCAAGTCCGCGACGTCTGCACAGTCATCGTAGGCTGCTCCGGCGGCTGCTCCGGCTTCGACTTTCGCCGCCCCTGCTCTGACCGCCGCGCTCGCCGCGGCATTCCGAGCCGTCTGCAAGGTTGGCCCTGTGGTGGATCTGGATCGGCTGGATTCAGATCGGGAGCTGTCCACGCTTCCGCCACCTCCACCGAGATGCTCAGCCCGCCATGGTGACCAAGAGGAGCAGGTCTCGGCGCCGCCCTCTCTCCCCGTTCGCCCGGTGGTGGAGCTCTCGCGAAGCTCCGCGATGGCCACCGCTCTTGCGTCGTCTTCCAGCGATGCTGCTGCGGCTTTCCTGCCGCCGTCTGCATCATCCCTTAGGAGAAGGTGCCTTGCTCGCAAGTGCTCTGTCCCGGCGCTGCCGCTGCTGGGTCATCAGACCTTGGCTGCGAGCGAAGTGGGCGTGGCTGTGGAGGCCAAGCTCGGGTATGCGTCGAGCGCTCCGGCTGAGGAGGGCGGCTGGCAGCTAGTCAATTCGCGGCGTGCTCCGCGCCGTCCGGCTTTGGAGCCACGGGCTTTGAAGCCAGCCATCCCCTCTTGGCTTCATGGCCGGTGCTTCCGCTGCCTTGCCTCGGGCCATAAAGCTGCAACCTGCCGAGAACCTCTCCGTTGCTCCCGCTGTCTCCAAAACGGCCACTGAGCTCGAGGGTGCAGGAACAAGTGGAGGCCCCTCAGCTCCTTGCAGTGCCTCGTCGTTGTGCCTCCCCCACCGCTCCCTCGACCCGCCGTTGTTGCGTCCCCTCGGGAGGGCTCGCCCCGGTTTGGTGCTGGTAGGGGTTGGCCTCTCACCCAGCGCCCCATGGCTTGGTCGGGTGCCCCGGCCACCCAAGTGATGCGGGTCGAGCCGGTGCAGCTTATCACGGAGCAGGCTGGGCTCCTCCGCGCTGAGCTTCGCGAGTGCATTGCGCGTGTCAAAAGTGTGGAGGCCGCTCTCGCCAAGCTCCAGGCTCTGCCCGTGGTGTCCCTGTCGCCTGTGATCCAGGTTGGTTCTACCGATGGGGAAGCAAGCATGTATGGAGATTTCTCCCCTCGTGCTACACCTTGTCTGTCGCCGCTGCCCGCCTTGTCGGATGCTTCTCCGGTGCTACAGATTATGCCTGAGCTGCAGAAGCTTTGTGGGGAGTCCACTCCGCCTATTTCGATGGTGCTTGATGCTGCTATTGCTCTCTCGCCTCTGGCTGGTGGTCCGGTGGCGTCTGCGAGTGTTTTGGCTAATGAGGCGAAGAAATCATGTGAGCAGTTGGAGATGGATGAGTCCTTTGGGTCGGTGGTACCTGAGGTGGGTGACATTGAGGAGGGAAGGGTGTTGGCGCCTGATCCTTTGGAGCCCTGTCAGACGGTCGCCCAAGTGGATCATGAAGGACCCAACTTCACGATCCCTCACTCGCTCGTGTCCGGTGGGCAGTTATCCGCGCGTGACAAGGTTAAGGAGATCCTCTTCGAGATAGAGATTTACAGCTTGCTCAAACGTTTGGAGAGACTTAGCCCCGGATCTGGCAAGACGATTGTGGAGGAGACTCTCAAGGGCAAAAGTAAGAAGAATGACGCCACAGGAAAGGCGTCTGCAGCTGCTTGATGATTGGTCATATGTCTCTTGGGGTGTTCTTATGGCATGACTTGTGGTCTCTTGAGATGTCCTTATGGTGTGGCATGTGCTCGTGGATTTGGGCATGCACGTGGTCTCTGGTCGTAGTCTTGTTGTTGAGGATTTCTTCGTGTTGTAGCAGTGTAAGGGTTGAGGGTCGTGGCGTGTTGGATCTGGCAGTCGGGTTGTTCATGTGTGTTTGGGGTTGCATGCTCTGTGAGTAGTTCACATGCGGCTCAGTTGTATAGGTTTTCGCCCGGTTTTCCTTTAATTAACTGGGCAACTCTCTTCTCCCTTATTTAATAGATGTGGCAAAACTTTTGCCACCATTTCGAAAAAAAAAAACTTAATGAAGTATAATTTAGGACAATCCTAGACTTCAATTATTTCAAAACAGATATAGTAACTAATTAATTGTTTTGAACAACATTCGTAGTTATATCCAGTTAAAAAAATATACTTTGAATAGCTGCCATTCATGAGAATCAGAGATCTTCACAGTTGAATTATTAACTAACTCCTCCATAAAAATGGAAAAATAAGGGCCTGTTCGGTTTCAAATAAGTCATCAACTTATAAGTTAGGTGACTTAAAACCAGTGACTTATAAGTCACGCTTGTTTGGTTCTCATCTGACTTATAAGTCAGTTAATCACACATTTTCATGCCAAAAAGTTGTGGGACCCACACCAAAAGTGGTGAGTTATAAGTTTTAAGTTGGGGTGGAGCAACTATGACTTATAAGTTGGGGTGACTTATAAGTTTAAAGTGTTTGGCAAAATAAGTCATTTTTTTTTACTTTTTGACTTATAAGTTGGTGACTTATTTAGAATCAAACAGGCCCTTAGATTAACTAGTTAAGTAATCAGAGCTGGAAATAGATCAACATGAGCAATCGATCGTGCGTGCATGGCATGATTGAGTTTGCATATATGTATGCGCTGCGGCATAAAATCCATGATTATAATTCCCACAAGGCAGCTGGAGATCAAGAACCGACCGATCTCCATGATTTCGCCTGCTTATCCTCAAGGCTGCTTTCGATAGCAGGTATGCCAATATACATATTCGAGGCGTCGAGGATACATGCCAGTACATTTATTCATCCTTGTCTGAGGATTGTAGCCGACAAATATGAGCGCTGAATATCTAAATTACTAGCAAACTTGTCGCTGTAATAACTGCAAGTGTACGCACGTAGTTGTGGACTGGTATGTAATTAGTGCATAAGCAAATGTTTAATTAGCTGCTATGGATATCGATGACCATATATTTCCGGGGCTTGTTCACTCGATTGATAATTCTTCTGTCAATTTTATAAGGAGAGAATGGTGCGGAAGGACAAGTACTACTGCATTGCATTAAAGAGATATGAAAGTACATCTTAGGGCATTTTTAAGGAAAATCTTCAAACCTCCTGCATTCCTTTGGATTAGGCTATTCGGGTCATTTTTTCTATCCGACGTGGCACTGTATCCGTCCGTGGATGGTTCGATTGTGCTTTTTCGTAAACCTAAACCAAACCTGGGGGAGCGGGGCTTTGCGGGAGCCCGGGCCGTCGATACGTAGGATTTCAACCCCCTTGCCCCACTCCAAAACCTCTCGCAGGCCCGTGATTTCGCCACTTTCTCCTTCCTCTGTATCCGCTTGCTCCCTAACGGCCGCCGCCGTCGCACCATCGCAACGCTGCCCAAGACCGTGTCAGAGCTCAATTGCGCTACCACATGAAACTGGCGTTGCTAAGGCCTTGCCGGAGTCCTGCTCTAGCCCTCTCGCCCGTTCGCCGCGCAGGATGGGAGTGAAGGTGTTGCCGAAGGTCTGGACTTTGAGAACATGGGTGATTGATCCTATTCAACTTTCATCTCAGAATCCGGCCACATTTGAGAAATTTGTTCAAATACATCAATAAATTCAACATCGTGCAACTCATGAGCAGCTTAATCTATTCCTCGTCCATAGAACAACAAAAGGAAAGAGAAGGTGGGATGCTAGGTAGCACTACATATAGAGGAGAGATGTGGGCCCGTATCGAGAGAGCTTTTCTACACGCACGGGGAGAATACGAAGGATTACGGGCTTAATGTTAATTAACTTGATTTGATTGAATTAATATTACCTGGATGTTTGGTAATAGACTCAAAGTACTTTGTTTCTCTTAAGATGGTATTCGTAGTGCCACTATCGGCAAGTCATGTTTCCTCCATTCGGGCGCCACACATGTTCTAAAATGTAGTGTGTAATTAATATAATGAAGCGAGAAAAAAGCGACATTAAGTAAGTAAACACATAAACAGTCCAGAACATAACATAATTATCTCTTATTAAATAATGGAATAAATGAATGTCATCCAATCGCCGAAACAAATAAATGTGTTGCTCTCATAGAGCTTACAACCATATCGAAAATAATGTATCAATTATTGGAAAAAGGTGAAATCATGAATGAGCGAAACGAGGTGAAGCTACATAGATTCTGCGAAGAACCCATTCACTTCTGCAGATATCTCCAACTCACCGAGCTTCTCTTCGTTGGCTATCATCGTCGAGGCAGCGGCGATGTCCAACTGGGGCACTGAAGGGGGCACAAGGTGCTCAACCTCCATGGGAACACCGGCGTTCATGGGAACCGCCAAAGGTGTCTCCACAGGTGCCATGGGAACACCGGCGTTCGTGGGAATCAGGCCGACTAGTACAAAAGGCTTAAACTTTAGGCTTTTCAGTGACTCCAGATGAAATTATTTGATGCCCCGAGTTGTGATGACTTGATCACTTTATGCATTTTGGTGTGATCGAATGGAACCATCGAAAATTCTGATTGAATTACTGTTGGATATGAATAGGTAACAAAAGGAATTCGGTGAATCTAGATGATCAACTCGGTAAGACCGAATGTTTAGGTTTAGGCAATGACTATATCAATGGTGGATCGATGACTTCAGATGTATCTGGTTTGGTGAGTTGAAGTTGTGTATAAGGTATGTGAGAGTTTGAATGAGGCTTTTGGATTTCATCTGCACTTGAGCAAGAAACCCATTATCATCATCCTCCTTTTGATAGTATTGAAATTTCTATGGATTCAATGTGATCTTGGATCAATTAAATATAAACTGGAGTCTTGAGGCTTGATCAAAATTTGTCCTTTGAGGGGTCTATCTTCACATCCCAAGTTGTGCATAACTTGAAATATTTTAAAATAAAATATTAGTCCAGCAATATGTATATTGACATGAATTACCAAAACCACCAAGAGACCAGGATCAATTTTGAGGCGGCGACGAATGCGTGTGAGAGAGCAACATAGATAAGGGTACGGGCAGGGTCAGGTCTTGGTGGAAGGAATTTAGCGGAAGGGAGCAAGGAAGGGGACGGTAGGCGAGACGAAAAGGATGAATTATAAGGGTAGAAACTTGGTAAAGGTGGGTGATAGGCTGATAGCGTACGTCGGTGTGAGAATAGACGAAGTTGGACGATGACATTGAGCAAAACGTTTCATGTGACCGTGAGAAAAGTAGAGATAGATAAGGTACCACATTTGCGGGCTCTATTAAAATATCTCCTTAATTCGTGAAAAATAACACCACTATCGTTTATAGAAATATATGTGAGTTTCCCCTCATTGACCCAATGAAGCTTACAAATGTAGATGCTCATGCGTCCATGCCAAAGCAATTCACAACCACCTCGTGCCAAAAGCAATGGATTTGACTTACCAAGTACCATCCGATGAAAACGGGACATCGATGATAGAACCAATGTTTGGAAATTCAGTAATCAGTTACTGCTCGGTTCCCTAGGAGGTAGGGATTAATAGTTAACCAGTCGATCATTAATTAGTCAAAAAAATTATAAATCTCCACTGTTGAAATCCGATTTTGGCGATGCAAAATGTAATTGAAATTTCCTCAAATGAATAAGTATCAAATATAAAAAATGTTTGTATCGTCAAAGGGAACAACTTTTGTGTTTTGGCCATCTTCATCTGACTTTATCTCTTAGGACAAATAGAGCTTGAAGTTCAGAAAGTTACTGCTCTAGGTACTGTTCATCTGATTACGCCTCCAAAACGGCCATGGTCGGGTCGATGAGGTTAACTAGATGGAAAGTGAAGATTAATTAGTGAGTCTCCTCCTGCATGCATGAGTATACAATGACAGTGATCTCCATTCAAGCATGATGGCCACTAATGTGCACCAGCTAGCTAGCTGGCCGGTTTCTAGTGTATTGGTTAATGGCCCCATCATGGAGCGGCCTTGCACTAGCCTGATTTTCTATAATCAAGAACAGAGCAACAAAGTTTGAAGGGGCACATGTATAGTAAGGGCAAGGAGAAAGAGTTACTTCCTCTTTCCAGAATTATAAGGCGTGCTAAAGTTTTTCTGAATCAGATGTGTATAAACGCGTTCTAATATGTTTGTTCACTCATTTCAATTTGTGTATATGGTGTTTAGTCTTTCGGCTTGCTAGCTAGGTAATGCTGTCTTCGAGGCGCTCAGTTGTTCTCACCTTATGTATCTTTATTTTAATGTAGCGTAAATATGGTGTTTAGTTTAAAAGCATTCAAATCATCTACTAATGAATGTAATCCATTTGTCGACTAGGAAGAAGTAGTACAATAATAATAACCATATAGCTAACACTTCATATAATCACATTGATTATATTGTAGAAACATATGTATGTAATTGTATTTTAGTGCTAAATACATTTGTTTTAAGAAAAAATAATGGAACATAGAAAACCGCAAGCTTGGGTTGCCCCGCACCCGGAGTCACTGTGAGCAGAAGAGAATGTATGCGTTTTAATCAACCACTAGATGATTACCCGTGTATTGCAATGAAAGAAGAAGAAAAATCATCCGCAATCATCGTGATTGTATACATATGATGAGACATGAGATTCTAGGTGCGGATAGCCGTAGCCCACTCATGTAGTAGTGCATATATGATTACAAATTTACAATGACAATGATCTCAAGTGTGTGTGTACTATGTAGCCACTCTCTTAACGTGGTCAATGGCCGCCAGCCATGGTGGATTCACAATCATGAAGCACGCACCATTTATTCCGGCGGAGCTCCCGTGAGCGATAGTGTAGAAGAGTGGGCGATGAGGAGGTTCACGTCAGAACATCCCAAGGACTTCGCTGTAAATCTTCCTTTGTTTGGGGTCCTTTTCGCTGTACATGCAGCAGACCACGTACGTATCTCGGTGTTCCATGCAGCCGCGACCTTCCCGGCGGCCGGCCGGTGAAGATGCGAGCGTGGCATCGCCGTGAACTGGCTTCCTCGGTCACTAGGATCCAGGATGGATGGCACGGGGAACGTGGTGTCATCTGAACCGCTCCTCGTGCTCGTTGTCGTCCCCGGCGGAGGCGGAGCAGCCGCAAGTGCGCGCGGCAACGTCGGTGACGCGCAGGCCGGTGTCGTAGACCGCCCCGGGCTGCCACTCCGCGGGGAGCACCGCCCCGTCGGCGTGCATCCACTTGCCGCCGGAGCTCGCGGTCACCACGAGCCGGACCCGCAGCGGGCCGGCCGGCGCGCGCGACGTGCGCCACACGCCCGGCGACTTCTCGCGCCGCGTCATGTACTGCCATTTCGTAGGCGACGGCGCTGCGACTCTCTGCGCGGTACCAGGAACCGCCGCCTGGGCGACCTCGACGGCGACGATGTCGGTCTGGCCGCCCTGGTAGAGGAAGCGGAGCGCGAGGTGGCCCTTGTCCCTGCTGCTCGTCTCCTCCACCCTCACCGCCAGGTTCTTGCCCTTGTACATGCACGGTATCATCCTGAAGTCGACGTCCACCAAGCTCGCGAGCTGACCGTCGTCGTCACGGGTCGTGGTCAAGGCGGCGAAGGCGTCCTTGCTGAGCAGGAACCGCCCACCGCTAGTACCGTTCGTCGCTGTCTCCGCCGCGTCGGCACTGCCGACGACGACGACCTTGACGCCGTCCTCCGCGCAGGCGCTCCGCCCCCTGCACCTGAGCTGGTAACAGGCGCCGCAGGCCAGGCCACGGCGGAATAACCCATCACTCACGGCCGTGATGTGGAAACCCCCGTCTGCGAGCACAGCAGCGGCCGCCGGGTCACCGTAGCCGCACGCTTTCCCGGTGAGGGTGAGGGCGGCGGCGTCCGGAGGGAGGAGGGAGGCGGTGGACCGGCGAGGGCACCAGTCGCAGCGGTACGAGGGACTGGCTGAGGAGCAGGCGGCCAGGGACATGAAGACAAGGAAGATGATAAGGTGCGCAAACGCAACGGCGGCGGCCATGGTGGACGGCCGGGCTTAATTAGCTGGAGAATGGAAGATAGATAGCTATGGAATGGAATGCAAGGTGTTGATTAGGACATACACGATATATAGATGGATGGATCGTGGATGGATGTACCTGTCGTTGTACCAAAGTTGACCCACCAATTCAGACTAGGACTCCCTCCTCGAAATATAAAAGAATTTAGATAACTATTTAACGAAAATTTTAAACGGTTCTAGAGAGCGTATGCATCCATTAAGTATTAAAATAAAAAAAAGTAAATAAATTCATAAAAATGTGAATTTTGGTGGGAAACAATATGTTCATGCGTGTGATGTCTTTGTAAAATTTCAGGGTGTTTGAATATTCCAGGAGTTCGTGGAGAGAAACTCAAAAAAATAATATGAATAGTGGAATTTTTAAGAGTCTTACACAGCTCCGAAATTTATTGTTTTTGCCGAGGGCTACTCGAACTCGAATGTACAAACTCCTAGAAATTTGGCATAAAATTCACGCACATGAACATCTTGCATCATATTAAAATTCCAAAAATAAATAAATTTGCTTACTATTTTAAATAATTTTACTGATACAAATGAAAGCGCATGCACCCAGATGCTAAAAGGTTGCATCCAGAGCTCAAGAGCCTGCTATCGACATGTATGTATGTATGTATGTATGTATGTATGTATTAATTATTGGCACAATATCTGTACGCACGTATATATTTTGAGCTCAAGTTTCAGATAACTGTAAACCAGCTGTTGGTTAATCAAGCAAGCAAGGGAAGATCTTCACAGCTGCATGCATTAACAAGAACGATCCGGTTAAGCTGGAAGCAGGGGTAGATCAGATCAGATCGCATCGGATCCAATCGCCGGCAGGATGGACGGAGCGATCGATCGATGTGCGTGCCATGAACCTCTCTTGCGTTCCATGCATGTAATCCGCGTGCAAATTATTTAGTCAGAAGATCATCAGCTAGGTGGCAAGGGCACACCACTCGTATATATATGATGATTCACGTTGCAGCTGGGGGGATCTCCGTCTCCATGCATGTATAATTTTGCCAGCTTAATTACTGGAAAGGGTTTGGGATGCTTTGATTAATCACTAATATGACTGTAGCTTAGGAGTCTCGGATTTGGTCATGGCAGATTCGATTCGATCCGATCCCTGAGGCTCCGCTTGGATTCCCGTTTTTTCTTAAATCCACCTGTAGGGAAAATACACCTCTCGCTCGATCGTTTCGTTTCCGGATGAAATTTGCACAGCGACCTGTAAATAAAACACCTCCGTATTAAATACCCCCGTTCCAAGCGCGGCCTGAAGCTTCAACGCACCTCGTTAGCGGCGATATACACGTACTTGCAACGGTTTTCAGCGATATGGTGGGGCACCGGACGGGTACGCACGATGCTAGGGAACGTCTCACTGGCTCACCCACCCACTGTGCACGCCCCATTCCGAAGAAATACGGAGAGTGTATCGGTCAAGCTCGAGTGCAACTGGCCACTAACGTCAATGCACTTGCACTAGCTAGCTAGATTCCATGGTGTCAATGCACTTGCAATACGATGATGTCCCTCCTGCAACAAACCAATAACGCGTTGTGAGCAAAGCTCGTTGCTGCCACTGAGCCTTCGTCTTAGCGGAACAAAATTCCCTAAATCCAGGAGCTTGTAGAAGTAGAAATCAAAATTCATCAATGTAGACCCGAAGGTGCCAACTTGTAAATCATCGTCCTCGAGGAAAAAAAACACCGAAGAGAGACTAAATAACAACACAAGTCCGATCATACGGAATCGGGAAACACAACTCTCACATGCTCCCCGACGAGGCTGGATTTGATCAACCTACATCGGTCGAAACTGCAACTGGAGAACAAAGATGCACATCCACAAGACCCGCTTCATAGGATATATAACACCATCGAAACAAACCTACAGAAGAAAAACCCGACCCGAAGAGCTAGCTCTAAAGATCACATGTCTCCCAACGATGCCAAGAAGCACCATCCGAATGAGGACGAGGTGGAAAGAACTTATTGCGTAACAACATCGGGCATCGCCTTGCCACCAACGATTGGGGGACCGAAACATAAAACAAAACCTCACTCTATCACCAACGATAAGAAATAGAAGGTCCCGCCCCTCTTCTGTCGGCGAAGCAACAAACTGGGGAAAAAGGGGTTCATTATCTCATCAAGGAGGAGGCAGATCGGCGTCGTCACCCTAGCTCCTAATTGTGAATGTTCTAAACGGTATCATCAGATTTGCTATGAAAAATAGTTCCACAATGTATTACTCCCTCTGATACAAATTAATTGACGCACACTTAGTATATTTTTGTACCCCACTAAAGTTACATTAAATGTGCCACAATTAATATGGATCAAAGGAAGTACTAAAAAAATTACAATCAATTATCCACTTGCATTTTCAACAAATTAAGTTGTTCACTGGAGACCGCGTGAGGTCGAATAGAGGTAATCCACTTTGACGTGATCTTACCTACTCTCTGGTGTCGCCGTCAGCTAAATAATTTTTATTCCATCTGTTGGTGATCATGTTTGTATACTGAGCCACACGCAGGAACAGTTCCAAATTATATTCACATGTACGACGTGCCTTCCATGATGATACCTAATCTGATCTAATCTTTTTGCTAAAACCTGGCATGATAGTTTTCTTAAGGCCGCTAGCTGGTGAGAAGTAATCTCCGTCATTATGCCACACCACCTTTTAAGCAAATACTACAGATTATACTTAACTATATTTCTCAAGGATCATGCCCATCTTTCTTTGATAATATTTGATCCTGGACAGTTTAGATCTCTAAATACAGTACAAGTCAGGTATATTCCAAAGGCAACTGGTGAGAACAAATCTCTGTGATTAGTTTTTCGATGGGAAAAATCTCTGTGATTGTTGTACACACAATCTTTGAAAAATGACGGAGTATTAGCTTGCTAAAACGTCATATATTAGGAAACAGAGGGAGTAGTACTTAATTACACTTCTCAAGGGTCATGCATGCCATCTTTGTTTGATAATGGCAAAAGCTGGTTCATCATTTGATACCTGAATAGTTCAGATAGCAAGACTGATCAACAGCCAATACGCAATCACATAAATGATTCAGTTAGCAGCTTTGTTTCTTTTCTTCTTTTTTGCGGAAAATATTTGTTGTCTATTACTACTATATCAGGAGAAAAACCACAGGTTCCAAATGAGTCATTTCTCCGTTGCAAACTACAGGCATTGGCTAGCTATCCATTTCAACCATGCATGGTACCAGCATATCATCTAGCTTGGAATTGATATGGCTTTATTCCCAGAGCAACAGCTTAAGAATGGTTTAGTATTTATCCTGGCAAATTTGATTCCTCTGAATAAGAAATCAGCTACGGTATCATATCTGCAATGACATTGCACATGCAGCACACAAGAGACAGAACATTGTGGCATTATATATCACAAGACGGGCACTCCATTTCAGGCAGGGCAGCAGCATATATAGCATTTCAGTGTAAAACCCTCCCCTCCATTTCATCTACGGAACAGGAGGAAACTCGGTGACGATAACATTACATGAAGAAGCCAGAATATCTGAGGATTAGTGATCAGTTTCATCCCCAGACCCAGGCCAGCAGTTTGCGCGCATCACAAGCGCATAAAAGTGGTTCCTCAAAATTGGGCCCGGGCAAGGATCAGTCTCGCAGACACAGGGAACTACAATAGTCTGGACCCGTACACCTCGTAATATCCCTCTTCAAAAGGATAGGTTGATATATATGTTTATCTAAAGTTCCATCAAAAGGTTCATCAGCAGCTGGTTTACTAGCCTTATCGTCTCCTAGTCCTTGCCGAAGTCCGCCTTGTAGCTGGCGCTGGACTCCAGCTTCTTCGCGTCCATGAGTTTCCTCACCCCCTGAGAACAGCCGTTGCAGAAAATGAGTTATGACAAAGGAAGCCACATGTTATATACAGTGAGAGAGGCAATGGCGAACCGCTGAACTTACCTTCATGAAGTCTTCGTTGATGGCGTAGTCACGCTCTGCTCGGATCGCCGCCATGCCAGCTTCTGTGCAGACGTTGCGCATGTCAGCGGCGTTGAATCCCTGAAAGGAAACAAAGGAGTTTACAAGAGAAGCTTTGAATGGAATGGGGGCTTTGCGCAAGTGAGGGGGACTCTCGCCTCTGCTAGCTTGGCGGCAGCTTCGTAGTCGATTTCACCGTGCTTGGCCATCCCAGCTGCATGGATCTTGAGGATTTCCAGCCTCGCCTGTTCATTAGGAAGAGGGATTTCAATCTTGCGATCCAGGCGCCCAGGACGTAGGAGAGCAGGGTCCAGAACATCAGGACGATTGGTCGCCATGATTATCTTCACCTGAAGATAACCAACCAGGGACGAAAATAGGTTCAGACCGAAAATCCATCATCCGGAGGCACTGACAACAACGAAATGCATGCCCTGGAATATGTACAGAGAAAGTTTATGCAGGCACCAAGTACAACGGCGATTACTTTCCTGAGAAGTTAAGCATATTTTGAGCTAGGAAAATAACTGAACACGGGAAAAAGGGTTTGGATTTCAAGCATGTTAAATAACTAAACACACATCCAAAAACCAATATGATCAACGGGAACATTCTAACATGACAGCCGCACATGCATAGGTCTGGATGCAAAAACAACAATACTCATCTTGCGCACAAAATCGCAAAGTCCAGCAAAAGAAATATATACCTTTCCAAGTTCATCAAACCCATCTAACTGGTTTAGCAGTTCCATGAGTGTCCTCTGGATCTCACGATCAGCACTTGAACCCTCACTGAATCTTCTTCCTCCAAGTGCATCAATTTCATCCATGAAGATGATGCATGGCTGGACAGAAAAATGGAACAGCAACGAAAGTTATGAGCACTGATAGCAACTAAGGTGGGATGACTCTACTGGAAACTAAATGTAGATCATTCTTTATTTATACAACATTTCTGCGGTAAACTGGTAATGTGTGTATCACTGTTAATATCTAATTTCGAGATAAGTGCAACTCCAATCAAGTATCTAGTTATCTACCAAGTCAAATTCATAACTACTATATGTACTTACACTTTATAGTTGATAAAACAAAACTAGAGAGAATCAAGAAGAAGAAAAAAGAACAGAAGCTAGCTTGTGGTAATGCTCTTGAGTTCTGAACTTGTAGGTTAGTGAAACATTGAAGGTTTTCAGATGAAAATGAGAAGATGTTGAGAGAGGCTTACCTCATGATTACGTGCATAGGCAAACATTTCCCTTATTATCCGAGCACTTTCACCAATATACTTATCGATGATAGCACTTGAGACAACCTATTGCATAAAGTACAGATTAGAAAGAACATTAGGATATATAGATAGAAGGAGAAAAACTGTTGGAAGTTCAATATATAAATGCCACACCTTCATAAAGTTGGCATCTATGTTACTTGCAAGAGCCCTAGCCAGCAGTGTCTTCCCAGTTCCAGGCGGGCCATAGAGGAGTACTCCCTGAAGCCAAGTGGTTGTTAGCAATATTAACTATATTTAATAGTTTGTGCGGTTCAGCTGATTGGAACAAACAAATGCAAGTGCGTGCATTGATGAATTTACCTTGGGTGGCTTAATACCAACTCGGAGAAACAGTTCAGGGTTCATGAGCGGAAGCTCGATGGTCTCCCTAACTTCCCTGATCTGGTCAGAGAGCCCTCCAATACCAGAGAAGCTGACATTCCCTGGATCCTCATGAACCATGTTGAACACTAAAGGGTCCACCTGAAAGGAAGTAGAATGATAAATCACGTCCTCAACAGATAACATCCATTTGATTCTGGATTGCAACCAATTGACACAACATAATAAATGGGACTGACAAATAACAGATGTTTTGAAACACAAGTGATACCAAAACACAATTATACCTCGCGCGGAAGGATGCGCATGATTGTAAGTGTGGTCGGGTCAAGACAAACGCGTGTGCCCGGTTTCAAGTTCTCCTTGTTCAACTTAGTGCGACAGTTGATAACGTATCGAGGACCACTGCTAGCCTTGACGACAACTGCAAGTGAAGGAACAGGACTTGTCAGCAAGGAGGAGTAGGTTCGATCGAACACAAAACAGAGAGATATCAATGATAGAAAAAAGAAAGAGGCGGCGGTCTGAAAGCTGCGGCCCACACTCACACTTGTCGGCACCATGCTGGCGCATCACCTCCCCCACTATCTGCCCAACACTCTGAAACGCCTTGACATGCTCATCAGATTTCTCATACTCCTTCTTAGCCTTCTTCAGGTTCTCTCTCCCTGCAATCGGAGAGCGTGTCAAACACCGTAAACACAACGGGACATGACAACGGCATGATGCCTATGGATCTCCAGCATCCAGCAAGCAAATTGCACAAAAGTAACAAAATGCTCAAGAGGAGAAAATCAGAGATCAAATTAACAGGAGCCTGAACCAAGAGTCCTTTCTCGGGATCATCCTTTTCCCGCACGAACCAGCGAGAAAAAGGCCACTACTTGCATCAAGTACACAGCATTGCATCGAACAATATAAAAGGTAAATCACTCTTGTTAATTCCAACCACCGACCATCCTTTTGAAGCAAATTGGCATAAAAAGGACACTGCTTGCATCCTGTAAAAGCATCACAGCATTGAGCATCACAGCATTTCGGAAATTTCCAACGAAATTTTAAACACTGATCCCAATCACCAATCGCCAAAGCAGGTAGCACAATCGTACTCGCAGTAACCCTAGATTGAAACAAATCCTCGATTTTTGGAGAGCGAACGGTGCCCAAATTCGGAATCGACCGACCTTCCCAAAGATTCCACATTTTTTTCCCAATAAACAATGGCCATCGGGCGGTAAACACGCGGTCGGCGCCAAAAAGGTGAGGGTTTAGCGGCGTAAACCCCCAAAAGCAACGCGCCATCGCAGCGGTAGGAAGAGCCGGAGCGAAGACGGCGCACGGATGGGTCGCTCCGTACATCGCTCGAGCGAGGCCGTACGGGCGGCTCGGTCGCTAGGTCTACGCGGCGGCGGCGGGCGGGGGAACAAAAAGGCATGGTCGGGCATTGCGGGGGCGGAGGAGGAGGGGGAGTTACCTGTGCTGATGCGGGACTCGAGCTCCCGGCAGGAGAGGAGGGTGGCGCGGTACTTGGAGACGGCGGCGCGGCGGGCGTCGTCGGCGATCGCGGCCATGGTCGGTCGCGGCGGAGTGCGGAGTGCGAGCGAGGGAGTGGACTCGGTTGGACCCGACCAGTTTGGTGGTCTTGACGAGCTGATTTTGCGGGGTCCACGCGGATTCGGTCCCGTTGGGCACCCACTGGGCCTGGGCCTACTGGCCTCCGATTGCAATTCCCCAAGTAAGAAAAAACAATCTCCCGGCCCTAAAAAAATAATTTCCCTTTTTTTTATCTTGGACACCAATAGTTAGCAGCATCGCATGGTTGAATTTTTATGCACGTCTTTTTTTTCCTTTTTTTTACACGTAATCATGTCACATAAGTATGATATCAACGAAAGATTTTTTACATTAAATATTTAAAATGTTTATCATCTAAATCATTAATTGTATTGACAATACGCTTTCATCATTAGCTTCGTTTAAACGAGATCTTTATAAATAGATTTCATATCGATATGTTTTAGCAACTTTTTTTTCATCGATAGTTATCAGGTTACTAATGCTTACTTCCTATTTTATTAGTCACTCACTTGTCAGATTGAATTAACTTATTGATTGCATTACTAAAAGATTAGCTTCATGGTATTTGTGTGAAGTGATACCTTTTATTACTCATTTACACCAGAATGATAATTCTTTAGTTATACATAACATTGCAATGTTTAAAATATTTAAAATTATTGCATGATTATATAATCATTGAGGTAACCTTTCACGATTACAAATAACTATTATGTTAGTCTAATATGACAACTGATGGCAACATTTTTTTAATCAAAACATGACAACATAAGGTCTTGTTTTGAAGACCTTGTCGAGGTGAACTAACCGGTTAAAATGGATCACCAATCGTATTAACAGTTTGTGAGATAAATTATTTTGAAAACTAGATGATACCCCGCATGTTGTTGTGTGAATTATTAAAAATCAAATTAATATTTTAAAATATGAGATAATTTATGGAACATAATGAGTGTGAAATTTGTCTTATTAATTTATTACCTTAATAATATACCGGCAAGATGTTATGAGACGAAAACAATGTTGAGTAAAAAAAGTAGAATCATCACCCTTGACTAAACCTAAAACAATGATAACAACTACATATATGCATTCATAAAAAATTTATCGCATAGAAAAATAAAATGCAAGCTAACTCATAATTTAATTTTATCTATAAAATTAGTTATAAACCGTGAGGATAAGTGCATAAATATTATATTTTTTTGTGATAGGGTGCATGCGCATGCATAATTAATGGATCATGTGCATGAAAATTAGTGGAAAAGTGTTTTTATATGGTGAACCTATTTGATGATGTGGATAGCTTGTATGTCAAAAGAAATATGTTAGTGGGAACAAACTATTTAGGTATTATAGATTATAATAAACAATTAATGTGATGATGGCAGCATACTATGTAAGTGTCTTGCATGCATGCACGTGCTTTCTCTATATTATCAAAAGCTTCATTAGAACTAAAAGAATACCCCGCACGGTTGTAGCGAAAATCTCTATACAAAATCTATAATATAAATTGAAATGATATAAGACATATGTAAATGAAAGTGAATGACATGAACAAATGATTGACTACAATAGTGTTGTGATGTGGATAATTTGCATGTTGACATAGATATAAATGTAGCTTAATGAAGTTTTTTTAGTGGATGACATGGACAAATGATTAAATACAATAGTGAGTGATGTGGATAACTTGTATTTTGAGATAGACATTATAAATGCATTATAGTGGGGTTTTGCTTTCCAAAAGATATAAATGCCGCTACATGGGAAGGCATTATGCACACTATGTAAAATAGATTTTCCAAAAAAAGACACGTTTCATTTCATATTTCTAAAGGACCAGTGGTTTTTAATTAATTACACCTTTCATTCAATAATTTTGAGGGAACAGTGCTCTTGTGTCAGTAAGGTCATCTCATGAAGTAGCCGCCTGAAACTTTACATTACATTATTAAGAACATTCTTCAGATTCATTGCCATGAAAAAAATGAAGACACGGTAAAAGTGAGCCATGGGTGCACGTCAGGTAGTTGGGAGATAACCCGAATGATCAAACATGTTTTGTTATTATATAGAAACCGTTTGATTTTGGTGTCCCGTTTCGCAAATAGCATACCACACACGTGTTATTCTGGAAGGGGGGCGGTTTACAGGAGGTGAAGAAAGGAAATTCTAACATTGATCTTGCACATATATCCTATTTACATCATAGTATCATGCTCCATTTGCTTATTCAGCGCACTGATATGGCGTCACAGAGCATACTATGACAGATTATGATGTTTCAACAACATTCAGAGAAGCCCGCGATGTCACCGTCCATTGACCGGCAGTCCATTCTCCCTCCAAGTCGAGAACCCTCCGGCGATGTCGGTCACGGCAGTGAAGCCCTGAAAGAAGAAGATAGATTAACCAATATGTTTTTTATTGTTGGTAGATGAATATATGGATGGATATAGTGGTGCTAGTATTTATGCTTACAACAGAGCAGAGTTCGGCTGCTGCCATGAGAGACCTCTTGCCACTTTGGCATCCCTGAAATGGACAAGTGGAGTTTTCTGAACATATGAAACGCTCAACTGAAACAAGAAAGAAATGATAATGTTTAGGTTCAGTGGGAGACATACGATGATGATCTCATCATCCTTTCCGAAGATCGCCGATACTTGCTCGACAAAGTGCGAGTTCTTCGCCATTCCTGTCGGTTAGAAAAACAAATTAATTTTATTTACATGCACTGGAGGAGAACTTGATCAGAGCAGCGGCATTTTGGAATAGCAATGCCTGCACTACACACTTAGTGTATGCTTGTGATCACTGGTTTCAAAGTAACACCTCAATATTGCCAGCCCTGATTCGTCAGTGCAAACCCAGTTCTAAATCCCACCAGATCAAGAAAAAGGCTTTTGCTGGTAACTCCTCAATTTGGCCCCTTATGATCACAAGAGCTTCAGTAACTGACTGTCAAGGTCTAATTTACCTGAGCCGGTGCTGTGCATGTAGGGGATGTTGACAGCTCCCGCCGGATGCCCACCGGCGAACTCACCCTCCGTTCTACACAAGATGTTGGCTGTTACTCGGATGCAGAAACTGAACTTTTCTGTCAGTTAAGTCGACAGAACAGAGTACTACAATGTTCGGGATATCGCTTCTCGTTACCGTATCGGTCGACCCACGATAAGAGATAAATCGACTTATCGGTCGACCATTTATCGGGATTTCCTAATCAAAATAATGTAAAATATGCTATATTATACACATAAAAATATTGGAAAGAAATATTAACTTGAATTTTTGCACCCGAGCTAGCTCCGACTATATACATATATATATATATATATATTATTTTCAATAATACTGAAATTTTTAAAGATGAATATCATTAATCCCATGTTTTAGCATTGAAAAATTAGAATATCGGCCGATAAATCGCTTGTCGGACCTATAAATCGACTAAAACGATAAACATGGACGATAAACGTTTATCGTATCGGTGACACCCCGATAAGCGATAAATAGGGGGATAAATCGGCTTATCGGGGGATATTTTGAACAGAACTACTGAGTACTGAGTAGAGTAACAGAGCATGCAAGTGGTGACCGATTTGTTGTGTGGTTTGCGCGTTGGTTATGTGTGTACCTGACGTCGAGGTAGCGGTGGCCGGCCAGCTGCAGCTCGTGGGCGACGCGCACCGGCACCGACGGCGGTACGGCCATCTCGGTCTCTTCCGCGCGCAACGCCGCCGCTGCCGCCCCGGCGCCGCCGTATCTGGAGAAGAAGCAACAGGCGTGTAAGAGTTTGTCTTGTCCCGTCCGTGGACACTCGATGGATGGAGAAGAGAGGATCGATCGCTCGTGGTGTGCAGTGCAGGGCACGCTCTCACCGTACCTGGCTGAGCCGAGGCCGATCATCCTCCTGGCGGCGCCCGCCGGCCTTGCCGCCGCTACGACCCGATGGGTCGCCCTCGTTCTCGCCGCACAGTGCCGCAGCCTGCGGTTAGCACAAAACAGAGCGCGCAGAGCACTGTTGGGGAGAGCGGAGGAGACAGAGATAGAATCATCGAAATGAAGAAGCCAAGAAGGCTCGCCGGATCGGTCACTTAATTACCTACGGGAGGTGACGGCGAGGGGCGGCGGGTGCGCAGGGAGGGAGATGCCGCGGGCGAAGGAGCACTCCAACGCCATTGCTGCTGCTGGTGGTGCACTTTGGTTTCGATCGCCGATCCTCCTCTTTCTTGTTCTTGGGGACTCCGGACGCTTAGTTCGAGCAAGCTAGCTGGGATGCGGATTGAGCGTTGCGCCTCGTCTTGATTTATTGAACGAAATGCTTGGTTTATGACGGCGGTTGGCGACGGGGAAGCTGCACCTGTCCTGTCCTGTCCTGTCCTCGCCGAAGAAGAAGAAGAGGAGCATGTGGTGGAGTGGAGCAGGGGATCCGACGTGCTGATGACTGCGACGGAGACATATCCGTTCCAGCACCATGGTTTCGGATAAGGAGGAGAGGAGGCGGATCTTGTCGCCACGTATCACTTCTCATCTCATCTCATCCCACGTCGTCCTGCGTACCAGAGGAGGCGATCTGACTGGAACGGCTCGGCATGCACTCTCTCTCTGGTCTGATCTCTACTGTTGGTTGGTGGGTTGGACACTTGGACTTGAGAGCATCTTCAACCGTTCTGCCTTCCGGGACGATTTTTGACGCTAAAATAGCGTCGTTTGGGGGTTGCTATCGCTATATTCACCGTGATGGGCTTCGGTTTTGAACCGATATTTAAGTTCATCTCACAGCCATCGAGATTCAGTTTAAATTTGATATAAATTCATTACATTTCACTATAATTCCAATAGAAAATGCATATTCGACTTAAATTTGGTGCTTCGACACAAATAAATACTTTGACGCAAATAATATTTATCACATAAATCAATACAAATCTATATTTCTCATAAAGAAAAGCCCCACTAAGATGCATTTATGATGTCTATCTCAACATGCAAGCTATCCACATCATCCACTATTGTAGCCAATTATTTGTCCATGTCATCCACTAACAAAATCCCATTAAAATGAATGCATTTGTGGTATTTATCTCAAAATGCAATTTTTTCATCCATGTAACTATACATATCATCAAATATAAAACAAATTTACATTTAAAATTGAGTTTTTTCAACTATTGTGATCAACTCAATCTTGCATGTTTATAAAAAACACTTCATATTTTATACATCTTTAACTCTTTTTGATTAAACAATAAAATTTTGTAAAAAGAATCCATCGCAACACGGTATATGCACATCATTTTATCTATCAACCAACCAATTATCCATATCATTTCCACTACATACAAGCTATACACATAATATATTTGTTGCCATTTAACAATTATCCATACCACCACCACATCATCCATTTTTTTAGCCACCATATAATCAATTTAGTCATTAAATAAACAATGATTAATTTCAATTAAATTTAGAACCTCGAGCATTATGAAAAAAATCAATTTTCCATTTTTTTAGACAATTTCCAATTTCATGCATCTTATACCCTTTTATTTACATTGCAGAATTGTTATAGAGATTTCCACTGCAACGCGCGGGTGATTATTCTAGTTAAATAGATGAAGCAAGCTCACATTTCGAACACAAATAAAACACATCGAACTAGGCGTTGCCCTTGCGCCTCCATAGATGCTCCACCAGATCGTGGTATAGTTCTTGATGCACCTACGGATCTCGGATCTTCTGACTCATATTGAGAAAGGATATACATTCTGCCGGTACCTGGTGATCATCAGTTGCAAGAGGACCCTGGTTAAAATATGGTTCGGTGTCAAACACTGGCTCGTGTTGCTCGCTCTCAATGATCATGGTGTGCAAGATGAGACAACAATTCATCACCTCCTACATATGAGATTTCGACCAGGTCAGAGTGGGGTATCGGACAACAGCAAATCGAGATTGGAGCACACCAAATGCCCGCTCGACATCCTTCCTGCAAACCTCCTGACACTTGGCAAAGTAGGAGTTCTTGCTTTCTGGCATAGGATTTGAGATAATCTTCACAAATGTTGACCATTTTTATAGATGCCATCTGCTAGGTAGTATGCCTTGTTATATTGGCGCCCATTGAACTCAAAGTTCACCGGAGGAGCATGACCTTCAATAAGTTTGGCAAAAACATTTGAGCATTGCAGGACGTTGATGTCATTTTGAGTTCCTGGCATTCCAATGAAGGAGTGCCAAATCAAGATATGTTTTGTAGCAACTGCCTCGAGTACCACATTGCAAGCTCCTTTCACGCCTTTGTACATTCCCTGCCAAGAAAATTAACAACTTTTTCATTCCTAATGCATGCAGACGATGCTTCCAAGCATCCCAGGAAATCATCTTGCTTTATTATGCTCTAGGATCTGAGTAGTGTCTTCAGCATTGGGTGATCGTAAGTATTGTGCTCCAAACACTCCCACCACCGCCCTGCAAAACATGTACGGACACTCAGATGGTGATGGACTCGATCATGTGTCCATAGTCTTCCTGTATATCGGCGGGAGCTCCGTATGCAAGCATCCTCATAGTTGCCGTGCACTTCTGGAGTGAGGAGTATCCAACTGTATGGGTGCAATCCTTGTTGCAAACGAAATAGTTGTCAAACTCTCGGATGACATTTACAATCCTAAGGAAGAGCTTCCGTCTCATCCGATAACGGCGCTGAAACACCTTCTCACCGTGCAGTGGAGCATCGGCGAAGTAGTCGACGTAGAGCGAGCAGTAGTCCTCCGTTCGATGCCTCGGTTTGCTCTTCCCGCGTGTGACGCCCCCAAAATCAATCCGTGTACAGTAATCATACACGCAGGGTACACGACTAAGATTAGGGTGCCACGGTGAGAATATCACAGCACAACACTAAACACAAAAAGATAAACCAATATGTTACAATAAAGGGGGTCACGCGGACCCGAATACATAAGTTATACAAACCATAATATCTGAGTACAGACATAGTTAGTCAAGTTTTGCCTTAAGAAGGCTAGCACAAATAACATCAGAGATACAGATCGAAAAGGCAAGGCCTCCTGCCTGGGAGCCTCCGAAACTACTCCTGGTCCTGGTCAGCGGGGGTCTCGACGTAGTAGTATCCTCCTCCGGGGTACTCCTGCTCCTGGGCTCGAACGTCGACTGCAGCGGCCGATCAGGCAAAACAGTAAAGGAAATAAAGCAAGTGAGTATCTAGTATACCCGCGAGTCTTACGTCCGCTACTAAGCATTATGCATTGTATCAACGGAAAGAAGAGGCTGTATATAGTGGACTGCAAGATAGAAATCAGAATAAGGATAAGAAGCTAGGCCTATCGAAGACTAGCATCTTCCGACGATGTCTTGCAGCATGAGGTAAGAATCAGCCAACAGTTTATATAAAGCAATAAAGTAACAATGAAGCAGAAGTTGCTGCAACATTGTATAATATAAGTTGTAATGAGTAATAATAATGCCTCCGAGTTCACCTCCTCGACATCCCCGCGAGGAAGAAAACCCGGAACCATACAATTTAATAACAATAGTTTCTAGTGGTAAGATCCAGCTTCAGCATAAAGCGTCCTGTTACCGTGGACACGGCTATTCGAATAGATTAAACTCCCTGCAGGGGTGCACTACTGTTCAGCCTGCACGCTCGGATCTCCAGGGTGGCGTGAACCTTGTTAGGGAACGCCCCACCGAGGCTATCCGACACGACGCAGCCCATCCTAGGCTCAACAGAGAGGCCATCCGCCGGACTATATCCTATGCGCCAAGGGGTCTAGGTCCCTCACCCTTGCACGCTCCTGCACGGTGCGAGTCTGGCCGGTGAAGCAAAAGCAAATCCAAACACACCTGTTGCAGCAAAAGACAAGACCACTTCCCGGCGATCAGGCCGCAGTACTGCTGACGTCTGAAGAGCTTTCGGACGGACTACGACGCGGAGGGCCCACACCGTAATCCCACGTGTAGGTAGTGCGTACAGACCAACGGGCCTCTCAAGTCATCCGCCGAACCATTTAGCATTTTAATTAACCTGCGTGACAACCGTTAGCGTTGCCTCGACTTAACCGACCCGCGGTCAACGACAGCAGTCAGGACCACCAGTACATCGGTGCCTGCCCTGTCGTCCCACCAAGTCACTGCGGTTACCAACAAGGTGAACCGTCTCCTTACCTTGTCTCGCGTGTGCTCTTGGTAGAGCTCGACTTTCGTGGTTTGGTAACTCTCGCGAGATACGAGCAGGGGCCAAGCACGCCAGTAACGTCGGTCGTACCCTCCCGGTCGTTCCCGACGATATACCTCTCGCGGACACCGTGGGGTCGCCCGACTTTTTTACCTTTAAGGACAACTGATGTTCAGGACCCTATGGCGGCAAGACAAAGTCAGCCTCGGGTGGAGTACAAGGATTACTCCTTGATAGCTCACACTTGAGGTGACTAGGCATAACCCAGATAGGGGCCTTTGGGGGTGTCTGCTTTGTTCCGTACCTGTGCAGTTGTATATATTGTATCCGTGTTCACCCCCCTGAGTGATCACGGCCCGCTATCTAATCCTAACTAACAATGCGCAGGGTTCACTGTTGAATATATGCACAATTATAATAGGCAGCATAGGATAAGAAAGGTACATCAAGGGGCGACAAAAACATGCTATGTAGTTGAATAGGATTGTAATCGTAGCAGCAGCAGTAACCATGCCTAGTGCAAGAAAGTACGGAAAAGGTAGGCGATATCTGGGGAAGAGAATGGCTCTGCTTGCCTGGAAGCTCGACGGTAGGGGCAGGGTCGTCGACGAAGTAGTCGTACCCGGCAGCAGTGTAGTCGGCGGTCGCAGCGGGGTCTACCGGAGAATAAAGGGGGGGAGAAACAGTAAATACAAAGCAAGCATAACAAACAGATGAATGACATGGCGTATGCAATGTTAACGGTGTTCTAACGCAGTATGATGTATCAGGCTCGGAGCGGGAATTCATCCGGGGATGAACTTCCGGCTCCGGGTGATTACCGGACAGGGTGTCCGGAGGGGGAAGGTTTCATGCCGGAGGTGTCGTGGGTACCGGAAAAACATAAGGGGGTGTATCTGGGCTAGTTGATCTATTCCGAACAACTTTCGTGTTCGGAATAAATTCATCCGGGTACTTTTTATCGGTACCGGAAATTATCGACAAACAGCCCGGAGGGGGGAATGTCGATGATCGGTGTGTTAGGGGGGTGTGGCAGACATACGGATAGCGTATCCGTACTCGTTATATTTTTCTGATCAACTTTCATGTATAAAGTTTTTGAATCTGAGCTACGGTTTATTTTCTATGATTTTCTAAAGTTTTAAGCAATTTAAATCATTTTCTAAATCATTTTTAAATTATTTTTATTGATTAACAGAACATTATCCACAGCACAGTGGACTGGTCAAATCTGACCAGTGGGACCCACTGGTCAGCCTCACAGTATTAATAATACACATGATTAAATTTAATAACAGTGGGGTCCCACATGTCATACACAGTATTTATAAAAATGGTTTAATTAAATCTAATTAATCCAGTGGGGCCTACATGTCATACTCTAATAGTAAATCAAATTCATTTTATTTATTTAACTGACAGGTGGGGCCCAAGCGTCATTGACACAGGTCTAATTTAATCAGTTAATTAACAGGAAGGCCCACATGTCATTGACCAAGTTATTAAACAGGGGGGGTTATCATCTAATGTTTTGATTAACAGGGGGGTTTAGTTCCACAGCACGCCGGCGACGAACGCACGCCGGCGACGTCAGTTTCGGCGAGGGGCATGCAGTGGGGGTGGAGGGCCGCGGCCACGGGCGGCGGAACGGTGCGCGTAGCAGCCGCCGGCCTCGAGCAGGCGGAGCGCTTGGAGGCAAGCGGCGGCGAGCAACGGGGCAGGGGGGCAGAGCGGCGAGGTCGCGTCTGCGACCAGGGGGGTGCGAGGGCGGCCAGGGAGAAGGATGGGGCGCAGGCAGGGCGTGGGCTCGGGCAAAACTGCGGCAAGCGCGCGACAACGCGTGGGCTGGGCGTGTGCTCGTCCATGGCGGCCGCGGCAGCGCCCGAAGCAGAGCACGGCAGGGGGAGAGGGGTACGACACGGAACCGGCAGAGAGAGGGGGGGAATCGGTGCAGCTCACCGAGGGGAGGCGGGTGGTGAGCTCGGACGAGGCCGGGACGGGACGGAGGCGGCGAATCGACGGCAAGTGCGTTACGGCTGTGGCGGAGGAGGACGACGATGGCGTTGGCTGGGCGGCACCCCGAATCGATTTAGAGCGCGGGCTGACGAGGTGGTGCATGAGGGAGCTCCAGGACGCGTCGGTTCGCGCTGAGACGGTCGCTGGCCACGCCAATGGCGAGCGCGGCGACGGCCCGGCTCAGTGGCCACGGGCGGGAGGAAGGAGGCGCAGGGGAAGACGTGAGGGTAAGGAGAGGGAGGCGGCTAGGGTTTCAGGGGCAAGGGAGGCTTTATACTCCAAGGGGGCCAGGGGATGAACGCCAGGGAGACATGGCGAGGCCATGGCCGGGCGATGCGTGCCACGCCTCTCCTGTGAACAGGAGGAAGACGATGGGGAGGGGGCTGGGGTGGCTTGCTGGGCTGGGCCGGCGCAGTGGTGGGGAGGGAGGGGAGGTGGGCCTTTGCCCAGGGCGTGAGATAGGATAGTTTTATTTTCCCTTTTATCTTCTTTTTTGTATTCTTTTTCTATACTTTTGCATTTTTGTTAAACATGTAATATGCCCCAATATTATTGTTATATCATATATAAATGCTACAAAGAGTTTTTGGGATTTATAAAAATCCTTTACATTTTAGTTTTATTTAAAAAGGGTTAAATGCCACCTTTTTCCTACTGTTTTTATTTTCTTACAATATTTAAATAGCTTAATAAATTCCCATAACTATTTTAACATAGCCTACTGATTATTTGACATTTAATAAAATGGGGTTCACAATTTTTAGTTCATTTAAAATTCCCACTTGTTTATTCAAATTCCCTGGCAATTTATTAATTCCCAAGCTATTGTTTTATTACCTGATATTACTAATTCACTTTTATAAAATATCCATTGCTATATTAATCATGGCCTAATGATTGTTAGGAATTTTATAATTTGGTTCCATCATTTTGGTTTACCGATGATTTCATTTCCATTTAAATTCCCTGACAAACTTGATAAGCCAACTTTATGGGTTTCATGATTTTCATAGCCCTGGGGATTAGGCTAATGGCTAAGGGTGACTTGGTTTATCCATGGACATGTTGATTGACTGGCATCCACAATCCTTGGAGCAAGATTTACAATCCACATTGATTTGAAAATTTGATCAAGGTTGGAATTTGACAGAGCTAGGATCAAGGTGATCAAGGCTGGATTAGCAACAGTAACCAGGATTACTGTAGGTGATTACTGTAGCGGGACACCCGGGGTGTTACACCGCGGCCCGTCTTCGAGCCACCTTGCCGCGGCTTCGCGTTCTTTGCGAACAGGCCTGCCAGAGCGTCGAGCATCATGAGGTGCTCTTCGTCATCGGCATCGGCCTTGGCCTCCTCCTCCATCGGCGTCGCAAAAGCCTCCTCGCCGTCGGACTCCATCACCTGGGCAGACAAATCGCCAAACACCCAGCGTGCGTGGTGGGCGGGCAGTCGCCGGCATCCTCACCAGCGCGGTCGGAGGCCTGGGAAGCTCGGCCAGGAGCGGGAAGGAGGGTGTCGCGGTGAAACCCTCTCTTTTTCAACGGGGGTGGTGGTCTTTCTATCGACATGGGTATGAGGGGGGAAGGGCGCGCGTGGTCGAATCTGGGCGTAGAAATGGTTTATTTTTGCCTGATAGTGGTGACCCACGCGTCATTTTCTTTACGCCGAAGCCCCCAAATGGCCCTGGCGTGCTGGGTTCGGTCTGGGATCGCCAGACGCAAAAATGGACCAAACCGACGCTATTCGACGTCTTGGAGGGGGGACTGGGCTTTTTTTGCGGCGGCAAAAATAAAGGCACGCTAAGAACCCCTTGGGAGCGCGGCTGGAGATGCTTCGAGAGAGTTGGGATGAGAACTTGTGTTCGTGATCTCAAAGGCATTTCAGTAACAACGACGTGTCAACATCGGTAATGACTAATGAGCCTATTCTGACACGCACATCGCTTAGCTAATCACGGTAGGGCTTCATCAGTTTCTACATGATCGTGATTTGGAAAATCGATTTAGCAAGAATATTTGTGTTAGTTTCTAAAATCTTGGTAGGATTCTGCATAATTCTAGTGCAATCTATAATCATCAAAAACTCGCGCCGTTTTGAAAAGGGAAACGTTGGGAACAGTCGGCCGGCCTAGCCTTTCGGCTGGTCGCCTTCCTCCGCGGAACCCCGCCGGGCCGCGCAACGAGCCGCGCCGGCGAGCTGCGCTGGTGAACTCCTCCGCTGCGCCTTCCTCTCCTCTTCCTTCCTCTCCTTCTTCCTCCCTTCTCCCTCTTTCTCTAACTCTCTCTCTCTCTCCCATGCAAGCATCAGATCCGCCATGGCCATGGTTCGAGGAGCTCGCCGCCGTGCTCCTGGGACCTCACCGGTGTCCTCCCTCTGCCCAGATTCGATGCCTCCCCAACTAGCCGCGCCCGCCCCGGTCCTCCTACGGCGAGCCCGCACCTCCCCGTGCCCCCACGTCACCAACCATTGCCGCCATGGCCATGAGCAGCCCCGTGCACAGTCATCATTTTTTTGTTACAACCATATCATATGTTTGCTACAACCATATCATATTTTTGCTAGAAAGAAATAAACTGGTGCTTTTGCTACAATGCACATTGTACAGAGAATATCTGAGTATGTAATGTTGCAACCATTGAACCATTTTGTTTCTACTGTTTTATGTTTTTTACTACCGGCCAAGATTTTTGCTACATCATCATTGTCGATCTACGATCTCGACGACGGCGACGATGAATTTTGTTGCAACCGTTGTTTTCTCTGCTACAACCCTTGTATGTTTTTGCTATTACCGTTGTATGTTTTTGTTACGCACATTGTTGCAACCGTTTAAAATTTTTTTCCCCTGTTGTGTGTTTTTGCTACTACCATTAAGAGTTTTTGCTACAACGAAAAATTATAAAATGATTAGCGACGGCGGATTATGATTTTTTGTTGCAACCGATAGTAAAAAATGCTACACCAGCGATTATGCTACCACAATTTTTTTTCTGCAAAAAATATCAAAAATAAAAAATGTTACATCCATGCATCACAAAAGTTGCAAAAGTACCGCAAATGTTGCAAAAATACCGCAAATATTGCAGTAGTATAATCCGAAAGGGTACGCGCAAATCTGACCCGTTGGATCACGGAAGATCAGACGGCTGCGGTCTAATCGGCCCAAACTGGGCGGTCGACCGGCGCTGAGCGGTGCCCTTCCGAAAACTCATGATTTTGACGAGTCCCTCACCTATGTGGTCTGTCGCTCTTCTGAACACCGTCGTCGTGTGAATGGTCCAAATGAGTCCTTGTTTGTTATTTCCTATATGGCTTTTCAAAATTGTCTGTAAATGCACAAATCTTGACACATATTAGTGAGAAGGGCTAAATTCATTTTGAGCATGTTGAAGAGAGATAAAGTTGCTCTACATATGTTATGGTTTGTAATCGACATAAAAAAACATGTGAACAAATATTAGGATCTACAAAGGTTTGGATTCTAAATATAAGGTATAACATTGAATACTAATGATATTGATAACTAGTACGTTGGATGCCCTATTTAACCCCACCCATAAACTATTAAAATGAAATTTGACCAAAAACTACCATGTAAACTAGCATGGATGAGGAGGATCCGATGACACATTATTTCTTAACACTTCATACACTCTAGAATATACTGTAAGTTATACCTTAGCTCGATATTTTTTAGTTAATCCTAAGCTTTGTACTCTCGTACAAATAAACTACCATGTTTTCTGCACATATTGAAGGATACTATGAGTAAGAACACATTTAAACGCACTATGATATATTGATGGGAATAATTATTTCCTGAAGTTATGTGATACTTTCTGTTCGCTCAACTCTTGGTGAAATCCATTATGATTAAATATGTGTTTAAATATAAGAAAGCTAAAATAAGATATATGACAAAAAATTAAAACATATGATTTTTGGTTAGTGCAAAAATAACAAATTGTGATGACAAAGATTAAAGATATATAAAAATTGTGTATCTTACAGTAAATGTGCATGATATATTGTTAATATTTTTAGTGTATATAAAATTATTACAAATATATTGTATAATTATGAATATGAACTCAAATGACAACATTTACTTGAAAGTTGAGAACGACGAAGTATAAAAGTTAAGTATAAACAACCAAGAAGAAATTATCGACATTCGATAAAAATAGTAATTATTTGATTAGCATTTGACAGAAGTAGATAAAACGCTAAATCTAAGAAGATTATATTTCATATGTATTAAGAGTTAAGTCATATTATTATATGATTACTTCCCTCAAGTTGTTTGTTAGGGATGTAAATATGGTAAAAACTCACTCTATAATTGACAAAATAAAATAAATTTATAATCAAATAAAGAGAAAACAAAACACCAAGAGAGAAAAAATTAGTTGAGTTGTTATCTGATTTAGGAGGTTTCTCTTCCAAGAATTTGCTGATCTGCAAAAAAGTGTTCAGATTGCTTAGATAATTGTGGATGGTATTGTGATCATTTTTTTTTTGTCGGTGATTTGGAAGTTTCTTCTTCGAAATTTTTTATTCATCATTAAAAAAAGGAGTTGGGTTGCTTAAATTATTATGGATGTTCTCCTTTCAGATGTTATTGATAATCTTTTTTCGATTAATTATGTCAAAATATTTGTGTTTTTCAAGGTTATGTGGCTACTATGTCACGTACATTGGATTTTTTTACCACATGAATATGATTAAGTTATGACACATACATTGTATTTGTCATTATGCTTGTTGTGGATAGTTATGAGAGCTATATATATCTTTCGCTTGTGTTTTTCACATATTTGCGACCACTCAATGCTGAAGACACTGCTCGGATAGAAGACACCACAGAACATCTGTCGGCCTGACCCAACGCTCTTACGCCAAGCTACTCGATCAAGTGAAGCACCCGTCACCACCTTCCATGGAGCCAGCCACCACTAAAGGCTGTGTCATTCTTCACTTGTAGAATTAACTCATTTTTTGTCTAGTAGATTGTTTCGGTCGGTAGTTTTGCTTTGGTTTATGTGCGTTGGTTTGAATTTTAATTATGTTATGACAATATTTTTATCCATATAGCGTGAAGTTGTTCGGTGTGTGGTTGTTGGAGCCAATATTTATATTGGAAGAAGAGAGAAGTTGTTTAGTGCGTGGTTATAATGTCTTTACAAGTTTTGACCTTGATGTCACCTATGTTGATTGCGTGAGCCCCTTGGGACCTTCTATTCCACACTGAAATTGTTTGGTTTTCCACTATAATGTTCACATGGGCCATCCTACGAAGCTCTTCCCGCTCAGATCGGCTCCCTGTTCCGCTCGCTCTGATTCTAGGTCAGATACAATTGTCTAACGTTTTTTAAATAAATTGTAAAATCAAAAGATGTTCATGGATTTTAAAAATAATAGATTTAACAAAATTGCAGTTCTATAAAAACTATGGAGTTTAAAAAAATATTAATTAAATTTAAAAATATAAAAAGATTTGAAATAATATTTGAAAAATAAAAAATGCTCTCAAACTAAGAAATGTTTGTACCTTTTCAAATTATTCGTGGAGAATTTTTTTATAAAATAAAAAAAAAGGTTCACGAGTTTACAAAAATATTTATAATTTTTTCTAGATGTTCATAAATATTCATAAATTAAAATGTGTAAAAGAATAAAAAATAAAAAAAAAGTGAAGGAAAGAAACGAAACCCAAAATACTTAACCAACAACAAACACATACAGACGGACCCCTTAGCAACCCCAAATATCCGACGACATACCCGGAGGCTCCAAATCAAAGAAACACAATATCGGTGCTTGTAATTTGGATGTGCTCTTGTTGGAGCCTGAATTGGCGAGTGCTACGCGTCCGCCGGTCGAAGCTTCGAAATTATCCGCCGGGTTGAGAACCGTACGATAGAACAAACAGCGGCCGTCCGATCGCGCGCATAGGACACAATGAGCCTTGCAACAGAGGCTCTGTTGCGGTTGATCCATTGCAACAGAGCCTCTGTTGCAAAGGACTCCGAGCATTTTTTTTTCATTTTTTCCCGACCACCGCTACAAGCTTTTGCAACAGAGCCTATGTTGCGGTCGGACCTTTGCAACAGGACCTCTGTTGCAATGTTAATATTTTCATCAAATGTCATCTGCGTGCACTCGGAGAGCAAGCGTCTTGTTGGGTCTTTGCAACGGACCTCTTGTTGCAAAAGATCTTTGCAACAAATCCCTTGTTGCAAACCAGGAGCCGAGGTGGAAAAGTCAAGGGCCTGCTAGTCTTTGCAACAGATCTCTTGTTGCAAAGGATCTTTGCAACAGAGCCCTTGTTGCAAACCTGAAGCCGAGGAGGAAAGCCATGGCGCACGGTGGAGCTCAGCCTCCGGCAACTCCCCGGAACTATGGCGCCGCGCCGGCGGCTTCCCGGTGTTGCAAGCCGCGCATGTACTCGGCATCCACCATAGCCGGGAGATCCATACAGCGCCCACAAGCAGAGAGAGAGAGAGAGACCTCTTCCTCCTCCCATGGCATGCTCGCCCACAGCCTCCTGCGTGGTTGGATTGGAACAATCTGATCTTGCAGCCATATTTGGGGAAGAAGAGAGTTATGACGGAGGAAGAAGAAAGCGGTGGAAAAGGTCAGAGGAAAAGGAGATAAGAAAACGTGGTGGGCCAGGGGCACGTGTCAAGTCAGCAAGGCGGTCGATGTTTCCAACGGAAATCTAACGGAAATCTACCGGTTGATAGTAAGCATTTTCCAAAGGGAAACGATTCCCATCGGTCGGCCGGCCTAGCGTTTCGGCCGGTCGGCTTCTTCCTCACGTCTTCGCATGTACGCCCCGCGCTGCAGGTCATCTCGCACCCCGCACCGCCGTCGATCGCTGCTCGCGCCATGGCCGCCGGACACCTCGCGCCGCCGCCCGCGCGTCACCAGGAGCCACGGCCGCGCATCCTGCGCCGCCGCCGTTGTTGCCCGCGCCATGGTCGTCGCCGTTCGCGCCATTCGTCGCCGCGGCCGCCCGAGTGACGACATCGCCCCCGCGCCGCCACACGCAGACGACCTTGCCCCTCGCGCCGCCGGTCGCCGCCATGGCCGGCGGCAACCATCCCGCCGAAGGTTTTCAACGTTCACACCGGAGAAGCTGCAACCGTTAACAAAAATGCTGCGACCGTCGTTCAGAAAAGCTATAACTGGCGGTTAAAAGGGCTACAACCAACGACGATATTTGCTGGACAGACGACCACCACAGAAAAAAGCTGCAACCAACGTAAAAAAAGTTGAACCGAAGAAAAAAAGCTACAACGAGTGGAGCGGTTTTGCTGCAATAGAATATCTGGGGAATATCTGAAGAGTTTTTTGTTACGCACAATGTTGCAACCGTTTAAATATTTGCTTCCACCGTTGTGTGTTTTTGCTACTACCGTTAAGAGTTTTTGCTACAACGAAAAAATTATAAAGTGATTAGCTACGGTAGATTATGTTTTTGTTGCAATCCACAGTAAAAAAATGCTGCCACCAGCGATTAAAATTTGCTACCACCATTTTTTTCTGCAAAAAGCACAAAAATAAAAAAATGTTGCATCCGTATACCAAATAAGTTGCAAATTTACCGCAAATGTTGCAAAGGTACCGCAAATGTTACAAGGATGTGAAGAGGTACGCAGCGATCTGATCCGTCGGATCGCCGAAATCGTTTGGATGTGGGCCGACCGGCGCAGGCTTTTTGCGGTCAGCCGGCGCAGATCACTGCCCTTTTCCAAATTCTATACCCGCAAAAAAAAGGAACTCAGTACTTTTTTTTTGCGAAGAAAACTTCCGATCTATTCATCTTCAAACATGGTAGTACAATGAATACTAAAAATAATAAAAATTACATTTAGACTCATAGACCACCTAGCGACGACTACAAGCATTGAAGCGAGCCGAAGGCGCGCCGCCGTCATCGCCCCTCCCTCGCCGGAGTTGGGCAAACCTTGTTGTAGTAGACAGTCGGGAAGTCGTCGTGCTAAGGCCCCGTAGAGCCAACGCACCAGAACGGCAACCGCCGCCGTTGAAGAGTAGCGTAGATCGGAAGGATCAAACCTGAAGACACGCAAACGCAGACGAACTATGACGAGCTTCGAGCAAATCCTCCAAGGATAAATCTGCCGAAGACACACCTCCACACGCCCACCGATGATGCTAAACACACCATCGTGATGGGGAATAGGCGGGGAGACTTTTATTTCATCTTCAGAAATCCGCCACCATCTCATCTTTCTGAACAAGACACAAACCCTAAATAATTTTAGAGGAAACATCTAAAAACGGTGCCCTCCCACCGACAACAACCGAGATCTACCGCATCACCATGGCCCTAAGGCCACGGAGACGAGGCGGATCCGCAGTAGCACCGGCGGGAGGCGGGAGGAGGCGGCCGCGTGCGAGGGAGCTGGCGTCGGCGGCGGCTGCTGCGGGGTCGTCTCGTAGACACGTTCCTAAGGAACTCAGTACTTATAGATACATGTAGGATATCTGCAAAAATGTTGGCACTTGGCACAATAAGAAATGAGATTATGAGTCTGTTTGATTTCCCTTTCGACGCCTTTTGTAAATCATGTAAAACCTAATCAGATCAGTGTAAATAGATCTGAAGAACTATAAGCCGCGGTCTTCTCGACGTGCATGGCGCACTGTATCGCCATTTTTATCATGACAGTACTGGCACGCAAAAGGACAGGGACAGCATACACAACGTGGGTACCAAATATGAACTGAAGAATTGCAATTTACAACTCCGATCCAGCCATGACATGAAAATATGGAATACAGTCAGACAAGTGGGTAGGGCAGATCATCAACCGACCCTTCTATAAAAACAAGAGTAACACCACCATAGATTTATTTTTCTTTAACCGATTTGAGGGTTTGGTTTGGTGCCATTTGAGGAGAAAAACCAATTCGGTTAGAGATGTTCTAAGTGTGAATGGAGGACCGTCCAAGTCCTAAGCATCTAGCCGTACCCAATTTATATCCAAACATGTTGGTACTTGTTGTCTAGGATATCGACACCCGGACTGAAATTTTTGTCAAAACATATCACTATTATAACTGTAATGTTAAAAAAGACCACATACAAATTTAACTATCAACAATACACTGACGGCATGACAAACAAGCAACACGTAACACATGCAGCATCTGATGGCACCCTCTTACAACAGATTTCAATGATTGCATTAAACGGAAAATAGTCTGCAGTAGGCCATGCCGTCATAGATACCGGCGGCACGTCCTGAGCTCATAGCTTGCCGCCATTAGTTATGGCGGCACGTTCCTTGGATGGTTTTATTCAACGTGCTGGTGACGGGCGCATTGCTACTACTATTAGAGTGTCTCCAACAAACGTGCTATATGTGCCCCCGCGCACTAAAAATGGTAATATAGCGCACGCGGGGCTAGAACTAGCACTCCAACCGTCCAGCGGACACTGTTTAGTTCAATGCGCTAAAAAACTCGTTCGCGCGCGGGCAAACGCCGGACTTCACGCTAGAAATATAGCGCGTGAACAACAGAACGATGGGAAAAATGGAAGACGACGCGCGAACTCCAACTGCTAGAAATCGGTACAACGCGGCCTCCCCAGCCCTCTCGACCGCCGTCCTCCCCCGCCGGCCGATGCCCTCACTCACCCCCTCCAGCGACGCCGGCGGGCGAGGCCACGTCCGGGCGTGAGGGGAACCGGGCGAGGCCAATGGCAGAGCCGGGCGAGGCGGGGCTGCCTGGAGAGGCCGGGCTCGGTGACGAACCGGAGCGGGCGAGGTCACGGGGCAGCGTCGCGCGAGGCCACTGGGAGCACGGGTGGGCGGCCAGCCAGGGGCGACGACGGCCTGGGGCCGGAGGGCGGCTAGGGGCGACGACGACCTGGGGCGAGCGGGCGGCCTGGGACAGGCGATTAGGCGGGCGAGCGGCTGTACGGGGCGGCGACATCCTGCGACGGGCGACGCGAGGCGGACGGCGCCAGGGTGGGACCATGGGGGCAGCGAGTCCACGACCAACCGGCTGGACGGGGCGGCGACGACCTTGTACGGGCGGCGCGAGGCGGGCGGCGCCAGGGCGGGACCATGGGGTGGCGAGTCCACGGGAGGTTGTGTCACGGGGGCGCACGTGAGGTCGAACCGGCGAGTCCACGGCTGGCGAGCTGGGCATGAGCTGGGCGAGGCGGGCGCGTGCTGGACACGAGAGTGCATGGTTAAATTTAGAGCGCCCGTTGAAGATGCTATCGTGTGCGCTAAATTTTTGGGCGTCTGGTGGTGAAGCGATATGTCCGTCCGGCGCTTTAAAAGAGTATTTCGATGCTTTAAAATCTCGTGTACGCAGCAAATCAGATGCCACGAACTCCTTCGGCCAGACAACACAATGATATACTCCGGCCGGTCGCACTGTCTACTCTAATCAGACGGTGCCACGATCTCTGGCCAGATGGTGCTCTCTGATCGATTAACGTTACATTTATGGCAACCAAACAAGATTGGATTTTCTTCTTTCTGTTTACATTAACAGCGGTATTCCATTATGTTAACGTTTCCATTGCCTCTTACAAACCAAACATATCCATTTAATGATGGCCGTGCTACGCGTCCGTCGGCTGATCATTTAAAAAGATCCGCCGGCTCCACTACCGTCCGATTAACATCCACGATGCGTACGCCCAGGAGATGCTAAAAGAATATTCCTTTGCAACGGAAGGTTTGTTGCGAAGCTCCTTTGCAACAGAATGCTTGTTGCGAAGCTTTTTCGCGCGCAGAGATTTTTCACAGGCGCCATTGGATATAGCGTGTCGCGTAAAACATTTATTTTTGCAACGGGAGGCTTGTTGCGAAGCTCTTTTGCAACATAATGCTTGTTGCGAAACTTTTTTGTGCGTAAAGATCTAAGTATTTTTTTTTCTCGATCGCACACACCTGAGACAACGGGCTTTGCAACAAAGGCTCTGTTGCGGTTGGACCATTGCAACAGAGTCTCTGCTGTAAAGGGATCCAAATAAAAGAAACCAATCATACACACATGAAACAACAAGCTTTGCAACAAAGACTTTGTTGCGATCGGACCATTGCAACAGAGCCTCTGTTGCAAAGGAATCCAAAGCATTAAGCGTCCACGTAGACACGTGGCGAGCGCAGGAGAAGGCCGACGTGCACGACGTTATCTGCCGGCTGACGGGAACCTTTTCCCTTTAATGATTAGGATACAGTGACCCGCCCCGCCACCTAAGCTAGCGGTGGCAAGATGCCAGCTCAACACATGCCACCGGCAAATGTGGCGGCATGATCCACTGCAACTCGTGGATGACCTCCATATTCTTCGCCGCCTTCTTCTTAGCGGCTTCCATGCTCTTCCTGAGGAGCTGTGCTTCGAGCCTGTTGCGCCGTGCGGTGGTCGTCACATCGCGGCGCAACTCGTCGCCTTCCACCGGGTGTCCGTCCAGCCGTCCGGCCTTGGTAGCGGCGCCCTCGGCTTCCACTGCTTGGTGGGCGGAGCTGCCTCATCGGTGCGGCGAGGGGGCACATATTGCTTCTTCTCTTCGGCGGCATGGGGCAGATCTGAGGGGGGGGGGATGGCGGGAGCTGAGGGCGGGGGGAAGGAAAACGGCGGGAGATGCGTTCTATCTCGTCGACAGAGCGGTCCCACGCGACGTTTCGTTTCTTCCAGCGTTTCCAAGAGCCCCCCAGCGTGCTGGAGTCGGCTTGGGGTCGCTGGATCCACTTTCGACCCAATCCGTCGCTAATTGAACTCTTGGAGGCGCGGCTGGGTGAATTTCGTCCGCCCGACGCAAATAGCGCCGGCTTGGGAGCCTCTTGAGGGCGCGACTGAAAATGCTCTAATAAACTATGTGAGGAACATGCCTCTCGAAATCGATCATGTGGAGTCAGTCAGTGAGTCACGGTCATACGGCGGCTGGCCGAGGATAGCAGGTTCGGACAGGGATTCAGTGACCGACTAGTCGACGGTCACGCCGTGACCGTCTCAAAAAATTCAATTTTAAATATTTCAAAAAAATCTGAAATTTTCTATGGATATTCACATGACATGAATCTATAATCCCTGAAAATTTCAGATTCTAACTCGAAATACACATTAAGAAACAAAAAAGACAAATTCAACATGAATAGTGTCAAAAAAGCATTGAGAAATATCACTATTCATGCTGAATTTGTCTTTTTTTGTTTTTCAATGTGTAATTCAATTTGGACCTGAATTTTTTAGAGATTGTACATTCATCTCATATGAATATCCACATTTTTTTTCAGAATTTTTTAAAATATTTAAAATTGAAATTTTTGAGACGGTCACGGCGTGACCGTCGACTAGGCAGTCACCGAATCTCGTTCCAACAGGTTTAGGTGCAGCTTCCCACTGGCTACCGACCATTCTCTCAAGACAGTCATCTTTTTTTATTAGTCTTCAATGTTCAATATTAATTTCATGTTAATTTTTTAAAATTTTCAATGTTATTTTGCTTATTCAATTTCTTTTCGTTTATACTAGTGGATTTAATGTTCGGTTTGTTAGTTTGCACTAGTGGATTTAATCATCATTTTATATTCACTTTATCGATTATTTAATTAGTTTCAGATCATATTCAGTTCTAAGTATTCTCTCAGTGTCAGTATATAAGAGTATGTCTCTCATTCTTATTATCATTTGTATTTGTCATTCATATGTCAGTTTTCTCATTATCATATTTATAGTTTTGGAGCCTCGGTGTTCAAAATTTCATGGTTATGAGTGATTCAAGTTTCTGTAGTTTGTCATCTTCATGTTTCTTTATTTTAATTTAGTTTTACTTATATATCAGTTAATATTCAGATTTCAGTCTATGTTAGGGTTCTCTTTTCAGGTCCTCATTTTCTTTATTTTATTTCAGTCAATTTCAATCTTTCATTCTTTACTTTTAGTCATTGTTCAGTCATTCAGATGACATTAGCTGAAATTTTGTGGCCCTCATTGGTTAATATTCAGATTGTGAACTCAATAGTAATTGTTCAGAGAGCATGGAGTTCAATCATCTTTATTCTCTTATTTCTCCAGTCTTCAGTATTTCTTATTTTTTTGTTTTGTGCATTCTTCTTTGTTAACTTTTTGCTGTCTCATTTTACATCATTCATCATTTTTTATTTTACCTGATACTCATTCATTTTCTTATAATTCTTAATTTTTTATCCCTCTCATTTTGTGCCATATATCCTCAGTCTTTCTCACTTTATAGAAGATAATAAAGTATTTTTTTAATTTTCATTGTCAGTCACCATTTCCAATTATTATTCTACATTTTTCAGTCTTCCTCTTTCCTGTGCGGTTACTTTTTAGTCTCTCAGTATTCATTCTTCATTCACCGATATTTGTCATATTACTTCAATGTCCAGTACTTCATTTGTTTTTCAAATCGACAGCGAGTGCCACGTGCTCATTCATGAGGCTATCAACATCAGAGATGCAGAGGGGAGAAAACAAGCGGCTCTCTATGCCCATGTTGACCTTTGAAGGATAATACCATTGAGGGGTGCATATGTGCATCATCTGCCGCATAATACTTTTGTGAAAATAACTACACATGATCTCGTTCGATTGTCACTTTGCTTACAACATCGGAATAAACTACGGGTGGGTGATCTATTTGTTACCTATGTTTGTAGTTTTTCCCCACAACATTGCTTTATCTTCTTGGCTTTGGCCTGAGTTAGAACCGTGAGCTGCACCTGTCCTTCAAATTTTGTTAAGTTTAAGTAGTCTAAAATATTAAAATATCATCTATATATATTATTAAGGTGTTTGTTCTCTTTTTTTTTGCGAGGATTAAGGTATTTGTTCTTGCACAACCTTAACTGAAAAATGTGTCGCCTAGAATTTTACGCAGCGTTGTCTTGATTGTATCTCCACAGTGCACTCAAAGAAATTGACTATAGCTATCTAGTCCATTTTTACTGCAACATGGTCATGCACAGTAAGCTGTACGACACAAACTTCAGTTCACCTTTTCCTTGCCCTTCATTGTGATACTCTACTCACTGATTTACATGGTGTATGTCAGTGTTGGTTTGTGTATGCAGGTTTTCTATGACCGGAGTATCCCTATGTTGGTGCTTTTGTGACCCAAGAACTATTATTTATTTATTTTTGATTTATTTGCCCACTGTGATTTTTATAGTGTCTTGGTTGCTGTCTTTTGTTGACTAAGGAAAAAGAACACGCTAAGGCCTTGTACAATGCTAAGTGCCTATGCATAGGCGCTTAAGGTGAAAGAGCAGTTTGCATCGCATGAAAAAATGGTATCCCACAACGTAGAGTGCACATGTTCTCTGCATCAATGGGTTAGTTATTTCACTTCGCATCGGCCGGCACCGGACGCCTAACTTTGCTTCTGCCTCATCTTGTAAGCACCTGTGGGAACCAAACTCAAAATAAAAACCGGGTTTTCTCACTCAAGCACCGATGAAAGCACCTGCGTTGTATAGGGCCTAATAGACATGGAGAAGGAAAAGCTGAAAACAGCCAAGAGCCGTTATAACCCGCAATCTTGCTCAGCGTGGGAGAGCGAAGGGGCTAGGCTGGATACTGTGTATGAACACGTGTACTTATCTGTATGGCTAAAAATTTGATTGAGACTCAAATGCAAAATCAGCTGAATGTTAATTAGACAGTCCATTAATTAACGTTGGAAAAGGACAAGGACGTTGGAAAAGGACAAGGAAAATACGTTAGCCACTCTGCGTCCGAGGTTAGTAGATTAAGGGCTCTCCCAATGCATTGTTTTTTAGCACAATATCATATGAGCAATAAAAACTTAAGATATAACCTCCACAATGCATTGTTTCTTAGGGCATCATCAATGGTTGTAAGATAGGTGTTGGTTAGTTTGCCACCTAGGATCTAATGATGATGTGACATGTAATAAATGAGGTGAAAGAGCAAAGGCCCTGTTTGGATACTCTAACTCGGTTAGAGGTTAGAGTTAGATTCTAACTCTAGACTAACCCCAAACTAACTCTAACCAAAGAGATGTTTGGATGGTGGGGTTAGATTGGCAATAAATGTACTATTCCAATCATTTGATTACTTTATTCAGGATTTTGTATGGTGGAGGTAGTAGAAAAAGTAACTTTTTATGGGCCCATCTAACTCTAACCCAAATAAGCACCTTTTGGGTGGGTTAGATTTTTTGGATGGGTTAGATGCATCTAACCAACTCTAACCCTCCTGTTTGGATGTTTTGGGGTTAGATTGGTACAATCTAACCAACTCTAACTCTAACCCATGGATCCAAACAGGGCCAAAGTAGTATGTAGATTAACCAACACCTCTTGCACAAGTTTCAAGATAGACTAGAGAGCAACTATATTATTATTTTACTTTTTATTGGATGCCTTACATACAACCCATTGAAGTGCTTGTATGATAGTTTGTTGGTTGATGACATGGATAATTTACCAACACACCTACATACAAACTATTGGAGATGCTCTTATATGTTGTATCTTATTTAATGATTTTAGTTTAATGCATAAATATGATTGGTCTAATCATGCTTTTTGCATATGGCCACGTGCAAGGGTTGTATCTTAACTAAGATACAACCTCCTTCTCTTTCTTCATTAAATACTATGCCACATAAGCAAAATGCCTATGATTACGTGCTAAGATACAAGCATTGGGAGTGCCCTAACATGACTTCCCCGCGAATCAACCTGTGGTTGGTTGAGTTGATTATAGGGATAATTGTATTTTCAGCTTACCAGAGTTTAAATCTCATATTTGATATTCATGTTTTTTTTTTAAATTTATTTTAAGGTTTTTGGTGATGTGTTTTCAGTGAAAAGAAACGTTTCCGTCAAAGACGAGACGGTGACTTCATTAATTTTAAGATAATGTATCGGCTCAATACTACGAAGATGCTCATAGAAATATGTTGTACGTGTGTGCATTCATATAGTGAGTATATGCTTGTGTATGTAATGTGTTCTGACGTTTCCTCGCTGACGTTTCCCCGCTGTTATTGTCTAATCTCTTATACACCATGAAACGCGCCGTTGATTTCTCCAACAAATAATAGCTAGGTGGCCAACCTCATTTGGAAACTCTCCTGCCTTCCTTCCTTCCTTTTCTTGTGCCGATCGAGTCCGGCGCCGGAGTCCCCAAGAACAAGAACGAGGCGGAGGAAGAGGAGGAGAACACATCGATCAAAGCGAAAGCAGATAGAGAGCTATCGATCGATAGATATAATAATGGCGTCCGCCTGCTTCTTCGGCCGCCGCGTCGTCTCCGCCCTCGCCCGCCCCACGCCCCTCGCCATCACCTCCTCCTGCAGCCGGTAAGTACATAACCGATCCATCCTGGGTGGATCCTTTCGTTTCCGATCTGCAGCCATCATCTCCGGTCCGGCCGTGCATGGTTCTCAAGTGTGAAGTCTGAACCGCAGGCTACTCCGGCACGGCGGCGCCGCCGGAAGGATGCTCGGCTCCGTCAGGTCAGTGTGATCTGTGATCGATCGGGTGGGAGTCCTGGGACTGGTCGAATGGCAGGGGTTTATCTATTTACATTTTACACACTTGTTCATTCTACTCCCTTCAGATACGGCACCGGGGCGGCGTTGGGCCCGGAGGAGCCGAAGAAGTTGGCCGCGGCGCCGCCGCCGTCGGTGCCGGTGCGCGTCGCCTACGAGCTGCAGTTGGCGGGGCACCGCTACCTCGACGTCAGGTAAAACGTAGTCTCAAGCGGCCTCGGCATTCTGCACCGTCAACTTAACTGATAGAACAAAATTCAGTTCACAATAGTAAATTGATAAAAAAGATGGCGAACACGGCGTAGTAATTCCGTATAAACTAAAACTAGGTCTGATTTGTGCAGAACGGAGGATGAGTTCGGCGGTGGGCATCCTGCAGGAGCGGTGAACATCCCCTACATGCACAGCACCGGATCAGGTAATTCATCAAACCCACACTTCAGTCCACTGAAGCTCCCTCTTGTGATCGACCAGGGAAAGATGTATATGAGATCGGTTCTAGCAAGATCAATTCTAGCTAATCATCTAGTCCAATGCAAGAGGTATCTTATTCTTGGACCAGAGTGGTTTCAAAATATTAACATCTGCACTGCCAAGTCAGGGTTGGGGATCCAACACAGGAATGGGCAGGTGTACAAGTCTCAACTTACACGTGAATGCACGTTGTGTCTCCAATGGCCGCCACTGGGTTTTGTTTATGGTTGCTTGGGACCATGATCAGGAGAATTTTACGGACGCCGCCGATGAATAATTGTCTAATGTCATCGAGCCCATTTCGGAGATGCAATTCTTGTTTTCTTTCTATCACTAGCTTCACGCTACCAGTCATGCGGGGGTGTCCCTTCCGGATGAAGTTTACCTTCTCTGCTGCTCTGATCGAAATTAATTTCTGTCGGCAGGGATGTCAAAGAACTCACGCTTTGTCGAGCAAGTGTCGGAGATATTCCAGAGGGACGACGAGTTCATCATCGTAAGTCCAACGATGATCCATCCTTTTTTTTTTGCCTTTTAGTCAGGTCCCCGTTTAGTTCAGAGAATTTCACTTGTAAATTGCAGGGATGCAAGAGTGGCAGGAGGTCTCTCATGGCAGCGGCTGAACTATGCTCAGCTGTAAGCACATCAAGGGGCCATCCATCTCATCATTGCTGTTGTTAACCTCCTCTTTTGATGCATGTAATCCAATCTTTATCAGGGTTTCACTGCCGTGACCGACATTGCCGGAGGGTTTTCTGCTTGGAAGGAGAATGGACTGCCAATCAACCAGTGACGACGTCTCCGACTTCTCTGAATGTTTGTGAAACATCATAATCTGTCTCGGGGCTGCTCTGCACCAAGCAGGCTGTAACCCATATGGTCGTCTTGATCTCGGTTTCAACTTTCAAGACACCATGATAGTGCACTCAATAAATTAATGGAGTTTGATTGTTTCGGAAGGATTTTATATGTAAAGGTTAACAGGTTGTATAACACAAAGAAAGATCAAAGATGCATGTGCTTTGCTTCTCCATCCTCGTTTCCTTTCATGAAAGAACAGTGTTCTTTGCTTATGGGAAGGGCCGGTTGATGATCTGCCCTGCCCACTTCTCCATTCCATATTTTCTTCCATATTTTCATGTCATGGATGCTGGAGTTGTATATTGCTATTCTTCGGTTCATATTTGGTGCCCACATTGTGTATGTTGTCCCTGTCCTTTTGAGTGCCAGTACTGGCATGATAAAAATGGCGATACAGTGCGCCATGCACGTCGAGAAGACTGCGGCTTATAGTTCTTCAGATCTGTTTACACTGATCTGATTAGGTTTAACATGATTTACAAATGGCGTCGAAGGGAAATCAAACAGACTCATAATCTCACTTCTTATTGTGCCAAGTGCCAACATTTTTATAGAAATCCTACATGTATATCTATTAAAATACTGAGTTCCTTTTTTTTACGGGTATAGAACTTCCATTACTTGATAGATACTGAGTAGTGGATGTTCCGTGGTGTCGTCTATCACACACTTACCTCGATTCCTGTGGATATGCCATATGTGTGTGTGTGTGTGTGTGTGTGTGTGATGATCTAGGGTCTCACCTGTGGTGCTGTGGTGGTGGACGACTTCGGGTGAAGTATTCGAAGCAAAGGTGCTATCCGTGGTCCATTTGTGCGACAATTACTTGTTCACGCTTGGCGACGCGGTGACGAAAGATTGGTGGTCCAGTCGGACCTGATGGGTGGCAAGACTATGCACCAACGCCTATATGCGTTGAAGCTCGTTGCAGAGGTGTTGTTCTATCCCTTGTCGATGAAAGCTTTTGGTTAAACCTCAGATCCGGGTCTCTCCGTATCGAGCAATGATACTACATGCGTCATCTACCATATTGGGCGCACCGTTTTAAGATGGTCTTGACTAGACCAAAAATACACAAAAATGTTCAACATAATGAAATGCTATATTTGAAATAGTAGTTGGTTAACAAATATCTCGATTGCATAAAGCTAAATTATTTATCTTTACAAAAAAGATAGAAATAGTAAACAACTAATACATATTGATTAAATTATGATTGCAGAGTTAAACTTAATTTTTTTGCCGAGAGATAATCCAAACGACATGAATAACTCCGAAAAATTAGAAAATTAGCCATCGTGGTAATTTAATTATCAATTGTAACACTGCTAAAAGTTAAAACCCTAGCTAGACTGTTTAGGATGTATCCTTCTTCCTCAATTCTCTAGTGATCTAGGCTTGTAGGCTAGGGTGAGAACAATATAGATGTCTTTGGTCCATATTTGAATCGTGTGTGTTTGCATTACATTTGTTGTCAATACTATTCAAAGAGAATTACAGTTACATTTTTCCTGTTGATTTTGTTTTTTTCGTCTTAGCACAACTCTATTTATATGTAAAGGTTAACAGGTTGTATAACACAAAGAAAGATGCATCATGCATGTGCTTTGCTACTCCATCCTCGTTTCCTTTTATGAAAGAACAGTGTTCTTTGCTTCTGGGAAGGGCCGGTTGATGATCTGCCCTGCCCACTTGTCCCACTGCATTCCATATGCACTCTCGTGTCCAGCACGCGCCCGCCTCGCCCAGCTCATGCCCATCTCGCCAGCCGTGGACTCGCCGGTTCGACCTCACGTGCGCCCCCGTGATACAGCCTCCCGTGGACTCGCCACCCCATGGTCCCGCCTCGCGCCGGCCGTGGCCTCGCTCCGCCCGGCGACGCCGCCTCGCGCCGCCCGTACAAGGCCGTCGCCGCCCCGTCCAGCCGGTTGGTCGTGGACTCGCTGCCCCATGGTCCCACCCTGGCGCCGTCCGCCTCGCGTCGTCCGTCGCAGGACGTCGCCGCCCCATCCAGCCGCTCGCCCGCCTAATCGCCTGTCCCAGGCCGCCCGCTCGCCCCATGTCGTCGTCGGTCCTAGCCGCCACTGGTAGAAAATGGGGCAACCGTCTAAGCCTTTAGTACCGGTTTCCTTACGAACCGGTACTAAAGGGGTCTTTCGTACCGGTTTGAGCGTCCAGGCGGACGAGGAGCTTTTCTACCGGTTCGTGTGGAGCTTTCGTACCGGTTCGAGTTAGGAATCGGTACTAAAGGTTTTCGCCAAAATTTCAGACGGTGGGTGGGGCCAGGGCTGTCCTTTGGTACCGGTTCATGTGGAGAACCGGTACTAATCATCCGATTCAACACTGTCCCATGCCTACCCGATTCATCCTTCATTTCTTCCTCTGTCTCACATTTTTAAAAAATTTACAACTCTCACACTCCAACAAATCTTCATTTTTTGTCCACCATTTTAACAAGATTAACGACATCTATCTATCCAAGGGTTAGCAATATCATCCTTTCTTCCGGCGTTCCTAATTTAGCTCATCTCTTTGCTAGTTAACTCGTATTATTTTTCTAGTGCTAGCAAGGTGTTCGATGAAATGCCTAAGTTAGGGATTTTATTTTATTTATATGAAATTTGAGCTGAAATTATATTATGTTTTGTAGGTTTTAGTATCATTCCCGTCCTCACCGTTGTCGATCGCCAGCGTCGTCCCCTAGCCGACACCGTACCACCTCGGTGAGCCCCTTCTTTTTTATAAAAAAACTTAGTTTCCGCACAGATGAAGTCAGAAAGGGTTGAAAATTGATGGTTACGGCGCAATAAGCAAAGGACACAAGCGAAGAAAAATGATGAAAATTGACAGATGAAGTCAGAAAGGGTTGAAAATTGATGATGTGGCTTTGAATGGTTCATTTTGAACACACAAAAAGTCTTGATGAACTGAAGGATTTCTAGATATATCAACAAAACACACGGTTTCGCCTGCATACAGCCCAACTGTGGCTCGTGAGTGCCCGCACATCAAATGCACCGTTGGTCGTATGCAGGCCAATCCGAATGATTTGTATTCGTACACACCGAGTGTCCGAGAGGTGGGATATATATAGGGGTCGTGTGCCTCTTTAGCCCCGGTTGCTAGCACAAACTGGTACTAGCGCGAGACCTTAACTGTGTACAGGCCGGTTCCCAGATCCAACGACTCACAAGCGCTTAAAAGAAACACGCGATCCGTGTACTTCTTCCCGATTGGTGGGATTCAGAGCCGGGTGAGGTTAAAAGCACGCGCAAAGCCAACCTCCACTATTTCTCTTCTCGCGAAGTCTTCCCCTTCCGCGGCACCGCCACCATCCAGTTTTTGCCGTAACCCTCTCAACTTTTTAGCACATGCTATGTGGGTCAAATGATGATACCATGCCAAGTTTCAACATTTTCGGAGTTCATTTGTAGTGCTAGAAACTGGAAAATTAAATAAAGCAAAAAAGACGGTGGGTGGGGCCAGGGCTGGTCCTTTGGTACCGGTTCATGTGGAGAACCGGTACTAAGTTAGGGATTTTATTTTATTTATATGAAATTTGAGCTGAAATTATATTATGTTTTGTAGGTTTTAGTATCATCCCCGTCCTCACCGTTGTCGATCGCCAGCGTCGTCCCCTAGCCGACACCGTACCACCTCGGTGAGCCCCTTCTTTTTTATAAAAAAACTTAGTTTTATGTGATAAACTTGAATATTAATTAAGTTGGTCACTCATATATCTATGATGTTGTGTAATTAATGATTTTTGATATACATATATAATGCAGATGAGTCGACAATGGATGTACGGTGACCGGTGCCATCCCGACTTCATTAAAGGCATGCATTATTTTCTCAGCGTGGCTGAGGCAAACAACCAGACGAATGGTTTCATCTATTGTCCATGTAGTTCCTGTAAGAATATGAAGGATTACTCTACCTCAAAGACCATTCACGTCCACCTGCTGGAGAACGATTTCATGCCCAGCTATAATTGTTGGACCAAGCACGGAGAAAGGGGGGTTATATTGGAAGACAACGAAGAAGAAGAGGATAGTGACAACTATCCTATTTTCACTGAAGACGGTGATAGTAGAATGGGGGAAGACGAAGCTGAAGAAGAGCCCATTTTTGATGAGCCGATTTTTGATGACCCCGATGACGATTTGGGTCGGGCCATTCTTGATGCGAAGATAAACTGCGGAAGTGAAAAGGAGAGGTTGAAGTTGGAGAAAATGTTAGAGGATCACAACAAACTGTTGTACCCAAATTGCGAAGATGGCCAGAAAAAGTTGGGTATCACGCTGGAATTGCTGCAATGGAAGACAGAGAATGGTACTACTGACAAGGGATTTGAAAAGTTGCTGAAAATAATAAAGAAGATGCTTCCAGGGGAGAACGTATTGCCCTCTAGTACGTACGAAGCAAAGAAGGTTGTCTGCCCTCTAGGATTAGAGGTGCAGAAGATACATGCATGCATCAATGACTGCATCCTCTACCGCAAGGAGTACGAGAATTTGAATGCATGCCCGGTGTGTGGTGCACTGAGGTATAAGATCAGGCGAGATGACCCTGGCGATGTTGAGGGCGAGTCCACCCCCAGGAAGAGGGTTCCTGCGAATGTGATGTGGTATGCTCCTATAATACCACGGTTGAAACGTTTGTTCCAAAACAAAGAGCATGCCGAGTTGTTGCGATGGCACAAAGAGGACCGTAAGAAAGATGTGATGCTAAGACACCCCGCTGACGGGTCGCAGTGGAGAAAAATCGACAGAAAGTTCAAGTCATTTTCAGATGACGCAAGGAACTTAAAACTTGGTCTAAGTACAGATGGCTTTAATCCTTTCGGGGAGCAGAGCTCCAGTCATAGCACCTGGCCAGTGACTCTATGTATCTATAATCTTCCTCCTTGGTTGTGCATGAAGCGGAAGTTCATTATGATGCCAGTGCTCATCCAAGGCCCGAGGCAACCAGGCAATGACATTGATGTGTACCTGAGGCCATTGGTTGAAGAACTTTTACAGTTGTGGCGTGAAGAAGGTGTACGTGTGTGGGATGAGCACAAAAAGGAGGAATTTGACCTGCATGCCTTGCTTTTTTTAACCATCAATGATTGGCCTGCTCTTAGTAACATTTCAGGGCAGTCAAACAAGGGATACAATGCATGCACACACTGTTTAGGTGAGACTAACAGTATATATTTGGGAAACAAGAATGTGTACCTGGGGCATCGTCGATTTCTTCCAAAACAACATCACGTAAGAAAGAGAGGAAAGCATTTCAGAGGTGAGGCAGATAACCGAACGAAGCCTACCCGCCCTACTGGGGATGTTATATATGATATGGTCAAGGATTTAAAAGTGATCTTTGGAAAGGGTCCTGGCGGACAATCTGTTCCGCATGATGTTGACGGACACGTAACCATGTGGAAGAAGAAGTCTATATTCTGGGAGCTACCCTACTAGAAATTCCTAGAGGTTCATTCGGCAATCGACGTGATGCACGTGACAAAAAATCTTTGCGTGAACCTGCTAAACTTCTTGGGCGTGTATGGGAAGACAAAAGATACACCGGATGCACGGCAAGACCAGCAAAGTATCCACGAAGGAAACAACCTGAATCCAGAGAAGTATCAAGGTCCTGCCAGCTACGCTCTTACCAAAGAAGAGAAGGAGATCTTTTTTCAAGTACTGAGTAGCATCAAGGTCCCGTCTGGCTTCTCGTCGAATATAAAGGGGATAATAAACATGTCAGAGAAAAAGTTTCAAAACCTAAAGTCTCATGACTGCCACGTGATTATGACACAATTACTTCCGGTTGCATTGAGGGGGCTTCTGCCGGAAAATGTTCGAGTACCCATTGTCAAGCTATGTGCGTTCCTCAATGCAATTTCTCAGAAGGTGATCAATCCACTAACTCTACAAAATTTACAGAAGGATGTGGTGCAATGTCTAGTCAGCTTCGAGTTGGTGTTCCCACCATCCTTCTTCAATATTATGACATATCTCCTAGTTCACCTGGTCGAAGAGATTAGCATTCTCGGTCCTGTATTTCTACACAACATGTTTCCCTTTGAGAGATTCATGGGAGTCTTAAAGAAGTACGTTCATAACCGTGCTAGGCCAGAAGGAAGCATCTCCAAGGGCTATGGAACAGAGGAGGTCATTGAGTTTTGTGTTGACTTTATTCCTGACCTTAAGCCGATCGGTGTTCCTGAATCGCGCTATGAGGGGAGACTGGGTGGAAAAGGCATGCTAGGGAAGAAAGCAACAACGTGTATGGACGGACATTCTTTCACTCAAGCACACTACACAGTTCTACATAATTCTATCTTGGTGGCTCCGTACATAGTGGAACACAAGGATATCTTACGCTCCGAATACCCGGAGCAACGTGAAGATTGGATTGATGGAGAACACATGAAGACTTTCGGCGGTTGGTTGCAAAATCGTCTAATGAATGTCACTGATGAAGAACAACTATACTTGTTGGCCAAGCAACCATCTTCGACTATATCGACTTTTCAAGGGTACGAGATTAATGGGAATACATTTTACACGTTCGCCCAAGATAAAAAGAGCACCAACCAAAACAGTGGTGTCCGCTTTGATGCAGCAGAGGGCAATGGGAAGAATGTCACATATTATGGGTACATAGAGAAGATATGGGAACTTGACTATGGACCTAATTTCAAGGTTCCTTTGTGCCGGTGCAAATGGTTCAACTTGAAAGACGGGGTACAGGTAGACCCGCAGTACGGAATGACTACAGTGGATCTCAAGAATCTAGGGTACGACACCGAACCATTCGTCCTAGCCAGTGAAGTGGCTCAGGTTTTTTATGTGAAGGACATGTCTACCAAACCGAAAAAAAGAAAAGAAAGGCAAGAGTACACATCATACGATGAGCCAAAGCGCCACATAGTTCTTTCAGGAAAAAGAAACATCGTGGGAGTAGAGGACAAGACAGACATGTCAGAAGATTACAATAAGTTTGATGATATGCCACCCTTCAAGGTAAAAACTGACCCAAGCATCATCTTAAATAATGAAGATTGTCCATGGTTGCGTCGCAATCAGAAGAAAGGGAAACACACGAAGAAAACTCAAAATACTAGCTAGATAGGGATCATAACTTGTGTATCTCAATATGGAAATCACTTTTGTGTAATGATGTTACTGTATGTAAGATATGGAAATCACCGCGACATCGGCGACTCCAACATTCGAATATAGCCATGTGTATCTTAATTTTCAGTTGAGCTATGTACTTTAATTCGAGAAAGAGAAAGAAATAGAAATAGAAAAGAAAAAGAGAAAGAAACAGAAAATAAAAGAAAAAGAAATAGAAAAGAGAAAGAAACATAAAAAAAAGAAATAGAAAGGAAACAGAAATAGAAAAAAAGAAATAGAAAAGAAAAATAAATAGAAAAGAAAAAGAAATAGAAAAAAAATGAAATAGAAATAGAAAAAAAAAGAAATAGAAAAGAGAAATAAATATAAAAGAAAAGAAAAGGAAATAGAAAAAGAGAAAGAAATAGAAAAGAAAAAGAAAATAAAAGAAAAAGAAATAGAAAAGAGAAAGAAACATAAAAAAAAGAAATAGAAAGGAAACAGAAAAAGAAAAAAAAGAAATAGAAAGAGAAATAAATAGAAAAGAAAAAGAGAAAGAAACAGAAAATAAAAGAAAAATAAATAGAAAAGAGAAAGAAACAGACAAAAAAGAAATAGAAATAGAAAAAAAGAAATATAAAAGAGAAATAAATAGAAAAGGAAATAGAAAAGAAAAAGAGAAAGAAAAAGAAAAAAAATAGAAATAGAAAAAAAAGAAATAGAAAAGAAAAGAAAAAGAAATAGAAAAAGAAAAAGAGAAAGAAACAGAAAATAAAAGAAAAAGAAATAGAAAAGAGAAAGAAACATAAAAAAAAGAAATAGAAAGGAAACAAAAATAGAAAAAAAGAAAAAAGGCCTTTGGTACCGGTTGAAACCCCAAACCGGTACGAAAGGTTTTCGGCCAAATTACCATCGGTGGGGTGGGGACAGGGCTGGACCTTTGGTACCGGTTCGCTCCTACAACCGGTACCAAAGACCTTTGGTACCGGTTTGGGGTTGGAACCGGTACCAAAGGTCCTTTCCTTCCCCAAATCGACCCCGCGCGAGCCACTTCTCACATCTTCTCACACACTGCTGCACACGAAGACCGCCGTTTCCCCTCTGCATCGTCGCCGTCTTCGTCGTCGATTCCGGCGACTACAAACCTTCCCCGAGCCCGTTGCCCTCCTCTACGTGTTCCTGGTGAGCAGGGCCACCTTCTCCACCTCTCCGTTGCGCTCCCCGTACCCCGTATCCCTCGTCGCCATTAGATCCGTAGCTCGAGGCCGTCGGTGAGCTCGCCCCCGTGGCCTGGGGCACGCATTTAACATGCCGTACGAGGCCTGCGGCGAGCTCACGGCCAACCTCGCCGGAGTTCAGCCACCGGCGTGCCCCCCCCGTGCCACTGCCTTATTTATTATATATTCTTTATTTATTATTTACCAATAAGTAACACATTTCATAAGTCAAAATAATAATATTCACCTCTGAATTTATTCCAAGTATTAAACAGATTAAAAAAAATGGTATAAATCAATTTAATCCCTTAGAAATTGGCAAATAAATATATTTCCTTTAAGCCCAATTAAATTATGAACCTTTTTTGTAGTTCAAAAAAGAATTTAGAGCATGTTTGTTTTGTAAAAAAATGTTAAAATAAAATTCATAGGAAAAAAGGAACAAGTGTTACATAAATTATATATTCTTTATTTATTATTTACCAATAAGTAATACATTTCATAAGTCAAAATAATAATATTCATCTCTCAATTTATTCGAAGTATTAAATAGAATTTATTTTAGATTTGGGAAAATAATTTTAATCCCTTATTTTAAATTGGCAAAGAAATATATTTCTTTTAAGATCAATAAAAGTATGAACCATTGTTTCATTTCAAAAAAGAATTTGGAGTATATTTGTTTTTAAAACAAATTTAAAATTGAAAAAATTAAAAGAAAATTGAACGGCAAAAATACCCCATAGCCCAACTAGCCTAACACCGACACAATCCAATGGACACGCGGCGATCCAAACTCTCGAAAAAAATGGGCACGCGGATCAATTTTTTAGACAAATACGATTACGAAACACCGTTGAATGACATGATGAATGAATTAATTATTTTCTTAATTTTGTAGTGACATTGAGCTATGGAGGACGACACCTTCGTCTGAAATGAGGATCAAGAAGAAGCCGTGCAGAGAATGATATTTGAGAGTGCCCGTGGGCCGGAACCCGATGGAGATGACTTTGAGCTCACACAATTTCTGAACGATGTCGGTGAGGGATTTGAGTCTGAAGAGATTAGAAGAGAGAACGAAGTGTCCATAACAAACTCCGGCGAGGTGTATATTTATATATCAAGTCTATGTTCATCAGTAGATGCATTCATTTATTTGTGTTGCACTTATTAACGAATCATTTTTCTTTTAGCCTTCTGGATCATCGAGCAAGTCTGTTAAAACAAAACGAGGCCCGACGCAATTGCTAAAGGGCGAGGGTAGGTTAGCCCTCATCGCATTTAATGATAACGGTGAATCGGTGCATTCGAAAGAGCACTGCCGCAAATTTATAAATCAAGCTGGAGTTCTTGTTAGGGACCATGTACCGATCAGCATTCAAGAGTGGCATAAGCCGAAGAACGCGGGGACTGAAGCTAGTTATGTCAATGACGCGTTGAAATTTTTTCTTTTCGACAATCTACTGACACGCTTCAGCCTACCGGAAGACATGACGGAAGGCCAGAAGAAGAAACTCAAGGAATGGACTCTCAAGAAGATGGTCATGCTATTCCAGACATGGAAGAAAAAATTATGGGAGAAATATAAGCATGAAGATCTAGTATTCAATGATAATCTAGTGAAGATAAAAGATCACTGGCCCGCATTTAAGAGGTATAAGCAATCGTCTACTCATGTGTCCCGATCGGTCACAAATAAGAAAAATGCTTCAAAGAAGGAATTTTTCCATCATTTGGGGTCAGGTGGCTACAAGACTGCCATTCCGAAGTGGAGAGCGTTTGAAGATAAACTGATGGATGCAGGAATCACTCCACAGACATGGGACTGGCCCGACCGGTCCAGGCTCTGGTTGTTCGCGCATGGGGCAGGGTTGGACCCAATGACAGGGAAGATCGTTGCGCAGGGGAAATGGAAGGACAAAATTGAAGCAGTCACGAAGAAGCTTATAGATGCAATTGAAAAGGTCAGAAAGGGAGAGTACATTCCCGATAGAGAGAATGACGAGCTGACACTCGCTTTGGGCAATCCTGAACACGTTGGACGGGTTCGAGCTCGCCCAGGTCTCAACAAGAAGGAAGCGTGGCCGGAGTGCGCTGACACTTATAGAAGCCATTCGTGAAAGAAGAAGAAGGAGTCAGACAGGTTAACGGAATTGTTAAATAGGGTGGAGGCGCTTGAGAAAAATCAGAGGGAACCTCATCAGCCGCTGTTTATACATGATCTGTCAGAACCCTCTGTTAGGTATGTGCTAGGGTTAGCTAGTACCTTTGCATCATGTCAAAATTTCAAAAGAAATCTTTGAAATCAAATTTCAAAAGCAAATGGGAGAAGGAACACCCCCCAGATGAATTAATTCAAAAGGCCAGATAAAAATATTTTCCAAAAATTCATGTTAGAGTTTTGAAAAGTCTTATAAATGAGTGTGATCACATATCAAGTGATGTGGGACCCACCCCATGCTCATAGATTTTTCAAATATTCAAACAATACCTTGGAATTAAAGAAATACCCCTTTTTGATTTAAAATTCAAATCATTTGAATTTTAAAAATGTTGAAAGTTTATGAGTGGCTAGTCTATTTTATTATGAGGCCACATAAAAGTTTTCAGCATTTAATAAAATGATTTGGTATTTTTGCCAAAGTCAAAACAAATTTGTAGAAAAGAAAGGAAAGATTAAACATAAGGGAAAAAGAAAAGACTTACCTGGCGCCTAGGCGAAGCCGGCCCACCCCAGCCCAGCCGTCCCAAAGGGGCACGGGGGTCTTCTTCCCCACCCCGCGCCTCCAAGCTGCTCGGTGGAATGCCACCGAGCCAGCCGTGGGCGCCACGTCGCCGCCGAGAGCTTCCAGGCCTCCCCGTGGCCTCTTCTTGCACCTGGAGACGCCGTGGAGCACGCCACGTTCATTCCTCCCCTCCAGCGCGACTCCTTCCTCCTCCTTCGCCGATTTCTTCCTCCACCCGAGAGCGCCGCCGCTCGCCGTCGAAAGAACTCACGGCCATCGACGTCGAGGAGTCAAGCCGAGGTGTCCAGGGAGTTCGTCTTCGTCGTCTTCATCCACCTGCAGAAGGAATCGGAGCCGGACGCCTCCCCGAGCTCGCTAGCTTCGTCGTCTTCATCGCCGGCCGCCGTGGATCGAATTCGAATTCCGGCAACTCCAGCACCTCCCCGAGCAGGCCACCACTCCAGACAGATTCAGGGTGAGCTCGCAAGCAAAACCCCTCACTTCTCCCCTTCGTTTACTCCCTCTAGCCTGATCCGCCATGGAAGCCGAGCACGGTTGCCGCCGAGGTTGACCATGCGCTCGCTCCCGTGCGCTTCCGTCCTCGCCAGTGCGTCCGTAGTACTCCTGGAGTCCCCAGCAACCCAACGCGACCATGCCTGCTTCTCCCCGTGGCCGTTTTGCAAGTTCTACTCCAAGCCGTGGCTCCGGCCGCCGCCAAGGTCGAAGCAGTCGACGAACGTGACCTCCCCGGCGACGTGCAAATGGTGCTTTCGAAGCGGCTCATCACGGGCTTTCGAACGGTGGTCTCAGCGCAGAGAATGGAGGCCAGGAAAGGAAGAACGTGCAGCGCCGCCGCGGTCTAGTCGCCGGCGTTTAGCCGCCAGCGAGTCGGCTCTAACCCCCCTGTTTTTACCAGTTAAGTGACCCCTGGGTCACTGACCAGTGGGCCCAGTGGCTTAATTAAGCCACTGGATTATTTTAACCCACGGGTTAGTTAAACCAGTCACTGACAGGGTGGCCCCACTTGTCAGCCCCCCCTGACGTCAGCACTTGCGCAATAATTGATGTAAATGAATTTCCAGAAAAGCAAAGTGATTTAAATAATTCCAGAAATTCCAGAAAATACCCCAAACTTTGGAAATTCATAGAAAATTCATATTAACTCCAAATTGGACAAATAATATATGAAAAATGATCAGGAGAAAATTATCTTTCCAAATATGCAACTTTCAACTATGTTTGAGTTGAATTTAAAATGGGACCAGTAGCATATGTCATTTGGTTTATTTGAATTTAATTCAAATTCAAATCAATTGATCTTGCAACTTGGACCATGGAATTAGGCTACAATTTAACCACACTTCAGAGGCATATCATACACATTTGAAAATACTTCAAGATGATCAAACAATATCACATACAACTTGGCTAAGTTGAATTCAAATGTGGATTTTGAATTTGCATTTCAAATGCAATATACTCCACTTAAATGGAATTGTCTCACACACATCAAAACTTATACTTCAAGTTTCAACATTCATTCATGTGCTTGAGCATTGCATTCATATTGATTGCTACTTCGTGCTTTGTTTGTCGAGTAGAGGTGGAACCGGAGCAGGAGGCTACCCCCTTCGCTGAAGATCCAGAACCCGAACCTCGTCAGCAAGGCAAGCAAAACCCCATTGAGCATGTCGATAAAATCCCACTTCCCTCTCATGTCTCGCTTATGCATTGTTTAGGATAAAACCCATTCCTTTGCATGACCTATCTTTTGTCACAGTAGTAAGCAAACCACAATCCTAGCAAATGTAGGAGTTGGTTGATATCATGTAACCCCTGCAATGTTACTGCTTATTGCATGCTTAGTATGATACCATGTTGTTACTGTGATGTGAGTCGGGATGGGAATGATCATGTTGATGATGGTAGAAAAGTGTTGGTGAATCGACCCTAATACAAGGTGAACGATGAGAGGCTGTGTAGGAGTACACGGTGGGTTGTCTCGTTGAACACCGCCCTAAGTCCGAGTTCTTGTGTGGTGATCCAAGATGAAGAGTACAACCACACATTGGGCTCACTGACCCCTCTCAGCTTACTAACTCATCCCTTTCGATGTCCAGATGTCGCAATAGTTCGGAGTTCTGGTAGGCTTGTGGCCTGGATGCTAAGTGAGAGAACGGCTCATCCGAGACCGGCTTATGCACCACGCACACATCACTTGGGTCCACTTCGGTAAACCGGCCGGGTTCACGATAGTGGTAACCAACCCAAGTAGGCGGCTTTCTCGGACTAGATCGGCTATGAGGTAACAGTTGTGGTGAGCATCCTCGCCGACACTTCTTGAACGGTGTCGAGTACAAAGGCGGTAAATGATGATCATGTGTGTGTAGCGGTACACCCTTGCAAGGTTAACAAAACTATTCGAATAGCCGCGTCCGCGGTTATGGACTACTTGGAAAGCTTAGCTTGATTATTAGATAACTTGAACCGGATACTTCTAAAACACACCAATATAAGTGTGAGTGCTATGGCGTGCTTCCTCGTGGGGGAGTCGAGGAAGGCACCATAGTGGTGTATTGGTTGGAGAAAGTAGTGGACTCGTGTACGCTTCTTACCTCAAAGTCTGGTACTCGTAGTTCAGGACTAGCCAAGTCAAAGCTGGCATTTCTGCAAGTGAACCCCACCTCCCTTTACCTTGATACATGTGCATGAGTAGTATAGCTCCTATGTAAGTCTTGCTGAGTACGCCTTTGTACTCACGTTTGCTTAATCTATGTTTTAGATGACGCCACTGACCCCGAAGGTGGCTTCTTCATCGAGCTGGACGACTGAAGTTAAACTAGTCTAGTCCCAGTTAGCAGACTGGTTCCCTCGTGGAGGGCTTTGTGTTTTAATAAGGCTTCTTAAGCCACTTGTTAAACTTGTCTGTACTCAGACATAATTTGCTTCCGCTCTGTGTTGTAATGTTGGATCACATGTATGTGATCTCTGTGTGTACTCTATAAGAGTTATAAATAAAATGTACACTTTGTAGAGAATTGCAATGGTACCTGCTGTTCATACAAGGCATGTGTGTTGTGTGTATGTTTATAACATGCATGTCTTTGTATGGGTTTTCGAGACCTTAGTTGTGTTCTGGCTGGCGGTCTTTCATACACCAAGTGGCCCTTAGATGTGCGCAGCTTGGGGCATCGCGATGCGATTGTTCGAGACTCCGTCTCGTGCACACTTTGTGGTATGATCGAGCCCACCCTAGACCACGACTAAGTGATCGGGCTGGAGTAAGTCTATGTAAGAGTTTTGAGATAGTCGATAGTATGGTTGAGGCGACTTGTCTTTGAATATGGGAGTTCACCACCCATATCATTAGATTTGTGTGCGGACGATGAGGACCCATCTCAGTTGATCATCCGGCCTGGATGGGATGCCCCTCACGTACGATGCTTTCCGAGAATGTTCAGTTCTTGGCCTTGTTTGCTTAGACAAGTGGGTACGGTTCTCGGCTCTCCATATGACTATGTCTTAGCTGTACTTGCATACGCTAACCCCGGGTCCCGACATGATCCTCATGTCGATGCCGCCCCATCTCAGCGAAGAAGCAGTGTGGGTTCCTCGCATCTTGACGGATGTGGAGGAAGCTACCCCGTGGATTATGTCACGGAGAAGACAGATTGCGAGCTACATATGTTATTCAGGAACGTGTCCGTTAAGGTGGTGTTCGGCTATGTTTACCCAAATGAAGATGGATCAACGCACCATCATATGCCCATTCCACCTGGCTGTGTTCGTGTCGGGGTGGATGAAGTTGTTTCGGGTTATGAAACATTGAAGCTTGATTTTCCTAGAGGTGACGATGAGAAGACAATGACCGATGTCAAGCACGGTTTCACCCTATGGCCCAAGAAACACATCGTCCTTTTGCAAAGGCCACCGACTCCTCGTAGTCCACCTGAGCAGGAAAGGCCACCGACTCCTCTTCGTAGCGGTCCACATGAGCAGCAAAGGCCATCGACTCCTCCTGGTAGCAGTCCACATGAGCAGCAAAGTCCACATCTACCTGAGAGGGACCCCAGCGTGAGTCCGCCATCTCGAGATCCTCCACGTAAGACAGCGTCCTTTAAGCGGAACGGTACACCGCCTAGGAAGAGACCTAGAAGGAGAAACCACTGCCGCCTATTGAGAAGTTACCTTGGGAAAAAACTATCGAGGAAAACATGGAAACCTGTAAGTCCGAGCTGGAAGCCCTTTTTGCTAAGAAAGTGCCAGAGATCCCTTTTAAGAAGACTCTAGATCCGGTGAAAGTTGTGCGTACCGTTGAGAATCAATATGACCCTGTACCATCGCCGCCATCTGACTATAGGCGTTCTATACAAAAGTCGTATGACGAGATGATGAGGGCTAAAAAACCCACTCAATCGGGTGTCACAGCGAAAAAAGGGAAACAACAAGTGCACCAGCTCGGACAACAACCCGTCCAATCGGTCCCCCCTCTCATGGTGTTTGACGAGAAGGCCGTTGAAAGTTCTCGACAATCCATCGATCACCCCTTACATGAAGTAGCATATCAATTTGTTCAAGGGAAAGATTTGGTCGAGAATCTCAGGAAGCTACCAACAAGTATGCGTAATTTGCATACGTGGTACAGTAATGCCACAAAGAGAGGGATCCAGTGTATCATGGTTGGAGTTAAGGAAGAGCACTACTTCCAAAAATACTCTGTGAGCGTTGACTTCAGCGAACTTTTTCAGTTATACAATCTCCGGGCCCTCGACAAATCTATCATCAGTTGCTATTGTCTGTAAGTGATTTATTTATGTAATTTGAGAAGTCTTTAGCTCAGCTCGTTCTTTGTCTGCAAATTATAATCTTTTGTGCGCTATATTATGCAAATCGAAGATGCTCGAATGCAAAAGGGATGAAATCAAGCACATTGGGTTCATTGACCCGGATACTATGCATGAAATAACCATAGAGGATCCCATCTATAACAGGGATACACGGGAGACTTTGCTAAGGTTTTTGAAGCGACAACGTGACAAAAAGATAATACTTTGGCCTTACAACTTCAAGTGAGTGTTACTGTCTTATAAGACATTTCTCTTTTTCTCACGAGATGTTCAAATTTTAACTGATGACTTATATATATGGCACTGCATATTTAAACGTGCGCAGGTTCCACTTTATTCTTATCGTTATTGATATGTACGAAGGAAAAGTTGAAGTCTTTGACTCGCTTAACAAAGAGCCTATACTATACAAGACGACTTTTCTTATGCTCAAAAAGTAATTTTAATTCATATCGGTTTTTTCGTTAATTTCCTAATATCAACTAATTGATAACTTTTTAATGCATTTTCTTTTGTCGGGCAGCGTATGGGAAACGTTCATCAAGGAAGATCAGTCCCATGAATGGAAACCGAAGCTGACATGGCATTTGAACAAAGTAAGTAGTACTACCTAGGTCCACACACCTTTATCATACTTGATTATTGTTTAATTGAATTATATTCTTGTACAGTAATCCCCGCAACAACCACAGGGGACTAATCTATGTGGATACTACGTTTGCGAGAACATCCATAAAATTGTCAGCGAAAGAACAAATAATGAAATAAATAAAGAGGTACGAAAACAATATTCACAAATTTATTTTGTTATCATATATAAGTTATGCTTAGTAGCTCATGTATTCATTTGTATCTCATTCTTTTACAGTTGGCAAGAAAGCGGGATAATATCTCAATCGAGGAACGCTTCAAAGCAATTGGCGATGAATTGGCGGGATTTTACCTTCGGGACGTCATACCACCATTCGGAGAGTTCCACTATGAATGATGTACATGTAACATATAGTTTGACTCGGAGATCGAGTACCACTATGCTACATGTAATAGATAGTATGCCTCGGAGAGTACCACTACTATATATGCATGAAGATCGATCTTCATGCATACGTACTACTTAATTTGCGATCTTATGCAATTACATGTGTTATATTAATTAATATATGCACCAAGTTGCTATGCATCACCTTTTATCTTCATGTACTACCTAAACCCAAACGCGTAGCAGGCGCATCGACGCGATATGAAACGGTCCGATACCCCTAAACCCCTCCCTAAGCATCGACGCGATATGAAACGGTCCGATACCCCTAAACCCCTCCTAAAAACCCTAAACCCTGAATTAACCTTTGATACCGGTTCGTATTACAAACCGGTACCAAAGCTCCTTTGGCCTGCGCACTCCTGGACGCCCACGTGGAGGCCCCTTTAATACCGGTTCGCAAGGAACCGGTACCAAAGGCGGGGGGGCTTTAGTACCGGGCCTTTAGTACCGGTTTCAAAATCGGTACTAAAGGCCCTCTAGAACCGGTACTAAAGGGGGGTTTCTCTACTAGTGCGCCCGCCGGCCCCAGGCCGTCGCCGCCCCTGGCTGGCCGCCCACCCGTGCTCCCAGTGGCCTCGCGCGACGATGCCCCGTGACCTCGCTCGCTCCGGTTCGTCACCGAGCCCGGCCTCTCCGGGCAGCCCCGCCTCGCCCGGTTCCCCTCACGCCCGGACGTGGCCTCGCCCGCCGCCGTCGCTGTACTGGGACGGGGTGAGTGAGGGCGGCGACCGGCGGGGCAGGGCATCGGACGACGGGGGAGGACGGCGGTCGAGAGGGCTGTGGAGGCCGCGTTGTAACGATTTCTAGCAGTTGAAGTTCGCGCGTCGTCTTCCGTTTTGCCCAGCGTTCTGTTGTTCACGCGCTATATTTCCAGCCTGAAGTCCGGCGTTTGCCCGCGCGTTGAACGATTTTTTTAGCGCATTGAACTAAAGAGTGTCCGCTGGACGGCTGGAGTGCTAGTTCTAGCCCCGCGTGCGCTAGCGTGGGGCACGTATAGCGCGTCCGTTGGAGATACTCTAATAGTAGTAGCAATGCCACCAGCACGTTGAATAAAACCATTCAAGGAATGTGCCGCCATAACTAATGGCGGCAAGCTATGAGCTTAGGACGTGTCGCCAGTACCTATGACGGCATGGTCTACTGCAGACTATTTTCCGTTTAATGCAAATCATTGGAATCTGTTGTAAGAGGGTGCCATCAGATGCTGCATGTGCTACGTGTCGCTTGTTTGTCATGCCGTCAGCGTATTGTTGATGGTTGAATTTGTATGTGGTCTTTTTTAACATTACAGTTATAATAGTGATATGTTTTGACAAAAAATTCAGTCCGGGTGTCGATATCCTAGACAACAAGTACCAACATGTTTGGATATAAATTGGGTACGGCTAGATGCTTAAGACTTGGACGGTCCTCCATTCACACTTAGAGCATCTCTAACCGAATTGGTTTTTCTCCTCAAATGGCACGAAACCAAACCCTCAAATCGGTTAAAGAAAAAAAATATGATGGTGTTACTTTTTTTTTCTAGAAAGACTGTAAGGGTACCCCTCACAGTTTAATAGGTGCAACAAACCCTAAATTGCAAGTACCGTGCCTTGAACCTGGGTGGGTGGGAAGGCATCAACCACTTCCCAGCACTAGGCTATGCCTTAGTTTACGTGGTGTGACTCTTAAATATACACAATTGTGGAGCCTTGGAATAAAATTACCATCCCCCTACCTCCTTCATGCCAATTCGCCTTAACCCCTCCTCCGCTACTCAAAGCCCCAGCAGCATGCCCCACTTCCATCCCTCTCCACTCCATTGTCGCCCCGACACAAAAAATGTCTGGATTCGGATGTCGCCACTCCTCGTCGTTGACCGACAGTATTGATCCAAGCCGCAACACATAGTCTCAAGGCGGCGCATCCTCCTCCCATGATGCGTCTTCCTCCTGCGACTCTCACGATCCCGACCTCACTCCACCACAAAAGCAGAGGATGTACCTCGGCGTGAGGCAACGAGTGTGGGCACATGGATGGCGGAGATCTTTGAGCGCGAGACACACTAGCGGTTGTGGCTCGTTTCGTTCTAATCAATGGAGCAGGTCGCACAACAATACAACATAATGTCGGCCGCCGTCCACCGCGCATCGATACGGTTGAACATGCCAAAAGGGCTTCCGGATTTGTCATTGGTCGACCGCCGTGTGGCCATCCTATATGAGCAGCGCAAAGATCGAAAAGCTAGTAAGCACATCGTGGCAGAGCAATCCGGTGAGGAGTAAAAGGCGGAGCTGCGCCTCTAGTGCCTGGACAGTGTCGAGCAGGAGCGCCGGATGTACAATGCGTAACGGTTGGGTCGGAGTCGATCATCAATCTTTTAAGCGACGATGAATGCTCTGACAGTAGCGACGGAACATCAGGTGGCCCCCGCGGAATTAGGGAATCTAATTTGGATAAATTGATGAATGAGAGTGAATAGATGTAGATTTTATTTTTTCATGCAGTCATGATTTAAATTTCATGTTCGACAACGGCGCACTTGCCCTTCCCATGGCGCCCGCCGGCTTCACCGACCTGCCCACCGAAGCCCTAGACGAGATCGCGCGCCGCTTCGGGCCCCTCGACAACGTCGCCTGCTCAGCCGTCTGCTGGCCGTGGCGTCGCACGCTCAACACCGCGTGCCTCTTGCAGCTCAGCGGGCCGGACAAGCCGCACGCAGTATGTTGTCTGAGCTTGTGTCCTCAGGTTCTTGGCAGTGAATCCAATCTTTGAACATTCTAGGCAAATCTATAAAAACTACATTCATGTCCGTAGTAGATTACGTAGCTAGCAACGATTATAATCACTGAAGCGCGAGCCGATGACACCCGTCGTCACCCCTTCCTCATTAATTAAGAACCAAGCAAACTTTTTTGTACTCCCTCCGATCCATATTAATGTACTTAAGTTTGTCTAGATACATATGCATCTAGTCTAAATACTTAACTAGATACATACGAATCTAGACAAAGTTGAGTACATTAATATGGGTCGGAGGTAGTAGTAGACAGTTGAAAAGTTACCGTGCTAAAATACCACCGTCGCTGATGAAAGAAAATGTAAATTGAAAGGCGGATGAAATACGCAAACGAACGAAGAGTGTATCCATGAAGATCAATCGAAGATAAGCATTGACCGAATCCTTCAAGATCCTTCTTGGGAGACAAACCTCCATACACCCTCTGTGATAAGATATTTGGAGGATTGGGGGCGCAGGAAGTAAGTATGCCAGCAGCATGCATTGAAAATTAGTACTTGGTCAAATGGTGCATGTTAACTTGCGATCAAGAAAAGAATCTCGCCGATTTGATTTGGGTCCTTCCGGATCCCAATGTCCCAGATCTTCACCTCTACACACACACAAACACACAAAACAAGCAGCGTGCCGCCTATAAATAACATCTCCATCGCCTCTGGTCTTACAATCTCCCTAACTCTCATGGCTTCTGCTTCCAAGGTCGCCGCTCTGGCCGTGGCGCTCCTCGTCGTGCTGGCGCTCAGCATGGCGCAACCTGCACGAGGAGAGAGCTGCAATGGCAAGTGCAAGAAGGAGGAGGCATGCACTCATTCAATTTTAGGACTTCAGATCTGTGGCGATTACGCGTTCCCCGGGGCCAAACCCCGGACCAACGGGGACTGCCTTCTCAGCTGCCGCGCTAAAGCCAAGTCCTGCCGGGACAAGTGCGACCAGGACGCCGCCGGCTGCGTCTTAAACGCCAACCAGTGCAAGGTAGACCGTGTCGCCTGTCTGGGCCAGTGCGACACCGACTAGCTAGCTCGAAAAGGAAAATCTGGATTGTGCCTAGCTTGGAGTGAAGAAGCACTGTGTGTGTGTGTTTTTTTATTCCATACATGTATGCGGTGTGGTTAAGAACCATACTATGTCATTCTTATTGTACTGTATTTTACATTTCCCTTCAAAAAATAATCGTTTCATGTTTGTGGTCAAATAATTTGGGCCCCTTATTTATTTCGGAAACGATTAGATTCAACCGGCTGAAACAATGACATGATTGGCTGCTTTGTTCGTTTGACACGTGACCCTTTGGGTCAAACACACTCCTCGTGTTCTTCCCATGAACGAACAATCCACTTCTACTTCTCTTTCTCTCTGACAAGCTCCGCCGCATCTGCTTGCTTAGAGTAGAAATGGTTAAGGAAATGCTCACCGACGTCCTACTCCATAGGTTGTTGATTAACGGAAACAAACACAAACAAGAGGGAGTCCGCCTCGATGGATCCATCGATTTTACTAGTTGCATTCGTGCAACTAACCATACGACTCAAGCATATATAGCTAGTGCCTCTTTTTTTAACAATCACCAGAGGGCAGAGGATCCCCATCTGTATATATTATAAAATATAAATTATTTTATAAGTGGTCATCACACATTAAAAAAGGTAAAATGCAGTGCAAAAAATGTTTGCTCAACTTTGATTTTTTTGTGTATCATTACAAAAAGGTATGTAACATGAACAATGTTCATTTGTTTCAAACAATTAAACATGAAATTTCAAAAATATATAATGTAGAAAATGTTAATGTATTTCAAAACATTATTGCATACCATTCAAAAAACATATGTTATATTTAGATTACAATTCATGAATTTTCACACAAAATATTAGTGAAATTCATAAAAATGTTTATGAAATATATACACATGTTTGTATAGCTTATTTTTCTTTCTTATTATACTAAAATGTTTCATCGTGTATCTGATAAATGTATAGCACATATTTACAAAAAGGTTGAAAACACAAAAAACAAGTGAAAATGAAAGAAAAAACCAAAGAACGAAAAGAAAAAACTAAAGAAATCCCCCCCCAGAATCAAAGTAACTCGATGTACAAACAATGAGAATACAGACTAAAACTGCATAGGAAAAAAACTCACGCGTATTAGGTGTGCCTTAATAAAAAACGGTACAGGCAATGTATGGGTCTCGAGCAATACTGTTGTCGGGGTAGACAACACACACGATTTGTGGCTACCTCTTCGGTCGGCACCACATGCACAATGGCACTAAAAAGTGTGCATTCCCTTGAAAAATTATAATAAAAAGTTGTCGAAACTCACTGAAAAATATCACTTAGACAATATAAACTATGTTAATCAATTTATCTGAAAAAATGATACGGGGATCATCTTATCTTTAAGAAGAAGTTATAGTGATCAGCTTTTCAAGTCGACACAAAACTACCATAACAAACTAAACAAAGAACAAAGATAAGATTGCCTGAGTGATTTTTACTTTAAAAGTGAGGAATGCCCTGGACCTTGTATCGATCAGTGCACACTGCCTCAAGGACGGGCCACACGCTAGGTGCTAATGGAGGGCATTAGAACCTAGCTGGTCGACAATTGCACCATCGATTCCCAAGGTGGGGGTGTGGTATCGATGTCAAAATTGGATCGAACGCTGGCCTCTTTTTCTCAAGACGCTTGGTCTTTGTTACGGATATATAGATGCTCTAAGATTGCTTCATATGATGTGGTGCCTTGATGGTGATTCCTTCAGCACGTTTCACTCTTTTAATGAACAATGTTCTTTGATTGATTTCGCGAAAGGCCGTTGATGAACTGCTTTTTGTGTCATGGTTGAAGTTGTATATTTCTATTTTGAGTTCAGATTCAGTGATCACATTGTATATTTTGTCCCAAAAAAACACAAGCTTAAAATTGTGCATGTCTGTTTATGCGGATCTGATTAGGTATTGCCAAATTTTCAAAACCCGTAAAAAGGAAATTAGATAGGCTCATATTCTCTTATTGTGACGACAGACATATGTATGAAGCTTCATTAATTTATTTACTGCACTATCACGGTGTATTGAAGCCGAAAACAAGACAACCATACCGTTTAGAACCTTGGAGCAGAGCAACCTCAAGATAGATTACAATATTTCACAGACATTCAAAGAAGTCAGCGATGTACTTGTTGGTTGCCATGACCATACGTGTTACAACCTTGGAGCAGAGCAACTTTAAGACATATTATACTGTTGAACAAACATTTAGAGAATACAGTGATGTCACTTGTTGATCAGGAATTCATTTTCCATCGAAGTAGAAACCATTGATGTCAGTCACGCTAGTGAAACCCTGAAATGGGTGCACAACACACTTCACACATCTGAACTTCTGAAACAACAGTGATGATAAGATAGATGGTCAATGACATGCTTACCCCATAGCTAAGTTGGGCTGCCACCATGAGAGACTTCCTGCGACACTGGCATCCCTGGAATTTACCTTTGAAGTTTTCTGAATCTAAGGAGAACTTGACCAAAAACTAGGCTAACCGATCTCCAATTAGAAGTGTTTCAATGACGGTGTGCGAACATGGGTGACTTGTCATCCCAACATGCACACCAATTAGCTAATCATGGTAGATCTCGAGGGAACGCCATTTCTTAGGTGCACTATATTTTCAGACTGTATTTTATAGCTATTCTAAACCGACAGTTATGAAAAGTAACAGAACTGGGATGTTTCGTTCGAAAATAAATCAACACCACTAGTCCCATGCATCCTAGGCACATTTAGTGAAAATGAGGTGGATCAACGAAACATGACTCCCCTTCAGGTGAATGAGCCAAATGATTCCTTGTCAAATATTTTCTAACTTTTAAACTTTGCATGTGAATATATGCACAAATCTTGACAAAATGTCATTTCATTTCAGAAGGCCTAGATTATTTTTTTGCCATTCAAGGGAGACCAAGTTGGTCGACATATCTCGAGTTTGTGTACATAGTTTAAACATATTACCCATTTTTTATTTTGTAGATAATTAAAATTAAACTCATATGAACAAACGCCAGGATCTAAAAAAATTGGATTCTAAATACACACATGCAAGCTAATGATTTTTATACCAAGTACATAGTACAACTTTGGCGATGGATAATTGTTGAATCCATCCAAGATGAGAAAATTTGCAAAAACTAGTGGTGACAACTACTCAACTAGTGTGGGCGAGGATGGGATTGGAGAACACATTAATTATTTCTTAACACTTCATATACTCTAGTATTCTCTGACTAGTTACGCCTAAACTCGATAATGATTAGTTATTCATAAGCTTCATACAAAAAAAAGTACTCTAGAAATGAGTACCCAGTCTTGTAGATATTTAAGGATTTTATGAACAAGAACACATATAGATACATCATAATAAGTTGTATGATACATTGTGTTTGCTCAAGTCCCGGATGAAATCCATTATAAATGAACTTGTATTTTCATATCCAAAATTAAAATAAATATATGTCAATTTTTTACAAAATATAATTTCATGTTAGCACAAGAAAATATAGTTGTCATGTCAAGCATTTAAACTATGTGTCAATTATGCATCTTAATATACATGCGCATCAATACATTGTTAATTTTTCTTTCGATCTATATACGAAAATATAACATGTACTCTCTCCGATCCATAATAAATTCGACACTTATTATGGATCGGAGGGAGTATCATATAAAGATGTATACTAATAAAAATGACATTATTTAGTAGCAAGTTGAGCTACGGTGAAGCATAAGAGTTTATTATAAATAAATGTGAATCATTGATTTACCTCATCTATCATGATCTTGTTTTTCACTAAGTGTTAATGTCAATTAGCGATTACAAGTTTACTATATATGTCGTTTCGTGAAATTTTTATGTTGACCAAGATTAAAGTTAGACATGATGAAAGCTATGATAAGACGGAAAAAAACAGGAAAAATGTAATAGTAATCCTCATCGAGCAGTATTGACAACAAATGTAATGCAAACACACACGGTTCAAATATGGACCAAAGATAGCGGTGTTGGCCTCGTCCTAGCCTACGAACCCTAGATCGTTGGAGATATGAAGAAAAAGGATACAACGAGTCATGCATCAATTTATTTATTCTACGGCCCTATAACTATGTATTCCCCATATAATATTGCATCCTAAATTGTTTGGCTAGGTATTATACATGCCTCTGTAACTCTGTTTCCCTCTTATTTAATAAAAACTATGTTTCCCCCTCTAATTCTTACTTCCTAAATTGTCTGGCTAGGGTTCTTAATTTTAGCAGTGTTACAATTAATAATTGAATTACCACAATAACTAATTTCTAATTTCTCGGAGTTATTCATGTCGTTTGGATTATCCCTCGGCACAAATTTTAAGTTTAACTCTGCAACCATAATTCAGTCAATATGCTTTATTTGTTTACTATTTCTATATTTTCTTGTAAAGATAAATAATTTAGCTTTATGCAATTGAGATATTTGTTAACCAACTACTATTTCCAGTATAGCTTTTCATTATGCTCAGCATTTTTGGTGTTGTGGCCATAGGAATTTTCACACGAAAAAATTATATTTGTGCGCATTAGTTAACTTCACGTATTGTGAGAGAAAGGATAAGTACATAGAGCAAAACATGAGAAACCGCCAGAGTTGAATTAATACGTAAGATTTTTGTATAAATATGATGTAAGAATAGCATCACTAATTTTATTGAGTATGTTACTTTTAGATATAGCATTGGTTGATCTCCAAAGGTATGTGATATATATAGTAGGACACCGGGGCATTTTTGTCTTGGGTCCGCCCTGGCCATTACCCATCACCACACACACAACATGCCTCAGCCACCCAAATCAAGGCACCGGAAACACAAAAAAGGTGTTGAATGCGACGCAAACCTCCCATCAACTAAGAATCCCTCTAGCCAAGACCAGCTTAAAACGATGCGCTCAATAGGGTAGATGACACCTGTAGTATGATTGTTCGATACACAGAGACCCGGATATGAGGTTAAACCCAAAGCTTTCATCGACAAGGGATAGAACAACACCTCTGCAACGGGCTTTAACGCATATAGGCGTTGATGTATAGTCTTGCTATCCATCGGGTCCGACTGGCCACCAATCTTTTGTCACCGCATCGCCAAGCGTGTACAAGTATTGCCTCAGAAATAGGACCACAGATAGCACCTTTGCTTCACATAATTCACCCGAAGTCGTCCACAGCCACCATGGGTGATACCCTAGATCGGCGCGCGCGCGCACACACACATACACACACATGGCATATCCAAGGGAATCGACCAATGACAAGTCGTTGTGTGATAGAAGACACCACGGAACATCTGTCGGCCTGCCCAACACACCTAAGCCATGCCACTCGATCAAGTGAAGCACCTCGTCACCACCTTCCACAAAAGAGCCGGCCACCACTAAATGTTGTGTCATTCTTCACTTGTAGAATTAAATCATTTTGTGTCTGGTAGATTATTTTGGTTTTATGTGCATTGGTTTGGATTTTAATTATGTTATGACAATATTTTTATTCATATAGCATGCTAGGCCGTTGTTGGAGTCAATATTTATTTTGGAAGAAGAGTGAAGTTGTTCGGTGTGTTGTTGAAATTTCTTTACACGTTTCGACCTTGATGTCACCTATGTTGATTGCATGAGCCCCTTGGGACCTTCTATTCCACACTGAAATTGTTTGGTTTCTCCTATAATGTTCACATGGGCCATCCCACAAAGCTCTTCCCGCTCAGATCGGATCCCTGCTCCACTCACTCTAATTCTAGGTTAGATACAATTGTCTAACGTTTTTTTAATAAATCGTAAAATCAAAAGATGTTCATGGATTTTAAAAACGGTAGATTTAAAACAATTACAGTCCTATAAAAACTATGGAGTTTTACAAAATCTTCATGAAATTTAAAAATATACAATAATTTCAAATAATATTTGCAAAATAAAAAATGCTCTCAAACTAAGAAATGTTTGTAAATTTTCAAATTATCCGCGGATAAAAAAAATTAAAAAATTTAAAAAGGTTCATGAGTTTACAAAAATATTTATATTTTTTCTAAATATTTCATAATTTTTAATAAATATTCATAAATAAAAATGTGTAAAAGAACAAAAACGAAAGAGCGAAGGAAAGAAACGGAACCCAAAATACTTAACCAACAACACACACCTACAGACGGACCGCTTAGCAACCCCAAATATCCGACGACATACCCGGAGGCTCCAAATCAAAGAAACTCAGTATCGGTGCTTGTAATTCGGATGTGCTCTTGTTGGAGCCTGAGTAATGAAATTCTATGCCCGCAAAAAAAGGAACTCAGTACTTATAGATACATGTAAGATATCTGCAAAAATGTTGGCACTTGGCACGATAAGAAATGAGATTATGAGTATGTTTGATTCCCCTTTCGACGCCATTTGTAAATCATGTAAAACCTAATCAGATCAGTGTAAACAGATCTGAAGAACTATAAGCCGCAGTCTTCCCGACGTGCATGGCGCACCGTACGTATCGCCATTTTTGTCATGACAGTACTGGCACTCAAAAGGACAGGGACAACATACACAATGTGGGCACCAAATATGAACTGAAGAATAGCAATATACAACTCCGGTCCAGCCATGACATGAAAACATGGAATGCAGTGGGACAAGTGGGCAGGGCAGATCATCAACCGGCCCTTCCCATAAGCAAAGAACACTGTTCTTTCATGAAAGGAAACGAGGATGGAGTAGCAAAGCACATGCATCTTTGATCTTTCTTTGTGTTATACAACCTGTTAACCTTTACATATAAAATCCTTCCGAAACAATCAAACTCCATTAATTTATTGAGTGCACTATCATGGTGTCTTGAAAGTTGAAACCGAGATCAAGACGACCATATCGGTTACAGCCTGCTTGGTGCAGAGCAGCCTCAAGACAGATTATGATGTTTCACAAACATTCAGAGAAGTCGGAGTCGTCATTGGTTGATCGGCAGTCCACTCTCCTTCCAAGCGGAAAACCCTCCGGCGATGTCGGTCACGGCAGTGAAACCCTGATAAAGATTGGAAAACACGCATCAAAAGAGGATGTTAACAACAGCAATGATGAGATAGATGGTCCATTGATGTGCTTACAGCGGAGCATAGTTCAGCCGCTGCCATGAGAGACCTCCTGCCACTCTTGCATCCCTGCAATTTACAAGTGAAATTCTCTGAACTAAACGGGGACCTGACTAAAAGGCAAAAAAAAAAGGATGGATCATCGTTGGACTTACGATGATGAACTCGTCGTCCCTCTGGAATATCTCCGACACTTGCTCGACAAAGCGTGAGTTCTTTGACATCCCTGCCGACAGAAATTAATTTCGATCAGAGCAGCAGAGAAGGTAAACTTCATCCGGAAGGGACACCCCCGCATGACTGGTAGCGTGAAGCTAGTGATAGAAAGAAAACAAGAATTGCATCTCCGAAATGGGCTCGATGACATTAGACAATTATTCATCGGCGGCGTCCGTAAAATTCTCCTGATCATGGTCCCAAGCAACCATAAACAAAACCCAGTGGCGGCCATTGGAGACACAACGTGCATTCACGTGTAAGTTGAGACTTGTACACCTGCCCATTCCTGTGTTGGATCCCCAACCCTGACTTGGCAGTGCAGATGTTAATATTTTGAAACCACTCTGGTCCAAGAATAAGATACCTCTTGCATTGGACTAGATGATTAGCTAGAATTGATCTTGCTAGAACCGATCTCATATACATCTTTCCCTGGTCGATCACAAGAGGGAGCTTCAGTGGACTGAAGTGTGGGTTTGATGAATTACCTGATCCGGTGCTGTGCATGTAGGGGATGTTCACCGCTCCTGCAGGATGCCCACCGCCGAACTCATCCTCCGTTCTGCACAAATCAGACCTAGTTTTAGTTTATACGGAATTACTACGCCGTGTTCGCCATCTTTTTTATCAATTTACTATTGTGAACTGAATTTTGTTCTATCAGTTAAGTTGACGGTGCAGAATGCCGAGGCCGCTTGAGACTACGTTTTACCTGACGTCGAGGTAGCGGTGCCCCGCCAACTGCAGCTCGTAGGCGACGCGCACCGGCACCGACGGCGGCGGCGCCGCGGCCAACTTCTTCGGCTCCTCCGGGCCCAACGCCGCCCCGGTGCCGTATCTGAAGGGAGTAGAATGAACAAGTGTGTAAAATGTAAATAGATAAACCCCTGCCATTCGACCAGTCCCAGGACTCCCACCCGATCGATCACAGATCACACTGACCTGACGGAGCCGAGCATCCTTCCGGCGGCGCCGCCGTGCCGGAGTAGCCTGCGGTTCAGACTTCACACTTGAGAACCATGCACGGCCGGACCGGAGATGATGGCTGCAGATCGGAAACGAAAGGATCCACCCAGGATGGATCGGTTATGTACTTACCGGCTGCAGGAGGAGGTGATGGCGAGGGGCGTGGGGCGGGCGAGGGCGGAGACGACGCGGCGGCCGAAGAAGCAGGCGGACGCCATTATTATATCTATCGATCGATAGCTCTCTATCTGCTTTCGCTTTGATCGATGTGTTCTCCTCCTCTTCCTCCGCCTCGTTCTTGTTCTTGGGGACTCCGGCGCCGGACTCGATCGGCACAAGAAAAGGAAGGAAGGAAGGCAGGAGAGTTTCCAAATGAGGTTGGCCACCTAGCTATTATTTGTTGGAGAAATCAACGGCGCGTTTCATGTAAGTATAGACCCTTTTTTTAAGGATGTAAGATTAGACAATAACAGCAGTGAAACTATGGTAACTAGAGGACACCCCGCATGTTGCTACGGGAATCAACTGCAATATATTTTGATTGTATGAAGAATAAATGATTAAATTAAATAAAACTAAAAATATCATTATATATTATATTTGATTATTGTGTAGTTGAAAATATTAATTTAATATAAATGACATGATACAATAGAAAAAAATCTCATGCATGTTGTTGACCCTTGATGTGATGAAATGTGTTGTGAGATGGATTTATGTATGAGATTAACTATTAGTGATAAAAATTATATCATGCATATTGTGGTGGGCTTTTGATGATGTATCATGTGTGCATGTTAAGATGATAGAGGTAGTGGGGATGTTGAAGTGGACACTTTGCATGTTGAGAGAATTAGGACCAACTTTTTAAGAATGTAAGATTTAAGCTTGGACGTAGAGTGACTCACGTGTTGTATTTGTCCTTTCTCAGAGCAACTCTAGCAGATCCATCATAAACTGGTACCGCAAAAACGATATGCAGGTCATCGTAAAAGTGAAATGGCATACGAAACTGGGCGCGGCAAAACATATGTGCTAAACTAAACGGCAAATATTTACAGATTCAAAACTCAAGGTTTCCTGTTGTACAAACTATGCCGGAACATCGCTGGAGTTTACAAAAGAGGACTACCCCGGACACTCCGGAAGGTCGTCGGCTCACTTCTTCTGCAGGCGGTGTAGTAGTCCTAGGTGGAGCTCTTCAAGACCTCGGTCAGCTCCATCTCGTCCTCACCTGCCGCAAGGACGTCGGCTGCGCCCTCGTCCTCGGCGTCGACGGCCTTCTTGACGGCCACGGGCTCCCGTTCCGCCATCTGATGGCGATGCGCCGCCGGTAAGAGAAGGTGGTCAAGCGCATGAAAGTGCGCCCACCCGCTCTGACCGCCAAGGACTGCGTGGCCGCGGGTTTGCGCCACACCCGGGGAGCGGCCTGAGGCGTCGGGGGAGGGGTTGGGCGGCGAGCGGTTCCCCGCTTGGTCACCGGCGGCCCACCACGGCAATGACGGTAGCTACAGCCGCCGAACGCTATCGAGATTGCTCACCGGAGTACTGTCACTACGTGGCGGCGTGGAAATGGGATGCGGTGGCGCAGAAGGGAATGGATGAAGATGGAAACTCTATTCATCCTTCCGCACCGTATATATACAGCACGAGAGGTGACTTGTATCAAAGAATGTCCAGGAAGCACAGCAAGAGAAACAAACGATACAAGGTTTCTAGCCTCAGCCTGAACAATCTCTTTGTGCACAGGTCAATACCAAGTAAGCAACATGGAGAGCAGGTAAGAGCCCACCAAAAAATCAAAGATGAGAATGTTGCAAAACTCTTGCAGTACTGAGATTATGCCCTATACTTCCTATACAACGAACCAAATTCTAGTCATGATTATCAGATCTGTCGCAAAACATAATATCAACAGCAATATAAAAGAGTACCAAAGAGGATTGATCAGGAGATAAATGAAGCATACATAGCATCCACCCCAGGTCAATTATTCCAACTACAAACTTCAGGGACGATCCAAACAGAAAATTACGTTCCTCCAGGACCGATTTCAGATCAAATGCAGATCCCTTTTCTCAACCAGGGAGTCTAATGCCAGGTAGGAAATGACAAGATTGGATTAAACGGCCAGGGGAGCAACAATCAAGAAATAACAGCAAGGCAGGGCTACGACGAGGGCCTCCTCTTTTCCGTCCCCTGCTGGCATCTGCTAAGCAAAATTTACAGGTATTGTTAAGTTACAAGATCTCCTGTCAAACACAGACGAGGGAGGGAGGGAGACTCGCTTCTACATCCTAAAGATCCTAGACTAACAATATACATACATGTATAGAGAGTACCCCCAATGCCTCCATCAGTGCAGCAGCAAATCCATGCTTCCAAACACACCAAGATCCATGCGGCCTCGCCAAGCTGTGGATGCAGCTTCGCTCCCGCCAATCAGGATCAAGCTTGCAACTAAAACCATGCATGGCTGAGCAGCTCAACCGGATATCCTTTGGGCTCCCTGCCAGAGACAATCTTCTCTGCTCTTGATAGAAGGGCGTGCATGCTATCTAGACCAAAATGTCAATCTGTGCTCAGCCAATGTCTGACAAATCCGCGAGAGGATCTAACTCCTCGATACTAGCAAGGGAAACTGGGTCATACTGGTATGGGGCAAACTCAGTCTCAGTGTCAGTCTCTAGAGAAAGATCCTCGAGGTAGGTGAACTCAGAATCATCGATGCCAAAGTCAGACAGGGACTGAGTGATGTGGAACTCAGCTGCACTTGTCAAACCTTGACGCGGGGCACGGAGAAAATCATTCTTAGCAGTCGGCATTTCTTGTGGTTCCGCCGTCCTCTGGATTTTCGATTTTGGAGGTCTTCCCAGGTCTGAAGCTGCTTTGTGCTTTCCTGTGGACTTTGGGCCAGATTTATGCCGAGCAGTATCGTTCATGTGGAAACCATATGATGCCCAGTGAGAACCTTCCCCTTCAAAACAAGCTTCTGATGCTATCCTGCATAGATGTGCATTAGACATTAACATTAGTTCACAGAAGGTTGCTAAAGAACATGAAGATTCAGGCAATTTATAACTAATCATCTCGATTACTTAATAAGGACAATCATGGTCACCGGTACTACTAAAACAAAGCATTAGAACTTGTATCATCACTGACCTGAATCTGTTCTCAGCATGCCTCCGAGGAAGTGCAGACAACAGTGATGGTTCCACCGGCGCAATAGCACGTTTAATAGGTTCAGGTTCTAGAATGGACACATTCACTACAGATGGAAAGTCTGCCTCGTAAGCATGTCGGTCTGTCCGGAAATCCAATACTAAATCTAAATGTCTCCGGCGAGGTTCATGATTGCTTGTTGGTATTGCCACTCTTGGATATTGGGCATGAGCATCTGCGAGGGCTGTCCTTACAAGATTAAAGGTTGGTCTGTAGTTTTTCATGGACCAGTCCTCACTCAATCTAACAGGTTTATGGGTTGCACTAGATAAAACACTAGTAACAGGTTGGGACTCATGAGCACATTTTGATCTCCAAACAGAAGAAAGTATGGCCATGAAATGTTTCTGGAGAAGCAACTCATTGTTAGGAATTTCACTGATCACATTCAGCAACATCCGAGTTTGATCCTGAAAGAAACCATAAAGAATTAGTCAATATGTGGATAACACCATGAAAGGCACACAATATAGCTGACAAACACCATGAGTCCCATGACACGAGGAAAAGAGAAACAAATGCATGAAGCAATCAGCAATGTAATTTCAATAATGTATCAAGCCTAGCACACATATTTACACATGCAGCTTGACTGTTTAGTCCCTTATGGAATTAGATTATACAGTATGACTCGCTCACTGGTCAGATATGAAATTCTCTTCCCATCGACAATAGAGAGTTGGTGAGTGGTTAGCAATTACCATAAATTAAAAGGAGAAATCAAATGCCATACTTTGTTTCTGAGAAAAAAATGAAATAAACACTTGGACGTTTTACTCCAAGATGCTTCAATTTAGGGCTTTTATGAATGATCAAGTGTCAGTGGCATGTTTCACACATGGACCATTAAGAACTACTGTAAAACATAACAGAGAAAACAATAGTACTGGAAAGTGTGAACATGCAAAATATCCTCGTGTTGGAAATTACTCCTCTAATGACAGTAAATCAACTCACCTCGGATACTTTCAGGATAGCCTTCCCAGCACTAGAAGGAGCCTTTTCACTGTTTGAATTATCAGTAGCCGACAAAATATATTTGCAGAATAATTCTCGGAATCTCTCACAGCAATGTACAGGATGACGATATCTTCCCCTATAAAATGCACCACCTGGTATGGAATGAAGAAAGTCACTGGCCAGTTCCCATACAGGACCATACTCGTGTACAGTTCCACAAAGAACTGCATCTTCCTCACTAGTCCACGAATCCATTACACAATCTCGAGGCCACATAAGACCCTTCTTCTTCAACCTCTCGGGCTTAATTACCATAACACGTTTTGCTGGCATGGAAGGGATAGAAATCCGGCCATCACTTTTAAATCTCACCGACTTGGGATCAGAATCATTAGATTCATCCATAAACTTGCCTTCGAGCGAGTGCTTATGTGACGAGGACTCCGGAATACAGTTTGATTTAGGGACCTTCTTAAACTTCTTCAGAACTCTGCTGCTGCTTTCCACCTCCTCATTCCTAGACATCATCTTTTTACGCTTATTTGAACCATGGTGTGGTGATTCATCACTCACAAGCTCTGGCGAGGGTGCATTGTCATCAATACTCATAGTATCTACAGACATGTCATCAAGCATGGCCTCTGACTCAGATGACAAACGCCCTTTTTTTAAGGACTTAAACTTGCCTGCCTGCCTTTTCTTCTTCTTTGACTTTTTGCGGTGACTGCTGTAAAAGGATGACAAAATGAAGAGTCATTTATGTGGTCAATAGCAGGAATGCTAGTACTGCAAGAAGAGTGAGACATAAGTGTAACGGAGGAATGTCTTACAGAACTATAACAGGTAATTCAATATAGCGACAATCTAACCGGCGACGTGCCCACGCTTGCCTTAGCGTACTCCGTCGTGCTAGTACTACTCTATCGTGATGCTACAGTATATTTACTGTTGCCACAATGCATGTGCAACAGTATGCTTCTGCCGCACCAGCAATGCATCAAGGGACATGCTAAACTCCCTCCGATTGCTAAAGAAAGGCGCATAAGTTTTTTCCTTTTCCATCAAAGAAGGGCACCTCCTCCAAATTTCACGGTACCTAAAGAACTGCCCTCAATATGTCCCCTCGTGATTCCTGTTAGCCGGATAATCAAAAAAGCAGGGGATTTTCGCTATTGGCTCACGTGGGAAACTAGGAGAACTACGCTGCTGCAATTGGGCAATATATCTATGGCATGCAACTTGATAGAGGCAGTTATGGAAAGTAGTCGTCCCTGATTTCGTTTCTTAATCCACAAGCCCAATATTGTGCGCCTTCCTTTCATGATCGGAGGGAGTACTAAAATATATGCATATTATTGCTATGGACACACATACTTTTCTCATTATGTACAGTTTTCAACAAAAAAGGTGATAAGTAAAGTTTTGGCGGTTGCTTTCAAGCAACCTAGTAAATGTGCGAAAATAATTTGGTTGTTGTGTCGGAAAAAATTGGCAATAGTTTGCCAAAAATTTAGTGGACTCAAAAGAAGAATAAAAGCAATAGTTTGGCAAAAATTTAATGGATTCATCAAAAAATTCGACTGTTGCATAGGAAAAGTTTAGTAGCCATATGCACATACTATGGTAGCTCCATAGAAAATTTGCCAAATCACTTCTGAAAATAATGACAATTATACTGAAACAACCCGATAACTGCATCGAGAAAAATCTGGCGGTTGCTTTCAAACAACCTGGTAATTGTACCAAAATACTACCCCGGCCCAGGTTTATTGGTCCTCTGTATTTTTTGCCAAATTTTGACCATAGATTTGACTTAACAATTGTATGTCACAACTTATATTGTTGGATTCATATGTGAGAGGATTTCAATGTTACTATTTTTGCGCTACATAACTCATTTTTTGCTAGTTAAGTCAAATTTCAACGTTTGACCCAATGTACAAGGAGGGGGGGGGGGATAAACCGGACAAGGTACAGTAGTAATTAGGTAGCCACATCGGGAAAAGATGGCAATTATTTTCAAAAAAAACTACTGTAGTAACTATCCAAACAAGGTGCTAGTTGCATCAAAAAAATTGACAAACACTTTAATTGAAACTGACAACTATATCAAAATAACCCGGTAAACTCGATCGGGTAATTTTGTATGCCTGTAAATTTTCAACAAGCTAATTCAAATTGCATGTAAACAATTGATAATCTTTGAAAGCAAAAATGTCGACAACATAAGTGGTTTTTGCTTGCTTCTTCACAGTAGCTACATAGTGGGAGTAACAGTAACAGCCTTCCTTGTACTGTACCTACTAGTACTAGAGTACTCCATTTGTCATGTAGGGCATGGACACATGCGCTGTCAGATGTACTAGTCGCGTCCTTCAATATATTAATTATTAAACTGTGGATGTACTGAGAGCATAATTGCTCGTTTATTACCTCGCCATGTCATTCGTTTCCTCCAACTCTTTGGCTGCTTCAAGAGCTTGTTTCTCTTGTTCTTCCAACAACTGCAAGTATTACCGCATGGACGTCATTAGCTGTAAGCACAAGAAGCACAGACAAGAACTTGGAGATATAAACTAACCTGCTTTTTAGCTAGAGCCTCAACCTGTTGGCGATACGCTGTAGTAGCAAACTCAACATCCCATGCTGCAATTGAAACGGTGTGAATACACTGGATCAAAACATGCATCGCAGAGAGCACTAGCTCGAACCAAATTGCAAATATAAAGACACGCATTAAGCGCAGTCAGCGTCAACATAAAATCACTTACACTCATAAGATAGTGGTTCCTGATCTTCATCAATTTCTGCTTCTAAATCCTCTTTGAGCTTTTCAATGCGTTCAAGTTCCCATTCTTCCTCTGCAACATTCACCTGATAATTAACAGCAGCTTTGTCAATTATTGGATCCCACAGCTCCAAAAACCGCATTGCATATCTATCAATTGGCCGCAGTTGATTTTCAAAAGATGAACTCGCTTGTCCTGCTGCAGCTGCTGCAGCAGCCATTTGCTTAACATCAGCAATTATATCCATATCCCCATCACCTGCAGCTAATGTAAGAGCCTTTTCTTCATTTAATTGGTTCATGGGTAAAGCAACATTTTTGTCCTTGTCCACATCAGAACACTGATGTTTCTGTTCTTCACCAGTATGCTCATCAGGTTTCGGATCCTCCTCATTTACAAGCTCATCATCCTCTAGCCTTCCAGCAACCTCCTCACTGAATTCTTGATTGTCTGCAGCCTCTTCCTGCTCCAACTTTTTGAGAGCCATATAGTCAGCTTCATCTTCTGCCTGTCTAATAGCTGCTTCAACATCTGCATTTGACAGTGCCAAACCAGTTTCATTTGAGGATACAGCAGTCAGAGAGCGATCCCTCGGCTGATCTTCGACATTAAGAGCTGTGTGCCCAGAAAAAAATTCCATAGGGTCTAGCTTCTTGAAGAACTCTGTATTGTAACAACCGCGTTGTATCACTAAATCATCAAGTGTTCGCTTCTGATTTGCTTTCTTGAGAATATTCTCCTCTATAGTGCTCTCACTAATTAGTCTATAGATGTTAACTTCACGTGTTTGTCCTATCCTGTGACATCTGTCTTGGGCTTGTTGATCCATTGCAGGGTTCCAGTCACTGTCATAGAATATAACAGTGTCCGCGCCTACTAGGTTGACTCCCACACCGCCACTGCGAGTGGATAAAATGAAAAGAAAAAACTTTGGGTTTGTATTAAACCTCTGCATTAGTGTCTGCCTCTCTTCTGGCTGGGTAGATCCATCTAACCTCAAATATGTATAGCCATACAAATTAATGAATTCCTCCAAAGTATCAAGCATCTTAGTCATCTGAGTAAATATCAAGGCTCTGTGTCCTTCTGACTTCAAACGTCTCAGCAAGATAGCAAGCTCCTGCAACTTCCCACAGTCAAACTGGATCAGGCGCCTGTCAGGGAAGTACACTTGACGACGAACAATTGCAGGCCTTATAGGGGAGAGAATGGGCGAAAACTCATTCATGCATTGTTCTCTGTACGCTGGTCCAAGAAGAACAGGTGAATTCCTTTTTTTGCACCAGCAAATAGGAGTAGCAGCTCGTGCAGCAGGAATGGCAAAAGTAAACGATTCAATAAAGCCAAGCATTTTATTGAATCGTTCCACAGAGGAAAGAACAAGATCTGCTAAACTTGATGAGAAATCCATGTAGCATGAAGGGTCGTTCTTCTTCTCAAGAACATCACACATAGGATGTCTTATGGTCAGAAGCTCCCTAATGTTTGTACCATAAACAGGCCTCTTCTGGCATCTCAACCTATTCCACCAAGAAATTGAAGCTGCCCTTTCTTTGGCCTCTTTCATTCTCTCCTCCTGCAAAGCTTTCTGAATTTCTTCAAAAATATTTGTTCCATTACTTCTCTGACCATTCTTATTAGAGCGAGAAATCTCCACACCAGAGCACCTAGAGGTGATGCCTGGAAAAAAGGTAGCAGCAGCAACCTCATCCACCTCCCAAGAAGTCATATTAAATTCATTTTGAGTGAAGACAAGGTTCATATCAGATAGGCCAGCCTGGGAAAATGGACCCTTATCCAGGACCATGCAAACAGAAGAGCTGATCTGCATGTCAATCCCTGCCATGTCAAATGAGCTGATAATTGGGCGGCCTTCAAAAAGATCTGGATGGTTGCAGACCTTTCTGAGTTGCATAATGATACTAATCATACCAAAATAGTTGCCACTTGTTAGTGTTGCTTGTGTATCTGAGCTGGCAATAAAATCTTCATACAAGTTCCTTTGCCTTCTGGAAAGTCGGCAATATATGACATGTTCATGCTTCTGCGGTAACTGTTTCTCAACATCTCGTTTCAATCGCCGTAATATAAATGGGCGGAGAACATTGTGCAACCGATCTATAACTTCCTTGTTTACCTTGTCTTGGCCCTCCACCATTCCTGATATTGGATTGCAGAACCAATCCTTGAACTCTTGGTGAGACTGGAACACATGTGGCATCAAAAAGTGCATGAGAGACCAAAGTTCCATAAGGTCATTTTGCAAAGGAGTTCCAGTCAAAAGAATACGTCGCTTCGAATTGAAATTTAGCAGTGTCTGCCATCTTTGTGATTTCCAGTTCTTTATGAGATGAGCCTCATCAAGAATAAGATACTTCCACTTCTTTCGCTTGAACGCTTTGGAGTCCTGAATAACAAGCCTGTATGTCGTGATGCATACATGGAAAAAATTTGGCTTCATCCAACCTTGACGTTTCTGCTTTCTCTCCTTTGCACTTCCAAAATAAGTCAGTATTTTAAAGGCAGGGCACCATTTCAGAAATTCAGTCTCCCAATTTAACATAACACTGGTTGGCACGACAATAAGATGTGGACCCCATATCCCCTTCTCACATGCAAGGTGTGCTAGCAAGGAGATAGTCATGATCGTCTTCCCTAAACCCATTTCATCTGCTAAAATTCCATTCAGTCTCTTTTCATACATAGCAACCAACCAGTCCAACCCAATATGCTGGTATTCCCGAAGAGAATGCTTGAGAAGGAATGGGAACTTTGTGCGGACACTTGTTGTTGAGAAGGTGTTTCCAGTTGGTTGTGCTGATCGTGCGGCAGCAGCAGCATCAGCCATTACACTGTCACCAGTTTCCTCATCGGCCATCATCTTAGCATCAGTCAGCTCATCTTCTTTAACAGAATGCTCTTGTACACTAGTTTCCTCGCCGGCCATTACCTTAGCATCAGTCACCTCATTTTCTTTAACAGAACAATCTTGTACACCAGTTTCCTCATCGGCCATCACCTTAGCATCAGCCAGCTCATCTTCTTTAAAAGAACATTCTTGTATGCTAGTTTCCTCACTCGCCATCACCTTAGCATCAGTCAGCTCATCTTCTTTAACAGAGAGTTCTTGCACACTAGGCTCTGAAACTATTTCCAGATGTAAGGCAGCACCGCTAACATGCTCGGTTCCCAGCACTTCTGCTATTTCATGATTTTCAAATGTATCATTGTTCAGTTTCAAAATGTCCGCAGGTAGATCATCCAGAGACATGTCACTATTAACCTCTTCATTAGAATGTGTGGGTGAATCCTCCAGTTCTGTTGTTACGTCATCTGCATAGCCATCCTAAATATAACAAGGGCATTACATATTGACCACGGTACAATGCAACTGAAGAAGGAAATACAAAATCTGCATACCTTTGGATACCTCGCAAGAAGTTCTTCCAGTGGGATCTCACTCTCTTTCTGCAATAGCTTAATCTGCGTTTATGAAACAAGATCAATGATCAAGTGTTAGTAGAACATATGCAAGGTGAAGCTGTATGTCATTACAGCCAAAAATGACAATGACATGCAAAACTGAAACCTTAAGTCACACCCAATGCCCCCATCTGTGTGTTTTTAGAATTTTATGCTATGTCTTAAGAATAAAGTTCGGTTAATGTAAAAATTATCTTTAGACCATCTTTCACTACAGTGGATCTGCCCCTCACTCAGTTGTCTCAGTATTTCCAACTCTGGCTTCACAAGAAAACATGAAGCTCGGTTGTTTTCTGACATCTAGAAGGTAGGGACATTTTCCACACACACAAGCGTGCGTGTGCGTCCAAGACACTTTGTTTAACAGACATAACAAAAAACTCTACTATAAAACTATGGGAGTACTTTGGCCCAATATCCATCCTAAAACAAGTTTTGAATGACCGAAGTCAGATAGCAGATTGACAGAATCAGAATTTCACAATTTGCTCTACACATGTGTTACTAAGAGAATGCCCATCAGAAGCTTAACCAACTACTCCCTCGGTTCCGTATTATATGACGTTCTAGCTAATCTAGTTTAAACTAGTATGTGTGTATGTCCGAAAAGTGTAGAACGACATATAAAATGAAACAGAGGGAGTAAAATACTAGTTCATTCATGTTGCACCAAAATCTGTAACTAGAGCAGCTCAACATGACAATGTGAACAGTTGAACAGCATTACTGATTACTGTATGAAATCACCTCATCCGAAGGATCCGGGCCATCTTTCTTTGCCAACTCTTCCTCTTCAGATAAAGTTGCTTCATCATCCTGCCAAATAAATGCAGCAAATAAGACTAGCAAAAAGACAAAGATAAACACATATAAACGAATGCACATGACAACTCCATGAATCATGAATGGATGTGTTTCTAATCTTCCGGATGAACTTCCATACAATTAGTATAACGTGAAGTGTGTAGGAAATAAGAAAGTGGTGAAGAAATCAGATGGAGATGGGTGTACTACCTTTCCTTCATCAGTACAAACATAATCTTTATCCTCCTGAAAATAATAGATGATACAAGTTAGTATGCAATACCATAGATTCCCAACATAGTACTTAAGAAGAAGAAAAACAGATCATTCACTAAGGTATACTTGGCATTTTTACACCAAAGTACATCATGCCAAAACACAATCAGGAAATCACTAGGATTGCTAAGTGTTTCAATCCATGTTAACAATTTTCAAAAAGCTTTCAACCTGCGAAGGCTTACCAGTTACTACCCCAGTTCATGGTTCCTATGTCATTGTTAAGTTGTGGACAAGGTTGAGCAGATAGATTACTTCATTCCATAGGCGTCAGCATGGTCCATCATTAATACAAAATCTTGACTGTGCATGTTAGTGGGATAAATTTAGTGAAAAGGACTTAATGTAAAGTTGCCATTGAGATTTTCAACATCATGTTAATTTGTCCCTTCCTACTACACACTCCAAAATTCAGTCTTGTGTCTATTAGCCTATTAATATTGGAATTTCCACCATTCTGTTGTTGTGCCCCTTCCTCAGATTTTAACTATTCCTCCCTGAACACTTAAAGCGAGACATAACTTATTACCTAAAATTCACATACCGTTAAGACAAACCTCATACTCTCAAACAAGAAAAATGTAGTCCTAAGCTAGATGGAAAGACATTTTTGGATGACATGGTTGCCACGTCAACCTCCAGTAGGTAATAGACTCCACATGCAAGTGGCACATTTGTTTTTGAAATACCCTTTTTGTAATTACCTCCCTCCTGTGCAACCCCAGGGGCAAAGTGAGGGCCTGTTTCAGCTAATCTTTGGGAGTGCTCTGCATCAAGAAACTGATATTTGAGGTGAATGTGCTCGACATGCAGACCATTGTTTTAATGGCGTATTGCGTTTTATGGCGAGCGGCCCCCTTTATAGCATTATAGCGACGATATAGCGACGCCATAAAGGTATTGCGACCCTGGGCCTGTATGGCGATCGACCCCCTTCACACCTCTAAAACACTGATGCAGACCCGACGTGTCTACCTCACCTGCTTCGCTATCCAAGTCGACCTGTTCAAGCACTGTCGTGCAACACAGACAAGGGCTGACTCCAATAGGATGGGGAGGTATGGCGAGGGGTGAACAAGTGAAAAAAGTGGCTTCAATTCAGTGGATGGGGAGGTGGACAATGGAAAACTAGAGTGAATCCCAAATTGATCACTCCCACAGATAAATCCACCACCACTTTCAGTCCGATGAATTTTGGCAGCAAGTTCGTGCTAAGTTACTAGTATGCCACATCACCAAAACATCTCACTTAACCAGTCTACTGACAAGATTTGCCTGGCTTCAAGAGTCGAGACATGTCAAGTTTGGGGTGAAAATCAGACACATGCAACAGGCAGGGAACGGAAAGTAGATTTTTCACAAAACTAATGATATCTTATGAACTGTATTATAGTTAAGGGTGAACCCTATAGTCAGGCAACAGGGAAGGAAGGAGAAAAGTTTTTCTTTCGAAATTAGATGGCTTTGTAACAAGATAAATTCTACAAGAGTAAAACAGGTCATTGAAACATATACCTGCTCACTCACAGAGGAGATACCACCATTACTTTTCCCCTACAAAGATAAAAAAATAGTAGGACGTTAGAACATTCTAAAACTTGGTAACCTCGGCTCTCGCACACATGGCCATATGCAAAAAAGACAAGGAAAACTACTGACATGATTCCTCTTCACAAACTCGGCATAACAGTGGCTATCATCAACTTCGTCGGAAGAATTGCCTTCATCACTTGAAGTATAACTAGAATCATGATTACAGCCGTTAACTTGGTTTGAAGGATCTGATAGACAAAAAAAGGCCAGATCAATTTGAAAAGCCATCAATGAGTATGCAGTATTTCAGTTTCCTAATGCCATACAGGTAACTGAAAATCTAACCTTTAATTGAATTCTTCAAATCTGAGTTGGTGCAAGTGTCTTTGTTAGCTGGACTGCTTTCCCTGCTAACTAAGAATGCTTGAGCTGATCAATTTATCAATTTAGCACCAAATAGAGAATGTTAAGGCAGGTAAAAGAGAACTGCTTTCGGAGATCACCTTGGGTTTCGACATACAACTTAAGAACATCATCAATTGGTATATCAGCTTCTGCCTGCAATGCAGCTAATTCCTCATTGCGTTCAGCCTCCGTGATTTGAGCTTCATCCTCATCAATTGTGCGCTCATCATCTTCCTGCAGTACCAACACACAAGAGTGATTCATATGTTGCGAAAACAATGAAGATTTCCTGCAGGGGCAGAGCCAACTCTGTTCATGGATGTACACAGATGCTCATTCAAATAAATAAACATGCAAAATATTCATTGAACAAGTAGACACAATACTCGTCTATAGTGAAAAAATATCAAATAATTTGTGTTCACAGTTTACAACCTGACTAATTTCAGCCCAGCAAGGCCCTATAAATTCACACTGAACTAACAGGTCAAATTGCCCAGTTTGGCGATGACTAACTACAGCTCCCCCCACCAAAGCATATCCCCGTGAGCAAGGCCAGCGCACCACACCTAATGTGGTGACGGCATAATGCACACCACAAGAATAGCAGCGACGCACCTCTCAGCAACCAGGCACAAGACACGAGGGTTTCCAACAACGTGGCGTCCGGCTGTGCAATGCAGGACCTCACGAATTTCTCAGCGGCATGCCACGTGCATCTCATCCTAATCCCAAAGTCAAACTTTGCTATCTTAGGGTTATGTTGAACTATCGATCAGTAATAGTGAGCACGCATGTTGGTGGCTACATGGTTGGGCTCAAGTCAGGAAAGCCTGCCAGCGGGACAACTCCATACATGAGCTTGTGCAACCAGCTGGGCTATTAGCTCAACCAAGTTTCCATCACCGAGTCACAGAAAGGAAAGAAGACAGTCCTTGTATTACTATGGACCCCCCCCCCCAACACACACAAAAAACAATACTTGTGTATATGACATGTATATTTTGTTATCTTGAAGAGCAACTAATCAACAGAAATTTACAACTGCCAAGCAGAAATGCAGTATCATAACATACTTGGTACTAAGATCCTTAGGATTCACGGCAGGTACATTCATACAGAGTTACAGACAAATTAAAAACATGGGGAAACTAAAAAGTATTAGCTTACCTCCTCTTCATTCAACGAGCTGCTATTGTAGTCATCATCGGTTTCCATTGTATCTGCAACTAAAAGGTGTTAAGTCTGAAGAAAAGTACAATTAAATGGATAAGTTTTTGAAGCATATAGTGTTTCATAAAGCTACAAACCTAGATCATCAGGAGTTGGCGCATGTATGTTCTCCTCAGCTACTTTCTCCTGCGATGCTTGATTAGTGTGAAAAGGTTCTGCTACATCCTCCCGCAATGGTTGATTAGCCTGTGAAGGTTCTGCTACATCCTCCTGCAATGGTTGATTAGCCTGCGAAGGTTCTGCTACATCCTCCAGCAATAGTTGATTACTCTGCGAAGGTCCTGCTACATCCTCCTGGGATGGTTGATTTGTTCGGGAAGGTTCTGCTAGCTCCTCCTGGGATAGTACATTTGTCTGTACCGGTCCATTTTCTAGTGTTTGCAAATGGGGGACATCCACGAGGTTTTCAGCCAACATTGTGGAATATCTGAAAATTCACAGGAAATGACAGAAAGTTAGCATGCAGCCAGGTCCAATTGACCTAAAATTAAAATTCAAAGTTTGACATAGACACAGCTAAATCAAACAAGAACAGATGGTGGTACCTTTCAGTCTGACCTAATAGGAAATCAAGCTGCTTATCAAGGGCCTTTTTCTTCCTTTCCTCAACCTCTAGTTGATTCTTATAGAGAACCTACATTCACGGCATTAAGTGATATTGGTTCAATTTCTTTAGAAACATGACACAGTAAAGTGGTACAGTGAGCCGCACAAAAAAAACTTACCAACTTCTCTATTTTAGTCCAGAACTTCTTCACATCCTTAGAAATGTTTAGGGCGACTTTTCTCAGGCGATGTTCCCCCTCCTGTAAGAGAAGGATTGTCAAACTAAGATAGAAGTCCATGGAATCAATATCTGGATAGTAGAAATAAAGGCATCACTTGATTTGGTAGCAATCAAATAAAGTACACAAAATATAAATTGGTTATATTACAGATAATGCAAACCTTCTGTTTTTTCTCATCCTTTGTTGCTTGGTCAACCACACCCATATTGGCCCTTTGAGCAATCTTTTTAGCCATGGACAACTTCCATTTTCTCTCAGATTCAAACTCCTGCAGGATATTAAAATTAAGGAAGAAAAGATAATGGAATCATTACAGCTCAATGACAGAATCCTTCACTATTACCTCATTTGATAGGGGAATACCAAGTTTTCAATTGTATTAGTAGCAACTAACCTTTGACAGCCAAACCATTTCCCCCAGAACATGGTCCCAGTGAACTTTTGGCTTCCGAGGCTCCCGTGGAGCTTCAAGAGCCTAAACAGATAGGGAAAAGGTTTCAGTAAATGTACTAAAACCAAAGTGATAACTGGCAAGGATGTCATGCCTAACATACAGATCAAAAAATAGTAACAGAAAACTTAAAAGAGAAGAGTTAACTCTTTCCCATGTCAACTACGAGGTATGACGGAATCAAATTTTGGAATCATGTAAACACGAAATGCTAAGTAAACAAACGAGGAGTATGGGGAGCAATGATAAAACACGGCTGGTAAATGAGATGTCAAAGCTGCAAGCTAACCTTCTTGCGTCTAGTTCTTGTCTCATGATCTGGCTTCAGCCGGGGACCTTTTGATGCCATTTTTTCAATCCCTTGCAGAGGAGTATCTCATGTCTTGGGGTTGGGGAATATGTAGAAAAATGGCATACCGACTGTGCATTACATATGCGGACAGAGAATTAGTAGCAAGACAAAAGGTCTTATCTATTTTTTTAAATGCATACAAGGCAAAGTGAGTGCAAATGGTGAAAGCGGGTCTACAGGACATCCAAGCATGTAAACTTCGGACTACCTACAACTGAACCTTGACGATTTAACCCTGCCCATGTTATCCCCAATTTCTAGTAGGTAAGATCCACTAGTGGCAAACCAAGACCACACGCTCTCCTTGTAAAAGTAAAAGGCAGAAAGCAGAGAAGCTTGCTGAGGCGCACTGGTGTCACAGCAACATGCTGCCACAGCAAATCGCAAACGGAGAAGCTGATCGTAATTCAACGAACAACTGTTCAATTGGATAAAAGTGTGTATAGTACAGCCTACTTCTGCCAAACTAACATTACAGCAACTGAAAATAAACTAATGGGCCTACTAGAGCCACATTGTCGTTGTTCATTACTTAGGTAAGAGTTGAACCGCAAGATCACATTTCTCCATTCAGTGCATATCAATAACTCGAATACATACACTGCTAAAACTACTGATGATATTCACATTGGCATTTTCCACCACCTGAACAACTAACTGACCATGACGTGCAGCTTAAACAGCATGTATTGGAGGACCCCAAAACGTAGCGGAAAGAGCATCATGTGGCTACCCAAAACAAGCACACTAGTTATTTTATTTTATTTTATTTTGAAACTAAAGCAGGCACACTACCAGGCTATGACTATGGGGACAAGAAAAAAGGGCACGTCCGCTGATCTGAAAGCAAAGCACGGCATCTTTTGCCCGAAACGGCAAGACACTTCACTAGTACTACTACTCCAGGGAAAAAATCCACCAGTTTAACCCGCCAAATCTCGAGATCCGAGGGCCGCATTCCACGCGAACGGGAGGGCGCTGGGTCTGCCAGGCGGACTTCGAGGAATGCGCGCGGCGGTGTGAAGCGAACCGCGGATTCCAGCAGCGAACGGGCATGGAACAGCTGGATGTCCTACCTACCTACCAATCAGTGACCCGAACATACATGGGGGCGGATAGAGGCGAGCTGGCCGTACTTACGCGCGAGTCCGGCTGCTCCGCTAGGGTTCGGGGGCGGCCGCGCTGGTGGCAGGCGCGGCGTCCGAGCGGGCGTGGCCGTCGGCGAGCCCCGCGCGCGGCGGGGGGAGAGGGGAGGGGAGGTCGCGCCTCGCTCGGGCGCTCCTCCTGCCCTTTCCCGTCGGCGGCGGCGGCGGCGGTGGCGGCGACGGCGGTGGGGGGTGGGGGGGGGGGGGTGGGGGCGGCGAGATCGAGATGGGCTAGGGCACGGGCGGGTTGGGGACTGGGGGATGGCGTCGGGGGCCTGGGGAGCTAAAACTCGGGGTGGGGTGGAATGACGGGAAAGCCCCTGGGAGGTGCGCTGGGGGGGCACCGCGGGTGGCGGCGTTTTGGGGATTTCGCGTGCGGGTGAGTGGATTCGTGTGTCAGAAGATAAAGGGTGGAGAGGAGTGTGAGGGAGGTCGCCGCCGCGCTCCGCGACAGCGACCGATGCGAGAGAGAGAGTGTGGTGCGCCGACCGGTCCAGCCCGCTAGCCCTGTTTCCAGCCCAATATTGGCCTGTTTGCCTGCACCGGCCCAGGAATAATAACCTTCTATCTTTGTCAGCATACCCCTCAAAAAAAATTCAGCAAAGGTGTGCCTGTTGTGAGACATGAAATGAAGACTGTACTCCAAGTATAAAGTGAAACCTTGGAGGAGAAATATCTCGGAATGCCTTTGGATATTGGTTCTTCAAAGAACGGGGCTTTTAAGTACCTCAAAGATCGATTGTGGGGTAGGGTCTAGGGATGAATTGAAAAAAAAACCATATCCTGTGTGGGGAAGCAGGTGTTGGTTAAATCTGTTGCTCAGGCCGTTCATGTATACTCCATGTCCTTCTTCAAGTTGTCTCACGAATTAGGTGAGAACATTAATATGCAGATCAAAATTATTGGAGGGGTGCCTAGGAGGGAAGACGCAAACCACAGTGAATCTCATGGGAAATGTTGACTTGGCTGAAGGGAATGGGAGGTCTTGGATTTAAAGACTTCAAGCTTTTCAACCTTGCATTCTTAACCAAGAAAGCATGAAAAATGTTATAAGACAGTCCTCTCTCAGCGTTAGGATTTTGAGGATTCGTACAAAAATATTCTTCATGTCGAGTTGGGAATAGACGATCTCATATATGGTGTGCCATATTGGAGGGCGGGGACATATTAAAGGTGATCCTGATTCGGTGCGTTAGCAATGGTCAGACTACCAACATCTGGCGGCATAACTGGATTCCAAAACATGAAATGATGAAGCATGTCGGATGCAATAGAGCGAACCCACCCCAACTTGTTGCAAACTTAATCGAGCCTACCACAACAACTTGGAACATGGAGGTGCTCGAACAATCCCTTCTATTGATTGATATTTAGTTGATTACTATCATATTGTTGTGCATGCAGAACCAAGAGGACTTCTGAGCATGCAGTTGCGAAAAGAATGGAATGTACTTTGTCAAATACTGATCCACATGCTAGTCCACATAAAATCACGGTGAGAAGCATTGATTGAGGTGGTTGAGACCGCTTCAGGTAGCGACCAAGAGGCAGCGGTGTGGAAGCAGATTTGGAACATACTCGTCCCATCAAAGTTGTTCTCATTCCTATGAAGGTTGGCACGAGTCTCAATGTCGATTAAGGATGTCCGCTTCAGGCGCAAGATGAGACAGAACAATGTGTGCTCACTATGTGGGTCAAAGGACTCTTGGCGCCACTTGCTCCTTTTATGTTCGATGTCCCATTGCATTTGATCTACTGTCGACATGGAGATGTTCGAACACCGGATAGCAACAACAGAACCACACTCGAAACAATGGATATTCACCATGATGGAATCTCTCTTGTCAGATGATTTTGTCCAACTCGTGGTTACTTTGTGGGCTATTTGGTATCCGAGAAGACAAGCTATCCATGATAATATCTTCCAAAGTGCTATTAACCAAGTTATTTCATATCAAGATTCATTGATGAGCTGGGTTTAGTGCCAAGGAATCGAACATCAACTCAAAGGTGAGCAAATTCTGCTCAAGATCGATGGACTCCACCTCCGGAGGTCTTCATTAAAATAACAGTCAATGGTAGGCCGCTTGATACATCGCAAACGTATCTATATTTTTTGCTTGTTTCATGCTTGTTTTATTGACTTTGATATATATTTCAATGCACTTCCATATCATTTACATCATATTTGAGACTAAGTTATTAATAGTGTCCAGTGCCAGTTTCTGTCTGTTTTTGTCCGTGCATTGCAGAAAAAATTGGAAATCAATATCGCCGGAAAAATCGAGAAAAAAAATCCAAATTACCGAAAGACTCTAGAAGCCCGAAGATGAGCAAGAGGGGGCCACCCCCTGGCTAGGCGGCCACCCGGCGTGGCCAAGGCTTGGCCGCGCCCCCTGGCTGTCTGGTCGGGTGGGCCCACCCTTTGTGACACTCTTTGGCCTATATTTACACCCCGTACCGAAAACCCTCATAGAGGACTCTTTTTCGCCATCTACGCCATTGTTCCGCCACCGCTGTGATCCCGAGATTGGGATCATCAGAAGTTCATGTCCTAGCATCCTGCCGGAGGGAGGATTGATCTCTGGGAGAGTGTATCCTATGCAACGGTAGAACTGGTGCACCGGATGCACCAGTTGCTTATGGGTCATTGGATCACAAATGAAGGGACATAATCGAGCTAAGTGGACAGTTGGCACATTTGTGAAATACTTCTTGCACATATGTATAATAGTCCTTGTACTTCTGAGGAATACAACGAACAACCGGCATCTCTCGAACTAGATAGCTTTTATTATATTACTTCCTCCGTTTCGAATTACTTTACATGGATTTAGTTTAAACTTGAACTAAAGTCATGTCAAGTAATTCATAATGAAGGAATCATTATTCTGCGTTTACTAATAGACATCGGATAGTTGTAATATTGTATGTGTGGAGTTTAACTATATTTATCCACAATCTCATCATATAGTGCTTCGTTCGAGCCACACTCTTTATTATACAAAATAATCATGTTAGTGAAGTTTTAGCTCAAGTTTTTTTTGTTTCTTACAAAAAATCATGTAACGTGACAGCCAAGGAGTGAGCAACAAACTTCAAGGATTCATAACGACGAGAATGAATGCTAACAAGTGAGAACAAACTCTGGTAATCTGTAGCCAAAAATGATTTCAGGAATAAGAATCATGCCTTGGTAGATAACTGAATTCCACAACTGAATGCAGATGAATCTTACCTAGTCAGATCATTGTGATTTGCTTATGAATTTACACGATATATATTTGTCCAGGACCTGTCTGCATGTGCTTTTTTTTGCGATGCATGTGCTTTTGTAGGGTCATCTCTGTAAAAGAATTAAACATGAAATGATTTCCTCTCTTGCTTCTAAGTGATAGGTTGATGTATCATGTATGTGAAGAGGAACAATCGTGCATACAAGAGCTGGACAGTGTCAAAATAAAGAGCACAATCAAACTTCTTTTATTATATATATGGAAACACCACTTGCTTGAAATATGGAGTACTGTGAATGCAAAATTATCTCATGAACCAAGGATGTACTTTGCATCGTGATTATTTTTATGCTCCAGAAAAAAATCCAGATTGCAGATTACATTGTCTGTCTTTTTCCGCTTGTAGTGCTCGTTATTACCAAAAGCGTAACTACATAACCCAGATATATATTATATAGATATGATTATTCTTGAAATAAGCCTATATACTGTACAAGAGTTGGAGACACAAATGATGGAATAGGTTGGGAAGAATGATTCATGCAACCAACTATACTATGAGGTTCATTCTGTAAATGTTCCATCAGCCCATGTCTTAACTGCATCACGTCCCTTCTTTTCACATCCAACGGCCCATAATGGGTAGGTGCATCTGGCGCACCAGTTTAGTTGCTGCACAAAATACACTCTCTTATCTTCGGAGGCTCCTCCATCACCATGCTTGCCTCCGAAATGCTTCGTGAGTAGTTTCACCTTGTACCTAGGGTTCATGGAACCAAGCTAGATGATATCTTCTCTCCAATCTTGTGTTTCATTGATTAGACCTTGTGAGCCGCCTACCATGATCAAGACATATTTGCTATAGTTTCTATGTTGTTGTCTTGCGTTTGCTGGGATCCGATGGATTATGAGATTATGTTCAGACTGTGGAAGTAATATATTTTAATTTCTTTTATATTGTGTTATAGAGTATGCATGCATGTACTTCGTTGTAGTTTATTATTTTGGCCAAGTAATAGGTTGTGACTCCAAGAGGGAGCGTTATGCTAGATAATGGGTTCATGCCTCCTGATGTCCGGCTTGAATGACAGAAACATGGGACTAAAGAATGTGATGTTGCCATCAGGGGTAGAACATCGATGCTTGTGTCTGCATGGCACAAGGATTGCTTACATTACGCATAAAGTGTTAATGCAGTTGTCTGTTGCTTTCAGTTTGTAACATATAGTTGTGGTTTGCAACTTAATAACAGTGAGATGTTCTGGATAGATATCTCAAAGTGGATGATTTGTAAGTAGATGTTGATGAATAAACGATCTACTTGACTCGGTGCAATGCCCATACGATTGAACCTTGCACTCTCTGCTAGCATAATTAGCATTGCGGTGCGTTTAATTCTGTCAATTGCACATCTGTAATTTGTTCATCCAACATAATTGTTTACCGTCTTTTGGGAGAGAGAAATCACTAGTGAGCGTCATGACGGTTGGTCCATATTCTCATGATAGTTTACACCGCTAGCATTTACTGGTTTACTTTTCATTTTTGTTGCATTATTATTATCATTTGCGTTTTAACCTTTGTAAACAACAAGGTCAGAGAGATTGAAAACCTCTCTGTACTCGTTGTGAGCAAAGTTAGTTGCGTTTGCAGCAACAGTTTTCCCTCGGTGAAGATACCAAGGTTTGTCTCCAGTAGGACTCCAGAGATGATAAGTAGGTGTCAGCGGCGCAACTGACGCGGACCTTCACACAGACACATATAACTTTGTTCCCAACGAAGTTCAGAGAGGTCGTCAATCTCTCCGGTCTTGTTGTTCACAAATGATAAAACGCAAGGGATAATGATAGCAACTTGAAAGTAAATGCAGAAAAATAAATATAGCTTGGAATCAGTAATGAGGATATGGACCGGGATACGTGATGTTCACTAGTGATGTCTCTCTCCCAAAAGACGATAAAACTGCTATGTGTAACAGCCCAGTTTTCACAAAAAATAAAAATTTTGTTTTCGGTGTGAATTGTTTGATTGTCTGATTTGTTTGCGGTGTTTGCATCCCCGATTTATCGATCGGCGATTATTTTTTCCCCCTCTTATCTCGTATTGGACGGAGACCGACCCTTGCCACCTCGACACTCGACCTTTGCGACACCGGGTTTCACCCGATCACCGTCGCAAAAGCCGCACGAGACCAGCCGCAACCAACGGAACGAAAACCCCGTTTAATAATTAAACAGGATATTTTTATAGCGCGCCGGAAAGTGTTCTCGGAACAGTTCCAACGCGAGGTGAATGCCTCCGGCTCGACGCGCTGATCGCGCAGTTCGAAGTTTTACCCGAATCGGAGGTCCTGCGGACCCCCGGCGGTCAGAAACGTGAGCACCGCGCGCGAGGGAAAAACCGGAGATGTTTTTGCAAACTGCCAGCCACCGGGGCTATATAAAGACCACCACACTCCGACCCCCAATTAGGGTTTTCCCTAGTCCCACACCCCCAGTTTTATCCCCAATTTTTGTAACCCCTAGCCAGAGGCAAATCTCAGCCATCGGATCGCAGATCGGACGGATCGGAGTGCGCCACGTCAGCCTCTCTCCTCTCTCTCTCTCTCTCCCCGAGCTTCTCTCCCATGGAGCCTGAGCCACCCGCCCGTGGAACCGTCGCCGAGCTCCTCCGGCCATCAGCGCCGCCCCGGCCAGGTCCCTCTTCCCGCCGCGCCTCCTTTCTCCCTCTCCCTTCTTCCTCTCTCCCCTAACCTCTTCTCTCTGTCCAGGAGCCGCCATGGCCATCCCTGGAGCACCGAGCTCCGAAGCCGTGGCCGCCCCGCACCTCCTGCTCCTCCCACCGGCCGGATCTGGCGTCTCCCGACGACGACGCCCCAGATCCATGCCTCCCGGCCTCCCCTGCGCGCCCTGCAGCCGCCCCTTGCCGGAGGAACGCCGGCGTCCCAGGCCGCCGCCGCCGGGTGCTGTCCCGATCGGGAGCGAGCCGAGCCGGCTGCCCAGCCACAGGTGGGCCGGCCTCCTCCCCAGGCGGCCCAACGCCCCCGCGCGGCCCACTGCCCCAGCGCTAGCCCCCCCTCTCCAGGCCACTTGGGCCACAGCCCATGGAGTGAGCGCCCCCCTCCTTTTTTATTTTTTTTATTAAGTTCTGTTTTTTTCTGTTGGGCCCAGTAGTCTAGTTTCGGCCCGTTTAGTTTTTTTTCTGCTAGGTTTTTTTATTAATTTAGGCAGATTGTATTAGCTTTTTGCGATGCTTATAACTTTTCACCGGTAGCTCCGATGGAGACGCTTTCTACATGAAAGTTGCTCCGTTTTGCGCGTAGATTATTAAAATGTTGTTTGTTGTCATGTTTGACTTTGTTTACATGTTGTTTATCTGCTAATTACACTGCTTGCCACTGTAACTGTAATTGCAATAACTTTTTAACCGTTGCTCTGTTTAAAATGTTCTTTATATGTAACTTGACTAGAATTGCATGTAGATTGTGTTTATGTTGTTCTTGCTTGCTAATAAAAATAATAAAATATTGTTTAGGGCAAAACAGTACCAAATACAATATTTATCGTGGGGTCCGCAATAGTTTGCCATGTCTAGGATTTCACCCCACTTAAATTGACTAGCTAGGGTAGTTTATTTATGCTTCACCTCTTGCCATGTTTTTTTGCTGTGCCATGCTTGAGTGAGATGCCATGTTAACAACCTTTGTTGATCACCTGTAGCTAAACAATTTGAACAACCGTAAACGTGTGGTATTCGTCGTGTGTGACCGATACCCCACTTAAACTGTTAGTAACCGCTCTCGACGGTAGGTGCGATGTCTCGTGTTGCCTTCTTGTTGTTGCTTGCTCGTGTTTGCTCCGTAGTAATAGATGTTGCTCGTTGATTGCTTTCCAGTGTTTACCGTCTTGTGTGCTTCCGCGGGTACCTCTCGGAGACGATGCGAGCTCGCGATCAACTACACCTTCGGAACCCGACTTATCAACAGGCAAGGACTATGCATTACTTATGATCCATTCTATTTCAACCAGCAGTTTGCATGCTAGTCTAGGATAGGTTCGATGTTTGATCCTACACATGTTTACAGCCTCTTTCAAACCGATACAGCCATGTCCCCTCCCAGCAAACCTTGTACTGCTATGTTACTATTGCTCGTTGCTCAGCCCCTGCTTAGTATGCATGCTTAGGATGCTACGTTGTTACCCTGTTACTCCCTGGGTTTGGGATATCACATTATTATTATTGTTGTTGATGATATGATTACTATAATGTTGACTATATTCGACGAAGGATGGAAGGTCTAGGCTATCCCGCCCTGACGCTTTGTTCCATTCGAGTCACCTAGGATCCGAGTTCCGGGTATTGGTTTTGAGACTGAGCGTGCCTAACCACGTGTGGGATTTTATGGGGTCCCATTTTCTTACCTACCTAGCTTCAAACATTTCTAGTGGTGGCCCAAGCTGATTTACCATTTGAAACCGTGTGTGTGCTGGTCGGCCGCCAGTTGTTTACAAACCAACCTGGACCAGTGAGGACTTAGTTCCCTTGCTGGCCCACCTTGTTCGGCTGAGGACCCGGTTTCCCATGTGTGATTAACCGGCTATCCAAACCTGCGACAGACGGTTGAGACCAGATCGAGAGCGCGGCCGGCTCCTGAGATGGATGTCGACTCACCGGGGGCCACCCGGATTTGTTCATTGTTAGTTAGAGGGACCTGTCGTTTCGGATCTCTTGGAACTAAATCATAAAATGGTTGCCTATAATGGGTAGCAACTGAGAGTGATGGACGTGCGTGCGGAGCCTCGTAATGGGCAGTTGGTACACCCCTGCAGGGTTAAATCTTTTCGAGAAGCTGTGTCCACGGTTATGGACGACTTGAGACCTACTCCTTGTTCATAGACAACAACAACTGAGATAATCTTAATATAACTTGATCAACGTGTGTGTGTGCCTTGACTGCTTCTTCTTCGTCGGGACGCGAAGAGGAGGACAAGGATAGGATAGGTGTTATGCTTGCGTAAGTAGTTGATAGCAAGACTTGTTGGAGGCGATTCCTCATCGAATGCTTGGCTTCTTATCTTCGTCTCTAGATCGTTAGCCACTTCATAAATGCTAGTACGGCAGCAACCTCACCACTTACCCCTTCCTTACCGTAAACTACTAGTTGTCCTAGAATGACGAGTGATGAAGTCCTTGCTGGGTCAGATGACCACTACAGTTGGATGCTGAGTACCTCTGTACTCATGATACTACCCCCAAACTCTTTTCAGGGTTCTTGATCGACAACAGGTATGGTGATCGACGTTTCACGTGGAGACTCGACGACGACTAGTTAGGCGGATCCCGACGGAGGGTCTGGACCCGTGTGGTTATGGGATCGATGTTTTTCTCTTTGCCAGTAGGCATTTGCCTGTAGTCTGTACTCAGACATGTATCTTCCGCTGTTGTATTGTATTTGAGGCAGTTGTATGCCGATTGTATGAGATGTTGTATCCTTGTATCTGTAATGTTGTGATATCATGTTGGAAATCCGGGGCATATGGCTTTGTCATATGTCGCGGTGGGACCGATATGTGCTTCGTCCCCGGATCTAGATGGAAACATCTAGATCTGGAACAGTACCGCATATCGGGCCTTACACTATGCGAGGTAAACAAATTACAGAAGGGCAATTGACAGGATTATGAACGCACTGCAATGCTAACTATGCTACAAAAGAAAGGAAGAGGTTCAAAAGCACGGGCAGTACGCCAAAATAAGTAGACCGAAATCCATCTGCATCTACTACTAATCATCCACCTTGAGATATCTATCCAGAACATCTCGCTGGTATTAAGTTGCGAGCCCCACCCAAAGTGTAAACCCAAAGCAACAGACAACTGCATTAAAAAGAACTTTGCGTAAAGTAAACAATCCTTGTAACCGCGGTTACAATCACCGTTGTTTTCCCCCTTGTGGCAACAACACATCCCCTAGACTCATGTTTCTGTCACTCAAGCGTGTCATCGGAGGGCATGAACCCACAATCTAGCACAACGCTCCCTCTTGGAGTCACTACCTACTACTTGGCCAAAGTAATAAACAGCAACGGAGAACATGCAAGAATTACTTAGGAACAAAAATATAAGAGATAAAAACCAAATATATTACTCTATCACAATCTGAACATAATCTCATAATCCATCAGATCCCTCCAAACTCGACATAGCAACAGCAGAAATATTACAAAGGTGCCTCGATCATGTAGGGCAGCTCACGAGGTCTAAACAATGAAGATCAAAGAGGGGAGGAGAACATCACATAGCTACTGATCACGGACCCATGGTCCAAGGAAAACTACTCACGAGACATCCGGGGAGCATCCATGGTGGAGAGGAGACTCCCGGAGGCCAATCCTCCCTCCGGCAGGGTGCCGGGAAGAGGTCTTCTGGTGCTCCCGATCTTGGAAGCGCGGCGGCGGCGGAACAGAGGCGAGTTCGCGGAATAGGGTTCTTCTTCTGGAGTTTTCACGTGACGTAGATTAAATAGGCGAAGGGGGCAGCCAGAGGTGGACCAGGGGCCCCAGGCGCCCCCCCTGGCGCGACCAGGGGTGGGGCCGCGCCGGGTGGCCGCCTGGGCCCCCCTGGCTCCCCTCTGGCCCCTCCTGGGCTCTTGTCGAAGCTTCCTTCACGCTGATTTTTTATCTGAATTTTCCCGAATTTTTCTGGCACTTTTTATATGGGGGAAAACTGAAATAGAAAAACAGCAGAAATCAGGAACTGGCACTAGGGTGCACTGAGTTAATAGGTTAGTCCAAATATGATCAAAAGTGTATGAAAGTGTATCTAGATCATAGCAATATCACACAAAACATGCATGGAGCAAGCATAAATTATAGATACGTTTTGGACGTATCAGTAATCGTGGATGCAATCGCCGTTGTGTTCTTCACCCTTCCCTTACCATACCCCAACCCACCCATGTGGTTCGACTTGTCCAACGCGTGATCTGCATCCCCTGGACTGCATTTTCCTCTCGTGTCGCCATTGAAGGCGGAAGTTCGTAGGCAGATAGAAACCCTACCCCCTATAGATGAATGGATTTAGACCCGAGAGGTGGAGATGGGGGCTAACCTTTGGCTTATAGAGACCACCTTGATCTTCCCCATTGAGCCCCTCGCCTCCGCCGCGCGCAATCAACAGATCTGCTTCCACGTGTTTTGATCCTATATTCCTATGTGCGATCAGGTTCGGTTGTTCGCGAGCGCAACATAGCGCAAACGCGCCATCGAGCGTTCAGGGTTGTCTTTTCAGGGAAAAGCAGTGAGTAGTGTTATTGTGTCGTGGGTAGTTTTTTCTCTGTTGAGAATTCTTTGCACGTGTAGTTTTTTCGAACAACTCACTAAGATTTATTTTATCTCTATAATGTTTACATGTAAATCATTAAGTCTATCTGGCACCCCTAACTACACGTGGCGACCAGTACTGAAAGATAGATCAAACTTAACTAAGTTGTCAGTCTCGAAATTGAAAACTCTGCTTAGTGTGTAGTTTATTTTATGTTGAGACATCTGCTTGGTGGAGTAATGTGACGACAGGGAATACAATCTACGTAGGCCCAACAACGAGCGAAGCCCAGATCATCGACTGCAAGGTACTAGGCATTCAACATAGAAAAAAAAAACTATGCATATAACCTTATTTTTTGTATTTTATCTAATACGTTTCTCCACTAGAAAAATATAATATATTTTTATATTCTAAAAAAGATCTAATATATGCTTCACATTCGGTTTATAGATCAGATTCAAAATATAACGGATTCTATCAATGCTTTGAAAATTCCAATCGATGTAAGCACATACTTAACAATGATGGAGGTGAATATGTGTTTACATACATCCGAATGAACATAAAAAACTAAAGAAGTAAAATCAAGCACGCAACTCCGTTTTTTTCTAACAATCATGATCGACTGTTCTACTCATGTGTGAAGTTTCGCGAAGAATATATTTTTTGGTTTTTTTGTAAAAAAAGAATCAGACATCCAAATTATTCAATAGGTGTTTTTTTATAGCATTGATTTTATCTTTTCCCTAGAATACTACATATCTCATTGCCACGGGGAACTCACACATGAGTATACCACTCAACCATTAAAAACAAAGCGAATCAACCTGTGGTTGAGTTGGTTAGGTGGATGGTTGTATCCTCAGCCCACCAGAGTTCAAATCCCAGATTTGACAATGGTGCTCGCATTTTTCTGGATTTATTCCAGGGCTTCCGGTGATGCGCTTTCAGTGGGAGGAGACGTTCCTGTCGAAGACGAGGTGGAGGCTTCGTTAATCTCAAGATGATGTAGGGGTAGGGTGTGCGTGTGTGCGTCATAGGGGTGATTGTATACTCGTGTTTGTGAGCGTCAGAGTTGTACTGTGTTCCTAAAAAAAAACCATTAAAAACAAAATTATTTTATATATTTTAGTTTTACTCCCGATTTTAGTGTTTATCTAGGTTCATGTGCACCAAGGTTTCAAAATTGACGCCTCATTAAGTAGATGTTAGTTTACAAGAGAAAAGTGGTATCATTGCTCTTTATGCAGAAGTCGTCATTTTTTTTTGTTGAAACACACTTCAAGCGAAATGGATTTTAATTATTTTTTGAGTGGTAGTGGCTAGCTTTTCTATAAACTTGAAAATTTGTGTGGATTATGTTTATATTCAAAATCAACAAAGAAATTTAAAAACCGTGACAACGCACAGGCATTCGGTAGTAGAGATTCATGATTGCATGTTGATTTCACTCGGTTTCATATTAGACTTTGTTCAAAATATCGGCTGATAAGCTGATTTATCCCCCGATTTATCGCTTATCAGGGTGTCACCGATAATATAAACGCTTATCGTCTATGTTTATAGTTTTGGTCGATTTATCGGTCTGACAAGCGATTTATAGGCCGATATTCCGATTTTTTGGCTGATATTCCGATTTTTCAATGCTAAAACATGGGATTAATGATATCCATCTTTAAAAAAATTAGTATTATTGAAAATAATATATATGTATGTATGTATGTATGTATATAGTCGGAGCTAGCTTGAGTGCAAAAATTTAAGTTAATATTCTTTCCAATATTTTTATGTGTATAATATAACATATTTTACATTATTTTGATTAGGAAATCCTGAGATATAAAAAGAGGTAATTATACTCCAGCTACAAGAACTTGGCAGGTGGGTTCAATTTAGTACAACAACTTTGAAAACTTGCGGTGGAGGTCCAAAAACTTGGCTTTGATGATCATTAGAGGTTTAAATCACTCATATGATGACACGTGGATGTTAGCTGGGCATAAAGCGCACACTGGACCGCTCTGAAGTTTTGCAGTAACGCCCCCACTAGGCTATAAAATGCAGGACGATCTTTTTATGCAACGAGACAAGGTAATTTTAGCAGAAAACTCATATGCCGCCGCTTAAATATTCGATTCCCATAAAAAAATAGGCGATGGACAATTTGTTTGGCCCCCAACCAATAAAGTCGATGCTGACCTCCACATACTCGCCGACGAGCCATGGCGTCGGTACTCGTGTACTGGCACGATGGTCGTAATCCCCATTTGATTACGGTAATCACCTTGACCTCGTAGAAAATCTTCTTGTTGTTTATTTCCATAGCAGTTTAATGTGGTTTGGGTAGGAATTATGGTCATTGATCTAGGTCAAAATTTCTTGGTTGATTTTTGTTCTGTGGTTGATTTCGTTCTTTTTTGAATCCATAGTTTTAGTGAAAAAAGTAATATGCAAATCAACGGAGTCGTGTACGTCGAAAGTCATGGATAGAAAGATAACTGTATATCCTCTGAACTGCCGCATGCAAACTTGGAATCCCCTGCACCATACTCATAGCCACACCGGCACACCCATCAATCTTGCCAAAAGTCATACTAGTGTTTGTTGCACCACACTCTGGGTATTTTTAATGATGTTATTTTATCATCTAATGTTACTTTTAAATTATTTTGTTGCCCGTTGTAAATGCATTTTTTCTTCACGACCGAGTTTTTTTGTACAAAAATGGAATAAATACTTATGTTTGTCTATCATTTGTATCTGATTGTTACTGACCCGTTTTTTTTATTTAAAAGGGATGGAAAAGAGTGTCCTAGTAGTCAAACTTAAAATTTAAGTGCATATTGTGAGGAGATTTTTGTAAGAATACTGATTATTGTGTGTGTCTACTTCCTAGCTGGCATCTACATGTCGTCTTGCAGTCGATTTGTACCTCAAATAAACATGGAGGCCAAGTTTGTGTAGTTGAGATGCATGTTTTTGAAGTTTTTGTATCAAACTGATCCCACTTGCCAAGTTTATGTATGTGGGGTGCAATTACCTCATTTAAAAAAAACTTACCGATAGATGATCGACCGATAAAATCGATAAATCGGCTTATCGGCCGATACGATAACGACAAGCGATATTCCGAACATTTATTAGACCAGTCATATATTAATGGTGAGTAAAATATGTTTCATATTAGGCCACTTGCGATTCTTCTCCATCTTCGCACCATCGTCCTCTGTTCTTTGCCTTCACAACCCATACAAAGACCATTCCAAACCTACCATATGGACCGTGCTGTGTCGGCCAGCCCACGGGCATGGAATTTAGGCCGAACACATGGCCAGCCCGCCCGACACACGATCAAAAGGGCAAGGTCGCCCTTTGGCCTGCCATGCAACAAGGCATATCTTGAAAGCCATGACACTGACAAATACACGGCATACTTTTATTTTCTATTATCATAATTTTATATATTTTGTGCTTGTTCTTGAATTTTAGATGTTTCTAAATTAAAAAAAGTTGAAAAAGTAACACAGGCCGGTCCACAGCTATGCCATGCTGGGCCAGCTTTATAGCTGGCAGCATACAGGGCCAATCCCGATGGCCACTGGGCCAGGCCTTCGGGTCGGCACGGCGGCACAGCCGGGCCATGTGGCCAGGTTTGCTCCAGCCAAAAAAAGGAAAGCACCAGTGTCATCCTGAACACAAAGTGACCAAGCGCTGCTGAGGAGAGCAATCAGCTCTCGCTGCTGTTGATTTGGAACACATGCCCGAACAAGTAAATTTGGGGAGTCAACTTATGCAAATTATATTCCTCTGAAAGCAAAAACGGGTATACAATTATGTGCTGCGATGCATGAACCTGTAACAGTTATTTTCCGGTCTCAATATTCAACGTTAGAATTTTCGTTACCGTTATTGTCAGATGTCACTTTCCTTTGAAGAAAAAATGGTGAAGACTCTCAGTCTATCTGCAGCGCTGAAGCCCATATGTTAAAATAATACAGATGCGTTTCACTTATCAGCTGCCTGCCTGATGGATGAAGGATGATTGACTGAAGCAGAGTGGCTCGAATCACACGCCTGGAGCTTTGTTGCAGTACACGTCAGCCATCTGGAAGCATTGAAAAATAAAGACTTCAATATTACTCAGTTGAATTGTTTACTGAACATGTAAATCCAAAGTGACCAAGCGCTGCCGATGAGCAATCAGCTCTCATTGCCATTGATCTGGAATGCATGCCCGAACAAGTAAATTTGGGAAGTCAACAGATGCAAATTATATTCCTCTGGAAGCAAAAACGGGTAGATAATTATGTGCTGCCATGCGTGAATCTGTAACTGTTATTTTTTGCTATCAATGTTCAACGTTTGAATTTTCAATGCTGTTATTGTCAGATGTCACTTTCTTTTGAAGAAATGGCCAAGAATCTGTCTATCTGCATCGCTGGAGTCCATATGTTGCCAGCCTTATCTTTCTTTCCAATAGTAACCAGCTGTTGAAATGATAACGATTTATTTCAGTTATCAGCTCCGTGATGGATAATTGGCTGAAGCACGAGTGGCTCGAATCATATCCCCTGGAGCCTTATTGCACGAGTATACATCAGCCATCTGCAAGCATTGAAAGAAAAAGACTTGAATAATAGTTGAATTGTTGACAGCTATAACAGGAACGAACTACAGGAAGCTTGAATAATACTTGAAACTGATGGATGCTATTATTCGCTTCCTCTAGTTGATTCCTATAATAGCAGCATCGCTTCCTCTAGTTGGTTCCTATAATAGCAGCATCCATTTGTGTGATCATTCCAAAAATCAGCTAGAGTGCTTCAACAAATATGGAAACACACTCCACCTCTCTGCTTCTACTAAATTTGGTTCATCTGTTTTTGCGAATCTCGGCTCGTGAGTTCCTCTCGCCTGGCTCCTCTCTCTCCATAGAGGATAGCTCTGGCGTGCTCCATTCACCAGATGGTACTTTCACCTGCGGCTTCAATAACATCTCCCAAAATGCCTCCGTCTTCTCTATTTGGTTCTCCAACACAGTTCATGAGAAGACCGTCGTCTGGAGTGCAAATCATCTCCACCCTGTGTACTCCTGGGGATCCCAAGTCATGCTATATGCGGATGGCAGAATGGTTGTACAAGATTACAATGGACAGCCTGTGTGGGAAAACAATGTCAACTCTTCATCAAAAGCCGAACAAGCTCAGTTGTTGGACACTGGGAACCTCATCGTGAAGGGCCAAGGTGATATCATTCTATGGCAAAGCTTTAATTCTCCTACTGATACACTGCTGCCCAATCAGAACATTACTAGTGTCACAAAGTTGGTATCTACTAATAGGTTACTTGTTCCTGGGCGCTACAGCTTCCATTTTGATGACCAACATTTACTCACACTGTTCTATGATCAGCCAGATATCTCTTTTATCTATTGGCCAAATCCTAATAACGATATCTGGACAAAGCAAAGAAGCCCGTTTAATACCACCAGAATTGGGGTCCTGGATAGCTCAGGGTATTTCCTTGGAAGTGACAACTTAACTTTTAAGGCTGCTGATTGGGGTCTCAGGGTTATGAGGAGGCTAACATTGGATTATGATGGCAACCTTAGATTATATAGTCTAAATAAGTCAGATGGAACATGGTCCGTCACATGGATGGCATATCCTCGGACCTGCTCTGTACGTGGTCTGTGTGGTATGAATGGGATATGTGTGTATACACCTAGGCCAGCTTGTGCATGTGCCCCTGGACATGAGATCATTGACCAAGGGGACCGGAGCAAAGGTTGCAGGCCAAAATTCAATCTCAGTTGTGATGGCCAGAAGATGTTTGTGAAGCTACCCAACACTGACTTCCGAGGTAATGATCAAAGTAGCAAAACCTCAGTTTCGTTTGATGATTGCAAGAAGATTTGCTTGAACGACTGCAATTGCAAAGGTTTCTTATACTGGCAAGCAAGTGGAGGTTGCTATCCAAAGTCGTCCCTTTTTGGTGGTGTCACCACCCCGGGATTGGGTCGTTCCATCTATCTCAAGCTTCCAAAGACATTACAGGTATCGGAGTCCTCAATTCCTCAGTCACAACCTTTTGGTCCTAGATATGTTCCTAACTGTAGTGAACAGAACAAATATTTCACTTCAGATTTTTTGGATCAACCTAAGAGCAGTCGGAGTGGATCACAACCACAGTACTTGTACTTGTATGTATTCTTGTCAGGAATATTTTGTGTGGAGGTAATATTTGTGGCATTTGGATGCTGGTTTGTGTTGAGAAGGGAGGGCAAGCAGTTAACAGGAGTATGGCCAGCTGAGGTTGGCTATGAAATGATAACTAACCATTTCCGCAGATACACTTACAAGGAGTTGCAGATAGCAACTCGAAAGTTCAAGGACCAGATTGGGTGTGGGGCATCTGGTATTGTATACAAGGGGGTCTTGAAAGACAAGCGGGTAGTAGCGGTGAAAAGGTTGACAGACATAAACCAAGGCGAACAAGAATTCCAGCATGAACTGAGTGTGATTGGAAAGATTTACCATATGAATCTGGTGAGGGTTTGGGGTTTCTGTTCTGATGGTCCACACAGGATATTGGTCTTAGAGTACGTTGAGAATGCTTCGTTGGATAAAACCCTGTTTAGTAGCAAGAGCCCACAGATCTTACTCGAATGGAACCAAAGATTTAAGATTGCTCTAGGGGTGGCAAAAGGATTGGCGTATCTTCATCACGAGTGCTTGGAATGGGTTATCCATTGTGACCTGAAGCCTGAGAATATACTGTTGGATGAGAACTTGGAGCCAAAGATCACTGACTTTGGCCTTGCAAAACTTCTGAACAGAGGTGGATCCAATAAAAATGTATCGAGGATCCGTGGAACTAGAGGTTACATAGCTCCCGAGTGGGTTTCTAGCCATCCAATAACAGCGAAGGTTGATGTCTACAGTTTCGGAGTAGTTCTCCTAGAACTACTCAAGGGGGCTCGTGTTCCAGACTGGGCATCAAATGCTGACGAGGAAGTGGAAATGGTCCTCGGAAGAGTCGTTAGGATGCTTACAGAAAATCTGATGCTGGAGCTGGAGGGCAGCCAACAGTTATGGATGACTGACTTCATTGACTTGAGGTTGAACAACCAGTTCGATTACTCGCAAGCAAGAATGATGGTGAAGCTGGCTGTTTCATGCGTAGAAGAAGATGCTAGAAAAAGGCCCACCATGGAGAATGTTGTGCAGATGCTTCTTTCGGTTGCTTGATGAAGCCAGTGGCATGATGCAGCTGCATGCTACTTGCTACCAACCAAAACAGAGTTTGATGTTTGATATAGTACGCGCAGCATATGTATGCTTATTCTTGGATCCAGAACAAGATACTCCTCTATCTCTGTGATGTGTTAGAAATAAATGCACACCACTTTGCATGTGTAGGTTCTGTCGTCCGATTGTCTTGAGTAGGATTCAATTAGTAGCAATTTGTGTTTTGTATTGGGTTCAGATTAGTATCCGGGTAAGTGTCATGGTTGAGTTGTGCTGCTGTATAGCCGTGTTGGACGCCGGAGTCAGTAAGTATCAGCCTTGTAATACTCCATATAAAGTGAAGAAGAGACACTGAAAAGCAGCAAGTTGTGCTAGCTGCACCAAAAATCGATCGGTCCGTTTGTCAGGCATGCGTAGCTTCTTCAGGTCCTGGCCAAAAGAACTACTGTAACTCCGCAGAATCGATCGGCAAAATCTATCAGCTTCACGCACGAAAGACTTCTCGGCTAGTCGCGATGTGTGTCACTCCATGTAAACTAACTGTTAGAAATGATCTCAAATTGTCTGGGTCAGATCAATATTATGTTCAGCCTGATTAAGAAGACAAGCCCCATAGCTGGAATGGATTATATAGCACAACTACAGATGCATTTCGGATGCTAATCAGGCTCGGTAGGCAATGGGAAAATTCTGACACAAGCTCAAATTCCCAATTCCCAGAACCCTGAAAAAATCCCCAATGTTTAACATGTGCCGAACCTAAGTCCCCAAATCATGAAACACTAGTGAATGGGGAACTTGCATACCAATTACCAAGCCTATCCGGCCGCCGCAATGGGGAACTTGCATACCTCCGCGCGTGGAATCGTAGCTCTCCGCGCCCCCGCAAGCTCCAGCCGGTGCCGCACCTCAAGAAGACGACGCGGTGGCCCCAGCCTCGCCGCCGACGCCATCCTCAAGTCACTGCGGCACCGGCGTCCTCCCTGCCGCCGCTAATGCAATGGGAGCAGCACGGGTGGGCACGCTCAACAGAGCGGTCCGCGGGATCCCTCCGCTGCACGCTGCTCCGGCGAGCCGAGCCGCCAATAACGCTGCGATTCCGCCGCCGCGCGCCGTCGCTGTCTCTCTCTCTCTGTCCAGGGTTAACTTTTTTTTTCTGAGGCAATGCCCACGGCCACGACGGTTAAGTTGCTCATCCTGAAAATTTCTAACTAATTTTTTGTCGGCTGATGGGCCAATATCAAAGGGAAATATAAAATGGGCCTCCAATGGGCTTTGAGCCAAATTATGATAATGAATCTTTTCATTGTATTTGTACTTTGAATTTTATTTTATTTTAGTTAAAGATCGGCCTCTCAACATTGCAATGGTTTTCGCCATTGTGGCATTGAGAACATGGTCGAGTAAACAAGAAGAGCCCACCAAAGCCTCGTCGAGATTGTTTTGTAGGACTATTGCAACAGTGCCATAATCATTCTTGAAGAAACATGCATAGACATTGGCCCTGTTTGGTTCCATGGGTTAGAGTTAGAGTTGGTTAGATTGTACCAAACTAACCCCAAAACATCTAAACATGAGGGTTAGAGTTGGTTAGATGCATCTAACCCACCCAAAAAATCTAACCCACCCAAGAGGTGCTTATTTGGGTTAGAGTTAGGTGGGGCCCAAAAAAAGTGAAGTTTCCCTCTACCTCCACCAATCAAATCCTGAATAAAGTAGTCAAATGATTAGAAAAGGTACATTTATTGTCAATCTAACCCCACCATCCAAACACCTCCTTGGTTAGAGTTAGTTCAGGGTTAGTCTAGAGTTAGAATCTAACTTTAACCTCTAACCGAGTTAGAGTATCCAAACAGGGGCATTGAGTTTGTAAGAGCTCAAGGGAATTTTTAGATAAGTGTGTTGGCATATTCTTCAAGAGACAAGTGTGTACTCAAAAGAATTTTTAGAATCCAGTTAACATCCAATGGCTTGAAAATATCTCTCAGAAGTAACTTATTCCAACACCCTATCGCTGGACCCGCAAAGTAGGTAGAAAGTGATCTCATGCAGTGCTTCTGAAAGACATGTTGATTACTATGATCTGATGATCTTTTATCATGAATATTCTAGTCTATCCTAACTAAAATGCAAAAAATTCACTCACCTTCAAAGCAAACAAAATTTCACAAATAACATCAAAATTTTATACAATGCTCCTGGTTACGTTGGAGTACTCAATACTATCCATAATGTGTCAGGATTGTGAAATAGGACACAAATAAAACTACATGCATAACTTATTTGATCTTAGCCATAGAATTAACATCATAAAGTTATTTTTGCATCTTCTATATCACCATGATCCCTAGCTTTGAAGCCTTTTCATCCAATTGTCTCCAATTTACGATTGAGTTGCTCAATTTTGACTTGATGAAATCCTTTTTTATTATGCTCCTAAAATTGAAGGATTTAAATATAAATTTCATTGTGGGTCATCGTCTTGTATATCACTATGCTTCCTATTTTTGAAGCATTTTCATTCAATTGAGGTCTTCAATTTAAGATGGGGTTTCTCAATTTTGACTTTTAAAATCCCTTAATCATTTATCTATGCTCCTATAATTGGCCATCATTTAATTCAATATTCTCCTCAATTTTAGACCATTCTCATTCAATTGGGGTATTCAATTTTGAATATTGTTCAAGATTTTGACTGTATCAACGCTTTCTTAATCAACTCTTTCATCCAATCTTTTAATTAACTATTCTTCCTAATTTTTAAGCTTTCTCATTTGGTTCAGGTGTTAAATTTTAGATTTATTCATAATTTTGACCTGGAAGCTCCTTATTCAATTGAGTTGTACAATTTTGAACTTAGTTCACGACTTTAACTAACTCAATAAGAATACATCAGTCTCATGCACGTGTCACCACCTATGAAAAAAAAAGTGCCAATATGTGGCACTTTAGCGCCAATATAGTACACTAGATAATACCCCGCGCGTTGCTGCGGGACATTTTGCTCAGTTTTTTAGAGTTGTATGTATAACAAAGAAATAAGGCAATGTGTATTCTTTGTTTTTTGTCATGACACCAATCAAGGCATTGCTCAATAAAAGTTAAACAATCACGTTCAATGATGAAGTTAAACTTTCAACAATTAAATGTCATAATTCAAATTAGACATATAGCACGTTGTGAACTCACAAAATACAATTACCACATTATGTTATGATTATTTCCTAAAAAAATATTAATCAATTTTTTTGAAGCGATTTTATTGAAATTAATGCACACACAGGAGTAAAAGTATAATACATTTATAGAAAATAAGTATCAAAAATTTGCATAGTTGAACAACTTTTGAATTCTCTAGGCATGGATATATTCCAATATATGCAAACATGCATGCTTACTGGATATATTCCAATATATGTAAACATGCGCGATTAGTCGAAGCATCAGTTATAATCAAAGAACCTACATGCAAGTATATATATCAGACAAAATACGAAATGGAAGCAACTTCGATGCAAATGAGAAAAACAAAGGTTAATAATAGTGCTTCCTATCATGAAATAAATTTAACGGTATGCAAATATATATCGGCTTATCTATCCATCATGTTGTTGTAGAGGAATTCGTTGGTATAAAAAAGTGGAGTTTTGAGAATTGATTTTTTTTCTACCATGACACATTTGGTGATGTGGAATGCATGGTGAGATATTTAATGATGGTGGGAAAGCTAATGTGGCATGCATGATGATGTGGAGTGTGTGCATATTGAGAGAATAGGTAGTAGTGGGGATCAACTTCTTAAGAATGTAAGATGTAAGATGTAAGATGTAAGATTTGGCCTCCAATGCAAATAAGAAAAACTTCACATAAGCATGGATAAATCAACAAATACGACAAATTATGAAATCTCATCAAACTACCACATTATAAAAAAAGGCTTCATCATCTTCTCACAACCAGACTAATTAACCAAAAATTATAAAATTTCACCAACATCTACGGGCGCCGCAAAGCATGCCAACTCTTCTAGTTACTACGTGAGAATTAACGTAGAGCCTCGTATGATGCATCGAGTTAATTAAGTATAAAATTTATCTATGATCGTGCTTAGGGCTCTTCCAATGCATTGTTTCTTAGCACAATATCATAGGAGCAATAAATATTTAAGATACCACCCTCTCAATGCATTGTTTCTTAGTGGTTGTATCTTATTTAATGATTTTGGTTGCATGCATAAATATGATTGATCTAACCATGCATTTTGCATACGACCACGTGCAAGGGTTGTATCTTAGATACAACCTCACTCTCTTTCTTCATTAAATACCATGCCACATAAGCAAAATGCCTATGATTTCGTGCTAAGATACTAGCATTGGGAGCAAGCTTTTAAATAGCAACCGCTACCTCCGCTATTGCGTCCGCAATAGCATTATCGTCACCCCACCGCTATTATTCAAAATATCGCCCGCTATATAAGTTTTATTCAGCTGTGTAATCTATTTGTAAAAATGTGTCTTTCTTGCATGGTTGCATGGCTAAAAATGTATCATTATACACTATATTCTTATAGAAATGATGATTTCTCGAATTAAAAATCATATTTATTGTGAATGGTGTAGAAACATACACAAAAATGTCAAATTTTATGAGTGTTTTTTAATCCGCTATGTGTATATAGCGCCCGCAATATAACCCGCTAACCGCATTGCGCTACACCGACGCCAATCCGCAATGAGTCTGCTATCCGCTATTTAAAAGCTTGATTGGGAGTGCCCTAATTTAGCTATATCTATAGAATGTAAACTAGCTGCGGGCACTGTCATCTCTAGCTAGGTCGAGAAGCTCGCCGACGGAAGACACGCCAAACGGAACGGAAGCAACGGTCGTCGAATCGATCGATGCAGACGTAACATGCACCCTGATTAATTAGCTGCATGTGGGAGGCATCGTGCACACATCCACACGAAGTGTGCAATATTTTCTTTTGAAGTGCAAGTGTGCAATATATTATTTTTTGAAGTGCAAGTGTGCAATATATTAAGTACACGAAGATTAGCTGCTACCCTTATTGACGAAAGATCAATCAAACAAAAACACTTGGGTTTATCACTTTACAAATATCGCAAAAAATATATCACTTTATACAAGTACAATATCTCGAGCTCCCGTTTGTTACACAGCCACAATTCAGTAGAGCGCGAGTTGGCGGCCGGCCATGAAGAGCGCCATCTTTGCCCTCGGTCTTGCGGTGGCGGCGGTCGCCGGTGCGGTCGCCGCCAGCGCCGGGGTGGCGCGGCGGCCGGTGGTGCCGGTGATGTTCGTGCTGGGGGACTCGACCCTGGACGTGGGCAACAACAACCACCTTCCGGGGAAAGACGTGCCCAGGGCCGACAAGCCCTTCTACGGCGTCGACTTCCCCGGCGGCGCCATTGCCACCGGCAGGTTCAGCAACGGCTACAACATCGCCGATTTCATCGGTACGTACGTACGTACGTACGCTGAACGCCGGCGCCATACATTGATGGATCGTGCATATGCTGATATGCATGTATCATTCATGGATCTTTCGCCATGATGGATCGATGCAGCGAAGCACCTGGGGTTCGAGAGGAGCCCTCTGGCTTACCTGGTGCTCAAGTCACGCAACTACCTCATCCCCAGCGCTCTCACCAGAGGAGTGAGCTACGCCTCGGCTGGAGCTGGGATCCTTGACTCCACTGTAAGTGTTGCTGTAGATCGATGCTTAATTATCTGTTACTTAATAACTCATCCTGTTCATTTGTTCCATAAGAAATTGGTATAAAGTCCCAATGTTTTCATATACTCTTTTTTTACTTGATGTGGAGTCCAGGACCACTGTTACTCTTAAGGGTTCGTTTGATTTATAGGAATTTCATAGGATTCTTGTAGGATTTTATCTCATATGATTTTTTCCTACGTTATTCATTTCATTCATAGAAATTGTTTCTATAGAAAAAAAATTTCATAGAAATTTTTGTACTACTTTCTATAAGAATCCTAACATTCACTCCAACCTTTTTCTATAATTTCTTTGATGAAATCAAACAAACTTTGGTGCAAGCAAAATCCTATAGAATTGGAGTGGACATGTCATTGCAATCATATGTTTTTTTGTTCCTATGATTTTCCTACCTTATCAATCAAAAAAGCCCTAAAAGTTCATAGATTTCTAGAACACACACTGCTCACAGTTAAAAGTTATAAATTTGTTTGTTTTCGAAGCTCGCGTGTAGAAGTATCTCATCAAAGAACTTTATACACATACATAACACATTACTATTTACCTGTGTGTCTTTTTTCGGAAAATTTAAAACTTTTAAAACTGGTTTTTCTATTTCTTTTTTAAATCACTTCATGGAGCCTAAGCTTTAAAAAACTCCCTTTCCGTTTAGCACCTGTAGTCGTCGTTAAAAATCTACGAATCTAGATGTACTTTTTTTATAATTTTTGATATTCGTTATACTATCATAATTGAAGATGAATAGATCCATTAAAAAAAACTCTTGATGGAAATGCTCGTCTTGATACCTGGTAGATAAGAGCTCTTCTCTGGTGATTGCTGAGTACATCCGAGTACTCCCGCTAGAATTATTTTTGTCCGTTGATCAAGCACAACTAATTATTGCCTTCTCAACTAATTAATTCTTTTTAGTGGTAAAATATTATTTTCAGTACTTTCTTTTTAGCATTTCCTAGTTCCTTATTCATTTTCACCGTTAGAATTACTTGATTCAACGGCTCCTAAAATTCCCAACTATGGTAAAAGTTGTAAGTAGATAAATATCTTGGCACCAGTGCCCGAGGGAGCAGCGTGGGAAGCATCATACAACGAGATAATTATTCACAAGTTGTTTATACTTTATGGTGGTCAAACAAAGCAACACAGATCTCAACAAACTAGTTAAGTAATCTACTACTGGATCAAGTTTCACGTGCATTTCCTCCGGTTGGTTTTGTAAATCAGACATGAGTTATTAGGTCTTCAATTAAAGTGGTGATATAAAAATTCTTATACTATTTCTTTACAGAGGGAGTATATTTTTAAAATCGTTGTTAAATGAAATTTCTAATCACATAAATTAGATAACCGTATCGATACTGATCGCCATATTTCATCTCGGTCTCTCTCTCTCTCTCTCTCTCTCTCACACACACACACACACACACACACACACACACACTGAAACTGCCCTAAACTGTAAAGTGGGATAACACCGTTTATTCATGATGAGATTCACCATTCCTTCATCGGTAGCTACATTCTCTAGGCATGACTACATGTGCACGACCTTTTCACCTACATTTTGGATTTTTGGAAGTCAGGATGCTTCCTAGAACAAGGACGATCATACCCTCGTCCCATATGGGTGACTTCTGTCTAGCCCTGAGACGACAATCTAAGTTAAATGACCCCCATTTTTATGACTATTCGTGGTTATATGTCCTCAAGTCAAGCAATGACGACTCCACCAATAAGTTGGCATGCTCAAGTGTTCCGACTTAACTCTTTTCAAATGTTGATTAAGTACGATTATAAAAAGTTTAAATGGATCGACATCAAGTCTAACATTACATAATTAGTGTTGCTTGTCATTTCTAAGAACCAACCTTGTGACTTATTGCAGACTGCGGGAAACAGCATCCCGTTATCGAAGCAGGTGGAGTACTTTGCGGCGACCAAGACAAAGATGGAGGCTGCATCCGATGGACACAATGTGTCTAGGCTGCTTGCCCGCTCCTTCTTCCTCCTCGGTGTTGGCAGCAACGACCTGTTCCAGTCCACGCCGAAGACCAAAGGCGATGTTGTAGCACTCTATACCTCTCTCATCTCCAAGTACTCAGTCGCGATCATGGTAAGCAAACTGACTAAACATCAAATCCAGTGTTGTCGATTCATGAAATGGTTTTGGGATAATTTTTCCAGGCAATATCTTGTTGTGGCAGTAATAGCCCAATGGCTTCTAGTTTCTAAGCGAAAGAGAAATTTCCATTCCCAATTCAATGTGGAGAATAATTTGATACATAAATACATACATACAAGCAGGTTCATTTAATTGGTCATATCTACTACCATGTGTAGGATCTGTACGGGATGGGGGCGAGGAAGTTCGGGATCATTAATGTGGGCCCACTGGGTTGCGTACCAGCGGTGCGTGTGCTAAATGCAACTGGAGCATGCAACGATGCCATGAACCAGATCGCCTTCGGATTCGCCACTACCCTCAAATCCGCACTCGCCGACCTTGCCCCAAAGCTCCCTGGCTTCGCCTATTCTCTTGGCGATACCTTCGCTGCCTTGGAGGCTACCTTCACCAACCCACAGGCAACCGGTACGTGTGTGAACCCAAATCAATTGAAAAAGTTGTTGCACTACAATCTATCTAAGAAAATCTTGAAGAGAAAACGATTCTAAAACGTCCAAGAAAAAATGCTTGAGATCTAAGCAAGATGAGATGATCTTGATGTATTTGTGTGAATACAAGGGTTTGTGAGCGCGGACAGCGCGTGCTGCGGGAGCGGGAGGCTGGGCGCCGAGGGCGGCTATTGTACGGGCAAGTCCATGATGTGCGCCGACCGCGACACCTACGTGTATTGGGACTGGATCCACTCAACCCAACGGGCCGCAGAACTGGGTGCCCAGACGCTCTTCGACGAGGGTCCGGCTCAGGTCACTGCCCCAATCAGCTTTGGGCAGTTGGCCCAACAGAATACTGATAGTTCCATACACACTCTCTAAGGCATTGAGACGAGCTGAATTTCCCATGACATGTCGTCTTTGTATTTGGATTTACTTTGTACCCATGCTCGGCTCATTTTGATGTGCACACGAACAACATTGGTTTGTATTGACGAAGTGACAAGAATCCCGATCAGTTATATGTACTTCCTTTGTCCCATAATGTAAGGCGTTTTTGCAATCTAATTTAGCTTGCAAAATCATCTTACATTATGAAACTGAGGGAGTAGTTAAATTAGAATGGTTAGGATATGTGTAGGTGCAATGTTATCTTTGACTTCATTTGAAAACTCACAGCAATGGCATCGGCCTGCTTCTTCTTGATCATGTCTATCTTCGACATCACTAAATATTTTCTCTGTGTTAGAATAAATCCGCAGCGCGTAGTAGATCATTCGAGGATCAAGCAATCACACGAGACACGACACCGAGATTTGCTAACGAAGTTCACCGAACATCGGCTATATCTCCGGGGCTTGACTATGGGCGCTCCTCCCCATGACACCGCTACAACACCGCACACCGGCCACTAGACCCGGGCATTTCTCGGGCCGGGCCGGGTTCGGGCCGGGCTTGAGAAAGCCCGATGCAGAAAACTCCAAGCCCAAGCCCGGCCCGGCCCGGCCATCAGGCTGCAGAAATCGGGCCCGAGCCCGGCCCGAACATGTAAAAGCCCGACAAAGCCCGACAAGCCCGGCCCAAACCTTCGTTAATTTGCGTTTCCTATAAGCCCGAGCCCGGCCCGATCAATGTATTAAGCCCGATTGTGAAGCCCGAGCCCGGCCCGAATGACAAGCCCGACCCGGCCCGGCCCGGGTTTTTCGGGCCGGGCTCGGGCCGGGTCGTCGGGCCGGGCTGCCCATGCCCAGGTCTACCGGCCACCCGGGCGCCGGCACACGCCGCCGGCTTCCCCTGCGTGCCTGTGCTATTATGTTGGCATAGGTTACAACCGTGTGGTGCCCCTCATTATATGAGAGCCCAAGGATACAACGTGTCCGACTCCAACACTACACGTACCCTACCCACACTACAACTCCAAGTCCAATGTAACCCAACTAGTACACATATTCGACACAAACTCAACAAACTCCACCTTGGCGAATATTCTCCATCACCTTGAATTTGTCCATGCGTCAAACTTCCATGTACTCCGGACTTGGGTAGTCTTCTTCGTAACTTACTGAGAGCTACTCGACGAGTCTGCCCCAAACCCGCCGCCTCCGTGAGATCCTTCCGCTATTCCTGCAACTCCAGTCTCCGTGACTCCACCTGCAATAGTGATTCTTTGCAACCTGTAAAGATGCGAAGCCATCCTCTCTCCAATCATCACGGTCACCTCATCTTCCATGATATTCAAGGTCTTCTTATCCCGATCACAACGAAATTCCATACCACCATCATGAAGAACTCCAAGCGAAATTAGATTCCTTCTTAGCCCTGGCACATGCCTGGCTCCCCGAAGCATCCGCTCAACTCCGTCAAACATCTTGATTTTGATATCACCTATTCCAGCAACACGATAACCTGTGTCATCGCCCACATAGGCTGAACCAAACTCACCAGACTTATACGAAGAGAACCACTCCCTGTTGGGTGTCGCATGAAAAGAGTTAGCTGAATCCAACATCCACGCTTCACTTTTGGTTGGCCGCCTGTCTGATACTACGAGAACATCACTACTGCTGTCTGAGTCATCACCACGAGCTGCCACATTAGCAATAGACCCACCACACAGATCTTCTTCGGAGAATTCTCATCCATCACATGATACATAACTGCGTCCATATTAGCTGGCATAGCATCCCGCAATGCTTTCAAGCATCGCTGTTGTGCCAATAAATCTTTCACCCGTGTCTGCTATAACCCAAAGTTTCCAGTTCCGCTGAACTTCTCCACCTCAAATCTGGTACCCGTTGACATCATGATTCTTCGTATAGACACTGCAAAAAATTATCTGAGTTTCTTCACGTGATCCCCAAGTACACAACGTACGTACTACTAGTAGCTAACCAGCAGGTCTCCACTTGAGTTTGCTCCTTTTGCACAATTTCCGATGCTGCTAATTGCTTTGCCTTGCTTTCGATGTACTAGTGCACCGATGGATTTTCTTCCTCTGCCAAGTGATCTGTTCCTCTGCTGCGTCACGTCCTGCACCTTGCTTGCTGTCCGCTGCCGCTGCTACGCCTGCACGCCTCGAGCATAACCGGCTCGCACACAGTTTTACCGGGACTCGGTCCCTTTTCTTTCACAAAACAAACCTCAAGTAAGCTTGCCGTTCGTTGACTCTGAGTTAGCCCATGCAAGTCCTCGCGTGTGACGCTTTCGATTCGACCACGCAACGCCAACTAGTCGCCGCCTAGTACGCTCGCCCGATCAATTCATTGACGATCGTCGCACGTCTCGCTGGTTACTGTTCGCTGCAATTCGACTCTTGCCTCGATCTTCAACCTTGCTCATGATACCACTTGTTAGAATAAATCCGCAGCGCGTAGTAGATCATTCGAGGATCAAGCAATCACACGAGACACGACACCGAGATTTGCTAACGAATTTCACCGAACATCGGCTACATCTCCGGGGCTTGACTATGGGCGCTCTTCCCCATGACACCGCTACAACACCGCACACCGGCCACCCGGGCGTCGGCACACGCCGCCGGCTGCCCCTGCGTGCATGTGCTGTTATGTTGGCATATGTTACAACCGTGGGGTGCCCTCATTATATGAGAGCCCAAGGATACAACGTGTCCGACTCCAACACTACACGTATCCTACCTACACTACAACTCCAAGTCCAATGTAACCCAACTAGTACACATATTCGACACAAACTCAACACTCTGACTATGCCACGTCAAGTCCAAACCAAGGTTTGGCCAAAGAATAACCACCGTGAGGTGTCGCCCTTGACTTGCCTATGATAAATTAGTCGGAATTGTTAAATCTCAATTGACTAAGACTTAATTAAATCTTAATCGATGCTATATTCATGAGATCGTGTGTGAAGATTCGTGTAGAAAAAAACATTTTCTTTCTTTTTACGTGTTTTATCATTTGATTGAAACTCTGTTAAGTCTCAGTGGACTAAGACCTAAACAAACATAATAATTAATTAGACATGCAACCAGTTGTATTACAATCGACGCCACCACATCCAAAGATAATCAATCATACACCATCAATTTTCAAATATTTTTTCAACTCATAGCAATACACGAATATTTAGCTAGTACAAACAGAGAAGGCATCCCAAATGAAACTTAAGTAAAAACAGAAACATGGGGTTTATGAAAGGTACAATAATTGGCGCAGGCATTACACACGCTAGTGCCACACCGCGGTCCACCGACGATCCTACGTACGTACTACGTGTCCATATGAATCGCGACCGATCACCTTCTCCCGCATGCATCACGCTCTCCAGCTAGCTTGTATAGTCACGTGGACTGATGGACACACACACAGCCCGCGCGAGGACAACGTAGGTCGTCGTCGTCTCTGTCCATGGCATGGGCGCATGCACCAGATAAATAAATCATAATCAAGCGGCTATCAACATCTGATCTGATAGAATTTTGTTTTTCCTTCTTCTAAATGTGATAGAATTTGTTTTCTTTTTAATCAGGAATCAGCCGAATTTTGTCCTCTCCATTTTCAACCGCTGGATCTTGAACCAATGAACCAACCATACTTGTTTTCAATCTCCAACCGTGTTCCTGCTTCTTTGTTTCATTTCTAACCTTGGACTGATGCCACCGAACCAGCCCAGCATTAACCGCCTGCCACCATTGGTAGTGGCGGCCGGCGCTCCCACGATCGCCTCGCCGCCCCACCCTCCTCTCGACCTTCCCCTACATCGGCAAATTGCATCCCCAAACCCGTGAGATAGACATCGAGGGAACCTTCTTCGGCGAACTACACCCCGCCGGCCACTTCTAACATAGACACCTTGGCATCTTCTCCGGTGAACTTCTTCTCAACGGGAATCGGTTGATCCTCATTTTTTTTGGATTGTCTAACGTTCAGTTGTTGTGACTAGTAAAAAAAAATCACGGACATAGAAAGTAAGCGCAACGCTTTTCTGGTGATTAGCGAGTACTTCTCAGTACATCCGAGTACTCCCGTAAAGATTATTTTTATTCGTCGATCAAGCATAACTAAATCAAGTAAATTAATATTTTTAATTGGTAAATCATTATTATCAGTACTTTTTTTTCTTATTACCTAATACTTCTATTATTTTTACCGTTAGATTGACTTGATTCAAGGGCCGCTAACATCCCCAACCATGGTAAAAGTTGTAAAAATAAAAAAAGTGGGATCTATGGAAGTGCAATAATGCATGTGTGCAGTACATATATACACAAAATAGTGCCAGAGGTACACACTGGCCGCATCTGCGTGTGTCGATAACGATTACTTCCCCCCCCCCCCCCCCCCCCCCGCGCATGCATCACATGGATCCACACACACACAACATATATCACCGTGCATTGCATGCATGCATCCCCGTACGCTGCCTGGCGGGCGAGGACAAGGTAGGTCGCTCTCGTCTCATATCGTCTCTGCGCGTCTCATGGACGCATGCACGGGACGTTCCAACGCCTCGCGGCCACACCGCTCTCGACCACGTAAAACCTTTTGGAAGCACGCGCCTCGTGTTCCACGGCTCCGGCACTCCAGCGCTCGCCCCGGCCCTTTAAATACCGGCCAGTCGGGCTCCGGCATCCTCACACCAAAACCTAGCTAGCCTAGCTTGCCTACTGCTAGCACATAGAGTGAGATCGAGCTTGTAGTAGCGGCCGGCCATGGCGAGGAACATTGCACTGCTTTGCTTCGTGCTCGTTGGCCTAGTCGGCGCCTCTGCGGCGGCGGTGGCGGTTGCCGGCGGGGAGAACGGGGCGCGGCTGGTGAACGCCGTGTACGTGTTCGGGGACTCGCTGGTGGACGTGGGCAACAACGACTACCTGCCGCCGCCGGCGCCCAGGGCCAACCGCCCCTACGGCATGGACCTCCCCGGCAAGCCCACCGGCCGCTTTACTAACAGCTACAACCTCGCCGATGTCATCTGTAAGTGTACTATACATGCATGGGGATTGGCCTACTCACTACGTGCACATGCATGCTTATTGCTAGGGGATTAACACTATCTGCATTCTGCAAAGTTTTGACGTCGAACGGGATGGACAGCATGACTGTTAATTAACCACTTAAGTTGTGACTGAAAATTCATGGATAAAAAAGTTTCTAGATCTCGTCTACTCGACCAAGATATGAACCATAAGTAACTAATTTTGAGGATGTGGACGGACGCACGGCGTGACGAAATTAACAGTGCAAACCCAAGCATTGAAGGATGGTGCAGCTCATGCATAATAACGAGCTGCAGCTAGGTAACCAAATCTCATGTATGTTATACGTGCAGCTCAACGTCTGGGGTTCGACATGAGCCCCAAGCCTTACCTCTCCATGCTGCCACACGACAAGATCTTACTCGGCCTCTGCAAGATCGGTGCCAACTACGCTTCCGGCGGATCCGGCATCCTCGACACCACGGTACATAACCAATTTCATTTCAAGTCCAACATTTTTACTATAACTCAACGAGCATAATAGTACATCTATATTTGTTGCTTATGATTAATGAAGCTAGAAGCTAGCTAGTACAAGAGAGTGAGCAACAAAACATTCATTTGGTTGAGTTATCATCTGATTCATATTTCATGTATCAACCTTGTGTAGGGACCAGGGACGCTGACGATGAGGACACAACTCAAGTACTTCAAGAGGGCCGCTGACAACATGATCTGCTACCCAAGCAAGGAGGAGCACCTTGCGGGATCCTTCTTCCTCCTCAGCGGCGGCGGCAACGACTTCTCGGCCTTCGACGCCTCCACCGGCGCCAGCCCCCAGGCCTATGTCGTCAAGATGGTCACCACCTACATCGAGCACATCCAGGCGCTCTACGGCATGGGAGCAAGGATGGTGGGGATCCTCGACGTGCCGCCGATCGGATGCACGCCAGGGCAGAGGGCCGGCATGCCCGACGGCGAGTGCAAGGAGGAGGCCAACGCTCTGGCGCAAGGGTTTAACACCCTCCTCAGGGCCAAGCTCGCCGAGGCCGCCGCGGCGACCATGAAGGAGCTCAAGTACTCCATTGCCGCCAACTACAACATCCTCAACGACATGATGGCCAACTCGCTCGTAGCCGGTACGTACGCGGATAAGCTAAGCATTGTCATAAGCTTAACTAACTCACTAGGCTTGAACTAACCATTGTCTCTGCATCCATGGCCAGGGCTGAGGCGGGTGAAGACGGCGTGTTGCGGGTCCGGGAAGCTCAACGCCGAGGTGATGTGCAGCCACCCAGGCACGACGGCGTGCCCCGCCGCCGAGCACGACGACTACATGTTCTGGGACATGCTCCACCCCACGCACGCCACCATCGAGCGCGGCGTCGTCGCCCTCTTCTACGGCAACGGCCCCAAGTACGGCGAGCCCGTCAACTTCGCCACTCTGGTCACGGGCAAGAATGACGGATCGTCTGCGCTAAAGATGGTCGTCGACGAGTGAACGGCGACGATTGATGGCACACATGCATGTCCAGTGCATGTGGATGGTCGTTGACTCCATGAATAATTTGAATTTTGCTATAGCTCAGCTCAGATGGGAGTGAGCAATTCATAATAAGTGAGTGATCTTCACGTTAATTACTCCGTGCTTGAAGCTAGCTCGATCTTATGTTGTATTTTGCCCTTCAATTATTATGTGGCTATAATAAAGTGGTTACTCAGTACGATATATACTTCTTGGCCTTTCCTCCCCACCCACCTGTGATGTGCTGCAATGTATGCATGAATATGCAGGATTTGTTTGGTTCAAATCAATGGCGGAGGAAAAATCGTAGGAATAGGAAAAAATTATACTAGTACTATAGTACAGTACTACTCTCTTTGTCCCTTTTTGTAAGACGTTTTACACATTTCAGACACACATAAAACAGTTTAAAGTGGACTGACTAAAATGTCTTATCAAAGGGAACAGAGAGAGTATTATTTTGAATGGTGGAGTAGTAGTACTATTCATGTCTTTGGTTCAAGGAAATTGGATAAAGAAAAAAAATGGAAGAAATATGATTTTAATTTCAATGGAAACACACAGGAATTCTAACATTCTCTTGGACTTCCTTTGCTAATTTCTATGCACGAGAGACGAGGCTGAGGTCTTTAGTTGCATAACAGCATTTTAACTATACATTTTCATATGGTTTGACTTTGATTTGATTGTGTTTATTATGATTCTTGTGTTTTTCCAATTCCTTATAATTGAACACCCAAGTTAACAGAATTTCTATATTTCTCAATTCTTTGTTTTTCTTTTGCATATGCATTTCTATTTTATTCTTGTGTTTTATTCTCGTGTATTTAAAATCTTGTGAATCAAAGGAGCCCGAATACATTATCAATTGTCAATTGTATAAATATCAATCGTCAGCTTATATGAAAAAGGAAAATTTGTACATCAATGGGAGTTGTCCATGTAGTCAATAGTAGGGGCCATCTGGCCACATGCAAGTATGCATGCAGTATGGTCCGTGAGAAGATGGATCCGACACGGGCCAGCCAATCACACATAGTGACACACATAGCACAGTAGTCTGTGATCATCCAATATCTTTCGAGATCGATTTGCTTTGCTAGCTGACAAATATATAATTATCATATGTTTACACATGCTGCTTGTCCTGTACCGCCTGTAAGAGATATGAAATACTTTCTTTGTGTCAAAATATAGGTAATTGAAGTGTACTAGTTGTAGTACACTATATTTTGGTATGAACGGAGTAGATCGGGATCATTTTTTACATCATGAGTAAAATAGAACACCAAGTGATGCAAATTGGTATTCCTCGTGTGGTTGAGGCAAATTTACATCAATAAGAAACCACGGCTGAAGCAAAATTTACAACACCAAGTGTTATGTTTACATCACTTTTTGATCTAACAGATGATGTAAAATGAGGCATCTACAAGAAGGTAATCGTGATGTATTTTGTAACACCTATTTCATATCATCTATTGGATATGGAGGTTTTTAGTGATGTAAACAAACATTTTTAGGTGATGCAGATTTAACTCAACCACAATTTGTTGCCCTACTTTACATCATCTATTAAAGATGATTCAGATTTAATAGAGTTCATGAATAAATCATTCAGATTTGTGAACAACTTTTAAATATAATAATACTTTTAAGATTCATTAATACATTTAAAAATTGTGAACATTTCTAGACATAAACACAAAATGAAAATTCAAACATCTTAAATTTTAACTAAATTTACTGAAAAATATATCAATATCCATAATATCAAATACTTATCATTAATTAGATTCACCATGAGATGTCTTTATTCATAATTATCGTTTTTAGTACGTGCTGTAGATGTGAAAACTTTTTGACGTGAAATTTGGGTAACCTGTAAATTTTTTTTGTTACGTGGGCAATGCAAATTTACCTGGTAGTGAAAGTAAAATGTGAAACTCTGATACAATAATGCATGGAGCCGGTGCACACTACCTAGCACGGTACAACAATATCGCGATCGAGCCTTTTGTAGCCCATGCATCACACACTTTCTCCAGCCAGCTTGTAGTAGTCACATGCATGCACAGCACCAATAGCCACACACCCCAGGCAAGGACAAACGTACGTCCTTTTCTCCCCGCGGCCATGTGTTCCTTGCCTCCCATGGACGGACGTATGCACCGGAGGTTAACGTCTCACAGTCTATGCACTGTAGCCCGATCATGCACCAGTGACGCACGCGTGTTACACGGCTTGATCGGTCGATCTACCCGGCTAAGCGTCCACCAGAGTCTGTACAACAGAAGTGCTTTGTCATCTACTTCATCCGTATCAAAATATAGGTAGTTGAAATACACTGTAACTATCTACTCCAACTACGTATATTTTTCAACTATCTACATTTTGACACGAAGAGAGTAGATGGGAAATAAAACGGCTGAGTGCTGTGACACAACACGTAAGCTCTTGCACCATTCGTACTGTTTGGAGGGTTGAGCTCTACAATTTCTTGTATTTTTTTTCTTCTAAATTTGCCTTGATGCAGGGCTGTGGAATTATAAATTCCAAATTCACATTCCATGTAATCCATCGAGGCGGTAAAGGAAACACGGTCGACCGCCGATGCTACTGGCTCGTCCATGAAGGTCGGGACGTCCATTTTCCCCTCTTTTTTGCTCCATTGGTTTTTCTATTTTTATGTATTGTATATATACACATTATATTCTAATTAAATTTGTGAGTATTTTAAAAAATTGACCAAATTAAAAAAAGTCAACTCAAATAAGATAAGCAAATAATCCAAGCCCAATATGCACATAGCGCTACATGGATCGTGACTTAGTTTGTGTTTACTTGTTGAATTCTCAGACTCTTAAGTTATTACTGCCAATGTTGTTGCAATTTGGTTTTACTTGTGTTGGATCGGGTTGTACCAGCTTGGTTTCCTATTTCCATGCGGTATTACTCCCTCTGTTCTGAAATATAAGACGTTTTGGTAGGCTGTTTTAGCCTACCAAAACGTCATATATTTTGGATTAGAGGTAGTAGATTTGAGAGGAAGGTGAAATTGTTTGATGTTTGGCTGTAATATTGTTAGTCATTTTTGTCTCATTGGGGAGTAGTGGCAATTACGTGAGCTCATTTAAGCCCACAACACCAATCGACCACAAACAAACAATTTTGTACAAAGTACATGAATAATTTTTAGATCTTTTTTTTTGCATATTCATGATTTTGTAAATTTTTTACAAATAGTTATTAATTCTTATGAACATTTTTAAATTAAAAATTTAAAATATTGGTGTCAACATCCTTTCCTCTTCTCCATCGGCCCCGCTCCACTATAATGAAGCCCATGTTGAAAGCCCCCTTTTGCGGAATGATCCAACCGCCTCGTGCTCCTTTTCCCCCATCGCTCCGTCCTCTACACACTCATGTCGCCATTAGAGGCCAAAAGAGCTTAGCAATCTTGTCGCCGTTTGCAGATCAAAAGCAGCCGACGACACCTCAAAGACATCGATCCTCATTGGCCGCTTGCCTATACATCCAAATAGTGGTGAGACAACACACGATAGACTGATATTTCATCAGAGCGTGAATATCGGTTCGGGTACTATCATGTGAGACCGACGACGCGATGAGACCTTTATAGGCAGCTCCACTTTAAAAATAATAGTACTTGAAGCTCTCCTAGGCCCCTATTCATAAGGAGCTTAGTAATTGTAAGAATGAGGTACTGCGACATGTGCAAGTAATTTTTGTTTGATGGATACCAAAGTTGATCGAGAAACTAGTTTTGCAATGTAACTAATCTATGTCATCTCTTTTATTTTATAAGTATTATATAACACACACAAACAAAAATACAACACAACAAATTGGAAGAGCTATTATGAAGTATCTATATACTTCATCAACTATTACTTATAACGACACTACGCAACTGCGTGGTGAGCACAAAGCGACTATTCTTACCCCTTTTACTTATAACGACACTATCATCAGCTTGACAAGTGGCCCACTCAGTTATCACCCCACCAATTCCTTAATGCATGTGATACTGTGAAAACTAAAGCTCTTAGATCGAGACAAAATTGACATAAAATATGGGGATCCGATAATAAATAATGGTTACGTGGACTCGGTAGCAACAACAGTTTGCATCGTTATTCTTTTTGGGGGCGTTGTGGTGGAGGTTAGGTGTTTAGGGTGTAGGCTGGTTGTACTCAGTCCCTCCGGCTCTCTCTTCGGTATCATAGTCGCATGCATTTTGCTTATCTAAGGATCAGTTTTGTTTGAGGGTTGTTTCATCGTTTTGTATCATCTGATCGTGCATTATGTTCGATTGTTGCTTTATCCATAAATCGTAACGAAAACCTATTTTCTAAAATGGTTATGTGGGCACGCACAAGTACCTGGTAGTGAAAAAAAAGGGTGCAATTATGCATGGAGACGGTGCAGTGCACAGTGCACACTACCTAGCACGGTACAAATGTGCCCACGGTTAACGTCTCGCAGTCTATGGACTCTAGCCCGATCATGCACCAGAGATACACGCGTGTGTTACACGGCTTGACCGGTCGTACAACAGAAATGCTGTGACACAACCCGTCAGCTTTTGCATCATTCATATTGTTTGGAGGGTTGAGGTCTAAAATTGCTCTCCTCAACCTGTAAAGATATAGTTTTGCTCCCGACTCAAAGGTGCCTCGTATCCTGAGAATACAGCTGCACGCACAGCCGCCCACGCCTGCTATCCTGGTCGTCCGCCGACGCCGGCCCTAGCAGCCCGTCCCCGGCCGCCCGTCGTCGTGTCGGTCACCACACCGCCAGTCCCCAACCGTTTCCGCTGCCGCCGCGCCACCCACCAGCGGCGCCTCGGCCATCACTGGCCGCTCCCGGCACCCACTCGCCCCGGCCGCCCGTGCCCGCTGACCACCGGCGGCTCCCGCGCCCGCCTGCCAATGACCCGCCAATAGCCGCTCCCGGCGCCCACCCGCCCCGGGCGCTACCAGCGGCGCCATGCTCGTCGACCACCTACGGCTCCCGCGCCCATCCGCCACCGGCGGCACCCGGCCCAGTCCAGCACCAGCCGCTCCCGCCCGCTTGTTTCTGTGGAGAGAAAGATGAGTGGGTGGATGGGAGAAATCAAATATTCGGGAATATTTCAGTTTACGGGTTCATTTTAAGGGTTCAGTTCTGCCACATCCGATTTTGGCCTTTAAACCATGCTATTTACGCCCCTTATCCCTATAATAAGGGTCTGCGGGATAAGGGTTCTGCTAGAGTGGCTTTTATATCATTTCTAGATTTGCCTTGATGCCACCCTGTGATACCATGAATCCCAAATTCTCATTCTATGTATACCATCGAAGCGGTAGAGGAAACACAGATGACCACCAACGCTACGATCGGCTATGTAGTCCGGTCCTTCTATTTTTTACCTTTTATTTTTTTTCTCTATTTTATTTTTACGTATTCATTGTTTGTATACATTTAACTTACTAATTAAATTAATGAATATTCAAAATTTATGAATATTTATTAAACTTCAATAACTTAACTTAATTTTATCAAGATTTTTTGAAATTCATAAATGCTTTCTTAAAAAATGGGAATACTTCCTAAATACTATTGAATATTTTCTCATATTTGTGAACATCTAATAAATTTATTATCATCTATTAAAATCCATAAAATTTATTAAAACTCCTGAGAATTTTATAAATCTATGAACAACTATAAAGTCATGAACATTTTTGAGAATTCATGATTTTTTTTCCATATTTGTAAACAGTTTTTAATTCAATAATATTTTTAAATTTTAATGATATTTACTACTATTGTGAAATTTATGGAATAAACATAAATTAAAATTCCAGAAGGTTTTACTTTTCGAAAGTGTTTTCATAGAAAATAATAATGAAATGAAAAATCTAGATGAAAAATCAAGCGAAAGAGAATTGCCAATGCAATACGCATAGAACCCTACATGGACCGTGCATCTGTGCGTGTGTTCTCACAGTGGAAAATACTTTAATAAAAGTTTGGAGAGTATTTTGATAAAAAAGTGACCAAAATAAAATTGAACTCAAATACTGATAGAGGCAAAAAAAAAATCCCAGCGCAATACGCACATAGCGCTACATGGATCATGACTTCGTCCGTGTTTATTTGTTATCCCGCGTGTCACACGAGTGCATGAGTTCTTAGAGTCTTAATTTATTACTGCCAATGTTGTTGCAATATGGTTTTACCTGTGTTGGATTGGATGGGTACCGGCTTGGTTTGCTATATCCATGCGGTATTAGATTTTGGAGGAAGATGAAATTGTTTGATGTTTGGGTGTAGTATTATTAGTCATTTTTATCTCGATGTGGGGGGAGTAGTGGTGGTTCTGTGAGCTCCTTTGGAGCCCAGAAAACCAATCCACCACAAACAAACATTTTTTGTACAAAATTCAAGAATACTTTTAAGATTTCATAAATATTTTTGCATATTCATATTTTTTAATTTTACAAATAGTTATTAAAATCTGGTTAACATTTTCAAATTCAAAAACATTCAAAATGTTAGTCTCGACCTCCTTTCCTTTTCTCCACCGGCTCTGCTCCTTCACAATGAAGCCCCTGTTGAAAGCCCCCTTCTCCCCACTGATCCACCCGCCCGTGCTCCTCTTTCCCCATCCACAACGCCAGTGCGCCGTCCCCCACACACTCATGTCGCCATTAGAGGCCAAAAGAGCTTAGAAATCATGTCGCTGTTCGCGGGCCAAAAGCAACCCAACACCTCAAAAACATCGATCCTCATCGCCCCCTTGTTGCCTATACATCGAAATCATTTTGTATTATCTGATCATGTACTATGTTCGATCGCTGCTTTATCTATAAATCGTCACGAAAACCTATTTTCTAAAATGGTTATGTGGGCACGCACAAGTACCAGCTGGTAGTGAAAAATAAAAAGTGCAATAATGCATGGAGACGGTGCACTGCACAGTGCACACTACCTACTAGCACGGTACAAACGTGCCCACACATATCGCGATCGACCCCTTTCTCGCGCATGCATCACGAATTCACGAGCTTCTAGTCACATGCACCAATAGCCACAGCCCGCGCGAGGACAAATGTACGTGTCCCTTTCTTCCCGCGTCCATGTGTTCCTTGCGCCCCAATGGACGTATGCAATGCACCACGGGTTAGCTCTTTAAATACCATCCCGTCGCGCACTGGCTGAGCATCCTCACTCACACTCACACAAAACCTAGCTGCTAAACAAGCTTGCTATAGCACCCACTAGAGTAGCGGCGGCCATGGCGAGGAGCATTGCTCTGGTCTTCTTTGTTGTCGTCGTCGGTCTCGCCGTGTGCTCCTCAGCCGCCGCCGCGGCCGGAGCTAACGGGCGGCTGGTGAACGCCGTGTACGTGTTCGGGGACTCGCTGGTGGACGTGGGAAACAACGACTACCTGCCGGCGCCGGCGCCCAGGGCCAACCGCCCCTACGGCATGGACCTCCCCGGCAAGCCCACCGGCCGCTTCACCAACAGCTACAACCTCGCCGACGTCATCTGTAAGTATTTATTCTACATGCACAGATGAACGGCGTGACAAAACTAATGAAATTATATAGTAACAAACTATATAACTAATGAATTTGCGAAAACTTGATCGATTAAGATTTAACCAAGTTTCAATCGACATTTCACCATTTTGTTCTATCGTTTGCAACATTTCTACTTACTAGTTGCACTGTTACAGCATCTATTTTGCTGATTATAGAGTGTCGTTGTAGCACGTCATCTCATCGGTCGCAACATTCTCCATTGATGATTGTAGCATTTTAATAGAGTGGTTGCAGCATACATTGTCATTGTTTGCAGTACCGTCACGATACATTTCTCATCGTCGTCTCTAGTATCTAACTGTCTCGATCGTAGCACCAAGACTACGGTGACATCACTCAATTGAGACTTCGTCAAGTCTCAGTCGACTGAGTTTTAGACACACCCTATAGCTAACTAAGAAGCTAGGTAACCAAATCTCATACATGTGTTGTTACGTGCAGCACAACGTCTAGGGTTCGACATGAGCCCCAAGCCGTACCTCTCCATGCTGCCGCACGACAAGATCTTGCTTGGCCTCTGCCAAATTGGCGCCAACTACGCTTCAGGTGGATCCGGCATCCTCGACACCACGGTACATAACCAACTGCAAGCTTTTCATTACTATATGCCACTGAAAGCATAATATTATGCAAGTTCACATATTTGTTGATTAATTGTGTGCATCCTGTGTATGTCTTGTAGGGAAAAGGGACGTTGACAATGCGCACGCAACTCAAGTACTTCAAGAGGGCAGCGGACAACATGATCTGCTTCCCAAGCAAGGAGGAGCACCTGGCGCGATCCTTCTTCCTCCTCAGCGGCGGTGGCAACGACTTCTCGGCCTTCGACCCCTCCACCGGCGCCAGCCCCCAGGCCTATGTCGTCAAGATGGTCACCACCTACATCGAGCACATCCAGGCGCTCTACGACATGGGAGCACGGATGGTGGGGATCCTCGACGTGCCGCCCATCGGGTGCACGCCGGGGCAGAGGGCCGGCATGCCCGACGGTGAGTGCAACGAGCCAGCCAACTCCCTGGCGCAAGGGTTTAACAGCCTCCTCAGGGCCAAGCTCGCCGAGGCCACCGCGACCACCATGAAGGAGCTCAAGTACTCCATTGCCGCCAACTACAACATTCTCAGCGACATGATGGCCAACTCGCTCGTAGCCGGTACGTACACAGATAAGCTAACCATTTTCATATGCTTAATCATCTCAACGTCTTGTTGGTGCAAAAACTGAATGTAATTGGTATCTTCACGATATTAATATATTCTTTTTTTAAATGCTTAATTATCTAGGCATGAACTAATTCATGTGGATTGTCTGCATGCGTGAGCAGGGCTGAGGCAGGTGAAGACGGCATGTTGCGGATCCGGGAAGCTTAACGCGGAGGTGATGTGCAGCCACCCGGGCACGACGGCGTGCCCTGCCGCCGAGCATGATGAGTACATGTTCTGGGACATGCTCCACCCCACACACGCCACCATTGAGCGCGGCGTCGTTGCCCTCTTCTACGGCAACGGCCCCAAGTACGGCGAGCCTGTCAACTTCGCCACGCTGGTCTCGAGCAAGATGGTCGTCGCCGACGAGTGAAGGATGACTCCCAGCCAAAATAGTTACATTTTGCATGCAGCTTCTAGCTCAAATAGGAGCGAGCACTTAATTAGTAATAAGTGAGTGATCTTCACGTTAATTATTCCATGCATGCAGCTAGTTCGATCCGTGCTGCTAGCTCCATCATGTGTTGTGTTTTTTCCTTCAATGAAATGGAACCAATAAGGTGGTTAAGTAAGTATAAATCTTCTCCTGTCCGCCCGAAATGTGGTGTGCGATGCATTTTTTTGGAAAAAACAATATATTGATATATCAAAAAGATATTAATTACGTCCTACACTGCCCAAAAGGCTGTATGTATGCATTCAGCCAACCAAAAAAAAAAGAGAAAAAAAAAGTCCCACTACGAAGTTACGAACCTTTCAGCAGCAGCATAACCACCACTAAGCCAACACCTGATGCAGTACGGTGTGCGATGCATGCACGCACGGACTGATGGATGGTTCTTCACGTGGGTACCCTATATCTGTCGCGATCTACAGGGCATTTACATCATTATGCATAGATTGATGCTCAATTATAGCAACTGTTGATCGATTCTAACTGTATGCAGCTAAAACAATATACTCCCTCCGATCCATATTAATGTACTTAAGTTTGTCTAGATACACATGCATCTAGTCTAAATACTTAACTAGATACATACGAATCTAGACAAAGTTGAGTACATTAATATGGGTCGGAGGTAGTATATGTATCCGGAACGGTACCTGGGCGGCCAATCACGCATCGCATACCGACATACACATAGCATATAGTTTGTGATCGCCCAATCTGTCGTGATCGACAAATCCCTCGAGGTCGACGGTGTTGTGCTCGCGGTCAGGCAATTTTTTGGGACACGGTGTATGTGAGCATGAGCTCACGTGAACTCAGGTGAACTGTAAAATAAAAAAAAAATGAAAAATAATTCAAAAAACTAAATTTTTTTATAAACATTGAAAAGAAATTACATGTATGCAGAATTTTGTTATAAGATCATATTTGCGGATGTGTGGGCGTAAAAACCAATATAGATGCTAAAAAAAGATTGTTTTAGAAATCATTTTGGAGATTTTGCACACATGTGAAATTTTTCTCAATGTTTGTCACAAATTTTTTCAGACTTTTTGATTTTTTTTCAATTTTTTTATTTTATTGTTCACAAAGGGCTAATGGGAGTTTGAGCTAATAATAACACTTTCGCTATTTCCAGTCCTTTTGGCGACACTGAACGACTATGCCTTCCTTTTCTCTTCCTTTCTTATTAAGGCATTTTCAACGCTGATTCTTACACTTTTCGTATCCATTCAAATTAAACTGTTCGGATCATTTTTGCAATCCAACGCGGTTTTGTATCCGTCAACAGACTGATTTGTATGTTTGTTTTCCTGCAAATTTGAGCCAAACTGGATAGTTGAGGCCCAAGTCATACTGAGAGGGGAAGCCACGCGAGGAGAGCGAGGATCTGGATGTTGCACGTGCGAGCTTACTGTCAACTCTAGATCTCATATTTTCTGATATCGCCAAAAGAGTAGCTCTCTGTTTTTGCACGTAGATCATCCTTGGATCCAGGAAGCTAGCTTCGCGGAGCCGGACTGTTCGGCTCAGCTCCACCAGCAGATTCGGTGAAGCTGGAAGTTGGAAAGCTACCAAACAAACCCTAACTCATTTGATTGTGGCCCTAAAAAAATGCCGTCGGATTGTGACACCAACTCGAACAAGGAAGCGTGTTTTCTGATCTCAACTTTTCTATGTGTCCATGGACTTCCAGTCCCACTTTCTTAGATAATATAGCTAGAATTTACATGTAGTCATGGTTAGTTGAGCTGTAACGATCTAATGATGTGGTACATAATCGTTCTGTAATATGAAAAATCTCTAGACGGGGTCATCGATCTCTAGACGACTTTTAACTTATTGAAGTGGATTCTTCGAAGGATATTGTCGTGTACTCGTGTCTCATTTTGGTCGATTGTGGAGGTATCACTTTCACATGTATTCTGTATTCGTATGACACAGGCGGAAACCCCGGACATGGTACCTTTGTTGACTAGCTAGCGTGTTGATCTGATCTCAATTGCCCGTCTACTGGTTAAGGTGATTGCCGGCAGTTGGTATACTCTTATGATTAAGTCCACCCAGTATGCGTGTTTGATCCATCTTCCATCACCTCGACTGTACAAGGATAGCTAGCCATGAAGAAGGGTGGTGTCGTCGTGCTTCTGGGACTTGTGGTCGCCGGCGCTGTCGTCACCGGCAACAGGGAGGCGGCGGGGCGCCCCGTGGTGCCGGCGATGTTCGTGCTGGGGGCCTCGACGCTGGACGTGGGCAACAACAACCACCTGCCGGGGAAGGACGTGCCCCGGGCCGACCATCCTTTCTACGGCATCGACTTCCCCGGCGGCGCCCGGGCCACCGGAAGGTTCAGCAACGGCTACAACGTCGCCGACTTTGTCGGTACGTACGTATCGATCGATCACAATTATATATGTGTGTCAATTCAAGATCATGTGTTAGCTTACTGATCGATTATGCAGCGAGGCAGCTAGGGTTCGAGAGGAGCCCGCAGGCTTACCTGTTGCTGAAATCACGCAATAACCTTATCCCCAGCGCCCTCACCAGAGGAGTGAGCTACGCTTCTGCCGGAGCTGGGATCCTCGATTCCACTGTAAGCCGTTTTATTTTCGAAGAGAGGGCGAACACTTCGGCCTCTGCAGCTCTTAGTTACACTTACTACCACGATTATAAGGGCTCTTTCAATGCATCATCTCTTAACATATTACCAGGCCAGTTACGTTTGATCATGTTATCATCAATGAAGGATAGCATTCTGAAAGAGATGTCAAATAAGATCTTTACTTTTAATGGAATATGTGCCTTCTGCTTTCCAACCCCACTTAAATTTAGATCCAACAAGACCACTCTCTAACCAAGCATACACACAAATTTGATAGAAAACTTAAGACTGAAGTTAAGCCTCCAAACTACCCCATCAGGAACATCAAGGTTATCAATTAACTCAATTGTTAACCTGCAAAAAAAACTGAAAGTGTTGTTGTGAAGTATTTTATGTGGTTTCTAATAATTCAAATTTACCTAGGGTTTTTTATCCGTTTGCCATCAGTTCTGTCCATGTACTCAGTTTTGCCCCTAGCTTGGAATCGTCCTCAGTTTTGCCCCTAGTATGTGCGCAAGGACTCGTTCCGTCCATTTGCGCCATCTCCGTCAGGTCAGCGTGTTTGACTCGTCCCTTACAGGTGGGACCAGGCGGAGGCCATCTCCGTCAGGTCAGCGTGTTTGACTCGGCCCTTACAGGTGGGACCAGACGCGTTACACAATCAGACCGTTGCTGGCCGATGCTTGTGGGACCCAGTAGATAACCGTTGCTTGTGGGACCCAGCAGTAAGTCGCCGTTGCTGGCCGCGGGTGTGCGATAAAATCCCGGCGGAAGGCTCCACCGGATGTCGCAGCGGTGAGCAGCAATCAGCCGAGCGTGCGACGGGGTTGGAGGCGGACACGCGCAGAGGTAGGCGGCGACCCCTGTTGGTAACTAGGAGCCGGGAGCGGGCGGCTGAGAGGGCGGCGTCGAGATCCCCTTCATCACCGGCGGCGGGAAGATTGCTGTGGAGGGCGCGGCCGTCTGCTGCAGCTAGAGGGGACGTGTGCGGAGGCGTTGAGATCCCGATTGGCTGCGGGCGGCCGCCAATTGAGCTCCATGTCTTCTTCGAGCTCCCGCGCCATCTCGCGGATCGAGATTCCGGCGGGCATGGAGATGCCGGTGTTGCTCTGTCCGCGGTGCAGGGGGGAGGTTGTTCGGAAGATTTCGGGGACAGTGAAGAACCCAAATCGACCGTTCTATGTGTGCAAGAACAAGGGGGTAAGAATCGGGGAAATTTGACTCTTTTCGTGGTCAGGATCATTGAGCAATACGGTTGATCTGTTTGGCTTTCATGCAGGTAAAGCATTTCTTCCTTTGGGTCGATGTTCTGGCCGAGACACTGATGAATGAACTGCTAGAGGAGCACGAGGAATGGCTTCCCATCCTGCCACAGACGGCAGCGGCCGCAGCGCGAGCTCCGGAAGAGGAGATGCAGGGCGGAGCACACGTTGAATCAATAGAGGTAGCTGTTGAGCTTAGGAGGTTGAACCAGACGGTTAGGATGCTCGAACAACGAGCACAAAAACCCATTTGCAATTGGTTTTGCAATTACATTTGGGCATTTGTGGGTATAGTGATCGCACTCGGTGTTTTTATGAAATTGTATGGAAAGGAATGAATTTGGGAGGGATTTGTATGCTTGAAATTGTGTGAAAAATGTAGAAGAAATGGGAAATTCAGAAACTTTCATCAGTGAAATTCAGTTATATGCTCTGCCTTTCTGTAAAAAAACTTTCTATTGGGCCAACTCTATCCAATTAGGCCCATTCGGGGTGGGCAAATTAGAAGGGTGGGTTGTGCCGAAAAAAAAGGTGTAAAATGAACAAAAACGGGGATTGGCTGGGAATCGAACCCAAGACCCCGTGGTTTTGGGGAGTATAGTGCTACGCTAGTGACCGTTAGGGCTGATGGAAGGACTTTGACATGGCAAAGGAAGGAGACTATACATAGTGAGTTCTTTACTTGGTTTAGGGTTTAAAAACACATTTTGTACTGAATGATTTGGACACACGTGAGAGTGGTTTTCCTTTGGGTTTTGTACTTAATTTTTGGACACGCATGTTTGCATGCACACAGTTAGATTATAGTTTACTCATAGTTAGATTTTTTCAACACATTGTTTTCCCTAGAAATTGTTGTACACATACCCTTTTATAATAACTCTTTACATTATATTAGCACGGACGGGAACATATACATATATATTAAACATTGGCCCCTTTTACATATAGATAGAGGGGCCCGACGCGGATTACATATATTAAACAAAAAAAATGCAATAGGGCCCTAAATATAGAGGGCCCTAACCTAACCGCCGCCTAGCCGCCGGCGGTTGGCCTACTTCTTCCACGCCGCCGCCCTGTCCGCCATCTCCTGCTTCTGCAAGGCCCGGCAATTGGCCTCGCGCATCCTGGCGTCGACCCTGTCACGGCTCTTCTTGATGCGCCGCCAGAGAGCTTTCTCTTCCCGCTTCGCCTCCGCCTTCTCCTTCGCCTTCTCAAGAAGGTTGAGAAGGCGGTTCTTTTCCTCGTCGGAGCGGTTGTCGACGCGGTCGGGGTCGGGGCGTTGGACCCAGGCGGTTGACTCCTGCAGCACCTTGGCCTTCCGCTTCCGCTTGGCAGAGGTGCCCAGCGCCTCCGCCGTGATCTCCGGCTCCCACCAGGGCCGAGCCTTCGGCTGGTTGTCCTCGTCGCTGACGGACTCGGGGCTGGAAGGGAGAGAGAGCTTCGACATTGTAGAGGCAAAGGGGCTGGAGAGGGATGAGGCAAAGGGGCTGGAGAGGGATGAGAAGAGGGAAGAGGAGGCAAAGGCAGTATTTAAAGACCCGAGGACGTGTGAATTAATCGTGGTAGATGAAAGCCACTGTGTGAAAACGTAAGAAGATAGATGAAGAAGCAACGTGGAGAATCGATGCATTAGGCGTAGGACAGGTAGCAGTAAATATATGATGCGATGTAGCATGCGTGCACTTAAACCCTGATGAAATCCAAAGTCTCACGCCAAAGTCTGCGTAGCTGCGTGCATTTAAACCCTAAGCCCATAGTTCCACGCCAAAGCCTGCATGGTGCGACGCGACATGGTGTACTCTTGAAAAACGAGGCGTGGTGCAGGCCAGCTGCGTCACTGCAAATAGCGCTGGTGAACGTCGAGGTCTACTCTGGAAAAACTAGGCATGCAGGTCTACGTCGAGTTCTGCATGCATCGGGCTGGTGAACGGGGCCCAGTAGTCAGTGGCCGTTATTGCATGCACAGCGTCATTTTCAATCGTTTGATCGTAAGGAACGGTAGCATGCGTGCATTTAAACCCTGATGAAATCCAAAGTCTCACGCCAAAGTCTGCGTAGCTGCGTGCATTTAAACCCTAAGCCCATAGTTCCACGCCAAAGCCTGCATGGTGCGACGCGACATGGTGTACTCTTGAAAAACGAGGCGTGGTGCAGGCCAGCTGCGTCGCTGCAAATAGCGCTGGTGAACGTCGAGGTCTACGTCGAGGTCTACTCTGGAAAAACTAGGCATGCAGGTCTACGTCGAGTTCTGCATGCATCGGGCTGGTGAACGGGGCCCAGTAGTCAGTGGCCGTTATTGCATGCACAGCGTCATTTTCAATCGTTTGATCGTAAGGAACGGTGCAGATCGAGTACATGGATGCAAACCTCGATCAGATGCTACGGTTTTATCAGATGCTACGATGTTTATTCGACCTATATAATGTGGAGAAGAATCGCAGAAGATGGTTTTTGTAATATGGGAATCTGTTATTTGAATTCAGAATGTAAATTCCCTATTCTTCGGTGACTTTTTGACTTTTTTTCATTTTCAAAGTTTTAAAACCACCTCATCTCCACCTTGCCTAAATAAGAAATTGACACGAAGAAACTTGTAATTTGAATTTGAACGTACTTTGAATTTCTTCAAAAGTTTGAAACTTGTGTGACATCCAAGTCATTTCTAAGTTGTTATGCTCGTGTTGGAAACAATCCTAGCCCTTTTGGTAGGGTAACATCTCCAACAACCAATCGGCTCTACAAAATGAGCTAGAAAAGCGCCCAAAGGTAGCCCAAACAGCCCCATTTCTAATCCGATCAATTTTTCGACCTTCTCTAAATGACCTCAAACTCTAGGATTAACATCTAGTGCACTAATATAGTGTTCTTGACCAATATCAAGTCATTTTATTAATCTATAAATGTACAACATCTCTTCACCCTTTGACTTATACGGCAGAAGTGAGAAATCACCACCATGTACATGAATTTTTTGGTTGAATGTACTTATACTTTCTTTATCAACTGAAATGGTTAGTATATGACATCAGAAGACTACGTGTGCAGAGTTTGCATTTTTCTGATGTTTTTTGAATATCCTATGAATATTTGAATTTGGGTCAAACCGTAGGGTTGACCAACATTTAAACAAGTTTAAAACATGAAAATGAAAAACTAAGCCTGGATCCTTCTTATTCACTACAAAATGAAGCTTTGGGGAGGTTTCCCAAGATTTCATGTTGGAAAACTTGGACTTCATTTGACAGAAGTGAGAAATCACCACCATGTAAATGAATTGTTTGGTTGAATGTACTTATACTTTCTTTATCAACTGAAATGGTTAGTATTGTTGGGGTTCGCAGCAGAAAACACAAATTTTTCTAACTAGCGTTCCCTTAACCCAAGATCTAGCTAGCCGTATTACCGTAACAGATAGTAGTGCGGAAATAACATACCTCGGGGTGTAGTCCGTTGCGCGGGAAACGTTCCCGCAAACGTGGTTGATGTAGCCGATCAAGTTTCACAGCCCCCTGGATGTGTTGAGCACCCGGATGGGTGTAGTGACACACGTGCAGCACCTCGTAGTACTCGCACACGTACGAGACTCGATGACGACCTCCGTTCTCCGATCCAGCGGAGGTGGCGGAAGCAGACCTCCGGACGGAGCTTCGGCAGCACGACGGCCTCCGATTCTAGCAGAGAGGTCTCAATTCCACTACAGGCTCACACTAAGGAGCCCACCGTGGAAGAGACTAGAGAGGGGAGGAGACCGGAGAAAACCGATCTCAATTCGGAGTTATATTTATTTTCTCACGAATTTCTGTGTATTAATTATGTGCACCCTGCCTGTCTTTATATAGGCTGGGGAAGGGAGTCAACCCATCTCCCCTAGCAATGTGGGACTAAAGTCCCCTTGCTAGGGGGGTGGCCGGCCAAGGGGGGAGAGGGGGCGCACCCCTCATGGGCCCTAGGGCCCATGGCGCCTCCCCCCCTTTTTTCTTTTCTTTTTTCTTTTCCCTTTAATTCCTTAATGGGCCTTTTTCTCCACTAAGGCCCATAGCACATATTAATTAGAAATAAAATGATTTTAATTATTAATTCAATTAATTAATAACTAAAACATATTATTTCATCTCCCGGTGCTCCGGAAACTCTTCCGGCTCACTCCGAACTTGTTTCGGTTCAATACGGTACTCCTCCGATATTGTCTCCTTTATTCCCTGGTTGCTCCGATGGTTCCGAAAAGGTCTCCGATTTCATCGAGCCCTTAAGTGTGTTACCCTACGGTCCGAGAACACTCCAGTCATGACCGAGAAGAGGCAACAGTCAATGATCATCAGCGGGACCTGGATGCCCATAATGACCCCTGTGCATTCCGGATATCAACACCGATTGGACCTTACGCCGTATAGCATTCCCTTTGTCAGCGATACTGGATTGTTCCGAGATTCGATCAATGACATCCTATGTCTGGTTCAACCTCGTTCCGAACTAAATCCTCATTCACTCGTTCCCGTGATATTCATCCCCGTGACCTAGTCACACGCTGCACAACTTTATGGATGGAATCTCACCGAGTGGGCCCCGAGTATCTATCCATTATATGGATTGACAAATCCCGCTCTTGTAAACAATACTCCTCAACGTATCTCCACGGAATACCTAAGATACAACCGTTATGACCCGCATATTTCAGTCAGGTGGTGGGATGTAAGTCAAAGCATCCGGGAAGATAGTGATTATGCACGTACTCACGGTCAAAGGAACGGTCTACCACGTTCTGTAATTACAACACTGAACCTTCATAAGATTTGATCATGCTGTAATGCTTACTTTGGGTAATGTTCATCACGTCACTTAACCCGTGAGGTGACCTCATAGTCAAGAGACTTAATTGTCCATGGCTTGCAATTGTAATCTTGTATTACATTCAAGTCTATTATCCTTTCTATATTTTAGAGAATAGTCCTCAGTATGCCTCTCTATACTGAATGCATGGAATTTATTCAGATTCTGTGTTTTACTCCTAAAGCACATCGGAATTTGTTCTTCTACCAAGAACTTTTGAGTCATTCTGTTTGTTGGATTCACAATGCATGTTATATGGTAGAATCATATGTCAAGAACATATGAGATCACATGTCCAGTACATGATGCATCTCTATTCTTCCATCAAGACATTGCTTGTGATATTTGGATTTCATCCATTATATAATTTCTAGCCACAAGAACCTGTTTCTTGTCTAGAAGATTATTCCAACCTTCACTTCGTTTCATTATCCGTATCTTAATCTACTCATATAGATTTCAACGTGTAATGTGTTGGTATTTCACATAAAAGAAGATTCTTGCAATCTTGTATTTTATTTGCCTTATGCTCTATATATATCATAATGCACATATGTATATGAGACGATTCTCTATATACACAATCAATGCATATCCATATATATACATATGAGATCATTCTTCACACATATCAATGCATATATGTTTGAGACAATGATCCTGCTCCCACTCAAATATATCCATCTTATACTCATATATTTGTGGTTCAGCTTTCATCAAGTCATTTTATTGTTCACTATGTCTCACATAATGACAATGCTTCCAAAGCTCCCACTCAGAAAATGCCCTCTGCATTCCAAGTTTCAGGGAAGTCTTCAAAGCTCCCACTCAGTTTCATGGAACTGCAGGCCCACTCAATATTTTGGTCATCACAAAATCACTTGATCAAATCAAGGTTGAGGGTTCCTGTCTTGAGGTACTATAGTCCATCTTTTTAACGAAGTAACCTTCGTCTTGCCCATTACAATTCCCTTTCAAATCCAAATTTGACTGAGATGCAATTTCAGGCTATGGTCCATCGTAGTGTAAATGAAATATTTTATTGATTAAAGCATTCCTACGTTTCCGTAGTCAATCACCATTGAACTTTGGTCATAACCAAATAATGCCTTATGTCCATTACATTATTCTCAATAACTCTCCAGTTTGTCGAGAATATGAAATAACCAATTTATTTCACAGGACGTGAGCCATCCTTAATGTAACTCAATATTATTTCATTTCTCCTCGTGTTCTAGGCTACCATCATTCCTTTGTGTCTTCAAGCAATATTATTCCCTATTGTTTTATTAAGAAGACTCATGATTATTGTTCTGTACAGAACGTATTCATGACAACCTTCTAAATTCAACAATGGCTTCAACTCATATACCAAGATCAATCATCTTTGGCATATCCTTCCTTACACAGTGTCATTACAGCGGAACATGCTTCCGTTGCAATACTCTGATATTCTGAAGGCAAGGTCCAATACCCCGGTCAAAGTTTTCATTATCTCCCATTGGATCTGTGTCGAGATACTTTTCTCGTATTACCAATTAAGCAACACAAATTTTGCTATTCGGGGAGAATATGTAATTTCAATTGCTCGTAGTTCTATTACAAAGAAATTCTTTCTTTTAAGAAACCTTATAACACCATCAGTTATGGAGCTATCATGTCTCGTTAAAACCAGGATGGTTTCCTATTTATTTACTACAAAATGAAGCTTTGGAGATTTTTCTGATTTTTTTTGAATTTTTTTGATTGTTTTCAAACCCTAAACCCTCTCTCCCTATTCTACGAACTCTGAACATGTTCATAGGTGATAGTTCATTTGTGTGAAGCCTTTTTTCATGAAAATGACCTACACCAAGTTTATATTTTTTTCTCATAACCTTGTCACATATGACGGCTATGTGCGCAAGAATTTCAACATTTTGATTTTTTTTGAATTTTTTAAAAACATTTGAACTTGATTTCGACAGATCACTCCAAAAAGTAATTTTTCAAAAAAAACGCCCCTATACCGAGTTTATATTTTTTTATGGTAACTAGGTCTCCTAAATGGACGAACCCCGTTGAGTTTGTATTTTTTCGATTTTTTGTAATTTAGTTATGATTTTTTGAAATCTGGTCAAACCCTAATAACCCCGTTGACTGGCTCAAAACCCCGCAGGAATGCTCCAAACCCTAGCGTCGAACGTCCGCCGTCGGATCCTACCAAGCGCCAAACACCACCCGTCAGATGTGGGGGCAGGCATGCGCGATCCGCGCGACGCTGGTTCTGCGCTCTGATTGGTTGGTCCGCGAGACAACCAATCAGAACAGCGATGGTTTCTGCGCTCGGATAGGTTGGTCTGCGAGACATGGTTCAACCATATGACAGAAGGAAACATATGATTTTCTATTAAAATCATCCAAACATCAGTTCAAAAAAAAATCATCCAAACATAGTTGTACCATAGGTCATTCAACATAATACAACATCATTCATAATGTTTCATAAATTATTCTTGGTTCCAACTCAATCTACACCGCGTCGAGGCTTCTTTGCCGCTATGCTCCTTGTGATTCTTATGCTTCTTGCCACTGTGCTCCTTGTGATCCTTGTGGTCATTGCTTCTTCTCTTCTCCTTTTGGCAGTTTTCTTTGAAGCAACCACAGAGCTGTACAAGACAAAAAGGGTAGTGAGAAAATTTTCAAGTGATAAATGTACTAGTGTTGGCAAGATTGACATACCTGGCAGAACTCACAATCACAGAATGTTGTGAACCATCAGTTGGAGCCTCATTTGGAGCCACAAGTCACCATCAGTTGGAGCCTCATTGTCAACATCAGTTGGAGCCTCATTTTGATGATCATGGTCCATTTGATCAAAAGGGAAATCATTTGAACCATCGTATGGAGCCTCATAAGCAAAATCAGATGGACCATTTTGATCACCATCAGTTGGAGCCACATTGTCATCATCATTTGGAGCCACATTGTCATGCTCTGTTCCAACCGGCTGCTCATCATCATCATCATCATCATCATCATCATGCTCATGCTCTTGCTCTGTTCCAACCTGCTGCTCATCATCATCAGTTTCATCCAAACGCTCTCCGAACGCTGGATCTACTGCGTGATCACAATACCTACCGAAATGACCAGACCCACCACACCTGTTGCACTTACGCTTCCTCGCTCCAAGTCCAGCTCCTTCGCTGCGAGGTCTTATTCGACTCTTCCTCGGTCTACCTTTTGCTCTCTTCAGAACTGGAGCACGGAGCTTGAATCCAGGGTTCACTACATCCCATTGATGTTTTCCCTCCAAAGTAGGTAAAGGAACTGCATATGTGTCTTTGAACCTTGCAACAGAGTAGTACTCATGCACATATTGCTGTATGTTCCCTGCTGGACCTGGCAGAGTGGTGATGAAAAACAATGCATGAATGCATGGCAACCCAGTTATCTGCCATTGCCTACAACTGCAAGTTCTAGATTCTAAATCCACTGGATATTTCCATTCCCTCTTCTCTTTATCCATAAATGCTACCTCTGCTTTGGTAGCCGAGCAAAGTTTCATGCTCATGTCCAAGCCTTCAGTTTTTTGCTTCAATTCATTCAACACGGCAGGGATGACAATGTGGCCCATGAATTTTGCCGCGGCTATATTTGCACGGAAATGAAACTTTTCCATGTACTCTATTCTTATCTTGTCCAGCAAATCCACCATATAGAGACCCTTTAGTTTTCGGATGGTTGAGTTGAAAGACTCTGCAAGATTATTGTGCACATAGTCAACTTTGCTCAGTTCACTGAATTGGCTTCTGGCCCATAACTTGGAGTGGTGTGTTTCCAAGTACTCCTTCACTTTCTCATTCTTGTATAACTGCCTCATGTGATAGTTGTGCTTCTTGACACTGCAAGTCAAAGCTGCTGGCCATAAATTTTCGCTATACACTTTTCCTTTGAATTTCTTCGCAAAATTTGCAGCAAGATGACGCATGCATTCCCTATGCTCTACTCCAGGGAACACATTGTCCACGGCCACTTCTAAACCCTTGCAGGCATCTGTATGAATTACCAACCCATTGGGATGTCCAATAGCCCGGTGCAGATTCTGGAAAAACCAAGTCCAGCTCTCCTCAGACTCTGTCTCCAGCACACCATACGCAACTGGAAATACAAAATTATGTGCATCAACTGCACAAGCTGCCACTAACTGTCCTTTAAACCTCCCTGTCAGAAAAGTAGCATCAACAGCCAAATACGTCCTGCAGCCTACCAAAAAACCCTGGCGACAAGCCTCAAAGCAGACAAAAACCCTCCTAAAGCATTCCTTGGTCCTTGTCACTCCCTTTATTTTGTACTCCACCGTGTGGTGGTCAATTTCTACAATACTACCTGGGCTGGTCCTCTCCACTTCAGCTTTGAATGAAAACAATAATTCAAAACTTTCCTGCCAGTCACCGTAAATAGAATCCAAAGCTTGATTTCTACCATTGAACACCCTCATGTATGGTAAATCAACCTTGAACTTCTCTTTGATGTTCTTCATCAATTCCTTTGTACCAATTTGATTGTCTTCTGTCACCCACTTCTTTACTTCTTCAGCCACCCATCTTGACTTGGCTGTACTGATTGTTTCCTTCCTAAGTGTTGATTCCTTGCACGTGTGGCTAAATGGGTTCACCTTCACCTGAATATTTGTGCTCTTTCGCATTTTAGATGCATGCATCCTCCATTGACAACCCTCAGTCGGACAATGCACTCTGTAACGAACTTTATCGCTCTTGTCAACTTTGAAATAGCGTTCTGCCTTGATGCAGTACGTCACAAGTGCATTTCTACACTCATTCATTGATGAATAAATGGAACCTTGTTCCATCAATGGGTTCTTACGGTCCCATTCAACAGGTGGAACATCGTCTTCGACATCACTCAAAGCTTCGTTGTCTTCGTCTACAACCACCGCGTCAGCCTCATTGTTTCCAGCCCGAGATGCTCGTCGTAAATTCCGAAGAACATCAGGATATAGCCTCTCTTCTTCATCCGCATAACTGGAAGGCTCCTCCAGTTCAACGGGGACCCTTCTTCTGCTGCTGCTGCCCACGCCGCTCGAGGCACCACGTCCTCGTGCACTGCCTGAACTTCTCTGGCTAGAACTGCGAGCACCACGACATGATGCAGCCCGAGAAGATGCATCCGCCATACTAGGTCCAATTGCCGGCACAACCACGTCATTTTGCAGTCTCACATGAAATTTCTCCTTCTCCTTATGCTTAGCAAACATGGTAGCGAGTTCTTCATCATTTGTAACTGCCACCCATCTGTTTCCCCCATCGTAGTATTTGAATTCCACTTCATCATGCAAACCCCAAGGATATGGACTGCAAATTACCTCCCCAAATTGTCTAAAACTCCAATTGCAATCCACTGGCAAAGGATAATCGAAACCTCCCGTGAATTTCTTCTTATTCTCTGCATCGACGACGTACCGGTCCCTTCTAATATTCAGCAAGAAAGCAAACCGCAATTCCATCCTAACCAGAAAAAAAAGAGACGAATTCAGCACACCACGAAATGCGAATTCAGCACGCCAATTGCAAAATCAACATAAACCGAGTGCGTCTCATGTCTAATCGAATGTTCAAATGCAGAGGTGAGCTCCAACTTACCCCTCGGGAACCCAGTCGTGGATGCGGCGGGTGTCCGGCCCGACGATTGCCTCGCTAGCTACTCCACAGTCGCATCCGCTCGCCATTTCGCCCTGGAGTTCACCCTCTTACTTCCTTTGCCTCGCCAACCCCAGCGCTCCCGCCGGGCGCACCGAAGGAGCCTCGCCGCGGATCGAGCAGCTGGTGGGCGCAGCGGGACAAGCTGGTGGCGGTGGAGCAGGTGACGGCGGAGCACGGCACGCTGGAGCACGTTGCGGTGGAGGTGTTGGCTCTATACGCGGGACGGACGCGGCGGCGTAGGTGGCGGCCGCGGAGGTGGCGGCGGCGGCGCAGGTGGTGGCGGCGGCGCAGGTGGCCGTTCGAGAGCAGGTGTCGTGCACGGTTAGGTCAGGTGGTGGCCGTTATTTCGCGCCGTCGCCGGTCCCACATGTAAGACCAAGTCCATTAGCGCCTTGCCCGGTCCCACCTGTAAGAAGTTACCTGGTCCCACCTGTAAGACGCGGACCAAGTCCACTAGCGCCTTGCCCAGTCCCACCTGTAAGAAGTAAACTGGTCCCACCTGTAAGACGCGGACCAAGTCCACTAACGCCTAACAGACGGAATCCGCTTCAGACTGGCCGTTTGGCCTCGCCATAGCAGCTGCAACTGAAGTAGTGGCAAAACTGTAAGCCATTTGAAACTAGTGGCAAAACTGAGTACTACGAAGCCTCTAGTGGCAATCTGTTAAATGACCCATTTACCTAACACATGATTTATGTGATAGTACAAAAACACATTCATAAGTAAGCCTTTTCATACAATTTTAACTACATTAACTTCATGTCACATAGGAGCATGGCTAAAGTATAGCCAGCGGCCGCCTGACTTGATGGTACTGCCGTGTCATCTATAACCCATCTAGTTAGCTATACATATGTATTGTTTTATGAATACATAACCCACCTTACATCCTCACAAACAATATTGAAACATATGTTGCAGTTGGCTATTAATTTACATCCTGCTTCTCTTCCCTCACATATTTTATTTCTGTCAACTTAGCAAAGAAATGATATTTAAACCTTTATAGTCTGCTTATGTCATCTTGTCATATTTTCTCTGAACAACATGTTATAGAGTAGTAATTGCTTTTAAATCGTTGTTGCGGTGAAACTAAATATGCTTTAAAATATAGCCATTACATGTTACTAATTACTACCTATGCAGTTTTTGTAACTCGAATAATAAGCTTAATCTACTAACCAAACATATGTTTTATACATACAGAACGCAGGAACGAACATCCCATTATCGAAGCAGGTGCGCTACTTTGCATCCACCAAGGCCGAAATGGAGACCGTGTGGTGTAGACACGAGGTCGCCAAGCTCCTCGCCAACTCCTTCTTCCTCCTCAGCATCGGCAACAATGACCTCTTCCAGTCGACACCAAAGTCTCATGCCGACATCGCCGCGCTCTACGCCACCCTTCTTTTGAACTACACTGCCGCCATCACGGAACTCTACGAGATGGGTGCTAGAAAGTTTGGGATCATCAACACGGGCCCGGTGGGATGCATGCCACGGGTGCGATTGCTAAACACGACAGGGGCATGCCACGATGGCATGAACCGCCTCTCTGCTGGGCTAGCCGATGTGTTCAAGTCAGGCCTCGCCGCCGCCCTCGCTCCGACCAGGCTTCCTGGCCTCAAGTACTCCCTCGCCGACTCCTTCGCCAGCTCAGAGGCCAGCTTCGACAACCCCCAAGCGACCGGGTTCATGAACACCGATAGTGCATGTTGCGGGAGTGGTAGGTTGGGCGCAGAGGGTGATTGCAATAGAAATGCGACATTGTGCGGTGATCGTGATGCCTATGCTTTCTGGGACTACGTGCACCCTAGCCAGCGGGCCGCCGAGTTGGGTGTCGAGGCACTCTTCGATGATGGCCCGTCCAAGATCACCGCACCCATCAGCTTCAAGCAGTTGGCCTACCAGAGATGATAGATTGATTTCTTAATGATGCTTCTTTTGAGTTTGATGGTTATGTGTAAATTGTAATCATTTATATATCTTCTCATTATAGTATATCTTGAGCACTTTTGATAGAAATGCAAAATTAAAACGATGGGAGACGTTTAGTCCAATCTATTCCATTTTCTTTTGAAAGATTCATTGATTCATTCACTTCGTTTGTCTTGGTTTCTTTTCCTGAGTAATTTTTTGTCATGGACTGGGAGTTCATTTTTTAGGGGGGTTCTTGTCGTGATTCTTCGACGGGCACTAGATGATATGTGTGCGCTTCTATGGAAATTATTCACAGGACATTTTAATGTTATTTAATTATATGAAAATGGATTTTATTACATAAAATTTTAAACATATATATGAATTATATAGTTAAAAAAAATATTTATCGAATACAAAGATCACAATAATGTAATTAGAACATTTCAGCTTTTTGTATGTATGATTAATTAGTGATTACCCATATTTGGTTTCAGAAATATACTTTACTTTTCTCTTAATTATTGTTTCCAGGATATCTATCACCATCCAGTTACTACAACAATAGAGTAAACAACCAGCAACCAGCAAACAACCACCAACTTGACATTATGTTGCCCCATATGGGAAAACCAGCATCACGCGAATCAGAAGACGGTGATGCACACATGGATGCAAATTCTGATATGAAGAGACGAAGAGATATCACACGCAGACTAGTTGAAGAGCGGATACATGCAGCGAACAGAACACCACGATCAACCACACCCACAAGCAGAAGGACGAGCATGCTACTTCAAGAACTACACATTGGCAACTTGTTGCTACTGCCTTCTTCTTTCCCGGCTTAGCGCTGACAGCCTTGAGACGTGCTTGTCGAGGGCCTCGATTGCCTGAACCACATCAGCCGCAGCCAGCAAAGCAGGCGAAGAAGACGCTAGGGTCCTAGGGACCGGTACGTGTAGCTCCTCCCGTTTCTTGCAACAAAGCCACACGAGTAGCGGCACGCTCGTCTGCCTCGCGAGAGCTGAAAACGCGATGGACCTTGGCCTATGCAAGCGCTACGATGACCATCTGCCGAAAGCATCCATTGGTTTCCGAAGGCATGAGTTTCTGACTCACATCACATCATGGCGCCTGCCACCGTAACCAAGTGAACCTCCCTCGCAGCATTGCGGAAAATGCGAGCCTGGACGCAAGGGGGCTATGTCGCGGCCACGCCCGGAACGCCAACTCGCATGGTCGTCGATGCTTACATATATGTACATACATCCATCTCTATGAACACATGTATGTACACTTTACCCATAAAAGCACATTCGAGATACTGACCGATACATCATGTTGACATTGATGAATTCTTCACATGCGCCTCGTAGTCGACGGTAACGTTACCTGCCACTGAAAAAAATTCATCGGAAAATCTGGAATAAATTTACGAAAATGTGTGCACCAATGCCAAATCAAAAACTTAATCATTGTGTGCTGGTTCCACCACAAAGAACTTAGCCATCTGAGCTAGGCTCTATTCGCGACTATTTGTCTATTTGGAACAATAAATCCATATGTTGCCAAGTCTACCATTTCTTTTTCATAGTAATTGAGATCTTGCCGACAAGCTTTAGGAGTATATCACTGTCACCAAAACCAAACTGTTGGAATAGTAAATATTTTATTTTACTTTTAAGCTGCATGATGAGATACTAGCGAAAGCATGGGTAGCTCAATCATATTCCTGGAGCTTAATTTAGTTCAGGAGTATACCTCAGTAAAGCTTAAACCTGAAACTAGGGTGAGCCTGCTTGAAAGACAAAGACTTCAATAATAGTTGAATTGTTGAGTGGATAGAACAAGTTGCAATTTCAAGAAAAGGACAAGAAGTTATTGAGAGAAAGTTATGTGAAAGTGTGAAACAATTAAGGGAGCGTCGACCATTATTCCCGAGAAAACATTGATCCTGGTGAACTTTTTAGAAAATATAGGAAATTAATTACTCAGTTGTATAACTTTTTAAACTTATCTATTGTGTGATCGGTGATGAAATTAAGCAAGAGTGGCCAGAATTGAATGATGCCATGGGGTCTGCAAGCCTCATTTAAGGAGTATACATCAGCCAAGTAAAATACTACTCCCTCTGGTCCTTTTTACTCCGCGTATTAGATTTGCGTCAAGTCAAACTTTACAAAGTTTGACCAAATTTGCACTAGAAAATATCAACATCTACAATACCTAATATATATACTATGAAACTACATTTCATGATGAATCTAACCATACCGATTTGGCATTGTGAATGTTTATACTTTTTTCTACAAGTTTGGTCAAAATAGAGATACTTTGACTTCGGACAAAACTATATGCAGACTAAAAAGGACCGGAGGGAGTACCTAGTATGTTTCTGAATATAAGGTATCTAAATTTTCCGAAAGGTTATTTTTTAACTTTGACCATATTCATAGAAAACAATATCAATATCTATGATATTTAATAAATACATTATTAAAATAAATTTCATGATGAATTCAAAGATAATGTTTTAATATAATTGATAACGATATGTTCATCTGCAAATATGATCAAAGTTAAGCAAGTTTGACTTTCCAAAAACCTATTACACCCTATATTTAGGAATGGAAGGAGTGACATACAGTTCTACAATGATCAAACTTTATGACAAGGATTTTACAACTAACTATTGATTGTATGGTTGACAGATTACAACAAGCTATCAAAATCAAGAAAAGGACAAGCACCTACCAATTTCGTGTTTAATTATAGAAGAAATATATTGCTTCCTCTACACTGTGTACCGCTAGTTGGTTCCTATAAGATCCTCAGTTTGTGTCATTCTAAATATCAACTTGAGTGCCTCAACAAATATGGATGTGCGCTCTACGTCTCTTCTCCTACTAAATTTGGTTCATCTTTTTGTGCGCATATCGGCTCGTGAATTCCTCTTGCCAGGCTCCTCTCTCTCTGTAGAGGATAGCTCTGACACTCTCCATTCACCAGATGGTACTTTCACCTGTGGCTTCAACAACATTTCTCAAAATGCCTCTGTCTTCTCTATTTGGTTCTCCAACACCGTTGAAAAGACCATCGTCTGGAGTGCAAATGATCTCCACCCCGTATACTCATGGGGATCGGAAGTCATTCTAGAAGTGGATGGAAGAATGGTTGTAAAAGATTACAATGGCCAGTCCATGTGGGAAAACAATGTCAACTCTTCATCAAAAGCTGAACAAGCGCAGTTGTTGGACACTGGGAACCTCATCGTGAAGGGTCAAGGTGATATCATTCTATGGCAAAGCTTTCATTCTCCTACGGATACATTGTTGCCCTCTCAAAACATTATTAGTACTACAAAGTTGGTATCTACTAGTAGGTTACTTGTTCCTGGGCGTTATAGCTTCCATTTTGATGATCAACATTTACTCAGATTGTTTGATGATGAGAAGGATATCTCTTTTATCTATTGGCCAAATCCTAGTATTAATATCTTGACAATGCAAAGAAACTTGATTAATACCACCACAATCGGGGTCCTTGATAGTTGGGGGCATTTCCTTGGAAGTGACAATTTAACTTTTAAGGCTAGTGATTGGGGCATCGCGGTTATGAGGAGGCTAACCTTGAATTATGATGGCAATCTTAGATTATACAGTCTAAATAAGACAGATGGAAGATGGTTGGTTACATGGATGGCATATCCTCAGACCTGCTTTGTACGTAGTCTATGTGGTATAAATGGAATATGTGTTTATACACCTAAGCCTGCTTGTGCTTGTGCCCCTGGACATGAGATCATCGACCCAAATGACAGGAGCAAAGGTTGCAAACCGAAATTCAATCTTAGTTGTGAAGGGCAAAATATGTTTCTGAAGCTACCCACAACTGACTTCTCGGGCAATGATCAAAGTAAGTATACCTTAGTTTCATTGTATACTTGCAAGAAGATATGCTTGAATGACTGTAATTGCAAAGGTTTCTCATACTGGCAAGGAGTTGGAGGTTGCTATCCAAAGTGGTCCCTTGTTGGGGGTGTAACCGGCTCGTCTGTTTCTGGTGGTTCTTTCTATCTTAAGCTTCCTAGGACATTACACGTCTCAGACTCCTCAATTCCCCACTCACAACCTTTTGGTCTTGGATATGTTCCTAACTGTAGTGCACATATTGAATATTTCATTCCAGATTTTTTGGATCGACCTAAGAGCAGTCAGAGTGGGTCACACTCACAATACTTTTACTTGTCAGCTGGATTTTTGTTAGCGGTATTTTGTGTCGAGGTAATATTTATGATATTGGGATGCTGGATTATGTTGAGAAGGGAGGGAAAACACTTAACAGGTGTATGGCCAGCTGAGGTTGGTTATGAAATGATAACCAACCATTTCCGCAGATACACTTACAAGGAGATACAAAGAGCAACTCAAAAGTTCAAGGATCAGATTGGATCTGGGGCATCCGGTCATGTATACAAAGGGGTATTGAAAGATGACAGGGAAGTAGCGGTGAAAAGATTGGCGGACATAAACCAAGGAGAAGAAGAATTCCAGCATGAACTGAGTGTGGTTGGAAAGATTTACCATATGAATCTAGTGAGGGTTTGGGGATTCTGTTCGGATGGCGCACACAGGATATTGGTTTTAGAGTATGTTGTGAATGGGTCTTTGGATAAAACACTTTTTGGTAGCACACGATTACTTGAATGGAATGATAGGTTCAAAATTGCTCTAGGGGTGGCGAAAGGATTGGCCTATCTTCATCATGAGTGCTTGGAGTGGGTTGTCCACTGTGACCTCAAGCCCGAGAATATATTATTGGATGAGCACTTGGAGCCAAAGATCAGTGACTTTGGCCTTGCAAAACTTGTGAATAGAGGTGGATCCAATAAAAATGTATCAAGGATCCATGGAACTAGAGGTTACATAGCTCCTGAGTGGGTTTCTAGCCAACCAATAACAGCGAAGGTTGATGTCTACAGCTTTGGAGTGGTTCTTCTAGAACTACTGAAGGGGGTTCGTGTTTCAGACTGGGCATCAAATGATGATGTGGAAGTGGAAATGGTCTTTGGAAGGGTTATTAGAATGCTTGCAGAAAATCTAATGGTGGAGGGTGGCCAAGAATTATGGATCGCTGATTTCATTGACTTGAGGTTGAACGGCCAGTTCGATGTCTTGCAAGCAAGAACCATGATGAAGCTGGCTGTTTCATGCGTAGAAGAAGATGGTAGAAAAAGGCCCACCATGGAAAATGTTGCGCGGATGCTTCTTTCGGTTGCATGATGAAGGTACTGGTGTTCCAAAAAAGAGTTTCACATTTCATATAATACACAGAATTCATGTCGTGTATGCTTATTATTCTTCATGATCCCAAACAAGATATATGTATATGATATGTACCTTTTAGCAATCAGCAGGTCATGTATCATAGGTTCCTCCGAGTAGTAGTATACATTAGCAAGTTTGGTTTTGGTTTTGGTTTGTGCCTAGTCGGTTTGTAAGCCAGTTTATATACAATGCAATGAAAAATCACCAGAAAAGCTGTGTTGTAGCAGCACCAAATGTACCTACAGATTCTTCCGTTGTTAGCTGGCTTGCTGCAGGGATCAGATCGATCGTCTGCTACAAAATCGATCGGCTTCACGTACGTGAGTCGTCTCGTGTGCTCTTGTGCCAAAATGTCAATGTAAATAAGACTGCAAGAGCCACTTGTATGGCAATATTGAATTTTGTGTTTGACCGCAGTTCACAAGTTGTGCTAGTAACTACGTACAGTATCACTGCCACTTAGGGCAACTTCAAGGCGCGACCCATTTATCCGTTTTTGGTTTGCTGCCATCCGTTTAGATCACCACGGATAAAAATCATGGTTCAACGGGGTGACGCAAAGGTATTGTTTTCCGTTTTTGGTCCGTCGTGAGTCGTGACCCATTTTTCACCCAAATTTGGGGGCTAATTTAGGCCCGAGCGAACACGCGTCCTTTCTGGCCCGCCTGTCTGCGTTCCAAACACGTCCCGGCATTAGAGCACACCCTTTATAGTCTCACCTCGCCCATCGAAGACCTCGCCGAGGTGTCGAGGGCGAAAGTAGTGGGTGTGTTCATTGCTATGAGTACTCCATAATTAATGAGTTTGTGCTTTCTAGGACTACGCGCACCCTAGCCAACGGGCCGCTGAATTGGGTGTCTAGGAGCTCTTCGATGATGGTCCGGACCAGATCACCGCACCCATCAGCTTCAAGCAGCTGGCCTAAAAGCATGATTCATTGATTTCCTAAGGGTGTTAGCAATCGTAATTGATGCTTCTTTTGAGTTTCATGGTTATGTATGTCGTTGTAAATTGTAATCATTTGTATATATTCTCATTATAGTATGTCTTGAGCACTTTTGATAGAAATACAAAATTATTTGTATATATTCTCATTATAGTAAATTGTAAAGTTTTTTAATTATATGAAAATGAATTTTTATTATCATATAAAATCTGGATATATGTATATGATTATTATATAGTTACAAAATTATTTACTGAATACAAGATCATAATAATATAATTAGAAAAATCATATTATTAGAAGATGCCCAATCTGACGGATCATTATTTTTCCTTGGCCTGTGCGTTTTCCCCTTAAAGCCCATCATGAATGGGCCTGGGCCACGCTAGTATCATTCATTGTTATGCTTCACATGGAAGCTCTCTACTCGATAAACCGAGTCTGCAAGTTCAGTTAGTGTCAATATCAATGCCAGACTACAGGGTTTTGATTGATCTCCAACATGCTTTTCTTACAAACAGGATTGTGTAACAGTTCAAAAGCAAAACAGGGTATTCACACATTTGGCTTCTGCTTAAGTACTTAAGCGCACGCTATTCTGGGGCGGCTTCTTCTGTACAGGATATAACCTACATTTGGTTTTGGATATACAGTTCCATTTTAGTTTTGCTGCCAGGACATCGCCAGCCAACTACTACTACAATAAACAGAGTAAAAAAAACCAAACAAGCAGAATAAAAAAACCATGACTCACTGGGGTAGCTGTACTACATGAGTAGTTGGACGCAGCAGCAGATCCACCTTCTTCCGCGCTGTTACTCCCATGGCTTCCCTCATGTCCAGTTCGCTCGGAAGAGTGCCTTCAGGAAGACTCCAATCGAAATGAAACAGAAGGCTTGCGAGAGCTAGTTCGATATTCGCAATCCCAAACAGCATCCCGGGGCAGATCCGTCGACCGGCGCCGAACGGAATGAACTCGAAGTTGTTGCCTTTGTAATCTCTCACACTGCCCATAAACCTCCCTGGCATGAACGCCTCCGGTTCGTCCCAGCATTCCGGGTCCCTGGAGATAGCCCAAGCATTCACGAGCACGGTAGTCCCCTTTGGGACGTCGTAGCCGAGTATTTTGCAATGTTCTCGACATTCCCTTGGCATCAGTAGTGGCCCAGGAGTGTGCAACCGTAAGGTCTCCTTGATGACGCACTGCAAGTAACTCAGCTCAGCTAGACCGTCCTCAGGTACCTTCATCTGTCCCATGAAGGCTGCCCTGACCTCAGCTTGCGCCCTGGACATCACGCTCGGGTTCCGCATCAGCTCCGCCATTGCCCACTGCAGCGTCGTTGCTGCTGTCTCGCTCCCCCCTGCAAAAAGATCCTGTGTTTCTTTTCATGTTAGTAAAGCCATGGATGGATGATAGAAAATTTTGCAAGAACAATGGAGCAACTTACGAAAATCACTGCATTGATGTTGCTCATGGTGAGGGGAAACTGAAGGTCGTCTTCTCGTTGAATCCTCAAGAGCACATCGATCAGATCCTCCTGGTGTTGTTCATCGGAGGACGTCTTCTCCAGATGCTCTCCTATGACGCGGTCCATGAACGCCATCAAAGAGTCCCGGAACAGCTCAGCCTTGCGCAGCGTGCTGCTCAGAGCGAGTGCCAGCCTCGACGAGGGGAACAGGTCAGGCAAGCTGAAGCCGCCTACTAACCTCAACGCCTCGTCGACGTAGCGGAGCAAGGCGTCCTGCTCCTTGAACCGTCTGCCCATGATGGCGTGCACCGTCGTGTCCGTCACGTACATCGTGAGCATCTTGCTTAGGTTCACCGCCGCCTCTGACTGGGATGCAGATGAGATGGACCTGATCAACCGGATGGCCTCCTCCTCGCGGATGGGCTGGAACGAACCGATGCGCTTGGTGCTCAGCAGCTCGAGGAAGCAAATCTTGCGCATCTGCCGCCAGTGGTCGCCATAGGGGGCGAACGCGATCCCCCGGCCATGCTCGTTCATGACCCTGACAGATGAGCTCATTGGCCTTGTGCAGAAGATGCTGTCGTGCGTCTTCATGATCTCCTTGGCAGCCTCGGCGGTGGAGGCGATGATCACCGGGTTCTCGCCGAACTTGAGGAGCATCAGAGGGCCATGGCGCCGAGATAGGTCTCGTAAGGAACGGTGCGGGAGGGCACCGAAAAGATGGTGGAGGCTGCCGATGACAGGAAGCTGCCATGGGCCTGGAGGGAGCCGCAGACCGTGGTTGCGAGGGCCAAAGGAAGCTCTGTAGACTCGAATCAGGTACAGAAGAGGAACAAGAGCTAGCAAATAGTAGTATGCAACGTTGTCCATGATTGTGAAGTAGTGATGCTGTATGCTATGAATCTGTGACTGCCGTGAATGATAGGAGGATTTATGAAGGATCCAATGCTGCTGCTTCTGTGGTAGTTTCTTGGTTGCTTCCTTGTACTATTTTTTTACATATATATTTTTGGGAGCGTAGAGAAAAGTTAACGTCAAACTTTGTGTGATGTAAGTCAGGTTATACTACTCTCTTGATGCCTTCCGTACATTTTATATGCTAGGTGTGCTGCAGGTGCAGAATTAAATAGCAAGAATAGCTGGTAATCTGTACAGTAGACCAGAATTAAAGAACAGTTCAAGCATAGACATGAAGATGACATGGTGCAGAACAGACGAAACAATATAGAAACTGGACATGCTATTTTTGTTTTCCATTTCTTGGCGGCGTTTCACAATTATTGGTCAGCCACGTTGGCAGAATCAAATAGCAAGAATAGCTGGTGATCTTTGATTTATTTCTCAGCCGAGTTTCTGCCCCTTTATTGGTCACCAAGTGTTCCGACTATTGTCAAAACCATCAAGGAACTCCCCCCTCTCTCCATCCTTTAGGGTCTTGTGCTCTATGGGTAAAAGCTCTAGATTAGGCTACGCCGGGTCTGGCAACGGCGGTGGTGTCGATATAGTTTTCTCCATTGTGTTGTTGCTTTGGTGACCGTTACTGCTCGTGGTGGTATGATGTTTTGGGACAGATTTGGTAACAATTATTATACCCCAGTGACAGTGACCAGAGCAATGGTGGCAACAATGTGTGTTAATTTCTAGCCGTCATGCTGGCATAACTGTTGGTATCCGCAAAATTTCTTGAAAGATTATTGGCATTTATTTGACTAAATTAACCGTCACAAAGTTTAATTAGCAGCAAAGATCATATCAACAGATAACATGCTTCCACTTAAGCATGGCAGTCCAGTGACAGCTCACAAGTTATCTGACCGTATGGCCATGGTTTAACATGCCACAAAAGAATGAATGCTGACTCCCATAAAAGAAAAAAAACTCCGATTTTTTTTCTTGACTAGTCTATGTTGAAAGTGTTATTATGTATCGATCTCACTCGAAATGGCCAAAACCTAATCCATTGCGCTCCTGAACACCAGTGTCGTATAAATCCAAATTATAAGAAATCCTATCGAAGCTATAAGTGCAGAATTCGTACCCTTCCAATTTGGATTTGTTCTACTATGTACATAAACTGTGGATATGGTCCAAGTAATAAATGCCCAGGTTTCCTTAGGATCCCCACGCCTCATTAGCCCATACTGCTCCACAAAGAATACCTATGGTTAAAAGGGTAAATCCTAGGCGATACCAAGAGTCAAGCTAACGACGTGAGCAGGGCACAAGGATAGTTTCAGTTTGTTTTGGAGACTTGAAGCTGAAACCAGAGCCTCACACAGAGGCTTGGACCTTATTGTTTCAGTGTTATAGGGCATAATAGTGTAATGTTAAAAACAACTCTGCAAAGTTGCTGTATGTGAAACATTATAAGCAGCATAACGTAACTAGAAGCTCGACTACAATAGAAAGAGCACTTTTGTGTTCTAAAAGAAGAATCTACCCAAATATTGAAAATTATGATCCAAGCATGCCGCCCTTGATGATGTTCTGCTAACGACATTTCCTATTTAAGACATACTACCACAAGTAACTAGCATCCAAAGAAGTGATATGTATTCATCCAATTGTAAACCATTTGCAGGAAATAAAAAAAATTGATTTGCCGCATTACATCATCAGCAATTTCACACATTATATCATAGTGGTCGTTTACTAGATGACTGTGAATAAGATGCTTATAATTCCCATGGCTGCAAATAAAAGATAAAATTTTAAGCCTCAGGATGATGTTTGAGAAAAGTTTAGGCGGCATGAAAATTATTGTTCATGTCTTTTACATAATAATCATAGTACCTTAACACAGACACTACACGAGGTTAACCACAATGCACGGAGGTCAAAGTTACCCAAACCAGAAACCAGTAAAGATGACAGAAATTCAGTACAAATTTGGTCATAGACAAAACAATCAAGCTCCGCCAATACGGATTACTGAACCACCATTGCTCCAACATCAGTCAGAGAAAATGAGAGCCGAATTAAAGCACACATACCAAGCCTGATGCTCCATAGTCCATAGAATGAAGAATTGACTCCGATCAGAGATCCACTTGGCACTTGCTACAAAGGTACCAGCAATCTCATATTGATATCAAATGTGCAATGATTGTGACTCTGTGTACAACGGCACATAAGGCAATAGGGGCTTGACACCTGCAAGATAGGAGATCACTCTGACTTGCTGATTATCCATATTATAGCACATGAATGCGCTACCCGCCGCAGTGAAGAACACCAAGTTGCATTCCGGATGAATCGTAATAAGATCAAAATTTTCATCAAGGCATAAATCTGTCCATCCAAATATGTTTGAAGTTTCAATGCTATGCTTCAATATCCATTGTTTGCTTTGATAGTTCTCCAGAACATAAACTACTAAACGAATGACAACACCACCTTCATCCTTGTGAAAATTGGCAAGATGCAAGTGCCCCTGCGACCGCTGAATAAAACCACGAGTCAGACCAGAATCATCAACCAGACCATCAGGGAGACTGAATTTCATCTTAGTGTCTGCCTTTGTGTCCACTGCAACTACAAATTTGTGTAACTTGTCGTCATAGGCACGAAAAAACAGAAGGCCATTGAGAAAGACAGTTGAGGAGCGCCGAGTAGCAAACCAGGTAGCTCTGTTCCCTCCCTTGTGCTTATAAACCCATTCTCCGGTTTCGGATGAATACGCTGCCACTCCGGAAAGTTCGGTGCTGAAGCCGTACTTGTTCTTATATGCCAACTCGAAGACATGGAAATGCGGCGATAGGGCCGGGTCGAAGCCCAAGCATGTGGTGGCCACCTCCTCAGTGACCTTGCCGGAGCTGGGCAATGCGACCCACTTCTCCGTGGCCGGATTGCACACGACATAATGGATGGCGCCAACCCCATCACTCTCGCAAAAGTGGCACCATCCGCAGAGGAGGAGGCCGTTGCAGGAGTCCAGTAGATTGACGCGCGGGTGGTCGTTTGGCAGGAAGGTGAAGGAGGTGTCGAATGGAGGGCGGAGGTCCCCTGAGAGGCCGGTGAAGTGGAAGGGCGATTTCAGACCCCATCTCCAGGTGGAGCTCTCGGCGTAGAAGAAGCCGGCCAGGGTTTGGGGGAGCCTTTTGCGGTGGTAGGGGTGGCGGGGCGGATGAGGCCGAGCCAGTGCTTCGAGACGCACTTGCAGCGGCACAGCGACTTGGCGGGGACGCGCGAGAGGATCTCCACGAGGAGGTCGTCGGTGAGCCTCTCGGCCGCCGTCCCGGTGGGGAAAGCCCTGCGGAAACACGGAGGGAGGAGAGGTCAGGGGATCGGCGTCCCGGTGGGGGAAGCTCATGGTGGTTGCTGATCTACGTACCGGGATCCAAGGAGCGGGCGAGAGCGGTCCGCCACGATGGACATGGCGACGGACGCAAGGAGGCGGCGGCGCCGCCGCCGTCGGGCGAGGAGAGGCAGGGGAACGAGCCAGGAGGCAAATGGGTTAACTCTTTTTTGATAGGGTTAACTCAACAGAACTGAACCACCACACACACATCTCCAGGCGTTGGCCTATCTCTCTCAAAAATAAAAATAAAATAAACTTCCGGCAAAGTGAAAAATCTTCATTCTTCTTGCCTAAAGAAAAGCCTTCATTTTCTTGGAGGAGAAAAATTCAATATAATATCCATACAAAAATTCAAGAAAAGAAAATTATACTACGTGATAGCAAGAAACTAGCTAATGATAGGGGTTCAGGGATAATTCTGGTTTGTCTTGGAGGATCGAAGGCTAAAATTATCCTTGTATTTTAGGGCATACATAATGGGAGGTCCAAACCCGTTTTAAATGTTCGGGCGATCAATGTGGATGTTGCTTGGGTGTTTTTTAACCCAATTGAGAGCCTCAAATCTGGTTCAAATGTTTGGGCTAACGGTTATCTTTTATATTCAGCTTATATGTGGGGTAGATATAGGAACGCCCAGATTCCTCCACCACATCGACTGATGGAAGGGGTCCACCTAAAACCTGTCGGTCAGACGGGTGCCTCTTTGGTTTAGGTGCGGACGCATTCATGTCAACACTTCGATGTGTTGCCTGATGGAGGCTATTCGTCGTCATTCGGCTTTAAAACACAAGCGGTGAGGCAACCCTCTTATGTCTGTTCGACTCCCGTCCTCCTCTTCTTCTCCTCCTCCTCCTCTCTCTTTCGTAGTCGGAGCTGGATTCCCGTCAACTACCTGTTTGGTTTAGGCACGAACGCATTCATGGCAACGCTTCGATGTGTTGCCCGATGAAGGCTATTCGTCGCCATTCGGCTTTAATACACAAGTGGTGAGGCAACCCTCTTCTGTTCATTCCATTCCCGTCCTCCTCCTTCTCCTCCTCCTCTTTCTTTTGTAGTCGGAGTTGGATTCCCGTCAACTAATGTCAACGTTGCCGTAGGCCCGGGCGTTTGGAGCGGGATTGGTGTCTCCGGTTATAGAAGTTCTAATGGTTCCAGATTTGTATCCTTAGTTAAGCCATTTGCAAGAATTTTTGATTTATTTGGCGCGTGTAGTTATAAATTGCAAAAGTATAATTAGCATCCTCCGTACATGCAGCATACACACACACACACACACATATAAAGTTTAATCCATTGTGGATCCTACATTACGATCGGTATTGATTGGGTATGGAAGTTGATAATGTTTTTGTTTATGACAGTGTTTGTAAATTCAATCCCAATATTTACATCCCTTTTGCGTGGTTTCACGTATCGGATCCTTGCTAGTGTTCAACCAAGCCTCTACTAACACAGTATCTTCATCTTGACAAAATTAAACCCTAACCATTCAAATCCCTGAAATTTATACCATGTACTTAGCACCCAACGAAAACAATTTCATTACTCAACACCCAACGCGGGTTTCTCATTATTACAAGACTCAATGACAGTATCAAGGGCATTCCTGGGCCAAACCATAGTTCTGGAATCGAAGAGAGCAAACTTGGCTAAAAGACTACTAGAATAATTGCTATTAGAAAAAGAAATTTTAGAACTATCTCTAGACGCAAGCAAAAATTTAATTTCAGAGACCACAAGCGAAAATATTGATCTATTAGAATATGTCCCCTTCACAAGTTTGATCGTCGTCCTGGAAGAACATTCAATGATGATTGGTAGATGAGTGTGATTTGCAGCGATGCTCAGCCCTTCTTGGATAGCATGAAATAACGCCTCCAACTCGGCGGCTCAGTTATATTCTGATGGCCTAACCACGATACTTCTTAACGCCTTCCTTTCCAATCATGCACTATAATTGTGTGCCGCCTCTGGCTAGCCCTATGTTTGCTACCACACAACCAAGCTCGAGGCTCTGGGTGCAGTAGGATCACCATCACCGTAGCTTGTACTCGGAGAAACCGTTCGTTTGTAGGAGAAGAACTGTGATTTCATTTATAGAAGAATGAGCAACCATTATTTTTCCTCCCGTTTATCTGTGCAACGGTTTTAAGAGAAAGATTCGGGAGACAAGATTGATCTGGCATCTGGACCTACCTAGTCAGTGATAGTAGAGGGTGATCTCGGCGGGAATTGTCTGTACCAAACAGGTCCAAGATTCTACAGGGTTGGGATTAACCGGGATCACTTAAGTACAGGGTTCCAATTTTCGAGATTTGGAGATCAGGGTTCAATTTCATCAGCCCATAAAAGTTCAAGTTTTTTTCCAGACTTTACTCACTTGTGTTAATGCTGGATCGCTTGGCTTCACAGCTTTTTAAAGATTTTGATGTTTGCCTAACATCAAACATAGAGGAATTGGTACGCCTAGGTCAAAATGCATGTTCTCTTGGTATTCTCTAGGTCAAAATGCATGTTCTTTTGATCATATTGAATGATAAGTTGCATAACTACATTCTACTATATGCTTAATATTCAAACTATATATTGCTCTATGAGATTTATCTAACAACATGTATAACGAAATTAACCAATGCAAATATGAAATGAAGCAAACAATATGAACTGGTCGACCATTTGGTTGAAAAACTTGTGGGCATGGTCGAGGATGGTCGTTTCCTCCTCTTGACGCTTCCTTTGGAGCTCTGGTGAATCGTCCATCGTCCCAGTCCCAAAAAACCTCTGAAAAGTTGTCTGGGTCTCCGGAATGCTCCCGTTCCAATGTCGTGATGAAAAAGGTTTTAATGGACCGGTCAATTTGTGAAAAAAAATGGATCGTAGCTGATGTGGTGGATGTACCCCTCCCACATGTGAACTGAATATAGAGGGTGTCGGTCAACTGGGATGTTTGAGCCGGGTTTAAGGCTTCCGATTGGATGGCAAAAAACCCGCTCGGAAAGCATCCGGGCAGACTATTCGGGCGTTTTGGAGCCGGTTTGGTGGCTCTTGTATCCTTGTTTAAGCCATTTTGCGTGAATTTTTGATTTATTTAGCGCGTGCAATTATAAACCGCTAATGCAGAATCGATCATCCGTTACATGCAGCATACACACGTATATATAAAGGTTGAATCCAACCTCCTACGTACTACGTGTACGGTGCCGCCGGTGTTTGTGAGCTCGCAAGGCCGGTGGCCATGGCAGCTCGAACGGGTACGCTGCACCTGTGTACTGGTTCCTCTCATGCGCGCGGTCCGTCTCCATCGTCTCCAGATCGACGGAGAAAATCGTCGCCACAATCTTTGCTGGTCGCTGGAAATACGTCTCCTCGCGCCCGGGTAGCCCGCAGGTCGCCTCCGGCAGCCTAAGGAGCTTCTGCACCACCCACTCGCCGGCGCCGGCGCTGCTCTGAAGCCGTTGGTGTGAAAGTATTTGGTAGGGGGTATTGCACAGCACCAATAGGGCTGGCCTCTCTCATATATATATAGGGGTATACAATACAAAATACACGAATATGTGCAGGCCTATACATGTATAAATACAATGTCTAACACCCCCCTCAATCTCAACCGTGCCATGTATGTTGAGATTGCGCTTACAAGATGTAAACAACGGTAATGGAAGGGGCTTGGTGAATATGTCAGCTAGCTGATCCTTGGAAGATATGAAGCGTATCTGAAGCAACTTCTGAGTCACCCTTTCTCTGACAAAGTGAAAATCAACTTCTATATGTTTAGTACGAGCATGGAACACCGGGTTGGCCGAAAGAAAAGTTGCTCCAATATTATCACACCAAAGAATAGGTGGTTGGCGTTGTAATACTCCAAGTTCACCAAGCAAGGCCTGTATCCAAATTAACTCACCAGTAGCATTAGCAAGAGCCTTGTATTCAGACTCTGTGCTCGAGCGTGAAACTGTAGCTTGTTTCCTAGCACTCCAGGAAATGAGATTACCACCATAGAAGATAGAAAATCCCCCCGTCGATCGTCTGTCGTCCGAGCTGCCAGCCCAGTCAGCATCAGAGAAGGCAGACAGAAGATCAGGATCAACAGTAGAAGGTCGAAGAAGCAGTCCATTAGACAAAGTAGCTTTGACATAACGGAGAATGCGCTTAACTGCCGACCAATGTGAGCACCGAGGGGCATGTAGATACTGACACACCTTGTTCACCACAAAAGATAGATCAGGACGTGTCATAGTGAGGTATTGGAGCCCTCCAACAATACTGCGATATCTGGTGGAATCCTCAGCAGACAGAAGTGTACCATCAGTAGCTGAGAGCTTATCAGAGGACACCATAGGAGTGGAAACAGGAGCACACTTGGTCATCCCGGCACGCTGTAGAAGGTCAGCGGCATACTTGCGCTGACTCAACAAGAGATCATGACCCAACTGATGAACCTCAATACCAAGGAAGTAGTGTAGAGGGCCAAGATCCGTGAGAGAAAAAACATTACTAAGCTGTCGAACCAGACGATCAGTAGCAGATGGTGATGAACTCACCACAATGATGTCATCCACATAGACAAGCAAGTATATGATAGTGTCTGATCGACGCATAATGAATAATGATGTATCAGCAGTAGAGGCTGTAAAGCCAAGATCACCAAGAACAGAACTCAACCGAGCATGCCAGGCACGAGGTGCTTGCTTCAATCCATATAGGGCTTTAGCAAGGTGACATATATGACTGGAGTAAGTTGGATCCTCAAAACCAGGAGGTTGGCGCATGAACACTTCCTCCTCAAGCACACCATGTAAAAAGGCATTATGTATGTCTAGCTGGCGAAGGTGCCAACCCTGAGAGAGAGCCATAGAAAGTAGCAGGAGGATAGTAGCAGGCTTAACAACGGGGCTGAAAGTGTCTTCATAGTCCAAACCATACCGTTGCTTGAAGCCCTTAGCAACAAGACGTGCTTTGTATCGCTCAATAGAACCATCGGCCTTCTTTTTTTATTTAAAAAACCCATTTGCAATCAATGACATTCACCCCAGACCGTGGAGGAACCAGACGCCATGTATGATTATTCTGAAGAGCAGTGAACTCAGCCTCCATGGCAGCGCGCCAATGAGGAGAGGAGAGAGCTGTTTTGTAGTCACCTGGTTCAGTATGCAGGAGAGTAGGATGAGCCGTATGAGTAACACTCCATGCAATGGTACCGTCGGTACGTGTTTTTGGCTGACGAAGACCACGCTGCAGCCGTGTGACTGCACCAGGGCGAGGAACAGTGACCGCGTCAGGAGTATAGACCGGCGGGGGCGATGTGTGAGGAGCCACTGGCGACGAAGCTGCAGCAAGAGTGGTCGGGGACGCTGGCGAGTCCAGAGAAGGCCCAGCGTCTGTGGGCATCACACAGCTATCGGCAGCACCGGGCGACAAGCTGCTAGCCCCGCTCGATGGGCTGAAGTCGGCGGCCTCGTCTGCATGGGGGGCGGCATGCATCCCCGCGACGTCGTTCGCTGGATGATCGACGTGACGAGGAGGTGTCGAAGGATCAAGGAGTTCCAGCCGTGCACCGCGTCCATGTCCTGCACCATGGTTAGCTAGCAGTGTAGGAGAGTTTGCAGCATCAACAAATTGGTCAGAATGCAATGGGGTAATGGAGGATGATGGTGGTGTAGATGCGGACACAATTTGAGAGAAGGGAAAAACTGTCTCATCAAATACAACATCACGCGATATGTAGACTGTTGGTAGGGATGTGTAAGCATTTGTAGCCTTTGTGTATGGAACTGTAACCGAGGAAGACACACATTTTAGAACGGAACTCCAGTTTTCTATTGTTGTATGGACGAAGATGTGGCCAACAGGCACAACCGAAGACCTTTAGGAAGGTGTAATCAGGTGTCTCACCTAGAAGACGTTCAAGAGGAGTTTGCATATTGATAACCCGTGTAGGTAAACGATTAATGAGGAAACACGCAGTAGAGAAGGCATCACTCCAGAAACGGTAAGGAGCTGAGGCATGCGCTAAGAGAGTTAAACTGGTCTCTACAATGTGGCGATGTTTACGTTCAGCAGTACCATTTTGTTGACTCGTATGAGGACATGAGACACGGTGAGAGATACCAATATCGGAAAAGAATTTGTTCAACTTATGATATTCACCACCCCAGTCACTTTGTACTGTTCCTTCACGGTAAGCTTGTTGAGGTCATTGGTGAAGTGTCCCGTAGCACCGGTGTCAAGATACCAGCTTGGATCAATCATGTAGGAGGTAGTAGTTCCACCAGTAGTGGCGGCGTATGCAGCTCCACCGCTCGGCTGTTTAAACACAGCGATTTGTTTCGCCATGTTGCGCCCGTCGTTGCCGATGCCAAGGAAGGTGGCAAGGAAGCGCTTGAAGCAGCACGAGGCGACGTGCCCTACCTTGCCACAAATTTGGCACACAGGACGAGTGCCTCCAGTGGATCCCATGGGCGCGACAGGGCGAGGAGCGGGCGGCGGGTTGCCACGGCCACCAGACACCGGGCGCGACGCATAGTTGGCGATGTGGACGTCCGTGCGGAGTTCGGCATGGCGGTTGTTGGCGCGCTGTTCCGCGCTCAGGAGCTGCGCGAACACATCACGCATCGGGAGAGGGTCCGAAAGGGGACGTGCTCCGACGCGATCAGCAAGGGCATCGTAATCACTGTCGAGGCCGGCGAGGAGGTAGGAGTTGAACTCGGCAGGCTGGAGAGGCTGACCAATGGAGGCAAGGGTATCAGCAAGTGCCTTGACCTCGTTGAAATAGACGGTGGCTGTCTTGTCTAGCTTCTTGCACTTGGAGAGGGCGGTGCGAAGCGCCATGACGCGTGACGTGGACTGCGTGGCAAAGCTGCCCTCCAACGTCTCCCAGGCCTCCTGCGACGTGGTGGCCAGCATGACCATCCCGATCACACCCTCAGTGAGGGAGGAGACGATGCCGGAGAGGATCGATTGATCCTGCTGATGCCAAGCACCATACAGCGGATTAGGGATTGTGGCCGGTTCTTGAGGGGTCGTTGCTGCCGCCGCCGGATTGGGAATCTCAGCGTCAGGGCAGGGAAGAGTGCCGTCAACAAAACCATAGATGAGGTTGCTCCGGAGGATCGGCACAACCTGGGTGCGCCAATAGATGTAGTTATCGGCAGTGAGACGTATGGTGATGGAGTTGGCGATGATGAACGGCGTGGTAGGGATCCGCGACGCCATGGTAGCCCGCCTGCTCATGGAGGACCCAACGCTCATCGAGCCGCCGGATGAGAGGACGGAGGAGGAGCGGCGGAGGTGTTGGGAGGCGACATGTCGGGCGCGGCCGTAAGGTAGGGGGGGCGGCGCTGTCGGTGGAGTAGAGAGTAAGGGGGTAGGGAGTAGCGGCGGCGGCCTAGATGGAGAGAGGCGGCGCTGCTCGAGGTTAGGGTTTTTTAGGCGGAAGCGAAGATGGAGCCGATCGTGGGCTCTGTTACCATGTGAAAGTATTTGGTAGGGGGTATTGCACAGCACCAATAGGGCTGGCCTCTCTCATATATATATAGGGGTATACAATACAAAATACACGAATATGTGCAGGCCTATACATGTATAAATACAATGTCTAACAGTTGGAACACCTTGAGGTCGTTGTTGGGCGTCACGCTGACAATGCGCACCGCACCGTCGTCGTCACCGCCGCCGATGACCCGGAAGGTCCAAGGTTCGTCCGGCGTCCCCACGACGGTACACGGGAACGTGACGAGCGAGAACTGCAGGGTGGCGTCGTCGAGAACCAGCACGGCGTCCTCGCGCTCCTGCCGCCAGAAGAGGGACGAGCCCGCGCGCCCCGCGAAACTTATCGCATAGTAGTCTGCGATGGGTACATCGCCGCCGACCTCGCTCTCCTGCCGCCGCCACCCGCCGTCGGGGCCGCCATAGGAGAACACGCACGCGCAAGCGGCGCCACGGTTCTGCCCGTGGACATGGTATTCGTACGCCACGACGACCACCCGGAAGTTGGAGATGCCGATGGAGCCGCCGCCCGTGCTCTCGTCGCCGTCGAGCAGGAAGAGACCGAGGCACGGGTCGGACCACATCTCCTCCCAGTAGAGGATGCCCTGGCACCTCCGCGTGAGCGGGTCGCAGACGACCATGTCGGGGAAGAGGAGGAGCCGTCGTTCCCGGACCACGATCTACCCATGCGGTAGTAGACAAGGTCCTTCCGGTAGAGCAGGAGGAGCCCGCCGCGGCTGTCGGCGAGCTCCCAGGGCAGCGAGCCGTCGGGGACGGCCGGGAGGAAGTCGAGCGAGAAGTGGCGCCTGCAGAGGCCGTCGGCCACCGAGGGATCCGGCACGAAGACGCCGTGGCCGTTGTTCCCGTCGACGTGGTAGTGGCCGGGGACGTGCGCCGCGGGGAGGGATCGGCGGAACCGGGCAAGGAACTTGGCGTCCCCGTCGTCGGGGAAGATGATGCGGCGCCAGCGCTTGCAGGTGGACGCCGCGCGGAGGAGGGCGAGGGGTGTGCCCACGCGCAGGAGGATGAGCTCGAGGAGGTGGTCGGGGATGTGGTGCACGCCCGTTGGACCCGATGGGGTCGGCTCGTCCATTGACGGCGGTGCTCTCCGCTTGTTGCGCCGGCGGCTGCGCTTGCAGCGGCGTGGCGATCGCTTGGTCGCCATGGACATCGATCGAACTCTCTAAACAAGTGTATGAGTGATTGGTGTGAAACATCAATACGAGTGGAGTGGATCTTAAATACGAGCTGATTGAGTGAGTGACGCGGTTTGGAGCTTTTTCCATTGTTTGCAGAGAAACTTGGGGTTAATCTTATTTTTGTTAGAAAGATCATTCAGATCCATACGATGGCACTTTTATATCCTTTAAACAATGGAAATTTTAGTTTATAAACCATGGTAGGTTTAGTTTTTTATCCAAGGAGTTTTAATTTATCGATCATCGCAATTTTATATTTTTATCAATGGCAAATTTGGTTTATAGATCATGATAATTTTAGTTTCTAAAACATGGCATATTTTTTTTTTGAACCATGGAAAATTTTATTCATAGATGTCTTGCACCAATCTTAACGTCCTTTGATTGTAGGAGTACAAGTCAACTACAACTATTGTTCGTTCGGTGTGATTCCTCGCACGAATGTCCAATCTTTTACCATACTGAGTTGTATCTTATCGACTACGCACAAGGAGCTTTCCCATTCCGATTCTTCATTCTAGGACGTGTTGACCCTTCTCCCTTGCATCATCGTCGTTCTTCATTGCAACACCTCCATCAATCGTTGATGATGATTGCCTCAGGCGATTGACCCACCCTCCTCGGTGTGGTAGGACTCGAGGTCCCACCCATCACGCATTCGCCTTGGCAGTCCTACGTTGCTCGTGCACCTTTGTCGGCCATCATGTTATCGCCACCCTTCATCTGCTGACCTTTGTACGGGCCGCCCCTCACCTACCCCTCTGCAGTGTAGCGGGAGATCGAGGTCACCACTCGCCCTCTTTCGCCATGATTAGTCTACCTATATACAATACTTAATATATGCTTTCTTCGTTCTGAAATAATTGTCTTAACTTTATATTAACTTTAGTATAAATCGACACTATGAAAAGTGGGTCTGAATACAAACCTAACAATTTAATTCTACGTCGTGAGATCCATATATTGTTAATCAAATTTTCAGTTAAATATAAATCCGCAACATATTACAAAACCTCGGCCAAATATTCTGACCATCCGGTAGTAGACAACATCCCTCCTGTAGAGGCCACGGCGGCGAGCTCCCACGGCAGCGTGACAGGTGTAAAACATCAATGGAGTGGAGTGGATGTTAAATATGAGCTGATTGAGTGAGTGACGCGGTTCGGACTTTGGAGCATATGCGGATTCGTCTCCCACGAAGCTTTTTCCATTGCTTTCCAACGAACGAACGTGCCACGCTCCATGGAACTTTTTCACAGCATTTTTTTTATTTTAGGAAAAGGTAGCTTACCTCCCACGGAACTTTGCATTGCCCGAACTAATCCATTTTTTCTAGAAAGACAATACAAACAATGTAGCCCGAGTCGTATTTACCCTCGCAAAAAAAAAGTAGCCCGAGCCGTGATTGTCGATCTGGTCGGTCCTGAGTAATGGGAATGCAAGGTGTTCCCCGCCAAAAAAAAAGAAGAAAGACAATACAGACACGTTTTATAAATACATACATATATTTATTTATAAAATTGTATACATGCATATCTTATCATTATGAGTATGTTTGAGAGATTGATTCGGCAAATCTTGAGATTTAATGAAGTTAGCACATGCGTCACGTTACCTCTCTTTTCACAAAAAGAATATTCATCTTTTAGTGGAACACCTAAGCGTCGAACCTAAGATTTAATATTTGATGGATCGAGGATATCACTATCTTTTTCTTAACCACCCAACCACTATTTAATGGTCTAATCCTCTGTTCTGTGTTTATCGCACGTAAAGATAGACAAAAACACCACGTTGCTACGGAAACTAGTTGTTGAAAAGTCGATTCATAAATCTTCTATTTCTAAATAGCTACAACTTACTACCTATTTTTTCTAGCCATGCAAGCAAGCTATAAATTACAAAAAAAATTCATTACTGTATGCATGCATTTCTTCCATTTCATCAATCCATGCATGTTAATTATAAGTTATTTTTTGCACTATAATTCATCCTTCGTTTTTTCAGAAAATGGCATTCTTTTGGCTGCAACTTATTTATCTCTTTTATTTTTATGTGCTTCATACTTTTTAAATCTTACATTTCTTTTCCATTAGTTTTAGATTTTTTAGCAATTATTTATTTATATTTTTAGCAAGGTTCCCGTAATAACGCGCGAGGCATCGTATACTTATATAAAACCAACGTTAGATTTGACGCAAGTCTGAGCAAACAATTCAATACACCAATCTTGACGTTCTCCGATTGTACACGTCAGCTCAGCTACAACAATAATTCGTTTGGCGTCATTCCTTGCACGAATGTCCTCATCTTCATTCGTACCTTATCGACTATGCATAACGAGCCTAACCTTTCTGATTCTTCATTCTAGGATGCGCTGACCCTTCCCTTTTTGTCGTCGTTTTACTTCATTGCAACCCTTCCATCGGTCTTTGATGATAACACTACTAGAAAAAGCTCTTATAGTAAAGTCTTTTTTTTTACCTTTAGTGTCGCATTATAGATGCGCCACCAGGGCCGGTCCTGGGTTTTCGGGGGCCCGGGGCGAAGCTAAAATAGTGGGCCTTCAATGCTTTTTATATTTCTTCTCTGAAATGATGTTGCTGTGGTGCAGTTCTTTCTATCTTGTTGCGCTGGTGGGAGTGAAGGGTGTGTTCGATATAATATGTGTCCTGATTTAGCAGACGCCGCGACGAAGGACTTTTTTTTAGGCCAAACCAATAGCATGAAGAGATAGTGATATGAGTTATAATATATATGTAGGATCTATCACCAAATAAATTTAATAGGACAACATCAACTTATAACAAGGAATTAACCTTTTTTAAAATATAAATTAATTCAGATACTCCTACTTGCTAGGTTTTGTTCCCTTCTAATAAGTTTTTTGAGATACATTATTAGTTTGCTAGAATTTCATTGCATCCCTACCCTAAAAATGAGTATATTGCAGCGCTGCCTGCAAGCGATTAGCACAAAATTCTGACCAATCCCCAATTATTTATGTTTCTTAGTAGAAACGATCGCTAACTTTATTTTGAAAAGTGGGTCGTAGCTTTTTTTTTGAGCGCTCAAAAGAAAAAAGTGGGTCGTAGCTGAACCTGTGGAGTCACTTTTCCCCCGTAACATGCTGTGGCCCAACTATCACTTTTTTTTCGAACGGTCAACTATTATGATGATTGAACAATCAAAGGCCCAAGGCCCACCAGACTACATGATTGAACGCTTCGAGTTTCTTCTTCCTGGCGAAGAGAGACGCAGATGACGGAACAGCTTCAAAAGTGCTCTAATGGCGGCCCCGTTCGGAGTAGAGAGAGTCTTCAAGAATACCTAGGATGGGGGGGCCCCTTGGATCTGGGGGCCCGGGGCGGCCGCCCCTCTCGCCCCCCCCCCCCCCCAGGCGTCGGGCCTGTGCGCCACTAAGAACAAGCCACTAATAATGGCTTACTAGTGGCGCATTTCAAATGTATCACCCTAAGAATTTTAGGCGTGATGCATTATGAAATGTGCCACTAATAAGGCCTTAGGGGTGCGAAAATGCCTTGTGTAGCCCGAGCTACACATAACTCGTTTTTTTGAAAAATTAAAAAAGAATACTAAAACAGTTCAAATAATTTTTATTTTTTTATGGATATACATACACATGTATAGGACATTTGTGCAATTTTTCATACCATTATACCTTAACGCGTCATGGGAAAAAATTGACAAATATTTGATTTTAAATGGGCCATTTTTCCTTGTGTTTTGGGCCGAAATTTTGTTATTTTTTATGCAGACTGCATATTACAATATTTTCAAAAGAAATTTGGCATGTTCGAATACATATAAGTTTCCATGGATTTTTTTTCAAAACTTTTAAATATCGTTTTTGATTTTTTTCAAAATAAAGGGCTATGTGTAGCTTGAGCTACAGAAATTCGCACTCCTTAGTCCTTAGGAGTGGCGCATTTTGAAATGCGCCACGCCTAAGATTCTTATGGGTGACGCATTTTGAAGATGCACCATTATATAAATAAATAAATTTTGAATCTGGATCTGGATCATGATTTTTTTGCTCGTTTTTTTTTCCAGAATGATTTGTCCCATTCATCTAGCCATTTTGTTTGCTCATTTTTATTCTTCAAATTATTTGTCCCGTTTATCTAGCAAATTTTGAATCTAAATTGGAGGATGGAGGAGAGGAGAGGAGAGGATGGAGGGCGCCATGGGTGGAGGATGAGCCATGGTGGAAGGGGCGAGGAGGAGGAGCCATGGAAAAAGGGGAGGAGGATGATCCTTGGAACCTTGGAGATTGTAGTCTTGGAGGAGGGTGAACTTTGGATGAGGAGGAGCCATAGAGGAGGAGAGAAGGAAGAAGACCCTTGGAGGAGGAGGAGCCATGGAGGAGGGCAGGATGAGGAGGAGCAGCCTTGGAGGAGGAGGAGCCATGGAGGAGGAGAGGAGGAGGAGGAGGATGAGCCATGGAGGAGGAGGAGGGCGCCATGGAGAAGGTAGAGATGAGGAGGAGATGGTGAAGGAGAGGAGGATAAGAATGAAGAGGTAAGAAGGAGAAGGAGGCCGACCAGGTATTATATACTCTTATTAGTGATGCATATTGCAAAATGCGTCACCCTTAAAAATCTTAGGGGTAGCGCACCTATCTAAATGCGTCACTAATAAGTTTTGATTTTTTTTCAAAAATTTTGGCCTCCAAATCTTAAAAGCATGATAACTTTTTTCTGTTAGATTTTTGAGGATTCTAAAAATCTTCAACGGGGTTTCTCCCGTTGATTTCATATAAATTTTTTTTCATCGGAGTTTGTATGCAAAAATTATGCCTATTTTACAAATTCTAGCGAGATTTTGCAAAAAAGTCGAAATTCATGTTTGTAAATTTTCCTAACAACTAGACCTCATAACACATGGGCATCTCATTTTCTTTTATTTTCTGACATTTCTATTTCTTTTAATTTTTGGCACCTCATTCGCAAAAAAGTTGAAATTCATGTCCGCTCTTGCTACAGAATGCTCCAAACTAGGCAGCGGAGGGAAGCTTGGCTCGATGATACTGCAGTCTCGTCAACAACCGCTAATGAAGAGAAGGCGTGGAAATCTCTGTGGAAGACTGACGTTCCGAGAAAGGTGCGCATGTTTCTTTGGAGACTTGCTAGGCAATCACTTCCCACAGAGGACGTCGATTAGATCTCATAGAAATATGGCAGCCAATGACGCTTGCAGACTATATGGTGCTCCAGATTCTTGGAGACATTCTCTTCTCGATTGCTCCATGTCCAGGTGTATCTGGGCATTGGAGGATGAAAAGGTGATGGAGAAAATTGTCTCATCAACAGAACCCAGAGCGAAACAATGGCTTTTCGAACTGAAATACAAATTATCCCATGCCAGTTTTGTCAGAGTTGTCGTTACCCTGTGGTCAATTTGGTACTCGTGGAGGAAGGAAATTCACGAAGGGATTTTCCAGATCCCATTTGCAACTCACAGTTTCATTGACCGCTTCATCGCGGATCTGGAATTGATCAAGAGACCGGTTAATGGACTGGCCAGACAAGGTCGTCCACATGCAATACTGCGAGCTGTAGCCCGTGTTGTTCAACAGCGACTGATAGCCCCCCTCAAGGTTTTGCTAAGATCAATGTAGATGCTGGAGTATCTACCCAAGATAGACGAGGAGCGGCCTCCGCTGTCTGTCGGGATGGGTCTGGAGCCTACCTGGGCAGCTCGAGCCTAGTGGTAGAAGGAGTTTTCAACCCTGAAATTCTGGAGGCAATTGCATGCAAGGAAGGAATGTGACTAGCTGAAAACTTGGGTTTGTTTTCTTATGTGCTTGCGAGTGACTGCAAGCAAATGGTCAACAATATTAAAAAAGGCAACAAAGGACCAAATAGCGTCACCATCTGTGAAGTTAGAACAAAGGCTGAGCAAGTAAATGTAAAGCATAAATTTGAGAATCGTAGTTTAAATTTTGAATCACATAGATTAGCTAGATTTTCCCTCTCTCTACATCAAGGGCGTCATCTTTGGCTTGTCGAGCCCAATGATGTTTCTGTTATCCCACCGAATGTTGCATTCGATGAATAAGTTTTGTTTACCCCTAAAAAAACACTGACAAACTGCAATTATCGACGTCCATAAAATAATTCAACGGCGTCTCTTCCTTTATTTTTTTGTAGGAAATTCCGGTCTTGGGACATAGGATGAATTTTTTCCATCTTTCCATCTACCCGATGAGATTTATTGTCCAAATGAAGCCTTACCGGGGTCCCCAGGCTAGAGATTGGAAGGAGTTGGCCATGTTAATTCCCTTTCCATCTCCCTTCTTAATTCCCATAATCCTGACCCAATCAAAGGATTTTGAGTCTCAAATTCTACCTTAAACTCCCATTCCCAATCTCCAACTACGCCACAGTTTTCACTCCCCTGCCTCCTCCCCGCTCGACGGCGGCGCCGGCGCCGCCTCCTTTCACCCGCCGCCATGTCCATGGTTGCGAACCGCTCTCGCCGGCCGGAGGAAGGCCGCGCTTCAGTTCGTTCCCGGTACGCAGATCAGCACCCTCCACGAGCTCTTCTCTCTCCTTCGGTGCTCCCCTGACCTCTCCGTTGGTGTTTCCGCAGATCTGGCTCTGCTCTCCCCATCGCGCCGCCGGCAGACAGGCTCACCGACGACCTCCTCGTGGAGATCCTCTCGCGCGTCCCCGCCAAGTCTCTGTGCCGCTGCAAGTGCGTCTCGAAGCACTGGCTCGCCGTCATCCGCCACCCCGTCCACCGCAAGAGGCTGCCCCAAACCCTGGCCGGCTTCTTCTACGGCACCAGCACCACCGGGGAGCGGATCCTGGACCGGCCCTTCCACTTCACCAGCCTCTCAGGGGACCGCCGCTCTCCGTTCCACACCTCCTTCGCCTTCCTGCCCAACCACTACGTCAGCGTCCATCTCCTCGACTCCTGCAACGGCCTCCTCCTCTGCCGCTGGCACCGCCTAGTTTCCGACGGGGTCGGCGCATTCCATTATGTCGTGTGCAATCCGGCCACCCAGAAGTGGGTCGCAGTGCCCACCTCCGGCATAGCCAGCAGCGAGGTGGCCACCGCGTGCTTGGGCTTCGACCCGGCCCTGTCGCCGCATTTCCATGTGTTTGAGTTGGTCCATGAGAATCGCGACATTTCCGGAGTGGCAGTGTATTCGTCTCAAGCGGGAGGATGGGTTTACAAGGAGAAGACATGGAATGGACCTACCTGGATCGCCGGTCGATACTCCGCCGCACCTGTCTTTCTTGACGGCCATCTCTGTTTTTCTGCCCTCGACACCAAGTTTGTCGATTGCATAGTTGCGGTGGACACCAAGGGAGAGACATGGATGAAATTCGGCGTACCTGCTGGTCTGGCCTATGGTTTTATCAAGCGGTCGCAGGGCCGCTTGCATTATGCTGTTTTTCAGAGAGATGAAGATGGTGTTACCACTCGATTAGTAGTTTATGCTCTGGAGAACTATCGAAGCAAAGAATGGATATTGAAGCATAGCATTGAAACTTCAAACATAACTGGGTGGGCAGATTTACGCCTTGATGGGGATTTTGATATTATTGCGATTCATCCGGAATGCAACTTGGTGTTCTTCACTGCGGGGGGTAGTGCATTCATGTGCTATAATATGGATAATCGGCAAGTCAAAGTTGTCTCCTATCTTGCAGATGACATGCCGCTATTTCTGCCTTATGTGCCGTTGTACACAGATTTACAATCGTTGCACATTTGACATCAATACGAAACTGTTGGTGCCTTTATAAGTGGATCACTGATCAGAGTCATTTCCTTGTGGTATGGACTATGGAGCAGCAGGCTTGGTATGTCTTCTTGAATTTGGCTCTCATTTTCTCTGACTGATGTGTGCATGTTTTACAGTTTGGAGCAATGGTGGTTCAGTATGGAGGGAACAGGGAACTGAACTGATTTCTCTGTGATGAGTTATCCAAATTTGTACTGAACTTTCTGTCATCTGTATTGGTTTCAGCAGGTTTGGGAAACTTTTACCTCCATGCAAAGCGTTTGCATTAAGGTACTATGATTGTTATGCGAAAGACATGAACAATGATTGTCATGCAGTCTAAACTTTTCTCGAACACGATTATGTGGCTTAAAGTATTATCTTCTACAGTTTTGGCAGCCATGGAATTATAAGCATCTTATTCACAGTGATTTAGTAAATGACCACTTGCCTGCTAACGATATAATGTGTGAAATTCTGCTTATGAATAAAGTGACATATCATGTTTTCTTACCTTTGCTGCTAATGGTTTGAAAAATAAAATCTTTGCCGCTATGTGTCCTGGTAATACTTGCATAGAAAATGTCGGTTCTTTTGATTCTGTCTTAAATAGAAAATGTCATTAGTAGAACATCATCAAGTGTGTTGTGCTTGTATCATACATTTCTTTATTTTTTAGAGATCTTTTTAGAACACAAAAGTGCTCTTTGTTTGTGGGTATTGTTTAGGCAGGTAGTTTAAAAGAGTTTGAAAAAAGCGCAGCCTTTTATTGTAGAGTTGTTTCACCGAAAGCAACTTTGTAGAGTTGTTTCACATACCACTGAAACAAGTTATGGCTCTGTTGTGGTCAGGTTTTCAGCTTCAAGTCGCCCAAAACAAGCTGAAACAATCCTTGTGACCATCCCTCCCATTGTTAGCTCACATCTTGGTATTGGGGACTGCGTTGGTGTTAAGGAGCTAGATCGATTAGTTTTTCGCGATTTCGAGTGAGGTCGATATGTAGGAACACTTTCAGCATGGTCTAGTTTATTCGATCAAAATGAAGCATCAAGAGGATACAAAAATAATGAACACACCCGATCTTAAATAGGAAAATTTGTTAGCAGATCATAATTTTAAATATTTGGTTAGATTTTTCTTTTAGCATACAAAAGTGCTCGTTCTATTGTAGTCGTGCTTCTAGTTACACTAATCTTTTACCTCTTAAATTCAATGGATGAACCGTTTTTCTGCAACTGAAAACTGGACTGCTGGTTTATTACAATAAACATCAATTCATTTCTGCAAAAAACCACAATAAACGGGAAAAAACACAACATCATTTATTGTAATTAAGGACGTAATCTTTAGACATAATAGCCCTTTAGTTTACTTTCGATCCACGCTTTTCTTTAGACATAAAAAAAGAGGGAAATTAAGGACGTAATTAAGAACGATTGTTCTCAGGAAAGGTCTCTGTCCTGAACAAAACATTGCTTGGTGTGGTTCGGTCGAGGGAACCCTTTAGTTTACTTTCGATTCGTTTCAACGCGACATTGAGTAGCCCAAAAACCCAGCTATTTTTTTTGGTATTTTGTACATAAAAAATCATTCATGAAATTTGGCATATAATAAAAAAACAATGCATGTTAGTTGAAAAAAATGCAATGTTTTAAATTCCTGAAAATAGGAAAATTGTCATGAGACTATATGAAGTATTACTATAAATTATAAAATCTTATGTAATTATAAAATAATGCCATGAGAATAAATTGCATAATATGCCATTTTCTGAAATTCAAAAATAAATGAAATTGCCAAAAGAATATATAAAAACTATTTGAAATATAATTGACATATAAAATCAAGAACATGCAATTACAGAAGTACCATCATTTACAGAGAAAAGAGCCTAACTTTGCCATGAGAACATGGCAAAATATGTTATTCATACTACCAACAAGAATTGTCATGTTGTAAAGAATTACCATGTCGTATAAATAAGAATTGTTATGTCCTATATATAACGAATGCCATGTCATGCAAAATAAAAAAATTGCCAGAGCCGACAAACAAGAATTGTCATCTCACACACAAAAAGAATTTGACACGTCCAATAAGCTATATACAAAATAATAATTGCACTCTCGCACGAAAAAGAATTTGACATTGATGATCTAAAGAAAATAATACGAGTTTCACATGTGCAAAAAATAAGAATTTGGCATGTACAAAAGAACCATCGCAACATAAATAAAACAATCTAAAAATAAAAACATGGCAGAATTGCCATGTTTCGTAAAATCCTATTGCACCATTATAACTATAGAAAATTTTCCATGTTCTACAAAAAATAGTCATGTTGAACAATTTCAACGAAAATTACCATGTTTCGCAAAATTCGATTGCACCATTATATCCATGGCAAATTTTCCATGTTCTACTAAAAATAGCCATGTTAAACAATTTCAACAAAAAATGTCATGTTTCTCAAACTATCATAACCCATATGTAAGAATTGTCATGTCTTGCCGATAAGAATTGCCATGCCTTACCAGTAAGAATTGCCACATCCTGCCAATAAAAATTGCCATGTCCTCCGAACAAGAATTGTCATACGAACAAGAATTGTCATGTGTTACCAACAGAAATTGACATGTCCTATCAATAAGAATTACAATATCGTACGAATGGTCGGTCATGTGCTACTATATGGCGCCAAGCACTATCCGTTTAGTCATGTACCAGACATTCGTGCTATTGGGTTGGCCCACTAAAGTCGGGCTTGTTGGCCACCTTTGCTCCAGGCGTTATCTTATCTAAGATAAATCCTTCTGGTAAAATTTAGAACGTTAAAAATATTCATTGTCTTCTAAAAAAAATCTTCATTCTTTTTTTGGGAAAAATCTCTTCATTCTAGTCCAATAAAAATGATCGAAGAAAAAACTGAGAGACTGTCCATAAAAAAATCCGAAAAAATCAAAGTGAGTTCTTCATGAACAATGTTGCTTCCTCAATATCGAGATGCAAGCTAATGGTAGGTGATTCAAAGATAATTACCGTAATTACCGTTTATTTTGGAGGCTCGAGGGCTAAACCTATGCTTGCCTTTCACTTTCAGATTCGTTCTCCTGAACCCTATGGTAGCCACATTTAAGTGCCAACTGATTTCATGGTTCATTTCATTTGTGAAATGCAAAACCTTGAGGTTATGTTTATCTTGTATTGTCTCTAATTCCATTTTGAAAGACAGGGGTGTTTTGACTGACCATGTCTGTTCTATGAGTTACTCGTGTATTTATCCACAAACTCGAGTCGAGAGCAAAAGGTACACACCAACATATTTCTTGAATTCAAGTTCCCTTTTCAGCCCTTTGCTTCTAAGGTATGAAACTTTGAGCACAAAGCGCGGGAGTCGCTAGCTTGGAATATGGAACCAGTCCCGGTCGTCCCATGGCCGGGTCCTAAAAATAAAGGAGAACACGGCCGGCAATGACACTTTCTCCTTTGCCTACGCGACGAGTGTCAAAAGTTATACTAATGGTCAATGGCTATTGCACCAAAAACCACACACACGCAGATCAATATGAAACTAATGGTCCAAACTTAGCTTGCAATGGTCGGTCATATAGTAGCAGCAACTCAGAAAACTTTGGAGAGATTCTATCTTTTTGAGATTAGCACTAATTATACTCAGGTATTGAAGTGTCAAATAAAAAACACAAGTAATTATTTTGTGGCAGTTTTACTATATATACTGCTGTCATTTTGCACGCATGATTACCAACTACTAACCCACTAACCATTGACAAGATCATATAACCATGAGCCACCTACCTCATTGTTAATTTGCATGCACATAAAGAATGCAGCTAGTAGGAGATGATGACCATGGTTGTGACGATCAATGCAATTTTGACGAGATCATGCATGCCTCGACAACAAGATAAAATTATATATACAGATTGATGCAGACATCTATATCCAGAGGAGACTATGCAAACATCTATATCCACAGGACACTTATTATGGATCGGCGGGAGTAACATACTCCAAGCTGATGCCACATCGATCCAGCTCTCATATACATTATCCTTTTGTACACACTAGTAGGGTGGCCCTCGAGGGCGTCATATGTAGTGTGTTGAAAGTGTAGGAATGATAAAAAAAATTGTGTTTCACATATATTAATATTACATGATGCCAATTTTTGTTTCAAATGAACTACTATGTGGGCAGTATAGATCTTTAATCATAATTTATTTTGATGCAAATTAGTAGAGTGGTCCACGCATATGGGCAGGCTATGCCTAATTTGTAAATTTAATTTATAATTTTTGATGTATCAAGCTATTACGTAAAGCTGTTATAGTTTATGATGTGGCCAACAACAATTTCATGGGTTATGTTTTAAATTTTAAAAGGTTGTACTTCTTCTTCTCTATATCCACCCATTAATTGCTTATATATGTAAAAAATCGATATCCTCGTTTGCTCAGCGCTCCGTGTGTGACACCAGATTGGTCTGGCTCACCCGGTAAAAAAATAAAAGATTGGTCTGGCTCGTTTACTACAGAAAAACCATGTGGAGGCCGAAAATAGTTAAGGGCTACTCCCTCCGTCTTTGAAAAAGTGTACTTCCAACTTTGTTGAAAAGTGAATTTTTTTTAAATTTGACCGTGTTTATATAAAAATGCATTAATATTTATACCACCAAATTAGTATCATTAGATTCATTATGAAGTATATTTTTATTATTTATTTTTTGCGTACAGAATATTCCGGCTATCTCTGGGCACGAAATCCATCAGGCTGCTTCTATCATCTAGTTGCACGGCAAGACTTTGCAGTGTATTTATACTGGCCTAAAAAATCAAGGCTAGAAAACATACTGTACATATATAGGATCAGAGAGGAGCGAGGCTCTACCTACTGACTACTGTGGCCTTCGGGCAACAACGCAAAGGAGAGGCGACACACATGAATATGTCGGCTTCTGGATTGGAGCTTCGTTTTCGCTATGACGGCCCTGGTGAACAGAGGCATGCCCACGAGAGGTTGGGTCTTTTTTCCTAATATCGTGAAGGTCTGTTTTACTCGATGATGACAAAAGTGGGTAATTTTTGTTTAATTGTAACGTCAAAATTTTGCTTTGCAAGATCGGTTGGTCATGGTTTGTTGGCGTATGGAATAAACGGCTGGATTTGTTAATTCGTGGATGCTTTATATGTCTTTTTTTTCTTCCTTCATCTTGCCCGATTGGTGGGTCCATATTATAAAAATCTAGCGGTCATAATATATAGGACTACTAAATCAACGACCGGATATTTCTGATTAACGTGGGATTTTCTAGCAATTTTTTCTGTGGATGCTTTATATGTCTTTTTTTTCCTTCATCTTGCCCGATTGGTGGGTCCATATTATAAAAATCAAGCGGTCATAATATATAGGACTACTAAATCAACGGCCGGATATTTCTAATTAACGTGGAATTTTCTAGCAATTCTTTCTATTTTCATCCGTATTTTGCTTTTAGTATATAATAGATAGATAGATGCCTCATAAGGTGGAGGCTGCCACTGGAACTGTGATCATTTTATATGGTTCAAACTAATGTACTATATGCACATGATCATGTTCAGTTAGTAGAGCTGTACTTTACATCCAAAGAATGTAATATACATGATTTGTCATCTAAAAACTCCAATAAGATAAGATAAATTGATAGATGTGGTAATCTCTAGAGGCTAGAGAGTTGACAAGGAGCACTACGGGAGATACACCAAGCAAAGCGAGCGTCCATCGATGCAGACGTGTATAGTAGTTAACACACTAATTAACTAATTAACCTGATGAATGAGTAGTCATCTTGTATTGTCATTATCGATTGAGCATGCACAACTTATCCTTGGGAGGCATCTATTAGTTTCAGTTGTCTGTATATTACTCTATGCAATCACTTTATAAGGTATTAGTGATAGTCACCCGCAAAAAAAGAAGGTATTAGTGATAGTCAATGGTGCATTTTTAGGTCATCTTTTACAGAATCAAAAGAAAAGAAAAACTAAATGTGTTTACAAGTTACTTATTCAAACAGTTAACTACGAACTTCTCTTTCCGGAAAAAGAAAGGGTAACAATATCATTTTGCAGGTTCAACGATGATGCACGAATCCACCATTTAGTATTACACATGAGTCATGAGCTGCCTACCGCATTGTTAATTTGTTATTTAGCATACTACATAAAGCAAGGTGAGCAAGATAAAACAGGGACGTGGACATACTTAAATCGACAGGTAATTAACAAGATTTTGAATCTTGTACTATATACTCCATGCTGATCATTCCAGCTCATAGATACATTATCATTTTGTGCAGACGCCTCAAAAGGTTGAGGCTGCTACTAGAACCAGCCGTATCATTTTGTCAGCATGTAATGTATACAACACATGATTGTGTTTGGTTAGTTGAGCTGTAACGTCCTAAGAATGTATGTATTCGATTTGTCATCTCAAAAAATGGTAGTATAAGATAAAATAAATAGAAGGGTGCGGTCATTGTCGACACTTTTTTAGGATCAAAGGGAGCAGTTGACAAGGAGGTCGACGACAGATATGCCAAGTGGAGCAATCGTCGTTGATCCATGCAGACGTATTTAGTGGTTAACATGCTAATTTACTAAGTAAAGTGAAGTGATCGAGGGTTAGTGGTCGTCTCTTTTGATATGGATCGATTGAGCATCAGTAACTTTTCCTTGGGAGACACCATCACTTTCACATGTGTCTATATTACTCCATGCAATCACTTTAAAGGGTGTAAAGTAGTCCATGCGTATATTGTATATATCCACAACAAGAGGCCCCAGATTTGGTACATTCGTTGATTAGCTACCCTGTCGATATGATCATATACCAATCGATGAAAGACACACACTTGGTGTTGGTGGGCTTATAATGCCATATACTCCTACGTACGTACTAGAATACAAGATGTTTACAGAGATGCTTGTAAAAACAAATCAAGTTCGAGTTAAGCACCGATGCTTTTCTACAACAAAGATGCTTAATTAAGTATCTGTGCTATATACAAATAAGCATACCACCTTGATATCACCTTAATCGTATTAAGCATCAAACTGCATCGGAAGCACGCGGCAGGCAAGCGGAAGCAGATCGATGAATATAGATTAGGGGTCAAAACTTGGAAGCAATCGTTGGTTAGCGCTTCAAACTGTCGGTGTGCATGGCTTTCACTTGCTCTTCACGTGGTAAGTCAAGGTGCATGCATGCCATGCGATCGACTAAATTAAGCGCGTGGTGGCGACGTTCAACGCGTACATGCATTAGTTTGAAACGAGGCACACATGAATCATGCATGGGATTATACTGCCACCGAAGATAATCATGCATCACTAATTGAGTATTACTACTAGTTATGTTTTACCAACAAACTTGATCATTATCCCAAAAATTAGTACTCATGAGCCACCGTACCTACTGCATTGTTCTTTTAGCAAACATGCATAAAGCAAGCAGAGCAAGATAAGGATAGAGAGACGTGGACATATTGATTACAAAATTGTTTAAACTTGTTACAAATATACTCCATGCCGGTGGATCCAGCTCTACATTATCGATATCCTCTTTTGTACATATATAAGCCTCAAAAGGTGGAGGCTGCATGCCGCTGAAACCGTCCAAATCATTTATTATATAATCATGTTTCACTATATACAAATGATCGATGGCGGCTTAGTGCGCTGTAACGTCGAGGAATGTGTATAATCGAAAAATACAAGGATCTCGTGTTGGTCGTCTCTAGAGAGTTGACGGCATCGATCTCGACGAAAGATACGCCAAACATCGACGCAGACGTATGTAAGTATAGTACAGTAATCATGGTGGTAATTAACTATCTGATTAAATTGATGAAGCTTCGGAGTCATGCATCGATCGCTTTCGCAAGTGTGCAGGAGTATATTACACAAAGCTGAAGTATAAAGTACCCCATGTTTATATAATTGTCCCCCGGCCGGACTTGGTACCTTCGTTGACTAGGTATAGCTGGTTGATCTGATCATATCGAATCGATCAAACTTGTTGGGCTTATAAGTAGCTTCCCCTTGCCATCACCTTAATCACAAATTCACAATTAGTACACGAACAATTACTTAGCTATAGGTTCGCATACACACAGTTATTTAATTAGGTTCCGCCCGGCTATAGCTCGATTCCTAACTAGCCAGCCAGAGCAATGAAGGGTCTCGTCGTCGTCCTTCTAGGCCTTGTGGTCGTCGGTGCCGTCGGTGCTAGCCCGGTGGTGCCGGCGATGTTCGTGCTGGGGGACTCGACGCTGGACGTGGGCAACAACAACCACCTGCCGGGGAAGGACGTGCCCAGGGCCAACGAGCCATTCTACGGCATCGACTTCCCCGGTGGCGCCAGGCCCACCGGCAGGTTCAGCAACGGCTACAACATCGCCGACTTCGTCGGTACGTATATATCACGCAAGTTCATAGCTAACATGTATGTATATATATATGTGAAGATCATATCATGTGTTAATTAACTTGTTAACTTGTTGATGGAATGGATGCAGCTATGCACCTGGGGTTTGAGAGGAGCCCTCTTGCTTACCTGGTGCTGAAATCACGCAACTATCTCATCCCCAGCGCTCTTACTAGAGGGGTGAGCTACGCTTCAGCGGGATCCGGGATCCTCGACTCCACTGTAAGTCACTCTAATTTACTTACAGATGTTTGGTTAATCGTGGACAATACGTTAATTGATGCTTTATTTTTTTAAATATGTTACATGGTGGAAAAAATTACGGTTTTGATATTGTGGCATATGCTAGTTGCCAATCTAAATACTCCACTGAAAATATCAAAAAATAAATACTCCACTGAAAGTGGTATTTTTTTGCGGTAACAGTTAAAGTGGTATTAGCAGTAATTTTTTAATTAACTCTGACGAAAAATGTGTTCAAAACTAACGTCAGAGAACTAAAGGATACCATGGATTTGTCTGGCTAACTTGGCACCAATGTCATCAAATTAATGGTAAACTTGATTAGCTATCAACAAACAATAACAATTGCAAATTGACACCAATGTCAGAGGGAGGGACTGCTGTGACGTGGGGTCACGATCGATCATGTTATAATTAAGTTGTTTTAATGCTAGGTAGTGATCTCATGCGCACAACGAGCATTCCAAATCAAAACGAACTATATATAATTGGAGTGTTCTTCTCTACTTCTGGTTTAATTGGTAGTATCTTTATGGTATAAATATATGCCTCTTATCGAAAATTGTTTGCAAGTATTATTGTTGTGGAGTGTCCTATGTGGAGCAGTACAGTTTTTATTAAGTTAATACATGATTTTTGCATACCAAATCACATCCACAAGTAATATTTTAATACACATTAATGTTAATAAATTCCTGTGACATAAATTAATTGTAGTAAGTGGTAGCTGTTGGTCAAATATTTGTTCTTAACGAAATCAAATATCTTATATTCAAATGGAGAAAATTTATCGTTAATTACTAATCAACCACGTGTGATTTTTTATTATAAAAGAGAGCTCTCCTTCCGATTTCATTTAAAGAAATCATATTGTCTTCTTAACCACGTGTGATGTAACTCTAATAATTAGTTTCATCTACTTTTTTTAGGGGTATTAGTTTCATCTACTAACCATATGTTTTGCACGCATGCAGAACGCGGGAAAGAACATCCCGTTGTCGAAGCAGGTGAGCTACTTTGCATCGACCAAGGCCGAGATGGAGGCCGCGTGGGGCAGCCGTAGAGTCTCCAAGCTCCTCGCAGACTCCTTCTTCCTCCTCGGCACCGGCAGCAACGACCTCTTCCAAACCAGGCCAAAGACCCAAGCCGAGGTTGTCGCGCTATACACCACCATCGTCTCCAACTACTCCGCCGCCATCACCGACCTGTATGGGATGGGCGCGAGGAAGTTCGGGATCATCAACACCGGCCCAGTGGGGTGCGTGCCCCGGGTGCGTGTGTTGAACGCGACAGGGGCCTGCAACGATGGCATGAACCGTCTCGCCGCCGGGCTCGCCGCGGCGATCAAGTCCGGCCTCGCCGCCGCCCTCGCCCCGGCGAGGCTCCCCGGCCTCGCCTACTCCCTCGCCGACTCCTTCGCCGGCTTCGGCAACCCCGAAGCGTCCGGGTTCGTGAACGCCGATAGCGCGTGTTGCGGGAGCGGTAGGCTGGGCGCGGAAGGTGCGTGCATGAGGAACGCGACGTTGTGCAGCGACCGTGATGCATATGCGTTCTTTGACAGCGTGCACCCCAGCCAGCGGGCTGCCGAGTTGGGTGCCCAGGCGCTCTTTGTCGACGGTCCGACGCAGATCACCGCGCCCATCAGCTTCAAGGAACTGGCTTACCGGAGATGATTGACCGATTCATTGAAATTTACATTACATGATTGTTTTTTTTGGGTTTGAGTAATTTTGTATGTTTTTTTGTATTACTTCTGATTCATATTAATGGACTCAACTTTGTCTAGATTCGTAAGTATTTAGACTAGATGCATGTGTATCTAGACAAACTTAAGTCCATTAATACGGATCGAAATAATAAGTTAAATCTTGATATATTAAGAAAAAATCTTCACAATCAGAGTCAACACTAGGCGTCACGCAGGACGGTGCACCTCCCACTAACACAATGTCAGACTTGACACTAAAGCAAAACCTTGCTATCTCATGAGCTACTGCGTTAGACACGTTTTTATTTTTCATCAACTCATACCTCTGCAAACTGCAATAACCGTGAAACCTGTATCGTCTCTTTCTTCGAATCAAGAGTTAAATACACCACAAGTATCTCAATTTGTCTCATGTGGTCAATTTGGTTTTAAATTTATAAAATACACAAAAAATGATGATGCAACTTCTCCAAGAATTAAAATACGGCACGTCCACACATATGAGCTACCCATGTGACATGCAAGCTGGTCGTTGATCCAACGAGTCAGGTTAACAATAAAAATGGCCAACCTATCAATCTAACAAAACAAATTAAACAGGAAAAAAATCCGAGCCTCAGGCATATGAACTCGCGACCTACTAGTTTGCTCACGCACAACAACGTTGTTTTAATTTGATAGGACAATGCCCGTGCGTTGCAACGGGAAAAAATTGTGATCTTATTATGAAAAAAAAACCTATGATGTACATAAAATTAGCTTTATATATTTAAAAAACACGCAAACGGATTTATAATAATACAAAAAATTAAAACATGTGAAAAATTTTCGTGAGTTTTTTTGTGGGTACATTTTTTCATGAGTTAGCTACATGTAGGATTTTGGAATGAATGCTAGATCTGTTGTCATGACCGTGAAAACAATAATGAAAAAAAAAACGATATAAAGGATGATGGACGATGGAACAGAGGAATAAATATATTTTTATTAAAAAATCATCGAGCTCATGCATTCACATGTTTAGATTCTATATTTTATTTCCACGTGATAATTAAGAAAACATAATATAGAAAGTATTTAATATAAAAATGACTTTGGTAATTAGTTTTATTATCCACATATTAATTAGGTCGTGCATTGTAATGAAGGAATATGACATCCTACTTTTATAAAGAGCAAAGGCTAGATTTTGTTGTCATGATAATGAAAACAATAATGAAAATAACGGTATAAATGACAATGAATGATGGAGCTTAAGAAGAATTATTTTATTTTTTATTAAAAAAATCATCAAGCCCGTGCATTCACACGTTTATATTCTATATTTTGTTTCCACATAGTAATTAAGAAAGATAATATAAAAAGTGTTTAATAGGAAAATCGTTTTGGTAATTATATTTATTTTCCACATATTAATTATTACATGCACTGTCATAAAGTAATCTGGCATCCTACTATAAAAAATAGCAAAGGCTAGATTTGTTCTCGTGATAGTGAAAATAATAATGAAAAAAGGTGTAAATGATGATCAATGATGAAACTTAGGAAGAACATTTTATTAAAAAAATTATCGAGCCTGTGCACTCGCATGTTTATATTCTATATATATTTTATTTCCATATTAATAAAATCATTGAGCCCGTGCATTCACACATTTATATTCCATATTTTTTTCCACATGCTAATTAAGAAAATATAATACAGGATATAAAATTATTTAATAAAAAATATGCAATAACCCTGCTAGGCCTATTCAGAGATTACTTCTTGCGACCCATGGCGAGAAAGATAGGCCGAAAAGAAGAAAACGCCTAACCGTTATTATTTATTTCTAGTGAGGAGTAGGTCCAACTGACCAGGGAAATGTTTAGGCCCAACAGCGAATCGTTTTTTTTTCGTTTAACACTGGATTGCAACTTTATTTGTTAAAAAGGCAGGGGCTTTTTTGAAAACAATTACAGGAACAGACTAAGAAAATCACCTCCCTTTATTATTAGGTAGGTATAGATTCAGATTATGACCACCAAATTTCTCTTTAGTTTTCTCCTTTCTTTCTACTCAACTGTCTCCCATTTTAGATGTATAGAAAGTGCCCGCTCTCAAACCAAAAAGACACCAACAAGTTCCTATCGAGAATACAACGACAAATCAATTTGATCAATTTATAGAATATCTCTGGTAAATATGTGAAAATGACCAACCCATCCTTCACGTCAAGTAATAATACAACATTCATATAACCTTTAATACTTCAAAGGGTTGAAGGCCCATTTTTGCTGCTACATTTGTTTTGCAATATATACATATACAACTTATAATTGCGTGTTATTAATAATATAAATAATAATAAAAAATAAAATTTTAAATTATTTGCATATTTTTGAGAAAATAAGTGTAATTAAAAGGAAAATTTTACTTATGAAATGCAAAATATATATAATTAGATTATTAAATACACAATTAATATATTTAAATTATTGAATTCAAAATATAATTAATGATATAAGATATATTCAAACTTATATAAATATATATAAATCATATACTATAATTAGACTTATAAGATATTTTCAAACTTATAAATATATTCAAGCTTAATATATGAATATGAATACAATAACAATAATATTTTATAAAAGCATATTCATATATTATAAATTCGACAATGTAATTATAAAAACATTCATATACTCCCTCCGATCCATATTAATGAACTTAAATTTGTTTAGATACACATGCATCTAGTCTAAATACTTAACTAGATACATACGAATTTAGACAAAGTTGAGTCCATTAATATGGATCAGAGGTAATAACTAAATTATCTTCATTTTTAATTAGTTTAATATGTTTATAATAATATGTGTATTTTATCAAATAATTTTAATATATTCTTGAACTTGATATTTTAATTATATTTATTATTAGATTTAATAATTTAATTATATTTATTTGAATTAATACTTTAATTCTATTAACTTTGAATTTAATCATTCATATTTTAAATTGAATAATTTAACCATATGGATAAATACATTAATGATTTACAATTTTATTTAATGTTGTCATGTATATTATCTGTACCCCATTATTATATTATATATATTGTTTTGCTATTTTTTCCGGATTTTTTTTTGCCGTGAAGGGTCTTGCAGTCCGTTTAAATATAAAATAATATATCCACATTGTATTATTTCAAACTCAAAAAAACCATTGTATTAATCCAGAACAACAAAGATGGGTGGTGGAGTGGTAGGACATGCCCGCTGCAAGAAATAAGTCATTCAGTTTCCTTTTTCTTCTCTAATTTAAAATTTACTTTTAGATTGATATTGGACCATTTTTTCCGTATAGAAAATCAAAATCAGATTAGAACACAATTACAAAAAATATAGTATATCAGAGAGATAGCTGAAAAAATTCTAGAAAATCTGATTATAACACAATTAGAAAAGCTAGTATTTGTTAGCAATGATGAAATAGAAAAGGTAGAACAATGAACTCATTTATGAATGCGATATAATCTTTATCCGTTTGAAGGTTAATTCCAGTTAACTATATATGTCCAATGCCATGTGTCATTTGATAGTTCAATTACTATTCAAAATGCACTAAATTATCTCTTGAGGGGTCGAGATAAAGAATCATTATCTCAGATTAGTTAAGCTAGCTTCATACTCCCTCCGTTTCTTTTTAATCCGCATATAAGGTTTGGTCAAAGTCAAGCTTGATAAAGTTTGACCATTTTTATAGAAAAATCTATCAACATTCACAATATGAAACCAATATCATTAGAAGCATCATGATATTAGTTTTTATATGGTATACCTTTAATGTTGTGGACGTTGATACTTTTTAATATAAATTTGGTCAAACTTTATCAAATTTGACTTTGACTAAATCTTATATGCGAAGTAAAAAGAAACGGAGGGAGTATTTGTCAATGGCCTTCTCAGCTTTGAAGTGTAGTTGATTAACTGGATTAACTAAGAAACATAATGGAGTTGTTAGCTTTGAAGTTTGAAATAAGAACCATGGTTGTATTCTTTCGACTCTTAAATTTCCTTTTTGATTTTTGATGACATAAACAGCTATGCTAATTGAAGTTATTATTCCCCCCTTTACTGTATTTTTTCTATATAAGAAAGAATGGTTCATGCATGTAGTCACTTCAACTTGACCACTGAGAGGGCATCATGATCTTATTTATGCTTATCACTCATGTAGAGTTGTTAAAAATATAAAGTATGAAAGGTGTAATTTCATAAAGTATTCAGTAATATATCGGCTTCCTTTTCTCATACATTCTTATTTGTCAACATTCCTTCTGCATGTTTAGTTGATGTTTTTTTTGATAAAGGGCGCTTCATTAATTAATATGTGTAAGCATTATACCCGGCCTCTGTATAACTAGAATACACACAACCACAATTCAAAAGAAAACACAGTGACAAAAGTATAAAAAACGGTGAAATACAAGCACTAGGGAGAGCTGTTGATCGCCGTTGACGAAAGAGGTCCGATCCGTAGATTATGCTGCCATCCACGTTGGAAACAATATACCTTAGTGCCGTGCCCCCCAACTATGTACAAGCCTCCATAAATAGGTCGTGATACTCGCTGTAGAAACAACCATAAACCATCTATTTAATATGAATAATTCCTTGAATAAATGCATGCCAACCATATATTTATTATGTAAATTCCAGATATGTTTCTAGATATAATTAATTACCAAAATCCATATATGGTGGAAGAACATTTATTACCAAAAAGTCCAGATTTTTTCTTGACAAAGAAACAATTTAGAAGTATCACCAAGATAAGTCATATGTGTTCTCCCAGAAAACACATTAAATGAGAGGTCTTTTAGGTACAACAATAACATGCAATGCATTTTAGGAGCTATATATATTTAATGCATATGATATAGTTTAGGATATAATGCACTAAGAATGCTACAAAGATTTGAAAAAGGATACGGTCAAAGCATCTATAAATGTAGGGTCTCTGCTGAACTCTAATCTCTAGCCTTTAGTCTTCATATCATCAGGGAAATGAGTCTGAGCAGGACCACCATGCTGATTGTTCTTCTCGCGTTTTTGCTCACTTTTTCAGATACGCAATATAGAATGATACATCTATGGAATACTTTCACTTCATCTTGAGACGATTAATAGATCCAGTATAGTACGTCTAAAACCAAGTGGGTTACGAAAAATGTACGGTACTTCCTAGAGATCAAGAATTAAATGGTAATTTTCTCTTTTTATCCTCCTATTTTCTTCTATATTTTCTTGTTAATTTTGTATTTGGTTTGAACAACAGGCCCAATCAAAGGAGAACATGATTTGAACGCAAGTAGCGGTGGTCACTTCACTCCTCCTCCTAATCAAGAGAGCAGTCATCTGTCTCCTTCTCCTCAAACTCCTCCGAAGAGTAAACCAACCTCAGAAGACTGTAAGGAAAAGAAGTTGTACAGTGGGCCGTGCATAGGAATAGCTTGCGAACTAGCTTGTATCATGGATATACATCAGGGCGGCCACTGTAGAGGAGGATTTTTTTCCGGTGGCTGCTATTGTTTCGCGTGTTCCGTAGCAAAGACTAGCCCGTAGTTACATTGATGTGGAACATGTTGCTTAGAGTTTTCAACTGGCCAATAAAATAATAAACGATGTTGTGCTTTATAGTGTTTCCCTGTTAAATACTCCCTCCGAGATGAAATAAGTGTCTTCATTTTGTACGAACTTTAATATAAAATTGTACACATTTATTTTGAAACGGAAGGAGTAATAAACATGCATGTGTCATGTGTTGCCCTTGCTCGCTTCTCTGTCATTGCCAGCGCTGCGTCCATCTTTGATGGTTGTGAAGAAGAAGCAACTACGGCTCGCGTGAACAGGGCCGAGAAAGAGAATAGGAGGACATGGAAGATGCATGTATGACTTAAGTTTATAGGCTTCTTGAGACCAGTCCAGTGATTTTGCAAAGCAAGATTGCAGCCTAGTTCAGTCCGTAGAAAGTAGTGATTTTTTAATGACCAGGGAGCACAACAACAGTCGTGGATGGAATAGAATGAGACAACTTAAAATGATGGATGACCTGTCGTGGATGCTGATGGAAAATCTTAATGAGATATATCTATCTATCTATCTATAAAAATTAGGGGCTCTCTAGAAACTTCCACGCTAGTCAGAAAATATAAACCGGAAATTTCCATATTAATAAAAAAATGTGTCCCATACATTTAATTTGGGACAAGATTATTACAATGTAGATTAACCTTCATAATAAAACTGAAAACCCACTGACCTTTCAGCTTCAACCAAAAAACTGATTACAAAATCAGTGAAGGCCCATATTGCTTTCACTGTTCTAGAAATAGAAAAGATACACACTACTAAGAAAAGGCCTATAGACAGATTAGGTTAGCAGCAGTTGCGCGGGGTAGACGGCCCAAGCTTCTGCTTTAGTAAAAGCCTGGGGTATTGGATCATACTGCAGGTACGATCGTAGTAGAAGCGCGAACAAGGTTATCACGCGCTACTTCTAAGTGGAATCCATAGTGCCTCCTGGGGCAGGTAACAATAGCAGCGTGGGGTACCAAATCCTTGTTATAGCTATCTTGATAGAAGGAGCGCTGTCCTCGTGCGCCACGTTGCTGCTAAGACAAGTAGCACAATTTTTCCCTCCCCTCTCCCACTACCTCTTCCGCCGAATTATACCGGAATCCTAATTACATTAACACTAACCCTAAATCTTAGTTACCCAAACCCTAAAAAAATAAAAAATATATTAGCTGTAGCACGGGTTACACTATACCACACTACATCTAGGTGGAGATTATATAACTAATAATATTAAAAAATATTTTTGTTGTGCTGGTCGGGTATGTGACCCGCGCTGTATCTACCCTATATATACAGTACAGTCGAAACGACTCTTCTCCTTCTCTCTCATTCTCCCACTATCTCCTATCTCTTCTGGTAAGCCACCCCCTTCTCTCTTCCTCCTATTCTCTCTTCCATCACTTCTCTTACCTCTTCTCTATCTCCCCCCTCCCTTACATATCCGCCAACCACCGCTTGTTTCCAACCACCAACGTCCCCTTGTATTATAAATCACCTGGGAAAATGATGATGTGTTGATGGTGGTGGTGGCATGCTGATGCTTGGATGGTCGGACTAGGTTTGCAAAATCATTGGACCATTGCCAACTATGTAAGGATGATGAGACTATGTAGTATCAAAATGATGATGATCATGATGATGACATTATGTTGTATCACTATGATGATGATATATACTTTCAATGCACTATGTACTGTATAATAGCTATATAAATACTACGTAAATATGCAAAAGAAAATTAAAATATATATTACCAGTGGCATGGGGTAGTCACCTAGTAGCAACGCGGTCTAGATAGATAGACCAGCAGCACCTGTCGCAGTGAAATCACACTATAGGTAACTAGTAGCTGTGCGGCATAGCCCGCGCTGGTACTAAGATAATTAGTAGAAGCATGGGTCACACCCCGCGCTGCTATTATCTAGTTAGCTGTAGCGCTGCTATTAACCCTTTACACCGTATCACTATTAGGCTTTTTCCTAGTAGTGACATGAAAAATCAACCAATCTCTCATGTCTCCATTTCACGTCTCTCTGTCAAGCTCTCATGTCTCTCTTCTGGCCTCCTCACATGGATCTCTCACGAGTCACATTTCTCTCCTTCCTTGTCTCTCTCCCTCCTTCTCTATCTCCCTCCCTCTCTCTCTCTCATGTCTCTTCCTTCTGACATGGACAACAAATATGTGCCTCTCTCAAAATTGGAGCAAAGAAGTTGGGCTTCTATCCTCACGAGCTTATCGTATTAAATTTCCTTTCTGTTAGAATAATCCGAGTCGCATATCGATCTACCGAGGATCAAGCAATCATCACAAGCACAAGCATGACACCGAGATTTGTTAACGAGGTTCACCAACATGGCTAATCTCCAGGGCATGACTACGGGCGTTCCTCCCCATGTACCAATTCCACATGATACAATCGACGACAAGTCCGCCACGACCATCCGACAGCGCTCCGACCACCTCGCCACGGCCGGTCCGGCCGCCCCTGCCACGGGCGCCGGACCGTCTCTGTCGTGATCTCTGTCTAGCCTATGAACTTGTGTCTAGTCTATTTTGCTACCCCGCGGCGCCTTTATATAATAGGCCTGGGTTACACGTGTCCGACTCAAACACCTAACCCTTCACTAATTACAAGTCCAACTGTAGCACAACTCGTACACATATATTCGGCACATATATTTTAACACTCCACCTTGATGAATATATCCTCGCCACCTTGCAGCCTCCATGTGCGAACCGCCGTGTACCTTGGACTTGAACCATGAGCACCACTGCTACTCCTAAACTCCATGTGACTCCACCTGCAACTGTAGCCCCTTCTTGTCTCTTCTCCACAGTCAACACACGAGCAAAATTAAGTTACTCTATACTCTATTTTGTGCTTCCACCTTCCGGAGTATCCGTTCAACGCCATCACACACCGATCAATGTCTGCGTGAAAGTGAACAACTCACATATTGGACGCCACATATAAGAGTTATCCGAACTCAACATCTCAGCTCTTTCTTGACTGATATTTGAAACTTGAAGAAATTTCATCGTTGTCTTGTGTCACCCTGAGTTAAATTCGCAGTTGTCTCACCCCTTTTTCCGGATAGTCTCTGACATGTCCCACCGCTATAGCACTCCGCCTCCTTCTGTACTCTTCATATATATTTTATCATGTGTACTAAACACCACAGAATATACGGTCATGTACTCTCTCGGCTCTTGACAATCTCAGAATTTCCGCCACTTTCTCAGATTCCCCATGGTCAACTCCTGTCCATCAACCGGCACCGATAGACCCTGTCACCAACTTGAATCTGATACTCGTCAACACTTCTTCAACACCCTCTGCACACTGTGTCTGACCACATGGCTGACCTCCTGTGCTCTGGCCTGTCGCTGTGTCACATGCTTACCGCACACCTCACCGCTATCCTCGCGTCGAGCCTCTGCTGTCCCTGTTGAGTATCATGGGTCGCGAACCCACACCACCTCAACCTCCTACTGCAGAGAAACATCGATCATCCACGATCGATGCCGAGTATCACGTCTCTCTCGAACCCTTGGCCACAGTCTGAACAACGTGTCTCTCGCTTTCCCGCTGAAATAGGCTTCGACTCTCCGAGCTCTTACATCGTAGCCCTCCATCAACTAAGAGTGAAGTCTTCCCTCGGACTCCAGCTCCACCTTCAACATGACTCCATGTAGCCGCGCAATGCTACCTCCGCGCCCCGTCGACTTCAAGCTCTCCTGTGTACACTACCTTGAATCAACCCTGCGCCATTGTCACGTCGAACCGCACAAGCCCTCATGCATGCACCACGTGTTTCCACGCCCTAGAAGTCGGCCACCATCAGCATCACGCTCCTATGTCGTCGTCGCTGAAATCACCGCCGTCTTCTGCTTTGACCAACATCCACGTCGATCCATCAGACTATCCAGTCCGACCCAGCCGAAAAATATCCGACTGCAACCATGCTCCACCCTGCGTCATGTCCGTTCCGCACATCTCCGTGCATTCCTTGACGCCCTGTGTTTGCATGATCCTGTCACGACATACTCCAGACTGCTCCCAGCCTTATACGCACATCGTCCCGCCTTGTCGCCTTGTCCACGCGTTCCAAACCGTCTAAGCAAACCAACCTAGAACAAATGTTCATGCACTGAAAATCGATTCTCTTGTCGATGCTTCATTGTGGATTCTCCATACACTATAGCAAAAAATAATAGATCAAAGTTTGATCCATCCAAGCTACTCCCGTGCACACGCATGGTTCTGCAACAATTTTTTTGCTCTCAAATCTCTTGTCAATCTGCTGCACAGCGTCTTGCATCCTCATGTATAGCACATGTTCTGGACTTTCGCGTCTCAAACATCTCAGCAGTCAGCCCTCCACGATCGCGTAGCACCAACCAAAGCCATCACGTCCCAATCTGCTACCCTCCAGCGTCCAAACGCTTGGACAAGATTCATGATGGGACTTCGTGCTGCTTCCCTGATCTGGGCCATAGACTTGCACCTGGTCCAGCTAGACGAAACACACGTGCACCCAGGCGCACGCCTTCACAGAGTCTTCCAGTCCGAACCGCTTTCGATCTGATCGATCTCACGTCGGTGCCAGACTCCTGCTAATTTCGCCGCCGCCTGCACGTAAGGCCATGTACTCGCCGAGAACGACATCCAATACGCAAGCGATTTCGCTCCTTCCACTAAATCAATAATCTGCGATCCCCTTAAACCTTGCTCTGATACCATTTGTTAGAATAATCCGAGTCGCATATCGATCTATCGAGGATCAAGCAATCATCACAAGCACAAGTGACACCGAGATTTGTTAATGAGGTTCACCAACATGGCTAATCTCCGGGGCATGACTACGGGCGCTCCTCCCCATGTACCAATTCCACATGATACAATCGACGACAAGTCCGCCACGGCCATCCGACAGCGCTCCGACCACCTTGCCACGGCCGGTCCGGCCGCCCCTGCCACGGGCACCGGACCGTCTCTCTCGTGATCTCTGTCTAGCCTATGAACTTGTGTCTAGTCTATTTTGCTACCCCGCGGTGCCTTTATATAATAGGCCTATGTACACGTGTCCGACTCAAACACCTAACCCTCCACTAATTACAAGTCCAACTGTAGCACAACTCGTATACATATATTCGACACATATATTTTAACACTTTCTCATCTAGATCTAGTTTCTCTTCTCACACAGATTGGTTCTTAATTTCTTTTTTACGGTTTATAACCGAATCACTTGTATTCTTGTACCCTATGAATCCCATCGTACTGCCGTTCTCATGCTATTATTGCCAGATGTGCCATCGTACAACCATCATAGAGGAGGTGACAGACGATCATTCAAGCTTCATCCTCAACGGAGTCGCTAAAAAGTGTGTTCGCACACAAAAAAGTCTCTGTGTACCGTCGACGTCAGGGGTGATGCACCGCAGGTCATGTTGAAGGAGCCTTGCCGAAAGCGCAATTCGCAGGACATTCAGTGAGTTTTGAGGATCCAAAACCCCACCCTCCCGGGAGTAACCCCGTTAAAGAGTGAAGCGACTATGGTCTGCCCTCCCCTAGGGACTCATGGATCCCTACCATCAAAGAAGAAAAACAACGAAGAACAGGGAAGGAAGAAACTAGGGCAAAAGAGAAAAGGGTAAAAGCTAAAAAGTGGAAGGATCATAGATCGACTATGTGTTGTTCAATCGATCATCACCTTTCATCTATATATGAGGCGGATATTCCCCATACAGGAAATGGATGAAACAAAACTTGGATTACACGCGTGCTTGAAACAACAGTTCTGTTTTTGTGACCCACATGCCACATATGAACTTGGATCAAAATAACCTAAACATCAAAGTTGGTCAACTTGATGAGACGGGTTGAATGTTTTTCATTACAGACCATATTAAGGGACAAATAACTGGGGTCATGCATCAGACTTACATGTCTCGGTGTTTGGAATCGGGCGCCCTATTACTTTTATCGCCTGACTGAATTGTGCCGACTATAACTCTTGCATACAATCTCGACGAGACGAAGAAAATCCAAGTAGATCAATTTTTCAAATACAGTTGTCTTGGTTGTATCCTTAGTATGAATCCTTATTATTTCGAGCACAACTTTGACCTTGAGATGATATCGCATAGCAATGTCAAAAACATCAAAGTTGTTCATTTCAACATCATACAGAGAGCGGCGATTTGGCTCCCGAGCTCAGCTGCACCTGCGTTGACCAAAAAAATCAAAACAAATTCAAAAATTTCCAACTTTTTGTGTGTGGTAGATAATTTGTTGTGTGAGGTTCGCTCCAAATTTGAACTCATTTGGGCATCTGAGAAGCTCGTTCAAATTTGGAGAGGACCTCACGCGACAAAAGATCTACCACACGAATTGTTTTTGGATTTTTTTCAAAATTTTCTATTATTATTATTATTATTATTATTATTTTTCTGACTGGGATCAGCTTGGCCTGGGAGCAGGCTTGGATTTTCGCATCATACTGATTTTTTATATTGAATAATTTTTCATTTAAAGCCATATTATATACGTTTCTTTTCGTGCCAAAATATGGTGTCAAGAGTAACTATCATAATTTTTCCATAAACATTAGTACTTGAACGATATATAATCAATGCATATGAGGAGACCCAGACCTAGCCGCCACTCACCGCCGCCCCCTCCGCCCTCTCATCTTGTGGGGTGGTGGGACACCTCCATGAACGAGAGCCCGTCCCCGGATCTGGGCGGGCTCGGGCTCATCGGATGCCAGCGGCTAGGGTCGGTCGTGTTCGTGGCTGCGTAGGGTGGTGGCTCTGCCGAGGCGCGGTCTGGCGCTGCATGGTGGCGGTTCTGCCAGCGCGTGGTCGGGCGCTGCGGATCTGATGCAGCTGAGGCAGCTTGGTGCGGTGCCCTGCGCAGGTTGCCGGTCTCTCCGGCGGAGCTGCTGCGTGTGTAGGGAGGCGACAATGGGGCGGATCTGATGCCCCATGCCGTCGATCTGGCCGGGCTGGTGGGGGCTCGTGGGCATTTATTCGACAGGGAAGGGGGCTCCCACGGCGAGGGGGTGCTCGCGACTGAGGGCTGGTCAGATCTAACGCCCTGGGCATGGATCTGGGCGGTGGTGGTCGTGGTCGGCGGGCTTGCCGGTGCCGAGGCGGGAATATGTGCGATCGAGATGGTGTAGGAGTGGGGTGAAGACCCTATCTTGGTCTCGTGGCGTGTCCAACGATGGCGGCAGCTGTGGCCGTCCTTCACCTTCTTGGGGCATCGCTGTTGCTGCTGCACCTCTTCCGCACGAATCCCTCCAAGGAAAACCCTTGACGACGACGACGCTTTAGTGTTGTTTAGGGTCTTCGTCTCGGAGCTCAACATTGACAAGAGGGACCGGTGGATGACGGTGGGGATGACGTCCACACTTCCGTGGCAACGACGATTGTGGCAGTGATGTCAGCGACACGGCAATGGCCGAGGTAGTCGGCTCTTCTCCGGCGTGTCTGCGCGATTCCCTCGGTTTGTTTTTGCTGCTATGAAGTCGAAGCTGCAGCGGCGGGACCCTGTGATCTACGATGACTGGCTGCAGGTGAATAGTTTGATGATCTTTCGTGGCGCCAACCGTGCTTGATTTTGTCCTTCGGAGTTCTTCACCAGAGTTGAAGCTGCGCTGTCTGGGCATAGGTGGTTGAGTTTTGCATGGATCGTCATTCATCTTCACTCAGCGTCTTCAAGCGTGTTGAGTTGACAATTGCCAAATGCGAAGTCGGAGTCGTTTGCTCGGAGTTTAGGGAGGGTGATGACGCCTCTAGGGGAGAAATAATGACGATGACGTCTACGTGCGGTCTCGGCGAGACACTCTTTCGAGTGGTGTACATGATGTATATTATGGGTACCGCTCAATGGGTTGTGAGGATTTTTCGCTCAGTTTACCCTAATTAACCGAGCAACTTTTATTTTTCCTTATTTAATAGATGTGGCAAAGCTTTTTCCATGATTTTGAAAAAAAAACTAGTACTTGCAAGCTAGCTAACAAATGGAAGAATCGATCGATGTATTGGGTGTTAACACAACTCCAAGGCACACCCAACACTACACCCCGGATATTAACCCGGTTTATACACAAAGCAAAAGCGAAATGAAACTTGCTAATGTGCACTACTATTACCACGACGATGATACATGACATGATTACTGCTAACATGATTCACATCATAGTATCTTGTTTTGGATCCAATAATAAGCACACATGACATGCTGCCTACACGTCAAACTCCTTATTTTTACTTGGTAGCATACTGTTGCATTTTGCCACTTGCTTCATCAATCGACAAAAGCATCTGCACAACACTTTCCATGGTGGGCCTTCTTCGACTATCCTCTTCTACGCATGAAACAGCCAACTTGACCATCGCTATTGCTTGCAAGTTATCGAACCGACCGTTCAACCTCAAGTCAATGAAGTCCACGATCCATAATTGTTGGCTTCCTTCCAGCATCAGATTCTCTTTAAGCATCCTAATGACCCTTCCAAGGGTCGTTTCCAACTCCTCGTCAGCATTTGATGCCCAATCTAAAACACGAGCCCCCTTGAGTAGTTCTAGGATAACCACTCCGAAGCTGTAGACATCAACCTTGGCTGTTATTGGCTGACTAGAAACCCACTCAGGAGCTATATAACCTCTAGTTCCATGGATCCTCGATACATTTTTATGAGATCCACTTCTGTTCACAAGTTTTGCTAGTCCAAAGTCACTGATCTTTGGATCCAAGTTCTCATCCAACAATATATTCTCGGGCTTGATGTCACAGTGGATAACCCACTCCAAGCACTCATGATGAAGATAGGCCAAACCTCTTGCCACCCCTAGGGCAATCTTAAACCTTTCGTTCCACCCAAGTAAACTTTCACTACTGAACAAGGTTTTATCCAATGAACCATTCTCAACATACTCTAAAACCAATATTCTGTGTGGGCCATCAGAACAGAATCCCCAAACCCTTACCAGATTCATATGGTAAATCCTTCCAATCACAGTCAGTTCATGTTGGAATTCTTCTTCCCCTTGGCTTATGTCTTGCAACCTTTTCACCGCTATTGCCCTCTTGTCTTTCAAGATCCCCTTGTATACGACACCAGATGCTCCACATCCAATCCGATCGTTGAACTTTTGAGTTGCTCTTTGCAACTCCTTGTAAGTGTATCTGCGAAAATGGTTAGTTACCATTTCATAGCCAACCTCAGCTGGCCATACTCCTATTAAGCGCTTGCCCTCCCTTCCAAACAAAAACCAGCATCCCAGTGCCACAAATATTACCTCCACACAAAATATAGCTAACAAGAATCCATACAACAAGTACAAGTACTGTGAGTGTGATCCACTTTGACTGCTCTTAGGTTGATACCAAAAATCTGGAGTGAAGTATTTGCTCTTTGCACTACAATTGGGAACATATGTAGGACCAAAAGGTTGGGAGTGAGGAATGGAGGATCCGGGGATCTGTAGTGTCTTAGGAATCTTGAGATAGATGGAAGCACCACTAACAGTCGGCCCGGTTACACCCGCAGCAAGGGTCCACTTTGGATAGCAAAGCCCAGTTCCTTGCCAGTATGCGAAACCTCTGCAATTGCAATCCTTCAAGCATATCTTCTTGCACTCGTAACGTGAAACTTTAGCCAGCTTATTTAGATCATTACCATGGAAGTCAGTGTTGGGTAGCTTGACAAACACCTCCTGCCCATCACAACTGAGATTGAATTTTGGTCTGCAACCTTGGCTCCGGTCACTTGGGTCGATGATCTCATGTCCAGGGGCACATGCGCATGCTGGCTTGGGTGTATACACACATATTCCATTTGTGCCACACAAACCACGAACCGAGCAGGTTTGAGGATATGCCATCCATGTGACTGACCATCTTCCATCTTCCTTATTTAGACTGTATAATCTAAGGTTGCCATCATGATCCAGTTTTAGTCTCCTTGTAACCCCGAGACCCCAATCAGCAGCCTCAAAAGTTAAATTATCACTTCCAAGAAAATACCCCATGCTATCAAGGACCCCAACTGTGGTGGTATTAAATGCATTTCTGTTCTTGGCCCATATATCAATATTAGGATTTGGCCAGTATTTAAAAGAGATATCCTTCTCATCGTCAAACAATGTGAGTAAATGTTCATCATCAAAATGGAAGCTGTAGCCCCCAGGGACAAGTAGCCTACTGGCAGATTCCAACTTTGCAGCGCTAGTAATATTCTGATAGGGGAGCAGTGTATCGGTAGGAGAATGGAAGCTTTGCCAGAGAATGATACTATCACCTTGGCCTTTGACGATGAGGTTCCCGGTGTCCAGCAACTGAGCTTGCCAGGCAATATTCGAAGAAGATGTCACATTGTTCTCCCAGACGGGACGGCCATCATAGTCTTCTACGGCCATTCGGCCATCCGCGTCTAGCGTGACCCGAGATCCCCGGAGATAAACGGGGTGAAGCTGATTCGCGCTCCAGACGACCGTCTTTTCGGCCGTGTTGGAGTACCATATGGAGAAGACGAAGGCGGTTTGGGAAATGTTGTTGAAGCCGCATGTGAAAGTACCATCCGGTGAGCGGAGCACATCAGAGCTATCCTCTACGGAGAGAGAGGAGCCCGGGAAGAGGAATTCACGAGCGGAGACGCGTAGAAACAGATGAGCAAAATTGAGTAGGAGGAGGAGGAGGAGCAGAGGGGTTGAGCGTGCATCCATGTTTGGTGAGGCGCTCGAGTTTGATCTCTGGAATGATCACACATGGACGGTATTATAGGAAGAGTGTTGCCTTTGCATGTGTCTAGCCGTGGGATTATGAGATTGGCGTGTGGACGAACGCGTCCAGTGCAGTCCAAGTCTTGCTGGTCATGCTATCATTCATAGTCCCTGTACGCAAATTTCCTGATGGCAGCAGCCAAATGTGTACCCGGCCGGCTGTAGAGCACGCGGGTTTCCTGGCAGCAGCTTGTGTCGTGGTGGCCCGGGCATAGGTGTCCTGCGCACCACTCTCTCTAGCTGGCTAGTTTCCTTGCATTTTCCTGGCTTTGGATGCTGAAGGTCCTTGGCCCTGTACGAAGATGCAACTTGCTCCCTGTCCTACTATGGTACTGAGTGACAAGGGGACATGGACGAGTGAATCGACCAGCTTGCCATCCTGTACGTGTGCTCGCCAGCGTAAGAGGTTGGAGACCATACGATTTGACCATCCACATGTATATGTACCTTTCTTTAGCTGGGGCACATGTACTATTGTGTGTGCATTGTCTGGGTAGCAGTTGGATGCTGAGTGAAATCATTGGCCGTTGACGGTTCATGACTCGCCAGTGCGCTCTCTTCGTTGCAATGAGTAAGAGGCACACATGTTAGTACTTGCTATTAAATTTTGATCATAAATTAGATCAATTAAATGTTCATTATATATATGTCATACAAATTATACGATTGAATTCATATTGAAAATAATTTTTTAACGATATAATTTTAATTCACCAAGAAGATATTATTGAAAAGGTATGTTTTTCGTTACTAAACTCTTTCGAAAGTATGTAATTGGTTTCTCAATTTTAAAAAAGTATAGAATCGATCCTTTAACTTTTAAAATCGGTTAGTCTTAGTACCTTGTGCTGCTTCAGGTGATCGATTTTCTGTCGACGTGGATTTCTGTAAATAGAAATAGGAGCGGAGAAAGGTTGTTCACTATCTACGGTCCTTGACGCCTATCATCGACAAAGTATGAAAAACATATGACACAACAAAAATTAAAAAAACGTGCAATGCTACTTCTCTGCTATTGCGTCAACGAGACGACCACATAAGTGGTGAAGGGGGGAAGTGGTGAGGGCCGTAACAACGTGCAACCTTCCTCCACTCCTCTTTTTTTATTTCTAGCAATCCACGTCGGTAGAAAATTATTTGAAGCGACGCGAGAAACTAGAAGTAACGAATTTTAAACGTTTAGCGGCCAATTCTATACTTTTGAAGTTCAGAGATCAATTCTATACTTTCGAAAGAGATATATTATCAACACCAGTAAAAAAGATATATCATCAAAATCTAACGGTTCTTATTTCAACATGTGTTAACTGATGGCCAGATGTTTCTGATAATTATGGGATTTTCTAGCTATTTTCTCTATTTTATCCATATTTTGCTTTAATAGATAGATAAATAAGCACGCTATGAACAGTGCTGCAGTAGATTTGCTTCTTGTTTTACTACTATTCCAGATTTTCTTCCCGGGTTATTCTGTCGGATTTAAACCATATTCGCGGTGAACTAGCTAGGAGCATATAATATAGTGCTAGCCCAAAGACAAAGATGATTTAACCGTTGGGTGCAACAGATATCGTGGATCTCGAACATCACATTAGGAATACTAGAGGCGTCAAACCTGCTTTTTCTAAAAAGAGAAATGCCCCCCCCCCTGCGGCCCTCGCGTCGTCCTCCCGAGGGCGAGTCGGGGGCGACTAGGGTTCCCCACCGCCACCACCTCTCCAGTCCTCCCCCCACCTTGCCGCCACCAGAGGAGAGCGCCAAGCAAGCCTGGCCGCCCACCGAGGACTGTGTCGGTGAGGCGCTGCATCGCTTCATGCCTCCCCCGAAGGATCCCGGACGGCGAGGCGGCGTGGCCTCCGCGACAAGCTGCGCGCACGGGAAGGTGTGGCTGTCTCCCTCGGCTGCTCGGGCAGCGAGGAGCTGGTGGGCGTCCGTGGCTCGGTTCCTCCCTGATTCAGATATTAAGGTTAGCATCCTCCTCCCCTTCTTCCTCCTCCCCTTCGGCCGCTCGGCGCCGTCTTCGGTCGCCAATCAGCACTGGCAGGGTGCATGCATGGTGGTCTTGGACAGAGGATGGGATAAACCCGAGGTATATTCTCCTGCCACGGCAGCGGCGGCGCACCTGCGCGTCGCCGACCTTCTTGGAGGCGCTACCGAGTCTCTCCATCCCTCTCCACCCAGATCTCGGGTCAAAACCCAAAACTCCCCCATGGGTTGGCCGGTGAAGGTGTCTTTTGCGCCGTGTTCTCGTTGGAGGCGCCGACTGGGGCTCTCGGTCCAGGAGCAGGGCGACATGGGTGGTGGATGCCCGGCGGCTACGTGATCAAGATGCGCTTGTGCGGAGATCATCTCTTCGGCTTACAAGGTGTGGTTGTCCCGGCAGGGTGCCGGCGAGCCGAGCGGAAGAGGATAGGGATCCCCTTCTCGCTGTTGCGCCGCTGAAGTTGAGGCCTTTCGTCACAACGGATCCAGGAGCTTCATATTTCGGCTCCGTGTCTTCTTCGACAACCTCCCGATGACTATCCTCCTACACTAGGTAGTTCAGGGGAGGTGACCCTGCAGATGAGGTGAGTGTTCGCGGCGTGGTGAGGTTAGCACGGCTGCCTGCGATGGGACTTCGACCGGCATCTTGCTTCAGTTTCTAGGGAGAACGTCAATGATCCGACAGTGCGGCGCCTTCGAGCCTAGGAGAGAGGAAAGGGTTCCTCTTCGGCTTGGGAGCGAGATGTCTGACGTTGCTAGGCCCCGGGTACGGGCGCTCCAAGCCCCCCATGCCAATGAATGAAACTCCATGGGCACTAGCACCCATGGTTTTTTGATATAGAAGAAGCATCCCTCGTGAGAAACCAGAAATTCGTCCCCGACGTGGCTCGAACCCTGGTTGCTGGAGATGTCACTGCACTCCCTTGCCACTAGGCTACAACCTAGTTCTCCCCATGCTAATGAATGACCACCGAAGATGCTAGTTCACCTGTCTTCGACTCCGATGTGTAGCGGGCACCAACACTATTGATGGACGTATCTTGTAATAGATTTAGTGTTGTAGTGTGTGGTGTTTGTTAGCTGTTTGCACAGCTCGCTTGTATCGTTCAGTCGCTCTAATGTAGTGGCCTGTGTAATCCTGGCCAGTTGATGGCTTTGTTAATTTAAAGTCTGGCTCTTCTTGAGCCTCCATTCTATAATTAATGAGTTAATCACAGCATCCTTTATTATTTGATCAATCAAATTGAAAATTCAAACACCGTGTTCCATAGCATGCAGTGAAGGGCAGTCTTTACTTTTTGACCCATGAAACAATAGCAAGCACCGAAAAGAAAATCTCCATGACAATGGCCGTCCGGATGGAACGCCGCCGGACAAGAAGCTGAGACAAGTATCCCTATGGAGAACCCTTTGTACAGCCTCATTTCTGCACAGGGTGCTGGAAGTGGAGTTGGGTTACTCATTGGGGGGATTTTGAGGAGAAGGAGCCAGATGACTATAGCCACCTGCATCTAAATCATGTTCTCCTTTTGATTGGGACTGTTGTTCAAACCAAATACGAAAAAAAAGTCAAATACAGGAAAAATTTAGGAATATAAAAAGAGCAAACTCCCGTTTAATTCTTGTTCTCTAGGAAGCCACTACGCTCCCTGGTCGTTAGAGAATCTTCAACAACTGCCCTATTTTAGAGCAGCATATTGGGCGTACCAAAAAATATTGGACATTAAAAAGTGTTTTTTATACGAAAAATGTCATCTCCAACTGCTGCCCAAAAAACGCGTCTCCGACAGAGAACTGAAACTACACGGGGTGGTGATGGTCATCGATCGTAGTTGACGCGGGCCCCCCTTCATGCGGATGTGGCGCTGCCTCGGCAAGATCTGGCACCGGGAAGACGAGCGTGTGAGGCGACGAAGCCGCCGCGATCACCTGGGCCTGGGACGAGTGGAGCGGGACGGGCCTCTGACGGGTCCAGGACAGGGTCACCGGTGGTGGTGGTGGTAGTGGTCACCTGCTCGTCGGCTCGCCTGGGAACCTCTACCTCTGCCCGACTTGGTCCAGGACCTCGAGCTCTCCCCGACGTCGTAGAGAAGGCAGCGGCGGCACGGACAGGTCGCCGACTGCCCCAGTGTGTCCGCCTCGCGGGTGCAGGCTGAACTTGAGAAGGGTGTGACGAGGAGATCGCGCAGCCGCGCCGATCCATTTTGAACAAATTCTAGCCTAAACAAGTACGCACTTAATGAACCTAGCCTTAACGAATTTCACGATCATTTCGTTAATATACCTCGAGCCTGATCTCACGCAAGAAGCCCGTATACTTTATGCAGTCATGCATCTTTCATGCCCGAATATTCTCTTTCTCAGCCCTATTCACGCGAGCCGTAGGTGCTTCTTCTTCTTCGCAAGCATCGATGATGGGTGTAAGAGCATCTCCAACCGTTCGCCCCCCCAACTCGATTTTTCGGCGCTATTTTAGCGCCGCTTGGGGGTCACTCGGGCGGCGATAGCGGCTTGGGGGCCCGGCTACCCAGCCGCGGCCCCAAGATATCCCCCAAGTTCGGCCAAATTTCGATCAATTCTAAGTAAATTTGGGTCAAATCAAGTAAATTAGACCAACTTCGACCGATTTCATTAAAATTCGGGCATATTTTACATAAACGACGAAAAAAAGAGATAAAACTAGTCTACTGCTGGAACAAGAAGGCGTAGAGGGCGTCCATGTACGTCTCCTGGGCGCCTCCTCCAGTAGTGCCGTCGACGGCGCCATCGTCGTCGTCGTCGCCATCCTTTGGCTCCGGCTTGATGCCGGCCTGCGCGCCACAGGTCCCGCCGCCGAGCGGCCCCCTTCTCCTGCGCACCCACAACGGCACCTCCTCCTCCTCCTCGTCGTCTGTGGCGTCCAGCACAATGAATGGCGGAGGTGGAGGCGCCCACTTGCTGCCGCTGCTGCTTCCCGGGCCGCGTGACGCCTTCTTCTTCGCCGCCTCGGCGCGCTTCTTCGCCTCGGCGAGGTCCCACGCCTCCTGCTGGAGGCGCATCTGCTCGACGAGGTAATCATTCCTCGCCCACGCCATCTGGGCGTTGAGCTCCTCGTCGTCGTCGTCGGCCGTCGGTAGAGGCGGAGGCGGGGCGACTTCCTTGCCCTTCTTCTTCCCGAGCATGGAGCCCAGAAAGCCACGGCGAGAAAGAGAGGAGAGCTAGAGAAGAGAATGCGCGGCTAGACCGCCCCGGCGAGCCCCTTTTTATAGCGAGGGAAGAACGCGAACAGACGGCGGGACATGCGGCGGTGCGGTCGACGGACCGTTGGGTATCTCAACGTGCCGCATTGATGCTCTCTGCGCCGATTGGACTCGTCACCGGCGCCGCATTGATGCTCTCTTCGATGACTGGACTCGTCACCGGCGCCGCATTGATTCGCTGCGGGGAAGCCGAGGCGAGAGGATGACAACGACGCGTGTTCACACGCCGACAGGTGGGTCGCGGCGCGAGGCGCGCGCGAAATCGTGCACGCTTTCCTTCCGTTCGCGCGCTTTCCTTTCATCCGGCGACCCTAAGCGACCCAGCGCGACGGGTTTGGCTTGGGATCGCCGGACTCAATTTTGATCCAATCCGACGCTATTTGGGCTCTTGGGGGCGTGGCTGGGCGATTTTCCTCCATCCAGTGCAAATAGCGCCGTCTTGAGGGCCTCTTGGGGGCGCGGCTGGAGATGCTCTAACCCTGGAGACGATGGAGATGTGAGCCAGGACATCCCATGCCACATGTTTATTATTTAATCGAGAAAAATTGTAAGCACCACCTCATTTATTATTTTATTGATCAATTGAAAACTCTAAGCCACATGTTTCATATCAATGTATGTAATTACGGTCTAGTCTTATGTGCGGGACACACGAAACAATAACAGGTACCCGAAAAAAAACCTCCACGACAGTGGCCGCCTTGATGTAAAGCCAAGAGACAAACTACTTCACAAAGTCTTGCCGTGCACGGCCCTTTGTATAGCTTCACTTCCGTACAAGGTCCTTGAGTTGGGTTACTCTTTGTAGTAGTTTGAGGAGAAGGGGCGAAGTCACCACCACCACTTGCCTCCAAATCATGTTCTCCTTTGATTGGGCCTGTTGTTCAAACCATGAAACCAAATACAAAATTAACAAGGAAAACAAATACAAAAATAGGAGGAAAAAGAGTAAATTCCCTTTTAATTCTTGATCTTTATGTACCGCCGTACCTATTTGGCAACCCACTCGTTGTTAGACATAAATTGGACATGTTAATCATTACAAGATGAAGTACAAATATGACATTATAGATGGATGATTCGACTTCACATACCTGAAAAGCAGAGCAAAATCACGAGAAGACTAATAAGCATGGTGCTTATCAGAGTCATTTCACAATGATGTGAAGGCTCGAGGCTGAATAGTGAAGTGCAGAAGAGGACCTACATTTATATCGATGCTTGGATTAGATCTTTTTGAGATCTTCACGGCAATCTAAATGCATTATGTCTTAAGTTAAATCATATGCATTAAATATATATGGCTCCTAAATTGCATTGTATCTTTTTTTAATCTAAAATATCTCTCATTTAATTTTTTTGTGAGATAAAAAGTATACCGTGTCTTGATTTAATGCTCCAAAAGCTGGGTTTTGTTTAAAAAAAGTTCTAACTTTTTGCTAATAAATGTTCTTCCACCATGTATAGACTTTCCTTATTAAAAAATTCAGCAGCATATCTTGATTTTACATAATAAATAGATGGATGGCACATTTATTCAAGGGATTAATCATTATAAATAAGATCCCTTCAAGCTCCTGTAATATAAGATGGGCAAAGTATATATCTTTAGAGAATATTTATGCTTACTTTAGAGAGAAAAGACTGAACCAACTCGACAAACTATAAGCTTATGGTGAAGGAATAAACCTGTCAAAAAGAACCAACAATATGAATCAATTCCTTGTGGAAAAAAACACACTAGTTTTCATCGAATATTTATTGTGAGAGATACTTGTTTGCAAGTACAGAACAAAATTGTTTTATTGTAAAATGAATTTATATTCTGAGAAGAAAGTTAGTTTGTGTCTCTGGGGTTCTATTTTATCTTTGATATCGAAAGTCAATGTAAAATAGGAGATTCTTAATAGAGACAGCTACCAATAACAGTTCTAAGGTAATAGTAATGGTTCCTAATAATTGCAAAAACCAACAGTCAAATGGTAAAAGCAAATTTTGTGCAGAAATTTAGTAACCTCCTTATAACGTTGTTAGCATGTCTAATGAAATAAACACTTGATTAAATATATCACACAGTATTGCTTCCCTACAATTTCCACCCCGAAAAATAATTAAGAATTTCGAAAACGGGGAAAAGAAACAAAACAAATCGAGGTTGACACTTGCATATATAATTGACACAACAACAACAATGGATGCGATAGTGTCAATTCATGTATGACGTAATCCAACAAAACTTCGAAGTCGTTGGAGGAAAAAACACGATCGAGAAGATGAATCTCTAACCTAATAACCTGAAAAGGGACGTTTTTGCCAAACATCGAGGGATTCTTTTATTTTGTTTATCAACACTATATCATTATTGATTTATAAGAACATCTGATGGTCCTAGCGCTTCCCAAATTTAATTTCTTCAAGTGACCATGTATAATCCAAAGGATTAATCTGTGGAAACTTTGCATTTGAGTTAATATACACAGTGTAAAATCAGAAGATCCAAATAATAAAATCAGAAAGTCACGATGTGTTAAGTATGGATAATAAAAATGTCTATAAGAAGACCACCATACGACATATTACTTACAATTAAGAATTACCTTCTGCATGTTGGAGCCATATATTAATTTGATTTGTTGTCTATGCACAGTCAAGGTTGAAACCCTTGTGTAGCTTGGTTCTTTTAGCTACTTCATTGTTACACCTGCATTCCCCAAGTTAATTATGAGGTGAAGAGCGGCACGCATATATGGTTCCTCCTGGATCAAATTTCAATTACATATACGTACGGGCATGCACAGTGGTAGATAAGGATATTTTATCATAACTTCACCACGTAATTTAGATATGATAAAAAAAGATTTATAATGGGTTATATCTTAATCTTATATTTGTTGATAACTAAAGATTTCTAAATTTATGATGAGAGTATTGTTGCTAAGAGATTATATTTTAAATAAGAAGGCAGTTTTTTTTATGATTTCTTTCTCTTTCACATCACCATTTATCCTACCTGACATTGCTAAGATATCATCATTGTGCGTGCCCTACCTAGTGTACAAGAGAAGTGTTTCAGATGTGCTGCTACAGGTTCTCCCGCACGCGCATGTCATGCCTCGGCCAATTTTTTTAATAAAAACACATCACATATTCAGTAATAATGGACTTAAGACATCATCACAAATTCACAAGAGCTCCTCCGCCAGCTCCAACAACGCCTCCTCAGCGAATTCACCATGAAAGATATCGGCACGCTACACTACTTCCTTGGCATCAGCATCACGCGCAGCAGCTCGGGTTTCTTCTTGGCGCAACGCAAATATGTTGAAGAGCTCTTAGAACATGCCAACTTGACCAGCTACAAGCCGGCGTCCACTCCAGTTGACACATGTGCCAAGTTCTCCAGTGCATACGGCCTCTGGTTGATCCCTCTGAATATCGTAGCGTCAACGGGGGTTTGCAGTACATCACCATGACCCGCTCTAACCTCGCCTACGCCGTGAATAATGCATGCCTATACATCCATGGTCCAGCAGGCGGTAGCCCTTTGTGTCGTTGTCGAAGTAGCCGAGAGCGTCGGATGGTGAAGCCGTAGTGAAGGTAACCGTGCGAGACATGTCGTGGTCGAGGTCGAGTCGGGGTAGCCAGTGTCGAGGTAGTCGCCGAGGAGCCGCGGGTGCAAGGGGTGCCAGGAAGTCAGGGGCGCAGCGCGGCTCAGGAAGAGCGGCACTTGCAGGCGGTCATCAGTCGTGGCGCGAGACGTCGCGAAGAAGACGGTGTTGACGAAGCGTCGCGCCATGTTTTCCAAGCCCGGAGACATGTCATGGACGAAGGCACGCGTCGTTGTTGCCAGCACCGGTCATGCGTAGACAGACGGAGACGATGTCGACGAAGCACTGCACCGGGCTTGCCAGGCCCGGAAACACGTCGTAAATGAAGGCACACATCGGTGTTGCCAGCAGCGGACATGCGTAGACGGGGACCAGTAGTAGATGTATGCCATGTCGGAGGGACCAGCAAAGAAGGGCTCGACAACGGTTGCGGCGCAACTCGGCAAGGGGTAGAAAGTGCCGAAGGTGGAGATGTCGCGGTTGCCGCAGCTAGATGAAGTGGTCAGGGAAGATGATGACGACGCTGACGATGACATGGTACTGGAAAAAGACGAATAAGTGGACGACGTTGTAGTCAACGAAACCAGAGGTAGCCCGTGGGGGGCCAAGTCGGTCGTCGATGGAGGCAGCGCGGCTCGGGTGAGCGGCAACGACGAACAAGGTGTCGGCGCAACTCGGGTGAGAGATTTGGTGGAATCATTGATTATTGCTTGAGCCTTGGAGACATATATATAGAAGTACAATGATCTATTTGGAGTACAAGTTAAGATAAAATAGAGTCCGGGGATGTCGACGCGACTCGGGTGAGAGAATTGGTGGAATCGTTGATTATGCTTGACGCATCACGGAGTTGTGGCTGGAGTGGAAGCCAATGAGGTTCCCAAGAAGGCGGTAGCCCTTTGTGTCGTTATCGAAGTAGCCGAGAGCGTCAGATGGTGAAGCCGTAGTTGAGGTAACCGTGCAAGAAATGTCGTGGTCGATGTCGAGTCGGGGTAGCCAATGTCGAGGTAGTCGCCGAGGAGCCGCGGGTGCAGGGGGTGCCGGGAAGTCAGGGGTGCAGCGCGGCTCAGGAAGAGCGGCACTTGCAGGCGGTCGTCATTTGTGGCGCGAGACGTCGCGAAGAAGATGGTCTTCCTGAGCCGCGCTACGCCCCTGACTTCCCGGCACCCCCTGCACCCGCGGCTCCTCGGCGACTACCTCGACACTTGCTACCCCGACTCGACATCGACCATGGCATTTCTCGCACAATTACCTCGACTACGGCTTCACCATCCGACGCTCTCGGCTACTTCGACAACGACACAAAGGGCTACCGCCTGCTTGGAAACCTCGTTGGCTTTCACACGATTGTTTTCTTCACCCTGTTGAACGGAAAGGAAAAGGTCGGCGGAGGTCGGTGAAGACGAATGAAGAGGAGAGCAAATGGGTTGTGTTGAGAGATGAGAGTCCCTCGATAGGGACATCTCCCTCCTATAGCCTCAGTTTTATAACTATCACATATGGAAAATGATATGCCTATATGCGCATAACCTCATACTGGCATATCTCCACTACACACCACACCTTCTAGCAACACACTGATGTACTTCCTATGTAAAAAATATAAGAACGTATAGATCACTATCAGTGATCAAAACGTTATTATATTTCATTACAGAGGGATTATATACAATAAATTAACCTCCGTTAGCGCAAGAGACAAACATGAGCTGATAAGGTAACGGTAACGTTTGTTAAAAATACACACAACTACACTATGGTTGTGTATAGCTGAACTAGCACGCATAACGAATAGCTAATAAATCATAAATAGGATGCACTTGTGTGGTGTAGACATAATATAATTTTTCATTGCCAGTTTGCCACCACATCTTGGTACACCATGAGAGACCTCCTTATGAGTTGGTATAGTAGCAACCAATTGGATCCTGGCCTTTCTAGCCAATTGGGCTACGAGAAAAAAATCAGTTAACCAAATAGCTCAAATTTCGCATGTGTAGAAGTAGCCCTTTTGGACATTGGGCCCAAAAATAGAAGCACATGGTGAAACTGGCGGATGAAAATACCTCAATTATCAAAATGGATGGTCAAAATTGTTGTTTACACGAGAGAGCTCTTTTGAGGCTCAGCTTTATTATCCTAGTTCATCCTACAATTCACCTATAGGTCTAATTTATTCTAGTCTTTACCAGGTTTTAGGCAATGGGAATAATTGGTTAGAGGGCACCCTCTCATGCGTCCCCGCATAGGTCATTTCAGTGTACTCCAGAACCGTCATGTGTCATGTTCTGATTGTGTCCCGCACGGAACAATAATTGTGGCTGCGCGAGAACTATCGTTGTATCTATGACTGCGCAGGAACTATGGAGAAATTGTGGCTGCACCTTTGGCTGTGGTTGTCTTTGAATGCATCTGTAACTGCGTTCGTGGTTGTGGTTGTGTCTGTGAATGCACCTGTAACTATGTTCGTGCACTGCGCCTGTGGCTCCATGTTGTGGTTGTGGCTGTGGATGTGCGTTCAGAAACCGCCAATCGCGGAGGAATTAAATAAAAACCCAAAAACACACTAAAATGTGATACTTGGCGCGTTCGAACATGCGCGAGTGAACTCCAGAAAGGATACCCATCAACTAGTGATTAGGTCGGGCAACAACTGTGCTCCTTGATCGTCAAAAGGCCAACTGCTTTCTACAGGCTGAACTAGGTTGGAATCTTGCTACCTTGCTTTGTAGAATCATTGGGTTGGTGTCACGCATGAAGCATGTATACTTAAGGCAATCATGCATCTTTGATGTCCCCATATTCTTCTCTTTCTCAGCCCTGTTGACGACAGGTGCAACGCTGCTGACTGTTGAGTATCGTGTCTGTTTTAGAGAACGTAAGGTAGCATAGGATTTATTCTACCTTGCTTTGTACTTTAAGAAGATCATGTACAAAATTCAACAAAATATATTAAAAAAGGTCAGGTACTCCTATATATATATATATATATATATATATACTAACGAGGTTCAAGCAATAAATCAACTATTTGATCAATCCCTCTCTATCTCTCTGCATGATAGCGTAGGATTTATTCTATCCTGTCTTGTACTCCAAAAATTATGTATTTCTACACACACACACACACACACACATATATATATATATATATATTCATGAGGCTTAAGCAATACAATAACTATTTCACCAGTCCCTCTTTATCTCTCTACACTGATGATGAAGGTGCGAGTAGGTCGAAGTAAGCACTACACGAACTCAATGGTGAAGATCACAACCAATGATTGCCATCTCATTGGAGAGACCACTATCGAAGCCCGTCAACCTCGACCGATGTGGTCAGATCTAGGAGAACATAAATCAAATCTTTTCAACGGCCAAAAACTAAGGCACCACAACTGCCCTGGCAACAACACAAATGTTTCTAGGCCCACCAGCCCGTTGGCACCAACAAGGGATGGCACAACCACCAGTTATGGCTCCCGAGCCGAGCCATCTTGTACGATCTCACGTGGGGGCGCACAAGCAGCATGGGACATCGCGAAGGAAGGAGGACGAGAACCTTGTTGCACCTGCACTTCCTGACGACGTGCCATCACCCAAGGTCGTCGTCACGATTCCAAACTCCCACGTGAGAAGACAGAGCGATCAGATCCTCACCGCCAACTTCACTGGCAGCCCGCGGCGAGCCGGCGACCACCTCCGATGGCAACAAGGGAGACAGTAAGCAGAAGTGAGGGCTGGCTGGGGCAAGGGTGTCGTCGCCCGAGTCACTTATGCTGGACTAGGTTTTGCTACGATCCCTCATGTTTATTATTTATTACTCGAGAAAGACTATAAGAATGACATCATTTATTACTTTATTGACCAATTGAAAACTTAAGACGCATTTTCACATCAATTTAATGACGGACTAATCTTTGCTGTGCTACACACGAAACAATAGCAACCGCCGGTAACAAAATGTCCACGACACTGGCCGCCCAGATGCAACTCCGTGATACAAGCTGCTGCGCAAAGAATGCCGATGCACGGCCCTCTATACAACCTCAATAACGCACAGTGTTCTGAAGTCGGTTGGGTCCGTGGAGGTGGAGGAGGAGCCAAAGGACCAGTCTTTTTAAGGGGAGTTGAGTTACTCTTTGGAGCAGTTTGTGGAGAAGGAGCCAAATGAATTCTCTCTTGATCTGGAGGAGGCGCCAAGTGACCACTGCCACCAGTATCCAAGTCATGTTCTCCTTTGATTGGGCCTGTTGTCCAGACCAAATACGAAATTAACAAGTCAAATGCAGAAAATTTAGGAGGATAAAAAAGCAGACTCCCGTTCAATTTTCATTTTCTAAGTATCGTCGTATCGTATTTGGTAACCCACTCGGTGTTAGAGGTACTATATACTGGATCTATTATCACCTCAAGATGAAGGAAAAATATGCCTTAGATGGATGATTCGACATCGCATACCTGAAAAAGCGAGCAATACCACGAGAAGAATAATCAACATGGTGGCCTTTCTCAGACTCATTCCCGATGATGTAAAGACTGAAGGGTGAGGATTGGAGTTAAGGAGAGACCCTACATTTATAGATGCTAGGACCATATCATTTTCAGATCTTTGAAGCACTTTCAATGCATTATATCCTAAGTTATATAATGAATTATATACATTTATATTTATATTTAGAAGTAAATATGTATCCTAAAATACATTGCACCTTATTGGTGTACCTAAAAGATCTCTCATTTAATGTGTTTTATGAGAGAAAAATATGGCTTATCATGGTTTGGTGCTCCTAAACTTAGATTTTCTGAAGAAAACATCTGAACCTTTTTCTAATAAATGTTATCCTACCATGTATGGATTTTTGTTATTAATTACATATAGAGCAACATATCTAGATTTTCCATAATAAAAAGATGGACGGTATGCATTTATTCAAGAGATTATTCGTTATAAATAAGAGCCCTGCAAGCTCAAACATGGGCAAAACTGACGGAAACGCTCCTTCGCAGACGCGCGTTGAAGCGCTCGATATGAGTTACGAGCTGTCCGCCAGGGCAAGGGGCCCACCACGTGTGTAACAATAGAGAAGCGTTCGGAAAAACTGTTTCATGTGTGTTTTATTGGTGAGGCCAGCGAATCCTACCATAAATTACTCTTCCCCTGAATTCAATGGGTGGGCCCGTGTGTTTCTTAATTGTCTATTATTCTAAGACTAGTCACAATGAGAAATAACTTAGACTAGTAATATACACGTATTACGAGTCTATGTTACTACCTTCACAATGGGTATTACATATATGTGGTGTCATATAAGACCTCATTTATTAGATTATAGACTCATATTGTCTTGGTCTGTGTGATGTTACTCAAAGATCAAGTAACTAGCTAAGTTACCACCTTTCTCTTTTTTTTCGTTAACTCATTGTCACATAAGTAAAATTGCTGAGTTGAACTCTATGTTACTGCCGAAGTTACTCCCCATTAGGGCCAGCCTAATATGTTTAAAAGGAAACTTTACTTATTCTCTGCTCATGTCGGAAATCGAGCGCTGTAACGCTCGCGGGTGAAATAGCAGCCCCCCAAAACTTATATATTTAGGAAATCTTTTACGCTGAATTTTCTCATATTTTGCTTCAATGGAGTACAAAGAAAACACCGAACCGATTCGACAAACGAAAAGCATATGGGCAAGGAATAAAACCGTCAAAAGGAACAGACAATATGACTTAATCCCAGGTGAAAAAAAATCAGGGGTCTACATGCCACTCTGTTCACCATTGCATACAAACTCGACACATTGACATGAGGGTCAACCTTGAATGAAGCAGCAATGGTATTGATATTTTTTCGTCAAAAAACAGAAGGTAACTCTTTTGGAGATAGTGTAGAGGTTACCATTAAGAAAATGTGGAACAAAACATTGATGACAATGATAGACCTACCATAATCTATCTATCTATCAGATACTATGTGCCCTAGAGTTGGAGGCTCCAGATGAGTCAGTGGCTATGGAAGTCGCTGGGTCCACATGCAAGCATGCTATATTCATGATTATTTTCAAAGTTTGTGAACATTCTAAACGCTTCCTTACTTTATTACAATTTGCAAAAAATACTGTGTCCCCTAGATTGGAGGCTCCAGATGCGTCAGGGGGCTTTGAGAGTCGCTTGCCCCACATATAAGCATGTTACATTCATGCTTATTTTTAAAGTTTGTGAACATTTTAAAAATTTGCTAACTTTATTACAATTTGTGAACAATTATAAATATCCATGGATTTTTTAAAAAATATTATAGTTTTCTCATTTGCAATAAAATGAAACAAAATCCGCTATCATATTTTGATTTAACAAGAAAATTCAAAAAATCACTAGTAGGGAAAAGCCTACCTATGGTGTGCCAAAAAAAGCTTTGTTGGCGTGGGTACCCGACAATAGCAATATAGCGTCACTTATAAAAATAATACTGCTGGCGATGAGTGCCCAATGCCAACATTATTACTAACACTTATGGCGTATCAAATAGTATCACAACAATGTTTGTAATTTCTGCGTATTAAAAGTGCAGTTGCAAGCCTAGTATCGGACATAAAACTGTGCCCCCTCTTTGATGAAAAGATAAAGCCCATTACACTCAGAAGAAAGACTTGCAGTTGAAGTCGAGAGTGGTACTTGCAGTTGTAAACCTAGTATCAAACATGCAACTGCACCCCTTCTTTGATGAAAAGAAAATGCCAGTTGTAGTCTAGAGAAAGACATCAGTTGTAGTCGAGAGCGGAACTTGCAGTTGCAAGCCTAGTATCGAACATGCAACTGCGCCCTTTCTCTAACAAAAAAAGTAGATTGATTACAATCGGGAAGGAAGACATGCAGTTGCAAATGGAAAATAACACTTAAAAGTGAAGCCTACTATCATACATGCAATTGCGACCCATCTCGCAAAAAAAATATAAAACAATTCACACATAAAAATTGTAAGGACAAATTGAAAAAAATGGACCTAATTAATGACAATAGCCAATTAAGATTTCACGAAGTTTTAATCGATTTAGATCTAAGCATATAGCAGGGGTATGTGCTCTCTAATGAACAGTAAAATCAAAATAAATGTTTATCAAACTTAAAATATTCTATTTTCTTGTGGATGGTCATATTAGTGCGGTAAGTGGGCTTGACAATTTTAATGCCATGTGGCTCAGTAGTGCTTCGTCGACGAAAAAAATAAAAATATGTGTGATATTTGGAGGCAACATTTGGCGTTCGACTTATCTTTTTTACACAGGTCAAATCGGTTAAATTTTTAATCTGTAAATTTACATATACCATTTTAATGTGACATATTGAACACATCGAAAAATAAATAATTCTTTTGACATTTATAAAATTTATTTTTGGCACGCAGGAGCTGTGTGCTCCTTAGAACCAAAGTGGATATCCATCTTAACATGGCCCTTTTTAATTCTGTAGTGCATCAATTATCTCTTTAGTTTATTTATTCGTTGCACTTGTTCATACAGCAGATGAAGTGAGATTCATTCAGATGCTGAAGTGTTGAAGTGCAAGGACACCGTCCAGGCGCTTTGCCCTGTAGTGCCGAACCATCTCTGCAACCGTGGTGCTCCTGGACGTCGCGCTGCCGGCGTCTGCCACGATCGGCGCGAGCACCCTCGTGGCCTCGTCGACGCGTCTGCCCGGAAGAAGAAGCAGGCTACCGAGACCCTCGGCCCGACGCTCTTGGTCACCACTCGGTGCTCCACGCTGTTGAACTTGCCGTTGGACATGAGCTGCAGGTAGTCTCCGACGTTCACCTGCACCAGCGCCCCTGAAATCGCCGGCACGTCCACCCATTGCCGGCTGCGTGCTGCCGTGAGCACCTGGAGGCCGCCGACGGCGTCCTGGAGGAGCACCGTGAAGCTGGGGTCGGAGTGCCTGATGGCGCCAAGGGTCAAGTGCGGCTCCGGGCACGCCGGGTAGTAGTGGCCGGCGAAGCTCAGCCCCCGCATGCACTCCTGGTTGGCACGCCACCACAGTTGGTCGCCGTCGACTGGAACATGTCGAAGTTTCTCTCATACTTGGCGTGCCGGCCAGGGTCACGGGTGTAATAGGGCAGCTTCGCTACCGCCACCACAGCCAGTGGGGGCACCATTACATTATGTCCATCACGTGATGGAAAACAGGATATCGGAGGAAATATCTAGCGCTTCCACTAGTTTAGATGCTATCAATGCTATCATTCAAAAAAACATTTTTTAAAGTTTCAAAAAATTCAGCAAAAAAGTGTGGTACTTCACAAGACATGCTTGAGCATGTTCTAAAATTTTCAGTTCCAAATTCGAAATGTGCATTCAGAAATAAAAAAGACAAATCTGAGATGAATAGTGGCATTTTCTTGCTTTTGTCTTTTTGTGACACTAGTGACACTATTCATCCTAGATTTGTCTTTTTTATTTTTGAATGCACATTTCGAATTTGAAACTGAAATTTTTTGAACATGCTCAAGCATGTCTTGTGAAGTACCACACTTTTTCGCTGAATTTTTTGAAACTTTTAAAAATGTTTTTTTAATGGTAGCATTGGTAGCACCTAAACTAGTGGGAGCACTAGATATTCTCTCCAGGATATCGGACCCTGACCCCATAGCCGATGGTGGCTTGAGCTGACGGTGGCGGCAGGTTGCATGCATGCAAGTGCAGTTAGCGGGTGTACGCACTTGTAATGAATGATTAGTCACTTCAAATCAATTTAAATACAACCGAATGGAGCCGGTCCGCTGAATTTGTGCGGCATGCCACTAGTGAAAAAGATGTGCTATCACGATACAACTTTTCTAAATTTTTTTGGTTCAAAACGTGTACGATAGAACTTTCGCGAACGCTAGAACAAAAATCCGTGTGCCAAAAAATTAAATGTGTGAAATGTGTAATATATCAGGCACGCTTCTCAAAATATAAATGTGAACGATACATGACACATAGTTCGATTCGTATAAACAACTGTGCGCGATAAAAAGTGAGAACGCCTGCGGTTGCAAATATAAACCGCTAGCCTTTTTTGGCAAAAATTCTCAATTACAAAATTATATGCGATGATTTGGTATAACACAACAGGCGAGTTGTCGAGAACGTCTGCTTAGTAGGCACATGTTTTGGAAATAACAAATGTTTGTGATTACACTGTACAATACGCGGCTTCTGCATGTGTCGTGAATTTTTTGCTCTACCAAGCAAACAATTAAATTGACTGAACTTTGGGCGATGAAATCAAGACTAGGCACACGGTTTTCAGTTACAAAGCATGTGAAGTTTATAGCCAACAATTGCAAAAACAGAGTTGTTTCCGATAAGGAAATGTATCACACACGGTATCTAAATAAAAATATTGTTATTGGATAATCAACGTCAGCTCATCATAGGCAAGAAACAAAATAGACTAATCATTCGTTAATGGCAATTTTTGTATCCTTTCATGAAATTAACAAATCATTCAACCGATTACATTCAAAAAAAAGCTCCTAACCACTATTCCAAAAAGGGCATAGAAGATGTCCAATGTTGCAACTGCAACTAAGCATATAATTTCATTCTTGTCTTTTGCTTTCAGATGCTGCCTATGCTTAATTCTCTCTTGCTTTAGCCTAGTGAATGTACACTCCATATCAATATCTTCTCGTTATCTTCCGCAAGCTTGGTGATAACGCTCCTAACCCTGCCCTCCTATTCATCATCCAACCACTTGACAAAAGCACAAGACTCATATCCCTTGCGAATGTTAAATATTATACACCCAACCAGTGGGTCAAAGGGCATTTTTATTATGAAAGGGCATTAAATTGACTAATATAAATGTTGTTCTTGACGCTAACCTCTAAGGGGAAACTCAGAAACCGTCTGCCTATGATGAATCCCTCCCTACATACACGTCGAGTGGTAGTATGTCCGTGCACATAAAGCAGCTTTCGCTATTTCTCAATGGTACCAAATTCCGGTTCAAAACCATATTGCCGAAACCCATAACCGAACTCCGGTTGAAAAGATGATTTACATAGAGACTTATCTTCGGTCTTGATGAAAATGTTAAAAAAATCCACCCTCGGTCCGTGAACAAAAATTATTTGAGGAAACCCATTGTAGATTCGATTTTCTTAAGGAGGGGTGGAACTAAGGGCATCTCCAGCCGTTCGGCCCCGCAAGCTTTTTTTCGGCGCTATTTTAGCGCCGCTTGGGGGCGCCTCAACGGCGAAAGTGGTTCGGGGCCGACTGGCCACCCAGTCGCGGACCCAAAGGAGCCCCCCATGTTCGGCCAAATTCAACTAAACTTAGCAAAGTTGAACGAAATTTAGCGGAATTCATAATATTTGGTCTCAATTTACATAATAAATAGCAAATAAAAACTACTGGGGCCCGTCGTCGTCCTCCCTGTCATCGCCGCCGTCTTCACGGGTACGCCTCCTCCTGCGTCCCACTCGTCGTCTCCATCGTCGTCGCTGTCGTCTTCACGGATACTCGAGCCGCGGCTCGTTTCCGCCCTCGATGTAGTCGAGGATGGCGGGGAGGGTGCGTCCCTCGCCGCTCCACCACAGCCACCGGCCGTGTCGGTTGAACCGGCCCGACACCTGTTCCAAGCCGTTGGTGGAGGCAATCGCCTGGGCGCGACGCTCCTCGAAGTGTTTCATCCAGCTGGCGACGTTGCCCGGCGCGTTCGCCGGGTCGGCGCGCTCGGCCTCTGTCATGGAGGCGCGGATGGCCTGGACCTCCCGGTCGAAGGGTGCCCCCTCACGAGGCACCGGCGACACCGGAACGCCGTCGGCACTGAGCACCCAGCCGTGCGACGGACGCGTGTCCAACGGGCAGGGGTAGTCCGCCTGAGCGAGGAGGACCGCCTCAATGACGGCGAGGGTGCGGCGGTTGGCCCTGAGGAAAAGAACGCGGCGAGAAGAAGAGCGCGGAGAGGCGGTGAGGAGCAGAACACGACGAGAGGAGGAGGAGAGGAGACGGGTGCAATGTGTGGCGTTCTACTGCGAGCTCGGGTTTTTATAGCGGGAGGCCGTGGACGCGCGGCGTCACCGCCGGGAAACACGCGGCGGCGTGGCCGGCGGTCGATTGGACTACTCCACGGCGCATTGATTCTCCTGCCGCGGAGGTTGGATTCGACTCATGTCTCATGTTATTATGCATCATGTCTCATGTTATGTTCTATGGCCTGTCATGATATTCTTTTTGAATTATTTGTTTAGCTGCAATGGATTCTCAGAACACGCTTGAGAAGGACCAAGCCAACAACAATGGCAACATAAGGAAACACATAAACTTTTTGTTATTGCCATGACGTGCAAATGATGAATATGTTGACATCGTTTTTTGTAGGCAAACTGGTCCGAAGTTCGCAACAAGTTCGCGGGAGTAGAGATTTTGAAGAGGATCATCAAGTCTCACTGTGAGATGATCAAGAACCTCCAAAATGTTGTAACTAAGCTCATGGAAGAGCGCAATGAGCTCGTTGAGGACAAGGTCAACCTAATCCATGACCTTCTAGAAGTGAAGGATCAAAAGGCCAAACTTGAGAGGGAATTGAACCATTTGGAGACCCAGACTAGTGAGTTGATCGCTAGGAACATCACTTATATGATTAGCGGCGTTGAGAAGGATGAGAATCGTCGCAAGATCGAAGCTATCATCCGTAGTTAATTAGTTATATATTTATATGTTAAGTAATTTAATTGTGTAATGTGATGATGGAGATACTTTTGGACTTGTGAACAATTTGTTAAATCTGTTAGTGAAACTACTTTTGTTTATTGTTTATAAATGTTCTAGTATTTTAAATTAGGTTACTTTTTTATACATGCAAAAGATATATCTATGGTGTGCCAGTATTTAGAATGCCACGGATAGGAATATATACTTCTGGCGTAGGTTACCAACGCCGGCAATTTTGTTATCATTGGCGCAATATTTCTATGACCACGCCAGCATGGCCTTTTTGGCACGCTATAGAAGAGTTTTTCTCTACTAGTGCCTCACTTTGTCATTTATAGAGATTTCATACATTTACTTATCTTGTGCATTCAGTTGCATGGAAATCCCTACTCTTTGAACCAATATTTAGATAAGGCTTTCTCTTTCCAAATGATTGTTCTCGTTGGTGAGATATTTTCCCACTTTTTGACTTCCTACCCCCAACATGGTTAACTTTGTCATTTAATCGCCGCTTATATCTCTCACGCTTGTTCATTGCATTTGTTTCTCAAAGTTGAAAGGGGGATGATCGATCTGTAGCCATGTATCTGGCCGACACTCTGGGTAGTGTTGTGGTAAGTTTGTAGATTAGGCTATGAGAGATATGAAGATTGAATAATGTATTCTCAACATATTTTCTTCTAAACCTTCCATGCTCATGACACGGGAACTCTGACTGGAGACATTCGATTCACAGAAGGCATTTACCTATTTGAGAACGAGTAGGAATTAAGCTTGGGCATGATGAGGTCTCCAACGTATCTATAATTTTATGGATCAGATTTGAGGACGAGTTTATGGATCAGATTGTTCATGCTTTATTAATGGATCTATTGTGGTTCTATCATGTATGCCTTATCCACGTATGTGGGGTTGATCTTTTGAGGAAATGGTGCATAGTAGTATGTTTAATCTTTACGGAGTTCAATATCCTAGTGACCTTATTTGGGACAAGACATGTATTAGTATTGTTTCTTCTAAGGATAAAACAATGAGGTTTGGTAGTATTGTAGTCTTCTTTGTGCTTACTTTATGCCATCTTGCTTATAACGTTACTCCATTTGTTATGAACTTAATACTTCGAGATGATGCATGCGGGATAGCGGTCTTTGAACTGGAGTAATAGTAGTGGGAGTAGCTGGAGTCACATCAACCAATTAATTTGGATGTATATATTGCCTATGGATAATTACACCATAAATAGTCATAGCTATCAACTATCATAATCTGTCGATTACTCCGTTTTCAGTTTCACTTTACCGTTGCTCCATTATTATAAATTTCCATCCACTGCTTTTAATCCCGTGACCAGCAAGATGGAGAGATTGAAAACCCCTCTGCCAATTATCATCGGGGGCTAAGTTGTTTGCTTATTGTGTGCGGGTGTTGCTTGACTCGCCGAGTTTATGAGCTCCTTTTGGCTCGATAACCCCGGTTTCACTATTGACGAGAAAAGTCACCGCTTGATACTTCACCTAGCTACTCAGGGGGTCCCAACGCAAACATCAGGGACCAAGAATGAAAAGGTGAGGTGGAGGTTGTAGCACATGATAGTTCTGACGGCTCAAAATTCCTCAATTGCCAGAATGGACGTTGAAACTTGCTTTAGGCACAATTTTCTATCCCAAACGAGATGATCCTACAATGTCACCTAAAGGCCCGATTTATTCTAGTTTCACACGGTTTTCTAGTAGTGAATGTGCTCATTGATCGTTAAAAGGCCTGCTAGTTTCTATGGGCTGAACTTGGCTGGAATCTTTTTGCAGAATCACTAGCTAGGATGGTCTCACATATGAAGCTCACATTTGCCATGCATCTTACATTTCCCCTATTCTCTTTATGGGCCATGTTGACGGCTGGCATAGTATTGGCAATGACAAAAATACGAGCGGGGCAACACATGCTGCATGTTTATTATTTATTGCTCGAGTAACACTGCAAGAATCACAACATTATTATTCTATTGACCAACTGAATACTCAAGCCACATTTTGCATATTAATGTAATGATGGACTAGTCTTTGCTATGGTACACACGAAACAATAGCAAGCAGTTTCAAAACGTCGGCGGCAGTGGCCACCTTGATGCAACTCCGTGATACAAGTTGCCGCGCAAAGAACGGAGATGCACGGCCCTTTGTACAACTTCACTTCTGCACATGGTCCTGTAGGCGGCTGGGTCGATGCAGGCGGAGTAGCAGCCAAATAACCAATCTTTGTATGAGGAGTTGAGTTACTCTTTGGAGGGATTTGAGGAGAAGGATCCAGATGACTGCTCTCTTGATCATGAGGAGGCACCAAGTGACCATCGCCACTATCATCCAAATCATGTTCTCCTTTGATTGGGCCTGTTGTTCAGACCAAATACGAAATTAACAAGGAAAATACAAAAAATGGGAGAATAAAAAGAGCAAACTCCCATTAAATTCTCGTTCTCAAGGCATCGTCATACGTATTTGGTAACCCACTCAGTGTTAGATGCACGCTAGATCTCTTAATCGTCTCAAGATGAAGTACACATATGACATAGATGGATGATTCGACATCGCATACCTGAAAAAGTCCGCAAAACCACGAGTAGAAGAATCGACACGGTAGTCCTTCTCGGACTCATTTCCTGATGATATGAAGACTGAAGGCTGGAGTTGGAGTTTAGGAGAGACTCTCATTTATAGATTCTTATACAATATCAATTTTCAGATCTTTGTAGAACTCTCATCAGTGCATTAAATTCTAAGCTATATCATATGCATTAAATATATATGCCATATATATGTATAGAGCTCCTAAAATACATTGCATCTTATTATTTTACGTAAAAGATCTCTCATTTAATGTATTTTGTGAGATAGAAAGTATGACTTATCTTGGTTTGGTCCTCCTAAACTTGGATTTCGTTAAGTTTTTATTTTAGACTTTTTGCTAATAAATGTTCTTCTACCATTTATGGATTTTTGTTAATTATTTTATATCAAACAACATATCTCTATTTTCCACAATAAAAAGATGGGTGAAACGCATTTATTCAAGGGATTATTCGTTATAAATAAAAGACCTCCAAGAACCCATGTAATACAAGATGGGAAAAATTATATATTTATGAAATCTTTTTGCTGAATTTATTTTTCTTCAGTGAAGTAGAGAGAAAAGACCGAAGCAATTTGACAAACTGAAAGAATACGTGCAAGGAATAATTAAAACAATGACCAGGAGCCAACAATATGACTCAATCCCATGTGAAAAAACTAGGTAATGTCTATTCATAACAACTTTAAAAATATTAGGAAGATGCACACGCATGTGGTACTTATTACAAAAGGCATGCCATTGATACATAAGAGACACACATCTATAAAATAAATCATATACCGATAGTTCTATCTAATCGCCCTAAGCTTATTCACCAAGGCGCATATAGCTAAGCATTGTTGCCCCTTTAGCTATCTCAAAACTTATAAGGGCATTGAATGCAGCAGATTCAATTCGTTGTAGGTTCAGTGAAGCAACCTCCCATCCGGACTGCCTCAATTGTTTGCACTCATTGTCCTACTCTAGCTTCGTTCCAAGTAATAAGTTTGCTAGGTCGAACAATGATGGTGTAGATTTCTCACAAATTTGCCTTCGTATTTTAATTTTCTGTTGTAGGTCAATGGGCCTTTTGATGTGGAGGCCATATGGCTGAAGCATTTTTACATCATAGTCGATTGCTACTCCACAAAAGAAGATGTCCTGATCTGCAAGAAACTTGTTGAGCTCATCTGGTATGTTGGGTGAGTACAGGATTTGGTACACCAAACAGTCCTCTACGATACACAGTTGAAGTACTACAGCGCGTTGCAGCATTTCCGGGGCCCAAGTTCTCCTGCTTGACCCCTGGGATTGCACCGGTAAACTCGGTGTCTAGACTCTAGACCAACAATCTTCACTTCCGCCGTTTGGAGGGACTTTGACACACTCTTAATACATTCCTTGACGACGCCTAGTTCATTGGTGACCGTCACGGTTACCTTGAATCCCATAAGCTTATTGAATTAACCCACCACCCGACCCCCGCGTCGCCCCTCTTGGGCGGCATGGGGGAGCTTCTCCGGCGCGGCCACCTCCCCACCCTGTTCACCCCCACACCTCGCCGCTGCCTGAGGAGACCGCCGGCAAACACTCCAGGGAGGGCAGCAGCGGGGAATCTCAAGGCGTGGCGCTAGGGCGGATCTGGCGGGCTCGATCTGCGCGTGTGCGGCTCCGGCGGCGGTCTTCTGTAAGTCGGCGCGGCGCTCGGGCTGGCGGGCGCGACGCGCGAGAGCCGGCGCTCGGGCTGGCAGGTGCGGTCGGCGCGGCGCTCGGGCTGGCGGGCGCGGGCGCGGGCACCGCTCTGGTTGGCGCGGCGCTCGGGAAGGCAGTGTGGCTGGCGCCCTGGCGGCCGCGGCGAGCTCGCTGGCAGGCACGGCCGGCATGCAGGTTGGCGTGGCCGGGTCTCCGGCGTTGTTCCGGCGTGTGGTGGTGGTTTGCGGTGGCTCCTTCTCTGCCATGGCGCGATGGCTTTGTGGGAGGTGCGCGGGTCAGTAGAGGCGTAGTGCGTGAGGTTGTGGTGTTGGGCGGTGCTCCGGGTGAAATCTTACCTGGTTCTTTCCGGCCGATGACATCGACATTCGCGGATGTCGTGTCACCTCCTTGGAGGTGTCGCCGTGGAGTCTACCCCTGCACGCCTTCAGATCCGGTTCTTCGGGTGAAAGCCTAAGGTCCAGCTGGGCCGGGCGACGGCGGCGACATCATCGCTTCCTTCTTGGGAGTGTCGTCTTGAAAAGCACTGGATCTCGTTTGTGCGCTCTATGGGCTGGACGCTCACAACTTTGCGGTCGGCACGCGTCAGTCTGGCAATGTGGATGTTGCGCGATTTCTTGTGTGGCAACGGTGGTGACTTCAAGCCGAATTGGTTTGCTGCTGGGTCTTGGTAGTCGGTCTCTTTCGACGTGTTCGAGAGGTCGCCATGCCTCACCTTGTCCTTCTAAAGTCGGAGCTGCTGAAAGGGCCTCGCGGTGACGATGACATGCGACAGATGGTTGGTTCCGGTGCTGGCTCGGCGCAAGTCCAGCGCTTCTTCCTGCGATGCTCGTCGACAAAGTCGGAGCTGCCTAGTGGTCGGTGTGTGCGGCTGACTGTTTGGCATCGGCCGGCACAAGCCTCGGCGCTTTCTTGCGGTGAGGGCTTCTTCGGTGCTTGTTGATGGTGGAATCGGAGCCGCCCTCGCGGAGGTGTGATAACGATGACGTCGGATTGCAACCTCGACGACGCTTTTCTCTTCTGCAGTGTGTGTGCGTTCTTGTGTGGGTTGCCAGGTCGTCCTGTTTACCTTGTTATTGTGGGCATGTTGTAACGGTTTTCGCTTGGTTTTTCAATAATTAACCGAGCAACAATCTTCTTGCTTAATGAATTCGAGATCCTTGGAGGCTGAGCCACTGGAATGGCAGCAGAGTAATCGTCCTCCTCTGGAGCCGGCGGGGGCAGCAAAGCATCATCTGCGGTGACAATAGCCAGCGGGTTCAGGACTTCCAAAACGCATGGCGAAATAAGCATATCATTGGCATTGGTTTCCTTAGGGGACGCCATGCAGTTACAGATCATGTGAGCGATATGAGATTATTGAGATGTCATGAACGGAAAAAAAGCATCTTTTCTAGTATTTGTACATGTCAATCCCTAGCGGTCAGAACTGTGAACAACTCAACACATGAATAGATGAAGAGTTATTCAGGTAACAAAAAAAGTGAACTCACTCAGAAACTAAGTCCTAATTTTATGTCAATCCCTAGCGGTCAGAATTAAGTCACATGTACTCCCTCCGATCCATAATAAGTGTCGCTCATCTAGTACAAAGTTTGTACTAACTTAGTACAAAATAAGCGACACTTATTATGAATCGGAGGGAGTAACAAATATCAACTTTTTTTAATTCTATGGGAGGCCACTAGGCATCAGACTACACACATATTGCGTCTATCAGACTAGTCATGCACCCTAGGATTAGATTAATTAGGACGGTAAGATCTGCTTCCCAGGACCGGCGCGGGAGGATGTTTAGGAGCCATAATTAATTGCTTCCTCGTTGTTAAATGCTCCCGCAAAAAACTCTTTCCTCTTCCTGGCTTTCTTCCTCTCCTATCTCCGTGTGCAGCTTATTCCTAGTTAGGTTCGTGTAGTCTAGTAGATGCATGAATGGCGCACCTGAGACAAGAGATTGAGTTTCTTGGAATCTATGGTGTAGATCGGCATCGAGCAGCCGCCGGTCCTAATTCTTCCTTGCCTGGCATGAGTTCTGGTGCTGTAGGTGATGATGCGGACGATTTTTCTCGACAGTTTCAAAATCCTCCTGTTGTCAGCAATGGAGATGAACAGGTAAATTGAAGATTGAACCTCATTATTTTCTCCTAGTTGGTGTGCGTGTTGACAATTGTTAAAAGGTAGAAACATTGTTGTTTGTTGATTGTTTAGTTGCCGTTACATAGTTAAAATCTGTTGATTCATTGGGAAATGTGTTATGTATGATTTGTGCGTGGAATAGAAGCAATATAGGTTGGTGTTGGAAGCGTTTTCTCTGTTCGGTGGATACTTCGAATGGAATGTAGGTTGAGATATGTCTATTTCTGCTTTGCGAGTATGTACGTACTAGCAGAATTCTTGTTGTTGCGGTGCATTATAGTAGCATCAAGGAAACATTCGGCAAAATCTACCGAAACAAAGAAGGATATCAATATATTTGTGTACGGTTTCACAAATGGTCAAGTGTTAGATATCTTCAGTTAGGATGGAAGCGACGATAACTGTTGAAGCAATCGACCATTATGATTGAAGCATAAAAAATAAATGGTATGCTGGATTCAATATGTTGTGTGTATTAGGTATCTTCAATTTAGGATGGAAACGATGATAACTGTGGAAGCAATCGACAATTAAGATTGAAGCATAAAAAATTTGGTGTGACTGGATTCAATATGTTGTGTGTACTTTGTGATGCTCGGTTTATAATTATGAACCCCATTATATAATTCTTACTTGCAGGAGGATGGCATGGGAGACGTAGAAGGGGACACATACGTTCCATTTGTTGATGATGCAAGAACTCCTAGACCAGCAGCACCGTGTGTAGGTGTGGTCTTTGACACCCTTGAGGAAGCACAAAAGGTGTATAATGATTATGCAAAGAAACTTGGTTTCGGAACAAGGATATGTTACACGAAGAGGACCCAGAAGAAAGGATGTGACCACATTATCAGGAGAGAGTTTGAGTGTGTTCATGCTAGAAGGAGCAAAAGTGAATCAGTTAGGAAACAAAGTGAATGTGATCCTGAATGGTATGATGCAACCATTGAATTTGATAAGGAAGCAAATTTCGGGAATAAGGTAATTCCTCCGAAACGTTGTAGAAATAAGGTGAACCGGCATGAATGCAGAGCACGAATGGAGGTTGGGTTGAGGAGTGGAAAATGGGAAGTGACTGTGTTTGAAGAGAATCATACTCATCCTATGATGAGTAGGGATGAATGGACGAGGTTTTATAGGTCACACAGGAAAGTTCCTTATGAAGACTACATGTTTTTGAAGACACTTCATAATCGAAACATACCAACGTCGTTGATCATGGCTACACTTGGAGACTTGCATGGAAAGGTTGGCAACCTACCTTATATTGACAGAGATGTTGCAAACTTGAGGACTCAGATGAGGAAAGAGGTGTCTTTCAATGATAATGATATGGCAAAAACCATAGAGTATTTTGAGAAGCTTCATGCGGAGAGTCCTAGGTTTTTTTATGCAAAGCAAGAAGATGGAAATAATGCTGTGAGGGCCCTTTTCTGGGTGGACGGAAGGACCCGAGAAGCGTACAAGGAATAAGCTCCCGCAAAAAACTCTTTCCTCTTCCTGGCTTTCTTCCTCTCCTATCTCCGTGTGCAGCTTATTCCTAGTTAGGTTCGTGTAGTCTAGTAGATGCACGAATGGCGCACCTGAGACAAGAGATTGAGTTTCTTAGAATTTTATGTATTCGATGGCATATACATAAAAATAGGAAGCACATCAAGTACTGGGTTGTATGTACAAAGCGTGTCCTATTGGTATTAGCACAAATAAACTGGGTGTATGTATGAAGCAGAAAAACTGGGTATGCATCGAGCCTTTCTGTTATGTAATCAGAGAAGCATTTTTTATGTCGATGGAAACATGGTGAGCAAAATGTCGAAGCATGTGAACTGGAAGCTCAAGGCAACTAACCATGATGCACTGCAACTGTTATCTGGAAGCATTAAAATTTAAAAGAAACTAGTGACAGAAGTACCGCCAATACTAGATGCAAAAGTTGTATAACAGTAAGCTATGAAAAATAAACTTGTGAACAATTATGAACATCATTCAAAGCCGAAATTATATGAAGGTGCAGGTAAAATCGTACATGTACATAGTACTTGCTATAATGAACTAACAATATACTGTATCCGGTGAACAGCAAGCATTACGTCAATATTCAGAGGAAGCACTAGCAATAATCCCCTAACCGCAGAAAGAGGAACTACCAGTCTAATTGTACAGAATCGCACAGGCTAGCTATAGATAAGCAATCCCACTTCCCATGCACAAACAGTGGATAGTTGCCACCCACCACAATTCTAGCACGAACAGTGGATAGTTGCCACCCACCAACCGATATAATCTGCGCAAATTAGCAGCCATTGACTAAGTGTCGTATCAAAGACCACCTAGATTCGTTCCTGAACATCGCCACTACACATCAATTTATTTGTTATCCAAGCGTAGGCGGGGTCAAGCAAGCAGAACAGAATCGCACAGGAGGAAAAACAAACAACTCGATGGTCCGCTGCTGCATTGGGGGAAAAGCATTTGGGGAGAGAAGGAATTAAGAGCCGCTGGAGGGGGAGGGGACTTACAGAGGGAAGGATGCATTTGCTGCTTCTTCGTCTGCTGCGGCTGCGCTTCCGATAACAGTGGGAGGCGGAGACCCGAGAGCTTGGCTTGTATGCTTCTAATGGAGCAAGGAGGAGAATGAGATCCGTGAGAAGCAGGGGATCGGTGAGAATCTTGTTTCTGGAAATGGAGGTGGTCTGTATGGATGGGGATAATGGGGATCTGGCCTAGGCGTCGTCTCCGACGTCGATGGCGTCGAGAATGGGGAGCTACAGCAGACGAGGGGAATCGGGAGAGATCGGGGGCGTCTGGTGCGGTTGGGCCGATTTGTTTCCTTTTTTTTTTCAATGAAACGCCACGCAAATTGACGGTCTGATTTCAATTATATCGACGGCTCCGCATCGGTCTGACGTTTCAGCATTCTCAGACTATAGAACCAGAGAGTTTACCAAATAAAAAACAGGGATTTAGGGCGTGTTCGTTAACTCTCCAGCTTCTAAATGTACTGAACTCCATCAATGAACCTGCCTGTTGAACCCATCGAACCATGCCACTGCACTACAGCTGCCGTTCACATAGAAAATCAGTAGGCAAGCTAAACTATACAAAAAAAATCATAGCTTAATAAAAAAATGTTCCCTATTTCAAAAAAAATGTTCACAAATGTTCAAAATATTCATAAGTTGAAAATTGTTTTCGTTTTTATAAAGTTTCAAGAACTTTAAAAATAAAAGGAAAGGCAAAGAACAAAATACAAAAATAATAAAAATAATAATAAGATAAAACTAAAAAAATAAATACAAAAAAATAAGAGAACGAAAAAAATGTATGCAACCATTCCCAAAGATTATCCAGTTGCTAATGAGTGGTGGACTTGCAGCTGAGAAGGAAAAAATGTGCCAAATTTAAGTCAGTGGTGGACTTGCATCTGGGACAGAAAAAATGGGACCAGTTGCAAGTCGGTGGTGGACTTGCAACTGGGGCGGAAAAATGGGTCAGTTGCAGGTTAATGGTGGACTTGCAACTAGGGCTGCAAAAAAAGATCGGACCCAGTTGCAAGTCGGTGGTGAACTTGCAACTGGTACTTAAATAAAGTCAGACCAGTTGCGAGTCATTGGTGTGCTTGCAACTGGGTGGAAAAAAAGTTGAGCCCAGTTGGGAGTTGTTGATTGACTTGCAAATGGACCAAAAAAATCGATGGTGCAACAGAGAAAAAAAGTCGAACTAAGTTGCGAGTCGGTTGTGGATTTGCAATTGGGATGAAAAAAAAATTAAGCCTAGTTACAAGTGGGTTGAGAGTCGGTGGGAAACTTGCAACTAAGTTTCACAAAAAGTAAATCTAGTTGCGAGTCGATAGGCGACTTGCAACTGGATTTTGAAAAAAAATTCTAGTTCAGAGTCGGTGGTGGACTTGCAACTGGGGAGGAAAAAATGTAGTTGCAAGTTGATGGTGGACTTGCAACTACGGCGACAAAAAAAGATCGGACCCAGTTGTAAAACAGTGGTGAACTTGCGACCGGTACTGAAATAAAGTCAGACCAGTTGCTAGTCATTTGTGTGCTTGCAACTGGGTGGAAAAAAGTTGAGGCCAGTTGCGAGTTGATGATTGACTTGCAAATGGACCCAAAAAAGTCGATGGTGCAACAGAGAAGAAAAGTTGAACCAAGTTGCGAGTCGGTTGTGGATTTGCAACTGTGATGGAAAAAAATTAAGCCTAGTTGCAAATGGGTTGCGAGTTGGTGGGTGACTTGCAACTAGGTTTCACAAAAAATAAATTAAGTTGCCAGTCGATAGGCGACTTGCAAATGAGTTTTGAAAAAAATTCTAGTTGCGAGTCGATGTGCGACATGAAATTGAGTTGGCAAAAAAAGCTGAGTTGCGAGTCGATTGACGATTTGCAACTGGGTTTTGCAAGTCGGTGGTGAACTTGCAACTGGTACAAAAAAAAACTCAGACCAATTGCGAGTCAGTGGTGTGGTTGCAACTGGGTGAAAAAAATGTCTAGCCCAGTTGCGAATTGATGATTGCCTTGCAACTGAAACAAAAAAGTCAATGATGCAACGGAGAAAAAAATTCGAATCAAGTTGCGAGTTGGTTGAGGATTTGCAACTGCGACGAAAAAAGTCAAGCCTAGTTGCAAGTCGGTGCATGACTTGCAAGTAGGTTTTGCAAAAAAATAAATTTAGTTGCGACTTGATGGACGACTTGCAACTGAGTTTAAAAAAAATCTAATTGCGAGTCGATGTGCGACATGCAACTGGGTTGACAAAAAATTGATTTACGAGTCGATAGCCGACTTGCAACTGTGTTTTGCAACAAAAATTAATTGCAAGTCGATGTCCGACTTGCAACTGGATTGGCAAAAGGAATCCAGTTGCAAGTCGCCAACATACTTACAACTGAGCTTTGTGAAATAAAAGTCAGTTGCAAGTCGATGAGCGACTTGCAACTGGATTCACACAAAAAAATGGTTTTACGACTCGATGTACGATTTGCAACTTTGTTTTGCAAAAGTAAAGAAAAGAAAATAGAAAAATTGTGAAAGGAGAAAATAAAATTTAAAAAATCATGAAATTTATAAAATATCATAAATTCAAATCAATCAAATAAAAAATAAAAAATAAAAGGGAAAAAAGATACGAAATAACACAACTAGACTCGCGATAATAAACATGCATTGACGTCACGTATTGACAAACAAAATAATTCCAAATTTTATAAAAACATTTACAAAAATCATATTCATCATTTTGAAAAATTGAAAGGATAAATAAAAGATAAAATGAAAAGAAACAAAGAAACAAAATAAAAAGAAAAAGAAAAACACTAGCCATATCCCGTTTTTCCCACGGCAAGCAAGCACACTTGAGGTTTCAACCATATTTTTGTCCCACGGATTTCTAAGCTAGCATGGCAATCACATATCATCAAATCGCTACAGAAAAAGCTAGCATGGACCACCTTCGACAAGGTTGCCTTTGGCACTCCATGGTTAGCCACCTGAAGAAGCCCACCGTCTCCGGGGCTGACTTCACTGCGGCCAGCCCAGGACGGGATATTCAGAGTTGCACCAATGTAACTGTGAAATTATTGGCAGAAAACTGAGCACCAACGTAACTGTGAATTAGTAGGTGATGAGTAGAGAAGAATTTCGTGCAACTCTTGCATACGTCTGGTTGTCTGAACTCTGAATATGCCTAAATACGATAACGATGACCGGGATGGCAACTCGTGGTCATGTTGGTGAGGTGGTGCGTCGTCCAGGGGGTGGTGCAAGATGGCAGGGACTGCAGTGAAGCCCACCTCTGTGATCTGTTCCTCCTAGATATCGTCCTAGATATCCTTGTGCAATGTATTGATCCTTTTTGTTCAGTTTGGCCGTGTCTCTGTGTGAAGGCAGTAGCAACCGCAAGGAAGAGGAGGGATCTTATTAAAGGGAAAATGATAAGTGCCAAACATTAGGGCCGAAGCCCCTCCACCCTGCCGTGTTTTTGAACTGAAATTGCCACCTAAAAAAACAAAAAAATCAAAAAATTGTTTTCTCTGTAGAAAATTGTCATGTGCTTACAACTAAAGTTGGCAACCGCGCTTAACTAAGGTTGCCAACAGAAACATTCGGAATTGCCATCCCTTCCACCCTGACGTTTGACACTTATCAGGTACTATTAAAAAACTTTTAGATGGCCCCGGTGTTTGGCAGAAAGGGACGGAGCTGAAGGAGCATATCACATGTTATCTCGCTAATCTGCTCGACTCTCCCTGTAGTAATATCACTAGCGTACCTCGTTGATCGTATATATTATTATGAAATTAGTGGTTGTAAAGAAAAATTGCTATCAACTGGAGGAAAGGAAAATTTTCTCAAATCTGTTATTCAAGTTGTTCTCATCTATGCTATGGCAGTCTTTATAATTCCTACAACAATTTGTAAAGGAATTATTGACGAGATGTCACAGGTTTGGTAGGGTGACGAAGATAACTAGAAGAGGATGCAATGGATGGCTAGGTGAAAAAATGTGTGTCCCTAAAAATTAAGGAGGGATAGAATTCCATGATATCCATTGTTTTAATCTAGCGTTTCTTGAAAAACAAGAGTGAGGGCTAATTGAGAAGCCCAACTCTTTGTGTGCATCTGTTTTGAGGGCGCTGATGGTAATTTGCTAAAGAAAAATGTAAAAAAGGGTTCTTCGTTTACTTGGCAAAGAATTATGGAAAGGGTCAATTGTATTAAAAGAGGGTACGTACATTTGGAGAATTGGCAATGGACTGAGTGTTGATATTTGAGAAGATGCATGAATTCCAAATGGGGACAATAAGAAATTTATTACCCCGGGAAGGGGAAATATCATATGTAAAAAGTGGTTGATCTTATTGATCCAACTAATAATAATTGGGATGAATATATAGTCAGAAAAACTTTGTGGCCTATTGATGCCCAATAGGTTGTTGCGTTTCCTCTCCCAATGCATGAGATGTCAGTCTTTATTGATTGGGGTTTTACAAAGAATGAGGTTTTCGCTGTCAGATCAACTTATTTCGTTGAATGGGACTATCAACATGGAAGGAAACTTCGTCGGAGGAATGGGTTTGGACAAGCAACATTTACTCCTATTTGGTGTATAACTTGGAAGTTGTCTTGTCCGGCATTAGTTAAAAAAATTTATCTCGTGTACATTACATGGTACTCTTTCATCTCATGGTACGCTTGCTAATATATACATGAAAGTTTCGCCTCAATGTCCTTTTTTTACCGGAGTGGAAGATTACAAACATCTGATGTTTCTTTGTCAAAAAGTGAAAGAGGTTTGGAGGTTATTAGGGTTGGATGAAATTATTAAAATGTCATGTGAAGTGATCATGTCAGTGAGGAGCTTCTTAAGTACTTACTTATGCTTCATGATCAGGATTTATGGTGGTTACTTATTCTACCATAAAAATGTCACGGGTGTACATGCATGATAGAAAACGCTACCTATTGTGACAAACATGTATCATCATGGATGTGAATTTTTCTTGTAGTTCATAAAGTTAGTACGATAGTAGTGGCAAACCCACCTATCCCAACCGCGAGGATTTCGTTCCCGTGAACAAGTCCCACGAGCAAGTCCCTCAAATAAGGATCAAAGGTATGATACCTCTATCAGTATCCAACACGTGCAGACATATTAGTCCAGAGTAGAACGCCACCGAGAAAATTAGAGGAAGAAAGATCCTACGGATTTTTATCTAGAGAAAATCTAAATCAGAGTTTAGAAGTGGAGCAACGGGGCAACCCGGGGGAGCAGGAGACAAGGGAATTGGTGTGCTTGCGACCCCCAGCCTTTCCCCGCACTATATATGTGACCATGGGTCTAGGGTCGACCCACCTAGGGGGTTGGAGTCCTCCTAGGACTCCCCTCCTAGGGGAAACCTTCTCACCGGGGAGTCCATGTCCTCGCAGCACTCCCCCCACATGTGGCGGGCCCACCCTAGCCGGCATGGCCCTTGGGTGATCCCTTACCACCCAAGGCAAGTGGGGCATGGTGGTTGGTATTGTTCGGAAACTTATGAAAGATTCCAGGACCTTCAAGGTCATTCTGGGACCTTCCGCGATGGTTTACAGAAATTCCGGAACCTTCAGGGGCCATTTTTGGACGTTTTGGAACCATCTGAATCGTTTTCGAAATGATCTAAGTGACAGTCGAAGATACTTGACCGCAAAAGTTGTTTGCAAATAACTTCCGAGACTTCCACAAGTTTATTGCAAACAACTAGCAGCTTCAATCAATAAGAACATGATTAAAATTACTCGAAGCGAGAGTTGCTGAAGACACAAGTGTCTTTGGTGTCACCGGCCTTATAGCCCATGTTATTACGAATTACTCTTTGATAGGAACAGCTATCAAGAACTATTACACCTTCAACAATTAATAGTGTTTGTACTACAGAACAAGCTTTAATGGCAACAATCCACAAATGAGCTCTAACTTGTATAACCAACAAGCTTAAACATCTATTCATTTAATATCTCAAAATAAATGCAAAAATTCAAGTTATCAAAGTTCAATGATCTACAAGACTATGCAATATTTTCATTATACCACTAACACATACATTTTTTGTTCAAACCATCACAATCAAAAAATTTAAAACAACTCTCCAAACAAATATAAGTGAAGCAAGAGAGTTCTAAATAATTTATATACAAAAAACTAGTAGCTCTTAACAAGATATAAGCTAAAAACAAGCAGTAGAAAAATGAATACTCAACAAGTATAAGGTAGAAATTTGTCAAAGCAGAACTATTTGTAAAGATTGAATTTAAAGAAATACTTCCGTTCAAATCAAAAAACTTAAAAATAATGAAATATAGTTAAAATTATAAGGCTTGCTGCAAAAACAATTCAAATCACAAGGATAATCAGAACGTTGTTAACTTTTTTGCCCTTATGTGCAAAGAATCTGTTTCCGGACAGCAAAGCGAAACCTCACACATTCTAACAATTAGAGGCTACTTTTGACATAAAGGCTAAAATAAAAGGATACAAAAGGGTTACCATATATTATCATCTATTTGGGTTTGTATAGCACATTTAGAGGTTCAGTCTTCTTGTCTTAGAGAGGGGGAGATCTAATTTTTATTATTTGAACATCATGAGCAAGATTATCAACAACCAAGACAAGATTAACTATTTTATAACTTTTCCTTAACAATTTTATTGAATTTTTTTTGTGTAGAGATAAAATCTTTAAGCATACTTCCAATATCAGAGGTGGAAATTTTATTGTTGTTGTAAGCATTGCCATAAGAATTACCATTATTATAAGGATAATGCATATAGTTGTTACCACAAAAGTTGTTTTTATAAGCATTGTTGTTGAAGTTGTTTCTAGCAATAAAATCCACATCAACTTGATCTTTTTCTTGAGCAATCAAAGATTTCAAAGGAACATTAATTATTGGGATCAATAGGCATTTGTTTAGCAATCATATCAACCTTGTCATTCAAAGAAGAGATCTCCTCAATGGAATTTACCCTTTTACCTGTTGGAGATCTTTCGGTGTGCATCATATCATACAAGAGTTTAGTTGTTGCACCTAGGGTGCTGGACATAAAGGTACCTCCCACGACTCAATCCAATAAATTCCTTGAAGAAAAATTCAATCATGCATAAAAAAAGTTTGGACAACCATCCACGTACGTAATCGGTGTGTGGGACAATTCTTAACCATAGATATCATTCCTTCCCAAGCTTGAGCAACATGTTCATTATAAAAAAATAAAAATTTAATAATGTTACTCCTCAGTTGTATAATTTTACCAGGCGGATAATACTTCCCAATAAAAGCATCTATCATTTAGTCCAAGAATAAATGATATTCCTAGGCAAAGACAATAACCATTTCTTAGCTCTTCCTCTTAATAAGAAAGGAAATAGTTTTAGTTTTATAATGTCACCTTCTAACTTTTTATACTTTTGCATATCACATAACATCAAAGTTATTTAAATGAGAGGCATCATCATCACCAACACCAGAAAATTGTTCTTTCCTCACAATATTCAACAAAGTAAGCTTTATTTCATAAGGTTATGCCTTAGTGATAGGTAAGAAATTGGTGTCCATATTAAATCATTATTCTCGGTGCTAGTAAAGTCATGGAGCTTGGTTTTCTCAGCTGAACCCATCCTAGCAAGATAAAAGAAACACAAACTAACAAAATAGGGAAAAGTCTAAAAACTAATGTTCTAATTTTGTGTGTTTTGATTTTAGAGAAAGTAAAAAAGAAAAACTAAACTAACCAAAAAGTAACAAAGCAAGAATAAAACAAAAGTGAGAGAGTGGAAGTGTGTAACTCCCCTAGCTGAAAGCTTGCAGTCCCCTACAACGGTGCTAGAAGATATGCTTGATGGAATCAATCACACACACCTGTTGGGGAACCCCCAAGAGGAAGGTATGATGCAGCACAGTAGTAATTTTCCCTCAGTTTCAAAACCAAGTTTATTAATCTAGTAGGACTTCAAGGCCTTTAGTTAGGTGTTCGTTGTCTGGCACTTCAGCGAACATGGACCTACACACAAAACACACACTCCTTTTTGTACCCAAGTTTCCAAGAAGGTTGTCAAGCTCCTCGTCTTGTTGTTAACGAGAGAATTAAATGTATGGTTTGGTTGGATGTAATAAAATTAAAATGGAACAGCGAGCAAGTGTCGATGAAATGAAAATAAACGAGGTTGTAAACAATGTAAAAGAATGGACCGGGGGGCATAGTTTCACTAGTGGTGTCTATCCTTTAAACAGTAAACATGTTGGGTGAACAAATTACAACTGGGCAACCATTTATACACCATGAACCTTTGATCTCTTACCCCTCAAATGTTTTCCAACCAAACCATCTAGTTCTCCACAAGACAAATCTTTGAGAGATAGTTTAAGATTTGAGGAGGTGATCTTTTGAAGCACAAGAGAAACGACCTCATCATCAACAATACCACATATTACGTACGTTTTGGAGGGTGGATTCCCTCTTAGCTTGTCTAGGTTGTACTTGGGAGCCTTCAAGGAGTTGTGTGGTAAGGAGATCACCTACTTAGTGAAAATACACCACAGTGAGACTAGTCCTGCGTGTGCGTACACAGATGGAATAGGAAACGTAGATTCTTCATGGACCCTTCATTGGTTGGAGACCCATGTGGATTCGAGTGACCACTATGATTGTGATCATTGATCCAATTGATTGAAGCCTCCGTCAACGTTCTTGTACGATGGGGTCAACTATCGGAACCACAGGCCAAAAATCCTACATGCCAACCTCGTTTGTGATTCTCTAACTCTACTTCTTTACTTACTTGAACATGCATGGTTGCTTTCATTCCACTTCCATATCAACTAGCATTGCATGTGTGGGAGTGATTTGACTATATATTCTGCCAATTATTTCCTCAACTTAAGAACAATTTAATTTGGCCCTAAAACTTTATTGTAGTCTATAGTTTGTGGTGTAGAGTTCCTTTTCTCAATGGGGAGTATTTTAACTATTGGCAATATGAAAAGCTTGACATCATTGGTAATTACAATATAAGCATGTATGTTGATAAACCTTATCCCCCCCCTGCGTTGATCCCTTGCACCCAACACCCGAAGAGGAACTTGATATTCTTCTACACCTAAGAACCGTAAATCTCATAGTGAGAGCTCTTCCTAATAATATTATTATTAGTATGAATTTTTGTTTGAATGTGCCTATACTTTGTGAGATGATTTAGAAAAGGGGTGCCCTACGTAGATTGTTATGATTCTTGATCAGATTCTACAAAAAACTGTTGCTTTTCATAAAATCAAACCCAATGATCCTAATTTTGATAAGAATTTCTTTGAGCTTAGAGATCGCCTGTGTTCCAAAGAAAATGTTGGTACCATTCATAATTTTGTTTGTGAAACTATCAAGATTCATACTCTCAATTCCAATCTTGCAGCAATCAGTAAGGAAGTTGATAATGTAGATGTTGATGATAGTGAAGGTCATGATTATGATGAAGACGAGTGTGATGATTATGATGATTAATAAAAACAACAATACATTGTTTTTTACAACAAAGTATATGGGCTCGACATGCTAAAAGTTACAGGTCCAAAGTGTTTGTTTCCTGTAATTTGTTCGACTTCGTACAGAGGAGAAACGTATAGAAATAGTGAATATATCTTTCATAATATATGTAATTTTTATATATAACAACTTTTAAAAGAAAATAAAAAGTTTAGGATTTTGCACTCGCATTTGTGCCAGCCCCTGTGCTAGTTATTACAAAAGGCATGCATACATAAGAGACACACAAATATAAAACAACTCATATATCGATAGTTCTATCTAATCTCCCTAAGCTTACTCACCAAGGTGCATATAGCTAAGCCTTGTCGCCCCTTTAGCTATCTGGAAACTTATAAGCGCATCGAATGCAGCATATTTAATTCGTTGTAGACTCAATGAAGCAACCTCCCATCCGGACTCCCTCAATTGTTTGCACTCGTTGTCCTTCTCTAGCTTCGTTCCGAGTACAAAGTTTGCTAGATCGAACAACGATGGTATATGTTTCTTACAAATTTCCTTTGCTATTTTAATCTTCTGTTGTAGGTCAATGGGCCTTTCGATATGGAGGCCATATGGCTGAAGCATTTCTACATCACGGTCGATTGCCGCTCCACAAAAGAAGATATCCTTATCTGCCAGAAAAGTTTTGAGCTCATCTGGTATCTTGGGCGAGTACAGGATTTGGTACACCAAACAGTCCTCTGCAACGCACAGCTGAAGTACTGCAGCGCGTCGCTGCATTTCCGGGGCCAACTTCTTCTTCTTGACCCTAGGTATTGCATCGGTGAACTCGGTGTCTAGACCAACAATCTTTACTTCCACCGTTTGGAGGGAGTTTAACACACTCTTGATCCATTTCTTGACGACGCCAGGTTCATTGGTGACCGTCACGGTCACCTTGAAGCCCATAAGCTGATTGAATGGATGAATAAAAGTAGCAGGCTGAGCCACTTGAATGGAAACAGAGTGATCGTCCTCCTCTGGAGCGGGCGGAGGAAGCAAAGTATCATCTGTGGTGACAATAGCCTGCGGTTTCACGAGGTTTAAAACGCATGGCGAAGTAACCATATCATTGGCATTGGTTTCCTTAGGGGGCGCCCTGCAATTACAGATCAGGCGAGCGATATAAGCCATAAGATGACATGAACAAAAAAAACACGTCTACTATTTGTACATGTCAATCCCTAGCGGCCAGAACTATTAACAACTCAACACTTGAATAGATGAAGAGTTTTTCAGGTAAGAAAAAAACCGAAATCACTCAGAAACTAAAACCTAATTCTATTATGAAAATTGATCTGAGCGCCATCTTTTCTTTTAGGAGGAAGAATTAAAGTGCCCATCTATGCCCATAAGCAATATACGCCTTCCTAGTTTCTACAGCACTCCAATCATCAAATCCTTGAACTTCAACAGAAAGCTGGGATTATGTATACTGAGCCAGATGAAATTGTCAAGACATTGTACGAAGAAAAATTCAGGAGTTAAGACAACTCAAATTTGTCAAGAAGATAGAAAAACGAATGAATGATTAAATTTTCTATCATAAAATAAAAAGACAGAAAAATTAGTTGCAGTAGTAGTATATTACTATACCGTGATGATGACTCCGTTCTGGATCGCACCGGCGCCATAGTCAGGTGTATTTCAAATTGCAGTATCCACTAAGCAGTATGCACACTGCAGTTGTTGCTTCTCGGACGTACTGATAGATTGTATGTGGTGGAGGGGATGGTTTGTCAACCAGGCCAAAAGGCTACTTATATAATCTAGCCGATTAGGATGAAATAGTATGTATTGATGCTAATTAATGCTATTGATAAGGATTCATATTTTGGGAAAGAAACGCCTAAGGATTTTAGCGCAATGCTTGTTTTTTTTTTGTTCGTAAGGATTCATATTTTGGGAAAGAAACGCGTAAGGATTTTCGCGGAATGCTTGTGTGAGCTTGGACGATTTACTATTTTCCCATTTCCGATGTGAACATGGTCGTTTTGATTAAACAGGCCCGGAGTGCTATTATTGATGGTGGAAGTGACCAGCATGCCGACTTGCCTGAACGTTCGGGCCGTCATGGACACGCGCATTCGCTTTGGGTCGGGGCTGACGATGAGCGTCAGCAGGGGCAACGAGGTAGCCATGGTGATGAGACCATGGATGGATGGAGAGAGTTTATCAAGTTTCACTACGTTGGCCTAGAGTTGATCAGAACATATCTCTTCTCTTCGTTTGATTTTTTGTTGATGTACAATCAATTTGTAGTTCTTGCCTTGCGTGGATGTGTACTAGTTCTATGATTCGACGAAATTCAAACATTAATTCACACAGAAGAACTGAAGATTCATTCAGATCCTGAGGTGTTAGAGACTACAGATCCCGTCGACGACTTTGGCCCTAACTACCGGAATATCTTCGCCTCGGAGGCTCCCCCATGAAGCCCCACGGCTCCACGAGAACCTTCAACATGGCCGCCTCTGGCACTCCATGGTTCACCACCTGAAGTAGCCCACTGTCTATGCGATTGCCTTCACTGCGGCCCGCCCAGACGTTGTCGCAAGGCACCAGTATTTGGCGGCAAGGAACGGAGCTGAAGGAGCATATCACATGTTATTTTGCTAATGTGTGCAAACCATAACTTTTCCAACCGAATAGGGATGCCATTTCTCTTGTTCAGAGAAGAGTGTCGATAGAAATGAATAATGCTCTAATTGCACCTTATAATGTGGAGGGTGTTCGTAAGGCTCCTTTTGATATTAGTGATATGAAAGCCCTGGGTCTTGATGGCCTTCATGCTATTTTTTATAAAATATTATGGAAAATTTTAGGGGCTGATCTTATTGAAGAGGTTCTATAGGCGGTGAATAAATGTATTGTTCCACAAGGATGGAATGATACTGCAATTGTGATAATCTCAAAGGTTACCTCGCCAGATAGAAGGTTACTCAATTTAGGATAATCAGTCTTTGTGATGTGGTTTAGTTATCTCAAAGATGGTGGAAACTCGATTGAGGCACTTATGCGAGAGAGAGAGATAGAGAGAGAGAGAGTTAGCCCTTCCCAAAGTGCCTTTGTACCTGAAAGAATGATTACAGATAATGTGCTTGTGCTTAAGAATGTCACACAATTAGTAAAAAGGGAGGGTGAAGAAGGTATATGTGCTATTAAACTTCATATGCACAAAGCTTACGATCGACCTGAATAGGTTTTCTTGAAGGAGATCCATTATCTCCTTATTTTTCTTATAATGCATGTGTTTTGACCGTTGAATATCGGGTGTGTTTTAATGCGGAAGAAACAAAAAAAATTCAAGCCTACGAGAGGTCTAAGAAAGGGAGATCCCTTATCTACTTATTTGTTCTTGTTATGTAGTATGTACTGAGGGTCGGAATGCACTTTGGGCGCATGCTAAGGAAAATGGAGATATTTCATGTGGGAAGGTTTGTAGAGAGATGCCCCTCTATCACCAATCTTCTCTTTGCTGATGATTCACGGATTCTTATGAAAGAAAATGTTCATAATGTTGAGGCTCTTAAATCAATTATGGATTCTTATTCTGTCACTTCGGGGCAGATGGTAAGAGTTGATAAGTCAAGTATTTTATTTAGTCCAAATACGAATGTTGAGGTGAGAAATATATTTGCACCACTTTTGAAATCATGAAGGATGCTCTAGGTGATAAATATTTGGGGTTACCAGCTCATGTAGATATGGACAAAGTTGATTGTTTTCGATACTTCATTGATCGTGTTATTATGAAAATAAGTGGTTGTAAAGAAATATTGCTATCCATCGAAGGAAAGGAAATTCTTATCAAATCTATTATTCAAGTTGTTCTCACCTATGCTATGTCAGTCTTTCTAATTCCTAAAACAATTTGTAAAGGAATTATTGATGAGATGTCACATATTTGGTGGGGTGACGAAGATAACCAAAAGAGGATGCATTGGATGGCTAGGTGGAAAATGTGTGTCTCTAAAATATAACGAGGGATGGAATTCCATGATATCCATTGTTTTAATCTGGCATTTCTTGAAAAACAAGCGTGGCGGCTAATTGGGAAGCCCAACTCTTTATGTGCATCTGTTTTGAGGGCTAAATATTTCCCTCATGGTAATTTGTTGAAGACAAATTTAAAAGGGGTTCATTGTTTACTTGGCAAAGCATTATGGAAGGGGAAAATTGTATTAAAAAGGGATACATTTGGAGAATTGGAAATGGGATAAGTGTTGATATTTGAGAAGATGCATGGATCCCAAATGGGGATAATAAGAAAATTATTACCCCGGGAGAGGGAAATATCATATGTAAAGTTGTAGGAGGAAAGGGACTATCCCCGGAACGGGACTATCAACATGGAAGGAAGGTTTGTCGGAGGAATGGGTTGGGACAAGCAACATCTAATCCTATTTGGTATTAAATTTGGAAGTTAAATTTCTTATCTGGCGTATATTACATGGCACTCTTCCGTATCGTTTTATGCTTGCTAATATCCACATGAAAGTTTCGCCTCAATGTCCTTCTTGTTTGACCGGAGTGGAAGATTACAAAAATCTAATGTTTTTTGTCAAAAAGCGAAAGAGGTTTGGAGGTTATTAGGGCTGGATGAAATTATTAAAATGTCAAGTGAAGTTGATCTTGCTCGTGAGGTGCCTCTTGGGTTCTTGCTTATGCTTCATGATCAGGATTGATGGTTGGTACTTATTCTATCATAAAAACGTCACGGATGTGCATGCATGATGGAAAGCGCTACCTACTGTGACAAACACGTATCATCATGGATGTGACTTTTGCTTCTAGTATATAAACTCGGTATGATAGTAGTGCTAAAGCCACCTGTCCTTAATTGTCTACATTTTGCATTAGATCATTGCACATCTTGCTACACTACCGCATGTATTCATATAGAGTGTTGGTGGGGCATATTCCAATGATGAGCCTTCTCAAAACGCTCTAGGTCTTCATGAGCAAGCAAGTTGGATGCATCCCCACTTAGTCATTTGGAGAGCTTTCATACACTTATAGCTCTAGTTCATCCACAACAATCTATCATAAGGCCTCCTCTTGCCTAATGATTGCCCTCGTTGGTGTGAGACTTTCCCGCTTTTTGAATTCCTTACCCCATAAATATTTTCTTTTGCTCGTTCATTATATTAGTTACTCGAAGAAGAAAGGGGGAGGACCATGTAACTTTGTATCTGAGCGACACCCTGAGTAGTGTCTAGTGTGTTGTAGTAAGGTTGCCTTTAGGCTATGCGAACGGAGAAGATTGACTAATAAGTTCTCAACATAATATATTTTTCTTATAAACCTTCCCTACTCTTGGCATGAGAACTCTGATTGTGACCTAGTTTCTTACAAAACAAAGAAAGACGAAAAACAAAAAAAGGACGCTCCAAGAATAGCACATAATACGTGAATCAATAAAAACGTGGTTTCAATGAAGACGACCTTATAATTATTGATGAAGAGAAGGGTGCCTCGGGTATCCCCAAGCTTACACGCTTGAGTTTTCTTGAATATTTCTCGGGCTGCCATAAGGCATCCCAAGCTTGAGCTTTCGTCCCTTCTTGATCTTCTTTCATCATCCTCTCTCATGACACTTAAAACTTCCTTCACATAAAAATTCATTAGAGGATGTAGTTCATAATAAATCAAATCCACTTAAGTACTTCAAGATCACATTGCGAACGCTCAATTTAACATTAGCTACTGTTACTAGGCTTCACTTAAAGCTATCTGATAAAAAACGCGAACAAAGCAAGTAAAGAAACAAATGCACATTTAGATAGAAATATGTCAAAAAGTGTGTAAATATTGAATTTAAAGAAATAATTAGCTCAAATAATAAATATTAAGACTAATGAAAGATTGATAAAAGTATAAGGCTTGCTGTAAAAAACAATTCAGATCAAAAGGATAATAATTATTTTTTAATTTTTTTGCACTGAGGTGCAGGGAATTTGTTTCTGGACATCAAAGGGAAACTTCACACTTTATAATAATTAGAGGCTACTCTTGGCCTAAAAACTAAAATAAAATGATACAAAGGGGTTGCTACAGAGGTAACAACAAGCAAGACTCAACAAAATCAAAAGGTAAAAACATATGGTTTGTCTCCCGCAAGTGCTTTTCTTTAACGCCTTTAAGCTAGGCACAAAGCGAAAATCAAGTTTTATCAATATCAAAATCATATCTAGCCCTTATAACGGATTCTAAATTAGGTAACTTTTTTTCTTTCTAGGGAAGTGTTCCATGCCCTTTTAAGGGAAAACTGAAACATCGTGTTTCCCTCTTTCATATCAATAATAACACCAATAGTTTGAAGAAAAGGTCTTCCCAAAATAATAGGACAAGAAGATAATAAAGAAAATCAACTGGAACATAAGTATCATTAGCAACAATAAGTACATCATCAATCATTCACACAGGTTTCTTGATAGTAGAATCAACAAGATGAACACCCAAAGAACAATAATCATGCATGGTCTTGAATTCAAGCATATCATATAGCGGATCCTAATAGTAGGATCCCAACCATCTTCTAATTTAATAGGAACAAAAGATTCAAGTTTGAGCGTTTCTTCCCTAGCATTAATAAGAGCATTTGTTATGTGTTTGGTAAAAGCTATATTTAACTTACTATCATTAGGATCTTTAGAAAAAATTTGTAAGAACTATATGAATTCAGATAGGTTACAATTATCAAAATCAAGATCATCATCCTCAAAGTCATATTATCCTCAAGACCACTTTCAACATTTTTCTCAATGACAAATTTAACATTCTCCATGGTTTTGTGACTCTATCAACCTAAAGTTTTTTTTGCGGTTTCTATCTACCTAAAGTTGAGACCTCTCCAATCCCATTAGTATATCTAGGACAAGTAGGACACTCATATGTACTGAAAGTTTTAAGATCTTTATGTGTTTAAATAGTGCAAATTCCAACAGTTTTACTATTAGCAAGATTTTCATTAATTTCTGCGTCTTTTCTTCTCTAGCCCACATAGCATGTAATTGAGCTAACATCTCTATATTATCACATATTTGGATTTGTATAACATTCAAAGGTTTAGTTTTCTTGTCTTCAAGAGGCGAAGATCTATTTTTTATTATTTCAACATCATGAGAAAGATTATCAACTTTCAAGACAAGATTATCTCCTTTCAAGACAAGTTTAGCTACTTTTCAAGCTTTTCCTCAACTATTTTATTGAAAACTTTTTGTATAGAGATAAAATATTTAAGCATGTTTCAAGATCTGATGTGGAACTTTTATTATTGTTGTAATCATTGCCATAAGATATACCATTATTAGAAGGATATGGCCTATAGTTGTTAATTAACATCAAAGTTGTTTTTATAATCATTGTTATTGAAGTTGTTTCTAGCAATAAAATTCACATCAACTTGATCTTTTTCTTGAGAAATCAAAGAGTTCAAAGGAACATTATTAGGATCAATATAGGCGAAAGAGGGGCACCAGGGGAGGTCCCACCTGGCCAAGCAGCCAGGGTGCACGACCCAGTCCTGGTCGCGCCCTTAGGTCGCCTGGCTAGGGTGTTGTAAGGCCCGATATGCGATACTGTTCCAAATATAGATGTTTCCATCCAGATCCGGGGACGAAGCACATATCGGTCCCATCGCGACATATGACAATGCCATATGCCCCAGATTTCCAACATGATATCACAACATTATAGCTACAAGGATATAACATCTCATACAATCGGCATACAACTGGCTTAATACAATACATCAGCGGAAGATACATGTCTGAGTACAGACTACAATCAAATGCCTAGTGGCAAAGGTAAAACACACCATTCCTTTAACCACACGGGTCCAGGCTCTCCGCCGGGATCCACCTAATTAGTCGTCGTCGAGTCTCCGCGATGGCGTCCAGAAGAAGGGTCGTCGATCTCCACTGAAGTCCAAGATCGTTGCATAACGTGCGTAAAAGAGAGAAGAAAGAGGTGAGCTATATCAACAAGTCTTGTAACTAACTTCTCACAGTAAGATGGGGGTAGTGGTTGAGGTTGCAGCCGCACTAGCATTATATAAGTGGCTAACGATCTATTTAGAGTAAGATGAGAACCAAGCATTCGATGAGGAATCGCCTCCAACAAGTCTTGCTATTAACTACTTACGCAAACATAACACCTATCTTATCCGTGTCCTCATCTTCGCATCCCGACGAAGATGAAGCAGTCAAGGCACTCACACGTTGATCAAGTTATTAAGATTATCTCAGTTGTTGTTGTCTATGAACAAGGAGTAGGTCTCAAGTCGTCCATAATCGTGGACACGACTTCTCGAAAAGACTTAACCCTGCAGGAGTGTACAAACTGCCCATTATAAGCTCCGCACAGACGCCTGAAACTCCGGTACGTCAAGTCCCTCTAACTAACAACGAACAAATCCGGGTGGCCCCCGTGGAGTCGACATCCAGTTCAGGAGCCGGCCGCGCTCTCGTCCTGGTCTCTTCCGTCTTAACTGGGTTTGGGTTACCGTGGCATATACCATGCCCGGGCCCTCGCCGGCCAAGTGTGGACCAATAGGATATACCATCCCACTGGTCTGGTTTGTTTTAAATCCACTAGCTGCAGACCAGTTATGCATGCGGTTTCAAATGGTAAATCAGCTTAGGCCACCACTAGAAATGTTTGAAGCTAGATAGGTAAGAAGAGGGGCTGAGAGGCTAGGGTTTCGGGATTGGGGCTGTTTTTGGGGCAGATTTGGGCAAAGTGGAGGGGGGTGGCTGCAAATTTGTGTTAAGGGAAACCCTAGAAGGGCTAGGGGGAGTGGTGGTCTTTATATAGGCTGGCCTGGATGGCAGGTTTATGCAAATGCCCCTGGGTTTTCTCCCTCGCGTCCGATACTCCACGTTTCTGACCGCCGGGGGTCCATACGACCTCCGATTCGGACGAAATCTCGAACCACGCGCTCAGCGCGTCGAGTCCGTCAGTCGTATCTCACTTTGATACCGTTTCGAGAACATTTTCCAGCGCCCAAAAAATAATCCATTTAATTATTAAATGTGGGTTTTACGTTCCGATGGCGATGACTGGTCCTGTGCCGGAAGTTGCGACGGTGCTCGGGTGAAACCCGGTGTCGCAAGGTCGTGTGCCGTTGTGAAAAGGTTTGGCCCCACATCCGATACGAGAAAGAGGGGGGAATATTCACCGATTAGTAAATCAGCGAAGCAAATACTGCAAACAATTCTAGCAAGCAACAAAATAAAGCAACAAACAAAATTTTTAATTAGGGTGGAATTTCCGGGCTATTACAGGGGTGGGTCCCGTTGGCCCTCCTTTGAGTTTCTGGAGTGTTCCGATGAAATAGAATTTTTGGAATTTTTTGAATTTTTTTGAGCATATTGATTTTCACCTTTGTATGCACAGACACTAACAAAAATAAATTGTCACCGGACAATAGGTTAGTCCCAAATATATTTGTAAAAAGATATGAAAATGCATCAAAAGTCCTGGTCGCGCCATTAGGTCGCCTGGCTAGGGGTGGGTCCCGTTTGGCCCTCCTTCGAGCTTCTGGAGTGTTCCGATGAAATAGAATTTTTGGAATTTTTTTGAATTTTTTTGAGCATATTGATTTTCACCTTTTTATGCACAGACAATAACAGAAATAAATTATCACTGGACACTAATTTAATAAGTTAGTCCCAAATATGTTTGTAAAAAGATATGAAAATGCATCAAAACTTATAACAAAGTCACACAAATGAGCATGCTACACTAAAAAAAGGAAGGACGCAACAGCGCACATCATCAATGATGAGTACCTAAGAGATTCATTCTCACTATGTTATTTATTTTGAAATACAACATATCCACATCATCAAGCAGGTTCACTATAATAAAACTCTTTTTGACTAACTTTTCATGTACATGCTCCCACTAATTTTCATGCGCATATGCAACCTATCACAAATAACTATTAGCTTTTCTGTGCACTCTCAAGCAGTCACGTCATCCTAGGTTTCTTTTGCCTAATGAGGAAACATGCATGGTTGCGCACCAGGCAAAGCAACAAAAAGAATTAGAGTTACCTGGGTATATAAAGGTGAATGGGTGAAGTACATTGCACATGATTGATATAGTGAGGCATGATTTACTCAACAGTGGGCCTGATGATTCATAAGCGACATCTTTCTACACGATAATTTTTCTATGAAGATGTCTCCACTATTTCTATTCAACTATATTTCTGTCTCATGTCATTTCGCTGATATGTTATCGAGGTAATGAATTAATAAAACAAAACAAAAATCACATTCATTTTTTGATTTTTCATCAAATTTTATTAGATGTTAACTCTAACCAATACTGTATTTCTTTTAAAAAAATATAATCAAATTATGTTATCTTTCATAATTTTTCTCGTATTTTAAGACATTAAATTACTTATTAAAAGTTTCCGTAGCAACATACAGGTTATCATCTAGCTCTGATTGATTCTGTGACAGCTGATTTTGTGGGCAGTTTCCCCAACTTTGGATTCTGAAGAATCCAAAATCTAGAAAGAACTGGCCCATACCTCCCAGTTGATTTTGGGCCGACTTGAGCATCAGAGACAAGCCCAAAGTAGAGAAATATCAGGCCAGACTTTGTATTGGGCCCCACAGACGACGGCTGAAACGAAGAAAGAAGAAGGGGACGAAGGAAAGGGGAACGGAAAGGGCAGCCCCCTCGAACTCCGTTTCGAAATTAAGGAGGGAAAGGGCGGAGCGGGGAGCGCCGCCGCCGCCGACGAACCCTCCCCCTCCGACGCTCCGGAGGCCACCGGCGGCAGCCATGTCGAACTTCGCCAGCAACATCCAGGAGCTCCGCGAGCTCATCGCGGCATCCTCCTCCTCGTCCGCCGCGGCCCCCTCCTCCGCCCACTTCGAGGCCAAGCTCCGCGAGGTCCTCCCCGGCCTCCTCCGCGACCACGTCCTCCCCGCCCCCACCGGTACGCCCGTCTCCCCTCCTCTCCCTTCCCCTTCCTTCTCCCGCAGCTCCGTTCCCCTCTCCGCGCGGGTTGCTCACATCCCCTGTGATTGATTGGTCCATCGATGCAGCCAACGACAAGGAGACCTACGCGGTGCTCAAGCTGCTCACCTACACGGCGCGCAGGTTCCCCGGGGTTTTCTTCAACGGCCGCCCCGCCGAGGTCATCCGTGTCATCGGCCGCATCCTCCCCTTCTTCGCAGACCCCAACTGCCAGTAAGCACTTCCCCCCTTTTAAACCTAGCCCAATCGCTCTCCACATGGGAAATTACATGGATTCAAGGATTTGATTGCGAAGCATTACCGCATCCACGTGTTAGACATGGAGTGAATTTAGCCCATGCCCTGTGCGCGATAGAGGAATCAACATCTAGGTTGGGTTCACTGTTACCAGGGGGAAATGCTAGCTGTTTGAACAACTGATAGATTTGTAAATCTAGTAATGCTGGGTATCTTCAAGCGATGTTGCTAGTTTGGTTAGTCTATCCGAAATGTTTGGTTATATGTGTGAAACGTTTGAACAACTGATAGACTTGTAAATCTAGTAATGCTGGGTTTCTTCAGGCCATGTTGCTAGTTTGGTTAGTCTATCCGGAATGTTTGGTTATATGTGTGTCATCGCGTTCTATGTGTTGTTTACATACGCTTGGTTTCTTCACTGCTGCAGGTCCAATATATTTGAAACGGTTTGGTCTCTCCTCTCACTTCTCCGCACGGGTGACCGGGAAGCTTACAGGCAGTTCTTCTTGGATGCGATGGTTGCAGTACAAGGCCTGTGATTCTGCCCCCTTTATTTACTCATCGTTCAATACAATTGTTGTACCATTTCAGTTTGTTGAGTACTCTGATTTGTTAGATTATGCAGAGAGGATTGAAATTGAACTTCTTGTCCAATCTAACAGATCTAGAATATGTAGCATCAAAGCACGCGGAGAGTGGATGTCTTATTAAATGCCTGTGTGGGTCCTTCTCGGACATTTTGGACTCCCCTGCGATTTTTGGCGAGCTCCCAGACAGCTTCCAGCCTAAAAATGGACCTGGCGTGCTGGTTGATCTGTCTGGTGACATGAGGTGGCGTCCATTTGCCACTTCGTTTATTAGACTCATCAACAAATGCCTTACAGATGGTACCCTGCATGTTGGAGGGCTTGTTACCATGCCATTTGTTTCCACTGCTTGTTCTTTTCTCTGTTATGGGGATGAATCCCTGCACAAGGTTGGTATTTAACCCCGAGCCTTTATGTGTTTTTGGTTTTACGTATGTACCTTTGACTCACTGATTAATCAATTTGGCGCAACAGGTTTGTTTTGATTTTGCGCGGATCATTGCAACTGTGACGACTGTTGAGATTCTTCCTATGGAAAATATTATTCGTTCAATCACGTGGATTCTAAGCCAAGATGTTAATGAGCTTTCTAATATCAGGTATGCTCTTGTCGTATTTTTTGCTTCTAGTCTAGATTATTGCACTCGCTCCAGTGATGTCATGTGGAGCAGTCAAATGTCACATGATTGTGAGGATATTCCTCAGGTTTCTTTTACTATGTGAAATGAATCTATGAATCAATAGTGTAGATGCTTTATTATATCATTTTGTTCTGCCGGTCTTGACTGTTAGCTTAGCATATTATCCACTGATATTTATATTTGGTAATGCTTGTTCTGTGAGCTAAGAAGAATCAATGTGTAGGCACCTAGTTGTATTAGAAGCAAGCCTTATTGATCTATATGTACCTCTCCTATGTTTATCTGAACTACCTGATTATAATCCATTTCAGTTTTATCACTGGTGAATATTCTGTTTCATGAATCAGATCGTTATTGCTAAATATCAGTGTAATAGTGATGTAGAAAAGGAATTTGGCACTTGGAAGAAACATAGAGTGCAAATCTGTCATGCTGGATTATATTTTGCACTTTTTTGGTCAGTAATTATGTACTACCTCCGATCCATATTAATGGGCACACACTTAGTACAACTTTGTACTAGAGTTGTACTAAGTGTGTGCCCATTAATATGGGTCGGAGGGGGTACGTGTTTCCCTTCACTTTGTTACAAGATGCTAATATGTTTGCCTTCTCTCGATATGAAGGATACATAGTATCCTTGTTTTGGTAAATATTTTTTGTTTAAAACTGATTGAATTGTTTGGCTATATATTTTCCATAAACTGTTTTCTGTTATAACGATGAACTATCTAGAAAAGAGTTACAGCTGGGGATAAGAAGATACTCCCTCCGTAAACTTTTATAAGATGTTTTGGATTACTACTTTAGTATCCTAAAACGTCTTATAAAAATTTACAGAGGTAGTACAATGCAACAACCATTGTATTGGCACACTCTGCCTAATTTTAAATGCCTTAAATACCATGCAATGTAGGTTTTATTTTGCTCTGGGTATTATTGGAATGTGTATAAACACTGTCAAATAGCATTATGCTTCATCTTATTTGTGCAGAGATTCAGATTATGACTTGTCAATGGGTGCCTGTCTTCATGCTCTGCATTCTTTGTGTCCTGGTTATATTGTTGAATCTACGGCTGCTGATATTGTCAATGTTTTCACAAGAGCAGTACAGACCAGCAGAAGCTCAGAGCTTCAGGTTAACAACTTGATTTTCCCAGTTTTTTTTTCCGGCACTTCTCTCTACTAACGCTACCTTTTGCAGGCTGCAATGTGCAATGCATACATGAGAATAGTTGAATTCTGCTCCCCACAAGTATGGAAACCAGAGATCCTTCTGAAGTTGCTCTACTTGCCCAAGCCTTATGGAAAAGTAACTGAATGCATTCGACTAGTTGTTGACAAATTTGGTCAGAGTTCGGTGTCTGTGGAGGACAGTGATGATCGAGGCACCTTTCAGGAAAAATCTGAAGTATTTGACCTGCCAAAAGTCGGCCAGAAAAGAGTAGCTCAGAACCAGGAAAATAATTTATACAAACGTCAAAAGATGTCAGAATCACGATCATCTGCTGGTTCATTTATGACTAAATTATCTCCTGCTGGCATAGGACATGAACTAGCAAAAGATTATTCCTATGATCTTCAACTGTCACTAAATTCACGTATTAATTTCCTGTCACCTGACAATCATAATGCTTATCCAGTGGAGTCTGACATTGCTATACAAGTGCTTAGTCTTCTTTCTCTTTCGTTCTGTGTTAGCCCAAAGACAAGTCTGTTTATGAAAATTTCTAAGCAAGTTCTCTCGTGGATCCCTTGGATTTGCAAGCAGGTAGGCAGAAATCATGATAAAGCTGCATATAATTGATTTTAGCTTCTTTTTTTTAATTTAGCATCCTAACCATTAGTGAATGATGCAGGCAACCGATAAATGTTTCTTTTCCTTCGATGTATTACTATATTTCGAAGCTCTTCATACTGTAATGCTTCTCCGATGTAAGGTTTCCCTCCATCTTTTGCATTTTGTACATGCCATGTGGCAACTTACATGAATTATGTTTGGGATCTTAGGTTGTTTTAGCAATAAGCTTGTAACAACTGTGCAACTTCTTGGGCTTATGGCTTGTTCACCATATAAGGTAGCTCATAAAATACAGTTTTGATGGGTTCTGTATGTAAACCCTGCTTGTAGACCCTGCATGCCTACATCCGCAACAACCCATCCTTCCCTGAATCATATCATTTAAAACATAGAAGGCACTTGAACCTAGCAGATGTGTATAAGTATGAATAAGCGATCTGCTGAACCCCTTGTCCTGGGATAAGCTGACAGGCTTTCATAGCTTTGAGCTTATGCCAGACCAAATATTCTTGAGTACATGATGATATGGCTTTCTTTCTCTCATTTCTTTATCGTTCACTTTTTTTCGAAATGTCTATGTAGCCTTTCATCCTGGAGACTCTAAACTGTTTGAAGATGAAGCTCGGTTGATTGGTGATCGTAGTGAAGATATTGGTTATCTACTATATGTTGATCTCATCAGCTTGCTGAAACTGGTGTGGTCTGACGGTCATGTTTCCACTCAAACATGCTTAGACTGGAAGTTAAAATGCCTTATGGTACAAGTAATTGCTAAGATTGGCAACAGATTGAATACTGACTGTGACCTTGAACTCCTTGAAATGGCTATCCATAGTGAATCCATCGAGGTTCAAAATGAGGCTCTTATGTCACTACCCATTATTGTACTGTACTCTGGTCCTAGGATGCTTGGAGCAATGTTCGAGAAACTTGAGTAAGTAAATATGCTTCCTTTTCCATGATTTCAGATTATGCATTCTCCACTTAGTCCTTTTATGAAGCGAAACAATAAAGTTATCGTTGGCTTATGGTTACCAAATATTATCGAATGCATTCCCTTGGTTGAGGAATATAAATTTTTTGAATTTTCTTATAACCACATTGCACGTAATTTAATTTTATATTTCTGTTGTAAGATCTGATAGCCTTGAGTCGGCTTGTTTTTCTTCAGGTTATTTGCTGATTTAGGATCCGAGAAAGTGTGGAAATGTGTTGCCTTTTCACTTGGTTTCCTATCTTGCTTAAATGGAACCAGTAGTGTTACTGGCAAAGCTGGCAACAGCTGCAAGCTATTCTTGGACAAGCACTTGCAACAACCAGTTTCGACATTGGATCTTCTCATAAAAGGTTTCTGGTGCACTCACTGTGATATAATTGCTGTCAATACTAAACAGCAAATTTCTGTTGTGGACATGGCAGTACTACATGCTGAGAATGTTGACTCGAAACATAACATGTTGAAGGCCCACATACTTTTTTTCAAGTTCCTATATGCACAGACTTCCAAAGAATGTATCATTTCCATGGTTGAAGTTTTGCCACGAGTACTGAGACATTCTAGCAGAGAGGTTCTGCTTGAGATGAAAATTAAGTGGGTAAAGTGTATTGATTTTCTATTACTTAATGGAATGAAAGATGTCAGAGATGCATTTTCTCTTGTAGTATGCTGCTTTTTGGATAATATAGTTATGGACATTTTGTTCTCGGATGAAGTGGGAATGGAGGGAGGGACCAAAGAACTTAACTTCATGGACAAAATAAAGCATGCTTTCGCGGAAGCTGAAGATTCTCATGTTCTACTGACTCTCTTGGAATCAACTGCAACAATTATGCAAGCCAGTGATACTCAGGGAGAAGTTTTTTTCTGCTCATTTGTATTGCTTATTGCTCAGCTTGATAACCATGATCCCACTGTAAGGAAGACGGCGTCAAGATTACTTCACAGTTGCTGCACTTACTGTTTCAAAGGAGGAATAGAGCTCTTCCTCTCGAATAACTTCCGTGTTAGAGATAGTTTATATGATTATCTGTCAACTAGACTATTGAATCATCCCGTAGTGATTAGTGAATTTGCTGAGGCTGTTCTTGGGATTAAGACTGAAGAGCTGATTAGGAGAATGGTTCCATCAGTTATACCAAAGCTTATCGTGTCTCACCCAGACAATGACCAAGCAGTTGTTACTCTACATGAACTGGCAGACCATCTGAACACTGAACTAGTACCACTGATTGTCAATTCATTACCTAAAGTGCTTTCGTTTGCTCTATTTCATGAAGATGGGCAGCATTTGCCATCTGTTCTACAGTTTTATCAGACTGAAACAGGAAGTGATAGTAAAGAAATATTTGCAGCTGCTTTGCCAACACTGCTTGATGAGATCATATGTTTTCCTGGGGAATCTGATCACATCGAGACCGATAGAAGGTAACTTTTATTTCATTATAGACACATCTCTCCAGATACCTCCTTTGTAATTAGGTATAATTTTGAACGAGTTGTAATGGTCTTTCAATTTTCAGGACAACTAGAATTTCACCAACAATACAGAATATTGCAAGAATTTTGACAGGCAATGACAACCTTCCTGAGTTCTTGAAGAATGATTTTGTCAGACTTCTCAATAGCATTGACAAGAAGATGCTTCATTCTGATGATGCTGAGCTTCAAAAACAAGCTCTCCAGCGTATACGTAAGTTAGTTGAGATGATGGGCCCTTATTTGAGTACACATGCACCAAAGATTATGGTTCTGTTGATTTTTGCCACTGATAAGGAAGCTCTTCAAATGGATGGTCTTGATGTGTTACATTTTTTCATAAAGCAGTTGGCTGAGGTTTCACCGACCAGTATCAAGTATGTTATGTCCCAAGTCGTAGCTGCTTTCATCCCGTCTTTGGAAAAGTGCAGAGAATATCCTTCTGTGCACCTGAGCAAAATTGTTGAAATCCTAGAAGAACTTGTTGTGAAAAATAGTAAGTTGCTTAAACAACATATACGTGAATTGCCATTGTTGCCTAGCTTGCCATCTTTGTCGGAAGTAAACAAAGTAATACAGGAAGCCAGAGGATCAATGACTCTGCGAGATCATCTAAAGGATGCTGTTGATGGTCTTAATCATGAGAGCTTGAATGTAAGGTACATGGTAGCATGTGAATTGAGTAAATTATTCAAGGCCAAGCGGGAGGATGTTACGGCGCTTATAATTGGTGAAGATATTTCTGATTTGGATGTAATAAGCGCTTTAATCATGGCTTTACTTAAGGGATGTGCTGAGGAATCAAGGACAATGGTTGGCCAGAGACTGAAACTAGTTTGTGCAGATTGTCTCGGTGCAGTGGGTGCAGTTGATCCTGCTAAGTTCAAGGTAATATCGTGTGAGCGCTTTAAGATTGAATGTTCAGATGATGATCTTATATTTGAGTTGATCCACAAGCATCTTGCAAGGGCATTCAGAGCTGCTTCTGACACAACAGTACAAGATTCTGCTGCCTTGGCTATTCAAGAGCTACTAAAATTGGCTGGCTGTCAGTCTTTACCCAAAGAAGATAATGGGGAAGATTCGAGTAGCTGTGAAATGAGCAGAAGGGGCCAGAAGTTGTGGGGACGTTTTTCTAGTTACGTCAAGGAAATAATTGCGCCGTGCTTGACGTCAAGGTTTCATCTTCCTAGCGTGAATGATGCTGCTTTACTCGGCCCAATATACCGCCCAACAATGTCTTTTAGAAGGTGGATATATTATTGGATTAGAAAACTGACATCCCACGCAACTGGATCACGCTATGGTATTTTCAGTGCATGCCGAGGAATTGTTCGGCATGACATGCCAACTGCGCTCTATCTCCTACCTTACTTGGTTTTAAATGCTGTTTGCTATGGAACTCCAGAGGCTCGGCAAAGTATCACTGACGAAATATTGTCTGTTCTCAACGCAGCTGCTTCAGAAAGTAGTGGGGCTATTGTTCATGGTATTACTGGGGGGCAGAGTGAGGTTTGTATTCAAGCCATCTTCACTTTACTTGATAATCTTGGGCAATGGGTTGATGATCTCAAACAGGAAATCGCTCTATCCCAGTCTAATCAGGCCATGGCTGGGAAGCATGCAGGTAAATTGAATGATGAAAGCTCTTCTGTTTACGGCCAAGATCAATTGCTGGTGCAATGTAGCAATGTTGCTGAGCTGTTGGCTGCTATACCTAAAGTTACTCTAGCTAAGACCTCTTTTAGATGTCAAGCTCATGCTCGTGCTCTAGCATATTTTGAATCTCATGTCCGAGAGAAGTCTGGGTCCTCTAATCCAGCTGCAGAGTGTAGTGGCACTTTTTCAGATGATGACATCTCTTTTCTGATGGAAATATACGGAGGATTGGATGAGCCTGATGGTCTATTAGGTTTAGCTAATCTAAGGAAATCATCAAGCCTACAAGATCAACTTATCATCAATGAGAAAGCTGGAAATTGGGCTGAAGTGCTAACGCTATGTGAACATGCTTTGCAAATGGAACCTGATTCTGTCCATAGACATTGCGATGTTCTCAACTGTTCGCTAAACATGTGCCACCTTCAAGCCATGATTGCACATGTGGATGGTTTGGTTTGCAGAATACCTCAGCATAAGAAAAGTTGGTGTATGCAAGGAGTGCAAGCAGCTTGGAGATTAGGAAGATGGGATCTCATGGATGAGTACCTACCCGAGGCAGACAAAGGTCTTGTGCACAGTAGCACTGAGAACAGTGCTTCGTTTGACATAGGTCTAGCGAAAATATTCAAGGCAATGATGACCAAAGATCAGTTTATGGTTGCTGAAAAGATTGCCCAGTCCAAGCAAGTGTTGCTTGTCCCGTTGGCTGCAGCAGGCATGGACTCGTACATGCGTGCATATCCCTACATTGTAAAGCTCCACATGCTGTGCGAGTTGGAAGACTTCAACTCCCTGCTGGGAGACGAGTCATTTCTCGATAAATCATTCAGTGCAGATGATCCAAATTTTCTGAAATTAACAACAGACTGGGATAACCGTCTTAAATGTACACAATCGTCTCTGTGGGCAAGGGAGCCTTTGCTTGCTTTCCGAAGGATGGTTTATAATCTTAGTCATATGAATTCTCAAGTTGGAAACTGCTGGCTTCAGTACGCTAAGCTCTGCCGTTTGGCTGGTCATTATGAGACAGCCCACCGTGCAATACTTGAAGCAGATGCTTCAGGTGCTCCGAACGTTCACATGGAGAAGGCAAAACACCTCTGGAATATACGGAAATCTGATAGCGCTATAGCTGAACTTCAGCAAACACTTATAAACATGCCTGCAGAGGTTTTGGGAAATGCTGTCCTTTCATCCCTTTCCAGCCTATCTCTCGCATTGCCAAATGCACCTATCTCTGCAACACAAGCATCAAAAGAGAATCCAGATGTGTCTAAAACCCTTCTTCTTTATACTAGATGGATCCACAATACAGGGCAAAAACAGAGCGAGGAAATCAGACCTCTCTACAATAGAGTGACAGAGTTGCGGCCCAAGTGGGAGAAGGGTTTCTTTTGCATGGCAAAGTTTTTGGATGATGTACTTGTTGATGCTAGGAAACGTCAGGAAGATAAGAAATACACAGGTGGAGTAGGATCCGTTAGTACTAGCTCTGCTGGAAGTGCAAATGCCCCAGCTAAAGAGAGGCCTTGGTGGGAGTTGCTTCCAACAGTCATACTATGTTATGCAAAAGGACTTCACAAAGGACACAAGAATCTTTTTCAAGCACTACCACGGTTACTTACTCTTTGGTTTGAATTTGGAAACATATACATCCGAGAAGGCCCAAGTGAAGAAATGAAACGCGTTCATGAAAGGGTAATTCTGTCTCACATGTTTTTTATTTCATAGTTTTAATCTGTGCAAGAGATCTGATCAGCCCATCTCATGCAGATATTAAGCATCATTCGCGGGTCCGAGAAGGATCTGCCAACTTATCAGTGGCTAACTGTGCTGTCTCAGTTGATATCCCGCATCTGTCATCAAAATGGTGAAGTTGTCAGAGTTGTCAGATACATTATCCAGTCTGTTTTACAGGCGTACCCTCAGCAAGCACTTTGGATGATGGCTGCAGTGTCAAAGTCAACTGTTTCTGCAAGACGAGACGCTGCTGCGCAAATATTAAAATTAGCAAAGAAGGGCTGTGGGAAGAGGAGCGACCATGTTGCACTGTTTAATCAGTTTCCTTCTCTAATAGAACATCTGATTAAGCTGTGCTTTCATCCAGGGCAGCCCAAGGCGAGGTCAATAAATATCTCAACTGAGTTCAGTTCCTTGAAAAGAATGATGCCACTAGGAATTATCTTACCTGTCCAGCAGGCTCTAACTGTGACTCTGCCATCATACGATTCGAATATATCTGGTCAATCTACTTTCCACCCTTTCTCAATCTCTGAGCATCCTACTATAGCTGGAATAGCTGACGATGCAGAGATCCTTTCCTCGCTTCAGAAACCAAAGAAGGTATGCTCATACATATGTAATACTGCCTTGTTGATAATTACACTTGTTTGAGGAGCAGCAACTGTCCATATGTACCGAAGTTTGTGCACGTAAGTAGTCCTAGATTCTTTTTTATGGATGGTGTGCAACATGAGATTGTGGGTGCAAGCATTGGTTGAATATGGTAGATTGGGAACTATCAAGGGTCCAGATCACTTTGCTCTCATTTAAGTCCAAATTTTGCTCATTTATGATTTGTTTTCATTCTCAAGGCTCACAACTAACTAGTACTTCACTGGGCTAATGGTAACTTACAAGCATGGTCATTTTGAACGACAGGTGGTGTTCCTCGGAAGCGATGGGGTTGCTCGCCCATTTCTATGCAAACCAAAGGATGATCTTAGGAAGGATTCACGCATGATGGAGTTCAATGCTGTGATTAATCGTCTCCTCTCCAAAGTTCCTGAGAGCCGCAGGAGGAAGCTTTATATCAGAACCTTCGCCGTGGTTCCACTTACAGAAGATTGTGGATTAGTAGAATGGGTGCCCAACACGCGTGGTCTTCGGCATATTCTTCAGGACATATACATAACTTGCGGGAAGTATGATAGGATGAAAACAAACTCACAGATCAAGAGGATATATGACGTATGCAATGCTAGTAAAATACCTGAAGATGTGATGATGAAAACTAAAATCCTTCCATTGTTTCCCCCGGTTTTCCACAAATGGTTCTTGACGACATTCTCTGAACCAGCTGCATGGTTTCGTGCCAGAGTGGCATATGCGCATACCGCTGCGGTATGGTCGATGGTCGGTCACATCGTTGGGCTTGGTGACAGACACGGCGAAAACATCCTTATTGATGCGACAACCGGGGACTGTGTTCATGTGGATTTCAGTTGTTTGTTTGACAAGGGTTTGCAGCTTGAGAAGCCCGAGGTGGTGCCATTCAGGCTTACACAAGTAAGCTGTGAAATCTTGTCTAGCAGTTTCTTTTCATCAGCTTATCCGACAGATTCGACCCGAAGATTTCATTTACGACTATTAACCAGTAAAAAAATAGCACGATATAGCGTGTTGGGCAATGCCTCGCTAAATGAATCCATGTATAGTGTCTTGCTAATAGCATGAAATAGGATGCTAATAATGTATTTTAATGGCCAAGTTATTTTGTCGTAGCAGCTATTTTTTTCATTGCTATTAACATGTGCATGCTGAATCTCTAATCGCAGAACATGATTGATGGGTTGGGCATCGCTGGATACGAAGGCGTCTTTCTGAAGGTCTGCGAGATCACTCTGTCGGTCCTCAGGGGCCACAAGGAGGCGCTGATGACCGTCCTCGAGACCTTCATCCACGACCCTTTAGTAGAGTGGACCAAAACCCACAAATCCAGTGGAGGGGAAGTCCAAAACCCGCAGGCACAGGTACCCCCACCATCAACACAATTCACATTCACACCGGCCCATTGCAATGCACATACATGTTTGACATTTGCATCCCTCTCCTGACCCGCGTCTCGTTTTTGAATGTTAATCCAGAGGGCGATCGCCAACATCACGGCAAGGCTCCAGGGGGTCGTGGTGGGCGTCAACGCAGCCCCCTCCCTGCCTCTCTCCGTGGAAGGGCAGGCACGGCGCCTGATCGCGGAAGCAGTCTCCCACAGGAACCTCGGCAAGATGTACATCTGGTGGATGCCCTGGTTCTGACCATCTAACTAACAGGTCCCTCCTCGCCCGCCCACGCAGCTAATGTATGTGTTATCTATGACCAGGATGGAGGTAGACATACAGGATGTAAAGGCAGCTTAGCGGCATTTTTTTTGTACTGGTCCTTTCGCTGCCTTTTTCCTGTTAATCCTAGCCACTGTTAGTGTTAGCTAGTACTGAACATACTCCTTAACAGGCTTTTGTGATGTCCAGGCTTCTATAATACTTCCTCCGTTCGCAATTACTTGACATGCTTTTAGTTTAAGTTTAGTTCAAATTTGAACTAGAATCATGTCAAGTAATTCCTTACGGAGGGAATAATTAGCAGGAAAGTTTCAGTGTTATTGTCATGGTATACGGAGTGGTGTTTCCTGTGAAGCCCTTGAGTCCGTTTTGCACTGTAGGATTGGCTTTGGAAACTCCCTCTACATTTCGGAGGATCCCAAAAGGTTCAATCATAGAGAGTTTGCCCGGAGATGGGCAGTGCCAGTGCAACCACCACCATGCCACTGCCACATGCCCGCCTCCTCTCCGGCGTCAGGATGATTCCAACACGAGGAAGGCTTCGAAGCATGGCGTGAGAAAGAGAGAGATACCGGGCGGCCGTCGTCATGGCGTCAACAGCCAGCCAGCCGCATCTCGAGCAGAGGAATATGATGGGCAAGCAAGCAAGCAGAGGCGCCCATCCATGCATGATGATCCATCGTCATCCATCCCGGCTTCTAATTTCTGGAATATCTTACTGGCACCGGCGTCAACACCCTTTTTTCGCTCTGAAAAGGGTCGCTGTTGCGTTGCGATTCTTGCTTGGCCTGGTGGCACTGTGGGACGCTGCCAACAAGAGTACAAACTCCAGAGTTTAGATTTTTTGACCGGCTTAGCGCATGAATCCGAAGAGAAGAGCCAAACGAGACTTTTATATTTTTTTAGGAAAACAGGGGGTGCATTGGATGGTCACCCTGCAAAAAGTGCTCCCTTCAGGGCACTATAAAACGCAGGACGGCTGACCTTTAGCGCATTACAAAATGCAGATCTCTTACCTTTGTGAGGACTAGGTGCACTTGTAAATTGATCAACCATTGAAAATTTACAGACTGATCAGGGGGATTAGGAGTTGTGAGAGTGGCTGATTGGAGTACAAAACCGGGCTTGCAGGCTGGCCTGGCTGGTTTACCGACATGGTCTTTGTCTGGCTGGCTGGCCGGTCTAGTGTAGAGCAAGTGAATTTAGGGGTCAATGGTGGGTAGCTGGGCTGTACTGCTCCAAGATTACTAAACTGAAAAACTGATCGGTCCCCGGCCTAATACTGCTGCCAAGAAGGCCAAGAGATACGACAAGGGCCACTGGTCCTCCTCGAAATCATTTTCCTCATCTTAGACACACACAGGGAGGAGAGAGGGAGAAAAAAGATGGAGAGTCTTCCTTTTTTATGCAATGTCCCAGTCATGCATGTATGTCTCCATCATCATCATCATACTGTAGCATCATCATCATACAGTAATTGTCTCTATAGAAGATTATATTGGGAGGGAGAAACCTTCTTTCTCCAATGCTACGTCCCAATCAGCCATCCATCCATGCCTTCATCATCATCATCAGATGAAGATGTGTGAGCAATGCAATGCAATGCAATGGAAAGCAACAGGTGCTGCTGGGCTTCACATAAACACATGATTCAGTATGCATCAGCTGGCGCCCAACTTTGCCAATGTCAAAGAACAGGAGCACCCGAGGCGCTTTCGCTTTCGCTTTCTTTTGGAGCGATTTGGTAGTACAGCAACATGGCTAATACTAACACATAAACAATGGCTGGAAAAGTGCGCAACCAGGGGATCATCATCGTCAATCATTCATCAGAAAGGCGCCGATCTTTGTTGGGTGTTAACAGGAGAGAATTTTGATCACGGCGACATTGTTATGATTTGCGAAAAAGGATCTCCCCCGACCCAAATCTTGGCAACCTTTTTCGCTACTGCTACCAGTTACTAAGTGCTAATTCTACCACTGACTGCTACTTCTATTTCTACTTTATTATCCTTCCTCCTGCAGCTAGCTGCTGGTGCTCATGGTGCTGCTGCTTCTTCTTCTTCCTCCGGACCTCCTCTACAAGCAGCCGCCACCGTAGCCGGCGTTCTTGAACAGCTCCTGCTTGATGGCGTCCGCGCTGATCATCTCCCTCTGCATCTGCACCCACACACGAATCCATCAGCTCAAACTTGTCTGTCTGTCTCACAAGTCACAATTGGAATTGGACAGCTGAGTTTGCTGGCGAGGTGATAAAATTCATGGTGAACTGACTGAGTTACTACCTCGGAGCAGGAGGCGTGCATGGCGAAGTCGTTGAAGCAGCTGACGACGCACTGCTGGATGTCGAGGCCGAGCGTGTCGAGCGTGCTCACCGTCGACAGCAGCAGCCCCGGCTTGGCGGCGCAGTAGATCTCCACCCGGGTGTCCTCCTCCTTGCGCTCCACTTCGAACTGCAACCATCCAGTTTCCAGTCAGTCACCATCTCAAGAATCAAGATACAGCAGCAGCAGCCAGCAATGGCGGCAGTGGCTTAATTAATTGGATTCCTGACCTTGGGGGTGTTCCTGGCGAGCATCTCGTTGGGGTTGAGCTCCCGGAACACGCTCAGCAGCGGCGGGGAAACCGCCGGCCCCTGCCCGGGGTGCGGATGCGACTCCTCCATCTCCTCCTGCAGCCGCCGGATCCTCTCCAGCAGCTCCTTCATGTAGTCGATGGTGTCCCCCAGGATCGACGTCCTGTCCATCTGCCCACACCCAAAACCAAATCCGCCACCAAGAACACCTTGAGATTTCCGACCAATGTGGCGTTTCCTTGCCGATTGTGACCAGATTGATGGCTATTTGGTGTGGTAAAAAGGAAGGAGATGCGTGTTTTACCTTGCTGATCTTGGGCACCACGGAGCGGAGCATGGAGAGGCGGTCGTTGAGGCGCTTGCGGCGGCGCCGCTCGGCCATGAGGTTCTTGGACGGCATGCCCTCCACCCGCTTCTTCCTCGACGCCGGGGGCGCCGGGGCCGACATCGCGCCGCCGTCGAACGCACCCGACGCCAGACCGGGCTCCACCTTGCAGGCGCCGAGGCCGCCCCCCTCCGCTGCTAGCAGGGGCGCCGCCTTGGGCTCCATCGCGTCGGCAAGAAACCCCATCTCGCCGTACCCACCGCCGCCGACGGCATTGGGACCCCCGCCAAAGGGGATGCCGCCGTAGAGCTCGCTGAGGCAGTCGAACCCCCCAGCCGCCAACGCCTGCTGCTGGTGCTGCTGTGGGTGCGGGTCGAAGGAGGCGGTGAAGGTGGGCAGGACGCTGACGGTGGGGTGGTGGCGGTCCTGGAAGCAGTCCATGGCGGCGGCGGCGGGCGGGGAGAAGAAGTCCCCCATGGCATTGCTGCACTCCCACGCCGTGGCGTCTCTCCTCAGCGAGAAGAGCTCCTCCAAGAACGCCTGCTCATCCAGCTCCATTTCCTCCCTCTCCCTCCTCCCTCCACTCCTTTCTTTCTTGGCCTCCCCTTTTCACAGAGATAGAAGAGATGTGAGTGATGTGTGTGAGGATAGAGGGGGATATGGGAAGAGAAGAAGGTCCTTGAGTTGGTGTCAATGGTGGTGAGGGGGGATTAATATATGGAAGAGCAAGGGGAGACAATTATTCCCTGCCTGTACTACTAATGAATGGAGAACAGTGGCATTAAGGTAGGTTAGCAGGATCATGCATGTATCCTTGGGATGTGATTGGATTGGAAAGGAATCATGCCTTTCCATCTGGGGGCTTAATCTAATCTAATGCAACCCAGGTTTTGTAGTGTTGTGGCTTGTGAGCTACTGGTACCACCATTCCTCCTCCTAGGGGTGAAAAAGATAAGATAACAGTGGCAGGGGAATCAGGGATCAGTCTCTCTCCCTGCCTGCATTAGTTCATTTTCTTTTCTTGTGTGTAATGAGAATCGATTACACTCGGACGTGGGGAATCGGCAGAAAGGGTGACAGGAGATGGATGGGTGGATATGATGCGTCTGTGCGTGCTGTGGACATAAAGGCCGGTTATCATTGTGCTCAAGGAAAATATGTGACCAGGTGCTGTGCTGTGTGTGTGGTTTTATTCCCCAAAGAATGCAAGTACACCAATGGAACATATGCAGAGTTGCTAGTGTAATCCTAATGATAAACCATGTGCCTGTGTCATTTTAAGATGTAGTATCACATAGGAAATAGAAAATGCAGAAATGGCAATGGAAAAAAATGGTACTAGGCAACTAACTAGTGATGGAGCTTCTGAAGAAGGTAAGGTGTCTTTTGAGGTTATTACCAAATGCATTGTGTGCAGAAGACCAGACCATATATTTTGATTGGGGTTAGTGGTAACTAGGAGGCACCGGGAAGGTTCCAAAACCATCTTTCTGGAGTGGTCATTGCAGTCAGGCACAGACTTTGATCCTTGAAAAAGGGGGCTCAAGTAACTCACCTCAAAACTTTGTGACCTTCCCCCTAAACTAAAATACTGTAAAATAACACCTCCCATCCCCTCATTGTCAGTACTAGTCCCTACAGTAATAGACTAATAAAATAAAAATCCTATGACCACACCAGTTTATTTTTATTAAATTATATTTATTTCTGATAGCATATACTGAGCTGATGCCTAGGTTGGGATGGATCATCTGTGGCTGGCTGAGCTGAAGCTTTGCATTTTTATTGCATCTCCTTTTGAAGGAAGGATGTAATTTTCTCTTGTGTTCATGTTATTTGGTGACTATTCTTGGAACAATTCTAACAGATCCGTTATCCCACTGCTGGTTCGTATATATACAAAAAAAATAATGGACAAGCAAATTTTCAGATCAGGACAGATCCGTTATCCTGACCCTCGACCCGTAAATTTTTTACGTGCGGCTCGCAAAATCCCCCTTCCCCGTTATATCTCCAGGAAAGGGGGATTTAGGGGTACTGTCCCACAAAGTGTTCCTCCCTCCGCCGCTCCCTCTCCCTCTCTCTACTCTGGCGACAAATCCCGCTGGCTGATGGTGATGCTTCAAGGCGGGGAGGGCGTCGCGGGTTCCCACCACTCAAGCGAACCCTCCACGACGCGATGATGGGTAGCTCTTGCGGCCCCACATCTATCGAAGCAAAGCCCGCGCCCGTGTCGCTCTCTTCCGCATGGTCGAAAGAGTGCATAGGCGCGATTCCAGGAGCCGAGAAATCTCCTCTAATCCTTCACGCATCGCCGCGCATGGCGGAATAGAAGATGGTCACCGCCAAAGATGCGATGGCGTTCACAAGGACGTCGTGATTGAGCGCCTTAAGGCGGGGAAGGACGAGTTTGAACTCGCGGAGGTCTTGTTGACCTTCCGCGCTGGACTACTATCTCTATCAATACTACAAGAAGTGAAGTGTGCCCGAGGACCTTTCGATGACTAACTACTACGTATTTTTTTTCTTCTGTTTTTGTAGATCCGGCGATGTTCCGACATAAATCTATAGCGCGCGCTATCTGACTTTGTAAACATGTACTCCCTTCGATCCATAATAAATGTCGCTCATCTAGTTCTGACACTTATTATGGATCGAAGGGAGTAGTAAATTATATCGTTCCAAAGGATACATCTGATCTATCTCAGAAAGATTTTGATGTGCTATTTCAACGTTTACGGCTATCCACGTTTTATTTTTGCAGCTCCCGAATTTGAGTTGCTCTCTCGGCCGCAGGATTCCGGGGCGAGGTTTGACCCACAGTCGGAGGAGAAGGGGGTTGTGGAGGGGAGGCAGCAGTAACTGTGTCAGGGCTCACCGATGCCCTGGCCGGCCCTACAATCGATCGATGCAACTCTGCTGCTGGCATGCATGGGGCCCTCGCTGGGAGCACCCCACGTGTCCTCCGTTGCCCCACGGCCCCGGCTCCCTCCTCTCTGTGGGTGAAATGGAGCGTGGAGGACCTACGGTTTTCTCGGTCATCCAACTCTCCGTGATTAGGATGTCGCTAGTTGTCTTAATTAGTCACTCGATTGGAGCTCTGAATAGAGTTGGCCAATAATCAGCACTTGCTAATTATCGTGATATATGATGTGTACACAGACATGGTCTTGACATCACCTTAATCGGTTCCAAAAATCGTTAGAGGAGGATAAGATCGATTATGCTCCGTCGAACCACTGAACCAGTTAAAGAAAGAAACTTTTTTGGGATTGCTAAATCTCAGTTGACTAAGATTTTAACAAAGTTTTAGTCAATGCTATATTCGTGAAATCATGTGTAAAGGTACGTGCAAAAAAATCTGTTATATTTTTTTCTACATGTTGTACCACTTGACTGAGATTTCGTTCAATCTTAATCGACTAAGACCTAAACACAATTTTTTTTCAATTTCAAGGCAGCTGAGGCTATCCATCTAGTGAAGTAAATAAAAATCATTTCCTTATCGCGCGCCGTATCCACTATGGCGCCACCAGACTTGACTCAATCGGCCATCACGCACCTTCGTTGTCCCCTTAGCACACACCACGCTCCTTCCCACTTTGATTCAACCGCCTCTCTCATCGTAGGTGTTAAAAATCGATGATCTAGGCCATCGTTGCCGTCGTCGAATTCAATGCACAAGTCAACGGTGACCGCTCCACATGTACCAGCTAGTTATTTCAAATGTTTGAACCGATGAAGAGGGCTAGATAATATATTCATATTCAACATTTTCCTTCACTCCTAGGATATTTTAGTTAGTAGTGTGGATTTGGGGTAGCCCGTGGAATCCCTTTTTTAGTACTGCGTGAGAAGGGTCTTGAACTTAAGACCTCTTCGCTCGGATGCCATTTGAGTTAATGCACCAGCCCGTTACTTCAAAAGTTTGAACTGGTAGAGAGGGGCTAGCAATATATTCATATTTCAACAGTATGAGATCCCCCTCTTGCCGCTCGCATCTCAACCCTCGATCGATCATCGACACGACATCATTCGCCCGCCAGACGGGCTCAACCCTCGGTCGACAACTCGCCGGCGAGCTGCTGTGGATCATCAAGTGTGGTAATTGTTCATTGCTTGTGATCGGCTCGTATCGACCACCATCGATAATCCGCAAATGTACTTTTAAAAGCGTGAAATGGACAGAGTGCAATTTTGTATGATTTTTTTAATACATTGAAATTTTAAATAGAAATATTGCAACTTTTGGTATTGTAAAGAAGAGTACATTAATCTATTGATAACAAAAAAATTGCTAATTGTTCATGCAATAGTATCTATGGATGAGACTAGAGAGCATGCAACGTCTAAGTTTAATTATGTAAAGAAGAAGAAATCGTGCAAGCTCGACAAACCAATAAATAAATGCAACAATGTAGACAATGAAAAAATAGAGAAAACACTAAATAGAGCAGATAAGAAAATGGTGTTTCTATTGAAGTGTCATTTTTTTACCTTTTCTTTTGATCGTTTTTCGTAACGAAGAAATAGTAAAATATGTGACTAAACGCTCGGCATGCACTAAAACGTCAGTAATACAATAAATAAGTAATGAAGTTTAACTTGATGACCTCAAAATAAGTGATTTCGTGTTATTTTGCCCCCTGGTCGTGGCCATAAAAACCTTCCTACTACAGTGGCTACAGTAGAGTATTTTTAGATTATTTTTGAGGCAAAGTAGAGTACTTTAGTACATTACATGAAGAGGGCCCGGGGCTTGATGCTGGTCTGGCTCTGCCCCTGGTTAGGAAGATAAGTTTAAGAAGATCAATTAGAAAATGTATTTTTTTTAAAGAAGCAAGTATACTTTTCTAGAAGATATTTCGATGGTCTATTCTTCTAAATTATAAAAAATCGTGTACATATGCTCTAAGTTGTACTACATGTGGACCGTGGATTTTAATTACGTGTTAGGTTTCTCAAGATACTTTCTAACTCTGTTATTTGTTTTGTTAGGATTTAGGGAGTACTACACCGGTATTAGTAATCCACCCACTGTTTTTCCCGTTCTTGTTGCGGCCGCAGAGATTCAGAGAACCTGCCTAGACATGTGTGAACAACGGCATATGATTAGCATTGCAGACCGGTTCAGAAACGGCCGTCTCCTGCAAGTCACGATCTTGATGAGGCCAGCATCCGGCGACCCAGGCCATGGCTGTGGTGCTTGTGAGAATGAGACCCATTCATCGCCAGCTACATGTATGGCCATGGCGATGAGCAGTCTGCATTCTTGTCCATGTTCTTGCAGCACTGCTACGCCAGCCGTCTGCATGGTTCATGCATGTTGCTGGTTCCCTCGCACTCCCATCCAAGTGGCTTCAGAATTCAGCAGTGGCATTATTGTTTTCTTTGGTGGATTGGGAAGTGTGTGCTGCGTGCCAAGTTTTCTGCAGTCCAGGGGAGTTTGCTCAGTCACCTACCTCTGATTTTGTGTAGGAGTATTTACAGTGATTTTGATGAGGACATTTAGGAGTATTCTACTCCTACTTGTTTGTTTATATGACTCTTGTGGTTTCCCAATCGACGTTTTCATGTTATATTTAATTTGGCGTACGTTCACGCCAGGTCGCTATAGCTACTGAACTCATGCGTCATTTCATTTCTGAGAGAGTAAGAGCATATTCAAGGAAGGCCCTCAAACCTTAGAGCATCTCCAGCCGAGCCCTCAAGAGGTCCCCAAGACGGCGCAAATAGCGCCAGACGGACGTATTTCGCCCAGTCGCGCCCCCAAGACCCCAATTAGCGCCGGATCAGGCCGATTTTGAGTCCGGCGATCCCAAGCCGAACCCAGCGCGCTGGGGGTCCCTTAGGGGCGCGGACGAAACGAAAGCGGCTGCCTGGCCCACTGGCAGACCAAGCCGACCCAAAAGGGACATCTCTCCCCCACCTCTCCCCACCGTCCTTGTCGTCGCCGGCCGTCGCGCCGCCGCTAGATAGCCGTTTCTGCCGCCCAAAACACGCCGCTGCTTCTCCCCCGCCATCCCTCTTTCAAGGCCGCCCCCTCCCCGCCTAGTTCACCGGCGTTTGGCCGGCGCGGAACGCCAATCCGAGAACGCCGGCGCAAAGCCGCGCCCACCTCGCGCCCCACCTGTTCGACGAATTGCCGCCCCGAGATGGACTCCGACGACGAGACACTTTTCGCCGCGTTGATGGAGGAAGAGGCGATCGCCGGCGCCCAGGACGACGAGCGCCTCATGATGCTCGCCGCCTTGGCCGACCTGTTCGGCGCCAACAAGGAGCCGCAGCGAGGAGGTTCCAAGATGGGCCGCTGACGGGGATCAACCCCGGCAAATCCCATGGTCAGGGACCCTGGGTTAGTCATGAAATGCACAGGTTGGACGATAGCTCGTCGGCAAACAGGAAGGCTCGCTCCTGCTCGATATTATTGATGGGAGAGATGCGATTACAGTGGAGGCCAAGGCTGGAGCGCTCAAGGCTAGGGTTACAGGTGATATTAGATGGACAAACGACACATGGGGCACGATTTACCCAGCTTCAGGCCCCCGGAAGGAAAACCCTACATGCTGCTTGTCTGATCTTGTATTGATGATGATGTACAGAGGTGCCGTGAGGGCTTTGGTGGAGAGAGATCTGTCTAGTCCTATGCGTGGGGATTGAGAGATTGTGTCTTGAGTTGTGACCTAATGTCTAGAGAGGTGCCCCTACCTCGCTTTATATAGATAGCCAGGTAGGGTTTACAAGAGTCCTAGTCGACTACAACTAGGAGTCCTTGTCTTGCGCCTCAAGTCTTCGGCTTCACGTCTTATTCTATCATGTCGGTGTCCACGAGTGGGCCCCTGGTGGGCCACAAGCCATGACACGCACCAGGTACCCTCACGTAGAGGAGTCGTGGGGTCACCCCCTCGTCAGTAGCCCCCGAGTGCCTGGGGGACTCATAGAGTCGCGCAGGGACTCGAATCTGCAGTAGCCTCCGTAGTGCGTGTCGATCGGTTGCTGATGAACAGTCGAAGATGTCGTGAGTATGCTCCCGATGGGAGTATTTGGATGAAGCATCGAAATTGCAGTCCGGTTCGTCTTCTTGTTTCATCGTCGGGTGGGGAGAAGTTGCCCAGTCGAGCGGTCGTCGGGTGCGCGTCAGCGCTCCCGATGGGAGTAGCCCTCGAGGCTATGTGCGACTCGTAGAGTCGCGCATAGACTCAAGTTGTTTTTAAGCTAACCCCGTCGTTTCTTGTCAGCTGCGCGAGTAGTGCTCGTCGGGTGCGCGTCAGCGCTCCCGATGGGAGTAGCCCCCGAGGCTATGTTCGACTGCTTGCAGTCGAGCATAGACTCAAGACTTCTTCATCATCGAGTAATTGTCATCGAGGAAGTGCTCGACTCGGGTCTCGCACCATAGGCGTGACTTGTTGTAAGGATCAGTCGTGGACAAGGAGGTTGGCCTCGCCGCGTTATGAGGGCGCCCAGCCCCCGAGCATCTTCTGAGAAGGAGAAAAAGGTGCAACTGTATTAAGATGTACTTGCGCGATATACAAAAGAATTATAAGGTGCATGATTTTCAGATGTTGCACTTTGTCGAGTGGATAATGTAACAACATATAAAGTTTATGCGTGTCTTTTCATGAGTAGGACCTCCAGCAGCATACTCTTGCCGGGTAACAGGGACGCTATGCGAGACTTGTTGAACCCGGAGACAAGAGCGGCCTTTTAGTACCCAGCCTCACTATTTTGACGAACATGAACATATAAAACTGAGCATGATCCAGAGAATGATTTTGTAGTCCTCAGATGTTTGTGTGCGACTGCGTAGTCGTCTTTGGCGACTGATCGAGAATGCATATATGTTTTGGAATCATAACATATAAGAGTAAAGAAACTTAGTTGTAGGATCGACGTGGCGGAGGATGTCGAAGATGAACAGTCGAGTAGTCGAAGATGAGCACTCGACAATGAGCAGTCGTCGTGGCGAAACGGAGTCGATGTGATGGCGACTGCGACGTTCAACCCTCGAGTCCGCGAGCCCCCGAGTCTTGAGGTGGCGGAGTTGCGTGGCGAAGTCGTCGTAATGAATTTATCCGGCAAGTGATGAGAGGACCCGACGCAGCGATTTCTGCGCGATGGAGCTCGGTACGGGAGAGCCCATACAAAGGAGCTTGGCGCAGGATGATTTGTGTGCTTGAAGTCGACGGTGCGGCGAGTGACCGAGAAGGACTCGACGCGTCAGGAGAAGTCGACGTGACGAAGTTTCGCGGCGTGTATCCGCACTCGAGCCGTTGAAGTTTATGTCGTTGTTGATGTCGAAAAAGTGCCATCCCACGAGCATCGAGTGCGCGTCGTGATTCGTACGTGGTTGATGTAGAGGACGGAGTCGATGCCTCGCCCGTAGACGTGCGCAGCCTAATTCCGCAATCTGTTGCGGCGACGGTTTCGACTGCGTTTTTTTTCTTCTTCTTCGATCTGGATCTTCATAGTGAATCATTGTTGATGTAGTCGCCGAGTCGTCGAGTTGTCGATTGCTCGTCGTGTGCTGTTGTTGTAGCGGCTCGAGTCGATGTAGAAACATTGGTGAGTCATCCATGGCATGTCGAGTTGGAGTAGAAGCCTTCTGGGTCAAGATTGAACCCGAATTCGCGATCTTGCGTAGATCAAAAAACGCGTTGCAGTGCGAGAGCCGCCGACGGAGATCTAACCGTTGGAATTTTCTGAAATGTTTTGTGCTGATGAGGGATTGAATTCCGAAACTTTTCACCGGAGGGATCTTCGGGTTGATGTCCGAGCTAATGTCAGGAATTTATTTTCTGGAGTCGCGCAGAGTTCCGTCAGATTTCGAGAGTGTTTCTGTGCGCGGGTCGTCGAGGGAGATCCATCCTTTGGAATTTGCTGAAATTTTCACAGATTTTCGAAAATTGAATTTCGAATCTTTTCACCAAAGGGATCGTCGAGATGAGCTACGAGTCGCCGTCACGAGTGCCCATAACACAGACATTTTTTGCTGTCATGTAGGCTGCGCGTGAGAGCTTTTGTTGATGTCGATCTTCGAGTGACGCACTCGAAAATTTTCTTGTTTTCTCCGTGAGCTTGATGTAGATCTTGATGTAGTTGTTGAAGAAGCGGAGTGTTGATGGAGTCGTCGACTTGCTGATTGCTGATGAAGGGGCCGCCGAGATCGTAATTCCAACCCGTGCGGTTCCCACAGACGGCGCCAATTGACGGGGATCAACCCCGGCAAATCCCATGGTCAGGAACACTGGGTTAGTCATGAGATGCACAGGTTGGACGATAGCTCGTCGGCAAACAGGAAGGCTCTCTCCCGCTCGATATTATTGATGGGGGAGATGCGATTACAGTGGAGGCCAAGGCTGGAGCGCACAAGGCTAGGGTTACAGGTGATATTAGATGGACAAACGACACATAGGGCACGATTTACCCAGCTTCAGGCCCCCGGAGGGAAAAACCCTACATGCTGCTTGTCTGATCTTGTATCGATGATGATGTACAGAGGTGCCGTGAGGGCTTTGGTGGAGAGAGATCTGTCTAGTCCTATGCGTGGGGATTGAGAGATTGTGTCTTGAGTTGTGACCTAATGTCTAGAGAGGTGCCCCTACCTCGCTTTATATAGATAGCCAGGTAGGGTTTACAAGAGTCCTAGTCGACTACAACTAGGAGTCCTTGTCTTGCGCCTCAAGTCTTCGGCTTCACGTCTTATTCTATCATGTCGGTGTCCACGAGTGGGCCCCTGGTGGGCCACAAGCCATGACACGCACCAGGTACCCTCACGTAGAGGAGTCGTGGGGTCACCCCCTCGTCGGCCGCCAGAAGGGAAAGGAGAGGGGCCGTTCAGAGGGCTACTGTTTGCTCTACTCCGACTACTTTGCCGATGTTCCCCTGCCCGGCGAGAAGGTATTCCGGCGACGGTACCGCATGGGCCGAAAGCTCTTTCTTCACATTGTCAACTCACTCCGAGAGTACGACAACTACTTCGTTTGCAAGAAAGATTGCACCGGCACAGTTGGGTTCTCCTCACTTCAGAAGTGCACAACGGCCATGAGGATGCTTGCATACGAAACTCCTGGTGATGAACAGGACGACTATGCACGCATGGGCGAGTCCACCGCCCTTGATTGTTTCTACAGATTTTGCAGAGCAGTAGTTGGTTGCTTTGGAAAACAGTACTTGCGAGCACCCAATGCAGAAGACACTGCTCGAATCCTAGCAGAGGATGAAGCAAGTGGATTTCCTGGGATGCTTGGAAGCATCGACTGCATGCATTGGGAATGGAAGAACTGTCCATTTGCTTGGCAGTGGATGTAGAAGGGTGCAAAAGGTCACTGCAGTGTGGTACTTGAGGCGGTTGCTACACATGATCTCTGGATTTGGCACTCCTTCTTTGGCATGCCAGGAACACACAATGACATCAACGTCCTGCAGTGTTCAAATATCTTTGCCAGGCTTGTCGAAGGTCATGCTCCTCCGGTGAACTTCGAGGTCAATGGGCACCAGTACAACAAGGGATACTATCTGGCAGACGTCATCTATCCAAGATGGCCGGTATTTGTGAAGACTATCTCAAACCCTGTGTCAGGGGGAAGCACGCCCACTTTGCCAAGTGCCAGGAGGCTTGCAGGAAGGATGTCGAGCGAGCATTTGGGGTACTACAGTCTCGATTTGCCATTGTCCGGTACCCCGCTCAGACTTGGTCGAAAGATCAAATGGGGGAGGTGATGAATTGTTGTGTCATCTTGCACAACATGATCATTGAGAGCGAGAAAGCGGAGCCAGTGTATGACTCTGAACCATATATCAACCAGGGGCCTCTTGCAGTTGTTGATCACCAGATACCATCAGATTGGACAGCCTATCTCAACATGCGCCAGGAGACCCGAGACCCGCACGTGCATCGTCAACTGCAGAAGATCTAGTGGATCATCTATGGATGCGCAAAGGCAATGTCTAGTTTGATCTGTTTTTTGTATTTGTGCCGAACTATGTGTTTGTAATATCATGTTGTATGCCGAATTTGCGTCGAACTGCACCGAATTTGCGCCAAACTGCGCCTATATTTCCATGTTTGTGTTGAATCTGTGTCAAAAGAATTAATTTGCGCCGTTTTTGGGTCGAATTTGGGCCGAATCTGAGCCGACCCCGCCAGTCTTGGGGGTCGCCTTGGGGGCGCGGCTAGGCGGGGGCGCGGCTGGGCGGCCGGCGCCGAGCGCCCCCAAGCGGCGCTAAAAATAGCGCCGCAAAACGTCTTGGGGGGGGGGGGAACGGCTGGAGATGCTCTTAGACATAGGTTTAAATCAATGTGTTTGGATTATTTTCGGATAACTTTGTCATCCAATAGAGATTCCTATATATTTTTGGATCGGTCTGTATATTCGAATTTCGGTATATTGATTGCAAACTTAGCAGAGATTTGGGAGCATCCAGACATAACATCTTCAACATCATTCAACCATGTAGCGCTTTTTTCTTCTCTTTTCCATCCGCTATGTCCTTTAGGTCCGCGTCTACTTTTGCTGTTCGGATTCGATGTTTTTGTTCGGATGGGTGGCTCCCGTATCATATACGCGGCCACGTCTGAACGCGATTCACGGACAAATAATGTGTCTCTTTTATGGGTTAGCGTTGGAGATGCCAATGCCACTTGTGATATAAAGGGATTAATATGCAGAAGTAACTCGCTATATTTAGAGTTTTTCTAAGAGACATATAACGGTTCGCTAAGAATAGAAAAATAATTCAAAAATATATTTGAGCCCCTTGATTTCTTAATTCATTTTTATGATCGGCATTTCATCCAATCAAATGATTGCGACAAAAATGGACTTCCCCCAAATCATTGTCGCTTACTTGGTTCCCAATGTAGGTTATCATGCTTGAAAATTGTAAAATTTTGGGCACATAATTATTGTTGTTCATGTGTAATTGCGTTATTTGGAAATAATGTATGCGTCCTTGTTTTCAAATGTTGCACATTGATAGAACATTTTCATATTTTGGTCAATATGTTTACATATAATTTCCAATACTCATAGTTCCATTTTATTTTAGTTTCTGGTGCCTTAAAAATGCGGGAGGTAAAAATACATATACACATAAGAAATTATACTTATAACATGTCAACATGACTATGTTTCATGCGTGTTCCACATTTTCATATTTAATTTGGGCACAAAGAAATCTTTGTTAAATGGGGTAATTGATTTGAAATTCAGTTTTCATTTATGTTGGTCGGGCCTTCTTTACTCGTGCATTGTTGCAAGTTTATCATTGAGCGTGTCTTTCTTTACAGACTTATTTAAGTCTGTCCTAACTCAACTAAAATCCAATTTGTCTTGCTTGGATGTCCATTATTTGGGAGAAGGCTTAGTTAATGTCACATGTATGGTTTTGAAGGATGGATCTAGAGATGTTGAGTTTGAAGGACGATTTTGATATACCCCATTTAGTGAAATAATAGTATATCTTTTGTGGTGCAACCAAACAAACTTTAATGGTGCAAACTTGTGTGTTTTCTATTTTCTCTATGATCAGTATATCATGACGTTCAATCTTTTGTTTCCCATTCCTGTGTTCCTACAATCTTGTAAATGGAATGGACCAAATTGTGAAGAGAGAGGGGGTGGGGGGCGAGGTCAATCGATCAAACATTTTTCCCATAATTTCTTTGTTTTTTGGACGTTATCAAATACCTTCTAATGCAAAATTCCTGTGTTTCTTGGATCATGTACAATTAAAGTGCCATGGCACTCTAATCTTTGTTGTTACGTTTTTATTCAATAATATGGCTGCATGCATCGATTGATGCAGAGGCCGGGGGTTCTCCTCCTGTTCAAAAAGAAAATGGCACTCTAATCTCACATTCCTGTCTTCATGCATGCATGGCGAATTCAGTTCAATTCCAATGGAGCGAATGCAATTCGACACATCATTCACATGTCAACTAAAAAAATACCACATGCATGTAGATGCACGTATAAAGCCATTGATCGAACTTGTCACGCAACAAGAGTACTCGAGAGCTATCACTGTTGACGCACATATTAAAGCCAAACACTTGCACATGCATGCATGGATGTATGGATGGATGCCAAGCCTCACTTGATGCAAAGTTTTTTCACCATGCACGAACACACACCAAGATGGCAAGATTGACGTACGGGTGGATGGATGGGCCAAGATGAGAGGTAGGAGTACGTAGCTAGCTAGGAGGAACGGACGGCACATCGCGGGCAGGGAAGAAATGCCATACGCATATGGCCATGCACGCATGACCCCCTTCTTCTTCCTCCCTCATGCATGCACGCCGTGGCTAGAGGTGCTAGCTAGCCTCATTGTTCCCCTCACATTCCTCCTTCGCTTTCCTCGTCTTGTCTCCACCCTTCTACGTACAACCTCTAACACCTACCTAGTAGAAGTGCTGGGTACAGTACGTACTAATTAGCTAGCTAGAGTTGTGTGCTTTTCTCTTCTTGAAGAACCAAGATTCTTTCTCTTGGAAAGAAGACATTTTCATAGCTAGATTCTCTCGCGTACAATCATTCTAGTGTGGGCATATATATATAGCACTTGAGCACTTGGATTAATAATGGTGTGTTTTGTAGCTAGCCGGCTTGCTAATTTGTCTCCTCTCTCTTTTCTCACTTTCTCTCACTAGGAGGCCAGAAGGTGGTGCATGCAAGCGTCCAAACACCTCAAAAGGTAGCACGGCCGCCCGGCGCCCAAAACCGCGGTGGTTTTGGCCGTAACTCCACACCGCCGGCTTTTCCCTTGTCTCATATGCGCTGCGCTGCGCCCACAACATCTCTCTCTCTCTCTAGGTTTCTTATTTCTTACTCTGTCTTTTGTCATAAGTTATCTTTTATTTTTCCACAATCTCTCTTTGAATGTTGTGTCGGCAACTAATAGATGGGTATCCACATAGGTCATTTTGTTCATTGAGAAGCAGCCACATATTGTTTTTTTGGGTGCATTCGTGAGATGTAAAAACTGTGTTTCTGCACGAACTATGGTTGTACCATGGTTACATTTATAGTTGCATTCGTGATTGTGATTGTGTTGCGGCTGCATGACTATGCATGAATAAAATCTATAGCTGCATCTGTTGCTGCACATGAACTAAAATTGTGAATATGTATGGATTAAATTTATGGCTACGCGAAAAGCAAAATTGTGTTCCAAACATCGAAACCTATCGACATTTAAATTATTTTAAAAAATCTCATTGTAATGAATACAACGGTAAAAACAGTTCTTGGTTTCAATTGTCTCCGAAGCAGTGCGAGATCCCCGGCAGCCTTTTCTCTTTTTGTTTGCATCGAACCCATCCATCCATCTCTGGACTGGACTGGTCGGCGTGAAGTCTTTGCATTTGCTTGCTGGGCACGAACTGTTCTTGGCTGGGCCGGGCCAGGCACGGGCACAATCGTACGTACCAAGCCTACTCAGAACACACAAGTATGTGTATATATATACAAATTATTTTTGTCTCAAGAAAATGTATAATAATTATTATTTTCAGTTACAATATAAGATGTTTTAAATATTTTTAATATAGGTTGTATATAAATTCAAATAAATAAACACCAAAACACGTCTATACAGATCCGATTCAGTGCGAGATCGCCGAGATCACTAGTTAGAGCAACTCCAGCAGATGCGACATCCCGCCACCGGTTCACATATATACGATTTTTTTTTGCGTAACGCGCGGGGGGGGGGGGGGAGGGGGGAATTTCTGCCCGAGCAGATCCACCAAATCCCAGTTGCCCGTAAAAAATACACGGGTGGACCGCAAAATCCCCTTCCATGCGTTATATCTACGGTAGGGTTAGGGTTAGGCATGCATTCAGGGTTCCGGTCTCGCATTCCATACCCTACCTGCCTCCGCATCGAACCTCCTCTGTCGCTACGTAGCCCAACTCTGGCGAGCAATCGACATGGCGCTCGATGGATCCAGTTATCGTCGACGCCGTCGAGGGTGTCCGGTGGTGAAGCGCAGCAGCTCTCGCTGTCCAGCACCTGCCCCACGCCATCAGTCGATCCACACCGCTCTGCCTCCCCCCACCGCCCGCAACCCACTGTCCCGCACGGGGCGGAGCTTGTGGGCGCAGTTCGATGCGCTGAACCATCTCCTCTGGTCGTCAGCGCATCGTCATCACATTGCTTAGGGTGAGCTCGTGGCCGCCGACAAGGCGGTGGACGCCGGCGACGAGGGTGCGTCCTAGCGCTTTGTGGCGTCCATGGATGGGTTGCGCTCATGGAGGTCTTGATGGCTTCCACCTTGGAGTGCTACCTCTACAACCCGGTCAAGAAGTGAGGTGGCGACGTACCATCAACCCCCTACTATGTGTATTGTTTTCATATTTGTAGTTTTGGCGTACATTTTGTAGCGCCAAATCAAAATATTCGAATATATAAATTATTCGGTTTGAAATGGCACATCTATTCTACCTCACTCGTTTTCGTGCTCCATTTCTATTTTGTGGCGACCCACATCTTCCTTATGCGTGTCGGGAAAATGGCGCATCCGCTTGAGTTTCTTTTAAGGGATACCCCATGGAGGTCACTCAGGTTCCTTTCCAGCGGGATAAGTGTCGTACTATGATGGGTTGAGGGATTTTTTGCCCTCTCCCCCTCTCTATGAGACACGTGGTGAGTGAAGGGAGATTCTTGGTTTCTAGTTTTCAGTTTCTCATTATCCATTTTCACTTTAGTCCTCCAAATTTGCTATTCATCTTTTCTATTTCTTCATATTTCTTATCTATTTGTCTTCACCTCCTACTATTTTGTTTCCTAAACCCTAGTTCCTATCCCTCAGTTCCTGGCGTTGTACCTGCTCTTGTTAGTCAAATGATGCCCTCTCTCCTTCCTCTATGGCGACCAATTCCTTCGTTCGATTCCTACTCCTTGTCGAGATTTTGTGGTTAGATTGTCGCATCCGCCCTTTCTCCTTTTCATTTTTAAGTTTCCCATTTAATTTCTAGGATATGGAGTTTTATCGGATTAAAATTGGTGTTTTTCTATCTCTTTCAGATCATTTATTTGAATTACTTTTTAATAACTTATGTTTACTTTTTTCTTTTGTATATATGGCTTTACCTTATTGCGGTAAGAAAGTGGCCCTTGCCCTCCTGGTGATCAATTTTTTATGGCGCTGGATGCGCGGTGTTTGAGTGGTGTGTATTATTAGAATTTTATATCTTTAGTTTAGTTTCTTTTTTTGTTAGGTAAAAGTTGTGGTGATTCATAGTAAATTATTGTTTTTGTTACTGTTCATTGTTTTTTGCAAAGAGTTTGAAGTCTACGTTTCTTTGCAGTATGTCCCTTGCAATGTAAGGGCGCTCATCTTGCCCAGTACTTATTGAGCATTGCAAGGATATATGCATTCATAGTTTCCCTCCATACTTTATTTGTTTGGTACTATTATAGACATTGACATAATTTTCTATGAATTTGGCAAACGTATATACGTCTGGCCTTTTAAAAACAACTAGATGATACCCTGCGCGTTGCCACGGGAACTATTAAGGAATTTGATGTTTGAAAACATGTGAAAATTATGAAACATAGTATAATTTGATTATAAATTCTTTTTTGTAACAAATATTGTTTAAAGTAAACTAAATTAAGAGAATTTGATGAAAAAACCAAAAATGTGTTTGATTTTTATTTTGTTAATTATTTACTTAAAATATACAGAGAAATAAAATGCGATGTAACTCATAATTTGATTTTCTATAAAAAAAGTTACTTCCTCCGTAAAAAAATATAAAAGTGTTTAGATTACTAAAATAGTGATCTAAATGCTCTTATATTTCTTTACAGAGGGAGTACTTATAAATTATGAAGTTGAGTGCATAAAAAACTTATTATTTACTTGTGATAGGTTGCATGCACATGCAAAGTTAATTAATGAGAGCATGTGCATGAAGAGTTAGTGGATTTTTTTTAACATGATGAACCTACTTGACGATGTGGATAGCTTGCATGTCAAGATAAATAGGTTAGTAGGGATGAACTATTTAGGTATTATAGATTACATGGACCAGATAGAGTAAAACAGTTAAAAAACAAACTATATGATTTTCAAGGAACCATAAAAGACATTCTAGTGAGGATCCATGTGGCATGTGGCAATAACATACAAACACAACCTGGTGCTCACACGAGGCTGTCCGATCCATGCACATGCATACGCGTCTGTAGTTGATTGAGTGATTCATTTCGATGTCGCCAATCGATTGGATTGTGATGGCCAGCACGTCCTAGGTACGTACAGTACGGCGCTGGACATATATGTATGTACACAGACATGCACAGAGACACTGCCGGCCGGCTCAACCTGTGTACATCGCTGCTTTGTACTACGTGAGCCCAACATGCATGTGATTGTGCGTACGTGTGGCTCCATGCATGCCGGTTTGTACGTACGTGACTTCGTAGCTACCAGCTGGATGCTGCAAAGACACGTACTACACCAACTGGTCTGAATTTTTATCGCCGTCGTCTACCTGCGTACGCACGTATGCTGAATATGCTTTGTACCAGTGTGGTGTACATACATGGAACATACTATCGGATACACCTTTTGTCACCTCTGTGTGCAGATCGATCCATGCATGTCACGTACGCTGAGACATACTACTGCCTAGCTTAGCTCTACCACATGCTATGCATGTAGATGGTACGTACACTATAACTGACATTTTGCATATAGGATGTACACCACATATATGTAACACAATAGCTATACTTCAGTCTGATTGATTTATTTTCCCAGTTCAGGCAATTCATGCCGAGGTGCAGATAGAGTGAGTTCTCCCTAGGTTATCCATGAAGAACACCCCGATGTCTATCTTACTTAGCTGGGGGTGCGGATTCGCCGAAGAAGAAATATACCGGTGCCTATCTTAAGGGTTAGGGGGTGTGAGTTCACGGACATTGAGAAGTGGTGCCGTCAAAATTTGAGGAATTGGGAGGGGGCTAGCACGGCGGTGTGGGAGGTTGACGGGTGGGTAGGGTGGCAAGGTGGTGGCGAGAGCATCGTTGGCTACGAGCGGTGATCGCAGGCGGATCGGTCAGGGCTCGTGCAGCTGTTGTGAGCAGATCGAGCGAGAGGTTGAAGGTGCGCTGCTGGACGTTTGATCAGTGTTGGATGGTGCACAACAAAATTGATTGATTCCAAATTTTTTTCCAGGAAAATGACATCTAGCCACATATGATATGTAAATACTATTTCCCATAAAAGAAAAACATACAAACATTCACACATGCTCGTGCTGTTTGGTCCCGAAGATGGCCGGCAGCAGGCAGGCATTGCACGCCGTCGTTTTTCGCCGGCCGGCCGTCTGTGGTCGTCGAGCTGCATGGCTCCACAACACATGGCGGTGCAATGCATGCATCACGAGCAAACGAAAGAGAGCTTGGCTTGGCTTGGCAGTTGGCAGGACCGTATGTAGGAGTAGGGAAGGAGGACAAACGGTAGACGCCATGGCTTCTTGCCTCGGGTAACGCGTCGCCTATGACAGCCTGCAAGTGGGACCAGAAAGAACACGTGAGCATTGGAAGGATCAATAATGCTGCACAGTCGACACACACAAATGAGAAAAACAGAGGGTCCATCCATGAGCAATGCACAGAGCGAGGGAGAGAGCATACAAACTGATCATACAGACTACGTAGAGAGTAGAGACACATAGAGAAACTAGCTAGGTAGGTTTAGCACTTGGAATGGGGGCTTAGTAGGAATGTTTCATATGCTGCCTCGCTGCTTCGTTTCACTGCATGCACGAGCTAGTTAGCTAGGGCACATCACATGCATGCACGGCCAAAGCAAGCAACTAGGTCTGGTGATTGAACGCATATATCGATCGGCTGCCGTCTTTGGCCCCCACGTACGACTACTGTCGAGCATGCAACAAGGCAAACCGAGAAAAGAAACAAGTCACCGCACTGTCGCTCTCCGGTTCATTACTGCAATGGCCAATGGCCTGCCAACCCGTGACATACTATAAACATATGTGCATGCATGCACGAGTGTACGTAACACCCACTGGACGAGTGACAAACGTTTCACGCGTAGAGGTAAGATAAGAGCAACTACACTCCCCAAATCCTCCTGTGTACGCCCTGATAAACAATTCAATCACTGATCGGTTAACAAAAATAACCTAAACGAGCTTCTTAAGCGTTCGGGTTGACCGATACCTCTCATATATAGCCCAATTTTGGAGCGGATATGGGAAGGATCGGGTGCACCTAGCACGTCGGATCTAGCCCATGCTGGACACCCTAACCCTACATATATTCATCTTCATCTTCTCCCCCGACCAAACCATAGCCACTCCACTTTTTTACACTTCACACTCGCACTAAGCTTCCTTTTGACAAATTTCAGCTTTCTTCGGTATGGCGGGCAGTGGATCTAACTCCGATCACTCTCGATCAACCGACTGGGATATCATCCCATGCGGGTCAGAGGAGGTTATGATCGTCTACGCAACTGGTGCTCGGGTCTGTCGGGGCTAGAAGCTCGAGATCCATCTGCCGCCACATCTCCGGTTCGACGACGTATGAGGGCTACATGGATTGATGTGCCCTCCGCCAAAAGGAGTGGATGCAGGTGGCCGAGGCCCGCCTCATCGATGACATGGCGGAGGCGAATTCGAAGGAAGAGCGCTGGATGTGTTGGCGCACGATGACTTGAAGGAAAAAGCCCTTCGTGTCCACATCCTACATACGGGGCAGATAAGGAACTCATGCGCCCTCGCTCGATCGAGAGAAAAATCGGATGGTCCCGGCCTTGACAGGACTGCCTCTAAAGAGGAGAAGGAGGACAATGAGGGGCCGGACAATTCCGACAATTAGCAAATCCGAGTTGATCCATCTAGCATTTTCAAGCGCTACTTCCGCTACAGAGATGGCAATGTCACTGGCAAGGGAAAAAGCATCCGTGGACGAGCTTTTTCCATAGCTAGTATGTAGATAGAAGACGCTATTTTTTATAGTTCGATGGCATGTGTTAATGTAGTACTGAACACTATGAGTTGCATCATAGAGATAATTTATGATATATAGATTTGAGCATGTACTTCCTTCGTTTCTTTTTACACCGCGTATAAGATAGTTTCAAAGTTAAATTTCATAAAGTTTGATCAATTTTATATTAAAAATATGAAGATCTACAATATCAAAGTTATACAATATAAAAATTTATTTTAAGATGCATCTAATGACATTAGTTTTGTATTGTGAATGTTAATATTTTTTTTTATAAAATTCGTTAAACTTTATGAAGTTTGACTTCAAACAAAATTTATATGCAGAATAAAAAGAAACAGAGGAAGTACATGCTCTGGGCACTAAAACACAAGGAGAGTTTCACCGTCCACTTCGAAGATGCATGGGACTGAGAAACACTGATTCAATTGTGTGACAATACAACAAAAGCCTTTTTTTGTGTGTGTTTGACAATGCAAGGAGCTCTTTACCCTGACGGTCATGATATAAACATGGGCACAAGGCAGCTGTCATCTCGCTTTTCTTCCTCGCCAAAATCTGTAACACACACACACACACACACGGGACCTTTTGTCTCGAATCAAAATATCAAATCAATCAGCTCACTGCACACGGAGGTCTGGGGCTCCGCCGCAGTTGAATGATGAGATGCCTGCGGAGCAAGAAACAACACCATGTTCAGGTTGAACACAACACAAATATATGCTCCACCAGAACAACAGGTGTGGACCAGATCAGCATCCCTTGGTAGGATTAGCACACTAGCATTTGTTTGGCCGGTGCCATATTCCAAGGCCATCATACAACGCATACGGTCCAACCAATACTCAACTATAGGAGTACTTTCTAGTTTTCGGATTATATGTTATGCGCATATCTTTAAATCATCAATTTATCAGTGTCATATAAATTATAAACCACAAAACAATATCATTAAAAATGGAACATTGGTAGTAGTATTTAAATATTTTATACTCCCTCCATTCTTATATATAGAGCGTATAGTTATTTGGAAAAGTCAAACTTGTTTAACTTTGACCAGATTTTTAGAAAAATGTATCAACATCAATTATATCAAATTGGTATCATGGGATTCATCTTGAAGTGTATTTTTATATTGTATTTAGTTAATATTGTAGATGTTGAAAGTTTTTATTATAAATTTTGTCAAAATTAAATAAATTTAACTTTTCAAAAAAATTATACGCCCTATATTTAAGAACGGAGGGAGTAATATATAACGTGTAATATGTAGGTCAAGTTGTTGATAAGGATATATACAGGTAGGCCTAATAAACCACAAAGAGCTTACCACTAGTAGAAGACAGGGCTTTGGTTCAGGCCTCTCCAGTCGATTTGTCCCGGTTGTGCCACGAATCGGAACCCATGGGGGTCATACGTCCCGGTTCGTGCGCCCGGGGGCCGGGCGGGCCTCGTGGAGCATTGGTCCCGGTTCGTCTGGGGGCATATGTCCCGGTTCTAGACAAGAACCGGGACCAATGGGCCTCGCTCCTGGCCCACAACCACTAGTCCCGGTTTGTGGCTCAACCCGGGACGAAAGGCTGGCCATTAGTACTGGTTCCAGCCACAAACCGGGACTAATGATTTGGCTATATATACCCCTCGCCAGCGAGCAGAGCACTCCACTGGCGCTCTGTTTTTTCGAGGAGGGCAAGGGGAGGGCTTTGTGGTGCTCTAGCTCACCTCTTATGCACATGAGGTGTTCGATGAAATGCCCGAGCCACACTACTTAAGATTTCTCCTCTCCAAACTCGACTTCCAAGCTCCATTTTTCTTAAGATTTGTCCAGATTTAGCGGTCCTTCACGTCCCATCCCCGTCTTCACCACCGTCGATCGCCCGCGCCGATCTCGTCGCCGGCACCACCGTGGTGAGCCTCTTGTTCTTATCTTCTTTATAAAAGAAAAAAAAATTCTTACTTGTATGATTAGATAGATAATTGTCTAATTTTCTTACTTGTATTATTTCTTGTTATTATATAGTGCGATGGTTTTGGTATCCGCCCCCGTCGGCCCTCGTCCTCTCTATGATTCGGATGTGGTATATATTATCTTTTATAACTATTTGTTTCATTTAGTGTTTATGGTAATTATGCCGACACCAACTTGACATAGATGTATTTATCTAGGAGGTATGTGAACCGGATATTACATACGACCCTCTTGTCGAGAGGTTAAATTTAGTTGAAGAAGAAAACGAGTATTTAAAAGAAAAATTAAAAAGAGTTGAAGAAGAGAAGATGATATTGGAGTTGCATGTTGCGGATGTCGTAGAAGGTCACAAGATCAAGATGGATGCAATGCGCTTGAAGATTAGAAAGTTTAGAAAATATGCCATTCATAGCGAGGCTTGGTATCATTATGCCGTTGGATCAATTGTTACCTTGGTTGCGATTATGATCGCATTTGTTGTTGCATTGAAATGTTTTACATAGTTTCAATGTATGGTTTAATTAGATGCTCTGGAGAACTATATGTTGTTCAATGAGAACTATGTATGTACTTTGGTTTTAATGTGATGATAAACTTCTATTAATTTGGTCACTTATATATTAATGATGTTCTGTAATAATGGTTTTTGACACACTTAATGCACGCAGATGAACCGGCAATGGATGTATGGTGACAGACACACCTCCGAGTACATTGAGGGCGTGCATGATTTTCTCGAAGTGGCTGAGGCAAACAAGCAGAATGGTTTTATGTGTTGTCCATGCTCTATATGTGGGAATACGAAGTCTTACTCTGACCGGAAAACCATTCACGCCCACCTGCTTTATAAGGAATTCATGCCACACTATAATGTTTGGACCAAGCACGGAGAAATAGGGGTTACGATGGAAGACGGCGAAGAAGAAGAGTACGATGAAAACTATGTGCCCCCTGAATACGGTGATGCTGCAACAGGGGAAGCTGATGATGAAGAGGAACCAGACGATGTGCCTGATGATGATCTCCGCCGGGTCATTGTTGATGCAAGGAGACAGTGTGAAAGTGAAAAGGAGAAGCTGAAGTTCGATCGGATGTTAGAGGATCACAAAAAAGGGTTGTACCCCAATTGCGAAGATGGCAACACAAAGCTCGATACCGTACTGGAATTGCTGCAGTGGAAGGCAAAGTATGGTATACCTGACAAGGGATTTGAGGATGTACTGAAAATATTTAAGAAGAGGCTTCCAAAGGATAACGAATTGCCCGACAGTACGTACGCAGCAAAGAAGGTCGTATGCCCTCTAGGATTGGAGGTGCAGAAGATACATGCATGCCCTAATGACTGCATCCTCTACCGCGGTGCGTACGAGGATTTGAACGCATGCCCGGTATGCGGTGCATTGCAGTATAAGATTAGACATGATGACCCTGGTGATGTTGACGGCGAGCCCCCCAGGAAGAGGGTTCCTGCCAAAGTGATGTGGTATGCTCCTATAATACCACGGTTGAAACGTCTGTTCATGAACAAAGAGCATGCCAAGTTGATGCGATGGCACAATGAAGACCGTAAGAAAGACGGGAATTTGAGACACCCCGCTGATGGGTCGCAGTGGAGAAAAATCGAGAGAAAGTACCGGGCTGAGTTTGGAGATGACCCAAGGAACGTATGGTTTGGTTTAAGTGCGGATGGCATTAATCCTTTCGGGGAGCAGAGGAGCAATCACAGCACCTGGCCCGTGACTCTATATATGTATAACCTTCCTCCTTGGGTGTGCATGAAGCGGAAGTTCATTATGATGCCAGTTCTCATCCAAGGGCCTAAGCAACCCGACAACGACATTGATGTGTACCTAGGGCCATTAGTTGAATAACTTTTACAGTTGTGAAATGGAAACGGTGTACGTGTGTGGGATGAGCACAAACAGGAGGAATTTGACCTGCACGCGTTGCTGTTTGTAACCATCAATGATTGGCCTGCTCTCAGTAACCTTTCAGGACAAACAAACAAGGGATACCACGCATGCACGCACTGTTTAGCTGACACCGAAAGTATATACCTGGACAAATGCAGGAAGAATGTGTACCTGGGGCATCGTCGATTTCTTCCGACCAACCATCAATGTCGTAAGAAAGGAAAGCATTTCAAAGGCGAGTCAGGTCACCGGAAGAAGCCCGTCATGCGTACCGGTGATCACGTACTTGCTATGGTCAATGATTTACACGTAATATTTGGAAAGGGTCCCGGCGGACTATCTGTTCCGAATGATGACGAGGGACGCACACCCATGTGGAAGAAGAAATCTGTATTTTGGGACCTACCCTACTGGAAACACCTAGATGTCCGCTCTTCAATCGACGTGATGCACGTGATGAAGAACCTTTGAGTAAACCTGCTAGGCTTCTTGGGCGTGTATGTGAAGACAAAAGATACACCGGAGGCACGGGAGGACCTGCAACGTTTGCACGAAAAAGACGGCATGCCTCCAAAGCAGTATGAAGGTCCTGCCAGCTACGCTCTTACCAAAGAAGAGAAGGAAATCTTCTTTGAATGCCTGCTCAGTATGAAGGTCCCGTCTGGCTTCTCGTCGAATATAAAGGGAATAATAAATATGGCCGAGAAAAAGTTTCAGAACCTAAAGTCTCATGACTGCCACGTGATTATGACACAACTGCTTCCGGTTGCATTGAGGGGGCTTCTACCGGAAAACGTTCGATTATCCATTGTTAAGCTATGTGCATTCCTCAATGCAATCTCTCGGAAGGTGATCGATCTAGAAATCCTACCAAGGCTAAGGAGTGATGTGGCGCAATGTCTTGTCAGTTTTGAGCTGGTGTTCCCACCATCCTTCTTCAATATCATGACGCACATCCTAGTTCATCTAGTCGACGAGATTTTCATTCTGGACCCCGTATTTCTACACAATATGTTCCCCTTTGAGAGGTTCATGGGAGTTCTAAAGAAATATGTCCGTAACCGTGCTAGGCCAGAAGGAAGCATCTCCATGGGCCATCAAACAGAGGATGTCATTGGGTTTTGTGTCGACTTCATTCCTGGGCTTAAGAAGATTGGTCTACCTGAATCGCGGTATGAGGGGAGACTGACTGGAAAAGGCACGATTGGAAGGGACTCAATAATATGCAGGGACGGACATTCTTGGTCTCAAGCACACTACACAGTTCTACAGAACTCTATCTTGGTGGACCCGTATGTCGATGAACACAAGAACAGTCTGCGCTCCAAACACCCAGAGGAGTGTGACGACTGGACTACACATGAACACATCCGGACTTTTGGCGATTAGTTGGAAACACGTGTCAGAGGTGACAACACTGTTTCTGATGAGCTGTTCTCGTTGTCCAGGGGACCATCTTCAACTGTATTGACTTACAAAGGATACGAGATAAATGAGAATACATTTTACACGATCGCCCAAGATCAAAAGAGCACCAACCAAAACAGCGGTGTCCGCTTTGATGCAGCAACCAAGAGGGAAAAGGACACATATTATGGTTACATAGTGGACATATGGGAACTTGACTACGGACATGATTTTAAGGTCCCTTTATTTAAGTGCAAATGGGTCAATCTGTCAGGAGGCGGGGTACAGGTAGACCCACAATACGGAATGACAACAGTGGATCTAAACAATCTTGGGTACACAGACGAACCATTCGTCCTAGCCAATGATGTGGCGCAGGTTTTCTATGTGAAGGACATGTGTACCAAACCGAGAAAAAGAAAAGATATGGAAGTGAATACATCATACGATGAGCCAAAGCGCCACATAGTTCTTTTAGGAAAAAGAGACATCGTGGGATTGGAGGGCAAGACGGACATGTCTGAAGATTATGAAAAGTTTCATGAAATTCCTCCCTTCAAAGTCAAGGCTGATCCAAGCACTCTGTTAAGCGATGAAGAATATCCATGGTTACGGCGCAATAAGCAAAGGACACAAGCGAAGAAAAAGTGAAGACAGATGAAGTCAGAAAGGGATGAAAATTGATGATGTGGCTTTGAATGGTTCATTTTGAACACACAAAAAGTCCGGATTTCAAATAAGTTCAAAAAAATGAAATCCCTTTGTAGATAGATCAACAAAACACACGGTTCTCCTGCATACAGCCCGACTGTGGCTCGTGAGTGCCCGCATATCAAATGCACTGTCGGGTTGTATGCAGGGAATCCGAATTATTTGTATTTGGTCGATGAACTGAAGGATTTCTAGATATATCAACAAAGCACACGGTTTCGCCTGCATACAGCCCAACTGTGGCTCGTGAGTGCCCGCACATCAAATGCAGCGTTGGGCGTATGCAGGCCAATCCGAATGATTTGTATTTGGTCGATGAACTGAAGGATTTCTAGATATATAAACAAAACACACGGTTTCGCCTGCATACAGCCCAACTGTGGCTCGTGAGTGCCCGCACATCAAATGCACCGTTGGGCGTATGCAGGCCAATCCGAATGATTTGTATTCGTACACACCGAGTGTCCGAGAGGTGGGATATATATAGGGGTCGTGTGCCTCTTTAGCCCGGGTTGCTAGCACAAACCGATACTAGCGCGAGACCTTAACTGTGTACAGGCCAGTTCCCAGATCGAACGACTCACAAGCCGGATCCAATGACTGACAAGCGCTTAAAAGATACACGCGATCCATGTACTTCTTCCTGATTGGTGGGATTCAGACCCGGGTGAGGTTAAAAGCACGCGCAAAGCCAACCTCCACTATCCAGTTTTTGTCGTAACCCTCTCCACTTTTTAGCACATGCTATGTGGGTCAAATGATGATACCATGCCAAGTTTCAACATTTTCGGAGTTCATTTGTAGTGCTAGAAACTGGAAAATTAAATAAAGCAAAAAAGAAAACAAAAAAAGTGGAAAAAAGAAAAAAAATGCCACCTATTGGGCCACCACGGCCTGAATACGACTAGAAACCCAACCATGGGCTAGGATTCAGGCCCGCAATAGGCCCAACAGGCCCACAGGCAAGTAGTACCAGATTAGGCCCGGAATCCTGCAGTTGAGAGGAGCTCGAGACGGTACGCTCATCAGCGCTTATAAACCGCTTGAGCGCTCCCTCGACTAGCGAGGTGGGACTAAACATCCCACCGCTCCGCGGCGCAAGGCGTTTGGTTCCGGTTGGTGGCACAAATCAGAACTAAAGGGGAGCATTGGTACCGGTTCGTGCCACCAACCGGGACCAGTGCCCCCCTTTAGTCCCGGTTGGTGGCACCAACCGGAACCAAAGGTCTCTGTTTGCCGCCTTTTCGGCTCCTGAAAAAAATCTTTGGTCCCGGTTGGTGTCATCAACCGGTACTAAAGGGGGGCATTGGTCCCGGTTGTTTGCAAGAACCGGTACCAATACGCTGGGTATATAAATGGCACTTGTAAATTTTCAGTTCTAAATCTCGCCATTTCCCCCGACGAAGCCGGAGACGAAACCGACGCCGTCAGGCTGCTCAACCTCCACCCGCCGCCCCCGTCGCACCCGCCGGAGACGACACCGACGCCGCCCGCCGCCCCCGAAGACGCCGAAGACGATACCGACGCCGTCAGGCTGCCCCGACGCCGCCCGCCGCCCCCTCCGTCGCCGTCGCCACCGCCCGCGCCCATCGTCGTTGCGTTCTGGGTGAGCCACCGCCTCGTTTCCCCCTCCCAGCGCTCCTCCCCGCGCTCTCCTTCGCCTTCCCGCCGTGGACAGAGCTCCGACCACTGCCGGGCTCGTCGCCGTGGTCGCGGGCTACCTGCGGGTGCCTTCCCCGTGCCTCCCCGTGCCCGGGAGCTCGACTCCGGGAGGGCGCCGCCACGCACAGTGGCACCGGCGTCATGCCGCCGGCCAGCCCCTAATCCCCCTCCTACCCCCCCCCCCCCCCCCAAGCCACTGACATGTGGGCCATAATGCCTAATTAAACCAGCCGGCTTAATTTAACAGAGGGATTAAGACCCAGTCACTGACCAGAGGGCCCCACTGGTCAGTTGGACCAGTCAACCCCCCTTGCGTCAGCATGACGCATGCATGACACAATAAAGCTTAAATGATTTAATTTAAATCAGAAATTCCAGAAACTTATGTACTTTACAAATGTTGAAAAATTAAAAAAAGATTTATGTATTCATTGTTGCAATAATGGTGTATACAAACTTGAGCAATTTGAATAACTTTAGAAGTACCGGACTCTCAAGAGCCAAAACACCATTTGTAAAGCGTCGCCGAGGCCACCCAAATTTACCAATTCGATGGTCGGAAACTAGGGTAAAGGGTCGAGGGTCACCGAGGGGTCGATGGTCGGGAACTAGGGTAGAGGGTCGAGGGTCACCGAGGGGTCGATAGTCGGGAACTAGGGTAGTGCCTTGTGTGAAAGTATTGAAGAAATCCATGGCTTCATCATGCCCCCATGTTTGGCTCAGGGCGCCATCTTATATAGATTTATTGTCGTGCCAAAAACTGGTGTCAACACATGCCCCCATGTTTTTCGGCAAAACTTGTATGTTTGGCACACTAATATATCCATGCTATATATATCATGTTTGTATATTAAGTGTCATGTTGTAATTAATATTTTGCAGAAACTATGGACGGTCTTCAAAGAAACTTAGAACAAGAAGAGATGTTGGGGGAAATCATACGCGAAGGACCGTTGTTGGTGGGCGACATCGTCCGGGTAGGAGGTGATGTCTTCCAATTTCTGAACGACACCTATGGTCTGGAAGAAGAGGGTGAAGCAGACTCCGATGATCGGACAATGGAGGTGGAAGGACATGCTTATGATGGCTCGTGTGAGCGAACGGAGGAAGGAGTTGTTGGAAAGTCCGGCGAGGTATATATAATAATTAAGCCTGTGCTGACTAGCTAATTGATGCATTAATTGTTTTGGACTGTGTACACATATTAACTCTCTTCTTTCTTCTTTTCTAGCCCTCCGTATCCGGATCGAGCCAAACTTTGGTAACGAGACGAGGCCCAAAGAAAAAGTTGCGCCCGGATGAAAGGTTCACGATCACCGACATCAATAGAGATGGCCAACCGATTGCACCCAGCCGGACCAAAGATGCATTTTCTGCTCAGTGCGGGGTTCTTGTTAGGGACATGATCCCGATCAGCATCCAGCAATGGAATAAGCCAAAGGCCGGAGACCCTGAAGTGTCTTTTGTCACCGATAGACAGAAAGATGATCTTTGGACCGCGCTGAAGGCAAATTTCACCCTACCGGAAGAGGAGTGTCCGGAAAAACCAGTTACAGAGCAAAAGATCAAGACTCGTGCTCTTAAGAAGATGGCAGAGCTATTCAGGAGGTGGAAGAATGAGTTAAAAACAACGTTTGTCGACAAAGAGAAGACTCCAACATTCACCGGCCGATTTGAAAAGATAAGAGAACAGTGGCCCTCATTTGTGGCCCACAATACATCGGAGAAGAGTAAGAAGATGTCAGCGATAAACATACTAAATGCTGCAAAGAAGAAGCATCACCATTGCACGGGGTCAGGTGGCTACCACAAAGCCCGACTGTTGTGGGAGAAGGATGAAAAGGACCTTCTTGACAAAGGGATCGTACCAAGGACATTGAACTGGCCAGAGCGTGCAAGGAATTGGTTCTTCGGAGTTGGGGGAACCTTGCACCCTGAAACAGGGAAGTGCTTTTGGACGAACGAACAACTGAGAGTACCGATCACCAAGCTTGAGGAGTTAATCGCCCAAACGGAGGCAGGGACGTTCGTTCCCGACAGAGAGAACGACGAGCTCACAATGGCCCTCGGGAATCCTGAGCACCCAGGACGAACACGAGGCACGGCAGGCTCCCTTCCGTGGAAGCATGGGTTTCCCGACGCAGGCGGTTACAAAAGCAGGGAGAGGAAGAGGAAACAGGAGCAAAGCGAAATACAGAACCTGCATGCAAGAGTACAAGCGCTAGAGGATAGGCATCGAGCTGACGAAGCTACCCTAGAAGCTACCCCGCCATCTCAGCGGAGAAGCAGCGTTGCTTCCACCGAGGTCATTGTGCAACCTGATTTGACGGCTTCGAGGTACCCCGTGGATGAAATCACGGAGTCTCAAGAATGCCACCTTAAGAAGCAATTGATGCAATTCAAACCCACGGTGGCTATCGGCCATGTTGTACCTCCTCGACCCAATGGAACTTTTCACTGTCTTCCGATTCCACAAGGCTATGCTGTTGTGATGGTCGATGAAATAATGGAGGGATATGAGGAGATCGAGCTTGACTACCCTACCGGCGAAGGGGAAAATCTCCTGCAGAATGCTCTGAGGACTTCATGTCTATGGCCGAAGGAATTCATCAAGCTTCCGAACTGGACGACACCTACGCCTCCTCCTCCTCCTCCGGCGAGTAAGGGTCCGCCTCCTCCTCTGACGAGTAAGGGCCCGCCTCCTCCTCCGACGAGTAAGGGCCTGCCTCCTCCTCCGCCTCCTCCTCCGCCTCCTTCTCCGCCTGCGTCGGCGCGTCCGAGCAGCCCGTCTCCTCCTCCGCCTCCTCCTCCGCCTCCTTCTCCGCCTGCGTCGGCGCGTCCGAGCAGCCCGTCTCCTCCTCCGCCTCGTCAGCAAAAGCAGAAGAGAGCAGCCGTCGCTCCGGCGTCTAGCAGTACAACCAGTGGTGGGAGGCGATTCCAATACGGTCCATCATCTCTCAAGCCTCTTGAGCCGTTACCATACGAGAGGAGCAATGAGGAAAGCGCGAAGATCTCTAAAGGAGAAGTGGATGCCTTTTTTAAAAAGAAAAATCCACCTCCGAAGGAGAAGATAGATGAGGTGAAATTGAAGCGCACTTTGGATGCCCTGAAGCGACCAGCACCGGCTCCGCTGGATGACAACCATGCCCGCGCTCTTAAAAAGAAAGTGCAAGAAACACGCCGGTCCGGAAGCACTGCAGCTGACCAAAGGAGAGAACAACAAATTGCAAGAGGGAAAAAAATTCCCTAGCTCGGCGAACAGGCGAAACAATTGTGCCCCCTGTTGCAGGTGTCTAGTGATATCGTCGTCGCAAATCTGCCGGCCGGGATGGTGCCCGGTACCAATCCTGGTGATTACCTGCCAGACGATATACAATTTGATCGACTCGAGGTGGACGAACTCAAATTCCGGCACGGGTATCCTCTCATTAGACCTGATCAACAGCTACCAACGATGATGCGAAGATTCCATGAGTGGTACATGGACAACTGCAAGAACTCTGGGTTGAATAATGTGTTGCTTATGGTTAAAGACAAGCACGACCTCCTTGGAATTGACATGTTGTGTGTTCCATTTGAGGAGTTATTCCAGCTTTACAATGCAATGGCCATCGATAAAGTAATCGTCACTTGCTACTGTCTGTAAGTACTACTTCTTTAATTAACTCTATATATATAGCTCAGCTCTTTCATTGCATGTACATATATTTAATTCACTATATCATGTAGATTGAAGATCGTCGAATGCAAGCAAAGAGAAATCTATAATATTGGGTTCATTAACCTAAATCTCTTTGATGAATGGGAGATGGAAAATAATCCCAAACAAGCCGAGGCCAACTTGCTACAATCGTTGTTTCAACATCAAAACAAACAAAAAATAATCTTTCCTTACAACTTCGAGTGAATGTTATACTATGCATATTCGGTTTTCCTTTATTTACTCGAGGTTATAGTAATGTAATTGATGAGTTATGCATGCGTGCGCAGCTTCCACTTTATTCTCCTAGAGATTAAGCTTGAGGAGGGACTAGTAACCGTGTTAGACTCAAGACGAAAAGATCCCAAGACGTATGCGATCATCACTGAAATGCTTAAGAAGTAAGTGCAATCGATCATTATCGCAGCATTTCGGCAACTTTGTTCATTTCCTGATATTAGGTAATAATTATTTTCTATGTCTGGCAGGGTTTGGATAACGTTCACCACAAAATCTCCGAGACTGCCGAAGGAGCTGGAATTTACACGCCCGAAAGTAAGTACTACTAGCTAGTTCCGCGCATCTCCCATTAATTTGATTCTAGCTAGTTTCATCAATACCATTTATATAATGCTTGATTATCAGTTTGATTGACCTCTATTTCTCGTAAAGTGGTTGTGGCAGCAAGAAGGGACTAATCTTTGTGGATACTACGTATGCGAGTACATCTACAACGCTACGATCTCTAAGCAGGGCGGCTACTGTAAAAAAGATTTTGATGTGCGTAAGCAATAATATTCACAATTTTATTTTATTACCATCATTTGTGTTGAGTTTCATTCATATATATGTATTTACCCCCTTCTTCGAATTAGCATTGGGAGCTGCAGGAAGAACTCCTACCACAAGATCGCATAATAGCAATTCAAGAGGAATTGGCGGGATTCTTTCTTGAACACGTCATCAGGAAAGAGGGAAAATACCATATGGAAATTGATTTCAGATGTTAGGGTATTGTAAGAGATCTTATATTGTATATATGTAGCCAGTAGCGTCGGATAGATATACGAAAACTTGTTGTTCGAACAATCTCACTTCTCTCTGTATATGTTCATGACGATCTTCTGTACTTAATGGTTTAATTCCTTCATTTGCTTACTAGCTAGCATGTCGAGTCCTCTCTATACGTATAGTACGTAGCGTCGACCAAGCACGGAGATAAGAGAGGACACCTCTCTCTATTAGCTACAATATATGAACCCCTAAATTAACCCTACAAAACCTCCATCCCCCCCCTCTAAAAAAAACAAAACCCCAGACACGGAATTGCTGACGCGTGGAGGCATTTTGGTCCCGGTTGGTGCTACCAACCGGGACAAAAGGCCCTCCTCCCAGGCAAGCCGCAGAGGCCACGTGGAGACCCATCTGTACCGGTTCGTAAGCGAACCGGGACTAAAGTTTTTGGGCATTAGTAACGACCCTTTAGTCCCGGTTCCAGAACCGGAACAGAAGGCCCTCTGAAACCGAGACAAATGGGCCTTTTTCTACTAGTGTACCCACAAAATAAAAACACAAAGAGCTAGTACCATTTATCTTTCGGTATCTAGAAGCATTTCTACTATATATCTAAATAGGAGAAGTCCACTATCTTTTTTTCCTTTCCTGTGGTGAAGCCTCGTCACCCTCTATTCATTCCTGCTCGCTGCCCTCCCTCCGCACGACTCGCTCGGTACTCTGCGATGGACGACTGTCGTACACACGTAGACGGCCGAACGTAGTAACTTGTAGCGTTATAGCATACACATGATGAATGTTTTTAGAAAAATAAGGAAGCCAGACTATAGACCAGGAGGACCAAAACCACCCTCGGCCACATCTCTCTCACTTCCTTTTTTACACGACAATGACCATAACCCTGTGTTTGGGAAGAAACATGCACTTGCTCGGGTTGATGACTGATTAAAATAATGATATCTGGTCGACGTTGTAGTTGGTTAACATGCATAATAATGGATGGAAAGGGTTCCCTTGAATCGCCTTTTGTTCCTGCAACTGCTGCTTTCTTTGATGTTGATATTGGGATGTGGCATTGTGCTTGACCAGTTTAAAATTTGTTCATCCACTCAAATATAAAGCATTTTTTCTGAATATAAATTTTGAGTGGAGGCAAGTAAAATTCTAGCCGTTGCTTATGTTTGGTGTTTAAAATATAGAGTACTTCTCTGAATATGAGTTTTATTTGCTTATGAGATCATATATAAAGTACTTTTTTTGAATATGAATACTAATGTTGCTCTTGAATTTGGCAACACGGACAGGTTGCCTTGGATTTGGCCCTTGTGTGCATGTATTGCTCCTGGGAAAATTTTGGTTGCTGAAATACTTTATTTTTTGATATATATTTTTATTTCTTTGCGAACGCTATTTTAAAATATAACACGCTATAACTTCTGTAGCATTTGGAGAAGAATCTCGCTATTTTTTCTTGCTTTTATATACTACAACGATATGACTAACTTCACCCACTGTTTTCCCTTCTTTACCTTTCTTTTTTTAGAACACAGTACAACGTAGACGCTCATATATACGAACATACACTCACTCTTATGAACGCACACACGCATACCCTATCCCTATGAGCATCTTCGCAATACTGAGACGGCACATCATCTTGAAATTAACGAAGTCACCACCTCGTCTTCGACGGAAACGTTTCCTCCTTCTGAAAGCACATCGCCGAAAGCCCTAGAATAAATCCGAAAAAATACGATCATCAATATTAAATCTAGAATTTAAACTCTAACAGACTAAGAATACCAAACGGTTCCTCTAGCCAACTCAATCATAGGTTGATTCGCATTTCCCTTCTTTATTCTTCCGGCTGAGAGATTCATAAAACCTGCTTCTGCCCGGACATGTGTGAACGATGCAGTCATTACTTCACCAACTAATTTAATTTGCCCACCAATTTAAGTTGCAGCTGCGTAGATTGATAGAACGTGCATGGCTAGACATGTGTGAACAAGGCATATGATTTGCATCGCAGACTTGTTCAGAAAACGGCCGTCTCCTGTTGGAGACTTGTCACGATCTTGATGAGGCCACCACCCCGGCTGGAGACTTGTCATTGTTGTGGTGCTTCTGAGTGAGACCCATGACCGGCTACATGTATGGCCATGGCGATGAGCAGTATGCATTCCTGTCCATGTTCTTGCCTTGCTGTACTGCTACTCCAGCAGTCTGCATGGTTCATGCATGTTGCTGGTTCCATCGCTCCCATCCAAGTGGCTTCAGAATTCAGCAGTAGTAGTATTGGTTTATTGTTTTCTTGATGGATTGGGAAGTGTGTGCTGCGTGCCAAGTTTTCTGCAGCCCAAGGAGAATTTGCTCAGTCGTTGGGCTGCATCGTTGTCTTTATTTGATGTCGTTTCCACGAGCACGTCTAGTTTTTCGATCAATGGTCTCATGTTTCTTTTGAGCAGTAACCGTAGAACAATTTGTTCTACGGTGTATTTTCTATATTTTTCATAAATCCAAGTACAGTGGTCTCATGTTGTATTTAGTTTGAGATATGTACATGACACCAGGTGGCTAGCTACAGCTACTATAACTCATGCATGCTTCATTCCTGCGAGTTGTAACAATAGTTCAATGACACTCATTCTCCTTATTTTAGAATTTGCAAACAAAATGAGCAAAATACCAGACCGTTGATACAAAATTTCTGTAGTTTTTTCGATCATGTAGGATTAAAGTGTACTAGAAATGTAGGTGTGCTTCACTGCACCACAAGGCTTAAAGAATAATCTAAATTCAATACAAAAGTAATATTGATATATGTTTCGATGTTCTCTGTCGTCCCATAATAGCAAATTAGGTCTGAATGTCACAATATTTCCATAAATTATCTAAAATTTGAATTTTTATTTTTTAATAGTTTACTGGTATGGAATACGAAATGCAAGTAATATTATTATATACGTAATTTACTTGTACATAGTATAAAATAAAACAATTTTACCCTAAAGAAAATAATATAATTATATATTTGAAAGTAAGATCATAGTAGGAGCATCAAACTCAGATCTTACTCCATAGATGCATCACACATAACCAATCTATGTCATAGAGCGAACATGAAGAAAGATCAGAGGTTGATGTCACCAAAAGGAGGAGCTCCGATGTGCCTTATAATCTCCCAAATCCACCATAGAAGTCATATCAAACATATTACTTGCATTTCGTACGAGCAGCATTGTCAGTCCGACAATTTATTCAACAGACACGGTTGTATCAATGGAAAAAGAAGACCATTAGTGAACACACACATATAGTTAGGGAGTAGGAGATGAACATTTACGATAGTAGCACCGTCGATGGAGAAGGGAATAGGACAATCTCACGAGGCGCAGGAGGGTGTTTGAGGTCGTGTCAGCGAATTTGATCGGCTATGCTCTAGGCGGCAACGACATGCGGCTTCAAGGAAGAAAAAAATGGGCCAGAAGGAAGAACGAATGGTTACGGGTCAAGGCGAGTGTGAGGAGATGTGGAAGTGATTTTGTGCGTCATGGCGAGTGGATGGAAATGCCCATGCACAATTTTAGGATTTTATTTTCACTCAAGATCTCAAGCCCTGGCCAAAGGGAGCCACTAGGATGAAGACTCAATCAAAATTGTGAACAAAAATGAAAACCTCATTTGAATCCCATGGCTTTCATCCATATAGGGACTTTAGTGATTTAAGAGATTTGATCCTCTAATCTGCGGTTTTCCTCTATCCCTGTGTTTTTAGATTGTTTTTTCTTGGATTAAGTTGGTAGTTGGTGGAAAATTAATCTCATGTGTGTACCTACATGCATGGCTATTTTTCTTACAATCGCCTATGAACGTACACATAATGTATCCATAGAAGCATATCCAAGATGTTGAGCCGATACTATATTTTAAGACTGGCGAAGTTAGGATAAGCGACTCGTAGTTGATGAGTGCATCTGCTATCACTGAACTAACATTGCTGAAATGCCTAAAACAAATTCAGGAAAATGCATACACATAAAAAATTAAAAATATTCATCTAAGCTAGACTCAGTTCACGGTGACCAATTATTCAGTTCGATGTTCGATCGATGAATGCAGTTCGATACACCAACTTATTAACATGCGATATAGGACGGTACGACGAACACATCACATTCACATGCATGGATGTACCTATGTATACTAGTAAGTTACACGTGCCTTGCACGTGAGAGAGAAGTATGACCAGATATCAACATACCACATTATAATAGGTAAACATGTACATTTAGAATCACACATAAAAAACATTAAGATAATCACTCATCTCTTTCAAACTCAAACTATATATAACAACATAATGTTTGATGAAAACTTATGTGAAATACACAAAAACAGTTGAGTATTCCATTTGCAAAGAAAGTTAGATTTTTAATTGGGAAGGTGTTGTATTAGCTTTGAATCAAAGTAGAATAAAATAAAGATAGATATCAATTCTTTTAAAATAAAAACACATGGGAGAACCGACCTATAGAAGTGTCTAGAACAAATGAGAAGTCTATGTGTTATATGCATATTGTAAAATGTAAATGATATGGAAGTGTGACAGACATGAATTGTTATTTTTTAGCAGAGAAACAATTGAATAACTACAGTATGAAAGAGTCTAGAACGAAGGAGAAGTGTATTTACTTCCAGGTTTGTGCATAAGCAGAAGTGTGGAACCTTCTAGATTGGTACGCATGGCAAAATCTAATGTGATGAAGAGAATATCCAACATCTAAGACTACTCGGATTTGCCACACCTCAACCGTTGAATCGGGTTAATCCAACAACTGATATTCAAAGTTATTCCTACACTATATAGTGGTATAGAAAAGCCATGGATCGAAAGCGTAGGTGGATGGAGACACAATAAGCAGCACTCGAGAGGTAACACTGTTCATGCACGTTTAAAAGACAAACCCTACACACCCTGCATGCATAGATTTTCACCTCACTACATGCTCAGCTTTTCACCGTGCATGTTTTTTACGTATGTTTAAGTGGGAGCACCAAGATTGTGGTTGATAGATGGATGGGCGTTGGCCGTTGGCCGAGGGGAGATAGGAACGGACGGCACATTGCCAGTAGGAGGGGTGAAGATCGAGCCATGCGCATATGGCCATGCACACATTGGCATGGCCCCTTCTTCTTCCTCCTGCACGGCGTACCTAGAGCTGCTAGCCTGATTGTTCCTTTCACATTCCTCTTTCACTTTCCTCGTCTTGTCTCTACCCTTCTACGTACTATACCTCTAACACCTAGTAGGAGTACGTACTAGTAATTGGAACCAAGATTCTTTGTCTGGGGAAAATGGCATTTTCCTAGTTAGATTCTCTCGCGTACAATCATTCTAGCACTTGAGCGCTCTGATTAATGTTTATTTGTAGCTAGCCGGCTTGCTAATTTGTCTCCTTTCTCTTCTATCTCTATCTCTCTATAATACAGGGTAGAAGGTGGTGGATGCAATGCAAGCGTCCAAAGACGTCAAAAGGTAGCCCGGCGCCCGAAAACAATACAGCCGTGGTTTCTGCCCACCGGCTTTTCCCTTGTCTCTCAGCGCACTCCCAATGCTTGTATCTTAGCATGTAATTATAGGTATTTTGCTTATGTGGCATAATATTTAATGAAGATAGAGAGTGAGGTTGTATCTTAGCTAAGATACAACCCTTGCACATGACCATATGCAAAAAGCATGACTAGACCAATTACATGTATGTATATAGCTAAAATCATTAAATAAGATACAACATCTAAGAAACAATGCATTGTGAGGGTTGTATCTTAAGTTTTCATTGCTCTTAGAGCAAGTACAATAAGGTACAGTCAGCAGGCTGTAAGCATTAAAATATTATATTTAAGGTGAGGTGGAGGAGAGAGAAGAGGAGAGAGAAGAGAAGCGGGCTACAAATTAGTAGTCAGCTGCAGCACGTGCTCCTAGGCACTTTTATGAGATAGACATGTGGGCCATGTATCAATAGAGTAGTACATATTTATACCTAACCATGAGATGGTACAATAAGGGTGAGTCAGCAGGCTATAAGAGATAAAATAATATATTTTTTCTTAGGTGGATGAGAGAGAAGAGGAGAGAGAAGGTAAGCGGGCTCTTAGCTAATAGCCAGCTCTAGCACGTGCTCCTAGGCAGTTTGTGAAAGTGAAAGGTGGGCCATATGTAATAAAAGTAGTACACTTTTGTAACTAACTATTGTACATGATGACTATAAGATAGACTATAAGATAGCTTATAGCCAGCACTTGGCTCTACTATTAACCATGCTCTTATACTAGTTGGCTATAGATGACATGGAATCTTCTTATAGCCAACAGCCGGCTGTACTATTAACCATGCTTTAATGATATTGTGCTAAGAAACAATGCATTGAGAGAGCCCTTATCTGCGCAGCGCCCACAATATTATTGAACTCTCTCTCTAGACTTCTCACTTCTTTATTTTTTTCAGGAGAAACAAATATTTCTCTCTCTCACTCTTTCTTTTTCTGTCTTGTGTCGTGCATAGGGAGCAGTGCTAGGATCCGGTCAGGCTTTTCTCTCTTCCATCGACCCATGATGTCCGGACTGCTGCTGGTGTGAAGTCCTTGCTTGAAGATAGTATGCTTCCCTTCATATCTTGAAGCTGGAATGCTTAAGCTCGGTTTTGCTCCTGCATGGATTAACACTATCATGGGCATGGTAGAATCAATCTTTGAGTGGAAGATATTTGGGGATGCCTACGGATGTAGCTCATTCAAGAAACGGTACATTCAAATATCTTTGTGATAGAGTGTGGGATATGACAAAAGGTTGGATGGAGTAATTTATTCTAAAGGGGGTAAGGAAGTATTAATTAAGTCAGTTGCACAATATCTGGCAGTCCATTCCATGTCATGCTTCAAGCTCCCAAGAAGTCTATAAAGAGAGATTTGTGCATTGATAATTGATTGACCGTGCACTAGGCACATATATATAGGTACAAAGGGTGCGATCGGTGTCTTGTCTCCCAAGATACAAGTAAATAAAAGGGGAGAGAGACACTATAGGCGCGGCCTACAAAATCCAGACCTACGTACATATACACATGTTCAACTCCCCCCATCCCCGCGCAGTCGAAGCGTCGCCGTTGACACAAAGACTGGACCGAAAGCCCTCGAAGGTCGAGGTAGGTAGTCCCTTCGTCATAACATTGGCGAACTGTTGATCGGCCCGTCCTAGGTACCTACAGTACGCTCGTACGTTGAATATGCTTTGGAGTACTAGCGTGGTGTACATGCATGATGCATGTAACATACTATCGGATACACGTTTTGTCACCTCTGTGTGCAGCTCCATGCATGTGTGGGTACATGCATGACGCGAACACGACCAAGTGTAACGTGCTCCCGAGCGTAGTGAATGTCGAGCTCAATATGCTTCGTCCGTCGATGATGAACAGGGTTGGCGGTGAGGTAGACCACGGAGATGTTGTCGCAATAGACAAGCGTGTCCTTGGGGACCTCACATTGCAACTCCTGAAGAAGATGTCGCAGCCAGACGCACTCCGCAACGGCATTGGCAACAGCCCTATAATCAGCCTCGGCGCTCGATCGTGAGATCGTGGGTTGTCGTTTAGACGACCACGAAATCAGAGAGGGCCCGAGGTAGACACAGTAGCCGGAGGTGAAGCGCCGAGTGTCGGGACACCCAGCCCAGTCAGCGTTGGAGTAGGCGACTAGGCTGGTGTCCGGTGATGCCGTCAGGGTGAGACCCATAGCCGTGGTGCCACATATATACCGAAGTATACGTTTCACCAGAGCCCAATGGGTGTCACATGGAGCATGCATGTGGAGGCACACCTGCTGGACAACATATTGAATATCTGGACGCGTCAGTGTGAGGTACTGAAGAGCATCGACAATGGAGTGATAGAAGGGAACGTCGGACGCCGGAGAGTCCTCGACGGCGGACACCTAGTAAGATAAAGGATGATCTTATCTTATGGTCGTCTAATACGTATATGAATATACCGAACATTTATATTTATTCATAACTTATTTTGAATAAAATATTTAATAGATAATTTATTTATAAAATCTTAGTAGTAATTATTTTTAATATGTTTAACGACACTAACCACATACTCCCTCCGTTTTTTTACTCTGCATATTAGAAATGTTTGAAGTCAAACTCTTCAACTGACCAAATTTATACGAAAAAACATGAACATTCACAACACAAATCCAATATCATTACATTCATCATGAAATATATTTTCATAATATTTTTGCTAGGTATTGTAGATACTAATTGTTACTTTCTAAAGTAAATTTGGTCAAAGTTTGCAAGATTTGACTTTGAAAATCATAATACACAGAGTAAAAAGAAACTGAGGGAGTATTTGAATTGTTCATATTAGATTCAATTTTATGGGAACAATTTTTTATTACGAATATGCAAAAGATAGACCATGAAAAATTTCATGTAAACCACAATATCGTGTTATGTTTAAATTTTTTGAGTATGTACAATTTTGTTGACTAAATGTAACCAAAGCATAATGGGTGAAAAACACAAGCATACCAAATAATTTGTGCCTCTTTAATGTTGTATTACAATGTGTTTATATATTTCTATGCATGTGTGTGCACACCCACGTTAATATGGTTATATGTCCTGGTAGAAGCATCTACAATGCACGAGTCTAGAAAACATTGCAATTCAGATTCATAAATCAGGATTGTCTGGTCTAGCTTAAAGTAATATAAATTTATAGAATGTATGAGGTGTCAACATTTTTTCCCTTGACTTCACTTATCTCACCATCGCAAGTTGGCATTGTTCGTTCATCATATTTTTTATGATCGCACTAGTGCGGAACGGCGCTATCCACACGGATTTTATCCTTTTGCCTGTGTGTTTCAGAATCGTCGCCTTGCGATCGATTGTGATAGGAAGTCTATTCCAGACGACACTATTATAGAATTTGATATAATTTCTATGAATCTGGCAAATATACGGACATTTGGCTTTTAAAAATAACTAGTAGAGTGGCCCTCGCAAATGCGAGGGCATCGTCTTTAGTGTATTATAAAAGCATTAGGATTTTTTTATTTTCTACATATATATTGTCTCACGCCTCTATGTCTCTTCAGAAATTCTTACGTTCTCTTGAGCGAATAAGATGTGAAAAAGTTCTAGGATATATAGTTAAATTCCATCTGAAATCATATGGCAAGCAACCAACCATACTATCATTTTTTTTAAACAATTTATGATATTGAATCTCATCGACTCGCATGAAGCTTGCGAATCTATCAGATGCATAAGTAATACTATGCATATGACTTTTACTCCATGTCAATGGTGTTAACTTAGAAATCAATAGGATAGTTGAAATTCCATCTGAAATCATATGGCAAGCGGTCAACCATACTTTCATATGTCAAATTAATGTATGGTATTGAATCTCATCAACTGGTATGAAGCTTGAGAATCTATTAGATCAGGTACCTAAGTAATATTGTGCATATGACTTATAGTCATGGCAATGGTGTTAACTTAGAAATGAAGATTTCTGTTAGAAATATGAACTTTGTTGGTACAAATAGTCAAATTTTCATTCACTAAAATAAAATTATGAGTATAGTCTTTCACAAACGACCGTGTTGCTAATAGGACAACAAAAACAAAGCAAATAATGCCGACGCCTTGCTTTTAGACCCTAAGTATTGTACTCAAAATTTTCAAATCTCATAAATTCGTGTCAAACCCCATGGTACATACATATTATGTGGTACAAAACTGTACTTATTCCTAGAAAACTTAACAATATTAATAAATTATGGTCCATTATTAATTACATTCCACCATAATAATGGTATATACTATAAATAAAGTTATGACATATATATTTATAGTATAAGGGTGCGACAAATCATTAGTTTGATATTTTTAGGAATTTAGGATACATCAACTATGATGCATTGGGTAATAATGAAATCCAACTAAAAAGACGGACCCCCAAACGAAAGATACATATCACATGCCATTAGCTGCCATTATGCTGTCCTGCCATGTTCATGAAGCAATTCTTGTATGAATCGATCAATCTTGAACATACGGCTGCATGGCGAGTGCATGATCGAGGCAAGATTGTATGGTGAGTGCATAAAGCAGGATTAAAACCTGACGGTCTTGGTGTGCAGGACGGGGAGAGGAGAGTCGACCTGCCGTGCCGAGAAAATAAACATGACCGACAACGATGAAAACATGCATCATGAGTCATGACACGATAGTTAATCGGAATACAGCGGCCATGGTAGCATAGATGATGCGTCGGAACAGGATTGCACGCGAAGCCGAAGGGCTCCAGGAAAAATATGTGTGTGTTCATGTTGTGTTCATTTATAATCGATCCGGCAGGCTGCATCCAAAGACAACTCAGACCATGTACTTATACGTCTCAGCGGAATCAAACAAACTTGTACTCACATATGTGATACACGGCCAAAAGTTTTCATCATACAACATGCCGGAAGTACTCAGCGTATTACAGATCAAGGCCGGCAACGGAGGAGATGGCCAGAAAGACGTGTGGTGCCTACGATGTTGCAGGCATTCACATCGGCGGGATTGCAGCGGAGGCTGGTCCGAGCTTGCATGCACAACGTGAGATGGACGTAGCATAGCTTAGGGTTTGTGGGTAATTTTGTGAACTCTAATATCAATAAATTATTTTGATGATCTATCGGTTGTGGACGTGTAGTTAGTTGAATTGATGGTCGGATCTTTTTTGATTATTATGACAATTTATTTGATGTGGGTCCATTTTAAGTTATGAAGATCTAAGGGTTATTAATGAAGGGTCTACCAAATCAACGATCAGATGTTTTTGATTAACGTGGGATTTTCTAGCTAATTCCTCTATTTTTCATCCGTGTTTTGCTTTTAGTATATAATAGATAATTACATGGACCAAATAGAGTAAAACAGTTAAAAATCAAACTATAGGTTTTTCAAGGAACCATAAAAGACATTCTAGTGAGAGGATCCATGTGGCATGTGGCAAACATACAAGCACAACCTGGTGCTCACACGAGGCTGACCGATCCATGCATATGCGTCTACTCGATTGACTCGTTCATTTCGATGTGGCCAATCGATTGGATTGTGATGGCAGTGACGTACAAACATACAAATTTGCCGGAAATATTTTGCACAAAAATCCACTGACTGCAAAAAAAAATAATCCAAGGAACTGACGTATACCCACGTCCGATATGTAAATATTTTGCCGGAAAAGAAAAACATACAAACAATCACACATGCACACGTGTAGTTTGGACCCCGACGATGGCCGGCAGCAGGCAGGCATTGCACGCCCGTGACGGACGGACGCACATCCATCGCACGCCGTCGTTTCTCGCCGGCCGGTCGGCCGTCTGTCGTCGTGGAGCAGCATGGATGCGGGCATGGCTCCACATACATCATACACACATGGCGGTGGCGGTGCCGGTGCAATGCATGCATCGCGAGCAAACGAAATAAAGAGAGCTTGGCTTGGCTTGGCAGGACCGTATGTAGGAGTAGGGAAGGAGGACAAGAGGTACTTCCTCACAGCTTATCTAGCTCAAAAAACGTTACTATATTATGGGACGAAGGAAGTAGATGCCATGTCTGCTTGCCTAGGGAAACGCGACCCTTCGACAGCCTGCAGGTGGGGCGAGAAAGAACACGTGAGCAATGGAAGGATCAATAATGCTGCACAGTCGACACACAAATGAGAAAAACAGAGGGTCCATCCATGAGCAATGAACAGAGCGAGGGAGAGAGCATCCATACAAACTGATCATACAGACTTTACGTACGTAGACACACACACAGAAACTCTAGGTAGGTTTAGCTCTTGGAATTAATGGGCTTTAGCAGGAATGTTTCATATGCTGCCTGGCTGCTTCGTCCGTTCGTTTCAGTGCACTGCACTGCATGCACGGTGTAGCTAGCTAGCTATGGCACGAGCGCGGCCAAAGCCGGTCCTGGAGATGATGCATAGCTAAGCTAGGTCTGGTGAATGAACGCATCGATCGGCTGCCGTCTTTGGCCCCCACGTACGACCCACGGAGCATGCAACAAGGCAAGCAGAGGAAAGAAACAAGTCACCCCACTGTGACCTCTCCGATTTAGTTTTACTGCATGCATGGCGTTCCAACCCGTGAGTTATTCTATCTCACAGGATACAGTGTACGACGATCATAGACCAAACGTATCTGCATGCATGCACCGGCCGGTGACAAACATTTCACTCGCAGAGGTAACAAACATCTGTGGATCACGTAGAGACGTAGGCACGGCCGGGCAACATCCCCTGTAGGCAGCGGCAGCAGCTGGCATCATGACCGATCGCGGCCACGATGTATATCTGAGCACAAGCAGTTGGAATCTCCCTTTTCTCCCTCGCCAAAAATCTTTTACACGCACACACGGGGCCTTTTGCCTCGAATCAAAATGTCAAATCAATCAACCTGGAAGGAAGGAGGTCCGCCGCAGTTCAATCATGAGATGCCTACGGAGCAAGAAACTACAACAGGTTCAGGTTGAACACAACACAAGTGTGTACCAGCTGATCGGAATCCCTTGGTAGCTAGGGTACCTCACCGGGGTAGGATTAGCACACTGGCATCTGTTTGGCCGCTGCCCTATTCCAGACCAGCATACAACTCACACGATCCAACCAATACACAACTATATTACAAAAAAATTTATCATTAAAAATAATGTTTCCAATTATATTGTAAGATATATAACTTGTATTATGTCATCAAATTATAGATAGGGACATGATAAAAGCTATTAGGACATCATCAACGACATCCCCTAAAACGAACATTGCAAATATCCGTGGATCACATCTGTATGGGTTCGTAGACGTGATACTTGAGGCAGTCATCCAACCGTATGCATTAAATCCAGACATAAAAGTGACCCAAACACTGGCATCTGTTTGGCCGCTGCCCTATTCCAGACCACAACTCCGGCGATCAAACCGTGTAGAATCGATCGTAGTTGATCTGCATTTCAGGTTCGGCTACTAATTTAGCCTCTTTTCTTGTTCTTTAGACAGCACGCGCCTTCACTTTTTTTTGAAAATAAAGAGGGGCAAAAGCTTTGCCCCGTATATTAATTAAGGAGAGGATTGCATGAGAGCAAGTTTTGTGACCGAATAAAGTACAACTCGACTACTCTCGTGGTATCAAGTTGCCCAAACATTTCGCACCCGCGAGGACCCACAAGCGAGCCTCATTCTTAACTCTGTCTAAGATGGCTAATGACGGAGCACCCTTATTTTGGAACACCCTAGCGTTGCGCTCATTCCAGACCTCCCAAGTGACCAGCAAAGTGAGAGAAGCTACGGCCTTGCGGTGTGGAGTAACGTTGGTCATCAGAAGCCACCAATCCGGGAAGTTGAGGTTTAACCAATCTCCAGTGTTGACGTTGTGGAGGCCAAGCCAACCTTTAGTAAGGTCTCAAATCCTTCTCGTGAAGCGACAATGCACGAGGAGGTGGACAAGAGACTCCTGTGTTTGCTTGCAGAAAGGGCAGAGACCGCAATTTGACCACCCTCTCTTGGCCAGGCGATCGGCCGTCCAAACTCTGTTTTGGTTTGCAAGCCAGGCAAAGAACTTCTCTTAGGCGGAGCCCAAGGCCTCCAAACCGACTTGTGCATGGGGGAGGAGATGGTCCCCATGAATTGCATCTTGTATGCAGATTTCGACGAATACTCCCCGTTCTCAGTGAGTTTCCAACGGATCTCGTCGCCAACATCATGATTTAAAAGGACGTTTGTGGTGAGGCTCCAAAGTTTCACAAACTGCGAGAAGTGGGTTGTGGTAAAGCTTTCGTCGAGGCGCACCTTTCCAACCCAACTAGCCCCGAGCATCGCCTTTCCGACGGAGCAGTTTTTCATACTAGAGCGCTCGAAAATGAGAGGTGCATGTAAGGCCCTTCCTATATGGAGCTTCTTCTTCTTCTTTTGTTTGAATCGAAAGATAAGGTTGCTGATGTTGTATTCCCCGGATCACACACACTGACCTTGGTATCCATGAACATGTTGTTGATACAAGGTCATTCGCTTGAGTGCTGTCCAGGCTTAAAAATTTTAACGAAATTTCCGAAATTTGCAGGTCCGAAATATCTATAACCCCGAAATTTTAACTCATATTCAAACTAATTTTAAATCAATTTTGAATTAATTAAAATCATTTAAATTAAGTGAAAAATAAAATCAAAAATACGAAACAATTTCCGAAATATGCGAAATTTGAGATGCGAAATTTTGCTGTTTCCGAAACTAAAAATCTTGGTGCTATCATTTGTGATACTTGTGACATTTGTGATACTTTTTTCGCATATAGTTCGACTCAACGATGAGTAATAGGTGCCGTTCTGTATTAGTGTGTGTAACGATGCACATCATTACATTGCCCACTAAATTATTTTTCCCACCAATTTAACTTGGAGGTAAGGAGATTCATAGAACTAGCATGCCTAGACATGTGTGAACAACGCATACGATTTGCATTGCCGACTTGATCAGAGACGGCTGTCTTCTGCAAGTCACGATCTTGATGAGGCCACCATCCAAGGAGAATAGGAGACCCGTCTTGGCTGTGGTGCTTGTGAAGTTGTGAGTGAGACCCATGGCCAGCTACATGTATGGCCATGGTGATCAGCAGTCTGCACTCTTGTCCATGTTCTTGCTGTACTGCGTCTGCACGCATGGTTCATGCATGTTGCTGGTTCCCTCGCTCCCCTCCAAGTGTCTTCAGAATTCAGCAGAGTAGTATTGGTTTATTGTTTTCTTGATGGATTGGGAAGTGTGTGCTGCGTGCCAAGTTTTCTGCACCCCAAGAAAGTTTGCTCAGTCACGTACCTCTGATTTTGTGCGTATCGCTCCATCGGTGTCTTCACAGTCCAAGAAAGACTAACTGAATTCTAATCACTGTTCACTTGGTTCTTAATGTTTGTTATCATGCTTGAAAATTGCAGTTATTCAGGTACACAAGAATAATAAAAACTCCTGTTCACGTGTAGCTGCTTTATTCAGAAATAATATTCACGCCATGGTTTCCGAGTAATGCACATTGCTAGAAGATTTCACACTATGGTTAATATGTTAACATATAATTTTCCGATTCCTATAGCTCCATTTTATTTGTCTGATATATCTCATGATCCAACAATACCCGAGGTAATTCCTTGCAATAGCATTTTCAAGCTCATTTGAAAGAGTAAAAGCAGACTCGAACACAAGATTTTCTTTTGGCTTGTTTGCCATGACAGACTCAACTCTAGAGCCCTTCTTCGCAGAAAAAGATTTCACCTAGATAACTATAATTGTGTTTGATGTCAACAACAACGCCAACAACAACAAGAGAGTTTAATGCATCTTCTATGGATTGCAACTTTGCCAATGTCTGTTGGGCCACACTTGTGCCAATGAGGAAAAGGGGAACTTCAACATTTGATGATACTCTATGTGTGATGCTCCTTTTACCCAAAGAGTTCAGTATTGAAATAATTATAGCTCCCTTATCAACATTTGATGATACTCTATGTGTGATGCTCCCTTTTACCCAAAGATAAACAATAAGATTTTCAGAAAATTCCAACCTCCCTTATCAACTGGAAAGAAGGACTGAAAAGAGACTTATAGCTCCTTTAACATAGATTACTGGATAAGCATATGCCTACATTCCAGTCTTCGTTGACAAGTTTAGGCTAAACCCTTTTCGATGCATAAGAAATGAATAGGTTAATTTATTTATTTATTTTCCTTTTTCCATTTCCTGCTTTTGTCCCCCCCCCCTCATTGTACCATACTTTGAGATATAGAAAATGGAAAATTACCGTTTTTCATGGGGATAAAAGCCTACTCCAATTTTTTATTGTTTGTTTTTTATGGAAAAAAAATCAATATACTTATTCATTAAATATCATGGTAGTACAAAGAACACTAGAAGTTACAAAAGATATACCCATGTCCGCACACCACCTAGTGACGACTATAATCACTGGAGCAAGGTGAAGGCATGCCCCCATCACCGCCTCTCCCTCGCAGAACCGGGTAAACCTTGTTGTAGTAGATAGTTGGAAAGTCATCGTGCTAATGCCCCAAAGGACCAACGTTATAACCATCGTCGGTGAAGATAAGTGTACATCAGAAGGATCCAACCTGTAAACACACGAACACAGACGAATGAAGACCAAATCCAGGAAGAACACCGATGACAAGCATCGAATAACATTGTAAGATCAACTGGAGACACACTTCCACACGCCCCCTGACGACGCGAGACACACCGCCGAGAGGGGGGCTAGGAAGAGAGAACTTTATTCCATCTTCAGGGAGCCGACATCACCTCACCTTTCTGAACAGAACATAAAACCCTAAGCAGAATAGAAATAACACCTAAAAACAAAGCAGGAGCCCTCCGGCCGGCAAAGGCAGGGACCAACCGCACCTCCATGGCCCTAAGGCCACATAAGACGAGTTAGATTGGCGCCGGCGCCGGTGGGAGGCGTGGAAATCCTAGATGAATGTCTTTCTTGAAGGAGGAGAAAAATGAGGCGGCGTCTTAATTTTTGTTTGCTTCATTTGGCGAATCAGACATATGTTTTCCTAAATGGGGTTATTGATGTGAAATTCAGTTTTTATTTTATGATGGGTACCTGCTTTCCTCGTGTATTGTTGCAAGTTTATTATTGAGCGTGCTCATTCCTTACTGACTTATTGAAGTATGTCCTTACTTAGGCCTTGTTTGGTTCAGCTTTGTCAATCAGATTTCGGAAATCCACAGCCGAATCAAATAGGATTCCACCAAGGCAAACAATTTTTGCTGTCGGATTCCACCAAAGCGCAGCCGAAAAATATACGTACGAGCGAATCAATGAGCGAACCTTCGAGCGATTTCTGAAAATCTGCTGCCGAAAATTGAAATCTACCCAGAGGTGCTTCCGATTTTCCGCAGCAAATTTTCAAAAATCCGCAGTTGAACCAAATAGGGCCTTAATTGCGTGTTTGGATGTCCATTATTTCCGTGTTTCTATTTCCCCCAATGAATCAATAGGCATGGCATACAGTCCCATTCCCATGTTTTCACAATCCTGCAAATCAAATGGGCAAAATTTTGAAGGGGGGTGGGGACGTGGGAGCACCAAGATTGAAGATCGATAGATGGATGGGCCGAGGGGAGGTAGGAACAGACGTCACATTATTGCTACTAGGGAAGAAATGCCATAAGCATATGGCCATGCACGCGTGGCCCCTTCTTCCTCCTGCACGCCGTGGCTAAGGCTGCTAGCCTAATTGTTTCCTCCTTGGCTAATTGGCTTTCCTCCTCGTCTTGTCTCTACCCTTCTATACGTACTTCCTCTACACCTAGTAGGAGTACTGTGTACAGAGTACGTACTAATTAGCTAGACTTATACAAAAAAAAAATCTTCCTAAAGAACTAAGATTCCTTGGCTGGGAAAAAAAGGCATTTTCGTAGCTAGATTCTCTCGATCGTCTATACAATACGATCAATCTAGTGTGGGCGCATATAGCACTTGAGCACTCTGATTAATAATGGTGTGTTTTGTAGCTAGCCGGCTTGCTAATTTGTCTCCTCTCTCTTCTATCTCTATCTCTCTCACTAGGAGGCAGGGCCATGGCGGAAGGTGGTGGATGCAAGCGTCCAAACACGTCAAAAGGTGACCCGGCCGTCCTGCGCCCGAAAACAATACAGCCGTGGTTTCGGCCGGATAATAGGTCCATACCGCCGGCTTTTCCCTTGTCTCATCTGCGTTGAGCTGCGCCCACAATATTTCTCCCTCTCTATCTCTAGATATTTCTCATATTTCTCACTTCTTTCCGGAGAAAAATGTATTCTTTCTCTTTGGACCGTGATATACACCTGATGTTCGGTAGGGAACCAAAAGGACCAAACGATTTCGTCAGGGTCGATGAATTGCCGAATCGAACGAATTCGTTCGGGGCATTGCAATGGCTGGAACGAACGTTTCTTTCAGCTGGGCCCAATGCTAACTGATGATAGGAACACTTCACAGCCCATGGTGATAAAAAAAGGCCCAGTTTAGATTCCTAAAAAATAAGCACGGTAAAAATACATGGCAATTTTTCAGAATTGAGCTTGGAAAAAAATTATGTTTGAAAAATATATAACAAAAATTATTAAAAAATTTGACATGCAAAAATGCATGTCCAATTTTCTATGGCATTTTTACCAGAAATTACCATATTTTGCATAATAAAAATGTCATATGTGAAAAAATAACAAAAAAATGATCAAAAAATTGTGATGGCAAAAATGCAGATTCTAAGGAAATGACATGGTATTTGTATATCAAATTTATCTTCAATGCAAAAACAATACAAGAATAGATTAAAATTGCCATGGCAAAAATGCATGTTCCATGATCAACTTTGCCATTATTTTTTCACAAAAAAAATGTTATCTTTTGCGTAGATTTTTTGTCCTGTATGTGTAAAAACAATACATTGCCATGGCAAAAAATGCATGTTCAATTTTGTGAAAATTTGTTATGTTGTACTCAAAATAGCCATTTCCAACAATTTCTAATATCATGTCCCGTATATAATTTTTTTTTCATATCGTACAAATAATAATTGTCATGTCTGATATATAACGAATGTCATGTTCCACACAACATCATGTCCTGCATATAAGAATTTGAATGCCGTGCAAATAAGAATTGCCATGTCCCATATATAACGAATGTCATGTCAAGTTCGACAAATAAGAATTGCCATCTCACGCAAAAAAATAATTTGCCATGTCCAATAAGCTATATACGAAATAAGAATTGCACTCTCACGCTATGAAAAATGAAATAATTGTCATGGGATGAAAATCCTATAGCACTATTATATCACCATGGAAAATTTGCAATGGTCAACTACAAAAATAGTCGTGTTCAACAATTTCAACAAAAAATGCCATGTTTCGCAAAGTATCATGACCTATATGTAAGAATTACCAGGTCATGCCAATAAGAATTGCCATGTCCTATCAGAGAATTGCCATGTCCTACGAACAAGAATTGCCATGTCCTATGAACAAAAATTATCATGTCCTATGAACAAAAATTGTCATGTACTATGAATAAGAATTGTCATGTCCTATGAAATAGAATTGCCATGTCCTACCAACAAGAATTGCCATGTCCTACCAACAAGAATTGACATGTCCTATGAAATAGAATTGCCATGTCCTGCCAGCAAGAATTGCATTGTCCTGTCAGCAAGAATTGCTATCTCCTACGAATAAGAATTGCCATGTCCTGCGAAATAGAATTGCCATGTCCTATGAAATAGAATTTTCATGTCCTATGAAATAGAATTGTCATGTCCTGCCAGCAAGAATTGTTATCTCCTACGGATAAGAATTAACATGTCCTACGAATAAATATTAGCTTGTACTACAAACAAAGAATTTCCATGTCCAATGAATAAAGATTGCCATGCCCTACGAATAGGGTTTATCATATCCTATATTAAGAATTTTCCACGGATGATTTTAAAAAGAATTTGTCCGAAGTTAAAATTTTACCATGGTGATATAGGTAAAATTTTCCATGTGAATAGGGAGAAATTTGCCATGGCAAATTTAAAGTTATTTTGCCATAGAAATAATAAACTAAAATTGCAAGGAGGGATAAATTAAATTTGCCATGACTATTGATAATAGATTTTCTACGGAAATTTATGAAGCAAAATTTACCATGGAAGTATTACTACAAAAATTGTCATGCTCCATGAAGGAAAAGTTGATAAAGAGTGTTAAAATTTTGATTTTCCATGGCAAGATAAATCAAAAATTGCCATGGAAAAATAAAGTTAATTTGCCATGGCTATTAATAGCTGGTTTCGCATGGAAAAATAAAGCAAAAATTGTCGTTCCCATGGCAAAATGAAGAAAAAATTGCCATGTCTACTGGAAGAAGATTTGCCTTTGGCCATGGCAAAATAATGGCAAATGTTGTCATGGAAAAACATTCTTATACCTTTGGTCATATCAACAATATAAAAGCCTGCCATGGCAAAAAACTTTACAACTTTTGCCATTCCACTGATGTAAATTGCCATGTTAACAAAACAAATTTTGTCGTGGCAAAATCTTCCATCATTTGCCATGGCGAAGTTCAAGAGCTTAAAATGCTATTACAAAAAAGCATGGCAAGTGACATATACATTTGACATGGGAATTCTTCACATCTAGCCAATGCAAGATTCAGAAAGCTGCAATGAGAAACCATTCAACCGCTGGGGATGAGTACCTGCTCTGCCCTGTTGTAGCCCGTCGTACCACACTCGCCGGCGCCCGCCACTGCACTCCCCTCTATGTGCCCTGCCTCATCTCTCGGCCCACGACGGCTCCGTTCTTCACTCTTCCGCCGTGGCACAGAGATGCGCGGGAAAGGCCGAGATGCAACGAGGGGCTCCAATGTCTCTCTGGGCTCTGGATTTTTCCCGCGATTTGGTGGGTGGGGGAGGGGAATGGAGTCGTGGAGGAGAAAGGATACGAGCCGGGGGAGAAGGAAGGCCCGTTCGATAGCTTCTAGCTTGTAGAACAACTGTAAGGTGACGACGTTGATCAAATCTTGCGTCAAGATTTATTTAAAAAATCCAACGACGATGGAGGCGTTCGGGCGATTCCTCTCGCGTCTGACGTTCGGCGGTTATCTTTTTCTTTCTCTTTCTCTCTGTCTTGTCTCGTGTCGTGCATCGGCAATGGGAGCAGTGCAAGATCCCCATCGACACGTCTACGGACTGGTCAGCATGAATCCTTTGCATGGCATTTTCTGGGAACTGGGTTTGGCTTGGATGATCGTGCACGGGCACAATCGTACATTTCAGAGGGGCTGTCTGGTTCTAAGGGCCAGTTCTTTTGAACCATGGCTTATACATAAGCTGTTGTGAGAATAAGCCCCAAATAAGCTGCTGTCAGAATAAGCTCTTCAGAAAAATCCGGACAGTTCTTTTTAGTTTTTGTATCACCAGCTTATTTCTAATGTATCAATGAAAAGTCTATAATGCCCTTGTATTGTAATTTTTTCATTGTGCTTTCATCTATATATCATAATAACAATACAATTAGTTGCACACATATAGCTGCACACCTACTGGACATCACCTAAAATCAAAAATTGCAACTGCACAAATTATATTTTTGCATTTACCTACACTAGTACAAATCACATAATAGCCACAAGAATTCGTTCATACATAAAAAAGAGAAACAAAAAATCTGATGAAATACAAGGGGCTGGCACGGGGAGAGCTTCAAGGCGGTCCTGCGTCGGGGAAGAGGATGGCGAGGGCCGGTGTCAGGGAAGAGGTAGGAGAGGGCCAGCGTCAGGGAGGCCGGCGTCGAGGGCCGGCGTCATACTGGACAGAGGAGGTTGTCGTTGAGGGCCGTCGTCACGGGAGGCGGGGTAGGTGCCCTCGAGCTCGGGGAGGCGTTTCGGGGCAGAGGGAGAGGAGGTTCACCGGCGGCGGAGGGTCGCAGGGTCGAAGGCGGCTGTGCGACGAACCCTAGAAGGGGTAGGCGGCGGGACAACAGGCGGGAGACGGGGGCCTAGGGGTTTCAGAGGGAGAGGAGTACCGTCGCCGGCGGAGGGAGGCGGGGTCGGAGGGAGAGGAGGACCAGCACCGGCGAAGGGGGCTGGCGGCGACGGGAGGCTGGGAGTGGGGAGAAGATGAGATGGGGACGGGGAGAGTGACGAGGTGATTCGCAACGGAGCTGTTTCGTTCGCTGGGGCTGGGCTGGGAGTCGCATTTTGTTTGTAATATCGAGTACATGCGAGGCCACTCTAATATACCGGTTGGTCTCTTTGCGGGAAGCCGCTAGAAGCTGCCTCACCCCAGCTTTTTTTCATTGTGAAGAGAAGCCCTGTGAAAATAAGTTAAGCTCATCTGTAAAAACCAGTTCTTTTGGGCTTCTGGCTTATTTTGGCAATAAGCTGCTATAAGTCTTGAATTATGTTTTTTCTTCTAAAGTGTACAAAACGAAGTTATATTATTTAGTTTTCGGCGCGATCCACTTTTAACCACGCGATTTGGCCTACAAATCTTGATGCCTATATGTAGTCGTTTGCGCACGAATCCTCTATATCTAAATAGGTAGTCTTCATTAGAATATTTCTTTTAACATGCAAGCATGCAACATCATTATTTAACATGCATGAGAAAAGACCAATATAACACTATACATAATAAAAACCCACATGCAACATGCATGCATGAGAATCTTCATTCTATTATGATATTTATATTAAATTCATATATTAGTTTAAAAATTAGTATTTCAAGTATTCATGTTTCATTTAATCAAATATTTCAATGAAATTTTGTCTTCTACATCTGAACAGCTAGTCTTCACTAGCATATATTTCTCAACATGCAAGCATGCCACATCATAATTCAACATGCATGAGAAAATGTCCACCTCAATATGCCACTATGCGTAATAAAAACCCACAGGTAACATGCATGCATGAGAATCTTCATTTTATTATGATATTTATATTAAATTCATATATTACTTCAAAAAATATCATTTCAATTATTAATGTTTCATTTAATCAAACATTTCACTGAATTTTGTGTAAATGAGAATTTTCATTCTTTTGTGATATTTATATTAAATTTATATATTATTCCCTCCGATCCATAATAAGTGTCGCTCATTTTGTACCAAGTTAGTACAAACTTTATACTAGATGAGCGACAGTTATTATGGATCGGAGGGAGTAGTTTATTAAATTTTGTTTCAAATATTCATTTTAATTTAATCAAATATTTCACTTAAATATTTAACAAAAAAATCCGTAAGAACGTGTGGGCCATCACCAAGTATCCACAACGCGAACACCCTTCACTCACTCACTAAAACACACCCCTAGTCGATTGGCTAGGGCTTACCTCCTTTGAGTGGAAGATCTATGTACGAATCTTCGTTCTGACCTTTCTTATTCTTTTTGTACCTAGGTGTCAAAAACATGTAAAAATAGTACTAGATTGATGGTAAGTTTAATTTTTTTTATTTTTTGCATTTTATTCATTGGAACTTTATTAATTTTTTCATAGTTTACCATGGCCGGTTTATTTTTGTATTTTTGATATTTAGGTGCTAAATAAAAGCATGCAAAAATATTTGCAGATAGATGATAAGTCAACCTTTTCTGTTTGTTTTATAAAACCATGGAAAATTAAGTTTATAGTAGCATGGAAAATTAAGTTTATATAGTGTGGAATCGTTAGTTTATGTAATATGGCAAATATATTCTTTGTACATAGCATTTTTAGTTTTTGTAGACAGTCACTTTTTTTAGTTTTTGACATGGCAGTTTTAACTTCTACAACATGAAAATTTTAGTTTATGTAGCATGGAAAATTTAATTTAATTATAGATCATGACAAATCTAGGTGTAACAACATGGAAAATTTAGTCTATGTAGCCGAACAAATGTTTTATTTTTGACATGAAAACTCTTGTTTATGCAGAATCGTAAGTTTTTATTTTATGTAGCATGACAAATGTATTTTTTTGGCAATTTTATTTTATTTAGCATGTAAAATTTTAGTTTATGTAGCATGGTATGTTAAGTATTTGGACCATGTGAAATCTAACTTTTAACATGGAAAGTTTATTTAATGGATCATGGCTAATTTAAAATAAAATAAAATTTCTCATCACATTTTTTATGGAAATTTTGCCATTATAAATTTCGAAAATTTTAGTTTGTATATATGCATGAAAAATTTGCTATTGTGTTTTTCTCTCTTGTGATATAGCAACTTTTTTGTCTTCTAAATAATAAAAAAAGATTTTTTGTTGTAAAATTGGGACGCTTTTTTTAGAATTTTATTGTACATTGGTTTTACCATATGAAATAAGAAAATTTAGTTTATGTAGTATGGCAAATGTTTGGACATGATAATTTTATTTTATTTAGCATGTAAAATTTTAGTTTATGTAGCATGTTATATTAAGTATTTGGACCATGTAAAATCTAACTTTTTAGTATGGCAAGTTTATTTAATGGATGATGGCTATTTAAAAAAATCTGATCACAATGTTTTATTGGCAATTTTTCCATTGTAAATTCAGAAAAAATAGTGTGTCTCTATGCATGGCAAATTTGCCATTGTGTTTTCTCTCTTGTGATATGACAACTTTTTTTTCATCCAATAAAAAAGATTTTTTTTTGTTTTAAAAATTGCCACATATTTTTTAGGATTTTGTTATACATATTCTTACCATATTTAATAAAAAAATAAAAATGGGGAGCTTCGGATTTAAACCCAGATATCTTGGTTGGGAAAGAGAGAACATAGCCACTAGGTCAACGAGTGCGAATTTCTGGAGGCCGAGCTACACGTAGCCCTTTATGTTGAAAAAATCATAAAACATATTTAAAAGTTCTGAAAAAATTCGAAAAAATATCTATGAAAACTTATATGTATTCCGTATGAACATGTCAAATTTGGCTTGAAAATATTGTAGTATGAAGTCTGCACAAAAAAAAACAAAATTTCAGGCCAAAACCAACAATAAAAAGGCCCATTTAAAATCAAATATTTGTCTTTTTTTCATACGCCACATGTTAAAGTATAATGGTATGAAAATTTGCACATATGTCATATACATGTGTATATATATTCATAAAAAAATTCAATGCTTTTTGAATAATATAAAATACATTTTATGATTTGTTCAAACTAAAGGGCTACGTGTAGCTCGGTCTACATTAGCATTATTCGCTAGGTCAACATTGTATAGCTGATTACTGATCTGTCCGCGCTCTATTTACTGTCGGTCAGTCCATTCTAGAGTCGGCATTTGTGCCTCCTAGAGCAGACGAGATCGACCATTGAGCCATAGTGGCACATGCATCGAGAGCTTTGGTATTCAAGCATCATCAATACCTGAGAAACACGATGAGATGACTACCTACTTCATTTAAACTGGTTGCCTTTTTGTTCGCCTACCGGCATTAAACATATGTGGTGGCCTAAAGACCCACTCCACTGCCCCGTATTCAAATTGACTGCTCTTCTCTGGTTAATAGGTTTTGACGGGTTTTTTCATGAAAATCTGAAGAAGAAAAAAACAGAAATTGGAAGAAAAACTTGAAACAAAAATGAAAACCTAAAATTAGTGAAAACCAGGAAAACTCAAAAAATGAATACTAAAACACCATGGAAGAACAAATTTTCTTCTCACGAAAGCACATATTTGCATGTCGTGTAAGCACAAATTTCCGATTAATTGAGCTTTTCCCTTTTCAGAAAGCAAAATTTTACTTTTCACAGATATACATATTTGCTTCTCGTAGAAGCACATATTTTGCTTCTCGTGGAAGGAAGAATTTAGATGAAATTTTCCTTTCATAGGAAAGACAAATTAATTTGCTTCTCGTGAAAATATAAATTTGCTTCTTGTGAAAGCACGAATTTTGGTTCTAGTAGAAGCATATATTTATTTCATGTCGAAGCAAAAAAAATAACAAACTATGATTTTCCCTTTATGGGAAACACAAATTTGCTTCGAACAAAAACCTAGAGAAAACAAAAAAAAACACATAAAAAAGGCGTGCAGAGAAAGAAAACAGAAATCTCAGGTGTGCACCTAAAATGCAACATGTGATGACGGCTGAACGTACCACGTGACGGTTGGAGCAGCTCTCGCGACTACCTGGTGATGTTACTCCTAATGACCTAATGGGATACCCCTCAGTTAGATGCCTCCTTGTATTTGTTGGTAATCTATGTGCTTAGTCCATAATTATGTACATGCAATTAAGGACACTTTTTGTACTCCCTTCGTATAAAAATATAAGACGTTTTTGTAGGCTATAGTAGCCTACATGAACATCTTATTTTTTGATACAGAGCTAGTATTTATTTTTCTCATTTTTAATATTCATAAATGTATTTTGATATATAGAGCATATTTTTATTCTCAGGTTGTAGGAAATTGTTGTAGCACTTCAAAATGCTAAGGTGTAAGTATGGAGTGTCGATATCATATTTTTTTGGATCTATCTATGAGTGATACAGTCTTCCGTACAACAAGCGTTGTATTTAACTTCACTCTAACAAGAAAAATTGCAAGTGCAAAATACGCAATTCCAAGATCATAAAGCGCAAGTAATAAAAGTAGGTACTAAAATTTAATGTTGCAAAAAAGTAAAATAAAGCGAGTATGGAAGTAGTGGCGATGGATGTTACGAAATTGTCACGTAAGATTTGGCTATAATAAAAATATATGATATTAATTTACTGCCACTAGTTTTGACTCATATATACTTATGATTTAAACCTTAGCAAGAAACTATAAGTACTATTTTTTTAAATGGTAAACTTATTCAAAGAATTAAGATATTTGAGTCCTCTATCACATATGCTTTGTCTCATATAATTGGGTATAGTAATTTTTGCCACTCTGAGCACCCTACTAGCAATTCAAATTAAACCTTAGGTGATGCCACTTCTATATATTTGTCAGCAAATACTTGCAACCGTATCACATTAAGTTTCCTCTCCTATGACCATCACCACATTTTTATGTAATGTTTCAATTTTATCAGCCGGATATCTCGACTACTCATGGATCTATGCTGGTATGGCTCTACATAATTCATATGGTCCACACTCAAATTTGATACTATCATTAGAAATATTAATTTTATTGTTTGCCAAGTATACGAGCTTCTATTATTTCGCACACTATTTCAGGTGTAGCTAACAAAAAAATACTCAACAATTTATATAATGCACTAGAACAAAAAGATAAAGCGGTACCTACATTTATGAACTCAACATTTACGTTGGTTCTCGATTCATTTTCATGGGCCCAGATAATTCGGGATTTTACACCATATGGATGCATGAGATGTGACGGAGATACAAGGACCAATAAAATTAAAAGACTATCCATTTCCATTCTAAATTATTTCCCTTATTTCTTGTTGCAAAGTGAATTCTTTGGTACCTCATGTGCCAAATTTGTTCACGGGCCATCGGAGAAAGAACCTCCGTGAAGCTGGAGGAGTAGTGGAATAGAGTGGAGGACTAGATGGTCGTGTACAGCCGGGCAAAGGGCCCACAGTGTGTGTGAGTGAAAAAAAATATGCATTGGTAAATAATTCAAATTTAATATTTTAATTTTGACGTTTACAAAAAGTTCATATAATTTCAGAAACGATTCGTTCGTAAATTTCTAATTGTTACACCTTTCTGAAATGACCTCAATTTTTTTACACATGCTACACATGTGTAAAAAAGGTTGGGTGTTGGCTTCGATTAGCAAGTATGGCCTCACTCCTAACCCTAGCCGGGGACCTCGCTCGTGCGCACCGGACGCTGGAGCTCGCCACACCCGCCACGCCCCTCGGTCGGAGCTGGGGACCTCGGTTGTGCTCGCCTCGCCTCCTTGCCGGAGCTTGCCGCACCCTCCTGCCCAGCATCTCCTGGAGCTCGCCGCACCATCCTGGACAAGAATGCCAGGGGCAGAGCTTGCTGGAAGCCTCGAACGGTCGCCAGTGCAGCTCCCTTGCACACGTTCTTGGTGCAGCGGCACGACGTGAACGCCCGCGAGGTGCAGAGCGAGTGCGTCCTCCAGGGACTAAGTGAGTGGAACAGCTGGTGTGCACACACATGCATGGTGCTCGACAAAATGCCCAGGAGAGAAAACCAAACTGGCCTACTGGACGATGAGGTGCTCTCGTGGGCGGTTTCTGACATCTTGGAAAAGGCAGAGTCACCGCTTGGCCTTGAGGTTTGAACTCCACGTCTTCAGTTCATTTTGTTCAATTTCATCCATTCCAAAGTCTCTAACAATTTAAGGTATGGATTCATAAAATGAATTGACGCTAAAAAATTATCGGTACAGGTCATGGCGAACCTAGATAGGTTTTAGGGGGAGGACCACTTCACCAACTCGTTGCGCAAGCCATTTTTGGTGGAGGTCTGGCATAATATCCATGAAAGTACGATTAGCATGTCCAAACGCCTAATTGTGGAATCAGTAGAGAAACATTGGTCTCAGGAAGGTTATCATACTATCAAGTTCACTGTGCCAAAGAGGGGGGAATCGTCCTCAACCACAATATCGATACCAAACATTTATATTTATTCATAACTTATTTTAAATGAAATATTTAATAGATAATTTAATTATAAAATCTTAGCACTCATTTATTGTAACATATTGAATGAAACTAACCACATAGTTGAACTGCTAATATTAGAGTCAAATTTATTGCTATACAACCCAACAGTTTATTATTATAAATATGCAAAGGATAGATCATGAAAATGTCATGTAAATCATAATATATGTTATGTTTTAAAAATTGATTATTTACAATTTTGTTGACTAAATGTAAATAAAGGCATAATGTTGAAATACACAAGCATACAAAATAACTTGTGCCTTTTAATGTTGTATTACAATGTGTTTATATGTTTCTATGCATGTGTGTGCACAACATGTATATATGTCCTGGTAGAAGAATCTACAACGCACAAGTGTAAGAAAACATTGCAATTCAGATTCATAAATCAGGATTGTCTAGTCTAGCTCAAAGTAATATAAATTTATAGAATGTATGAGGTGTCAACATTTTTTAACAAAGTCAATAAATTTGAATGTATAGATTTTAATGAGTTAGTCTGTAAATTGACTATTCTAGCATAACCAATAAATTTAAAACTATCATATCACTACTTGGCATGGTGTGGCGTACCCCCATGCACATTTCGCACGCATGGATGAGTGCCCTATAGACGAGGAGTATTAGAGGCCTCGCCCCAACCTATGAACCTACGATCGGCCATGCTCAAGAAACATATAGAACTAGTTGATTAGATGAATAATCGAGTCAACAAATACAGAACATCATTTCCCGACGAAAGCACATTGGTATCTTAATACGCCGCAATAAAAAATTATCAAATATAAACATCATAAATTTTTCAGTGTCGTTGCGTTCGCATTGAAGCGGCATCATCGCTTCTATGTCGCGTCTTCGGCATTGAACACACACGGATAACAGAACACTGGCGGTATCATCGTCGCTTCGAAGAGGTTCCATGACGTCTTAGAACGAAGCTTTGACCGGCACACTCCAGTAGTGTCTCTCGGCATTGAACGGTAGCACAAACCGTGTCAGGGGCGGAGAGGATTTTTGGTGTGGAGGAATTTTTGGATGGGACCTGGGTGTTGGATGAGGACGTTTCGATTGTCTAAACTCCTTCAAAGATACAAGGCCACAAAAGTGATCCGAACAACCCGGTTCGAATAGATATGAAAGGTTTGAGGGTTGGCGTTGTAGAGACCCTAACCTCACTTCCTGATTTATCTTTGTCTTGCATGTGGCTCTATGATGTCTACACACTCCAACGAGTCACCTACCCCAGATATTTTCTCCATCCAAAATATAAGATCTATTAAAATAATTCGAAAGTAAAATTTCTCTATGTTTGATAACTACTACAATACCAAATCAGTATTATTAGATTCATCATGGCATGCATTTTTATATCTTATTTGTTTGTTCCAGGTGCCGCTAGAGTTTTATCTCTTGATGGTAGCCTCGGAGATTGACGTGAGATTGAATAAAGTTGCACCGTTTTCTCTGAATTTTTTTGGCGAAGAAGTCTGCTTTTTAAACAATCAACACATGGACAGTTCAAAAGATAAACTGTAGATTTTCTTTCAAGAAACCATAAAAGACATTTCAATGAGATTCCATGTGGTATGTGGCTAAAATCGTACATAACCTGATGCTCACACGAGGCTGCCGATCCATGCATACATATGCGTCTAGTCGATTGGCTCGTTCATTTCGATGTTGCCCATCGATTAGATTGTGATGGCCAGCCCTCCTGCAGAGATCGACACTGCCGGCCGGCCCGACCTGCATATCTCTGCCTTGTATCATGTGAGCCCAACATGTGCATGTGCGTACGCGTGGCCAGTACTTCCCCTTCCGGTACCTGTTGGATGCTGCAGAGACACCAGCTGATCTGAATTTAGGGGCTGTTTGGTTTCAAATAAGTCACCAATTTATAAGTCAAAAAATGAAAAAAAAAAGTGACTTATTTTGCCAAACACTTCTAATTGATAAGTCACCCCAACTTATAAGTCATAAGTTGCTCCACCCCAACTTAAAACTTATAAGTCACTACTTTTGATATGGGTCCCATAACTTTTTGGCATGGGAAGGTGTGATTAACTGACTTATAAGTCAGATGAGAACCAAACAAGCATGACTTATAAGTCACTGGTTTTAAGTCACCTGACTTATAAGTTGGTGACTTATTTGGAACCAAACAACCCCTTATATTGCCGTCCGTCGTCTTCTTGGCTTGGCTTATTCTTGGCTTTAACAAGTACAATTGGTGTTTCTGAAATTGGGTCTTTATTCTTGGCTTTAACAATGTTAGGCTTCCTTTGGTTTGGAGGAATATCATAGGAATTTTGTAGGATATGAATCTTATAGGAATTTTTACTTTAGAGCCCTTTGGTTCATAGGAATGGATTGGTTCCTACCCTTCACATTTCAAAGGAAAATAAAAATGAGCCTAGACTCAATGAAAAAATTCCTTTGATGTGAACCAAATGGCATCTTTTTTCCTATCCCTACTCATAGGATTGAAGATACATGTCATCTCATTTCCGACAAATTTTCTATTCCTATGATAATCCTATTCTATGAACCAAAGGAGGCCTTAATTGAAACAGCACAAAAATTTACATTAAAATCTAAAACATCATTAGTAACTATTCCCTCCGTAAAGAAATATAAGAGTGTTTAGATTACTAAAGTAGTAATCTAAATGCTCTTATATTTATTTACGAAGGGAGTAGATCTTTAACCACCGCAACTCGAGGATCAACCTTGATCTGGTCCTCAGGCTCATCGGTTCTTCTCCCACTTTTATTTATTATGCATGTCACAAAAAAGTGCTCACTTACCTTGCTAAAAAGAAGGTTTTTCATATAAAACTGCAGGCAGAATAGAGTCAGCAACATTAATAGTAACAGGTAAATCTTTAAAGGGTTTATGATACTGATCCTTCTCATCCTTAGAAAAGTCAATGTAAGAGGCAAAGTTTTTACTAAAATCAATCATAAGTTGTGAATCAAGAGCAATCTTAGAGCAAAAGATATTAAAATAATCAGTTTTTACATAACTCTTAATATAATCATGCTCATAATTTTTAGCGGGTTCAACATCTTTATCGATTTCCTAGTCTACAGTCTTAAATGCCTGGTTTTTAAACAATCAACACATGAACCAGGTGATAGGTGGAGTAAAAGTCTAAAACAGTTGAAAAGATAAACTGTAGATTTTCTTTCAAGCAACCATAAAAGACATTTCAATGAGATTCCATGTGGAATGTCGCTAAAATCGTACAAACGTACGTAACCTGATGTGAGCCCAGCATGTGCATGTGCGTACGCGTGGCCAGTACTTCCCCTTCCAGTACCTGCTGGATGCTGCAAAGACACTAGCCGATCTGAATTTATATTTCCGTCATCTTCACTACGGGACAGCATCCAAACGCCGACGGCCGGCCACCGTCGGCGTAGGCCAAAAAGCCGTCGGCTTAGGCCTACGCCGACGGCCGCCGTCGGCGTAGAGCCGTCGGGCTTGGGTTTTTTCGGGCTTGCCCTAAAATCCGTCGGCGTAGGGCGGCCGTCGGCGTATAGGCTGCCCGACGGCGTTTACGTGGCCGTCGGCGTAGCACCAGTGGGCCCCATCCTGGGCTTAACGGCCGTTAGGGCTGGTTGCCCTCTACGCCGACGGTCGGGCCGTCGGCCTAGGGTGCCACGCGGCAGGCTGTGGGGCGGCGGGGCTTCGGGCCTACGCCGACGGCCTGGCCGTCGGGGTAGGTCCCCTTCCAGTCAGGCCACGCGTCGCCCGCTGGTCTCGTCTGGACCCTGCCACTACCTACGCCGACGGCCTGGCCGACGGCGTAGGCTGTGCCAAATGGCACAGGATATGGCCTGGCCGTCGGCGTAGGTAGTGGCAGGGCCCCTTTTTTGTTTGTTTTCCCTGTTTCCCTGCATATATCAAATTCAATAATAGATATATATTGCATTATATATTATATCATGTGCATATAAGCACATGCACAACGAGACAATTGATATAAGCACATCAACACAAGACAAGCATTGATATAAACACATGCCCATCGACACAAGCATTTATACATCGTATCCATACATAGCATAAGAAGAAGAAACATTGTATCCATACATAACATACGTATTCATACATAACATGCAAAGAGAAGAAACATCGTATCGGTACATAACCCGGCCGAGGTAGCATCATCATCAACTCATCGCGTCCGGAGAGGGAGTCGAGCCGGAGAAGCCGAGGTCTCCGCGCGTGAAGATAGACGACTGACGGTGCGGAGGCGCCGTCGAACCAGCACCGAAAGCAGGTGATCCCGCGCCACCATGAACCGGTGTGCTCTCGCGCGAGGCACCACTACCACCGGGGCCAGGGTGCACCGGTGTGACCGCGCGGGACGCCGACGGCGAGGCAGCAGCACGACCAAAGGGTCCAGTCCCGGAGGCTCCCGTTCCCTACACGTTTGAGAAATAGTTAGCAACCACCAAGGCACGTGAAAGTGGTAGCAACTGATTGGGCAAGTAAATTACCTTGGTTAAGCCGGTGTAGTAGTAGTAGTTCTGGGCGAACTCTTCCTTCGATACAAACTCCGGCTTAAGCCCGGCTCGAGGAGGTCGTGGCGGTATATCGACGAGCACTCTCGTAAGCCGAGCACTCTCTAGAGCCTGCAAGATAGTTAACATGTCAGGCATTGCACAAAAGTATGAAAATTGAGACTTGTCATCTTTTGAAAAAAAGAAAGGTTGGAACTTACATCTTCTTTTGCATCTTTCCACTCCTCGTGTATTTGTGCTCTCTGTCTCCACTGCACAAGGTCCACCAAATAGGCGTCGTTGTGGGCCTTGTAGGCCGCCTCGAAAGCAGCCTACAATTACAAAAATTGAACCATCTCATCAACTAAGCCACTGAGGAAGTAGTATTGTCATAGAAAGGATGGAAATGAGAGAAACTTACATCGTAGCCAGTCCGGGAAGGCGTCGTCGAGGAGGCGGTGCGGGGTCGTCGGGACCGAGGGTAGCCTTGATCCGCGTGAGGCTCAAATTGGGACTGCGCGGGGTCATCTTATCCATGGCCTTTAGACGGCCGTGCTGAAGGCCTCCCCCAGACACGACCAACGCTCTGGGGTCGGGTTCCGCACTTCTAGGGTCGTCCAACTCTGGATTAAAAGCGATCATCGCCTCGAGGTACTTAGCACCGTCCTCCTGGGCAGTGCCGAAGTACTCGGGAAGCTGAGGCTGAGGCTGAGGCTGGGAGAGATCGGGCGCCATCATCCTCATCGAGTCCCATGACTCATATGAGCTGACAGGCCTCCCTAGTTTATCCTCCTGCATCGCCAAAGAGATCTTATGAGTACCAAGTAGGAACATGCATAAGGGGAAATAAATGCAGGTTGTTCCATGTATGTGTATACCAGCTTGGCCTTGTAGCGCTCACTGCCTAGGTTTCCAGGCCGATGTGTCCCCCCGCTGTCGCGGTTCGCCTTGTTCCGCTCGCTCAAGGCGTTCCACTCCTCGTCTTCCCCGCGCCACCTCGCAGTCAACGCCCTCCATGCCTCCTCCTTTCCATAGGCCCAATCGGGCCTAACCTGAAAAATCAATACGCATGTGAAGAACAGATGATGCAATTGCAACTTAGCATTAACATAGAATCTCATCGACAATTTACTTACCTCGTCGTACTGTTCCGCGCTCATCATCGAGCGTGACTTGACATTCTCGTGCTTCGTCAACGGCTTACCCGATTTCGCCATGTTGTATTGACTCCTGGCGGTATGACCCTGGTTATAGAACTGCTGATTAGTCAACCTCTTACAATGAGCCTGCGGTGTCTTGTTCGCCGTCTCCTGGTGCTCCGGAGCCACCCTATAGAATCTCTGAAATCATGCATCAAAAAAGTGTGGGATTCATGAGTTAGCATGGCGGGGTCATCAACTATGAACAAAAAAAGTGTGAAGAGTCATGATTTTGCCTTACCCAAAACTTATTGATCACGGCGTCAGAAGCTTTCCCGTAGGGGGGACAATCTGCGAGCTCGTAGTGTCTCCAAGTCGTGGCTAGCTTCCTCTCGCCTTTGTTTGTGGTGTAGAAGCCCGACCAAAACTTCCTAATGATAGCTCCAAGCATGCAGCCAGGGACTCGGGTCCCCGCAGGATGAAGCCAATTGCTGCACAAGAATCAAACATTAGTACATGCCAAGTTGGTATCAATGAAATGAAACTATAGCCACTTACTCAGTTCTAGTAGGTTCAATGAGGGTCCGAGCCTCCGGGGTAGGCTCCTCCTTAGGGACTTCTGTTTCCCCACGAACCTTTGCCTTCTTCGTCGACGCAATCGATGGCCCCGACGCAGTCACCATCTCCTCGTCTCGAGACTCCGCTTCCAAGTCTCGAGAGTCAATCTCCTCGTCTGGAGACGCCGAGAACGCGGTCTGTGAAGCCACTCCGCCGGAAGCGGAGGGTATGTCACTTAGAAGGACGGTACCTCGCCCTCGTCCTCGACCTCGTCCTTGGCCTCCTGCAATCGGAAAATGTAAACAATTAAGAAGCATGTTGAAAAATAAATACCAAGCATAATGAAGATGCAATGTACCTCCTCGGTCTGACCTCGGGGGACGTCCCCCTCTTCCTCCTCCTCGTCCTGCATCCCCTCCTCCTCCTCCTACCTCCTCGGCGCCGTACCTTGAGGTGGTTGCTCTTCCACTCTTCGTCTTCTTTATCCCCTGAAGCAAGGACTGTGGTGATTCCTTGCCACTGCTCATATTGGTCAATCACCTGCATTGAGAAAAATAAAACAATTAAGCATAAAGACGCAATGCAATTAAGAAGCATAAAGACGCAATGCAATTAAGATGAAAATAAATACTAATAGCGGTCTTCCATGCCCACTCATCTGTTCTATCAACAGCACTAGTACGTCCACTATACATCCACCCATTATCAGCCATCCTCTTCTGCTTTATTGAGAGCCAAACGACAAACATAACATTTAATATCAAACGGGAGATTAAAATGCTTCATTTTTTACGCATGCATCAACCTACATGTCTAATAGGAAAGTGGGTCCTAACCAGCCGTCGGATACGTAGATTGGGTAAGTTCTCCCTGGCTCTACCTCAATCCGAGTAGAATTTCGGCAGCACCTCCCCGCTGCTCTCCAAATACACGTCTCGACTAAAAGCCGAGAGAATGTGCATCCGGAGAACAACGAGGAGGCGCCGCCGAAATCCTGTCTCGGATCGAGGAAGAGCCAACGAGAACCATACCCAACTACGAATCCGCCGACTGCCCGATAAAAGCCGTAAGCGTTACGGTTCAAAATATGCGAGACTACTAATGCATATTTATCCGCGTGACGCTTACAGTCGGGATGACGCCTAGGTGACGCGACTTTACTTGGTGATCTAGACACGAAAATAAACCTAGGTACACGACAGGGGTCAACGAATTCTCACCCTTGAAGCGTGATCGACGATGGGGGGTGCGAGGCGACGGAGGGGCCTCCGAGACGACGGCGGCTCCGAGATAGTCTGTAATTAGCATATAAAAAATAATTTAGTCTCAGATTCTCAACAATTTGCAATTTCGTCCTCAATATATTAGGACATATAGCAATTTGCATTGCATGCAAAAATGGCAATGCATTTGTTAATTAGGCTTTAAAAATTGATGTTTTGAGCCTACCCTTTATTAGCATGCTAATTTCACCACTGCATATAGCAATTTGCACATACATATAACAAAATTAATTAGGCTAACTAGAAATTTGCACAGACATAAAGCAAAAAAAATCTGCCTAACTAGCAATTTGCACACACATATAAAAAAAATTAGGCTAACTAGCAATTTGCACACACATTAGGCTAACTAAAAATTTGCACACACATTAGGCTAACTAGCAATTTGGAAACATATAGCAAAAAAATCTTCAAAAAAAAGCTCACGGGAGGGGCGGCCGGAGCTCGCGGGAGTGGCAGGCCGGCGGGAGGGAGCTTGCGGGAGGGGCGGGCCGGCGAGAGGAAGCTCGTGGGAGGGCGGCCGGCGGGAGGGAGCTCACCGGAGGGCGTCCGGCCGCGTGAGGTGCGCGCGAGGGCAGCGCGGTCGACGGCGGGACGGGAGGCGCGAGGGGCTCGCGGGCGGGGGCGGTGGTCGGAGGGGAGGCCGGCCGCAGGGGAGGCCGGTGGCGGCGGGATCTGGCGGCGGCGGCGGGGTCTGGCCGGCGGGGGCTTGCGGCGGCGGGGTCGGGGGAGCGTGGGGGCGGGGGAGGGGGTTGGGCACGGCGGGGGGGGAAGGGATTGGGACGGCTGGGTAACCGTTGACCCAGGGGGGTCTCGGTCAGATTATGGGGGCGTGGACCTACGCCGACGGCCAGGCCGTCGGCTTAGGTCTTTTTATTATTTTTTACTATAGATACGCCGACGGCCTGGCCGTCGGCTTAGGGCCATTTTCATTTTTTGTTCTTTTTTTGTTTCTGTATTCTATTCTGTTTTCAAACATATAAATTATTTATTACTTTTATACTTTTTTACACAATTTTAATAGTTTCTCAAGCATGTAAATTCTTTTTACATCGTTCGCCTCCGAAACACTAGATTGGGGGACCCGCAAATCTACCCCTATAAATTTCTCCGTACGAGGTTGACCAATGGACTTTTTTCTCTATCTATGTTTCTTTAGCACATATGGACATGGAGAACCAAGATTGGACACATTGATCTACCCCCTGAAGTGATTCCGACGCTCCGGCGGTCATTCACCTCCGAAACCCTAGATCGGGGGGGGCCCGCTGATCTACCCCTATAGCTTTCTCCGTACTAGGGTGGACCAATGGACTTTTTTTATCTATCTGTGTTTGTTTAGCACATATGTACATGGAAAACCAAGGTTGAACACATTTCATCACATTATTCACACCGGTAGACCCGTACCGGGAGTTTCCACATACGGATCGACGATTTTACTAAGTGTTAGCCCATGTGCGTGAACAACGTCAAACACATGACCTAAATATGCCATCTACAAACATTAAATCACACTTATAAACATAACCTAGCTCCACATGCAGGTTTTCCAATGATTCCGGCCCTCCGACGGTCATTCACCCCCGAAACCCTAGATCTGGGGGCCCGCAGATCTACCCTTATAGCGTTCTCCGTACGAGGATGGACCAATGGAATGTTTTATCTATCTATGTTTTTTTAGCACATATGTACATGGAAAACCAAGGTTGAACACATTTCACCACATTATTCACACCGGTAGCCCCGTACCGGGAGTTTCCACATACGGATCGACGATTTTACTAAGTGTTACCCCATGTCCGTGAACAACATCATACACATGACCTAAATATGCCATCTACAAACATTAAATCACACTTATAAACATAACCTAGCTCCACATGCAGGTTTTCCAATGATTCCGGCCCTCCGACGGTCAATCACCTCTGAACCCCTAGATCGGGGGGGGGCCCGCAGATCTACCCTTATAGCTTTCTCCGTACGAGGATGGACCAATGGACTTTTTTATCTATCTATGTTTTTTACCACATATGTACATGGAAAACCAAGGTTGAACACATTTCACCACATTATTCACACCGGTAGACCCGTACCGGGAGTTTCCACATACAGATCGACGATTTTACTAAGTGTTAGCCCATGTCCGTGAGCAACGTCAGACACATGACCTACATATGCCATCTACAAACATTAAATCACACTTATAAACATAACCTAGATCCACATGCAGGGTTTCCAATGATTCCGGCCCTCCGACGGTCATTCACCCCCGAAACCCTAGATCGGGGGGGGGGGGGCGCAGATCTACCCTTATAGCTTTCTCCGTACGAGGATGGACCAATGGACTTTTTTGTCTATCTATGTTTGTTTAACACATATGTACATGGAAAACCAAGGTTGAACACATTTCACCACATTATTCACACCGGTAGACCCGTACCGGGAGTTTCCACATACGGGTCGACGATTTTACTAAGTGTTAGCCCATGTCCGTGAACAACGTCAGACACATGACCTACATATGCCATCTACAAACATTAAATCACACTTATAAACATAACCTAGCTCCACATGCAGGTTTTCCAATGATTCCGGCTCTCCGACGGTCATTCACCCCCGAAACCCTAGATCGGGGGGGGCGGGGGGGCGCAGATCTACCCTTATAGCTTTCACCGTACGAGGATGGACCAATGGACTTTTTTATCTATCTATGTTTTTTAGCACATATATACAAAGAAAACCAAGGTTGAACACATTTCACCACATTATTCACACCGTTAGACCCGTACCGGGAGTTTCCACATACGGGTCGACGATTTTACTAAGTGTTAGCCCATGTCCGGGAACAACGTCAGACACATGACCTACATATGCCATCTACAAACATTAAATCACACTTACAAACATAACCTAGCTCCACATGCAGGTTTTCCAATGATTCTGGCCCTCCGACGGTCATTCACCTCTGAAACCCTAGATCGGGGGGGGGGCCCGCAGATCTACCCTTATAGCTTTCTCCGTACGAGGATGGACCAATGGACTTTTTTATCTATCTATGTTTTTTAGCACATATGTACATGGAAAACCAAGGTTGAACACATTTCACCACATTATTCACACCGGTAGACCCGTACCGGGAGTTTCCACATACGGATCGACGATTTTACTAAGTGTTAGCCCATGTCCGTGAACAACGTCAGACACATGACCTACATATGCCATCTACAAACATTAAATCACACTTATAAACATAACCTAGATCCACATGCAGGGTTTCCAATGATTCCGGCCCTCCGACGGTCATTCACCCCCGAAACCCTAGATCGGGAGGGGGGGGGGGCGCAGATCTACCCTTATAGCTTTCTCCGTACGAGGATGGACCAATGGACTTTTTTGTCTATCTATGTTTGTTTAACACATATGTACATGGAAAACCAAGGTTGAACACATTTCACCACATTATTCACACCGGTAGACCCGTACCGGGAGTTTCCACATACGGGTCGACGATTTTACTAAGTGTTAGCCCATGTCCGTGAACAACGTCAGACACATGACCTACATATGCCATCTACAAACATTAAATCACACTTATAAATATAATCTAGCTCCACATGCAGGTTTTCCAATGATTTCGGCCCTCCGACGGTCATTCACCTCCGAAACCCTAGATCAGGGGGGGCGCAGATCTACCCTTATAGCTTTCTCCGTACGAGGATGGACCAATGGACTTTTTTATCTATCTATGTTTGTTTAGCACATATGTACATGGAAAACCAAGGTTGAACACATTTCACCACATTATTCACACCGGTAGACCCGTACCGGGAGTTCCACATACGGATCGACGATTTTACTAAGTGTTAGCCCATGTCCGTGAACAACGTCAGACACATGACCTACATATGCCATCTACAAACATTAAATCACACTTATAAACATAACCTAGCTCCACATGCAGGTTTTCCAATGATTCCGGTCCTCCGACGGTCATTCACCCCCGAAACCCTAGATCGGGGGGGGGGGGGGGGCGCAGATCTACCCTTATAGCTATTTCCGTACGAGGATGGACCAATGGAATTTTTTATCTATCTATGTTTGTTTAGCACATATGTACATGGAAAACCAAGGTTGAACACATTTCACCACATTATTCACACCGGTAGACCCGTACCGGGAGTTTCCACATACGGATCGACTATTTTACTAAGTGTTAGCCCATGTCCATGAACAAAGTCAGACACATGACTTACATATGCCATCTACAAACATTAAATCACACTTATAAACATAACCTAGCTCCACATGCAGGTTTTCCAATGATTCCGGCCCTCCGACGGTCATTCACCCCCAAAACCCTAGATCGGGGTGGCCCACAGATCTACCCTTATAGCTTTCTCCGTACGAGGATGGACCAATTGACTTTTTTTATCTATCTATGTTTTTTAGCACATATGTACATGGAAAACCAAGGTTGAACACATTTTACCACATTATTCACACCGGTAGACACGTACCGAGAGTTTTCACATACGGATCGACGATTTTACTAAGTGTTAGCCCATGTCCGTGAACAACGTCAGACACATGACCTACATATGCCATCTACAAACATTAAATCATACTATGGGCCTTCCACCACACTTTTACACATACCCTAGGTCCATATGCAAGTTTTTCTAGGATTCGACGCTTCAGCGGTAATTCACGTGTTACATCCTGTTCCAGAGAGGGGTGTGGAGGTCTACCCCTATAGCTTTCTTCGCACGATGTTCCAACAATGTATTTTTTTGTTTGTTGAGGTTTTTTAGGACATAACTACATGGAAAACAAGGTTAGGACCTTGTAACACATCGTAGCCCCCGGTATACCCGCAAACGGGTGTATTCCACACCTACATGCATGTCCATGACTTTGCATATATAGTGTTATCGCATGAATGTGGAGATGGTCAGACCAAGGAGCTATACATTGCATTTATGCATGGATCTTACACCACACTTGGACACATACCCTACAATCACATTCAAGTTCATGCGGTACAACGGCGCTCTGGCGATCTTTCTTCACCGAAACCCGGCCTAGTCTGGGCGCGAGGGGCGAGGCCGGGGAGGGGGCGGCGGTTTACCCTTATAGCTTTCTCCTCACGAGGTAAAACTGTGGAGCATACACATATTAATATAGTACTAGTAGCATAATATATTTTAATTTAGTATTATAATTTATTAATACATTACCTTATGTATTAACTAGAAGACACAAAAAGAATAAAGAGGCGTATATTGAGGGTTGAAATGAGATGATATATATATTATAATCCCATTTCCAATATTATTTTATGTATTAGTAATATAAGATTAAACTATTAAACAAAAAAAAAGAAAATAAAAAAGAAAAATGAAAGTAGGTACTACGCCGACGGCCAAAGGTCGGGGCCGTCGGTGTAGGCTCTACTGGCTAACGGGGTTGCCGCCCGCCGTCAACGGGGCCCACCTGGCAGGAGTTACGCCGACGGCTTGGGATACGCCGACGGCAGCCCTCGCCATAAATTGGGCCTACGCCGACGGCATTTATATGCCGACGGCGGCCCTCGGCCTAAATAGGCCTAAGCCGACGGCCCATTACGGGGCTAGCGAGTCTGTCAGTCTACGCCGACGGCCCCGACATTTGGCCGTCGGCGTAGACTTCGGCCGTAGGCGTCAACCGCCTCTCCCGTAGTGCTTGAATATACTTTGTAGTACTGTGGTGTATAGACTTGGAACTTGTATTATCAAATACACCTTTTGTCACCTCTGTGTGCAGCTTCATGCATGTCACGTACGATCAGATATACTATACATGTAGGTGGTACAAATATGCACAAGCTACCCACACATACAATTTACATTTTGTATAGTTGAATAGAGCACGTACAAAGAGATATGCAGATAGTTTTCCTCGATAGAAATACATACAAACACAGGACATGGCTAAACTGATCGCGGGCATAGATGATCTTGGTATCTCGGGCGTTGACAGATGCGATAGGATCCAAAAAAATAATTCCGTCGGAACAGTATAGCACATAAAGTAATAGGAAACATGGGAGGGATACAAGGAGCAACAGTGCTATACGTGGACGACTTCACCCGGAGATTACGAAGAGCAAGGCGTACCGTGGCTCAGGATATTTCGTCACTTTTGTACCGGCTGCTCGAACGCCTTCATCACTCCATGTACATGTGCTGCATGAACATCCTTTGCGCCCTGCTTAGCTGCTGCTGCAAGCCCACTACATGTTGGCGAGCTCGCGGATGGAGTTGACATAGACGATGGTGCCATGCTGCCCGGCGTAGGCGTACATTGTGCCGCCGGCATTGAATGTCTTGCGTGGATCGGGGTCACCTTCCACATGGGGTATGTCATGTCGTCGCCTAGTATCATGCGCAGCATGTCCGCTTCACTGTAAGCATTCGCAAGAACTCCTTTACGGTGTTCACCCCGTCCTGCCCCAGCTTCCTGTGAAACACGGCCCTTCCTTGCCAATCTTCTCCACATCGCCGGTGAGCGCCGGAGGGTAGTGCTTGTAGGAATGGAACCACGGCGCGACGGTGATCACCGGAGACAAAGTGGCACATCGAGAGGTGGAAGAAACACAATTTTGTGGCGCACAAACACATTTGCCACACTGACAGCGTTTTCTGCATTTTTCTTGATGAGCTAAAAACTCGATGCACTGGTTCAGTTTACACAGTCTGAAGCGCTCCTTGACGACTAAGCTAACTTGCTGGCAATCCACTCCTCGCGATCGTCCGTCCGGGAGTCCCCGAGGACCGACACAATCTTGACACGCGGGAACCGTGGGACTGCGCCGGCGATGAGCCAGTGTCCGCGTTGACGGTAAGGAACGCCAGCCTCCACACCGCCCGGTCCGCTGCTCGCCGTTACATATAAACAGGAAGCGCACCGATCCGTTACTCATATACAACAAATACACGTGCGTAAAAAGAAGGAAATATGCAGTCGACATTGGACAACTGGTTGGCTATTATGGCGTGTTTGGCTGTGCTCGACATCAGAAACGGATTTTCGACAAACACACGCAAATACACGTGTAGTTTGGACCCGAAGATGGCCGGCAGCAGGCAGGTATTGCACGCCCGTGACGGGCGGGCGCACGTACATACGTTGCATGCCGTCGTTTTTGTCTGTGGTCGTCGAGCTGCATGGATGCGGTGCATGGCTCCACATATATACATCATACACAAATGGCGGTGCAATGCATGCATGAGGTGAGAGCTTGGCTTGGCAGGACCGTAGGAGGACAAGAGGTAGATGCCACGGTGCTTGCCTCGGGAAGCGCGACAGTAGAAAGGACACGTGAGCTATGGAAGGACCAATAATGCTTCACATGCAACACAGAAAAAGGAAAAAGAAAACAGAGGGTCCATAAGCAATGCACAGACAGAGGCTGAGCGAGGGAGAGAGAGCTAAGTTATACCCAACGTGTGCATACGGAATAAGCATACAGAGTACGTAGTGACACACACAAACTACATAATAGTAGGTTTATCATTTGGAAATTGGAATGGACTTCAGTAGGAATGTTTCATGTCCTGCCTGGCTGATGCGTCCCTTCACTTCACTGCACTGCACTTCATGCGCTGGATGTACGAGCTAGCTAGGCCAAAGCCGATCCTGGAGATGCATGGCATAGCTAGGTGAGTGAATGAACGCATCAGCTGCCGGTTTTGGCCCCCATGTACACGACCACCAAGCATGCAACAAGGTAAGCACTGCAGAGGAGAAAAAACAAGTCACCGCACTATTATTGCATGGCCTGCCAATTAACCCGTGACATGCTATATGTTACTACGGACGATAAAAGACCAGACATATGTGAATCACGTCGCACTCCTACTTGTGGATCACGTAGGCACGGGCACCTGCCTAGCCGGCTAGGAGGCTCCATCGTATTTTACTATGGTCGTTTCACAATTTCGCAAAATACTACCCCATGAGTGAAGATCACTCTTTCGTTTGTGACAATGCAACAAAAGCCTAAGGAAAGATCACTGCTTTACCCGTGCAGCCAGGAGCCAGCAGCGGCAGCAGCTGGCATTATGATCGATCACGGGCATGGTATATTCATATATATTGGGCACAAAGCAGCTGGAATCTCCCTTTTCTTCCTCGTCAAAATATTTTACACGCGCACACACGGGAGCTTTTTGTCTAGAATCAAAGTATCAAATCAATCAGCCTGGAAGGAGCGAGGTCTGGGGCAGTTGAATGATGAGATGCCTGCGGAGCAAGAAACAACAACATGTTCAGGTTGAACACAACACAAATCCAGGACCTCTCACTCAGAGTGCGGAGCGGGAGCCACGAGGTACGGTCGGCGCGAATGCAGGAGGCATTCCCCGATCGAGCATACTGTGGCGGAGGTGGTCGTCTTCGAAGGGATCCTCGACCCCGCCTCCGTTATTCGGAGGGTGAGTCAATGTATTCAGGGCCAGCCGGACGTGAATGATCTGCATATGGGGTGGGCTATGCGACCTGCAAAACTTCATGATATCGAAGCCACTAAAGGTATACCTACGAACACTTGTTTTTCAGTTTTACATTTCTCGAAAGATTATATCATTAGTAAAGTTGATAAGATTGGGGTATATTTTATTTCTTTTGTAAAGGAGAATATATTAATACCGCGAAGTTACCAATTACACCCAGCCTCTGCACCTACAGGATGTCGAAAAACATCCAGAATGCACACAACTAAAGGAGAAATGAAAAAAGGAAAGAAAAATAAAGGTCCCGCCATAGCAATCAATGCCTCTCAACAGTAGCACATCAATCACGACCTAATGCAACACCCAGAAAACATATGAGGTCTCCAAAAGCAACGCCTTTAGGAAGGATGAAATGCACAAGCGTCGTCGTTGCCCGATCCAAGATCTTCGGTTTTCACCCTGGAGAAAGTCCGAGCTCTCAAAACAATTCCTTCAGCAAGGCAATTGCAAGGCACAACAAGTGAAGATCATACCTTAGGCTTTCACCCTGAAAGTCTCGAGTCGGCACCCGAAGAGCACAACCAAAAACGAAATTCTGCAGTGCTGCCGCCCCCACTTAACAGTGCTGCTTCTGAGAGGTATCAATCATATGGCTAACTCTATCGCTGCCAAGGCTCCATCTGAAAAACTGATCCTTCGATCTCAGCCACCATGACCTTCTCCAACATTATCTACTCCATGCAAATCGAGATACCGACATGATTGGGGTATCTCTGGGTAGAATAGTTGAGAGATAGCTTTGTCGCGATCTAAAGGTCAATAGAGCAATGGAAATCATTAGGAATATTGCGGCAGTTAAATCTATGGTTGACAATGCTATTCACGAACTGGGATCGGAGTTCATAATTTGGAGAGTTTATGCGATGATCTGGTTCCCCCAAGCGTCATTGATGGGGTGGGGTGGATGTTCCGGAGCATGCAACTCCTCCACATCCAGAATTGTTGTCTAGTACCAATCTTAGTCATGCGGACAGAGAGGTCCTACTAGAGAAACCAAAACAAAAATGGTCTAGAAAGATTTACGTGGAATCGGCAGTGCGGGGAAGTTTGGGAAGGTGACTCTAGGAGAGTTTGCCGTCAAATTTCAAGTTAGACCAAAAGCTGATGGCTTTCGATGGGCTCTGGTGGCTGTTTATGGCGCAACGCAGCCAGAATTTAAACCGGCCTTTCTAGCAGACATGGTGAGGATCTATGGGGACAAGAGGTTACCCATCTTAGTTGGCGGTGATTTCTATATGATTAGATGGCGTGAAGACAAAAATAATGATAATTTCGATGGGAGGTGGTCTTTTATGTTTAATGCTATCAACGAAAGTCTTGACCTGAGAAAGATTGATCTAACAGGAAGACAATTCACTTGGGCAAACGACCTTGAAAACCCAACCTATGAGAAGTTAAATTGTGTTCTAACCAGTGTGGATTGGGAACATAAATACCCCTTAGTAACGGTGCAAGTGGTCCAAAGAGGACTTTCGGACCATAGTCCCCTTCTTGTTCACTCAAGGGACGCGACACATGTAGGCAATAAGAGCACCTCTTCTCTTTCGAACTAGCGTGGTTTAAAAAGGAAGGATTTATCGATCTTGTTGCCAAGGAATGGGAAACGGAGAATAGATGCCAAACAAATATTGACAGATGGCAGTTTAGAGTTCGTCACTTGCGGTAGTTCTTAAGGGGCTGGGCAAAAAATGAAAGCGGCATATATAAAATGAAAAGGATAGACTCCTCAATATCATTACCGAATTAGACTTAAAAGCCAAGGTTGACACATCATACAAGGTCGACCGTCTGGCAAAGCGGTAGGCTGAGGAGAAGCTACAAGTGCTTCTTAGATAAGAATAGTTAAAATGGTCTCTTCAAGCAAAAGTGTGGCAGATTATCCAAGTGGATAACAGTGCTCAGTTTATTCTTTTGATCGCAAATGGTAAACACAGGAGGAAAATTTTGCTCAGCTAGACAAGATGAGGGCACTGTTACAGGACATGAGACTAGGTGAATACTTCGTTGATACATCCAAACCCGTGGGAGGACTTATTCCTATTCTCCAACACATAATTCTTCATATTATCTTTCTCATAGTTCTTACAAAGATAGTGGGTGCATTGCAAAACCAAAATGCATACGTCTATAACAATATCTTCTGAAAGGACAAGGATAAATTGTTTTCATTTGACATACATGTACTAAAAAATAACTATCTTGGTAGAAGAATGTGAATGTTTGTACAATCTTTCTAATATTTGATCAACAAAGCCAAATGATAATAATCTGTTCTAGTAGCATTATTCAATTTTCTGCAATCAATGCACATTCTATGCCTAATAAATATTCATTGGAGAATAAGCTTGATATTTTCATTAGGCATAACAATTCAGCCTCCCTTTTGGGGGGCATAATGAACATGGTTTACCCACTTAATAACAAAATTGATGATAGTTAATGTTACTAAGAGTTTAGATGAAGAAAGAGCTTCTTATAGTGAAAGTCTTGTTGGCTTTGGCTATTGGCGTGATTTGTGTTATTAAGTTTTGGAGAGATGATGAATTCAAGAAATTTCTCTCAAATCCAGATAGTGATAAGAGTTTTGAAATCTCATTAATTAACACTTTCTTCATCTTATAATTCAAGCGACGGTGATGATGAACCATATGTTTACTGTCGGGCTTCATATGATTTATGAGTGTGAAAACTAAAATTAATACTCTTAAGATCATCCAAAGTATAACAAATAAACATTGGGGATCATTATATATTTAGGTGTTTTCTGTATCATTCTGTTTAGACTGCTCTGATGTAACTAATGTGTAGAGCTGACTTAGTACGTATGACGTGTTTGTTTCAGTTCTAAAGGTCAAACCAAATAAATTTGGTCTAATTTTGATTTTATGTTTCATAAATGTGAATTCAAAAGTGGACACAATTATCTAGATCTCTCAATTTTTGTTTTCCAACTAATCTAATTGTGATTAGACAAAACATTTTATCAAACACATATATCGTGGTGCTAAGGATAGAAATAGAAACATATAGTGGCGACCTCGGTTCAGGTTGAGATTTATTTATGAGCCCCACTCATCTAATTATATTAAACATTTTTATTTCTCCGCAACTTTTTTTTTATAAATTGATAAACCTCCATGCATCTTACAATTGTTGTGAATATTTTCTTTTTCATTTGCATCCTATAAAATTGACCACATAACAACAGTGATATAACAAATAAAATTATTTTTATATACAACCCAAAATTCGTTTATTACAAATACGTCAATGATGAATTAGAATTTGGATTATTTAATGTAAATTGTTAGTTTTCAAAACTTCAGAATCTTATATTTTTATTGATATGAATTAGTTAAAATATAGCAAAGCATAAGAGATGATAAAGTGGCATCCATCCATAATAATTTGTGCCTTCTTAATGTTTCATTGTAGCGTGTGATTGTGTGAGTACATGTATGCGCCCCTATGTTAATATCTATAAATGTCTTTTTATAAGGATCTACAATGCACAAGCCTAAAAGATATTGCGATGAAAATTCATAAGTAGTAGTTTTAGCTAAATTGCTTATCTAAAATTCTAGAATGTATGAGATGTGAGCAATGCTTATGTCCTTGAGTTTCTTTCCATCTCCCTCCACGTTGGCATCATGTTGTTTGTTTCTTCCATTTCGGTTGCAATTTATTTTTTAAATTAATTCAGTATACAAAGAAATGTTGTCACCATTCTCTCTCCCTCTCCCAATAGGAAAATAATTTCCCCTCTCCTTCTTAGAGGATTTTCACAGTTCGATCCATTTCCAATCGACATGAAGCATTTCTATGAACTGGACATGAAGCATTTCAATGAACTGGCGGGGCATAGGGCATGGATACAAATCGTGTGTATCCAGCTGCACTGTTCGTTGGATGTTTCTTTAATCCGCGGGGATACCACATCGCCTCCCCCACCATCTTGCTTACCAGTTCTCCTCCCTTCTTCGAGTCAGCTCCAAGGAGAGCAACTCGAAAAGGGAAAGTTTCAATTCCTGGTGATTCCTATTCTCCCCTCCCCCTCCCGCGGGCGTCGCCGGGGGGGGGGGGGGGGAGGGGGGCGTTCTCCCCCGCCGCCGCCCCGACGTGCTGGCGGGCAAAGCCCGGCCAACACGGGCGGCGGCGGGGTGCATCTTCTCCACGCGCTTGGCTCCGACGGGGGCGGGCCTCAGACCAGGCGGCGGCAGGCGGCAGAGGCGCAGTGGCTGGCAGCGCGTGGAGAGGCTCGGTGGGAGGCGGGGCGTTCGGGACCGACGGCGACGTCGGTTTTTGGCCAACTCCGGCCAGATCCTGCGCGGCGGGGCTCCGGGCGGCCATGGGCTCGGTGGCAGCCGAGCTCTGGCTCGGCGCTGGTGGGGGCCGACCTTGACGACCCTCCTCGGCGCCGGCCCCTCCGGGTGGTTGCGGTCCTGCCGGCCTCCGGGTAGATCTGGCTTCGGCTGGCATCTGGCTCCGGCGGGAGCCGCGGACTGTGAACGGCGGGACTGCGATTCGTGGCAATCCCTTGGGTGGTGGTGGTGCGTGGCATCCGGGGCGGCGACGGATCTTGACGTGGCCGTCAGCTGGCGGTTCCGGCCCTGCCGGTCTGCCCTAGGGGTTGGCGTGGGCTGTGGGCGGCTCCGGCGGGAGCTGCGACGGCTTTGGTTGGTGGAGGTGCAAGCGGCGCAGGGCGGTGGTGGCGGCCGGCCTTCTCCTGGATCTGTTCCGACGGTGCGCGGGGCTGGGCGGACATCGCCGCACGCGCCTCGGAGGTGGACCAGATCTAGGGTTCGTGCTCGAGCGGGTCAGTTTGGAGCCTGGGGCGGATCGAGCTTACACTTCGGGTAGGCCTGGCTGGGCTTGGCCCGGGAGGTGCCCGTGTCACGGGCACGGTGCTCGTAGGTGGTGGTCGTGGTAGCGGTTCGTCTGGTTGTGGATCGACACCGGTGACCTTGGACATGGCGTCGTGTGAGCCGCTCGGTCCTGTGGATTGGGTTGGCTCTCCGGTGGCCGTCGGCAGTTCCGGAGTCGCGTCTCTCCCCCCCCCCCCAGTGCACCGGTACTGGCTGGGGATGCAGGTGTGGGTGCTTCTTACGATGGAGGCGCCTACCCAGATTCGGGGGCTGATGCCGGGCGGAGAGGTGATGGTGTGTCGTCGCTCTCCCCACCAAGGTCGAGGTGCTGTGATGTGACCGACGAACGCTATCTGGCGGCATGGATGCCGGGGCGGCGGCCCCGGATGGTGGTTCACATGGTTGCTTTCCGGCAGGCGCCATTGTGATGGTGGTGGCTCTCCCTCGGGTTGTGAGGGCAACGGGTGGTGAAGCGGTGGGTAGCCCGGACATGCCTCCTTCGGGGCGATGTCCTGGTCCGGATGTGGGGATTGGCCCCCGCGCAATCCTCTGGCGGCATCGATGGCACGGACGAGTTGTCGAACGAAAGCTCAGCGCTTTGGCGTCGGCGATGGCGACACCCGTGGTTGTCGTGATCTTCTTGAAGACGTCGTCGAGGTTCTGCTCTTCGTGTCAAGGTTCCGGGTGAAGACCTTTGTTCAGCTGGACTCGACAGCGGCGACGCGTTGCGTCGTACTCCCTCTTGAGGGCGTTGTCGTGGAACTTAGGTGTGTTAGGGGGTCGCGTGTGTGGCTAGTTCCTTCTATGCTTCTTGATGTTCGCATGCGCCTGCGTGCGTCGACTATCCTAGGATCAGCTTTGTAAGGGGGCTACCCCACCATCTTGTATCGTTCGGCCGTGTACCTTGTTCCGGTCCTTTATCTATAAAGGTGAGGGGGGGCGAAAGCGTGTTTTCGGAGTCAGCTCCAACATCATCACATACCGATATCCACATAAATGACGTTACGATGCTAATCTGACAAAAAGGTTTATAAGTCGTCCGTTTGTAATCGTCTTGACGATTTGGCCTCAGTGAAAAATCTTCCAAAGCTCAATTCTTCTAAAACTAACCGAAGAACAACAAACACAATCAAAGGTTTGATGATATCCCTCTCGTCTCGTCGTGAACAGTAAGGTTTTTATTCGTACGAGTAAGTGGACGTGAAAGCTACTCTAGACAACTGTTAAAACTTCAAACAGATAAGGAAATTAACTAGCTTGCCGAAGGAACAACGAAAAACATTCCAAAGACGATCCATGTGTCATCATGTAGCATGTGGCTAGAAACGTGCGTAGACACATACCCTGCAGCTCACACGAGGCTGACGGGCCCATGCGGCATATGCCTCCAGACTCCAGTGCGTCTAGTCGATTGGCTCGTTTCATTTCGATCTCGCCGGTCGACCCGATTCTGATGGGCAGTCAGCAGAAATGTACTACTCCTACATGCATGCATGTTTCCTACTAGGTAGCTACGGTAGGAACGATAAGGGCATTGGTTGTAAGATACATGTTGATAAATTTGCCACCTAGAATATATTAATGATGTGGCTCGTAATAAATAAAATGAGAGAGCATAGTTGTAACTCTTGCACAAGCTTCAATGTATAATAGAGAGCAACCATATTTATTTTTTCACCTTTTCTTGGATGACTTACATACGACTCATTGAAGTACTTGTATCATAGTTTGTTGGTTGATGAAATGGACATTTTACCAACAACACTTACATACAAACTATTAAAGATGCTCTAAGATTGCTCATAGTGGGAGTAACATAGGTAGTAACATAGATGCCACGTAAGCAAAAAAGATGATGTGGCAATGCAAAAAAACATGATTAGACCAATCACATTTATGCATGGAGTTAAAATCATTAAATAAGATACAACCTCTAAAAAACAATGCATTGTGAGGGTTGTATCTTAAATTTTTATTGTTCCTATGATATTGTGCTAAGAAACAATGCATTGGGAGAGCCCTAAGGTTGTTTGTAATGGGTAGTATCATAAGTTAGTATCATGCATATGATACTAGTGTATGATACTACTTCCGTAATGCATAGTATCATAAGTAGTATTATTTATTGGCATGCAAGACACATACAACTACAACATTTAATATGATATGGTATCATAATATGATACTACATCATCTCTTTCTTCATTAAATTGCATGCCACATCATCAAAATTGCCTAGTTGGCATGCATGATACTACCTATGATACTACCCATTGCGGGAGGTCTAAGGCTGAGGATGCCCGTAATGGGAGTATCATAGGTAGTATCATAGATGCCAACTAGACAATTTTGATGAGGTGGTAAGCAATTTAATGAGAAAAAAAGAGAATGTAGTATCATATTATGATATCGTATCTTGTTAAATGCAGTACTACTATGTGTCTTGCAACGAAGATCCATGGTGAAGAAAAGCAGAGGGAGAGAGAGGGTCGACCTGATATAGATTAGGTACGTGGAGAGAGACACACACACACAAACTAGGTACGTAGTAGGTTTAGCTGCCAGTTTAGAATGGGCTTGATTAGCAAGAATGTTTCATGTGCTGCCTCGCTGATGCGTCCCTTCACTGCACTGCATCCACTGACGAGCACGGCCAAAGCTGGTCCTGGAGATGCATAGCTAGGTAAATGAACATAGGCATCAATCAGCTGCCGGTTTTGGCTTGGCCCCCCATGACCATGAAACAACAAGCAAAGCAGCGGAAGGAAACAAGTCACCACACTGTTATTGTTCTCGTATTTACTGCATGGCCTGCGAACCCGTGACATGTCGATTATACCTAGACCAAACATATAGGTGCCTCATGCATGCTTGCATGTACGTAACACCCACCGGCCGGCGACAAACATTTCACGCCTAGATCGAGGTCGATCGTTTTGGGTCACCTAGCTACCTAGCTAACTAGCGTGTTGTGAGTGTGTACATCGATGTTTATAAAAACATGTATTATAAAATGAATGTCTCCCCTATTCCTATTCCCATGTCTGTGCATTTTTTTTAGAACTGGGCACATGCCCCTTTCCATTATTTATTATAACGGAAATATCAAAGTTCCACAGATAAAAGGGAGGAGGGAAAGGGGGGAATGTGATCGACGCTACTGGGAAACCCACTGCCTACAGACTCGCATCGAGTCCCAGCTATGGGGCGAAAACCCAGTAACGCCGCCCAGTGCAACTATCCTAACCAAAATAGAGCTTACATTTTCATACATCAAGGTCCTCAGCAAGATCAAACCAGACCCAAAATGACAACGACACAAAAGCCATAATTTCTCCACCAGAGTCTTGAGACTTCACACCAGCAGCATTCAGCAACCTGCGCCACTCGCCGCTTCACATATCCGCATCATCTGAGTCGCATTCATCTTCAGCAGCTCCGCGCCTCTTCGCAAGTCTTCCGCATCTTCCGTCGACTTCTGGAGACCTGCCCAATAGATCAGATGCGCACACGCCAGATAAACCACCTCAAAAGGAGACCTCAAAGCTTTGAATTCGAAAGTGGCTTTATTACGGCAATTCCAGATTGCCCAGCACACAGCTGCCATACCTATTGAGTAAAAAGTTTCACCCTCAGGAAACAGAGCATAGCACCATGCAAAAAATTGCCAGATATTATTAGGGCAAAAATCCACCCAAAAAACAGAAGCCACAGTCCTCCATACAACCCTAGCAATAGGACACGTAAAGAACAAATGTTCTCGAGTTTCCACATGAAAACAAAAGGAACATTTCGGATTCCCTTGCCAATTTATTTTCTTCATCACTTCACGAGTAAGGACAGCATCTTGGTGCAATTTCCATAGGAAATTTTGTAATTTTAGCGGAACCCCCGCTTTCCAAATCCATCTATAATCACATCCATGCAAATTAGATTCCAACATTTCATATACAGATTTCGTGGTAAGTTTATTTTTTCCACCAAATCCCCATGAGACCTCATCCGTCTCATTAGATGAGCATTTTCCAACCCAGTAAGACCTAACATCATCCCACTGTGATCTCAAATCACCAGATAGATTACGACGAAAAATCATATTGGGCTCAGCTTCCAGCCCTCTCCTCACAGTACACTCAGGAAATCTACATATATCAAATAACCTGGGATATTTCTCATAAAAGGGGATATCCCCCTCCACTTTCTCAAACCACATACGTGCAATATTGCCAGATTTTACCTCTAGTTTCCTCCCCGTCATATATACTTCTTTAACTTGCATGATAGCTTTCCAGCATGGTGAATCATTCACCTTCACCTTGACAGAAGTAATATTGTCATTTTTAAAGTACCTAGCAAGAACCAAATCTTGCCAAAGCCCTTTATACTTCTCCAACTTCCACCACCACTTAGTCAGAAGACTAACATTCTTCCTGTGAAGGTTTTTGACCCCTAACCCCCCTTTTTTCTTAGACTGACAAACTTGATCCCATCTCACCATGTAATACCTTTTCTTTCCATTACAAGATTGCCAAAAGAACCTCCTCTTGTGGGAATCAAGCTTTGAAACCACAGTCTTAGGAATCATAAACATTGACATATAGTAAAAGGAAATACTAGAGAGATTTGCATTCAACAAGATCAACCTCCCTCCCGAGGAAGTAATGTTCCCCAACCAGGAGTCACACTTCATGCCAAATTTCCCCACCAGGAAATCCCAATCACCACATTTTAACCGACCATACCCAACAGACATCCCTAGATATTTCATAGGGAAGTTTCCAATCTGGCAATTGAAGAGGTCCGAATAAGTCTCCAGAATTGCGTTATCTCCGCCTACACAAAGCACTTCGCTCTTGAGAAAATTAATTTTTAAACCAGACATCATCTCAAACATGTACAATAACAATTTCAGATTGAGTGCCTGCTCCTCATCATGCTCAATACACAAAACTGTGTCATCGGCATATTGAAGGATAGCTACACCCCCCTCAATAAGATCAGAAGCCAGACCAGTAAACAACCGGTTCTTCTGCGCAACTCTCACCATCTTGCTTAAACACTCCACCTCAATATTGAACAAAAAAAGCAATAGAGGGTCCCCTTGCCTCACACCTTTACGGCTCTGAAAATAATTACCAATAGTGTTATTGAGCTTGACACATACAGTGCCCCCATCCAACATCTCGCGGATCCACATGATCCATCTGGGGCTGAACCCACGCAATCTTAGACACTAGCAAAAAAGCCCAATTGACCTTATCGTAAGCTTTCTCAAAATTCAACTTAAGCACTACCCCAGATTTCCTCTTAACATGGGTATAATTCAAAATCTCATGTAACGACAAAATGTCGTCCATAATGTTTATGTGTTTTATGAACGCATTCTGGTGAACACTAAACAGTTTTTCAGAGACCCTCGCCGCGCGAATATCTAGCACATTGAATACCAGCTTATACGTGCACCTCAACAAAAAGATGGGTCGAAACTGTTGGATTTTCTTAGCCCCAGACACTTTAGGCAGGAGAGTGATCACTCCATAATTAAGCCTGTGAAGTTCTAGTGTACCCTCATAGAAAGCCCTAAAGATAGCCATAATATCCCCCGCAACCAGGTCCCAACCATGTCTGTCGACATCCATGAGAGCTCAATCATGGAAGGAGATCGGCAGACGCGAGCATGGTGCACCATCTCAATCAAACGGGATCGTCGCCGTGCGGCCCTACACGCGTGCTCCGCGCAGCACAGCACATGCAACACATAATCGTAAAACAGGATGCATTCAAAGAATTACAATTTTTTACAAGATGCCTTGTTTGTCTGTTACAAGATGTTTATCTTTGAAAAATTCTCTCCTCTCCTTCTTCTGAGAGCACCATTGAGCCCAATGACGCAAGAAACATGGCCGGAGAGCTTTACCGTCATGTTCCAAGATCCATTTAATTCTGTGCCGCCTCACTAATACTGCTTAATTGGCATGCGTAATACCCCCACTATGAAAGTGTTAGGATTTAATTAATCCTATTAATCCATGCTTAAGGAATAGATGGCGGTTGTCATATGGGAACCAATGTCGGTTCCTCATGCCTCCTCGGACAACACATTTTCACTTGGTGTCCTTTGTAATCTATAAATAGATGTACTCCTCATCAATAAAGAGAGACAAGATTCATTCTATCTTTAATACGTTATCAGCACGCTCCGCCGAGAGCGATTTGGCCGAGAGAGAAAGCAACAGGAGTTGGCGTCTTCGACGACCGAAGCGCGCGATGTAGCCCTCGCGCCGTCATCGCCGGCCGCAACAGGCCGTGGCCTCACCCGCCCGCGTCCGCGCCGCTGACCGGCCTCCGGGCCCCCGCGGCCAAGCCCGGCCGTGCGCCGCGGCCCAGGCTCCGGCCTCCGCGCCGCGACCCCGCCCGTCCGCCCCGCGCCGTGGACTCGCCGGCCTACCGCGCCGCCTCCGTCTGCGCCGCCGGTCTCGGGCCCGCCCGCGCCGCGCCGCGCGCCCGACTGTGCGTCGTCGGCTCGTCCTCGCCTGCGCCCGGCCACGGCCTCTACGCGCGCCCTGCCTCCCGCGCCGCGCCCGACCGTGCGCCACGACGCGCTGGCGGCCCGGCCTCCGCGCCATGCCCGGCCAAGCGTCGTGCCGCGCTCCAGCGGCCTCCGCGCCACTCACCGGCCTCTGCGGCCGCGGCCTGCGTGCAGCCCGTGCCAAGCCGTGGTCGGCCCCGCCCACAACCGCTCCAGGCCATGGTCGTGCCCTGCCCGTGGCCACCGCCGGTCGGCGCCGCGCTCCGCGCTGGCCACCGCCCCGTCGCGCCGCGCTGCACTCACGCGCTCAGATGCGCCCCCGCGCGCCCTCCTGTCCGCGCCGTGACCTCCGCCCGGCCTTCGCGCCGGCAGCCCGGCCTCCGCGTCGCGCCGTCGCCCGGCCTACGCGCCCGGCAGCCCGGCCTCTGCGTCGGTCGTGCTATGGCCTCCGCGCCGTCGACTGTGCCCCTCGCCTCCACCTCCTCCGAGGAGGAGGACTGCAGTGCCCCACGCCGTGGCCGCCGGTGAGCGCCGGCGTCGAGGGGGGCGGGCGGCAGGCGAGCCGGGCCGGGCGGCGCCGCCGTACGGGAGAGATGGGGGCGTTCGGGCACTGGTTCCTTCTGGAACCGCTCCACCCACTCCCCTCTTAAGCGGTTACCCGCTGTGGGCCGGCCAAAGGGCCCTGGCGGCCAGGCCCAAGGCGCCAGGCGCGCCAGGCCTTCCCAACCCTGCCGGCCAGTGGGCCGAAAGGCCGTCCAGGCCGATTTACAGTTTTTTTTCCTTTCTCTCTCTGTTTATTTCTAGTATTAATTCAGTAATTTATTTCTGTTTTAGTACTGTTCACAACTACATGTATTTATATTATATACCTGTGTAATATAAATAAATTACCGGTTTGACATCGGATATGATGAATTCTATGTGTTTACCACATTGCCATTTTTCATGAACATGTCTTAGCGGTCGAGATTTATTTCTCTCGCACAACAGATGATATGTTCTATGTGTTTACCACGTTGTCATTTTTCATGAACATGTCTTACCGGTTGAGATTAATTTCTTCCGCACAACAGACTTGCAAATTTTGACAATTATATCTCCCTCATTATATTAGGAAAACACTAGGTAAGAGTTCGATCTAATGCCCATGTGCAGACTATCACTCTTACGGAGAGGCATACGTTTTGTCAATCTCGAGAAACGATTACCTCCAACGTGTTTTCCTTATATTTAAATTGTGACATACACAAGGACAAGGTAATAGAACCATGCGCATCTACTGACATTGTCAGATTATGCAGCCTATTACTGTGAGATCTATATGATCTTCAACGCGTTATGTTCCCACGATTGAGGTTGAGCATTTTTTAAGTTATACACTTGAGTCAAAATTTTGCATTCTTATTACAAAACCATGATGATTTTTAATTTACTTCTGATAAATTAATTATCCATGGTTTTCCCCTACAAGTAATCGATGGCTAAAAATTTGAGGCTCTCGCCCTCAATGGCCACAACTTACTTAAGCATGTAATGGACATCAAGATCAGTCTTGCATTCCATGGGATAACGCGTGCAATCCAAGCCACGCCTCCGGGACGCAAAGGACCTCAAGAGTAATGGTTTGAAACTCACTTCAAACCGTCAACCTGACACCATCAAGCTGTCACGGGACCCTATGAGCATGGAGAGCTTGATGGTTGAATATGCTTCAACTGACATGTTTGGAGACTATACATTTAGTCTCTTAGTCTCCTTAGTGATCTTTTTATTTGTCCATTTATGATGTTCCAATAAGGACATGATTATTGTTGTCATCATATATTGTATATCACAATATATTGTATCAGCACTTTGGTACAAATACATTTGTATGTATTCTATATATATGATAGAGATTTTCATACTGGAAATCTTCAAATCTATATATAGATTTTTACGGGGGTCAATCAGATGAAAGATGATACGTGCCTTGTGGACATATGCATCACAAACTCTATATTCAGGAAAATATAATGTTTCCACTCTTGTTAAGAGGTCAGGAAATATTCAAACAATCGCTGCACACGATGATGTAATTATTGACTTGGGTCATAATTATTATCCCTTTGGGTACTCGAGTGTTATCAAAGATGCTCTATTGTGTCTACATATAACTCATACCCTACTACTATAGAGATATCCGTCAAAATAGTTTCCATAGAGAAACTTATGATGACAACAAAGAGAAAATCTTCTCTTCACCATACACGGATATGGCAAGTCCATTGTCTTCTTATCATCAGGATTGTACTACACATACTACAAAACCCGTAGCATATGTTGCATACATGATAGCTTCCAAAATGTCTTTCACATGACAACTTGGCATACTCGTCTTGGTCATTTCGACATTGGGTTGAAACAGAAACTATCGGCAATTTTATTGATCATGACTTAAATGATGCTACATTCTAATAATATTTGGATTTTATGTGCATTACATACAATGCAAGGAAGCTAACTTTAAGGCTCGTACACCTTAAAGTCTACGATGGACCACTCAAACTTCTTAAATTCATCAAGTTGACGTAAGTGGCTCTTCCCAACCATTGACTAGATCATTCAGGTATTCCATGGTTTTAAAATATACATTTACATGATGTCTCATGTGTGCATTTCGCCACACTAAACCATTGGCTCATTATCCTGAACATTGATTTCAAGCAAATCGAATGGACAATGTCACAAAATTCTTCTTGCATGCCTTTATGGCCCTAGAGTTGAATTTTAGTACTTTGTCCTATGTGTCTAGACTCAATATGGTTTGGTAGAATCCTTTATCCAAATAATTAAGTTCATTACATGATCTTTACTTTAAAATTGTAACCTACCAACTTTACGTTGGAGTCATGCAGTTTTACACGCTCATGACAAACTGCATAATATTATTCCCCTTTATCTTTGATATGTGGAAATCTCTCAAGCATTTCCCATCTGCGATAATTCGGATATACACCGATATCACCACTCCGGCATACATCGTTTGCCCCTCGACATAAACGTGGGATCTATGAGAGGAATAACTGTATTTCCATCAATACCTCAAGCCCCTCTCATGGGGAGTTATTCTAGGCCAGTATGCTGCTACACCGAGGAATATTTCCAGGCATTAGGGGGAGAATTCAAGTACCATGCATAATGCCAGGAAATTATTGGAATGTTCAACACATTTCTACCTCAAATCCACGTACTCAAAGATCTGAACCATGCGTTCAGAAGATTTGCAATACATTGCAAATAACCTGCCAAATTCATTTACTGAATATAAAGGTGTCACACAATCCTACAATCCTGCAAAAATATGCCTGAAAGAGTGAAGGTACCAACAAAAATCACTCCACTCCCCGTTCAAAGCAACAGGGGGAAGCATGGCAAAAGTACATCAGGATTCAGCTTCTCGCAAGCAAGGATATTAAGGCCATTGAATCAGTAAATGCAAGTCAACTTCACGTTGATAGACACCTATGGGTAGTATACACCCAGTGGACGGGAAACCTCCACCAACCCAGGTCATAGTGCACACAATGACCAGGACATCGGAATACCCGACTCAACCGCATTGGGAAACCGCGAGGAGTCATGATGTGTAACGATATTTCCATCAACTATATATAAACATATATATTCTGGAGAAACATTTAACCGGAACTCTACAGTTGTCGACATATATTTCTCAACTAGATTGCAAAAACCTTTCAAATGATTCATGTCCAAAGACCATGGCCATGGCAAAGTGTGAACAATACTCGGACTGATCTCAAGCAAAGGATGCAATCCTAGGTAGAAATAATCTTGCTCAATAAGGGAAGGTATTCACATAAGCAATACCTACACCTATTTTCTTCTGGAAACAGAATGAGAACACCGAGGTGGTGAAACATAGAGCAAGTATTGTAGCACAAGGGTTTACGCAGATACCCAATTATTCTCCAGAAGTGGAATCTCTTTCTGATAACTTATATCATTGGCAGTATAAAATCATCTATCTATGCAGTTGATAGATGTAGTGATCACATATCCATGTGGCTCACTAGATTCAGACATATATGATTGATTTCCAATGGAATCTCAATTCTGAATCGAAATACAAAATGCAACATACATTGTGTAAAAATCAGTAAGTCACCATAAGACTTATTGTTGTCGGTACATATGGTACAACCGACGTAGTGAGTTCCCTATACACAAGGATTACTCCTACAATGATGATTATCCATGTTTATGCGCCATACACAGTGACTACTCCTGCAATGACTACACATGTAATCATCTAAACGATGGAGTTTAATATGAAGGATTTGGGTAAAACCAAAATACCGCTCGTTACTACAACTTGAGCACCTTCATTCATTCATTATGGTATACTATATTGCCTACATCCAAAAAACATTGGAGAAATTCAATATGGACAAATCCTATCCATCAAAAACTCCTATGGTGGTTCGCTCTCTAGACGTAGAGAAAGATCCGTTCAGACCGAGGGATGATGGAGAAGAGATTTTGAAACCTGAAGTTCCATATCTCAGTGCTATTGGAGCGCTTATGTATCTTGTAAATTGCACAAGACCATATCTTGCTTTTGCAGTGAATCTACTTGCTAGACACAGCGCAACACCTACCAAGTGCCATTGGTCAGGTGTGAAGAATGTCTTTCGATATCTCCAAAGCACTAAGGATCTTGAACTGTTTTTTTCCAGTTCCAGAGAAATCTGGACTCCAATATGATTGGATACACTGACGCTGGCTATCTATCTGACCCCATAATGCCAGATCACAAACCGGCTTTGTGTTTCTTCATGATGGGACTGATATATCATGGAAGTCTTCGAAACAGACTTTGGTAGCAAAGTCCACAAATCATTCTGAGATAATTGCATTATATGAAGCATCACGTGAATGTGTTTGGCTTCGCAGAATGATGAACCACATACAACAGTCATGTGGAATTGGTTCTATCGAATCACCAACTATTATCTATAAAGATAATGTTGCTTGTGTTGCCCGGATGTAAACAGGTTACCTAACAAGCAATATCACTATATTGCTCATCTTGCAAATCAAATCATACAACAAACTCATACGTTTGTTCACAAAGTCTCTACCAACTTCGACATCCTGAAAATGTCTTTAGAATTGGTATTCGACGACTTTGAGATATGCAAGAATCAGGGGGAGTATTTTCTTGAATTACTCCTGTTCAATGCATCATATTATACTCTTTTTCCCTTTATGAGTTTACTTCACAGGTTCTCATCAAGGTTTTTAATGAGGTAATATCAACACAAGATCATATGTCATACTTTCTGTTTTCCCCACCGGGGTTTTTAAGAAAGTATATACGACATATTTATTGTCCTTTTAATTCTATGAGTTTTCCTCATATCGAGTTAAAACAGACAATAAGCTTTATATGTTGCGGCATTTTCTCCTTATTTTTCCCACTGGGTTTGAAGGAGTTTTGGCAAGATATCAAACACCATACTCCTCATATTTTTCCTACAGGGTTTTTGGAGGAGCTATCTTTCTAGATGATGGTGCTACACTAACAAGCATAGATTAGGGGGAGTGTTAGGATTTAATTAATCCTATTAATCCATGCTTAAGGAATAGATGGCGGTTGTCATATGGGAACCAATGTCGGTTCCTCATGCCTCCTCGGACAGACACATTTTCACTTGGTGTCCTTTGTAATCTATAAATAGATGTACTCCTCATCAATAAAGAGAGACAAGATTCATTCTATCTTTAATAGAAAGGTCTTAACCTAGTATGAAAGATCTAAACTTGATGCCGGACATCTGACACAGAATGACTGATGGCGTCACCATAAATATATCGACCAGCACTTCGCCTCCCACTAGGAAAATGATTTTCCGAAACTGTGAACAACCATGTTGAGTCGGACCCTGGTTGACATGTCATAGAAAAGTTTTAGAAATATAAGATGCATAGATAAAATTTTCATCTCAATATTGCTCATAGAATAAAATCTTTTGGCTCAATATAGATATACTCATCAACTTGGTCAAAAGCTAAACATGGACCTGCAAAGTTATAACGGATAATCGATAGGATTCAGCATGCATGTCCTTGTTGTGGGTCGACCTAAAGCTCATTTGCTATTTAATTTGAATAGGTTTCAATGCAAAAGAAATACTACATGTTTATCACCACGCACGTTGTCCACTCAGCAATGACTCATAGTAGTTCCCAAGTATGTGCGGACCGTGGAGGCGACGGAAGCGACGGAGGAAGGTGTTGCCGGCGATCACGCAGCGCCACGGCTTGCATGTCGCTGCGGCGCGGATGAGGCTGATGGGCGTCCCGGTTCGAAGTAGGATGAGCTCGAGTAGATACCTGGTTCCACCACCAAGCTTCGACTCTACTACCCCTGGTTACCCCAAACTCCTCTGAAGCTATCCTTCGAACGCAGATCGCCATCTTGATCCACATATTGTTTGCATCACCTCCTTCCTTCCAAGGGCCCTCCTTCATGACCCTCTTCTTGAAAGCCTGAGCCGCCTCCTCCTTGAGCTTTCACCACTTCGTTCTAGCTACTTTGGTGCGCTTGTCCCGCTGGACACGAATCCGAAAGCGGAAGTCAGCCACCACAAGCTTATGTTCAGCGACAACACTTCAGGTATCACCTTACAATCTAGGCAAGCACGCCTATTTTCTCTTCTCGAGAGGATGAAATCAATCTATGTTGAATCATCGAACACTAAAAAAAGAGGGCCCAAAGGCAAGAGGATCTGCATTCACAGCCCATAAAGATGTGCTATTGTGTGAACTTGGTTGGTCAAAAGGGTGGATCCAATATGTAAAACCGAGCAAAGGACGTCAAGGTTTGGCACAAAAACTATAAACATTACCATGAACACAGAAACTATGTGGAGCCAAAGAGGAACCATGAGGTGATGGGACATAAGTGGCAGAGAAGAAGGTCGTGTATGATGTCGAGGCAAGCAACATTTTTATCCGCCAAGGGAGAGAGGTACAAGCTCTTTCTGAACGTGCTATGGGAGAAAATGTTGTTGGACCATGAGAGGGTGAAAATAAAGTTGAGCATTCAGAAGGAGAAGCTAGACTTGAAGAAGCGAGAGCTTTAAAAGGAGAAGACGATACAAACAAACTGGGCTCGATAGAGAGAGGTCGAAACTTGTGAGAAACAGAAAGGATTCAATGATCATGTTACAGAACGTCAGCCCTTCTCTTTGTGTTGCACGGCTTAAAAGTAGAAAACAACACCCTTGCATCAGATCAAAATATTAAATCAATCAGCAAAGAAAGGAAAGTCCAGGGCTGTGCTGCATCATCATAATGATGAGATGCCTACGGCACAAGAAAGCAGACCAGAATCCACTTCCTGGCTGGGACACTATCTTTTGTTTGGCTTTCTCTTTACAATCACTGTGCATGCATTTTTGCCCAACTATTCCAGACAGCCACAGAAATCGCATGATCAAACCAACGCCAATACAGTGCGTGCTCGCACAAGACTACAACCGTGTGCAATCACGAGCACCACTTCTCGTGCACGCTGGACCATCAAACATAATCAAATGCAAGAGGGAGGGGCATATGAAAGCCCCTATGTCTTGTCACACTCAAAACACTCATCTTCACCAGGCAATTTATCAAACTTATCATCGCCACTGTCAGGTCATCACAAATTCACAATGAATATAATTGCTTCTCTCACCAATCAGGCCATGAAGGGTAACAACATAATTTTAAATAGCTAAAAGATGATCCCAACTGGAACAAACAGGTCTATGGTCATTTAAGTTACAAACTAGGTGCAGGTACAACATTGCAAAATCCATGAATGTCGTTCAGGGACAGTAGATCGTACACCAAATCTAGCATCAGGGGAGGCCCATCACGAGCAGCATGTTATCCAACTTGACATCGGGCCTCTACTGACGTGAAGAAACGATAAACCTTTACCTGTCATAGCCACCACCACCAGTACGGCGGCCGTAGCCTCTTTCAGGCATCCGGTAAGGGGAGTACGGTGGCGACCTAGACCGCTCCCTCCTTACCCTGCCACCATAAGGAGGGGGAGACCTGTGGGGGGAGTAGCCCCGACCACCCCTGCCATCATAGTAGTCCCGGCCATCCCTGTGGGGGGAGTAGTCGCGAGTGTCCCTGTAGGGAGGGTAGTCTCGGGTGTCCCTGTAGGAGTACATGGGAGGTGGAGACCTTCGGTAGCTGTTGCCATAGTAATCGTCACGGCCATAGCCTCCTCTGCGGAATCTACCGCCACCACGTTGATTCTCCCTTCGCTCATAGCGGTGGCCTGTTCAAGGAAGATTTTGCAAGTAAAACTCAAGTTGTAAATAACAACATAATATATATAAGTACAGTAAGAACAAGCAAAAATAAAAATAAAAATAAATACAGCACTGAGATAAAATTTAGACAATATGGCGTGAATTCAATGGCAACTCCTACTATTCAATGATCTAGAGACCACAAGAAAACTTTGGCTGCTTTTCATACCTAGATAACTCCCAGGAGTAGGTGTCCTTGGGCGACCTCTGCGTGACTGAAATAACCAGAACAACAATCAGTACAATATCAGGTTCCAAGCTAAGAAAGAAGGAAAAAAAAGTATCATGCTGGATTGTGTAGGTAATTATAAGTTTCCCTTACGATCAGCGGCGGATATACACCCTGCATTAATGGACCAAGGAGGAAATATGTAATGAAGAGCACAAACTCCAACTAGCAGACATCCAACATTGCTATGCGTATGTCACCAGACATCTTGACTAATGAGTTGGAAAGGCCCGTTGATTAGTTGATGGGGAGTTGAAGGTGAATGCTCAGGTTTAGTTGAAAATTTGCTACGTTTAGTTGTTGTGAATCTGGTGTTGCATAGTAACCCTTTGGGCTGTCCATTGATCAAGCTGTATGAGCTAAAGTTGAAATTGATGAACTCAGCATCTTGATTGCTGGCACATAGCTTGCACAATGTCTTCTGAATAACCACCAAAAAACCTCCAGGTCAACACACATGAAATACAAGGTTGCATCTGAATCAACAAGACGACAACCCATGTGGATGCTCAACTAATTACCTTTTCAACTGTGATGTTTCGGCCTTGCAGTTCAGACTGGTTAAGATACTTGATGCAGCGTTCAGCATCTTCAACAGTGTCCATGGTGATGAAAGCAAATCCACGAGAAACGCGTGTATGGGGTTCAAGAACAACATGACAAGAAACCACCTGACAAAGAGGAGATGTCAGAACTTTGTAACTCAAAGGAACAACAAATCTGCAAACTTACATGAAGCTAAGTAACTAACCTTTCCTTCCTTATTGAAGTACTCTCTAAGTTCTTTATCAGTCACCCTAGAAGAAAGCCCAGTTATGTACAGAGTATTTCCATGATTTACAGCTTCAGGCTCCCTGAAGAAAGATACATATTAAGCATGTTAAATTACATATGATGAATTATTGTAGAAGTGTGTTCTGTTACTTATATCTCATACATTTCAGAGAGTTAATATATTGCCAGATCATAATCTAATTCAATTTCCATGGATGGAATTCTATTTCCCTGTAGCAAGAGCTATAACAATCTTACAGTGCATTTCTTACATAGCAATATCTAATAGCTTCATCCAACAAGTTTTGTGATCATTAGCCATTACACTACTAGCTATTTACTACATGATGTGGTTTGTTCTCTCACAGCTATTATAATATGACTTTTAACTATCACAACTATTGTATACAACTAGTACCAAGTGATTCAACCAATCCCACGATATAAGCTATTATAAAAGGATGAGTAATTTATATATAATTTAATCCTACAAAACATTATATGTAATTTACTCCACAAGTGTACACGCTATTACAACATAAAGCTAAGCTACTAGGAACACAACTCTCAACAGCACGAATGTTTTGTACATGTCATTTCAAGAATACATGTTAATCTACCATTCCATTTGTGGTGTAAGAAAAAGAATACGCAGAAACACATGGAGTACATGCAGTATTAGCAAAAAAAAATTGAACAAAGAATTCTCACCTTGCAGGGCTTCGAGATCTTGACCTCGCCTGAGATCTAGGATCAGGCGATGGAGATCTTGACTGGGATTGAGCTACAGGTGATCTCGACCTTGACATTTGCTTTTGGCGTCCCTTATAAGGTGAAGGGGACCTTGAGGGCCTTGTGTACCTGGAAGCAAGAAATCATTACTAGACTACTAATTAATTCTGAGAAAGATATTTTCTTCCATGACATTTTCATATAGTAGTGTGTATGGCCGGCCAAAGAGAACATAGCACAATGGATAGCAGAGCACAGCCATAACTTTGATCTAACTTTACAAGTTCAAAGGTGACAGAACGAAATGCTGATAAAATGGTTCTCGGGAATCAACATCATTCTCAATGTCCATGAACAGCTTGCCTAATGAAACGCTGAGTGAATGCATAGCACAACACGTACAAGCATGTTATGAGGAAGGGGTAGAGAAATAAGGCGAGCACGTAACATAACGTCAGTCTTAACTCTATATGTTGACTACCGGACTCGCTGAATAATCTGTTCATCCATCAGCATCACGTAAAACCTCCTAATTATTATAGCCCGTATAGGACAGATCTAGTCAATGGACATTTGAAATGAACTAGCATAGGGGTGCACATACATCCCCACCTCCTAAGCCAAGCTGGCTTCAGATCAGAAACCTCAACCAGACATTTACACACGGTTATACCCATGTTCATCAGTAACCACTTAAACTCTGAAGTTCTGTTATTGGCAAACCTAATCTCATTACGTTACAATAAACTTGCACATTCCGGAGTCATATCAGATCCAGGCGGGTGAAATAGTGCATCTATACCTACCTATCAACAAAGCAAGGGCTGTAATAACAGTAGGTAAAACCGCAATAGCTTGGGGGAACTAGCTAGCTACCATCGTCCAGCACCGTACCAGAGATAGCATTAAACCTAGGAACGTGCAGTAAATCTCACCAACTACAATCCAGCTCCAACTAAAACGAGATCCAAGCACGGCCAATCCACACCCAACACGCATCCAGCTAACCTGACAAACTAGTACAATACAGCCCGAGAAGAACAGTGCATCCTGTAATGCCCCGTGCAACCAACCAATCAATCCCTGAGCCGAAGCTCTATTCCTCCTATTGGCATCCCTGGAGCCAGATCAGAGCGGGCGGGGGGAGAGCGAGGAGCGAAAATAAATTCAAACCAGGCGACAAATCAGAGAGGGGGCGGGGAGAGGGATCGCGGGCAGCGCGCCCGAGTGGATCGGCGACGCCATTTACCTCCGGCGCGGGGAATCGGCCTGCGAAGGAAAAGAGGAGCAACGGAACGGGGCGTCAGCACGGAGGAGATCAGAGGCAGCGAGGGGGTGTTCGGGAACGAGAGCAAAGGAGGAGCAGGGGGAGAGGCTCACCATGGCGCGAGGCGGGGACGACGGCTGCGGCGGAGGCGGCGGCGCTCCCGGCGGCTGCGGCGGAGCGCGGGGGAGGGAGGGAGGGAGGAGCTAGGGTTCGACTGCGGCTCGCGTCGCGTCGCTTCTTCCTCGTTGGGTGTGTGATGTTTGACCGTGCTGGAGACGAAATGGGTTTGGTTCGATTTTGTGGAGACGGGGAGGAGGAGCCCGGTTGTGGGGCCCATTACGAGGCCCAACGGGTGCGGGGCTCTGCAGGCCCAGTACATGGCTAAAAAAAGGAAACAGCAGTGGCGGCAGCAGTGGAGGGGTGGGGAGAAGAGGAGGAGCCCTCGCGGCGGAGGACTGGAGGAGGAGGGCGATGCCGGCGGCGGGGACGCGGATGGAGCGGCGGCTGCGGGAGCGCGAGGTCGGCCGTCTCCCGCCCAGGCGCTTCGCCGGCGCCGTCAAGGCCTCCGAGGTCCGGCTCACTCTCCCCGCTCCCTCTTTCTCCACCACACTCCTTCACTGCTTCGCTCTGTCCGAGACAGCCAGCCAGCCAGCCATTCGAGCTTCAAATCGAGCGGCATTAGGTGTTGCCCGCTCGAGCTAAAAGATCATTCGCTACCGCAGCTCGGGGATTCACTTCGGATTTGATCTAGGCTTTAGTTAAGTCAGTCTCTCGAACAGTAGAAACCCCATGTCAGTCTGTAGAAATTTCTAGTAATAGAAGAAAAGGGTCAGTTTTCTCTTTCGCAAATGACACTTAAATATCGACACACCAACTTGCAGTGGTTTTACTGAACCAAGATAAATGGCACCGTTCATGTTAAGCTGAACAAAGAAAGAACAAATGGCACAAATGCATTTATGTTAAGCTGATACGCGTTGGCATTTGGGCAGGTGAGATGTTGGATGATATGTACACGGATTTCATGCCAGTGGGGTCTTGTTTTGGAGAATTTGTTGCAAAGATACGACGGTACAAATTGGTTGTCATTTGAAAACTTTCACTTTAAAAATAGTAATCATTTTTATTTTTGGTTCGCCTTGCGTACAACCTGGTTCTGTACTCCTGTGCTTGTGTGATAGAATTTTCAGTCAATTCTAAATATACACATGTAGCAATTACGAAGGCAGGTTCTCGTACTTAAATCAAACAGCGCCAATTAATCGAGCAGTCATAAGGTGGCTGGCCTGACCGATCTTAGGATATTACCAGCCGGTCGATGCCTAAAATTAGGCCTTTTTCATTTCATTCGAGTGGAGAGTACAATTGAGCTCTGTTTGGCTTGTCATGCAGGAGTTTGTGTGTTCCCTGAGCATCCAGAGGAGGCTACGGAAGCACAAGGGCGCTGTGAACTCCATAAGCTTCAACAGTAGCGGGAGCTTGCTCCTGTCTGCTTCAGACGACGAAACTGCCGTGTTGTGGAGCTTGGAAGAGGCGGCGCCGGCACTGAAGTTCCACACCGGCCACGGTAATGATGTGTTGCACGCGCAGTTCATGCCCTTGTCAGACGATCGGACCATCATTACGTGCGGTGCTGATGCGGAGGTAGACATATGCTGAATGCTTGAGTGGTTCCATAATGTTTATCTTGAGCTTTCGGCATTGTTCATAATGGTCATGCTTTGGCTATTTGTTTGTGGTCATTGAACAGGTGAGGCGTTCACAGATACAAGAAGGGGGTTCGGTGTTGACGGATAAGCTTCCTTACCTGAGGGGCCTCGTGCATCAGCTTGCTGTTGAACCGGGAAGTCCTCACACGTTCTTTAGCTGTGTCGCTGATGGCTCTGTTTGGCTTGTACGTTTTAACTTAGTTCTCAATTATTTTTGCAATTGTTGTTTTTCGATTGCTTTGTTGCTGACGTTGTCTTCCCTTCCAGTTTGACCTGAGGGAGAAATATCACAGGAAGCTCTTTAGATGTGGCGCAGTTAGAAGATATGATTACTTGTCAGGTGACACCATGAACCTCTATGCTATTGCCATAGACCCAACAAATCACTCTTGCTTTGCAGTTGCTGGATGTGATGAGTATGTGCGGTTATATGATTCCCGTAAGATTGAAATGGAAAGGTCTAAGTTTGGTCTCCCAGTTGAGCAATTCTGCCCTCAACATTTGGTTTCTGAGAAGAGAGATGGAATCACTGGTTTGGCTTTCTCAAATACGGGCGAGCTTTTAGCATCCTATCGTAATGACAACATCTACCTTTTCGATAGAGAGCATGGGTTATACTTCAACCATTTTGACGAATTTTACAGTGAGAAGCTGCCTGTACCTCAAAGCTTCAAGGGACATGAGAACAAGCAAATCGTTAAAGGTGTTAACTTCCTTGGTCCCAACTGTGAGTATGTTACCTCTGGATCAGACTGTGGCCATGTATTTATTTGGAGAAAGAAGGATGGAGAGCTTGTGCGAGTGATGAAAGGAGATACACGGATTGTGAACTGTGTTGAACAACATCCTCATGAGATTGTTATTGCAAGCTGTGGCATCGACATCAAGATTTGGGCACCCGGTGATAGTGAGAACCCCTCCACTGCTCCCCTTGATGAGGTGTGCTCTCCTTTTTTTACTCACATATCGTGTGTTACATATGGATAGTTATGTTCTTTGTAAACACAAGTTGTCATATATGGTGTAATGTGTCGGGTATGCTTGCCTCACGATATTATACATAGCAGTCATACAGGCAATTGCTTTGCTCGAAATATGTTTGTGCCTTCTAATTTTGAACAGAAGTGAAGTAAGTGTGTGGTCCAGTGCTACATATTTTTTATTTAAATTGTGAAGTAAGAAGAAATGAAAAGGGTGCTTCATTTGCACTATGAATTTGTGATAGTAGAAGCGAGCAGTTTATTTTCATCGCAAAGATGCTAAATAGTGAGGGACCAATTTAATTCTGTGCTGATATACACTGTACATTTGTACTTAATCAAAATTCAGATTCAAGTAGAATGACTTGTAGCTGTCCTACTTGCAAAGTACGTTGTTGAAACAGGGTTGGGAACTTCAGTATTCTGTGTCTGTTTGTATTGTTACTGGAATAGGTGATTGACAATACAGTTTTGACGTCTGAATTTTACTTTATGAAGGTTGATACGCTTCCATCTCTCATCTGTTGCATGAGCAGTCATTCTGATTACCGTGTTTATGTTTTTTTCTTTCAAAAAGGACTCTGTTGACACGGGTGATTATATCTTATCCGCTCGTTATGATTCATCGTCTGACGAGGATGATGATGAAGACGAGGATGACGATGATGATGATGACGACGAGGATGATGATGAAATTTGGCCATAATGAAGAGTAAGAGGGAGAGATGAAGACCAGAACCCGATGAAGGCGATAGGGATATATGAATGGAAGTGTGTTGAGGGTGTCGTTGGCATTGTAGCGAGGATGGAGATCATGTCAAGCTATTATTTGTAAGAGTTGTTGTTGGTTTCCTGTTGGAGAAAGCCGGTCATAGTACTCTAGACTTAAAAGCCTGTGTGTTTAGTTAGGATGTGTACTGTTAGGTTACCTTTAAGTGCTTCCTCTTCACTCTCGAGCAGTACCATTTTTGTACATATTCTTTGTTGTAGTTCATTGTCCTGATGTTAAACGTTTCTAAGCAGCAATTATCTAATGATTGACTACTGAATTTTAACATTCGTGTTTTCTAATCATTTTTGTAAGAAAAAATTTGCTCACTTGAAATTGAGACTGAAATCGTAACTTCGTTTTTCAGGGTTTATTTAGGTATTTTTTTTAAGCTTTCATTTGCCCTATCTATAATACTATAATAGATTATCCCCACTATCTTATTTATCTCAACATGCAAACATGTCACCTCATCAAAGACCCACCACAATATTCATGAGAACAAGTTTTCCATTATTAGTTGATCTTCATGCACACATCCAGTTAATGACACATGCAACCTTCCTTAACATGCATGGATTTTTTTCCCATTATATTATATCACTTTTAACATGCATATATGCATGAAAACAAGTTCTTCGTTATTAGTTGATCTCATGCATACATCAATATAATGACACATGCCACCTCACTCAATATGCATGGATTTTTTCCATTATATTATATTACTTATATTTAATAAATATTTTTAACTACACTATAATAAAATAAAATACTTAAAATATATATTTATACTTTAGTTTATATACTATTAATTCAACTATTCAGGTTTCATGCAATAAATCAATAAAAATATATTGCAACTGAATCCCGCAGCAACGCGCGGGGTATCATCTAGTTTCACTAGCAACTAGGTACACAGTAACTTCTTTATTTTTATTTATTTTAGGTACATGGTAAAGATATTTAGGATTACCACATTTCTCAAAAAACAACGATTAAGATTTACCACGGTGGCAACAACTTTTTTTTAGACAACCACGGTGGCCCACGATATGACATCTAGTTTATTTTGTTTTTTGAGCGGGACGATATGACATCTGGTGAGCAGTGGACTAGGCCCAACCAAATTCCAGGTTGGGGCCCAGGCCCAACAGGACCACGCGGACCGTGGGTTCTGGGCCCGTGGTTCAGATCTGTCCCTGAGCCACCGCCATGGGCCTCTCCTGCCGTGTTCCACCGGCTCCCCCGGTCCCCGCCTGAACAGCAGGGGGGAAGAAGCCGAGAAACCCTCGCGGCGGCGGCGGCGGCGGAGGAGGAGGAGGAGGACGCGATGCCGGCGGAGGGCACCCGCATGGCGGGGCTGTGGGAGCGGGAACTCGGCCGCCTCCGGCCCAAGCGCTTCGCCGACGCCGTCAAGGCCTCCCAGGTCCACCCCCTCCCCCCCTCCCCCCACAACTCTTCTACTCTCCTCGTTTGTGCCCCCCCCGCCCTGAAATCGAGCCGACCTAGCGAGATTTAGCGCGATTAACCCAGTCCTAGAGCGCTCCTGCGGCTCCCCGCTTGCTACCACACATTCCATGGAGGAGGATCATCACCTCCTAGTAGTAGTTTGTGCAGTAATTAAGCTGTTGCTTTCCCTAACAATGGTGTCTGCTTGGCTGGCTGGCTGGCTGCGCAGGATTTTGTGGACTCTCTCGGCATACAGAAGCGGCTGCGGGAGCACAGGGGGTGCGTCAACACCGTAAGCTTCAACAGCAACGGCAGCCTGCTGCTGTCCGGGTCCGACGACCGCACCGTCGTGCTCTGGAACTGGGAGGAGGGGACGCCGGCCCTGCAGGTGCACACCGGCCACGAGAACAACGTGCTCCACGCGCTCTTCATGCCCTTCTCCGATGACCGGAGCATCATCACCTGCGGCGCCGACGGGGAGGTATGTGTACACCTGCACACCCGTAATCGACGGTTCTGCCTATGCGCATTTACGTTGCTCACCCATTGTCATGGTTTGCCTATTTTCTGTTTTGGCCGCGAAACAGGTGAGGTGCTCGCAGATAGAGGAAGGGGGTCGAGTGGTTGTTGATCAGATCATCGAGACGGAGTATGCGGTGCACAGGCTGGCCATTGAGCCAGGGAGTCCCCACACCTTCTATAGTGCTGGGCAAGATGGATCCGTGTGGCGCGTAAGTTGTTGTTAACTTGCTGCTACCTTCATTTGTAATTCTTTTTATCACTGTTGTGCTGGATCCCTTTGTGTCTGACTCTGTTTTACTTCCAGTTTGACCTAAGGGGGAAACAGGCCAAAGAGCTCTTTAAATGTGGGGTGGTTTCCGATGGCGAGTCTGAGATCCTCGAACTCTATGCCATCGCCGTGGACCCAAGAAATCCATATCAGTTGGCAGTCTCTGGGTCGGATGAGTTTGTGAGGTTATATGATACCCGTAAGTATATGCACGGGGATATTGGTTGCCCAGTCGAGTACTTCTGCCCTCCAGATTTGATTACTGATGACAAAGATGGAATAACCGGTTTGGCCTTCTCACAGACTGGCGAGATATTAGCATCATATAGCCATGATAACATCTACCTTTTCGAGAGAGAGCATGGGTTGCACTTCAACGATTTTAAGGTTGGTGTAATGCCCCTGATCGGTGACGGTGTGGGTACTGCCTTACCTCTTTATAAAGACAAGTTGCCTGAACCTCAGGCTTTCAAGGGACACCGTAACATGCAAACCGTCAAGGGTGTTAACTTCCTTGGTCCCAATTGTGACTATGTTGCCTCTGGATCGGACTGCGGCCATATATTTATTTGGAGGAAGAAGGATGGGGTGCTCATGCGGGCGATGAAAGGAGATAAACGGATTGTCAACTGTGTTGAACAGCATCCTTCTGAGATTGTTGTTGCAAGCAGTGGCATTGGTACAGACGTCAAGATTTGGGCACCTGGTGATTGTGAAAACGCCCCCATTGTCAACTTTGATGAGGTTTGTTCTCTTTTTACTCAATTTATTTTCTGTTTCTTGCTGATCATTACATTCTTCCATCCATGACTTGTTAGATATATGGACTAATATGCTGGGTAGGCTTGGTTCCGTATTTATGCATAGCTCTTGTATAAAGAATTTGTTTTCATTTCTGAGAAATAAAACGTTAGTGCACTCACACTTTAATATACTACTCTCTCCGATCCATAATAAGTGTCGCTCATCTAGTACAAAGTTTGTACTAGCTTAGTACAAAATGAGCGACACTTATTATGGATCGGAGGGAGTAGTATTATATTAGACGCAACTCAAATATTTATATTGCAACGATTCTAAGGAGCGCGGAACCATATGTGTTTTGTCCTACTTTCACCAGAGGTTTGTTGGAACAGGGCTGAAAAAATATCCACAAGTCGTATCTGTGTTTTGTTCCATTGCACGCCACTAGTAAATTCAAAGACCGTTTTAAAAAGTTACCATTTGAATTTCCCATAACATTGATAAACTTTTGTAACAATTTTGTGACACCCCAACCTCTCAACCCCTGAAAATATCACCAACTGCTTTTGCTTTATACTATCTAGTGACACGAATATGCAACTGGTAACGCAATGCTGACATGTGAATTTCCCCTTTTGATTGAAGGATGACCCGGACACTTACATCTTCAGCAGCATGAGCAGTGATGGTTCCGACATCTCCGACTTCATGGACGACTTTATCAATGCTGCGGGTTCCGGTTCCTCCGACGAGGATGCAGACGACGACGATGAGGACTCGGACGACGACGACGACGATGAGGACGATGAGGGTGATTCCAGCAATGAGGAAGGCGTAACAACGGACGGAAATTCCAGCGATGAAGACGACGAGGGGGGCGGAGCCGAAGACATGAACGATGATTGACGGGAGGAGCATTGATCATCGCTTTTGGCGGGACTCCGGCTTCCAATAAGGGTGTCCGCGCCGCATGGGTCGGTAAGGGGGGTATATCTGTTAGGGTTTCCTTTTGACCCCGCAATAGCTTTTCTTGTACATACGCTCTCTCCAGGATAGTTGGTTGGGTGGTGGTAGTGAATCGGTGTAAATGTTTGCAACAGAATCTCAACAGAGTTCCATGTGTTTCGAACATGCTGTTACACAGTTTCGGGTCCGCATGATATTTTTTTGTACCTGGTCTTATTTTGGTTCGCATGAATTTCGTTTGAATCTTACATTCTTAAGAAGTTGCTCCCCACTCTCTCAACATGCACACACTCCACCTCATCATGTATGCTACATCACCCTCCACTAGCATACTTTTTTCAACATGCAAGCATGCCACCTCATCATCTAACATGCATGAAAAAGGTCCACCTTAATATTCCACTATGCATAATAAAAACCAGAATTTTATTTTATTATGATTAAATTCATATACTATTTTAAAATTTATTGTTTCAAATATACCTGCTTTATTTAACCAAATATTTTCACTGAAATATTTTGCAAAAAAATTCCGCAACAATGTGCGGGACATCATCTAGTTGTCCAAGTTTTGGTGATAAACTGATGGCAATTTGTTTGGAGAGAAACAAAAATCTCTCCAGGTTCTCAGGCAAACAGCTCCTCTTGACTCGGCTTGCTGAGGCTGACATCTCACGTGGGGCGGTGGGCCCGCTGATCCTCCCTCACCCCAAACGCATTTCGTTTGGCCCTTTGCTTCTTTCCGGCGAAGAAAACGGAATCTGCTCGCATCTCTCTCGCTCGCCGCCGCCGCCGCCCATGGTGTCCGTCGCGATCGCCACCACCTCCCGCGCCCTGCCGCCGGCGTTCCCCTCCGCGGCTCTCCGGCGCCGTCGCCGCGCCGCCTCCTTCGTCCCGGTCGCCGCCGCCGCCAAGCGTGCGCACGCAACCCTACCCCGTTCCGTGCGTGCGTCTCATTTCTGCTGCTGCCGGTGCTCATGCGTCCCCGTTTGTCTTGTGTCGCAGGGAGAGACGACGAGGCGGAGGATGCCGGAGCCGGGTCCAGGCGGCCGTCTTCGGGGAGCGCCGCCGGGCGCGAGCAGTACGGCCTCTCCCTCTCGCCCTTCTCCAAGGTACGGTACGGACGGACGGCGGCGGTGATGGTGGTCTCGGCCCCCGATCTCATCCTCTGACCACGCGATCCCACGCGCCTTCTTCTGATTTCCCCCCGTTTACTAGTGCGATTTATCCTCCCTGTCGCTGTTGTATCAAAACTCCATGCCTTGTGTCTCGTGTGGTCGAGATTCGTGGCAGATTTGCCCGCGATCCCGGCGATTTTCGGCCTCGATTCGTGCTACAGCTCGCCGTTTGATATGCTCCTCTTAGATAGCACTCGGATTTATCATCATGAACTGGGATCAGTGCATCAATATGTTCTCCCTTCAGCTGACACGGTCTGGTCAAGTTTAGCCGGTGCTGATTGGGTTACGCTGTGGCATATGCAGGATGCGGCCATGGGGCTGGTGATGAGCGCCGCGACGGGTAGTGGATGGACGACAGGGTCAGGGATGGAGGGTCCGCCGATGGCAGGCGGCGCTGCGAATCGGCCAGAGGTGTCGACACTGCCGTGGTCGCTCTTCACAAAGTCCCCGCGCCGGCGGATGCGGGTCGCCTTCACCTGCAACGTCTGCGGGCAGCGCACCACGCGCGCCATCAACCCGCATGCCTACACCGATGGCACCGTGTTCGTTCAGGTATTGCCACTGCAAAAAATTTGATAAGTGTCCTGGCTGAGCTGATACTGACACTGTCTTAAACAATTGGGCTGCGATGAATTTTACAGTGGCTGGCCTTATTTCATATTGTTACAAGAGCTGATGAATATCTAGACATATTCGTAGACTAGTTAACAAATGCAAGTTATTACCATGTGACATATGCTCTTGCACAGATTTTTCTTTTGACACCTGTAACACTGGTTTGAATAAGGTTTAGTTAATCTTATACCAGAATGGCATCAGTCATAACACTGCTGTGCTTCCATAAAAAATGCTACACAGATAAAAACAGCAGGTTATGCTGTTTCAGGGTGATAAAAATTCAGGATACTATTGCACTGTAGGATAAGCTTGTGGTTTGAGTCCAGTTAGCCAATAGCTAAGTAGTACTTCCTCCATTCACAAATATAAGATGTTTTGAGAGTTTAAATTGAACTGCCAAAAATGTCTTATATTTATAAACGGGGGTAGTATTAACTTACAACTTTTGGCCACTAGCCCAAGGTAGTTTCTTAATATGCAATGTCATTAACTCTGCTGGCTCTTTTCCCCTACAAACTCAAACTTGCTTATGCAATAGGCTAGTAATTGTGCTTTGTTGGATTAGTGTTAAGTTGTGGTCTTATTTATTTTATGCACTAGATGCTGATTCTAAATTTATAATCTACTGATTTGAATATTGTTTTTTATATAACTATTGGGCATATATCAGCATCAATGGCCTCTTCTTTTATTTGCTTCTGCGCTGTTTTCTGCCTGTTTACCTGGTTGTCATTGTTTTTATGAAAGTGCACCTATTCTTAACCCACACATTTGTTGGATCCTGTGTGCCTCTGTTGCTGCGTCAGTGCTGCGGGTGTAACATCTTCCACAAGCTGGTGGACAACCTGAACCTGTTCCACGAGATGAAATGCTACGTAGGGCCCGACTTCCGCTACGAGGGGGACGCCCCGTTCAACTACCTCGATGGTGACGGTGACGGCAGCGGCAACATCTTTCCACTCCTGTAGGGACGGGAAGCTACGTGCCTTCTTTCTGTTCCGGTGGATGATGGCGCTCTAAGCTGCGCTCGCCCCGTTAGCTGTATGTCTGTCTAATAAGACTATGTTGTTAATGTGTAAGGTTGCCTGTATATATTTGTACGCAGATGTATATAAATAGCATAAGTACAGAGGATAATAATAACAATAATGATAATAATAATAACAGGATCCAACGCTTTTCTACGCTTCCTTTTGCCAAATGGTGTTGGTGGTGTCTCCTGGAATGGCATTGTTATGTGTGTGGTCACCGGATTCAGGTGCTGCCTGCCTGTTGCTTCATTTTTAGATGAGAGATGCATCGTTTTTCAAAGGGGCTTTGAATGTGCCATGGCTGTACTGAAGGGTTGGTTTTGCGCCGCTGTGCTTAACTTATCTTGCAGTGAAACATTGCGCTGCGGCGATGCGCTGAGCTCAGTGGAACGTTGCGGAAAAGCGAGTGTTGCGATGATGAATTCACTTTGTAAAATGTTGCGAAGAAACAGAGTAGGGTTGTGGTGGATCATGATGATAAACATTTTGTACTATGAGTGCATCAGATGTCTTGGGATTGGATTGTTTTCAGGCTTTCAGCAAGCGAGGGAGGGCTTCTCTTCTTCTTGGTTGCTGAGGAGGGGGAGCCGGAGAGAAGAGAAGAAAAGAAAAGCAGCCGGTTCTTTCTCTCCCTGGCTCGCTCACTCCAGTCGAGTGTCCCTCCGATCTGGGCGGCGCCGCCCAAACCCTAACCCCCGCGCCGCCCCGCCACCTACTCCCGCTCCCGCGGGAGGGCAAGGAGGAGGAGGAGCAATGGCGAGGCGAGGAAAAGGCGGCGGCTTAGGGGACGCGGCGCGGGCGGCGTGGCGCAGGGGGTCGGCGCGGCTCGTGGTGGTCTCCGCCGTCGCCTGGGCGCTGCTCCTCCTCGCCTTCCACCTCTGGTCCTGCGCCTCCCCCTCCGCCTACTTCCTCTCAGGTCACCGCTCCCTCCTCTCCTCCTCTAGCGCTGCTAGTCGATTGACTGATGTTTGCTATCCGCGTGCATCGGGGGTCCGGGATGGGAGAACCCAGCTCGGTTGTTCCTCACCATATCACCCACCTCGCCCGGCCAAACCCTCACATCTGATTTACTTACTAGCTGCTCCATCTCCTTGGCATACTACTGTACTCTACATTATTAGCTTCTTCGATTACGGATTCTCATGTGCTTATTTCCTTCCTAGTACTACCACATTCTCAAGTTGCCTACGATGACCCGTTTTGTGTTACCCTCACATGGCTTGCTATGCTTTGCATCCCTGCAGCGCTCTGTAGAAAAGACACTCAAGTTGTCCACCGTGCGTTGGACCCGATGGGAACCCCGTCCAAGCCGCTCCACCGTAAGATTTATTTTGTATTCTACCTTGCGGATTTTTAACACTAGATTTTCCTCTCTCACGGTCTAAACACCAATGACTGATCCACAGGCTGCTCGATACCCGTCGCGGATGACCCTGACACTGTCGTCATTCCAAAGAGAACTCCCAATGCGATCGTGAAAAAGCTGTCGTATCTAACGGTTGACAAGCGGGACAAAGGTTCCCCGCCTCTGTTCGGAGGACGTCAAAACTGGAAGCAGAGGGAGGAAAGCTTTAAACTGAATGCTACCATGAAGGTAAGTAATTGATTGCCTTAGCGCCTGGTATTTCGGTTAATTGTCAGAGAGGTTGGGAAAACAACCATGTTTCTGTTAATTCAGTATATGTGCACCTAAACATGCAAGGATGCATATGTTTGGAGTTTGATGTTTCACTATGCACTTGTTGTTCTGCATCTGTGGCATCTTGTAATCTTCACATATGAGGACCACATGCTTTTCAAACTGGGTTGGAATTTGGAAACACCCTTCAAATCACAATTTATCTAAAACCCTGTAAATTAATTTTGGGAAAAGTATGCGGATATTAAGCTTATTGTCTGTGCATTAATATTCACTGGCCTGCTTATTTAATTCTTCCAGCAAGTAAATAGTAGAACAAGAGAGTAACTAACTAGTAGAATCCACTAAAGCTCCAACTCTAGTATTCACTTTCAAGTGACTGCTCACAATTTGAAATATCACGTGCAATCTGTTCATTGTGCCTAGAGCAAACTGCACATTGGTCTTCAAGACGAATAGCTTATTACCACCTCTTATCTTTATCATGTACTGGATCTTCAGTTATAGTGTCATATTTGTTAATCCATGGAAATTTCTTTTGGGTGAATGATGATGGCTTGTGGTATATGCTCAGGTGCACTGTGGATTTATGAAAAACAGCGGTGCAGACATGGATGATGTTGATGTCGAGTACATACAGAAATGCAAATTCGTGGTTGCCTCTGGTATTTTTGATGGTTATGACATTCCTCACCAGCCATCCAATATCAGCCTTCGCTCTCAAAAGTTGTTCTGCTTCTTGATGGTGGTCGATGAGGTATCCCTTGAGTTCATTGAACAGAATGTCACTGTGAAAGTTGACAGTGCAGGAGGGAAATGGGTTGGTATATGGAGACTTATAACATTGCACCGCCCTCCATTTGATGAACCTAGAAGGAACGGAAAAGTACCAAAGATATTGACGCATAGGCTATTCCCTCGAGCTTGGTATAGCATCTGGATTGATGGGAAAATGGAGCTTATGGTTGATCCACTGCTTATTCTTGAAAGGTTGGTTGTTTATCTGCAACTCAATATAAATCATTTTTGTTTTGTTGACGCCTGAAACAGATTCAATAGGGCAAATTCTTTGCAGATATCTCTGGCGGGGAAAATACACTTTTGCAGTAGCTGTCCATAAGCATCATAGAAGCATATATGAGGAGGGTGATGCAATCAAACGGAGGAAGCGATATGCTCGGCCCTTGGTTGATCTTCAGATGAAGATATACTACCACGAGGGGATGGAGCCTTGGGACGCAAACAAAAGGATGCCTAGTGGTGAGTCGACTTACATTTTTTTCCCGTTAAGTCGGGACATCTGTTTGAAGCTGTTAAGCAAAGCTTATTGGTAACTGATGAATTATTCCACCTCTTATGCATCTCTGTTGTGCTACCATAGTTCCTCAATTCCCATGCTAATTAAGCAAGCTGCGACTTGCAGACATACCAGAAGGAGCGGTGCTGATCAGGGAGCACACGACGATAACGGATCTGTTCAGCTGCCTCTGGTTCAATGAAGTCAATCTCTTCACGCCTCGTGACCAGCTCAGCTTCGGCTACGTGGTCCATCGGCTCGGAGACGCACTCAAGTTCTTCATGTTCCCCAACTGCGAGTACAATTCCTTGTTCATCTTGCACAGACACACGCGGGAGCACTCATCGAAGGTGGAGTGGGCTAAGACAATCGATGAGATACTGAAGAAGGGACTGAAGGAGAGCAGGGGAGGATTAGGGCTGTGGACTCCGTACCCCGCGGACCTCAGCTCCGTGGAGCTCCCCGCTGTAAAAAGAACTTCGCAGGCAGGCTAGGCTGTGCCGAAACATTCGATCATGATTCTTTGGTTGTGCAAAGTAGAACACTCATTTTCTTGTTGTGTTGTAGTCAGTGGGGGGACATCTGTAATTTCCAGTAGATTCTGTTGCAGTTGACATAGGGATGCAATATAGGTCCAAATCTCTACGGGAAATTTGTAACTACATGTAAAAATATATGAGGATGGAATTGATCATGATTTTTGCGTTTCCATGTTGCTAACCCATCATCATTTCTGATTCAGGTTGACTCAAATATAGAAATGGTAGAAATACTTGTTTCTGAACGTGTATCACAGGGCAGCATAAGAATAATGATAATGAAACCACTGCTATAACAAAACCAATCACAGCATTGGACAATGATAATGATAACAAGAGAGCGGCTTTTTGGGTCATAGAAAGCCGTTTGGGATTTCCGTGATAACAAACCCTATTATAGCATCAGACACGATGATAATGATTGTCATTCTTACAGATGATACAATTGATTGTTTCTACATTCTCTGACCTATCATGGCTTCTCTACATTGCAAAGATCACGCCTAAATCAATCACTCAGGCCTCTTACAAGAACCAACTTGACCGGAACACGACGGCCGGCGCGCATCGCCTCCCAACTAGGTTGAACATGACACCAGGCTGCAAGGTGGCCTTCTGACCAAGATGCAAATTCAGGAAGCCTTCCAGCTGAATCCGTTCGGGTGCCACCTCGGAGCCTCTCCGCAGGCTCACACCCCAGCCCAGGTCATTCTCCGGCGTATCAGACAGCGTGACGGCCCATTTCAGCTGCCTCGGGTTTGACCTCTTCACCTCGACCCAGGCCCCGAACCTTGAGTCCTCGTCGAACTTCAGTTCAAAATCGACGCACCCTCCAGCGGTTGGTTTGCTCTTACGAGGAATAGCAGACGGTCCATGCCAGGCTGCAGACATGGTCAGCTTTATATCATCACACATCTTGCATGAAATCTGCCCGAATCCGGTGAAGACACTGCTGGCTTCACCCGAGCTTTTCGCAGCTGTTGAAATCAACTCGGCAAGAGATGCTGCGAAGTTCTGTGAGCTCAGTATTAGGCCAGCAGCACGCTTGTGCCGCTTAAGCAGCAAAGGTGGCCTCAGCGAGGTATGGAAGCTGGGAACCCATTGGCCCTGTCAAGAAAACTATCACCTGATATATCAGCAGGCAAAATGATATAGCGTATAAGTACAGGTGCAAGGATGAAGAAATCAATTACCTCTCGGACGCTTGGATCGGTCGAAAAATCATCACACCTTGCTCCTACCGGTACCGCAGCAAAAGACATGTGGTCAGTGACATTTGCCAGGTACATCACCTTCGACAGCACAAGGGGGCTACCGATGAGATCATTCTCTTGAGAGAAGCATCTGGAGTCGGTGGCAAGCTCTGCCAGGAGAGAATCCTTCTTTCGAACACTGGTCCGGAACGCGAACTGTGAACTGATGCCAGAATTTCCTTCTGAGCTATCTGATGCGGCGCTTTCTTTGCCCTTTAGTGCTAGGGCTCCGGTGAAATTGATGAGGCCCTTGACCCGGGTGCTTTCTTCGGCAAATGGACCGATTTTGTGAGATTTGAAGAGCGTGAGCACCTTCTCGACCTTCTCTTGTCTATCCCTCAGCTGCATTATGTCGTAAAACGCTTGCCGCTGCAGACGCTTCAAGATGTCGATCTGAAATACACAGCAAGAGAATAAAACACAAAGAGGTCAACACAAGTTGGTTTTCTTGTTATCTTCCAAATGTACATGAAAATTGATACCAGAGAGAGAAAAGAGGCTATGGTACGAATTGAAAACCAACTTCATGCCCTGCCGCAACGTGGACAGATGTATGCTAGAAAATACAGTGGGTATCTCGAGCCTGGGGGAGAAACTTTTTCCCCTCCCGCCGATGTAATCGAGACACTTCATTTCTCAGGCTAAGAAATTAGCAGCAAACAACCTTTTCTAGCTATTCATTTTTGCAGGGACACATCAGTGCCTCAGTGGAGATCATCAAACAACTGTGTGCAGGTAAGAGCTAAATATAATCTGGTGAGATCTTCACAGATGTTCAGGACTGGTCAGTCAGTGGCCACTGCCAGAAAAAAACGCCTCCTTTGCAGGCTATCTAGTCTAAAAGCTTGTGGCATCTCTATCCACCATGAAGAGAAACACATCTGAAGAAGCTACTTACTTTGGTACCACGGCAATTCAGCTCAGCAATTGTAAGCAATAAGAAGCACAGGACAAGAACATTCCTAGACAAGACGGAAAATTCGGCGAAACACAGAGCGCCCAATCGAGCCGAGTGCATGGGCGGCTGGCCGGCATTGTCGTCCTACTTTCCGACCCACCCCACAAACCCTCGAAATTCGTAAGGGGGGCATTCCGGCGGAGAGGGGACGGGGAGGGAGCGTGCTTACCGGGTTGGGGCCAGGCTGCGGGGGTGGGGCGCGGCGGAAGGAGAGGACGAAGCGCCTGGTGGAGTCGGCGGCGCCGGCGGCCCTGTCCACCGCGCACGCCCACGCCGCGTCCATCTTTCCACTCCGCTCCGCACGACCGACCGACCGCCCAGCCGCTTCCTCCCGCGCGCGTGCGCCGCCCTGGCGCCGGCGGCGGTCGACCGGGAGCCGCCGGGGTTGGGGGAGAGGAGTCTCGAGGCTTCGCCGCTTTTCTTTTCTTTCTTTCTCCGCTGCTTTCGCCTGGAGGCTTCGAACCTTACCGCTTTTGGGTCGGGCAGGCAGAGTGGGCCGGGCCATCGGCCCGAGTACGAACTAGTGGACCGGTATGGGCTTCAGCATAATGTTTTTTTTAGCCCTGGGGGTTTTTTGAAAGAGTGAAATCTACGGAGTAAATGTTTGCATGTACTCCCTCCTTCGTTGCAAAATATTTGAAGTTCTACCCGTTCAATAAAAATATTTGAAGTTTTCGATTTATCTCAAGTCGATCATCTTTAAGCTTGACCAAGCCTATAGAAAACTATGTCGAAATCTTCAACATCAACCATACATAGTATGAAAAGAAAATACGATGAATCTAGTGAACCAAAATTTATAGACTATTAAAGATGTTCTAATTTAGGAAACAAAACCTAGAACTTCAAATACCTTGGAAAGAGTATTTATAGCATCCCCACAAATAAAATAAAAAGATCTCTATAACATCTCGGTTAAAAAGAGGAGTGGTAAATAAAATGGAAGACTAGTTTGGGAACTGCCTAAAAAAAAGACACCAGAGAACAGAAGGAAACAGATTGACTGCAAGAAACCGAAGCGCATTGCGTTACATTACATCACTTCACATCCCATTAAACTTGAAGCTACACAGATATTTGAGAGTAACAAAAGGGAAAGGGTGAAAAAAAAAACTTGAAAGTTACAGGGTAAACAACATCTCTTATTCATCTCTTTCAACCTTGCTTCTGAGCATAATAACTGTACTGAATTAGCTCGTATAAAAGACGGACTAAAGGTCGCCATGCAGATGATGACTGACTGGAGCAACGGCCTCGGTGAGCACGAGGATCTCGATGGGGATCAGAGTGGAAGAGCTCTGAGCGATGGTGTTCAACGAGAGCTGACGAGGAAAGGGTGCTGGCACACGCCACATTCTATCGTCTCCGAGCCAGATGCCGGGACCTGCACCTGTAGGGAAGGATTAATGAACTTGGGTTAGATACTGTGTTTCGATGTCGACACCAAGCGGACAGAACCATCCAGCATGAAAAGGGATGTGACAGTGATGAACCTGGAGGTGCACTGTGCAGATGGGGCAAGCGACCTCCCGCATTCGCTTGCCAGAATTTCCATCTGAAGATCTCAAGCCTGCCGAGGGAGGAACCAACACATTTATAAAAGGAAGAATAAAAGCCGAAGAGCACACGTCTGAAATGCAACACGTATATAAAGAAACAAACCTGAAGATGATTTCTTGTTTATATCCATTGCTTCCTGTATCAGACCAGAGGTTGTGTTATGTCAGCATATTTATTTCAAATCCAGTCAAGTGAAACAGTGTGTTGTATAAACACTGTAAGTTATACGAGTACATACTAGCTGGCTAAAGAAACAAAATAAGCCAAAAGGTAAACCTGAAGCTTTTTGGCAAGATCCTCATGGCTGTGAACAACAGGTCGATTTGCCGCTTCCTTTGCACTGTTCAGTCTTCGAGAAACTTCAGCCTATCGGAACAGAAAAAAAAAACATGACACTGATATCATTCATTGAGAAGTCAGAAATGGTATAACCTCCCGCCAGTAGCAATGCAACAAAGGATGTAAGAAACAAGACTGCAACCGAAGCTACTTCACAAAAAGAAAAGGGGATTAACACTGAACATCAGTGCTCAAAATAAAAGTTGGTAGCTGCTTTTGTCCTTAAACATGATAGTGGAAAAAAAGTGGGTGGTAGCAGCTATGAAGGTCATACCCTCTACCTTCGAAGACAAGAAAAGGCACACCCTCATTCCCCACAACATGCACTAACAAGAAAGCATAACTAAGATACAATTCCAATTTATATTAGTTTGATATTGTCCAGGCCACTTGTGCTTTCAATGAGCGATGAAGCAACAAGTCAAACAGCTATTAGCTATTTCATATTTAATAATTCGGACTAAAAACTTACAACGTTTAAGCACAAACTACATCAAGTTCTTTCATTGTCCATGCTCACTAAACACCACAGAATACCAAAAGCTCTACATAACATAAATTACTACTAGTCTACTACAACTGCAATATAAGAGGATGAAGCAAAAGAACACTACCATGCATTTGTCGCAAACTCGGACTGGTTGAGAATCTGCATCTGAAGTTAGAGGAGTCCTTCCTTGGGTGCACTTATCACAGAAAATATCACCGCAGTTCCGGCAGTGATGCTGAATGTACAGGTTCACAACATTAACAGATGGATCTCAAGTATACATCATCAGCATGTCAACAGCAAATTGACCTTACCCTGCGGTTGAAGGCACTGAAATCTCCCGCACAGGCTGTGCATTTATTGACAGCTTCATCTGGGACCTATCAGTAAAATGGAGAAAACAAGATTATGCCACTAGAGAAAAAAATTGAATGAAGAAGAACACGGAAAGAAGAGAAGTCCGCCCAAAAACGCGTAAACATATACTCCCTCCGGTCCAAAATATAAGGTGTATTGTTTTCCGTGCAAGTCAACCATTTGAATGTTTGACCAAGATTATAGAATAAAATATCAACATATAGAATACCTAGTAGATAAAATATGAAACTACTTTTCATGATGAATTCAATGATATAAAATTTGGTTTTGTGGATATTGATATATTTTTCTAAAAACTTGGTCAAAGTTGCACTCGTTTGACTTTTGAAAAAACAAATACACCTTATATAAAAGAACGGAGGGAGTACTGCAAGAGTAGCTTTCATAGTGGGGCAGAAGAGATAAAAAATAAAATACACAGACAGCAAGCCATGTACAACATCCCATGAAAGTACTGCAAGTTAAATCAACAGTACAGAGAATAAGCCACAAAGCAACTGAACAACAGCAGAAGCTTTACTGTGAGATGCAAAATGGAAAATATGTGAAGCTATGAACTCTATAGAACACAATTGGGAAGCCATAACTAAGTCAGAAACAGGATATTGGGAAGACATAAATACTGGGTAAGCCAAGTAAATATAAATTAAACATTAACTCTCAACTTTCCCTAAACACCTTCCGTGCATTTCTGAATTCTGATCACAACACATTTTTTTATCTGCTGAAAAGATGCTTAAAAATGGAGCAGAGTAGAAGTTCAAACAGTTAACTACATAATGTAGAGAAGAAAAAATGCAAGAGCTGCATGCGTACAACTGAAATGACAGATTGAAAGAAAACACGCATGAGTCTGCCTAAGCAACTATTATTTTAGACAAATAGGCAATAATTAAGTTAGAGAAGGATATTGTTGTTGTCTCTATATAATTTCAAATTGAAAATAAGCACATACATAATAATTCAATGCACTTGCAACTTGCAAGCCGGCCTCATTTCAAACGGTGATGGAGAAAGAACTTACCCAGTGGTCTTTCTCCTCAGTCACAGGCTTCACTAAGTTCCTCCAATCAAGGAAATTCCTCCTCTTATCATTTTGCTGTTCAGAAGGGCTGGCGGCATCGGCAGTTGCTTTATTTCTCGAAATGCTGCTTCCAGCCATCTCCTTGAACTGTGGTAAAAAATATCTAATTGTAAACATTTCTCCATAAAAAATGGATGCTAACAGCTCAAAATTACAACAAACTGAAGGAGGAAATAAAAGATATTTTGTCAGAAAAGACCACTATCATCACTGCAATATAAAAAAAGACCACCTGCGGAAAATATGTCAAAACTACACTGGCGGCACTCCCGGCAGGCGGCACGTGTAACATGCCGCCACTGCTGCTGGCGGCATGCCACCAGAACGGATTTCTGACAACAGTAAAACGGAAAAAAGACCGCCATGGGCCTTGCCGCCACAAGTGCTGGTCGCACGTGCTAATGTGGCAGGCTGGCGGCATGTTCCTGACTAGCCCGGTTAGCTTCTCGTTGCACACGATCCTAGCTAGCTGCTAGTAGCACATGGTCCAACTAGAAAGGAATTTCACGGTAAGCACAAGCAAGTTGTCTCAGCCCGCATATGAACATAGTAGAGTCACAGGAACATGTCGCCAGTGGCAGCGGCGGCAAGCTGCCACATCAGCGCGTGCCGCCTGAACTTGTGGCGGCAGGGTCCACGGTGACCGTTTTTTTATCTGCTGTTGCCAGGAATCCGTTGCGAGAGTGTGCCGCCGGCAGCAGTGGCGGCACGTTACATGTGTTGCCTGCCGGGCGTGCCGCCAGTGTACTTTTGACAATATTTTTCGCAGATGTTCTTTTGTGACATTGCAGTAATGATAGTGGTCGTTTCTAACAAAAAATCGAAATAAAAGGTATCATTAAATCAGATGCAAACCTGCACAGACGCAGCTGTCACAGTGTCCAGAATGGTGTTGGTTGTATAGCTGCTTGACTTTAGCCTTATTCTTCTTGCTTCAAGATCAACCGAACTCTTTGACCAAAACGCAAATACAGAAGAATCCAATACCTAGATACAGATGCTATAATATTTAGTACTACAAAAAAGGAACAGAAGAAATAAAAGCTCTGCGACAGGAACAGGTGACTTACATCCCATCTAGTTACAGTTTCAAGGGGGTATATCCTCAGTGTCCTACTAGTATTGGGATCAAGCATCCGAATACCATCCAAACCAACCTGCATGAGGTGCAAAAGGATAAGTAGTGATTATCGGTTGATTACTCTAGGCAGTGGTGCAACCAAGTACAACAGCATAACAACCATACTCTCAATGAAGTCAGATTTTTCAGGAAATAAAATGAAGCCTGATTACTAATTAACAGAATATCCATCCCATGATTCTTCATATTACCGATTAGCTAAGAATTAAGTAACTTTACTTGGCCTTTGTCCTGACCTAGACTTGCATGCCACAACTGTACATTTTTCCTCCATTAAAAACTACCAAACAAGTAAAATGATCGCTTCAGTCTCTGTAGATATTTCTGCCAAAAGCAGGCCCAAAAGCTCCTTGCACTAATTTCGGTGTATTAAAATGTTCCAACCTTTCTCATTGGAACATTAGTTAGTTATAATTTTGGTATATTAAAATGTTCTCGATACAAGCTATTTCCTAGTGAAAGCATCTGAACTCCATGGATCATGGTCTAAACTCCACTCTATTGGATCATTTTTTTGTCGAAAGTAGCCACTGAGAAGTGAGAAGAGCTCTGCCTTGAGCACTTGACTATAGAAATTTGTTCATCATGCCAATGTACCTGGCAGAGCACATCCATGGGGCTACCGGCGCCCTCGGGCAGCAGCTTGACCCGGAACTTCTGCACCCCGCCTCTCACATCCTCCGACGTCTCGGCCTTCGGCACCGCTCTGACCACCTTGGGGCTCGCCGTGCCGCCACCACCACCACCCCTGTCCTTCCCTGGCCCAATCGACCTCCCGTAATCATCGAACAGCGCCGAACCCCCGGAGCCCTGCCTCGGCGCGGTGCCCCTGGCGCCGTAGGGCTCCGGCGCGTCGCCGCCGCGGTACGCGTACGCGCCGTCGTCGGACCACCCGCCCGCCGCCGCGCCGGAGGGCGGCGGCGGTGGGTAGAGCTGGTCCTGCTGCCCGTACCCGGACCCGGGGCCGGATCCGTACCCGCCGTAGCTCCCCGCCCGATCCAGCGACGGGTAGGGCGAGAGGGCGGGGCTGTGGTGCTGCGGGGGCGACGGCAGCGGAGGGGGATCGTAGGGGTAGTACGGCTGCGGGGGCGAGGGCGCCGCGGCGGAGGGAGGTGTCGGTGGGTAGTGGTGGGGGGTATGGTGGTCGGCGGGCGGCGGCGGGTAGGCGGGGTACGGGGCGGGCGCGAAGTCCTGGGCGGCGGGGTAGGGCGAGTAGGGCGGCGCCGAGGCGGAGTCGTAGTCGTAGGGGTGGTAGGCGGGCGGCGGTGCGGCGGGCGCCGGCGCGGAGGCCTGGTACGGCGGGTAGTAGGAGGGGGCGGAGTAGTCCCCGGCGCCGGCGGGATGCATCTCCGGCGGATCGGGGAGGGAGGGAGCGGGTGAGGTCGCCGGCAGGTGGGGGAACGGACAGAGGAAGGAGACGGCAGGGGAGACTGGTGAGAGAGGAGGAGTGGGGCGCTTTTCCAATATGGTCCTTGGTTTGCGGTGGTATTTCTGGATTAGGACTTATGCTGTCAGAAAACTTGCGTATTTGGTCTAGAGGAAATATATGGGTAAAGGAAGGTTCGAAATGAAAAAATGTTCTTGTGTGATAAGATGGACATGGAACTGATTCCATAAAAGGAATTTTCTTTTCTAACCAAATTTTGTCAAGGATTCTTTTCTTTTGGTGCTTTCTCTTTTCTCATGGGTTGAACCAAAAGATGGGATGGTAAAATGTGGGTAATATGTCGGAGGTAAATATTTGGAAAAAAATTATGTATTAAAACATCAATGAAGGAAAAATATCTAGATAAATAAATAACCACACATACTCACACTTTGGTTAGTAAAAATGAAGATATTAAGTTTGAAGATTGGTAAAGCCATGTAACTCATTATCAATGGATATCTCCACCACTTATTAAAATAAAACAAACACTTGATGATGCTCGAACACTCTGACCGCCTCCACCCCCTCGCCTTGAACTCATCTAACCAATCAATGCTTAGTTTCTCGATTACTTGAACAGTTTCTGACCTTCATTTGTGGTTTCTTAATTACCCTACCAAATAAGGGTCATCAGTTATGTTTTCTCTCTCTCATTCTAATTGCCTTAGTGAGGGGTAAGTCAACTAGATTCGCATGCAGTCACCTTAGTTTATTCATGCTTCCCTTCCCTGCCATCATCTCCTCGCACGTCACGACCAATCCGTCATTGATTACTCTTCTTCCTCGCATCCCTTCAATTAGTGCAATATGTTACCATTATACGACCGAATAAGTATGTCTACTAGGGAGTGGGTGAAAAATGTTCATAATGCATTAAAAATGTTAATAGAAGAATTTGATAAAATGTTAAATAAGTTTTTGAGAATGTTAATCAAGCATTTGGAAAATGTCAAATGTGTAAAGAAAAATATTAGCCATGAACTACAAAAATGTTAATCCGATATTTGAAAAACGTTAATCAAGCATTTGAAAAATGTTAAATATGTATAGAAAAAAGTGAACAAGGTATTCAAAATATGTTAATATGATATTTGAATTGTTTTAATCAAGCATTACAAAAATGTTAAATGTATATAAAAATATTGATGCAAGAATTTTAAAAAATGTTAATGTACTATTTAAAAAAATCTCAATCAAGCATTTGAACATGATAAATATGTATTCTAAAAATATTTGTGATGTATTAGAAAATGTTAGATGTGTGTGAAAAAATGTTGACCATGTATTTAGAAAATTTTAATCATATATTTTAAAAAATATGTGTTAAAAAATATTGAACATATATTTAGAAAATATTAAACGAGTATGAAGAAGTGTTAAATGTGTGTTCCGAAAATTTACAAAAGAAATATGCAAAAAGTGTGAAGAAAGGTCAAAAACAAGGAAAAAGAACCCCAAGAAAATTAGTGAAAAACTGAAAAAACAAGAAAACAAATAAAAAAGAAAGAAAAATGGAAAAACCAAAGGGAAACATGACAAATATAGAAAAAGAAAAGGTAATACAAAATAAATGAAAAAAAGTAGAAACGCAAAAAAACTAAAAGTGTAAGAAAAATAAAGGGAAAATGATAAAAAAAGAGAAAGGAAAACAGAAAACTGGAAGAAACCTGATGAAGATACAGAATAAACCAAAGAACAAACATAAAAATCAAAAACAAGAAAATGAAGAAATCTGAACCAAAACAGTGAACTTTAAATAACCAAAATGGACCGACCCATTTCTTCTGTCTCACTTAATGCGGGATATAGCGCTTTCAGAGCTCCAACGTGGCCTGCCTAGTGGCTCAATTTACCTTCACATGGCGAAATCACTAGTTTTAGAGTACTCATAGCAACAAACAACGCGCTGTGCGCCAAGTGATGCGTTCTGGAGTTTTTTCTGTTTTTCCTGTTTTTTGAGGCACGAGTGCCTCTTGCGGAGGTACGATAGTGCCTCTCGCAGAGGCACGAGGCACGACTCGTGCCTTCCGCGAAGGCACGATCGTGTCTCTATTTTTTTTTCAAAAAATGATTTTTTTAATGATTTTTTTCACCAAAACATATAAAAAAACGTGTGAAAATCGAGAAAGTCAGAAAAACCATCGAAAAAACCAATTTTAAACACCAAAAATACATACACAAATTTTTTTTAAAATGAAATCCTAAGAAAACGCCATGAACGCGACACGTGCCGCTGTTCGCTAGACCGGGCCGTGAACGAGTAATCTAGAATTAGTTGCTCTCGTCTTAGGCTCTTAGTAGTAGTGGATGTGAATTTATTATTTTTGATGGATCGGCATTAGTACTACTGATCAGTTGTTGCCACTTGATATGTTGAATAATCGGTACTTACATATGTTGAACTATTTCAAGTTAGATCTGAGGTAAAAAAATCAAGTTATGATCAATCATATGAATCTATGATATTATCCTCAATTATAGTTTTATTTTTAAATATTAGAAAATATTACATGATGGTGCAGTAATCATTTATACAAGGGAAAAGTAATAATTTGTACAAAAATTGTAAGCCTTTTGAACACACACTCTTGAAATTATGGGCCCGTCCCTGACTCGGACTAGCCTCATTTGTGCCCAATGAACTCTAGCCACCAAGACATGTAAAGAACACGTGTTAATCATATTCAATTCTATCATAAAACGAGCAAGTTGTATTACCAGATCTTCTCTAGTTATCATAATATTGTACAATGGATTTTCGCAAAATAAAACAACATTCTGGAAGATCTGGCACAAAAAAAAATGTCTAGAAGGATTTCAGCTTCCCAAATGCATTTGTAATTAGCACTAGCCACACCATTTTTTAGCCATTGATCCATAGATTTGGTTGTAATTTTATTTTTGTTGTCCAAAAACCATGGCATCTTATCATGATTACGACTAAATACATGTTGAGAAGCACACAAATACACATTTGGGGCAAACAATATAGTTAAAACATCAAGAAAACCATGCACACACACATAAACATCACTAAAACCAGTATTGTGAAGCTTGACGGTTGATAAAACAGCCACATGCAACTCGTTGTCGACGGGTACATCATCTACTTATTGAAATCATTATTTACCTTGACACTGCTCCGTGTGTGTGACCTCTAGTGTTCCGTGTCTGTGACCTCTAGTGTGCAAGGGGATGCAACCACCCCAACTCATTAAACCAAACAACGCTTAGTCCTCGCCAACTATAAGTTTTGACCCGTTGCGCTTGACAATAATACCATGGATGTATGTTAGATCATGTGTTTATTATTTTGCAGAAGTTCTCTTCAGTCACCAAGTTTATAACAGAGAAATTTTGGGTGATGCAAGATGCTTTCATTATGTAATTGTAAAGATTACACCTCATAAATACCACTTACTACCCACCATGTTGACTTAGAATTGCATGCAAGAGGTGACTCAAACCAATCACAGTATAAGAAACACAAAACCACTCATCTCTGCTTATGTATCCTCTGAACCAACTACGCAAACCGCAATGAATATTTTCGGTTTGCAATGCCACACCCTGCATCTTTGATTTTCTTTATTAATTTAAATACATATTCATGGACGTGTACGTTGAAACTCCAAGCTTCCCCAAGTGGGCGGTGAGCTGTGAAAACGACTAAGCCCGACCAGGTACATGCATGGAACCTTCAATCACCCTTTTGCCCCAAAGGTGCCAAGTTGCACCATTGGAGTATGAGAGTGGATGGTTAATTATTTTCTCTGACGAGTAAAATCAGTTAAGATTTTATAACAGATGCCAACTATCAATCAATACATATTTTTTCTCTTTATTTGAAAGCAAATGTTAACTTGGTCTATTTGAAGTTATGCTCACATTCACACCCCCTGGTTATTTTCTGTAACGATCATATTGGTGTGTTCTTGGGACATGCTTGGGATTGGAATTAGTTGAAAGGAAATAAAAGCTATAAGATCGACTCGGGGAAACATGACCTTCCCAAAGCCTCTTCCAAGACTTGGACTCGACGAAGGTAAGAACCCTTGGGAGGCTACAAGTCGAAACCCATAAGTTGCGTTTGGAAAATCTCTCTAGTTTGATTGTCTGGTGTTCTTCTAGGGAGAGGAATGAACTTACCTAACAATTCAACTGATCATGATGAATCAACTTTAAAGCACTTGATGTTGTTGATGTATATGTCTTGTCATTTTTCATTCGCTTCACTACACCTAATTAAATAGCTAATTAGATTTTACTTTAAACCAAGTATTTGCAACAAAGTGACATGTCGATGTTTATTTTATTTTCTATCCCATTTTGAGTGAGAAATTCCACCCGTGAAACAACATTTAGCGTGGCTAGTGCATTGGCAAACTTGATGGACCCATTCATCGGAGTGACGTGCTGCTCACTCTTGTCATGCCACGGGCAATCATGATGCACATTTGGTATATACCTTGGTTTAAAGTGGCTCAAAAACATGGTTTTACCTGATGCCCTCTCAAAATGGACCGGGGTGGATTTTTCTGAGCGGTTAACAATTTCATCACCAAATGTGTCTAGTGCACTGTTGTCTTTGAAAATCAAAATTATCAAAAAACATCATTTTCTCATCACAAGTTTTTGGGGATAATTTTTTTTGAACCAACTAACCCAATTATAGTGAATTACATAGAGATAACTAACTAAGCATGCATGTGAGCATTTGACATCTTAACTAGAGAAAAAATCTCATCACTACATAGAGAGACCTAGCTAAGCATGTAGACATTTGACATCGAACTAGTTAAGAATCTCATCATTAAGTGGGTCTACTCAACTGTCTACCTAAAATAAACTATAACAACAAGTTGTTCTCATCATAGCAAATTCCCTGGATATAGAAAAAAGGGATCCCATTGAACTAATTATTAACTAATTACAAAGAGACCTTTATAAGAACCTATTTGCATTCAACAATATACCTAGCCATCATGGCGTGGTGGATACCAACGTTCACTTGACAATATAGAAAATCCGATCACTAACAACCTTTGGACAAAAAAATGTCTAATATTTATTTAAATGGAGGAAAAAGCTTTGCCTCATGAGATTAGTTAAGATTTAAGAACAGTTTTACAGAGTTACAGAGCGACTCCCCAAAGTCCAAAGAACTAGTCTCACGACATGAATGAAGTCAAATGTTTAGCACTCGCTACCACCATAGATTTGCCTCATCTCTAATCTTACGCATAATTACATGTGGCATGGAGAAAACATTCCTAAAGACTCTAGCATTATGCTCATTCCAATCCTCCCACGAGGCAAACATGATCAAGGAAGCGACTCCTCTTCTCACTTTACGGTGCCATCGGTCGCATTGATGTCAGACATTACCACCAATCCATCACCCAGTTGAAATTGACCCAATCGTCTGTGTTGATGTCCGTGGCATCTCAACTTGATCTCAATGAGGCCAAGCCAAGCTTTGATCTCATCCCAAACATGGCGAGTGAATCTACATTTGAAAAGAAGATGCATGATGGACCCGGTTTCCTATTGCAAATTTGACATAAAACCACAGTTTGATCAACGACGACATCAAAGACGACCGTTCATCCAAACTCGTTCATAAAGGATACGCTGTATGCGAAGAACTTGTGCTTTGGTGGCACCCAGTTGCTCCATACCACCCGTTTAAAGATGGAAGCATTCACATTATCGAGTCGCTCCTTGTAAGCCAAGGACGCGGAGTAGGTGCGAGAAGCTGTCGCATTCCAAACTATGATATCCAGAAGATGTGCCTTAGAAATCTATGATGTGCTGCAAAGAGAGACCCTAGCTGAAGTTGATGTTGCTATCTCTTCAATTGCTTGCTAGCTCTCCAATTCGCATTGTAAAAGAAGATGGAAACTACCAAAATGTAGTCTCACAAATTCCACTCATAATTCGTACGACCTGAGCTCACTTGCACATCGACTTTGCTCCACCTCCAAAACCCTCTGCTTTTTGTCTTTGAAGGATGGTAACAAACTGTAGCTGTCAACTAGTGAGATACCTACTCGACCTTACTGGTTCACCAATGCAATAAGCCAATAATACGTGATCCAAACCTACTAGCCAGAAAATATAATCATTTGCTGATGTAGACAGATCGCTCGAAGCTTCCAGCGAGATCTCATAGCCGGTGAGCTAGCTCTAAAGCGACCAAGTACACGGAACCTTCTTGACCTTGTTGCCCAAAGTGGCCAAGTTGCGCCATCAATGGAGTCACAGAGCACCCGGTCTAAACTCCCAATTGAGTAAGCGTTCGAGATTTCAATAACTATCCTGTTGTACCTCTGATGGTGATGATGCCTTGTCACTGTCCATTAGGGTGTCTACCTAGTATATACACCTACTGCTTGCTTTTCTAAGCTAAGGTCGGCAAATACAAGCATATCTTGGCGGTTCAGAAAACTCAGGCGGGCGGGAGAATCGGCAGGTTTCTTGTTAACTCAGACGGTGTCGACACTCGCATCTATATGTGTGGCGACGAAAATGAAGTTAGGCTGGAGGATTTTTGTAGGAATTCTAGAGGATAGGATTTCTAAAGGAAAAATTCCTTTGGAGCCCTTTTATTTGTAGGAATATAATCCTATTTTTATGGAGGAATTCTTCCTCTCCTCCATATTTCATAGGAAAATAAATATGATCCTAGACTCAATGAAAAAAAAATCTTATGATGTGAACTAAAAAGCATCTTTTTTTCCATTCTTATTTATAGGATTTGAGATACATGCCATCTTATTTCCTTTGACTTTTCTATTTCTATAATTTTCCTATCCTATGAACCAAAAGAGGCCTTAGAGTTTAGCTGGAAATACCATTTTCAGATATGGGATGGCATTTCTCTGCAGTCTGTCACATCATCTTTTGGAGTAGGAAGATCCATGCAATAACTTTTGCTTCAAATTGTTTTATCTTCAATTAGTCATCAACAACTCCTAGATTGTAGTGTAGGGACTAGCTAGGGAGTACAAATATAAAATGTTTTGGATCACTAAAATAGAAATCTAAAACGTCTTATATTAATTTACAGAGAAAGTATAAAACAAAAATGGTAGGTCGATCGACAAAGGCCACGCCTGCATGCACGCGAGAATGGCTCTTCGAAAGAGAGAAAGGACCAGCTAGTACTATTACTTAGAAGGACCATGTACTAGCTTAATTACAAGGAACATACACCTAAGCCCCTACCTAGCTAGTAATTAACTACGTACAGTTCACCTGTAACATCGATCTCATATAACCCACATTCTCACGCATATAAGTTCAGTTTTTCTTGCTATGATCTCTACTCTGTTTTTATTTTATTTTCTCACAATAAAGCCTAAACCCTATCAATGAAAATGATCCGAGGAAGACTTTGGCTATTCCCTAGAAGATTGAAAAAAACCGAGCTCAGCTTATTTTGGCATGAGGAAACACGCCCTGAGCCACAAACGACGCGGTTGGCTGAGACGACCCCCGAAAGGACGCGCTAGGAACAGGTTAAAAACATGGTCAGGGTGGCTGGCCGCGGCGTCACCATCGGATGTAGTATTACAGTTGATGGGTTTGGATGCGGGTGCGGGAGTGGGTCGCCAACACCGAAGAAGAAGAGGGTTTAGAGGGATGGGGCCACGAGAAATGGCGGAGCGATGGAGGAGTCGGGGCGGCGAGCACGATATTACAATACCTTGGGTTGATCAGATGAATAAGGAGGGAAATCGATGGACGGCGGAAATATTATTAGGCCACTAACTTCTAGGAAATCCCCTAAAGACCAGATACATGAATAACATTCTAGCAAACAGATATCTGTTCGTTCCCCTGCAGCTTTCATGCTCTCAAATCTCGATCAGCAACTAGCCTCAAAGTTCAAAGTTAAGGCAATACTCTCTCTCTCTGTGTCTCTCTCTCTAACAGCTTAAATTCAACAGCTTAAAATGCTGTATACACATGACATTGTGGCCGGCTTAGTGCAAAGCTGCTGCTGAAGTGCTGATCCGCCCTGTGACAATCACACCGATCATCATCGTCGATTACGATACCGGCATCATCGTCGTCATTTGTTCTATCACACGAATCATGAGAAAGTAGGCTTTTGCCCCGCTTTATAGATAAAGCATCGACCACAGATCCGAGTTCAAGTTACAACCAAGTACATCAACCGCTATGGGCAAAACACAACAAGCCCAAAAACATAAAAGGGGAAAGGGCACACCGCAGCAAGTAAGCTAAGGGTAACCACCACAGCACAACCGCCAGGAGGCGGCACATCACATCAGGTCGGCCCAAGAGGAGGGTACGCCAGCGCTCGCCCCAAAGCCACCAAGGAGTCCATCATGCGAAGTAGGTACTCTCTATCCCTGCGCCTGGATAGAGGGTGCCAGTGCTGCAAGTATGCGAGGAAAGTAAGATCATGTCAGACGCGCGACGGAGAAAGACCCGCTCGATGACCATCTTGTTTCTAGTATTCCAGAGGGTCCAAGCAAACGCCGCAAACACCAACCAAAAGAGGCGCCTACGCCGATTGGGCTGATTGGCCCTTGCCTAGAGGAACCCAGCCAAGTCAGTGGCCTCCCAATCTGGGCCTAGGGCCTCACGCATGTATCGCCACATGAACCTAGCAGCTAGATACGAGAAGAAAATGTAGGTCCCCGTTTCGGGGACCCGACACAGGGGACAAATGCTGTCCCCAGGCCCCTGCCTCTTCTGGACCTCAGTGCCAAACGGGAGGCGATCACAGAGGAGCTGCCAGACGAAGATCTTGAGCTTCAGGGGCAACGACGCTTTCCATAGGTGATCAATCCAAGCAAGGTCCAGGGCCCTACACAGCGCCCGATATATCACACGGATCATCAAGTCTCACAATGCATGCATCCACCATTGTCCGTACACTACCAACAATTAGGACATGTGTGGTATCGTGGTTGACCTCATATATAAAGATCATGCACGTCCCGTTGGGATCGTATGTACGTCTGCATCAAGCTAGAAGATAGCAGTGTCGCACACCCTCTAGCTAGCTAGCTAGCGCCCATGGCCAGACAATAATTAGCACGCCAAATTATAAAGACTAGCTACCCTCCATTGATTGTGGATCGACATTGCCAGCTGCATCATCGGTACGGTGTTGCATGTTGCACCGACATCATGGCGTTGCATAGTGCATATATCACCCATGTTGCACTTGCATGTTGCGCCTGATCCGACGATATGGGTTGCACATTTCTTTCTGTCATGTCATGACACTAATTTTGATGTTTATTATGTGAGGGTATTGACAAGCTAGAATCCAGCTCATGCATACTTGCAGACACACATGGCCGTTGTCCTGCATCTTTCAACGGCCTTGAAATTTTGCTCAATAATTAGCATGTAAAGTTATGTACTTCAACTACCTATATTTTGATACGGAAGAAGTAGCACTTGGCTCTCATGACCGTCCGAGTTTGGTTGGTAGCTAGCTAGCTTCTCACATGTTTTGAACATGCCAGGGATGCCACTGTGTCTGTCTGCAATGTATTGTGCGCACTGATCCCTCCATCTGGATTTGTAAGACGAGAATGGATTTTTAGCTCTTCACGTTGAGTAATAAAATTTGTGTAGTATGCCACATACGGTGTACGATTCCAAACTTTAATTTGATAAAGAATGTACCAATATATATTAGTGACATATTACATATACATTTTGTTAGTCGAATTGATGATCTAAAAACTCGTGCGCTCCTGCTGCCCTCAGATCGCCTTATTGCTGTCTATGGTGCGGTATTATTTCATACATTCTAAATCTATTTTTGATAATATCATTGCTATAAATTTCCCCAACAGCGCCAGGGTGCTATCTAGTATCATAAACTACAAAGATCTCTGCTAAGCTATTTAATGATATACCCGCATGGGCAGGATATGAGCATACTTTTATACCCATGAGTAGTATCCATACCTTACCCGTTAAGTAATGAGTAAGGTACGGGTAAAGCCTTGTAACCATGGGTATATCCATACCCTACCCGCTTGTGAACTAATGTTAAGTCGTCATCAATTAATTATTAATTTGTCATGTGAATCATCTACTCCTATTGACTTATGAGTATGTTGTGATTTTTAAATTTTGATAGTGATCATGTACTCATGTACCTGTTAATGAGTTGAGATAATTGTTTTTTTTTCAAACGTGCTATCAATGAGTGTAAATTTGTGAACAACTTGTGTACTATTTGTTCTACCTGCTGGGTACCCAATGGGTACGGGTATGGGTAGAATTTTCTACCCACTCACTATACGGGTATGAGTATGGTATTACTCTACCCTGCCCATTGCCATCCTACTTAGCTAATTAACACATCACTTGTTAGTTCAATTCATGAGTAAATAGCAGTGCGTGCATACCAAATACCCGCACAAGCCTAACAACTCCTAGATAATACAACAAAATATAGAAACCTAAATGGTAAGAAAGTATTGAATGTCGACCCCGATTAAAGCATTACAAGTCGCAGCTAATTAACCAAGTATTGACCCCCTCCCCCCAAGTTAAGCATCACAAGCAGGAGCTAATTAATCAAACACTAGAACAACAATACCTGCATTGGCGTCCACAAAAATCACTAGATGCACATTTAGGAGGTGCATGCAACGGTGATGTCCGAGTTGCCCTTAGCTGAGATCGTCACCATGCTTTGGAATCTCGGCATGGTGTCCTCTTGACACATCCAGGATGTCGAGGGATGGTGATCCAACGATTATTTAAGGTATAATGTCGGTGATGTTGTTGCGTGTGAGAATGGCGCCACATGGAATTCTAGCTAAGTTCACCAAGGGGATAACACACACAAAAATGGTTGTCTGAGGGGGGAGGGGGACTATGAATTTCCAAAGTGGGGTAGGGGGCGGTGCCCCCTAACTATGCACACCTCCGCAAACTACTTAAAGTTATGAATGCCGGGTATATGGTACTGCTCATCCCAAGGTGGAAATGGTTGACATCGATGATCATGTCAGTCTTGTAGAAGTGGTCGTCAAGTCACCCATCACAGGGGTGGTTCCTCTTCCAGCTCATCGCAAGAGCACCGGGGTAGCAAAATGCCTTGACGATGTTGATGCGCGTCTTGACACGGCTATCACACCCCTTTTGTGGCGAATAGAAACTCCCCTTGGTGCACTTCACTTTTGCTACTATATATATATATATATTCTTTGTAGTTTCTCTCTTGATCAAACCAACAAGCACACACTATTTTTCATTAACAAATTCCTTCTGTTTCTCGTCGGGTTTGACAAATTTATGTCCCCTTGTGGCTATTTAAAAAAAATCTATCACGTTCTCTCTCTTTCCACTGGCAAGCTTTTCTTTTCTTGTACAATAACAAAAGAATACTCCAAAAGGAAACTCACATTCCTACTTTTTGTCGATTTGGTATGAGCCATTGGATTTCAATCCAATAGCTGCCCTTTCTTCTTCCTATCGTAGGTGCCACTATTCATCTTCTTCCTTCGCCGCAACCTGTGATTTCTTTCCTACTTCCTCCTGCCTTTTCTCCGCCTACGATGTCGTGACGAGTCACGTTGTCTTCGCCTCCGGCGAGGCTCAAATTCGGACTTCTTCCAGTTGTAGCACTAGTCAAAACTAAAATGCCCCCACCTGCACATGCATATCCTTAGCTATGACATCGCCGATGACATTGTGTCCAACCATGGCATCCATGTCTCTTGCACTAACCGGAAGAGGCCTCGCTCTCCACCGCACACAAAATTTATTGGTCCCCTTTTTTCTTCAGTTGCCTGCTAAATAGAAAATCTGAAAAAGGTATATCCAGAAATATCCAAGTGTACTATTGTTCTGAAGCCCTTTCAGATAAGGATCCAATGGTGAAAATGGACGTAAATCAGTTAGACGATTTGACCTATGAGATATATATTCATTCTCAATATTAGTTTCAAATGCAGTCAGGTTGTCCTTTTTCTTGAGTGACCCATATGTGCTCACCTTTCATGTTAATTTTTGTGTGGAAATTCAAACCTACAAAATTAAAAGGTTCACTAACCCATCACACGCGCATGCAACAGATGAAGGCAATGTTAGGGACATCGAGAACGTCAGCTCAATCGGTTTCCCAACAAGCAACACTTGGTTCTCGACAATAATTGCGTAATTTTAACCATAACCTGACATCGCGATACTGACATTTGCGGTGGTGTGCACCCTACTGATGTTAGATCATATGTTTATTTCTCTGAAAAACTTTTGATAAGTTCATGGTCCATGCAACTTGCTTGCAAGATGCTCTCCTCACATAAGATTGCGTGTTTTATATAAGAAATGTCAATTAGTAGTACCCACCTTGTTGACTTACAAAGTTATAATTGCATGTAAGACCTGATCCAAGCCTACAACACTAATTAAGAAACACATAACGATCAACCTCTCATGATGTATATAGCCATATCTAGCTAAACTATATGTCTATGTATGCCACTGCAAACAAACATCTTAAAAAAAGATCATGGTGAATCTAGCTAGAATTAACTACACACACTGTCCTTGCTTAGTTTTGGTTACTCAAATTTAAATATTGGTCAGTTTACAAGTCAAAACTCCAAGCTTTCCAAGAGGGTGATGAACTCTGACAGCGACTAAGTCCGTCCACGTACATGCATGCATGAATGAAACCTTCACCATATCGATCCTTTCCTAGTGGACAAGTTGCACTAAGAGCAGCTAGTTAACTAATTTTTCCAGCAAGTGAAGGAACTAAAATTTATAACTATACTAAGATATAGCCATCAGCTTCCTTTTATTGAAAAATACTTTCTAGAAGAAAACAAAAAAACAAAATTATATCTTGATCGAATCTGAAGCGGTTCCCACATTCACCACCCCTAATTATTTCCTGCAGGGATTGTATCCAACAGTCTTCAGTTTAAAGATGATGATGATGTAGTGCCTTGTCATTTTCCATGGGTTGGGCTACAAATTAGTTAACTAACTAGTTGTGTGGCTATCTGATTAAGGTGGGAAAATACAATCATATCTTGCAGGTTATAGAAAAAGGCAGTGCCATGTTGACAGACTCAGAGCAGGAAGGTTTTTTTTTGGAGATAGAGAGCTGCTAGTTTCTTAATCCAGGTGACGACATTTTCGCATCCAATTGCTCTGAAAAATAGCGACGTCGACGGATCTTGCATCTACAGAGGGTACGTAGTGTTCTCACTTTGGTTATTTTTTGCTTAGTATTTGGCAGTGGCACACCAACTGCCATGCATAAGTGACTGTATGCAAATCTAGAACAGGATCAGAACAAGCTAAAGGTTAATCAGGTTTAGCTCAAGAGTAATGCAGAGAGGAACGCCAAGTGGTTATCTTCATAATTACTTTTTTTTGCGGGGTCCTAATTACTTTTGTTAATGTACTACGGAGTACAAACCAACGACTAATGGTGTATCATATGTGTATTGTGAAGGCTCATGCATCTACATCTCGTGAATTAGTAGTTGTACAACAAACTTATAAAGGCATTAAGAAAATGGAGAAAGAAAGCGAGGGGGGTAGGAATTAATCAGGACCATACATTAACTTGGGAAGGTCATGAACGAACGACGCACTAACCAACTATCGTTCACCTTGTAACTTCGGACGGTCTAGATCATCACGAACATAAGATCACACGAGATACAAAATCGACGGAAGAAGACGATCAATTTTCGCAAAAAAGAAGAAGAAGAAGACAATCAATATAGTTTTGGTTGTATTATTTATACTAGTCATTTGTATATTGTTGCCTTTCTGTTTTAGGCCGGCTTTTGTTTTCCTTGATAATTCTATCAGATTTAATATGCCCTTTGATGTCTTTTTCAGACAATAAAAATAGTATAGCACGGTGCTATAGAGTTAGCTGAGTCCAGCGGATGCAGATGCAGATATATGGTTGCTGTGTACCTTTTAGTGCCCTTTGTATGGTCCTGATCAATCATCTTCATGAAAGTTAAAGCTCTCACGATCCATGGAGATTTGATTGGTAGCTTCCCCACAACGATGCCAACCTCCATCGACCGGTCACATGTTTCATGCAATACGCCATTGCATGTGTCAGCTGCGCGAGTGTGTGGAAAGTTGCCTGATCCACCCTGTCATCATCCTCGGATTTTTGATCGGTCGCATGCGGCCATCGTCCGTACATGCACACCAACAAGATGATTGCCATATATATGTGCCAAAGTATGTCTTTTGATACCTGCAGGGGCGAAGCCAGGATTTGAGGATAGCGGAGGGGGGAGGCGTGGACAAACAATTTATTATCATACAAGAGAACTAATATCAAAGAGTGAAGGGTATATCTATGAAAACACCGTTCTAGCCGAACAAGTCGGTAACTCCATCAAGAACGAATTTTACAACCATTATCTTCCAAATGTATGCAATCATGTAAGGCCAAAGAAAATTTATTTTATACACGTGTCTTCAGAAATTTCATAGACAACAACCAAAATAAGCAATATGTGATTGAATAGACTTTAATTTATGTACTATTGTTACTTGTAAAATATAACTGCATTTAAACATATGTATGCTATACCTTACCTTAGGGATCATCGAATCAGGTTAAGATCGTGATGTAAGGCGATTGGCGTGACTCACGCACAGGCGAGACTCGGAAGTGGATACGAAAGGACGGAAAGCCATCGTGTGAATCAAATATGTTACGCCGTTGTTGCGTCGAACAGGAAAGGAGGAAGACCTGGGGCAGATAGATCAATTTGATCGAACTGCCGATTTTTTTTTGATCGAACTGCCGATGCATCAATTATACACCTTCATGCCATTCTGGGCTTGGGTCATTTCAGCCCCTTCGAGCTGTCACTTAGGTAGCCACCCCAATGGACAGTGACAACCCAATTGGGGTGGCTACCTAAGTACCTAGTATATAGTATATACGCCTACTGCTTGCTTTTCTAAGCTAGGGTCGGCAAATACAAGCATATCTCGGCGGTTCAGAAAACTCAGGCGGTCGGGGGAATCAAACGCGCCATGCCGGAGTTAGAGACCAGGTTTCTTATTAACAACACTTGAGTAATATATTGAGATGGGGACTCTCTTCCTCTCGGTGGTTGATCAAAAATAAAACTCAGCAGGGGTCAACACTCGCATCTATATGTGTGGCGACAAAGATAAAGTTAGAGTCTAGCTGGAAATTGGAAATATTATGTAGGTAGTGGCCGCGAAAGGGATGGACGACGACACAGAAGAGCATAAATCGGTTTTCAGACAGGGCATTTCTCTGTAGTCTGTTACATCATCTTTTGGATCCATGCATCAGCTTGTGCTTCAAATTGTTTTCTTGAATTAGTCATCAACAATCCCTAGATTGTAGGTGTAGGGACTAGCTAGGGAGTACAAGAAAAAACGGTCGGTCGGCTGGCCGACAAAGGCCACTCATCGAAAGAGAGAAAGGACCAGATATAGTACTATTAGCTTAATTACAAGGACCATACACCTAAGCACATGGCGCCCTACCTAGCTAGCAATTAACCCCAGTTCACCTGTAACATCGATCTAACCCACACTCAAACACATAGTATAAGTTAAGTTTTTTTTACAAGGATCTCTTCAACGTTTTTATTTCATTTTCTCATGATAAGGCCCAAACCCTATCACTGAAAATCACCTGAGATTAATAATACACATTTGCTATTGGTCAGACCACTGAACAAAGAAATCTGTTCGATCGATTTTGGCTTGAGGAAACACAACTCCAAGCCTTAGACAACGGTGGGCTGCGACGACCCCCGCAAGGCACACCAAGGAGGCAAGGACGAGTCAGATTCAGGGTCGGCGTGGCTGGCTATATGGCGTCACGGGTGGAGGCAATGCTAAGGTTTACGGGTTTGGGTGCGGGTGCGGGAATGGGTCACTGGTTGTTACTTGTTAGACCTGTGTGGGAGGTTCAACCAGTGCAAAGAAAGAAGGGAAATCGACTAATGGAGGAAAAAAAAGGCGACTAAGTGCTAGGTGCTCCATTGATGACAATTGATAAAATACATGAATGAGATTCCAGCAAGCAGATATGTGTTCTCAATCAATTACTAGCCTCAAAGTTAAGGTAATAGTCTTGCATGCAATAAATCTGGAAATTAATCAAAACTGATGCACGCCAGTTGAAGCCAATGCAAGCTTACAAATGCTTGATACACATGTTATTGTGTCTGCCTGCGTGCAAAGCTGCCACCGATCCGCCATGTCACCGTCACACCGATCATTGTCACCAATTGTGGTGCTGTTGGATCTTCCTATCGGATGGACGATCGTCACGTCTCGCGATGCATCCATGCACCGGACGTCCATATGCTACCAACAATTGGCACATGTGTGGTACTGGTTGATCTCATATAGAAAGATCATGCATATTTCGGTTGGGACCGTTTTTACGTCGGCGTCAAGCTAGAAGATAGCAGTGTGTGGCATATATACCATCTAGCTATCTAGCTAGCGCACATGGACATACAATAATTAGCATGTAAAATTAGGAAGAATAGCTAGCTACCCTCAATTGATTGTGCACCGACATTGCTTATTGCACCATCAGTGTTATATGTTCACTAGCAGAGAAACCCCCTTTAGTACCGGTTTCAGACGGCCTTTAGTACCGATTTTGGAACCGGTACTAAAGGCTATTTCGTTAAAAAAATTATTCATTTTTTTTCTAATTATTTTTCACTCCCTCTTTTTTTTAGAATATCTAGTATTTTCATTAGTGTCTAACTACACTTAATCTCTAGTCAAATTACTTATCTGTGGTCAAACTTCCCGGTCGGTCACCCATCCTTACACCACTCCAACACTAGCACGCTTAACTTCCGAGTTCCTTTCCCTTCCACTTCCAAGTGCTTCGCGCGCATGTTGTTGATACTAGTATATCATATCAATCCTATTAACATGTTGGTCGATGTCACATTTCTTTATTGTTTAAATTCCAGATAATTCTTTTAATGAAAAAATTAATGATGTAATAATAATGTTGAATAAATAAATAAAATTAACTTTTTAAATTTTTATTATTTTTAATTATTTTTTAATTTTTTTGCCAAACCTAAAACCTGAAAATTTGAAAATCTTATAATTTGCTAAAAGTAATAGTAATCTTTATGCAGATGCAATTATTAATTTTAATTTTAAAAAAAATAAAAATATATAAAATTCTAAATTTCCTAAATATATAAGGTTTTCTGGCTGACGCCAACCCTTTAGTACCGGTTCGTAACACGAACCGGTATGAAAGCTCCTCACGAACCGGTACGAAAGCTCCTAGCCCGCCTGGACGCCCAAACCGGTACGAAAAACCCCTTTAGTACCGGTTCGTAAGGCTTAGACGGTTGCCCCATTTTCTACCAGTGGTTGCACCGACATCGTGACATTGTATAGTGCGAATATCGCCCATGTTGCACTTTTGATCTGACAATATGAGGCACACATTTCCTTTTGTGCCATGCATGACATCAATTTTGATGTCTATTATTGTGAGGTCAACGACAAGCTAGAAGCCCGCTCACTCATGCATGCAGACACACATGGGCCTTTGTCATGCATCTTTCACGCCCTAGAAATTTTGCCCAATAACTATCCCAAACAGTTATGCATCACTTAGCTCTCATGATCATTCAAGTTTGTTGGATAGCTAGCTAGCACCTCACATGTTTCGAACATGTCATACACACTGACCCCTCCATCCGGATTTGTAAGGTGGACATGGATTTTTAGGTCTTCAGGTTGAGTCAAAAATTGTGTAATATGCCACATAAAACATATGATTACAAACTTCATTTGTATCAACTCTAGTAATATATATTAGTGACATATAACACACATTTTGTTAGTTGAATTGATGATCTGAAAACGCTACATGCTGCCCTGGATCACCTTGTTGTTGTCGATGGTGCTGTATTATTTCATACATTCCAATCCTATTTTTGATAATACATTGCTATAAATTTCCCTAGCAATGCGTGCGGGGTGCTATCTAGTACTTCCTCCGATCCATAATAAGTGTCGCTCATCTAGTACAAAGTTTGTACTAGCTTAGTACAAAATGAGCGACACTTATTATGGATCGGAGGGAGTATCATAAAAAAAATCGCTACTAAGCTATTTAGTGATACAACTTTTAGTTTATATTTTTCTAGTATTTAATAGGATTTGGATTAAATATTTTTTCCAGGGCCCAATATATTGATAGAGAATATGATTTTATTACAAAACACATTTTAGATTTTTCCTAATATATTAAATATGATTATGATTTAAAAAAATGATTTATGGTAAGGCCTAAAGTTTAGTATAAATAATTATATTTATTTTGAATCACCATTGGCCCAAAATTGACTTGAACCACCCTGGTCGATAGAAGCTCACAATGAAGGCCGCCTCGACAACATAACCCTGGACGGATCCTGCAAACTCTATATCATCTTTCAGAAAACATGATCCTTTAATGACAAAGATGTGTGCTCTACGAGTTGGATTAGTGTTGTTGACACAACACAAAACAGACAATTCACACAATATTGACCAACTTAGTACTCTACTTAGACCATTGAACTCCCAAACCTTAGGTTGATGAACTTAGACATAGAAGTCACTCAATGTTGAACGTGAATCCAATTGGACAACCAACACCTAATGAATGTCAGGTTGTTGTTCATGTTTAATATACCGTTAGCAAGCATGGTAAATGATGGATAAATAATACATATGATGATGCACTCGTTCGTAAGATTTCACAAAGGGAAAAAGTGAAAAATATTGGCAATAAAAAGTTTTTCTACTTCTCAGGACCTACCCGACACATCCCTTGTTAGTTCAATTCATGAGTAAATTGCGGCACAAGCACAACAAATACCTACACAAGCATATCAAGTTCCTGGATAATACAACAAGAAACCAAAAGCTAAATAATAAGAAAGTACTGAGTAACCGATCCCGATTAAAGAATCACAAGACACAACTAATTAACCAAGTAGTAACCCCCAAGTTAAGCATCAAAATCACTAACTAATTAAGAAAAACTAGACCAACAACGCTTGAAGTGACGGGTAAAATGAATGGTGTCAATTAGATGCCAATTAGAGTTAACCAAAATGAATGGTGTAAAATGAACAACAACCCCCTGACTTAAAGATACTAGATACCAATTAGATGGTGTCGTTTATCCAAGGTGGAAAAGGTTAACACCAATGATCAAGTCATTCTTGTTGTAGTGGACATCGAATCATCCATCACAAGTGTGGTTCCCCTTTCGAGCTCGTCACAAGAGCCTTGGGTAGAAAAATTCCACGACGACGATGATGGATATCTTGACACGGCTTTCACACCTGTTGTTGTGGCCACCAGAAACTCCCATTTAGGGCCGCCTCGACAACATTAGTTTTCATGATCATGCAAACTCTCGAATAGTCCATGGGAACATATTGCCCCTCGGTGACACAACTGTGAGCTCTTCGAGTTAAACTAGCATTGTTGGCACAAAACTAGTGAGATGATTATGTGCAAACACTAACCACATGTAGCCTCATATATGATTCTAAAGTTTAGTAACATGTTAGTGAAGCTATTCCCGTTGAGCCTAAGAGTTTCAAAAGATTGCGACAAATCCAACTGGTCCAGAAAGGAAGTTCCTGCTCAAATGATGGTTTATGAAGGTTTGGTTGGAGAACATCATCGGGACCTCGCCGGTTATCTGGTTGCTCGCGAAGTAGAGAGTCAAGGACAGGGAACATCATGGGTTTACCGAGGAAACTCGAGAGCATGCATTTGATGCTAGCATTATTGGTAATGTAGTCTCGATTGTTGCCAAACTAGTAAGAAATATGGTAGCTCTCAATCCTATAATTCACATTGTTGCTTATGGTGAAGATCTATAGCAAACTCATGACACCCAAGAATCTGATAGGCACGAACTCGAAGTATTTGTCGTCGATATGTATCCTTATCATTTGGAGGGATGCACATTGGGAAGCTCATTGATTATGACATTATGTTGGATGAGCATCTGGGACCTTATTCGGAAGACAATATGAGACGGTAGGGTGTTGTTGAGGCTAACATTCCACACATGGATTGAGGAATACTTGCTACACTTGTCGCATACCAGTTATCCACGATTGACACTTGTCGCATACCACTGTGGGAGATGTCGTTGACCTAGCTCAGAACCACGTTAGCACCAAAGTGCCACCACAATGATGTGCATAGTGGGTTCATCAGTAGGAGTTGAAGTCGATGACACACCCGAGAATAGTTGGAGGTGTCAAGGATCAATAATCGGCTAGTGAGCATGGAGCGAAACACATTGTAGACAACGTGTATAGGGTGAAAAATGCTCGATGCGACGACGATTGGACAGAGTCAAGTGGAAGTAAGACAATGTGACATACATCGACGTGTGAGGAAAAAGCCTTGTTGGCTTGATTCTAGACATCACGAGATTAACCATGACAACAACGGGCTTCTGGTGTAGACACTTGACCCAAGAAAAATTTTGTGATTTGTGAAGGTCAAAATAAATATAGTTATTTATACTAACTCTTACATTTTTGTACTACTTTTTCTAAATCACAATAATATATAATATATTATGTAACTAAAATTATAATTTGTCATAAAAGTTATATTTGAATTTCCTTTTCAATGTATTGCGCCCTAGCAAACGTTTAACGCAAATCATATTAAATGCAAGAGAACAACACCTTTTTTTGGTTGGAATGGGCCTATTACACTTAGTTGCCCATGTAAGGATTAATCAATTATGATTAGTATAATTAAATACATTAATTTAAATTTTTAATTTATTAGGGAACTTTAATGGATGCAAACACGTGTGCAAGAACATGAGCATGCATTTTTTGATCATTTTGACATGCCACATGCAGTTTTAGGATTTTATTTGGATTAGTTATGGATTTTGTAAAACTATGCAATCCTCTATAATTTTTAAATCATATGAATTATTATTGGGCCAAAACAAACTAAAGTGGCTAAAGCTGCTACTTCTCTGCTACCCGAGGGCCTACAGACTAGGTCAAACCATCCTGTAGGCCTATGAACCAGACACATAGGGACGTATTTATATTTAAAATATAATTTATTAGTATAAACTAATTAGTGGTTTAACTACAAGTGTGCAATAAATTATTCCAAATAACTGTGGGAGCTTCCTAATATTATTGGAAGGCCATACTTAGGGTATGAAGAGATTTCACCATATGACTGCCCTTAATTTAAAATGGATTAAAGATCTATTGATTTTAATATGATTGATATTTAATGTTGAGGGTTTAATCCAACCTCATTTCAAGATTAATGCATGATGGCATGAGGCAATTATGACGCAAAAAATAAAATAACATTCAATTTGTTGGGGGTAACCCAAGCTGTTAAAGAGTGATAAATATATCGAGCCCTGAATTTATAAACTTTTCCATAAGGATTAATGGGGTCCGAAGAATCTAATGATATGGTTGGAATGTAATTTTATTATCTGTTTTGTATTTGTGGATGCTTATTGTTGCGGTATAACCATAAGTATGTACGTTGTCATATTAATGGCAGTAAAGAAGCATATACTCTACCATATGACAATTATCTAGCAAATGAAAGTTAGAGTTAATTGAACTAGGTGAAAACAACTTGATGAAATTCCCAATGTCCACGAGAACAATTTGACACATATAAAAAACATCACCGCCTTTTCTTTAGCACAATCAAGGATTGTGCCCCTTGGTGCAGTTCACTTTTGTTATTTTTTGTAGTTTCTCTCTTGATCAAACAAACACGCAAACACTCTTTGTAGATGGTATGGTGATGTATTTCTATTTTTCGTTGACAAAATCTTTCTTCTTCTCGTTGGGTTCGACAAATTTATCTCCCCTTGTGCTTATTTCAAAAAGAACTATCTCTCTCTCTCTCTCTCCCTCACCTCCAATTTTTTATTTTCTTGTAGAATAACAAAGGAATACTCCAAAAGGGAACTCACATTTCAACTTTTTGTTTATTTAGCATGAGCTGTTGGATTTCAATCCAATAGTTGCCCTTTTTTCTCCCTCTCCCCATGACCATTATTCATCTTCTTCCTCCATCACAACACATGATTTCTCCCCTGCTTCCTCCTACCTTTTCTCCATCTACAACGCCGTGATGAGCCACACCATCTTCTCCTCTGGCGAGGTTCTAGAGATCCCTCGCCGATCCTTGTATTCAGCTCAGGCTCGTCCAATTTGAGCAGCAGTAAAAACTAAGATTCCTCACCTACACATGCAGATCCTCGACCATAACTTTACCGACGACATCACGCCTGGCCACGACATCCCTGTCTCTTGTGCGGTCCAAACGAGGCCTCACTCTCCACCACACACAAAATTGGCTGATCCCCTTTTTTCTCGTGTTGCCTACTAAATAAATATCTAGGAAAAAGGTCTATCCAAGTATATCCAAGTGTACTATTGTTTTGAAGCCCTTGCAGATAAGGATCCAATGGTGAAAACGAATGTAAATCAGTTAGATGATTTGACCTATATGATATATATTCATTCTCAAAATTCATGTTGTCCCAGTGTCCTTTTTCTTGTGTAATCCATATTTGTTCACCTTGCATGTCAGTTTATGCGTGACATTTCAAACCAAGCAAAATTATAAGATCCACTAACCCATCACACACGCATGCAATCGAGGAAGGCAACATCAGGGACGTCGAGAACGTTAGTTAACTCGGTTTCCAACAAGCAATGCTTGCTTATCGAGAATAATTGTGTAATTTCAATCACCACTTGACACCAATAATTACACTGCGGTTGTGTGTACCCTACTGACATTAGATCATGTGTTTATTATTTATTTGAGAAACTTTGAGAAGTTCATGGTCCATGAAACTTGCTTGCAAGATACTCTCCTCATATATATTTCTTAAGATTGCCGATCATATATGAAATCTTAGTTAGTAGTGCACACCTTGTTGACTTGGAACTGCATGCAAGACGTCATCCAAGCCTACGTACTAGACTAATTAAGAAACACATAACCATCCATCTCTTCGGATGTAAATCCTAGACCAATAATTGGTCTATGTATGCAAACTGCAAACAAACATATTTAAACAGAAGGTCCTGCTGGAGCTATCTGGAATTAACTACACACATTGTCCTTGCTTAGTGTTGTTTATTCAAATTTAAATAATGGCCAGTTTATAAGTCAAAAATCCATGCTTTCCAAGAGGGTAGCGAACTCTAACATCGACTAAGTCCGGCCAAGTACATGCATGCATGAGTGGATGGAACATTCATTATATCGACCCTTTCCTGGTGGAAAAATTGCACTAGGATCAGCTAGTTAACTAGGTTTTCCAGCAAGACTAAAGCAACTAAGATTTTAAACCATACTAAGCTATATGCCTATATCCATCATCACCTACCAAGTTTGATTTTTTAAACCATACTTAAAAAAAGTATTTTCTGAAAAAATGAACCAAAATTACATCTCGATCAAATCTAAAGTTTTTTTTGAGTCAACCGAATCTAAAGCTGTGGTCACATTCACCACCCCTGATTATTTACTACCAGGATCGTGTCCAACTATCTTCAGTTTACAGTTGATGGTTATATGTACGTGCCTTGTCATTTTCCATGGGTTGGGTACCAATTAATTAACTAAACTAGATGATACCTTGCGCGTTGCAGCGGAAACTATTAAGAAATAATTTAATGCTTTAAAACATGTAAAAAATTATGAAACATAGTATAATTTGGTTATAAATTCTTTTATAAAAGAAATATTGTTTAAAGTAAAACATACAAGAAAATTTAATGAAAAATCAAAAAATAATTTAGTTACTTGACAATATAGAGAAATAAAATGCGATGTAACTCATAATTTGATTTTCTATATAAAATTTTTGCTTATAAATTATGACGTTGAGTGCATAAAAAAGGTAATTTATTTGTGATAGATTGCATGCACATGCAAAGTGAATGGGAGCATGTGCATGAAGAGTTAATGAAAAAGTTTTTACATGGTGGGCCTACTTGATGATGTGGATAGTTTGCATGTTAAGATAAATAAGTTAGTGGGGATGAACTATTTAGGTATTATAGATAATTGTGTGGGTATTTGATTTTGCCAGTTTAGATAAACTAGATGATACCCCGCGCGTTGCTGCGGGAACTGTTAGCAAATAGTTTAATGTTTTAACACATGAGAAAAATTATGAAACATGTATAATTTGATTATAAATTCTTATTTAAAAGAAAATGTTGTTTAGTGTAAAAAATCTAAGAAAAATTGATGAAAAATCCAAAAATAATATGTGATATTTATTTTGTTAATTTATTACTTTGACAATAAAAGGTGTGATGATATGAGATGAAAAGAACGTTGAGTAGAGAAAGTGGACACATCATCCCCACCCTTAACTAAACCTAAAACAATGATAACAACTACAAATGTGCATTCATAAAAAAAATTGCCATATAGAAAAATAAAATACGAGATAAATTATAATTTGATTTTCTATAATTTTTTTATTAATTGTGAGGTTGAGTGAATGATTTGTTTAATATTTATTTGTGATAGGTTTCATGTGCATGCATAATTAATTAGAGCATGTGCATGAAGAGTTGGTGAAAATTAATTTTTACATAGTGAACCTACTTGATGATGTGGATAGCTTGCATGTCAAGATAAATAGGTTAGTGGGGATGAATTATTAAGGTATTATAGATGCAGTGCTATGTTGATAGACTCAGAGGAGCAAGTTCCGTTTTGAGATAGAGAGCAGAAAGTCTCTATATGCACGAGTGATTGTATGAAAATCTTGAACATGATCAGAACAAGCTAAAGATTAATTAGATTTAGCTTAAGAGTAATGCACAAAGAAATGTCAAGTGGTTTTTTGCCTTATTAATTTTTCCAATTCCTTTTAACGCAGAGGTATGTGATGCAATTAATGTACTATGGATCAACGACTAATGTGCATCTATATCTGACAAGGATTGGCATGCATGCATGAGCTATACAACAAACTTAAAAAGGGAGGCAGAGCTTTGGCTTTGGGGAGCATATGCTCCCTAATAAACAGTAAAATTAAAATAAATATTATTTAAAAAAAAATTCTAATTTGTTTTGTAGATGTTCATATTACAGTGGCAAGTATGGTTGACAATTTTGATGCCATACGGGATAATAGTGCTTCGTGGGTGAAAAAGACAAAATTAAGTGTGACATTTAGAGGCAACATTTGACGTTCGATTTATCTTTTTTACATAGATCAAAATGCTTAAGTCTTTTTCATATATATATATATATATATATATATAGTAGGCTTATTCAAGTGTATAAGTACTTAGATGAGGTACTATGTGCATAAAAGGGCTTAACAACTAAATTTATCAATGCATTGATGATTAGCTTCTTATTGCTAAGCTTCTTACAATTAATTAATTGTAGATTGTAAATTGTGTTTTAGTGTAGGTACATGTGCCTAGCATCATTTCTTTTTGGATCATCAAACTTATTTCTTTCTTCCTAATTACATTGACACATATTACTTTATTACCTAATTAACAGTCTTAGTACATATACAAGGTAAATCACTAAAAAGGGTCGTATAGCACGAGGCTACTATATATTTAGCGAGTGTCGAGCGTATTCACATGCATATGTAGATATATGGCTGCCCTGTACCTTTTAATCCTTTATATGGTCCCAATCAATCATCAACATGAAAATTAAAGCTCTCATGGTCCATCGAGATTCATTGGCAGTTCAAACATCTCAGAACAATTGCAACGTCCATTGATCGGCCACATGCTTCATGTATCACACAATTGCATGTGTCTGCATGTGAGTATGTGGAAAGATGCCTGATATTTGTGCCAACAAGATGATTGCCATATATATATGTGCCAAAGTATGGCCTTGCATACCTGTGATCCTTTTAATCACGATCACCAAACTTTTGTTTCTGTTTTGAACCATGTATTTGATTTCTTCGTCTTGTATAACTTTGCTTTTTTTACCGTTGTGACCCTTCGTGTGTGCAATGGTGTCGACTCATCCAATTATGCAGAGACTGGATGGATGCTCCTGGTACTTGTAATCACTTGATTTTTTTATTATAAGTCAAGCACAAAGTATTTGGAACATACTTGTGGTGAGATCAGGCTAGACTTGTTTTTTTTTTCTGTGTCACTCCGACTTAGATTTTCCATGTAATTCATATTAGATGGTAATTTATCATGCCAAGTGGTTCTGACATGATGGGCCCATTTGTCGATGCGTGGATCATGGCTTGACAATCAATCGTGGCCTTTGGCATCGATGTCATGAAACTACAAATGTCCTACCTGCAAAAATGTGCATCCTGATTGCACCCACACATTTGAGCAGAGCCAATCCTGGTACCAAATTATAGATTAGTTAAAGTGGCAGAAAAATGAAACATGGTACAAGCTATCCCTATGTCACAAGTAGTAACTAATTCACAGTGGACTTTTCCCACTAAAATTAATAATCTCCGGGCTAGTTAACTGTCTGCCTCCAAAAAATCTAACTACTCCTATAACATCAAACTGTATAAAAGAGACACAAAATTGAGGAGAACCATATTAATTAATGTTAGCAGCCCAGGCCCAGCTCCCGGTCCGTCGGCATACGTTTGGACGTTTTCGGGGCGCATCGCACTCTCCAGTATAAGCAGAGAGCCCACCACATCCCAAAAGACCGGCCTGAAGGGAGTGTGGCACTCTCCCTTATAAGGAGGTGCTAGCCTCCTCCCGTATCCGAGATGAGACTAAAGTCACTGGCACTGCTTTGGCCAGGTTCCTGACACCCCATCCCCCTAAACAGGGTGGACTGGGGCCCAGCTCTGATACCAATTGTTAGCAGCCCAGGCCCAGCTCCCGGTCCGTCGGCATACGTTTGGACGTTTTCGGGGCGCATCGCACTCTCCAGTACAAGCAGAGAGCCCACCACATCCCAAAAGACCGGCCTGAAGGGAGTGTGGCACTCTCCCTTATAAGGAGGTGCTAGCCTCCTCCCGTATCCGAGGTGGGACTAAAGTCACTGGCACTGCTTTGGCCAGGTTCCGGACAATTAATCACCCAGAGAGACCTAGCCAAGTTAAAAGATAGGAATATCATAGGAATAGGAAGACCATGCGAAGTGAGATAACACTCATCCCATATTCTATAGGAAAAGAGATGTCATTAAACTCATAGGATAGTTTTTTTTTCCATTGAGTGTTGGCTAATCTTTCTTTTGAAATGTGAATGATTGATTCCTAACCTCCATAGAAATAGGAATATATCCCTATAGACCAAAGAGCTTGAAAGAAAATTTTCCTACATAGTTTCTATCCTTCTGTTTTTTAAAATTACTAAGCATTGGACGATCCCGATGGTGGATGGGAATATGTGAAGTTTTTTCTTTTATACCAAAACTCGCCTCTCTACTCAGTCATAGTGGCAGATTTTCCGTCCGTCGGTGTAGTTGGTACCACCGACGGTGTAGTTGGTACCACCGACGGATGGTCCATGCCCCGCCGTTGATACCCACCAACGGGTGAACCATGCATGTATGATCTTGCGACCTCAAATAATTGTACAGTACCATAATTGTCATGGCATAACGCGGCACCGATTTACTTAGATGTCTATCTGTCCGAGGTTAACGGCAAGATTCACCAATATGGCCGTCTATCTGTAAGAGTTAAACTCGGTTTGGATTAACTGAGTCCGGTACGGACCAGTATCCGACTCCGACTCCTGTAGGGATTAGTAGCTAGCCAGGTGCTTCTTTATATACCCCTGTAGTCCAGCGTTTGTAACACATCGATTCAGAGCAAAGCAAAGAAAATATTCAACAGGCTCGTATCGAGCCTGTAGCTATCAATCGAGTTTCCGCCGAAGTATTTGTTCCGCCGAGACTCCGCTAGCTAGCCAACTCACGTACACATATGAGTTCCGGCGAGTTTAGTACTAGTGCACCACTGTTCATCCATCAGCCTTCTGGTTGTGGTTAGCTTTGTGCGTACAAGTGCAACACTTGGTTAGTTTGATTAAGTTCAAAAGCCAACAATTGGTATCTAGAGCCTCGACGATCCACGATGAGCGACGTAGAGTCTGTAGCGTCCGGCAACGACGGTTCCAAGACGAGCAAGGCCGGCAAAGGCGATTCCAAGGGGATCAAGTCCGGCAACGACGGCGCAAAGAGGGACAAGTCCGGCAACGACGGCTCCAAGGCGAACAAGAACGGTGGAAAGGTGAAGAAGGGCGGGAAGTCAGCGACGAGCGGTGGAGGAACGGGCGGCGCCAACGTAACGACGCATCACAACATCCCCATCCAGTACCCGATGCTGACCGACACCAACTACGGTGTGTGGGCCGTAAAGATGAAGATTATTCTCCGAACCCTCCGAGTGTGGCAGTCAGTCACCGACGACGACGTCGACGATGAGTGCGACGAAGGTGCCATGGCCGCCATAGCCCAGTCTGTACCGGACTCCGTGCTGATGACATTGGCGTAGTACGAGACGACAAGAGAGGCATGGAACACACTCAAAGAGATGAGGATTGGAGAAGATCGCGTCACGAAGGCTCGGGCACAAGTGCTGAAGCGCCAACTTCACAAGTTGCAGATGAAGGAAACTGAATCGGTGAACGACTACGCCATGCGTCTGACTACTCTGGTGGGAGAGATCCGCGCGCTGGGTGCAAAGCTCGATGAAGTCGAGATTGTGGAGAAATTTTTCGGTTCTGTGACTGATAAATTCACATACATCATCGGCACGCTTGAGCAAATTACCGACATCGAGAGCATGACCATAACGGAGGCAATCGGACGCCTGCGGACATGGGAAGAGAACGCTCGCGACTGTCGGAAAGGCAACGGAAGAGGCGGAGATCAACTCCTGTACTCACGCAGAGAGTGGGAGACCCCAAGTAGCAACGGGAGATGCAACGATGGCAAAGGTTCAAGTAACACGAAGGGCGACGGATACATCAGAAAAGGCAAAGGAAAAGGCAAGCCACAAGGTAGTGGAAAGGCCGGACGATCTAACGAGCAGGAGCCACGGAACTTTGATATGTCGAAGGTCAAGTGCTATAACTGCAATGAGATGGGCCACTTTGCGAGGGATTGTCTGAAGCCTAACAAGCGTGAGATCAAAGCAAATTTGGCGACGCAGGAAGACGATCGTCCGGGTCTTCTGATGGCCGAAGTTTGTGAGATCGTCAACACGGTGGTTGCAAAACCAACCCGGGAGGTGCTACTTCATGAGAAGAAGGTGGGGCCAAAGTTATCCGGGAATCAGAACGTGTCATGGTATATGGACACCGGTGCTAGTAACCACATGACGGGATGCAAGGAGAAATTCCTCGACCTTGAATATGATGTCAAAGGCTCGGTAAAATTCGGTGATGGCTCAACTGTGGAGATTTGTGGGCAGGGCTCTGTTCTCTTCATGGGTCTCAACGGCGAACATCGCATTCTCACCGGAGTATACTACATCCCACAGCTTCGCAGCAACATCATCTCTATCGGACAACTTGACGAGATTGGATGCAAGGTGCATATTGAGTACGGAGTGATGACGATCTTTGATAAGCTTCGACACGTGCTAGTGCGTGTAAACCGCACACGGAACAGGCTCTATATTCTCACCCTCAATCCTACTCAACCGGAGTGTTGGCTCGTCAAGAGTGATGATGATTCGTGGTTATGGCATGCCAGATTTGGACATGTTAACTTCTACGCCCTGAAGAACATGTCGAAGATGGAGATGGTGTATGGGATGCCAATCATCGACCATGTTGATCGAGTATGTGACGGGTGCTTGGTTGGAAAAAAACACCGCAAGTCGTTCCCTGCTCAGTCTACCTATCGTGCAAGTAATGCACTTGAGCTGCTACATGGTGATTTATGTGGCCCTATCACCCCAGCAACTCACGCGGGAAAGAAGTACTTTTTCCTTGTGGTAGATGACTACTCGAGATACATGTGGGTCGTCCTCCTACGATCTAAAGACGAGGCGTTTGAAGCTTTCAAGAAACTGAAGGCTGCAACGGAGATGGAACGCAAGCTGAAGGTTCGCACTCTTCGGACTGATCGCGGCGGGGAGTTTACGTCGAACGAGTTCAACGACTACTGCGAGAAGATTGGCATAAAGAGGTTCCTCACGGCACCTTATATGCCGCAACAGAACGGTGTTGTTGAAAGACGCAATCGTACCGTCGTGGACATGGCGAGAAGCCTACTCAAGAGCAAGAACATGCCAGGGGTCTTTTGGGGAGAAGCTGTCACGACGGAGGTCTATCTTCTCAACCGGGCTCCAACGAAGGCGGTGATCGGCAAGACTCCGTATGAAGCAATTTACGGACGTAAGCCGAGTGTGTCTCATCTACGGACGTTCGGGTGTGTGGCACATGTGAAGACGGCGGAGCCGCACCTCTCAAAGATGGACGATCGCAGCACCAAGATGGTGTTCATCGGATACGAGAGGAATTCGGGCACCAAGGCATACCGCTTCTACGATCCACGAACCAAGCGTCTAAGAGTTTCACGCGATGTTGTGTTTGAAGAAAATCAAGCGTGGAATTGGGGCTCATCAAACGACGACGACGCTCCAAATGGTAACATGTTCACAGTTGAATTTCCAGATGATGATGATGCAGAAGAGGTTGTCCAGGTGGATGGCGGAACGCCCAACCAAGGTGATCACGAAGGCAATCACCATGGTGCCGACACCAATGACGATGCGCAAGGGTCGCAAGATAGCGACAACGACGCGCAAGACGCGAGTGGAGATCTCGGAGGTGACAACGACAATCAAGATGATGGTCATGGTCACGACGACGAGGATGCCAACAAAACGGTATCGCACGAGACTCCATCATCTTCCTCAAATGCATCAACGCCGGCACAATTTGTGTCGCCTCCTTCGCAAGCCACGGATTCTTCCGGGCCTCATCGCTACAAGACCCTCGAAGAAAACTACAAGAAAGCAAAGCCAGTTATGCTCGAGTACTCCGGACTATGTTTGCTCGGAGTTGAGGAGCCGGCGAACTTCGTAGAGGCGAGCAAGAATCCAAGCTGGATGCACGCCATGAACGAGGAGATAAAGGCGATCGAGAGCAATGACACGTGGACTTTGGTAACCCGACCTTCCAACCATAAGGCCATAGGTTTGAAGTGGGCATACAAGTTAAAGAAGGACACGCAAGGTGCTATTGTGAAGTACAAGGCAAGACTCGTCGCAAAGGGCTACGTACAACGTCAAGGAGTTGACTATGAGGAGGTGTTTGCACCAGTTGCTCGACTCGAGACTGTGAGGCTGCTCCTAGCCTTGGCAGCACAACAGGATTGGAAGGTTCATCACATGGATGTTAAATCCGCTTTTCTCAACGGTGATCTCACAGAAGAAGTGTACGTGGAACAACCTCTCGTCTACGAGAAGAAAGGCGAAGAACAGAAAGTTTACAAGCTCAAGAAGGCACTATATGGGCTCAAGAAAGCGCCAAGAGCTTGGAACGCAAAGTTGGACCAAAGTATGGTCTCACTCGGGTTCCAGAGATGTCCCCTCGAGCATGCAGTCTATACGAAGAACTCCAAAGGTTCAATTCTGCTAGTTGGAGTATATGTCGACGATCTGATTATCACCGGAGATAGCACACAAGAGATTGAAGTTTTCAAGGCACAGATGAATAAGAAGTTTAGCATGAGCGATCTGGGATTACTCAGCTATTACTTAGGCATCGAAGTGAAGCAAAGCTCCGGTCAGATTTCCTTATGTCAATCGGCGTACGCGGTCAAGTTATTGGACAAGTGTGGCATGACAGATTGCTACAAGGTGCAAACTCCAATGGACCAACGTCACAAGTTGAGCAAGTCAAGCTCAAATCCGCCGGTGGACACCACAATGTATCGAAGCATTGTGGGAAGTCTAAGATATTTGGTGCATACCCGACCTAACTTGGCATATTCAGTCGGGATCGTGAGTCGTTTCATGGAGAATCTGACGACCGAACACATGAGCGCGGTCAACTAAATCTTGCGCTATGTGAAAGGCACTATCGATCTTGGATGCACGTATCGAAAGGGAAAGGAAGGTTTGGTCCTTCACGGTTATTCAGACAGTGACATGGCAGGTGATGTTGATGATCGGAAGAGCACAACGGGCATGGTATTTTACCTAGGACCGAATCCGATCAGCTGGAATTCTCAGAAGCAAAAGGTGGTTGCACGGTCTTCATGCGAGGCAGAATACATAGCGGCAGGTATGGCGGCTTGTCAAGCTGTGTGGCTGAGAAGACTTCTAGCTGATCTTACAAAGCGGAAGGAGCAGAAGGTATTACTCAAGATTGACAACCAAGCTGCGATCTCATTGTGCAAGAATCCAGTTCATCATGAGAGGAGCAAGCATATAGATGTCCAGTTCCATTACATCCGGGAGTGCATCGAGGAATGGATGATCGAGGTTCAACATGCGAACACGAAAAATCAACTTGCCGATATTCTCACGAAGTCTTTCGGACGACAGAAGTTTTTGGAGATGCGAGAAAGGATCGGCGTCCAAGACGTAAAGCACGAAAACCGTGTTTAAGGAGGTGAATGTAAGAGTTAAACTCGGTTTGGATTAACTGAGTCCGGTACGGACCAGTATCCGACTCCGACTCCTGTAGGGATTAGTAGCTAGCCAGGTGCTTCTTTATATACCCTTGTAGTCCAGCGTTTGTAACACATCGATTCAGAGCAAAGCAAAGAAAATATTCAACAGGCTCGTATCGAGCCTGTAGCTATCAATCGAGTTTCCGCCGAAGTATTTGTTCCGCCGAGACTCCGCTAGCTAGCCAACTCACGTACACATACGAGTTCCGGCGAGTTTAGTACTAGTGCACCATTGTTCATCCATCAGCCTTCCTGGTTGTGGATAGCTTTGTGCGTACAAGTGCAACACTTGGTTAGTTTGATTAAGTTCAAAAGACAACACTATCGTCATGCATCTGATTCTATCTCGCACACCGCTCTCTACAAATCTCTTTACTTTTCGATGTCTCGAACATGCTAATGCACTGTGGATGCTTGCGTATGTCCACAGCTGTGGCTGATCCGCCATCGTCGTCGTACACAGTGTCTCGATAGATCGGCTGATCACCGGTTGCTAAGGACGCATCGTACACTCAACCTCCGGTTGCGTCCATTGTGTGCGTTGGTTGGTACTACTTGGTAACCAGCAATTTGCCTGTATATGTGATAAGGTAAATCGATTTGATTACCAACCTCGATGTACTTTGATCGCTTGGTTTGCTTTAATTTTTGCTATTAGCCATGCATGAGAGAGCAATAACTTAGTAACCCTTTGTTTTGTGTTTTGAGTTAATTTTTGTAGAGGATATTTTTTCTTGTTTTGTTCTGTTACCTTTTTTATATTAGTTCAATTCGATCCATTTTTCGTCACATACACCCGAAAACTAATAACATAATTAATCACCCTTGATTAACTTTTGTCCCCAATGATTAGCATATGCCTAAAGACGAAACCTAGCTCTCCAATAATTGCATGGATAATCACCCTTCTTGATTAACTGCCGCTGTCAGTAAAAAAATGGCGCATACACAAGACAACTCTCTTTGTCTCACAGACTCCTTTTATTGATGAGAGTGGACTAAAAAAATGCATGATCAACTGTCAACTACACAGGGAGAGCAGGCTAAGTATGTAGCCGTTCGACATCACTGCTACCCAGCCGCATCACCGAGTGGGTTTAGTCAACTGCCTATCTCCGAAAATGAAGAGAACATCCCTTTCTAATCACATTTTTGTGTGTGAAGATAATACACAAACATGAAAACAATTTATATTTTATATGTAATTTATTAGTATAAATTAATTAGTGGTTGAACTGCAAGTGTGTGATAAATTATTCAAAAAACTTGTGAAATACTTCTGGGAGCTTCCTTATATTAGTGAAAAGCTATATTTGGGTTTCAAGAGATTTCACCATGTGAATTCCCTTAATTTAAATGGATTAAAAATATATTGATTTTTAATAAACTACTCCCTCCGTCCCATAATGTAGTAACGTTTTCTAAGCTAGTCTAGCTCAAAAAACGTTACTATATTATGGGACGGAGGGAGTACATTTTATTTATATTTGACATTTAATATTGAGGGTTTAATCCAACCTCATTTTAAGATTAATGCATCATGACATGAGGCAATGATGATGCAAAAATAAAAGAACATTCAATTATCTGGGGACAAATCCAGGTTGTTAAAGAGTGAAAAATTTATATTTGTGGATTCTTACTATTTGGGTATGACCACAAGTATGTATGTTGTCATATTAATGGCATTACATAAGCATTTATATGCTCTACCAAAAAAGATTATCTAGACAATGAAAGTTAGAGTTACTTGAACTAGCTAGGTGAAAAACAACTTGATGAAATTCCTGATGTCCCCGGGAACAATTTGATCCCTATAAGAAACACCATTGGCTTGTCGTTAGCACAATCAAGGATTGTGCCCTTTGGTGCACTTCACTTTTGTTACTATTTATATTGTTTTTTAGTTGCTCTCTTGATCAAACAAACAAGAAAACACTTTTTGCAGCTTGTATAGTGATGTTTTTTTTTATTTTTCATTGAAATTTTCTTTATGCTTCTCGTTGGGTTTGACCAATTTATCTCCTCTTGTTACTATTTTCAAACCTCTCTCTCTCTCTCTCTCTCTCCCTCTCTCTCTCTCTATCGTGGTAAGCTTTTATTTTCTTGTACAATAACAACAGAATACTCCAAAAGGGAACTCACATTTCAAGTTTTTGTCGATTTGGCATGAGCCGTTGGATTTAATCAAATAGTGTCACTTTCTTCTTCCTCTCCCAGTCACCACTATTCATCTTCTTCCTCCATCACAACACACGACTTCTTCCCTGCTTCCCCCCTACCTTTTCTCCGTCTACAACGTCGTGATGAGCCACATCTACTTTGCTTCCGACGAGGTTCTAGCGATCCGTCGCCGACCGCCATCTCAATCTCGGACTCCGTCCAATTCCAGCAGTAGTCAAAACTAAAATGCCCCCGCCTGCACATGCATATCCCCAACCATTACTTTGTCGACAACATCATTTTTGGCCACAAAATCCATGTCTTTTGTGTCGTTGGGACGAGGCCTCACTCCCCACCGCACACAAAATTGTTTTATCCCCTTTTTCTCGAGTTCCATGCTAAATAGAAAATCTAGAAAAATCTTTATCCAAATATATCCAAGTGTACTATTGTGTTGAAGCCCTTGCAGAGAAGGATCCAATGATGAAAACATTTGCCAGTTAGACTGTTTGACCTATGAGATATATATTCATGATATAAATTAGTTTCAAATACAATCATGTTGTCCTATTGTATTTTTTCTTGTGTGATCCATATGTGTACCTTGCATGTTACTTTTTGAGTGATGATAAATTAAAACCAAGAAAAATCAAAAGCTTCACTAATCCATCACATGCGCATGCACCCGAGGAAGGCAACGTCAAGGAAGTCGAGAACGCCAACTCAACCGGTTTCCTAACACGCAATGCTTTGTTCTTGGCAATAATTGTGTAATTTCAACCATCGCTTGACACCGATACTAACACTGCGGTGGTGTGTACCCTACTGATGTTAGATTAGGTGTTTATTAATTATCTGAGAAACTTTATGAACTTCATGGTCCGAGCAACTTGCTGGCAAGATGCTCTCCTCATATATGTTTCTAAAGATTGCAGATTATATATGAAAGCTCAGTTAGTAGTACACACCTTGTTGACTCACAGTTGCATCCAAGACGTGATCAAAGCCTATGTACGACATAAATTAAGCACATAACCATCCATCTCCTGTGATGTAAATCCTAGACCAACTATAGGTCCATGTATGCAAATTGCAAGTAAACATATTAAAAAAAGGTTTAGGTAGAGCTGGCTAGAATTAACTACACACATTGTACTTGCTTAGTTTTGTTTATTCAAATTTAAATATTGGTTAGTTTACAAGTCAAAACTCCAAGCTTCCCAAGAGGGTGGTGAACTCTGACAGCGACTAAGTCCGGCCAAGTACATGCATGCATGAATGAATGGAACCTTCACCATATCGACCTTTTCCTAGTGGAAAAATTGCACTAGGAGTAGCTAGATTACTAGTTTTTTCAGTAAGAGTAAAGTTACAAAGATATTTAACTATACTAAGCTAATACCATTAGCACCTACCAAGTTTGATTTTAATCCTTTGCTTAAAAAAATCCTATCTAAAAAAATTATACCTTGATCGAATCTACACCTTTTTTTTAGTTGATCGAATCTGAAGCTGTGGTCACATTCACCACTCTTGATTATTTCATGCAAGGATCGTATCCAACTGTCTTCAGTTTACAGCTGCTGTTTGATGATGTCCATGCCTTGTCATTTTCTATGGGTTGGGCAACCCATTAATTAACTAAATAATTCCATGTCTATCTAACTAAAGTCGGCAAATACAAACATATCTTGTCAGTTTAGAAAAATGTGTGCCATGTCGACATACTTAGAGCAGAAAGTTCCTTTTCGAGAGAGAGCAACAAGTCTCTTAATCCAGGTGACTCCATTTTTGCCTCCAATTGCTCTGAAAAATAATGACATTGGTTGATCTTGCATCTAGAGAGGGTACGCAATGTTCTCACTTTGGTTAATTTCTTTTGCTTATTATTTTGCAGTGGCACCATTTGCCATGCACTAGTAGAAAAATGCCCATTTGTCCCGGTTTCAGAGGCCCATTTGTCCCGGTTTCGAAACCGGGACTAAAGGGTCGTTACTAATGCCCAAAACCTTTAGTCCCGGTTTCAATCCCACGATGTCTCTTTTTCCTAAAAGAACTATGTGGCGCTTTGGCTCATCGTATGACGTATTCGCTTCCTTATCTTTTCATTTTCTCGGTTTGGTAGACATGTCCTTCACATAGAAAATCTGTGTCACATTATTGGCTAGGACGAATGGTTCGTCTGGGTACGCAAGATTATTCAGATCCACTGTTGTCATTCTGTATTGTGGGTTTACCTGTACCCCGCCTCCTGACAGAAAGGAACCGTAAAATCATGTTCGTAGTCAAGTTCCCATATGTCCACTATGTAACCATAATATGTGTCCTTTCCGCTCTTGGTTGCTGCATCAAAGCGAACACCGCTGTTTTGGTTGGTGCTCTTTTGATCTTGGGCGATGGTGTAAAATATATTCCCATTTATCTCGTATCCTTTGTAAGTCAATACAGTCGAAGATGGTTTCCTGGACAATGAGTACAGCTCATCAGAAACAGTGGTGTCACCTCTGAGATGTGTTTCCAACCAACTTCCGAAAGTCCTGATGTGTTCACGTGTAATCCAATCGTCATCACACTGCTCCGGGTGTTTGGAGCGCAAACTGTTCTTGTGTTCATCGACATACGGGGCCACCAAGGTAGAGTTCTGTAGAACTGTGTAGTGTGCTTGAGACCAAGAATGCCCGTCCCTGCATATTATTTAGTCCTTTCCAAGCGTGCCTTTTCCAGTCAGTCTCCCTCATACCGCGATTGAGGGAGACCAATCTTCTTAAGGCCAGGAATGAAGTCGACACAAAACCCAATGACATCCTCTGTTTGATGGCCCATGGAGATGCTTCCTTCTGTCCTAGCGCGGTTACGGACATATTTCTTTAGGACTCCCATGAACCTTTCAAAGGGGGAACATGTTGTGTAGAAATACGGGGCCCAGAATGACAATCCCGTCGACTAGATGAACTAGGATGTGCGTCATGATATTGAAGAAGGATGGTGGGAAAATCAGCTCGAAACTGACAAGACATTGTGACACATCACTCCTTAGCCTTGGTAGGATTTCTGGATCGATCACCTTGTGAGAGATTGCATTGAGGAATGCACATAGCTTCACAATGGCTAATCGAACGTTTTCCGGTAGAAGCCCCCTCAATGCAACCGGAAGCAGTTGCGTCATAATCACCTGACAGTCATGAGACTTTAGGTTTTCAAACTTTTTCTGGGCCATATTTATTATTCCCTTTATATTCGACGAGAAGCCAGAAGGGACCTTCATACTGAGCAGGCATTCAAAGAAGATTTCCTTCTCTTCTTTGGTAAGAGCGTAGCTGGCAGGACCTTCATACTGCTTTGGAGGCATGCCGTCTTTTTCGTGAAAACATTGCAGGTCCTCCCGTGCCTCCGGTGTATCTTTTGTCTTTCCATACACGCCCAAGATGCCTAGAAGGTTCACGCAAAGGTTCTTCGTCACGTGCATCACGTCGATCGAAGAGCGGACCTCTAGGACTTTCCAATAGGGTAGGTCCCAAAATATAGATTTCTTCTTCCACATGGGTGTGCATCCCTCGGCGTCATTCGAAACAGATACTCCGCCGGGACCCTTTCCAAATATTACATTTACGTGCAAGTACGTGATCACCGGTACGCATGGCGGGCTTCTTCCGGTGATCTGCCTCGCCTTTGAAATGCTTGCATTTCTTACGACATTGATGGTTGCTCGGGAGAAATCGAAGATGCCCCAGGTACACATTCTTCGTGCTACTGTCCAGATATATACTTTCGGTGTCAGCTAAACAGTGCGTGCATGGGTGGTATCCCTTGTTTGTCTGTCCTGAAAGGTTACTGAGAGCATGCCAATCATTGATGGTTACAAACAACAAGGCATGCATGTAAAATTCCTCCTATTTGTGATCATCCCACACACGTACACTGTTTCCACTCCACAGCTGTAAAAGTTCTTCAACTAATGGCCTTAGGTACACATCAATGTTGTTGCCGGGTTGCTTAGGGCCTTGGATAAGAACTGGCATCATAATGAACTTCCGCTTCATGCACTTCCAAGGAGGAAGGTTATAGATGCATAGAGTCATGGGCCATGTGCTGTGATTGCTCCTCTGCTCACCGAAAGGATTAATGCCATCCGCGCTTAAACCAAACCATACGTTCCTTGGGTCACCTCCAAACTCAGCCCGATACTTTCTATCGATTTTTCTCCATTGTGACCCATCCGCGGGGTGTCTCAAATTCCCGTCTTTCTTACAGTCCTCTCTATGACATCGCATCAACATGGCATGCTCTTTGTTTCTGAACAAACGTTTCAACCGTGGTATTATAGGAGCATACCACATCACCTTGGCAGGAACCCTCTTCTTGGGGGCTCGCCGTCAACATCACCACACTCATCTCGTCTGATCTTATACCGCAATGCACCACATACCGGGCATGCGTTCAAATCCTCGTACGCACCGCGGTAAAGGATACAGTCATTAGGGCATGCATGTATCTTCTGCACCTCCAATCCTAGAGGGCATACGACCTTCTTTGCTGCGTACGTAGTGTCGGGCAATTCGTTATCCTTTGGAAGATTCTTCTTAAATATTTTCAGTAGCTGCTCAATCCTTTTTCAGGCACAACATTGTCTGTCTTCCACTGCAGCAAGTCCAGTACGATACCGAGCTTTGTGGTGCCCTCTTCGCAATTGGGGTACAACCTTTTTTTGTGATCCTCTAACATGGGATCGAACTTCAACTTCTCCTTTTCACTTTCACACTATCTCCTTGCATCAACAATGACCCGGCGGAGATCATCATCGGGCACATCGTTCGGTTCCTCTTGATCTTCAGCTTCCCCCGTTGCAGCATCACCGTATTCAGGGGGCACATAGTTGTCATCGTACTCTTCTTCTTCGTTGTCTTCCATCATAACCCCTATTTCTCCGTGCTTGGTCCAAACATTATAGTGTGGCATGAAACCCCTATAAAGAGGGTGGGTGTGAAGGGTTTGCCGGTCAGAGTAAGACTTCGTATTCCCACATGTAGGGCATGGACAACACATAAAACCATTCTCCTTGTTTGCTTCAGCCACTTCGAGAAAATTATGCACACCCTTAATGTACTCGGAGGTGCGCCTGTCACCGTACATCCATTGCCGGTTCATCTGCGTGCATTATATATAATGAAGTGTGTCAAAAACCATTACAGAACATCATGAATAGATAAGTGACCAAATTAATAGAAGTTCATCATCACAGTAAAACTAAAGTACATACATAGTTCTCATTGAACAACATACAGCTCTCCAGAGCATCTAATTAAGCCATACATTGAAACTATGTAAAACATTTCAATGCAACAACAAATGCGACCATAATCGCAACGAAGGTAACAATTGAACCAACGGCATAATGATACCAAGCCTCGGTATCAATTGCATATTTTTTAATCTTTCTAATCTTCAAGCGCATTGCATCCATCTTGATCTTGTTATCATTGACGACATCCGCAACATGCAACTCCAATAGCATCTTCTTCTCCTCCTCAATTCTTTTTATTTTTTCCTTCAAGTAATTGTTTTCTTCTTCAACTAAATTTAACCTCTCGACAGTAGGGTCGGTGGGAATTTCCGGTTCAACTACCTCCTAGATAAATAAAATCTATGTCACGTTGGTCGGCATAATTGTCATAAACAATAAATGAACCAAATAGTTATAAAGATAATATATACCACATCCGAATCATAGACAGGACGAGGGCCGACATGTGCGGATACCATAACCATCGCACTATATAATAACAAGCAATAATAAAAGTAAGAAAATTAGAAAATTATATATCTAATCATAAAAGTAAGAATTATTTTCTTTTAGAAAGAAAATAAGAACAAGAGGCTCACCACGATGGTGCCGGCAACGAGATTGGCTTGGCGATCGATGGCGGTGAAGACGGGGATGGGACGTGACGGACCGCTAAACCTAGACAAATCTTGAGAAAAATGAAGCTTGGAGGTCGAGTTTAGAGAGGAGAAAGCTTAAGTAGTGTGGCTCGGGCATTTCATCGAACATATCATGTGCATTGGAGGTTAGCTAGAGCACCATAAAGCCCTCCCCTTGCCCTCCTCGAAAAAACAGAGCACCAGTGGAGTGCTCTGCTCGCCGGCGAGGGGTATATATAGCCACATCATTGATCCCGGTTTGTGAATGGAACAGGTACTAATGGTCAGCCTTTCGTCCCAGGTCGAGCCACAAACCGGGACTAATGGTTGTGGGCCAGGAGCGAGGCCCATTGGTCCCGGTTCTTGTCTGGAACCGGGACATATGCCCCTAGACGAACCGGGACCAATGCCCCACGAGGCCCGGCCGGCCCCTGGGCGCACGAACCGGGACGTATGCCCCCATGGGTCCCGGTTCGTGGCTAATGGGCTGGCCAGGCCTGAACCAAAGCCCCTTTTTCTACTAGTGATGCATGAGTACTGTATGGAAATCTACAACAAGATCAGAACAAGCTAAATATTAGTTAGGCTTAGCTCAAGAGTAGTGCACAGAGGAATGCCAAGCGGTTATCTAGCTAATTGCTTTTGCCAATTCCTCGTAACAGAGAAGAATATGATACAGTTAATATACTACAAACCAACGTACTTGGTGTATCACATGTGTATAGTGTGGGCTCATGCATCTACATCTCACAAAAATGGCATGCATGCATGAACTAGTAGTTGTACAACAAATTTATAAAGGCAATAAGAAAATGGAGAAAGAAAAAATGCTGGTAGGAATTAATCAGGACCATGCATTAACTTGGAAGGTCATGAAGGAACGACGCACTAACCAATTGTCGTTCACCTTGTAACATCGGATGGTCTCGATCATCATGAACAGATCACACGAGATACAAATCGATGGAAGAAGTCAATCAATATAGTTTTGGTCGTATTCTTTTTACTAGCCATTTGTATATTGTTGCTCTTCTGTTTTGCTTCGGGCTCTGTTTTCCTTGGTAGTTCTGTTAGATTTAATATGGCCTTTTGGTTTTCTTTTTAGACAGCTATATATTTAGCTAGAGTCCAGCGGATGCAGATGCAGATATGTGGTTGCTATGTACCTTTTAGTGCCCTTTGTATGGTCCTGATCAACCATCTGCATGAAAGTTAAAGCTCTCACGGTCCATGGAGATTCGGTTGGTAGCTTCCCCACAACGATTCCATCCTCCATCAATTGGTCACACATGTTTCTTGCAACACGCCATTGCATGTGTCTGCTGCGAGTATGTGGAAAGCGGCCTGATCCACTCTGTCATCATCCTCGTCCTCTGATTTTTGAATGGTCGCATGCGGCCATCGTCCGTGTAGGCACACCAACAAAACGATTGCCATATATATGTGCCAAAGTATCTCTTTTGGTACATGTGAGCTTTTTAATCACAATCCCTAAATTTTGGACCATTTATTTGATTGCGTCATCGGTTTTTTTTTGTGAAATAATTGCGTCATCTTGTATAACTTTGTTTTTTTATAAGTCAAGCAGAGAGTATTTAGGACATAGTGGCCAACGGATGAACCTGCTCCTGCAACCTCTAATAATTGTATTCCTTCCGACCAGAAATACTTGTCTTTAAGTAGATGTATCGCATATTATTTTGATGCTAGATACATTCATTTAAGCAACAAGTATTTTCGATCGAAGGGAGTACCATCATTGCAAGGATATATCTGCGTGCATTTCCATTTTGCCATGACATGACACGGCACCGGTTTACTTTGCTGTCTATCAGTCCGAGGTTAACGACAAGATTCACATATATGGTCCTCCGTAGCCCTGAATCTGATTCTATCTCACACACCGCTCTCTTAATATCTCTTCACTTTCCCACGTTTCGAACATGCTAACGCCCTGTGGTCTGTGGATGCCTGCGTACGTGCAGAGCTGCGACAGATCCGCCATCGCCATCGCCATCGCGCACAGTGCGTCGATAAATCAGCAGATCACAGGTTGCGCCGGCCGCATCGTACGCTCTGACCACCGGTTTATATGTGATTTTTTAAGGGTGCATGTTATATGTGGTTGGTAAATCGATCTGATTACCAACCTCATGTATCGCCGAAGCACTTTCGTTGCTTGGTTTGCTTTAATTTTCGCTGTTAGCGGTGCATGAGGCAATAGTAACTTAGTAAATCCTTTGTTTTATGTTCTTAGTGGAGATCGAAAGGTGGAAAAAAGCCCCCTCCCCCAAGCCGCTCCCGCGAGCGACCTCGGGAGGAACCCTAGCCCCCAGCCCCCTCCCTTCGGGCCTTTCCCCCCTCGCCGCCGCCCGGCGTGCTGGCGGGCAAAGCCCGTCCAACTTTGGCAGCGGCTGGGAGCTCCTCCTTCCCTCCTCCGGGTCTGGCGCGCGGGCCGACGGGAACGGGTTGCGGCGTGGCGCGTGCTTGGGGCGCGGCGTCAGCAGCTGGCGGCGGGGAGCTCTTCCTTCCCTCCTCCGGGTCTGGCGAGCGGGCCGACGGGAACGGGCTGCGGCGTGGCGCGTGCTCGGGGCGTGGCGGCGGCAGCTGGCGGCGAAGGAGCAGGATGCGCGTGGCGGCGCGAAGGTGCTGCAGCGGGACGGGGGTGCGCTGTATCCAACGGCGGTGGTCTGGACGGCCAGATTTGCTGCGGCAGCCGGTTCAGGCGGCCATGGGCGCGGCCTCGCCGCTGGTGGTGGCTGGCTCCGGCGGGCCTCCTCCGCGGCGTCTCCTTCGGGTGGTGGCGGACCTGCTGGCCTCTGGTCAGATTCGTCCCTGGTTGGCGGTTGGCAACAGTAGGGGACGCGGGCTGCGGTCGGCGTGGGCTGGCTACCTCTGCGGTGCCTCACGGTGGTGGTAGTCAGCGGCCCTTCAGGGGCGGTGGTGGTGTGTGCCTGCGCTGCGACAATCAGATTTGGTCGACAAGTGACGTGGGCTACGGCGGCGCCGGATTAGAGGCGACGATTGGTGGTGCGGGTTGGTGCTGGCGGCGGCTGCGGTTCGGCTAGCAACGCGAGGCGGCCCTTCCTTCTCCCGGGACTGGGTCGGGTGCTCGGTTCTAGGGTTTGTGCCCGGGCTGGCCGGATCTGGGCCCGGGGCAGATCGGGGTCGCTCTCCGGGTAGGTGAGGTTGGTCTTGGCCTGGGGTGCCCCCGTGGACGGGTTCGTCACGGGGGCGGTGTGCGATGGTGGTGGCCCTGACACTTCTTCTGCTCCTATTGATCGATGCATTTGATCTTGGATATGGCGTCGTGTGAGCTCCGGGTGGGCTCGACGGCGGCTGTCGGCAGTCCTAGGATCGTGTCCCCTCGGTCCAATGGAGACTGGATGGGGATGCAGGCGTCGACGCCTCCTACAGTGGAGGGTCAACCCAGATCGGGGGACTGATGCCGGGCACTGAGTGGACATCTGAGGGCTACTTGTCCTACCGTGATGGAGGTGTCATGAGGTGGACGGAGCGGTGTCTGGGGGCAGGGATACCGGGGCGGCGACCTTGGTTGGTGGGCCACTTGGTTGCTTTCCGTCAGGCACCAGTGTGGTGTGGTGGTGGCTCCCTCCTGGTTGTGTGGACAACAGGTGGCAGAGTGGCGGGTAGCTCGAACATACCCTCGTAGGGGCGATGTCCTGATCCGGATCTGGGGATTAGACTTCCTCACGCTCTCCCTGGCGACATCGGTGTCGCGGGTGAGTTGCCGAGCGAAAGATCCGTGCCCTAGCGCCGACGGCGGTGACACCCGCGGGTGTCGCACTCTTCCTGAAGACGTTGTTGTGGTTCTTCTCTCTGTGTCAAGGCCCCGGATGAAGACCTTTGTCCGTCTGGACTCGGTAGCGACTACGCTCTGCGCCGTCTTCCCTCTTGAGGGCGCTGCCGTGGAGCCTAGATGTGTTAGGAGGTAGCGTGGGGTTGGGTATTGTTCTTCCGTTGCCTTTTGCTTGCAGCGTTGTGCTTCGATTTCTCATAATCGTCTTTGTAAGAGGGCTAAGTCACCATCTTGTATCGTTCGGCCGTGTATCTAATTCAAATTTTTTATGTGTAAAGGGGGACGAAAGCCTATTTTGTGGTTTGTTTTATGTTCTTAGTTGATTGTCATAGAGGATGTTTTTCTCTCTCGTTTTGTTTTGTTATCTTTTTGATAGTTGAACCGACCCATTTTTCGTCGCATACACGCCAAAACTATGAACAACATCAATCAACCCTGATTAACTTTGGTCCCCAATGACGATGATGAAAGTGCCTCCAGATGAAACCTAGCTAGAACCGCAATAATTACATAGATTATCACCCTTCTTGATTAACTGCCGCTGTCAGGAAAAAAACGGCGCACACAAAAGACACAACACAACTCTCTCTGTCTCACAAGCTCCTTTTTATTGAGGATAATGGACTAAAAAAATGCATGATCAACTGTTAATTACACAGGGAGACCCGGCTAAGCACGTAGCTGCTCGACAGCACAGCTACGCCGCCTCATCACCGAGTGGGTTTAGTCAACTGCGTGTCTCCATAAAATGAAGACACCATCCCTTTCTCATCACATTTTTGTGTCTGAAGATAATAAGCAAAAATGTAAACAACTGCTACATAACATTTTTATAATGATTAACAATGAATTAACCACATGGAGTCCTAGAGAGACCTGCTAGCCAAGCAGCTAGGCATTCGACACCTCAGCCAGGCAGCTGCATCAGCCAAGCCAGTATATATTTGTACTTGTACCCATCACTCTTCTCATCACAATCTTTCTTACAGAGCCCCCGCTAGCTAAGCTAGTGGAGCATTGGTCCCTGATCTAGAGCCAGCACAGCTAGCACATCACACCAGCCTACGATATATACCGGATCAGCAAAAGCAGCTGCATAGATAGATAGATATGTAGATACGTGGATCTAGCATCTTAGTTTAGCTTAACCCAGCACTCACGCGCCACAAAGCACCATCGCCACTAGTTGATTAATTGCTCGGCTCGATCGGTGGAGGTATCTGCCATGGCGAACTACCGGGTTGGTGGCGTCGGCGGGCACTACGAGATGGCGGCTGCGGCGGCGGCGGCGGCGTGGAGGGAGCCGGAGAGCCCCCAGCTGAGCCTCATGAGCGGTTGCAGCTCCCTCTTCTCCATCTCCGGCCTGCGGGACGATGATGACTTCCACCTCGCCGGGGCGCGCTCACTGCCGGCCACGCCGGTCTCGTTCGGTGGCGGGTTCGCCGGAGGCGATGAGGTCGACATGGAGCTCCAGCAGCAGAGCGGAGGAAGTGGCGGCGATGATCGGAGGACCGTCCGCATGATGCGCAACCGGGAGTCCGCGCTGCGCTCCAGGGCCAGGAAGAGGGTACGTACACGTATACGCACATTTCTTTATACGTACGAGTACTACGTATCACCTTCCTAGAACTACACAAGGAATTTTCCATGGGTTCAAGATTTGAAAATTTTGGTTTCAAACTTATTTGGATTCCTATTCACACAGTTCAAAGTTCGGAACTTATAGTCCAATATAGGTAAAAAATTGAGTATGTCTCAGCAAGAGATTCATTAGTCTCATTTTTTCAAAGAAAAAAAAGGATTCACTAGCTAGAAATGCGTGTTATTTTCCGGTTTGAAGTTTGAATTCTCATGGGGGCCTATCAAATTTGGAAGAACAGCACTATTTAAATCAGATTCATATAATGAAAGATAAGTGTCTCTGAAGAAGTCACAACTAGTGATTCAGTTCGGTCAATGTGTTAAAAGGCACCCGGAAAGACAAATGGAATGTGGCATCTCTTTCTGTTGCATTCATGCCAATAATTTTTGGTCAACATGGGCTAAAAATATAAATCTCTTCTGTGATTAGTCCTCTGCTTCACCTAATACACAGTCTTGATTTCAATATAAACCCAGTAGGCACTAGAAAATATAGCTTTAGATAAATAAGCTAGTTCGTCGACCTAATCCAACAGAAGGAACAATTAATATACATCTTCCTGGACGGCATATGCAGCCATTGCATCTTGGAAGTTTGTGATCAGCTGGCTCTGGATGTAGATATCAATACATGATCCAGGCTGTTACAAGATGAAAATAACTAAATTCTTAAGTAATGCTAGCCATTTGGAGTTTGTGACCAGCTGACAACAATACACACATATCCAAGATGTTATTACACGACAAAAGTAAGTATGATTTGTGGGAGTGAGTGAGTGACTTGACCCAGTCCACTTACAAATAATTATTTCTCGGTCAAGTGTTCATAGCCGTCAGATGAAAATTTCTCTCATCCTTGCGCATTCGGTCAAGTCTTGCACGATTTCTCAATTCGGATTGGAAGATTGTCAATGATGACACATGAAAAGTTTCTTCTCGGTCGATTGAGAAATAGCAAAACCAAACATGTAAGTAACTAAGTATTGCTGGTCATTAGGAGTTTACGACCAGCATGATGGGCATATCTAGCTAGGATTCGTTTGCCATCGTGGTGGACTTTCAAACCCACTAGTTTCTTAATATCATTGTTAGTTGAAAAGCATCATCTTTGATTAAGATGTATGAACAGCTTATATCTTCACTAAATTTATATTAAAACAACATAACCAATCCGTAAACTAATATAAGATGTTTTAGATAACTAAACTAGTGATTTATAAAATCTTATATTAGTTTACGGAGGAAGTATTTTTCAGCATTCATATATAGTTCAGCAGCACATCACCGTAGCTAGACATCGATAGACTGACGTCAGTTCAGCTTACATCAAACAAGCTAACTGCTCCAAATTAACTTTGTCTTCACATGCTCATCATGATCTGCCCGTTGACAAAACTTTGCAGAAGACAACAACTACTTCAAACGAACCAATAATGCTCTATGGATTTCTCATAATCATGTTCTTATCTAAAGTGCCAGCTAGTGCGGCACAAGTAGGCATACACCTGAGATCAAACCACAATTGCAGGCGCCACTAGTATTCTGAAGTTTGCAATCTATTTGCAGAATTACCACTGATTAGTGAAGAAATTGATGTGTTTGCAGGCATATGTGGAGGAGCTGGAGAAGGAGGTTCGCCGTCTGGTGGATGACAACCTCAAGTTGAAGAAACAGTGCAAAGAGGTACCCAGCCACACACATCAGTTAACCAGTTATTAGTTAATTGCTTGTCACTGCCAAAATGTAGTTTATATGAAACCGCAGAAAATTACCTCACCAACGCAACGCTCGCACAGTGATCTTCTCCTGCTTGTCTTTTTATCTGCTTATTACAGATGCTTAATGAGCTTTTCACAACCTCTGCAACATCTTAATTGCATCCAAATTCTTCTTCAATTAACAACATATAATGTCGTTTGATTCTGTAACCTGATCACACTTTGATTCTGTAATTTGATCGGCAGCTGAAGCGGGAAGTGGCCGCACTGGTCCTGCCCAGCAAGAGCTCTCTGCGGCGAACATCATCCACCCAATTCTGATAGGGGATCGGACGGCCCAACATTCAAGAGCACAAGCGGCGTACATATTGGCAGTACAAATTTAGGAGAAAATTAATCAAAGTTGTGCACATTTCGTCTCCAGTGCGTGCGTGTGTATACATATGTACATGATCAATCCGAACCTATAAATGTCGTCGGATCTTTTTCGCGTGTGCCTCTACGTCAGTGGAGATTTAAGCTTTTGGGTTCTTGTTCAGACCAACTTATCTTGCCACTTTTCCCTAGTGCTTTGCTGGGACAAAGTGTTTTCTGTCAGCAAGACAGCAACCACCATTTCTGTCAGCAATGTCTGGATATGGTTAGGACATGATGATAAGTCCTCGGTTGGCGACGCTTGTGGATCGAGTTGGAGCTTCCGTGGTCACAACATTCGGTTGGCGCACTAATACTCTCCTTAACACTGTGACGAGAGGGGTTCTTCCCCTCGTGAATTGTATCGCTCTTCTGGCCTCTTTATTAGTATAATTTATTACAATATCTTGGTTGTCTTTCTTTGTTATTTTCATAGTAGTGTTGGTATTAGACTTGGATACCATTTTCTTTACTTTGATAATTGTTAAATGACATAATAGGCATATATATGTATCTTTTGTATAAATTAAGCAACAAAAAGGCAGGTACAAAGTGCTCATTGGAATGGATTGGAAGCACTCTCTCAATGGCTATTATGTTATCCCTCGGCCTTACCATATTTGTGCGCTAAACACACTTTTCATGATAGTGGAAGGAAAACCTTTTGCCACATACCAATTAATAAAGAGAGCCAGTAGAAGTGAATATATTAATATTGCGAAGATACCAATTACACCCAGCTTACGGAAAGTTAGATCGGGTCCTCACCAGTGTGGCTTGGGAACATAAATGCCCTTTAGTAACCGTGCGAGCGTTACAAAGAAAACTTTCGGACCATACTCCCCAACTTGTTGACTCGGGGGATGCAAACTATGTAGGCAATAAGAGCACCTTCTCGTTCGAACTAGCATTGTTTGAAAGGGAAGGTTTCATCGACTTGATAGCCCAGGATCGGAATGGGCGAAGGAGAAAGAATATTGACAGATGGCAGTTCAAAATTCGTCACTTGCGGAAGTTCTTAAGGGGTTGGGAAAAATACGAAAGCAACATTTATAGAAAGGAAAAAAAGATAGACTCCTCAGTATCATCGACGAATTAGACTTAAAAAGCTGAGGTTGACCTGCTAGACACGGTCGACCGTTTGGCAAAGAGGGAGGCTGAGGAGAAGTTACAAACGCTTCTTAGAGAAGAAGAGATGAAGTGGGCTCTCTGAGCAAGGTTATCCAAGGGGATAAAACTACTCAGTTTTTTCATTTGATTGCAAATGGAAAACACAGGAGGAAAAAATCGTGCAGCTGGAACAAGATGAGGGCACTACTAAAGGACGTGAGAATCTAAAATTATATATTTCTAAATTCTACAAAAAACTATTTGGGCCACCAGAGGATAATTTTGTCTCTATGGATGAACGCTCGGTTGGGGACATTCCTCAATTAAGGAACAATGAGAACGAGGTTCTATCGACGCCTTTTACCAAGAAGGAGGTGCTTCAGATGATATCTCAAATGAAGAATAACAAATCGCCGGGCCCAGATGGTTTTTTGCAGAATTCTACAAGAGATGTCGGGACATCTTTAAGGGTGATCTTTTACCTATGTTCGATGATTTGTTCTTAGGCCAGCTTAATTTGTTTCATCTTAATTTTGGTACCATCACGTTGCTACCAAAAAAGGAGGATGCAATCCGCATTGAGCAGTTTAGACCGATATGTCCGCTTAATGTTAGCTTCAAAAATTTCATTAAAGTTGGCACTAATCGTCTCACCCAAAATGTGCATACAGTCGTATAGCCTTCTCACATAGCGTTTATGCCAGAACGGTACATTCTAGAGGGAGTTATCGTTCTACATGAAACATTACATGAAGTCCATACAAATAAATTAGATGGATTCATCTTCAAAGTGGATTTCGAGAAGGCATATGACAAAGTCAAATGGTCATTTTTACAACAGGCCTTGCGTATGAAACGTTTTGATGAAGCCTGAAGGAGATAGGTCGAATCTTTCACACAAAAATGCAGCGTTGAATAAAAATTAACGATGACATAGGTCATTACTTCCAGACGCACAAGGGGTTGAGAAAATGATATCCGGATAGGGGACATTGGATCCAATGTCCCCTATCCTTTTCAATATTGTGGTCGATAAGCCTGCGGTCCTAATTGGTAGAACCAAAGAGGACAGGCAATTATGTGGGCTTGTTGATGGGGGAGTTTCCATTCTCCAATATGCGGATGACACTGTTATTTTCATGGAACATGACTTGGCTAAGGCCAGAAATATGAAGCTAGTGTTGTGTCTCTTTGAACAAATATCTGGATTAAAGATCAATTTCAATAAGAGTGGACTGTTCTACTTTGGACGAGCTGAGGAAGAACAAGAGAAATATAAACAGTTGTTCGAGTGTGGATTGGGGTTTGTCCCTTTCAGTTACTTGGGGATCCCAATTCACCACAGAAAGCTTGCCAATAGAGAATGAAAGAGCATCGAGGACAGATTTGAGAAGAAACTTAGTTGTTGGAAGGCAAGCTGATGTCTTATGGAGGTCAGTTAATATTGGTAAACTCTGTTCTGACAGGCATGCCGATGTTCCCTTTGTCTTTCTTTGAAGTACCACTAGGGGTACGGAAAATATTGGACTTTTACCACTCTCAATTCTTCTAGCAAAGCGATGAGAATAAATTCAAGTACAGACTAGCTAAATGAGTATCATTTGTCGGTGAAAGGACAAGGAGGTTTAGGAATTGAGAATCTAGAAATAAAAATTAGATGTTTACTCAGTAAATGGATCTATAGACTCTTAGTGGAAGAAGAGGGTATGTGGATTTAGATATTGTGTAATAAATTATTGCATACAAAGACTCTGGCACAAGTGACAGCAGAACCAATTATTTCACCTTTTTGGAAGGGATTAAGGTCGCCTTCTTCAATAGATCTGAATTCATTATGGGAAATGGTGAATCCATCAGATTCGGTGAAGATACATGGTTAGGGGATTTGCCTCTGGCCATGCAATATTCAAACCTCTATAATATTGTGCAAAGAAAACAAGCTTTCGTTAGCGTGGTCATGGATGTGGTTCCCCTAAAAATTCAGTTCAGGTGTTCTCTTGTGGAGGCACGTTCGACTAGTTGGCTTCATCTCGGGCCTAGGTTGATGGATGTTAATATTTATGATGAGCCTGATAGATTGATCTGGTAACTCGCGTCAATAGGTGTATTCATTGTTAAAACTATGTATCTGGATTTGATCAATTCGGGACCGATATCCAAGATGCTAAATAATTGGAAAGTCAAAGTCCCTCTAAAAATTAAGGTGTTCATGTGGTTTGTACACAAAGGGGTCATCTTGATCAAAGATGACTTGGAAAAGCGTTGGTGGGACGGTAGCAAAAGATGTTACTTCTGTGATCAAGATGAATCCATACAACACCTTTTTCTCACATTCCCACTAGCCAAGTTACTCTGGCAAACACTGCACATGGCATTTAACATTAGTCCACTTCATAGCGTAGATTATCTTTTTGGATATTGGTTAAGTGGGGTGGAATCGAAAACAGCGGCACATATTCGAGTTGGAGTGTGTGCGTTACTTTGGGAGCTATGGAATTTTCGAAATGATGTTATATTTAACCGATTAAATATCACAAATTTCTTACAAGTTATCTTCAAGGCATCGGGCTTGATCCGTATGTGGTCATCACTCAGCACTACGGAAGCCAAGGTGCTTATGGATTCTGAGTGCAATCATTGGGAGACGGTAGCTCAGGATACCTACAACCGGTTTGGATGCGAGTCCAATAATATGATAGGGGCATATGCATCTTTTCCTATTTTTGCCAGTTGTGGACATGTTATTTTGTTACTTCCATAACTTGTATCGAACCTATTTATAATAAGATGGCCACATGCATCAATTTGACGCAGATGCCGGAGATAAAGGCTACTTTTGAATAAAAAAAACCAGCTTCCGCACCTACAAAATGTCGCAAAGATATGTAGTATGCATCCAACCAAAAGAGAAAACAAAGAAGGAAAAAAACAAAGGTCCCGCCACAATGACAGCAGCACACAAACCATCACCAAATACAACACTCTGAAAACATAAAAGATCTTCAAAAGCAATGCCTCCAAAGGAAAAAAAATGCATAATTGCTATCGTTGCCCGATCCAAGATCTTAGGTGGAACACCTTGAGGAAAATCCGAGCTCTCAAATCAATTCCTTCAGCAAGGAAATTGCCAGGCACAATCAATGAAGGCTAGATCTTAGGTTTTCACCCCGAAATTCACGACTCAGCACCCGAGGATCACCACCAAAAATGAAATTATCCAATGTTGCCGCCCCCACTTGTCATTGCTGCTTCTGAAAGTCATCAAACACAAAGAGAGTGGGTAGCAGTTTGCACCGCCTCATTCGGTAATGTTGTGTGGACATATATTTAAATTTGTTACTGTTTATTTGCACATAACAATAGGTTGTTTGGCCAGGCTTCACACCTTATACTGGTTTACTATAATATTTGACCTTTTTTGTAAGCATCAGAAATGGTGATGACTGGATATTCGATTAATTAATCATGATTCACCAAAATGTACAAAGAAAGTGATATTAGAAAATTGCATGTTTGCACGGTGCGACATATGTTCCGGTCAGCTGTGCAACTTCTGTTGATCACAAAATGGATAAATTTCAGGTGGGCGCATTGACTCCACGGCCGAATTTATCGTACTTGCACCTAGGGCACATGGCGGAGCTCTACGTCGTTGTGCACAAGAGATCATGTGACCGCCTCCGGCGAACATGTTTCTTTTTTCTTTTCTGTGGACACATGGCGGCTAAAATGATGAGACTTTCCAGAAAATGGTGATATGCTGCCTATTGAGTGAATAATATGTCCCTCTCATCGCATGGTCTTCCTGGATGCGGCTATGTCTCGCTCAATGTGAGCCAGTAGCTTGGCTCGCCTCAGGAATCCGGTTAGTGGCCCAATAGAGTAGCATTGTGTCATGCTGATGTCATGCGTATTTTTTACTTTCTTTTATATTTTGATTTTATTAAATGATCCTTATTTAATTTTAAAATGAAAAATATATTAAAAAACCTATATATCATGATTTTTGAAAAAGTTCACACAGTGTACAATTTTTTTTACAATAGTTTTAAAAAATAATGATAGCATTAAAAATGTTCACGTATTTAAAAAATGTACCTGGTATTATAAAAAAACTTAAATCACATATTTAAAATATAAACATGAATAAAAAATGTTCCTGATGCATACAAATGTGTATAGAAAAAATAGACATTAAAATATCTATTATAAACATATTAAACATATATAAAAATTATACTTAGGTATATAAAAATTGTAAAACATATATAATAAATAGACATCAGAAAAATAATAGAAACATGTTAATTATGTATCTGAAAAATGTTAAACGAGCATAAATACTCCCTTCATAACCAAATTTAAGACATTTTATTCCCTATGCAAAAGCAAAAAATGTCTTACAGTTTGATACAGAGTATTTCTCTCGTATATGGAAAATATGCAACATGTACGAAAAAAGAGACATTAAAATATATTTCTGGAAAATATTATCATGGCTTTTTAAAATATGTAATGTTTACAAAATATCTTTTATGTATACAAATATATGTACATTGTGCTTAAAAAATAGCATGTGTTGAAAAAATAATTAAACATTGAAATAAAAAGGAAAACTATAAAAACCGACAAAAGAAAAAAGAAAACCAAAAAAAGAAAAAAGAAAGGAATTAGAAGGCATGAGCGCAGCCCAGCGCAAACTGGATAAAATTATTTGATAGAGAATTAGTAGTCTGGTAGCTATACAGTAATATTTATTTTTCCCCAAAAAATATTCAGAAAAAAAGTTCCCGTCGTAAAATATTTCCCAAAAATATAAATCAAAAACTTGGTACGATCAAGCAAACATAAGTTCATGTGTTCAAGTATCACTGACGTACAACTTTTTTTTTCTCTAAATAGTTTCATCATTTGTCTAAAATTTTCATTACATTTATTACCAATACTTTGTAGATCATTTGACTTGTCTCGAGCACAACCATTCTATGTTTTAACTCTCCCCGATAGAGAGCTTGATGTTTCTATATTTTACATTTTCGAACACTTATCTCAAAAATCTTAGACGTGCTAGTGAAAACATGCATAGATGTAATTAGCATAGTATCACAATATGTGTTTATATTTGTAGATGATTTGTAACCATGAACTTTATATAATATTTTTTGTCTAGGTGTATCTGTATAATTGATACTTGGGTGTCTCAGTGTGCACGAGATTCGATGAAGTGCTAGCTCTATCACTGGTTGGGTCGACAAACTTTTAATGATAGCGGAAGGGAGACCTTTTATCACATAATGGTAACACTATCTGGACGACTATCATGTTATATCGTAGTATTAATACCATGAGAGTGTGTGTGTGTGAGAGAGAGAGAGATTCATCTTTGGTTACATGAGTCCGAGTTCACTCCATCGTGCTGGAAATGTTGGATCAGTGTATCACTTCCTTTAACATAAAAACCTCGGGTGTAATTTTTCTTAATATAGAGAATTCATTGCTCTTCTCAACCCTTATTATTATTATTTATTTATTACCATAGTGGTAGTGCTTTCTTTTTTAGCTGAATAGTATCGTCACCACACAACTCTATTAAACTTGGATACTCTGTACTTGGGCAGTTTTGGAAGTACTAAAATAAGCATACCTTTGTTCCATTTAAAATTGATCAAGAAAAAGGCGGGTACAAAGTGCTCATTCCATTTTGAAATATAATGGAAGCACTTTCTGAATGGTATGTGCATTCTACCACTTTTCATGATAGTGGAAGGAAGAACTCTTGTCATGCAAAATGTAGCAGCATAACGAACATACTAAATATGGAGTATTATTTTCACTTTGTTGTTGAGCGTAAGCAATGGGAACAATTAAAATTTCTTGATTCACCAAATGTAAAAAGAAAGTGATACAGGGAAAATACATGTTCGCACCGGGTCCACATGATGGTGGGAGCAACAACATAAACATGCATTTTTATACAAGACAATACAAATGTGTTTCATGAGGCCCATAATGTACTCCCTCGGCAAAAACAAAAAAATGTCTTACATTTTGATACAAAGGTAGTACAACATTGGGCAGCCGGAGAAGAAGAGAGAGAAATTGCTGGGAAATCCCCATTTTATATACTTTGTGCGAGCATGCAAATGTGTGTGTGTGTGCGCGCGCGCGCGCTATGTGTGGGGTTTCATGTGCACTTAATTAAGCTTTAGTTTTTAATTTGCACCATTTTCATGGTGCTTTGCTAATGTTCTTTATCTTGAGGGACAAGTAGACTTATCTAATGTCAGTGTCAGCATCCACCAGTGGCTTATTGCTCCAAGTGTTACTTTATCTTTATTATTTACATTTCATCGAAAACATTATTTATTTCCATTTTGTGAAAGAAAATACATAATTTCTTATAACCATTTTTTAGCTTCTTCTGCCTTATCCTCATACTATTGGCAGTATTGCCACCACGAGTGCATTAAACTTCTAAACATATTCTTTTTTACTTAGCCAGTTGTTAAATTGTGGTAATGGGTTTGTTCTGTTTAATACTGCTGTACTTTTTTGGGCACAATTTGTAGTAACAAACCCGTGAATATGGTTTAATACGCCGGCTAGGGTTGTTAAATGTGGCGGCGGCGCAACGGGGAGACGCGGCGATGGCAGCGGAAGCTAGGATTTAACCTAGGAAACTGATACTATGTATGTTGTAGGAATTGCACGATGTATTACGTAGGGGCAAATGCACGTATATATGGAGTACAATGGTGGACCACGACCTCAACTATACAGGCAATTAGGAGGTGGGCCCAATACACAAATATACACAACAGCTGCACAAAAAGTAATTGTAGGTTTCACCGACTGGAGGATTTGTCATTGTTTCACGTACGTCAAAACTTAAAATGACAAACATATGTTGTTGGAAAGGGTTGCTAGATAGATATGTTGTCTATTGCCGACAGAAATTCAATTGAACATACAAATTGGACAACACCGAGACCTCTCCCCAATCTCCGCACGTCTCCTCTCCTCCTCCACGCGCTTTGAGAGTCTTCGTCTTCAGATCCAGCCGCCCAGTTCTCGTCCAGAGGTTCGCCGTCGGTTGGGGAAGTGATGGGGGAGGTGCGTGGTGCGTGCTCGTCTTCAAGTCTGGATTTATGCCGTTAGATGGGGAGTTCTGGCCGCCGGTGCGCTCGGGCCGCATCCGATGGCTACCAGAGTTTTCCTCCTTCGATCTGGTGGCGGCGTGGTGCTCGCGGCCTCGAAGGAGCTTCCTTCCGGCTTCCCTTCCAATAAGCTCCAAGTTTTGCATCTGGTTTCTTCTACTCTAGATGGCCGCCGTGGTGGTGGTTGAAAGGGGATTGAGCCCGGATGCAAAGCGTCAGTTATTGTTCTGCAGCAAGATGGAATCCAGATCTGGGGTGGATGGAGGCATCTTCATGCCTTTTCTTCATCGTGGGGCACATATAGAGCTTCTTGGCGCTGATGGGGTTCAAGGTTATGGCGGAGGCTCTCATGGCGAAGGTGGTGGCGCCGTCTTCGTTGAGCTGAAGTATCTTCTGGCTGAAAGGCAGCCGCATCGAATTTCTCCATGGGAGGCAGTCCTTGTTTTGCTGGTAGACGATAGCAGTGGCGCTCTCGCCGCCCTAAGTGGCAAGTTCCCCGGCAACGGCGAGCAGTATCCGGCGAGAAGGTGGAGGACCCGATCGCGTTTTTATTTTAGTATCTAGGGTCCTTCTTGTAAAAGTCCAGGGACTTTTATGTATTTCCATGTTTTTCTAGGGGTCTTTCGCAAGTGTCGGTGTTTCTACATCTCTGTTTAATATAGTGTTACTTTTAATGTTAAAAAAAATTGAACATACAAATTTTATGCAAACTTTGTGGCAAACAGTGGCTGCAATTGAATTGAATATTGTATCTACGAATCATGTTTGTTTTGCAAAAATACATAAATGAAAACAATGGACAAGGGCAGAAAGAATAAACAGCTATTAGTAGCGTACAGGAACCAATATAGAACAGGTCAAACTAGCTAGCTCAATTGACCAAGACGTGCACCGCGGCGAGCACGACCAAGCCGGCGGCCCAGGCCACCAAGCTGCTCCGGCGGGCGACCCCGGATGACGACGGGGACGGCGGCGCGTCGGGCGCCGGTGCACCACCGCCCCCGGAAGGCCCGGCGGAGACGTTGACGGCGAGCTTCATGCCGCCCATGCAGTGGCCGGGGATCTCGCAGATGAACCAGTAGCTCCGGGCCTCCGGGAGCGCGACCTTGTCGAAGCCGGTGTCGTAGGTGGCCAGCACGGCGCCGGCGGCGGTGGCGTCGCACGTCTGGTACGCGGCCTCCGTCACCTCGTACACGTTGTGCTGGCTCTTGACGTACTCGAACACTGCAAACATCCACAAATTAATCCATCACCTAGCCTAGCTTGGCTAATATCATATGTAGGCTACGAAGTTGATGGAGGTACTGACCTAGGACGTCGCCGGCGGAGAAGGCGCGGCTCTGCGCCCATGAGGCGTAGTTGGTGCCGGTGTCCCAGCCGTTGACGCCGTCGCCGACGGGGTACTCGGCCGCGCCGGCCGGCCGCCACAGGAGCAGCAGGGATACCAGGGCCACCGCCAGAAGCCGGTGGCAGTGAGACGGCGGCATGTCGATCGGAGCGCCGCCTGGCCGGTGTCAATTGGCGTCTGTTCAACTGCCGGATGCTTGGTGATCGGGCTTGGTGGCGAGGTTAGGTGGGTGAAAGGAAATGGCGGCGTTGACGTGCTAACCTGGTGGCTCCGTGGCCATATATGTATGGCAACTAGTCGTCGATCGACGTGACACAGTGACCGGCCGGCGGCCGTGGACTGGTTCTTCTCCACATGACAATTGACATTATCGATGATGATTAGGTGATCCTTTATTGATCGGGTCCATTAACGAACTCGCAATAGGTGTTGTGTGTTAGAGATGATGTCAAAGTGTCTGGTACATGATGCACCAGCAGACAACACTTGGTTTAGCTCCTGGACATATGGAGCTGAATGAAAGCACGCCGTACATTGGACAAGGCTAATTTTCCCACATGTTGATCTGACCGTTTCTCCTTCGTGTTGTGTGTAGTTTTTGGCCTTGTGTTTTTAATCTCGTTTTCTTTCATTTGACTTGGAAACCTTCTTGTGATTGGCATTTGGCAGACAAGAGGCCAGGTTAGATTACATTTTTGCAGCATAGGTGGGGTTCTAAAGTGGAAATGGTATTGTTCTTCTCTTCTCTCTCACAATGGGAACTCGTATAGATCTTAGCATCAAGAAACTGCACTGTGCTTATAGAAAATAGTGTGTTATAAATTAAAAGTTTAAGTGAAACGAAATAATGTTGTGGAAAATGCACGCACCTACCCACAGTTCCACACACGAAATTGCAACTTGGGTATACTGATGGGAGAAAGTGTACCTCATTTCGGGTCGCGCCTTTTTCTACTGATCCATATGTGAAGGACTAACGCAAGACCACTCCTTGATCACCAATTTTACATTCTTAAGAAACTGGTTTCAATTTTCTTAACATACAAAGTGTTCACCTTAACATCTTTATTAAATCATGCATTTAAGTCCTCTCTCTCACTAAGAGCATGGTTAATAGTATAGTCATCTGGCTATAAGAAGTTGACATGTCATCTATAGTCAAGGTTATAGCCAACTAGTACAATAGTTAAATATAAATATGTATTACATTATTGACATATGAACCATATGTCTTTCTGACAAAGTGCCTAGAAGCACGTGCTGCAGCCAGCTACTAACTTATAGCCCGCTTCTCTTTTCTCTCCTCTCCTCTCTCTTCCACCTAAGCAAAAATATAATCCTTATAGCCCGCCTACATCATCTTATTGTGCTTGCTCTAAGCCATACGGAGTACAAAATATGCCACATGAGCAAGCTCTCATTAACTCCACATGCGCATGCAGCCTATCACAAATAAATATTAATTTTTTATGCACTCATTATTATAAATGTTTTTCACTATAGAAAATTAAATTATGAGTTACCTTGCATTTTATTTTCTATGCGACAATTTTTTTACGAATGCACATATGTTGTTTCTATCATTGTTGTATGTTTAGTTAAGGGTGATGTCTTCACTGTCTCTACTAAATTTTATTTTCATCTCATATCATCTCGCTGATATAATGTCAAGATAATAAATTAACAAAAAAATCAAACTCATTTTTAAATTTGTCATCATTTTTTAGATTTTAAATCTAAAAAATACTTCTTTGAAAAAAGTATAATTAATTATATTATGTTTCATATTTTTTTATATTTAAAAACATTAAATTTATTAATAGTTCCTGCATCAACTCGCGGGGTATCATCTAGTTAGGTTATATTGTCGTTATCATGTGTAACTTATAACTATTAATCCTCGTGAAGAATTATAGTATTTTGGTTATCGGAAAATGCAAGTGGTTGACAGTTTTTTTTTAGGGGAAAGTGGTTGACAGTTGATCGGCTTCATGATAAGAAGAAACATATAAACCAGCCGAAAGGCAGGCCCATTAAGCCTCTCCACCTATTAGACGTCATAAGCATCAAATTGGTTGGTATAGGCCCATGTGCCACTTCTATGGAGCGCACATAGAACAACCCGATAAGGTTAGTTTTTATACTTACTATTATTATGTTGTTATAATATGTTTAGAGATTAAAAAAATTAAGAATTTGAAGAAATAAATTTTAATATGTTGAACATGTATTAAAACTGTGTTCATCATGTATTAAAAAATGTTCTTCGTCTAATTAGGTAGAAAAACATAACCCGTAATTTTTTTATCATGTATTTGAAATTTTGATTTTTGTGCATTCAGAAAATGTTCATCATATTTTTTTTATCATTTAATTCAAAATTTAATCATGTATTTTACAAAAAATCACTATATAACTGAAAGTCTTCATATTAAAAACTATTTATAGAAAAATGAAAAAGGAAATTCAAAAATACATAAGAACTAAATAACATCCAAAATAAAAAGTTGGAAGGAACAAGACCAAAAAGTGAGAGAAAAAACCGGAAAAGTAAAAATAAAAAATAAGATGAGAACTAGAACAAAAACAATCAAGGCAACACAAGAAATTGAAGAACGGGAAAATCAACTAATGTGCTGACGTTGCCCCATTTTTGCATTTATCTTCTGCAAGAGAGTTTTGCCGATAGTAGAGTTTTTGAAATCACTAACTAAGAACTTCTCATTGCAATGAATACCCCTACATTTTTCGTCGTTGACAAGTAGCACACGGTAACAACACCATTTATCGCGATTTGGAGATTTTTTTTTCATTTTTTTAGATGCACGATCATGTGTCACAGAGACTTGGAAAACACATTATTTTTTCGTTTTTAGAGGCATAAGGCATGACTCTTGTGAGAGAGAACCTGTGCCTCAACGAGAGGCACGGTTGTATCTTTTTTTAAAGGTATGAGGTGTGCCTTTCACACAAGCAAACACATTTTTTTAGAATAACAGAAGCAAACACAGGCCTTCAGAAGAGGCACGATCGGGCTTTTTTCTTTTGTGGAGGCCCAGGGCGTGCCTCTCATGGAACTAAACCCGTGCTTTCCTTTTTAAATTTTGAGAGGCACGGGGTGTGTCTCTCTTAAGAAATAATTTTTTGAGTAAAAATCATTTTTTTTGTTTTTTCACAAAAATGTAAGAAAACACGTATACTAAAATAAAACAAAAAATGAAATTCTTAGAAAGAGCTCAGGATGCGACATGTGGTATGCTCTCAGAAAATCTAAAGTAATCCTTGCGTGCGCTTCCGAATGAGTATTCCTTAGATAGTTGTTGTAGGGAGTTTTGCATCTATTAAATGCCCGCGCCCGCGTGTTAGGGAGAACGCTCGCCAATAGCTGCCTCTTGGTGGGCTAGCCTACTACTGAGCTGAAGTAGGTGAGGGCTCACTTAATTTTATATTTTCTTTTTTTCCTTTTATATTATAAAATTTATAGTTATTAAAAATCCTTGTAATTTAGTCAGTGGTATTTATTGCTAAATATTGCAATTTTAAAAATATTATTCAATTTGCAAAAACGTCCAAGTAGTTTTGAAAAATTGTTCAAGCCGTAGAATAAGCCATATTGTTGAAACAAAGTTTTTATACAGTTGAAAAACATTTATGTTAATAAAAATAAGCGGCCACCTAGTTTGAAACTTATTCTTGTATAATTAAAAAACTACACCTTACAAAAATTTGTAAGTAAAATATTCATTCGTTACGCGAAGTATACGAGTAAAAACTGATAATCATGTATTTTATCCTCTAATGAAAAAATGGTAAATATTTGTTCATTACGGGAAGTATACGATTAAAAACTGTTAAAAAATGTGTATTTTTTTAGTAAGTAAAAAAATTCAAATAGGCCATGAACTTGTTTATATGTTTATTTTATTATGAGGTAGATTTTTTGAATTTGCAATGAGAATATTTTTTAATATTACATGAATGTTCTTGTACGCAATAAACTTTTATTGATAATTGTTTTTAATATGCAACTAATAGTCTTAAAGGTAGATTATATTTTTTGTAAGTGTTGAACTTGTTAATAATACACGATGAAACATTTTAAAAAATATCAAAAAATGCTTCAAGTATTCTTGAAAAATGCTTGAAGCATTTTCTGTTGTAACTATATCATAGTTCTAATCGCTACGGTGTGGTCCTAGTACAAGTGTTATTCACTATACTACACATACAGTTATTGTAGAGGATCTCAACATTTAACTAACATGAAGGGGATAAAGCCTCACTTAGACTCGATCATGTGTGGATTTGTCCGCTAAAGCGCAGCAATGGCCGCTGAAAAATTGCTCCATCATCTCCATGGAGAAGAAAACAGCTGAAGATTGTGGGAGATCGCCCGAGATAGGGCCAGTTTAGGCTACAATGTCACTCCTAAAAATTTAGCCGTTTTTTCCTTTTTCCCGTGATTTTAATCAATGGTCGTTCTCATAATTTCCTTAAACATAGAAATGAACGAAAAAAGAGCATGCTATAACAATAGCATCAGCATTAAAATACGTGATTAGCGTGCTATATCATGCTATTAACGATATATTATACATTGATTAATTTAGCTAGCCATTCTACAATACACAATAACGTGTTATTACCTTCGCTATAGCACACTATTTTTTAGTGATGAAAATACAATTTTAATTAAAAAATTGTGGTGGAATTTTCATTAAATTATAAATAGTAGATTCACACAAACTCAGGTCATGGAAGGATATTTATGCAAACACTAGTTATTAAATAAACAAAAGTGAATTAAAATGCATTTTACCTAAGAACAAAGTACACAACAACAATATGGGACATCAAAATAATAGAGAGCAATGCCCAAAAGCAAACCACATAATGAAACTTATCACAAATGCCTAACCACGAAAACTTGTGCTAATGCACAAACAAAAGAAAAACACACTCATTATTCATCATATGTTACTATCCCTTGAATCAAAAGGTAAACTAATACATTAACAGATTAATTAATCACCAAAAAACACTAAAATTTAATTCTCCACTAAATATCATTAGTCTTGGGACGTCTTCGTCCCCATGGATGGTGTGGGCGACCTGTCGTGCTACATCTCTTGCCCCATCATCCTCGAGCCCCGGTTGATGGTGATGAGGCGGATGCATGCGTGCTCCTTCAACTCCTCCAACTGAGACCTTAGGTCCTCCCCGCAGTCCTCCTCCTTCCTCTCCACCTCCTACCGCAACCGCCGCTCGCTGTGTCCCACCAATACGATGCGCGTCATGGCCGAAACAAAGCCATTGTTTTGGCAGTACAAAAATCATGTAATATCTCACACCAACAAAACACAACTTCATCAACAACTTTGGTTTATGTATCTTATCACACTGTAGAGTGTCTTTTTTCAATGTGCAACACATCAATTAATCATCAATATAAATATAATATTTTATATTTAATCGTTATGTAAGGTTACACATAAGCGACACATACACCATTTTGAGCAACACAAAAATCATGATGTAACTCACACCAACGACACATAGACGTATCAACAACCTAGGTTGTCTTTTATCATGTCTTAGGGTGTCTTTTAATGTAAAGCACACCATTGCGTCACTCATGTATATACAATTGCATCATCCTATAAGCATGATCATTTTTTTAGATCTTCTATAAAGTTTCTTCTAAGCAACGAAGACACCGTTGAGTAGTACAAACATCATGCGACACCTCACCTCGGAAAAAACACACATATAGCCAAAATGTATTGTCTTATATCATACCCCCATGATGTCTTATAGCAATTTACAACACACCATTGCATCATTTCGATAAATACAATTGCATCATCAAGATAAATATGAAATACTTTTTCGTTTGTAAGGTTCCATCTTCCATGGCTATAAGAAGGAATCCATGGCACTAGCAAGCTAACATATTTGTCTCTCCTTATTCCTTATCAATATTGTATATTCTTGGAGACATGGAGGTCTACAAGGTCAAGATGACAGGTGTGTGCTTGTTGTTGATCCTGGCAGTCTCGTTCCTTCCTGGTAAGCATTGCCTGAAATTATCAAGTAAAGAATATATCAATTTAATTGTGTTATATTTTAAGTGGTATTTGTATGAAAAATATTATCCTTTGTGTTTATTGTAGGATATGTAAGTGGGCGTGTGTGGGCTTGCTGGGGGCAATCTAAGACCTACGGTCTTGATTTAAAATGCATGGACGACCAGTGCAACCAGCACTGCCTCGAGGAGGGTTGGAAGAAAGGGTCTTGTGACCTAATTGAAGAATATGGCCCTGGATATGGGTTTTGCACCCGCAAGAAACCATGTTGACGATGCTTCATGGTATGAAGCAACATGTAATAAAATCATAAGGCGAGCTGCCGATGCACCATTGCAAAACAAAGTTGTGATTGCAACAAGCTTCATTTATACAACTTTGCCAACTCTTCTCTCCTAATTATTCTACAAACGAAGGAAAAAAATACATGTTGGATTTTATATTTGACAGATTTGAGATGAGAGATGGGGACCAAAATAGAGTTCATGAAGGGCTCATATTCAATAGATCTAAGTATACACAATTTTTCACATGACGTAAATCGAAATTTACTCCATGCCCATGGTGGTAGCCATGCACGGGCATTCTAGTAAAAAAATATAAACAAAATGGGATATACACGTTGGACAATACAAGATGTAGTACTTTGTTAGACAATGCTAGGGCCCAGCTAACATGGAGGCAGAGCCTTCGTGTACCTATTCGCCTGTTGTTCTTTCTAAGTTTTACAAACCTAATAATACAATTTCTATTTAAGTTTTAAAAGTATGTTCAAAGTTACGAAGAATTCTTTATATCAAATGCCTATGATTGTCAAATAAATATTGCGCAAATCTGTTCCTCGTAACACTAGTTGTTAGGTAATAAACAACAAACTAAAAAGTAAGAGCTTGAACATGAAAAGAAAAGAGAGAAATGCCCAAATGCAAAGCAAATCATGAAGCTTATCGTATATACATATCCATGAATAATGGTGTGCTAATGTACGAAAGAAAAGAAAAGATTGTCAAAAACAACTAACGTAAAGAAATGCCAAAAAGCAACACAAAATCACGATATCCCATCTAAAACCCAAGAAAAAAACATGAATACTGATGTACAAACTGAAGGCCAAGGCCAAGCTAATTAACATGGATGAGACATGCGATGTGTATATGTATGGTAGTATGTTCGTTTTCATAATTTTCGAAAAAATAGAAATAAAATTTCATTACGTTTTGAGAAGTGGATTCACATGAACTCAGGCTATGGAAGAATCTCTAGATTGGCGGACTCCAAATCATCTAAATACTAGTGAAATGTTCGATGATTTTTTTTTGCAAAATATTTCAGTGATATGTTCGATTAAATGAAGCATGAATATTTGAAACAATATTATTTTAATTAATATATGAATTTAATATAAATATCATAATAGAATAAAAATTATTTTTGCAAAATATTTCATTAAAATGTTTGATTAAATAAAATATGAATATTTAAAATAATATTTATTGAACTAGTATATGAATTAAATATATATATATATCATAATACAATAAAATTTCTCTTGCATGCATTTTGCATATAGTTTTTATTTTGCATAGTGGCATATTGTATTGAAGTAGGGGCGGAGCCAGGATTTAACCATATACATTCTACACCCTCCAGCCCAGGGCTAGACAATCAACAAATCTGATAAATATTCAACTTTGAAGCTATTTTCTTTCCAATGTATACAATCATGTTATATCAAAGAAAATCATCGCCCATTTTACTCCGACGATGCATCTTGATAAATTTCATGGCTAAGTAGTTTATAAACTAGATGATATCCTGCGCATTGTTGCGGGGATCGGTTGTCGTATATTTTAATAAAATTTCATTATGTGAATTTTAAATATTCCGATTAGTAACACATGATCCAAAATTTTAAAATACATACAACTAATTCTATTTGATTGTGTATAGTTGTAAAATATTTATTGAATATAAGAATAGTAGTAGAATAAAAAATATTTGTAAATGCATGGTTGCATGTGATGATGGGTTTTATCTCATGCATGGTTGTAAAATATTTATTCTCACCTATAATTGTGTGGTGATGTGATATTTTTCATGTTGCGATAAGTAAGTTAGTGGGGATCAATTTCTTAGGTATATAGGATATGTATTTTCTTAAGTATGTAATTGATCTAAAAAGTGAAAATATATATTAAGCACTAAGAATTAACTAAGTGATTTTTATAATTAAATTAGTTGACAAGCGGCAACTACAATACTTAAATATGTCCACAATAGTAACTTCATGGCTAAACCTGATTTAGTGGATCAACAGTAATACTACACGCACGGGATGAGAAACACAGGCTTTCATGGACACACGACATCCCCTCATCTAATTGCCCCCCCCCCTCCACCTAATGAAAATCTCAGCCAATCAAAACTATCCACCCCGTAAATCCCCGTAAAAATCCCCCCTGAATTTAACGTGTGGGCTTGGCTCACCTAATGAAATCTCAGCCAATCAAAACTATTCAGCCCCGTAAATCCCCGTGTGTCTAGCAAAACTCGTGGATCAAATGGGGAATTGGAGCTGGCGTCGGTTGTTTGCAGTCTCATAGTTGTTGAATCGTTCTTGACATCGGACTGATCCATGGGTGGCAAGAAACAGATCAACAACTTTGCTAATCACCAAGACGTGATGCCCAGTGGCCGGCGAGGCGTCGACAACAAAGACAAGAGATAGCCCTAGCGGTGTAGCGAACAAACGAGGTGCACATGCGGCTCTATCTGGGACTGCTTGACGGTACATGATATAACATGGACGCCGATAAGTGCCACCCGTGCGGGCGCTAGGCGTTCGACCATACGGTTTCGCTCGCTGTGTGCGGGCGGAGAGGAAGGATGGATCGAACATTTCGTTTGGTAGGATGGGTTTCTCAGCCTATACATTTTTTAGTGGGTTGTTTTATTGGGCCAGAAGCGGATAAAAGCTTAAAAATAAATTTACTTATTAAAAAAATAAGTTTATTTAAAAAATATACAATGTTAATTCTTATAATTAAATTAAAACTATAATTGAAGACACATGAAAATTTTATAAATTTTTTTCTGAGTTTCTTTGTGTAAAAATAAGAATTTATCATGTGCAAAACGATCCATCGCAACCCTAAATTAAAAAATATAAAAAATAAAAACATGACAAATTGTCATGGGAATGAAAACTGGGAGAGGCGTTTCTGCACCCAGGTGCATCCGCACCCGGGAAAAGTAGAAAAAAATAAATAAATATAAAAAAAGTTAAAAAAATTGTAATCTTTTTTGTGGTGGAAGATCCTTTTGGAAGAGATGTTCGTGCAAATTTTTGAGAAGTTCGAACCTCTGGAGAGTGCGCGGAAAAAAATAAAAATTCGCGGCTTCTCATGAAGACACTATTCACGCACTATTTCGGACAGAATTTGTCTTTTTCGCCACGCGCTCTCCAGAAATCCAAACTTCTCCAAAAATTGCAGAAAGCTCTCGCACATAAGCATCTTTCACTACAAATTTTTTTGGAATTTTTTGAACTTTTTTCAAATGTGTTTTAAGGATCTTTTGCCCAGGACTAGATGAGCTTGGACTCATCTTTGAATTACCGAATGAAAACCCTATTATATCATTATAACCATGCTAAATTTGCCATGTTCTATTTAAAATAGTCATGTTCAACAATTTAATAAAAATTGTGGTAAATTTACCATGTTCTACTTAAAATAGCCATGTTCAATAATTTTAGTAAATTTTTTGGTAAATTTTTCATGTTCTAATCAAAATAGTCATGTTAAATAATTTTAGCAAAAAATGCCATGTTTCATACTGATACAAATAAAGAATTGTCATATCACATATATAAAGAATGTCAAGTCACACATTTTTTTTCCATATCCAACAAACATGAATTGCCATCTCAGTTAAAAAAATATTTGCCATGTCCAATAAGCTATATACAAAATAAGAATTGCACTCTCACACGAAAAAGGAATTTGCCAGTGATGATCTAATAAAAGAAAATACTATGAGTTTCCCATGTGCGTAAATAAGAATTTGCCATGCACAAAAGATCCAATCGCAATCTAAATAAAACAATCTAAAAATAAATAAAACGATAGAATTGTCATGGGATGAAAATCCTATAGCACTACTATAACCATGACAATTTTTCATATTCTACTAAATAAAATATAGCCATGTTCAACAATTTTAACAAAAATTGCCATGTTTCACAAAGTATCATGACCCACATGTAAGAATTGCCATGTCCTACCAACAGAAATTGCCATGTCCTATCAATAAAGGATTATCATGTCCTACCAACAAGAATTATCATGTCCAAGAATTTCCATGTCCTACAAACGAGAATTATCATGTTCTATCAGTAAAAATTGCCATGCCCTACGAATAAGAATTGCCATGTCCAATAAAAATAAGAATTTACCATTGATGGTTTTACAAATAATTTGTCCAACAAAAATCCATCGCAATCTATACAAAAAATAATCTACACAAAATAAAAACAAGGTAAAATTGCCATTGGCATGAAAACCTATTGCACCATTGGAACCAGGACAATTTTGCCATGTTCTACTAAAAAAGCAATATCCATCATTTTTAAAATAGAAAATAATAATAATAATAATAATAATAATAATAATAATAATAATAATTGCAAAAAAAAGAATTCCATATCACACAAACAATGCTTACCGTGCTTTAACAAATATGAACCCCCAAGACAATGCAAAAAAATAATTGCCATGCGACACAAAATAAGAATTGTCATGTCACACAAAATAATAATTGCCAAGTCCTAAAAATAATAATTACCAATATGCATAATGTACATACACATGATAATTTCCATATCTCACAAATAAAAATTGCCATTAGTTATGATTAATTAGATACAACACAATTTATTTACAAAAAATGGTATCATTTTGTAAATAACATAGGAAATATCATATTTAAAAATTGCAAACATGATAAAAAATAAGCAAATTTTCTAAAACTAGACAATAATCTGAGCAAGTTACATGTAGAACACGTTTCAATTCGAACTATCATTTAAAAATTATAAGCATCACAAAATAATTATATTTAATCATGTAGTGGGCCAAACTGTAGTAACTGTGCCAAATATTAAGCGTGAATAGGCATGCTACACAATATTCAAATTCGTTTGTGCGAAAGATAACAAAGTGCGCCCTGTGCAAGAAAAACTACATAAAATCGTCAGGACAGAAATCTGTTCGCCCACACGTTTGAAAAAAAGCTGACTCAGTGTAACAGCCCAGTTTTCACAAAAAAATAAAAAAATTGTTTTCGGCGTGAATTGTTTGATTGTCTGATTTGTTTGCGGTGTTTGCATCCCCGATTTATCGATCGGCGAATATTTTTCCCCCTCTTATCTCGTACCGGACGGAGACCGACCCTTGCCACCCTGACACTCGACCTTTGCGACACCGGGTTTCACCCGATCACCGTCGCGAAAACCGCACAAGACCAGCCGCAGCCAACGGAACGAAAACCCCGTTTAATAACTAAACGGGATATTTTTATAGCGCGCCGGAAAGTGTTCTCGGAACGGTTCCAGCGCGAGGTGAACGCCGCCGGCTCGACGCACTGATCGCGCAGTTCGAAGTTTTACCCGAATCGGAGGTACTGCGGACCCCCGGTGGTCAGAAACGTGAGCACCGCGCGCGCGAGATAAAAACCGGGGATGTTTTTGCAAACTGCCAGCCACCGGGGCTATATAAAGACCACCACACTCCCACCCTTTCTAGGGTTTCACTAGCCAATTTTTGCAGCCACCCCCAATTTTGCTCAGTTTTCTGCCCAATGAGTTCTGGACCGTCAGATCCCGAGATCCGACGGCCCAGATCGGGTCTAGCCACCCCACTCTCCTCTCTCTCCTACCTCCAGGCAACAGCTAGCCCGTGGAGACCGAGCCGCGCGCCGCCGGGCCCGAGGCCGCCGCCGGCAGGCCGCAGCAGCCCCGGCCACCTCCTTCTATCCCCACCGGTCCCCTCCTCTCTCCTCTCCTCTCTCCTCTCTTCTTCCTTCTCCCTCTCACCTCTCTCTCTCTGTGTGCAGCAAAGGAACCGCCCACGCCATGGCCGTGGTCCTCCCGGCCACGAGCTCGCCGCCGGCTCCTCCCACCGGCCGGGCCCGGCTCCCTCCGGCCACCGCACCCCTCCTCCAGCCTTCCCGCGCGGCGAGCCGCCACGGCCCCACGCCGCCTCGCCTGAAGTCGTTCGGCTGCCGCTGGATCGGGACGAGCACAACGGTGCGCCCGCTCGCTGCCCCAGCTGGGCCGGCCAGCCCAAAGCGCCCCGAGGCCCCCAGTGCCACCTCCTCCCAGGCCAGTGGGCCTCGGCCCAGGGTGAGGAGCCCAAGCCACCCCCCCTGTTTTTTTATATTGTGTCCAGGACCTCAAATTTTCACTAAGTCTGAAATGTTTTTGCTGCTGATTCGATTTTGCACCGTTAATAACGCTTAAACCGTAGCTCCGATGAACGTGCCCCCAAAACGAAAGTTGCTCAGTTTTGCGTGCTCTAGCATTTGTATGTAGAAAGTTTTTGCATTTAAGGACATCTTGATGGTGTAATTGTGTGTTGAAGTGGGCATCAGGCCGTTAAACTGTTACTTTTTCCTGTTAAGTGATGCTGTTATTTTGTTGCAACTTTGCATGATGATTGTGACTCATCCATGAGGCCTATTGCATTGATTCTTTCTCCTATGTGTTAAGCATAATGTGTACTTCATTTCCATGCTTTAACTTGCCATGTTCGGTGCTTTATCTATATTAAATCTTGCTCCAAAGTGGTGACCCTGATGTTATTGTGTTGTTGTTGCTGAAACTGTTATTTTGTTGCAACTTCGGTCGACGAGTGTATCGCGACCGTTTATCGGAATTGAGTGATTCCAATTGCATATTGTTAAGCATCATGTCTACTTTCATCCCATGTATTGCTATGTCATGTTGCTTCACTTTTGCATATAGATTTACCCCTGTTTATACAGCATGTGTGCATAGCTTGTCTTGCTTATATCTTTTAACCGTAACTCCGTTTGGGGTGTTCTTATATGTAACTTGATTAGTTTTTCGTGTACTTTATGTTTATGCTATTGTTTGCTGTTGTTAACCAACCTAAAATATGGTTTAGGGCAGAACAGTACCAAATGTTTTAATCATCGTGCGACACTTAGCGTTATGCCATGTTTAGGTTGTGCCTCACTTAAATTGACTAGCATAGATAGTTTACTTTGTGCTTCACCTTTTTCCATGTTTGTGTGCTATGCCATGCTTGATTGAGTTGCCATGTTAACAACCGTTGATTGATCACCTGTAGCTAAACAACTTGAACCACCATAAACGTGCGGTATTCGTCGTGTGTGACCGATACCCCACTTAAACTGTTAGTAACCGTTCTCGACGATAGATCTGTATCGCGTTGCCGTGCCTTGTGTTTCCTCTTTGATCTTGTATTGCTCCGTAGTAATAGAGTGCTTGCTCGTTGATAGCTTTCCAGTGTTTATCGTGTTGTGTGCTTCCGCGGGTACCTCTCGGAGACGATGCGAGCTTGCGATCAACTACACCTTCGGAATCCGACTTATCAACAGGCAAGGACTATACATTACTTATGATCCATTCTATTTCAACCAGCGGTTTGCATGCTAGTCTAGGTTAGGTTCGATGTTTGATCCTACCACATGTTTACAACCTCTTTCAAACCAATACAGCCATGTCCCTTCCCAGCAAACCTTGTACTGCTATGTTACTATTGATCGTTGCTAAGCCCCTGCTTAGTATGCATGCTTAGGATGCTACGATGTTACCATGTTACTCCTGGGTTTGGGATATCACATTATTATTATATTGTTGTTGATGATATGATTATTAAAAATGTTGATTATATTCGATGAAGGATGGAAGGTCTAGGCTATCCCGCCCCGACGCTTTGTTCCATTCGAGTCACCTAGGACCCGAGTTCCGGGTATTGGTTTTGAGACTGAGCGTGCCTAACCGCGTGTGGGATTTTATGGGGTCCCCTCTTCTTACCTATCTAGCTTCAAACATTTCTAGTGGTGGCCCAAGCTGATTTACCATTTGAAAATCGTGTGTGTGTCTGTTGGGTCGCTCCTGGCAGATATTTTTTTAAATAACTTGGGCCAGCGGAGACATGGTTTCTCACTACAAGAAATATGTCAACTAGTGACCTTTTGTCGGTGACCTTGAAAAAATTGGTCACATATCTCGACCCAATTGTTTGAGAGGGTCTAAACCTGTACATGAGTTGGTCATAATGCAAAGAGCAAAGGTTTGCTTCCCTATTCTGGCCCGATTGAGACCAATTTAAATGGTCATGGTTCAGATTTTTGATATTTTTGATGCGTCCTGGGCCAAAGCCCATGAAAGGAACTTGTAGGATAGCCCATGAAATATAATACGTCCTGGGCCGGCTCGGCTAACCTAGTTCTTTTTTTTGCTCTTTTTTCTGCTTTCTTTTATACCTTTCGATTTTGAAATCCAATTTCGACCAAATAAATTTTGATTTTTTTTAAGATGTTCTCCTTTATTATGGACTATTAGGGACAATTTTTATTCCAATAAAATATAACATACCACTAAGATTATATATTGCCTTACATAGGGTCATGAAGAAAAAAAATAGGACTATTTTTTGAAATTCAAATGCAAGATAAAATAAATGCAGGGTTTTAAAATTATGACATGATGAAATGCAAACATACACTTCTAATGTTTCGGTTTGCAAACATACACAACGCGAAGATTTTCTATGTTTGTAATTTTTTTGAACCTTTTATGCCGGTTATTTGTACATGATATGTGGTCTAATAGTTATAGAAAATATAGTTCTCACATTTTGAAACTTATTTTGGGTATTTGCTTCACAAAAAAAACTCATTTTTCTGCACTCCAAAAATGAAAAAATATATTTTTATTCAAAGAAAAATAAAACTTTCTTCGGCAACATTATTTATGCCGGCTTCATAATGTGATTAAAACGGGGGGGGGGGGCATGAGCGGTGATAGCTAGGAGTGGAATTTTGCAAAAATCTTGGTGGATCTCTGATTAAATGACCACTTGTGTACCTATAAATGATATTTTGAAAAAATAAAGAGCAAATTATCAAGCAGTTGTAGTTCAAATTTAACCCTCTTCCAACTAAATCTGCGGAAATTTGTCTTTTTCAAGAGAGGTGGATAAAATCATTTATCATGCAAAAGATTGGTCAATTGTTAATAAAATATGGTCTAGTATTTAAAAAAAATGGAGTGCTTCAAATTCACACCAAATATTTGGTAGCTTCTTCACAAAACAACCCTACTTTTGGCACTCGGAAAATGAAAAATGGATTTTTTATACAACGAAAATGAAAACTTTCTTTGGCAAACTTGTTGCCTATTCCAATATGCACCCATTTGCACAAAATGAGATCATTTGGGAAAACTATCCTTCGAAACTAGCACTAACATCGGTCATTTGGCTTGAAAGCCATGAACCTTCACACTCGATAGCTCATTTTGAGAAGACTTTTTTAAGATATTTGCATTATTCCAAGTTTGTTAGTTTCTATGGTTACTAGGACATAAATTAGGATGCAACGTGAAGGTTTTACATTTTTATATTTTTTTGAATTTTAAATGTCGGTTTCAAAATGCGGTCAAAACGGCGGGCATGACCGGTGATAGCTAGGGGTATAATCTTGGAAAACTCTTGGTAGATCTCTGATGAAATGAGTACTTGTCTACCAAGAAATGATTTTTTGAAAAAATAAAGAACAAACTATCAAGCAGCTGTAGTTCAAATTTGACCATCTTTTAGCCGAATCGATGGAAATTTGTCTTTTTCAGGAGAGGTGCATAAAATCATTTATCATGCAAAAGATTGGTCAATTGTTAATAAAATATGGTCTAGTATTTTACAAAAATGGAGTGCTTCAAATTCACACCAAATATTTGGTAGCTTCTTCACAAAACAACCCTACTTTTGGCACTCGGAAAATGAAAAATGGATTTTTCGTACAACGAAAATGAAAACTTCCTTTGGCAAACTTGTTGCCTATTCCAATATGCACCCATTTGAATAAATATTTTTGTTATTTTCTTTACAAAAAACCATATTTTAACACTCAAAAAACTTAATTATTGATGTTTTATTCTCATTGGTTGAAATAGTTGTCACACGGATTGATGACATGGCGCCTATCCATCCATCCATCTAGCCGTCCCACATCCGTCTATCTATTGAAAAAAAAGAGGAAACAGATCCCACCAACCCCTCGCTCTCTCCCTCGGTCCCTCCCAACTCTTTTTCGCGTCCTCTTCCTCCCCGTCTCCCTCTCCCGCATGGATCTCTCTCGCTCCCTCCCAACCACCACCCACACCAGTCAGATCCGGCGAGCTCCGACGGCTTGAAGCACGGTCCCGAGCTCCCCTAGGCCAGCGCCTCCTTTTCCTCCGACCAATCGGCGCTCATGCCGTCCACCACCCCCGTGTCTAGCTGGGTCTTGGGCGGCAGCGGCGTCAAACTCGAGCGCTCAGTGACGCCCGCCGTCGATCGCGCGAGCGCAGATCCGGGGCCTGCCTTGGTCGCGGTCAGCTGTGGATGCAACGCTTCCCTTGACGAGGACGAGCCACCTCGTCGCGGATCTGGGTGCAGCAGCGCGGCCTGACCTGCTCGATACGGGAGAGCCACCAACGAGGGAGGGGGCGAGCGGGAGACGGTGGCGGCGGCTCAACGGGAAGATGGGGGGTTGAGGAAAGGCGTGGTGCGGCGGCGCATCGGAGAAGAAGATGGGGGAGAGCGGCCGCATCTGCTGGGTGGGTGGGGTTTTTTTTTGCGTGGGTATACCTATGTGTTGATTCGATTTTGCGTGGGTATGCCTATGTGCTGAATCATTTTCTGTAGATGTTTACTTCACATGTTGATTGTTATGCTATCCTGTAGATGTTTGTGTAGTTGTAGGATTTTTCTTGAGAATATAAGAATTTGGTTGCTTGTCACACATTTCTGCTATGAATCTTAACTCTTGGTTGTTGGTCATTCATTCTAACTTGGATATGGGTTATCCATTGCAACTTCCTTACTAATTCCATCAATTTTAGTTTCTTGCTATGCTTGTGTATTCTGGTAGACAATCTGTTATAAATTTTGCTTTGAACTTGTGAATTCTTGTAGCCAATCTGCTACTGTTTTCTTATTCATCTAAATAGAAGTATTATGATGATGGAATCTGATTGCTAACCCATGGGTTCTTTGTGATGGGTGGAAGGCGTTTGGCAGGCAGAAGGTCGAGCCTGATGTCGAGGAGGAGACTCCGGCGGCGTGCCCTCCTCGAGCTTATTCCATATTGAAATGGTACGGCTGCTGCTGTTGGATATGTGCCCTAGAGACAAATTAATACAGATATTTGTCACATATCCGTTTTGTTCATAATACGTTTTATACTGTGCTATAACTGTATTACTTGGAAATACTAATACAGGTGTAGTATAAAACTTGGTCCGTAGTTTAACTCGGGTAAACTATCTCATTGGGCAATTGATTGATCAAGCTTTCCTGATCATGGCGACACTTAAGTCCATTGACAATGAGGTCATATCATTAGGGGAATGATGTGATGGACAGACACCCACCTAAAGTAATGCAATGTGATCGAGTCACATAGTTCAGCGTTGCTATGACTTTGTAACGTATGGCTTAGTCCTTAGACCGTAATGATCATACGTAATCAGGATCGATGAGGAGACTTTGATTTGTATCCCACCGCCAGACTGAAATATGTTGGCTATAACGGAGAACTTTCGGTATTCCGAAATAGATGGTTGATGAGTATGTTAATAGATCAAAGCGGGATTTGTCAGTCCTTGTGACAGGACAGGTACTCTGGGCCCACTCGGTGATATTGCATCAACCCCTTGCAAGGACGTGACTAGGTCACAAGAGATGCAATGATCATGGACGAGAGAAGTTGTTTGTCGTGAACGAGATGTGAACACGGTATGTGGGATACCGACGATCAAACCTCGGACAAACAAAGTACCGCAGCACAAAGGGATTACGTCGTGTCGTTAACGGTTTCCAAAAGCGATCGAAGCTCATTCGATGGAAGCGCAGGGGCTGTCAAGGATTGTAACCAGGTCCAACTGACTAGTCATTGGTCAATGAGAAGAGTCTCGACCATGTCTGTTGTTTCCCGGACCGTTAGGGTGTTACACTTAAGGGCAATCGATGCATAGGATAGTTACGGGATCAATCGGTGAAATAGGAGAAATCACCGGAATAGTTCCGGAGGAGAACGGAATAGTTTCCGGACATTTTGAATAGTTCAAAATAAAGTTTAATTGTTTTAATAATGTTTTTTATTATTTAATTATCTGAATTAAATATTTAAAACTAATGGAAAAAGGCTATATGGGCCCTTGGGGCCCATTAGGGGAGGAGGGGGTTCCCCCCCTTGGGCTTGGCGCCAAGGGGTGGGGCCCAACCCCCCCTTGGCCGGCGCACCCCTCCCCCTTTGGGGGTTTAGTCCCACATGGGGGAGGGAAGAGGGATCACACCCCCCCTTGGCCTTTATATAGAGGGGTAGACCCCCCTTTTTCCATACAACAATTAATCTCCTTCTTCTTCCTTCTCCATTTCCGGAAGTGGACTCCCCTTGTTTGGAGTCTGCACCAGGATTGGAGTTCTCCACCATAAGGCAGGCCGTCGCTCTGCCGGAGTCGGGATCCGTAGCCGTCTTTCTTCCGCTGCTCGCCTGGTTCGGAGCCCGGGAGGAACATCGATTGTACCATACGTGTATAATCTCTTCGAGGCACTACACCTGTGGTGCTGCTTCGTCGCTGGAGGTTTACCGGGAGTCATTCTCGCCGGTGGTGGTCTTCTACACGACAGGGAGGTCGTAGATCAGAGTCTACGCCAACCACGTTCGCAAGAACGTTTCCCTCTTTCGGTCTTCAAAGGTATGAACACCGATTCCCTCTGTTACTTTACATCGCCATAGCATAGATCTTGGGTTCGGGTACCGTAGGTGTGAAAAATTTGTGTTTTCTGCCCCGTATCCCGACAGCTGCTTCTTCCTGGAGATGGCACGACTGCTGCTTCTTCCTGGAGATGGCACAGTTGCAGCTGCTTCCTCCACTGTTCCTGTAGATGGATCTGGAGATGGATCCTGGAGGGAGTAATATTGCACGGAGGGAGAAACATTGTAACAGATTGTAATATACTATTTTAGTGTTATTTGATGAATTATATTTGTTTGTTTTGTTTGAAATAGTTATTATGTATATTGAGAAAATGTGAAATGGAAACCTGACTAGTGGGCCCACTTATGGAAATAATATGAGCAATTTTGGAATTTCTGACATGTGGGACCGCTGTATGAGATTATGCCAAGTGGGACTACAAAATATAATGATCAAAACACAATAAAAAGGCTACGACCCAAAAATTAAAAGGATGAACTGTTGGGCTAGGCCCATGTATCTTTTTAGAAATAACAGAAAAGAAATATATTAAATGGGCTGAATTATTGGGCTCGGCCCATATAGACGGCCAAACTGGACCAGAGGCTGATTCTAATCTACGACCTTTTCATTTGGTTTGGTCACAATCCTCTATGACCATTTCAGAAAAAAGGTCACAGTGTCCGCTTTGCGACCCTCATCTTTTGACCAACTGATTTTGGTCACAAAAAGGTCACAAATGAAGAACAATAAACTTCCAGTGACCAATATGTAGGGTCACAAGTTAGCATATTTCTTGTAGTGTCTCTTGTTGGTCCACCCCAGTGAGCTAGGGGGTTGTCCACATCTGTTTGGGCAACCTATCCGACCTCGTCTAGACGGTAGAGGCCGATTCGAGAGCGCGGCCGACTTTTGAGTTGGATGTCGACTCACCGGGGGCCACCCGGATTTGTTCGTTGTTAGTTAGAGAGACCTGTCGTTCCGGATCTCTTGGGACTAAATCATAAAATGGTTGCCTATCATGGGTAGCAACTGAGAGAGATGGGCGTGCGTGCGGAGCCTCGTAATGGGCAGTTGGTACACCCCTGCAGGGTTAAATCTTTTCGAGAAGCCGTGTCCACGGTTATGGACGACTTGATACCTACTCCTTGTTCATAGAGAATAACAACTGAGATAATCTTAATATAACTTGATCAACGTGTGTGTGCCTTGATTGCTTCTTCTTCGTCGGGATGCGAAGAGGAGGACAAGGATAGGATAGGTGTTATGCTTGCGTAATTAGTTGATAGCAAGACTTGTTGGAGGCGATTCCTCATCGAATGCTTGGTTTCTTATCTTACTCTCTAGATCGTTAGCCACTTCATAAATGCTAGTGCGGCAACAACCTCACCACTTACCCCTTCCTTACCGTAAACTACTAGTTGTCCTAGAATGACGAGTGATGAAGTCCTTGCTGGGTCAGATGACCACTACAGTTGGATGCTGAGTACCTCTGTACTCATGATACTACCCCCAAACTCTTTTCAGGGTTCTTGATCGACAACAGGTATGGTGATCGACGTTTCACGTGGAGACTCGACGACGACTAGTTAGGCGGATCCCGGCGGAGGGCCTGGACCCGTGTGGACTCCCCTTGTTGGGAGTCTGCACCAGGATTGGAGTTCTCCACCATAAGGCAGGCCGTCGCTCTGCCGGATTCGGGATCCGTAGCCGTATTTCTTCCGCTGCTCGCCTGGTTCGGAGCCCGAGAGGAACCTCGATTCTACCGTACGTGTATAATCTCTTCGAGACACTACACCTGTGGTGCTGCTTCGTCGCTGGAGGTTTACCGGGAGTCATTCTCGCCGGTGGTGGTCTTCTACACGACAGGGAGGTCGTAGATCAGAGTCTACGCCAACCACGTTCGCAAGAACGTTTCCCTCTTTCGGTCTTCAAAGGTATGAACACCGATTCCCTCCGTTACTTTACATCGCCATAGCATAGATCTTGGGTTTGGGTACCGTAGGTGTGAAAAATTTGTGTTTTCTGCCCCGTATCCCGACAGTGGTATCATGAGCTAGCTATGCGTAGATGTATTGTACGGATAGAACACATCTAGGATGTGGGCATCGAATCTTCATTCGTTACCCTCCCACGTGTACTCATTCAGCATTGCAGCAATGTTTGATGAAGCGGCCCCCGACCGACCTTACGCGTTTACGCGAGACTGGTTCCACGCTTGACATATGGCTTGTACCATATAAAGTGGCTGGGGGGGTGTCTGTCTCTCTGCATTAGCGATGCGAAGATGTTTACAACGGAGGGCCCCGACAGGGGTGTAATAGAGACGGATAAGAGACGGTGTTGTGGCATGTTTTTCGCAGGATAGAAATCGGTTCTCTCTCTCGAAACCCCTAGCAGCCACGTAAAACTTGCACAAGCTAAAGTAGAAAGACGTTTTAACTTTGCTTTGCATGAAGGGGGATCATAGGTTGTATGATTTAAAGTTTTACTTCCTGTTTTATGCTAGTATGCTAGATATATCGACGGTAGCACGAAACAGGACCATCTCTCACAATACCAAAATTGTGTTCTCCCTTTGATGAGCACCACCTGGAAGGTTCTCCCATATGGCCTGATGCTCCGTACATACCGGAGTTGTCCTACATATTCAACGGAGTTCGCATGAGGTTGGGTTCGGCAAGCCTGGCATATGCAGATATGGCCTTGCTGAACAGCTAACATCAAGGTTCGATTGGCAGGCTTGACGTATGTAGATGCGGGCCTGGAACACAGAAGACCGAAAGGTCGAGCACGAGTCACATGCCTGATGTGATTGGCTTAGAGGCCTACCTGGTTCGCATACTGGGCCGTACATATCGGGGGAGGTATGGGGGCTGGGATTGTGTAATCACTTAGTTAAATTGAGAGGTGTTTATCTAAGTGGGAGCTTTCTAGAATTTTAAGATTAAATTGAAACTCCACATTATGAACAAAAGTCTAAATATGTATCATTGTGAATCCAACCTTGTAGATGGCAGCACCACGCCCCTCATTCAACTTAGGATCATTCCTAGAGAAAGATAAGCTAAAAATAGATGGGACAAACTTCACCAACTGGTTCCGCACCCTGAGGATTCTCCTCGTTCCAATCAAAATGGCATACGTACTAGAGGACGCGTTAGGTGACGCACCAGCAGATGATGCCAGTCAGGACGAGAAGAATGTCTATCTCTCCAGGACTGATGATTACAACCTTGTCCAGAGTGGCATGCTCTACTCCATGGAGGCTGAGCTGCAGAAACGCTTTGAGAGGATGGGTGCATATGAGATTATCACCGACCTCAAGGCGGTCTTCGCACCTCAAGCCAGGGCAGAACGGTACGAGGCTTCTGAAGCCTTCTTCTCAGCAAAGATGGACGAGCACGGCAGCGTGAGTGAGCACGTGGTCAAAATGTCTGGCTACGTTCAGCGCTTGAATGCTCTGGAATGTCAGATTCCAGATGAACTTGCTGTTGATAGGGTGTTGCAGTCGCTTCCCCCTAACTACAAAGGCTTTGTGCTGAACTACAACATGCAGGGGATGACCAAAACCCCTTCTGAGTTGTTCGCCATGCTAAAGAGCGCTGAGGTTGAGATCAAGAAGGAGCACGCCGTCTTCATGGTCAACAAGACCTTTGACTTCAAGAAGTCAAGCAGGCGGGAGAAGGCCAAGAGAGGTGGCCCTAGGAGGGATGGCAAGTCAGTTGCCGCTCCTCCCAAGGCACCCAAGCCTAAACTCGGAGTGGAGTGCTTCTACTGCAAGGGTGAAGGTCATTGGAAACGCAACTGTCCCAAGTACCTAAAGGACAAGAAGGCTGGCAAGGTCGCCAAGAGAGACGAAGGTATATCTGATATACATATTGTTGATCTTCTCTTGACAAGCGCCGGGAACACATCCTGGATATTTGATACAGGATCTGTCGCTCATATTTCTAATTCCATTCAGGGACTAAGGAATAGGAGACGCTTGCTCAAAGATGAAGTGACGATGCGTGTGGGGAATGGCTGTCGGATTGAAGTCTTGGCGGTCGGCACGAAGCATCTTAGTCTCCCTTCGGGATTGGTTTTAGTTCTGAATAATTGCTACTATGTACCCGCGTTGAGTGTGAACATCGTTAGTGGCTCTTGCTTGAAGCAAGACCACTATTCCTTTAAGTCTGATACAATTGGTTGTTCGATTTATAAGGATGATATGTTTTATGTTCACGCACCAGAGTTGCATGGTTTATTCGTACTTAATCTCGATGGTGACGTGTGTCACGTTAACAATATTGAGGCCAAAAGATTGAAGAATAATGAAGATCACATGATGATGTGGCATTGCCGACTTGGTCATATTGGTATAAAACGCATGGAGAAGCTCCATAAGGATGGACTTCTTAAGTCATTGGATTTTGGATCCCTTGATACATGTGAACAATGCCTCATGGGAAAAATGACAAGGACTCCATTCAATGGTGTGATGGAGCGTGCGGATGTCTTATTGGGGATCATACACACGGATGTATGTGGACCCATGAACGTCCCCACTCGCAATGGTCTTCGTTACTTCGTGACCTTTACTGATGACTTGAGTAGATATGAGTATATTTACTTAATGAAACACAAGTCTGAAACCTTTGAAAGGTTCAAAGAATTTCAGAATGAGGTCGAAAATCAACTCGGAAGAAAAATCAAGCACCTTCGATCGGATCGAGGTGGCGAGTATTTGAGTCACGAGTTTGGCAATCATCTGAAGTCTTGTGGCATAGTACCACAGCTTACGCCGGCAGGTACACCTCAGAGAAACGGTGTGGCTGAGCGACGTAATCGAACCCTATTGGATAGCGTACGATCGATGATGTCTCATACTGATTTGCCTGTGTCATTCTGGGGGTATGCATTAGAAACTGCCATTCATATTCTTAATAGGGCACCATCCAAATCCGTAAAGACAACACCATTTGAAGAATGGCATGGCACTAAACCTGAGTTGTCTCACCTGAAGATTTGGGGTTGTGAGGCTTATGTTAGGAAACTACAGCCTGACAAACTTGAATCCAAGGCGGATAAGTGCATCTTTGTGGGCTATCCCAAGGAAACTTGTGGATACACCTTCTACAACAAGTCTGACAGCAAAACGTTTGTTGCCAAGACGGGACACTTTCTTGAGAAGGAGTTTCTCGCGAAAGAGTTGAGTGGGAGGAAAATAGACCTCGATGAAGTGACTGACCAATCACTCCAACTGGAAGAAATGGCTACGGAATTTGTTCTGGAACCATCTTCCACAGTGGGAGTTGAGGAGAATGGCCAGAACGACATTCATAACGATCATGACATTAATGATGATCATGATGAGAATGAAGAGGAACCTTTTATGCCCCGTAGGTCATCAAGAGTCCGTCAACCTACTGAGTTTTACGGACAGCTTATGAATACGATCTCGGCTGATGAGTCGGATGAACCTACGAGTTACAAAGAAGCAATGGAGGGACCCGAGTCCGAGAAATGGCTTGAAGCCATGAAATCCGAAATAGACTCCATGTACACCAACAAAGTATGGACTTTGGTGGATATTCCCGAGGACCGCAAGGCCGTCGAGAATAAATGGATTTTCAAGAAAAAGACTGACGCAGACGGAAATGTATCTGTCTACAAAGCTCGACTTGTCGCAAAGGGTTTCCGACAAATTCAAGGAGTTGACTACGAGGAGACATTCTCTCCTGTAGCGATGATAAAGTCTATTCGGATCCTACTAGCAATAGGTGCATATCATGATTACGAGATATGGCAGATGGATGTGAAAAATGCATTCCTAAATGGCAACATTGAGGAAAAGTTGTATATGATGCAACCAGAGGGGTTTGTCGATCCAAGGAACGCTGGTAAGGTTTGCAAGCTTCAACGGTCCATCTATGGGTTGAAGCAAGCATCTCGGAGCTGGAATCTTCGATTTGATGAGGTCATTAAAGCTTTTGGATTTGTCCAAAACGTCGAAGAGTTCTGCGTCTATAAGAAACTGAGTGGGAGCTCTGTAGCATTCCTTGTGTTATATGTAGATGACATATTACTAATAGGGAACGATAAGAAATTCTTAGAAGAAGTGAAGGAATATCTGAATGGACAATTTTCCATGAAAGACCTAGGTGAAGCTGCGTACATATTGGGGATTAAGATCTATAGAGATAGACCTAATCGACGGTTGGCCTTGAGTCAGAACACTTATATTGACAAGCTATTGAAAAGGTTCAGTATGGATAACTCCAAGAGAGGCCTCTTGCCAGTTATAAAAGGTGTCAAATTAAGCGCGACTCAATGCCCGACCACAGCTAAAGAGAAAGAGGAGATGTCCTCAAAGCCCTATGCCTCAGCCATAGGTTCTCTCATGTATGCTATGTTATGTACTAGACCGGATTTAGCGTTGGCCATTAGTATGACTAATCGCTACCAGAGTAATCCGGGAATGGCTCACTGGACAGCAGTAAAGAACATCCTTAAGTACTTGAGAAGAACCAAGGATCTCTTTCTCGTTTATGGAGGAGTTGATGAGGAGCTCACCGTAAAGGGTTACGTTGACGCAAGCCTCGGCTCAGACCTAGATGACTCGAAATCCCAGACGGGATATGTTTTCATGTTGAACGGAGGCGCGATTAGCTGGAGGAGTGGCAAACAGTCAGTCGTCGCTCAATCTTCAATGGAGTCGGAGTATATTGCCGCTTGCGAAGCGTCAAACGAGGCGCTGTGGCTGAAGAAGTTCGTGATCGAGCTTGGCGTCTTTCCCAGTTGTACTGACCCCGTGGGAATCTTCTGCGACAACACGGGTGCCATTGCTAACGCGAAGGAGCCAAGAACTCACTCTACAGCCACGCACATCCTCCGAAAGTTCCATGTGACGCGAGACTACATCAGGGATGGACACACTAGGATTCACAAGATACATACGGATCTGAACGCAGCAGACCCGATGACTAAACCTCTTCCACAGGGCAAGTTTGAAGAACACCGAGAGACCATTGGTGTTAGATACATACTTGATGTAAACTAGTGTAATTTGTACTCTAGTGCAAGTGGGAGACTGTTGGATATGTGCCCTAGAGACAAATTAATAAAGATATTTGTCACATATCCGTTTTGTTCATAATACGTGTTATACTGTGCTATAACTGTATTACTTGGAAATACTAATACAGGTGTAGTATAAAACATGGTCCGTAGTTTAACTCGGGTAAACTATCTCATTGGGCAATTGATTGATCAAGCTTTCCTGATCATGGCGACACTTAAGTCCATTGACAATGAGGTCATATCATTAGGGGAATGATGTGATGGACAGACACCCACCTAAAGTAATGCAATGTGATCGAGTCACATAGTTCAGCATTGCTATGACTTTGTAACGTATGGCTTAGTCCTTAGACCGTAATGATCATACGTAATCACGATCTATGAGGAGACTTTGATTTGTATCCCACCGCCTGAATGAAATATGCTGGCTATAAAGGAGCACTTTCGGTATTCCGAAATAGATGGTTGATGAGTATGTTAATAGATCAAAGCGGGATTTGTCAGTCCTTGTGGCAGGACAGGTACTCTGGGCCCACTCGGTGATATTGCATCAACCCCTTGCAAGGACGTGACTAGGTCACAAGAGATGCAATGATCATGGACGAGAGAAGTTTTTTGTCGTGAACGAGATGTGAACACGGTATGTGGGATACCGACGATCAAACCTCGGACAAACAAAGTACCGCAGCACAAAGGGATTACGTCGTGTCGTTAACGGTTTCCAAAAGCGATCGAAGCTCATTCGATGGAAGCGCAGGGGCTGTCAAGGATTGTAACCAGGTCCAACTGACTAGTCATTGGTCAATGAGAAGAGTCTCGACCATGTCTGTTGTTTCCCGGACCGTTAGGGTGTTACACTTAAGGGCAATCGATGCATAGGATAGTTACGGGATCAATCGGTGAAATAGGAGAAATCACCGGAATAGTTCCGGAGGAGAACGGAATAGTTTCCGGACATTTTGAATAGTTCAAAATAAAGTTTAATTGTTTTAATAATGTTTTTTATTATTTAATTATCTGAATTAAATATTTAAAACTAATGGAAAAAGGCTATATGGGCCCTTGGGGCCCATTAGGGGAGGAGGGGGTTCCCCCCCTTGGGCTTGGCGCCAAGGGGTGGGGCCCAACCCCCCCTTGGCCGACGCACCCCTCCCCCTTTGGGGGTTTAGTCCCACATGGGGGAGGGAAGAGGGATCACACCCCCCTTGGCCTTTATATAGAGGGGTAGACCCCCCTTTTTTCCATACAACAATTAATCTCCTTCTTCTTCCTTCTCCATTTCCGGAAGTGGACTCCCCTTGTTTGGAGTCTGCACCAGGATTGGAGTTCTCCACCATAAGGCAGGCCGTCGCTCTGCCGGAGTCGGGATCCGTAGCCGTCTTTCTTCCGCTGCTCGCCTGGTTCGGAGCCCGGGAGGAACATCGATTGTACCGTACGTGTATAATCTCTTCGAGGCACTACACCTGTGGTGCTGCTTCGTCGCTGGAGGTTTACCGGGAGTCATTCTCGCCGGTGGTGGTCTTCTACACGACAGGGAGGTCGTAGATCAGAGTCTACGCCAACCACGTTCGCAAGAACGTTTCCCTCTTTCGGTCTTCAAAGGTATGAACATCGATTCCCTCCGTTACTTTACATCGCCATAGCATAGATCTTGGGTTCGGGTACCGTAGGTGTGAAAAATTTGTGTTTTCTGCCCCGTATCCCGACAGCTGCTTCTTCCTGGAGATGGCACGACTGCTGCTTCTTCCTGGAGATGGCACAGTTGCAGCTGCTTCCTCCACTGTTCCTGTAGATGGATCTGGAGATGGATCCTGGAGGGAGTAATATTGCACGGAGGGAGAAACATTGTAACAGATTGTAATATACTATTTTAGTGTTATTTGATGAATTATATTTGTTTGTTTTGTTTGAAATAGTTATTATGTATATTGAGAAAATGTGAAATGGAAACCTGACTAGTGGGCCCACTTATGGAAATAATATGAGCAATTTTGGAATTTCTGACATGTGGGACCGCTGTATGAGATTATGCCAAGTGGGACTACAAAATATAATGATCAAAACACAATAAAAAGGCTACGACCCAAAAATTAAAAGGATGAACTGTTGGGCTAGGCCCATGTATCTTTTTAGAAATAACAGAAAAGAAATATATTAAATGGGCTGAATTATTGGGCTCGGCCCATATAGACGGCCAAACTGGACCAGAGGCTGATTCTAATCTACGACCTTTTCATTTGGTTTGGTCACAATCCTCTATGACCATTTCAGAAAAAAGGTCACAGTGTCCGCTTTGCGACCCTCATCTTTTGACCAACTGATTTTGGTCACAAAAAGGTCACAAATGAAGAACAATGACCTTCCAGTGACCAATATGTAGGGTCACAAGTTAGCATATTTTTTGTACTGTCTCTTGTTGGTCCACCCCAGTGAGCTAGGGGGTTGTCCACATCTGTTTGGGCAACCTATCCGACCTCGTCTAGACGGTAGAGGCCGATTCGAGAGCACGGCCGGCTTTTGAGTTGGATGTCGACTCACCGGGGGCCACCCGGATTTGTTCGTTGTTAATTAGAGAGACCTGTCGTTCCGGATCTCTTGCGACTAAATCATAAAATGGTTGCCTATCATGGGTAGCAACTGAGAGAGATGGGCGTGCGTGCGGAGCCTCGTAATGGGCAGTTGGTACACCCCTGCAGGGTTAAATCTTTTCGAGAAGTCGTGTCCACGGTTATGGACGACTTGAGACCTACTCCTTGTTCATAGAGAACAACAACTGAGATAATCTTAATATAACTTGATCAACGTGTGTGTGTGCCTTGATTGCTTCTTCTTCGTCGGGATGCGAAGAGGAGGACAAGGATAGGATAGGTGTTATGCTTGCGTAATTAGTTGATAGCAAGACTTGTTGGAGGCGATTCCTCATCGAATGCTTGGTTTCTTATCTTACTCTCTAGATCGTTAGCCACTTCATAAATGCTAGTGCGGCAGCAACCTCACCACTTACCCCTTCCTTACCGTAAACTACTAGTTGTCCTAGAATGACGAGTGATGAAGTCCTTGCTGGGTCAGATGACCACTACAGTTGGATGCTGAGTACCTCTGTACTCATGATACTACCCCCAAACTCTTTTCAGGGTTCTTGATCGACAACAGGTATGGTGATCGACGTTTCACGCGGAGACTCGACGACGACTAGTTAGGCGGATCCCGGCGGAGGGCCTGGACCCGTGTGGTTATGGAGATCGATGTTCTTCTCTTTGCCACTAGGCATTTGATTGTAGTCTGTACTCAGACATATATCTTCCGCTGTTGTATTGTATTTAAGGCAGTTGTATGCCGATTGTATGAGATGTTGTATCCTTGTATCTGTAATGTTGTGATATCATGTTGGAAATCCGGGGCATATGGCTATGTCATATGTCGCGGTGGGACCGATATGTGCTTCGTCCCCGGATCTGGATGGAAACATCTAGATCTGGAACAGTACCGCATATCGGGCCTTACACTCAGAGCTTTAATATTCGTGCGAAAAACCGACGACGGATTGGGTGTGCCCCACGTCAGACACTTATCATTTGGGTGTAATATATCCACTAGATATGTACGTAGAGGCTTTGACCCGTCTGCATTCGAGCCTCAGCTCTAACGTGCGGTGCTCACGGTGTTTTCTTATATAAAGAAAAATCAATAATGGTTAACCCTAGATATCGTTTTTTACCCTATGTCCCTTTTTTACAAATTATTTTGGGCTTTAGTTAACATTAAGAGGGGTTTATCCCAACAGCCGATAATTAACCTAAAGGGAAATCACTAATTAGGAAGTACTCGTGCCTACGAACAGTGCGTTCGCTCCGCACGTGCCAAGTGGCGTTTCGCGCGCGCCCCAACTGGCGCGCTCTGGTGCTTTTCCGTTTTTCCTGTTTTTAGAGGCACGAGTGCCTCTTGCGGAGGCACGATGGTGCCTCTCGCGGAGGCACGATACTGCCTTTTTACAGAGGCATGGCGGAGGCACGAGGCACGACTCGTGCCTCCTATTTTGAGGCACGACAGTGCCTCTCACGGAGGCACTTGTGCCTCTTTTTTGAGGCAAGGTCGTGCCTCTATTTTCTTTGAATTTTTATTGAGTTTTTTTCACCAAAACGTATAGAAAAATTGTGCGAAAACTAAAAAGTAAAAAAAAAACACCGAAAAAACCAATTTTAAACATCAAAAACGCGTACAAAAAGATAAAAAAAATGAAATCGCAAGGGATCGCTGTGAGCGCGACACGTGGCGTTGTTCGCTGTACAGGGTTGCGAACGAGTACTGTCCAAGTAGTTGCCCTCACCCTAAAGATTAATAATAGTCCCCGTTGCAACTGATATGGGGGGGGGGGGGGGGGGCAAGGGGCCGAGCCATACGAGGGTGATAAGGTAATTCCTTTGATTAATTGACGCATATTTAGTACAACCCTATTACAAAGTTGTACTAAATGTGCGTCAATTAATTTGGATCGAAGGGAGTACCATGTTTAAATGTTAAAAGAAATATACCGGTATAGACTAGCTATTGAGATATAGAAAGTTGCTAGTAGATCAAATTAAAATGCATTTACCTAAAAATAAAAAGCACGAGGCCAATGTTAGGAACATGAAAAGAAAAGAGAGAAATGCCGAAAGCAAAACACATAATAAAGTCATAGTATGACCCTATTCAGCAAAACACTTGTGTCAATGAACAAGCAAAAGAAACCCACTTTATTCGTCATGCCACTATCCATCTATTGAATAATCATAAGGAAAAATACACATACACAAATTAGTTAATAAGCAACAAACACTAGCGTCTGATTTCTCCACTAGTCTTGGGATGTCGACGTCTCTGTGGAGCCGTCGCGCTCCTTCTCTTGCGCCACCATCCTCCGGCTCCGGTTGATGGTGACGAGGCAGAGGCAGGCGTGCTCCTTCAGCTGCGCCCTCAGGTCCTCCCCGCACTCCTCCTCCTCCCGCGCCGCCTCCTGCATCAGCGGTTGCTCGCCGTGCCTCGCCACGGCGATGCGCGCCATGTGGCACCCGTGCTCCAGCTCGTCGTGCGCGCGCCGCACCATGCGGCTCACAGGTTGCCCCTTTGATGTAAAAACCCTTTGCTCCGGCTTCGTCCGGCGTTCGTTATATATTCAGGTGGAAGAGTACTCTCCCTCCCGGTGATTTTTTTAAAAAAAAGGCACATAACGAAGCTTATTAGAAATGCATTATCCATGAAAACTTGTGCTAATGAACAAACAAAAGAAGAAAACACTCTTTATTCATCATATGCTACTATCCCTTGAATCATAAGGGAAAATATACATAACGAAATTAATTAATCTGCGACGAACACTAGCGTCTGATTTTTTCTCCACTAAAAGGAATTAGTCTTGGGACGTCGTCGTCTCCGTGGACGGCGACGGCGACCCGTCGCGCTCCATTTCTTGCGCCACCATCCTCCGGCTCCGGTTGATGGTGACGAGGCAGAGGCAAGCGTGCTCCTCCAGCTCCTCCAGCTGAGACCTCAGGTCCTCCCCGCACTCCTCCTCCTCCCTCGTCACCTCCTGCATCAGCGGCCGCTCGCCGTTCCCCGCCACGGCGATGCGCGCCATGTCGCGCCCGTGCTCCAGCTCGTCGTGCGCGCGCCACACCATGCGGCTCACCGTGTCCAGGTCGCGCCCCACGATGTACGCGCCGCGCGCCGCCGCGTCCACCGCCGCCTCTCCCGCGTGCGCGTGCCGCTTCCGGCGCCCGCCGTGGAGGCGGCCTGCCAGCTTCTTGGCGGCGTTCGTCCGGCACGCCACGGGCCTGGTGGTCGTGGCGCAGAAGGCCACCGCGGCGGCCGCGCCCACGCCGACGACGGCGTGCGCGGCGAGGACCACCGCGGCCACCACGGCCGTGGCCGACGCGCCGACGACCGCCGTCGCCGCCGCGCACCGCGCGAAGCGAGCCGCCTTGGCGAGCCTCCGCAGCCGGCGCCGCGCCGCGGCGAGACGCTTGGAGAGCGGGGCGCAGCGCGCGTGCGCCTCTTGGAACCCGTCGAGCCTGCCGCCCGCCGGCGAGAGCGGGTTGTCGAGCCGGACATGCAACGCGAGCGCGTCCCTCGCGGCAGTGTTGTCTTCGCCGTCACCATGGACGTCGAGCCGGAGGAGCAGGCGGCGCAGCACGAGGTGGTGCCTCCGGGCGGCGCGGACGGCGTCCAGCAGCGCCGAGCACGCCTCGCAGGCCTCCCGCGTCACGTCGAAGTACTCGAGCAGGAGCGCCTCGACGCGGTGTCGGCGCTGGCACCCCCACCGACGCCGGCGCCGCTGCCGACGCCCGGCGGCCCGCGCGAGCGCCTCCGGTCTCGGCTCCAGCTCGAAGTCGTCGAGCACGGTGTAGGAGCACGACGGCTCCTCATCCAAGGCCGCCGCGCCACCGTCGAGCATTTCGAGGCTGCCGCTGGGCCTGGATGAGAGCTTGAAAGTGTGCCTGAGGCTGTGGTGCGCGTGCGACCAGAGGTCCAGGAAGGACCTAGACTTGAACGCGCGGCCGTACTCCTCGTCGACGTTCAGCGCGCTGCTCTGCGGCGGCGCCGGAGAGATTGACGACGACGACGAGCTGCTGCTTCCCTCGATCATGGCGTCTGCTGCAATGCACAAAAATGAATGAATCAGTAACCGAAGCGAATTATGGAGGTACACTCTGAGGATATATGGCAACGCGTCAAGAAATAATTCTCTTCAAACTTAGTAAGAAAGAAAAGGAAAACAGTACAAGGCGTCAAGAAATGGACTTGAGACTTTTTTGGTTGCATTATACAGCTTGCTGTTGCTTGAGACGCAAGTGAAGTAGTAGCATTTTTTTGCAATTAGAGTGGTAGTGGGCAGCACTCACAAGCTAAAACTCAAAGGGATACACGCATTGCTCAAGTAATTTTTTTAGCCTCATTGCTCAAGTATTTCAATCCCTCTTTAGTTTGCAGCCGTTATAGAAAAATCTACCTTCTAGCATAACTTATGGTTAATGTTTTCACTTTTGGTAAAATGGATATTATCGATTGTCGCACGCAAGCATAACTTATGGTTAATGTTTTCACTTTTGGTGTAAATTCATCAAACTTCCGTTTTTTTCATAAATTTTGGTACATACCGAGATAATTGCATTTTGGTCGATATATTTTAGAAATTACAACACCCCACGGTACTTTGGCTTAAATGGAAATTGGAACATGGAATTTTATTGGAATTAATAATTTTGGCTATGCATTGTATATTTCTAAAACTGGAATTCAAAACCTTGAGTAATATGATGTTCTTTTGAATTAACTCTCGATTCTAACAATGATCAAACTTGGCTATTGCCATGTGACGGGTTGAGGTCACCGAACGTTCCCGGCAGCTTCTCAAGAGACGGAAAAAAAAATCAAATATAGTTGGTTAAAAGTTTACACCACTTCAAGTGAAAAACCTTTATGCATGGATGTTCATAACATAAAATCTACATCATCTCTACTAGCTAGAGTTGTTTTGGATCAACTCAATACCAGTGATGGTAAAATTCATTGCCACAACGGATGAACGAGAAATTAGAACTTACGGGTGCCAACGCTAAACATGGACTTAGCCAACGAAGAGGAGGACGATGAAAAGGGCCACATTTTGGATAAAATCCCTCAAATCAACCAGAAGCACTGCAGGAAGGGGAGGGGGCCCGGGTATCTTCAATCTTCACGCTCTCTCAAGGTTGCAGATGTATATATACACTTGGAGTTTAAGTCGACAAGGCGGCCGGTGATGAGCAACGAATGTACTTGGGAATATGATATGAAAATGAATGTGCCCTCCTCTCTCACACATATATATAGTGATCGATCGATGCGCGCGGTGATGGAGATCGACATGCATTGATGAGGTTCGGAGGTCTTGCAAGGCAAGGAAGGGAAGGAGCACAAGCTAGGCAAGGACGAATGAGGACATAAATGGCAAGCGGCCGTGTTCTTTCTTGGTAACGCGCACACAAAAGGCAAAGAGTTAAGGCGACACGGCATGCCCATATATGGATGAAACGCACACAAACGTTGGCTCAAAACATGCATGCTGGCCGTGTGGTTGACTTGCGTGGAGTAGCACAGTTCCAGTAAACCCATGTGTGGAACAAGCAAGGATCATGGAGACATGGACTCCTGTTAGAGTGTGATAAGGCCAACGTGTCGATCGGTGAGTTATTAGTAGATGTTAAGGTGTTCTAGACGGATATTGGCGTGCACACAAGAATTATAAGACCCGAAAGGTGTCGACGATCTATCTATCTATCGTTTGATCGTGTGTGTACGTGGAGACGTTCCATGAGCATGCAAAGTTGTTGCTCCTACGGCTAAGTTTGGCGCGATCGATCGGATCTGAGGCGGATTTGTCTGGCGGATCGATGGGTTTTGGTCGAGCATTGGTGTGTACGGCGGCCGGCCGGTCGCCGGTGGTCTGACACGCATGGATGGTCCCCGAGTGATGCGTGTCGCGGTGCCGTGCGTGCGTGCCGGCGACATGGTGGCCGGCCGGCGGGAAGCTATATCTGGGCGAGCACCACAATCCCACGCCAACGTCCAGACGGGTGGCTCCACCTTTGTGCCGCTAGGCCGGCGAGACGACTCTCTGCGTGCTGGGAAAGGCATGCAGCCGCGCGACAACGAAACTCGTCGGCATGGGCGAAACGAGTCGTCGCTCCTGGTCGCTCGCAGGCGGCTGGGAGCGAACCCTAGCCGGATCTGGCGCGGGGCGTGAGGAGGAGCTGCGGGCGTCCTCAACGAGGCCGGCGGCACGGATCTGGATGGTGCGGGTGACCACGCCCCTGCCGGCGCGTCAAGTGACAAGGGTCTGTGGCTGGGCGCGGCTCGCGGTGTGGAGCAGTCTGCTCCAGCTCGGGCGGACCTGGTGAGGGGTGATGTGCTTCGGTGCTGGTGTGGAGCTGCGGTCGGGAGCCATGGTGGTTCACAGTTTCGGGTGGTGCATCTTCATCCCTTGTCGGCATGGTGCTCGGTGGGAGATGGTGGTTGTGCTACGTCCGGCGGCGATGCTTCCAGTTGCCCGGGGTGATGGTGCTCCGGTGGTGGTGGTGCGGTGTTGGTGATGGTTGGCGGATTTTGTCGGCGCTGGTGCGGGATGGTGCTCCAGTTGCCCGCTGCTGCCACAACTTACTGCACGGGTCCCTCCAGGGGAAACCCTTGACCTTTGGGTCGGACGACGACGATACTTCAGTGTCGTCTACCTCTTGGGGTCTTCGTCTCGAAGCCCGGCACCGGCAAAGCGGGACCCGTGGATGGTGGTGAAGGTGTCCACACTTCTGTGGCAACGATGTCGGTGGGAGTGATGAAGGCGACGTGGCTATGGTTGTGTTAGTCGGCTCTTCTCCGGAGTGTCCGCGAGATTGCCTCGGTTCGTTTTGCTGCTGTGAAGTCGAAGCTGCGGTGGCGGGGCCCTGTGGTATACGATGACTGGCTGCAGATTGACCTTTCGGCGATCTTCCGTGGCGCCTGTCGTGCCTAGTTCCTGTCCTTCGGAGCTCTCTACCAGAGTCGGAGCTGCGTTGTTTGGTCGCAGATTTTAGGGTTGGCGATGATGCCTCTTGGGGATATGTGATGATGATGACGCTTGTGTGCGGTCTCGCTGTGGCACTTTTTGTAGTGCGGTGTGTGGGGTTTCTTTGGGTGCCGCTTAGCGGATGTGAGGGTTTTTGCTCGGTTTTCCTTAAGTAACCGAGCAACTCTTATTCTCTCTTAATTAATGGATGTGGCAAAGCTTTTGCCACCGTTTCGAAACTCGTCGGCATGCACGCGTGAAAACAATTTTTTTTTCTCTCAATTTTTGTTTTACTTTTTTTTTGCGATAATTTTTTTTTACTTTATGATCACACATGGTCTGGAACTCTAGATACGCATCGCACACACTCACATAATAACAACAATTTTATAGAATTATTTTCGCCACGATTTTTTTGCTGGGTCATTTGTGCCACGATGATTTTTTTAGAACAAAGTACAACGTAGACGCTAACATACATGAGCATATGTTCACCCCTATGAACACACATACGCACATCCTATCTTATGAGCATCTTCGCAATACTGAGCGGCACATCATCTTAAAATTATCAAACTCACCACCTCGTTTTCGACGGAAACGTCCTCTCCCACTGAAAGCACATCGCCGAAAGGCCTGCAACGAGTCCAGAAAAATGCGAGCATCAATGTTAAATCTGTGATTTGAAATCTGGTGGGCTGAGGATACCACTATCCCTCTAACCAACTCAACTACAGGTTAATTCGCCCGGACTATAATGATTTTTATAATATAGAATCTTTTATACAAGTTTTTTGTTACTATAATGATTGTTTTAATATAGAATTATTTTTGCCAACACATTGAAAGTTTTAATATATGTTAAACGTTCTTCAGATATACATTGAACATTTTATTAATATATGGCGAATATTTGTATACACTGATTATTTTTAATATACATGGTGAACACTTTTTTATACCATGAACTTTTTCTTAATGTACACCGACTGTTTGTTTCCAATACACACATAACTTTTTGAAAACAGATTTCTTAACTTTAATTATTTATCAATTTGAAAATAGTTTTTAAATAATTCATCCCCTTATAATTCAACAAGCCTTTTTCCAAAATATTACATTTTTAAGAAGTTGGTCCCAATTATCTTAACATGCAAAGTGTCCACCTCAACATCCCACTAAGCCATGCATTTAACTTTTATCTCCCACTAAGTCATGCATAATTTACAATTATTTTTACGTTAGTCTATGCATGTAACGTTGCCACATCATACATGCATGTTAGTCATTCTTCTAATTTTCATTTGAAAATAGTATTTTGAATAGTAATTTAAAAGTTTTTATTCTATTTCTAGAGACGTTTTTACTAAATCCAAGCTTATATTTTGTTTTCATTAGATTTAGTTAACTATTTACGTATTTTTGAATAAATTTACCGCAACAACGCTCGGGAAATCATCTAGTAAAATAAGTAGAGAAAACCAAAGAGAGAAAAATACGCTCAAGTGAGCTCACCAAAATGGCAAGGCCCATTTTATACCTCGTTTCAGCAAGACCTCTTCTATTTTACGCTAGTGTGCGAAATAGAAAGTCTACGTGACAACAGCTACTAATCCACGGGTAGTCTCCACGGCACGGAGTGCTTAGCATCGCCCGCTGGCATTCGGGTCAAACTTTTTTTCTATTTTCTTTGGTTTTTTTGTATTCAGTTTTTTTTGTTTCATCTATATTTTCAGTTTACATTTGGCTGAAACGTGCATTCCTGTGACACACATTTATACTTTTTTTTAGCGTTAACACATTTGTACTTCTACCCCGGAATTTTGTTTTTCACATTTGTACTTCTAAAGTGCAAGCATGAGTGTAGTTTGGGTCGTGGTGGGTGTAGCTGTGTTGTATCTCCTTTCTTTCCGCTTTGAGCATCATGTCCACGCCTCTTTGCGTTCATGCCATGTGTTGTATCTTTCATTGTACTCTTTCTAATACCTTCTGTCAATGAAAAGATACGTAACCTTTGCGTTTTTTTTGGAAAAGGAGAATATATTAATATCAAGAAGATACCAATTACACCCGGTCTCTGCAACTACGCACTGCTCAAAAGGCAGTATGGATGCAGTCAGCCAACCAAAACTAAAAGAGAAGAAATAAAAAGAAGAAAAAGTCCCGCTATAAAGTTACAATCCTTGCAGCAGCAGCACAACCACCACCAAGCCAACACCTGATGTGCAATTCTTCAAAAGCACCGCCTTCAAGAAGGAATCAGTGCCAGGCACAACCAAAGGCTAGACCTTGGGCTTTCACCCTGAAGATAGTCCCCGCTTTCAAAACAATGTCTTCAGCAAGATCATTGCCAGGCACAACCAATTAAGACCAGGCCTTGGATTTTCATCCAGAAAGGTAGAACTTTGAACTTCACCTGTATTGTCACCCCCGCTAACATACTGCTGCCACGATTCCCGAAAATCTGAGCCAGTTCCTCCTCGACGCAAAGATTCCAATCACCATTGCAAATCCTCCAATCTCAGCTTTCATGACATTCTCACCTCTGACTTCACCATGGATTTTCCCATGATGGCAACAGAGCATAGCTTCGCGTCAATTTTTGCGTTGCGACCGAATCCCTACCGATCCAGCAATCTCCAGGCATATGCCCAAGGGAAATCACCGACGGAGCCTTCCGGAACCCGTCACTCCGGCCAGATCAAAGAGGACAAGCGTCAGACAGATCTTCTTCCTGGCGCAGTTTGAAACCCTAGGACAATCACCTTTATTCAATCCGAGCCGACGAGACTGGCCGGTGTGGATCCAGCCCGTCGCCGCCTGACCGGCCGCCGGCACCACCACGGTGCCAAACAACTGGCTTCACCAGGCATCCCGGCGCCACCTGCCGCTGCAGCCTCCAGCCACATGCCCGCACAGACCCAGATGGGTCGTGAAGCCCGAAGCCGTCGACCGGTGCAGCAAGGGATCCTCCATACCGCGCACGGTCGCTCGCCTCCGCCGTCGGCGACTCAAGGATGTGCTCGTCGCCGAGGAACCGCGGCACCTCGCCGCCGACCCACGCCGAACTCCACGTGTCGCCGCCGTCAGGAACGCGCAGCCAAAACGCGGCCAGGAGAGGGCCCCGCCGCCGCCGTCCCTCGAGTCTTGCCTGTGGAGAGCCTGGCGGCGGCGGGGGGAGGGAGCAGGAGGGAGAGGCGCTCGCGGGGGCCGGAGGGAGGCGCCGCCCGAGCCGCCTAGGTTAGGCGACGCAGGGGCCAGATGAGATGCCTCAAGACTGCATCTCTCTTAAAAATTGGGGGAGAATTTCACTTCCCCGGCCTCTGCACCAACTAGGGATGCACACAGCCTTTTAGGCATGAGTACTAGGATTTTTTAATCTTGGTTATGCACCAAGCCTAGTCCTCAAGAATAAATGCATGAGTACCAGAAAAGCCTGGTCCTCAAGAATAAATAGGAACCTAAATTCGCTTCCGTGAGGATTTGAACCTAGGTGTTGGGTTTGTACATCCACTCCCCCAACCAGTTGAGCTGCGTATCCGCGAAAAAAATATATAGTTGTGCTTTCGTGTGAAGCTTGATTGTATGAATGCATGAACCGCGCACATAACAACATTCCCTTGTGTAGCATCACACATGCCATTTGAGTGGAGCAATAAATGTACATACTTGTTGTAAATGATCCATGTGCAAAATGGACAATGTATATATACGCAATTGTGCCGGCGCAGGTGAATCGTCAGTCGTCCCAGAAGCTAGCAGACCAATTAGCGTGCGCACATGCATGCATTCACGCATGAAATCCAAGGTGTGGAAACAATTTGAGTTGTCGTGACTGCATCAGTTGTAAGTTTGGTGTGCACGATAGTAGCAGTATTGCCGACCTAGTGTATCTCTTTTCTACATGTGCTATGATGCTTGTGTTTATTTTCTGGTTCCTATCAAAATTTATCCTATTTTGAAATATTTCATTTGGTTTTTTTCTCTCTCTTCAATGTGTGTGTATTGTCTTGTTTCATTGTGTACCAATAAAATAGAATGCACTTATTTTGAACAAGATTTGCTAATACAACAAGTTAGATGGATGCTAATTGTTGATGGTAGAGATGGTGTAAGATGGATGCTAACAGCTGATGGTAATTTTATAGTCAGCTCAGTGTACAGGAAGTTGATAATTTCAAATACGGGCTTCCCTCAAAAGAAATTGTGGAAAAGTAAAATTCTTGCTAAAATCAAGTTCTTCACTTGGTTGATGGTGAGGACAAGCAGCATTCTTAATAAAGATAATCTATGGAGAAGGGGCAGTGTTGCCAGTGTTAGATGTGTTCTGTTCCGTGTGCTGATAAAGAAAATATTGATCATCTGTTCTTTATTGTTGTGCTGCTAGATTGTTTTGGTGTTCATTAAAATGTGCCTTCAATCTGCGGATAACTCCTGATAACTTGTCTTGATGTTATGGTGATTGGCTTAATAGCTTTCCTAAACATGATAGAAAGCTTGTACTAGTGGGCATTTCTGCTTTGTTCTGGGCTATCTGGAAAAGTAGAAATGATTTGTGTTTTGATAGAAAGATTTTTTTTACTTCAATGTGTTTGATTAAAAAAATGATGGTTTGGATTTGTGATTGGGCTGAATCGCAAATAAAGAAAGAAAAACAAGGGATGCTGAAAGTGTGGTATCCCAACTTCTGTTAGCTCGGAGAACCAGGGGTGCTGGATCCTGCGTGACCCCTTTTCTTGCCTGATTGACCTTCGTGTCACAGGTGAGTATGTACATATTGCCTAGCTTGGCCCCTTCCTAGGTGCTCTTAATTTGGTTAGTTTTAGTGGTTTTAGTTACCTGAATAGAATGTGATAGTGAACTTTGTTGGTTTCTTCAAATAAAACAGGAGGGGATACACTTCGAAACGAGAAGAAAACGGTGACACTTTAAAATAAATCAAAATTTGAAAGCAATCGAAAAAGAAGCACGAATCTAAAAGCAACCACGATCGATGAATTCATGCACGATACAATTGCTTTTCTCGATGTATACATGCATCGGTAGATCGTGACAGATGGGCCGATGTATACATACATGCATCGGAGAATCTGTTATTCGTTTCCTTTCATCCTCCATGATTTTTTCAGTCTGCTGGGGTAGGCTTCATTAGGGTCCCAGCAATAAAATCCTGCGGCCTAATACTCCGTGTCCACATAAAATACCAGGGTCCCCGCTCACGGCGGGGCCGTACGTCGCCCTCCCCGGCAAGACCTACCGACGAGAGCAGTGCCAACCAAGGGCATTCAGCACCACACCCTTGGCCGTTAGGATGCAGTCCTCCTAACTGTGTGCTTTGCCGGAGCTTGATCATTTCCTCTTAGCTAGCTCACCGCACACACGGAGCCACAGCCATATACGACAACAATGGAGCAAGCGGCGCAGGAGGAGCTCAGCCTCGAGCTCACCCTGGCCACGGTGTGCGTGGCGACACCGCCGGCGCCCAGCTCCGGCTTCTTCCTGTGCGTCTACTGCGACCGCATGTTCCGCACCTCGCAGGCGCTCGGCGGCCACCAGAACGCGCACAAGCAGGAGCGCGCCGTCGCCAAGCGCCGCCGGGAGACCGCTGCCGCCATGGCGCACTCTTGGAAGGCGTGGAGGGCTGCCCCTGCAGCAAGGATGATGACCGAGGAGCCTGCGGCCGGCGGCGTGGCGCACAAGCGCAGCAGGAGCTCGTCGGAGCGCCACCACGAGCTTGACCTGGACCTGTCTCTCCGGCTATGATCAGTGCGGCCCATGGATCGATCTTTCCTAGTAGTATCCTTGCTCCGCACCCCTTATTTCCGGTGCCAGTAGGTATGTCAGAAGGTCAGAGTCTAACTACTTTGGCTGAATCCTTAATTTGTTTCAAGCTCCTGTTGTGCTTGTGCATGCGCTGGATTCCTGGGTTCTTCTTAGTTAATTGGATTTGCTTTTGAGGTCTGTGTACTGGATCTATAGAGTCCTTCCATCTGGTCCTTGGTTTGACACAAAATTCCCCATTTCATCAAAATGTATGACCTTGGCCGGTACTTCCCCCCGTTCGGAATTATTTGATGTTGAAACGGATGTCTCTAGCACTGAAATACATTTAGGTACATCTGTTTCATTGTCAGTTAATTCTGAACAGAGGGAGTATTACGGTTGTCAAACGAACCTGGATCTATATATGAATCTAAATGTTCACGAGACGGATATTGAAAGTACTCCGTGAAAATATGGATGTTGATGCTGTCTATAAGTACAGTGGGTAGCCTCCATAAGATGGATTTTTAGGACCTCTAACCTTTAAGACATCTCTCAAAATGATTTACAAACATTTGAAAGGAAACGAACCCCACACCACAAACAAACAGACGGGTATCCTCCTTATTGTGCAATTGACCCTTGTCAAGGCAATAAATAGTAAAGGTTAATTGTAAGACCTAAATGTAGTTCAAAGACACATAAAACATCATAAAGATTTATTCCCTCCGTTTTTTTACTCCACGTATAAGATTTTTTAAAGGCAAACTTCATAAATATTGACTAACTTTATATTACAAAATATCTACATCTACAATATCAAAGTTATACAAGATGAAAATTTATTTCATCATGCATCTAATGATATAGGTTTTATATTGTGAATTTAATAGTTTTTCGTATAAAGTTGGTCAAACTTTATGAAGTTTGACTTCACACAAATCTAATATGCACAGTAAAAATAAACGGAAGGAGTATAAAGTTATAGATAACTCATCATACACATCATGTAAAAGACACCTCAAACTGGACAGTCCTCTTTATCTCTATTCAATGATAGTTAGCACATACTCAATATATTAAACAAAATGGGCAGCAAAACGATGGTTCCTCTTATGTAGGCTTTGCATCATCATCCACATAGATCATTGACCGAAGCTTGGAAAATAGGGGAGAAGCCTTTTCGCAAAGCCGCTAGAGGAAAGATCGGCAAACTTTACCATTAATCCAAGCTTGGAAGATAGGGGAACCCCATTGCCGCCCAGCTGGGGTGTCAGATTTTAGAGGGTGGGTATTCATTTTGGAGGAAATATTCATTTTACCTAAATGATCATTGTTTTGCTAAAAACATATCTATTTTATAAAAAAAATCACTTGTTTTTAAAAAAATTCAGTGGTTTATCAAAAACTTTGGTATTCAGTCGAATAACCAAGAATACCCTTGTTTCCGCCTAGACGCTAGAGGAAAGACCCACAAACTTTGACCTTAAAAAACCATTACAAAAATTCGTGTGACACACTTTCTTATATTTTGGGCTTGTTTGTTTTGTAAAAATCTCTTACGGCACAATCTCATAAAAGTACGAAACCTATTAGGTGAAAGTGCTTTGGGCGAAGGCAAGGATAATTATTCGAAGGACCGGGGGAGGGGGCTGGGGACAGATGCTCGCCTCAGGAGGTTTGTGGTATGATTGTTGTAAAAAAAGGTTTGTGGTATGGTTTGACATGCAAGCTGAAAATACTCAAGGGCACACACAAGTGATCAACTTGACAGAGCACGACTGACACGTGGATGTATTCGCGCGTATGTCTGTGCGTATGTCTGTGCGTGTGATGCCAGGTTATCAGAGACGATGGACACACATGTGTATCGGTAAGATTTCACAAGTCACCACTAACATGGTGTCATGTACTCAAACCCGTTAGTGAGCACATCGATGGCAAGTCACTACGGGAGAGGCGGTTGACGCCTACGGCCGACATCTACGCCGACGGCCAAACAATAGAGAACCGCTAAAAATGAAAATCAAAACCGAAAAGAAGAACGAAACAGAAAAACCTTATTTTCTCTTATTTAAGAGTTGATCTCTTAGCAACAATACTTTCACCACAAGTGTAGAAATCTCTAGTTATTGAAGATAAGACTAAGATATTACCTAAATCAAATTTTTTATCACATTGAAATTACGTGAAGAGCTAAGATAAGAAAATATTATAAATCACTATACATATCCTAATACTCTCACCATAAATTTAGAATTTTTCTTTGTCATATCTAAATTACGTGTGGTGAAGCTAAGATAAATATCAATATCACTGCACATGTCCTAACCATGCGCCATCCACCATTCATCTAGGATTGCATCAAATGTACGAGTGGTATGATAAAAAAAAAAGATCGATAATCTGATGCCTAGTAGTCCCCAATAAAATGCCCATAGAGCATGTCACACACAATCGCTGTGATATTCTCTAACCGTTACTCATCGTATGTCTTGTCTGTATGCAATTAATGAGGATTACATTGTACTTCCTCCGTCCCATAATATAAAATGGGTTTTGCGGTTCAAATCGAACTAAAGAAACGGGTTACATAAAATACGTACTACTCTGGCCTCTCCAAGAAGCCTCTCTATTTAGATTTTAGATCAGTGAGCCACTCCTTTTCACTTGTTCAACACAATTAATGGACTCGGGCCGGTGTTCGGTGGTGCGCAGCATATCCACGAGCGATCTGCAGCCTTATATACTTACTTGCAGGCTGCTGCTGCTGCCTTGTCATGATATGCATCGTCCAAACAACTCGATCCCTGCGAGGCTTGTCCGTGGCCAATCATGCTAGGCAGCGAAAGGCAGGTCCACAAAAGAAAATACACACGTTGCTAAAAAGGGCTCACATCCGAGCTCCCTAGGATAGATCCCATGACAGCTTCATGGGACTCGTCTATACACAAATTATTTTATGAATGAAACAATTCGTTATGTTATTTAATCAATGTTAATCAAGCATTTTAAAAATATATTAAAAGTGTATGAAATTTGTTTATCATATATAGGAAAAATGTATAAACCCTATTCAATTATATATAAAAAAATGTTGATCAGGTAATAAAATTTAATAATTGTATATGGAATTATTTTTTATAATATATTCAAATTTCTAATCATGTATTAAAAATTGTTAAACCATATATGAAGAAAATATTGATCACTTATTTATTACGTATATAGAAAAACTATACAATTTGTATTAAAAATGTTGATCATCTATTTAATAAATATTGATCATGCATTAAAAAATTAAATATGCATGAAAAATATTAAATATCTTTAAGAAAATGTACAGACAAAAATTAAAAAATAGTCAGACCTAGTTGTGACTTTTTGGTGGACTTGCAACTGAGAAAAAAAATAGTCAACCAAGTTGTGACTTGTATGTGGACATAACTGAAAATAAAGTCGAACCCAGTTGTGACTCGTTGATAGACTTGCAACTGAGGAAAAAATTATCAAACCTAGTTGCGACTCATTGGTGAACTTGTAACTGAGAAAAAAAAGTCAAACCCAGTTGCGACTCGTTGGTGGACTTGCAACTAAGAAAAAAAAGAGACGAATCCAGTTGTGACTCGTTGGTGGACAAGCAACTGGAAAAAAAGACAAAACCAGTTGCGACTTGTTGATGAACTTGCAACTAAGAAAAAAGTCAAACTCAGTTATGACCAATATAAAAAATAGCGTGCTATGACAAAATAACGTGACCCTACAAATATGCTATTAGCGTGCTATTTCGCGCTATTATCGAGACATTGTACACAGATTCACTTAGCGAGGCATTGCCCGAAACGCTATAGCGCGCTATTTTTTTCATTGGTTACGACTCATTGGTGAACTTGCAACCGAGAAAAAAAAATGTCAAACCCAATTGAGACTCATTGGTGAACTTGTAACTGAGAAAAAAAAGATGGATCTAGTTGCAACTCCTTGGTTGACTTGCAACTGAGAAAAAACAGTCGAACCCAGTTGCGACTCGTTGATGGACATGCAACTGAAAAGAAAAGACAAAACCAGTTGCGACTCGTTGATGGACTTGCAACTAAGAAAAAAAGTCAAACTCAGTTGCGACTCATTGGTGAACTTGCAACCGAGAAAAAAAAACTCAACCCCAGGTGTGACTCGTTGATGGACTTGCAAATAAGATAAAAATTCAAACTCAGTTGCGACTCATTGGTGAACTTGCAACCGAGAAAGAAACAAAAGTCAAACCCAATTGCGACTCATTGGTGAACTTGTAACTAATAAAAAAAGACGAATCAAGTTGCGACTCGTTGGTGGACTTATAACTGAGAAAAAATAGTCGAACCCAGTTGCGACTCGTTGGTGGACATGCAACTGAAAAGAAAAGGCAAAACCAGTTGCGACTCGTTGGTGGACTTGCAACTGAAAAAAAATAGTCGAACTCAGTTGCGACTCGTTGGTGGACATGCAACTGAAAAGAAAAGACAAAACCAGTTGCGACTCGTTGATGGACTTGCAACTAAAAAAAAGTCAAACTCAGTTGTGAATCATTGGTGAACTTGCAATCGAGAAAAAAAAGTCAATCCCGGTTACGACTCGTTGATGGACTTGCAACTAAGAAAGAAAGTCAAACTCGGTTGCGACTCATTGGTAAACTTGCAACCGGGGAAAAAAAGTCAAACCCAGTTGCGACTCATTGGTGAACTTGTAATTGAGAAAAAAAGACGGATCAAGTTGCGACTTGTTGGTGGACTTGTAACTGAGAAAAAATTGTCGAACCCAGTTGCGACTCGTTGATGGACATGCAACTGAAAAGAAAAGACAAAACCAGTTGCGACTCGTTGGTGGACTTGCAACTGAGAAAAAATAGTCGAACTCAGTTGCGACTCGTTGGTGGACATGCAACTGAAAAGAAAAGACAAAACCAGTTGCGACTCGTTGATGGACTTGCAACTAAGAAAAAAGTCAAACTCAGTTGTGACTCATTGGTGAACTTGCAATCGAGAAAAAAAAGTCAAACCCGGTTGCGACTCGTTGATGGACTTGCAACTAAGAAAAAAATTCAAACTCAGTTGCGACTCATTGGTGAACTCGCAACCGAGAAAAAAAAGTCAAATCCAGTTGCGACTCATTAGTGAACTTGTAACTCAGACAAAAAAGACGGATCAAGTTGCGACTCGTTGGTGGACTTGCAACTGACAAAAAATAGTCGAACCCAGTTGCGACTCTTTGGTGGACATGCAACTAAAAAGAAAAATAGAACCCAGTTGCGGCTCGTTGATGGATTTGCAACTGAAAAAAAAGTCATTGGTGAACTTACAAATAAAAAAACTAATAAATGATCCAAAAAATAATTATCATATAATATAAACACGTTTATTGGAAAAATTATATTCTATATTAAATATGGTTTATTGAACAAAAAACTCAATATGTATTTTTAAAAAATTTATCATGTTAAAAAAAGTTTAGTAACTATTTTAAAAATGTTCACTGTATATTGTGAAAAACTATAGAAAAAATAAAAAAAATCAAAAGTAATGAGAATCCGAAACTTGAAATGAAGTTGGTGTCGCCGGAGAAGCTCACATTGGGCCTCCACTCCACTTCTCCACCACGGCGCCGCTCTAAGATCTTCCATACTAAGTGCGACACTGGCGCCTTTTGACTCTTGTGCACCAAAGTGTAGCACAGAAGAGGTTGAAACTCCTATGAAACTCAATCTAAAGGAAGAATTTCTCTGCTTTTTGTACGGTACATTTCTTTGAATCAAACGGATGGATATTATATCATCATAGATTCATAGTCATATTTTCTATTTCTATGATTCTCCAAAAAAATTTGTATGTATCATTCCCTTGAGACCGATGGAATCTAGGTTGGGGCGCGTTGGGCCATGCGTGCAGGGCTGCAGGCAGCCTGCCAATCAGCCGAGACCAGCCAATAACGAGGGAGGGGCCGTACGTCGCCGTCCTGGACCTCACCTAGGAGAACAATGCCAAGCGCAATCGGCACCACACCCCCGGCCGTCCAAGCTGCCTGCGCCTCTACGATTCGCTTCGCCATTTGAACTTAGCTCCACTCCCAGTCGCCCACACAGCCATATGCGAAGACGACACTGCACAACGCGAGCACAATGGAGCAAGCGAGCAACGCGCAGGAACAGGCCGACGAGCTCAGCCTGGCCGCCCGGCACACCCGACGGCTTCTTCCTCTGCGTCCACTGCGACCGCAAGTTCCGCACCTCGCAGGCGCTAGGCGGCCACCAGAACGCGCATAAGCACGAGCGCGCCCTCGCCAAGCGCCGGCGGGAGGCGGCGGCCGCCACCCGCGCCCAGGATGTAAAGTCAGGGAAGGTGGGCTTGGATGCTGCTACTCGGTTGCCTCAACCTGCCGTCGGCAAGCGCGGGGGGAGCTCGTCGGAGCTTGAGCTTGACCACGAGATGGACTTGTCTCTCCGGCTATAGCCGATCTGCTAATACACGAGGAGATTCGTCTTATTTACCGCTAGGTACGAGATGCATACAATCAATTTGCTCGACCGTTTTGTGTCAAGTTCATGTCATTTGACTTTGTTCTGAATTAAGTTCTGGTATTAAATCCCTAGGCCTTCCAAGTTCTTGGGATGACACAAAATGCCCCCCCCCCCATTTCGCCACACTGTACGCCTTTAATTTCAAGCTAATCGCTTTGTGAGAAAATTTTATATTGTCAGATCGTCATAATCATATTCAGTTAGAAGAGTTCAGGTAAGACTTTCAAAAAACTTTCGATCGAAGAATCAAGTCCACATTCAGAAAGAATTGTAGCAATTCTTTAATCCTCTCGAGATTCTTATCATTTAGGGAACAAGATGAGATTGTCTAGTTAATCTCGGGAATGTAAGAAGGTTCGTGAAATAGCACACGGTTGGGGATCTGGATTCAATCTAAATATTTCCTTACTCAACTAGTGATCTCTAATAATGAGTTAATGACACCCACAAAAAAAGCGATCTCTAATAATAACATCATGAGATAGGTGTGTAGCTAGCCTCTCAATTTTGGAGCTCTAATTACTAAGACATATCTCAATACAATCTACGAACTTCCGTGTGTCTTTAATCTCTACTTCGTAGCCTTTCGGCACTGAATTGGAATGCAAATTTCATTTTAAAGGAAACTAGCCTATACCACACACAAACAATTTCCTCGCAGGAAAGTTATTTGTAAGACATGAAAGGTGTTCAAAGAAAATGAATAAATGCTTGTTCTTTAAATCATGAGATGCGCTGAGGCCGATTTTTTCCCGTCATGCTTTGTATCCATTTATAGGCTATATTTTGGGTAAATAAGATCGCACTCTTATCATTTTTGGTTCAAATCATGGTCCATAAAATGTAGTGGCATCGGGCATACTGAGGTATATATAAGTCATATCATCGATAAAGTGCAGAACCTTAGACCTGACCACCCTCCTTAGCTCTATATATTTACGAGGATGACTAGCATATACACACAATACAAAAGAAGATAAATAAAAAAGGACACCTTGACATGACTCATCTCTTTTTCTCAAAAAAAGGAAGTAATATCATGGTTGATAATTATGCTTATCATGTTTTTCTGGATTAAATTTCTATGGAAGTCTGTGAGTGAGGGGAAAACCCTTCCACATATATAGCTTGCAGGAGGAAACACCAATAGCCAGTATGATCTTGAGGTGAAGGGGTAAATTGATCACACCACTTGACAGCCAACAATGCTACACTCACAGGGATTCACGGGCTTTTACGAGGCTGATTAGTTTTTGCAATGATTTGGTTCGTCTAATGAAGAGGGATGGGCCCCACTTGGTTAAATTCAGGGGGGTTAAGATAACAAAGGAAGGCATGTAAGGGCATGTACAATGGTTGATAAGGTGATCTTATCTTAGTTCCACAACTTAATTTAGATATTATAAAAAAATGGTATACAATGGATTATATCTTAGTCTTATTTCTATTAACTAGAGATTTCTATATTTGTGGTGAGAGTATTGTTTGTAAGAGATCATCTTTTAAATAAAAGAAGACAAACCTTTTCTTTAAATTTCTCTTGCCTCCACGTGTGCACTTATCCTATGTGGCATATCTAAGATAGAACCAATGTACATGCCCTAAAAACCCTGTCGTTGGTCCATGTGTGTAGTATTTTTGCTTGACAACACCATTGAGGATCATATCTGGCTTGCTTGTCCGTGTTTCTTTTTGTACTTTGTGAGTGTTAACCTCTAGTAGATATGTATTTCAGATATTTTTGTGTTGTTTATTTTGAGAAAGTTAATGGCTCAATGCGGGCATGATTGACTTCTAGGGCAGACTAGTTTCCTTCCAGTGGCTTGTTTTTAACTTCTTGGTAATTTCGTTACATCAAACTGTGCTTTTAGCTCATTCACCCAATCTAATGTGAAAAGGACCACGACAAGTCGCACGACAACATCAAAGCGGCTCACAATGAGTGGTAGCACGATAGATCGCGTGACAACGTCAAGCAATTCACAATGAATGGTAGCATGATAAGGCATCAATGACGCGCAACTGCCTCAAGCCATTAGCAGTGACTTAATTGGCCTATAGGTCGATCGTGCATATTTCTTTTTTGGAAAACACATCGCACGATGTCGCCCCTTTCCAAATCGTTCAAAATCCCGATCGATAGGTTTTTGAGCAAACAAAAAATAGAAAAGTTGTGATCGCTAGTTGGCCAACTGAATTCTGTATTGGTGTTTTTAACTCGTTTGTAGAGTCAAGTCACAATTTGCAAACCCAGTACGTGACCAATGCATCAGGCTCACCAATAGCAAGAACCCAGGTGTAACAAGCCTGGTTCAAAATTGTACATGTACTACTACTATGTATAGTAGATGTATTTGTAGAAAAAAATTAGGTATGGCAGCCGCCAAGCCTTGTCAGATACTTCCTCCATTCCTAAATATAAATCTTTTAAAAAAATTCCACAGTCGACGCTACATACAAATGTATATATACATAATTTAAAATGTAGATACATTTATTTTACTCTCCATATGTAATATATATTGAAATCTCTAAAGAAAACTTATATTTAACAAACGGAGGGAGTAACTGGCACCGCACACTCTTTGTTGTACTCGGGAAGCTTCAAGGAGCCCCGGATATTTATTTATTTGTTTCTGAACGGATTAAATCCACACCACTTGTGCCTACTGGAGCAATTGTGACCGACCTATTATAGCTGCAGCTAGCCTTTCTCTGTTGCTGCTGAGACCGTCATCGCATGCATGCATGCCCGGCCAGTGTTATCCACATACAGTGTCAGCGAGTCAGGAGCCACCTTACGTACGGCCTGCTGCCAAACGTGTCTGTGTCTGTCAGATGGACAAATCAAGGCCGGTCGCTGGGAGATTCACGTTGCTAAAAATGGCCGTGGTGTGGCTTTTTGCTATAATTGTACGGATCCAGTAAACCACATTACATGTGATGGGAACTGTATATGTAGGACCGGCCGGACAGCGACCACGTACCTACACGCCGTGCTGTCTCCGCTGCATGATGCATGTATGCCCGTACATGCCAATCACTTTACAAACACATGTATAGTTGTTTATTTTTCTTCCTATTGTGTGTGTGTGTGTCTCACATGCAAGAAAAAAGAGGATGGGTGTGTTTATTTCTATCGTTATTTTCGGACGGGTCTTACGATGTAAGTGATATAACATACTCCCTTCTTTCCATAATATAGTACTCCCTCCAGTTCAAAATAAATGTCGCTCATCTAATACAAATTTTGTACTAGTTTAATATAAAATGAGCGACATTTATTATGGATTAGAGGGAGTTTCATTTTTCTTAAGGTAACATAGCTTGAAAAATGGTATTATATTATGGTATAGATGGAGTATATACTATTTTTGGCACGATGACGGAAGACCTTTTTTGGGGCATGACTAAGGCAATATTCTGATTTCCTTGAGCTTCTTAAAACTCCACATATTCAGCTTTTACTTGTGGCTCCTAGCTTCACCTAGCAATCCCAGAATCGTTCTGGGAATCGATAGCTTCTCATAGCACAATAGCCCAGTTGGGATGTCAGCTGCGGCAGACGGCGGCGAAGCTGAGCCAGTCGTTGTGTAACGTGAGACGACATAGGATGAGGTTGACGATCTCCAGCGGCAGGTCCGAGCAGCATGGCGGTGGGGGAGATGAAGTGCCGGAAGTACTGGATTTTCCGAGGCAGAGACCCATTGTTGAGATGGGATCGGCTAGCAACGAATAACATTGGCATTGTTACAATCTTTCCGATTTTTAATGGATCGATTTCATGGATCGCGGCAACTAATTTGGTAATCAAATCTTTCCTTTTTTTTGTGACCACTTCTTATATACTTTTCTTATATCAAGTGCCAATCGTTAAGGCGGAAGGGATGGCAACTCCGAACATTTTGGTTGACAACTTTAGTTAAGCACGCTTGACAATTTTAGCTGTAAGCACATGGCAATTTTCTCTCAAGAAGGCATTTTTTCTTTTTTTTTCCTTTTTAGGTGACAATTTCAGTTCAAAAAGACATCAGGGCAGAGGGGCTTCCGCCCTTTTTTCAGTTTGATCATTGGCTTGTGCTTGTTCATCCATATTACCTTTCCATGACGCGATGATCACGCACCCATGCTAACTAACTAACCCCTAGTTATATGAACTATCGAAAAAAAACCTTATATGTAAGAGCATCTTCCATAGATGATGTATATTTGGAGATGTAAACTAGGTGTTTTATAATTTACAACACAAAAAAATAATACTTTTTTACATCTCTATAAAGGACCAAACTCCAACAGATTATGTATATTTGTGATGTAAAAGTCCAACTCCAATAGAAGATGCAAATGGAGCTGTAAAAGTTTAACTCCAATAGAAAATGCAAATGGAGATGTAAAAGTCCAACTCCAGAAACGGCGGCTGGTGTCAGTGAACTCAATCCCGAAGTTGGCGGACGACTTTGCCCTCACGCCGAAGAACCCTGTCTTGCTCTTCGGGGTCTTTCTCGACGGCATGGCGGTGGTGGCGAATCCGGCGACGAGGCGGCGAATCGGGGCGGCGGCGATGACGAATCCGACGACGTCAATGGTGGTAGTGAATACGGCGTCAGCGACGAGGCAAAGACGAAGGGGCAACGCGGTGGTGACAGAGACAAGGCGGCGACGACGGAGGAGTAACCGGCGGAGACGAACGAGACGGAGACGAGGAGGCGAAGGCGACGGAGACGCGGTGCAACGCGGCGACGACGGAGGGGTGGCGAATCGGGTCGCGGCAGTGGTGAATCGGGCAGCGCCCGTGGAGAATCGAGCGAATCGGGGCGGTGGCAGTGACGACCGATTCGCGGCGGCGGGCCTCGGGCGATGGCGAGGAAGCGGCGGAAATGACGGCAGGGTTGGATCTGGCGCGGGCGCGGGCCGGTGGGCGGCGGGCGGCCGACCAGTGTCGAATCGGGCCGACGGCGGCGGTGGTGCGGGAGGAGGTGGGGAAAGGAAACGACTAGAAGTGGGGGTGTTTGCATCACCAAGTGGTATAGGATACAACACTTGAAGATATACATCTACATCATACTGTTCTAGGAATTAAAAAATGTAAAAATTAGTTATTTTTGCATCTACTTCATCTATTGAAGATGCTCTAAGCAGGCAATCTGTGGATAAGGCAGAAAGTAGGTGATCGGTGTAAGACTAGGATAAGGCAACCTCAGTCTTGCCATATTTTGGATCGAATCCGAGGCGTGATCTCAGGACACGGTTCGAATCGGTATAGGGATCATACGTACCTTCGTGGCAACCTTCAAATGTATATCAAACTATATATATAGGTCTTCCTGGCACACGTTTAATCGATCCGCGACTTGTGCTAGGTAATCTACCGGCCAGCAGATCGCTTCCGCCATGGGTCTCTGCCTCGGCAGAACTTCTCCTCATCCTCCTACTCTTTCGCCCCGCTGGCCAGACCTCCCGCCGGACTTAGCCGGCCTCATCCTCTGCCGTCTCACCTCCCCAACCGACCACCTCAGATTTGGAGCCGTGTGCCGCGACTGGCGCCTCGCCGCGCAGCAGCAGCAGCAAGGTGGCGCCGCGCCGTGGCTCAACGTCGGACCCGGCGCCTACCAGAGCCTCGACGGCAAGGTGCACAGCTTCACATCCTGCCATGGCTCTTCCGGCAACTGGATCGTCTGCTACCGCGACGATCAGCCGAAGGCAGGACGATACTTATTCCTCCGTAACCCTTTCCACGCATCAGTCGCCCCCATCAAGATCCCGTGGCCCTGCAGGGAGCCGCCTAAGATCGTCATGTGCACTTCCTCGTCCGTGGCGATTCTCCACAGAGGGGTCTGCACGATGGCCCCTTTCTGGCCGGCAGACATGACCGGACCACCGCCGGAGCACCGTACGTGGTTGCCGCTTGCCGGCGACTACGTCGACATAGCCTTTTACCGTGGAAAGTTCTTCGCCGTCACGCAGTCCGGGGAACTCTTCTCACATGACCTCCTCGGCCGCCGCTGCGAACATGTGATCAACCAATCTTTTGGGGCCTATGATCATCAAGCAGTCGGCCACTTGGTCGTGTCGGCTGACAAGAAAAAGCTACTTATGGTACGATGGAGCATCCATCGCCGAAACGCGATGGTAGACCACCGGAAGAGTATCCTCCTTGGCCGAAAGACAATGGTGCGGAGGAGCGCCCCTCGTCGGAAGGTCATGGGAGTCGTGGTTCATCATGAACATCGGTGGGTAACGAATCTGCAGGTGTTCGAGGCAGACTTGGCCAAGGGCCGGTGGTTGGAGGTGAAGGACCTAGAAAGCCAGGCTTTGTTCATTAGCAGGAGTTGCTGCAGGGCGATTGGATCTCCACAAGGGAACTGTGTGTATATCCATGGTGTGGACTGGCACCTGAAGCGGATCGTCCCCGATGGCAGCCTATGCAAGTGTCGCAGCTGTTCCGATGACATCAATGGTGTTCCGAGCTACTGCGTGTACGACATGATGAACCGTACTGCTAGTCTCGTTTCATTAGGTGGAGGTCGCAATATGGAAAGTGCTAGGTCAGAGTGGTTCTTTCCATGCGAGTGATAGAGGGATAAATCAAGGATATGCAAAGGAGCAATGCACCGTTCATCCTTAATTTGTAGAGCGATGGTCTTTGCTTGCTTGTTACTTGATTGTGTGCATACATCTTAGTGATATGAGGACTTTAATTATTTGAGGTTGTATTTGGATTTAAAGCAGTTTGTGATTGTAGATTTCTCGCAATTTTTTTGTGTGATTCTATATTACGCCAATGGTGTATAATTTTTCTGCACTTTTTATCGTTACAGATATTAAGCCTCTAGCCTTTATATATTGCAGGACCAACATAGAAAAGGTTACATTTTTCATGTATGCAACAACCTAGCTAATTCTATTGAATAATCACATTGTTTTTGCCGAACGAAATGAAGGAATCAACTAATTATTCAAACTGCATGGGTAGAAATCTGTCAAGATTCAGAGGGCGAAGAAGCGGAAGAAATTAGAAAAAAAATATCATTTTATTCATCAATATTAAAATAAAATATAAGAAGCAAAGTTTCTCCCTTGAGTTTGAGTGAAAAAAAAATGCAAGAAAAATTGCAATCCCTACCGCATAATGGTGCATCTACATGCCTTCATTGATATTATTTTTTGACTGAAAGACCCACAGTTAACTATCGAGATTTTGAACTATTCATACACGTACTTCGAGAAATGGTTTATGAATGTTTGTTACTGGTGCAACAAGATCCAGTTGGTAAGGATATAATACCCTTTCGTATTTGTATTGATCTCTGGAATTGATGATCATTAGAGTAGCCCTCTTTACCATTATGTATAAATGTACTATTCTATTTGTATAGATAGTAGAGGGGCGTATCCAACCCTATTTTGTCAAGAATAAATATAATATGTAAATGTAGTTTATGATAACTCTAATCATGTTGTAAATATTGGTATAGTTTTTCTATAGACTTGATCAAACCTAGAGTAGTTTGACATAGGACAAACATAGAACATTAAATACTTTGAAACAAGGAGTGTAGGATATTAGCACATGTAGATTCAATTTATTATCATAATCACATGTAAAAGTATATTTTCCCATAATGTTTCAATAGATCGTAATCACGTGAAAAACAAATAAACTGTCTATTTTTATTAAGATGCACATAAGGCAATTAATCAATTGCCTTCATGGGTGTTTGTCCATCGATCTACAATACGGTGATCTGTTGACTTCACTGTGAAGGAAAGAACCACTCTGACTTGAATGATTTCATAGAACTATGACCAACGTTTAGTGAAATTAGACTAGTTTCACCGCTTCTCATGTCATAGACACAATAGCTGGGAATGCCATTGATGAGATTTTGACAGTCACGACACCTGCATGGGTCGAGAGAAGCCTGCCTCCATGCTTGTTCCCAGTCATCTCCCAGAATGAACACACGATTCCCTCCTTTGAATATCGTTTCAGAAGAGTTTTCCACGGCAAGTGCTTTCGAGCCAGTACCCCCAATGAACAGGACTTGGCTATCCAAGTCATTTACCTCGGACCACCGGCCTCTATCCAAGTCCGCCTCAAACACACGCAGATTCATCGCCCGGTGTTCAACCTCAATATTGTACGTCTTGCTAGGGATGCTCCACCGCACCATGAATAGTTTTTGCTCATCGGATGATGTGACAAGGTGGTTGTTGATGCTGCTGTAACTGTAAAACGGCCCACCTATTGGATCCTTGATGACATGCTCTACGCGGCTCCGAGAAATCGCATCTCTATCTACCTCATGGGCGAACAGATGCTCTGTCCAGCTGATGGCGTATATCTTCCCGCGATGAAAGGCTACGTCTTTGTAGATCATGCCGTGGGCATAGCTCTGATAACCAGACGTGGCCGCATTTGACCAAGAAAGCGGCGTTGTGCCCGGCCTTAAACATGCAAAATTGAGTGTTACCGTTGTTGACGCCTTGAACACGCCATCATCGAATATGGCGATCACGAGATGTGGTGAGCACACGACGATCTTTTCCGAAGTGTATCTCCCGTCCAGATGCCAACATGCCTCGCGCCGGTCGCGTGTGCTGACGACCTTGCGGCCGCCGTCGGTGGGCCGGTGGTAGTGGCAGGGGAGCTCGACGGACGGCGTGGCTCGCGAGAAAGGGTCTTGGAGGAAGCATCGACGGGACCTCTTGTTGTCGTACAGGAGCCAGCTCCCGAAGGAGGCGCCGGCGTTGTAGCCGCGCCGGGGCGTGGCGAAGCGGTGCACCTCGCCGTTGCCAGCGATGCTCTGATAGGTGCCGTTGCCGAGGTTGATGCAGGGCGTTGCCGGGGGCGGGCTGTGCTGCTGTGCGACGGTGCGCCAGTTGCGGCAGACGGCCTTGAAGCTGAGGCGGTCGTCGTGGGACAGGAGGCGTGAGAGGATTTCGCCGGCGATGTCCGCGGGCAGGTCCGGCCAGGCGGAAGCTGCGGTCTTGCCGAGACACAGGCCCATGACTACGTACGCTATAATGCAGTGTATCCATCAAAATTTGGTCTCTGGATTTATTGAAGCCTATCGATCTCCGAACATGATTTGACAACGGATCGGATTGGCTCTCAACAGGGCTGGTGTGGGAGGAGCGTCTTATTATGGGATTATTTGGGTCTGCTCCACTCCCAAAAAATAGCTTCAACCTTCAATACATCAAATTCACTTTGGAGCAAATCCATCCAAGACTTGCGGCTTCTACATAGAGTAGTGGATTTTCTTGGCATCCAACAGGATTCAACTTCAAAAAATGGAAAAAAAATGTGGGAAATTATGCCCACCATGGGGTAAAAGAGAATGAATTGTTATCCACTTACAGATGGCACTGGTGGGTCATTTTCCCCCAACTCCACGAGGACTCTTCAAACTAGAGTTTTTGAAGCACACACGAGAAGCTTCACGAAAAACATCTATTTGATCCTTAGATTCAACTTTTTATTTGCCAGGCAGATCATCGTGAAAGTACCATGTTTGGCTTGCATTTTTGTAATCGAGTTGATCTTGTGGAGTAAAGCGGTTAAAGAGGCCTTAATAAGTGTATTGTTAGCTAGCTATAAGGGCTCCTCCAATGCATTGTTTCTTAGCACAATATAATAAGAGAAATAAAAATTTAAGATACAACCCCCACAATGCATTGTTTCTTAGAGGTTGTATCTTATTTATAATGATTTTAGCTTTATGCATTAATGTGATTGGTCTAACCATACTTTTTGCATATCACCACATGCAAGGGTTGTATGTTAGCTAAGATACAATCTCCCTCTCTTTATTTATTAAATAGTACGCTACATAAACAAAATGTCTATGATTATGTGCTAAAATACTAGCATTGGAAGTGCCCTAATGTTGATGCATGCCTGATACCTGCATATACTAGAGTGATTGATCGTTAAGAAGATAATTAGTGTTGGGGTCTAGTAAAGTATTTATTTCCACATTGATTTTTTTCCTTATTTATGTATTTCTTTAGTTGGTGAGTTTCTCTATGCAGCCCATACATTATACTTCCTCCTCCACGGTTTACATGGCGCTCGCGTGCCCCTAGGTGATGATATATTTTTTATAATATATAATCTTTTTATGTTGATCAAATTGACGACCTAAGGGCACACGTAGGCCTTGTAAACTGTCCAAGAGGTAGTACGTACTAAGCTTCATAACAAACCCTTCCACGTGCTTCCCACATAGTTTGACTTTGTGAACTCTGGCATTCGAGCAATATAATACATCTTTCACCTGCAATTTAATTACTTGGGCAATTTCATACTCAGAAAACAGATGGAAGATGCTGGTAGCCTCTCAACGCCCCTCCCCCCTCTCCGCACACAGACCCTGTCCACACAACTAAAGGGAATGTGCCCCCCTCCTTATATTTCTATCTCTACTCGATGCCTTGAGAGGTTGCTGCCGGTAAAAGGGGCAGCAATGCTTCTGAAGATGGAGGAGGCCAAGCATCTCTTGGAGGGACAATGGTCGACTGCGACAACACCGATAGGGGTATGACATGTAAAATAACTTCTTTTGTATAAGTTTAAGATATTGTATTCACCATTTCATTTGCAACTTAGTTTGTCTCTCTCAAGAGAACAAATTAATTTAAGTACTTGATGGATTAATGTATAGACTAGACTCAAGATATAATTGCATGTGCACGTAATGTTTCCAACATCCAAGTACTATGAGGTAACAATACCAACAAAATCAAGATAGCATGTTACATAGAGATAATATATCTTTCTCAGAGCTATAATCTCCAATAGTGGGATCACTTTCCTATGTTTATGTGTTCATCCAAAATCAAAGCATAAGTAAACTCGCTAAATATATCTGGTCTCTCTAGAAAGGAAATCACAATGGAAATATGGAGCAGTTGTGATGTTTTGTCATACCAAGTTGTGTCAAGCGGTTGCAGTGGAGGAGATGCAGTGGCTTACCCATATGTCCAAGAGGAAACGGTATAATGGCCTTCATGATTGGGTCTCGGCCTTAGGACTACAAGGACTTTGTAGTGATTGTAATTTGTTGTAATTTTCTCTGTTTGATCTATTTTTTCTAGGTTTGTTTTGGTTTTTGTATATCTTTCTTTATTTTCTAATGAACTTTGTACCATTTATTTAAAAATCAATAAAAATTACAGCGGAGTCCTGCTATTTCCCTCCAAAGTCAACTGTTCTATTGAAATCTTGAGTTTTCACATTGGCGAGAAGAACCATTCCAACCTAGAAGATTTCATCGGCTTCTGGTGTCCTTTTAGTGAAACTAGGCTAGTTTTGCCACTCACCATATGGTACATACAATAGGTGGGAATGCCATTGTCGAGATTTTGGCAGTCACAACACTTGCATTGGGAGGTGGCGCTCCACTCATGTGCCCAATTACTGCCAAGAAAGAATACACGCTTCCCTCCTACCAATCTTTGATCGTTGTAGATGTAGTCCTTCGACGAATCTATCGTAGCAAAGCAAACGCTCTATAGTCGGACCCGCTGATAAAGAGGGCCTGGCCACCTAAGTCCTTAGCCTCTGATCACTCTTTCATTTCCATGTTGGCCTCAAACACCTGCAGATTCATCGCCCAGTGATCAACCTCGATGGCTGACCCGGACCAGCGAGGGCTGCTCCACCGCACCATGAATAGCTTTTGCTCGTCGAACGAAGTGACTAAGTGAAATTTCTATGCATATGATGCGCAAACTTTATGTTTATTTTCAAAATTCATTTTATTTCTTGTTAAAGGGTAATATGAATGTCAGTAATTCATTCTTCCTTAGAAACAATTTTATTTTTCTTTCATTTTCTTAGTTCTTCAGGAGTAATACAAATGTCATTAAATCATTCCTTCTTATGAAACTTGATTTTTATAAAATTCAACAATAACATGACTATTGTTGTATATGATAAAAATAGTGCATTTTTATGTAAATTGTGTGCAATTTTAGTCATTGTTTGTTTTCTTTTTCTTCTTCTTAAAGGGTAATATCAATGCCATTATTTATTTTATTTTATTTGAAAGCTTTATTATTTCAGTTTTTTCAGTTTTTTTTCTTTTTAGTCTTTAAAGGTCAAATACCAATTTCACTAATGTATCATTCTTGCGTAATTTCTTTTTATGAAATTCCACTTAAATTTTTTATTATTGCATATATGAAAAAACACATCTTTTTTATAACTTTTTCATTATGTTTTGCCATTATATGTTTCAACTTTCTTCTGAAAAGGTAATATGAATGCCACTAATTAATTATTTCTTAAAAAACTTCATAATTTTGAATTTTCTTATTTCGTTTAGAAAAAGTACACATGTGTATAATTTATCATCATTCTTTCCTACGCCTTTGATCATTATCTAACTTTGATCAATAGAGTATGTGTACATGTCCATATGAAGTATCTCGTTTTTCGTGTGGAGTATTTAGGAAAACTGGAAGAATGCTACAAGATGTCCTTTTTTTTGGTTGATGTACATGAAATTTTCTCGAAGGAACTTGAATCACATGTGTAAATTCATCTAGTGCTAATTACTCCTCTATAGTGGTAAAAGAAAAATGGATCACAATGGAAATATGGAGCAGTTGTGATATTTTGTCATACCAAGTTGTGTCAAGCATTTGCAGTGGAGGAGATGCAGTGGCTCACCCATATGTCCAAGAGAAAACAGTATAATGGCCTTCATGATTGGGTCTCGGCCTTAGGACTACAAGGACTTTGTAGTCATTGTAAATTGTTGTAATTTTCTTGCTACGTTTTTTTCTAGATTTGTTTTGGTTTTTGTATATCTTTCTTTATTTTCTAATGAACTTTGTACCATTTATTTAAAAATTAATAAAAATCACAGCGGAGTCCTGTTTTTCCCTCCAAAATCAACTGATCTATTGAAATCTTCAGTTTTCACATTGGCGGGAAGAACCATTCCAACCTAGAAGATTTCATCGGCTTCTGGTGTCCTTCTAGTGAGACTAGCCTAGTTTTGCCACTCACCATATCGTACATACAATAGGTGGGAATTCCATTGGCGAGCTTATGGCAGTCACAGCACTTGCATTGGGAGGTGGCGCTCCACTCATGTGCCCAATTACTGCCAAGAAAGAATACACTGTTCCCTCCTACCAATCTTTGATCGTTGTAGATGTACTCCTTCGACGAATCTATCGTAGCAAAGCAACCGCTCTGGATCCAGACCCGCTGATAAAGAGGGCCTGGCCACCTAAGTCCTTAACCTCTGACCACTCTTTCATTTCCATGCTGGCCTCAAACACCTGCAGATTCATCGCCCAGTGATCATCCTCGATGGCTGACCCTGACCAGCGAGGGCTGCTCCACCGCACCATGAATAGCTTTTGCTCGTCGAACGAAGTGACTAAGTGAAATTTATGCGCATATGATGCACAAACTTTATCTTTATTTAAAAAATTCATTTTATTTCTTCTTAAAGTGTAATATGAATGTCAGTAATTCATTCTTCCTTAGAAACATATTTATTTTTCTTTCATTTTCTTTGTTCTTTAGGAGTTATAGTAATGTCATTAAATCATTCCTTCTTATGAAACTTGATTTTTAGAAAATTCAACAATAACATGACTAATGTTGTATATGATAAAGATAGTGCATTTTCATGTAAATTGTGTGCAATTTTAGTCATTGTTTGTTTTATTTTTCTTCTTCTTAATGGGCAATATCAATGCCATTATTTATTTTATTTTATTTGAAAGCTTTATTATTTTGGATTTTTTTAGTTTTTTCCTTTTTTAGTCTGTTAAGGTAAAATACCAATTTCACTAATGTATCATTCTTGCATAATATCTGTTTATGAAATTCCACTTTAAATGTTTATTATTGCATATATGAAAAAAACACATCTTTTGTATAACTTTTCCAGCATGTTTTGTCATTATATGTTTCATCTTTCTTCTGAAAAGGTAATATGAATTCCACTAATTAATTATTTATTAAAAAACTTCATAATTTTGATTATTTTATTTCATTTAGAAAAAGTACACATGTGTATAATTTATCATCATTCTTTCCTACGCCTTTGATCATTATCTAACTTTGATCAATAGAATATGTGTACATGTGCATATGGAGTATCTGGTTTTTCGTGTGGAGTATTTAGGAAAACTGGAACAATGCTACAAGATGTCCTTTTCTTTGGTTGATGCACATGAAATTTTCTCGAAGAAACTTGAATCACATGTGTAAATTCATCCTAGTGCTAATTACTCCTCTATAGCGGTAAAAGAAAAATGGTTCACAATGGAAATATGGAGCAGTTGTGATGTTTTGTCATACCAAGTTGTGTCAAGCAGTTGCAGTGGAGGAGATGCAGTGGCTCACCCATATGTCCAAGAGGAAACGGTATAATGGCCTTCATGATTGGTTCTCGGCCTTAGGACTACAAGGACTTTGTAGTGATTGTAATTTGTTGTAATTTTCTCTGTTTGCTCTATTTTTTCTAGGTTTGTTTTGTTTTTTTGTATATCTTTCTTTATTTTCTAATGAAATTTATACCATTTATTTAAAAATCAATAAAAATCACAGCAGAGTTCTGCTGTTTCCCTCCAAAATCAATTGATCTATTGAAATCTTGAGTTTTCACATTGGCGGGAAGAACCATTCCAACCTAGAAGATTTCATCGGCTTCTGGTGTCCTTTTAGTGAAACTAGGCTAGTTTTGCCACTCACCGCGGAGGCACGACCGTGCCTTCACGGGAGGCACGAGTCGTGCCTCAAAAAAGGAAGCACGAGTCGTGCATCGTGCCTCCGCGAAAGGCACTCATGCCTCCGTGAAAAGACATTGTCGTGCCTCTGCGAAACACGCGTGCCTATTTTAGTGCCTTCGCGCTCGTGCCTCTAAAAACAGGAAAAACAAAAAAGACTCCAGAGCACGCCACTTGGCACGTGTGCGAAACGCCACTTGGCGCACACGGAGGAAACGCCCTCCTCCTTGCAAAACGAGTACTTTAAAATTATTGGTTTCGGCCTTAGGGCCGTTGCCGTGGTGGGTCTCAGTGGCACGGTGGGCCTCAGTCTTCGTGTGTGGGTAACTTGAATTGGGCCCGTCAAAGCCGACGAACCACTTTTTTTTTCCATCCCCTCTCCTCTCCTCTTCTATTTTCTCTCATGGAGACGCCGCACCGCGCGCCCGCCGCCGGCGAAACCCCAGTACCGGCGGCCGCAGAGAGCAGAGGCAACGGGCAGTCTCGTTGGATCTCGGCCCTCTCCGAACCCGAGCTCGTCCGTGACGCCCCTCCTCCTCTCCTCTCTCGCTCCGCTTGCTTTCCCCTTCCTTGATTCCTGACGAGTGGTTCGATGGTGTGCAGGATCTGCTTATCAGCCTCAAAATGCTGGCGGTGAAGCAGGCGGAGACCGCCGGTCGCCCCCACCTCGCCGACGCGTTCGATCTGCGCACGCTGCGGGCTCTCGGTACTACTTGAACTGTTTGCTGCATATATCCACCTCCGGCTATACTCCACTGGCAGAATGCTTCGAATAAGTAAATCAGCAGGCTGGCAGCAGCTGACTTGCTGCTGGTTACTTTCTCGATACTCTGTTTGCTGTTTGGTAGTCAAACTAATCATTCCTTCCTGTCGATTCATGTCTAGGACGTCTGCAATTATCAGTACTCTGAATTTCTACGGTCGATACTCTGAATTTGTGCCGCGGAGTTGAATTCATAGCGTACACATATTGAAATGGCTGCAGCATACTCAACCAAATGCGTTACTTATTCAGGCATCAGGCTGACTTTACACAAAAATGTGTTACAGTTCTTTGCTCATCTGCATGTGCATGCAAGTCTGTTGCATTTGCTTCTTCTGAATACTAGCCTTTTGCTCGATGTATTCCGTCACATGTAGTGTATGGTGCAATCTATTTGCTCAACAACATACCTATGCTTGTGCTTTCCAGGTGTTGTTTTGCTCGATGCTTTCAAAGAACGACTGAAAAAAGCCTCACTTGACGCAACCGTTCTTGGTAGACTTGCGCTATCAAGGGATCTCGAGGTGGATGTGGATCTTAGCATCAGTGGCAGTGATTCCGAGGTGTTCAGGCAGCACAGCAAGGATCAGGCAAAGCCAAATAATGTCAAAGGAAAACAAAAGCAGATGCATGATCTGTAAGTCTTACTCCTACTGTTGCTGAGGAATAAAAAGTTCACCCATGTTTCATTTTCCATAGCATACATATATACATACACTGCATTGTTCTCAAATTAGATACATATAGTACTAGATATCGATTTTCGATGAGTTTGTCTTGAAACAATTTGGCTAAATTTAGCTCAGACTGTCTCATACTGTCATACATGGTTCCATTTAGCATAAATATTAGCAGGGCCCTGCAGCTGTGGATTAAATCTTCTCTCCACAGATCAAGGTGCGGATTTACCAAATACATGTTCCCAATTCCCACACATATAGCACATTCGGCGCAAACATAGGACACACAGCGTGAAATAGACAGAACAAAAGGATGGCTAAAGAGCCCAGCAGTTCCAGTTCGTGGAAAATATTACAGACGGAAATGAAGAAGAGTCTACAGGGTGGCTATTACAGACCAACTTGTGGTCAATCTTCAAGCAACACTCTGACACCTCCACCTGTGGGCATATTAGAGAAGTACAGTATAGCTTCACAGCATAACTCAACTAAACTGGACAAACACGCTGAAACCTCCAAAGTTCCACACTTAAAACAGGACGAACAAACATAAACAGTGAATCAATTACTCAAGCAGAAGAAAATAGCATAAGCTTCACAACGATAACTCAAACCTCAAAGTCTTGTGCAGTGGTACCATTAAGTCCTCTGGGAGGATCAATCCCAGAGGAGGAAGAGGGCCGCTCCAGAATACCGGCATGAGTGAGAAGTGCCCAGAGATGAGTCATGAACTCCCCACCGGCCGCAAGCATCTCAGCATGGATGTCCGCATTGTCTGATGGTGCCAGAAAAAGTATGAACTCTGCCCAAAAGGCAGCCAGCAACTTCCAACGCTGTTCTTCGTCAAGAACCGTAAGTTCTCTCCCAAGCTTGGCTCCCATATATAAGATTGCGCTGTCGATGTCGTGCAATCCCGTCATCAGCTTCTCACATCTACTGCTCAACGTTTCACATCCAGCAAGGTGCTGCCGAGCCTCCATGACCACAGCGTCGAACATGCGCCGTGTGTCGTAGCTGTGGCCAGGCAGCATGTCAGGAATAAATGCTACAAGGTAGGCACAGTAATCCGACAGGCTCACGGCAACAAGGAGGTCGATGTTGCCCTCCAGCGACACCTCGTTCTGGGAGATAGTTGTGGCGATATGCCATACAAGGATAGTGTGGATATGTGTTGGCAAGGTGAAGGTCCATGAGAATTTGCTTGCCTGCGGATTTGCTGCAACTGCCGATTGTCCATTCTCTAGCTTGCCGTTGTTCTCTTTGAAACGAGAGAGAATGCGAATGATGACTATATCTGCTAGTTTCATCTTTTCCCCAGCTTTCTGTCCTTTTCTTGTAGCCTCGATCAAGCCCAGTGAAAGAAAAGATAGACCATTCCACGGGTTCTGGCTGAAGTTGTCTAACAGAGAGTACTGTCCGAGCTTTCTTTCCCACGTGTCTTCGGGCCTGTCAATAGGATCGATTGTTTTTGTTCGTGGCTTGGTAATTATGTTCCTAATGTATAGGCTGAGATTCTCCACTACTCTCATCCTTTGAGGATAAATAAATATGCTCATGATGTATACAAAAACTAAATTGGCAAGCAGAACAATGGTAACCCAACGAACAACATCAGTTCCATTGACTCTCTCTTCCAAATTGCTATGATGGTAGTGCTTGCTAAATGCTCCAGAAATGCTGTTCTCAATAATAACAGTCGATATAACAATTCCTGACCAGAACCAACTCCCACCGTTTGATTCCATTCTTGTATAGAAGAAATCATACATAAAGGACAACTCATACTCGATAACCCGAAAAGCACGAACATAGCTGCCATCATTCCCGCTGAGGAGCCCATGAAGAACGAGATGCATTGTCTTCTCAAGCCCGGCTTCACCGAGCCGATAGCCACAGAATCTCCGTTTCAGTAGTTTGAATAGTGTGAATGAGAGTGCAACATCCTTGAAAAGTTCCGCACTTTCCTTGTACTTGAAGCGGTGAGAGTGGATCCATCGCCAAGCATCATCAATGGTGATGATGTATTTTTTTTTGGTGGCCTCTTCTAATACAACTCTGTACTCAGGTGCGGTTGGAAGCTGGGAAGCCAGTTCCATTTCCCCATCAAATATGTAGCCGTACCCCTCCATCGTGGTTGGACTAACAACATCATGAGCTAGCTGATGCTCAACCATCATGTAATCAGCAACTACTTTAGAATGCGCCAGCAAACCTCCCTTCTTGCTCGACTTACTTAAATTCCCAAACTTGAAGAATGTCAGAATGATGCTGTAAATATAGAAAATCCATATGGTAGCGTTGTAGCTTTTGTTGCCACCGCTACCATTGACGATCAGCCATAGCACCAGAAAGATCTGCAACACATGATGCACAAGCATCATTTTCCTCTGCTCAATATCCTGGATACTGTAGACAGAGAGGGAGTCGGAGTTTACTTGGATCAGGAGGAGGATGGTTCCCCAGAGGACAAACGTCTGATCACGGAATGGACCAGCCTGCAGCAGACCGATGGTGTAGGGTGCAAGCACGGTGGACAGTGTGTACACCGTCCAGACGAGGAGGCGGAAGAAGCCATGGCTGTACCGCCGGCAGAATGAGCCGAACAGCTCGAGGAGGACCCACGCCAAGGTGCTGAAGAGCACCAGAACTTCTACACGGACCAGCCGAGCTTCGGTGCTGCTCAAGCGCTGGACCAACGTTGCGGTGCTGTTCTTGAGCTCCATGGCTTCTCTCATCAAGTCGCAAGGCACAACTCTAGATCTGTTTATCTCTGGTTGGCTTCTCCATGTTAGGTTTGGTTAACACTCCCTTGAAATCTCTATGCAAATTATGCTAGTGGATTAGAAGTGTTGCATCTATGGTTGCGGGATACATGGTCAGGGATGAGCTGATGCATAGAAGAATGCGTGTGGCTTAGGAATGCATGGCCAGGGACACTGATGAATGCCAGCCTTGGCTTAGGAATAGTGCATGTCCTGGAAGGAAGAACTTTGACTAAGAGTGAGACATCTTGGAAGTTGGAATTGGGCTCACGTCCGGACGCGTATATGGTTATCAGGAGTAGAGACTGGCTGTGAGAGAGATACCGTTAAATCTGCCATGCCTATGAGACTCTTCTTGATTTCAATCGGGGCAACGGTCACCACTTAAACTGGACGCGGTATAATAGAGATTACTTTTTTGAACAGTCACCAGTTTCAAGGAGGGAGTTTAGGTAGACTAACAAGACTCGGCAGCCTCGCTTTCAGTTACATTGTTAATTCTAAAAGAGCCAAAGAAAGAAATCTTGCGCTACATTACGGAAAAGATTACATAGGGTAATAACATATGGACGCCCCGAAGAAGGCACTACCTAGCTAGCAAGCCGAGAGACCAGCACCATGAAAGTCGAGTGAAAGTGGTGTATCGTCGAGGGATCACAATACCAACACTAAACAACTATCCGGCCTAACGCACCATACCGGCGTGCGTACCAACCACTTGGCACAACACAGGAGCAGCTCCAATCAACGAGTGACTCATCACAAACCTTGACTGAAAACTCCACCACAGCAAGCCGACACGATTAGAAAAATGGGGAGGCGTCATTACATCGTTCTTGAGCAAAGATGAACCAAGATTGAGTCACATAAATCTGAACATCACCATTGGTAGTAGTCACAACCACTAGCGGTAGCAGGGCTCTTTTCTAATTGGTCAGAGTTGCTAGTTGGACAAGTTGTCGCACATTTTGACGTTTTGAGTCTTTAAGGGCTCGTTGATAGTCAGGGACCCCTCCCGGGATCCTGGCCCATTCCCTGGGTGCAAAGCCTGCCTGGAAACTCTCACCCCCGGGCTAGATGACTGGACATTTACGGGGTTTTCTCGGCCCAACCCCCTTGATTTCCCCGGGATATATAGGATCCACACCTCATGACATATTGAAAAAATCCCATGTCTCGCTCGCTCGCGATGGCCGTCTCTGATCCTTTCCCTCACGCAACCGTTACGTCCCTCTCCTGCCATCTCCCACGTGACGGATGCCTCTCCTCTCTCCCTCAGTTTCCACTTGCCCCCCTGTACGCCTCTGTCGTGTTCACTAGGCCATGCCGTGCCGTGCCACATGGGAGGTTGCCGGCGGCGGCGGCGCTGTGGTGATGGCCGTGAAGACGATGTTGACGGAGGGGATGCATGTCCAAAGGGGCTCACCGGCAACATGATTAAGATTTACTTGGCCTCAGGACGAAGTGGGTGGTCGTGCGGCTAACCTACGATTTGGATTCGCCGTCTTTTGATTATGCTTCAGTTCTAAGCCATTTTTCTATAGCGGGGGATTTGCCCCATATAGCCAAATGACGTTATCAATTTTCCAGTGGGGTTACTAGTTGGTCAGGGAAAATTCAACCGGGGCACTATTTCCATGCAAATATTTCCCCCAAAATCCAAATGAAGCCTAAGTGAGTTTGCCTGGTCTTGTCCTGGAGATAGCATACCAAAGTGCATGCCCCTGGCTGGTCAGCTCTACCGGTTGTAGTCATTCAAGGAGGTGAGATCATTTGATCCAGGTCAACCGTTGCCGGACCAAATTTCGGGGCTTCAGACCTCTCAGCTGACCAACTAGTCGTTGGATTGCCTTCATATATCTCACGCAATGACTGATCTTTATGTGATCGTCGCCTGCGCTTGATGTTCTTTACAGCCAATTCACTCGGTTTTTTTCTGGGGTTTTTGCTTGCAGGGTAAATTTAGGTGGCAAAACTGGATAAGACGTTGAGGGAGGAAAGCAAAACAAAAAATAACTGCACACACCATTTATTTTTCTGGAGGAGAGGTATGTGTTGGCCGGCGCCTTTTTCATCGTCAGGGTCCAGATTTTGGAAGAATAGCATTTGATCGGGCCGAAATTGATCTCTGGGATTGGTCGTGGTTCTTGAGGAGAGAGACAAGGGTCCGATGAGATAATGTTGAACCGCCTGCTTGTTTGTTGTGGTTGAAGCTTCTGTTGGAGTTGGACGCTTTGTGGGTGACGCACGCACAGAGCGTCGGTACCTGGGTTAGGCCCAACTACACTATTGCTGCTACCAACCACTACTATAGCAATCCCACCCCCACACTGTAACAAGCCTATGACTGTATCGGCCTAGTCATTGTAGTGACCCGTTTTTGTTTCAGTTTTTTATATTTCTTGTTTTTATTAAATATGACCCTTTTAAAAAAATTATATTTTTAAACATACATAATTTTCAAAATTTCTGAACATCTAGAAATTTCATTTTTAGATTGAGATTTTTTAAGAATTTTGAATTGTAAACAATTTTTACAAAATTTAAATATTCTCCACTGCGGCGCCTTCAAGAGGGAAGACGACAGAGCGTCGTCGCTGCCGAGTCCAATCAGACAAAGGTCTTCACCCGGGGCCTGACACGGAGACGAGAACCATGACAACATCTTCAAGAAGAGCGTGACACCTGCGGTTGTAGCCGTCGCCGGTGCCAAGGCACGGAGCTTTTGCTCGAAACTCACCCGTGTCGCCGATGCCGCCAGAGGAAGCACGAGGAGGTCTAATCCCCATGTTTGGATCAAGATACCACCCCTACGAGAGAGGGAATGTCTAAGCTACCCAACGCTCCCCCGATCGATGCCCACACATCCGGGGGAGAGCCACCACCACCACAATGGAGCCTGCCGGAAAGCATCCTTGTGGTCCACCATCTAGGGTCGCCGCCCCGACATCCCTACCCCTAGACACCGCCATCCTCCACCTCACGATACCTCAACTCCGGTTGGACGAGTAGACATCAGCTGTTCACTCAGTGTCTGACATCAGTCCCCGGATCTGGGTTGACTTTCCACTGCAGGAGGTGTCGACACCTGCATCCCCATCAAGTCCCCATATTGGGCCGAGGGGACACGATCCTAGGACTGCCGCCGGTCGACAAGCCCGCCTGGAGCTCGCATGACGTCAAAACCGTGGTCAAAAGCACCGATCTATAGGACGAATAGCCATGTCAGGGTCACCACCATCGCACACCGCACCCGTGACGAAACCGTCCACGAACGCAACCCAGGAAAAGCCCGGCCTCGCCTACCCGCGGAATGAACCCCGATGTGCCCCGGGCCCAGATCCGGCCTGCCCGGACACAAACCCTAGGACCAGGCCACCACCGCAGCCCGCAGAGCCACCAGCCTAATTCCAGGAGAAGAGCGGTTGCCACGCCGCCGCCCCGCGCCGCCAGTCGAATCGCAGCCGCCACGCCGCCACACCCAAAACCGACTCGCACCCCAAATCCAGCCTCCTAGTCGCGCAATCTAAGCCCGCGTCCCCTGCAGACCAGATCTGGCCGTCGCAGCACAGACACGCACCACCGCCATAGCTGCCCTCAGCCCGCCCCGCCCAGATCCGTAGCTGGCCTGCCAAACACGCTCCACCGCCATGCCGAACAACACAGCAGCCACGCCAGCTCGTTGCACACAACTCGCGTCACCCACCGAGCACGCACCACCAGCCACCACCATCGACGCCCACAGCCGAGGAGGCCGTAGCCGCCGGACCACGCAGTCCGCAGCCCGCACCACCGGCCGACCGCTAGATCTGGATCGCGCCATGGACGTCTCCCGACCAAACCAACACTCGCGGCCAGCAGAAGCAACCCGCCTGCCCCGCTGCCCAGCAACCGCCGCAGTACACCGAGCACCACCGTCATTCCTCGCGGACATCACGACGTCCTCGCCGAATGGCCGCGCTCCGCTCCGCGAACCGCCGCCGGAGGAGGAAGAGGGAGTCCCCGCTGCCGCCTACGCCTGTAGGGGTTCGCCCGCGGCGCCTTCGGGCGGCGGCGGCGAGGGTGGGAGGGGGCTGGAGAGGGACTGTGGCTAGGGTTCGGCCGGCCTCTCGCGAGAGAGGCGCGGGACGAAACCGCATGAGGGAAGAAGGAAATGGTGCAACCGAACTGGTCAGAGATTTCTTTAGCAAGAGTATGATCTGAGTGAATGTGGAGTTGTGGACTGGGACAGAATTCATTTATTTAAATTTGTTAGCACATAGGATATATGCACATGTAATGTGCTTATGATGTAGCACCAGGTGGATCTTTAGCTAGTGTATACCATTTCAAGAGAAGTAGTATGTATCAGGGGATTATTAGCTTACCTGACTTGTTTAGTTGATCTTATCAGAATGTAACTAGGCATTTTGTATTTCTACCGGGGGACTGGTGGCTCCGGCCTGCGTGCGGCATGCGCTGGGTGCCCGTGGGTATCTTTAGCTGGAACTTTAATAAATTTGTTTTTGCTCATCGATAGGGATGGAGCTAGTGTGGCTGCACGCACTCCAGCTACTCCAGTCCAGTCCAGTGTTCAAAGTTAGTGGTGAGAAAGCTGTAATCAATCATAGTTTAAGCTCATGCATGTACTGTAAAGCTGCTCGACGGATGATAATTGATAACCATGGTTTTAATTAAGCGAGAGCGCGTGGTAGGTGGGAGTGAGGATGATATTGATGTCGGCCTGTTACTCTAGCTTGGAGCTAGCCGGCGACCTCATAAGCTCCGGGCATGGGTGGCGCCTGGTGTGCTCTCAGCTAGCTAGTCACACACATAGGATAGCCTGTGATCAGATAGGTAGGCCATGTGATGGCGTCAGTAATGAGACAGGTAGTAGTAATCCTAGTCCTAATGTTGGCTGCCGGAGCAGCAGCGAGTCCGACTATAGGGATGCCCGGCTGCGTGACGACGTGCGGCGGTGTGGAGGTGCCGTACCCCTTCGGCATTGGCCCGGACCCCAGCTGCTTCCTGCACCAGCCGGGGTTCAACCTCACCTGCGATCACAGCCACGACCCCCCGCAGCTCCTCCTCCTCGTCTCCGGTACCGGCACCGGCACCGGCGGCAAATACCAGTATCTCCGCGTCCAGTACATCCACGACTCGTCTTTGTCGGTGGTCCACACCATCGACTTAAGCACCGCTGGTTCCGACGACATAAGCCTGAGAGGGCCCTTCATGCTCTCCAAGGGCAACGAGCTCATCCTCACAGGCTGCAACGTGCAGTCGACGCTGCTGCTGCTGAAGAGGAATGCCACGGAGCCCATGACAATAAGCGGCTGCTACTCCTTCTGTGACGCCGTTGACCAGGACGACGACGTCCAAGGATGCTCCGGCGCAGGCGGCTGCTGCCGTGCTCCCATCCTCGTCGATGAACCAGCTGCGGCTGCAGGGCTGTACACCGTGGAGCTCAACTGGTTCGGCAAGAACATGAGCGCGGACCGTGCACGAGGCCCCACGCGCGTGTTCGTCACCGTGGAAGGCTGGTTCAACTACTGGCTCTCCAATTACTCCAACTCCATTACTGATACTACAACACTGGATGCTCCCGTTTCTCTGGACTATCAAATCAGTGGCAGCTGCTCTGAAAACCCATGCAACAGCAACCACAGCCTCTGCAACGATGACTTCACCACAGGATCTTATGTATGCGCCTGCGATTCCGATTACTCAGGCAATGCCTACGTCCCCGGCGGCTGCCAAGGTATGGTAGTTCTGTTCAACTCAGCCAAAATTCAGAAGATATTTGATTTTCGTAAAACATATTTTAATTTGATATATATTTGGGGCCATAGGTATTATTAGTACGTAGCATGTTTTCTAAGGCATTCAGCAGGTTGATTCTATTATTAATTTTATGTGTTTGATGCATAGTTATAGACCAGTGCAAGTACCAGACTGGGTGCTACGGCGAGTGTATAAACCACATAGGCGGATCAATTGAGTGCCGGTGCCCGTCAGGGACTCATGGAAACTATGCCATACCCGGTGGATGCATCGATTCTACTCTCGCTAACAGTGGTAAGCAAACTCGACCGTCCGTAGATACAATTTATTTTATCTGTTCTTTAATTTGCCAGCATTTTGACTTCTTTTTCTTTAGAAGACATGTGTTTTTCCTGTTCCATTTCTATTAATTTACCATGTTGGTCCTTGCGAGTGTGAGGGCATTCTCTTTAGCGTGTCAAAAAATGATCAATAAGTAAATATACGGTTTCACATATATTTACACTGTACATTAGTAACTAATGTTCATCTATAGCCACCACAAATATTATGCTAAATTAAATATCACATGCTTCAGTATATTTCTTAGTTTGTGGGTGAATGATTGTGATGCCGTCCATAAGAAGAAATTTCAGCAAGACACAACTTTCAGGCCGCTTTAGCTTAAAACCACAACTCTAGGTGTTTTTAGTCGCAAAGACTCTAGAGGTAAAGCAGTAAGAAACCCATGCAAGCAAATTGATTGGTTGGTCGAAGAAAAATCTAATAAAATAGCCTACACTTTATTAGGTTTTTGAAAAGCTGAATTATATATCCTATTTTGGATAAAACAACTAACTTCATCTGAGCCTCGTCTGTTAGATTTTGCTTCGATCCTAGAGTGTGGAGGATTCGTTAGAAACCTAGAGTTGTGAACTTGGGTTACAAAACCCGATTTTTTTTGTCTTACTGCAATTTCCTCATTGCATATATATCATATCAGTGACAACCATATGTGAAATCTGCACATAATGTGTGTAGATCAGCACACTGATAAAAAAATAAGACCATGTGCTAGCTAATAGTTTTTGTGTGATGTTTGATTAGTATGCGATTATAATGTTGAGATTGTTAGTCTGTCGTGGCAAGAAGATATATATGTTATGGTCTAGATCAATGTTTATGAAATCGGTAATCGGTGACTGCTCGGTCAGCTGGATAGTATGATTAATCATAAATTGGACAATTAATCGGAATTAAATGGTTGACCATTAATCGATCGTTTTTTAATAAAACTCATATTCCCGGTGTTGATATGTTTATCCTTCGATGAAATATGAAAGCAATTACAATGCACTATTTCTTTGATCTGCAAAATAGAAAAGCTAATAAAAATTATAAGAATCATAATGGAAAGGACTTGCAGAATCTTTAAAATATTAAAAATAGGAAAGCTCACTATTTCGATTGCCTTTGATATCGTGTTGTTCCTGGTCGCCCCTGTTGTCGTGCTACCCCTATCCATGCTGCCCTTCCTGGCATGTTGTGTGCTTCCCTTGATCTGCGTTGCCATTGCTGCTGCTCGGGAGTGTGTGATGCGAGCTGCTGGCCCTGACCCTTGCTCTTCTTGGGGGGAGGGGGTGTGCTGCCAGCTACTGCCCCCGCCCCTTGCTAATGGTCGCCATTGGTGAGGAAAGGCGGGATAGGGAGGGACTGTGACCTCGATTACTGTCGATTGGTAGAGGAGATGAGGGAGAGGGAGGGCGAATGGCCGGTGGTAGGGGGCGAGCGGTGGTGATGGGTGAGTCGGACGGCGATGAGTGAGAGCGAGCTTGGGGCCTCGGGCAAACTTAATAGGATGGATGAGAACTTATTTGAGAAGAGATGGCCTCGGGAAACACCCAAAATCTAAATTCTACAAAAGTGACCCTTAGAAGGAAACGGTGCACAAGCACCACCGTCGCTCGATCATAGATTTTAGGTTTTCACCCTGGAGAAATCCACATTCTTATAACAATAACTTCAACAAGGCCATTGCCAGGCACAACCAATTGAAAACTTTAGATTTTCACGCTGAGAGATAATATTTTGTGTTCTAGGTTATGTAAATCTATCTTCATCTCATTTCCCTTTTATGTTCGCATACTGGACACAAAGTCCACTGATTACAAGTGTTGTTATGAGCCACGTATTGCACATAGACTCCATTGACTACATGACACGTTATCTGCCACACGCATCGTGTTACATAATTATATGGTTCAGGTCCGACTCCTAAGATTAAATCTTCACCATAAATTAAAAATCTAATAATCAAAATAATTTGAACGATGTGGACCAACATGGTGCTTTGAATAAAATCTTAGTATATATATATATATATGTATAAGTAAAAGATAGCTAGATGAAATCAGAACGTTTCATGCCACTGACAACATATTAAAAACTGACAACATATTAAAAAGGATAGTCCCAAGTTCTTGCTTGCCTGACTAGAATTAGCATACTACTCCCTTCGATCCATAATAAGTGTCGTTCATTTTATACTAAGCTAGTATAAACTTTATACTAAAGGAGCGACACTTATTATGGATCGGAGAATGAGCGACATTTATTATGGATCGAAGGGAGTACATATAAATCACTTCGACAATAGTTTAAATTTCAGTGCTACTCTATTTTAAATTAAACATACATTATATGCATGCAGAAAACAGCACAAGACTCTGTGGCGATGTGGAGGTGCCGTACCCATTCGGTATCCAAGACATGGGGCCGGCTGGTTGCTTCCACCCAGGGTTCAATCTCACCTGCGACAGGACCCGCGACCCACCACAGCTGCTCGTTGGGGACAATAGCATGTTTGTAGTCAAGAAGATCCACCTCAACAACGCCACCGTGCATGCCGTGTACCCTGGTGCTTTCGTGAAAGACCTGAGCGCAAATGATAAGAAATTCGTCTTTCTTAACAATGCTGGCTTCCCTCGCCCCAGCGAGGCACCTTACTCGCTCTCACCCAGCAATGAGCTCGTCCTTACCGGGTGCGATGTGCAGGCGGCGATGCTCGGTTACCACAAGGGCCAAACCACGGATATACTCAGTGGATGCGTCTCATTTTGCAACTTTGACTTCGACGTCGTCGAGGATTCCGAAGTCGGCCAGGTGAACCGCAGAGGGCAAGTAGGGCGCCGGAGCCCAAACGACAAGTATTGCCACGGCATGGGCTGCTGCCAGACTCACATCTCCCAGGTCTCCGTGGGTGGCATGCCCAAGCAGTTGACCGTGAGTTGGCTGGTCAAGAAGAGCGATTTCGTGGAGAAGACTTCACCGGTTTCTTTGTTCATCGCAGCGGAGGGGTGGTTTGATGAACTGGGTTTCTCTGGTGTGCTAGGCACCGATAATCAGCCACCGGCCAGAGCAACACAGGAGGTCCCCATTATTTTAAACTGGGAGGTTTTGTCTAGTAAACCCAACTGTTCTACATCCGGCAACATTTGCAAGAGCAAGAATAGTTACTGCAAGAAAGGGGACAGAGGCTATACATGCCATTGCAACGATGGCTACAATGGCAACCCCTACTCCTACGATGACCAAGGATGCAAAGGTCATGTTTTTTCCAATTCATTGCGCACGAGTTCTCTGTTAGAAATTAATTTCTCTAGCATCTAACTTATTTATTTTATTTTTTGCCTCTAGATCCTAGTGCAAGCCGAAAAAGACCATGAGTACAGGTGAGCACACCCTAAAGCATTTATTTTAGTAATTTGTGGATTCGGCTCGTTTCTTTGTTGGTTTTGAGATAGCTAACCGGACTTACCATGTCGTGATTTGTCTCCTTTGTTAGTGGGTGAATCAAACTTAATAGTAGATCTGAGGGTATTCTATATATACAAAAGAAATCATTTAATTTTCAGCATTATATATTCATATGCTAGAAAAATTGACCACTTATTATTGTTATATATTCAGGTATAAGCATTGCCGTAGGACTTGCCAGTGCAACGGGCCTCTTATTTTCTGTCCTTATTGGACGCTTCATCTCCAACAAAATGAAACACCGAAGGGCACAAATGTTGAAGCGAAAGTTCTTCGAGCAAAATCGTGGCCAACTACTACAACAATTGGTATCACAAAGAGCTGATATTGCAGAAAAAATGATCATACCCTTAGAAGAGCTAGAGAAGGCAACGAACAATTTTGATAAAACTCGTGAGCTTGGTGGTGGAGGGCATGGCACAGTCTATAAAGGAATTTTATCAGACCTCCATGTCGTAGCCATCAAGAAACCAAAGAAGGTTCTACAAAGAGAGATTGATGAGTTTATTAATGAGGTTGCTATCCTATCACAAATCAATCACAAAAATGTGGTAAAATTGTATGGTTGTTGCCTTGAAACAGAAGTGCCGATGTTGGTCTATGAGTTCATATCCAATGGAACCCTTTATGACCATCTTCACATTGTTGGACCAAGATCACTGTCATGGAAACATAGGTTGCGGATTGCAATTGAAACTGCCAAATCTCTAGCTTATCTTCACTCAGCAGCTTCAGTGCCCATCATCCATAGAGATGTGAAGTCAGTTAACATACTTTTGGATGACACTCTAACGGCAAAGGTAGCAGACTTTGGAGCTTCAAGATACATTTCGGTGGAGAAATCAGGGTTAACAACAATGGTTCAAGGTACAATAGGATATTTAGACCCTATGTATTTCTACACAGGGCGTCTCACTGAGAAAAGTGATGTGTACAGCTATGGTGTCATGCTCGTAGAACTACTGACTCGAAAGAAACCATTTTCATACTTGTCTTCCGAAGGTGAAGGTCTTGTTGTACATTTTGTCACTTTGTTTGAAGAGGGCAATTTGTCAGAGATATTAGATCCACAAGTTACAGATGAGGGAGGCATAGAAGTTAAAGAAGCTATTGCACTTGCAGTAGCATGTATAAAACTAAGAGGAGAGGAACGTCCAACCATGAGGCAAGTGGAGTTGACATTGGAAGGCCTTCAGCCAACAAAAGAGCAGAGTTATAAAGATGGACTTCAGAAGGATGGCACTGCGAAAAATTATCCATTGATGGTAGATTAAAGAAGCAGCAAGGGATCAACCAGACAATATAGTATGGAAGCGGAGTTGACCATGTCTTCGAGGTACCCTCGGTAGTATTGCTTACATGTGAGTTCACCATAGTCCCATTTCTCCAGGGGATTTCTCGTCATCGAAGATAATGTCTCTTGAAATTCTTTTTTTAATTTGAGCTTTTGTTTCTTCTGTGATCCTAGATAGAATTCCATGTAAAATCAACATGTAGGATTATATGTTCAATTTTGTTAAGAAGCGATCAACACTTTTGTGACGGCTTTATTTATTATAAGGTGTTCCTCCCTCTTTCTTTATTATGAACACTTATGTACAGTACAGTAGCTTTTATCCATGAGAAAAAGAAATCCAGTTAGAGATCAGAGGAGGGTATTGGACCATACATGGCAATGAACTTCACTGTTTGAATCCCTAGCACCTCTATAAAAGTGGTAATTGTTCTTTCCTTTTTTTTTGGCAAAATCCCTAGTGTTTTATTTTAGAAACAGGGTACCTTGTGAGCAGCACAAATTAGGCCTTGGGGCAATTTTAAAAACACTAACAAGACTCTTCTCTCTTCCATGATGGTTGGCAAAACCACACCTCCGGCAGCAGCAGAGATCACCGAGTAGTCGAGGTGGCTCATGGCTCTCTCAAAACCCGAGCTCGTCCGCCTCCTCTGCTTATTCTCTCTCTCCCTCGGCTTGCTTTCATGTTCGTTGATTCCCGATGAGAGGTTTGATGCTGCAGGATTTGCTCATCAGCCTGAAGATGCTAGCCGTGAAGCTGGCGGAGATGGGTGAACGCCCCCACCTCGCCGACGCCTTCGATCTGCGCACACTGCATGCTCTCCGTACTGCTTGATGCATCCACCGTACCTCCTCTCCTGCTCCATCGGTGGACATTGTCACGGTTATAATGTGACGGTTGAGTGCTTAGAATAAGTAAATCAGCAGCTGACCTGCTGCTGGTTACTTGCTCGATACAATGTGCTGTTTTATAGTAAATCTATGGTCATTACTCTGAATTCGGGGAAATTTTTTGAATTCACGGGGTAGGCCTTTTAAACCCATCTTTGCTGTTGCTTGCTTGGAGTAAATCTTTGCTGCTGATTCACGGACCTGGACAGAATTCATTAGTTTAATTTTGTTAGCGCATAGGATATATACACATGTAATGTGCTTATGATGTAGCAGCAGGTGGATCTTTAGCTAGTGTGTACCATTTCAAGAGAAGTAGTATGTAGCTCGGGATTATTAGATTGCCTGAATTATTTAATTGATCTTATCAGAATGGAATGCCTGATTTTCCTGATTCTTAGCTTCTGAAAATGCGGGGCTAAATGAAATAGCAGGCTATTTTAACCTATGACGGACTCCGGGCGGCGTGCCGTGTGCGCTGGGTGCCAGTGGAGAATCTTGAGCTGGAATGGCATTAAATTTATTTTTGTTCATCGAAAGAGATGGAGCTAGTGTCACTGACTCACAGCACGCGCTCCAGCTACTCCAGTCCAGTCCAGTGTTCAAAGTTAGTGGTGAGAAAGCTGTAATCCATCATAGTTTAAGCTCATGCATGTGATGTAATCATGTAAAGCTGCTCGAGGGATGATAACCAAGGTTTTAATCAAGCGAGAGCATGTGGTAGTTGGGCATGAGGATGAGATCGATGTCCGTCCGTTACTCTGCTAGCTTGGAGCTAGCCGGCGACCTTATAAGCTCCGGCCATGGGTGGTGCCTGATGTGCTATCAGCTAGTTAGTCACAAAGATAGGACAGCCGGAGATCAGATAGGAAGGGCATGAGGGGGCCCTTCAGGCTGTCAAGGGCAACGAGCTCATCCTCACAGGCTGCAATGTGCAGTCATTGCTGCTGCTGCGGAAGAGGAAGATGAGCAGGGACAACGGCGCAGAGCCCATGACATTAAGCGGCTGCTACTCCTTCTGTGATGCCACTGGCCAAGACGACAGCGTCCAAGAATGCTCTGGTGCAGGCAGCTGCTGCCGTGCTCTCATCCTCGTCGACGGCCATGCTGCGGCACGGCTGTATGGCGTGTGGAGCTCAACTGGTTCGGCAGGAACGTGGGCACGTACCGCGCGTGCATTCATCGCCAAGGAAGGCAGGTTAGACTACTGGCTCTCCAATTACTCCAATTCCATTGCTGCTGCTACAACAATGGATGCTCCTGTTTTTCTGGACTATGAAATCAGCGGCAGCTGCTCTAACAACCAATGCAAGAGCAACCACACAACATCTGCAACGAAGACATCACCATAGAATCAAATGGATGCACCTGCAAATCCGGTTACTCAGGCAATGCCTATGTCCCCGGTGGCTCCCAAGTCCCAAGGTATGGCAGTTCAACTCAGCCAAAATTCCAAATATATTTGTTTGTTGTAAAACATATTTTAAAATGTTTTCTTCTGAAATGCTATTCTTTGTGGCTGCTATTTATCACATGTTTTGCTCCTTACATATGTTGTTCCAAAATGCTGCTGAAATTTACTATTGTGTTGTGCTGAAATATGCTCAAGTTTTGTTGCCGAAATATGCTCTTGTTTTTTTTAAAGCTCTTGTTTTCGTTGACTGCTCAGTGCTCACGTGGACGGGTTCCCCGTGTGTTTGGAAAACCCGATGGGTTTAGGGGATGGGTAAAGAAACTGTCCCCGTGCTGCCGTGCATGGGGATGGGAACGGGATGAGTTTACGATTTTCTCATGGGGACAGGTTTGAGCAAGCAAAACCCGGTGGGTTTCATCTTCGTTGTCATCTTGACTAACAACCCATGCAACAGCAACCACAACATTAGCAATGACGAAATCACACCGCAGAATCATATGAGTGAATTACATAAAACCACCACATTGAAGCGAAGGTTTGCAGAAAACACTCTTCTATATTTTTTTTCCAGAAAACACTGATTTCGGACTTAATCTTTTGCAGAAAACACCTAACCGCTATGTTGGCCATTTTAATGACTTTTATGATAGGTGGGGTCCGATTTTGTCGACGTGGCGTAACGGCCAGCAGTTTTGACCGTAATGATAGGGTGGGGTCCACATTTCATAGATGAACTTTTCCGTACCAGTGATGGCTTGGACCTCGGCTTTGATCTCTGGATGGCGTCGTGACGATAATGATGTCCAGTAACCACTTGAGATTTCAACCATTGCTACGATGGACGATGAAAAACACATATGATGGTGGGAAAGAAGGTGCTCGGATGGGTGAAGTTGTGGGGTGTTGTCAGTCGACCTTAAATAGTCCAAGAAGGTAGAGTGACGATTTACCGACATGAATGCGGGAAGGATGCCCTTTCGTCGATTCACCTCCTACAGAAATGCATCGCGGAGAGGGAGCGGACGCAAAGGGAGATGGTTCTTGGGTGGGTTGGGTGTGCCAGGCCTGCCAGCGTACGATGTCGTCGAGGTTTGGTCACCTGCAAAATTCCCCATTATTTTATGTTGATTTATAGGATTTTAGACATCTGAACCATTCCAGAAAAATTTGATGACCATCGATGCATGACAAAAAAAATGTCTGAATTTTCTAGTACAACATTTCAGTGATTTAATGATCCGTTTTGGAGTTACCATTGGGGCATATCTAGCTTAGCCTCAAAAACTGGTTAGAGGAGAAAAATATCGGTTTAACTTTTTTAACCGACACCTAGATGATCACATAAAGTCTATAGTGGTGTAAAAAAAATCACTCCTCACCCCCCCCCCCCATTCCCAAATTTACTTGCATTTGGTCGGGCAGAGTAAAATTTCTGGCCTCCACCTCTATTGCGCCGCCCAAATCCTCCACCGGCCGCCACCCAAATCCTTCCCTGCCGACCAAATCAACCCCCTTTCGCCTTCACACATGGCTAGATTCGGCTGGAGCCGCTCGTCGCCACCCATCCGAAGTGCCTGGCGAGTGAATATGAGCAACAATATCAAATATGTAGACCTTCTGGTAGTGCGACGATACCCTGTGCGCATATGGAGGGTGGCAACCTTTTTGGTGGTAGCCATGATGCTCATGGGCGGTGTGGATGTTGGGTTCGTGAATTTCATGGAGGATGGATGAAGAAACGTCTTGCAGGGTGTTTTCCAAGTCAGGCTCTGCCAGACCGGCGATTGCAGCATCCATGGGCGGCATGGATGTTGGGTTCGTGCAGGTCATGGCAGATGGGTTACGGAACGTCTTGCTGGGTGTTTTCCATGTCAGGTTGTAGGTAGGTCGACGGTGATGGCGTCCATGGGTGTCAGACCATTCTTGAAGGCTCCATTGCGGTGAATTTCTATCCTTCCGATTGTTCCGTATGAAGTTCTTGATCCTTTGGATCGGACGGTAATGGCGCTACATAGCATTCTTGAAGGGACCGCCTTGAAGCGCATGTCTTCTTGGATCAGCTCCTATATGTATCTAACCTTTAGTGTGTGTGGATGTTGTGTCGGTGTGCGTTTGTATCCAATATTATGTTGGTAGCTGCTTTATCCATAAAGCGAGCGAAAGCCTTTTTTGGTTAAATTGGTACCAAGTTGTTTAATAATTAATTGTATGAATGGAATTTGTCTAGTTTGTACCGAATTCGATTTACACTATTCTAAATTTAGGAGTTCGGCTAGGTGCGATTCAAATTTTGTGAAGTAAATTTTCTTTACTATAGCTAAATCGATGATTTACTTCATTAGTTTTTAAAGAATTTGATTTATTTTTTAGAACAAATTACAACATAGATGCTCACATACATGAGCATATATTCATCCATATGAACGCACGCACGCATGCACACTTTATCCATATGAAATCTACGCAATACTAAAGCGGCACATTATCTTATGATTTGACGAAGTTGTCACAGATATCTCATAGTCGATGGAAACATATACTCGCACCGAAAGCAAATCGCCAAAAAATTTAAAAATATATTTAAAAAAATACGAGCAACAATATGAAATCTGAAATTTGAACAATGGCGGATTGGAGATACAAAAATTCTCCTAACCATCTCAACCAAAGAACTACTTGGAACATATAGTTAATCACTCGTTACAACATTATTTTAGTACATACAATGGTTGCACAGATAACATAACCCACATAACAACTGTGGGACCTCGATATCTCTCGGTTTCAGCCTCATCGAAACCGAGAGCAGCAAACGTCAAGTGCAGAAGAAGACGACAAGCCTGGCGATGCGACATGCACACTCGTGCGCGATGCTCTCCATGGCGCTTCCCTCGTCCAGAAGCTGGTTCCCCGTCCCCGTCGTGGGGTTTTCCCAGCGCTCGACGACGACGATGAAGACGGCGGAGCAGAAGCAACCTGCGAGGAAAGAAAGGGTGAGACAGAGGAGCCCATTCCGGGGGGCAAGGCAGAGCTGGTAGGTGGTGGAGGAGGACGATGGCAGCTGAGACGCTGATGCCACAGTAGTAGGCGGTGGGTCCTCGACAGTTGGGGTGGCGGCGGGCGCCGGAGTTGCTTGTGGCGGCTGGGTGGGCTGCGGCGCCGGTGGCAGGGAGACAAGCAGGCTGCGGCCGTCGACGGCGACTGCCATGGCAAGGAAAACCAGTGCGATGTGCGCGCGCTGAGGTGACATTGGAGATTGGAGATCGATGTGGACAGGTGATGAGAGGAGGATGTCGTTCGACGATGATGAACAGGGGCCTTAAATAGTGGACGAGGTCGACGAAGTCGTCAGTTCGCTTTAGTCTTTAGAGCAGGGAACAAAAGTTCTAGTGCATGCTACACCTGCGTAAAGCTGCTACATTTGAGATGTGGACAGGTGCTGGGCGGGCCTTAAACACCCGCGACGTGGACAGGCTACGTCGCGCCAGGCGGCAGATTACATCTGGCGGACGTCGGCGTGTGTACGTACGTGGCGCGCCTGGATTTGTAGTATACATATGTGAAATAAAGGACACCGCTAGCTGGTTAAGAAAGATAGAATGGAGAACAAAGCAGGTTTTCGATTTTCTTACCCAACAAGCAATGCACCAACGGCCAAAACCCCACGGCCAGAAACTGCTAGTGCATTCGGGACTTGTCCGGAGATCGAGTTCCCCACACACATTTTTATAATTAACCTAGAGGTCGGCAAAGGGCCTATTTCTTTGAGGGTGAAGCTGTACGATCTCTCCTTCATTTTTGGCATACTGCCAGCACGTACTGTACGTAACGACGACGCTTTGTCCTTCCCTTTATTATTCCTGTGCCTCGCCGCCGCCACGGCCACATTTCCTTTCCCGGCAACGGCCCCCACCTCCGCGTGGCTGAGCTGAGAGTGAGGTGGTGGGGAGACAACGTATTGGGGACCACGCGTGGAGCCAAAACGAGGGGTACCGGTGGCACAAATCATGCTCCACCTCCATTGCCGCTCATTTTTCTACCGACGTCGTCCTCGCCGTGCTTTGTCAGCCTCGCTGGATCGACCGGCTGCGCTCCCGGCGCTGGCAGCAGCAGCTCCGCCGCGCGCCTCCCTCCTTTGGATCTCACGCTGCAAAGCTGCCGTATGAATGAGGTCGATCGTCGTGGCGCTCCATGGCTGGGCACCCGTGGCCGCCAAGGAGGACGAAAACCTACTCCCTGCTGCTCATCACACTCATCACCTTGACCTGCTCCCCGATGAACCACGCCTTTTGTCTGCCCGCCATTGCTCATGCAGTCGTCCCGGTCGCCCGCCATTGCTGCCATGATCCAGCGCCTCCATCCTCCGCCTACCACACCAAGTTCCAAAGAGACAAAACTTCACATTCTATCGACCTACAAGTTCGATCATAGTTTCTTCCTTCTCTCAATAATTCAGATTTCATCACGTGTATACGCGCCCAGCAGTCGTAAGTTTCCTTGTGCGAGCCGTCTGTTTTGCCGTTGATGTCTGCATACTTCTGCTTTCTAGTATACTTAAATAGTTATTTCATTCCCACTATTCCTATTATTTTAACATGCACACATGCCATATCATCAAAGGTCCATCACAATATGCATGCATTTTTTTTTCATTATTAGTTGAAATCATGCACATATAATCTTATCACACATGCCACCTCATTAAACATTCACTCAACATGCATGATAAAATTTTGCCATTATATTATGTCACTTATATTTAATATATATTTTCAACTACACAATAATCAAATACAATCATGTTTCATATTATATTGGACTGTTAGTTTTAAATCAACTATTCATGTTTCCTTAAATAAAATTACTTGAGATATATTGCAACCGATTTCCGCAGCAACGAGCGGGGTATCCTTTAATTTTTTCTAATCGGTCTGACATACTTCCTCTTGGTATTTAGATGATTACCTCCTTCCTCTAGCTTAATTTTTTCTTATTCCCGCGTCGACAAGTATGATGCCATTATGTACAAGAGTATTTTTTTTTGGAGTCGACAAGTATGGCGCCGCATATACCTTCTGTGCGGCGGCTATGAAGGCAGTCATTACTTAAGTATGGACTTTTGGAGGATGAGCTCCACGGAGGACTTTATTTCAAAATTTCGAAAATCATATTTAAATGTTTTAAAGAATCAAAAAAATCCATGAAAACTTATATGATTTTCCCACTAGTGTGTAAATTTTAATTTAAACATATTATGTTTTTAGGTTGTGGAAAAAAAAATTGCAGCCCAACCATTAAAAAAACAGTCCATTCTAAAAATCATATTTGTATTTATTATATTTGATACATAATATTTGGCGATTACTTTAGACGGCGGAACTACGACAAAATTTGGAAAGACGAACTACAAAATATAAATTAAAACGACGGATCTACGTCGGAGTCGCCGGAAGGACACTCACTAGCCACCGTTGAGGTCTATCTCCCCTCTTGCACCGTATATATAGCGGCTCAGGGATCATTGTACGGGACGTCCGCGTATTTTTTTACGGGCCGGAGGAAATATGGCGCTTCTATCCTGGCCTGAAAGCGTGTCGGACTCGGCCCGGGCTATAGTATATAAAGGAAAGAGGGGTCACGCTCCATGAAGCGGCCCGGGCTGCCCGGGCCTGGCGCGGTCGCTGGCCATGGCAGACGGCAAACCAATGGATTTCAGTAGTGATTCATGAACATGGCTATGATTGATTTATTATATGTTTCAAGTTGATTATTTGTGGTCACATGGTTACTAAATTATTTTATTTAACTAATATGTCGCAATTATTGGTACACATTCCAAAATTATTAAGAGTGCGAATTTTGTACATGTGTAAGCGGGTACATGTGATATCTTATCTGTGCGTTATTGTTTGAGATTTCTGCCAAAAAATTCTATATTTTTTGCAGTATGCATTTTTTTATTATAGCTTTCATAAGATGTAGTTATTTGAATATATACCATAACTTTCTAACAACATATATGAAATGGAACTTAAAATTGCTTCATTCTTTCTAGCATTCTAAAAACATAGGAGCAGTAAAAACATATGACTAATATGCTATTACGTATTGGTTCCTATATGATTTGAAAATGCATGGTTCAATTCACTGGAAAAAAGAAGAATTTTCCTTAAGGATTACGTACATTGCATTGGTTTTTGTATAATATATGCAATGTTTGTAGCACTGTTTTTACGGATCTCAAAACAATCTTTTATCATTGTGCGGACATGATATCACATGTACCCGCTTGTACATGTACATATGCATTTCTGATATACTAAACAACTGATTCTTATTTGTATTCGAGAAACATCTATTCCGAATTCGTATCCGATAAAATCAGTACCCTCATTCGCATTCATATATGTTGAAAGATATGGGAATGCAAGTGGTAACAATCCCTACTCATAAGTCAACTAATAAAATATAAGTTATACATAGTAAAAATAATATCATATAAAACTACTCACTTAACTTACTTTTGAGGACATACATTGATATTTTGATACCTAAATACAGGACGTTGATAACCGTTACACATGTGGCACGAACACATGACAATTTTGAATGTTTTCTATGGTAAATTTAGTGATGTGAGGATGGTAAATGTAGTTATCAAATCATGATAACTTTCGTTTTAGATGACAATTTTTTTCTTTTTTTTTGGTTTCATGTTTTTCCTTTCATAGGGAAATTTTAGTTGTAAAAATACCAGGATCGAATTGTTTCGTACCGCACTAGCATTTAGGTAAATACTCACTCCGCTCCCAAATATAAGTCTTTTTAGAGATTTCACTATAGACTACAGACGGAGCAAAATGAATGAATCTACCCTCTAAAACATATATAAATACATCCGTATGTAATTCATAGTGCAATCTCTAAAAAAATTTATATTTAGGAAAGGAGGAAGTATATGGTTAAACTTTTGATCTAATAAAATATAAAAAATATTAATAAACCCAAACGAAGGCAGTAAGAAGAAGGATGTTGCCGTGGTGGTCTCTCTATGGGCCGTTGCACGGTATGCCGGCCTCGACTCAAATTGGGCCACCGAATCTAACAAACCCCTTGTTTTATCCCTCTCCTCTCCTCTGTTCTTGTTTCTCATGGAGACGCCGCACCGCGCGCCCGCCGCCGGCGAAACCCCACCACCGGCGGCAGCAGAGAGCAGCGGCGCCGGGGAGGCCCAGTGGATCGCGGAACTCTCCGAACCCGAGATCGTCCGTGACGCCCCCTCCTCATCTCCTCTATCCCTCCGCTTGCTTTCGCCTTTCTTGATTCCTGACGAGAGTTTCGATGGTGTGCAGGATCTGCTTATCAGCCTGAAAATGCTCGCCGTGAAGCGGGCGGAGACCGCCGACCGCGCCCACCTCGCCGACACGTTCGATCTGCGCACTCTGCGGGCTCTCGGTACTACTTGAACTATTTGCTGCATCCACCTCCTGCTATAATCCACTGGTAGAATGCTTGGAAAAAGTAAGCTATTGTCAGTACTCTGAATTGCTAACTTGCTGAATTGCTGTCACTTGTTCCATACAATTGCTTATCTTTTCTGTTTGGTAGTCAAGCTAACCATTCTTCCCTGTCGATTCATGTGCCGCCCTTGTGCACGTTCAGCTGTTCCTGCTGTTGTCACTTTGTCAGTACTCTGAATTTCTACGATCGATACTCCGAATTTGTGCGGCGGAGCAAATTTTTGAATTCATAGCGTACGAGCAAGAAATGGCTGCATCACACTCAACCCAATGTTATATTATTCAGTTTTGGGACCGACTTTACACAGAAATTTGTTGCAATTCTTCTTTCATCTGCATGCGCATCCAAGTTTGTTGCATCTGCTCCTTCTGAATACCAGCCTTTTGCTCCTGTGTCGTGGCAATCTCTTTGCTGAACAACATGCCTATGCTTGTGCTTCCCAGGTGCTGGTTTGGTCGAAGTTTTCAAAGAACGACTGAAGGAAACCACACTTGATGCAACCGTTCTTGATAGACTTGCGCCATCGAACGATTCTGATGCGGATGTTAGCATCAGTGGCAGTGATTCCGAGGTTCTCAGGCAACTCGGCAATGATCGGCCAAAGCCAAATAGTGTCAAGAGAAAACAAAAGCTGATGCAGGATTGGTAAGTCTTACTCTTACTGTTGCTTTGGAGTAAAAAGCTCACCCATGTTTCATTTCCAAAAGCATAAATACATACATATGCTGCATTGTGCTCAAAGTAGATATACATACTACTGGATTTTGATTTTCGATGAGTTTCTTTTCAAACAATTTGGCTAAATTTAGCTCAGACTGTCTTATACACGGTTCCATCTAGCATAAATATTAGCAGGGGCCTGCAGCTGTGGATTAAATCTTCTCTCCACAGACGAAGGTGTGGATTTACCAAATACCTGTTCCCAGTTCCCACAACAAACAACTACCGCACTGCTATTACACAGATAGCACATTCGGCGCAAAGATACAACACACATTATGAAATAGACAGAACAAAAGGATGGCTAAAGAGCCCGCCAGTTACAATTCCTTGAAATATTACAAACCGAAATGAAGAAGAGTGTACAGCGCTGGCTATTACAGACACCTCCACCTATGAGCATATTAGAGCCGTACAGTATGCTTCACAGCATTACTCAACTAAACCGGACAAATATACTGAAACCTCCAAAGTTCCACACTTACAACAGGACGAACAGACATAAACAGTGAACCAATTAATCAAGCAGAGGATCATAGCATAAGCTTCACAACGATTACTCAAACCTTGAAGTCTTGTGCAGTGGTACCATTAAGTCCTCCTGAAGGATCATTCCCAGAGGAGGAAGAGGGCCGCTCCAGAATACCGGCATGAGTGAGAAGCGCCCAAAGATGAGTCATGAACTCACCTCCCGCGGCTAGCATCTCCGCATGGATGTCCGCATTGTCCGATGGAGCCAGGAAGAGTATGAACTCTGCCCAAAAGTCAGCCAGCACCTTCCAACGCTGTGCTTCATCGGGAACCGTGTCTCTAAGCTCTCTCCCAAGCTTGGCTCCCATATCTAAGATTGTGCCGTCGATGCCATGCAAGCCCGTCATCAGCTTCTCACATCTAGTGCTCAGCGTTTCACATCCACGAAGGCGCTGCCGAGCCTCCACGACCACAGCGTCGAACATGCACCGTGTGTCGTAGCCATGGCCAGGCAGCATGCCAGGAATAAATACTACCAGGTAGGCACAGTAATCCGACAGGCTCACGGCAACAAGGAGGTCGTCATTGCCCTCCAGAGGCATCTCGTTCTTGGAGATGGTTGTGGCGATATGCCATACAAGGATTGTGTGGATATGTGTTGGCAAGGTGAAGGTCCATGAGAAATGGCTTGCCTGCTGGTTTGCAGCAACTGCGGACTGTCCATTCTCTAGCTTGCCGTTGTTTTCTTTGAATCGAGAGAGAACACGTATGATGACTATATCTGCCAGTTTCATCTTTTTCCCAGCTTTCTGTCCTTTTCTTCTAGCCTCGATCAATCCCAGTGAAAGAAAAAATAGACCATTCCATGGGTTATGGCTGAAGTTGTCTAACAGAGAGTACTGCCCGAGCTTTCTTTCCCATGTGTCTTCGGGCCTGGCAAGAATTTTGATTGCTTTTGTTCGTGGCTTGGTAGTTTCTTCCTTCATGCATCGGCAGAGGAGATGTACTATGTTCACCCTGTGAGGATAAATAAACATGCTCATGATGTGTACAAAAGCTAATTTGGCAAGCAGAACAATGGTAACCCAACGAACAACATCGGTTCCACTGACTCTCTGTTCCAAATTGCTATGATGGTAATGTCTGCTAAATGCTCCGGAAATGCTGTTCCAAACAATGACAGTCGACATAACAATTCCTGACCAGATCCAACTCGCACTGAGTGATTCCATTCTTGTATAGAAGAAATCATACAGAAATGACAACTCATTCTCGATAACTCGAAAAGCATGAACATAGCTGCCGTCATTCCTGGAGAGGAGCCCATGAAGAACGACATGCAGTGTCTTCTCAAGCCCAGCTTCACCGAGCCGATATCCACAGAATCTCCGTTTCAGTAGTTTGGATAGTGTGAATGAGAGGGCAATATCCTTGCAAAATTCTGCTGTTTCCTTGACCACGAAGCTGTGAGTGTCAATCCATCGCCAAGCAGAATCAATGGTGATGACGTATTTTGCTTGGGTCACATCTTTTAATCCAACTCTGTACTCAGGTGGGGTTTGAAGCAGGGAAGCCAGTTTCATTTCCCCGTCAAATATGTAGCTGTACCCCTCCATTGTGCTCGGATTAACGACGTCATGAGCTAGCTGATGCTCAACTATCATGTAATCAGCAATCACTTTAGAATACGCCAACAAACCTCCCTTCTTGCTAGACTTACTTAAATTCCCAAACTTGACGAATGTCAGAATGATACTGTAAATATATAAAATCCATATGGTAGCACTGTAACTTTTGTTGCCACCACTACCATTGATGATCAGCCATAGCACCAGAAAAATCTGCAACAGATGCTGCACAAGCATCCTTTTCCTCTGCTCAATATCTTAGATACTGTAGACAGAGAGGGAGTCGGAATTTACTTGGATCAGGAGGAGGATGGTTCCCCAGAGGACGAATGTCTGGTCGCGGAATGGACCAGCCTGAAGCAGACCAATGGTGTAAGGCGCCAGCACAGTGGACAGTGTATACACTGTCCAGACGAAGAGGCGGAAGAACCCGTGGCTGTAGCGCCGCCGAAATGAGCCGAACAGCTCAAGGAGAACCCACGCCAAGCTGCTGAAGAGGACCAAAACTTCTACGCGGACCAGCCGAGCTTGGGTGCTGCTCAAGCGCTGGACCAACGTTGCCGTGGTGTTCTTGAGCTCCATGGCTTCTCTTGTCAACTCGCACAACTCTAGATCTGTTTCTCTCCAGTTGGGTTCTTCAAGCTAGTTCTGTTTTGGTTGACACTCACAAGGCAGGCTTTTCAAGTCTGGAACGCCCCTGAAGTCTTCAAGAATACCAGTGTATATATATTTTTGTCTCTAGTGTTGGTGGGTTCTCCAAGCTGTCTTGGTCAACTGCATTAAACTCCCTTCATCCAAAACTAAGTTGATATTTAGTTTTATTCTAAATCAAACCATCTAAAGTTTGATCAAAGAGTATCAATATTGAGCAGTAAATCCACTTCAATGAGTGGTGCCAGTTGGGTTTACTAAATACTACTGTCACTGAATTGACGTCATGATTCCACGAACTTTATTATTCGTGTTAGTACTCTCTTCGATCCATATTAATGGTGATGTATCTAAACAAATACATTCGTTTCAGCGACGACAACTAATATGGATCAGAGAGTGTAATTATCTAAATATGTACATATTTAGATACATCCGTTTCAGCGACAATTAATATGGATCGGAGTGAGTAATTATTTATGGAACCGATGGTTCATCTTAAATGCGAATAGTTAGTAAATCAACGATGAAAAATGAATGATTATATTACAGGCCTTTTCTTTGAAAATATATATACAGCCATTTCCAATGCAGCATTTGATGAGTTCATTGTTAACTACGGTACTGTTCTGTAAGTCTGTAACAGTATATCAAGCAATGTTTTATTTTACTACCTGTTCAGTTTTAATCACTGAAAGGGGGCTAGTACATTTGTCCCATAGCTAGTTGTGGTAATATACCGAGACATTAGCAGCTGGTCGGTGACTTAACATGATTGCTCGACCGATCGGCTAAATCCTGGCTTTCTTAATTAGGACGTCGATCCAAGTCTAAGTCGTGTAATAAAAATGTCTTAATCTATTTGTTTTATCATATACAGATCTGGCTGGTGACTAACTTAATTTTTTGACGGAGTACAATGCAAATGTCTGAAAAAGGGTACATCTATGCCTAAAACTAGGCCTGACCCCGGAGATAAATATGTCCAAATTTCAACTTAATTTGGCAATGGTAGCGTTGGCCATTGGCATCACATTCAGAGAAAATTAGTAGGGTATATATGCGAATTTATAATGAGATGTGGGTAAGGCTCCTATTTTTTTACGAGAGGATGCTTAATTGTTTAAGCCGCTACAGTTGACTTTCAGTTGTAAATCCATGATTGAATTCGAACTATCCTGGATCAATGCTACAAACCCCATGTGAGGAGGTTCTAGTGGCCAGCTCCACATTTGGTTAACGCGAACGGAGGCTCCATCGATCGGCTAATCAAATCTATATTTAGTTGGGACCTCGATCGACCCCCAAGTCTTGTCATATAACTAGCTAGTTATGTCATTATCGCAAAAAAAAAAACTAGCTAGTTATGTCTGACATGTATTGTTTAACAATGTGTGTGCAGCAGAAAGTTGACTATCCTATGCGCAGAAGAACTGTAGTTACTGTTGGTGATCTCACCTGAAATGTTTGGTTATCTTTTCTCTGCATCCCAGCAACCTGCTGCTTGCTGTAGAGTTAAACACGGTTTCGCTGTACTAGTCCGAGTAGGATACAAATCAAATACCTAGCAGGTTTTGGTTTGTGCGTGCTCTAGCTAACTAGTATATATACGTGTGTATCCCAGCTTGTAATCACCACAAGAACCGATTCAAAGCAATAGAAAATATCTAACAGGGTCGACACGACCCTGAAGCTATCAAATCAAGTTTCCGCCGAGTGTCGTTTGTTTCGCTGAGTCGCTAAGAGCTAGCCAGCCTATGCACGTTCATCGTACGAGTTTCGGCAAGTTACACACGTACCAGCACTAGTTCCTGAGGGATCCATCTAGCTGCTTGGTTGCTAAGTAGTGTACGTGCATGTGTATTGCCGTATACGACTCGATCGGCCGGATAGAAATCGGCTGCAGTTAGCTTGTACGCTCGTATCGTCGGAAAGTAGTCGACGGCTGCGTCGTCAAGGTCGGGTCAAAAGCCAACACTTGCTACTTGACATGCTGCGCACGTCCAATCTACTGGTTGGTATCATCAACAGATCAAGCAGCTGCTGTTCATTCTGGCGCTTGTCCTGATTTCTTTCTGTAGTGGTTTTGGTGGTGAATTTTCTCTCATTCTCAGGATACACATGTGGTACGAACTGAAGCTGCTGTTCCTGGGGGTAGCTGGTGCCTGGTGCTGCCCAACTTCAGGGGCGCGGCTTACGAATCCATTTTTTTAGAAAATGAATAAATCAAAAACAAGTTGAATGTGTGCCCTCACGTCTAGGATTCAGTCCTGGGTCATTAAATAAGAATTCAAAGATAAAGATCTACCACATGTTTATGAGGGAGCACAGCCCCATCATCTACGCTGGCAACAAGAAGAACAAACGCCAAGTGAAGGTTCCTCTCGTTCATCGCCCTCAAGAAAAATCATGAGGCGGAACATGGAGATTGAGATTGAAGTAGTAACTGGAAATCTGATTCGATTATTCAGTTGTGTGTCTTTTTTCCTCTCATTCTCACAAGACACAAGGCTGTCATAGTTCGCACATGTCTGGCTATATATTGGAGTTTGATGTGAACAAGCACCACTATGTTGGAATGAGATTGTAGACGTTCTTCCTTGTTAAGTAGCGGTTGGTATTAGCCTGTCAATGTGTTTTTCGGAACTAGGGATGTGATGCAGCTTCACAAGGACCTGGCAATAAACCTCAGTGTTTTGGGAGTCACAGTTGGTTTCAACTCCTCTGTTTTATTTCTTTCTTAGCTAGGCTGTTGTGTGGTGGCCCAGCCCAGGTAGGCGGCCCAAGGCCTCTAGGCGCAACCGCAAGCTGGCCCGTGTCTGGCAGCAAGTGAAGCCATCCGAAGGAGATAAAGGAGGAGAAGCGAGGAACGGCTAGGGAAGGAACCGATAGTGAATAGCTTCCCTTTTCATCTCAAAAACTGTATCTGACTCGAGGAATTGTTCCTCCTGTATCGAATCACTGATTGATACGAGTGTGTGCATAACATAGGCCAACTGGAATACCTGAGGAAAATAGAACAGGAAGGATACTAAGTTAGAAGCATGGCTGTACTTATGCAACTTAGCTAAGTACAAGGCCAATGTTTAGGTTAGAATGGTGTTGATTAACACGAACAATAGAAATAACACAAATTATATAAACCAAAGTAACATGGGATAGTTATTGGATTGCCCTTAGATGCGTCCATGTACTCAGTTTTGCCCCTAGTTGCGAATGGTGCTCAGTTTTGCCCTTTCTTCGGGCGCAACTACTATTACAAGGACAAATGCCAAGTTTGATGTCCATTCCGTCTGTTGGCGTTACTGCAGGTGGGTCCGGAGCCTACATGTGGGACCGCAACAACGACAATGAGGTTTGTCACGTGGGTCCAATCGAACCGGGCACACCCGACAGGAACCTGTCCGTGCGCATATCCGTTGCCAATGGATTGTAATTGGAGTTTCAGACAATTTGGGGAGGTAATTTGCAGACCATATCCTTGGGCTTTGCTTGATGAAGTGGAATACAAATACTACGATGGGGGGAATAAATGGGTGAGAGTTAGTAATGATGAAGAGCTCGCTACCATGTTTGCTAATCGTAAGGAGAAAGAGAATTTTCATGTTAGGCTGCAAAATGATGTGATTGTGCAGGCAGTTATGAGGGCGGGTACACCTTCTCGGGCAGGTTAATCTCGTCGCTCTAGCCAGAACAGTTCAGCTAGTGCACGGCAAGGTGGTGGCTCGACAAGCGCAGGCACCAGCACAAGGGGCGATACGATGATCCACACTAAAGTTACCCTTAGGGCCTAGACGAAGAATCCGCATAGGCGAATCAGATACTTGAGATATAAATAAACAAGTACAATGATTTTTTTTGGAAAAGGGGAATATATTAATATCGAAAAGATACCAATTACACCCGACCTCTGCAACTACGCAATGCCCAAAAGGCAATAGGGATGCACTCAGCCAACCAAAACAAAAAGGAAGAAGAAGTAAAAAAGAAAAGTTCCGCTACAGAGTTTCATTCTTCCAGCAGCATCACAACCACCACCAAACCAACACCTGGTGTCCAATTCTTCAAAAGCAACGCCTTCAAGAAGGAAACAGTGTCAGGCACAACCAATTAAGGCCAGACCTTGGGTTTTCACCCTGAAGATAGTCCCCGCTCTCAAAACAATGCGTTCAGCAAGGTCAATAGGTCATTGCCAAACACAACCAATTAAGGCCAGACCTTGGATTTTCACCCTGAGAGACAAGGCTTTGAACCTCACCTGTGTTGCCGCCCCCGCTTACAAACCACTGCCAAAATTCCTGAAACTCCAAGCCAGTTCCTCATCTACGCAAAGGCTCCAATCACCATTGTTAGTCCTCCAATCTTAGCATTCGTGACATTCTCCACCTCTGACTTCACCATGGATTTGCCCATGATGGCAACAGTAGCAGAGCTTCGCGCCACTCCTTGCGTTGCGACCGAATTCCACCCAATCCAGCAAACTCCAGGCATACGCCCTTGGGAATTCGCCGGCAGAGCCTTCCGGAACTCGACACTCCAGCAGATCAAAGAGGACATACGTCAGGTCAATCTTATCCCTGACGCGATTCGGAACCCTAGGACCGCCCCCTTATTCGAGCACACAAGCAGGCCCCCACGCCGCCGGACAAAGCAGCAAAGGAGGAGGTAGCCGCCACGAAATCCAGTTATGGGTGGAGGACAACACAAATCAGACACTCGGGTCCAGATCCATGGCCGCCGCCGCGCCGCCGAAGGATCCATCGCGCCGGCCGCCGCCAACTCCCCACCCCGGCATCAAGCCCCGACCCTCAGGGCCGCGCCATCTGGAACCGCCGCCGCCGCCCCACCACCGCCCATGGAGCCGCTGCGACGAGACCCTCACCTCCCCTCAGTCCGCGAGAGGGGGGCCACTACCGCTGCCGGCGTGGGCGACAGCGTGGTCAGGGATCTTGGGAGAGGGAGGACCGGCGGCGGGGAGGAGGGTTGCCTCCGGAGTCGCTCGGGCGGAGAGCGACCCGGAAGGAAGGGGAGTGGCGGGGAGAGGGAGATCGGTGGAGACGGGAGTCCTTGCGGCGGCGGCTTGGGAGATAGGTTTTCTCCGTGCTAAATATGAATCTAGCCGTTTGAGTGATATGAGCTCAAGATCATTACAAAGTGAGAAACCCCTCTATACGTAGAAGAAAAAAGGAAACCACTTAGCAATGGCAAAGAACTAACCAATTCGAATGTGTACTATATATGGTATTTAGTTAGTCACTCGTTACATTATTATTTCCTCTCGGTTCCTGGGACCTTCACCTCATCGCAAGTGAGAAACCGAGAGCAGCAAACGTCAGGTGCAGAAGGCAAGTTTGGCGAGGCCACATGCACACTGCTGGGCGACGCTCCCCATTGAACTATCCTCGCCTCCTTGAGGCTGGTTCACCTGCGACGTCGGTGGCTTTCCCCACCGCGCGACGACGACGATGAAGACGGCGCAGCAGAAGCAACCTGCGAGGAAGGAAACGGCCACGCAGACGAGCGCATTCCGGGCGGTAATACGGAGCTGGTAGGTGGACGACGATGGTGGCGGCAGAGTCGCTGACGCTGACGCCGCAACAGTAGGCGGTGGTGGGTGCTGGTCCTGGACAGTTGGGGTGGCGGCGGCGGCTGCAGTTACTGGTGGTGCGACAAAATTTGTTTGTCGCGGCTGGGTGGGCTGCGGCGCCGTTGGCAGGGAGACAAGCAGGCTGCGGCCGTCGACGGCGACGGCCAGGGCAAGGAAAACCAGTGCGATGTGCATGCGCTGAGGTGACATTGGAGATTTGGACTGCTTCGATCTACAGAATATCCCTGGAGGGCCAGCATATATAGACCGTGTCGACGAATCATTTCGCAGGGAGACAGGACATCCTTGGTTAAAAAAAAGAAGAAAACACTAGCTAGGATACCAACCTACTGCACGACATACCGACCTCAGCGCTAGTACTGCATCTGAGACACACACAACGAGACAAGTACTAGTCCCAGACGATTTAATTACAGACCTGGCGCAGGGGGTACAAACACTATGGCATACCCTTTTGATATGGTATATAGGGCAACTCCAACTACGCTATCCAAATGAATTATAATTTTGTACGTTTTTTATCCGTTTGAGTCGTCAAACGGACCGATGTTCGCCGTTCGCCGATCGCTTGGCCCAACGATGCGGGCGTGACGCATTCTGGTCAAGATGCTCTGACCCACCTAGCCCGCCTATTTGCGTTCCACGCGATCTCTACGGCGATTTACAGACCCCAATTTTTATTTCCATCTCGGTGGTCGAAGGATGCCCGAGGTGTTTAAAAGCAAGGGTCGCCGTGGACTATTGTCTAAATAATATAGCAAAATTTGATAAAATTATCGGACGCGAGTGGCCACAAAATTTGGCCGCTCACGTCCCATCACTTTACAACCTTTTGTGGCCGCTCACGTCCCATCACTTTACAACCTTTGTTATATTATTTATTGAAATCATACAAAAAGGGATGAAAAAAAATAGTAGCAATGTTAGTTTAGGACATTCATGTATAAGCTATATTTTGGTGATATACATGTGTTTTATTTTTTATGTTATTACATGTATAGCATTAGAATACAACTCGTTGCATCACGCCCTCTTCTAATTTTGTTACTAGACAATTCTTCTAAGCTGACCTCCCTTATAAACACCTATGGGAGTCCCTCGGCCGGCGAGGTGGGAATAAAAAGATGACCAATGGTATCCTTCGGCCGACGAGGTGGGACGCGGACAGGCGGGCTAGGTCAGTCAGTGTCATGGAGAAAACACAGACAGGCGGGCCAGGAGAGGACACCGAGCTACATGTCCGCGCAGACCCAAATCGGCTGCAGAATTATGCGTGAATTGGGTCGCGGAGGACCAAAAAATCGACATCCGTTTGCGTTGCCCCGTTGGAACGAATTTTCTGTCCACGATGACCCAAACAACGGCCGGGGACCAAATGCGAACAAATGGGTCACGCTGTTGGAGTTGCTCAGATCACATTCCTTGCATAATTAATATCCAATTTCAGATTTAAAAATTGGTGGATGGAGCAAGACAGTTTTCTACTCCTCGTTGAATCCATTTGAATCCAAAGTATTCATTATGATGATGCACCTGAAAGAATAAATGCTAAGATGAAAGTCTTAAGGGCATCTACAATGGTATTAAGATATGTGTTGGTAAATTTACTACCTATGATACAGTGGTTGACCTAGCGAATTGTGAAAGCCTAGGCACACTGTAAGCTTAAGTTTGCTTTCCTCTATCAAAAATTGCACCGCGATGTATAATATGCGCTCTACAAAATAATGCAATAAACAATAGCCACAACCAAACCTTTCGATGTAACAATAAATTTTCAATCTCCATTATTCATCTATGTACACACAAGAGAATCTACAAGATACTTCCTCCGATCCGTGATGAGCGATACTTATTATGGATCGAAGGGTGTACAAAATATATTATTATATTATATTATTTTTATTTTAATAATCACAAACATTTAATAATAGAATGATTATCAAGTTCTTTAAAAAAATCACTTGTAAAAAATTATCAAGAAATTAAATATAATTGGACCCAAACACGGTCAACATTCAATTGCACAATTTCAATGTAAATTACAAAGAAGAACTCACGAGTTGGACCCGTTTGCTGCCTTCTTGAGAAATTGAGAGGTGCTAGCTATGGCCCATGTTAGGAAATACTTCCTCCGTTTTTATTTACTCAGCGTATTAGCTTTGGTTAAATTCAAGCTTTGTAAACTTTGACAAAGTTTATAGACAAAAATATTAACATATACAATAATAAATCAATCCATTTGATTCATTATTAAATGCACTTTCACATCATATAATTTTGTTATGGTAAATTCTTATATTGTTTTCTATAAACTTGATCAAAATTTACAAAGTTTGACTTTGATCAAAGTTAATATGCGGAGTAAATAAAAATGAAGGTAGTACTAGTGAGTAAACTGGCTGGCCCTATTGCTTCCTAGTGTGGAAGCGAGCAGGGCTAAAAAATCAACCAGTGTCCAAAACTAGCAATTTTAACTAGTTAGAAAGGGCTCCTTTGAAGTATAAATAAGAATCACCTTGAGATCGCGCCATGTATCGCGCCTAGAGCGTTTTCCTCATTTTGGTATTTTATTTTTGTGTTCGCATTTTCGGTGTTTAGATATGGTTTTTTCGGGTTTTCCAGTTTTCGCGTTGTATTCCTTACATTTTGGTGAAAAAGAAATTCCAAAGCACGATCGTGCATCTGGAGAAGGAACGAAGATACTTCCATGACAGGTACGTCGCATGCCTTTAAAAAGAGGCATTTCGTGTGCCTTCTAAAAAAATACGCATGCCTCGTGCCTCCAAAAAATGGCATGAACAGGCTTCGCGTGGAGGCACGAATATGCTTCCGGAAAAGGCATACCGCCTGCCTCTAAAAAGAGGCACACCATGTGCCAGTAGAAAAAAGAGGTACGCTTTGTGCCTTTCAAAAAGGCACAAACGTGCTTCGCATGGAGACACGAATATGATTCTGCGAATGGTATGTCACGTGCCTCTAAAAAAGGAAAAAGGGAACCTCCATGTCACGACAAATGGCACACGTACAGAGCACCACTTGTAAAGCGCGGAGGGGTTAGCACGTTCATTCCAAGGAGTACTCACTAGTTAGTGATTTTGAAATCTAGCCCAGTAAAACCAGTTTGATCCTTTCCAACATATTGTTACGGTTTTACAACCTATTTCCCCGAATCTGATCGCTCACGAGATTAGTTGAGTTTAGATAATTTGCGCCATCGAGCCTCGACACATGCCCAGGGTGACCGAATGGTAAAATCACCCTTGCTATGATATGAGGATTATGTGTCATGTAATAAATGAGGTGAGTGAAAAAAATTGTATGTAGATTAACCAACACCTCTTGCACAAGCTTCAAGGTAGGATGACTTACATATAACCCATTGAAATACTTGTATGATAGCTTGTTGGTTGATGACATGGACAATTTACATGCTCTAAGGAAATTCTTGAAGAAATGAGTCAAAACTTTATCCATTATTAAGGAGGACATAGCTTTTGCATGCACTTATTTCTATGCTGGACAGCCTTGATAATTTAAGAAACCTTATGATTTGGAAACTGACTTTAGAATTGATATCCAAGGACAAGTGGACAAACTTCTCCATCGACAGAAAGAGTATTGGTAGTAGAGGGGGGAATTAAGTGGGTTACTCTTGGTAGTGAGAATCTGACTTCATTCAGCCTTCAAAGAAGGATTGGCCTAGACTGAATTCTTTTTTATTCCACCTACTTTCCTCAATCTCATTCAGCCTCATGAGAATCTTGCTTTTCTGAAAGCACCCTTCACTCCTCAGAAAATTGATACAATTATCTAGGAATTTCCCACTCACAAGTTTCCTGGTCCTCATGGTTTCAATACTCACTTTATTGATCTTTGTGATCAGTTTCACTCTGGCAAGCTCTGTTCTCAAACCATCAGTAGTTCATACATTACTTTAATTCCTAAGAAACAAGGTGCCTCTATGGTTAATGATTACATGCCCATATCCCTCCTGAGTTGTACTATAAAGTTCCTCACTAAACTTTTGGCCAACAGATTCCAATCTATAATCTTACCCTAGTGCATGTCAATCAGTATGGTTTCCTAAAATCAAGATTGCATTGCTTGGTCTTATGAATATATCCATCAATGTCACAAAAGTAACAAGCCTATTACAGTTCTCAAGCTTGATTTTGAAAAGGCATTTGATAAAATGGAATATGGGATGATCTTGGCAATTCTGTAAAGGAAAGATTCTGGCCAAAAATGGTGCTCTTGTATTTATGGTATTATGTACCCGGGCACATCTTCAGTTTTACTTAATGGCATTCATGGCTCATACTTTAAATGCAGGAGAGGAGTTAGGAAAAGAGATATTGTCTCCCTTGCTATTTGTCATGTTAGCTGATTTTCTACATACCATCTTAAACCATGCCATGTTGAATAATTCTTTGACATCACCTTTGTCTACATATTCAAATCAAGAATTTCCTATACTCCAATATGCAGATGACACTCTGATTATTTCCCCTACTTTCCCTAATCAATTTCAAAACCTGAAAGATCTCATTTATATTTACTCTGCTGCTTCTGGCCTTAAGGTGAAATATGCAAAGTCTAATATCTACCCCATAATCATTAATGAGGAAAACTCGAATCTTTTGGCTAATATTTTGAGTTGTGCTATTAGATCTTTCCCATTTACATACTTATTGTGCTAATATGGTGGTCGTGCTGCATCCGCCGGCTTTGCTCCGGTTAACTATTGTTGGATTTGGTCGTTGGCGTCGGGGATCGGCGTGCTCCGGTGGTGGTGGTGGTGGTTGATGGGTTTGTTGTCGCCGGTTCGTGTGCGTTCGAGCTAGGGTGGGAGTTGGGGTGAAGACCATGTCTCGGACTCGTGCTGTGACCATCGATGGCGGCGGTTGTGGCTGTCGTTGAACTTCCTAGAGGCATCGTTGTTGCTGCCGGCCACACCTCTACCGCTCGGATCCGTCCTGGAGAAGCCCTTGACCTTTGGGTCGGACGACGACGACACTTAAGTGTCGTTTACCTTTGCGTTTTTTTGTCTCGGAGCTCGGCACTAGCAAGCGGGACCCGTGGATGGCAGTGGGGGTGACGTCCACACTTATGTGGCAACGAGGGCGTTGGGAGTGATGTCGGCGATGGTTGAGTTAGTCGACTCTTCTTCGGCGTGTTCGTTGAACTGTCTCGGTTTGTTTTGCTGCTGTGAAATCGAAGCTGCAGTGGCGGGGCCTCGTGGTATACGATGACTGGCTGCAGGTAAACCTTTTGGTGATCTTTCATGGCGGCTACCATGCCTGATTTCTGTTCTTTGGAGTTCACCACCAGAATCGGAGTTGTACCGTTTGGTTGTAGGGTTTAGGGTTCATGATGACGCCTCTAGGAAATGTGTGATGACGAAGACGCCTGTGTGTGGTCTCGGTGAGACATTTTGTTGCATGCGGTCTCGATGAGGCACCTTTTAAAGTGTTGTGTACGAAATATCTTAAGGTGTCGCTCGGCGGATGTGAGGATTTTCGCTTGATTTTCGTTAATTAACCGAACAAATTTTATTCTATCTTATCTATAATACTATAATAGATCATCCCCACTATCTTATCTATCTCAACATGCAAGCATGCCACATCATCACATAATTATGAGTGGGATAAGGTCCACCTCAACATGCAACCATGCATGAGACAAGACCCACCACTATATGCAACCATGCATGGAAAAATATTTTTCATTCTCTTACTATAATTATATTCAAAAAATAATTTATAAATATAAACAATCAAATATAATAACTAGTATGTGTGATTAAATTTTGGTTCATTTTTCATTAATCTAAATACTTAAAATTCACATAATTAAATTTTGTTGAAATATAGGGCGACCAATTCACATGATCTCCACTAACTTATTTATCTCGAAATACAAGCATGCCACATCATGCAACGATGCATGAGACAAGACCCACTACGAAATGCAACATGGAAAAATATTTTTCATTCTTTTACTATACTTATAATCAAAAAATATATAAATAAACACAATCAAATATAATAAGTTGTATGCGTGATATTTAAAATCTTCTATATCTAAATAGCTAGCCTCCACTAACATATTTTTCTAAACATGCAAGCATGCCACCTCATTATTTCACATGCATGATAAAAGGTTCACCTCAAGATGACACTAAGCATAATAACAATCAACCTTAACATGCAAAATGCATGCATAAAAAATCAATTTTATTAATATATTCATCTTAAATTCATATATTAATTCAATCACTATTATTTCTAATATTTAAGTTTTATTTAGCAAAATATTTTATTCAAATATATTATAAGAAAATTCTCGCAACAACGTGCGGGGCATCATCTAGTTTAATAGATGTGGTAGAGTTTTCCACCGTTTCGAAAAAAAAATACATTGTACAATAAACCTCCGGGGTTGGTGTGAGTGGGTTGAGATCCCATTTCAAAACAAAATATGCTACACCATTCGGGGATCGGGCTGGAGGAACTCGGCAATCGTCTAGGCGCAGGCGGCGCTGGAGCGAGACGATTGGTGCTCAACTTTGTCCTGTTGGTGACTTGCAGCTCACATTGTTTATCTCCTGCATTCTGCCACAAGTAGTTCGAAATTGCTCCACACACACGACACAGTGTGGATGATCTGTGCACGACCAACAATTCAACGGACATTGCTTGGCTGTAGACAAGATCGATTCCCCGGCTGGATTTCATCGTCGTGCACTGGTCGTCCATTTTTCTTGTTCTGCATAGCACTGCTCCAAGCAGATATGCTTTCCATATAAAAAACTTGGCAGTGTCGTTGTTTCGAGGACCTTGCATGTGGGTTGCATCTTGGCGTAGAGTACATTTTTATTTCGATCCACCCACTGAACCACCCTCACCGTAGCTTAGCGTCGGGTCATCCGACCAGGAACAAAATGCTCTCAGAGAAATATTGTGTGCCGACTGCCGACGTCAGACGGTAATTACTGATATGGCCCCATCTGCCCAACGTCACAGCCGACGTATTGGTGCGTGGGATCAGGCAGGTACTCACGGTCTATATATTTCATTTTCATCTCACAGCAGTACAACCTCCCACCACAGCACTCCACTCCACACCAGCATGTACAGTACCTACATGGCTACATGCATTGCTTCTTGGCTTTGCTTTGCTTTGTCGTCCATTGCGGCCGTCGATGGCCGGCCACTCTCGCTGCCACCGGCGTCGCACCACAAGCGCCCTGTGCCGCCCCGCCAGTAACCCAACCATCCTGGACCAGCACCCGCCACCACCCTCGTCCATGCTCGTCTTGCATGACCGTTCCGTTCCTCGCAGGCTCCTTCTGCTCATCGGCGTTGCCGCGCGCTCGATCGAGAAAGCCGACGACGCAGGCCAACCACCCTCGATCGGCACGAGGAAAGTTCTATAGGGGATATGTGGCCTATAAACTTGCCGTCTTCTGCATTTGACTTTTCTTTACATTTGGTTTCTTCTAGCACTAGTGGACAGACCCCCATATTGTGTTGGTCCCGGTTGGCCCACGAACCGCGACCGAAGAGGGGGGAGGGGTCATTGGTCCCGGTTGATAGGAAGAACCGGGATCGGGCCTCCATATTTTTTATTTTTTTATTTTTTTATTATTTATTATTTATTATGGTTAATCTCAGATCAAATTGACATTCGTGGTCAAACTTCTCCAAGGGTCATCCATCCTCACACTACTCCAGCCCCAGCACGCTTAACTTCTCAGTTCCATTCAACACCTACCCCAACTCGCTTAACAGACACTTGTTGATATATGTATCATATCAATCATATTAAACCTTGTTGATGTCTATGTTGTGATGAAATTATTTTTTTGAAAAAATATATTTCTTTTTAATTTTGAAAACACATTTTTCATTTTTCGAGTGACAAAAATGGGGTTTTTTGTGAAGATTCTACCAAATATTTGATGTAAACTTGAACCACTTTATTTTTGTAAAATACTAGACCATATTTTATTTACAATTGACCAAAGTTTCCATGTAATATTGTTTTTATATACCTCTTCTGAAAAAGACAAATTTCCACAGATTCAGCTGGAACGGGGTCAAATTTGAACTACATGTGCTTGATAGTTTGCTCTTTATTTTTTGAAAAAATCATTTCTAGATACATAAGTAGTCATTTCATCAAGGATCCACCAAGACTTTTGTAAGATTCCACCCCTATCTATTACCGGTCATGCCCTCCGTTTTGACTACTTTTTGAAATCAACAAAAATAATTCAAAAAAAATAAAAATTGTAAAACCTTCGCGTTGCATCCTAATTTATGTCTTAGTAACCATACAAAACAACAAACTTGGAATAAGGCAAATATCTTATAAAAGTCTTTTTAAAATGAGCTATCGAGTATGAAGATTCATGACTTTCAAGCCAAATGACCGATGTTACAGCTAGTTTGAAAGGATAGTTTTCCCAAATGATCTCATATTTTGCACATGTGTGTATATTATACTAGCCAACAAGTTTGCCAAAGGAAGTTTTTATTTTCTTTGCACGAAAAATCCATTTTCCATTTTCCGAGTGACAAAAGTAGGGGTTTTTTGTGAAGGATCTACCAAATATTTGATGTCAACTTGAACCACTTTATTTTTGTAAAATACTAGACCATGTGTTCTTTACAATTGACCAAAGTTTCCATGTAATATGGTTTTTATATACCTCTTCTGAAAAAGACAAATTTACGCAGATTCAGCTGGAACGGGGTCAAATTTGAACTACATGTGCTTGATAGTTTGCTCTTTATTTTTTGAAAAAATCATTTCTAGATACACAAGTAGTCATTTCATCAGGGATCCACCAAGACTTTTGTAAGATTCCACCCCTATCTATTACCGGTCATGCCCTCCGTTTTGACTACTTTTTGAAATCGACAAAAAAAATAAAAAAATTGTAAAACCTTCGCGTTGCATCCTAATTTATGTCTTAGTAACCATACAAAACAACAAACTTGGAATAAGGCAAATATCTTATAAAAGTCTTTTTAAAATTTGCTCCGTTAAAATTTGTAACCATGCATTTGCTCCGTAAAATTTGTCGTCAGCAACAATTCTGTTTCTTTTTGCGCGAGTCACAACATTTCTGTTATACTCCCTCCGTTCCTTTATATAAGGTGTATTTATTTTCTCAAAAGTTAAGTAAATGCATGTTTGATCTAGTTTTTAGAGAAATATATTAATATCTACAAAATACAAATTTTATATCATTTAATTCACCATGGCAAATAGGTTCATACTAGGTATTGCAGATGTTGATATTTAATTCTACAATCTTGGTCAAATATTCAAATAGTTGACTTGCATGAAAAACAATACACCTTATATTTTGGACAGATGAAGTACATATATTAAGATATATTCATCATCAAATAACCATGTTAAACGGTACAGTACATAGAGAATATGTGTGCTCCCTAAGAAAAACTAGAAGAATATATATGTTGTTTAGCGAGCCTTTGCGGGAGTATAAACATGTTATCGCACTATAAAAAGCTAATGGTCAAAGTTCTACTTTGGAGTACTAAACAACTCCGGTAATCTTGTTTAGTGCAAAGCCGTCCAAATTCGAGTAGTCAACTGCACTGGTGTGCAAAGCATCGTGGAAAAACCCGGGCAAGACACACGCACAAAAACCCGGGCAAGACTATTGGTCCCGATTGATAGCTCCAACCGGCATCAATGCCTCGCAGTGCGCCACGTATTGGCATAAACCGGGACCGTTGCCCCAGTTGAACCGGGACCGTTGCCCCAGTTGAACCGGGACCGTTGCCCAATACAGACGAACCGGGAACGTTGTGAGGCATCGGTCCCGGTTCTGAAATGAACCAGGAGCGATGCCTTTTTTGGGCTGGACGAAAGGGAGGTCTCTCCACTAGTGTAGGTGCTTAGGTGGACGTCTGGGAAGCCTGAGAGATCTCGGTGTGTGTGAGTGTTAGGGCATCTTTCACTGCATAGTTAGTAATTACTTAAAGAGATTAGAGTTGCACAATTCCCGGCCCTATACTCATGAGAGCAAGTTTAGCAGATTCGTCATTTCGAACCTATATTGTTTGATGGACGAGGGTTTTTCTAGTCAATAGATGACGTCTGGTGCGGGCGGCGTTTCAAGCCATGGAGTAAACGGTGGGTGCCGCGGTGGCCATATCGTTCGCTCCACCCAACCCGCGATATGATGTTGTTCTTTCGCGCGGTCGGCGATGAAGCCTCCGACCGGGCTTGGGAGCGCTTCCTCTAGCTTAGACGCTTCCTTATGCCCTACACCACCGCCGTGTGTGGCGTCGATATCAGACTCCGCGCCGCCACCCATGTCGTGATACATGATGAAGATGGCGCACAGGCATGGGCACGCCACGCCGAGGCCCAGGTGGAGTACGACATCGCCGTCGAGCAGTACAGAGTGCATGCAGCCGCTTTGACCCCGACCATTGAGGAGCCGCCGTGATGAGCTCCGTCTATCTTGTACCCCTTCGATCTCCGGTGACCAAATATGATATGCTTTTTTAGTGTTTGTGTGCTTCGTCGATGTCCCGGCTTATTTTACAGTGACCCGCATCTGGGTTTTGCGGGTAGGAGATTAGGCATATTCGCTAGAGATTCTTCGCAGACGCGTTCGCGATCGATCACCCTTAATTAATTTGTCCCGTCCACAATGGCACCTTTCATTTATGGTCCCCCTATAGTCGATTCCCTATAATCCTATAGTGGAGTATAATTTTAGTTATACTCCACTAAATTGCACCTAACCGATTCCCAAAAGCCTATAGCGGAGTAAAAGTTTTACTCCAGCTCCAAAAAACAAAGGCCGACCCCTATACTTGATTGCGCTGAACCCGAGTTTTTCTTCCCTCTTAACTCCTTCCCCATCGAGGCGTGCTCGACACCGCCGCCTTCCCACGCGCCTTCCGCCGACGACCCTACTGCAATCGGGATGAACTCCCAAGACCCATCCACCACCCCGTCGGCCACCCTTGCCGCCTCATCGCCGCTGCAAAACACCCAAATGAAAAAAAAAATCCCCACAACTCCACATCGTCCGCTGCCACCACCGAAAGGAGGACCGCCGTGGCCACCGCGCAACCAGCCTCGGCTGGTCTCCCACAGCTCCCGGTGATGACAAACGAGCCTGAAAGCTAAGATGCATTTAGAGATAGTACTCTCTCAGTTCAAAAATGTAAGATGTTTTAGATATTTTAATATAAATTAGATACAGATCGAAATGAATGAACAAACATACTAAAATGCGTTTACGTACATTCAAATCAGAAAAAGGCTAAAACTTCTTATATTTGTGATCGAAAGAAGTAACAATAATCAGTTGTGAGGGCAGAAGGGCGTGCCGGGCTTCTCCCTGTGGCTGGGGATAACGAAATGTCTGATCCTGCCGACCTGCTCCGCGAGGTAGGCCTCGCACAGGAACGCCTTGGAGAACCTGTCCTCCACGCTCCGGTCCACGTCGTGCACGAACACGTCCGTCGCGCCGTCGCCGGGCCGCCGCGCGCGCGCCGCCATGCCGGCGGTGTAGATGGCGCCCATCCTCCCGGGCGCCTCGGGCGTCCACCCCGTGGGCGCGTCCACCATGATGACGTCCCACTCCGTCTCATGAAATACGGCGGGGAGGCCGCGCAGGGCGAGCCGGCAGGAGGCCTCGGCGGCGGCGGCGAGGTCCGGCTGCGCGGTGCACCCCGGGTGGTCCCGGAGGGCCAAGAGCTCGTCGGCGTCGGTGAGGCGGGTGTCGTAGACGACGTGGTACGACTCGAGGGTGAGGCCCGGGTGCGCCGCGCGGACGGAGGCGATCCAGGCGGCGTCCTCCTCGAGGAACACGGTGCGGCCGCCGTGGTTGAGCGCCGCCCACATTGGGCTGTCCAGCCCGAGCCCGAACACCAGGAAGTTGCACGGCGACCGGCGATGCAGCACGCGCAGCGACACCCCGATCTCCGCCGCCGTCTGCTGCGGCGTCACGCTCGACGTCGCGTAGTGCACCAGGGCCTCAGATACTTGTGCCGGCAGCTTCGAGCATGACCCATCACCAGGGTCGACGCGCGGTTGCAGTGCGGCGGTGGAGCCGGGGCAGGGGGACAGGAGCTTGCGGGCGGGGAAGAGGAGGAGCAAGGCGGCAAGGGCAGTTCCGGCGAGGAGGGGGCGGAGGCCGAGGCCGCCGAGGAAGCTCTGCAGCTTGGCCTTCATGGAGACGAGGTTGAAGGCCTTGCAGACGTGCACGGGGCTCGACATGAGCAGACGGAGGGACGGCCGGCGACCAGGAAAGCTTCTCCTGGGCTTTCTTGTTGCCCGGTCTAGGTTCGTGAGAGGTTTATGTATAGCAGTATAGGCCAAGATGAACACAAGCGATAAAATTTCTCCCTCCAAATTCCCAAGACGTACACATCTTCCTAAACAAATCATGTGAAATTGTTTTTAACAGAGAAATCTGCAGTCGATGCACATAGGGATGGCCACGATTAGAGCCTCGTTAATCTTTCGTCAACGACTCGATCTGGACGCAAAGCTAGCTAGCTCGATCGCTGTGACTGCTTCACCTACAGACAAAGCGTGCATTAATTAAGCTAGCTAGATGCAGTTCGCTACTCCTAGATGCCTGGGAATCCATGGTAGTAATCCTAATTCAAGTGGTTAACTCGGCCGTCAGCCCTCACTTTCATGCATGTTTGCTTAATTAGGGCTTGAGATCCATCCTTGGGTTACTATGAGCCACTCACCAGCTTTATTTCAGAAGAAATAAAACCATACAAACCCCAATCCATCTTGTTATTACAGGTTCAAATTTTAGGCAAAACAACTAGTTATGGCAACAATCACCTTACATGCGCATCCTTGGGTTGTAATTAATACATATTTGCTAGATCACATCTAAATGTGTCTTAAAATAAAAAATATTTATCTTAAGGAACATCTAAATGTGTCCTAGACAAACCCTAGTTAATTAGTAATATGGAACGATCGAGGCCCTGCTAATTAAGATTCAGGCCCTGAGAAAACTCGAGTGGAACGATCGAGGCCCTGCTAATTAAGATCGATGGAGACTTGTCAGAACTAGGTACAAGTATGACCATTGACCAGACTAGCTTGGGGTCCCACCGAGGTCATATTTACAAGAATCTCAAATTTGATTTTTGTTAATGGCGTATGCTACGCGTTAATTGATCAGATTCTGAAAAATTACCTGCCACCTCTCGAGCTGTTCAATCGAGCCCGCAACCGGTACAGGATCCAACCCCATGGATCAGGGTGGGCCAATATTAGACCTGTTCATAATTTTTATTGTTATTACTCCATTCGATCCATAATAAATATCGCTCATTTAGTACAAAGTTTGTATTAGCTTAATACAAAATAAACGACATTTATTATAGATCGGAGGGAGTAATTATTTTAAAAAAATTGTCGCTATGAAAGAAAGTTATTAGTAGAAAAATTCCCAGGACCGGATGTACTGCATGTGATATTATTTAAGCGTTTCTGGGACATCATTGTGCGAGATGAACTTACCAATGAAGTTCTTGAGGCTGTTAACACCAGAAAAATTACGGAAGGCTGGAATTCAACTAATGTTTTTTTTTGCGGGTCAACTAATGTTGTGTTAATACCAAGATTGATTCACTGGTGCTTATTACACAGTATATGACCATTAATTAGCCTATGCAATGTACTAGTATATGAGGTTATATACAAATTGTTCGCGAACAGGCTGACAAAAATCCTTCAAGACCTTATTTCCCTTACGCAGAGCGCCTTTGTTCCAGGGCGTCTTATCACCGACAATGTGCTGATGGCTTACGAGTGCTTTCACTGGATAAAGAAGAAAACTCACGGCTCCAACGGTCTTTGTGCTGTAAAGTAGATATGAACGAAGCCTATGACCGAGTGGAATGGGGTTTTCTGAAGCAGATCATGGTAAAGAGGGGGTTCCATTTGCATTTCATTGAGCATATAGTGGAGTGCATATCCTCGGTGAATTACAAAGTCAGATTCAATAACGCCGATGCAGAAAAGTTTGTGCCAACCAGAGGGTTAATAAGGCAGGGAGAACCATTATCACCATACCTTTTTCTGTTACGCTCGGGGGGCTCTCCAGCCTTCTTGCACATGAGGAAGAGCTTGGAGGACTGGATGGTATTCGAGTTTGTAGATATTCCACCTCCATATCCCATTTATTATTTGCTTATAATTCTCTTATCCTAATGAAAGCTGATATCCAGAATGCAACGGCGCTCAAGAAAGTGTGAAAGGCTCGAAAGAGAAGAATTTGTCTATGCAGAGGAAAGTAATCTTGGTGAAATCAATTGCTCAGGCTATTCCCTCATATGCAATGTCGGTGTTTAAGCTTCTTTGGGTTTTCTGGCAAGAATGTTGTGACAATACATGATGCTGGACTAGCTATGGTGTTATGTTGCTTTGTTATTTCCTTCCTTGTTGGAATGATGCAAATGCAATAGCGGCTCATTGTTCTTGGCCTATGTGGATTCCACGGCCCCATGTCTTATGCGATACTTATGTACATTTAAATACAGAACAAGTCAGTTGCGTCACAAATTTACAAGAGGCTGTGTGTAGCTCTAAATCATCTTCACTCTCCTTCGTACACCGAAAATCTTACATGTATGTTTGTTTTGGTAAAAAAAAATCCATTCGGAATTCAAAACCTTGGCGACAACAGCTCGATTGTCTTTGCTGAATCGGCAGGACTACTTGTGTCATCAAGTGAATGAAATATCAGGATTCAGAGTGGCATTTTCTTAGACTAGATTTGGGGTGCGGCTTACCGAGGCCACCCGATTTTCACAAATTTAATCATTTGGTAAATCATAAAATAAATTCGTCCACTAAATATAACATGTGTAAAACAAAAACTAAGTCTGAGCAAGAGACTTTAATAAAGAGACCTTTTATGGTACACTTGAATGAATGTAAGCCGTCTATTTTACACATCTAATGGATGAGATTAACCTATACTGCTTAATTCTGTGAGTAGTATATGAAATCCACCACGAGTAGTATATGGGTTAGAGGGGTAGAATTGGTAGAATGGAACAATTAAATCCCACAAATTAAGGCTACAGGACATCAACTGATTCTAGTTACCAAAGATTTCCCATTTATTTATAACAGCAAGGAAACTCCATCATGTACGTTTATGTTTTCTCTTTAGACCCTCCCCTGCCCCCTTTGACATCTCATCCAGCTTGGCCTCTCGACATAAAATTGGTACGAACTAGCTAATTCGGTTACATAGAAATAAGGTTGCGCGAAATAGCATGACACTCGCTAGGTTCACATACGTTTGAGCTAGGAATAGACCTTGCGGAAATCGATTCCTACGGTTACAAAGTCATGAAGTGTGGTGTCAGAACTGAGAATTCATGAAAAAAAATCTATTTCATTTTTCTTACAAACAGATTTGGACATATTAACTGATAAAGATGACCACGGAAATAATATGGGCATACAGGGGCGTGCCTATAATTTTCTATTGGCTGAAATGTCTTAATGGATGATGAACACACTTACCAAAAGAAAACGGCTAATGTTAATGCATTTACCATAAAAAAGAAAATCAGCCGATGTTAACGCACTTACCAAAAAGGTGGTCATTTAAGTTGTCCAATATACTTTATAAAATCAACGGTTAGATTAAACATATACTACTTCATCCCCTTGGTAGTAGGATGTACCGTAAAAAGACCCTTAATAAAGGATGTGAGCCTAATATAAAAATTGTAGACAATTAATCATTAATCAAGACCAGATATAGAGAAGGATATTACATATGTTTCAACAGGGGATAGGCCTACAGTGGCATCATTTATAGGACTGAATAAATCTTCCACAAATACAGAAACAGACTATATAGTGTTGAAGAAGCGAAGATGCATAGCTACCATATATAGGATAAAACACAACGAGAAAATTGTTGATTGAGGGATCATAAGTTAGGAAACCACTTTTGTTTGTTTAGAAACTATTGTTGGAACCTTGATCACCTATGTCGTAGAAGGTATCATCGTGTTTTTCCATGATATTCATCATTTGAACCATAGTAACCATGGAACAAGTCATTGTCACTTGAGTTTGGTTTATGAATGGAACCATTTGAAGTCAGTAGCTGGCCTACCAACTTCAAGAAGGATTGAATTGAGCAAACCGTTAGAATCTGTTTGGTTCAAATAGGTTGCCCCGAATCTGGATCGAAATTCCATGCAAAGCTCTTTTAATATGTATGGACATATTTTATGGCATTGGTTGATGCCTCGTTTTCAATAGTTTGTTCACTACTTGATGGACGAATTTTTACAAAATAGTAACTATCATGACGCTTTACAGGCATGGTATATTGTCCTTGAAAGATTTCAAAGAGCACCTAATTTAGCCGGAAGAAGAAACCAAAGAAGGAACAAGAATGTGAACAAAGAGAAAATCAAAACCGAATCATATCCACATCGGCACAAAATTCAGGAGCACATGGTCCATGTTGCCACCGTTGCCGTATAGACTCTAATCAGCACGCAGGTGTCCATGGAAAGGCACACAAAAGAGGAGGTGTGTGTGGAGGTAATCTCATCTCGACGTCTAACCAGATCCTTGGGGTCGACGCTCACCTCAGCCAAAGGCACACCTGGAAGCATTTGGAGGAGATGCGGAGAGTGGAAGGGAAAGGGTAGAGTGGAGTCGACTTTGATAAGGACAACATGTTGTATAGGCTTGGGGAAAGGAGAGAAGTGGAGCGGGGGCACAAGGGGTGCAGAGGATGTACCTGGCGATGAACGGCGGCGCGCTCGACGGCGGCGTTACAATACCCCGGGCTCTAGGATGGAGAGGGGAATCTCATCACTACCCTGGGAGGAGAAGCGAAGCTAGTGCATCGTCTATTCATGCCCAGACAAAGAACCAGTTAGGCAAGGAACCCACTGGCTGACGGGCAGGGCGAAGAAGGGCGGGCCCAGTGTTAAGGAGAGGAAACGGGACATGGCTGGTATAATTGATCAGCAATGTCCAATGAAAATAGAGGAGGGTGCTCTTGCCTCTATTTCAAAAGTGTTTCCTGTTTTTCTATCCTTGCATCACATCTGCAAGATGTACGGTGTCGTTGCGTGTGACGAGCAAAGATACCAGTAGAACCAATTCAGAGGCTTGAGATCGTTGCTGAGTGCGGGAGCAACTAATTAGCGGGTACCCTTTCGCACGCCCCCATAGAGATCATTTTTCGCATGCTTCGATGTCGCCACGTGGCACGTTTTGAACGCACAACACGCAGCCACCGCACAGATCAGATCCAGGCACAGTTTTCCGCGCAGCCAAAGTCCCGCCACAGCCCCACAGCCACAGTTTTTTCAGCCAAAGCTACAGTTTTTTCAGCCACGCGCACAGTTTTTTCAGCCACAGCCCAGTTTCAGCCAAAGCCACAGTTTTTTCAACCACACCTCCCTGCCACAGCCCAATTTTCAGCCAAAACCATAGTTTTTTCAGACACAGCCACAGTTTTTTAGCCATAGCTACAAAAAAAATTCAGCCACAGTCCAAGCCACAGGTCTGAGTCTCCAAAATATCTTTAAGTCCATGGCCAATACCCCAGTTGGTCCTATACATATGACCTGCGATTAGGAAAAGAATAGCAATAGCTAAATGATGGTGCGCAATATCGGTCAGGCAGAGACCACCGGTTACTCGATCTAGTCCTCCACGAAAAGTCAGAAATTCTGCGTATTTGGACCAATTTAAAGTGAAAAAACGGGTTGTCCCTTCGGAAAAACTAGGATAAAGTTGAGCCAAAAGGTCCCGATTCAAGATAAATTCATGAGGAAGTGGTATCTCTTTAGGATCCACCCTAGCGCGCAGCCACAGCAGAATCCGCGCGCAACCACAGTTGTTGTTCGCGCGGGACACAGTAAAAACACGACACGTATTAGATTCAAAGGACGGCAAAAATGACTTCTGTGAAGGCGCGCGAGAGGGTACCCGCTAATTAATGATTGACGCTGAGTGCTTGGTTCATCAGCCCCCATATGGGGGATCAAAAACCAAAGAAGCTTAAAACTCCAAAATTGAAGGGTAGCAGCTCTTTAGTTAGTAAAATAAATGCAAGTGTTTTCGCAAAGATTAATTTTAAAAAATGCAAGTGAACGAACTTGCCACAGTCTGATACCTTCTGGTCTAGTTTCATATGTTGTACGGCCGATCTGGATGGGACATATGACTAACCTTGATAGAAAACCTTATTGTCCAATCAAAATAATCTATTATAGTGATGAATTCTCGACTAACTTTGATAGAAAACCTTATTGTCCAATCAAAATAATCTATTATAGTGATGAATTCTCTTCGATGGACTTTGCTGTAACAATAAGATCATGTACTGTATATATGATTCACTGCACAATAATATACCTCATTACTATAGTCCAAAGTAATAAAAAAACATGAAACTAATAATTTACGGAGTGAACAATTCGAGCAACAGCAACACCTAGCCAGATCATGTTCTGCTTCAAGCTCTAACTGCTCCCTGCAACTTCGTCTTGGGTACCAAGAGTTAATCTTGGCGAGAGTTGCATAGTTGAGCTCCAAGCAGTCAACCATCCAAATCTTCAGATCTCAGAATACCAGGTGCGACCGGAGGCAGCCTGCCTCAGAGTACATGTTGGTGTCAGCATTTTTTAGTTTTTTCTTTCTTTTCTGCATGCATGCTCTCGACGCCTGTATCCAACAGGATTTCCGAATTCGCTGATTGTACAGAATCCTCACTATTGCCCTCGCTACCACCTTGTTCTTCATCGCCGAGTTCCATCACTGATAGTGCATCATTATGTGCAACGGCGACCCTGATAATAGATAAAGGAGCATGGGCTTTAGTACTTGTCCAACATTATAGGGAACAAGAACATGGATATAGCTAAGCAAGCAGTATGTGAAGATGAAGATGATCTTTAGGCAGTAGAAATAATAACAAAACAGCAAATACTAGTTATCTTCCACGCAAAGATAATAATAGTTATTAGTTACCTTCGCGACCCTGCCAAACATGCGAGACCTTCGACCCTTTCACGGCCATGAATGTTCAGTATCCTCTTGAGCCTGGGGAGTATGAAGCACTCACTACTTTGCAATGAGATGTAGGGCATGTGCCTCATTCGTAAGGACATACTCTGGTGATTACCTGAAATTAATGGAGCACCAAAAATAAACATGTCCGTCTTCTGTACCTGTTACTAGAACTGGAAGAATGGGATGGGAAATGACAGAAAGAACTGGGGACCTATGAGGTAGTGTATCAGCGCACTCATTCTTCTGCATGTCCCATATCTTTATTTGAAAAACAAGGCATGCCTTATTAGAAATGTTATGTGCGTATTGCATTAATACACTTTTCAATGAAATAGCAGACCTTGGCAGTCTTGTCCAAAGAACCAGTAACCAAATAATTCTGACCATCACGTGTGAAGAAATCCAGGCACCTCACGCTGTGCGAATGCCCAGACAAACTATACTTAATTTTGGAAGAATCAACACTCCAAATCTGAACGCCAAGTAGTCATAAGAGCTTTCAATCAAGGTTAGTAGAAAATTAAAGATACTCCATCTTAGAAAGAATGACAAAGAGAGAATGAAAGACCTGTATTGTGTGATCATTCGAACCATCAGTAAAACTAGCAAAACTGTTGGGGTCCTCTGGGTTAAATGCAACTCCACAAATATAGCCCTGATGTCCTTCAAATGTTTGTATGCACTTCCACCTCCAATACTGGTCCCAGTCCCAAAGCTTTATTTGTTCACGAGAACCTGACAGCACATACGGCTGGGTTGGATGGACAGCTAGTGAACGAACAGCAAGATTGTGAGCTTTGAAACTCGTGATTTTTTCCATTTTCTTTTCATACTTGCAGACATGGAGGAAACCATCACTTGACCCAGCCACAAACCATCGCCTTCGATTTTGTGCAATAAATTTAACACAAGAAACTGCAATGAGAATGATCATCTAATTAGCATATCAGTGTATTGTGGGAGAAACTTGGGTTAACAAATAAGTATGAAGGGTACCTATTTGTGACCTTGAGGCTTCAACCGAACCTACCGATTTCTACGGAGAAAATACAAATGAGTCATTTGTTAGTCCAAGGTTAATTAACAAAAGAATGGTACATTTGCCAATACGTACTACTGCATGCATATTTTCGGTGGAGATGCCATGAGGTAATTCGTAAGTTTCATGCATTAGCCAACACAACTAAAAGTCTGAATTGATGGTAGAGGCTAGGCAATCCATATACACACTTCAACACCCTCTCTCACGTGTGACGTGGAAAATCAACACATGCATAGACTCAAGAGGTAAGAATCAAGAGGCATATACGAGGACACAAAGGGGGCATCAACAATTGTTTGATAAATTGCGAAAATCATGAACTCAAGGCCTTAGACACTGATACCATGTCAAGTTTCATGCACTACCCATCGCAATCAAATATCCAAACTTGTGAAAAAGGATAGGCAATCCACATATATACTTCAATAGCAATAAAACTCTCCTGTTAACTTCGAAATAATGTACTAACTGCTCACATAATGCAGTAACATACCTGTAGGCCATAGTTATGCATGTGAACATACCCAAATGAACCAGTTACAATTCTGTTTGACAAGAAGATCAGAACGCACCCCAATGTCCTAACTTGAAATCGAGGTTTAAATATTCAAAATGCCCATAATAGGCTACACTCACAGTGGATCTGTCTCATTTGCATCTATGGAATGGATCGAATCTGTATCCTCCACCAATATGATCTGATCAAATGAAGTTCTTGTCAGCACTAGAGAAACCACCTAAAAGATGGATCTACCGAAGGGAAGAAAAGAAAAAAATCAAAACCCTATACCTTCATTAAAGGGGGGACTGCCTGCTTCATCATCAATGCATGAAAGAGGAGAAAAACAAAAGGAAGCATATAAACCTTGTCATTATTTTAAATAGAGGATTCCAGATGATCAGTAATTATTGCCCAGCCATTTAATCATAACCAATTATTCACTTATCCATGTTTATATTTGTTACACCAGCTGAGACATTCCGTTTCAGTAGGTAAAACAGAATGTAATAGATCAAATTCTGTAGCATCCTAAATCTCTATTAGTTTTCGTAGTCCAGCGACTAACTGCACAGCTGAGGCCTCAAGTCATGGACTCAAAGTAGCAGAAAGTACAACCTTTCTAATGCATTACATCCAGATTTTATTTTTCGGCCTTACTCCGCGAGAAATTTTGTTATCTTTCCAAAAAAACATTGAATATAAACCTTTAGATTGTCTCAATAAACATCTGTATGCATAACGAACCAATGAACGACTGGTGGCATGGTGAAGAGGCACCCAACCTGTATGTGAACCCTCATAAAGGCGAGGCTGCACACTTACTACTAGAGCATGGGCTTGTCATTATTTTAAATTCAATTTAGTTTGAATATTTTTGGACAAAAAAACGAGTTTCCGGTTACCTGTTTTCAGCGCCCATCCGGTAAAAATACAAGACAAGAAAAAAAACTTGATTACATCACATGGTATACACTGTTTCGGTCAAACAAGATTGAACACCCCTAGTAACCAATACTTTAACTTATCCTCATTGAGCGGGGCAAAAACTGTTTAATTGTAAGAACTAACCTTGAATGTCGTTTCTCCTTGCGAGGCACAAACAGCTTTCAACGACACCTGATGCACCGTATTCCTGAAATCATCGGCTTCCTTAAAACGTTCTTTGCAAATATATCTAGCATCACTATATGATGAATAAGAACCAATTGTACTGTTCTGCAGAATTAAATCGAGGCTCCTTTCTTCTGGTAGGTTTTCGTGTTTATTCATTGTCACAACGAGAGTGTATTTGGACCTTGGGGCGACAATTCCATACAATGGTAAACATAAGAAGCATGACTGGTCATTGCTCTTCTCCATGAGCACAAATACCAAATTTTCATCTGTGTTGTTTGTTAGGTCGAGTGAGCATGGGATCAACTGGTTGGGTTCGAAGAGAAAGTGGAGCTCAAGCGGGCAGACATCAAGAAGGGTGCTGGATCCTGGGATTACCTGCAATAAAAGAGCGCATGTATTAGCTCACTCTGACATTTTAATTGCTTAATTAGCTGCTGTATGGTTACTGTTACTTGCAATATTATTCAGAACACAAAAATTTCATTTGTATTGGTTGGTAATCATGTAGGCATGGCTTTGCAACATAGTATTCTTAATGATCTCACCTCAGTCTCCATGGTTGTGTCATGTGTTGATTGTGTCTCACTGGAATCCTTTGCTACCTCTGGATAATTGTGATTGCCTATTTTTGGTTCCCGCAAAAGCACCAGTGCGACGGGCGATGATGGTGCTTGATGCCGCTGCGCCTGCTGGTTGCTGGGCAGGGGACATACCCTGATTCGCCGCCGAAGACCCGGGGCGGCCGCCCCTGCTCGCTGCCATGGTAGGTCTGACAAACCCTCATCAGATTTCGCCTCATCCACCAATTTACCATCTGTCTTTTTGATGAGCATGTCTTCAGTCACACTATGGGGTGCCAGATCCTTGCTCACAGTACTTACAACCAACTTGTCCGTGCACTGCATATCCAATGGCAACTCTTCACAGGCTTCCACCTATGTAGAAACACACAAATGGAGAGACTTTAAACAACAAAATTAAGAATCACATCATTAAGTTTATCCTTGCTACTTTCATATTTCACAAATCTTGATCTTTTCATTAAGGACATGAGACAGTTTGATCTACATACAGTATGACTGCTACCGTATATAGTTTGTATTTAAAATATTTCCAATTTGATAGAACCTGTGTGCTTAACATCGCATCAAGCCTGTTCGTACATATTTAATTCTTGAGGTAATTGCTCTTACTCACAAGTAACTTAATTTTTTCTTGAACTTTAAGATGATTTTTTTATGATTACAAGAAAAATGGATATATTTATGCTTACAAAAAAAATGGACATATGCGCACACAGCACGAACACATGAGTAGACCATCCTAAACATGTCTAGAACTGAGGAAAACAAGGATACAACCATGAATACCAGAGCTCTTCTTTTTTGCTGGAATGAATAATACCACAACTTGCTAGATATATAAATAACTGAGGGTGCATAGGATCAAGTAGAATACCATTGCAATTTAGTATTTTTAATTAATTAGTAAGCTCACCTCAGTTATTGTGTCACTAGTTAGTTGTGTCTCACTGGAGGCCTTCACTTCCTCTTGATAACTCTGACTCTCTGTGCTCAACTCCAATGAAGGCGTTGGCGAAAACTCCTCAGATGCAGTCTCATCCACCACTTTGCCATTAATCTCGCCGTTGAACATGCCTTCCGTGACACTCGGGATTGTGAGATCATTGCTTGCAGTGTCCGTGTGCTGCATATCTGGAGAGCCTTCGCGGGTTTCACTCTACAGACACATACGTGCACAAAACTAATGAGACTTGTATTATCAACAAACAAAATGAAGACTCACATGGTAAAGTTTCTTTTTGCTGATTTGATACTTGAAAAAAAAGGAAAAGAAGTCCATGTCAATCTTATCTACATGTAGGACTAGTAGATTGTAATTATACTGTGGTATTAAATTATTTAGAAAACCAACTCAATCAAAATGTCTATCTAGCACTCAACTATGATCAAGATCATTTGGGCTGACCACTAAACAAATAGACATATATTAGTAACTTAGTATTCTTAGTCAGCTCACCTCACTGATTTTGTCATTTTCTTCTTCTGGCTCACTGGGCTCCTTCGCTGCTTCTTGGTTATTCTGACTGCTTGTGCTTGACTCCCACAAGGGCACCGTTGGTGATAAATCGTCCTGCAATTTCTTCATGGCCCCCAGTTTACCATCTACCTCATTGATGAACATGTCTTCACTGTTATTCTGACTGCATGTGCTTGACTCCCACAAGGGCACCGTTGGTGACAAATCGTCCTGCAATTTATTGATGGCCCCCAGTTTACCATCTACCTCATTGGTGAACATGTCTTCACTGATACTCTGCGGTGTGAGTTCCTTGCTTACAACCGTCCCTAGAACCAGAGACTTGTCCTCGCACTGCATTTCTAAATGTAGCTCTTCGCGGGTTTCCATCTATGCATGGACACAACTGGTGAGGCTTTCAATATATAAAGTTGAGAATCACGTGAGCAAATTCTGGGAGATCGACCATGGAAGCCATTTTCTTAGTACGACAACTTATGGAGAGATACATGAAGCAAAAGAAGGACCTCAGAAGGACGCCTCTGGATATTTGGTGTCAATGCTGCAAAAGTATGGTGATATTGATGAAGATGTGAGCCATTGAATCAAAGTTGGATCGCTGAAGTGGCGCCAAGCTTTTGGCACTATCTGTGATAAGAGGGTGCCACAAAAACTAAAAGGCAAGTTCTATAGAACGGCAATTCGACTTGCAATGTTGTATGGCATTGAATGTTGGCCAACTAAAAGGCGACATGTCAAATAACTAGGTGTGGCAGTGATACGCATGTTGAGATGGGCATGTGGCCACACAAGGAAGGATAGGATCGAGAATGATGATACATGTGAGAGAGTTGGGGTCGCACCAAATGAAGTAAAGCTTGAGCAACATCGCCTAAGATGGTCTGTGCATATCCAAGGAGGCGTCCTAAAGCGCTTGTGCATAGCAAGCGGTTAAGGTGTGCTAATAATGTCAAGAGAGGTCGGGGGATACCAAACTTGACTTGGGAGGAGTCCGTGAAGAGAGATCTGAAGGACTGGGTTATCGCCAAAGATCTAGCTTTGGATAGGAGTGCGAGGAAGTTAGCTATCCACGTGCCAGAACGATGACTTGTCTTCGATATCTTAGGGTTTCAGCTCTATCCTACAACTTGTTTGGGACTGACTAGCTTTGTTGTTGTGGTTGTGAGTAAATTATATTTGTTGATGTGATATTCTTATGGGACACCTTTTATAAAAAAGAAAAGGAAGGAAAGTGAAGTAAAATGAACATAAGATAATTTGATGTGGATATACAACGACTATTGCAATGTAAATTATTCAGGCAATAACTTCGATTAAAATTAAGTTAGGAAATACTCCCTCCGTTCCAAAATAACTGTCTCAACTTTGTACTAGCTCTAGTACAAAATTGTACTAAGGCTACGATAGTTATTTTGGAACGGAGGGAGTAATATACTATTCTGATCATACCTGGTCTGATGCACTAAGCACTTTGACTATATTCTTTGCTGTAGGTCTTTTCTCCATATCAGGATCCACACATTTTAAGGCTATGGTGATGCATAGTTCTACTTGTCTATTATATTTTTCAATGGATACATATTTCGATGTGGATTTGAATTTAATCCACCAACTTCTAAGTACCTGCACATTTGCAGCGGTGAGCTAGAATGACGATATAAATGCAAACAGTAGAATAGTTTATCTTACTTTTTCTGTGAAATGCTGACAAGATGAAGTAGTACTGTGGGGGCCGTCCAACTGGAAATATGGGTACTCCCTACAGCCTGTGATTATCTCTATAATTATTACACCCAAGCTGAAAATATCTGCCTTCTTAGTGATTACTCCGTAGTTTATGTATTCTGGTGCCATATATCCACTGTAAATTTTGAAGTACAAGCACTGCAATTGTAAGCAACTAGGTAAGGAGAAGAAAAAACAATACAGGTGAAAGGCGTAGCTTACCATGTTCCTGCAAGATTTTTAGTGACAATTTTTGATTGCTGCTCACCACAGATCCTAGACAGACCAAAATCCGCAATTTTCGGTGTCATATTAGAGTCCATCAATATATTTTCAGGCTTAAGGTCCAGATGGATGATACGGCATTCCTCATGAAGGAAATGCAAGCCATTGCAAATCCCCTTTATTATCTGATATCTCATATTCCACTCAAGGTCCAAAGATCCATCTGCAGGATCGATAAAAGCAAACCCATTCAGAATTTATATTTACGTGCATTCAATTGCTATAAAAATGGATGCCTATTAGTCTCCCATAAAAAAAAGATGCCTTGTTTCTTCAAGCCATTCTCTCTCTCTCCATGTTTGTGTGCCATAGTAGTGCCAACTTTGTGTGTAACTGAGAGTAGTGGAATACAATGATATATGGTTTCAATCATTCAGTTACATAGATGGGTCATCCTAAGGCTAGTAGCTCACACCATTTAAGAAGAACACAACTGACAAATAAAGTTCGGAGTCTGTGTTCTAGAATGTTCATTAATCATACCCGCAATATGTTTGTCGAGGCTTTTGTTGGACACATACTCGAAGCAGAGCAACCTTTTCGGCACTTCCGCCATAATATAACTTTTACTGGGTAGCTCAAACGCTTCCCATCTTGATTCTGCACAGTAGCCTACAAACTGTACTACATTTTCGTGCTTGATCCCCATAAAATTACTGACCTCATTCTGGAACATCTCATGTTTTAGACGCATCTCAAAAAGCTTCTTCACAGCAATAATTTTCCCACTTCGAAGAACTCCCTGCATTGTAAGTTAAAACTTATCTTCAATAGATGTACATGTGTAAATGATTAATTACTGTTGATAACAATTGATACTGGAGTCAATAATTTACCATACCTTGTAAACCACTCCATACCCACCGCTGCCGAGTTCCAACTCAGTGGAAAAATTACATGTGATGGCTTTCAAAAAATCCAGTGGAAGAGACATTGGTGTTGCATTTGAATCTTGTAACACCTTTTCCAAGTCATCATGTAAGCAAGCCATTTCTGATTACACAAAAACTGTTTCAGAAACAGAAAAGCAAGTACAAACTACTTTGTAGACACATCATGATATGAGTATGAAATGGTATTTTCTACCCTCAAAAAAATGAAATGGTATTTTCCAGAATAACAACATTTGCGACAGCACCAATGGATTGTTTTCCCGTCCAATAGAATCCAATGAGTATAGCAGACCACAAAATGAATTAGTTGCTCCATGTTTTAGAAGAGTTAAGATATTAGAAGGTGCACATCAGAATTAGTTGTATCCATGTTTTAGAAGAGTTAAGATATTAGAAGGTGCACCATCAGAATTAGTTGTATCCGGGAAAGGGAGACACCCCCCCCACACACACACACACACGCACACAGCCCTCCCGCGTCGCCCCACGAGGCGGACGGGAGGGAACCCTAGCGCACAGAAGCTGGTCCCCCTCCTCCCCCATCCCCTCCCCTCGTCGCCGACACATGAGGGCTCGGTCCAGCAAAGCTTGGCCGGAGACGGCGGCAGCGGGGTAGCTTCATCCCCTTGCGTGTGTGGCTGGTGGCAGGGCGTGCCTATGGTGGCGTTGGCAGCGGTGTGGGCTTTGCTTGGATCTGACGCGGGGCTGCCCTTGGCGACGGGGGCTCAGGCCGGCGGCTAGGTCTTTGCCTCCGGCAAGGCTGTTCGGCGGCGGCGGTGGGCCTAACCCGTGCTTGCCCAGATCTGGGGTGAGCCGAGTCGGCTTGATGGGGCGGTCCTGAGGTGGCTGCGACGTCGCAGCCATCGTCATGTAGGAGGTGCAACGTGGTGGTGCCGGTCCTCCTTCTCTCAGGTTCGAGCCAGCGGGGGCGGCTTTGACCAGGGATCTGTGCTCAGGTAGACCAGATCTGGGCCCGGGGCGGGTCGGAGCTGTTGCTCCGGGTAGGTGGGGTTGGGCTCGGTCCAGGTGGTGGCCGCGAGCGATGAGGTCCTTCTCCATGATGGTACGATGGGCGATGGTGGTGGTCGGGAATCTGCTGCGCTATCGGGCTGAGCGGTGTCGTATACCACGGACATGGCATCACACGAGCGTCCTCGTAAGCGGTCGTCGGTAGTTGTGGGGTAGTGTACCCCCCCCCCCCCTGGTCCACAGGGACCTGCGAGCGACAAAGGAGTTGGGGCCTCCTACCGTGGAGGCACCGACCCAGTCCCGTGGCTAATGTCGGGCTAGGAGTGAAAGGAGACGCCTTTCACTTTTTCTTTCTGTGGTGGTGCACTGTGATGTGGGCGGGTGGCGGTGTCGCCGACATGGATGCTCGAGTGGCAGCCCTGGATGGTGGGTCGCAAAATTTGCTCTCCGGTGGGCACCTTGGCAGTGGGGATGGCCTTCCCTATTGGCCGTGTGGGCGGCGAGAGGTGAGCAGCGGTGGTTCGGGCGCACTATCTATCTCTTATAGTGGCGGCGCCCAGATCCTGTTCTGGAGTACTGAGTTCATCGCGCTTGCCTTGGAGACCTCGTGGTGGCACGGCGGAGCTGCCGGGCAAAAGCTCCGCGCTTTATCACTGACGACGATGACGCTCGCAGGCATCATGATCTTCCTGAAGATGTCGTTGTGGAGCTCCTCCCCGTGTTAGGTTCCAAGTGAAAACCTCTGTCTGTGGACTCAACAACGATGACATTTAGTGTCATTCTCCCTCTGGGGGGCGTTGTCGTGGAGCTTAGGCATTATATGGCTTAGCGTGGTGTTTCTCGGTTCTTCCTGTACTCTCTTTAGGTAGTGTAGTCACGTGGGTACTGCATGTGCAGGTTATCCTAGGATCAACAGTGTTTGAGAGCCACTCCATCCCTTTATATTGTTCGACCGTGTACTTTGTTGGATCATTGCTTTATATATAAAGCGAGACGAAAGCCTGTTTTCAGTAAAAGGTGCACCATCTATAAGATGCATATCATTTGGCCTAGATGTAGGCACTCCTTTTACGACTATTTCACTCTAAGCGATTAGAAGAGATTGGGTGTACATATGTACTTTACAGTATTATAAGCATGTGCTTATCAAGTAATATTGATAAATCTTTTCCAAGATAAAGGAAACAAACATTAAAGAATAAGTATCATTCTGTACCACATCTGGCCATTCCAAGCAAACCAATTAAAACGTGGATATTTTTGTAATTCAGGTGGAAGGTACTAGCTAGGTCAAACAAGACATATTCACAAATAGAAAAGGTCGATACAGCGGATTGATGTGGTGATGTAAAACACAAGCTAGCTACTTGTTTGTGCATTTGTTTTGATCAATACCAAACAATAAGCCGTACTTCGTATACTTCTCGAGTTTGAACAATCCAAGGTAGAGCTCGATCAAAAGGAGGAATACAAAGTGTGGCAGTAAAAAGTTGGATCACTAACCTGGACGGTTCGTAGCGATGCAGCTGGTAGCTACTCAGAAAACATGTGTTGTCGAAATTTTAGGTCGAAGCGCAGGAAAACCATCAGACTGTCGATCTGCCTTTAAAGGCTTCCAAATTTAGATCTAGACCAAAAAGAGTAGACTTGACTTGGACACTCGGCCTGGGGTCCGGACAGTAACGACAGTAGGTGAGAGAGACAGGTCCAGCAACAGTATCCATGGTAGATGAGAGTCCAAAATGGTCCATGGTTAGCACCAAAACCCGGGAAGAGCAAATGCTGACTTGATCTTAGAAATGGCCCAGGAAATGGTACAGCCAGGTGAGTCTGTATGTAGAGCATCTATTGTCCATCCAACTGCCATTTCGGCTTCTCATCAACTCTGCAATTAATGCCTAAATAATGGTCTCCCTTATATCGTCCATCCAACTTCCATTTCGACAGGTCCATGGTAGATACAAGCAGAGACATCCAAAATGGTCCACACCTAATGAAATGGCAGAGCCCAGGGGGGGGGGGGGGGGGGGGTCTATACTCTATAGAACATCTATTGTTCATCCAACTGTCCTTCCAGCTTCTCAATCATCTCTGCAATTGATGGCTGATGGTTTCCTCACCTACTAGCTCTGTTAGTGACGTTCACATATGAGCTCATCCTATTTAGGCGGTGATGGCACATGACCAGAATGACAGTTAAACCAGAGCAACGTCCCATGTAATAGCGTGTACTTATGATCTGTTTTAAAACAGAAAATGACAAGGATTCATAAATAAACAGTATAAACAGTAAAAATTTCATGGGTTCAGGTGCTGCATGATAAGGATTGCTAAACAGTATATGAGAACAGAAAATGCTCACTTGATTTCTAACTTGTCCCAGGAAATGATACGAGGGGGTCTGTATATAGAGCATCCATTGTCCATCCAACTGCCGTTTCGGTTTCTCAATCATCTCTGCAATGGCCAATGGTCTCCTCTTAGCTCTGCTGGTGACTTCACATACGACCCGATCTTCATTTCGTGGTAATGGCAAGGCACAATGATTCCACTGAACACCTGGTAGGGAGAGTCGAGCGGCAGACCAGTGATACAGCTAATCCATCAGTAATGGTCCATCCAACATGTGATGTGATGGATCCCAGGAAATGGTATGGCCACAGAGGAGTCTGCCTGTGGAGTGTGGAGCATCTACTGTCCAATCAACTGCCCTTCTTGCTTCTCAATCATATCGGCGATTAATGGTCAATGAATGGTCTCCTCGCCTCCTAGCTCTGCTTGCTGGTGACGTTCACATATGAGCTCATCTTATTTCAGCGGCAATGTCACATGATTTCATTGAAATGTTTAACAGATAGATGAGATTCAAGCGGCAAACAAGAAAGACAGTTAAACCATCGACACTACTAACATCATGTGGGGAGGGAATCATGTGAAGAAGAGGCTGGCAGGTGAGGATGAAGAACAGAAAGGAGCACTGCCTGCACTTGTTGCCGCCAGAGAAGCTTGCGCCGCACTGGGTGGTGAGTGGTGACTGGTGAGACAGACTGGTCCGTCAGTCCATGGTAGATGAGAGTAGAAAATGGTCCACAGTTAAGCACCAAAAACATGGGAATTTGGTAAAATCCTTTCTAATTGCGTGTTCAAAATCTACCCCTGCCCCTGCAGACAGAAATTTCGTGAGTTTAGAAATCAGATCCTACATTATGGAACGATTTAATAGCAGTATATGGGGAACAGCAAATGCTCACTTGATTTCAGGCATTGGCCCAAGGAAGATACAACGTATGTAGAGCATCTATTGTCCATCCAACTGCCCTTTCGGCTACTGAATTTTCTCTGCAATCAATGGTTAATGGTCTCCAACTAGCTCTGTGAGTGACGTCATATTATACAAGCTTATCTTATTTCTGCGGCAATGGCGGGATTCGGAGACACAATTATTCCAGTGACCACCTGGTAGGGACTAGACGGTTAGAACATCAGCATCGCCCGCCAGAAAGATGTGGGTATCACCGGAGGAAGAGGCTGGCAACTGGAAGTGAAGAACAGGGACGGGGCAGTACCTGCAGTCATTGCCGCCGGAGAAGCTCGCGGGTGCGTTCGCCCGACGCGCGTGTCTCCGCCGCACCGTAGGCTTCGCACTGGGTGGTGGAGGGGCGCATGCGGCGGCGTCCCATTGCCGCCGTCGCCCCGCAGCCGTCGCCGGCGGGTGTCGTCGGATTTGAGGGAAGGAGGATGAAGCACCTCGGGGAAATGGGCGAGTCCCTGGGCTGGCTGAGGTAAGGGGGTAAATCCGCCCGGCCCATGAGCAACGGCCCAGTCCGGCCTTTTCAACGGCCCATGAACAAAGTAGCTGACCCGAGAGAGAGAAGACGACCAGCCCGGCAGCAGCCGGTTGATTCAGCCTCCGACGAATTTCATGTACCCTTAAACATTCTTTTTTTTGAAAAAAACACCCAAAGAGTATATTATAGTACCTACTCCCTCCGTTCCAGAATATATGTCGTTTAATCATTTTCGGACAAGCACCAAAATCCACCCAAATTACCTGTCTATCCCTCCCAGATCAAGCGAGCAGCAGCTAGCCCCAGGTTCTCCTCGCCGCCACAAGCAGCAGCACATGAGAGCGAAGCGGCGGGAGAGGCGCGTGCAGGGCAGTCGTGGATTGCGGCCATGGTTTTCCTCGCCGCCAGAAGCAGCTGCTCATGGCCAAAGAGGCGGGCGCATGGCAGTCATGGAGCGCGGCCATCGCGGCCCCCGCGACGGCAGGGTCGCGGTAGCGGACGATGATGCGCGTGCCGCTGTCGGCGGCGGCGCTGACCCCATCCACCTCCCTGAAGAGGCCGAAGGCCGCGGCGACGTCGCCGTCGGCCAGCCTCACCGCCGACCCGTAGTTGGCCCCGTACAAGATGGCACAGGGAGCGACGTTGTTGGCGATGGGCGGCAGCTGGAGATTTAGTTAGAAAGAGGTGTGGAAGAGAGAGAGAGAGAGAGAGCAACTGTCATTTGAATGAGGTTTCATTAAATTTTAATCGATTAAGATCTAGACACACTCTTTTTAGACTGTACATACATATTACGTATCTGATCATGAGAGAGCAACTAGTTAGAGGATACCCGTTGCAAAGGTCACTCGCGTGCGCTCCGAGCACGCCAAGTGTCATGTTCTGACGCGTTTCGGTGTTTTCTTTTGGTCCTTCCGCGATCTACATGTGGCGCCTTCTGAAAACACAGCCGCAACCACGCCCACACGCGTAGCCATAGGGCGAGCCACAACCACAGTTTTTTCGGCCACAGCCCAGTTTTTCCGCTACAGCCCCTGCCACATCCCAGTTTTTCAGCCATAGCCTAATTTTTCCAGCCACAGCCACAATTTTTTCAGCCACAACACAGTTTTTCAGCCACAACCACACTTTTTTTAGCCACAACCACACTTTTTTCAGCCACGGCCACAGTTTTTCAGCCGCAGCCACAATTTTTTTCAGCCATAGGTCTGTGCGCAGCCACAGGAGAGTCCACGCGCAGCCACAATTGTTGTTTCGCGCGGGACGCAGTAAAAACACGACACATGACGGATTCAGAGAGCGCCAAAAGTGACCTTTGCGGGACCGCGCGGGAGGGTGCCCGCTAACTAGTGATTGACTCTGATCATGGATAGAGCAAGAGGAATTGAAAGTATACAAAAAAGTGTGATTAGGCTGGGTTAGGCCTAGTTTTTTTTTCTGGGGATCTACTCTGGATTAGGCTCGTTTTCAATGCTATAGTACAAAATGTACAACATAAGTGATAAACTTACATCACACTTATCACCGCATCGGTCGTAATAGACAGAAGTGTCACAAAGGGAATAAATTTTACACTTGATTTAAAATAGGGAAGAAAAATTTATTTTGGGTCAAATAAGGAAGCATATTTTCTTTTTAAAGGCCGAATAAGGAATTTTCTCAAGATGTTAAGAAAGCCAACATATTTAGGGACATAAACTCTCATAGGCTCTTTGCTAGCACTGGATCGGACGTTGGCAACGACCAGCTTCATTCTAAGAAAAGGACGCAATAAAATCCACAAGATGATGATGATTATGATGCAGAAGAGGAGGAAAATACCATTACTACTCATGTCATCTAAACAAAATGGCCACCTAGAAGGAGAGGACATAAAGATAGAGAGAAGATTTGAGGTTATGCAGGTGTGTTCAAGAGTGTCATGGAAGAGATCATATCAAGCAAAAAATTGTTATAGAAGCAAAAAAAGAAGTGGAGAAGGGCATGAGGTGGACTGAGCTGAAGGCAGTGGCAATTGAAGGAGAAAAGCTCAGAGCTTTTCAAGAGGAAGTGCCGAAAAAATGGAACAAGAGTACAAGAACATGTTAACAAACACCCCGACCGCAACAAACTAGAGTATATAAAATAATTGTTTTTGATAGAAAGACTGCAGGGGAACAGTTAATAGGTACAATAAACCTAAATTGCAAGTACCATGCTTTGAACCTGGATGGGTGGGAAGGCATAAGCCCCTTCCCATCACTAGGCTATGCCTTAGTCTACAAGAGTATAAAATATTGTTGTCTAGAGATCATGAAGTCCAAAATTTTAGGATCAAAATTAGGTGAAGGTGCTAGTGGATAGGGTTGTGGCAGTGGCAACGGTGATGGAAGTCATCACTGATGATCTATAGGTGATATTCATATTTATGAATTTTTTGTTCATATTCGCCTTTTTGTGATATTGTGTTTGAACCATTTGGTTAAGATAATCATCTATCAGATTTTCTATGAATGAATTATTAGCAAGTATGGAAGTAGATGAATAAGCTGGTGTTCCATTGTGGATCTGACAAGGTGGTAGTCCTACACCTCTCGTAGATGCAAATTATAGCGATGGCTAGACAATACAATAAAACCCAAAAGATGGTTACTGATCTTGCCGTAGGAATGATCAACCTGAACAACGAGGTTCGCATTCTTGCAAGCAATCGAAGAACCAACAAGAACGAAGATAAATTGCAATCTGAAACTGCGGGTAATATAATGAGCACACGAACTAGATGAACAAGCTGGGATTCTACTGTGCAATGCCTTCTAGACAAGTAGACTTGCTCATGCGCACATACTCATCAACTAGGTCACCGGACACTCCATATGCAAGCATGTGAATAGCTGTTGTACATTTCTGATAAGAGGAGAACCCAAACTTGCCAGTACAATCATACTTTAGTTTGAAGTAATCATCATACTCTCTCACTCCCTCTCAAATACGGTTAAACAACCATCTACACATGCGGAAGCAGCGCCGGAACAGCCTAGGAGGGAACATGCCCCGGTATCGAACCTCTAAATTTGGTCGCTGCCTCGCAAAATGATCATTCACGAGAAAGGTAGCAACCAACATATCGGTATCATCATAGGATGACTCCTCGGACATGGATGACTCGATGAATTTTGTTGTAGAAAAATTCATCCGCACTATTAGCCATGATCAAAATCGTACCTCACACGGGTCGGGCAATTCACGGAACACCTTGTGGGCAGCCAAGCTCGACGAAGAGGCCGACGTTTGTTGGCGCAGGTCCCGACCTCAACGACGCGACTTGCCGAGTACTTTCCGGCTAGATACGAGCGTCGTAAAGTCGTGGGCTGCCGGCGACAATGTGTACGTATACTACTAGCCCCAACCAGCACTTGATCGATTGTTTAGCTAGCTACTCACCAAACAGCACACAAGACACGAGTTGTAGCAATAGGGCCGTGTCGGTCCTGTGATTGTATTACTTTGATCTGGTGTTTGATTACAGGGGTATACAGAAGTATAAATAGTACCTAAACTAGCTAGGTCCAATCCTATTCGGTGACTGTACCAAGTCCGTACCGGACTGGTCGGCCGTGGTTAATTCCAACAATCACCCCCCTAACCACGATGTCCTCACTTCACAGCTTGGACGCCGATCCTCTCCCGCATCTCCGTGAACTTCAGTCGTCCCAAAGACTTGGTCAGGATATCTGCAAGCTGGTCTTCGGTGCAAACATAGTTGACTTCAATCTTGCCTTCTTCCACGCACTCCCGTATGTAATGATACTTCGTATCGATGCGCTTACTTCTGTCATGATGCACTGGATTTTTACATAGAGAAATTGCAGACTTGTTGTCAACGTTGAGCACCACCCTTTCTGGTTCCTTATCTGTGAGGTCACCGAGTAGCCTTTGTAGCCACACGCCTTGACACGTCGCGGTTGCAGCTGCAATATACTCAGCTTCACAGGATGATAATGCGACCACCTTCTGCTTTTGTGATAGCCAGCTCACTATGCTTCCTCCCAAGAAATATGCCACGCCCGAGGTACTTTTACGGTCGTCCACATCTCCTGCCTGGTCGCTATCACTATAGCCAAGTAGCTCCACCATCTCCTTTCCCTTTTCTCTCAAATAGGCCAAACCGAAATTTGTTGTCCCTTTGATGTACCTGAGTATATGCTTCACAGCTGTCCAATGGTCCATCGTGGGTGCTTCCATGAAGCGACTCACTATGCCAACAGAATAGGCCAAGTCCGGTCGTGTATTCACAAGATACCTTAAGCTTCCGACCACACTTCTATACTCCGTTGCATCAACCGCGGGTGCTTGGCTCTTCTTGCTAAGTTTAAGACGAGGTTCCATCGGAGCATAAGTTGGTTTGCAATCCTCCATGCTACAGCTTTCAAGTACCTTCTTTGCATATGCCTCCTGGCATAGCGTGATCCCTTCCGGCTTTTGATGTACCTCGATCCCAAGGTAGTAACTCAAGAGCCCTAGATCACTCATCTTGAATAACTCTTTATTTGTAGCTTGAACTTAGCAACCTCTTCTTCATCTACTCCAGTTATCAATAGATCATCAACATAGATACCAACTAAGAGACGATCCTTGCCTTTACCTCGCTTATACATAGCATGCTCCAGTGGACTTTTCTCGAATCCGAGAGATTTTAATGTACGATCAAGCTTGATGTTCCATGCCCGAGGAGCTTGTCGTAGCCCGTACAATGCCTTGTGTAACCTCAAAACCTTGTGTTCCTCTCCTCCTTTGATGTATCCCGGTGGCTGCTTCACATATGCTTCTTCTTCCAACTCTCCGTTTAAAAAAACGGATTTTACATCCATGTGATGTAGCCTCCAAGATTCCTGAGCCGCGAGAGCAATAAGTAGCCTCACCGATTCCATCCTTGCAACTGGAGCAAACACTTCTTCAAAGTCTACACCTTGCTCTTGCACGTATCCTTTAGCTACGAGCCTTGCTTTATGCTTTACCAGTTTTCCTTCGGCGTCTTTCTTGATTTTGTACACCCACTTGAGTCCTATGGCTTTATGGCCGTTGGGAAGATCCACAAGTTCCCATGTATTGTTATCTTGGATCGATCCCAATTCTTCATCCATTGCACGACGCCAACACTCCTCCGTATTTGCGTCGTCAAATTTCACCGGTTCCTGGATATTTAGAAGACACTGTTTTCCTCGTCCTCGTCGCTTTATCTTCACTGGATTTATCTTCACCGGGTTTATCGTCTCCAGTGCTTCCTTTGGATAAAAATCCAATACTTTTCGCATACGTACTGGTGTTGGTGGCCTTTGTCTTTCTTCCTGTACATTCGAAGAAGACAAATTTTCTGATAATTCAGTCTCTGCCGAATTACCTGCAGGTTCATCAGAAGTGGAGAATATTGGAGACGTTTTATTTCCATGTACTGATAATCTTTCTGACGTTGCAAGTGGGCTACTTTGCTGCTGGCCACTGCCTTGGCTGGCACGTGGTGGGGAGCTAGGCTCACCTAGCCCAGCTGCTGCCCCTGTGCCCTGTGGCACGTTCTGGTGGACACCCGAACCAGCACATGCTCGTGTGCTGCTGGACGTAGCACACTCAGATGCATCGCATGCTGCGTTTTGCTTTGCTTCGGAAAGTCCTGCGGCATCTTCCGCGCTACTGACTGCATCCGAGCGTAACCGCTGTATCATCCGCGCTGCTGACTGCACCCGAACCTACGTCAGGTGCCGGTAGCTTCTCTAGTTGATCATCTGCATGTTCATAATCGTTGTAGGCCACATGAAAGATTTCATCAGAACTCGGATATACCGGCTCGGCGGAGTTCCAATTCCATGACCTTGCTTCTTCAAAGACCACGTCGCGCGTCACAACCACCTTATTGTTTGAGGGGTTGCACGTACGGTACGCCTTCGTGCCTGCTTCATAGCCAACTAATACCATTGGTGTACTTCGATCCGCCAATTTGCTAGTATGTCCTGCCACCATTTTCACATGCGCCACGCACCCGAAAGTGCGAAGATGATCAACCGCGGGCTTGTGTCCGTACCATGCTTCGTACGGCGTCATCCCAACCACACTCTTGGTTGGAGCCCGATTCAGCAGATAAACAGCCGTATTGACCGCCTCACCCCAGAACTTGCCCGGCATGCCTTTACTCTTCAACATACTTCGTGCCATAGCTACCACGGTTTGATTCCTCCGCTCCACAACACCGTTTTGCTGCGGTGAATATGGCGCCGTAAGGTACCGCTTGATCCCATGTGCTTCGCAAAATTTTGTGAATTCACTTGACCTGAACTCACCCCCCCGATCGGTACGGAGGGCCTTCAGCTTGGCCTCGGACTCAACTTCGGCCGCCATCTTGACTATTCTGAAGGCTTGCAAAGCTTGATCCTTCGTCTTCAACAACACAATCCACATGTATCTGCTGAAGTCGTCGACGATGAGCAAGAAGTATTTGTTCCCGGCGGGGGTAGCCGGTGTAATAGGCCCGCACAAATCTCCATGGACCAACTCAAGAGCTTTACTCGCTCTAAAGTTTCCCTCTCGTGGGAACGGGGATCGCCTTTGTTTCCCAACGAGGCAACCGTCGCACACTTGGTCGACATGATTGATGCACGGTAGACCACGTACCATCTCCTTTTGTCCAAGTTGCCAAAGAGCCTGGAAATTTAGATGACCGTAGCGCGCGTGCAACTTCCATGCCAAGTCATCCATGCTTGACAAGAGACACACTGGATCCACACGATCCAAGTTGAGAATGTAGAGTCTGTTCGCCGCTCTTGGCACCTTCATAATCAACATCCTCTGACGATCATACCCCCATAGAAAGCCGTCTTCGAGCACAATCTTGCAGCCACGCTCCTCGATCTGTCCAAGACTTATGATGTTGCTCTTTAGCTTGGGGATATAGTACACATCCGTGAGCACCTTGTGACCGCCGTTTTTCAACTCAAACAGGACAGTGCCTCGTCCTGCGATTTCAGCAGTTCGGCCGTCTCCAAACCGAACCGTGCCACCCACCAAAGGATTAAGCTCAGAAAACTGGTCCTTGTCACCGGTCATGTGGTTGCTCGCGCCCGTGTCGAGGTACCACACATGCCTCGCTGAGTTCGTCCTCTTCTTATCATGGAGGTAAACCTTCTCTTCCACGAGCATGACAATCTCAATTGCCGGCTTTTGGAGCTGGACTATGCTCGTCCATAAGCTCGCATACTTCGACCATGAGCATCATGTCTGCATCATCGCCTTCCTTGGCCATAAGAGCAGTTTCCTTTGGCGGCTTTTTGCACTCAGACTTAAAGTGCCCCATGATGCCACAATTGTGACACTTGATCTTGCGCTTATCGAACTTCTTCTTCTTCGGAGCGCCATCACCGGCGTTCTTCTTATGTTGTTCTTTCGGCGCACGATCTTGACGAGTGTTGCTGCTAGAGCCCTCGCCTCCTCTCCTCGAGTTCAATGACTCCCACTGAGCCTTCGTGAGCATTACGTGCTCATAGTTCCTCCCATCCCCGATACTGTGACGCATACGCTCGTCGTGAGCTTTGTACCGTCCGACGAGATCATCCACGGTGAGAGTTGCGAGATCGACGCATTGCTCGATTGCCGTCACAATTTGTAGATACAGGGGAGGGGCCGCGCGCAAGAACCGACGGACAACCGATGCCTCCGTGAGATTTTCTCCAAGCGCGCGTATTCCATTGACGAGAGTTACTACACGTGAAGCGAACGCATCCACGGACTCATCGTCGCCCATAACCAAAGTCTCATAGTTCCTTAAGAGAGTCTGGAGATTGGCTTGCTTGACGTGGGTATGTCCCTCGAACAGGATCTTCAACGCATCCCACGCCTCCTTCGCCGTTGCTTTGGCGATCAGGTGTTGGACGACATCTATCGGCATCACCGAATAAATCGCCGACGCTGCATGTCTATCTTTGCGGTGCTCGGCTCCCTCCTTCTTGAACGCGTCGCCACCTGGATCGACCGCGTCCCACAGCTCGTTGGCGCGGAGAGCACACTCCATTAGCGCCTGCCAGATCCCGAAGTTTCCGCGGTCGAATCGCGGATACTCCGATCTTTCCGGAGCAGCAATTACTTTAGCCGCACCGGAATACACTGCCACCTGCTTGTCCTTTTCGTCGCCCGACATGATCTCCCGTTACTAGAAGATCAACCTTGGCTCTAGATACCAATTGTTGGCGCAGGTCCCGACCTCAACGACGCGACTTGCCGAGTACTTTCCGGCTAGATACGAGCGTCGTAAAGTCGTGGGCTGCCGGCGACAATGTGTACGTATACTACTAGCCCCAACCAGCACTTGATCGATTGTTTAGCTAGCTACTCACGAAGCAGCAAACAAGACACGAGTTGTAGCAATAGGGCCGTGTCGGTCCTGTGATTGTATTACTTTGATCTGGTGTTTGATTACAGGGGTATACAGAAGTATAAATAGTACCTAAACTAGCTAGGTCCAATCCTATTCGGTGACTGTACCAAGTCCGTACCGGACTGGTCGGCCGTGGTTAATTCCAACAACGTTTTCGTGTTGAAGAATAGTCCGGTGGGGCGTCGAGGGGGGGGGGGGGGGTTGTCGGCGGTGCTACCCCTCGCTCCGGTCTGCTCCTCCCACCAGCTTCCTCCTACACTCCGGCGTCCTCCTACGCCCGACCACGGCCCCATACTAGAGTCAGCTGGCGGGTGTGGTCAGACGGCGGCGCAAATGGTGGTGGCCTTCACGACAGCACAACCGAGTGGAAGAGGCAGAAAGGGGTGCAACGGTGAAAAGGGCCCGAGGCGCAAGGGGCGGCGGCGGCACCGATGAGGTGGAGGGGGGGGGGGGAGGGTTTCGATTGTGAGACAGACATGCGGCACATGTGGACAAGGGGAGGACATATCGCGCGTCCGCTGCGTCTCCGCGCAGACCCCAAATCGAATGCAGATTTGGGCCTGAATTAGGTCGGACCAAAAAAGAACACGGCGGGTCCGTTTGCGTCACCCCATTGAATTGAGTTTTTTTGCCTGTAACGACCCAAACAACGGCAGAGGAACCAAAAACGGACATTTGAATCGCCCCCGTTAAAGTTGCTCTTAGTCTTATAATGAAACCATACTTTGAACAACTATTTGTGCTGATTGTCTTATCTGAATGCACGCAACGTGGTCCACTCATGTCCTCTCCCAGCCTCCCCTACCCCAACTACGCGGCAAAAATCCATCCACCATCTCCTCATCTCTCCGTTCGACCGAAGTTCGCCGGGAACAAGCACTCACTTCCCAAGGAGAAAATCCCGGCGTGCGGCGGAGGGAGAGAGACATGTCTGTGCAGTGCGCCGCAAACTCACTCCGGGCTCTCGCCGCGCTCCCGGCGCCATCCTCCTCCCGCGGCCCGGCGAGAAATGCATTCCTTATCCAGCCATGCCGTCTGAGTCGTCGCACCGGTGCGCTGGTCCGAGCTGCGGATTCTTCGCCGCCTGCCGCGCCGGCGTCGTCTTCCGGAGCAGCCAGCGACCAGGCCATCATCCCCGACGACGAGTTCACCCTCGCCAAGGTGAGTGGCTCCGGCGTTTCTTGTTTCCTGAGCGCCGCGGCAGGAGCAGAGCAACAAGCAATCAATTGTTAGAACGTGTAGTTGGAATAATTTGGCTCCACCAATTCTGCAGGTTTCTTTCGGCGTGATTGGATTGGGGATAGGTGGCTCCCTCTTGTCGTAAGTTGAGATCTCTATGTCGCAGCTCCTACATATTGTGCAAAATCAGAGAGAGAGATCCAGTCCAGAATGCTTTGCTCATGTGTTTTTGTTTGTTGTCTCAGGTATGGATTTGGGGCGTATTTCAATCTTCTCCCTGGTTCCGAGTGGTCTGCTCTGATGCTCACCTACGGGTTTCCTCTCACCATCATAGGCATGGCCTTAAAGGCAAGAACTCTCCTCCATTAGTATCAGTGCTTCTGACTGTCAGATATTGCTCTTCTCTAGCTAAATTATGCCTATTATGCATAGTTTTATACTACTTGAAAATATGTTTTTGAGATGATAAGTCATGGTCAAGGTCCTTAGTTAGCAGATTAGGTTAGGTTGTATATTGATTTACTTGTTGGGATATGTGTTGATTCTTGAATTATGTATGCAGTATGCTGAGCTGAAACCAGTGCCCTGCATAACCTACGCTGATGCTTTCGCTCTAAGAGAGAAGTGTGCTACCCCTATCCTCAAACAGGTAATAATTAATCATTTAGGAGCTGTTGGACACACAATTAATCTTTTCTTCCACCGCAATGTCATCATTTATCAATGATGTGAATATGTGATCAAACTATCTATGCTCTGTTTTCTCATTTTGATGAAAGCCGGGCAGTGTAGTTTTTTAGGGAACCAGTCAGTCTAGTTGGTAAGTCGCTGCGTGAACGGGACTTCACAAGAAAATACAGGGGTTGATCATGTCCTGTAATGCATTCTCACATCAGGGGTCAAGACATGAGGTCACGAGACCTCACATCGCATCTGAGCCGCTGTTCTACCCACTAGCCGCAATTATACCTGAATTTTGTCGTGTTTGTCAATGACGCAGAGACATGTCAATTGACCAATTCAAGTGTGTCGGTTCTAGTTGTGGTGTTTGTGGAAGAATGTTTGTTCTACAAAGTATCACCGGTTAATTAATTAATTTTCAATATTTTCTGTAAGTCTATAGAAACACTTACAGTTCCACATGTTAACCTTTGCTCTTACCTCTAGGTCAGGAGTGATGTTACACGTTATAGATATGGCGATGAGCAACACCTCGATGAAGCGCTAAAGCGGATCTTTCAATACGGTTTGGTAATTCCTTGTTTTGGTGATTTTCATGTTCTGGACATTGGCTCTCCTTTTATTTCATATTATACTTATATATTATGTTGAATAATTAATCAATTTTTAAATAAGTTTAATTCAGAAAAACAGTAAACAAAAAGTTGATCTCACACATTCTCCACTAGCATGGTGGGACTAATTTTTTCACACCCTTTTGTCATGCATGAGATGTGCCTTTGGGATTTACTATAAATTATTGGCAATATTGTGAAATATTAAATGAGCCAGGATAATAATTTCAACATATTCAAGTTTACCTGAGTTATTAAATACTAAGAGATTTTACCAATTTTGCCATAAATTATGCATAGTACTCAATTTTATCACCAGAAGTTTCAACTATTAAAAATTTCATCTTTCCATTAAGCATATCCTCAAAAATGCCACTTAACACCATTACCGTACGGTCAAAGTCCATTAACCGAGTTGAAATGACCAAAATGCCATTTTAACCTGACTTGTCAACGTTCTCTCTACAAATCACTGTAATTTGTGGGTCCTAGTGTTCACCACACATAGAATGAAATTAGAAGAATTTTTTTTTCGCATGTGGGTGATTGAATTCCCGTGTGTCCTTGTTTCTTCAATAGTTCTATAGTTATTTTTGTGCTAAAATCTAGGACCCACAAGTTATATAGAAGCTCTGACAAGTGGGGTCCAAGGATATATTGATCATTTCACCCTAGTCAATGGCCTTTGACCGAATGATAATGGTGTCGAGTGGCATTTTGAGCGCATTCTTAAAGAAAGGATGTCATTTTTTTAAAGTTAAAACTTCTAATGAAAAAACTGAAAAGTGTGAAACAACTATCTATAAATCTGATGGAAACCCTTTAGCTAATATCTTTATTTACATTGGAAGGATTTTTCTACTTTTACTTATCTTCCTTCTATCGAACTTGCAGGGTGGTGGCATTCCAAGGCGTAGTGCCCCTATATTACAAAAGATTCAGGAAGTAAAATGTTCATATACTTTGATCCTTGGATTGACTTTTCTATAAATAGTTATACTTATTGCAAAGCATACATTTAATTTTGACAAATTTATTTATACAATACATCAATTTCCGTTAGATCCTACTTTTGCCTGATCAGTGGTCCGGTATTCTATCACCTTGTCATTAGTCATCAATATCATTACCTCAGAACTCCAGAAAACAGACTAGATGGGGTTGACTACAATGAACGCTGCCCCGAGGACTATAGTTGTAGCCTAAGTAGGACTAGCTAGTTTGAAAGGTAGAATGAGACGTATTCATGAAAAGTGGTATTATTATAATGAGTTGTTACCCAATACATGATGTAGAAATCTCAGAAAGAAATTTAGCTTTCATGATGGAGTACTGTAATGGGCTACTACCGAATACATGATCTAGAAATTGTAGCAAGAAATTTAGCCTTCATGAGTATTGTAATGGGCTACTATTGTTATGGCTTTCATGTAGTTCCATAAAGTTTAGCCACTCTTTCAACTTTGCATATGCTTTGTGGAAATTCCAGTGGGTTGTGATTGTTGCATGTTTTCATGTTTTAAGTACAGGTTTTTATCTTTAGTTTATTCACACCGAAATTCTTTACTCCATAACATCATATGATTTAACAATAGGGCATCTCAGTTCGCTAGCATAATTCAGGGTTCAGGGATTCATAGTATATTTTTCCTTGTAGGTGGTAACTGATGATGGAAAATATTGTTTAGTACTGGAATTCGAAGCCAAATCGTTGGAGCTATCTGATTTTGAGAAGAGACAGGTTAGCCCCTCCTTTATTTGTTCCCAATTTATAAATATAAAAAAGATGACCACTGTGGAGTTAAGTAAATGCATGCGGAGAGAGCTAAGTTATCTTATTAGTCTGAAAAATAATTTTAAACTAATCTTATATTAGTTTCAGTATGTGAAAATGACAAGTTAAAGAAGTGAGCCTAACTCAATTGGTTGAGGGAGTGGATTTACCTACCATTACGTCCTTGCCATCCCACCCCATAATTCCTTAACTTACCTTATAACTTCTATCCCTGTCAATGGTACCTCTTCGGTTTGCCGCAATGAACTACCCATACAAGCTGTTAGAATTAATCCGGGGTACATAGTAGATCATTCGACGACCAAGCAATCATAGGAAACGCACCACCAAGATTTGATTAACGAGGTTCATCGAACATCGGCTATATCCTCGGGCTTGTTTATGGGCGCTCCTCCCCATGACCCCGCTACAATACCGCACACCGGCCACCCAGGCGCCGGCACACGCCGCCGGCCTCCCTGCATGCTGGTGCTATTATGTTGACATATATTACAACTGTGGGGTGCCCCCTCATTATATGAGAGCCAAGGATACATCGTGTTCGACTCGAACACTACATATATCTTACCCATACTACAACACAAGTCCAATGTAACCCGACTAGTACACAATATTTGACTCGTCTACGTACAGAAGCCACTGAGTTTCTTGCACTGCTTCTGGTGCCGATGAAAAAAAGTTATTCAGCATGCGCATGCTAATGAATTGAGCAGACTTGATCAGCGTTGACTTAATTAAACCAAAGAACTTGCTTGTTTAGCTGACATACAAGATCAGGTTCCTTGGAGGGAAGCATGCCATGCTTCTCCAGCATCCTGCCGTTACGCACCCTTTGGCGGAAAGCAATGATGACAGCCTGCGACGAGACCTTAGAGGTGGAATTGCGGGCATTGCACAAATGCTGGATGAACTATCTTAGCGTCTCTCCCTTGCCTTTCAAGAATGCCTAGAGGTTGGTCTTCGTTGCCGGGCGCACACATGTGCGCTGGAAGTTTTATGAGTGAGGATCTGACGGATCCCTTCAGTCTGGGGAACTAGTTCGCCATGGCCTCCACATTGCCCTTAGTCGCCTTGATGGCGAGGGTGTAGATATCGAGGAACTCTCAGGGGTTGCAGGAGCTGTCATACTTCTACCATATATCGGGATGGAACTTCACCGTCTTCACGTCCATATGACGAGGAAGAGTCCTGGAGCGGAAGCCTGGCAACACACACAACATGTGTTGGGATTGCGAGTTTCATGTCAGAGCCGCGCGCCACTCCACGCGTCCTCCCCACCCTCTTACCATTGTGACACCACTAGGATTCCTGGAGTGTCCATGGTGGGATGCCATGGCGGCCTGCCGGGACCTTGATGGCACCCCTCCTTCCCCATGGGGGTGGTCTGGTGCATATCACGGTGTTTCACCCATCATCAAACAAAGTAAAGCAACAAATAAGGTATTACCTATGATCATGAGGGTTCGACCCTGAGCAAATCCTAAGAACTATCCTTTCTGATACTTTTGGTCCTTCGCTCCACTCCATCGAGACTACCGCCACTTTTCTACACCAATCAGTAGTCTCAAACACCACCTAGAAGTTTCAGAGGGAACTTTCGGCGTGGCCCGAATTTCAGTGTCACTTCTGGACCGCTCCTTCCAATTAAAATCATAGCCTCGATGTCAAGCCATATTAAGTGACAAAGGTAGGTCCGATTTTGGAGCTGCCGAATTTAGGAGCATACTTCTCAGGCTGACTATGGGGCATTTTCTGCCTTAAAAACAGAGGCTTTGTTGTTAGTCGAAACCTGCACCTCCGGAGACATCATCACAATTCGAAAGCTCCCGAAACTTTCAGCAAGTGTCCAGAAAGCCCAAACTAATTATTTCATGATGAATTCCTTGCCTATAAGGATGGCATATGGCGTATCATGAAGGATGCGTATATTTGTGATGTTGCAAAGGAGAATGAGTTCCACCATCATTTCACTGAGCACCTCTTTTAATATTGCAGGTTTCCTATACGTAATTGAATATAAAATTCTACAACCTTGCATTATATATTTACACTGCTTCTTCTCTCTGATAATTAGGGGTCCACCACATACATCTTTGCTTCAACCATTTTGACTAGTCCAACATGTATATGCTTAATGAACAATATCATTATCACCAAAACAAACTAAGGAAGATAATTGCACTTTTATCAATGTAGTTAAGGGCTCAACTGAAGAGGTCAACACAATAAGCATGATCCATGGTCGTACCCGACTATGTAAAAAGAGGTCTCTCAGTACAAGAAGAATCAACAGCATAATCAACATAATCTTAGATGGGCAATCGGAAGAAGTACATGCGTCATGGCGGGCTTGCAACACCGACAACCCATGCCGCCTTGCAGCACCAGAATTGATGAGTAGCATATCCCTCATAGCTTCACCGACGGGGCCTCCCAATGGTAGTTATTGCCTCTGGCAGTGTGAATTTGACAACCTAGAAAGATAGGCGAGGTAGGAGATGACCACGGGAAAGAGAGAGGAGAATGGAAGGCTCGTATCACTCGGTGAAAGGATAATATAGAAATGAGACAGTGCTATGGGCCCACTTAACACATGCGTCCGTGGGAGGCGACCGATGAATGCTCTAGCAGGTCGGTCGATACAAATCATAACCTAGGCTAAATCGCCCTTTAGAACTCAAGAGAGTACTATCATCTCTACCATTTATCTACATATGAAATCACAAATTTTCTAAAGGTGGACTACTAAAACACACCTATTTTTTTTAATATGCAAGTATTTGAGTACTGAGCCTTGCAACCTTTTCCATACGCAGGGAAAATTCACCTCCTTTTTTGGTCCTGGAATTAAGGCTGAAATAGGTGAGTTGTGGTCATCTTTGTTTATCTCCAAAAAGATTATCAAGCTACTTATACCCTATATCAATCATTGTCTTATCATTATTCTGATTATCCAGGAAAAAGTGGTGAGGATCTGTATGAAGTGCGTCTTATCTCGGAGACTACCTAGGAAGAGTGAAGGGCTTATGCAGTCCCATCCTTTGCTAATATACAAATCGATGTTCTTTATTTCCTTTCCCACTAATTTGCATATATAATTGTAAGTATTGTAAAAAATTATAGGATTGCGCTAACCGCCGAATAGTAGGAAATTAAGATAAGTGCAGAACTCACTACTAAACAGTATGCATGCAAGTAACAGAAAATATGTGATGTCAGCAGTTTTTTTCCTGTATTTCAAAAATTCAAAATGATTTATATCTCAAATGTTCAGTCGGGTTAAAAATTCATTTTCACAGTTATCCATCACAACGAGATCTTTGCAACTAGATCTCTTGTTGGTATGTTTTGATGACCTTTTTTTGGATCCAAAATTACAACCTCTATGATATGTATGTTATCATGACTGAAATATGTAAGGTACCACGTTGTTTATACAAAAATTTATCAGGTATAACAATGGCACAAAAGATTGATGTCGATACTAGATTCCTTTGTTCTCGAAAATTTAAAATATTTTATACCTCAAACCATCGATCTGAATCAAAATCTATTTACACCATTAAATGCATCACGACGAGATCTTTGAGACTAGATCCCACGTTTATATGCTCATGACTTTTTGGATCGAACGTTACTACACAGGGTATCGCGTCTGTGGTACATATGTTATCATGTTGTTTCCACATAGGTTATCGGACATGAAACCCTGAACTTTTTGAACATTCTTTCTTAGATCAAAAGTTATCGCCTGGTACTACAAGAAGCATGCTAACTTCAGCATGAGCACCCTGATAACTCTAGCATGAGATGCATGCTAATTTCAACTTGAGTACACTTTCAACCTAAAAAAATAAAATTATCAGGATGATCATGCTGAAGTACTCATGAGGCAATTAAGCTTTAAGACATAACAATTGGTAGTTAGTGGGTAATATATGCACAATTTTTTTCCTCGTATCAAAGTTACCGAGGTGTTTGTATCTAAAAATATCGGGTCTGCAATTTTGTATATTACCATGCTACTTATGTATAAGTTACCGAATATGTTTTTAACAAATTTTTTCCTTAGACCAAAGTTAACGTGGTGTTCTACGTAAGTTATACGTCTACGATGTATATATTATCGTGTTATTTAGACAACCCTTTTCTTGTGTCAAAGTTATCACGGTGTACGTGTCTGTACATAAACTATTATATATACAATGTGTAAATTTCATGATGTTTGTGTCAAATCTAGCACGGTATGAAAATCAATATATACACTCTAGAAGATTATACAAAAAATCCTTCGAAAGCATTTTACCGAACAGTTGGAGTGCACGCCATGGATAAACAGAAGGAAAAATCAAGATCGAAGGTGCTTTACCGACAAGCTGCAGCTTTGCATTCACAAAACACGAGGGCTGCCAATTGCAGGTGCAGCTCAGGCTCCACCAGTGAAGGTGCAAGCAACAGCTTAACTAAAAGTTCAATGCTCCCCGCAAAAAGAAATTAAAAGTTTAAGGCTTCTACGCTAGCAAATTCGTTGTAGATTTAGCTCTTCACCAACACGTGTTGCGCGAAGAGGTGAAGGTTCTACTGTTGGTCCTTCTGCGCCAGTCGAAAGGCCGACACCGGCGCCGTCTGCTCCTCCGCTATGATGTAGTCTCAAGCGCATAGTCACCATGGTCAGAATAGTATCGATGTGGATGCTGAAGGTCATGCTGAGGTGTTTGTGTTTTGGTCTGTATCGATCTGTAATGTGGCCATCCATAAGAACAGAACCTGGATCATTTCTCGTGTGGTCTGGTCGTGTGTTTGTCCGATAATTTGTTGAGAGCATTACGGGCATTTAGTTTCGTTGGAATGGTACTAGGTTAGATAAGTAAGACCCTGAGAAAATTATTGAGTCTGTTGCACGTCTGCCCAGAATCCAGAAGGGTGGAATAGAACCTAGAGATATTTATTTTGTGTGCGGTGTGGTTGCTACAGCTGTTTGGCGGATAATGCGGCGAGAGCATTGGTGATGATTATCTCTTCAGAATCATTAGGTTAACTAAGACTGAGATCCCTAAAAAATTAAAAAAATCCAGCTCAGTTGGAAAGCATAGTTTACTTCCTCATTTCTGACCAGGCACATTAATTCTTCTTTGACATGCTCTACCTTAGCTTATTGGCGAGTTACAACGAAATGAGTAGCTGTATAAGGTATAAACCCGGACTTGTAGTTTTACTAGCTAGCTGTTTTAAGGGATATACTGACTAGTATTTCCGGCCATGGAAAGAGACCTAATTATTTTTTACTCCCACAGTTGTCTTGAACAACTTCGAACGTGCAAACATGATATATGTACTACGGGAGCTTCTGGTCAGCTCAATCGAATGGTGTCTGTTAATTGGAACAACTGGTAGGTACTTCTGAAAATAAATTAGTTGGAACGAATAGGAAAATACGGCTCATGGCAAAAAAAGAATGACAAGTAGGAGAAAAGTAGACAAAGTAGGATGGTGCTACCAGCTAAGTAGTAAATTTGGTTCATTCTTGACTTTCAGCTTGTAGTTTTGCTACGCGATCTCATATTCGACCGCTTCGATTATAAGTACAGTTACTATTTTGTTTCGTACTTGAAGCCTCTTGGCACATCTGCCTCTTATATATCTGGGCAGACAGTCCGGGCAAGCCTAGAAAAAAAGCAACCTAATCAAACTATGCAGTGAGCAAGCATGGGGGACATGCCGGTAAAGGAATTGTGCATTGAGATGACATGTTTAAACATGGGTGTTTCAAATTAATAAGCACAGTACAAAGGGTGACATGGATGTTTGCATTAGAGATGTGTTTCAAATAAAGCATCTTTGCCCTCGCGCTGGAAGTATAAATTTGTGTTTGAAATGATGTTGTGTGAAAAACTTTCTAGGGGTTTAGTTTTGAGGAATGGGCTAGATGACTAAAAGATTAATTATCAAAAAATATGGAATTAAACGATAGAGGATAGGATGAGGAATGGAAAAAAAGGGGATTGGGCCAGAGATGCTCTTAGACTATTAATTTTAGCCCTCGAATAACAAAGCTAATTTTTTTTTGTCAAGAGTTGATGCAAATACTCCTTCTATTTGTTATTTTGGTCGATAATTATTTGTCCGTCTGCTTTTGCAAAAGTGTGCTAGCATGACCTCAATTCAGAAATGAAAATATTAATGTTCTCCGAGAAATCTCGATGGAGTATTTGAAAACTTATTATCAACTTGGTGTGATGTTCCTTCTCAACCGAACCTTGGTGTGAGGTTCGGACGAAGCAGAGGTCAACAAAATCTCTCTATCATTTCATGCACTACTGGTTGAAGAAGGTGACATTATCATGGAATTAGACATGTTTTGCTGGCATTAGCCAAGTAGGAAAAACCGATTTTACAGTGCTGGACACGTAGGTATTTTGATAATGGTGGATGCTTTCGTCGTACACATCGTATTGGTGATCAATGAACACAACATCAGATTGAAGCTAGAATTTGAAAAGTAGTCTATAGCTACAGTCCGTTATAGCAAGCACAACACCTAAAATCAGCATCACCTATTCTTGGTCAGGCAAAGTGTTTGCTTGTACAAAATCTTATACTCCCTCCGATCTATATTAGTAGTTATACTAAGTGTGCGTCAATTAATATGGATCGGAGGGAGTAGTAAATTTTTTGGCCTCCAATTGTTTGTGCTCTTTTTATCTTGGAAATAGTTTTTGTCGTCTGGCGGGAATTGGACATTGTTCAGTTGACTAAACAAATTCCAACGAGGAAAACAAGTCATACCGAGGCGTTGGTCAGCTCTATCCGGTGCTTGTCGGTTAGTTGAAACTAGTGGTAGACAAGCTACTTCTACATACAAATAGAATAGTTGGAACGAATAGAAAGAAAAATACGGCTCGTCACAAAGAAGAATAAACGACAAATAGGACAGTACTACCAGCTAGTTAACTCGGTCAGTTATTGTCAAGTAGGAGCAGCAGCATTAATCATGGTTTGATCAGATGTTTAAGTTCATTTTCAAATCACCTAGATTGGCTCAACTGAACCTTCGTGCCATGTTCGGGCGCCTCAATTGGCCCATTTTCAAGTCCCCTAGATCTGGCAGCAATCTATTAAGTACACCACGTACGCCCCCACTAAATCCTCTCACTCTTTGGCCGTGCTAACCAAAGTCCAAAACCAACCGAACCCAGCAAAACAGGCGGAGCTTCCTCCAAGAAACCACCGGCGGCGGGATGGGCGGTGTGTCGGCGGGCCAGAGGCAGACCGGCGACGGTCCGGGCATCCTCCAACACGGGCGCCGTCCCCCTCCTCGCCTGCGGCCGCCGTCGCGTCATGATGGCTTCGAGGAGACGGCCTCGCTGCCCATCCCCGACGACCTCCTGGTGGACATCTTCCTGCGCCTCCCCACCCCAGCCGACGTCGTACGCGCCTCCGCGGCTTGCGTCTCCTTCCGTCGTCTCGTCGCCGGTCACTCCTTCCTCCGGCAACTCCGCAAGATCCACGCCCCGCCCATCCTCGGCTTCCTCGCCCACTCCCGGGCATTCTTCCCCGTAACCTCGCCTTGCCCCTCCGCGGCCGCGGCCAGAGCCGTGGCCCTCGCCGCCGACTTCTCCTTCTCCTTCCTGCCCGCCCCCGCCCGAGACTGGGAGGTCCTGGCCGTCCGCGACGGCCGCGTCCTCCTCACCATACCCACCTCCGACAACCTTTCCCTGCTGGTGTGCGACCCCTTGCACCGCCATTACCTCCTGCTCCCCCCAATCCCTCAACTTGAGGCGTGCTTTCCTAGATCAACTTCAATGGACAGCCCACTGATAACAGAGCGGCACTCCTTCCTTGGCGCCGACGAGGAGGACGCCGGAGATGAGATATCGTTCACGGTGACCTCCATTGCGCAGTGCGGAAACAAGCAGGCCGCCTTCGTCTTCTCCTCCAGCACCGGGCAATGGCGAGCTACTCCATGGACTACAGGTTTTGCTTTCTTCTCCCACCGACGGTACGCATACGGCTGCTTCTACGGGGTGACGGAGTGCATGGACAAGCTGGTGGTGCTCGACACCAGGAGGATGGAGTTCTCACTCGCTGACCTCCCACTCCCATCAGAAGCCAGAGGTTCCTGTGATGCGGCACAAGATGTGGATGTAGCCATTGTGGAGGCAGGGGAAGGCATGATTGCCATGTTTGTGCTTGTGCGCTACAAGTCTAACATCAGTTATCTAATTAGGCGAAACGATGGTGGGAGTTCCATCCAGTGGAAGTTGGAGAAGACAATCCCACTGGCTTCTCCTGGGTACTTCATCAAAGGCTCAACAAGGAGGTCCTTGCTTCTGTACCATTGGGGAAGTGCCTCGCTTTTCGCGCTAGACATCAGAACATTCCAGCTTGAGAAGGTGTCCGCATCGGAGTCCGGAAAATATGTATATACCAACTTTCCACCGTCATTGTTGTCGTCGCCGAAAATATCAAGTGGTAAGCTTTCTGATGTGTCCTAGTTATGCTCTTGCCTTCATATGTAGATATCAGTATCACACAGCTTGTCAGATGCTTCTTCATTTCATTATTGTGGTTGGTAATTCTTGTTTACACTATTTGATAGTTGTTCTGATTGGTAATTCTTGTTTACACTATTTGGTACTAGTTGATTACCTTTTTGTGATTGTGGTATATTGTATGCCTGTCCTAATTGCCGCTTTAAAGGAGAAGTAAAATAAATGGTTTTGCACACTATAAGTAGCATTCTGGATCTGGAGGCCTCATGGAACAGTACAAAACTCTAGATGTCAACAATTGATTTGCAAAATATTTAAGTTACAGTCTTCCAGAGAGACAGAGGACACAGGTAGTATGTTGTTACAGCCTGGCCTCTGCATTTGCAACATGAAGCTACTATTTATTTACTACTTTTAAATTATTTTAAGATTATTTCCTTACGTTTAGATGCCTTTGTCTGACTATGTATTGTAATGCAATTTACATTTGTCAAGTGTCAACTGTCAGAGGTTGACATGACAAACCAATTGGCTCAATTAAAGGTCGATATTCCACGGATTGTGTGTGGTTTGTTTGAAGTCCTAATATCCCATCTCATCAATTCTGCCTCACCGTGCGATTTTTCCGTACAAAATTTACTGAGTAATTCCAAACAATAAGATGAATCATATGTTTCTTTTTGCTCACAAGCTCTTGAATATCTGCAGTTTGAATAATTTTGAGTCATATTGGGCAGGTGCTGTGAACGAGGCTGAGGAGATGCTGCAACAAGAAGGCTGGGCTGCAAAGCTCAAGCGCTTAGCCACCACCCACCTTGGTTGGACTAGGGCTTGACACGGATGCTGGAAGTCAGGCTGATGCGTTGATGATTCAAGATGGTGCCGAAGTTTTGCAACATGAACTCGACATTTGACCACCAAGTTGGCTGCTTTTGTCTGCTGTAACATCCGTCGTCCAGAAGGATATAACCTGGAGTGTTTACCTTGTGTGCCTTCATCCGATAATTCTTATCACATTTTTTGTCTGATTATAACATTATTAACAACGTTAAGTTCCTGTGGAATTATTAGGTTAACTAAGAGTATGTAAGAAGGCAGACTAGGTGCGATATTGTTGTATTGTACAACTTGTATAAGGAAAATGATCCTACCATTGTAAGTATATATGCTCATGATACATATTTTCTTTGTTAGGGCATCCCCAACTAAACCACCCTAAACTTGCCATTTGTTTAAGAATCAGCCCTCCACTTGGTTTTAACCATATGAAGTGAAGCAGTATTGAACGCAATGACCGATGACACACTAGGATAATCATCTCTTTGTATGTATATATATATCGCCCATTTGGGACACCTAGGTGCCCAAGCTCCTTGCCTTTCCACCACTTGATTGCATTTAGATGTTTGCTGCTGCAATAGATGTTGATTGAAAAGTAATTATGATGTAACCACTAATTGAATACCATAAAGATGACCTACACATCATGCATGGAAACTATTATATAGTATACTAGTACCATGCATGACCGTTTAATGTTGAGAGAGAGAAAGAAAAATGAAGAATTAATGTGTCATATTAATGTCGTCATTGGGTATGGGTGTTCATTCTATAAAAATCACGTACATGCATATAGACATCTGTAATATGTGTACATTCTCACTACGTAGGTATAATATCTACACGAAATGGTATACTTAAGTATGTGTATATTTTGATTTAGTATGAATTTAGCTACGTCTAATACCCACTATCTGGTATTAAAGTCTAATAACGTGTAATACCAGCGCAAAAAAAACGTGTAATACCCACTACCTGGTATTAACGTCTAATGACATATACACGTACACGAGAAACTCAAGTATGTGTATCTTTATTTACCTATTTGGAATTACCAAAACGTACATGTGGGTATCTTGGGTACATGTTTATTTTTCATTGGAGATAATACCTTAAGTATGCTTATATTTTAATTTGGTAGAACACCAATACATAAATATTTTCGTTAGGTATAATACCCACCAACTGATAGCACGATCAGATAATATTTACGCATGAATATATGGGATATGTGTATACCAGAAAATATAATTATTTTATTATACACAATGTACTACAGTGCGTACATATGTCCAAATAAATCACATGGTATTATGTAATAATGACGTGCATTATCATGGCAGTTATAGCATGCACCAAAATTTAAATTATATAATAATGATGACGTGCATTATTATGGTAGTTATAGCTTGCACCAAAATTTGGAAAGAGATTAATCGTATAGTGAACTTAGGTGCATGGTGCCTAGGTGCCCAGGCACCTAGGTGCCCCAAATATTTTACCTATAATCCTTTCTCGAGCTCCACCACACAGCCCACGCCACCCGAGACACCTACAAACCCTTCTGTCGTCGGTGCTGCACCTTCCCTCTCAGCGGTGCACCTCTCAACGGAGACCAATGTTGTTTTTTCTAAACTTTGTGATAAGGCGAGGGTGTAATATGCCTGATTTTTTTGATAAATGTTGTAAATAAAATCAACTTGTTAGTTCGAGGTTGAAAAATTAATTTTCTCTTTACTTATGACTTTTAAATCATTTTAAGATTCATTTCTTTACGTTTAGATGCCTTTGTTTGACTATGTATTGTATAACTTATGGTGTAGAGCTTGTGGCGGAGCCACCGTGGTCTTGACCAAGGCGACAGAGCCCTAAGATCTCAACACTCTCGATCGGCATGAGCTCGCACGGGGTGGTGTCGACTCTACAAACTCTGGTGAGTCCATTGCTGGTCACATAGCTACAAATAAAAAAAATGAGTATCTAACTATGAAGAAATAAGATGTGAAATTGCGTGAGAAGCACAGGGCTGCCACTAGTGCAAAACAGGTCATTAGAACCGGTTCTAGGGTGCCTTTAGAACCGGTTTTTGAAACCGGTTCTAAAGGTTCGGTGCTAAAGAGTAAAGCCTTTAGGTTCTAAACCAGCTCCAGCCAGGCCACGTGGTTGCACGGCAGCGCGAGGGCTTGGGCATCTTTAGCACCGGTTGGTAACATAAACCGATTCTAAAGGTTTTGTGGTTTAAGGGTCCGTTTGTTATTTTCTTTTGGGTTTAATAGTTTTGTTTTTGGATTATTAATTAAAGGTTCTCCGCAATCTTATTATTTAATGAAGATGATCAATATATGAATATATCAAGCGGTTTCTGCGTCATACACTTACAAGATGTCTATCTCGGTACATATGCTTCACAACATCTCATACACACAGACAATATAGTCTAAATATATCGATCACATCTCATATATATAGGACAATATATAATTTAATTTCAATAAGAACAAGTACGAAAGCCATTATATCCAACACAAAGATTTTTCCTAGTTTAACTTCGATAACCTAATTTGTTCAGATACACTACTACTAAATATATATAGGACATAATTCTTCGAATTCACTCCTAATATATAGGATCTAATCAAACACGCGAAGGTAACAAGAAATAAACCAAAAAAGAAAGTCCATATTCTCCACGATAGAGGATAGAGAACAACCTGTCTCCAGGTTTTGGCTTCTTCTGGACCACTATCTTTAATCATGCTTTAATTTTGACACAACCATCTGATCCACTTTCAGTGTAGTAATCATGTTGGAAAGGTTCTGTCCAAGGCCGTGCACAAACAATTGTAACTTCGCCTTTAAATCCCAGCATCCATTTAGGCGTACAAGTTTGCGGTATCTTCTGTTGAAGAACATGCATATTAGTAGCATAGTTAGCAATGAGTATAATTAATAAAATGTCTTTTTGAAGAAGATATAGTCTACTGAGAGAGAATGATAAAAATCATACCAGGCTAGGCCATTTAAGCATATAGTCCTCCAACTTAAGGACAAATGACACATATGCTCCAAAAGGACGGCCAACCCTTAAATAGTTCGTATACGAAGGTACCAATTTAATAACTTCGATAAATGCATGTTGTTCATTCATACTTAGGTCAAAGCCATTGTTATAGAAGGTACAAACAAAAATATCTTGTACTTCTTCCGTGGCAAGAACATAAGCTGGCAATTATAAATGAGTTGTCAAACATTTGGAAGCAAAGAAAAATAAGTTGTAGAAGTAGCAAAATTGTTGTTTAACAAACTCACATGAACATCGAACTGGAATCATGTCGCCTAGTTCCATCAAAATTTTATCATCACGAAAAACATTGGATCCTCGACGGCGGCGTCCAAGATCAAATGCTATTTTCATATTATCATGAAATGCATATGTCTTGAATAATGCATCTCATTTTGAACAGCCAAAGAATGTGGCATTTGGTTGATTAAAGATCTTAACCTTAAGAACAAAATGTTTCGTCTTAATGTTAACTTCTTTACTAATAGTTTCATCGAAATCTTGAATATTGATCTTGTCACAAACGTGGCGTCTTGCAAAGCAAGGGATGCACTAGTTGAATTAGAAAAAAATTATACGTTATAAACATAAACTTAAGTCATACATGCATGCACCATAACAAGAACATGTCGTGCAAATTACATACCGTAACATTTTGGAACCAGGACCTAAGCGTGATGAAGAAGTATGTGTCTGCTTCATCAAACACGGGATCGTTGCATCGACCCGAGTCGTCTTGACAAATCTCACACTTGGGATGAGACATACTATATGTTCATAATTATAAAATTAATTCAAAGTAATAAAAATATAATGAAAATTATAAAAATATAACATGAGAAATAATACAAATTATGCCTCATTGGCCCATCTCCAATATGTAATTTAATCATCGACATTCTAGAAAGTAAGAAAATAGTAATGAACCATAATATATATGAATGCAAAAATTATATCACTAATACATATATCAAGTAATCTAGCAAATTAATAGCATCAACAATTTATTAATGACATCTAGCAAAAATTCTACAAAAATTTCATCTAGGCGCCGGCGGCAAGTACGTTCGACCATGGCGGCCACGTACGGCCATGGCCACGGTGGCGGGCCGGGGAGGTCGACCATCTACGGCCATGGCCACGGCGACTAAGGCGCGCCGGCGGCAAGTTCGACCACGGCGGCGCGCATTCGACCTTTACGGACCATGGCCACGGCAGCGGGGAGGTGGATGTACGCTGGAGAGGGCGACGGTGACGGCGACGGGGAAGACGACGGCGGCGAGCAGCAGCCTGGCGGCGTGGACGACGACGGCGACGGCGGCGTCGGCGAGGAAGAGCAGCAGCCTGGCAGCGTGGTGTGACGAATTGAAGCGGTGGGCGGAACTGACGCCAAGTGCCGATATATATACCATGGACCTTTAGCATTGGTTTGTAGCAGAAACCGGTGCTAATGGACCTTTAGAACCGGTTTCAGCCACAAACCGGTTCTAAAGGTCACCAATTTCATCCATTTTTCGGCCAAAAATACACGCGGGAAGGGGAGGGACCTTTAGCAGCGGTTCGTGGTTGAAACCGGTTCTAAACCTTTATTTTTTAGATTTATATTTGTTTTTATATTTTGACTAGCTATTAGAATAGTTGGAGTTTTTTAATATTTTTTTTTTATTTTAGGTTAAAACATAATTATAAATATTCTGTTAGTGGCAGTGGTTTTCAAATTTAAATAGTTTCAAGTTGAATTCTTCTGAAATACTAGTTTGTGAAATACTTTAAAATAGTCAAAAAATCATTAAATGTATGAAAAATAGCAAATGAAGTCAGAAAGGGTTGAAATTTTAGTATGTGGCTTTGAATGGTGCATATTGAATGCAAAAAAAGTCTTGAGTTGAAATAAGTTTAGAAAAATAAAATGTCTTTGTAACAGATGAGTTTTCGTTTGAAACCCTTATACTTTGAAAGGGATGGTCCAGTTTGTACACGAAATGCATCCAGTTTTTTCCGTAATCCTCTCAACTTTGGCACAAATGTTATGTGGGTCAAATGATGATATCTTGCCAAGTTTCAACCTTTTCTGAGTTCAGTTGTAGTACTTTCCAAATTCAAGGTCATTTAGCTCAAAATAAATCATTAAATGCATGAAAAATAGCAAACGAAGTAAAAAAGGGTTGACACTACTAGGGAAATAGCTATACATGGAAAGCTTATTAGTGGCGCATATAGAAAGCCATGCGCCACCATCTGTTAGGGATGGCGCACTGGAAAATAATGCGCCACCCATAGTAAGGTCTTATGGGTGGCGCATTATTTTCCAGTGCGCCACCCCTAAGAGTGGGCCAGCCTGGATGATCTTATACGTGGCGCATCTAGGAATATGCGCCACCCCTAAGAACCTTATAGGTGGCGCATACACAATATGCGCCACCCTTAAGAGCTTAGGGGTGGCGCATTCACAGAATGCGCCACCCGTAAGGTCCTTAAGGGTGGCGCATTGCTCTAATGCGCCACCCATAAGAGCTTAGGGGTGGCGCATTTCACCAATGCGCCACCACTGACTTTATATATGCGCCACTAAATGCCTAGAGCTGCCCTTGTCTACTCCACCCCACCTACCACCTCTCATTCACTCCACACAATTCTCAAACTAGATCCACTCTTCTCACCCTAGATCTATTCGGTTTTCTCCTCCTCCCTTCCTCATTTCTTCCATTTATTCATCGATACTTGGCATTACATCTATTTTGTTTCATATTGAAGTAAGTGGACCTCCTCCCAAACTCTTTTGTTCCATTTATGACCCATATACTTGCCTTTATTAGCTTGGGGTTTGTTGTATATGTGAAGCTTGGGTTTGATGTATATGTGAAGCTTGTGGTGGTTTGATGTATATGTGAAGCTTATGGTGGTTTGATGTATATGTGTATCTTGAGTGGCCAATGTTTTGCCGAAATGTCGATTCATTTCCGTTTCGGCAAATTTCTGGCGCACTCTCTGCATGCTCCCATGCATTATTAGGGAAGGTCATGCCGAATTTTTCCGGCGACGACTGTGATATATAATTGTGTTGCTCTCTCCGTGCACGCAGGTGATCTACCATGGTCCGCGAGATGCTGAGCGATATCACCATGGCTAGGTGGATGCAATGTGCGACAAGCGACATGCTAAGGAATAATAGGTCGGATATAAGATGTCCGTGTCAGAGATGCAAACTGCAGTGCGTGACCGCGAGCCTGATTCCGGAATATTGCAAAGACACCTGAAGCGTAATGGTTTGATGGATGGCTACACACGATGGATAAGTGATGAAGCTGGTGAGGAGGAGGACGTCAATGGTGGGGCGCCAGTAAATGAGGAAGGGCAACCAGAAAACAGCGACGGGCGAGAAGACGAAGAGCATCCCGTACATGATCATGAAAAAGATGCCGAAGCGGATCATGTAGATCAAGATGCCGGACATGAAGATCAAGATGTCGGACATGATGAGGATTCAAGCTGGGTGCGGGACCCTCATGTTCAAGAGCTGCTTGTCAAAGAGGCGTTGAACGCAAGAGGTGCAGCTAGAGAGAAAGCCAAGATGGCGCAACTCGAGAAAGACGCGATTACGAAGTTGTACGAAGGATGCAACGACGGGGATACCCGCTTGAATGTAACACTTGGGGCTATGGAGATGAAGGCAAAACACAAATGGACGACGAAAGCTTCGATGATAACATGGCATTCTGGCACGATCGTCTTCCGAAGGGCAACACGTGCCCAAATAGTATCGCTGAGGCCAAGAAAGTCTTCCGCACGTTAAATACCACGTCTGCATAAATGATTGCATGATCTATCGGGGTGAGGACGAAGATAAAACCACATGTTTGGTGTGCGGTGTTAGTCGATACAAGAGAGAGAAGAAAGTTCCTAGAAAAGTGGTATGGTACTTTCCGATCACTCCTCGTCTGCAGAGGTATTTCGTAGATCCCGAGGAAGCAAAGCTCATGACCTGGCATGCGGATAGAAAGAAGCTAAAAGAGGATGACCCGAACCCGGATCCGGAAAAGGAGGACATGCTGAGGCACCCTTCAGATGGTAGCCAATGGACTGTGTTGGACCTCGAATACCCAGATTTTGGAAAAGAACCAAGGAACCTCAGGATTGGTGTGAGCGCCGATGGAGTCAATCCGTTTGGCGGACAGAGCAGCACACACAGTACCTGGCCCGTGTTTGTATGCATATACAACCTTCCCCCCTGGAAGTGCATGAAGAAAAAGTACATAACAATGTGTATGCTAGTTCAAGGGCCGAAACAACCAGGTACAGACCTCAATCTATATCTGCAGCTGTTGAAAGAGGAGCTAGAAACGTTATGGAAAGACGGAGTCAATACGTGGGTCGCCGCGGAAAAAGAATATTTCCCAATGAAAGCCGCGGTGATCACGACGGTGCACGACTATCTCGGATACAAATATTTCTCAGGGCAGGTGGTCCAAGGATTCTGTGCATGCGTTAGGTGCATGGATGATACAACGTACTGCCAGCTACCAAAAGATCCCGGATCTTCAAAAACCGTGTTCCAGGGGTCTCGGAGGTGGCTTCCCAAGAAACACGCGTGGAGAAAACAGGGACATCTGTTCGATGGAAGCGAGGAGCTCCGAGCACCCCCAGCTCGAAGGAGCGGCAAAGAAATCGACAACTTGCTGAAAACTTGGAAAGAGTGCCCCGCGCCGGGAAAGAAAAAAAGAAGACTCAGCCGTTGATGAGGGTATGGAAAGCGAGGTCTGTTTTCTGGGATTTGGAATACTGGAGTCTACTCCGCAGTCCTCATAGCCTTGATCTAATACATATCATAAAGAACGTGTGCGAGAGCTTGTTTGGCACGCTGCTCAACATGCCGGAGAAGACCAAGGACGGGCCAAAAGCAAGGAATGACTTAAAATTTATGGGCATCAGGAGGGAACTTCACCCCCCCTAGTGACGACGATGATGAGCCGGAGGAGGAAGAGGATACGGAAACGCAAAACTCTCGCAAACGAAAAAGGACGACCAAGAAGAAGACCGGTATTGATCACTGCCCCCCGGCATGCTTCACTCTGTGCGAGGAGGAGATCAAGCGGTTTATCCACTGCCTCATAGGAGTAAAATTTCCGAACGGCTACGCGGGGAAGATAAGCAGATACCTAGACGAGGCGAAGCAGCATTTCAGCGGGATGAAATCTCACGACTGTGCCGTACTGATGACGCAGATTCTCCCGGTTGCGATGCGAGGGATAATGAACGAGCACGTCCGTAAAACGTTGTTTGGCCTTTGCAACTTTTTTGACGTCATCTCCCGGAAGTCGATTTGCGCTACGCAACTCAAAAGGCTACAGGAGGAGATCGTGCTCATACTATGCGAGCTTGAGATCTATTTCCCGCCCGCGTTCTTCAACATTATGGTGCATCTGTTGATCCACGTCGTGGAGGATATCGTGCAACTCGGGCCTGCGTTTCTGCGCAGCATGATGCCATTCGAAAGGATGAATGGACACATCAAAAAATACGTTCGTAACAGGTCCCGTCCAGATGCAAGCATAGCGAAGGGCTTTCTAACCGAAGAGTGCATCTCTTTTTTCACGAATTATCTCAACACCGAGAACCCTGTTGGTCTGGCCGTCAACAAGCACTTTGGCAGGACCGATGGGTGTGGTCACCACGAGGGAAGCCGCGCAATGCATGTCAACTTTGATGGTCGAGACATCGACTTTGAAAGAGCAAGCCTAGTCGCGCTACAACACATCCAGCTGGTCGATCCTTGGATAGTAAAGCACAAGGATTTAATCAGGAAGAAGTACAGTGACCAGGGCCTGCAGATAACGGACCGAGATCCACGGCTAATCAAAGAGCACAACTCCGGTTTCATGACTTGGTTCAGGGACGAGCTTTGTGCTAATCCCCCGCGAAGGAACGCTTCTGAGGACGAAAAGATGATATTCACCTTGTCACAGGGTGCCGCACGCAACCTGATGACCTATCAAGCGTATGATATCAACGGCTACACATTTTACACGGAGGAAAAGGACAATAACTGCGATTACCAGAACTCAGGGTAACGGGGACATTCTACACCGATGACGTCAAGGAAAGATTCTATGGAAGGATCGAGGACATATGGGAGCTCTACTACTGTGGAGAGAAGGTGCTGATGTTCCGTGTGAGATGGGCCAAGAGCGTCGTAAAAGAAGACCGGTACTTCACCACCATGGTTATACCCGAAGCCAAATCCAAGTCTGCGGGCGCAAACGTCACCGCGAAAAATGAGCCATGGGTACTGGCTAGCCAAGTGGACCAATGCTTCTTCATTACCGACCCATCAAAGCCGAGCCGCGTTGTAGTGAGGAGAGGCAAAAGAAACATCATCGGAATGGATGGAGTCGCCAACGAGCAAGACTTTGACAAGTACGGCGACTCGAAGATGGAGGATGACTACGCCGCTCAGGATACATACACCACAACCCTACCGAAGAAAGGTCTCCTCCCGTTCAAGAGGAAAAGTGAAGGCGTTCCGGGCCTAAATTATTCAACCACGACAAAGAAGGGCAAGAAGAAGATCGTGAGGAAACGATAGCTAGATAGCTAGCTCAAAATTTAAGAAAAATATTTTGTAATTCATGATCACTTTGTGTATGCATGGATTTAATATGCACTTTGTAATTGATGATCACAATCTTATGTTTCCAAACGCCGCTACACCTTGTGTTTGTGGATCTTGGTTCGGCGAAGACACGGTTAAGACATGGTACGTGGATCGATATGATCACATTCTTATGTTTGGATCATAGTTTGAAGTGTATGAACATCGACGATACACAATCGAAGCACCATGCCTAACTACTTAAAAATGATTCTTTGCTCTTTATCTATCTTACGGGGTATTTGGTTCGCGTAATGCATTGAGTGTCATGATTCCATTCCACTAGAATGCATGGATCGGTTAACCCGCAAAAAAGATGAAGTGGTCAGCCCGCAAATAAAATGAAATGGTAAACTCTAATTAAAAAATGAAATGGTGCTTAGGGGTGGCGCATTCAGCCGGAATGCGCCACTAAGGATGCTTAGGGGTGGCGCATTTTGCCAAAATGCGCCACCAAGTGGATCCTTATGTGTGGAGCATTCTGTACAAATGCGCCACACATAAGGATCCACTTGGTGGCGCATTTTGGCAAAATGCGCCACCCCTTAGAGTTAACATATCGCCCCCCTCCCCCTTGCCCGTAACAGTTCCCATTCACCACCCTTGCACTCCCCTCGACATCTCTCAGCCGCCGGCCGCCGCATTGGAGCCCTAGCCGCGCGCCCCCTCGACGCCGCCCCTCGCCGGCACCGGAGCCTCCCCTCGACGCCGCCCCTCGCCGGCACCGGAGCCTCCCTTGACGCCACCAGAGCCACCACCGTGGAGGAGCCCGGGCCCCATCGACGCTGCCCCTCACCAGCAGCTCTCCGCGCCCCCGACCGCCGTGCTCCCTAGGTCAGTATCTTCCCCACCGACCGCCCCTTCTTCCTCCCCGCCATGCCCGCCTCCCAACAAAATCCCATGTTCTTGGAGTTCATCAGGATGACACAATGTCCTCATCTGCTAGAAATTATAAGTGTATGCATGATATTTTGTTGTTTGGCTTGTGGGAGATATGCAACCTTTTGCTGTTTGTGCCAAGGATTTGATAAGGTAGCATTTGAAAGCTAGCTGTTGGGATCATTGTAGTTTGTGTGGAATAGTAGTGAAAAATCCCCCTGTGCAAAGAAACTGAATTTTCTGAATTTAGTTTAAGATCTGCACCTAACAACTTGTACAAGGTTCCATATTATTCGATGTTGAAATCCAAAATAGGTTGTCTTATGAACCACTATTAGAAACACTTATAAAGTTATACTAAGGTTATTGACCCCCCTCCCCTTGTCTTATTGTTTTTATGCATCAAAGCTTGAAAGTTGGAATATGCTTTAGTAAAAATTAAAAAAGAGAGGAGAAAAACCAGTAGGTAAGTATTTGTTCTTATGAACATAATGATGAAACTAGCAAGTGTAGAATCTGTTCTTCGATAGTTTTATATTTTGATGTGCCATTGTTACATGATCTCATCATGTTTATCTCATCGTGTTTGTCCGCTGTTTTAGTCAAGCTCATTTTTTATCCATTTGCAAGTATACAGAATTTGCAATGCATTGTTTACCATATGAAATTTACCTATATATATGTTTCTTGAATATCTACTGTTTGAATATCTATTTTGTGCATTGTTGTGCCTACATGTAGGCATTTTTTTTGTGCAGGTACAAATTATTATCCCCTTTCTCCCGAAATGTTGATTAACTTCCGTTTCGGTTGAGAATGGGGCACTCTCATGTTAAGAAAAAGAGCAAAGGTCATGCCGAATTTTTCCGTGAATTCATGCATGACCTTTGCTATTTTTCTTAACATGAGAGTATTTGCATTTATTTATTGTGCTAATTAATTAAGTAGTTGCATTTCTTATTATTGTACTAGTGCAAACATGTCGACCGGAGCCTACGCCGGTCCTTCTTCTCAGCCGGGAGAAAAAAGGAAGCAATTTTGGGAATACTCCCAGGAGGAGGTCGAGGAGCAGAGAGAAGAGGAAGTACCTCCGGGAGAGGAGGAGTATGAGGAGGAGATAGAGTCGGAGTCCGACTCATCGGATGATGACCTAGAGGAGGAGGCCGGTACGACAGACGGCGAGAGGAACATCGGCGAGGATGATGGGACCGGTGGCTCCAACACAGATGGTACCCAGTCGAAGAAGAGGAATCGGAAACCGACCAAGGTCGGCGTCATCAGGCAAGAGTTTACTGTTGTGACCGCCGTCGGGATTCCTAAAGAGCCCGAACGTTTTTCGGAAGGGTACGACCATCAAGTCGCGGCGATCCTCCGCAACACCGTGCCGATCACCACTATTAACCTCAGGAGTCGTGAGAATATTCATTATTGTCAGCTTCTTATCAACAAGCAGCACAGACGATACAAGTTTCCGGAGCCGTACGATAACACCAAACTCAGAGGGAACAAAGGAAACACATGGGCTCTCAGGAAGATGAGCAAGGCCTTGTCCAGTTGGAAAACCCGGGTGAAGAGGGAAATTTTTGAAAAGAACAAAACCTGGGAGGAGCTCAAGGAGAAAGAGCCGTTGATCGACGAAGCTACCTACAACCTTTTCAAGGCTAGGTGTGAGTCCGATCAAGCCAAGGCCGCGAGTGCAAAGGGCAAGGCCATGCGGTCGCAGGTCATAGGTAACCACCGTCTCGGAGCCGGTGGTTACAAAAGTTCCAAGCCTAAATGGGACAAGGAGGATGCCGAGTACGCCGCTGCGGGCATACCTAACCCCTTCCAGCAATACAAAGATGATCCGCAGACCGAATTCTTTGTGAGGGCCCGGAGCTATAAGGACAAAGCAACCTCGAAAATAATTATCGATCCTAAGATTCAGGAGTTTACGACTTCCGTGGTAAGTAGTTTACCACGCGACCTTGTCGATTGAATTCTCGAGTGAAGTTCACAATTTCTTAACGTTTCACATTCTTTTTGCAGCAAGCGGAAATGAAAATCGCCTCATCACAGGAGTCGTCGGTTAAGCCGCCCGGCCCATGGGACAACACCTTTAACAGGGCGTTGAACAAGGTCAAGAAGTTTGACGACGTGACGGCGAAGCCATCGTCAGCCGGCCGTGTGGTCGGCTTTGGTGCGGACCTAAATTGGTCCGAATATTATGGAAAATCGGTGGAGCAGTCCGGTTCGAGGGGGCGCAAGGCGAGAAGGACCGAAGAAGATGCCGCTTATGTTCGTGGACTGGAGGAGAAGGTGAACATGCTTCCGCAGCTTGTCCAGGACGAAGTGGCGAAGACGATGAACACTCTCATTCCAGATATGATGTAGTCGCTCACGAATTGGCAAGCTTATGGTGGACAAGGGCCCATACCAGTCCCCAGCATGGTCGGCAGCAACTCGGGCACCGCGGCGATCCTCCAGCCACGATCGAGCAACCGGGGCATAACAATAATGCACCCGGCGGCAGCGCAAATAGGGCGACCGACGCCATGGGAGGCAGCGCACCCTCCGTATCTTGCATGCCCGCCGTCATCGGCGGGGTCTCTTCACTAGCTGACCTCGACGCCCTCAAGGTAACTATAAGCGTCTGCAACTCAAACGAGGACTTCATCTCCTTGACTTTTTAGTGGAATCTCTCTGATGCCGTACATGCATATATATATATATATATATATCTTTCGCAGGAGGACACTCCATGCATTCTATTACAAGTCGTGGACGGCGAGTTGAAGGATGTTGCCAAAGGTAAAATCATTCAACCATAAAATCGAATCATGCACAATATGCCGATGGCACCGGAGATGCATAGGGTTCATATCTCTCTCGTGATTTCGGGCTACGAGAGAGTTGAATCTCCCATTCAACCCCCCGGATACGATCAGGACGAGCCGGCAGTCCTCGGTGACTGTTTCAACCAAATATTCCTATGGCCGAAGAGCCAAATGCGTTTAATGACGGGGCAAAGGGGCACCACACCTAGGACAACAACGCTAGTCATCGTGTCGGCGCCACATGATCCCATCGGCGCACAACAAAAAGACGATGATCTTGATGATGATATCAGCGCCGACCAGTTCATCAATACTTTGTATGATGCTCATGACTTATTCATGCCTCCTGCTGAAGGAGCCTATAAGCATGACGAGGAAGCTCGCGGTCCAGCTGATCCTGCGGCGAAGCCTGCTTGCTCCACGCGTCTCTTCGCTGTTTCTCAGGACATGTCTCCAGCAGCTTGCGCCTTCACCGAGCCTCAAGCAGATGCCACAAGGAGATCTATTCTCAGCCCGTCCACACTCCATAAGGCGGCCATTGAGAAGATAAAGGCCGGTGACTACTCAAAATCAGAAAAGAAGAAGGGACGTAAAAGAAAGAAGAGCATCACTTCGAGTAGCCAACCTTCGATGCCGATCCGGGCTCAGGACGGGCCACCAAGACCCAAGGATCTCTCGTTTGAAATCCATGTGGCTGGTAGGGCGATGCTACCTAAGGACATGCTGGACCTTGCAACTTCGGATATGCAGAGTGTGCATCATAGTATTATGGCATTAGAGAAGATTCTTCTTCGAGAAGAGAATCCCTCGTACCCGGTTTTCATGGCCAAGGTGCCACTCAACATGGGCTTCATCAACACTATCCCCGCGGATATGATAATCCTGCGATTTTCGGAGATCTTCAATTTGTACCATCTCAAGCGGCTGGACCATAGCATTATCCGTCTGTTCTCGCTCAGCCTTTCTATGAGTATCAGGAGAGATAAGACCCCGAGCGTCGCGATATTGGACCCCTTCTACATGCGTGAAAGCATCTTGATGGAAGACGGGGACGCGGCTCTCGCGGCGGGGTACATCACAGACTTCATGCTACGGAACGCCGACAAGGATTCATTTCTTATGACCTACTACTCCCAAGTAAGTCATTCGCTCGCCTCCGTAGCATATATGCTTTCTTAGCTTTCCATTGTCCTCTTCCAACATTCCTTTTGGATTGTTTTAATTATGCAGTGAGGATCAAGACTGCGTGCTCATCTGCTTTTCACCGCAACACTCGCATGCCGTGTATTTAGACTCGGGGAGTGTGAAGAGGAAAGATTACAAGTATATCATGAGAGTTTTGGATGATTCTCTCGTCGGCTACATAAAAGCCGGAGGCAAGATCATGAAGCACAAGTTCAGGAAAAATCAGCCTGGCGTGAACGTGTTCAACCACGTAACGCAGTTCCCGTGCGTCAAGCAGCCGGCTGGCAGTGTGAGGGATGCGTACTACGCCCTTCATCACATGAGGGAGATTGTACAGGAACAACGCAACCTGACGCTGCCAAGTCATCTCAGAGCGTGGGCCGAAAGGAAGGCGGAAATCGGCGATGCAAATCTGAAGGAGGAGTTCTTTCACATCCAAGAGCAGATGGCGATTATCATCCGTCATGATGTACAAATGAGGGGGTCAATCTTCCACTCGAACATTGCACCATCAAATGGGGAGATAGAAGTCCGCCTAAAGTTCCTGCGTGACACAAGGCCTTTCATGACGAAAGAAGGATGCCGCCCATTCCCCGAGCCGAGTCAGAACAATTGAATGTACTCTTTGTGTAATTTGGATGTAATTTGGATGTACTCTTTGTGTAGTAGATGGTAGTGTCAAATACTCTTGGTGCTCTTTGTGTATAAAGGTCACTGCATATGCATTTTTATGCATATGTGCATGCTTCTCGCCATTGATCGACTTGCTTTAAGTTGTTGATAAGAATAGATGCTAGATTGCTTTGTTCTCTTTTGGTATGATTCATATGGATGTGACCTCTAAAGCTTTGTTTTGTGCAGGTTGAAGAGCAAACAAGATATGATGACGAAAGTAGCTTTCGGTTTTCAATAATTGTTGGACTCATTGTAATTTTGTGATGGATGTAATCTTGTGAATCTTGTTGGCCTCTAAACCTTTGTAAATCTTTGTAATAAGAATTAGAATGCAATTCTTTTGTATCAATAATTGTTGGCCTCATTGTTATATTGTATTTTGCATTTCTGCAATATAATAAAAATATCTGTAATGCTTTTATTCTTTTCTGTAATTCTTTTTTTTGTTTTCTGTAATTCTTTAGTGGCGCATTTTTTCAGGATTTAGTGGCGCACTGTGAATGCGCCACCCCTAAGGCCCTTAGGCGTGGCGCATACCAGAATGCGCCACCCATAAGAGCTTAGAGGTGGCGCATCCAGAATGCGCCACCTCTAAGCCCTTATTAGTGGATTGTAGTTAGTGGCGCATCCCTAATGCGCCACTAAACACAAAAAAATGGCGCCACTAAAAGGGCATTCCCTAGTAGTGTGAAATTTTAGTATGTGGCTTTGAATGGTGTATATTGAATGCAAAAAAAGTATTGAGTTGAAATAATTTTAGAAAAATGCAATCTCTTTGTAACAGATGAGTTTTCGTTTGAATCCCTTATACTTATGTCTTTGTAAAAGATGAGTTTTCGTTTGAAACCCTTATACCTTGAAAGAGATGGTTCAGTTTGTACACGAAGTGCATCCAGTTTTTGCCGTAATCCTATCAACTTTTGCACACATGTTATGTGGGTCAAATGATGATACCTTGCCAAGTTTTAACCTTTTCTGAGTTTAGTTGTAGTGCTTTCCAAATTCAAGGTCATTTAGCTCAAAATAAATCATTAAATGCATGAAAAATAGCAAATGAAGTCAGAAAGGGTTGAAATTTTAGTATGTGGCTTTGAATGATGCATAGGGAATGCAAAAAAAGTCTTGATTTGAAATAAGTTTAGAAAAATGAAATGTCTTTGTAACAGATGAGTTTTCGTTTGAAACCCTTATACTTTGAAAGAAATGGTCCAGTTTGTACACGAAGTATATCCAATTTTTGCCGTAATCCTCTCAACTTTTGCACACATGTTATGTGGGTCAAATGATGATACCTTGCCAAGTTTCAACCTTTTCTGGGGGCATATGTCCTAGTTCCAGCCAAGAACCGGGACCAAGCACCTCGCTCCTGGCCCACAAGCATTAGTTTCGGTTTGTGGCTCGACAAGGGACTAAAGTCACGCCCACAAGCATTAGTCCAATTTCAGGGTCATTTAGCTCAAAATAAATCATTAAATGCATAAAAAATAGCAAATGGTGGCGGCGACGCGGCAAACTTAAAACATTCAACAAACTTAACATCTCAAACCTAGAACATAAAAAAACTACTCCTCCTCGTCGTCGAAGAAATCGTCTTTGGTGTCAGAGCTGATGTCATCCTCCAGCGCTATGCAGCGGGGGTCACCGAGGGGCCAGTTGGCGGCGCCTCTCGCCAGTTCCTCCTCCGCCATCGCCTTGGCCGCCCGCCGCTCCTCCCGCCATTCATGACGCTCCTGTCGCCGCTCCGCGCTCACGGCCGCCAGCCTCGTCCAGTGTTCCGCCTCCTCCGAGGCTTCACGGGGATGGCTCGCGTACCAATCCTGCACGGCACGCTGGTCCTGCTCCGAGGTGAGGCCGAGCACCGCTCGTTGATGATGGAGGCGATGGTCCTCTTCAGTGAGGAGGAGCGGCGGATCTGCCATGTCCTCCGCCTCTTCCAAGCTGCGACAATGGCGGTTATTCATCTCCGGGCGCGGGCGACCGAGCCTCCACGCCGCAACGTCGTACGCGCGGGCGGTTAAATATGCATGCCAGAACCTGCCGAGACACACACGCTCTTTTTTGGCGCAAGTGATCACCGCCATGAATGTGCCGTCCGAGCGCTCGCGGACGCCGTGGTAACTTGGTCGGCGGCGGCGAGGCGGCATGGTGGCGGTGGCGCGGAAGGGGAAAGAGTGCAAGAGAAAAGAACTAGTGGCGACTGGCGTTGCGTGGAGTCCTCTTCCACGCGCTTTTAACCGTACACGATTTTGAATCCAACCAATCAGGAAGAAGCACACGGATCGCGTGTTTCTTTCAAGCGCTTGTGAGTCGTTGGATCAGGTTTCTGAGCCATTGGATCTAACCAATCAGGAAGAAGCACACGGATCGCGTGTTTCTTTCAAGCGCTTGTGAGTCGTTGGATCAGGCTTCTGAGCCGTTGTATCCAACCAATCAGGAAGAAGCACACGGATTTTAGTATGTGGCTTTGAATGTTGCATGTTGGATCCAAAAAAAGTCTTGAGTTGAAATAAGTTTAGAAAAATGAAATGCCTTTGAAACACATGTGTTTTCGTCTGAAACCCTCGTACTTTAAAAGAGATGGTCCAGTTTGTACACGAAGTGCATCCAGTTTTTGTCGTAACCCTCTCAACTTTTGCACACATGTTATGGTAAAATGATGATACCATGCCAAGTTTCAACCTTTTCTGAGTTCAAAAAATAGCAAATGAAGTCAGAAAGGTCTTTAGCACCGGTTTCAACCACAAACCGGTACTTCAAGCGATTTGTTTCTTTCAGCTCACCTCGACCAAAGAAGAAGAAGCACACGGATCACGTTTTTCTTTCAAGCGCTTTGTGAGTCGTTGGATCAGGCTTGTCAGGCGTTGGATCAGGCTTGTCGTTGCCTATATATAGCCCACCTCTCGGACATGTTCGACACTCATTTCATCGGCCGAATACAAATCATTCGGATTCGCCTGGTTGCGGTCTGACGGTGCTTTTGATATGCGGGCACTCACGAGAGCCACACCGTCGGGCTGTAACCAGGCGAAACCGTGTATTTTGTTGATCTTATATATATCTAGTTAGAAATCTTTCACTTCATCGACCAAATACAAACCATTCGGATTCGCCTGCATACGTTCGACGGTGCATTTGATATGCTTGCACTCATGAGCCACCGTCGGGCTGTATGCAGGAGAAATCGTATGTTTTGTTGATCTTACATATATCTAGCTAGAAATCTTTCACTTCATATCGACCAAATACAAATCATTCAGCTGTATGTAGGGGAAACCTTGTGTTTTATTTGGTTGGGAAAAAAAGTATAGCAATTTCATTATCGGATGTAAACGAAAGATTACTCCAAACTCTGTACACCATAAAGGACAATTTCGTTAAGCCCTGATTGGTTGGAAAATCTAGCAATCTGCCCACCAATCAAGGTTCAGCCGAAATTTCCTTTACAGTATATAGCATATAGATGAATCACTCGTGGACAACCTTTATTAAACTTGCTATGCTACGATAAGTGGACACTGACCCGTGCTTATAAACCGGTCGAACTCGTCTTCGGTTAGCGAGGTGGTACTAAACTTAGTGCACCTTTAGAACCCGTTTGTACTACCAACCAGTTCTAATGCTGCTAGGTGGCCCTCACGCCGAACGACAACCTGATAATGCTGGAAGTAGTGCTCAGACGAGTTTGTTCGAGAGCAACAATTTGAAAGCTATGATCACTGCAGGCTCAAAAGGCAGTTTCATTAATATTTCGCAAATGACTGCCTGGACGCACAATGATGGAATCTTTTAAAAACCGAGTAAATCAGGTTCTTAACAAGGCTCGTGATAATGCTGGAAGTAGTGCTCAGAAGAGTTTGTCCGAGAGCAACAATTTGAAAGCTATGATCACTGCAGGCTCAAAAGGCAGTTTCATTAATATTTCGCAAATGACTGCCTGGACGCACAATGATGGAATCTTTTAAAAACCGAGTAAATCAGGTTCTTAACAAGGCTCGTGATAATGCTGGAAGTAGTGCTCAGAAGAGTTTGTCCGAGAGCAAAAATTTGAAAGCTATGATCACTGCAGGCTCAAAATGCAGTTTCATTAATATTTCGCAAATGACTGCCTGGACTCACAATGATGGAATCTTTTAAAAACCGAGTAAATCAGGTTCTTAACAAGGCTCGTGATAATGCTGGAAGTAGTGCTCAGAAGAGTTTGTCCGAGAGCAACAATTTGAAAGCTATGATCACTGCAGGCTCAAAAGACAGTTTCATTAATATTTCACAAATGACTGCCTGGACGCACAATGATGGAATCTTTTAAAAACCGAGTAAATCAGGTTCTTAACAAGGCTCGTGATAATGCTGGAAGTAGTGCTCACAAGAGTTTGTCCGAGAGCAACAATTTGAAAGCTATGATCCATTGGATCCGGCTTGTGAGCCGTTGGATCAGGCTCGCCTCCACCAATCAGGAAGAAGCACACGGATCGTGTGTTTCTTTCAAGCGCTTGTGAGCCGTTGGATCAGGCTTGTCGTCTGAAACCCTTGATGGTCCAGTTTGAATTGTAAAACTGTTGAGAGTGCTACGACAAAAAAGTATAGCAATTTCATTATAGGATGTCAATGGAAGATTACTCCACACCTTGTACACCGTGAAGGCAATTTTCGGTTAGCCCCTGATTAGTGGGCAAATCTAGCTACTCTGTAGACAAGAGAGGTCCAGCTAAAATGCCCGTATTAAATTTCGCAATCTCATACGGGGTTTCAACTGGACCCCGCCTCGTCGGCAAATCTAGCAAATCTGCCCACCAATCAAGGTTCAACCGAAATTTGCTCTACAGTATATAGGATATAGTTAAATCTCTCATGGACAACCTTTATTGAACTTGTTATGCTGTGATAAGTCCACTCTAACCCGTGCTTATAAACCGGTCGAACTCCTCTTCGGTTAGCGAGGTGGTACTAAACTTAGTGAACCTTTAGAACCGGTTCTAGATACCAACCGGTTCTACTGCTGCTAGGTGGCCCGCATGCCTAAAGGCAACCTTCCACCACATCTTTAGAACCGGTTGATAGTAAAAACCGGTTCTAAAGGTGCGCTGGCAGCCACCACTGGGCTCGGGGACCACCACACGAACCGGTTCTAAAGCCCAGAGCCACGAACCGGTTCTATTGGGCCAGTAGAACCGGTTCGTGTTCGAACCATGACCTTTGCTCATATCCAAAGGCCTGTTTTGTACTAGTGTGCCAACACTCTTTATATATATACAAAATATAATGGTGGCATGGTAATTACTAAAATGCCAAAAACTATACTAATACCTATGACGTGTAAAAATATTCAATGCCACCACTAATATTCCCCAGACCAGCAAACCTGCTCCCACATAATGCTGGCGTCAAGTAAAAAATCCACGTCAACAATAACTATTTTAAAGTGACATACCTTTAAATAATGTTGGCATGGACTGAAACTGGCACGCCAAAAATTAAAGTTGGGGATAAATATTTTTCTACCAGTGCACCCCCCACCATGGTTGGATTAGGGTTTGACACATATGCCGGAGGTCAGGATAATGCACTTCTGATTTATTTTTTAACTTATGCACTTATGATTTATGATGGTGCCGATGTTGCAACGTGAACTCGACAGTGGACCGCCAAGTTGGCTGCTTTTGTCTCTGCTATAACGAGGATCATCCAGAAGGATATAACCTGGAGCATTTACGTTGTCTGCCTTCATCGAACAATTCAAATTTTTTATCTAATAATTAACGACGTTAAGTTTCTATGGAATCATTGTGTTAACTAAGAGTGTGTAAGAAGGCAAACTAAGTGCGACTTGTGGTATCATACAACTTGTATACATGAGGAAAGTTATCGTGCCATTGTAAGTTTGCCCATGATAGGCATCTTCGATGCTATCCCCTAAAACGGACAACACATAAGCCCGTGGACAGGGGAATCAATCCACTAACACTGATGCGGGAGTCGATCATCCAACCTTGACCGTAAATGTTCGCCCCAGAATTGTTTAAAGTCAATAACACTTCAAATAATTATAGGAAATAGCATAATTTTCACAAATAACATAAATTTCAAAAACTAATTGAATTCATTTAAAATGAGCTTTCCTCAAAATGTGTAGAAGCCGTTGGATAGAAGTTGCCTCCTCACCTTCAGACAATTTTCCATCAATCTAAATGCTCTGCCTCTTTTATTTGATACATCACGGCAGCGCCTCCAGGGTTCTCCATAGCTAGGGTGCTCGGTTGCATCATACTATTCACTTGATGAACGACACAGTGATACTTGTTGATGGATTTTTAGATAGGGTGCCACCCATGGGCTAGCGACTTCGCATTACGGCCATGGATCAAGTGTAAAGAGTAGTATAAGTTATGATTTTGCTCATGAAACAACGAATGGACACTTTTCCAAAAGCTCCTGCCTAGAGCGGTGGAGTGCGAAAAACTGAGCCGGGAAGGTGATTTGAGTGTGCTGGGGTTGTCGGAGTCCTAGGTGCATGTGGTCTGGACTCTGGCAAAGCTCACCCAAGTTTGTTTTAGATTTGCGGAAAACGAACTTGAGAACCGGTGTGCTACAACAACACGTTGGATAGCAAAACTTATCCGCACAACCCAATCCAAACGAATTCAGGAGATTTGAGGGTTCGCGTTGAATATGCCCTTATATATTTTCCCTGCCTGTGCGTGCTATTTCTAGACCCTAACAATAGGTGCATGGAATGGAAGTAGTCAACGAGAAAAGCCAAGATCATCTATGACAAATGGACTTGCAGTACTTAATCTACGTACTCTTAATTCGATTAATAATAATGGACAACATGTGTGTCTTCATATTCATTTCAGATTTGTATTTCTTGGTATGAGAATAGTATGTCTTTGGTCCCTCAAGTTCACAAATTGTATACATCTAGTGCCTCAGGCTGCTATACTGTTATTCATCACTTCAATCAACTGATTGGCTTCAAGGTGAATGTGACGGTCATCCATAAACCAGACGTCGTTTAGGAATGGATTAAGTGTGTGTCATACTCCCTCCAAACGGTAGAAGTAAAGATTGTTGGTCTACAGTGCGAGTTCACCGAATAAGTTCCTGGGATTGAAGAAGAACCTGCCCATAGAAATGCAGTAACGTGCTGCCGTACTTCAACTGTGCTTCGCAGAGGACTGTTTGATGTACCACATTCTGTACTCGCCCAATGAACCAGACAAGCTCACAAAATTTTATTGGACTTATACGTATTATTCTTCTTCCTTCAAATATATTTTGATCATACTAGTATATATCTCTTTCAAAGTGTTATTCACATTAAACCATTATACACAATGTATTTTGTCTTTCAGTATATGTAAATTATGGTTTGGTAAATCTAGTTAGTTGGGTGGATTTAATATACAAATTATAACATACCACTCTTAGTAATAATTTTGATTGAATGTAATGTGCAAATGACATTATTTATAATCACCCATTACTTCAAGAATATAATATAGGTACATGCATCATGTTTATTGAATACCTTTGCATCAAATGCTAAATTCTCGTTCACTTTTAGTGCACAAATGGATCATGAGAGAATCACCTTATAAATTAACAAATGTTGTGAATAGAGAATCACCTTATCCATTCTCGTTGGATGTAATGTGTTTTGTTTGTTCATGACACCTCCTATCGCTCGCCTAGTTTGTGACTGCAGGGCGCCTCCCTAAGGAAACCGATGCCAATGATATGCTCATTTCACCATACACTTTGATTTCCTGAACCCGCAGGCTATTGTCACCGCAGATGATGCTTTTCTGCCACCGTTCGCTCCAGAAGAGGACGATCGCTCTGCTGCCATGCGAGTGGCTCAACCTGCTCCTTTTATTTTTCACTTCAATTAGTTTATGGGCATCAAGGTTACCGTGACGGTCACCAATGAACCAGCCGTCGATGAGGAATGGATCAAGAGTGTGTCAAACTCCCTCCAAATGGCGAAAGTGAAGACTGTTGGTCTAGACAGCGAGTCCACCGATGCAATCCCCGGGGTACGTGAAGCAGATGGGCTTGCCCCTGGAAAAGCAGCAACACACTGCCCTACTTCAACTGTGCATTGTACATGACTGTTTGGTGTACCACATCCTGCACTCGTCCCGTAACGGATTATTTTCAGTGCATTTTCTGATATCTATAGTGTGTTATTATAAAATCTTGTATCTTTCTACTGTCTACTTCTTTTTGAGCGGGGAGCGACTGATTATCTCTCCACAACAAGGTTTGCACTCTAAGTTTTTCATATATGGAAAGTAAATTAAAGCACATTCACATATATAACAAGAAGGTTAAATCGACTGCATTCACATACATAAGAAATAGTCCAAATTGTCCACGTTTACATCTAAAAACTCAAGGGATAAACCCGAGGACGTTCACATGCCTGCCGGCAAAATCCGAAAACTCAAATCCTTATCAGTTGTATCAAGACATGCTATTTTTGGTCCAACTAGCTAGGTTATCCAAAAACTCAAATCGTTATCAGTTGTATCAAGACATTGCCATTTTGTTCCGACTGGCTAGCTTATCCCAAAAATGCAATCCTTACCAATTGTATTAATACATGCCATTTTGTTCCAACTGGCTAACTTATCCCAAAACTCAAATCCTTATCAATTGTATCAAGATTCAACACATGACATTTTGTTCCAACTGGCTAGCTTATATAAAACAGTCCTTTTGGTCTGGTTGAGAAACCATCGCCTCCTTTCGTCGGTCGCCACCACTGCTGAGCAGTGTCTGCTGCTGAGTAGTACGTGCTACGTACACCTGACGATGGCGAGGATTCGACGAGCCAGAAGGAACTCCATCGCTGGCCGGCCACGGTATGCTGCAGCTCTTGCCCCTTGCATGCATGACGGGCAACGTAACCATGCAATCATTCTTAGTCTATTTTATTTTTCTTATGATATACTGTACATGTGACTCCCATAACATGTGTATTACCCAATGAAAAAAATAGCACGCTATAGCGTCGCTAATAGCACGCTATAGCGTTTCGGGCAATGCCTCGCTAAATGATTATGTGTACAATATCTCGATAATAGCACGCTATAGCGCAAAATAGCACGCTAATAGCATATTTTTAGGGTCGTGTTATTTTGTCATAGCACGCTATTTTTTACATTGGTATTACCGCTCGTTCTAGTTTCTTACTTTTTTATGGGATTCTGGTTTTTTTTATATGGCCATCATACTCTTGACATGTTTGATTGGATTGACATGTGTTATATCATTTGTCTACCCAAACACAATCCCAAAAATTTTTTGTGAAGTTCATGCCTTTGAAGAATGGTGTTTTAATTTTTTTTTGAAGCATGCATTGTGATGTTTAACGCTACAGCTGCACTTACGATCATTTTCAGAGTACAGTTCGAATTTCCTATATTATTTCTCGTGGTGTTTCTTGGTGCATTTAATTCTTAGAGATGTTTGCCAAACCCATCTCTAAGCAGTAATTTATGTTCGGTTATTCATGGTTCTATCAATTGTAATTGACATGTCTTAATATTTCTCAAACCCTCTTCCACATCGCCTAGTTGGAAGGCCAACATGCTACAGGCCAGCAAGGAAAAGTTGGAGGTGATGGACGGCAACCGGAGGAGATGGGCGGAGATGCAGGAGGACACACTGCAAATGATAACATCTCGCATTGACGTCCTTAGTCATGCTCGACTTGCTGGTACTTGCACCGTCCTTCTAGAGACTGTTCCTAGAATATCTCTCGACATGCCACTCGATTTTCCATGTGTGCTCGAGGATGATCTCTCGTGGCCAATCGGACCGCCGCAAGAAGGTAACCGATGTACACTCATGCCTCTGGACTCGCCAACGCTGCATGTATGCTTCATGTCTACTCCTGGCAAACGTTGGGTTGGTGCTAATGGCGACTGGCTAGTGTATATGGAGGATGCTGGCCATATAGAACTGCACAATGTGTACACTGCTGTCACTGTGCCACTTCCGCCTATTTCTAGCCTTCGGTTTGATCTGGTTGACATGCCAATGGTGTGCAATTCAACTTCGATCAAGCAAGGGCAAAGTTGAAGAAGATAGCTATCGCTGATGCGCCATCCAAGTCGATCAGCTATAGCAACTACATTGTTATCGTGGTGTCCGACATCTGAATAGCCATCGCCAGAGGTGGTTTTGCCTCCGATGGATGGAAACTCATAAGGTCGGACCTACTATTCCCTTTCGTATATGAAGATGCTGTTATTCATGGCGGACGAATATTCGCACTAACAAACGAGGGGTCCGTTTTCGTTTGGCAGCTTTCGTATGGTAAGATCAACTATACTAATCACATTGTAGGAACCCTTGCAATTCACACAAGTAATACGATGCTCACTTTTTTATCAGGAACGAACTCGGCGCCCTTGAAAATCCCTTCGCCTGTTGTCATCGAAGGACATGACCTCATGCCTCTCTCTTGGAACCTTGTACCTGACACAAATGACTATCGAACTATTTTATTGGTCCACACACGTGGGGTCGTAACAGAAGTAGAGGCTGAGAATCCATATCTCGATCGAGGACTACGCTCATACCGAACAATGCGTTGCCTCGTGTTCCAGCTGAATGGGATGGCTTGGAACCTTGCTGGGGCTCATTGGGAAAGGAAGCACGATCTTGGAGCGTACTCCCTGTTCATTGGCATGAACTATCCTCTGATGATTAAGATGCCACCATCAGTACATGATTCCCATTTCCCAGGACCTTCCGTTCATGAAGCACGGATGCGTTTTCAGTATGCATGAACGCATTAGGAATTGGAGCGGGGATGTTCCTGATTTATGCCGCTTTAGCTTAAATGAAGACCTTGCACTAGGAGCAATACTTACAAGCAACCAAGTTGACGCGCGATGCCCCCTATCTGGTTCGTGCCATCTATGCGGAATGCAGTGGACTGGAATGCCAGCTTACATAACTAGTCATCGTATTGTTCTTTGTTTATTGTTCCATCATGCTGTTGTACCTTATCTTGCACTCAGTTACAGTTGTGTGAATTTCCTATGTTTAGGGATAGTTTGTATTCTCTTATCTGTCCCATATATCATGCGTAATGGGCATAAAAATAAATATAGAGCAGTGATATTTGTAGCAAAAATGTGAACTAAGTCTCAAGATGGTGAACTAAGTCCCAAGTCTATCGACGCATAAATGAATGCAACTGCAGAACCCAACACCGAGGGGCCGCATGGAAGAATCTCTAGATCCATTTTCCAGGTGACAACGTCGGGAGAGGGTCAAATGATTTTGAGCATGCGACCCGGGTCGTAGAGGAAAATAATCCTTGGTACAAATGTGGTTGTAGGGTATCTCTAACACTAACCCCTAATATGGACACCGCAAATGTCCAGACCGATCTGTAAACACTGATGCGGAAGCAGTCATTCAACCGTGGACGTATCCGTCCACCAACAGTTTATAAAAATACACCAAATTTTCACAAACTGAGACATATTTTAGTCAGATTCAGATATAATTTACATAAATCGGTCTTATTTTATGCAAACTTGACGATTTTTGTAAAACTAAAACTTTAACCTAGTCTAAAACTAAGTCGAGGACGTGCACGGTGACCACGAGCTCCAGGAATTGAAGCTGCATCAGTGCTGCTCGCAGAATTGACACTCAAATACAAAGGTCGGGCAGAGAGTAGGCCCGTCGTATTTTACTCTTCCTCCGAACCGTCGTCCATCTTCTGGCCGACGCCGATGGAAGTGAGTCCATGATTGACGTGAACCTATACGTTCATTGGGGTACCACCCAAGAGAGCCATCTCTCCCATCTCACTCCATCAAAATAGTTGAACCGCAGGCTACGCGATGGTACGGGCTACAGGTACCTAAAGGTGAAAGCATGCTTATTTATGCATGTCCTCGTGATGTCTGGACAGTGCTACTCCGTCAAGACGGTTGCACACGATGTGGCCATACAAACTTTTCCAGAGAGGCTCTAAACATCCAACTCCGATCTCTTCATCGACAACAAAGTCGGTAGCCATAGTTCACCATCGGATCTCCACATACAAGATGCTAACATTACCGTGACACCCGAAGCTCCTAGCTGATATGGAGACCGGACACATGGCTTAGTAGGACGCGTCGAGGCAGGAGAAACATGCTTAGGAGGAGGAGGAGGACCTGACTCTACTGTGACGATGTGAGCTGCAGTATTGACGCATTGCTCGCTTAGCCGCTGGTTTTCCGCCCCCTAGACTATCTGCTTTTCGAGTAGCAGGTGGATCCAATCGCATGAGGAGGAAGCAAATTGCCCTACCTTCGCGATGCGGCAGTCGAGCGAGCGGAACTCTTCGCCGGCCTATAGTTTGACAAGGAACCAATCGACGAAATGGACGTGGAACATTACTAGAAAAAAGGCTATAGGCTATAGTGAACACCAAGGTGAGGAGATGGACGTGCAGTCCGATGATAAGTAGATTATACTTAAATTTTTTGTTAAGTTTTATTAGCTGAACAGATGAAATATCATTCATTTTTCTAAATTATATTTAATTTAGTTAAATTTTGTTAAAATTATTAGAATATTTCTGAATTTGACCAATGTCTATTGTTCTACGGAGAATGTTTGCAACTAAGATTAAATGAACGATTCCCGTATCAGTGTTCGCTAATAAATCTGGATAGATCCATGGATATTGTATCTGATTTAGGGTCTCTGTTGAAGATGCCCTTAAATGCCCAGCAAAATTGTGTACTGCATAAATAGGACGTGGTTCGCCCTTAAAAGTAAATGTGGTAAAAAAATGAACTTGGCATAACAGATTCGTCCCTCAGAACGCCAAATCTGATATATATATATTAAACTTAATAATTCGCGGGTACATAAATCATCGGAACTACACCAAAAAAAGTCGCTGGGGGTGCGGGGGTGGCCGCCGTCTAATTGCCGATGCCGAGATGATACTCCAAGGTGGAGTTCATCCGGTCAAAGGAGTAGTTGTAGTCCTCCCTCGCGGTGTCCAGACGCTCACCGGCGGTGCCTCGTCCGCTGCCACGACGTCCTCGCCCGCCTCCACGACGTCCGACGACTACAGGAGGTTGCCGAGGTCGTAGAACACCACCCATGCGTTGTTCCGTCCGTAGGATAGCGCGCCGCAGCCACGTTCCTAAGCTGACCATGTCGGGTCAAACGGAGGACACACGGGGCCACGGGAGCTCCCGGCCTCGTTTTTTCGTTGCGGTCGCGAGTCGGCGACGGAGACCCCGTCCGGTGTCCGTGGGTGCTAGGATCTCATTGTGCCATCCTGATTGCTCACCGAAGAGGGAAGAGGATGCGACGGCGAGGGGGAAGAGAATGCCAGACGACAACCATACATTCCCTCAAGCCCACCCCCCCTATCTCCGCCCCCCCCCCCACACACACACACCCCCGCGTGAACCGTACATATAACGGCGGGGAGAGAATTTTGCAGGCCGGCAGCAAATATTTTACGGGCCGCACAAGAATGGCGTATTTGTTCTGGCCAAAAACTGCGCCCGTCCGTCAACAAACCCATTATATATACGGGTCGGCGGATAGCACATCTCCTAAAATTGCTCTAAAGATGATTTTTACTTTGGAGATATACCTTTGTGTTTTTCTTGAGTAGAAAAAAAAGCCTCGGTTATTTAAGCCCATGAGAGGATGTATTATGATGGACCGTATAAAAATCATCTCTCCTGATTGCCTGAAATTTTCAGTCCTGGAAAGTTGGTCCTTGTCAGAGATGATTATTGGTTAGAAATAAATGCATTTATTGGTAATTAACAACAGCTTGTTTTCACGCGTTTCATTCTTCTTGTTTTAGAGGTTCGACGTTTCTCTTTCTGAAATAGGAGCTCCCTCTTTGCATATATCTGGAAATAAAATAAACCACGTTAGGTCTTATAGTAAAATAATTAAACCGACCGCGTTCGCATTAAAACAAAACACAGAGGTGAATACGAAAACGTTTCCTTTTGCATTTTGTTCCGAAAGTGCTTAGCTTTTCCCTCTCAAAATTTTGAATCCTTATCAAGACTATCAAAACTTACCATTTTATTTCAACCGGCTGGCCCTATATAAACGGGCAGACCATCACATCACAGCCTCCACCACATCACAGCCTGAGAAGCAACTCCGGCGGCGTGGTAGTGCATATACACCTGATCGTCGACGATGGACCCGAGAAGGAACCTCAGCACCAATCAGTCACGGTACGCTTCAACTTTTGCCAGGTTTGCATGGTCCTAGTCATGCTCGATCTGCCATCTTTTTCCTGGTATTCCTCATAAATTTTCCAGACATTTGATTTTATCCATTATATAGTCCCAACTTGTTTTTGTGAAGTTGACCCATTTGGGGTATATGGAATTTCCCAGAGAATGTGTTACTTAACGGAAGAGATGGGTCCTTCATCTATTTCCACACAAATCTTTTGACACTTGCTTCGTTTTCAAACTAGATCTAGGATTGTCCCTTTGAGGTCTAGGTTTTTTTTCATCCGTTCAATTATCACAGATATTTGCCAGACTCTTCATTGATTATTTTCAGATCTAGGATTGTCCCTTCGGGGACATCTGATAAAAGTAGATCTAGGATTTTCCTACCCCTTACTATGGTGTTTCTAGGCGAGTTTGATTCCTGCAAAATAGTACACAGATGGTTGTCGAGCTTTCAACATTCATTTTTTTAATAGATCTTTGATTTTCTATCCTTTATCGCGGGGTTTTTTCGGTGCGTTCAGTTCTTACAGATATTGGTCAGACCATTCATTGGTTATTTTCGGAATAGATTGACATGTACTAATACTAGAAAATATGTGTTTTGTTTGGTCATAACATCTCCTATCGCTCGCCTAATCTGTGACTGCAGGGCGGCCCCTAAGGATTCAAATGCCAATGATATGCTCATTTCTCCATGTGACTTGGAGCTCCAGGACCGGCTGGCTATTGTCACCCTGGATAATACTTTGTTGCCTCCGTCCGCTCCAGAGGAGGACAGTACCTCTGCGTCCATTGCAGTGTTTCAGCCTGATACTGTTATTCATCCCTTCGATCAGCTTATGGGCTTCAAGGTAACCGTGACGGTCACCAATGAACCAGCCATCGTTGAGAAATGGATCAAGAGTGTGTCAAACTCCCTCCAAACGATGAAAGTGAAGATTGTCGGTCTAGACAGCGAGTTCACCGATGGAATCCCTGGGGTTAAGCAGAAGTACTTGCCCCTGGAAAAGAAGCAACGAGCTGCCGTACTTCAACTATGTGTCGCAGAGGACTGTTTGGTGTACCACATCCTGCACTCGCCCCGCATACCAGATGAGCTCAACAAATTTCTTGCAGATGGGGATATCTTCTTCTGTGGAGCGGCAATCCACAATGACGTACAAAAGCTTACGCCATATGGCCTCCATATAAAAAATCCCATTGACCTACAAAAGAAGGTTATTATACCAGATCACATCTGCGAGAAAAAAACACCATCGTTGTTCGACCTAGCAAATTTTGTTCTAGGAACAAAGCTAGAGAAGGACAACGAGTGCAAAAAATTGAGGAAGTCCGGATGGGGGATTACTTCATTGAACTTGCAACAAATCGGATATGCTGCATTCGATGCCCTAATAAGTTTCGAGATAGCTAAAGGGGCAACAAGGCATTCTATATGTGACTTGTTTAATAAGCATAGATCGATTAGATAGAACCATGGATATATCAGCTATTTTATATGTGTGTCTCATGTGTATGCATACCTTTTGTAATAACTAGCACATGCGCGTGCATCTTCCTAAAAACATTTGAAAGTTTTTATAAATAAGCATTACCTATATTATGAATGTCCTATTCATTATTATTCCTCTCTCCTATCTACGAATTCAGATACATTGTAGGGATACGACAATTATGGACGTGTAACTTTTAGCATATCGATCTTGAATTCTTTATTGTAGAAAAACTATTGGAAAATCACGTATCACCATGTGGCTGGCTATACGACGAGAGAAAAACAAATGTTCTCGGCTTACTCAATTGTAAGACGAGCACAGAACAAAGAGAGCACAAAACAAAGCTCGTCTGGTCTATGACTGCAGGCCGCCCCGTAGGGAAATTGAGGCCAATGATATGCTTACTTCACCATGCACTGTGGACCTCTTAAAACAGAATAATATTGTCACGGCAGATGATGCTTTGCTGCCTCAGCCCGCTCCAGAAGAGGATGATCACTCGGCTGCCATTCCAGTGGCTCGGGCTGCTACTTTTATTCATCACTTCAATGAGCTTATTGGCTTCAAGGTATCCGTGACTAGCACCCATGAACCAAGCATCGTTGAGGAATGGACTTAGTGTATGTCAAACTTCCTTCAAAGGGTGGAACCGCGTAAGTAAATATTGTTGGTCTAGATTGCGAGTTCACCCACAAAATCCATTGGATGAAGAATAATAACTTCCCCCTAGCAATGTGGCAACGCGCTGCGTACTTCAATTGTGCTTCACAGAGGTTTGTTTGGTGTACCACATTCAGTATTCGCCTAACGTACCAGACGAGGATTAGGATATCTTCTTCTGTGGAGCGGCAATCGGCAATGATGTAAAAACGCTATAGCCATGGCGTCCATATCGAAAGTCCCATTGACCTACAAAAGGAGATTAGTATGCCAACTGAAATTTGTGATTAACCTACACAATCGTTGTTGGACTTCGCAAAATTTGTGCTTGAAACGAAGCTAGAGAAGGACAAGGAGTGCAAAGATTTCAGTGAGACCGGATGGGAGGTTGCTTCACCGAGCCTATAAAACATATAGATATATTGCACTCGATACCCTTATAAGTTTCGATATAGCTAAAGGGGCAAGGATTCGCTATATGCATCTTGGTGAATAAGTTTAGGGCCATTACATAGAACTGTGGATATATGAGTTATTTTATATGTGTCTCTCTCATATGTATGCATGCCTTTTGTAATGACTAGCACAGTGGCCCGCAGACACGCGCATGCAAAATCCAGTTTTTTTATATATATTTTACAAGTCATTATATATAAACATTCCTATATTAAAAGTTATATTCATTACTTCTTTCTCCGTTGTATGAAGTCATACATATTGTAGGAAACTAAAACTTCGGACCTGTAACTTTTAGCATGTCGACCTCGGATACTTGATTGTAAAAACATTGTATTGTCATTTGTATTAATTATCATAATTAGCACACTCGTCCTGATCATCATCATGACCTTCACTATCATCAACATCTACAGTACCAACTTCCTTAGTGATTGGTACAAGAATGAACTTCAAAGCATGAATCTTGATAGCTTGACAAACAAAATTATGAATGGTACCAGTGTTTTATTTGGTACGCGTGCGATCTCTAAGCTCAAAGAAATTCTTATAAAATTTAGAATCTTCGGGTTTGATTTCATGAAAAGAAATAGTTTTGTGTAGAACCTCATCAAGAATCATATCAATGTACCTAGGGTACAACTTTTCTAATCATTCCGCAAAGTATAAGCACATTAACAAATCACACTAAGAATTTTATTAGGAAGACCTCTCACTATGAGATTAGCGGTTCTTAGGTGTAGAAGACTATTATGTTCATGTTCGGATGTCGAGTGCGAGGGATCAAATAGGGGGGATAAGATTTATCAAAATATATGCATAAGCTGTATTTATCAATGATATCAAGCATTTGATCTTGCCAATGCTTAAAAATGATTCTTTTTTATATGGATAAATGCATGGAGATGCGCACTGTGTTTTCTCGAATAGAAAAAATACTAAATTGTTTTTTTAACACAATATAGTCATATATGCTCACAACACGTACATATACTCAGGGGCGGACCCAGACAAAACTCTGACTGGGGGCACATCATTTGACTAGGGGCATGCCTTCTATAAATTTGCTGAATTTGAAGATTTTTTCTTTTAAAATATGCATAAATACAAAGGGAATTCAAAATTTTGAGTGGGGTCCTAGGCCCCCACTCCGTTCTACTTGGGTTCGCCCCTGCATATACTCATCCCTATGAACACACGCACATCTTCTTAGTCGATGGAAACATCTCCTCTCACGAAATAAAAATCACCGGAAATCCTGAAAAAAATGTCTAACCTGACTGCCTTAATTTTGCGCAAGAATCCCAACCAAATCAACTAGGCTCAGTTTGTAAAAAAAAGTCTAACCTGACTGCCTTAATTTTGTGCCCAGGAAAGGTCGTTGTCAGCGAGTGATTGATTAAAAAAAGTAATTAACAGCTTTTTTCCAAGCGTTTTAGTTTAGAGGCTGGACATTATCTCTTTCCAAAACAAGAGCTTTCTTTGCATATATCTGGAAGGAAAATAAACCACATTCAAATATCATAATGAAATAATTAAATCGACCGCATTGGCATTAAACCAAAACGCAGAGGTGAATTCCACAACGTTTCCTTTTGCGTTTTGCGCCAAAAGTGCTTTGCTTTTCCCTCTCAAAATTTCCAGTCCTTATCAAGACTATCAAAGCTTGCCATTTTATTTCAACCGGCTGGCTCTATATAAACAGCCAGACACGGCATATCGCCTCCACCACAATCCATCACATCACAGCCTGAGAAGAAATTCTGGCGGCGTGGTACGTCGACGATGGCACTGATTTGAAGGAGAAGGAACCTCGGCACCGCCTAGTCACGGTACGCTGCAACTTTTGCCCGGTTTGCATTTGTTTCATGAGACTCTGGCCGAGCACGATTATGGAGTTTGTGCTGTGTTATCTTATCTTCTGCCATCTTTTTCCTGGTTTTGCTCATAAATTTTTTGGTGCATTTGATATGCTTGTGTGCCCGATCCATTATCATCCCAACATATTTTGTGAAGTTGACCCATTTGGGGTATGGATTATTCCTGAGAATGTGTTACTTAACGTAACAGATGGGCACTTCAGTTATTTCCACACTTTTTTTTCCACTTAACTCATTTTCAAAGTAGATATAGGATTGATAAAAAAATAGATCTAGGATTTTTCCAACCATCTTATTGTGGTGTTTCTAGGCGAGTTTGGTTCCTACAAATAATATGCAGATAGTTGTCGACCTTTCATCATTCATTTTCTGAAAAGATCTTGAATTTTCTATCCTTTATCATCCCAACTTACTTTTGTGAAGTTGACCCATTTCGGGTATGGATTTTTCCCGTATAAAGTGTTAATTGATGCAACAGATGGGCACTTCATTTCCACACAATTGTTTTTTTCCACTTAATTCATTTTCAAAGTAGAGCTAGGATTGTCCTTTCGGGGACACAGATAAAAAATAGATCTAGGATTTTCCAACCATCTTATTGTTGTGTTTCTAGGCGAGTTTGGTTCCTACAAATAATACACAGATGGTTGTCAATCTTTCATCATTCATTTTCTGAATAAATCTTGGATTTTCTATCCATTATCATGGTGTTTTTTCGGTGCATTCAGTTCTTATTGATATTTATCAGACCCTTCACTGATTATTTTTAGAATAGTGTAGGATTTTTTTTGTCCTTAGTCGTGGTATTTTTTGGTGCCTTCAGTTCCTTCATATGCTTTAAATTCCTTCATCGTTTCATTTATAGAATAGATCTAGGATTTTCTATTATTTTACCCTGCTTTTTCTTGTTGTCACTAGTGCCAAGAGGTGCTATCACGATACCCTTTCTCAAACAATTGGTCGAAAATGTTTGCAATTTGTGATCTCAAAAGGTAGAAAGAAAAATCCGTGTGCCCAAAACTGAAATGTTTGGGATACATAGGCCATCAGCCACCCTTATGAAAATCATTTCGTGGGCGATGTAGGGCCGACGGTTTGTCCAAACATCCATCCGGAACGCTTCTGAAAATCCATGGTTGCAAACAATGGACCGCTAGCCCTTCTTCGCAATGGTTTATAGGTACTGAAATGTGTGGTATGCGTAATCTATAAGGAACGCTTCTGAAAATGCTACCGTGGGTGGAAGCAAGGCTGACGGTTCGTCCAAACAACCGTCCGCGATTAGGAGTTAGAAAGTCCATGGTTGCAAACAGTGAATCGATAGCCTTCTACGCAATCGTTCATGATTACCTCAATGTGTCGGATGCTTAATACATCAGGCACGCTTCTGAAAATCTTTTCGTGGGCAGAAGCAAGGCTCACGTTTCATTCAACCAACCATCCACTATGAGGAGTGAGAAAGCCCATGGTTCCAAACATTGAATCGCTAACCTTACTCACAATCGTTCATGGTTACTTGAATGTGTGGGATGCTTAATACATAAGGCACACTCCTGAAAATCTAGACGTGGATGATGCACGACACACAGTTGGTACAATCAACCTCGCGCTGCTGCCAACGCCTTGCATCACCGCCCATGGTGTTTCTTCAACGCCGGTCAAAGCTGTTTCAAATGGAAAAAGCATAAACATTCAAATATAGATGTTTAGATGAAGGATTTTAATATAGATAGTTCGCTAACTCGAACGGCCAGGTGCCCAGCATTGAAGCCCTGTCGCCCGCTCGACCAGTCCCCTCTGCCGAGTTGCTTCGGAAGTGTCACACGCACTAGTTACTAGCCGACATAATTATTCCGTACAATGTAGAAATGTTAGTGAATCCCCAAATATCCTAACTCGCGGCTAAAAACAACTAATTTTATACTTATATTAGAACATTTTCAACAGTATCTCTAGGAAAAAATATAATAAAGCATTTTTCAACAGTTTTTGATGACGAAGTAGAAGGGGAACCGTCTCGAACCGACGAACCTAAAGCCGGCGGGCCCAGCATAACAGAGCCATCCAAGGGAAAACGACATATATAAGCGGGAATTATCATCGCACATATCAAAAGTTTCATCGTCTTCAGCCCTCAAGTGGTTCCATGGCTGCGCAAGACGACGTCGACGATTCCCCTTCGACGCGTCGACGTAGCCTGGCGAACATCGGCCCCGATGCCCTTACAAAAGTGGTCTCCGATAACACTAGCACGGACTTCTTCAGCGGCATAAGGATTGCAGCATGTGACGAGGGGACTATGCGCATCGTCCTAGATCGAAGTGAGATGATGAAGGCAGCGCTCGGAGGTCCCTGCGTAATGGAGAAACTACAAGACTTGTGGGGTTCGCAGGAACATCCGCTGAGCGAGAAGTGCACCATCACCCCTCTTGATGCCACACCTCTTCCAACAAGGATTTTCTCCCGCTCTCAGGTATGTGATCACGTACGTTTCATTACAAAATTTCATTTCTCTCAGCCTGCCAAGATTTTTGACGATCCAACTGCATGACAGACTTGGGTTGGTGTGAATGGTGACTGGCTGGCCTTTCTTCTACGTAACGGAGGCGTCCAGTTGCATAACGTGTACACTGGAATCACAGTCGATGTGCCTCCATTTACATCTATTGGCCTTCATCATGTTGATTCGGATTGGGAATACAACAAACGGACTTTCATCTATGATCTCATAAGTCCTAAATTGAAGAAGATAGCCATTGCACACCCACCTACGAAGTTTTGTGGGTTCGAAGACTACGAGCTCATCGCCGTCTTCGACAAAAGGATTGCCATCACCGGCCGGTGCGGTGTTACCCACTCCTTAACATGGTACATGCTCGCCACACCTCATCTGACTCCTTCACGATATGAAGATGCTACTTACCATGGCGGTCGGTACTTCTCCGTGACGGACAATGGTACCTGTTACATGTGGGATCCACATGATGGAGGTATATATGGCGTTTACATATACCATGGTGTATCTTATTTGCTTCATTGTTGGGTCCACTATTTAGTAAGATATTGCATAGTTTCAATTGCAGGTTCGATGCAACCCCCACTTTTAATTCGAGCGCCGCAAGTTGTTGAGGATATAGTCCCGCAGAACGCATGGCACAATTGGATGCAGCAATGGTACCTTATTCCTAATTTTCACGGCTACGGTTCAGTGGGCATAATGCTACTCGTGCGGATTGCTACTGATGAGGTCACGGGAAATGAACCTGCAATTCCTTACCTAAACCGAACAATTCGATGTTACAAGAAGGCAAGTTGCGTCGTCTTCAGGATTGATGCATCACAAAGGGACCTCCGGGGCGCAGAATGGGAGGCGATCAGTGACTTAGGTCGGTACTCCGTCTTTTTAGGCGAAAGTTATCCTCGCGTGATGGAAATACCACCAATGCACACTAGTGGTGATGGTCTGCCGTTTATTAAGCCTGGTTGTGTCTTCATTGCTCGTCGTCACATCGCCGATTGGGCAGCACCCGCGCCTGATCTATGTCGTTTTTCCTTGGACGGCTCTGCTATGCTGGGTTGTACCCTACCAAGTTGCTACTCAAGGCAGCAGTCAGCCCCTATGTGGATAGTGCCATCGCTGCGAAACTTTGATGACTGGAACGTGGATGAGGAGAACGCATGAATGTGTAGTAGTTCCATGCATCCTTATTGGTATATGTGTGTTTTTTCAGACTTTGTGTCTGTATTTATATTGGAGGTGTGTGATGTAATTTATATGAAGCATAATAGATGTATGTAATTGAAATTTAGCACAATTTATAGTGCACGTGTGCTATGTAATTTAAAATAAATGAAATGATTGTTTGTGATGAATAGGGCAACCGACACACAATAGAAATAGGAAATGTAGGCTTTTCTTACAAACAGTTCATATCGTTTCTTATCATATGACAACTAACACGAGTTGTTAAAATAGACCATTTGCTATGCGTGAACACTTTCGCCTAGATTTCCATTGCAGATTTGGCTACCCTTTTTGCGATGAGGAAGAGTTGCCTTACTGAAGAAGATTGGAAGAGTTGGCCTACATTCGATTAAAACATTCATTTCTTTAATACTACCACCTTTGTATTAACGATCTGGTTTCAGGCTGTTGGAGCTGGCGGGCGCCGTTATGGCCGGTGCAGCTAGAAGGTGTTCGACGGACAGGTCAAATGGCCCGTCTCTCGGTGAGATAGCACTACTCCCGGTGAGAATCCCTAGTGTGGGCCCTCGCATGTTGCCGTCTAGTCAAACCTGCCGCACACGCCATGCCTCTCCCGTCTAATCATCGCACAGCTAGTTGTGGACAGTCACAAGGCGGGATAGTGATTGCAAAGCACGCGTACCAGAAATAAAACCGTTTGCTTTGCATTACCTGATAGAAAAGCATACACATCCAGATATATAATCGATTACGTTGTAAGAGCTAGTACAGTCGAAGCACATGGATACCTAACTTGTTTACATTGTTCAACAGTACTTTGTCCAAGATAAACGGAGATAACTAGAGTAATAAAATAACTAAGACAAGCTAAAAATGGAGGATTACATTGTTCATCAGTGCTTTAGCTAAACAAATGGACACAACTAGAATAATAACATAACTGGATCAAGCAGCTACTGCCGAATGGCTTCTCCAAAGGCAAAGAAATGCTCCCAGGACCACTTCATCATCTTATTTCGCACATTGAGGTCCATATCTTCATATTTGTCCACAATTCCCTTGAACAAGAGAAAGGCGTCATCATTCTTCATGGTGGCTTTGAGCTGGCAGATGACAGAGGCAGTGGCCAGATCTGAGTGTTCAGCGTCGCCCTGGGCCACATCCGCCTTCTCTTGTTTACAGCCTCCTGAAGGAGGAGAGATTGGGAGAGATTCGTCGTGGATATATTGATAAGATTTGATGTCCTTAGCTTTGCTATTTCTCGGAGCGTGGGTAGCCTGAGAGGCCACTGCCCAGCACTCTGCGATCTCGCAAGCGAAGTCCGTCGCTTTATCAGCGACTTCGTACAAGCGAGTCTCTTCCTCCGTCGTTTTCTTGGCGGCATCATCCAAGACTTCCGCCTTGGCCACGACCATTTGCGACCCTACTCCTGCTTGCTGGATTGGCGAGGGATAGTACTTAGGAGGTGAGGGTGATGGTGAGGTCGAAGGACCTTGCGATCTAGACTGAGAGGCCATGGGTGCGATGGTTAGAAGGAAGAACAGGGATTGGGGGGGGGGGGGGTGTCGGGGGGAAGGAGGGGGTGAACAGGATTAGGTGGTGGATGTATTTATGAGGTTGGCCCATTGTCAAGGTTTATTTTTTTAGTGGACTTTTTTTTGGAAAACTTTTCATGGTGCCTTGGTTTAACTTCATTATGGAGTGGGACCTAGTTCGTCGCCCGCTCTCTATCTCTCAGACTCTCTCGAAGGTTCCGTACACATATTTTCCCTACACAGTCATCGTTTCGAACCGAGACTAAAGTTGGGCGTGCCCGTGCGGCCGCCCTAGCCGTTTGAACAGGGATTAATGTACCATTAGTCCCGACTCCAAACACGGCCAGGACTATAAAGGCTGGGACGGGAGGCCATTTTTCTACTAGTGCACCCACCTAGCCTTTGCTAATTTTCTTTAGGCATTTCCCTCTCTAGGTGGAAACATGTGCACACTTTGGTTAATTTTGATCTTAAAATATAATGAAAAAAACTTTTTTAAATAATGAGACCAAGTATGACTGTAAACCCAATTAATGATGATATTAATTATTAATTAACTATAGGTGTCTACTTGAATCACTTTCTTTTCACGCATATGGGAGGCATGTAACCTGCACATACACCTCTCGTACGGGTATAGTGAACTGTCAACCTTCTTGGCTCACTCTTCTCAATCACAAAATCATTTTGACTAAGAATGAAATATGTAATATGTCTATTCCGATAGTGCACCATCGATTCGAATATAATTCCTAGAGGAAGCTCCCTATCTCAGTTAAGTGTTGGCAAGTCCTCACCATCGTATTCCTCTGGAACCAACATGTCAACATTCTCATCCTTCTCTTTATCATCGGTGTCGTCAAATCTATAGTACCCCACACTATGCAAGTTTCCATTCTAACTGAAAATCAAGTGTTGTTCAATCCTATTCGATGAAACAAATGGTGCAGTTAGGAAGGCAAATTCACGCGCTGAACGGTAATATATGCTAGCCATATTTTCGAGTTATAACATACAATCGAGGGGTTTGATGCTTACCTAGCTGGAATCCATGAGTTGTATACTCCAGGTTCAACCCAATCCTCCCCATGATCGATGGGGTGGAGGGTTGTCCCTCGACAATCCTGGGTCGTCGTAGCTGCTCCCCTCAAACGGGAGATCAAATTGTCGCAGATCCACCCTCCATATCCCCTCAAGCCGCTATACGTCGAGGACAAAAGGAAGCAGTGGAGCAGTGGACGGTGGGCAAGAGTTTCCGTCGATTTTCGGGGGTTATTGCGCAAGGGTGATGGGCTAGATAAGGAGTAAAGTAGATGTGGTTGAGCTGTGGCGCAGCCTGTCTTCGACCACCCCGCCGACGAATGGATTAGGATAGGAGAGCAAGGCGGAAGCGGCTATGTGGGGGATATCCTCGGTGTCGGGTTGTTTGAAATGTGGTGTGTGTGTGTGTGTGATAGAGAGAGAGAGAGAAAAAGAGAGATGACTGACCCCACCTATCATTACTTACCTTGGCCCCACCTACTATAATTAATGTGTGACCAGTCAAGAGAGATAGGGTGCCCCAACCCTACCTATCATCATGCCCCCCACTTTTGAGGAGGTAACAGTCAAAGGTGTTGACCCGATGGCAAGCCCCCGTTTAGGCTGGTTGTAATGGGTAGTATCATAAGTTAGTATCATGTTTATAATACTAGTGTATGATACTACCTCCGTAATGCATAGTATCATATCTCAGTATCATAAGTAGTATTATTTATTGACATGCAAGACACATAATACTACATCATTTAATATGATATGGTATCATTAATATGATACTAGTACATTATCTCTGTCTTCATTAAATTGCATGCCACTTCATGAAAATTGCCTAGTTGGCATGCATGATACTACCTATGATACTCCCATTACGGGTAGCCTTAGACATTTGTGAGGGTGGGCTTATCAGTTGAGAGTTAAATTGACAATTTTAATGGCCTCGGGCAAAACTAAGCACAAATAAGCTACCAGGGGCATGAAAATAGAAACCCAAACAAAATTGTTGCCACCAATTACCAAGTTATATCATTGTGGTTGCCATGCAAGCAACAAACACTTCTCACAATAGCAATTAGCACTATAAGGGCAACCATGTCACCATAAGATATCTAGAACACTAAAAGCGTAACTGCCAAGGAGCAACAAATTATTGCATCAATTTCTTGTAGCTCCCAGTCTTAATCGACAATAGAGATATAATTTCACAAAATAAAGAACATTTCAATTTTTCTATACTAACATAGAATCAATGGTCTTACTTCGAAAGAAAAATTACATTGTTCTAGCAACAAAGAGCACTCTTCTAGCAATAGCAGAGCACATTTTATTTCTTCTTGAAACCTAAAAAACCCATCTTCTTGCTCATTGGAGAACCACGGGGGACCTGAAATTTCACATGCATATAGCTTGCTAATTAGAACCATCTGGAATGTGTAGCATAAACTGCATGGTTTATATATATGTTGGCGGCGCTAAATATAACCATATTATGCTACAAACAAGGGACGCAAAATCCCTTCTTTAGCAGAGCTTCGAAAAAATTAGCATGCAATTTAAACTAACACACTGATAGACTATCCAGATTGTTGGAATCTTACCAGGTCGTCTCTTAATTAAGAAATTTAGTCATTTAACCTACTTAAAGATGGTCATAGCTTGTTGTTTCACAGTTGCAAACTTGCAACAACAAATTTCCACAGAAATACATTCGGCATTCATCTATAAATGTTTGAAATATATTTTTATGAGGGTGAGTGTAATTTTGGTAGTAGCAAAAAACCTAGGATAAATTTATTAATTTGATCGGTCACACAATCAAAAATTAAATTAAGTTCGTTCGCCGGTAGAGAGCCTCTTTATCCCCTGTTATTTACCTCGTTCGTCATTTGGTTTGCACGTAGTCCGTTGAGCGTGTCAACAATTTCCTCTATGGGAGGCCTGCCTCTCCGATCAATATCAACACATTTTAGCCCAATTTCAATGCATATTTTAACTTGATGGAGGCCTTCTGTCTCTAAGGCTGCATACTTGGACGCTATGTGCTCCAGTGTCCAATCTTCACGTACCTACAGAAATGGAATCAAGATCAGTGGTGATTATGCAAACTAAATGGAACATAGGCTTCAATTTCAATCCTCCAACAACCATATAATATATGTTCTTACTTTATCAATAAATTTTCTTGCTGAGGGTTGGTTTTTGTCTTTGCTGTTTTGCTCTCCAGTGCTGATCTCGAGTATCAATATGCCTAAACTATATATGTCTGACTGGGCCGAAATTTCACCTCTGTATAGATATTCTGGAGCCATGTACCCACTGGATGTCATTATCATTGGAAGTTCATTAGGCAATACTGAAGAGGTGAAAATGGTTTTTGAATTATAGTAAAGAGTCTTGTAATGAGCTTACTATGATCCCACAACTGTTTGTGTACATAGTCTGGTTTGTTCTTGGCCAAAGACCCTCGAGAGTCCAAAATCCGCAATCTTTGGAACCATATGTTCATCTAATAATATATTTTCAGGCTTGAGATCCATATGGATAATGGGAATATCCAACTTGTGTAGAAACAGTAAACCCTGGCAAATCCCCTTAATTATCTTGAAGCGTGTGGCCCAATCGATAGCAGGTACAGCTGAAGAGGCAACCTCAGCTGTTTTTGTTCCTGTATGTCCATGCAAAAAGGCTAAAGGATCTGGAAGATAAATAATGTAAACATGCAAGCATTCAGAGAAACTAGACAGGATGTTGAAACTCTACATAATGTTCAAAGGTGATGCCGTAGCTCCAAACCAAGAAATGTAAAGAGAAATGCAAAATATGTCGGAAATATAATGTGAATTACATACCAAAAAGATTCTGTTGAAGGCTCCCATTAGGTAAATACTCGTAGCAGAGTAAACTTTCGGTGATGTCTGCCTGAATGTACCTTCCATCGAACTGCACCAGTTTCTTTTGTGTTTCCCAGCAGAATCCAACCAACTCGACTACGTTTTCGTGTTTGAGCGCCATAATGTTCTGAACCTCGTTGTTGAATGTCTTGTCAGGCGGCATCGGAGCGTTCTCCTGAAGTTTCTTCACAGCAATCACTCTGCCATCGTCAGGCACTACTCCCTGTTTAATCAATCCCACAAATATAGTACTGCATGTTAGCCTATCTTATCAACCTTGGTTGAAAGTGCAGAAGGTATTAAGGAAAAAATAACCAAACCTTATAAACGTTTCCAAATGGGCCTCCACCAATCTTGCGCTCGGCGGAGAAATCGTTTGTAATCTTCTTGAGGAAGTCGAAGGGCAGTTGCTTCGGTAGCTCGGGGCTCGGCCTAATCTCTTGGGAATTACTTCCGGTGGCCATTGCTGTTCATTCAAACAAAAAAATTTGAGTTCATAGGTGAGCGGCCAAAAGTGTTTCTTTCAAACAGGTTCCTACTTGCAATTTCCTTGCAGAGGGACCAAAAGGGCCATTGCACAGCACCAATTCTCAGTTATTATACAAAGAATTAATCGCAGAGCCTGCCTCTAATGCTGCGTCTCCAAAAAAGCAGGACAATGGCTCGGCGGTCAGCACATACACTTGAAAAGCATCAGAAGAAGCAGAGTAAAATGGTGGGAATGGCCAGAAACTGGCGGCGGTCAGATCTGGAGGGTTGGCACCAACTGGTGAGGGGAAACTGCAAAGCAGAGCAGGGGATTACTGGAGAACCTCAGATTGTCCAGCTCCTCTGACTGCGCCGGCGGCTTGAGGTGACGCAGCAGCTCTAGATCTGGGGGAGACGCTCGCTCTATTGGTTGCACCGGCGCCCATGGCGACGGCAGGGAGCGACCCTACAACGGAACTACTCACTCTGGATGCACAGGTGGAAGAGGGAAGCCGGAGCCTGCCTCCCGTTCCATTCACCGGCCGGAGCAACTAACTAGGTACTGAGCAGCAGCTACAAGCTGTGGAGGAGAGGATTAACGCTGCAACTTGCCATTTTATCAAACCACGACGACAGATCGACGGTTGCTCCAGCCAGTCCACCGCACGTACGTGATTCAAAACTTAGCACGATGGAAGGAACACTCGAGAGTTGAAATAAAGAGAACTAACCTTGAGAATGAGAAGAGACGCTGTGGAGAGGTCGAAGGGAGCGACGAGATTGAGTGAGCTAGCTGCAGCCTGCAGGTGGGGGGGAGCAGAGTAGATATGCAGCAGCAGGCAGAGCAGAGGAGGACTGGAGGAGCAAGTGAGCAACGCGCTGAAACTGCATGATTCTTTGCTGCGCGTCGATGACGATGTCCCGGGGCAAACGCGGGCAAATTGACTTGACTTGACTCAAGCCTAATTGTTAAACTATACTTATAATATATTTCCTCTGTTATAAATTAAATGACTTTCATTTATATACAAGTCTACATACATATGTAGACAAATAAAAGTCAACTAATGTGAAACAGAGTGTGTATTTATTATTTTTAAATAGTACTCATATTCACACCATATATAGCAGACCGAAGAACCATCGGCACCAGAGGCACAAGCATGCACAACATATGGATTGCACACTAACAATGGGCTGAACCAGATCCTCTGACTTGCTGCTCTCTGACTTGGGGTCATTGGCGTGTGAGCCCACATGTCAGCCACCCAAGTCAGGATGCAGTACTGCAGAGAAGAATCGTCCCAATGGGCAAGGGGGAATGGATGTCGATGAAGAGGCAATCTCCACGACCGTACAAGATGAACATGTGAAAATGAGAATATTAAAGCACGGATTCTTGGGACTCCTCCAAAAAAAGGTTGAATGGCGCACATGGGCGCCATCATGGCAAGGCTTTCGCTAGAACCCACGGCTCCACGGCAGCTCCACAGGAGCGCCTTTAAGAAGGGAAACGATGCCGCAAGGGCGTCACCACCACTACGTGATTGGATTTTATTTTATTTTCATGGTCCTTTCTGCTTTTAAATAGTACTCGTATTTGCATTCTCCAGCACAGCTGAACAGAAAAGAAACGAACCCCGCGTCGCCTTCGCTCCACGACGGCTCGGGCACCACCACCATCCCCAGCGCGCCGCCTGTCCCCGTCTCCCCTCCTACCCCGCGCCGCCGCCGGAAGACGCTGTCGGGCGACGCCCGTGCAGCCGACGGCGGCGGCCGAGAGCCTCCCCTAGGGTTGTGGGCGGCAGCCCTAGATCGGATCTGGCGGTGCTTCGGGCTCGCGCGTGAGACGTGCGGCGGCGAAGCTCGGTGAAGGGGCGGCGGGATGCAGTCTCTGGTTCCCGGCGGGGTGCCATGACTGGCCGCAGCCGTTGCCGGAGGGGCGAGCGCAGGCTGGGGGAAGACGTGTATGGCGGTCTGATTAGGCGAACATCGCCTGTTCTCCGGTGGTGCTCGAGATTGGGTCGTCGGGCCTTGCTCAGTGATCTAGTCTTCTCTCGTCGGCGCCGGATGACACCGAGGTGTGCCGGCGGCGGGCGGCCTGACGACTGCGGATTGGATCGGAACGGTGTGGGGGCCTGCTGCCGTGAATAAAGATGGAGGTCCTAGGGTTCCAAATCGCGCCAGGAAGAAGATCTGTCTGACGTAGGTCCTCTTCGATCTGGCCGGAGTGTCGGGTTCCGGAAGTCTCCGCCGGCGATTTCCCATGGGCATATGCCTGGAGTTTGCTGGATCGGATGGAATTCGGTCGCAACGCAAAAAGTGGCGCAAAGCTCTTCTCTGTTGCCATCATGGGCAAATCCATGGTGAAGTCAGAGGTGAGAATGTCATGAAGGCTGAGATTGGAGGACTTGCAATGGTGATTGGAGTCTTTGCGTCGATGAGGAACTGGCTCAGAGTTTCAGAAATTGTGGCAGCAGTATGTTAGCGGGGGCGACAACACAGGTGAAGTTCAAAGTCCTACCTTTCTGGATGAAAATCCAAGGTCTAGCCATAATTGGTTGTGCCTGGCAATGGTCTTGCTGTAGACATTGTTTTGAGAGCGAGGACTATCTTCAGGGTGAAAACCCAAGGTCTGACCTTAATTGGTTGGGTCTGGCACTGATTCCTTCTCGAAGGCGGTGTTTTTGAAGAATTGGACATCAGGTGTTGGCATGGTGGTGGTTGTGCGGCTGCTGCAAGGATTGTAACTATGTAGCGAGATTTTTCTTTTTATTTCTTCTCTTTTTGTTTTGGTTGGCTGAGTGCATCCGTAATGTCTTTTGGGCAGTGCGTAGTTGCAGAGGCCGGGTGTAATTGGTATCTTTTCGATATTAATATATTCTCCTTTTCAAAAAAAAAAGTACTGGTATTTACACCATATATAGCAGACCGAAGAACCATCAGCACGAGATGCATAACATGGATTGCACACTAACAATGGGTGGAACCAGATCCTCTGACTTACTGCCCTTTGATTTGGGGTCATTGACGTGTGGGCCACTTTTCTTACGGACCCACATGTTAGCCACCCAAGTCTGAGTGCAGTACTGCAGAAAAGACTCGTCCCAATGGATAGGGGGCGGATGGATGTCGATGAGGGAATCAATGAAAGGCAATCTCCACGGACGTACAAGATGGACATGCAAAAATCAGAATATTAAAGTGCAGATTCTTGGGACTACTTCAATTTAGAACAGTATAACTACACCTAAACCGAGCATTCTCAGTCTATCAGCGATTTCAGCCGTCAGATTAATGATTCAGGTATTTTTGGCCGTTAGATTAGATGCATTTTTAACGCTGCTAGCTGTTCTAAGGGGCTGCTACTCCAGAAGCCAAAAGCGAGCGCTCTGGTTAACTGGGCCCTTTTACTGGCCCATCCGATGCGCTCCAGCACGGCCACGACCGCTACCCTTCCTCCGCTGAATCGTTGCAGCAGGCAGATGCGCGATAGAGACGGAGAGGAAATACGAGCGGATGGCTCCGTCCAGCCGCCGCGCCCGATTTGTCTGCGAGGGACAAAGGGGGGATCCAGCCGCCACTGATTCGTCTTCGAGGGAGGAAATACACGGACGATGCAGGCGTCCGCAGGTGCGCTGACATGAGCGCGCGCGGCGGCGCACCAGGCAACCGCAAGATCGGCTGCATCCCGCCTCTTCGTTGCTGCTCTTGATGGTACTTCTTGGTTATAGAATTGATACATGGATGAATTTCCCATCAGTTTGTTTCGGTACATCTACATGGTCCCGTTCGTGGATATCTCCAAGCGCCTAGCGGCGAGGGGCATGCCGTCGCGTTCGTCTCCACAACCTTTGTAGGTTCTCGTTAGGGCTGCAGTGACTGTAGCATCGCCTCAATTTCGGGGTTCTGTTGGCTGCCGGCCATGGAAGGTCTTCGGGAGGGCGCAAAGTTTGTCGTGGACGTGTAACTCAAAAAAAACGAGCTCCTAAAGATTTCTGGCATCTAAACCCTCACAATAAGCACAACGTGGGTGCAGCTTTCCAACAGTACTAGATCATGGTCGACAAACGGTCCCATCTCCCTCTTTGACCGCGCCATCCTGCTCTAGAACGGCTGCTGGTGAGTATATGTGCAACGCCTCACTACTTTCACCCAGTACTCCCCTAAATAGTATGCCACCAAAGTCATTTTGTGGTGATTCCTGTTATTTAGGTTGCGCTTAGAACCAGGTTTCAAAAATTTGCACAGCTAGATCTTGTCACTTTACTGTCATAGAAAATAACTGAAAATTTGTATCTTCATGTTGCAAGAGGTCCTCTGTTGACAGTATTTCCCTCCCAAAACCAAAGTGCTACTCAAGTCGGTGCTGAGGTTAATCTTGAGGACAACTCCTGAATTGATTAAATAGGTATGTTCTATTGCTTTCTTGTCTTTGCAATAGATATATGGTTATTTCTTTGATGTATATTCAATATGTGTTAGCCGTGCTGAAATAAAAAACCAATTTTTTGAAATATTTATTTAAGTACCAACTACCAACATGGTGATGCCTGATTATGTAAGTTGGACATTCTTATTTGTAAACTGAGTACCAACTACAGTATATGGAATTTAGGACTTCAGGTTCGATGTTTCCTCAAGAACTGATCACCTAGAAGTTATAGCTATATGAAGTATTTTTACTATGGCATTTTTTGTTATGAATACTGAGTGTTTCCTTTCTTCTATTGCAGAATAGAAAATAAGAAGTTGTTGTTCGTAGAATTTAAACCATTATATCAGTGCATCAAGATGCTTTGCAAGACGTAGATTCTATGAGACCATAGGATTTATATTCAGGTGATCTTTTTCAACTTAACATGATCAATCTTGAACGTGGTATTCAAATATGAGGTGGCCCTGATCCCTTAAAGTATCATATCATGAACTAACGGACTTTTCATTTTGCAATTCTCCACTAGCATTTTTACTTTTGTGGCTGTGTATTTTTCTTATTTGGATTTATTAGTCTTCTGCTTTGTGAGCAAATGATATGTGCCTTGCCGCAATTATGATAATGTACAATTTATCACCTTCTTATCATAGCTTAATGCATTTTTGGCTCTCATATATTCTTGGTCATGTCCAGCTTTCTTTGCAGCCATTCACCTTTGCCGCCTTCACAATCTAAACGATACATGGACATTCCAGGTACAAGCAACGTACGGCAAGCCAGTGTCGGATGAGAAGTTGTTGATACTCATTGCCACCTGTTTTCCTGTGTGGCAACCTTCTCCTCCGTTGCCAGCACCCAATTGCATTACTCTTCCCTGCCTTTCGGTCTTACCTGGTATGTTTACTTAACAACTCCATGTAGGTTTAGACATGGTTGAGTTGGTTTCTCATAGGTTTGACCAAGTTAAGAAATTTTATCCATATTTTCAATTTGAAGTGGCAATTATATATACACGAGAGTGGAATTGCTCTGCATTTTTTTCACTTGTGTCAGGTTCATCTTTCTGTTTTCTTAGATGATCCTTGACTAGCAGTTCGATGCTATCAAAGTGCATAATAACCAAGTATTCATTGTGATACATTATATTGAAATTGGGTGTTATGAAGGTGTACAGTTTCTGGTATTATGATTCTCCATAGCAAGGGCTTCTCTTGAAAAACTTATAAACTGCGGACCAGTTATCCTAGATTTTTCCTTGTGAAATTATATAACATATTTTTTCCTACAACATCTAGATAATAGTATCAGATCAGTTGCAACACAAGTTGTGTGTTGTGATTTTTTTTTTCACATAGACATTTTCTAGCTTGGCATGCCTTCAAAATCATTGTGAAAAGGAATACAGACTAGCCCCTCTACTATTGCACAACATGGTTGCAAGAACATTAATTTCCTCCTCATTGATTGCGATACAAGTTGTGTTGTGATTTTTTCTTCACATAGAGATCTTATAGCTTGACATGCCTTCAAAATCACCGAGAAAAGAAATACAGACTAGCCCCTCTACTATTGCACAACTTGGTTGCAATAATAATAAATGGGCGCAGCAACGCGCGCCATCAACGATCTAGTAAAGGTTGAATGACGCACATGGTCGCCATCATGACAAGTGTACAAATTGCTTTTCATTTTTGTTCAAGAAATAAATTGTATACTTGTAATTACAATAAATATTCATGTAATTCTATTAATACTTATGCATTTTATTTTATTTATATTATTTTGATAAGTGTTCATATATAAGTAATAAAAATAATATTTTGTAGAATAGTTATATATTTATATTAAAAATATTAATATAATTTTTAAAAATCTTCGTGTGTTAATATATGTTCATGTAGTATGTAATTTTTAACTGCTTTTAGGAAATGTATTTCTAGTCTTAATATTGTTAGTCATGTTTTAATAAAGTTTAGTGTATGTCAAGATGTTTTTTTAATAAAAATATATTAGAAAACGTATGTGAAAAACTAATTAATAGTCAAGCCTGAGGGATGTCGGCCACAACGAGGCAGATTGCATGGTGGGCGAGGCATCAGTTGGTTCCGCATAGGCCAACTGGGCTCTGTCGGCTTTGGCCCGGCGACTGGGCCCATACAGTTTCGCTCAGGCCAACTATACAATATATTTAAAAAAAATCAAAACTATATATTATTTTCTAAATTTAGCAAGTAAAATGTATTATTTAAAAAACTCACGGCTCCACAGTAGCTCCTCAGGAGCGCCTTTAAGAAGGGAAACGATGCCATAAGTGCGTCACCACTACTACGTGATTGTTTTTTATTTTCTTTTCATGGTCCTTTCTTCTTTGTGGGGCACCTATGATGTTTGTTTGTATGAATCGTGTTTTCATTGCTAATATGACATATTTACTTATGTAATAAAACCACACAAAGGCGTTATCAGTTAAAGTTTTCCCATTCAAGTTTGATCACATCGTAGTAGATGAATACACACGCTAAAAAACATTTAACCAAAGGTATGTATCGTGTTTTTTTTTCCTTCTACTACAGCGCATATATATATATATATATATATATATATGTTGAACCAGTTGTGCACGTTGCAAAACAGACTCAAGTTAAAACCTAAGCCTACACTGACATGGGACACATTGGCAAGTATTAATTCTAGACAGACCACTACTGCTAACAGCGTAAATAGCGAAAAAAATACTACATTACGGGCTAGGTCACACAAAAATACCCCTTTTCTTAATTTTGCAACATTCTACCAATTTTTTGGTAAGCTGTGGCAAATACCCAAGTATCCCAGCGGTTAAATTTTAACCACTTTACGACATATGTGTCCCACCCGTAAGGCCTGACGTGGCATAAAAGTAAAAAAACATTAGATTTAACCATTATGACAGATTGATCCCACATGTCAGTCCCTTTTATTATCCAAAGAATCTAATTTTTCTGAAAAAAAATGAAAAATTTACAAAAAAGTTTGATTTTCCCAAATAAAATTACACACACACAAATATTTTCTCGCCAAATCTTACCCCAGAAACAGTTTTACCTAGAAAAATGATATTATTCAAGAATTTATTGTTTTTCTGTCGGAAAATTTGATTTTTGCAGGAATTTATTTTCAAAAAATCGTTTTTTGGGGTAATTTTTTCAGGTAAACTAATTTTGTGGGCTATCATTGTTTTTTTGAAAACTGCTCTATGGGTTAAAATGCTTTTTTAGGGTAAAAATAGAGTATTTTTCAAGAATTTTCTTGCTTTCCCCGTCAGAAAATTGAATTCGTTCAGAAAAATGTGTTTTTGTGGTTAAAAATAAAAAATTTGGGGTAAAAATGTTTTTCCCGGTTCTTATTTTTTCAAGTAAACATATTTATGTTGGGGGGGATGATATTTTTCAGGAATTTTTTGTTTTTCCCAGGAAAAAAAATCAAAAACAATATTTTATGTGTTGGAAAATAATCTTTTTGGGTAAAATGGATTTTTCCTAAGGAAAATGACATTTTCAAGAATTGTTTTGTTTTTTCCCTAACATGTGGCCACCGTCTATCATAATGGTCGACATAACTATCAAAGCTAACCGAGTTGAATTTTATGCCACGTGGGTCTTGATGGGTGGGCTAGAGCTGTCATAAACGTGGTTAAAATTTTAACGTTGTGAAACTTGTCTTTATTGCCATATTCTTACCACAAAAAAGTGGTAGATTTTTTGGAAAAAATAGAAAAGAGATAGTTTTTTGGTGCCCTAGCTCGTAATGTGGTAAAAAAATCTATTTACTCACTGCTAATGTGGACACCTAAATCCAATAACACAACCCCACCCGGAGCTTGATTAGTCTAATTAACGTAATAAAATTATCCTCTGCTCAAGATTACGCTGACAATTACCTGCCAATCTTGACTCCTCTTACTTTTGACTTGTCATCTTCTTATGCTTCATCTGATCTTGGCTTGTTGAAGATCTGCAAATTTTTGATTCATCATCTTTATTGCCATGTTCGCATACTGAGTATGACCCGGCTGAAAACATGCAAGGCACCTTTCTTCCTTTGCCATGTTGTGCCACCACCATTGCTTAACCGCTACTTGCACTAGGTTCACACCATATACTCCTTGTACTTGCTTGGGTAGTCTCGCCTTCTACCGTTCGGACATATTCTCACTTTACGATGGCTTCATCCACCATCATCCGCCTTCGACATGCCACCGAACCCACACCGGCCGCAACCAGGACGCTTCACGAGGACTTGGACATGACTCACGAAACACCATGCACACCGCTTCATCTTCAACGAATCCTTACAGAGACGAGCACTTGGACACGACGATGACTCATAGACTTAACAACGATTGACCGTGCTAACTCGCACGACTCCTTGACTCGTTTTCTCCCATGGTCGATGATCTTGATGACTTTCCGGCACCACACCTCGGCACCACCGCTCCCGTCTTCTTCCACCATGTTGTCGGTGATAGCCTGCTAGATCCCTCTGGTTGCACCACTAAACGATGGTTGCCTGATCCTCTTCACTGCTACATCATCCAACGACTAAATTGCTAGCTCCAACTTCCTCATCGCTGGACCATCCAACGAATGTATCGTCCACCCCGAGCGCTAGTAGGGTCGCTTCCCCGAGGCAAGAGTGGCTTGAAATCGACCTTGCTTTAATACTAAGTGTAAGGATTTTGCCTTCAAGATCGATCACATCATAGAAGACCAACACAGCTTGAAAATTGAAAAGTTACTTTGAAATCCTTTGGTCGATCATCTTTATCCTCCTGATGACATCCTGCCGCATATGTCGCTCCATTATTTGAGCCAGTTGGCAGTTCGCATGGTTGGACATCTTGGAGGCTGAAGGACCCTTCAAACTTGCTTTGCTAATAGCGCCATAGTGAAGGAGTACAGGTCCCGGAGACCCTGCCCCCTTCATTTTTTGGCCTCGCCATTTTTTCCAGACTCAGCAAGTGCATACGAGTTGCTCACAACCTTTGATATAACCACCAAAATTTACAAATCATCTTTGAAATGTCCTTACGCAACCCTTAAGTTACATCGAAGCAGGACATTACGTAGGTTGGAAAAGCCTGCGCCACAGCCTTGATGAGCAATTCCTTCCAAGCCATTGACAAAAACTTGTCTTTACAATTTAACTTGTTTCTAACTTATGCAAGTACAGGGAGAAACTGGAAGTTGCATTGCCCCAGCTCGGCGGTTCGGCAGCGCTGGACCTAGGGAAGATAGAAAGAAGCACCTATGCTTTAATGAACAGGCGTAAGGAAACAGGATGAAGAAGTTAGGTTGACTGAGATAGGTTGGTATATAGGTTTATTGAGTGAAACCAGCCAAACTACTCTGCGAAAACAGCATTACGAGCACACAGCATTCATCACTTGTACTTTATCCCTCAAAAAAGAAACATGCATGCCGCTGATCGTTTTCTGCACAAATTCTCTTGGTGCTTGGGTTCTCATGGCCATAATGTTTATCTTTGGGAGAGAAGTCGTCTGGTTGTGCTTCAAGCAATAATGTTCATCTCCAAAAATCAATAGTTTTTCAAATTCTAGATCTAGGAATTCATGATGCTGGTGTTAGCATGCACGATGGTCAACTACATAGATCTGTCATACGTAGCACATCTATGGCCCTGTTTGGTTTCATGGGTTAGAGTTAGAGTTGGTTAGATTATACCAAACTAACCCCAAAACATCCAAACAGGAGGGTTAGAGTTGGTTAGATGCATCTAACCCACTCAAAAAATCTAACCCACCCAAGAGGTGCTTATTTGGGTTAGAGTTAGGTAGGGCCAAAAAAAGTTAAGTTTCCCTCTACCTCCACCAATCAAATCCCGAATAAAGTAGTCAAATGATTGAAAAATGTACATTTATTGCAAATCTAACCCCACCATCCAAACACCTCTTTGGTTAGAGTTAGTTCAGGGTTAGTCTAGAGTTAGAATCTAACTCTAACCTCTAACCGAGTTAGAGTATCCAAACAGGGCCTATATCTATTTATAAAGCAAAACTTCACTAAAATTCATTTATGGTGTCTATCTTAACATGCAAGCTAATCCACATCACTCACTATTATAGCTAATCATTTATGTCCATGTCATCCACTAACAAAACCCATTAAAATACATTTATGGTATTTATCTCAAAATGCAAGCTATCTACATCATTCATTATTGTAGCCAATCATTTTCATCCACTTTTATTTACATACATCTTATACCCTTTTAATTTACATTGTATAGTTTTATAGAGATTTTCGCTACAACTCACGGAATATTCTTCTTAAATAAGTGAGCTATACCAAAGTAGTAGTACTAGCTTTGGATTTCCTAATTAGTCGCTGATATGGAATTCTCGTTGCTTCCTGTGCTACCAACTTGTTCTTCTTCTTCATGAATTTGCATCAATGACACCCCACTTTTGTGCGCAACTACGAGCCTGAAGATAAAAGAACATATGCTTTACTAATCTGGAATCATAGGAAACGAAAAGGACGTAAAGGGCATAACAACTACTCCCTCCGATCCTTAATAAGTATCGGTCATTTTTAACTAAGACAGTACAAATTTTATACTAGATGACTGATACTTATTATGGATCGAAGGGAGTACATATTTAAGCAAGCTACCAAAGGGGAAGTGAATTTTTTTCATAAGAACTGGAAATATTGACTACCTCCCTGACCCCACCAAACATGCAAGACCAACAACCCATCCACCGTCATGAAAGTTATGTATTCTCTTGAGCCTGTGAAATATGAAACACTAAGTAACTTAACATTATCTAGGCCAACCGGCATAAAATATATGTGTGTGTGTGTGTGTGTGATTTAGAGGTGTCATGTTCTCAAGGGGTGTGTGTGTGTTTCATTCATTAGAACATACTCCGGTGGTTACCTGAATTCATTTGAGCTCCACACATGAACATCACCATCTTTTGTTCCTGTAATTAGAACTGGAAGGTTGGGATGGGAAACGACCTGAAAAACTGCGGACTCATGTTTGAGTGTATGAACGCACTCCTTCTTCTCCATGTCCCATATCTGATTTTAGGAAAAACAAGGCACACATATATTAGAAATGCTACATGCATGTTTTATTAACGTACTTCCCAACATAATAGCCGACCTTGGCAGTCTTATCCCAAGAGCCACTAATCAAATATTGTTGCCCATCACGCGTGAAGAAATCCAGGAAGTTCACTACATGTGAATGCCCAAATAGAGTATATTTGGATTTGGGAGAATCAAGACTCCAAACCTGATCAAACAACAACCATATATAAGAGATTCAAGTCAAAATATAGTAGAAAATGAAACGTACTCCATCTTCATCATTGCATCAAAGTTCGCTTAAATAAATAAGAGAGAGAAAGAAAAACCTTTATTGTACTATCATGCGAAGCACTTGCAAAACTGTTGGTGTCCTTCGGGTTAAATTTTAGGGCCATAATAGCAGCGGAGTGTTCTTCAAATGTCTGTATGCAATTCCGGTCCCAAAGCTTTATTTCCGTAGCACATCCAGACAGCACATACGGCTGCGTTGGATGAACGGCTAATGTACACCAAACGTCTGCACGATCCTGAGCTATGAAACTTGTTACTTTTTGCATTTCCTTTTCGTAGTTGTACACATGGACGACACAGTCAGATGACACTGCCACAAACCACCCCTTTCGTGCTATGAACTTAACATCTGTAACTGCGGTGAGAACGATCATCTTATTAGCATATCAGTATAAATATGGTGGAAGAAAATTATGTAAACAAAGAAGTCAGAGAGCTTGCCAGGTTCGGCTGAGACCTTAGTCAAACCTACCAGTTTCTGCCAGTAAACATAAGTGAGTAATTTGTTAGTACAATGTAAGCAAAGTATTGGTATATTTGCCTTTACATTTACTCGTCGTAATTAAATTGAAATACTTCCACGAGAATACAGTGAGTAAAAACATTTGTCAATTAATATAGTCTGGTGTTTGCTTGGCTACGGGCAAGAACTTCAACATTGTGGTACGGCTCCATTCTACCATCACCAAACATAGACTTTTCCTGGTATTTGGCAATCAACAGAGACTGTATATGTTTTTATGAATAAATTGTTTGGGATGCAAATATCTTTTTTATGCAGAGGGAAATGAGGTAGTAATATATTTCCTTCTTTCTCTTAAATAGTAAATACCGAGGCAATATAGCTATAGTAACTTGCCTGTGTGTCATAGTTCCATGTCTGAACATTCCCAAGTGAGGTACCCACTATAATCCTGCGTGATAAGAAGGTATTAAATGTTGGGTAATCTCACCTAGTGCATTCACTTGAAATAGAGGTATAAATATTCAAATGCCGATATTATTCTCTGCACTTACAACGGCTCTTTCTGATTTGCATCTATGCAATAGATTTTCCCAGCTGTATCATCTATGATCTGACCAAGAATAATTCATGTGATCACTAGATAAACTCTACCACCAAGATGGAGGCTCTGGAGAAGAGAGGATGATGAAAACCCCAAAACAAATACCTGTATTAAAGGTGGTAATGTCTGCTACGTCGTAAATGCATCAAAGAAGAGAAACAAAAGGAAGGATCAGTCAACTGGTCACTAAAGCAGCGTTCCAAACGAAAAATACAATTATTTATTTTGCGGCCAAATAAATGACTCCAACAGCAGACCAAAACCTGCATGGCGACGAAACTATTTTTATCCTCACCAAAAAATTTCTGTTGGATTGACATAGTTGGGTCTCCACTAGCACAAGACCAATAAAACCCCGTAGCCACACGGCCCCAACCACCCGATAAGAAATTACTCGCCGCCGCCATGACCGTCGCCGTTGCCAGTCTCTATGCTGCTCCCTCTGGCCACACGGCTGCCCCTCGCGTGCCCCCCGGCGCCGCCTAGCACCACATGACCCAGCTGTTGCTGCCAAGGCTCCCTCATGGGTAAAGAAGCTTGTGCGAAAAAGAAGTGGCATGGTCCATTAGACATGGTTGTGGCCGCGCGAAGAAGAAAAAGGCTACTGTTTTGATGGCTCCTCTAGCACCGTCGAGGGCTGCTTATCCTCTCATCCCACCGCAGCAGGAGGAAGAAGAGCCGCTATCCCCCAACGTGTTCAGTGAAATGACTGAGAGGTAAATGGAAAATGTTTCTTATGTTCAAAGATAATGGAAAATGTATTTCTGTTTTTTCATTTATTTTCATGTGCTTATTCGTTTTATATAGAATTGTGATGTGTGTATATTTTTTTAATTTGATATATTTAGTATGGATGATGAACTTTTTTGAAACATACTTGTGCTGGATCAAACTTCCCATCACAAGAATATGCATCGAAAGAAGAAAACTTTCTTTTCATGAAGAGGAGGGCTCTATTGATGAAACTCGAAGAGGTGCAAATTACACTACCAAAGAAGACAAGTTGTTGTGTGACACATGGAAGAAACTTTGTCTTGATCCGGTCATCGGTATCGAGCAACCAATGTCAGCTCATTGGGAAGTATTTATGAGTACTTCAAGGCACACACACCCCTAGTGGAATTTATCGGCCATAAACTCATTGGCACAAGTTGACCGTCTCAACCTGAGTGATCACTTATTTCTTCATCTCTTTTATGCATTGGCGGCTAACTTATTTTCTCACTTCTGGTAGGTATCTCAACATTTCTCAAGAATCTTGTAAGGGCCAACAAAAATGCAAGGCAAGATCGAGGTTGAAATCAAGGCAATCAATTTGCACCATTGTTGGGTAGAGATTTGCACTGAGTTGAAGTGGAAGAACTACAAGTACAATTGAATTCAAGATAAGAAGAAGTCCAATAGCTCGGTTGGAGATGCAAAACAATTACACCAATGATGGTGCATCAAATGTAGAGGTGGGTAAAAGAAGCCCCACTCCGATCCTAACTCAGTTGCTACGAAGAGGCCCGAAGGAAGGAAGAGAGGCACTAAGAAGCTAAAGAAGGAAGGAGACATTGACAACAAGGAAACATTGGACAAAAGCATTGAGATAAGGAAGGAGATGGCTAAGGAAATGAAGAATGTGAAGACCAAAGAAATGGAGGAGAGGAAGGCCAAGATTGAGTAGAAGAAGCCACCTTCGAAAAATGCTCAGGAAATTAAAAAGTGAGCAAAATCTCATGTTCATGAATGAACCCAAGTACTCTTGATGAGAAGGGGAGATCATATTTTGAGCCCAGTCGCAATCAATTGTTGGAGGCAAAGTCGGTGTGAGGCTTTATGGCATGATTCATGAGATAAGGCATGGGAGGATTGTGAAATAGAAACAATTGTGACAACGGAGGCAATAGAGATAATGCAAGCACTGGTCATGAGAATGTATTCAATGAAATTTGAGAGCTCGGTGGATTCATGTTCCATGCACTTTTGTTTTTGTTTTGATGCGCAATTCTTGCAGATTTAGGATTAAATTCAAACTTGAAATTGAAACTTTGTAGATGTGAATTAAATTCGAAATATAGATGCAACAAAATTTTAATTATCATGTCATAGTTTGTTTGGTTATATCTATATGCAATTGTATAGAAAATAATCCAAAATTTAAGGTTTCTAGTTTTTGGGTCTGCTATAAAAGAAAGGAAAAATCTGGAGACATAAAACCCCCTCTCTCACCATGCCTAAAACAAGTTTTTGATCTCCAACTTGTTGATCTGTTGTGGCAGATGCTCTTATGTCACGATGGTGTATCTATATTTCCGAACTTTCGAGACCAACTATTTTGTCGTGGCTTAGTAATTATGAAGAGTGTCTGCGTCATAGGCATAGTTTTGAATAGCAGAAATATCAGCCGCTATTGCGGACTCAATAGCGCTACCTCCATAGCGGTCGCTATTTCTCAAGTTAAATTTCATTACTTTTTTATCTAAAAATATACACAATAATCCATTGTTTTTACAAATCTGCTACACGCATGTGGTGCCCGCTATCCGCATTCCGCTATGTGCATCCCAATCTACTATCCGCTATTTAAAACCTTTCTCACAAGCTCACAATAGTCAATTCAATGCTTTCTGGTGCATCACATGGTATGTAAATTTTTGGGGGAATTGATGAAACACCCTTGGAACCAATATTTCACATCCCCAATGAGCTAAAAGTTTTTTTACTTGAAATATCGGGTCCTGAATGTCGTAGTTGGACTTTCTAACATTTGTATTCCTTATTTATCTGACATTTTTTACTCTTGTTTTGATTATTAATTACACACATGTTTCATTTGTACTGGTTGATAATTAACTAGACAAAGCATTGCAAAAAAGTTTTCTTTCTTAGTTTAGTAATCCAAGTGGTTGTATTACATGTTGATGCACACACAACTGGTTAGACATGTCAACAAATAAAATTTTGACTTGTGATTTGTGGACAACAGTTAAATTTCTTCTTATTTATTTTATAATTTATGAAAAGAAAGGAAAGTCGTGTAAGCCAATCTAATAAAAAATAGGACTGCTTGTTATATTGTGGTATTAAAATAATTGAAGAATAAATTTCATCTTGATGCTTATAAATTCGGTTCTGTAACTACAATTAATGATCATATGTGTTGAACGCTAACTAACCACAAAGCCTTGCTAGTTTGTATTCTTAGACAGCTCACCTCACTGGTTTCGTCGCTTGCATCTTGTGGATCAGTTACATCAAAAACCACATCCAAATTCACCTCATCAACCACATTGACTGCCTCTTTGATAAACATGTTTTTAGTTATATCCTTAACTGCAATACCGTCATTCACTTTGGTGCTCAACACCACAAATTCATTGACACGCTGCATATCTCTTGGGGTATTGCCTTGCGCATGCAGTGTTATTTCGACGTTACACTTCGATCGTGGTGGCACAATGTCTTTCCACGGATGTGTGTTGTATGAAAGGGGGCTCATATTTTGGACATTGAAAGCAATGTAAGAGTCTGTCTCATTGGTTAGTTGAATTTCGCATGACATCTGTTTGTCAAGGGCAAAAGGAAAGTGTAGTTTGAGTGGATCAATTCCAAGCATATCCTCCTCCTCTGGGTAAGAGCTTATCTGCAAGAAAGGACCAGGACATATATGCATTCAATACGATAAATATACAATGGTAAGGGACATACAAGAGTTTACCTGCCCAAATGTATATACATTGGCATTGTTGATTTCCTCATTTACAACTTCCATTTGTTTGATATCATTTATTATATCCCATATAAAGGGTCGCTTAGATGGTTCACGTTCTTGGCACAGTAACCCAATTTCGATGCATTTTGCTATTTGTTGATAAACCAATGGTGTTTCATTTCCTGATTTTTTCCATCTGTGCCTCCATCTTCTAAGTACCTGGCATACCTCAAATTATGACATAAATAGAATAAACAATGTGTTGTGGAAAATAACCTCAAGTGATATGGGACACCATGACTCGTACCAAAAACCCTTGCATATGTCGATCTCCTCTACACATGGTTAGATGAGGTGTAATATGCCTAGGATCGATGCAAAAATTATATCATCAAGTAGTTAAGCTCCTAATATCTTTCCCCAAATCGAGCAACCCAAGTGTTGTTCTTGTTTTTGAGTAAGACATATCCTAGTACTAGATAATTCGTCAAACATCGTAGTATGAAAATTAAGTAGGTATTATTCAAAAAATGGAAACCAATATATGCAAGGTAGAAATTTAGGATATTTCTAGAAAAAAATATTGTCTACGTGCTGTCGAGATAGAACCCTCTTACGTTGTTGATATTACAGAGGATCGCCTTTCCTCCCGTCACTAGCTCGATGATTATTTTTCCCAAACTGTACATGTCTGATTTGAATGACATTTTTCCTTCAGATATGTACTCTGGAGCACAATATCCTCTGCAAAATAGTAGGTATTTCAATGTATTACATCATGATGAAGTGTGAGAGAAAATACTAAGAAATTATGTTGTTTTTATGCATAACTTACAGCGATCCAAGACGGTCTGCACTCATGGTTTTTGACTTTTCATCAAGTCTTGACAAACCGAAATCTGTGATTTTCGGCACCATATCATTATCTAGTAGTATGTTGTCAGGTTTCAAATCCATATGATATATGTGCTTTTCCGTGTGCAGATGATGCAAACCTTCACAGATTCCTCTAATTATTCCATAGCGTGTATTCCATTCCAGTCCTCTTAATTCATCTACATTATGCAAATAGAACAAGGAGCCATAAAAGTTTCCATCATTTGATTTGCGCATGCGCTAAAATGCATTATGAACGCCCCCACACAGAAATTGCATTACACATTATATCAAGATCATGTGTATATATCACCTCTTGATCATGTGTATATATCACCTCTTGATCGTGACAAAAAAACATAAATAAGCAAAGGTAAATCATGCGTAAAAGCAGTGTTGCATGCAAGGATTACGTACCAGTAACATACTTTTGTAGACTTCCGTTGCTGATATACTCAAAACAGAGTAATCTTTCTCTTACCTCGGCATAAATATGCTGTTTTGATCCTGGAATTTGTATGGCTGTCTGATCTGTGCTTGCACAGAAGCCAAGAAAGCGTATGACATTTTTATGTTTAATGTTCAATAGGCTGTCAACCTCCCGATAAAATAATGTCTCATCGATTGAATGACTGTTCCTTATCCTCTTTACAGCAACGTTCCCATTTCGAAGCACTCCCTGTTTAACTTCTCTTGTGAGCATTTAAAAAGTGTTTAGCTAAAATTGAAGATGATGTGCAAGAAAGATGATACAGAAGTTTGTGATGCAGCACCTGATGTTACAGTACACTTGCACCACCACACATACACATATATGCTAGGAAAAAGGTTTGAAACTTCCTTACAAACATAAGGTGGTACACATTTTCCAAATTTGCTTGTACTCTAAATGTTCGATACTATGTTTCGATCCTAGGAATCGAATTCCGTGAGTACACCAACCCGTGGTTGGATAGTTAGAAGGACGATGGTGTCCCCAGCCAACCAAAGATCAAATCACAGGTTTGGTGCTTTTGTGTCTCATATTCTTTCGGTGAGAGGAGGTGTTTCTATTATTTATGAGTATCAGTGTTTGTAGTGTCTTTCTACAAAAATAAAACTATGTAATATATGACACAGAGAATGTACCCAGTTGATTGACTTCAGTATATACTAGATAACAATAGAACCAAGTGGCATCTTAGATCTTACAGACAAATATAACCTTTATATAACAATGGTATTTACTATTTGGCAGCATCAATTATTAAAATAATTTTGCTAACTCTAGGACTGCTCGAGTCAATATATCAATTCCAAGTGCGATATCTAGATGACATGTACAGAATTTATAGTGAAAGGCAATTTTACCTTATAAACAGTTGCAAATCCACCGTGACCGATTTGTCGATCATCCGAGAAATTTGCTGTGATATCCTTCAAAAGTGCTAGTGATAGATTTGCCGGCCTATCTCTTCCATCAAGTATACGCTCCAGGGCCTCATGATCCATGTATGATGTATCTGATGTGCAATCCGTTTCACACGATGTAGTATCAACATTAATAAGAAGAGGTTTGTTCCTGGTCCACGTTATTTAAGGCAGTATATGGTAATTTTGCAACAATATTGTCTATAGTAAATCATTTGTGCACCAACCAATATTGAAGCCAACAGTATTCTACCTTCTAAATATGCTTCTGTGATATTCTTTTCAACCAAATAAGGAAATGCAAATTTGAAGTGCAATAGTGGGTTCTTGTGTTTATGCTTTACATACTTATACATTTTGAGAAATCCATTCAAGATCATTTTATGTGCATTATGTTGAAGCTTATGCACCCGCAAACATGGGCTGAGGCATGACCTAAGCCAAGGCCCAAAGTCCTTTAGGAAGCTATTCTCAAAAAATAAAAATAAAATACATGAATTTAGCTATATAATTGGGCTAGCTCCTAGCCATGCATGCAAAAGAAAAACGTGTTTCCTTGTACTGTTCATGAATATGTATAAAAAACATTGAATTGGTTTGTGCAATTTAATAAAATAGAATTAGATTCATGAATAGTAGGAGAAAATAAATAAATACTCTTTACCGACAACTTACTATTTGCGTTCTGACCTTTGATGTTACTCAGTATGAATTAAGTTAGTGGCTGTAAGTTTACTTGTTCCACTAAGTCGGCCGTAACAATTAATTCCTAATGCATCTAATGTAGTCATTTCATAAATTTATAATATTCAGGAGCCTCAAATTTGAGATAATTAAGACAACTAATCACAATCTTTCTTTTTATTTACATCTTAAGCATTAGCTTTCTCGGAGTTAATGTAAGCATTCCCTAAATTTACAATACTCAAGAGCCTGGAATTTGAGATAAGACAACTAATCACGGTCTTCCTTTATTTCTTTACATATTAATTTTTAGCTTTATCGTAGTTATTGTTTTGAGCTTATGCATGAATAATAGGCCTTCCTATGCTATATCCCTTATCGAATGATATATCCTTATTTGACAGCAAATATAAACCCCCATGATGGCATCATTTATCTATTTTATTATATTATATACTAAAGTTAAAATGCGGAGAAAAATATAGAAATATGCGAGAAATCATCACCAAAAATGGAAACATCATATTGTCATTTACGTGGATTAAGCAGATTAGAGTGCCACATGTCACGTGCTGGACGCTTTCTAGCATATTTTTGTTTGCATTTCGGGGGTTTAGAGGGTTATTTCATATATTTTTTTGCCTTTTAGGTTTTCATGCGTTTTTTCTTACATTATGGAGGAACGCGAAAAAATGTGTTTTTTTAACGAGAGGCACGACCGTGTCTCTCAAAAGGAAAACATGTTTTTTTGTATCTCCAAGAGGCACAACCTTGCCTCTCGGAAAAAGGAAAAAACTTGTTTTTTTCCGAGAGGCACAATCCGGAAAGAAAAAAATGTTTTGTTCTTTTTATCTTATGAGAGCCACTCGTGAAGGCACAAATTTGCTTCTACGAGAGGCGCGACCTTACCTCTCGTGAATAAAAAAAGTTCTTCGTAATCTATTAACAAGCGATCTAGTTTTGAAGGAACGGGATTTGGACACACGGTAATCATTTTCTAAAATGCTAATTAATAACATATCACACCAAAAGATTTACATGATCCGAGCAGCACACCGTTTTTCCTAGCACATATGAACAAACGAGAAAAGGAAGGAGAAAATATGTGAGGTAAAAATATTTTATTGTGGAAAAGATTTGGAAAGATCAAAATGCAAACTTTATATTTGCTGATGGGTAATTTTGATCAAACTGTACCAAAGTTGCAGCGATTCAGAAGCGGGAGAAGGGAAAACGTAGGCTATTTTAAGCGTTTTATTTTGTGTGTGATTAAGGCTGCGAGGAGCCTTGCTTAGCATGAGTTACTAGCCTTTTTAAGCTAACATGATGTACATGGACCGCTGGGCAACTAAAATTATGGGGACCTGTGCGAACGGCACTGCCCGCACACGCCTAGGCCTGGGTTTGGCACAATTTAAAAGATAAAACATTAAAAAATGAATCTATTAAAAAAGGAAAATGCTAGATTGCGACAAATAGTGCGCATGCAGTGCGCCATTTGTCAATCACAGAGGGAATGTGAATGATCGTTGCAGGGTTTACTCTCGCAGTTTTGACTCCTCGGATATAAATTAACGAGATCTACCTCAATGCACGTAAGCCCAATCTGGCCCAATATAAACACTAGATCGTTGCACTCCTTTCCAACTTTTTACTAATTTTAATCTACTTCCTTGAAAAACAAACAAGTCCTATCAATATGCATGTGGATTTATTAGTATATGTGTGCAAACACTGGAAGGCACACGGTTTTGTTCTTCCACACTATACAACACTCAAATATGAACCCATCAAATCATCCATATATGTGCTCATGTAATTCATTTACTACTTCATTCGAGGAAATGGGGACATCTAGGAGAAGCACACGCCCAACATGTGTCTTAATTCTTAATTAGTGAAAAATAAACTTGTACAGCACTTACATCCATGTAAAAGAGCATTGTCGCGTTATGAGAATTGCAACTATGTTGTGGGATCTTGCGATCGTCACATCACCATCTGAAAATTTGCATCAACGCCATTCTTTTTGGTGTGAAGAAACATGATGCTGGACAATCCCTAAGAACGAATTAACCATGCACACTACAAAAAGGTAGCGCCAATGCTTTTTGATGGAGACATGCATAGTGAACAACCAGCTAATTTAATCAGTATTATTTTACCATTAAAACATCAGACGATAGAATCCTTAAAAACCAATTGATCATGCACATTACAAAAACGCAGCACCAATGTTTTTCGATGGGGACATGAATAGTGAGAAATCATCTTATTGAGCTACATGCACCCAAGATTTTTCACCTAGATTTTGGTTTTTTTTCAATACCAAATTTTCGAGGGAATATGTATGTACACTCCACACATTGTCTCAGAAGTTCCACATTGAAGGTCTTGAAGTTCCTCATGATCGGCATCATAAAAAAAATCAATTACAATAGTTGGATGTTTACATAATTCATGGCCATAATTTAGCAGGATATTAATATCATTATACTTGAGTAAATAATCCTATTTTGTAGGCCTTTGTTTCTAGATTAGGTGTATTATGCAGATGTGGAAAGCAACTCGCAGAGTTGATCGACAAAGTTTGTTCGACTAGGAGTAGGGTTTCATGACATATGTATTGCATGAAACTACCTAGACAAGGAAGTGGTATGAAGACACATGCTATATGCTATAAAGTAAACTTCCTTTATTTCAAAATGTATGTTATTCTAGATAAAATTTGAAGTCATGCTATTGAAAAATATTTAAATATATTTATGGATCCATTTAAAATAATTAAAGTAACATGTGTCAAAAATATTACCTTATTGCACTTGTATCTATAACTTTAAAAAGCATATACACATCCAAATAACGGCCAAAGTTTGCATCATAAACAGTGTCTATGTCTATAAAGGCATGCATGCAAAACTAAGTACAAAATTGAGAGGAAGAAGATTTATGGAAGAAAATGAAAATTCATTTGTCCAATCTGCTAACGAGAATACATTCTCTCTTATTTACTCGATTAAGAAAAACATTTTTTTCCACTCGAAAAATCATGTAAACATCAACTGGCACCAAATAGGCATCTCATCATTTGTTGGACCAAAAAAATGTAGATACATGTATTTCCAACGACTACCAATGTGGATGTTCGTGTACTGATCTAAATCGCAAAAAATAAGCTATCTCTAGAATAAATGTATTGATCTAATATTACGCACAAATGACACAATCTATACTAAAATCCAACTTTACAAATTTCATCACCACCCGCTCACAATTTACAAATGTTACACACATTTGATATTAAATCTAGCGAAACATTTTATGTTATTGTACAACCATATAATTTCATATCACATAAACTTAATATAAAAAAAAGAAACTTTAATTCTCATATGCTCTCCTCTCACTGAAGGAGTTCCCCTCGCATTTGCGAGGAGCTGGTAACTCCCCCACCCACCCACCCACACACACACGCTCACCCATCCGGAGACATTCTAGCTTTGTATAAAACGGGACGGAACAACCTCTTCTCTAAGTAAAATATGTAAGTTTGGTGCTTCATAGAATAACCGTCACATAAGGACATTTTGGAATGAAATTTGTCTGGTACTGCAGTGTTTTGTTGAAGAATATCTTGTTGCATTAGCATGCCTTATTGTAGTAGAAACTCATGTACATACTAGTATACAGTTACATATCTGGTTCATAATTAAGAAGCTACTTAACAAGCTGTGTTTCATTTTTTAGACCTGAAGTCTCAAGATAGAATTTAAAATAACATATACAACCTGTAATAATGGACACCAAGAATATTTGACAAGGGCTGGAGTACTAACCTGGAAGCTCAATCAGCTAGGATGAAGCTAGCTACTAAAGAAACATTCAGGAAGAGGAGCACAGCAAGATGAGACTGGATCCACCTACCAGCAACTAGTTGGGGTTACATAGGAGAAGATAGGGTCAAAAGAGTCATTTGGTGTGGGCAATATCCGGTGGCTGACTAAGTCCGAATTTGGATGTATTTAAAAGGACTAAAACACCTACCGTTATAGAAAGCTAGAATGTCTCCAGCATACTTTAGCGCGCACGTACTGTGGTTCTTTTAGCAGTGCATGATGCATCATCCTTATCACAAATGTTACTTTTTGTAAAGTGTTGATTTGATTTCCTCCGTGCGTAGTGCTTCAATGTTCTGCATTTGCGCCATGCACATCTTGTGGACGATTGCTAAACAGATTTTCTGTAAGAATGTGCATCGCAATTAGAGTAGATGATATTCCGCATGTTGCTGCGGGAACAGTTAACAAATATTTAATATTTTAAAATATAACAAAAATTTATGAAACTTAGTATAATTTGATTATAAATTGTTTAGAGTGAAAATCTAAATAACTTTGATGAAAATCCAAAATAAAGATGGATTTTGTTTTGTTAATTTATTAGTTTGATAATATATCGACTAGATGATATGAGAAGAAAACAATGTTGAGTAGAGACAGTGAAGGCATCACATCCTTGGCTAAACTTAAACGATAGCAACTACATATGTGTATTTATATTTAAATTGTCGCATAAAAAATGCGAGACAATTCATAATTTCATTTTCTATATAAAAGTGTCTATAAATTATGAGGGTGAATGCATAAAAATATAATATTTATTTGTGATAGTCTTTATGTGTATGCGGAGTTAATGGGAGCATGTGCATGCAAATTTGATGAAAATTAGTTCTTTGCATGGTAAAACTACTTGATGACGTGGATAGCTTGAATGTCAAGAAAAAAAAGTTAGTGGGAATGAACTATTTAGGTATTATTTTTTCCTGAATGATAAGGTAGCGTATGGATGTGCCGCGTTCACATAAATGTCCATGCACATGCACAATGTTCACACACACAAGAATGATATTTTATTGCAATGTCTTTTTTTTCTCCATGTACTTTTCTAGATGCACAACGTTCACACACACAAATTATTTTTCTTGCATACGTATTTTTTCCAGCAAGGTGCCCTTTTAGACTGAATTATTTAATTTGTACTTTTCTTCAAGTTGAATTTATCCATCTGTACTTTTCTCAGGCTGATTTTTCACCCACAAGATAGTAGTGAGATGGTGAGTAGCATATGGGGATCCATAAAGATGCCTAATGATTGTGTTCTGATTGCACATGAGTTAGTGTGAAGTATATAGATAAATGTAATTAGCTCCAAGCCATCAGATAGCATAAAGGCAATGGACGATGGATGGAGGGGTGGGACAGTGCCACCATGAGGACTGAATGATTACCATCTTAATAACACTGGACATTCTAGAAACTAGTAGGTGAGTGCTAAAATTTGCCAACATTCTAGCTTTCTATAACACTGATGATATTGTTGATTAGGGATACACGTGAGCCTTTTAAAGTGATTACCGTTTTTATAACACTGGACATTCCAGAAACTAGTAGGTGAGTGCTAAAATTTGCCAACCTTCTCATTTTCTTTAACACTGGTAATATTGTTGATTAGGGATACACGTGAGCCTTTTAAACCGAAAAGAAGGCAGTACCTTCGATCGAGTTGGTGACTTCTTTTATGCCTCGACTCTTTCCTCAATAATTGATCAAGAAAAAGTGTACTTCCTTTATTCGGGCTTATCAATATCCCTCGTATTTAGGGTTAAATTTTGATCATAAATTTAATTTTTATACCAAAAAAATATTGTTGAATTTCATATTTAAAAGTATCCAATGGTACTAATTTTTGTTGCATATAAATTATTGTTACTGAGTTTGTTTGCTTTTTTAAAAGGAATATATTAATATCGCGAAGATACCAATTATACCCAGCCTCTGCACCTACAAGGTGACGCAAAACATCCAGGATGCATAGAGCCAAAGAAGAAAACTAAAAAGAAAGGAAAAAAATAAAGGTTCCGCCACAGCAATCAACTCCTCTCAGCAATAGCACACCCACCAACACCTAATGCAACACCCAGAAAACATATGAGATCTCCAAAAGCAACGCCTTCAAGAAGGAAACAGTGCACAAACGCCGTCAATGCCCAATCCAAGATCTTAGGTTTTCACCCTAAAGGAAGTTCGTGCTCTCAAAACAATTTCTTCAGCAAGGCAATTGCAAGGCACAACCAGTGAAGATCAAACCTTAGGGTGAACACCCTGAACGTTTCGACTCAGCACCCGAACAGCACCACGAAAAATGAAATTCTACTGTGTTGTCACCCCACTTAACAGTGTTGCTTCTAAGATGTATCAATCACATGGCTAACTCTATCGTTGCCAAGGCTCCATGACTAACTGATCCTTCGATCTCAGCCACCATGACCTTCTCCAGCGCTGTCTACTCCATGCAAATCGAGAGGCCGACTTGTCCCATGATATCAACAATCTCCAGAGCTTCGCGCCGCGACTTCAGAACCTCGCAGGCTAATATGGACGCGCCCGGCCGAATTCTGTCTGAACTAGATCTCCTGGGCAAGATCACCGTCGGCAGTCCCGGAACCCGTCGATGACCAGATCAAGGAGGGTCGATCACATCGAAAGTTGACGTGCTGTGAGCAGAGCACGAGGATCGCCACATTTATTCATCGCAACCGACCCCAGGAGGTCACCACCATGTCCGGGGCCGCCGCCCCGACGTCCAAGTGATGCGAATAGAATGTAGACTGTCGTTGCAGCACATAGGAACCACCATGGTGTTGGATCGGGACCCACGATGACCATCTAGACCACATTGAGCTCGCTCCGCCTCCACTGTTGGTCACCTGTCGCCGCTACCGCGCCTCAAACCGCTGCTACCAGTCACGCCTCAGGCCACCATCGCCTTGCACCACTGCCTCCGCGAAGAGGAAAGGGGCGTCGCCATCGCTGCTCCAGGGTGCGTCTAGCAGGGTCCCCGTCTCCGCTGCATCGTGCGGGCTTTGCCCGATGGCGCCTCCAGCGGCGGCGGAGGGAGGGGAGGGAGTGCGGGGTGGGGGGGCTGGTCGCCAGCAGGGGGATCCTCAGCGCATGGGGTCGCGTTGCCTAGGTTAGATCGCGTGTACCCGGCGTATGTGCCTATCATTACTGAGTAAAATCTATGGTCAAACTTTGACCCAAAATACAAAGTGGACCAATACATACATATCCAGACGAAGAAAATGGTAACGAATTAGGCCCTACTTAGCCACTGCGCCAGTTAATAAATTGTTTATTATTCCTAGTGCAAAGATCATGACAACGACGAGTGGAAGGTGGAAGAAGACATCATCGTCGGATAGTTAAAACGACAGTTGATAAATTAATAATCCTAGTGCAAAGACCGTCATGGCGTTGGGTGGAAGTGGATCAGTCGCAGCAATATCCTTGGAGTCAATGCAGGTCAATCTTTTCTTATCTGTCGATTATTATATCATCCAAAAGCTTAATTGGGATGGTCCAAAATTGATGATAGAATGGAAAGGTTCGTTCCTCCTCCGGTTCTCATCGCTTGGCTCTGTGTAATCCCATTTTCTTAATGAAGAAAAAATGGATGATAGTGTTCTTCTGGTTTTTATTTCGCACACTTTGCAGTTTTTACACTAGTGCAGAACAAGCCTTTAGCATCGATTAGGCACTAAAGGTCCAGACCTTTAGTACCGGTTCGCCTAGAACCGGTGCTAAAGTGTTTAGCTTTCTGCCACGTGGTCACAGTCGAGGGGCGAGGGTTGCGGGGTCTTTAGTACCGGTTTAGCAAAAATGGAGGATGAACTCGAGCAAAAAGAGAGTGGAGCTTTAAATTTTGAGAAAAACAAAGAATGAGCTTGGTCGGCTCGTGTTGGAACGAAAGAGTATATATAGTAGTATCTTTAGTACCGGTTTGTAATACCAACCGGTACTAAAGGTGAGACACTAGAACCGTTTGATAGTACAAACCGGTACTAGAGGTTCTAGCGGGTAGCGGCAACCTGTCACCACACCTGTAGAATCGGTTGGGGACACAAACCGGTACTAAAGGTGTGGTGTCAGATTGCCGTTGGGCTGGGAGCCCACCACACGAACCGGTATTAAAGTCCGGCCTCACGAACCGATGCTATTGGGCCAGTAAAACCAGTTTATGTTCAGACCGTGACATTTGCTTATATCCAAATGTTTGTTTTGTACTAGTGTTATCATTGAAAACCTTATTTGGCAGTTGGCACGCTTTGTCGTGACGTGTCTCCAGATCAGGTCCACATCGATCGCGTTTCCTAGGAACCAAACCCCACAGGCCACAGTTGCGGGTGAAACCAAGTGGTAAATAAGACTGTTGGTTCCCACGATAGAAACCAAGTGGACTAGCTCACTTTTCTTGATTGCACATAAATTATATTCTACTTGTACCTTTTTTACTAATGAGCTTGACCAAGAAAAATAGCAGGAGGATTGATGAGTCTTCCATTTTCTTGGTGAACATTTCACACTAGTTCACATGGTGAGGTAGAGCTCCACTCGGCAACCACCTAGGACTTATGTGTGTACCCGGTCAATCACGTGTAAATAACAACGATAGTTTATGGAAGGCATGCCTGATGACTTATTTCAAGTGTAGAGCTCCACTCAGCGACCACTATCAGCGACTCATCAATCATGTTCATCCCAAGCCATCATCGTACCGTAATCCTACCCTTAGCTCACATTCTCCCCACATCGCAAATGGCTCCACTGCGTCGTTACCCAGTGGCTCCTCCAATAGAGGACATATCCCGCTGCCAGTGGTTGAGTTAGTTAGGTGGATGGTTGTATTCCCAGCCCACCAGAGTTTAAATCCCAGATTTGACAACGGTGTTCGCATTTTTCTGGATTTATTCCAGGGCTTTCGCTAATGCGCTTTCAGTGGGAGGAGACGTTCCCGTCGAAGACGAGGTGGCTTCGTTAATCTCAAGATGATGTACCGCCTCAGTATTGCAAAGATGCTCATAGGGATAGGGTGTGCGTGTGTGCGTCATAAGAATGATTGTATACTCGTGTATGTGAGCGTCAGAGTTGTACTGTGTTTCTAAAAAAAAAACATATCCCGCTAGCAAGAGGTACCGCGGGGGCGGTACACTTCCTGTCAGCAGCACAAGCGCGTCTCGCATGTTACATGTACGAGCCCCACCTCCCTTCGCAATCCTGAAGGAGTCCCACCGTTTCGAGTAATCTTTGAGAAGTCGTATTTAGAAGAAGATTGCTACTCTTCTTCTAACTATGACTGCAAGGGGTGATGATCCACCAGGCCACACTGTAACTGAAATGTAAGCATAAGAACAGTCTAAGCATCCTTTGAGTGGAACAACAGATAGAACTGAAATTTAAGATGGTGGCTTGAATCACCAGCCCCAACAAAATATCATATGTTACTATATCGTAGTACCTCGTCGTCCACATCGCATTGATCCATAAAAGTGTCCTGATTACATGTCGAGAAAACATGTGGTTTTAATTAACCAATAAAAACATAATAATCATGTACGTACAAAACAAGGACACAAACAGACGACGGTATGGATCGAGCATGTGTCTAGAAGTATCGAAGTGCCATCTTCCTGCTGAGGTGGGTACCCTGTCCATCGATTAGAAGACTAAACAGAGTAGAATTAACCGAAAAAGGATTTCATCCTGCTTTATAGATAAAGCATCGATCAACATAGCATCCGATACAAACGCACGCCAACACGACACCCCACGCACATAAGGTGAGATAAAATGCAAGCCAAAAGGTAAAGAGAGGGAAACAAAAGATAAAAGAATGCCAACACCAGCAGATCGATGAAACGGGGATGACCCACAACCGTTGCGCCCACCGAACAAGTTCCACCACACTCCTGGCACTACGAAGCACCGAGTATAGAGCAACACCTTCAAGAAGGAGAGCGACGATGGTGCATTTGATGCCGGACGAGACCTAGGGTTTCCCTCGGTATGCGGAGGGCGGTGGGGGAGGGATACCCCTGAAGCCCTTCAGGAAGGGGCAGCGGCGCCCACATGCACTTCGGAGCCGGACAAGCCGATAGGGATCTCTCTGAACCCTCAACTTCTTCACCTCGTATTCTCGGAAGTGTTATCCCATCTCAGCGCCCACCAACATGCTCCACCACGACCTTGACGCCATCCTCGCCGCCTCACTGTGGATACCTACAGGAGATCGAGGAGAGGAGGAGAGAGCAACGGACTCGGGGGGGGTAGTAGCGTCTCCGGCGCGCGGGAGGGACGGACCTCCACCGCCATCGACGTGATCATTGTCGGAGGCGGCAACAGGGACAGACCAGGCCACCCCTGGACATGCCCGCAAAGTCTGATCGCCATGCTGCAGCAGCCGGTTTCCGCCGCCACCGCCACCCGAGAACGTATCTCCCCATCTCAACCACCAAGGAACTCCGTGGCCGTGTGACCAAGCCGGCCCATCCTAACCCAGATGGAGCGCACATGGGCCTAGATCTAGGCCGAGACGGGCGCCGCCGTCCTCCTACGCCGCGTCGTCCAACAGCCAACAACCACGACATCACGTCGTAGACCACCTAGCCCGCGATAACCATGCCACTGAGCCGGATCGCTGTCAGCACGAGCCGCTCTGGCACCATCGAGGGTGCCCCCACACCCCCACCACGTGCGGGAAAAGACTGGATCGCCGCTGCTAGCACCGCTCGGACAAGGCTCGGTGATCGACGTCGACGGCAGCGGTGGGTGACCTAGGGTTCGCTAGGGGTGCGGTTTGCCACTAGCCAGCATAGTAGAATTCACCACTGAGGCCGGTGATGGGGCCACTCTTTACACGATTGCCCTTTTACTTAATTCTATATGTTTTTTAATTCAATACATGCTTATATGTTGTGTTGTCATAACGAAATTCCAATACACTCCATTTTCTCTCATTTCATGATAATTGAGTATCAGTAAGAGTGTAAGGCTAAGCAGACAAATGACATAGATGGAACAAGAGAATTAACCAATAGGGAGAAGGTAAGGTCAGAGTTTCATTGCATAGATGAAACGGATCCATATTAGTTGTTGATGAATCGGATGTATCGTCTAGATCAGAGGGAGTACCAAAATTGCCATCTCTACCTGGCTACATTGTACTACCAAAATGCATGTCTTTGATATGTTTTGTTACAGATTTGACATGACTTGCACTTGGAGAATTTTATATCTAACACCTGTTAAAAATGTAGACCTGAGAGTTTCTTTCTTTCTTAGGAGCTAAGCCATAGGACCGTGTGTCTTTTTGTTGTAATAACATATTAACATGGATGCAAGTATAACAGCAGTGCCCCCTTCAGTCCAGCCGCCTTTCAGCCATAATTGGTGGAACCTCCTCAGTCTTCCAAATGACAGAGGGCATTCGCGGATATCTGCAAGGAAAAGAGCCAATCGGGCAGGGGAGTGGCTGTGGAATCTCCGTGAGATTAAGCTGCTCACATCGTGGGGGGGGCACCTCCGTAGCCTGACCAAATAACTTCAGAATCTCAGCCGTGGCCTGCACATTGGCGCAACCCTCTCCTGTGATCAGTAACTTTCGACAGATCATCGTTGATTAAAGACTTTGGTATTGGCCGTGAGAAGCACGGAAGACCTCTCTGCCACATATAATAGCAAAACAAACAAAAATTGTAACTGAATTTTCTGCACTAGAAAAGACAGGACCATGGACACCACAGAGCCCTGCATTTTTTTCTCTGTTCAACCAGGAAAAGAGAGCACACACAAGCTCTGCCACATAATAGGGAAACAAATAAAAACTGTAATTGCATCTGCTGAATCTTCTGCACAAGAAGAGATAAGACGATGAACACCACAAAGCTCTGCATTTTACTCTGTTCAACCAGGAAAAGAGATCACACACAACCTCTTCCACATATATTAGGAAAACAAATAAAAATTGTAACTGCATCTGTTGAATTTTCTGCACTAGAAGAGATAAGAAGACCATTGACACCACACAGCTCTGCATTTTACCCTGATCGTTGAGCCAAGAAAAGAGAGCACATACATACTCAGCCAAGGGGGGAAAAGAGCAAGAAAGCTTAGCTATACAGAGATATTAATATATTCCTTTTTTTCAAAAGCTATACAGAAATGGTGACCAAGGCGCTGGTGAGCGTTTCAACGGGGTTGATGAACTCTGTGCAACCTGCAGTCATCTTTCACCGTGTACGGCTTGGTCGCCCCACGGATCACCAAACATATATCGGACCAAACCAGTCGCTTGGCTTTGGTTCCCTTGCTCTCAGCCACATATGGTTCTGCTGAGGTTGGAGTTGTCTTAATCTCGTTAAAAAAATTGGCCTTCTCGGACAAAGAGGTCACTGTTAGTAGGCAGGTTAGGTACTCTATAATCCAAATGAATACTGTATTAGCAGCACGCATCATGCATGACATCGCCTAGTGGATTGGATTATTATTACTGAGGAAAGAAGGTACCTTACACCTTCCCTCTCCGCTAATATAATCTGTAATAGAAAAAGAAATAAAAGCTCTCACTGAATTTTCTGCACTAGAAGACGATGGATTGATGGACACAACAGAGCTCTGCATTTTCCTCTGTCCATCCAGGAAAAGAGAGCACACCACACAACACAATCGAGGGGGCTAGCTGTAGAGATGGCAGCTGAGGCCCTGGTGACCGTTTCCACGGGGGTGATGAACTCTGTCTTGGAGAAGTTAGCCACTTTAATGGGGGGCGAGTACACCAAGCACAAGAACATGCAGCGGGAGGTGGCGTTTCTCAAGGACGAGCTCGGCAGCATGGATGCTGTCCTGAAGAATCTCGAGAACATGGAAGAGGAGCTGGATCCACAGACCAGGGAGTGGAAGAACCAGGTGATGGATATGGCGTTCCACATCGAGGACTGCATCGACGACTTCATGCACGAATCTGGTGAGGATTCTGACAGACAAGGTGTCGGCTTTGTTGGCAAGATTGCTCACTACATCAATATGCTAAGAGCGCGTCACCAGTTTGCCAACCAAATCCAGCAGCTCAAGACGTGGGTCAAAGACGTGAGTGAACGTCGGAAAAGGTATAAGCTCGATGAGTGTGCTTCCAGTTCTAGCTATGTAGATGTGGATCCTCGGGTGCCTGCGCTCTACGTTGAGGCAGCCAACCTTGTTGGCATGGAGGGTCCAAAAGAGGATCTTATCAAGTTGCTGGCCACAGAGGAGGCTGCATCTGTACAGCCTCTTAGAGTGGTATCTATTGTTGGATTTGGTGGTCTAGGCAAAACAACACTAGCAAATCAAGTGTACCATGAGCTTGGAGAACAATATGACTGCAAGGTTTTTGTTTCGGTATCACAAAGACCTGATATGATGAAGCTTCTTGGTAGGATCATTACAAAACTTAAGATGCCACAACCAACCCATACCGTCGAGGCGCAAGATCTCATTGACAGCATCAGAGAATATCTAAAAGACAAAAGGTACTTAATTACTTCTCAATCCCTAATGTACGGATGGTGGCTTTGAAGTTTTACCGTCCCTAATTTATTATTCTACTGTTATTTTAACATTTGGTTTTATGTATACGAATAGAGTACATATTTGATGTAAAACGTTTGCAGATACTTCTTTGTCATTGATGATATATGGGACGAATCAGTATGGAGAATTATTCGTTGTGCATTTCCAGAGAACCAACAAGGTAGCAAAGTAATCATAACCACAAGAATTGAGATGGTAGCTAATGCAACCTGCAACTATCAGTATGAGTTTGTTTACAAGATGAGTCCTCTTGATGATCAAAACTCAAGAAAATTATTTTTCAGTCGAGTTGGACAGGTTGATCTTGAGCCATTAGAAGAGATTTCGATTGAAATTCTAAAAAAATGTGGTGGTCTCCCGCTAGCCATTGTCAGTATTGCTAGTCTTTTGGTCAGTCAGCCAACTAGATCAGTGATACAATGGAAGAATGTGTGCAATTCTTTAAGATCAAATCTGAGAACAAATCCGACCTTGGAGGGGATGAGACAGGTACTGAATCTTAGCTACAACAATCTTCCTCGTCGTCTCAAAACATGCTTGCTATATATTGGCATGTATCCAGAGGATTACAGTATTGCAAGGACAGATATTTTGAGGCAATGGGTGGCTGAAGGTTTCATCCGTAAAGTACATGGCCAAGATGCAAATAAGGTCGCTCGAAGTTACTTTAATGAGCTTGTCAATAGGAGCATGATCCAGCCTACACATGTTAGGTATGATGGAGAGGTCATAAGTTGTAAAGTTCATGATATGATTCTTGATCTAATCAGACTCAAGTCAGACGAAGAGAAGTTTCTTAGTGTGGTAGATGATCAACAGGGCATGACCTCAACATTGCAGAGCAAGGTTCGTCGAATTTCCCTTCAGCTGGATTCTGGAGTGAATGAAGGCACACTAGAAGCAAGCTTAAACATGCCGCATATTCGATCTCTTGCTCTTTTTGGCAAGTCCCGTTTCATGTTTTCTATGTATGAACTCAAGTCCATCCGAGTTCTGAAAGTGCATTGTGAGGGTGGTCACATGGCTGATAGGATTGACCTCACACCAATCTGTAAATTATTTCAGCTCAGATATTTGAGCATCCGTTCGAGAAAAAAGAAAAGAAGTGTGATCATCAGCAGCCCCAAGGAACAGATGCCAACCCTTATTCTGCCCATCCTAATTGGGGACTTAAAACATTTGGAGACGCTGGAATTGGATATGGATATTACTGCCATGCCATGTGATATTGTTGATTTGCCTTGCTTGTTGCATCTATATGTTCCTATTGGAACAAGGCTACCCGATGGAATTCGTAGAATGAAGGCCCTACATACTCTGGCGAATTTTGATGTGCACATGAACTCGGTGGAAAATTTAAGAGGTCTCAGTGAACTTACAAATCTCAGGTTTCTTGATATTTGTTGTGATGGTGTCGAACATACCACCAGCCAACGTGGAACTCTTATGGATACTTTCTGGTGTTCCGTGGCCAAACTTATCAGTTGCAATCTGAGAAGTCTTTGGTCTAGCAGTAACCTATTTTCTCCTCCATCTGTTGAATTGGGCTCTCTGAGCACTAGCAATACTGAGAACAATCTTGAGGAACTCCATGTTGCAGTCACTTGGATGTTTCCAAGGGTTCCGATTTGGACCGGTCAACACAAAAGGCTCTGCGTGTTGGGAATTACTGTTGAGAAGCTGATGCAGGAGGACGTTGATTTGCTCGCAGAGTTACCCAATCTACAACACCTATGGTTGTGGATACAGAAATCACCAGATAAAAGGATTGTCATCCATGAGAGTATGGTGGCATTCCAGGTTCTCAAATATCTGAGAATCACGTGCTTCGCCCCTTGCCTAACCTTTATGGCAGGGGTGATGCCCAAACTCCAAAGGTTGGGTCTGGAAATACATGAGCATGGGGTGGAGCGCCACGGTACCTCGACCATTGAGGGCATGGAGCACCTGTCGAGACTCAGGCAAGTCGACGTTTATATTTTCTTTGAGGGAGCCGATTCAGAGTCACGAAGAAGGGCTGCTGACGCGGAGGCTATCTTGACGAATGTCATCAGTGTCCATTCAGGACACCCGAGCATCAATATCAGCATTGAAGATAACAATGAACACTTTAAACTTTCCAGTGGCAGTTTTGACGGTGACAAAGAATTGGAGAGGCAGCCGAATGATGCAGGTACCCTCCTAGTCAAACTTCTCCTTACTTGGATTGGATTCCTACATAACTTTAATTTGATTCATCCTTGAAAACAAGTATCTCCTACGTTGGTTTGTTGGTGCGTGCAAAGCACACCAAATAAGTTACTCCTGAAACTTGCTTTGTTCATGTGGTCAAATCTATGCCTATCTATGAAGCCTAACACAACTTTCCTCCTTTTGTTTTTCATATTGGCAGTTGATCAATCTGCCTAGGAGCCATGCATGCTCCATCCACCACTTCTGATGGATGAACAAGAAAGTCACCGTCAGCATGCGTGAGCAGTGGCCTAACTAAACTGAAGAGGAAAACAGAACATCAAGTAACGTCGCCGCGTCGGTTTAATTTGGCGGCGAACAGAGCATTTGGTAAAACGGTGCCGCTACAGCCAGTTCACTAGGGATAAGAAATGTTGATGTATGAAGGCGTTTTAGTAGCTGTTGGAAGACTAGTTTTTGACTCAGTCCCCCTGTAAATTAAGCAATTCTTCTAGTCTGAATATTCTCCCAGGCAGACCTTATTGGTGCACAGTATGATACAGGGTAACTAATCTACAGTTGTAGAACTCTACATCAGATTAGGCTGATGCACAGCACGGTGGAGACGCTGAGTAGGGCTAGATTGGTTGAATTTTCCAATTGTACTTGTAATTAGGAAAGTCAAATTAAGGGACAATACTTGAGATTTAACAACTTGAGATTGGGGCGACATGCAATGCAATCGGTGTAAATTAAATCGTGAAGATGGGCGCCGCTAGTTTGTTGTCTTGAGGCTTCGATTTGGTACACAGCGGAACGAAGTCTAGAATATGTAGAGGCGATGGGGGTGAAGAACAGGCGCACTACCTGAACTCGGTCGGTGCCGCCGGATCGAGAAGCTCGCCGTCGGAGAAGCGGCCTCGCGCCCGCCCAGCAGCGCAGACGCATGCGCCCGACGCGCGGTGGTGTCCCTGAGCTCCGCCCAGGGGCACCCGGCGCCCGACGCATTGCTCCCCTCGGGCCTCGGGTGAACGCACGAACACAGCAGGGTAGGAAGCAACAGGGGCTTCTTGGTCTTGGTACAGGTTCCACCCAGATCAGGTTGTGGCCATGCGACAGGCACCATGCCCGGTCTTGGAGGTAGGCTTCGTCTGCTTGGGAAGGTCGAGGAAGTCAGCACAATAGTTTAGATCGCAAAGGCGGAGGATCGAGAGCGGCTGCGGCGTGAGACGGGGAGAATTCTTCAGGTGCAAGGAGTCGAGAATTTTCTACCTGGGAAATCGGGATGGAGGATCGGGGAGGGCAAGGCCCGTCCCGCTTGGAAGCGGCTCCTCCTCTACCGTGCCTGCAGAAACGACGTGATTAACATTAGAAGCGAGAAGCCCATCTCTATATACCCAGTCGTCCCCCCCCCTTTCCACTGCCGCGAAAATACGTCGTCGCATCGTCTTCTCGCGCCAAAAAAGCAGAGCACGGCATCGTGAGCGCGCGCAGGCGGCGGCCGATGCGGCAGAGACCTTTGCGTTCTTCCATCTCAAAGTGTTGTGAGCACGCGCCGACAGCTTCGCCGGAACGTCCTTGACGCTTCTCCCTTCAGGTTTGTCATATACCCGATACCCTAGATCAGATCCCCCCCCATCGATCACCGTCTTTTTTGACAACGGCGACCACAAAGAAGGCTCCGCCAGCCATGTTGCGCTACTACTTCACCATCCATATCAGCTCTAGCCTGAAATTTATTTTCATCTGCCATTCTTTGTCGCAGATCCGATGGAAAACCAGACCAAAACGAGTTTGAATAAGACTAATGCAGAGGACAAGGAAAGAGCAAATGAGTAAGTCATATCTGACAAGTATTGTATTTTGTTTGATCTGGTTCCATCTTTTCCTTCAGAATTTGGTTTCTCATTGTTTCTCATATGACAGAATTTTTTTTGACCCGATTTATTTTTTTCAGGACAAATCACATACCTAGCTGGGCACCACGAATTGGCATGACATTTAGCACTTTGGAGGAAGCATGGAACTTCTGGCAGTATTACGGAGGAAGAATCGGGTTTGGTGTCAGGAAGAGGTATGCAAATCCAAGTAAGTTTGACGGTGTAATCACATCAAGCAGATTTGTTTGTCGCAAAGAGGGACATAAAAAATCAGACAAAAGAGATCACTTGAGTAAGCAACCCCGAGCTGAAATTAGGACTGATTGCCCAGTTTACATGGGCCTTACCATAGATCGAGAAGTGGGGAATTATGTAGTTTTTGATCTTGTTCTCGAGCACAACCACAAGTTGCAATTACCGGAAACCAGTCATCTTTTGCCATCACAGCGAAAAATTTCAGAACTTCAAGCTTTTGACATTGAAATTGCAGATGAGTCCGGTATTGGGCCAAAATCTGCACATGAGCTAGCTAGTCGACTAGTTGGAGGATCTCTGAATCTTAGCTACACTCCTCGTGATCACAAAAATTATTTGCGTAGTAAGCGGCAAAAGGAACTAATTTATGGTGAAGCAGGGAGTATACTGAAATACTTTCGGGATAGAACCATTGACAATCAATCTTTCGAGTATGCTATACAACTAGACTGCGAAGAACAGATTGCAAATATTTTCTGGGCTGACGCTAAAATGATCATTGACTATGCTCATTTTGGTGATGTGGTCACTTTTGATACAACCTTTGGAACAAACAAGGAGTATAGACCATTTGGGGTTTTCCTTGGATTCAATCATTTCAGAGAAACGGTTGTTTTTGGTGCTTGTCTTCTATATGATGAAACATTTGATTCTTTCCAATGGTTGTTTCATACATTTCTGTCAACACATAATCAAAAGCAACCTAGAACAATATTTACAGATCAAGACACCGCAATGGGAAATGCGATTGAGGATGCTTTTACAGAAGCGAGGCATGGACTATGCACTTTTCACATAATGCAAAATGCCATCAAACATTTGTCTGCTCATTGCACTAAGGAATCAAATCTGATTAAAGATTTCAGTGCTTGTGTGTTCGGGTACGAGGAGAAGGAGACATTTGTAGAGTGTTTTTACACCCTAAGAACTAAGGTAGAGAAGCAAACTTGGTTTGATAGCATCTATAAAGTAAGACAAAAGTGGGTTGAATCTTATATGAGGGATGCTTTCACCTTAGGCATGCGAAGCACACAACTAAGTGAGAGCCTAAACAATGATTTGAAACTCCACCTGAAATCAGACCTTGACGTTGTTCGTTTTTTCAAGCATTTTGAAAGGGTCGTGCAAGGTAAACGAGACAATGAGTTGAATTCAGAGTACGAATCCAGAGAGAAACTACCTAGAATCAAAATAACAACACCCATGTTAGTCCAAGCAAGCAAGGTTTACACTCCTTGCATATTTGAAAGTTTTCAACAGAGTATGTGAGATCTATAGCAGCTTGCAGTAAAGTATTGGATGGGGATTATGTATTTGCAGTGGCAGTTGGTAGCCTTTACGGAGATCCGATATTTGAAGATGAGCGCATAGTTGTTGGTAATCCATTGGAACAAACAGCCACATGTAGTTGTGGGAAATTTGAGAGAATTGGACTACTTTGCGCCCATGCTCTAAGAGTTCTCGATTTGATGAACATTAAATTACTGCCACCACATTACATTTTAAAGCGTTGGACTCTAGGAGCCCGGTCTGGAACTATCCAAGATAGAAGTGGAAGGAATGTTGTTGAGAATCCAATGTTGGATGCCATTCTTAGCTGCAAATTTCTCACACACAAATTTGTTAACTTGGCCACTCAAGCAGTAAGCTCCCAGCAATGTCGTATTTTACTTGACAATGCACTTGATGCCCTCACTAAAGAAATTGAAGGGAGTTGAAAAAGGAACGCGAAGGTTACGTTGTCGAGGACTGTAATACCCAAATGATATCTCAAGAATCAATTCAAGATTTAAGCGCAGCACGCCTAAAGAAAAAATCTCCGCAGAAAAAAGGTTCAAAGCGAAAGCGAACTTGGATCGACAGGCAACACAAGAAATGGAAGAAAACACAAACTGAAGTTATGGAGAGACAAGAATTACCTACGGTATGTTATTTATATGCTTAAAAATAATTATTATGGTTATCCTTCAAATATTATCTATTTCCATGCTTGAATCTCTATGTATTAATTTTGTTTTCAGCACTCGGAGAATGATATCCAACAACCGAAGAAAGGGCGGAAAAAACCAAGTAAAGTTAAAACGGTATAAGTATTTTCTGTAGTACGTCTTTCATATGCTAGAAGATATTTATTGTATTCAAGAATAGTTTCTTACTTTGTCGCCCTTTCACATATAGCAGCAAGAGAATGGAATCAAGCAAACCAAAAAAGGAAGAAAATATCTACTAAAACCACCAATTTACATGGTTACCTATGGGTTCCCAGCAACACAAAGATGAGACTCATTCATTGATAGAGAAATATCCTGGGACTGGGAGCATTGAGAATGATTTTCATGGTTATGGATACATTAAGTGTTACGCTGAATTATTGACAGTATGGTTCACTCCATGTGCTATTGTGCTTGACTACCGGTTTCTGAATAATTAATGTTTTTTCTAATATGTGCAATCCTTTAATGATGCAGGGTTCTAGCGTCGAACTTTTGTAATGCTCTCGAATTTGTCAGAGGACATGAAGAGTGTTCAATGCTAATGATTCGATGGGTGGTGTTGGTCATGCATTCTTTTGCTGTTTAGTGTTGGTCATGCTCAGTTCCGGCTAGCAGCTGTTGCATCCTTTAGTTAAATCTACCCCAGGAAAAGAACAAGTGGAAATTCTAGTATCTCAACTTTTGTAATGCTCTTGAATTTTTCAATGATAGGCCATGAAGCCATTGATTAATACTGCTAAGTAGAGTTCATTTGGTTGTAACCTGCATAGCTTTCTTTAAATTTTAGTTTGTTGCTGTGTTCTGTTCCTGTGCAATTCTTCAGTTACGTGTGATGTTCAGTTTCTGTATGTATTCAGTTACGTGTGATGTTCATAAGGTCATCTAGGATATGTGCGTCCCACGCATATTCCTCCAAGGCCTTACCCAAAACTAGAAGGCTCGCTGCATACTCAATAGGTACCATGTTGCCAGTGCCAGGGGCAAGGACAAGTGCAAGACATAGCAAAATCCATGATCTCTCAATTGTGTCTGCGTCGTCATCTGCTGCCTTCATTAGAATGTTAGTTGTATAGGCTACAAGGTACCTAATACCATCCAAATAAAGCTCTCGAAACTCAGATTTTTCGCCTCTTTTCAAGAGTTTAACAGGCCTATCACCGGATGGGACATTGAAATTTTTCTTCACCATGTCTTTGTTGAAACTGATGGTCTTGTTGTTAACTCTGCAACACACAACAACAACCAAAAAAGTGAACACATGTTGCGAGGAAAAGAAACAAACAAAAAGGACACCGGAAAAAAGATAAACGTAATCAAAAGCATTACGTGAACTTCCGCTTCTTGGTGTCAATCCTCATCGCTACGAAATCGACGAGCTCTTCAGGAGGAGCAGCAGAGGGAGAAATATACATCATGTCGCCGAAACTAGACTTGCTCAAGATGGTTCTCTTGTCATCGTTGAGGCTATTAGAGATATCACGCAACCGCTTTGCGGACCATCGAGTTTGAAAAATCATGCTGCAGGGACGCAACAAAGGAAGGATAAAACATGTTGAAACTAAAGGATGAAAATGATATTAGAAACAAAAAAAAGGAAAGAGGGCATGTTGATACAATTTTTCTTTGCAACAAACACGCAACAGAGCATTTCTACAGACAACAAAACATACTGAAATTATTTGCAACAAGAGCTCTAGTTCAAAAAACATTGAGTGAATTGTACATTGAAAACATATCAGAGAGTAGACATGTATCACAGGTCATCAAAATTATCTAGAAAAACATACTGAAAATACTGCAACATGTGCTCTGGTTCAACTATCAGAGAGAAAACAAAAAATCTTTAGCGTTCAGCGCTTTGCTAGTGCAGTCACTGCCTACATATCAAAGTAGCAAGTAGTTTGCAACACTGACTACCTATCAAAATTAAACACAGGCTAGCGGCGGCAGATGCGTCCTCTCATCACCACCACGGCGGCGAGGCACACTACGGCGGCGGCGAGGGGAGGCGAAATCTCATCCAACCGGCTGCAACAGAAGGGAGAGAGACTACACCCAAACCCTAACCCGTGCAATGAGAAGAAGGGGGACGAGTATTGTACCTGTCTGGTGATGTGGAGCCGCCACCTGTCGGTGCTGTAGTCTAGGTTGCGCCATTGGAACTCGCCGTCGTCGATCCCCTCCTTCGGATGAAGCAGATCGAAGCGGCCGCCCTGTCCTCGCCCCCTTGATTCGCCTCCACTGATTTCGCCGTGACGCAGCAAACGCCCAGCTCGCACCGCCTGCAGGTGAAGTAGCCGGAGAGGGTCCTGCAGGTGTAGTCGCCGGAGAGGGTGCTGCGGGGCGGACACCGTTGACCCCTGTCGCCGCCGATCCCCAATCGCCTCCCCTTTCGCCTCGTTGCCTTTGCAACAGGCCGGCTGTTGCAAAGGGCCCACTGCGACTGACCTCTAGTTGCAACCGGGTGGCCTCTCTCGGTCGGTTTGCAGGTGAGCGCTGAACCGTTGGATGAAAATCTCATCCGACGGTTATGGAGACGGTCGGCGAACGAGTTCGCATCAGCTGGCTGTAGGGGATCTTTTCCCATTCAGTTATGCATCAAAGTCCAGTTCTGGCTAGCGGATGGCTGCTTTTTTTTAGGGGGAGCGGATGGCTGCTGCATCAGGTGCACGGCTGGGTCGAGATGTCCTTCTTATTATTTCGGCCCGCGTACCTGTGTACCTGACATCTATAAGAGAGGTATATAGATGGGCTTCTTGCTAGTGGTAATCACGTTGGCCCATATTAACGTGTTGGCTGGGAGAGTAAGAAGGGACGGTACCCTGCCATGCCAGCAGGCACGGTAGAGGAGCCGCTTCCGTCCCGCTTGGCACCAAATGGCTATTCAAGAAAACCGGGGCATACTTTACTCGGGGTATTCCCTCCCAGGAAAACTGCGGGGATCCCGGGAGGATCCCTGGCTACTGATACGTCCAAAACGTATCTATAATTTCTGCTTGCTCCATGCATATTTTGTGTGATATTGCTATGATCTAGATACACTTTCATACACTTTTGATCATATTTGGACTAACCTATTAACTCAGTGCACCACAGTGCCAGTTCCTGTTTTCTGCTGTTTTTCTATTTCAGTTTTCCCCCATATAAAAAGTGCTCCAAAAATTCGGGAAAAATCAGATAAAAAATCAGCGTAGAGGAACCTTCCGGAAGAACCTGAGTGGGGCCAGAGGGCCACAACCAGGGGCCCAGGCGCCCTGGTGGCGCGCCCCAGGGTCTGGCCGCGCCAGGGGGCGCCTGGACCCCTGGTGGCCCCCCTGGCTGCCCCCCTTCGCCTATATATTCTCCGTGACGAGAAACCCTCGAAGACAGAACCTTTTTTCGCGATCTCGCCTCTGTTCCGCCGCTACCGCGCTTCCGAGATCGGGAGCACCAGCAGACCTCTTCCCGGCACCCTGCCGGAGGGAGGGCCGACCTCCGGGAGTCTCCTCTCCACCATGGATGCTTCCCGGATGACTCGTGAGTAGTTTCCTTTGGACCATGGGTCCGTGATCAGTAGCTATGTGATGTTCTCCTCCCCTCTTTGTTCTTCATGGTTTAGACCTCGTGAGCTGCCCTACATGATCGAGACACTTTTGTAATCTTTCTGCTGTTGCTATGCTGAGTTTGATGGGATCTGATGGATTATGAGATTATGTTCAGATTGTGATTGAGTAATATATTTGGTTCTTATCTTTTATATTTTTGTTCTTATGTAATTCTTGCATGTTCTCCGTTGCTGTTTATTGCTTTGGCCAAGTAGTAGGTAGTAACCCCAAGAGGGAACGTTATTCTCGATTGTGGGTTCATGCCCCCCGATGACACGCTCGAGTGACAGAAACATGAGTCTAGGGATTGATGTGCGAGGTGATGATAGTGATTTCTCGCCCTTCGTTGGTAAACCCCAAGTGGAAGGCGTGATGTAGCACAGCAGCAAATTTCCCTCAGTAAAGATACCAAGGTTTGTCTCCAGTAGGACTCCAGAGATGATAAGTAGGTGTCAGCGGCGCAACTGACGCGGACCTGAACACAGACACAAATAACTTTGTTCCCAACGAAGTTCAGAGAGGTTGTCAATCTCTCCGGTCTTGTTGTTCACAAAGGATCAAACACAAGGGATAATGATAGCAACTGAAAGTAAAAGCAGAAAAGTAAATGAGCGTGGAAATAGTAATGAGGATATGGACCGGGATACGTGATGTTCACTAGTGATGTCTCTCTCCCAAAAGACGATAAACTGCTATGCGAGGTGAACAAATTACAAAAGGGCAATTGACAGGATTATGAACGCACCGCAATGCTAACTATGCTACAAAAGAAAGGAAGAGGCTCAAAAGCATGGGCAGAACGCCAAAATAAGTAGACCGAAATCCAACTGCATCTACTACTAATCATCCACCTTGAGATATCTATCCAGAACATCTCGCTGGTATTAAGTTGCGAGCCCCACCCAAAGTGTAAACCCAAAGCAACAGACAACTGCATTAAAAAGCACTTTGCGTAAAGTAAACAATCCTTGCAACCGCGGTTACAAGCATCGTTGTTTTCCCCCTTGTGGCAACAGCACATCCCCTAGACTCATGTTTCTGTCACTCAAGCGTGTCATCGGGGGGCATGAACCCACAATCGAGCATAACGTTCCCTCTTGGAGTTACTACCTACTACTTGGCCAAAGCAATAAACAGCAACGGAGAACATGCAAGAATTACTTAGGAACATAAATATAAAAGATAAGAAGCAAATATATTACTCAATCACAATCTGAACATAATCTCATAATCCATCAAATCCCATCAAACTCAGCATAGCAACAGCAGAAAGATTACAAAAGTGCCTCGATCATGTAGGGCAACTCACGAGGTCTAATCCGTGAAGAACAAAGAGGGGAGGAGAACATCACATAGCTACTGATCACGGACCCATGGTCCAAAGGAAACTACTCACCAGTCATCCGGGAAGCATCCATGGTGGAGAGGAGACTCCCGGAGGTCGGCCCTCCCTCCGGCAGGGTGCCGGGAAGAGGTCTGCTGGTGCTCCCGATCTCGGAAGCGCGGCGGCGGCGGAACAGAGGCGAGATCGCGAAAAAGGGTCCTGTCCTCGAGGGTTTCTCGTCACGGAGAATATATAGGCGAAGGGGGGCAGCCATGGGGGCCACCAGGGGTCCAGGCGCCCCCCTGGCGCGGCCAGACCCTGAGGCGCGCCACCAGGGCGCCTGGGCCCCTGGTGGTGGCCCTCTGGCCCCACTCAGGTTCTTCCGGAAGGTTCCTCTGCGCTGATTTTTTATCTGATTTTTCCCGAATTTTTGGAGCACTTTTTATATGGGGGAAAACTGAAATAGAAAAACAGTAAAAAACAGGAACTGACACTGTGGTGCACTGAGTTAATAGGTTAGTCCAAATATGATCAAAAGTGTATGAAAGTGTATCTAGATCATTGGAATATCACACAAAACATGCATGAAGCAAGCAGAAATTATAGATACGTTTTGGACGTATCAACATCCCCAAGCTTAATTCCTGCTCGTCCTCGAGTAGGTAAATGATAACGGCATAATTTCTGTGGTGACATGCTAGCAACCATAAAAGAACTTTGAAAAGTAAAGCAATCAAGGTTAGAGATTCAATTCAAGTCATAACATGCAAGAGTCTATATTAGCATTGAAACAAGTAACAAAAGAACATTAGGTGCAAGAGCTCTCGCTGTCCGTGACTCGAATGTCTCTAAATGGTGTTTGCGTGCAAGAAGGGGGATAGGGAATACGAGAAAAAATATTTATTTGTTGAGAACTCAATCTACTAAAGTTTCACACTTGGTCTTTTTCTGGAATCTTATCTTGACTCGTCCCCAGACCACTAGCCAGGTACAAGTCAATTTGATCCACTCCTTTTCGATATTTTGAGCACTCATGCAATGGATGAGCGTAAGCACGAGAGTTGATACTTAGGATGGCAAAGAGAGAATAGGTGGAGGAAGACAAAAAAGATGAGAAAGGCTCACATCAATGAGGACAATCATAGGCAAAAGATGCCAAATGATAGATATGATGTGAGGAGTAGGGATTGCCATGCAACGGATGCACATATGAGCTTAAAAAGCTCTCCAATGGAACTAGTGGGGGTGCATCTAACTTGCTCGCTCATGAAGACCTAGAGCTCTTTTGAGGAGGCTCATCCTTGGAATATGCAAGCCAAGTTCTATAGTGTGAAGGTCCCCACATAGCTATATGCATAATGAACATCTCTATGGAGTACAAGGATATAGAGGGAGTACTAGTGTGGATCTCTCAAAAGGATAGTAGTGTTGCCCCTTTCTCTCTTTTTATTTCTTTTTCTCCTTTTTCTATTTTTTTGTATTTTTTTGGTGGCCTCAATGGCTCTTTCTATTTAACTCTCATTTGTCCTCTTTGGGATCTTTTATTGTGTCCACTTTGGGATCTTTTCCTCACTTAAGGGCAACACTCTATTTTACAATAAGGTAAAGGAGATCTTTCACACTTTACAAGGTACTCAAAATCATAAAGAAGATGTAACTATCATGATGTATGCAATGTATGTCGCTGCCAGTGTAGCAGGAACATGAATGACATGAAGATCAAGTCATGAAGAGGTGGATGTTGCATGGCAATATATCTCCGAAAGGCTATGAAAATGCCTTGATAGGTAGGTATGGTGGTTGTTTTGAGGAAAGATATAAGGAGGCTTATGATGACATAGCGTATCATGCCAAGGGTTTGGATGTACCGGCGAAGGTGGACACCAACTCTCGGAGTGAGAAGAAGGCAATGCACGGCACGGGAGAGGCTAGCAAAATATGGGAAGGTGGAAGTGTCAACTTTCAATACTTACATTAGTCCGAAGAACTCATGCACTTATTATCGGTAACTCTCAATCTAATAAGGAGGTTCACAAAGAGACAAGTACCCCGAGGAGGAGTGTATGGGGGTTTGGTCATCCTTGCGCATCATCGACTCATGGTACGTGAGTGTACTCTAATATTCGATCCCTCCAAAGATTAGTGATCCATCTAGTAGCTAGAGTTCTCAACTAGTTTTGTAGGTTTTGAAAATACACACGGATTGCCCAAAATACGACACCTATCACTAATAGGCTAGAGCTCTTGACACCAAAAGTTCAGACATTACTCACATCAATACCTCAAAACCATTGCAAGTTACTACTAGAATTAAATAGCAACCTCAATTACCTACTTTCAAGACAAGACACAACTCAGTGCAACAACCAACTCTCTTTAACAAGATAAACATGAAAACTAAAAAGAGTTCCAGCAACAAACTAAACAAAAGCCAAGGCTCTTGCTAAAGACAAACTAAGACTAAAACTAAACATGGCAGCAGCTATGAAAAGATAAAGAACACACAACAACAAAAAGATAGGCATGAAAAATTCTATGATGTGTTCTAGATTTTGAAAGTGGAGCGTGTTTCTCTCCCACACAAAGTAAGACGGGGTCTAACTTGTTATGAACAGCAAGCAAAGCTAAAGAAAAGTAAAAATAAAACCTAAGAGCGAGATGCTCCAAGCATAGCACATAACGCATGAAGTGATAAAAATATAGTGAGACGAAGGACGAACTGATGATTGTTGATGGAGAAGGGGATGCACGGGGGCATCCCCAAGCTTAGACACTTGAGTCTCCTTGAATATTTATTGGTGATGCATGGGGGCATCCCCAAGCTTGAGCGCTTGACACTCCCGAATCTTCTTTCATCATCTTCCATCGCACACTTGAAAACTCCTTTCATACATAACTCATCATAAGCTGATTAGAGAGGTTAGTACCCTTAATAAAATAATTTTCCCCCACTGGATATAAATATATTATTGAAGAGATACTGTTTCTCAAGAGTGCCAAAAGGTTTTTGCAAAGAAAAAGCGAGCTTAAGGTTTGCAAAATTGAAGAGAGGCAAAACGAGGCAGAATCTGTGAAAAACAGAACAACAGGTAGTAGAGAATTTTTTAGGGGTACTTCTGCAACTCAAATCAAAAAACTCAGAACATACGAAAGTTCCGTGATTGTATAGAACACGCTGTGTAAAAAATTCAGCTCAAAAAGATGAACTGGGATTTTTCTGTGATTTTTCCTGTCACGAGGACAGAATATGTTTTCTGGACAACATGTCGCAACTTTCACTTCTCTTATCATAAGGGGCTATAACTTGGCACAAAGCTGAAAAATAAAGATACAATGATGTTTCTACAGTAGTAACAAACATCAAGACACAACAAAAGCAAAAAGAAAAACCTAAATTCATTGCGGGCTGCCTCCCGAAAGCGCTTTCTTTTATGCCTTTAAGCTAGGCATGAAGATTATAAAAGATGCTCTCATGAAAATAAGGATTTGAAGCAAAAGAGAGCATCAAGAAGCAAATATGAAACATGTTTAAGCCTAACCCACTTCCTATTCCTAGGAATCTTATAAGAGAATAAATCAAAGAAGCACGAAGAGACAAGCATAGGAAGGTGGAACAAGAACAACTTCAAAACTTTCATCATGAAGAGAGGTGTTTTTGTAATATGAAAGTTTCTACAACCAAGCTTTCCTCTCTCAAAGTAATTTTCAGTAGCATCATGAACAACATCAAGAATATAACTATCACATAAATCATGTTGTTCATGACCTACAAGCACACGTGTATGTTTTTCAACGTGGTCTTTAGGAACATAAGATAAATGCAACCCATCACATTGAGCCTCAATAAGAGCACAGTTCTCCGGAATATGAGTTGGAGATTTCAAAAGGATAATAGGACAATCAAGTGTGGGTGCAATAGCAACAATTTCATGCTTAACATGAGGAACTATAGCAAGTTCATCTCCGTAAGCATAATCCATATTGGCATCATGGCCATCAACAAAGCAAGTATTAAGTTCGTCAGAAAGGGAAGTATCAAGTGAGTCCTCGGAATCATGGGATTCCTCATCAAAGCAATCATTAGCCTCTTCTAGGGCAGCAAACATTTTATTTTTAAAATCCTCAATATAAGAATTGGAAGTATAATTCTCGAAGCAATAAGCAAGAACTGCAAAGTTTTCAGACTTGTAAATAGTATCGTGACACTTTTCAATCAAAGAAGCAATCTCATAAGCACCTTTAAAAGCAACAAACTCTTCAATCTTTTCAACATCAAAGTAATCATAAACACCTTTAGCATAAGAAGATAAGATCTCATTTTCATTAAACTCACATTGGAAAGGAAGGTGTTTATGATCTATATTAGAACAACAAGTAAAATCATAAATGTGGCACAAAAGTCTAGCATGGCAATAAGAAAAATGTATTTGATCCCATAAGCGTTTCCCTTTCTGAGATAGGTGGTGCCGCGTATAATGAGCATGCTCATCCAATGATTTTCCCTCAACCAAGTCGGTTTGGTTTTTAGCGCGAGCACAAATTGATCGAAAACGGTCCAAGTGAAACATGTCCATCCTACCATATTTGGGTGGTTCAGCACCCATGGTGAGGATAGCATCACTAGGCAAAGCAAGACAAAGGCAAAAGGTAGCAACTATTTTTTTGGTTTTTCATATAAGACGCAAAGATAAAAACTGAAAGGTAAACTAACAAGACTAAAAAAACAAAGGTAAAGGGTAGTGTGCAACTCCCCTATCTTAGCACTCGGAGTCCCCGGCAACGGCGCCAGAAATTTGGCTTGATGTGCGAGGTGATGATAGTGATTTCTCGCCCTTCGTTGGTAAACCCCAAGTGGAAGGCGTGATGTAGCACAACAGCAAATTTCCCTCAGTAAAGATACCAAGGTTTGTCTCCAGTAGGACTCCAGAGATGATAAGTAGGTGTCAGCAGCGCAACTGACGCGGACCTGCACACAGACACAAATAACTTTGTTCCCAACGAAGTTCAGAGAGGTTGTCAATCTCTCCAGTCTTGTTGTTCACAAAGGATCAAACACAAGGAATAATGGTAGCAACTGAAAGTAAAAGCAGAAAAGTAAATGAGCGTGGAAACAGTAATGAGGATATGGACCGGGATACGTTATGTTCACTAGTGATGTCTCTCTCCCAAAAGACGATAAAACTGCTATGCGAGGTGAACAAATTACAGAAGGGCAATTGACAGGATTATGAACGCACCGCAATGCTAACTATGCTACAAAAGAAAGGAAGAGGCTCAAGAGCATGGGCAGAACGCCAAAATAAGTAGACCGAAATCCAACTGCATCTACTACTAATCATCCACCTTGAGATATCTATTCAGAACATCTCGCTGGTATTAAGTTGCGAGCCCCACCCAAAGTGTAAACCCAAAGCAACAGACAACTTCATTAAAAAGCACTTTGCGTAAAGTAAACAATCCTTGCAACCGTGGTTACAAGCACCGTTGTTTTCCCCCTTGTGGCAACAGCACATCCCCTAGACTCATGTTTCTGTCACTCAAGCGTGTCATCGGGGGGCATGAACCCACAATCGAGCATAACGTTCCCTCTTGGAGTTACTACCTACTACTTGGCCAAAGCAATAAACAGCAACGGAGAACATGCAAGAATTACTTAGGAACATAAATATAAAAGATAAGAAGCAAATATATTACTCAATCACAATCTGAACATAATCTCATAATCCATCAAATCCCATCAAACTCAGCATAGCAACAGCAGAAAGATTACAAAGTGCCTCGATCATGTAGGGCAACTCACGAGGTCTAATCCGTGAAGAACAAAGAGGGGAGGAGAACATCACATAGCTACTGATCACGGACCCATGGTCCAAAGGAAACTACTCACCAGTCATCCGGGAAGCATCCATGGTGGAGAGGAGACTCCCGGAGGTCGGCCCTCCCTCCGGCAGGGTGCCGGGAAGAGGTCTGCTGGTGCTCCCGATCTCGGAAGCGCGGCGGCGGCGGAACAGAGGCGAGATCGTGAAAAAGGGTTCTGTCCTCGAGGGTTTCTCGTCACGGAGAATATATAGGCGAAGGGGGGCAGCCATGGGGGCCACCAGGGGTCCAGGCGCCCCCCTGGCGCGGCCAGACCCTGAGGCGCGCCACCAGGGCGCCTGGGCCCCTGGTGGTGGCCCTCTGGCCCCACTCAGGTTCTTCCGGAAGGTTCCTCTGCGCTGATTTTTTATCTGATTTTTCCCGAATTTTTGGAGCACTTTTTATATGGGGGAAAACTGAAATAGAAAATCAGCAGAAAACAGGAACTGTCACTGTGGTGCACTGAGTTAATAGGTTAGTCCAAATATGATCAAAAGTGTATGAAAGTGTATCTAGATCATAGCAATATCACACAAAACATGCATGTAGCAAGCATAAATTATAGATACGTTTTGGACGTATCAGGGATGTGCTGTTGCCACAAGGGGGAAAACAACGGTGCTTGTAACCGCGGTTGCAAGGATTGTTTACTTTACGCATAGTGCTTTTTAATGCAGTTGTCTGTTGCTTTGGGTTTACACTTTGGGTGGGGCTCGCAACTTAAAGCAGCAAGATGTTCTGGATAGATATCTCAAGGTGGATGATTAGTAGTAGATGCAGTTGGATTTCGGTCTACTTATTTTGGCGTTCTGCCCATGCTTTTGAGCCTCTTTCTTGCGTAGCATAGTTAGCATTGCGGTGCGTTCATAATCCTGTCAATTGCCCTTCTGTAATTTGTTCACCTCGCATAGCAGTTTTATCGTCTTTTGGGAGAGAGACATCACTAGTGAACATCACGTATCCCGGTCCATATCCTCATTACTGTTTCCACGCTCATTTACTTTTCTGTTTTTACTTTCAGTTGCTATCATTATCTCTTGTGTTTGATCCTTTGTGAACAACAAGACCGGAGAGATTGACAACCTCTCTGAACTTCGTTGGGAACAAAGTTATTTGTGTCTGTGTGCAGGTCCGCGTCAGTTGCGCCGCTGACACCTACTTATCATCTCTGGAGTCCTACTGGAGACAAAAAACTTGGTATCTTTACTGAGGGAAATTTGCTTCTGTGCGACATCACACCTTCCACTTGGGGTTCACCAATGAAGGGCGAGAAATCACTATCATCACCACGTACATCAGCTACCAAATGAGGCCTAAAAGGTGGGGAAATTCTCTCCATCTCCCTCCCATGTAATCAACGTGCCTCGAGAATTTTCCTTTGAGCTTTTCTCCTGGATTAGCTCCCTTGGGAACCATACAAGCCCGAGTACCCTCCCCCGCACATGTCATTTCGGTGTCCTCCGAACCGTTATGTATAGCGCTTTCGACTGCGTTCCACGTGAATCAACAACCGTGGCTACGTCTATAGCTGAGCGGGAATAGTGACTGCACTTGTGGCTGCGCGGAAAAACTGTAACCGCACTTGTGGCTGCGTCCGTGTTTGTGATTGTGCCTCTGATTGCACACTGTGACTGTGGCTGCGGCTGCGCATCTAAAAGCAGTCAGGTGCTAACCGCGGAGAGGCTAAAGAGAAACTCTGAACACACCAAAACGCGCTTGAGTGATCTACGTGAGGGGTATCCCTTAACTAGTGATTGGGAACAACAGAGCGAGCGAGAAAGGAGGGAGATAATGGCATGGGCTTGATGGGCGAAATCCTCCCAGCTAAAATGGATAGAGAATTCAAGATTGCAAGACTTAGGACCTGTTCGGCAGCGTCCCATCTCCCAACTTCGTCGATTCCGCGAGCGAAGCTGGCCCGTACGACCTAGCTCCACGAATGTAGCTTTTGGATCTGACGCCTGGCTACGTGCAAAAAATTGGAGCAGCTCATTTGAAGATCTCAGGAAATGTACAAAGCTGGAGTTTACTTTTATTACAGATTTATGCCACGTCCTAGTGCCACTTGCATGTTCGATATCACCTCATTGATCGCCCTTGCCTCCAGAATAGCATGTGATGTTAACCCATAATAGCAAGTTACCGAGGCGCCCACGAAGACGACATGTTCATCTCTGCATACATCTGCAATTGCTCCTCCGTTCAACGTCTTGGCTACTCCGCTCCTTCATTCGGTATCCACCTCGCCATCGCCGGGGGCGAGCCACTTGGGTCGACCATATTATCATAGCTCAATGACATGGCCTCCAAACGAATGAAACAGTGCCTCCCTACTGGAGGAATAATAAAGCGGTGGTACAACGCCACCACACCTGGCCACCCTTCAGGTCCAAAAAGTCACCAGATGAACTGAGACCGCCCATCAATCGCCGAAGAGAAGTACCCATGAGCGGCATAGCTCAGTAAGAAGATCTGACGAGGATATGCTCTTACGCGATCTGGAAAATATTTCCCACCCTCTGGGCCCGCGAATATCTTTGTCACCATGACCATTGACCAAGATGCAACGAGAAGGGGAATGATCTTGAGTTTATGCAGACCATGGACCACACAGAGCAACTCTCCATGGAAGCCTTGGATCCAACCGATTTCTTCACACTAGCAGCCATCTTCGCAACCTCCATGGTCAAGAACAAGGGTAGCAAGGAAAGGAAGAAAGCCCTTAGATACACCTTATTCCAAGAACATTTTTTCCTTTCAGAACACCTATGTACAGGAAGCCACACCCTTCCTCCTTCCAGAACACATAGCAATCTATTCCGTAGAATAAATCAACTCTTGGTGTGGTTCAGAAAAAAGACGCGAGTTATTTTGGACTTCTAGTTCTAGGACGACTTTTTTTAAGCCTTCTAGGACGACTTGTTGGTTTTACTTACTCTAGCAAAAAAACCAAGGGGAGAAATCCTGGTTAACAGAAAAAAAAATCCATAGTTCTGATTAAAACCCATGAAACGAGCCGTTTATTACGATGATATTGCCCCTCCACGGAAGATACTCGGGCCCTCCCTGCTCTCCCCGAGCAGCCTCTCCTTCTCTCTCTCTCTCTCTCTCTCTCTCTATCTCTTCTCTCGCACCAAAGAAAAAAAAAACTCCCTCGCTAGGGTTCCCACGAGCGCCGCCGCTCCCCGCATCCGCGCCGCCCGCCGGCGCCCCCTCCCCCCCCGTCCCCGCCTCCGCTCCCCCCCCGCCCACCCCCGACGCCCTTGCCGCTCCTCCACCACCGGGTCCCACCAACCACCGCTCCACGCGCACCGCGCCGAATTTCCCCACGCCTCCCGCCTCCGCCGGCCCCATCCTCCCGCCGCCACGGAGCACGGGCCGAAACCCTAGCCTCCGCGCGCGTCCGCGTCTCCGGCTCGTTGCGACCCCAGCGGAGGCCTCTCCATCGGGGACCACGGACTCCGAGTGAATTTCCGCGGGAGCCGCCCCCCGCGCCGGCGACGACACGCTCAGGTTGGTCCTTCTATCTCTCTCGCACGCACCACGAGGGCCGGATCTATGATTTCTAGGGCTAATTGGTTGGGGATTTGGGGTGGCTCCTTCGGTTCGGGATTGGATGACCGGGCGTCTACCCTGGCATATTAAGGAATCTCCAATAGTTCTATTAACCTTAGATTCATCCATGTCTTGCGCTAATTGGGCTGTCCACTAGCGTAATTGAGGCTTGTAGGCTATGCTGGGGAATTTCCAATAGGCAGTCTCTTATCTTGTTACGTATCAGGAGAAGAGAAAAAAAAACCAATTTTTTTTCCAAGGGGATTCCACTCCGCTACCCTTTATTGATTAACAAACACAGGTACATCATGGGAAAAATAAAACTAGGGGGGGCGGGGCGGGGCGGGGCGGTCACATCCAGAACACATAATAAGGAAAGTTGAAAGCTATTCCATGAGCAACCTCATTGGCTTCCCGTGTACACGGTTCAAAAGCAACCTTCACAAAACTTTATCTTTAATACCCGCCCCTTGTGAAATTATGGCTAAAAAGGAAATTTGGTGGAATGGAATGTGAGGTTGCCCTTTTTGGAAAATTGTCTATGAACTGTGATTATTACTTGGAAATACTTGATGGTTATCCTGTGTGTTCTATGCATGTTACATTTACTGTGTTCACTAGGATTTTCTTCCTCTGTTTTGTACTAGCTGAAGCAGTAATGGAGGCATTAACTCCATGCTTTCAGCACACATTTTATCTTCAGATTCAGAGTTACTTTCCTCTTTCGAAAGTAAGGAATGTAGCGACCATTTATTGTATGTATGAGCTGTTAGTCTTGTTATTTCACAGATTTTATTTTATCTATTCCGCCATAAGTTCTGTTCAGTCAAAATAAATATTTCCTGCTAGAATGGATAGTACACGACCAAGTCTCATTGTCCTTCGTGGCTTCGTCTTCTTTTTCCTGTCTGGCCAACTATTTCATCTCATCATATTTAGCAGCTTGCTTCTGAACGAATATTCTGTTTTCAGCTCTGACTAAGAAGCTGTGCTGTATGTATCATGTGTGCCCATCAGAGAGGACATCATGAAGCCTGAAGTTACTGGTCATTTGTCAAATCCAGAAAGTAAGAAATCAAATACAATGTCCGCACAAGCCTGTAAGAGGCGGAGGTCAGTTTACATAAGTAGTGGGTCGGAAGATTCTGGTACAGATTCAGAGGTTGAGGGAAATAAACTGTCTCGAAAATCTGTGACGACATCAGTTTCTTCATCTGATCACCGACCATCCTCTAACAACAAGGCTGAAAGCATGAATGCTAGCAAGACAAGGGTGTGTAAAAATATTCTGGGGAAGCTCATGAATCAGCCAGGTGGATGGCTTTTTCATAACCCGGTTGATCCAGACCTATTTGGCATTCCTGATTACTTTGATGTTATCCGCAATCCAATGGACTTGGGAACTGTCAAGAAGAAACTCACAAACAAGAGTTATTCAGGCACCGATCAGTTTGCAGCAGATGTGAGACTAACATTTTCAAATGCAATGAAGTATAATCCTCCTGGAAATCAGGTTCACACAGTAGCTGAACAGCTGAATACAATGTTTGATTCTGAATGGACATCATATGAAAGAAAATGGAGAGACAGAAATCTGAAGCCAGTGCAGTTGCCGATGAAGGTAATTAAGGCTCGTGTTGCTGTCAATTCAAAGCCAGTAGTATCTGGAGGGCTGACCGCATGCTCAAATTCATTTGCAAAGAAGACACTGACAGATGCAGTATCCTCCAAAGTAAGTCCACCTGATACCTTCATTCACTAGATTATTTGGTTTTGATCTTTGGCAATATGATTTTAATATACTGCTATATATTGTAAGTACAGGTAAAAATTAAGTTTTGTGTGCGTGGCTCAGGGCAGACCATTTCCAAAGGTGTGATGGTGTAATTTCTTTTCGTAATGTGAAACAAACTTTTCTGGACTATACTCTTTTATTATGATTATTGATGCTTTATTTATTTATTTTGAATTCAGAGACACCATTGCAAGCAGCTGGTAGCAAAGAGGTCTCTTTAAATCATTCTGTGTCTTGCACCAAGGTTCTGATGATGAGTTCCCTTATTTCTGCTTGTCATTTCTATATTTTGTCTTATGGCACATTATTTGTGAAGCAAATTTCCAGTTATCCCTCCTTAGCCTTGTCTTCTATCTTTAGGAGAGTGCTAACACAACTAAGGTGCAGTCAAGTGAGCGGAGCTTTCGGTCGAATGGTATGTTGATGTTTTCCACATTGTTTTATCTCATGCCATCTGTTTTGTTAACAGTTGTATTTGCTATATTAGGAAATGGATCGCGGTCTTGCAGTGATACTTCAACTTCACCTCTTTCTTCCTATGCGCAAGGTTCTATCAGCTTGTTCTTTAATATATGCTTAGTTCATCTTATTATTCTTTTATTCTTTTTTTGTGGTGGTAACATCACAGTCCGGAACTCAGTACAATCTTGTTGCCATAAATTTCGTTGCTAATGCAATGCATGTCGTGATGTAAATCTCAGGAGATGGAAGTTATTTACATGAAGAACCTTTGTCACCAACCAAAGCCCTTCGTGCAGCAATGCTTAAGAGACGTTTTGCTGGAACAATCGTGAAGGCACAGCAGAAGGCACTTCTGGACCATGTAATATATATGCTAAAATTTGCACATTAGTATTACAATTATGCCATTCAGCGGGCAAGTTTTCTGCTGCACGTGCAACTCTGGCTGATATGCTGTTTCGATCTCTTAGGGGCAGCAAATAGACCCTGCAAAATTACAGTTGGAAAAGGAGAGGCTGGAAAAAAGGCAGCAAGAAGGTAATAATTAGCCATGAGCCTCTAATCGGTAGTTTTTGGCTGGATATGTTTTGCTGTCTAGTAGTTTCCGTTCTTTAAATGGGATACTTTTTCATTTAAACCCAAATAAGCCACATTTGTTTGAATTCTCACCCACAAAATAAGTAACTTGTTTGAGTTCTCATGTCCAAAATAAGATATACTTGTTTGAACTGTCAAGCTTCGAGAATTTTCAGTGTTCAAAATGGGCCTGGTGGATGCTGGAAAGCGTTAGGAGCGTCTAAGTGTTCTATAGATCAAAATGAACTAGTCTTACATACTGAGATGACACTAATAGCAAGAGAGTTTCTATAGATTATGTTTTTTAACAAGTTGCTAGTACAAAGTTAAGACGATTATTTTGGAACGGAGGGAGTAGTTATCACATCGGTTTGTTCCTTTTTTTAAATCTGAACTATCTTAATTCTTGTGGAGAACAATAAAAAGACCCTACAAACAATGCCAAAATTGTTCCTTCACCAGTTTTATGTGGACAATACGTACTTTGTTTATTTCATGCCTTGGCTTGCAATGATGTTTCACCTAGTTGAGCTAATTTTGGGATTGTTGGTTGCCGTTGTGTACTGGCTAGGAGCTGATAGTTATTGCATGCTATGGAAATGAGTTATATGCCTTAAACTTTTATCTGCTTTTAAAATGGTTGCTCATTGTGTGAAATCATCCATGTGCCAACAAATCTGGAAGAGTTTAGCTTTGCCTGTAGTCATTTTATGTCCTATTTTGCCATATGATTCCATTACTACTGCTAGTGGAGTGCCCAAACATTGGAACATTGTATTGTTATTTTGTTAGCATGATATGATACATATATTACTGTAATTCAACGTGATTTTAATGAACTATTGCTGTACTTATTTTGATCTTATCTGAAGTAAGTTGGCTATAAGTAAAATACAAAGTGGTAGTAAATGAAAGATAGTTATGCATTAATCATTAGTGATAGCTGATAAAAATCAGTTAGCTGTAGACAGTTATCTTTGTCAGATAGGCAGTTAGCTCGTAGCTTCTCTATTAAAGGAAGTCCTGCTGCTTGTAAGCAATCAAGGAAGGAAGACATCATAACTTGGATGGATAATTTTCAAAGAGTCTCTTTTTGTTTGTTTGAAATGGTAAGATGGATGAGCTAGTTGGTGGTTCTGGGAGTCTGTGTATTATTGTAGCATTTGATATGCAAGCCTTAGGCACTAAGTTAAAGAAACAGTACAAATTCTCTTTTGTCATCCTGATCAGCAGCCACTAGTTAAAGGTTGTGGGCTTACCGACCTTGTAATCTATATATATCAGTATGCAATGTAATATGTTGTAGCATTGCAGCACATAACAAACCGTCTAGCCACATGCCTATGTGCGCGGGGCAGAAAGAATTTTCATCAGCATTCACTTTGATATTACATTTGTGGTTGAGAGTATTTGGATCAATATATTGGGATTACTGGCAGCATGAACTCCTTTCTTGAAATTGACTTGTGGAAACTAAAAAAATAGTATTGTATGGCTTATTTTAGGCTGTTCTCTTGTGTTGCTTAGACATTGAGTTACACCATTGAGGGTAACGCTGACCTTATGGCTTACTCTAAATACTCTCCGTGCTGCAGAGAAAGAAAGGATTGAGGCCCAAGTGAAAGCTGCTGAGGCTGCTGCACAGTTCAAGTTAGATGAAGAACTGAGGAAGAAGAGGGAGCGGGAAAGAGAGACAGCACGCCTGGCACTACACATGGTACTGGCTGCTTGCCCTCCTGTGGCTAGCGAGCTTGATGTTGCACAGCGGCTCTTCAACCTCTCCTTGTTTTGCAGATGAAGAAGACTGTTGACATCGACAACAGCGACTTCCTAAAGGACCTGGAAAACATCAGCAAAAAGTGGGAGTTGAACCCTCCTGCCAAGCTAATTGTGGACTTTGTTGGCGGCATGGAGCTCCCTCCTGGCCTAGGAAGCCCGCTGGAGAGGCTCGGGCTCTTCATGAAGCGAGACGTCGAGGAAGAGGTCGAAGATGAAATGGAGGACAGCGTATCACCATCCTCCGTGGACGTCGACAGCATATCACCACCCTCTGTGGATGCCGACAGCATATCACCACCATCCATGGATGTGGCCGTGGAGGAAGGGGAGATTGGCTGCTGTGGGTAGAGCAATTTTTCTTCTCCAACTTTGTTTCTCATACGTATTGTGAGTCAACACGCTTGTTCTTGTTGAGTTCATAAGATTATGCGATCCCATCCCGCCCTGCCCAGTGGGACTATGTCGTCATAAGCGGAGTGCATTGTAATTGTAACTTTATTCTGAGTGAGAGAGTTCCTCGTACGAATATTCTGTAAAACAGTTGGAAAAAATGAGAAAAAATACAGATAATAGTAATATGCTTGTAAGTATATATATTGGGATTGCAATGCTAGTGGTGTATAATGGTCTTTTAATAACCATGGTGTAGGCGAAACCAACAGACTAGGCTTAAAATTAACAATTTGATACCTGCATGTGTTTGATGGATGGCGGGTCCATTGTCTTGTTACATTTACTAGTTGGCTATTGATAAGTTGACTGAAAATAGTAGATTCGTCTGGTTAGTTGCATCATTTTTGCGTTTGTGATATGCCTGGATGAGGAAACATTAACCGTAACTATGTTCTTCATCCATTTTGGTTGCCTGCGCGTCTCCCTCTCAATAAATAAATAGTACCGATCCTAAAAAAATGTCTTGAAAAAACAACTAGTATAGTTAGGATAGTTATAATTTATAGTGTAACTCGCGACACTTTTTTAGGATCGAAGGGAGTTGACTAGAGAATTATCGTTGTGATGCAATTATGGACCTTAGGATGGTCGCTTCGATTTTCACCACCCATTGATTTTGGTTCGAGCCCAAATGCTCCCTAAACACTTCGGCCATCCCCCCTGCTGTGCCGCTCACCCTCATTGCTCGTACAGCCAAACCAAGGGTGAGGGAGCGGTGGCCGTCGACGCCACCTCCGGTCCGGTGAAGGAGGACGGACGGTGGGATCAAGCTCGTGTAATGCCCTCTTCTTTTATCCCCAGGTTCGATCTTCCGCGCCGCCCCGCCTTTTCTCTGAATCCCATTTTTTTCTGTAACTTGGGCAATGCACTCTAGGTGTTTGATGAATTGCCAACTTGCCGAGGCCTCAAGGTAACAAAAGGCATTTATCTCAGGCATAGTTAACTACGGAGTAATTTTTTGGCCATTCAACTCGCCACACTAACACTAGTATGCAAAATGACTATTGAATTGAATTTACCAACCTCTTTCCCCTCTACATCCTGGACCAGCAGCCGATCCACTTTCCCCCACTCTGTTTTTTTACTGCAATACAATATGCTCCGTTTACTTTAGTTATCTGGAATTCTGGATAAGCTAAAGCTAGACTACTAGAGTAAATTACCCATCCCGCGTTTTCCATCCCAGAGCTAACACCACTGTAACCATCTGGCGTTAACAAAATTACATTTTTATGGCTAATAAGCACACAAGAAATGTGCAAAACAAGCATACAAATAAGCAATGGATTGCAAAGGCTGGACATCCAGCTAACTAGTGATAGCTGAAGAAAGAGAGAAACAAACAGAGACAGTGACTCTTCAAGGCGATCCCGGTAGTTTCTCCAGCTTCACGACAGGCCTCTTTGGATGAGTGGCTAGATGTCTCTCAAAATCTTTCCTGAATTCTTCATCATTATTGGTACCCTTGAGCAGCACTTCCTTGAGTTCAGATAGATCATTCAGGCCGGCAAGCTGATATGATGCCCTGGAGTAGTCAATCTTGAGCAGCTCAAGATTCTTCATCGATTTTGACCCAAAGCTTACTTTTAACTCGCTGGAGCTGCAAGCAATCTCAAGGATCTTCACTTTTTCGAAGGTGACCAACTCACATCCAACTAACTTGGCAAAAAAATGCAGCTTGCCATCTTTAAGTTGCTTCACCTGAAGCAATAGAATGCATAGGTTTGGTAGCTTGCCAAGGAACTCAATGCCAGTTTCCTCTAGATTTTCCATCTCCAGATGCAACTTCTTGACTTTGCTAAATTGGCTCCACGATTGTGGCAACTTGTCTTGAAGCCCATACAATTTAAGACTCTGTAGGTTCTCCCAAGGCAAGGACATGTCATCCAAGCAATCCGAACTGCCCTTGTCGAGCTGCACTAACAAGGACTCCAAATGCACATGAACAGAGATTGCAGAGAAGAGCTCCTTGCTGTTGTCCTTGTTGATGCCAGATACTCCGAGCTTGCGCAATTGGGTGAGCTTCTTGAGCTCTTTCACAATGGCCTTCCCTCCTGAAGCACCAACATTGATAACACCAAGGGTGAGCAGCGCCGTTAGCTTTCCAATCCCTTTAGGCACTTGAACACCAATTAGGCCACGACATCTCTTGAACTCAGGCATACAACTGGATGAAGCAGCAGCCGTTGATGCTGGGACAATGGTGCCAGCACGGATGTACTGTAGCTTCTGTAACTTGGTGATGTTTGCTGGCAGGGTGACTATGGAGGTGTATCTCACATCCAGAGTCTGGAGCTGCCTAAGATGACCCAATGAATTTGGCAGATTGAAGATCTCATTACATCCTCGTAAAGAGAGAAACTTGAGGCGACGCAGGCACTTCACCATCTTATTGAGATCTTTATCCTTTACAAACAATGCATCCTCCAGATCAAGCACTCGAAGGAGCCTCATGCTTTTAGAGATAAAGAATGGTTCCCATTTTCCAAGCACTGTAAGCGACCGTAGTCGCGAGAAATCAATGCTCTCAAACACAATTCTATCTCTGTCCCAGTTTTTCAATATAATAAGGTGACGGCCTGTGCGCTGGGTGGTTAGGACACAATTGGCCCCAAGTTCAAACACCAGGTTCTCTTCCATTCTTCGTGATACAATGTATTCACGGATGAAGCCATTAACCTGGCACGACACCATCCTTGTGTCACTGAATGTTGGGGTGACTAACTGTGGTATCTGCTGGATTATGCTTAGATCAAGAAGCTTGGAGAAGAAGTCCTCCCCTTTCTCCACCGCAGATTCTTCATCACCGTCTCTGGAGTAACCTTCTGCAATCCACCTCCTTACTAGTCTCCTTCTCCGAATACCGTGTTCTCGAGGAAAAATTGATAGGTAAAAGATACAGGGCTTGAGTGAATCTGGGCAAGTACGGAAGTAGGAATGCATCCAATCAAATAGATCCCTCAGACTATCATACTCTGGATTGATCTCTAGATGTTGCATAAATTTTTGATTCAGTGAGTTCAGATTATCCATCAATGTTACCGTCTGTGTTGCTAAAAAGGCAGCTATAGAAACTATCACTTTGGGAAGACCTCCACACTTCAAAATCAGTTCTTCTAGCTCAGAACCTGTGTGGTAATATAGAGGGGATCTTGGATTCTTCCTGTGTACCTATATTTCGATTTTTTTTAACACCACTCAATTAGCATGTTAAGCGCTAATTAAATTCTAAAGTTTCGGATGCAAAAATATATAATGATCAGTCTATGGTACATGCAAGCATTAGTTCAATGAGCATCTGAAAGAATAAATTTAATATTTATACATACATTTCTAGGTATCCTACAATCTTGAAATTAATTCACATTATGTTTCTATATGGAGAGGCAACTGTCGTAATTGAATAACTGCTGTGTTAGAAAATGTGCACAAAAAACTCTTTTCTTACTTTGACAACCAATACACAAACTATTTAGAATTGTTAGGTGAAAAATGATACTATTAAATTAGTTAAGAAAAGTGTATTCATAATATAATAATTTCATATATTTGTTAATATAGAACATGAAAATATGTACTCAAATTGACATCTTTGGAAACTATGTCTATTGCATTGTGATATTAATATTGCTTGTTTAGCTACTTTTGCGTCATATTTTTGCACCACATAAAGCTTCTGAAAATGTTTGTACATTAAAAATCATGTGCTAAAATTTCATGGACATACAACATAGTATAACATTTGCTTGAATTAAACATGAATATTATATAAAGAGATTTGTATTTGCAAACAATTATAGCAATATATTTTTAATATTTCTGTAATCTTGGGAGTATGTACTCCCACATTCAAATATACCACATACAGAAAACTTACTTTACCATTCCCAATATACCTTATTAATTATTGTAAGGTGCATCAATATAAGTTTTATGAAAACTATCATTAGAGCGCTTAGTTAATGCAGTATAACATTTTACGTTAAAAAGAAATTTATGTGCAAATAATATGAAATATATGGTCTCAAACATATATATTTTAATGAAAATTGCACTAGAGTACATGAAAATAGTTTTATACTCCTGGGAGCATGTACACCAGCTGCTCATATAACACATATACAGATCAATTATATCTCTTTATTATTTATAACAGTGGGCATGCATGGGGACCTCTTTGATTATAGTAAATTTCTTATAGCTTCGATGCCATTCTGGATAATATGCATATACATGAATTATTAATAATTCTATTAAATCTTTGTACAAAATTTAGTAAACTTGTATACAAAAACTAGTAAGTTTGCAATAACATTCTAATATCCAGTTTACTATTGACACTATTTTAAAATTTACTATATTCTATACAGAATTTACTATATTTTGTATACTTTTTACTAGGGTTATAGAATAAGCTATTCTACGATCATGTTTAGAATACTGTATATCATTGTTGAGGAAATCGTTAACTGGTACCTGCTCGGTTGGCAAGCGAGTAGGGGATTAATAAGCTAATTGGGAAGTTAATCGACAAATTAATAAATTAATCAGACGATTAATCGTCTACTCAGTGACCCTACGAGTAGGGATTAATCGGCAAGTTAACTGGTTAATCGGACGAATTCTTGAACAATGTTGTATATATGACTAATATTGTGTATTCCAGGGAGTACGTACCCCCACATTTAATATACCTCTTAAAGATTTTTTTTATATAAACTGCTTTATCCTTCTCAAAATACCTAATTAATTATTCTAAGATATCTTAATACCAGTTTTTACCAAAAATATCATCAGAGCCCTTTGTTTATTCAGTGTAACATACATACATAAAAAAGCAGTTTATGTGTAAATAAGCTCAAATGAATTTTTTCTTGGAATTCACTTTGGGGATATCTAGTAACTGTTAATGAAGTATATTAAAAATGATAAGTATATATAATCAATTCATTTATGTGGTATACGAGGAGTGGGAGTACATACTCCAAGCGTGTTGAAGCCCTAGTAAGCTGGAGTAGATACCATAGCTCGATACTATAGCTCCCTCAAGGAACAAAAATAAACTAGATACTATAGCATGTAATGTAACAAAACACACCTCTTTGGTGAAGAGTTCCATGGCCGCGGCAGCTTCTAGACCTTTGACATTAAAGACTTGGTTTTCTTTGTTTGTGCAATATGCGGCGATGTTTGCATCAGTTGTAATGACAATGATAACACTTTTAGAAGATGTAGATACCAAGACCGCCTTTATTAAGTCCCATTCTTCCGTGGAGTGTAGTTCATCAATAACAACCAGACACTGATGTTGGCTCAGAAGCTCACGACACCCTTTAATGGGGTCTTTCTCTGAATTACGATCCAAAAGTAAGCTTCGACAAAAATCCCTTAAATTGAAAGGATGTGATACATCCACCCAACTGTACTCGGTAAACTGCTCGCCATTAAGCATACTGTCATAGTACAAGTTTCTAACAAGAGCTGACTTTCCAATGCCAGCTATCCCCCAAACAGATATTACTGGAAAATTGCTGAAACGTGCCCCAGCTTTATATTTGCGAAGTTCATTCATTTGCGATTCACGTCCAACAAGGGGATAGTTTTTCAACCACTCCTCAACCGCTTTTCTCTTGGAAGAGGGAATTTTTTCCAAGAGCGGATTCGGTTTCACTTCAGACAACATTGGTTTCTCTTCTTTGTCTGCATAGTCTTGAGAACCCTGCAGGTGGGGAGAGGTGTTAACACGCATGGTCCAAGGCCTGTAGGTACATAAACATGTTGGTTGAAATACTAATTTCCTGACTACCTGCATGGTAAATGTGGCTACTTTTTTCTGGGCCATGGCCACAAGTGGGACCTGGGAGGTCGAAAAGGAGCCTTGCCATGAATTACATCGGTGTCTAACTTGGTTAAATATATTAACTAAGGCTGTGGTAAATTGTACATCTGAATATAATTATTTTCCAAAAAATGGCCAGGAGTTCTGAATTACCAAACAATAATGTATCTTGTGGGTAAAAAAATAGTTCTATTGCATTCAGTGCCAGGCATTCAATTTGATTTGGTATATATTTTATATTCTGGATGTTGATATTTTTCTATAAACTGGCTCAAATATAAAAAGCTATGACTTTGAAAGAAATCTACAAGCCTTCTATTATGTAACAGATGGAATAGCATGTACTAAAGAGTACTTACGTTCATCTTCACATCTACCGAATAAAAAGAGCTAAAATATATTTCTCGAAAGTATGTGATAATGGTTGATGTTCATTGTTCAGTTACCTCCTTGAAGAAGGCACAGACTGAGTGTTCATGCGAGAATTGCTTCAGCTCCAACGATTGGTACGAGTGTCCGATGCACAAGGTTGCAATCTCAAATTGCTGGGTGGACACGACGATCCAGCTGCCATTCTTCATGTCTGGAAGGAACGTCCTCACAGAATCCCAATCCACCATGTCGGTCAGGTTCTCCAAGACGACAAGGTAAGTCTTGGTGCTGACTTCTTGCACAAACTCCTCGAGGAGATCTTCTTGGCTGGTCTCCATTTTCTTCAGGACATGCACACCCACGCGTGCGCCTTGTTCCTTACAAGAATTTGCATAGACTTGAGCCATGAAGCGCCGCACAAAATCGTGGGGGTTGAAAGGATGCATGAGCTTAACCCAGGCACGGCAGGGGAAGTTCTGGTAGATTTCTGGATCATTGTACACCTTCCTGATGATGGAAGTCGTCCCAAGATCACCGCCTGTTCCCCACAACGAGATCACCTGAAGCTCGCGGTCATTGCTGCCTCTGTTGGTGATCAACTGGGTGAGATCACCCAAGCTTTGCTGCCTCCTCGCGGCGTCCCTTGCCTCGGTGAGCATGTTGAATGCTGACACACCGAGGGAGGCACCAGACACTGCTGTCTGGTGCTGCGTGATGATTGGCTTGGAGCCAGAGTCGCCGATGAGGTTGTATCGCGAGTTCCTGGTACTCACATCGTCCACCCTCGCCTTGAGCTGCTCGATCTCGCCGACGGCCTCGTCAAGCGATAGTTGAGACGGTGGTGGCCCTATGCACCAAGATGGGAGCATGCGCCACCACCACCCGGTCTTGGTGTCGAGGTGGACGACGAACTCGATGCAGTCCTCCACATCGTAGGCCAGCTCGCGGACCTGCCGCACCCAGGTCATCACCACCTTGTTCTCGACGCGCTCCGTGGTGGCGACGTTCAGGAATGAGTGCATCATCTCGAACTCGCCGGTGATGAACACAAGGTCGCGCTGCGCGCTCTCCCGGAGCTTGGCCTCCTCCTCGATCGCCGACTGGGCCTTGGTCAGCGCACCCTCCACCACTGACTTGGCCAACCCAACAACCAGGTCGGCCATGGCTGCAGCCTGGTACCTCTCTAGCTAGATTGTATGTTTCCTGTGGGTGTTGCTAGTGCTTGGTGGAGTTGTGCATCGACTTGTGGAAGATGGCAATCTAAAGGGGAAGATGGCCATAAGACAACAAATTAATCATTTTCAGATCTGTGAGATCTGGGTCAAGTCTTCGCCGGTCCACTTGTAAATTAATTAAATTAGTGATCGATCCAGCCTGGTAGCAGCTAATAGCTCTCTGGAGCTTGTATTTTTCAATGACTACTCGTACAACTCTGTGTTTCTTATCAGTCTTAATATTTTCATAAAATTTGTACATGATTAGCTGTATTATGCAGAAGCTCTTGGAGTTGTGCAAGTTTCTGTAATCAGGCTACGAGATGAAGGGGTTAGTTTCCCGCGATCTGTGCATCGTTAATTCGTTGATCACTACTTTTAGTTTTGCCTTTGATGTAGTGATTTTCATTTCTTTCTGTGAAAGAAAGTAAGACATTGGGAACACCCTTATTGAGAGATTATTCTGTCAATCCTGGAGCAGACAAAAATCTAAGATGGCTTGGATCGATGGATCTGTCTGGTTGTAACGTATGCTTCGTTAACCACCATCGATTATATAATGGGGCCTTTGTCATTGACGAAAAGCCAATGGCTTAGATGCAAGTATCTTCCTGGCTGTAATACTGCCAATATGATCAGTTGATCGCAATCAATCAATGCACCATATGCTTTCTCTAACATAATTCTACAATTTAGAGTTATGAGACGACTTGGGTATTTTAGACGAGATTGACCATGTTTGTGAGATGAGCTGGATATATATTCCAAATAAGAATGGTCAGACCTATGAGGTGAGAGTATTTTATAAGAGTGAAGCTTCTATAGAGATGATTAAGGCCCTGTTTGGAAGCCCTCCACTCCGTGCTTTTTCGGGAGTTCACGGAGCGTCATTTTAGCAACTTCACAAAAAATGACTTGGAGCGGAGCGCATTTTAGCAACTCCACAAAAAATGACTTGGGCCATTATGTTCGGTGCGCTCCAGCTGCTCCAGGACAGGCTCTAAACCATGTAGGTAGAAGCCATTTCCTTTATCCTCGTATCATCCATGAGATGTGTAAATCTTGTATCAATAGGTGGATGCATCGTATTAATTGGATGTGTAGAATCTCCACATCAATTTGGGTGGCATGTTTTTCTTTTTGAAGCCATGATTGTAGAACAATTGTTCTCCGGTATTTTTTTTCATTATATAAAGTATGTTACAAGGAGGGGGTAGCAAAAGCAAAACTAAAACAGATTGGAAAATACATTTTTTCATTATACGGAGTATAAAGTATGGGTGGCATGTTGTGAGAGGTGGAGGTCCACAGAAGCAATAATACTCTTTTCTTTAAAACTCTTCTATCTATACCCCAGCTTTGTCTTAGTTGGTTAAGCTACATAGTAACACAAACGAACAGCTAATTAATGGCTGAGTTCAATCATCAATTGATTTGGCCTGGCTGTAATACGAATATGCTTTGCTAACCACCATCAATGGAGGTTGAGCTCTCCTTTTCGATCGATGACTGACTGAGCCTTGGTCAGCGGTCCTTGGCCAGGCCAGCCACAACGTTCCCACTTGCTATCATGGATCGGTGACTGTGCACTGGCCCGCGATGTTACTACTACCCTGAATATTCTCATTGGCTTCAGGCCAAGTGCATATTAACTTGATTTATACTACGGCTGGATGTCATAGATTTGTTGTCGCGATAAAAATATTTATGATAAATTTGTTCACATGGTTTGTGTCACTTTTGGCATCGAGCGCGATACGAAAAACACGTGGCCTCATCGGAAACACATATATTGTATTTACCATAGCAATTTTAGTCATTGACCATGGCATTTTTTAAGTAATTGACTATGGATTTTTTTTATTTATGAACCATGTCAAAATTATTTCATTGATCGTGGAAAATTTTAGTAATTCAACATGACAAGTTTTAGTTTCTTTGTTTACATCATGATAAATTTTTATTTTTATTTTTGCAACATGGTAAAAGAATAGAAAACAATTATTTTTATTTAACCTTTGGAAATTTTTAGTTTTTATGAGATTAAGGCAAATGTAGTCTACACATCACAGCAATTTTCTTTTGACTATAAAAAATTCATTATTTTTTGTAAAATGTAAAATTTTACTTTATACATAGAATAAATATATAGTTGAAACACATCATGCCACCTTCAATGTAAACAACATGACAATTTACATGCAATAGACATGAAAACTTTTAATAAAAATATATCGATATGTGATCTAGTTGATTTAATGGTGAAAACATTTTTTTTTATTTTTCATTTAAGATATAAACCATTTTAAAAAGTGAAAACCCAAAATATTTCCGTTGACATCATCAGTTTCATCATTTGTGCACACAAAACTTTTAAATCCCGGTCTAAATTAAACCTTATACCTGTTTGTCTATTTTTCCGAGATATTATACCTGTTTGTCAGACCGGTAATTGGAATATCCAGATCGGGATCGCTTACTACACAAGAAAATAAATTGGGCCGGCCCATTAGCGTAGAAAGTTGTGCTTATTCTTTTTATTTTTTCTCGTTTTTTTATTTTTTGTTTTATTATTTGTTTGCATAAAAACATGCATTTAGTGTATTAAAATTTTAAAATTATTTTCACTACAATTTTAAAAATATTCTCATTCAATTTTTAAAATTTTAAAAAATGTTCTTCTGCTCGAATTTATTTTCTCATTACCCAATACACATTTTACACGCACACATGAAATATTTTTCGATGTATTTAATAAATGTGTTTACAGACTTTTATACATTTTTTAAGTATGATCATTTTTGAAATTTATTAAAATAAACCAAGAGTCTGTTACCATTTTCTCTAATAATCGAAGGGTCCCAGTGTAAGTTTACGTAAACATATCAGCAAAATTTAGTTGTAAATGTGCGCGGCAGAGGACCGACCGGTGCGCCAGGGCATCTTTTATGTTACAGAGCGATACGCAGATAATATAACATTTCACTTTCTAAGTGTTTTGCTTTTTATTTTTTAATAAATTTTATATAAATAAATAATTTAATTTTATATTAATTATAAAATATGCATTAACATCTAAATTTTAGAGTGCAGATTTTGTACCAACACAAGCGATACATGTCATATCCACACCATTCATCCGTGCATTGAAATCTGTGTTGCAACTAAGCAGTTTTATTTGGTGCACATTGTAGATCTAGAAAAATCATCACATCAACATGAATCGTACCCGGATATTCTACTAGTACACAAAAATTTACTAGTATGACTTTCGAAAGTCCTATTGTGATCCCGGGCTCATGTGATCCCGCATGAACAGTAAAATTGAAAAAAATAGTAAAAAAATTCAAAAAAATTTGATTTTTTTAATAATAAACTTTGATGTTTTTTCTATATGCATGCAAACTTTCAGCAAGAACTAACATAGGATGTACGCGTGAGCAAAAAAACAAAATTTGATGTTCCAAAAAGTGTTCGAACTAAAATAGGGATGGCATCAATTTTGTTTTTTTTTCACACGTTCATCCTATGTTAGTTCTTGACGAAAATTTGCACGCATATAGAGAAAACATCAAAGTTTCTTCCCAAAAAAATTCAAATTTTTTTACTATTTTTTTTGATTTTACTGTTCATCCGGGATCACATGATCCCGGGATCACAAACTCCGCATCCTATGACTTTATGCAATTCATGGTGCATGGTTGCACAGATCTCGAAGCAACATATTTTTTAATGAATGGTGTGGATATAATATGTATCGCTTGTGTAGTTACATATGCATTTCCCCTAATTTTATTGTATATTACATATTAAAATATATATTGTATATACAAGTAACGAATTTTGTTGTATATTGCCTATAAAATATACATAAATTGTATATACGAGTAGAGAATTTTGTTCAATTGTTTGTTCGGTATAAGAGCATCTTCAGCATATGATGTAAAATATAACATGTGATTTAAAAACTATTATATACATCACCATGCCCAAAAACGAGCTCCAAAAGATGATGTAAATATACATGTGTGTGGTGCCATTTTAGGCCGTAATGTAAAATACCAAACATGTGATGTATATTTGCATCACCTGTCGACATGCTCTATCAATAAAACCGATAGCCAACCGCCCACCACACGTGTGAAACTTCCTCGTGCCCAATATACATCATCTGTTGAAGCAAAATGGTTCCCTATTTTACATCATTCGTCGGAGCAAAAATGTTTGATGTGATGCATAATGCATTTTTGGTGATGTAAAACAACTTTTGATCTGTCCAGACGCCCCCACCACCAAACCTTCCTCCCGAAAGCCTTGCTAGGGTTCTTGGGTCGCCCCCTTCGTCACACCGGTTAAGATCACCATCCACCTCTGCTTTTCAATGTGCATGGGCGGGCAAAGGAAAAAACAGAGGGAAAAGAACTGCCGACAACCTCGGCAGGCGTGGGCACCGTGTAGGGAAGGTGCAGGGCCCTGCACAAAATGGGCCACGCCCTAAGCGAGTGTCAGTTGTCACGCCAAAAAATCCATCAAAGGGACGCAACTTCTCCATCAGGCTGGTCACAACGGAGAGTAATTTAGACTACTATCTCTGTCGCAGTTTACAGAGCGTGCGTATCCCTAAGTCGCCAATTTAACCAATATAAAACATGATATATATTATAAAAAACATCTCATCATAAAGTTCAGATGTTCTATTTTTATATGGTATAATTTTTATAACATATTCCCTTCGTTACGGTTTATTGGGCCCAAAGACCATTTCTCTTCTATCAAGGTATATAGTAATTTGCTCATATTAATCAATTTAAGCCATCCCCAATGCACTCTCTCATATACTAGTTTTCACATGCAGCCAATGAATTTTTTTTGTAGGTGTATTTATTTTCTAGCAATGGGACTAACAACAATAACTCTTCATGCAACCAATGAAAAGGATGCATGCACGCAACTTCTCAAGACGAGGCCTTATAAAAAGAAACATGCTTATGCTGCTCACGGGCCTAATAAACCAGAACGGAGGGAGTATGTCTTATGTTATGTTGGTAAAATTGACGACCTAGGGATACGCGTGCGCCTTGTAAACTATGACAGAGGTAGTAGTAACATACACGGATTATGAGTCTATGTTACTACCTCCACAATGGGTAGTAACATATATGTAGTGTCATATAAGAGCAAGTACAATAAGGGTGAGTCAGCAGGCTGTAAAAGATAAAATAATATATTTTTGCTTAGGTGGATGAGAGAGAAGAGGAGAGAGAAGGTAAGCGGGCTCTTAGCTACTAGTCAGCTCTAGCACGTGCTCCTAGGCAATTTGTGAGAGTGAAATATGAGCCATATGTAATAAAAGTAGTACATTTTCGTAATCAACTATTGTACATGTTGGCTATAAGATAGGCTATAAAATGGCTTATAGCCAGCACTTGGCTCTACTATTAACCATGCTCTAAGACTTCATTTATTAGATTATAGACTCATATTGTCTTGGTATGTGTGATGTTACTCAAAGAGCAAGTAACTAGCTAAGTTACCACAAACATCTCTCTCCTCATTAACTCATTGTCACATAAGCAAAATTGCTGGATTAGACTCTATGTTATTGCTGAAGTTACGCCCCATTGGGGCCAGCCACAGGTATGGTCCACGACTCGATTCATCCACCGTAGGGGGCCGTCCAAGGCCGATCAGTGAGGCTTGGCGCACGGGTGGACTTGCACCGAGTTAGTGGGTTGGTAATAGCAGGGGCGGAGCCAGGATTTAAACATGAGGGGGCGAGAAACCAATGCTCATAAAATAGACAAAATAACACGAAATATTAAGTCTTACAATAACGTAAATGGTGAAGCATTAAATATGTATTTAGAATTATAAAATAAACTTACATATCTATTAGCTTAAATTTGCTGGCGCTTACAGGGGTCACTATCATTTTTTGTGCTTCACTTCTACTTTTTTTTTGCAATTTCATCCGATGTTGCAACCTCTTCATGATAAATTAGCATATTATCAATAGAAATGTTGTTGTTATTATTATCTGCAATAGGTTGCTCCTTTGATAGTTTCACATTTTGGGCACCAGTAATATTAGAGCTTGAAGTTGACACAATTGGCTTTAAAAAATAATTTTACCTCCCTAATAGGTGATGCCTTTTTCTTCATCGTTGACTAACGCATAGATAAAAAATCATAATTAATATGCTAATTCATTATTTTATACACAATACTAATCTAACATTAAAAATATAATTCATACTGTGATAGTAGATACTAGTACGTCCGTACTGTTACCCTTCCTCTATATGATCATCTCTCCTTAGGCCTCGTTTGTTTGGAGGGAATTGAGAGGGTTTGTAGAGGAAAAACCCCGCGGGGTTCAAAACCCTCTACAATTCACTTCAGTTCATTTGTTTCGAGTGGTTTACATGATTCATTTTTTTCCAATCCCGTTCGAACCACATGTATTTCAAGCCCCATCATCACAGGGAACGAGGTTTTAAAGACATTTGAGAGGATTAAGTGGAAAAAGAGGATTAATCAAATCCTCTGAAATCCCTTCCTCCTCAAACCTTCCCAATCCACCTCTAACAAACAAGGCCTTAGTGATTTTCAGGGCAAAACTCTAAACTAACAAGTAACTATAATGATATGTACTTGTACAACACGTTGGTGGGGTGGAAATCGATAGAGCAGCAGCAGCCGGGGCCGGTAACCAACGACAATGAAAAGCACCGTAGCACGAGTGCACGTCGCGCAGGAAAGGCACAAGAGGGCACCGTAGCCAACGACACAAGATGGCAGTGACAGTGGCGGCAGCGACAAAACCACGCCCTAATGCAACCGCAAATATCTTTCAATCTCGGCGCAGCCACGCCGGGGTAAAACCCTAGTATAGAATCGGCACGTTTTAACGTCGATCAGTAGTGGATCCATCGATCAAACGGGGCTGACGCACCAAAGCTTAAATATTTCTGTTTAACTTAATACATGGGCTAATAATGTAATTAATTTCGGCCAATTAGCGTACCTACAGTAACTATACCCTATACTACGTGCTAGAAATTGTTGAGGGGGGTGAGGGATTGGCAGGGGTCTAGCCCGTGCTAGGCCCCCCCTTGTCTCCGCCCCTGGGTAATAGTGTAATACGACATGTTGGCTACATGCAAGTATAGGTTGTGTGGCGGCATTGCTGTGGGTGTGGCCTGGCCTCTATCTCACTATCTTGTGTCATCATCCTTCTTGCCCCATCACCACCTCTCCCTTCTTTCTTAGTCCCTGCTCGATGTGTTCCTCTTCCTTGTGATCACTGGCCTAAGTTTTTTTTTCAAAACAGTGGCAAAAGCTTTGTCACATCTATTAAATAAAAAAAAGAAAGTTGCTCAGTTAATTAACGGAAAACCGAGCGAAAACCGATACAAATTCGCCACATGTGAACTACTTACAGAGCATGTAAACTCATACATACATTAACTCCCTGACAACCATACTCAACACGTAATGACCCTCAACCCTTACACTGCTACAAGACAAAGAAATCCACAACAGAAAGACCTCGGCCGAATACCACGGGCACCCCCAAATCCATGAGCACATGCTAAGCCAAAAGGACACCCCAAGAGATAGATGGCCAATCATCAAGCAGCCGCAGACGCCTTCCCTGTGGCGTCACTCTTTTTAATTTTGCCCTTGAGAGCCTCCTCCACAATCTTCTTGCCAGATCCAGGGCTAACCCTCTCCAAACGCTTGAGCAAGTTGTGAATCTCTAGCTCGAAGAGAAACTCATTAAACTTGTCACACGCAGCTGCCAACCCAAAGGTGGTCGCGATTGGGTGGTCGCGACGTTGGATCCTCCATGATCCACATGGGCGAGCGACTGACAGGGCTCCGAAGGATCAGGCGTCAACACACCGGCCTCCTCAATATCACCAACCAATGGTACCACCGACACGAAGGATTCACTCATCTTCAGCTGCTCACATGACTTCATCGCCTCATTAGCCTCAACACCCAGATCAACAACCAGAGGAGAGAGAGCAATATCAACATCCAAACCTCCACGGTCCACAAAGGAGAGCGATTGACTGGGCTCCAACAACAACGGCGAGGGAGCCAAGGCCCATCCAAGCGTTCCCAACTCCTTAGGAAGCACCATCGAAATAGGCGGAGTGGACTCCCCACAAAGCTTTTGCAACTCAGGCATAATCTGTAGCACCGGAGCAACAATATCGATAGTGATTTCACTCTCAGCAGCAATTGACACATCAGGCAGCGGCGACAGACAAGGTGTAGCACGAGGGGAAATGTCTTCATACATGCTTGCATCCCCGTCAACCGAACCAACCTGGATCTCAGACAACATGGGCACAACGGGCACAACCCGGAGCTTGGCGAGAGCGGCCTCCACACTCTGCACACGTGCAATGTACTCGTGAAGCTCAGCGCGAAGGAGCTCAGTCTGCTCCGCAAAGAGCTGCACCGGCTCGACTTGCATCTCCGGGGTGGCCGGGGCAACAACACCCGACCAAGCCATGGCAGGACCTGCGGGCGTCTGCTGTTGTGGAGGGAGCAGGGGCAGCCTCTTCCAGCGCCAAAACGAGGCGTCTCTTGCCGAGGCTGAAGCGGAGTTGGAGCAGGTCGAGTGAGTGGCGGTGGAGGAACGAGGACGAGGACGGGAACTGGCCTAAGTTTTAATGGCTACCACATGTAAGTTTAGGGACACATATTAGTTTCTGGCTAGGGTTTTCATGGCTGCCAAAATTTGTGTTGGTATGGTGTAGTAGAGATGCATGCTCCATTATCCTTATTTGGAAGTGAGAATTGATATTGAGTTGCTGTCTCATATTTTTTTGTTATCTAAAATGCACTCTTCTTGCCTTCAGTTCAGTTGTTAACCAATGAATTATTACTTAATCATCATATGTTTGTTTGCTTTCCTCACCTGTATATTCGATGAGGGGCACCCCATGCTCCTCTTAGATGAATCACGAATCAAGTGAGCACAGTGTGAGTGGAGGGAGAATATATGTCTTTGTCAAATGTTTTTATTGGCAAATGCATTTGATTTATTGACAACAACACAACATTGGTTGATTGGCAAATGCATTTGATTTTGGGATTTTGGCTACAAATTTAATATTACCCCTCTATTCTAGCTGCCTATTGCATTTCTGCTTTTGTTTATCTACGTTTCTGCTTTTGCTTATCAAGGATACGAGCCATTGGAAGTGAGAATTGATCATATCGAGTTGCCCTCTCATTTTTTGTTCAATCCTTCTATCAGTAACTTGCATTTGTCGACGGAATATTTTACGACCTCCAATTCTGATCGCTCATAGGGTTGGTTCAATGCCACTTTATTCCTTAGAAGCTACGATCTCGAGAATAAGGCGTACCCCTTTTCCTCTATTAGCAGCATAATTTTGTTTCAAACATGCTTTGTTATCTGCATTCAGATATCTGCTTTGCTAGTACTATATGTAAATGCCGACCTTCAATATTCCCCGAGGAATACAATGCCATTTCTCGTCCGTCCGTTCGTCGGCTCAGATGGTGCGCGGAGCATCTCATTCTCATCTGACTGAAAGGGAAGATCTGACGACATCAGTTCGTCGGCTCAGTTCGTGCGCCGAGCATCTCATTCACTTCACCAGAAAGCTGATCGACTGAGCTTATCATTTGGTTTGCCTATATATGAAGCACAGTTCTTTCTCCACCTGGATGCACCTGAAGTTTGTCCTTCTCACACAGGATGCAGATGAACAACAAGGAACCTGCCGCCGCCGACGGCAAGCCGCCAACTACCACCATCTGTAGCAGGCTCCAAAGAGCCTTCCAAGCCCGGCCGGTCTTCGGGCCTCTTCGCCGCCTCACGGGCCACCCCCAGGACGCTAACGGGGGAGTGCCTGCAGCGACGCACGATGGTGCACCGCCACCGGTTCTGCGGCCGGCACGTGCGCCGGCGCCATCTCCAGTAGGCAAAGCTCCTGCACCTACGGCTGCGGCACCGGTGATCTTGCCCGCGGCGCCACAGAAACCGGCTGCTGCCAAAGGAGGTGGCAAGCCTGGCCAGGTCCCTGGGACTGGGAGCACACCTACCATCACGAGCAAGGTTGCCGAAAAGGCGGCAGGGGGGATACCGGTGCCGGTGCCACCGCCAGCAGTCATGGCCGGAAGCACGTCGGCGGACGCCAAGACCGGGGACAGGCAGCAGCAGACCAAGGGGAAGATCAGGGTGAGGTCCAGGGTCCGCAAGGCCTTAGCCTCATCCAAGTAGAGGGATGATCATTGATCACCTGAATCACCAGGGTGCGAAAAGTCGAAAACCAAGAACTGAGATACTGCCCTGCGTGCATCTCCAATTCTCCACATCCATTCTCTATTACTACTATCTTTCTGTAACTTAATATAAGATGTTTCTTGACACTGTAATAATGTCCAAAAAACGTTTTATATTATGTCACGGGGGAGTAGCATACTGCTTTCTATTTACTTAGTTTGAGGCAACTCACATATGTTCTTTCTTGTTGATGGATTATCACTTGGGAAATCACCATGAGGGGAAAGTCACAAAAACTGGGCGAGATTGTACTGGCAATAATATCCTTGGCTCATGTTCGTTGATGACTTGATGCATTCTACACACATCACCTAGAAAAAATCTCGCTCAAGAATGTACAAATAGATATATTTGTTTCTATTGTGTTTTTATTATACTATCCTTTGCCGAACTTCATTATTCTCCAAACTGACGCAGCCCTTGGAGGCTTACAGTTACAGTGATATATACCGGGTGGTGTTGGTTCTGATAGGTTGGTTGAAGACTCGAAGTACGGATTGCTATCCCACGAGTCCAAGGGATAAGCATTACAGATTCTTGATTTCCTGAATGATCAGGTCTCTCTCCTTGTCAACTTCATCTTCTCCTGTAAAATAGAACACCCCACGGCTAAACCTAAAACAGTGATGCTAGCAACTACATATATGCATTCATAAAAGAAGTTGTCGCAGAGAAAAATAAAATATCAGATAACTCATAGTTTGATTTTCTATAAAAAAATTGCTTCTAAATCGTAGGTTAAGTGCAAAAATGTAAATATTTATTTTTGAAAGTATGCATGCCCATGCGGATTTAATTGGAGCAAGTGCATGAAGCGTTAGTGAAAAGAGTTTGTATATAATGAACCTATTTGATGATGTAAATAGGTTGCATGTCAAGAGAAATAGGTTAGTGAAGATGAAATATTTAGGTATTATAGATTAGATGATGCTTCGTGTATTCCCGCGAGAACATTGCTAAAAAATGCATAAGAATTGCTAAAAAATATTTAAATTGAATGGAAAGCAAATGTAACTTTTAAATATGAATGATGAATTACATAGGTATGTTGCAACCACCCAACACATATATTATTGACACAAAATATATTATAAAAAAGATTTATGACTAACATCCATGAATCTATAATACCTAAATAGTTCACCTCGACTAATCAATTTATCTTGACATACAAGCTATCCGTATCATCAAGTAGATCCACCATGTAAAAACTAAAGTTTTAAATAGCCGGCTATAGCCCCGCTATAGCCTATTCGACATGATGCCGCTAAATAGTATCATGTACAAATAGCCCGCTATAGCCTATTTAACACGATGCCGCTAGATGGTCTCATGTACAAATAGTCTGTTATAACTTCACTATAGCTTATTTGGAGGTTAACCGCTATTTGCCATAGCCCGCTATTTAAAACAGTGGTAAAAACTCTTTCACTAACTCTTCATGCACATTCTTCCATTAACTTTGCATGTACATGCAACTTATCACAAATAAATAATAATTTTTGATGCACTCAACTTCATAATTTATAAGATTCTTTTTATAAAAAAATCAAATTATGAGTTACATAACATTTTATTTCTTTATATATTGTCAAGTAACTATATTAACAAAACAAAATTCAAACTCATTTTTGGGTTTTTTATCAAATTTTCTTAGATTTTTTACTTTAAACAATACTTCTTTCAAAAAAGAATTAGTAATCAAATTATATTATGTGTCATAAATTTTCACATGTTTAAAAATATCAAATTATTTCTTAACAGTCCCGCAGCAACGCGTAGGGTATCATCTATTTAGTTAAGTTGTAATGAGCAAACATAGAGTAATGCAAAAACTAAGTAATTTATAACGTGCATGAATGCCTTGTTTATGTGATATGGTTGTATGTCTAGTAAAAATAATTAGATAGTGGTTTGTAGCTCTTTTGAAATAGAACGTTCGTAAAGAAAATTTTCTCGAAGAAGAAAACACCACAGATGGCCTGGAAAATTTCTATGTCCGTCCAGATTGATCAGAGAACACAAGTCCTAAGCACTCCCTGATGAGGAAGAAACTAGTCAAGCCTTGTTGATCAGAACTTGGGTCGAAGTACCGAGACACATTGTTGTGTCATGTAACAGCCCAAGATCTTAATAAGAATGATAAACTACTCATATTAACAAGGTGCAATTTTTTTTGAAAGCTCATCAAGAAAGAACTACTAGGTTAAGCGTGCTAGGTTTAAAGTAGTTTTGAGATGGATGATCGACTGAGAAGCTGATCTCAAATGCGCACGGGTGATGAAAAAATATGCAGAAAATGACAATATTGTTATGTGAGGACAATCTGAATACAAGGCGTACATGCCATCTGCTCCACAGGGCAACACCAGTAAGACAAACCTACCGAAGGAATACACCAACCTGAAGAACCTGACCTAGACACACACCACCCTCCACATGCTTCCTAATGAGCGCGCACCATTGCCTTACCATCGGGAATGGGGACCAAAACCAAAACTAAAAACCTCACCATAGCACAATCAATTCAAAACAGCGGGGTCTTTCGACAGGTCAAGATAACAAACAATATGTGCCCATTTAATCCAAGTGATTAGATGCTAATTGTGGTTGTATCCTTGGAAATACTAAAATTAATAGATAAAACATTTGAACGACATGGATGATGTCTTCCATCTACATCGAAAATATCACATGGACTACTTTGCATGTTTGTTACTATCAAGTATCATGTAGCATCAAATTTTCAATCGATCGCTTATGCGGGATCATGTAATTAAGTTAGTGAAAAGACGCTTAAGCTGGCATATTAGTGGCAACTAGCATTGTGAAGTTAACTAGTTAATACTCCATAGCTATTATAAAGAGTCAAGTGGCATAAGCGTATTCGTTTTACATGTACATGTCATATAACTGTGCACTTCTATCCTAAATAAAGAGACATTGCACATACATCCTAGTCGTTAATTAAGTTCATTGGTCAATTGGGTTTAACTCAATGAAAAAAAATAGCGCGCTAAGACAAAATAGCACGGCCCATAAAATACACTATTTACATGACATTTCACGCCATAACATGCTATTAGCGAGACATTATACATGAACTCATTTAATGAGGCATTGATCAAAACACTATAGCGTGCTATTAGGGAGTGTGCTATTTTTTTTCACTGATTTAACTACAACCAAATATCAGGCCACTACAATAAAATAACCAAGTCTGGCATTTTCGTCTCTTCCCAACAGACGAAAACTTTTTTCACATGCGAACATGCATAACAATAATATAGCTACACGAGGACGTAGGCACGTAGGGTGATGTGAATATATTATAAACAAGAAGACTGTGTTCTTCAGCTTAGTTTTTGGATTGTTGCACTCCATTGGATTTAAATCTTACATTATTAAGAAGCTGCTCCTAATTCTCTCAACATGCAAAGTGTCCACCTCAATATTTACATTAAATTATTATTTTTATTATTTTAACATGTACACATGACACCTCATTCACCACAATATGCATGAGATAAAGGTTTTCATTAATATTTAATCCCATTCACAAATCCATCTCACCACACATGCAACCACATCAAGGCTCAATCAACATGCATGAATTTTTTTTATTGTATCATGTCACTTATATTAAATAAATATTTTCAACTACACACTAATTAAATATAATATATAACAATATTTATAGTTTTAGTATATATATTATTAATTCTACTATTTATTCTTCATACAATCAAAATATATTGCAGTTGAATCTCGCAGCAACGCGCGGGGTATACTCTAGTTACACTAGAGGTTGAGCCATTAGTTTATGACAAGATAGTCTTGCAATTTTGTCTCTTTCAAAAGCATAGTGTCAGTGAATCTCCATAGACGTTGAAAAGCATGACTTCAGAGTGGAAGTGAATCTCCATTTTATTTCTCTAAAAAGGCTTGAAGCCCATGAACAACTCAGCTGGCGTCCACCACATGCTAGTTACACAGCCCAGTATTGAAGACACAAGCAGCTTGGTCCTGCAATGCAAGCTGACGGCAGATAGCAAATAAATAAAAGAGCCAAATAGAGTAAATGTTCTGCCATGGCAACGGGGCCAAATAATAATTATATTTTCTAATTTGTAGAAATAAAAAGTCTATCGTACCCCTGCACAATCATCAACATTATCTTACCTTCGAAGAAGTAATAGTTGTGCACCTAAAAAAAAGTAATAGTTGTGCGAGCCATTGGATCATACAAAATTGATGGCTCCTATTGTTTGGGACCATCTTAAAAAGAACTCATATATCAAACTGCACCAGTTTATTCTGGGTTTCACTGCAGAATCTAACAAACTCTACTATTTTTTTAAATTTTCTTTTGTCAGCTGGCGTTGGTAATGTTTTCTACAGTTTATACTCATCAATTAGTTTGTCATCATCTGGCCCAGTTCTCTGTTTAACCTCATATACATACATACTGTGGACCTCTTATTTTCCCTCTTCCGAAAAATAATTCGTAAATTTCTTGAGAAAGCAACAACTTTGTGTATTACTACAACTTCTCAGTTTAGCAAAGCAAGCTGTTCAGCAATTTATATATACGTTTGAAAATAAGAAGATTTTTATTTGGATCCTTTACTCGCTGGAAGAGAAACGATATCTGGATAAATGCTTTTCTTGCTAGCTACTGAGGTTAATTAAAGTTGAACCTTTCGAGCAGTTGTCATGACAAAGTAAATATATGTCCCCACGGGGTCCATGTGATTACATGCCTAACTAATACATATATATGTGGTGAAAGCTATCCACGATATATTTTCTGCAGTTAGTATTACATGATAATGCATAGCGTGCAATGGTGGTTGCAGCCCTTGGACTAGGGCATATATTTTCTGCAACTGATATAGGAGTATATAACTTTCAAAAATAGAAAAACGCATATACATTTCGTACACAGCCACGAAACATGGAGACCATAATTATCCACACCAAAAGTGGGGGTCCAGCACATGGTTTTCCTCGCAAGCCGCTCCATGTTTCAGCTTTAATTCTAACATCTACACAGCAACTGGTGGTCACTGGTGATTAAACAAGCTTAAGCTACCAAGTGGTTGTTTTAAAGCTGATCTTTGTTGATGCTTAACTTGACTGCGTAGGCTGGAGAATATTTGGGAGCAAGTATGCACGTATGTACATGTGTCGATCCTATCTTTACCCAGTAGTATAACGTGGGTCATGCCAAATATTCAATGTATCGTCGGCGCTGATGGCTCATGACCAATGCACTCCTTGTTGGCAAACCTAACACAAATTTAGATGTCAAGGCCACACATCTTTTTGACATATGTTGTACATGATGAGGCCTCATAAATGCAAGAATAGCCTTTTTTCAGACAAAAGAAAACAGCTTACAATAAACATTGAGCAAAGTAGCATCGCATCCCACTACCCAAATCGTCCCCAATCTAGCCCGGCGTACCGATGAGTTGTTGTGTGAGTCCTATTTGTTAGTTCGACATGTCGAACGTATGAGTTGGGTTTGAGGGGCCCGGGCGGTGTTCGGCTTTCCGCCGGGACATTTTGGGGTAGTGTAAGGTCCGGTTGTAGATGCTCTAATTCTCCACACAATAACAACCAAATCAATAATTAAGGGGTACCCTTGCAAAGGTCACTTACATGACGCGACACGTGTACCACTAGTCACAATTAAGGAGTTTAGGTCAGTTTTCTCATGCGCAGGGCCAGATGGTTAATTTTATTTGTGTTTTTTCAGATTTTATTTTTCAAAACGATTTATCTCTAGAACCATGCGTCCAAATGATGAATCGTTTTCATCATTGTGTTCTTCACTTCGAGGTATTCAAAAATAGATTCCATGTTGATAGGTATCAGTAAAATATATTTTAGGTAAAATATGTGCTTTAAAATAATGTTAATCGTGCTTTAAAACTTTACTAACACGTGCTTTAAAATTATATTAACCGTGCTTCATTTTTTGAGGTAGCACAAAAGCATAATTGTGCTTCTTGCGAAAGACATGTGTGCTTCACTTTTGAAAAAACAAAAAAAAACACAATTGTACTTCACATGAAAGCACACATATGCTTAACTTTTTTTTTGCGAATACATATGCTTAACTTTTGAAGAAGTAAAATTAAAATTATAGGCGGTAGGAGAGACCTAGGCCAACACTGATCTGTACGGGCGGCGGCCTCCGCTCCGCTCCGTCAGAAGTTTTCTTTTAGCTTCATAAATGAATTTTGGCTCAACTTCAACAAGCAGCGCATATCGCGTCAGAGTATGTGCATTACTTTAGGCTATATGTACTTATCGAAATGGCCCAATTTTTAACAGAATAATCATCACAAACTTTTTGTAGGTCATCTTTAAGGCTTCGATCCGTACGCTGTCGTTACTCAGCAATACATAAGCTAAGGTGCTTACGGATTCTGGGTGCCTACACTAAAAAATGGTATCTCAAGATACCTACAAACGGTTTGAATGTCGGTTCAAACAATAGGATGTGTTTAGTCATCTTCTCCTATTCATGCCGGTTGTGGCATTGTTTTTCGTACGTTGTATCAAACCGCGTTAATTTGTTTTATAATATAGCCATATGCATTATTTTCATGCACAGATCGGGGGTATTCCTCATTTAAAAATAATATACATACATACTATAAATCTCTTGTTTTCCTAAAACTCTCGAGGAAGTTGAACTGCGCTTACTTTGGTAGTTCGGGGCAGCCACAACTTTGTGGATTACTACAACATCTCAATTTACCAAAGCAAGTTGTTCTGCTACTTATATATACGTTTGAAAATAACAAGTTATTTATAGACACGGTGTATGTTAGCCCGAGCTCAAATGAGCTTGCATGAATAGTAAAAAAAATTTGGAAACAAATAAAAAACTGAATTTTTTTGTGGTAAACATTGAGAAAAGTTTTACTTGTGTGCAAAATTTTGTTATGATATCACATTTTTGAAGGTGTGGGCAAATAAAATAAAATGGATGCTAAAAAAGACTGTTTTTTAAATCAATTTGAAGCATGGATTTTTTTTGTCCACACATTCACAGATGTGATCTCATAACAAAATTTTACACACATGTACTACTTTTCTCAATGTTGTCACAATAAATTCATATTTATTTGAATTTATTTTCAATTTTAATGTTCACAAAGAAAGCATGTGAGCATGAGCTAATAATAATACATTCAGTTATTTATCTGTATCCTTTACTCGCTGGAAGAGAAACGAGATCTGGATGAATGCTTTTCTTGCTAACTAGATTGGCAAGTTGACTTGACGTACTGGAGGCTAAGTTGTTCTGAATCCTTTCGTCGTCATAACAAAGTATATGTCCCATGAAGGTCCATGTGATTAGATGGCTAGCTAGCTAATCTATACGTGGGAAAATATACCTACCGATCCAGTATATTATCTGTAATTGGTATCACATGGTAACGCAAAGAGTTCAATTTTGTTTGAGCTTTGGAGTAACGTACGGCATATGTCCGCATTTGATACCATGGACTTTTTTTTGTTTTGCGAAAGTACAGTGGATGCATATACATCTTCTACTTTTCATTACATATTTATAAAACTTCAGTTATTTTGGTAAAGGCAGAAACATTGTCAATGGCCCTGGTTGATGTTGAGTTTTGGGTGTTCCGGGTTGTTGATGTTGCCACGACATGTTTTTGGGCCATTTCCTTTGTTTTTTTCATAATAATTTGGTCGTGTGCATCATCCTCAATGTCCGGACCAGTTCTGGACATTACGCCGTTGTATAATTTTATATAAAAAGAATATTTGCCCTTTACCAAGAAAATATGTGAAGTTCAATAGGAACCAGTAAACATTGTACGAATAATAAATTTAAAATATCACAGATACCATTGGGTTGAGGAAATTAGAATCAGAGTTAATTATCAACTCATGACCCATGCAACACAAAATCAAAACTCATATACTACATAACTATTACAAAAAAAACCCGTAAATACTCTCTCCGTAAAGTAATATGAGACGTTTTAGATCACTAAAATAATGATCTAAAACATCTTATATTACTTTACAAAGGCAGTACATTTTGTACCATGCACAGCCAGAAAGCATATGCATATGGCGACACCATAAGTATCCGCACCAAGCAACATGTGCACCCGCATGCGGGAAAAGGGATGTATACACCGTTGCACATGATTTTCCTTGCAAGCCGCTCCATGTTTCAGCTTTCTACATATTTAGTTGCCCAGATCTACGCATCAATTGGTCACTGGTGATTAAACAAGCTAGTATCAACTGGTTTCTAAAGTTGCTCTTTGTCGATGCTTACCTTGACTGGTTAGCTAGGCTGGAGAATATTACCTAGGGAGCAAGGGCCCGTATGTACGTATGTAGAGTACATGTGTTGATCCTGTCTTTACCCAGTAGTAGTATAACGTGAGTCATGCCGTGGTTACCTATTGGAGTAGGAGTAGGTAGGTGACTGGCTATCGATCGTCGGCGCTGTAGCTCATGCCCAATGCAAACAGACTATTTTTTTCGCAAACTTTAAACGCAAATTCAGCAGTCAAGGCCACACATCTTTTTTGACATATATGAAGAGTTTTTGAGAAGAAAGCAATCTTTTTTTGAGAAGAAAGCAAACAAACATCGACCAAAGTAGAGCATCCAATCCCACTAGGTTTAATTCTTGCACAAAACATCATTAGCGTAACCCAGAAGAACACGTGCGTATGCAAGCGGGAAATAGGGGGTTCGTTGTCATCTCGCAAATTATTTTCCTCGGGAGTCAGCTCCATGTTTCAGCTTCATAAATATAGATCATGCCCAGAGCTGTGCATGAGTGATTAAACAAGCGACCAACCTGGTTATGGAAGGTTCTTCTTGTCGATGCGACCTTGATTAATTAGCTAGCTAGGCTGGAGAATATATATTTAGGCTCTCTGCGTCGTCGATCCTATCTCAAACCAGAGTATGACGTGAATCATGCCATGCATGGTTACTCCTCACTGGACCAGATGAGTCGGCGACTCGGCTATCGTCGGCGCTAATATATACTTCATGATCGACCAATGCAAGCAGAATCTTTTTTGGCGAAACTAGACAGCAAATTCAGCAGCCAAGGTCACACATCTTTTTTGACATGTATGAAGAGGCCCCATATATAAATATATGCAAGCACCAACATTTTCTAGAGACGAAAGCAGACTGCTTATACAATTAATAAACAATCGAGCAAAGTACGAAAAGCATCAAATCCCACTGGGTATATTTCTTAGTGCAAAACCATGATCTTTCCCAAAGCTAGCTTACAGAATCGACCTCGTGAGACATGCCTTGGCCAAAGACAGACATGGAGACATGATTGCACACGCCCTGGCCTCGTGGAGCATACTCCAGATGCACGTTTACAAATAGTGGAAAAGTAAACGCATTTGAGAGCTCAACAACGAGGGCACACATATGCATGCATTATCGAAATAACGAAGTGGGCACCATTAGGTCAAAGGTCGTGAGCACGTACGTACTTCCCTCTAGCGCACGTTTTAACAGGGGAGAACAAGTCTCTCTACTGGGATCTGGTTGATGCCAAGGTCCATGCCACACTCAAGGAACTTTCAAGCATTCTTCGGCTTCAGCCTACAGCGTGTTGCAGCTGCTCTTTTTGCACCGACCAGCTCCAACTGGAAAACAAAATAAGAGCCTTAAAACACTAGGAATAATTTGTATCCATCTTAATTAACTAAAACAGATTTGCTAAGGCACATCTAAATGTGCTTTAAGATAGAGCACATCTAAGTTCAATAAAACTAAAAAGGAAAAGAAAAAATATTTAAAAATAATATCTAAACAAATTTTGATGTAAAATCAATAGTATAGAACTTAATTAGATGTGCTCTATCTTAGGGCACATCTAGGTGTGCCCTAGACAAACCCTAACTAAAAACATACAAATTTGATGAAGCGTGCAGGGTAAAAAGGCTAGGCCCAATTAGCTGTTTTTTTTCAAAGAATTGCTATCAACAAATTTGTTATGTAAAAATAATAATGCAAAGTAAGTAAAAAAAACATGTTTTAAAAATCAAAAAATTGTAAAAGTATCATGAGAATATATGAAACACCATTAAAACCTTAAAATAGAATGAAATCGATCAAAGAAGATACAATTGAAATTTCCATGGTACATACAATAGAACTATTATGAAGTAAATGATAAATATGCCATGGTACAAGATGTTGCCATGATGTAAGACGTGGACCAATCAAATCTCGCCTGAATGAAACTACCAGGAGGGACACATTGAGAACATGCGCTAGGGTATCATTCTTATCGCGAATAATAAATTACAAGACTGTATATTCTCCTTGAAGAGTAGCATGTCCCTTTTTGTTAAACAATGTATTTTATTTGCTTAAAAGGAAGCAACGGGAAGACACATGATCACACATCTAGCCTATACATAGCTAAGATGCACACATTGAACACCAACTCTCTCTCTTTCTCTCTCTCTCTCTCTCTCTCTCTCTCTCTCTCTCTCACACACACACACACACACACACACACACACACACACAAACACACTGGCAACTAACAAATTCATATAAGACCAAAGCTATTTGTAGGTGAGAAATGGCTGCATGCATCGATTGATGCAGAGGCCGGGGGTCTCCCTCCTTTCTAATAAAAAATTGTAGGTGAATAAAAAACAAAATCAATCAAACCTACGATCGATAAATTTAAAAAATATCCATATCCGCACCGACTATCGAAAATGGGGTTCTTCAATAGCAATGCCTTCAGGAAGGAAGTGACACTAAAGCGTCACCGTCACCGGAGCCAAACAGAAGGCTAGAATGTAGGGCTTCACCCTGAAAAATTAATGAGAGCATATCCGATCAATGTCTCTAACAAGTAATGGTGTAAGAAAAACTTCACCATCGCCAGGTACAACCACTCGAGTATGACGTGGGCTTTCACCTCGAAGGTCAAAAGCGGGTACTCAAGTCGAACCACCATCGAACTCAGTCATGTATTGTCGCCGCCACTTTTCCACGATCCTAGCAGTTACATGTGATGTGACCACATCCACTGCACAACCATCCCTCCGTGTCAAGCCGTCATCCTTAATTTGTATCTCCCCCTGGTGCCAAATCCGATTGGATCTACTCGACGACCGGCCCGCACACGGAGGTCCTTGCGCATCACCATCCAGCGTCCTAGCCCATGGCAGCTCCATATCCGCACCGGCACATCCAACCATTAGCTCCACGTGACCGCCCTGTGCCGCCGCTAGAAACATACATTGTGCCAACATAAACAAGATTAGGGATGCGCCCCCACGAGCTTTGGAGCCCTGCGCCACCCAACCGCCACGAGAGGGAGGTGATCCTCCGCCACTAGAGTAGCATGTTCTACCCACTTATCCTCCCAGAAATGTGTCTTCAAACCTTCTTGTATCGCGGCGGATCTAAAGCGGATACTTTTCTTTGTCAGCGTTAAACCAGTCCAAAATTGTAATTCTTCAGGTTTCAAGTAGGCCTGAAACACTACCTAAAAGATAGGTATGACATTTTTAAATTTCATAATGGTTCGAAACCCACTCAAACTATTTCATAGTTTCAATATGATTTTATTATTTCACATGGATTTGTACATATTTCAGAATAGTTTGATTTCCTCTTGGGTTTATTTCATAGTTTCATTTAAACTTCCTCAAAATTAATCTAAACCTCAGCAAAAACTTAGTGCAAGATAGCGAAAATATGCGGGCTATTGCAGAACGGAAAAGGCCTAACAATAAAAAAGTTGGACCAAACAAATGGATTTCTTAGAAAACATGCGTATCAATCTCAAAAAACCGAATGGTCTGGATATACATGGAATATCAACTCCTACGGGGGGACCTGTCTTTTTTAGGGTAAAGGCACAAGGTTTGAGTTGGTCAAGCCCTTTGGTCACACAATATTATTCTCGGCCGGCCGGAGCATGCCGTGATGTGATGTTGCTTCCAAGCAACCCACGTTGGCCAAGAATAACTTTACCAGCTAGAGAGAGAAATTGAGTGTGTCTGTGCAATATTAACGTGAGAAATCAAAATACCCCGCGCCCCGTCCCATCTTGCACCGCTTCTTTATATACACTTGACGATGGACAGCAATTTTCAACACAAGCTAGCTAGCTAGCAAGTCTCCAAGCTCCTGTGTGAGAGAGAAGAGAGAGTGGGAGAGACGGATGGTAGAGATGAAGCCCAGCACAGCCATAGCTCTGGTGCTCGTTGTAGCAGCACAATGTGCCTCGCTGGCCTCCGCCGCCGGTCCCAGAGTCATCATCGTCGGCGCTGGCATGTCCGGTAAGCTAGCTATACGCTACACACATACATCATGCATTTTGCAAGGACATAGATACATGCGGCGAGGTGTTTGAGTGCACATGTAACAGATGCAAGTCCTTGTTCTTGGTGATCTCAGGGATCTCGGCTGGGAAGAGGCTGTCTGAGGCCGGGATCACTGATCTGGTGATCCTGGAGGCCACGGACCGCATCGGTGGGCGCATCCACAAGACCAAGTTCGCCGGAGTGAACGTTGAGATGGGGGCCAACTGGGTTGAAGGGGTGAATGGAGATGAGATGAACCCCATCTGGACCATGGCCAATGGCACCGGAGGCCTCAATCTCAGAACCTTTCGCTCCGACTTCGACCACCTCGCTAGCAACACCTACAAGCAAGAGTATGTCCACGTGCTGGTTTTTGAATTTCAATTTCAGAAATATTTCGGCCTAGCCAAAATCACTTGATTTCACTCAGATGTTGTGATTTAAATTTTCATTTCGGCCAAAACCCCATAATTTGCACTTCAAGTTTATTGAGATTCAACCAAATACTATGTTTTTTTAATTTAGTTGTACTACTACTAGTACTATCATAATTGCTGAAATGTTTTCATCCAAAGGCAATGATTTCAGTATCTGCTGAAGTGGATGAAATTTCGGATATATCCATGATCCTGTTGTTTCACAGCTGAGGTGATTAATTCTTGCGTGGATGCAGCGGTGGCCTCTATGACGAGAAAGTTGTCGAGACGATAATCGAGAGGATGGATGAAGTGGAGGAGAGCGGGAGCAAGCTCTCCGGTACCTTGCACCACAGCGGCCAACAGGACATGTCTGTCATGGCCATGCAACGGCTCAACGACCAGTACGTATCTACACTATTTTTGTTCCTCCATGCAGTAGCTAGGGCGCTTTGCCAGTTTTGATCCATGAGCTCTGGGAGATTTGGTAGGGATTTAGAGCGAATGGATCTTGCCTTCGTGGTTCCTCCACGCCCATGAGCCGCATCATTTTGCTGCAAAGGGTCGTATATGGCGGTCGGATGCAGCCCACCAGATGGATCTGATGGTGTCACAACCTTAAGTCCTTAATGCATATTCCTGCACAAGAAAGCAACAATCCTTCTAACACTACAGGATTTTCACAAGAAGTAGAGTGTACGGAAATTTCAAATGAAATATAGTGCAAATGAATCATAAAAAAACATTTTTCGTAAAAAAAACTACTCACATAAGAAAACATCCCTGGGGTAAATCCTCCAAAAATCCTTTGACAATTATTTGAATCATATACACCCTAACTCCAGACTAGAGGATTGAGTCTTTTTATGCTAAGGGGTGCCCATTTCCGAATTGAAAGTCTTACTTGGATTAAAATTTAAAAGTTCGATAATGGCTAATGCAGTCAGCCTTATCTCTTATCACATGTATATTCTTGTACTCATACATTCTCTCTTCTCAATATATTTTAGTCCACCAAGTGCATTCCAGCAAATGATCACCATCATGCGGTTTGCAATTCTAAATCACAAGTTCATATATTTTAGCAAACACCACCCACTGCATGTCCAAGATCCAAATTTCATATACAAAAGCGTAATAAAAGAGCCCCAAGTTTTTCAAAGAAATTGCTATTTTTTCCCATTCACCCACTCCATTTTTGCCTCCGGCGATGTAGGCTGTAGCATCGCCGAAGCCAGGGCCCGTAGTATGTGGATCATTAGCACGTTCTGCCTCTGATCGAGTATGACAGAGTAAGATTATTCAAGTGCAACATCACTTACTATTTTACTGCCCCTAAAGCTTCCTCACATCTGTACAAAAATAAGCCTTAGGCAAAGTGCTAAATATCCTAATGAAAACCCGGCCGACCGTTCCATCGACCGGATCAGGCCGATGCGCACGCCAACTGGTCCCTTTTGCAAGCAATATATTGTTTGTTGCTTTCCAAAGATTAAATTTATCTTTATTTTCCGGTGCATTCATTTGTGACACCGCCTCAATGTGTTTTCTTGTGCTGCAGTATGCCTTCGGGTCCCGCGAGGCCGGTGGACATGGTGGTCGACTACTTCACGCATGACTTCGAGTTCGCCGAGCCGCCGCGCGTGACGAGCCTGCAGAACACGCAGCCGCTGGCGACGTTCAGCAACTTCGGCGATGACGTCTACTTCGTCGCCGACCAGCGGGGGTTCGAGTCGGTGGTGTACCATGTCGCCGGGCAATACCTCAAGACGGACCGCAAGTCCGGAGCCATAACCGACCCGAGGGTCAAACTAAACACAGTGGTGAGGGAGATCAGTTACTTCCCCAGCGGCGTCGCGGTGAGGACCGAGGACAACAAGGTGTACCGGGCCGACTACGTCGTCGTCTCCGCCAGCCTCGGCGTCCTGCAGACGGAGCTCATACGGTTCAAGCCACAACTGCCTTCATGGAAGATCGTGTCCATCTACCAGTTCGACATGGCCGTGTACACCAAGATCTTCCTCAAGTTTCCCAAGAGGTTCTGGCCAGAGGGGCCTGGCACGGAGTTTTTTTTGTATGCTAGCGGCAGGAGAGGGTACTACCCGGTGTGGCAGCAGTTCGAGAAGCAGTACCCAGGGTCGAACGTTCTGCTAGTGACGGTGACCGACGACGAGTCAAGGAGGATCGAGCAGCAGTCGGATAACCAGACAATGGCAGAAGCGGTGGAGGTGCTGAGGAAGATGTTCCCCGGGAAGGACGTGCCGGAGGCCACCGAGATCCTCGTGCCGAGGTGGTGGTCCAACCGGTTCTTCAAGGGCACCTTCTCCAACTGGCCCATTGGGGTCAACCGCTACGAATACGACCTCATCCGGGTACGAATATATACTCCCTTTGATTTATAATAAGTGTTCTGGTTTTACTTACGGTATTATAGATTGAAGAAAGTACAACATTAGTTTTGCATTTCAGTCCTCTACAGTAAACTAATATGCTGTTTTTCTGTAATGTAATTCAGGCTCCTGTTGGGAGGGTTTACTTCACCGGTGAGCACACGAGCGAAAAGTATAACGGATATGTCCATGGAGCGTATCTTGCAGGTACATTAAGTCGTTCTCATTATGTGCTAGCTATGCGTTGTATTACTTTCCTTTTTTTGTTTTCTGATGAGGTATTCACCTGTGATATGTTGGTGTTTTCTAGGTATTGACTCTGCTGACATCCTGATCAACTGTGCCAAGAAGAAAATGTGCAAATACAATGTCAAGGGAAAGCATGAGTAATCCAATTAGTCCAAAGGTAACTATACTGACTAACACTACATGTCCTACCAGTTCTCAAATTTAACCAAAGGCATGCATTTAACCCATAAAAGTGGCACCTAACTGTTGCTCCCCTCATATAATTTTCTATCTTATTTTCATTTTTTCCATTGCCTAATAATGGTTTCACATTTTCCCCGTGTTGCAGGTTAACCACTGAGGGAACAACTGAAACACTGGAAGTTATGGGTTAAAACCGAGTCAGAGCGCAAACATTATTCCGGTGTTCATGAGTGTTTGATTATTGTTCACCGGTTTTCTTGGGCAATCCATTTTTTGTCTTTGCGACATGTTTGTCGTTTGGTTCAGTTTCCATTGGTCCTCATTTAATTATTAATAAAACTTCTACGAAACAGGAGTTACCATTTATGTGTATTGCCCAACTGTTCTACAATCACATTTTACTCAAATATGGTGGGAAGCAACGATACATTCATATGTAATAAAATGGAACATAATGTTATTAATTGGCCAACTATTCAGTATATGAAAATGCGACTTGATGAACAAACGAGTTTATTTTTTGAAACTCAAGACATGATCTTTGCCATTTTCATTAATTAAGAAAAATTTGGTGCCTAGTAAATTTGACAAACTCAGGAGAAAACCAGTCAAGACATATCAACATAAAGGAATAATGCACCATCAACATTCGTGGAACATGTCTGATATGGTTCATTTATTGTTCAATGCTTTTCTTGGGCAACATATATTTTCTCTTTGTGACACAGTTGTTGTCTGGCTCAGTTTGTTGTTGTTCTGATTCACTTATTTATAAAATTTCTACGAATTGGAGTTTCCAGGAATGTGCCCAGTCTATCTACAAATTCCTACCAGGCTATGTCTTTTTTCTTATCAAGTTGGACCATGTCTAGAAAATTCCACATGGTGTCACATATTATTGTACAAATAACTAAATTGTATGGGGGTCCCACCTAGTCTTACTTGGCATCCACATGGCAAAAAATTAACGTCAAGCCAAGTCAACAAAAGTCCAAGCTAAGTGCCATGATCAACTAATACAAAAAAGAAGAGGAAATAATAGACAAAGTCTAAGTAAGAAACAAGAAGCAAAAAGGCTGAAGTTTAGAATAAGCCTACGTAGTCAAAGGTCCATCATGGCTGAGAGATGAGAGACATGAATCACCTAAACTATGTACCCACATCTCAACTAGTCCGCTATAGACCAATGTACCATCTTTTATCAACATACCCCTCCTATCTATTACCTTAGGGTACCTTTTGAAGCCATATAAATAGGCCCCATATGCATGTACACTCATTCAAATTAACTCAAGAAGAGAGGCACACCCCCCTTGAAAGAATCATGGTTCTTTGGATAGTCAGTATCTGGATCCAATGGACGTGGGGCTCAGATCACTAGGACTTTGGGAGTTTCAAAATTGGTTGCGGCGTCGATGCTATGTGAGCCAAACACTTCTATTAGTGCCACGCCTAACATAGGATTGGACCACGTTGCAACGAGAAGATTTGACATATTCAAAACAAAAATAAAACATTGACATGTTAACCTTGTCGGTGTACGACGATCTTCTTTGTAAGGCCCCAATACATACCCCCGTGAACTTTGGCATTAACTATGTTCCAAGTACTAGCAACGAGATACCCCTACTCACTTGTTATTTCCATATAAAGATATACATCAAAGCATTGGTCTTCTTCTCCAAAGGGCATTGTCTGTGTTTTGCTGTGTACACATCCATAAATATGTGTAAGATTCTAGTTTTCCTGATAGCTTTGAGGAAGGACTAACATGGAACGAAATAAGATGAATTTAGCATTCTCCCGCTTGTTACAGAATATGGTAGCAACCATGGCGTCATGAAACAAATGGCAAGCTAGCATGTGTCTCCACAATAATGAATAGCTCGTTGTAAATAGTTACGTTACACAAGCGGAAGCTTGTTGTAAAGAGTTACATCAATTCAATATTCATACTTACTCTGATCGATTTTAAATTTTAATTGGGATCATATAACACACATAATGGTGGCACAGTATGTTGGAAATGTGTCAAATTAGATATTGTAGTGAATTCTATAATAGAGGTGTCGGTGACATGGATAATGGGTCTCCTGAGGAGCCGGGTCTGACCCTTTGGATCATATCGTGGGCCCTATAGGCGACCAGCTTGATGGGCCACTAGACAAAGCCCGGGATACGAAGATGGAAGGTCTAGAACCTCCTTGGAGGACAAGATGTGGTATTGTTGATGTAGAACTTATGTAGACCTCGCATCCCCTAACGATGTATATCTGTCAAGGGTACGAGGCCCTTAGGGGCATAAACAACAATCGTAGAGCAATCCCTTGGTCATCCTACTCGGTGTACCCCATCATAATCAACAAGAAGAATGAGTAGGGTTTTATCTCCATAGGAGAGCCTGAACCTGGGTAAAACCATCATCATCAATCGCCTAGCTAGGACACCTACCAAGGGACTCGCCAGAATCATCTCCAACAAGAGACTAAGTATATTGCTCCTTAGGGAAGCAATGAGGGAGGGTATTTTGAATCAGAAGTTCATTTCTGAACATGATATGGCTTTCAAGATGCCTGAAGCCAATGGAACATTGTTGAATGATTCCATGGCTTATTCTAAGAGGACCAATGTCCTACCAAATTGTTCATACATATGCAAAGCCAAACCAAATGAAATTGTGAATGTTGTGAAATTGTGAAATCACAAAGATATGCAAGATACATCAGAACCTTTAAATGTCAGATTCGTTGATTAATTCTATACCATAAGTGAAGCATGTATTACACCGATATGGAATAGGTGTAAAGTGTTCAAGCACTAACAATATTGTTGACTGTAATGCAAGTGGGAGACTGTTGAGGATATGCCCTAGAGGAAATAATAAAGTGATATTTTATATTTACACATTCATAATTAATGTTTATATTTTTGTGTTATACTCCTTCCGTACCGAAATATAGGTAGTTGGAGTGTGCCGTACCGAAATATAGGTAGTTGTAGTACACTCCAACTACTTATATTTCGGTACGGAGGGAGTAATTGTTATGACACTGAATATGAGATTCAAAAGAAAATTCATTCACATTTGTGGAAATGTAAACACCAAGAGTTCCTAGTCTTTCCTCTAAGACTGGCTCAGTTTTTGTGTTGATGGTTAAGTTTTATTGATCATGGACATCGTAAATGTGACAAAGATGTTGGCAACAATGAGATTGACAACATATTGTTAGTAGAACAATGATGTTGAACATACCCCAGTTAATGATATACTTTGAGATCACATCGTAACAATGTTATAAGTCATATCGTACAGTGTTATCATATATAAAATTCCTTAGAGCATGCGAGTATTTAGTTACTTCACGCAGGAAGATGCACTTTTGTTCTCATTAAAAGTTACATGTAATGGGGTGGTGATAATTGTATGTTCCAGGTGCATTAGATAGTATGGCTAGCGGGTACGATAGTTTGAGACTGAGATTTTCTCCTTCAAGATGAAGAGATATTTACTTTAGGCCCACTAGGTATGATTTCATCCATTATAGTCTAGCCAAACACAATATGGTTTAATCACCGGGATATCAGAATATAATAATGAGTAAAAGAACAAACTTGCATAGAGGTTAACAAAGGCTTTGTGATCAAGTGCTGCTTCACATGGAAAACAAAACATCTCGCCTCTAACTTTGTTATATATCGTGAAGGAAAAGAAATGGTGCATGAATAACAACAGGTTCACTCAAAACTTCTTTTGTATGTGTGGGGGTCAACATGGGAATCCAGGTTCTACTGATGATAATTGACTATCAATAATTGGTTGTTCCCCATTTCTGGAATGCGTTTCGAGTCATTTACGCATAATACCGAACCTATTGGATCACACACTTAACACGTAGTAGTATGTTAGATAACTAGAAGATGAAAGGATAAATGAGAATGGGTATCAGAAGTGTTTTGGATGGAACCGGGAGTGTTCCGGATAGTACTGGAAGTGTTCCACATGGTGTTGGATGATTCCAGAAGGATCTTTAGTAATCATAGAACATTTGAGAATGACCTCGTATGGTTTTGGAACATTTTCGGTAATGGTTGTGGAAGGTTACGGAACTTTCAAAAATGGTTCCAAGACTTCTCAAAAATGTTGTTGGAGGATCCTGGTGGTTTGCGGAAGCTTCTAGAAGTTTCTAGAGGGTTCCATAACTTTTTGGTGCGCAGAAACCATGGCTAGGACAAAGGGAAGGCCAACAAGGCCTAAGGTGGGAGGAAAGAGGAGTTTTCTTGGGGGGGGGGGAGACAAGACGCCAAGGTTCCTACCATGTTCCCGCTAAACGCCGGAGTCCCTAGCGTTTCCGACCAAGACACCAGAGTCCTTGGCAAGGTAAGATGGAACGTCTGATTGTCTCGTCGTGAGAACAGAAACTACTCCTCTTACTTGCTTGCCAATTGTGATGGTGAGGTTGTCCTCAGTTAACACAACTCCCGTGTGAAGATACCCCATGAAATCTTAACTTTTTGTCGTATCTTTGACTTTCATATTTGTTTAGCATTGTTCATTAGATTTTATTGAGTGTGTAAGAGCATGATACATAGAGTCGTCTTTGATGGAACTAGATGTAGTGAGGTCCAACGGAACGCATCACGTTCGTGTGTCAAGCTAATTGAGTCCAACCATGATAGGATATATTGACATGACATAAGACAGGACCAAACAAATCACACCTGAATACCATATCATCCTTATTATGAACAATACGAGACAATATTGGGAACTTTTCCAAAGATTAGCATGTCCAAGCCACTTATCTTGTCAGAAACGTATCTTTGAGCCATCTTGTATCGTAAGGGTCTAAAGCGGGTATGTTTCCATGCAGCCATCAGACCAACCTAAAATTGTGAATCTCTAGGTTACCAATATGCACGGGACACAATCCAAAAGTTATATATGAGATGTCTGGTTTTCATAGTGGTTCGAGTCCTACTGGAGCTATTTCATAGTTTCGATATGGTTTCATATATCATTTCATATATATCTTTATGTACTTTTTGAAAGTTAATCTAACCCTCAAGTAAAAAACTTAGTGAAACATAGGCTAAATAAAAGTGGGCTATTGCGCACAACGGAAAAAGACCTAACAATTAAAGATGGACCAAACTTAATAACGATTTCTCAGGAAACATGTGTATGAATCTCCAAGAAATGAATGGTCTAGGGTTGAGTTGGTCAAGAAACATGTGTATGACCATCAACTCGTAAGGGGGACATAGTCTTTTCGAAGGTAAAGACCCAAGGTTCAGTTGGTCAAGCCATTTGTGCTATAGTCTCACAATATAATTCTCGGCCGGCCGGAGCATGTCGTCAGGTACTGTTGCTTCCAAGCAACTCACCTTGGCCAAGAATAACTGTACTAACTAGCGAGAAGAAGCGGGTGTGTGCAATATTAACGTGAGAAATAAAAAGACCCAGCGCCCCGTCCCGTCTTGCACCGCTTCTTTATATACACTTGACGATGGACACCTATATTCAACAAAAACTAGCTAGCTATAGCAAGTTTCCAAGCTGTGAGAGAGAGGAGAGAGTGGAAGAACGCATGCTAGAGATGAAGCCCTGGACAGCCATAGCTCTGGTGCTCGTTGTAGTAGCACAATGTGCCTCCCTGGCAACTGCCGCCGGTCCCAGAGTCATCATCGTCGGCGCCGGCATGTCTGGTAAGCTATACCCTACACACATGCATCATCCATTTTACATGGACATAGACACATGCGGGATGCTGGTTTGAGTGCACATGTAACGGATGCAAGCTCTTGTTCTTGGTGATCTCAGGGATCTCCGCTGGGAAGAGGCTGTCCGAGGCCGGGATCACTGATCTGGTGATCCTGGAGGCGACGGACCGCATCGGTGGGCGCATCCACAAGACCAACTTCGCTGGGGTGAACGTGGAGATGGGGGCCAACTGGGTTGAGGGGGTGGATGGACACGAGATGAACCCCATCTGGACCATGGCCAATGGCACTGGAGGCCTCAACCTCAGGACCTTTCGCTCCGACTTCGACGGCCTCGCCAGCAACACCTACAAGCAAGAGTATGCTAGTTTGGAATTTCATTTACAGCAATATTCCAGAAATAGCCAAGAGCACAGAATTTGGTTTTCTTCTTGGAAAGTGGGCCAAATTTTTCACTTATTTGACTGAGATCTGACCAAATATTATGAAAATTCAAAAAGCTAATTTGAATCCCTTTGTAGCACCATAATTGTCAAATGTTTTGACCTAAAGGCAAATATTTCAATACCTACCAAATCAACGAAGTTTCCAAAATTTTGAAGATTCTATTGTTTTGTTTCACAACTGAGCTAATTATTCTTGCGTGGATGCAGCGGTGGCCTCTATGCCAAGAGAGTTGTTAAGAAAATCATCGATAGAATGGAAGAAGTGAAGGAGAGCGGGAGCAAGCTCTCCAAAAACTTGCACCGTAGTGGCCAGCAGGACATGTCTGTCATGGCCATGCAACGTCTCAACGACCAGTAAGTATTTATACATTCAAGTTTATTTTTTGGCAGTGTTATACACTTCATGTTGCTCCTTTCAGTAGCTAGAGCAGTGTGCTATCTCGAACCATGATCTCTTAGACGTTTGTTAGGGATTTAGAGTGAATTTACATTGGTTTCATGGCTCCTCCACACCCATGAGCCAGATCCTTCTAGTACAAGAGATCGTATATAGACGTCGGATGCAGCCCACCACCAGCTGGATCTGATGGTGTGATGCTAACACACTATTCCGCACTTGAAAGCGTTGATCGTTCTAACATATGCACTAGAAGGTGTGATGAAATTTGTCTTATATTCAGTTTTATGGAAAGAGAGATTTTTCGGTGCATCATGATACAGGAGGGAAGGTGTATCATTTGAATGATCTAATGGTTCAAATTACATAGAGAAAGGGCACTTCGTTTCACTGCTGTGCTAAAAAATTATACTGAAACTACCCTTGCTTTTTTTTGTGAGAGAAAAAATCAAATATGTTCAAAACAATTTATTTTATCAAAAATGCCCCTCGAACCTTCTCATGATACATGTGACATCAGTATATCATATTCGGATCTGGACCGTTCAATCTGATCAAAAGGGCGGTCCATACTAATTTGATGCACCGTAAAGAGACTCGATGGAAAAAAACATGAACATAATGTTAGATCATTGTGAATACTACTCCATCCATACCAACATATAGGTAGTTGGAGTGTACTATAACTAGTATACTCCAACTATCTATATTTCGGTACGGTGGAACTATATGATTGCATGAATGTTTGATCGTGCACATGAAAAGAACATATGATCTTTCACAAGAAGTTTGAGTGGGTAGAAATTTCCTATGTAACATAACATGCAAATGAATGCTAAAAAAAATATCCTAAGGATTGCAATCTTATGAATCAAACAACTCAGTTAAGAAAAAAAAATCTGAGTATGAATCGTCCAACATTCATTTGATAATTTTCGAACCAAATAGTCCCTAATTAGGTACTGCAGGATTGAAGGTCTTTTTTTATGGTAAGGACTAAGGGGGATGTTGAAAGTCTTGAGGCCAAAAGTCAGCTGACTGCTCAACATGCTCATGCTCACCCTTGTCTCAGTCTCTCTTACTCTTTTATATACATGTCTCCAGCAAATCCTGAATGAGACTTATCACATCTAAATTCTTGTAGTGGTACACTATACATGTTCTAGTCCAGCAAATAATAACACTCAGGCGGTTTGAATTAGTAAACCATCAAGTTCATATATTAATTGTAGCAAACGCCACCCACTGCCATGCCCAAGAGCCAGATTTCCTATACGGAATCGTTATAAAAGTGCCCCAAGTTTTAAGAAGAAATTACTATTTTTTCTCGCTCACCCACTCCATTTCCGCCTCCGGCGACGTAGCATCATCACCGAAGGCGGCACTCGTAGTGTGTGAATCATTAGCACGTCATGGCTCTGATCAAGCGTGACAGAGTAAGATTATTCAATTGCTACATCATCATTAACTATCTTACAGCTCCTAAAGGCCTTAGGCAGTGCTAAATATCTTAATGAAAATTGTACACTCGGCCCGGCCGACCGTTCCATCGACCGGATCGGCCAGATGCGCACGCCTGCACGCCGCTCCCTTTTGCAAGGAATTGCTTCTTTCTTTATGTCCAAAGAGAAATTTATCTTTATTTTCCGGTACACTCATCTGTGTGCAACCTGCACGTCATTTCTTGTGCCACAGTATGCCTTCAGGTCCGGCGAAGCCGGTGGACATGGTGATCGACTACTTCAACCACGACTTCGAGTTCGCCGAGCCGCCGCGCGTGACGAGCCTGCAGAATACGGAACCATTGGCGACATTCAGCAACTTCGGCGATGAGGTCTACTTCGTGGCCGACCAGCGTGGGTACGAGTCCGTGGTGTACCACGTCGCCGAGCAGTACCTCCGGACCGGCCGCAGGACCGGCGCCATCGTCGACCGGAGGCTCAAGCTAAACACGGTGGTGCGGGGGATCACCTACTTCCGCACCGGCGTCGCGGTGACGACCGAGGACGGCAAGGAGTACCTGGCCGACTACGTGCTCGTCTCCGCCAGCCTCGGCGTCCTGCAGTCGAACCTCATACGGTTCAGACCGCGGCTCCCAAGGTGGAAGATCGTGTCCATCTACCAGTTCGACATGGCCGTGTACACCAAGATCTTCCTCAAGTTCCCCAAGAGGTTCTGGCCGGAGGGCCCCGGCACGGAGTTCTTTTTATATGCTAGCGGCAGGAGAGGGTACTACCCGGTGTGGCAGCAATTCGAGAAGCAGTACCCGGGGTCGAACGTTCTGCTGGTGACGGTCACCGATGATGAGTCGAGGAGGATCGAGCAGCAGTCGGACGAAAAGACCATGGCGGAGGCGGTGGAGGTGCTGAGGAAGATGTTCCCCGGGGAGGACGTGCCGGAGGCCACCGAGATCCTCGTGCCGAGGTGGTGGTCCAACCGGTTCTTCAAGGGCACGTTCTCCAACTGGCCCGTCGGCGTCAACCGCTACGAATACGACCTCATTCGGGTACTACATACTACATACATCTATCTCGCATTTCACTCACTGAAAAAATAGCACACTATAATATCGTTATAGCGTGCTGAAAAAAATATTCATTTGCTAAATTAATTAATATACAATGTTTTGCTAATAGCACGCTATAGGATGATATAGTACACTATTAAGGAATTTTAAGGCAGGCAATATTTCTCTGTAGCACGCTATGCTTCATTGATTGCACTACAACTCCGTTGACAATAAACTAAATTAGTATTATTTGTATGTGATGTAATTAAGGCTCCTGTTCGTCGGAGGGTATACTTCACCGGTGAGCACACGAGCGAAAAGTACAACGGATATGTACATGGAGCGTATCTTGCAGGTACATCAAAAGTCCTTCTCCTCATGATCTGCATTGTTTTCATAGATGCGCATGATCTCCATTGTTAAGAGTGTTTTACTTTCCCTTTTTGGGTTTCTGAGGTATTCACATGTGCTATGACGGTCTTTTCTAGGTATTGACTCTGCTGATATCCTGATCGACTGTGCCAAGAAGAGGAAGTGCAAATACAATGTGAAGGGAAAGTATGACCAATCCAATTAATCCAAAGGTAACTATACTGACTAACGCTTTCCTCATATAGGTTTCAATTTTATTTCATTACCTCCGTCACAGTTTATAAGGCCTACGCATACCTCTAGGTCGTCAATTTAACCAAACATACCATAAGATATATATTATAAAAACCATATCAATAGAAACTTCAGATGTTATATTTTTAAATAATTTTTATGTTATATATCTTATATTATGTTGGTTAAATTGACGATTTAGGGATATGCGCAGGTTTTGTAAACTGTGACAGAGGTAGTAATAATTTTCCATTGCCTAATAATGGTGCGACATTTCCCCGCTGTGTTGCAGGTTAATCATTGAGTCAAAAAAAAAACTGAAACACCGGAAGCTATGGGTTAAAACCGAATCACGCTGCATGCATTCCCGGCGTTCATGAGTGTTTAATCATTGTTCAATGGATTTCTTGGGGAATCCATTTTTACTCACTCTGCGACATGTTTGTCGTTTGGTTCAATTTCCATTTGTCTTAATTAAATTATTAATAAAACTTCTATGAAACTGGAGTTACCGATAATGTGTATTGTACAATCACTTTTTCTCGCAACGAAAGCAACAGATTTGCCTCATCGATTAATTAAGAAGAAGAAAATTACCCAGTTAATTAATAAAAAATCAGGTGAAAACCGACACAAATCTTCTATGCCATATGCCATCAACAGTTAATTAATGGAAAATCAGGTCCGGCGAGGCCGGTGGACATGGTGATCGACGACTTCAACCATGACTTCGAGTTCGCCGAGCCACCGCGTGTGACGAGCCTTCAGAACACGGAACCATTGCCGACGTTCAGCAACTTCGGTGAGGAGGTCTACTTCGTGGCGGACCAGCGTGGGTACGAGTCCGTGGTGTACCACGTCGCCGAGCAGTACCTCTGGACCGGTCGCAGGTCCGACGTCATCGTCGACCGAAGGCTCAAGCTAAACACGGTGGTGCAGGAGATCACCTACTTCTGCAGCGGTGTCGCAGTGACCGAGGACGACAAGGAGTGCCTGGCCGACTACGTCATTGTCTTCGCCCGCCTCGGCGTCCTGTAGACGGACCTCATACCACTACTAGGATAATGGACATAAAAGAATGAAGATTAGCAGCGCAACCTAACTACACCGCGCTACAGATAAGTATTAGCAGCTGGTCTAGGAGGTGCGCTGCAAGCGATAGAAGATTAGCAACGCAGTATTAGCTGGTCGGCGCTGCTACTATGTGGTCCACCCCAATGCTGGCCACTTTAGAAGCGCATCAGGCTAAACCCGCGATGTAGATGTCTAGGACATCTGCAGAGCGGTGTGGCCAAGGCGTGCTGCTAATGTGGCTAGCCCCGGCCGGTTATTTTGGTCCCACCTATCAGTAGCGCGCCCTAGCTACCCCGCGTCGTAGATGGCTGCGACATCTACATCATGTTTTTGCACGCCTGCGCTGCAGATGATGTCCTATAACACTGAATCGCTCTAGATCTCACTCACACTCTTAGTCACACTCATCGACTCGATCAATCTCGTTGTCGCCGTCACCCGCACCCGCGCCCTTATCACCGCCCACTGCTCCTCACCGTCGGTCGCGCCCTCCCCGCTGTCTCGCTATCACCATCACCGGAGGCCGCTCCTCGCCCAGTGAGCCCCCCTCCTCAATTTTAATTAGGTCCTTAAACATGTGCAAATTAGAACTTTTGTTAGCATATTGAGGCAATTCGGATTTTTGTTGAGAAAACTTCTATTAGAAAATGTCATATCAAGTTTTTGTTTAGCAACTTCAGTTTTCATATTCATATGAAAAAACTTAACTAAGGTGATTACAAAAAATCCCTAAAGTGACATGTTAAATTTTTCTGTTATGCCCTACAAGAAATTTCATATCACAGATTTGCGGGGACATATATTGGTATTGTAGCATTGCCGTTCTTCCATAGTTGATGTTAAGGTTAGGTTAAAGTGAGATGCTTAATGTGTCACTACTTTTAGCAGAGAATATTGTACGGGCTGGAAGTGTTGTATTAAGAAAAGAGGGGACGAGGACATATTGACGTTGATTTGGATATTAAGCAGGCGAGTGTTACTCACAATTGCCACTTGCTCGCATTTTCTATTTGCTGCTATATGACAGAGTGAGCGAGCAATGACAAAGCCGAGTAGGGAGAACAAGTTTTCTGCAAGGTGGAGATGGAGAAGAAAATGTTCGGTTTTAATGAAAGATTTTATCGATTGGAAATAATATATTGGATTGTGCTTATTGTGTACCTATCAACAATATGACATCACATATATAATGTCCTATGTTTTTTTACTATTTCATCGCAACGCATGTACTCTTGTCAAGCGGGACTCCGACTCGAGCCCTCGCGCGTGGCCGACCATCAGGATAGGCTACTCCATCGTTCCGAACTGACACAGGTAATTCTATATAGCCTATACACGGGATGCAAGGCCCACCTACTGCTATTTCTTATTACTAGAAGAAGGGCGGTGCTTCACCGCGCCATTTATGTTTCTTGATTATTATAGGTTTTATCATATGTGCTACATTTTTTGTTATGAAAATTATTTAATATGATGTGGTGTTTGGATGAATCATTTTTACCGTACGATTATGGGACAACTTCCAATGAGTGCACATACATAAAAAGGTTAACTATGTTGTTGACCACGTGTGATATGATGATGTTAAATATCATAGGCGACGCTTCCTTCTTACCAATCAAGATTCACACCATCCAATCATTTATCAAATGGATGCATCCATTGAGAGATGTCATCATATAGTCAAAATCTTGTATCTAATTTTAAATTAAAGACCTCAAATGAATGAGAAAGCTTCAAAATTAAACATTTTAGCCAATTGATCCTTGAAACATCAATTAACCTTGTCTGGATCTGACATTATAAAATGCAATATCAAGTTGTTGTTGTGTATGTCGTGGTTAAAAGTTATTGTAGTGGCATCTACCGCATGAACCGAATCGATTGATCGCGAACTCAATAATTTTTTACTGCAATAACATTTCGATTGTAAGCTCACAACAAATTCACTATAGCATGAACATACAAATCATATTAAAATTGTCATTCCAATTTTTCAAAAAAAAAACATATTGACAATGTTTTTATGTTGCTCATGTCAACTTTAAAAAATAAAATATGTGATATATTTAATAATAATAATAATAATTTATATAGGTAAGGAGTTGACCAAGTCTAATTTGAGTACTTAATTAAATGCCATGGCTAATAATTTAAAGACATAGCCAAAAGGTTTGACCAAGTCAAAATTGAGTACTCAATTGGTTCTAAGGGCTTTTACCCCTAGGGGCTTTAGTATATTAGAAGATTCATCTTCTGCTAATAATTTTTAATATAAAACCTATAAAATATATAAATTCTAATGAATAGATTATTAATTAGTAAAATATATTAAATCATATATTGATATTATAATAAATATAACTAAATATTCGTTATTTAATTATAGGGACATTTATAGTTATGCCCTTAACTCAAACCCATGACTCAGATTTGCCCCTAATTTTAGAGCATGCTCAAATTTGCATTTTTCGTTAGGTGCACTTATAGAAATGTCTTTCTGCGCCGTTTCCGTTCAGTCAAAGGGCTTTGACCATTAACGAGACATTTTCTGGACATTTTACCCTTGTCTGTATGTACCACTTACAAGTGGGACCCACCATACAGGAAAATAAAAAAAATCTCAGATCTCACCCCTCTCTCACTTAAATGGAGGACCCAGCCAAAAACAGATAAAAAGAAAACAAAAAAATCCCCTCTCTCTCTCCCTTATCCTCTTCCGCATCCACGACGTCCTCACGTGCTCGCCCCCATCCTCCTCCTCCTGTCATGCTCGCCGCCGGCCTCCTCCCGAGCTCACCCCCCATCCTCCTCCTCCCCGCGCCACCGGCCGCCTCCTCTAGTGCCGCCACGACCTCCTTCCATGCTCGCCGCCGGCCAGCCTCATCCTCCCTCCACGACCATCCTCCTCTACCGAGCTCGCTGGCGGCCATCCTCCTCAAGTTGCCGTCACGGCCTCCTGCCATGCTCGCCGCGACCATTCTTCTCCTGCCTGCGCCCCTTCTTCTCCAATCCCTACCAACTCCCTCCTCCCCCGAAGTAGCCGCCCTCTCCCTCCTCCCTTGGGACAACCAACGTCCCTAACCACAAGGACGCCACCGCTGAATCTTCCGCCGCCGCGCGGTGCCTTGGCTAGTGGCCTCGCCGGCCTCCCTCCTCCTATACTCGCTCCGCCCGCCGCCGCGATGGACATCTCGCGCCAACCTGATCTCGCCCTGGCACGTGTCGTCGACCTCGCGAATCGCGCCGCCGTTGTCGACCTCCACTCGAGCTTGCGCGCGCCATCCCAATGTCGCCATGGGCCGTGCGCCCCCTTTCTTCCATTCTCCCAATCCGGCACCGCCACGACCTATTTTCCTAACCTTTCAACTCGACTTCGGCGAGGTCCCTCCTATTGAACGGATCCGGGCATCCTGGCCCCGCATGACGAAATCCGGCAACACAGACGACTATGAGCCCAACCCAGATCCGGCAGAGTCCGGCCAGCATTAGGGAGGTCCGGCGAGCTAATTATTATTCATATTAATCAACCTAATTATTATTTATTGATTTGTTTATATTAATTAGTGGTCTAATTCTAGTGCCAAGTGGGGCCATGGGTTTAGTGTTAGGTTAGTGACCCCATTTGTAAGTATGTGAGAGAGGGGTGAGAAAATGATTTTTTTTCATTATTTGCTAAAGGGTGGGTCCCACATGTAAGTGGTACATGCAGACAGGGGTAAAATGTCCAGAAAATGTCCCGTTGACGGTCAAAACCCTTTGACTGGTCGGAAACAGCGGAGAAGGGCATTTCTATAGGTGCACCTAAACGAAAGAGGGACAAATTTGAGCATGCTTCAAATTAAGGGGCAAAGCTGAGTAGTAGGTTCGAGTTAACGGGACAACTATAAATGTCCCTTAATTATATGGATGTAACTAAAAATACTTACGCTTATGCAAAATTACGTATTTAAAAAGTATTTAGGTCTGTTAAAAATATTAGTATAGTTCAAAATGAAATATAATTATGTATGTTCATGTTTTAAATCGTGCATATTTTTACATCCCGGATTCGCATATTTTTATGTCCTATAAATTAAATTATACTTTTATATTTACTAATTAATTATATCTAGTATTTTAAGTTTAGCTTTATCGTAATTACTCGTAACAAAAAGGTAGTCATATAATTATATAAATTATTAGATCAATATGTGATTTAATATATTTTAATAATTGATAATTTCTATTTTAATATTTGTAATTTTAATTCGTTTTAATTATTTAAAACACGAACATACGTAATTAGATTTAATTTTTAATTATACTAATATTTTTAACAGGCCTAAATACTTTTTAAAATACGTAATTTTGCATAAGTGTAAGTATTTCTAGTTACATCCATATAATTAAATAATGAATATTTATTTATATGTATTATAATATCAATATATTTTTTAATATATTTTAGTAATTCATAATTTTTTATTAGAATTTATATATTTTAGTAATTCATAATTAGCAGCAGATGAATAGTGAAAAATAGTAGCAGGTGGGCCTTGCATCGTACATATAGCCTAGATAGTATTATCGTGCCTAGTAGCCCGGTGGTTGATCTGCTGGTAGGCCATGCATGAGGGCGCGAGTTTGAATCCTACTCGAGCGCAATCTTTTAACCCTTCGCAAGGATCTGTTCGTGAATAAATAAAAAGTAGAGTGTTCTTTTTGCAAAAATAAGATACAATATTCATTGACAGCAGGCCCGAGATACAACATCTATACATATAAATATCATGTTTTGCAACGACCTGCCTGTATCTTGGTACGTATTTGCAAAAAAATTGAAAAGTGGCACCAATTCGTGAATACGGTCCCAATTGTGATACTTTTTGCAATTATCTCCACTATAGCAGTATAGCCCCTTGAACCGTGTCGTGCCGGCCATGACCGAAGTACCGCGGCCATCGCGCCGTTGCTTCCCGCACCGAGGCCATCACGCCGCACGTCGAGGGCGCTCTAGCTCGACCACGGTGTGGTGCGTCGAGATCGTCGCGCCACCGCACCACTAGTAGAAAACAAGGCTTTCGTTCTGGCCTGATCAGAGCAATAGTCCCGATAATGTTACAAACTGGGACTAACGTGAGCATTAGTCCCGGTTCGAGCGGCTAGGACGCCGGCCGGGCCTATGTAGGCATCAGTCTCGGTTCCAGACACCAATCGGGACTAAATTGCCTCGCTTCCTTTAGTCTCGGTTGGTGTCTCCAACCGGGACTAAATGTTAGTCTTTAGTCCCGGTTCTAGACACCAACCGGGGCTAATAAGATGCCTATATATATCCTCGCCCCTGCTTGTCCTCTGCTCTATTTTTTGGTCGTAGAAGGTGGGAGGTGTGTGTGCTACTTTGTTCTCACTTCTTATGCACATGAGGTGTTCGATAAAATGCCCGAGCCATACTTAAGCTTTCTCCTATGTTCTTTCTCCAAGCTCGACCTTCAAGCTCCATTTTCTCCAAGTTTTCTCTAGATTTGGCGGTGCACCAACTATCCAATTGTTCTACGAGGTTAGCAACTTCATCCTTCCATCTCTCACTGCTAGTTTAGCTCATTTCATATGCTCTAAAAGTAGAGTGGTTTGTGGGTTTTAGTGGAGGAGTGTATGGCGAGTTTATTTGATTTAGATGCACAATTTGAGCTCAAATTAACTTCTTAGCTAGTTTGTGTTGGGAAACGTAGTAGAAAACAAAATTTTCGGCCTACGAATCAAGAACCCAAGATCATCCAAGAAGATTGCATACAAGGTTTTAGGTCATGGCTCACCAACCGATGTAGCGGAAGAAGAGTTGGTGAAGCTCGTGGACGTAGTGGAAGTAGATCTCGCAAGTTCTCCCACGAACAGTCCCTTGATCAATCCCATGAACAAGTCCCGTGATCTAGTCCCACGGACAAGTCCCATGAACAAGCTCCTCGAAGAAGGGTCGAAGGTACGACCCCTCCATTAGTATCCACACATCCCGTAGCAGCAATCCAGCAGCGCTCCGCCGTCCAGAGATGAACGCCACCGAGAAAACTAGAGGGAGAAAACCCTAACGGATTCCGATCTAGAACAGCGTCTAAACCGGGGTCTAAAAGTGGAGCAACGGGGTTTAGAGGAGGGAGGGTGGCACATAGGCCTTGGGGACAAGTTGTCTTGCTCTCCCCCTCCCCTTGGCTCACCTTATATAGGTGGCCAGGAGGCCTAGGGCGCAGCTCAAGGAGGATTGGGAGTCCAACTTGGACTCCCAAGCCTTCCAAACATTCCCACACCTTCCCACCGGAAACCTGCCATACTGGGTTTTGGTATTTCCACCTCGAGGGGAATTCCTTCCCCTTGGTGCGCCCCCACCCCTTTGGCCGGCCAGGGCAGCCTAGGTGGCTTGCCCCCCAAGGCCAGGGGCGCAGGGGAGTGGGTGGTACTGCCAGGAACCTTCCGGAACCTTCCATGACCTTCTAGAAGCTTCCAGGACCTTCCGGGACATATCGGGACCGTTTCGGGACATTCCGGACACTTCTGGAGCACTTCCAGGACCTTCCGGGACCGTTCTCGGACGTTCCGGAGCCATCCGGATAGTTTCCAAGACCATCCGAGTTACAGTTTAAGCCACCCGATGACCACGAAAGTTGTCGGGACGCCCAGCGATTATCCGGAAACTATTCCGGTTGATCCAGGACTTCCCCAGTACCATTCTCATATGTTCCGGAACCACCTGGGACTACTCCAGAGTGATCCGGACATAACCTTAAATACCCAGAACTACTTCTGGTGCCCTTATGAACAATTCCATAAATCTCCGGAACTACTTCCGGTACCCGTATGAACTATTCTGCTTTGCTTCCACTAAACCTTCTGCCATACTAGTATTCTAACAGACTACTGCTCGTTAAGTGTGTGACCCAATAGGTTCGGTATAATGCGGACATGACTCAGAACATCTTCCGGACATAGGTCAACAGCCTTTCGTCAATAGCCAATAATCAACAGCGGAGCCATGGACACCCATGTTGACTCCCGCACATACACGAAGAAACTTCGAGTGAACCATTATGTTTATTCATGTACCATTCCCTTTGCTTCGTGATATATGAAAAAGTTAGAGGAGAGATGTTTGGCACCCATGTGTAACAACTTCTTGAACACAAGCCACTCGTTATCCTCTTTGCTCGTTTGTCCATTTTCTCGTTATTGTATTCCGGTATCCCCGTGATTAAATCACAATGCGTCTGGCCAGACTAGAATGGATACCGTCATACCGAGTGGGCCCAAAGTCAATATCTCTTCATCGTGAAGGAGCAAATGCCATTCTTGAACTATCACAGTCACTATACACACTATCCAATGTACCCAGAACTTATTTTACTACTTCCCATTTACGGGAGGATTCATCTAAGAACCAAAGCACATCTTCCTGTGTGAAGCAACTCGATACTCTCATGGTCTAAGGAATTACGTATATGATAACATTTCATGATATGACTTATAACGTTGTTACGATGTGATCTCTAAGTATATCATTCAATACTGGGGTCGGTTCAACATCATTGTTCTGCTAACAATATGTTCCCATTGCTACTGACATCCTTGTTACAAGAACAATGTCCATGATTAAGAAAACGTAATCATCAGTTAGCACATGAGCTGGTCTTAGAGGCTAAACCAGGAACTCTTGGTGTTTACATTTCCACACATGCAAGTGAGTTTTCTTCTGAATCTCATAGTCAGGGTCATTGCAATTATAGCACAGAAATATAAACATTAATTACGAACGTGGAAATATAAATAATAACATTTTATTATTGCCTCTAGGGCATATTTCCAACAGTTTGAACGTGTGTAGGATGCTTCCCGTTACCATCCCCGTCCTCACCGTCGTCGATCGCCCGCGCCGATCTCGTCGCCGCCACCACCGTGGTGAGCCTTTTGTTCTTATCTTTTTTTAAGAACAAATTCTTACTTGTATGATTTAGATAGCTACTTGTATAATTTTCTTACTTGTATCATTGTTTGTTCTTATATAGTGTCTTGGGGACGGCGTTTGCATCCTCGTCCATCGTCATCATGAAGGAGCCCTCCAGGTTCCGGGTCGCCGCCCGTCTATCACCGTCGTTCATATCACTCAGCCGGGATCGAGATCGCTGATGCTGGCGAGTTGCGGGTGTGCGAGCCGATGAGTTTTCAGACAGATTGGCTCAACACGCGCTTCATTTTTCAGCTATCCTTTTGCGCTCGTCGAGTTCATCCCTCATCTTCTTGTTCTACTTGGCTTCCTCGTGAAGGAGATGATGGTAGGCCATCAATTCCTCACGTGTTGGGTCTTCTGCCATGGGGGTGCCATCGTGTATTGCCGTCCTCGCCATGGTCAAGCTTGCTTCATATATGCGGACAACAGTCCACGCATCTGCGTTGCCTGCGTCGGCATCTTCATTGTCGGCCATGTAAACCTGGATGGGAGTCGCCCGACGCGCGGGGCTCCCACTTTTGCAGCAGCTTTCGGGTCCAGAGCAGCCATCTTCGTCGTGTTCGATGGAGTCGACTAAGGACACTAGGTGGTGGGTATCGCAGTCGACGCAGTAAGTCGACGCGTGGGCGGGTGTCGCGTCTTCTGGAGATCCGGCGTCGAGTGATGCAGGAGTCGCTGCCGATGTTGATGTAGATTTCGTCTACATCGAGTGCAATAAGAAATTGCACCGTGTTTGAGTGTAAAAAAACGCTCTCAAGATCCAAAAACCATTTCTCATGTGCATCCCGAGTCTTTCAATCTGCAATACGTTGATGTTTATTTAGCTTTACCTAACAACAAGATGCACACCTATGGCGGTAAGCGCTCTACTCAAATCACTCTCCTCTCCCCCTGCCCTTTTTCCTTGTCTGCCGCCGTTGAAGACTGCGGCCCCCTCCCTCCTGCTCCCTCCGCCGGCTCTGCTGGCCCGAGTGGAGTAGGGGGGAGGTGGTGCTCGCCCGTAGTTATGATCTACTTCAGCTTGTTCCCTTTCCTCTTGGAGTTCTCCCGGTGGCTTGCGAGTGTCGCCGAGATCTGGTTCCTCATCTTCTTCCTCCAGTGCCTATGGTGGGTGGAGACGGTGGAGGAACGGATATGGAGCTCCTCCAATAAACTCGTGTTTCCCGTTGGGGTAGATCTGCGACGAATCAGGTGCTCATCGATTTCCTTCCTCCATGGTGGTGAAAGGGGATCCTGGCCACGGTGGATTTCTAGCAGATCTGCACCTTGGGTATTTGCTGCTGGAATCCTTGGTGCGCTCTCAACCACGACGATGGAGTCTACTCGGCGCTGTGCCGAATCGCCGTCGTCTATCCTTGTCGAAGATCGGCTACCTCTGGTGTGGACGTGCAAGGCAGCAAGTACGAGTCTCCAATTTCTCAACCTCCAGGCCAAGTTGCCAAAGTGGAGCCCCCCCCCCCATTCTCCTGCAGCACGACATCCTTCGGCGACTTCATCCCAAGTGGAAAGCTCTCCGGTGATGAAGAAGCTGGCCGCGACTGGAGGCATCGACGCGACGACCGCGGTGGAGGAGGACCCGATTGCGTTTTCAATTTTCATTCTAGGGTTCTTCTTGTAAGTTTTAGGTCCCTATGTGCTTTTATTAATTTTCTGAGGAGCCTCTTTGTAATTTGTACCACCCCTGGGATTAATGCAGGACTTCGAGACCCTTCTTCTTTGTTCAAACAAAAAAGATGCACACGTATGGCTAAGTCACATGCTGCCCTACGAAGAAGCTATACTTTTGTGTGTCGGAAGAGACAAAACCACAAGACTATCTTGTCCGAAACTAATGGCATGACCTTCCTGGTGTAATTTAAACCTAATGGAATGAGTGTATCCATTGAGTGCGACTGATTAACATCAACATGTCCATTAACACGACATCCTTCGGCGACTTCCACGGCCGCTTCTTGCTATCCATTGAGTGCGACTGATTAACAGCAACGTGTTATTTTGACAATTAACTAAAGCTTGAATATAGATTGCTACTCCCTCCGTTTCAAAATAACTGTCTCAACTTTATACTAGCTCTAGTACAAAGTTATACTAAGGTTAAGACAGTTATTTTGAAACGGAGAAAGTACATAAGAAAACAAACTGCCTTACGTGGAAGGAAGCAACATGGCTGTAATTCAAGGGAGTAGTTATGGAAATAAATAAATCATAGCAGTGTGCGCTCTAGATTAACATAATCGTATGGTATTTGACTAGTCTGATAGATGCAAAGCATCAGTAGATGCCTAGTCCTTCCCGGGCAAGACGCGTAGACAATTAGCAAAGACTATTCTTCTTCAACTTTTCTTTGGTCACAGCTCAGCTTTAGAGAGTTTTCAAAAAGCACACAACCACTTATATTATACTAAATCTATTATAAATTATAGCATGTTTAACTTTTTTTACTGCAAGTTTGACCACTCGTTTTACTCAAAAATTTATGCAAAATATCACTTATTTTACTGCGGCTTGCTTTATTAACAAAAGTTTTTCGAAATATGCACAAATTTTTAAAAAGACGAGTGATCAAATTTGGAGTTGAAAAAGTCAAATGAAGTATTCCCTCCGTTTCTAAATATAATGTGTATAGTTTTTGACATGAAATTTAAAGAACACGCGTTGAGAAAAAATTACAACAGGTTTGGACGAGATTAATCTAGCTAATTGGCATGATAAAATAAAAGGGTTTGCAAGAGCTAAGGAAACATAACTAAATCTCTAAAAAAAATTGTCGAAATGAGTGGCGTGCTGCAATGTAGTAATAGTGTAATACACCCTATATATTTCTTAATTTATACACTTTATATCCAGAAACGAAACGGAGAGAGCATGTAGCAAAATTCATAGTATTATATATTCTGGGCGTGCTACAGATCCAAGCACACAGTCAGATCGACAATGGCAATGGCAGCTCCAGCTCTTCCTGTTCCCCTTTCCCTCGTCGTCATGCTCCTCGCCGCCACAGCCGCCTCTGCAGGCTCGGCGGCCAGCATTTTCCCGAGAGAAGCCCTGCCAACCAACTCCGGCTACCTCCCGATCCCAGTGGCCAACGCATCTCTCTACTACGCCTTCTACGAGGCCACAGACCCGGTGACCCCGCCGGCCTCCACGCCGCTCCTGGTCTGGCTCGAGGGCGGCCCAGGCTCCTCCTCCCTCGCCAGCAACTTTTTCCAGATCGGCCCCTATGTCTTCTCCTTGTCCGGCGACTCCTCGTCCGCCGCGTTCCCGCTGTCGCCTAACCCCTACGCGTGGAACCGCCGCTTCGGGCTCCTCTTCCTCGACAGCCCGCTCGGCACGGGGTACAGCGCGGCGCCGTCCTCCTCCGACATCCCCACGTCCCAGCCCGTCATCGCAGAGCACGTCGTCGCCGCGCTCCAGTCCTTTCTGTCCGCACAGCCGGGTGGCACCTTCCGCGCCCGCCCGCTCTTCCTCACCGGCGAGAGCTACGCCGGCAAGACGATCCCCACGGCCGGCGCGCTGATCCTAGCCACCAACCCGAAACTCCCCCAACAAGAGAGGATCAACCTGCACGGCGTGGCCATCGGCAACGGACTGGTGCACCCCGTGGCGCAGGTGGCCACGCATGCTGACACCCTCTACTTCGCGGGCCTCATCAACGCGAAGCAGAGGCATGAAGCCGAGGCGATGCAGGCGGAGGCGGCGGCGCTGGCCGTCGCGGAGCGGTGGGACGAGGCGACGGACGCGTGGTACCGCGTGCTGTCGTGGCTGCGCAACGCCACGGGGCTCGCGTCGCTGTTCGACGTGGCGGTGCCGGACACGTCGTTGACGGAGGCCCTGCTCGCCGGCGCCGCGGAGTTCATGAACGACGCCAAGGTTAGGGCGGCGCTGGGCGTCCGTGGCAACGCGCCGTGGGAGCTCGTCAGCCCCACGGTAGTGGCCGCGCTCCACGGCGACGTGATGAAGAGCGCCAAGCGCGGCGTGGAGGCGCTGCTGCGGGGGTCGCCGCGCGTGCTCCTCTACGAGGGAATCCTGGACGCGCAGGTGGGCGTGGTGTCCGTGGAGGCGTGGCTGCGGGAGCTGGACTGGGAGGAGCTCGCCGCGTTCCAGGATGCCCCCCGCGTCGTGTGGCGCGCCGGAGGACAAGCACGGAAGCTCGCCGGGTACGTGCAGAAACATGGCGCGCTCGTGCACGTGGCCGTGTACGAGGCCGGGCATTTGGTGCCTGCCGCGCAGCCGCGGGCGGCGCAGGAGATGATCGAGGACTGGGTATTCCACAAAGGCCTCTTCGGCACGGCGAGCACATAGACGCGTCATGCCATGCAATCTGATCTGGTTATTTATGTATGTATACTAAATAAATAAAGCTCTAGGTTTTCATGAGCGAGCAAGTTAAATGCACCCCATTAGTTTCATTGGAGAGTTTTCTTAGCTCATATGTGATTCCGTTGCATGACAATTTCTAATCCTTACATCATATCTATCATTTGGCCTTCTCGCCTATGATTGTTCTCATTGATGTGAGTCTTTTTTACCTTTTTATCTTCCTCCTTCATCATATTTCGCGCTTTGCCATCCTAAGTGTCAACTCTCGTCCTTACGCTCATCCATTGCATGAGTATTCAAAATATCGAAAATGAGTGGCTCAAATTGACTTGTACCTGGCTAGTGGTCTGGGAACGACTCAAGATAAGATTCCAAAAAAGACCAAGTGTGAAAATTTAGTAGATTGAGTTCTCAACAAAAATATTTTTTCTCTCGTATTCCCATATCTCCCTTTTGCACGCAAACACCATTTGAAGACATTCGAGTCACGGACAGCGAGAGCTCTTGCACCTAATGTTATTATGTTGCTTGTTTCAATGCTAATAGACGACTCTTGCCTGTTATGACTTGAATTACATACATTGATTGCTTTACTTTCAAAGTTCTTATATGGTTGCTACCATGTCACCACAGAAATTATGCTTGTTATCATTTACCTACTCGAGGACGAGCAGGAATTAAGATTCAGGATGTTGATACGTCCCAAACGTATATATAATTTCTGCTTGCTCCATGCATGTTTTGTGTGATATTGCTATCCTTTTGATACACATTCATATCTTTTTATAACATATTTTGGAACTAACATATTAATGGTTGCAAGAGTACACAAGTTCTTTTTTTTACTTTATGTGTAGAAATTACTTGGATAAAGGAGAAATCATAAAAAAAAGCCTTGTAGGAGTTGGACTCTAACTCTCCCGAAATATATCTCCCCACCAGACAGGTTTTAAAGATCACCTCGGAAACGCTAGAAGACGGCTCAAACGGAAAACCCTAAAACTACAAAATTGTGGGATTTTTTTTCCGATGGATCTAGACATAAAATGCGGCCCAATCGAAGTTCGGATGCTCCCTGGAGCCCAAAAATACCGCAGACGTAATCTGGATGACGAGAATCCGAGAGTCTAAAGAGAGGAAATCTAGGTCGAAGGGAACCACGAAATTTCCTACCCCTTGGCAGCCGTCTTGAGGGGGAGATCAATCTCCACAGCAGCACCATCTCCAAGGAAGAATAAGAGGGCCAAGGGCCGTGGGCACCGCCGTGGCCGCCGCCGCCGCCGTCTCCTTCCTCTTCTCCGGGCTGCACCTCTTCATCAACAACTCTCTTTCTCACCATATACATGTGTGAGTAGTTCCTCCTCACTGTCTGTGAGCGAGAAAAAACTCCTCGCCCAGCGGCAGGGTGCTCTCTCCCCCCTCCCATGGTGGGCGTCGCGCGGGAGGCGGCACCATGACCGGGCGCGGCGCTCGCGTGGAGCGCGGTGGCGGCGAGCCTGACGGGCGTGCCGGTGACGTGGGCGGCTGGCTGGCTGCGGCGGCTACGCGGCGGCCTCTGCTGCGGGGGTGCGCGCGGGGGCCGGCTTCGGGCTGGTCCTCCGACGGATCTCGAGCAGCTGCTGGCCGATCTGGTGGCACGGGCGCGCGGGGGCCCAGCTCGCGTCGGCGGCGGGGTGGGCTGCAAGGGCTGCGGCGGCTGCCTTCGATGGTGGCGGTCCGGGCAGCGGGCGTGCTCGACTGGGCGGCGACGGATCTGGGCGCGGCTGCCAGCTCTGGTGGTGGCGCCTTGCCGGTCTGTCTTGGAGAGCGGCGCGGGCTGCGAGCGGCTTCGGCGTGGGCTGCGGCGGCGTAGGATGGTGGCGGCGCAGGGCGGTGGTGGCGGCTTGCCTTCTTCTGGATCTGGCCGACGGTGCGCAGGGCTGGGCGGACACAGCCGCACGTGTTCCGGTGATGGCCAGATTTAGGGTCCGTGCTGGGGCGGGCCAGTTCGGAGCCCGGGGCGGATCGGAGCTTGTGCTTCGGGTAGGCCCGGCTGGGCTTGGCCCGGGAGGTGCCCGTGGGCGTTGACTCGCCTCGCGGGTACGGTGGTCGCAGGTGGTGGCCGTGGTAGCGGGTCGTCGTGTCGCGGATCGGCACTGATGGCCTCGGACTTGGTATCGCGAGAGCTGGCTCGGTCGAGTGTCCTTGGCCGGCTCTCCGGTGGCCGTCGGTAGCCCAGGAGTTGCCTCCCCCAGTTCACTGGAACTGGCTGGGTCGCAGGTGTGGAGGCTTCCGATGATGGAGGCGCCCACCAAGACTCTGGGGCTGATGCCGGGCGGAGTGGTGATGGCTGATCGTCGCCCTTCCCACCGGGTCGAGGGCGCTGAGACGGGACCGACCGATGCTATCTTGCGGTATGGATGTCGGGGCGGCGGCCCCGGAAGGTGGTCCACATGTTTGCTTTTCGGCAGGCACCATTGTGGTGGTGGTGGCTCTCCCCTGGGTTGTGCGGGCAACAGGTGGTGGAGTGGTGGGTAGCCCGGGCATGTCTCCTCGGGGGCGGTGTCCTGGTCCGGATCTGGGGCTAGCCTCCGCGTGACCCTCTGGTGGCATCGGCAGCACGAGTAAGCTGCCGAGTGAAAGCTCCGCGCCTTGGCTCCGACGGCGGCGACACCCGTGGGTCCCATGCTCTTCTTGAAGACGGCGTCGTGGATCTGCTCCTCGTGTCAAGGCTCCAGGTGAAGACCTATGTCCGGCTGGACTCGTCAACGACGACGCTCTGCGCCATCTTCCCTCTTGAGGGCGTTGTCATGGAGTTTAGGTGTGCTGGGGGGTTGCGTGTTTGTGCTTAGTTCCCGTGTTGCTTCGTGTTGTCCATGTAGGCGCCTACATGTGCCGAGTACCTTAGGGCCGGCTTTGTAAGAGGGCTACCTCACCATCATGTATCGATCAACTGTGTACTTTATTTGGTTCCTTTATATATAAAGGGGGGGCGAAAGCCTGTTTTCTGGGAGTAGTTTCTCCTCGGGGCTAAGGTTTCTACCAGTAGCTATGTGGTCAATTTTCTCTCCCATGATGTGATCTTCGTTGTGATCGTAGGATATGTTAATCTAGGATGATCCCATGATATTTCCCCTTCCTTTATGTATTGGATTGATGCACTCACTTGATCTTATCTAGTATAATCTCCGAGACCATGGTGACAGCGGTCTATTGGACATTGGTTAGAAGAATATTTTCATGAGTGATTTCCTCTTTTGTGTGTTGATTGAAGATTGAGAGTCTCTTGGTGCTTGTCTTTGACTATCCTTGAGATATGTTGTGGTGATTGTGGTACTCTCTTTGGATGGCCGCGGTGACATTGGGAAATCCATAGATTGAGAACTACGAACTCTGAGGTGTGCTTTTATAGCCCTACATAATTCTCGTCCTCTCTTGACCACAAAGGAATGATCTCCGAGTACGTCTCCAATGCATGTTTTAGTGGAAATATCATGTGATTAGACTATGTTAATGTTGTTGGGAGTTCCCACTAGTGAAAGTATGAAGCCTAGGCCTTATTTCCACCATTCTTACACCGTTTGTGCTCACTTTTGTCACATGTTTGTTTGCTGCACTTTTTATTACATATTTATATTACTTTATTTTGTCACACTTATCACTTGTATTTTACCGTCTCTTCGCCGAACTAGTGCACCTATACAACTCCTAGTTGTATTAGGTGTGTTGGGGACACAAGAAACTTCTTGTATCTTAATTGCAGGTTTGCTTGAGAGAGACCATCTTCAACCTCTACTTCACTGAGTTCGATAAACCTTAGGTCATCCACTTGAGGGAAATTGCTGCTGTCCTACAAACCTCTGCGCTTGAAGGCCCAACATAGTCTACAAGAATAGAAGCGTGCGTAGACATCAGTCATCACCGTAGCTCGCCGTTATCGCCGCAACTTGTCGTTGTCGTTGTCGTTGTCGTCGTAGCTCGCCGCTGCTCAACACTGTTTTCGCCTCCATCATCGTAGCTCGCTGCCGCTACCGCCTCCATCGTCGATGACAAATTTGCCATGTTTTAGTGAAAAATAGCCCTCTTGACCGCCGGATATGCCATGTCTCTGCATATAAGAATTGTCATGCGGTACAAAAATAAGAATTGCCATGTCCCATATATAACGAATATTAAATCACTCAAAAATAAAGAAAATTGCCATAATCGACAAACAATAATTGCCATCCCACACAAAAAAAGAATCTAAAAATCTTATAGCACTATTATAACTGTCGCAAATTTACCATTTTTTATTAAGAAATAGCCATGTTCAATAATTTTGAATAAAAAATGCCATGTTTCGCAAAAGTATCATGACCCACATGTAAGAAATGCCATGTCCTGTCAGTAAGAAAATTGTTATGTCCTACCAATAAAAATTGCCGTGTCCTACCAATAAGAATTGTCATGTTCTAGTAATAAGAATTGTCATGTCCTACGAATAAGAATTGCCATGTCCTATGAATAAGAATTGCCATGTTTGATGAACAAGAATTGGAACTATGGCGATTTTGCCATGTTCTACTCAAAAATATCATGTCCAACAAAACAAATTGTCATGTCCTACAAATAAGAGTTGTCGCGCATCACCCCATGCCGGATATATTGTCGGGGTTCACGAGTCGTCATCGCAACTCTCTAGGATCCTCGGTGTATTACTACAAATTGTCGTTCTCGTATGATAGATTCGCCGATACCGCAACACCATAACATCGACAACCGCTCCACCCTGAACCACATCCCCATTCCTCGCCGTCGCAGTTGAGGTGCGCCGGAGAATCTTCCTCGACACATATGTATACCAAGAACCTGTCATACCGCGCACCGTCACCCCACCCCCCTCTTGACCGCCGGATATCTGCTCGGGGTACACTGGTCGTTGACGCAACTTTCCGGGGTCCTAGCCGATGAGTAAAAAACAGTTGAAAAAACAATGGGAACCCACCATGCCGTCCATTATAACCCCCACACCCCCTCCTGACTGGTGGATATCTAATCTACGCAGCTCTCCGGGGTGCTCCCGATGAGTGAAAAATATCTGAAAAACAATAGTAGCTTTAAATATAGCGAAAAATAGATAAAACAAATCATGGCAAATTTAGTACAAACAACATGGCAATTTCAGTATGAATAGCATGGCAATTTTTGGTCGAAAAAAAAAGTTGTCGAAACATGCCAATATGGGGTCTAGTTTCGAAGATCGCGTTGCGACGGATTTAGTGGTACGAACGGAATTTTGAATGGATTTTTTATTTAAGAGATAAAACTTTTTATAGTTTTAAAACACTAAAAGTTGTCCTTAATATGTACATACGAGTGGGCAAGCAAGCCTTTCACCCGCTCGGGCAGAGACCGGCTGTGCCGAATGGCCGCCGATTGCTGACGTCGTCATCACCGATGCGTTGTGATTGGTGTGCCGAATCCATCGGCATAGACAACGTTCGGGCATAAAGGGCCGAACCTGACGTTCGACAGTTACAATTATCCTTTTCCTTTATTTCGAGCAGTCCATTGACTATTCGATGCACATTTTTGTACGTGTCACCATTGCAACAGGCCTCTGTTGCAAAAAAAACATTCATCATCAATCTGCGCATTCGAGAGAGAAAGCCTTTGCAATAGAGGCTTTGTTGCGGTCGAACCATTGCAACAGGAGATCTATTGCAAAGCTTTTTCCCCGTCGCCTTAAACATATCACGTCGTACGGCTTGCAGCACCTGAAGTCGCGCGTCATTGGTCCACGGGTAACAGAACCACCGCTTTGCACTGCAGCTTCGCCACCGTGTCGAGATCCGCGGACACGCAACCCCGGCTTTGCAGCACCGATGACGGGTGGACAACAGCCATGCTTCGTCCCTTGTAGCGCTAGCAATATGTGGTAGTCATTGTTGTCGTTGCGTCTTTGAGACATGGAGGGAATGGGGATACGGTAAGAGAGAGAGAGAGGTTACTGGAGAAGATAAGGTGGAGAGAGAGGAAGCGGTGTGTGGGATTGTAGGCTCACAGAGTGCATGTGACCACACCTTGCAACAGGACAACGGGTTAGTTGCGAAGGGGTGTGATCGCTTGCGCTGTTGGATCATTATCTCATCAAACAGTCACGGAGGCCGCGGACGCTCACGCAAAGATCAACCGGGTGAGGGGGGTCTTTTCCCTACAAACAAGGTGATGCTATGCGTATGCTGATGGATAAAGGAAAAGATCGACTGTGTTCTTAACCGTTGGATGAATCATAAATAGCGGTCGATTTGTGAATAGTGTCATCTTTTGCAACAAGCGTAATATTGCATTCAATCCTCTGCAACATGACGTGTGTTGCAATCAGTGAGCCGTTTTTGCAACAAAGACAATGTTGCGGTCAATCCTCCTTGTTGAAATCATTCTTAATCTTTTTTATTCTAAAAAACAAATATCCGTCTGATCTGCCGTACATGAACAATGACAAAAATTTCAATAAATATAGTGTTACAGTCATTCCTTTGTTGCAATCACTTAAAAATAATCTTCAAAAAATATATGTAGCCATGTGATCTATCATGTCGTGAGTATATGCAATAGATCTTGTGTTGCTCTCATAGTCTGCAACATGAAGCATGTTGGAAAACATCTATATGGTGAAGCATGATGCTACGCGTGATACCATCAAAAACCAGATCGGATGCCTAGAAACGTTCGATGCGTGCATAGGTATCAGCCGCTTTTCCCTTCAAACAACGTCTAGAATAGATATGGGCATAAGAAACCCGACGCGATCAGCCCGGCCAAAAAATCTCGAACCTGGCCTTAGAAAACAAGGCCCAACAATTGGGATGGGTCGGGCTTGGGCCTCTCGTTCAGGCTATTTAAGGAAATTCTAAGGTCCGTGGACCAAAGGCCTGTCGAGCTTTCGAACTTTTTTACTAGGTCGGTTCGGGTCTGGTCCTAGATTTTGACTATCGGACTTTGATCGGGCTGCCCCAAAGCCTGGTCTGGCTCGATATATGCCCAGGTCTAGTCTGGAACAGATCCTAGCCACACATGACAATCCATTAGCTAAGCTATGAGCTTCGAAATTATAATCTCGAGTTTCAAAACGAAATTGAGCATCTAAAATGTTTCTTCTCCTAATCTATATCTCCTTCAGAACATTAGGATATATAGTAGCAACACCATTTTGCATATTTGATATAACTTCAAGACAATAGGATCCAGTCACCAAGTTCTGAACTTAATAGTCAGCCAAATTGGTTATTTGTTGCGTGAAAGACTAAGGCAGTCCAAGTAACATATTTCAAGCATTTGATGTGTGCCAGGGCTATATATCGCCCAATGAGCGGTGGATTTTCGTCTCACCATCGTTAGACGCTCTACAGGGTTGACCTTGTACCGTGGCTCGACTTTTTTAGTTTCAACCGTTTTGCATAGTTTTCTTCGTAATTTTTTTGTTCTTTTTTGTTCATTCTTACTCTCTACTTTACTTTTCTTGTTTCCCTCCTTTTCTCATTTTTATCATTAATTTCTTAGTTTTTCATTGCTTTTCTTCGGATTTCTCTTTTCCCTTTTTTTTGTTTTTTTAACACATCTCTAACATTTTTCATAAGCATTGTGCATTTTCGTATATATCAGGAATAATTTTTATACATGTTCAATGTTTTTCTAAAACAAAAACTTAAAAAAAACTATGTTTTGATATTTAGTTTTTTATACATGCTGTACATTTTCTAAAAAAAATAACTTTTTTAATATATGATTAACATATTTACAAAAACAATTTTTTAACCATTTTTTGATAAAAGTTATTTATAATTAAAATACACCTTAGAACCTTTTACTGAAATATGCAAACATATTTTAATTTGTACAAAAAATTATAGAAATGTCATGAACCCATTTTTAAAACACATGAACATTTTTTACAATATAGCTACATTTTTTTTAATGTATTATTTTTCAAATTACACGAACATATGCTTACATTGTAAAGAAATTGTTTCTAAATGTACCATCCATTTTTAATAACGCATACTTTTATAAAAAAATCACAAACAGTTTTTTACATATGTTTAACACTTTTCAAATGCAATATTAATATTTATCAAAATTTAATTATTTTTGCAATATATATATATAATATTTTGAAATATTAAAAATGTTAAAAATAAATCAAAATTGGGGAAATGTGAAAGAAAATTGGAAGCGGATTTTTTTTGCATAACGTTAGCATAACCCCCAGCATGACATGGCACCTGGTTATTCTATGGAAAATGTTAAAAATAACACATTAGCTGTTCGCAGCCGATGGAAAATGTCAACGTTTACAATCAAAACGTTGACCCAACAGCCTAGAACTCGCTGCGGGTGACACATAGAGGCACCATTTAACGTGCAGCATGGGTGCTCCTTGTTGTGACAAATGTCGAGATCATAAGATAAAGAATATCTGTCATATAAGTCATTGTCCACTTTCTTGGATGGTGACAAGTTGTATCACCTGTCACAATTAACCAGTTTTGCGTTTTGTTCGTAGATTCGTAAATCAAACATTTTATCTTTTGAACCATTTATCCACATCACGATCCGTTATCACAGTTCGATTCTTTGGGACGACACCTTCAACACAAGATCTCATGTTAGTAGGTTTTTAATAACTTTTTTCAAGAAAAATAAAAATGAAATCCAAAAAATCTGAAAAAGCAAAAACACAAAATCCGAAAGCACAATTGCGCTTTTATATTTTTCTGAAAGCAAATATTTATTTGTCGGATAAGAACATGCTATGAATTTTTCGTTTTTGAGAAGCACGCATGTTGTGCTTTCTCATGAGAAATCATTGCTTCTCCAGAATAAAATATTTATTTTTTTCAAAACCTAGAAAAGATCAAGCAAAATGCAAAGTGCTACAATATCATAAAAACCAGAAAACTCATGCAACATGGTATATTATTGTTCTTATTCTACAATCAAAAGAGTGCTTGATTTATCTAGGTTTTCTTTGTTTCTATTTTTTCTCCCTACAGAGTTTTTTTTCATTCTTTTACTTTTCTATTGTTTTTATTTTATTTTCCATTTATTCTCATACTTATTAAAAATCTCATTTAAAAAATCACGTTTTTATAATGTGTTATTTTTAAATGTTCAAGATTTATAAATAATCTGGACATAAAAAATACTCTTTTAGAATAAATAAAAAAATCATGTTTTTTTAATGAAATGAAAACCGACTGAAAAGAAATAACGGAAAAAAAAAGATAAGAGATGAAAGTGTATTATGTTCCCGGGAGCATTTGGAACTGGGTGAACTGTAAATTGTGGAAAACACCAAAAAAAGATCAAACAATTCCACATTTTGTGTAGACATACATTTTGTGTGTGGATATGTAGACATACATTCTACAGTGTTTTTCCTACATATAATCTTTTGAAGAGGTCACATCTGTGATGGTTGGATAAAACAAAGTAGACTCCAAAAATGCTTCAAAAATAGGCTTTGTCAGATTACTTTCATTATGAGCACATCTAATGTTATTTCTGCATTAATTCTTACACGGGAGTAGAACATTTAAATATGTCTGTTACAAAAAACAGAACATTTTGATTTGTTTTACTATTTTGTAGGTTCTACTATTTATTTTGATGCATGTGTACCTGGGAGTAGAAACTTCATTCCGAATATGTAACGACTTGCTACAGGAGAAATCGTGGCTCTGTATGTGATTGCCTGACATTACTCGCAAACAGCAAAACATATAGGAGGTCCCATTCCTTTTTGAGCCTTCTTAACAATTCACCAAAACAAGCTTTAACCAAACGATTGTGCTACGAATTGTCAGTTTCTCACGCTCAGGCCAGGCATCAATTTGTGCAAGGCTAGCAATGTTGTAGCAATCAAACAACAGAATTGCCAGTTTCTCACACTACTGTTGCATCTCAACTAGTTGATTAATAATAGTGAAATAAACAGTTTTCATAAAAAGTACACTTGAAAGTTTCCAAATTTACATGAACCCTCATATAGCGCGACTAGTTCCTGGGGAGGATGGCAAGCACAAATGTTTTTTATGGCAACTGTTGTCTGCCGCGATGGTAATTGACTAATTGTAGTACGTACTCGTGGCAACTCGTTGTTTTCGTTTTCAGTTGCCACGGCCGTGCTAGAATTGCCATCTACTTCCCTTTACGCGCTTAGCGAGTTTCCATGTAAACTGCTCACGGTTGCCATCCTTCGGCGCGACCGGTCGCTCTATAAGATTACCGATTTAAATGGCAACAAAGGATCTTATTTCTATAGTAAAGTTAAAGTCTTCCAGAAATTACAGAGCGTGCATGTTTCATTTCTTATTGTGACCAAAAATGGAGCTCATTATCTTCTTGCTAGTTGTGGATGGACGGGAGACCTGAAAATTCATATATATGGCAAGTTAGAATCATTTGAGATGTCTATACTAATTTATATAGGCTCATCCAGCTGTTTGGTTTGTTTGGGAAATAGATGTTTAATTTATATAGTAAGATGTGTATTAAAAATGAGAAGAAACAAAGTAAATTGTGCATATGGTTGGCATAAGTATTATAAACAAGATTATGCGGATAATGGCCAAGATGCATATATCTTATTCAAAACACTTTCTACTACACACGAGAGGATGCAAAAATATGATTGTATCTAACATAGTGCGTATACATGAATATGAGGGTAATTTCGCCACTTAAAACATATGTGCATAGGCACCATATCTACCCGGAAAGCAGTATTTGTCAGCCTTTAGTAGCAGTAGAAATGGAGTGATCAACATTCCCATGAGAAATTTGAAAACAAGTTATTTCTATAACAAAATTAAATTATATCATCACACAATAGAACTTCTTCATTTGCACTCATTAATATTACCTCGTTATCCTTTTGGCTTGAACGTAGTCCTTTAAGCGTGTCAACAATTTCTTCTATGGCTGGTCTTTTTTTCCGATCAATCTCAACACACTTTGACCCAATATCAATGCATGCTTTAACTTGTTGGAGGCTTTCATGATCCAACGATGAATACTTCTTGGAAGTTATTATGTGCTCCAGCGTCCATTCTTTACACACCTACAACAGTGGAATCAAGATGTTTAGTGAAAATAAACCTATAAAATGTATAAAATATGCTTCGCTTCTAAAATAATCAAGTATCATTTCCTCTTACTTTATCAACAAAATTTCTCGCGGATGGTTGGTCTTTTTCACGAGGGTTCTGCTCTCCAGTGGTGATCTCGATTATCACCAGGCCTAAACTGTATATGTCTGATTGGGCTGAGATTTCACCTCTGTAAAGATATTCTGGAGCCATGTACCCACTGGATGGAATCAACTTCACAAGTTAAATAGGAAAAATTGAAGTGGTGAATGGTAATATACGATTTAACTAAGGACAAACTAAAGTTGTGAAATTTCATGATGGGCGGCTTACTATGATCCAACTACTGTTTGTGTGCACAGTCGGGTTTGTTCTTGGCCAAAGACCCTTGATAGTGCAAAATCCGCGATCTTTGGCACCATTTTCGCATCCAGCAGTATGTTTTCAGGCTTCAAATCCATATGGACAATGGGAATATCCAACTTGTGTAGAAAAAATAAACCTTGGCAAATCCCCTTGATTATTTTGAAGCGTGTGTCCCAACTAATTTCTGGTTTAGTTGAATCTTTGGGCTCTGCATATCAGGGTAAAAAATGATAAATACTGTAAAACATACATTGTGAGAAACCACATGGGGTGTTGACTTGATACTATAAACAGCGTAAGAACGCGATTTCCTAGCTCCTGTTTGAAATGTAACCTCTAATTAAGGACTTTAATAGAAATGCAAAATATGAGGACATACCAAAAAGATTCTGCTGAAGGCTCCCATTAGGTAAATACTCATAGCAGATTAAGCTTTCGGTGATGTCTGCCTGGATATATCTCTTATCGAACTGCACCAATTTCTTCTGTGTTTCGCTGCAGAATCCAACAAGCTCCACTATGTTCTCATGCTTGAGAGACATGACATTCTGAACCTCTTTATTGAACTGCTTATCAGCCGGCATCGGCGCGTTCTCCTGAAGTTTCTTCACAGCAATCACTCTGCCATCGTCGGGCACAATCCCCTGTTTAATCCCATGTATGCATTCTCTATCTTAGCATGATTGTATGAACCTTAATTGATTGATTGGAAGGACAGGAAAAAACAAACACCATGGGAGAGAAACTGAACCATGTATAGTGTTCCAAACGGGCTTCCGCTGATTTTGCGCTCTTCGGCGAAATCTTTGGTGATCTTCTTGAGAAAGTCGAACGGCAGCTGCTTTGGCAGCTCAGGGCTCTCTTGGGTATTATTACTTCCGGTGGCCATTTCTGATGATTTAAGAATTAACCACAAACGTGAGGAGTAGTAAAATATGATACTTAACAGGATCTACGAAGATCTGAAAATATTTACCAAGATTCACAAAATTAAGCACTGACCTTGAGGGGATCCTTGCTGGGACTGAGAAGTGGAAAGCCAGATGAATCCTTGACTGGAAGAGGGAAACGAGGTGAAGGTGAATCCTGGCTAGCTAGCAGCAGGCAGTTGTGGATTTATACGAAGCAATCCGAGGAGGAAGAAGGGTGGTGAGTTGACCTGACCGGAGATGAGGCTGAGTTGAGTCTTGCGATTGGGTCGATGTGGTTAGATGCCCAGAAAAGATGGAAGCGCGTCTGTCACCACCTAGCTAGATCCCTTCGTCACAATTTAATTCCACATGATAACGCGGGGTTCCTGTCGTAGCGTCCAGTGGTGGCTGGTTGCAGCCTTGGATTATTGAAATCGATAGGGACCGCATTCTCCATCTCGATCTATTCTCGTCCAGATAGTGTAATTAGGTTAGCAGCAAACACGCTTTGGCCACGCTTAAGCCGTAGGAGTGATGGAGCACTTAAGTGGCGACTATCATTAATTAATTATCAAAGTAACATGTTGCTGTTAATCAGTCGCAATCAATGGATAGCTAGAAGCGGCCGTGGAATATATGGTGTAGATATAGCTTCTAAATGAGGGGAGATGGTGCTGTGCAGCTTAATTAGTGGTTGCACTCCATTGGGTTTAATTTACACCAGGAAGGTGATGCCATTAGTTTAAGACAAGATAGTCTTGTGATTTTGTCTCTTCCGACACACGAAATTATAGATTCTTCCCAGGGCAGCATGCATGTGACTTAGCCATAGGTGTGCATATTGTCAGGTCAAGCTAAATAAACATCAGCCATAGGCAGCATGTGACTTTTAGCTTTTGAGACTGATTTTTCTACATCCGTATACTAAATCCTCCTACTTTTCTCTTTTTTTTTTGAAATGGTAGTTATCCTACATTCATTAAGAAGAAAAGAGTTGCTCATTTAATTTGAAAAAACCGAGCGAAAACCAGATTGTCCAGTTGATTATGGAGAATCGGGCGAAAACCATCACAACCGCTGAGCAGTACACAGAAAATAAAACCACACACACCACTACAAAGAGGGACTCGCCAAGGCAGCACACAAGCGTCGTCGTCATCACTTCTCCCCTATAGGCCTCCTCGTCAACCCTACAACACTGAGCAAACGACTTCGACTTCGTCAACGGCGACCATGAACTCAAGCCGCACAGCAGTAAATGCGTGCAACTGCATGCAGATCTGCACCAAAACTCAGCCCCTATGATCAGACATCGCATCTCCGACTCTGAAGGGAAGCTCTGAAGGACAAAACCAGGCACGGCTGGCGCCACGGAAGATCACCGAACAGGCCACCTGCAGCCAGTCATCGTATACCGCGAGGCCCCGCCGCCGCAGCTTCGACTCCACAGCAACAAACAAACTGAGGCAATACCGCGGACACACCGAAGAAGAGCCGACTATCGCAACCATAGCCACGCTGCCGACATTGCTCCCCCATCATCATTCCCACAGAAGCCTGATCATCACACTGCCACCACCGGTCCCTCTTACTGATGTCGAGCTCCGATACGATGCCCCCAAGAGGGAAGACGACACCAAGGCGCCGCCATCGTCAGATCATAAGATCAAGGGTTTCCCCCGGAGAGCCCAATACGCCGGATCCGTACGGGAGGGGTGCGACAGCAACACAACGATGCCTCCAGGAAGGTCAACGACGGCCCGCAGCCGCCGCCATCGAAAGTCGCTGCACGAGGCCACGACAGGGGTCTTCACCCGAGCATCCGCACCACCTCCAACGCACATCATCTCGCCTCGAAGTCAGCAAATCCACCAACCACCTCCACCATTGCTCGACGCTAGATCCGCAACGCCCGAGCTCTGGGGTCAACCGCACCTCGTGGAGACCACCTTCAACCCTCCGGCCAAGCAGACCAGCAGCTCCGCCATTGACCGGAGCAGGATCACCGGCCGCAGCACAGACCACCACGCCGTTCCGAGCACCATGTAGGCAAGGCACGAAGGAGCGCTGCCCGAAGCCACGGACCCCCACAGTCCCTGGCCGCAACCCACTCGCTCGGCAATGACAGTCGGGCACCAAGCCTCTGAGCCGCCTCCTCGCAGCCTCCAGATGCGGCCAGCCCAAGCCAGCACCTCCTCCCATCAGCGCGCGAGATCCGCGCGCCGCCCCGCGCCGTGCACCCAGCTTCGCGCCGTCTCGAGTAGCGCCCAGATCCGCACCAACCCGGCCGCCGGCCCGGCCACCTCGCGGCCACGCCGCGACCATCACCGCGCCCGACGCCAAGCCCACTGGAGCAGCTCGCGCCCGATGCCCAGCCCACCGGAGCACAGCGCGCCTGACGGATCCACGCACAGACATCGCGCCAGATGTGTCCTAGCGTCGCGCCGAAAGGTGCCGCCCCGCCACCTTCCCAGGAGCCTGGCCGGGCTTTGCCGGCGGCCTCCTCAGGCGGCGGCGAGGTGAGGGGGTGGCCGTGGGTGGGTTGGTAGTGGCGCCAGAGGGGTTCCCCCGTGTCGCCAGAGAGAGGCGACGCGAGGGTCGAGGGGCAGGGGTTGGGAATATTGATTCTCAACACATTCTTATTCCTATTTTTCTCTTTTAACTTTGTCTTCAGATAAGTGCTAGCAAATTAACTTACTACTAGCTAGTTGTTCGTGCGTTGCAACATGCATATACACATTCTAGTGGTTCAACACCAACCCACTACTGCAGAATAACTTATAGCCACCAACACATTAATGACGGACAAAAATATGCACGTCACTGGTAAAGATTAGCAGTGACGGGCAACATTAAGCCCGTCATTGGTAAATCTCGGTTGATGGTTATAGAACATAGTAATGACGGCTGAGTATTATCGCCCGTCACGGGTATTATCAGTGACGGGTCTAAAAAAGTGTCCGTCGCTGGTGTTATTTTTAGCAATGACGGACTGATTTATATAACCATGATCCGACGATCCAATCGAGAAAAGGACGGCGCTCTTCCCCCTGCCGGATCCATCGAGCGAGCGGCCAGATCCCGATCCTTGGTTCTCTCCTAGTCTCCTCCCCGCCTTCTACTCCGTCGACAGCAGTACTCACTATACAGCAGGAAGCAACCGCTCCGGCCAGAGGAGGGCGTGAGGTTCGAGCGGTGGCGCATCGTCCAACCGGGCATGACACCGGCAGACACCAGATCACTGGGGCGCGACTCCGGCATCCAACACCGCGGCCTTCCTCTGTCAAGTTGCTTGCACAAGGCATGTGCTATGTGGATGGTCTAAGATCTTTCTGTTCTTTTTCTTCACCAATTTGATTGTCCTTATGATTTTTCTGTTATTTTTCTTCACCAATTTGATCGCCCTTATTGCTTAACTTTGGTCGACATTGTTCCAATAATTAATAATATATGGTTGTGTGCATCATCTGATGTAGAGGCCAAAGGTATATATTCTTTTAAAAAACTATTTTTCTAGGGTAAGGAAGTTGTATATCTGGCCTCTGCATTTATTGGTTCGTGTAGTCATTTTCTTGCAAGGTCTTACGTGCATTACAAAAAGAAAGGAAACACTGCTACAACCAATGAAGATTACATTAAGGACCGTCATCAAAATCGATTGAACAAAGCCCTTCTGATCATCTCCAAATGGTAGTATCTAGAGTTGACAAGCTCTTAAGCCTCCACATGCTGAAATAAGAACAACGTTACAAATCCAATCATACATCAAACTATGGAAAATGATTTTGAGGAATTAGTAAATTTATTTTACAGAATAACCCTTTTTTGAAAGGAGTATACAGACTTGGTTTGCATCGATTAATGCATACAACTATCATTTATTGCAAAAAAACTATTCCCTCCGATCCATAATAAATGTCGCTCATCTAGTATAAAGTTTGTACTAGCTTAGTACGAAATGAGCGACACTTATTATGGATCGGAGGGAGCTTACAACTGTAATAAAAATGGTGCAAATGGCTCTGACAAATCAATTGTTTGCAAATTGTAAAACATGTGAATGATACACACGATAACATGGACAACCAGGTATGTAGTTTCAAAGATAACAATACGAGAAACCCAATGGTGAAAACACTTGTAATTCTGAAGTCGGTTCAAAACGCGACAAATTTCTAGAGAATAATACACTTGTGAGCACTAGCTATATATATAACTTCTGATGTCCCGTAAATATTGGGTTCACAAACTAAACATTGTGCAACATTGCCTACCAGTTCTCATCAGATATTCCAACAATATTACAATAACATGGTTAATTAATCCAAAAATCTCAAAAAATTTACAATATTGGAAGTATGGAAACCGCCACGAGCAACAAGAGTAACAATTTGGGGGCTGGCTATCAAGCATGGGTGTCCCAATTGTCGGTAACCTAAATTTATCCCCTTCTTGTTATCTTAAGGTTGAGTTACTGTAGCTATTATGTCTTGAGATTTCATACCTTGTAGCATACTCTATTTGTTTCAAAATATGAAGCGTACTAGCATGTGGTGATGTCAATATAGGGTTCTGAATCTACAAGATCTTCCATGTCATCGCCAAGATATGGTGCCTCTGCCAGCGCTAGTATCTGCATGATCTCATCCATGCTCTGCATCGGCTGTTCAGTCTCCTCCGTGCTCATCGTGCTGTCATCAGCCGGGAGATTCATCAAGAACCACGGATGGCTTCTTATCTCGGGGACCGTGATTCTCTGTATGTTGTAATCCGCACGATAGTCATTCAGTAGCAGTTTCTAAAAGGAAATAACATAACACTATGCAAAATATACACAGTTAAATGCACATATCTAGCCAAACAAGTGTACTCACAACAACTGGGTCAGCAACAAAGATCTTAGAAATGAGGTCACGGCATTCGTCGGATATGGGTACGTCGTCTGGGACCGAGTACTGCACGCTCATTACCCTCTAGCAAAATCAAGCTCTCTTTAGTATTGTGATCAGAATGAATGGAGTTGGAACAGAGAATTATTCGACATGGCTGGAACGGAGAAACCTGAATCATCTTCCTAAAATCGCTAGGCTCGTCGTCGGGACCCTGGAAGGGGTATGCCCCAACTAGCATGAGGTAGAGCGTCACTCCACATGACCACACATCGGCTATCTTCATTGAGGAATCAACAACAAAATCGTTAAAAGATGGCCAACACAACAGACATGCATGGTTGCTTCTGAAGGAAAAAAAAGATGGCATGCAAATGCAACACTCCAACAGGATCAGCAGACCATGAAAGCAGTAACATTTCAACACTGAATTGAGTCCCAATATGTATGTATTGTATGTATGTATATGTGGTTTACCTTCCCATCATATTCCCTTTGCAGAAAAACCTCAGGAGCGATGTACGCCGCTGTTGTTGGGTCAGAGGCTCTTGGCGCTCCCGGCTGCGAATTAATCTACAGAGGAAAGAACGAAGCAATAACAAAGGTTCAGGCAGAAACTACAGCTCCCAGTTTGGCATCTAACTAAAGGCAGAGCAAATATTATGTGACCTACTGCTGAAGTGAAACTAAGTAACCTTTGAGTACCTTTGAAATAGCAGGGCCGCATATCTTGAGGCGAGGAGGGCCCGTGACGCTCCCGTCCAGCAGCAGGACCTTCTCCAGCTTCAATTCACGATGGCATACTTCCTTGTAACAAAATGAAAACAGCACAATTTCTTCAGTACTCCTCGCCATTGTTCTACAAGAAGCTGTAATTTTAGTGGAAAGAGTACTAGATAGCTAGTACTGTACCATGGAGTGGCAGTAGCTGACTCCTGATAACAGTTGCCTGAACAACAGACGCGCCTGAAAAAGCCACGAGCTCTGTTTGACGCTTGGTACAGAGGAAGAAAGAAACCCATGGAGGAGTACCTCGTCCTCGGCGAACCGGCCGGCGTCGCGGACCCGGCGGTAGAGGTCGGGGGCGTGCTCCGAGACGACGGCGAGGTGCGTCGGCGTGAGGACGAGCTCCCTGAGGCGGACGACGCTGGGGTGGCGCAGCGACCGGTGCCGGATGATCTCCCGCCGCACGGCCTCGTCCACCTGCTCCCCTCGCTGGATGTATGTGACGGCGACGAGCTGGCCGTCGGCGTTGCTGCGCATCACGTCGGAGCCGGTGATGCCGGTGTAGTCGTCCATTCCTTTCAGAGCTGAGCTTGGATTCAGTTCGGTTGTGGGTCGGCGTAGGTAGGAGGCCTATGACTCAAAGCTCCACTTCTACTCTTTCAGCTTTCTCACTCTGCGTGCTAGCTAGCTCATATGAAAATGTCTTTGTTTTGAGTGGGGCTCATATGAAAGTTTAATATTCGAATATTCAATTATTCACTCTCTGTCATCTTGTTTTTCTTCTTTTCATTTTATGCAGCCACGAACTAAAGGTGTCAAGTCATCAACCGCCAGAACCAACTTTAAGCATTTTGCTATGCTTGGGGACATTTGTCGGGCGCCTGCAGTACTGCCCTCTGACTTGGATGGCTGACATATAGGTCGATAAGCAAACTGACCCACACGCTAATGACCCTAAGTCAAAGGATTTGGTTCCTGTTTGCCGGTGTTTCTGTAAGGTACTTCTTTCGATCATTTTTACTCTCCATATTAAATTTGTCTGAGAAGTGAAATTTGGTAAAGTATGATCAACTTTATACGAAAAAATATCAAAGCTTATAATACAAAATCAATATCATTAATTAGGTATATGTGTGTTTAGTTTTTATAGTGTAAAACTTTAGTATTGTAGATGTTGATATTTTTACTTATAAATATGGTCAAACTTAATTTAATTTGACTTCAAACAAATCTTACCGTAGAAATAAAAAGGATTGAAGGGAGTACTTGACAAAACCAATGGACATGTGGCAGGCGTTGTTTTCGTCGGTTTGTCTTCAATCACCTTAATTTTACAGATTACATGTTTATGACACTCCGCAAAACCTTTGACAAGTGCCCAACAAAAAGAATTCGGAAAAGCCCGCCATACCAATGCAACACTCGCTATACCTTTTGTCCAGTGTTTTTGGCCTTCATCGAGTATTTAAGCCACTCGGAAAATTTCTTGATTCCAGTAATGCTTAGATAAGTAACTTTGTTATCCCCAAATTTATCGCCTAGTGTGGATTTGGTCTGTCAACTTTAAACCACTTTGAAGTTTGAGCTAACATATAATGCGACTACATTACAAACAGTATGTCCCAATCTTTTGTTGTTTCCACAACAAATAATTATATCCATTTTCCCAGGACACCTTGTTTAAAATCTCTTCTGAGTATTCAATGCTATATTTATCCCTAATATGATAAAATTTGAAAGCATAGTGCAAGAAACAAGAGGCTATAAACAATCCCAAATCACTCAACAACTTTGGTTAACCTGTGTTGGGACATGATTTAGTACTACATTTCAGAGCAATCAAAGTATTGTACAACTTCCAAAGATGTGAAGGCATCGGGGTGAAGAACGGGAGCACTGCCTGGACGCAATGCCACCGGAGATTAAAGCTTATGGTCGCATGCCTAGCAGCATAGCACATACAGACGTACTCCCTCCGTTTCTTTTTACTCCGCATATAAGATATGGTCAAAGTTAAACTTTATAAAGTTTGACCAAATTTATATTAAAAAGTATTAACATTTACAATATCAAAGTTATACAATATAAAAATCAATTTCATGATAAATCTAATGATAATTGTTTCATATTGTGGATGTTGATAGATTTTTCTATATAGTTGGTCAAACTTTATGAAGATTGACTTTGACCAAACTTTATATGCGAAGTAAAGAGAAACGGAGGGAGTACGCCCCGACACACACAAAGATCCGAACTCACCCACGACACACTGGGCAGAGGGGGGAGGGAGACACGCATAAGGTGAGGTCACATTCCGTATAATACATACTACAGGAAGATGGAATAAAAATCAATAGATTGTTCAACATGGCAAACTATAATGCATACTCCAAGAAGGTGGGAAAGGGGCCGCACTTTTGCTTGCCTTCTGCACATCTCCATCTGAAAACTGAAGCTGTTGAATTATCAACACGCCTCCTATCACATGTATACATAGTATCCAGGCCACCGTTGGACCACTTATGTTAGAGCACCTACATGATATCTATCATAAACGTCTGGGCGGCCTGTCCGGACGCTACCCGGACATGATTCATGTCACTGAACCGAAGGGAATGAAATCCGGTTCAAATGTCTGGAATGATTGACACTCTTTTATCGTGTTTATATATGAGGCGTATATGGGACGTCCGACCGTGTCCGGATGTGTCCACCACGTCCGATCTAGCTCACTATGGTTCATCCCTACCGCACATAAATTTGATATATACTTACAAAATCTTCAGTCCCGAGAGCTCAACCAATCGTTGAACATGGACATGGCCGTGAAGTTCGACGAGTACCGTCGAAGATTTAGGTAGATTATATTAATTTTATTGCATGCAATTGCTTGAATTTTAAATTTTGTAATCGAGGTATCTGATTATGAAAACAAAAAATTAAGATGTTTCTAATCACTGTCGATAAATGCAACGATCACATCCGTAAATGTATAATGACCGAAATAGTAGCCTAATCCCACTATGGATGCCCTTACGTAGTAGTACTACTACTGGAAACAATGAGATTTTTTTCTACAGCTAACCAATAATTTAACCAACGAGACCAACTATGATGAAACAGAAAATACATAATTAAAAAACTTTTTCGAATATGAATTCACTAGTATAGTTTTTGCTCCTGCCGCAATCGATTTCGTTGGTTAAATTTACGGTCAAAGTTAAAACGCGAAAACAGTCAGATTTCTTCCTGCAGCTAACCATCATTTATGAACTGACGCAACCTTCGGCCTTCCGATGCGTCCACCCTTGGCTCAGAGGCCACATCATTACATTTATGAGAGGGGGGCTACCGCTGCTGCCAATTGGTTGGTAGCGAGTGGTGTGTACCGGCCTTCACGTTGAAGCGGCCCAGCACGTCGATCTATCCTATACATGTGGACAAGTCAAACACCATCGTGTATTGCCGTTTAGTTTTGTACGTAGTATAATACAGTACAATATAATAGCAGATGCTTATATATGCATACACTTAATCCTTTAAGTATACATATATTTTATTTTTATGAATACCTTTAAAATACCGAACCAACATAACAGATTAAGATTAATGAAGTCAACATAGTTTCATAGTCGACGGAACATCTCCTCAAGAAAGTGGATCACCAATGTCAGATTTCGAATATTAATCACCGGTTTTATCACAAAAAACCTAACTATCCGAACTAAGCTTAGTTCGTTATTATCGTTTATATTGGTTATTGTGAACTTTATAATTATGTATTGCAAAAAAATAGTAAATTTGCTATTTTAAGAAAGTATGCATGTCTAAAACGAATGTTACTTGTTTCGCAATGAAAGGGTTAAATATTAAAAATATATGCATAAAAAAAGTATTACTTTTCTTGTTTGAGAACAGAGTATAATCGCAAATGGGTCTCCTCATTATTTTTTGCAGTCTTACTAAATGGATCTCCTCATTTGTGTTGGTATGTTTGTCGGTCTCCGCGGTCCGTTTGGTTGATATCTAAAGTTCTAAACGGGGAAAGGAAATGAACACATTCCACCCCCGTTGGAGTTGCCCTAACCTCCACCAACTCAGCACACTCACTGCACATACGCTCGCGGTGGCACACTGTGACGCCCCCAAAATCAGACCGTGTACAGTAACCATACACGCAAGGTACACGATCGAGATCAGGGACTCACGGTGAGATATCACAACACAACTCTACAAATAAAATATACAAGCTGTTTAATACAAGCCAGGGGACACGAGGGCTCGAATACAACAGCTCGAGAGCACAAAGTCAGCGGAAGCAAATAGTATCTGAATACAGACACAAGGTACACATGATCTGCCTTAAGAAGGCTAGCACAAAAACAACAGATCGAAAAGGCGAGTCCTCCTGCCTGGGAACCTCCAAGCTACTCCTGATCAACGGGGAACTCGACGTCGTCGAAAGCATCGGGGATCTTCATGTTGCGGTGGTCGGCATCGGGAATCTCCTAGTCGTGGACTCCAACGTCGACTGCAGCGGCCGATCAGACAAAACAGTAAAGGAAATAAAGCAGGTGAGTATCTAGTATACCCGCGAGTCTTACGTCCACTACTAAGCATTATGCATTGTATCAACGGAAATAAGAGACTGTATATAGTGGACTGAAAGACAGAAATCCAGAGCAGGGTAAGAAGCTAGGCCTATCGAAGACTAGCATCTTCCGACGATGTCTTGCAGCATGAGGTAAGAATCAGCCAACAGTTCATATAAAGCGTAAAGTAACAATGCAGCAGAAGTTGCTGCAGCATTGTATAATAATAAGTTGTAATAATTAACAATGCCTCCGAGTTCACCTCCTCGACATCCCCGCGAGGAAGAAAACACGGAACCATACAGTTTAATAATAATAGTTTGTAGTAATAAGATCCAGCTTCAGCATAAAGCGTCCTGTTACCGTGGACACGGCTATTCGAATAGATTAATCTTCCCTGCAGGGGTGCACTTGTGTTACGCTACACGCACGGATCTCCAGGGTGGCGGGAACCTTGTTAGGGAACGCTCCACCGAGGCTATCCGACACTTCATAGCCCATCTTTCAAACTCAACAGAGAGGCCATCCGCCGGTCTAAATCCTAAGTACGCCGGGCCTTGGACCCCAACCCGAACGTACTCCTGCAAGGTGTGTGGCTGGCCGGTGAAGTTGAAGCAAATCCAAATAATACACCACCGCGCGAGCAAATAAGACAACACCACTTCCCGGCGCAGGCCGCGGTACTGCTGACGTCTGAAGAGTCCTTGGACGACACTACGAAGCAGAGGAGCCAATAACTCGTAATTCCCACGGGTAGGTAGTGCGTACATGGCATATAGCCAACTCAAGACATCCACTGAACCATTTAACATTTTAATTAACCTGCGTGACAACCGTTATCGTTGCCTCGACTTAACTGACCCGCGGACAACGACAGTAGCCAGGACCACCAGTACATCGGTGCCTGCCCCGTCGTCCCACCAAGTCACTGCGGTTACCAACAAGGTGAACCGTCTCCTTACCCTGTCTCGCGTGTGCTCCTGGAGGAGCTCGACTTTCGTGGTTTGGTAACTCTCGCGGCCAACGATCAGGGGCCAAGCACACCGGTACACTGGTCGTACCCTCCCTGTCGTCCCGTCGCAATACCACTCGCGGGCACCGTTGGGTCGCCCGACTTCTTACCTTTAAGGACACCAGTTGGTTCGAGTGCCTACCATTAAGTGAAACCAGGAGGTATCACCCTCGATGGCACACTTAAAGAGGTTTGACAGAGACATCGGCGGAATGAACTAAAGAGGTAAACCTCGTATCATCCCGGTGATGCTACGCTACTGAGCCGACGAGAGTGAAATACGAGTCCATTCCACTCGTAAGTCAAACTTGAAGCGACTCGGCAGAGGCTCGCCGTTGTAGGCTCCCTAGGGCGTCTGCATTGATCCGTACCTGTTGCAGTTGTATTTATTCTTGTATAACTTGTGACGCCCCCAAAATCAGACCGTGTACAGTAATCATACACGCAAGGTACACGATCGAGATCAGGGACTCACGGTGAGATATCACAACACAACTCTACAAATAAAATAATACAAGCTGTTTAATACAAGCCAGGGGCCACGAGGGCTCGAATACAACAGCTCGAGAGCACAAAGTCAGCGGAAGCAAATAGTATCTGAGTACAGACACAAGGTACACATGATCTGCCTTAAGAAGGCTAGCACAAAAACAACAGATCGAAAAGGCGAGGCCTCCTTCCTGGGAACCTCCAAGCTACTCCTGGTCAACGGGGAACTCGACGTCGTCGAAAGCATCGGGGATCTTCATGTTGCGGTGGTCGGCATCGGGGATCTCCTACTCCTGGACTCCAACGTCGACTGCAGCGGCCGATCAGGCAAAACAGTAAAGGAAATAAAGAAGGTGAGTATCTAGTATACCCGCGAGTCTTACGTCCGCTACTAAGCATGATGCATTGTATCAACGGAAATAAGAGGCTGTATATAGTGGACTGAAAGACAGAAATCCAGAGCAAGGGTAAGAAGCTAGGCCTATCGAAGACTAGCATCTTCCGACGATGTCTTGCAGCATGAGGTAAGAATCAGCCAACAGTTCATATAAAGCATAAAGTAACAATGCAGCAGAAGTTGCTGCAGCATTGTATAATAATAAGTTGTAATAATTAACAATGCCTCCGAGTTCACCTCCTCGACATCCCCGCGAGGATGAAAACCCGGAATGGCTCTGCTTGCCTGGAAGCTCGACGGTAGGGGTACGGTCATCGACGAAGTAGTCGTACTCAGCAGCGGTGTAGTCGACGGTAGCAGCGGGGTCTACCGGAGATTAAGGGGGGGAAGAAACAGTAAATACACAGCAAGAATATACAAACAGATGCATGACATGACAGATGAAATGTTAACGGTGTTCTAACGCAGTGCAATGCACGTTGCTCAGAACGGAAATTCATCCGGCGATGAACTGCCAGCTCCGGGTGATTACCGGACAGGGTGTGCGGAGGGGGAAGATATCATGCCGGAGGTGTCGTGGACATCCGACACATGTGTGGGTGGTGTATCCGGGTTAGTTGATCTATTCCGAACAACTTTCATGTTCAGAATAAATTCATCCGGAAAGTTTTACCGGCTCCGGTCGTCTGGCAAACAGATGAACCGGAGGGGAAAAGTTCCACGTTCGGTATGTTAGAGGGGTGCGGTGGGGGTATGGGTATCGTATCCGTATTCGGTGATCCGTTCTGAGCAACTTTCGTATAGGAAAGTTTTTCATCCGGACAACTTTTATCGGTACCGGGAATTATCGACAGACGGACCGAGGGGGGAATGTCGATGTTCGGTAAGTTAGAGGGGGGTGGTAGACATATGGATAGCGTATCCGTATACTTTATATTTTTCTGATCAATTTTCATGTATAAAGTTTTGGACCTTAAATAAAATCATTTTGGACCGTATACGGTCACTTAAGTTGTCCATCTCAACATGCAAGCTATCTACATCATCCATTCTCTTAACCAATCAATTGTCCATGTCACCCCACTATAGGGTCATTTAAGTTGTCTATCTGCACATACAAGCTAGCCTCATCATTCATTCTCTTAACCAATCAGTTGTTCATGTCATCTCCACTAATGTATTTATTAATCTCTATATGCAAGTAAAATTCATATCAACTGTACTTTAATTATTTTATTGTCCATGCTAATATTTTTTAACACACACATGTTTCATATCGAAGAAATTTAGTATCTCAAGTATGGCAAAATGAATTTTTCATGTTCACTTGGGCAACTTAATATATCATACTTTTTTATTTACATAATATAGTTTTTGAAGGAATTCCTGCTGCAACGTTCGGGGTATATTTCTAGTTTACTAAATTATGAAAGTACGCATGTTAAAATGGTAGGTACTTATTTCAAAATGAAGGGATAAATACTAAAAACAATATTCACAACAACACGAGAGAAAAAAAAGTACTATATGTTTCAAGAACATAATACATTCGTAGAAGCTCCACATACAGGTACACACACTTAGCACTATTAATGCACACACGAACACTCTACCGTGTGAGCTGCTTCGAGATACTGAAACAATATAGCATCTTGAGATTAATGAAATCATCATGTGCGCCTTCTAATCAACGGAACGTTTTCTTCCACTGAACAAACATCATGGAAAAATCTAAAATGAAGACTTGAATCTTGATGGGTCAAAAATCCCAATCATCTAAGCTAAGATGACGCCAACGCATTTAAGAGAATGGAATGGCTAAAATTCAGTCGACTGAGACTTTGCGAACGCTCAATCGAAGAGTTTTTTTCTACTCAGAACTTTGTTTTTATTTTCCATATCTTGTTTTTTTGAGTTGTAAATATTGACCTCGATTGTAATTGTAACAATTACTTTGAATTGCAAATAGCTTTGTCATTTTGTTGAAGAAAAGGTAATTGCATGTCCAATAGTGGGTTTGTCACTGCAAGTGTCGTCCTCGACTGCAATTGCATATCTAGTGAATTGAGGCTTTTGATTGAGACTTCACAATTGAGATCTAGACAGACATTAAGAGAAGAACTTTGCTATATCTACAGGCAATTACAGGGTGAAGGGGTTTACAGGGTGAGGTGGCTGTCTTTCATTGGCTATTAATGGGCCAAAGGCCCCACCCCTTTTAATTCAAGGGGGCAGTTATGATTAGGAGAGAAGCAGTCCGTAAAGGTCTGTATTAATTTTTTGTAAGTCTAGCATTTTTGTTAAGAGAAACACAAATTCATCAATTATATAGAGCTACCAGCTTGGCACGATTTGCGGTACGACGGGACAAAACGGAAGCCGCCACGATGCCATTCCCATCACCACTAGTCACACTCCAAGTGGCCACGCTATTCCTCAGTGTCGGCGTGTGCATGCTGTTGATGCTTATCCAAACCAAGAAACATCCCGCCGTCCCCGCCGCGCCTCCCGATCGTCGGCAACCTCCACCAACTCGGCGCGCTCCCTCACCGCTCCCTGCACGGGCCCGTCATGCTGCTCCACCTTGGCCGCGTGCCAACCCTTGTGGTGTCCTCCGCCGACGCGGCGAGGGAGGTGTTGCAGGTGCAGGACCACGCCTTCGCCAACCGTCCGTCGATGGCCGTCCCGAGACGGCTCCTCTACGGCTGCACCGACATCGCCTTCGCGCCCCACGGCGCGTACTGGCGCGGCGTCCGCAAGCTCGCCGTGCTCCACCTGCTGAGCCCCGGCAGGGTGCGCGAGGAGGAGGTGGCGGCGCTGATCCGGAGCGGGGCGTGGTGCCGCTCAGCGAGCTCCTGGCCGGCTTCGCCAAGGACGTGAACGGGCGGATCGTGCTCGGGGTGCGCCGGTTGGCGCGCCAAGGTGGACGCGCTGCTCGAGGAGGCCAACGCGCTGCTCGGGGCGTTCCACGTCGGCGACTACTTCCCGTGGTTGGCGTGGGTGGCCGCCGTCGATGGGACGGACGCCAAGGTAAGCAGGGCGTTCGAGAGGATCGATCGGATCCTCGAGGAGGTCCTCGACGCCGCCGGCGAGGGAAAAGGGTGCCACGACGACGAGTCGTTCGTGCGTGTGCTGCTGTCTCTTGAGAGAGATTCCAGCGAGACTGCAGGGAGCTTGCGCTTGAGCAGGAACAACGTCAAGGCACTACTAGAGGTAAATTACGTACTCCTACACTAGTTTACATGCATGCATGCATGCATGCGGCGTACTACACTCATATATGAGTTGGATTTAGTCGATTAGATTGAATACATGTATGGAGGTGCCAAAACATATTTTCATATTTATAAGATTAAAAATTTGTATGTTAGCTCGATCATTAAGCTCGTCAAGTTTTAGAGAATTAAATCTATGATTGCCTCTGTTCAATATGGGGCAAGCTTCAAACTTAACGAATCGAGTTATTGAGTGTTTATCAAACTTGCAAACTATGAGCTTTTTGTTTACCCTCGAGATAATGAAGGCCCGCTGCCGAAACACAAATTTAGGCCTTACATATGAAAACATTGAATGAAATAAATAAGATTGTTTACTATGATAATTTATATGTTATCCTAGAAATTAAATTCTTATAGTGGTTGGTGATTATACCTCAGAAAATGGCATTTGCTGAAAAACCAAAAGTGGTGTCAAAAGTTCACGACTCGTGAATCACGAGTAATGTTAATTTTCACAAATTATTGCAAACCGTGATTTTCTTTCGGGAAGGAAAATGTGATATTTAACGGTGGGATATTTTTATTTGACCATCCTCCTATTTTCTTATATAGCTAAAAATGAATTTATTAATTGTTAGTTTAGAAAGTTGGTATTTTAGACTATGTTTTATTATACCATACCTATTTTTGCAAGTTCATAAATGATAATTTTTCCCCGTCAGGAAAAATGATAAATGGTAAATTGTGCCTTACCTTTAGACATTAAGCAATACATACGAACCTTCGTTTGCCTATTTTAGGAAGTTGATAAATCACAACTACTACGTTATTGTAGACATGAGGCATTAATTAGCATTTAAATCATGTCATGTCATCATTCACGATTTGGCGGCAAACATGCCATTCAAGAACAATGTGGGTCATGACTAATGTAGTGGTCCTGATCAGTAGCCTTTCATTGTCACCTTGGACAAAAAATGGACCATGTCTTACATTTGTCCAACATAGAATTGTGCTTATATTCCAACATGCACGAATGAATCTTGTTTCTTTAACTCTGGGTAATTTTGGATAGGATTTGTTTGGAGCAGGGACGGACTCCACAATCATCGTCCTTGAATGGGTCATGGCCGAGCTGCTCAGGAACAAGCCAGTAATGAAGAAGCTACAACAAGAAATTAGGCGAAACTATACCAAGACTGGCCAGTTATTAATGGTTACTGAGGAGGACCTTCTGGTGATGGAGTACCTTAGGGCCGTTATCAAGGAGACGATGCGATTGCACCCGCCTGGGCCTCTCCTTGTTCCACGCGAGTCTATGCAGGACACACAGGTCCGTCGCTACCACGTCCCTAGTGGGACACGAGTCATTGTGAATGCTTGGGCCGTCGGGAGAGACCCTGTGGCATGGGAGCATAGCAACGAGTTCCAGCCGGAACGGTTTATTGATAGCAAGGTGGACTTCCGCGGGCAACATTCCCAGCTCATACCTTTTGGTGCCGGTAGGAGGATGTGCCCCGGAATAGGGTTCACAACCACCATCGTCGAGCTCACTCTTGCCAACCTTGTGGGACAGTTTGATTGGGTGGTTCCATCATCAGAGGTTGTGGACATGGAGGAGGCGTCAGGAATCACATCACGAAAGAGGGTGCCTCTTTACGCGGTGGCGACACTGGCACTACAAAGGTAATTGAGGTTACATATGCAACTACATTGTTGAATAGTGTTTCAATTATACATGTAAGTGTTGGTTACATGTTGTACTTGTATGTGGTATGATGCAAAGCGGTCTTGGAGTACAACACTGTAAGTCACCTGAGGTAATAGGCTGCATACATTATGGTTGTTGATATGTGTGTTGGTTATATGTTGCAAACTTTGTTTCCAGTGTTTAACTACATGTTAGAACCATTCTTAAGGTTACAGAGGCCCTATGTTGTAGAAATGTGTTGAATACATGTACATAAGTTGTTTATACGTTGTTTTTGTATAGTGGTTACATATTGGAGTTGTGCGTGGATATTCAGAAAAGGAGGAATACCACGACCTCTGCATCAAAATGATGCATGCAACCATATTATTAAACCATGTAGACAACAAGTACGTAATTTGTTACATGCTCGTACGATGAGTTGAAAATAAATCCAATAAAATTCGCCACAGCCGACATCAATAGAACAAGATGACTAAACACCTATCTTATTATTGGAACGCCATCCAAATCAGTTAAAAGTATCATGTCCTACCATCTCCGAAGGGTTGCACCCATAATCCATATGCTCCTTGTCTTCCACATGGCTAACGACGACCAAGTACAAATCTAGCCCATTGCCTCGTAGATGACATGCAAATATTTTGTGATGATTTATCAATTAAAAATCACATGATTCCGACAGTTCCAAATAGCCCAAGTTAATGCACACACTCCGACTCGAATATGCGCCGCTATTTTTTTGGCTCTACCCCATTTAGCCACGTCCCAAATAACGTGGCAATGCTATTAGAAGGACTAACTTGAAAGGCCACTTGTAATGTATGCCATAGAAGCTTGGCTAGTGGGCATCTAAGAAAAAAGATGTTGGATATTCTCATCTTGATCGCAGAAGCAACATTGTTTCCTACCTTCCCAACTAAATTTTGCTAAAATTTCCTTAATCAAAATCACTTCCTTGTGCCCAAACCACATAAATACCTTTATTCTTAAACACACATTAATTTTCCAAATATGAAGCGACTTTGGTATAGGGTTAGAGTTAATCAAGTCTAAATACATAGATTTCATTGAGAAAACCCAAAACACCAAGAGTATATAGTGAAGTCTATCAGACTTATCAGAAAGGTTAACCTCCATTAACCTGCACACAAGTTGTAGCTAACTCTCACATTTGTCCCCTATCGGGCTCTCCGAAACCGAGTGTTTAAGTGAATTGGTGAAGCGCGTGAGGGGCCTAATCACAAGGCCGGTTGTTACAAACTTCATCGGCGTGGACAATCACCATTGAGCCCTAGGGGAGGTGGTGGTAGTCGGCCCCAAGGAAAAACCTGGTGAACTCCATTGGACACCTCCACCTTGACATCACCCACACACTGAGGCGGACTCCACATGGACTCCAGTGGGGTAGAAGCTCTCGGGCACGGTGGCGGGCAAAAGATAAGTAGGTGCATTGAACCGAATGTTTTCTTGGGGGTCTTGGGATGGCTTTTAGTGAAGAAGAGGAGATGTAAAAAAAAAATTGAAGGTAAAACAGAACTTTATAACTTAACGATGTTCGGGAAAATCATATTGAATTGATGCACTAGCCAGTTACTCGAAAAGTCCGAACTGATGAAGAGGGCTATGCAATATATTTATATTGTAACACTCCCCCTCACGTCTAGGCTATTTTAGTCCTTAGCGTGGGTTTGGTGCAGGCCGCAGAATCGTTTATTTAATACTGCGTTGGCAGGGTCTTGAACTCAAGACCTCTTGACTCGGATACCATATTGAATTGATGCACTAGCCAGTTACTCCAAAAGTCCGAACTGATGGAGAGGGCTATGCAATATATTTATATTGTAACACAAAAACTCTATGATAATGTGATGAATAGTTTGATGTATTGATCTAACCCTCACATGGGGTATATATAGGAGTACAATAGAGGGGTAGAGACTTGGAGTACAAGGCAAGGTTATTTAAACCTATTCTATCTCTAATACATATTTATCTCTAACTCCTAAATATTTCTACTCTAACATTCCCCCTCAGTCGTAGCGGGAGTGAAGCGGACGATTGCGACTGAATTTGAAGTCTTGCACTTCTATCGTCTTCTCCGCTGCGCCATCATCAACTGCGTCTCTAATGGCTGATGGGTCGACACCTAGGGTGGTGACTGCGTCCCCTTCTGGTGCCTTCCCTGTATTCCCTCCCGCAGTCACAGCGGGAGTGTCGTGGACGCAAGTGACGACGCGGACGCTGTTGACTGGAGTTGTTGCCGATGAGTAGTTGTAGACGTAGCCCTACTGTCGATGTCGAGGTAGCCGATCATGATATAGCCGTGGTCGAGGTAGTCGTGGTCGATGATGTAGTCGTCATGGATGATGAACCACACAAAGCCGGAGGCGCAAAAAAATTGCGCTGATGATGTAGATGACGGAGCTGCAGTCGTGGACGTTGCACCTTGCACCTTGTGGTGTCAGAGGATGCCGTCGGTGATGAGTCCGCCGGTTTTTCCAGGACCGAAGGAAACCCATCGAGCACACATCGGTTTTGCCAGGACCGTGTGACCATAAAAGAGGTCATCACTGTATAGTGACGCCGTGTTGATGCAGTCGTGCCGTCGAAGATGACGCGATCGATGTCGTGGTCGTGACGCGGTCTTGCCGTCGTGGCTGACACGGTCGATGCCGTCGTCATGATGCGGTCTTGCCGTCATTGATGACGCGGTCTTGCCGTCGTCGAGGTCGCATCTTGCAGAAAAATCTGTCAGAGGATGTTAGATGATGTCCATCTTGTGGACGAGCCGGCGGCGGTGTGTTGACGATGATGTTGATGAAGACCACCTTGTTGTAGACCTTGGCGATAAAGTGTCGGCGAAGAATCAGCAGGCATGAAGTAGTGTGTCGCTTGGAGGCGTCCCTCGCTGGCGACGTATATCGATGCCTTGCCGTCGAAGAAGTCGGCACATAATTTTCATCTCGTATCACACCGGCCTGTCGTGTGGTGGTGCATGTTAATGCTGCTTCCTGATAAAGTGCTCGACGAAGATCGTTGGCGTAGTCGTACTGGTCAAGTTCGGCTTGGTGAAGAAATTGATCATCCGGTGTAGTTTGTTGATGGAGCAGCTCGCATGCGTGTACATATCGCTGATGGCTGAAGCACACGGATGTGGCGTGCACATCGCTGAAGTAGATCGATCTGCTGCATGTCGCTGAAGTTGTTGTCGACCGTCGGTGGATCCGCGTAACGCCGTAGCCGCAATGGAAATCTCCGCGGGATCTACACCCTCCCGTGATCGGAATGCCCGGCTAGCCAGCGTGTTCTTTGATGACGACACACGCGCGGCGCCGGATGCGTAGGCTCGCCCTCGCCGAAGAAGTCGATGTAGATCAGATCGATGTAGCGTTAGTTCCGTCGCCGGGCAAATCTGGGGCAAATTCCATCTTTGATCCGTGCATGCAGGCTGGCCCCGTGCACGATCCGACAGGATGATGAAGTCACGTACGTACTAGCCCGTATGCATATAGATCGGATCAAGACATCAAAGGTAGTGTCGTCCTTCAGGTGTACGCGGGGCTTGAACGCGTGGCTGGAGAGGGCAACTGCTGGCGGGAGGTGTACCCGCGGGCGCGCCGCCCAGCGTAGCGCAGCATACGACGACTCGATCGGCGGCCGGTGACTGGCGAAGGGCGGTGTAGATGCTTCGGGCAGGTCGTGTCGAGCGCCCGTCCCACGTGCTTCATCGATGTCGCCCTACTGCTGGCTCAGATCCGAGCGAACGCTTGCATCCATGTTGCAGCAGGCCGGATTAGTGCATGCGCGTGCACTTGAAGGCCGGAGTCTCGGCGATTTTCTCAGAAAAGCTATAGTTGCCAGCGAAAGATCAGGATCGCTTGGCCGCCTGCACCGAATTTAGCTGGACCTTCTTCACCGGAATTTGAGGGGATCAACCAGATTTATTTTGTAGGTAAAGAAAATCAATCTAGTGGAATTTTGAAATTAGAATTGATCTAATCTATGAAACTAATCTAATCTAAACTACGAGAACCGATCTAATCTTTGATTGATCGGGTGCCGCGCCCCCGAGGAGAAGAGATTAATCTCCCCGGAGGCGGCGCGCTGCGGAAGTGGTGGAGAAACCTAGGATCGACGTCGTGAGACAAACCGCTCTAATACCATGTAAAAACTCTATGATAATGTGATGAATAGTTTGATGTATTGATCTAACCCTCACATGGGGTATATATAGGAGTACAATAGAGGGATAGAGACTTGGAGTACAAGGCAAGGTTATTTAAACCTATTCTATCTCTAATACATATTTATCTCTAACTCCTAAATATTTGTACTCTAACAAATCACCCAAAACACAAGCAGCCGCTTGGGCTGGAACATCACTCTCCCACTCCAGTATACAGCTTGGGACCGATGAATTACCAAGGCAAGCTAGTTCGTGCGCAGACGAATTGGCACTACGTCTACAGACTTCTATAGAAAACTTGAAGAACCACATCTTCAGCTGAAACTTGGTGTCTTCGATGACTGCAGCATACGCAGATGAATTCAACTTGTGGACATCGAGAGCTTCAGCCACAAGCAGTGAATCGGTCTCAAAAACCGCTTGGAGTATGCCCAAATCCGCTACAAAGCTGACCGCGTGTGACATGGCAAAAACTTCTGCGGCGAAAGGATTATTGACATTGTCTTGGCGTCCTGAACGAGCTCCTATCACTTGGCCTTTCCAGGTCCTTGTCACCACTCCCCAACCTGAGTAGTTCTCACCTGGTACAAAGGATCCATCCACGTTAAACTTGATCATCTCTTCACTGGGCGGCTTCCAGTTGTCCTCGTTCCCTTTGACATGCCCTTTTGCAAAAACCAGTAAGTATTCTAATACGTTGGCTCTAGTACGCCGTGCAATGTCCGAGGCTTGCAGCGGCAGCTCCCCTTCCCGCAGCTTGTTGCGGTTACTCCACCAGTGCCACCAAAATGTGAACACAGTCAGTCGCTTATTGGATGCAGTGTGAGGGGAAGAGGTAGAAGATAGATGTGGTTAAATAGCCGGGCGGGGGTGGGGTGCGCCAATTTTATTCCATCTCTTCATCTTCATCATGGAAGTAATGACCAGACGCCATCGAGTGCTTACCCGCTTAGATTACTGGATGGTTGCACCTCTGCATCAATAGCCATAATGCGACGTATCTACGCGTATCGAAGAAGATTGGGCCGAGTCGAGCGATGGCCATGCGTTTATTCGTGCGTGTGCACGTTCCCTTCTGGACGTGGCCGCATGCATGCAACATCGCGGCTGAGCGCGCAGTTGCATGTATGCAACGTCCTGGCTCGGGTGGCTCAGTGCGCGGGCAACAACACATCTATAATACCTAAATAGTTCATCCTCACTAACTTTTCTATCTTGACATGCAAGCTATCCACATCATCAAGTAGGTTCATCATGCAAAAACTAATTTCCACCAACTCTTCATGCACATGCTCCCATTAATTCTCCATGCACCACAAATAAATATTTATAAAAGTTTGCACTTAGTTCCACGATTTATAAATGATTTCTTTATAAAAAATCAAATTATAAGTTACCTCACATGTTATTTTTCTATTCGACAAATTTTCTATCAATGCACATTTGTAGTTGCTATCATTGTTTTAGATTTAGTCAAGGGTGGAGATGTTTCCACTCTCTCTACTCAACTATTTTTGTCTCTTATCATCTCATCGATATATTGTCAAGGTAATAAATTAACAAAGCAAAGAATCACACATATTTTTGGATTTTTATCAAATTATCTTAGATTTATACTCTAAACAATATATTATTTTGAAACTTTTTTTATAATCAAATTATAATATATTTCATAATTTTTCTCCTGTTTTAAAACATTACAGTATTTGTTAATAGTTCCCGCAGCAACGCGCGGGGTATCATCTAGTTGGTCCAACGGGTGGGATTTTACCACAGTCAACGGCTCATATGCATGCATGAAAACCTGCTCGATGTCTCGAATATATATATATATATACTATCCATCACTTTGAAATCCAGCCAATCAAAGTGCCTCATGTGAATCGTTGAAATAGCCCTAGCGCTAAGCCTGGCCATGGACAGCCCGACCCGAAAATCTCGGGCTGGGCTCGGGCCGGGCCGGTCGGGCTGAGTCGGGCTCAGGCCCGATTTCTATAGATTGTTGGTCGGTCTGGTCCAGGCTTAGGCCTAGCTTTTTCTGCGTCGGGCTTTCTCAAGCCCATCCCAAGCCCGGTCCGGCCCAAACAATGGCCAGGTTGACCTAGCGCCTGATCGAGACCGTCAACTCATAGCGATCCAATGGTGCTAAAGGGTGCTTGGTTTGAAGCGGTTTTGAGAGGCTTTTGAGATTATATAAAGGGTTAGGGTTAAGCTTAACTAATTCAAAAAGGAGTTGTCTGTTGGAGCTGCCCAAAGAGAAAGAAGGAGACGCACACAGACACAAGAGAGATGGAAGAAGATACACACAGAGTTTGGCACCTCGCACAAGTTCATGCCTTTTCTTTGTATTTCTCAGAAAGCGCAGATCCAAGTGAACTGGATTACACAGGCTTAAATAGCCAGGCTACACAGCGGCTAAGGCACAGCCACTAACCCAACTAACTAGCTAGCATGCACGCACGATGGCCACTTCTACATGCTACTACACACACCGGCCGGTCTAGCCACACATATCGGCTAGATCCGATGATTACTCCACTAGCTACATATACGCGCACGTTAGCCTCTTACCAAGTCTACAGAACGTTGGACACACACGTACGGCTGCAAGCCTCAACTAATTGCCCCGCTTCTTTCTCCACACGTTGATCTGCCGCATGACTAGGCCCCTGGGACTACACTACGATATGCAGCTAAGTGCTAACATGCAGACTAGGCTCACTTTCAGCTTGTGTGCACATACATGAACACCTCTCTATGCATGTACACCACCGCAGCCAGTAGTGCCTTGACTCTCACTACATGCATGTTAGAACTAATTGACAAAATAAACATGATGAGCACCTAGACAACAAGGTATATCTAACATTGTCTACAAATGGAAACACAAGAAGGTGAGAAGCTCGTCGAAGGCTGATCCGATCAACAGGAAATTTACCTTTCCCTTGAATGGTTTGCTGCTTCCTTAAACATGGGCAGAAATTTCGAGGCCTCACTCGCAACAGGAAACAGTAGGATCTGATTCAAAAACAGAGCACATCACTAGTTGGTGTCTACAGATGGAAACAGAGCATACATTGCGAATATAGCTATCTAAATGCATTGCGATTTGGGTCAGAAACGAATGTACAACTAGTTGAGGCAGGCAGCATTTGTTAAACAAACAAAGGGGGTTGATTTTTTGGTTTTTAGATGGACGGGTATCATGGCTTGTTTGGTTGCAGTTTCAATCAACTGAATTGACTTGTTGTGCTGAGAACGTGCGCCGTACCGAGAGGGAGTGGAGGAAGGCGAGGATGGCGGTTTCTCCCTCGGTGAGGATCCTCTCGGCCTCGTCGGCCGTGGTGACGTTTTGCACCGCAGGCCCTAGCTTCTTGCTGACCAAGAGACGATGGCATCCCTGGAGCACAGACAGAAATTCCCCAATGATAACTGAATGTTATAACAACAGTAATGTCTCGCCGGTGTGGAATCAGTTACATTACATACTTCGTCCGCTCGCCGGGGTACTTCTTGTGCACGGCGTTGATGAAGAAGAGGAGAGTGGGGAAGCCCTGCACGCCGTACTGCTCCGTGAGCTCCGCGTCCTCGGTGGCGTCGACCTTGGCGAGCGCGACATAAATTCATCGTACTGCAGGTCCTCGTCGAGGGCCGAGGCGGCGGCCAAGGCCAGGAGGAGAGGGGCGGCGAGGAAGAGGAGGAGGAGAGATCGGGGCAACGCCATGGCCGGGAAGGAGGGTGTGGGAGTGAGAGCAATGGTGGGAATCGGGCTGAGAGGAGAAGACTTAATGGCGAAAACCGGAATGGGGACGGGGACGGCGGTGGCGGTGGCGAGAGAGCGGCGTGGGGGGCGGGGGGAGGATGAGGTTGGAGTTGTACCTCATTCGCACTAGGGCCTCCATAATAACAGGACCGGCCCTGCATCGATGAGGATGTAGTCGTCAAGCGAATGTAATGAAGTCCTCCCAACTGGCAAGAAGATCGGTTGACTGGGTGAAGCTCACCGTGATGAATCCCACCGTACTGGCAACGCATCCGTGTACAATTCCTGAAACTACTAGACGCAGGTAGCTGCTAGCCATTCAAGAACAGTGTGTCAAGAACTGTATGGGATTCGACGTGCACGAGTTCTTGTATTGGTCTGACAGAATGAAAAGAACGAGACAGAGAGAGTGAGGAATATCCTCTGGACAAGAACAAGTAGACAACATGAAGGATTGAACTCTTTTCTGTAAATGACCGTGTGTGCTAAAATTTCAACACGTTAAAATTTCGTAGCACCCAATTTGTATGGCCGGTGCTGCAAATGGAAATGGTAAAGCCGACCCTTGCGGGAGGAAACCTTCCTAGCTGGGTAAACCGAACAAAACGGGCAATTTTGCCCGGAAAATGGATAGAGTGGACGAGCTCCATGGAGCCTGTTTTAGATTTTTTGAAAAATCGCCAGATTGAACTTTCAAAAAATTATGAAATAAAATTCTAAATTTTGGCAATGACTTGATCTACAGCCCTGCAAAGTTTTAGCACGAAATATTTTGTATACTGGTACAAAATTGCTTTTTTCCTTTTCTTTCAGGGACCCGATTGCTTTTTAGAAAAAAGAAAAAACTGATGAGGGGGTCTCAATTGTCATAATCATGATTAAAAATTGCTAAGACAGTCATCTGAGTTTTTTAAAAACGACGACCTCTGACATGATAGGTATCAACGAAAGTTTGTAGAGTGGTAGATTTTCGAAATGATGACCCAAATTGGTAGCTTTATGGTATTTACTCCCAGAAATCTACCGCTAGGTACCATATGGTAATAATGTTTTTGCGTGTGTGAACAACTAACAAGACATGCCGAAAAATTCATGTGATTAATCAAACTCATGCCCCATGGGAAGAACCCAAGAGCCTCTCACTGCAGCCCCCGAGGGCAGCATCGTCTTCTGCCTCCGTGTCCGTCATGCCGAACAGACTGCCCATGTCCTCCAGCGTCCGGGCTCTCGTCTCCGGGAGGCAGGTGAAGAAGAAGACCCATGCGAGCACGGCGATGCCGGCGTAGACGAAGAAGGTGCCGCTGAGCGTGATGGCGCTGGACAGCGAGAGGAAGGTCATGGACGTGACGCCGCTCACCACACGGTTGCTGGCCGCCATGAACCCCAAGCCCAGTGCTCGCACGCGCAGTGGGAAGATCTCCGTGATGTACACGCCCGTCACCGGCCCGAGCCCGAGGGAGAAGAACGACACGTAGGCCAGGACGGACACCACGCACAGGCCGACCGCCCACGGGATCCTGGCCTCCGGGTTCTGGTCCACGACGGCGAGCCCCGTCCCGAGGCCGACGAGCGAGACCACCATTCCGCCGGTGCTGCATAATAGCAGCGGCCGCCGCCCGACGCGGTCGAGGAGGCACATGGCGACCAAGATGACGAGCGTCTTGGCGACGCCCATGGCGCAGGTGGCCGCCAGGAGTTGGTCGTCGCCGGTGAGGCCGGCGCTCTCGAACACGCGCGGGCTGTAGAGCACCACGGAGTCGGACCCCGTCATCTGCTGGAAGAAGGAGATGCCGAGCGCAGTGAGCAGTATTCGCCGCATGGAACGGGTCGGCGACACGACGAGGTCTCTCCACACCTGCTTCTGCTTCTCCTCGCCGCCTCTCTTTCTGGGCACGAGGACCACGTCGCCGTCGAGGTCGTCTGGGATGCCGGCGGCGGCCTTGATGTCAGCGAGGCGCTCCTCGGCCTCCTCCGGCGTGTCGGTGATCTTGTCCAGCACGATCCTCGCGTCCGCGAGGCGGCCTTTCATGACGAGCCACCGGGGAGACTCCGGCAAGCCGGACACCAGGAGGGCAAGCAGGACGGACGGCACGGCGCCGATGCCGAGCATGAAGCGCCAGCCGAGATGGAGCGGCAGGCGAGCGAAGGCGTAGTTGGAGACGTAGCCGAGGAGGATGCCGACGTTGATGAAGACCTCCGTGAAGGAGACGAGGAAGCCGCGCGCCGACGCCGGGGCGATCTCCACTGTGTACAGAGGCCCGATCACGATGGCGTAGCCGACGCCGACGCCGGCCACGAAGCGGCCGAGCATGAGTTGGGCGTAGCCGCCTGCGAAGCCCATGAGCAAGGCGCCGGCAAAGAAAAAGACGGCGACGAAGATCACCGTGAAGCGGCGGCCGATCCAGTCGGACGTCTTGGCGGCGGCGAAGGAGCCGATGATGGCGTAGAAGCTGAGTATCCCCATCAGGATCTCCACCTGCACGTCCGTGATTTCCAGGTCTTTCTGGATGTACAACGATGCCCCGCTCATCACACCGATATCTGCAGCCATGCATGCATGAAAGAAATAGTTCATACTTCATCATGCATCAATTCTTGCATCATCTATCAGACTATCACTACCTGATAATAATGTCAAGAAACATGCATGTGTACCGTAGCCGAGGACGACGGAGGCCATGGAGGCGATGATGGTGCAGGTGGAGGCATACTTGTTGCCGTTGCTCTTCTTCTTGGGTTTCACTGCCTCTGGTAGCCCAGCAGAAGCCATCGGGAGCGCTTCTTTCTCTCCTCTCTTCTTACTTCTTAGAGAGGCATGGTCGACTGATTGGTGAAGTTTGTACCCTAATTATACTTATACCCGAAGATGATGGTTGAGTATGATCGAACAAGTAGTTGAAATGATGGATGGGCGAGGTCTTTTTTCTTTTTCGTTTTTTGAACAAATATCTTGCAAATAGAATACAATTAAAACTTTAACTAACTGCTTGTTTACTATATATGGATGGGTGAGTGATGCACGTCTCCCTTGTTTGCTACTCCCTCCGTTACGAATTACTTGAGTATATATCAGTGTTTTAAATAGAGCGGAGCTATAGCCGGCTATTTAAAACTTTAGTATATATGAGTGCAAGCTAGTTCATAAATCCTTACCTTGTTTGATTTTCATGAGATATTGTGCACCTTCGTATACTGCTCGCTTCGTCCAAAAATAGTTGTCGAAGGAATGGATGTACCTACACCTATTTTATTACTAGATACATTTATTTTTATCTATTTTCCGACAACTATTTCCGGACGGATGGAGCAAGGTTTTGGATCTTGGACGGAAGAAAAATCTCGTAGGGCACTGGGATTTTCGATTACCGCGGTAACCGATCGGTACCGCACGGTTATCGTACAAATGATTTAATGAATTGAAATTTTGGATAACATTTGAGCAAAATTCAGTTTTAATTCAGTCAAATTCAAATTTTTGGGATTTTTCGTTCGGTAAGTCAATTTCTCGTGGGGTACTGGGAAGTGCGATTACCCTCAATGATCAAATTTTTCGCTTGGTATCCAAATTCCTGGAGGGAGTGCTACTTTAATACAAGGATTATTAAGGCATGCATCGAGATGGGACTAGACCTGGATTTTTCGGAACGGGTTGAGCTTTGGGCCGGGCCTAACAAAGCCCACAACAAGAAACCAAGGCCCAGGCCCGGTCCGATCAACGGGCCTAAATTTTAGACCTGAGCTCGGCCCATCAGTGCAGAAAACAACGTCGGGCCTCGGGCCAAGCTTTCCGTAAACCGCGATTTTATCAAGCCTAAGCCCAGCCTGACGCAGTCTTCAGGCTTAAAAATCAGGCCCGAGCCCGGCCCATGGGCATGGTCGGGTCGGGTTCCCAGTGTCAAGGCCAAGATGGGACTTGGCAACAACCTATTGACCATCAACCACCAATCAGATTATTTTACAGTGGTGCCTTGGCGCAGTGTTGTAATGCTGGCGGATAATTCAGGGTTATCTTTATCCTTCCTTTCGTAAAATAGGTATTCTAAGGAAATCCTATTGATCATCAACCACTATTCATATTATTTGCAGTGGTGCCTTGCGCAGTGTTGTAATGCTCGTGGTAATTCGTGGTTTTCTTTGTCCTTCCTTTGTAAAATAGGTATTCTAAAAAAATACTACCATCAACCACCATATTCTTATTATTGTTCATAAATGTTTTTTGTGTGAGACAGAACTGAAAATCGATTTTGAAGAGTTGCTGCGGTATCAACCATTTCTTGTCAGCTACATACACTGAAAGATCACGGGCATGTTTGATTGTCATTCGCGCCTTGCCTTTTCTTTGCAGAAGCTATTTTTTTTCGTTGTGGAAGCTATTTTTGCTTTGTTTCTGCATGGCAGACGACTCATGCATTTCTAGTAACAAGTTGGATTTTACTTCAATATTTTGCAAAGATTATAAGCTCAAGCATCCGGCAATCATTCCAATGGATTGATGGAGACTTGCTTATACCATTCAATAAGTCAACATAATTAGGGATGACACTATTCTCTGTAATGCTCCATTTTCCTTGATTAAGACACATTATGAACCAGGTGATCAGCTAAGGTTGTAAAAATGTAATCATCAATCATATATGCTTAAAAAGTTCATCCTCGCTTATCTTATTTATCGTAATATGCACATTGTTCAACTCAACATGGGTGCCATATAATTTTCCATCTTCCCTACTAAACCGTGCACTCCATCTGTAACCCTTTTTTTTATAATCAACAGCCGATCCGTAACTAACTGGATGGGTGAGTGATGCACGTCTTGCTTACGATGCGTGCAAGCAAAGCAAGTTTGTAAATCCTGACGTACCTCGTTTGATTAATTTCCGTGGGACCTCGTGCACAGGATTAAGGCATCTTCTAAGATGGGCTCTAGTCATGCATCCTTATGACCATCAACAACCAATCTGATTATTGTTCATAATTTGTTTTTTGAGATAGAACCGAATATCGGTCTTGAAGAGTTACTGTGGTGATGCCACGTCTTGTTCACTATGCGTGCAAGCAAGTTTGTAAATCCTGACCTTGTTTGATTTCCGCGAGATCTCGCGTACGTTTGTATACCACATTAATCCAAAGATTGAGACATCTTTTGAGATGGGCTCTAGTCATTCTATTGATCATGAACCAACAATCTGATTATTTGAAGACGCGTCAGTGTCGTTGTAATGAGATAATTCTGGGCTTTGTTGTCCTTCCTTCTATAAAGTATTAGCTAAATACTCGTACATTGCTACTGGAGGAAATAATATTTAAAATATAGTGATGTGTGATCGATTGTCTTCGATCGTCACGTTGTTCTGAAAGGCGGGGTTTGAGACCTTGGTCATCAACGCTTGGCCGTCCTTAGACAGGCCCGGGCCCATGCATGTGCCAACTATGCGGCCCGCACATGGCCCATAAATTCCAAGAGCCCCAAAATATTTACACTGTGTGCATAATAGTCCCCTTCCCTGGCGTTGGGCTTCGGCCTTCATCCGACTGGGACGATGGCCGCTGCGTGTCTCTGGCTGATCGATCGAAGGGAAGGCCCCGTTTGCGTGCGCTGTCGCGCTGATTGATCGAAGGAAGGAAAAGGCCCCGCACCCGGATCGACAGTGGAAACGAACCGCCAGGTCCAGGGGGGTCGATCAAATCGGATCGTCAGCGAGTTACAATCGCCAGGGCGAGGCTACAACGACAGGCGAGGCGACACAGCCCTGAACATGCCGGCGGCGGCTGTCGGCGACAGGCGCCTGGTCGGCTGCATCCATCGTTCATCGCCTATCGCCCACACGACCACACGAGCAGGGGCCTGGCTGCACAGTACAGGCATACAGCCATACAGGTACAGTCGTACTGGTACAAGTAGTTTTTTTAGGCAATAACCGTAGAACCAACAGTTCTACCGTGGATTTTCTATTTTCTCATGGATCAACAATGGTATATTACAATGGAAGATGGGGAGGTAGGGAAAGCTTAACCAATTCCAGTTCTAGCTATCATGAGAAAAAGAAAAATTAAGTACAGTTGCCTAAAAAAATGCTTAATAAAGCTGCTGGTCATCCATTCTTGAAGTTTGGTCTTGGTTTCTTCCTTCATTATGTTTTGCAGAAGTTTTAAATCTTGTATCATGTTCCTAATCCATCCTTGAATAGTAGCTTGCTCGTTCTACAAGTAGTTTGTTTCTGCTAATGATGAATCCTTTGTTTTTCTAGTTATCTTTAATTTCGGTTTCTAATTTTTAATTCATTCTTGTAGAGATCGTTGAAGATCGATTCTTGCATTGTCTGTCAAAATTCAAAGTATAATAGTTTAACCGGTGAATCTAGGTGAGTAGGTGAGTTAGACAGTTCCTTTAATTCACTACTAGGAAAAAGCTTATAGGTAGAGGCTTAATAGTAGCGCTTCCAAATAAGGGACGCTACTGCTAATTAGCAGTAGCGCCCTGCACAAAAGAGGCGCTACTGTTAGGCCTTTAGCAGTAGCGCATGTATAAAAGGGCGCTACTGCTACTTAACAGTAGTGCCATGTACAAGAGGGGCGTTACTGCAACGTTGATAGTAGTAGCGCGCGATATAAATCCATGCTGCTACTGAGTGGTCTTCACTGCACCCTTTCGAACATGCCATACTAGTAGCGCCTGTACAAGAGGGGCGCTACTGCTAAGTTCATAGTGGTAGCGCATGTACAAGAAATCTATAATACCTAAATAGTTCATCCTCACTAACATATCTATCTTGATATGCAAGCTATCCACATCATCAAGTAGGTCCACCATGCAAAAAACTAATTTCCACCAACTCTTCATGCACAGGCTCCCATTAATTCTCCATGCATCACAAATAAATATTTTTTTAAATTATGCACTTAGCTCCACGATTTATAAAAGATCTCTTTATAGAAAATCAAATTATAAGTTACCTCGCATGTTATTTTTGTATTCGACAAATTTTCTATGAATGCACATCTGTAGTTGCTATCAATGTCCAACTCTTCATGCACATGCTCCCATTTAATTCTCCATGCATCACAAAAAATATTTAAAATAATTATGCACTTACCTCCATGATTTATAAACGATTTCTTTATAGAAAATCAAATTATAAGTTATCTCGCATGTTATTTTCTATGCGACAAATTTTCTATGAATGCACATTTGTAGTTGCTTTCATTGTTTTAGGTTTAGTCTAGGTGAAGATGTTTTCACTGTCTCTACTCAACTTCTTTACGTCTTTTATCATCTCACCGATATATTGTCAAGGTAATAAATTAACAAAGCAAAAAATCACATATATTTTTGGATTTTCATCAAATTATCTTAGATTTGTCCTCTAAACAATATTTTTCTCAAAAAAGAATTTATAATCAAATTATAATATGTTTCATCATTTTTCTCATGTTTTAAAACATCAAATTATTTATTAATAGTTCCCGCAGTAACACGCGGGGTATCATCTAGTTCACCAAATGCACCCCCCCGGACCGCCTTTTCAGTTTTTTTTAAATAAAGCAAAATGATGGAAATGTTAAAAAAATAAAAGAAAATGAGATTCCCATGTGATATGTCGTCTAGTTGTTAGGGAAATTGAAAAATATGAATTTCGACTTTTTTTGCAAAATCTCTCTACAATTTGTAAAATTGGCATAACTTTTGCATACGAACTCCGACGAAAAAGTTTTTTACATGAAAAATCATCTGCTCAAAAAGTTATATCCGAATTCAATAGAGGGTATCCCGTTGAACAATTTTAGAATCCTCAAAAGCCTAACAGAAAAAAGTTACGTTGCTTTTAAGATCTGGAGGCTAAAAAAATTGAAAAAACTTAACAGTAGCGCATGTACAAGAGGGGCGCTACTGCTACTTAACAGTAGCGCCTGTACAAGAGGGGTGCTACTGCTAGGTCTGGCGTGGAAGTTTCCTATTGGTCTAGCCCTCCTCTCGCGGATCAGTGATATGGCAGGCCAACAAAACCCCCACCACGCATTTTTCTTCTCCTCTCATCACACTCCATCTCCTCCTCTCCTCCACTCCATCCCCTCCTCTCCTCCACTCCATCTCCTCCTCTTCGGCGACCTCCTCCTCCTCCTCCTCCTCCTCACGGTGCTCCTCCTCCGGCGAACTCCTCCACTCTATCTCCTCTTCGGCGACCTCCTCCTCATGGTTCTCCTCCTCCGGCGAGCTTCTCCTCCTCACGGTGCTCCTCCTCCGGCGACCTCCTCCTCCTCACGGTGCTCCTACTCCGGCGACCTCCTCCTCCACACGGTGCTCCTCCTCCGAAGACCTCCTCCTCACGGTGACCTCCTCCTCACTTCCCTGCAGAGCCGCTGTCGTCCCCACCCTTCCCCGCGGCCACCGGCCTGACTGCCGGAGCGCGGACACAGACGAGATTTTTTTTGTTTTTTGAAATTAATAGTAGTAGCGCGTGAATAAAGAGGGCGCTGCTGCTATTTAGCAGTAGCGCATGGACAAAAGGATGCTACTACTATAACAACTAGTAGCAGCGCGCGCAAACACACACTACTAATAAAAGTTAGCTGTAGCGTGCTAGTAATAGCGCGCCACCGCGCGCTACTAGTAGCCATTTAAGGGGCGCTACTAGTACTCCCTCCGTTTCGGTGCATAGGGCCTATCTTCAAAAACTATTTGTTCCACTTTAGTCTAAGATTAAGGCCTGTAAACATTAAATGCAGTTTAATTAGCACGCAACACATGGTTGTTTCTGTGTGTTCACACCCGTATGCAATTAATTTTCTGCATGTAACTAGTACTTCATCACATAATTTGCATGTGGAAACTAGTACTGATGGAAGCTGATTGGAGGAAAGGTTAGGCAATAGATTTTCACCTTGGTCCCGGTGCGATTTATAAGAGGCCTAACACACCGAAACGGAGGGAGTAGCGTTTTTCCTAGTAGTATTGTCAAACATTGATGCATAATTTTATTTTTCATTTATTTATTTATTTATTTATTTATTGACACAACAATGATTCAATTATTTGGCCACAATAGCATTTGAGAACGAAGTGTTGGTCTGTTGGAAAACATTGCTTATGAAGATATCATTGAAGATTTCATTGCAAGGAATACTTAATAATATTCAAATAAACATTATGCAAGCAAAAGTTGAAGAAGGTATGATTTTTTGTATCTGATTGTTATGCCAGACATTACATTGTATATTTATATGCATTATGATTGATGTTAGTTTATTTTCTACAAGTGAGATAGGGCCTCATTTCAGAGTTTAGCACAGGGCCTCTGATTTTACCGGCCCGGCCCTGTCCTTAGAGCGCGATCGTTGACGTCGTCTTCTAGCGTTTGTTGTCCCTGTTCGTGAATTTTTTTTTTGACAATGTAGGTCTTACAAAGTGTGGTTGTCATCCATCTTCACGAACAATTGGTCACCGTTGGGTCGAGTGAATGGTGGTCGCTGTATATGTTGGTAAGCATTGGTCGGCTATGTCGCTGAGAGCCTGCTGGTAATCATCGGTTTCGGCTAAAGGTTGTTGGACATCCTTGCTCGAGAGCGATTTCAAATTCATTTGATCCGATTAACTACCTACATAATTAATTAATTGTATGTCTAATTGGACAAAAATCCCTACTTCTAATTATATGCAGGTTTAATAATTGTCTAGCTAATTAATTAATTGCATTAATGACTCAATTTCAATGAAAAACCCTATTTAAATGGTTCAAATTAAGTGCACACATAATTAACCATTTGACTAATTAATTGTATTAATGATTTAATTTCAAATCTATAATACCTAAATAGTTTAATCTCACTAATCTATTTATCTTGACATGCAAGCTATCCACATCATCAAGTAGGTCCAGTGTTTTTCACTAATTATTCATGCACATGCTTCCATTAAATCTACATGTGTATGCAATTTATCACAAATAAATATTAAATATGCACTAAGCCTCACAATTTATAATATGATTATTAATAGAAAATCAATGTATGAGTTACCTTGCATCTTATTTTTCTATATGAAATTATTTTGATGAATGCACATATGTAGTTGTTATTATTGTTTTACATTTAGCTAAGAGTAATGTCTCCACTCTCTCACTCAACGTTGTTTTTGTTTCATATCATCTCATCGGTATATTCTCCAAGTAAATCACACTTATTTTCATTTTTTCATACAATTTCCTTAGATTTTTACTCTAAGCAATATTATTTTCAAAATAATAATAATGAAATTATATTAAATTTATATACTTTTTCTTATATTTCAAATATAAAAAATTTAGTAACAGTTTTCGCAGCAACGTGCGGGGTATTATCTAGGTTATTTAACAATCGATTCCAAATTCTTTTCACATCAATGACCTGTGCGAACGACTACGTATACATTCATCTTTAATAGTACAGATTCTCTAGGTGACTTGTTGATTTTTCAGTTAACGCTTAGACCTATATAAATTGAAGGAATTGGTATGGAAATCTGAGGTTTAATTAGGGAGAGGATCTTGTTTATAGCACAATAGTAATAGTGCGATCGCAGCAAGCCCGACAGGGCAACCGGCCCATTTAGGGAACAAACAAAGAAAAATAAATAAAAATTAATTGTGCCACACCTTTTAGCTATCTATCTATTAACTTTGTTTAAAGCGCAAACAGAAGCTAGCTTAGCTAGTTGCGACATGTGCTATGGGTTAAAGAGTTTTTGAGTTGAAACTTCTACTCTAGCATTTGATATTTTAACTTCTAAAAAATAATTAGGGTTTTAACTTTTCTAACTGAATGAAAGAGAAAACTTGCTGACCAAGCCTAGTCTCGGTAAATGGGGGGAGTTCTAGGACAAATGCCCCAAATGGCCCGACGCCAATGGCCTAACTTGGGAGATGCATGAAGTCGTGGCAAATTATGAGTTACATCGCATTTTATTTTATGTCATTTATAAATGGACTGCGGGTAGATTACTGGAAAATTGAAGGGGGTTTATGTAAAAATGCATGATGAAACCAAAAAAACTATAGACATCAACTCTCCCATCAACTTTGCGTGTGTATGCAACCTATCAAAAATAAATACTAACTTTTGTATGCACTCTAGCTCATAATTTAGAAAATCAAATTATGAGTTACATTGCATTTTATTTTTTATGTGACATTTTCTTATATAAATACACACTCATAGTTGCTATCATTGTTTAGCCAAGGGTGGACACGTCGTCTTTACTGTCTCTACTCAACGTTGTTTTCATCTCATATCATCTCGTCGATATATTGTCAAAAAATTAAATTAACAAAACAAAAAATCAAACTCATTTTTAGATTTTTATCAAATTTATAAAACCTAAATAGTTCATCCCCACTAACCTATTTATCTTGACATGCATGCTATCCAAATCATCAAGTAGGTTCACCATATAAAAATTCTTCCACTAACTCTTTATGCACATGCGCCTATTAACTTTTCATATGCATGCAACCTATCACATATAAATACTAACTTTTGTATCCAATCAACCTTATAATTTATAAGCAACTTTTTCTTATAGAAAATCAAATTATGAGTTACATCGCATTTTATTTTTCTATGTGACACTTTTTTTATAAATACATAGTTGCTATCATTGTTTTAGGTTTAACCAAGGCTGGACACGTCTTTACTGTCTCTACTCAACGTTGTTTTCGTCTCATATCATCTCGCCGATATATTGTTAAGAAATTAAATTAACAAAACAAAATCAAAGTCATTTTTTGTTTCTTATAAAAAAATTAGATTTTTACTTTTAACAATACTTCTTTCAAAAAAGAATTTATAAAAATTATACTATGTTTTATAATTTTTCATATGCTTTAAAACATCAAATTCTATCTTAACAGTTCCTGCAGCAACGCGCGGGAAATCATCTAGTAGATAAAATGCACATAGTAGTGTGTATTCTAGAAAAATTCTATTGGCCATCAATCAACAGTCTGATTATTGTTCATAAATGTTTTTTTAGACATAACTGAATATCGATCTTGAAGAGTTACCGGTTTCCAATGGCTAGCTAGAATTGTGCCACCTGGGCCGGGCTGAACACTAGCTACGGTGCTAAGAAGATGCTGAAATTGCGCTTACCCCCGTCAACAAATAAATTCTCATGGCCCAGATAGCCTGGGCCTAGATACACCCCTGATGATTTGTTTCTAAAAAAACAAAACGTGATGATGTCAATCATTTCTGGCCAACCACATACACAAAAGGATCACCGGTATGTTTGACTGTCATTCATATTTAGCCATACTTTTCTGGTATCGGTGTGGCAAAAATTTTATAATAGTTATTGTTGGAATTTCACCTTCAAAATCGACCACATAAACAAAATCACAACACACACACTCAAGAACTTACGGCGAAGGACATATATCGTGTTTTTACTTTTATTTATTTTCTTGCTTTTTTCATAGTTGTTACAAGTTTGTACCTGCTACATTCGTTTCGTTTATGTCTCCACCTCGTTGATTCATCTCACCAGATAGCCCCTCAACTATAACATGCTTCAATTATGATCAACATTAAATAATATTTTGGAGTGGACACAAATATTAAGTGACATTCCATGTTATTAAAGTAATAATCTATCAATCATTAAGTAAATGTATATTTGATATCATGTGATTCATATAGTATTTTTCATAACACAAAAATAAAATACATGTGGAAGACACCAATGGTTATAAGAGATTCTAAGTCGTGTTTTGTGGTAGAAAATTATACATGCCACGTAGTACTACCTAGATTAACATTTTTTAAATACATGATCAACTTAGTTACTACATACTGTAAATATTTTTTCATATACATGAAAAATATTTTTCTACACAGATTTAGCATTTTCCAAAATCTTGGTTGACATTTATACAAATACATGTTCAATATTTTTCATACACATTTTTTTGCATACATTTTTGGTATACTAGAGAAATATTTTTTCTACACACATCTAACATTTCCCCAATGCTTGATCAACATTTTCGAAATATTTTTAAGTATAAACAAAAGTTAAAAAAACAAAAGGTGAAAAGAAAAACATGAAAATAATAATATAAATTGTGGTTGTGGCCTGCCTTCCGCCCGATGGGCCGGCCGACTCGGACTAGCCCTCACTTCAGGGGAGGCTGCCCTAAATTCTGCTTTGAGCGAGATATAGGCTACATTACCTTTACATGCTTACACTGAACTGATATGTTTTTACCAACATTTGTGTTCCCATTGTTTATTTTAACAAGATGATACCCTACGCGTTGCTGCATAAATTGTTAACAAATAATTTAATGATTTAAAATATGAGAAAAATTATGAAATATAGTATAATTTGATTATAAATTCTTATTTAAAATTATATTGATTAGAGTATAAAATCTAAGAAAAAATGATGAAAAATCCATAAATATATTTAATTTTATTTTATTAATTTATTATTTTGATAATATAAGGTGTGACGACATGAGACCAAAAAAACGTTGCGTAGAGACAGTGGAGACATCCTCATGCTTAACTAAACCTAAAACAATGATAACAACTACAAATGTTCATTCTTAAAAAAATTGTTACATAGAAAATTAAAATGCGAGATAAATTACAATTTGATTTTTTATAAAAAATGTTGATTAATTATAAGGTTGAGTGCATGATTTTTTTAAATATTTATTTGTGATAGGTAGCATGTGCATGCAAAATTAATGATAGATTTTATCAGCATGTCATGTCTTTCAACAAACTAATATGTTGTTTCACAAAATTAAGGAAGCCGTGCATTCTAATATTACAAAAACAAAACATGTGAGTGTTTATCCTCCGTCTATTTCTGATTCCTTTTCCTTGCGAATAGTGTATTTGTACTGCTCAACCATCCTCTTCTGGTTATTTTCAAGTTGATAGTGCATACACAGCCCAAAAATGCTTAACGTAGACCGAGCTACATGTAGCCCTTTATTTTGAAAAAGGCATACAATATATTTACATTATTCAAAAAGTATTGAATTTTTTTATGGATATACATACACATGTATATAACATATGTGCAAATTTTCATACCATTATACTTTCACACATGGCTATGAAAAAAAGACAAATATTTGATTTTAAATGGGCTTTTTGTTGTTGTTTTTGGACTGAAAATTTGTTTTCTTTGTGTAGGCTGCATATTACAATATTTTTAAACGAAATTTGACATGTTCATACGGAATACATATAAGTTTCCACATAAAAAGTTCGGATTTTTTCAAAAAATTTAAATATGTTTTACGATCTTTTCAAAATAAAGGGCTACGTGTAGCTCGGCCTCCAGAAATCCGCACTCGCCCAAAAATGCCTAACTATAGAATTTGCAAGTAGATGATTTTCTTGGCAGTCCGTTTCATCATATCTTTTACTCCATGTGTTTATACATATGAAGTACTACTTCGTTCATAATATAGTACTACCTCTGCATCATAATTTAATATAAGACATTTTTACAGCTTAAATTAGGACTGAAAAATGTCATATATTATGATACAGATGGAGTATCACTTTGCATAGTACTAGTCATCTTTGGCGTGCTTCCCCTCCTGTTAGGGTTTTAACTCCTCTCTCGGCGACTTGGTCTCCCGAGTTGAGATTCGTCTTCCCTCGATCGCGATCTCCTCCTACTTCTCTGGACCGCAGTGCTTCGCATCTGGGGTCTCAGGGGGCGTGGCGGATTAGCTTTCGCTGGTGAAGTGCTTCAAGCAGGGTCCGGTTTTCAATCGGGCTAGGGTTCTTCTGGTTACATGGCGGCGGAAGCTTCGGGCTCCGGGGCCAAAGGTGATGATCTGGAAAAACTAATGGCTGATCTCGGGTTAGCGGAGGACGATCTGGACGACGTAATCGTCGAGGATGAGGTGGACATCCCTGAAAATATGACGAGGTGGACGGCAGTAGCTAGGGTTCATACCGCCAAGACGTATAGTCAATTTTGGTTCTTTAAAAATATGCGATCAGCATGGGATCTAGCAAAACCTGTTTCAATTCGTCCGCTGGAGAAAAATCTCTACACTTTGAAATTCTCTTGCCTTGGTGATTGGGAGAGAGTCATCGAAGAGGGACCCTGGAATTTCAGAGGCTATGCCGTGGTGCTTGCCCCATATGATGGCTTCTCAAAACCCTCGTCGGTCTCGCTGGACACAATTGACATATGGGCTCAGATTCATGATTTCCCTGATGGTTTTCACCCCCTACTCAAGTCCTTGGCGGGTAGACTGGGAACCTTCATCTACTCGGAACCACAATCCCAAGACTTTGAAGGTAATTTCTATCGGGTGAGAGTAAAGATAGATGTCAACAAACCCCTCAAGAATGCGGTCTCCCTTGTCAAAGGGGGCAGGCGCCAGATCTTCATTGTTCGCTATGAGCGCCTCCCTGACTGGTGTTCCGTCTGTGGACACCTCGGCCATCAGCACAAAGAGTATGGGGATGGAGTTCACCCACCGTCGGCCCTAGTTTTCAAGAACCTACGGGCTGAGTGGTTCCTGGGTGCTGGCCCGGGACCTGGACGATCCAAGAAAGGTCAGAGGCAAGGGGTTGTTCAGAAGCAACCGATCACTAATGAGAAGGGCAAGCTTGTTGAAACGGGGGAGAAATACACGGACATGGAGGACGCGGAAAACACAAGGAAGAGAGTTGAACTTGAAGGTGCTGGAAGCAATGACGATAATGGGGATCCACCTGGTATTAACATGGTCGTTGACCCATCTGGTGTACCTCCAAGTCCCCCTCTAAACAGGACCCAAAGAGATCGAAAACAGGACAGCAAGGGAAAGCGATAGAATTACAACTAAAGAACACAAAAACTACATCGGCGGGCACCAGTGAGGTGCACCGCCGGTCGCAATGAGTATCTTATGTTGGAACTGCCGCGGGTTGGGTAACCCCGCGACAGTTCGAGAAGTTCGCGAACTCGCGAACAAGTTTACCCCCGCCGTGATATGCCTTGTTGAAACTCAAATAGATCGAGCACGTGCGGAGTTACTGTCTTTGACTTTCGGATACAATAAGTCTTATGTTGTGGGAAGTACAGAGCGAAGTGGTGGACTCGTGATGTGCGAGGTGATGATAGTAATTTCTCGCCCTTCATTGGTAAACCCCAAGTGGAAGCTGTGATGTAGCACAACAGCAAATTTCCCTCAGTAAAGATACCAAGGTTTGTCTCCAGTAGGACTCCGGAGATGATAAGTAGGTGCCAGCGGCGCAACTGACGCGGACCTGCACACAGACACAAATAACTTTGTTCCCAACGAAGTACAGAGAGGTTGTCAATCTCTCCGGTCTTGTTGTTCACAAAGGATCAAACACAAGGGATAATGATAGCAACTGAAAGTAAAAGCAGAAAAGTAAATGAGCGTGGAAACAGGGATGAAGATATGGACCGGGATACGTGATGTTCACTAGTGATGTCTCTCTCCCAAAAGACGATAAAACTGCTATGCGAGGTGAACAAATTACAGAAGGGCAATTGACAGGATTATGAACGCACTGCAATGCTAACTATTCTGCAAAAGAAAGGAAGAGGCTCAAAAGCATGGGCAGAACGCCAAAATAAGTAGACCGAAATCCAACTGCATCTACTACTAATCATCCACCTTGTGATATCTATCCAAAACATCTCGCTGGTATTAAGTTGTGATACGTCCAAAACGTATCTATAATTTCTTCTTGCTCCATGCATGTTTTGTGTGATATTGCTATGATCTAAATACACTTTCATACACTTTTGATCATATTTGGACTAACCTATTAACTCGGTGCACCCCAGTGCCAGTTCCTGTTTTCTGCTGTTTTTCTATTTCAGTTTTCCCCCATATAAAAAGTGCCAGAAAAATTCAAGAAAATTCAGATAAAAAATCAGCGTGAAGGAGGCTTCGCGAAGAGCCCGAGTGGGGCCAGAGGGGAGCCAGGGGGGCCCAGGCGGCCACCCGGCGCGGCCCCACCCCTGGCCGCGCCAGGGGGGCGCCTGGGGCCCCTGGTCCACCTCTGCCTGCCCCCCTTCGCCTATTTATTCTCCGTCACGGGGAAACTCCAGGAGGAGAACCCTATTTCGCAAACTCGCCTCTGTTCCGCCGCCGCCGCGCTTCTGAGATCGGGAGCACCAGAAGACCTCTTCCCGGCACCCTGCCGGAGGGAGGATTGATCTCGGGGAGTATCCTCTCCACCATGGATGCTCCCCAGATGTCTCATGAGTAGTTTTCCTTGGACCATGGGTCCGTGATCAGTAGCTATGTGATGTTCTCCTCCCCTCTTTGTTCTTAATGGTTTAGACCTCGTGAGCTGCCCTACATGATCGATGCACTTTTGTAATATTTCTGCTATTACTATGTTGAGTTTGATGGGATCTGATGGATTATGAGATTATGTTCAGATTGTGATAGAGTAATATATTTGGTTTTTATCTCTTATATTTTTGTTCCTAAGTAATTCTTGCATGTTCTCCGTTGCTGTTTATTGCTTTGGCCAAGTAGTAGGTAGTGACTCCAAGAGGGAACGTTGTGCTCGATTGTGGGTTCATGCCCCCCGATGACACGCTTGAGTGACAGAAACATGAGTCTAGGGGATGTGCGGTTGCCACAAGGGGGGAAACAACGGTGCTTGTAACCGCGGTTGCAAGGATTGTTTACTTTACGCAAAGTTCTTTTTAATGCATTTGTCTGTTGCTTTGGGTTTACACTTTGGGTGGGGCTCGCAACTTAACACCAGCGAGATGTTCTAGATAGATATCTCAAGGTGAATGATTAGTAGTAGATGCAGATGGATTTCGGTCTACTTATTTTGGCGTACTGCCCGTGCTTTTGAACCTCTTCCTTTCTTTTGTAGCATAGTTAGCATTGCGGTGCGTTCATAATCCTGTCAATTGCCCTTCTGTAATTTGTTTACCTCGCATAGCAGTTTTATCGTCTTTTGGGAGAGTGACATCACTAGTGAACATCACGTATCCCGGTCCATATCCTTATTACTTTTTCCATGCTATATTTATTTTACTGCTTTTACTTGCTACCATTATCCATTGTGTTTTACCCTTTGTGAACAGCAAGACCAGAGAGATCGACAACCTCTCTGAACTTCGTTGGGAACAAAGTTATCTGTGTCTGTGTGCAGGTCCACGTCAGTTGCGCCGCTGACACCTACTTATCATCTCTGGAGTCCTACTGGAGAAAAACCTTGGTATCTTCACCGAGGGAAACTTGCTGCTGCGCTACATCTCCACCTTCCACTTGGGGTAACCAACGAAGGGCGAGAAGCCATCAAGCGAATTTCTGGCGCCGTTGCCGGGGACTCCGAGTGCTAAGATAGGGGAGTTGCACACTACCGTTTACCTTTGTTTTTTAGTCCTGTTAGTTTACCTTTCAGTTTTTATCTTTGTTTATTTTATCAAAAATTACAAAAAAATTATTTATCTTGCTGTTAGTAGTCCTCCTTGTTTAGATGAACATGTTAGGGCTAGGTTCTTTGCGGGAATCAGAAGTTCTCGATTTCCGTCAAAGGGATGGAGAAAACATGAAGAAGGCATGGGACAGAATCTCTGAAGCACATAAAAGAATTATGGCTTGGATACCTATAAAAATTGTGCTTAGAAATTTTTACCATGGTCTTTTTAAGTGGTGTAAACACTCTCTTGACATTATAGCTGAAGGAGATTTTCTAGAGTGTGATGAAGATAGGGCTCTTGATATTTTGCATAGTCTATCTAGTTATTTTGTTTATGATCCTAGTATTGATACTGTCATAGATAGACTTGCCACTATTGAAAAAAGATTGGATGCTCTAGACTTGAGTAAAGTAGAGGAACTTAAGTCCAACAAGAAAGAAATGTTGGATATAGATGATGATTGGGAGCCCTTTGTTAGGATTAGCATCTCTAACCAAGGCTTCCTTGCTCTTTGTGATATTGGATCCACAGTTTCTACTATGCCAAAAATAGTTTACGATTCTTTTAAACTAGATATGGATATATTATCATCTTATCATGAACATTCTAACGGAGATATTTCAGAGATTAAAGGGAAGGTAAAAGAAGTCCAAGTTGCATTCCTTCATAGGACTGCACCAATGGATTTCTTCATCATGGAGCCAAACCAAAGTAACATTGTGCTCGGAAGAGACTTCCTACGTGCTATGAAAGGCTTCATTGATATTGGTAATAGGCACATACGTTTACGCGGTATGGCGAAAGGTAAGTATCTCTTTCCTAGTAAGAAGAAGAATGAGCTTATTGAAAATCAATTTGAAGGTTTTTATGATTCTGATCTTGGATACACTTGATTCTTATTTTTGCATTAAGACTCGCTAATGGCTTCAAAGAAGCGCTTTCGGGAGGCAGCCCGCAACGAATTTAGGTGTTTCTATTTTTCTTTTGTTGTGTCTTGATGATTGTTACTACTGTAGCAACATCATTGTATCTTTATTTTTCAACTTTGTGCCAAGTTATAGCCTCTTACGGCAAGGGAAGTAAAACTTGTGACATGCTGTCTAGAAAACAAATTCTGTCCTCGTGACCAGAAAAATTCCAGAAAAATCCCAGTTCATCTTTTTGAGCTGAAATTTTTACACAGTATGCTCTATACAATTACGAAACTTCCGTATGTTCTGAGTTTTTGATTTGAGTTGCAGAAGTGCCCCTCAAAAATTCTTTACTACCTGCTGTTCTGTTTTTCACAGATTCTGCCACGTTTTGTCTCTCCTAACTTTTGCAAACCTTAAGCTTGCTAACAATAACTCGGAAAGGCTATGGAAATGCCTTGATAGGTAGGTATGGTGGTTGTTTTGAGGAAAGATATAAGGAGGCTTATGATGAAAGAGCGTATCATGCCAAGGGTTTGGATGTACCGGCGAAGGTGGACACCAACTCTCGGAGTGAGAAGAAGGCAATGCACGGCACGGGAGAGGCTAGCAAAAATATGGGAAGGTGGAAGTGTGAACTTTCAATAATTACATTAGTCGGAAGAACTCATGCACTTATTATCGGTAACTCTCAATCTAATAAGGAGGTTCACAAAGAGACAAGTACCCCGAGGAGGAGTGTATGGGGCTTTGGTTATCCTTGCGCATTCTCGACTTATGGTACGTGAGTGTACTCTAATATTCGATCCCTCCAAAGATTAGTGATCCATCTAGTAGCTAGAGTTCTCAGCTAGTTTTTGTAGGTTTTGAAAATACACACGGATTGCCCAAAATACGACACCTATCACTAATAGGCTAGAGCTCTTGACACCAAAAGTTCAAACATTACTCACATCAATACCTCAAAACTATTGCAAGTTACTACTAGAATTAAATAGCAACCTCAATTACCTACTTCCAAGACAAAACACAACTCAGTGCAACAACCAACTCTCTTAACAAGATAAACATGAAAACTAAAGAGAGTTCCAGCAACAAACTAAACAAAAGCCAAGGCTCTTGCTAAAGACAAACTAAGACTAAAACTAAACATGGCAGTAGCTATGAAAAGATAAAGAACACACAACAGCAAAAAGATAAGCAGGAAAAATCCTATGATGTGTTCTAGATTTTGAAAGTGGAGCGTGTTTCTCTCCCACACAAAGTAAGACGGGATCTAACTTTTTGTGAACAGCAAACAAAGCTAAAGAAAACTAAAAACAAAATCTAAGAGCGAGATGCTCCAAGCATAGCACATAACACATGAAGTGATAAAAATATAGTGAGACGAAGGACGAACTGATGATTGTTGATGGAGAAGGGGATGCACGGGGGCATCCTCAAGCTTAGACGCTTGAGTCTCCTTGAATATTTATTGGGGATGCATGGGGGCATCCCCAAGCTTGAGCGCTTGACACTCTTGGATCTTCTTTCATCATCTTCCATCGCACACTTGAAAACTCCCTTCATACATAACTCATCATAAGCTGATTAGAGAGGTTAGTACCCTTAATAAAATAATTTTTCCCAACTGGATATAAAGATATTCTTGAAGAGGTACTATTTCTCAAGAGTGCCAAAAAGTTTTTGCAAAGAAAAAGCAAGCTTAAGGTTTGCAAAAGTGAAGAGAGGCAAAACGTGGCAGAATCTGTGAAAAACAGAACAACAGGTAGTATAGAATTTTTTCGGGGCACTTCTTCAACTCAAACCAAAAAACTCAGAACATACGAAAGTTTCACAATTGTATAGAGCATGCTGTCAAAAACATTCAGATCCAAAATATGATCTGGTGATTTTATTCGAATTTTTCTGTCAAGGGACAGAATCTGTTTTCTGGACAACATGTCACAACTTTTGCTTCCCTTATCATAAGAGGCTATAACTTGGCACAAAGCTGAAAAATAAAGATACAATGATGTTGCTACAGTAGTAACAAACATCAAGACACAACAAAAGCAAAAAGAAACCTAATTTGTTGTGGTCTGCCTCCCAAAAGTGCTTTCTTTTATGCCTTTAAGCTAGGCATGGTGCAAAAGAAGAATCAAGTTTTATCAAGAGAAAGAGAATAACTAGCCCGAGTAACGGACTCAAAAGTTAACTTGATTTTCTTTCTAGGTAAGTGTTCCATCCCTTTCTTGAGAGGGAATTGGAATTTTATATTCCCCTCTTTCATGTCAATAACCGCACCAACGGTGCGAAGAAAAGGACGTCCCAAAATAATTGGACACAAAGGTTCACACTCTATATCCATAACAATAAAATCAACGGGAACATAGTTGTCATTGACAATGATAAGAACATCGTCGATCTTCCCCAAAGGTTTCTTTATGGAAGAATCAACAAGACGAACACCAAAAGAACAAGGCTCAAAGGGCTTCAATTCAAACATATCATATATTCTTTTGGGCATAACGGAGGTACTAGCTCCAACATCACATAAAGCATAGCAAGAGAAGTTATTTAATTTAATTTTGATCATAGGGTCCCAACCATCATCTAGCTTCCTAGGTATGGAGGCTTCTACTCTAAGCTTCTCCTCCCTAGCTTTGATGAGAGCATTTGTGATATGCTCCGTGAAGGCAAGATTAAGTGTGCTAGTGTGGGGGTCTCTAGACATTTTGTGTAGCAAGCTAATAACTTCCGAGAGGGTGCAACTATCAAAATCAATATCACTACTATCAAAGGTGGTAGTAGTGTCGTCTAGGCTCACTTGTTTTAAACCCTCTATGTTCATAGGAGTTTCTTCATCTTCGGTTGAGGTATTAGCATCACCATTAATAGGTCCAACGGGACTAGGAGTGCATTGGGTGCTAATTGTTTGGGTGTCCTCAACAATTTGGATAGTGGCAACTGTGTGGTGTGTAGGAAGACTCTTACTTCTATCCTCTTACTCTTTTTCTCTAGCCCACCTTTCTTTAAGTTTAGCCATCATCCTAATATTTTCATTAATTTGCAATTGGATAGCATTAATAGGAGTGGCCTTATTCTCCTCAAAGGGAGAGGTTCTAATTTTAAGCATCTCAATATCAAGGGCTAAGCTTTCTACCTTCAAATAGAGATTATCTAATTTAGCTAATTTCTCCTCTACATTTTTATTGAAGGCTTTGTGGGTGGTGATAAAGTCTCTAAGCATGCTTTCTACTCCCTCCGTTCCAAAATAACTGTCTCAACTTTGTACTAGAGCTAGTACAAAGTTGTACTAAGGCCACGACAGTTATTTTGGAACGGAGGGAGTAATTCAGAAGAGGGGTTCTTGTTGCTAGGGTAGGTGTTGTTGTTCCCATAGTTGGATGGAAACGGTCTAGGATTGTTAGCAAAATTACCCCTATAAGCATTGTTGTTGAAGTTGTTTCTAGCAATAAAGTTCACATCTACTTGTTCTTGGGCAACCAAAGAATTTAAATGGACATCACGAGGGTCAATAGAGGGTTGCTTGGTGAGTAGAGACACAATTAAGTCAACTTTTTCATTGAGGGAGGTAATTTCCTCGACAGAGTTTACCTTCCTACCTGTTGGAGCGCGTTCGGTGTGCCATTGGGAATAATTGGTCATCATATCATCGAGAAGCTTCGTGGCAGCACCAAGTGTAGTTGACATAAAGGTTCCTCCCGCAGCCGAATCTAACAGGTTCCGCGAGGTAAAGTTCAAGCCTGCATAAAAAGTCTGGATAACCATCCAGGTAGTCAAACCATGTGTAGGGCATTTCTTAACAAGAGATTTCATTCGTTCCCAAGCTTGGGCAACGTGTTCATTATCCAATTGCTTAAAATTCATAATGTTACTCCTTAATTGGATAATTTTAGTAGGTGGGTAGTACTTCCCTATAAAAGCATCTTTGCACTTATCCCAAGAATCTATGCTATTCCTAGGCAAAGATTGAAACCAAATTTTAGCTTCTCCCCTTAAAGAGAAAGAAAAGAGCTTGAGCTTAACAATATCACCTTCTACTTCTTTATACTTTTGCATATCACATAATTCAACAAAATTGTTCAAGTGTAAAGCAGCATCATCTCCAGCACCAGAGAATTGATCTCTCATAACAAGGTTTAGCAAGGCAGGTTTAATTTCATAAGAGGTAGCTGAAGTGACAGGTGTGGCAATGGGGTGCAGATAAAGTCTTGGTTGTTGTGACTAGTGAAGTCACACAACTTGGTGTTTTCAGTGGAACCCATAGCAGCAGAAAGTGTGGCAGATTTTTTTTTGTGATTTTTGATATAAGACACAAAGATAAAAACTGAAAGGTAAACTAACAAGACTAAAAAACAAAGGTAAAGGGCAGTGTGCAACTCCCCTATCTTAGCACTCGTAGTCCCCGGCAACGGCGCCAGAAATCTTGCTTGATGTGTGAGGTGATGATAGTGATTTCTCGCCCTTCGTTGGTACACCCCAAGTGGAAGGTGTGATGTAGCACAGCAGCAAATTTCCCTCAGTAAAGATACCAAGGTTTGTCTCCAGTAGGACTCCGGAGATGATAAGTAGGTGTCAGCGGCGCAACTGACGCGGACCTGCACACAGACAGAAAAAACTTTGTTCCCAACGAAGTTCAGAGAGGTTGTCAATCTCTCCGGTCTTGTTGTTCACAAAGGATCAAACACAAGGGATAATGATAGCAACTGAAAGTAAAAGCAGAAAAGTAAATGAGCGTGGAAACAGTGATGAAGATATGGACCGGGATACGTGATGTTCACTAGTGATGTCTCTCTCCCAAAAGACGATAAAACTGCTATGCGAGGTGAACAAATTACGGAAGGGCAATTGACAGGATTATGAACGCACTGCAATGCTAACTATGCTACAAAAGAAAGGAAGAGGCTCAATAGCATGGGCAGAACGCCAAAATAAGTATACCGAAATCCAACTGCATCTACTACTAATCATCCACCTTGAGATATCTATCCAGAACATCTCGCTGGTATTAAGTTGCGAGCCCACCCAAAGTGTAAACCCAAAGCAACAGACAACTGCATTAAAAAGAACTTTGCGTAAAGTAAACAATCCTTGCAACCGCAGTTACAAGCACCATTGTTTTCCCCCTTGTGGCAACAACACATCCCCTAGACTCATGTTTCTGTCACTCAAGCGTGTCATCAGAGGGCATGAACCCACAATCGAGCATAACGTTCCCTCTTGGGGTTACTACCTACTACTTGGCCAAAGCAATAAACAGCAACAGAGAACATGCAAGAATTACTTAAGAACAATAATATAAGAGATAAGAACCAAATATATTACTCAATCACAATCTGAACATAATATCATAATCCATCAGATCCCATCAAACTCAGCATAGCAACAGCAGAAAGATTACAAAGGTGCCTCGATCATGTAGGGCAGCTCACGAGGTCAAAACCATGAAGAACAAAGAGGGGAGGAGAACATCACATAGCTACTGATCATGGACCCATGGTCCAAAGGAAACTACTCACGGCACATCCGGGAAACATCCATGGTGGAGAGGAGACTCCCGGAGGTCGGCCCTCCCTCCGGCAGGGTGCCGGGAAGAGGTCTGCTGGTGCTCCCGATCTCGGAAGCGCGGCGGCGGCGGAACAGAGGCGAGATCGCGAAAAAGGGTTCTTCTTTCGAGGGTTTCTCGTCACGGAGAATATATAGGTGAAGGGGAAGCCAGGGGGGCCACCAGGGGTCCAGGCGCCCCCTGGCGCGGCCAGCCCCTGGGGCGCGCCACTAGGGCGCCTGGGCTCCTGGTGGTGGCCCTCTGGCCCCACCTAGGTTCATCTGGAAGGTTCTTCTGCTCTGATTTTTTATCTGATTTTTCCCGAATTTTTGGAGCACTTTTTATATGGGGGAAAACTGAAATAGAAAAACAGCAGAAAACAGGAACTGACACTGTGGTGCACTAAGTTAATAGGTTAGTCCAAATATGATCAAAAGTGTATGAAAGTGTATCTAGATCATAGCAATATCACACAAAACATGCATGGAGCAAGCAGAAATTATAGATACGTTTTGGACGTATCAACTCGCCATGTTCTGGAACGAGGAGATAAAGTTAGAGGTAAAGAGCTTTTCAAGATATCACATAGATACTGTGGTTTCCGACCTCGGACCTGAACCGTGGAGGCTCTCATGCATATATGGCGAAGCTCAGGTGCCGGAAAGATACAAGACATGGGATGACCTTAAGTCCATAGCATTTTCACAGGTCACCCCATGGGTGGCTATCGGAGACTTCAACGAGGTTTTGCACCATGCAGAGTACGAGGGAGTGGGCTCTCGAAGTCAGGCTCAACTAGATGGATTCAGGGACGCCTTGGAGGTGTGTGGCTTGATGGATTTGGGACATATCGGGAATCCTTTCACTTTTGAGAAGCGGGTTGTGGGGGGCACATACACGAGGGTCAGGCTGGACAGAGCTGTGGCCGATCCTGTGTGGAGTTCTACCTTCCCAACGGCCCAACTAGAACATCACACGCCGGTTTGCTCGGATCACGCGCCAATTCTGCTGCGTTTCGATGATGAATTATCTCAGCGAAGAATGGCAGTATGTTCACCTATTTGCTTAGAGAAGGCTTTGTTTTGTTCAAACTGGGTGTGCATATAGTTCTTAGTAGCTTTCTCTATTTCTACCAATTTATCATAGCTAGGTAGGTCTCTTTTTGTATAAGCAGGATTATAGGAGTTGTTGCTAGGGTAAGTGTTGTTGTTTCCATAGTTGGACGGAAACAGTCTAGGATTACTAGCAAAATTTCCCCTATAAGCATTGTTGTTGAAGTTGTTTCTAGCAATAAAGTTCACACCTACTTGTTCTTGAGCAACCAAAGAATTTAAAGGGACATCATGAGGATCAATAGAGGGTTGCTTGGTAAGTAGAGACATAATTAAGTCAACTTTTTCATTGAGGGAGGTAATTTCCTCGACAGAATTTACCTTCCTACCTGTTGGAGCGCGTTCGGTTGCCATTGGGAATAATTGGTCATCATCTCATCGAGAAGCTTTGTGGCAGCACCAAGTGTAGTTGACATAAAGGTTCCTCTCGCGGCCGAATCTAACAGGTTCCGCGAAGTAAAGTTCAAGCCTGCATAAAAAGTCTGGATAACCATCCAAGTAGTCAAACCATGTATAGGGCATTTCTTAACAAGAGATTTCATTCGTTCCCAAGCTTGGGAAACGTGTTCATTATCCAATTGCTTAAAATTCATAATGTTACTCCTCAATTGGATAATCTTAGCAGGAGGGTAGTACTTCCCTATAAAAGCATCTTTGCACTTATCCCAAGAATCTATGCTATTTCTAGGCAAAGATTGAAACCAAATTTTAGCATCTCCCCTTAAAGAGAAAGGAAAGAGCTTGAGCTTAACAACATCACCTTCTACTTCTTTATACTCTTGCATATCACATAATTCAACAAAATTATTCAAGTGTAAAGCAACATCATCTCCAGCACCAGAGAATTGATCTCTCTTAACAAGGTTTAGCAAAGCAGGTTTAATTTCATAAGAGGTAGCTGAAGTGGAAGGTGTGGCAATGGGAGTGCAGATAAAGTCTTGGTTGTTGTGACTAGTGAAGTCACACAACTTGGTGTTTTCAGTGGAACCCATAGTAGCAGCAAGTGTGGCAGATTTTTTTGCAGTTTTTGATAAAGGACACAAAGATAAAAACTGAAAGATAAACTAACAAGACTAAAAAACAAAGGTAAAGGGTAGTGTGCAACTCCCCTATCTTAGCACTCGGAGTCCCCGGCAACGGCGCCAGAAAACTTGCTTGATGGCTTCTCGCCCCTTCGTTGGTTACCCCAAGTGGAAGGTTGAGATGTAGTGCAGCAACAGTTTTCCCTCGGTGAAGATACCAAGGTTTGTCCCAGCAGGACTCCAGAGATGATAAGTAGGTGTCAGCGGCGCAACTGACGCGGACCTGCACATAGACACAGATAACTTTGTTCCCAACGAAGTTCAGAGAGGTTGTCAATCTCTCCGGTCTTGTTGTTCACAAGGATAAAATGCAAGGGATAATGATAGCAAGTAAAAGAAGTATAGTAAATATAGCATGGAAACATTAATGAGGATATGGACCGGGATACGTGATGTTCGCTAGTGATGTCTCTCTCCAAAAAGACGATAAAATTGCTATGCGAGGTAAACAAATTACAGAAAGGCAATTGACAGAATTATGAACGCACCGCAATGCTAACTATGCTACAAAAGAAAGGACGAGGTTCAAAAGCACGGGCAGTACGCCAAAATAAGTAGACCGAAATCCATCTGCATCTACTACTAATCATCCACCTTGAGATATCTATCTAGAACATCTCGCTGGTATTAAGTTGCGAGCCCCACCCAAAGTGTAAACCCAAAGCAACAGACAACTGCATTAAAAAGAACTCTGCGTAAAGTAAACAATCCTTGTGACCGCGGTCACAAGCACCGTTGTTTTCCCCCTTGTGGAAACAGCACATCCCCTAGACTCATGTTTCTGTCACTCAAGCGTGTCATCGGGGAGCATGAACCCACAATCTAGAACAACGTTCCCTCTTGAAGTCACTACCTACTACTTGGCCAAAGCAATAAACAGCAACGGAGAACATGCAAGAATTACTTAGGAACAAAAATATAAGAGATAAAAAACCAAATATATTACTCTATCACAATCTGAACATAATCTCATAATCCATCAAATCCTATCAAACTCAACATAGCAATAGCAGAAATATTACAAAGGTGCCTCGATCATGTAGGGCAGCTCACGAGGTCTAAACAATGAAGATCAAAGAGGGGAGGAGAACATCACATAGCTACTGATCACGGACCCATGGTCCAAGGAAAACTACTCACGAGACATCCGGGGAGCATCCATGGTGGATAGGAGACTCCCGGAGGTCAATCCTCCCTCCGGCAGGGTGCCGGGAAGAGGTCTTCTGGTGCTCCCGATCTCGGAAGCGCGGCGGCGGCGGAACAGACGCGAGTTCGCGGAATAGGGTTCTTCTTCTGGAGTTTTCCCGTGACGGAGAATAAATAGGCGAAGGGGGGCAGCCAGAGGTGGACCAGGGGCCCCAGGCGCCCCCCTGGCGCGACCAGGGGTGGGGGCGCGCCGGGTGGCCGCCTGGCCCCCTGGCTCCCCTCTGGCCCCTCCCGGGCTCTTCGCGAAGCTTCCTCCACGCTGATTTTTTATCTGAATTTTCCCGAATTTTTCTGGCACTTTTTATATGGGGGAAAACTGAAATAGAAAAACAGCAGAAAATAGGAACTGGCACTGGGGTGCACTGAGTTAATAGGTTCGTCCAAATATGATCAAAAGTGTATGAAAGTGTATCTAGATCATAGCAATATCACACAAAACATGCATGGAGCAAGAAGAAATTATAGATACGTTTTGGACGTATCAACATCCACAAGCTTAATTCCTGCTCGTCCTCGAGTAGGTAAATGATAACAACATAATTTCTGTGGTGACATGCTAGCAACCATAAAAGAACTTTGAAAAGTGAAGCAATCAAGGTTAGAGATTCAATTCAAGTCATAACATGCAAGAGTCTATATTAGCATTGAATCAAGTAACAAAAGAACATTAGGTGCAAGAGCTCTCGCTGTCCGTGACTCGAATGTCTCCAAATGGTGTTTGCGTGCAAGAAGGGGATAGGGAATACGAGAAAAAAAGTATTTTTGTTGAGAACTCAATCTACTAAAGTTTCACATTTGGTCTTCTTTGGAATCTTATCTTGACTCGTCCCCAGACCACTAGCCAGGTACAAGTCAATTTGATCCACTCCTTTTCGATATTTTGAGCACTCATGCAATGGATGAGAGTAAGAACGAGAGTTGACACTTAGGATGGCAAAGAGAGAAATATGGTGGAGGAGGAATACAAAAAGGATGAGAAAGGCTCAAATCAATGAGGAAAATCATAGGCAAGAGATGCCAAATGATAGATATGATGTGAGGAGTAGGGATTGCCATGCAACGGATGCACATACGAGCTAAGAAGCTCTCCAAACTATATGCATAAAGATCATCTCTATGGAGTACAAGGATATAAAAGGAGTACTAGTGTGGATCTCTCAAAAGGATAGTAGTGTTGCCGCTTTCTCTCTTTTTATTTCTTTTTCTCTTTTTTCTATTTTTATTTTATTTTTTGGTGGCCTCAATGGCTCTTTCTATTTAACTCACATTTGTCCTCTTTGGGATCTTTTATTGTGTCCACTTTGGGATCTTTTCCTCACTTAAGGGCAACACTCTATTTTAAAAGAAGGTAAAGGAAATCTTTCACACTTTACAAGGTACTCAAAATCATAAAGAAGATGTAACTACATGATGTATGCAAAGTATGTCGCTGCCAGTGTAGCAGGAACATGTATGACATGAAGATCAAGTCATGAAGAGGTGGAAGTTGCATGACAATGTAACTCGGAAAGGCTATGAAAATGTCTTGATAGGTAGGTATGGTGGCTGTTTTGAGGAAAGATATAAGGAGGCTTATGATGACAGAGCGTATCATGCCAAGGGTTTGGACGTACCGGCGAAGTTGGACACCAACTCTCGAAGTGAGAAGAAGGCAATGCACGGCACAGGAGAGGCTAGCAAAATATGGGAAGGTGGAAGTGTCAACTTTCAATACTTACATTAGTCCGAAGAACTCATGCACTTATTATCGGTAACTCTCAATCTAATAAGGAGGTTCACAAAGAGACAAGTACCCCGAGGAGGAGTGTATGGGGGTTTGGTTATCCTTGCGCATCCTCGACTCATGGTACGTGAGTGTTCTCTGATATTCGACTCCTCAGAAGAGTAGTGATCCATCTAGTAGCTAGAGTTCTCAACTAGTTTTGTAGGTTTTGAAAATAAACACCCAAAATACGACACCTATCACTAATAGGCTAGATCTCTTGACACAAAAAGTTCAAACATTACTCACAACAATACTTCAAAACTATTGCAAGCTACTACTAGAATTAAATAGCAACCTCAATCACCTACTTTCAAGACAAGACACAACTCAGTGCAACAACCAACTCTCTTTAACAAGATAAACATGAAAACTAAAAAGAGTTCCAGCAACAAACTAAACAAAAGCCAAGGCTCTTGCTAAAGACAAACTAAGACTAAAACTAAACATGGCAGTAGCTATGAAAAGATAAAGAACACACAACAGCAAAAAGATAAGCAGGAAAAATCCTATGATGTGTTCTAGATTTTGAAAGTGGAGCGTGTTTCTCTCCCACACAAAGTAAGGCGGGATCTAAATTTTTATGAACAGCAAGAAAAGCTAAAGAAAACTAAAAACAAAATCTAAGAGCGAGACGCTCCAAGCATAGCACATAACACATGAAGTGATAAAAATATAGTGAGACGAAGAACGAACTGATGATTGTTGATGGAGAAGGGGATGCACGGGGGCATCCCCAAGCTTAGACGCTTGAGTCTCCTTGAATATTTATCGGGGATTCATGGGGGCATCCCCAAGCTTGAGCGCTTGACACTCCTGGATCTTCTTTCATCATCTTCCATCGCACACTTGAAAACTCCCTTCATACATAACTCATCATAAGCTGATTAGAGAGGTTAGTACCCTTAATAAATAATTTTTCTCCACTGGATATAAATATAATCTTGAAGAGCTACTGTTTCTTAAGAGTTCCAAAAAGTTTTTGCAAAGAAAAAGCAAGCTTAAGGTTTGCAGAAGTAAGGAGAGAAAAAACGTGGCAGAATCTGTGAAAAACAGAACAGCAGATAGTAAAGAAATTTTTAGGGGCACTTCTGCAACGCAAATCAAAAAACTCAGAACATACGGAAGTTTCGTAATTGTATAGAGCATACTGTGTAAACATTTCAGCTCAAAAAGATGAACTGGGATTTTTCTGGAATTTTTCTGGTCACGAGGACAGAATCTGTTTTCTGGACAGCATGTCACAACTTTTACTTCCCTTGCCGTAAGAGGCTATAACTTGGCACAAAGCTGAAAAATAAAAATACAATGATGTTGCTATAGCAGTAACAACCATCAAGACACAAAAAAAGCAAAAATAAAAACCTGAATTCGTTGCGGGCTGCCTCCCGAAAGCGCTTCTTTAAAGCCATTAGCTAGGCATAATGCAAAAAGAAGAATCAAGTTTTATCAAGAGAAAGAGAATAACTAGCCCGTGTAACGGACTCAAAAGGTAACTTGATTTTCTTTCTAGGGAAGTGTTCCATCCACTTTTTGAATGGGAATTGGAATTTTATATTCCCCTCTTTCATGTCAATAACCGCACCAACGGTGCGAAGAAAAGGACGTCCCAAAATAATTGGACATAAAGGTTCACACTCTATATCCATAAAAATAAAATCAACGGGAACATAGTTTTCATTGACAATGATAAGAACATCGTCGATCTTCCCCAAAGGTTTCTTTACGGAAGAATCAACAAGACGAACACCAAAAGAACAGGGCTCAAAAGGCTTCAATTCAAACATATCATATATTCTTTTGGGCATAACGGAGGTACTAGCTCCAACATCACATAAAGCATAGCAAGAGAAGTTATTCAATTTAATTTTGATCATAGGGTCCCAACCACCATCTAGCTTCCTAGGTATGGAGGCTTCTACTCTAAGCTTCTCCTCCCTAGCTTTGATGAGAGCATTTGTGATATGCTCCGTGAAGGCAAGATTAAGTGTGCTAGTGTGGGGGTCTCTAGACATTTTGTGTAGCAAGCTAATAATTTCTGAGAGGGTACAACTATCAAAATCAATATCACTACTATCAAAGGTGGTAGTAGTGTCATCTAGGCTCACTTGTTTGAAACCCTCTATGTTCATAGGAGTTTCTTTATCTACGGTTGAGGTATTAGCATCACCATTAATAGGTCCAACGGGACTAGGAGTGCATTGGGTGCTAATAGTTTGGGTGTCCTCAACAATTTGGATAGTGGCAACTGTGTGGTGTGTAGGAAGGCTTTTAATTCTATCCTCTTCCATAGGGATAACTTCCGGTTTGGCTGCCATTTGATTTATCAAAGTAGATTGGGTGTGGGACATATTCGAAACATGGGTTTCGGTGGCGGTAAGTCTAGCCTGGAGATTAGAAATCTCACTGTTCAGGCTATTAAGCTGTTCACTAATGTTTTGCAGAATGGCAGTATGCTCACCTATTTGCTTAGAGAAGGCTTTGTTTTTTTCAAACTGGGTGTGCATATATTTCTTAGTAGCTTTCTCTATTTCTACCAATTTATCATAGCTAGGTAGGTCTCTTTTCGTATAAGCAGGATTATAGGAGTTGTTGCTAGGGTAAGTGTTGTTGTTTCCATAGTTGGACGGAAACGGTCTAGGATTACTAGAAAAATTTCCCCTATAAGCATTGTTGTTGAAGTTGTTTATAGCAATAAAGTTCACACCTACTTGTTCTTGAGCAACCAAAGAATTTAAAGGGACATCATGAGGATCAATAGAGGGTTGCTTGGTAAGTAGAGACATAATTAAGTCAACTTTTTCATTGAGGGAGGTAATTTCCTCGACAAAATTTTCCTTCCTACTTGTTGGAGCGCGTTTGGTGTGCCATTGGGAATAATTGGTCATCATCTCATCGAGAAGCTTTGTGGCAGCACCAAGTGTAGTTGACATAAAGGTTCCTCTTGCGGCCGAATCTAACAGGTTCCGCGAAGTAAAGTTCAAGCCTGCATAAAAAGTCTGGATAACCATCCAAGTAGTCAAACCATGTATAGGGCATTTCTTAACAAGAGATTTCATTCGTTCCCAAGATTGGGAAACGTGTTCATTATCCAATTGCTTAAAATTCATAATGTTACTCCTCAATTGGATAATCTTAGCAGGAGGGTAGTACTTCCCTATAAAAGCATCTTTGCACTTATCCCAAGAATCTATGCTATTTCTAGGCAAAGATTGAAACCAAATTTTAGCATCTCCCCTTAAAGAGAAAGGAAAGAGCTTGAGCTTAACAACATCACCTTCTACTTCTTTATACTTTTGCATATCACATAATTCAACTAAATTATTCAAGTGTAAAGCAGCAGCATCTCCAGCACCAGAGAATTGATCTCTCATAACAAGGTTTAGCAAAGCAGGTTTAATTTCATAAGAGGTAGCTGAAGTGGCAGGTTTGGCAATGGGAGTGCAGATAAAGTCTTGGTTGTTGTGACTAGTGAAGTCACACAACTTGGTGTTTTCAGTGGAACCCATTGTAGCAGCAAGTGTGGCAGATTTTTTTGCAGTTTTTGATAAAGGACACAAAGATAAAAACTGAAAGATAAACTAACAAGACTAAAAAACAAAGGCAAATGGTAGTGTGCAACTCCCCTATCTTAGCACTCGGAGTCCCCGGCAACGGCGCCAGAAAACTTGCTTGATGGCTTCTCGCCCCTTCGTTGGTTACCCCAAGTGGAAGGATGAGATGTAGTGCAGCAGCAGTTTTCCCTCGGTGAAGATACCAAGGTTTGTCTCCAGCAGGACTCCAGAGATGATAAGTAGGTGTCAGCGGCGCAACTGACGCGGACCTGCACACAGACACAGATAACTTTGTTCCCAACGAAGTTCAGAGAGGTTGTCAATCTCTCCGGTCTTGTTGTTCACAAGGATAAAATGCAAGGGATAATGATAACAAGTAAAAGCAGTAAAGTAAATATAGCGTGGAAACAGTAATGAGGATATGGACCGGGATACGTGATGTTCGCTAGTGATGTCTCTCTCCCAAAAGACGATAAAATTGCTATGCGAGGTAAACAAATTACAGAAAGGCAATTGACAGAATTATGAACGCACCGCAATGCTAACTATGCTACAAAAGAAAGGACGAGGTTCAAAAGCACGGGCAGTACGCCAAAATAAGTAGACCGAAATCCATCGGCATCTACTACTAATCATCCACCTTGAGATATCTATCCAGAACATCTCGCTGGTATTAAGTTGCGAGCCCCACCCAAAGTGTAAACCCAAAGCAACAGACAACTGCATTAAAAAGAACTCTGCGTAAAGTAAACAATCTTTGTGACCGCGGTCACAAGCACCGTTGTTTTCCCCCTTGTGGCAACAACACATCCCCTAGACTCATGTTTCTGTCACTCAAGCGTGTCATTGGGGGGCATGAACCCACAATCTAGCACAATGTTCCCTCTTGAAGTCACTACCTACTACTTGGCCAAAGCAATAAACAGCAACGGAGAACATGCAAGAATTACTTAGGAACAAAAATATAAGAGATAAAAACAAAATATATTACTCTATCACAATCTGAACATAATCTCATAATCCATCAGATCCTATCAAACTCAACATAGCAATAGCAGAAATATTACAAAGGTGCCTCGATCATGTAGGGCAGCTCACGAGGTCTAAACAATGAAGATCAAAGAGGGGAGGATAACATCACATAGCTACTGATCACGGACCCATGGTCTAAGGAAAACTACTCACGAGACATCCGGGGAGCATCCATGGTGGAGAGGAGACTCCCGGAGGTCAATCCTCCCTCCGGCAGGGTGCAGGGAAGAGGTCTTCTGGTGCTCCCGATCTCGGAAGCGCGGCGGCGGCGGAACAGAGGCGAGTTCGCGGAATAGGGTTCTTCTTCTGGAGTTTTCCCGTGGCGGAGAATAAATAGGTGAAGGGCGGCAGCCAGAGGTGGACCAGGGACCCCAGGCGCCCCCCTGGCGCAGCCAGGAGTGGGGCCGCGCCGGGTGGCCGCCTGGGCCCCCTGGCTCCCCTCTGGCCCCTCCCGGGCTCTTCGCGAAGCTTCCTCCACACTGATATTTTATCTGAATTTTCCCGAATTTTTCTGGCACTTTTATATGTGGGAAAACTGAAATAGAAAAACAGTAGAAAACAGGAACTGGCACTGGGGTGTACTGAGTTAATAGGTTAGTCCAAATATGATCAAAAGTGTATGAAAGTGTACCTAGATCATAGCAATATCACACAAAACATGCATGGAGCAAGCAGAAATTATAGATACGTTTTGGACGTATCAGCAGATTGAAACATGAACTGTCAATCTTAAGAGCGGCGCCAGGCCGAATGGGGCCGTCAGCGCATGAAATATCGATCACAGATAGCATGATTGCTCTTTATCATCGGGAGGAAATCTTATGGAAGCAGCGTGCATGGGTGGAGTGGCTTTCTAATGGGGATAAGAACACAAAGTTTTTCCATCTTAGAGCTTCTATGCGATGGAGGAAAAACCTAATGAAGTAACTCCATGATGACCAGGGAGACGTGATTTCATGTGTTGAGGAGTTGGAGGCCATGGCGACACAGTTTTACAGTAACCTGTACACGTCTGAGGGGGTGTCGAATATGGAGGACGTCCTCGAGGCGGTCCCAGTTAAGGTTACACCTGACATGAACCTATTCCTAGATGCGGCTTATACAGCAGATGAGGTCAAAAGGGCGTTGTTCCAGATGTTCCCCCTCAAGGCGCTAGGTCCTGACGGTTTTCCTGCACATTTCTTCCAGAAGCACTGGGACGTATGCGGTGAGGAAGTGACCAAGTCTGTCCTCCTCATCATTAATGGTGAAGAAAGTGCCGAGAGCATCAACAATACATTACTGGTGCTAATCCTAAAGGTAAAATATCCTACTTTGCTATCTCAGTTCCGGCCGATCAGTTTGCGCAATGTGCTCTACAAAATTTCCTCAAAAGTTCTGGCAAATAGACTGAAGGAAGTGCTCCCAGAGATTATATCGCCAGAGCAATCTGCCTTTGTTCCAGGCAGACTAATTACTGATAACACTGTGTCGCATACGAGTGTCTGCATTTTATGAAGCGCAATAAATCCTTGAAACACCGCCACTGCGCGTTAAGATTGGATATGATGAAGGCATATGATAGGGTTGAGTGGCCCTACTTAAAAGAAATCATGATGAAGCTTGGATTTTCTGATAAATGGGTTGCAATAGTGATGAGTTTGGTGACATCGGTCACATATTCGGTTTTGTTTAATGGAAATAAATTACAGGATTTTAAACCTACCAGGGGGATTCGACAGGGAGATCCCATTTCAACTTATTTGTTCTTGTTGGTAGCAGAGGGCCTTTCTGGCCTCCTCAAAAACAGAGATTCATCATCGCAAATGGCGGGACTACAAATGGCACCTACGGCGCCATGCGTAAACCATTTGTTATTTGCCGATGATAGCCTGTTGCTTTTCAAGGCTAATGCACAAGGTGCGATGGAGGCGTCAAACCTACGGGAAACCTATTGTCAGGCTTCGGGGCAGAGAATAAATACAAGCAAATCTTCAGTCTTCTTCAGTAAGGGTTGCCCGGAGAATATCAGAGAGGAAGTTAAGGGTATCTTGGACGTTCATACGGAAACACTTAACGAAAGGTATCTTGGTTTGCCATCGGATACTGGATCTTCTAAATCAGGTGCCTTCAAGTACCTAAAGGATAGAATGTGGGGAAAGGTCAAAGGATGGATTGAGAAAACAATTTCCTGTGTTGGCAAAGAGATTTTGATAAAGTCTGTGGCGCAATCTATTCCAGTATACTCAATGTCCTGTTTTAAGCTGCCGAGGGGTTTGTGTGAACAATTGTCAAAACATATCAGGCAATTCTTTTGGGGGAGCAAACAGGGCAAACGGAAGCCCCACTGGGTATCCTGGCAGGCTATGACAAGAGCTAAGTCTGATGGTGGTCTTGGTTTCAAGGACTTGGACCTCTTTAATGTGTCGCTTCTAGCGAGACAGTCATGGCGGCTACTCACTAAGCCAGACTCCCTTTGTGCCCGGTTACTCAAGGCGGTATATTTTCCAAACTCTAGCATTCTGGAGGCACAGTTGGGTAACCACCCTTCTCAGATATGGCGTGGAATTATCGAAGGCCGGGTGATACGTCCAAAACATATCTATAATTTCTGTTTGCTCCATGCATGTTTTGTGTGATATTGCTATGATCTAGACACACTTTCATACACTTTTGATCATATTTGGACTAACCTATTAACTCAGTGCACCACAGTGCCAGTTCCTGTTTTCTGTTGTTTTTCTATTTCAGTTTTCCCCCATATAAAAAGTGCTCCAAAAATTCGGGAAAAATCAGATAAAAAATCAGCGCAAAAGAACCTTCCAGATGAACCTAGGTGGGGCCAGAGGGCCACCACCAGGGGCCCAGGCGCCCTGGTGGCGCGCCCCAGGGGCTGGCCGCGCCAGGGGGGCGCCTGGACCCCTGGTGGCCCCCCTGGCTGCCCCCCTTCTCCTATATATTCTCCGTGACGAGAAACCCTCGAGGGAAGAACCCTTTTTCGCGATCTCGCCTCTGTTCTGCCGCCGCCGCGTTTCCGAGATCGGGAGCACCAGCAGACCTCTTCCCGGCACCCTGCCGGAGGGAGGGCCGACCTCCGGGAGTCTCCTCTCCACCATGGATGCTTCCCGGATGTGTCGTGAGTAGTTTCCTTTGGACCATGGGTCCGTGATCAGTAGCTATGTGATGTTCTCCTCCCCTCTTTGTTCTTCCTGGTTTAGACCTCGTGAGCTGCCTACATGATCGAGGCACTTTTGTAATCTTTTTGCTGTTGCTATGCTGAGTTTGATGGGATTTGATGGATTATGAGATTATGTTCAGATTGTGATTGAGTAATATATTTGGTTCTTATCTCTTATATTTTTGTTCTTAAGTAATTCTTGCATGTTCTCCGTTGCTGTTTATTGCTTTGGCCAAGTAGTAGGTAGTAACCCCAAGAGGGAACGTTATGCTCGATTGTGGGTTCATGCCCCGTGATTACACGCTTGAGTGACAAAAACATGAGTCTAGGGGATGTGTTGTTGCCACAAGGGGGAAAACAACGGTGCTTTTAACCGCGGTTGCAAGGATTGTTTACTTTACGCAAAGTGCTTTTTAATGCAGTTGTCTGTTGCTTTGGGTTTACACTTTGGGTGGGGCTCGCAACTTAATACCAGCGAGATGTTCTGGATAGATATCTCAAGGTGGATGATTAGTAGTAGATGCAGTTGGATTTCGTTCTACTTATTTTGGCGTTCTGCCCATTCTTTTGAGTCTCTTCCTTTCTTTTGTAGCATAGTTAGCATTGCGGTGCGTTCATAATCCTGTCAATTGCCCTTATGTAATTTGTTCACCTCGCATAGCAGTTTTATCGTCTTTTGGGAGAGAGACATCACTAGTGAACATCACGTATCCCGGTCCATATCTTCATCACTGTTTCCACGCTCATTTACTTTTCTGCTTTTACTTTCAGTTGCTATCATTATCCCTTGTGTTTGATCCTTTGTGAACAACAAGACCGGAGAGATTGACAACCTCTCTGAACTTCGTTGGGAACAAAGTTATTTGTGTATGTGTGCAGGTCCGCGTCAGTTGCGCCGCTGACACCTACTTATCATCTCCGGAGTCCTACTGGAGACAAACCTTGGTATATTTACTGAGGGAAATTTGCTGCTGTGCTACATCACACCTTCCACTTGGGGTTTACCAACGAAGGGCGAGAAATCACTATCATCACCTCGCACATCAAGCAAGATTTCTGGCGCCGTTGCCGGGGACTCCGAGTGCTAAGATAGGGGAGTTGCACACTACCCTTTACCTTTGTTTTTTTAGTCTTGTTAGTTTACCTTTCAGTTTTTATCTTTGTGTCCTTTATCAAAAATCACAAAAAAAATTGTTTATCTTGCTGTTAGTAGTCCTCCTTGTTTAGATGAACATGTTAGGGCTAGGTGCTTTGCGGGAATCGGAAGTTCTCGATTTCCGTCAAAGAGATGGAGAAAATATGAAGAAGGCATGGGACCGAATTTCTGAAGCACATAAAAGAATTATGCCTTGGATACCTATAAAAATTGTGCTTAGAAATTTTTACCAGGGTTTTTTTAAGTGGTGTAAACACTCTCTTGATATTATAGCTGAAGGAGATTTTCTAGAGTGTGATGAAGTTAGAGCTCTTGATATTTTGCATAGTCTATCTAGTTATTTTGTTTATGATCGTAGTATTGATACTGTCATAGATAAACTTGCCACTATTGAAAAAAGATTGGATGCTCTAGACTTGAGGAAAGTAGAGGAACTTAAGTCCAACAAGAAAGAAATGTTGGAGATAGATGATGATTGGGAGCCCTTTGTTAGGATTAGCATCTCTAACCAAGGCTTCCTTGCTCTTTGTGATATTGGATCCATAGTTTCTACTATGCCAAAAATAGTTTATGATTCTTTGAAGCGAGATATGGATAAATTATCATCTTATCATGAACATTCTAATGGAGGTATTTCAGAGATTAAAGGAAAGGTAAAAGAAGTCCAAGTTGCATTCCTTCATAGGACTGCACCAATGGATTTCTTCATCACGGAGCCAAACCAAAGTAACATTGTGCTCGGAAGAGACTTCCTCTGTGCTATGAAAGGCTTCATTGATATTGGTAACGGGCACATACGCTTACGCGGTATGGCGAAAGGTAAGTACCTCTTTCCTAGGAAGAAGAAGAAGAAGAATGAGCTTATTGAAAATCAATTTGAAGGTTTTATGATTCTGATCTTGGAGACCCTTGATTCTTCTTTTACATCATGCCTAGCTTAAAGGCATAAAAGAAAGCGCTTTTGGGAGGCAGCCCACAACGAATTAGGTTTCTTTTTGCTTTTGTTGTGTCTTGATGTTTGTTACTACTGTAGCAACATCATTGTATATTTATTTTTCAGCTTTGTGCCAAGTTATAGCCTCTTATGATAAGGGAAGCAAAAGTTGTGACATGCTATCCAGAAAACAGATTCTGTCCCTTGACAGAAAAAATCGAATAAAATCACCAGATCATCTTTTTGATCTGAATTGTTTTGACGTCATGTTCTATACAATTGTGAAACTTTCGTATGTTCTGAGTTTTTTTATTTGAGTTGCAGAAGTGCCCCGAAAAAAATCTCTACTACCTGTTGTTCTGTTTTTCACAGATTCTGCCACGTTTTGCCTCTCTTCACTTTTACAAAACCTTAAGCTTGCTTTTTCTTTGCAAAAACTTTTTGGCACTCTTGAGAAACAGTAGCTCTTCAATAATATCTTTATATCCAGTGGGGAAAACTATTTTATTAAGGGTACTAACCTCTCTAATCAGCTTATGATGAGTTATGTATGAAGGGAGTTTTCAAGTGTGCGATGGAAGATGATGAAAGAAGATCCAGGAGTGTCAAGCGCTCAAGCTTGGGGATGCCCCCATGCATCCCCAATAAATATTCAAGGAGACTCAAGCGTCTAAGCTTGGGGATGCCCCCGTGCATCCCCTTCTCCATCAACAATCATCAGTTCGTCCTTCGTCTCACTATATATTTATCACTTCATGCGTTATGTGCTATGCTTGGAGCGTCTCGCTCTTAGGTTTTATTTTTTAGTTTTCTTTAGTTTTTCTTGCTGGTCATAACAAGTTAGACCCCATCTTGCCTTGTGTGGGAGAGAAACACGCTCCACTCTAATCTAGAACACATCATAGGATTTTTCCTGCTTATCTTTTTGTTGTTGTGTGTTCTTTATCTTTTCGTAGCTGCTGCCATGTTTAGTTTTAGTCTTAGTTTGTCTTTAGCAAGAGCCTTGGCTTTTGTTTAGTTTGTTGCTGGAACTCTCTTTAGTTTTCATGTTTATCTTGTTAAGAGAGTTGGTTGTTGCACTGAGTTATGTTTTGTCTTGGAAGTAGGTAATTGAGGTTGCTATTTAATTCTAGTAGTAACTTGCAATAGTTTTGAGGTATTGATGTGAGTAATGTTTGAACTTTTGGTGTCAAGAGCTCTAGCCTATTAGTGATAGGTGTCGTATTTTGGGCAATCCGTGTGTATTTTCAAAACCTACAAAAACTAGTTGAGAACTCTAAACTACTAGATGGATCACTAATCTTTGGAGGGATCGAATATTAGAGTACACTCACGTACCATGAGTCGAGGATGCGCAAGGATAACCAAACCCCATACACTCCTCCTCGGGGTACTTGTCTCTTTGTGAACCTCCTTATTAGATTGAGAGTTACCGATAATAAGTGCATGAGTTCTTCAGACTAATGTAAGTATTGAAAGTTGACACTTCCACCTTCCCATATTTTGCTAGCCTATCCCTTGCCGTGCATTGCCTTCTTCTCACTCCGAGAGTTGGTGTTCACCTTCATCGGTACATCCAAACCCTTGGCATGATACGCTCCGTCATCTTAAGCCTCTTTATATCTTTCCTAAAAACAGCCACCATACCTACCTATCAAGGCATTTCCATAGCTTTTCCGAGATATATAGCCATGCAACATCCACCTCTTCATGACTTGATCTTCATGTCATACATGTTCCTGCTACACTGGCAGCGACATACCTTGCATACATCATAGTAGTTACATCTTCTTTATGATTTTGAGTACCTTGTAAAGTGTGAAAGATCTCCTTTACCTTCTTGTAAATTAGAGTGTTGCCCTTAAGTGAGGAAAAGATCCCAAAGTGGACACAATAAAAGATCCCAAAGAGGACAAATGAGAGTTAAATAGAAAGAGCCATTAAGGCCACAAAAAAATACAAAAAAAATAGAAAAAAGAGAAAAAGAAATAAAAAGAGAGAAAGGGGCAACACTACTATCCTTTTGAGAGATCCACACTAGTACTCCCTTTATATCCATGTACTCCATAGAGATGATCATTATGCATATAGCTATGTGGGGACCTTCACACTATACAACTTGGCTTGCATATTTCAAGGATGAGCCTCCTCAAACGAGCTCTAGGTCTTCATGAGCGAGAAATTTAGATACGCCCCCACTAGTTCCATTGGATAGCTTCCTAGCTAATATGTGCATCCGTTGCATGGCAATCCCTACTCCTCACATCATATCTATCATTTGGCATCTCTTGCCTATGATTGTCCTCATTGATGTGAGCCTTTCTCATTCTTTTTTGTCTTCCTCCTCCTCCGTACTTCTCTCTTTGCCATCATAAGTGTCAACTCTCGTGCTTACACTCATCCATTGCATGAGTGCTCAAAATATTGAAAAAGGAGTGGATCAAATTGACTTGTACCTGGCTAGTGGTCTGGGGACGAGTCAAGATAAGATTCCAGAAAAAGACCAAGTGTGAAACTTTAGTAGATTGAGTTCTCAACAAATAAATATTTTTCTCGTATTCTCTATCCCCCTTCTTGCACGCAAACACCATTTGGAGACATTCGAGTCACGGACAGCGAGAGCTCTTGCACCTAATGTTCTTTTGTTACTTGTTTCAATGCTAATATAGACTCTTGCATGTTATGACTTGAATTGAATCTCTAACCTTGATTGCTTTACTTTTCAAAGTTCTTATATGGTTGCTAGCATGTCACCACAGAAATTATGTTGTTATCATTTACCTACTCGAGGACGAGCAGGAATTAAGCTTGGGGATGTTGATACGTCCAAAACGTATCTATAATTTCTGCTTGCTCCATGCATGTTTTGTGTGATATTGCTATGATCTAGACACACTTTCATACACTTTTGATCATATTTGGACGAACCTATTAACTCAGTGCACCACAGTGCCAGTTCCTGTTTTCTGCTGTTTTTCTATTTCAGTCTTCCCCCATATAAAAAGTGCTCCAAAAATTCGGGAAAAATCAGATAAAAAATCAGCGCAGAAGAACCTTCCAGATGAACCTAGGTGGGGCTAGAGGGCCACCACCAGGGGCCCAGGCGCCCTGGTGGCGCGCCCCAGGGGCTGGCCGCGCCAGGGGGCGCCTGGACCCCTGGTGGCCCCCCTGGCTGCCCCCCTTCGCCTATATATTCTCCGTGACGAGAAACCCTCGAGGGAAGAACCCTTTTTCGCGATCTCGCCTCTGTTCCGCCGCCGCCGCGCTTCCGAGATCGGGAGCACCAGCAGACCTCTTCCCGGCACCCTGCCGGAGGGAGGGCCGACCTCCGGGAGTCTCCTCTCCACCATGGATGCTTCCCGGATGTGCCGTGAGTAGTTTCCTTTGGACCATGGGTCCGTGATCAGTAGCTATGTGATGTTCTCCTCCCCTCTTTGTTCTTCATGGTTTAGACCTCGTGAGCTGCCCTACATGATCGAGGCACTTTTGTAATCTTTTTGCTGTTGCTATGCTGAGTTTGATGGGATCTGATGGATTATGATATTATGTTCAGATTGTGATTGAGTAATATATTTGGTTCTTATCTCTTATATTTTTATTCTTAAGTAATTCTTGCATGTTCTCCGTTGCTGTTTATTGCTTTGGCCAAGTAGTAGGTAGTAACCCCAAGAGGGAACGTTATGCTCGATTGTGGGTTCATGCCCCCTGATGACACGCTTGAGTTACAGAAACATGAGTCTAGGGGATGTGCTGTTGCCACAAGGGGGAAAACAACGGTGCTTGTAATCGCGGTTGCAAGGATTGTTTACTTTACGCAAAGTGCTTTTTAATGCAGTTGTCTGTTGCTTTGTGTTTACACTTTGGGTGGGGCTCGCAACTTAATACCAGCGAGATGTTCTGGATAGATATCTCAAGGTGGATGATTAGTAGTAGATGCAGTTGGATGTCGGTCTACTTATTTTGGCGTTCTGCCCATGCTTTTGAGCCTCTTCCTTTCTTTTGTAGCATAGTTAGCATTGCGGTGCGTTCATAATCCTGTCAATTGCCCTTATGTAATTGTTTCACCTCGCATAGCAGTTTTATCGTCTTTTGGGAGAGAGACATCACTAGTGAACATCACGTATCCCGGTCCATATCTTCATCATTGTTTCCACGCTCATTTACTTTTCTGCTTTTACTTTTAGTTGCTATCATTATCCCTTGTGTTTGATCCTTTGTGAACAACAAGACCGGAGAGATTGACAACCTCTCTGAACTTTGTTGGGAACAAAGTTATTTGTGTCTGTGTGCAGGTCCGCGTCAGTTGCGCCGCTGACACCTACTTATCATCTCCGGAGTCCTACTGGAGACAAACCTTGGTATCTTTACTTAGGGAAATTTGCTGATGTGCTACATCACACCTTCCACTTGGGGTTTACCAACGAAGGGCGAGAAATCACTATCATCACCTTGCACATCACCGGGACGCCCTCTCTAATGGGCTGATCAAGCGTGTTGGCAATGGGGCTTCAATTAGCATCTGGGAAGATAACTGGATACCCCGTGAAGCTATGATGCAGCCTGTTGCATGTTTGTCCCAATATCGCCCCTTCAAGGTTGAGGAGCTCTTTGATCACACCGAGGCTCGATGGCGGGAGGATTTGCTGCGGCAGTGTTTTCTACCTAATGATGTATCGGCTATCATGAGTATCCCTCTGAGCACTATTGATCAGCCAGACTCCTGGTCGTGGCATTGTGAGAAAAATGGCCAGTTCTCGGTACGCTCTTTGTATCGTCTTTTGGCCAACATCAAGGAGACTGGGGAACAACGGTTGTCAGGAAGAGGTTCAGCGTCTGAAGCTGGACAGGAGGCGAGAGGTTGGAAGCGGTTGTGGCACACCGAAGTTCCTGCGAAGATTAGAACATTCTTGTGGCGTCTAAGTCACCACTCTCTCCCAACAGAAAATGTTCGAAATCATCGCAACATGAGCACTGAAGATACATGTCAGTTCTGTGGCTCGATAGATTCATGGCGCCATTCCCTGATCGAGTGTCCCATGGCACGTTGTGTATGGGCGTTAGGAGAGGAGGAAATCGTGGACAAGATGAGAGGAACCGGGATGCCAAGTGCCAAACTTTGGCTGTTTGAACTCATTGACAGTGTGTCTCACGAAGATTTTGTCAGAATCTCGGTTACTTTATGGGCTATATGGACAGCAAGACGCAAGGCAATTCATGAAGCAATCTTCCAAAGTCCACTGGCCACCCATCTCTTCGTTACAAGATTCATACAAGAACTACAACAGATCAAGCAACTTTCAGGAAGAACAACTACGGTGGGCGGGCCGGGTTCGGCCAGGACTCCAGCACGGATGGCCTCTTTGGGAACTCGGAGGGGGATGTCGGCCTTGTTTGGCCGCCGACCCCCAATGGGTTATGCAAAGATCAAAGTGGACGCAGGTTTTGACGCATTAGGGATGAGGTGTGCGGCGGCAGCAGTCTGTCGAGATGATGCTGGCAACTTCTTGGGAGCAAGCGCACAGGTGTTGATAGGCGTGACTGACCCAGCGGTGGCGGAAACTATAGCCTGTCGGGAAGCTATGGCGCTAGCTCAGGACCTTTCTCTACAAAGGATTGTTATCGCATGTGACTCCAGCTCAGTGGTGAAGGAGATAAACCAGCTTTCGGGAGGCTTAAACGGCATGATAGTGAAGGAAATAAACATTAGGAAGTCTATCTTTAATTCTTGTATTTTCATTTACGAACCTAAAACTACAAATGCAGATTCTCATAGCTTAGCAAAATCTTCTAGTAGAATTGATCAGGGTCGCCACATGTGGCTTGGCACTCCGCATGACCCAAGTTGTATCAAGTTTGTATCCAACTTCGATCAATAAAGCTAGTAAACCCCTAAAAAAAGTCATCTTTGGCATCTTCCTGCCGCTATCTGAGCGAGGTTCTGAGAAAAGTTGCCCTCCCGTGCTTCTTTGCAAGAGCAACGAGTATCTTTCGGATGCCACCATCAACATGTTTTGTCAATTCGTTTACCTCCAACATTGGCATTTGTGGCACTTTTCTGATTTCAACATTACCCATCTTTCAACCAAAGTGGAGATCAATATATTAACTAGCATACGGTGCTTATTACTAGTTGCATGATATTTTAGGGTTTGCCTAGATCTTAGTCAATTAAGACTTCATGAAGTCACACTCAAGTGACATCATCATAAGTAAATTGGGCATATATTTTTATACATCTAAAACAGCTATGCAGTTGTAACCGAATGTGTAGATATGCAGTTGCAGTTATGAACGACACTTGTAGTTACATATCTAATATTAGATATGCAACTGCCCCGTTCTCATGCTGCTCACTTACAAAAAGAAAAGTCAATTATAATCAAGTGTGTAGGAATGCAGTTGCGGTCGAGATCAACACTTGCAGTTAAAAGTCTATTGCCGGGCATGCACTTGAAGTCGAGGATGACACTTACAGTTGCAAGCTAACTATCAGACATGCATTTACATTCAAGGATGGCACTTGCAGTTGCAAGCATACTATCAGATATGAAATTGCAATTGAAGGTAACACTTACAGTTGCAAGCCTACTATCAGACATGCAGTTGCAGTCGAAGGTGACACTTAAAGTTGCAAGTCGAAGCTTCAGGCCCCCGGAGGAAACCCTATATGTTGCTTGTCTGATCTTGTATTGGTTATGGCGGGGTGGAGGTGCCACAATGAGTTGTGCGTGCGTCTAGTTGGTTGTCTTTGGGGGTGTCGTTGCCTCACTTTATATAGATAGCTACGTAGGTGTTTACATGAGTCCTAATTGACTACGAATTGGAGTCCTTGTGGTGTGCTTCAAGTCTTCGAGTTGGGTTTCGTCTCTTGTCCTGCCATGGGCCCAGTCTTCATGTGCACCAGGTAGGGCATGGTGGGGACACGCGGGGTATGCCCGCATCAGTGGCGGTGTGTACGATGTTGTTTCTCTATTGGGAGCATCATGCGGGGAGACTTGGTTTCTTTGTTGCGCTCCTCCGGTGTTCGTCGTGGCCCTGATCGTTCTACTCCGGCGCTATGTACGCTCGTGGTTGATGATTCCAAGGAAGTTGGAGCTGCTGTTCTTCAGAGGTGATCGGTGTCGGAGGAGACGCGACGAGGTTTCGGTTTTGGATAGACTCTTTTGTGTGAGAGAATTCCTTATTTGGCCCTTTCTTAAAATTCGCTTTCTTTTTTGACCCAAAAAAATTTCTTTATTTTTCGACACACAAACTTCATTTTGTTCCCTATATGACACTTTCTTTAGTTTTGGCTAGGAACGATGTGAAGTGTGAGATAAAAAAAAAATTATCCCTAGTGCAGTATGTGACTAGATTGTTTACATGCAAACCTAGAGATAATGTGATATAATATGTTTAACTTTTTTGTCAAACTTTACACTATTATGAACCAAAACTGACAAAAATGCCACATAAGGAACAAATGATATTTGAGTGTCAAAAAGGAAAGAAACAAAAAAATTAGGCCCAAAAGGGAAGCAAATTTTTAAAATGGGTCAAATAAGGAATTCTCTCATTTTGTGTCGTAGCAGTGTTGTCGTGTGTAGCGGTCCTTGAGCTAACCATATGTGGTGTTATACTACACTCGTTGTTCGTAGCAGTAGCGGAGCTAGCCAGAGACTATGCCCCGGGCCAATAGTATAGCTACAGTGACATATAGTGTTAGACACTGTAGATGCTTCTATAGTTACCGAAGGGGCAGCCGGTCATGCCCCAGGCCAAGGCCCTCGTAGCGAGTGATAGATATCCTGTACTACATTTCTTTTCTTTTATAAACCTATGGTACGTAATTTGCGTACTTTAAAAATAAACTAGATGGACGTTTTCTTATCCCTGTTTGAAGGCCAAACCTCTAAAATCCGATCTCCGGCGTTCGTCATGGCAGCTACGCATGTATATGAGCTCATGGTACACGCCTGGCTTGGACCACTCTTGAATTCCAAATCGACTAAAAGCGATTGGTTGACGCCGTCGTCATGTTTAATTTTTGTTGAGAAGACAATATAGACGCAGACCATTCTGAGCACTGTTGGGAAGCTGGTAGGCGAGGAGTTTTGGCTGCTCCGCGCCGTCGGCGGCGAGGTGGATGAGCTGAGGGACGAGCTGGCGACCATGGACGCCCTCCTTCGCATGTATTCCGAAACAGAGGCTGGCGCTGTGGACCTCTTCCTCCGGGAGTGGATGAAGCAGCTGCGTGAGCTCGCCTACGACGCCGAGGACTGCGTCGACCTCTACATATTCCGTATCAAGTCCCGCAAAGGCGACGGCTTCCTCCTCTGGTCCAAACGCATGGTCGCCACGCTTTTCCCTCGCCATCTCCTCGCCGGTAAGATCAAGGACCTCCGCCGGCCTCCGCGCCATCGCCATCAGCGAGCGCCATGCTGGCCAACAAGCTCAGTGAACTTCTCAAGGACAAGAGGTATGTTCAGCCGGGCATAACTTCTTTCCGGAACTTCGAATCAAGCGCATAATCTACATATGCTCTGTTAATTACTACTACCTCTGTTCTGTTCTAATATATATAAGATGTTTTGGCAGTTTAAATGAACTATCAAACATCTTATATTGATGAACAGATGTAGTAATATCAACCTTAAGACTGTGATACTGCAAAGGTTCTGGCTACAGCCTACAGCTCAGTCGACTGATTAAATCTCAGTCGGATGACGTAAGCAGCAGATGGTACAACCCCGTTTTGCTTCGGTAGTACAGACATTTTTCCTTTGCATTTTGTTTCTTTTACTTGGGAAGCAGCGATTAGGTGCTCGGGTGTGGATGCACCCGGGAAGACTGAATTTTTTAGAATAAATACGAAAAAAGCTTTAAAATTTTAAATCTTTCTGTGGTGAAAGATGCTTACATGTGAGATGTTTATGTAAATTTAGAAAGGTTTGGACACTTGAAAAGCGCACAGTAAAAAATGACATGAAGGCATGCATGCGTATGCAAGTGGAATAGATAAGAAGATGTTTGGTTTTCTCTGTAAACACATAGTGGTTGTTAGTTGTGATGGTCCTCGACAGGCAACACGAAGCGATCTTACACAGATTTTGTGCCCGAGGCAGCGCATTGAGCCGTCACATTTATCCGTCTCAACCCAAAGGCACGAAGACAGACAAAATACATCCCCGTATTGGAGTTGACCTAAGTCGCGTGAGCCGTAAATTGGCCAAGGAGACCAGGGATCAAACGGCTGAGATAATCTGTAAGATCGCTTGGCGTTGAGCCTGTCGACGACCATCACAACTAACAACCTCTATGTGTTTACAGAGAAAACCAAACGTCTTCTTATCTTTTCCACTTGCACATGCATGCATGCATGCATGCATGTCTTCATGTCATCTTTAAATGTATTGTAAAGAAAGCGATGTCATCCTCTGGGTCATCATCAAAATGCGCCACTACTATTTTCTTAGGCATATCACATTTTAAAATGCGCCACTAATAAGGGGTATTAGTAGTGGCACATTTTAGCAGAATACCCCATGTCTTAGGCCTTAGTAGTGACGCATTTTGGTTGAATGCCCCACGTCTAAGGGTCCTTAGTAGTGGCATATTTCAGTCAAATGCGCCACTACTAATGTATTTAGAAAATAATAAAAAAGTCATTTTTTTACAGAAAACATATAGGAAAAATAATTAAAAACAAAAAATGAAATGAAACCATATTTTTATTATAGTAAAAAATAATACAATATATTTACAAGTATCCAATAAATAAAAAACTATTATAGTTATCATATTTTATTATATAGTAGTAAAAACTACAAGTAAAAAATATTACAACAAGGTCCCTATAAATAAAAAACTAAAAGCAATCTGATCCCTAGCTGTCGTGGCCGCCCGGTGGCTGTCGTGACTACCTGGTGGCCCTCGCTGGTGTCCGCGCGGGCGCGCCTTGAACCCCCCCCCCCCCTCCTCTTGCCCGCAAGGCGAGGGGTCGGAGCTGGTAGTGCCGGGGGCGAGGAGAGGAGAGGGAGGAGAGGTGGCCGGTGGCCGCGCCGATGGCTCCCGGTGGCCGCACCCCGTCGGGGTTGGTCGGCCCCTAGCCGGCTGGTGCCCGCCCTGGCTGCTGGCCGCCCGAAGGCCGAGCCGGTGGATCTCCTCGGCGGCATGTGGGGGGTGGGAGAGAAGATGAGCGTGGGGGTGTCGTGGGAGAGAGGATAAGGGAGAGAGAGAGAGTGGCCGCGAGTGGGTGGTTGGGCCTAGATGTTTTTTTATTGTCTGGTTAGGCGTGGCGCATTTGCCGAATGCGCCCTACTATCTCCATAATAGTGGCGCATTTCTGATATGCGCCAGTATTATGAAGATAGTAGTGGTGCATTTTCATAATGCGCCACACATAAGGACGTAGTAGTGTCCTATTTTGCAAAATTGGCCACTACTAAAAGAATCCAGGCATGCCCAGTCTCACGGGTGACGCACTGCAAAAAAAAAATGCGTCACTATTACGCCACCCCTAATTAGTAGTGAGGCACTTCATTTATAATGCGCCACTAATATAAAGATCTCTTATATCATTTTCTCTAATAGTGTGTGTCGTGGTAGACGTTCTTTGTCCGCTCGTGCTCACTACCCGCCGTCGGGTCGTGTTCGTGTTCCCAGCCCACCACCGACGCACGCTAGGGCACCCATCGCACCATGTGCGTGTTCTCCCAGCCCACCATGTAAGTGCGGGCATATGCTGGTGCGCATCTATGCACCGTCGCCCTCGCCCTCGACATCCCCGCCGCCGCCAGCCATAGACGATGAGGAGGAGGACGAGCTCATGAAGAAGTTGCTCGAGGAATCAAATCTAGCTTGAGTATGAGCCCCACGGACGACGTAGCCCTCCCAGATTCCCCGACGCGGCCACCGGAGATGCCTTCACAGGCGTCGTCCGTCCACGTGCGGCAACCACCACTGCTGGTCTTGCCTGCTCACCTGTGGCAGCCATCAACCTTTTTCAACCTCACCACGGATGATGAAGACGACCAGGATGACGACGATGGCATGAACTGAAGCCGTGCATGGTGGTGGCGGCTGATTTAAGGTTTCATTTTAATGTTTTCTAGTTAAAGTTAATGTACTTTCTTGAGAATGGCCAAAAAAATTGGACTTATGAATGTACAATAATATATTAAGTTAGTTTAATTTATATTATGTATTTTTTAGTTTAAATTTAAGTTTTAAATGCAGACATTGTTTGAAATGCATCGGGTGCGTTGAGCGCACCGACGGGCACCCGGCAACAGTCGGGTAATTTCTTTCGACCGGTCGACCCAAACGAATAAAACGTGGACAAAATGCACATCCATATGAGTCATGTCGTTGATGTTGGCCTTAGCTCATCGTGCCTAGCTCCGTCGAGGCAACAACTGGTCATTGTAGTAGCCGCTATACCCTTTAGAGAGCTCTTCCGCTAAAGCTATACATTTTTTACGCTAAATTGAAATGCCACTATTTCCCGCTATAACGTTAAATTTGAAGTCATTTAGCTCACTAAACCGTTATACAATACCATCTTTCTCTCGTATTCTTTATTTTTTCAAATTTATATGACGCATTAATTCAAAGTTTGTTATTAAATTAGAACACTAGATTGGTACTTGGGTCTGGTGTTCAAACATGTGTTTATATCAAATATATTGGATATATCATATATGATGCCTGATTGTATACCTATTTTTCAAAAAAAAATGCATGATTTAAGAAAAACACCAAACGAAGCTTAGCTTCGCTATAGCTCCTCTAAGCCTTTCATATCTTCTAGCCAAACCACCGCTAAATGGCATAGCCCGCTATTTAAAACATTGCTCTCATATGATCATATGCATAAGCAAGTTTGACAGCTCTCATATGATCATTGATAAATCTATTTATTATAAGATTTTTATGGTGTATTCCTTCCTCAAAGCAAACATGAGGTTTTGAATCTCGCCACTTCTTTGTATTTATTAAAATATTTTTTGTAGAAAATTACACCATAAGATGTTATTATTTCCAATGTCCATCTAGACAATAGTCCTTAACTAAATGACGTATAATTTCAAATGTTGGTAGTGACTAGTGAGTAATAACTAATCCTTGATTGCACACAGGTACACCATTTTCTAACTCTAGAATACCTGATGAATGCAGGTACCTCATTGTGATAGATGATGTATGGACAATAGCAGCATGGGATGCAATCAGGTCCAAGTTGCCAAATGGCAAATCTGGCAGCAGAATAATTGTGACCACTCGGATAAATAACGTGGCCAGAGAATGCAGTGATGTTAGTCATGCTGAATATTATATCCATCAAATGGAGGCCCTTAAAAATGAACATGCCAAGGAGTTGTTTCTTAGTAGATTATTTGGCTCCGCCACAGTTCATACGGATTCTGACATACTCCCTCCGTCCTTGAAAGAGTGTACTTTCAACTTTCTTGGAGATTCAAACTATTTCAAACTTTGACTGAGTTTACATAAAAATATAGCAATACTTATGAAACCAAATAATTATATAATAAAAATATACTTCATGACGAATCTAATGATACTAATTTGATGGTATACATGTTGATGTATATTTATATAATCATGGTCAAAGTTTTAAAAGTTTGACTTTCCAACAAAGTTGGAAGTACACTCTTTCAAGGACGGAGGGAGTAGAGGATCTGGAACATATAACAAACAGAATTCTAAGGAAATGTGCTGGGCTACCATTGGCCATTGTTAGCATTGCAAGCCTCTTGGCGAACTATAAATATCCAGAGAGCAAAGATATGTGGGAAACAGTTTGGAAATAAACTGGTTCACAGATGGAAAGCAACCCTACCCTTGAGGGGATGAGGCAGATACTCACACTCAGCTACAATCACCTACCTTATCATCTCAAGGGTTGCATGATGTATTTTAGTATTTTTCCTGAGGATTATGAGATCCCAAGGAAGAGACTATTATATAGATGGATTGCAGAAGGATTGGTTGAGGAGAAGCGGGGTTTGACTTTGATGGAGGTCGCAGAAGGCTATTTCGAGGAGCTATTGAGTAGGAGTATGATTGCTCCGGCGTCCTCTACCGGTTTTCATGGGAAATGGGCCGGATGCATGTCGGGTGCACGACATGATGCTTGAGGTCATGGTGTCCAAATCCTTGGAAGCTAACTTTATTAGCTTAATGGGTGGGCAGTATGAAGGTATGTCATACGACAGAATTCGTCGCCTCTCCATCCATGCAGGAGCCAACAACAACTCTCCATCCATGAAAGGAGGGGTGGGGGTGGGGCCATTAAGTAGGCATCGTAGGAGAAATAACATGGAGAAGGTGGACATGCAGCATGTTCGTTCACTAACCATGTTTGACCTCCAAGAGAAGAAGTTGTTTGATCGGCTAGGAGAGTTCACCCTACTGAGGGTACTTGATCTGAAAGACTGCAAGCACCTGAAAAACAAGCATGTGAAGAATATCTGCAGGATGTACCTCCTAAGGTTCTTGAACATGAAATGTACAAATATCAGTGTGCTGCCTGAGGAAGTCGGTGCCCTAGAGCATTTGCAAGTGCTTGATGTGGATCGGACACACCTTAAAATGCTGCCAGAAACCATCACAAGGCTAGAGAAACTTGAGCGTCTGAAATTCCGCAACAAGGATCAATGGTACATTATGTGGAGACCTCCCGTGGGGCTCCGTAAAATGAAAGTACCACGAGATGCAGATCATGTAATTATAAAGGATGTTAAAGTTGCTGAAGAACTCGGTGAACTAGGAGATTTGCGAGAGGTTACTATCTTTCTTGATGAGTCCGGTGAAAATGTTGAGGATCTTCACAAAGCGCTTGCCAAATCCCTCAGCAATCTCTACTCCCTCCGGAATCTCGGCATTGGCCGCATAATTAAGGAGAGTGAGACACAACTCAGCTTTCTCAATCACATGCTCTCGCCGCCAAAGCTCCTACAAAAGCTTTACCTGGATGGTGGCATTGATGCGTTGCCCAGCTGGGTCCCGTCAATGCACAATCTGGTCGACATTAGCTTTATCTGGTCAAGGCTTCAAAATGATCAAGTATTTGGCGTCCTGTATAAGCTGCCCAGCCTGAAGCGAATCGCCATGTTTAGGGAGGCCTACGTTGACACGGAGTTGGTTGCACGTACTGCCCACAAGTTTCCGGTGATGAGGAGCCTCTCTGTGGCATCAGTTCTTTGCCACTCTCCGAAACTCATCAGATTTGAGCAAGGGTCCATGGACAAGCTCGAGGAGCTTTCGGTGTACTTGGGTGTTTGTACGAGGAGCATTGTTGGCATCGAGCACTTGAAGAACCTAAAAGAGGTGAATCTCACTTCCCGGAGAATCAAAGGCGCATCACTGCGTCCTTCATATCATCATCAAACTGAGTCTGCACTGACTGAAGCACTGGATCTGCTCAAGGGGGAGAACAAAAGGCGCCTTGACTCCGGACAGCCACAGTTCACGATCAGAGTGGAATATGAATTGCTCTAGATTGTTGGGTTTCTGTATTAAGTTGTTTCCTTCAACACATAATATTCTTCAGATTGTAATAAAGCTGGAGCACAGCCTAGCAGGTTTTTTGTCCCATAGTTAAACAGTGGGTTTTCCTGGTATGCATCCAACCAGCGTAGTAGTACTATTTTTAATTTGCCCTTGTTTCCTGAACACGACTTGTTCCCCTTATGATGATAATGTAAATATCTTTTCTATTGTCTTCAATGTGTTTTGGACATTTGGTCTGAATTAATTGGGGGCTCCATCTTTATATCTAGATTAAAACGACTTGGGTGATCGGGCACACGAAGAAGTACTGCTAGTTGTAGAAAATTTGAAGTTCTAACAAAATTACAAGAAATCCAGAAAACAGCAACAACAATAGGATAGCTTCAGAAAACAAGATGAGTGTGAATGTATGTAGGACGAGCTACTGGTACCTCCCGTTATCCCCATCGATCGTATGTGCAGTCAAAGATAATGTTTTGCCGTGAGAATCCTCACCGGCCTCCTCGTATATTTATACAGGTTGTACAAGAGATAAGTACAAGTTCTTTAGATTACAACCGTGGACAAGATACGTCCGTATCTACGGCTAGCCTAACAACTAATCTAACAACCAAATCTCAACAATACGTGACTCGGTTGTTTAACATTCCCCCGCAAACTCAGCCTGTGCAAAGGTTGAGGTTGGATCGCAATCGAGTCAACATGATCTTCGTGAGAGGTTTAGTGAATGCATCCGCGACTTGATCAGCTGATGAAACAAACCGGACATCAAGAGCTCCCATGGCGACCTTTTCTCTCATGACATGAAAATCCACCTCAATGTGCTTGGTGTGTGCATGGAATACTGGATTGGCTGAGAGGTACGTTGCGCCGAGGTTATCACACCATAGAACAGGTGCTCGAGGTTGAGGAACTTGGAGCTCCTTCAACAGTGACTGCAACCATGTTGCTTCGGCTGTACCGTTCACCAACGCTTTATATTCTGCTTCAGTCGATGACCTTGAGACTGTAGGCTGCGTCCGTGCACTCCAAGAGATGAGGTTAGGTCAAAAAACACAGCAAACTAACCTATTGATCGCCTGTCGTCGCCACAGCCAACCTAATCAGCATCTGTGAATACACTTAGCAAAGTTGATGGCGGTCGACGAATAGTCAAACCAGTAGATACCGTTCCTTTGACAAACCTAAGAATACGCTTAACAGCTTTCCAGTGGACATCCGTGGGACATGATAGATATTGGCAGACCTTGTTGTGGCTCAGACCTCGACGCCGAGTACTTTTCGACGATGATTCATTGACCAACGATAACTACGATGATGAAGAACAGCAGCGTGACATACACGTATGCAATGAGCACAAGTTCGCACAGGAGAGCTATCTTCCACGGGCAAGCAGCCTGCTGGATGCTTCCGCTGCTGTCCCTGTACGAACGTGTACGTAGACGTACGAGCTGCCGGCTGCCGATTCAATCCGGCGAGAACGCAGAGCGATATATGGCTACGGGAGTCGCTCCCGTTTTACTTTGATATAAGGTACCTAAGGTTTTAAAAAAAATTCCAAAATATATGGCATGTTGATATTATACTATCGTCTAGGTAAATACACCTATGTAAAAAGATAGAACAAAGGGTCTCTTTTTTATTATTAGCTGATTCAAACAGTTTTCTTTCAATTTTTTCTAGAAAAAGATTAGTTCTATTGTAGCATTATACATACGCGTTAATATCCGTGCAAAAAGCTTAGACACCTTATATCAAGGAACGGAAGGAGTATTACTTTTAGTTTACGGGGTTGTGTACAGAGATATATATAGCATTAGTCCTATGCGGGTGACTGCTACAAGTCCGAGCCGGACAAGTATTATAATCGTGGTTATTTTCAACAGACCTTGTTTACTGCAAATGCAAGATCTGGCCGTGTCAAGGTTAGATACTTCTACTCTAGCATTTAATATTTTAACTTCTCAAAAAGAATTAGGGTTTTAACTTTTCTAATCTATCTATCTATCTATCTATCTATTATATCTATCTATCTATCTATCTATCTATCTATCTATCTATCTATTATATACTAAAAGCAAAATACGAAGGAAACGAAAAAAAATACTAGAAAATTCCACGTTAATTAGAAAATAGGGGCCCTTGATCTTGTGGACCTTCCAATATACAAAAATTGTGTCCGTTAGATCTGGGAAACCTACCTTCTCGCGCAAAAAGGAAGAGGAATCGTGCCTACGCCCCCACCTAAGGCCTACGTGATCCATGCCGCACAGCCGCCGTCTTCTCTTCTTGCCGCATAGCCGCCGTCCTCCTCCTTTTGCTGCACGCCCTGATCTAGCTAGCGATCTGAGACAAGAATCAGCCGTGGCTGGAATGACCAGCTAGAAAGCTCGTAAGAAGTGGCAAACGTTATCCCTGTATCTCCAAGTGTACTCACGGACGTTGTGTTCCGGTCGATGGGGAGCCCAACCGTTGCCGCGTTCATATCACACGCCGCTCCGGTAAGGCGGTAAGAGTACTTGACAACAGATGCACGCACATACATCATGCCAGTTTGAAGCAGATTTCTGTCCAACGATATATAAGTACCAGAGCAAAGCATTTGATTAATTTTCCTTGGAGCTGGCTGAGGCAGCTATAGCCTGCAGATCGATCTAGCAGGACGGATGCGTACCTGCACTCCTGCAAGATTTCTCCACCGATCTACCGATTCCGTTATTCTCATGTTTTCTTCCCATCATTAATAAGTTTGAGATTACTTAGTGGAACATCTTTGTATATATAATGCCATTGTAATGTACAATCATTGGCCCAAATATATAGCTTGGTTGGCATGCGTTTAATTAGTCTAAGCATAGTAATAGGAGAATTTCATACACTTAATACACTTCTTCATTTACACACGATTTTGTAGAGGATATTAGTGGTCATCTGCATTACTATTTTGGGACTAGCAGTGAGGAATATGGTTAGTCATCTGCATTACTATTTTAGGTCTAGCAGCGAGGAGTATGGTTGGTCTGAGCATATTATATCATGTAATTAACTATGCTTTAATGGGAGGTACGACACCTTTAACTATGCTTTAACATGACATCTTTAGAGCATCTCCAATAGTTTGTATGTAGGTGTCGTTGGTAAATTGTTCATGTCATCAACCAACAAGCTATCATACAAGCACTCCAATGGGTTGTATGTAAGACATCCAATAAAAAGTAAAAAAATAATATAGTTGCTCTCTAGTCTACCTTGGAGCTTGTGCAAGAGGTGTTGGTTAATCTACATACTACTTTGCTCTCTCACCTCATTTATTACATGCCACATCATCTTTAGATCCTAGGTGTCAAACTAACCAACACCTATCTTACAACCATTGGAGATGCCCTTATATCATGGCTAGGAACTACGAAATCTAGCTTTAATGAGAGGTACGACACCTCTTTCTTCGTGCGTCTATATCTGATTCAGTAGTATACATTCCAGTATTTCAGTTTAGATTATAATGTAGGGACATTTGGTGGTTAGAAAGAAGAAATAAAAAATCATTCTTTGCACAAGAAATCAAAGAGATTCTAAATCCCATAAGAAATATGACTTCGACGTTTATAATATACATATATTCCCTGAATTTGATGTATCCTCACAGAAGGTCTTTGTTTTCTTGCCGAGACATGACATCTTTATGTCCCTATATTGTGCCAAGAAAATAATAATTCTTAGGACTGAAGAAGAGGATTGTACTTTCAGTAGGTTTCTTATAGGTTTTTACTTGCATAAGCTCACTTTTAGGTTTAACACTTTTCTAAGCTGACATGTATAGCTTCAGACTCATCTTTTGAATTTTATTGTTTGTACTTTTCAATATGCAATAGATAGAAAACCATTCATAGGATATATTTTTTCAGTTTTTTTTACCAAATCAGAATGGAAGCCTTGGCGCAGTGGTAAAGCCGTTTCAAATCCTTGAAACAGCCTCTTGTAAAAATGCAGGGAAAGGCTACATACAATAGACCCAAAATGATTGGATCCTTCCCTAGACCCTGCACAAGCGGGATCTACATGCACCGGGCTACCCTTAGTTTTCTACCAAATCACAAAATATAGTTAGTTGTTGCCTCATGTATGCTGATGTAAACATGTATCTAATAGCTCTCACAAAAATGATGTTAGTATATCATGAAGTTTATATTCATGCAAGTGAGAAGTGGCTGATTATTTTATTTTATTTTTTCTCAAACCCTTATTTTGTGCGGATAAATACCTTTCTTTACATGATCTTAGGTTGTGTTTTGGGTGAAAGTATAAATCTCTACTCCTATAAAAACTGAGTTGGTGGTGATGGTGTGCCTTCCATCCTTCGATTGCAACCATTCGATTCACATCCAACGCATTTGAGATAGCCCCTTGTCTCTCCCCTTCAACCCAACTCTCTCCCACCTCATCTAGCCATCTCAGGATAACTAAAGAAGGCTATGGAACAATCTGGAGAGGTGGCTGCAGGCTGCTAACGGCGTCGTCCGCCCCCACGCCTCTTATGCCTTCTCTCAGGCCCCACCTTCGACCATCACCACAACCCCCTCCTCGTCGATTCCTCTGCTCCCTTACCATTCTCCCTGATTTTGACCTTGGCAAGTACGCAGATCCCCTCCGACACCGACCTCCACGAGTTCGCCGCCGCGCCGTTCGTGCCCCAGCGCCTCCGTTGCCTACTCCCTCTCCTCCTTCAACAGCCCCAGCGCCTCCGTTGCCTACTCCCTCTCCTCCTTCAACAGCCCCATCTCCAACCACAACCATACCCACTTCTCATAACCGTCTCTCTGTGTCATCCCCTGCTTCCTCCAATACCGACCTTCACAACTAAGTCATCGGCTACCCCCTACTCATCCTCGGCGGCGGCAATGCCCCCTACTACAACTTTCCCATCTCCGTCGATGCGCTATACGATCTGCTCTGATATGATGATGAGGTGCTATGCTCGTTTACTGTCTCTGCTTCCCAAACAACTCTGTAAGCCATATGTGATGGTAACAGATGGAATTGTGTTATGTGTCCATGGTATCATTTATCTGCAACATTAGCTATTATATCCAACTATCCATAGCAGTGTACAATACAGTGTTTGGATTCGATCTCTTTTCTTAAATCTTCTTGTGGAATTACACTTCAAGAGTTCAAGTATTATAGAAAGGAATGGTTGCATGCAAATATCAATAGAAAGACATGCCATATTACTTCGATATCATGAAGGCAATAATTTTGTGTTACATAGGTATTTTAGTATGCCAAATACTACCGATCAGAATATATCAGTTTCAACATGTACTGCTGTTTGGTTCAAAAGATTTATCCTTTTTCTATTTTGGCAAATAATAATGTTGTTGTTAGATTGCATATAGCATTCCTATTAGCAAAAGGAGGGTGAGTCCAAAACAAAGGACATATTCTACAAAAATGTACTGTAGTCCAATGTATGTTCCAGCCTGCAATTTGAGCTCAGTATTTTACTGGTTGGCTAGATCTACAACTTATAGAATTGCTAAGTTGAACGACTCACCTTGATCTGGACAGAGACAGCAGCAGAGAGATACTATATACCATGTAATAGTGTAAATATATGTATAGAAGTACTTTCATTCTTCTACCTTGTGAATTAGTCTTTCAAGATGTGGATGGTGAGGAACCATCTGGAGCCCAGAAAACATTATGTTCAAGCTACAACTTTCGTCTGAATATGTACCGATACATGTGTGATGTGTGCTGAGGAAAAGACTGCATTTCCCGTTATCAGTGTGCATTTTCAGTTATCTGTACAGATACATGAAGCTGTACAATTCAATTATCAGTGTCCATTTCCAGTTTCGTTGCCGTATCCATCTGATATATGTGGTCGGAGATGGATGAACGATGACCAGCACTGCTTATCTTTTTCATGATTTCAACAGTTGTGTTCTATCTCTATTTTATGTTGTTATGATTTATTTTTCAAAGCAGCATGAATGTTATTTCTTCACGAAGTTTGCATGCTGCTAGAACACTGAGAACATGTTTGTTTGCAATTATTTTTGGCTATTTTGTTTGTGTATAATATTCACGGTAATGCTTTTGAGTTCAGAAGTAGAATTGAATATTTGAAGAAAGCTATTGATATTTGTTACACTTGAAATAAATAACTCCACATAGTTTGTAGAATAAACTAATAGATTAATGCATCTTGGTGTTCCGTGCGTTGTTACAAATTTGGTGGCTTGCATCAAACATACATCAGTTATTCCATTAATTTCCTTGGGAAAATTTACCTTTCAATACATGTCTCCAGCTCTAATTTTATTTGTCCTCGCTGGAAATTTTATTGTGTCGTTGTAGATTGTAGTATTGTTCCCTCATGCTCAAAGAAAAGAACAATTACTATTTTTTATAAAACAATAAAACTCCTCATCAGCTACATACATATGAGCCTAAATATAAATTTAACTATGCTGCAAATTATGACAAAAACATGCAAAAGTATAATACTTCGTCCGATAATATTAGTTGTCTCTGAAACAAATGTATCTACAATTCAAATATGTCTACATACATTTGTTTCAATGACAATTAATATGAATTTAAGGGAGAACATGAACATGGAAAAAATGTAATAAAAATGCAAATAATATAGTACATGACCATCCAATAAACTTAACCGCACCAAGAAAATACAAAATATGACTAAGAATATGAACAACCAAAGTGGAGATCAATATATCAACTAGCATACGGTGCTTATTACTAGTTGCATGAGATTTTAGGGTTTGCCTAGATCTTAGTCGACATGAAGTCACACTCAAGTGAGATCATCATAAGTAAATTGGGCATATATTTTTATACATCTAAAACAGCTATGCAGTTGTAACTGAATGTGTAGATATGCAATCGCGGTTATGAACGACACTTGTAGTTGCATATCTGTCCCGTTCTCATGTTGCTCACTTACAAAAACAAAAGTCAATTATAATCGAGTGTGTAGGAATGCAGTTGCAGTCGAAGGTGACACTTAGAGTTGCAAGTCTATTGTCAGGCATGCATTTGAAGTCGAGGATGACACTTACAGTTGCAAGCTAACTATCAGACATGCAGTTACATTCGCGGATGGAACTTGCAGTTGCAAGCCTACTATCAGATATGCAGTTGCAATCAAGGGTAACACTTACAGTTGCAAGCCTACTATCAGACATGCAGTTGCAGTCGAAGGTGACACTTAAAGTTACAAGTCTATTTTAAGACATGCAACTCCTTTTTCTACCGTTGCCCACTTATAAAACAAATATTAGTTGCAATGAGTTTATATGACACACAATTACAGTCAAATGTGTAGACACACAATTGCAATCGGGAATGATATTTGCAGTTGCAAGCCTATTGTTGGATTTGCAATTGCCGAAAATTTTAATAAAAAATAAAAGCAATTGCAATTGAGAATGATAGTTACAATTGCAATCGAATGCAACATTTGAGACCCCAAAAAACAAACGATTTAGCGCTGACCCAAAAAAACACTTATAAAATCTTAAAATAAATTAATCTACAAATAGAAAAATAGGGTTAATATTGCAAGAGGGAATAAAAACTCATCGAAAAGTCTCAGTCGACTGAGATTTAGCTGGACCGTGGAAAGAAATGATTGCAACCACGGTAATTAAGTCTTCAAGGTCGATCGATATTCAGTCCTATCTACAAAACATTTATGAACAATAATCAGATTGTTAGTTGATGGTCAACTAGAGCCCAGGTCAAAGGATGCCTTAATCGGTGGACGAGATCTCATGGAAATCAAATCAAGGTGATGACTTATATATGAACTTGCTTTTTGCATGTATAGTAAACAAGGAAGACGTGCATCAACTAGTCACCCATATCCACCGGAGAAAGAAAAAAACTCAATCAGACATCCATCATTCACCAATCAGTCGACGACCATGGTTTCCATGTGAAGAGAGAAAGAAGCTAGCGCTCCCTCTAGGTCTAGATGGTTTCTGCTGGGCTCCCAGAAGTAGAACCCAGGAAGAAGAAGAAGAAGAGCAACGGCAACAAGTATGCCTCCACCTGCGCCATCCTCGCCTCCATGGCCTCCATCGTCCAAGGCTATAGTACACAAACATATGTGTTGATAATGCATGATGAATTGCTGTATGAGGTACGAACATCATGTTTCTTTGATGCATGCATGGGCATGGCTCATGGGTGCAGACATCGGTGTGATGAGCGGGGCATCGTTGTACATCCAGAAAGACCTGGAAATCACGGACGTGCAGGTGGAGATCCTGATGGGGATACTCAGCTTCTACGCCATCATCGGCTCTTTCGCCGCCGCCAGGACGTCCGACTGGATCGGCCGCCGCTACACGGTCATCTTCGTCGCCGTCTTCTTCTTCGCCGGCGCCTTGCTCATGGGCTTGGCGACCGGGTACACCCAGCTCATGCTCGGCCGCTTCGTGGCCAGCGTCGGCGTCGGCTACGCCATCGTCATCGCGCCCCTGTACACGGTGGAGATCGCCCCGGCGTCGGCGCGCGGCTTCCTCGTGCCATTCATGGACGTCTTCATCAACCTCGGTATCCTCCTCGGCTACGTCTCCAACGACGCCTTCGCTCGCCTGCCGCTCCATCTCGGCTGGCGCTTCATGCTCGGCATCGGCGCCGTGCCGTCCGTCCTGCTTGCCCTCCTGGTGTCCGGCTTGCCGGAGTCTCCCCGGTGGCTCGTCATGGAAGGCCGCCTCGCGGACGCGAGGAACGTGCTGGAGAAGATCACCGACACGCCGGAGGAGGCCCAGGAGCGCCTCGCTGACATCAAGGCCGCCGCAGGCATCCCAGTCGACCTCGACGGCGACGTGGTCCTCCTCATGCCCAGGAAGGGGGGCGGGGAGGAGAAGCAGAAGCAGGTGTGGAGAGAGCTGATGGTGTCGCCGACCCCTTCGATGCGGCGAATACTGCTCACGGCGGTCGGCATCACCCTCTTGACGCAGCTGACGGGGTCCGACGCCGTGGTGCTCTACAGCCCGCGCGTGTTCCAGAGCGCCGGCCTCACCGGCGACGACCAACTCCTGGCCGCCACCTGCGCCATGGGCGTCACCAAGACGCTGGTCATCTTGGTCGCCATGTGCCTCCTAGACCGAATCGGCCGGCAGCCGCTGCTGTTATCCGGCACTGCCGGTGTGATCGTCTCGCTGGTCGGCCTCGCGACGGGCCTCGCCGTGGTGGACGACCGGAACCCGTGGGCGGCTGGCCTCTGCGTGGCGTCCGTCCTGAGCTACGTGGCATTCTTCTCACTCGGGCTCGGACCAGTGGCGGGCGTGTACACCACGGAGATCTTCCCGCTGCGTGCGCGAGCGCTGGCCTTGGCTGGCCTGGCTGCCTGCAACTGCGTGGCCAGCGGCGCCATGTCCATGACCTTCCTCTCTCTGTCCAGCGCCATCACGCTCAGCGGCACCTTCTTCCTCTACGCCGGCGTCGCCGTGCTCGGATGGGTGTTCCTCTTCAACTGCCTCCCGGAGACGCGCGGCCGGACGCTCGAGGACATGGGCAGTCTGTTCGGCACGGAGGCAACACAGGACGGGAGCTGCACGGCCAGACTCTTGGGCTAGTTCTCACGGAGCATGAGTTCATTAGTCACATGAATATTACTTTTTGACATGACTCGCATGAATATTTGGGGTTGCATTCGTTGTCTACACACGCAAACACGTTAGTATTTAGGAGATTGTCTTAGTCGACTAAGACTTAACGATGGTGGTCGAGGGACAGGCTCGGAATAGGGGGCGGCGGCCTTGGTGGTGGGATGCTTGCGGCATGATCGGCTGGCATTCTTAATGTAGTATGTTTGTACCCTAATTATACCTGAAGATGGATAGTGGAGTCGATCTGATCCAACAACTAGTTGAAATGATGGATAGGTGAGGTTATTATATTTTCGTTTTTTGAGCAAACATTTTGCAAATCGGTATGCATTTGAAAACTATAACTGACTGGACTACTTGTTTACTATATTAGATGATATCTTCCGCGTTGTTGCGGAAACAGATAATAAAAAATGTTTTAAAATATATGAAAAATTATAAAATTAAATATAATAAGATTATTAAATATTTTTTGAAAGAAATATTGCTTAGAGTAAAAATCTAAAAAAAATTGGAAATGAGTGTGATTTTTATTTTATTAATTAATTATCTTGAGAATATATTGATCAGATGATATTAGACGAAAACAACGTTGAGTGGGAGAGTGGAGACATCACTTTTAGCTAAACCTAAAACAATGATAGCAACTACATATATGCATTCGTAAAAAAAACCGCATGGAAAAATAAAATGCAAGATAACATTGATTTTCTATTAAAAATCCTATTACAAATTGTGTGTCTTAGTGCAATTTTTTAAATATTTATTTATGATAGGTTGTATGCGCATGCGGATTTAATAAAAACATGTGCATGAAAAATTAATGAAAAAAATAGACCTATTTGATGAATGTGAATAGCTTACATGTCAACATAAATAGGTTAATAAATATGAACTATTTAGGTATTATTGATACGGATAGGTGAGTGATGCACGTCTTGCTTACTATGCGTGCAAGCAAGTTCGTAAATCCTGACCTCGTTTGATTAATTTCCGTGGCACCTCGTGCTCCTTTGTATACATACATTAATCCATGGATTAAGGCATCTTTTAACATGGGCTCTAGTCATCCCGTTGACCATCCATAACCAATCTGATCATTGTTCATAATTTCAGAACTGAATATCGATCTTGTTCACTATGCGTGCAAGCAAGTATGTAAATCCTGACCTTGTTTGATTTCCACGAGATCTCGCGTACGTTTTTATACCACATTAATCCAAAGATTGAGACATGTTTTGAGATGAGCTCTAGTCATCATATTAATCATCAACCAGCAATCTGATTATTTGAAGACGTGCCAGTGTCGTTCTAATGCGCATGGATATAATTCTGGGCTTTGTTGTCCTTCCTTCTATAAAGTACAGTACTAGCTAAATATTCGTACATTGCTATGGAATTAAATAATATTTAAAAATAGTGATGTGTGACTGATTGTCTTCGGTCGTCACATCGTTCTCAAAGGCGTTGTTGGAGACCTTGGTCATCAACGCTTGGTCGTCCTTAGAGCGCGATCGTTGAACTCGTCTTCGAGCATTTGTTGTCCTCGTTCGTGGTTTCTTTTTGACAACCGTCCGCATATGTAGGTCTTACATAGTATGATTGTCTCATCCATCTTTGCAAACAATTGGTCGCCCATGGATCAAGTGCATGGTGGTCGTTGTGTATGTCGCTGAGAGCCTGCTCGCAATCGTCGATTTCAACTAAAGGCTGTTGGACATCCTAGGTGTTAAAATGCATGATGTTGCATGAGGCTCTTGATGCATATAAATAGAGTTTCTGTTGTTGCTCAGGTACTACCCTTTGATCAAAACTTGGCCTAAAACATGAAACAAAACCTAACCATGGTATATTTTTTCTGATAAATTATTTGCTACATGCATTTTACCTAAGGGAGAAAATGGGGCTGTAGTGTTTTTTTACTAATTCTTCACGTACTCTAGACATTACCAAAGACCATGCTAAAGTTTCCATCAAATTAGCCATTTAATCTTTAACACACAATAATGTCAACTTAGTTTGAAAAGGTAGATAAATTCATACCCGGGGTTAGCGTATGCAAAACTCGCTACAACACAATCATATGGAGAGTCGAGAACCGTACCCACTTGTCTAAGCAGACAAGACCAATCACAGAACGTTCTCAGAAAGCATTGAACGTGAGGGGCATCCCATCCAGGCCGGATGATCAACTGAGATGGGTCCTCATCGTCCGCACACAAGTCTAAATGATATGGGTGGTGAACTCCCATACTCATAGACAAGTCGCCTCAACCATACTATCGATTGTATTATAACTCTTACATAGACTTACTCCAGCCCGATCACTTAGTCGGGGTCTAGGGCGGGCTCGATCATACAACAAAGTGTGCACGTGACGGAGGCACGAACAATCGCATCGCGATGCCCCAAGCTGCGCACATCTAAGGGCCACTTGGTGTATAAAAGACCGCCAGCCAGATCACAACTAAGATCTCAAAAACTCATACTAAGACATGCATGTTATAATCAGTGCAATTCTCTACAAAGTGTATAACTTTATTGATAACTCTTACAGAGTGCACACAAAGATCACGAGACCGTGATCCAACATTACAACAAGCATGCGGAAGCAAAGTAGGTCTGAGTACAGACAAGTTTAAAAAATGGCTTAGAGAAGTCTTATTTAAAAACAAGTCCTTCACGAGGGACCAGTCGTCTGATTGGGACTACACTAGCTTGATCAGTCGTCGAGCTCCAGGAAGAATCCACCTGCGGGGTCAGTGGGTTCATCTAAAACATAGAATAAGCAAACGTGAGTACAAAGTCGTACTCAGCAAGACTTACGTAGGAACTATACTACTCATGCACATGTATCAAGGTAAAGGGAGGTGGGGTTCATAAGCAGAAATGCCATCTTTGACTTGGCTAGTCCTGAACTACGAGTATCAGACTTGAGGTAAGAAGCGTACACGAGTCCACTACATGTCTCCAACCAATTACACCACTTTGGCGCCTTCCTCGACTTCCCACGAGAAAGCACGCCATAGCACTCACGCTTATCTTGGCAAGTTTTATAAGTATCCATTGAAGTTGTCTAATAATCGAGCACATTTTTCCAAGTAGTCCCTTACCGACTACTTACCGCGGACGCGGCTATTCGAATAGTTTATTAACCCTGCAGGGGTGTACTGCGACACACATGAAACTATCAGTTACCGCCGGGATCTCGTCACCCTTCAAGCGGGTGTCGGCGAGGATAATTTCCACAACTTTTACTTCACAGCCAACTCAAGTACAATGTAGACGCCTATCTGGGCTGGAGTCCACATCGTGAACCCCGACGGTTTATCGATGTGGTCCCAGAAGATGTGTGCAGGGTCCCAAGCCGGTCTGAATAGTCGTTCTTCCACTTCGCAGACCGTGCCACAGACCTACCAGAACTCCGAACTACTGCGACTCATTGAACTAAGAAGGGGTGATTTAGTAGGTCGAGCGGGGGTCCATGTGCCCAACATGTGGTAGTACTCTTCGTCTTGGATCACCACACAAGAACTCGGGCTTAAGGCGGTTTTCAACGAGACAACCCACTGTATACTCCTACACAACCTCTCATCGTTCACCTTGTATTAGGGTAGATTCACCAACACATTTCCACATCAACATGATTGCTACCATCCCGACTCACAGATCAAAGTATCCTCATTGTAAACTCTAAGCATGCAATAAGAAGTAACAGTTGCAAGGGCCACATGATATCAATCAACTCCTACATCTGCTAGGATTGTGGTTTGCTTACTACTGTGACAAAATGATAGGTCATGCAAAGGATTGGGTTCAACTATGCGGTAGAAACGTTATCATGGTAATCATCCTAATCAATGCATAAGCGAGACTGAGAGGGAAGTGGGATTTTATCGACATGATCAATGGGGGTTTGCTTGCCTTGCTGACGAGGTTCACACACGGTGTCTTCAACGAAGGGGGTGGTCTCCGGTTCCGGCTCCACTTCTATCCGGACAAGCATGGCAAACATAGGATCAATATAAATGCAATGCTCAAACACGTGATCAATGTTGTAACGTGATGTTCATGGTTGCAATGTGTTGTCAATTCCATTTAAATAAAGTATATTTCATTTGAGTTGCAAATTCAAACTTCATATTTGAATTCAAAAGGGTTCATATGCATGTTTGCTTCTGTCCCCCCATTTTCAAATGGGCAAACATGAAAACAAAGTGCATATTCAGAATCCTTTCATTTTTCTGATAATTTTACATATATTATTTGTTTAATTTGGAGTTAAAATGAACTAGTTATGAATTTTCAAAGTTTGAGCCTTTTTCTGGATTTTTCTGAATTAAATAAATCATTTAACTGATTTACTGCGTCAGCATGACGTGGGGCAGCCCTTTCAGCATGAATCTTCCATTGATTTTTCCGCCTTTTGGTTTTCTCCCTAGAAGTATCTTCATTAGGCCTTTATTTAAAAGACCTCTTAAGACTAGTTGTACAATTGAAGAGCTTTTTGATGATCTTGATAATGATTCGATTGATACAACTTGATCTTTTGCATTAAGCCTAGCTAATGGCTTTAAAGAAGCGCTTTCGGGAGGCAGCCCACAACGAATTTAGGTGTTTTCTTATTGCTTTTGTTGTGTCTTGATGATTGTTACTTCTGTAGCAACATCATTGTATCTTTATTTTTCAGCTTTGTGCCAAGTTATAGCCTCTTACGGCAAGGGAAGTAAAAGTTGTGACATACTGTCCAGAAAACAGATTCTGTCCTCGTGACTAGAAAAATCCCAGTTCATCTTTTTGAGCTGAAATTTTTACACAGTATGCTCTATACAATTACGAAACTTCCGTATGTTCTGAGTTTTTTGATTTGAGTTGCAGAAGTGCCCCTAAAAAATTCTTTACTATCTGCTGTTCTGTTTCTCACAGATTCTGCCACGTTTTGTCTCTCCTAACTTTTGCAAACCTTAAGCTTGCTTTTTCTTTGCAAAAACTTTTTGGCACTCTTGAGAAACAGTAGCTCTTCAAGAATATCTTTATATCCAGTCGAGAAAAATTATTTATTAAGGGTACTAACCTCTCTAATCAGTTTATGATGAGTTATGTATGAAGGGAGTTTTCAAGTGTGTGATGGAAGATGATGAAAGAAGATCTAGGAGTGTCAAGCGCTCAAGCTTGGGGATGTCCCCATGCATCCCCAAAAAATATTCAAGGAGACTCAAGCGTCTAATCTTGGGGATGCCCCCGTGCATCCCCTTCTCCATCAACAAATCATCAGTTCATCCTTCGTCTCACTATATTTTTATCACTTCATGCGTTATGTGCTATGCTTGGAGCGTCCCGCTCTTAGGTTTTGTCTTTAGTTTTCTTTAACTTTGCTTGCTGTTCATAACAAGTTAGATCCCGTCTTACTTTGTGTGGGAGAGAAACATGCTCCACTTTCAAAATTTAGAACATCATAGGATTTTTCCTGCTTATCTTTTTGTTGTTGTGTGTTCTTTATCTTTTCGTAGCTACTGCCATGTTTAGTTTTAGTCTTAGTTTGTTTTTAGCAAGAGCCTTGGCTTTTGTTTAGTTTGTTGTTGGAACTCTTTTTAGTTTTCATGTTTATCTTGTTAAAGAGAGTTGGTTGTTGCACTGAGTTGTGTCTTGTCTTGAAAGTAGGTAATTGAGGTTGCTATTTTCTTCTAGTAGTAACTTGCAATAGTTTTGAGGTATTGTTGTGAGTAATGTTTGTACTTTTGGTGTCAAGAGCTCTTGCCTATTAGTGATAGGTGTCGTATTTTTGACAATCCATGTGTATTTTCAAAACATACAAAACTAGTTGAGAACTCTAGCTACTAGATGGATCACTACTCTTCTAAGGGGTCGAATTTCAGAGAACACTCACGTACCATGAGTCGAGGATGCGCAAGGATAACCAAACCCCCCATACACTTCTCCTCGGGGTACTTGTCTCTTTGTGAACCTCCTTATTAGATTGAGAGTTACTGATAATAAGTGCATGAGTTCTTCGTACTAATATAAGTATTGAAAGTTGACACTTCCATCTTCTCATATTTTGCTAGCCTCTCCCGTGCCGTGCATTGCCTTCTTCTCACTCCGGGAGTTGGTGTCCACCTTCGCCGGTGCATCCAAACCCTTGGCATGATACGCTCTGTCATCATAAGCCTCCTTATATCTTCCCTCAAAACAGCCACCATACCTACCTATCAAGGCATTTCCATAGCCTTTCTGAGTTATATTGCCATGCAACTTCCATCTCTTCATGACTTGATCTTCATGTCATACATGTTCTTGCTACACTGGCAGCGACATACTTTGCATACATCATGATAATTACATCTTCTTTATGTTTTGAGAACCTTGTAAAGTGTGAAAGATCTCCTTTACCTTCTTGTAAAATAGAGTGTTGCCCTTAAGTGAGGAAAAGATCCCAAAGTGGACACATTAAAAGATCCCAAAGAGGACAAGTGAGAGTTAAATAGAAAGAGCCATTGAGGCCACAAAAAAATACAAAAAAGTAGAAAAAGAGAAAAAGAAATAAAAAGAGAGAAAGGGGCAACACTACTATCCTTTTGAGAGATCCACACTACTACTCCCTCTATATCCTTGTACTCCATAGAGATGATCATTATGCATATAGCTATGTGGGGACCTTCACAGTATAGAACTTGGCTTGCATATTCCAAGGATGAGCCTCCTCAAACGAGCTCTAGGTCTTCATGAGCGAGCAAGTTAGATGCACCCCCACTAGTTCCTTTGGAGAGCTTCTTAGCTCGTATGTGCATCCGTTGCATGGCAATCCCTACTCCTCACATCATATCTATCATTTGGCATTTCTTGCCTATGATTGTCCTCATTGATGTGAGCCTTTCTCATCCTTTTTGTCTTCCTCCTCCACCATACTTCTCTCTTTGCCATCTTAAGTGTCAACTCTCGTGCTTACGCTCATCCATTGCATGAGTGCTCAAAATATCGAAAAGGAGTGGATCAAATTGGCTTGTACCTGGCTAGTGGTTTGGGGACGAGTCAAGATAAGATTCCAAAGAAGACCAAGTGTGAAACTTTAGTAGATTGAGTTCTCAACACAAAAATTATTTTTTTCTCGTATTCCCTATCCCCCTTCTTGCACGTAAACACCATTTGGAGACATTCGAGTCACGGACAGCGAGAGCTCTTGCACCTATTGTTCTTTTGTTACTTGTTTCAATGTTAATATAGACTCTTGCATGTTATGACTTGAATTGAATCTCTAACCTTGATTGCTTTACTTTTCAAAGTTCTTTTATGGTTGCTAGCATGTCACCACAGAAATTATGTTGTTATCATTTACCTACTCGAGGACGAGCAGGAATTAAGCTTGGGGATGTTGATACGTCCAAAACGTATCTATAATTTCTGCTTGCTCCATCCATGTTTTGTGTGATATTGCTATGATCTAGATACACTTTCATACACTTTTGATCATATTTGGACTAACCTATTAACTCAGTGCACCCCAGTGCCAGTTCCTGTTTTCTGCTGTTTTTCTATTTCAGTTTTCCCCCATATAAAAAGTGCCAGAAAAATTCCGGGAAAATACAGGAAAAATCAGCGTACAGGAAGTTTCGAGAAGAGCCCGGGAGGGGCCAGAGGGGATCCAGGGGGGCCAGGCGGCCACCCGGCGCGGACCCACCCGTGGCCGCGCCAGGGGGTGATGGCGCGAGGGTTGACGGGTGTAGTCTTCTCGCCCTTCGTTGGTGAGCCCCAAGTGGAAGGCGTGATGCAGCACAGCAGCAAATTTCCCTCGGTAAAGATACCAAGGTTTGTCTCTAGTAGGACTCCAGAGATGATAAGTAGGTGTCAGCGGCGCAACTGACGCGGACCTGCACACAGACACAGATAACTTTGTTCCCAACGAAGTTTAGAAAGGTTGTCAATCTCTCCGGTCTTGTTGTTTACAAAGGATAAAACGCAAGGGATAATAATAGCAACTGGAAAGTAAATGCAGAAAAGTAAATATAGCGTGGAAACAATGATAAGGATATGGACCGGGATACGTGATGTTCGCTAGTGATGTCTCTCTCCCAAAAGACGATAAAATTGCTATGCGAGGTAAACAAATTACAGAAAGGCAATTGACAGGATTATGAACGCACCGCAATGCTAACTATGCTACAAAAGAAAGGAAGAGGTTCAAAAGCACAGGCAGTACGCCAAGGTAAGTAGACTGAAATCCATCTGCATCTACTACTAATCATCCACCTTGAGATATCTATCCAGAACATCTCGCTGGTATTAAGTTGCGAGCCCCACCCAAAGTGTAAACCCAAAGCAACAAACAACTGCATTAAAAAGAACTTTGCGTAAAGTAAACAATCCTTGTGACCGCGGTCACAAGCACCGTTGTTTTCCCCCTTGTGGCAACAACACATCCCCTAGACTCATGTTTCTGTCACTCAAGCGTGTCATTGGGGGGCATGAACCCACAATCTAGCACAATGTTCCCTCTTGAAGTCACTACCTAGTACTTGGCCAAAGCAATAAACAGCAACGGAGAACATGCAAGAATTACTTAGGAACAAAAATATAAGAGATAAAAACAAAATATATTACTCTATCACAATCTGAACATAATCTCATAATCCATCAGATCCTATCAAACTCAACATAGCAATAGCAGAAATATTACAAAGGTGCCTCGATCATGTAGGGCAGCTAACGAGGTCTAAACAATGAAGATCAAAGAGGGGAGGAGAACATCACATAGTTACTGATCACGGACCCATGGTCCAAGGAAAACTACTCACGAGACATCCGGGGAGCATCCATGGTGGAGAGGAGACTCCCGGAGGTCAATCCTCCCTCCGGCAGGGTGCCGGGAAGAGGTCTTCTGGTGCTCTCGATCTTCGAAAGCGCGGCGGCGGCGAAACAGAGGCGAGTTAACGGAATAGGGTTCTGCTCTGAGGTTTTCTTTTGACGGGAGATAAATAGGCGAAAGGGGGCAGCCAGAGGTGGGCCAGGGGCCCCAGGCGCCCCCTGATACGTTCAAAACGTATCTATAATTTCTGCTTGCTCCATGCATGTTTTGTGTGATATTGCTATGATCTAGATACACTTTCATACAATTTTGTGACCATTGCACAAAATCCAATCCAAGTCGTAGATCATAATATACAGAAACAAACATGCCCTAGATAGTGGGCAAAGTACTATTTCAAAGATAATGAATAATTAAACAAACAAGCGAAGCCCAATTGCTCTAAAAACATGCATACCTGATGTAGCAGCAGTGTGAAGATAGCATTCGTAGACGGCCAGGTTGTAGCCAAGGAAGCCAACCAACGCCATTAGTATCACCCAGTGGATCAAAACCAAGAGAATAACAGACTGATACAAGATTGCTGGAGACAAGATGGCAATTGGGATGAGATAGCAAACTGATGTCGTCATTGGATCCTTGAGGAGAACGCCATGTAACAGTTCATTAGCGACATAGGAAACCCATGGGAAAACACAGATCCAGCCGACGTAGGAGAGCATTAATGTACAATGGTAAGCTCTTCAGTTACGTTCAGTGTGTAGACAGGCAGCATGGCCATGAACACAGTCCACAACATCAACAGAACGGATGCTACGAAATAAGTCCAGGAGATTTCTTGTTGGGCGTTGTTGTACATGATATGGCGCACGCGCACATGGACATGGCTACTAGACAACAAACGGATGGCCGCCATCTCAGACCCGTTGCGCAAGCGGTGCAAAGCGAGAGCGTAACCCAGGTATCCAGCAGTCCATGCCGTGTTCAGATGCAGGATGAAGATGGCGGTGCGATGGCCAATGACATGGGAGACGTAGAAGGCAAGCAGAGGAGCAAAGTAAAGGCGTGTGAAGTCTGTGAAGAACCACCAGTCCCTCCAGACACACCGGAGGAGGAAGAAGACTTGTGAGCACAGAGTGATGGATATGACCCACACCTGGCACATGTGCTGCTCGTGGAAGCGCATTGCCAGTAACAGGATGGGAACGGCGACGGTCAGGATCAGCACCAAAGTCAGGTACACGAAGCAAAGGATGACAAGTGCACGGTGCCGCTTAGGGTTGAGCTTGCCAAGGCCCTCAATCAGAATCAGGGGCATTTTCACCAGCAGCAAGGCGACAAGCTTCTTCTCCCTCTTGTGTGCGGTATTTCTTGTGCTCTCATCCTTTGGCTGCTGCTGGTTGGAGGAATTCCCTTGTTTGGCAACCTTTTTCTCACTCTTGTCTTGTGTCTTTCTCGGTCCGGCTTTGGTCTCAGATGGATGAATCTTGTGTTGGGTCTCCGCCTGGATCTTGCAGTTGGCGGCGGAGGAATTCCCGTCTTCAGAGCAGCTGGCGGCCTTCTCGATTTCGAGATTATCCGGTGCCGCCGCCTTGGTGTCCGTGATTCATACAAAAAATTATCGCATAGAAAAATAGAATGTGATTTGATTATCTACAATAAAAAATCACTTCTAAATCATGAGGATTAGTGCATAAAAAATCAATTGTGCCACATCATTTAGTTGTCTATCTAAGAACTCTGTTTAAAGCGCAAACAGAAGCTGGCTTAGTTGGTTACAACATGTGCTATGGGTTAAAGAATTTTTGAGTTGAAACTTCTACTCTAGAAGTTTTGATAGTTGTTATTGTTGGAATTTCACCTTAAAATTTGACCACATAAACAAAATCAAGATACACACGCTCAAGAACTTATGACCAAGGACACATGTCGTGCTTTTGCCTTTTCTTTTCTTGCCTTTTTCATGGTTGTTACAAGTTTGTACCTGCCACCTTCGCTTTGTTTCTGTCTCCACCCTGGATGATACATCTCACCGGATAGCCCCTCAACTATAACATGCTTCAATTATAATAGAGCCTCGCATCAACAAGCAGTTGGACATAAAATTCACGCCTCACCTCAACAGCTGCGTCAGGAAAAAAAATGTAGGGTTTTTCCCTAGTATCAAACAAATCAATAATCATAGACACACGCGATCAAAATCTTTTAGTCAAGGGGTCATATGGTGCCCTTTTTCCGCTGTTTTTATTTACAAATTTTCTTAGTGTTTTTCTCAGTTACAAACTTACACACACGTCTATGTTTTTAATAAAGGGTGCATTTATTAATTCGAAATGTAGCATCAATTGAATATAAAACATAATGAGCGACATCCGACCTTTTCATGATCAAGATACATACAGTCGAACACCAACAGTCTGATACAAGATAAATAAATAAAGATATGTCGACACCAGTAAAATTATATAAGATCGATATTATGCCTATATCAAAGGAGATGGTGGATCGATCCGAAGATTAAACATGTCCATGTATATATAGAACCAAATCCCCCTAGCCAACCAACCTAAGCTAAAACTCAAAAACTAACACGGTCGTGAACATGCATGTACTAATTTAATTAACGGCAACGCTGATCACTATGTCGGGCTTCTTTCTATTTCTCTGCTCTGTCCTTAGAGTGGGATGCCACTAATATCATCACGATCGACTGATTGGTGAAGTGTGTACCCTAATTATACCTCAATATTTTTTATTTATTTAAGTTTTTTTTGAACCGGGCCAAAGTCCCCTTTTCATTAAAAGCTTAACGGAAATACATCCAATCCAGAGAGGGGGGGGGGGGGGGGAGGGGGGGCGAGCGGTTCTGAGCACCAGTGAGAAACCCTTGGATGACGGCTCGCAGCCGAAACCTTCATCCTGAGAATAAAACCCAATGGACTGCAAAATCTATTAAGAGGTCTACAAACAACTAAGAGAAGTTCAGACAGCAGCCACATAGGCTAGATAGTAATCCCTACGCAAAGGGGGACGAGAGGGTAAACCGAAGCACCAAAACGAGCCTTCCACGCTTTCCATCCAGCAGCCTTGCTCTACTCACATCGCCGCGTCGACGTGAGGCTTCTCACATATCCTCGAAATGTTGTTGGCGTTCTCCTTGAGCAGTTGTGCCCCTTTCATCGGAATCTCCTTGTCCGCGTCCTTTAGAAGACATGCCCAAGAGTTAAGAAAGACCACCGCGGTATAAATGATCTCAAAAGGAGACTTAAGATCTTTAAATTCAAATGTAGCACAATTCATGCGGTTCCAAATAGCCCAACCAACAGCGGCTAACCCAGCAGTAAAAAACCTCTCCCCTTCACGGAGGAAACAATAACACCAAGAGTAAAATTTCCATATGAAGTTAGGACATAAATCAGTGCCTAAAACAGATCAGGCCACTCTCTAGATCACTCGAGCCACAGGACAGGTCAAAGAAAAGGTGTTCCACCGTTTCCCGCTGGCAATAGAAAGAGCAACGCAGATTGCCCAACCAAACCCGTCTACTCATGACATCTCTGGTAACTAAAGCATCCTGGGACATTTGCCAAAGAAAGATATGAATCTTGAGAGGCAACTTTGCCTTCCAAATCCATCCATAGTGAAATCCAGCAATGTTTCGTTCCAGCATTTTATACATGGATCGCGTGGTAAAAGTTTTCTTCGGTCCCAAACTCCAACACACCTTATCAGGTTCGTCCACCAGGTTTAGATTTACCAAGGTATTCATGACAGCCCCCTACTGCATATCCAGTGGGGTAAAAAGCCGTCTACGAAACATATCAGGGGGCTGATCTTTCCAACCACGCACTGTCGCATACGGAAAATTGCATATACTAAATAGCAAGGTGAATTGGTCACAAAAAGGAGGCTTCCCATCAATGGGATCTTTCCAAATTCCGGTAAGATTACCATCTTGGAGAATCACTTTTCGACCAGCAAGGTAATGCTCTTTGACTTTCAAAATATCTTTCCAGATTGGAGAATCATTAAATTTACTCATAACCGATGACACTGTTTGTCTCTTGAGATATTTAGCACGCACAATGTCTTGCCAAATCCCATTATGGGTCTCAAGCTTCCACCACCACTTTACCATAAGGCTAATATTCTGCTTACGAATATCTTTCACACCCAAGCCACCTTTGGATTTGGAACGACAAACACTCGACCATTTCACAAGATAGTATCTTTTTTAACCCCTCCACCTTGTCAGAAAAAGCGTCTACGATGCTTATCCAGCTTGCTAATAACTGCCTTAGGAAGCAGAAGCATCGACATATGGTAATAAACAATGCTATAGAGAGAAGAATATAAACAAATCAGTCTACCACGTGAAGAAGCAGAGCTTCCTAGCCAGGAAGCGCATCGCTTAGCAAATTTGGCTTCCAAAAAACCCCAATCAGCCACCCTAATAGTAGAATAGCTAACTGGTACACCCAAATATTTCATAGGAAAATGCCATATCTGGCAGTTGAACAGATTCACATAAAATTGCAAGGATGAATCGTTTCCACCTACAGAGAGAATTTCTCTTTTCATGAAGTTAATCTTAAGTCCTGACATTAGTTCAAACACATAAAGGAGCATCTCTTAAGATTAATCGCCTTATCAGGCTCATCCTCGATACACAAGACCGTGTCATCCGCATATTGGAGGATATATAGCCACACCCCCATCGATCAGGTCAGACGCAAGAACAGTAATAAGATTTTCTTGTTGTGCCTTGTTAACCATTTTCGCTAGGCATTCGACGACCAGATTGAATAGGAAGGGGGAAAGAGGGTCCCCTTGCCTCACACCTTTAAAACTTTGAAAATAACCACCAGCATAATTGTTAAGTTTCACATTGACAGTGCCATGGGATAGGATTTTATTGTTCCATCCACACCATTGTGGTCCAAAACCTCTCATGCGATGACAATCAAGGAGGAAGTCCCAGTTAACCTTGTCACAGGCTTTTTCGAAATCAAGCTTCAACACAATGCCCACTTTTTTCTTAATGTGGGTGTGATGAAGGATCTCATGGAGGGATAGTATGCCATCCATAATATTGCGATTTTTAATGAAGGCATTCTAGTGTCTACGGATCAATTTATCAACAAAGATCACAACTCTATTATCAAGTGTTTTAGTGAGGAGTTTGTACGGGACCCGTAATAGACAAATAGGGCGAAACTGTTGATTTTTTTGCGCTCCATCGACTTTCGGAATAAAGGTGATAACCCCATAGTTGAGTCGAGCCACATCCAGGGTGCCCTTATGAAAGGCGGAAAACAAAGCAAGAATGTCAAATTTGACAAACTCCCAACACGCCTGGTAGAATTCCGCAGGGACCAAATCTGGTCCAGCGGCTCGGTTGCTGTCCATAGCAAACAAAGCTAGCTTAACCTCCTCCTCTGAAAAGGGACGAAATAGAAAATCATTCTCCTCACTCGAGAGTTTTTCACTGTCAATCCCGGTCTCAGAAGACATCTGAAAAAGATTACCTTCGGCAGGGCCGAAGAGTTGTTTATAAAAAGTCGTCGCATGGTTCACCAAATTCTCAGTACCCTCGATCACCGCATCACCATCCAACAAAGAATGGATAGTATTTTTACGTTTCCTACCATTCGCAACTCTATGGTAGAAGGCAGTATTGCGGTCACCTTCCAAGAGCCGTCGTTCATTTGATTGTTTTAGCCAAAAGAGTTCTTCACCCGCCAAAATCTCAAACAACTCCGTGTTCAAAGCTGCTCTACCGCAGTGAACATCAGCGGAAAGGGGGCTTAATTCCTCCAAGGACTCTATCTCTTTCAGGTCCTCATAGGTCTCAGCTTTTCTCTTGCGGGCATGGCCGAAGAGATTTGAACCCCAGCCCTTGAAGAATTTTTTTAAACGCTTCAACTTGATATTAAGAATATAAATAGGATCGACAGACTTGACAGGTTGCAGCCAAATTTTACGGGCTAACGGAATGAAGCGATCATCTCGCAACCACCCAAGTTTAAACCTGAACTCGCGTTTTTTAGGCGGCGCCCTAATGCTAGAATCAGAGCATAACAAAAGAAGATTATGGTCTGAAACTCCACGAATCAAATGACGAACCGAGACTAGCGGAAAAATGTTCTCCCAACTAGTACTCACCAGAATGCGATCCAATTTTTCAAGGGTGGGGTGAGATTGTTTATTGGACCAAGTGTATAAACCTCCACTCATGTGGATCTCTCTAAGGTCCTCAGTATTAATAATACTATTAAACCGATCCACATGTTTGGTCCTAACGAAATTCTTGTTTTTCTCCCCACTATGCCTCAAAATATTGAAATCACCACCAATGACATAAGGTATGGTCATATGATTGCAGAAAGAGGCCAGCTCAGTAAGAAACTCATCTTCGTCACTCTCATGAGCCGCCCCATAAACAGATAATATGCCCCAGCTACATTGTAGCTCAATATCAAAAACTACCATTTGGAGTACATATTTCCCCATCGTACAGGAGACAAGATCAAATTTGGAATTACGCACCCCCGACAGCAAACCACCAGATTTGCCCACCGAAGGAATCCAATTCCAGCAGAAAATACCAAAAGGGTCCAACTTCCTAAGATAGCTAGCGCTAACAGTGCGTTTCATAGCCTCTTGAATACACAAAAAAGATAGGGCATGATCTCTGATGAGATCAGAGAAGAAGGTAGTCATGCCTTCCCTACCCGCCCCTCTGTAGTCATGAAATCCCTTTCTTTTTCTTCTCATTCCTAGTAGCTCTGCCAGGTTTCTTGGCAGATAGACTAGGAAAGAGTGCCGACACAGCTGCGAGTTTTTGGTCTAGAGAAAACCACAGTACGCTTATTGCATTTATCTTTTTTTGAATTAAACCTGAAGATAGATGGTGGAGTATGCACGGCTTCCTTGTTTACTAAGCGTGCAAGCAAGTTCATATATAAATCCTGACCTCATTTGATTTCCATGAAATCTCGTGCACCTTTGTATACTACATTAATCACAGGATTAATCAAGGGATTCTATTAACCATCAACCAACAATCTGATTAATTTCATAAATGCTTTTTGTTAGACAAACTGAATATTGACCTTGCAGAGTTACGTGGTGTCAAACATTCCTTGCAACCTCAAATTTTCGTTTCCACAACCAGATACCTCAATTATGAAACTTCAAATCCATACAATTACATACACCGTAAAACATAATCTAAATCTTCGTTGGTGCTCGCCAGGCTCCACGATCGTGCCCATGTCTGGTGGTCGGCTGAGTCCCTGGGAGTAAAGGTTTGGTTGCTGACGAGTAGAGTAGGACATGGTATGTGGGCCGGCTCATGGGACTCGAGGTGGTACCGTCTCCCATGTCATACTGTTCTTCACCGGAGCTTGTGGCCTGCACATCACCGATTGATGTGAGGTCGATGATGGCTCTATCGTGGTCGGAACCTGACACGTCCACCATGACACGATTGCGACACCAGGGGTCGTTGATCACCTATAGCGGAGTCACGACGTGCGTCTCCACCTCACCGACTTCTGTCGTGAGAGCTCTCTCGGACTCTCACGCACACTTCCACGCACGGAGGGCACGTCGTGCCATCAACTCCCCATCAGATGGGCCATAACTGTGGGAGATCTCCGACTCGAGGCCCTAGTGAAGGGTTGTGCCTCTACCGCAGAGTTCAGACGCCAACTGGACCACACCACCCATGGCGAGGCAACGAAGACACACCTCGCGTCGGCTGCAAGTGCCATTTGGGCATACGCTATGGATTCCCGCCGGATTGAGACCGACCGTTGTTGGCCTTTCTCCTCCAGGGAGTGGTAGAGCGCAATGCAGACGGTCATCTCGTCCTCGGACCCTCATGAAACAAGGACTCAGCCCACAAAGCGGGTGACGGAGGACTCAAATCCGCTGCTCGCCATGTTGGAGAAGGCGCATGGAGATCAACTTAGGGGTGGAATGGTGGGGAGTGTAGTGAAGCAGACTGGTTAGGGGTTTGTCTCAAAAGTGGATGAGGTCAAATTTATTTGAGGTCGGGGTGGGCCATTGTGGCCCGGAGCGTATATGGTGGACGCGTCCGGGCGTCCCCATATCCTCCCCACATATGACCTGGATATGGGAGTGTCGGTCAGTCTGGATATTTGGGTTGGATTTGTCTCCTTCGGCTGCGTGATAAAATCCTGCCAGGGCAGCATCCGGGCGTTTGAAATAACGTCATAAATTAATTGAGTATCAATAAAATAATTATCAATATAATTTAAATATATTAAAATTTGTAAAATAGTATATAAATAAAATAAATATGCTTTATAGAAATTATGATCTATGAATTTAATAAATATCCATATAATAAAATTATAAATTAAAATATATTCTTGGAATAATTTACATATGTAATACAAATATCAAAGGAATTTTCTATGTTTGTATATATTATAATAAAGGCATATATAGGTTAGAAAATGTTTATTTGTCTAGCTCACATGTTATTATAAAATATATTCACATAACTAAAACTATTATTTTCATATATATATATATATTTGTATATAATTTATAACTTTTTTCAAAAAATGCTAATTTTATTTTAAAGCAAACTTTGTTTAGTTTTTTATATAAATTAGATTTATTTTTTAATTCTATGGATATGTTTGTAATGAAATATGATTTTAGAAAACACAACCTATATAATTGTTTATTAAAATAAATTATATATATTATAAAATTAATTTATATATATATATATATATATTTCCATAATGTTTGTCTTAAAATAAAATTAGCGTATTTTCTAAAACATACCCCTTCTGTTCCATATTTACTATCTCTGACACGAATGCAGGTAGACATATTTCAATGTTTTTAACCTTTTTAAATCACTTATCAACATAATAAAACTTCATTATAAAAATTATAATCTATTAATTAAAAAATTATCCATATAAAAAATTCTATATTTTAATATTTTATTTTATTTTATTGATATTTAATAAAAATATCATAGGAATTTAATATATTATATATATTCTAATAAATGCATACATAGAATAAAAAGTGTTTGTTTTTAAATCACGTATTATTATATATTATATTAATATAAATGAAAATGTTATTAATCATATATATTTCTGAATATAATTTATATCTTTTACAAAACATGGTAAAAAAAATTAAAACAAATTTTATTGATTTTTTAAATATTAATTATATTTAATTTTTATATAGGTGTAATTGCTAGTGTAATTGCCTCTATATTTAAAATAAAAAGTTCTAGCACTGCTGGTGTAATTGCCTCTATATGAAAAATAAAAACATCTGAAAAACCATTCAGTTGCATGTAGATGTTTACAGTTTTGCAAAAAATCATTTGATTTTGTTTCATATTTTCTATATATGAGACAATAAAAGTAAAAAATTACTAAAACATGGGGCCTCAATATGAATTAATTAACCTTATTTGTGATATATATTGATAAAACTTTAATTATACCCAACAAATAGCTATAAATGAATTTAATATAACTAATATAACAATAAGGATTTATAAAATTTATACTAATATTTACATGAACAATACAATGTAGCATTTAAATGTATAACTTATTTGGAGCACTGTAGATAAATATTTTTTTGACAGTACACAAAACACCTTAACTCGTTATTAAAACAAGTAGGAAAATACAATTAATTTCATAGGAAGATGAAAATGTATATTTATGAATACCAATGATAAAAAAGTCGTGAGGAAACCAATATTTTATGAAGTGTAAACTTCTTTGTTTGCCTTAAATGATATGATGCATCTTGGGAGATGTATCAAACAACAAAGCAATCTATAATTCAAGTTCTATTAAATCGTCTAAAAATTGAAGCACACTTATAAGTTCATAATACGAGCCCGTGCCAACAAATTTTAAACCATTTTAGATGGAATTTTTTTGAATCCCTCGTGGATGTTGTTTCCTTGCAAATTTTCAACCGATGAGTGCTGAAATGTGTACATCATAAATCACCATAAAGTACCAAAAAAACATCAATATTATATTTAAAATATTAACATGACCATTTTGGAATGAAAAATAAACCATTGCTCGTACTTTTTAAAATTAAATTCATCTCCCCGCACATTCAGACTTTGAGGCCAGCCTTCGGGCGAAAAACTGGAGCCAGAGCCCAACCCAACCACCGAGTTGCTCGTCCCAATTATAGTTTGATCTCATTGAGAAAGAAGAGACAGCGATCATGCCTTCTATTCAAGAGCCAATTCTTTCAAATTAATTTTTGAGTTTATAGGTAAAAGTAAGGAAAAGCAAACAAGAAAACTACAAAATTGACCTGGATTATTTTGAAAGACCGCCTTTACTCCAGTAGAAAGGTGCTTACTGGTATTCTTCATTAGGCATATCTTGTTCACAGGAAAAAATGTATCATTTTTGTTTAATTTACAAGACAGTTGGCATCAAATCGTGTACGTTCACCTAAGCTTCTCACCAATGTCCTTATGTCACATCTCCAATTATCTCCCTTCCATGGATGTACCTGACGCCCCCCTCCCTCACCCCGACCTACACCAACAAGGAAACACTCCTTCAATAGCCTAAATCCAACAAAGGCTACTTCAAGTTGGAGAGCCAAGGTCCAACGAAACATATTTTTGATCGGCAACGACGCCACAACTCAAAACCCATATCCAGTCTAGTCATATATCCCATAGTCATCTCACAAGGTATGTCGACATCAAGCCATTATTTACACACCACTACCCATACCCTTTAATGAAAACTGTGACAAATTTATCGCCCTAGCACACGATAAAGAATAATTGTTTTCTCCTTCTCCTTTCATTCTAAAGGAGCATGAGCATACCCGTGCCTCTAGGGTTCAACCATTGTAAAACTAGGAGTAAGCACCTCCAAAGTTATGTCACCTATCTTCCTATGAGTCCATCTACCATTAAGTATTTTCCACGAGGTCGCATATGTCTTTCTCATCCCTCTCCTCCATCCGATGGTTCATTGGCGATTAGAGGAGTGAGGATCCACCCCTTTCGTTCTTTTTCTTCTTATAAGATTTTGTTTCACCGATGACATCGACCAGATGACAGTAGCGACATTGCGTTGGAATAATGTCATTGCGACCACTCCCCTACATCGACGACGTCCGATTCAACTCATTTTTTCAGGGTGAACGTCTGGTTCAACGTCGACAAAATGACCTGTGAGGTCCCGCGTTGCCATATTCATCGGGCTCCCTTCAGATCGTGGCAGTTGATGTGTCAATCACGGAAAGCAATTGGTTGGATCTTGGTGCGACGATTTCGACCTTTTCTTTCGCGTTGTTCGACGACATGAAACACTCTAGGGGCATTTCAGACTTTTTGCTCGGGTAAGAGCCTCCCTTTCAACCCCGCCGCGTTGCCAAACAAACCGCTTTCTCGGACATCAGTTTTCTCGCCGCAGCCCAAAAAAGCCGAAGTCGCCCGAGAAAGCGGAGGCAAGCCCAGCACGTGGCCTTTCCCTTTCCCGGGTTGGACTTGGCCACTCTCTCTCCACCCCCCCCACCCGCTCCCCCCCCCCCTCCCCGTGCCGTCGGCCGTCGGCATCCTCGCCGCCCGGCCTCGTTCCCCCACCTACTTGCCGCCTCGCCGACGGATCTCCGGATCTGTTCGCTCTCGGCCCCAACGCCTCCTCCCCGCCCGCTGCTCTCCCGCTTGCCGCCGCCCGCTCCACCCGCCGCTGCCTCGGATCCCCGGTCCCCGCCCGCGGCCCTCCGCCGCGCTGGTGCTCCGGCTCGTCGAGCCTCCGTCCCTCCCTCCTCGTAGGCGCTGTCCTCTTCTTCAGGGGTCGCCTCGTCGCCGGCCCTTTGGTCGCCTCGCCTCGCTGCGGCTGGGCTGCAAGGTAGGCTCCTTCACCTGTAGTATGTATGTGTATGCTGGACGGTTGCTGGTTCGACATCGATTTGTGGTTGGAGACTGAACTGAATGCCAATTTGGCTGTGCGATCGCTTCCGGTCTGTTCGTATTAGATGAAATGCGTGATGCTACAGAGTAGACGAGTAGTAGACTATGGTCAAAGGTGAATTGTACTAGTAGTATATCCCATCAATCTGGGTATAATTGCGAAGTAAATGGCGCACAAGGTGAATGAGGGAGTACAGGGCAAACGATTGAGGCCAGTGATTGATTCAGGTGACCACTCACTGACCTATTGTTGGTAGTATTAGTTAAAATGTGTAATGCTACAGAGTGGTAGATTATGGTCAAAGCTGAATTGCGATGTTCTGATCAATTTGGGTGATCTGGAAGAAGGTTCTGTAATAGTGTCAAGTAGACGGTGCACAAGGTGAATGGTGAAGTAGGGCAAACCATGTATGCCAGTGCTTGATTCAGGTGACTACTCACTGACCTATGAAATGCCTTTTGTATGTCTGTCTGTGCAGTGTTGTTTGGGAGGCTGTCAGGGATGTCGTCATCTTCTTCGACCGTGGTCTATGAGGGGTGGATGGTCCGGCATGGTCGCCGCAAGATCGGGCGCTCCTTTATCCACATGCGCTACTTTGTGCTGGAGACCCGTCTACTGTCATATTTCAAGCGTAAGCCTCAGCACAAGATGCCCAAGCTCCCCATCAAGTCCCTCCACATTGATGGAAACTGCAGGGTTGAGGACAGGGGCCTCAAGATGCACCATGGCCATGTATGTATCTCTTCTGTTACATGCTTGCAACTCCTTCCTCTCAATATGATCTCCCGCCTTGCACTTGATTATTTCCTTTGATAATTTATTCCACCGCAGATGCTTTATGTCTTAAGTGTCTACAACAAAAGGGAGAAGCACCATCGTATCACGGTACAAAAGCCATCCATTCTATTCCTCATTCCTCTCATCGTACACTTAACCATAATAATTAGCTTGATTTATTACTGCACTGCCATTTAAGCTATGAACCTACTGTTATTGCAATTGCTCCTGAAATGCCACTAGACTATTACTACTTTATTTCCCACTGTTGTTTGATTTATTCAATTGGATGAATTTCTTCTATTTGGGAGAAAGAGAAACATGTCCTGCTAGTCTGCTGAGTTCTCCAAATTTGAATCCTTAAGAATTCTATAAGTCATGTACTTGATGTTATCTTTCTGTAACATATACCAGATGGCAGCATTCAATATCCAGGAGGCTCTAATTTGGAAGGAGAAAATTGAGATGGTCATCGATCAGGTTTAACATTTGCAAATCCGTTCAGAGATATTTTTTTTTACTTAAGGGATCCCCAAATAAAAACCTGCAAACATACACAATATTGGCACCCCTATTAGTGTTTATGAAATTTGTCAGGAGTCTTGACAAAGGCTATTTATGTTGCTTCTTTTCTCCCCCAGCCCGAGAATAATCTATTTCATTGCACATGTGCAAATGCACCTAAATTGATTTTTCTAATGTAAACTGATGCAGCAACAAGGTGTAGTGTCGCCCGATGGTAATACAGCCTTTAGCACATCACAGCAAAATGCTAGTGTAGAAAATGGAAGGAAATCTTCTTCCTCTGATCGTGACAGTCAGTAAGTGGCAGATTACGGTGTTTCATTTTCCAGTTATGCATTCTGTTTGTACTCTACATGTTGTACACTTCGTCTATTTTAGTTCCTTTATACTAATTTTTTCTGTGTACTTCTTTCTATAGTTTCTTTTGTTATAATATCACTAGCTTTCTCCTGAGAACCCATGTGTCGATAATTCTTATACAAACTTATCAGCATTTTCTTATTAATTTCAAAATGCTATGGCTGTGTCACCTGTCTTCCTGTCAGTTGACTAGTATTCTAGCCAGCACATGATTCACTGTGATGGTTTTCTTGTTTAATAATTTTTGTTAGTGGTTGAGGAATTTGATTCTGTAGTTCCATGGTATATTTACATGATACCTGTTCTGAAATCCTATTGTGTGTTCTAACCTTGTCAACATTTTACGTGGTCATAGGTACTGTTATATCTCTTATCTCTTCTAGTACATACATTCCAAACTACAAGGCATATTTTGACTGTCCAAATTCATGCTTTTGACCAACAATTAGTCCGATAATATGTAGTTTATCTTCCAAAAGAGGGTCACTATTATATTTGTATTCAAAAGCACTTTCATATGATTGTGATTTTGTAACCATTGACTAAAATTTTTGTGGGATAGTTATTGTCAAGGCATGTATCTGGACAGTCAAAATACACCTTATATTTTGGAATGGAGGGAACATTTGGTTATTTTGTAGTTTATGACGTATGAATCTACGATTTGATCGAGGATGAAGAAAGAAGGGTATATGACTTGGAACCGTTTTAAAATGCCTTAGTAATTTGCTTTCTTATAGAAAATTTCATGATGAACCCTTTGTAGCTCTGTTCTAAAAAACCAAAAAACCTCTGAACTCTTCAAGTTTGTGTACCTGATATACCTCAATCCGCATGCATATCTGGTGATGCTTCTAAGTAACTTTGTTCAATCGTAACATGGTAGAATATTGTTTGCTGCAAAATGACAGTTCCCTTAATTTCTTTTGTCAGGTATAGTCATGAAGAGGAAGAGGAGGAGGAGGACAATCACCGATCATTGATGCGGAGAACAACAATTGGGAATGGTCAGTGACATCGTCTGTTTCCCTCCATATATGTTTTTTTGTTCCAGTGCTTCAAGGATCGTTATATTCTTGCCATTTGTAGGTCCTCCGGAATCATTGCATGATTGGACTCGTGGAAACGATATGGGAATATCTGATCAGGGAAGCCCTGCCCAAGTTTTTTCTAGAGGACACTGGCGCCTTGTCAGATGCCAGAATGGCAAGAACTTTCTTTGTCCCTTGCTTTGGTTCTCTGTTGTAACTGGGCTGCTTGTTTGATGGCGTGTTAAATTTGAACTTTACTTCAGGTCTCCGCATTTTTGAGGAGCTCCAGGATGTTGATTACCTTGTAAGTTGGTGGCTGTGGACATTAATTGGTAGTTTGAATATTTTGGCCTTGACCATTCGTGCTTGATGTTTGTGCACCTTTCATAGGCAAGGAGCTGTAGCAGAGCAATGAAGGCTGTTGGAGTGGTTGAGGCTTCGTGTGAGGCTATATTTCAGCTTGTGATGAGCATGGACACCACCCGCTTTGAGTACATTTTCTGTTGTTCTGACATATCAACTCATCAATTGTGTACTACCTTTTTTCCTTACAAAATCATTCTTACTGTTTTTCTCTTGTTATTTAAGGTGGGACTGCAGTTTCCAGTATGGCAGTCTAGTGGAGGAGGTCGACGGCCACACCGCAATACTATACCATAGGCTACAACTGGATTGGTTTTCAGCGTATGTTTTACCTTTTTGTTTTGTTTTAGAATCTTCCTTCTTCCAGACCTTTATAAGTGTGATCCCATTGGAAAGATGGAAGCTGTCATCTTTCTATGATTTTCAAACACAGATGTCATTATCGTATATTCTTAAGAGATGCCTACTTCGTTGTGCAGCTGATACTTGTAACTATTATATGGGCTAACTATGTCAATTTATTGGTCTAAATTAATTGAAATGTAGCCCCGGGAAAATCAGGCTAATACAATTTAACATTTTCTGATATTGTGAAGATATAGAGTTACTACTATGTTTCATCATTAAACCATATCCCAGTTTGGTAATTTTCAGCCATTTATTTAATTACTGAAAATCACCTCTTCGATGAACATCTTAACAGGTTTACGTGGCCTCGTGATCTTTGTTATGTACGATATTGGCGGCGCAATGACGATGGAAGTTATGGTTGGTATTCTTGTAGTTTTACACATCTCATCATGTGTACATGCACGGGACATATAGTAACCTGTTTTCATGACTCCGATTGATGATTGCATCTTGTGATTTTCATCTGCAGTTGTGCTGTTTCAATCCAGAGAGCACCCAAACTGTGGTCCACAACCAGGATTTGTGAGGGCACACATTGAGAGTAATGAACCAGCTCTGATGAATTCAATACATCATTTGCATGTATGTTCATTTATTGTAGGTACCAGATTTTTATGTGTAACATTTTCTTGTTAATTTTATTTTAGGTGGTGGATTCAACATTTCTCCACTGAAATCCCGTAATGGGAGAGTCCGAACACAAGTACAACATCTTATGCAGATTGATTTGAAGGGTTGGGGGGTTGGCTACTTACCTTCATTTCAGCAACATAGCCTCCTTCATATGTTGAACAGCGTCGCCGGTACAATTTTTTGGTTTTGGAATAACCTTCTGAGCAACATTTCCAAGATATTCATATTAGTTTTCTGTGCTATAATTCCGAAGCAGTAGTGTAGTCTCCAAATAAATCTGAATGAGTGATTTGACTGGAATGGTATCGTATTCTTAGCTTGCTAGCGGTGTCCAGACTTTTGGGTCATTCATTTTAAATTTTAGTTGACTTAAATTGAGCCACTTGTCCCTGCATGATTGTCAGATTATCAAGAACACTTGAATTTAGATCCTGCCTAAATGATGCTGTGCGTTCCTCCTTGCACTAACCGCCTGATGCTGTGTGCACACGTCTTCATGTTAAGCATATCTTCACACAAGAAAGGGCTTTATCTATAGTAGAACAGTTCTTGTAGAAGCAACATTAAATTTCACACTACAGCCAAATATTGAATACTCCCTCCGTTCCAAATTAGATGACTAGTCATCTAATTTGGAACGGAGGGAGTATATATTATAGGTACAATTTTCGTCATCCTGTGCTAGATAGAAGTTGTACTATGATGTTCTCATGCAGCCAACCATCGTTGGGGCGTAACGCTTTGATCGACGCACCATATTGGAACCCGGGTGTGGTGTTAAATGGGCAAGGGTCAGGCGGCCACCTCCGTGGTGGCGCGCCGTATCTTGATCTGGATGCAGTGATAAGCGAGCAAGGATCGGGTTGTCTCATCCTTAGTGGCGCGCTACATCAACGCCTGGATGTAGTGAAAAATGAGCAAGGGTCTTTGCATTTAACTTGACGAGTGCGAAGGATAAGGAAGCTAGTCGAGCCTAGGAAGATCCGCATAGGTAGTTGGAACATAGGGTCCTTAATAGGTAAGTTACAAGAGTTAGTGGATGTAGTGGTGAGGTGAGGTGTTGATATCCTATGCGTCCAAGAAACCAAATGGATGGGACAGAAGGCGAAGGAGGTATAGACGATACCGGCTTCAAGCTGTGGTACACGGGGACAACTACAAACAGAAATGGAGTAGGCATCTTGATCAACAAGAGCCTCATGTATGGAGTGGTAGACGTCAAGAGGAAACGGGCCGGATTATCCTGGTGAAGCTAGTCGTTGGGGACTTAGTTCTCAATGTTATCAACGCCTATCCCCCGCAAGTAGGCCACAATGAGAGCACCAAGATGTCCTTCTGGGAAGGCATGGGGGCTTTGGATATGGAAACAGGAATCAAGAAGGACAGAAGGTCTTAAGCTTCGGTTTAGCCTACAACATGATCGTAGCTAACACCCTCTTTAGAAATAGAGAATCCCATCTAGTGACTTTTAGTAGTGGATAACACTGGCAAGATTGATTTCGTCCTCTCAAGAAGAGAAGACATGCGTGCTTGCCTAGATTGTAAGGTGATACCTGGAGGGAGTGTTGTCCCTCAACATAAGCTTGTGGTCGCTGACTTTCGCTTTCGAATTCGTGTCCAGCGAGATAAGCGTGCCAAAGTCGTGAGAACGAAGTGGCGGAAGCTCAAAGGGGAGGCAATTCAAGCTTTCAAGGAGAGAGTTATTAAGGAGGGCCCTTGGGAGGAAGGAGGTGATGCAAACAATATGTGGACGAAGATGGTGACTTGCCTTCAGAGGAGTTTCGGGCGACCAGGGGTAGTAGAATCAAAGCTAAAGATACTTGGTGGTGGAACAATGATGTCCAGAATACTATCAAGGAGAAGAAAGTCTGTTTCAGACGCCTATATCTGGATAGGAGTGTTGACAACATAGAGAATTATTAGGTGGCAAAGAAGACTGCAAAACGAAATGTGAGTGAAGCAAGGGGACGGGTGTACGAGGACCTCTACCAGCATTTAAACACGAAGGAAGGTGAAAGGGACATCTATAATATGGCCAAGATCCAAGAGAGGAAGATGAGGGATGTCAACCAAGTCAAATGCATCAAGGACGGAGCAAACAAGCTTCTAGTGGAGGACGAGGAGATCAAGCATAGATGGTGAGTACTTTGACAAGCTATTCAATGGGGAGAATGAGAGCTCTACCATTGAGTTGGACGACTCCTTTGATGATATGGACAAATGTTTTGTGCGGCGAATCCAAGAGGTCGAGGTCACGGAGGCTTTAAAAAGGATGAAAGGAGGCAAGGCAATGGACCCTAATTGTATCCCCATCAAGGTGTGAAGAGGCCTTGGGAGACATAGCGATAGTATGCCTAACCAAGTTTTTTAGTCTCATTTACGGTCAAACAAGATGCTTGAAGAATGGAGGCGAAGTATATTATAACTAATCTTCAAGAACAAGGGGATGTTCAAAGTTGTACTACTAATTACTGTGGAATTAAGTTGATGCGCCATACAATGAAGCTTTGAGCCTTTATCATTTCGCTTTGGTGATGGATGAGGTCACAAGGGATATACAAAGGAGACATCCCATGGTGTTTGCTTTTTGCAGATGATGTGGTGCTAGTCGACGATACTCAGACGGGGGTTAATAGAAAGTTAGAGCTGTAGAGACAAACTTTAGAATCGAAAGGTTTTAGACTTTAGTAGAATTAAATTTGAGTACAGTAGTGCAGTTTCAGTACTACTAGGCATGATGAAGAGGAGGAAGTTAGCCTTGATGGGCAGGTGGTACCTCAGAAGGACACCTTTTGATATTTGGGGTTAATGCCACAGAAGGATGGTGATATCGATGAAGATGTGAGTCATCGAATCAAAGCTGGATGAGTGAAGTGGCACCAAGCTTCTGGCGTTCTCTGTGATAAGAGTGCCATAAAAGCTAAATGGCAGGTTCTATAGAACGGCGATTTGACATTCAACGTTGTATGGCGCTGAATGTTGGCCAACTAAAAGGTGACATGTCCAACAACTAGGTGTACCAGAGATGTGAATGTTGAGATGGATTTGTGGCCACACAAAGAAAGATCCGGTCCGGAATGATGATATATGTGATAAGAGTTGTGGTGGCACCAATTGAAGAGAAGCTTGTCCAACATCGCCTAAGATGGTTTGGGCATATACGATGTATGCCTCCTGAAGCGCCATTGCGTAGTGGGCGGTTAAGGTGTGCTGATAATGTCAAGAGAGGTCGGGGTAGGGATCTGAAGGACTTGGATATCACCAAGGATTTAGCTTGGACATGGGTGCATGGAAGTTAGCTATCCATGTGCCAGAACCATGACTTCATTGCGATATCTTATGTGTTTCAACTCTAGCCTTACCCAATTTGTTTGGGACTGAAAGGCTTTGTTGTTGTTGCAATGGTACGATTAAAGATCTTAAACATACAGAATAGTTTTTTTTAACCGTAGCAATGCACATGCATTATGCTAGTGTGGGTATGGGCATTGTGGTAATGTGGATATACCACTGCTTGTCCTGTGTTAGACTGAAGTTAGATTTCTGTGATGTTCTCTTGCATAACAATGCTTTTTTTCTAAATAGGGGACATTTTGATGCATTCCATGAAAAATGTTAAGTTAGATGACTGCAAAATGTGATGAACTTTTGTTATGTTAATGATGATTTAGGGTCTCTTTAGAGTTTAGAGAAATCTGGATTGTTTAATCTTTGGTTAAAAGAAGCACACATGCCCTGATCCCCACTACTACTCTCCCCATAATACCCCTTGTATGGATGGCTATATTTAGCTTATACTCCGAGTGTAGCTTTTTGGAGCTTGAGCTCCATGTAGATCGTTTTTTTTAAAAGCATACTTTTAAGTTTCAAAAAATTCTAAAAAAACACACACATGAACATGAAGATGTAGACTACATTTCTGGAGAATTTCGTGATGAAATAAATTTTGGTGCGAACTGCACAAAAAAAACAAAGTCATGTACTTTAGTAGTGAATAGTACAAGTGCTTGAAATACATGAATTTGTTATTTTTGCATAGCTCGTGTACAAATGTATTTAACCGTGAAAATTTGCAGACAAGTAATATACATCCATATGTATGTGTGTATTTTTTTCAGATTTTTTTAAACCTAAAAATTTAATTTTTGAATTTTCGAAATTAAGGGCTTCACGGAGCTTGAGCTCCAAGCACAATTTCCGTTATACTCCCTGCTACTTAAGTGAGTGTAAGGTGTCGAGAAAATCTCTTCTGCCCTGGGTCAATGAAGTGCTGATGCTTGCGATAGGTTATGTTATCTTACATCAGCAGTATATTTTCTTTTTGAGTTAAGCTCTAGATTATTTTTACCATGGCCAGTTCCTCGTTGAGTTTGAAAATCTGCCTGCTTCACAAAATTAGCATGTCTATTTCCACCTTAGGTCTTACGATTCCTACAGCTTTCATAGCCTTCTCATTCTGTATCATGTGGTAGACTAACATTCGCCGGCCATGACATCTTATGACCCTTTTCTTAATCTCGAGAACAAAGACTTCAGCCTACTATTTATGCTTGCTAGATATTTGCAATAAGAAACTTGTACAATGATACATAAGCATCTTCCATGTTTTCTACTGTATGATTAACTTTTTTTGATGAATATTGTATAATTAACTTGCATTGACATCTAACCCTGGAATCATTATATATTTTATTGTCTCTGGTGCTACTTTGGGGTGGTACCCCTTTCATTTGTTTTTACACATTTGTGGATGTCCAACATGAATTATTATATTTTGGGTAGTCGATCTATGCTTTACATTTTTCCTCCTTTTTACTGCTGCCAGGGCTCAGGGAATGGTTTTCACAAAGTGATGAAAGTCAAATACTTCCTCGGATTCCTGTTATGGACAATATGGCCCTACCAGTTTCTTCGAAGAAAGCCATAAAAAAGCAGGATAATACTGTGCAAACTAACCTTCCGGCAGATGAAAGTAGACATTCCACAACAGTTGAGGAGGAGTCTGATGAAGATGAAGATTTTCAGTTACCTGAATCTGAGCTAGAGGTTGATGACTTGCTTATAATTTTTCTGGTTCCTCTCTCCTTGCATTTTCTTTAATCAGTCTTTTATTTTTCTATGCAGCCATCAACTCGTGAGCTCGATGCAGATGGTAAACTGCTAGGTATACTGTGATTCCATTTTCTGTGAGGTTATGTATAGAATATGACTAGTTTGCATATAACATGTTTTTAATTATAGGGTTGGATGAGGAAGATTCAGATGAGATTGATTTTTCTGGATTTTCTGGAAATTTACGTCGGGATGACCGTGACAACAGTCGTGATTGTTGGAGAATATCTGATGGAAATAACTTCAGAGTGCGAAGCAAGAACTTTGTATATGATAAAACCAAGGTTCTGATTCTTTCCCAGCTGTAGACCACACTCATCATCTTGCCAGGAATGTTATACAATCATTTTGGCTGTTTTGTAGACCGTGTTTATTATGACCATTTACTTTTTATTTATAGGTTCCTGCTGGAAAACCTCTGATGGAGCTTGTTGCTGTTGACTGGTTTAAAGATGTGAAACGAATGGATCATGTTGCTAAAAGAAAAGGATGCGCTGTTCAAGTGAGTTCATATTTGAGTCATTATATTATGATTAGTCTGCAATAAAAGGAAGTAAATAACCATATGCTTGTGAAACTAAATTGTTGATGTGATTATTAGTGCAAGAGTATGTTGATTAGTATGTCAAGAACTAAACATTGCAGCCTTGGATGGAGTTATATTCTGCATATTATGTGTCACTCTATTATTGTTGCCTCTTACTGAAGACAACAACTTTGCATGTTGTCTAAAAAGCTTAAATACTGAGAACACCAAGAGCCATTCTCTGTTGCAGACTCTTCGTTTCGTAGATGTCTTATGTTGTCTAACCATGAATATGTTAGATGAGGTGAAGCATGTCACCAGTCATCTGCTAGTTGATCCTTCTGTTCTTCATAACCCGGTCCTTTTCTTCTTCATAACCTTTTGCTTCTGTTGTAGGTTGCTGCTGAGAAGGGTCTTTTTTCATTGGCAATAAATCTACAAGTAAGTATTCCTATAAAATTACCCCCCTCCCTTTTCACTATAACTGTCCACACCCTCAGTACTCTGTTTCAGAATATCTGTCAATTGAGGGAACGAAGGGTTTAGTTTATTGCATAGATTCTTGTCTAAATGCTTTCAGATGGATTAAGGTGATGTATTATGTCATATAATAGAGGTATGTATGGTAATTTCTTGTTAGGGCCTCTTTGGTTCGCATGATTCTGAAAATGCAGGAATAGCAAAAACATCGATTGCAAAATCATGTTATCTCGAATCCTATAGGATCGAATACCATAGGAATTTCCACCACAGTTTGTTTTAGTACGCCATGGGAAAAAAACATAAATATCTTAACAATAAGTTGTTACTCAGTAGACCATGGATCTTAAAGGGAGTGGCACCACATCTCAAACCGGTCTGTAACCCGCATTACCGAAACCTGCCAAGATATGTTGTTACCCGATGAGATTTTTGATCAATTTGAATTTAAACTCTATAAATGGATCATATAGTATGCGTATGCATCCTGTAACACACTGTTTCTTGCCCTAGTGGAAACAGACTGCAGTACTGTGCTCCAGGTTGCAGGATCGAGACTCCTCACCGGCCCGTTTATTTTTGGGTATTGACTATCTCTGCCAGTGGGCTATCATGGTTAAAAGTAATTGGGTATTTACTGTCTGTACCAGTGGACCTTTGCGGTTAAGGCAAAAAATTAGAGGGCACTGCGGAGGGGACTCGATCCCAGTACTTCGGAGAAGGATGCGTACCGAAGTTACCACTAGAACATGACAAAATTCGTGGTAGAGATAGGCCAGAATAAATATATTTTAGCGCAAGTATAATTTGAAGACAATTCGTTTGAACTATTTCGGGTGAAAAAAACCCAGAATTTCTGAGATTTTTTTGAAAACCGGTTCTTTTGGCTCCAAACTAAAACAACCTGGTATCGACAGAAAAAACCTTGCTTGTACCATCATTGTTTGCCTTTATGGTGACCCAGCAATGATAGGTGATACTGCTATACTGCTGCATTTTATGTATTGTTGCTGATTAAGTTTTCTATTGCAGGTTCCTGGCACTACTAACTATAGTATGGTTTTCTACTTTGTTACAAAGAAACTGATACCAAACTCCTTGTTGCAACGGTTTGTTGATGGCGATGATGAATTCCGCAATAGTAGGTTCAAGCTGATCCCGTCTGTACCAAAGGTATGGGGTTTCACCATCCTTAACGCCGTGTGAGGTTTGAACAGAGGGAAGGGCAAGATGTCTCTTGATCTCTCTCTGGTGGCATGGGTTACAGTCCATGTCTTTACTATGCTGTTTGTGTTTCAGGGTTCTTGGATTGTCCGTCAAAGTGTTGGTAGCACACCGTGTCTGTTAGGCAAAGCAGTTGACATCACCTATATCCGTGGTGCAAATTACTTGGAAGTAAGATTGCAGTATATCTTCTATTTCTCCCTTTGGCCCTTTGGGGTTCTTTTCGTTTGGAATGCAAATCAGGACAAGGGTTTGCCCTGTGTTTCTTAAAAGAGCAGGCAAAGAACTAGAACATGGCCTGGCTAAATTGATTGGTGTCTTATGGTACAATATGATGATTTATCCGTGCAGATAGATGTGGACATTGGTTCGTCTACGGTGGCAAATGGAGTCTTGGGGCTTGTATGTGGTGTGATCACAACGCTAGTTGTCGACATGGCTTTTCTTGTCCAGGTATATACATTTGCCATCTAAAAAATGCTCTCTCAATCACTTCGTTGATGCAGGTTGTAAGTGTAACCATTGGCTAAACTGACTATTGTTGGCAGGGTCACACATACGAGGAGCTCCCGGAACGACTGATTGGCGCGGTTCGAATGTCGCACATAGAACTATCATCTGCCATTGTTCCTGTGCTTGAGGATTAACCAAATTACACTACTATTGTCTATTGGGCCAAGTGGTGGTTGCAACGTTGGCATCTATCTGCGCTCTATTTCAGTCTTGACAAGACACAGTAGGGTATACATATATACAGGCAGGGAACAAGCGACGTCGCTCGTGGCCATGCCAAACAACATACTGAACGCAACAAAACTGTTAATTATTTACGTGTATGTAAGTATGTATTGCACTTCATCATTCGGTGATGTGATGGCAATCTCGTAGGTGTTAGAAGTGTGTTGGCAAAAAAGAGAGGATACCAAATTAGGTCTAGGATACTGGGCGAGGCCCAGGTGAGGGTCAGTTCAGCTTGAATAAAACAGCTATGGTTGAAACTTGTAGGAAAAATATTGAGATGATAGTTCCAAGTTTAAAATTGAAACCACACAAATCATTCTTCATGTAATGTGTATAACATCAGACTACAATAAGATCATGTCACAGATTTGCAGGATGCCCAGGTGGTGTTTTCTGTAACATTAGACCGATGCAAATTTGGCTTTATGCTCCAGACACTATACATTTTCTTCCTTTTGAGGGGTCTAGACTTCTTGCTGTAATTATGTTTCGATTTTAAATAAATATACTCGTTTGCTATATTCTATAACTATAACAATTAAATACAAAGAATTATATATACCTTGGTTTCAGTTTACATATTGTTAATTCAGATACTAATGTTTCACACTATCACATCTATTTGAAATAATTCCATATAATTCCTGCTGCAAGCGCTGGCGTAGGAGAACGGGGTCACGACGTTGGCGCGGTGGGTCTCGCACCAGCCGATGTTGGGTCGGTTGGTGACGCCCGCTGCATCAGGTCGGCCTTGAGCTGGGCGCGGTTCTTGAGCCGCCCGGCGCCGTAGGCGAAGGGGATGCCGAGCAGGCCCTCGATCCAACCGGTGCGGCCGTAGATGAGGAACTTGAGCGCCACCGGCGGCGGCGACGAGCCGTTGGTGGAGGCCGCCAAGAGGGCCGGCGAGATCCGAGCGCGGACGGGACGGGATTGAGGGGGGAGTGCGAGCGGGGGAGTGGTGGCGAGATCGAGATGGAGACGGGAAGGGGACGGGAGGCGGGTGGCTAACTGCAAAATCCCCACGTTTTCTGTTTTTTTCCTTCTTCAGGCGTAGGATCTCTATACTACCGGGACCTAAGAGGGGAAAAAACGAATGCAGTTACTGTATATCAGGGACCTGGGTGGACCAAAAACGGGTTTTAACGAAACGGAGGGGCCTTTCGCAAACAAAATTGGGCCAATCACAAGATTCCGGGCGACGTGGATGACGTGAGCGTCCAGCAACCTGCACGAAACTTCTCTTGGAGGATTCACTCACACTCAGTCACTCTCTCTCTGAGGGAAGGGAAGGGGATCCACCGCACCGCCGCCGCTCCTCCTCCCGCATTCCGGATCGAGCTCTCTCGCCTCTGCTCCGCAGTCCGCACCTCGTGCTATGGCCTCCATCTCGGGCACCCTCCTGGCCTGGGCTAGGTCACTTTGACACCCCGCCCTAGCCGCTAGGCCAGAAAGCCTCCCCTCCTCGCTCCGACGGACACCTTCCTCCCCGACGCAAGTATAATTTTGTTTCATGGAACTTGAGCTCCATTAGCAATTTCTGCTTATTGGAATAATTTTGATTCGTGGAACTCGAGCTCCATTAGCAATTTCCGCTTATTGGAGTACTATTTAAACTTTTACGAAGTTTACGTCGGTGCTGTATGTAATCCATGCACTGTTTTGTGAGTTGAACTTGTGCATCGAAACAAATCATTTCTGCTGTTACTCATCACTTCCGAATGAACAAAGACAGAAATAACTAGTTACCCACGATGGTAGGGCACGGGAGTGAGCAATGGCTGGCTGGAGAAGAAGGCATAGAGGTTGCCGATGGTCTGCGCACGCAGGTTCAACCTGGACTCCTCTGTCAGGACCATAGTTTTAAATAGCCAACTATAGCTTCGTTATAGCCTTGCTATGGTTTTATAAGAGCTCTACCGCTAAACATTTTTTACGCTAAATTCAAAATAAAGCTAATAGCCCATTATTTTTTGCTATAATGCTAAATTTGGAGCATTTAGCCTGCTAAACCGCTATATAAAACCATTTTGCTACCTTATTCTTAGCTCTTGTTACCTATTTGGAGCATTTAGCCCGCTAAACCGATATATAAAACCGGCAGAGCATTATTGCAAAACTTGGTTAAAGTAGAACATCTGATTGGTGCTCGAGTTTGATGTTTGAACATGCGTATATTCTAAGTATATGCGATATATCATATATGTTGCTTGATTGTATACATATTTTTTCAATTTTTCATGATTTAATAAAAAATATTAAATAGGGCTTAGCTCCGCTATATTTTTTTTAACTCACCGGGGAAGGAGTATCTCCACCAGAATATATTGCTCAAAGTGGCCAAATGCCAGAAGAGTGATCCAGTTTATAAGAAAAACCGGATCGAAAACCTTAATAAATTGACCTCGTTTATAAGAAAAACCGGGCCAAAAACCAAACAAGAAGGGACACCCAAGACGGTGCTTTCATAGCATCCGAAGGTTTCCAGCCTCCTCGCGACGAGCGAGCCAATGTTGCCGACGCGCTTCCCGCCTAGCTTGGAGTCGAGTGGGAGTGACCGTTAGTCGCCATGGGCGGACCAGGACCCGCGCCGGATGTACCGCTCCGCCGCCTACATGCGGCGAAGCACGTCTAGCAGCAGGCCCACGGCGTGGTCGGCGACGGAAGGCCACGCCACAACGCGCACTCGGAGAGGTCGAGGTAGTCCACGCTGGTCCCCGTGCCGACCACGTAGCGGAGGGACGAGACGGCATCGAGGAACGGGGCGTCCGCGTCGCCGCCCACCACCACCGCGGCATGCGGGGGCTGGTGCACGGCCGCGGAAGGTCGTGAGGGGCTTGATAGCCGTCCACCTATGCAGTCCGATCGTATGTTTATGTTGGTCGGGTCAGTCTTGTAAGGGAGTGGCTAGATGTACGTCCTAGAAAGACTAAAGAAATTAAAAATGGTAAGGTCACATGTATGGGCGGAGAGGAGTTCGTCCACACGTTTTTATCCACCATTGGTTTAACAACGCAAATCTTATAGCGCCATGTCACGTGTGGGCTATGTGTTTTTCATCCTGATGTTTTTTATATAAACTAGATGATGCCCCGCACGTTGTTGCGGAACTTTTTCGCAAAATATTTCAGTGAAAATGTTTGGTTAAATGAAGCATGTATATTTGAAACAATAATTTTTAATATAAATATCATAATAAAATAAAAATTCTCATGCATGCATGTTGCATGTGGGTTTTTATTATGCGTAGTGGCACATTGATGTGGGTCTTTCTCATGCATGTTGGATGATGAGGTGGCATGCTTGCATGTTGAAAGAAATATGTTAATGGAGGGTGATGTGGCATGCATGATGAGGTGGAGTGTGTGCATGTTGAGAGAATTGGAAATAGTGGGGACCAACTTCTTAAGAATGTAAGATTTTCTCGCATTGAGTGACATTTTGTTATCCTCCGCTCAAACTGTCTGTATGATTCGTGGCTATTCCGCGCTCACTGTCTAGACCCGGCTGGTACAGTTCGGTCCAATGCATGACTAAACGGTAGCTCGAATTGAAATGTATTCTATATGTAACTTGCTCAAAATTTTGTCTAGTTTCATAAAATTTACTTTTTTTTGTTGTCATGTTTGCAATTTTTAAAGATGATACTTTTATTTTCGTTACAAATCCTACAATTTTTGTTAATGTACTGTGTGATATCTAATTAATCGTAACTAATGAATTTTATTTTATTTTGGGAGATATGGCAATTATCGTATGTATGTAGCTTGTGGGTATTGGTAACTATTATTTTTAGGACATGAAAATTATCATTTTATGAGACGTGGTAATTTTTATTTTGTGTGACAGGACAATTCTTATGCGTTGTATTGGGGTACACATTTATCAACACACGGTAACTAATGTTTGTGTGACATGAAAATTATTTTTTCATGGAAATTATTATTCTTTTTATCATGTTCGCAATTGTTCAACATGCTATTTTCAGTTAATTAGAAATCACACAAATTTTGTAAATAAATTGTGTGATATCCAATTAATCATAACTCACGGAAATTTCTTATTTTATGAGATATGACAATTTCCATTTCTATGTAGCTTACAGATCTTCGTAATTATTATTTTTAGGACATGGAAAATATTTTTTTATGAGAATGGCAATTCTTATTTTGTGTGACATGACAATTTGTATGTGTTGTCTTGGGGGTACGCATTTTATGATAACACGGTAATTATTATTTGTTGTAAATGTAAATTATTTATTTTGTATGACATGCTATTTATTATTTGTGTGCCATCACAATTATTATATGTTGACATCAAATTTATTAAAACATGGAATTTTTTGTTTAAATATTGCACATGGATTTTCTTAAACACAAAAATAATATAGGTTATCAACCCCATGGAAAATTTACCTTATTTTTTTTTGTAGGTAGTTTTTTATAGGTTGCGATGGATTTTGTTGGACAAATTCTTATTCAAAGCATCCATGACAAAATCTTGTTTTTATTGGACATGACAGTTCTTATTCCTATGACATGACAAATCTTTTTTGTAGGACATGGCAACTTTTATTGCTAGGACATGACAATTCTTATTGCTAGGACATGACAATCCTACTGATAGGACATCAGAATTCTTGTTTGTAGGACATGCCAATTTTTATATGTAGGTCATTAAAATTGTTATTTAAAGGACATGTCAATTCTTACTGGTAGGACATGACAATTCTTATTGGCAGGACATGAAAATTCTTACATAGAAGACATGACAATTCTTACATGTAGGACATGACAATTCATATTGGTAGAACATGAAAATTCTTACATGTAGATAATGAAACTTTGCGGAACATGGTATTTTTTGTTAAAATTGTTAAACATGGCTATTTTGAGTAGAACATGACAAATTTATCACGATTATATTGGTGCAATAGGTTTTTCACCCCAAGCCAATTTTGTCATGTTTTTATCTTTATATTGTTTTATATAGGTCGCGATGGATCTTTGTATATGGTAAATTCTTATTCTTCCACATGGCAAACTCATATCATTTTCTTTTTCAAATCAACCATGGCAAATTCGTTTTTTTTGTCTGAGATGGCAATTTTTATTATGTATATAGCGTATGGAAATGAAAATTATTATTGTAGGACACGAAAATTCTTATTTGTAGGATATGATAATTCTTATATGTGGGACATGACACTTCTTATATGTCTGACATGACGATTGTTTTTTTGTTATGTTTATCTTACGATTTTTTTGCCATGTTAAATTTGTTGAATTTATTTTACTATGTGAAATTGTTCAAATTTAGCATAATTTTTAATATAAATTTGACATGGCTATTTTTTTATTTTTATAATTGGAATTTCTTCTTTAAAAGTTGATTGCATTGTAGAAAAGTAAAAATTATTTATCACAGAAAAAAACAATTTTTTTCTGTAATGGGCATTACAAGCCCAGTAGAAAAATGAGGACGTTCGGGTTGTGCGTACCCCAACACCGAACGATGTCGTTTGGGTGAGGGAATGAACGCACCGAATGAAAGCGTACGAGCAAGGTGCCTTCCGGCTGCACGCCAGGCGCAGATCGGCGTCCAAGAATTATGTATTTATATATGCTTTTTGTTGAGCATTAAATTCTATTTATAGATAAGTTTTTGTTTGCTTTTGAAACATTTCTTGCATTTTATACTTCTTATACTACATAGCAGTTGTTTGGCTATATTCGGGTACATTTCCAATATCATGTCGTAGTTTACAAATCCTATGTACTCACTTCATTTTAATTTATAATGCGTCCACGGTTTCCGTGTTGCAACTTTGATCATATATTTGACCAATGAGACCGATTGCGCCGGGAGCAAAAATTATACCAGTAAAAATTCACCTGTTCATCTTTTCACTGGTATAATTTTTTCTTCCGCTGCAATCGGTCTTGTTGGTCAAATTTACAGTCAAAGTTACACACAGGGAAGCGCATGCGCACTATAAAAGCATCTTTAATGGTTGTAAGATAGCTGTTGATAAATTTGCCACCTAGGACATAATAAATGAGGTGAGAGAGCAAAGTTGTATGTAGATTAACCAACACCTTTGCACAAGCTTCAACGTAGAATAGAAATCAATTACATTTATTTCTCTTCTTTTATTGGATGACTCACATACAACCCATTGGAGTAGTTGTATGATACCTTGTTGATAGATGACATGGACATTTTAGCAACACTGATTTTCGTTCTGTTTTTTTTGCATTTCTTTGACATGGTACTTTTTTGTTATTTTCAGTGTTTTCACCATTGCATAAAAGAGTTAATTTTCTTCCTCTTGTTTTTTAAACATTATATTGTTTTTCAATAATATCACTTATCTTTGTCTAAACTTTGAAGAAACAATTTTATTTAAATCAGGTCACTGTTTACATAGTATAAAATATTTTTAAAATAGATAATTAACTGTTTTATGCAAATATTTGCGCACATTATATATATTTTCGCATACATTGGCATAATTTTTGGACCGTATTCAGAGGGACGGGTCGCTAACTACTTGTTTGTTTCCAGCCCAGGGGGAAACATGCTATAAGTTACTGGGCTGTAAAAAAGGCCTTTGTCTATTTGGCACTACCAGGCTATAAAAAAGGGGAAAAATATACCCAAATTGTCATGATAGACAAAAACAAAATATAATTTAATTAATTTGAATTAATAAATTAAAAATTATTTTATATAAATAGTCAGTTTTGGAGCATGAAAAATTCATTCTTGGAGCATGCCGTAGAAGCTAATTTTGTAATGCTATAATAACTAATATTACCATGTCCGAGAAAATGTGTATCTTTAATTGCCATCTCAACAATAAATGCCATGAAAATAAATATCTTTTGTGATGGCAAAAAATTGAAATTTAGTTGCCATGGAAAGAGATTATCTTTAATTATCATCTCAATCAAATTTTAATTTCCATGAGAATAAATATCTTTTGCCATGGAAAAAATAAATTTAGTTGACATGGAAAGAGATTATCTTTAATTGCCATCTCAACAAAATTTTAATTGGCATGAAAATAATATCTTTTGCCAATGCAAAAATTAAAATTTAGTTGCCATGGCAAGAGATTATCTGTAATTGCCATCTCAACCAAGTTTCAATTGCCATGAAAATAAATATATTTTGCCATGGGAATAAAATAAAATTTAGTTGCCATGGCAAGAGAATATCTTAAATTGCCATCTCAGCCAAAAAATTATTACCATATCAAAAATTAAAATTTAGTTGCCATGGCAAGAGAGTATATTTAATTTTTATCTCGATAAAATTTTAATTGCCATGCTCTATGAACTATGACTGGGATGTTTAACAAACTTTAATTGCCATGGTTTCATAAAAATGTAGTTATTTTTATGTTTAAAAACTACATTTGACAAGCTACGTAACTAAAGATGCCATGCTATATATACTACAAATGCCATGTCTAAAAACTATAATTGCCATGCTTCATTAATAAAAAACACCATGCTTTATATACAACAAATGCCATGTTTAAAAACTACAATTGCCATGCTACGTAATTAAAAATGCAATGCTATATATACTACAAATGCCATGTCCAAAAACTATAATTGTCATACTACTCTACATTTGCCATGCTACGTAACTAAAAAATGCCATGCTATATATACTACAAATGCATGTATAAAAACTACAATTGCCATGCTACGTAACTACAAAAATATCAATGTATATATACTACAAAATGAAATTAAATTTGCCATGAACTCAAATTTGTCATGGCAGATGAAGGTTGTTAACCATGGAAATTATAGGTTTACCATTTTTCGAATTGACACAGGAAACAAGTATTTTGTTGTATGCTAGTTAGTTTTCTTACAAAAACTCTTAAAAATTGGTGAAATCGTAAAGTGATCACGGATTCTACAAAATCTCCACCAATTTAAAAGAATTTCCATGATTTGAAAGAAGCTAGCGAAAATTTAAAAAAACTTCACATATTTGAATAAAATGTTCAGGAGGTTCGAAGAAGATTCATATAATTTTTACCTTTTTTTTCAAAACTACTCAAAACTTTGTAAATTCAGAACCATGTTTTTTTTCAAAATTTTACAAAAAAGAGTTTTTTTATATGAGTTTGGTATTTGATAAATGTTCACAAATGTGAAGAAGATTTATGGATTAGAATATTTCTCATGAATTTAATAAATGTTCATGAATCTGAGAAAATAAAAAATAAATTAAAGGAAAAAAGAAAAAAAATATGTTGAAAAATAAGAAAAGTAGAAGTAAAAATAAAAAATATTTCCTAGCAAACCGAATTGAACATTCAAGAATATTCCCAAAACCGGTGATGATGGATGGAAAAGACACTTGTGGGCTGTCCCAATTAAGGGCCAGTTCTTTTGGCCAACGACTTACGCATAAGCCGCCGTGGAGATAAGCCCGCAATAAGCTGCGGTGGAGATAAGTTAAGCCATCCAGTTCTTTTGTCTGGATCGAGGCCGAGCTCGGCGTCGACGGCTGCGGCCGTCGGTGGCCACGCCGGCGAGGAGAGACGGTGGCGCGGCGTTGGGCGAGGCGGGCCGGGTCGGGCGCGGTGGAGGGAAGCAGGTGGCCGGCGGCCGGCGGCCTCCAACGACGAGGTGCGGGGGCGGCGCGGCGAGCTCAGCCTTCGGGGCAGCCGAAGCCAGGGCGCGCGGCGGCGCAGTGGCTTCTCCGGTGGCCTGCGAGGAGGAGGGAGAGGGAGGTGAGAGGGAGAGGTGGAGGGAGGAGGAAGGAGGAGGCGCGGGAGGAAGGAGCTCGCCGGGCGTCGGGGGCGAGGTGTGAGACGAGAAGCTGCTGGAAGCTGGTCTACCCCAGCTTATTTTCATTGTGAAGGAAAGCCCGGTGAAGATAAGTTAAGCCTATCTGCGAAAATGAGTTCTTTTGGGCTTCTAGCTTATTTTCACAATAAACTGCTAGAAGCCTCAAAAGAACTGGCCCTAAGCTAAATATAGAAAATGATGTTGGCGTCAGCTATCGATAACAGGTGCTAAAACAAAAGTCTGCTACCGATAACACAATAACTGTTGATTTTTTTGAGAAAATAACCGTTGCTATAATCCTATAAGCACAGAAGATGATTTACGGCCACATATATTGATCATGGCATTAAAATATTTCTAGGTATCACTGTATCAATGTGTTGCCATTCTCTACGAAAATCCAGTTTTTTGCCATTCCTTCCGAGCGTGCTCCTTTTCGCCAATAGGAAAACGAAGATATCCAATGGATCATCAAGGAGCAACAATAAATATTATAAGTTGATAAGACATTGCTACTTCAGTTCGGCTGTGTGAGTTTTCTAGCGCCATGGCAGTTTAGCTTAGTTTTCAATTACTAAATCGTGCTATGTGAACTTATTTTCCAATCCACTGTAAAACAGGCACACAAAAGCAGAGAAAAATTACTTAGCTAAACGAAAAAACTAGGCAAAGGCTGGATATAAAAATAATAGTCTTGCTTCACTGGGAATGGCTATGCCGATAAGTACATCATTGCTATATATTCCCTTCGATTGATTTGGTCAACAAAATATGAGCTATATGTCTAAAAAAGTATACCATTAGATTCGTATATTAACTTATTCGTGCATATATTTTAGAGTATATTTTATCATTAAATCATGGTAAATTTTAAACTGGAGTACAGTGGCCTTACGTAATAAAGAGGAGAAAGTATTTAGGATAATGTACGACAAAATTGGGGAGCACATGTGCCCAGTTGGCACTAGCATGCATCGCCTTCTCTATGTTGCATACTCCCTCGGTATCATAAAGCTTGCCATGGTTTTAGTTAAAATTTGAACTAAAACTATGACAAGCTTTATGGGACGGACGAAGTACATGCATACATGCACTTACACTTCAGGAAGATATGGTGTCATCAAATATTCTCTTTGGTACAAAATTAAGAAATGCTAACCATGAAGTCCTCTAGCCAAATTGTCATTCCTTTCTACCATTGGCTTCATTGCAATGAGATATTCGAAAGTAAATATCATGTTTATATTCTTTGAGAACTTTGTCCCATTACTAGCCAGGTTATACTAACTTAATTGAAAGATTTTAGGCTGGTTGTAGTCATTTACTTACTATCTAGTACATAGTAACTTGTAAGGAAGTTTTTTGTTTGAACTTTTGAATGTTACACTTCCCATCTTACTAAAATCATACTCTTGTTTGGTGACCTGTGTTAGCCCATGTATTTTGTAGCAAATTAACATTTTTCATTGATCTACTGAACACTTTCTTTCCATTGCCGACAAAATGAAGGGCTTGTGAATGCCCGAGCTCACATTTTTGAAAGCTCACATACAATGTTTATAATAAGGGAAGAAAAATATTTTTTTTTCCAAAATGGAGGCAAAAGGTTTACCTCATCGATTAATTAAGAAGAAGAGAATTGCCTAGTTAATTTACAAAAAGTCGGTCGAAAAGCCATAGTGTAACTTTTAACATTTACATTTATGGTGATACTTGACCTGTTAGGAAACTCTATCACTAATACTAAACCCTAAACTGTAAACCTTAAGCACTAAAAACTAAACTCTCTACATTTATGTAAGACTTTCATGGTCATATTTTATGGTATGGTATCTTTATTTTTGTTATGTCATGAATACCCATTTTTAGGATCTGCATACTATTTAGCACCCAAATATATATAAATTATTAATGGGTAATCATACACTATTTCACTATTGTCTATGCGGCTACATGATACTATAACCTTAGAACTGTTGGAATTTTTATAAAAAAGGATCACTATTATCACCGTAATATTAAAAAAGACCATCTTAAAAGATATTGTAAAAAAAAATGGTGGCACGCTTGGCAAGCAACACGTGGCAACCTGGAGTGCAACATGGTGCACGACAAATAATGCCAGATCTGTTGGCATTCCCCTATACATAGAGCAAGGCAAAAACATGCAGATGCAAATAACACATTCACATCATCATATCCATGACTGGACGACCAATTTGCCTATTTGGTTCATGCCAGTAGGATTTTCGTGTTCTTCGTTGTTGACCAAGATGGGGCAGTAGAAGCGATAGTAATAATGGTTCCTTGATTTTTCCAATGTCATTGGCCTTCCCCAGACAGCGTCCACGACTTGGAGGATGGTTTCGATCGGTAGGCATTCATTCTAGTGTAGTTAGATTTTCTCCATGATGCCGACTTCCTATGGAGGGGACGGCAAGCACAAAATAGCTACCCTCTTTGGCATAGTTTGCCACAGATCGGCTATAACTAAAGCTATTAACTTGTTAGTGTCTATGACCCAAAACAGCCCATAATCAATCGTGCAAGTAAATTTAATTCAAAACTACCATGTATGTAACAAAATAAAGAAACCAACCATGCAATGAAATAAATTATCTATTTATATGTTCATTGACTAATTTAGTAATTTATGGGTTTTCTTTGGTCCTTACTTGGCCGGTCTTTAGTGTTAGGAACTTTTTTACTTTGAAAATACTATTGTAAATAGTTTCTATAATATATTACATAGCTATTGCTTGGACCACAGAACAAAGACGAGAAAAACACCATTTAATACTTTTGAGATTATTGTCTAGCCCTCCTCAATGCTAGCTGCTTCGGGGCGACGACTCACGTCACCAACATCTCTTGGTCAAAATCAATGACTTCTCGGCTGCTGCTTCTTCAAGCTTCTATATCTCTATAAGGTTACTCCGAGAATATGGAGTCCTAGAGGTAGCAACGAGATCTGCTCACGGCTCCCACCAATGGTAGCAGAGGAAAGATAGCGCAGATTTCTTGGAGGACTTATATATGTAATTTCATATTCTTGTAAGGGCTAATTTTACTTAATAAATGGCCATGTATTTTTCCGCAAAAATAAGGATAATATCACTAAATTTCACGTAAATACTGATGCAGCCATTAAGATAATGGAATCCAATCAATGTATTTAAACAAAAGCATTATATATCATATTTAAAATTTTGAAAACAAAACTCCTGTCACTATATAGTGTCTCTCTATACAACTCTTATCATTTCTTTGGTTACACAATTGCCTTCCCATGTTCCTGGTTCATGAATACAAGGCAAAGGCCTTGAGTAGGCATCATGAAGTTCATGGATCTTTGTGATACGAGTAGCCTTCTCCCGATGTCCTTCTCACCTTTCCGTGAATAAAAGGAAACTACTTTTGTCTTCCCAGAGTATGAGACCATTGTACTTGCTATCAAGAATTTTCATTTTGGAAATAGAAAATTTTTGCACCTCACCAAAATATGTGAAATTTCAGAAATTATTTTGGATTTTTCGATTTATTTTTCACTTAATTTACATGAATTTTAACCTAATTTAAATTTATATTAAAATTATTTTGAATCTGACTCAAAATGTCGGCGTTAAAGATATTCTGGACCCCACCGAAATTTCGTTATTTTTTTAAACCCTGTTCTCTCTTATATTAAAATGAATGTATTTCCTGGTAGAGTATACACAATGATACATACACAAACACACCGTTTATATCATACTTCTGGAAGGAGATGCTGCAAAGATAATACAAAATTCCAAGCTTGTAAACTAGCAATTATATGATAATATCCTTGCGAGTTGGCACTCCCTTATTTTTTCTTCATCAGATCACATCATCCATATATAAAGAAAGTACACTTGAAAGGATTTGAGAGTACATACTACTGGATAAAAATCATAAAAGTTTTGTGAAACCGATAGACCTCAAAGACATCTCATGCGCTCACTCTCAATTTTATTATCATTGTACCCCTCTTTTGTGAAGAGCTCATGCCAGTCGTCCTTATTACGTTGATGGCTTCTCGTATTAATAAGCATAAGCATGTCCATGACAAAGAAACACACTCATTATATTAACACATACACAAACACACTCTCATTATATTAATAATTCAAAAGGAAAATGATACAAGGATGATATAAATTACAAGCTCGTCACTTAAGCTTCCATATAGTAATTAATATCATTGCAAACTTAAGGCACCCCCTTTATTTCCCCTTCATGAGAGCACACCATCCATATAAACAAACCACACTCCAAGGGTGCTTCAGAGTACACCTTCTTGGGTAAACTTTTGTGAAACCCTTCACTTGTAGACCTCGATGACACCTCGTGCACCCAATTTCTTGATAATTTTGTAGTCGCTGAAACCTGCTTTCGTGAAGAGCTCACGCCAATCATTTTCACTGCGTTGACGACCTCTCGTGAAGACAAGCATGAGGATGTCCATCAGAGTCTGTGCCTCAAACATGACAGGTCCTAAGGATGGTTCGACCACAATATCAATGACAATCACCTTCCCTCCCTCCTCACGGGAAGGAATGGCATTCTTACATTGGGTGAGGATCTTCACACAGTCGTCGTCACTCCAGTGGTGCAGCACAAGCTACGTACAAAGAGTATATATATAGCCCTTTTAGCTTCAATTTGACTCTTTAAATTCTATACAAGTTCTTAGATTTATTTGGTCACTGTTGGCAGTAGCGAATATATAAAAATTAAGGCACCGTACCGTTCCAATTGACATCCCATGTATCTCTACTACTTAGAAAGAATGTAAGGTTTCATGGTTCATCTTTCTTTCCATCATCCCTTTGTCCAACCTTCCATGTAGGATTACATTAATTTACTTAGTTTTTGCATAGATTTCACTTTATTCTACTTACCAAACTTTTCATTAAATATTAGATAAGTCGCGTACATTATTTGATATACATTTAGTTTGTCGAGCACAAAATTTATATCCCGGTGAAACGCACGGGCATCGTCCTATATCACATGGAAATTTGGACAGAATTCGTACCTTGAGCATCACGGCCTGAGCTTGTGGAACGGTGTGGAACAGGTCACCGGCGACATAGTTGACTACACAGTCAGATGGAGTTTTGTCGATGACCTTGGGGAGATCCAGCACGGTGCACTTGATGTGCGGGTGAGCCTTGGTGATGGCCCTCGCCGTGGTTCCATCGCCACCACAGCAGTCAGTCAGAGACTCTAGCCCCTTGAAGAGGTCATGGCACTCCCGCATGATGGTGCCGATGCCCAGGTTGTCGTGTGCGGCCAGGCCATCAGTGACCAGCGCGTCGAGCTCCGGGTCCAAGGCCGCCGTGCTCTCGTCGAAGAGCGACGCGCTGTGCACGTCCTCGAACACGCATGGCACCGGTCCGGCGGCGTCCTTCTTGAACCAGTCGGCCATCCCCAGTGCGGCCTCCATGTACTGCGGCGACGTCCCGGCGAGCACGAAGGACGCCTGGCAGTGGTGTTCGTCGGCGTCGACACCATCCACCAGGACGCGGGACAGCGGGTTGAGGCGGAAGAGCTCCGCCCCAGAGTCGTCCTTGCCGCCGGCGGCGAAGACACCTGAGGTGACCAGTGCGCGCATCAGTCGGCCGAGGAAGGGCTGCTTACTTGCGGGTATGGAGAGCGCGGCTGCCAGGTCGGGCAGTGAGGTGACGCCGCCGAGGTTGTGGATGGCGGTCGGGATGCCGAGCTTGACGGCGCAGCGGAGCCCCATGGACGTGAGGTAGTAGAGGGTGTGGCGCCACAGGTCTGCCTGAGCCTGCAGAAGCTCGGCATCAGTGGGAACCTCGATCGCCGGTGCCATTGCTCTATCGATCTTGATCACTGGCGAGGTTTTCTCTGCTCAGCAAGCTTGACCTAACCTGATGTCTGTATTATTGGCTGTATTCGAGGTTGGGTTTAAATAGACTGCCTTGCCATACCTTAGCTTCTATACTGCTGACATTATTAGCTTTATTACTTAATTAGTTAGTGTCACCATCGCGTGGAACGCGAGGTGGGTTATTTTTTCCCGATAAATGGGCGATATGATCGAGGTGGTTGGATTGCTTGATCCGAAAATAAATTTCAATCGATTGTACTTGCATGTATTCTTATCTTCCTCGTCTACCACATCATTTGTTTCCAGAAAAATAAGTGAACTCATTAGAGGAAAACACATATAGCCAAGTGTTTGAACGTACATCGAGCGCCAAAAAGCACAAGTACGTGAGATCCTCGCCATATATCACGGAACAAGCCGAGCATAAGGCGGGCTTGGATCCAGAATGAAAAGGTAGATAATGATTGAAGTGAATCGAGCGTCTTCATTGATGTTAAGTTCAGGTATAAGTATGGCTGACCAAGTGTTTATGATGTCAGTTACATTGATTCTTATCGTTTCAGAAAGACACAGCCATGGTTCAGTAAATATCGTTTCAGAAAGACACGGCGCGTGGACAATGTTGGGATTCTAACAGTTAATTAGGATATTCTAATTAGCCTAAAAATAATGCTACTTTTATCTCTACCCCCCCCCCCCCCCCCCCCCCCCCGCGCGCGCGTTTGGAAAATGGTATATTAATTGTAAGCTTCATTGTCTTGAATTTTTTCATATGTTTTGAGTGCTTGGAAATATGTCAGTAGTCCTGATAGTCCTTAATCTGGATCTTCTACATCTTTATCTTCCAAAGATCCTTTACGAAAATATGAAGAACTATGGGAATTTGATACACCGTAATTTTTTGGGTGCGTATGTTGGTAAAGACTTAGTGAAAAAATATTCAAGAATGTCACATGATTTCGTTTGCAAATTATCATTTTCTCCATTTTTCTGTAAGTCATGAGGAAAGAACAGTTTTGAAGCAATATGTTTTGTGATATTACTTTTAATATATCCCATATGCATTTAAGCAACACATGTAGCATTATCTTCAAAGATAATGGTTGGTGATTCTGATGAACCAATAGTACATGATGTTTAAATATGGTTAATTACTTTGCGGAGCTATACACACTCACCCGAGGCTTCATATAGTGCAATTATTTCAGAGTGGTTAGTGGAAGTTGCTACTAGAGTCTATTTTGTTGCCTTCCATGAGATAGCAGTTTCACCAAATACAAACGTTGTTTGTGGTCTAGCATTATGTGGATCAGAAATATATCCAGCGTCAGTATAACCAACTAGGGTCATGTCCTTATTTTTCCGATAGAATAAACCAAGGTCTTTAGTACCAGGTAAATATCTGAAGATATTCTTTACTCCCGTCCAATGGCATTTTGTTGCAGCCGGACTATTTCTACCCAATAAATTTACTGCAAAGGTAATGGATCGTCTAGCGCCATGGCAGTTTAGCTTAGTTTTCAATTACTAAATCTTGCTATGTGAGCTTATTTTACAATCCACTGTAAAACAGGCACACAAAAGCAGAGAAAAATTACTTAGCTAAACGAAAAATAGGCAAAGGCTGGATATAAAAATAATAGTCTTGCTTCACTGGGAATGGCTATGCCGATAAGTACATCATTGCTATATATTCCCTTCGCTTGATTTGGTCAAAAAAATATGAGCTATATGTTTACAACAGTATACCATTAGATTCGTATATTAACTTATTCGTGCATATATTTTAGAGTATATTTTATCATTAAATCGTGGTAAATTTTAAACTGAAGTACAGTGGCCTTACGTAATAAAGAGGAGAAAGTATTTAGGATAATGTACGACAAAATTGGGGAGCACATGTGCCCAGTGGGCACTAGCATGCATCACCTTCTCTATGTTGCATACTCCCTCGGTCCCATAAAGCTTGTCATGGTTTTAGTTAAAATTTGAACTAAAACTATGACAAGCTTTATGAGACGGACGAAGTACATGCATACATGCACTTACACTTCAGGAAGATATGGTGTCATCAAATATTCTCATTGGTACAAAATTATGAAATGCCGACCATGAAGTCCTCTAGCCAAGTTGTCATTCCTTTCTACCATTGGCTTCATTGCAATGAGATATTCGAAAGTAAATAACATGTTTATATTTTTTGAGAACTTTGTCCCATTAATAGCCAGGTTATACTAACTTAATTGAAATATTTTAGGCTGGTTGTAGTCATTTACTTACTATCTAGTACATAGTAACTTGTAAGGAAGTTTTTTGTTTGAACTTTTGAATGTTACACTTTCCATCTTACTAAAATCATACTCTTGTTTGGTGACCTGTGTTAGCCCATGTAATTTGTAGCAAATTAACATTTTTCATTGATCTACTGAACACTTTTTTCCATTGCCAACAAAGTAAAGGGCTTGTGAATGCCCGAGCTCACATTTTTGAAAGCTCACATACAATGTTTATAATATGGGAAGCAAAATAATTTTTTTTCCAAAATGGAGGCAAAAGGTTTACCTCATCGATTAATTAAGAAGAAGAGAATTTCCTAGTTAATTTAAGAAAAAATCGGTCAAAAACCCATAGTGTAACTTTTAACATTTACATTTATGGTGATACTTGACCTGTTTGAAAACTCTATCACTAATACTAAACCCTAAACTGTAAACCTTAAGCACTAAAAACTAAACTCTCTACATTTATGTAAGACTTTCATGGTCATATTTTATGGTATGGTATCTTTATTTTTTGTTATGTCATGAATACCCACTTTTAGGATCTGCATACTATTTAGCACCAAAAAATATATAAATTATTAATGGGTAATCATACACTATTTCACTACTGTCTATGCGGCTACATGATACTATAACCTTAGAATTGTTGGAATTTTTATAAAAAAGGATCACTATTATCACCGTAATATTAAAAAAGACCATCTTATAAAATATTGTAAAAAAATGGTGGCACGCTTGGCAAGCAACACGTGGCAACCTGGAGTGCAACATGGTGCACGACAAATAATGCCAGATCTGTTGGCATTCCCCTATACATAGAGCAATGCAAAAACATCACTAAACCACGACACTCAAAGCAGCGTCGAACAATCTGTCGGCATAGGTCACCTTAGGCGACACATTTAGTGTCGGTAAAGACCTCTGCCGACAGAAAGGAGCTGTCGCCTATAGTCCTGCCGGGAAAGGTCTTTCCCGACAGATTTATCTATGCCGACACATAATATGACGGGCTTGATGAGGCTTTTGTACCACATTTTACCCGACTAGTTCTAGCCATAGAGTGGCTTTTGTAATTTTACACAGTACATGTTGCGATTTACACAAAGATTCAGAATTTTAAGTCCATCAGCGACTTTCATATAAATATCCGCATCGACTGACCATGTAGATAAGTGGGCACTACATCCATTAACTGCATTGTTAAATTCATTTGTACTGCCAATGATATTAAATATCGAAACGTAATTCCACTCACTACAAAAGAATATGTACCATCGTAGTCGATACCGGGTCTCTGCATAAACCCTAGTTTCGCTTTATATCTCACCACCTCATTCTTTTCGTTCTTTTTCCGAACTAAAAACCCATTTTTCTCTCAAAGAGAAGGCTTTTTTATATATATGAGGAGTAGGTATTAATTTAGAGAATACCTCTTTTTTCTTCTACATCAATTGACTACTTCCATTTAGGCCAGAGCCCTTCGTGGAATCTTTCATACATTTTGGCTCTGGATCCAGTTGAAGGGTTCTGACAATTTTCAAGGAGAAATATGTCTCGACAAGACTAGTCTTTCTATCACATGATTCTCCCGAATCAATATAGTTTGTGTGGATATTTCTTTGATTCCTTCAGGCACCGTGTGATTTCCCATAAAAATGGAGTCTGAGCGTTTCGATGTCCCAACATTATTATTTGTTTGCACATTTATGTTGGGCCCTAGATGTCATTAATTTGGTGTCTATCAACTTCAACTACAAGAAATATGTCAATCCATGATGGGTTTGCATGGCAATTTCAGAAACCGTCATGAACGGTCTGGTACAGTTCCGCAAGCCCGCCTAAGCCCACTTTAGCCCGCCCAATCATTCCCCGTATAAAAGGCTAACCCTAACACCCTCCTCCCCGCCCTCCTCTCTCCCTCCTCCACATAGCCCGCTCCTGATTTCCCATCGCCTCCACCCACCACCTCTTCCCATCCCTACTCCCATAGCTCGCCACCGGCCCTCCCCTATTTTCCTCTCACCTTGCAGCTCTAGCAGCTATCAGATCCTCCACATCCTATCTCGTGCGACCCTCATGCCTCAACCAACACCCATCGATTTCAGCGATGTTGGCCACCGCGCATCACACCAACGGGCTAGTCTTCGACCCCTCCTTCCTCCAGTCCAGCCGAATCCTCCACTCTCGGTCTCTGGCGCTTGCCCACGGCCCCTAGACCATGGCTATTGTTTCGGCTGTCGTATCACGACCATCACCGGCGCGTCTCCGACGGCTCCTCTCCATCGTTCAACGTTCCCCCTAGCGCCCTCTTCACCTCCTGGATGGCTCCCCCTAGCTCGATGCGCTCGGTCGCGTTGGGTTGGACAGCGGCGACATTGACCTTTTCCGCCTCATCTCCGACGCGGCAGAGCTTCCTGTGGCTACCTACTCTGTAGCCCGATGGTGGTGGCCGACCTGCACGACAACCACTGCATCACTAATGAACATCTTCAATGATCACTTGTAACCCTGCCTCCCTCCTCGATGGCATGCCCTACTTTTTTATCTGTTGTTCTTTAATTACTCTTGGTATATGATAACTATCGTGTGTATGACTGGAACTTGGTTTCTAAAAATTTATTTGTCAAATTCACTTGTGACCTATCACTTCTGATTCCGGGTCTATATTCAACATAGGTTAAGGCTTGCATTTTCACTTTGATAACATAGAAAATGTTGACCACATGAATTCTGTAAGTTTGAACTTTGCACGATTGAGTAGAGGACGTCCTGGCAGGTGAAGCTTAGGTATTTCATTTTAGTTGGCACATTTCTAGAACTAGTAATTTGGTGTCTGATATATGTGTTTTAGTCTTACGAATGCAAAGATGAAAAATATGTTCCTTTTATTATGATCCAAAGGATGGCCAATGTTGCACAACTTCAGGTTTCTGATGTTAGTTCATTAATTTCAAATAATAAATAGACACTTCTTAGTTTATGCATGGTAAACTTCAACTACATAGTGAAGAAAGGGAACTTAATGTGCACCTACCCATTTTACATTGTTGCTTCTTTGTTCAATTAGTATTCATTTGAATAAATTCTTTAAGAATTAAGTTAGTAAATTTAGACATTTGGGGAGGCATTTTAGTAATAATAAAATGAAATTGCACATCCAATTGTCAAACTAGTATCTTTGATTTGCATTTTATAGTTGGTACATCTCCCACCCGATGGACGCTGATGCCACCGTCCTCGAGCATAACAATGTGTGTGGATTGTTCTATGGTTCATGTAAAATTATTGAGGAAAACCCATGTTTTTTTGCTTCCAACATATGTTACAGTTCTTCACAACTTCTGGGTGTGGTTAATCATATGTGAAGTTTATGGTCTGAAAGCATTGGGCTCAATCTGAACATTTGGTTATACTTTGTTCGCTCGTGAATATTTGCACTTTGTAAATAATTCTACTATTAGCAGAATAAGATCTCCAAGTGGATCACTTAATTGCCTACAACGGTGTTGCATTTGGTTGTTTTAATTTTACATGCAAAAATCAAGTTTATTGATAGAAATTAGCTTTAATCTATGGGCACACATGACAGTTTTTGGCTTATAGGTGACCGCAAGGACCGTCATGTATTTATAGATTTCTTGTACTGTTAAGGTTGATTTGCATTTACTGTCGTCGATTTTGATTTTCTATGTTTCCGTGGTGGCTTTGGAGAAGCCTTTTCCTTCGTAACTAGATTTCTCTCCCTTTTATTTACTAAAATTATTTTGGCATAAAAAAATAAAAAAATAAGTTATAAGACCATAAAATAACCTTTGTATGTATATTTACTATGATTTTGCGTACGCTCATAATTTTATGCAACGTAAAATATTTTTTACGAGCAATACATATTTTGTTACAGTTTTGTTTGGTTGTAGACGTAAGAAACTAATTTACATGATCAAAAAATACGTTGTAATGAAATAAAAATTGAGGATTGATGAATAGGTATAAAAATCCATCGACATGTTTCAACAAATTTGCGCATCAAAAAATGTATTGTTTCGTGCACATCATTATTTAATTCGTGTATATAGGATGCAGGAAACATGTTGTAGCCACACATGCATATGGGTCGATCTCGTGCAAAAATACTTAAGCGAGATGCTATAGAACTACTATAGACCTCCGAGATAACAACTATATGATATGTAGATTAAGAATGATGAGATGAAAGGCCAAATCTGAAAGTTCCATAAGTTTTGATCTGCACTTCTTGTTAGTGTTATGATCAGGATTGTTCTTCCACTTGGAACAATGGCGGAATTTCTTCTTGTGGGAGTTGTTAAAGTGATGATATTCTTAGTTTATCCACTTTCTGCTTAGGCACTAGTTTAACTATGTTATGTTTTTTTCTTAATTGTTGGGTCTTCAAATATTTATGTAAATACATATTACATTAATTAAGATACATTATAAATATGTGTACAAAACAAAGTATACATACAAATAAAAGCCGCCTGCAAATTTTTATTTTAATGTAAAAAGTATAGTGCTCGCGTTGGGCCCGAGAAATCCAACACCACCAACAATTGGTAGTTATCATAACCGAAGAACCCCATTTTTCTTGGTCAAATTCACTTCTTCCACCTTTGTCTCGATCCCGTCTCCTCCCATCCCCTCCGCCGCGCCGATCCCCACCACTCCGTGTAGGATAGGTAAGTGGACGCTCCTCCCTGCCCGATCCCGTCGCCACCTGTCCCCTCCTCCTCCACCCTCCCCCTTTCAGATCCCTCTCCGGATCTCTTCTCATGCTTTCCCTCTCCCTCTTGCAGATCCGACCACCCCCCCTCGTCGGCGGCCATCTGCCCTTCCTCGCCCTCCTGAAGCCACCGACGGCCATATACAAGGTACATTTTTTCTGTCATTCCTAATTTCTTTTAATGTTTCTTTTAGTTATAGATTGTGTAGTGTTATTTTTTGTTCTTAGTTTTATTTGTAGATTGTAATGTTACTTTTAGTTGTAGATTATGTAGTCTTAGTCTTAATTCGTTGTAGTCTTGTATATTTTAGTCTTAATCTTAGTTGTAGTCTTGTAGATTGTAGTGTTAGTTTTAGTTGTAGATCGATTGTGTAGTGCTTGTCTTAGTTGCAATATTGTAGATTGTGTAGTGGTAGTCTTAGTTGTAGTCTTTTATATTGTAGTGTTATTATAAGTTGTAGATTATAATGTTACTATTAGTTGTAGATTTGTGTAGTGTTAGTCTTACTTTTTACTAACTTATATAAATTCAGTGTTTTGCATCATTAGAGATGGCATCAAAATTTTGGGTGTCCGTGAAAAAATAGCAAGTAGTATGCCACTATTAAGAAGGACAATGTGGCGCACGAACTGGGCCATTGGAACACCCCCGAGGAAGCAACACACATGTATGATGCTAGGACGGTTGACGTGGTTGGATCACGACAAATCCCATGATGAGGTACCTAGGGTTTCATAGAGGAGGAAAAAGATGGCGCGCTGGTAGATTCAGACTACTGACAAGCAACACGGCTAACACGATTTACCTAGCTTCAGCTCCCCAGAGGGAAACGCTACATGCTGCTTGTCTGATCTTGTAGTGGTGATGGCGAGGTGGTTACATGTTGTGCGTCTAGTTGCACGTCTAGTTGGGGGGTTGTCTTTGGGGGTGCCCCTGCCTTGCTTTATATAGATAGCCAGCCAGGGGTTTACGTGAGTCCTGATTGACTACAAATTGGAGTCCTTGTCTTGTGCTTCAAGTCTTCGAGTAGGGCTTCATGTCTTGTTCTGTCGTGTCGGTTCACCTGAGTGGGCTTCGAGTGGGTCGCCGTCCTTTGTGCGCATCAGATATGGTCATGGTCGGGACCCGCAGGGTATGCCCACGTCAGCGGTTGAGTTGTTTCAGCATAATGTGCATCTTAACTTCCCCGAAGATCGTGAGCACATGCAGTTCCTCGCGCCGGAAGGGATGCAGGTGTGCACCAAGGCTGAGTTGAAGGAGAACCGCGAGACCGAGAAGCAGCTATTCGAACCTATAGTGAAGAGGTTGGCAACAAATGATAAATTGGTGGAGTTTAACAAGATGATGCTCATGTAATATTAATCCAAGAAGGAAGAAAATGAAGATCCCATAGACTAAGATGCGTTCTTGGGGAGTATGACGACGACGAGGCTGGCCCCTCATAGGGAGTTGTTTGTCCGGCCCTGGGGGGTGACATCGGTGGGACCCTTGGGGTGAAGACGGCACAATGCAGGCTATTGATGGTACCTGGATCCGTCGCCGACCGTGTGCGGGGTGGCATGGGATCCGTTGCCGATCGGGCAACTGGCTACTCGCGGTGGTAGGGGTAGGTGGAGTATGGTGGAAAACATAATTTTTTTGCGAGGTGAGGTGGGTGGGAGGTCGTGTGTGCGTCGTAAGGAGAGAGAAGGTGATTAGGGATGGGCAGTGCTTATATTTTTGTGGGTTGCGGTTTTCTCTTGTTCCGTCCTTCCGGTGATAGCTCGTTAGTGTTAGTAGATTAATGCTTTTTTTAGTAGAATAAAGTCTTAAGGGATGTTAGTAGAATAGATCCACCCTATATATATATTGTGCTAACATGATCAGAATAATATTTTGTTAACACTTCCGAACTTTGTGCGGAAATTAAGCGAACTGCACTACTAGAAAACAAACATTGAATGCTGGTAGAAAGAACCGCACATACTATTTTAGCTCCATTTTTCTAACCTTTTACCAGAGTTGGGCATGTGGCATACTGTTGGATAGCTATTGATTAGGCACAACTTTTTCATGTTGAACACTTTTCGAGATTCGTCACGTTTTAAGAGCAGTTTTGAAAATGGTGCGGCATTCAACATTAACAGTGAGCATTTTTCTAGATTTTTCTCAAACCGTTCATGGGAGTGATGCAAATGATACACTGTTAAAAAGATATTGACAAGGGGCACATTTTTCATTTATACAACACTCTTTAATTTCTTACGGTTTAGGAGCAATTTTGAATTTATTGAAACATGTCAACTCTGTTTTTCGTGTACTCGCAGTAGGAGGAGCAGACTTGTTTGCACTAGATCTCCAACAAGTGTATTCTTCCCAGGCCTTGGTTATGCGGGGGTGGACAATTACCACATCCGTTAGAAGCAGCGTCACACTGTCGATTATCCACTAGCTCCCATGCCGTACCTCCCGAGAGGGGGATATTGATGGCGGGGAGGGGAAGGAACTGACCTTAGCAGACAAAAAACTTCCTAAACTACCTCTAGGTCACCCAGTGAGGAATACATGTATATATATCTAGAAACCTCAAAGTAAATAACTGAGGTGCCACAAAGTAAGAAAATGAAGGAGACTCAAGTCGATGGATTCTCCAGGGATCAGAGTTAAAATAACATGATCCACGCAAAGAGCAATATTAGGAAAACAAAGAGGAAGCATACCTTGGTCACTTGACCATGGAGCCGACTCAAGATCACACCAGCGCGGTCCTATACCAGTGCGGCGAGCATGGAGGCGAAACAACAAACAGTCTCTCGCAACACCTGTCACACCAGTATCTCCAGGAATTCGGGTGTCCAAGTAAGTGGCGCCTGCTGGGGCCGGACGAGGATGAAATTGAAGGGATTCCATGCCATGTATTACCTCCATCTTTCTGCCTGAACCATATCTAAGGATTACACTTTCTACATGTTCCATTAGATGATGTCCACCGACATCGCCCTGTTGTCGTCGATGAACCGTATCCTATCGACTAGTGCCAACCTGTGGATGATCTCGATGCAGATCCCCGTCCATTGGGTTAGATAGGGGAACTGGGCTCGAACCGCCTGTTCAATGGCACAGCTCTCCAGGCCAGGTCTGGATCGGTAGTTGTTGAGGCAGAGATGCTCCAAGATGCAAGTTATTTTTTATGATAAACAAATTACGATAATCATATAGAGCGAGTGGGAGGATGGCAAGCGCGAACGCAACTGGTGTATCGCGCGATGGAAACAACAGCACATATGCATGGCAACTCACTGTAGTTTTCAGTTTTCAATTGCCATGCCCGCCCCAGAATTGCCATCTCTTTTCGATTCGTTTACGCATAGAGTGAGTTGCCATGTAAAGTGATCACGCTTGCCATCCTTGGGAGCGACCCTTGGCTCCTAATTGCCATTCAAAATTTAAAAACCAATTATATTATATAATGATCCAATATACATGAGGAACATTCGTCGACTGTAACATGGAGTAAAATAATAAACACGAGGAGCACGTGGTGTACTTTTCTACAGCAAGAACTATATATATGAGTGGTTGGGTGGTTCAGATCGATACGCTGTCATTTGATTCATATTTTTATGATAAATTCTTTTACGATAATCATGTAAGGCAAGTGGGAGAATGGCAAGCGTGAACGCTTTTTGTGGCAACTGAAAACTGCAGCACATATGCATATCAACTCACTGAAGTTTTCAGTTTTCAATTGCCATGCCCGCCCGAGAATTGCCATCTCTTTTCAGTTCCTTTACGCATAGAGCCGTAGAGTGAGTTGCCATGTAAAGTGGTCGCGCTTGCCATCCTTGGGAGCGACGGTTCGATCCTAATTGCCATCCAAAATTTAACAACCAATTATATTATATAATGATCCGATATATATGAGGAACAATCGACTGTAACATGGAGTAAAATAATAAACACGAGGAGCGCGTGGTGTACTTTTCTACAGCAAGAACTATATATATGAGTGGTTGGGTGGCCCCTGATCAGATCGATACGCTGGCATTTGATTCATATGTGTAGGCCAGCTTCTTGTACCAGTCATCAATCTTGGATTGAGCAGCAGGCACTAGACAAACATTGATGTCCTACTTGTAAAGCAATAAATTGTGACACCAGCTACCGCATCTGGACTATAAATAGGGCACGTGATGTACCCGTTAACCAATAATTTCTGCAACAGGTAACCGCATCTGGACTATAAATAGGGCACCTGATGAAGTGATTTGAGTCACCATTCTTACAAACACCGCAACACGTAGCAAAGAAACCCTCAAATATGGATTTAGTTCTGCCACTCATCATATTTGTTTTGGTGAGTTCATACATACACCATATACTCTTCTTCTATGCGTGCATCACATCCACATACGAATTTCTGTACGTATGGAGTAAGTGGGAATTTGTAAGCCGTAACTATATTACTGTAATTTGTTATGTCGCACGCAGATTGTTGGAGGACAAGGTAACCAGCATGCGAGCTTTGCCGATGCGGCGACGACGACTGCGACATCCATGGAGGCGCTGACGGCGTACTGGGAGGCAGCGCTTCCAGGAGTTCCAGTTCCCCCGGCTATAAGGGACCTGCTAGCCCAACATAAAGGTCTCTCTCTCTCTCTCTCTCTCTCTCTCTCTCTCTCTCCTGTGTGTGACAATACTCACATGGATGTAAATATATCCTTTCATATATTCACATGCATGGATGTATATGATCAGTGTGTATGCAGTATGCACACTACAAGCACGAGTTTGGTTGGTTTTGTTGTTGTTTGATTTGTGTCTGTAGATATGCACGCACATATATGCAGTAAGTGTGTGTTCCTCTAAATGATGTTATAAATTGCCCTAGTAACCTCAAGTTTATTACAGGGCAGCAAAAAATTGGACCAAACTATGAGAGAGTCAAGTCAGAAGCTGGTCACAGGGACAACCATGTTCGTATCATATCAGAAATTCAAGATGATTTAAAAGAGGCCCGTGGGTCCTATGGTGAAGAAGGTATGGTGAAGTCCATGATGGCACATGAGCCAAATATTGGTAAGGATCTGAAGAGACCACCAATGTCACATGGGTTACATGCTACAAATTACGTAGAAGAAAAACTTTCTGCTCATAGGACAAAAATTGAAGAAAATTTAAAGGAAATCTCAGTGTCATATGGGTTAGAAGGTTCCAATAATTTAAAGAAAGCTTCATTAAATTTAAAGAAGATCCTTGCGGCACATACACAATCGAAAGATGAAAATATAAAGGAAATAACTGTAGCATATGGATCAAAAGGTAGAGAAGTCCACAAAGAAGTCTCAGGGTCATATGGGTTAGAAGGTGAAAATGATTTAAAAGAAATATCAGTGTCTTATGGTGTAGATGGCAATGATACTCCAAAGGAAGAGTCAGCACATGAAGAAAATCTAAAGGAAATCTCAGTGTCATATGGTTTAGAAGGTTCAAAGAGTTTAAAGAAGGCTCCACTAAATTTAAAGAAGATCCTTGCAGCATACACACCTTTGAATGATGGAAATCTAAAGGAAATATCTGTGTCATATGGATCAAAAGGTGGAGAAATTTGGAAGGAAGTGCCCGGAATGTCTGGGTTAAAAGGTGATAAGGATTTAAAAGAAATATCAGTGTCTTATGGTGTAGATGGCCATGAAAATGTGAAGGGTGACAAGGACTTAAAAGAAATCTCGGTGTCTTATGGTGTAGATGGCCATGAAAATGTAAAGGAAATATCTGTAACATATGGTACAAAAGACCAAGAAATTCTGAAGGACCCATCAGGATCATATGGGTCAAAGGGTGAAAAGGATTTAAAAGAAATCTCAGTATCCTATGGTGTAGACCGCCGTGAAAGTCTAAAGGAAATATCCGTAACATATGGATCAAAGGACAAAGAATTTCGCAAGGAAGCATCAGGACCGTATGGGTTAAAAGGTGAAAATGATTTAAAAGAAATATCAGTATCTTATGGTGTAGATGGCCAGGAGATTCTAAAGGAAGTCTCACAAGAAGAAAATCCAAAGGAAGTCACTATGAGATATGGTTCAGTTGAAGAGAAAGATGATCAACCCGACGTTCCGAACAAAGGTGAAAATGATTTTTACTAGAAAGTAAAGTTCATTATTTTTTAAAAATAAAAACTCTCAAATAAACTTTTTTGTTACTATGTATTACAGTAACGGACAGCGGGAGCCATCATGTTCACGCTCACAGCTACAAGAACAAGAAAGAGGCAGATGTCTTTTTCTTCCACGACATGTTGAGGCCAGGGTCCTTGATCACCCCGACCATCCCGCCAACCACCTCCATGCCGGCGCTTCTCCCCGGCGACGTCGCGGACTCCATTCCATTCTCCACCGAGCACCTCTCCGACATCATCACTATGTTCGCCCCGGCGTCGCTCACAATGACCAGAGAGATACGGTGGACGCTGGACACCTGCGAGCACCCAAGAACTCTCCCCGGCCAGAAAGCAGGCTGCGCCACCTCCCTTGAGTCCCTCACCGAGCTGCCGGCGTCCCTCCTTGGGAGCCGCAACATCCGCGCGTTCTCCGCCGTGGATCTGCCCATGGATGCCCCGGGCACGCCGGCGCTGCGGAGAAGGTACAACGTGACGGCGGCGCGGCAGCTCTCCCAGTCAACAGAGGTTGTGACCTGCCATGACCTGACCTATCCGTACGCGGTGTACTACTGCCACACGTCCAGCCCTACGGCCGCGTACATGGTGACTCTGGCGAGCGTGGAGGAGGGTGCCTCGCCGGCGACAATGGAGGTCATGGCCGTGTGCCACCTTGACACATCATCATGGAGCCCGAAGAACCCTTTCTTTGAGCTGCACAACGTGAGGCCAGGTGATGTGGCCGTATGTCACTTTCTCACTAAGCTGAGCATCATCTGGGTGTCAGTGGACGAGCAGGTAGACACACTGTAGAAGGGAACGCTCACGCCAAGACGTGTGTGTTTATGCGAGCTATGGCATGAATATGGTGTAGACGGATCGACATGTATCCTAGTATGAAATAAGTGAGTGCTTGTCAAGACCACTTTCTGAGATCTTAGTCAATTTATTTTGTCTGATAAAATTTCAGTTGTAGTTCCTCCGATCTATTTTTCTCTATGTATAATATTGGTTATCGTGGGAAGTAATTTTGATTCTCTCAACATGTTACTAGTCTATAGTTACTGATTTATAGTGGATAGCATTATGCAAGCTTTATTTATTAGGTTATAGGCTCATTTTATTTTGATATGTGTGATGTTACACTAACATACCATAATCAAATTTGTTTTGTGATGTGTGATATTACTAGGCTAGTCAAAGTGGGAGTAACTTTGACTAGTATGCACATATTACTAGTCTATGTTACTACTCTCATATTTAATAGCATCATATAAGTGATAACATAGAGAGATTTATTTATTACCTTATAGAATCATTTTGCATTGAGAACCACTACGTATGTGATTTTTAGCAATTGTAGCATCTATGTTACTATATATAATATTTCCACCATATATGAATAGTCTCACATCCAACATACATACCAAGGGGGGGCTCGCTTAATTTTTCTAAGACTAGTTTACCCCTGCTTTAATGCGTGTTTGTTGCTACTCCCTCCGTCCCATAATGTAGTAATGTCTAGCTCAAAAAACGTTACTCCATTATGGGACGGAGGGAGTACATTGCATGCAACCGATTGGCTCTCCCATGCACTCGCCTTGATTCTCTCAACTGCCTCCCGTGTGCTCTGCATGACCAACGGCGGAAGGCGAATATGGATTTCGTACAAATGCATACGATAGATTTTCAAGGCCAAACTAGGAAAGTATGATGAGAAAGAGTAACGCATGGAGTAAACGAGGAAAAAGAAGAAAAAAATAGACAATGCGTAGACTATAAAGGACTGAAGGGAATACTAATAAAGCACTAGTGGACAGACCCCCCTTTCGTCCAGCCCAAAAAAGGCATCGCTCCCGGTTCATTTCAGAACCGGGACCGATGCCGGGCAACGGTCCCGGTTCGTCTGGAATGGGCAACGGTCCCGGTTCATGTGAGGCAACGGTCCCGGTTGTTGCCACAAACCGGGACCAATGCTCTGGCGAACAACACGTGGCGCACTGCGAGGCATTGGTCCCGGTTGTTGGGAAAAACCGGGATTGTTGCCCTGGCTATATAAGCCCCCAACCAGCACTTTGCCATTTTGCCTCAAAAATTTTCAGGATTGTGCTGGGGTGGGGTGGGTGCTAGAATTTTTTTCCTTTGATTGCTCACCAGGTGTTCGACGAAATGTCCGAGCCACACTTAGGTCCTCAGAACACCGTATTCTCGGCCGAGGTTAGCAACCTTATCTTCTCCATCTGTAACTGATACAAAAATATTGCACGTGTGCATATATAGTGGTCTTTTCACTATTCACGAAGTTATTGTAATGGTTAATTATATGACGCAGATCGAAGCACGGATGCGATGGATGTACAACGATCGACGCGGGTCCGAGTTTATTACAAACCTGCATACATTTCTCAATGTGGCTAATGCAAACAAAGTGGATAATTTTATGCCTTGTCCCTGTATTGACTGTCGGAACGTGGCGGAGTACTCTTCCTCGAGAACACTTCAAGACCACCTGCTTCGGAGAGGTTTCATTCCCGGATATTATTGTTGGTCCAAGCACGGAGAAAGAGGGGTTAGGCAGGAAGACAATGAAGAAGAGGAGGATGATGATAGCTATCCTATGTCCCCTGAAGAATTCGGTGACACTGCAATGGAAGAAAATGAAGAAGATGGAGCTCCTCGAGGTGACAATGAAGAAGAACAACGGGAATCGGATGAGACCGCTGATGGTCTTGGTCGGGTCATCTCTGATGCAAAGCGAGACTGTGAAACAGGAAAAGAGAAGGAGAAGTTGGAGACCATGCTAGAGGATCACAAAAAGCCCTTGTACCCAAATTGCGAAGATGGCAGCACAAATCTCGGTACCACACTGGAACTGTTGAAATGGAAGGCAGATTTTGGTTGTTCTGACACCGGATTTGAGAAGTTACTGCAAATAATGAAGTCGAAGATTCCACCGGATAACGAATTGCCCGCGACAACACACGAAGCAAAGAAGGTTATCTGCCCTCTAGGATTAGATGTGCAGAAGATACATGCATGCATTAATGACTGCATCCTGTACCGCGGTGAAAAGTACGAGAGTATGGATAAATGCCCGGTATGCACTGCGAGTCGGTACAAGATCAGACAAGATGACCCTGGTGATGCTGAGGGAGATGACGAGCCCCCGAGGAAGAGGGTTCCTGCTAAGGTTATGTGGTATGCTCCTATAATACCACGGTTGAAACGTCTGTTCAGAAACAAGGAGCATGCCAGGTTGCTGCGATGGCACAAAGAAGACCGTAAGAAAGACGGGAAGTTGAGACACCCCGCTGATGGGTCGCAGTGGAGAAAAATCGAGAGAGGCCACTCAGACTTTAAAAATGAAGCAAGAAACTTATGGTTTGGTCTAAGTACAGATGGCATGAACCCTTTTGGAGAGCAGAGCTGCAGTCACAGCACCTGGCCTATGACTCTATGTATCTACAACCTTCCTCCTTGGGTGTGCATGAAGCGGAAGTTCATCATGATGCCAGTGCTCATCCAAGGACCGAGGCAACCCGGCAACGACATTGATGTGTACCTAAGGCCATTAGTCGATGAACTTTTGGAGCTGTGGGCCAAACCATGTGTACGCGTGTGGGATGAGGACAAATAGGAGGAATTTGACCTGCGAGCGTTGCTTTTCGTAACCATCAATGATTGGCCCGCTCTTAGTAACATTTCAGGACAGTCAAACAAGGGATACAATGCATGCACGCACTGTTTAGATAAGACTAAAGGTATATATTTGGATAAATGTAAGAAGGTTGTGTACCTCGGGTGTCGTCAATTTCTGCCGCCCAATCATATCGTGAGAAAGAAAGGCAAGCATTTCAACGGTGAGGCAGATCACCGGAAAAAGCCTAAGCTCCCTAAAGGTGCTGATGTATTTGGTATGGTGAATGACCTAGAAGTAATCTTTGGAAAGGGTACTGGCAGTCAATCTGTTCCGAAAGACGTCGTTACCGGACACGCGGCCATGTGGAAGAAGAAATCTATATTTTGGGAGCTACCCTATTGGGTAGACCTAGAGGTCCGTTCTTCAATCGACGTGATGCACGTGACGAAGAATCTTTGCGTGAACCTGCTAGGGTTCCTGGGCGTGTATGGGAAGTCAAAAGATACACCAGAAGCACGGGAGGACCAGCAACGTACGAAAGACCCATACCACAGGCATACTGATAAAGGGCGTCTAAGCAGCTACGCTCTTACCAAAGCAGAGAAGGAAATCTTTTTTGAATGCCTTAGAAGTATCAAGGTCCCGGCAGGCTTCTCGTCAAATATAAAGGGAATAATAAATATGGCGGAGAAAAAATTCCAGAACCTCAAGTCTCATGATTGCCACGTGATTATGACGCAGTTGCTTCCGGTTGCATTGCGGGGGCTTCTACCAGAAAATGTTCGAGTACCCATTGTGAAGCTATGTGCATTTCTCAATGCAATATCTCAGAAGGTAATCGATCATGCAAGTCTGGAAAGGCTACAGAAGGATGTGGTCCAATGTCTCGTCAGTTTTGAGTTGGTGTTCCCCCCGTCCTTCTTCAATATTATGACTCATCTGCTGGTTCACCTGGTCGACGAGATTGCCATTCTAGGTCCTGTATTTCTACACAATATGTTCCCCTTCGAGAGGTTCATGGGAGTTTTAAAGAAATATGTTCGTAACCGTGCAAGGCCAGAAGGAAGCATCTCCAAGGGCTATGGAACAGAGGAGGTCATTGAGTTCTGTGTTGACTTTATTCCTGACCTTAAGCCGATTGGTGTTCCTGAATCGCGGTATGAGGGGAGACTGAGTGGAAAAGGAACGCTAGGAAAGAAAGCAAAGATATTTCAGGACGGGCATTCTTTGACTCAAGCACACTACACAGTTCTACAAAGTTCTATCTTCGTCCAACCGTATATCGAGGAACACAAGAATGTTCTACGCTCCAAGTTCCCGGGGGAGGATGACCAATGGATTCAAGTCAAACACATGGAGACTTTCAGCACTTGGTTGCAATTACGTCTCATGCATGACACCACTATTGGAAATCAACTCTACTTGCTGGCCGCGACACCGTCTGAGATTGTATTAACTTTCCAAGGGTACGAGATAAATGGGAATACATTTTACACGGTCGCCCAAGATAAGAAGAACACCAACCAAAACAGTGGTGTCCGCTTTGATGCAACAAACGAGGATGGTACAAAGGACACATACTATGGTTACATAGATGAGATATGGGAACTTGACTATGGACCTACTTTTAAGGTCCCTTTGTTTCGGTGCAGTTGGGTCAACATGAATGTAGATGGGGTAAAGGTCGACCAGCTGTACGGAATGACAACAGTGGATCTCAAGAATCTTGGTCACACAGACGACCCATTCGTCCTAGCCAAAGATGTGGCTCAGGTTTTCTATGTGAAGGACATGTCTTCTAGACCGAAAAAAGGAAAAACAAGGATACGAATACATCAGACAATGAGCCCAGGCGTCACATAGTTCTTTCAGGAAAAAGAAACATCCTGGGAGTCGAGGACAAGACAGACATGTCCGAAGATTACGATAAGTTTCATGAAATTCCTCCATTCACAGTGAAAACTGACCCAACTATCCCATTAAGCAATGAAGATGTTCCGTGGTTACGGCCCAAGAAGCGATCATAAGCAATGTAGGAAACAAGTGATGTGTAATAATGTATTGAACCATTGGTGATTTTTTTTGTGATGTTTGCAATTAGCCAAGTTTGAACATGATTCTTTCCAATTGTAGTGCTTTCCAATTTCAAAATGCGGTCAAAACGGGGGAGGGGGGCAATTGTAGTTCAAATTTCACCCCGTTCCAACTGAATTGGCGGCAATTTGTCTTTTTCAGCAGAGGTGCATAAGAAACATTTTACATAGAAACTTTTGTACATTGTTAATAAAATATGGTCTAGTATAATACAAAAATGGGTTGGTTCAAATTGACATCAAATATTTGGTAGATCCTTCACAAAAAGACCCTACTTTCGGCACTCGGAAAATGAAAAATGGATTTTTCGTGCAACGGAAATGAAAAATTCCTTTGGCAAACTTGTTGGCCATTCAAATATACACACATATGAAAAATATGAGATCATTTGGGGAAACTATCATTTCAAATTAGCTATAACTTTGGCCATTTGGCTTGAAAGCCATGAACCTTCATACTCGATAGCCCATTTTGAGAAGACTTTTTTAATAGTTTTGCATTATTCCAAGTTTGTTGGTTTGTATGGTTACTAGGACATAAATTAGGATGCAAGGCAAAGGTTTTATATTTTTTTGATTTTTTTTGAATTGTTTAAGCACCGATTTCAAAATGCGGTCAAAACGGGGGAGGGGGGGCATGGACGGTGATAGCTAGGTGTGGAATCTTGCAAAACTCTTTGTAGATCTCTGATGAAATGAGTACTTATGCACTTGGAAATGTTTTTTTGAAAAAATAAAGAGCAATCTATCAAGCACTTGTAGTTCAAATTTCACCCCATTCCAACTGAATTGGCGGCAATTTGTCTTTTTTAGCAGAGGTGCATAAGAAACATTTTACATAGAAACTTTTGTAAATTGTTAATAAAATATGGTCTAGTATAATACAAAAATGGGTTGGTTCAAATTGACATCAAATATTTGGTAGATCCTTCACAAAAAGACCCTACTTTCGGCACTCGGAAAATGAAAAATGGATATTTCGTGCAACGGAAATGAAAACTTCCTTTGGCAAACTTGTTGGCCATTCAAATATACACACATATGAAAAATATGAGATCATTTGGGGAAACTATCATTTCAAATTAGCTATAACTTTGGCCATTTGGCTTGAAAGCCATGAACCTTCATACTCGATAGCCCATTTTGAGAAGACTTTTTTAATAGTTTTGCATTATTCCAAGTTTGTTGGTTTTTATGGTTACTAGGACATAAATTAGGATGCAAGGCAAAGGTTTTATATTTTTTTGATTTTTTTTGAATTGTTTAAGCACCGATTTCAAAATGCGGTCAAAACGGGGGACGGGGGGCATGGCCGGTGATAGCTAGGTGTGGAATCTTGCAAAACTCTTTGTAGATCTCTGATGAAATGAGTACTTGTGCACTTGGAAATGTTTTTTTGAAAAAATAAAGAGCAATCTATAAAGCACTTGTAGTTCAAATTTCACCCCGTTCCAACTGAATTGGCGGCAATTTGTCTTTTTCAGCAGAGGTGCATAAGAAACATTTTACATAGAAACTTTTGTAAATTGTTAATAAAATATGGTCTAGTATAATACAAAAATGGGTTGGTTCAAATTGACATCAAATATTTGGTAGATCCTTCACAAAAAGACCCTACTTTCGGCACTCGGAAAATGAAAAATGGATTTTTCGTGCAACGGAAATGAAAAATTCCTTTGGCAAACTTGTTGGCCATTCAAATATACACACATATGAAAAATATGAGATCATTTGGGGAAACTATCATTTCAAATTAGCTATAACTTTGGCCATTTGGCTTGAAAGCCATGAACCTTCATACTCGATAGCCCATTTTGAGAAGACTTTTTTAATAGTTTTGCATTATTCCAAGTTTGTTGGTTTGTATGGTTACTAGGACATAAATTAGGATGCAAGGCAAAGGTTTTATAGATTTTTGTTTTTTTTTTGAATTGTTTAAGCACCGATTTCAAAATGCGGTCAAAACGGGGGAGGGGGGGCATGGCCGGTGATAGCTAGGTGTGGAATCTTGCAAAAATCTTTGTAGATCTCTGATGAAATGAGTACTTGTGCACTTGGAAATGTTTTTTTGAAAAAATAAAGAGCAATCTATCAAGCACTTGTAGTTCAAATTTCACCCCATTCCAGCTGAATTGGCGGCAATTTGTCTTTTTCAGCAGAGGTGCATAAGAAACATTTTACATAGAAACTTTTGTAAATTGTTAATAAAATATGGTCTAGTATAATACAAAAATAGGTTGGTTCAAATTGACATCAAATATTTGGTAGATCCTTCACAAAAAGACCCTACTTTCGGCACTCGGAAAATGAAAAATGGATTTTTCGTGCAACGGAAATGAAAAAAAAAAACAAAAAAAGTATAGCAATTTCATTATAGGACGTCAACGGAAGAATACTTCATATCCTATACTCTGTCATGGTGAATTTCAGACGGAGCATGCTTGGTTGGTAGATCTCGCAAGTCTACCGACCAGGCGGGAACCGTCTGTAATACCCGTACGGGATTTTCATCCCATACGGGTTTACAGACGGTCCCCGCCTCGTGGGCACATCTGGAAAATCTGCCAACCCGGACAGAGAACAGGATAGAGATGAATTTCTCCATGTACGGCCTTTAGTGAACTTGTTATGCTACGATAAGTCCACGCGGACCTGTGCTTATAAACAGGTCTAGCTCCACTTCGGCTAGCGAGGTGGTACTAATTTCCTGTCAGGTCTAACGATCCCGGTTGGTAGCACCAACCGGGACCAAAGACTCAACGGTCCCGGTTGGTGCAACCAACCGGGATCGATGACCCTGGTGCGACGTGGCAGCACCAGGCCCCTCCTCGCCCAGGCCAACGGTCCCGGTTGGTAGCACCAACCGGGACCGTTGAGTCTTTGGTCCCGGTTTGTAGCACCAACCGGGACCGATGTCCCTTACTATAATACGCACAACCTCTTCTTCCTCCCGCAACTCCACCAAATCCCCCAACTCTTCTTCTTCCCGCGCGGAATTCGCCGTCGACGCCGGCAGGCTGCCCGATTCGACGCACCGAGCCCCTCTCTGGCCTCCCCGAGCTCTTCGTCGCCTTCACCGTTCGCCTCGCCTTCGTCTTCCCCGCGCGTGGACACGCAGCAGCAGAAGCCGCGGGCCGCCCGGAACTCGCCGTTGCCCCCCTGGTCCGCGTCGCCGCTGCTCCGGTCGGCCACCCTCGACGGACTCCACCGAGCCACGCCGCCCCTCTCCTCCGCGCGCTCCATGTGAGCCCCTCCCCCCCCCCCCCCCCCCCCGAGCTCTCCCCTCCCTATCCATGGCCGTGGTGCTCGCCCTGACCCGAGCTCCCCCCGCGCGCTGCCCCCTGACCGCGCACCCGAGCCTCCCCTCGCAGCAACCACCGCCGCGCTGCACTTAGCCTTGGCCGCGCCGGAGTCCCCCCCCCTCGCCGGAGTACCTGCTCGCCGGCGTCCATGGCCTCGGCGCGGGGCTAGCCTCCCCTGTATAAACAAAATCAATTAAAACCCTGTTAGATTAGATATGTGTATGACACCTAGGGCACTCTGATTAGATAAACTAATTAAAATTGCTTTAAATACATGTGTGTGGCTGACACATAGGTCCCACTGGATGTTAAGTTAAATAAATAGAAACTTATTAATAATCACCCTATGACATGTGGGCCCCCACTATTAAATTAATTTAATCAGATTAATTTAACTAATATGTCACTGACCAGATGGACCCACTGGTCAGTATTAAAATTTAATATTATTAATATTAAATAAATCAATAATGAAAATAGTAATTGATTTAAATGATTTAAAAATGAATTAAACTTATTAAATTAATATCTTTTAATTCGTATATCGGATCGAAAAACTTTATATATCAAAATTGCTCAGAAAAATACAACGAATACGAATACGCTATCCGTTGGTCTACCGCACCCCTCTAACATACCGAACATTGAACCTCCCCCCTACGGACCGTCAGTCCGATGATTCGTCCGGTACTGTTAAAGTGCCCGGATGAATTTATTCCGAACACGAATGTTTCTCAGAACAGATCAACTAGCGCGGATACACCCACCTTATGTTTGTCCGGTACCCACGACACCTCCCGCTTGATCCCCCCCTCCGGACACCCTGTCCGATAATCACCGGCGAGGTCGCCATTAGCGCCGAGCTTATTGCATCGTTTTACATTAGATCACCGATTGCATTTCATTTGTCATGCCTTGTATTGTTTGCTATGATTGCCGTGTATTTACTGTTTCTCCCCCCCCTTTAATCTCCGGTAGACTCTGCTGCTACCGTTGACTACACCGCTGCCGCCTACGATTTTCATTATAATAGCTTGCAATTCTTAATTTGCAGATACTATGGATCCAATATTTCATAGAGATGAAAATGAGGAAAACTTGCTTCACGATATGATCAACGACAATGAAGGTCAAGATCAAGATGTCACCCGCCGGTTTCTGAACGATTCCGGTGAGGGAGACGAGTCTCTCCACCGAGAAGAAGCATCGGACGGGAGAAAGTCGGCTCCGGTTCCGCCTCCGGCGGAACCTTTAATCTCGAAAACACCGGCGAGGTTGATTAAAATGTTGTGAATTAAAATGCAGCTGTATATATACATGCATATATTAACACTCTTTCTTCTTTTAGCCCCCCGGATCCGGATCCGGCCATTCCTCCGCAAGACCGAAACGGGGCCCAACCAAAAAGTTGGCTGACAATGTGAGGTATAGGATTGAAGAGGTCGGTCCAGACGGCGAACCGTTAGCTCCGGATGATGTCAAGAAAAAAATTGTGAAGGCATGCGGAACTCTTGTGAGGGACAACATCCCGATCACCATTCGAGAATGGATGCAGCTAAAGGACCCTACAATCTCGTTTGTGTGCGACACCATGACAGACAGGCTTTGGAACATGCTCATGCATAATTTTCTCCTGCGGATGCCAGAGGTGGATAATCCAGCTCAGGAGGCGGCAGCTAGACTGGAGCTAGAGGCTAAAGTCAAGAAGTTTGCTCTCAGCAAGATGGCCGAGCAATTCAAGAATTGGAAGAAAAACTTGTACCTAAAATTTGTCAAGTTAGACAAGACTCCGGATTTCGAACACGGCTATGGTAAGATAATAGAGCAGTGGGATGATTTTGTGGCGTACAAGAAATCGGAGCACGCGCAGCAAAGGTCTGAAGTAAATCAGACGAATGCCGCTAAGAAGATTTACCACCATAAAATGGGGCCTGCTGGCTACGCCGGTTGCATGCCTAGGTGGGAGGCAATTGAGGCCAAGTATTTTGATGCCGGGATCACTCCAGAGCCTACAACATGGAACGAACGGACAAGAAACTGGTTTTACGGCTATGGGGGCACGTTGGACCAAGATGGGAAGGCAATATATAACCAGTCACACATAGATGATCCCCTGCTGCCCATCGATGATATTAGAGATGCAGTACGTGATATTGAAGAGGGACGGTTCATTCCCGATAGAGAGGACGACGAGCTCACACGCGCCCTAAAAAATAAAGAACACCCAGGACGAGCACGAGGCACGCCAGGCTCCAAGTATTGGAAACTTTCCTTCCCTTCGGAAAGCAAGAAATATTCAGATAAGAGCCATCAGAGGAGGAAGGAAAGGGAGGCAGCTGAGAAAGCGGCGGCTGAGAGAGAGAAAGTGCGAATGAGGCTGAGAAAACGGCTACCAAAGAGCGGCTGCGTAATGTAGAAGAAGGCTTAAAGCGGGCGGAGGAGCTGATCGGCAGACTTAGCCAGCAAAGTGGCGGCCAACCTCAACAGCTCTTGTTAGAAACTGGATTCGATGCTACCGGCGCCCCATCGAATCGGAAAAGCTCCCAAGCTTCCACGCAGCTCCAGCAGGATGATGATGATGCACTGACAACGGCTGCTCCTAAACGCTACCCAGTGGATTATATCACGGAGAGCACACGTTGTGAGATTAAGGTGCAAGTGATGAACTTAAAGGTGACGGTGGCGGTCGGCATGGCCCTATCAATCCCGGAGAAACAAACTTATCATTGCAACCCGACTCCAGAAGGGTACGCTGTCGTCATGGTGGATGATGTGATGGATGATTATGAGGAGCTGAAGCTGGACCACCCTGCAGGTGAAGATGGGGAGCTGAAAGAACTAGGAGAAGCAAAAAAGGGGAGTGTTCTATGGCGAAAGGAGCACATCGTGCTTCCAGATTATGTGCCGCCAAGGTCACCCACTCTTCAGAAGAGCAATCCACCTTCGCCGCCACGTGACCATTCTTCACCGCAACCATCGCCTTCACCGCCTCACCACTCTCCGGCTCAGCCGTCTCCACCGTCGCCTCAACCGTCTCCATCTCCTGAGCCTCAGAGCCAGAAGCGGAAGCGTACCTATACTAGTAGGGGCAACAAGAAATCACCGAAACGTAAGCGATCACCCCTCCCAAAAGTTCCTCATCAGAATATGAAGAAGCTACCCGGAGAGATGACACCTGAGGAACTGGAAGTGTCCGTAAAAATGTCTTATGAAAAGTGGAAGATTGATGTGGCCAACAAGAAGAAGCCGATAGAGCCATTGTTCCCGCGCACCCCAAAAGATCACGCCGCGTGCGCGAAACTGAAGAAGAAGCTTCACAACCCCATACCGCTCACATCAGACTATGAACGCTCTATTACAAAGTCGGCTGAGGCAAAAGAGCGGAGAGTCGGAAAAGAGATTGCCCAGCTCGGACTACAGAAAGAACAATCGATCGAACCGCTCGAAGTGCACACTTGGCCGCGCCCCCAGCAGCATCAGGTCGATGCGTATGATCCAAACAAAGATCTGGAGTTTATAAGACAGTACGGAGCAAAAGCCCAGGCAGTAGGATTGTCTATTACTGATTACCTGAGCCATCTGGATGAGTTCGGGAACGACGAGGAATTCGTACCGGCATACCAATACCAACACGGGTATCCTCTCGTCAAACCCGAGTTAGTCAAGGATCTACCAACAAAGATGCGAAAATTGCATGACTGGTACATGGAAAATTCTGCTAAATCCGAAAACTGGATCTACGTTAAATTTCAGAAAGAGCATTACGGGCATGGACAAGGCTTCGATCTGATTGAATTCTCAGAATTATTTCAGTTTTACAATGGAGACGCCATCGACAAATCTATCGTCAGTGCATATTGTCTGTAAGTACCATTAATTTCAGTGATCAAGCCTTTCTAGCTCAGTTCATTCGTTTCATGTACAATCTTACACTCATCACTAAACTAATTATATATGCAGAATGAAGATTCTCGAATGCAAGAAAGGACAAATCTATGACATTGGGTTCGTTGACTGCCAGTTCGTTCATGAAAGAACTCTCAAAGAGAAGCCCAACCAGACAGAGAACAACTTGTTGCAATCGTTGACGTATTTCGGCACAAGAAGGGAAATACTATTTCCTTACAACTTCGAGTGAGTGTTACTGTCTCGCACACATTCTATTTTGCTTGCTCGGTGTTAAGCGTATAATTGACTCTTTATGCGTGTGCAGCTTCCATTTTATTCTGTTGATCATTGTTCCGGACGAAGGAGTAGTAAAAGTCATGGACCCGGGACGCAGATCTATGAAATCATGGGAGGACATGCAAGCATGCCTCCAGAGGGTTTGGAAACGGTTCACCGCCAAAACACCGGGTCTTCCGGCAAAGCTTACATTTGAATCACTGAATGTAAGTACTACTTGCTAGATCCGTGCATCTTTTTTATTCTAGTTTCAGTATAATTATCATGCTGATTATAATATTCATTGATCTCCGTTCTCGTAAAGTGTTTGAGACAGGGACCCGGAAATAACTTATGTGGATATTATGTCTGCGAGTTCATTCGCCAGACGACCAAAGAGACGGCCGCAACCCGAAACATAAGGAAAATTGAAGTACGATAAACAGCATTCAATACTTTAATTTATTGCGTTAAATTGTGTTTAGTTTCATTCATATATATTGATCCCTTTCTTTTAATTAGATCGAACGAATGCGGGACGGTCTTCTACCACTAGAACGCGTGCGAGCAGTTCAAGAGGAAATCGCCGGATTCTTATTAGACCATGTCATAGCTCCGACCGGAGAGTTCTTTCACCCTCATTTTTTGGAAGACAAGCGGCCAAGGACCGATGTAAATTAGATCGAACTCGTGTGAGTACCGTTTGTGTAATACATGTTCGACCAAGCACGAGGAATGAGATGGTGTATATGATATATTCGTGACGATAATGTGTAATATATATTGTGGTTCCTTCATTGTTGCTTTAATATATATATATATATGGTACCATTTAATTGAATACAAAACAGAAAATAAATAAATGAAAAAAAAATCAGAAAATAGGGTTAAAAAGGGGGGCAGTGGAGCCTCTTCGGTCCCGGTTCTTCCTATCAACCGGGACCGATGACCCCTCCCCCCCTCGCTGCGCGCCAGGCCACGTGGAGCCTCTTCGGTCCCGGTTCGTGGGCCAACCGGGATCATCATTGGTCCCAAGTTATTGGTCCCGGGTGTGGAACCGGGACCGAAGGCCCATATGAACCGGGATAATATGGGGGTCTGTCCACTAGTGAAGTTACCGGAGAGTTGATTTTATCTGTTCATTCGGAAAAGCTAAAAAAGCGAGTGAGAGGAAATAAAAACATAGAAAAAGACATGCTTTCTTTAGTTCCTCCGAGTAATCAACACATATTTTTTTATTCCCCCTTATTTGAATAATTTTTTAAAATTATAAGTATTATTATTATTCCTATTATGATTTTTTTATTTTAAACATGTTTTGTTTTCTTTTTGAGCATGTCATTTTGATGCACATGAGTATCTTCTCCAATGGAAGGATAACAAAATTAAAAATAGAAAAAATTGCACCAAATATGCACAAGTTTTCCAGGTGTGTAAAATACTTCGTACCAATATGTATCAAAGGAGTTTTGTATAAAAAAACTAAAATCAAAGTTTTTAGAAAGGTTCAAAATTTTAAGTTTTTGGGGAGTGATTTTTTTTCTGCCCGAGATTCCACAATGTCATATTGTCATGAAATGTTGCACCCAAAAATAAATTTTTTCATATTTGACGGCAAATTTTTCAGATTTTTTTATGCTATTTTACTTTAATTTACTGTTCACCCAAGAGTAATTGAGCTCGTTATTAGTAATTTTTTTCTTGCCCACTCTCCTTTTCTTTGATAGGAATTTAGTTCATTTTATAGACATGGGATCATATAATTATAATTAGAACTATGTGTGCATAAATGTTTTAAAAAAATTGTGTTAAAAGTTCCTCTTTTTATCCTAAGTTTATGTTTAGAACTTATCCAGGAAAATAACATAAAAGGACCTTAGGGTGCCAAGATTCGACTCTGAACATTGAGGTTACTGATTTTTAATTCAATAATTCAAACAAAGTAAGGAAAATATGCAACTTGTCATGATGTCTTAGTATGTGATCAATATGTTGTGGCAAAATTTTGAAAATGTTTGTCAAAATATTTCATCTTGGTTGCGTATAAAGTAAACCAACTCTTAGGAAGAATCTAGGTTTCAAAAGAGAATGGGCCAGGTATGAAGGAGAAGTGACGGTTGCTCAATTTGCTAACCTTGGATTGTCTTCTACACTCAAGATAAAACATTACATCCTCCGGGATAAACTTTTGCATTTTTCTGGATCGTTCTCTATATTTAAGTCAATAAGTGCTTCTTAGGTATTTAATACAAACACTTCAAAATTTTGGCAAAATTCGGTTGAAAGACCCTATCTGCCTCCCTGAGTATATGTGTAGGCCCTATCGTGGTGCTAAGACTACAAAATTTGAGGTTAATTGTTTTTTAATTCTAAAAAGTGCAAACTAAAGGCAGGAAAACATGAACGTGGCGTGGTGTCATCATATGGAGTAAATATGTTGTGGTGAAAATTTGGATAATTCTCTCAAAAGATTCCGTGTAGGCCGCATAGAAGTCGGACCATCCGAGCAAGAATCGTGGGTTCAAGAAACAACAACACTTGTTTGAAGGCAAAGTGACGGTTGCTTCATATATAGGTCGATCTTGAATATGTTCCAACACTCAAGATTCATCATTACACGTTTCATGTTGTGGATTTTTTTCACTGATAGTTTTCTATGTAATAGTCATTAAGTGCATTTTAGGAATTTAGTGCATATAAATAAAATTTGAAATACAAGTGCATGAAAGTTTTGGCAAAATTAGGTTTGAAAAATTATATTTTTGTTCTTGACCCTATGTTTAGGCCTTATCAAACTAAATAAAGTAGTTACAAACCTCAGGGTGCCTTTACTCGACCTTGAACATAGAGATTATTGGTTATTAATCCAAAAATATATGCACAAAATCAACAAAAACATGAAACTTTAATTGGGGCCCTCATATGTCAGTAATGTGTCGAGCTATGTTTTGTGAGAGGTTTTCACAAAACTTATCATGTAAGCTACTTTGAAACATGACTATCTTTGAGGAAGGACCTAGATATTAAGAGGGAACGAGTAAATTTGAAGGCAAAGTAATAGTTACTTCATCCACTGACTTTGAAATTGTTCTAAACTCAAGATACAACATTACATGTTCCATGTCTAAATTTGGCCTTTAGTAGGGATTATTTTCTACATTAATGTTATTCAGTGCATTTCTAGGCATTTAGTGCATATAAATAAAATTTCAAATGCAAGAAAATGAAAAGGTTGACAATTTTTTGTTGAAAAATCCTATTTATAGTCTTGAGTCTATTTTTTGTGGGTATAGTCTTGAGCCTATGTTTAGACTTTATCCAAGTAAACGAAAGGAATTTTGAACCTTAGAATTACAATACTCGACCATGAACATCAAGCTGATTGTTTTTTTAATAATGTAAAAAAGTCAGCAAGTGATGAAACTTGGGTATCATCATATGACACCTAGAGGATGACAAAAAAATTCGAGAAGATTTCACAAAATTTATGAAGTATACCACTTAGAAACCGGACCACCTCCAATGGTGAATGTAGGTTTGCGAGAAACTTGGTCAGTTTTGAATACAAAGCGATCACTGCTTCATGGATTGACCTTGAAATTTTTACTACACACAATTTTGTGGTAAGCATATGTAAATTTAAATAAAATAAAATAAAAAGAAAAGAAAGAAATTATAGAAAGAAAGAAAATAAATAAAAGTAAAGTAAAATGGAAAATAAATAAAAGAAAAATGTTTTACCGAGTTCCTATTAAAATACATTCCACAAAGACAAGAATCACATAATTTGCGTGCTTCATCGTGATTGATTGGGACAGAGTGGCACAAATAGATGTCGTGGCTTCAATCCACGCCGTCTAATACTCCAAGATCAAACGTCCCACCTCAATCAGCATTAGAAAAATAAGTGTTTTGAAAAGTGTTTTCTGAATGAAAATATGGAAAAATGGTGATTTCATAATGTTAAATTTGGCAAAAAAACGTTTGATATAGTCTATGTCGAGTTATGTGCCCTTTATCAAGTGTTTTGGGAACTAGGAAAATTCACAGATTCTGTAGTGAGTCAGGTTGATAGATGGCTTGGTGGAAGATGACTACCATCACAAATAGGCCCTTGCTGCCACCCATATTGACACATCTCATGTGGTTCTTTGCGGTACCCATCAAATGCTTCTTATGAATCAGTAAGAAGTGCAACATGACGCATGATAGATAATACCAGATCCGTAGGCATTACCCTATACATAGAGAAATGCACACACATGTAGCAGATTCTTCACATCATCATATTAATGTCTGGACAACCAATTTTCACACATTACAAAGAGATATATGTGTTTGGTTCATGCTAGTAGGGTTTTTGAATTATGTTCATTGCTGATGAAATTGGTGAAGCAGTAGCAACGATGGCAATAATGGTTCCTCAACATTTCCCATGACAATGACCTTCCTACGATGGGTGTCCACGATTAAGAGGATGGTTTCGATTGCCGGTCATTCATTCAAGTGTTGTTATCTTTTTTCCATGATGGAGACTTCCTGTGCCGAGGTTTGTGTTCTCCTCCTCTGTGTGACCGAGTTTGGATGATAGTATTTAAATATCTAGCTATCGGTGCGCCATCACTTCGTCATAGCTTTTTAGGAGCCTTGAAGCCAAGCCATCCCACTTTGTACTGTTATCCTAACTATGACCTATAGAAAAAAAACGATCTCCTATTTGGCATAGCTTGCCACAGGTTTAAAGCTAACTTATGAGTGTACATGACCCAAAAACAGCCCGTGACCAATTGCACATGTAAATATAATCCAAACCATCATGCATATATTAAATAACATAAAATAAGAAATCGACACCATAAAATAAATTATCTGCCCATATGTTAATTATCTAATCGATGTATTCTCTTTGGCCCTCACTTGACCGGTGTTTAGTGCTAGGCATTTTTTTTTAGTTTGAAGCCACTACCATAAACTCTTTCTAGAATACTGACATGCCTATAGCTCGAACCACACCATGAAGCCAGGAAAAATCTATTTAATACTATTGGTATTATTTTCTAGCCCTCCTTGATGGTATCTACTTTAGGAACACAATCTTTCCAGATCACGATTATTGGCGTCTTCTGATCTACATCGATGACTTCGGTAGCTACTTCTGCAATTTTCTGTCGTTTAACATGTTTGCTTCGATAAGATGGAGGCCCAGAGGCGGCAGCGAGCTTTGCTCACGGCGCCAACAATTTATGCACAAGAAAGAGATTGCATATTTCTTGGACGACTGATGTAATTTCATATACTTGCAAGGCCTGATTTTTGAATAATATATGGCCATGGATTCGCTTGATAGTACCACTAAATATTTACATAAGTGCTAATGCACCAATTAAGATAATGAAACACAATCAATGAATTTAAATGAAGGCATTATATATCATATTTAAAACTTAATGACAAAAACATATGTTAGATAATAGAACTCAATCAATGAATTTATATGATGGCATTATATATCATATTTAAACTTTAAAACAAAAACATATGTCACCATATAGTCTATATGTACAATTCTTACCATTTTCTTTAGTACTCTCTCCGTTCTAAAATAAGTCTCAAGTTTTTACTAACTTTAGTAAAAAGTTCTCAAATTTCTACTTAGTTTAGGACAAAGTTCTCAACTCTCTACTCGTATTAGTATAAAATTGTACTAAAGTTCGTACCCTAATTTTGGTTCGGAGGAAGTACATCATTGCCTTCTCATGTTCCCGGTTCATGAATAGAAGGCCAACGACATGATTAGCCATCATAAACTTCATGGATCCTTGTTATACGAGTAACATTCTACCAATATCCATCTCATCTTTCCGAGAATAAAAGGGCGGAAAATTAGTCTTCCGAGAGCAAGCGGCCATTGAACTTGCTCTAAGATCAAACATCAATGTACGTAGGTCCTGGTAGAGCATACACAATAATACATACACAAACACACCGATTATATAATAATTCTTGAAGGAAATGATGCTTGTAGGATAAGAAGTTATATGACACTATCCTTTTGAGTACATGGCACTCCCTTTATTATTAGTTTTCAAGAATACACCTTTATGGATAAACACCATAAACTTTAGTGAAATCATTCATTTATAAACCTCGAAGACATCTCATGTTCCTAGTTCAAAATTTTGTAGTGATTTTACCCTTTCTTGAAGAGCTCATGTCAATATCGTGTTCCCAATTGTATGCATGTGCATGAGAAAGAAACACACTCATTATATCAGTACATGCACAAACACACTTATTATTTAGTACTTCAAATAGGAAATGATACAAAGATGATAGAAATTACAAGCTTTTCACATAAGCTGTTACATGGTAATATCCTTGCAAACGTAAGGCACTCCCTTTATTTTTCTTGGTCTAAGCACACCATTCATACATAAACAAATTAAGCACACTGCAAGGGTACTTCAGAGTATACCTTCTTGGATAAGCTTCTGTGAACCCCCTTTACTTGTAGACCTCGATGACACCTCGTGCACCCAATTTCTTGATAATTTTGTAGTCACTGAACCCTGCTTTCGTGAAGAGCTCATGCCAGTCATTTTCACTGCGTTGACGGCCTCTCGTGAAGACAAGCATGAGAATGTCCATCAGAGTCTGTGCCTCATACATGACTGGTCCTAATGATAGTTCGACTACAATATCAATGACAATCACCTTCCCTCCCTCCTCACGGGAAGGAATGGCATTCTTGCATTGCGTGAGGATCTTCACGCAATCGGCGTCACTCCAGTGGTGCAGCACAAGCTACATACAAAAGAGTATATATCCTTGTTAGCCTTAATTAATTATAGATTCTACTATAATTTTAAAATTTTATTTCTTCCTTTTTTGCAGTAGAGAAACACAAATATTAAGGTGAATCGACATCCCATGTATCACACAAAATATGTACCTTGAGCATCACGGCCTGAGCTTTTGGGACGGTGTGGAACAGGTCACCGGCGACATAGTTGACTATACCGTCGGATGGAGTTTTGTCGATCACCTTGGGGAGATCCAGCACGGTGCACTTGACGTGCGGGTGCGCCTTGGTGATAGCTCTCGCCGTGGTTCCATCGCCACCACAGCAGTCAGTCAGAGACTCAAGCCCCTTGAAGAGGTCATGACACTCCCTCATGATGGTGCCCATGCCCAGGTTGTCGTGTGCGGCCAGACCTTCCGTGACCAGCGCGTCGAGCTCCGGGTCCAATGCCGCCGTGCTCTCGTCGAAGAGGGACGCGCTATGCACGTCCTCGAATACCGATGGAACCGGTCCGGCAGCATCCTTCTTGAACCAGTCGGCCATCCCCAGAGCGGCCTCCATGTAGTGCCGTGACGTCCCGGCGAGCACGAAGGACGTCTGGCTGTGGTGTTCGTCGGCGACGACACCGTCCACCAGGATGCAGGACAGGGGGTTGAGGCGGAAGAGCTCCGCCCCGGAGTCGTCCTTGCCGCCGGAGGCAAAGACGCCTGAGTTGACAAGCGCGCGCATCAGGCGGCCGAGGAAGGGCTGCTTACTTGCGGGGACGGAGAGCGCGGCTGCCAGGTCGGGCAGTGAGGTGACGCCGCCGAGGTTGTGGATGGCGGTCGGGATGCCGAGCTGGACGGCGCAGCGGAGCCCCATGGACGTGAGGTAGTAGAGGGTGTGGCGCCACAGGTCGGCCTGAGCCTGCAGCAGCTCGGCATCAGTGGGAACCTCGATCGCCGGTGCCTGAGCGGCCATTTCCCTGTTGATCTCGTTCACTGGCTGCTTTTTTCTGCTCAGCTAGCTTGCTTGACCTAATATGATGTCTGTATTATTGGCTGTATGTGTGGCTGAGTTTAAATAGACTGTCTTGCCACAGCTTAGCTTCTATACATTTTTTGTGGATATTAGCTTATAATGTTGACATTATTACTGTAAAATATTTTAATTAATTAATTAGGGTCACCCTCACGTGGAAGGCGAGGTGGTTATTTTTTTGGATAAATTCTCGATGTGGTTGGGTAGCTGGAATTGAAATAATTCTCAATCAATAGGTGCTCTATGCATGTATATTTATCTTCCACGTCTACCATATCATTGGTTGCCACAAAAAGAAGTGATGTGATGTAGGACAAATCTAAACAGTTGAAGTTTTAGGGCACACATTAATTAACTAATGCACATTTCTTAATCTTGCTAAAAATGTTTAATTCCATGATCAAATCAGAAAAACCATGCTAACACGGTAAAAGTCAGGAAAATAAATAGATTATTGTCATATGCTTAGGTAACTTTTTATCCCATCAACTCGTTTTCTCCGTGGATCTTGTGCCCGTGATTCTTGAATGGCAATGATTGACCCGGACCAAAACTCCAACGGTACACACGATTAAAAAGTGAACCAATGGCCAAGTTAGAGGCACATAAGAATATATTACAAATTCACTTCTTTTTGGGTGGGTGGGGGCGAGGGGGGGGGGGGGTGGGGGGCGTATTACAAAACTCACTCTTGCAATTGCAGGTTTTTTCAATAGAAATGTAAGAGTTCTAGTTGTGTGGGTTTTTTCCCGCTGTCTTCAATTATTTACAATTTAATAGACACATGGAACTAAATAGTATCATGTCCTTGATTTTATTTCGAAACCATCGGATTCTCATAGAATTGTCATTTCTCTCCTGCCAAATTTTTAGTATTTATTATTAATTGGTGCTTACATATGTCATAAGCTAACCAATTAATAGTTTATTGGTACATGTATTTCTTGCTGGGGATTAGTACTTGTAGTTGGCAAGTTATTTAGTCCTTGTTTGTCCGGGCTTTGTGGAGTTACTGTTGTTTTCCCTTGTGGAAATTAGAAATCTCTCGACTAATTATGCTAACTAATGTTTATTTTAGTAAGTTGACACCAATGAAATAACAATAGTACTAATATTAATTTCCTAAGTTTGTGCTTGGCCTCACAAGATCCACCCTTGTTATGCACCGATGTTACCAATGGAAATGTAAATTTGGGGCACCCCTTATCTTGATCATGCACTCTTCTAAGATTGAGGGGACACTCATTACTCGTCCAGCGTACACAACCACAATGCCGCTAGTCTCCTCATCAATCGTTGACATCAAGGTTAACTCTTGCGATAATTTTTGAGATAGTTCCATTTGCTAGAAAACAAAGGAGTTGTTCATCGGACCACAATGACTATTTTAGTGTATTTCAGAGTTCATATTTCCATTTGATACACATATAAACTTTATGAAATGAAAGTATGCGACGCCTAGAAAACATTAGGGCAAGTTATAAAGTGGGCGGTGTTTATTCACATGTCACGTTTGTATACGACTAGATCGACATCCCGCCACAATATTTCAAATAATTTTGCATATATATATATATATAGGGTGAGACTATTCGTCACCCTGGGTGAGGAATAACTATTCCTCACCCCCTTCTGTTTTGACATCAATGCACCATAATTTTACATTTCGTAAATTTTTTCTTATTTCATACGTAAAAAGATAACGTAAAAAAATATAATCGTTGTAAAATATATTTTATATTACGTAAAATTACAAAGATAAAAATGATGGTGTAAAATATACATAAAATGTATTTTTTTTGATCTTATGATCAATATTTTTGTTTTTTATATCAAAATTTATGAAGTGAATCTATATTAATGTAACTATTTGTATTACAAATGTTAAAAAAATATGAAAGATTCGTAAAATTACCTTGGGTGAAGAATAAATTATTCTGTACCCTGGGTGGTGAATAGCTTCACTATATATATATATATATATATATATATGTGTGTGTGTGTGTGTGTGTATATATATATATATATATATATATATATATATATGAACCGAAAGTTGCTCCATGTTTTGTCAAGCTAGCATACTTTAAAATGATAAATTTGAGTGTAATAGCATCAATTTATGGTGATTGAGACTTTGAAAATTCCAGGTACCTGAAATTCAAAAGGTGACTTGGTGTACACACAACTAGGAAAACCGTTGAAACATAAATCTGTATATCATATAGTAACTAAATGCTCAATCGGAACAAATTGAGAGATGTCATGTAAACTGTGAGGAATAGAAGGCAAAAACATTCGATTGTTTGTCTATGGACAATCTTCTTATCAGTAGATCACACATGTAAGATGTACATAGTCATATCTAAATAGATCATATATGTTAGAACTTTAGAATTGCACATGATTAGATTATAATTAGATCTCCATAGACGTACACAAACAGAACACTTTCATGAGATCAACATAACGCTCTCTAAAATACATGCCATCTGCCCAATCTCTATGTAAGTGTGTCTAAGGAGATATCTTCTGTTAGATTTAATAAAAGTACCGAAATAAAATATGTACTCCCTCCTTTTCGTTTTATAGGGCTCATCTATTTTTTTTCCGTTGTTCCGTGTTATAAGTCTCAATTCTACCACTTATGATCACATGTTCAGATTTTGAGGTGCACTAAATTATTGCATGCAAAGTTTAAGAGAATACTCACCAATGCTTGTACTAGTTTTTGGTCATTTAGTAGTCATGCATGCATGCATTGTAATTAATACATTGATAAATACAACTTTTTGACAAAAACGAGAGTACTAATTATGTATTTGTGCAAATTAAAAAATTTGTTCCACCACTCAACATCTATCTTGGTTGAAGAGATTTGTGAATTAAGCCATATAAACCGGAAACGAGGGGGTATATTGTATCTTCATATTGTATATAAACACATCATTATAGGTATACCTTCAGTATTTTCAGAATCGATAGACCATCATAATTGCACTTAGAATTTTTCACATGAATTTTGTAAGTGCTCATATTAGTTATGAGTTGAAAAACAATTGCCAAGTACATTCTATGCTTGATTTAAAAATAGTACTCATTACTATATAAACCAATGGTAATCTAATGCAATGGATAGATACACGAGAAGAACCATGTAAAAAAAGTATAGTCAATTGAAAATTTCATCTTACCGTCCTATTCTCCCTAGGAAATATAACACAATTGAAAATATTCAAAATTTTGTAGGGTGAAAATGAAAAATGATAAAGGGGTGACTAGGCACCAATACGAGCAGCATCAACAAGTTGTAATGGGCCTTGATCATTGGAAGTGAATGCATGTTTGAACGAAGGTATACCCAAAGTATATTTGTTGAAGAATCATATTTATTAAAGGTATACCCAATGTATATATGAAAGGAAGAATCATCTGAGGAGGTCGGGTAGAAACAAAACCAGATTACATTGTAGGTTTTGAATAAAATGACAAAGTGTCGTAGATCTGCAGACCTATGCGAGATAACATAAGACAACCGATATACTGATCATCTGGATTGTGGGTTAGTTTGGATGCTATCCTCACAACTAGTGAGCATGTGGATTGCATGTTAGTTTGGTTGGTTTCCTCACAACTAGGACTCGTACATGTATACAGAAATAATAAAAAAAATCTATCATTAGATTTTGTTAGTAACAATACGATATTTAATGTACAATATAAAATATCAAATTACACATTTAGAATCATATCAATATGTAAAATACCATGTATTTTGCAATGAATGTGTACATAGGAGTCCAAATATTATATGAATAAGATAAAATAAATAAAACTTCTAATGCATGAAAGATGATCCCCTCGCATTTGTTATGTGAGGGTCAACATGCTTGTTGAGGAAAGATCATTTCCATCTCAACTATAGTAACTTCTCACACCCAAGTTTTAGAGTTGGTCCTCCTCCTGTCTACCTGCCCCCCTCCCCTACGTCGCCTTCTCCTCTCTTCTCTTTCTAGCGCATCACCTCGCCCCTCCAATAATGCTCTACAAGATATATGTGGTTCTCCGTCTCCCACTAATGCCTCGCTAGATCGGTTGCAACCACCCACGACACCTAGGCCCCGTACTAACAAAGGCGTCAAGTTTGGATATCACCGCACCTTAATTAGGCGTTCCGGTAAGACCGAGGAAATGCTTATTACTTCTGCAAGGTGTCCATCTTATCTGGGGGCAGATCTAGCGGAATATTTAATCATCTTATTATATATTCACTTATAGAAAATATCAAACTTACACTATTTTAAAATTATTAATGTCTTATTTTTATTATTCGATAAATGCTTGAATACGCGTAGAAAAGTGTTTGTACATGATTAAAAAGTATTCAACAATTTTGATACAAGAAAAGCTGATGCCCTCGGATTTGTGAGTAATTTCTTGGGTCTAAATGCTAGAGCTCTACTTCCACGCTAAGTGATCTTCTTTTCTTCCTTTCTATGAAAACACCTCCGCCCCTCATCGCTGCGCCTCCTCCCTCCAATCATTCCATGTGAGATCTGTGGTAGTAGTACTTCGTCTGCCATTATTGCCTCACAAGATTGGCCGAGCAGCCATCTAACACTCTTGCTGGAGGGCATCAAATCTGGAGACAACCGTACCCTGATCAGGTGATCCATTAGGACAAGGGTACAAGCATGGCCGCGCAGGCATCCACCGCCCCTGCTGGAGGCATCAAGTCTGGGCACCACGGTGCCATAATCAGGTGGTCCATTAAGACACTGTTGGGGACGTTCATCACTCTAGTTGCATATAGCCTGATACTTGTAAGTTGCCTAAAGGTACGTACATCATTCTGTGATTTCTGAATTGTTTTGGTCTTTGTGTATATGCATGCATGTGCAATGCATTACCAGTGTCAGGCAAGTACATGGAAACCGTCGTTGTCGTACCAACAATTAATCAATTCATGGGGCCAAATTGCTCGTGAGTTTGATCTAGATCTAAATATTAAAGTCACGACAGACAGAGACATTACTGTGAAGATTGGGAGTTGGTACAGTACCTGATCCTGACGGGGCCACAAACAATCATGTCTGAATAGGAGTTTAGTGGTGGAGACCGATAAATGATGCTACATCACGGTTACCTTAAAGTAAAATTTTTTTTTACCTCGTGGTAGTGTGGTGGAATAAGATTAGACGCTTTTCTTGGTTCGTGTTCACGGTGCTGACCTGGATCACGTGGACGATGCGTAGTTTCTGGCGTCTACTCTTTTTACGGCGTGCCATCAACTCTATTTTCTAATTTCTGGCGTGTTTACAGCGTCGGCTCTAACTCTTTAGGTGCTGGATCGGGTTCGGCTCTATTACATGTTAGATGATATGATATTGACTGGTCGAGTGATGTCTATGTCTACCTCCTCCTGATCTGGTTATCGTGCAACCTTCATATTTATTTTCACTATTCCTTTTTTCATTGGGAATTTCTGTGATGATGCGGTCCCAGTATGATTGTACCTTTTTTGTTGGCTTTGGCACCTTTGTATTGACACTTGGTAATTTTTTTATTTATAAAGCAAATCTAATTTCAAGGTGTGGTGTTAACATATGGGCAAGACTCCACCAATGCATCCTGGGTGAGCCTCCGCTGAATTCCTAGCATGTTTAGGAGACAACCACACATATGTAGTCGAGCATAACAGATGTCCTAGTACTGTATGATCCAATATTTTCAATCTTTTATTATTGATACTTGAATATTCTACTAAGCTTAATTTCTCAAATAAAACTTATAACATTATTATTTTTATTAATAAGCATATAAATAAATAAATAAATAGCAACATTGTAAGGTCAATATGGAAAGTACATGGATAATTTTTCATACTCTTGGCGTGTTCAGTGGGTTCTTCACGACTCTAGTGGCGTTGAGTGTGCTAGTATACCGAAGACCAAGTTGTTTCACCAGAAGAAGGAGCAAAGTTGGTAATCATAGACTTAGTGATTGAAGCAGGACCGTCAAATGTAATGCACAGAGAGATGGAGGCCAAGTTGGATCTATAGATGAATGTTATCACTTGGATTGGGTGAGATAAGAAAGAGAGGAAGAAGATTTTCCTGATATTGGGGTTTAGAAGATACAAGATCATACTGATACAATGTTTTACATCATTATCTAGGTTTGCCCATACAATTTTAGTGAACAACATAATGGTTATGTACTTACGTGGTCATGTGTACATAAGCCCAATAAAGATTTGGTCATGTTGTAGGATTAATTCTATAAGTATAGGTTGGAAGAGATTTTCTACGAATTTCCCATTGTTTTACATGGAATGATGAGAACTATATCTATCTATGTTGGGGATAATTAATTGATTAGGTTTAGATATTCAAGTGGGAAACCTGCTAGTAAAAGCAGCCATGGTCTATTGTAAATGGCACATTACTAGCCGTTTGAAATGAAACCGTCAAAGATGTATAGTTGTCGCCCACACATCACTTATTTTATTTTATTCTGAAACGTCACTTAGTTTTGTAACCGCTAGTTATGCCTAGCCAATAGAAATTGTCGACAATCCTTAGGCGAGCTGTTCTTGACTTCTGAGTGATAGTTTCCAAATTTTAGTTGGTCCATTGTGGTAAACCACAAGCCTACTCAAAGTCTCAAACCCAACAGCAGATGTACACATCAGCCATATACAAAACAACTAGATGCTGGGGAGGTTTTCGTCTGGTTTGCCTCTAATTAGCATGGTTACTCTCTTCTTCTTATATGAAATGGCTGAGCTCCTGAATTTCAAAAGAAAAAAATCTTTATTCCAGCCCATCGGAACTTCCACCGAGGTTCCCACAGTTGGAACTAGTGGCTTCCATTTTCACTTCATGAGGATCTTGCGACTTCCGTAGCAGGAATGCCAAAGAGTAACGATGTAATTGCTGCCCTCCGCTTCACATATAGACACCGACCTAGATTTGGCTCCGCTCAACTAGAGTTTGAACCCCCCAAGATTTTTTTTGATTGGTAACTATTAGAATCTCGTGGAGACATGCATGTTGCATATTGATTGGTAACTACTAGAATCTCGTGGAGACATGCATGTTGCATATATGAAGTTGCCAATGTTTTCAATATGGTACCGGATGTAAGAAAGGGTATGAGAAGATCAGCGGACCGGGCATGTAATTTTACAGTAGAGAAGTATGTAATGTATTCGTTTCAATGGAAATATAAAAAAATTGGTGGAATAAATTATCATAAGATAAAAATGAGAAACAAAATAATCACAATATAGAACACTATATATTCAAAATATAAAACAGAACCTCGTTTCGACAGCCAATAGTGGGGTAATGAGTGATTAGAGTACTGTCAAATATGACATCTCTAGTTTGGTTTTCTTCATGGATGCACACACAAAGGAGCTCGCAGTCTATCTGACAAATATTGCTGGCTATTTATTGAAATGTAAGCTAGGACCTTATCACTAGTCTTGCCAGGAAACCGTGGGGTAGTATGTGGGTGTTTAGGGGACAATCAGATGACAACACACTTCACATGCAACATGAAAACATTTGCACAGTACAACTAGTAGTTATCTTGGGCTGAGATTTGGGACCAGCTAGCAGATCTGTGATGAAGTCTATCCTACGAAATATTGTTCTCTATTTATTGAATGTAAGCAAGGACCCGATCATTGGTCTTGCCAGCTAACCATTGGGCAATGTGTGGAGCAATCGGATGACCAACCACTTCACATGCAACTTAAAACTATTTCTGCAGTGTGACTAGATCAGATCAACATCAACTCTACTCTGGTAGGTAAGCATTCAAAACAGTCTTGGAGCACTTTTTAAGTACAAAACTGACCGATTACCTGAACCAATTTGTGGGGCCAAATTGCTCGTGAGTTTGATCTAGATCTAAATGTTAAAGTGACAACAGACACAGACATTACTATGAAGATTGGCTGTTGGTAGAGTACCTGATGGGGCCACAATAAATCATGTATGAATAGGAGTTTAGTGGTGGAGAGCGATAAATGATGCAAGCTCATGGTTACTTTAAAGGTAAAAAAATTTTACCTCCTAGTAGTGTGGTGGAATAAGAGTAGACCCTTTTTTGGGTTTGTGTTCGCAGTGCTGACCTGGATCCCGTAGACAATGTGTAACTAGATTGTTATTGAGTGTATCTTTTTACGGCGTACCATTAACTTCATTTTCAAATTTCTATCATGTTTACAGCATTGACTCTAACTCTCTAAGGGTCGGGATCGGGATCTGCTCCATGACATGTTAGATGCGATGATATGGACTGGTCGATTGATGTTTATGTCTACCTCCTCCTGATCCGGCTTTCATGTGACCTTCATCTTTATTTCACAGTAATTTTTCATTGGACATTTGTGTGCCGAGGTCCCAGCATGACTTGTACCTCTTTTGTCGGCATTCAGACCTTTGTATTGACACTCGGTGATTTTTTAATCTATAAAGGGTGGTGAAATCCTATTTCGAGGTATGGTGTAAACATATGGGCAAGAGTCCACCAATGCATCCTGGGTGAGCCTCAAGTGAATTCCTAGAATGTTTAGGAGACAACCGCACGTATATAGTCGAGCAGAACAAATGCCCTAGTAACTCTATGATCCAATATTTTCAAATTTTTATTATCGATACTTGCACGAGTGCGGCTATTTTGCACCCGGGCTTAGATTAACGTGGGTATGAGTTAAAAAAATGTTTTAAATGATGAAACAATTTAAAAAAAAATCTGAATTTATATGTAGTGCAAGATGCTCAAGTGCGCGATGTTCGTGCAAAAATTCGGAAAGTTGGACATTCGAGGAGCCTGTGGCAAAAAATACAAGTTTCGAATGTGTGAGAAACTTTTGAAAATAACACTATTTGCACCTGATTTTTCCTTTTTGGCCACGAGCTCCTCGAATGTCCAAAACCCCTAAAATTTTGCACTAACATTACACATTTGAGCATCTTGCACCATAAAAAACTTCAATTTTTTTTGAAATTTTCTGTTATTTGTTTTTATTTTACTGTTCATAGGTTGTAGATGTGCTCATGCTTGGAATTGAATTATCCATACTTGAACATGCTACGAAGCTTAATTTCTCAAATAACACTAATAACATTTTTTTATTAATAACCATATAGATAAATAAAGAACAATGTTGTAAGGTCAATATGGAAAGAACATGGATAATTTTTCATACTCTTGCCGTGTTCAGTTGGTTCTTCACGAATCTATTGGCATTTCGTTGTGTTTGGGCAATAAAGAACAAGTTCTTTCACAAAAAGAAGGAGCAAAGTTGATAATCATGGACCTAGTGATTTGAGCAGGATCGTCAAATGTATTGCACAGAGAGATGGAGGCCGAGTTGGATCTATAGATAAATGTTATCACTTGGATTGGGTGAGATATGAAAGAGTGGAAGAAGATTTTCCTTATATTGGGGTTTAGAAGATACAAGATCATACTGATTCAATGTTTAAGATCATCATCTAGTTTTTCCCATACAATTTTAGTGAACAACATAGTAGTTATGTACTTATGTGGTCATTTTTACATGAGCGCAATAAAGATTTGGTCATATTGTAAGACTAGTTCAATAAGTATAGGTTGCAGAGATTTTTGATGAATTTCCTGTTGTTTTACATGGAATAATGAGAACTATAACTATCTTAGTTGGGGAAAATTAATTGATTAGGTTTCCGTATTCGAATGGGAAACCAACTAGTAAAAGCACCCATGGTCTATTGTAAATGACACATTATAGTTGTCACCCACACGTCACTTATTTATTTTATTCTGAAACTTCACCTATAGTTTTGTAACCGCTAGTTATGCCTAGCAGATAGCAATTGTCGACAATCCTTAGGCGGGCTTTTCGTGACTCGTGACTGATAGTTTTAATGTTATAGTTGGTCCATTGTGGTAAACCACAAGCCTACTCAAAATCTCAAACCCAACACCAGAAGTACACACGAGCCATATACAAAACCACTAGAGGTTGGTGTGGTTTTCGTCCGGCGGTTTGCCTTAGCATGGTAACTCTCTTCTTCTTATATGAAATGGCAGAGCTCCTGAATTTTAAAAGAAAACATCTTTATTCCATCCCATCGCAAACATTAGTTTTATATCTATTTATTCTCACCGCATGCATCCAGTCCCCCTTCTCTCTCTCTCTCTCTCTGATTAATAGGGGCAATTAATGGGGCGTGCATGTCGCCCATGCGTTGGCTATATGCTCCTACTATTTACATGGTGCGGATCTCTCCCTTAGGCCTTGTTCGGTGACAGATGATTAGTTCGCCTGGTGAAACTAATCCCTGCAGGGATTAGGTGTCATCACCTCGCACATGTGGGTTTAATCCACGGATCGGTAACAACTGATTTTTTCCACGTAATTTCGTGAGGTTTACGGTCAGAAGAAAGGCACCCGAGGTTAAACCGAATGCATCAGAACAAAAAAAGGGGATAATTTCCTAGTGGGTCCAATCTCTGTGAAACCCCCTGGTTTAGGCCCCAAACCACGCGGGGGTGGGCTTAAACGAATGAAGCGTTAATTATCCAGCTAGATAATCAATTCCCTTGAACCACACACGAGTAAAATGGAGAGTTGGAGACCCATGGTGAGTTTTGTGTTTTCCACGCTGAGTAGATTACAGGGTATAATAGGAACGGACGTGACCAAGCTGTTAGGCACGAAATCATCTTCTCCCAGTAGTACCTAATACCAATCCGGAAGGACAGCAGAAACCTCCATATATTTCCGCGGCACAATGAGCTTCATCAACCTTGCGTTGGTCGACTACCACCATAGCCAGATTCAGCTTCCACCGAGCTTCCCACAGTTGTAATCGAAAGAGTAACGATGTCATTGTGCCCTCCGCTTCACATATAGACACCGCCCAGGAATTTTTTTTGATTTCAAAGATGATTGGTAACTATTAGAATGTCATGGAGACATGCATGTTCCATATATGAAGTTGCCGATATTTTTAATATAGTACCGCATGTAAGGAAGGGTATGAGAAGATCAACGGACCGTACATATAATTTTCCAGTAGCAGGTATGTGATATATTCGTTTCAATGAAAATACCAAAATTTTGGTGGAATAGATTATCATAAGATAAAAAGAAGCAGCAAACAATGAGAATATAGCTCACTATATATTGAAAATGTAAAACATAACTTGGTTTCGACAGCCAATAGAGGGTTAGTGTGTAGGTCATTACTCCCTCCGTTCCAAAACAAAGTTGTACTAAGGTCACGACAATTATTTTGGAACGGAGGACAACTAAGTTGAGACAGTTATTTTGGAACGGAGGGAGTACATTACTGTCAGATACGACATCTCTAGTCTGGCGTTCTTTATAGATGCACACATAATGGAGCTCACACTCTATCTGACAAATAATGCTCGCTATTTATTGAAATGTAAGCTAGGACCTTATCACTACTCTTGCCAGGAAACCGCGGGGTAGTATGTGGGTGTTTAGGGGACAATCAGATGACAACCCGCTTCACATGCAACATGAAAACATTTGTACAGTGCAACTAGCTATCTTGGCTGAGATTTGGGACCAGCTAGCAGATCTGTGATGAAGTCTATCCCACAAAATATTTCTCTCTATTTATTGAATGTAAGCAAGGACCCGATCATTGGTCTTGCCAGCTAACCATTGGGCAATGTGTGGAGCAATCGGATGACCAACCACTTCACATGCAACTTAAAACTATTTCTGCAGTGTGACTAGATCAGATCAACATCAACTCTACTCTGGTAGGTAAGCATTCAAAACAGTCTTGGAGCACTTTTTAAGTACAAAACTGACCGATTACCTGAACCAATTTGTGGGGCCAAATTGCTCGTGAGTTTGATCTAGATCTAAATGTTAAAGTGACAACAGACACAGACATTACTATGAAGTTTGGACATGTTCTTCGATTTTCAATCTTATATTTTCTTTTCATTCGATTTAGTTATTTTTAGCAACTATTTACACATTTTTTTCATAAAGTTGCCGCAACAACGTGAAGGGAATAATCTAGTTTCTAAAGTTATTAACTTGGAAGGGGTACAAGGTAGCTTTAATCCACGTGTTCTAATTTTAAGTAAAGTGGGTACTTGAAAGTGCAACATGTATGTCATTGATAGTTGTAATTGAGGTTAAGATGAAGAAATAGTAGTCTTAACTAGGGAGGGAACCTATCAAACCTAAATTAAGAATAGGGCATGTTTATCTTGACTAGATCTGAGTACAATAACCTAAATATCTTGAGGGAGCTAGCATAACATAAAGATTGTGCTGCAGTGTGACTTCCCGCTCAAGTGTGAGTGTGAACCCCTCCCTAGTCTCCTCACTCTGTTATAATTCTTGTTCCTTCCTTGTACATAGTCTCCTAACTTCTTCCATCTGAATTTTCACTTGCTAGATCACATGCACTATGTATTCTCGTTATCCGAACAACTGCCTTACCCAGAGACGGAGTTGGCATTGAGGAATATTGGTGTAGCTGCCCAAATCAAAATTAGAAATCTCTTCATTAACTATACTTAGTGATGTTCATTTTACTAAGATGACATCATTTAAATAGAAATTAACCTCTCAAATATAGAAAATTCTCACGCCCAAGTTATAGAGCTGGGCCTCCTCCTATCTACCTCCCCCGTAAGTCTATTCTTACAATACATCCTTTCTAGGGCAATACTTCCACCCTCTTTACTACGCTCCATCCAATTATGGCATTTGAGATCCACATCAATCTGTGTCATCTCACAATTGTCTCGCTAGATCGTCTGAAGCCATCCGCCACCTCTAGATCCCCTACCACCGGAGACATAAATTATGTACATAATCGCACCTTGATCATGTACGTGGTTCATTAAGACCTAGGGACGCTCATTAGTTCTACCTTCAAACTCCTCCAAATGCTAGATCTTCTATGGGTTCATTGGTACACCACTCAAACCACCGACCCGGGCCTTCCTCTCGATGATTGTCTACAAACAATTACCTTCTCTTATAGATTAGACCTTTGTACTTACTAATAATGGTGTTTCCACTTTATTTTGGTTACACTTGGTTATTTCACAAACCTCTACATATAACCTTCCCGCAGTTATATCCTCACTCCACAGATGACAAGGTAGAAGGTACTAGTGGCAACAGTTTCGAATTCTGGCTTATGATCTAACTTGCATTAAGGTCTTACAACTGCTGCCTCTAGAAATTTGGATGTTGTGTTCTCTCTTTTGCAGGATTTCAAGTCTTCAGACCGGTAAGAAATCGTATGCAAATTTCTTTATGGAACTATAGAAAATCTAAGTACATTGAGAAGGGAGAAAAGAAAATTTGGTTAGTCTTTACCTTTTCTCGGTCTGTAATATATATTGAGCACCTTAATACTCTACACTTCCTCTGTAATTAATCAACGCTGCAGCATAGCGGAGCATCATCCGATCCCACCACAACATCTGATGGATCGGGTTGATGTGTTCTACAACTATACCTCTGTCTTGGCCAGTCCATCCTAGCTAATTGCAAGATCTTACATTAAGGTCTTACAACTGCTGCCTCTAGAAATTTGGATGTTGTGTTCTCTCTTTTGCAGGATTTCAAGTCTTCAGACCGGTAAAACGGATGCTCTCTCATACATGTTCTTCCTTTCTCTCCAAGAAACGCATACAAGATCATTACCTCCGACCAACACCTCGAACTCAACTGTGTGTACATTTGGTCCTCCTAGGTCCCAACCAAAGTAAGGATATTTCTTGGCTTTTGTTCAGAGATAGGTTGAACAGAAAGGAAAACTTGGAACACAAACATATTTCGGCGGATGCATCTTGTCCTAGATGTGGTGAAAACTTTGAAGATGCAGATCACCTAGTACTTCACTGAATGCTCTGTTGCCGCTCAGGTTTGGCGTAACTTGGCCATCTCTCCGACTTCTGATGTTCAACTTATTTGGGACATGCCATCGCCAGTGACCTTGGAGCCTAACATTTCGCCCTCGGTGGCTCTCTTCATTATTTTGAAATTATGGGACTCCCACAACACCTTCATCTTTAGGGATGAGATTCAAACTTCAAAGACTACTATCTAGAACATTGTGTTTCATTTCTCTCTCTGGATATTAAGGTTCAAAGACATTGATCGTAGGGATGCTGCTAGGGCATGGTTATTGTATCTCTCGTCTAAAATGCATTATCTCTCCTAATGTAACAACTTATATGAGATGTAATATATTTAGGTCGGGAAGCTCCCCCGCCCCTGGGTGATCGTTAAAAAAATACTTCCGTCCAAACATTCTTACTTCCAATCTACTGTGTGCATCTATGCGGGTTTGTTTGGTTGGTTTCTTTGTAGCTCATGCTCCACCATACAAACAAATAATTAAGAAAATAATTTATCAATATCATTATATTTTTCACAAATATATATTTCAATATTCCCTCTTAATTGTCAATATAATTATATATACATTCCGCAAGTTATTAATGTATACATAGCGTGTATGATTATATATACATGTACGGTGAATTGTACGGCTAGTTCAATTGCTAGGAGTATTTGTGTATTACGCTTTCATTGGTTTCATGTTGAGATATTGGTGTAAAATCAAAGTTTTAAATAGCTGACTATAGCTCCACTATAGCTGTTTGAGAAGGGTGCCGCTAAATAACGCTGGCCGCTATTCATCTACAATTGTATGAAAAATATTTAAAATAGCCAGCTATAGCCCCGCTATAGCTGTTTTGAAAGGCCGCTACTATTTGGCATAGCTCGCTATTGAAAACTACTAGCAAGGTGGCCCTCGCAAATGCGAGGGCTAGGTTATCTGTTTTTCCTATTTTTGAAATATGACTTAAATTTGTTGATGAGTTTATTTCCAATGGAAGCATGAGCTATATTTAAATATGTAAAAAATCCCGAAAACTAAAGATGTAAGTTATGGAATGATATTTAAATTGCACCACATTAAAAATTGTATATTATGTAAATGCAAGATATGGAGTAGTATTTGAATTACAGAGCGTTTAAGACTAACTTCTTATCTGCCAGAATCATATCAGCACTTATAAGTTCATTAGTTGATAAATTAATGGAACCCAAAGTTTTATTACCTTGACCTCGATTGCGAGGGCATCATGTTTTAGCCTAATGAAAGTTTTAAGCATTTTTTGTCCGCATGGGTATCAAGTCAATCTTTATACCACCATCCAAAGAGAGATGATGATACATATAGTCTATTGAATATGTTAATTACTAAATGCCGATAAAAAAATTTCACTCGAGCAAAATAAGCCTGGAAAGTATAGTCGTGCAAATTATTAGATTCTTTTTATCTGCACACATAAATACATTTATGATAATAATAATGATGATGTAGACAAAGAACTTTAGCTAATGCTATTATAGCTTAAAATAGCATTAAGGCTGTTTGTAGTAGCATCCCTGAAAAAAATTTGGTTGTAGTAGATCAATTTTATGTTGAGAAATTCAAAACCATAATTTAGCAGGAACTAATAAAAAAATGTACATAGAAAAAGAATCCTTGATCCTGGCCTTGTAAGATTATGCAAAGCCCAGGTTAATGTGGCCCTCTTCCTAATTTTCCAATATCTTCGGTTAATCAAAGTGGTATGCATACTAATTAATACTCCCTCCGTTCCTTGATATAAGGTGTATAGTTTTCTTAAAAAAGTCAAACTGTTTTAACTTTGACCAAATTTATAGCAAAAAATATCAATATCTATAATATTTGATATATACAATATGAAAATATGTTTCAAGATGAATCTAATGATACCATTTTGGTATAATTTATATTGATATATTTATCTATAAATCTGGTCAAAGTTAACTAAGTTTGACTTTTTGAAAAAACTATACACCTTATATTTAGGAATGGAGGGAGTAATGTATATGTTTGAAAGTGGAAGTGCATATAACTCATCTGCTAAATGGCTCAAAATGAAATGACTTACACCTTTAAGGTGCAGATGCCTAAGTATGCGTTGTCATGAGTTTATCCGGAATATGGTGATGCAAGGAAGATACTTAGAGGTGTGAAATAAATGCCTCAATAGTGCGGTTCATTCAGTTACATCTCTGGTCATTGGCCAACACATTGTATCCTAAATTACAGAACATTCAAAATTGATAATTTTATTAACATTATGATTGACTAACTTATTAGTACCAAAAGTCCAAAACAACCTCATTAGAGGTTCATTCTTGGAAAGGGGGATCTATAGCAAACATATCATGACAGTTATACCACAATCCACGCTATACATAAGTAAATCCAGATGTGACTATGGAAGGAACCAATACTTTAAATTCCAACCTTTAACCATGTGACTTGATTGGTAACCTTCTAAGGCCTCGTTTGGTAGAGAGGTGTTGACCGGTTTTTCTATGTAATATACCAGTCCAACCAAAAAACACTGGAAAACACTAGTGGGCTGTTTGGTAGACCGGTTTTGGCCGGGCTCAGCCCCAGAAAACCCCACGATACACTTCTACCCGACGTGTATTCGAGACGGTCGTACCCCCTCGCGTTTTGGCGTTGGTGGAGCACGAGCTCGCAGCAACGCCCCGATGTCCACTCGCCCGATGCCGTCGACGCCAGCGGTGTATAAAAATTGAATTTGTGGTTGTAGAATAATCCTGGCCTTCCAAACAGATGAATCAATGAAGAGTAGTAATGATGAAGGGGATTATGGTGTAACCAAGTGTTTTGGGTGACAAGACTCAAGAGTGTTTTCACCCAATCCCCTTGAAAAAATACTCTCAAATACTCCGTGAGACCTCTCTACCAAACGAGGCCTAAAGGCTGCATCCTCAAATTAGATAAATAACTGATTACCCCGGCAAATTATGTATGTACGTAGGTAACATTCCAGATCTAAGGAAAGGAACCGTTAAAAATAATTGCAGGAAATCTATACACACTTTGTACTTCTAACTAAGACTTATACTTGATTAACTTCAAAAAAAAAGAGACTTATACTTGATTGGTAACCGTTCTCTCGAGAAAATTCACCTTTCCGTCCTGCGATTAAATTTTGAACGTGGTGCATCTATGCATGCCATTGGAGTTCCCGATGCACTGCAAAGTACAAACAGAATAATACATTGATTAATCTTGAACTATAGAAAATCTAAGTACATTGAGAAGGGAGAAAAGAAAATTTGGTTAATCTTTACCTTTTCTCGGTCTGTAATATATATTGAGCACCTTAATACTCTACACTTCCTCTGTAATTAATCAACACTGCAGCATAGCGGAGCATCATCCGATCCCACCACAACATCTGATGGATCGGGTTGATGTGTTCTACAACTATACCTCTGTCTTGGCCAGTCCATCCTAGCTAATTGCAAGATCTGATCGGATGAAGAAGCCGTGCTCCGTCCCATGTGAATATTCTGGCCGTCTCCTTCGATCCTGCACTCATGCATCACAGGTGCCGAGAGATGCAATGACGAAGCGGCGGCCTGTATGACGTGAGGACAGGATGGGCATGAAGTTCCGTCTGGCGGCGCAAAGCCATAGAAAACGGGACGAAACGACGTGCTAGGGCTTGATTCTTTTTTTTCTTTTCTCTAGTCGGTGTATTTTTGTGGGGATCGAGTTAATGAAATCTGTCGGCTCAGATTTATTGCTGAAATAATTAATTAAAATCAAGGATCAGATGTTTCTGATTAACGTGAGATTTTCTAGCAATTCTTTCTATTTTGATCCGTGTTTTACTTTTGGGCGACGCTAGGGGTCATCAGGATGATTTCCTCGAGTAATCATCCGCCTGGTCACCCGTTGGATCAGCATGCTAGTGACCGTCTGATGCAGCTGGCGCGATGGTTCAACGCAGCGCTGCCAGCGAAGCTCCAGCGGTGCACAACGCCGCCGTGGCCATAGCTTCAACGCAGTACCGATGTAACTCCGGCGAGCTTCAATGTAACTCCGGTGGCGCATCAATGCAACTCCGGCGACACTTCGTTGCAGCTCCGGCGCCCCCACCCCCTACGGTTGCGTCGCAGAACAATGGTCATGGATGTCGCCGACGAGAAGTCCATTGCAGCACGGCGAGGCTGCAACGTAGCTCAGGTGAGCCTTCACCCGGTCGGCGAGCACTACATCACAGCGCCAGCAGCGCTTCGTTACAGCTCCGGCACCCCCCACCCCCTGCGGTTGCGTCGCAGCACAATGGTCGTGGACACCGCCGACGAGAAGTCCATTGCAGCACGGCGAGGCTGCAACGCAGCTTCGTGAAGCCGTCGCCCGCCGACGAGCGGTGCATCCCAGCACCGGCAGCGCTTCGTTGCAGCACCGGCACCCCTCACCCCCACCCTAGTGGAGCTCCATTGCAGTCGGATGCACTCGATTGCAGCACCTTCGGCGTGCTCCATTGCAAGGCAACGGATGACGCGCGGATGAAGCATGCGGGGCAGGAACTAAGACGCAGTACACGGTGGCGACGGCGGGAGCTGCGATGCAGCCCCCTTGCGCTTCATTGCAGCCACGGCGGAGCTTCACTACAATTCCGGCGGCCCTGCTGATGCTTCATCGCAACTCCGACGAGCGCCGTCTGCTTCACCAGTTCTTGAAACCGCGACAGCTAGCACCGCGCCCTCAGTGCCTCCATGCTTCACTGCAGCTTCAGCGGGTCCGCCTTGCAACAGCGTCGACGGCTGGAGCACCACGCATCCTAGCACCGGCGGTGGTGGATGCAGCAGGGAAGTTGCCGGAACTCCTGGTTCACCATACAGTGGACGGGATGGTCGGCGTCCGTCATGGAGCTTCTTTCTATGACGACACAGTAACAGTAGAGATGGGAAGAGGGGAAAAGGGGAATGTGTGAAGGAGAACGCGAAGAGATAAGACCAGCCGGGGGGCGCTGGGTAACGGGGACACGTGTCGCACACCGAAGGAGGTTTAGGACGCGAGAGAATCAGCCGGTTTAAATAAAACATTTCCCTTTACTTTTAGTATATAATAGATGTGTAAAACCGATCGAGGTGAAACAAACATGGACCAACACTTACATAGGTAATGGCTTGCATCATTGCACGTTAACTAATTGCCAGCTTACCATGCATCGCCTCGCCGCGAAGAGAGAGATTGGGATGAAGATGAAGCTGCTTAGGCTTCTGCTTGCAAACCTCCGTCCTGTATATATAGATACCACATGTACATTAACACATAACCAAAAAGAAACGGAAGTACAAGTGCATCTTCATGGCGCTCATTGTCCAGCAGACGGACAAGGCCCTGGCCGACGCCGAGCTCGAGCTCTGGACCAACACCTTCTCTTACATCAAGTCTATGGCGCTCAAGTCAGCCCTGGACCTTCACCTCGCCGACGCCATCGACCACTACGGCGGCGCCGCCACACTCCCCCAGATAGTAGCCAGAGTCACGCTCCACGCCTCCAAGATCCCCTGCCTGCGCCGCCTGATGCGCGTTCTCACTCTCACAGGCGTCTTCAGCATCCAGCAGCACCAGCCTGAACCCACCTATGCCCTAACGCCGGCGTCACGTCTGCTAGTCGGCTCGCGCAACCTGGCTTCGATGATGGCCATGCTGCTCGACCCCATCATTGTCACTCCGTTCCTCGGGATCGGCGCATGGTTCAAGCACGCGCAGCCAGACCCGAGCCTCTTTGAGCAGACGCACGGAGAGGGTCTATGGAAGATGGCCGACCGCGACGCCACCTTCGACGCGCTCGTCAACGACGGGATGGTCTCCGACAGCCGCTTCATCATGGACATCGCCGTCAAGGAGTGCGGCGAGGTCTTCCAGGGGATAGCCTCCCTAGTGGACGTCGGCGGGGGCCTCGGCGCGGCATCCCATGCAATCTCCAAGGCATTCCCAAGTGTCGAATGCACCGTCATGGATCTCGATCACGTCATCGCCAATGCTCCTACTGGTACCGACGTCAAGTACGTCGCCGGCGACATGTTTGAGAGCGTTCCATCGGCAAACGCTGTCTTCCTAAAGGTACGTACGTACGTCCTCATGTTTCTCAGCTGTCTAACATGTATGTGGAACCCACCACGTTGCTAGTGTGTCTGACCTAGATCTGAGTTCATAAATATGCTACATTGGCATACACAGATAAGATAAGTTGCACATTATTGTGAAGATTCAAGGTTGGTAGATTGTACAGTAGCTGATTCGGGCCGAGGGGCCACAATATGCAACTGATATGTGAAATCACTACAGTTTGAATAATAGTTCAGTGGTTGAGAGCCATAAATTAAGCCTGTTCTCGCTAGTTGTGTGTATGGGGATGGCTCCACCTTACTGTGTTCAAAATATGCTTTTCTTAAATGATGTTCAAAATCAGAATTTGATGCTCACAATCATATGCGTAGTGGTACGCTCAATAGGAATTTAGTGAGGATACTTGATTTATGCTTTGTTTGCATCATTCAATCGTGTGACGAGAATGCTCGCGCTAATGCCTGTATGTCTAATCACAAGAAAAGAATAAACGATCTTCATAAAACATTCAGTAAACACAAGATTTTTTGTCATTTTAGCGGGACACACGGTGAGCCTCCGTGCAGATTAATTATTAGAGAAAATTCTAGCATGGGTATGTGGCTTAATCGTGCACACTAGATGATCTAGAAAATGTGTAATCCAAATTTGTCTTAGTTATTGTTGATTTATAAACATGCCACCAAGCTTAACAAGTCAAATGAAACTATTACCGTATTTGTCTATATCTTTTATCTATAATAATTAAATTCAGTGGTCTCACGGAGAAAGTATTTGTAAATGGATAAATGATAAAATCTTATGTTTTTTTTGCGAAAAAAAATCTTATGTTGAATACTAAAAGCAGATGGCTATTTTTTTTCTTACTCTTGGTATGTTTCAGTGGGTTCTTCACGACTGGAGCCACGACGAGTGTGTTAGGATACTAAAGAACTGCAAGAAAGCTATTTTAGAAAAAGAAGGAGGAAAGGTGATAATCATGGACATAGTGATTGGAACAGGACCGTCGGATGCAAAGCACAGAGAGATGCAGGCCATGTTCGATCTATACATGATTATTATCAATGGCATTGAGCGAGATGAGCAAGAGTGGAAGAAGATTTTCCTGGAAGCTGGCTTTAACAGATACAAGATCATACCGGTTCAAGGGTTTAGATCAATCATCGAGGTCTACCCATAAATGTTTGGTGAACAAGATATTTATTATGTACTTAGGTGGGCATATGTACGAAACCAAATAAAGATTTGATTATACTATATGATTAGTCCCATAAGTTTGAGTATGAAGAGATTTCAGATGAATTTTCCTTCATTTTGAATGAAAGGATAACAAAAAAAAATCATAATGATTTAGTTGTTAGAACGTACATTAGTATAAAAGGTCTATCATAGATGGAAATCATTGACGGTTTTAATGGAAAAATCGCGAGTGTTAGCCGCATGATCTATTATATATTGGACATTACTGGGGGTTTAAAAAGAATCACAATAGATAGTTGCCACCCACAAATCACCGATAGTCTTACAGTATAACGAAATTTTAATTCTTTGTTTTCCAACTTGGTCTAAGTCGAATTATTCTGCCCTGGATCTGCACTCGAATCACGAATGTTGTCTGCATCTATTTTTTATTGCGATAGAGTTGCCGCTGCTACAGAAAAAAAAATTCCGCCTAGTGTTGAGGCCGAAGCCAACCTTTTCTTGTGAGGAAGATAATACAAACGCAAAAGCTCACAAGTACGTACATACATTCATATCTATGCCACACATGCACCCCCTACCTCTGTGAGCATCTTTGAGAGATTGATCTTCATTTAGCGAGTCTTGAGATTTAACGAAGCCACCACAAGCGCATCATTGTCAACTGAAATGTCTCCTCCCACTGAATGAATATCGCCTTTGATTGAGACATCAAACCGTTAAACTTGGGGTTTGGTCCTTGATGGACCGCGGATATCACATTCCTGCTAACCATCCCATCACAAATGGGCTTTCGCCTAAGCTAACTTGAAGTCGAGGGGTTTCACTAGGCTTGCCTCAAGGTCGTGTGCACGCTTGACCGACCCTCGTCCTTTGTGTGCAGACATGTGGAAGCTCCTGGTGGCTCGTTGGCACCGGTGGAAACTGAATGCCGGACACTCAGCTTACTTCGGTGCCTTACCGTGGTATGACTGTCAGCCGCTTTTTCTTTTGTTTTGGACTGTTGTTTTTTTCTTGGCTTGCATGCGCGTCGACACCCTGGTAGAAGACACCCGGTTTACACCAATAGAATTTACCCCGAGCAGCAATGCTACATCGACGGGGTTTTACAGACTATTTACGGGCTCTTTTCAATGTGGCGTGTTTGATTGTATCACAGAAAACTAAGCGGGCCCATCGGGAGGATAAATCAAGGAGGGGGGAGAAACTTAATGAAGGAACCCGTAACAACCCTATAAATTTCCCGTTCATTTAGCATTTGGACCCTGATACTTGTTGTTTGTCAGGTGGGGGGCTGCTCGCCGAAAGAATCGTTCGTTCGATTGTGCCTTCCACCCGAACGATTTCGTTCAGTTGTGAGGATAGGTCCGGTCCGAACGTCCCATCTTTTTTTACTGGACATTACAAGCCCATAAGTAAAAAATAGAAAAAGTTTGATTTTTTTTGTGTTTTGATAGAAATATTTTTTTCTTTGCTACAATGTAATTAACTTTTAAAGTAAAAATTGCCAAGATAAAAAAAATAAAACTATAAAATTATCATAGGAATAAATATAAAATTTCCATGGCAAATTTATATTTACAAAAATCATCGTAACCTATATAAAAAAAATCTAAGTTTAAAAACAAGGAAAAAAGGTAATGAGGTGAATATCCTATTGTACCATTGTAATCATTAAAAATTGCCATGTTCTACTAAAAATTGCCACGTCCAACAATTTCAAATATCATGCCACACATATAAGAATTGTCATGTCATACAAATAAGAATTTCCACGTCCTAGCAATAAAAATTGCCTAGTCGTTCCAACATATATAACTCATGTCACGTCACACAAAATAAAAACAATTTTCATAGCACAGAAACACGCGTTGTCATCTCACACAAAAAATGCCATATCCTGTCAATTAGAATTGCCATGTTCTGCCAATAAAAATTATCATGTCCTACCAATAAGAATTTCCATGTTCTGCCAGTAAAAATAGTCATGTCCTGCCAATAAAAAATGGCAATCCTACGAACAAGAATTGCCATGTCCTACCAATAAAAATTTACATGTCCTACGAACAAAAATTATCATGTCGTATGAACAAGAATTTCCATGTCCTAAAAATAAGAATTATCATATCCGATGAATAAGAATTGCCATGTCCTATGAATTAAATTTACCATGTCCTACAAAAAAGAATTGCCATGTTCAATAAAAAAAGAATTTGCCATGGATGGTTTTTAAAAAGAATTTGTCTTAAAAAACCCATCGAAAAATATATACAAAAAACAATATAAAAAAATAAGGACAAGATAAAATTGTCATTGGGATGAAAACCTATTGCACCATTGGAACCATGACAATTTTGTCATGTGCTACTAAAAAAGCAATATCTACAATTTCTAAAATAAAAAATTGTCATGTTTCACATTGTATTATAAAAATGATCATGTACAACAAATAAAAATTGCCATATCATGTTTTAATAAATGTATACCCACAACACAACACAAAAGCATTGCCATATCACACAAAATAAGAATTGTCATGTCTGATAAAATCATAATCGCCATGTCCTAGAAATATTAATAATTGCAAAGAAATAAGAATTGTCATATCACACGAATAATAATTACCGTGTTTTAATAAATGTGTACTCCCAAGACAACTCAAGGAGAATTGCCATCTCACGCAAAATAAGAATTTTTGTGTCTCATGAAATAATAATTTCCATGTCATAAACATAATAATTACCAATACTCATAACCTAAATACAAATGATAAGTGACATATATCACAAAATAAAAATTTGCCATTAGTTACGATTAATTAGATATCACACAATCCATTTACAAAAAATGGTATGATTTGTAATTTACAGAATATATCATGTTTAGAAAATATAAACATGGGAAAATTAATAAAATTTTGTGAAGCTAGACAAAATTCTGAACAAATTACATGTAGAACATGTTTCAATCCGAGCTACCGTTTAGAAATTATAAGCATCACAAAAAATCGTATCTAATCATGCACTTGACCGAACTGTAGTAACCGGGCTCAAATAGTGAGCGCAAAATGGCTACACATCACACAAATAGTGTCGTCGGAGGATTGCAAAACGTTACTCGGTGCGAAAAAACATCAGCGCGCAAAGCCCACACGATTTCAAAAGCTGACGTGGCACTTTAAGATTCTTGCGAAAAAATTAAACAACACATAGGACGTTCGAGCGAAGATGGTTTAGAACTGACGTCAGGCACTTATCATTTGGGTAGCATTTTTGGTACACGGAGTACTGGTAGTCGAGTGTAGCACCGATGTAACGTTCACCGAGAATGATTCTATATTCGCCGAGTGGTTTGTTCTGTCGGCGTAGTAGGATTTACCGTATTGTTCGTTTCTAATTACTTCCTTGTCTCTGCTTATGAAGAGAGGTGAGCTGGTCGAAATGCGGAGAGAAGCATGCTGAAAGCGGTAGCAGGGATCGACTGCGGGTTTGTTATGTGATAGTATCTTCTCCCCGGCATTTTTTGTGCACTAAGGGCATCTTTTTTTTTTACCTTTTCGACTATAGTGAAGTATATTTACTTCACTAAATTTAGCCTGGATCTAGCTGATCCCTTATAAATAGTGGATTATTATTTTTTGGAAAAAACTTAAATGTCAATTTATTTTCGTCCATCAAAATACACTAAATGATTTTTTTAATTTAATTCTGCGCCATCTTGATACACCAAAGTACATGGGTCATCAATTTTTTGCAACAATCGCAAGCCGAAGAAAACAAAAACCACAAGTAAACATTTTAATATTAATCCAATTAGAAAAATGGCCCGTTCGATGTGCGGGCTTGAATTTTTTTTTTATATAAGGAAAAATTAACCAAATATTATTATATTTATAAATATAAGATTATACAAACATTGTTTTGTCTTAGGTGTGCTTGTTTTTATAGTGATATATAAATCTATACGTAATCACATTATAATTTTCTTAGTGAGAAATATGCTTATATTTCAATCTGTCACACGACATGAATAGAACAATATGCACCGTTATTGCAATAATAATGTCCAGTAGCACGCATAGAAAAGGACACATCATTATATCTCAAAGTAAAACACATATATATTCTAAGCAATATGCTCAGTTATTTATTAATTTGTACTTTATAATAATTATTTGTGTATGATCACTATTCTATTCCACACGGTTTGGTTGAAAAAGTCCACTTTCCAACATTGGAATATTGGAGAAGTTCGCCTATTTTACATTGTTCATTGAAACTGGTTGTACATAACCTTGTACTGTTGAATTGGTCAACTTGACCTCTTTCACCATATTAGAAGCAGTTTTATATAGAAATACACATGTATGTATATATAAAGTAGGCATAATATTGTGCAGCACTTATAAAGTAGCAGGACAAATGCTTTAATCGCAAATATGATGAGGAACGATGATCAATATATTAGTTCTATATATGAATACAAAATATTTTATAATCTTATCTTAGTTAGTTTAACGCTAGGTAGTCTAACCTTGATTTTAATATTTTCTTCATTTATGTTGGCATATATTATCTAAATCAAGTATAGTAAATTAATGGGCAATGTCTACGTTTTAATCCTTCTTTTTCAACAAAGGGCGCTTTATCACTTGAATTAATTATTACAACCGGCCTCTGCATAACTAGGATGCACACAGCCAACCCAAATGTGAACACAGGGGGAGAGAGATTAAAAAGAGAAATACAAGCACTAAGTAGAGTTGTTGATCGCCATCGACATAGGAGGGACAAGTCGTTGATTATGATGCCAGCCCCATTGGGGAAAAATATCCCTTGACGCAACCTCAAATCGTGTATAAACCTCGGTAAATAGGTTGCCATGATCCACACATTGTAAAGACGACCATAAACGAAGCATATTGGTACACCGGTAAATAACCTGCAAAAAAGAAGTTATCTTATCATTTTTAGATGGCCATAGCGACCAAATAACAGCTAGTGCCCCACCCTAAGAAGAATTCTAAACATTTGGTCAATTCCATGAAACCAATTGCCGAATATGTTAGAAGCTACTTGGATTAATGACAAAATAGAACGAACAAAATTGCATTGGAAGAACAAATGCTTAATTGTTTTATCGTGATGACAGAAAACACATTGTGAACTACCATGCCAATTCATCTTGATAATATTGTTTCTAGTGGTATCTTCATCCGCCAGATCTTCATATCTTCTTATTATTATCGACCGGTACGTCTGGTTGGAGTACATTCAATCTACCAAGAATAAATCATTTTGTTGTAGATTTCAATGAAATAAATCATGCCCGGGTGATAACTGAATTATGGATAGGAGTTGCACCAATGTATTCCACGATTCTAGTCTAGCGCCGATTAAATCTTTTCTGAACGTCACATTGGGCGTGAAGGTGCCCATGACTGTGAAAATAGTCTCATCCTTGTGATGTACAATGTTGTATAGAGCTGGATACTATTCTACGAGAGTGGTATACTACCCAGCCATTTATCCTCCCAGAATCTAATCTCCGAACCATCCTTAATAACTACGGCTGTAATCCTCTCATGGAATGAAAAATATATATTTAGACACGTGTGGTCAGCAAACTTTTTGATTGCAGACCAAGAATTGTTATAGATGTCTTTTTTCCAAATGATGATAGCAAATCAGAAGCCCAGAGCTTCTGTAGGGATATAGTTAGGAGGTACATATTGCGGCCCAGCTAAATTTATCTCCTTGCATATGGACCATCATAATAAGTCATATGAGTGGAAAACTATTACACGAATGAGGACTCTTGTTAAATACGGATAACAAGGTGTGGAATATATGCTACATGAATAAGATAATACTTCATTACGGATAGCATCTCATGAAATCATGCTTGCGAGGGAGCAAGTAGGGGACGATGGCGACACGCCATGTACATCACTAGGGGGCACACAGAGCGGGAAGCAGGCGTCGCTGCACCGGGCGGCACCGATGCGGGGTGGATGACGGGGGGAGCAACCTAGCAGTAGAGGGGAGATCTCGAAGGGGACGAGAATGATGGCACAGAGTTGGCTCTGGCCTGCGACTTGGAGAGAGGAGGGGAGGCAGCGCGAGCCGCAGATGCTGCACATGCACCAGGTCCCGTCTGGGAAGGCCCGGATTCGCGCTGCAGTGCCCCAAGGATGATGACGTCGAAGGGGATGCGAGCCACCGCTAGCCGGCCACCGACAGTAGCCATCGTGCAACCGAGGCAGAGGGCGACAAGCCGCAGCTCCGACAGAGAGAGCCCCACCCCCACAATCCCAGGGCACGCACGGCTTAGCCTGCGTCCCCTTCGGTGATGGCGAAGCAAGGGAGGGGTGGGAAGGGCAGCCGCAGGCAGCGTGCTTGGGCTGCTCCCGAGTGGCCTGGGAGGGAATTGGGGGTTGGGGAGGGGGGGGGGGGTGTCCAGCAAAGAAGAGTTGATGAAAAAAAGTCGATGTTGATCCGCACCTTTTGAGCAGATGCACGGATGCACTGTACATGTGAATCCCCAGAATCGTCCAACTCAAGAAGGAAGTGATCATCCCGTTGTTGTTTTTTTTTTTGAGGAAATTATCCCGTTGTTGTTCATATTTGGCCAGCCACAGATGCAGACGTTCGTATTTTGGTCAGCGACAGAGCTCTGCATTTCTTGAACCAGTTTTTTGATACTAAACTGGAGCAAGGACACATGATGGCCAAATGGACCAATGGATGCACATAATTAATGGTGTTGGGGCTAATAACCCTCGTCTAGCTCGCTCTCGCTTTCTCTCACGGAGGTAAAAGAAGGAGAAAACATCACAGTTTTCCGGCGACGAACGACATGCCGCATGTACGGTATTTTTAGCTCAAACTAGCTGGCACTACCCACAAACAGTAACCAGGTCCCACGGGGAGTTTATAGGCGGGTGCACACACTCCAATATGCAGTAAAGCATTTTTTAGTGTTAGCAATTATTGAATTACGTGAATATTTTTAAATTATTAATATTATTGAGTGCGAACATTTTACTATATTTTAATTATTATTTTGTAAATGAATATAATTAAACAATAAAAAGAAAAGAAAATGTTTCGAGATGAGGGAAAATTTGATAATATTTTAAAAAAATTGAGTAAACTTTTATAAGTCATTACAAAAATGTATAAAAAATTACTGTGAATATGAAAAAAAGGAAAATATAAAGAAAAAAAATGAAAAAGAAAATGTAAAAAAACCACGAGTTATTGCACTAATGGCCCGGCTCGGTTCATACTCATATTAGACGATCCACTCAAAGTTTAAACTAGACGACATATAAAAGTTAGGGGTGCTGATTTTCGGAATTATGAGTTTATGGTTCGGTTTAGATTTTGTGTACAAGTTCCGAGTTTATTTCAGACTTTTTCCATTCGAAAAATAGGCCACCGCCACGGATCCTTTGGCCGGCGGCCTTTGGCAGGAGGTCCGCCGTGAGCTATTACCGTCCACTCCGATCGATAGAACTATGACTAGGCGGTCCTCATGCGTCCAGTGCTCCGGCGCTGTTGTCAGGCCGTCGAGGTGAATCATCGTCATTCCCGCAAAAAAAGAAAAGAATCAACGTCTTTGCTGCCATGCTTGCCTTGCATAATCATGCTCCTTTCTTCAGCTAAATCCTACTCCCGTGTATCGTACAGTACTACATCCTTAATTATAACTAGATGTGATACCCCATGCATTGCTACGGGAATCGGTTGTCGTATATTTCAACAAAATTTGATTATGTGACTACTAAATACTTAAATTAATAACACATGAACAATTTTTTTGAAATACTACAACTTATTATATATGATTATGTATAATTGTAAAATATTTATTGAATATGAGTATAATAATATGATGAAAACTATTTTTTAATGCATGGTTACATGTGGTGGTGGGTTTTGTCTCATGCATGGTTGCATGTTAAGATGAGTCTTATTTCATCCATTAGTTATATGATAATGTGGCATGCTTGCATGTTAAGATAAATAAAATAATAAAATAAATAATTTAGATATTACAGATTCATAAAATCGTTCAAGTTTGATCAGGAGTACATTGAATATAGTCTGTTTCGGTCCTTTATACCAGTTAAAGCACTTTACCTAGTTTTCTACTGTACCAAAGATATGCCTCCTGTCACATCAAGCCTAGTCACCCATTCATCATATGCGTCACGTGGAGCACGCTGAGCATATGCTAACATGTTTATCAGGTGTATTTGTTTCTATGGTTAATTCCAAATTATAGGTACGGAGTACAATCTTGTCTTTTTTCGCATGTAAGGCACACATTTTTTTGCGTGGTTGGTACAATTCTTTTTAACCAGATGGCACTGTGTACGTAGGTTAGTGTATTTGTACTGTATCTTTTTAAAATTGATAGAAACGAAGGACCCTTAATCCTTTACTTTAAAAGTATATCTAGTCCATCATTTGCATTTAAAAAGTGTAAACAACGGAGTATCTTTAGAGGAGTATATATTTAAAAAAAATGTGATATCTAACCAATCCCCTAGACTTACATTCTTAATTTATTTTAACAAAAACTCATTTATTTTTGAGCCACCCAATTATTTAATTAAATGGTAGTTTGGTCACATACTTCATCAATTCTTTGCTAAGAGAATTGATCTGAAATTTTTTACATATTTCAAAGAAATATCTCTTCCTTTACGTACTGCTCCTATCAATCCGGTCAATGATCCCTCCATCTCTTCATTGCCTACATTATTGCTTTTCTCTATTGATTTTTTTAGCTTGTACACTTACTTCTTCTCTGCCTCATCAAACTTGGAAACTGCATTCTCTTTAGTGTCATCTCCATATAACTAGTGTAATAACATCTAGAAGATTTTCTTTATCAATAGATCAATGTGCTCTTCTCAATAAAGTTGCATCCTTTCTAAATAAAAAATTATTAAGCACACAATGGGTTTCAAATTGCGACGAATTCGGTGAACAGCGGTAATAAGGAACGGAGACATTATAAATTTACTATAGGATGTATCTGTGACCCACATGCGTGTGAAAACTGAGAGGATCAATATAGATGATTATCCATGCATCCCATCCGCTAGCTTAACCATAAAATTTGTGTATATATACCCCCCACCAGCCTTCCCCCATATCGATAACCCAGCCAGCTACTAACAGGCACACAACACAAAAACACAATATGCGTTCAGCTCGGCACTTCCACCTCGCCGTCTCGGCCCTCCTCCTCCTACCGTTGTCATTCATCATCCCGGCGGCCAGAGCACAGCAAGAAACCGGTGAGCTCTGCTCCGTTATCTCAAACGCAAATCTATTACGTACTTCCTCAGTTTTTAAATATAAGTTTAAAAAAAATTGCACTATGAACTACATACAGATGTATATATATGTTAGTGTGTAGATTCATTCATTTTGCTTCGTACGTGGTTCACAGTGGAATATTTACAAAACTTATATTTAAAAACGGGGGAGTACTATATAAATTCAGTCGCGCCTACTTGCACGTTTTCATTAGTTCTTTCATCATTAAATAGTTACATGTATATCTCGTGCATGCAGACGATGAGTCGGGGTTCAGCTACATCCCGGGGTCAGTGAACGGGCCTGAGAACTGGGGCAAGATCAAGGAGGAATGGGCGACATGCGGCACAGGCCGTATGCAGTCGCCCATCGACCTTTCCGATGAAGATATCGCGTTGGCGCCCCAGCTGGGCTACCTCAACCACTCCTACCGCCCCGCTGAAGCCTCCATCGTCAACCGCGGCCATGACATCGCCGTGGTGCTCCAGGGCCACGCCGGGACCTTGTGGATCAACGGCACCGCGTACTACCTCAGGCAGTTGCACTGGCACACCCCCAGCGAGCACCGCGTAAACGGCCGCCAGTACAGCATGGAGCTCCACATGGTTCACCAGAGTGCCCAGAACAAGGCCGCCGTGATCGGCCTCCTCTACAAGATCGGCAGGCGAGACCATTTCCTGCACAAGGTATCGTAGTAGTGTCCTGCCAACCAGTAATAATATAGGAGTATCTTTTTTAAAACTATATAATCCATTGTTGCATGCATATGTGCAGCTGGAGCCTTACCTGAAGAGGATGGCGGAGACGAAGGAGGAGGAGGAGAATGTTGGCGTGGTGGATCCCTGGGACGCGAGAGGCGATGGCGAAGCATACTACCGCTACATGGGCTCCCTAACCACTCCGGCATGCGACGAGGGGGTCATCTGGACCGTCATCAAAAAGGTACCTATATTGTCCAACGATTTTTCCCAGCCACATTTATGGAATTTGCTTATTACGGACGTACATTCCTCTTCCCCAATAACCCCACTAACCACATATTTATGGAATTTGCTTACGGATTTGGTTTTGCTGCAGGTTGCCACCGTGTCGAGTGACCAGCTGAAGCTTCTCGTGGACGCCGTCCATGATGTAATTAAGTTGTTGTGTTAATTAATTTCTGCAATCTTTCCAGGAAAGAAATATGCATATATTTGTGGGTTGTTTATTTGTTTGTCTTCATGTAGGGCTTTGATATGAACGCGAGACCCCTTCAGAAGGTGAACGGCAGAGATATCCGCCTTTTCTACCCTGATGAACACTATTATGTTGTTGCTGATCATTGACGTAAGTTACTCTCATTACATACCTTAATCTAACTAGCTTATTGTTGTTTGAAAATTTTGATTAGCTTATCGTTGTTGGATAATAGTTTGTTCTACTAAAAACTATATATTTTTCCATGCCCTCAGTTGTTGGCGACGACGAAGAAGAGTGATGCCATGGAATATTACAACGAGCATGACTTTGCACCTAGCTGGGATATTTGTTGGTCTTGGAACAATTGTTCATTCCTTAATAAAGTTCATGTCACGGACGTGTTGTTCTTGTTGTCTTCAATATCTGATAACCTTCTTATTTGAGTCCAGTTTCAATAAAAACCAACTTGGCCACGGCAATGCCATCTTATTGCTAAGATGTGCAAGCTCATCAATTTATTTCTTGAATCATTGCACCTCATATCCATCTAGTGTTCAATCTTATTCTTATCATGTTGTATCGTTGTCTTCTTGAAATCCAATGTTCTGTTATTTCACTTTCAGTTCTTACTTAAACTTATTCGGATGAGGAAGTGTGCTACAGATCTATATTTTTGTTCCTCTTCCTTCTTTAGCACACTGTAAACACGTGCTAGCTCGCCCAGTTGATCAGTGAGATAGTGCACACGTTTTCCTTGAATTAAGTCTTGACTCTTATCATGAATTGGACCATGTATGTATGATGCATGTGATCGACTTGGAAGTTTGCACACCTGGATATGTGCGTGGGCTGGCCAATGAATGCCTAGATTCTGCACCTGTGTAGGGCAAAAGGACCGTCCAAGGCTGTACTAGCAGATGCCAGGAGCATGGCCCGTAGCCAATTGCCACTTATTCGACGGAGATTGATATATATATATATATATGTGTGTGTGTGTGTGTGTGTGTGTGTGTGTGTGTGTGTGTGTGTGTGTGTGTGTGTGTGTGTGTGTGTGTGTGTGTGTGTGTGTGTGTGTGTGTGTGTGTGTGTGTGAGAGAGAGAGAGAGAGAGAGAGAGAGAGAGAGAGAGAGAGAATCGCGATGTCCCATTCATGAGATTTATTTCGCGTTTTGTATTGCGATGTGTCAGCCTGTGATTTGAGTTGAATACAAGTGTAACGTAAATACACGCCTCACTGGGTAATTTTGTTTCCGGACGGATTTTATACTGTGGCCAATATAATACACTAAAGCATCGTTTGGTTGTTTCCCAGAGGGATCCATGTCACATTCCAGGGCTTGAAGCCCATGGCAGGTGAACGTGTGAACAATTGAATCGATTGTCGTTTGGTCGCTGGGATCCTCTGGCTCGATATCTTTGGTTTCGCAGGGAGCGCAATCCACGTCTGGAGAGGTCAGAGAAAAATTCCACGTCTCCTCTTCTCCAGTGAGGATATGGAAAGCAATCTGAAGAAGGATGTGATCTCACCTGCTCCAAAAACACCCTAGACAGGGATTTACTGCCCCGGTATTAATTCCATGTTTACGAAACTAGCCCTTATAGATTAACTACACATGTATGTTTTATAACCAATCCAAGTGAGGCTTTACTGGGTACATAGAAAAATGCGGAGTATGAAACAAATCCGGATAGGTGTATTCATAGAAAATGGCTATACATCATGCGCCCGCAAAACAAATTTGATTCAGTCAATGAATATGAACCGTCAGATCAAACATGGACGTAGCAGATATGTCTTTTTTCTCCAACCGTTTCCTCTTGTAAGTTTTCCGGTCTTCTCCCTAATCGTTGTGAAGATGCGAGGAAGCATACCCTTGAATTTGGCTTGGAATTATGTGTTGCGTGTGATATAAGAGGCACTAATACCTCTAGGGTTTACACAGGTCGAACGATCTGTTCGTTACAAGAGAGAGAGATACATATGGGATAGAGAGGATTACTACAGAGGATTACCCAGTGAGGCGTGTATTTACGTTACACTTGTATTCAACTCAAATCACAGGCTGACACATTCCAGGGCTTGAAGCCCATGGCAGGTGAACGTGTGAACAATTGAATCGATCGTCGTTTGGTCGCTGGGATCCTCTGGCCCGATATCTTTGGTTTCGCAGGGAGCGCAATCCACGTCTGGAGAGGTCAGAGAAAAATTCCACGTCTCCTCTTCTCCAGTGAGGATATGGAAAGCAATCTGAAGAAGGATGTGATCTCACCTGCTCCAAAAACACCCTAGACAGGGATTTACTGCCCCGGTATTAATTCCATGTTTGCGAAACTAGCCCTTATAGATTAACTACACATGTATGTTTTATAACCAATCCAACTGAGGCTTTACTAGGTTCATAGGAAAATGCGGAGTATGAAACAAATCTGGATAGGTGTATTCAAAGAAAATGGCTATACATCATGCGCCCGCAAAACAAATTTGATTCAGTCAATGAATATGAACCGTCAGATCAAACATGGACGTAGCAGATATGTCTTTTTTCTCCAACCGTTTCCTCTTGTAAGTTTTCTGGTCTTCTCCCTAATCGTTGTGAAGATGCGACGAAGCATACCCTTGAATTTGGCTTGGAATTATGCGTTGCGTGTGATATAAGAGGCACTAATACCTCTAGGGTTTACACAGGTCGAACGATCTGTTCGTTACAAGAGAGAGAGATACATACGGGATAGAGAGGATTACTACAGAAGTATAAACAACCTAAGCTTATCTCTCTAACAACCTAATCTCAAGGTTTAGCACTCTTCCTCAATCTAAACCTCAAGAAGCTTTGACAAGGTTAAGATTGTATGTGAAGTATTCAACCTTCTCAATGTGAGAGGCTTTGTAAACCCATAAGCAAGTTGATCTCCTGTTAAAATGAACTGATGTTAAGGAGTTTCTGAGCTACTCTTTCTCTGACAAAGTGAAAAATCAACTTCAACATATTTTATTCGTGCATGGAAAACAGGGTTAGATGAAAGACAGATAGCTCCAATATTATCACACCATAATGTTACAGCCGGTGGAGCCTTGATTCCAAGATCACACAACAATTTCTGAAACCACATTACTTCAGTTGTGGCATTGGCTAAGATTTATATTCGTCCTCAGTACTGGATCTTGAAACGGTGACATGTTTTCTTGCACTCCAAGACACAAGATTAGACCCCCCAAAAAAGCAGCAAACCCTCGTGTGGACTTTCTATCATCTGCACATCCTGCCTAATCTGCATCAGAGTATGCAGTCACAAGGGAAGGTGAAGATTTGTTAATTTGAAGTCCTATCCATTCGGTAAACTTTAGATACCTCAATATCCTCTTGACAGTTGTGCAATGAACTGTACTAGGCGCACGCAAGAACTGACATACTTTATTAACAGAGTAAGAGATTATAAAAAAAATTGCATATCACTTCAATTCGAATTAAGTTAATTTTGTGCTTTGCAAGCATTTTTTTACTTAATTGATGGTGAATTGATATTTTATTGCAAAATAATATGTTGTACCATGTGTATATGTTATAGGGTTTGCAAAGTGCAAACACATTGAACATGTAAAGTATTTATATCTATCATATTGCCTAAAAGAACAATATACAATACAGTTGGGTACAACATAAATATAGTATCTAAAACATGACAAGTACTTATTATAGCACTAGTAGTTGGATCTATATTTTAAAATCTCAAATATGCAGGGCTGAAAATTTGACAAATAGTAAATAGTATTGGTAGTTGGACTAATGCAAAGATTTTTTTCTGCAAATTAGACTATACCCGTGTGTTTTTTTTCTTCTAAATTGGCATGCAGTCCCCTTGGCCTTTCGGCCCAGGCCCAGGTCGGCCGCCGCTTAATCCAGCGGATGGATAAGAGAGCGAGTGGAGGGGGAGCGGTCGTGTTTGACTGCATCCCGCCTCTCCGCCTCTCCACTCCCCACCTGATCCTGACGACGGTGGCCGCCCGAGCCCGGCACCGGCGAGCTCTAGGAGGGGCCGCCCTCCCTCCGTAGCGTAGCCGGGGAGGTTGAGGCCAGTCGGTCCCTAGGCGCCTGAGCGGAGGGCGGTGGAGGCGGCGGCGAAGCGGGACAGGGAGGCGCGGCGGCGTTGGGGCCGGGGGGGGGGGGGTGACTCGGAGGACGAAGCCTCGTCCTCGATTTGCATGGCCGTGGAGGCGTTGAGGTTGAGGATGGGGCACGTCGCTGAGGCCAGGCAAGGGGCAGGGCCGACGGCGCAGTGGGGCCGAGGCGCGGTCGCGGGCGGCCGGTCGAACGGGCGCAGTGTCGTCTCGAGAGGAGCAGCGTTGGGACCGATGTCTCCTCTGCAGTCGTGGTGCCGGACGTCGTGAGGACCCCGTACCAGTGACGAGTTTGCCAACTGGGAGGACGGGGCTCCGGAAGATGCCACGGGCGCGGCGCGGCACGGGGCGTAGGGCGCAGCGTGGCTGAGCGCAGGGCAGCGGCCGAGCGGCCGGACTACGGCCGGGTGGACGGGCACGGCTCAGAAGCCGTGTCCTAGGGCGCGAGCGGACGGGAGGCAGCCGGGCGGACGACCGGCAAGACCGAACAACAAAGGCGGGGCGCGGGCGCTACCGGACGAGAGGTGCGGCCGCGGGCGGAGCGCCGTGAGTTGCTTGGCCTTCTCGCTCTTGGGAGAGCAAAGTACTGATAACGTGTTAGAGTGAAAACGAATGAATCGAACTATCTCTTTTCGGTTACCAGAAGGAGACACTCGTTGGCATGTCGGTTTGTGGAGAGGCGCCTGTTCCAAAACAATAAGCGTGTGTACAAGAAAAAAACGTTCTATTGACTTTGGGCACTAATAACTACACGTGGCAGTTAGATATAATTTTAACAGTTACCATGATGTTACTTTCACTATAAATAATCTAAAAAAAGTGGGTCCGAGTGAATGCCATTATGCCAACGGTGGTACCCCAGTATTCACTGCGTGTAGGATATCTGGCAGGATAACGTCTTGTGTCGTCGGCTCTTCCCCTCGGCGAGCCGTTCGGTTGGATAGAATCCTCAAGGCGGGCAGCGAGGCCGGCCACCCAAGACCGAGAGCCAGCCATGGTGGCGGCGCTCCTCTCCCCGACCTCCTCCCTCCTCAGTTGCGCTTCCTCCTCCGCCTCCTCATCCTCGTCCCAGCTCAGGTACGCGCGCGCGTCATTCAGACCACAATGACACGCATTCCACGAGCAGCTTAGCCCGTGTGCCAGAGCGTGCTGATTTGGTTCATGGAAATTGCGTAGGAGCAAGGGCGCGGCAGGGTGTGCTCTGCCGTCGAGGAGGAGGGCCTTCTCGTGTTCGTGCGCGGGCGCTGGCGCTTCAGGGAGCAAGGGGTTTGAGAGGAGGCACCTCGTGCTGTCCGGCCTGGTTTCCTCCTTGGCAATCGTCCTCCCGCTCTCAGGTAGGGTACCCACAATCTCTCCTGAGTTCGTAGATATCTCTCAGGTGGGTTACTGATAATCTCTGCTGTGTTCGTACCCATGTGCTAAAGTTGAGGACGATAGTTGAGATTGAACACCGAGAGGAGAAGACTGGGTGCATCGAATTTGGGAACGGCGGCAAAGGGTGTTGATCCATCGATTTTGATGCCGGCGACGAGAAGCCACCTATCACCTATGTGAGAACAGCTGAGAGGATGTATATACAGTAGATGATTATGAAATATGGATGCATCCCATCCGCTAGCTTCAGGAGAAATTTTGTGTATATATACCCCCCACCAGGCTTCCCCCATATCGATAACCCAGCAAGCTAGCAGACACACACAAAACATAAAACACGACATGCGTTCAGCTCGCCACGTCCACCTTCCTCGTCCTACAGTTTTCAGTCGTCATCCCGGCGGCCAGAGCACAACAAGAAACCGGTGAGCTCTGCTCCGTTATCTCAAACGTAAATCTATTACGTACATCCTTCGTTTCTAAATATAAGTTTTTTTAAGATTGCACTATGAATTGCATACCGTATATGTATTTTAAAGTGTAGATTTACTCATTTTACTTCGACATGGTTGTAAAACTTATATTTAGAAACAAAGGAAGTACTATATAAATTCAATCTCGCCTACTTGCATGCCCCACCTGAATAAATTTCATTTTCTGTTTTTTGTTGTCATTTTACAAGGGATTAGGACAGGCGGGAAGAGAAGAAATCACGCCACAAGCCGGCGTGATGTTTGGCCTCCGCCTTATGAAGGCGATGGGACCAAAGAGTTAGGTCATCTATGGCCGCCTTAATTACATCATTGAGAGACATGGTTAAACCCTTGAAAGTTTTTGCATTTCTTGCATCCCATATTTTCCAGAGTAGAAGCAATAGAATGAAAGGCCATATAGCTGCTGGAAGGCCGAGTGAAGGCGGTAGTGACCATATGCTCGCCAAGGAGGTGTGGAGCGGTGTGACGCCAATAGCATCCCAAATGCCCTGTGAAGCCGGGCATGTAAAGAAGAGGTGTCCTCGATCTTCCGGAGCGGCGGTGCAGCGTGGGCATGGAGAAGATGCAATGATAGTCTTGCGATGAAGATTTGCCCTTGTGTTGAGCCTATCCAGATAGAAGAGCCAGCCGAAGACTCGCACCCTACTTAGGACTCGTCTGTCCCAAATATATGCGAGGTGTGGGTCTGCAAGCTGGGATGCAAGGGCGTCGTAGGCACCTTTGGTGGAGAAGGGGCATCCATTTAGCAGCGACCTCACATCGGGAGCATCAGAGAGAGCCACATCCTGCAACAACAATCTTAAAGAGACCAATTCACGTGAGGCAGTTTGGGTTAGCCGGCTACGCAAGCCCAGATCGATTCCATCCATCATAATAGTGGCTATCCTAGCAGTATGGTGGGTGAATAGAGCAGGATAGGCCAAACATAGAGGCTCAGGAAGAATCCACCTATTAAGCCAAAAGAAAGTAGCAGTTCCATCCCCAATGGTAACTTGAGATATTTCTCTGAGTGAATGCAGGTGTTTATAAATTGCTTTACCAAGAAAAAATGTGTTTTTACCTAGTCCTATATAAAGTGGCGAGTGATTTAGGATCCACTCTTTTCGGGGCAGGCTCTTCCACCATTAAATCGTTACTTGTATATATCTGTTGCATGCATGCATGCATGCAGCCGATGAGTTGGAGTTCAGCTACATCCCCGGGTCAGTGAACGGGCCGGAGAACTGGGGCAAGATCAAGCAGGAATGGGCAACATGCGGCACAGGCCGTATGCAGTCGCCCATCGCCCTTTCCGACAGAGATATCACGTTGGCGCCCCAGCTCGGCTACCTCAACCACTCCTACCACCCCGCCGAGGCCTCCATCGTCAACCGTGGCCATGACATCGCCGTGACGTTCCAGGGCGACGCCGGGAGCTTGCGGATCAACGACACCGTGTACCACCTGAGGCAGCTGCACTGGCACACCCCCAGCGAGCACCAAGTAAACGGCATCCAGTACAGCCTCGAGCTCCACATGGTTCACCAGAGTGCAGCCAACAAGGCTGCCGTGATCGGCGTCCTCTACAAGATCGGCAGGCGCGACCATTTCTTGCACAAGGTATTGTAGTGTCCTCCAACTCCATCCATCTTCTGCCAACCAGTAATAATATAGGAGTATCTGTTTTAAAACTACTAATCCGTTGTATATATGCAGCTGGAGCCTTACCTGCAGAGGATGGCGGACACGAAGGAGGAGGAGGAGAATGTTGGCGTGGTGGATCCCTGGGACGCGAGAGGCGATGGCGAAGCATACTACCGCTACATGGGCTCCCTAACCACTCCGGCATGCGACGAGGGGGTCATCTGGACCGTCATAAAAAAGGTACCTACTCCAAATGCTAAATTTCTCTTTATGGAATTTGCTTATTATCTTCTCTACCGGTAGTCATGGGATTTGGTTTTGCAGGTTGCCACCGTGTCGAGAGATCAGCTGAAGCTTCTCATCGACGCCGTCCATGACGTAATTTTAGTTGTTGTGCAAATTAATTTCATCATTATTTTTCAATTAAGGAATATGCATATATTTGTTTGTTTTGTAATGCATGTAGGGCTTTGAGATGAACGCGAGACCCCTTCAGAAGGTGAACGGCAGAGATATCAGCCTTTTCTGTCCCGATGAACACTATTATGCTGTCGCTGATCATTGACGTAAGGTACTCTCATTACATACCTTAATCTAACTAGCTTATTGTTGTTTGAAAATTTTGATTAGCTTATCGAATTGTTGATTAATATATTTTCTGATGAAAACTATATATTTTTCCATGCGCTCAGTTGTTAGCGGTGACGAAGAAGAGCGATATGCCATGGAAAATAGCAACGATGATGATTTTGCACCTAGCAGGGATATTTGTTGGCCTTGGCACAGTTGTTAGTTCATTAATAAAGTTGAAGCCACGGACGTCTTGTTTGTTGTCTTCAATACTTGGATAACAAGAGTAGTCCAATACAATATGCTATCTTATTTGAGTTAAGTTTCAATAAACATCAACTTGGCCACGGCAATGCCATCTTATTGCTAAGATGTGCTAGCTCATCAATTTATTTCTTGGATCATTGCGCCTGATATCCATCTAGTGTGCCATCTTATCATGTTGTATCGTTGTCATCTTGAAATTCAGTGCTCTGTACTTTTCATTTCTTAGTTAAACTTGTCCGGATAAGGAAGGGTGCGACAGATCTATATTTGTTCCTCTTCCTTCTTTGCCGCACTCAATACACGTGCTAGCACGCCCAGCTAAGTGAGATAGTGCACACGTTTTCCTTGAATTAAGTCTTGACTCTTATCTTGAATTGGACCATGTATATATGATGTTTTTTGAATAAAGGGCTTTATTACTCAAAAAGTTTAAGCAAGTACACCGGCCTCTGCATAGCTAAGATGCACACAGCCGCAAGTTAACAAAAAGAAAAAAGAGCGCACGACAAGTTATAAATGAAGAACTATCGTCACTCAAGGTAGCTCTAAACGTAGATCACGCGGCCACTCATGTTGGATAAAAATATTCTTCGTCACCGCTTCCAGTCGTGTACACACCTCCAGAAAAATGCCTCGATATTGCCCGTTGTAAATATATATATGATGTATGTGATCGACTTGAAAGTCTGCACATCTGGATATGTGCATTGGCCTGCCAATGAATGCCTAGATTCTGCATGCACCTGTGACGACCTGTGTAGCGAAAAAGCACTGGTACTAGGAGATGACAGAAGCACTATCTCACTTAGCTATAAGGTTGGCTATAGATGGCAGGAGCACTATCTCACTTAGCCAAACTCGTACTACTAGTAGGTCGTGAGTGTCATGGCTGTTTCTTTTTTGGACTGCTTATTGACCTCCAACAGATTATTCTTATAAATTATATATTTTTTGACTCTTTTTTTTGGCTAGTGGTTTTTCAGGGAGAGTTATGGTGCGAAATAGCACTTTCAACTAAAATAAACAAGCGTTTTTGTCGCGACGACGTTCACCTCAACTTCGAGCACACTAAGCGTGGTTCATTTCTATTAACTTTTTTTAAAAAGATATATAAAATGGCGCCTATCCATCAACTCCCCAACCCTAAGATAGATGGCGAGGCTCTTGTATGACGGGCTCGTCTCGACGTCCGTCGTCGCTGACGGCAGCCGCCTCGACTTCGCGTACATTAAACTGGTGAGGCTTTCATTTAACGGGCTCTGTAGAAGGATAGAGAGAGGGGTTTGGTAAAATCGTTGTTATTGTATTGCTTGAGCCTCATGGGCATATATATAGGAGTACATGACCAACTTGGAGTACAAGACAAGACAAAAGTAATCCTATTATATCTTTTTTTTCCTAATAATCAATATACTCAACATCCCCCCGCAGTCACAACGTAGCGACGCAGACGGTGAGACTGGAGAAGAGTTCGAAGGCGGAGCCGACGGACATCTCCACCACAGTCGTAAAGGTCGACGCATCGTGGAGTTGTGGCTGGAGTGGAAGCCGACGAGGTTCCCAAGCAGGCGGTAGCTCTTTGTGCCGATGTCGAAGTAGCCGAGAGCGTAGGGTGGTGTAGCCGTGGTCGAGGTAGCCGTGCGAAGTACGCCGTGGTCGATGTCGAGTCGGGGTGGCCGGTGTCGAGGTAGTCGCCGTAGACTGGGAAGAAGAGTGGTGGCGGCGGCCTGAGGAGGAGGAGGCGGCTAGGTCAGAAGCGCGGCGACGGTGCTTGAAGTAGGCGAGGAAGAACCCGACAACATGACGAAGACCGGCGCGGATGGTGGCGTTCCCACGCCAAGGGATGTGGCGCGACACATACCACGTAGAAGTCGACGCGCGGGGGACGGCGGAGTGGACCGCGCGCCGCGGTGGTGCGGCCCGAAGGGGCGCCGCAGCGGCAACACGCGTGTCGGGGCGACGGCGGGGAAGACCTCGGGGTGGTTGCAGGGACCGCGCGCCACGCTCGCTACGGCCCGACGGGGCGTCGCAGCGGCAATGCGAGGGTCGGTGCAGCCTCGTGGACGGCCTGGAGCGGACGGCCTCGGGATGGCGGTTGACCGCGGGCCACAACACTACGGCCTGGGTAGGAGACGCAGCGGCAGCGCGCGGGTTGGTGCAACCACAGGTACGGCCTCAGGACGGCGGCGGGAGCACGTGCCGCGACACTACGGCCAGAAGGGGCGATGCAGCGGCGGCACAGATCGGTGCAGCCACGGGGAGAACCATAGGGCGGCGGCGCTGCGGCCCGAACTCGGGGAGCGGCACGCTAAACCCGGGGACAGGGCGGTGACGCCTAGTGTCGGAGTAGAGGCGTGTATCGACGGCGGCGGTGGGCGACGCAAACCGATCTTAGATCAGAAAACCAAACAAAACGCCGATCAAGACGACCGGCGAAAGAGAGAAAACCCGGATCAAGAGATCGGGAAAAAGACTCTCTAGGGCAGCCGGTCCACAGAACCGGCGGACGAACCCTAGGTACGGGCGGCGCGGCCCCCGGCGCCTACGATCATGGATCTACCCCGGGGGCGGCGCGGGCGGACGCGACAGCGGCGGCTAGGGAACAACGGCGGCTAGGGTTATGTAGAAGGATAGAGAGAGAGGATTGATGGAATCATTGTTATTGTATTGCTTGAGCCTCATGGACATATATATAAAAGTACATGACCAACTTGAAGTACAAGACAAGACAAAAGTAATTCTAGTATATCTGTTCTTTCCTAATAATCGATATACAACAGGCTCGTATCAGCGTCCGTCGTCGCTACCGCGATGAAGTCCGTCTCGAGTTCGCGTACACTAAGTGGATGAGACTCTGATGTGACGGGCTCGTCTCGGCATCCACTGACATTAAAAAGAATTGTTCCACTACCTAAAATTTTTGCGTGTACACCGAAAATATGTTTGGAAAAGAAAATACGTTAGTTGCACAGTTCGTTCTTGTGGCTCATGTCCAGAAAAGGAAAAAGCTGGTTCGGTATAATTCCAATCCATCAGCGCCTGATTTGTTATTTCGAAAAGAATCACGTACTGCAACTGGACTCGGAAAACAACAGCGAGGCGCACCTTCGTGAGCCATATTGCCTAAAACCTAATTCGTACTACAAGAAGCTCCCTCGCTTGACGTTAATTAGGCCAGGATACATGACGAAGGTAATTTCCTACTATCCAAAGTCTGGATACAAGCTGCCGACAAGCATGGCCGGCGCCGGCAATTCTGGATACGCTCACCGCCTACATGCACGTAAGCGATTCTGGGTGAGCGACGCAGTTACAATATTCTTTTTTGTACTACGTAATTAACGCACGCTGTATATATAGATGACCTGCATCCGATGATGCTGGAACTTCATTGATTGATGCATGCAGCACTTCGTGGTCACTGCCATGATGCTCTTTTCCGTCGTCCTGGTCTTCCTCCAATTGTCCGGGCATTGGCCCTGCATCGCCATCCACGCCATCGTGAACCTCTACGCAACTCTAATGATCAATCTATTCATCGTCAAGTGGCGGGACGAGATGACGAACCAGCGACTGGAAAAGGCTTCTAATGAAGAAGAAATCGCCACCCGTCCACAGGTACTATGGTTATTACCGCATGCATGCATTGTTAATTTTGAGAGTTTACTTGTTGCCATGACTTATTCATGTATGTACATGATGCAGACGATGACAAAGTTGATGTTGGGCGCGACTGGGCTCATGTTGATCTCCTTGCTGTTGATCCTCTTCGTCTTCCGACCCGATTTGCATCACTTGGCCTACATCGCGTTAATGGTCTCCTTCTCTACGTCGTTTATGCTTATAGTCCTGACTGTTGCGAAATTTGAAGACGAACAGAAGCTTAGAGAAAGAAACAAAGATATCATGGGTCTAGTGTAGTCTGATGCATCGGTTTAAAAGGTGTACTTGTTTATTTACATTTTTTTTCCAATAAACCGTACCAAGTAAACCAATCTGGATCGACCATGGACGCCGGAGTGCCACTGCTCCGCCACCGCAGCCGTGGCCAGCAACAGACCATCCAGAGCGACGGCTAAAGGGAAAGTGGAGGTTGCGCGGCCCGGCTGGAAAGTGGTACTATACGTATATTCAGCTAATTGACGGGAGTCTGTTATCGTACGTCTTCTTATTCTTGGTATTTGATGCAGAAATTGGTCATCTCTTCGTATACGATCTTCTCGTTATTTCCGCCAAGCTACTATTTCGTGTTCGCGTATGATGATCTCCATTACTTGGCCATCACCGGGATAACGTTCCTGTATTCCACATTCGTGATCCTCCGGCTATCCTATCAATGGGAACAGGAACTAGAGTTTAGACTTGGTGGTATGGAAGGAAGTTCGGGGATGCGTACATGTACCTGCGTAGGCTCTCGTCAGCTCAAGGTATACCCCCTTCACTTCTTAATGATCACATCATGTTGTGAAACTACTCAAATCTAACTCAAATTATATCAGAACTTCTTTAATATCGGCAAGTTAAACTTATACGCTTAGATCTGTCATAAAGTTAAACTCAAGGAGTAGCATACTGTGATAAAACTCGTATCGTAATATGCCTAACTCAAAAAAATCTTCTATTCATAAATGTGAAGATTGCTTAAACTAGTTTTTTTTGTCCTAGTCACATGCTGTTAAGCTAATTTTCATTTGTTTGTAGGTGCATTTGGCTCTGTTGACGGGGATCATGTTATTTTCCTTGACACTCACGATCTACTTTTTCCCAACTAATTGGGGGGCTTTGGCAAGCATTGTGGTCATCTCTTCGCTCTCAACAGCGATAACGATTTTGATCGCCAAGTATGATGTAAATCAACGGGAACAAGCCCAAAAGGAGCAGGATCAGGAATATTCTATTTTGCATGTATGAGTAAAACTTGCTTTGAGATATTAACTTTATTCAAGTGTGTTGTGTGCTCCCTAATATAAATCGTTTGACTGAGCTAAACTCAATGGTTCATGCCTTCAAAGGGTCGATCAAAATTTAACTGGTGCATATTCATTTTGCACGGCTTAGAAGGTAAAACATATCAACCATATGTACTCCCTTTATACGGATATTAGGAAAATTGTCAGTGCATTGCAACTGGAGAAAAAGCTGAGGCTACTACTTTCATTTTTCACCCTCCAACGCAAAGACTTGTGGCTACCATTAAGTGGACCTTACATCTCTAATTTTAAATAAAATTTGAGCCAAACCCGAGAGTTGCATGCCCCGTCTTCTCCTCAAATAGTGTTTTCTTCAACTTTGTCAGCGAAGAACCTCCCTCTTCTATAGGCTTCACCTGGCATATACATGTTCAACTTTTGTAACCATTGTGGCATGCGAACCTAGTTGGCATATGGGGCATTTGTTCCGGGGCTACCTATTGTACGTGCCCTAAGGAAGAAGGACACATTAAGATTCGCCAAAGCCTAACAAGCCAATAACGCTAAATTCTACAGTTCTAGGTCTATGAAGCTGAGGCCTTTGTCCTTTTTGAGACGCGTGATAGATTTCCATGATATCCAGCGAGGTTTCCTTTGCCCTTGATTCCCCAATTTTTTCTTGATGAGTTTATTTAGATGCTCACAAAACATGTGAGTAAATTAACTAGATAAACCAAAAATACTGATTGTATGTCTCGTGTAACCATTTAGGCCCAATGAAATCTTGAAGTTAATCCCTTCATCCCAAAATATAAAATTATTTTGGAAACCAACATAGTTTACAAAAATCAGTACGCAAAGTAACATATATTTTTCTTTAGCTTCTACAGAAACCAATTTATCCTGTTCCAAAATTACCCTAAGGATGTTTCCTATTTTTGTCTAGAGCGCACTAGTAGAAAACAGGGCTTTGGTTCAGACCTGGCCAGCCCATTAGTCCCAGTTCAGTCACGAACCGGGACCCATGGGGGCATACGTCCCGGTTCGTGCGCCCAGGGCGCCGACCGGGCGTCGGCGGGCATTGGTCCCGGTTCGTCTGGACCCATTAGTCCCGGTTCCAGACACGAACTGGGACGAATGGGCCTCCATCCATTGGTCCCGGTTCGTAGCTGGAACCGGGACTAAAGGGCTATGAACCAGGACCAATGGATGGCGCTTCGTCTTCCCACGCTTCGTCCCGAGGCGGTTTCTTCGTATACGCGTGCGGCGCACGCCCGACGAGCTTTCCATGCGCGTGCGGCCTCCAACCTTTAGTCGCGGTTCCAGCTACGAACCGGGACCAATGACGACGCTTCGTCTTTCCGCGCGCGCCCGACGAGCTTCCCATGCGCGTGCGGCGCGCGTTGGGAAGCTCATCGGGCGCGCGCCCGACGAGCTTCTCAGGCTATAAGTAGAAGGCCGGGGCCGGTTTCATCCGAATCATATCATCTCATCTTTCCTTCTCATCTTGATCTCCCCTCTTGCGCCCGACGAGCTTCTCGCCGTCATGTCGGGGTCGCCGCTACGATGGCCGTCCGACTCTGACACCCCGTCGGACGAGGACAACCACCCTGAAAGGCGCAAGTTTTGGGACCCGCCTCCGAAGCCGCGGCCTCGAGCTCAGCGCGGGCGAAGATCGCGCGCCGCCGCCGACAGCCCGCCGCCCGCCGACGACGACCCGCTGGAACGGCTGGAGGCGCTGGAACGGCTAGAGGCGCGGGAACTTCGCCGTGCCGCACGTGCGGAGAAGTCCGCGGCGAACCTGGCCAAGGCGAGGGCCAAGAAGAAGGAGAAGAAGAGGGCCAAGATGACGGCGCGTGTAGAGGCGAAAGTCGCGTCGGAGGAGGCCACCAAGCGGGCGGCGCCCAGCGGCGACGATGAGGGCGCCGGGACCTCTGCCAAGAAGCAGAAGATCGAGTAGTTAATTAGCTCTAGTCGTTAGATTAGACGCTTCTAGCTTTGATCTTCTGTAATAAATATTATGAATTATATATATATTTTTGGTTTGTTTCAATATGAAATAAAAAAAATTAGAATAATAATTTCAAACTCAAACGGTGAAGCGTGTGACATCATTAATCGTGATTGTTTTTTTTTATAATTGTTTGGAATTCAAAAAATTAAATCATGTGATATCAAGACCTAAGAGTTATAACATGATTGATATCTTACTATTGTCAGCAAAAAAAAAGTGCAGACTTGGAAACTAGCGGAGATAGAACCTGAAAGTTAAGCGTGCTCGGGCTGGAGTAGTGAGAGGATGGGTGACCGGCCGGAAAGTTAGATGATTTAGAATGAGTGTTGATTAGAGATTAGAGATTAGAGATTAAATTCTGAAGCAGTGAGGAGGGGTGATTAGAGATTAAATTGTCAAATAATTCAAAAATGAAAAAAATCCAAAAAAAAATTCAAATTTTTTTTTTCGAAAATTTTCCTTTAGTCCCGGTTGGTTAACACCAACCGGGACTAAAGGTCCTCCAGCCCCCGCTCCATCCGGCTACCACGTGGAGGCCCATCTGTCCCGGTTCGTAACCGAACCGGGACTAAAGGTCATGGGCTTTAGTAACGACCCTTTAGTCCCGGTTCCTGAACCGGAACAGAAGGCCCTCTGGAACCGGGACAAATGGGCCTTTTTCTACCAGTGGCGGAAGATGCCACCATCCGGAAAGGGGGCTCCTGGAAGGTTCCATGGGCCCACACAGCCTCCTGGCGCGACGTGGGGGTGCCACTGGCCGTGTGGGCCCCTTGCTCTATTTTCCTTTCTCAATAATTAGGAAGCCGGTCTGGAACAAGAAGATCGAACGAAGGTCGGAGCAACACCAAGATTCCAGGGAAGGCCAGTGAGGATGCCACACATTCGATGACCGCCACCCCACGCGGCCCGCACGACTGAGGGATGATCCACCTACACCCGCCAGCGCAGCCTGACACTCAACTCTTGTCACTTGTACCGATAGATGGGGTCATCGCCGTTGGAGCCGAGACCCTTCATGCGTGGTGGATCCACTAGGTCCCTAGCGCCACCTTCATTGGTGTCCCGCGCCCGCACCAGAAGCCACCTCTAGCGGCCGAGGAGGGAGAATTAAGTAAGCGCGTGGAGGGCGGGAGGGGGGGAGGCTAGGGTTAGCCGCCGGGTCGCCTAAGAGGAGGCGACACTTGTGTGGGTATGTGAAGTGTGCTTATTTGATCAACAAAGTAAGTCGTAATGGCGTTATCACAAAATAAAGGTAGGACTGCACTGCAATTCTTTTCTTGTTTGGACTCAATCATTTTCTTTTACCGAGTTTTTTTGTGTACGAGTTTTTATTTTGGCCGAGAGTTTGGACTGAATTAAACCTGGCTTATGTAGTTTGGACTCTTCTAGCGCTAGACGTACGTGTACAATATTCCCAACGAATCGTATATATGCAAGTCCTCAAGACTATATGCGGACGATCGTAGCAAACCACCCAAGTAAACCAGCCGCCGTAAACTAATCTCGGACGACCATGGGCGCCGGCCACTGCGCGCCGGAGTGCCACTGCTCCGCCGCGGCAGCCGTGGCCGGCGACAGACCGTCCGGAGTGATGAAGCCATCTGCGGAGGTTGTGTCGCCCGGCTGGAAAACTGTACGTAATCGATGTAGGAGTATTCAGCTAATTAATGGTTGTTATCGTGTTCTTATTCTTGGTTTGTGATGATGCAGAACTTGGTCATTTATTCGTATTTTATCTTCTCTTTATTGCTGCCAATGTACTATTTCGGGCATGTGTGCAATGATCTCCATTACGTGGCCATCACCGGGATAACGTTCGAGTATTCCGCATTAGTGCTCGTCCTGCTTGCCGATCACTGGGAACGGGAACGGGAATTTAGGCTTGGTATCGAAGGGAGTACGGGGATGCGTACATGTACCTGCGTACGCTATCGTCAACTCAAGGTATACTACCTTCACTTGTTAATGATCACATTATATATATACATGCATTGATGACAACCTCAGCTCATAGACAAAATTGTACTCAAATCGACTACTCAAATCTAAGTATCTAACTCATATTATATCAAGACTTCTCTAATATCATAAAGTTCAACTTATGCGGTTAGACTTGTAGTGAGAAGAACGATTCTTCCTAGTCACAGTTCAAATCTGCTCATGAGGACTTGTCTAACTCACAAACATCTTCTATTCATAGTGTAGAGGTTGCTTAAGCTAATTTTCATTTGTTGTAGGTCGCTTTGGCTGTGTTGACGGGGATCATGTTATTTTTCTTGACACCGACGGTCTATTTTTTCCCGACTAATTGGGGAGTTTTGGCTAGCATTGTGTTCATCTCTTCGGTATCAACGGCCATAATGCTTTTGATCGCCAAATATGATGTGAATCAACGGGAACAAGCCCAAAAGGAACAGGAATATTCTCTTTTGCATGTATAAGTGAAACCTGCGTTGAGATATGAATTTTCTTCAAGTGTTCTCTGTGTTCCCTAATATAAATCGTTTGACTGAGCTAAAGTCGATGGTTCACGCCTTCAAAGGGTCGATCAAAATTTAACCGATGCATATTCATTTTGCACGGCTCACAGGGTAAAACATATCAACCATATGTACTCCCTTTATACGGATACTAGGAAAATAATTGCGATTGTGTTGCAACGGGAGATCAAAAATATCACACACGTCTAGCCTAAGCCCGTGTCCCCATGCATGTCCACATCATTTGGCTCGTATCCGTGTTGCCGTTTATCCTTCTTTCCACCCTCACGATCGGTAGACGAGATGGTCACCTTATCACAATGTGTCTAGGCTTGATCAATCCCAACGTCATGAGCTCGACATAGGTGTACACTGATTTTAACGGAATATACGGGCCGAATAATAATCGATATATAGTACCTTTCTCATGGGTCGGGGCGATGGCCCAGTTTACACCCCACTAAGATCCGCCACTGATGAGGACCATCCTCCGTAAGTCCCTTCCCCACATGTTTCATACACCATCCCCGCGCCTAGAAAATGTGCGTTGTGTTTGGTGCAAACCATATAGCGGCATTACAAACCCCCCTTATTGTTGAGGCGCTTGCGGTTCGCTACAAAGTTATTTTTGCAAAGCTTCGGGGATATAGCAAAGTAATCATGGAGACGAACTGTTTGGAGATAATTGAGATTTGGAACTCGCGCCACATTTTTCGTATTCAACATGTTTGTTGTTAGATGGGTAAATTTTTCTGCCCCCCCCCCCCCCCGCCCCCTCTTGTGAAAAGCAAGCTAGCACATTGGATGTAATGCATTGTTCGTTAGATGTTTTTCTTAGTTTCCCTATAACAAGCACCCACGGTATCTCGAACGTCAAACTGACGGTTTTTCTAGCGCGCCGCTTATTTCACGCGCTTGTTGGAGATGCTCTAAGTATGTACTGACAGTTATTTTGGAACGAAGGAAGTAGCATACTTAGCAAGGCTTAAAAACGGATCAGCTACTTACATTGTGTATTTTGAGTTGGTATTTGGGTTGGATTCTTAAAAGTCAGGAACCCTTAGAAAACACTCGGCATACATGAATAAACTCAAATACACGTCTATTTCCTCTGGTGAACGCTGCTTTAGCCTCACACCCGAACACCACACTACCAAGTAGCAACAGATTCAGAAACAACGCGTTAGATCATGGCAGCTTGCCTCACCATGCACCCAACCCCAACCAAGGGAGGGGGAGAAGAATACCAGGATGTCTCAGGCCACCACCCGACTTTCGTTTGCCGGTGAGACATATTTACCACTAGCGCCAAGGTCCGTCTACAACCAAAGCCGCACATCGAGAGGGGAAGGCCCTTCACACGGTGAGAGGCCATGCACGGATCCCCGCGGGTGCCCACCAAACACTGGCATCTCCACCACCACCGTCCTCAACGCCGACGTGCACCCACCCACTGGCATCTCCCACACCACCACTCGAGGCGAGGGCCGCTGCGACCGCATAGAAGCCGGCAACAGTGATGGGGAGGAAGAGGAGAGCACCGAGAGGTGGAAAACCGCCGACGGTGGCTAGGGTTTTCCCAGCCCGTGTCAATACACAGAGCGATGTCATGTGTGTATGCGTATCTGAGAGTCGGCATGCCCACCCTTGTGCACCCAGCTGCATCATTCATCATTCAATGTTCCGGGTATGTGCATGGATAGTTGCAGCCATGGTAGACCCGTCACGCAAAAGAAAAGAAAAAAGTGCATGGGGTTTGATTCCGTTCCGATCAATGCCACGAAAAGAAGACCGGCTCGGTGTGGGTCACGTACGTACTCGTGCATCCTAGCCGAGGATATCCATCATCCATAAACAATCCAATCAATCCAAGCAAGGACCCCCGTAACTCCAGATATTGATCCGATCTATCAGAAAATCCTTATGGCCGCCATCCGTAAAATCCCCACTGCGACGCCGACCAGCAGTGCATCGGATCTGTCCACCAAAGTGCAGCGCCAGCAGCCGTTCTCGCCGACGGGAACATCGGCGCCGCTCCCTGTCAAAGACGACGAGGATTGCGACGGCAGAGATGATCCATGGAGGAGGGAGGAAGTGAAGGTGACTTCCTTCATGGTGGCTTCCTTCCTCCTATCGTCCATCTATTATTTCTGGTCCGACAACGGGTTTTACGATCTCACCTTAAGCGCCATCCTCTTCTCCTGCTTCACGGGCTTCATGAACATTATGATCGTACACGACCAGGCCATCAAACAGCCCGGAGCAAGCCAAGAAGACATCGAAAGGGCAGGGCTGGTATGACTCGATGCACGACCTGTGTGTCTATATATATAACACACACACATGAGTGTGGGATCAACAATTCTTCTTATCACATGTTGTTTACCTCTTTGGTGCAGATAATGAAGATGCGGACGTTGGCGGTTATTGTGATCCTGTATCTCTCCGTGACAGCGATGACCTATCTTTTCCCGCTTGATTCAAGCAATTTAACCTACATTGTCAGCGTGGTATTATGTTCGTTTTACTTGGTGCCCCTGTGGATTAAACTCGGGGATCAGAGGAAGGGACGGGAGGATACAGTGCCTGAAAAAGGAAAACATGAAGATGCAGCTGATATAGTCTAGGAGTTGTCTACTTGGTGACTAAATATATACCTAGTCTGCAATATGCTTTTATTTTTGTATGTAAATAGGCTCAATAGAATACCTTAGACGTATACAAAAGATCATTATTTTGTACAAAGTTTCGACTATTTTGATATGTGTACTCCAGATATACTCGTAAGTAAAGTAATACGCACATTACCTGCAAAAAAGTACACATGTACATTGAATATTAAATAACAATTTTTGGATTGCTAAACAACCTATATTTCATATAAATTGAACATACTTTGTTCATCTACAATCTAGGAAACTACCATCATGCATCGACTTAGAACTACTGACAAAAAATGCAAATGCGGAAGAGAAGTGATGAGGAACACGTAAAACCATGGTGTTGTAGAACCTCTCCCCTCCCATCCTCTCGTGTGTCGCTCCCGCGAGCGAACCCCATGGCGGCCCACTCTGCTCGCTATCGTTGTAGGTGGCTTCCTCGGGAAGATCTGATGTGTCCTCATCCCCCTTGGACAGGCTATGTTTGGGCTTCGTCATCGTGAGATGGTCGCACTGGTTAGTGAAGTGGCTACTTTGTGTTGGGTTGTGGTAGCTGGCACTCGTCGATAGAGTGCGCGTGGTGGTTGTTCGTCCCCTCTCAGGGGTTCAGGCCGGCGGCCAGTCTCCTCAGACGATGGAGCAAGCCAGGGTCCGGGGCTCATTCTCGAGCGGATCTGATTAGGTTCTGAGGCGGGTCGGAGCCTCACTAGTCACTATGGGTAGCCGATGGTGGGATCTGTCTGGGTGGTACCCATGGGCGTTGCGAATCTCAGTCTCGCGAGTGCGGTGAAATTTGGTGGTTTTCTAGACTCTGTTTTTTCGTCGATTAGATAAGTGCCATAGACCATGGAAATGGCATCGTGTGAGCCTGCTTAGAGGTGTCCGTCGGTAGACACATGTTTGTGTCTCCCATGTTCCACCAAGACTGGTTGGAGATGCTGGCGTCAATACCGCCTACCGTGATGGCCTCAAGCTAGACTCCAGGAATAATGTCAGGTTAGGGGTGAAAGATCTCGCCTTTTAGTCCTCCTACCCTGGTCGGTGCATTATAATGTGGGCGGATGGTACGTAGTGTATTGCAAATAGATGTCGCGGAAGGAGCCCCGGGTTGTGGACCGCATGGTTGGATCTGCAGTGGGCACCATGGCGGTGGTATTGGCTCCATTTTGATCGTGTGGGCGCGCTGCCACCCGTCGACCGTGAGGAAGAGGACGCTACGCTGCCGCCAATGCTAACAGGGCTTTGCGCCCCAGTGCGCTCCGGCGTCAGCGTGGGGAGAAGAGGGAGGAGGAGGGTCCGAGCCTAGCGGCGGCTAGGGTTTGCCGCCAGTCACTCGCGGGAGCGACGCGGGGGTGGGGGGCGAGAGCACTTTTCCTTTTTATTCGTTTAAGTTTATCGAAGAGAAGCATATGATGGAGAGACCGGATTATCCCTTTCTTTAAAAATTATCCGTTGAGGCAAAATCGCATGGAATAAAAGTCTCATGACTATTATTGCTTTGATGAGGCTGTCATGGCCGATATGCAAATATGTAGAATTATTATGAGATATGCTAATACCTAAATTTATTATCAGGTTCAGCTTCTTTTCTCCCAGTGCACTTCACCATCCCTTCTCCTCAACTAATGAAAGGGAAAGCTTTAATTAGCATGTTAAGTGCCGTGATGTTAGAGCAAATGACGAATCTTCTACTAAAATAGTATCTATTATATTGGTTCTCAAAGGGAAAGCTCCAGGTAACCCTCTTCAGGAGGACAAGAAACATTCTTACCGTGCTCAGTTTCATTCTAGACTCGTTCTTTCCATCACTAACCCCACCATCCACTCCCTTTTCACTAACCCCAACTACTAGCTAGTGTATATATATACCCCCATTTCAATGACCCAGCTCCGTAGAAGTAGGCAGTAGCACATCGATTGGCCTATCATCGATCAGCTAGGTGCAGGCAGGCACACAACACATATCACAATATTTCCTCCAAAAATCACAAAAACACAACATGCATTCAGCTCGTCACCTCCACCAAGGGGTCCCGGCTCTCTTCTTCCTCCTCCTCCTGCTGCTCTCAGCCGTCGTCCCGGCGGTCAGAGCCCAGCATGAAATCGGTGAGCTCTGCTGCCTGCCTGCTCCAATGGAATACGTGCACGTCTTGATTATTTCTTCCACCATTAATTAACTTCCTACGGAATACGTACGTCCATCTCTTCCCTGCATGCAGACGATGAGGGTGAGTTCAGCTACGTCCGCGGGTCGGAGAACGGGCCGGAGAACTGGGGCAAGATCAAGGAGGAGTGGGCGACGTGCGGCACCGGGAGGATGCAATCGCCCATCGACCTCTACGACAGCCATGCCTCGCCGGCGCCCGACCTCGGCTACCTCGACCACTCCTACCGCCCCGCCGAGGCATCCATCCTCAACCGCGTCCACGACATCGCCGTGATGTTCCAGGGCGACGCCGGGAGCTTGTGGATCGACGGCACTGCTTACCACCTGAAGCAGGTGCACTGGCACACCCCAAGCGAGCACCGCCTAAACGGCCGCCGGTATAACCTGGAGCTCCACATGGTTCACCTCAGCGCCGAGAACAAGACCGCCGTGATCGGCATCGTCTACAAGATTGGCAGGCGTGACCCATTCCTGCACCAGGTAGGTCTCTCCACTCTCCTCCTTCCATCTGCTGCCGATATATACCATTTTTTCGCTCCTGATTTAAGCTAATCCGTTGGGTGCATACGATACATATATGAAGCTGGAGCCTTACCTGCAACGGATGGCGGACACGAAGGAGAAGGAGGTGAAGGTCGGCATGGTGGATCCATGGGACGCTAGGGGCGAAGGCGAAGCCTACTACCGCTACATGGGCTCCCTCACCACGCCGGGGTGCGACGAGGGGGTCATCTGGACCGTCATCAAAAGGGTAACTTCGCCTTGTTAATATGAATCTTACCGGCCAGATTCACACCCCAGATGCTAAACTTCCAGGGGAAATTGACTTCTACAAGTTTTTTTTTACCCCGGCTTCTGCATCAAGGCGATGCATGCAGCTATTTTATGCTCCATAAAGTATAACGTCTTCAGAAATTAGATTTTTTATGGAACTTTTAAAAGTAGGTATTTGGTTTTGCAGGTTGCCACCGTGTCGAGTTACCAACTGAAGCTTCTGGGAAATGCCATCCATGACGTAATTAAGTTGTTCGATTAATTTATTTCTCCAGTCCTTTTCAGGAAAGCAAAGTGCATATATTAATTTCTGTGTTCATATTGTGCAGGACATGGCGATGAACGCGAGACCCCTTCAGAAGGTGAACGGCAGAGATATCAGCTTCTTCTGCCCTGATGATCACCATGAACGCGACTACGCTGTTGCTGATCAATAGTTAGCTTTATACTTTAGCCAGCCCGAGGATAGACAGCATGTGTGTTAATGTAAGATAATCTCATTATGTGCCTTAATTTGACTAGCCTATCAGTGTTGTTAAAAAAATATTTCCTAATGAAAATTGAATATTTTTCCATGCCCTCAGGTGTTGGCAATGACCAAGAAGACCTATGCCCTGCAAGTCTGGAACATTGCAGAGATCGTGACTCTGGGACAAGCAGGGATGTTTGTTGGCCCTGGCACTGGTCTAATAATTTCTTGATAAAGTCGAAGTCAGGCGTGTGTTGTTGTTGTCTACAATACTTGGATAACAAGAGTCCAATCTAGTATGCCATCTTAGTTGTTGTGTTTTCTTTCTTTCCATTTCAATGAAAAAAACTCCTCGAGGCAGTGCCATTTAATTTTGTTGCCAAGTTATGGTAGGCTGGTAGCTCATCGATTTGTTTATTCAGTCATTGCACATCAATCTTATCCAATCAGCTGTGCAATCTTATTATGTTGTATCGTTGTCATCATAAGTCGATTGTTTAAATAGTTCTTTTCGGATTTTATTTAAATGTATGTATGGTTCTTCCTCAAATAATAAAGTGTGCCACTGAATGCTGTTGAGTGAGATAGTGATATATTTTGTTTTTGTTGGCTTGGTATCTGCGGTTTTCTTTCCTTAAATTAAGTCTTGGCTCTTATCATGAATATCGGACAATTGCATGCATTTCATAGGTAGTCTGATCACATGAGGATGTGTATGGGTCGACCTAGCCGTACGATCTATCGAGTTATCATGAATCATCGAACCAGCAAGCAGAACCGTATAGAGCATCTTCCATAGGCCATGCGAGATGGCAGGAGCACCTCCCGTCAATGGCGGATGTAGAGGGTGGCCCGGATGGGCCCTAGTCCACTCTGGAATTGGGAAATGGCCATTATTATGTGATAGTAGAAAAAATCTAAAAAACAAAATAAAAATTATATGTACTTGAACAATTATATTGCTGGCACACCCTGACCTACTGGGCTAGTTCCGCCACTGCCTCCCGCGCTCACTTTTCCCGGGTGCTTGTCAATTGTGTCCCTATCTCATAGGCTGCGGGACATGTTCTTGTGTCAATGTAGGGCCTAGTGATTTACATGGTGTACTTCCTCCGATCAATATTACTTGTCTTAAAATGGATGTATCTATCGGAGGGAGTACGAGAGAAAGAAGAGAGAGAGAGAACCAAGACGAAAAGTACATGTGGAGGCTGAGGTCCACAGAGCCTTTTTTATTCCTTTTCAGAGAGAATATTATTTTCATACTTTAATTTTTGTACACAAAGTATACAAATAATTTATAGGCGTAAAAATATCACATCCATATTTGTTCATATATAATTTATAAAAAAGACGAATATATAGATTAAAATGGGACTTCTCTTTTTTTTGCGCTAGATATTTCTCGTTTTGTGTATCCTATAAATAATACTAGCATTAGTTGATATATTGTCGCCCTAGATTCATGTGATATATTGGCGCTTACCTTTACCGATTCCTCTACTGTCCCATTCGTTGGATTTAACTCGCGGTTTGTTCTCTAATGGCCACCTACCAATTTGTGGAGTAGGTAGGCAAATGAGGATGATGTAGATAAATCAAGGTAGATGCGTTAAAACTATTATTTGTCATGAGAAGGACTTTTTCCTACCTATTTTTTTTGGAAAAGGAGAATATATTAATATCGAATTTTCCTACCTACTCATGTCGATGTCCCTTTCATGAGAATAAGGAGGGCATTGAAATTCATGCCATATTCAACTTCTTCTGTCTAGCTTATTTGAAAAGCTAGCTAGTAAATGCAAGCTCATGTAACAACTGCTTTGTCTTGTTAGCAACTCAGCTCGTTTGGTCGTCTATTAGTCAAACTCCCACACATCTAAGTTCCACCTGCTCCATCTTTTTTCAGTCTTCACTTTCAACGTACTTATATGATGTATGTAGCAGTCCTTGTAAACTTCCGATGAGAACAAAATATGATATTGGAACACATCAAATTTTCTAGTCTGGGTTTTCACACTGCAACACAGAACGTACACAAATTGATACATGAATAAAAGACTGTAGACAATTTGTACAAGTTAAAATTTATATTAAAATTTGCATATATAAAAATACTGTAATATTAATATCCCAGGCACACATGTTGGTTGTAATTACATGCATGCTCACGTATTTGAACAAACAAGAAATTCCTAGGAACATTAAAAGCAAAAAAAATTCTCAATCTTATCCTTCTAACTCCCGGTTGTGCCTGCACCAGATACATCATCAACCAAACTGGAAAGAAACAGAAATAGTCAACGAAAAGGGAAGAAAGAGAGAAAAAAAAACTGCAAAATGTGACACATCTGATCGTAGCTGTTACATCCACGCATGACATCATTCATGTAACCTTTTTCTAGACCGCCTTTATCTATGCATGTTTTCCATGTCCAACTAAAAGATTGTGCATGTATCACCATCTTAACTAAAGATTGCAGAATATACTTCTAAGCCATATTAACAAATTACCAACAATGCATTCTTCTATAATGAAAATTCAAATAAATTACCAACAAGATTCGGTGGTGTATAGTATGTAATTGTCCTGGTCTCCTGGATCCAGTAGTTGAGCTCCCTATGTTGCGCACCTAAGGGGTTAAGTTGTCGATGAGGCGGGCATCGAGAGACGTAGTGACCATTATGGAGATCCTAGTGGGCTTAAAATATGGCTAGGTCATAAGGAAATAAGGCCCACATTGGCCCATACTGTTCCTAGGGGGAGCGCTCCGGAAAGACTGATGGGGGAGGGGAGTGAAAATCTTACTAGGAGTCCCTACCCTGGTCAATCAAATCATTTGGGAGCCCTCCCCAAGTCGGTTTCCCGACCCCTTGGCCACCTATATATACAGGGGAGGGGGCTGCCCCAAGGGACACACCAGAAAACCCTAGTCTGCAGTGGCCGAGATTGGGCTCCAGTCTTGAGGGGGCTTATATGCGTTTTATAGTATGGCATCTTATATGTGTTTTCTTTCTTTGTATTTAAATAAAAAAACAAATCAATCACAAAATTAGCTATCTTGTTGTCGAGATGTGCCAGCCAATAAATTTATTTCATCAACCATTGCACATTCGATCCAATCTAGTTGTGACATCTTATTATGTTGTTCAGGGGATACAATTGGTTTTATGAGATGACAAGAGCATGTAAGGGTATGACTATCTGATCATTAACACTTTGGGGGAATCCATAGAGGTCATTTTTGGTGCGTTCAGACACCGTCATATGTCGTGTTCTAGGCTTATTCGTAGGATCTTATTTTTTCAAGCATTTTTTCTTTTTTATGATTTTTCGGGCTTTTTTTACGATTTCTTTTTTCTTTTGGTGCAAAAGAATATGCTCTTTGGTGCTCCATGATAAATAAATCTGCAATTTTGTTGGGATACGGGGCAGAAAACACAAATTTTTCCATACCTGCGATACCCGAACCCAAGATCTATGCTATGACGATGTAAAATAACGGAGGGAATCGGTGTTCATACCTTTGAAGACCGAAAGAGGGAAACGTTCTTGCGAACGTGGTTGGCGTAGACTCAGAACTACGACATCCCTGTCGTGTAGAAGACCACCACCGGCGAGGATGACTCTCGGTAAACCTCCAGCAACGAAGTAGCACCACAGGTGTAGTGCCTCGAAGAGATTATACACGTACGGTACAATCGATGTTCCTCCCGGGCCCCGAACCAGGCGAGCAGCGGAAGAAAGACGGTTACGGATCGCGACTCCAGCAGAGCGACGGCCTGCCTTATGGTGGAGAACTCCAATCCAAGTGCAGACTCCAAACAAGAGGAGTCCACTTCCGGGAAGGAGAAGGAGGAAGAAGGAGATATTGGTGTGTTGGAAAAAAGGGGGGACTACCCCTCCTTATATAGGCCAAGGGGGGGTGTGATCCTCCTCCCCTCCCCCATGTGGGACTAAACTCCCAAGGGGAGGGGGGGGCGCCGGCCATAGGGGGGGTTGGGCCCCACCCTTGGCGCCAAGCTCAAGGGGGGAAACCCCCTCCTCCCCTAATGGGCCCCATGGGCCCATATAGCATTTTTCCCATTTTTTAATTTATTTAATATGTTTTAAATATTTAATTCGTATAATTAAATAATAAAAAATTATTAAAACAATTAAACTTTATTTTGAACTATTCAAAATGTTCGGAAACCATTATGTCCTCCTCCGGAACTATTCCGGTGATTTCTCCTATTTCACCGATTGATCCCGTAACTGTCCTATGCATCGATTGCCCTTAAGTGTAACACCCTAACGGTCCGGGAAACAGCACACATGGTCGAGACTCTTCTCATTGACCAATGACCAGTCAGTTGGACCTGGTTACAATCCTTGACAGCCCCTGCGCTTCCATCGAATGAACTTCGATCGCTTTTGGAAACCGTTAACGATACGACGTAATCCCTTTGTGCTGCGGTACTTTGTCTGTCCGAGGTTTGATCGTCGGTATCCTACATACCGTGTTCACATCTCGTTCACAACAAACAACTTCTCTCGTCCATGATCATTGCATCTCTTGTGACCTAGTCACGTCCTTACAAGGTGTTGATGCAATATCACCGAGTGGGCCCAGAGTACCTGTCCTGTCACAAGGACTGACAAATCCCGCTCTGATCTATTAACATACTCATCAACCATCTATTTCGGAATACCCAAAGTGCACTGTTATAGCCAGCATATTTCAGTCAGGCGGTGGGATACAAATCAAAGTCTCCTCATAGATGGTAATTACGTATGATCATTACGGTCTAAGGACTAAGCCATACGTTACAAAGTCATAGCAACGCCGAACTATGTGACTCGATCACATTGCAATACTTTAGGTGGGTGTACGTCCATCACATCATTCCCCTTAATCATATGACCTCATTGTCAATGGACTTAAGTGTAGCCATGATCAGGAAAGCTTGATCAATCAATTGCCCAATGAGATAGTTTACCCGAGTTAAACTACGGACCATGTTTTATACTACACCTGTATTAGTATTTCCAAGTAATACTGTTATAGCACAGCATAAAATGTATTATGAACAAAACGGATATGTGACAAATATCTTTATTAATTTGTCTCTAGGGCACATATCCAACAGTCTCCCACTTGCACTAGAGTATAAATTACACTAGTTTACATCAGGTATGTATCTAACATCAATGGTCTCTCGGTGTTCTTCAAACTTTCCCTGTGGAAGAGGTTTAGTCATCGGGTCTGCTGCGTTCAGATCCGTATGTATCTTGTGAATCCTAGTGTGTCCATCCCTGACGTAGTCTCGCGTCACATGGAACTTTCGGAGGATGTGCTTGGCTATAGAGTGAGTTCTTGGCTCCTTCGCGTTAGCAATGGCATCCGTGTTGTCGCAGAAGATTCCCACGGGGTCAGTGCAACTGGGAAAGACGCCAAGCTCGATCACGAACTTCTTCAGCCACAGCGCCTCGTTTGACGCTTCGCAAGCGGCAATATACTCCGACTCCATTGTAGATTGTGCGACGACTGACTGTTTGCCGCTCCTCCAGCTAATTGCGCCACCGTTCAACATGAAAACATATCCCGTCTGGGATTTCGAGTCATCTAGATCTGAGCCGAGGCTTGCGTCAACGTAACCCTTTACGGTGAGCTCCTCATCAACTCCTTCATAAACGAGAAAGAGATCCTTGGTTCTTCTTAAGTACTTAAGGATGTTCTTTACTGCTGTCCAGTGAGCCATTCCCGGGTTACTCTGGTAGCGATTAGTCTAACTAATGGCCAGCGCTAAATCCGGTCTGGTACATAACATAGCATACATGAGAGAACCTATGGCTGAGGCATAGGTCTTTGAGGACATCTCCTCCTTCTCTTTTGCTGTGGTTGGACATTGAGTCACGCTTAATTTGACACCTTTTATAACTGGCAAGAGACCTCTCTTGGAGTCATCCATTTTGAACCTTTTCAATATCTTGTCAATATATGTGTTCTGACTCAAGGCCAACCGTCGATTAGGTCTATCTCTATAGATCTTAATCCCCAATATGTACGCAGCTTCACCTAGGTCCTTCATGGAAAATTGTCCATTCAGATATTCCTTCACTTCCTCTAAGAATTTCTTATCGTTCCCTATTAGTAATATGTCATCTACATATAACACAAGGAATGCTACAGAGCTCCCACTCAGTTTCTTATAGACGCAGAACTCTTCGACGTTTTGGACAAATCCAAAAGCTTTAATGACCTCATCAAATCGAAGATTCCAGCTCCGAGATGCTTGCTTCAACCAATAGATGGACCGTTGAAGCTTGCAAACCTTATCAGCGTTCCTTGGATCGACAAACCCCTCTGGTTGCATCATATACAACTCTTCCTCAATGTTGCCATTTAGGAAGGCAGTTTTCACATCCATCTGCCATATCTCGTAATCATGATATGCAGCTATTGCTAGTAGGATCCGAATAGACTTTATCATCGCTACAGGAGAGAACGTCTCCTCGTAGTCAACTCCTTGAATTTGTCGGAAACCCTTCGCGACAAGTCGAGCTTTGTAGACAGATACGTTTCCGTCTGCGTCAGTCTTTTTCTTGAAAATCCATTTATTCTCGACGGCCTTGCGGTCCTCGGGAATATCCACCAAAGTCCATACTTTGTTGGTGTACATGGAGTCTATTTCGGATTTCATGGCTTCAAGCCATTTCTCGGACTCGGGTCCCTCCATTTCTTCTTTGTAACTTGTAGGTTCATCCGACTCATCAGCCGAGATTGCATTCACAAGCTGTTCGTAAAACTTAGTAGGTTGACGGACTCTTGATGACCTACGGGGCATAAAAGGTTCCTCTTCATTCTCATCATGATCATCATAAATGTCATGATCGTTATGAATGTCGTTCTGGCCATTCTCTTCAGCTCCCACTGTGGAAGATGGTTCCAAAACAATTTCCGTAGTCGTTTCTTCCAATTGGAGTGATTGGTCAGTCACTTCATCGAGGTCTATTTTCCTCCCACTCAACTCTTTCGCGAGAAACTCCTTCTCAAGAAAGTGTCCCGTCTTGGCAACAAACGTTTTGCTGTCAGACTTGTTGTAGAAGGTGTATTCACAAGTTTCCTTGGGATAGCCCACAAAGATGCACTTATCCGTCTTGGATTCAAGTTTGTCAGGCTGTAGTTTCCTAACATAAGCCTCACAACCCCAAATCTTCAGGTGAGACAACTTAGGTTTTGTGCCATGCCATTCTTCAAATGGTGTTGTCTTTACGGATTTGGATGGTGCCCTATTAAGAATATGAACGGCAGTTTCTAATGCATACCCCCAGAAAGACACAGGCAAATCAGTATGAGACATCATCGATCGTACACTATCCAATAGGGTTCGATTACGTCGCTCAGCCACACCGTTTCTCTGAGGTGTGCCTGCCGGCGTAAGTTGTGGTACTATGCCACAAGACTTCAGATGATTGCCAAACTCGTGACTCAAATACTCGCCACCTCGATCCGATCGAAGGTGCTTGATTTTTCTTCCGAGTTGATTTTCGACCTCATTCTGAAATTCCTTGAACTTTTCAAAGGTTTCAGACTTGTGCTTCATCAATTAAATATACCCATATCTACTCAAGTCATCAGTAAAGTTCACGAAGTAACGAAGACCATTGCGAGTGGGGACGTTCATGGGTCCACATACATCCGAGTGTATGATCTCCAATAAGACATCCGCACGCTCCATTACGCCATTGAATGGAGTCCTTGTCATTTTGCCCATGAGGCATTGTTCACATGTATCAAGGGATCCAAAATCCAATGACTCAAGAAGTCCATCCTTATGGAGCTTCTCCATGCGTTTTATACCAATATGACCAAGTCGGCAATGCCACATCATCATGTGATCTTCATCATTCTTCAATATTTTGGCCTCAATATTGTTAATGTGACACACGTCACCATCGAGATCAAGTACGAATAAACCATGCAACTCCGGTGCGTGAACATAAAACATTTTATCCTTATAAATCGAACAACCAATTGTATCAGACTTAAAAGAATAGTGGTCTCGCTTCAAGCAAGAGCCACTAACGATGTTCACACTCAACGCGGGTACATAGTAGCAATTATTCAAAACTAAAACCAATCCCGAAGGGAGACTAAGATGCTTCGTGCCGACCGCCAAGACCTCAATCTGACAGCCATTCCCCACGCGCATTGTCACTTCATCTTTGATCAAGCATCTCCTATTCCTTAGTCCCTGAATGGAATTAGAAATATGAGCGACAGATCCTGTATCAAATATCCAGGATGTGTTCCCGGCGCTTGTCAAGAGAAGATCAACAATATGTATATCAAATATACCTTCGTCTCTCTTGGCGACCTTGCCAGCCTTCTTGTCCTTTAGGTACTTGGGACAGTTGTGTTTCCAGTGACCTTCACCCTTGCAGTAGAAGCACTCCACTCCGGGTTTAGGCTTGGGTGCCTTGGGAGGAGCGGCAACTGACTTGCCATCCCTCTTGGGGCCACCTCTCTTGGCCTTCTCCCGCCTGCTTGACTTCTTGAAGTCAGTGGTTTTGTTGACCATGAAGACGGCGTGCTCCTTCTTGATCTCAACCTCGGCACTCTTCAGCATGGCGAACAACTCAGAAGGGGTTTTGGTCATCCCCTGCATGTTGTAGTTCAGCACAAAACCTTTGTAGCTAGGGGGAAGCGACTGCAACACCCTATCAACAGCAAGTTCATCTGGAATCTGGCATTCCAGAGCATTCAAGCGCTGAACGTAGCCAGACATTTTGACTACGTGCTCACTCACGCTGCCGTGCTCGTCCATCTTTGCTGAGAAGAAGGCTTCAGAAGCCTCGTACCGTTCAGCCCTGGCTTGAGGTGCGAAGACCACCTTGAGGTCGGTGATAATCTCATATGCACCCATCCTCTCAAAGCGTTTCTGCAGCTCAGCCTCCATGGAGTAGAGCATGCCACTCTGGACAAGGTTGTAATCATCAGTCCTGGAGAGATAGACATTCTTCTCGTCTTGACTGGCATCATCTGCTGGTGCGTCACCTAACGCGTCCTCTAGTACGTATGTCATCTTGAGGGGAACGAGGAGAATCCTCAGGGTGCGGAACCAGTTGGTGAAGTTTGTCCCATCTGTTTTTAGCTTATCTTTCTCTAGGAATGATCCTAAGTTGAACGAGGGGCGAGGTGCTGCCATCTACAAGGTTGATTCACAAGGATACATATTTAGACTTTTGTTCATAATGTGGAGTTTCAATTTAATCTCAAAATTCTAGAAAGCTCCCACTTAGATAAACACCTCTCAATTTAACTAAGTGATTACACAATCCCAGCCCCCATACCTCCCCCGATCGTCACGGCCATCAGTATGCGAACCAGGTAGGCCTCTAAGCCAATCACATCAGGCATGTGACTCGTGCTCGACCTTTCGGTCTCCTGTGTTCCAGGCCCGCATCTACATACGTCAAGCCTGCCAATCGAACCTTGAGGTTAGCTGTTCAGCAAGGCCATATCTGCATATGCCAGGCTTGCCGAACCCAACCTCATGCGAACTCCGTTTAATATGTAGGACAACTCCGGTATGTACGGAGCATCAAGCCATATGGGAGAACCTTCCAGGCGGTGCCCACCAAGGGAGAACACAATGTTGGTATTGTGAGAGATGGTCCTGTTTCATGCTACCGTCGATATATCTAGCATACTAGCATAAAACAGGAAGTAAAACTGTAAATCATACAACCTATGATCCCCCTTCATGCAAAGCAAAGTTAAACGCCTTTCTACTTTAGCTTGTGCAAGTTTTACGTGGCTGCTAGGGGTTTCGAGAGAGAGAACCGTTTCTATCCTGCGAAAAACATGCCACAACACCGTCTCCCATCCGTCTTCCATCCGTCTCTATTACACCCCTGTCGGGGCCCTCCATTGCAAACATCTTCGCATCGCTAATGAAGAGAGACAGACACCCCCCAGCCACTTTATATGGTACAAGCCATATGTCAAGCGTGGAACCAGTCTCGCGTAAACGCGTAAGGTCGGTCGGGGACCGCTTCATCAAACATTGTCGCAACGCTAAATGAGTACACGTGGGAGGGTAACGAATGAAGATTCGATGCCCACAACATAGATGTGTTCTATCCGTACAATACATCTACGCATAGCTAGCTCTGATACCACTGTTGGGATACGGGGCAGAAAACACAAATTTTTTCCATACCTGCGATACCCGAACCCAAGATCTATGCTATGGCGATGTAAAGTAACGGAGGGAATCGGTGTTCATACCTTTGAAGACCGAAAGAGGGAAACGTTCTTGCAAACGTGGTTGGCGTAGACTCAGAACTACGACCTCCCTGTCGTGTAGAAGACCACCACCGGCGAGGATGACTCCCGGTAAACCTCCAGCAACGAAGTAGCACCACAGGTGTAGTGCCTCGAAGATATTATACACGTACGGTACAATCAATGTTCCTCCCGGGCCCCGAACCAGGCGAGCAGCGGAAGAAAGACGGCTAAGGTCCCGACTCCAGCAGAGCGACGGCCTGCCTTATGGTGGAGAACTCCAATCCAGGTGCAGACTCCAAACAAGGGGAGTCCACTTCCGGGAAGGAGAAGGAGGAAGAAGGAGATATTGGTGTGTTGGAAAAAAGGGGGGACTACCCCTCCTTATATAGGGCAAGGGGGGTGTGATCCTCCTCCCCTCCCCCATGTGGGACTAAACTCCCAAGGGGGGGGTGCGCCGGCCATAGGGGGGTTGGGCCCCACCCTTGGCGCCAAGCCCAAGGGGGGAAACCCCCTCCTCCCCTAATGGGCCCCATGGGCCCATATAGCCTTTTCCCATTTTTTTTAATTTATTTAATATGTTTTAAATATTTAATTCAGATAATTAAATAATAAAACATTATTAAAACAATTAAACTTTATTTTGAACTATTCAAAATGTCCGGAAACCATTCCGTCCTCCTCCGGAACTATTCCGGTGATTTCTCCTACTTCACCAATTGATCCCGTAACTGTCCTATGCATCGATTGCCCTTAAGTGTAACACCCTAACGGTCCGGGAAACAGCAGACATGGTCGAGACTCTTCTCATTGACCAATGACTAGTCAGTTGGACCTGGTTACAATCCTTGACAGCCCCTGCGCTTCCATCGAATGAACTTCGATCGCTTTTGGAAACCGTTAACGATACGACGTAATCCCTTTGTGTTGCGGTACTTTGTCTGTCCGAGGTTTGATCGTCGGTATCCTACATACCGTGTTCACATCTCGTTCACAACAAACAACTTCTCTCGTCCATGATCATTGCATCTCTTGTGACCTAGTCACGTCCTTGCAAGGTGTTGATGCAATATCACCGAGTGGGCCCAGAGTACCTGTCCTGTCACAAGGACTGACAAATCCCGCTCTGATCTATTAACATACTCATCAACCATCTATTTCGGAATACCCAAAGTGCACCGTTATAGCCAGCATATTTCAGTCAGGCGGTGGGATACAAATCAAAGTCTCCTCATAGATGGTAGTTACGTATGATCATTACGGTCTAAGGACTAAGCCATACGTTACAAAGTCATAGCAACGCTGAACTATGTGACTCGATCATATTGCAATATTTTAGGTGGGTGTACGTCCATCACATTATTCCCCTTAATGATATGACCTCATTGTCAATGGACTTAAGTATCGCCATGATCAGGAAAGCTTGATCAATCAATTGCCCAATGAGATAGTTTACCCGAGTTAAACTACGGACCATGTTTTATACTACACCTATATTAGTATTTCCAAGTACTATATAAATTCAATCTCGCCTACTTGCATGCCCCACCTGAATAAATTTCATTTTCTGTTTTTTGTTGTCATTTTACAAGGGAATAGGACAGGCGGGAAGAGAAGAAATCACGCCACAAGCCGGCGTGATGTTTGGCCTCCGCCTTATGAAGGCGATGGGACCAAAGAGTTAGGTCATCTATGGCCGCCTTAATTACATCATTGGGAGACATGGTTAAACCCCTAAAAGTTTTTGCATTTCTTGCATCCCAGATTTTCCAGAGTAGAAGCAATAGAATGAAAGGCCATATAGCTGCTGGAAGGCCGAGTGAAGGCGGTAGTGACCATATGCTCGCCAAGGAGGTGTGGAGCGGTGTGACGCCAATAGCATCCCAAATGCCCTGTGAAGCCGGGCATGTAAAGAAGAGGTGTCCTCGATCTTCCGGAGCGGCGGTGCAGCGTGGGCATGGAGAAGATGCAATGATAGTCTTGCGATGAAGATTTGCCCTTGTGTTGAGCCTATCCAGATAGAAGAGCCAGCCGAAGACTCTGCACCCTACTTAGGATCCGCACTTTCCATGCAACTTCAAATCGACCGTTCCCGAGGCACTCAACATCTGCATTTCTGTAAGGGCGTTGCTTAATGCAAAATGGGCCAGCCCATAATCACACATGTTCACATAGACTCCTGCATTAGTTTTTTTCCTGGGTTTTTTCAACAATATTATAGAAGCATGTATTCTAAAATCTTAATGTATTTACTTTAAAAAAAATTAATCCATTGTAAAAAAATTAATATAAAACTATGAAATAATTGTTATAGTATTTAAAATATTTTTTGTGAAGTTTACTTCCATTAGAAAAATACATGACATTTTTTAACACGTTTGTGCATTCCCAAAAACATGTTCTCACATTTGAAAAATGTTTATATAAATAATAAAATGATTTACTGATAGTTTACAAAAACAATCATTCCATTATTTTTTTAGTTATTTTTAAAATATATACAAAAACATGTATTTTGAAAAAATTACCTCACATATTAAAAAATGTTAAGTGTATCAAATAGATGTTAAAAGTGTATAAGAACTTTACAATATGTATTGCAACAAGTAGACATGTGTTGGAAAATAGGGAAAACGTTGGAAAAAAAGAATGAAATAAATTAACCCAAAGAGAATAGACAGAAAGAAAAGAAAAAACTATAAGTATAAAAATAAAAAAAATAAAACCAAGGAAAGCCTCTTGGACAAAAAACACAAACTCATAAAAATAAAAATAAAGTAGCACATGAAAACCTAGGAAAGAAAATGTTCATGCCAAAAAACAACTCCTACTAAAACCCAAAATTGGCCGGCCCACTAAGGGTCTTCATTAGAGAAGAGTACTGATAGAATCTATATGTGCCAGTAAACGGGTCCATGAGATGTCCATTTTTGCACACATTACATAGACATGACACCTGCGACTCATCGATCCGTGTCATATTTGACACTGCGAACGTGATAAATCCCTTGACACTCCGATCCATAAGGAATGATCCGATGTATATCAAGGTCTGCAAATGGTATAAAAATAATTAATACATATTAATTACCAACGAGATCGTCTTAAAATTTTGGCATGACCTATCGTAAAAATAGGACAAATTTGATGCCAGAAGTTTAATGAAACGGAAATGAATCAACGTTTCGCCAAAACATTGGCACTACATATGCAACCCTAGATCTAATGCAAACAATCAAGGAGGTCGATCAAGTCGCATTCTTTACCTACGCGAGGAAGTGTAGAGAGCTAGCTAGGCCGCCCGGGGGATGATCTCTAACATGCTAGTTGTCTATCCATTCATCGAGCGAGTGGATGGCCTCCATACATATCATGGTGTGCGCCATTAATGAAGGAAATTTAATACTAGTGTAAGTGGATGGATAGAGGAGGAAGAAGAAGTGAAGCTAGAGGGGGATATGTCGTGGGTTAAACATAACTAGTGTTGTGATCTTATTAATGGTGTCCAGTCAGATTGAAAAGGCGCCAGCACTATGTGGGCCCCAAACAGGGTACACCACATGGGTCCACAAAGTTTTCTGGTGGTGTTTATAAATTTAACACGCCATAGATATCAAATATACTATTGGTGTTCGATAATTTCAGTACGCCAACTATATCTTTCCCTGCATCAGCAAGATGGGTCCCACTGAGAAGTGGCATCCAAAACAAATCCCACGCCAGCAATAACGACATACAACTGACGTACCAAAAAGTGAGAAGCCAGCGCTATTTGGAAAAAAATCCCTGGCGTGTTTGAAATTTGGCGTGCCAGCAATTAAAGTTGGGGATAAGCTTTTTTCTACTAGTGTTCGAAGTATGTTTAAAACCTATACATCATTGGTGGTGTAGATAAAGTTTAGATCGACCATATCCTGTCCTTATCACGAGCTAATAATGGACTGTCATGATCACGATCTTTTCATTGTGACAAACTGCTCTCTTGTGAATCAGCATGACTGATTTTGAAATCACAACTATGAGTGTTGTTGTTTTAACAACCATCTTCATCCATTTGTCCTACTGAAATCGATGTTGCGGTATGTAATGGTGCCAATAGAGGATAGTGGTTCCACGTTGCTTACTGCCAATTGAGCTGACAACCTGCCCATCTCGGTGACAATGCGGGTGGGACAGAGATGAAGACGGAGAGGAAGGGGACAAACAACTAGGGAGGGGAGGACCAGGTCCTCATGCCGGATATTAAGTCGTCATCGCCATAATTACTGATGATCCGAGTCATCGTGACGCTGGATTTTTTTTTCTACCGGTAGAGGTGACCGAGTAAAAGGGGTGAGACTCGAATTCACGCTATCTGCCCCAGTGCAACGGCGCATACGTCGTTTTCCCTGTTTTCTTTTGACTTGGATTTGTCCAAGTCAAAAGACTTGGACTTGAAAATGGCTGATCTGAAAGTTTCTAGCGAGTAAGACTCTGGATTTTTCCATTTACTGAAGCACTGTCGAACAATTTTATTTCATCCAATGGACCTCTTTGTAGGGTTGGGGTCAATCGAAGAGGTCCTAATAGTATCTCCAATGAGTATCCTCCCGCAAACGTTTCAATCAAGCGGTTCGGGCGTGTTTTGCCATCCAACGCGGACTTATATGTCTCCACGAACCGGTCTACATGCATGTCCGTTTTTTCGCAAATTACACGCAAACCAGGGGCTTTGCGATAGTTTTGGGCCATCCCTACATAGGAATTTGATACCCCACCCACACATTTGGAGCCATCCTCACCGTTTTTGCATGAAAATCCTCCATCCCTATCCTCTTCCCCACCCTTTCCCCACCCTATTCGCTTCGGTCTCCGATGTCCACCTCTACCCCGGCCCAATTCTCGCGTTCTTCGCTTTTGCCAATGCATGGGCACTCAGGAAGAACTATCGAAGCAGTTGGAGGTGGAGTGTGCAACCAAGGTGACCGCCTGCAAGATCAACTTGGCGTTACAGCAAGCCCGCCATGTTAAACAAAAGGCAAATCAAGATGCATTGATGGGGTGGGAGCATGCACGTGCAAGGGCTGGGAGGGCGCCATCATCATCGCAGTCGCCCATGCATGCGCCCGGGTTGATAATGTGCATACTTATGATGATTAATTATAACGAGATGGTAGGTTTGGTTGATAATGTGGCAAACATGCATGACATTTTGACACAAAAGGGTTGCATGCATTCGAAAATAATTAGCGAGATGGCAGATTGATGATCTGGCAAACATGCATGATAATTGATGTAGAAAGGTTGCGTACTTAGGAAAAATAGTTAGTGGGTTGCATAGCGTGGCAAACATTTAAGAATAGATGATTTCTTAGACAATCTGGGTGCATGTTGATTGTTTTTGCTAAGAAAGGCCCCTATTGTCTTGCATATTCATGGAAACGCAATCACATACCATATGCCAGTGGATATCAACATTGGTCAATAAACAAATAACAGAGTGCATGTACAAGTCAGTATAGTTGCTAAAAAAATGTACACTTAGCACACATACATACATATAAATACGTATGGAGTCCATGACATCAGTCAATAAGTTACTCCTCCTGGGCCCATTATTTATTACTACCTCCGGCCAGAATTACTTGTCGTGAGTTATACACCACTTTATACTCTGCTAATTATCCATTCACGACAAGTAAATGCGATCAGAGGTAGTAGTATATCATATATGCACTACTGGTGTTAAATTTCCTGCAGGGAATGAACAACAAGAGACATCTGCTTTTTCAGCAGCAGCACAACAAAGGACAACTACCTATTCTTCCTCGGTCAAATCTCAACACAAAGTACATACACTATGGTGGTGATTATGGGGATTAAAAACACTGGTGATGATAGGGATTAAGAGGCCCTCTTTCTGTGCCTCTCCATTTCTTCTTCTTATCCATTAATCAAGGGGATGACCTTGGCTGATATGGCTGCAATTTACCACAAGGGAACGAAGGGAATCTTATTTGGTTAGGGCATGTTGCTTTTGGAGGGCTACATCTGTGAACCATATGGTGCCAGCGTGCTGCTGCGCAGGCTCACGCCGGCGCCTCTTAGAGAAACAGCAGGGGCCCTGTAGGTGCTTGCCCTGCTTACGAGGCTCGAGTCCAGGAAGATTATTATGACGGTTATGTCATCATGGAAGTGGCGGCGAACACCCCGGTCTATCTTCTTGAGATCAGAATATCTCATCTCCCTTTTCTTGGCTGCTTCTAGTAAAGCTGATTTAATAAGCCTCCTGGCACTTCCCTGCTAAATAAAACAGAGCATGAACCATTACTATTCTCCAATTAGCACTGAGGGCCTAGTGAAAATAAGATAAAAGTAATGTTCATGCTAAGCTTCTGCCATAGCAGTGATGAATTTTAACCTACTGCATCAAAAAAAATTATCAAGGGTTCTATTTTCTATGTAAACCGTGCCCCATCAAGATCATGCTGACAGCATCGTCGCTGGATTTTAAATGCATGGATGCCATGGTAATGTGCAATTTGTAGTGGAGAGCAGAGAACCATCCATATTAATTTGCACCATCAATGTTATATGCAATTTTTATTTCAGATATCAATTTTGCATTCAGAGAAGCTTTATTATTATTTCATAAAAGTAAATCAGGGGAAGTAGCTGATGCTCCATATGCTGGGTAATGAATCAGCATTTTATAATAGTGGTATGATAATTCTGAGTTTGCATATAACTAGAAATCTAATCTGAAATATCACACTATAATGGCATGCGCAGTTGTAGTAGAATACACCAAACATTATGGAAGTATATTTATCAGGTCAATTTATTTACATGGGAGTGCGAAACTTACACTACGAGGGCCACTTTGAACAATGTCAACAGCCTCCTGATTGGTTAAGTGCTCCCAAAGTCCGTCGGATGCAAATATGAGAAACTCATCATGTGGTTGTATCGGTTGCACGCAAATGGATGGTTCTGAACTTAGTATGGGCCTGTTAAAAGGTTCACGAAGACGGAACTTTGCATACAGAGGTTCCCGATTGAACTCTTGTTTTTTCAGATAGGCATCGCCAATCGATCGACAGACCTGCAACATACAGCAAACAAGGAAAAAAAATCTTCATTTCATCCTACGGTAAAAAAAGAAGCGGTAAGTACCATCATATCTGATACTCATAGTCATACAAGTAAAACTCAGCAAGGCATTTCTGCATGTCCTATCATCATGAAGTAATGAATCAGTGGGGCTAACAACAGTTTGTAATAATGAATGGTTCAACCGAGTGATGAAATTAACCATACTAAGCCATAACAATGCTCTTCACGCCTTTCTTTAGTACTCCCTCCGATCCATAATAAGTGTCGCACATTTTGTACTAAGCTGGTACAAATTTTGTACTAGATGAGCAACACTTATTATGGACCGGAGGGAGTAGTAATTATCCATCCCATGAGAATTAATCAATAACTCTGCTAAGTTGTAGATGATACATGTACTAGCAGTACAAAACCCCCAAATTACTATTAAGCTCTCCGCTTCAGCGCTACTACCTAATAAATATATCAGTACTTCCATAATCATCAATCACATCAAGAGGATAATTCTCACCCACGATCATAAGAATATGTTTATTGCGTTTCTACCCCCCTTACAGCACTACTACCTATTACCATTTGGTTTTGTCTGCATCTTGGACAAAAACATGAATGAGGTTACTCACTAAATACCATTCAGAAGATAAGGAACTACGGAAGACACAAGATGAAACTTCCAATAGTTGCAATTGATTGTATCCTTTGCCAACTAAATGTGCATAACCATACAAAGACCATTGCATCGAACTTCCACAATACTACAAATGTCTCCCCAGTGGCAGAGGACGAACCTGAATTAGGCCTTTTACGCGCCAAACGTTGTGCTTGAGAACAACCACATGCCTATCTTCAGGGTGCATTGACTGCAATTCTTTCCTCACTGGCTCAATGCTGACATTATGCTCTGCTGACAGTTGAACCGCCAATACTTCTCCAGTGGCTTTAACATGTTTTCCTAAAACAGCACGAGAATCCCCAACATTGGCAACATAAAGCATGCCACCACAGATTACACCAACCAGACAGCATGAGCCAACAGCCGCTATTTGAGGCTTGACAGGCCATTGCTTGGTGACGATAGAGAAGAATCCATCTTCTGTAGCTTCATATGCTTTCTTCAGTACATCAGCAGACATTGCATTTTGTTCCGAAGCGAACCCTGCAATACAAACCAGGAAAGAACAAAATAATCACTGCAGTGCTCTTTATCAGGCAAGTGAAACATGGATATCGACATAGCACCAAAGAAATGAGCATAATACTACTGCATAGTGATCCCAGGTTAGCAATTACTTTTCAGATGGTTGAAGAGGTGATCGTTGATGTAGCAAGCTGTCTCTGGTCCACCGTGCCCATCGTAAACCCCGACGAAAGTGCCGTATGGGCCAGAATCAAGAAAGCTCAATGGACCCGACTCAATCTGACACTGGTCCTCAAGTAAGTTATTGGCCTGGACAACAGCCATGGAGAAGTCTCCATTTACATGCTCCCCAGTGTCCTTGTACCATAGAAGTCCATCCTGCCTACCGGTAGCATCTGAGCCTGTCCGGGCATGCCGGCTGGATGACGGTCTCCAACACGCCCGTAGCAAGTTCATCAATGTCACTATCATCCCTCATCAGTCATCTCACCCATGTACGCCTCCGAGCTCGCCTCATATGTTATCTAAGAAAATTGCAGTTTCGCTTCTCAATGCACCAATAGAACTCTTGGTTTTATCCTGTTAAGAAGAACATGTATAAGTATGTGAAACACAAGTATGGCTCATTAATAGTACTCAACACTTATCACTTGCACTCGTTCTGGGAACACAGTTTTAAAAGTATCATATTTTATCTTTGAGACATTCTTTCCTTTTTTCCGTAAGTATATACTTTGTCTCATGTAGGTATGTAACACTGTGAATACCAATTCAGCATAGTTGCTCTGTCTATGACTCATAAGGGTCTGAGAAATCTCCTTCGTTGTAAGTATACAGTACAAGCAGATGTAGAGAAAACTAATCAAATGGCCTGTCTTTGCTCTTTTAGATACAGAGTACTACAATGCCACTAGAAACAACCTGCTAATGAGTAACCTACAGCACCGCCGTTTTTCACTGCAAACAAATATTACAATAGTACTATATACTACCTAAATGTGATGGTCATGTTGGAGGAGCGAAAATGATGCAGCAAAAGACACAACCGCGTCGCTGTCTGTCACAAGGTTTCTTACTAGAAGGCGAACATTTACCATCATACACTCCAAACATGTACGGCAACTCACTTATAGCAACTCATCAAACCGAATATTTTGCTTGAAAACATAGGCCACAGCAAAAACATATTTTTTCTGTACTTTCACGATTAGTTAAGAACCAAGACTATTCCCCAACAACTGAATTATCCAAAACCCCATATCCTCCCACAAACTATGCAACCCTCTCACTACTTATCATTGGCAAGACTGACACCAGAGTGACCATCAAATAGGCAGCTGCCAGATACGATTACTCCGGATTCACAAGCCAATTTCCCCAGAATCCTAGCTAATCCGGCGCGGCGCGGCACGGCTCGGCGCTTCTCCTAATCGACATGCTCGCGGGTGAAACCCAAGCCCAAATATCATCTGAACTCTTCCCAATCGCCACTAAAACAGGGGATCAAGACAGAAATGCTCTGCTCCCGGTCCCCTGCACCCACCTCCCCAAAACAAGAATCCTAGGTGGGCGGGCGGGGAGAAATACCGCACCTTGCGTCCGTCCCGCCGCGCCCAACCGGAAGCGATTCCGGCGAGGGCGCCTGGACCGACGGGGAAGGGGTAGGAAAGCAGAGCAGTTGCAGTAGATAGAGAGAAAGAAAGGGGAGGTGAGCGGATCGGATGGTGGGTCATACCAGCGCGAGTCGGCGGCTCCTGGCGCGACGAGGAGGTGAGTGCTCCCGACCGGAGCCGGGGAAGAAGGGCGGCGGAGGTTGAGGGGGTCGCCGGCGGCAGCAGGGGAGGGGATGAGGCAGGCGGGGAAAGTGGGAGGGAGGGAGTGCGGGCGCGCTGCAACGGCCGTTTGATGACGTGTGGGGCTGGGACACGGACGCCATGGATAAGGCGCAAGCGAACGCCCTCGATCAAGATCGTAATCGCGGATCGGTCCCTGTAAAAATGTCAACACCATCCTCCAACGAAAATATCTCCTCGTAGTGACGCAGACAGTAGTAACAGTGATCGAGATTTTGGTTTGACTTCATTCATTTTTCGAGAAATCAAGATTTTGCTATTATTGGAAGTTCTGGTTTTCTTATTACGCGATTTGTACAATAATATCCTCCTCCGTGATCCTTGTGATGATGTATGTCATTAATTAATTGATTAACTAAGGATATTCTTATAGAGCGAACAATCGTTTCAAAACATAGCAAACGCGAACCGTTTTTATGAGCTTTTTTATGGTACCCTATACTGCTAGGGAAAGGGAGCAGTACATATCTAATCTCACCGTTTAGATCTCAAATTTTACATGAACACTCTTTGTTTATATCTAAATATGTCATCGTTATTGAGAGAAAACGTCGCCGTGCCCAAGCAGCCAAGCTGCGCCTCAATCCGGGCGTGCCGTTCCCCATATTGCACGCTCGACCAGTCATCCAACTCTGCCGTTGTGTTCGTTCGCTCAGTCCATCTCCCTATCTCTGGACTCTGGTGATGCTCCTCTTGTAGACCCTTGTTATGGATTAGAAGTTCAGTTATATATCCATGATTAGCAGTACGGACTGGGCAGGACCGGGCTGGCAAAATCCGCGGCCCTGTGCGAAACTGAAAAATGGGGCCCTATCTCACTAAAAATTATTAACTAACAAGAAATTATAATATATATGACACAATGTTTTACATAACAATTGGATAAAAAACATACCTACATAATGTCTTATTTTTCTCTCTTGCGCTTCTGGTAATTAGATTGATGTTCCCCATGATGACTCAAATCTATATTATTGAAATACAAGTTACAAATGATGAATAAAATAAAATTGAAGAGATACAAAAACATATGTAAATTGAAGATTATATGTGAATGTTTGGCAATTAGACAAACCATCCGAGAATGTAGAAATTTGCTCATGGTTGAACTAAGTGTGGACTATAGTGCTGCCCATGATTCAATTACTTGTGCACTAGTACTACTGGGAGTTCTCATGTACTACCGTATAATTGATTCTAGCGACTAGCGATCTGGTTCAATTCAACCTAGTAATCAGAAAGAAGAATTACGGATGATATTGTACCTGATTGGCGCACGGCAGACTACCTGTTATGATGAGAGAATCAGAAGAACAGACCTGAAAAGGAACTGTGGCCGATCGATCCGCCGATGATCCCGCTTGTAGCGACGCAAGTGCTTTTCTTTAGAGCATCTCCAGCAGCAGCGCTATATCTGCGCGTTGTAAAACGCCGAACCAGCGCGCCGTATCCGCATGCAGCGCGCGGAGCCCGCGAGCCCTTCGCCGGAAGCTCCAAAACGGCGCTGGACAATGCAGCGCGCAAGCAGCACTTCACCAGGCGCTGCATACTAGCGCGCGCTCGACCAGCGCAAACAACAATTCAACATATGCATACATCCAACTAGATCAAACAAACACCAAAAATTGAACAAAAATAGCTAGCATAGTTTAACCAAACATATAGTTCATCACATGGACAAAGTTCAACAACGATGGACAAAGTTCAAACACGATAGACAAATAGCAAAGTTCATACATATTGACAAAGTTCACCTCATTTGTCAATATGATCAAATCCATCTCCATCTTCTTCGGAGTCTTGCATGATGGTGTTGGGAGTTGAATCTCCATGTGCTTCATTGGTAGACGGAGTTGGATCAACCAAAGAAGCCATGAATCCTCCCGACGGTGCTCCCATGCCTCCAAAGCCTCCGGATTGTGCTCCCATGGCGGCATGCACACTCATCCCACCCATGCCACCCATGGCGGAATGCCCACTCACCCCACCCATGCTTCCAAGACCCATGCCTTCGTAGCCTCCAAATCCTCCGGGTTGTGCTCCCATGACTCCAAAGCCTCCGGGTTGTGCTCCCATGACTCCAAAGCCTCCGGGTTGTGCTCCCTTGGCTCCGAAGCCTCCCGGTTGTGCTCCCATGACTCCAAAGCCTCCGGGTTGTGCTCCCATGACTCCAAAGCCACCCATGCCTCCATACCCCATCGGTGCTTGTCCCATGAATCCATAGCCTCCCGGTGGTGCTCCATAGCCTCCCATGCTTCCAAAGCCTCCCGGGACACTCATTCCTTCATTTTGCGCCTTCATGAGGTTTGCCAACTTTATTTTTTTGTCTAACACTTCGTCGCGAGCAAGGTTGATGTACTCTTTTTGTCTTTCATCCATGTTAGAGGTGTCCATGAAAAAGAGCTTCCTCTCTTCGTCCAATAGACGTTGATGCTCCTCATTGGCAAGCTTCTTCTCCTCCATTGCCATCCTTCTCTCCTCGGCGGCCGCCAATCTCTCCTCCAACGCCACGCGCCGCGCCTCGGCCTCCTTCTTGTCCTCATTGTACTCCTTTCTTGCTTTGGCCATGTTCTCCATAGCTATTGCTATGTCATCATCCCCGGACTTCTTTCCCCTCATCTCTTTGGCTTTCCTCCGTCCAAGTTCCGGCCTTCTTGTGTTCGTAACCGAGTAAGGAGTAGAGCTTCTCTTCCTATCCTCTCCACCACTTGATACATCATCATCAATGATGGTTGCCTCCGCGGTTTCTTGTCGCGCCAACATTGTTGGCACGTCCACTATCGTTATGCACATTTGAATAAAATAGATATGCACATTTGAATAAAATAGATATGCACATTTGAACTTACTCTATCACTATCGTTGGTGCCACTTGGGTTGATATCATCAACCGTCTTTTGCGCACTTGCCCACCTTGAACAATCTTGGTTGATGACCGACCAACGAGACCGAAGAGAGCGGCTCGTGCGATCAACTCCACGGGTGTTGGCATCAAAATACTCCTTCATTCTTATCCAATATGTGTCTCTAGTTTGGTCGGTGCCAATCGACGGATCCATGTCAATCTTTAACCAAGTCTTGCAAAGCAACACATCCTCATCTACGGTGTAGTTTATCTTCCTACCGGTCGGAGCTCCCACCATGCCCTCGCCTTCCTCATCCACCTCCGCGTACTCCTCTTCCACCTCATGCACATAGTTGTCATGTGCAAAAGATGAACCGCCAATCTCCATAGTCTCCAAAAAACTATCGTCATCAACACTATAATTTACGCACATGTCACAATCCTACTAGTGAACATTTCATCCATGTCAAAAAAAACAACAAAAGAAAAGAGATTTTACCTTGTCGCCATTTCATCGAGCACGTTGCGCGCGGCAGTGGCGGCCGCGGTTGGCGTCGGTCGTCGAGGAGCCGGTGGTGGAGGCGGAGCGGAGGATGTGGGAGGAGCTTGGGATGCGCCTGTCTGGCGAGCCGCGGCGCTGTTCCTCGGTGCCTTGCGCTTGGGCTCTGCCGCCTCCGTCGCCGTCGGCGCGCCGCGCCTTGCACCCGCGCTTTTGACCCGCGGCGCGGGGGGAACCACAGCTGCGCCGGCGCTGTTCCGCGGCGTCACGAAGAGGGCGCGGGTGGTCGCCGACCCCGCGGCGGCGGCGGCGCTAGGGTTTGGCGCGGTCGGCGGCTCGATTGCGACGGCGCCGGCGCCATCAGTGGGGGGGACATAATAGGGAGGGGTTGGAGGGGTGCCGGAGGAGCCGTCCATCGCTGGAGTTGCGCCGGCGGCTGCGCGGAAGGGGGAAGGCGGGAGGGGGCGCGGGAGGGAAATTTCACAGCGGTTGCGCGTCTCCAGCGAAAGCACGCGCGCGAGAAGAAGCCCCAAAACTCCCGCGCCGGATTGCGCAGAATGCAGCGCCGCGGTATTTGTTTCCAGCGCCGGAACTATACAGCCTCTGATGGAGGAGGATACAGCGCGCGCGGGGCAAAAAATCGGTTATTTTAGCGCCACTGCTGGAGATGCTCTTAGCTATCGATCCGGCCGACGAGGAGCCACGCGTGTTTCCTATCGAACGAACAGTACTCGCCTCCTCGCCTCCATTACCCGCGGCCCAAGATCCATTTATAGGACTATAAATTATTTTGGGGCCCCTCAAAATTATGGACCCTGTGCGGGCGCACAATCAGCACATGTATCGGCCCGGCCCTGGGACTGGGTGACGTTAAAACTTTCTTCTAACTGCCACTGCTAGGAAATAACCAAGCAATATCTGAAACCTATGTCGTGGCACGCGGCAGAGAATCGTATTTCTGTATGGCCTTCTTGTCGATGGCGGCGAACTCGTCCGGCGGTCTTGTCACCACCGCCATGAACCAGGCCACGGTGAGCAACCTAAGGCAGTGCCCTATATACAGCCTGCCAAGGAAGAGGAGGTTTAGGTGGGAGACATTGGGCGGGACCTGCGGCATGCTTCTCGCGGAGAAAGAGGATGCATGCGCGGCGGCGGAACCGAATGAGAGGGAGAACTGATGGGTCGCTTTAATCTGTGCGAGCTAAAAATTGCCATGTAATCACATATACCGCTATTACGTTCAGGGAGCCGTGCACGCTATACCGCTAACCCAATTGGAGCAGTATACATCTTTTTGAAACGTTGGATTTCCAAGAATGAACCATCAGTATTCATTACACGGTACCATAAAGGAGCTCGTTTTTATGGTAATTGATGTCGAAATGTGTGGCAGTTTTAGTATGCGCATAGTAATTCGCTGTAGTTTTCTTTTTAAGATGGTAAACGCGTACCGAAACTACTATCTTTCTTCTTCGCGATGCTGACCGTTCTCATCATTATGATCGTCATGCTTGCTATGTCTTGGAGCGACTGATCGCTCTATAAGATTACCGTTAATTGATCGTCTTTATGATTTGGTCTCTCTTGGCTCCTGTCCTGTCCTGTGCACTGTTGTTTCGCTGGTTCACACCACTGATGGTGACCAACCGAGGCCTTTGGCTCCACCTTCACCTACCTGCCTGTCTCCCAATGTTCATCGGCTTCACGCCTAATCAGGGAGGAAAAGGCACAACGCTAACGAGATCCCCGTTTTGTTCTTGACAAATGGACTCAGCATGCACTCCACAACCTTTGTTCCATCAGATCAGACCAGGTTAAACAGTCCGGCGAGACTTCTACTATATCATGCTATAAACGAAAACTGCCATGAGCGGAGAAGGTCTGAGAAGCTTCTTCGTCTGAACTCTGAATCCGTTGCGTCTGAAAAGCGGTTGTAACGAGAAGCTGCCGACCATGATGAAGCAGACAAGTGTCTTTCCGCTTGTGTTCTTCTTTCAGACAAGTGTCCAGTTCAGAATGAAGCAGACTTCGCAGCTAGCACATTCCGGTTTTCAACTGTTCACACTGATTACTACAGCAGGGATATTCAATTCGGCTCTACGGTGTGCACGTGCTCCTGCGTGCTAAAAATGAATTTGACAAATGTTAAAAAATAATTAGCAAAAAAATTACATGTGTTCATTGTCACAACCAAGTGGTACATGTAAATTTTCAGGTGTAAAATTTAAGCGGTTTGACTTATGCAAAAAAAGACAAATCGAACGCCAAACGCTGCCCCAAAATGTCGCACTTGATTTCGTTTTTTCACCGACGAAGCACTACTACGCCATATGGCGTCAAAATTGTCAAGCACACTTGCCAGACTAATGCAAGCATCAACAAAAAAAATTAGATTTTTTTAAAATTGTTTTACCATTTGTTGTGGTTTTACTATTTATTAAAGATCACATGCACCTAAAACACCGCGTCCGTATATGCATGGATATTCTATGCAAGCTACTAGCCCCATGCCCCGACGGCACTTGCACACGCCAATCGCCTGTTTCATTATCTGCACTGATTTTGGATTTGTTTGCATAATCTTAAGTACCGAACTGGCAATATCGATCAGATAAAACTATCGGTTTAAATTTTTGTTGGTCGGACCATCGGTTCAACAGTGAAAAAAAACCAAAATATTTAAGTTTTTTTTTTTTACCTTTGATAAAAATGAATACACATATTATTGGTTGAAATCCATTATTAAATTGCAAATAGTAGCTAGCCCAGTTGATATTGGATTGTAGGTCATGTGGTGGCTAAGGGAAAAGGTTTGATCCCTATTTGATGCACTATTTCTTCTCTATTTCACTGGTTTTTTGCTAAAAGGTTGATACGCCTTACAAAACTGAATGCTTCGGTTCTGGTTTTTTCTAACTACCTTCGGTCCGTTCCGGTTTTAAAAACTATGATTGTTTGTATTTATGTTTCAGTTTAGCCTGGCTGATAAATGGAGTATAAATTATAAATTATGTCTTGCCCATAATTTGATTATATGTATTATTGCATCATAAAGTTGTTATATGTAAAGGTGTTTGAATGACAAGGACTGGGGTTATGGCTTTGAAGGTGTAAAACAGGATGCTTGATTGTGCGCGCAGGGCTTTAATGTTATTGTTAACCCTACTCACTAGTACACCTTACCACACAGTATAATACTCTTTCTATTTCAAATTAGATGACTTTTATTTATGTATATGTCTAGATACACATATAAACAAATAAAAATCATCTGCTTTGGACGAAGGAAGTATATGGATAGTGCTAAACTAACATCATTTCAGTCCTAGCTACTAATTAAACAAATGATTGTTCGAATATATGACAGTATAAATTAGCAGATACGACGTGCCTCTACTGGTGATGGCGGTAGGTTGCCGGGTGTGCTGCCAGTGCATGATGATAGTTTTTGATAATATTTTTCACAGGTTATCTTTTGTAACATTTCGGTTGCAATGTTGGTCATTTTTCGACAAAATTACGACCTTTCTACCCTTGGATCTTCACATTTCACGTGGTCCTAAAAATATGCCTACCCAGTATTTGATCCCTCTGTAAAAAGGAGGATGTTTTTAATTTGCTATCTAAAACATTTTCTCCATGCCTAAAGCAGTTTTAGGTATACACATTTTGAGTATGCTCTCATTTGCCATTGCCAAAACACCTGATTCCATCTCATGCGACGGGGAGACTAACCAGAAGAGGTAGAATCACCTGTTGGCTGCTGCTGGTGTAGCTTTGCCATTATTAGCGAGATGGATGGAGACCGACGCGCCTGCATCTGCGTGCGTGAATCATCACACCCATCCGGCTCCTTTTTTATCCGCGAGCCTCACTCACGTGTGAGCTGTGAGACGACCCGCCCCCCTTACTCCCTCCTTCTCCTTTTGGTTCTTCCTTAGCGGGCCGGTCTGCTCCCACCTTTGCTGCTGTGCTACTAATGGGGACTAGCAAGCTTGTACGTGGCTTGCACGTGTAATACTAAAAAAAACTATCCATTTTTATTTGTAGGAGAATATTAAATAAAATAAGAATAAAAACTTTGGACTTTATGTCACATTAGTTTTCTTTGTTCATGTCTACCAAAAAAACCCTCGTATTCTTCCTTTTGAAATGCAATTGCAGTACCACTGCCTAATTATTCAAAAAAGCTACTAATATACGAATATAATATCAGTATTAGTTAAGAATCTATTTAGTTGCAAAGTATTGGTTATGTGGGCCGAATCGAATGTGGCGGCGTTCGCATAGCCCCGCGCATCGTCGGACCTGATCCAATAGAGGGTTGGCTGCCACCATCGCTCTGCGCCTCCACCAACCAAAGTTGTCGCAACTCTCGCCGGAGCCGCCCTCAGCCCACGCTGGCACATAGGACAAACCAGCAGGGCCGCCGTCGGCAAACTGACGGCCACGCCAAGATCCTTCGCTGCCGTAAGACACGCACCACCGACACCCAGAAGAACGCCACGAAACCGCCACAATGTCGATCGCAGTCCGCGGCTCCTGCCTGAGCAAGACGCCAACCGAAGCCATATATGGCCATAGGCCGGCAGGACCGCCACAACCCGAAGTGGCCGTCGCTGAGGCCAGCCCCCACCAGCGGTGAGCCAGAGCCCAGCCGCCGTCGTGCCCATGGCCGCCTGGAACCCCGCTGCGCCGGATCTAGAAAACCATCGTCAATGCAAGTCACGAACGCCCCGCCACCGCAACTCGCTGCGCCTCCACCGCCTCGCCACCGCTCCCCCAAATAGCGCCACATCACCCAACCCGAGGGCCCGCACTCATCGACACCTCGCGCGAAAGAAGGGCCCCACCGCCCCCCGCGCTTGCCGGACTTTGCTCGCCAGCACGACGGGGCGCCGACGAGGGGGTAGGAGCACGAGGAGGGGGGGCTTGTTGGCTAGCGCTAGACTTTTCCCCCGGCGGCTCCCGCAGGAGCGTCGCAGGAGGGGGTGGGTGGGGAGAAAAATCTGGTCTGAACGCGTATCGGTACAGAGACTCGAAGCTGAAGCTGAATCAACATGCACATCAATACTGATATTTCACATCTTAGGGGATATCATATAATCCACATTATTTTCCATATTTGGGGAAAATAATCCACTTCATTTCACATATTCGATACTACTATTATCACCACGAGCAATAGGTATTTTATTGCAGTACAACATTCCCTTAAACAACGTAGATGTGTTTGAAGATGCAAAAACCAAATGATGAGAACAGAATACACATGTTATGTAAGAAATTTCGAGATAGGATTCGTGTTCAAAGCTACCTAGCTTGGTAGGTGAACACAATATCTTCAATCACTGTTCCTCATTATCTTCAGTCAATTAAGCATATAATGTCACACAATCCATGCAACTTCTGTCTGCAACAAAAATTTCAACAAGGAAGTACAGAATAAGAATTTTTAAATAGAGAATTACGATTCAATTCCTAAAACACGTACATAACATCCTGCATGACAAAGTTTACATTTTTTAGTGTTGACACCGCAAAGAAGCATATCATGATTTCCTTACATACTTTCTTGGCACATATATATATAAGGAACTCTTAACCTCAACTTACGAAACAAACTGTAGGTTCTTATTTAATAAAATTCCATCATCCCAAAACAGAACAAATGAGGAATTTTTACTTACAGAACTTCGCATGAACCTTCTCGCATCTTCCAATTTTGTGAAAAAATACGGAGATCATAAACAAGCTATCATAGCATTTTCTCATTAGGCTATATGTTTTCTGCTCTAATTTTCAACTTATAGAGATAGACCAGGATCATAGACGGAGGAACGACGATGACGTTTTGGGCTTTTGGCTAGACCGACGAACGGTGGTGAGGATTGTGTACCTGGTACGTGAAGTGTGTGAAGGTATGGCATTGACATTTGCGTCTTCGGCGTATCCTTCAAAGCGATGGTCTCGGCGTATGGCAGAACGCGGCGGCAACTTGTTCGTCCTTGGAAGCGGTGGTTACGTATAGCCCCGTCAGCTTCCCCACATCCAACAACGCATCGAATCGGAGGCTGCAGTAGTTACCACGTATCTAGCGGCGTCTCTCGCGCCCTTGACGCTGTCATCGGATGTGGCGTCGATCGAGCGCGTGCTTAGCAGAGGTAGTGGCGGCTAGCGCGAGGGATTTCAGAAGATTTTGTTAAACGAAGGGAAATCAGGGAGCAGCGATGGGCTGCATATGCAGTGATGAGATGACACAGGAAGGGATTACCTTTGAATGCCAATGTCAATGAACAAGTTTCCTTTTTTAACAGACAATCGTATTAATTACTACCTGATAGTTATTCTCTCAGCGGATTATAAGCAATAGGGATTACCTTTGAACGCCAATGTCAATGAAGATGTTTCCTTTTTTAACAGACAATCATATTAATTACTTGATAGTTATTCTCTCAGCGGATTATAAGCAATAGGGATTACCTTTGAACGCCAATGTCAACGAAGAGGTTTCCTTTTTTAACAGACAATCGTATTAATTACTTGATAGTTATTCTCTCAGAGAATTATAAGCAATGACAGTGGTGGGTAATTAATAGTAAATTTCAGGGTATAAGGTGTGTTGTGCTCCGTTAAACATGGAAGTAATCTGCATCGTTAGATCGACATTGTTTAACGGAGATGATTTGGATCAGCACCTCTGGTGCTTTTTATATTAATAGTAGAAGTAAATTTCAGGGTATAAGGTGTGTTGTGCTCCGTTAAACATGAAAGTAATCTGCATCGTTATATCGACATTGTTTAACGGTGAAGATGATTTGGATCAGCACCTCTGGTGCTTTTTATATTAGTAGTAGATAGTAGATGCATTTTGATTTTCCTTGTACATGTGCTCCTAATGGGAAATAGTAGTACAGTCTCCTAATACAATCTCTTTAAAACACACCCAACCAAAGTACTCCCTCCGTTCTGAAGTGTCTCAACTTTATATTAGTTTTAGTATAAAGTTGTATTAAAGTTAAGATACTTATTTCAGAACGGAGGGAGTATGAGTTTTGATGGTACCTAGTGATGATTTCGTACACAACGACAATCTGGCCAGCATAAAAATTAAATTTAGAAAAATAGTCGAGAAATGATAATAGAATTATTTACAGAAAAAAAACTTCTGGCGAGACGTAAATACTTCGATTTAGCCAAAGCTAAAATTGGACGGGATGCTATAAATGCATAAAAATGGTGTAATTGGAGCATCTTCAACGGAGCCCCTTTTTTTCCAAAACAAATCAGGTGTTGGAGAAGTTGGGACAAAAACGTGCTTCAACGAACCCTTAGTCGCTGAATAATTACAGGAGAACCCCAATAAAAGAACCAAATTTTGTCACTATTTACGGGAAATAATCCCTCTCTAGTATGAGCCTTGGAGAAGAATTATTGCGATCTAAGAAAGCATCACACCTACAATCCTCCCATGACTTATTGGGACATCTCCAATAGCCACTTGTTAGGCGAGTTTTTTCGGGAATCTCTCGGCGATGCGGTAAGAAAAACATAGGATTTAATTAAATGCAATAGGGGTTATAATTTTATTTTTATTTTAGATTCTTAGACAATATAAAATAAAATAATACTTGTTTTCAAATATTCTAGAGACTTTGTATATTTCTTGACTTTTGCGTGTTTCTTCAGTTTCCCCTTTTTTCTTTTATCTAGTTTTTTCCTATAAATCATTTTCAATAATAAATAGTGTCTACAAAAAATTAATCCATCGTTCGCACGTGGACGTTCAACTCATTCTAAGACTATAAACAAAAATTATTGTTTGAGTTATTTCTGGAGGTTCATTTTTTCATGTGGATGTTCACCTCATTCTAAAACATCATCAAATGGAAACCATCGTTTGGGTTATTCAGGGATGTTTTCAGATTTTATTTTCCAAATGGATGTTCAGTTGGTTGAAGAATTCGACCCCCTGAGTACCAAAACTCTTTAAATTTCCTTTCATGTTCCACATAAAGAAGTTTCGTTGAATCTTTGGTGCCAACATCACAAATATTGTGGTCTATACAATACAAAAGGGAAACAAAAAATAATACTATAAATGTTTTCATTCTACATTTTAAAATGCCAATCCTTTTTTAATATTGTGATTTTTACACTATATTTTGTAGTGCCCCTTCAGTTTTCATATTATTATTTATTGCCACATGTGTAACTATTTGCATGACATTTCAAAATTTCATTTGGTGTGTGGACACAATTAAGGCTATTTTGTCACTTAATGGGCCAAAAGTTTTAGTATTAGAGATTGGACCAAACTTAGACTTCATATTGTTGGATTAAGAATGTACATCTCTAAAAACATGTTGCTACTGGTCCTTGTTGTATCGGCAGACAGGCTTCACCAAACGTAGTGTGGATAAGGGTTCTCACTTCCGATCAAATTTCACACAAAAAAAATCTTGCAAATCAAATATTTAGGTAGGAACAAGATTACAAGAGTATTTGCCCTATTGGTCCAAATATTGCAGTCACAGATAAAATTCAACATAATAAATTAAAAAGAGGTCAAAGTTTCTTTTAATCAATTGGATTTTATATGATTCTAGTGAAATTTGAAACCTTTGGCCGAAACCTAAACTAAAATTTTGGAACTTTATATTGGTTTATTTGCGCTTCTAATACTTCCAAAAGTACTTTTAAAAGAAACTTCTCAAGAGGACATGGTTCTTGACATCATATAAAGGAAATTAATCCAGAGTTTGGTTAGTTATTAGATAAAAACCAGACAAAAAAAAGTTAATTCAATTCCATGGTCACACAACCTTATTACTCCCTCTGTATGAAAATAATTGAAGTTTTAGGTTTGTCCTAAGTCAAATTTTCTGAATTTTAATCAACTCCATAGATCAATGTGCTAAAATCTACAACACCAACTATTCATAGTAAAAACAATATCATAAAAAAAACTCAAAAGACTATTTTTAACGTTCTAGATTTTAATATATTTTTATAGACGTCCTCAAAACTTAAACTTTATGTGCCTTTTGAAAAATCTAGAACTTCAATTATTTTGGACCGGAGGTGATAGCCAGATCAACATAAGCACAAAGAAAAAAAAGAAACTCAACGTATGCACGAGGATGAAGTCAGAACCCAAACAACATTAGAAACCATGAATCATTCGTGGTTTCTGGTTTGTAGGACATAACCGAATGGGGACGTTTTTGGTTACCCGCATGAGTCACCATGCGGCCTCCCATGCGGCCTCTCGGGACTAAATCTAGTATGAATCTTAAAGCGATCCTCAACATGTTTTTTTTACTATGTACTGTAAAGCAAACGCCCCACAACAACTATTTTATAAATCAAAAAGAAATTTACATTGTATACAACAAAGCAAGGACAAGAGGCCCTTAAAACCAAGGAAAAATCACATCTCTAAGGTGGCAAGAAATCAATCCAATGAAGAGGTGCATCCCTATGTTTAGCCTAGTTTTGATACAATTCATGTAAAATTAAATATCTGAAGTTTGAGCATTTTAACGATTGATTTTCATTTTTATTTATTATATTGGTGTTACTCCTTCCGTTTCTTTTTACTTCGCATATAAGGTTTGGTCAAAGTCAATTTTCATAAAAATTGACTTTGAGCAAACCTTATATGCGAAGTAAAAAGAAACGGAGGGAGTATTTCTTTCTTCACGATGGACTCCGGTATCGCTTTCGAGGAAACGTTTGAACACACTTCCCGGTGATCCAGATCAGTGCCAGGTCACTGATCAATCAGGCAAGTCTCATAAATCCCTCCTTGATCATATAATAATCCATCAGATCCTCAAATAAAAATATATTAATCCATCAATCATTAGCGTATTACTTATACGACATTCAAGCTGAGTAGTGAATGGCGAAGGCAGCAATGGAGTTGGATCATGGATCAGTCGAGGAACGGGTAGTCGGTGTAGCCTACGGCGGGGTCGGCGCCGGCGCCGGCGCCGTAGAAGGTGGCCCTGTCGCACTCGTTGAGCGGCGCGCCGAGCTCGAACCTCCTCGGGAGGTCCGGGTTCGCCAGGAACAGCCGCCCGTACGCCACCAGGTCAGCGTACCCCTCGCCGACGGCCGCGTCGCCCTCCTCCCGCCCGTACCCGCCGCTGGCGATGAACGTGCCCCCGAACGCCTCCCTGAACGGCAGCAGCCGCCGGGACACGCGCCGCCGGCCGTCCACCCTCGGCTCGATCATGTGGCAGTAGAGCACGCCGCGGTCGTTCAGCCGGCTCACGACGTGGAGCGCCACCGCGTGCTCGTCGGGCTCCGCGCTGAACTGGTCCAGCCGCACCCCCACGCGGTGGCCGCCGATCTCCCGCGCCACGGCGTCCACCATCTCCAGCGCGAACCTGCACCGGCTCTCGAGACTTCCGCCGTGTCCGTCGTCTACGAAGTAGCCGTTGGCGCCGAGGACCTCGACGCCGTCGAAGCCTGCCATGGCGAGGACCAAGAGTGAGCGAGCGCGGAAAAGGGCAGACCATTCACTTAAACATAGGTCTCGATCTGGTGCGCGTGCGTGCACGCACCGGCATCGACGGCGTTCCTGGCGGCGCGTCTGAACCCGTCGACGACGCGGGGCGCCTCGTCGGCCGCCACCCTTCTCGGCGACGTCAGCTCGTCGCGGCGGCCGTCGAAGCTCATCTGAGGGCTCACCTGCTGCTCCCTCTGTCGGGCGGCGTTGCCGGCGACGTGCCAGAGCTGGCAGAAGAAGACGGCGCCCTTGGCGTGCACGGCGTCCACCACGGGCCTCCACGCCCGGACCTGCTCCGACGCCCAGATCCCCGGGACGTCCTCGAACGACGAACACTGCTCCTCTTTCTCCTCCTGCTGTTCCGTCGCCGGCTCGCCGGGGGAGACCCGCGTGGCCTCCGAGATGAGGAGCCCGCCGGGGGAGGCGCGCTGGGAGTAATACAGCGCGGCTTGCGGCTGCGGCACGCCACCGTAGGCGCGCTGCCGCGTGAGCGGCGCCAGCACCACCCTGTGCGACAGGTCGAACTGGCCCATCGTGTACGGCGTGATCAGAGGGATGGGCTTCGTCACCTCTTCGTCACCCTGCGGATCTTCGGAGGTCCAGCAATGGCGGACCTCTGAATGGTCCTCATCGTGATCCATTCTTGCAATGGTGACTGCGAGCAACCAAATAAAATATGGTGGAGGACTGAGGTGGCCAGCTTATATGCTTAATATAACAGCAAGTTGCTGGCGATCTCATCTTTGCTGCTGTCTCAACTCTAAACTATCTGACGTCGTGGCCCGGGCACGTGGCATCTGCTTTTGTTTGGGTATGCGCAGATCACCACCTTTTTTAGGTCAAAATTTCAATTTTGACCTTAAACCAATGTTTTAAATAGCGGGATATGTCATTTAGCGGTGGCTCGGTCAGAAACTATAGCGAAAGGGTGTACCGTCACTGACCCGAGCGATAGCCTTTTGTACCGTACCGCTGGGATAGGCGATGGTACAGTCCTGATGGGGGTAAATGACTGGGGCCAAGGATAGGTCATCCACTCACCCATTGACGTCCCTCACCCCCGCACACAATTTTTTTCTTCCTCCTCTAGCCCGAGCGAGCTCTCTTCTTCCTTCCTCCCCCCTCCCCTCCCGCACCAATAGAGACCCTCTCTCAAATCAACGATAGATTTCCGGTGAATCAAAGGTATTTTTATCATTTGACGTAACATATCAGATCCCTTACTATTTGGTTGGTTGGAATCATCTAATTTGGTGGCATTATTCACAAATGAGTAAACCCTAAAATTTTTGTCATTTCTCTCAAACCCCTAAGTTCAAAGGTGGCAGAATGTTGATTAGCATCTTACTAGGCCATTTACTAATCTACTATGTTGTGTGAGGATAAGTTTTTGGCGTCGTGTGCAAGTGAAGTCGTTGGAGGATGCGTTAGAGTTTTGTCACCGCAAGATTGAAGAGGACAAGTCAATTTGGATAATGGCTTCCATCTAGACGATTAAAGTTGTGATCAGAGCGTTTCTGGGTTGCACACTTCATTGAAGAAGACATCACCGAAAAAGAAGTATATTCTTCGTTCTTTGTAGGAGAAAGAGAGGACTAAGCACCGTTTTGCGTTGACTATTGCTCCATTCGTCGATAAGAATGAAGCTAATTGTAGCACGGTCGTGCCGTGTGTGATATGGGAAACTATTTTGTACTCCCTCCGATCCAAAATAAGTGTCGCTCATCTAGTACAAAGTTTGTACTAGTTTAGTATAAAATGAGCGACATTTATTATGGATCGGAGGGAGTAGCACATTATACTATATATAGTAGGCTTCGCACGTTTGAGAAAAATAATGTGAAGTGGCTCAAGTGTCCAAATTAGAACTATGTTTTTGCATACGTTACATAGAGCATACTAGAGGTGAGTATTCCAGAACTCCCTTATTACTGAAGCTCCACCCCTTTTTATTTTGCATACTCGCCCGTTGATGTTTACCTAATAATAAAAGAAGCTGACTTTCTTGGTCCGTTTTGGCTTTTTTTATAAAAAAAAACCTTCCCTTATATGCTAATCAACCCGCGATCCATTGGTTTCCAGTACAAAAGAAAACGGTTTGCAGCTTTCAATCTAGCCTCGACCTCACATCTTTTAGCTGGACTTTAGGGCCTTGGCCCATTAATCGCGTTTCAACGCCAGATTCTCTCTTCCCACGTGATTTTCAACGTTGGCTAAAAATACATGATATAATTCCAACGTTGGCTAAAAATGGATGCGCACGCGTACATATACCCTGATCACTTTTATTATTATTTTATGACTTTCGGAAAAACTAATTTTAAAATTTATTAATTCACTTTAAAATATTTGTGTAATTTTAAAAAAGTGTTCATGTACTATTCTAATGTTCATCTAATTTAAAATGATCACCCTCTCCAAACAAATTTCATGTCATTCAAAAAAGTGTTCACAGGCTTAAAAATAATCATGCTCTGTAAAAAAAGTTTATATAATTTAAAATGTATTTATATATTTTAGGAAGAATGTTGATGCATTTATAAGAAAAATAACTCTACTACTTAAAATGTATGCAATGTTTCTTCATTCATCGTCCGTTTCGTTCATCTACTTTCGTGTGTCTTTCTCACGCAATAATTAATTATATTAATTGTCAACAGAATCACTGGATCCCCTTCCAAAAATCTCTGATGAAACATCTTAATGTGTGAAGCTAAATCATGGGTCAACATAAATCACGGGCGGGATTTTATATAAAATTATTAATGTGGAAAGGTAACTCGTAGGCAAACGTAAGAATATATTTCCCATTGCAATGCACGTGCATTATTTTGTTTAATTAAAAATAAAGGTAATATAACTAAAAAAGGCTATATTATGGGTCTACATATAGGACATATGCACTTTCCTCAGTAAGAAACAAAAATCAAAGGAATAGACTCCATCCTTCCTCATAGGAAGAAAATAAATTAAAATAAGGAATTAAACTTCGATGTGCCAGAAAGGAAAAATGCTAATTATGAAGAAAATACTTCGATGTGCCAGAAAGAAAAAGGAAGGATCACTTTTAGTTTTTTTTTGCCTTTTGGAAGATCTATTTTTTAAAATTATTCATACACTTTAAAAGTTTGCGTAGTCTTAAGGAAAGTTTTCACGTATTAAACTAATGTTCATCTAATTTAAAAATTGCCTACCCTCTCAAAACAAATTTCATGTCATTAAAAAAATGTTTACATGGTTAAAAATATTCATGCTCTTTAAAAAATTCCATATAACTTATAATGTATTTATGCATTTTAGGAAGAATGTTGATGCATTTACAAGAAAATATACAATTTAAAAATGAGTGGGCGTAGGGGGGTTATTTAGGTCGTAGCTCGGGAAGCACAGACGCCAGTCCAACTCGACGAGATTAATGAATAGAGATTCACTTGCAATTACGTGATCCAAATGATAGGTGTGTGTGCGCAATGGGTGACACTACCACATTGAAGTTTATCATCGTCGACGTCGACGCATTGATATCAGGTGCACACCGCAACCATATCCGATGAAAGCGGGAAGAAAAATAAGCAACAACACGATTTATTTGGGCACTATGTTCAAATATATAATGTGTAGATGTGAAGGGATCTTGATTCGAGTTCATTGTGTTGGAAGAATATAATTATTTTCTCCCGTTGCAACGCACGGACATGTTTCCTAGTAAAAATAATGTGAAGTGGATCGAGTGTCCAAACTAGAACTATGTTTTTGCATACGTTACGTAGAACATAATAGGGGTGAGGATTCCAGACCCTCTAAGAACGCCCTTATTACTGAAGCTCCGCCTGTTTTTTTACTATTTTACCTTTCTCTTAGTTGTTAGATAAAATTACCCTTATTATTGTTTCATAGAAACCTACACAATTGACTACCAGCAGTTAATGCTTTGAGTGTGAACATAGACGTGTGTGTTCGACGTAACTCTACCAATAACGAATTACAATAGAATTTTGCCCTTGTAGGTCATCAATGATGCTTCTGGAAGGATAACTGCTAAAGTGCACATTGAGGACTAGTTCGGCCGGCCTGTCACCTAACCTGCATAGGTCACCTTCGATATAGCATAATGCCAGGCCCCTAATTCAGATGATGAAGAGATACAGTTTAATTCAAAACATTCATACCAGAGGATCTTCACAGACCTAGAATCCATGTTGAACAGGTCTTTGAGAGCGTGGAGCTACTAAGGAAAGCAATAAAAGAGTATTCTTGTCTGAACAAGGTTGATGTGAATATGTTAGTCAATGATATGTTAATATTGAAATAAAAGTGTGATGAGGATTGCACTTGGGTATATGTGGGAAAATCTAGTTTATGAATATTTATCATTTATTTGACGCTATCTGAAAAATCTAGAGGAGCAGGAACCTACAAGTAACAATCATGTCTATGAAGATCTCATGGTGCATAACATGATTGCAAATGTTATAGATTTATATCATGTTTGTCTAGAGATGAAATAGTACAATTGTTGATTGTGTATTTAATTCATGTGCCATATTGCAGATTCCAACACCAAGGGTGGTTGCACAAAGGCCACTGCATAAATCATCTTTCTTCACTGTTGACCAAATTCTGTTGAACCAATCACAAGGAAGCCAAGCTAGCCAAAGGAGTACAACCACTATCGGGGCAAGGTGAGGTAGCTCAAAAGTTACAAGCCATGAAGAATAAAAAATACATGGAATTGGAGGAGAGGAAGAAGGCAACCCTATTAGTTAGGAGAGAAGCTGAAATGAAGAAAGCAGTGGAATTTGCTAGGAGGAAGCATGAGCTAGATCATAAGAAAGCATAGCTGGCAGAAAGAAGAAACCTTGCTACATCAGATAGAACTTCCAAAAAAAGCATGAAGCAGAAATTAACAAGTGAGCGCAAGACAAGACAAGGTAAATAATAGCTGAGACCAGATAGCTTATGAGAGGAAGGCTCAGCGAAAACCGAAGACAAATGCAATAATAGAAAATAAGGAAGCAGTTAGAAAAGCAGAGAGAGAACAAGCTACCACAAAGAGAGAAGAAGAGAAGAGACTTGTTGCTGCAAAGAGAGAAGAAGAGAAGATGCTTCCTTCTACACAAAAATAAGAGGGTTGTTGTTGTAGTAAGAGAAGAAGCTAGTTGCTTCTCAGAGAACAAAAATACAAGGTCCACTTTCACAAGTACTGAAGCAACAGAAAAGATCAAGGAAATCATCAATGTTTGATGTCTTAAACATAACTTCCTCAACATCACTTCTTTAACATGAACACAAGAGAGGCAACAAACATCAGCAATACAACACCAATGAGAAACTTCATCGGCATCAATAGATATCTCCCTATTCTCATTAGTGCACATGCTTGCTGTCTAGTGATGCATTGCTAGCTTGATTCTTTCTAGTCATGTTGTTGGATGCATTCATAGTGCTATGCTCCTATGCAATTTGAAGCTTCTCCCTTCTCTTCTGTGCAGCAACAATTGCATCTGCATCATCATCTCCCACAAAATAGTGATTGTCAACAAGGTACTTCACATATTTCAATTCCAATTGCTAGATATCACATGTGACCTATCCAACAAAATAGGCCAAGTTCAAAATAATGTTGACTTTACTGTACAAATCAAAGAAAAACATGAAAAACCTAAGAAATAGCAATATGTAAGCACTGACCCCATGCTTTGACGCATCTATAAAAGATCCAACCGTCATGCTTGTTAGTTGTGGAGGCATACATTCACAACTTCGTCTTGTAGTGGGGGCAGTAAATCATGGGAACCGACACTTCCCTCCGACGAACACCAAAAAGAGAGAGAGGAGTTTGTCGCAGACAAGGGAACAGAGAGACGAAGGGGTTCGACGAAAAGAATGAGGCGACGACAGCAAGGATTCGACAACGACATCAAGGAGAAAGAAATGTAAGGATCTGGAGGCCGATTCGGGATTTAGAGGAGGGGATTTTGCTTTTCACATAATAACCAATGCCAAATTGGCACAATTCAGGGTTATGTAAAGAGCGTGTACTGATCAAAGCAGGCTTGTACGCAATGTCTATGACTACGAGTGATAGTGATCATATAATCACGATATATCATAGTTAGTGATCGTAACGAGTGTATATTTAACTTCAATAACTTTATTATGCTTCAAGAACAACTTCAATGACCACAAATATATACTCAACCAGGTCACGAACTTTTTTAACAAGTGTGTGGGCCGTTGATTTGGATGCAGCTCAGGCAGCTAATCACGCTCATTTTGTATCCGCAGGATCAGGCAGCTAATCACGCTCATCTTGTATCCGCAGACCGCATTGTCTAAAGCATGAGCTGATCATGGGAAACCACACACAGCGGTCAATGGAATTGCCTATCTAGACTCAATCAAACTATTGTACTGTACTTCCTTCTGTTTGAAACTGTGTAATATACTATTATCCAGTGTCTGTCCAGTTGACATTCGTACATGATTCTCCGTTTATATATCTCCCTCCACAATACCTTGATTTCACTCTGTTGGCAGGTTTAGCGAACTCTCTCAACTAGTAGGAGTATAAGAAACAATTCTTTATTTAACACTATATTAAATTTCGTTTTTTATTTAACACCTAAAACCTTTTTCTTCCCTATGTAACAATGAGTCTAAATTTTATGCCTTTTATAACACTTTCATCCATTTAAACCTAAAAAGGCCCTTTTTCCCCTTATGTAGAGCAGTAGTGCGCATACACATACGTACCATCAATGCGATGACAGTATCACATCACACGTAGGAGGTGTTTGTCTCGTTGTTTTTCAGTCATCACCTGTTTACGTTGTAAAGGAAAAACGCTACGTGCGTTTTGGTAACTCCACGTTGTAAGCAGGTGTCCCTGTAAACGGATCCATCCTAGCTAGCTATTAACCGATACCGAACAGCCCCCACCGGTAACCGCATTGCCCTCGAGCCCTCCTATTTTTCTTGAGCCCTCCTCATCCAACGCCGCCGCCGCCTCCCCATTGCCCTTCCAGTTCAACGTCACCGCCTCCTTGCCCTCCTTCTAAACACTCTCCATCTCTCCTATGTCCTATCCTCGTCCAACGCCATCATATCACAAGCCGCCGGGAGCGGCTCTCCACGATATGCATCTCGGACGAAAGATTGAAGCCGCCGTGTAAGGAACAATAAGTCTCATATTTGGATTTTTTTCACGCTATCTCTTCCTCCTCTCCTGCAGATTGAGAGTAGGGTAAGGTTTGATTTGATATAAGGGAGCTATTTCATTACACAACCGAACCAAACACGATTTGATGTTTTCAGTACAGAGTTGTTATGGCTTGTAACTTGATTCTTCCTTTACGTTTACATTACCACATCCCAAAACAAACACCTCCATAGTGGTAGTAGTACACACGCAGTAGCATATACGAACACGCGCGCGCACACATAGCAGTACACATGCACGCAAAACAAGCACATTGATAACCCACAACTGAAGGGGATCGAGATAGTCTTCGCGGGTAAGAATAACCCAATTTATAGATTCGACTCAAGGGGAGCCAAAGAATATCCACAAGCTTGACAGTGGAGACACTAGTAGAAAAATGCCCATTTGTCTTGGTTCTAGAGGCCCATTTGTCCCGGTTTCGGAACCGGGACTAAAGGGTCGTTACTAATGCCCAAAACCTGTAGCCCCCAGTTTGCCCACGAATCGGTACTAAAGGTCCTCCACGTGGGATGTTATGGTGCACTGGGGCGGAGGACCTTTAGTCCCGGTTGGTAACACGAACCGGTACTAAAGGCCTCCACGGGAAAAAAAATCATTCAAATATTTTCCTCTTTCTTTTTTCTATTTTTTTAAATTACATTATTTCCATTATTTGACCAGCTTTTTTTCACTCTCTTTTTATATATATTTTCACAATTTCTATTATTTGAGTTATTTGACTAGTTTAGTCTCTAACTATCCTTAATGTCTAGTCAAATTACTTAGTCGTAGTCAAACTTCTCGATCGGTCACCCATCCTTACACTACTCTAACAATAGCACGCTTAACTTCTGAGTTCCTTTCGTCTCCACTTCCAACTACACCTCACACACGGTTTTGTTATTACTATCATATCAATCCTATTAACCTCTTGATTACAATGTCACACTTCTATATTGTTTTAATTCTAAATAATTATTTTAATAAACAGAAGTAATAAAATAATAATAATCTTCAATAAAAATAAAAAAAACATTTTTTTGCAAAACCTAAAATTTGAAAATTTTCATATTTCCCTCAATAGTAGTCGGAAAACCCTTATTTCATACTTCCTAATTTTAAATTTCTATCCCAACTTTTGTTGAATTATTTTATTGAGGAGAATAATGAATGGGTAAGTGGATGGGTGCCCTTTTAAATTTCTATGCCAACTTTTTTTGAATTATTTTTCCTCCAAATCTTAAAAGCATTATAACTTTTTTTCTGTTTCATACAAAAAACCTTTTTCATCGGCGGTCGTATGCAAAAGTTATGACCAATTTACAAATTCTAGATAGATTTTGTAAAAAATGTCAAAATTCATGCTTGTTAATTTTGCAATTTTTTTATTAAATGCATGAAAATTAACAAATGAAGTTAGAAAGGATTGAAATTTGAGGATGTGGCTTTGAATGGTGCATATTGAATGCACAAAAAGTGTGGAGTTGAAATAAGTTTAAAAAATAAATGACTTTATAACAGATGAATTTTCTTCCAAAACCTTCATACTTCGAAGGAGATGGTCCAGTTTGTACACGAAGTGCATCCATTTTTTTCGTAATCCTCTCAAATTTTTAGCACATGCTATGTGGGTGAAATGATGATGCAATGCCAATTTTTAACCTTTTCAGAGTTTATTTCTACTACTTTTTCATTTCATGGTCATTTAGCGCAAAAAATCATGAAATGCATGAAAAATAACAAATGAAGTTAAAATGTGTTGAAACTTGAGGATATGGCTTTGTATGGTGTATAGTTAATGCACAAAAAGTCTGGAGTTGAAATAAGTTAAAAAAAAGAAATACCTTGTAACATATGAGTTTTCGTTCGAAACCCTTATAAAGAGTTGAACAGAGTCTGGTTTTGATTAAAACACCTATTTCAGATATCCTAAAAATTCCCATATTGAACATACTGATAGAAGATACTAATATTAAACAACAGGAAAAATAATCACTCAAAAATCTATTTTTAAACTAAAGTTATTCACAAACTAGTGATTGACACAAATTTCAAAATAATTCAAGTTTAAATTATTTAAGTTTGAAAACTACTGGCACTAACAGAAAGTTTATAAAGTTTTTGACCTAAAGAAAAAAAATCATTCAAAAACTCTAAATATTCTAACAGTTATTCAAAATCTAAAAACAGAAACTCTTTTGTTTAGAAAAAGAAAAAGAAAAAAAATAGACCTTTAGTGCCGGTTGGTGTCTCCAACCGGGACTAAAGGTCCTACCTTTAGTACCGGTTCAAGACACCAACCGGGACTAAGATTGCGACACCCCTTAGTCCCGGTTCGTGTCTGGAACCGGGACAAAAGGGTCCAAACGAACCGGGACCAATGCCCCACGAGGCTCGGTCGGCCCCCTGGGCGCACGAACCGGGACGTATGCCCCCATGGGTCCCGGTTCGTAACTGAACCGGGACTAATGGGCTGGCCAGGCCTGAACCAAAGCCTTGTTTTCTACTAGTGGAGTTGTCAATTCCACCGCACCTGAGATACACTTACTTGCAACAAGGTATTAGTAGCAACTGCGGTATGAAAGTGATGATAGCAACGGTAATAGTGGTGGTGAAACAGCGAAAGTAAAACAACGAAGGTAAACAACTAGTAACCAGCAGAATTAAAACAATGTAGGCTAGGGAGATAGATGGTTGGGCACTGCATGGATAAGACACATCATGTATTTAACTTGGGGCAAGACACACAGAAAAGCAATGATCATCTAGACATAAATCAAACATCAGGCATGTATCCCACAGGTAGTTGTACGTGCTTGCAACAAGAACTTGCACAACATCTTTTGTCCTACCATCCCGCTACAAACAGGGCCAAAAGTAACTTATGGAGATTAAGGTGCTCCTGTCAAAGAGCACCGGAACAAAGCATTAACAATCAATGGATACATGGAATCCTCAAATTATAGTCCATCCCCTCTGGTGTCCCAAACTGTCACATTTGGGATCGCCGGTTCCGGACTATAACATGTGCATACAACTCATAGATATGATCAAGAACACAAATATATTCATGCAAACACATAGGGTTCAGATCTGAAATCATGGCACTCGGGCCCAAAGTGACAAGCATTAAGAGCAACAAGTTGAAGCAAAGATGATAAACAATAATCTAGATGATAGGCAACATGCCCCCAACAATCTGATAAACTATTACATGATCTAACTCGTCCAATCCCTACCATCCCTTTGCCTACAGCAGGGAATTACTCACACATGGATGGAGAAGTCATGGAAGGAGAATGGAGTGGTGATGATGATGACGATGGCGATGATATCCCCTCACCGAAGGCCAAAACATCCTCCAGTTTAGCACTCCCGGAGAAGAACAAAGGGTGGCGGCGGCTCCGCGACGAGAATTGGGAAAACGACTTCTGTTTCGGGGTTTTTCCGTCACGGAAATAAATAAGAGCGTCGGTAGGGCACCAGAAGAGGGGGGGAGGCCCCAAGGCGACCAGAGGGCGCGACCCCACCCCTGGCCGCGCCAGGGGGCGCCTGGGGCCCCCTTGGCTCCCCTCTGGTCCCACTTCTGGCTTCTGGCTCCTTCGGGTGCGTGGATTTTCTGGTATTTTTCTGGGAATTTTCTGAGACGTCCAAAAATCCATTCTGCTGCGCACAATAAAACCATACAGACAGCTCTGCTGAAAACAACGTTAGTCCGGATTATTTTCGTCCAAATCATGCAAGAATGAGGGTAAAAGAATAGCAAAAGTGTTTGGAAAAGTAGATACGTTTGAGACGTATCACACATCATACACACGTCCAAGGCCGTCTCTAGAAATTTAGGGGCCCAGTTTCAAATATAAATAAAGCCTTAAATTCTGGAAAAATCTCATAAGTAAGAGAACTAGTACACCTGAAGCATATATATACCCTCATTTGATTATATAATTTGAATATTTTGTATCTTAAAAATATTTAAAAATATGTGTGACGATTTGAAGAACTAGTCAATGGAACGATAAACTGATGTACATTTACACAAACGATGAAAATATATAACAAAGTTATTGTGAATAATCAATTTAGTGTTTGCCAAGATAAATCGGGCCACAAAAAGCTAGCGGTTCGGCTTTTGCTTGAGTTTGATAGGTGAGATATTTATTTAAAGACATCTGGAGGTACGTTCTATTTCTTTTCCTTTGTTTTATTCTGGCTGGATGGTGTACTAGTTTGGTTTGGCCAATCGCGAATTTAAATGCCCTGATCCAGTTAACAATTATATATTCATTTTTTTGTGGGTATATATTCAATATAAATTTTGCATGTATACTCATTAATATAATTATTTTATTAAACAAGGTAAATTAAATAACACTTTTGCGGGTATATTTTTAATATAATGTTACTGTCATCCATGCTTGGCGCTGCTGTACGCAGTGCCGTATGGGTGCCTGGCCACTGGCCACTTGCCACTGGCCTAGGCATGGCGGCGTAGGAACGGAACACCAATTTGGATGATGATCACTAAACTAGTTTGCCTCTTTACGTATACACACGTAACAACATAAAATTACGCTTTCTCCGTTTCATGATATAAGATGTCTAAGGTTATTGCATGGACATTAACACGTAGGTATAATGCTACAATTGGACTGATTTTTCCCTAGAAAAAATCGAAAGAAAACAGTTCAAATCAGTCAATAATAGGAAATAGACCCTCCGTTCTGTCTCTTTCCGTAGGTATATTTGCCTAGACGGGTGATATAATACTAATATGCCATATGTTTTGGAATATTTTCTTCAAACCTTATATCAACGAACGGAATGAGTATCATATAAGAGGTAAAATGTTTTTTTAATGTCATTTAGGTTCATAATAATGGACAAAAGTACTATTAAATGACCCCGCAAAAAACGGTGTTATAAAAGGCATACAATTTAAACTCGTTGTTAGATAAGAAAGAAATTATTTTCTGCATTAAATAGGGCATAAAATTTAAATAAATAAGGAATTCATTCAATAGACAATCAATCCTCAATCCCGATAAAAAAACAATGGACAATGGAGGGACGTCACGCGGTGATGTGGGCCACGAAGTCAAGTCTGTGCGTGCCATGGAAAAGTAGTAGTACTACTACTACTCCCAGAGCCGGCCACGTCGGCCCAGCCGCGTCGCCGCTGCCGTCCCTCCTCCGGCCACCCACCCACCACCGTTGACGTCGTGCCGGGGTGAACCACACAAGACTCTTTGACTTTCTCGCCGCCGACCGCGTCCGGCGTCCCCCCACCTTAAGACCCATGCCCCGTGCCCCAACCGTCTTCCTATTGCCGTCCCCGCACGCCTCCTCCACCATGGCTCGCTCCCTCTCTCTGTTGCTCGTCGCCGTCGCCGTCGCCGCCGGGGCGCTCGCCGTGCTGGGAGAGGCGTCCGCCGGGATCGGGTTCGACCTGCACCACCGGTCGTCGCCCGTGGTTAGACGGTGGGCGGAGGCGCGGGGCCACCCGGGGGCCGCGTGGTGGTCCGAGGCCGAGGGCACGCCGGAGTACTACGCCGCGCTGTCCCGCCACGACCGCGCCCACCTCGCCCGCCGCGGCCTCGCCGAGGGCGACGGCGCCGCCGAGGGGCTCCTCAACTTCGCCGCCGGCAACCAGACCTTCCGCATGGACGGGTCGCTGCACTACGCGGAGGTGGCCGTGGGCACGCCCAACGCCACCTTCCTGGTGGCGCTGGACACCGGCAGCGACCTCTTCTGGGTGCCCTGCGACTGCAAGCAGTGCGCGCCCATCGCCAACGCCTCCGAGGCGCGCGGCGGGGCGGACCTCCGGCCGTACAGCCCGGGGAAGTCGTCGACGAGCAAGGCGGTCACCTGCGAGCACGCGCTGTGCGAGCGGCCCAACGCGTGCGCCGCCGCCGGCAACGGCACCAGCGCCAGCAGCTGCCCGTACACCGTCAACTACGTCTCCGCCAACACCTCCTCCTCCGGGGTGCTGGTGGAGGACGTGATCCACCTCCGCCGCGGGTCGGCGGCGGTGGAGGCGCCCGTGGTGCTCGGGTGCGGGCAGACGCAGACGGGGGCGTTCCTGGACGGCGCCGCCGTGGACGGCCTGCTGGGCCTCGGCATGGACAAGGTGTCCGTGCCCAGTGTCCTCCACGCCGCCGGCCTCGTCGCCTCCGACAGCTTCTCCATGTGCTTCAGCCCCGACGGCCTCGGCCGCATCAACTTCGGCGACTCCGGCCGCTCCGGCCAGGCCGAGACGCCATTCACCGTCCGGAACATTCAGTAAGTGGTTGGTTAGGCGCCCCGTCACTAGCATTAGCATAGCAGGTCAACTCTCCATCACGCGTGGACGGGGCCCACACGTCAGACAGGCCTCGGAACCATTCAACAAGTGCTAAAGAATCGTTTCATTTTCTGTGTGCAGTCCGACGTACAACATCAGCGTGACGGCGATGAGCGTGCAGGGGAAGGAGGTGGCGGCGGAGTTCGCCGCCGTGGTGGACTCCGGCACGTCCTTCACGTACCTCAACGACCCGGCGTACACGGAGCTGGCCAGCAGCTTCAACGCCGGCGTGCGGGAGAAGAGGGCGAACCTGAGCGAGAACATCCCGTTCGAGTACTGCTACGAGCTGGAGCGCGGGCAGACGGAGGTGTACATGCCGGAGGTGAGCTTGACCACCAAGGGCGGCGCCGTGTTCCCCGTCACCCGGCCATACCTCGTCATTCTCGGAGAGACCAGCGACGGCCGCGTCCTCCCCGTCGGCTACTGCCTCGCCGTGATCAAGAACGACATCTCCATCGACATCATCGGCCGTACGTGCACACACTGCTGCCGTCTTCTCTTCAGTCAGTTCATCCATTGTTCGTTCCATTGCTGATTGCTCATCATTACCTCACTGATGCATGCAGAGAACTTCATGACCGGCCTCAAGGTGGTGTTCGACAGGGAGAGGTCCGTCCTGGGCTGGCACGAGTTCGACTGTAAGTTCATCATGCATTCCATTCTCGAGGAATTGTATGTGCCCGATGAACGAATTGCGTATGGATCATTGCTTGATTGATTGATCCAAACAACTAAATGAACTGCAGGTTACAAGGACACTGAGAGGGAGGGCGACGGCGGGAGCCCCAGGGCGGCGCCGGGGCCGTCGCCGACGACCCATCTGAGGCCGCGGCAGAGAGAGGATGCAAACGGGACGCCGTACCCCGGCGCGGTGCCGGTGAGGCCGGGACAGGCCGGCTCAGGGGCCAGCCGCCGGCTCACCTCCTTCTCCATGGCGCTGCTGCTTCCCCTGCTGGCTGCTGCGGCGGCCGTCGTCTGATCGGCGAGGGAGAGGCGCGCGGTGTACATACATACACTGTACATGGTTTACATGCTATAGTTGATTTATTTCAGAATTTTGATGCAGATTCATGTGTATTCTAGTGTAGGTCGATGATTATTCTCAATTTGTTTGTAGTGATGAGGCTCTCATGTGTACATGCGGCGTGTCACATGAATGTATATCCGAATAAAAACATACAGTTACAGATGCACTTTTTGTGTCTGCGAATCTCATTTCTATTTATTTGATGGAAAATATTGGAATATCAACCACAATGTCGATTAAGAAGCATCGGCTGAAGCATCACACATCTCATGGCTGTAGACTTTTTTTATACATCACCTACGGTTCAAAGGCTCGGAGAAATTGAGCCATGCCACAAAACAACATAGAATATATGTAAATCGACACACCAATAACCTATTAATTGCTCTACTTGAATAACACACCAACTACCTAAATGGAGACAATAGATATGAGAACAAAAACTCCCACAAGCCCTTAATCAGGGTTGAATCGAACATCGTCGAGCCGCCACCACCTCGTTGATGTCAATGGAAAACAAAATGCAAGGAAAAAAAGAATAGAGGAACGAGTCCCCACTCCTCTTGCCATCGACGAGGCCATCGAAACAGGGAAGAAAGGGAGGCCCGACTCGATGGCGTGGGGGAGCGACTTTGTCTCACTTTATGTGAGACGAAAGCTCGTCTCGCCTCAGCAATGCTACTAATGGGTCGGCTCAAGTATCTTACTGCAGGTTAGTTTATTTTTCTTCTCTTTACTTTTTTCATTTAAAAATATATTCTAAATACATTTATTTGAAAACTAAAATGTACAAAAGAATGATAAAAAAATGTGGTGTAAAATTTTTGTAAGCGTAATTTTATAAAATGACAATAGCATTGAAATCAACTTTTTGACATAAAAAATGTTCATGTTACCAAAAAATGAATGTGCCTTTTTTTGATAATTTCTATAATTCCTACAAAAACTTCTATTCTATTGAAAAATTGTGTGTTTCACTTAATAAAATGTTCACGTATTTCAAATAAATATTATATGATGTTTATAAATGTGTTTGTACAATGTACAAAAATAACCGCATAGTCTAAAAAATGTTCCAGCGAGTAATCAAAACATTCTTAATACATATTCTAAAAATGAAAAAAAACATGTTATTGAAAAAATGCAACTCAGGTATTCAAAAAATATCATCATGTACTACCTCCGTATCAAAATATAAGACTATTTTTAATCTAAGCCTAAAAACCTCCAACATTTTGATACAGAGGTAGTATCTTATAAAATGTAAAAAAATTATACAATAATGTACCTGATCTATTAAAAAATATATACAATGCTTATGAAAAATATACATGCGTTACAAAAAAATATGAACGAAAAAACCCATCCCGGAAACAAAGAAAAAAGGTAAAAAATAAAAAAAAGGTAAGTAAAAAAGGGAAATTAAAAAATTAGAAGAAAAACTCTAAAGGAAAATAGAAATATAAAAATCCACAAGAAAACCAGATAACAACCAACACAGGAAACACATGCAAATAGAAAAAAAACCCCGGCTAATCCCCATAGCGCACATGCCTATTGCGAGACGGAGTAGCTCACGCCTATGATCCTTTCTTAAAGTTATTTGTTTTGTTCTATTGAGGGAAAAAAAAGAATGATTTTACTTTTTTGAGTTTAAGTCACAAGGAGTGCTTATTTTTTTCTAGATGAAGTTACAGGAAATGGTCAAGAGCATACCTCCTTCGAGCGTCATACAAAGGTGCCTTTGCTGAAGGAAGTAGTCAATGGGTCGCAGCAAAATCAGCTTTAGACAAATAATCTACTCCCTCCGATCCATAATAAGTGTCGCTCACCTAGTATAAAGTTTGTACTAGCTTAATACAAAATGTGCGACACTTATTATGGATCGGACGGAGTATTACTTTTAATAGTTTCATATTAAAAAATATTCTTAGAATATATTATTGCAAATAAGGTTAAGTATGTATTATATAAATAAGTTTAGTTTATATTTAAAAACTATTCATTCTATATTGAAAAAAATGTTTGGTGTGTACTAAAATTGTTCATTGTACAATATATAAGAGTTCAATGTACGTTAAAAGAAGTTCATTCTATATTAAAAAAATGTTTATCATGTTCTATTAGAAATCTCAATGTGTATAAAAAAACTATTGTATATTATAAAATGTTCAATTTATATAATAAAAAGTTTCATGTGTGTTAAAAAAACTTCATCATGTTGTAAAAATATTTTAGTGTATATTTAAAAATATTTCATAGAATATTAGAAAAATTCATTCGTATATTTTCGAACGTTATAAAAAAAGTTTAGAAAAGAAAATAATAAATCGGATACTTAAAGAGAAAAGAAAGGAGAGCAAAATATAAGAAAAACCAAGAAAGTTAACCAAAATAGAAAAAATAGCCAAACTGGAAAAGCAAAAAAGCTACTCCCTCCGATCCATAATAAGTGTCGCTCATTATGAGCGACACTTATTATGGATCGGAGGGAGTAGAATTTATGTGGTCCAACCTATCTAAAGGAGAATCCAGTGAAAGATGCTCAATTGGACGCTCACGAGTGGTTTAAAGGGTTTAGCAGTCAAGAGTGCAAGTTCATTAGACTTAAATGGACCGAGCTTTACTCCTCGTTGGGAGCCCCTTTGTTATGTTCTTTCGATTGCGCTTCTGAGTAGATGACTCTCAAATAGGCTAAATTAAAAGTCTCATACATGTGGACCAACCAAAATTCTAGAATATATATAAAGATCGTTGTGGTAGAGGTATCAATCATATTTAAGGAATAACCTCCCGACTTACATGGTATACCACGTTAGCGGTCGACAAAAGTCAAGGTTGGTCAACACAGATCAATGAATGGTCCAAAAAATTATTCGACCAATATCGGGGTCCAAGAAAGTGATCCCGATCAATGAATGCCCCAAACAAGTTCTCATGACAAAAAAAATTAATGGAAGAAAACCACCTAAGATAAATCAAAGGTGAAGATAAAGAAGCAAAGAAGCCCAAGCCCAAGCAAGAAAGCCTTCGTATGATGAAGGGAATCTCTGGAAGGCCTTCTTGCTTGGGCTCTTCCTCCTAATAAATTGGGTTTCTTGCAGGTGCCACACTTTGCACATGAGGATCAATAGTTTGTGTCGACTAATACTCATACAACAAGCTAACAACATGAGGAAGCAGTTGGAGCTTGAGTAGACAACGATATTTTCTATCAACGACCAAAACTTTCTCATGGCATCACACAGAGCCTTTGTTTTCATACACTGAATTCATACATGATATGAATTTTTAGTTTTGCAACCATAGATGTTACAGTTATCATTAAGTTCTAGAGTGCACGTTCTTTTGTTCTCTTCTGTAGCCAAAAAATCAGTAGTAACATGCCAAGAAGAAATGTGAATCTTGTGGGGGCGCATGAGTTTTCCGGATTATGTTCCAAATACTATCATGACCGGAATTCCAAACATCGAGCAACCATTTAATTCTTGATATTTTTTATACTTATCCCCAACCTATAAGCACTCCTTATAGTGAACATGTCGTTCTTCTCTTGATTGCAAGTGATATGACCTTCAATTGGTACCGAAAGGAGTATAATATCATAAAACACATTAGCACAAGAAAGAACCTTTGTCGTCCGTAAGATGTCGAAAAAATTCCTGACATATTTATGACCAACAAAGAATTCATTATCGTGATTTTTTCATCGGGCTGTCAGAAAAGGCTTTCCCGACAGTCAAACAAGGGCTCTCAGCAAAGTAAAGAAACAACTTTCCACCAGACAAAGACGGTGGCCCTACAGGTGGGTCGCATGTGCCAGGTATTTGTCGTGTGTTGACTAGGGTGTTGTTGACAAAGAACTAAGGAAAATAAAAAGCTCGCGTCCGCATCTGAGACTCACTCAGATGCGAATGAGCGGTCGTCACTCCTCACTATCGCCTCTGACGACCACACATACTCATTCCTGCTTGCCGCTTTCCGCAAGCCCCTCTACATATTGGACCGTGAGGACATGCCCAACATGCTCACTAGCACATCTGAAGTTGGAGCTAAACCGTCGACCGATGTATGGAAGGTATGCCTTCAGTGTTGATATTCATGTTGTCGCTAGGCAGTGGTGTTGGGGAGGGATGGCGGTGTTGGTGCAGGACACAAACATGGTGTGGTGTTGAGACAATGACATCACGGAGGGATGGAGATGTCAAGGCTGGACGTTGGTGAGACTTCTGCAACAATACAACAACATCAGGGAAAGAAACGAGTGATAGTGATAGAGAGGGAGTGTAGGAGGCGTTGAGGTGGTGCAGCGAAGTGCGTTGTGGATGGCAGCGCTGGAGCACGATGGTGAAGGAGGGTGGCGGCCGAGGGAGATAAAGATATTTGGGATGAGAGAAGAGCCGTGTGAGCTCCAGCAATTGAAGGACTTCTATAAGCAAAATCAACGATATGCCCTGCTCCTCGCCCAACAAATAAGAACACTTCTTGGACATAATAAAGAAAACATCATTTGTTGTCAGTCGGACGACTGACTACTGATAAAGATTCAAAATAAAAAAGGGATAAATTTGTTGCCGTTTGTCGGTAAAGAAAGCCACACCATAGGATCTCCGACAAGCAAAGTGGACACATGCAACCCTTTTTATTTGTTGTACATTTTGAAATCTCCGCTGTCGGTATTTTCCTACTGTGGTAAGAGCTGCTTCTTTGCCGACTACTTTCTGTATTACTGTCAGCTTAGGTCTGTGTTTGCCATCTGCCAGATGAAAACAGTTGGCAAAGATTTAGACCGTTGGTAAACAACCAGTTTTTAATAATTTACGGGACCAGGACTTCAATCCGTTTTGAACTGCCTTGAGCTTTTTGGCCGCATCAAAGAGATCTGATGCATGGCCGAACTGGTCCAACACATCTCAATTTTAGCATGTAGTGAATCATCATGTCTTCCATTTCTTGGAGTTTGGAATTTTTCAATCCCAGTCAGTCACATGTCTTGTTTGGATTTTTTCAACGCAAACACAAAGCACACTGACGTGTATTTCCTCTTTGTGCCGGGGAGGGTTGAAGTAAAGACGTTGTAAGTTCGGTTCACTTCCTCGTCCAAGGATCAGACGGTCGACATGTTTATTTACCAAACCACTGGTTGTGGTAGCTTTCGTGCCCACGGAAACGATCTCAAGCCTACATCAGCAGGTCGACTTTGATGGGTATTACAGTACTATTTTCTAAGCACTGTACGTATTTGTTAGCAAGTAGGCACAAACTCACGATTTGCGTAAGTTGCTTAGTAACAACCTTAGCCATGATCCGAACTTTCCTTAGTCGCCATCTTGAACATTGCATTCACATAAACGACCATCACAATGTCATCTTACCACTGGCTGTGGGTTGCCATCGCGCATAGACAAAGAGAACGCCCGTGCTTGATATGCTCCGCCACCGGATTTTGTCTTCATTAATTTGGCAATGCTCTTCAGCAATCGAGATTAATAATCGCCTCATCCACAGGATGGCCTTAGCTTCTTGCTAGCCTCAGTTGACCACCAATCTTATACATCTACGTACAAATTCTCCGAAATACTAGGTTAGTTTGCAGTTGCGCTTGCACCAATGAATCCACCGCCGCCGCCGTTCTACATCGATTTTCCACCTCTGCCACCGTTTGATGACACGCCGTCGCCGCCGTTTCCTGGCTGGCGTCCACCGCCGCCGCCGCCGTCTTCAAATGGAGCAGAGATCATGGTGTTTCTCATCGTCGCCTTCGTGGCCTCCATTCTCGCATGCCTCTTTTAAGGGTTACCGCAATACCCGCGCTAGTGCTGAGGCAGAGGCACCTGCTACCGCCGCCGCTCGGCTGCAAGAGCCGCGGTCGGAATCCCGCCGGCGACCTGACGAGGTGCAGCTCCCCAGGGCCGCGGTACTAACCTGGCGGCCCGCCTCCCGTCGTTCAGGTACACACGGTCCGTGAAGCACAACGTGACGGCCGGAGGAGATGAACCGGCGACGTGCTCGGTGTGCCTCACCGTGTTCCAGCTAGGGGAGACGGTGCGGCTGTTGCCGGCATGCCTGCACCTGTACCACGCGGAGTGCATCGACCCATGGTTGGACGCACACTCCACGTGCCCGATCTGCCGCTCCGACGCCGACCCGACGACGGACGACGCTCGGCTACCTCCTGTTTAGTCTTTTTCCTACCGATCGAGAGGTACTGGCACTAGCAATGCAAACCATGTACAGTAGCAGTAGTTCGGTTTAGGATCAGACGGCCGACAATTTTTTCAGCCTATAAAGGTCGACATATTTATTTACATAGTTTAAAAAATCGAACCGGTAACCAAACCGGCAAAACTGTCGTTTCAGGTTTTCACCAATCAGATTGCCGGTTCATCGCTTCGACTATCGGTTTTTTAAGCAAGACGGGGGTGGCCCCGATTGGTGGTCTGGTGTTGCCGCGCGGAGCAATGAGGGAAAGGTGGCTTCACCGCAGGATGGTGCCCGGCAAGGTTCACATCGGAGGAGCCATATGCGCCCGATAGGGTTTGTCATTGACTGAAATCGAGTAAAGTTTTCCTAATTCTACTGAAACCCTAGTAAAATAGGAGTTTTGTTCCTTTTCTTGTTCTACCTCGAGGTTGTTCGCATGAAAACAAGTACATTGAGAAGCTTTTCACGGAACGACATCAAACCAATGGTTTTTTGTGAACCGCCTGGTTCACTGGTTTTTTGAAAATCGGTTGGTTTGATCGGTTTTTTGGTTCGATTGCTCTAATGGTCCAATGCGCTTAGATGCTGTATTGGTTCGTAGTCACGAGTTGTCTAATTTTCTTTGCAGCAACGTAAGCCATGATCCGAATAGTCGCCATCTCCAACGTTGCATTCACACAAACACGACCGTGACAATGTCATCTTACCGCTAGCGATGGGTTGCTATCGCGCATGGACAAAAAGAACCCCCTTGATTTGCTCCGTCAGTGATTTTGTACGCGTGCATTTGGCAACTCATCAGCATTCGAGATTAATCACCTCGCCCACAGCTTCTGAGCTAGCCTCCGTTGACCAGAAATCCTACACCTACGGGAAACACACGTACAAATTCTCTGAAGATAGTGTACTGGTTAGTTTGCGGTTGCGCTTTGCACCGATGGTTCCACCACCGCCGGACTTCTCCTTAAACTTTCCTCTACCACCGATTTATTATGATCCGCCGATACGTCCCTGGTATCCGCCACCGCCGCCGTCGCCGTCCCGAAGTGGAAGATGGGTCATCGTGTTGCTCATCATCGCCTTCGCGGCCTCCCTGTTCGCATGCGCTGTTAAGGGTTGCCGTAACAGCCGTGCTCGCGCCGAGGCAGCGGCATCTTCTGACGCTGCCGCTCGGCGGGAAGAATGGACGCGGCCGCGGCCACTCCCGCTCCCGCGTCTGGAATCACCCCGGCGCCATGAAGAGGTGCAGGCGGTGCAGCTCCCTAGGGCCCGCGCTGCTACCCCGGCGGCCCGGCTGCCGTCGTTCAGGTACGACCGGTCCGTGAGGCACAACGTGACGGGCGGAGGAGACGAAGCGGCGACGTGCTCCGTGTGCCTCGCCGTGTTCCAGCTAGGGGAGAGGGTCCGGCTGCTGCCGGCGTGCCTGCACCTGTACCACGCGGAATGCATCGACCCATGGCTGGACACGCACTCAACGTGCCCGATCTGCCGCTCAGACGCCGACCCGGCGATGGACGACGCTCGACTACCTCCCGTTTAGTCTTTTTCCTGCCGACAGGTACTGGCAATAGAAATAGGAGTAATGTTTTGTTTAATGATCTTGGCGAAAGATGGATTTTTTTTGAGGAAAGTGGTGGATTATTATTGTTTTGATCAATTTGTGATCAGATGGTTTGCATGAAGATTTCCTGTTTGGTTGTCCCATTCCTCATAATTCTCAAATATGATACTCCATCTGTTCAGAATTACTTGACATAGTTTTAGTTCAAAGTTGAACTAAACCACGTCAAGTAATTTGGACAGCTGGAGTATATATAGTTGCTATTAATATGAAGGTCGCATTGGTGGGCAACATAGATGCAAATGGGAAGTTCATTTTATGTGCTACCCTTCACGATTCCATTGTTGATTGCTGATTACCTCATTGATCTGTCAGAGAATTTCATGACCGACCTCAACGGTCGAGTTCGTTAGGGAGAGGTCCGTCCTAGGCTGGAATGCGACAACCTTGCACACCACTATATGGTATAGTGTATCTGTTTTTGATATAACACAAACAGGACACCGTTTAATGAAAACCTTATATCCTTTAAAGTTGTATAACATAAATGTAGAGTGTTTGAACTAAAAACTTACACAAATTTATATTGTTATTATGAACCAAGTTCTGAAAAAGATTAAATAAGAACAAACTCATTCGTACCGAATGAAATGGTACCACGAAGAAATATTGATTGTTTATTCATCATCAGTTGGTACCGCTGCAACCGCTAACTACTAGAACAGGTCTTTGGATCATGCCCCTCTCATCCATTGTCTACACCATATATATGCTATGATTTAGTGACACCTTGGTCTTCTCCAAGTTTGGGTCCTCGTAGTAGTCCCATGTTGCTTCGGGATATCCTCCAAATATCCAGTGTCTAAAGAAAATAATTTATATAGGGGATGAGTAAATGAGGTACTCAACAATTTTATTTGAAGAAGATGTGTGGTGTATGCTCTACACTACAACAGAGAACAAAGGGTGGCAATAATGTACTTTGCAAATATATTGAAGTCAAGTTTTATTGAAATTCACGTGATCATCGGACTTCACGGGTTGTTAGAACTTTCGATGGTTCCTTTCCAGACACATTCACAAATCTTACCAAATCAGGGGGCGACAAGCCACAATTCAAGACACTCTGCAGAGGTGCGCTACTTTACCCATGAGTGTTAACTCATCCCTTATGTTGGGTCCGTGATCTATCACATTTCATGATGTGTGGATAGATCTAATATCCATGTCTTTTCACACTTCTCATGTGTTGTATCCCCTACCGCTGGCTCAGGAGGTATTCCCTAAGTCACCCAATCTCAATAACAGGTAGGGTACCAACTACTTTACAAACATGGCTCTCCTACACACACAACCACCACCTCCCTTTGACCACCATGGTGGTTCCCATGATCTCAACAATCTAGCCATTATTCTCCCATCTTAGCCCATGGATACTTTCAAGGATCCACATCCCATTGCCCATCAACTAAGATAATAGTGATACAGTAAGTTAGAATTGTTCCATGCATGACACTGTGAAGGAGGGCATTTGAATTAAAAGGTTGTTTCTGAACATGGTATGGTTTCAAGGTCGCTAAAGGTCATGAAACGCTACAGTGGATAGTGGATCCATATCCTATTTGAGGAACCAAAGGTTGTGATAGTGATTCAAATATATACAAAGCTAAACACTATAAATTTTGTGAATTTTATGAAAGCAAGGAGACACGAACATGTGCAAGATATGCAACGATCTGCATGTTTTAAATTGATATGTGATAGGTGTAAAGTGCATTGATAGTTTAAGTACTCTAGAGCAAGTGAGAGACTACCCGAATATATTCTAGATGCAATAATATTTTATTATTTATTTAAACATTCATAATTAAGTTTATATTTATGTACTATAACTGCAATGGTTCATTAAGATGAGATTAAGAGAAACTCAGTTGGGCTTGTGGAAATACAAGCTATAAATAATGTTTTAGTCCCACCTCTAAGACTACGTCATGTGTGTTGCATGATGATCTTATTTTTTGAACATAAGGCATTGTTATAGTAACATAGATGCCGACAGGAATGAGAATGCATTGTTTCCAGAACAATGGCTTGTACAAACCCAACCAATAAGATATTGTGCGATCACATATTCATATCTTCACTTTTGTTGTTTGTCTAATCATGCAAGTGTAAACATATGCTTATTTTCCTAGATCATGAGAATTTCAAGTACCTTCAGGCAATATAATGTTCTTTGATTTTTGTCAAACTTTATCTGTAATTCAGTGATTATAACGGTAACTTCTAGGTACAACAGAAAAACATGTCAAGGAACTCGATAATTCAAGGCTATAATTTGCTCCTCCGACAATGGAAAAATACTATCCGAACCCACTCAGTATTACTATATCCATCATTGTGTGACTAACCACAACATGATATGATTATGGAGATATCGAAATATAAAAATGAAAAAGAACAAAACCACGAAATGGAATGGGTAAGGGGAGTCATGACGACCTTGGCACAAAGCACAATGGCCCCCAGTCAGTGTCACCTTACGCGCCATTGTACTACACCGCTTGTTAGATGTACTATCCCTTTCATCTCCTTCAAGCGAAGTCATTCTTATTGGACTCCAATTTAGAGCAACTATTAGCTCAGGGACATGGCAACGTAAATTGTTTTGGTGGTAATCGCTGTAAACACGGGTGGTAATTACAGTATACAACACATGATAATTTGCCTATATCAGCGCATGGTAATCCGCTTGTCTCAGTGACTATCTTTTAGTTTACCCTTGCCATTTACTGGAGCGCATGTTCGCTTTGTATGATTCTCCTTCTTATTTCGGTTTACTTTAAGGGGTTCACATATTTACCAAAACGACTCTGGTAGCTTATAATGTCGTGCCGATCGAAGCAATGTCAAGCCTGTATGCAACTTTAAGGGGTTTCTAAACACTATTTGTTAATATTCAAGACTTATATAAGTTGCTTAGTAACAACCTTAGCGATGATCCGAACTTTCCTTAGTCGCCATCTCTGATGTTCCATTGACACGAACGACCATGACAATGTCATCTTATCTCTGGCTGTGGTTTGCTATCTTGCATAGACAATGAGAAACCCCCCTTGATATGCTCCGTCACTGATTTTGTCTTCATTACGTGTGCATAATGTGGCAATGCATCAGCAATCGGGATTAATAATCCCCCTCGTCCACAGGATGAGCTTAGCTTGTTGCTAGCCTCCGTTGACCACTAATCCTACAACTACGCGAGACCCACGAAGTACAAATTCTCCGAAGTACTCCTAGTTTGTTTGCAGTTGCGCTTGCACCAATGAATCCACCATCGCCATTCTCCTTCAACTTTCCACCTCTGCCACCGGATTTTGATGATCCGCCGATACCTACATGGGATCCGCCACCGCCGCCGGCGGCGGATTCAAATGAAGGATGGATCATCGCGTTGCTCATCGTCGCCTTCGCAGCCATCATTCTCGCATGCCTAGTCAAGGGTTACCGCAAGACCCGAGCTCACGCTGAGGTAGAGGCAGCTGCTGCCGCTGCCGGTCGGATGGGAGAATGGCAGCGGCCACGGCCGCTCCCGCGTCTGGAACCCCACCGGCACCAGCACCATGACGAGGTGCAGCTCCCCAGGGCCCGCGCTGCTAACCCGGCAGCCCGCCTCCCGTCGTTCAGGTACAACCGGTCCGTGAGGCACAACGTGACGGGCGGAGGAGAGGAAGCGGCGACGTGCTCGGTGTGCCTCGCCGTGTTCCAGCTAGGGGAGACGGTGCGGCTGCTGCCGGCGTGCCTGCACCTATACCACGCAGAATGCATTGACCCGTGGCTGGACTCGCACTCGACGTGCCCGATCTGCCGCGCTGATGCTGACCCGATGACGGACGGCGCTCGGCTACCTCCTGTTTAGACTTTTTCCTGCCGAGAGGTACTCGCACTAGCAATCCAAAACATGTATAATGCAAAAGTAGTTTTTTTAGCAATGCAAAACATGGTTTAATCTTCGAGATAAGCATATAACTACTGACAGGATTAACCACGTAGCACATTCTTGGTGACGTCCAACTTCGGTAGTTGCCCTGCGCTTCCATTTGCGTGGAAAAGCAAACACAACAGCCGTGACAATTGGCGCTTATGAGTGGACATATACACTATATAGTAGTTCGGTTTACTTCGTCCAAGGATTAGACGGCGGACAATTATTTTAGCCTAAAGGTCGACATATTTATTAACCAAACCACTGGTTATGTTAGCTTTCGTGCTGATCAAAGAAATCTCAAGCCTGTACCTGGAGGCGTAAAATTTTCCAATACCTTCCGCAGTTTTGATAGTATAACATAAAATTAAATGAAAAAAAGAGATATAGTTAAATATCATATTATTGTACCGTATTATAATGAATGATATACTAGTGTTTGTCTTGCAAAATAATAAATAAAGCCATCTACAATCGATATTAAGCTATGATTTTAAGAGTTGCAGAAATAATATTATACATTAGTATCATATGCATGATATCAACTGATGATACTATACATTGCGAAAGGTCTAACCGGTGTATTTTTCAGTAGTCACGATTTGTCTAACCTAAGCCATGACACGAACGACCGTGACAATGTCATCTTATCGCTGGCGATGCCGATGGCTTGATATCGCGCATAGACAAAGAGAAGCCCCCTTGATATGCTACGTCACTTATTTTGTATGTGTGCATTTGGCAATTTATCAGCAATCGATATTAATAATCCCCCTAGTCCACAGGATGGGCTTAGCTTCTTAATTGCTAGCCACCATTGACAAAACATCCTACCAAGACTACTGTACTGGTTAGTTTGCAGTTGCGCTTGCACCAATGATTCCGCCACCGCCGCCGCCGTCCGGACATGAATGGTGGATCATCTTGTTGGTCATCGTCGGCTTCGTGGCCTTAGCAGTCACCCTGGTCACATGCGCTGTTAAGGGTTACCGCAACAGCCTCGCCCGCGCTGAGGCAGCTGCTACCGCTGCCGCTCCGCAGGAAGAATGGACGCGGCCGCGGCCAGTCCCGCTCCCGCGTCTGGAATCCCACCGGCGCCATGACGAGGTGCAGGTGCAGCTCCCCAGGGCCCGCGCTGCTACCCCGGCGGCCCGCCTCCCGTCGTTCAGGTACGATCGGTCCGTGAGGCACAACGTGACGGGCGGAGGAGAGGAAGCGGCGGCATGCTCGGTTTGCCTCGGCGCGTTCCAGCTAGGGGAGATGGTGCGGCTGCTGCCGGCGTGCCTGCACCTGTACCACGCGGAATGCATCGACCCGTGGCTGGACGCACACTCGACGTGCCCGATCTGCCGCTCCGACGCCGACCCGACCACCGATGGTGCTCGGCTACCTCCTGTTTAGTCTTTCTCCTGCCGAGGGGTGCTGGCACTAGCAATGTAAAACATGTAGTACTAATACTTTTGTTCAATGCATGATCTCGGGGAAACATGGATTTTCTTTGAGGAAAATGATGGATTACTATTGTTTTGATCAATTAGTGATTAGATGGTTTGCATGAAGTTTCCTTCCTGGTCGCCCCATCTCTCATAATTCTCAAATATGATATATAGTTTACATGGATATGAAGGCCGGATTGGTGGGCAACATAGTTTGCAAATGCGAAGTTCATCTTAAGTGCTATTTCCTTTATTGTTTCATTGCTGATTGTTTGATGACCTCACTGATGCATGCACATTAATTCATTATCTTGAGGTCAAATGACAGTTATATGCTTGATAGATTCTATTGATCATCTAGGCTAGATGCAATCCGGCAGTAGGTTGTATCTTCGGTCTATCTTGACAATTGAGAGATCAGAGAGATAGGAAGGAGAGAGGGGTACCTTCTCCTTGGCTCGATGAGCCCGACGCGTCGGCCATGGTGCAGGACGACGACAGCGATGCCACGAAGTGGGCAGTGGTGGCGGCGGAGCTTCCCGTCACTACTGTGAAAACCTAGATCGGTAGGTGATGTGTTGGTGGGGTGTGTGGCGCCCAGCGAACCTCGTATCCTGTGCAGACCCCTCCCCCCCCCCCCCCCCCCCCACCTCTTTATATACGCAGCGTGACAAGGGGCCACCAACCATAAGGGGTTAGGCGCCTCCGATCAAGGCGCGGATCGAAGGTCCGGTGTGTCGTTGGACCCACATGGGAGGAGATCAATTTAACAATGCTCACTTGCTTAACTAAGTTGTCGATGATATACTTGCTAGGTAAATTCACTAATACACATGGTGCAAGAAAGTTCATTTTGTTTAACAATAAAGATGCTTCATTGAGCATGATAGTTGCTTTTGAAAATAATAATTGAAACATAGCGGTGAAAACGTTTTCATTCTGCCAATTGGTTCAAAAATCATAGCTTTAAAAAAAATAGGAACTGAATAAAATGGGACGATGTCACCATATGCTTGCAGTTAATCCTTGTGTGATCACATGCGTTAATATTTACTCTACCTGACTCAGTGGGCCGCGACATGGTAAAAAAACAGCCAGTTCAAACGATAGCAAGAAGGAGCACTTGAAAACATCAAATAATGCAGCTACACTGGTAAGTATTTACGGTTCGGACCTCGCCCCCCGTCGCTCCCGCGAGCGGTGGCTGGGCGACCCCCGCTCCCCGCCGGCCTCGGCTCCCCCGGCCCTCTCCTCCTCCTCGCCGCCGCCTGGGTACGCCGCCGGGCAAAGCCCCGCCGGCGTGGGCGGCGGTGGGGCCATCTTCTCCCCTGCTCCCGTCGTGGTCGCGGGATCTCGGCGTGGGGTGGCGGCGGCACGCTGGCCTGGGGTGCATTGGCGAGGCGGCCGGCGTTCGCGGCGAAGGCGCCGGTGCTGGCGCGGAGGGCTGGGAGGCGGCGGCGGCTCCATGGGCGGCCAGATCAGGGCGGCGGCAGCGGCTCCATGGGCGGCCAGATCTGGCGGCGGTTGCAGGCAAGCTTCGCCGGCGGGGCGCTCTGTTGGGAAACATAGTAGAAAACAAAATTTTTTGGCCTACGAATCAAGAACCCAAGATCATCCAAGAAGATTGCATACAAGGTTTTAGGTCATGGCTCACCAACCGATGTAGCGGAAGTAGAGTTGATGAAGCTCGTGGACGTAGTGGAAGTAGATCTCACAAGTTCTCCCACGAACAGTCCCTCGATCAATCCCACGAACAAGTCCCGCGATCTAGTCCCACGGACAAGTCCCATGAACAAGCTCCTCGAAGAAGGGTCGAAGGTACGACCCCTCCATTAGTATCCACACATCCCGTAGCAGCAATCCAGCAACGCTCCACTGTCCAGAGATGAACGCCACCGAGAAAACTAGAGGGAGAAAACCCTAACGGATTCCGATCTAGAACAGCGTCTAAATCGGGGTCTAAAAGTGGAGCAACAGGGTTTAGAGGAGGGAGGGTGGCGCATAGGCCTTGGGGATAAGTTGTCTTGCTCTCCCCCTCCCCTTGGCTCACCTTATATAGGTGGCCAGGAGGCCTAGGGCGCAGCTCAAGGAGGATTGGGAGTCCAACTTGGACTCCCAAGCCTTCCAAACCTTCCCACACCTTCCCACCGGAAACCTGCCATACTGGGTTTTGGTATTTCCACCTGGAGGAGGATTCCCTCCCCTTGGTGCGCCCCCACCCCGTTGGCCGGCCAGGGCAGCCTAGGTGGCTTGCCCCCCAAGGCCAGGGGCGCAGGGGAGTGGGTGGTACTGCCCGGAACCTTCCGGAGTCTTCCATGACCTTCTAGAAGCTTCCAGGACCTTCCGGGACATACCGGGACCGTTTCGGGACATTCCGGACACTTCTGGAGCACTTCCAGGACCTTCCGAGACCGTTCTCGGACGTTCCGGAGCCATCCGGATAGTTTCCAAGACCATCCGAGTTACAGTTTAAGCCACCCGATGACCGCGAAGGTTGTCGGGACGCCCAGCGATTATCCGGAAACTATTTCGGTTGATCCAGGACTTCCCCAGTACCATTCTCATATGTTCCGGAACCACCTGGGACTACTCCAGAGTGATCCGGACATAACCTTAAATACCCAGAACTACTTCTGGTGCCCTTATGAATAATTCCATAAATCTCCGGAACTACTTCCGGTACCCGTATGAACTATTCTGCTTTGCTTCCACGAAACCTTCTACCATACTAGTATTCTAACAGACTACTGCTCGTTAAGTGTGTGACCCAATATGTTCGGTATAATGCGGACATGACTCAGAACATCTTCCGGACATAGGTCAACAGCCTTTTGTCAATAGCCAATAATCAACAGCGGAGCCATGGACACCCATGTTGACTCCCGCACATACACGAAGAAACTTCGAGTGAACCGTTATGTTTAGTCATGTACCATTCCCTTTGCTTCGTGATATATGACAAAGTTAGAGGAGAGATGTTTGGCACCCATGTGTAACAACTTCTTGAACACAAGCCACTCGTTATCCTCTTTGTTCGTTTGTCTCTATTTCTCGTTATTGTATTCCGGTATCCCCGTGATTAAATCACAATGCGTCTGGCCAGACTAGAATGGATACCGTCATACCGAGTGGGCCCAAAGTCAATATCTCTTCATCGTGAAGGAGCAAATCCCATTCTTGAACTATCACAATCACTAGCCACACCATCTGACATACCCAGAACTTATTTTACTACTTCCCATTTACGGGAGGATTCATCTAAGAACCAAAGCATGTCTTCCTGTGTGAAGCAACTCGATACTCTCATGGTCTAAGGAATTACGTATATGATAACAATTCATGATATGACTTATAACGTTGTTACGATGTGATCTCTAAGTATATCATTCAATACTGGGGTCGGTTCAACATCATTGTTCTGCTAACAATATGTTCTCATTGCTACTGACATCCTTGTTACAAGAACAATGTCCATGATTAAGAAAACGTAATCATCAGTTAGCACATGAGCTGGTCTTAGAGGCTAAACCAGGAACTCTTGGTGTTTACATTTCCACACATGCAAATGAGTTTTCTTCTGAATCTCACAGTCAGGGTCATTGCAATTATAGCACAGAAATATAAACATTAATTACGAACGTGGAAATATATATATAATAACATTTTATTATTGCCTCTAGGGCATATTTCCAACAGTCTCCCACTTGCACTAGAGGCAATAATATTGTCAGTGCTTGAGCACTTTACACCTATGGCATACCGGTGTAATAAATGCCTCATTTGTGGTATAGACCTCATCTTCGGATCTGACGTTTCAGGCCCGTTTGTATCTTGCATATCTTCGCGTTTTCACGCTATCATAAAATTCACTAATTTTATCAGTTTAGCTTTGTATATGTTTGAATCATTTGGTAGGACCTTGGTTCCTTAGAATAAGTCATGAAATCATTCATCAATGTTCCATGAGCTTCAAGCATCTAGGAAACCATACCATGTTCATAAATGAACTGATGATTCAAAATACCCTCCCTTGTTACTTCTTTAAGAAACAATATACTTAGCCTCTGTTATAGAATTCGCCACAGTATCTAACTTTAACACAGTTCCTTCATACTGTGCCACCCTTATGTGTGAAACACATAATCCCAATTAAAATCGAAAATCGATCGGAGTAAGTATGAAGACTGAATTGGTGTAACTGTTTACATCAAAATTCAGCTGGTGTAACTTGTTACAACGAGCTCTTCATTATCTCCATTTTCCGAGAAACATATCTTATCTATCATAAGTTTAACTTTTCACTGTTTGTCCAATGATCAACATATTGATTACTTTGGTATCTTGCTCATAACCTTTTGAAGCACTGGACATATCTGGTCGTTTTACATATTATGGTGTACATGATTAATCAAAACACACGGGTGAGTGGAATTCAATTCACGTGTTTTTGCTTATCTGTGTTCATCAACACCGATTTCTGCAAACAACTTTTCACCACGACTTCGGCAAGAACATGTTTCTTGGAATTTCATACTAAACTACTTTAGTATCATGTCAATATGTAGTGTTGGCTTTAGCATGATCAGGCACTTACTATCTTCATAGATCACTATGCTCAATACTAATGCTATATCAGCCCAAGTTCTTCAACTGAAAACTATTTACAATGAAGTCCTTATTTGTGTCAAGAAATTTATATCATTTCTAATCAACAATATGTCATCTACATAAGGTTTTAGAAATATCATTCAGCTCCCACTTACTTTCTTGAACATTCAAGCATCTTCGTTATTCCTGATGAAAACTAACTCTTTTGGCAATTTCATCACAACGAAAATTCCAACTCCATTATGCTAGCTTCAGTCCATCACTGGATATCCAAGGCTTGCATCTATTTTAGCATCCTTTGAATCGACAAAACATTCCGGTCGTATCACGTATATGTCCTTTGTTACATTTCCGTGTAGGAACTTTGTTTTGACGTTCATTCTACCATATCCTATAAATAAGATATGTAGTAATTGCTAGTATAACCCGAACTGACTAAAGCATTTCTACGGTCGACACTATTTCGCCGTAGTCAACTTTTGAACTTGCTAGAAAACAATTTTCCAACAAGTTGAGCTTTATGGATAAAACAATTTCATCCGAATCAATTATAGATCCATATATATATTCTTCAGACTTTTAGTCTTTCGGAGGGTCTACCAAGTTCAAAACTTGACTTACTTCCATGGATACTATCTCAGATTATTTGGCATTTAGCGAAATCCCGGAGTCAGGGCCCATCAACGCTTCTTTGTATATCACAGGTTTATCATTGTCGAACAACAATATCTCGTTTTACATATCATGAATGTTTGTACGAGTTTTGTCTAACCTGTGTGGTTCAGCTGCGCACTTATTTGAAGATTCAACAATCTTTAACAAGTTGCACTGTCCTCCCACTCACTATTTTGCAAGAAACCATTTTCTTCAAAACACATTGTTCTTAACAGCAAACAGTTTTGCTTTTGTGTAGTGATAGAGGAATACCAAACCTTTTGGAATAACCTTCACAAAGTAGCACTTATCTGATTTGGTGTTTTGAGTATGTCAAACATATGTCTCATACACCCAAATTTTAAGAAAAGACAATATGGTTTTATCATTTCCATATCATATCTAATATGGTGTCATTTCAACAGATTTGATGGTGCTCTTTTCAGTGTAAAAGCTATAGTCTCTAACGCGTAACTTTAATAAGTATAATGGCAAATTGATAAACGTCATATTTGATCTTACCGCGTCATACATGGCTCGATTACATCTCTCGAACACTTTACTCATAGTGGTGTTCCGGGAGACGCAAGTTATGACACTTCTTCACAACTCATCAGACGTTCGCTAAATTTGTAACTCAAATATTACTTTCTACAATCTAATTTGCAGAAGCTTTATTTTCTCATTACAATGAATTTCTATTTCACTCTAAAATTCCTTGAACATTTCAAAGATTTCAGACGTATGTCTCTATTGAACAGATATCCACATATCTACTTCAACTCATGAGTGAAGATAGGGAATCCACTGCACACAACTACACTTATTGGACTACACACATCATCATGTATGATTACTGTAACAGCCCAGTTTTTGCAAAAATTAAAAAAATTGTTTTCGGTGTGAATTGCTTGATTGTCTGAATTGTTTGCGGTGTTTGCATCCCCGATTTATCGATCGGCGATTATTTCCCCCCCTCTTATCTCGTATCGGACGGAGACCGACCCTTGCCACCCTGACACTCGACCTTTGCGACACCGGGTTTCGCCCGATCACCGTCGCGAAAACCGCACGAGTCCAGCCGCAGCCAACGGAACGAAAAACCCCGTTTAATAATTAAACGGGATATTTTTGTAGCGCGCCGGAAAGTGTTTTCGGAACGGTTCCAGCGCGAGGTGAACGCCTCCGGCTCGACGCACCGATCATGCAGTTCAAAGTTTTACCCGAATCGGAGGTACTACGGACCCCCGGCGGTCAGAAACGTGAGCACCGCGCGCCCGAGAGAAAAACAGATGATGTTTTTGCAAACTGCCAGCCACCCATGCTATATAAAGACCACCACACTCCCACCCATTTTTTTAGGGTTTCCCTAAGCCAATATGCAGCCACACCCCTGTTTTACCCAATTTTCGCAGTGCTAGCCAGCCCAGCAGATCTGGACCGTCAGATCGCCCGATCTGACGGCCGAGATCGCTCCCAGCCACCCACCTTTCTCTCTCTCCCCGAGCTTCTCTCCCATGGAGTTCCTCCATGCCCGAGGGCAGCCGCCGGCCGCCACCCCGGCGAGCCAGCCGGCGCCCGTGCGCCCCTTCTCCTCCTTCCCCACGCTCCTCTCTCCCTCCTCCCTCTCTCTTCCTCCCTGAACCGGCCTCTCTCTCTCTCGCAGGGAAGCTCGCCCGCCATGGCCATGAGGACGCCGCCCGAGCTCCTCTGGATGGAGCCGCCGCCCCGGCCCCGAGCTCACGCCGCCCCGGGAGCTCGCCCGCGCCTCCAGTCCGCGCCGCCTCGCCCACCTCCGCGCCATCCCCGGCCGCTCCTCTCGCCGGCGTTGACGACGCCGCCGCTGCTGCCTGCGGTCGGGCACGGGAGCCTCCCGCTCGCCCGCTCCAACCGACGGGAGCCAGGCCGGCCAGGTGGGCCGCGCCAGGCCCAGCTGCGGTGCGCCCCAGCCCAGCCAGAGCCAGCCTCTTGGGCCTGGCCCAACAGGTGAGCAGCCCCTTTTTTTTATTTTTTTGTTTTGTTTTTTTTTTATTTTCTCTGTTGGGCCCAATAGGAGTAGATTTGGCCCGTTTAGGTTTTTTTTTCTCTCTGCTAGGGCTTTTATTTATTTTATTTAGGCAGTTGTATTAGGATTTTTGCAGTGCCCGTAAATTTTTAACCGTAGCTCCGATTGCGACGCGTAAAATATGAAACTTGCTTAGTTTTGTTTCTAGTTTAATAATTTGTTGTTTGTTGCCATGTTTGACTTTGTTTACATGCTGTTTGACTGCTAATTACACTGCTTGCCACTGTAAACTGTAACTGCTATAACTTTTTATCTGTTGCTCTGTTTAAAATGTTCTTTATATGTAACTTGATTAGAATTGCATGTAGGTTGTGTTTTTGCTGTTCTTGCTTGCTAATAAAAATAATAAAATATTGTTTAGGCAAAACAGTACCAAATGCAATATTTATCGTGGGGTCCGTAATAGTTTGCATGTCTAGGATTTCACCCCACTTAAACTGACTAGCCCAGGTAGTTTATTTATGCTTCACCTCTTGTAATGTTTTTGTGCTATGCCATGCTTCCTTGAGCTGCCATGTTAACAACCTTTGCTCACCTGTAGCTAAACAACTTGAACCACCGTAAACGTGCGGTATTCGTCGTGTGTGACCGATACCCCACTTAAACTGCTAGTAACCGTTCTCGACGATAGATCCGTATCGCGTTTCCGTGCCTTGTGTTGTCTCTTTGATCTTGTGTTGCTCCGTAGTAATAGGGGTGCACCGTTGATTGCTTTCCAGTGTTTACTTCCTGTGTGCTCCCGCGGGTACCTTCGGAGACGTTGCGAGCTTGCGATCGACTACACCTTCGGAACCCGACTTATCAACAGGCAAGGACTATACATTACTTATGATCCATTCTATTTTAACCAGCGGTTTGCATGCTAGTCTAGGATAGGTTCGATGTTTGATCCTACCACATGTTTACAGCCTCTTTCAAACCGATACAGCCATGTCCCTTCCCAGCAAACCTTGTACTGCTATGTTACTTTTGCTCGTTGCTCAGCCCCTGCTTAGTATGCATGCTTAGGATGCTACGATGTTACCCTGTTACTCTTTGGGTTGGGATATCACCTGATTATTATATTATTGTTGATGATATGATTATTATAAATGTTGACTATATTCGACGAAGGATGGAAGGTGTAGGCTATCCCGCCCCGACGCTTTGTTCCATTCGAGTCACCTAGGATCCGAGTTCCGGGTATTGGTTTTAAGACTGAGCGTGCCTAACCGCGTGTGGGATTTTATGGGGTCCCCTTTTCTTACCTATCTAGCTTCAAACATTTCTAGAGGTGGCCCAAGCTGATTTACCATTTGAAAACATGCATATATATCTTGTCGGGTCGCTCCTAGCAGATATCTTTTAAAACAACTTGGGCCAGTGGAGACATGGTTTCTCTGTTGGTCCACCTGATCAGCTAGGACCCGGTTTTCCCATGTGTGATTAACCGGCAATCCGACCTGCGTCATACGGAAGAGTCCGATCCGAGAGCGTGGCCAGCTTTTGGATTGGGTGTCGACTCCCCGGGGGCCACCCGGATTTGTTCGTTGTTAGTTAGAGGGGCCTGTCGTTTCGGATCTCTTGGAACTAAATCATAAAATGGTTGTCTATAATGGGTAGCAACTGAGAGTGATGGACGTGCGTGTGGAGCCTCGTAATGGGCAGTTGGTACACCCCTGCAGGGTTAAATCTTTTCGAGAAGCCGTGTCCACGGTTATGGACGACTTGAGACCTACTCTTTGTTCATAGACAACAACAACTGAGATAATCTTAATATAACTTGATCAACGTGTGTGTGCCTTGACTGCTTCTTCTTCGTCGGGATGCGAAGAGGAGGACAAGGATAGGATAGGTGTTATGTTTGCATAAGTAGTTGATATCAAGACTTGTTGGAGGCGATTCCTCATCGAATGCTTGGCTTCTTATCTTACTCTCTAGATCGTTAGCCACTTCATAAATGCTAGTGCGGCAGCAACCTCACCACTTACCCCTTCCTTACCGTAAACTACTAGTTGTCCTAGAATGACGAGTGATGAAGTCCTTGCTGGGTCAGATGACCACTATAGTTGGATGCTGAGTACCTCTGTACTCATGATACTACCCCCAAACTCTTTTCAGGGTTCTGATCGACAACAGGTATGGTGATCGACGTTTCACGTGGAGACTCGACGACGACTAGTTAGGCGGATCCCGGCGGACGGCCTGGACCCGTGTGGTTATGGGATCGATGCTTTTCTCTTTGCCAGTAGGCATTTGCTTGTAGTCTGTACTCAGACATGTATCTTCCGCTGTTGTATTGTATTCAGGTAGTTGTATGCCGATTGTATGAGATGTTGTATCCTGTATCTGTAATGTTGTGATATCATGTTGGAAATCCGGGGCATATGGCTTTGTCATATGTCGCGGTGGGTCCGATATGTGCTTCGTCCCCGAATCTGGGTGGAAACACTTAGATCTGGAACAGTACCGCATATCGGGCCTTACAATTACCAATGGTTTAGTTGCCCGTTCATGTATGGCCTATTAACGGTGTTTTAGTCACATTACTTCGAGACAAAGATCGCAAGCGTCAAGTGATTCATAATCATATGACTCGAAAGTCCATCACTTATGGAAATTTTTCATGCATGTTATGTCACTTGTGATAAACGGCAGTGCCACATCTATATGGTATTTCTGTTAGTCTTGCGACGTTTAGCGTCAGTCTTATGGATGTTTAGTATTATTATCAAGATTCATAACATACAACCTATTCATAATGGAAGTATGGCCTTTACGTTATTCATAGCTTTGAACAACTCTCTTGCAACAAACATGATTCAAAATGATGTTTTGCAACAAGGCTAAAGTGTATTAACAATTTACTCATCTCTAAAATGAATTATGAAGATAATCATAGAGTCAACACACGGTATAGTAAACCTTTTACCGTATTCCCGAGCGTGTGAAAACTCATCATTAGCTAGTCATAAAGGCCATGGTATTTCTTGCATCGAGTTGCAACAATATGCAATCGATGTGATATTCTGGTGATCAACAGTTTAATCACAATATACAGAATCCACAATTAACTGCTTAATCATGATTTCCCAAGAATTACATCTTTTGACCAGCAATGAATTCATCTATAACTTCATATGACTTTCATTTCTGAGCTGGTTATTCCAGTCTTCTTTCGTTTTGCCTTTTTACGTATCATAGTTCTATTTCCAATGTCACTCCTACTCACAGAAGATCACACATGATCAAGGGTGGTGCATGCCATGGATTTTCCGGCGTGTAAGTCTTACTAACACCCTATGGAACTTCCTTTCCCTTAATCCTCATCATCATATGATCAGTGTTCTTCTGGATCCCACACTTATCAGTTTCGTTAAGAGCACAGTGAATATTTTCACTAATGCTTACAATCATACATTGTACTAGATATCTTATATCCAACATTAATTGTCTTATCACTGAAAACAATTTTTCAGTTCCATGAATATAACATAACTATCCCAAACTTTTCGAAGTTCGGGTTTCATGGTGGTGAAGACAATGCACTTAGCTGTGGTGGAATTCTAGCATTTTGGATTATGGACGTAAGTCACATCATCCATCGCATCAGCGGGAGAGCATAAAAAATTTGCGATAGGACATGGTCCTTCTCGGCACTATTGAGGATAGTCCTCACAATACGGTACCAATCGTAAAGTTTTTACCAGATGATACAGTTAATCAAAATCAATTGGGAAGGTGGTAACGCGAGCCATTATTCTACAACGATAATGCAAATACTAAGACTTTGTTCATAATTAAGTTGCACTTGTTATTAATCAATTTAATTACTAAGTGCGCTCCCACTCAGATCAATATCTCTCGTAATTGATGCTGGAGTGATTCAAGATCCAACCCAATCGTCCGCCATTGATGTGACATCACTGATGACTTAGACTGGACTGGTAGGCCAACTTGCCAATCACGCCAAAGGTGATTCTTGTTCATATTTTGATGGGCGTGTTCCGGTAGCAAACTTTTATCCAAACCGTCAAGACAACCAAGTGTAATGCGCTGTGTGTTCTTTTAACACACCCGCCTTTTATGTGTCACACACGTGTGCACCCATGTGACATGACCTGCTCCGGTGTGAAACATAGTATATACGGTGCTACAGTTGGAAGAACACTATCAACTTGATATTGTTTTGCGAGAGATCACCCTAATAAAATACGACTACCGCGCATCAAACAAGGGTGCAACAAAGGGATAAACATCACAGGCAGTTCATAAAATTATGTGATATAGTATAGCCCTTTGCTTCATGAAGTCTTCATTGTCTTCACGTCGTCGTGGTTGAAGTCACCGTGTCCACCAACTTTGTCCTTGGCGCCGGGAACATCACCACGGCTTCCGGCATGTGCGTCGGGGTCCACCTCCGCATCGTAGATCATCACCTTGCATCTATCTATTGCTTTGCCTCGAGCTAATAAACAGTTCTGGCACGCAGGCCATAATTAAGTGACAATCATATGACTCCAGTCATCATGCCGTACCACGACACGCAGGTCGCGAATAAATATTACATAACATATAGCATCTAATACAAACACATTGCAAATCTTGAAGGCTATACCACATCACATGCATACTCTGCAAAAACAAGTTAGATCGCCATCTACACGGGTTGTTGCAACTTTTATCGTGGTTGTTAAGCAGGTTTACAAGGCAAACGAGAAACCCTAGAACAAAACACGCTACTTCTTTTGTTGCTAGTTTAACATACGGGGTGCGTGCAGCAACTAATGCCACAAGCCAAACTTCGTTAAACGCGTGACCCCCGTGTGGATTTGAGTTCATAAAATCCACAAGCCCCTCCATGTTAAATCTTCTATTGCGAGATTAAGATGAGATCCAAGGAGTTTGATGTAGACCATGATCAAGGCAACCAGCATACTGAAAGCAGCATAGAGGGATCGATGGAAAACTCAATCCTTGTAGCAAAACCTCAACTTGCCATCAAGCATAGAAAAAATCACATGACAGGGAAGCAACAAGAAAATCAATGCCTCATATCACACATATGATCTAGACCTAAACATGCATCTAATCAATGATCGCTCTGATACCACTGTTGGGAAACGTAGTAGAAAACAAAAAATTTCGGCCTACGAATCAAGAACCCAAGATCATCCAAGAAGATTGCATACAAGGTTTTAGGTCATGGCTCACCAACCGATGTAGCGGAAGTAGAGTTGATGAAGCTCGTGGACGTAGTGGAAGTAGATCTCACAAGTTCTCCCACGAACAGTCCCTCGATCAATCCCACGAACAAGTCCCGCGATCTAGTCCCACGGACAAGTCCCATGAACAAGCTCCTCGAAGAAGGGTCGAAGGTACGACCCCTCCATTAGTATCCACACATCCCGTAGCAGCAATCCAGCAGCGCTCCGCCGTCCAGAGATGAACGCCACCGAGAAAACTAGAGGGAGAAAACCCTAACGGATTCCGATCTAGAACAGCGTCTAAACCGGGGTCTAAAAGTGGAGCAACAGGGTTTAGAGGAGGGAGGGTGGCGCATAGGCCTTGGGGATAAGTTGTCTTGCCCTCCCCCTCCCCTTGGCTCACCTTATATAGGTGGCCAGGAGGCCTAGGGCGCAGCTCAAGGAGGATTGGGAGTCCAACTTGGACTCCCAAGCCTTCCAAACCTTCCCACACCTTCCCACCGGAAACCTGCCATACTGGGTTTTGGTATTTCCACCTGGAGGAGGATTCCCTCCCCTTGGTGCGCCCCCACCCCCTTGGCCGGCCAGGGCAGCCTAGGTGGATTGCCCCCCAAGGCCAGGGGCGCAGGGGAGTGGGTGGTACTGCCCGAAACCTTCCGGAATCTTCCATGACCTTCTAGAAGCTTCCAGGACCTTCCGGGACATACCGGGACCGTTTCGGGACATTCCGGACACTTCTGGAGCACTTCCAGGACCTTCCGAGACCGTTCTCGGACGTTCCGGAGCCATCCGGATAGTTTCCAAGACCATCCGAGTTACAGTTTAAGCCACCCGATGACCGCGAAGGTTGTCGGGACGCCCAGCGATTATCCGGAAACTATTTCGGTTGATCCAGGACTTCCCCAGTACCATTCTCATATGTTCCGGAACCACCTGGGACTACTCCAGAGTGATCCGGACATAACCTTAAATACCCAGAACTACTTCTGGTGCCCTTATGTACAATTCCATAAATCTCCGGAACTACTTCCGGTACCCGTATGAACTATTCTGCTTTGCTTCCACTAAACCTTCTACCATACTAGTATTCTAACAGACTACTGCTCGTTAAGTGTGTGACCCAATAGGTTCGGTATAATGCGGACATGACTCAGAACATCTTCCGGACATAGGTCAACAGCCTTTTGTCAATAGCCAATAATCAACAGCGGAGCCATGGACACCCATGTTGACTCCCGCACATACACGAAGAAACTTCGAGTGAACCGTTATGTTTAGTCATGTACCATTCCCTTTGCTTCGTGATATATGACAAAGTTAGAGGAGAGATGTTTGGCACCCATGTGTAACAACTTCTTGAACACAAGCCACTCGTTATCCTCTTTGCTCGTTTGTCTCTATTTCTCGTTATTGTATTCCGGTATCCCCGTGATTAAATCACAATGCGTCTGGCCAGACTAGAATGGATACCGTCATACCGAGTGGGCCCAAAGTCAATCTCTTCATCGTGAAGGAGCAAATCCCATTCTTGAACTATCACAGTCACTAGCCACACCATCTGACATACCCAGAACTTATTTTACTACTTCCCATTTACGGGAGGATTCATCTAAGAACCAAAGCATGTCTTCCTGTGTGAAGCAACTCGATACTCTCATGGTCTAAGGAATTACGTATATGATAACAATTCATGATATGACTTATAACGTTGGTACGATGTGATCTCTAAGTATATCATTCAATACTGGGGTCGGTTCAACATCATTGTTCTGCTAACAATATGTTCCCATTGCTACTGACATCCTTGTTACAAGAACAATGTCCATGATTAAGAAAACGTAATCATCAGTTAGCACATGAGCTGGTCTTAGAGGCTAAACCAGGAACTCTTGGTGTTTACATTTCCACACATGCAAATGAGTTTTCTTCTGAATCTCACAGTCAGGGTCATTGCAATTATAGCACAGAAATATAAACATTAATTACGAACGTGGAAATATATATATAATAACATTTTATTATTGCCTCTAGGGCATATTTCCAACACGCTCCCCTCCCCGTGCTGGGTCACCTCGAGTGAGGATGCTTGCGGCTGGCTGGCCGGCGGTCCCCCCTGCCTCGATCCGGTCTCCCTTGGTGGCGGGCGTCCGGTGGCGGGGCCGGCCTTCGCGCCCACTGCCGGGTGCTGTGGCGTGCGACGACGGGCCTTGGGCTGCGGCGGCTATGCCGGCCTGCACGTTCACGGCCGGGTGCCGTGACGTGAGGTGGTCGTTCGGCGTCGTCGGTGGTGGGTGCCCGGGGCGGCGGTGGTGCTGTCCGGGCGGCTCGGGTCGGGTCCTTTCCAGCGTCGGATGGTGGTGCGTGCCCAGCGGCGCCGCGACGGGTCTGGGCAGCGGTCTGCCTGTCGATAGCGGTCTTTCCGGACCAACCTGCGGGGCGGCGCGGGCCGAGGGCGGCTTCGGTGGTGGTGCGTGCCTACGCTGCGACGGCTAGATATGGCCGACAGGCGACGCGGGCTTCGGCGGCGCGGTTCGGAGGCGGAGTTGGTGGTGCGGGCTGGTGCTGGCTGCGGCGACGTGGCGGCTGCGGTCTGGCTGGCAGTGCAGGGCGGTGGTGCGGCAACCTCCTTCTCCCGGGACTAGGCGGGGTGCCTGGTCCTAGGGTTTGTGCTCGGGTGGGCCGGATCTGGGCCCGGGGCTGATCGGGGTCGCTCCCTGGGTAGGAGTGGCTGGTCTTGGCCTAGGGTGCCTCCATGGACGGGCCGTCACGGGGGTGGTGTGCGGTGGCGGTGGCCTGACACTACTATGTGGCCTATTGATCGGTGCCTTGACCTCGGTATGGCGTCGTGCGAGCTCGAGGAGGGCGTGACGGTCGTCGGCAGTCCTATGATCGTGTCCCCTAGCTCCAGGAGGGCTTAATGGGGATGCAGGCGTCGACGCCTCCCACAGTGAGTGGGAGGGTCACCCAGATCCGAGGACTGATGCCGGGCACAAAGTGGACAGTGAGCTCTACTCGTCCGACTGGGGTTGAAGCGTCGTGAGGTGGAGGGTGGCGGTGTCTTGGGGCAGGGATGCCGGGGCGGCGACCCTGGATGGTGGACCACATGGTTGATTTCCGGCAGGCACCATGGTGGCGGTGGTGGCTCTTCCCGGTTGTGTGGGCAACGGGTGGTGGAGCGGCGGGTAGCTCGGGCCTTCACTCTCTAGCAGGGTGATGCCCTGATCCGTATCTGGGAACTAGACCTCATCACGCTCTCCCTAGCGGCATCGGTGGCACGGGTGAGTTGTCGAGTGAGAGCTCTCTGTCTTGGCACCGGCGGCGGCGACACCCGTGGGTGTCGCTCTCTTCCTGAAGACGTCGTCGTGGATCTTCTCCTCGTGTCAAGGCTCCGGGTGAAGACCCTTGTCCATCTGGACTCGGCAGCGGCGACGCTCTGTGCCGTTCCCCCTCTTGAGGGCGTTGTTGGGGAGCTTAGGTGTGTTAGGATGTAGCGTGGGGTTGTGTGTAGTTCTGCCGATGCCTTCTGCTGGTCGCGTAGGTGCACCACTTATCTCAGGATCGGCTTTGTAAGAGGGTTACCTCACCACCTTGTATCATTCGGCCGTGTATCTTGGTTCATTTCCTGTATCCATAAAGGGAGGCGAAAGCCTACTTTCTCAGTATTTACGATTTTCTAAACACCGTATTTGTTAATAGTCACAGTTTATGAAAGTTGTTTAGTATTCCCTTCGTTTCATAATAAATATCACTAAAACGGATGTATCTAGATATATTTTTATACTGTACTGGAACTAGATACATACATTTCAACTATAGTTATTATGGAATGAAGGAAGTAACAATCTTAACCAAGATCCGAAGTTTGCTTAGTCGCCAAGTTTCCGTTCACAGGAACGACCGTGACAATGTCTGAACTTACCGCTGGCGATGGGTTGCTATCGCGCATAGACAAAGAGAAACCCCATGATATGCTCCGTCACTGATTTTGTCTTCATTACATGTGGATTAATTTCCAAGCATGTGCCTTAATTTGGCAATACACATCAGCAATCGAGATTAACAATCCCCCCTCGCCCACAGGATGGGCTAGCTTCTTCCTAGCCTTGGTCGAGCAAAATCCTTAAACCTACGGGAGACACACATACAAATTCTCTGAACACTAGTCCAGTTGCACTTTGCACCAATGAATCCACCACCGCCGGACTACTTGAACTTTCCTCCTCTGCCACAGTATAATTATGAATCGCCAATACCTCCCTGGGATCCGCCACCGCCGCCCCCGGATTCAAAAGGAGGATGGATCCTCGTGCTGTTCAGCATCGCCATCATGGCCTCCATGATCGCATGCTTCGTTAAGAGTCACTGCAACAACCGCGCCCGCGCTCTCGCTGAGTCAGAGGCGGAGACAGAGAGAGCTGATGCCGCTGCCTCTCTCGCTCAGGTCGTGGAGTGGCTGTCGCTCGCGCGTCTCCAATCCCACCGGCTCCGCAGGGCCGGCGGTACTAACCCGGCCGCCCGCCTCCCGACGTTCAAGTACAACCGGACCGTGAAGCACAACGTGGCGGCCGGAGGAGAGGAAGCGGCGACGTGCTCGGTGTGCCTCGCCGTGTTCCAGCTAGGGGAGATGGTGCGGCTGTTGCCGGCGTGCCTGCACCTGTACCACGCAGAATGCATCGATCCGTGGCTGGATGCGCACTCGACGTGTCCGATCTGCCGCTCCGACGCCCACCCGACCACGGATGGTGCTCGGCTACCTCCTTCTGTTTAGGCTGCGCTTGGATCTCGAGGAAAGATGGAATACAATTGTTTTGATCAGGTTGTGATTAGATGGTTTGCATGCAGTTTTTCCCTTTTTGGTCGTCCCATGTCTCATAATCCTCAGATCTCATATATTGTTAACATGAACTAGCAGGACGGCCCTCGCAAATGCGAGGGGGCATCATTCTTATTGTGTCGTACGTCTTACTTGTTTATTTTTTTCTCATGTTAATATTTTTTATTATTATTTGTCCACTTTATTGTATAATACTTAATATTATAGATGTATTTTGATATAAAAAGTTGTATTTTCAAAAGCTCCATCCTTATTGTTTGTAAGTCTTAAGTTATATTTTCCTCGGGTAGAAAAAATTACTGTTATTTATCCACTTTATTAACATAATAATTTAGGCATCGATACATTGATAATAGTGTATTTTTTGAGGGTATCATCCTCTTTGCTTTGCAATATTATGTATTTATTTGATCTTATATATGTTGACAATCACGATGAGAAATGAATTTTCTATTCCGACATGTTTCGATAGCAAGTTTTCATTTGATGTGGTATGAGAGCGATACATAATAATATATTAAATCAATTCTCAAAATAATATTAAACACATGGAAAAAATAAAAAATTTACAAGCTATACAGGCAATTGGTTACCATTATTATGGTGCATGAAACGCTAGAGCATGTCACATTAGCAACTACTATTGTGATGATGCAAGAAAGTATTACATGCAGGGGAAACTACATGATCAAAGTCATGAGTTCTAATAAATGGCGATTAACTAATATAGATTCTTTATCAACGGTCGGATGACATTTTGTAAATAATTTTAATGATCTAATGTTTGTATGATGTTTAGATATAATTATGAAGTAAGATATATTTGTCATACTTTCTTAACTAATAGAGGGCTAGTTTTGTTTTTCAATTTGTGAGGCAACATTTCATATTATAGTTCATATCAAATCAATAAGAAATTGTAGAATCTCTTGGCATGAGAAGTTCTCTATCTGGTACAACGAATACAATTTTGGGTTGCACGTCATTGTGGCAGGCGGTTGTTAATTTATATGGTACTCCCATTGTTCCATAGTAACTGTCGCTGAAAATACATCGATACATCCATTTTGGCGACAATTATTATGATGTAGAGGGAGTACCAAATAGTGACACGATTATATATTAGATTTGTGTAAAATAGAACATTTATTTGTTCTAGAAAACATATTTTAATTTAACAATGAATCATTTCTAACGTTTTCCTTGTTTTGATGGAATTTGAATATGTTAATCATTTAGTTAATAAATATATAAAAGCTCGCAAGGTGAACCATTGGTGCATTATTTCTTATGGTCTGGCAAATTGAGACTCGAATATTATTTTTATGAACTAATCATCAAATGTCTTATATTTTCATAGAGTATTTTTAGTTTGTATGTCTTTAAAAAAAGTTAACCCAGGATCTACTTTATTATAGTACTATTTATTTTGTATATACTTCTGTAAGGGAAATAAATCACAGAAGTCTAACAATTGATTTTGCAAAAAGAAATAAAAAGAAGGCTAGCCATCCTTTTTCATCCATGTCACGTTTTTTATTTGGAAAAGGAGGCATACCCCCGACCTCTGCATCTAGTGATGCATACAACCATTTTATTAATCAAGATAGCAAGTTTGATCCAAGAGATAAAGTTCACACGTAATCATTGTCGCGAGGGAGAACAAAAGTATGCACAACCGGCGATAAGTAGGAATAGATTTGACACATCCATGCCAACATGAATAGTTGCACCAAATAGAATTTTTGCAATGCATGTATTTGTTTTTTGGCCGTGAACACAATGCATGTATATGGAAAATATCTATATGTGATAAGGTTGTTTCATACGGAACGAAAGTACGTATTTGTTGTAATGTGTCACAGGTTGTCAGCTGTGGCAGTGTCAGTGTGGCTAACTCTGATTGTCCTACAACTGTACGCTCAACCCTCCTTCATTTTAGAACCGATCTAGGCGTCGGGTGGGAGCATATTAGGCAATAACTCTTGTTTTTACCAATAGATGCATACGTGTGGAATAGAAACCGCTTCAAACAGACATGTGTCTGGTAGTACGTAAATAACTTAAGATAATTTAATCCAGGCCACTCATTCTATATCTAATGGTCAAAATAATTTAGATGATGTGGACTAACGATCTAGGCCGGGTGGGGGCATATTAGGCAATAACTCTTGTTTCTACCAATAGATGTATACGTGTGGAATAGAAACCGCTTCAAACAGACATGTGTCTGGTAGTACGTAAATAACTTAAGATAATTTAATCCAGGCCACTCATTCTATATCTAATGGTGAAAATAATTTAGATGATGTGGACTAACGTGGTGGCTCGATTTTTTATCCGTATTTTGCTTTTAGTATATACTGGAACAATGCCCGTGCGTTGCAACGGAGAAATAAATCCTCGTGTTCCTCACAGCATATTCATGTGATTTAGCGACATATGAAAAGGTTTAATTAATATGATTGAATGATATATGGAAATATTTAATTAACGTGATTGAATTATGCATGGAAAGATGTTAATATCATTCAAGTCGCATATGGTAAGGTGTGGTTAAATAAGATTTGGTGGGATAAGAAAACCGGTTGAACGAAAACTCGATGAAAAGGCGTGGTGGAAGAAAATAAACCGGTTGACGAAACTGCTGGCAAAACACTTGGAAGGGACCGTGAAGAACCGTTAGCCTTTTTTTAGATAGTAGAGATCACATGAAAAATAGACGTTTTGTACGTTAAAATTTTAAAAAGTTTGTTGCCAATTTTTTTTAAAACTATTCACACTCAAATTTTGTTAAATTTTAAAAAATTATCGCACTTAAAACTATTTGCTCTCCTCAGAACATTTTTATTTCTTTTTTTTCTTTTGCACCACTTTTATAAGATGTTAGCACAAAAATTAATATTTAAAAAACGTTCATGTGTAAAAAATGTATAAAAATACAACTATTCGCACTCAAATTTTGTAAAATTTTAAAAAACGTTCACACTTAAAACTCTTTGCTCTCCTAGGAACATTTTCATTTTTTTTTGCATCATTTTTATATGATGTTTGCACTAAAAATAATATTTTAGAAAAATCATATATAAAAAATGTATAAAAATCCATTAACATATTTATTAAATAGTTCACACTTTCAAAATGCATTAAAATGATGATACACTTAAATGTGTTAAATTATTCAGACATAAGTTTTTACAGTGTGAATTATTATTAAATAATATATTTTTTCTAAGTGCAAATTATTTTTTAAAGTGTGAAGTGTATATTTTGTACGATATGTTGTGTGTGCGCGCGATTACAAAATTGGCCGAGTAGTTGGAGAAAAGGCCAAGGCCCATGTGTGGCAGCCAAGCGTTTTATATTATCCTGCTTCAGTGGGGAACCAACCCTAGTTGGGCCGTAATTCTTTTAAATTGCAGCGCTGGGCCGGCCCAAGTAAAGAAACGTTACGATTTTTCCACTTATTATTGCAGTGCGTGTTAATTTACAAAAATAGCAGAGACTTTTATGTAAAATATGTGTGACGGACGAAAAAAGAGGAAAAACATACCTCCCTTTATTATTAGGTATAGATATAGATAATAGATAGATAGATAGATATGCTATCTCCTTCATCGTTCTATTTCTGATTGCTGATTATCTCTCACTTACGCACGAAGAACTTCATGACCGGCCAGGACAATCTCGGACTGGAACTCGGCGGCCATGCACACCAGTGCATGGTGCAGTGTCTCTGTTTTTTGATATAACACACATGAGATATGGTCTCATAAATTTTATACTGTATCTGTTAGAGTTCCACAAGAAAAACATATAGCAGATCCAAATTACAAAGTTACAAACATGTATTTTTATAAAAAAATAAATTATGAAAAATATTCAACAAGGACAAGCTTACTGGTATGGAAAAACATGGTACCTGAAGAAAACTATGATTGTTTATTCATCCTCCGCTACTACTTTCATAACGACTATGGTTACTACTACTAGCATTAGTTGATTGACCGGACGACTGGAAAGGCATAAAGAAAGTCTTGCGTTATATGCAAGGTACTAAAGATTTTTTGTTTACATATAGAAAGTCAAATAACCTACAAGTTCTTTATTATTCAGGCTCTGATTTTGCTGGGTGTGTGGATAGTAATAAATCCATGTCAGGTTATATATTCACATTCGCTAGAGGAGAAATATAGTGGAAAAGCTCCAAGCAAATGATTATTGCTTCATCTATGATGGTTGCAAAGTTTATATCATGTTATGAAGCCACCGGACAGGCCGTATGGCTAAAAAATATTATTCTCAGACTTGAAGTGGTAGACAATATTTCCAAACCACTAAAATTATAATGCGATAATGAACCCGCGGTTTTCTATATGAGTAACAATAAGTCAAGTGCAACTACCAAGCACATTGACATAAAGTATCGTGTTGTGAAAGATAGAATTCAGGATCAAACTATTAATGTTAAGCATATAAGTACGACAAATATGTTTCCGGATCTTTTTACTAAAGACTTACCACCCAATATTATTCGTGAGCATGTTGTCGGCATGGGGTTATTGAAAGCCTCTTGATCCTGAAATGATAGGACCGTTAATGTGAACCACTCCCCATAAAGTAATATGTTTCCATTTTGAAATAGGATGTGTGCTATAAATATTGAAGTTCAATGGCATTTCATTAGCTGTTGGAACACCTTACTTTCGTATATCATTCCTCTGAATAATGGGTGAAAGTTTTTGAGCCTAACGATCAAGTGGGAAAATGTTTTTTGATTTTCGGTTGAAAGGCAGGAGCAGTGGCGGAGCTTAGTGGAGGCCAACCTGGGCCATCGCCCCCCAAGCCCATATCATTTCCTTTGGTTAATCCTCAGTAAATGAACAAGAAATGTGTGAAATCTTGCCCAAGTTTGCTTTAGTTCACCCCCCACACATTTGCCCCTCCTAAATTCTGGCCCAAGCTCCGCCACTGCGCAGGAGAGTTACGTTAAAGGGGTGACCCACGTTACTAGCGTACATGTGCCAACAAAAATGCCCTGAACAGGGGCATCTTAAGCAACAGATGGTTATGTTCCCCTATCACTAGCGCTAGATAAAAGGAGAGCAATCGGCCACCTACGTGCAGGGTAGTGCCGCTGGCGCTCGAAAGAACGATGCTACCCGTTGCGTACATCTACATCTACATCAACTCTCCATCATGCCTGCATCACGCAAGAACGTGACTTCGCATCGACTCCCCCAATGGCATCTCCCATTTGTGGTAATGATCCTATCCCCTTTCTGATTGTGTTTTCATTAGGTGATCTAATGTAAGTAATAAGTCTAACAGACAAGCCTTAGATAAGTTGCTTAGTAACAAGCTTAGCGATGATCCGAACTTTCCTTAGTCGCCATCTCTGAGGTTCCATTCACACGAACGACCATGCCGATGTCATCTTACCTCTGTCTGTGGGTTGCTATCGCGCATAGACAATGAGAACCCCCCTTGCTTGATATGCTCCGTCACTGAGATTTTGTCTTCATTAACAATCCTAGCCTCCGTTGACCACCAATCCTACACCACGTAGTACAAATTCTCCAAGTACTGTACTCCTAGTTAGTTTGCAGTTGCGCTTGCACCAATGAATCCACCAACGCCGTTATCCTTCAACTTTCCACCTCTGCCACCGGATTTTGATGATCCACCCATACCTACCTGGCTTCCGCCACCGCCACCGCCGCCGCCGCCGCCTTCAAATGGAGGATGGATCATCGCATTGCTCATCATCGTCTTCGCGGCATCCCTATTCGCATGTGCTCTTAAGGGTTACCGCATCAAGCGCGCTCGCGCTGAGGCAGAGGCAGCTGTTGCCGCCGCCGCTCGGCTGCAAGAGTGGTACCGGTCGCCGCCGCTCCCGCGTCTACAATCCCACCGGCTCCCCAGGGCTCGCACTACTAACCCGGCGGCCCGCCTCCCGTCGTTCAGGTACAACCGGTCCGTGAGGCACAACGTGACGGGCGGAGGAGAGGAAGCGGCGACGTGCTCGGTGTGCCTCGCCGTGTTCCAGCTAGGGGAGACGGTCCGGCTGCTACCGGCGTGCCTGCACCTATACCACGCGGAATGCATCGACCCGTGGCTGGACTCGCACTCGACATGCCCGATCTGCCGCGCGGACGCCGACCCGACCATGGACGGCGCTCGGCTGCCTCGTGTTTAGTCTTTTTCCCACCGGGAGGTAGTGGCAGTCTAGCATTGGCAATGCAAAAAAAAACAAAATAAATAAATACAAATATTTTCATCATCGATCCACTCTTGCATCCACATGGCTGGCGAATATTTAATATTTATGATTTATGAGATTGTGTAAGTAGTAGAATTTTAAGACAATAATAATAACATAATCAATATGTAATCTATTTTTTAGTGATCTCGATGAAATAAGGATTACAATTGTTTTGATCAAGTTGTAATTGGATGGTTTGCTTGAAGTCTTCTTTTTTGCTCGTACCATTTCTCATAATCCTTAAGTTTGATACACATAGTTGACATGGATACGAAGGCAGTATAGGTGGGCAACATGGTTGCAATTGTGAAGTCCATTTTATGTGTTATTTCCTTCAACGTTCCATTGTTGATTGTTGACTACCTCAGTTATGGATGCAGAGGACTTCATGATGACCTCATGTCATGTGAGATCCATCTTGGACTGGCATGTGACGACTGCATACACTATAGGACAGGCCACAAACGCCTACGACCGTCCGCTACGCCGACGGCCAAATATCGGGGCCGTCGGCGTAGATCTTGAGGATGGGAAGGTACCTGTGTGACCGTCGGCATAAGAAAACCGTCGGCGTAGGTGGAGCTACGCCGATGGCCACCGTCGGCGTAAGAAAGTCGTCGTTCAAAAATGCAACGGCATCAGACAACCTAACGGCACAAGACCTACACCGACGGCAATGTCCTCGGCGTATTTTTTTCCCTACAAAATAAAAATAATAAGTAAAAATATTTTGAAAAAGAAATAAAAAAATAATAAAAATATTCAAATGGACCTACGCCGGCGGCAATGCCCTCGGCGTATTATTTTTTCCTGCAAAATAAAAATAATAACTAAAAGAAATTTGAAAAAAATAAGTATTCAAATGGACCTACGCCGACGACAATGCCCTCGGCGTATTTTTTTCCCTACAAAATAAAAAAATAAAAAAAATTGAAAAAAATAAAAAAAATCAAATAGGGATACGCCAACGGCCAGGCCGTCGGCATAGAAATAAAAAATAATTAATAAAAAATATGTAATAATTAAAAAATTATAAAAAAATATAAAACTTTGAAAACATAAAAAAAATTCAAACGGGGATTTGAAAGAGAAGGTCTTACATTTTTTATTTTTTTGAATTATTTTTGTTGATTTCCAAAAGTGGTCAAAACGGAGGGCATGACATGTAATATATAGGGGTGAAATCTTACAAAAATCTTGGTGAATCCCTGATGAAACGACTACTTGTGTATCTAGAAAAAAAAATTAAAAAATAAAGAGCAAACTATCAAGCACATGTAGTTCAAATTTGACTCCGTTCCAGCTGAATCTACGAAAATTTGTCTTTTTAAGAAGAGGTATATAAAAACATATTATATGGAAACTTTGATCAATTGTAAATAAAATATGGTCTAGTATTTTACAAAAATAAAATGGTTTAAGTTGACATCAAATATTAGGTAGATCCTTCACAAAAAACCCCTACTTTTGTCACTCGGAAAATAAAAAATGGATTTTTCGTGCAAAGAAAATAAAAATTTTCTTTGGTAAACTTGTTTGCTAGTATAATATACACACATGTGCAAAATATGAGATCATTTGAGAAAACTATCCTTTGCAAACTTGCTATAACATCAGTCATTTGGCTTGAAAATCATAAATCTTCATACTCGATAGCTCATTTTGAAAGAAATTTTATAAGATATTTGCCTTATTCCAAGTTTGTTGTTTTGTATGGTTACTAAGACATAAATTAGGATGCAACGCGAAGGTTTTACATTTTTTTATTTATTTTTAATTATTTTTGTCAATTTCAAAAAGTGGTCAAAACGGAGGGCATGACCGGTAATAGATAGGGGTGGAGTCTTACAAAAATCTTGGTGGATCCCTGATGAAATAACTACTTGTGTATCTAGAAATGAATTCTTTTTAAAAATAAAGAGCAAACTATCACGCATATGTAGTTCAAATTTGACACCGTTCCAACTGAATCCGCGGAAATTTATCTTTTTCAGAAGAGGTATATAAAAAACATATTACATGGAAACTTTGGTCAATTGTAAATAAAATATGGTCTAGTATTTTACAAAAATAAAGTGGTTCAAGTTGACATCAAATATTTGATAGATCCTTCAAAAAAAACCCTACTTTTGTCACTCGGAAAATGAAACATAGATTTTTCGTGTAAAGAAAATAAAAATTTCCTTTGCAAACTTGTTGGCTAGTATAATAGACATACATGTTCAAAATATGAGATCATTTCGGAAAACTATCATTTGAAACTGACTATAACCAAATAGAAGAAAAACACTAAAGGAACATAGAAAGCTAAAAATTCACAAGAAAACCAGATGACAACCTACATAGAAAATACATCAAAAACAGAACAAAAGCCCATAACACTCTCGCCAATTGCGAAGTGGAGTAGCTCCCGCGATGGCATCGAAGGACAATCTTGACGATGGCGGTTAGGGTTGAGGGAGGCTGCCAACAAAGCTAGCTATGATCCTTCCTTTTAAAGATTTTTATTTTGTTCTATTGAGTGAAAAATGAATGCTTTTAATATTGTAAGTAAAAAGTTACAAGGATTTTTTTTGCTAGATGAAGTTACAGGAAATAGTCAAGAGCAGACCTCCTTCGGGCGTCACACAGAGGTGCCTTTGCAAAAGGCATGCGTGAATGGGTCACAGAAATATCATTTTTTCTGCCTTCTTACACTTTCGGATTTTTAATTGGCTTTACCAAAAAAGGTTGTTAACTTTTAATAGTTACTACCTCCGTTTCAAAATAACTGTCTCAACTTTGTACTACTTATTTTGGAACGGAGGGAGAAAATATTAAAAAATATTCTTAAAAATGTTATTTTAATAATAGGTTAAGTCTTTTATAAGAATGCTTAGTGTATATTTATAAAAAAAAATCTATACTCAAAAATTGTTTGGTGTGTATTAAAAAAGTTCATTTTAGAATATACAATAGTTCAATATATATTAAAACAAGTTCATTCTATATTAATCTTTTTTATCATAAAATATATATAAAACAATGTATATTGAAAAATCAATGTATATTGCAAATTTTTTCAAATTGTATCATACAAAGTTCAATGTGTATTTAATATAAATTCATCGTTGTTCTAAAAATAATTTATTTTATATTTTTAAAATATCATCAAATATTAGGAAAAGTTATAAATATAATTAGAAAGTTAAAAAAGAAAATCAGAATATGAAAAGAAATGAAAGGAGAGCAAACTAGAAGAAAAACCAAGAAAGAGAATCAAAATAGAAAAACCTCCAAACAAGAAAATCGAAAAAGCTAGAAGGTGGGCCGACTTGAAGCTGAGTCTCTGTGAAACATCCTCAATTGGACGCTAACAAGCGGCTTATAGAGTTTAGCGGTCAAGATTGCAAGTTCATATTTTTGTAAAAGGAGAATATATTAATATCGGAAAGATACCAATTACACCCGGCCTTTGCAACTACGCAATGCACGAAAGGAAGTACGGATTGCAAGTTCATTTAGCTAAAATGCACCGGCTTTACTCTTCGTTGGGCTATTCATTGCCCCTTTATTCTCATGTCCTTTTGATTGTGCTTCTAAATACCCCTTAAAAATGAGCGGCCAACTCCATAGCCACTACACCACATGCCCGTCCCATCCTGCTCCCCTTTCCTCTTCAGCGACTTGAGAGTCTTCTGTCGTAGATCTTGCCGCCCAGCCAACTCCGAGGGCCTCGCTGCCGGCGGCGTCAGTCGGGGAGGTCATGGGTGCAGTGCGAGGTGGGTGCTAGTAGTCTAATCTCGCTGATGTGGCTGCCAGTATGCTCGGGCCACGTCTGACGGTTCTCGGAGATCTTTGATGCGCTGATGACGTGGTATCGATTGTTGTAGACGAGCTCTTCTTCGACTACCATGAAAATAAGCTCCGTGGATTGTTTTCGGATGCTTCCTCTCCTCTTGGTGTCCACTACGGTGGTGCAAAAAAAGAGATCAACGCCGATGGTGATGCGTATGTTCCTGTACTGCTGCAACAAGGTTTCCAACTCCAGCAAGGAAGGAGATGCTCCCGTAGCTCCTCTTCTTATTGGGGCACTTGCAGATCTTTCTCGAGCTAATGGGGTTCGTTCTCATGGTGGAAGCTCTCGTGACAGAGGTGGTGGCTCCTCCTTCGTCGAGCTGACGCATTGTCTAGATGAAGGGAAGCCGCAAAGTATTCCTCCTTGGAAGGCAGTTCGTCCTCTTGCTGGTAACCGGATTTAGTGGCGCTCTCGCCGCCCCAAGTGGCCAGTTCCCCGGTGATGAAGAGAAGTTTCCGACGAGAAGATGATGGACCCGATCGCTTTTACTTTTTTTTATCCAAGGTCCTTCTTGCCCCAGGGACTTATATATATTTTCCTATTTTCCTAGGGATCTTTCGCAAGTGCTGGTGTTTTTACACCTCTGGTTAATAAAGTGTTGGGATCCTTCCGGATCGCTCTTATTGTTCAAAATAAATACCCCTTAAAAAGATTGCGCTTATGAATTAATTTTTTCATAGTTGTGGACCAACCGAAATTCCATAATATGTATAAAGATCGTTGCATTACAGATTCTAATCCTATTTAAGGTATCACTTACCATCTTACATGGTATACCACGCCAACGATCAACAAAGGTCAACATCGGTCAACACAGATCAATATGTTCGACAATGATTCGAGCAGCTGTCGGGGTCCAAGCAAGTCATCCCGATCAATGAAAGTCCAAACAAGTTTTCATGATAAAAAATTTACCTAAAAAATAAATCAAAGGTAAAGATAAGGAAGCAAAGAAGCCCAAGGCCAAGCCCAAGAACGAAAGCCTTTGTAGGATGAAGGGAATCTCTGGAAGACCTTCTTGCTTGGGCTTGTGCTCCTAGTGAATTTTGTTTCTTGCAAAGTTCTTCTTGCTTGGCTTTGTGCCCATAGGTCTTAGGTTTCCATGTAAGGTGGGCGCGTAAACTAGGCGTCTATAGGCCTATGGGGACTACTTAGTGCTGGTCTTTGGCTCTTCGGTCTTCTCCGCACAAAAACACATCCCTTATTTTTAAGATTTTATCCTAATTTTTTATGGTGATTTCCGAAAATTCCAAAATAGCAAAAAACATGAACAAGAATTGAGCAGTTGATTAAAATGTTATTCCAATAAAATTGGTATAAATTTTGCATAAAATGTATAGAATTGATAATAAGAAAGTAGTATGAATCATACTTTTTTAGATATGTTTGATACATACTATGAACCAAATATGACCATGAATGGTTTTGTGAGAGGTATAAGAGAGTCTATATTAAACAAGAATAACCAAGTTACAATCTTGTTCACACAAGGGGGTAATATGAGGAGGCACACTTGCACGGAGGAAGAAATCACCATGTACCTGAGGCAGAGGCAGCTGCTGCCGCCGCCGCTCGGCTGCAAGAGTGGTACCGGTCGCCGCCGCTCCCGCGTCTACAATCCCACCGGCTCCCCAGGGCTCGCACTACTACCCCGGCGGCCCGCCTCCCGTCGTTCAGGTACAACCGGTCCGTGAGGCACAACGTGACGGGCGAAGGAGAGGAAGCGGTGACGTGCTCGGTGTGCCTCGCCGTGTTCCAGCTAGGGGAGACGGTCCGGCTGCTACCGGCGTGCCTGCACCTATACCACGCGGAATGCATCGACCCGTGGCTGGACTCGCACTCGACATTCCCGATCTGCCGCGCGGATGCCGACCCGACCATGGACGGCGCTCGGCTGCCTCGTGTTTAGTCTTTTTCCCACCGAGAGGTAGTGGCAGTCTGGCATTGGCAATGCAAAAAAACAAAATAAATAAATAAAAATATTTTCATCATCGATCCACTCTTGCATCCACATGGCTGGTGAATATTTATTATTTATGATTTATGAGATAGTGTAAGTAGTAGAATTTTTAAGACAATAATAATAACATAATCAATATGTAATCTATTTTTTAGTGATCTCGATGAAATAAGGATTACAATTGTTTTGATCAAGTTTTAATTAGATGGTTTCCTTGAAGTCTTCTTTTTTGCTCGTACCATTTGTCATAATCCTTAAGTTTGATACACACAGTTGACATGGATCTGAAGGCAGTATAGGTGGGCAACATGGTTGCAATTGTGAAGTCCATTTTATGTGCTATTTCCTTCAACGTTCCATTGTTGATTGTTGACTACCTCAGTTATAGATGCACAGGACATCATGATGACCTCATGTCATGTGAGATTCATCTTGGATTGGCATGTGACGACCCTGCATACACTACGGGACAGGCCACAAACGCCTACGGCCGTCCGCTACGCCGACGGCCAAATATCGGGGCCGTCGGCGTAGATCTTGAGGATGGGAAGGTACCGGCGTCACCGTCGGCATAAGAAAACCGTCGGCGTAGGTGGAGCTACGCCGACGGCCACCGTCGGCGTAAGAAAGTCGTCGTCCAAACATGCAACGGCGTCAGACAACCTAACGTCACAAGACCTACGCCGACGGCAATGCCCTCGGCGTATTTTTTTCCCTACAAAAAAATAATAACTAAAAATATTTTGAAAAAGAAATAAAAATATTCAAATGGACCTACGCCGACGGCAATGCCCTCGGCGTATTATTTTTTCGTGCAAAATAAAAATAATAACAAAAAGAAATTTGAAAAAGAAGTATTCAAATGGACCTACGCCGACGACAATGCCTTCGGCGTATTTTTTTCCCTACAAAATATAAAAAATAAATAAAAATATTGAAAAAAATAAAAAAAATTCAAATAGGGATACGCCTACGGCCAGGCCTTCGGCATAGAAATAAAAAATAATTAATAAAAAATATGTAATAATTAAAAAATAAAAAAAAATATCAAAAGTTTGACGAAATAAAAAAAATTCAAACGGGGATTTGAAAGCGAAGGTCTTACATTTTTTCTTTTTTTGAATTATTTTTGTCGATTTCAAAAAGTGGTCAAAACAGAGGGCATGACATGTAATAGATAGGGGTGAAATCTTACAAAAATCTTGGTGGATCCCTAATGAAACAAATACTTTTGTATCTAGAAATGATTTTTTGAAAAAATAAAGAGAAAACTATCAAGCACATGTAGTTGAAATTTGACCCTGTTCCAGCTGAATCTACGAAATTTGTCTTTTTAAGAAGAGGTATATAAAAAACATATTACATGGAAAATTTGATCAATTGTAAATAAAATATGGTCTACTATTTTACAAAAATAAAATGGTTCAAGTTGACATAAAAAATTTGGTAGATCCTTCACAAAAAACCCTTACTTTTGTCACTCGGAAAATAAAAAATGGATTTTTCGTGCAAAGAAAATAAAAATTTCCTTTGGTAAACTTGTTTGCTGGTATAATATACACACATATGCAAAATATGAGATCATTTGGGAAAACTATCCTTTAAAAACTAGCTATAACATCGGTCATTTGGCTTGAAAATCATGAATCTTCATACTCGATAGCTCATTTTGAAATGATTTTTATAAGATATTTGCCTTATTCTAAGTTTATTGTTTTGTATGGTTACTAAAACATAAATTATGATGCAACGCGAAGGTTTTACATTTTTATTTATTTTTTAATTATTTTTGTCAATTTCAAAAATTGGTCAAAACGAAGGGCATGACCGGTAATAGATAGGTGTGGAGTCTTACAAAAATCTTGGTGGATCCCTGATGAAATAATTACTTGTGTATCTAGAAATGATTTAACAAAAAATAAAGAGCAAACTATCAAGCACATGTAATTCAAATTTGACACCGTTCCAATTGAATCCGCGGAAATTTGTCTTTTTCAGAAGAGGTATATAAAAAACACATTACATGGAAACTTTGGTCAATTGTAAATAAAATATGGTCTAGTATTTTACAAAAATAAAGTGGTTCAAGTTGACATCAAATATTTGGTAATCCTTGAAAAAATCCTACTTTTGTCACTCGGAAAATGAATAATAGATTTTTCGTGCAAAGAAAATAAAAATTTCCTTTGCAAACTTGTTGGCTAGTATAATAGACATACATGTGCAAAATATGAGATTATTTGGGAAATCTATCATTTGAAACTAACTATAACATCGGTCATTTGGCTTGAAAGTCATGAATCTTCATACTCGATAGCTAATTTTGAAAAGACTTTTATAAGATATTTATCTTATTCTAAGTTTGTTGTTTTGTATGGTTACTAAGACATAAATTAGGATGCAACGCGAACGATTTAACTTTTTTTTATTTTTTGAATTATTTTTTTCGATTTCAAAAAGTAGTCAAAAATAAATAGGGGTGGAATCTTACAAAAATCTTGATGGATCCGTGATGAAATGAATACTTGTATATCTAGAAATGATTTTTTCAAAAAATAAAGAGCAAAATATCAAGCACATGTAGTTTAAATTTGGCACCGTTCCTGCTGAATTTGCGGAAATTTGTCTTTTTAAAAAGAGGTATATAAAAAACATATTACGTGGAAATTTTGGTCAATTCTAAATAAAATATGGTCTAGTATTTTACAAAAATAAAGTGGTTCAAGTTTACATCAAATATTTGATATAATCTTCACAAAAAACTCCTACTTTTGTCACTCGGAAAATGAAAAATGAATTCAAATTTAAAAAGAAATATAATTTTTCAAAAAAATAATTTAAAAATGTTCAAAATATAATAGGTAACCGATTAGGAAGTTTCAATTTTTTTTTCAAAATTTCATCACACCATAGACATCAACAAGGTTTAATAGGATTTATATGATATATATATCAACAAGTGTCTGTTAAGCGAGTTGGGATAGGTGTTGAATGGAACTGAGAAGTTAAGCGTGGTGGACCTGAGATTAACCATAATGATCTTAGATTAAGAAAAATGTGAAAAAAATAAAAATAAAATATATATTTTTTTAAACGGGGATACGCCTACGGCCAATCCGTCGGCATAGAAAAAAAAATTTAAAATTTTAAAAAAATTGAATTTTAAAAAATCAAACGGGGTTACGCCTACGGCCAGGCCGTCGGCGTAGCAATAAAAATAAAAATTAATAATTTATTTTTTTTCAGAAAAATACAAAAAAAATATTTTTTTTAAACGAGGATACGTCTACGGTCAGGCCGTCGGCATAGCTGACCACTAGGCCAAACGGCCGTTAGTCTCTGCGTGGACCCCACATAGCATATGCCGACGGCAATGGTACGCCGACGGCATCGAAGGCTAACCCGAGAAATACCTAAGCCGACGGTGATACACCGACGGCGGCCCTCGGCGTAGGCCTACGCCGACGGCATTTGGCTCTACGCCGACGGTTTCCGGCCGTCGGCGTATGCGTGCTGTGCCGTAGTGATACCCATTGTATGATGTAGTGTATGAGCCTTTGATATAACGAGCATGAGACATTGTATGATAAATATTATATCTTGTTGTGTTATGCAACGGGAATATAGTGGGTCGTTACAAATCAAGTTTTGCAAAAGATTCAACAAGAACACTAGAAGAAGTCGGTGGATATCACGTCCATCTCCTTCATTGGTTGCATTGTATGCTATGATAGTCACCACCTTTGACTCCACCTTACACCTTACAGGTCTGGCTCGTCGTAGAAGTACTTACCTGCTGCTTCGGGATCTCTCAGCATCTTCTCCAAATATTTAGACTCTAAAAGAAAGTATATTATATAGGGATGAGTACATGAGATACTGAATAAGGTTATTTATAGCATATGAGTGGTTTAATTATGCTCTACAGTACTACTAATATCAAAGTATCACAACAATGCACCTTGAAAAATCTTGTAGAGGTCAAGTTTCAGTTAAATTCATGAGATCATAAGACTTCATGAGTTGTTAGTGTTAAAATATGTGTGCCGAATATATGTGTACGAATAGTGCTACAGTTGGACTTGTAATAGCGGTGGGTTAGGTGTTTGAGTCGGACACGTGTAACCCGGGCCTATTATATAAAGGCACCGCGGGGTAGCAAAATAGACTAGACACAAGTTGATAGGCTAGACAGATATCACGAGGGAACGGTCTGGTGCCCGTGGCGGGGGCGGCCGGACCGGCCGTGGCGAGGTGGTCGGAGCGCTGTCGGATGGCCGTGACGGACTTGTCGTCGACTGTATCATGTGGATTTGGTACATGGGGAGGAGCGCCTGTAGTCATGCCCCGGGGATTAGCCATATTTGTGAACCTCGTTAACAAATCTCGGTGCCGTGCTTGTGCTTGATGATTGCGCTTGATCCTCGGTAGATCGATATGCGACATCGGATTATTCTAACATTAGAAAATCTGATTGTTCCTTCCTCGCGATGTTCACGGACCTTGCCCAAATCAGGGTGTGCCATGTCTCAATTGCATACACTCTCCAGAGGTGCTCTACTTTATCCATGAGTGTTAACATAGCTCTTATGTCTGGTATGTAACCCATCACACTCCATGATGTGTGCCAATGTCTAAGATATGATTATTTTCATCCTTCCAATGTGTTGTACCCCCTGTCCTGGCTCTTGACGTATTTCCTCAGTCGTCAATTTTCAACTACATGTAGGGTACGGATTAAAGGACATGTGACCAACCTGGATTTATGCCCCCTAACGCTAAAGCAATTACAACCCTCTATCGAAAAGGAACTATGGCTCCCCTAGATGATGGGGATTTATGTCCCCCAAGCCGAAATGGATTTACGCCCCCTAGTGTTAACATCCGTGAGGTGGATACAACATCAAGAAGGAGCCATTAAATTACCAGTACCATTCAAGGTTTTGTGGACAATGCTATCTATAAATGGAAAATTAAATATCCAAATTAATTATTTAATCAATGCAAATGATATGGATGTGATGCACATTATGCATAAACAATATCATTGAAAAATATAGCTAGGGTAGTACTCTCGAACTTCTTCGTGGTGTGCATGGTGTTGAGCATAGTAAAAGATTATGTATACATCTACTACTAATGGCTTAATTCTTTCTACATGATATGAAGTAGATTATATAGTTTTCCAGGTTTTCTTCTCTCTTGAAATCTGAGAAGAACATATAGTACCCTCTTAATATCCCATCTCTCTTTCTCTCCTACACTCTGATAAGAACATATCCTCCTAGTTGGTGGCCTTTCCCATGATGTTGTTCCATGTCTTCTCACTTGGTTCTATGAAATTATGCTACTATTGTCTGACACTACTCTATGTTGAGCTCGCATAACGTCTCTATGCTCATGATGAGAGTACTCAATCACCTACCTAATGAACTTTTGTAGCTTGTTCTACTAGTCAGGCATTTCTTCTTCTTGCGGGATGCTTGCTCCTCGTTGCAGCTTGATTGATAATAGTAAAATGGCCATTCTCCGGTTGTACTGTAGTTCCATGCTTGTTTCATGATATTGCTATATGCTTTTATCATACTTATATATCACATTTAGCCATTTTATGGAACTAACCTGTTGGCAAGAGGCCTAGTGTTGTTCCTGTTTTCTGCTGTCTTTTTGTTTCATTCAGAAATCCTACCAAAAAAAATCCTCGGAAATTGCTAAAAAATCACATATGTTACTCCCTCCGATCCATAATAAGTGTCGCTCGTCGGAGGGAGTATTATTTATTTGAGACGAAAACAGGAGACCAAAGGAGAGCCAGATCGAGAGGCCCCTAGGCGACCAGTGGGCGCGCCCAGGGGTGGGGCTGCACCCTACCCGTCTGGGAGTGTGGGACCTCCCTCTGGCTCCCGTTTTTCCTATATATTGCCTCTATCATTAGAATCATTCGAAAAGGAAAAAATTGCAGAAGAATATCATGGAGCCATCGACACCATAAAAGTCCAATCTAGGGCTTCTGGAGCCCTGCTCCGACACCCGGCAGGTGGGGAAGATCGTCACCGGAGACCTCTACACCACCATGATTTCCTCCCTAGTGATGCGTGAGTAGTCCAACCTTGGACTATGGGTTCATAACAATAGCTAGATGGTTGTCTCTCCCCCATGGGCTTCATAATATTGTTTAGACCTTGTGAGTTGCCTAACATGACCGAGATCATCTTTATGTAATTTTTATGTTGTGTTTACTGGGATCCGATGGATTATGGGATATGATCAGATTGTTCATGCTTTTGATATATTATTTATTATATGTTCTAAGTTTGTTCTTGCATATTCTCTGTCATGTGTGATTACTTCAACCAAGTAGTGGCATGTGTCTTCAAGAGATGGTTTTGTGCTAGGTAGTGGCTTCGTGCCTCCTTTGATCCTGGGCATGTGTGATAGAAAATTCTAAGGGAAATGATCAGGTGTTGCTACAAAGGGTAAAACATCGGTGGTTATGTTTATTTATTGATCATAGATGTTCCTTACATTATGTACCAAGGTTATTGCATTTGTCTGTTGCTTTTGCAACTTAATACCAGAGAGATACGCTGGATAGGCGGTGTCAAGGTGGATTCTTAGTTATATGTTTGACGTAATGCATACATGATTAGTACCTTGCACTTTCTCATGTCATAATTAGCATTGCAGTGCGTTTATAATTCTGTCAATTGCCCAACTGTAGTTTATTCGCCCAACATATTTATCGTCTTATGGAGAGCCACCACTAGTGAAACTATGGCTCCCGATCCATCTTTTTCCATCGATTGCAATCTCTTTCATTTACTTTTTATCATCATTTTCTTGTTGCGCTCTTTTACTTTTATTATTATTTCCACACCATACGTTTGGTTCCTTCATAAACAGCAAGACGAGAAGCCTGACAACCTTCCTGGATAGTAGGGAACAAAAGAGTTTGTGTTTTGTGTGCGGGTCCACGTTCGTTGAATGCGCCAGAATAGCGGAGACCTACTTTAAGTCTTCGAAGTCCTACTGTATTGATCACCTTGGTTTCTATCCGACGGAAAATTACTTCTATGTTACATCATACCTTCCTCTTGGGGTTCCTCAACAGGTGTGTGTGATTCACGCCATCAGTGTGGCTATATGGGCTTATCTTGCGTCCAAGGTGATGCTTTTATATGCTTAGGTCATGTCTTAGGTGGCTAGAACATGCTTGCTAACTCAGCCTTCTCTCAGCTGATAACGCTACGTGATTTGTCACCTCAGAATTAGCTGATCATTGAGGGATTTACAAAAAGCTTGACTTGTTGTCTTGCTCCCTGTGATACTTATCTTCTTAAGAATGTGGTGGCTAAATGCCTAGGAACTTCATTAGTACAAAACGACGCTACAGAAATGGTTGACCCCTTTTGCTGACACAATTTTGAATTGTCACCTTGTGAATTTGTGTGATAGGGGGTGCCCATCTCACACGATACAAAAACCTGTTTTTTATAGGTTCAGTTATCACAGACGGCAAGAGCAGAATTGAATATTTGCGATGGTCGATGCTATCACAAACATTTTACTGGAATCTACCATGTTATTTTTTAATGGTGTATACATTTGCGTCAAGGTTGTGCATCACAAATGGTGGCGGTGCAATTTTTGTGTGGGGTTTTCCTTTTATCCCACACGCTCATTTCTAACCAAACTATGTGTGTTGTATGTAGCCAACACTCACGCAACTTGATGTATGACTATCTGCAATGCCATAACCAATAAGCAGATTAATTAGCCCTTCTTTTGTTCTGGTCAATTTTAGACCATTATTTAATGCATGCCATAGGCGCATTCATATCGACTATCTGCCTATAGCACCATGTCTTACAAATTACAGTTTCGTAGCAAGTAGCATGATAGATGTATAGATTTTTTTTATGAGTGGTGCTAATGTGCTCTTCTTCGTGTTTCGACCTCTATAGTCGAAGTTGAACGTACAATGGGGGGAATTGACAAGGACTGTGAAATATCCTAATACATACATGAAGTAGCTCTATATGATGATGATGACGATGATGAGACATTGTTGTATCATTGTTGCTCATTGATCACGATCCCTTTGTTGCGCATTATTGTATGATGATGATGATGATGATGAGCCATTTTTGTATCATATAGTTCAATAATGACGAGACATTGTTTTGGATGATCTATTAGTAGTGTTCTATGACTGAATGAAAACATGTGTAACTGTACTATATATACTACATAAATACATAGAAAGAATATTTAAACTAATAGTAGTAGTTAGGGTTTTTAGGTAGTAGAAGTGAAGATGTAGCAAGTAGTGCGGGTTCCACATGCGCTCCTGCAACTACTAATATAAGTAGTAGTAGCGTGGGTATTACCCATAATAGTGGAATTTTGCAAAAAAGAATTCTATAGCGAGAATGAATTAGTGGCACTGCCATTAGATCCATGGCATCTCTACTTCTCACTCCAAATTTTGACTTTCTATAAGAAAGAATGAATTAATTGCATTCGTATTACACTTTAAGAAGAAAAATAAAAATGATATAATGGCACATTTTCACATAATTTACACATAAATCTAGCCACTTTATAATATGAAATAATAAACATATAATAATGAAATTTCATGAGAAATAAGTTTTAAAAAAAGAAATGAATCACTATCATTACTATAACCCTTATGAAGAAATAACATGGAATAGAAACTAAAAATAATAATGGATAGTTTTAAAAAATAGTGAATTATTTCCAATGGTATCACCATTTCAGTAGGAGGAAATTTAAAATTTAAAATAATAATGATAAATTTGGACATAATTTCCAAAGAATTATTTTTAAAAATAATTTTTCTAAGAAGGAATAGACTAGACACATTGCTATTACCCTAAAAATAAATAAATCCTAGAACATAAATAATGAAGCTTTTGTTAAACAATGAATTATTGGATCGGTATTACAATATAATACAAAATAAAATGAAATTAAACTAAAACATAAACAAAATAATGAATTTTCTGAAGAAAGAATGAATTAGTGGCATTGGTAGTTCCCTTTAAGAAAAAGGGAATGCAAAAAAGAAAAAATAAAATCAAATAATGAAGTTTTCTGAGAAATAATTAATTACATACATTGCTATTGCCCTTTAAGAAAAATGAACTAAAAAATACACCACAAATAATAATAATTTATCACACATTTTATATAAAATAAGATTTCTTATAATGTGCATGAATAAACATACAATACTAAATGTACAAAAAAAGATTTCTAAGAAAGAACAAACTAGTGGAATGTGTATTAACAAATAAAATCTAAACGAATAAACATAATGAAATATAAACTAAAAATCAACATAATAAAATTTTCTAAGAAATAATGAATTATTGACTTTGTTATTACATTGAAACATAAGATACTTTTGCACACAATTTACATAGAAAATGTGGTTTTAATAATATGAAAGAATAGGACAATAATAGTGGAATTTTCACTAAAAGGAATTTGATAACAAGCAATGAATTACTGGCATTGATACTAACCTGAAAGAAGAACTAAAATGAAATAAAGACCAGAAAAAAATAAAAAATAAAAAATAATGAAGTTTATTATCGCAAATTAGCGGCCTTGGTATTACCTTCAAGAAGAATGGAAAATACAATAAAAACTAAAATAAAATTAAAATATGAAGTTTATTATGAATGAATGAATGAATGAATGAATTAGTGGACTTCCGTATTACCCTCTAAGAAGATAGAAAATTAAATAAAAAATAGAAATATAAACATAATAATAATGATGATGCTTTTAGGAAATAATCCATTAGTGGCATTGGTATTACACTTATACAAGAAAGAAAATGAAATAAAAAATAATCAAAATTTTGAACTTTACTAAGAAAGAATCAACTAGTGGCATTAGTATGACCATTTAAATAAAAAAGAAAATGTTAGGAGAACTAAAATAAAATTAAACAAAGAAGTTTGCTAAGAACAAATGAAGTACATACATTGGTATCACACTTTAAGAAAAAATTAAAATATAACACAAATAATGATAATTTTTCACATAATTTACATAGAATTTTTTTTTTCATAATATTCACAATAAACATACAATACTGAAATTTACAAAAAATATCTAAGGGGTGACGAACTACTGGCAGTGGTATTACCCTTTACCAAGAAATAAATTGAAATAAAAGTAAATATAATCATTATAGTAAAGTAAAAAATAAAAAAATTCAACACAACAAATGTTTCTAAGAAACAATAAATTAGTGACTTTGGTATTAAATGTAAAAAATTAAAAAAATTAGAAAAATTAAGTATACAAGCTCAATATAATCGCATTTTGAAATAATATGCAAGAACAAACATATAATAGTGAAGTTTTCACAAAAAAGAAGTTTCTTAACAAAGAAGGAATTATTGTAATTATAATACATTTTAAAAAGAATGAAAATGAAAAAAAATCGAATACGAAAAAATGAAAAAATATGATGGGAGGAGTATTTTATAGTATTTGTGTATATAAATTTGCACTCACTCAATATCCCAAAATTATCCACAAAAAAAGAAGAAAACCCGACTAATAGAGAAAATAAAATTAAAATTAAAAACATATAAAATTTTGGGGTCAGTAAAAAAAATCCCCAGCCCGATGGAAGCGACTAATTGATGGGTACTCCTTCGGGGGCACCCGCAAAGTTACTTCTGGTGTGTTTAGGAGGCGTTACATGTCGCGTATTAGATGTACTCGTGATATTTTGTTTTCTATTTGCACAAAGTAAATTATGCCTTTGGGTGAACTCAATTTGTGGTTGCACGAATGCAAATCTGTGGTTGTGCAAGAAGCAAAACTGTAGCTCTACAAAAAGTAGAAAGTGAAAAAAAAAACTGTGGCTACACGAGAAGCAAAAAAGTGAAAGACGAAAACAAACTATGATAGATCTCAACCGCAATGTCATAGTGTTTTCAAACAAAAGTACGAAAGGGAAACAATATATGATATTCAGCCACAGTTTATTATAGTTTTCAACCACAACTCAGTACCGTCTTCAGCCACAATTTAGTACAGTCTTCAGCCAAATGTTTTGCCCAAAAAAAAATGAAAAACGGACAAAGAACTTTGACTAATTTCAACCATAGTTTACTACAGTTTCGAGCAACATATTTCACTCGAAATAATTCTTCCAAACCTATCAACATGTGATCAAATTTTAAAGATCTCAGTGCGACTGATGCAACAATAAAAATGGTTCAAAATTTGGATTAACGATTCCAGATATAAATTATTTTAATAAAGAATCTATGAAAAAAGCAGAAACAACTAACCTACCATCCTCACGCGCGCAATGAAAAACCATTGAAACCTTTTAGTTACAATAAATGGTGGGCGCGCGTTAGACCATTTATCAACATCGAAGTGAAAAATGATCTTTGCGAGGGATACTCTCTAATTAGAGATCTTGTTAAAACAGCTCATAAACATCTCAGAGAAAAAGAAGAACACGAATCTCTAAGGAGAAAAATTAACTTACTCATAGTTCATTTTTAGATGATTTAATACAGCTGAAATGATAACAAAATAGTCGTTGAATGCTGATCAAACGATGGACAGTAGTAGATGAGGGACTGGTGCAGTGCCCCCGATGCTTACAGCTTACCGGATGATTTTTGCAATACAAAACCAAAAACTGAACATCAAACGCTAGACAGTCAATACACTTATACATTCAGACACACACACACACACGCGCACGGTCACTCTCCGTAGAAGACGTCCTGGAAGCACTGCAGGTACTCGGGCTCCAGCGCGAACAGCACGGCGATGCCGGCGTCCCTGTCGGCGCCGCGCTGCGTCACGTACGCCGTGCCGGCGCCGAACATCTGCGCCGGCGCCACGAACCGCGGCGCGCCCCACCCGAAGTCGGCGTCGTACATGGGCATCCCGAGCCAGCTCACCACCCACAGGTCCGACTCCGGCATCAGCTGCCCGCGCGCCGCCTGTCCGCCCATCTCCGCCTCCACCTCCAGGAAGTCGACCACCGACCGCGCGTACGCGTCGTCCACGCGCTCCACCGCCTTCCGGATCGCGTCGGCGACGAACCCCGGCGGCTGCGACAGCACGTCGCCCACCTTCACGGTCACCAGGTCCCGCACGATGGCGTTGCCGAAGAACTGCCGCGGGAGCTGCGGGCGCAGGCGGTGCCGGACGTTGGCCGGCACGCGGAGCCGCGTGTCGGAGCCCGGCGCCAGCCCGCGCGCCACGCACATGCAGCGCCAGAGGTGCGCCGTCACCGCGCCGTACGTGGACACGCCGGGCGCGCACCGGGACTTGAGGTCCGCCAGGAGCTTTGGAGAGACGGAGTAGACGCGGGTGACGAAGGGCCGTGGCGCGCCGTTGAGGTACGCCGGCGAGTACACCGGGTGGTCGAACTCGGGGCGCGGCGGTGACCGCGCGCGGAGGAGCGTCCGGTCGTGGAACGGCGGCGACGGGCACGCCTCGGAGACGGCGAGGCCCCGAGCGAGCCCCGTCCACGTCTGGATGAAGTGGAACGCGCCCATGCCGTCCATGGCCACGTGGTGGATGCCCGTGCCCAGCACCACGCCGCCGCACTTGAGGAACGTCACCTGCCATGCAATAATTAGTAAATTTGTAAGCTGGCTCATTAGTACTCCCTCCATTTCAAAATAACCGTCTTTCAGTTATTTTAAAACGGAGGGAGTAAATTTTAAATCCAACAATATATACCAATAATTAATGGCGAGCACGTATTTGAATCACTTCTTTTTCATTTTTAAAGAAACATTGTTTTTTTTCTGGAAAAAGAAACTGCTTGATTGCAGATAACCACGTATGGTAGTTATTTATTTTAAGCTTTATGATGTTAAACTTTGATGGATTTGATATCAATCACTTCTTCTTCGGTACATCCCCATAAATGAGTGAACCTCGATATTAATATACTTCACATTCGTACATAATGGTTTTCTTGAATTACTTTTTAAAAAGGTCTTGAAATATTTTCTTTAAGCAAACTAACAAAGATATCCATTATCCGCCAATTGAAATACAATGGTTTTGAATAAATGTTCTGTCAAACTAGGTCTAATAAGATGCTAAGATTGCTCAGTGAGTTAATTTTTTTTGGAAAGTGAAAAATATTAATGCAGTGAAGATACCAATTACATCCAGCCTCTGCACCAACAAGACATCGCAAGACATCCAGGATGCACACAGCTAAAGAAAAAAAAATCCTGCCATAGCGATCAACTCCTCTCAATAGTAGCACACGAACCACTGCGCATGTTTGTATATGCTTGCGTTTTAATATCTATATAGTGGATAACATCATATGAGGGCTAGACGCCTAAGGTTCTAGCCTCACTTCTATCTATTAAATTTGGTCACTCTAGTTCTTCAGGATCAACCCAATATTTTTCTCCTCGTAGCATGTCAATCATGTTTGGTTTTCTTATGTTGGGGCATAACAAACATATGTTTCTTCCCATATTCATATAGGGATCCTTTTCCACACAAACAAAATCATATAGGGACGCTGGCCTGTGTTGGATTGTTTGGCTATACAAGAGTGATATGGTTTCTAACACACAAAAAGCAAGTTGTAAATCTTGACACTATATGGGGTCATTGCTTCAACGCCGAATCAAGGAGGGTTTTTTGAGAATCATCAATCATGTCCGTACATAGTCTTTTTATGATAAACTCATTTTCGCTCCGTCTCGTCGGGTGTAAAACATGTTTGGCTGTTGATCATGGGGTAGCATATATAATGGGTTTTCTTCCCATATTCTAGTGAGGGGCGGCGGCCATTTGTTTGACTCTTTGGCTATGCACCGGCTATAAGATAACCTGTGTAGTTATATCATCTTTGATGCGACATGATGGTTGAACAATTAAATAGAAGTATTAGATAAGTGTTGGGAATCGTCGATCATGACAATGATAGCGATGCCATTACACGTTCAGTAATGCAAGCAGCAAGTAGGCCTTTGTGTTGCTCAGCAAGAAGTTAGAGCGAGGAAGCCATGTCCAGCCCAAAACCACGGATATCATCAACGACGCCGTCACGATCACATCCACGCAACTTGATTGCAGATCGAGATGCATGTTTGTTATCCTGGAGATGAGTCATACGTGGGCACCCCAACAATATAATACTGCTCCTATGACATAATCAAATCCGGCTACGTTGTTTTATCATGAGGTTGGCTAGCTATCTTGGTTAATGGTTACCACGCATGCCACACATGGTATTAGCCTCGATTCTTTTCACATGTCAAACTTTGCTTTGCTCTCTTTCATCTATTCATAGATGATAAGTGATATGCGTCATTGTGGGGAATACAAGTGCACACTAGTAATTGTTTTGAGGAAATTGGAATTTTATCTACAGTGCCTTACGTGTTGATTTTATGCAAAGGAAACAGAACATGAGTGTGACATAATAGTTTTATGTATCGTAAGTCGATATCAGTGTTGTTCTTGTCATTTTCATATATTATTTCTATGTTTAGTCGTTATCGGTAAGTATGGCCCTCGACAAATGATCTATCTGATTTTCTCCGTCCCTTGTTGTCTCTGTCAATACGTAGAAGGATCGATTATCCTAACAATATTACATTTTCAGAGGTGACATGTGGACGAAATGAAGCTTCATGTCGATCGTGCTAATACAAAATTGGTGAAGTTTACAACATTATTATGTCGATGCGATGCAGTTTGCCCTTGTCCAACTCCAAAAACGATCAATCCAAGAATAATACAACTATAAAAATTGCTATTCCTGATGCACATGATTTCCCTTTTTACGCCATTCGATTCAACCGATGCCAAACATGGGACCGATGTGACGAGTGGGAGCAAATAGCGTCCACCCCAACGAGGTTGAGCCAAGACCTCACCGAAGACACGACGAATATGAATGGCAACGAGTCATGGCCTCGTCGATTGTCGCAAGGAAGAGATTGACTTGGGGGGGGGGGGGTCCCGAAAAGGACATGAAGCCAGAGGTTACAAAGATGATCGGAACAAATGGAAGTATATCCGTGGGTGGACGCTAGGAGATGGGGCGATACGAGCCGACCGGTTGGGACTCGCTCTAGACGGCTTGCCCAAGGGGAGAAAGAAGATTAACAGTACCATGACGATTGACGTGAACCATTGGATGTGGATCGGAGCTGACAAAAATCACATTTTTTTCGTACGTACTAATTTTTCTCTTGGATGACCCGAGGAATAGGTGGCTCCCTTACAAAATTTCTATCTACCATGAAATGTCCATGCCAAATAGCACCATCGAATAGGAATAGGTGGCAGAAAGCCAAGACAGATCGATTAAGTGAGATTAACTAGTTATTAGACGCGAGAGACAAAGTTGTACCTGGAACATGGCCATAAGGCAGGGCGGGTCGCCGGAGGGAACGAAGGGCACGAACATGCGCCTGACCTCTGGCGAGGGCTCGTAGCTGCTCCCGAAGACGTCCTCCCCGGCCACGTCCGGCGCCCTGGCGACGACGAAGAGCGCACCCTCACCGTTGCAGTCGATCTGCAGCCGCCCTTCATCGCCCACGCCGAGCCGGCCGGCCAGCGGGTAGAAGAGCACCAGCGCCCTGGCCAGCGCCGCCCTGAGCCGCTCCGGCGAGAAGAAGTCCGAGTCCGAGTCCGGCGATGCCGGGGCCGGGTAGTAGTAGACGAGCGGCGTGTGCGTCTTGGGCACGGCGAGGTCAAGGTTGGACAGCCACAGCGCTCGCCGCGGCGTCTCCTCGCTCGGCGCCACCAGCGTCGACTCCACCACCTCCACCTTCATTTCCAACACCTCTGTGTGTCTCGATCAACAAAGGGTGTTTGCTTGTGTAATCTTGTCTGTGTGCACACGGGGTTTGCTTGTGCCTATGGAGGAGCTGCGAGGCCACGCACATATATAGGCCCGTATACGGTGTGCCCCCATCACCCCGCCCGGGGTACTGAAATCGTACCGCATGAATACAATTATCGGCCTTGCTAGGTCTCAATCGACTAAGATTTTGTTAAGTCTCAGTCGATGTTATATCCGTAAAATTTTACATTAAAATCGATGCAAAACTATTTTTTCGATTTTTTTCTTTCTTACATGTTATGTGACATAATTAAGACTTGGTTAAATATCAGTCGACTGCGATCTAGCCACACCCTACAATTTTTTCATGGTTGAAGATTTTAGGAGCCCTTGAATCAAGTTAATCTAACGATGAAAATAACATAAATACTAAAAAGTATATTAAAAACAACTTATTTGCTAGAGTACATCTAGATGTGCCTTAAATATTGCATATCTAAGTTTTATACTATTGATTTTAGATGAAGTTACGTTTGGGTATATTTTTTATCTTAACTTTTTTCTTTCTGGTTTGATTGAAATACTTAGCGCCTGTTCGGAAACCCTCCGCTCCAGGAGCGAATGGAGCGGAGCGGGCTGGCTAGTAGCTTAATTTTGTGGAGCGAAACAAATAGAGCTCTTTGTTTTTCTAGAGTGCAGCCGCGTGGAGGCAATCCGAACACATCCTTAAATGTGCAATAACTAGAGCATATCTAGATGTGTGTTACACAAATCTAATTAAAAATAAAATACTAAAAAATACTGAAGATAATAATTTATAAATACTTTTTTAATTTATATTAAAAATAATAATTAATTGTACTTGATCAATGAACACAAAAATATTAGAAAAAATACTCGAAAATGCTGAAAAGTACTCTCCAAGCATCGAAGAAGCCGTCACTGCATGAAACCACGGCGCCTAGTCATGCATGTGCATGGGGGACTCAGCTTCTAGTGGCAGTGAACATGTTTACATACATATTCTGATTCTCTCGTGAGCATGATGCGTGGCGCAAGGCGCAAGTTGGGCCTGCCATGTCCCGCGCCCGAGACCGCGTGGCTTATATTTTCTTAACATAATAACAACTCCTTCTAGAATCTATAATACCTAAATAGTTCATCCCCACTAATCTTTCTATCTTGACATGCAAGTTATCCACATCATCAAATAGGTCCACCATGCAAAAACTAATTTCCATCAACTCTTAATGCACATGCTCCCATTAATACTCCATGCATCACAATTAAATACTTTAAAAATTTATGCACTTAGCTCCACGATTTATAAATGATTTTTTATAGAAAATCAAATTCTATGAATTCACATCTGTAGTTGCTATCATTGTCCAACTCTTCATGCACATGCTCCCATTTAATTCTCCATGCATCACAAAAAATTATTTTAAAAAATTATACACTTAGCTCCATGATTTATTTATAGAAAATCAAATTATAAGTTACCTCGCATGTTATTTTTCTATGCGACAAATTTTCCATGAGCGCACACATATGTAGTTGCTATCATTGTATTAGGTTTAGTCAAAGGTGGAGATGTTTCCACTATCTCTACTCAACTTCTTTTCGTCTCTTATATATCATCTCACCGATATATTGTCAAGGTAATAAATTAACAAAGCAAAAAATCACACACATTTTTAGATTTTCATCAAATTATCTTAGATTTGTACTCTAAACAATATTTAAAAAAAATTATAATCAAAGTATAATATGTTTCATAATTTTTCTCATGTTTTAAAACATTAAAATATTTGTTAATAGTTCCCGCAACAACGCGCGGGGTATCATCTAATTGATATAGTTTGCATCTGATGCGTGGCCCATGCAACTTCCTGATATCGCGTGGCAGATTAATGGCGCCTAATCGCTTCTTCTCTTAATTACAAGAATAACTAATCAATGAGGTATTTTTAAGCGCTTCTTCCGTAATTGGCGAGTACATCTCAATACTTCCGAGTAATCTTCGCTAAAATTATTTATATCCCTTGATCAAGCACAATTAAATTAAGTAAATTAATATTTTTACTAGGAAATAATTAATTCCAGTACTTTTTACTACTACTCCAGTACTCCTTAGTATTTTTTATTTCCACAGTTAGATTGATTTGATTTAACGCCGCCTAAAATTTTCAACCATGGTAAAAGTTGTATTTTTTATAATATAAAGAGTACCTACGTCTCTATATCAAAATAGAGTAAATATATTCATCTCACCTTCGCTCTCAATATTTTTTCCCTCCCTATGTCATCATCCTCGCTTAGTTTTTGATAGATTCTTATGATAACCTCAACTGACACTGCAATAAAAATCAATGCAGGTAGAATAACGTTAAATACTTTGAATCAAATCTGTACTTTTCTATCTTTATCATATTCATGTCTTTACAAAAGTATTCATTAATTTTTTAAAGTATAATCTACTATTTGATGGAAGAGTTTGGTTAATTATAAAAAATATCATTCATTTTCAGTTTTTACTATATATAACGTATGTATTGCGATTAAATCACCTCAATTGAGGATAACTTTAATCTAAGAAAAAAAATATGTGGGCCACACAATCCAACCCGTCAATGTGAGACCTTACATAAAAAAAGCTTTGCTGCAAATATTTAAGGATTACGTAGTGAGTGGTTCATGGGGCTATTTTTTTCGTTTTTTTATCATTAATTAGATGATTCCTCGCGCGTTGTTGTGTTAAATTTATTTTAAAAACATAAATATTTACTAAAAACAACTAAATCTAGTGAAAATAAAATATAAGCTTAAAATTAACTAAATCTAGAACACGTGTTTGAAAATAGAACAAAAACTTATGAATTACTGTTCAAAATATCATTTCGAACAAAACTGTGAAGGATGATTAATGTGCATATAGGATGTGGTAACGTTACATGCACATATACTAATGCAAAAATAATTATAATTTATAAGTTCGCTTAAGTAACATATTTTGCATGGTCTAATAGGAACATTCAGATTGCGTCTTTGTATGTTAAAAGAATTAGAACCAACTTCTTAATATAAGATTAGGAGCAAAGGCCCACCCTAAAATTGAAGGAGTGAGGGGGTGAAGGCGATTAAATTTTATAGGTCTTGCATTTTTAGAGAATATAACTCACAACGTCTCTGTTAGAGCACTCATAGTTGATAATCATTAATGTACATTTACCTTCATTAGAGCATCTACAACCGAAGCCCCCCCAAAACATTCTCGAAATGTCTGCGCGACCTATTCAAACATTCTACGACGTTTTTTTGGCCACCCAATCGAACATGGAAAACCCAATCCAAATGTTTAGGATGACCGATCGAAACCCATATGTGGGCGGGTATGGGGATGACCGAACACGCTCGGGCGCATCCGCCATGTCGGATCTGAACCACAATGGCTCCGACCTTCTCCGGCACGCCGGGAAACAGATATGAGTCCTTCATCACCCGATCTATGGACTAAGACCTCATCCCAATCAAACCCCGAGGAGAAGATGGCCGCTTGCATTGCGCTTGCTGCGCGTGGGAGAAAAACGACTGATACCAGTCGATCTCGATCTATCGGGCATCCATAGCTTCCGTACAAATGACGCTCGGCCGCTGCCTTGCTGGAGGCGATGCGGTTTGTCTAGCATCCGCAAGTCGTGATGGAGGCGCATCAGCTTCGGTTGCGCGTGAAGGAGAAAGCCCGCCGTGCGAGGTAGAGGGTACTAGAGTCCGCGCAAGCCCTCGTGGTGGATTCCACCACATCGGTGCTGGAAACGTGTCGTGGTGGAAGTGTCGGGCTCCAACCACCACGGATCCATCGTGAACCTCACATCGATCGATAGTGTGTTGTCCATGGGCTACGACGGGGAAGAGTAGGACATGGGAGACAATGGTGCCTTGAGTATTGTTAGTCGGTGTATGTTCCATGTCCTACTTTATCACACCGGCGACCAGATGGACACTCCCAAGGGTTTAGCCAGTCGTCAAAACATGGGCATGGCCGGGCTCCGCCGCCGAAAAATTGGATTTGGTTCTATGTTGCATGTAATTGTATAGATTTAAGTTATCGTAATTGAGGAATCCTGTCGTGGAAAAAAATATTGAAGACCCAACCTATCACTATCCGCCCACGCACCCATATAAATCCACAGATTAACCAAGTCTGTTTGTATATGTTCTTAACAACATACAAGCAATTAGCTACTTTTAAACAAACACTCAAAAAAAATAGTTATAGAAAATATATATAAAGGTGGGCCGGCCACATAATGAGTCTTTGAGATTGTAATTTTTTTTCCTGATGTTTTTCACATTAAGGTTTTTTATGAGATACTTCGTGCAATATGAGGAGACATATTATATGAGCTCTTTCTCCATATATTTTTCACTGGATTTTTAACATCAGAGACAGATTCTGCGGGCAGACCATTCGGTAGGAAAAATGAAGAGTGGTCCGTCACTGTTTGTGAACGCGCTCCGGCGGGTATAGGGGGTTGGATTTGTCAAGCCCGCATTAGATGCTCCAAGCAATGCAACAGAGCACTGATGCATGTATGTTTTCTGTAAATGCAGAAAAGGAATCAATCAACCTAACGAGTTAAAGAAAATGATGCTCGGCTCTATCAAATCATTTTCTAGAAACATAGTATTATTACCCCGATGTGAGAGGGCTCGAGGCGTTGATGTTTCGGAGAGATACGATGGACAAGGAACACATTTTGGGCAGAAAAATCAAAGAGGAAGTGCGCGAAACGTATGGAGGGTGGAATGGTGAGGATGAATTTGATCGGAGCGGGACTGCATGCAATATTAGGTCGGTGAAAGAAAGACTCGCCGGACAGCGGGAGTCCATGCACCAGTACGGCGTCCGCCAGCGCCTTCCCCAAGTTGATCGATGCATGGGGTAAGAGGTTGAAGTTGACACGAGCTGGACACCGCCATTCTTCCTTGTATAAATATAGCCCAAATCCCACACCACGATCTCATCCCCATCTCCCTCCCTCCCTTCCTCGCCGGCCGCCGGACAGCAGCCATGAAGCTTCCTCCGATTGTTGCCTGTCTTCTCCTCGTCCTCGTCGTCTTAGATGGTATGCACGCATCACTTCAAATCTCGTCCCGTTCTTTACGTTCTTCTTGCATGCATGTACTGACGACATATCGATCTATCTATGTTGCAGCTGCCGGCGTGGAGGCCCGGGGCACACCTTCGTCTCAATGGTCCAGCATGGTCGTCTTCGGTGATGACTTTGTGGACAACGGCAACCTTCCCAACAACATTGGTGAAAAGACGTCGCGTCAATGGAGCTACCCCTATGGCTCTTATCTCAACTCTCATTATTCCACATCTCCTGTTTTGACCGGACGTTTCTCCAACTACCGGACGCAAGCAGATGTTATCGGTAAGTATCATCTTAGACCATTGCATGCATGTATCATCTGACATCCAAAATAATCGATCTATTAATTGCATTGTCCTTGCAGCAAGGATGTTGGGTCTCGATGAAGCCCCTCCAGCATACGAGCTTACATCCGATCAATCTTGTGACTCCTCTGGCATGACCTTTGCTTATGGTGGTGCTGGCGTCTTCAAGGTGACGGCGGAGAACGTGCCGACCCTTGCCGAACAGGTGAAAGCTTTCAGGAGGCTCGTCAACGACGGGATCATCCCAACACGACAGCTTCACCACTCTGTCGCGCTCATCGCCATCTCCGGCAATGACTACATGAGCGGATCCTCCGACGTTAAGAATTCCTTCTACTCAAGCTTCGATGATGTGAGTAGCAGCTAGCATACTGTCGTATACAAATTAAACTATCAATTAGTAATATCAATATCAGCCTTACTAAATATCTGTTATATATTTCGTGCAGCTCGATACTTACATCGGCAACGTGGCGACTGAGATCCTAGATAATGTGGCGCAGCTGCAGAAGCTTGGTGTGAGAAAAGTGCTAGTAAACAACTTGCATCCCATTGGTTGCACACCCTTACAGACTAGCTCAAACAACTACACCGCATGTGATATCCTCGGTAACTATGGCGCGTCCGTGCACAACAAATATCTGAAGCAAATGATCGAAGCTAGGGACAACGTCCACATGATAGATCTCTACACTGCCTTCACCGACATTGTCAATCATGCCCCTGGTAAATACATGCGTGTGGATCTTGCAAGTCAAATCCTGTTTCTGATATATGAATTTGATTCTATAATTACACCTTCTTTTGTGCACGCAGGCGAAGGGTCGGATCAGTCTAAGAATTTCAAGCGCAAGCTGACCCCGTGCTGCGAGAGTTCTGATGAAGATGGATTCTGTGGAGAGCGTAGCGATTCAGGGAAGCACCTCTACCACCTATGTGATACTCCTGACAGGATGTTCTACTGGGACGAGACACACCCCACAAATGCTGGGTGGGAGGCTGTAATGAAGGCGCTACAACAGCCTTTGATGGAGTTTCTCGATCTTGATAGTGACAACTAGCTAGTTGCTGAAATAGCTTTTAGGTTTGCTTTTATAAATAGCCTGCATGCGTGATTAGGTAGAATGTTGTGAGATTTTGGCTTGTGTTTTGATGAAGTTTTAGTCTGGTACAGTACTTTTAATTTATAGTACGAAACATGGACGAATGTCAATTTTCTTAAAGTTTTATCCTCTGGTACGTAATTGAGATTGAAAAGTTGGTCGTATATGTGAATATCTAGCAGCGAATGAGAACGTGCTTGGTCTGTAATTTGAGAACGTGCATGCACATGATGCAACTCATGAGCGAGTCAGTCCCCTCAAAAAAAAAAAAGAGCGAGTCAGTGAAATTAGGCTAATTACGATTGCTTGTTCGTCTGCTCAATGAACCAGGAAAGAGGGCTGATGGAAGGTGTTTGATTGACCATTGGTGTATACTTTGAGTAGGTGGTTTGTTAGGATGGGAAAGATTTAGGTCTCTAATAATGCGCCTGGTGTGAATACTTTGCATGCTATCCGTCAAGGTCTCTCATCCACTAGCGCCCCAAGCTCGCTCTTCCTTCGTGTGTTTGCTTGGGGCCTGCTTTCTCTGAGAAGACTGAACATTGGGCAGATGAATTTACTCAAAAGTTTAAAGAGTGTAGGCTCTCGGTAACTAAGCAAAGATCAATAACAAAAAAATAGGAATCATCGGATAACGATGTTTCATCTTAGTGTCTCATGAAACTAACTACATACAAAACATTGTACGAATGACAATATTAACACCAATTGGTGCCACCTTCGTCCGTTCCCACCGCGGCGGAGCGTGACCACTTTGCCATCCGGGGGCGTCCTCGATGAGTGTGGGTGTTTATTAGTCGGGGTCGCGTTTGTCCCGTGCTTCTCTTTGTGTCACCGATGCATGCTTCTCAGAGCGGTACTACAACTTGTCATGGTGCTTTGCTCGATCTGAAGCAACGGCCTTCGATAAAGGCTTTGAAAGTTGGGTGCCTACGCAAGCAAAGCTGTTTTCGGCATGCCATATATGAGCTTTTATCTACTAGTGTTGGTGCACGATGATGTGGGTGTCCTTTCTGGCATGGGCACCACATGCCAGGAATATCACGCTAGTGATAAAAATAACAATGCTAGCGTTGGCAACCCTCTCGTCAGCAGTACAATGGTCTATCTATGCCGATGTAAATAATGCCACACCATAGATATGTATTTTCCATGTATACAAAAATATAACCTACATTAAATACTACAACATTTATACACTCCATAATGCTAGCTCAATCAGATCCAACAAAGTGGTTCACAACCCCAAAATACAAGTTGTCTCATAACCACTACAGGAAAATCGGTCTATTGCAACAAAAATATTGCGACAAAATAATTTTCGTTGCAAAAAGCTCATTTTATCATCACATTTTCGTTTTTGTGGCGACTAGCACACCGTAATGCAACAAATTTTTATTGTTGCAATAAGTGCCCTATTCGTTGCATAAAGGCTCGCCTTATCGCGACGAAAAGAAAACTGTTGCATTAGCTATTGCTATTACCACAATTTATATATTGTTGCAATATTTCTAATTTTTTCCACAAATTGTCTTTGGTGGTAATTGTTTTTTCGTTTCCCACCAAAATTATTTATCCGGTTGTTGTGTTTCCCACCAAAAGACCTTCTTGTTCCCGGCAAAATTTCTTTTCCCAGACGATACGGTGAGCTTTTACACGACCTCTTAATAACTAACTTCCAATCTAGGTTAAACAAGGCTATAATCTGATTTGAGGCTGTCGGCGGTTTCACGGTGTTGGTGGACTAGATCGGCGGCTTCACGGGGTTGGTCGACGGAGCGAAGTTTGATGTATACATGGTAAATTCTCTTATCCACCTCTCTCTTGTTCCCGTGCTCTCACCTGAGTCGCCGCCGTCGCCTAATCTCCACCCGATCTCCCCCGTCGAATTGAACCTCGCTCTCCACGATCGTCACCCGCACGAATCCGCTGCCAATTGAGAGGGCGGAGGGCCGTACGTTGCTGGGGCTGTGAGTTGCGGCGCCCCCGTCGCGCGTGTCGGAGGGCAGAGGTTGACGCCGGCGGGAGCAACTCAGGGAAACGGCCGCCTCAGCGCTGGTCCTTGTCGTGCGGCTCCGGCAGGAGAAGCTTCGGGGCTGAGTGGGGAGGGCCGAGCGCCGCCGAGGTTGTGAGGTTCCCCGCCCCCATCGAGTCCTTCGGAAGACAGAGGTCGATGGTCGCTGCGCCGCAGCTAGCCGTCCCGACGGAAGGAGGTCGAGGCAAACGGCCGCGTCCTCGCTGGACCTTGCCGTGCAGCTCAGGCAGAAGTTTAGGGACCGATGGTCACCAGCGCACTGGGGTCACCTCCGCACCAGGGCTTCCCGCGCGGCACGAACAGGACCAGATTTAGGCCCGTGGTGTGTTGTCCAGAGCTACACTGATTCCTCTCTCCCCTGCTCTAGTCTTCCTCTCTTTTCCTCTGTTCATCTTGTCCTTGTTTATTCCTCTGTTCATCTTGTCATCGGGTAAAAATTGCTGACAGCCTGCTAGATTGAAAGGTCAATTGGTTTATGTATTTAACCTCCCCCCCCCAAAAAAAATTGTTTATAGAACAATTGTCTATATGTCCATGCATTTAGTATTTTTCTGTCTAATCTTAAATTATTAGACTTCCTTTAATTGTGATCTTTGGATGCCCAGCCTTGCTTTGGATTTCACAACTTGCTCCCATATCAAAATTATGTTCCGAACTTGAAACTCTTAACTTGAAAAGTCACAACAACCAAACTTGAACGCTATTCCCTCCGTTCCAAAATAACTGTCGTAGCGTTAGTACAAATTTGTACTAGAGCTAGTACAAAGTTGAGTCAGTTATTTTGGAACGGAGGGAGTACTTGACATCCCTTTGTTTACTTTTATCTGCTGGGTCACAATAGGTTGCCACTTTGCGTTGACCTAATCATTTTTTTTTGTAATATCAAGATATCTGTCAGATTTAGGCACACGTAGAAGCTGATAAATAATTTGTATACAGAAAATGATATTACTTGTAGTACAATTGGTTCACATATTACTCATCCTTAGAAAAATTGTATGCAGGAAAGGTTGAAGTCAGGATAAACAAGAAGGCAGTTCCTTGCTGCGTCAAGTGCGACCTGTGAGAAGGTTTGTTTCAGATATGTCAGCATTATCAAATTTTCATAACTATATATTCAGTCTGAATGAAATAAGCTACATTGAGTACATGTGTTTCTAGTTTTGCTAATATCTAATATGCATACCTACTTTTAGTTTAGAATGCAGAGTAAATAATGCGATCATTTACAGGAGTGTCATGAGCTAGTACTTAATCTATTTTTATTTACTTTGAGTTTATAAAGTTCAACTGAGTGTGCTAAAAATATCACAAAATAGGCGATGGATGTTCTGCCATGCTTTTTATATTATCATTAATCTTGGTCTGTGCACAAGAATTGCTATCTTTTATTCAATGATCAGAAATTCATCCAAAGCAACTTTGATTCTTACCTGCATAGACCCATCAGAAACACTAGAAACTGAACTTAGTGCAGCCCCTACGGCTACATCTTCATTCCTGAAGATTTAGACACAAACACTACTTGAACCAGCATGGTGGAATTTTGAACGGAAAGATGATTGGTATTGTAAGCTAGTCTCATGATAATGCTTCCGTTCATACCTTGGCTAAGCCACCACCATACGTGGTACAAGGCTGTAATGTTATTTACTGGTCTAGTTATCTACCCCTACACAAGAAATAGCTCCTTAATTATTGGCGACTCTAAGATGATAGCAGACACATTGTTTATTCTGATAGCTACAAACAAACACATATACACGTACACAGATTCTGTAAATTTTCCTAATAATTCTTGGATGTGAGTCTTTGGTTAGAAACATACCTCCCTCTACATGCCACTGGCCCCTCCGCCACTGAACTGCCCAGATAACGAGCACGTGTGTGCTCGGGTTAGATACACCTCGTTCACTATTATCCTATTGTATAGAAAAATATTGCTACTATGACATACTTGTCGTAAGTGTATCTACACGGAAGAAAAACAATTTGAGTTATTTTGCTAAAAAACAGGTGATGTTTTGAATGGATTGTATTTTTTCCTATTACGTATAGTATTTCCATATGGTGATGTTTTGAATGGCCATTGTTGTTGCTTTCTTCTAAGTTTTCTTGTCGCTTCTTGGCTAGGCTTCAACCTTTGTTCCTGTACAACCTAACTAGATGAAAGAGAAGAGTGCATGCTTTGTTCATAAAAAGAAGGCCTTATTAGATGTCTAGAACTGATCTCAATTCTTATAATCACATCATGTATGTGTCGAATTTTGAATATTTGTTACATAATTTTGAAAGTAGCAGTGTTATAAAATTTAAAAGCCATGCTATTCCTACAACAACTTATTTAATTTTTTCTGTGAAACCTTCTGTGAATTGATTCCACACTAGTAGTCTAAGAAATCTCCACACGGCATATATCAGTTTATAACCAATATCAGTTTATCATGCTTACACTCCCATCTTTAAAGAACCAAAGTTCATAGAGGAGAGATAGAGATGTCACCTTTGGGCCCCAGCGAAATGTACGTCTGGGTTAACACCAATGAAAAAAATAGCGCGCTATTTCACGCTAATAGCGGCGCTATAGCGTATTTGCGAGTTGAACGCTATGCTATGCATTTCAGACATGCTATGGCGCTACGCGCGCTAAAGACGCGCTATTTCACGCTATTCGCTATTTCGTTGTAGCACGCTATTTTTCAAAATGGTTTTTTTAGTAGCCCATTCATCTGATTAAGTTCTTCAGATTCTGATGATGATGTCGCTTCCTGTTGAATTGTTATCTTGTTCATGCTACTAAGCTATTTCTTAGTTTCTACTTTGTTGTGTAATTGGAATTCTGGACTATATCTATGTCTATTTGATACTTGTTGAACATGGACTATGTAATAATAATAGTGTTATGTACTATGTTAACTACCTCTAGTTGATGTTTGGCTGGAGAATACTATATCTGAGATTTTTTATTTTTTTAGCTGCGGAATGATATATATAGCTACTGAAATCCTGATTTTTTATATTTTTTTGTCAGACGCTGTTTTGAAAAATAGCGCGTTCATAGCACGCTATAGCGTGCGTAGCGTTTTTTGAAGGGTCATGCTATTTACGATAGCGCGCTATTTTTTTCATTGGTTAACACCGACGGCAACCTAACCATCTCGTATGGATTTCTATTTTTTTCACAAGTCCAGATTGTATACTAGTTGCTCCCTGAACATCCTCCTTCAAGAATGACACATCTACATTAAATATTTAGTTTGATTAAGAAAACGTACATAATAATATGAGATTCCAGTACCATAATTATCAAGGACATAAACAGTAATGCATAGCTACATATTTGAATACACAATCTACAGTTCATTAACTTGTGATGAATGTACCTTATTAATAATTATTTTTGTTGTGCCTTGTTTAAACTGCCCAAACTAACTATAAACATGAAACTTTGTTTTTGCCTTGTAGGATGGTTTTCTCTAAGTTAAGAAGAAAGATTCCATCAAGCTTTATTACCAGCTTAAGAGGCGCCTTGTAGGATGGGTTTTCCTAAGTGAAGTGAAGAAAAATCGTGCCTTGAAGAATACGTGTTGACTAGATGTAGTTATATGTATATTGTTTGTTTGAACATTTGATTTATTTTTTGATTTTGTTGAAGAATACTTGTTGACTAGATGTAGTCATATGTATCTTGTTTGTTTGAACATGTTAATTTCGGTTCAGATTTTGTACAACTTGTATTTGACTTGGATGTGTTATTCTTGAACTTGTTAATGCATGAATGCTTTCGACAATCAACATGTACTCTCTGTATTCTTCTATTATCACCATGTGAGCATTGTTGTGTATTTGTAATGGTGCTTGGATAGTGTTATGAATGTAATATATATATGTAATTGTGTTTGTTGCAATAGCTTATCGCTATGGAATTATGCTCGTTGCAATAAGATATTGCCATGGAACTAAGATTGTTGCCATAAAATATTATCACGAAAATAGGCATGTTGCAATAATGTATCCCCACGAATTTTCAATGTTGCAATATGTATGTTGCCACAAAAATCAAGTTGTTGCGAGAGGCTCTTGCCATGAAATCCCAATTGTTGCGCTAGGTTATTGCCACTAACAACAGTCGTTGCGATATCATTCCATGTTGCCACAAACTAAAAATCGTTGCATCATCTTATTGCCACAGAGTTTATTGCGACACTTGGCAACGATTTCTACTTCGTTGCAATAGGCACGTATTGCAACGATTTGTTACCTATTGCAACAGAAAAATTTGTTGCAATAAACCGTTTTCCCTGTAGTGAACTAATACTTAAGATAATTAAAGGACAAGTTTACAAACCAACTACCCAATGATAGCCTTGATCTTGCGAAGTTTCTCATTCTTCTTCCCTAGCAAATGATATTAGCTACACGCATCACCATCAGCTCACTAATACTGGACTCCAGATGATTCCCATCATTCTCGAGTTTCTTCTTTTGATCACCCACTTCAAGCTTGTCACTAAGGAGCATTATCTTGTCATGAAGGAGCTCATTGCCTGAATTGATTGGCATCATTCAGAAGGGTATGAATCCTCCTATGATGTTGCTTGATGATGATCTTGACTTGCTCCGCTTCGGTGAACTTATCGTGAACTTTGTAGCGGTTTTCTACAAGAAATGATGGCAATTATATATTCATCATGTGCATGCTAGGTAAACTTGAATAAGAAAAAGTGTGTGGTTCCTTACGTTGTTGTTGTTGATGTTGCCTTCGTACTCGACAAGTGCGTAGTGAACATCCATTTGCCGCAAGTTACTCATAAGTGAAAAAAAAGATTATTCTCATGGCAGAGAAGAATGTTGGATACAAAAGTGCAAAACATATTGAAGCATCACAACTGCTCCGAAACAGATTGAACTAAGTGCTAAATATATTGGCATGGTATGGCAAAGAAGCATCGCAAGAGCAATAACAAAGTATTGATGCATATCAGTTTAATATAATGGCGTGAACATAATTTAAGCAACTTTAATGAGGCTTAGGAAGGAAAGTGCCTAATGTTCCTGACAATCTTCGTATGCATTATATAGGTGAATTATGGCTCAGGAAAGGAGTGTGCAAAAGGAAGTAGATATGCGTTGAAGATTATTGCCTCACTTGTGAAAACAAGTGAGAAATACCAAAAGGTTCAGTGGCATGATTATTGTTTCACTTATGGCATGATCTATGATAACATAACATAACAAGAATGCATAAACATGGCATAAGAAGGAATTGAGCAAGACATGATAACGGATTTTCCACACATGAATATAGACTACATAATTGGATTCCCCATCCCAAGTAGATGCAAATGGATGCATGTAACCTAACAATTTGGATAACCGGAGAGAAGACATCACCGACATCAAGTTGTAATCACACCATCATCCCAATAGATGATTCGTGCGGGGCAAGGGGCTCTCTCAGGTCACCTGCACTTTGAGCGTTCGATGTGCTTTGCCTCGCTGAGCTGCCATGATCTGTGCCCTCCGTTTGTTCTTATTGAGCGGTATAAAAACCCACGCCAGAAACCTAGCCGCCACTCTCGAGTCTCCACACCCCAGCCCCTTCTCGTTCCTCTCTCCCCCACCTCCGCGATCCCCTTTTTCCGGCGTGCGCTCGCCGAACGATTCCGGCTGCTCCGGCGGCCGTGGTTGGTGCCTACGGCTGCTCCTCGTGACGCTGCACCTTCCGCTGTCCGTCGATTCGTAGCTCCTCTCCTCTACTAACCGCCCCCATTGATTTCCATGGCTAGGTTTCCAGGTTGAGGCTGCTGGCGTGCTCCGGCAGCTTTCCCCGGCCATCTCTGTCGCCCTCGTCGTCTTCTCCTCGTTGTGAGGCTCTTGGTGAACGCGTGCGTCGGTGGGACGGCACGATGGCGCAACCCCGACGACGTGCTCTACCTCCTCGCTGATGGGACGCTGATTTTGGTTCATCCCTTCTGGGGATGCTCTTTTAACATGCGCCAGCCTTCACGTATTTCTACTGGGAGCTACAGGTCAACCCTCCATCCCCCACACTTTCCTTTTCCTTCCTAAATTAGGTATTAGTTCGTTCTTTGATGTATGAATGTTATCCTCCATTGCAGTCGGATTGGAGCCTGTGTAGTCTTATTGTTGATAGAGACGAAAGTGTCTATCTATGCATCTTTTATTCTTTTCCAATGTATAGTTCTCTGAACTCTTATGGTCTCTGCCTAGGTAATTTTTTTGTCCAGCGAGGATTATATATATGTGCTTGCTGTATGAGGAGATTGTGTGTGTGATTAGAAAAGGTTCAGTTAAATCTCAATAACATTCATCATTTTTTAAAACTACATGTATAGGTTCATGTAGCAGTTGATATGTGTGAATAGAAAACAATTCTATTATGGAGCATATAGGATCATCGTATGGCAACGATATGTTCTTTTGCATTCACTGAGACACATTTGTTTTGTCAAACGTTCTATGTAAACTGGCAGTAAAAGGCCTTTCGGTTTTAGCTTCAGTAGCGCTTTCTAGATGAGCCATATACTTGCATGATGATAAGCGCTGAACTGGCAGTGTTCTTAACAATAGTTGAATAAATCTATACGTGGTATGTAAAAATAAGAGTTCTTTACATTATAAAAAATAAATAATTACTACTTAGGGAGACAACATGTTCAGCCCGTACATACTACCACCTTCGACGCACTCTCTTTCTGCTGATCATAAAGATAGGAACTACACTCTTTTGTCCATCTTGCTATTTGTGTTTATCCTTTAAAAAAATTCTCTATACTTTGGGATGTCACTTATGATTTGTTTGTTATGGGAGTAATCTGATAGAGAATGTATGTTGTAGTTTCTTACCTGGCCATTTGGGTTCATAACTTCATATATGGAGGTTTTCTGCTTTGCCTATACAACGGCTATAGATTTTTCTTCCCTGATTAGTTTGGTGGTTCATCTATCTACCCATATCCCTAATTGTGATTTCAGAACTGGATATAGAATTATTTTTCCCTGCTCCAATAGTCTTCGGTCATCGTCAGATGAGTTCTGGTGACTCTTTTTTCTTCTGTTGTATATGTTTCGCTTTTCTCTGTCTAATATTAATATTTCTAGCATCTTCTTATTATGTTAGATGTCTCTTATATATCTTTTATGACCCATTTATTCCCAGTTAGGTATATTATCTGAAGTGAGGTTTAATTCCAACCCGCCGCTCCATTTCTGCCTCCTTCTCTAGCGCGGACGCGCAGTTCATATCCCTTGGGCAGTCGCAACTCAACAGAGGATGCTCGGTCCCTGAAACAATGGTTCGTGAGCTTGCCTACCCCGTCCGTTCAACATTAGCTTAATATCTCTAGCCATCATTGTGTGGACGTCCAGGGAAGGCTACACAAATTATAGTTTTTTAGTTTATTTACAATTCTTCTATGTTGGTTTTAATCTCCATAATCATGCAGATTCTAAGTTCTATGATATGGATTCCAAAATTGGAATGTTTTTTACTGAAATATTCCCCTATTGCCAGTCATTGGAGCAAATTTCCCTCGTACAAGAATTCAAGTGATTGATATTTTCTCAAGATAGTCACTCTTCTTGTGCTAAAGAGTAGAAGCTCAAGGGAGCAGAATGGCAGCGAGAAGGGATCCAGGAAGGAGAAGCTATCACAATAAGCATATTCATACGTAAGCATCACAAGAACTCATTTCATATACATATATTCTCATTTTATTTTTCCTAGGCTACGATTGATTGGTTAAGCATCTATGTATAGTTTTTGCGTTTTGTTTTAGTCCTATTACTCATGGATTGTTCTAGATACATTTTGGCAGCGCTATCTTTTAGGTATGTTCACAAGTAAATTGAAGTCATTTTTTTTACCTGCAACTCAATTTTATGGCAGATTGGGTTCCATCTTATAGGGAAAAGGAAGATGGGTCAGTCTATGTTCCACAAGATCATGCAAGAGTACTACTAAGAATATTTGCTAGGACTAGAAGGTTGGGACATTCCACATTCTTGACTTTCATATTTTTTTGGATTTTTTTTGGATCCCTTGGTGAAAAGAACAGTATTAAAACAAACTATCATATACTAATATGTAGTATCAATCGGAAGAATGTCAATTTTTATTTGTTAGCTTAATTAAATAAAATCAACGTGTGGTTCTCTCTTTTTAATCTTATCAATGATTTTCCCTCCTATGTATGGATACAAATACTTTGACATAACCTGGTATGGCACATGTTTTTTGTATTTTAAGATCTTAGAGATATCATGTATTACTGCAACATACATATATTATCATTCTGGTTTTGCTAGGCCATGATTGGTTTGTTACAAATGTGCCATAGGAAATATTAGGGATAAGCTAATTTTACGAGTTTTTTTGTGCGATTTGCTAATTTAGAGGTCTTAGATTTGATATCTTCGCAGGCTCTGGCTCCACTTTCAAGCTGACATGTTTAAGTTTGTATTAAGAGTATTATATAATCGTTTGCTACCGGGAACGGCGTTTCTGCACCCAGGTGCATCCGCACCCGGAAAAACTAAAAAAAATTAAATAAATATGAAAAAAGCTCAAAAAAATCCAAAATTTTTTCTGGTGGAAGATGCTTTTGGAAGAGATGTTCGTGCAAAATTTGGAGAAGTTCGAACCTCTGGAGAGTGCGCGGCAAAAAATAGAAATTCGCTGCTTCTCACGAAGACACTATTCACGCACTATTCCAGACAAAATTTGTCTTTTTCGCCACGCGCTCTCCAGAAATCCAAACTTCTCCAAATTTTACAAAAACATCTCGCATATAAGCATCTTTCACCACAAATTTTTTTAGAATTTTTTGAACTTTCTTCGAATGTCTTTTTAAAAATCTTTTGCCCAGGACTAGATGAGCCTGGGCTCATCTTTGAATTACCGGTTTGCTACCAAACTATATCTAATAAGCTGTGTTGTTCCCTTTCACTGTTCTTTGTCAAAAAATATTTAGCTTACTATCTGATTTTTTTTCCTTGTTTTGTTCTCAAAACTGAAAGTTTAAACATTTTATTTCAACCAAACACCATGTGATGTTTTAGACTGTTAGGATGATGTGAAGCTTATGGCTATCATAAATCAACATGCTTATAGATTCTACTTCTCCTGGTTATGCAATTGTTTCTTTTAGGATGATGTGAAGCTTAGAAAGGACAAAAACACATGGTTGCCTTTAGGCTACACATATCACAGTCATCTTGGTGTTTACGCGGACTTGACATGCTACTTGGGTGCAGACTGTCTTTATGCCAGGTTCGATTCTGTTTTTATCCTTTCTATTATCACTTCCTGGTTCTCATTTTTTCAATTCTGTAAAATAACTTTTCCCTGTTACATGTGTTGTAGGTGTGTAGCTTATACATGCATTTGCTGATCTACAACTCCCTTGAAAGTGTTTCTGCCCCTTGTGTTTCAGTTTCTGTCACACCGATATCCTTGTGTAGAATTGCATAGCCTTGGTGCTTGATTATGTCGTTTGTAAATATTTGAACGATGTGTATGATCTATTGACATTGTGTGTATTATCATGTTATGTGTTCCCTTTCTATCAATGATGCGTATGGACTGGATGTTAAAAATACTATCACCTTACCATACAGTCTTGGCTTTAATAGAGAAACCCGTTTTCCCTTGTGCATCAAGATACACTTTATGTGCAAGCTCTATTTTTCCTTGAGCAACTACCAACATGACATATAACTATGTTCAAGACAATTTTCAACCCAATAAATATTTGATCCAGTTATATTTCCAACCGCTAATTGTATCTGATGGCCTGCCGTTTAGCGGGAAACGCACGGCAAGCCGCGCCCCCTGTCTAGTAGAATATAGAATCATCACCATCTTGCTCAAAAGGGACATATTTCAATTGAATTTGATGCAATTCAGTAAAGAATATGACACAACAAATGAACTTAAACATTGCATGGCTATGATGAACATCATGACAAGAACATCAAGATTGCCCACACATGAAGATAGACCAGCACAAAATCCAGTTAACCCTAGCCCTAATAAATCACCTAACAAAATGAATTAACAATGTAAAAATTACTTAAATTTAGTGAAACTATAAAGATAACCAAAATGAATTAACAATAAAAAATTACCTGCTGGACGAGGAGGGGGTAGAGGTGGTGGCCGGTGAGGAGGGATCGGCCGGCAAGGAGGGGGCGCTGAAGGTGGGGGGTGGGTCACTGGACCGATTTGCACGGGCGGGGCACGTAGTGTGAGGATTGGGATCAGAGGAGGAGTGGGAAGGGGGAGAGCGAAGGGGAGCGGAACTTACCGGACGGCAACGAGAAGGGGGCCGGCGGCGAGGAAGGGCACGACGATGATTACGAGGGCTGGGGCTAGTACGGAGGGGCGAAGAGGGCTATAGGACGACGGCTTGTTTGGATAAAATTGGGAGAAGGAGAGTGCGTATAGCGTACTAAAGATGTTTTTAACTTAGTTACTGGCATGGCCCAATTAGGCAGATGCCATAGATGTTTTATAAAAATTTAAGGATCTACATTTATTTCATTTAAGTTGTTTCGTAATGTAAATAAAAATAATCTATAACATCGCATAAAAACATGACATAATAAATCATAAAAATATCCAGATTAGTAATAGTAAGTACCATTTTTTAAGATGGAATTTAATAATATGCAAGAATAATCATATAATAATTCAATAAAAAGAAAATCAACATAATGAGCTTTTCTAAGCACAAAATGGATTTTTGGGATTGATATTACCCTTTAAAAAGATGGAACTTTTCAAACAAACAAAGGAATATTTATCACAAAATGTACACAATTTTTTAATAATATGCAAAATTAATCATATAATAATTAAATAGAAACAAAATCAACAGTATAAGCTTTTATATATATATATGTAACAATAAGTACCCTTTAATAAGAAACAAAATGATATAAAACAAACAAATATAAAAACTTGAAAGAAAACCAAATTTGAAAAAAAAAGATTTTCTAAGAAAAATAGATTTGTGTCATTAGTATGAACAAGAAAAAAATGAATACCAAAGTTAAAACAAAAAATTGTATCTTTTTATAATATAGAAGAAATAAGCATATAATAGAGCAACTTTGTATGCTGGCGTTAGGTAAAATGACACGCTATAGATAACAATAGTGCTGACGTTGGATGGTATACAACAACACCTATGTCTTCGGTCTATCGGGCATGATGGGTACCACTTACAAGTAGCGTACCAAATAATTTACACGCCAGCAATAACATCACAGTGTTGTTGTACCAAAACATGAGACACCAACACTATTTAAGAAAAATAGTATAGACGCTTATTAAACTAGGCGCGCCACAGATTGAAGTTGCGGACATGCATTTCGCTACTAGTGTTGGATGACTGGGCGACGACCCTAGGGGGCGCAAGGTTGGCCCTCTCTAGCGGGCACCATGGCAATGGTGGTGGCTATGCCTTTTAGTAGATCGTGTGTGCAACAAGGGGTATATCATTGGGTGTATTAGGCTCAGTCTTTGTCGTGAGAGTGGTGACACCATATCTGGATGTAGAGAATGGTGCTCGCTGCGGTCCTCCTGGTTCTTCGTGGTGGCACGGGTGGGCTATCAAGTGAAAGCTCCTCGGTTTGGTGCCTATCGCGGCGACGCCTATGGGTGCCGCTTTTCTCTTGAGATCGTCGATGTGGTTCTTCTCTCTATGCTAGACTACCAGGGTTCCGGGTGGAGACCTTAGTACGATTTAGACTCGTGGCATTGTTGACGCTTAGCGTCGTTCTTCCTCCTAAGGGTGTTGGCATTGAGCTTGGGTGTCCAAAACTGTGTCGTGGCGCTGTATTCGAAGTGCACGTATTATCTCTTAGCAATATAGTAGGTGGTTGTTCGGTTATCCCTGGATTCACTTTGTAAAAGGACCCCCTCACTACTTTGTATCGTTCAACAGTGTACTTTGGTATGTGGTTTATCTATAAAGCACAATGAAAACATGTTTAGAGGTAACAGTGTACCATAGCATGGATAAGGTCGTGTGTTAACTTCAAGTTTTATGCACCATTGCCAAGCTTGAAGAACTCTTCAACACAATCTCTCTATAGTCTTGGTCTAATATAAATACTCACATTATTTTGTACAAGTTATTTTGCTATCTACCTAATAAATTATGAGAGGCATATATCATCGACATTTCTACAAGTAAGAACGACTTGACTTCATGTATTAATTTCCTAAAATTATTACTTGGAATGACCAAGGAAAAATCTAATGTATGTACACGTCACATCAACATATCATATCAAGAAATATTCCATGACAGTTATACCATGAATATACACATAGCTGATTGTGTAGAATATTATCTGCGAGCTGCTACGTACGTTGACTCTCAGAAGACTTGTGATAATTTGGATGCCAAGACCAAGTAGATTAATACACACAATCAGACTCTTCTTGTAGGATATCATGTTCACATCTTCTTCTTTTTTGAAGGTATGTTCACATATTTAGAAGGTTCTGTCTACTAGCAAAACCAAATAATTGAAATTCATCAGTATATTTTTGTGCATTAATAAATATCGTCTGGAACATATGTGTGTGTGGAGCAGGGGATCCATGAACAGTCAGCACGATTTCATATTTTATGGTAAAATCATATCTATATATGGTTTTTATGTCGCGTTCAGACAACTTAGCATTTATTTGAATGTGAATTCAATAAATTATGTTCGCATCTAACCGTGTGTGCATATGACACGTATTACATTGACTGTCAAAGCAAATACATGGGTCTGAATAAACAGTTAATGACATTAGCATCGCTCAAAGGAGTCCATATACTCCTACATCAATGTAATTAAGTAGTGGAAATAGTATACGCGTACTAGTTCCTCATTATATGTCATGATCATTTTAATTGATGAAACTTCTATGATTCCCCGCTTGTACGCCTCTATAAGAACTGGATTTTTTTGAAAGCATTTGGCAATCTACAACTCCCTAGCTAGCTTACAACAGACAGACAGTTATATTGAGCATATGGCCGACCCCAATCAGAAGACCGTGGACAAGGGTGAGCTTCTTAGAGCGTTCAATTATCATAGTACTCTCATATCACAAGCATGCTACTCACTAACTTATTTATATCTCTATGCACATGCAGCGATCCATGGCAAGTCCGTGCCTCCAGTGCAATATTCTTCTTCCTCGAATAACCCGGCCGGATCTTATACTCCACCAACGGATGCCACAAATAATGCACCGGTTGCCAGTGGTTAGTACCTTTCATCACTGATTTGAGTATTATCCTAACCAATTAATTTATAAAAGCATACTGTTGTAAAAAAACAAGAGGATATTTGCGCCCCTGCACATCTAACTGTTGGATCTATAGGCGTGCGGATCATACAATTCGGTTAAAAGAAAAACAGTTGATCCTTGTGATATACTCGTATGTGTGTTGTAAGAGCAACTCTAGTAGATCCGTCAAAACTCCTATTGCAAAACGCGTTGTATTGCCTAAAAAAAACGTGTTGAAAGAGCAATTCTTTTTGTGTTTATTTAATTAAATTTCACATCACCAAAAACATGTACTTCGATACTTCCATTGCAGAAGGTTTTATGTGTCTAATGTGTATTTTAATCATGTTTGGTCCATTTCCTTATTTATAGCCAAAGATTGATATGACACATACAAGGCAGGCGATCAAGTCGCTTAACTAAAGTATTTTATTATTCTAAAAAATTAGTCTATTTTGGCATGCAGCGATGAGTACTGGGTCAGAGCCTCCACTCAAGACCGATGAGAACCGTGCACCTTCTGGTAACTTTCTTTCTTCCATTGATAACTCGAGTATTTTTTCTTGCTATTTTAAATATAGGTACTAACCAACCAAGAATGAAAGTTATAAATTCATATGACTTTCTATCAATTTCTTGCTGTTTTAAGTTATATAGAGTTTTACACATTTATATGATCATAATTGTGAGTCTTTATTTACAAGTCTTGTTATGAACGCGGCTTTTTGGGTCATAGGTGCATTTGGTCCCATTAGTAATAGAAACATCATTTCAAATTGTAAGCAAAACCAAAAAATTCGGATTTTTTGTATGATGCATGATGCTCATGTGCGCGAAGTCCATGTCAAATTTCATGGAGTTTGAACATTCGAGTAGTCCTCGGCAAAAATGAATTTTTTTGGGATTGTGATAACCTTTTGGAAACTGCACTATTCATAAAAAATTTGTGTTTCTTGCCATGAACTCCTCGAATGTCCAAATACCCTGAAATTTTGCACGGGTGTCACACGCATGAGCATATTGCATTCCATAAAAAATCATATTTTTGAATTTATTTACATTTTTTTAGTTTACTAGTTAGTGGGTGCATACGATTCTGTGAGCCGTTTGATATTTCCTTCTTTTCAATAAGTTTCATAAGTCTTGTTAGGCATATTTTAATATGAAATTATAAAGTTTCATAACTTGAATACATCTTTTCAAGTAGTAGGAAGCAAAGAAGCTAGGATACTAATATCTCCTCACCGGAAAACGCCTCCAAACAGACGACGATCACGTATCTAAACCACGATAGATGCAAACAAAAAGGGTGTATAAACAGGGCGGGGAGGTGCGGCGTGACCCTCTCCCCTTATTCTTTGGTGGGACGAGTAGGTTGAGAAAAGGACAAGAGGAGGCGTGGGGGAGGGAAAGATTGTAGAACGATGGGTGTGAAAGTAGACAAAATAACAAAGAAACAAGACCTACTATATTGACCGTGTGGGGAGAAAGAAAAAAATAAAAATGTCTTCATGTACATTGAAGTAATGAACATTAACATACGCAATCACCGTGTGCAGACTTGGTGTCCACTAGTAGAAAACAGGGCTTTGGTTCATGCCTGGCCAGCCCATTAATCTCAGTTCAGTTACGAAACGGGACCCATGGGGGCATACGTCCCGATTCGTGCGCCCATGGGGCCGACCGAGCCTCGTGGGGCATTGGTCCCGGTTCGTCTGGACCCTTTTGTCCCGGTTCCAGACACGAACCGGGACTAAAGGGTGTCGCAACCTTTAGTCCCGGTTGGTGTCTTGAACCGGTACTAAAGGTAGGACCTTTAGTCCCGGTTGGAGACACCAACCGGTACTAAAGGTCTATTTTTTTCTAAACAGAAGAGTTTCTGTTTTTAGATTTTGAATAACTGTTAGAATATTTAGAGTTTTTGAATGATTTTTTTTCTTTAGGTCAAAAAAATTATAAACTTTTTGTTAGTGCCAGTAGTTTTCAAACTTAAATAGTTTAAACTTGAATTATTTTGAAATTTGTGTCAATCACTAGTTTGTGAATAACTTTAGTTTAAAAATAGATTTTTGAGTGATTATTTTTCCTGTTTTTTAATATTAGTATGTTTTATCAGTATGTTCAATATGGGAATTTTTAGGATATTTTAAATAGGTGTTTTAATCAAAACCAGACCATGTTTAACTCTTTATGAGGGTTTCGGACGAGAACTCATATGTTACAAGGCATTTCTTTTTTTTTTAACTTATTTCAACTCCAGACTTTTTGTGCATTAACTATGCACCATACAAAGCCACATCCTTAAGTTTCAAACATTTCTAACTTCATTTGATATTTTTCATGCATTTAATGATTGTTTTTGCCCTAAATGACCTCGAAATTGAAAAGGCAGTAGAAATGAACTCTAAAAAGTTGGAAACTTGGCATGGTATCATCATTTCACCCACATAGCATGTGCTAAAAAGTTGAGAGGATTATGGGAAAAACTAGATGTACTTCGTGTAAAAACTGGACCATCTCCTTTGAAGTATAAGGGTTTTGGAAGAAAACTCATATGTTACAAAGGCATTTCTTTCTTTTTAACTTATTTCAAATTCAGAATTTTTATGCATTCAATATGCACCATTCAAAGCCACATCCTCAAATTTCAACCCTTTCTAACTTCATTTGTTATTTTCATGCATTTAATGATTTCTTTGCGCTAAATGACCCTAAAATTGAAAAGCCAGTACAAATGAACTCTAAAAATATTGAAACTTGGCATGGTATCATAATTTCACTCACATAGCACATGCTAAAAAGTTGAGAGGATTACGGCAAAATCTGGATGCACTTCGTGTACAAACTGGACCGTCTCCTTCGAAGTATGAGGGTTTTGGGAGAAAACTCATATGTTACAAAGACATTTCTTTTTTTTAACTTATTTCATGTCCAAACTTTTTGTGCGTTTAATATGCACCACAAAGCCACATCCTCAAATTTCAACACATTCTAACTTTATTTGTTATTTTTCATGCATTTAATGATTTTTTTGCGCTAAATGACCCTAAAATTGAAAAGGCGGTACAAATAAACTCTAAAAAGGTTGAAATTTGGCATGGTATCATCATTTCACCCACATAGCATGTGCTAAAAAGTTGAAAGTGTTATGACAAAAACTGGATGCACTTCGTGTAAAAATATGACCATCTCCTTCGAAGTGTGAGGGTTTCGGACGAAAACTCATCTATTACAAAGACATTTCTTTTTTTTAACTTATTCAACTCAGAATTTTTGTGCATTCAATATGCACCATTCAAAGCGACATCCTCAAATTTCAACCCTTTTTAACTTTATTTGCTATTTTCATGCATTTAATGATTTTTTGCGCTAAATGACCATTAAATTAAAAAGTAGTACAAATAAAATCTGAAAAGGTTGAAAATTGGCAAAGTGTCATCATTTCACCCACATAGCATGTGCTAAAAATTTGAGAGGATTACGACAGAAATGATGCACTTCGTGTCCAAACTGGACCATCTCCTTCGAAGTATGAGGGTTTTGGAAGAAAATTCATCTGTTATAAAGTCATTTCTTTTTTTAACTTATTTCAACCCTACACTTTTTGTGCATTCAATATGGATCATTCAAAGCCACATCCTCAAATTTCAATCCTTTTTAACTTCATTTGTTAATTTTCATGCATTTAATGATTTTTTTGCAAAATTAACAAGCATGAATTTTGACATTTTTTACAAAATCTATCTGGAATTTGTAAAATGGTCATAACTTTTGCATACGACTGCCGATGAAAAAGGTTTTTTTGTATGAAACAGAAAAACCAAACAAAAAAAAGTTATGACGCTTTTAAGATTTGAAGGAAAAATAATTCAAAAAAAGTTGGCATAGAAATTTAAAAGGGCACCCATCCACTTACCCATTCATTATTCTCCTCAATAAAATAATTCAACAAAAGTTGGGATAGAAATTTAAAATTGGGAAATATGAAATAGGGGTTTTCCGACTACTATTGAGGGAAATATGAAATAGGGGTTTTCCGACTACTATTGAGGGAAATATGAAAATTTTCAAATTTTAGGTTTTGCAAAAAAAAATTTATTGAAGATTATTATTATTTCATTATTTTTTTTATTAAAATATTTATTTGGAATTAAAACAATATAGAAGTGTGACATTGTAATCAAGAGGTTAATAGAATTGATATGATAGTAATAGCGACAACGTGTGTGAGGTGTAGTTGGAAGTGGAGACGAAAGGAATTTAAAAGTTAAGCGTGTTATTGCTAGAGTAGTGTAAGGATGGGTGACCGATCGGGAAGTTTGACTACGACCAAGTAATTTGACTATACATTAAGGGTAGTTAAATACTAAACTAGTCAAATAATGGAAAAAATAATTTTTGAAAAAATAGAAAAAAGAAAAAGGAAAATATTTGAATGATTTTTTCCCCGTGGAGGCCTTTAGTAGCGGTTCGTGTTACCAACCGGGACTAAAGGTCATCCGCCCCAGTGCACCACAACAGCCCACGTGGAGGACCTTTAGTACCGGTTCGTGGGCAAACCAGGACTAAAGGTTTTGGCATTATTAATGACCCTTTAGTCCCGGTTCTAAAACCGGGACAAATGGGCCTCTAGAACCGAAACAAATGGTCTTTTTCTACTAGTGCTCGCATCTGCCTTTCATCTCTGCATTTCTCACTCTTGGTTTAAACTCCCCCCGCCCCCCACCCAAACTACCACTGCAAAAAAGTTATACATGGTTTAAAGTTTTCATTGGTCATCTCCCTTTGATTTTGCATGCAACGTTTGGTGCATCAGAAACTTTGTCATACTAATGGTAACCTTATTGTTTTACCTCAGGCACGGAGTAAGTGTAACAATTCTATAAGATGATGGATACGCAACCACAAGTATATCATACCACATGCACGAGACCAAGCATCCGAACTTCAATTGTCATACAATATCTCTTAAATACTGTGTGTATTATATAGTAATTTGTTAGCATTTGAGTATCTATGAGGTGGAACAAATAATTGGAGAATAATTTGTTACATTTAGTGGTTTGTACTTATATCTCGGTGTTGTATTGAATATTTGAGTTCATGTGTAAGTTCTCATGTATCGATTTCACTTATATTTATGCTAGGATTTGAGAGTATATCGAGTATTTTAGGATTTGAGACTATATCGAGTATTTTAGGATTTGAAACCTTCATAAATTTAAAAATGTTCACTCTCTAAGTTAATTTTTTTGCAAATTTCAAGAATTATTCACAACAAAAAATAATGATACGGATGTGTTAACACGTTCACAAAATTTCAAAATGGTCATGAACTATTCACATATTTTGAGGAAACATTCAAAAATCATATAAAAAAGATATGAAAAGATAGAAACAAGTGAAAATAATAACAAATTGTTAACAGCTAAGAAAAGTAGCACCAAATGGACACAAAGAATGGACAACCCATGAAGAAGGAAGGAGGACCTAAGTGGGCTAGCACAAGTCATTGCTGGAGTGTGCGTTTTCTACCGATACTCCTCCACACCTTCCATGATACTCCACATAATAAGCGAGGAATAAGAAATCGCCATCTACCGATTAAGCGACACTCTGTTTTTTCGCTCAAAGCTGAGAATAGTAGTAGAGTTGTTGAGAATAGTAGTAGAATAGTAGTAGGGTTACGTGATAGACCAGGCCGGAAGGCGAGCGACACCTGGCACGAGGTGTTTTATGTGTTTTGTATCGTTTTCTCTTCTCGTTTTTCCTATTTGCTTTCTTCTTGTTGTTTGGTGGTTTTTTTTTGTTTGTTTATTCCTTTTCTCGTCTTCTTACGTATTCATTTGTTTTTGTTAATTCACAAACATGTATAAACAATATGATTATTTTTAAAATTTTAAATAGTTATCAAAATTTGATGACTATTTATAATTTGTGAACATTTTTTTCTTTGCAAATATTTCAATCTACTAAAAAAGTAAAATTGATTGAGACGATATTTTCTTCACTCAGTTACATGGAAATTAAGCTAAGAGAATAAGTATGGAGTATTTTGTTATATTTATTAGGTGTGGACTTTTTTCTCCAAGTTAAGATGATGCCCTCGAAACGAAACTTTTTCCAGAAATGTCTACTGTGTCAAAGGTTTACATGAACATCTTTTTCATTAAGCCACAATGTGAAGTGATTGGAAAGAATTACATGGCTGGGGCAAACCGTTAACTATGGCTAGAAAAACGAAGAGGCTAAGGCCTAAAACCTTATAGAGAAACTCGCCCAGAGTAGCAACATAAATTTTTAGTAAAGGATTATAACTATGAAGCAAAATAGTTGATAGATGGAAGCAAATTTATTAGCGAGAAGACTCACCTAGGTGTTTGCACACTAGTAACAAAAACATTATATGATTTTATATCAACAACGTTTATAAAGTTCCAAACGCGCTAATTTTACCAGCAACATCCAATAAAATTGAAGACATTTTCTTTACTTTGATATCAGCAGCGTTCGACGAATTGGAAATGCTGATAGTATTAGTCACAAGAAGCTCGGTCCATCTAAACAATTATTAGCAGCGTCTATTTCAATCGGACGGTGCTAGTTGTACTTGTTTTAGCAGCGCTCCTCTTCCGATTTCATTTAAACAAAAAAAGAAGAAACAAGTCTGAAGCGACAAGTTCCATCAAGATAACACGGACACTAAACCATCCAAATTTCAGCCCAAATATAAATATGTAGCATGAAGGCTAACACAGCCACACAGGTTAGGGACCAGGTCACCCAGGACCAAAATGTTAAGAAACCAGACTCCAAACCAAGTTTAACCGCAATACAAACTACGAACAGGCCCTAAAACATACTGACAAAGCAGAGAAGAAGTTTGGATCAAAGGGAGTAGCTTCCAGTGACAGTATCAAACTTAGCCACGGATCCTAAACATCCTAGGCCTGCACCCTGGTTTGTCCTCATGGATTGACAATTTGTAATAAGGATGCTCACTTAGCATCCATCATGTGTTGCTTTTACTTATAAATCGAAAATAACATAGTAGGGGCTTTCTCTACTAAAATTTGTCAAAAAATGTCAACTATGAACATGATATTTACTGTTTTTTTATTTCTAAAATATGTACATTATGTCTGAAAAATATCAAACTTGGTATGGTGTCATCATATTTCTTCCGTATGTTGTGGTAAAAATTAGGATTTTTTTTAGGTTGTGTTGGACTTGCATGGACTATCCATGATTGCTTTCAAATCGCATCCATCAACGGAATGTTTCATGGTGTATCTTGTTTGCGGAGAATGTAATTTACCTAGTACCTACTAGCTTTTCCATCGAACAATGAGAAACAACATTGCATGATTGATTTTTTTCTGTATAACATTATTTATTTACGTTTAGAATCTTAGAAAGATCCCCCACAAAGGAAAAAAATAAAAGATCAAGAAATAAAAACTTAAAAGTACATTTTGTTTTGGAAAGCATACATGTATCTATGCCGATGAATAATAAAATATTAAAATTTGAAAATTTTGGAAACATTAACATACTTTAACAAAAAAATATTGAAAAAAATCAAAAATGTTAAATTAAAATTCTTGGTCAATTTTAAAATTGTAATAAAATTGTTTTTAATATGAAAAATGATAGTGGATTGCAAAATATTCATAAATTGTAAATATGTTCACTAAGTTAAAAAATGTTAAGAAATTCATAAAAAATCATAGATATGTAAAATAATGTTAAAAAACTCTAAAAACATGATTTCGGATTTGAGAACTTTAATGGATTGAATAATGTTTTTTATAATTTTATTAAACCATCACTGATTCTAAATGTTAAATATTATGAAATGTGTTCCTCAATTTTATAATAATTCATGATTGTTTTTTCTCAAAATAGAAAATTGTTACTGAATTAACTAATATTGACCGAAAACTTGAGAAAATCATGAACTTTAATATTTGTCATGAATTCAGAAATTTTTAATAATATAAAAATTTCCATGATTTATTAAAAATATCATAAATTTATCTATGTTCATTCTTTTGAATTAAAAGTTTGCAATTTAATAAATTATTAAAAATAATTAAATTATAGATATGATAACATGTTCACCAAATATCAAATTGTTCATGAATATTTCACATATTTTGAGGAAAAATTCAGAAATTTTATCAATAAGATATAAAAACATCAAAGCCGGTGAAAATAAAAATAAATTGTTTGAGAAAAAGTAAATATAAATGGTTGAGAACTAAGAAAAGTAGCGTGCAATGGACAAAGAGAACGGAAAACCCATGAACAAAGGATGACCTAAGTGGCCTAATCCAAGTTGTAGCTGGAGTGTGCAATATTTTACCGATTAGGCGATCCTCCACTCGTTCCTCAAAAAAAAGGTGATACTCCACACAGTCTAGGAATAGAAAATCCCCATCTAAATATGGTGGAAACTCTTATTCTTCGCTCAATGCTAAGAATAGTAGTAGAGCTGTTGAGAATTGCTTAGGGTTACGTGATAGACCGGGCCAGAAGGCGAGCAACTTGTTTACCGGGCGTTTTAGTTTTAATTTTTTTATATCATGTTCCTTCTTTTTTTTTCTCTTTCTTCTTGCTGTTCGGTAATTTTTCAAAAAAAATCCTATTTTGTTTTTTCTGTATTTTTAATTATTAATATTTATTTAAAATTCAAAAACATGTTTAAAATCTATGGGTATTTTTGAATTTTTGAATATATTTTATTTTTTTATGACTATTTTTTTCATGAATAGTTTAAAGTTTATGAATATTTTAATAAGTAAAAATAAGCTACAATACTCAAAATGCAAATTAAACTAAGAGAATAACTTGGGACCAATACTTAAATAAAGTTTCGTTATATTTAGTAGGCGTGAACTCTTTCTCCAAGTTAAGTTGGTGCCCCCAAATCGCTAGAGGAGGTGACATGAGGGATTGGGTAATGACCTTCATCGATTATCATAATACTATATGTCAAAATAAGATTTCAAAGTCGTGATTTTTTTAGGACAAACAAAGACATGCTAGATCGTTTCAATTCTAATTCTTAAAAAGGCGTATCTAGAAATATTTTAGTATAACTACTATAGAGATGACACTTTATGCCTGATTTTTAGACGATGCTACGGATCCAGCCATGAATGGTTTGGAGCAAGTCTCGCACAACCAATGGATCAAGTATCATCTGAAACTCACACACGAAGTATCGGGCACAGAGTTGTCTGAATATCAGCCATGAAGTATCGGGCACAGAGTAGTTCCGATATTTCAATGCTAGATACATTTGTTTTTGCGATAATTAATACAAATCGAAGAAAATATAAATTTCACAAATAAAAGGACATGATCCTTCAACGTTTTCCAAGATGAAAGATGGCCATCGGCCGTTTCAATTCAAATTCCGAACTTAAACTAGAATTTCTCCTTTTTGAAAGGTGTGATGGCTATCGACGACGTCCGCGTGTCCTCACCATATAAACCCCTCGACCCAAACGACCGCAAGACAGAGCGCGAGTGACATCACAAACCAGAGAGCTCCGCTCTGCTCTGCTCTGCTCAGCTACGCAACACAAGGCAGTGAGAAGAGAAGCGGCAGCTCGCCCGAGATGATGCTCGCGTACATGGACCACGGCGCCGCCGCCACCGAGCGGGACGCCCTCGAGCTCACCGTGGTGGCCGACGCGGCCGAGTGCGCCGCGGCCAGGGACTTCGGCGGCCTCGTGAGCGCCCGCCCCGTGGCCGTCGTCCGGCCGGCGAGCGCGGACGACGTGGCCAGCGCCATCCGCGCGGCGGCGCGCACCACGCACCTCACCGTGGCCGCCCGCGGCAACGGCCACTCGGTGGCCGGGCAGGCCATGTCCGACGGCGGCCTCGTCCTCGACATGCGCGCGGGCGCGGCCTCCCGGCGCCAGCAGATGAAGCTCGTCTCGCCCGGCGGCGGCGGCGCGACCTTCGCGGACGTCCCGGGCGGCGCGCTCTGGGAGGAGGTCCTCCACTGGGCCGTCTCGAACCACGGCCTCGCCCCCGCCTCCTGGACGGACTACCTCCGGCTCACCGTCGGCGGCACGCTGTCCAACGGCGGCGTGAGCGGGCAGTCCTTCCGCTACGGGCCGCAGGTGTCGAACGTGGCGGAGCTGGAGGTGGTGACCGGCGAAGGCGAGTGCCGCGTGTGCTCCCCCTCCTCCCACCCCGACCTCTTCTTCGCCGTCCTCGGCGGCCTCGGCCAGTTCGGCGTCATCACCCGCGCCCGCATCCCGCTCTCCCCGGCGCCACAAACGGTAAACTCCATTACTACTCCTCCTCCTCCTCGCCGGCGAACGACGGACGCTAACGACCGATTACCGCAGGTGAAGTGGGCGCGCGTGGTGTACGCGAGCTTCGCGGAGTACGCGGCGGACGCGGAGTGGCTGGTGACGCGGCCGGCGGAGACGGCGTTCGACTACGTGGAGGGGTTCGCGTTCGCGAGCAGCGACGACCCGGTGAACGGCTGGCCGTCGGTGCCCATCCCGGCCGGCGCCCGCTTCGACGCCACCCTGCTCCCCGCCGGCGCCGGCCCGCTGCTCTACTGCCTGGAGGTGGCCATGTACCAGCACCAGGACGACGACGTGGACAAGGTAGGCTCCGCTGTACTTGTCTGGCGCCAGGCAGGGGATGTGATGCCATCATCGTCTATCTCCCGCTGGATTCTTTCGCCGCGCGTGCCGCCAAGCTCCCCGGCCCCCACCCACACCCACTGGTCGCCATGGCTGTCCGCGCACGGCCGATCTGGCGTGCGTACAATGCGGGGCGGGGCCGTGACGCGATTCCCCTGTCTCCCCACCCCACGTCTCTCTCCATTGTCCCCATGGAACAGCTCAGCTATCTCCTCCACTCGCTGGGCCGGCCGGCATGTGAAGACGTGACGCGACACCGTCCGTCGTCGTCGTCCGGCTGCAGAATCCATTGATTCGATCTTCTCCCGTGCTGACGAACGTTTCTTGTGTGTGTGTGCAGAGGATGGGGGAGATGATGAGGCGGCTGAAGCACCAGCGGGGCCTGGAGTTCGCGGCGGAGGTCGGGTACGTGGAGTTCCTGTCGCGGGTCAACCGGGTGGAGGACGAGGCGCGCCGCAACGGCAGCTGGGCCGCGCCGCACCCCTGGCTCAACCTCTTCGTCTCCGCCCGCCACATCGCCGACTTCAACGCCGCCGTGCTCACCGGCATGCTCGCCGACGGCATCGACGGCCCCATGCTCGTCTACCCCATGCTCAAGGCCAAGTGAGCACTCCACTCCACTCCTACTCCACGCATTTCCCCTCTTTCTTCAACCTCTCCCGTCTGCCATGGCAGAGCTGCCATTTCCGGCACTCGCTGACGGCGGCAGCGATTCCGACTGGGATCACATATAATAAGACGGGCTTCTGTTTCGGATTTAGCCTCGCCAGATTTCCCATTAGTACGATTGATGATAAAATCATTGTTAATATTATCAGCAGGCACGTCTCATTCGGCCACATGCACTGCAGTGCGCCATTGTTTACGATAAGCTCTCTTTCTCTCCCTTGTCGTGACGCCAACTGCAACTTGCTGCAGGTGGGACCCCAACACGTCGGTGGCGCTGCCGGACGGCGAGATCTTCTACCTGGTGGCGCTGCTGCGCTTCTGCCGGCCCTACCCTGGCGGCCCCGCCGTCGACGAGTTGGTGGCCCAGAACGCCGCCATCGTCGACGCTTGCCGCCGCAACGGCTACGACTTTAAGACATACTTCCCGCACTACGACACCGAAGCGGACTGGGCGCGACACTTCGGGTCCAAGTGGGCCCGCTTCGTCGACCGCAAGGCCCGCTACGACCCTCTCGCGATCCTCGCCCCGGGCCAGAAGATCTTCGCCAGGACCCCTTCCTCGTCGCGGGTCATTGTGTGATGGACGGTCGGCGATCATGGCTGCTGTTGGCGGTGATGATGATGATGAAGATCTCGATCGAGCGACAAAGGGGCGACCATGATGGTGATGAAGATGATGATTATAGGATCATTATTAGGTACATTGAGGGGGACAAAAAGGGGGTCCATGGATGTTATCAAGGACTGTAGTAGGGAAGGGGTTGCAAAGAAAACGAAAGATGTGGCCTTTTCTCCATCAGATCCCTAATTAGCAATTCAACTAACTAAGTAACTTTGCTCATGGACAAAGCGTCAAGCCGTGAACTTTAATTCTCTTGCAAAATACAAAGTAGTATCTCACTGAGAGCTACTCCCAGCCATACGTCTCTCTCTTCTTTGGAAGTTCCCCCACCTCATTGTTCCACACGCTTCATCTTCTTCAGCATTTCTCCCGTCCAAGGCACATCAAAGAAGGAAGGAAATGTCCAAAAAAACTAGTAACTCATTCCCACTCTATTCTTCTCTGGTATGATATTTTTGAAATATTATCTATGTTCCTCAATGACAGTGAAATGATTTAGTGGTTTTACTATAGCATGCAACAATTTGTGTTCATTAATTTTTTATACTCCCTTTGTTTATAATTAGTAATCATTTAACTGAATGTATCTAGCATTGGAAATATGTCTAAATGATTCTGTTTGAGCGACATCCAATTTGAATGAAGGAAGTACTTCCGAGCCTTATTCTAGATTTTGAACCTGAACCGGGACCGCTTCCTCGTTTGTTGCCGCACGAGTCATCCTACAAAGGAGGAACAATGGAATCATGGCAATCTTAGTTGTTGTTGGTGATAATAATGACGATCATGCTGATGCTGATTCTGGCTATGGAGATGATGAAGATCTCGACAAGGGGGTAATCATGATAACAAAGTCATTATTACGTATAAGTAACATATTTTAGAATTATTTATTTGGTTGTGCATTGTGTATGTGTGTGTCTCTCTCTCTAAGCCCATGCACACATTCAGAATTCTATAATCACCATCTGGGGCTTTAGCAAAAACAATTAGTTCCAGAGTTTTGCTTACCCTCTAAAAAGTTTGCATGAATCTTAAAGCTACATAAAAAATGTATTCTCGTACATTTACAGCCAACAAGCTTGAACATATATTCTCTCAATGCATCAAACAACAGATCAGGACAGTCTATAATCTTTTTGATTGTTGTAATAGCTTTTGGTCTTCAGGTTTAATCTACATCGAAATATGTAAATTTTTCTACTGGGTGTACCGTAGTAAACCTCTTAGTTCTGAGTGTGAAATTTGTTAGTTCACAATTTCTTAATCTAGTCGCATTATCATAGGAAAAAAAACACTATAGAAGGCTAACGATGTCAAACCATGGTCAAAAACATTGCTGTAAAAGCTAGGTCCCACCTATCATTATGATTGCTTACCAAAGAAACTTGCTAAGAGCATTTCTATCCCTGTCTCTATAATTTAATTTCTAAAGTTACACGTCGAAACTTACCTCTTTCAATTTTGATAAGTTATAAGAAAAAAAACTGATGTACTGAGATTTGTTTTTAAAAAACTTGACTTCCAACACACGTGAATCTCATTTGGAAGCTTGTCTCCCTCTCCTTTCCCAAATAGACATCAGAAGTTCAATTTGACATAATGACATGGAAACTCCACCAGTCATAGAGGGACGCCGATGTCCATACACACACCCATTCTTTGTATTTAGGGCCAAACTTGCAACCTAATTTTGTTGCAAGAGAAAAGTATCACAGGGCTCTAATCACTGTCGGGGGGATTTCCATGGTCATTAGGGACCCCCTCCATCCACGGGGAGATTACTATTCTAGTTTGGACGACAGCGGAGAGGGAGGAAATCACGTCCAAAAAATTGCTTAAATTTTGTATAGAGGGAGGGAATGGGAGAACGTCGCTTGCGACCGTCGAACGAAAAAGACGGTGATGGAGCTGTAGGCGGAGGCAATCTCCTCTCAATCACGAGGGAGAGCGAGCGAACGAACTGAGGATTTGAGAAAGGTAGGGTAGAAAGTAAAAATAGAGCATCAGGAGGTAGGGAAAGTAAAAAAGAATGTTCAACTTCAAATTTAGTAAGGAACATTTGAGAAGTAACTTTTTTTTGCGAGGAAAATTTGAGAAGTATGTGAGAGGTAGGGAAAATCTCAGATTAGACATTGATGCTCGTATATTTCTAAATTTATTTCAGGTCTTTCGGCCATGTGCTTTTAATGGGAGGAGACATTTCTTGTCAAATACGAGATGGTGACTTCGTTAAATTCAAAATGATGTGCCGGTTCAGTATTACGTAATGCTTATATATGGATAGGGTGTACGTGTGCGCGTTTATAGGCGTGAGTGTATGCTTGTGTATGTGAGCGTCTATGTTATACTGTGTTCTCAATATATTTTTTGAGAAGTAACTTGTCAAATGTTTTTGATGAGATAGAAGATTTAAGGGAAGAGCTAAAACTCGTCAAAGGAAGAAATTATATGGATTTACATAAATTAGTTGAGGGAAAGATGAAAGAGCGCATAACAAGTTGTAGCACCCATCCTCCACCACACGTTGGTTCGTTCTTATCCCTTGCTCTGTTTGCTTGCCGCCAAAATTCCTCCACAGAATATCGCATTGTGTGAAAATTCTTTCCTTTCCTCCAACCAAAGTTTGGTTTGAAATTCCTGTGAACCGAGCTCCCTCCCGTTGCATTTTGATTCCATTAATTTCCGCCGGCTCGGCTCGGGTCTGTCGTCCCCGGCAACGCACATCGGCACATGGCGACGACAACGGCCGGGCGGCCTGGAGCCGAGTGGCAGTGGGACGGACGGCGACGCAGAGGCGCGCGCAGCCGTTGCTTGCGGCGGCGTACAGCGACGGCGAATATAGGCCGGAGGCATGCACGAGACGGCGTCGCGGTCCGACGGCGACAAGCGCCTATCGTGTCGCCGTTCCAATCGGCCTCGGCGTCGGAATGGACGGGACGAGAGGAGGAAGGAGCGGGCGAATAATTGGTGGCGCGAGGGAGGCGATCTGTGGCGTGCTGGGTGAGGCCGGGCGTCCGCATCGACAGCGCGCGCCGCGCCGGTGGTGGCCGCCCGCATGCATCGGAGGACGTGACCGGCGGCCAATCTCTTGCCGTCTTTCTGACGGCGGCATGACGGCGACACTGTTCATCTCCCTGTCGATCGATCCATCCATCCTCCTCCCCGGACGGCCGTGCTCCTGGAGGAACAGTGCCCGAATCGGGACGGATTCGCGTCCGTGCTGCTCTTGCTGCCGGAGCATTTACCAACGTCCTTGTTGATCTCATGCACGCACGCACGCACGCACGCACATCGTAGTACAGATTAATATGGTACGTAGACGTAGGTGCAGCAGAACAGGATGCGCCTGGCCGATTGATCGATCGGCGGAATTTGGTCGTAATCTTATTGGTAGGATATCGACCGAATTTTGTACTGCTACAGTACTTATATGGTATAATCTTGGTAGGAGGAGGAGATCGACCGAAAGACGTACTGATATAATTTTGGTAGCACGTAGTAGTACGAATCTTCTTGGTAGGAGATGGACAGGATATAACGTACTGGACGCTGGCCACTGGATGCTTGTGTTGTGGTGGACTACATGATCGAGCGCATAGCGGAGCTCGCTCGATCGAGCGCATAGCGGAGCTCGCTCGATCGATCGTCCCCAGCTAGCCATCCATCGCCATGCTATGCTCGGCCCCACGAAATTGATTGAGATCAAGGGGTCTTCTTATCGTGTAAATTGCAGGGACTTGTATAGACTTATCCCCAGCCGCCACAATTATTAGTACTACGTACGTACATGAAGGTGACTCCCAGAATTTAGATTTAGATTTAACCGGCCCTAGCTCTCACCACTCGCTTTCTCCCTCCCTCTCTTCCCCTCTCTCCGTTGCAAATACAATTATTCACCAACCCGTTGATCGTCGAATGCTCTGTTTGTCAAACTCTTTGGTTTTTTTACTTTAAAAAGGTTTGATTTTTTTATATGAAAAAGACACTTGTCCATTTTCTTAAGACAGAGGATAAAATTAGACAAGTACGTTACTTTATTGAAGTTATTTACATCACTACAAGAGAGAAAAGAAAAGAACCAAAAACGAGGAAAACTACATCCCAAGGAAGCCAAAATGCTCCCTTTGCTCCCTTCGTTCGAAATTATTGAATTTCTTGTTTAAAAATTCTATCCTGTGATGCCTAGCCACTTGATTCATGAAGTACGTACGCTACATCCAATCATCCAATCATCCTTTTGTTGCTGTCAAATGGCAAGAACCGTGTCATTCGCCTCGCCAGGACCATTATCAATCCATCTTTGACGAAAAGACCCCTGAACCGCTCCGGTGATGCCAAGAATCCAGCGCGCGAGATCACAGAAAAGATGAAGCCAGGCACGTGTCACCCGGCCATTTCACCGGAGAGTGGCGGCAAATGCATCCATCCACGTACGACTCAATGAGCCAGTGATGGTGACTGTCATTGCCAATGAGCAAGGCCGCGTGTCGTGCAGTCCTTCATCTGCTAGGCGAACTTCAGAATGAAGCTACCCACAAATCTCCTGTTCTGTAGAAAACATTTGAACTTAGACACAACAACTGTGATCCCCCTCCTAGGGGAAAGATAGATACTAATTCGATCCTCCTAAACAAGGGCTGTGGATAACATCAAAAGGAGATTAGCATAACATCAAAAGGGGATTAGCATGACACTCTAAGAAAGGTACTACTGCCAAAGAGTCAATCATCAGTTATAGGTTATGGTTAACATCGTTTTCTTCAGGATTTTAAAGGCTTTTCATCCCCCCTGGAAGCTAGCTAGCATAAAGTTCTCCTGGATTTTATGTTTTTTACCTGGCATACATGTGAACCAAGTAGTAGCTAGTGGGAATATTTGGACCACATCACAAAGGTACGCTTTCACTAGTAGCAGTTCCACCTCGATCACATCAATCAACTGTTAACACTTGTTCGATAAGCATGGAAGCATTGGCTTTGGCCCCTACAGACTATTTCACCTCCAGAGCCCTGAGTTCAGTGACAGGCCCGGACAGAAAGTGAGATAGACTGCACAGTTTTGTTCTGTTTTCTTCTTGCACACAGTTGAGAAAAGGCCATTTTTTTTCATCCATTGGTGAAGGGTGGAGCCTGGAGGGCATGTGGAAGCTGCCGTCGCATGGTTACCTAGCCTTAGAACCAAACGACCCCTTAGAGTCCTTTCGATTTAGATTTTTGATGAACCAATCTAAATTCGACCAGCTTTCATGATCATTGGAGTTTTTACATGTCCTTGTCAGCGTTTTCCTTCCTGAGGCAGTGAGTTGCTCCGTAGATTTTGACCGTTGGTGTCTCCCGGGCTGCATCGACAATTCCTCGATAACTGCTTCTACAAGTTTCTGGATTTATAAAAGCCTATCCTGCCGAGGAGATGACCCAGAAACGATATTGATGGATGCAAAAGGAAAAACCCTTTGGCATGCATCCTCAAGAATTTAACTATAATTTTATCTTTTTTTACAACTGTTTGTAAGAACATGTGATGCTTAATAAATTTTCTCAGATCTTTTCACAAAAAAATCATCTCATTTGACTAGTAACATCATCTCTTATAGTGCTACTCATAATTAGTGCACAAGTTTTTCTCAAATTTTATTTCTTTGTAAAGTGGCACATCTTCTGGTGGAAACTTATTGTGGCCCTAGTTGCCTCTAGTTACCACCTAGGCAGCTTTGTAGCAATGACAATGTAATCATACATGCATGTATGACACGAACACGCACAAGTTGACTTACGACAAGACTATAGCCACGCATAATTTGGCACCTATAGTCCTACGTGAGGGGAGCTGTTGGCCTTTTTCTTGAGTTGATTACTGCTTTTGGGCGTCGCATTATATTCGATTGAAGCAAGTCGTAACGTACTCCAGTGAGCAGAAAGTGGGAGCTTTCAAATGTGAAGCATAATGCAGGCAGGGGGGAAATAGTATCAGGATTTTTGCAAGAATACTTTTGATTTTCTTTCTTTCTTTTGAGAGGACATTAACTGTTATGGCAATATCAAAGCAGCTTGTCGTTTTGTCAATTAGCTAGCTCATAAATGGGGCGTGGAAAGTCGATGTGTTACTCATCGTGGACAGAAGGATTAGACGTGTGGGTTCCAATTGATTCATGCATCACACTAAGATCTCTTTTAGTTCATAGGATAGAAATATCATTGGTACAAGAAACTTGTAGAAAATGAGATGTCATGCATCTCAAAATCGTCGAATAGGAATAAAAAAGAGATGTCCTTTAATTCATATTATAGAAAATTTTACATTGAGTTTAGACTAATATTTATTTATTTTTAAAACGTGAAGGATAGAAATAATTTCTTTGTAGGACCAAGATTCTATTCCTACAAATCAAAGGACTCTATAGGATTTTTTTCTATAGGAATCATATCCTATAGAATTCCTAAAAAATTCCACCAAACTAAAGGAGGCTTGAGCTTTCTTCGTGAAAGGTAGATGAAGAGGTCCATCATGAATCGTCCACACTGGCGCTTGATTCGACTAAACCATCAAATGTAAAACTATATAATTTTTTGGTTGATTGTTTGTTTTTTGATAGCTAACTGGACTTGCCGATGTTTAATTTTTGTTTCAGTATTTGTGCTAAATGCTAGTTTGGTTATGGATGATGGTTCTAAGTTCTATTTTTTTTAATAAAAGCTAAAATAACATGTGTGTGAAAAAAATGAAAACACACACCAACTCATCATTTGTGCGATCTGCAAAAAATAAAAATAAAATATTCCTTGTACTTTTATGCGCGGAACATGAAATGGTAGTAACCTAGTAGTAGTAATGTGCTTGGAGTTACTCTTGCAAGTTATCACTTCATAGTAGTCGGCTAGTCCCTACGTACATGCATGAATTGCTTCATATTTCCTCGAAACGAGGGGGTGGAAAATCAACATCCAAACCAGGTTAAGGTCTAAAGGATGAAATTTTGAGTCACCCATTTTTTTATAAAACGTCCGTCGTTGTTGAAAATAGTACAGTATATACCATGGAAACCTACTGGAGTTCGTAGAAATATCTCGACTACATGTTTCGACTGGGCACACATACGTTTAGGTTCCATTTGCATTCTCTACGCCCATGATTACTTTTTGGACATTGCAATGTATCAAATCTGGCTAGGATTTACGACAAACGATTCTAGATAGATCACGTTGCTATGGACAATTTTCTACTCCTAGTTGAGAAGTGAAGTTGACAAAAAAAAAGCATAGCTCCATGAACAATGAAAATGAAATATGAATCAAGTAACTAGTTGGAATATTTGGACCACATCACAAAGGTACACTTTCACTAGTAGCAGTTCTACTAAGCATGCATGCAGATTCTAATGCTGCCTATGCAGACATGGGCTGCAACGCAAAGGAGGGCATGCAAATTATTAAAACCTCAGTCCAAAGTCCAAACAGAGGAGATCCTCTCCTTAAAAGGAGGGGTAACTAACCAGGATTGCTGCAAAAAGGAAGAAACCCCTGTTGGATTTGGATTCTCTCAGCTGGTTCCCATGCAAGTCTACAAGTGCTTAATTCTTTTTCTTGTTTATGTCAACACTTGGCATGGTTCTCTTGTCACGAGGCGGATCTATCTCGGCTCCTGCTCTGCCATGCCGAGGCCATATTGCCATGCATGGTTACCACCACCCTCTTTGCTTTCCGTAAGATAACTTTGATAATGAAAAGAGACAAGGAGAGAGAGAGAGAGACTATGGCGCCATTTCTATTGGTGGCGGCAGAATCACGCTGCTACTAAGATAACCAGCAGTGAAGAAAAAAGGCACGTAGGCTTAGGCAGAATCTTGCATAAAGCCAGTAGTATTAGGATTTCTTGCAAAGAGAACAACTTTTTTACCATTTTCCTCATATCGTTTTTGTCTATTAGTTAGCTGATCTATTTGTATCTCATAAATGCGTTAAAAGCATATGTTTTACGCAACTTCAACGCGGATCACTAAATCGCCTGCTAATGTCCAGATTGAATGGTTCAAATATTCTTCATCATCTAACAGTGGTCGTTAAAATTGTTCGAACCAGCTTGTTGTTTGAAAACTCACAAACCAACATTAAACAAAGAGGAGGTTTGCATGCATTCATACGTCCATTGTGTCGAACTCCTACATCACGATCCCACCAATAAACCCTCTGCCGCCTCTTTGATCTTGTTCGCTTGCTCTCCGCACCGCATTTATGTCGAACATGACCCAATGCGATGACATCCTACTCACATTATTGTCGATTGATCGTACATATGCCCGTCAAACATTTATATTGGTGTGACAAACGAGAAGCCTACTATGGTCGTACGCATCCAACTCAACGCTCTGTCTGCCCAGGCTATATAAAACCCCCAAACCCTGCCCATCTGAGCACCTTCTCCCTCCGTCCCGGTCGATCACCCCATCATAATCCGTCATGATTTGGTATTCACCTTCGCAATGGTCGGGACCTCTCCTGACTGGTGGAACCAGTCGTTGTTGCCACCGGGATCACGAGCGAAGTTCACACAATGGTGGCCTGATCCCAGGACCGCAGTGAGGCGGGCCAATCTCCGAGCCCTGATGGAGGGTTTCCCGTTAATGCCGGAACCCACTCTCTCCTTTTCCTCTCCCCTGTTAATTATTAACTTTGCATTTCTGTTATGATCAAGTAATGGAAAAGGATGCATGTCTGGTTTCAAAAAATTTGAACTATGGTAAATAGCGGTAGGCAGAAAATAAACTAAAATGCGCTATATAGCACCATTAAATCGCTACATCCCGCTAAAATCCCTAAATTGTGCTGCATAGATGCCTTCAAAACTTTGCGAACAATGCAGACATAGGAAGTAGCTAGCTAGCAGGAATATTTGGACCACATCAGGAAGGTGCACTTTCACTAAGCGTGGAGGCAGATTGTAATGCTCAATATGGAGACATAGTCTGCAAAAGAAGTACTGTACTGTACTAGGGGTGTGAATTATTACTACTGGAACAAGTCCAAGCAGAGGAGATCCTGTCCTTAAAAGGAAGAAACCCCTGTGTATTGGATTCTCTGAGCTGGTCCCAAAATGCCCCATGGTTTCACTTCCGAGCAACAGTATCCTACAAGTGCTTAAAAGGAGCAGTAATTCCTTTTATTTTATGTCAACACTTGGCTTGGTTGCTCTTGTCACGAAGCGGCCGGTCTACTCTATATTGGCTCCTACATGCTCCCAAGCCTTGGTCTATACCCCTTTGCTTTCCGTAAGGTAACTTTGATAGTAACGAAAAAGAGACAGGAAGATGGAGACGATATGGCGCCGTTGCATGCCATTGGGCAAGGCAGAATCACGCTAGCTAGCTGCTGTGCTGCGTGCTTACCAGTGAAAAGATAAGCAGCAGGGACGTAAAGGCATTGGCTTAGGCAGAATCTTGCAGAAAGCCAGTGCACAGTGCACAGGCGAGCGAGATCGTATCTTCGTCGCCGTGGATCGCACGAGGTTTTCTTCCGTTGGTTATTAGGTCCGTTTGATTCTCTGCGCGCGAGTCCCCGAGTTGATTGGTTTGTTTAGGGCGGCAAATTAAATCAAGCGACTCATCTTCTTTCCACGTCCAACTTTCCTCAAAACTAACTAAAACCCTCTATACATCCATGCATGCATGGTCTCCTCCACCGTATCCTATCTCTCTCGTCCGGCCAGCCTTCCGAGGAGATTCGCTTTGCTGCATGCTGACATGCATGAATGCATGCACGCACTGCGGCGCGCGCCATGGATTGCTACTGGTACTTTAACGGAGGAGGGAGCGCACTTTAAGGCGGGTAGATTCTGCATGCAGATATGGGGGATCGAGTACCAGGTCCTCCTAGATTATTCAAAGGCCTGGTATGGTACTGCATGCATATATTAACGTCGATATCTACGTTCAACGGCGGCAGGCACTGACTCAAGGACCGATCTCCTCCACAGTGAGAGCTCTGAAGCTGCGGCGGATCCATGGCTTTAACTGCGGACACCCTGTACCCGTTGCCAGCTTCCGCGAGATCAGAGTAGCCGGTACTCTACATGCAATGCAACGAATATCAAAATCAAAGCAAGGCACAAAGCGAAAAAGGCCATGGGGGTTTCCCAGGTTATGCAATGCCTATGGCGGCAATGGCCAATGGCATGGCATGGCCGCTTTGCTGTTGCTGGCTTTCCTTTTGATTGAGTGCACCCACCACTTTTGAGGGCGCAAAGGCAGGGCAGCAATGTCAATAAAGCAAAGATTCCAAGCTGAGAATTAGAAGGCCACACTGCCATAACACTCAAAACACAAAATCCACAAAATCCTACTCCTCCGTTCGTTCATCTTCAGCTGGAGTGGGGATTTTCTTGCCAAGACCAAAGATAGGGACAATGGTCGGATTTCCATCCCAGCTACTTGTGCGGTCTCGCCGTCTCTCCATCGTGCTTCGACGGCGACAAAAAAGGAAACTTGGAGATAGTGATGTAGCCAGAAACCATACGGTGGGTGTGCACACTTCAAAAAATTACATGGTTAAAAAATGTTGAGCTCAGCCTGATTGGGCTGCTATTTTTCGCCTCAAAATCCACGAATGTTTCATGGTAAAAATGTCTTAGATTTTTTGGTGTAATACAGCCCACCAGGCACACCCGCTACAGTCTACTACGCTCCTGCTGGGTCAGGGTTGCACCCTCTGTTTCGGGGTTTCAAAATTTAAAATTTACGACGGAGACCATTTGTTTGGTTCTTAGTAGTAGGTGCGTAAACGAACTGGAAATTATTGTTCCCACATGAATTTTCATATTTTTATGAAAAAAATCATACAACCTCGAATGTTGTTGAATATAAATGTGAAACAAATGTGTGAAGCGCACTAGGGAAAATCCTTACCCGGAGTGCTCCTATTATGCGCTCAACGCACAATAGTCAAGGTATCAGCCGCATAGTGACGCTCCTTTGAAGGGCCCAGGTCTGGTTTTGGGCAGTCTATTTCTCAATTTTCCAAGTAATTAAAATTTGGAAAATTTAGATCATTAAAAAAATCAAATACTTAAAGCTGAAAATAATAATAAAAAATTGTTCCATGCGTATAAATGTCCATCCATATTTATAAAATAGTCACTGTTGACTTATAAATGCTAAATACATATATACAAATTTTCAAAAACAATTCATCACACATTCATAGACGTCTGAAATTTTAACGAGATCAATATTTTTGGTACTTGTATATAGATAATTTAAAAAATATAAACACAAGAAAATAAATGACTGAACAACTGAAATATAATGAACAGAACAATGAATGGAAAACATAAATCAACCAAATCCAATTGGGCTGGGTGAGATCTTGTCTCAGGATATAGTTTGCAGGTTAAGTCGGGAGCTGTGTCTTTGTTCATTGTTTTATTATTAATTTGATAAACCAAATACATACGTTTCATAAATGAATTTAATTAATTTTTGTAAAATATATCATACGAGCTCAAATATTTTTGAATATGAATATGAAAGAGATGCGTCAAGCGCACTAGGGAGGAAATCCTTACCCGGAGTGCTCCTATTATGCGCTCAATGCACAATAGTCAAGGAATTAGCTGCATTGAGGCGCTCCCATGCGGGGTCCATGTCGGATTTTGGGCAGTCTATTTCTGATTTTTTTTCATGTAATCAAAAATTTGAAAATCTAGAACATTAAAAATAAAACATTTAATCACCAAATTAATAAAAAATATTTGCGTTTCATGCGTATAAATGTCTATTCACATGATGGAATTGCCTGTGCTACAAATTTGATTAAAATTTCTTGCCCTCTATCTAACAAAAATTGTTCTTCCACCCTTTTAAGGACTAGTTCTTTTGATGCGATTATGAAAAATCGCGGTCTGGGGAATCAAAATCGCAAAACACTCATCTCCGCCCCAGGAATCACCTAACTCAACCCAAAATCACAGTGCAATCTAGAATTGTGGAAACGGTTGGCGATTCTAGCCAACCCATCAAAGCAATGTATAAATATTTTGTAAAAAACGATGAGCACAATATTGATGTTTATTAACATTTTTGTAATGGTATGAAACATTTTTTAAATATTAACTATTTTAAAAAATGTATTAAAAATTTCAAAAGATTCACAAAGATATTATTTGAATGTGTGTCCATTTTATAATGTTGAGAAACATTTCATTAAATTTCATAAATATATTCTAAAAATGTATGAGCAAATTGTACTCCATGCATATATGCCGTGAAAACTTTGTGCACAATGGAGACATAGGATGTAGCTAGCGGGAATATTTGGACCACATCACAAAGGTGCACTGTGGCGCCTGATTGGGTTGGTATTATTTGGCGCCTGTTGGTTAAGGGTTCCACCCTCTGTTTCGGGGTTTTTAATTTTCAAATTTACAATGCAGACCATTTGTTTGGTTCTTAGCAGGTTTAAAAAGATATTAATCGCACATTCAGATGTTCATTGTGTATTCCAAAACGTATTCCTGTGTATAATAAGAATAAAAACATAGGAAAAAAATAAAAAAACAATACATAGAAAAATCCCAAAATAACAATGAATGGAAAACATAAATTAAAAAAAAAATTTGAATGAGAAGATAAATTAAAAAAAAATTAAAGGAAAATAAGCAAGAAAGAGAGAAACGTAAAATGAAAAAACAACAGAAAACCACATATAAAAAATCAAATAAACATAAAAAACCCAAAACGAACAAAAATGGGCCCTAACGAATGCACGCATGCGTGAAGTTCATAACAGTTCATAACGGCCTATGGCTAGAACGTTAGCATGCTCGTTTTTTTTTGAGTTGTTTTAAGAAGCTTTTATGGAGCGGTTCACACTGATTTTAGAAGCTTTCAAATATATTTTTTACTCTTTTCTTACATGAGTTTATATAACAATTTTCATCAGATATTTTCTTACTAAAATTCTTTTTATTTTCTATGTTTACCTTTGTTCTTGATTTTCAAACCCATGTGGACATATTTTAAATACATGTTAAATAACTTTGGTGTACATTATGGATATTTCCTAAATACAAGTGAAACATTGTTTTCTAATGCACCTTAATATTTCTATGAAATAGATGTTGAACATTTTTAGAATAAATTGTATAAAAGTTATGGTCATTCAAATATATTCCAAATTACCTGTTTTTAATGTTTAATTTTTTCACAAACATATTATTTGAATGGGTGAACATTTTGGAAATATATCTTACATTTTATTAAATAAAATAAATAGTTTCTAAAAATGTATGAACAAATTGGTTATAGCAGATGAACATTTGGTAAAAGTAGATGAACACTTCTGAATTTTTCACTAGATTAACATTATTGGTACATTTATGTAGATAAGTTCTAAAATATATAAAATAGAAAATAAATGACAGAACAACAGAAATATAATGAACAGAACAATGAATGGAAAACATAAATCAACCAAATCCAATTGGGTTGGGTGACTACTGCTTCGGCTTAAACTGAGGTGCGATCTTGTCCGGAGCTATAATTCGCAGGCAAAGTCCGGAGCTGTCTGTTCGTTCATTATTTTTATTATTCTTTTGAATCTAAATATGTATATGTGTCATAAATGAATTTACTTAATTTTTGTGAAAAATATCAGAAGAGCTCAATTTTTTTTGCGTATGAATATGAAACAGATGTGTGGATCGTAATTGGGGGAAAAAAATCCTTACCCAGAGTGCTCCTATTATGCGCTCAATGCACAATAGTCAAGGAATCAGCTGCATGGGATCTATTTCTGATTTGTTTTCATGTAATTAAAATTTTGAAAAACTAGATCGTTAAATAAAATAATTAATCACCTGAAATAATAAAAAAGTATTTTCGTTCCATGCGTATAAATTTCAATTCACATTTATAAAGTATTCATTGTTCATTTATAAATGTTAATTATATATACACAAAATTATTCATACAACTTTCAAAAAATATTTTGTCATACATTCATATATTCATTTTGTAATAATAAAATTATTCATGTGTATCAAAAATAAAAATATGAGAAACTAAATAAAAAATGAAATGAAAACATGCGAAAAATAGCTAAAACTAAAATGATAAAAGAACAGAAAACCCGTCAAACATTAGTTAGAGGGTACCCCTTGGAGAGGTTATTCGCGCGCGCTTCGAGCACGCCAAGTTTCATGTTCTGGTGCGTTTTGGAGTTTTCTCTTAGTTCTTTCGCGTTTGACACGTGACGTCTTCCGGACACACAATCTCAACTACGGTCACACGCGCAGCCATAGTCTGAGCCACAACCACAGTTTTCTGCCACAGCCTAGTTTTTCAGCCACAACCCATGTCATAGCCCAGTTTTTCAGTCACAGCTCCTGCCATAGTTCCTTTTTCAGTCACAGCCATAATATTTTCAGCCACACCCTATGCCACAGTCCAATCCATAGGTCCGTGCGCAACCACAAAAGAATCTACGCGCAACCACAGTTGTTGTTTCGCGCGAGACACAATCAAAGCGCGACACGTAGCGACTGCAGAACGCGCCAAAAATGACCTCCGCGGTAGCGCGCGGAAGGATGCCCGCTACTAGTTGCTCTCATCCAAAAATGAAATAAACCGCAAACCCTCAAAACCGACAAAAAACATGGGCCTGAACCTGCACACGCACGCGCGAACAGAGAAAAATTGGCCTATGGATAGATGTACGAGCTATGGCAAATACTCTAGAAAGCTGGTTTTTTGGGAGGTATTTTAAGAAGCTTCTGTGGACCGGTTCAGACTAATTGTAGAAGCTTTTGCACATTTGTTTATATTTTCTTATATGAGATTTTGTACCAATTTTTATGGGTTATTCTTTTCTATTATTATTTTTATTTTCCATGTTGTTCCTTTTCTTGCTTTTCAAATATATGGGACCTTTTTTAAATACACACTAAATATTTTTCAGTATACATTTTGGATATTTTCTAGATAAAAGTTAAACTTTTTTTCTGATACGTTAATATTTCTATGAAATACATGTTGAATATTTGAGTCATGCACATTGGATATTTTTAGGATACATGGTGAACGTTTTTATAAGACATATTTTTTTTCAACAATGCTACAACCATTTTTTTAAGTTATATCAAATATTCTTAGGGGTGACAATTGTTTCTAAATATCAAGAACGGATTTTTTTACATTGTACGTCTAATGTAAAAAGTCAGGAATATATTTTCCATATGCGGCAATTTTTTATACGTGACAAACATTTTAACGGTATGGAATATATTTGAATGGCGATTTTTTTTATATAATGCACAAATAATTTGTACAAAATGATGAACACAATTTTGATTTGCGTTAACATTTTTCTAATGGTACCTAACATTGTTTCCAAATTACTTGCTTTTTAATGTATAATTTTTTTTAAAAAACTTCACAAACATATTATTTGAGTGGGTGAACTTTTTCGAAATATCACTAACATTTTATTAAATATAAAAGTTGTTTCTAAAAATGTACGAACAAATTGTTTAAAGCAGATGAACATTTGGTAAAAGTAGATGAAGACGTCTGAAATTTTAACGAGATCAATATTTTTGGTACTTGTATATAGATAATTTAAAAAATATAAACACAAGAAAATAAATGACTGAACAACTGAAATATAATGAACAGAACAATGAATGGAAAACATAAATCAACCAAATCCAATTGGGCTGGGTGAGATCTTGTCTCAGGATATAGTTTGCAGGTTAAGTCGGGAGCTGTGTCTTTGTTCATTGTTTTATTATTAATTTGATAAACCAAATACATACGTTTCATAAATGAATTTAATTAATTTTTGTAAAATATATCATACGAGCTCAAATATTTTTGAATATGAATATGAAAGAGATGCATCAAGCGCACTAGGGAGGAAATCCTTACCCGGAGTGCTCCTATTATGCGCTCAATGCACAATAGTCAAGGAATTAGCTGCATTGAGGCGCTCCCATGCGGGGTCCATGTCGGATTTTGGGCAGTCTATTTCTGATTTCTTTTCATGTAATCAAAAATTTGAAAATCTAGAACATTAAAAATAAAACATTTAATCACCAAATTAATAAAAAATATTTGCGTTTCATGCGTATAAATGTCTATTCACATGATGGAATTGCCTGTGCTACAAATTTGATTAAAATTTCTTGCCCTCTACCTAACAAAAATTGTTCTTCCACCCTTTTAAGGACTAGTTCTTTTGATGCGATTATGAAAAATCGCGGTCTGGGGAATCAAAATCGCAAAACACTCATCTCCGCCCCAGGAATCACCTAACTCAACCCAAAATCACAGTGCAATCTAGAATTGTGGAAACGGTTGGCGATTCTAGCCAACCCATCAAAGCAAAACTTTCCATTTTTAACTAGCACCCCTATTGGGCATGTTAATTATGATCACAATGCCACTTGGGCCAGTCCACCGATAGAGGACCAAAACGTTTCGTGCCCGAATCGCTCGTACAACAATCATATTAAAAAAATTGAACGGGTGAATAAATGGGTAGGCGATTTTGTGGGAAGTTTTCCATAATCATATTACATAGAATCACGAGAGAAAAAAAAGGCCCTAAGTTCTAGCATATCCTATCAATGAGATATTGGAACCAGTTACTCCTATCAACCCCTACTAAGCTTGGTAGGCAAAGATACTTATCAGATAGTTCCTTTGTGAAAATATTAAGTCCCTCATGATACATTCTGAAGTGTGGGTCCAGGTATGATGAGATGTTACCATGAAATGGAGAGGAGTTGGGAGCCAGATCTAGGGTTGGAGGGGAGGAGGAACTGGACGAATCAGAGTCGCTCGTGAGAATACCCTTGGTTGAGAGGATTGCCAGGCCATGTCGCGCTCGGTCTTGGAAGGACTGACAGGAGAAAATTCCGTTGTAAATGAGGTTGAGGAAGATCCATTGGGCAAAGAAGAGGGAGAGGGAGCATGATGCAAAGGGATGTGAGAAGCTGGTGCTACAAGGTCTCTCTCGCTCGATAGTGAAAAAGATGGGACAGTTGTTCCGATGAAGGAGACGGTTGTTCCGATGAAGGAATCAAACATTCGATGAGATCCTAATTTGGGTGTCACTGGAGGTGAGATCACAAGTGCCGGAGGAGCGGGAAAGATGGTGTCTTCTTTGTTAGTTTTTATTGATTTCGAACTAACTTATTAATTTAATGCCCAAAGCTATTTGTTGTTTTATGTTGATTTTGGACTTTCAAGAAAACAATTTTCCTGGGGCAAAAAAAATGAAAAAATAAACATTGACAAATTTGAACAATAAGAGGTTCCAGAAAGGAGTGAAGGGATGGAAGGAAGTGCCTATGGGCCCTATACACCCTTAGATTGCGACTAGGGGCATGAGGCAGGGTTACGTGGTCCCCACATGCACCTCTTACACCGCCTCCATGTGCCCATGGATTTATATTCTTGTGAAACTCATCATTGTATTTATGAAGGATTTTCTTCATCGTCGCGATCCAATCCGCGACCCCATTTTAATACTCTATTGAAGAGTGTATTCATAACGATGTCCATCCACATCAATATGGTTGCCTCAATGTCCATGTGTGAGTAGTTACCTTTGCACTATGAGTCAATATTAGTAGTTAGACCAAAATCTCTATCTTATTCTTTAGTAAAATTATCACATGAGCTACTCCACGTGATTGTGATCCAACCGTTATAATCTTTCTGATGAGTTTATTCAAGTATGATGAATTATCACTTTTTATCAGATGTATACCCCCTCCATTTCTTTTTACTCTGCACATATAATATTTATTGGAAGTCAAACTTAGTAAAGTTTGACCAATTTTATAGGAAAAATAACAATATTCACATTACGAAACTAACATCATTAGATGCATCATGAAGTTAACTATCATATTTTATAACTTTAATGTTGTAGATGTTGATATTAATAATATAAATGTGGTCAAATATTATGAAATTTGACTTCAAATAAATCTTATATGCGAAGTAAAAAGAAACGGAGCGAGAACATATTTTATTCATCGATTCATATGAGTTCTGCACTTATTTTGGCTATTAATGGCGACCAGCACGCCACTAGTAAAAAATACTATATCTCAGGTAATTCCGTAATTGTGGAGCACAACATAGTGCACCATTACTAACACTTTAGGTGCTCCACTAGTAACAATAATTTTTTTTCAGGTGCCCCACTTCAGGTGATGTCCAGAACCTTGTTGATGTCTATTGATGTGGTGAAATTTTAAACAAATTTTTTATTTTTTTAAAATTAATTACTAGTTTTAAAAAATTGGGTTATTTATTTATTTTGAATTTTGTAGGCGGGAAGATTATTACTGGTGGCGCACCTAGCAAATAGTGCTTCACTACTAAGTTTGATTTTTTTTCAAATATTTTTTCCTCCAAATCTTGAAAGCATCGTAACTTTTTTTCTGTTCGGTTTTTGAGGATTCTGGAAAATCGATAACAACTAGAAAACATAACACATGGGCATCTCGAAGGATTTTAAAATTTGAATATTTTATCATTTACTTTTTTTTCTAAACTTAAAAGGCTGTCCAAGGGGGGGGGGTGTTTGTGAGAATTTTGGGGATCTATCTGCTCCCAGGTTAGCAATGGCGCACCTCCAAGGAATGCGCCACTAGTAACCGGGGTTACTAATGGCACACATTTTGTGTGGTGCATCATTGCAATTTCTCTTCCTGGGAGCACCTCTCCCTAGACTTAGCAGTGGCGCACCAGAGGAAAGTGCGCCATTAGTATCAAAAATAGCAATGGCGCACTTTCGCCTCGTGGGCCACTACTAAGTCTAGGGAGGGGTGTGGGCCCAGGAGAAACTTAGCAGTGGCGCACCACATACATATTGCGCCATTAGTGTCCATATTTTACCTGTAGCCGTTTTTCTAGTAGTGAAGTAAGCTGCCATAATGACAAAAGTGAAGAATATGTGTATTGTATTGTTGCCACTAAGGGCATAAGTACATTTTAATAGTTATCCGGTGTGAGCTCGAGAGTACCTCACCCCATAATTTTAGAGTGCATAATTCATCAGGAAGATGATTTCATCCGATAAATTATCACATGAATTATGGTAGAATGGAAGGGAGCGATTCAAGAGGGTAGATAGTGATTCAGGTGAATCGTTTTCTTTGGTGGTGGCAAAGCCAACGTAAATATAAGAAACTCTCACTTTTTGTTTAGCCATAACTCGGTTCTCCCATTTCTCTATTTTGCACTACGGACCAGTTCATCCTCCTGAATTTAGCTTTGCAGATCTCAAGCTGGCTCCGACTGCAGAGGTTGTGGGGTTGAGAGGTGGAGAGAGGTTCACAACAAACCCTTAGTCCATATCCTGACTCAAAGCGGTTTTGTTGATGATGTGGTGTGGTATTGATTAAACTAGATGATACCCCGCGCGTTGCTGCGGGAATTTTTCAGAGAAAAATTATAAGAAAATGGGTTTTAAAAAATATAAGAAAAATGGTTTTTTCAAACATGAGAAAAACTATTAAGAGTAATATAATTTTATTATAAATTCTCTTTTGAAATCAATACTGTTTAAAGAAAAAATGTAAGAAATTTGATGAAAATCCAAAAAAATGAGTATGATTTTTTTATTAGCTTGATAATATATGGTGAGAGGCAATATGAGATGAAAATAATGTTGAGTAGAGATAATGGAGACATCTCCACCATTGGCTAAGGCTAAAGCGATAATATCAATTATAGATGTGCATAGAAAAATAAAATATGAGATAACTCATAATTTGTTTTTTTATAAAAAAATCTCTTATAAATTGTGAGACTAAGTGCATAAAAATTATTATTTATTTAGGTTGCATGTGCATGCAATTAATGGAAGCATGTGCATGCATAGTTAGTGGATTTGTTTTGCATGGTGGACCTACTTGATGATGTGGATAGCTTGCATGTCAAGATAGAAAGGTTAGTGGGGATGAACTATTTAGGTATTATAGATGTGACATGTGGTGGTCTAGATTAACTACTAAGGCATATCAAGAAAACAACATAATTTACAACTACTTATTATTCATATATAAATAAATACTCAACAATTTAAATATAGTACAAGTAATTTTTCAATGTACTATAAATGTTGATTCACCGGACCACACTTGCTCAGAGACATGTCCATCTTATGCACGATATAGTAAATATGTTCTAGCTTGACACATGTTGCTCTTGTTTCATACGACAACAATAAGAGCGTGGACACAAAAAGTGAACAATAACCCCTCAACATGCATGGTGAACTGTATCAAGGGAAACAAACAATCAAACGAAGCTATAAAATCCAAATACTATAAAGTTTTTTGAGGTAGACACAAAATAAAATACTCGATATAGTCTCAAATCCTAGCATAAATATAAGCGAAATCGATATATGAGAACTTACACATGAACTCAAATATTCAATACAATACTGAGATATAAGTACAAACCACTAAATGTAACAAATTATTCTCCATTTATTTGTTCCACCTCATAGATACTTAAATGCTAACAAATTACTATATAATACACACATTATTTGAGAGATATTGTACAACAGTTGAAGTTCGGATGCTTGGTCTTATGCATGTGGCATGATATACTTGTGGTTGTGTATCCATCATCTTATAGAATTGTTACACTTAATCCGTGCCTGAGGTAAAATAACAAGGTTACCATTAGTATGACAAAGTTGTTGAAGCACCAAACATTGCATGCAAAATCAAAGGGAGATGACCAAGGAAAACTTGAAACCATGTATAATTTTTTTGCAGTGGTAGTTTGGATGGGGAGGGGGAGTTTAAACCAAGAGTGAGAAATGCAGCGCTGAAAGGAAGATGCGACACCAAGTCTGCACACGGCGATTGTGTATGTTAATGTTCATTACTTCAATGTATATGAGCACATTTTTCTTTGTCTCTTTCTCGCCACACCGTCAATATGGTAGCTCTTGTTTCTTTGTTATTTTGTCTACTTTCACACCCATCGTTCTACAATCTTTCTCTCCCCCACGCCTCCTCTCGTCTTTTTCTCATGCTGCTCGTCCCACCAAAGAATAAGGGGAGAGGGTCACACCGCACCTCCCCGCACTTTTTGTACAACCTTTTTGTTTGCATCTATCGTGGTTTAGATACGTGGTCGTCATCTGTTTGGAGGCGTTTTCCAGTGAGGAGATATTAGTAGCCTAGCTTCTTTGCTTCCTACTTCTTGAAAAGATGTATTCAACTTATGAAACTTTGTAATTTCATATTAAAATATGCCTAACAAGACTTATAAAACTTATTGAAAAGAAGGAAATCTCAAACGGCTCATGGAAGCGTATGCACCCACTAACTAGTAAACTCAAAAAAAGTAAACAAATAAAAAATATATGATTTTTGTGGAATGCAATATGCTCATGCATGTGACACCCGTGCAAAGTTTCAGGGTGTTTGGACATTCGTGGAATGCAATATGCTCATGCTCATGCGAGGAAATTTGAGGGCGTCTGAAACACAATTTTTTTATGAATAGTGCAGTTTCCAAAAGATTCTCACAGTCCCAAAAAAATTCATTTTTGCCGAGGACTACTCAAATGTTCAAACTCCATGAAATTTAGCATGGACTACGCACATGACCATCTTGCATCATATAAAAAGTCCAATTTTTTTGATTTTTTTTACTATTTGAAATGATATTCCTATTACTAATGGGACCAAATGCACCTATGACTCAAAAAGCCGCGTTCGTAACAAGAATTCTAAATAAAGACTCACAATTCTGATCATATAAATGTGTAAAACTCTATATAACTTAAAACAGCAAGAAATTGATAGAAATACATACGAATTTAAAACTTTCATTCTTGGTTAGTACCTATATATAAAATAGCAAGAAAAAAAACTCGAGTTATCAATGGAAGAAAGAAAGTTACCAGAAGGTGCACGGTTCTCAACGGTCTTGAGTGGAGGCTCTGACCCAGTACTCATCGCTGCATGCCAAAATAGACTAATTTTTTAGGATAATAAAATACTTTAGTTAAGCGACTTGATCGCCTGCCTTGTGTGTGTCATATCAATCTTTGGCTATACAAAATGAAATGGACCAAACATGATTAAAATACAGATTAGACAGATAAAACCTTCTGCAATGGAAGTATCATGCATACCAAGTAAATGTTTTTGGTGATGTGGAAATTAATTAAATAAACACAAAAAGAATTAAATATTATATTATAATATCGTATCATAATAAATGCTATCTTAGTACGTGCCTTGCATGCTATAATAAATAAAATCTTTATACTTCCACCGTCCCATAAAATCTTTATGCTTCCTCGGCCGTTTAGCTTTATTTGTTAGTCTGTCCTTTCAAATTCCGGCGTACTTCCGCCGTGTAAATGTAACCGCTAAATAATAAGTTTGAAATATCTTAAATTTTTTGTTCAGTATGGCGTTTTTGTTCTGTGCCGAGCGAGTTTTCATACGGCATATGTTTTAGGCCGAGCGGTATATGTGATTTGCACTACACGTTTTTGATGGATCAACTAGAGTTGCTCTTACAACACACATATATCACAAGGATATGCAAATGATCAGGATCAACTGTTTTTCTTTTAACCGAATTGTACGATCCGCACGCCTATAGATCCAACAGTTAGATGTGCAGGGGCACAAATATCCTCTTGTTTTTTTACAACAGTATGCTTTTATAAATTAATTGGTTAGGATAATACTCAAATCAGTGATGAAAGGTACTAACCACTAGCAACCGGTGCATTATTTGTGGCATCCGTTGGTGGAGTATAAGATCCGGCCGGGTTATTCGAGGAAGAAGAAGATTGCTGCATTATTGGCACGGACTTGCCATGGATCGCTGCATGTGCATAGAGATATAAATAAGTTAGATCGAGTAGCATGCATGTGATATGAGAGTACTATGATAGTTGAACGCTCTAAGAAGCTCACCCTTGTCCGCGGTCTTCTGATTGGGGTCGGCCATATGCTCAATATAACTGTCTGTCTGTTGTAAGCTAGGCTAGGGAGTTGTAGATTGCCATATGCTTTCAAAAAAATCCAGTTCTTATAGAGGCGTACAAGCGGGGAATCATAGAAGTTTCATCAATTAAAATGATCATGACATATAATGAGAAACTAGTACGCGTATACTATTTCCACTACTTAATTACACTGATGTAGGAGTCTATGGACTCCTTTGAGCGATGCTAATGTCATTAAATGTTTAATCAGACCCATGTATTTGCTTTGACAGTCAATGGAGTACGTGTCATATGCACATGGTTAGATGCGAACAGAATTGATTGAAATTGCATTCAAATAAATGCTAAGTTGTCTGAACACGACATAAAAAACCATATATGAATATGATTTTACTATAAAATATGAAACCGTGCTGAGTCATGGTAGATCCACTGCTCCACACACACATATGTTCCAAATGATATTTATTATTGCACGAAAATATACTGATGAATTTCAATTATTTGGTTTTGCTAGTAAACGGAGCTTTCTAAATATGTGAACAACCCTTCAAAAAAGAAGAAGATGTGAACATGATATCCCACAAGAAGAGTCTGATTGTGTGTATTAATCTACTTGGTCTTGGCATCCAAATTATCACAAGTCTTCTGCAACGTACGTAGCAGCTCGCAGATAATAGTCTACACAATCAGCTATGTGTATATTCATGGTATAACTGTCATGGATTTTTTCTTGATATGATATGTTGATGTGATGTGTACATACATTAGATTTTTCCTTGGTCATTCCAAGTCAGAATTTTAAGAAATTAATACATGAAGTCAAGTCGTTCTTACTTGTAGAAATGTCGATGATATATGCCTCTCATAATTTATTAGGTAGATAGCAAAATAACTTGTACAAAATAATATGAGTGTTTGTATTAGACCAAGAACTATAGAGAGATTGTGTTGAAGAGTTCTTCAAGCTTGGCAATGGTGCATAAAACTTGAAGATAACACACGACCTTATCCATGCTATGGTACACTGTTACCTCTAAACATGTTTTCATTGTGCTTTATAGATAAACCACATACCAAAGTACACTGTTGAACGATACAAAGTAGTGAGGGGGAGTCCTTTTACAAAGGCCGGCGCTCTGCGCCGGTCGACCGGCGCGAGCCCTTTGGCCGGTCAAGCCTGGGCCGTAGATCTGTCAAAATTGTGACCATCAGATACGCTAGACAATTGTTTTCGCGCCCTTGTAGAAAAAACGGCCACGTTTTTTGTTGCAACAACCCCGACCCCGCGACGGGCGAATCCCCCACCCCCCGCATCTGTCTGGCGCTGCGGCGGCGCCAATCCGCCGGAGATTCGTCGGGGGCCGGCTCAGCTCGAGCTTGGCTTTCCTCCCCCCACCCTCCACCTTTTCTCTTGATTTTGTTGCAAGGGGAGGATGTCTTACATCCGTGGAAACATCCAAGGTTCCATGGGTTTGGGGGCGAGCTCTGGCAGAGGGGAAAGCTCCGCCGGTGATGGCAGCTTCTATGGAGCTCAAGGCGGTGCTGTCGGTGTTGGATCCGTGTTGCAGCGCGTAAGAAACCCAACAGTGGTCTTTGAGCAGGCAGCGCGGTTTGGACAGGATGAATTCGATTTGGTGAGTATCCCAGTTCATAGGAGCCTTAGATGTCAAGTTTGTAGTTGTTGCAACCTAGATATCAAATTTTACAGTTGCTGCAACCTCCCCGATATGTTTTTCGTTGTTGCAATCAATGTGCTACAGAAAAATGTTTGCTTAATTTAGAACATGATTTTTTTGAGATTTAAATTGTTTTCCAAAATGCTAGATAATGTATGTTTCTCATCATGAATAAAAAGCTATGTCGCAGATTCTTTTTGATAAGTTGCAATCAATCTGTTATGTATGTTTTTGACAAAAAAAGCTAGTTTGATATGTAGTTTTCATATGTTGCATCCTCTGTTTTGGTGGAGGTCCAACCAGATTTGTGATGATTCTTTTTGTTGACCATCTTGTTGCAGAATCGTGCCCCCGAGCCATCTATTTTCTTGGATGCGGATGTTGATGCTGCTGTTGTGCAAGAAGAGAATGCCGGTTTTGACCTGAATGAGCCCTTGGAAACGGATGATGAAGACAATATGCAGCAAAACTTTGGTGGATGAGAAAGTAATGATGCCCACAACAATAGCCCGGAAAATATTTCTACACTAAACGCCGAACCTGATGAAGATGTCTCATCACAACCAACAGTGCCTTTTGTTGGAATGCTTTTTGACAATGTTGAAGAAGCACGCCGAGTGTACAATGATTATGCAATGAGGTGGGTTTTGGCACCCGGATTGTTACATCAAGGTACATCAGGAAGAAAGATCCCTGTAAAAAAGACGAGGAGAAGGTTCTGATAAAAAGAGTTTTTGAGTGTATGCATTCCCGTAAAACAGCATAAAAAAACAGTGGTGGTAGCATTTCTGATGGTGTTGTGACAAATGGGAATGATGATGCTGAAATGAGCCATGCTAGTATCCAAAAGTCGTGCAGCAAACAAGCCGGCATCTCTATGGATGTGGGAGAGAAGAGGCAAAGGAACATATTACAACGACATGATTGCAAGGCGAACATGGGAGTTAGCCTTCGAAATGGAAGTTGGGTTGTCGATGTTTTTCGAGCTGAGCACACGCATCCACTTATATTGCAAAGAGGACATAAAAGATACTGCAGGTCACATAGGAAGATCCCGGAGGCGGACATGCAGTACATCACTTCCCTACACTACCGCAACATATCGACAGCAAACGTGATGGGTTTGCTTGGAGATGCACGCTGTTGCGACCCGAGAGGCTTGCCGTATGTGAAAAGAGATGTGACGAATGCAAGAGCAAAGTTGCGAAAGGGCTTGTCGGAGCGTGACTTGGAGCTGACCATTGAATATTTTAAAAGAAGGCAATTGGAGAACCCCAATTTTTTCTTTGCGAAGATGGAAGAAGATGGAGCGGTTAGGGCTCTTTTCTGGGTTGATGGAAGAACAAGAGCATTGTATCTCAAGTACAAAGACTGTGTCTTCTTTGACACCACATTTTGTACAAACCGTTACAAATTGCCATTTGCACCAATTGTTGGGATTAACAACCACACGCACACGGTCTGTTTGGATTGTGCTTTGTTGCTAGATGAGACAATTGAAACGTTCAAATGGGTCTTTGAGCAATGGATGATGGCTATGAACAACGAGAACCCGCTGAACATAATGACTGATCAAGACCAAGCAATGGCTACAACCATCGCAAATGTGTTCCCAAACTCAACGCACAGATGTTGCAAGTGGCATGTCTTTCGTGTAGCGAGAACAAAACTAGGGAAGATGTTGGGTAAGGATGAGCCTTTTGCTGAAGCATTCTTCTCTTGCATCAACAACTCGGATACAGTTGAGGAATTTGAGACAAGATGGAAACAAATGGTAGAATCATTTTGTGTTTCTGACAAGAAACACCTAAAAACATGTGGCGAAGCAGGAAAACATGGGCACCAGTATACTTCAGAAAGAAATTCTTTCCATTCACAAGCACAACAGGGCGTTCTGAAGGTCTCAATTCGTACTTCAAAACTTTGAATCATCCTGGGGACTCGGTCTGGACCTTTGTGCAACAATTTGAGCTAAGCCAGGAATTGATGTTGGACAGAGAGGACAATGCCGGATTCATCGATGAAGCGACAAGGCCTCCGTTGTGGGGAAAGTAAGTCTAATCGTAGCAACATTTTGATTGTTTCACCCTTTCAGATTAGTAGCAACATTATAAGAGACAGATGTAACAAAAATAATTAATGGTTGAAACTTTTATTTTGTACAGTTACAACATTGAGAAACAAGCTGCAGAATTCTACACAAGAGAAGTGTTTTCCAAATTTCAAAAGCTTCTGGCTAAATCAACAAGCTTTGGTCTGCAGTACCAACTACAAGAAAATTTCCATTGGTTTCGTCTAGTTGCAAATGATGGCCTGGACACAAAGCAGTATCTTGTGCGTGTGGGCTGTGAGGATGATAGCTACACGTGCAGCTGTAACATGTTTGAGATGTGTGGGTTGATCTGCTCGCATATCATTCGTGTCATGGTGCAGATGAATGTGCAATCAATACCTGTGCGGTACATGCTTGAAAGATGGTCCCAGAAAGCAACAGACAGTGCACCTGATCCTGTCACAGGGCACAGAGCTATGCACTTTGGAGTCCCCACAACTAACACCCTCAAGTTCAACTCGCTCTGCAGGAAGTTTGGGGGCCTTGCTTCTGATGCGTGCTTTAGCGACGAGGCTTATGAATTTGTGTCTTGCTTGATTGATCAGGGGAAAGTTGGGGTTGCTGCGATGAAAACAAGAGCAAGGGATGGGGTGGCAGCATCTGAAGGAGTGCAAGGTCAGGGGACAAATGAACAAGTTCAAGCTGCAGGAGCGCGTGAAGAGCATCAAGGTTTGGTTCCCGAGGGGTTGCGGAACCCACCAAAATCAGCCAAGAAAGGCCGGCCAAAGGAAAAAGAAAAGAGGAAGAAGCCACTTATTGAGTTGCGGGAAGATGAACTAAAAAAGAAAAGCAAGCAGGAGGAAGCAAAACAAAAGAAAGCTGCAGCGGCGAAGAGAAAGAAGGCTCAGTGCTCATATTGCACTGATGAGACACACACCGTGAAGGACTGCAAGTATCTTGCTGCTGCGATGGCAGCGAGTGCCACAGCGAGATCTACGGATCTCGATTCAATCCTTACACTTTAGGTTGTAATCAAATTGAGATGATGCATCATTTGCTTTGGTGCTTTAGGTTGTTTTCATTGCTTTGTAAATCCCCCACCCCCCGACTTGGTTTGAAAACTTTAATGTTTGCAGCACTTGTGCTTGATGGTTGTAGCTATTATGGTAAAGGTTGCAACATAGTGCTTATTTGTGTGGATGCATAATATACATGATGGTTTCGATTTGTTAAGCTTAATTTTTTTAAGTATTAGAATAATCACTTTAGCATTTTGGATTGTAGGAAAAAACACAACAGCGCAAGCAAAAAAAGTTTAAAACGCTTGCAACATTGTGCGTAATAAAAAAATGTTTGTAACTTTTTGGTGCATGGATGCAACAAAAATTTAAACGATTGCAACAAAAATTCGAGACATTTCTTCTTTTTTGGTTGTAGCATAAAAAAGGTGAGAGAAAAGAAGATTTGGTATGAAACAAAAAAAAGCATAGTTGTAGCATTTTGGTTTGAGGTTGCAACAATAATGACTAAAAAGCAAAAAAGACCAAGGATCAAAAAATGGGCTTGTTTTCTTTGCAGCAAAAATAAAACAAGGTTGTAGCATTTTTGGATGAAATATGCAACATTTTTAAGATGCATGTGAATCAATTGTTTTCTTAGTGTTTTTAAGTTGCAAAAAAACAAAGAACAGTTGTAGCAATTCTGATTAAGGTTGCAACATATTGGTCTACCGAGAGCAACTTGCGGCGAAAACAGCCAGAGACATTAAGTAGACGCACACATATTTAAAACATTTTCTGATAAAGATTGTCAACATATTGGTCGCGCAGACGAAACAATCTCCACAGATTAACCGTGAGTTTGCATGAAGAACAACGTTTTCGGACGAACATTAAGTAGGCGCACACATATTGATGCTGAAACAATTACAAGTACAAAATGCTATGCCCTTTGCAACCTGAGACATGAACTAGACCTAGTACATAGAGATATTTTATCTCAATCCCTCCCGACAGGAACCAGCGTGCCTTCTGCCAAATCATCTCTGAATGCGGCTTCCATTGGTGCGTTGTTTAAGGGGTGGGTCATAAGACAATGAGACAGTTCCTTGTAGAACAATGGGATGTCATCCTTACATAAAAAAGAATGACATTAGAGGAAATTGTTTGTTCTGTAATGTAATAAATATCTGTCAAAAATATTTGTGCTTGCAACTTATAAGACTTGAAGACAAAAGTTGTATACCTTGGAAAACTCTTTCATGACCTTTCCATCAAAGTTCAACACGTATCGGATTGTAAAGAAACCACAATCACAGCTGGGTGTGTTACACAAATAAAACTAGTTAAGTGCAACCAACAAAAAGACATAAAATGGAAAAAGGATCTCATTATTTGTTGCAAAAAACAGAAAGGAGAAACTCACAGATTAGCCTGTTTTGGGTAATCTACAATATCAACACGGGGGAATGATGAGAAATTGATATTCATTTCAGAACATTGCTGAGTGAGCGTTGTAAAGTTTGTAATCTACAAACAATCTCAGAAAGTTAAAAACCATGGATAGACATAATGGATTGGAAAAGCGAAAAAGGAAATGATATGGGCTAGTATAAAAGACATTGAGAACTAACCAGGTTGTCGGCAACCCTCTTCAAGAGAGTTGTTTTCCCTTTTCCTACAACTGAGTCAAATACATTCCACTGCTTGTATAACAAATTTGCGCAAATGACTATCCAATGGTGTTCATGAACAATTGTGAAGAACAGCTGGAAAAACAAAAAAAAGGATAAAAATGAATCAAAAGTTGCAGCTCAATCTTATCATGTTGGGAAATGATGCATGTGGTTGTTCAAAAAGCAATAAAAAAGATGAAGTGCGATGCAACAAGAAACAAAAAAGGTCACTGGGACCTTACCAAATCACGCTTCTGAATCTTCTTTTTTAAAGCCCTCTCAAACTCAGGCATGACAACAGTTGGTTAGAAACTCGATGGGTCTACCTTGAGACGATCCTGTAAAAGTGCCAAAACTTGATCAGTGTTTGCTGCATGAAGCTATGAAAAAATGATCCATTCATTCTATTTTCAAAAACTCACCCCCATGTGAACAGAGAACATGAACTTTTTGATATCTTCTTCCAGATTTGCAACATTGAAGACCTCGATATATAGGGACATCACCTCATCATTCATATCCCCACGTCGCTTGAAGCATGCGAGGAATTTCTTGTATCCAATATAAAATCCACCTATCTTGACAAAAGGTTTCCTGATACAAAGAGTTGCAAGTGAATGGAATTGTTTATGCAAGAGAATGATTCATTTATGAAATGCAAAAAAGTGAAAACCAAACGCAACAAAACACAGAGGTTTTGCAGGGAACTCACGGGTGTTCATCCTTCTTAGACCTCTTCAATGGCTTTCCGTGATCTAAGTACTTCTCGTACATAGACTCCACCTCGTCACTCAATTTCTGCTTCTTGGATTTTGGTCTATTTGCTAGAGCTTTTGCCATCCTCTTTTTCCTGGTGTTCTTGTCATGTGTTCTTGGGCCGCTACTCACGTCAATGATTTGGTCCTCCAGAACAACCATCGTAGGTGCTGCAACAAAAAGTTCTTAGAGAGCAATTGCTGACAAGGCATACAAAAAAGGGGAAAATAGAAAGAGAAATTGGTGTGGAAGAAGGTAGCATACTTGAGATAGCAGGGCTTTCCATGGGCTTCTGATTGTCTGACACAGGACTCAATTGAGGTATTTGCTTGTCCTTGGCAACCGGCAATGGTGCCGCACACATGCCAAAATTTGGTTAAGAGGGGATGTTTCATCATTTGCTGCAATGAAAACAAAAAAAGAAAAATTGGTGTGGAGAAAGGTAGCAGACTGAAGATTACAGGGCTTGGTTGCGCGGTTGGGCTTGGTTTGACGGTGCTGCTACTCTTGTTTGTAGGCTCATCCGCTGAATGCAACCACTCATATTCTTCGGATCCCTTCTCAAAAAGTTCGAAAGAAGGCTCGTCATCCCAAATCCCAGCTACTGCACTCCTAGGTGCATTAAAGAAGAGTGGGGGGCTTTGGGGTGGAATATTGCCTCCATCCCCAAATCTCGTACTTGGTTGCTCACAAGTGCCACTGACATTAGTTGCAACATCGTTGCTCTTTCCCAGCTCTTCTGAAGTAACAACCTTTTCTGTGGTAACCTCAGCGGTTGCGGATGCAGCTCGAGCATCGCTCGCTCCATCGTGGCCTTCATGCATTGTATGCGCTTCAAATGAAAAGTTTGGATCTTCAGAAGATGAGATAGCGTCTCCTACATCACGCAGCAAAGCAGCCATCCTGTTGCGCTGCAATTCCTTTAAACCTTGCCCAATCTTGCCTACAATGTCGTCAACTTCCTCAGCAAAACTTCCCTTATGCTTGTCATATAACATCTGGAACTGTTCTGGTACCTGGCAAAAATAGAATGTTCAGAAAACAGAGGTCAGTTTGGATACAACTTGCAGAAAACATATATGCAACTATTTGGGCAATGGATGTAACAAAAATCAAATATAGATGTATCTTTTTGGGACACTTAATGTAGCAAAAAAGCAAGGATATGGTTGTAGCAAAAAAAAGGTTGTAGCCGGATTATGTTGAAAGATGGGATCAGTAGCAAAAAAATTAAAAATTTAAAAATAGTGGGATTTTTCACAACATGTTATTGATTAAGATATTTCTAGTTAACAATTGTTGGGATTAACAAATGATTCATATGTAGCAAAATAGAATTTCGGATGTAGCAAAAATATGAAAACAATTCATTACATGACAACTGTAGGGACATTACCCTGAGATCTTGAACGGTAGGGAACGATTGCTGAAGCCAATCATTGAGCGATGATGATAAGCTTGGTCCCGCTTGTTCGTCTTGCTGAGATCCAGGTGCTTGAGCTTGACTTTCTTGCCCGCTGGCTGCTTCAACACCAACTGCCTTGCCCTTAAGTTCTGCTGAGTATGGGGTATTGGCCAAGCTACAAAACTGAGAGCAAGAAGGTAACAAAGTCATGACATGGCGCAAAAAATAATTCAGTGGCGTAAGCTTCAATGAACGAAAATGAAAAACATGAATAAATGAATGTTACCGCAGTGTGTTTCCCGAAGAACGGCTGCATTAGAGTTAGCTTGTTCCTATCAACTTTAACAACCCAATCAAAATCCTTTTGGCAAACAAAGCGGACCCTCGGCGTAGAATAATCAATGACATGCTCGTTAAGGAGCCCGTGCGGGATGTCGAGATGATCCATGTAGATGATCTGCAACATGATAGAAACATGAGATGAGAAAAACAGTATATGGTTTCAATCATGCTGCGAGACACATGCAAAAAGAAAAGGGAGAAAAGCATATTTAGGTAGAACATTTTCATACCGCTAACATGGGCAGACACGAGCCAATTTGGAACTCTGTTGGATTTTCAACTACTTCCTGGATTCGCTTCTTCTCTTGGAAGGTTGCAACCTCTTCCATGTCGGCTGTTAACAAGTGCTCATCCCAACTGAAATCACCCGCCGAAGGCATGTCTTCAAGGGTAGCGAGATATTCGAGGTTGATCATATTGCCTGTGCCTGGGCATAGGACTGTTGCCAACGACAAGAGTGCCCATGTCCTGTTTACCATAACCTCGTCTGTATCGCTGCAATCCTTAAGCAACTGAATAACTTTTTTGATTGGCGCCCTGTTTCCGTCCTTGCGGATGTTGCGAAGATCAGAGTGATCACACTTCTTCAGGAGCTTCACAATTTTGTCGCCAGATGGGACATTGAAAATCCTCTTGACCATGAGTTTGCTGAAATTTATGACCTTGTCCTTGAATTTGAATTGACGTAGCGTATGGTTCGTGTGCATCACAACAAACTCGATCAACTCATGGGGGACTTTGAATGGTTTTATGTCCAATAAATCTCCAAACGGTCCAGCACGTATGATGACACGTTTTTCAGGTGATAAACTATTACCAACAGTGCCCAACCGCTTTGGATTGAACCTCAGCTTGAACCCACAATAATTCATCTCCTTTCCCTTGTTCTTTGTAATCTTCTTCCCATTGTTCCCAAAACTACTGCCTGCATCAACATGGTACAACACTGAAAATCAGAAACCCGCTAATCTTACGCAGAAATGACACATGTGCTGCACAACTAATACATCTAAAAAATCAACAAAAGTACAAGTAGCAGTGCAACACAGAGCTTCTATTCTGAAAAAATATGGTTGTTTGAGCATGTTTTCTTTGTATCATAAATAAAACAAAAAGGATGTAGCAGCTTTAGATGAAATATGCAACATTGTTATGATAGGTGTGCATGTCTTAAGTTGCAACAAAAAATGCATGATTGTACAATTTTTGAATAAAGGTTGTAGCTATTTTAGATCCAGATTAACTAGTGTCAAAAAATGGGCATGGATTCCATTTGCAGCGTTTTTCATGGAAGAAGTGGTTGTAGCATTTTTCATCATGGTTGTAACATTTTAATATACATGCGCATCAAAAAATATACAAAAACAACACATAAATTGGCGACCTCTTTCCATTGTAACAGAAGCTACCTAGCCTAGCCAAACTGCCAATCCAGTATGACGCGACCACCGCCGTCGTGGTGTCGTCCAACAGCCACAGCTCCGCCTGTCCTTAAAATCGAATGAAAACCCTAGATGGAGCGCATACGGTGAGGAAAACAACCCCACCCCCCTACGGCCCTCCACCAGCATCAACTATGCACGCGCCGCGACGACATTAACGGCGATGACTAGCAAAGCAAGCAGCAAACAACACGCCGGAATTTTCATTTTGGGGGAGGAAGCCCTAGGGGAAATCGAAGCGGCGAGGGGAAAAGGACGGGGCGCTTACCTCCTGGATCCTCCATTGGTCGCCGCTTCGTCCTGGTCTCCACGCGGTCGCCGGCTAGATCCGCCGCCGGCCTCCTCGCAATCGCCGCCCGCCTCCTCTCCGCCCCCGCGACCTAACAGAGCGAGCGGTTGCAACAAAGACGAAAGTGAGTGCGACGGGTGAGTAAGTTGGGCGTACGGATAGGGGCGACGTGGCTAAACTGTGGCCGTGCGATGGAAACAAATCGGACGACTCCCGCGTGACCGGCAAAACGCGCGCCGGTCGACCGCGCATGAACATTTACCTTTTACAAAGCGAATCCAGGGATAACCGAACAACCACCTACTATATTGCTAAGAGATAATACGTGCACTTCGAATACAGCGCCACGACACGGTTTTGGACACCTAAGCTCAATGCCAACACCCTTAGGAGGAAGAACGACGCTAAGCGTCAACGATGCCACGAGTCTAAATCGTACTAAGGTCTCCACCCGGAACCCTGGTAGTCTAGTATAGAGAGAAGAACCACATCGATGATCTCAAGAGGAAAGCGGCACCCACAGGCGTCGCCGCGATAGGCACCGGAGCTTTCACTTGATAGCCCACCCGTGCCACCACGAAGAACCAGGAGGACCGCAGCGAGCACCATTCTCTACATTCAGATCTGGTGTCACCACTCTCACGACAAAGACTGAGCCTAATACACCCAATGATATACCCCTTGTTGCACACACGATCTACTAAAAGGCATAGCCACCACCATTGACATGGTGCACGCTAGAGAGAGCCAACCTTGCGCCCCCTAGGGCCGTCGCCCAGTCATCCAACACTAGTAGCGAAATGCATGTCCGCAACTTCAATCTATGGCGCGCCAAGTTTAATGAGCGTCTATACTTTTTTTTTTCAAATAGTGTTGGTGTTGCATGTTTTGGTACAACAACACTGTGATGTTATTGTCGGCGTGTAAATTATTTGGTACGCCACTTGTAAGTGGTACCCATCATGCCCGATAGACCAAAGACATAGGTGTTGTTGTATATTATCCAACGTCAGCACTATTGTTAGTATCTATAGCGTGTAATTTTACCCAACGCCAGCATACAAAGTTGCTCTACTATATGCTTATTTCTTCTATATTATAAAAAGATACAATTTTTTGTTTTAAATTTGGTTTTCATTTTTTTTCTTGTTAATACTAATGACACAAATCTATTTTTCATAGAAAATCTTTTTTTTTTCAAATTTGGTTTTCTTTCAAGTTTTTTTACATTTGTTTGTTTTATATCATTTTGTTTCTTATTAAAGGGTACTTATTGTTACATATATATAAAAAAGCTTATAATGTTGATTTTGTTTCTATTTAATTATTATATGATTAATTTTTCATATTAGTAAAAAAATTTGTGTAAATTTTGTGATAAATATTCCTTTGTTTTTTTGAAAAGTTCCATCTTTTTAAAGGGTAATATCAATCCCAAAAATCCATTTTGAGCTTAGAAAAGCTCATTATGTTGATTTTCTTTTTATTGAATTATTATATGATTATTCTTGCATATTATTAAATTCCATCTTAAAATAAAGGTACTTACTATTACTAATCTGGATATTTTTATGATTTATTATGTCATGTTTTTATGCGATGTTATAGATTACTTTTATTTACATTATGAAACAACTTAAATGAAATAAATGTAGATCCTTAAAATTTTATAAAACATCTATGGCATCTGCCTAACTGGGACATGCCAACAACTAAGTTAAAAAAATCTTCAGTACGCTATACGCACTCTCCTTCTCCCAATTTTATCCAAACAAGCCGTCGTCCTATAGCCCTCCTCGCCCCTCCGTACTAGCCCCCGCCCCCGTAATAATCGTCGTACCCTTTCTCGCCGCCGGCCCCCTTCTCGCTGCCGTCCGGTAAGCTCCACTCCCCTTCGCTCTCCCCCATCCCACTCCTCCTCCGATCCCAATCATCACACCACATGCCCCGCCGTGCAAATCGATCCAGTGACCCCCCCCCCCACCACCCACCTTCGGCGTCCCCCTCCTCGCCGGCCGATCCCTCCTCACCGGCCACCACCTCTACCCCTCCTCGTCCAGCAGGTAATTTTTTATTGTTAATTCATTTTGGTTATCTTTATAGTTTCACTAAATTTAAGTAATTTTTGTATTGTTAATTCATTTTGTTAGGTGATTTATTAGGGCTAGGGTTAACTGGATTTTGTGCTGGTCTATCTTCATGTGTGGGCAATCTTGATGTTCTTGTCATGATGTTCATCATAGCCATGCCATGTTTAAGTTCATTTGTCGTGTCATATTCTTTACTGAATTGCATCAAATTCAATTGAAATATGTCCTTTTTTAGCAAGATGGTGATGATTCTATATTCTATGATGGTTGTGATTACAACTTGCTGTCGGTGATGTCTTCTCTCCGGTTATCCAAATTGTTATGTTACATGCATCCATTTGCATCTACTTGGGATGAGGAATCCAATTATGTAGTCTATATTCATGTGTGGAAAATCCGTTATCATGTCTTGCTCAATTCCTTCTTATGCCATGTTTAAGCATTCTTGTTATGTTATGTTATCATAGATCATGCCATAAGTGAAACAGTAATCATGCCACTGAACCTTTTGGTATTTCTCACTTGTTTTCACAGATGAGGCAATAATCTTCAACGCATATCTACTTCCTTTTGCACACTCCTTTCCTGAGCTATAATTCACCTACATAATGCATATGAAGATTGTCAGGAACACTGGGCACTTTCCTTCCTAAGCCTCATTAAAGTTTCTTAAATTATGTTCACGCCATTATATTAAACTGATATGCATCAATACTTTGTTATTGCTCTTGCGATGCTTCTTTGCCATACCATGCCAATATATTTAGCACTTAGTTCAATCTGTTTCGGAGCAGTTGTGATGCTTGAATATGTTTTGCACTTTTGTATCTAACATTCTTCTCTGCTATGAGAATAATCTTTTTTTTCACTTGTGAGTAACTTGCAGCAAATGGATGTTCACTACGCACTTGTCGAGTATGAAGGCAACATCAACAACAACAACGTAAGGAACCACACACTTTTTCTTATTCAAGTTTACCTGGCATGCACATGATGAATATATAATTGCCATCATTTCTTGTAGACAAACCGCTACAAAGTTCACGATAAGTTCACCGAAGCGGAGAAAGTCAAGATCATCATCAAGCAACATCATGAGAGGATTCATACCCTTCTGAATGATGCCAATCAATTCAGGCAACGAGCTCCTTCATGACAAGATAATGCTCCTTAGTGACAAGCTTGAAGTGGGTGATCAAAAGAAGAAACTCGAGAATGATCGGAATCATCTGGAGTCCATTATTAGTGAGCTGATGGTGATGCGTGTAGCTAATATCATTTGCTAGGGAAGAAGAATGAGAAACTTTGCAAGATCAAGGCTATCATTGGTAGTTGGTTTGTGAACTTGTCCTTTAATTATCTTAAGTATTAGTTATGAGACAATTTGTATTTTGGGGTTGTGAACCACTTTGTTGGATCTGATTGAGCTAGCACTATGTAGTGTATAAATGTTGTAGTATTTAATGTAGGTTATATTTTTGTATACATGGAAAATACATATCTATGGTGTGGCCTTATTTACATCGGCATAGATAGACCATTGTACTGCTGACGAGAGGGTTGCCAACGCTAGCATTGTTTTTTTATCACTAGCGTGATATTGCTGGCATGTGGTGCCCATGCCAGAAAGGACACGCACATCATCGGATGTGCACCAACACTAGTAGAGAAAAGCTCATATATGGCATGCCGAAAACAGCTTTGCTTGCGTAGGCACCCAACTTTCAAAGCCTTTATCAAAGGCCGTTGCTTCAGATCGAGCAAAGCACCATGACAAGTTGTAGTACCGCTCTGAGAAGCATGCATCGGTGACACAAAGAGAAGCACGGGACAAACGCGACCACGACTAATAGACACCCACACTCATCGAGGACGCCCCCGGATGGCAAAGTGGTGACGCTCCGCCGCGGTGGGAACGGACGAAGGTGGCACCAATTGATGTTAATATTGTCATTTGTACAATGTTTTGTATGTAGTTAGTTTCATGCGACACTAAGATGAAAAATCGTTATCCGATGATTCCTATTTTTTGTTATTGGTCTTTGCTTAGTTACCGAGAGCCTACACTCTTTAAACTTTTGAGTAAATTCATCTGCCCAATGTTCAGTCTTCTCAGAGAAAGCAGGCCCCAAGCAAACACACGAAGGAAGAGCGAGCTTGGGGCGCTAGTGGATGAGAGACCTTGACGGATAGCATGCAAAGTATTCACACCAGGCGCATTATTAGAGACCTAAATCTTTCCCATCCTAACAAACCACCTACTCAAAGTATACACCAATGGTCAATCAAACACCTTCCATCAGCCCTCTTTCCTGGTTCATTGAGCAGACGAACAAGCAATCGTAATTAGCCTAATTTCACTGACTCGCTCTTTTTTTTTTTTGAGGGGACTGACTCGCTCATGAGTTGCATCATGTGCATGCACGTTCTCAAATTACAGACCAAGCACGTTCTCATTCGCTGCTAGATATTCACATATACGACCAACTTTTCAATCTCAATTACGTACCAGAGGATAAAACTTTAAGAAAATTGACATTCGTCCATGTTTCGTACTATAAATTAAAAGTACTGTACTAGGCTAAAACTTCATCAAAACACAAGCCAAAATCTCACAACATTCTACCTAATCACGCATGCAGGCTATTTATAAAAGCAAACCTAAAAGCTATTTCAGCAACTAGCTAGTTGTCACTATCAAGATCGAGAAACTCCATCAAAGGCTGTTGTAGCGCCTTCATTACAGCCTCCCACCCAGCATTTGTGGGGTGTGTCTCGTCCCAGTAGAACATCCTGTCAGGAGTATCACATAGGTGGTAGAGGTGCTTCCCTGAATCGCTACGCTCTCCACAGAATCCATCTTCATCAGAACTCTCGCAGCACGGGGTCAGCTTGCGCTTGAAATTCTTGGAATGATCCGACCCTTCGCCTGCGTGCACAAAAGAAGGTGTAATTATAGAATCAAATTCATATATCAGAAACAGGATTTGACTTGCAAGATCCACACGCATGTATTTACCAGGGGCATGATTGACGATGTCGGTGAAGGCAGTGTAGAGGTCTATCATGTGGACGTTGTCCCTATCTTCGATCATTTGCTTCAGATATTTGTTGTGCACGGACGCGCCATAGTTACCGAGGATATCACATGCGGTGTAGTTGTTTGAGCTAGTCTGTAAGGGTGTGCAACCAATGGGATGCAAGTTGTTTACTAGCACTTTTCTCACACCAAGCTTCTGCAGCTGCGCCACATTATCTAGGATCTCAGTAGCCACGTTGCCGATGTAAGTATCGAGCTGCACCACACAAGAAAAGATAATTAGTAAGTGTGAGATTGATATTACTAATTGATAGTTTAATTTGTATGCGAAAGTATGCTATCTACTACCCACATTATCGAAGCTTGAGTAGAAGGAATTCTTAACGTCGGAGGAGCCGCTCATGTAGTCATTGCCGGAGATGGCGATGAGCGCGACAGAGTGGTGAAGCTGTCGAGTTGGGATGATCCCGTCGTTGACTAGCCTCCTGAAAGCTTTCACCTGTTCGGCAAGGGTCGGCACGTTCTTCTCCGTCACCTTGAAGACGCCAGCACCACCATAAGCGAAGGTCATGCCAGATGAGTCACAAGATTGATCGGATGTAAGCTCGTACGCTGGAGGGGCTTCATCCAGACCCAACATCCTTGCTGCAAGGACAATGCAATTAACAGATAGAATCCATTATTTTGGATGCACTTAGATGTAAGATGAATAATGTATGAGTACAATAGGGTACCGATAACATCTGCTTGCGTCCGGTAGTTGGAGAAGCGCCCGTTCAAAACAGGAGATGTAGAATAATGAGAGTTGAGGTAAGAGCCATAGGGGTAGCTCCATTGACGCGACGTCTTTTCACCAATGTTGTTGGGAAGGTTGCCGTTGTCCACAAAGTCATCACCGAAGACGAACATGCTGTTCCATTGAGACGAAGGTGTGCCTCGGGCCTCAACGCCAGCAGCTGCAACATATATAGACAGATCGATCATGTCAGTACGTGCATGCAGGAGAACGGGACGAGATTGAATTGGTGTAGTAGTAGCGCTAACAACAATATGTAATGCGTGCATACCATCAAAGGCAACGAGGACGAGGAGAAGACAGGCAACAGCCGGATGAAGCTTCATGGCTGCGCCCGGCGAAGATGCAGATGATGGAGGGAGGGAGGGAGAGATGGGGATGAGATCGTGGTGTGGGGTTTGGGCTATATTTATACAAGGAAGAATGCCGGTGTCCATCTCGTGTCAACTTCAACCTCTTACCCCATGCATCGATCAACTTGGAGCCTTGGAGGGGAGGGAATCCTGGTGTCCCGCTCCGATGGCATTCATCCTCACGATTCCGCCCTCCATACGTTCGCTGGCTACCTCTCCTCTTTATTTTATTTTTCTGCACAAAAATTGGTCCTTGTCCATCGTATCTCTCCCAAACATCAAGGCCTCGAGCCCTCTAACATCGGGGTACTTTGCTTCTAGAAAATGATTTTCTTTGCGGGGTTTCTAGAAAATGATTTGATAGAGCTAGCCGTGCATCAACTTGGAGGGGATGGACTCCCGCTGTCCAGCGCGTCTTTCACCGACCTAATTGCATGCTCACGATTTGACCGCCCTCCATACGATCGCTTACCCTTCCTTTCCTTCTAGATGGTCACCCCTTTCCAACCAACACGACATGAGAGGCCCTCGTCTAGGTCCTTGGCCCCAATATTCATAGACAACCTAGTGCTCTCTCAAGCCTTTACTTTGCAACCTAGTGCTCTCTCAAATATATCAATATATTTGAATATTTTTATTTTATTGACGTATCATTGCAGTGTCCTCGGCTGCATAATGAATTATGATAAGAAAACTAAACACAAATAATGCTGCTAATTGCTAATTTTGAACAAGCAAAATGTTCTACCAAGGTGCACTCAGACACACAATGTGGCGCCTGCAGCACTCCACATTTTTTTGATAAAGAGTGAATTTATTAACGTAGCATCAAGCGGATACATAGCATAATAAGCAACACCCAGCCTCTGCATATATATCAAGGATGCACATAGCTAAACACCAAAAATCTGATAGAAAAAACTAAACAAAAATGCCAAATCCTATAAGACCTAGATAGCCAAACATAGAGACACTGCCTTTTGGCCTAGATACTTATTGCGCGGTGTGGTTTGCCAGGTACCTTCCTCAGTAAAAAGTTTGAACAACCATTTATTATGTTGGGCATCATTCTTGATCTGCAAGTCACAAATGCCAAAACCACCTTGATCTTTCGGTCTACAAACTACGCTCTATTTGGCCAACCTGTATTTTTTTTCCTTTTTCTTTTCTCCACCTCCTTTCCAAAAGAATCTGGATCTAAACTAATCTAGTCTTTGCATAATCCTTTTTGGAAGTTAGAAAAATTGAGAGCATATAGAGAGCCATATTTGTGAGAAGTGTGTTGATCAAGACTAGCTAGTCATCCTCCAACTGAGAAACAGTTTTCTTTCCAACTACTCAATGGTTTCTATAAGCGCTCCTAAACATGTTTCCTCTCCACATTTGTGAGACGCCGATAATGTTTAATTGGGAAATGGCCATGTGCACAAGCAAGTAGGCTAGCATAATCTGTCGCCGCCTCACCAGATTCTCCAAAGCAGAACACTTGCTCAAACACTGAAAGTAAAAGTTTTAGATTTTGAACTTTATCCATATCATTTTCCATAAAAAGATATCCGTACATTGACTGGATGCGACCGTAGAACGTTTGAGGAACAAAATTTTCTTATTATAGTTGCAGATGCCCTTATAGACGTTAAACTAATCCGTCGCTGAAAGAAGACCCGAGCCGGTCCTAAGAATCTGTTGATAGGATGTTAGCAGAAAAAGGTGCCCGTTGCATTAGTATTTTTCAAGGTACTTTGTTTATATTAATGCCACAATTATTTCTCTATAAATATTTATGACGGAGGAAAAGAGTGGCAGGTGTAGAACTAATCAGTCGCTGAAATACGATCCAAGCAGGCCCTAAGACTACTGATAGGATGTTGGCAGAAAAAGGCGCCAGTTTTATCGAAATAGTCTTTCGCTCTGCTTTACGTATAAAGTAAACATCACCACCATACAACTGAGAACCGATACAAACTCACGTCACACCATACCCAACACACCCTAGGCTAGATACAAAGGTATCGGACACGACAAAGCATGGACTGCTAGGCGGTGCCTCTAAGAACGGAACGGCCCTGTAGGCCGCCACTGTCAGATCCAGAGGGTCGAGTTTTCACCCTGAGTACGCGAAGACAAGGAAGCCACCATGACGGGCCTTCAAGAAGGTTACGTCGTCCGCGAAGACATCTGCCATCGATTGGAACATACGGGGCAGCTGGTTATGCACCCCAGCGCTTCCACGCCTTCGCCACCACGTTGTGCCGCTCAACAACAACAATGCCACCCATGTGGCCAAGGTTGTCAGTCCGCACCCGAGACGTCCGATCCGCCCACGAACAACATGCCTCCCGCCGCCAAGGCCGCGGCCCAGCATCCGGACCTCCCAAAGACCGGCCAAAGATACCGGCTTTGGTCCGAGGGGACGCGCACACCTGACGAAACCGCATCCCACATCGTGCCATGATCATTATCGGAGCTGCCGCCGCGCAAACGAACGAGGGAACGGGGAGAGGGGAAGTGAATGCATCCACGACCGGTACACCCCGTGCTTGCGACGAGCAACCAAAGCGGCGCTGCCCATCCCTCCTACCAATCCCCCCACTGCCCAACCGCAACGATCAAAGCAGATCCGCGCAAGGCTACTGATGTCGTACCGTCCACCAGCTCGGGACCTCGGAGACCGCCATCGTGGCCAAGGTTGTTCACCGGAGGGACCATCGCGCCCACCGATAGATCCGTCCGAATCACATCGAGTGTGCCAACCACCACCACCAAGCCGCCACCTCTACCAATCACCGCAGAGAGGCCGACCGCAGCCCAAGTCATGGGTACCATAGCCCGGACCGCCCGAGGGGAAGCCATGCCAACACCAGCGCCGCCGGCCAACCACCTCGGGCAAGATCTTTCCGATCTAGCCGGGAGCTCATCCGCACGCCACCTCCCGCAACGAGAGCGATGCGGTCACCGCACCACATCGGGATCACAAACGAGCACGCCCCGTCCCTCCCTCCGCACGAACCAGACACCCCACCATGCGCCGCCAAGCACCGCAGAGGCCGTCGATGGACACCGTGCGCCCCCGAGGGCTGCCAAGTGCCGCCGCACCCCGGATCCGCGCCACGCTGCCGCCTGAAGATGCCCGCCCGCGCGAGGCCTCCACGGGCGCGGAGGAGAGAGATCCCCACCGCCGTCAACACCCACGGGGCTTCGCCTGCCCGCGCGGATAGGCGGCGGCGAGGGAACGAGCTTTTCGTTTTGTGCGGGAGTCCCAAAAGAAATGGCGCCAGTGACATTAATATATGGTCTACAAGGTCCATCACATTATATTAATGCCACAATTTCATCATTAGATAAAACGTATAAAGAGGAAAAAAGAGTGGTAAATAGGTGCGAATTTCTGATTCCAAATTGCCGGATTCATATGTATATAGGGCGGTGGCAGGAAGCGTACCCCCTGACCTCTAAATATATGATCGTCATCACATATGTCCCAGGTCGGCTGCAGGTCTTAGCGGTCCTGCTAATTAAACGTTAGAGCAAGCAAGGTATCCTTGCTATTTAAAGCTTTTCGCTGCGCCCAAACGTACCGAATGAACCCGACCGGCCGTGGAGAGAAGTCCTTCACCTATTCCCACTCTTTGCCCCCCATTGTGAAGCTTTGGGGTCACAGGCCCGCGCTACCGGGCTCGGCGATGAGATCCTACGCACGCCCTCTTTTAAGGGAGTCGCCACCGATTGAAACTAGCCGTGTGGGACTAAAAAATAACCCCGGAAGGTGATAATTGACTCCGGTACCGTACGTGTATCGTCTATCGTGTACGCATATTGACCACTACCTGGACTCATCACCATGCATGCAAATTGTTTGTCCAAGGATTTTATAAGTTTGTACTAGAGCACAAGCAATGCACTGACGTACATTCACATAAAAAAAACATGAATGCCCTCCCTCATAGAGCTACCACAGTTTCCAAGCCGCAACCTTAATATACAAACATTGATCTTTTGGAGTCGACGCGTCCACATCCACCATCCTCAACGATAAGAGGGAAACATACAAACACCCACATCATGGCCCTTTTAAGCCATTGACTCGAAGCAGGAAGTATCATGTCTACAACCACCACCCTCTTCGATAGCCTGGAGCTAGGTATTTCTCAATGAACTTCCCACGGGGTTTGAGAGGGCTCTAAGACAAAGCCTCCAAGGAGGAAATTGATAATGGAGCTCCACCATAAACGGCACCGATCGAGGTTGGGCAAGATATTTGACAGAAGGTCCTCTACACCCTCGAGAATGAAGAAAGTGACACGACTAGATTAGAGGATCCAAAGCGCCAAGATCGTTAGAGCATGCAACATGTCACATGACGCACTCGCAGAGGAGGATCATTTTGCACCTTGTGATACATCCACCGCAATGCGTCTTCCTGCATTGGCTGGAATCGCCACCACCCGACAGACGAAGTCTTCATATACCCACACCATGCACCTCTCTATGAAGAACTGGTGGCATGATGCTTGAGGTCTACACAACCTGTCATCTACCACTACCCTCGACAAAACTTAGCCATTGGCACCAAACCGAGTCGCTACCTACGGGAGGAACTCGTCATCACACTAGGCCGAGGACCCAACGCGCAGTGACCTCATGCGTATGGATAATAGCCACCGCGTATATATGTTCTTATCACAACTTAAAGCACCATGTCGTTCATCGGTAATAATGTAATATATGCATTCTATCTCCTTCTCACTGCTACTTAAAGCACACCATGTTTAGAAAAACTAGGATCCTAACACATAGTGGTTTGGATCACCCAATCAAGATATGAGACGATCAATAAGTGTTACCCTGGAAAGGAGTGGTTTCGACACCTCCTCGTGTGTTTCACACATTCCTCTTTGGCAAGACCCGCAACGTGTAGACCAATGTTTTTTCCAACTAAGGGGGGAATCCATGTGCATTATTTTTTTAATGTGTTCCTGTATGTAATAGGGTAATAAGCCAAGTCCAAAGAGTAGATGGGCCAGGGGAACGGAAATGAGGGAGGTTCACACTGAAGCCCAGAATTGTTCCTATGGGATGGCTAGGTTTTGAAGGATGTGCCCCTTGATAGTTTTTATTGACATCCCAACCTTTACACCATCATGATAATCTCACGTATTCTTATCTGCAACTACATACCCAAACGTATCATCTCTCAATGACCTTATGGCATCAAAATTGAGATTGTTTAAGTCTTGCATCTATTGTGTTGTCTAGCATGTTTGACTTGCCTACTGATTGTCATATCTCATAAGCACATAAGTTCATATGGAATTGTATGCCATTAGAAACTATCTCTCACATCTAGACTCTTGAGTGATGGTGCTCTACAGATAGATTGGAACCCCAATTCTCTCTACTTAGGAAATCGAAGAGGAGATTAATCCAGTTAGGTTTCTTCTCACCCGTTGCGATTGTAGTGTTGTGTTAAATAAAATTAACAACTAGATTGGTGGAAAAATACTCGATATAACTGTGAAAATTAAAAATAGATCATACACAACACATTGTCTTGTGCATGTAAATCGAATCTCGGAAATTGTGTTTCATACTGCACAGATCCAGGGCCATAATTTGGTTTTTTCAATTGCTCCCACACACATTCGATATAATGAAATGTTTGACCTAATTTATACTGAACTTTCTTACTTCATAACATATTTTTTATTAAACTATTTTTTCTTATTGATCAAATATATTAATTATTTTTAAGTATAACTTGTAATATTAAAATATAAACTTTCTCGTGTATTTTATTGTAAGAGAATTCATACAATTATTCTATTTTTTATTACCTCTGTTTTTGTGATAAAGATATAATTTCATTTACTTTGATACTCAATGAAGTATTTTGCTACAATGGACTTTACAAAAGATCTAAGAAAACCTATATCATCCCAACACTCCACAAATAAATTTACGACATAGTTTATTTGTATTTGTATTTTCTGGTGTATCCTTAAATATCTACATGACTTTTTAGATTGCTATATTGTTCGAATCAAGTAACCTGGTAAAAATCTTGACATCAACACTATCAAGTTCAGATATGACTAAATAGATAGTCTAGAGCTTAGACAATATGTAACATGCATAAGTATTAACACATACACACTTACGTAAAGTTGTAATGTTGATCATTTGTCTTTTAACATAGGTTTTCTCTTCAAAACTAATGTGGCTTGCCAATATTGTGTGCGATATCAAGATTATAGTGTCTAGGACCACTAGTAGAAAACATGGCTTTGGTTCAGGCCTCTCCAGCCCATTAGTCCCGGTTGTGCCACGAATCGGAACCCATGGGGGTCATACGTCCCGGTTCGTGCGCCCGGGGGGCGGCCGGGCCTCGTGGGGGCATTGGTCCCGGTTCGTATGGGGGCATATGTCTCGGTTTCAGACAAGAACCGGGACCAATAGGCCTCGCTCCTGGCCCACAAGCATTAGTCCCGGTTTGTGGCTCGACCCGAGACGAAAGGCTGGCCATTAGTACCGGTTCCAGCCACAAACCGGGACCATTAATTTGCTATTTATACCCCTCGCCGGCGAGCAGAGCACTCCACTGGTGCTCTGTTTTTTCGAGGAGGGCAAGGGGAGGGTTTTCTGCTCTAGCTCACCTCCAATGCACATGATGTGTTTGATGAAATGCCCGAGCCACACTACTTAAGCTTTCTCCTCTCCAAACTCGACCTCCAAGCTCCGTTTTCCTCAAGATTTGTCTAGGTTTAACGATTCATCACGTCTCGTACCCGTCTTCACCACCGTCGATCGCCCACGCCAATCTCGTCGCCGAAACCACCGTGGTGAGCCTCTTGTTCTTATTTTCTTTCTAAAAGAAAATAATTCTTGCTTTTATGATTAGATATATACTTTTCTAATTTTCTTATTTTTATTATTGCTTTTTATTATATAGTGCGATGGTTATGGTATCTGCACATGTCGGCCCTCGTACTGTCTATGATTCGGATGTGGTATATATTATCTTTTATAATTATTTGGTTCATTTTTTGTTTATGACAATTATGCTGACCAACGTGACATAGATTTTATTTATCTAGGAGGTAGTTGAGCCAGAAATTTCTACCGACCCTATTGTCGAGAGGTTAAATTTAGTTGAAGAAGAAAACAATAACTTGAAGGAAAAAATAAAAATAATTGAGGAGGAGAAGATGCTATTGGAGTTGCATGTTGCGGATGTCATCAATGATAACAAGATAAGAATGGATGCAATGCGCTTGAACATTAGAAAGATTAGAAAATATGCAATTGATACCGAGGCTTGGTATCATTATGCCGTTAGTTCAATTGTTACCTTTGTTGTGATTATGATCGCATTTGTTGTTGCATTGAAATGTTTTACATAGTTTCAATGTATGGCTTAGTTAGATGCTCTGGAGAGTTGTATGTTGTTCAATGAGAACTATGTATGTACTTTGGTTTTACTGTGATGATGAACTTCTATTAATTTGGTCACTTATCTATTCATGATGTTCTGTAATGGTTTTTGACACACTTAATTAATGTTTGGACCAAGCACGGATAAATAGGGGTTATGATGGAAGACGGCGAAGAAGAAGAGTATGATGACAACTATGTGCCCCCCGTAACCCTCTCAACTTTTGCACACATGTTATGTGGGTCAAATGATGATACCATGTCAAGTTTCAACATTTTCTGAGTTTAGTTGTAGTGCTTTCCAATTTCAGGGTCATTTAGCTCAAAATAAATCATTAAATGCATGAAAAAGAGAAAATGAAGTCAGAAAGGGTTGAAATTTTAGTATGTGACTTTGAATGATGCATATTGAATACACAAAAAGTCTTGAGTTCAAATAAGTTTAGAAAAATGAAATGCCTTTGTAACAGATGAGTTTTGTCTGAAACCCTCGTACTTCGAAACAGATGGTCCAGTTTGTACACGAAGTTCATCCATCTTTTGCCGTAACCCTCTCAACTTTTGCACATATATTATGTGGGTCAAATGACGATACCATGCCAAGTTTCAACCTTTTCTGAGTTCAGTTGTAGTTCTTTCCAATTTCAGGGTCATTTAGCGCAAAATAAATCATTAAATGCATGAAAAATAGCAAATAAAGTCAGAAAGGGTTGAAATTTTAGTATGTGGCTTTGAATGATTCATATTGAATGCACAAAAATTCTTGAGTTCAAATAAGTTTAAAATATGAAATGCCTTTGTAACAGATGAGTTTTCGTCTGAAACCCTCGTACTTCGAAAGAGATGGTCCAGTTTGTACACGAAGTGCATCCAGCTTTTGTCGTAACCCTGTCAAATTTTGCACACATGTTATGTGGGTCAAATGATGATAACATGCCAAGTTTCAACCTTTTCTGAGTTCGGTTGTAGTGCTTTCCAATTTCAGGGTCATTTAGCCCAAAATAAATCATTAAATGCATGAAAAATAGCAAATGAAGTCAGAAAGGGTTGAAATTTTAGTATGTGGCTTTGGATGATGCATATTGAATGCAAAAAAGTCTTGAGTTCAAATAATTTTAGAAAAATGAAATGCCTTTGTAACAGATGAGTTTTCGTCTGAAACCCTCGTACGTCGAAAGAGATGGTCCAGTTTGTACACGAAGTACATCCAACTTTTGCCGTAACCCTCTCAACTTTTGCACATATGTTATGTGGGTCAAATGATGATACCAAGCCAAGTTTAACATTTTCTTAGTTCATTTGTAGTGCTTTCCAATTTTAGGGTCATTTAGCCCAAAATAAATCATTAAATGCATGAAAAATAGCAAATGAATTCAGAAAGGGTTGAAATTTTAATATGTGGCTTTGAATGATGCTATTGAATGCGCAAAAAGTCTTGAGTTCTAATAAGTTTAGAAAAATGAAATGCCTTTGTAACAGATGAGTTTTCGTCTGAAACCCTCGTACTTCGAAAGAGATGGTCCAGTTTGTACACGAAGTGCATCCAGCTTTTGCCGTAACTCTCTCAACTTTTGCACACATGTTATGTGGGTCAAATTATGATACCATGCCAAGTTTCAACCTTTTCTGAGTTCAGTTGTAGTGCTTTTCAATTTCAGGGTCATTTAGCCCAAAATAAATCATTAAATGCATGAAAAATAGCAAATGAATTCAGAAAGGGTTGAAATTTTAGAATGTGGCTTTATTTCTTTTGCGCGGGAAACCTAGAACATATGGTGGCAAGGTGGCGGCGACGCAGCAAACTTAAAACATTCAAAAACTTAACATCTCAAACCTAGAACTTAAAAAAACTACTCCTCCTCGTCGTTGGAGAAATCGTCTTCGGGGACGGAGCTGATGTCGTCCTCCAGCGCTATCCAGCGGGGGTCATCGACGGGCCAGTTGGCGGTGCCTCTCGCCAGTTCCTCCTCCGCCATCTCCTTGGCCGCCCGCCGCTCCTCCCGCCATTCATGACGCTCGTGTCGCCGCTCCGCGCTCTCGGCCGCCAGCCTCGTCCAGTGTTCCGTCTCCTCCGAGGCTTCACGGGGATGGCTCGCGTACCAATCCTGCACGGTGTGCTGGTCCTTCTCCGATGCGAGGCCAAGCACCGCTCGTCGGCGGTGGAGGCGGTGGTCCTCTTTAGTGAGGAGAAGCAGCGGATCTGCCATGTCCTCTGCCTCTTCCACGCTGTGGGAGTTGCGGAAATTCATATCCGCGCGCGGGCGGCCGAGCCTCCACGCCGCAACGTCGCACCGCATGCGGCTGAAGATGCATGGTAGAACGTGCCGAGCCACAAGCGCTCGTTGTTGGCGTAGGTGATCACTGCCGTGTATGTGCCGTTGAGGCGCCCGCCGATGCAGTGGTAGCGGGGGTGGATTCGGCGGCGGGGCGGCATGGTCGCGGTGGGGCGGAAGGGGAAAGAGTGCATGAGAAAAGAACTAGTGACGACTGGCGTTGCGTGAAGTCCTCTTCCACGTGATTTTAACCGTACATGATTCTGAATCCAACCAATCAGGAAGAAGCACACGGATCGCGTGTTTCTTTCAAGCGCTTGTGAGTCGTTGGATCAGGCTTCTGAGCCGTTGGATCCAACCAATCAGGAAGAAGCACACGGATTGCGTGTTTCTTTCAAGCGCTTGTGAGTCGTTGGATCAGGCTTGTCGTTGCCTATATATATAGCCCACCTCTAGGACAGGTTCGACACTCAATTCATCGGCCGAATACAAACCATTCGGGTTCGCCTGCATACGTTCGACGGTGCATTTGATATGCTTGCACTCATGAGCCACCGTCAGGCTGTATGCAGGCGAAATCGTGTGTTTTGTTGATCTTATATATATCTAGCTAGAAATCTTTCACTTCATCGACCAAATACAAATCATTCGGATTCCCTGCATACGTCCGACGGTGCATTTTATATGCTTGCACTCATGAGTCACCGTCGGGCTGTATGAAGGGGAAACTTTGTGTTTTGTTTGATTGGGAAATAAAAAAAAGTATAGTAATTTCATTATAGGACGTCAACGGGAGAATACTCCATATCATGTACATAGTCAAGGCAAAATTAAGACGGACCACGCTTTGTTGGCAGATCTGGCAAATCCCATACGGGTTTACAGACGGTCTCCGCCTTGTGGGCACATATGCCAACCAAACGAGCTCCGTCCGAATTTTTCCCGGACAGAGTACATGATATAGATGAATTTCTCCATTTACGTCATTTAGTGAATTTGTTATGCTACGATAAGTCCACGCGAAGCTGTGCTTATAAACAGGTCTAACTCCACTTCGGCTAGCGAGGTGGTACTAACTTTAGTAGGTTACATGGGACCTTTAGTACCGGTTCTGGGTACCAACCGGTACTAAAGGGTTAGTTAGTGGTTAATTACGGTGGGAGAGGCCTTTAGTACCGGTTGAAGGCACCAACCGGTACTAAAGGTCCTTTTTCAGAGAAAAATAATGCCACCTACTGGGCTGACACGGCCTAGATACGACTAGAAACCCACTAATGGGCCAGAATCCAGGCCCGCCGCAGGCCTAGAAGGCCCACAAGCAAGCAGTAACAGTGTAGGCTCGAAAGCCTGCGATTGAGAGGAGCTTGAAGTGGTACGCGCATCAGCGCTGATACACGAGATAACTTACCGCCCCGTTGGTTACCCCAAGTGGAAGGTGAGATGTAGATAGCGACAAATTTCTCTTAGCAAAAATGCTAAGGTTGAGTGTCGTCTAGGAGGACTCCAACAGATACAAGTAGGTGGTGAAGTGAACAATTGGCACCGTTGACAATCTAAGGATTGCTAACTTCACCTGGACCTGCACACACAACAGATAGCTTTGCTCCCAACGAGTACAGAGGAGTTGTCAATTACTCCGGCATTGTTGTTTACAAAGGATAAAACGCATGGGCTAATAATGATAGTGATAGCTACGGAAAAGTAAATACTGAAAGTAAATTGAAGGTGTAATCAGTATTGGTGATATGGACCGGGGTCCCATGATGTTCACTAGTGATGTCTCTCTTCCAAAAGATGATAAAATAGCCATGCGAGGTAAACAAATTGCAGCTGGGAAATTGACAGGATTATGTGCGCAAACCAATGCTAATTATGCAAAACAGAAAGGAAGAGGTTCAAAAGCACGGGCGGTACGCCAAGACAAGTAGACCAAAATCCATCTGCATCTACCCACTAATCATCCACCTTGAGATATCTATCCAGAACATCTCGCTGGTATTAAGTTGTGAATCTCACCCAAAGTGTAAACTCAAAGCAACATACAACTGCATTAAAGAACTTTGCGTAAAGTAAACAATCCTTGCACCCGCAAGTACAAGCACCGTTGTTCTCCCCCTTGTGGCAACAGCACATCCCCTAGACTCATGTTTCTGTCACTCAAGCTAGTCATCGGGGGGTATGAACCCACAATCATGCATAACGCTCCCTCTTGGAGTCACTACCTACTACTAGGCCAAAGCAATAAACAACAACGGAGAACATGCAAGAGTTACTCAAGAACATAAATATAAAATAAGAGAATCAAATATATAACTCAATCACAATCTGAACATAATCTCATAATCCATCGGATCCCAACAAACTCAGCATAGCAACAGCAGAAAGATTACATATGTGCCTCGATCATGTAGGGCAGCTCACGAGGTCTAATCCATGAAGAAAAAAGAGGGGAGGAGAACATCACATAGCTACATGATCGAGGCACTTTTGTAATCTTTCTGCTATTGCTATGCTGAGTTTGATGGGATCTAATGGATTATGAGATTATGTTCAGATTGTGATTGAGTAATATATTTGGTTCTTATCTCTTATATTTTTGTTCCTAAGTAATTCTTGCATGTTCTCCATTCCTGTTTATTGCCTTGGCCAAGTAGTAGGTAGTAACTCCAAGAGGGAACGTTATGCTCGATCGTGGGTTCATGCCCCCCGATGACACGCTTGAGTGACAGAAACATGAGTCTAGGGGATGTGCTGTTACCACAAGGGGGAAAAACGGTGCTTGTAACCACGGTTGCAAGGATTGTTTACTTTACGCAAAGTGCTTTTTAATGCAGTTGTCTGTTGCTTTGGCTTTACACTTTGGGTGGGGCTCGCAACTTAATACCAGCGAGATGTTCTGGATAGATATCTCAAGGTGGATGATTAGTAGTAGATGCAGTTGGATTTCGGTCTACTTATTTTGGCGTACTGCCCGTGCTTTTGAACCTCTTCCTTTCTTTTGTAGCATGGTTAGCATTGCGGTGCGTTCATAATCCGGTCAATTGCCCTTCTGTAATTTGTTGACCTCGCATAGTAGTTTTATCGTCTTTTGGGAGAGAGACATCACTAGTGAACATCACGTATCCCGGTCCATATCCTCATCACTGTTTACACGCTCATTTACTTTTCTGCTTTTACTTTCCGTTGCTATCATTATCCTTTGTGTTTGATCCTTTGTGAACAACAAGACCGGAGAGATTGACAACCTCTCTGAACTTCGTTGGGAACAAAGTTATTTGTGTCTGTGTGCAGGTCCGCGTCAGTAGCGCCGCTGACACCTACTTATCATCTCCGGAGTCCTACTGGAGACAAACCTTGGTATCTTTACTGAGGGAAATTTGCTGCTGTGCTACATCACGCCTTCCACTTGGGGCTCACCAACGAAGGGCGAGAAATCACTATCATTACCTCGCACATCACTGGGAAGAGGTCTTCTGGTGCTCCCGATCTTGGAAGTGCGGCGGCGGCGGAACAGAGGAGAGATCGCGAAAAAGGGTTCCGTCCCCGAGGGTTTCTCGTCACGGGGAATAAATAGGAGAAAGGGGGAAGCCAGAGGTGGGCCAGGGGATCCAGGCGCCCCCCTGGCGCGGCCAGGGGCCTGGCCGTGTCCTCTGGCCTCCTGGGACCCCATGGCTCCCCTCTGTCCCCTCTCAGGCTCTTCACCAAGCTTCCGGTACGCTGATTTTTCCTATATTTTTCCCGGAATTTTTCTGGTACTTTTAATAAGGGGGAAACCTGAAATAGAAAACCAGCAGAAAACAGGAACTGGCACTGGGGTGCACTGAGTTAATAGGTTAGTCCAAATATGATCAAAAGTGTATGGAAGTTCATCAATATCATAGCAATATCACACAAAAGAGGCATGGAGCAAGCAGAAATTATAGATACGTTTTGGACGTATCAACATCCCCAAGCTTAATTCCTGCTTGTCCTCGAGTAGGTAAATGATAACAAGCATAATTTCTGTGGTGACATGCTACCAACCATATAAGAACTTTTACGTAAAGCAATCAAGGCATGTAATCCAATTCAAGTCATAACAGGTAAGAGTCTATATCTAGTATTGAAACAAGCAACATAAGAACATAAAGGTGCAAGAGCTCTCGCTGTCCGTGACTGGACTGTCTCCAAATGGTGTTTGCGTGCAAGAAAGGGGATAGGGATATATGAGAAAAAGTATTTTTGTGTTGAGAACTCAATCTACTAAAGTTTCACACTTGGTCTTCTTTGGAATCTTATCTTGACTCATCCCCAGACCACTAGCCAGGTACAAGTCAAAATGATCCACTCCTTTTCGACATTTTGAGCACTCATGCAATGGATGAGCGTAAGCAAGAAAGTTGACACTTAGGATGGAAAAGAGAGAATATGGTGGAGGAGGAAGACAAAAAGGTGTGAAAGGCTCACATCAATGAGGACAATCATAGGCGCGAGAATGCCAAATGATAGATATGATGTGAGGAGTAGGGATTGCCATGCAACAGATGCACATACGAGCTAAAAGCTCTCCAATGGAACTAGTGGGGGTGCATCCAACATGCTTGCTCAAGAAGACCTAGAGCTCATTTGAGGAGGCTCATCATTGGAATATACAAGCCAAGTTCTATAGTGTGAAGGTCCCCACATAGCTATATGCATAAATGATAATCTCTACGGAGTACAAGATAAAAGAAGGAGTATGAGTGTGGATCTCTCAAAAGGAATAGTAGTGTACCCCCTTCTCTCTTTTTATTTCTCTTTTTTTCTTTTTTTTCTTTTTTTTTGTATTTTTTGGTGGCCTCAATGGCTCTTTCTATTTAACTCTCATTTGTCCTCTTTGGGATCTTTTAATTTGTCCTCTTTGGGATCTTTTAATTTGTCCACTTTGGGATCTTTTCCTCACTTTAGGGGCAACACTCTATATATTACAAAAAGTATAGAAGATCTTTCACACTTTACAAAGTACTCAAATCATAAAGAAAATGTAACTATCATGATGTATGCAAATGTATGCCTCTGCCAGTGTAGGATATGCAATGATACTAGCGCGTCATGTAGCAATGATTAGTGCAAGGCCCAACTAGCATGCGGCTCATCGATCAAGAAAGTAGCATGTATGACATGAAGATCAAGTCCTGAGAAGATGGATGTTGCATGGCAATATATCTCGGAAAGGCTATGGAAATGCCTTGATAGGTAGGTATGGTGGCTGTTTTGAGAAAGGATATCAGGAGGCTTATGATGACAGAGCGTATCGTGCCAAGGGTTTGGATGACCGGCGAAGGTGGACGCTAACTCTCGGAGTGAGAAGAAAGCAATGCACGGCACAGGAGAGGCTAGCAAAATATGGGAAGGTGGAAGTGTCAACTTTTGAATACTCACATTACTCCGAAGAACTCATGCACTTATTATCGGTAACTCTCAATCTAATAAGGAGGTTTCACAAAGAGACAAGTACCCCGAGGAGGAGTGTATGGGGGTTTGGTTATCCTTGCGCATCCCCGACTCATGGTACGTGAGTGTACTCTAATATTCGACCCCTCAGAAGAGTAGTGATCCATCTAGTAGCTAGAGTTCTCAACTAATTTTGTAGGTTTTGAAAATAAACGCGGATTGCCCAAAATACGACATCTATCACTAATAGGCTAAATCTCTTGACACCAAAATTCCAAACATTACTCAAAACAATACCTCAAAACTATTGCAAGTTACTACTTCAAAAGAATAACAACCTCAATTACCTACTCCAAGTCAATACACACAACTCCGTGCAACAGGCAAACTCTCTAAACAAGATAAACATGAAAACTCAAGAGAGTTCCAGCAACAAACTAAAAAAAATCTCTTTAAAAAGATAAGCATGAAAGCTAAGAGCAAAACATGACAGCAGCTATGAAAAGATAAAGAACAAACACATGAAAGATAAGCAGGAAAAAGTCCTATGTTGTGTTCTAAATTTTGGAAGTGGAGTGTGTTTCTCTCCCACACAAAGAAAGATGGGTTCTAACTTGTTATGAACAGCAATCAAAGCTAAATAAAACTAAAAACAAAAACTAATAGCGAGACGCTCCAAAAATAGCACATAACGCATGAAGTGATAAAAATATAGTGAAACGAGAGACGAACTGATAATTGTCGATTGAGAAGGGGATGCACGGGGGCATCCCCAATCTTAGACGCTTGAGTCTCCTTGAATATTTCTTGGGGATGCATGGGGGCATCCCCAAGCTTGAACGCTTGACACTTCTTAATCTTCTTTCATCATCTTCCCTCGCACACTTGAAAACTCCCTTTATACATAACTCATCATAATCTTATTAGCGACGTTAGTACCCATAATAAAATACTTTTTCTCTACTGTAAATAAGGATAACCTTGAAGAGATACTGTTTCTCAAGATTGCCAAAAAGTTTTTGCACAGAAAAAGCAAGCTTAAGGTTTGCAAAACGAAGAAAAGGCAAAACAGGACAGAATCTGTGAAAAAACAGACCAGCAGGTAGTAAAGAATTTTTTAGGGATACTTCTCCAACTCAAATAAAAAAACTCAGAACATAAGAAAGTTTCGTAATTGTATTAAGCACGCTGTGTAAAAATTTCAGCTCAAAAAGATGAACTGGGATTTTTCTCTGATTTTTCTAGTCACGAGGACAGAATCTGTTTTCTGGACAGCATGTCACAACTTTCACTTCCCTTGTCGTATGTGGCTAGAAAAGGCACAAAGCTTGAAAAGTAAAGATACAATGATGTTGCTACAGTAGTAACAATCATCAAGACCGCTAAAAACAGAAGAAAAACCTAAATTCGTTGCGGGCTGCCTTCCGAAAGCGCTTCTTTAAAGCCATTAGCTAGGCTTAATGCAAATAGATCAAGTTGTATCAATTGAACCATCATCAAGATCATCAAAAAGCTCTTAAATAATACAACCACTCTTAAGAGGTCTTTCAAATAAAGGCCTAATAAAGATACTTCTCGGAATAAAAGCAAAAGGCGGAAAATCAATTGGAGTCTCATTCATCTTATTGAAGAGAGGTATTTCTTCCAAAGTTTTCACAGTTTCAACCCCTTTGGCAATAGATAAATTATTTTTGGAACGAGGAGCCTTTGGAACGTAAACGAACCTAGGTTCCTTCTTTGCCGGATTTTCCACCTTTTTGGTTTTGATTGAGGAGAAAGTAGTTCCTAGAGTGTCAATGATTTCCTCAATCTTATCAATCCTAGAAGGGTCCAAGTCATGGGATTTGATGGTCTCCAAGGTTTTAAATTTTTTATGCATGGAGCTATCTAGTCTATTCAAATTCCCTTGAACCTTACGATCCAAATCACTTATCTTATTAATACTTGCCATTTCTAGCTCCATTTTTTCAAAAAAATTCATAATATGAGCTAGGGTAATGTTCTCTTGAATGATATCAACAGGAAGATTTCCAACAAGATTTTCCATAACACTGAGAGCTTTCCAAACTGGGCTTCTAAGAAATTCCCATTGATAGCAGTATCTAGAATAAACCTATTCCAAGAAGTAATTCCAACATAAAAGTTTCTAAGTACGATAGTAGTGGTTTGCTTCTTGGTGGATCTCTTTTGAGAATCATTAATTCTATACCAGGCATCTTTCAGACTTTCACCACCTCTTTGTTTAAAGGTGAGCACTTCTGACTCGCCAAAGGAAAAAGGACCAAACATACTGATAACTACTGGCAAGATAACTATTTTTTTGATTTTTGACAAAAGACACTAAAGCAAAAAACTGAAAGGTAAACTAACAAGACTAAAAAAACAAAGATAAAAGATAGTGTGCAACTCCCCTATCCTGAAGAGTGGAGTCCCTGGCAACGGCGCCAGAAATTTGCTTGATACACGAGATACTTCTCGCCCCCGTTGGTTAGCCCAAGTGGAAGGTGAGATGTAGATAGCGGCAAATTTCCCTTAGAAAAAATGCTAAGGTTGAGTATCGTCCAGGAGGACTCCAACAGATACAAGTAGGCGGTGAAGTGAACAATGGGCGCCGTTGACAATCTAAGGATTGCTAACTTCACCTGGACCTGCACACACAACAGATAGCTTTGCTCCCAACGAGTACAGAGGAGTTGTCAATTCCTCCGGCCTTGTTGTTTACAAAGGATAAAACGCACGGGATAATAATGATAGTGATAGCTACGGAAAAGTAAATACTGAAAGTAAATTGAAGGTGTAATCAGTATTGGTGATATGGACCGGGGTCCCATGATGCTCACTAGTGATGTCTCTCTCCCAAAAGACGATAAAATAGCCATGTGAGGTAAACAAATTACAGTTGGGCAATTGACAGGATTATGTGCGCAAACCAATGCTAATTATGCAAAACATAAAGGAAGAGGTTCAAAAACACGGGCGGTACGCCAAGACAAGTAGACCAAAATCCATCTTCATCTACCCACTAATCATCCACCTTGAGATATCTATCCAGAAAATCTCGCTGGTATTAAGTTGTGAATCCCACACAAAGTGTAAACTCAAAGCAACAGACAACTGCATTAAAGAACTTTGCGTAAAGTAAACAATCCTTGCACCCGCAAGTACAAGCATCGTTGTTTTCCCCCTTGTGGAAACATCACGTCCCCTAGACTCATGTTTTTGTCACTCAAGCTAGTCATCGGGGGGCATGAACCCACAATCATGCATAGCGCTCCCTCTTGGAGTCACTACCTACTACTTGGCCAAAGCAATAAACAACAACGGAGAACATGCAAGAGTTACTCAAGGACATAAATACAAAAGAAGAGAATCAAATATATAACTCAATCACAATCTGAACATAATCTCATAATCCATCGGATCCCAGCAAACTCAACATAGCAACAACAGAAAGATTACATATGTGCCTCGATCATGTAGGGAAGCTCACGAGGTCTAATCCATGAAGAACAAAGAGGGGAGGAGAACATCACATAGCTACTGATCATGGACCCATGGTCTAAGGTGGACTACTCACGGTTCATCCCGGAAGCATCCATGGTGGTGGAGAAGCTACCGGAGGTGATTCCTCCCTCCGGCAGGGTGCCGGGAAGAGGCCTTCTGGTGCTCCCGATCTTGGAAGCGCGGCGGCGGCGGAACAGAGGAGAGATCGCGAAAAAAGGTTCCGTCCAAGAGGGTTTCTTGTCACGGGTAATAAATAGGCGAAAGGGGGCAGCCAGAGGTGGGCCAGGGGCTCCAGGCGCCCCCCCCTGGCGCGGCCAGGGGCCTGGACGCCTGGGCCCCCCTGGCTCCCCTCTGGCCCCTCTCGGGCTCTTCACGAAGCTTCCGGTGCGCTGATTTTTCCTATATTTTTCCCGGAATTTTTCCGGTACTTTTAATAAGGGGGAAACCTGAAATAGAAAAACAGCAGAAAACAGGAACTGGCACTGGGGTGCACTGAGTTAATAGGTTAGTACAAATATGATCAAAAGTGTATGGAAGTTCATCAATATCATAGCAATATCACACAAAAGAGCCATGGAGCAAGCAGAAATTATAGATACGTTTTGGACGTATCAAGCGCTTATAAACAACTCCGGCTGTCCCTCGACTAGCGAGGTGGGAGTAAACATCCTACCGCACCGCGGCGCAAGGCCTTTGGTTCCGGTTGGTGGCACCAACCGGTACCAATGCGCCCCTTTAGTTCCGGTTGGTGTCACCAACCGGAACCAAAGGTCTTTGTTTCCCGCCCTTTTGGGCTGCGCATGGGTCGTCCCGGTTGGTGGCACCAACCGGTACTAAAGGTTGTAATTGGTACCAGTTCGTGCCACCAACCGGGACCAATGTTCTCAGTTTACCGCCCTTTGGGCTGCTGAAAAAGGATCATTGGTCCCGGTTGGTGACATCAACCGGTACGAATGCCCACCTTTATTACCGGTTGATGTCACCAACCGAGACCTATTATCTTGGTATATAATCCCCTCGCCTTCCAGCCGTTGTTCCACCCGATTGCCGCGCCGCGCCGCACCGCCCCCGCCGTCGCCGACGACCTCGCCTGCGGCACCCCGATCATCTCGCCTTCCTCGATCCGCATTGCCGCCGCCCCGCTCCGTTCCTCACCACCGCGCCTCGCCGCCCCGCTCCTTCCCCGCCGCCCGGCTTCACCGACGCCGCCGCCCCGTTCCTCCACCAACGCCACCGCCCCTTCCTCCACCGACGCCGCCGCCCCCATACTCCTCCACGACGCCGGCCGCCCCGCTCCTCTACGTCGCCGCCTCGCCCACTGGTGAGTCTCCGGCCGCTAAATAAATAGATAGATAAATAAATAGATGATAGATAGATAGATAGATAGAGTAGAATCTGTGTATAATAGATAGATAGATAGATGGATATAATAAATAGATAGAGTAGAATCTGTGTATAATAGATAGATCGCTAGCTAGCTAGATAGCTAAGTATTTTTGTCTTATTTTGTTAATTTGTTAGTTAGTATAATTTTTTCACTCGTTCATGTTAATAAAACTTTGCATATTAAATAAGTTCTCGGCAACGATGTCTGGCCCGCATCCCCGTCGTTGCCGCGTCGGAGAGCACCTGCTTGATGGGATGGGCGATGTCCGGGACTGGGCTCCCCCGGACTGGCACTGGGAGATGATCTCCGAGGCGCGCCGCTTAGTAAGGAATCCGGGTCCTGTCGTCGACCTGGATCTTCTTTGGTGGCGGTCGCGTGGGCCACAGTCGATGCGGAGGCAGCCGGCCCCCGAGTGGATTGTACGCCGACGTGTCAGAGAGGAGGACGAGCACGTCCGTCCCTGCTTTCGTGGCGTTGGACGCCGGGTAATGGAGGACCTGGAAGGCTCTTCAGGGATCTCATCCGAGCTACGAGTTCGTGGTGGTTTCTTCTCTTTGGGTGGCCACCTTCCGCCGCACCCGACGTTTTTTACTGTATTAGTCATGTTGTTTACCGTTGTATTACTCGATATATATGTATGACCAAGCACCCTTGTGATATGTACAAGTACGAAACTTGTTCATCCTACTTGGGTTCGTCGCCACACTGTCCCAGAAACGCTTATGTGTGCACTTCAAATATGAGGCACTATGCAACTTTGTTTTAAAATATTATTGCAGCATTTTTATTCGAGTTCATCCTTTTTTGTGTGTATTAACTTTGAACCAACCGGGACCTATTCTCTTGGTATATAACCCCTCTCCTTCCAGTCGCCGTTCCCATCTCGCCATTTGGCTCAAGACGGCGCCGACGACGACACCAAACTAATCTTTTGAATTATATATGAACACAGAAAATGGCTGACGATGAACAACTCGTCCAGTGCCCCTATTGTGACGATAACTCGGGTTGGTGCGACAGGTATTCAAAGTTGGATGGGGATGAAGAAAGATATTTCTCCCTCACGCTTAGGCGTGACTTCGTAAAAATAACGATACATACAACTTCTGCGTCGACATCATCCTTCTTATTTAAGCATGCTTCGCACTTAAAATTTTGTTTTGACGTGTAATTTTTTTATAATCAACTAGCGCATCCCATGCTATGCAAGACGCCAAATATGTGAATTTGTTAAATTCAATGATTGGCAAGAGAATGAAACAAAGGAAGTCAAACTAAAGACGACGAAACATGGTATAACTTTGAGGATTGATGTCACTAATAAACCTTGGTGCACTTATTTTGCTTGTCCAAATTGGCATGCATTGTGCAAGGCATATGCATTACAGGAGGGTATGCAAATAACCTTTGATCTTGGACCTTGTCGCCGAGATGTATTTAAAAATAAGGATATTTGGATGCTAGTGGACGACAAGAAGCTGGTTCTATCTGAACGTGAGTTTCTTAACCAAATTTTACTTGTTTCCTTTCCTTATTTCTTTGCTTCCCAATTTGATAACTTTGTCATAATTTCCAGTTTATCTCTATGCTCCGATGGATATACGCAAGATGTTTGATAATGCTTTCTATAAGGTGGCGTTGAGGAGCTAACCATGGATGAACAAGATGAGTACATATCCTTTCTTAAAGATGTAACTGCCTTTGCAAGCGAATCTTATACTCCATATGTGCCATTTGTTCTCGAGTTGTTGCCGGTATATGTATCAAACTATATCATGGTGAGATTTTTTACTGTTCTGTCACTACTTCATTATTTTCATAAATCTTTTGACCTAAGATTAACTATACCGCATTACTAAGTATTTTACTCATATGTTTTCAACAGAAAATCCTGAAAAAATGTGTGCCTAGATGGATGCCTTCTAGAGGCGATCTTACAGTTGTTTCTGCACGTCCATGGGAAGAACACTTCAAGACTGACTACTCCACTGAAAGTGAACGTGATGGTGGCTCCTTAAGAATAAAAAATTGGAAACAGATAGTGATTCGGAAGAATATAAAAGATTGGGACAAGGTCTTCTCCATATTACATTATGGAAATGGAGGTGTCTTTTGGTTTTTTTATATTTACCCTTGTGAGGATGAGCAGTCTCGTAGGTGATATATATGAGGAGTCGAGGTAATATTATGGAAATGGAACTTTGTGTTCGATATTAGCAAAGTTAAACTAGCAAAGGACCTTTGTGTGTTGGATATTAATTATGATCATGATGATATATATGAGATGAATCATTTCTCTCGTAGATGGTGATAAGAGAGTACACAACTCTATTTATTAGCTAGCTAAAACAATATATGAAACCCCTAAATTAACCCCTGCAAAATGTTGGAAATATGCCCTAGAGGCAATAATAAAATGTTATTATATATATATTTCCACGTTCGTAATTAATGTTTATATTTCTGTGCTATAATTGCAATGACCCTGACTGTGAGATTCAGAAGAAAACTCATTTGCATGTGTGGAAATGTAAACACCAAGAGTTCCTGGTTTAGCCTCTAAGACCAGCTCATGTGCTAACTGATGATTACGTTTTCTTAATCATGGACATTGTTCTTGTAACAAGGATGTCAGTAGCAATGGGAACATATTGTTAGCAGAACAATGATGTTGAACCGACCCCAGTATTGAATGATATACTTAGAGATCACATCGTAACTACGTTATAAGTCATATCATGAAATGTTATCATATACGTAATTCCTTAGACCATGAGATTATCGAGTTGCTTCACACAGGAAGACATGCTTTGGTTCTTAGATGAATCCTCCCGTAAATGGGAAGTAGTAAAATAAGTTCTGGGTATGTCAGATGGTGTGGCTAGTGACAGTGATAATTCAAGAATGGGATTTGCTCCTTCACGATGAAGAAGATATTCACTTCGGGCCCACTCGGTATGACGGTATCCATTATAGTCTGGCCAGACGCATTGTGATTCAGTCACGGGGATACCGGAATACGATAACGAGAAAAGGGACAAACGAGCAAAGAGGATAACGAGTGGCTTGTGTTCAAAAGTTGTTACACATGGGTGCCAAACTTCTCTCCTCTAACTTTGTCATATATCGCGAAGCAAAGGGAATGGTACATGACTAAACATAATGGTTCACTCGAAGTTTCTTCGTGTATGTGCGGGAGTCAACATGGGTGTCCAAGGCTTCGCTGTTGATTATTGGCTATTGAAAAAAGGCTGTTGACCTATGTCCGGAAGATGTTCTGAGTCATGTCCGCATTATACCGAACCTATTGGGTCACACACTTAACGAGCAGCAGTCTGTTAGAATACTAGTATGGTACAGGTTTAGTGGAAGCAAAGAAGAATAGTTCATACGGGTACCGGAAGTAGTTCCGGAGATTTATGGAATTGTTCATAAGGGCACCAGAAGTAGTTCTGGGTATTTAAGGTTATGTCCGGATCACTCTGGAGTAGTCCCAGGTGGTTCCGGAACATATGAGAATGGTACTGGGGAAGTCCTGGATCAACCGGAATAGTTTCCGGATAATCGCTGGGCGTCCCGACAACCTTCGCGGTCATCGGGTGGCTTAAACTGTAACTCGGATGGTCTTGGCAACTATCCGGATGGCTCCGGAACGTCCGAGAATGGTCTCGGAAGGTCCTGGAAGTGCTCCAGAAGTGTCCGGAATGTCCCGGAAGGTCCTGGAAGCTTCTAGAAGGACATGGAAGGTTCTAGAAGGTTCCGGGCAGTACCACCCACTCCCCTGCGCCCCTAGCCTTGGGGGGCAAGCCACCTAGGCTGCCCTGGCCGGCCAAGGGGTGGGGGGCGCACCAAGGGGAAGGAATCTCCCTCCAGGTGGAAAGTCCAACTCCACAAATATGGCAGGTTTCCGGTGGGAAGGTGTGGGAAGATTTGGGAGGTTTGGGAGTCCAAGTTGGACTCCCCACCCCCTTATTGCGCCCCAAGGGCCTCTTGGCCACCTATATCAAGTGGGGGAGGGGTGGGGGGCGCAACACAACTTGCCCCCAAGGCCTATGCGCCACCCTCCCTCCTCTAAACCTCGTTGCTCCATAATTAGACCCCGGTTTAGACGCTGTTCTAGATCGGAATCCGTTAGGGTTTTCTCCCTCTAATTTTCTCGGTGGCGTTCATCTCTGGACGGCGGAGCGCTGCTACGGGATGTGTGGATACTAATGGAGGGGTCGTACCTTCGACCCTTCTTCGAGGAGCTTGTTCGTGGGACTTGTCCGTGGGACTAGATCGCGGGACTTGTTCGTGGGATTAATCGAGGGACTGTTCGTGGGAGAACTTGCGAGATCTACTTCCACTACGTCCACGAGCTTCACCAACTCTACTTCCGCTACATCGGTTGGTGAGCCATGACCTCAAACCTTATATGCAATCTTCTTGGATGATCTTGGGTTCTTGATTCGTAGGCCGAAATTTTTTGTTTTCTACTACGTTTCCCAACAGTGGTATCATGAGCGATCCTTGTTTAGATGCATGTTTAGGTAGATCATATGTTGATATGAGGCATTGATTTTCTTGTTGCTTCCCTGTCATGTGATTTTTTCTATGCTTGATGGCAAGTTGAGGTTTTGCTACAAGGATTGAGTTTTCCATCGATCCCTCTATGCTGCTTTTAGTATGCTGGTTGCCTTGATCATGGACTACATCAAATTCCTTGGATCTCATCCTAGTCTTGCTATAGAAAATTTTACATGAACGGTCTTGTGGATTTTATGAACTCAAATCCACACGGGGGTCACGCGTTTAACGAAGTTTGGCTTATGGCATTAGTTGCTACACGCACCCCGTATGTTAAACTAGCAACAAAAGAAGTATCGTGTTTTTGTTTTGTCTAGGTTTTCTCGTTTGCCTTGTAAACCTGCTTAACAACCACGATAAAAGTTGCAACAACCCATGTAGATGGCGATCTAACTCGTTTTTGCAGAGTATGCATGTGATGTGGTATAGCCTTCAAGATTTGCAATGTGTTTGTATGAGATGCTATATGGTAATCCCTCCGTCTCAAAAAGAATGTCATGGTTTTAGTTCAAATTTAAACTAAAACCATGACATTCTTTTTGGGACGGAGGGAGTATGTAATATTTATTCGCGACCTGCGTGTCGTGGTACGGCATGATGACTGGAGTCATATGATTGTCACTTAATTATGGCCTGCGTGCCAGAACTGTTTATTAGCTCGAGGCAAAGCAATAGATAGATGCAAGGTGATGATCTACGATGCGGAGGTGGACCCCGACGCACATGCCGGAAGCCGTGGTGATGTTCCCGGTGCCAAGGACAAAGTTGGTGGACACGGTGACTTCAACCACGACGACGTGAAGACAATGAAGACTTCACGAAGCAAAGGGCTATACTATATCACATAATTTTATGAACTGCCTGTGATGTTTATCCCTTTGTTGCACCCTTGTTTTATGCGCGGTAGTCGTATTTTATTAGGGTGATCTCTCGCAAAACAATATCAAGTTGATAGTGTTCTTCCAACTGTAGCACCGTCTATACTATGTTTCACATCGGAGCAGGTCATGTCACATGGGTGCACACGGTGTGACGCATAAAAGACGGGTGTGTTAAAAGAACACACAGCACATTACACTTGGTTATCTTGACGGTTTGGATAAAAGTTTGCTACCGGAACACGCCCATCGAAAGATGAACAAGAATCACCTTTGGCGTGATTGGCAAGTTGGCCTACCGGTCCAGTCTAAGTCATCAGTGATGTCACATCAATGGCGGACGATTGGGTTAGATCTTGAATCACTCCAGCATCAATTACGAGAGATATTGATCTCAGTGGGAGCGCACTTAGTAATTAAATTGATTAATCACAAGTGCAACTTAATTATGAACAAAGTCTTAGAATTTGCATTATCGTTGTAGAATAATGGCTCGCATTACCACCTTCCCAATTGATTTTGATTAACTGTATTATCTGGTAAAAACTTTACGATTGGTACCGTATTGTGAGGACTATCCTCAATAGTGCCGAGAAGGACCATGTCCTATCGCAAATTTTTGATGCTCTCCCGCTGATGCTATGGATGATGTGACTTACGTCCATAATCCAAAATGCTAGAATTCCACCACAGCTAAGTGCATTGTCTTCACCACCATGAAACCCGAACTTCGAAGAGTTTGGGATAGTTATGTTATATTCATGGAACTGAAAATTAAGTTTTCAGTAGTAAGACAATTAATGTTGGATATAAGATATCTAGTACAATGTATGATTGTAAGCATTAGTGAAAATGTTCATTGTGCTCTAAACAAAACTGATAAGTGTGGGATCCAGAAGAACAATAATCATATGATGATGAGGATTAAGAAAGTTCCATAGGGTGTTAGTAAGACTTACACGCCGGAAAATCCATGGCATGCGCCACCCTTGATCATGTGTGATCTTCTGTGAGTAGGAGTGACATTGGAAATAGAACTATGATACGTATAAAGGCAAAACGAAAGAAGACTGGAATAACCAGCTCAGAAATGAAAGTCATACGGAGTTATAGATGAATTCATTGCTGGTCAAGAGATGTAATTCTTGGGAATCATGATTAAGTAGTTAATTGTGAATTCTGTATATTATGATTAAACTGTTGATCACCGGAATATCACATCGATTGCATATTGTTGCAACTCGATGCAAGAAATACTATGGCCTTTATGACTAGCTAATGATGAGTTTTGACACGCTCGGGAACACGGTAAAAGGTTTACTATACCGTGTGTTGACTCTATGATTATCTTCATAATTCATTTTAGAGTTGAGTAAATTGTTACTACACTTTAGCCTTGTTGCAAAACATCATTTTGAATCATGTTTGTTGCAAGAGAGTTGTTCAAAGCTATGAATAATGTAAAGGCCATACTTCCATTATGAATAGGTTGTATGTTATGAATCTTGATAATAATGCTAAACATCCATAACACTGACGCTAAACGTCGCAAGACTGACAGAAATACCACATAGATGTGGCACTGCCGTTTATCACAAGTGACATAACATGCATGAAGAATTTCCATAAGTGATGGACTTTCGAGTCATATGATTATGAATCACTTGACGCTTGCGATCTTTGTCTCAAAGTAATGTGACTAAAACACCGTTGATAGGCCATACATAAACGGGCAACTAAACCATTGGTAATCATACATGATGATGTGTGTAGTCCAATAAGTGTGGTTGTGTGCAGTGGATTCCCTATCTTCACTCATGGGTTGAAGTAGATATGTGGATATCTGTTCAATAGAGACATACGTCTGAAATCTTTGAAATGTTCAAGGAATTTTAGAGTGAAATAGAAATTCATTGTAACAAGAAGATAACGCTTCTGCAAATTAGATTGTAGAAAGTAATATTTGAGTTACAAGTTTAGCGAACGTCTGATGAGTTGTGAAGAAGTGTCATAACTTGCGTCTCCCGGAACACCACTATGAGTAAAGTGTTCGAGAGATGTAATGAAGCCATGTATGACACGGTAAGATCAAATATGATGTTTATCAATTTGCCATTATACTTATTATAGTTATGCGTTAGTGACTACGGCTCTTACACTGAAAAGAGCACCATCAAATCTGTTGAAATGACACCATATTAGATGTGGTATGAACTGTTAAAAACATGTTGTCTTTTCTTAAAATTTGGGTATATGAGGCATATGTTTGACATACTCAAAACCCCAAATCAGATAAGTGCTACTTTTTTAAAGTTATGCCAAAAGTTTTGGTATTCCTCTATCACTACACAAAAGCAAAACTGTTTGCTGTTAAGAACAATGTGTTTTGAAAAAAAATAGTTTCTTACAAAAGAGTGAGTGGGAGGACAGTGCAACTTGTCAAAGATTATTGAATCTTCAGAGAAGTGCGCAGCTAAACCACACAGGTTAGATAAAACTCGTACAAACATTTTTATGTACACGAGATATTGTTGTTCGACAACGATACACCTGTGATATACAAAGAAGCGTTGATGGGCCCTGACTCCAGGATTTGGCTAAATGCCAAATAATCCGAGATAGTATCCATGGAAGTAAGTCAAGTTTTGAACTTGGTAGACCCTCCTACAGACTAAAAGTCTGAAGAATATAAATGGATCTATAATTGATTCGGATGAAATTGTTTTATCTATAAAGCTCAACTCGTTGGAAAATTGTTTTGTAACAAGTTCAAAAGTTGACTACGGCGAAATAGTGTCGACCGTAGAGATGCTTTAGTCAGTTCGGGTTATATTAGCAATTACTACATATCTCATTTATAGGATATGGTAGAATGAACATCAAAACAAAGTTCCTACACGGAAATATAACAAAGGACGTATATGTGATACGACTGGAATGTTTTGTCGATTCAAAGGATGCTAAAATAGATGCAAGCCTTGGATATCCAGTGATGGACTGAAGCTGGCATAATGGAGTTGGAATTTTCGTTGTGATGAAATTGCCAAAAGAGTTTGTTTTCATCGGGAATAACGAAGATGCTTGAATGTTCAAGAAAGTAAGTGGGAGCTGAATGATATTTCTAAAAACCTTATGTAGATGACATATTGTTGATTAGAAATGATGTAAATTTCTTGACACGAATAAGAACTTCATTGGAAATAGTTTTCAGTTGAAGAACTTGGGCTGATATAGCATTAGTATTGAGCATAGTGATCTATGAAGATAGTAAGTGCCTGATCATGCTAAAGCCAACAATACATATTGACATGATACTAAAGTAGTTTAGTATGAAATGCCAAGAAACATGTTCTTGCCGAAGTCGTGGTAAAAAGTTGTTTGCAGAAATCGGTGTTGATGAACACAGATAAGCAAAAACACGTGAATTGAATTCCACTCACCCGTGTGTTTGGATTAATCATGTACACTATAATATGTAAAACGACCAGATATGTCCAGTGCTTCAAAAGGTTATGAGCAAGATACCAAAGTGATCAATATGTTGATCATTGGACAAACATTGAAAAGTTAAACTTATGATAGATAAGATATGTTTCTCGGAAAATGGAGATAATGAAGAGCTCGTTGTAACAAGTTACACCAGCTGAATTTTGATGTAAACAGTTACACCAATTCAGTCTTTATACTTACTCCGATCTATTTTCGATATTAAATGGGATTATGTGTTTCACACATAAGGGTGGCACAGTATGAAGGAACTGTGTTAAAGTTAGATACTGTGGCGAATTCTATAACAGAGGCTAAGTATATTGTTGCTTAAAGAAGTAACAAGGGAGGGTATTTTGAATCATCAGTTCATTTATGAACATGGTATGGTTTCCTAGATGCTTGAAGCTCATGGAACATTCATGAATGATTTCATGACTTATTCTAAGGAACCAAGGTCCTACCAAATGATTCAAACATATACAAAGCTAAACTGATAAAATTAGTGAATTTTATGATAGCGTGAAAACGCGAAGATATGCAAGATACAAACGGGTCTGAAACGTCAGATCCGAAGATGAGGTCTATACCACAAATGAGGCATTTATTACACCGGTATGCCATAGGTGTAAAGTGCTCAAGCACTGACAATATTATTGACTCTAGTGCAAGTGGGAGACTGTTGGAAATATGCCCTAGAGGCAATAATAAAATGTTATTATATATATATATATTTCCACGTTCGTAATTAATGTTTATATTTCTGTGCTATAATTGCAATGACCCTGACTGTGAGATTCAGAAGAAAACTCATTTGCATGTGTGGAAATGTAAACACCAAGAGTTCCTGGTTTAGCCTCTAAGACCAGCTCATGTGCTAACTGATGATTACGTTTTCTTAATCATGGACATTGTTCTTGTAACAAGGATGTCAGTAGCAATGGGAACATATTGTTAGCAGAACAATGATGTTGAACCGACCCCAGTATTGAATGATATACTTAGAGATCACATCGTAACTACGTTATAAGTCATATCATGAAATGTTATCATATACGTAATTCCTTAGACCATGAGATTATCGAGTTCCTTCACACAGGAAGACATGCTTTGGTTCTTAGATGAATCCTCCCGTAAATGGGAAGTAGTAAAATAAGTTCTGGGTATGTCAGATGGTGTGGCTAGTGACAGTGATAATGCAAGAATGGGATTTGCTCCCTCACGATGAAGAAGATATTCACTTCGGGCCCACTCGGTATGACGGTATCCATTATAGTCTGGCCAGACGCATTGTGATTCAGTCACGGGGATACCGGAATACGATAACGAGAAAAGGGACAAACGAGCAAAGAGGATAACGAGTGGCTTGTGTTCAAAAGTTGTTACACATGGGTGCCAAACTTCTCTCCTCTAACTTTGTCATATATCGCGAAGCAAAGGGAATGGTACATGACTAAACATAATGGTTCACTCGAAGTTTCTTCGTGTATGTGCGGGAGTCAACATGGGTGTCCAAGGCTCCGCTGTTGATTATTGGCTATTGAAAAAAGGCTGTTGACCTATGTCTGGAAGATGTTCTGAGTCATGTCCGCATTATACCGAACCTATTGGGTCACACACTTAACGAGCAGCAGTCTGTTAGAATACTAGTATGGTAGAAGGTTTAGTGGAAGCAAAGCAGAATAGTTCATACGGGTACCGGAAGTAGTTCCGGAGATTTATGGAATTGTTCATAAGGGCACCAGAAGTAGTTCTGGGTATTTAAGGTTATGTCCGGATCACTCTAGAGTAGTCCCAGGTGGTTCCGGAACATATGAGAATGGTACTGGGGAAGTCCTGGATCAACCGGAATAGTTTCCGGATAATCGCTGGGCGTCCCGACAACCTTCGCGGTCATCGGGTGGCTTAAACTGTAACTCGGATGGTCTTGACAACTATCCGGATGGCTCCGGAACGTCCGAGAACGGTCTCGGAAGGTCCTGGAAGTGCTCCAAAAGTGTCCGGAATGTCCCGAAACGGTCCCGGTATGTCCCGGAAGGTCCTGGAAGCTTCTAGAAGGTCATGGAAGGTTCCAGAAGGTTCCGGGCAGTACCACCCACTCCCCTGCGCCCCTAGCCTTGGGGGGCAAGCCACCTAGGCTGCCCTGGCCGGCCAAGGGGTGGGGGCGCACCAAGGGGAAGGAATCTCCCTCCAGGTGGAAAGTCCAACTCCACAAATATGGCAGGTTTCCGGTGGAAAGGTGTGGGAAGATTTGGGAGGTTTGGGAGTCCAAGTTGGACTCCCCACCCCCTTATTGCGCCCCAAGGGCCTCTTGGCCACCTATATCAAGTGGGGGAGGGGTGGGGGCGCAACACAACTTGTCCCCAAGGCCTATGCGCCACCCTCCCTCCTCTAAACCTCGTTGCTCCACAATTAGACCACGGTTTAGACGCTGTTCTAGATCGGAATCCGTTAGGGTTTTCTCCCTCTAGTTTTCTCGGTGGCGTTCATCTCTGGACGGCGGAGCGCTGCTGGATTGCTGCTACGGGATGTGTGGATACTAATGGAGGGGTCGTACCTTCGACCCTTCTTCGAGGAGCTTGTTCATGGGACTTGTCCGTGGGACTAGATCGCGGGACTTGTTCGTGGGATTGATCGAGGGACTGTTCGTGGGAGAACTTGCGAGATCTACTTCCACTACGTCCACGAGCTTCACCAACTCTACTTCCGCTACATCGGTTGGTGAGCCATGACCTAAAACCTTGTATGCAATCTTCTTGGATGATCTTGGGTTCTTGATTCGTAGGCCGAAATTTTTTGTTTTCTACTACGTTTCCCAACACAAAACCCCCTAACCCCCCACCCTTTTAAAAAAACATAGCCCGTCCTGGTTGGTGGCACCAACCGGGACAAAAGGCCCTCCCGCCTGGGCAAGCCACAGCGGCCACGTGGAGGCCCATCTGCCCCGGTTCGTGGCCCAACCGGGACTAAAGATTTTAGACATTAGTAACGACCCTTTAGTCCCGGTTCCGAAACCGGGACAAATGAGCCTCTTTCTACCAGTGGACTCCCTTCAATTCACTTAAACCAACTCAATTTGATAAGATTAGTATATTCTCCTACTCAAGAAATATGTAACAGCTAATGTACAAGCATGTTTCTTCGCGCATGGGCCGGAATCACCACCACCCGACAAAGGTATACACACAACATGGGCACCTCTCTAGGAAGAACCGTTGACACGATGCCTAGGGTCTACACTCTACACGACATGTCATATCTTCCACTAACCTCGACCAAATTTATCCATTGGCACAATACCTAGTCGATGTCGATGGGAGGACACCATCATTGCACTAGATCTGAGGACCCAATATGTAATGACCTCATGCATGTGGATAATAGACACCGCGTACATATGTGCTTATTGCAATTTAAAGCACCATGTAATTCATCGGTAATAATGTAATATATATGCACGCCCTCTCCTTCTCACCGCTACTTAAAGAACACTATGTTTATAAACAATTGATCCGAATACATCATGGTTTTGACACCTCCTCGTGTGGTTTCATGTGTCCCTCTTCGGCGGACCTCGCGACGTCTAGACTAATGCATTCCATCTTAATGGGACAATCTTTGTGCATTTAATTTTTTTAAGTGTTTGTCTATGTAATAGGGTGATAAAAAATCAATATAGGTCAAGTTCTAAAAGTAGTTGGGCCGGGGAAACCGAAAGGGAGGAGGTTTGAACCGAAGCCCTGGAATCTTCGTGTGAGATGGCCTTGTTTTGAATGATTCCCCCCTTGACAGTTTTGTATTGGCATTCTAACCTTTACACAATCGTGGTACTCTCACTTATTTTTATTTGCAACTAGATAACGAAAATTATTACTCCCTCCGTCCCATAATGTAGTATCATTTTGCAAACTACCATTGTTTGCAAAATGATAATACATTATGGGACGGAGGGAGTATCTCTTAATGACGCGTATACATAAAAATGAGATTGTACAAGTCTTTCATCTACCGTGTTGCCTAACATGTTTGACTTGCTTGTTGATCATCATTTCTCATAAACACATAATTTCATGTAGAATTATATGTCGTTAGAAATTCTCTCTCATATCTAGACTCTTCAAGGATGGTGCTCTACAAGTAGATTCAGAACTCCCCTTCTCTCTAGGAGATTGAAGGGGAGATTAATCGAGTTATGTTGCTTCTCATCCATCACTATTGTAGTGTTGTCTTAAATAAAAGGAACATATAGAGTGATGGAAGAAAAACACAGACATATATAATTGTGCAAATATAAATAGACAATACACAACATATTGTCTCATGCATGTGAACTGAATCTATAAAAACCGTGTTTCACACTACAAAGATCTAGGGTCATACCTAGGTCTTACATTTGCTCCGACACAAATTCGATAAAATGAAATGTTTGAACTTATTTCTACTAAACTTTCTTAATTCGTAACTAGACTTGTTGTCATTAAACTTATTTTTCTTGTTGATATAATATTTTGATATAATATATTAATATTTTTTTAAGTATAACTTGTAACAATGAAAATAACAACATGCTCGTGTATTTTATTCTAAGAGAGTCCACACAATTTTGCTATGTCTTATTATAAACAATTTTGTAGTGCTAAGTGACTTGCATTTTTTTGGTAAAGATACAATTTCATTTAGTTTTATATTTAATGAAGTATTTTATTATAATGTGTATTACAAAAGATCTAAGCAAACCAATATCATCACAACACTCCACAAATAAATTTATGACATAGTGTATTTGTATTTATATTTTTCCATTGCATCCTTAAATATCTACATGACTTTTTAGATTTGCTACACTGTGTTTGAATCAGGAAACTTGGTAAAACTCTTGACGTCAAGACTATCAAGTTCCGATATATATGACCAAATGGATTAGTCTAGATCTTACGTAATGTCTAGCATGCATGAGTAGTTACACATATAAATCATATGTAAGAAATTAATGTTGATGATTGATTTTTTACAGAACGAGGGAAGTACATGTGCAACCTCGGCAATCGTTCCAGATGATAAAAGGGCATTTCATAGCGGCTCATTGTTAGTTCCAGTTTTACGCAGCCGACAAGGCGATGATCGATGGAGGCCATCAGTACACCAGGGCATGAGGGGTTGCACGCTATAACTATCAACGTAGATTGAATTGACACGGCTACGGAGATCAGGAAGGACAATTTTGGACATGGTCGAAGAGAAGTGAATGATGCGACTCATGAGTAACCAAACTTTTATTTCACTAATAATCAATATTGTAATTGGGCCGATGAAACCCATGATGCTACAAATGGTTTTCCTAGGGGAAAAACATAAACCTAGAGGAGAAGAACTATTTGTCGGATTCGATGTGAGTACTTCTACGATGCAGTTTATTATCGATGGAGAAGAAGTATTTGTCGGATTCAACCTTTGACTTTCATGGTGTTACTACCGACGTAAAAGGGTTGTGCTTCAAGACCCATGGGTCAATCGTTTCTCCTTAGTTGCTACGTTCTAGACATAGTTCCACCGCACTCGTCCTAGTAATGTTATTCCTTTCATCTCTCATTTGTTGCAACTCTCGCGAGCTCAAATATGCACACCGGATTGACAATATATATACTAACTACTTTCTAATAAAAATAAAACATTAAGAAAAATAAAGCCGGTACATGTTTCTATACACATTTTTCTAGCATACTACTTATATAGTAGTATAGAGCTAACCTATAAGAAATTGCACAAACTAGCTAGCAATTAATCTAGATAGCGTCCAAAATACAAGTCATCATGGAACATAATCCCGATCTAGGAACTCCTTCAAAGGTTGTTCTAGCGCCTTCATCACGGCTTTCCACCCCGCATGTGTCGGATGCACCTCATCCCAGTAGAAGAGCTTGTCGGGATTATCGCACAAGTCGTAGAGGGGCTCCCCTGTAGTGGTGTTTCTCTGTCCACAGAAGCCTGTATCATAGGAGCTCTGGCAGCATGGGGCCAGGTTGTTCTCGAACTTATTGGACTGATCCGAACCTTTATCTGCATGCACATGAAATATGAATGCATAAATACAGTCTCCCAATGCATGTTGAATCAAATTCATACCAGTTTTAATTTACAGGTTCATACATATAGATATAAGCAAAGTACTTACCGGGAGCGTGATTGAAAATGTCAGTGAAGGCCGTGTAGAGGTCCAGCATGTAGGCGTTATTCTTTTTGCTCATCAACTGTTGTAGGTTTTCGTTATGCACGGACGCGGCATAGTTGCTCAGAAGGTCACATGCGATGTAGTCCTTGGAAGCAGTCCTCGAGGGTGTGCAGCCAATGGGATGCATGTTGTTCACTAGAACCTTCTTCACACCTAGCTTTTGCAGCTGCACGACGTTCTTCACAATCTCCGTCGTCACGTTCCCAATGTAAGTATCAATCTGCATGAAATAAAGGTTCATCAGTAAGGCGGATATCGCCAATATTATTGATGGGTGGTTGGTCCTTAATTTTTACAATGTGAGTATATATAGCTACTACTTACGTCATCGAAGCTGCTCAAGAAGGCGTTCTTGACGTCGGAGTCGCTCATGTAGTCGTTGCCGGAGATGGCGACCAGCGCGACGGAGTGGCGAAGCTGGTCTTTAGAGATGATGCCGCCGTTGATTAGCCTCGTGAAAGATTTGACCTGTGCGGCAAGAGTCGGCACCTTCTTCTGGAACACACCGGCGCCACCGGAAGCGAAGGTCATGCCGGTTGGATCACAGGATTGATCCGGTGAGTGCATGTACGGCGGAGGGGCTACATTGAGGCCCAAGATTCTTGCTGCAAGGACAAATAAGAGATGGATATGCTCGATTATAGAACAAATTAAATTTGCTAGCCGCCTAAGCATAGAATGATACATACCGATAAAATCGGATTGTATCCGGTAGTTGGAGAAGCGGCCGGATGGAACAGCAGCGGCAGAGCCACGAGAGTTGAGATACGAGCCATAGGGGTAGCTCCACTGACGCGAGAGGTCGGTCTGGTCCTGACCACCAGGCAGCTGCGGGAGGTTGCCGTTGTCGGCAAAGTCGTCGCCGAAGACGAACAGGCTGGTCCACTGGTTCTTTGATCCGTGCTCGTCTGAAGGCGTACCTCGAGCATCCACGCGAGAAACTGTTGATGATGATGAAAAAGGTTACGATATTGAAGTACTTAATTTGCCAATAGTGCGTGCTAACGAATAATAACACGAAACAAGGATCGAGGCAGCAAATAGTATTACTATCAAAGCAAAGAGAGAGGAGGAGAAGGCACACAACGACGGCCGGACGCAGCTTCAGTGTCGCTGCTGCGCCCAGGCCGGCGAGGTAGACGATGATCACGGCGGAGAAGGCGAGGCGGCGTGCCCGTGCGTGTGGAAGATTCGTATAGCTATGTTAGGCAGATAGATTGTGTGGGTGCGGCCGTATATAAGTGCGGCCATGTAGCTATCTTAATCCCAGTCCAACTCGCGTTAGCTTCAACGTCTTTCCCGATCACGTTCCTGTGTAGACCACGTTCATGGCCGTGTTGGAAAGGAAGAGGTATGTGTCTACGTCCGGGTCTGGCATTACTTGGGCTGCATGTACGTTCATCCTAGCTGCTTGATATCTCTCTCAACTATAGAGAACTCATAGTGTGTAGTACTATCAGGAAAGGTTTCTACGTAGCTACGGTGCTTCAACCGATTGTATTGATGAACTAACTGCGGATGACGTTTCCGTGCGTGTGACGAGTGAGTGACGACCAAGTAAGTAGTGCACCGATCGAACCATCACAGAGTCAGTTTGGGTCTACGTTTGTTGCATGCCGTGTATGATCAGGAGCGGCACGCATGCATCGGCAGTGCGCTTCTTCGGTCACGTCGGAAAGCATGCACTCTCGCCATTGCCCAGAGTGACGATGGAGGACGACAACGGACGGTAGCCACAGCAGCCAGATGAATGACTCGGCTGAAGCCGTTTAGGACCAACCCTGACGTACGTGGTTCCGGACCCGGCAAGGAAGGCCGGCTCAGGCCGCGCCCATCGTGAAAGAACCACGGTCATTGAAATTGAGAAGGAAAATTACTTTGATCAAGCTACTTAAAAATATCCGAAATAAGATAATCAAACACTACGGGAGAGGCGGTTGACGCCGACGGCCAAATGTTGGGGCCGTCGGCGTAGAGGCCTGACTCGTCAGCCCTCGTAACGGGCCGTCGGCGTCCCAAAGCCGTCGGCGTAGGCCTGTTGGGTGGGCCCTGGTGGTGGCGGGCGGTAACACCGTTAGCCCATTGTAGGCTACGCCGACGGCCCCGACCTTTGGCCGTCGACGTAGGCCCTGTTTTCATTTTTTCTTTTTTTTTTCTTTTTTTATTTAACCGTTTAATCTTATATTAGTAATATATTAAATAATATTGGAAATGGGATTATAATATATATCATCTCATTTCAACACTCGATATACGCCTCTTTATTCTTTTTGTGTCTACTAATTAATACATAAAATAATATATTAATAAATTATAATACTAAATTAAAATATATTATGCTACTATTACTATATAGAATTTCCATTTAACCACATGGCTGACAATATACATGTATGTGCAAAATATGAGATCATTTGGGAAAACTATCATTTAAAACTAGCTATAACATCGGTCATTTGGCTTGAAAGTCATTAATCTTCATACTCGATAGCTCATTTTGAAAATACTTTTTTTTAAGATATTTGACTTATTCCAAGTTTGTTGTTTTTGTATGGTTACTAAGACATAAATTAGGATGCAACGCGAAGGTTTTACATTTTTTTTTTGAATTAATTTTGTCGATTTCAAAAAGTGATCAAAACAGAGGGCATGACCGGTAATAGATAGGGATGGAATCTTACAAAAATATTGGTGGATCCCTGATGAAATGACTTCTTGTGTATCTAGAAATGATTTTTAGAAAAAATAAGGAGCAAACTATCAAGCACATGTAGTTCAAATTTGACCCCGTTCCATCTGAATCTGCGGAAATTTGTCTTTTTCAGAAGAGGTGTATAAAAAACATATTACATGGAAACTTTGGTCAATTCTAAATAAAATATGATCTAGTATTTTACAAAAATAAAGCGGTTCAAGTTGACATCAAATATTTGGTAGATCCTTCACAAAAAAACCCTACTTTTTTCACTCGGAAAATGAAAAATGAATTTTTCCTGCAAATAAAATAAAAACTTATTTAGGCAAACTTGTTGGCTAGTATAATATACATGCATGTGCAAAATATGAGATCATTTGGGAAAACTATCATTTGAAACTAGTTACAACATCGGTCATTTGGCTTGAAAGTCATGAATCTTCATACGCGATAGCTCATTTTGAAAAGACTTTTTTTAAGATATTTGACTTATTCCAAGTTTGTTGTTTTGTATGGTTACTAAGACATAAATTAGGATGCAACGCGAAGGTTTTACATTTTTTTTTCGAATTATTTTTGTCGATTTCAAAAAGTGGTCAAAACGGAGGGCATGACTGGTAATAGATAGGGGTGGAATCTTATAAAAATATTGGTGGATCCCTGATGAAATGACTACTTGTGTATCTAGAAATGATTTTTTGAAAAAATAAAGAGCAAACTATCAAGCACATGTAGTTCAAATTTGACCCCGTTCCACCTGAATCTGCGGAAATTTGTCTTTTTCAGAAGAGGTATATAAAAAACGTATTACATGGAAACTTTGGTAAATTGTAAATAAAATATGATCTAGTATTTTACAAAAATAAAGTGGTTCAAGTTGACATCAAATATTTGGTAGATCCTTCACAAAAAACCCCTACTTTTGTCACTCGGAAAATGAAAAATGGATTTTTCCTGCAAAGAAAATAAAAACTTCTTTTGGCAAACTTGTTGGCTAGTATAATACACATTCATTTACAAAATATTAGGTCATTTGGGAAAACTATCATTTGAAACGAGCTACAACATTGGTTATTTGACTTGAAAGTCATGAATCTTCATAGTCGATAGCTCATTTTGAAAAGACTTTTTTAAGATATTTGACTTATTCCATGTTTGTTGTTTTGTATGGTTACTAAGACATAAATTAGGATGCAACGCGAAGGTTCAAGTTTTGGTCAATTGTGAATAAAATATGATCTAGTATTTTTAAAAAAATAAAGTGGTTCAAGTTGACATCAAATATTTGGTAGATCCTTCACATAAAACCCCTATTTTTGTCACTCCGAAAATGAAAAATGGATTTTCAAAATTAATAAGAAATACGGGAAGTTTCAAAAATATTCAAAATATGATAGGTAACCGATCGGGAAGTTTCAAAAAAAATTCAACATTTGATCGCACCCATATGCACCAACAAGGTCCTATACATCAACAAGGTTTAATAGGATTGATATGATACATTTATCAACAAGTGTCTATTAAGCGAGTTGGATTATGTGTTGAATAGAACTGAGAATTTAAGCGTGCTGGGGCTGGAGTAGTGTGAGGATGGGTGACCCTTGGGGAAGTTTGACCGCGGAGGTCAATTTGACCTGAGATTAAGCATAATGATCTTAGATTAATAAAATAAAATAAAATAAAATAAAACTAAATTAAAAATAAAAATAAACTAAAATAAAAATAATAAAAATAAAAATAAACAAACGGGGATACGCCGACGGCCAGGTCGTCGGCGTAGCGGACTATCAGGCCTAACGGTCGTTATGCCCTGCATGGGGCCCACGTGAGATACGCCGACAGCCACGGGTACGCCGCCGGCAAATAGGGCAAGCCCGATGAGATCTTTCGCCGAGGGCTATTAGCCGACGGCAGCCGTCGACGTAGGCCTAGCCCAACGACTTATGGCGCCATCTCGTAGTGAAAGTAGTACTTCCTCTGTAAATTAATATAAATCAGTGAACATGATGATCACCATCATACGTGTTAGTTCCACAATTTTCATACGTGGCATACTGTTTGACCAATCGGTCAACCACGTATGTGTTAGCAGCGTCAAATTCATTGGACACGTATTCAAAATTCACGATACATCACTTTATTCGTTGTTTAATATTTATTTGTCTTAATTTTATTTATATATTTGAACTATATGTATTGCAAAAACTAATTTAGTTAAAATTATTTAACATAGATAAGAAAATGTTCATGATGTGTAAAAAAAATGTCCATGCAATTTTTAGAAAATATTGCTAGCTTTCAAAAATATTAGTGATATTAAAAAATGCTATGGTTTTCAAAAATGGTTCATGACAATTGAAGTTTTTCAATACAATATGAAAAAATATTAGCGTAATTTAAAAAATAGTTCCATGCTATTGAAACATAATTCATGACATTAAGAAAATGGTTCGTGTGTTTTAGAAAGTTCTCCTGACATGTACAAAAAATATTATAAGTCATATCATGAAATATTATCATATACGTAATTCCTTAGACCATGAGAGTATCGAGTTGCTTCACACAGGAAGACATGCTTTGGTTCTTAGATGAATCCTCCCGTAAATGGGAAGTAGTAAAATAAGTTCTGGGTATGTCAGATGGTGTGGCTAGTGACTGTGATAGTTCAAGAATGGGATTTGCTCCTTCACGATGAAGAAGATATTCACTTCGGGCCCACTCGGTATGACGGTATCCATTATAGTCTGGCCAGACGCATTGTGATTCAGTCACGGGGATACCGGAATACGATAACGAGAAAAGGGACAAACGAGCAAAGAGGATAACGAGTGGCTTGTGTTCAAAAGTTGTTACACATGGGTGCCAAACTTCTCTCCTCTAACTTTGTCATATATCGCGAAGCAAAGGGAATGGTACATGACTAAACATAATGGTTCACTCGAAGTTTCTTCGTGTATGTGCGGGAGTCAACATGGGTGTCCAAGGCTTCGCTGTTGATTATTGGCTATTGAAAAAAGGCTGTTGACCTATGTCCGGAAGATGTTCTGAGTCATGTCCGCATTATACCGAACCTATTGGGTCACACACTTAACGAGCAGCAGTCTGTTAGAATACTAGTATGGTACAGGTTTAGTGGAAGCAAAGAAGAATAGTTCATACGGGTACCGGAAGTAGTTCCGGAGATTTATGGAATTGTTCATAAGGGCACCAGAAGTAGTTCTGGGTATTTAAGGTTATGTCCGGATCACTCTGGAGTAGTCCCAGGTGGTTCCGGAACATATGAGAATGGTACTGGGGAAGTCCTGGATCAACCGGAATAGTTTCCGGATAATCGCTGGGCGTCCCGACAACCTTCGCGGTCATCGGGTGGCTTAAACTGTAACTCGGATGGTCTTGGCAACTATCCGGATGGCTCCGGAACGTCCGAGAATGGTCTCGGAAGGTCCTGGAAGTGCTCCAGAAGTGTCCGGAATGTCCCGGAAGGTCCTGGAAGCTTCTAGAAGGACATGGAAGGTTCTAGAAGGTTCCGGGCAGTACCACCCACTCCCCTGCGCCCCTAGCCTTGGGGGGCAAGCCACCTAGGCTGCCCTGGCCGGCCAAGGGGTGGGGGGCGCACCAAGGGGAAGGAATCTCCCTCCAGGTGGAAAGTCCAACTCCACAAATATGGCAGGTTTCCGGTGGGAAGGTGTGGGAAGATTTGGGAGGTTTGGGAGTCCAAGTTGGACTCCCCACCCCCTTATTGCGCCCCAAGGGCCTCTTGGCCACCTATATCAAGTGGGGGAGGGGTGGGGGGCGCAACACAACTTGCCCCCAAGGCCTATGCGCCACCCTCCCTCCTCTAAACCTCGTTGCTCCATAATTAGACCCCGGTTTAGACGCTGTTCTAGATCGGAATCCGTTAGGGTTTTCTCCCTCTAATTTTCTCGGTGGCGTTCATCTCTGGACGGCGGAGCGCTGCTACGGGATGTGTGGATACTAATGGAGGGGTCGTACCTTCGACCCTTCTTCGAGGAGCTTGTTCGTGGGACTTGTCCGTGGGACTAGATCGCGGGACTTGTTCGTGGGATTAATCGAGGGACTGTTCGTGGGAGAACTTGCGAGATCTACTTCCACTACGTCCACGAGCTTCACCAACTCTACTTCCGCTACATCGGTTGGTGAGCCATGACCTCAAACCTTATATGCAATCTTCTTGGATGATCTTGGGTTCTTGATTCGTAGGCCGAAATTTTTTGTTTTCTACTACGTTTCCCAACAGTGGTATCATGAGCGATCCTTGTTTAGATGCATGTTTAGGTAGATCATATGTTGATATGAGGCATTGATTTTCTTGTTGCTTCCCTGTCATGTGATTTTTTCTATGCTTGATGGCAAGTTGAGGTTTTGCTACAAGGATTGAGTTTTCCATCGATCCCTCTATGCTGCTTTTAGTATGCTGGTTGCCTTGATCATGGACTACATCAAATTCCTTGGATCTCATCCTAGTCTTGCTATAGAAAATTTTACATGAACGGTCTTGTGGATTTTATGAACTCAAATCCACACGGGGGTCACGCGTTTAACGAAGTTTGGCTTATGGCATTAGTTGCTACACGCACCCCGTATGTTAAACTAGCAACAAAAGAAGTATCGTGTTTTTGTTTTGTCTAGGTTTTCTCGTTTGCCTTGTAAACCTGCTTAACAACCACGATAAAAGTTGCAACAACCCATGTAGATGGCGATCTAACTCGTTTTTGCAGAGTATGCATGTGATGTGGTATAGCCTTCAAGATTTGCAATGTGTTTGTATGAGATGCTATATGGTAATCCCTCCGTCTCAAAAAGAATGTCATGGTTTTAGTTCAAATTTAAACTAAAACCATGACATTCTTTTTGGGACGGAGGGAGTATGTAATATTTATTCGCGACCTGCGTGTCGTGGTACGGCATGATGACTGGAGTCATATGATTGTCACTTAATTATGGCCTGCGTGCCAGAACTGTTTATTAGCTCGAGGCAAAGCAATAGATAGATGCAAGGTGATGATCTACGATGCGGAGGTGGACCCCGACGCACATGCCGGAAGCCGTGGTGATGTTCCCGGTGCCAAGGACAAAGTTGGTGGACACGGTGACTTCAACCACGACGACGTGAAGACAATGAAGACTTCACGAAGCAAAGGGCTATACTATATCACATAATTTTATGAACTGCCTGTGATGTTTATCCCTTTGTTGCACCCTTGTTTTATGCGCGGTAGTCGTATTTTATTAGGGTGATCTCTCACAAAACAATATCAAGTTGATAGTGTTCTTCCAACTGTAGCACCGTCTATACTATGTTTCACATCGGAGCAGGTCATGTCACATGGGTGCACACGGTGTGACGCATAAAAGACGGGTGTGTTAAAAGAACACACAGCACATTACACTTGGTTATCTTGACGGTTTGGATAAAAGTTTGCTACCGGAACACGCCCATCGAAAGATGAACAAGAATCACCTTTGGCGTGATTGGCAAGTTGGCCTACCGGTCCAGTCTAAGTCATCAGTGATGTCACATCAATGGCGGACGATTGGGTTAGATCTTGAATCACTCCAGCATCAATTACGAGAGATATTGATCTCAGTGGGAGCGCACTTAGTAATTAAATTGATTAATCACAAGTGCAACTTAATTATGAACAAAGTCTTAGAATTTGCATTATCGTTGTAGAATAATGGCTCGCATTACCACCTTCCCAATTGATTTTGATTAACTGTATTATCTGGTAAAAACTTTACGATTGGTACCGTATTGTGAGGACTATCCTCAATAGTGCCGAGAAGGACCATGTCCTATCGCAAATTTTTGATGCTCTCCCGCTGATGCTATGGATGATGTGACTTACGTCCATAATCCAAAATGCTAGAATTCCACCACAGCTAAGTGCATTGTCTTCACCACCATGAAACCCGAACTTCGAAGAGTTTGGGATAGTTATGTTATATTCATGGAACTGAAAATTAAGTTTTCAGTAGTAAGACAATTAATGTTGGATATAAGATATCTAGTACAATGTATGATTGTAAGCATTAGTGAAAATGTTCATTGTGCTCTAAACAAAACTGATAAGTGTGGGATCCAGAAGAACAATAATCATATGATGATGAGGATTAAGAAAGTTCCATAGGGTGTTAGTAAGACTTACACGCCGGAAAATCCATGGCATGCGCCACCCTTGATCATGTGTGATCTTCTGTGAGTAGGAGTGACATTGGAAATAGAACTATGATACGTATAAAGGCAAAACGAAAGAAGACTGGAATAACCAGCTCAGAAATGAAAGTCATACGGAGTTATAGATGAATTCATTGCTGGTCAAGAGATGTAATTCTTGGGAATCATGATTAAGTAGTTAATTGTGAATTCTGTATATTATGATTAAACTGTTGATCACCGGAATATCACATCGATTGCATATTGTTGCAACTCGATGCAAGAAATACTATGGCCTTTATGACTAGCTAATGATGAGTTTTGACACGCTCGGGAACACGGTAAAAGGTTTACTATACCGTGTGTTGACTCTATGATTATCTTCATAATTCATTTTAGAGTTGAGTAAATTGTTACTACACTTTAGCCTTGTTGCAAAACATCATTTTGAATCATGTTTGTTGCAAGAGAGTTGTTCAAAGCTATGAATAATGTAAAGGCCATACTTCCATTATGAATAGGTTGTATGTTATGAATCTTGATAATAATGCTAAACATCCATAACACTGACGCTAAACGTCGCAAGACTGACAGAAATACCACATAGATGTGGCACTGCCGTTTATCACAAGTGACATAACATGCATGAAGAATTTCCATAAGTGATGGACTTTCGAGTCATATGATTATGAATCACTTGACGCTTGCGATCTTTGTCTCAAAGTAATGTGACTAAAACACCGTTGATAGGCCATACATAAACGGGCAACTAAACCATTGGTAATCATACATGATGATGTGTGTAGTCCAATAAGTGTGGTTGTGTGCAGTGGATTCCCTATCTTCACTCATGGGTTGAAGTAGATATGTGGATATCTGTTCAATAGAGACATACGTCTGAAATCTTTGAAATGTTCAAGGAATTTTAGAGTGAAATAGAAATTCATTGTAACAAGAAGATAACGCTTCTGCAAATTAGATTGTAGAAAGTAATATTTGAGTTACAAGTTTAGCGAACGTCTGATGAGTTGTGAAGAAGTGTCATAACTTGCGTCTCCCGGAACACCACTATGAGTAAAGTGTTCGAGAGATGTAATGAAGCCATGTATGACACGGTAAGATCAAATATGATGTTTATCAATTTGCCATTATACTTATTATAGTTATGCGTTAGTGACTACGGCTCTTACACTGAAAAGAGCACCATCAAATCTGTTGAAATGACACCATATTAGATGTGGTATGAACTGTTAAAAACATGTTGTCTTTTCTTAAAATTTGGGTATATGAGGCATATGTTTGACATACTCAAAACCCCAAATCAGATAAGTGCTACTTTTTTAAAGTTATGCCAAAAGTTTTGGTATTCCTCTATCACTACACAAAAGCAAAACTGTTTGCTGTTAAGAACAATGTGTTTTGAAAAAAAATAGTTTCTTACAAAAGAGTGAGTGGGAGGACAGTGCAACTTGTCAAAGATTATTGAATCTTCAGAGAAGTGCGCAGCTAAACCACACAGGTTAGATAAAACTCGTACAAACATTTTTATGTACACGAGATATTGTTGTTCGACAACGATACACCTGTGATATACAAAGAAGCGTTGATGGGCCCTGACTCCAGGATTTGGCTAAATGCCAAATAATCCGAGATAGTATCCATGGAAGTAAGTCAAGTTTTGAACTTGGTAGACCCTCCTACAGACTAAAAGTCTGAAGAATATAAATGGATCTATAATTGATTCGGATGAAATTGTTTTATCTATAAAGCTCAACTCGTTGGAAAATTGTTTTGTAACAAGTTCAAAAGTTGACTACGGCGAAATAGTGTCGACCGTAGAGATGCTTTAGTCAGTTCGGGTTATATTAGCAATTACTACATATCTCATTTATAGGATATGGTAGAATGAACATCAAAACAAAGTTCCTACACGGAAATATAACAAAGGACGTATATGTGATACGACTGGAATGTTTTGTCGATTCAAAGGATGCTAAAATAGATGCAAGCCTTGGATATCCAGTGATGGACTGAAGCTGGCATAATGGAGTTGGAATTTTCGTTGTGATGAAATTGCCAAAAGAGTTTGTTTTCATCGGGAATAACGAAGATGCTTGAATGTTCAAGAAAGTAAGTGGGAGCTGAATGATATTTCTAAAAACCTTATGTAGATGACATATTGTTGATTAGAAATGATGTAAATTTCTTGACACGAATAAGAACTTCATTGGAAATAGTTTTCAGTTGAAGAACTTGGGCTGATATAGCATTAGTATTGAGCATAGTGATCTATGAAGATAGTAAGTGCCTGATCATGCTAAAGCCAACAATACATATTGACATGATACTAAAGTAGTTTAGTATGAAATGCCAAGAAACATGTTCTTGCCGAAGTCGTGGTAAAAAGTTGTTTGCAGAAATCGGTGTTGATGAACACAGATAAGCAAAAACACGTGAATTGAATTCCACTCACCCGTGTGTTTGGATTAATCATGTACACTATAATATGTAAAACGACCAGATATGTCCAGTGCTTCAAAAGGTTATGAGCAAGATACCAAAGTGATCAATATGTTGATCATTGGACAAACATTGAAAAGTTAAACTTATGATAGATAAGATATGTTTCTCGGAAAATGGAGATAATGAAGAGCTCGTTGTAACAAGTTACACCAGCTGAATTTTGATGTAAACAGTTACACCAATTCAGTCTTCATACTTACTCCGATCTATTTTCGATATTAAATGGGATTATGTGTTTCACACATAAGGGTGGCACAGTATGAAGGAACTGTGTTAAAGTTAGATACTGTGGCGAATTCTATAACAGAGGCTAAGTATATTGTTGCTTAAAGAAGTAACAAGGGAGGGTATTTTGAATCATCAGTTCATTTATGAACATGGTATGGTTTCCTAGATGCTTGAAGCTCATGGAACATTCATGAATGATTTCATGACTTATTCTAAGGAACCAAGGTCCTACCAAATGATTCAAACATATACAAAGCTAAACTGATAAAATTAGTGAATTTTATGATAGCGTGAAAACGCGAAGATATGCAAGATACAAACGGGTCTGAAACGTCAGATCCGAAGATGAGGTCTATACCACAAATGAGGCATTTATTACACCGGTATGCCATAGGTGTAAAGTGCTCAAGCACTGACAATATTATTGACTCTAGTGCAAGTGGGAGACTGTTGGAAATATGCCCTAGAGGCAATAATAAAATGTTATTATATATATATATATTTCCACGTTCGTAATTAATGTTTATATTTCTGTGCTATAATTGCAATGACCCTGACTGTGAGATTCAGAAGAAAACTCATTTGCATGTGTGGAAATGTAAACACCAAGAGTTCCTGGTTTAGCCTCTAAGACCAGCTCATGTGCTAACTGATGATTACGTTTTCTTAATCATGGACATTGTTCTTGTAACAAGGATGTCAGTAGCAATGGGAACATATTGTTAGCAGAACAATGATGTTGAACCGACCCCAGTATTGAATGATATACTTAGAGATCACATCGTAACTACGTTATAAGTCATATCATGAAATGTTATCATATACGTAATTCCTTAGACCATGAGATTATCGAGTTCCTTCACACAGGAAGACATGCTTTGGTTCTTAGATGAATCCTCCCGTAAATGGGAAGTAGTAAAATAAGTTCTGGGTATGTCAGATGGTGTGGCTAGTGACAGTGATAATGCAAGAATGGGATTTGCTCCCTCACGATGAAGAAGATATTCACTTCGGGCCCACTCGGTATGACGGTATCCATTATAGTCTGGCCAGACGCATTGTGATTCAGTCACGGGGATACCGGAATACGATAACGAGAAAAGGGACAAACGAGCAAAGAGGATAACGAGTGGCTTGTGTTCAAAAGTTGTTACACATGGGTGCCAAACTTCTCTCCTCTAACTTTGTCATATATCGCGAAGCAAAGGGAATGGTACATGACTAAACATAATGGTTCACTCGAAGTTTCTTCGTGTATGTGCGGGAGTCAACATGGGTGTCCAAGGCTCCGCTGTTGATTATTGGCTATTGAAAAAAGGCTGTTGACCTATGTCTGGAAGATGTTCTGAGTCATGTCCGCATTATACCGAACCTATTGGGTCACACACTTAACGAGCAGCAGTCTGTTAGAATACTAGTATGGTAGAAGGTTTAGTGGAAGCAAAGCAGAATAGTTCATACGGGTACCGGAAGTAGTTCCGGAGATTTATGGAATTGTTCATAAGGGCACCAGAAGTAGTTCTGGGTATTTAAGGTTATGTCCGGATCACTCTAGAGTAGTCCCAGGTGGTTCCGGAACATATGAGAATGGTACTGGGGAAGTCCTGGATCAACCGGAATAGTTTCCGGATAATCGCTGGGCGTCCCGACAACCTTCGCGGTCATCGGGTGGCTTAAACTGTAACTCGGATGGTCTTGACAACTATCCGGATGGCTCCGGAACGTCCGAGAACGGTCTCGGAAGGTCCTGGAAGTGCTCCAAAAGTGTCCGGAATGTCCCGAAACGGTCCCGGTATGTCCCGGAAGGTCCTGGAAGCTTCTAGAAGGTCATGGAAGGTTCCAGAAGGTTCCGGGCAGTACCACCCACTCCCCTGCGCCCCTAGCCTTGGGGGGCAAGCCACCTAGGCTGCCCTGGCCGGCCAAGGGGTGGGGGCGCACCAAGGGGAAGGAATCTCCCTCCAGGTGGAAAGTCCAACTCCACAAATATGGCAGGTTTCCGGTGGAAAGGTGTGGGAAGATTTGGGAGGTTTGGGAGTCCAAGTTGGACTCCCCACCCCCTTATTGCGCCCCAAGGGCCTCTTGGCCACCTATATCAAGTGGGGGAGGGGTGGGGGCGCAACACAACTTGTCCCCAAGGCCTATGCGCCACCCTCCCTCCTCTAAACCTCGTTGCTCCACAATTAGACCACGGTTTAGACGCTGTTCTAGATCGGAATCCGTTAGGGTTTTCTCCCTCTAGTTTTCTCGGTGGCGTTCATCTCTGGACGGCGGAGCGCTGCTGGATTGCTGCTACGGGATGTGTGGATACTAATGGAGGGGTCGTACCTTCGACCCTTCTTCGAGGAGCTTGTTCATGGGACTTGTCCGTGGGACTAGATCGCGGGACTTGTTCGTGGGATTGATCGAGGGACTGTTCGTGGGAGAACTTGCGAGATCTACTTCCACTACGTCCACGAGCTTCACCAACTCTACTTCCGCTACATCGGTTGGTGAGCCATGACCTAAAACCTTGTATGCAATCTTCTTGGATGATCTTGGGTTCTTGATTCGTAGGCCGAAATTTTTTGTTTTCTACTACGTTTCCCAACACAAAACCCCCTAACCCCCCACCCTTTTAAAAAAACATAGCCCGTCCTGGTTGGTGGCACCAACCGGGACAAAAGGCCCTCCCGCCTGGGCAAGCCACAGCGGCCACGTGGAGGCCCATCTGCCCCGGTTCGTGGCCCAACCGGGACTAAAGATTTTAGACATTAGTAACGACCCTTTAGTCCCGGTTCCGAAACCGGGACAAATGAGCCTCTTTCTACCAGTGGACTCCCTTCAATTCACTTAAACCAACTCAATTTGATAAGATTAGTATATTCTCCTACTCAAGAAATATGTAACAGCTAATGTACAAGCATGTTTCTTCGCGCATGGGCCGGAATCACCACCACCCGACAAAGGTATACACACAACATGGGCACCTCTCTAGGAAGAACCGTTGACACGATGCCTAGGGTCTACACTCTACACGACATGTCATATCTTCCACTAACCTCGACCAAATTTATCCATTGGCACAATACCTAGTCGATGTCGATGGGAGGACACCATCATTGCACTAGATCTGAGGACCCAATATGTAATGACCTCATGCATGTGGATAATAGACACCGCGTACATATGTGCTTATTGCAATTTAAAGCACCATGTAATTCATCGGTAATAATGTAATATATATGCACGCCCTCTCCTTCTCACCGCTACTTAAAGAACACTATGTTTATAAACAATTGATCCGAATACATCATGGTTTTGACACCTCCTCGTGTGGTTTCATGTGTCCCTCTTCGGCGGACCTCGCGACGTCTAGACTAATGCATTCCATCTTAATGGGACAATCTTTGTGCATTTAATTTTTTTAAGTGTTTGTCTATGTAATAGGGTGATAAAAAATCAATATAGGTCAAGTTCTAAAAGTAGTTGGGCCGGGGAAACCGAAAGGGAGGAGGTTTGAACCGAAGCCCTGGAATCTTCGTGTGAGATGGCCTTGTTTTGAATGATTCCCCCCTTGACAGTTTTGTATTGGCATTCTAACCTTTACACAATCGTGGTACTCTCACTTATTTTTATTTGCAACTAGATAACGAAAATTATTACTCCCTCCGTCCCATAATGTAGTATCATTTTGCAAACTACCATTGTTTGCAAAATGATAATACATTATGGGACGGAGGGAGTATCTCTTAATGACGCGTATACATAAAAATGAGATTGTACAAGTCTTTCATCTACCGTGTTGCCTAACATGTTTGACTTGCTTGTTGATCATCATTTCTCATAAACACATAATTTCATGTAGAATTATATGTCGTTAGAAATTCTCTCTCATATCTAGACTCTTCAAGGATGGTGCTCTACAAGTAGATTCAGAACTCCCCTTCTCTCTAGGAGATTGAAGGGGAGATTAATCGAGTTATGTTGCTTCTCATCCATCACTATTGTAGTGTTGTCTTAAATAAAAGGAACATATAGAGTGATGGAAGAAAAACACAGACATATATAATTGTGCAAATATAAATAGACAATACACAACATATTGTCTCATGCATGTGAACTGAATCTATAAAAACCGTGTTTCACACTACAAAGATCTAGGGTCATACCTAGGTCTTACATTTGCTCCGACACAAATTCGATAAAATGAAATGTTTGAACTTATTTCTACTAAACTTTCTTAATTCGTAACTAGACTTGTTGTCATTAAACTTATTTTTCTTGTTGATATAATATTTTGATATAATATATTAATATTTTTTTAAGTATAACTTGTAACAATGAAAATAACAACATGCTCGTGTATTTTATTCTAAGAGAGTCCACACAATTTTGCTATGTCTTATTATAAACAATTTTGTAGTGCTAAGTGACTTGCATTTTTTTGGTAAAGATACAATTTCATTTAGTTTTATATTTAATGAAGTATTTTATTATAATGTGTATTACAAAAGATCTAAGCAAACCAATATCATCACAACACTCCACAAATAAATTTATGACATAGTGTATTTGTATTTATATTTTTCCATTGCATCCTTAAATATCTACATGACTTTTTAGATTTGCTACACTGTGTTTGAATCAGGAAACTTGGTAAAACTCTTGACGTCAAGACTATCAAGTTCCGATATATATGACCAAATGGATTAGTCTAGATCTTACGTAATGTCTAGCATGCATGAGTAGTTACACATATAAATCATATGTAAGAAATTAATGTTGATGATTGATTTTTTACAGAACGAGGGAAGTACATGTGCAACCTCGGCAATCGTTCCAGATGATAAAAGGGCATTTCATAGCGGCTCATTGTTAGTTCCAGTTTTACGCAGCCGACAAGGCGATGATCGATGGAGGCCATCAGTACACCAGGGCATGAGGGGTTGCACGCTATAACTATCAACGTAGATTGAATTGACACGGCTACGGAGATCAGGAAGGACAATTTTGGACATGGTCGAAGAGAAGTGAATGATGCGACTCATGAGTAACCAAACTTTTATTTCACTAATAATCAATATTGTAATTGGGCCGATGAAACCCATGATGCTACAAATGGTTTTCCTAGGGGAAAAACATAAACCTAGAGGAGAAGAACTATTTGTCGGATTCGATGTGAGTACTTCTACGATGCAGTTTATTATCGATGGAGAAGAAGTATTTGTCGGATTCAACCTTTGACTTTCATGGTGTTACTACCGACGTAAAAGGGTTGTGCTTCAAGACCCATGGGTCAATCGTTTCTCCTTAGTTGCTACGTTCTAGACATAGTTCCACCGCACTCGTCCTAGTAATGTTATTCCTTTCATCTCTCATTTGTTGCAACTCTCGCGAGCTCAAATATGCACACCGGATTGACAATATATATACTAACTACTTTCTAATAAAAATAAAACATTAAGAAAAATAAAGCCGGTACATGTTTCTATACACATTTTTCTAGCATACTACTTATATAGTAGTATAGAGCTAACCTATAAGAAATTGCACAAACTAGCTAGCAATTAATCTAGATAGCGTCCAAAATACAAGTCATCATGGAACATAATCCCGATCTAGGAACTCCTTCAAAGGTTGTTCTAGCGCCTTCATCACGGCTTTCCACCCCGCATGTGTCGGATGCACCTCATCCCAGTAGAAGAGCTTGTCGGGATTATCGCACAAGTCGTAGAGGGGCTCCCCTGTAGTGGTGTTTCTCTGTCCACAGAAGCCTGTATCATAGGAGCTCTGGCAGCATGGGGCCAGGTTGTTCTCGAACTTATTGGACTGATCCGAACCTTTATCTGCATGCACATGAAATATGAATGCATAAATACAGTCTCCCAATGCATGTTGAATCAAATTCATACCAGTTTTAATTTACAGGTTCATACATATAGATATAAGCAAAGTACTTACCGGGAGCGTGATTGAAAATGTCAGTGAAGGCCGTGTAGAGGTCCAGCATGTAGGCGTTATTCTTTTTGCTCATCAACTGTTGTAGGTTTTCGTTATGCACGGACGCGGCATAGTTGCTCAGAAGGTCACATGCGATGTAGTCCTTGGAAGCAGTCCTCGAGGGTGTGCAGCCAATGGGATGCATGTTGTTCACTAGAACCTTCTTCACACCTAGCTTTTGCAGCTGCACGACGTTCTTCACAATCTCCGTCGTCACGTTCCCAATGTAAGTATCAATCTGCATGAAATAAAGGTTCATCAGTAAGGCGGATATCGCCAATATTATTGATGGGTGGTTGGTCCTTAATTTTTACAATGTGAGTATATATAGCTACTACTTACGTCATCGAAGCTGCTCAAGAAGGCGTTCTTGACGTCGGAGTCGCTCATGTAGTCGTTGCCGGAGATGGCGACCAGCGCGACGGAGTGGCGAAGCTGGTCTTTAGAGATGATGCCGCCGTTGATTAGCCTCGTGAAAGATTTGACCTGTGCGGCAAGAGTCGGCACCTTCTTCTGGAACACACCGGCGCCACCGGAAGCGAAGGTCATGCCGGTTGGATCACAGGATTGATCCGGTGAGTGCATGTACGGCGGAGGGGCTACATTGAGGCCCAAGATTCTTGCTGCAAGGACAAATAAGAGATGGATATGCTCGATTATAGAACAAATTAAATTTGCTAGCCGCCTAAGCATAGAATAATACATACCGATAAAATCGGATTGTATCCGGTAGTTGGAGAAGCGGCCGGATGGAACAGCAGCGGCAGAGCCACGAGAGTTGAGATACGAGCCATAGGGGTAGCTCCACTGACGCGAGAGGTCGGTCTGGTCCTGACCACCAGGCAGCTGCGGGAGGTTGCCGTTGTCGGCAAAGTCGTCGCCGAAGACGAACAGGCTGGTCCACTGGTTCTTTGATCCGTGCTCGTCTGAAGGCGTACCTCGAGCATCCACGCGAGAAACTGTTGATGATGATGAAAAAGGTTACGATATTGAAGTACTTAATTTGCCAATAGTGCGTGCTAACGAATAATAACACGAAACAAGGATCGAGGCAGCAAATAGTATTACTATCAAAGCAAAGAGAGAGGAGGAGAAGGCACACAACGACGGCCGGACGCAGCTTCAGTGTCGCTGCTGCGCCCAGGCCGGCGAGGTAGACGATGATCACGGCGGAGAAGGCGAGGCGGCGTGCCCGTGCGTGTGGAAGATTCGTATAGCTATGTTAGGCAGATAGATTGTGTGGGTGCGGCCGTATATAAGTGCGGCCATGTAGCTATCTTAATCCCAGTCCAACTCGCGTTAGCTTCAACGTCTTTCCCGATCACGTTCCTGTGTAGACCACGTTCATGGCCGTGTTGGAAAGGAAGAGGTATGTGTCTACGTCCGGGTCTGGCATTACTTGGGCTGCATGTACGTTCATCCTAGCTGCTTGATATCTCTCTCAACTATAGAGAACTCATAGTGTGTAGTACTATCAGGAAAGGTTTCTACGTAGCTACGGTGCTTCAACCGATTGTATTGATGAACTAACTGCGGATGACGTTTCCGTGCGTGTGACGAGTGAGTGACGACCAAGTAAGTAGTGCACCGATCGAACCATCACAGAGTCAGTTTGGGTCTACGTTTGTTGCATGCCGTGTATGATCAGGAGCGGCACGCATGCATCGGCAGTGCGCTTCTTCGGTCACGTCGGAAAGCATGCACTCTCGCCATTGCCCAGAGTGACGATGGAGGACGACAACGGACGGTAGCCACAGCAGCCAGATGAATGACTCGGCTGAAGCCGTTTAGGACCAACCCTGACGTACGTGGTTCCGGACCCGGCAAGGAAGGCCGGCTCAGGCCGCGCCCATCGTGAAAGAACCACGGTCATTGAAATTGAGAAGGAAAATTACTTTGATCAAGCTACTTAAAAATATCCGAAATAAGATAATCAAACACTACGGGAGAGGCGGTTGACGCCGACGGCCAAATGTTGGGGCCGTCGGCGTAGAGGCCTGACTCGTCAGCCCTCGTAACGGGCCGTCGGCGTCCCAAAGCCGTCGGCGTAGGCCTGTTGGGTGGGCCCTGGTGGTGGCGGGCGGTAACACCGTTAGCCCATTGTAGGCTACGCCGACGGCCCCGACCTTTGGCCGTCGACGTAGGCCCTGTTTTCATTTTTTCTTTTTTTTTTCTTTTTTTATTTAACCGTTTAATCTTATATTAGTAATATATTAAATAATATTGGAAATGGGATTATAATATATATCATCTCATTTCAACACTCGATATACGCCTCTTTATTCTTTTTGTGTCTACTAATTAATACATAAAATAATATATTAATAAATTATAATACTAAATTAAAATATATTATGCTACTATTACTATATAGAATTTCCATTTAACCACATGGCTGACAATATACATGTATGTGCAAAATATGAGATCATTTGGGAAAACTATCATTTAAAACTAGCTATAACATCGGTCATTTGGCTTGAAAGTCATTAATCTTCATACTCGATAGCTCATTTTGAAAATACTTTTTTTTAAGATATTTGACTTATTCCAAGTTTGTTGTTTTTGTATGGTTACTAAGACATAAATTAGGATGCAACGCGAAGGTTTTACATTTTTTTTTTGAATTAATTTTGTCGATTTCAAAAAGTGATCAAAACAGAGGGCATGACCGGTAATAGATAGGGATGGAATCTTACAAAAATATTGGTGGATCCCTGATGAAATGACTTCTTGTGTATCTAGAAATGATTTTTAGAAAAAATAAGGAGCAAACTATCAAGCACATGTAGTTCAAATTTGACCCCGTTCCATCTGAATCTGCGGAAATTTGTCTTTTTCAGAAGAGGTGTATAAAAAACATATTACATGGAAACTTTGGTCAATTCTAAATAAAATATGATCTAGTATTTTACAAAAATAAAGCGGTTCAAGTTGACATCAAATATTTGGTAGATCCTTCACAAAAAAACCCTACTTTTTTCACTCGGAAAATGAAAAATGAATTTTTCCTGCAAATAAAATAAAAACTTATTTAGGCAAACTTGTTGGCTAGTATAATATACATGCATGTGCAAAATATGAGATCATTTGGGAAAACTATCATTTGAAACTAGTTACAACATCGGTCATTTGGCTTGAAAGTCATGAATCTTCATACGCGATAGCTCATTTTGAAAAGACTTTTTTTAAGATATTTGACTTATTCCAAGTTTGTTGTTTTGTATGGTTACTAAGACATAAATTAGGATGCAACGCGAAGGTTTTACATTTTTTTTTCGAATTATTTTTGTCGATTTCAAAAAGTGGTCAAAACGGAGGGCATGACTGGTAATAGATAGGGGTGGAATCTTATAAAAATATTGGTGGATCCCTGATGAAATGACTACTTGTGTATCTAGAAATGATTTTTTGAAAAAATAAAGAGCAAACTATCAAGCACATGTAGTTCAAATTTGACCCCGTTCCACCTGAATCTGCGGAAATTTGTCTTTTTCAGAAGAGGTATATAAAAAACGTATTACATGGAAACTTTGGTAAATTGTAAATAAAATATGATCTAGTATTTTACAAAAATAAAGTGGTTCAAGTTGACATCAAATATTTGGTAGATCCTTCACAAAAAACCCCTACTTTTGTCACTCGGAAAATGAAAAATGGATTTTTCCTGCAAAGAAAATAAAAACTTCTTTTGGCAAACTTGTTGGCTAGTATAATACACATTCATTTACAAAATATTAGGTCATTTGGGAAAACTATCATTTGAAACGAGCTACAACATTGGTTATTTGACTTGAAAGTCATGAATCTTCATAGTCGATAGCTCATTTTGAAAAGACTTTTTTAAGATATTTGACTTATTCCATGTTTGTTGTTTTGTATGGTTACTAAGACATAAATTAGGATGCAACGCGAAGGTTCAAGTTTTGGTCAATTGTGAATAAAATATGATCTAGTATTTTTAAAAAAATAAAGTGGTTCAAGTTGACATCAAATATTTGGTAGATCCTTCACATAAAACCCCTATTTTTGTCACTCCGAAAATGAAAAATGGATTTTCAAAATTAATAAGAAATACGGGAAGTTTCAAAAATATTCAAAATATGATAGGTAACCGATCGGGAAGTTTCAAAAAAAATTCAACATTTGATCGCACCCATATGCACCAACAAGGTCCTATACATCAACAAGGTTTAATAGGATTGATATGATACATTTATCAACAAGTGTCTATTAAGCGAGTTGGATTATGTGTTGAATAGAACTGAGAATTTAAGCGTGCTGGGGCTGGAGTAGTGTGAGGATGGGTGACCCTTGGGGAAGTTTGACCGCGGAGGTCAATTTGACCTGAGATTAAGCATAATGATCTTAGATTAATAAAATAAAATAAAATAAAATAAAACTAAATTAAAAATAAAAATAAACTAAAATAAAAATAATAAAAATAAAAATAAACAAACGGGGATACGCCGACGGCCAGGTCGTCGGCGTAGCGGACTATCAGGCCTAACGGTCGTTATGCCCTGCATGGGGCCCACGTGAGATACGCCGACAGCCACGGGTACGCCGCCGGCAAATAGGGCAAGCCCGATGAGATCTTTCGCCGAGGGCTATTAGCCGACGGCAGCCGTCGACGTAGGCCTAGCCCAACGACTTATGGCGCCATCTCGTAGTGAAAGTAGTACTTCCTCTGTAAATTAATATAAATCAGTGAACATGATGATCACCATCATACGTGTTAGTTCCACAATTTTCATACGTGGCATACTGTTTGACCAATCGGTCAACCACGTATGTGTTAGCAGCGTCAAATTCATTGGACACGTATTCAAAATTCACGATACATCACTTTATTCGTTGTTTAATATTTATTTGTCTTAATTTTATTTATATATTTGAACTATATGTATTGCAAAAACTAATTTAGTTAAAATTATTTAACATAGATAAGAAAATGTTCATGATGTGTAAAAAAAATGTCCATGCAATTTTTAGAAAATATTGCTAGCTTTCAAAAATATTAGTGATATTAAAAAATGCTATGGTTTTCAAAAATGGTTCATGACAATTGAAGTTTTTCAATACAATATGAAAAAATATTAGCGTAATTTAAAAAATAGTTCCATGCTATTGAAACATAATTCATGACATTAAGAAAATGGTTCGTGTGTTTTAGAAAGTTCTCCTGACATGTACAAAAAATATTTAAAAATATATTCACATAAAATTTAAAAATGTTTTGTACTATTCAACATGTTTTAAATCTAGGGTCACATTATATTTTTAATATATTAATATAATGTATTTAAATGTACACATAATATCAAAAATTATTTATTACCATATGAAAATGTTGATCATATGTTTAAAAATGTTTAACATTTATTAAAAATATTCAAATTTAAATTAGAAAAAAAATGCGCATCTTGTATTTAAAAATACTCAGCGTGTATAATTTTTTAGCATATATACGAAAATAACATATATTAAAAAACTAGACATGTATTTAAAACAAATAAAAATGTAAAATCTAAACAAATTCAATGAAGTACTTTAAAAAATAGTAAAATAAAATACTTAAAACCCCTTTGAACCACTCCATAAAACCTTTCAAAAAATGGTTTAATGGGACGCCCCCCCCTCCCCCCGCCCCTAAAAGAGAATGCACCCATAGCACACTAGTGGATTTGTCGGTAGCATTTCGTTTTTTGGCAAACGCCCTAGTATTAAAATTTTATAAAGATTTTTCCTACTAGTGCCATACTAAATACATGCGAAGTACGAAGCTCTGACCGGCATTGACCCAGTTTCGTCTCTTCAGCATTGCTCCGTCGCATCTCTCCAGCATTGAACGCATACGGAGAACATAACTCTGACCAACATTGAACCTGTGACATCCTTTCGACGCTGTCCAGTCGTGTCTCTCTTTCATTGAATGCGTGCGTGAAGAATATAGCTTTGGTTAACATGAAATTCAAGGCAGGAGACTGGGATGTCGAAGGCGAACGTGGTGGCGGCCCATATATCCTCAAAATCATCTCCCAATTTGCGAGAAAATAGAAACGTGGATCCATGAACAAATACATTACTATATTGGATGTCAAAACACGTTTGAACCGCCTAGTCGAAAAGATTGCGGTAGGTTTTATGGTCCGCGCTAAAAATTCCTTAAGGGCATTATTTTAAAAGATGGTATCACAATTCACAAACGAGTGAATATTGTTTCAAACGGACTGTGTTTTGGACATATGGTTTATAAACTGGTACCGAAATTTGAATTTTAAATACGTGCAAAGAGTGTGCATTACACATACTGCCTCGTCATTCCTTTCATCAACGTTTTTTTATCAAGTAATCTTGCAAAACGTTTGAATAATGCTTTATGAGATTGCCTTAATAAAAAATAAAATCGATTGAAATAGAAACTCCACATCCTTCATCGTCCAATAAAAACGTTGATAAATTCTAAATCCGATAGAATGGTGGTTGGAATCCTTCTCCAGGGCCGGGGACGCATTGACCGTACTTCCTTCCTTAGAGAACACCCGAATCAACCTCCTCCGCGTCCGCGTACATACTTTTCTCGATCCCACTTTTAGGCCGGATTCCGCGATTGTCACGTGAAGGATTTGTCATGTTGGGTATTTTTATAGGTTACTAGGGCATCATGGAGGGCAAGGAAACCATGAAAGAGGAGACCATGGGCCGCCTCATCGCCGTCGTCCATGCTTCTCCAACAACCTTCAGCAGAGCAGGGAGCACTGGAATCACCCGCCTCCGCCTCACTTCGCATCCACACTTATGCTCTTATAGAAAGCCAACGAAAAAAAATTAATAGCCAGTAATTTTTAACATTATTTAACTTCTCTCCTGGTTCCGTTTTTACATTTTAGTCTACTATTGTAGTTGTCTGTCATTTCAAATTCGAATTCTCTATGAGGATAGCACACTTTTCATTGTGTAAATATAAATTCCATGACACAAATCATAAAAAGGAAGCTAGTTAAGTACCACGTTTCATTGTGTAAATATAAATTCCATGATACAAATCACAAAAAGGAAGCTAGTTAAGTACGACGAACATTAGAGTAAATATTCTATGAAAGATAATTCAAAGTTCAGACTTCAGATAGCTAGGATTTAGACACACATACTAAGAATGTAAGAAGTAAGAACAATTGCAGCTCCAACACAGAGTTCATACTTTGCATACATACTACAGATTGTTCCGTTTGCCCAATTATTCTAACCAATGTAGTTCACGTCTCTTACTTCTCCCTTGAGACTTGAAGTTCTTGTGCCTTTTTCACCAGAGAAGCAAGAGTCTTGTGAGGCTTCACTGTGCCATGATTGGTGCCATATAAAATCATAGATCTCTCTAGACTTGACATGGTCTAGCAAGCATGGACCAAAGATTGTATAAAGGTCATCAAGAAGTGTTCTTTGAGGTAGCTGTCGTTGTGCTTCATCATTGATATGACCATCTTGCTAGCATCCTTCACTATGCACAAGCAACTTGCTGTGGGTTGACTCTTTTCCTTCACCATCTTGTTGAGATTATTAGAAAATCTAGTTGCAGAATCCCCAGGAGAAATTTTATCAACCAACTGATCCAGATTATGATTTTGTTTGATCAATTTGTCAAATATTGGCGTAGTAAGAGATAAAAAAGCTACGTGCAATTTGTTCTCATTATTATGATGACAAGTTGAAGTGTTGTTTCTATCATGGTCTTGTTGTCACTACAAGAAATATTTTATCTTGCAACCCTTTATATTGGTCATTAAAAAGTCACAGTTTTTTTTATCTTGTTATCAAAACATTTGCGAGGGCATCGTCTTTAGTGTATTATAAAAGCATTAGGATTTGTTTATTTTCTACATATATATTGTCTCACGCCTCTATGTCTCTTCAGAAATTCTTACGTTCTCTTGAGCGAATAAGATGTGAAAAAGTTCTAGGATATATAGTTAAATTCCATCTGAAATCATATGGCAAGCAACCAACCATACTATCATTTTTTTAAATAATGTATGATATTGAATCTCATCGACTGGCATGAAGCTTGCGAATCTATCAGATGCATAAGTAATACTATGCGTATGACTTTTACTCCATGTCAATGGTGTTAACTTAGAAATCAATAGGATAGTTGAAATTCCATCTGAAATCATATGGCAAGCGGCCAACCATACTTTCATATGTCAAAATAATGTATGGTATTGAATCTCATCAACTGGCATGAAGCTTGAGAATCTATTAGATCAGGTACCTAAGTAATATTGTGCATATGACTTATAGTCATGGCAATGGTGTTAACTTAGAAATGAAGATTTCTGTTAGAAATATGAACTTTGTTGGTACAAATAGTCAAATTTTCATTCACTAAAATAAAATTATGAGTATAGTCTTTCACAAACGATCGTGTTGCTAATAGGACAACAAAAACAAAGCAAATAATGCCGACGCCTTGCTTTTAGACCCTAAGTATTGTACTCAAAATTTTCAAATCTCATAAATTCGTGTCAAACCCCATGGTACATACATATTATGTGGTACAAAACTGTACTTATTCCTGGAAAACTTAACAATATTAATAAATTATGGTCCATTATTAATTACATTCCACCATAATAATGGTATATACTATAAATAAAGTTATGACATATATATTTATAGTATAAGGGTGCGACAAATCATTAGTTTGATATTTTTAAGAATTTAGGATACATCAACTATGATGCATTGGGTAATAATGAAATCCAACTAAACAGACGGACCCCCAAACGAAAGATACATATCACATGCCATTAGCTGCCATTATGTTGTCCTGCCATGTTCATGAAGAAATTCTTGTATGAATCGATCAATCTTGAACATACGGCTGCATGGCGAGTGCATGATCGAGGCAAGATTGTATGGTGAGTGCATAAAGCAGGATTAAAACCTGACGGTCTTGGTGTGCAGGACGGGGAGAGAAGAGTCGACCTGCCGTGCCGAGAAAATAAACACGACCGACAACAATGAAAACATGCATCATGAGTCATGACACGATAGTTAATCGGAATACAGCGGCCATGGTAGCATAGATGATGCGTCGGAACAGGATTGCACGCGAAGCCGAAGGGCTCCAGGAAAAATCTGTGTGTGTTCATGTTGTGTTCATTTATAATCGATCCAGCAGGCTGCATCCAAAGACAACTCAGACCATGTACTTATACGTCTCAGCGGAATCAAACAAACTTGTACTCACATATGTGATACACGGCCAAAAGTTTTCATCATACAACATGCCAGAAGTACTCAGCGTATTACAGATCAAGGCCGGCAACGGAGGAGATGGCCAGAAAGACGTGTGGTGCCTACGATGTTGCGGGCATTCACATCGGCGGGATTGCAACGGAGGCTGATCCGACCTTGCATGCACAACGTGAGATGGACGTAGCATAGCTTAGGGTTTGTGGGTAATTTTGTGAACTCTAATATCAATAAATTATTTTGATGATCTATCGGTTGTGGACGTGTGGTTATTTGAATTTATGGTCGGATCTTTTTTGATTATTATGACAATTTATTTGCATTTTAAGTTATGAAGATCTAAGGGTTATTAATGAAGGGTCCACCAAATCAACGATCAGATGTTTCTGATTAACGTGGGATTTTCTAGCTAATTCCTCTATTTTTCATCTGTGTTTTGCTTTTAGTATATAATAGATCAGTTGGTCAAAAGCTGAGGGTCGCAAAGCGAACCTTTTTTGTGAAGTGGTCATACATGATTACGAACAAAATAAAAGTTAGTAGACTTTATGAACAATTGGTTTGGTCGTTGGTTGTTTTTTCCCGGTCCATGCCTGATCCTACGTGGCATGCTGATGTGGCAAATTTTATGACCAAATGAAATGGTCATAGAACAGAATAAGCCCAGTCCAATTCATTCGCCCATATGGTCCAAGCTCAACAATTCAGCCCATTTATTCATGATTAGGAAAAGGGCCAAGCCCAACAATTCTTCCATTTTCATTTTAGCCTTTTTTACGCAATGGCCCCACTGGTCAGTTTTATTTTATTTCTGTTCAATTTTAAAAAAAGACCTCAATAGTAGGTATTTGTTGTTTAGGTCCCACACGTCAATTCTCTATTTGTGCAATTACCAATAATTTGATTCAAACCGAGCCAACAACACATAATGTTTCATAGAACAATCAAACAAAGTACATTACAATCATGCACAGTACAAATCTGCAAACAATAAAGTCCTCCTGAAGCTCTTGTACCCCCAACTTTTCGAGAATGAAGGCGAGCATCCACATCTGCAAATAATAAAGTAGAGAAGTTCATAACAAAATCAAGTGAATATGTGCATAGAACATTCTCATAACTATGAAAAAATGTTGCAAAATTTTAGATCTAACAAGAAACCGTACATATAGCATTCTCATAACAGCGAAAAGCGAGATATATTTGCCATAATGGCCATCCCTAACAAAACGTGAACCTAGAGATGTGAACTCGTCGACCTCTGCGATGCCGAGATTGCTGTGGGCTCCATCTCCAACCTCATGAGCCTCAACGGGTGGGGAGAGATGTTGTTCATTGGTCGGAACGCCGCAACACGCGTGCGGCGAGCTTCTATGCCTTCGGCCTCCCGCTTGGTTCTGCCTCGGCTATCTTCCCCATCCTGCGCCTCTAGGCCTTACTCTGCAGGGCATCACCGCAGACGTTAACCCTGACTGCGGATCAGGTTTGTGGAGTCCCACATGGGCGCGCTCATCAGTGAGGGAGGGGAGGCCGATGAGCACGCCGTGCTATAAGCAGGTGGTAGATGCGGAGGTAGTAGCTACTAGCTAGCTAGGGACTAATAAAGTGCAAAGTTGCAACGTAATAATGTGTCAAATTACCCCGTATGTGGCGCTTGGCTGTATGATCTGTACCACTTATCGCCCACTTATGTAGCTATGCGACATCGTGTATTAAAGTGAGACTTTTAACTTGATATTGTATGAGACTAACCTTGCGCAACAACTTCAAGTACCGACTGTGTACTTTTCTCATTCGATTTGACAACGTTATGTATTTTTATTTATGAGAACAGCGAGAGTAGGTCCGTACGTTTTTTTATTGAAACTATAGTACTTCATTATCATTTATTTTTTGGAAAAGGAGGATAGACCCCTGGCCTCTGCATCTGAACGATGCATGCAGCCATTTGTTAGAGCGGCCTAACTTGCGCATTCCAAATTATGAAACGCCATCATTCATGTCACAGATACCATAGAATGAAACGATGGGTGTGCCTTCGGTTCAACCACCGTCGAGAGAGCGGATTACTACACACACAAAAAGGCAGAGGTTATTAGAAGAAGCGACTTCACCCCGCCTTAGGCAATCAAGATATGAAACCACAAGGCCGTGTTCCTCCTTATACGAGATGGGTCATGCATGTCCATGTTGGCAAAGAATCAACGTCCCAGCTTGTAGCAGGTGCAGGTGGAGCAGATCATAAAGCAAGGTATCTTAAAATTAAATGATATGGACGCACCTTTTGTCCTTGCAGATGATGGGAATTGTTACTGGATCGCTGTAATTTCTAATCTTACATTCTTACGCGCGCAGTAGCCAGCCTGGCAATGATGGAGGCCATGCGTGGGCTTGAACCTAGCGTACACAATGGGTTGTAATCTTCTGCAAGCGGCTACAGCGATATATTGAGTTTTACTCTAAACAATAATCTCTTATCGTCTCATCGATATATTGTCAATGAAATAAATAAACAAAAAAACCCTATTTTTTGGATTTTTCATCAAACAAATTTAGATTTTTACTCTAAACAAAATTTCTTTCAAAATAAATTTATAATTAAATTATACTATGTTTAATAAATCTTCTCATATTTCAAAATATCAAATCATTTTTTAATGGGATAAGTATATTTTTAGTCCTTAAACTTTTTCAAAAGTATAGAATTGGTCCCTCAACTTTAAAAAGTATAGAATTGATCCCTTAACTTTTAAAATCGGTTACTTTTAGTCCCTCGTATCGCTTCAGATGATTTTTTACCGGCGCAGATTGTTAAAAATAAAAAAAGAGCTGCAAGGGAAGGTTGTGCGCTACCTACGGCACTCGCCGCCTACCATCGACAAAGTACGACATGCATATGACGCAGCCAGCACGAACAAACATGCAGTGTTGCTGCTTTGCTTGTCCATCAATGAGACGACGTCATAAATGGCGAAGGGGAGTGTGGTGAGGGTCATAGACAGCGCACAACCTTCCCCCGCTTATCTCTTTTTATTTATAACATTCCATGTTAGTAGAAAGTCAGTTGAAGCGGCACGAGAGACTAAAAGTAACCGATTTTTAAAGTTGAGGGACCAATTCTATACTTTTTAAAGTTAAGGGACCAATTCTATACTTTCGAAAGAGTTTAGGGACTAATAATATATTTATCCCTTTTTTAATAATTTCCACAGTAACGCGCATGGTATCATCTAGTATATGTAGTAGTGTGCGAGGGCACCAGACCAATTGTGGCACCATCTTGTCGTAGTTTTCCCAGCAGCAAACACATATTTAATAGGTTATATATCTACCAGCTTCCGTTGTAAATCCATGACCAATAACTGTTCTTACTTAACTGTTTTATCAACAAATGAACAATTTGTACCACAATCCACCAATATTAAAATATTTTTCTTGCCCAATCAAACCATGCAACCAAGTAGGGTTAAGTACGCACAGACAGAGACACAGGAGATGTAGAGTTAAGTAGAGATCTACCTGTCCTGGGCTGGAGGATCCACGAGCTAGCGACACAAGGACTAGGGGCATTGCCCCATGCAAGTACGGTCCTTAACTCGGTTTGCCCTTCCAGTGCTTGGACAGCAATGGCGTCTGCCCAACACCCAAGCATAGGTCATGGCTATGCTAGTCACTCAAGAGTCATCCGTGGTAATGTGGTATGCATGCCTTCAATTCACACCACCATCCAGTGAGCTTGTTGCACTGTTGAGCTTGAGCATGTCAAGTGGACGTGGTTACATTTACCCCGTACGTATGTGGTTGGCGCCCACTTAAAGCACAACGTACGGAATATGTGTGCAATCCTCTCTCCTTTCTCACTGCTACTTAAAGCGCACTATACAACTTAATTCAGAGTGTAGAAAAATGGATTCCAGATACATCCTCGGTTAATTGGATCACTCAGCTAAACTACATGGTATATAATTTTTGTGAGGTCAATGAATATATGGTATATATGGTACTAGAGGAAACATTTACAGTACAGGGGAGAAGACGTCCACATGCATGATGGTCGACATGGTGTGTGACCTGGTTATTAGCAGAAGCGACCTCACCCCGCCAGTAGTCAATCACGATATATGAATGAAACACTGCATCCAGAACGTGTTTCCTCACAAGCGAAATGAATTAACATCCATCTTTTTTTGCAAAAAATCAACGTCCCAGCTTGTAGCAGGTGCAAGTGGACCAGAATGAAAAAGCAAGGTATATGTTATTAAAACGAAATATTCATGCATATCGTTTGGAATTAAATAGTAAAAAACTATCATAATAAAATGTGAACGCGTCTTTTTTCATTCCAGATGATGGAGTTAATTGCACGAAACCACAATAATTCGGGATATGATTGCATAAAATACTTCATATTTTTTTGTGAAAACCACTAATTTTAATATTAATCTTTTTCAAATACCATAAATCATGTGTTTAGCCCGTTTCGATCACGTTTCTGACAGATGCGACCTACCTATAAGGACGTTGTTTTATAGAAACACCCTTAAATTTTTTCAAAAAATACTATCAGGTCCTCCGAAGCCCCCAGCCGCACCACCCGGCGGAGGGGCAACCGCCGGGGCCGAGGGACAGGGAGGGCGAGGAGGACCCCGCAGGGCGGTTCGGCGCGTAGGAGAGGCGGAGGGACGGGAGCGCGGGACAGCCGTGGCGAGGGAGAGGCGAAAGTCGGCGGGGTCACCGACGGACAGCGAGGCGACGGCGGGCATGGAAAAGAGCGCGGCGGAAGCTTCGCGGCTGGATGGGGACGGGCAAGGCGCGGCCGACGGCCGGTGCACCAGCGCAGCTGCCAAGATGGTGGGAGACAGTGAGGACCCGATTCCTATTTTTATTTTTTGAGGAATTTTTTATAAAATATAATTATTATTGTTTCCATGTCATCCTTACAGGTGGCTTCTATCTGTCATAATCGGGTTGTGGTTCTGCTCCGTTCCAGAGTTTCGGGTGAAGAACCTTGTCTGTTTGAACTTGACATCAGCGACGCGTTGCGCTGTTCTCCCCCCTAAGTGTGTTTCTACAGCTTAGGTGCCCTAGGGCGTAGTGTGGCATTGTCTTCAGCCTTTCCTGTGTTCTTTTTTGCCAGCATGTGTTTTGTGTTACCCGTTTATAAAAGGATTGGCTTCATTATTTTGTATGGTTCGGCTATGCACTTTAGTTTGTACTTTATCTATGAAACAGGGTTAATGCCTGTATCGAGAGTTGTGTATGAACTAAAACCACGTCATTATTCATGTTGAATTATATGGACATGTTTTATCTACCACCATGCATATTCATCGACCATTGACATAGTAATTTAAAAACATATATAACATGTGATCGAAACCATGTTGTGTCATTCAGGTGTCGGTTTTATAAAACTCTGAAGTTGTGTAATGTTCTTTAAGTAGTAGTGAGAAAGGAGAGAGGAAGTTAGGAACGCATACATATTGCTTATGAATGACAAGCATAATGCACCAGGCTCAACCAGGACGGTCGCTGGAAGGTGGTGTGAATTGATAGCATGCATGGCTAGGGAGACTCTGACTAGCAAAGGTTCGACCTATGCTTGGGCGTTGGGCAGACGCCATTGCTGTCGAAGCACTGGAAGGGAAATGTGAGTTAAGAAACCTACTGGCATGGGCCAATGCTCCTAGTCCTTGTTGTCGCACGCGGATCCTCCACACAGCCCAGGGACAGGGTACATCTCTACTTAACTCTACCTGTCCTATATCTGTGTGTGTGTGTGCTCATGTGCTTCACCCCACTGCATTTCCCTTCGGACAGAGCTTGAAGACGAACGGCCAAGTCCTCGTTTCTGCAAGCCAAGGTTTGGAGTGTTGTCTTCCCCCTCGTTTCTACCTTTCCTCTTGGAATAACGGAATTCGTCTCCACCTTGCAGCAGTGCAGCCTTCTTCTGGGACTGGCGCTTGATCTCTGCTGACGCCCAGTCATAATCTTCTTCAACTTTTCGTGTTCAACCTTGTTCCAGATTTAAGGTGAGTCCACGGTTCTTTGCATCATTCCATGTATCCGAGCATGTGATCTCTCTTCCTTTATGTCTTTTTTAGTTTTCCTTCTCGTGCGTTGCAAAAGTTAACAAGGTAAACTTCATTAAGTAGTAGTACTTCTGTCAAGGAGCATTGTATTGGTATGTTCAATATCAAACACCAGAAGATCTTGTAGATGCATGTTGAGCAGATAATTTCCGTGAAACCAGGAAGGGAAGTCGTGATTTAGAAGCGGAACGTCAAGTAGATACTTTTTGCTTAGTTCCTGCCAAATGCATGCTGCAATGCATTAGCTCCTGATTTGGCATAACAGTTACCCTGTCTCTTAAAAAAATCGAGTTGGATGCTTCTTACTTAAATGACTTAACATTTTCAGCAGGCTGTTCGGATGGCTGGGAAAGAAGCTGACATCCGCTGGACGGAAGTAAAGTATATCAACTTCTATTCCTTGTTCATGGCATACCTGTTGATGGCTGTTAGGGGGTTGGGCTACCTCGTGCTCGCGTGGTCCACTGTCGTTCTCCTAGGTGGCTTTGTCTCTGATCTGCAGAAGAAGGACTTTTGGTCCCTCACAGTCATTACCCTCATCCTAACACCTCGGTAAGACTCTTTGATAACTGTTTTATTTGCTCCCATCTATATATCAGCTTTTTACATGTGTCAGCAAAATTTCATCTCAATGTTGAGAAGACCGCGAGGATCTCCATCATAGTTGTCTTCAGTTTGGTTAGAAAATGTGAACCAAGTTTAATCAATTACATTTATAAACATTTGATCTCTAGGCATATAACCAACACAAAGTTTCTTACGGGAAAATAACGTTATTGATATGTTGTCGGCAATATACATGAACACTAAATATAGAAAAAATATTGCAAGAGCATTTGGGCGCACATCTACGTGTGTCCACCCCCCTGATCTTCAACGATGGAGGTAGCGGGACGGTGAGTGATGGGGATGACAAAACTGGTTTTACGTGCGAAAATGGCCAACAAAGAAGAGAATGTTTTCAAATGAGTACAAATACTTGATAGGTGGATTGTTTTCGAAGGTAGACACCATGTGGGGTTCGTTTTAAATTTTATTATGCTTTTAAACGATACTGGTATTGATCTTTGTCGGCGTTATACATGAACACTACATATAGAAAAAATATTGCAAGAGAATTTGAGTGCACACCTATGTGTGTGTCCGCCCATGATAGTCAGATAGGATAGGAGACGATGGGAAAGTTGGTATACATGCATTATATCTAAATGATAAGGAAATATTTTCAAAGGGGTAGAAACACTTGGGTGTACCTCCATTGGTACCAACCCCCGGGGAGGATGAAAAAGTTCACGTAAACACATAACTAGCCAAGCAACAAGGCAATATTACTCTAGGCGTGCAAATACATGGTGGTGGCATATTCTATCTATTATATACTAAAAGTAAAATACGGAGGTTTCTCTCCTAAGCACCACGTTAATCCACATCATCAGAATTCTTTCAACCGTTGGATCTGTATATTTATGGCTATGATTAAATATAAATCCTAAAAACTAAAAGCCGTGTAAATGTTTAATTCAGCGCGACAAGTTTACGCTGTTGAGCCGTAACAAGTCTAATCCTAACATAGAAAGCAATCCAAGTACAAAAAAGGCAAAAAAACAGTAGGCCGGTGCAGTCCGGACGTGTCACGTACTACTAATACTAACCTGGATTACCCTCAAGAAAAAAAAAATACTAACCTGGAAAGAAACTCCAGGCGTGTTCCCTCCCAGAAAAAATAATACAAGGATCGTTGTTTCCAGCTAGACACGGTGTCAAGGCTATACATGACTAATACACATGTTATGTTTTTTACAACTGAAAGTAGATACTAGACTAAAAATTATTGTATGAAAATATGCATGAATTATTGTACTAATAAAATGGAAAAAATATCTATATTATTCTTGAGGTAACAAAACATAAAAGATATAATACAAACAATTTAAAAATCTATTTTCTAAAATTTCCTTAAAGTTTTTTTTACGACCGAAAATAGATACAGTAGTAGACTAAAAAATATTGTATGGATATATGAATGAATTATTGTACTAATAAAATGGTAAAAATATCTATATAAGGTAACAAAACATAAAAGATATAAAATAAATAATTTTAAAATCAATTTTCTAAAATTTCCTTAACCCTTTTTTTAAATTATCCCCTTTTATTTGTTTCTGAAATAAAGTACATAGACCAACTACATATCAGAGGGAGATATGTGTCTCTTCTTCTCCTGTCATATTATTATATTTTGAAGATATGACAAACGAAAATTGATTGAAAATACTGGTAATTCCATAAAGTGAGAATTATCAAATATGTGTGCGATGACCTTAGTGCATTAAAGTGGTTGATCATAAATTAATAGTTCCATAAAAATCTTAATTTGAAATTTAACTAATACGTTAATTTTATAGCGGACACAATTATGCTAAAGATCTCATATGGCCAAAACAAATTTAGTCATATCAAACATTTTGGAGTAACACTACATTTATGCATTACAATGCCATTTGGAAATACAGATGATAATGGTTATCAATTTCTGAACTTTACATCATTATAAAATAAATATGCAATCAAATTTATGCTCAAATCTAGGTGATATTTTATATGATAGATGATACATTGAGTTAAAATTTAGACTATTAGTCGGGTGATCTGCTATTGTGGTTTATTGTCAATAAGGTCACAAATCTCAACAAATTTTTTTGTCATATTGATTTACTATGACATTTTATACTTGTACGGTTGTACCATGTCATGCGGTTTAAAAAAATGCTTCTTCAATTCCATAAAAGTAATCACTTTTGTGTGTGTCATACATCTGGTACATTGAGTCTAATTATTAAGAAAAGTAAATAAATTTCCCAGAAAAATCTACTCCCTCCAATCAAAAAAATTCTAAAACATAAACCTACATTAGATGGACAACTGTCGGTATTATTAAATAGTTGAATATCGATTTGAAAAAAAGAGGTGGATGTCAATTTGTATGAGTGCTTGAAGCCGTAATGAGGTGCTAATTTTTGAACGATTCCAAAAAATGATGTTTTTCTTGACAATTGTCATGTTTTGAGATACATATGCATATCACATTTCGTGGATATTCCATTCAAATTTGTTATGAAGTTCTATTCACAAAAACATGTACCTACCCTAAAGTATTAATGCTTCTTAGACATATTTTTATTGATCTTTAATTAGGAAGGATTTGATTCATTGTTGGGTAATTATTTTGCTATTCTTATTTCAGTAGTACATGTTCAAATATGAGTCTTCCATGCACTTCTATTTATTAAGAGGTTTAGATGAAAAGTTGTGTTGACAACTGCAATGTTTTCTTCTATATACTATTCCCTCCATTCCATATTAGTTGTCGCTGATTTAGAGACAAGTTTTTTTGATGTCTACTTAAGAATGCTGCAAGATAGTTATTCTATATCACTAGGTTTCTTCATGGGAACCAATGAGATTTTTGGTTAATGCCTTAATGTAAATCAATAGTCCATAAAATTTAGATGATTAAAAATATCTTCCTTCCAAGTGGTATACTATTAGCATATTATCGTTATTATTATCATCATTACTATTGAATAAACTCATTTTTTCCATATAATAAAAAAGTATTTTACAATTTTATAAACACATTCAAGACACTAAAGATGATGCCCTCGCATTTGCGAGGGCCACCCTACTAGTTTTCTTAATGTAAATACCTTGTCCTGATTTTTTTAGTAGGGTACCTTGTCCAGTATTTGTTTATACATTAAAAGTTACTAGAACAAATAAAGATAATAGTGTTATAAGCAGTGTATTGTTAAATAAAAGCAGTGTGCAATCTTCTCTATAACGTGATATAGTGTCGCTGTAGCATGGTATATCTTCGCTATAGTGAATTCAAGCATTCATATTTTGTCATAGCATGCTATCTATTTCGTTGACTCGAACACAGGAATGGCAAAAAGATTTGGATGAACATATATGTGTTGTGTGTAGATGTTTGAGATGCGGTCTAGGTGATCAGTATAGTGAGCTTAAAAGGATAGTGGAATTAATGGTAGTGTTTCTTTAGTGCAATTTTCTAGTATTATAATTTTCCGAAAAGATGTTATATATTGCTTTTAATATATAATAGAGGTGCTTATGCTGCTATAGATTATACTATATATGTGTGATTATATTCTATTCATAAAAACTTATACTCCCTCCATTCCTAGATATAAGGTGTATAGGTTTTGAAGAAAAAAATCCAAAATATAGAGTATATTGCATTGCAACACTCATCTTGACAATTTTTTAAAAGATTTGATCATGTTTCCTTATCTCTTTCAAACCCCTCTATTTTGTCAAAATATCTTGAACTCAAATAAAGATGTTCGAAAGTGTGATATATGCTTCTCTGCGAGTTGAACATTGTATCGAGTTTTGAACGTTAAGAACATTTCATATTGTTTTAGGAAAAAAATGGCAATAATAGGTTTAGAGAATTTCAAAAGAATACTTAATCCGACGCATGGAGATAGTATTCTTTCAGTTAAGTCACAATATTTTGCTTGGTAGCACATCACATACACAACTTTTTCTTATGACTTGACATAATCTGCTGCATGGTATATGCCCAGGGTCTCTGCTGATGTGGATCTGAAGGAGAAGTTAAAATATCTCGAGGAATCGGTGTGTGGACTCTGCCGTGCTATATGTGCCACCCTGAACCCAAACGGTACAGATGACCCCTTGCTAAGCCAACTGCTAGCAGGTGTTGTGTTGTTATGTCACCTGCTGGTCGCCCCCATAGTGGTGTTCCCTCTAGCGGCTCTCTACATGTGTGGGCCGATGCTCAGCGCCGGGATATCGGTGTGGCGTCTAATAGAACGCGATTACGGCGTTGACAAGACGCAAGAAGCTGGTAACTTGGAGGCGGCCCTGATCGTCCTCTACTCATTGGCCACGTTGCAGGGTTTGCTCTTTTGTTACAGGTTTTTCTCATCTTTCCTTTGTTGCAAACCCTCCCTACTAATTAAACGTACATGTGATACAAACTGCATCGAGTAAAACTCTGATCTTTTGTTACAGGCTTTGCTCTTATTTCGCCCGAGAGGACCTAGTGAATGATGTGTCGGAAGCTTACAATTTGAAGGACATCAAATTGGTGGGGGAGTACTTAAGGGACACCATGACCGAGTGCGAGAAGGACCCAGCATTCTTCAAGGAAACAAACCTCGCCACATACGCGGTGGGAATGATCGAGTCCAAATCGTCTGAAAGCTTCCTTGCGGGGGCAAGGATTCTGGAGAGGCTGTTGGAGCCCGTGGTCAGAGAAGAGCTCACTGCAAAGGACACCGAGGAGCTCACAGCACAGGTCATCAGCTTGGCGTCCTCTAGCCATGTACTCCAGAAACTTGTGCAGGCGCTGGATTCCACAAGCCCACACGGCGAGGCGGTGAGGGGGGTCGCTGCTAACATTGTGGCGCACCTTGCCGGCAGGACCCCTCTGATGCAATTCCCACAGGTCATCCAGCGCATTGGCTCGCTTCTCGACATCCCTCAGGATCAGCAGCACTTTAAAGATGATCACAAGAAGCTCATGGAGAATGGCTTCATTATCCTTCTCAAGCTCGCCGCCGACGAGGACAATTGCAGAGCCATAGGCAACGCCCAGGGCATACTCTACAAGATCATGGCGCCAGTGAGCTCCAACCTGCTCCACCTGATCGACCACGAGGCGTGGTGGTCCACCATAGTAGCCGCTTCACTGAAGGTAGTGTGCCGGCTCGTGGCTGCTCCGGGAGAGACCGGCGCCCAGATACGTAGCCAGATATCAAGGAACAAGAAAGCCATCGACGCCATGGAGGGGATCCTCAATTGTTGCCGATGCGGTGACGGTAAGCAGCAGCTTCACATATTAACAATTGAGATCCTCACCAAGCTACCCACGGACGAGGACTCTCTGAGTGAAGTGAAGAAGGAAAGCAGAGGAAATTACATCGAGAAGCTCACTTCCATCTTCACTGAGGCTAGCAATGTCTGCTCCATCAGAGAGTTGGCAGGGGAAGCACTGGTGAAGCTAAGTCAAAGTACAAGCGATGCTGCTATCATCCTCAGGGCAAATGAGTTTGTTGTCCGTGACCTCAGTAATATCCTCCTTTTAAATGCTGTGGGCAACAACACAAAACGAATTATTGCAGCTAAAATTCTGAAGCACCTCTACATTCATTACAAAGAGAATGAGATACTTACAAAACCCATGGAGGATGTGCTGCCAAAGGTTATCAAATACTAAAATTTTCTCTTCTTTTTTATTGTCCTCCCTCAGATTTTTTATTAAACATACCCTTAATTTTACAGGTTCTTCGACAGATACTATCTGTTTTGGGTTTGGATGGGAATGAGGAGGCACAGTTGGCAGAAAACGGAAGAGATCAGCACGAATTTGTTTTGCTAGTTGATGCTACGCAAGATTACAACGGTAACAACAAAACTTCCATTCATCAGAAAAACGATGCAAGGGAAGTGCAGGCAGCCTTATTATCTCTTGTTGCGGTAATATTTGAGAAATTAGTCTTCCAAGATCATAATTTGGATCAACTTGTTCATAACATTTCTCCTGGAGATTCTGCCTCTAGCTTTGCTAGTAAGCTCAAGGAAATGATGGTGATGGTACAAGCAAACAGTGTACCCATGGCAAGTGGCCTGAGCATAATGAAGAGTGCCAGCAAGATCATCATATCAATGATGAATCACAATGCCACCTGCCTCAGTGGAGACTTCTTCAAGGTCTTTATACAATCCATGTCCGAAGGTTGCAAGACCATGTCTTTTGTCGAGGGCTCTATGATTTTAGACAGCGCCAATCATGGGACAGTGAAGACTCAAAGGACTCTTGCTTCTCTAGTGAAACAAGCACAGGAACTTCTAATCACGAAGGAGCCAAAAGAGCGGTGAACTTCATGAGCACAAGGTGAGACTTATTCCGCGCGTGGAATGAAAAATAAAGTAGACATAACCATCTGCAATATGTATGCAGGCTGTATGCCTTCTGTAATGGAGTTGCTATTGTTTTATGTGTGTGTGCCATAATTCGGGGTCAATAGATCCTGTGCGACACATTTGACGCGGAATGAAACGAGTGCGACATAGTTGATCACAATTGCTCTAGTGCGACATCTTTGAAGCAAACAATAGCTGCAATGCGACATGGCTCTGTTTAACCATAAAATGCAAAATTCAAGGGGTTAGGGATTTGAGTTATGACACGTGGGGCCCACCAGTTATCCACATCAACATGAGACCCACCACTTGCTCTCATGTGTGCGGGACCCACAACTTATCCACATAAGCATGGTCGTGCTCATCAGCGTGCCCCGACCCAAGCCAGCCACGAGCCCGAGTGAGCCAGCCCATCCCCCCATTGCTTGTCCTTCCTCCTTTCCCCCTCCTTCTTCTTCCTCTTCTCCGGCGAGGAAGCGCGCCGCCGACGAGTGATGTCTAGCTCAACCTCGGCCTCCCGCCAATGGACGCAGTACGGTCCAGTGCCGCTGACAAGATGCCCCGATTGCCCACACATGGAGCCTCTAAAGCGACTGACTTGTGTGAAGGAAGAAAATGGCAACCGTGGGCGAGACTTTGTGAAATGCTTGAGCAGGCCACAGCCGGGGCAGGTTAGATCTGTCTACTTCACCAATCGTATGGTCTAATTTCTCCCGATTTATTTCTTTTTTGTCGAATTTGGGCGGTGGATCTAGGGTTCATGCGTCGCCGACCCCTGTTTTTCAGGTTCTGAAGAAATGCGGGTATTTTGAGTGGCTAGATGACTACGTTGAGAGGTTGAAATTGGAGGAATCAACCCAAGGGCTCAATTTTGGGGCACCTCTTGCTGTGGAACACGCCCCCCATTTGGCGGACAGAGCAGGTCATTGTTGTGGGCAAGCTGAACTGGGGTGTGAATTGAAGAAAATGGGCAAGCAACTAAAGCAGCTGATCGATTCGAAGCAGCAAGCAAATATGATGGCTGGAGCATTTTATTGATGTGTCATTGCTATGGGTTTCTTTTACTTGATGTTCATCAATCACCAGAAATTGTTAGGGGTCCCAAATTGTTAGAGTTTCAGTTAGTGTGTCAAGCTAGTTTCAGGGGTCCAAGTTTCAGTTATTGTGTCTAGCTAGTAGTTTCAGTTAGTCAAGGATCATTTGTTAGCTGAATTTGAATTTATGTGAAGCAAAACCTGCCTATTTTTGTAATGATATTCTTAGTTACAATTCTAGTTAGTCCATGGATTATTTTATGCATAAAATGCAGCAATTGATGAAAAAATGTAGCAATTCATAAAGTGCAGCAATTCTTCAGTTAACAGAGTGGAGGTGCAGAATTCATGGTAAAAAAACGTTATTGGGTCGTGGACTGATGAGGACTGTGAGAAGAAGAAGCAGGCCCAAATAGAAAACATGCCTACCCGTTTGGTGCACCCATGTTGCTTCGATAAAAAAAAGGTCGTGCCCATTTTGTGATGGATCATTTTTTGATACATAAATGTAAATCGATAAAACATTATGTGATACGTTAAATTATTTGAATCGTTTTTATAGGAGGATAGATAGATCCATTCATGCACGGCTGCATGAACACATGTATGTATTGTGATTTATTTATTTTATATATTTGTTGTATGCTTACTTGAACTAAATTACATAAAACATGCATGCATTCGTACTTGAACTAAATTAGATAGAACATGCATGCATTCTTACATGAACTAAAGTAGATAGAACATGCATGCATGAATTAACATGCATGCATCCTTACATGAACTAAATTAGATAGGATGCAAGTTTTTTGTTTGACCATTTAAAAAGCTCTTGGTGCTCAACAAACATGAACTAGATAGAACATCAATATATAACATAAATAGTAGCGTTGCATTAACTAGATAGGGCATTACATAAACCGATAGATCAACCTAAGCACGACATAGATAGTACCATTACAACTTATATAGCTAGATAGATCAACCCAACACGACATAGATAAAATAAGATAACACGACACCTAGATAACACGACACATAGACCGGCTACTCCAAGCTCCTCCAAGGCAAACTCCTCCAAGGCTCCCAACTCCTTCACTCGTCGTCGTCGGTGCGGTACGGGAGAGTGTGCATGCTGCTGTTGGGGAAGATGTCGTCCACATCAGTGAAGATGTTGTATGTGGTGAATGCAATGAACTCGCATCCACACCAAAAAAACACGACCGAGGAGGTGGTAGGCATCGAAGCGGTTGGTGAACCTCACAATAAGGCCAACGGGATAGCCATTGTTGGTCAACTCTTCCACGCGGAACATCACCGGAGAACCCCTGGGGAGGTGCTGGTAGCCAGCAGAGAGGAAGTACTCGGTGATCTCCCTTGCACCCCTCCACCTCGAGATCGCCCACACCCGTAGGGTGTTCTCCACCTGGACACCGGGAGGGTAGAGCATCTCGGGGACGGTGGGCGGCACACGGTAGGTCATCCGGTGTACTTCAATCTTTGGGCGTGAGAGGTGGAGAAGATGGACTCGGAGATGAAGAAGAAGAGTGGGAGAAGATGAGAAGATTGGGTAGGAGAAGAGTGAGAGAGAGATGATGCTAGGGGTGCATAAATACCCGTGGTGCACCGTTTCCTCCTCTCCATCGTGGTATAGTAATCGCATCGAGTGTGAATCGGCTACCGCTTGGCATCGAGGGGGCATCGACTGTGTACACATGTAGCACAGGAGCAATTAAAACGACGTCGCACAGGAGCAATGAAAACGCGCCTAAAGATGATTGCGATGCTGCGTGCATGTTGCGTCGGGCGTCGGGCGGGCGTCGGGCGTGCTCGATGCGCATGCATGCGGCATGCAGCATCGGCTGGGGCGGCCAGCGCAGGGCTACGCCCATGCATAGATCGCTACACTGCAAAGTCCAATGGATAAAAGAGTGGGCCGCTTTTAATTAAGCCCAACAACGCATGCGTGCCCCGCCAGGTCTTCTCGTCCAGCTGCCAAAAAAAGCAACAAAAAAGGCCGGCCAATCAGAGTGTAGTACACGGATCGCTGACGTAGCCCTAGTGCGCGATCGAAACCGTCCATTCATGATGATCCAACGGTGCGGACTAGTGCAGGGTTTTGAGAGGTTTGGGCAGGGTTTTGAGGGGTTTTGGTGGGGTTTTGAGGGGTTTTGAGAGGTTTTCAAGGGTTAGGGTAGAGCATAACTAATTAAAAAAATCAAAAATATATATATAACTTGGTCCAATCATCATTAGATGTGACTAGGTTGCTAGGAAAAATAAGAAACTTGGACTATGAAGTTTCTCATGAAAAACCCTTCACAAAAGATGGCTATCATGTACGATGTTGTACGGTTTTCAAAATTTAGGGTTGGGTGTAACTAATTCAAAAAAATATTAAACTTGTGCCAATCATCATTAGATGTGACTAGCTTGCTAGGAAAAATAAGAAACTTGGACTATGAAGTTTTTCATGAAAAAGCCTTCACAAAAGATGGTTATCACGTATGAGGTTGTACGGTTTTCAAAAGTTAGGGTTGAGTGTAACTAATTCAAAAAAATTCAAAAAAATATAAAACTTGTGTCAATCATCATTCTATATGACTAAGATGTCAAGTTTCATTTTTTGGCTCATTTGGAGAAGGTCGAAAAAAAAACTTGCTTACAAATGGGGCTTTGGAGGGGGGCTTGGAGGGGTTTTGGAGCTCATTTGGAGCACATTTTACATGTCCAAAGTTTCACATAATAAAAGTTTTCCGATTAATCACCTAAAATGTGTAATAGTCCAGAAATCATTGTAACACCATACCACATACCAAATAACTTCAAATTTGAATTTTGGCTCAAATTTGAATTTTGTCTCGAACTTGAATTTTGTCTCAAACTTGAATAGTATTACACAAATACATATCATATGAAAAATACAATTACACAAATTTCAATTTCATGCAAGGTTTTATTCTATAGCATAGTACAACACCTAGTTCACTTCAGCTTCTTCTTACCACTCGATTTGTTCTTCTTCTTTTTATCAGTGCTTCTTTTTACCAGTACACCCAGTTCACTCAAGCTCTTGGTTTTCATCACTGGATCAGCTGGAATATCATCTGCTGGCACCACATCTGCTGGAAAAATAGGGGTAGGCAACACAACTTCTAACATAGGCTCAGTTGGCACCACATCTGCTGGAAAAACAGGGGTAGGCAACACAACTTCCAACATAGGGTTAGCTTGCACAACATCAGCTGGAAGATCTTCATTTGGCAACAGAACGCCCACATCTTGCTCATTTTGCAACAGCACATCCAAGTCTTGCTCATTTTGCACCACATCTTGATTTTGCAGCAATACATCAAAGTCTTTCTCATTTTGGACCACATCTTCATTTTGCACCAGCTCATCCAAGTCTGGTTCAATGTGCATGCTTTCAGCAAAACTTCTCTTTTTTCTAGAGCCATTGCCTCTTGCCTTTTTCTTTGGCCAGCAATCTTCAACAAGGGGCTCAGTTGCACGCTTCCTCCTAAAAAATTAAGCATGTCAATTGGTTTGTAATTGAAAAATGTAGCCAAATAGTAAACATCAAAAACATTAACACACATACTTTGGCCTTTCAGGAGTGTAACAACACTTGGAAGATCTAGCTCGGTGCCCAAGTTCCTGGCACAATTTGCATCTATTTTTGTTACCTTTTTGGGTCCTTTTTGGTTTTGCATCCTTCTTTCCCTTCCCTTTTTTACTACTCCCACCTCTCTCAAACCATGCCTTGAATCTGCTCTCTTTAGGCCTGCCAGCCTTTCTTTTTGTTAGGGGAGGACACATGGAAAATTCTATGTCCACTTCAGGCCATTGAGACTGATCTGTAAGTGCTGGAATTGGAGTTGCATATGCAGCCTTGAATTTTTCTACTGAGTAATATTCATGCAAATATGGGTGCATGTTTATCTTTGGTCGGGAGGCCAAAAAAAGTATGGCATGATCACATGGTTTCCCAGTGTGTTTCCACTCCAAACAAGTGCAATCATGCATTTCAGTGTTAACAACATGCCTTCTACCAGTTTTGGTATCTCTAACTTCAGCACCCCACACAGAAGATTTTTCAACAGATAAATGTGTAAGATTTCTGCTCCTGTTGACCACCTGTTGTACCACTGCAGGAAGCTTGTCCCCTTGCAGACAATCACCGATCCTTCCTCTCAATTCCCACAAGCGCATGATCATGATCCTGATTTGGTCAACCATGTCATGCACAGGCAGATTTTTCAACTGCTTCACCTTGTTGTTAAAACTTTCTGCCAAGTTGTTGTTGATATGATCACACTTGATGGCAGTGTTAAATCCTGACCTATACCATAATAGATAATGGTAGGTGTTCACCCATGGACCAAACTCAGGGCATGTTGTCATTATCTTACCAAGATAATATGAATATGTCTGTTTAGTGTAAGATCTTGCTGCTGGCCACATGCGACCAAATTCTTCCCCTCTGAACTTTTTGATCAAATTCATCCACATATGGCCGAAGCACTCTCTCTGCTCACAATGGGGGAACACATTCTTGACTGCATTTTCTAGCCCTTTGCATGCATCTGTGTGGACTGCCAAAGGTGACACTGGACCTATGCATCTCTTCAACTGCATCATGAACCATGTCCATGAGACCTCTGTCTCTGACTGAAACAAGCCAATAGCAACAGGGAACATCCAGTTGTGTCCATCTAAAGCATTGCAAGCTGTCAATTGACCCTTCCACTTGCCGGTCAAAAACGATGAGTCTATGCTCAAATATGGACGACAACCTGCCTTGAAGCCATCGATGCAAGGCTTTAAAGCCATAAAAAACTTAGAGAAAAGGACTCTTCCTTCCTCTGTTACCTCAGTATCTATCTCCACAACACTGCCAGGTGACCTCTTCTCCACCTCTGCTTTGAAATTATAAAGCATCCTAAATGTATTTTCCCATTCACCATATAATTCTTTCATTGCCCTTTATTTTGCTTTCCACACTGTGTTATACTTCACCTTAATCGGGTACTGCTTTTCCAAATCTACTTTAAGTTTCTTTGCAGTAGTATTTGGTTTCTTGGCTAAAATAGGAGTCATCTTTTCTGCAATCCAAAGTTGTGATGTCATGGTTGATACTCTCTGTGAACTTGTAATACAAGTGTGTTGGTGTGGGATTTGATTGACCCTACTGGTACTTCCATCAGGTTGGCGTCTAGCAGAAATGTACCACTTGCAAGGCTTCACACTTCCATCAATACCTCTTCATCTTGCATAAAACTTCTTTCTATCAGTCCACTTTGTCTTGGCATCAAACTCATGTTTGACTGCATAAGTCTTGAAACACATCCTAAACTCATCCATGTTGGGAAGAACTTCCCTACTGCAATAACAGGGTTTTCCTTGTCATAGACATTTACCAACTCATCATCATGTGCATCATCTACATCATCTTCCATCAGCTGTCCATCCACATCTTCACATATATCTCTGTTAGCATCAGTAGGCATACTAGATTCATCATTCTCCTCCTTATCTTCATCAGCTACTGGAATTCCAAAAAATTTGGCCATCTCAGTGTCATCCATTGGTGCAATGACTAAATCAGTTGGCTCATTTAATTCAACCGAATTCCAATCAACAGAAAGAACCCTTGCAACACCATCAGATCCCTCTTGTGCATCTGCATCAGCCCCCTCATGTAGTACTGTCACTTCACCCGTACACATGGGCATTATCTGCCTCTCTGAATCCCAATCATCATCTACCATTTGTGAAGCCAATTTTGAGGGAACATATCCAACCTTAGAATCTGATTTCAGATCAACGAGCTCTGCATGAAACATAGTCCGTTTGGTTGTCCAGCCATCCTGTCGATCAATTTCATCAACCATCTCTTCGCCATCCTTAATTCTCACATACTCTCCTTTCCACCTATCAAACCATAACAATGCTACCTCTTGCTCTGGACCCCAAAAAATGCTCTCCCCAATTTTTTCCACCACATTCCTCACGTCCTTCTCTTCCATGCTCTGTAGTTCTTGTGGATCAATCTCTGCTAATTCAACCTCCCATTTCACAATTGTATCTCTCTCTATGTCCCGCACGCTACCATCAGCTAGCTTCGCCTTAGAAGGAAAAAAATCGATAATGAATTCAAATGTCCGAGCATCATCGCCCCTGTTTTTCAATGGCGCGCACTGTGAGCTAGCGGAAGCAGACGAGGCACAAATCGCATTGCTTGGAAAGGATGCACGGATTACCTAGTCAACGTTGTTGTCTTCGGTGGCTCCATCGCCTTTAGGCCCCCTCCGCCCCACCCAAATCTGGATCAAATCGACCAAAAACAGAGGAGGGAAACAGGCGGCAGTGAGATCTAACTCGACACAGAGGGAACGGCCAGGACAAGGGTTCCGGATTCACTCACCACAGCCACCGTCGTCACCGAGAACGGGAAAGCTCCGCCGCTGCAACAAAATCGCCGCCGCCGTCTCCGGCTCACCGCCGGGAACGGAGAGGAGGGAGCAACACATGTTCAGACAGACAGGCCAGGCACGGGGACACGTCTCAACCGATGCACTGCCAAGTGGGGCTCGTAACTAGATGCACTGTGAAGTGGGGCCGTAACTAGATGCACTGCCAAGTAGGACCCACATGTCTTAAACATAACCTCACTCCCGTTGACGACCATTTTAATCGCCCGAGTGGGCCTCGGCTATTTGGGCCAGTGAAACATCGCACGGGAGCAATTTTCAACAACAACGTCGCACTGCATCCAATTCCCATCAAATGTGTCGCACAGGAGCTATTGACCCCATAATTCGTCTATCATCCTAGCTATCATGTATTCTTATTTCTGAAAATTCTCTAAACGACTGCAAGTGCATTATCCTGTGTTTTTGTAAATATTTCAGCATTCTTGTCGGCCTAGTCAATCAAGCTACATTACCTTTCATAAAACGGTCGTACTCTACTTTGCGTCTGACGTAGCTAGCTTTGCTTTGTCAATTTGTATCACTAGATGACCCGATGTGACCATTGCGCAAATAGATGTTTTTTTTTCGAAAAGACCAAATGCAGTCGAGTAGTGAGGCGAACTATATGGGAATGTAATTTTTTTACAAGGAAAGGAATATGCCTGACTTTATAAATAAAACCACTAGCAGAGTTCATCAACATAAACACCATAAACCAAACGTTAAGAGTTCAATGCAACCCATTACATAAAATCAAGGCACACGTGCCAACTACCTACGTGGTCCACTGTCGTTCTCATAGGCGGCTTTGTCTCCAAATTGCTACTCCCTTTGTTTTTAAATATAAGTTCTTTTTGAGATTTCAATACAAAACCATAGACGGATGTATATAGACATTTTTAAAATTTTAGTAGAATCACTCATTTTACTTTGTATATAGTTTATATTGAAGTCTCTAAAAAGGTTTATATTTAGAAACGGAGGGAGTAGTTTGTTAGTAAGAGTGACGCGCACCAAAACGTGTACATCGTACGGGCAACCATTCAAATCATTTTTGAGACGCTCAAGCCCAATAATGCAGTAGTTTAAACAAGAATTCAGGCTGGCCATACGTACAAAATGATGTCTGCCTTGCATCCAATACTCTGCCTACGACCAGGCTTAGGTGTGTTTTTCAACATCGAACACTACTCACCACACGATCGATGGTGGTGTGAATGCCTAAGACTATACCAAATTAAAGCTCGATTGGACGGGGAATAATATGATTGAGCGCTGGGTAGACGCCAAAGTGGTCGCGGTATTGGAAGGACAATGCCAGCTCAGAATCGTACTTGGCGTGGGCCAATGCCCCTATTCCTTGGTGTTACTTGGACAGGTACTTGACTCAGACAAGAGTGCATCTGATCTCTACTTAAATCTGTACCTCTCCTATGTTTGTGTGTTCATATGCCAGCTCAATTGGATGCTCTCTGGTTCACTTCGATCCACTCCACTCCACTGCCTGAATTTCCCTCCACTCAAAAGAAATTCATTCTTCTTGGCTTTGCTGCAGCCATCTGTGGTGACTCCAGCTTGAGCAAGGATCAACCAAGCTTCCTCAAGAATTAAGGTGAGTCCCTTGCATGGATCGGAGCATCTGATTTCTCCTATCACTTCGCAGGAACGGTCGTTTTACTAACCTTACAGATGAGAGCATTATGTTTGTATCAATACCAAAATGCTAAATTTACTAATAACTACTCCCTCCGTTCCTTAATGTAAAGACGTTTTGCAAGCTAGTTTAGCTTCCAAAAACATCTTACATTGTGGAACGGAGGAAGTACCTAGTACCTACGGACCCGTCTCCCCACAAAGGTTATGGATTCCGGATGACAAATAAAATTCTCATGAAGCGACAAGATTTTATGTTACCGTAGTAACCGAAAAATACCAAGCGGTTGCCAAGTGAATTTTTTAACGAATTTCAAGTTTGAATAAAATTCATTGGAATTTAGAATATTTTATTTGGTAAGGTTATTTCTCATGGGGTACTGGGATTTGCGGTTTCTGACCTCCAACTATATTTGACACGTAAGCATGTAACCTTAATTTCCATAAGACATAGATAGTCTGTAGGTGTAGCAGCCCTCTAGCTTATCAATATCAAACACCACAAGATCTTAACTTCGGATTCATGCTTCGTGTTGCTGCTGCAAAAGCTGATCATTCTACTGGTCGAATAGGTTCCGGGAGGGAAGAGAATTGATGGTTAAGAAAGTGAGTAGCTAATTTGGGCTTATAATTTTCTGAGTAGAGAAATTTCATTTGGAACCACCCGACCGAACACTTAAACGACGACTATGAGAACCCTACACGGGACACAATTGAGAGACTCCTTTGCCCCATGCCGCCACTCAAAGTCTGAGTGCCTAGGCGTTCCATGAATGCAGCCGGCCAGCATCTCTCATGGAGCTGAGTTGATGGCTTGATGCGCAGCTGGCCCGGCGAAGAAGGGAAAGTAGTCAGGGTCGAGATTTAAAATTTCAACGAAATTTTGTTATTGTGGTGGGTAAATCCATTTCAAATTCTATAAACTCAAATTCTAATTACAAGTTTTAAGTTGATTGCAGATTTTAGATGCTGTCCATCCACCCCAATTCGATGCTGGAAAAATATGAGTTAGGCAGAGTTACGAGAGTTAAAGTACTAAAAATTACAAGTAATGGTGGGACCAGTACGTGTAATGTTACATGAAATTATCACTTCTATTAAAAGGGAATCCGTCGCGGTCGTCGTGATGGTTCAACCGTATTTTTGAATTAAAGTCCATAATCTTTTAATGAATAAACCCACGGTACAGTTAAAAGAAAACGATTTGAAACGATGACTGTCGGGACCCGGGGTTAGCGTATGTAATTCCAGTCACGATACAATCACATGGAGAGCCGAGAACCGTACCCACTTGTCTAAGCAGACAAGGCCAAGCACAGAACGTTCTCGGTAAGCATCGAACGTGAGGGGCATCCCATTCAGGACGGATGAGTTCCCATAGCACTCTGAAAGCTTCCCCGGAATCTAGAGGTGAAAAGGCTACCACGATCAGAATTGATCACCAAAGGAACACCGTGAAGAGACACAATTCTAGATATATACAAGTCCGCTAACTGGCTAGCAGTTATAGACTCGCGAACGGGAAGGAAGTGAGCAACTTTAGAAAGTCGGTCAATGACTACGAAGATGGCATCATTTCCTTTCTGGGTTTTTGGAAAGCCGGTGATGAAGTTCATACCGACTTTGTCCCATTTCCACTCTAGAATAGGCAAAGGTTGAAGTGTACCAGCAGGTCTTTGGTGTTCTGCCTTAATGCGACGACAAACATCATATTCAGCAACAAATCGAGCAATGTCTCTCTTCATCCTGGTCCACCAAAATCTCTGGCGTAGATCTCGGTACATTTTTGTGCTACCGGGATGAATCGAGAGGGGTGTGTCATGGGCTTCTTTGAGGATGAGTTGCCTTAGATCCCTATTCTTAGGTACTACCAAACGATTTTCAAAGAATATCGTTCCTTTACTATCTGTGGAGAAACATTTAGCAACTCCGCTAGCAATGTTCTCCTTGATCCGGCGAACACCTCGTGCACGCCTTTGGGCAACTCTGATTTGATCCTCAAGGGTTGGTTTCGCCACCAAGTTGAAAAGAGATCCACGAGGAACAATCTCGAGATTGAGCTTTCGAAATTCCTCATGAAGAAGTGGTTGATACTGTTGTAACATGAGGTTGTTACAATACGACTTACGACTTAGTGCATCAGCCATGACATTGGCTTTGCCTGGGGTGTAAGAAATTCCTAAGTCATAATCTTTTATCAACTCTATCCAGCGTCTTTGCCTGAGATTAAGATCTGGCTGGGTGAAAATATATTTGAGGCTTTGGTGGTCGGAATAAATCTCACAACGATTACCAAGGAGGTAATGTCGCCAAGTCTTCAGGGCATGAACTACGGCAGCGAGTTCAAGATCATGGGTAGGATAGTTCTCTTCATGTGGCCGCAACTGGCGTGAAGCATAAGCTACCACATGTCGATCTTGCATAAGTATGCATCCTAACCCTTGCCGTGAAGCATCACAATAGATCTCGAAATCCCTTTCGGTGTCTGGAGGTGCAAGTACGGGTGCAGAAGTCAATCTTCTTTTTAGCTCTTGAAAGCTTTCCTCGCACTTGGGGGTCCATTGGAATTTCTTATCTTTCTTGAGGAGTTCAGTCAGAGGCTTTGCAACTTTAGAAAAGTTCTCGACGAAGCGGCGGCAATAGCTGGCTAGGCCAAGAAAACTCCTAACTTGCTTAACCGATTCAGGTGGAGTCCAGTCAAGGACGGCCTGAACTCTCTCGGGATTGACTGCAACACCTTTCGCAGAAATCACGTGGCCTAAGTAGGTCACTTCTGGTAGCCAAAATTCACACTTGGAGAACTTGGCATAAAGGCGGTGCTCTCTAAGTTTCATCAATACCAACCTAAGATGTTCTGCGTGCTCTTCTTTGTTCTTCGAGTAGATGAGAATGTCATCAAGATAAACTACAACAAATTTATCTAGGTACTCCATGAAGATCGAATTCATCAAGCGCGAGAATGTGGCGGGGGCATTGGTTAAACCGAAGGACATGACGGTGTACTCGTAAAGACCATAACGAGTAGTGAAAGCCGTTTTGGGAATGTCCTCGTTTCTGATTTTGATTTGATGATAACCTAATCTCAAATCCATCTTGGAGAAGACAGAGGATCCTGCAAGTTGATCATAAAGATCATTGATCCTGGGCAGTGGGTATTTGTTCTTTATCGTCGCTAGATTTAGCGGGCGATAGTCTACGCACATCATTTCTGTTCCATCTTTCTTCGTTACGAACAGAACGGGGCAACCCCATGGCGATGAGCTAGGGCGGATGAAGCCTTTTGCCAACGAAGCATCAAGTTGGGTTTTTAGCTCAGCTAACTCATGTGGGGCCATTCTATATGGGCGTTTGGAAATTGGGGCTGTGCCTGGTATAAGATCCACTATGAATTCTACACACCTGTCGGGTGGCTAGGTTTAAAGAGTTGGGTTACTGGATGGTTTTCCTGAGGATGACCATGGCTTACTAGGGGCTACAACAGATATGTCAGAGTAGCAAAGTACCCCAACACGATAGTTAGTGTGGTTCTTCTCGCTAGAAGACATCCAAAGTGGGAGAAAGAGCTGCAAATGAAACACTATAGGTTTCTAGAGCAAAACCTACAACAACTCTATGGAACTGTCGGGAATGCCACCTAGAAGTTCTTCTAAAAGGACAACCGAAAAGGAGGGAAGAATTTTGCAAATGCATCAGATTTTGAAGAAACCTGGAATGATTCGGACAGCATAACGGCTGTAATTGTAAGAAATATCTTTTCTTGCAATGTAGAAACAGCACTTACATAATACGATGTAAGAAATCATCATTACAACAATGCTAGGAAACCGGACAAAACTTTCCTACGGCTACAAGGAAGCAAACAACGAGATGTTCTAATCAGACAGAGGTGAGCCTAGTCCTATCTTCCCGTAGAATAAGATGAGGGTGACTCAGAACTCAGATCGATGAGGGTAAGGAGAAAAAAGAAGCCTTACGTTGTTCCCTTATATACCCAGAGTAACTATATAACTATAGAATGCTAGACTCGACTTCGACCAAGGGTTTGCTAAGCCTACAGACAGTCCTGCTCTGATACCAAGTCTGTCGGGACCCGGGGTTAGCGTATGTAATTCCAGTCACGATACAATCACATGGAGAGCCGAGAACCGTACCCACTTGTCTAAGCAGACAAGGCCAAGCACAGAACGTTCTCGGTAAGCATCGAACGTGAGGGGCATCCCATTCAGGACGGATGATCAACTGAGATGGGTCCTCATCGTCCGCTCACAAGTCTAAATGCTTATGGGTGGTGAATCCCATACTCATAGACAAGTCGCCTCAACCATGTTATCGATTGGATCCTAACTCTTACATAGACTTACTCCAGCCCGATCACTTAGTCGGGGTCTAGGGCGGGCTCGATCATACAACAAAGTGTGCACGTGACAGAGTCACGAGCAATCGCATCGCGATGCCCCAAGCTGCGCACATCTAAGGGCCACTTGGTGTATAAAAGACCGTCAGCCAGATCACAACTAAGGTCTCGAAAACCCATACTAAGACATGCATGTTATAATCATACACGCAGCACACATGCCTAGTATGAACAGCAGGTATCATCACATAACTCTACAAAGTACTCTTTATTGATATACACATAAAGCATACAAAGATCACATGTCTGTGATCACATTACATCATACAATGGAAGCAAATTAGGTCTAAGTACAGACAAGTTTAACAAATGGCTTAGAGAAGCCTTGTAAACAAACATGCCCTTCCACGAGGGACCAGACTGCTCTCTGGGACTATGCTAACTTAGTCAACGTCGAGCTTCACGAAGGTGACTCCATCGGGGTCCGGTTCTTATCTAAAACATAGAATAAGCAAATGTGAGTACAAAGTCGTACTCAGCAAGACTTACATCAGATCTATACTACTCATGCTCAAGTATCAAGGTAAAGGGAGGTGGGGTTTCATCATGCAGAAGTGCCAGCTTTGACTTGGCTATTCCTGAACTACGAATACCAGACTTGAGGTAAGAAGCGTACACGAGTCCACTATCCAAGTCTCCAACCAATACACCGCTATGGTTACTTCCTCAACTTCCTCACGAGGAGGCACGCCATAGCACTCACGCTTATCTTGCGAGTTTTAGAAGTATCCATTCAAGTTGTCTAATAATCAGGTACAGGTTCCAAGTAGTCCTTAACCGCGGACGCGGCTATTCGAATAGTTTTGTTAACCTTGCAAGGGTGTAAACTACACACACATGACCATCGGTTACCGCCAAGTCTCGCCACCGTTCAAGAGGTGACAGCGAGGATGTTCACCACGACACTTCTCTCACAACCGGTCTATTCCAGGAGTCGACTACCTGAGTTGCTACCGCTCGAGAGCCCGGCCGGATCAACGAAACGGACTCAGACAATGTAAGTGACCGAGACGCCACCTTTAGCAGATGGTTTTCCTGCCTCACAGGTGCACCCACATATCTAGGATGATGCAACCATTCCTTCATTCTTTTTCTATGCATATGCCAAATGGAAAGCCCGAACTAATGTGACTCCTGGACGTCGACACGGATCAAGGTACTAGGCCGAGAGGGGTCAGTGAGCCCAATGTGTGGTTGTACTCTTTGTCTTGGATTACCATACAAGAACTCGATGCCTAAGGCAGTGTTCAACGAGACAACCCACTGTGTACTCCTACACAGCTTCTCATCGTTCACCTTGTATTAGGGTGGATTCACCGACACAGTTTCACTTTCATCAACACCATGTTCACCATCATCCCGACTCACATCAAAAGCTACCTCATGTAACACTAAGCATGCAATAAGCATTAACAGTTGCAAGGGCTTCATGATATCAATCAACTCCTATGTCAGCTAGGATTGTGGTTTGCTTACTACTGTGACAAGATGATAGGTCATGCATCGGACATGGGTTCAACTATGCGGTAGAATCGATACAAGTGATCTCCTAAACATGCATAAGCGAGACTGAGAGGGAATTGGGATTTTATAGACATGATCAATGGGGTTTGCTTGCCTTGCTTACGAGGTTCGATATCGGGGTCTTCAACGAAGGGGGTGGCCTCCGGTTCCGGTTGCACGTCTATCGAGCAAACAATCAAACAAGGTATAAATTTATTTGCAATGCTCAAACACATGATCAATATTAAAATGGTGATGTTCTTGGTCACAAGGTGGGTACAATTCCATTTAAAAGAAGTCAAATGCAAAGTTATTTGCAAATGTGCTTTAAATTTGAATTTGAAATAAAGCCATATGGATGTTTTGCACTGTTCACCCATTTTAAAATGGTCAAACATGAAAACAGAGCCCATATTCATAATCCTTGGATTTTTCTGATATTATTAGACATATTATTTGCTACATTTGGAGTTAAAATGAATTAGTTATGAATTTCCCAAGTTTAATGTATTTTCTGGAATTTTTCTCTGTTTTAATTAATTCTTTTAAAATTGGAAAACTGGTTTATTGCGTCATGCTGACCTCAGCATGACGTGTGGGGGCTCCTGACCTGTGGGTCCCTTCTGTCAGCCTCAGGGGGGTTAACCCGGTTTAATTAGAGTTAACAGGGTCATTAGGGGGGGCAGGGCCCACCTGTCATGGACTCGAGGGGAGATTAGTGGGCTAATTAGCTCGGCCCGCCGGCGGTTAGCCGCCGGTGACCTCTGGCACGGCGGAGTGGTCGCCGGAGTGACCAAACGGCCACGGGAGAAGGAGGGGAGGGCACTGGGAGGAAGCCCGTGCTCGTCTGCGTCTTCCAGCACGAACTGGGGCTCACGGGGACGCTGCGGAGCTTGGCTACGACGTCAATGGCGGTGGCCGCCACTGGCGAAGAGGGAGTCGGCGAATTCGAGCGCGAGAAGGGCCGGGGATAGGGGGGTTCTGCTCACCGGAGCGCTAGGAGGACGATGGCGTCCACGACGGGGCCGAGGGAGAACTGCAGGCGGCGAATCGACGACGGTGACGCGCGGCTCCGGCGACGAAGAACTTGAAGCCCGCGTCTCCTCCGGTGCGGCTCGGGCTAAATTGGCGCGGCGGCTTGAAGGAGTCGACGTCGGGGAGGACGAAGGACAAGCTGGGGGGGCGAGGTGTGGCTTCTGGCCACGGTGGTGCTCGATTGTGAACTCCGGCCGCGCTCGGTTGCGGTTGGGATCTCACCGGAGAGCGACGGGGAGGAAGCAGCGGAGGGGGGAGAAGGTGTGGCGGCTCCTGGCGAGTGTGGTGGCGCAAGGAGAAGCCTCGGGGGGGGGCCTAGAAGGTGCTCGCCGTCGAGGTGGCGGTCGTCGGCCCCCGGCATGCTTGATAGCGAGCTGCTTGGGGTAGACGACAAGCCCCGCGTGGGCTTGGGCCGGGGTTCGGCTAGTTGGGCCTGCGGCCTGGCTGGGGTGGGTTGCTTTCCTTTTTCTTTTTCTTTTAATTTCTCTTCTGTTTTTCTTTTTCTGTAAATATGTTTTGCCCTGAAATAAATAGCTAGGCAATTTTGTTAAATGCCCAAACATTTTTATAAATCCTAGGTGACCAGTAGCAAGTCACTTATAGAATTTGAGCATTTTTGAAATTCAATATATTTTGAATTTCAATCCAAATAGGGTTATTTTAATTTCCAAAGCCACTGTTTGAATATTTGAAAATTCCATGTGCATGGGATTGATCCCAAACCACTTTTAAAATGATCAGTAACATTTCTAGGAATTTTCCAATCATTCAAATGATTTTTGGAAAAATATTTTTATCTGGCCATTTCAAATAATTTCTCAGGGCTTTTCTTTTCCCCATTTTTGAATTTTCTTTTAAAATTTTCACATGATGCAAAGGGCACTCAAACCCTAGCACTTACCCTAGTTGGGGTTCTGACAATGACTTTTCACATAAAACAATTCGATTGATGTCTTTGATCGCTGGCTATCGGTGAACCCAAGAATCTGTCCATGACCGATCGTTGCTGCCGTTGCACACTACACCAAAATTTCTAGTTGCATTTTTTTGATATTTTTTGAATTTTTGAAGCACCAGTTTCAAAATGCGGTCAAAACGGGGGAGGGGGGCATGACGTGTGATTGCTAGGGGTGAAATATTACAAAACTCTTGGTGGATCTCTGATGAAATGAGTACTTTTATACCTTGAAATGATTTTTGGAAAAAATAAAGAGCAAACTATCAAGCACTTGTAGTTCAAATTTCACCCTGTTCCAGCTGAATCGGCGGCAATTTGTCTTTTTCAGGAGAGGTGTATAACAAATATTTTGCATGAAAAGTTTGGTCAATTGTTAATAAAATATGGTCTAATATATTACAAAAATGGATTGGTTCAAATTGACATCAGATATTTTGTAGATCCTTCACAAAAAGAACCTACTTTCGACACTCGGAAAATAAAAAATGAATTTTTCGTGCAACGAAAATGAAAATTTTCTTTGGCAAACTTGTTGCCCATTCAAATATACACACCTATGCAAAATAGGTTTTCCAATTATTTTTACAAAAAACATTTCCCTTTTGAAACTGTTTTTGAACAACAATTGAAACACTAACTTAATCAATTTCTCATTTTTTTGAAAGTGCAAATAAAGTCCAAACTTTACAAAATTCGACGTGGTATTGGTTTATGATTAGTAGAAGGTGTACAAAACAATTGAATTTATTTACTTAAATTTAACATAATTATTTTAATCAAATGAATGGGACAAACAAACACAAATTCTTTGCAAAGATCCTATTGGTCTACCCTCACTCCCACGGATAGGTGACGTGGCAGGGATAGCCACCCCACCACGCACTATCCAGCACGACCCCACCACCCTCTCGTTATCCTCTCCTCCACCCTCCACCACGCCTCTCCTCTCCTCCACCACGCACACCGACTCCCCGCCGGCCCGCCACCCCCGCCTCCTAGCCGCCCGCACCGCCCGCCGCCCCCCTCCACCTGGACGCACCGCCCGCCGCCCTGCCCCCACCTCTAGCAGGCCGCACCTCCCGTCGGACCGCCGCGACCGTATCCAGCCGGCCGCCCCTCCCGCCTCCTCACCGGACCACGCCGCCCCACGCCGGATTTCACCCCCGCCCCACGCCGGAGTTCGCCCCCGCCTTCTCGCCCTACTACGCCCCCTCCTCCTCGCCGGACCACGCCGCGGCTCTTCGCCGGAGTACGCCTCTGCGCCTGGCCGACCCGAGCACTGGAGCCATGGACGGGTGGAGACAACCACCAGGGAGGGCGCACGGGAGCCGCCGGGCAAACAACGGCGACCACCGCGAGCGGACGGGAGCCTTGGCCGGGCTAACGGACGGCCAAGGCGGCCACCACGGCAGGCCACCACGTGGGCGCACGTCCACCACGATGGGAGCACCGGTGAACCGGTGACCACGGCCACGACGGGCCACCACATTTGGCGCTCGACGGCAGCACGACTAGGCGCACGCGCGTGACCACGGCCACGTCGGGCCTAGTTCAGATTTTTTTATGAAAAAAAAGAAAAACAACTGTATTGCACAGTGGCGAGGCCATGTGCAATATTTTTTTATTTTTTTAATAAATCTATGCTGACGGCAAAACCGTCGGCATCGTTTTGACCAGAAGCTCTCGAGTGCTGACACGTGTCCATATATGCCGACGGTATTGCCGTAGGCATAGCTACTGGCTAGGGTCTCCCAGGAGCTGCCACGTGTCCATATATGCGACGGCATTGCCGTAGGCATAGCTCAGTTGCCCACGGCTTTTTCTATGCCGACGGATTTTCGAGGTTTGCTGACGTACAAGACCCCGACGGCCGTAGGCAACTAAGCAGTTTGGCGTAGTGGCACTGGGCCCTCACACCGATCGACGAAGAGGACGCAAAGCAAGCAACGATTGTTGAACGGCTTAGCTTCGCCGCCAGCAGCGGCGACAATTACTTGAAGGAGCAGGCATTGTTCCTGCCGAGAGGCCTCAGGTGGACCAGCTGTGGGGAGCCCCAGCCGCATGTAGACCATCGTCTTCATCAACGTTGGTAGCAGCCAACTGGCCGGCGCTCAACAACTCTACGCCAGGGCTGATATCCCGGCGTGTTTGGTCTGCATGAGTTGGACGTCTCCCATAGCCGAATACATGCACGTTTCACAGGATGCAGGCACTAAGTTGCTTGGTACTCATCACCGGATGGAAACATGGTGTGCCCGGCACGATGACGACGACGAACAAGTGGTGCAGTGCGGTGCTGCAGGAGTGCAACCTGCAAGAACTAGACAGGCGATCCATAACAGCCGTTGAGATCGTTACCCTCTTGACAAAAAAATAATAGCAACTAAAACTAACAACTTCGTTTTATACGCGTTTGCTTTTCTTTAATCTAGACCATATAGTTTATGGTTGTTACGTGGTATTTATGACACTTTTTTTTAGGGAATGGTCTTTATGAGCCAATAAAAATTGATGCCATGTTTCAAAGTTTCATTATGTTCTTCAAAATTCATTGCTAATTATGCTATGTCTAATTATGTTCTTTATTATTCACTCAGTGTATATTCATTATTCTTGTCGATGCTTGACTATTTTCAAATAAAGTGTACTAAGCGTTGTACTAGAAGGATTATCATAATACCGTAACACAGAAGCCTCAAGAACAAGTTGGCAGATATAATACATAGCTCCTAAACGGACCTTCGTCTATAACATAAAGCAGGGCATGCAGGGTATCAATCACATTGATGAAACCTTTCAGATTCCGCTTTGATTCCAAGTAATCTGGATTTCAATAGTGTAGGAATGACAAGCACCAAAGGTAGATAATTAAGAAAGGTGTGTGCTTCCCACCATCAATATAAATCGATGGACTTATAAGTCACAACCCTAAACCCTAACCTCAAGTGTAGATGAGGCAAGGGTGACATCCACCATTACTACCAAACCTCAAATTTACAAAGACGTGTAGAGAGGGACTCACGAAGCGGCATATTAAAATATTGATGACTGATCTTTCAAAAAAAGTTGATGACTAAACTTGTGGTCTTCAGATTAACCATTTTTATAGTAAATAATATAACCGGTATCGGTGTTGTTATCAAAGATAAGAAGTGGCAACATAGATGAATCACTAAAAGCGTATGTAAATCCGTTTCTCCCGTTGTAACACACAAGCTTTTTTGCTAATAATTTGTAATTCGCCAATCACCGTAAAACGGCTCAATTCTAATACATATTTAAATCAATTTCATTGTCCGGTGGAGGTCAACTGTTTTGCTTCCTGAAGGCTCCATGCATGTTGTAATTAATTAACAATGACTTGGGTCGATGTAGGTCTCGGTTTCAGCAGGTTGTTCGGATGGCCGGGAAAGAAGTTGATTTCCGCTGGAAGGAAGTAGGGTCTATCAACTGCTATGCCCTGTTCATGGGGTACGTGTTGATGGCCGTTAGGGGGCTGGGTTACCTCGTGATTACATGGTCTACTGTCGTTCTCCTAGGCGGCTTCGTATCCAATTTGGGCAAGAAGGACTTTTGGTCTCTCACAATCATTACCCTCGTCCTAATACCTAGGTAAGTCTCCTCCATCACTGGTTAATTTGCCGCATCTGTCAGCTTCTTTACTAGACAATGAAAATGAGAGACATGTGGCGGAATTTGTGTATTCCATACGTCTCAAAAAAAACTATGGTTTTTTGCGGGAGAAAAAAAAACTATGGTTAAATGGAAATAGTTGCTTTTTTGCGGGTAAAATGCAAATAGTTCCGACATGTGTGATAAAGTTGTACGTGCTTCAGCCACAAAATTATTAGTAAGACAAGAACATATATCTTATGTTAACTCGGAATTTATCTAATATCCATGGTCTGCAGTCCAATTTTTACTCTTCCATTGATGTTAGATCAACTACAAACTACATGCTAGCTTCGGATGGAATATAATATCATAATGTACAAATGATACACATGGTAGATGATAAATCTTTAAATAGCACAATAATTATTGTTGGGTTTAGTTTCACATCTGCGGTGGAAGAAGGCATAACACGAATTATAAGGCGAGGGACACCCCCTCCTATCAGGCTAGTCATTTGGGAGGAGAGAGCCTAAAGCATGTGGATAAGTCGGTGTTGCTTTTTGGTTGGGCCTGTTAACGCGTGTGGGTCTGAAACGCTGGTTAGAGGATGCAGGTTTGTGTAACAATTATTCACCCAAAAGTTAAATATTGATCACACAATGTATTTCTTATGATCACACAATTAAAATATCCATGGACTAGAAATATAATTTAGTCATATATTTTACTGTGTAACATGCGCCATTGTATCATCTCACTTGACATGATATACTGCTCTAAGTGGAATTTAAATGACCAGGGTCTCTGATGCCGGTCTGAAGGAGAAGGTAAAATATATCGGAGTATCGTTCCATGGCCTCTCTCTTGCTATAGTTTGCACGTTGAGCCAAAAAATTACTCCCAAGAACTCCCGGGCACTCAAACTGCTAGTATCTATTGTGTTGTTGTGTCACCTGCTGGTAGGCCCTATAGTAGTGTGCGCTTTAGTAGTTCTCTACCTGTGTGGGCCGCTGTTCAGCGCTGGGATTTCGGTGTGGCGTCTAATAGAACGTGATTACGTCAACCGCAACACGGAAGAAGATGCACACCTAGAGCCGGCACTGAGTGTTTTATACTCACTGGCTACCATGCAAGGTCTACTCTACGGTTACAGGTTTTTCTCTCGTCTTTCTTCGTTTCATCTGATTTAACAGTTGCATCAAGACGATACAAACACTCAGGGCACTGATCACAAATAATCCCGATCTTCTGTTACAGGTTTTGTGCAACTTTAGGTCAAACAAGACTAGTGAATGAGGTGGCAAAAGCCTACCGGATGAGCGAGGACGAAGAAAAAGATTTGGTAAAGGATTATCTGTGTGAGACGGTGACCAAGTGCGAGAAGGGCCCATCATTCTTCAAGCAAACAAACCTGGCCACATATGCAGTGGGAATGATCACGTCTGAATCGTCGTCTAATAGCTTCCTTTCTGGGGCAAAGATTCTAGACGCGCTCTTGAAGCACGCACTCAAGGACAAGGAGCAGCAAGCGCTCACGGCAGAACTCATCGGATTGGTGGCGTCCTCTAGCCATGTACTCGAGAAACTGCTGCAGGTGTTGGATTCCACAAGCCCACACGGTGAGATGATGAGGATGAAGGAGCTTGCCGCCAACATAATGGTGCACCTTGCTGGCAGGACCCATGTGATGCAATTCCCAGAGGTGATCCAGTGCGTGGGCTCGCTACTCGATATCCCTCCGCACCAACTTCAAGAAGACTATAAGAAGCTCATGGAGAAAGGCTTTGCTATCCTTCTCAAGCTATCCGACGACGAGAACAGTTGCAGAGCCATATGCGACGCCCAGGGTTTGCTCTCCAAGGTCATGGCGCCTGTAAGTTCAGACCTGCTCCACCTAGACCTAGGTGACCATGAGGCATGGTCCACCAGTAGCCAAGTCATTGGAGATCATGTGTCGGCTCGTGGCTGCTCCGGGAGAGACTGGTGCCAAGCTGCGTAGACAAATCTCAAGCAACAAGGAAACGATTGACAACATGGAAGGGATTCTTAAATGCAACACATGTGATGAGAAACTCCACATCCTAACCATTAAGATCCTCACGCAGCTACCCATGGATGTATCTCTGAGTGCTATCGACACTGGAAGCAGAGCAAATTTTGTCAAGATGCTCACTGGCATATTTACTTCTGGAGCTAAGGATAGAGATATCAGAAAATTGGCTGGAGAAGCACTGGCCTTGCTAAGTCAAAGTGAAAGCAACAGTGCTATCATCGTGCAAGCAAATGATAATGTTGTCCATGCTCTCATTCAAATCCTTTTAAATGCTGAGGTCGACAGCGCACGTCGAATTAGTGCATCGGAAACCCTGGAACGTCTATACATTCACTACAAAGGGAATGATGAATATCTCAAGAAACTCAAGGAAGCCATGGAGGACGTGATGCCAGAGGTACAACTATCAAACAATGTTTGTTTCATTTATATTTGTCTCTCAAATCATCCCAGTTGCCAAGTTAAACATATTATTTTGGTGGCAGGTTCTCTCAGAAATAATGCATCCTTCTGGGGTGAAAGGAAAGTATACACAAGCAATAAACATAACAGATAAACGCATCACGGACATAGAAGACCCATACGTTGGATCTCCGCCTCCACAAAATGGTGGCCATGACAACAACAATTCTGCTTGTCCGCAAAATGATGAGAAGAAAATAAGGGCTTCGTTATTATCTCTCGTTGCTGCAATATTTGACAAACTAATCAGCCATCATCATGATTTGACTAAACTAGTTGATAAAATTTCTCCGGGAGATTCTGCAACTAGTTTTGCCAACAAGATGAAGAAGATGGTGGCACAAACAGATAGTGAACCCACAGAAAGTGGCCTGGGGATAATGAAGAATACCAGCAAGATAGTCATATCAATGATGAAACACAACGACAACATTCTCAAAGAAGACGCAGAGAGCTTCCGGTCCTTGATTCAATCTCTGTACACTGCTTGCAAAACCATGGCGTGTGTCGAGGGCTCTATGATTTTACATAGCGCCAATCATGGAGCGGTGAAGGCTCAGAGGACTCTTGCTTCTCTTGTGAAAGAAGCAGAAGGACTTCTAGACCAAAAATATCCAAAAGAGTTGTGAAGTACTAGACAAGCTATATATGTTTGTCCCTGTCCTTGGAGGCCATCGGGTTGGTTAGGGTAATCTGGGTCATCAAATGAAAAATAAAGATTTGTAAACTGTATGCACTCTGTTTTGGACCTGCGTGTGAATCTATTGTTCTGTGTTTATATCGTGAATCCTAGCTATCTTGTGTTATTAATTTTGAATACCCAAATCGAACTAATGTTGGTGCATATATTTTAGCATGCTTCTGAGTCTAGGCAAGCTGCATTATCTTCATAAAACGGTTTTCTCTAATTTGCATCTGACTTTTCTTTTAGTAGTTTGAATCATGGCAAAACATTTTAGTTTTGCTCAGTGCAAACTGTGTTATACTCATAGAGGATTACAATATTCATTGTTGGGTATGCACCCGGCCTGTGCCGGACCACGCGTGATGCTATTGTTCTGTGTTTGTCTCAAATCCGGTGGTGGTTATGTTCGAGGCGCGGCCGTTCGTGTTGGTTTGCTGTTTCTCCGGACGAAAGTCCTACAACACTCATTGCAGGTGATGACAACACTCAGTGGATGTTGTATCCTTGTTGGATTCATCACTGAGGAGATCTGGCACCTCTCCCATCCTCGAGCTCGCATTTTCAGGTGATAACCCATATCTCACTTGTCGGGTTAGTGATAGTGGCGCTCTTTGAGTCGCTAGTTCAATAGAAACATCGTCTTGAAGACTTGATCTTTTCGGCTATGTTCAGTTAAAGAGGGTATGATCCACGAGTGTTTTTTATCCTCCCAGGGATTGGGTATTACCTGGCTTTTCACCGAATCCCCACTGTCTCCCCTCAACCCCATCCATGCAAATCCCTGTGTAATGGCTTGTTCGGTTACTGTCGTTGTATTGTGACGGCATATGCCATGGGGATGGTTAAACAGAGCGGGAAGACCGAGGTGCGTGTCGATGGTGCCGGAGTCGAGAGTGGGGACAAGCACAGTGAGACACCGCGATGTACCCAGGTTCGGGGCTCTCTATAGAGATAAAACCCTTACTCCCGTCGAGCTGACTATGAGCAATAATTTGGGCTACAATGAATGCTCCTTGAGCTGTATCAGAGGAAGGAGAAGAAAGTCGTAGGCTCTGCTCTCTCCTGCATCTCCAAGTGGTGGGTGGAAGTGAAGTAAATGCGGATCGGCCTCTCCACTACTAGGAAAATCTCTTATAGTGGCGTCTTTTTTTTTACTTTAGTGACGCATCCTTTAATGGCGCATTATAGATCCGCCACTAACGACAAGCCACTAATAAGCTCTTAATTAATAGTGGTGCATCTCAAATGGCCACCCCTAAGACTCTTAGGCGTGGCGCATTTTGAAACGCGTCACTATTAAGAGCTTATAGGTGGCGCATCCTAAAAATGCGCCACTACAGGAATCTAGATTTGGATATTATTTTTCTTAACCTCAGGTCAGTATGCTTAATGCCCGGTCACTATGCTTAATCTCAGGTCAAACTGAGCTCTGTGGGTCACCCATCCTAACACTACTCCAGCCCCAACACGCTTAACTTATCGGTTCTATTCAACTTCAACCCGAGCTTGCTTAACAGGCACTTGTTGATATATGTATCATATCAATCCTATTAAACCTTGTTAATGTCTAGGACCTTGTTGATGTCCATGGGTGTGATGAAATTTTCAACATTTTTTTGAAACTTCCCGGTCGATCACCTATCATATTTTGAACATTTTTCAAAAAAAAATTGACTCTTTTTCAAAAAATTGGCCTCCAAATCTTAAAAGCATCATAATTTTCAACATTTTTTGAAACTTCCTGATCAGTCATCTATCATTTTTTTTTACTTTTTTTAAATGTTGACTTTTTGACTTTTTTCAAATGTTTAGTGGCGCACCTAGGAAAATGCGCCACTACTAAGTTTGAAAAAATTTCAACTTTTTTGGCATCCAGATCTTAAAAGCATGATAAAAAAAATTGTTAGGTTTTTGAGGATTCTGAAAATCAACAACGGAAGTAACTTTTCGAGTAGATGATTTTTCATATAAAAAACTTTTTCATCGGAGTTCGTATGCAAAATTTATGCCCATTTTACAAATTCTCGAGAGATTTTGTAAAAAAAATAGAAATTCATGTTGTAAATTTTCCTAACAACTAGACCACATATCACATGGGAATATATTTTTATTTTTTTGACATTTCTATCATTTTTTTATTTTTTCAAACTGAAAAGGCGGTCCATCGGAGGGGTGTATTTGTGTGTCGGGAATTTTCCCCTTACATTTTTTGCAATATTTGACAAACTAATCAGCCATATGCAAGATGCGTCACTAATAAGTCCTTATGAGTGGCGCATTTCAAAATGTGCCCCTAATAATTCCTTAGGGGTGGCGCATTTCAAAATGTGCCGCTAATAATTCCTTAGGGGTGGGGCATTCCATAAGCTCTTATTAGTGGCGCATTTTGCAAAATGCATCAACCTTAAGAATCTTAGGGGTGGCGTATTTTGCAAAATGCGCCACGAATAAGCAGATCCAGGCTGGCCCATTCTTAGGGGTGGTGCACTGCTAAAAAATACGCCACGAATAAGAGCTTATAGGTGGCGCATTTTGAACGAGTGCGCCACCCCTTACAAATAGTGGTGCATTACATAACAAATGCGCCACTAATAAGGATTCAATGTATAGCTTTTTCTCTAGTAATGCTCGCAGGAGGGGTTCCCAGGGTTCTTATAAGCGCAAACCAGGGTACACCAGTAACTATACAATGAGGGGGACCCGGCTATAAACCTCTGGGATCCAGCTGAGGGCCACCGACTGCGGGCTTTTCGGGTGCCAGGTGGCGGAAGGCTATAGGACTATCTTGTCGTGGGAATCTCGTACACCGTAGGTCTCGAGAGTCCTAGCAGATAGGTAGATAGCTACCTCGGCGCCTGGTCACATCCGCCGTCATGTTAGCCCGGCATGGGCGAGGAAACATCATGCGCCTGACAGGTCGGCGATGGGACTTGGCCTTCTGACAGAGCGGATCTCTCGAGATCGCCATTAATGACCTCGGGCCGGGTGCGCCCATCCGGCCCTTGGTCAACCCTTGCTTCTAGGGTGGACTCGGCTGGGTCGGTTGCTCCTTGGGCCGACTGTGAGCACTCGGAGGCCAATTGCTCCTCTCTGAGCACTCGGCATCCGGCTGGATCAGCTCGGCCTAAGCGCATTCGGCCTTCTCCAGGAGGCCACACTTTGTCTTGAAAGTTTATTTCACCTAGGTGACCCTACCCGGGGGTCATTAATTCCCCCGACAGTTACTCTCCCCATTGTCATAGCTCATGCACAACTCATCAGCAAGAGTAGCAGCAGCAATCATGCCATCGGGTGAGGTATGTGGGAGGTAGACAAGTCATGCGGGAGCGAGAGCAGCAAGGCAGCCGGGAACTCCATGGCATGGGGACGACGAAGAGAGACAATAGCAGCACCATAGCGAGAGAGACAAAGAGACAACCCGAAGATCATGTCGCCAGCAGCTACACTGCCGCCGACATTTGGAACAATGCGACGAGGAAGACTGGGAAAATCAAAGGGGCGTTCGAGCGCAGGTTGTCGAGCTGGGGAGCCGTCGGGTAGGTTGCGCGGCTATCGTGCACCGTTCCACACCTCGCCGCCACCGCCGCTCTCATCGGCTCAGCCGCTGCTAAGGTTTGGTTCCACGGGGTTGATGGGGAGTTTTATTTCCGCATGGGTATGAAGAGATTTGGGCCCGGAAAGCAAGTCGCACAATGTAACCGAACACAAAAAAAACTCGTGGGCTGGGTTTATTCCCCGACGGGGCATGTGGACATGCATGGATTTGGCCCATAACCTCGCCGGGTGGGATTAAACAAGCATAGACGTCATATCTGATCCACCTACCTTGGAGCATGATCGATAGTGTTCATGGGCATATCTGATCCACCTACCTTGGAATCCCTAGCCGTCCGGGAAGCATTGGCATTATCACATCATCTTTACATCTCAAAGGTGCATGTAGCCTCTAACTGCAAGGTTGTAATCGATGAAATCAAGACAGAAAGTGCGACGAAGTATGGTGCAATCGTGAAGGAAATCCAGCTTAGTTCAATAGATTTTAATTCTTGCATTTTCTTCCATGAATTTAGGAGCTCGAATGTTGAGGCCCACAACCTAGCGAATTATTATATGAACTTAGGGGTTGACCGTCATGCTTGGTTAGACCACCCCGGAGAGTTATAGCTGGATTTTCATCCCTGTAAACTAACATTGGTGACGCAATTCAATAAAGCTTCGTGGGTTGCTGTCTCAAAACAAAACGAGCATAGCTGTAGTGGGAGAGCCTGGTTTGTAGTGATGTGGTTGGTCAGGAGCTAGCGATGATGGCGGGAGTGGGTGATATCTCTGGTGGCTCATTTGCTATGTCGAAACAGACACCTAAAATAAAGTCTATATCAACACAGTTGGTCAGCAATTTAAGCACTCTTGACATGTACAATGACACCGCTCTTGTAAAAGTAGTGAGCCCGATTAGTGATGTACAATGACACCGCTCTTGTCGGTGTTGTGATCTATATTTATGTTGCGTTTTCTCAGCCTTTTTGACATTTCTATCTTGTCGTGCTTTCAAACTAGTTTAGCAAGGTGTGGTGTGCCCTCTGTACATGTTTTTGCATGATTTCTCTCAAATAAACCAAGCAATCTCGGCCATCGACTTCTTCTCCTTAATGGAATTTTAGCAGCTCTGCTACTAGCTTTTAAAAAAAACTAGTGGTTGTGTTGATTTTATTTTTAAACCTGTAGCACAATAGACATATAATGTTCTAATGTACTCAAGTATTTTCAGAACTTTTATCATGGGTTTTGAACATCAGGGTGCATTTTCTTTTTGCTGGAGAAAGTAACTAGGAAGACAGATACGCACAAGTACATCCACAAATATATTGTTCGTCTGTTCTATCAATTTCCTTGTTTCACAGAGTCCTGGTGCCGCCAGAGCAACAACCATACGGCTTCAACCAGAGCTTGTTATTACAACAAAGTTCGACGGAGAGCTCCGGTGAATGCAAGCCACAGCCATGCTACAGCATGTTACACCAGGGTGTACCAAGCAAACCACATTTTTCTCAACCTCTACCCCTCTTCTTCAGGAGCATCCACCTTGGCCGCCGCCGATGCGTAACTGACGCTGCTGTCCCTCATGCTCTTGCACTGGCTTGACTGCTCATAGCGAACAAACCCGACCTTAATCTTTGTTGAGCAGTGTTTCAACATCTAACACACCAGAATGCACACAAAGTTAAGTGGATTAAGATAATCATTAAAAAATGATAAATACTAGTTAGATCATTAAGGAGTTGCTTACATGAAGAAGGACGCTGATGGGATGGCGGCCACATATGGTGTTCTCATACTCCTCGAGATATTGTTTGAACGCGTCGGGATCACCAGTCTCTATGATCTCCATGCCCAAGCGGTCCAATGCCTCGATTGATTTGTGAATGGCACCATGGCTCTTGTCATAGTATGTATAACTAAACCTGTTGTAACAATGAGACAAGACAGACCTGATCGTTTATATTACCTGATGCCGAAGTGATAACAGCAAACATAACTGGAAGAGTTCAAAATTTAGTGAACATGGGGGTAAATAATACCCTGGTGCACGCACTAGGCAACATATTAGGTGCACTGATTAAAACTCATTATTATCCACAAAATTCTGTCTCCTGACATTGATTCAAATTCATCTTGAACATAATGTTGTATTTGAATTTGCATTTACGACTTAGAATAGATCCCTCTGTAGACCATTTGCAAATAAAGCAATCATAATGATGTATGTTACAATAGCTAATCTTGTATTACGGCATCATTCGCTACCTGGAATAGTACATTTGGCAAATACTTCAAATCACAAAACTCAAATGACAAATCATAAACTGTGGCACACTTAAGGACATGTGGTTTTTTCTCTCTGAAGAACTATTGAGTTATCGACTTAGCTTTGTAATAACCTCACTGTTCACGTGTCGTGATACCTAGATTCAGTAGCAAATTTCAAGCCAAGCTGCACGCAGACCTGCCTCTCTTAACAGGAAGATATTTTGATTCGCAAAATATGCCAAATACTGTTTTAATGTCATTAGTTACTTTTACTGAAGAACAGATGACCAAAGATTGTGGTACTTCCCTCCAAAACTGCAGTATAGGCTGTGGGGGCATACTTCCCTCCAAAACTGCAGTAGAGGCTGTGGGGGCAATTGGCCGGGACAACAATGGAGATCATGTGTTTGCTGCAGCTGGACCTATTGAGAATGCAGGTTCTGTTTTACAGATAGAGACCATGTCTCTCAATATGCTATACAGTTATCGTTGGGCGGAAATATATGCAATACAGCAAGCTATGCAGCAGGAAGTGGGGAGTGTAATCTTTGCTACAGACTGCCTTAACCTGAAGAACAAGTCGTACAAATATGACGATTCCAAACTGGGAATGCTGTTTCGACTGGCAAATTTTCTACTGTCAACATCCTTTAATGAGTATCGTTTGATGTTTTGTCCATAGGGCTATAATAAACCTGCCCATGCTTTAGAGAAGGCCGACAATAGGAGTTGGAGATATCCTGGATGACAAAATCTTATGGGTAGAGGACTATCCGAATGATTCATCTCGTTTGGTAGCCAGCGATTTAGATGTGCTTTACAGTAATACATGTGTTCCATTCGAAAAAAAAAAGATTATGGAAATTTGCTTAAGCTGCACATTATGCGGTCAGCATGTGCCTCATATTATATACAACTATTCTATACCAGCAAGGTATATACAGTAATGACCAATGAGTGAAATTTCAGTGTAAAATAAGCAAGAATCACAATAATCAGACATTAAATGGCATACCGAGATCCCCAGTGGCAAAAGTCCGAGGAGACAGAAAAAAAGTTCTTTGGATCATCCACATATTTAGCGAGCAACTGCCCATACATGGCTTCATTTTGGGAGTTGACGGCACCAACAAGGATAGGTACAACTTTTACATTATGCCTGCCAGGTCATGAAAAAAATTATGAGTGTAGGATCAGTATTTTATTCAGAAAGAAATACAAGATTGGTACAAGCTTATAAACAAAGTAATTACCCCTGAAATACTTTAGAAAGGTAAGGCAAATGCATTTCCATGCTATGTTCAGCCTCATCCACATTAAGGTCCATAAAGTCAAATTTTCCTGTAGCTTTGAGTTCCTCGATAACTGGAAAAACAGTAATGTAAGAATGTATGTCTGAAGTTCACAAATAGGTAAGCAAAGCAGAATTATCTAATTGAAAAGGATATCTCATAGAGTTTAATTAAGATCTACCAACAGGTAGAGATGTCAGATAGCTAGGGGTCGACATGCAATTCTAGAGTCTAGGCTGAAAATCCAAGCAAATAAAATTGAAAATTAGAAATAAAGCAGATTTTGGGCGCATTCATGTAAACCAAGAATTATTTATGAGTACCATCTCGTTTTTGTTTTTCAGAATATTTATGATTTTCATTTTTCGTAAATCTTGATGTTTTTCCATCAATAACATTCTCAATTTTCCACAACTTATTTATTATACTTTTCATGATATAACATGTTTTTTGTTTCTGTTACTTTTTCCTATAACAAGTCAAAACCCAGGCGGAAGGTAGATCATGGGAAAGAGAGCACCAGGAAGAAACGGGAAGAGGAGGATACCAGATTCACCAGCAAAAAGAAGAGGTTATGAACCTTGGATCTGAATTGATGGCCTGGGGTGAAGTCCAAGTCATGGGAAATGGAGGAAGGATCCCCATAGGGGTCATAGGCCGCCATGGGAGGGGATCAAAGGAGGTCATCAAGGGAGTCACCTGGGAGGTTGACAGAGGAGTGGGTGTGTGGGAGAGCTACTCGCAGACAAGACAATTTGGAAAGCAAAAAAAAAGAAAAAAATATCATACCCAACACCAGTCAACTTATAGTACCCCTCAGATTAGCCCCCTATGATCAATTCAACCAGTTTTTTACCTGACTTGGCGCCTATCTAGATGGTTTTGGGCACAAGACTTCATTTATGTGACATGGTAACAGCAATGAAATAAAAGACTGTGGGATTATCAAAGTAACAAATCTAGCACAGCCCTTAATTTACGTGTATGGCTCAAATAAAATCAGTGAGAAGGGCTGGCAGCAATTCAACCTGTCAGCTCTTCTTACTAATTTTATACTGAGGGCTGATGTGGAAAATAGATTCAGGCTGCCATAAACATCGCAACTAATCAGCTCGGTAACACACCTGATTAGATTGAGCTTAAAGTCTGGACAGTTACGACAAATTGAAGTGGAAATTCATATTACAAAGTGAGCTTTTCACCAAGTTTAGGGTTGAAAAGTGGACTTTTCCAGGTTACAAGTTCACATAAAAGTTTGACATGAATATTAAAGACATAGCTCAGGCATCTTATTTTTGTAAGCATGATACCTTCCAGGTCTACTGGTAAATCACCAATCGGGGTCCTATAAACAGTAGCTCTTGACAGAGCACATTTTGGAGTATAGTAGTGATGAGAAGGGCCGAGCAGAAACACCCGAGAACTGATCCATATGAAGAAAATTGGGTATTAGATAGTAAACGGGATCAAGGAAAAATGTGACAAAAGAAGCCAGTAAACAGGATCAATAAAATGTACACGGCCATAATCATCTGATAGATTAATTTTTTTATTTTAAAATTTCTGTTACTTTATCAGGTAAGAATAAGATGTGATATCTTTTGCAAATGTGTTATGTCGAATTATAAGGGATTGATTACTTTTTTAGTGACTTCTCGAAATTCTAAGAGTTCATCATAATTTTTCTAGCTTAGACTTGTGAAAGCTAAAATCATTTTTATGGATGCATTGTTTCCTGTTGAAAAGTACTATGCATTATATTTGGTTATACTGGACTAAAGTGTACCACATTGTACAGTTTACACTTTACACATATAGTTCTTATACCTACATATAATATTGGTCATTTACATACACAAACATGGTACTTCTACTTGACAGAACTCACAGCATAATCAATACAACAAGAGCAGTAAGTTACTATTAGAACTGTAAACATCAAGAGAAAAAAACATTTGTTTGTTTTTAGCAAAGAAAACAAAAGCGATAAATTTCTGAACTCACATGTTAGTTGGATCAATGTTACCAAAAGCATAAGCCGCACAGCGCCCTGAGTACGAGTAGCCAGCATGGCTGTAATAAGGAAAGAAAAGCTTGTTAAACAATCATGAACAGAATTTCACCTCCTTACAACAAACACCAACTTACGGTGCAATTACGGCCCTAACATCAGGTGACTTGGTGAGGGCAGCTGCCTCCAGCCAACCATCAAGTTCCTCTTCCAGCTTCCTGGCTAATTGTGAACATGGAGCAGTGCATGATTTAGCCACAAGAGGTGCATAAAAGATGGCATGGCAGTACAGTTTGAATATGTAGCAAACAGAAAATTCTGACATAGTTCACACTCGGCAAACTGTTCTTCATATCCAACCTACAGGCAGAGCACACTGCAGGTGGTTCCTATGTTTGCAGTTGAATTCTGTAAACTGCACAATCCACCTAATTCCCGTGGGAATCTGATCAGAAACTTCATTTACAGCAGTTTGTTGACCCGATACCCATGGCCACTCAGCTGATAGACGCTACTCTAGTATGAACAGAAGTCAACAGCGCACACTTTCCCCACTTCTTTTTTGGATGACCGACACTTTCCCCACCTTAACAGGGCGCACGGATCCAATCCAATCCAAGTAAATTCCGCTAATCCCTACCAAAAATTCTGCCGACACCGATAAACCTCATCGAACTCCCCCGGTCTCGGCCGGAAATCGGATCAAGCGCACAGAAAAAATCCCACCTTTCTCTCTGTCTCTCTCTCACTCTCTCCTTCCCCAAGAGACCCGGGCAGAACCCAACAGAGTGAAAAGGGGAATCAGGGTGGGAAGTGGGAAGATCGAGTACCGTTGTTGGTGTACCAAGAGCCGGCATGCGAAGCCCTTCTCACGCGCTCCATCCCGGACGGATTAGCTGGGGATTCGATTGCAGCAGCTCGTCGTCGTTCGGGATAGTAGTACTCCAGTAGATCCCCAACTGGTTCGTCAGGTCATCTCTTTCTTGTTTTTTTTTTTTGAGGGGTATCTCTTTCTTGTTCGGTGGAGGGGGGATTTGCTGTGCAAATTGGGCCCTAACACGGACTTTAATTTTGGGATGAATTTGGGCCTTTTAGGCCTTGCTTGGCACCATGGTTGTTGGTTGTGGCCTGTGGGAGAGCAATTAATTAACAGTATTTACCCCTCAAAAAAATTAACAGTATTTCCCCCTCAAAAAGTTTTAATTAACAGTTTTTTTTGCTGAAAAAAATTAACAGTATTTACCCCTGAAAAAAATTAACACCACATGTCGTGTGATGAACGTTTTTTGGGATTTATCTTTTTTAACCTTTTTCGGTGTTTAGATGTTTTCTTAGCTTTTCGGTTTTCACATGGTTTTTTCTTACATTTTGGATACAGAAAAAAATACGCGAAAATATGTATTTTTTTACGAGAAGCACGATTGTGCCTTTCGTGGAAGCACAAGTTTGCTTTCCCTGAAGGTATGATTGTGCCTTAAAAAATAGGAAAATGTATTATTTTTTCTGAGAGGCACGATCATACTCCCTCCGTCCCATTATATAAGACGTTTTTACACTTTAAATTAAACTGAAAAAACGTCTTACATTATGGGACAAAGGTAGTATCTCTCAAGGAGGCAGTGCTTTTCTTTCACGAGAAAAGGAAAAGGCATTTTTTTTCCGAGAGACACGATTGTGCCTGTCACGGAGGCACATGTATGCTTCCACGAGCGGCATAGTTGTGCCTCTAGAAAAGGAAAATGTGTTTTCTTTTTTCTCGAGAGGCATGATCATGCCTCTCATGGAGGCATAAATTTGCTTCCACGAGAGACATGGTTGTGCCACTCGAAAAGGGGGGAAACGTGTTTGCTTACGCGAGTGGCACGATCATGCCTCTCATGAAAGAATTTGTTTAAACCTACTAACATGATCGAAGATCTTGACGGAGTAATCTGAGGCGGAAACGGTTCACAATTTGTACCGACGGTTTAAAAGATAAAAAAACTTGAAAATTGAATCTATGAAAAAAGGGAAAAGTCCATATTATGAGAAGTGGCGCGCATGTAGTGCAACACTTGGCAACCGCGGGGAGGTGAAAGTGATCGTTGCAAAGAGTACTCCTTAATTAGTGATTTCAGATTGGAGAGCGCCTCTGTGTCGGGAGCAACTATCTAATGGGTATCCCTTCGGGGCATCCGTATAGATCATTTTTTATGTGTTCAATCATTTTCACGTGTCATGCATTGGCCCTATTCATAAGATTTTATTTTATTTTATTTTCCTTGTGTGAAGCAAAATCATGCCTTCTCGTGAACAAAATATGTAGCTGCATGAGAAACAAATTTGTGCTTCGGAAAAAGGTTAGAACAATAAGGCTTCACGAGAAGCAAATATGTGGTTGCACGAGGAGCACTAGTGGACATACCCCCATATTATCCCGGTTCATATGGGCCTCCTGTCCCGGTTCCACACCCGGGACCAATAACTCGGGACCAATGATGATCCCGGTTGGCCCACGAACCGGGACCGAAGAGGCTCCACGTGGTCTGGCGCGCAGCGAGGGGGGAGGGGTCATCGGTCCCGGTTGGTAGAAAGAACCGGGACCGAAGAGGCTCCACTGCCCCCCTTTTTAACCCTATTTTCTGATTTTTTTTCATCTATTTATTTTCTGTTTTGTATTCAATTAAATGGTACCATATATATATATTTTCCGGGCCAAGTCGGGCGCTGATTGCTGGTCTTGGTGCCGACTGCTGAGGCATGTCATTGCGTCTGCTGTTAACAGCTGGCTCTTCAACTCTTCTGCTTGCCGCTGGGGGTGGCCGATTGCTCCTGACCCTACTCTCATGCCGAGATGGGGCAGGCTGCTGTCTGTTCTGGTGCGATTCATTCGGTCGCTGGCTAGCTTCCGAATTCGGCCTCACAGTTCCTCTTGACGCCCCAGCTTCTGCATTCTGATTCTCCATTGCCACAAGTCGCTGCTCCTTTGCGGCTGCCAGCAGCTCGCGCATTCGACGCGTCTGCTCACGCCGCTCATCTCCCTCTAGGTCTTCTAGCTCGATTGCTATCTGCTCGGCTGCTCTCAGGTTCTTGTCCGGCGTGCTGTACGTCGGCCTCTGGATGAACGCTGATTGCGCCGGCTGCTCCGGCTGCACCGGCCTCCTCGGCCGCTCCGGTTGTTCGGCTCCCGACAACTGCTGATGGACTGCCCGGCCTCGGATTCTCAAATCTTCTAAGACCGCGGGCTCAATCGGCCGACGCGGTCCGGCATGCGCCGCGTTGTACTTCCTTGTGATGGCTCCCAACCTACGCTCTTCTGCCAGCACTTGCTCGGCTCTGCGAGCGAGGGCAAGCCGTGCTGTTTCCAACTCAGTGTGGACTTGATCGGGATCCCCATTCCTGTTCACGGGTGTGTACAACACATCCCGCAACGCGCTGGTGCCGACTCGCTCCGCGGCGTCAGCTGCCTCCTTGGCTCTCCTAGCCGCACTCGCTGCGTCGCGATTGCTTGATGAAGACGCCCCCGCCATCATGACGGCTGCATGCACACGGCCATCCTGCCGATGAAGAGGCGATGACTGCCAACCTGCAGTGACACACCGAGCAGTAGGGGTGCACCGGCCCTGTACCGCGCCGAGTAGTCCACCACATAGTCGATTGCCCCACGCCTAAGAATCAGGACAGAGGCGTGGCTACCGCCCGATGCAGAGGAAAATCCCGTCCGGATCTTTACTCCAGTCGACGCCTCGGTCTGCCCCGCGGTGGGCGCCAACTGTCGTCGATATGTGACGGCAGATGCCATGGGGATGGCAAAAGTGAGGGGAAGACGCGAGGAAGAAGATGTCGATGGTGCCGGAATCGGGTTGGGCACAAACACGGTGACGGACACCACGATGTACCCAGGTTCGGGGCTCTCCGGAGAGATAACACCCCTACTCCTGCTTGTCTCTTCTATATCAATGGAACTGAGCTACAATAACTGCTTTTCTATCTACTCAGGGGAAGGTGAGATCCGCCGTGGGCAAGGTTCTCTCCTGCTTCCCTGAGGAGGAACTACAAGCAGTAAATGAACTGAGTGAGTTGTGAATAATGGTGCGAATGTGTGGATCGTCCCCCATGCAGGAGGGGTACCCCGGGCTCTTATAGTGTGAGCCCGGGGTAAATCGGTAACTTCACTGCCGATTGGGCCCAACTGTCATCCTCTAATTGGCTGGGTCCCACCGACTGCTCCTCTCCGGGTGATCCGGACCCGACGAGCGGCGGCCCATGCTGTAGACTCATAGGGCATGATGGTGAACAGTGGAGCTAGGAGGTGCGGTCTTGTCGTTCTGTCCGCGGAATCGGCGGAGAGGTCGACACCGCATCTCTGCCAGATCTTCGATGTGACTTGGCTTCTCTGCCACCCCGATCTCCCGGGATTGCGCATTTATGACCTCGTACTTGTACCCTCGACTGATCTTAGGGTCAACTTCTCCAGGGGTAGTAGGCTGTACCGATTGCGCCTGGGCCGACTGGTGGTTCTCGGCAGGGTCGATTGCCCTGGGCAATCGGCCGTGCTGATGCCCACATCGGCCCAGCTGCGGGCCAATCGGATAATCGTGTTGGTGACGAAAGGGTGGACCGGTTGCGCCTGGGCCGACTGCTGGCATTCGGTACGGCTGATTGCCTTGGAGCAATCGGCCGTACGCCTGCCCAGCTCGGCCCAGCTGCGGCCCAATCGGTCCATCCTTGTCTTGAAAGGTTTCTTTCGCTTGGGTGAGCCATCCGGGTACCAATCCCCCGACAGGTGTCGATGGGAGGCGATAATGAGAAATTGTGGCGAGGAGAGATAATGTCAGTGATGCTGCTATGGCCGGGAGAATGAGACCTGATTGTGAGCATTGTGAAACAGTGAGAGAGTGAATGGTGAGGGGATTGCAATATGAGTGTGAGTGTTGTGTTGTGAGAGAGTGAGAGGTTGTTTGCCTTTTTTTTAAGGGAGAAGGCATTTCTTTCTATGAGAGAAATGGCACATAATTTTTTGAGTAATTATCAACAAATAATTTACATGTGATCCTATAATTTATTAAAATTAGGATGCCACTCTCTCGACATAAAAAGGGAATCTTCTCGCATCTAGCAATTGAATAATCAATATATATTTATGAGTTTACTTTATAGATTAGAGATAAAATCTGATGGCTTCATATAATGCTTTGTGAAGTGTCATGTTCTAACATTGTTATTGACGTAACTATGATGGACCGTATCAAAAACTCAAAGTTTTAGATTACGAAATAGGTGTATACGCCATATAACTATAATTTTAAAATTTAAATACGTGGCATGTGTAGTGAATGTAAGTTATTTTCTAATGGTTGCAGAATATGTTTTTCTATACATGCAAAATTTGACACACATTTTAACAAAAATTAAAAGCCCGTTGCAACGCACGGGCATTCTACTAGTTTCATATATATGAAAGGATATCAATTGCTAGAACCCTCGAATCACCCACCTATTCTTTTGAATTATATGTATCTGTGAGAGTAATTTTTGGTTTCGATCAGCAAAAGCGATCCATTTCTATCAGAAACATTCCTGTAATGAATTCCTTAGGAACCTTTATTATAAATAGAATATAATTAAAAGTTGAATTTATAATATATAAACTAAAAGAAAAAAATTTCATGTTATGTGTTTAATTTTATTATTGTGTAGTTGAAAATATTTATTAAATATAAATAACGTAATATAATGAAAAACTTTTTCATACATGTTGAGTGAGGTGACATGTGTTATGAAATGGATGTGTGCATGAAATACACTAATAATGAAGAGTTTGGTCTCATACATATTGTGGTGGACCTTTAATGAGGTGGCATATGTGTATGTTAAGATAATAAATATAGTGGACATCAACTATTTAGGTATACTAGAAGAATACACCCGCGTTACAGCGGAAATCTATATAAGAACTATAGAATGTGAATTGAAAGGGTATGATGCGACTACGATGGTGGCCCATGACTCGTGGTCGACGAGGTGGAGCAGGTCGAAGCTTAAAGGCGCCAAGACCTTGGAGAGCAGGCCCTGGGCGTTTATGATGGCAATGGCTCTGCATTTGTCCTCGTCGGCAGCGGCAGCGAGCTTGTTGAGGATGACCAAGCCTTTCTCCATCAGCAACTTCCTGTAGGCAGCAGACACTTCAAATTGCTGCTGAGAGATGTCGAGCAGCGAGCCTATGCGCTGGATCACTTGTGGGAATTGCATCACACGGGTCCTGCCGGCAAGGTGCACCATTTTGTTGGCGGCAAGCTCCCTCATCCTCATCATCGCTTATGGAATCCAGCGCCTGCAGCAGTTTCTCGAGAACATGGGTAGAAGACGCCAAACCTATAAGCTCTGCTGTGAGTGCTTGCTGTTGATGCTGCTCCTCGAGCGCGGCCTCTGCTGGGACTTTCTTGACTGCGTGCTCCAAGAGCGCATCCAGAATCCTTGCCCCGGAAAGGAAGCTTTCAGATGATTCAGACTTGATCATTTCCACTGCGTATGTGGCCAGGTTTCGTTCCTTGAAGAATGCTGGGTCCTTCTCACATCCGGTCACAGTCTCGCGCAGGTATTCCTTCACCAATTCATTGTCTTCGCCTATCTTCATGTTGTATGCTTCCACCACATCGTTCACTAGCCTTTTTCGCGCGAAAGACGTGCAAAACCTGTAACGGAAGATCCAGATTTGTATTCAGAATGCTATGTCTCCAATGTTGGGTCAATAAAACTCTCTTTATATTATTTAAAGAAAGGCAAGAAAAACCTGTAACCGAAGAGCAGACCCTGCAACAAAGCCAGTGAATACAAGACAACCAGGGCCGGCTGCAGGTGTGTATCATCTTCCTTCTTGTCGTTGCTGTAACCACGTTCTATTAGACGCCACACCGAAATCCCAGCACTGAACAGCGGCCCACACAGGTAGAGAGCCGCTAGAGGGCACACTACTATAGGGCCCACCAGCATGTGACACAACCACACAACACCTGCTAGCAGTTTGCGGGGCCAGGTGTTCTTAGTATTTTCTGGGATCAGCGTCGCAATTATAGCAAGAGAGAGGCCATAGAACGATTCCTCAATATGCCTTAACTTGTCTTTCAGACCTACATCAGAGGCCCTGGGCATATACGTTTCAGTTAGAGCAGTACATGATGCCAAGTGACATGAAAAAAATGATGTATGTTACGCAGCAAAATAATATGAGTAAATTACAGAATAATCCATGCATCAGATTAGTATTCTTGTGGCCTTCTCTAAACATATTGGAAATTTCCTAAACCCTCTGGAGGCATGCTTGCATGTCCTCCCATGATTTCATAGATCTGCGTCCCGGGTCCATGACTTTTACTACTCCTTCGTCCGGAACAATGATCAACAGAATAAAATGGAAGCTGCACACGCATAAAGAGTCAATTATACGCTTAACACCGAGCAAGCAAAATAGAATGTGTGCGAGACAGTAACACTCACTCGAAGTTGTAAGGAAATAGTATTTCCCTTCTTGTGCCGAAATACGTCAACGATTGCAACAAGTTGTTCTCTGTCTGGTTGGGCTTCTCTTTGAGAGTTCTTTCATGAACGAACTGGCAGTCAACGAACCCAATGTCATAGATTTGTCCTTTCTTGCATTCGAGAATCTTCATTCTGCATATATAATTAGTTTAGTGATGAGTGTAAGATTGTACATGAAACGAATGAACTGAGCTAGAAAGGCTTGATCACTGAAATTAATGGTACTTACAGACAATATGCACTGACGATAGATTTGTCGATGACGTCTCCATTGTAAAACTGAAATAATTCTGAGAATTCAATCAGATCGAAGCCTTGTCCATGCCCGTAATGCTCGTTCTGAAATTTAGCGTAGATCCAGTTTTCGGATTTAGCAGAATTTTCCATGTACCAGTCATGCAATTTTCGCATCTTTGTTGGTAGATCCTTGACTAACTAGGGTTTGACGAGAGGATACCCGTGTTGGTATTGGTATGCCGGTACGAATTCCTCGTCGTTCCCGAACTCATCCAGACGGCTCAGGTAATCAGTAATAGACAATCCTACTGCCTGGGCTTTTGCTCCGTACTGTCTTATAAACTCCGGATCTTTGTTCGGATCATACGCATCGACCTGATGCTGCTGGGGGCGCGGCCAAGTGTGCACTTCGAGCGGTTCGATCGATTGTTCTTTCTGTAGTCCGAGCTGGGCAATCTCTTTTCCGACTCTCCGCTCTTTTGCCTCAGCCGACTTTGTAATAGAGCGTTCATAGTCTGATGTGAGCGGTATGGGGTTGTGAAGCTTCTTCTTCAGTTTCGCGCACGCAGCGTGATCTTTTGGGGTGCGCGGGAACAATGGCTCTATCGGCTTCTTCTTGTTGGCCACATCAATCTTCCACTTTTCATAACACATTTTTACGGACACTTCCAGTTCCTCAGGTGTCATCTCTCCAGGTAGCTTCTTCATATTTTGATGAGGAACTTTTGGGAGGGGTGATCGCTTACGTTTCGGTGATTTCTTGCTGCCCCTACTAGTATAGGTACGCTTCCGCTTCTGGCTCTGAGGCTCAGGAGATGGAGACGACTGAGGCGACGGTGGAGACGGCTGAGCCGGAGAGTGGTGAGGCGGTGAAGGCGATGGTTGCGGTGAAGAATGGTCACATGGCGGCGAAGGTGGATTGCTCTTCTGAAGAGTGGGTGCTGCCACGTCGCACCAGGGTCATCGATCCCGGTTGGTAGCACCAACCGGGACCGTTGAGTCTTTGGTCCCGGTTGGTGCTACCAACCGGGATCGTTAGACCTAAATTAGTACCACCTCGCTAGCCGAAGTGGAGTTAGACCTGTTTATAAACACAGGTCCGCGTGGACTTATCGTAGCATAACAAGTTCACTAAAGGCCGTACACGGAGAAATTCATCTGTATCCTGTACTCTGTCCGGGGAAATTTCGGACGGAGCTCGTTTGGTTGGCAGATTTTCCAGATGTGCCCACGAGGCGGGGACCGTCCGTAAACCCGTATGGGATGAAAATCCCATACGGGTATTACAGACGGTTCCCGCCTGGTCGGTAGACTTGCGAGATCTGCCAACCAAGCGTGCTCCGTCTGAAATTCACCATGACAGAGTACAGGATATGGAGTATTCTTCCGTTGACGTCCTATAATGAAATTGCTATACTTTATTTTTTCAATCAACGACCCTGACGACATCGACGACCTCGCCGGCGCCACCCCCGCTGTGAGCGTCTCACCATCCCCCCTCTCCTCTCTTGCATTGCGCCCAAATTAACCTGCCGCCGCGCCACGCCATGGCCGAGAGGGGAACTCCTCCTGTGCGCCGCCATGGCTAGGAGGGAACCGTCGGCCGCCCCTCTGCTGAAAAAGACAAATTGCCGCCAATTCAGCTGGAACGGGGTGAAATTTGAACTACAAGTGCTTGATAGATTGCTCTTTATTTTTTCAAAAAAACATTTCCAAGTGCACAAGTACTCATTTCATCAGAGATCTACAAAGAGTTTTGCAAGATTCCACACCTAGCTATCACCGGCCATGCCCCCCCTCCCCCGTTTTGACCGCATTTTGAAATTGGAAAGCACTACAATTGGAAAGCATCATGTTCAAACTTGGCTAATTGCAAACATCACAAAAAAATCACCAATGGTTCAATACATTATTACACATCACTTGTTTCCTACATTGCTTATGATCGCTTCTTGGGCCGTAACCACGGAGCATCTTCATTGCTTAATGGGATAGTTGGGTCAGTTTTCATTGTGAATGGAGGAATTTCATGAAACTTATCGTAATCTTCGGACATGTCTGTCTTGTCCTCGACTCCCACGATGTTTCTTTTTCCTGAAAGAACTATGTGACGCCTGGGCTCATTGTTTGATGTATTTGTATCCTTGTTTTTCCTTTTTTTCGGTCTAGAAGACATGTCCTTCACATAGAAAACCTGAGCCACATCTTTGGCTAGGACGAATGGGTCGTCTGTGTGACCAAGATTCTTGAGATCCACTGTTGTCATTCCGTACAGCTGGTCGACCTTTACCCCATCTACATTCATGTTGACCCAACTGCACCGAAACAAAGGGACCTTAAAAGTAGGTCCATAGTCAAGTTCCCATATCTCATCTATGTAACCATAGTATGTGTCCTTTGTACCATCCTCGTTTGTTGCATCAAAGCGGACACCACTGTTTTGGTTGGTGCTCTTCTTATCTTGGGCGACCGTGTAAAATGTATTCCCATTTATCTCGTACCCTTGGAAAGTTAATACAATCTCAGACAGTGTCGCGGCCAGCAAGTAGAGTTGATTTCCAATAGTGGTGTCATGCATGAGACGTAATTGCAACCAAGTGCTGAAAGTCTCCATGTGTTTGACTTGAATCCATTGGTCATCCTCCCCCGGGAACTTGGAGCGTAGAACATTCTTGTGTTCCTCGATATACGGTTGGACGAAGATAGAACTTTGTAGAACTGTGTAGTGTGCTTGAGTCAAAGAATGTCCGTCCTGAAATATCTTTGCTTTCTTTCCTAGCGTTCCTTTTCCACTCAGTCTCCCCTCATACCGCGATTTAGGAACACCAATCGGCTTAAGGTCAGGAATAAAGTCAACACAGAACTCAATGACCTCCTCTGTTCCATAGCCCTTGGAGATGCTTCCTTCTGGCCTTGCACGGTTACGAACATATTTCTTTAAAACTCCCATGAACCTCTCGAAGGGGAACATATTGTGTAGAAATACAGGACCTAGAATGGCAATCTCGTCGACCAGGTGAACCAGCAGATGCGTCATAATATTGAAGAAGGACGGGGGGAACACCAACTCAAAACTGACGAGACATTGGACCACATCCTTCTGTAGCCTTTCCAGACTTGCATGATCGATTACCTTCTGAGATATTGCATTGAGAAATGCACATAGCTTCACAATGGGTACTCGAACATTTTATGGTAGAAGCCCCCGCAATGCAACCGGAAGCAACTGCGTCATAATCACGTGGCAATCATGAGACTTGAGGTTCTGGAATTTTTTCTCTGCCATATTTATTATTTCCTTTATATTTGACGAGAAGCCTGCCGGGACCTTGATACTTCTAAGGCATTCAAAAAAGATTTCCTTCTCTGCTTTGGTAAGAGCGTAGCTTCTTAGACGCCCTTTATCAGTATGCCTGTGGTATGGGTCTTTCATACGTTGCTGGTCCTCCCGTGCTTCTGGTGTATCTTTTGACTTCCCATACACGCCCAGGAACCCTAGCAGGTTCACGCAAAGATTCTTCGTCACGTGCATCACGTCGATTGAAGAACGGACCTCTAGGTCTACCCAATAGGGTAGCTCCCAAAATATAGATTTCTTCTTCCACATGGACGCGTGTCCGGTAACGACGTCTTTCGGAACAGATTGACTGCCAGGACCCTTTCCAAAGATTACTTCTAGGTCATTCACCATACCAAATACATCAGCACCTTTAGGGAGCTTAGGCTTTTTCCGGTGATCTGCATCACCGTTGAAATGCTTGCCTTTCTTTCTCACGATATGATTGGGCGGCAGAAATTGACGACACCCGAGGTACACAACCTTCTTACATTTATCCAAATATATACCTTTAGTCTTATCTAAACAGTGCGTGCATGCATTGTATCCCTTGTTTGACTGTCCTGAAATTTTACTAAGAGCGGGCCAATCATTGATGGTTACGAAAAGCAACGCTCGCAGGTCAAATTCCTCCCGTTTGTCCTCATCCCACACGCGTACACCTGGTTTGGCCCACAGCTCCAAAAGTTCATCGACTAATGGCCTTAGGTACACATCAATGTCGTTGCCGGGTTGCCTCGGTCCTTGGATGAGCACTGGCATCATGATGAACTTCCGCTTCATGCACACCCAAGGAGGAAGGTTGTAGATACATAGAGTCACAGGCCAGGTGCTGTGACTGCAGCTCTGCTCTCCAAAAGGGTTCATGCCATCTGTACTTAGACCAAACAATAAGTTTCTTTCTTCATTTTTAAAGTCTGAGTGGCCTCTCTCGATTTTTCTCCACTGCGACCCATCAGCGGGGTGTCTCAACTTCCCGTCTTTCTTACGGTCTTCTTCGTGCCATCGCAGCAACCTGGCATGCTCCTTGTTTCTGAACAGACGTTTCAACCGTGGTATTATAGGAGCATACCACATAACCTTAGCAGGAACCCTCTTCCTCGGGGGCTCGTCATCTCCCTCGGCATCACCAGGGTCATCTTGTCTGATCTTGTACCGACTCGCAGTGCATACCGGACATTTATCCATACTCTCGTACTTTTCACCGCGGTACAGGATGCAGTCATTAATGCATGCATGTATCTTCTGCACATCTAATCCTAGAGGGCAGATAACCTTCTTTGCTTCGTGTGTTGTCGCGGGCAATTCGTTATCCGGTGGAAGCTTCGACTTCATTATTTGCAGTAACTTCTCAAATCCGGTTTCAGAACAACCAAAATCTGCCTTCCATTTCAACAGTTCCAGTGTGGTACCGAGCTTTGTGCTGCCATCTTCGCAATTTGGGTACAAGGGCTTTTTGTGATTCTCTAGCATGGTCTCCAACTTCTCCTTCTCTTTTCCTGTTTCACAGTCTCGCTTTGCATCAGAGATGACCCGACCAAGACCATCAGCGGTCTCATCCGATTCCCGTTGTTCTTCTTCATTGTCACCTCGAGGAGCTCCATCTTCTTCATTGTCTTCCATTGCAGTGTCACCGAATTCTTCAGGGGACATAGGATAGCTATCATCATCCTCCTCTTCTTCATTGTCTTCCTGCCTAACCCCTCTTTCTCCGTGCTTGGACCAACAATAATATCCGGGAATGAAACCTCTCCGAAGCAGGTGGCCTTGAAGTGTTCTCGAGGAAGAGTACTCCGCCACGTTCCGACAATCAATACAGGGACAAGGCATAAAATTATCCACTTTGTCTGCATTAGCCACATTGAGAAATGTATGCAGGTTTGTAATAAACTCGGACCCGCGTCGATCGCTGTACATCCATCGCATTCGTGCTTCGATCTGCGTCATATAATTAACCATTACAATAACTTCGTGAATAGTGAAAAGACCACTATATATGCACACGTGCAATATTTTTGTATCAGTTACAGATGGAGAAGATAAGGTTGCTAACCTCGGCCGAGGATACGGTGTTCTGAGGACCTAAGTGTGGCTCGGACATTTCGTCGAACACCTGGTGTGCAATCAAAGGAAAAAAATTCTAGCACCCACCCCACCCCAGCACAATTCTGAAATTTTTTGAGGCAAAATGGCAAAGTGCTGGTTGGGGGCTTATGTAGCCAGGGCAACAGTCCCGGTTTTTGCCAACAACCGTGACCAATGCCTCGCAGTGCGCCACGTGTTGGTCGCCAGAGCATTGGTCCCGGTTTGTGGCAACAACCGGGACCGTTGCCTCACATGAACCAGGACCATTGCCCATTCCAGACGAACCGGGACCGTTGCCCGGCATCGGTCCCGGTTCTGAAATGAACCGGGAGCGATGCCTTTTTTGGGCCGGACGAAAGGGGGGTCTGTCTACTAGTGGAGCAAATATATGGTTGAACAAGAAGGACAATTGTTCTTTCAGAAAAAGGTGGAAATGTGATGACTTCACGAGAGAAAATTTATGGCTTTACAAAAAGCAAATATGTGGCACGAGAGCAAATCTGTGGCTCCACAAAAAGAAAATATGTGCTTCTAAAAAAATGTGGCTGCATGAGAACTCCACGTGAAGCAAAGATTATGCTTTTGGTAAAGAGAAAAAAAATCTATGGGTTCATGAGAATGAAAAATGTGGTTTCATGAGAAGCACTGTTTAGTACAACTTTAAAGCATGATTTAGTAAAGTTTTGAGGCATAGATTTTCGTTCGAACAAAGTTCATCGAAACATTGCAAAGAGCTAGTGATCTTGATCTATCTCTCGTTTCAAGTGAGGCGAGGGAGAGCAACTAGTTAGAGGGTAACCATTGCAGAGGTCACTCGCGCTTCAAGCGCGCCAAGTGTCATGTTTTGGCGCGTTTTGGTGTTTTTCTTTGCTCCCTCCGCCATTGACACGTGGCACATTCTGGACGCAAAACGCGTGGCCACAGCGCATGCACACATTCTGCCATAGTTTTCCACGCAGCCTAGTTTTTTAGCCATGGTCACAGTTTTTCCAGCCACAACCTCTGCAGCCCAGTTTTTCAGCCACAACCACAGTTTTTCAGTCACAACCACAGTTTTTTCAGCCGCAACCACAGTTTTTTCAGCCACAGTCCAAGCCACATGTCCGTGCGCTGCTACAGGAGAGTCTGCGCGCAGTCACAGTTGTTGTTTCGAGCGGGACACAATAAAAACGCTACACATGTCGAATCCAGAAAGTGCCAAAAGTGACCTATGAGGGACCGCGCGGAAGGGTGCTCTCTAACTAGTGACTGACGAGGCGAGGATTACTCTCGCTCAAGGAAGAGCATCCTATTGCGCCGACTCAACACACTGAAAACCATAGGCCACAATCCACAGCCTCTTTATCTGTTTTTCTTCTAATACTTTTTTATTGTCCTTTATTTATGTTTATACTTCCAACTATTCTATATATATATATATATTTGATTAAGTATTTTAAAATTATTAAATGTGTATAGAATTTTTTTCTCATATATAGGAAAAACGTATATAAAAATAAAGTATATGTGAAAAAATGGATCATATATTTAAAAACTATATAAGAAAGAAAGAGGCCGAAAATGGTAAAACCAAATAGATCAGGAGATGCCAAAACAAATTCCACTACCGTGGGAAAGAACCAACTACCCAAGCTAGATATGGAGAAGCTAGTGGAGTACATAGCAGCACAGACACCATTGCAATGCGATCACACGTCACTGTCGGCACGCTACCGCAACAAACAAAACAAGAATGTGAGGACGCGCCTACAGTAGAGCTTAGCGGTGGTGGAGCATACCTTAGAGCATCTTCAATAGTTTGTATGTAAGTGGTGTTGATAAAATGTCAATGTCATCAACCAACAAGATATCATACAAGTATTTCAATGAGTTGTATGTAAGTCATCCAAAAAAATATAAGAAAATAAATGTGGTTGCTCTCTATTCTACCTTGGAGCTTGTGCAAGAGTTGTTGATTAATCTACATACAACTAAACTCCCTCGCCTCATTTATTGCATGCTACATCACCAATATATCTAGGTGATAAATTTATCAACACTTATCTTACAACCATTGGAGATGCCCTTAAACGGCTAGAGGGGGAGGGTATGTCAGGGGAGTGGGTGACACCGAGTTACCTCCGCGGAGAAGTCGGCGACGAAGAGCGACACCGCCGTCGCGAAAGCATCATTGGCGGCGGTGCCTTGATGAGTCTATGAGCCCGTTTATCTCTACTTCTAAATGCTCAGTTCGTATGTGGTTACCGTCGTAGTATCCTTACAATCCATCGAAAGAATTCCTCCACCCACCGATTTTTCTATCGAGGCGACACCCCACCCAGTGCGAAAAAAACGTTGGACAGAAAAACCTGATCGCTCGCCCGGTCGCTCCTCACCACCGCTCCCCGTCGCCTCCTCCGCTCCGCTATTACCAGGTCAGCGCCGCCAGCCTGCCTCTTCGTACTAGCCGGATCTGCCTGCCCGCCCGGAGCCTCACTGGACACCGAACATGGTCCACCCATCGAAGGAAACCTGCACCCCCTTCGTCCATCGCACTAATCAGGGGATCTCCATCGATTCTCTCGGCCCTTTCTTCCTTCTCTCGCAAAGAGATCGTCGTCACCTGCTCGTATCGATCTCTGGCGTCCTTTGGTCGACGGCGCTCGCTCCCACATCGACTCGCGGTTAGCCATCTTCCTCCCTCCACCCCGAACATGCATCGCACCGCACCGGCGAGCAGACCTAGGGTTCGTTCGGGTGTCCATCTCAGGCGGGTGAGCGGGCATGGCGGGGATACCGTGGCAGTCGTAGGACCCGAATATGTTCCCGATGCGGGGGGAGGGGGAGGAGGAGCCCTGAGCGAGATGACGACGGATGACAACCGATCGACGATGAGCAGCGCTCCGCTCACACCGTCGAGGTACTCCTCGCCTCCTTCCCCTCCTCTCTCTATCCCCCCTGTCTCCTGCTCACTAACGCGCTGGCGCCTGTGTGTCAACTGCAGCAGTTCGGCAAGTCGATCGGGTACGACGCCGGTGGCCGGGAGGCGCTCAACGTCATCTTCACCAGCGTCTTCGACGCCGAGGCTGCCATGGTGCACCCCCATGTCCCCCTTCCCTTTCCCCGTTCCATTGTCGCTCTGCCTAGCTGAGCTCCCATCTACGCACTGAGGTCTACTACATGCGCTCTGTTGTCGTGCTGAGGCCTGGGAACGACGTGATGAAGGGCACGACTGAACTAAAATTTACTTTGTTTTGATAACTCCTGCTGCAGGTCTTGGCGGTTTCACAACCTCCCTACGACACCCTGGAGGAGGTGATTGGGATCAGGAGGTTGGCCAATGTAGGATCGCTCAAGGACTTGGGGGTGATCTACCGAAAAGTATCTGTGAGTTTTTTTTTTTGAACTAAAAAGTATCTGTGAGTTGTGTTACATACTTTCATTGTTTTACTTTGCATCTGCTACTCTGGTGTGTTACATTGTGCTTTTGGATGGGTTGCTGACGGATATTCATTTGTAGCTTCCAGCGGATGGTGGCCTCAAGTGAGAGGTGCTTCCTTGTGCCGTAAGACCAAAGACCGGGTGCGCGCTCATACAGGTCATGCGGTTACTCGTGGCGCAAGAGCCTGGGCGTAGCTGATATCAGTAGAGCCATAGAGTTGATCAACACAAGATTATCCATACCTGATCCACCTCATGTGTGCATTGACATTGTTCATGCTTTGGTCTCACACTCTCACTGCATATGCAAAATCCAAACTGCATGCAAAGTCATAGTGGACAACTGCTATGGCGAATTTGTAAGGACGTCAGAGCCTCCAATGGTGGTATGTTCATGATGCCATCATCATATGAATAGCAGATACGTTCTATCTAATTGGGCATTTGCTTGACAGGGAGCACACCTGATTGCCGGTAGCTTGATGAAGACCCCTGGTGGTACCATCGCGCCTTGTGGTGGATGTGTTGCTAAGGAGAAAGATTCGGTTGTCGCAGCTACGGCTCGCCTCTGTGTGCCTGGCCTTGGGGTGGAGTTTGGGTCAGCACAATGTTGGACATACTGCGTGTGTGATATTTGATATTTCCTTCATAAATATGACTGTACTGTACTATTGATACTTGTATATTTTTGGGTGGAGTTAAATTTATTGTATTACTATGGAATGTGTGTGTGCAGGGTCAAGGAGGCTGTAGGGGTTCTTCATCAAGGTAACCGTGGATGGTTCCTTTCCTTTTCTTGAACCTATCCATAAGGTGTATCCTTGATACCTTAGGAAGTAAGGGCATGCCCTGAGTTACCTGAATCAGATATAGTGCAGGCTTGCAGAAGTGTAAGTACCATATACTGTTCTCCTCTATTAATTATTTGTTTTTCCTTTTGAGCTATCAAGGCTTGACTTTTATTTTTTTCACATGTTGTAGTTGCTTGATCAGCGGCAGAGTATGAAAGTGTGGTGATTTACCCTTACTTCGGAGATTTTCAGTAGTCAGCCTACCCGCGCCACACCGCAAGGCACTGGACTATTTATTCCACAAGCATACTAACATGGATGATTCATTGGCAAGTTGTTTCTTCTATTCTACTTAGATTTGAAGCATCGTTGAAGCAGGTTATCTGGTCATTTTCTCTATTAATTGTAACATTGTTTCCTCATCACAATCACACTTCCTATTTTATACATCATCAGCAAGGTTTCAAATTAGTGATGTTTATATGTGAAGAAAAATATATGAAATTTCCATTCAACTGTTACTCTATAATTAATCTTCATATCTGAGAATATTTATTATCTTTCCTGTAAAATTCTCCCTTTTGAGAGTGACCATTCATAGAAAATATAATAAGGTATTTTCAGCTATGACGTCCCAATTAAGTGTATTCTACGCACATGGTACAAAAGGATTTATTGTGTACCCAATATGTACTTGTAAAATATAACTAGCACACATAATATATAAGAACGGAAAAAATCATGTGTAAAGTTTAAGTTTGTACATTATTTATTTTTACAAAATTTATTTTTCAGTATTTTTGGAAGTGCAATGCAATGTGTCATCATTGCTAAGCCTGACTTTTGGTGAATGTATATTAGTACAGTGTTGCGTTTCTGGTTGATGCATGTCGCTTGTCGTTGAGGGCATAGAAAATGTGAAAATATGTAAGAGGTTTGCTGGAAATTTCGCCCAACTGCTTTGTATTTGCCTCTGAACAATTTTTTCCAATTCCATTCATATTTTTGTAACACCATTACACAAATGTTCTCGCTTAATTTATTGGCTGAGTTCTTCTCTAAGAAGAATTATTGCGTGCCAGATGGATAAATGTATTTGAATGCAGTGCAATAAGAAGCGGATTGAGAAACATGGGAGGATCTACCGGCTAGAGAAGAAATGAGGTCTAAGTTCTCCCTCTTCAAGAACAGGGTAAGGGTTTTTATCACTTTCGGTTTTTATCACTTTTCTCCGATCTTTGGGAAAAATAGTGTTGCAAATATAAGTAATCAAAATCAACTTTTGAATTCGGATGAGATACGAGAAACAAGACTCAATGATTCACAATTTCCGATGTAAATTTTCTTGACTTCAAATCATATATGTTAACTAATTGGCCAAATCAATTGTTGTTCTCAGGCGCATTTAACTTCAAAAAACTTTCACCTTTTTTAACAAGAAAACATTTGGCTTATGATGCAACATCTTTTGCATTGTTACAAAAGAATAATTGTTAATATGTGTATTAGAGCATCTACCAGATCAAAAGGGAAAGGAGTATTTATGTTTATGTACTGGACGCTTTACTTAAGCATGATGCATACAAAGACAATTGAAAAGTTAGTGATGTGTTTTCATTTTCTTTTGAGAGGATTGTCATATACCAGACGCTTTACTTAAGCATGATGCATACAAAGACAATTGAAAAGTTAGTGATGTGTTTTCATTTTCTTTTGAGAGGATTGTCATATAATGGAATAAGGGCTCTATAGTTGGGATGAAACCCATTATTTTTGTAATGGTATACAACAAAATTAGGTTGAGATCAAATGCTTGAATGATATAAACTATACTATTTTTTGGCAGGTTAGTAGCACGAATTAAAAAAAACGTCCAAACACACGAGCATATTTGCTAGCTGGATACTTCGGGAGGTACCTCGGTGTGGGATTGCATTGATATATAGTCCTCATTATCTTGCCGGAATATATGCGCGATGGTGTCATGGAGGAGCTCGGTTTTGGTTGTCGTTGTTGTACTCCCTGCCACACCACTCTGCCTGAGGTCTCCACCCTCATCCGGATGGGCTAGCTATGTGGCATGCACGAATGTGTAGTGGGAAGTCCTTTTGCACCTTTGGACGGATCTAAATGACCGTCGTGCAAGATGTGCGGGCGACTCCGTGAAGGGAGATGAGGGGTGGGCGACACCGCGTATGGGAGGTGATACAACAATGAGAGGGAAGGTGTGGGTTGAATGTTGTGGTGTTGTCGTCGATATGTGACGGCAGATGCCATGGGGATGGCAAAAGTGAGGGGAAGACGCGAGGAAAAGATGTCGATGGTGCCGGAATCGGGTTGGGCACAAACACGGTGACGGACACCACGATGTACCCAGGTTCGGGGCTCTCCGGAGAGATAACACCCATACTCCTGCTTGTCTCTTCTATATCAATGGAACTGAGCTACAATAACTGCTTCTCTATCTACTCAGGGGAAGGTGAGAGCCGCCGTGGGCAAGGTTCTCTCCTGCTTCCCTGAGGAGGAACTACAAGCAGTAAATGAACTGAGTGAGTTGTGAATAATGGTGCGAATGTGTGGATCGTCCCCCATGCAGGAGGGGTACCCCGGGCTCTTATAGTGTGAGCCCGGGGTAAATCGGTAACTTCACTGCCGATTGGGCCCAGCTGGCATCCTCTAATCGGTTTGGTCCCACCGACTGCTCCTCTTCGGGTGATCCGGACCCGACGAGCGGCGGCCCATGCTGTAGACTCGTAGGGCATGATGGTGAACAGTGGAGCTAGGAGGTGCGGTCTTGTCGTTCTGTCCGCGGAATCGGCGGAGAGGTCGACACCGCATCTCTGCCAGATCTTCGATGTGACTTGGCTTCTCTGCCACCCCGATCTCCCGGGATTGCGCATTTATGACCTCGTACTTGTACCCCTGACTGATCTCAGGGTCAACTTCTCCAGGGGTAGTAGGCTGTACCGATTGCGCCTGGGCCGACTGGTGGTTCTCGGCAGGGTCGATTGCCCTGGGCAATCGGCCGTGCTGATGCCCACATCGGCCCAGCTGCGGGCCAATCGGATAATCATGTTGGTGACGAAAGGGTGGACCGGTTGCGCCTGGGCCGACTGCTGGCATTCGGTACGGCTGATTTCCTTGGAGCAATCGGCCGTACGCCTGCCCAGCTCGGCCCAGCTCCGGCCCAATCGGTCCATCCTTGTCTTGAAAGGTTGCTTTCGCTTGGGTGAGCCTACCCGGGTACCAATCCCCCGACAGTAGCCCCTAAATCTGTAAAGTTCCCACGGTCATTTGACTGCGGGGCCTTTGCAGTTTTCAATCTTTCTCCAACATCTTCCGAATGCTATGGCCTTATCAAGGGCGTCATTCCGAGTTCGTCGACCGACTCGGAGCTCACACTCGGCTAGCCAAGATTTCGTCCGATTTGATTTGAATCGTCTTCGACTTCTGTCTTCACTTTTTGAGAATAATATCCCTCGCCGATTGCCTTCCAACGGTTACCTCCGATTCTTCCGGGGTGCAGTCAATGGGCTGGGACCCACGACCCACGCGCAATTTGACGTAACCGCAGGCTTCGACCCCCACGTCGCACGCCTCGGCTCCCACGCTGGGATCTCTTGCGCCGATTTACCGGTTGGACTTCCTGTGGGCTAGGCCACACTGAGCCACACAGCCATAGCTGGATCCCACTCCCCTCCCCCGCCGCCCATATAAGCCACAGGGGGGGGGCCTTGGACTCCTCCTTCTCTCAGACGCCTTCTTCCTCCTCCGCCTCTTGCTCTCCGCGCACGCCATTGCTGTTCCGCCCGAAGCTCTCCGTCGTACTCGCAGCTCTGCCTCCGCGCACGGGACCCGCTCCGGCCGCGCACTCGCGTGCTACTCCGCCACCGCGGTAACCTCTCACCGCTGCTCTTGCGCTCCTCACCCTCCTTCTCTTTCCGCCCGCAAGCTCCATGACGCCCCGGCGAGACACCTCCCAGGCCAGCCGCGGGTGCTGGAAGGGCTCCACTGTCACCGCCGGTGCCATCCAAGCTCTGGTTCGCGCCCGCAAGATGCCGGCCGAGGTCCAGTGGCGTGCTCCCGGCGCCGAGCTCGTGCCCAACGCGCATGCTGGCGAGAGGGTCGTCTTCTTCGCTCACTTCGAGCGTGGATTCGGACTCCCCGCCAGCACCTTCTTTCGAGATTTCCTCAACTTTCATCGTCTGCAACCGCATCATCTCGCGGCGAACTTCATCATGATCTTCTCCGGCTTCGTCACGCTGTGTGAAGGGTATCTCGGCTGCCGCCCAAGCATCGCTCTCTGGAAGCGGTTCTTCAACCTCCGAGCTCACAATGCTCGGACGGGAGCTGTGGTGTCGTCTGCCACGGAAGGTGGCGAGCCGACATTTCTGACTAACATGACCGACTGCGGCAGTTGCCTTGTCGCATCCGGCAAGCATAAGTACAAAAGTCCCGAGATCGTCCAATCATGCAAGAACTGGCAGACCACCTTCTTCTACGTCAAATCGCCCGATCAAGGCCCCGATCTCCTGAACCTGCCCGAGTTCTCCCTCGCCCGGCCGACTGAGAAACATCAATGGTCGCTGAAGTACGGTGTCGGAGACTGCGACGTTGATGCCCAAGTCGCCAGGATTGCCCAATTGGAGAAGGAGGGACTCCTGCCGACTGACCTTGCAGCTGCTTGGCTTCAAGCCCGAGTGCTCCCTCTACAGCGCCGAGTGCACCGCATCTGCGATATGTCGGGCCCCCGAGATCCCACTCGGCTCTGCACATGGCGAGTGAAAACCGAAGACCTCTGCACCAGGCTGAAGACTATCACATCCAGTCCTTCGCCCGACCCTTTCCGCTTCGGCCTTGAGTACCTCAACCGCCAACAGAAACCACCTGTGGTATGCTTCGACTGCTCCCTTTTCTCCGATTGCTTTTTCCTCATACTTAGCTTCTCTGATAACTTTCTTCTTCTTGCTCAGCATTTAATTCGATCCGACTTGATGGAAGATGGCCAAGTGGCTGGTACGTACACTCCCGACCGCGAGGAAGATGACCCCACGGACTTCGAGTACAATGGTGAGGTTCCCCCCTCCGAATCCGAAGATGACGGCGCCGATGACGGTGAATCCTCTGGGGATTCCTCCGAATCCGACGATCCTGCTGATGATGCCGACGCTAAGGCCGCCGACCCCAAGAATGTCGACATTCGAACCGCAGCTCGAGGGGGTACGCCTGACCCTTCCCTTGAGCAATTTCTGGCCGAATGGAGCGATGATGATAGTGTCTCAAAGGTTGGTGATTCTGATGCAGCTCCTCACGCCAAGCCTCCGAAGGTGCCGACTAAATGTGCCTCGGCGACCAGCTCCTCCTCTGGTGCCGCTCCCAGCAAGGCCGCTAAGATGGCGCCGACTGCTCTCAAAGGCAAACAGCCTCAGGTGACGGCCGCTCGAGTGCCGACTGGCCAAGCTCCTCTGAATGTTGCCCCGCTGAGATGTCGGATGCCAACGGGCGCGCCGAGAACAATCGGGTATGCCCTTATCTTCATGCCTCGAATCTCACTATCTTCTCTTATTTTGGCTCACCTCTTCTTTCCTCTTTCAGGGAGCCGATTGGTCTTGATGACGTTAATGCCGACATTCCTGCCCATATCGGCGCAGTCATCTCCCCCGCCGCGTCTGCTGCTACAATTCGCAAACGGCAACCGACTTCACATCGAACCTCTAAGGATGCCGAGCGCGCAGCCAAGAAAGCCCGCCTCGAAACTGCCCAAAAAACTACTGCCTCCAAGACCTCCAAGAGCACGACCGACTAGGGAGTTACTGGTGGCGAAGGAGCGCAACCGGTCGGTCCGATTGCTTCATCTCCGCCACGACGCTCCGACCCAGTCTCCGCCCCCGCTACAATTATCTCCTCACCCATCCTGACAACCACCTCGCCGATTGCGACGACCGTGTCGCCGATTATGACAATTACCTCGCCGATTGTGGCGACAGGTCCTTCAACCTCGACTTGCCCGATTTCGTCGCAGCCACAACCGGATGCCTCCGGCCTTCCGGTGATATCGGCGCCACCGGTCTCGACCATCACTTCCTCTGCCGCTGAGATTCAAGTTCCACCGCCACAGCCGACCTCTTCCGCATCAATAATTTTGATGCGCTCGGTGGATCAGTTCCGGGCCGAATACTCTCGCAACCGACATCTCGGCGCCGAGCCCGATGCTTCGCACCGCTCCCTGGTTTCCTCTCAAGATCCTCTGACGGCAGCCTATAGTCGGGTGAACGACTTCGCCATCGCCATAGCTAAGGACCTCCAGCTTCTTGACCGCCATCATGCGGTAAGCTCTTCAACTTTCCTTTAGGGCTTCCTCCAATCGGGAGACTTTTCTTTCGGTGGGTGCGCGCAAGCGCACCCACTGGGTGTAGTCCCCGAGATTCGGGCCGATTGTTAGCAATCGGTTCGGATCTTTTATGCTCTTTGCTTTTTCTCCTGCCTTCCTCCAATCGGGAGACTTTTCTTCCGGTGGGTGCGCGCAAGCACACCCACTGGGTGTAGTCCCCGAGATTCGGGCCGATTGTTCGCAATCGGTTCGGATCTTTTATGCTCTTTGCTGTTTCTCCTGCCTCCCTCCAATCGAGAGACTTTTCAAGCGCACCCACTGGGTGTAGTCCCCGAGATTCGGGCCGATTGCTTGCAATCGATTCGGATCTTCTTTTGGCTGCTGTGTCTCTAAAGTTCATCTTGTTTTTCTTCTTAGGCTGTTATGAAGGAACGACGCGATGTCTTCGAGAAACTCCTCGAAGCCTACGCCGCTCGAACCCTCGCTCAGGCCCAGCTCGAGGTCAACAACCAGTCGGCTGAGATCAATAAGTTGAAAGGTAACCTCTTCATTACTTCTATCTTCCCTTTGGTTGATAATTTCTCTTGTACTAACATCTTTATGTCTTCCTCTAGTTTCTGTTCCCATGGTGGATGACCTTCAGGGCCGAATCGCCGAATTGACCACTGAACTCAATCAGCAAGGGCCCGCACTCGCCGCCTCCAAGAAAGAGACGACCCGACTGCAGGGGGTGGAAACCGATTTGACTCGGACCATCCAAAACCTCCGCTCCAAGCTGGCTTCTCTAAAGACGAAACACTCGGATGACTTGGCTGCCGTGACTGCTGCTGGCGAAGCACTCCGTGCCGAACGAGATGCAGCTGTGGCCGCCCGAGAAGCGATGCAAGCCGAGAGGGATGATGCCGTCGCAGCCCGAGACTCCATCCGGAAAGATCGCGACGAGCACATTGCCAAATATGAAGAGTTGGAGAAGCACAATTATGAAGAGACAACCCGACTGCACCGCCGAGCCAAGGGTTTCTGTGACACAATGACCGAGATGGACGTCCTCCTTAGCGGTAAGTGTTTCTTGCATCCGAGTACATTTTCCGATTGCTTCCTATTTCTGAGTTATTACTCATACTTTTCTTCGTGATGCAGAGGCCTGGCCTGAATCTGAAGCAGCCGCTTATGCAGCCGTGGCCAAATCCCGAGAGGAGACCGTCGCGGCCGGAGGGACCTGCCAACTTGATGATAATGTCTGGACTCGGCACGAATATCTGATTGGCACAGAAGCCCCCATTCCTGTCATCAAGGGGATTGCACTGTCTTTCAAACTTGGCATTCTAAAGATTGCCGAGTTGCTGTGGTCGCCGACTGAGCTCAAGGTCGGACTCCAGAGGATGAAGCACGTCGCCGTTTCCTCCGCCGATACCCGCGAGCTTGAGACTCTGGACGAAGAAGACTCCGACAAAGGAGAGGCTCCGAATGCTACTACCGAGCAGACTCGGATTCTTTTGTAGGCCATCGCACGTCGGATCGACGTCTTGCTCAATTCTGCCGGTCGGACTGGTGCGGAGACTGCTCTTCAAACTGTGCTGAGCTGGTACCCACAAGTGAAGCTTCCCCAACTCTACAGCCTCAGAGAGAATGCGGCCAATTTGCTTGAGAAGACTTATACCGAGGTGAATCGGCTAGCCAGCACCATGGTGAACTGGTTTTTTCCCTATGACTACACTCCATATCTCGACGAGGGAGGGAACCCACTGGCAGCAACTACCATCTCTGGCTTGTCCGATGAGCTTTCTGACAGCGGTTCTTCCCATACTTCTCCGAGATCCAAGCAAACTGGAGCTACATCTACTGACGCGCAGTCGGAGCCGGATGCCGTCACTGTGCAAGCCGATCCGACTGCTCCGACTTCTAGCTCTGCGCCATCAACTGCCCCGACTTCTTGAGCCGTGCTGCCGCCGACGCCCTCTACCTCTACCACCGACCTCTGATCGGCCTTATCTTATTTTTACTTTCGGAATAGTTGCTTGTAAGACATGGTTTTAATTCCACCGACACCCACTAGGTGTGGTTTCAATGTAATGAACTTATTCGGCCTTAGGCCTGTTATCTCTATGCAATCCGATTGCTCGTTGCAAGTTTTATTTGTGCGATCGACTTTGCGTCTTTGTCGGTTTCTTTTATCGGTCTGCACTTGGGGGTGTCATGCCTTGTCCATGTTGCCGCCGACATGCGGTCTGCAATCGGATCGAAGGTTGATTTCCAGGCAAGGTTCGATAAGTTTTTTGAATTTACACGACAAGATTTAACGCAAAGGATTCTGCAATGTTAGGAGCCGATTGCTCGCTGCCGTGCTCGATGCACCGGTCTGCGGCACAATCGGTAACTGATTTTATCGGCTATGCCCTTTTAAGAGCGTTTCGACTTGTTTCTCGGGAATTTGTACTGCCGACTGCCCCAACCGCTGCCCTTCTCAGTGCCACAACCACTCTCGTGACTTGTGCTCAAGTCAGGTGCTAAGTTGAGTGCCAGCCCCGCAGTCCCCGTGCCTCGTTGACTTATTTTTCTGACCTCGTGGTCAGTCAGTCCCCAAGTGCGTTACTCACGTCTCGGGTATGACTAAGCGTTGCCGACTTGGGCTAGCTTTTCGAATGAAATTATGCAAAGGTAATCGAATGCTATTTTTCAGAGGCATGATAGCTTTACTGATCATTTACCGAATGGCGTACATAAATTTCTGCGGCTTAACTATAGAACGGGCATAAAATCTCGGTGTTCCTTGGCCGCTCTGTTTCTACTCCTGACGTGTCCTTATGCCGAGTGCCCTTGGTGCAGTGGATCAAATAGTATGAGTTGTTCTTGAGTGCGCGGCTGATGACGAATTGTCCCTCCTAGGGTGAGGCCCGCTTGTGTTGCCCATCTGATTTCTGAATTCGGCGTAGCACCATGTCGCCTTCTCGGAAGGCGAGAGGACGAATCTTCTTGCTGTGGTAGTGCCGCAACTTCTGCTGGTAGACTGCTGACCTGGAAAAGGCCAGCAGGCAGGCTTCTTCCTTGAGATCAACGCCGTCTTCTCGTGCTAACTTGGCTTCTTCCTCGGTGTACAAGGCATGCCGAGGTGAATCAAACTCGATGTCGGATGGGATGATTGCTTCTGACCCATATACCAGGAAGAAAGGGGTGAATCCCGTCGACCTATTTGGCGTGGTCCTTAAGCTGAACAGTACTGCTGGGAGTTCTTCAATCCATGCTCCGGGTGCCCTCTCAAGTGGCTCCACCAATCGGGGTCTGATACCCGAGAGGATGATGCCATTTGCTCTTTCTACTTGACCATTTGACTGAGGATGTGCCACGGGCGCAAGATCGAGCGAAATGCCCTGCTGAGACGCATACCGAGCCTGTGCGCCCTTTGCAAAATTGGTGCCGTTGTCGGTGATGATGCTATTGGGCACGCCATATCTGCACACGATGTCGTCCACAAAGCGGACCGCAGTCGGACCATCAAGCTTCTTGACCGGGCGAGCTTCAATCCACTTGGTGAACATGTCCACTGCAACCAGGAGATGTGTCATGCCACTTCGGGCCCTCTTGAATGGACCAACCATATCCAAACCCCACACCGCAAACGGCCATGCAATTGGGATTGTCTTCAATGCTGACGCTGGCTGATGACTTTTTGCCTTGAACCGCTGGCAGCCCTTGCAATATTTCACCAAGTTTTCAGCCGCTGCAAGCGCAGTCGGCCAATATAAACCATGTCAGAAAGCTTTGCTGGCAATGGATTTTGCTGATGTGTGATGACCGCATTCACCTTGATGGATGTCTCTGAGCAACTCCAAGCCTCTATCTTCTTCTACACATCTCTGAAAGACACTAGTTGCACTCTTGCGCACTAGCTCCTTGTTGATTATTGTGTATGCCCAAGATCGGCGATTGATTTGTCTTGACTCGGCTTCGTCTTCTGGAAGGACTCCATCCGCTAGGAAATCTCTAATCGGCTGTGCCCATGATGGCGCATTGACGACTACCATCACTACTGCTTGCTGGGGTGCAACCTCTTCTTGGATCTCGGCCTCTTGGACCTCTGCCATCTCGACTTATGTCTCTGAACTGCCGATTACGGTGCCTGGCACGCATTCGGCAGCCCTTGGTGACGGCTGCTCGTCTGGAGCTGGAACTTCTTCAATGCAATCGGCAGTGCCTGACGTCATTGGCTCTTCTGAGGCTGTGCCATCTGGTGCTGCCTCTCCTTGCTTCCCTTTTGCCTTCTTCTTGCTGCACTCGGTAGCCCCTGGTCTGCAATCGGCAGTCCCTGGTGCTGTCGGCTCTGCTGAGACTGAAGCACCTTGGGCGCTTGACTGCTTCTTCAGAGTTGGAATTTTTTCCGGTTGAACTTCTTTTGCCTTCTTCACCGCTTCAAGGTCAGTCTCCGAGATGAAGATGGACTCGGATTCTGGGGATGGCATGATGGATGGCTTCCTGATGTGCTCAAGTGATACGCCTGGCGGGATAGCTTGCCTTGTTGAGCCGAGTTTGGAAAATGCATCTGCTGCTTTGTTGTTTGCTCTCGGCACATGGTGGAAATCACATCCTTCAAAGTACCCACTGATCTGCTACACTAGAAAACGGTAGCTTGCCATATTTGCATCCTTTGCATCCCAGGTGCCTGTGCACTGCTGTACCACCAAATCGGAGTCACCAAAGCAGTCAATATTCCGAATGCCGATTTCCATGGCCATCTTGATACCATGCACAAGGGCTTCGTACTTGGCAACGTTGTTTGATGATGCAAAGTGAATCTGGAGTACATAGTGTAGTTGATCTCCTCTTGGTGAAGTAAGCACTACACCAGCCCCTAGGCCGCTCTTCATCTTGGATCCATCAAAATGCATTCGCCAGAAGTCCGATCCTGGGATGGATGGCATATATTGAGTTTCAGCCCAGTCCACTAGGAAATCGGCCAACGCTTGCGACTTGATTGCCGTTCTCGGCTCATACTGGATGCCATGGTTGGCGATCTCGATTGCCCACTTTGCCACTCTTCCAGTTGCATCTCTGCTTTCTATGATGTCGGCCAATGGAGCCGAGCTGATGACCGTGACCAGGTGAGCTTGAAAATATGGCTTCAATCTCTTGGCCGCCATATATACTCCATAACACATCTTCTGGTAGTGAGGGTAGTTCTGCTTGGATGCCGAGAGCACTTCACTGATATAATACACATGTCGCTGAATCTGCCGTGCCTTGTCCTTCTCGGGCCGCTCCACCACCATAACTGCACTGATCACTCGATTGGTTGCCGCAATGTACAACATCATTGGCTCCTTCTCAATCGGGGCAGCCAGAATCGGCACAGTGGAGAGCATGCGCTTGAGCTCTCGGAATGCTTCGCTTGCTTGAGGTGTCCAGGTGAATTTCTCCGTCTTTTTCATCAGCTGATACAACGGGATTGCTTTTTCACCCAGCCGACTGAGAAACCGGCTGAGTGATGCGAGGCAACCGGTGAACTTCTGTACTTGCTTCAGGTTCTTGGGTTTCTCCATTCGCTCGATTGCGGCTACCTTCTCGGGATTGCATTCGATTCCTCTCTCGGAAACGAGAAATCCCAAGAGCTTGCCGGCTTGGACCCCAAAAACACATTTCTCCGGATTGAGCTTGATCTGGTAAGTTCTCAGATTTGCAAATGTCTCTCGGAGGTCATCTAGGAGTGTGACTCCCTTTGCCGACTTCACTACCAGATCGTCCACGTAGACGTGGAGGTTTCTGCCGAGTTGGGAGTGTGTACACCTCTGAATTGTGCGCTGATAAGTGGCACCTCCGTTCTTCAAACCAAAAGGCATGGTGATATAACAATAAGCCCCGAAAGGGGTTATAAATGCAGTTTTTATTTGATCTTCTACAACAAGTTTCATCTGGTGATAGCCAGCTGTGGCATCCAGAAAAAGACAAAAGTTCGCAGCTGGCCGTAGAATCAATCACTTGATCAATACGGGGCAGAGCAAACAGATCTTTCGGGCACGCCTTGTTCAGGCAAGTGTAATCGATACACATGCGCCAGGTCTTGTTTTTCTTCATGACAAGGACTGGATTCGCCAGCCACTCGGGGTAAAACACTTCCATGATGAAACCTGCAGCTTCGCAATCTCTTCGTCGATTGCCCTTCTCTTATCTTCAGAAAAACTTCTCAGGGGTTGCTTGACCGGCTTCGAGCCTGGCCGAATGTGCAGCTTGTGCTCGGCGAGTTCTCTCGGCACACCAGGCATGTCTTGTGGAGACCATGCGAATATGTCCCGATTCTCACGGAGAAACTCGACGAGCTCGCTTTCCTATTTGTCGCTAAGTCCAGCTCCGACTACAACGAACTTGGTTGAGTTGGAGGGATCTAGAGCGACCTTCTTGCTGTCCTTGGCCGACTGAAAAGACGATTCCTCATCTGCTCTCTTGGATGGGCCGACTGGGAGTGGATTCTTGTTCTGTGCTTGCGCCATTTCTATCACTTTGCCGAGATGACGCTTCTCTGTTTCAACCACTTGGGAGTCAGCCAAACTGCCGCCAGCCGACATGCACTCGAGGGACTTCCTGAAGTCCCCGGTGACAGTGATGACGCCATTTGGCCTTGGGATCTTCATCTTGAGGTAAGTCTGTTGTGCGTTGAACATGAACTTGGCAAATGCGGGCAATCCCAACAGAGCATGATAAGGACTGCTGAGGTCGGCGACCTCGAACCAAATCGGCTCCCTCCTGAAGTTCTCCTCTGTGCAAAATATGACGTCCAGCCGAATGCGGCCCATGGGGGTGCAAGACAACCCAGGGACAATCCCATGGAAAGTCGTCCGACTGCGCTCCAGATCCTTCTCGGTGAGCCCTAGCTTGATCAAGGTATCTCTGTACAGAATGTTGATTGTGCTTCCTCCATCGACGAGCACTCGGGAGAACTTGCATGAAAATCTTGGTCCTGCGAACAGAGCATCAACCACAAGCGGGTAGTTGCCTGGATTCGGCAAGATGGTCGGGTGATCTGCTCTGTCCCAGGATATGGGACACTCGGACCAATGCATATACTGAGGGACCAGTGGCATGGTGGCATTGACTTCTTGAGCTCGGGCTCTCCGACTGCCCTTGTCCGTGGACTCGCTGGTGAAAATCATGTAAGCTGCGTCTTGTCGCGGGAACTGGTTCTGCTGCTGAGGTGGTCCTCTGTTCTGGGTTGGTGGTGGGGGTGGAGGTGGTAAAGCTTCTCCCTTCGCAATCCTTCTCATGAAATCACACTGCCGAGTGGTATGCGCAGACGGCCTGCCAGGAGTGCCGTGCAACTTGCGCGGTGCATCCAACATATCATCAAACGTGTACTTGGGCTTCATCTACCCCGGGGGCCTCACATTGGGTCTCATCTTTCGACTGCCTTCTGCAGCCCCTGGATCTTCTTCGTTCTGGACAGCGGCCACCTGCCGACTGCCATACTGAGTATCTGGCTGCTCATCCTTGCGCTTGCCATTGTTCTGCTGGTTGTTGCTATTGTTGCGGTTGTTCTCTCTTCTTTCCTTCCAACTGAGGCCTTGGTTCCCTGCGTCCGACTGCGGAGCCCTGGTGACTGGATTACACCTCCAACTCCAAGCTGGATAGGGCGCATCGCAGAATCGGACATAGCGAACGCATTGGCCACCTTCATGAGCTCGGCGAGCGACGTGAAGTCCTTGCGGAGCAACTTGTGCTTCAACATTGAATCGGCCAGGCATCCATCCGTGAAGTACTGAATGGCCTGAATCTCATGGACTCCTTCACATGAATTCTTCAACTTGATCCACCGAGATAAGTAATCTCGGAGGGGTTCATCCTTGCCTTGCACACAAAGAGCCAACTGCCGCGGGAGGTTGGGCCGCTCATATGTGCTTGTGAAGTTGTGAATGAATGCACTTGTGAAATCTTCCCAGCAATTTACACTATCCCTGGGCAGACTGTTCAACCATGTCCGAGTTGAACCCTGCAACATCAAAAGTGCATAGCGTACTGCCACGCGCCGATTGCCTCCTGCAATTCGAACTTCGGTCAGGTAATCGGACAACCAATCTTCTGGTTTCACAGAACCATTGTACTTGGGTGCGTCTCTCGGCAGCGTGAAGCCTTTGGGAAATTTCTCGGTCCGAATGCGATGACCGAAACACGACGGGCCAGCCTCTCCTTCTTCATCTTCTTGAGCTTCCTTCTCCAGTAGCTCGATGCAATGCCTTGCGTCATTCTGACCGATTTGGCGAGGGCCAAGTCGGGCGCTGATTGCTGGTCTTGGTGCCGACTGCTGAGGCATGTCATTGCGCCTGTTGTTAACAGCTGGCTCTTCAACTCTTCTGCTTGCCGCTGGGGGTGGCCGATTGCTCCTGACCCTACTCTCATGCCGAGATGGGGCAGGCTGCTGTCTGTTCTGGCGCGATTCATTCGGTCGCTGGCTAGCTTCCGGATTCGGCCTCACAGTTCCTCTTGACGCCCCAGCTTCTGCATTCTGATTCTCCATTGCCACAAGTCGCTGCTCCTTTGCGGCTGCCAGCAGCTCGCGCATTCGGCGCGTCTGCTCACGCCGCTCATCTCCCTCTAAGTCTTCTAGCTCGATTGCTATCTGCTCGGCTGCTCTCAGGTTCTTGTCCGGCATGCTGTACGTCGGCCTCTGGATGAACGCCGATTGCGCCGGCTGCTCTGGCTGCACCGGCCTCCTCAGCCGCTCCGGTTGTTCGGCTCCCGACAACTGCTGATGGACTGCCCGGCCTCGGATTCTCAAATCTTCTAAGACCGCGGGCTCAGTCGGCCGACGCGGTCCGGCATGCGCCGCGTTGTACTCCCTTGTGATGGCTCCCAGCCTACGCTCTTCTGCCAGCACTTGCTCGGCTCTGCGAGCGAGGGCAAGCCGTGCTGTTTCCAGCTCAGTGTGGACTTGATCGGGATCCCCATTCCTGTTCACGGGTGTGTACAACACATCCCGCAACGCGCTGGTGCCGACTTGCTCCGCGGTGTCAGCTGCCTCCTTGGCTCTCCTAGCCGCACTCGCTACGCCGCGATTGCTTGATGAAGACGCCCCCGCCATCATGACGGATGCATGCACACGGCCATCCTGCCGATGAAGAGGTGATGACTGCCAACCTGCAGTGACACACCGAGCAGTAGGGGTGCACCGGCCCCGTACCGCGCCGAGTAGTCCACCACATAGTCGATTGCCCCACGCCTAAGAATCAGGCCAGAGGCGTGGCTACCGCCCGATGCAGAGGAAAATCCCGTCTGGGTCTTTACTCCAGTCGACGCCTCGGTCTGCCCCACGGTGGGCGCCAACTGTCGTCGATATGTGACGGCAGATGCCATGGGGATGGCAAAAGTGAGGGGAAGACGCGAGGAAGAAGATGTCGATGGTGCCGGAATCGGGTTGGGCACAAACACGGTGACGGACACCACGATGTACCCAGGTTCGGGGCTCTCCGGAGAGATAACACCCCTACTCCTGCTTGTCTCTTCTATATCAATGGAACTGAGCTACAATAACTGCTTCTCTATCTACTCAGGGGAAGGTGAGAGCCGCCGTGGGCAAGGTTCTCTCCTGCTTCCCTGAGGAGGAACTACAAGCAGTAAATGAACTGAGTGAGTTGTGAATAATGGTGCGAATGTGTGGATCGTCCCCCATGCAGGAGGGGTACCCCGGGCTCTTATAATGTGAGCCCGGAGTAAATCAGTAACTTCACTGCCGATTGGGCCCAACTGTCATCCTCTAATTGGCTGGGTCCCACCGACTGCTCCTCTCCGGGTGATCCGGACCCGACGAGCGGCGGCCCATGCTGTAGACTCATAGGGCATGATGGTGAACAGTGGAGCTAGGAGGTGCGGTCTTGTCGTTCTGTCCGCGAAATCGGCGGAGAGGTCGACACCGCATCTCTGCCAGATCTTCGATGTGACTTGGCTTCTCTGCCACCCCGATCTCCCGGGATTGCGCATTTATGACCTCGTACTTGTACCCTTGACTGATCTCGGGGTCAACTTCTCGAGGGGTAGTAGGCTGTACCGATTGCGCCTGGGCCGACTGGTGGTTCTCGGCAGGGTCGATTGCCCTGGGCAATCGGCCGTGCTGATGCCCACATCGGCCCAGCTGCGGGCCAATCGGATAATCGTCTTGGTGACGAAAGGGTGGACCGGTTGCGCCTGGGTCGACTGCTGGCATTCGGTACGGCTGATTGCCTTGGAGCAATCGGCCGTACGCCTGCCCAGCTCGGCCCAGCTGCAGCCCAATCGGTCCATCCTTGTCTTGAAAGGTTTCTTTCGCTTGGGTGAGCCATCCGGGTACCAATCCCCCGACAGGTGTCCATGGGAGGCGATAATGAGAAATTGTGGCGAGGAGAGATAATGTCAGTGATGCTGCTATGGCCGGGAGAATGAGACCTGAGTGTGAGCATTGTGAAACAGTGAGAGAGTGAATGGTGAGGGGATTGCAATATGAGTGTGAGTGTTGTGTTGTGAGAGAGTGAGAGGTTGTTTGCCTTTTTTTTTAAGGGAGAAGGCATTTCTTTCTATGAGAGAAATGGCACATAATTTTTTGAGTAATTATCAACAAATGATTTACATGTGATCCTATAATTTATTAAAATTAGGATGCCACTCTCTCGACATAAAAAGGGAATCTTCTCGCATCTAGCAATTGAATAATCAATATATATTTATGAGTTTACTTTATAGATTAGAGATAAAATCTGATGGCTTCATATAATGCTTTGTGAAGTGTCATTTTCTAACATTGTTATTGACGTAACTATGATGGACCATATCAAAAACTCAAAGTTTTAGATTACGAAATAGGTGTATACGCCATATAACTATAATTTTAAAATTTAAATACGTGGCATGTGTAGTGAATGTAAGTTATTTTCTAATGGTTGCAGAATATGTTTTTCTATACATGCAAAATTTGACACACATTTTAACAAAAATTAAAAGCCCGTTGCAACGCACGGGCATTCTACTAGTTTCATATATATGAAAGGATATCAATTGCTAGAATCCTCGAATCACCCACCTATTCTTTTGAATTATATGTATCTGTGAGAGTAATTTTTGGTTTCGATCAGCAAAAGCGATCCATTTCTATCAGAAACATTCCTGTAATGAATTCCTTAGGAACCTTTATTATAAATAGAATATAATTAAAAGTTGAATTTATAATATATAAACTAAAAGAAAAAAAATTCATGTTATGTGTTTAATTTTATTATTGTGTAGTTGAAAATATTTATTAAATATAAATAACGTAATATAATGAAAAACTTTTTCATACATGTTGAGTGAGGTGACATGTGTTATGAAATGGATGTGTGCATGAAATACACTAATAATGAAGAGTTTGGTCTCATACATATTGTGGTGGACCTTTAATGAGGTGGCATATGTGTATGTTAAGATAATAAATATAGTGGACATCAACTATTTAGGTATACTAGAAGAATACACCCGCGTTACAGCGGAAATCTATATAAGAACTATAGAATGTGAATTGAAAGGGTATAACATGCATGTAAAAAATATGAATGACATGGGAAAATAATTGGCTACAAAGTGGATGATGTGGATAGTTTGCATGTTGAGATAGACACCATAAATTCATCTTAGTAAAGTTTTGCTTTATAAGATATATATATAGTCCCTCTAAACCTCTCCAAACCTCTTTTACCAAACAAGACCTTAAGGGTCAAAATTGATGCTCTTCTCATGCCATGCCATTAATTTATTAATTTATTTTAAGACAACAAAATTGGGCACTTTTCTATATGTATTTTGCCCTTACAAATTTCAGCAGCCAGATCATGTGCCAGGCTTGTTTCTGGTAGTAAAAAAACCATGGGCAATTTAACTTTTATATAATACAATTTTTTCTGCTAAGAAGAAGAAAAGTCACGATGTCAAATAAATAGTGAAAATTGTTTCTATTCAATTTTGTATTCACAAACACTTTTTAATTTCCTAAAAATTATAAATATTTTCTATACAAAAGATTTGTAATATTCATGATATTTTTCAATTTAGGACGTTTAACCATTTAAAAAATTCACAAATATTTTTCTGCACATCATTTTTAAAATGGATGAACATTTTTTTAATTATGGTATGTACAGTTTTTTTGGCAAAAACATTGACGCACAACATTTATAAAATTCATGAATATTTTATTATTCTAGGATTTTTAACATTTTTATTTTAAAATTTAACATTTTAATTCAATTTTTCCCACTCTCTAGTTCATTGACATTTTTAGTACTCCCTCCGTTTCTTTTTACTTTGCATATAAGATTTGGTCAAAGTCAAACTTGACAAAGTTTGACCAATTTTGTTGAAAAATCTATCAACATTCACAATATGAAATCAATATCATTAGAATCATCATGATATTAATTTTCATATGGAATAGCTTTGATATTGTAGATGCTGATACTTTTTAGTATAAATTTGGTCAAACTCTATTAAATTTGACTTTGACCAAACCTTATATGCGGAGTAAAAAGAAACGGAGGGAGTATTAACCACAATAATTTAATTTATGATCATTTTTTAATTCATAGTCATTTTTAAATCCACATTTAAAAATAATAATAACTTATTGTTCAAAAAAATATATTATAAAATTTTCATTTTTATTAATCACAAACATTATTTTGAATTCAAGAATAAATTGCAACAACATTTTTTAAATTCTTGAACATTTTTTAGTTTTCAGAATTTTTTTAAAATACTTTGAACTTTTTAGTTCAAGAATATTTATTTAACGTGCCATGATCATGTCATAAATATATGATATATTTTTTTAAATTGTAGGGTTGAAAGTAAATATTGTATTTACGCCAAAGGGAATAAATAAAATGGAACAAAAAATTAGAAAAGCTAAGTGAAAAGGAAATATTAAATAAGAAAAGTAAAAATGGAAAAAAGGAAAAAACAATGGAAACAAAAATGAAAGCCTACGCATGCTCATGCGCAACGGGTTGATTTTAAAATGATGAAAAGACTGATGAACAAAAAAAAAAGCAAGTTCATGTGCCAACTTCATAGGTTTAAACAACTTTGATGGCCTTTTCATGTGCAACTAATAAAAATCATGGACTTATGATAAGAAATTTTGATAACTATGCCATCTTAAAGAACCAATAAACTAAATCAAAAGCTTTAATTTGAACCGGTCTTATAAAAAGGACCTTAGCGACCTTGTGTCTCATATAACTCATTATCACATTCGGTGGCTTAATTCACTCGTCCAACATAGTAAGTTTTCCTCTGCGCCATTTTGAAATACGATGAGCGATTATCCCCTGCAGAAAAAAATATTAGATCACTTTTTGTTTGTGTGTGTTGTACTCCCAAATTCTACCATGATGTATTTATGAAACACACGCAATATGAGAAAAACAATCATCCTTTTCTTCTCATTGTTGATATTGCATAAGTTTCTTTTGTAGTTGCTTATTTCTCTTTGAGATTTTCAACAGAAGTTGGTGCATAATTTGTAACTCCTTTTCCTTTTATGCAAGGGGTTGTTTCACTAGGTGGAATAATAAAATGAACATACAACATCTTGGGGAAAGGGATACGTGCCAAGAAAAAAAAGAAAAACGAAGGGTGGGGGAAGTACCACTTTCTCCATTTAATCCCTGTCCTCCTTCTGCATCGATTGATTAACTCTTTTTTGACTTCATGTAAAATATAATGAAAAAGGTTTAAGTTGGTTAGGGCGTCTCTTGTGTGTGCAACCAGTGATTAGTAAGCTTGCATGTGGAACACACGTTTTAAATATGAACCAAATGACATAGGCACCAATATCAAATGTTTCCAAACATATATAAACTACTCCCTCCGATTCATAATAAGTGTCGCTCATCTAATACAAAGTTTGTACTAGCTTAGTACAAAATGTGCGACACTTATTATGGATCGGAGGGAGTATTAAATTGGTACACGATGTTGTGATGTCACTTCAGTTATATTTAGAAAATGGGACACCATTGTAGTGATGTTGCAGCACAAAGACAATAATACATTTCATCCATTCGGTCGCTGATAGGTTGAAAAGAAGTAAATCTAGTAAACGTGTACGTGCAATACACGTGTGGACTAACGAATATAATTATATCTTACATAGTTAATAAAAATATTTCTTACTACTAAACTTTGAAGGTAATCCAGACAATGGGCAATTCACGAGAGAAATTAGTTAGCGGGCACCCTCCTACGTGGCCCCGTGGACGTCATTTTTGGTGCGCTCTAGATCCGGCACATGTCACACTTTGATTGTGTCCCGTGCGAAGCAAAAAATATGGTTGTGCGGGCGACTATGACTGTACCTATGGCTGCTCATGTGGCTGCGCATAGACTTGTGGCTGTGGATGTAGCTGTGGCACATACTGTGTTTCGGACTGTGGCTAAAGACTATGACTGTGACTGAAAATTGTGGCTGTGCCAGAGGCTGTGGCTGAAAATTGTGGTTGTGACTCGGACTGTGGCTGAAAATTATGGCTATGGCTCGGACTATGGCTGAAAATTATTGCTGTGGCAGGGACTGTGCCTATGGCTTGAACTGTGGCTGTGCGTGTAGCTGTGATTTCGTGTCCGAAAAGCGCCATGTATCAAACGTGAAAGGGCTAACGAGAAATTCCGAAACGCATCAAAATATGACATTTGACGCAGAACATGTGCGAATGACCTGCGCGCTTCAACCAGTGATTGACTCAGCCCCTGTTTTTTTACAGCTTCTAGGGCCTTAAAAGCTTAAGCTCAAACAAACACTCAAATCTCATCTAGTGGCTTCCTAAAAGCTGGCCTCCAAAATACACTGCATCTCAAAAGCTCCTCGCAGTGAGCTTCCGAGACACCCCCGCAGCTTCTCACCATCTCCTAACGAAAATATACCTGAGGGGCAGGGAAATTACAGCCAAACTGCCACCGCCCAGGCGCCCACGTTTCTCCCGAGCGTCCCTCCCTAGCGTTGCTCCCGAGCGTCACCCCCCCTTCCCGAGAAACCAGACACACCTAGGGTTCCAGCCGCCGGCCGCACCTGCCTACTAGCCGTCGGCCGTCGAACCACCGCCGGCCACCAGACCACCGCCGTCCGCCGGATCCCGAGTTGGCCCGCGCCAATCCGTGCCCTCCTGCGCCTCCTCGTCCCCCATGGAGCCTGGTGCGGGCTAGGAGCCTAGGATGCCGCCGCCCCAGTCTTCCTCGCCGTCGCCCCCCAGTCTTCCTCGCCCCCCCAGTCTTCCTCACCCCCCCCCCCCCCAGTCTTCCTCGCCGACGCCCCCCAGTCTTCCTCGTCGAAGCACATCAACGCTGCTCGTCAAGGTACCCTTTTGCTGATTTTTTTTGAGCTTTTCCTTCCCTGTTTGTGCTGCTAGAATAAAAATTTCTCATTTTGATGGAGATATGGATATGTTGCATGAGAGGATTAGGGACATGAACAAGTTAAATGAAATCTGAACATATTTTTGTGTTATAGAAAATAGGCTCCTGGACATGGATATGATATATCTCATTTATTTGTATTTGTTGTGAACAATTAAACATGGTACTTGCTGTTTACATAGATGGTAAAAGAAAAGGAACCTACGATGAAAGCCAATTGGGATATGGTTGTTGCTCAAGTATTTTGTGAGCTATGTGCTGATGATGTTGAAAAAGGAAACAAGCCTTCAGCTTATATGAATGACAGTGGGTACAAGAATGTCGCAGCGGGGTTCCTTGAAAGAACTGGAAGACGTTACATTAGAAAACAGCTTAAAAATAGATGGGATGCGATGAAATCTTTGTACCTTGCATGGAAGTATTTCAAAGGTAAAGCAACCGGACTTGGTTGGGACGATGATAAGCAAACTATTACAGCTGATGATGCGTGGTGGAAAGAAACCATAGAGGTAGAATTTCTATCTCTGTTTTATCTAGAAAAACAAAGTGTTTTCTATTTTTGTTTGCATTACAACTTTGTACTGACTTGACTTGTTCTTTTGTGTAGAAAAACAAATTGTGTGCTAGTTTTCGCGATGGACCTCCGCCATATTTGAACGAACTTGAGAAGATGTTTGCTAATGCGCATGTTGATGGTACGAGTTCTTTTATGCCGGGGGTTGATGCGGGAGAGGAAGGAGAGGACGTTGAAGAAGATGATGAAGTTGAGGAGGTTGAGGAGGTACTTGTCACCCCACTGACGAAGGTGCGTGGGGCTGGAAAGCGTCCATCGAGTGTTGGTGGCCCTAGCCCAAATATAAAGAAGCCTTCTATGCAAAAAGACTTCAAACGCATGGTTGATCATTACACTTCTGGGAAGTCAACGGTTGCATCTGAAATTGAAGATGTCATGGCTAAAGTTGTTGATTGTGGTGCAAACGAAGGAAGCGAAGAGTACTACATGGCAACTAAATTATTTGCTAAAGTTGAGAATCGTGTCTTCTTCAATACTATGAAGACACGAGATGGTCGTTTCGTGTGGCTAACAAGGATGTACCAAGATAGAAAGAGGAACTAGAATGATTATTTCCTTACCTTGTATCGGCACAATTTAATGTTATTTCCCTTTTGCATCAAACAATTACCTTGTATCGGCATAATTTATTAATGTCATTTCCCTTTTCCATATCTATTGGTCAGATGGGTTGCTTGCATATGTTCTGTTGATGTTGCATATGTACTAACAATATGGTGTTATTTTTTTTAGATGAGCACAAGTGACAGTACATGTGCTGATGAAGATAGTCAGAGTGCTGATGAAAGAAATGAAGATGAGCTAATGCTATTGGTTGGGTATTATGTCTTGAACCACTCTGAGAAGTATTTGAAGAAGAAGAGGAGGATACCATTGTGCACAGGACAACAATGGGTTGTCGAAAACCTAAGTGATGATAAGTGTTGTTACAAGATGTTCAGAATGTATCCGAATTGTTTTCATGCACTACATAGAACACTTGTTGATGGCTACAACTTGAAATCCACACGCGAAATGGGTTCTATTGAGTCTCTTGCTATGTTCTTGTGGATGGTTGGAGGCCCTCAACCAGTGAGTCAAGTTGAGAATCGTTTCAAGAGATCCGCTGAAACTATTCATCGCAAGTTTGAAGAAGTGTTGCATTGCTTGATATGCTTAGCTGCGGATAATATCAAACCAAGAGATCCACATTTCTCAATTGTGCATGAAAGACTTCAAGATTCTAGATTTTGGCCTCATTTTAACAATTGCATTGGCGCAATTGATGGAACACACATACGTGTTGTTATGCCGGCGATTGATATTGCTAACCATATTGGTAGGCATGGATATCCGACACAAAACGTGATGGCAGTGTGTGACTTTGATATGAGATTCACATCAATAGTCGCCGGGTGGCCGGGATCCGCACATGATACAAGGATTTTCAAAGATACATTGACAATATATGCGGATCAATTTCCACATCCACCTCCAGGTTAGCTTGTGCACTTTTTTTTCTAAGTAAATATTATCTTGCTTCCATTGCCTCGCACTAACAATTGTAATTTTAGGAAAATATTATCTTGTTGATTCGGGTTATCCTAATGAGACCGGATATCTAGCTCCATTCAAGGGAACAAAGTACCATCTACCGGAGTTTCGACAAAGTCGTGAACCAAGTGGAAAAAAAGAGATTTTTAACCATGCTCATTCTTCGCTTCGCAATGTCATCGAGCGCTCCTTTGGTGTCTTGAAGATGAAATGGCGTCTTCTACAACATGTCACAAGTTACCCACTAGAGAAGCAAACCCGCATAATAGTTGCATGTATGGCGCTTCATAATTGGATAAGAGAGAGTAATCTCCATGACAAGGAGTTTTACTTGTGTGATCAAGATGAGAACTATATGCTGGGGAACATACAACCTGAGCCGCCTACACCACTTCATGGCTTTCCGTTGGGAGTTGAGCAGGCCAACATGAATGACATTCGTGAAAATATTGCAGACGCTTTGATGGTGGGACATGATGATGACGAGGAGGATGACTAGTTTGTGCGCAAATACTTAGCTTGTATTTTGGTGCTAACTTAATTGTAATATGGGCAACCGCTTGTATTTTGTGGTCCTTATTATTATTAAAATGTCAATATATGTTGATGGAATTTTCTTACTTATGGTTTTTTTTTTAAATTTGGTGGTAAACATGTGGTCTCAGTCAATATACAACATATCGAGATAAATCAGCGTCTAAATAACATCTTCATCATACAGGGTTATTTTAGACTTTCACCAGCAGCTACAGACTCACCAGCCATCCTCAAAACAGTTACCAAACAGGCTTTTTGGTCTTCTCAGCTTCTGCCAGCTCCAGCCGCTTCTCAGCTTCTACCAGCTCCAGCCGCAGCCCAAACAAACAGGGCCTCAATCTATCTATTTGAGTCAATCGGGCCTAATGGGCCTGTGTGCTGGACACTGGGATACTTTTACAACAACGAGAGCCCCTAAAAAAAAAAACAACGAGAAACCCATAAAAAAAACACAGCCTCCTCTTCCTGTAGAATGGTCAATCCCAAATCCCACGAAACGCCGGAGGGAATCCTCCGCCGTGACCACCGCCGCCGCCGCCGTACCTCCTTACTTACTTAGGTAGCAACAGAATCACCCCCGTCACCCTCCGCCGTACATCATTTAAGTCATCCCAGTATCACGGCAGATGTCCGGCGACCGCGGGTGGGAGGAAGGATTCGTCAAATTTCGAGGTTGCCGGTGGAGCGACGAGGAGAGGAGGCAGCGGGGAGGGGAGCCATGGCACCTAAATATCCTTTCGTCTCCGATTCTCCAGCAAGCGTCGGGTGAGGAGACTTAATTCTGCACTTTCATGGTTTCATTCTGAACTTTGACGGTTTCATTCAGACTTAATTCCAAGAAGAAGGAGAAGAATGCGGTGCCTCCTCATTGTGTAAGAAGAATCATCATCCTCCAACTCCGCATCCACATGTATGTCTCCTCCAAACTCAATGCACAAAATTTCATACCCATCAATTGTGAACATTATTTAGCTTCTCCCTGCTTGTTATGTTTCAGTTCTAGTATTTGTTCTCCGCCGGTTTAATTCTAGCTATCAGTTTGATTGAAGCATGGTGTTTGCATCGTTTAGCCGACATATATGAAATGGTGGATACTGCAATACTCTATGAGGAGGATAACACAGTTTGCATTCCACCCCCCAAAAAAAAACTAGTTTTGCCATGATACAATTGGTGACAGGAAAGGCAGTTACTGAAGACACAAAGTAAAGAAGAACAGTATCAAAGATAATGCATCTTGACTATAGGCTGACAAAGCATGCTGAAATGTTTGCAAAAATACATGATAATGCACTAGCAGTCATTTCAATTGGCTGTTCAGAAATTGCAATGCAGGATAGCTAGGATTCACGACACACACAGAGAACAATAGCAGTTCCAACAGGACTAACACAGACCGCATACAGTCTGCAAATACATTGCAGATGGTTCTGCCGACTTTATTTTTCATTCAATGCGCTGAATGAATCTCACCAATCGGCCGGCCTCCATCGATAGACATGGCTCATGAAGTTCACCGCTCTTTTGGCTCCTTCGTGACTAGAAGTTCCTGTGCTTCCTTCACTAGAGAAGTGAGAGTCCTGTGAGGCTTCACCGTGCCAAGATTGGTGCTGTCTAAAACCATAGAGCCCTCGAGGCACGACATGGCCTTGCAACCTTTGGACATGGACTGTATGAAGATCTTCAAGAAGTCTTCATTGAGGCGGCTGTCATTGTGTTTCATCATTGATATGATCATCTTGCTGGCATTCTTCATTATGCTAAGGCAACTTGCCGTGGGTTCACTGTTTGCTTGTACCATGTCCATGAGCTTGTAGGCAAAGCTAGTTGCAGAATCTCCAGGTGAGATTTTATCAACCAGTTGAGCCAAATCATGGTCTTGGATGATCAATTTATCAAATATTGCTGCAATAAGAGATAATAAATCTGCCAGCAATTTCTTTGCATCACTTTGCTGACGAGTGGAAGCATTATTGTTACTGCCGTCATCTCGTGGAACACCAACTTCTTGGGCTTCTATGTCAGTGGTGCGTAGCAAAAGAAAACCGTGCAAATCCATTCCATTTTCTGCCAATTGTGTCTTCTTTCCTTTCAACCCAGAAAGAGGTAGTATCTCTTGAAAAATCTGCTACATTAAGAATATATTAATGTACTAATTTGAGAGAGCAAAATTAGAAATAAAATGAAAATGTAGTATTTTATAACCTTTGGCAGCACGTCCTCCATGGTTTTCTTCAGTATGTTGAGATATTCATCATTCTCTTCGTAATAAATGTAGAGATGCTTCAGGATTTTAGCTGCAATAATTCGATTTGTGTTGTTTTCCACAACATCTAAAAGGAGGATATTACTGAGATCATGGACAACATAATCATTTGCCATTAAGATGATTGCAGCATCGCTTTCACTTTGGCTTAGCTTCACCAGTACTTCGCCTGCCAATTGTCTGATGTAGAAGGCTTTGGTAGCGTCAGTGAAGATGGAAGCGAGCATCTTGATATAACTTCCTCTGCTTTCCATGTTCACACTGGGAGGCTCATCCATGGGTAGCTGCGTGATGATCTCAATGGATAATATTTGAAGCTTGTCACCACATCCGCAACACTTCAGGATCCTCTCCATGCCGTGGATCACTTCCTTATTGCTTGAGATTTGGCTACGCAGCTGGGTGCCAGTCTCTCCCCGAGCAGCAATGAGCCGGCACATGACTTGCAGTGATGCGACTACGATGGTGGCCCATGACTCGTGGTCGACGAGGTGGAGCAGGTCGAAGCTTAAAGGCGCCAAGACCTTGGAGAGCAGGCCCTGGGCGTTTATGATGGCAATGGCTCTGCATTTGTCCTCGTCGGCAGCGGCAGCGAGCTTGTTGAGGATGACCAAGCCTTTCTCCATCAGCAACTTCCTGTAGGCAGCAGACACTTCAAATTGCTGCTGAGAGATGTCGAGCAGCGAGCCTATGCGCTGGATCACTTGTGGGAATTGCATCACACGGGTCCTGCCGGCAAGGTGCACCATTATGTTGGCGGCAAGCTCCCTCATCCTCATCATCTCGTCGTGTGGGCTTATGGAATCCAGCGCCTGCAGCAGTTTCTCGAGAACATGGGTAGAAGACGCCAAACCTATAAGCTCTGCTGTGAGTGCTTGCTGTTGATGCTGCTCCTCGAGCGCGGCCTCTGCTGGGACTTTCTTGACTGCGTGCTCCAAGAGCGCATCCAGAATCCTTGCCCCGGAAAGGAAGCTTTCAGATGATTCAGACTTGATCATTTCCACTGCGTATGTGGCCAGGTTTCGTTCCTTGAAGAATGCTGGGTCCTTCTCACATCCGGTCACAGTCTCGCGCAGGTATTCCTTCACCAATTCATTGTCTTCGCCTATCTTCATGTTGTATGCTTCCACCACATCGTTCACTAGCCTTTTTCGCGCGAAAGACGTGCAAAACCTGTAACGGAAGATCCAGATTTGTATTCAGAATGCTATGTCTCCAATGTTGGGTCAATAAAACTCTCTTTATATTATTTAAAGAAAGGCAAGAAAAACCTGTAACCGAAGAGCAGACCCTGCAACAAAGCCAGTGAATACAAGACAACCAGGGCCGGCTGCAGGTGTGTATCATCTTCCTTCTTGTCGTTGCTGTAACCACGTTCTATTAGACGCCACACCGAAATCCCAGCACTGAACAGCGGCCCACACAGGTAGAGAGCCGCTAGAGGGCACACTACTATAGGGCCCACCAGCATGTGACACAACCACACAACACCTGCTAGCAGTTTGCGGGGCCAGGTGTTCTTAGTATTTTCTGGGATCAGCGTCGCAATTATAGCAAGAGAGAGGCCATAGAACGATTCCTCAATATGCCTTAACTTGTCTTTCAGAGCTACATCAGAGGCCCTGGGCATATACGTTTCAGTTAGAGCAGTACATGATGCCAAGTGACATGAAAAAAATGATGTATGTTACGCAGCAAAATAATATGAGTAAATTACAGAATAATCCATGCATCAGATTAGTATTCTTGTGGCCTTCTCTAAACATATTGGAAATTTCCTAAACCCTTTATTGATTTATAGATAATTTTCTTGACTTTCGGAGCACAACACAGTATGTTAAATTGTTAATGTATAAACAAAGGCATATCCCACACTTTGGGAAATAACTTCATTTGACTGGTTTCGTGAAATTTTATGGACTATATAGAACCTTTTTAGAGTTTTCTAGCATTCTTTTATTTTCTTAAGAGACCAACTATTATTTTTAGTATATTTGTAGATACACATATGGCCTTGCTGCTAGATATTTTAATTTATTTGGCTATGATGTTTGTCTTCTTCATGGAACAATCTAACTGAGCAAATGTCAAGTCGCAGTTTCAATGAAATGTCCAAACAAAAACTATTTCCAACATTTTCAAAAGAGTATACTGAAAAGTCAACAAGCAATTTTGGATATTTGAGAGGCAATTCAAAATGCCTTCTAACTGTGATATATTTCAAGGGTTCGGCATACAGGTAGAGGGCTAAAATGATGAAACAAAGAAGGAACTATCATGACTCATGAGTATTTTTCACTAAACCGCAATTTTTGCAGTCCATGTTATACTTTATCACACATTTTGAAACTATTTCCATGTAACCATAGTTCTCATCTGAAATGTTTGGAATACATCAATCCATCACATGCTCCCTCTTCATTATGTCTAGCTAGTAAAAAACTGCCAGATAGGAGCAAATTGAAAAGTGTTGAGACTTACCGAGGTATTAGGACGAGGGTAATGACGGTGAGAGACCAAAAGTCCTTCTTCCCCAGCATGGAGACGAAGCCACCTAGGAGAACGACGGTGGACCAGGTAATCACAAGGTAGCCCAGCCCCCTAACGGCCATCAACAGGTACCCCCTAAACAGCGCGTAGAAATTGATAGATCGAACTTCCTCCCAGCGGAGATCAGCTGCTTTCCGAGCCATCCCAACAGCGTGCTGAAAATGAGGACAGGTCTTGACCGGAACTACATCAATACAAGTCATTGTTAATTACTTATATAACATTTGTCCAGTCAGCCTGTTCATTAGTTCAATGTGATTCAATAATGTAGAATATCAAGTTGAAAATGCGGGTCACAAATACGCAAACAGATGTGATTTCAGTACCCCCCCCCCCCCCCCCCCTAAAGTTTACAATTTTTGAGAGAAATCAACGTTGAAGATTAAAACTTAGCATAAATTTATTTAGAAAGGGTAATATGAATAATTCAGCCGTTAAAAACACTATGAAAGAAAAGAAAGGTGCTTCACTTCAACATTCTAAAGTTTACATTTCTCAAAAAAATAAGGAAAACACCCCCTGGAAACCTGTGTCAGGTCCTGCATTTTTATGAACCCAGGCCATGTGCCAGTGCTTAATTTAATGCAGATGAATACAAAAAACACGGGAAAAACTTGGGAGATCAGTTGTCCTAATTTCCTGACGGATTTGGCCTGGAGAGTGCAAAAATCGGATTGGAGACGCAGGCGGAGGCGAGATCTTTGCGCCGAAAAGGAAGGGAGGAGGAAGAGTTGACTGAGAAGGAGCGACGGCAATAACGGAGGAGGCGGGGTCGTTTTCCTGGGTGCGCCGCGTTCTCCTGTCCTGTGGTGCAGAAGGATGCTGAGAGTGTACTCTTGTCCTGCTGGAAGTTGTCAGCACCGTCGGCTTCAAAAGTGAACAAGGGCTGCAGGAGCCAGGAAAGTAAAGCATTCTACCGGGCGTTTTCATGGCTAGATGGTATCTGGCTTGATTGCTGCTATAATCTTTCCTAGGTGAAGGTATATATCACAAGATCCAGTTAGGTCCCGATCATTACCCAAATTGTAACCACACGATTAAGTGCGCTTGGACGAAAAAGGCCCTTTCTAAAAGTTCTCTAGTAGTGGGGGTTGCACTGAAGCATACTTATTTACGAACGGAGAGAATATTTCTTAACCAAAATTAAACGGATTTTACTAACAAAAAGGGCCTCTAAAGTCCAAACGCCATTGCTTCCCTTGCTAGCCTCATGGAACATATCTAATGAGTAGAATGATCAACTTTTGCAGTAGCAGCAGCAATACGAAGCATGAATCCGGCATTTAGATCTTGTGGTGCGCACCAACAGAATGCTCACCTTCTGAACCAAGGTTTACCACGAACGAAGAGGCATTGGCTTCACCACTGGTCAAGCGTCAGAAGATAGCTGCAGCAAAGTGGAGAAGAATGTCATCACTTCTCAAGGAAACACGGAAACAAGGAGGAAGGCAGAGCTCCAAACCTTGGCACTCATGGACGGGAAGCAGAGCGTCCAACTGAGCACACACAGACACAGGAGATGTAGGGTTAAGTAGAGATCTACCTGTCCGCAGATGCTGGAGGATCCGCGTGCGACACAAGGACTAGGGGCATTGCCCCATGCCAGCACGGTCCTTAACTCGCATTGCACTTCCAGTGCTCCGACAGCAATGAAGTCTGCCCAACGCCCAAGCATAGGTTATCATCCAGTCGAGGTATGCTAGTCAGAGTCAGTCATGGCATGCATGCCTTCAATTCACAGCACCATCCAGAGAGAGCCTGGTGCAATATTGAGCTTGAGCATGTCGAATGGACGGTCACCTTTACGTCGTACCTATGTGGTTGGCGTCACTTAAAGCAGAAGGTAATATGTATGCAATCCTCTCTCCTTTCTTACTTCTAGTTAAAGCACACTATACAACTTAATGTTGTAGCGAACGAATAAAAATAGTGACATAGCTTCATCCTCTGCTCGATCTAAAGATCTATGCAAAGAAACAGACGGCATAGAGGCAGTTCGCGCCAGCAAGACAGATTTGTGACATTCACTCCTTATCTTTTACCAAGAGGAGGGGAGGGAGAAGAGTTGACTGAGAAGGATGGCCGGCAATGGAGGAGGCAGCAGGCTCATTTTCCCGATTGCGCTGCCTTCTCCAGTTCTGTGGTGTGGAAGGATGCTGGCATGTACTGTCCTGTAAGATGTCATGACAAATGCTGCAGGAGCTATGAAAGTAAAGCGTGCTACCGGGCGTTTTCATGGCTAGATGGATTGCTGCTATAATCTTGCCGAGATGAAAGGTATATCACAAGATCCATTTATATCCTGATCACCTACCTAAATAGTAACCAGATGAGCACACCAACAGAGTGCTCAGCTTCTGGACAACTAATGAAGATGCCTTGGTTTCACCACAGGTCAAGCGTCAGAAGATAGCTGCAGCATAGAGTGAAGCAGAGCAGCAGGCCAACTGGCATGTTCATTTGCACAGAGGCACAGGACAGACAGAGTTAAGTAGAGATCTACCAAAGGACTAGGATGCCAGTACGTTTGATCATAATTCTCATTGCCCTGCCAATAATGCTCCGAACGCAATGGCGTCCATCCAACATGCTATGCCTTCAATTCACAGCACCATCACCGGCCCACATTTATATTTGTGGGCTGTACAATATTAGCTTTTTTTGTTCTGAGGGTTTGATATTTCTGGGCACACATTTGTACACATGTTCCTCCTGAATATTGCGTTTAAACTTTAAACTGGTGCATTATTGAGCTTGAACATTCCAAATGAACTGTGCTTGGGCACACATTTGTACACATGTTCCTCCTGAATTATTGTGTTTAAACTCTAAACTCCTACAGTCTTACTAACAAAGTGCCATAGTAGTAGAATGCAGCTCTATTTGCTTTCAGTAGCAGCACAAGGTCATTCATCAGGAATATATATGCATTTCTCTTTCTCTCTCTCTCCTTTCTTGCTGCTACTTAAAACACACTATACAACTTTATTCAGAGTTTAGAAAACATGGATTCCTGTCCTGATATATAGAGCATTATTGTCTTCCTCACGCGGCTAACACATGCTTCGTAGTGTATTTTTTACGAGGCCAGTGCTAGAAGAAGGAAACATGTATAGAGAAGTTCGACATGGACAATATAATGCGGTTTAAATTTGGGTGAGTTACTGTTACAAGTATAATTGAGTTTAAAGATTGATATAAGGAGATAGAGATCAAATTGGTTTATACCATGTATATAGTGTCTACCGCATGTCCGCATGTACTCTATATATACCCCCACACGAGGGTCAGATTAACAAACTACAATTTCCAGCGTTTTAATATGGGTGAGTTACTTAATTCATAGGCAACTGTCCTAGATAATTTTGCTATCATCCTTAAAAGAACACTTTAAAAAATAGTATTAGCTATGTTCTGATTTTTAAGGCGTACAAAATGGAACCGATAGAGTAGGTGTGTTATTAATTAAATCATAGTAATACTGTATTTGTTAGATCTGACTTAACTTGCGCCTTTTAAACGATGAAACATCAATCATGTCGCGGGACCAGAGGATGAAACGATGGCGAGCTAGCTCTTGGGGGTGTCATAGCCTCATAGGTAAAAAAGATGCAGATTTTTTTTTCTCCTGACTGCATCAGTGTTTGTCCACAAAAAGTGCAATCTGTGAATACATTCCAATGTAGTATGGCCATGCTATAGCTATCTCATCTTAACTTACAATTCATCACCAGAAGGAAAAGGCTGAAAAAGAAAAACGCAGGGCCTGCTTTAATCTTACAACACGCATTTGGAAATGAAAGATGCATATATAGGTAATAGGTTCCGGAAGTGTTAGCATCCGAATAAAAATGACGGTGTGAACAAGGAACAGAATAAATCTAGCTCCATCTGTTCCCGGGGTAAGATAATTCTTCGTAAAGCGATATCACGCAAGTATGCCGACTTTGTATATATATTCAACAACTCTCATGTGATTGTTGTATGGTGTAGTGTTGGTACTGAATACAGTTGGGCAGTTTACATTTATAACAATCACCATCTTTGCAATGTCGGTCATTTTTGCAGAGGTACGTACACCCAGCATGTTTAGTGATGGTTGAGTGTATTTTTGCAGAGCTACCTACAGCCAGCAGGATTTGGGGTCATAGGTCCATTGCTTTGCATAGCAGGAGTGCAAATGCTGTCGTGTATTTAAGGATCCTGGGCAGGTGCTGCCATGGCTGGTGATCAGGGGCAAATAATTCTGCGCGAACAATAAGGGGGTAGCCGTCAGGTCGGATGAGAATGCCCAAATCGAACGGCGTGGCAGCATGGTTGGACCAGTGCCCCCCCCCCCCCCCCCCATCTTTGCAATGTCGGTCATTTTTGCAGAGGTACGTACACCCAGCATGTTTAGTGATGGTTGAGTGTATTTTTGCAGAGCTACCTACAGCCAGCAGGATTTGGGGTCATAGGTCCATTGCTTTGCATAGCAGGAGTGCAAATGCTGTCGTGTATTTAAGGATCCTGGGCAGGTGCTGCCATGGCTGGTGATCAGGGGCAAATAATTCTGCGCGAACAATAAGGGGGTAGCCGTCAGGTCGGATGAGAATGCCCAAATCGAACGGCGTGGCAGCATGGTTGGACCAGTGCCCCCCCCCCCCCCCCCCCCCCCCCCGGCAATGAAGATTCAAGCATTATATGACCTACTAGCTTACATCCTTCTTACTGGCCAACGACATGTACATTTGTGTCTAAAACGAAAACAAGACAAGAAATCAAGATCCGTACTACAGGAAAAGGGCTGGTGGCCGACATTTGGGAAAGTAGGGCCGATAGGGTGTCTTCATCCAAGCGAGGGTACAGAGGAAGAACGAAATGAAGTGAGAGGCCGAGGGGGAGGGCAAAGAATCGAGTCGATCGACCGGGAGAAGCAAAACGTAATTACAGCCTATTGTATCTGTAGGCGTATGGGAACATAAACACAGCCTTGGCGAGTCACTTCTTGGCAACAGCTCATTTTCTTGAATATGTGACAAGACATGTTAATTGTTAGAATATGTATGCCAATATATATTATACAATTATGAAATATTTTCCAAGGGCGCTGCGGGTGCCAACGCGTGTCTCCGTCGCCTTCACCAAACTTGCCCCTTGGCAAGCATGTGAAACCGTGTGTACCGGTGTGCCCAGCAACGGCAAACCCAACTTGCACAACGCCAATGGTCAGCGAGAGAGTAGCGCGTGGTGCACCAGCATGTGTAATTCCAATAGAATTTAAGTAACCAACCTCAGATCACGAGCCCAAATAGTACTTGCAAAACAATATATCTAGCCTTTACTTGAGTCACCCAAGCACCTTCTCATTTGATGCAACTCCATCGAGCTCCTCAAATACATGCACACTATAGCCATAGTATATACGGCCAAATTTCATTAAAGCATTAAACAGACTATGATCAGTTCACGCTTCATCAATCATCATATGTAAAGAGTACAACTAGACCATTAGTTCAGCGAAACACTAGGAACGAAAAGCTTCCTAAATACGTATATACTATATTATATGAAGCTAATAACCTAGCTAAATGATATTGCACCAACTAGCAACTGATCTGAGCTAACACCAAAACTACAAGGCATCATGGAACATAGTCCCGATCAAGGAACTCCCTCAATGGTTGTTCTAGCACCTCAGTCACAGCTTCCCACCCAGCGCTTGTCGGGTGCGTATCATCCCAGTAAAACTTCCTGTCAGGATTTTGGCATAAGTCATAGAGGCGCTCCCCTGAAGGGCTAAGCTCTCCACAGTACCCCAGCTCGGTAGAAGCCTCGCAGCATGGGGTGAGCTTGCGCTTATTGAAATTCCTGGACTGGTCCGATCCTTCACCTGCAAGCACATTGTTCAAGCAGATGTTGAGTAAAATTCATACTTGCGAAACCAAATTTAACTTGCATTGTGTCGCGTGTGGATATATAAACCAACTTACCAGGGGCATGATTGACGATGTCGGTGAAGGCAGTGTAGAGGTCCAGCACATGGGCGTTATGCTTGTTGTGCATCAGTTGTTTCAGATTGTTGTTGTGCACGGTTGCGGCATAGTTGGCCAGAAGGTCACATGTGGTGTAGTTGTTCGAACTCGTCCGCAAAGGCGTGCAACCAATGGGATGCATGTTGTTCACTAGTACCTTTCTCACACCTAGCCTTTGTATCTTCACCACGTTGTTCACAATCTCGGTAGTCACATTCCCAATATAAGTATCCATCTGCATACAAGAGAAGTTACTAATTATAAAGGAGAAGATGGATATATAGTGTGTGAAAGTTCCAATCTGTTAAGTGTAGTACTCACATCATCGAAGCTACTCAAGAAGGCATTATCGACATTGGCGCCGGTCATGTAGTCATTGCCGGAGATGGAGACGAGAGCGACGGAGCTGTGAAGCTGTTGTTGTGAGATGGCCCCATTATTGATTTGCCTCGTGAATTCTTTGACCTGTGCAGCAAGGGTCGGCACCTGCTTGTCCGACACCTCGTAGACGCCAGCGCCAGCAAAAGCTAAGGTCATGCCAGATGCGTCACAAGGTCGACCTACTGTTTGCCTGTAGGATGGAGGGGCTTCATTGAGGCCCAACATCCTTGCTGCAAGAAAACAATCGATAGAGATGATTGGATTATTTTCAATGCAATTAGATATACTTCGGGAGGATTGTACATGCTCAGAAAACAAATTATCTAGTGCGATAATATGATTGATTATGTTGACTTCTCAGAGATATAAGATTGTAGGCGCGCTAAAAAATAAACTATGTAGCTAGTTACAACAACAATAATACACTGGTATATGTGCGTACCAATGAAGTCAGATTGAATCCGATAGTTGGAAAACCGTCCAGTCGGAACAGGAGTGGCAGATCCATGAGAGTTGAGATACGAGCCGTAGGGAAAGCTCCACTGCGGCGACGTGTCGGTCTTTACAAGGTTACCGTTGTCGACGAAGTCGTCACCGAAGACGAACATGCTGGACCATTGGTTCCTTGACCCCTGAGACGAAGGTGTGCCTCGCGCCTCCACATGAGAAGCTGTCACGTAGATCAATCGATGTCAGTGTATGCATGCGTGAAGAACATGAAGAACTTGCTACGAGATTGAAGTCGATTATTTAGGCAGCAAAGTAGTTTATAATGCTTACCGTCCAATGCAAGGACGACGAGGAGAAGGCAAACCGCGACTGAGAGAAGCTTCATGGCTGCGGCCGGTCGAGGTTTTCTGGCCGGCGTCCGGCGAGGAGATCAGCGGATGGCTACGGGAGGTGGTGGTGGCAGTACGTGCCCTATGGCCATATTTATAGGAGGCCCTTCTGATCTGTAGGGTGTATTGTATGCCACATGGAGTCAGTAAACCCATGTCCATACGATTGTAACTATGGCCGCGCCCAGAGCCCCAGACTCTAGAGTCTAGAATCTAGAGGCATGCGTTAACGTGGAGGGGAAGGCACATCTTCATTTTTGAAGGCCGATAGAAAGAAGAATGGGAATCGTGTGTAGCTAAATAACTTCCAAATCGTAGTACGTATTAACTTCAGATTCCTACACAGCTAGCCACCTCGAATCCTCGATTCAGGAACTTGAATACTCATCTAGTTACCTACGGAGGTGAGATTCTGGAGCAGCGGACTGCGGAGAAGCCGTATGCACCCAGATTTTCGTCGTCAGCACCTCAAGCTACAACATATATATGGAGAGAGAGCCTTTCGCTCCATAACACGGATGATAAAATACTCACAAAAACTGATCATTTCTCCTAATGATCATTTTCTTTGTGAGGTACACACACACGGACGGTGAGTCTCTCGCTTCTGACCCGCCCGTCCAGCAGTATGGGTGTGCTCGCCAGGAGAGCCCGGTCCTTTTTTCTGGTGGCCACAGGCGGTGCCTCTCCTGCGCGCTCGGACACCAGATCTGGGGTCCTGGTGAGTGAGAAGGGTCAGGTGAGTGTGGGTATTGTCGCAAAAAAAAGGTGAGTGTGGGTATGGACGTGCTCCCACCTTCCTCCCCCCGCTCCCCTGGCGTCGTCTGCTACAGCAAGGCCCCGGATTCCCCTCTGCTCTCGGGTGACCATTCCTCGACCGTGGTGCCCGATACACCTACTCCAGCCTCGGTGGTGCTACCCATGACCCGCACCGACACTCCTGTGTTTGGCCGCCGCTCTCGCTCGTCACCCCCGCTAGCTTCCAGGAAGAGTGCTTGTCTGGGAAGCGCTCGGGTTGGCGGCGTGTCCACGGGGCTGACCGTTGCAGAGCAAGCTGCTCAGCGTGCGGCGGTGCGCAACCTGGACCCTGGTACATCCGTGGCTTTGGTCAGCTCGGGGGAAGACAACAGTTGATCAATTACTTGCGCGAAGAGAACATTGACATTGTAGGGCTTTAGGAGACGATTCTCCAAGACTTCTCCATCCGAGAGTTGGAGGGGCTAAGCCCCCATAGATTTGCCTGGCAGTGGCTCGCGACAACTGGCCGCTCTGGAGGCATCTTGCTAAGTTCTAAGGAGGAGAAGTTCGAGGTTGAGGACTGTAAGGCCCGATATGCGGTACTGTTCCAGATCTAGATGTTTCCACCCAGATCCGGGGACGAAGCACATATCGGTCCTACCGCGACATATGACATAGCCATATGCCCCGAATTTCCAACATGATATCACAACATTACAGATACAAGGATACAACATCTCATACAATCGGCATACAACTGCCTTAATACAATACAACAGCGGAAGATATATGTCTGAGTACAGACTACAATCAAATGCCTAGTGGCAAAGAGAAAAACATCGATCCCCATAACCACACGGGTCCAGGCCCTCCGCCGGGATCCGCCTAACTAGTCGTCGTCGAGACTCCACGTGAACGTCGATCACCATACCTGTTGTCGATCAGAACCCTGAAAAGAGTTTGGGGGTAGTATCATGAGTACAGAGGTACTCAGCATCCAACTGTAGTGGTCATCTGACCCAGCAAGGACTTCATCACTCGTCATTCTAGGACAACTAGTAGTTTACGGTAAGGAAGGGGTAAGTGGTGAGGTTACTGCCGCACTAGCATTATGAAGTGGCTAACGATCTAGAGAGTAAGATAAGAAGTCAATCATTCGATGAGGAATCGCCTCCAACAAGTCATTCTATTAACTACTTACGCAAACATAACACCTATCCTATCCTTGTCCTCCTCTTCGCATCCCGACGAAGAAGAAGCAGTCAAGGCACACACACACACGTTGATCAAGTTTTATTAAGATTATCTCAATTGTTGTTGTCTATGAACAAGGAGTAGGTCTCAAGTCGTCCATAACCGTGGACACGGCTTCTCGAAAAGATTTAACCCTGCAGGGGTGTACCAACTGCCCATCACAAGGCTCCACACGCACGCCCATCTCTCTCAGTTGCTACCCATGATAGGCAACCATTTTATGATTTAGTCCCAAGAGATCCGGCACGACAGGTCCCTCTAACTAACAACGCGCAAATCCGGGTGGCCCCCCGGTGAGTCGACATCCAACTCAAAAGCCGGCCGCGCTCTCGAATCGGCCTCTACCGTCTGGATGAGGTCGGGTTAGCTACCCAAACAGATGTGGGCGGCCCCCTAGCTCCCTGGGGTGGACCAGCAAAGAAACCATGTCTCCGCTGGCCCATATTATTTTAAAGAATATCTGCCAGGAGCGACCCAACAGA